>OY728146.1:528077705-538077705 GCA_963277665.1 Viscum album
TTAGTGTTCTTTAATCCTTACAAATTCATAATATGGAATAATAATACAAAACAAGTTTACTGTGCCCAAAACTGCCAAGCCAAATCCAAGTGTTTATTTTTAACTCATCGAATGAGTCATCCTCATGGTATATAACCAGAATAACTATAAGATAATTTATATCTATTTAATGTCACTAATAATTTATATTAACAATTTTGGATGTTTAACAAAATTTCAAACAAACATCCATTCATGAATACAAGTAAACAGATCATGAAAACCAATGAAAAAAATGCTACCAAAACAATAAAATTGAATCTCTTAAACCCATCAAAAAGGACATTAATGAACTGAATAAGGGTATAACATATCAATTACATTTTTATGAGGTTCTTTACTTATTAATTAATTAATCTAAATTTTATTATTCAGGTCATTAAGAATAATCAAGAACACCTTCAAGCATAAGGTAAGGGATCCTCTCTCTCACTTTTGTTCAAGAATTATCCCCTATGTTATGCTCTATTATTTTCAATAAATAATGATGGATTATGTTTTAGAACCTCCAACATAATTCCCTTATGATATATAAATAATTGGATACCATTTTACCTCTCATTATACCCTCTCAAGAACACTCATTACCATACCGAAATGTTTGTAAGGGGTTTTCTAATCTCACTTTCAATTATGTGGGATTTCCATTTTTCGCCTATTATTTATTATGTGTGGTTTAGGTGTAATTCCATTTGATATATATTATCATTATTATCTTTAAATTCATTGTATTATTTGATTAATTTTGTGTTTATTAACTTTTTTCATATGAATCAATTGATTACAATGTGGTTACGCGCTTTGTCTAAATTTTCACTTCATTGTGACTTACTTAGTATTGTTCACCTACCCTTTCTTATGTGGTGTACCTAATACCCATTTGAAATCACTTTTAAATTGAAATTATATTCCATTTAAATTTTTATATGCTCATATCATGGGTATTATTATTTTCTAATCCATATACCATTTTACATGCAGTATTTATTTTGAATTTAGTTTTGATAGTGGAAATATTCATGAATTTGTATCCTCTATACTATACGGATAATGTAATGAAATATTTATCTAGTGTGGAATATATGTATAAATAATGATTTGTAAATTCAGTGGTGGGTGGTGCCTAATAGATCCCCTTGATTCAACACTAGGTCTCATGAGACAAATCAGTTGGCGACAAACCCTTCAAGTTTGTTTCAAAAAATCAGACGGGTTTCTACCCAGAGAACTAAACAGTTTTTTTGGTATTATGGTATCATGTGACATATACATAACATCAAATTAATAATAATTTTCTATATTCATTATCATTTATTACTATCCATGAGTTTTTCACTATGAATAAATATATAGATGCAGTTTCATTCTCTGTTTATTAATGGCGTGAGTTTTTCATTTATTCACCATGCCATATTGATTATATCAAATTGTTTACAATTAAGTTATTATTGATTGATTATTCTGCTATTTGTAACCCTTATTGAGAATTCTATCTCACCCCTTTCATTTTTTACTTTCAACAGGTGATGATGAGGAGATCATTTATTGAGTTCCTATGGATGTAGTTTTTAGTTTTTGTTATGTATGGTATTTTGTAACCTTTTCCTATGTAATTTGAGTTACAAATGTCTATCTAGCTTCTTCAAGAATACTAAATTAATCTTTACTTTGGGATTTATTTCCTTATAACCATTCCAATATAACAATTAAATCACTGGCTCTAGTCTAGATGGGTCGGGGCATTACATATTTAAATTCACCAAAAATAAGAAATGTTTCATTTTTATAGATATCTAATATTTTAAATATATATTAATAGTATCTAATATATTATATCTATAAAAAAGATGGAAATAAATTGAATAATAAATATATAATAAAAAGTGATTAATAAATAAAGAAAATTGAATTTATAATTATCAAAATAATTAAATCAATGAGGTGATGAGACACTCAATAGGGTCTTCATAGATTTTCTCCAAGGATCCTAGGTGTTCCCATGAGGGTTTTGATTTGATTATCCCATTAATTTTTTATTTTTTTATTTTATAATGGTTTTTTATTATTATTAGTGTTAAGATTATTTTATTAATGTTTATTATCATTTATTCTTCCATTATTATTATGGTTTATTTTTTTAGTATGGTTTTCATAAAAACCTAATTAATTTTTTCTTTCCATCATAGAAAATGGTTACTTTTGAAATGGGAATGGTTATTTTTATTATAAACTAGTTTATATACTATATAATTTATATTCATGAAAAAAAATATCTTTAAAGGTGTATATACATCTCACTTAGGTTTTATTGTTAAATTTCAAAGTTTTATTAAATCTTAGGATATTTTATTTATTTATCTAACATAGATATTAATAAATTAAGGTTTGAAATGGGTTTCATTGCATAAAATTTCAAATTATTTTAAAATTTATAAAATGTTGTTTTGTTCTAAAATGTGTGTCTTATGCTTTCAGAATGATGATTTTTAAGACACAACGTCTTTTTGATTGAAAAATTAAATGTAAAATATTATTTTAATTGTTTTATTTCAAACTACCAAATAATGTATTAATTTTTATAGGATATTCATGGTGTGTAGTGAGTATAATAGCTGGTAATTATTTAATCACACCCTACATACACACTAGGGTTTGTATGTAACCTTAGAAATAAATTTTGACATGTTTAGTTTAGGTAACTCATGGATATAACTTGTGATATTAGTATAGTTCTAATATTTTAGAGGTAACAAGTGAAGATTATTCACTTGATGTATAGAAATGGGTGATTAGGACATTATTTTTAGTCCTTATTTAGTTATTCCTCCTTATTTCATCTTCCATATCATACCACCTCTGATCTATATTCTTTTATTTTTTATTTTTTATCCATTTTAGCTTAAGTTGTTTTTTTATAAAAGTTTAATTATAGTGATGTTAAGATGTTTTATATGTATTTATTAGTTTTACACATGGTTTAATGAGTTTTTTCTATGCACTTATACCTTGTTTTATTTTGTCTTATTACAAAAAAATTTTATTTAATATGTATGTTTCTTTGACTTATTTGGAGTTTATAATAAACTTTTAGGTTAGAGTTCTATACTTATTATCATTCCATAAATTGAAATAAAATTCCAATATTTGTATTTATTGATACTCCACCGCTAGTTTCCTATATGTGGCATTCGATAGGGTACATTAATCCTAGTGGCAGGATAAATTGGGTGATGTAGAAATTCATCCTGGGTTAGTTCATAGGAAAATGGTAATAACTCCTAGGTTTGTTTATGTTATTTTGGGAGTTATGGTATATATAAAATGGGATCGTTGAAGATCAAAATGTTGATATGGGTAAGTGTATATCCCATAAATTTCATATTGAACTATGATTTAAATTGGGTATTTGGATGTGTGGGTCCTAAAATTGTGCCTTATTCTAAATCATTACCATTATATTTTACCTTTATTTCTGAATTTAGGTTTTATATTGAATTTATATGGATTATTTAAAAAAACATGTTTTTGAGTAGAATAAATCTAACATAGTTACTATGAAAAGTATGTAAAACCATGTAAACCATTCTAGGAAACTTGCAGTCATCTTCACATGGGTTTTCATACCATACAATCAAGACGTTCATGGTTGTAAATTATTTAAAATTTTAAATTTTGATTCTTTATTATATTAATTGGTTCTTATTCTATTCAATTTACTAATTTAATTTGTTTTAGGTGATTTATAAGGACTATTATGTTATTTAAATTGTTTGAATTTGGATTTTCATTATAAAATCCTTAGTTCCCATATTTGAAAAGGATTAGTTTTATAATTTTCAAATGGTGTTAACAAATGTTTTAAATTCTAATTTAAAGGTTGTATTATAATTTCTTTAAATTAATGTGAACGAGAGGTTATGTAAAAAAAATTATGTGTTTAATTTTGGGGTTTAAAAAAAATTCATTTATCCTCATTAAAGGTAATATTTTTTTCTGCTTTCATATGTTGATTTATATTATTTTAAATAATAATGATTCTTTTTTATGTATTTATAGTGATTTTAAAAAAAACCCATTTCACTTATTTGGTAAGATATTTCTTATGTCAAATATAGTTTTATATTATTTTATGAAGATGTTAAAGAGGTAATTGAGATGATTTTATAAGAAGACTTTTATGGTTTCATTAAATTTTTAATTTGTGATAAATAAATATTGGGTACTATTATGGTGTAAGTGTATTTATCAAGTTGTTTTGATATGGATTCATTTGGTTATATTTAGTTTTATATAGTTTTTAATTTTGTGGAATATTTTGATTGTGTTTCTTGTTTCCATTATTTTAGTGTATAGCCCCAAATAGGTCATTAGTTATTTTTAAGAGGGATTTGTATATGATTCTTCACAAGTGAACCCCCTAGTTGATTAAAATCAATCTGAGTCAATTATTATAATTTCTTCTATTGTGAAGAATAGTTTTATTCTTAATATAACCCAACCAGGAGACCGGGTTTAGGAGTTTTATAATTTCGATCCTCTTTTCTTCCATGGGAAGCAAGGTTCCCATGAAGTGGAGGAATTTCTAGAGAATATTGGAATGATCATTAATCTTCATGGTCTTTTAGAGACACTTATGATCAATTTTTTCACATTTCAAATAGAAGTTATATGCTGGAAGTGGTGTAAGTATATCATTTAAACTATACCAAAATAAGATCATTCATGGGAAGGTTTCATGTTGTTTTCCATACAATAATAATTTTCTAAAACTATGAATGTTTAAAAGGAAGTGGATTTATTTTATCTTAAGAAAATAGACTAGTTAGTATTGGATTATTCTCATTAATTTGATGTAGTTGAATCATACTTACTTGATCTAGTATCAGATTACATACTCAAATCATGGGTTTTTGAAAAAATCATTTCTCCTCATATTTATCTAATGATATTCTTGTTCTGATAAACCTCTTATATAAATGTATTTAAACAATTCATTATATTTGAGGTAGTTATGGTTAAACTTCTTGATGTGATTGATATTTCCTCTCCCCTCGGGGGTGAATGGAATTATAATAATGCAAAAAGGAGAGATATTTAGTATATTCATGTGGGGGTAGTATAAATAGGTTATCATATTTCTTATCTTCATCTTCTTCTGGTTATAAATACATGGTATTTCATCAATGTTGTAAGTTGGTTTATTAGAATTATTCATAATGGAAATCTCATAAATCCTTCCATAGTTATTTAAATCTTGTTCATTTACCAATATTTCACGGAGGGGAAAAATATAAGAAAGTTAGAGGCAAATTTAACTTTTAGAAGATTCTGAGGATCAACCTATTGAACTTGATGCTGATATAACATCTTGTTGAGATAAATTCTATTATATTTTATCTTTTTTTGTATTATCAAGTTTTCAATGATTTACGGTGACGTTATTTAGTGGTAAAATATTTTTTAGAAATTAAATTTAGGTAAATAACTTGAATCATATTTTCGTAATTTCTCACATTCAGTATCTCTAAGTCATTAATGAATATTTTCTATGAATTATTGGTAATTTTTTTGTATTATAGATTTTCTTAGCTTATTACATAATAGATGAATAAACCTTATTAGTAAAACATTTATTGAATCTTCATTTCTTATATTGAATCTTTAATAGTGGTTAATTGATTTGATATTTTTTTTCTTAAAAGAAAATTG
The DNA here is from genome assembly GCA_963277665.1 of Viscum album. NCBI lineage: Eukaryota > Viridiplantae > Streptophyta > Magnoliopsida > Santalales > Viscaceae > Viscum > Viscum album. Next base: position 528,083,454 of record OY728146.1, read on the forward strand.
AATATAGTGGGGGTGGCCACCATAGGTGACCTAATTCTGATAATGATAAAATATTTAGGTACTTATATATATTTCCTTGAGAGCTTGTGGTGAAACATCTCTTGTTAACTAGTTAATTCATTTTCCCCAAACCAAACCCCACCTAGTAATAGACAATGGTTTTTTATCCTTAAGATATCTTAGTTGATCGAGTCTAAAGTATCTTCAGAATTAATATGAATGGGAATGCGAGGTGCATATTTTTTAATCCTATTTTATATAGATAATAAGGATAAAAAAATTTGTTTGGTTTCTAAAAAATCCCAAGGATTGAAAATGGTTCAATGTGGTATATCATAGCTGTCATTATGCTCGGTTTCACTATTAGTGTTGTGATTTCCCTTTATTTTAAATTTCATGTCTTTAAAAATTAAGTTAAGGTTTATTATTTTAATTATAAATACATTTCATAATAGTTTTATGGTGGTGGAAAGATATATGGTCGGAAGAAATTTTACATCCATGATGTCACATTTTTATATTTTTTAAAATTATTTATTTTCATAGAATTAGAGAGTTTTAGGATTGAATGTTTTTTAATTTCATGAAATTTGTAAGTCATTTAGTTAGAACCCAATTTGTAGTAAATGTGTTTCCTAATATTATATAGGAGTAACCATGTGAATAGTTGTTACATGGTTATAAGTAACCATGTAAATTAATCGTACATATAGTGAAATTTTATTCCCATGACTAGCGCATGGTCTATGCATGGTTTCGAGTAACCATAAAGACTAACCAAGTTGTTTCTACTACAAAAATATAATAATTGATGCATTATTAACAAAATTTTTACAAAACTATAAATCCAATCCATTTTAATTGTTCATACATCAAAAAATTTCAATTTCCAAATATTAATATACTTGGTTAAAGATGTTTTCAGCCCCATTATTTCCTTATTTATCTGTTTCTCCCTCATTAAAAAATAATTCTTTTATTTATACCTATATTCCTTAATTTTTGAGGATTTATCCATATTTTAGTGTTGCATATTCAATTTAAATTGGTATAAACCTCTCCCTCTTAACCAATAACCTCTTCTCATTTCTTCTTATATCAATTGGTTACTTCTCCTTGTTTACTGTTTTTAGGGTTTTTAATTTGATCAAATTTATTTGGTTATTTTTATGTATTATGGTTTTTAATGATCCTTAAATGGTTTATATTACATACTTTATTGGAATAAAAATAGCTTTCATTGACTTTGGTGATTTAAAATGGGTTTCTCCAAACATTTTCCTTTAAATTTGGAAACATTAGTGATTTATTTCTATTAATTCATGTTTTAAAATATATAAAGTTATATTAAATATATTTTTTGATTCTGTGAGAAATAAAAAAGTTTAGTTGTTTATTTTTCCCCATATCACAAAGTGTAATTATCATGATTGAAAATTAAAAAACTAAATTTATATAAACTAAGTGTGTTCTAAAATTAAAACCTATTATTTATATGATTAAATAAGGTTGAATTTTATGAAATAATTTATTATTATTTATAATTAATTCATATCACACTTTCAATATGGTTTTAAAAATAATAATTTGGGTTGTTTCATTTTATAGATGATTTATATTGGTAAATTATACTTTATTTTTTTATTTTCAATTGAATAAAATACATAAAATGGATTCAAATTTGTTATCTGATGTATTTCTTCTTTTTTCTCAAGTGTATACCTAATTGGTTGTGGTTTAGTAAACCATTTCTTATAGATCATTATTTAAAACATTTGTTGATGAAGACCTTATTGTTTTTTATGATGAATGTTGGATTTTTGTAATGTATGGAATGATCATGGGTCATGGATGTAATTATGATTATTATTTAATGAATTTTGTTATATAAAATGGGATGTTTTTATAAAGGGTGGTTAGAGGTGAGGGTGTGTTATGATTAATGACTAATTTTTATATTTCTATATGTTATGTTTTGATTACTAACCTCCATTTATTATCATGATAAACCTTGTGTCTCTATGTGCGGAATCTAGGTATGAGTGCTACACTAGTTTAAGATTATGCTCTCGTTAATGGCCAGAGTTAGATTTATGATATTCTTTATGTATTTTTCCTTTTTTGGGTCAGGTAGGTTAAAAATTAGTGTTCAGGTGGTTGTATCCCATAAATCATTCAAATATGATGGATTATAATATTTTTTTTCCAAGATTGTCTTCTGGGATCCTAGGTGTTCCCATGAAGGATATGATTTGATTATCCCATGATAGTTTATTATGGATCTTTCCTAATGATTTATTATTATTATTATGTAATTTATTTTTATCATTGACGATTCCATACTTACTGTGTTTTTTTATGTTAGTATGATTTTTATAAAAACCTAAGTGAGTTATTGTTTCCTTCATATAAAAGGATTAAATTTGAAATTTGAATGGTATTTTTAAGAAAAAACTAGTTTATTTCCCACTCAACTTATATTCATGAAAATTATTTTCTTCATAAAGTAATAAATACATATCACTCATGATTCTTTATTAAATTTTAAAGGTTAATTAAAGTTTTTACTATTTTTTTTATTTCTCTAACATATATATTTCGGAAATAAGGTTTAAAATGTTTTTCCTTGAATAAAATTTCATTTTTTCTTAAATGTTTTAAAAGTGAATTTTAGGTTAAAATGTGTGACTTATTCTTTATAAAGAGTGATTTTAAGTGATTCCATCTAATTTCCTGTTTATTTAAAATTGTAATATTATTTTCATAATTTTATTTCAAACTGGAATAAAATAGATTTATTTTTAATGGTTATGTATGGTGTGTGGGGAAAATACCTACTGGGAATTATTTTATTCCATCCTACATACACACCTATGTGTGTATGTAGCCTTTATAATCTGGGTTTTAGGTTCAATTTTGTTACATCATGGATGTAGTGGGTGATCCAAGGAAGTTTAGGATATTTTATATGAAAAAAAACAAAATATAATGCACTTAATACATAGATAGGGGCACTTAGAACATTATTTTTTATTATTTTCAATTATGCCTCTTAAGTTTATCTTAGGTATCATGCCACCTCGTCTTTCCATTATTTTATTTTTCATTTTTAACCTTTTTTTCTTATATTGTTTTTTATAAAAAATAATTATAATGATGTTGGGATGTTTCATATGAATTAATTATTTTCAATTATTTTTTTGGTGAATTTTTTTAAACTCGTATACCATATTTGGTTTTACCATATTAGTGAAAAAGTTTATTTGAGAAATGTGATTTTCATACTTATAGATAGGTCATACCAAAATTCCAATTGTTTTTTACTTTCTTATTATGATGTTATTAGGTAAAATAATTACCAACATTGTTTAATTTTATTTCACAGTACTAGTTTCCATCCCATGGTGATCGATAATTTCCTTGGTATTTGTGATGAACTAGAATAGGTGACATGGGGGTTGTTCTAGGTTGGTTCATTACATATAAAAATATTTCCAAATTCACATGTAGTTTCTTATTTAATTCCCTATATTCTATCAATGCCATCCCATAGGGGATCATAGATATAGGTTTCAGACCATTAATAATTTCTATTGCGAAATCTAACTTAAGATCCAAGGGAATACCATGAAACTATTTAGGGAATATATCAGTATATTTATTTATAATAAAAAGTCTTGAAGGTTTATTTTTTCCTTTATCAAAACTTTTTAATCAAGATATGCTTCTTCATTAAGTATCAATACCCATACATTTTAATGGTTTTCTAAAATAGATTTATAATCCTACTTGAATTTATATAGGATTATGGGTTGGTTTAGGATATGGAAAGTGATTATCTATTTCAATAATTTTTTGTGAGATCTATATAAGGTGATCTAATCAATTCCTAGTATAGCATCAAATTCTATTAAAGGAAGAATTTAAATATTCACTGGAAGAATTTCCACTTCAGTACTAACTAGGAATGATTCCAACACATAGGATGAAATGATTTCATTATTATCTTCTTTAAGGGGTATATTAACATAAAGGAATTTAAAAGTGGTTTTTATAGTTTTATTGAAATTTCAGGACATAAACACTTGTATCAAACCTCAATAAAAAAACATTCCACATTAATGAGTGAATACTATGTGTACCTTTCACCAGATCATTTATTTATCCACCTCATAAGTGATTATAGTGTAAGGCTTTCCATTATCCCTCTAGTTAGTTAGTTTTTGGCTTTGATTTCCCTTTAAGGCCCTTAAAGGTGTAATTTTTTTCATAGTACCCAAGTTAATTATAGTAGAATCATTGGGAAATAGGTGATGCATTGATCAGTGCATCACGTTTTCTCTATATATCATGTAGCATTTTCATGTTACTTTATTATTCATTATCTTGAAACCCTTATTTTCTACACTTTAATCATTTCCTAATTCCTTTTAGGTGGTTCCTGAGGGACTCTTTCCATATATTTTTCATGAGAGAAGTTTTAGAGGCTTCAATAATAAAGTATTTATCAATAATCATTAAATCATGGAAAATAATTCATATAAATGAAGTAGAAACTATATATCCATTAAATAAGAAGAGGTAAAGTTTAAATAAAAGTCATTTAGAATGGAACTAATGAAGATTTGGAATATACATAGTCAAATAGAGTGACAAAGGGAGGATAAATCCAAAATATAAGGGAAGGGTTGAGAATCGCATTATTAGATTTATAACTTTTTATTTGGGTATAATTATTTAAGATTTCAATGAATAGGTAAGTAAATATACAGAATATGTAAATAAAAAAATGGATTTGAAATATTTAGTATAAAATTCATAAAAAACATTTTAAATCTTATTATACAAACAGAGAGAATCCAAATGGTATGTGTGAGTGATAATCCCTTTACCATAGGTCCCATTTTGGTTTCCTCGCACTTTAACCTCATATATAACCAAATTGAAATTATTAAAACATTAATATTAAATTATATTAGGTATATTCTGTATTCATGATCGATTACATTAATTGGAATTTTATTATTAACATTTTATGGAAGATAAAATGGTTCGATGGTATGTTTATAAATATTAACAATTTTTATTTTTCATTTTATAAATTTTATTCATTTTTATTTATCCATTAGTTAAAATACCACTAAAATAAACAAAAATATAAAATTCCATTATTAATCAATATATATAAGTTACACTAAGTAAATATTTGTAAATTTCCAAATATAATGACTTTGTTAAAGAGGAATAAAGAGATAATACAAATACATTATATAGTAGCATAATAAAAATTCTATATAGATATATAATCTATATTGAACACCCATAAACGATTTAGTATATAATTAATTAAAAGAACCTCATAAATGGTTAAACCAACCATTAATGGGACATTTTCAAAAGTGGGGTAGATATTTTATATAAATTATAGATATATTATAATAATTTCATAGTAGAATAATAACATTAATATCATTGACTATGATAATAAATTTATTTTGTTATGATTGATTTAGATAGGGATAGGGTAATAGAATAATGAAATATAAAAAAATAAAAGGGGAAAAATGAAGGAATGTTAGATTTTATTTATCTTTCTCCATTGATAATAAACTTAATGCCTAGAAGGATTTGTGTAGGGTGATACCAAAACATCTATAGGGATCCAAGTATGTTTAATAAAAGGGAATTGGTTAGATCTTGGGAAAAGAGAAGTTTTTTGGGAATTAATTTTCCAAGGGAGTGTGACGGGTGATTTACAATTGATAGAGAGGTTTATTTTTTGTTTAAATAATGAATTAAATATTATTTCAAGACCATGGCTTTTATTAGTTGTATTATTGGAGACAATTATTATAAATTGATTATAAGTATGAGTTTTTATGACTATTAATCTATTTAAACATGAAATTTATTTGTTTATAAATGTGAATAGGGGAAAATTGAAAAAATAGTTTATAATGATATATTTTATCATTTTTTGACTTTGGAAATAACTTTTTCTATTTTCAATTTATTTTATTTGTTTTTAAATGATTAAATTATCTTATTAAAGCTATTTTTAGTTGAGAAAAATATTTTATAATTTATTTGGTCATTATTACATTAATATTATGTCATAAAAAATTTTGTGTTTGAAATAGTTTATGTGCCCTATTCACTCTAGAAATTGATGTTTTTTTGAAAAACATAAAAAAAGTTACTCTTGGAAAATTTTGATGTGTTGATTCTAAAATTGAAATTAATTTTATTAGTATAATTTTCTAAATTATGTAATTTTAATTTATAATTATTAATTTAAACATTATGGTTTCTATAAAATAACTTAAATTTTGATTTATTAAAAATATACACTAATCTTTTATTTTAGTTTCCTAAATTGAATATTTTTATAAAGTTATGACTTTTTATTTACATTTTTTATTCCTAATAACTATTACATTAAAAAATTATTTTTTTAGTGGCTATATTACTATTACAATAGTAATATTATTATTCCAATAATATTATTACTGTTACAATGGTAATATTAATATTTTAATAGTCATATTAATATTCTAATGGTCATATTGCCAATACACTTTTAAAAAATACCACTCAATCTGTTCTTTAATCATTCTCTCAGTTTCGTCTCAGGGTTCTCTATATACTTTACAAAATTCAAACTTTATTCTTAATGTTTTGTTTTATGTTTATATTGTGATTTATTGGTCTGATATTTTTAGGTGACCATGAAATGATGCATTTTAAAATACTACATATATATTAAATTTGTTTTTATTATCTAATTGTAATATATTTAATTTTATAGGGTATATTAATTCTCTATATATAACGTTATATATTTATGGAATATAGTAAAAGAGCCGGTTATTATTAAGTGTTGCATGTGATTTTATATAATACCTTATAACAAAATATGACATATATATAGAAACAAAATTTCATATAAAAAAGTCTGGGTCATTAAAAAATTGATGAAAATAAGACCATCAATTTATCATGAGTATTCCCTTTTTTAATTAGTTTGTGTTTATTACCAAATATTTTACATTTAATAATATTTTATTGTGGTGTATATTGATGAGGGTGTATTATTCCTGATTAAGGTTAGAAAATACATTTATATTACCCTAAATATAGCATAGTGGCTAACTCAAGGGTCGATATCAAGGAAGTAGTGTCGAAAGTCCTAGTGATTCCCCTAAAAATATTTTTGTGTTTTAAAATATATTGAATGTTTTAAAGGAAAACAACATGAAACTAAAATTAAAATAAAATAGTTAGTGATTAGAATGGAAAAAGTGAATTGGAACAAGAAACATATAAAGTAAGATAAAAATAAATAAATAAAGTTAGTAAGAAATAGACCCATAATCATGTCAATCTACATTTCTACTACCTATCATTGATCTACTGAAGGATAATATCATTTATAAACTATAATCATTTCACGTTTGATCTATTGAGTCACAAAACTCACTCACTCAAAATTATTAACACTCAAACATAGAATATTTTTCAGTTAAAGATTAAGATTCCAAAAGTAAAGGATCACCAAATTAGATCACTCCCACCAAGAATCTCCTTCTGGCCTAAGATATCTTATTTATATATAAATCACACAACCCCTCAATGTTACTCTGTAAAGTGATCTAAGAAAATAAGGGGATAAATATAAGGGTTAAATATTAACAAACACTTCTATTGGGTGTTCGTGCTTTCGTTTCACCACTTACATAATCACAATCTTCTAAGATAAAGGAAGAATGATAATGATTGGCATAATGCATGGATCTATAAATGTAATTATATCTTCACTCCTCAAAATAAGAATTTTAAATTATACCTTAATATATGAATGAACAAGATCAAAACGCATAAAGGTAGAATAATGAACATCATCACATATATTTAAAAAAGAAAACCAAAAATGAATAGTGAGAGAAACTTGCAAAGAATATAGAGAATGAGAACTAGAAGCCACGAAACAAGATTTTTAACACCCTAAAATTTCCAAAACAGTAAATTATATTTAATATAATGTATAAAAAACACCAAGAATAGAAAGAAATATAACCTCTCAAGACTATAAAGTATTTTTCATATTCTAAATAAATAAATTATACAACTTCTAATTCACACAATACTGTGTTTACTTACATTGTATATAACAACGAGTTTCTTTGATGGCTTGTGTTATACATAAGATCGAGTTTTACTGAATACTACAACTATTATTATTAGGTAAAATGATTATTACCTTCAATAAATTAAATTAGAATTGATGAATAGTATAAATTAACTTATTAAAATATATGGTATATAAAAATATAATATTAATTCATAGGTTACCAATTAATTAAAAAGGAAAATAAAAAGAAATTGAATATAAAGGAAATATTTTTATGGTCACAAAGGTGTTTTTTACCAATAAATTAAATTAATTTCTATTAGAGAATGATCTTAATGAAATATATATTATTCATCCTGTTAACATTTTTATATTCATCCAATACATTTGATAGGTATAAGATAAGAATGAACCTAATTTTACGAATAATAACCTATATTTTTTAAGGTGATTTTGCAGCCTTTTAATGGCGTGCCTATTTTAAAAATAAATTTTGGAAATTGTATAAATTTTATATTAAAAAATAAACTTATATTTTTAAATAGTAATTTCCAAATTATCTTATGATGTATTCTTGGTATCTTTCAAAAATAATTCATTATTTCATTAATAGTGAAAAATGCTGAATTTTAATTTGAAACTTCTTTTTCATATAATTTATTTATAAGGGTAAATTATATTTTTGATTTGTTTTAAAGTTTATTTAGATACATTATAAATATATTAATACATTTTAAAATATTTTAATCAATTTTAAAATGAAATTTTATATAAAAATACTTCAAATTTTTAAACACTTTAACTTTAAAAACTCGATTTCTCATCCCGTGTGCAAGATTAAATTTAAATTAATTTGTTCCAATTATGTTATTTTAATGTAGAAAAAATATATTTCTTATTTTTAATAATATTAATTTGTAATTTATAGTAAGTTAAACTTATTTTTTAACAAAATTATTAGTGAATGTAGTTAAAATTAATTACATAGATTAAAGAAAAAATTAAGCTTAACAAGTGACAAAACTGTAATCTTAAGGACCACAATGATATAGAAACAAGTACCAAACCAATTTTCATGAAATATTTTGACCTTATAATCCCTTTTATCAAATAGTTTTCATTGTTTTTGGATCATTATTTAAGCTATAACTCTAAATAATGTTTTCTGTTTTATATTTATAAGAATGCTACTCCTCCTCAACTATAAAAAGTCATTCACCTCTCCCACTTATTCACACCTATAAGGTAATTTTTATTGTCCATAAAATTCAAAAATAATATGATAAATTTCCTTACCTAGTACTATAATCCTAAAAGTTTTCATAAATAAAACCAAGTAAGTGTTTTCTTTATCCAAAAGGATTAACCCGAATAAGAGGTAACGTTCTTCAATGATCACTTTTTCTTCATTTACTTCTCCACCAATTAAATTACGTTTATATCATAATTATGTAATAAAATCATTATATTTAATATACGTAAATTTTATATTCTAATATTTAAACCTACACTTTCACACACATCCATCAAATTGAATACACAAACATTGTTCATGTGTATGGCGAACTACTACCTTGCGAACCTATGTTGTTCGTTCATCCATTACCACATTTCAAGGTTAAAAATAATGATATATTTTTATTTTCTATATGATAAATAAATTATTTATATTTTAATTATTATTATGAAACATTTTATATAACACATACCTTCACGTATTTTACTTTGTGGGAATATGATAACATTGTTTGTGGACGTGTGGACTACCGCCTCCTCAAAGCGATGTGATTCGTTCATGCTGTGCATGGAATTTATTATGAATTTTTTTAACAAAATTATGTGAAATATATAAAATAAATATTATATTTTAATTATAATATACATATATATCATTTACTTTTCATTATTTTAAATATGAAAATTAAATGGAAGTATCATTCATGTGTATATACGGCCTACCATCTCTATGAACGGTGCATTTTATTTCCTATCTCCAAATTTTTTGGATTGTTATAAATCAATATATACTGAATATATATTATATTTACATCATGTTTTACATCCTATAAAATTATAAATCATGATCTGTATAATAAGATCAAAAATAATAGGTCAAAACATACTCGAATGACTAGGAAATTAACACCTAAAATAGTGAAAATAATGAAATATTACTAACAAATAGGTAATAAGATATTATAAGAAGATAATATATGATATAATTAATATTAATATTGTCTTGTAATAAGTTAGTAACATTATTCTAACCATTATATAGTAGGTTAAAGTATGTTTACATTAAAGGAAACACAAGGTAAGGTATTTTCATCTCACTTTTTATATCTCTGAGATAAATGTAATATTCACCACTTACTTATTTTATGTGTTGTATATAAATCACCTTTTGATATATTGTATCATTAATTATATTCTATTAGTGGTATTTAAATGATTCATTTTATGATTATTACTCATGGGTTTCACGGTTTCAATGTTACTAAAGTGGTAATGGATTTTTGTCGCAATTTTTCCTTTTCATGTCATTTGTTATATTATACACCTATATTATTTTATGAGGTGTATATAATATGCCTTTGACCTGATATATCATGAATATATTTATTCTATTTATATTAGAATTTTTATTTAATGTTATTACTTCATAGGTATTATGATTCAAACATTTCAAAGTGTTATGGGACACATTAAATGTTTAAAGTTATTTTCTTCACGAATGTTTTTAAACATATTTTCTCTATTTAATAAAACAAAACAAACATTATTCTTACTCAAATGGTTATAATTCATATTTATACTATAATTATACTTTCTCTGAAAGGAATATGGTTTTTCGACAAAGGATAGTATTGACATTTACTTCCTTAAATCATTTTTGTAGTCATTAACTTCCCCTTGAGTAATTCACTTTCTAGTGACCATTTTACATTAAATATCCATATAATTTATCATGGATATGATTATTTCCAAAATAGTAAAAAAAATTACATATAGTGTGTACTTGAAATTTATTTTATTAACTTGTTAAATATTGATAAATTCATATATTTTACTCAAAAGGGATATTTGATAAGGCACATTGTTAAATTCATTATTCAATGTATGAGGAATGCTTTGAACATGTACAACATAGGTGGGGCTCGGTTATAGATAGTTTCTTGATGCATTGTTAGCCTCATAGTAAAATTCATTTGGATATCCTTAGTTGGTTTTTATCCTAGTATGTTATAAACTATCTTGTGAGTTTTCTTAACGGTAAAGGTATCATGTACCTAGAAAACATGTCATAAAATAATTAACCATTGCCTTTATTTTTATTTTGTTATTATTATCCATGATATTTTCACTATAAAAATATATAGAAGCATTTAATTATCATTTTATTGATTAAATGGAATGGTTTTCAGTTATTTACCATTCTATATTGATTATTACTTATCCAGTTATATTAAATGGCATATACGTTCAATTATTAAATTTTATATATTATTTATGCACTCCCTCTCGGTTTATTGATTCCATGGAATGTTTGTTCATTTATTTACCTTACCACATTGATTATTATCATTGATTCATTGTTTTCGTTGTTGCATATATCTCTTAATGAGAATTTGAGCTCACCCTTATTTTTTTTTCCTTTCCCCATGAGTCTAAGGAGTGTACTAAGATATATATACAAGGATATATTATGTGGTCATAAATTTATTATCAAAAAAAATATGTTTTAATTAGTGTATTAATTTTCAATAAAAGACTCATGTATGTATCTAGTTCTTTGAGACTACTAAAAACTTCATTCCTTCTAGATTTGATTCTTTGTAATATGAAAATTTAATAATGTAAGGCATTGACTCCAGGATTAATGGGGTCGGGTAACTATAATTGTTATGACAGTAAGTTTAGCGAAAATCATGGGAATTAGATTTATGAAAACATAAGTTATGGAACCAAACCTGAAGATAGATTTTGAGGAATAACATAGAAGCAAAAATTTCCTCATTGACATAAGTGTTATGGATACAATCATGGGAGTATTAGTTTAAGGTTGATCTTAATTTCTAATTATTAAACATACCTTTTTAGGTTATATGTGTCATGAACCAAATCTGGTTGCCACCAAAACTGACACCAAACGCAGCCCATGACAATTCCAGAAAGGTTTTCCCTATCCCCATGGGCTGGCACAAGTTCTTGGGTATTATTTATCTTGGTTTGGGAACAATTTACCCGAATATGTATAGATAAAACACCAAAAACATTTGATAAAATGAATTTGTAAAATTCATAACAACAAGGTTTATACAAAAATACAGAACTGAATACATTAGTTCAAATGAAATACAAAAGTTCCAAAGGCAAAATTAAATAGAAACAAAACATCCTCATGGACTCCACATTACAAGGGGTCATCACCCCCAAGCCATCTCCACAACTCCTCCCCAAGGATGCGAACTAGCACCCTGAACCGCCATCACCCTTATCATTTCCTTTACCTGAGTTAAACATAACCAAGTCTACTTACATCCAAGGGGTATAAGTAGGGTGTGAACCTAAGCCCAATAATATACCAACCAATTATTCCAAAGAGCACGCAATACAATGTGAAAAGGCAAGCAGTTTTAATATGCAAAGAAAAGCAGTGATAAAATCTAAGAAATGCAAATTTCAATTGAAAATATTTTTCAAGATAAAGTGTTCAAAATTTTCAAACATTTAAATAGACATGTTATATATTGTAAAGTACTTCTAAAAACACCCCAATACATGGGAAAATACAAAAAACACAATGAGCAACAAAATCGGGAACACCCCTAGGCACTAGATAGTCTCAAACCCCATGTACCTCATACCTCAGTGTAAAGTAACCATAGTAAAATCCGTTCTCATGAATGAGACACTAGTATGGAACATACCAAAAACCTAGTGGTCCCCAATCATAATCTACATAGTTTAGTTAGAGTTGTTTTTATCCAAATTCTAGGTGAAATAGGGACAAAACTCATCTGGTCCACTAGTCGTATTAGTACACATCTGCCCCACCTAGGAATTCAGGCTTCCCACTTTGTGCTCAAACAATTTCATAATTTAACACATTTCCATTTTAATGGAAAACACCACTAATGGTCACATACAACAAATTCAGTATCTATCGCATTTTATACTACTTAAAACACACAAAAAACAATTTTATTTTGAATAAAACAATTTCTCAAAATACCATGTTGTTTTGCACAAAAAACCCCTTAAGAAACCCATTTGTACATAATGTTCACACTTTTCAGTTACCAAAATAGTAAAGGCAGCCCAATACATTTCAATTAAAACAAAAAATCAATTTTCAGGCATCCCCATGTTAAACAAGAAGTGATAACTTTGTAAAACCTTCATTTTCACATAGAAGTGGAACCAAAACTTCACTTTCTTTCCAAACACAATTAAAACCCATTTTTTCAGTAATAACCAAAGGGGATAAACATTATAAACATTATTTTAAGCCTTATTAAATGTCAATAAAAACAAATAAGTATTTATATGGAATCCCCAAATAAATAAATAAAACATTTCTTTGGAAAACCCCCAATTTCACACCAAATTGGCATTTAAAATTCAATTGCAATAGAAACATCATTAGAACCAATTTTCTCAGAAATAATAAAATTATATAAACTTGAAAATATGAAAAATAAATCATTCTAATACACAATGATTTCATTAACATTGGAATCACCTTCCAAATCAAATGAAACTCTTTAATCCTTTGTGTGAAAACACAAACGCACCACCGCCGCACCTCAAGGAGGGTAGATCAAACCTAAAAAAAGAAAATTGGACCAATAAAACCCAAGTTTAAACCTTAGGTTTGACACCTTACCCTCAATAAATTTGGTACTTCATGTATAAGGGAATAAACCTTAATCACATTGAATAAAACCCTATGAAAAATTAAAGAAGAATGAAGGAGACTCACTCCCTTGAGGGTTCTTGAATAAATCCCCCTAAATACACCATTGGATGAATTTTAAAATAGCAAAAAATTCAATTGATATTGGAACATGAAATATAAGGTTAATTGGGAACTATAATGGGGGGAAAAGAGTTAATAATGAAAGATTTATGAAGGAATCAAATTAACTTTTTAAATATAGATGAAATGTGAGTGCTTCAGAAGTTTCGACCTAAACCGAGAGTCAAATGAGTTTAAAAGAGGGTGGGAGGATACATGACATGCGACTGGTTTTAATGGGCGTTTGTGGGGCTTTTAATCACCGAACAAGACTTAATATTGAATAGGTTATTAATTAAACAAATTTTATTTTTAAAACTGGAATTGGGATTTCGGGCAGGCCTAATACCTTAAAAAAACCCATATACAACTTGTTTATGGATTTCTAAAGGCTCCAAAATAAAATGGTGGTGTTAATATGTCATGGGAAACTATTTAGGAATTTGAATGGGTGAAAATTTTTAAAAAATGAAAATTTTATAAAAGAAACAAAATTTATTTCTAATTCTGGAATTGGGCTCATGGTTTGGCTCAATTCATGAAAACTCACCCATTCCACCATAAAAGCTTGAGAAACCCCAAAAGAAAATCATAAATAGAAATTAAATGAAATTTAACTATAAAATAAGTCATGTATGTGAAAATTATCCCCACCATGGAAATTTTTTGTCCCCGGAAAGCTACAACAAGGCCAGATACCAAACCCAATCCCAACCGATAAACCAAGATGTACTTCTTTGCCGAGCTTCGCCCCCAGGGGACAAAACACCTCCAGTGATCAATTAATCAATGATTAATCTCACAACCCAAACTTACAACACATTACTGAAATTATCAATCACATTCATACATTATCCCAAAATGAAACTCCTCGAAGGCTATTCGAACAAGACTCAAGAAATTCACCCAAACGAACAAAAACTTCGAACAAGGTTACACTTACCTAACATTAATTAAATCATTGGAAGCTCTCCAATTCCAATGTTTACTCAAGGAAGATGTTGGTATCTAGATAGTTCCGAATGAGACTACCTACCACCAAACCAATACCATGGATAAATCTGAGCTATTGTTATGGGGGACACAAATAGGCACCCCACCATAAGAGGCAACCTATATTATTTTCTGAGAAAGAATAAAGACATTAACAGGGGAGTCCTGAACGAACTCCCAAGTACAAAGGGTAGAATTCCATTCACAGTTTATGAAGGGTCTTACATGAGAATCATAGTGTGTCTCTCCACTATAAGAACCAACCATCTTAACCGAGGAGCATGGGCCGAAACAAAAAGACCAAATTTTTTTTAAGATTTGGGAAGGGCGCAGGGTCAGTCCGCACGGTTTGTGAAATTCTGTACTAACTATGCAGATCATTCTTTTCGCATGGCTTCCTGAAATATGGTCACTACTAATCATACGCAAACTGTGTTCTCATCACGTCTATCCAAATTTACAACCATTCTCTAATAACTCGATGGAAACCAAAGGGGGAGGGAATGACATTAGGTGATGACATGGGCACAAGGCCCTCAACCTATTTCCACTGAATGGGAAAAATGGATGAAAGATGATGACACTAGAGGATTAAACTCTTACTATCTTTCATACTAAGGATAAGACATTGTACATGGGTTTAAAAAGCCCTGGGATTTCCCCGGACTACGAGTCATCTTCTCTCTGATACCTATAGCTGGAGCTAAAACGATTTATGCATCTTCGACCTCGCAGTTAGGCTTTGGAAACCCCCCTGAATGAGAATTTTTATTTCATTTCCACCAACAACTATACTGAAATTCCCCATAATATTTCCAAGACATAACACATTCCAAACTCACTTCACCCTAACTCAATATTTCACAAAAACAAGGGCTTAAAAATGAACACACATCACACCTTGTTTCTTCAAGAGAGAAACTATACAAGTAAATAACACCTATAATCACCTTCCTCCAAAATGGAAGATTTTGAAGTATTTGCAAGGGATAAATTCTCCCAAAATAAAGAGACTCTCAGATTATTGAACGACTTTCACCATTAATCTTAATTTAGTGTACGAAATCACAAGGATTCACCAAACATTACCATTGCGACTGATATAAACAATGCATGGAGTGGGACCTTATACAACATCCCCAAACAATACACAATTCTAGAAAGTGGCCACAATATCCTCTTGTGACCAGATTTCCCACACAGGTAGTTTATTGTGAACTCCTTCTTCAAAGAGACTACGATGGACCGAGATGACCTCTTAGACACCATCCAGATACTCATCCATGCTAACAACCCCAGACCACTTCCACCATTAGAAAATAAGGAAACATAAGAGGGTAAGGTCTCTTTCAACCTTACCTGATTACTCTCCCACTACAAGAGGACACACAAAACTGAGAAAGTAAAGGGTGTAGACTCAATCAAAAAATCTCAAGAAAAAGATTCCTTATATTGATCAACTGGAGGGTCTTCAAACGGCGAAACAATCCGGATTACACTTCAGTTGTGCACTAACCTTTAATGGGGTGCACCTTATCCAACGATAGAACCTAAGGACCCAACCAAGATGGTCAATTGGTCAAGATATACCACAAACTAAATCCTAACACATGAAGGAAACATCCGTAAAGGCGTCGCAAAACATTTTTCAAAAGAGACCACTAATCGTCCCTACAACACAACTTACTGACCAAACCCAAACCCAAAACACAGTTCAAACAGGAGGGGTTCTTGGACTCAAATAATCCCACACCATCATCTTTTTCAAAAACACATAATACACACCATCCCAAACTATTTATCAAGACATCATTTTTTTCATTAAAACCATTTATTTGAAAACAAATGGTTCGGAGATAAGCGTATCCACCAATGGTACCCCATGGGCCTCACACATGCTTGATTTGGTGTCACACCGGGCACCCTCCTCATATCCGTTCTGACACTCATCCAGTCATAAGATCAACCATCCATCATCCCATATAACCACATGCATGTGGTTGCTCGTGAAAATACCAAAGGTTAAAACAAATATTCTTTCCACTTTTCAAAACCAAAATGGTCCACCAATACATCCTTTTTCTCAAAACCACTAACCAAGAGATCAAAATCCCAATTCAAATCTTACTAAACGTTTCAGAAAGACACAACAATTTAGACAAGAACTCACTTTCATGTTATTAACTTCAATTTAATATCATCTTATCCCATTAAAACACCATTTTATTGTTTAGAAAACTCTATTGGAAACACTTTTTCAAAACCAACTTCAGTATAGTTTCTAATTTTAAAATGAGGTGTAATCACACCATTTTCCATTTAAACATAATTCTGAAAATTCAGTTCCACTATTTCATAAATCAATCCATTCCATATTTCTTTGAAAATGATTTCACAAAAACTTTACACTTCTTAAAATCAAGTCACTTTAAAACCAAAGTTCCAAGATTTCAAAATTAAAGAACACAAGACAATGTGAGAGGAAACTAGTTTTAGTTGGTGACTTGGACATATGGTTGGAGGCTATATTCCAATCACTTCACTATCACAGAGTGTGTTCTAGGGAATATCCCCTGCTCCACATGGCTTGCCAGGCCCTGTGAGCTCACTGAGACAATTAACCCAACTCTCTTTTCATTTCCCCTAATCATCATTAAACCAAGAAAACCAAAGGACTCTTAAAGGTCTCGACTTTTCCTGGAGACCTGAATCCCTTCATGAGGTGTGGTGATCATCCACACTACTCATAACCAAAATTCCATGTCCTAACATTCCTAACTCCAGACTATCCCTACTGTTCCCCAAATAACATGACCCAAAGAGAGCGAACCTCCTTTGATACCATTTTGTCACGAACCGAATCTGGTCACCGCCAAAAATGACACCAAACCCAGCTCGTGATGAGTCTTGAAGGGGATTCCCTATCACCATAGGCTATAACAAGTGCATGGTTATAATTTATCTTGGTTTTGGAAGGATTTACCCGAATATGTATAGATAAAACACCAAAAACATTTGATAAAATGAATCTAAAAAATTTATACCAACAAGGTTTATAAAAAAATCTTGAACTGAATACGTAAGTTCAAATGAAATAAAAAATGTCGAAAGAAACAATGAAACAGAAACAAAATATCCCCATGGACTCCACATGACAAGGGGTCATCACCCCCAAGCCGTCTCTACAACTCTGCCCCAAGGATGGGGACAAACACCCTGAACCGCCATCACCCTTAGCCTTTCCCTTACCTGAGTCAAAGATAACCAAGTCTACTTACACCCTAGGGTTTTAATTAGGGTTTTTTCTTAATCCCTATAGGATACCACCGAATTATTCCAAAGGGCATGCAATACAATGTGAAAAAGCAAGTATTTTTAAAACGCAAAGAAAGCAATGATAAAATCCAAGAAATGCAACTCTCAATTGAAAATATTTTCCAAGATAAAGTTTTCAAAATTTTCACACATTTAAATATAAATGTTAGATACTATAAAGTACTTCCAAAAACACTCCAATACATGGGAGAATACCACAAACACAATGAGCAAGAAAATCGGGAACACCCCTAGGCACTAGATAGTCTCGGGAACCATGTACCTCATACCTCGGTGTAAAGTAACCATAGTAAAATCAGTTCTCATAGACGATCTACTAGTAGGGAACATAACCATAACATATTGGTCACTAATCATCATCCACATAGTTTAGTTAGAGTTTTCATTATCCAAATGCTAGGTGAAACAGGGACAAAACCCATCCGGTCCACTAGCTGTACTAGTACACATCCGCCCCACCTTGGTACCTGGGATTCCACCTTTTTGCTCAAAACATTTCTGAATTTAACACATATCCATTTTAATGGAATACAAAACTACTGTCCACATACACCAAATATAGTAACCATCACATTTTCTACCACTTAAAACACACAACAAACACTTTTATTTTGAATAAAACAATTTATCAAAATCCAGTGTTGTTTTGCACACAAAACCCCTTAAGAACCCCACTTGTACACAATTTTCACACTTGTAGGTTTCCAAAATAGTACAAGAAGCCCAATAAATTTCAATTGAAACAAAAAATCAATTTTCAGGCATCCCCATGTTAAACAAGAAGTGATAACTTTGCAAAACCTTCATTTTCACACAAAAGTAGAACCAAAACATCACTTTCTTTACAAACACAATTTAAACCCATTTTTGTAGTAATAACCAAATGGGATAAACAATATAAATAGTATATTAAGCCTTATTACAGGTCAACAAAAACAACTATGTTTTTATAGGTAATCCTCAAATAAAAAAATAAAATGTTTCTTTGTGTTGAGCCCTCTGGAAGA
This sequence comes from Viscum album, assembly GCA_963277665.1. Lineage (NCBI taxonomy): Eukaryota > Viridiplantae > Streptophyta > Magnoliopsida > Santalales > Viscaceae > Viscum > Viscum album. The sequence continues at coordinate 528,102,943 of OY728146.1, forward strand.
TTGTTGAATTCTTCCTATGTTTGATTTTTTAATAATCACAAATCATTGTTACTTAATCCAGTTTGATTTCTCATAAACTTAATCACAATCTTGTAGTAGATCTGTTTATATCTATTGGATCATGTTTATCTATGCTTTTATTGATTTACAAGTATTCTGGAAGTCTTCTGGATCAAAAAAACACCTTGAGACAACGGTCGCACCGATCCATATCAAGGAAGAACGGTTGCACCGATCCATATCAAGGAAGAATGGTCGCACCGATCCATATCAAGGAATAATGATCGCACCGATCCATAAAACAATGGTCGCACTGATCCATATCAAAGAAGAACAATCTCACTGCTGTTGATCAAATGACTCACTGATGCTGATCAAATGTCTCACCGATCATGACTCACCGATGCTGATCAAATGTCTCACCGATCATGACTCACCGATGTTGATCAAATGTCTCACTGATCATGACTCACTGATGTTGATCAAATGTCTCACCGATCATGACTCATCGATGCTGATCAAATGTCTCACTGATCATGACACACTGGTGCTGATCAAATGGCACACTGATGCCGATCAAATGACATGTTGATGTTGATCGAATGACACACCGATGTCTAGTCACTGATGCTGATGCTAATGACCTACCGATCACTTGACTCATCAACAGTCATAAACAACTATTTGAATTTCATTATCTTTATCTTCAATTAATATAACCAACAGCCATATTAGGTATATTTTAATGCTCTGACATTTATTTTAATAAAAGTTGTTGTATGTCAGGGAACCGTACCTCGTACCTGCAAAAAGTAGATCATCTTTTTCTGGAGCTCGTGCTTTTAAATAAAGAGAGGATGTGCTACTGTGAAGAAGACAAGAAATTAACAAAGCAAAAAGGGTGAAGCCAAAAAGTAAACAAGCAACATAGAAGTGAAGCAAGGAATACAGAAGAGCTTAAGAGACATATCAAGAAGATCACACAGAATCTCATACACACTCAAGCTTACTCAAGAAGAGTTCTGTGCATCCAAGAGGACACTAAAGATCTTCATAGACTACATTTCACTGTCTATGAACTTGAAGCATACAATACTATATTTCTCAAACAAAAACCAGAAGATGACTCAGCACCACTTCAGATCAAACTCAAGGAGTTCAAAGCTTCACTGTAATCACTAGAGCCATTTCTAAACTCTACATCTCTGCTCTGTGAGTCACTATTTTACATTTCGAGCAGTGTGTGTTATCTGCTACATTTAACACACACACTGTCTCCTGTACTTTAAACTAGAGGATATGTAAATCCTCAGCAAAACTCTTTTCATTTCCCACTGTGGATAGTGGTAGAGGTCGTGTGTGACCTGGACAGCTGGTTGATGTTGTTTTGTTTCCCACGGATAACAGTGGTAGAGGTCTTGGACCTGAAAAGTTGTAAACTGTTGAACCCCGATCCAGGGTGTGGATCATCTTTTATATAAACTTTTGAGAGGACTAAGTCTCGGCTTGAGACAGAACCTCTTGGTTATATCTGTTGTGCTATTTCTTTCAAATTTTTTATTCCACTGCTAATTACTTTAAAACCAAAACTGTTTTAAAGTCACTTTGATAATTAAAATCGCAAGTGTTTATATTATTTGTAAATCAGTAAGTTAGTTTCAAAAGTTAATAAACTCTCCTTTTTTGATTAACTGGGAAATAATTAATCCCTTGAGAATCCAACAGAACCTTTACTTTAATATAAATTCACTACAGTTTAACTCTGTGTTTTATTTGGGGGATTTTAAAACAAATTTTTTTTCAAAATAGAAATTTTAATTGGAACTCAATTCACCCCCCCCCCTATTGAGTATCCACTCCGACCAACACTTGGTATCAAAGGTTTGTATAAATAGTTTCTAAAGTACTATGTTTTTCAACTGTGATTTTAGTTGTATTTTAAAGTTATTAAAATTTCTGTTATTTCTAAATTTTTATCTCTTTAAAATCTTTGCTCTAAGTAAGTTATCATGGATAACAGACTGGAAGGTGTTGCTACCAATAGACCACCCTTTTTCAATGGCACTAACTATGCTCAGTGGAAACTTAAATTGAAAATTCATATAGAAATCATAGGTTTTGATATTTGGACTACTATTGAATCTAAATATAAAATTCCCATTACTGCTAGATCTACTTGGGATGAACCTACAAAGACTGCCTAAAATAATAATTGTAAAGCCATGAATGCCATGTACTGTGCTTTAGGAGATGAGGAATTTAATAGAATATCTTCCTGTAAAACTGCATATGAAATTTGGGATACCTTAGCTGTTTCTCATGAAGGGACAACTAATATTAAGGAAATGAGATTGAGTACTTATACTATTAAGTATGATAATTTTAAGATGAAGCCTGATGAAACCATTTCTGACATGTATCTCAGGTTTAATGAAATTTTCAACACAATGAATTCACTTGGAAAAGCTGTTCCAGCAAAAAAACAAATTATGAGAATTTTGAGATGTTTACCAGACCGATGGAGAGGAACTTCTGTCTCCATTAGAGAATCATGTGACATTGGTGAACTTCCAGTCAAGGAACTAATTGGCAAGCTAATGATGTATGAAGAAGAAATTAAGGTGAATAAAGAAGAAGAAGATGAACCCAGAAGAAATTATGTTACTTTCAAATCTTCAACATCAAAGAACAAGGATAAGGAGAAACTTCAAGCTATAAACGAAAGCTCAAGCTGTGAAGATAGTGAAAGTGCTTCTGATAGTGATGCTGAGATGTCTCACATTACCAGAAGATTCAAGAAGTTTTATAGGAAGAAGAAGTTTTTTAGAAAATCAAATTAAAAAGGTAAGTATGACAGCAAGGGACATTGGAAAAAGGACTGGAATAAATCTGACAAATCAGATGAAGTTGTCTACTATGACTGCAAAAGAAAGGGACACATAAAGGCAGACTGTCCAAAGTTGAAATACAAGAAGAAGTATGAATACAAGGACAATAAGCTTAAGAAATCCATGAAGTCTACTTGGAGTGCTTCTAAGGACAGATCCACTGAATCTAAAATTTCTGAAACTGAACACAGAAATAAGGCAAACATGTGATTTATGAAAAACACTTATGAGTTAACTGCTGAATATCTTGCTTTAAATTATTATTATTCTGAAAATGATACTGATTCTGATAGCATGTCAAAATCTGAACTATTTAAATATTGTGATATGTTCGAAGAAACCTGTAATGATCTGAAAGACAAGTACAAAGGTTTAAAGAAACAGTATTCTTTAACTGTTAAACATAAATATGGTTTTGATGTTGAAATGGAAAAGAATGCTCAGTTGCTTAAAGAGAACACTGAACTGAAATTATCAAATGAGCAACTTAAGAAAGACTTAGAGAAATTTACCAATTTCAAAAACACTCTTACTCAAATTCTAGGAAAGAAAGTTGCACCAAGATACACTACTGGTATAGGATATCAACCTGGACAAAGGAAAATTACCAAAACTAGATTTATTCCTAAATCTGGACAGAGTATAGCTAGTTCTGGAACTTCATATTCCTCAACTAGTTATATTCGTAGCTATGGATCTAATAAGGTTTATCTTTCAAAATCTGTTGACTCCAGAAATCTTATGAGACCCATTAGACAAATATGGGTACCTAAAGTGTTATTGGCTAACCAACCTGGACCCAAGAAAATCTGGGTACAAAAATTATTTCCCATCTAAATCTATTTTGTAGGGAATCTGTTTAAAGAGCTCCTGTAGAAAGATCTGGTACTTGGACAGTGGATGTTCAAGACATATGTCAGGAGACTTCTCATGCTTCAAAATCTTAGTCAGATTTGATGGAGGTTTTGTCACTTTTGGTGATAACTCAAAAGGAAAATTCATTGTCTTAGGCCAGATTGGTAACCCTGACTCAGTATTAATTTCTAACATTTTACTTATTGATGGACTTAAATATAATTTGTTAAGTATTTCTTAGTTATGTGATGATGGTTTTTATGTTAAATTTGAAAATGATTCTTGCAATGTTTTTAAATCTAAAAATGTTTTAGTATTTTCTACCTTAAGAAATGAAAATGTCTATGCTGTTGATTTAAATTCTTTAGCTAAGTAGAATATTACTTCTCTAAATGCTTTTCATAAAGAGTCTTGGATGTGGCACAGGAGATTAGGACACTGCAATTTACATTCACTAAGAAAAATTTCTAGGAAGAACTTAGTTAGAGACCTACCCAAACTTGAATTTCTAGTAGACAAAGTTTGTAATCCCTGTCAAAAGGGAAAGCAACATAAAGTTTCTCTTAAATCAAAGAAAGAAGTTTCAACTTCTCAACCTCTCGAGTTGGTTCACATGGATTTATTTGGACCTTCTAGAGTTTCTAGTTTAAATGGGAAGCACTATGTCTATGTTCTTGTAGATTACTTTTCTAGATATACTTGGGTATATTTTCTAGCTCACAAAAGTGAAGCTTGTTCCTGCTTTATAAAATATTCCAAGTCTGCAGAGAACCTTAGTGGACTTAAGATTAAAACCCTGAGAAGTGATCATGGCCGTGAGTTTTAAAATCATGAGTTTGAATCTTACTGCTCACACAATGGCTATAGTCACAATTTTTCTTCCCCTAGGACACCCCAACAGAATGGTGTAATAGAAAGAAAGAATAGAACCTAGCAAAAATTGCTAGGACTATGCTCAATAAGTATGACCTACCTGTCTATTTTTGGGTTGAGGCTCTAAATACAGCTTGTTATGTTATTAATAGCGTCTTGATCAGACCTATTCTTAAGAGAACTCATTCTGAGTTATGGAACCATAGTAAACCTAAGGTTAACTACTTCAGAGTTTTTGGCTGCAAAGTCTTTATTCTCAACACCAAAGACAATCATGACAAATTTACATCCAAGATTGATGAAGGAATTTTCCTAGGTTACTCTATTTTTAGTAAAGCCTGTAGAGTTTTCAATAAACGAACCAAATGTTTGGAAGAATCTGTTCACATCAAATTTGATGAAACTGATCCACATGAACCTAAGACCTCTCTTGAAGATGATCTCTTTGGTTTGAAACTTAATGATAAAGACAGTGGACCAATAGTTATGACATCCAGCTCTGGAAATTTTCCAGAACCTTCTTCTTTTGATTCCCAACCTATTGATGAATCTGAAATCTCTAGTCCTACCTTTTCAAGACCAACTAGGACTCTAAAGAATCATCCTTTAGATGATGTTGTAGGAAATTTAGATAGTGGAACACAGACTAGAGCTTCTCTAAGAAATCAGGTTGAATATCAAGATTTTCTTTCACAGTTAGAACCTGAAAATATCAATGATGCTATCAATAATGAATTTTGGGTAATAGCTATGCAAGAAGAACTAAATCAATTTGAAAGAAACAAAGTCTGGAAATTAGTAGAAAGACCTAAGGACACTTTGACCATAGGTACAAAATGGGTGTTTAGAAACAAAGTTGATGAATCTGGAAACATCATTAGAAATAATGCTATGCTAGTTGCACAAGGTTACAATCAAGAAGAAGGAATTGACTATGAGAAAACGTTTTCACCTGTAGCTAGATTAGAAGCCATTAGGATCTTACATTCCTATGCATCACATCTGGATTTCATGTTATATCAAATGGATTTGAAAAGTTCTTTTTTAAATGGTTTTATTGTTGAGGATGTTTTTGTAGAACAACCACCTAGTTTCTCAAATCCTCATTTTCCAAATCATGTTTTTAAACTTTCTAATGCTTTATATGGTTTAAAACATGCTCCAAGATCTTGGTATGAAAGACTTTCAAACTTTCTTATTTCAAAATGATTTACAAAAGGAACAGCTGATCCCACTCTATTTATAAAAAGGATTTCAAAAGATGTTTTAATAGTTCAAATCTATTTTGATGATATTATTTTTGGATCTTCTAAAAATTCTTTATGTACTGATTTTTCAAAGGTTATGCAAAATGAGTTTGAAATGAGCTTAATGGGAGAGCTTAAGTACTTTCTTGGATTTCAAATCATTCAAACTAAAAATGGTATTATTCTAAATCAAAGTAAATATAATATGGATTTATTAAAACGTTTTGGTTTGGATAGTATTAAGGAAAGTGATATACCGATGAGTACTACCTGCAATTTGGATGTTGATGAAACTGGGAAACCAGTTGATCAAACCAATTACAGAGGTATGATTGGAAGCTTATTTTATCTTACTGCTAGTCGACCAGATATTATGTTTAGTGTGTGTATGTGTTCTATATTTCAAGATAATCCTAAAGAATCACACTTACTGGCTGTTAAAAGGATTTTTAAATATCTTAAGTATACTATAAATTTAGGTTTGTTTTATCCAAAAGGATAATCATTTGATCTAACTAGTTATTCATATGTTGACTTTGCTGGATGTAAGTTAGATAGGAAGAGAACATCAGGAACATGTCATTTACTTCGAAAGTCCCTAGTATCATGGTGTAGTAAGAAACAGAACTCAGTTGCATTGTCTACTGCTGAAGCAAAATATATAGTTGCTGGTAGTTGCTGTGCACAGATTCTGTGGTTAAAACACACTTTATTGGACTATGGATTTGATTTTAAACATGTCTCAATTAACTATGACAACACCAGTGCAATAAACATATCTAAGAACCCTGTGTCTCACTCTAGGACTAAGCACATTGATGTCATACATCACTTTCTAAGAGATCATTATCAGAAAGGTGATATTTCTCTAGAATTTATTAGTTCTAAACATCAATTAGCTGATGTCTTTACAAAACCATTATGCTCTGAAAGAATGAATTTTATTAAACAAGAGTTGTGTATGATCGATCAGTGAAACCGATCAGTGAAACCGATCAGTGAAACCGATCAGTGAAACCGATCAGTGAAACCGATCAGTGAAATCGATCCGTGAAACTGATCAGTGAAACTGATCAGTGAAACCCATCATTGAAACCGATCAGTGAAACCGATCAGTGAACCCGATCAGTGAAACCGATCAGTGAAACCGATCAGTGAAACCGATCAGTGAAACTGTTCTGTCAAACCAATTTTTCTCTTTTTTTCTTTTTTCTCCTTTTGTTATTTCATCATTATTTAATTAATTACTTTTATCCTTATGGGAACCCTAAATGATAAAATAAATGATACGTGGCTATTTCAATTCCCCAAACCATCGAACTTTCATTTCCCGCCGAGCCTTTTACATTCTCTTCTCTTCTACATCGGACCTTCGAACTTCTACACTTCCCCAATATCTTTAAATGGCTAAACAAAAGAGACCAAGCAAAGGATCAGACAGTTATATACCTCTGATGCGTTCTCGAGGCGAATCGAGTAGTGCTACTCAAAAATCAGTAAATCCGAACTTGGAAACTCGATTGTTGCTGTAGAGAAGGAATTCAGCTATGCCTGGCTGTTAACAAGTAAGTCGCTGTTGTTGCAAGTATTATAATTGCAAGGATGGTTAGCCTGGTTCTCAGATAACACTCGTATAAGCTACCCGGAGTTGGTACATGAGTTTTATTTGAATTTTCAAGTTACTTTAGATGGTGCGGAGGCTGCCAGAATGTCGTCTGTAGTAAAAGGAAGGAAAATATCCTTTTCATCTAAGCAATGGGCTGACTGTCTGAATGTACCCCATGAGGGTCGGTATGAGGATTATGCTAGAAATATTCCTCCAACAACTGATTACTTCTTGTATGAGCTAGCTTTAGAGCTTTTGACTGGAAACAGAGAGTCAAGGAGAATCACAGATTCAGAGTTGGATGGAGAATGTAGACTTCTCTTTAGGTTTATTCAGCACCAAATTTCTCCTAGGAAAAAAACTTTGCTGCTGTAAAATTACAAGATGTTTTTCTATTTTTTCTACTGAAATCCCATGATAAGATCAATCTGTGTAGATATGTGATGGTGCACATAGCTGGAATGGTGAAACCGTCTAATAAAGCCACTGCCCTATTTTATTCAAAGATTATCTCTATTATGTTAATGAATCTGGAATGTGTTGATAAAGCTGATGAGTTTGATGAATATGATGGTGCCTTTTGTCTTAACAAGGAAATTTTTAAAAGGATGAAGATAAATTGGAATCCATGGAAAAAATGCTGGGTTGATGATGAAGACAAGCTATATGAAGCCTACAATCCCACTGACCATGGAAAGAGGCCGAAGGGTTTGAGAGACCCTGGTCTAAAATCAGATGAGGAACCAGATTACTCTGATGATGAGGAAGAGGAAGAAAGGAATGAGGCCATCATAGGACAAGGGTCGGAAGAAGCTGAGACTGAAGACGAAAGTATGTCACCTCCTGATGATAGGAGTGATCTTGATACTGTGAGCCCTAAGAAAATAATAGATTTCGGTCCTGCCAGTCCACCTTTGGCCTTACCTGAATCAGAACCAATTCTTGGGGATGAAGAAGATACTGACACTGAAGTATCTGATAGTGATTTTTCTGAGAAGAGTGAAAATGGGCATGATGATGGTGATGGTGATGGTGATGGTGATGAAGCTAATTATGATGGTGATAACCAACCTGTAAATGGTCTTGCTAAACCTTCAATAGGACCACATCAAAGTGTTGATATTGCTGATGGTGATAACCAACCTGTAAATGGTCTTGTTGAACCTTCAATAGGACCACATCAAAGTGTTGGTATTGCTGATGGTGATAACCAACCAATGGATGGTCTTGTTGGTCCTCCATGTAAATCACATCAATCTGTGCAAGAAACAAATAATAGTGGAAAGAAAGTTTTGCCAGAACTCAGTGGAACAACAAGTTATGACAAACCGAAATATACCTTGTGTGCTGCTGTCTGGGATGATTATCCTGGTTTTGCTGTGTTGGGTTTAGATTATTATGAAAAAGAAGAAGAGACATCAGAATCTACTATAGTTGAGAAGCAAAGCCAACCGGTTGAGGCGAGGTCCGCTCCTGTTGTTAATCCTGCAGATGTTCATCTACTTAGTTCTGCTATCTCTCAGTCTGATCTTGATAAGTTCAAGACTGAATTGCTTGTTGCTGTGAGAGATACAGTCAGAAAAGAAATTTCCACTGGTCTTACTCACATATCTCTACAAGTTTCTGAAGATTCTTTGGAAGCCTTCTCAACCCAAGAATCAGATATTCTTCAACTAGACCTGAACAATACTGGTGAGTTTATTGGCAAGCACATAGCCTCTTTAAATCAGACTCTGAAGGATCTACAAACTATCTTAGTTTCTTTATCAAATGAATTTAGATCAACCATCTCTAGTATGATGGAAGTGTTGAGGAATCTGATTGAACATCTAAACAAGTCAGATCTGAGAAGGTTGAAAGCTGAGATAACTCAAATAGTTAGCCAAGACAGTACTGCCAAAGTAACCAAAATCACTACTTATGAGCTTGAGGCTCTAAGGGAGGTTGTGCATGATGAATTAGCAGTTGTTATACAAGTTCTTGATTTGGAATCTTTGAGGAAAATGAAAGAGCAATGTGATCACAGTCATAACATGGCAATAGTATATTCAGCAGATGCCAAAAAGGCTCTGAAAGAGACCAAGGAAAAGGTTGATCATTACTTTTCAAAGATTTATACAAAGCATGAGATGGCTTCAAATTTCAAGGTATTGGCAGAGAATCTGAAACTACCTCCTGTCACTCAAGCCTTTAAGGCTCAAGTTCGTCAGTTGCAAGATTTTACCCCTACCTTGTCACAGTTCATGGAGAATAAGGATGATTTTGAGAAAGATATGCAGTATGGTGTAGAAGTTATTCAGGACTTCATCAATCTTCTGAAGCCTTATCTGAATGCCCAAGTCACTGCCACTGTTCTTCCTACTGCTGACCCGCTCAGTGACTCTACTGTTACTCCAAATCAGCTCTCTGTTGCTCAAGCTCTATCTCAACTACGGCCAGTTCCTCAGACATCTTCTCAACCAGCTACTGCTACTCAACGACAGATCTCTGTGGCACCCTCTCCTCTACATTCCAGAGTCATCTTACCACCTCTTCAGATTCGCCCAGTTGATCCTGCCTCCAAACCTTCCAACTTACCAACCATTGATCCTAAAGACAAAGGCAAAGCCCCTTTGTATCCCCAGAAATAGTTGTGTCTTGTTTTTGATAGGGTAAACACTGTACTGATTGTATTTCAATGTTCTTTATAAACTATTTTCTCTCTATCTATTCTTTGTGTTTACTTCTTTTACTCTCTTATTTCTATGTTTTCCCTCCTTTTTGATTATCACAAAGGGGGAGATTTATATCTAAGGGTGAGAAACATACTCTGGCAGAGGCTATTATGGCATGAAATGCTCTATCTATATAAATATACAAAGACATAATTTCAGGGGTAGATTATCATTTATCTCTATGATTTTATATCTAAGGGGGAGGAACATATTATGGCATGGGGTGCAATGTTTGCATCAATATATCAAGGCATAGATTCAGGGGGGGATTTATATCTCATTGTGTTTATTCTTACTATTATGCCTTGTCACTATTATTGATAATATATTATTTTTATTTGATAACTAAGATTTGTGATTATCAAAAAGGGGGAGATTGTTGAGCCCTCTGGAAGATTGTTGAATTCTTCCTATGTTTGATGTTTTAATAATCACAAATCATTGTTACTTAATCTGGTTGGATTTCTCATAAAATTAATCACAATCTTGTTGTAGATCTGTTTATATCTGTTGGATCATGTTTATCTATTCTTTTATTGATTTACAAGTATTCTGGAAGTCTTCTGGATCAAACAGACACCTTGAGACAATGGTCGCACCGATCCATATCAAGGAAGAATGGTCGTACCAATCCATATCAAAAATGGTCACACCGATCCATATCGAAAAACGGTCGCACCGATCCATATCGAAGAACGGTCGCACTGATCCATATCAAGGAAGAACGGTCGTACCGATCCATATCAAGGAAGAACGGTCGCACCGATCCATAAAACAATGGTCGCACCGATCCATATCAAAGAAGAACAGTCACACCGATGCTAATCAAATGACTCGCTGATGCAGATCAAATGTCTCACCGATCATGACTCACCGATGCTGATCAAATGTCTCACCGATCATGACTCGCCGATGCTAATCAAATGTCTCACCGATCATGACTCACTGATGCTGATCAAATGTCTCACCGATTATGACTCACTGATGCTGATCAAATGTCTCACCGATCATGACACACTAATGCTGATCAAATGACACACCGATGCCGATCGAATGACACACCGATGCTAATAGAATGACACACCGATGTCTAGCCACCGATGCTGATGCTAATGACCTACTGATCACTTGACTCATCAACAGTCATAAACAACTGTTTGAATTTCATTATTTTTATCTTTATTTAATCTAAACAACGGTCATATTAGGTATATTTTAATGCTCTGACATTTATTTTAATAAAAGTTTTTGGATGTCAGGGAACCATACCTCGTACCTACAAAAAGTAGATCATCTTTTGCTGGAGCTCGTGCTTTTAAATAAAGAAAGGATGTGCTACTGTGAAGAAGACAAGAAAGTAACAAAGAAAAAATGGTGAATCCAAAAAGGAAACAAGAAACATAGAAGTGAATCAAGGAAATACAGAAGAGATTAAGAGACATATCAAGAAGATCACACAGAAGCTCATACACACTCAAGCTTACTCAAGAAGAGTTCTGTGCATCCAAGAGGACACTAAAGATCTTCATCGACTACATTTCACTGTCTATGAACTTAAAGTATACGACACTCTGTTTCTCAAACAAAAACCAGAAGAGAACTCAGAACCACTTCAGATCAAACTCAAGGAGTTCAAAGCTTCACTGCAATCACTAGATCCATTTCTAAACTCTACATCTCTGCTCTGTGATTCACTATTTTACATTTCGAGCAGTGTGTGTTATCTGCTACATTTAACACACACACTGTCTCCTATACTTTAAACTGGAGGATCTGTAAATCCTCAGCAAAACTCTTTTCATTTCCCACTATGGATAGTGGTAGAGGTCGTGTGTGACCTGGACAGCTGGTTGCTGTTGTTTTGTTTCCCACGGATAACAGTGGTAGAGGTCTTGGACCTGGACAGTTGTAAACTGTTGAACCCCGATCTAGGGTGTGGATCATCTTTTATATAAACTTTTGAGAGGACTATGTCTTGGGTTGAGACTGAACCTCTTGGTTATATCTTCTATGCTATTTCTTTCAAATTTTTTATTCCGCTGATAATTACTTTAAAACCAAAACTGTTTTAAAGTCACTTTGATAATTAAACTCTCAAGTGTTTATATTATTTGTAAATCAGTAAGTTAGTTTCAAAAGTTAATCAACTCTCTTGTTTTGATTAACTGGGAAATAATCAATCCCTTGAGAATCCAACAGAACCTTTACTTTGATATAAATTCACTACAGTTTAATTCTGTGTTTTATTTGGGGGATTTTAAGAAAAAGTTTTTTTTAAACAGAAATTTTAATTGGAACTCAATTCACCCCTCCCCCCCCCCCCCTCTTGAGTATCCACTCCGACCAACACTTTGGAAAACCCCAAATTTCACACCAAATTGGCATTTAAAATTCAATTGTAATAGAAACATCATTAGAACCATTTTTTGCAGCAATAATAAAACGATATAAACCTTAAAATATGATAAATATATCATTATAAAAACAATTATTTCATCATCATTGGAATCACCTTCCAATTCGAATGAAACCCTTAAATCCATTGTGCGAAAACACAAACGCACCACCGAGAACCTCAAGGAGGGTAGATCAAACCTAAATATAGAAGCTTGGACCAATAAAACCCAAGGTTAATCCTTATATTTGACACCTTACCCTCTAGAAATCTGGGACTTCATTTATAATGGATGAGACCTTAAGCACATTGAATGAAACCATAAGAAAAATGAAAGAAGAATGAAGGAGACTCACTCACTTGAGGGTTCTTGAAGAAATCGCCCCAAATTCACTAGTGGATGAATTTGAAAACATCCAAAAATTCGATTGAGGTTGGAACATGAAATATAAGGTTAATTGAGAACCATAATGGGGGTAAAATAGTGAATAATGAAATATTTATGAAGGAATCAAATTACCTTCTTAAATCTGGACGAAATGTGAGTGCTCCAAAGTTTTGACCTAAAAGGAGAGGTAAATGAGCTGGAAAGAGGCTGGGAGGATACTGGACACGCGGTTGGGTTCAATGGGCGTGTGTGGGGTATGAAATCACCAAAAAAAACTTTAATATTGAATAAGTTATTAATTAAACAAATTTTATTTTTAAAACAGGAATTGGGCTTTCGGGCAGGCACAATACCTTAAATAAAAACTCATATACAACTTGTTTTTGGATTTCTAAAGGCCTCAAACTACAATGGTGGTGTTAATATGTCAGGGGATACCATTTAGAAATTTTAATGGGTGAAAAATATAAAAAAATGAAAAAGTTATGAAAGAAACAAAATTTATTTTTAAATCTGGAATTGGGCTCACGGTTTGGCCCAATTCATGAAAACTCACTCATTCCACCATAAAAGCTTGAGAAACCCCAAAAAAATAAATTGAAATTAAATGAAATTTAACTTTAAAATAATTCATTTATGAGACAATTCTCCCCACAATGAAAAATTTGCATCCCCTAAAAGCTATAACAAGGCCAGATACTAAAACCAAACCCAACCGATAAACCAAGATGTACTTCTTTGCCAAGCTTCGCCCCCAAGGGCCAAAACACCTCCAGTGATCAATTAAGGAATGATTAATCTCACAACCCAAGATTACACCACTTTACTAAAATGATCAATCACATTCATACATTATCCCAAAATTAAACTCCTTGAACATTATCCGAACAAGACTCAAGCAATTCACCCAAACAAACAACAACTTCGAACAAGGTCACACTTACCTATCAATAACTAAACCGTTGGGAGCTCTCCAATCCCAATGTTTAATCAAGGAAGATTTTGGTATATAGATAGTTTCTAATGAGACTACCTACTACTAAGCCAATACCATGGATAATTCTGAGCTATTGGTATGGGGGAACACAAATAGGCACCCCACCATAAGAGGCAACCTGTATTATTTTCCGAGATAGAATAAAGACACTAACAGGGGAGGCCTAAACGAAATCCCTAGTACAAACGGTATAATTCCATTAACAGTTTACGAAGTAATGTACATGATAATCATAATGGGTATCCCAACCATAAGAACCAACCATCTTAACCGAACAGCATGGGCCGACACAGAAAGACCCAATTTTTTTTAAAGATTTTGGAAGGGCGCAGGGTCAGTCCGCACGGTTTGGGAGATTCTGCACTAACTGTACAGATCATTCTTTTCGCATCGCTTCCTAGAACATAGTCACTACTAATCATACACAAACTGTGTTCTCAGCATGTCTATCCAAATTTCCAACCATTCCCTAATGACTCGATGGAAACTAAGGGGGGGAATGACATTAGGTGATGACATGAGCACAAGGCCCTCAACCTATTTCCACTGAATGGGAATAATGGAAGAAAGATGATGACACTAGAGGTTTAAACTCTTATTATCTTTCATACCAAGGATAAGAAATTTTATATGGGTTTAAACAACCCAATAATTTCCCCTAACTATGAGTCATCTTCTCTCTGAGACCTATCGCTGGAGCTCAAATGATTGAAGCATCTTCGCCTCACAGTTAGGATTTGGAAACCCCCCTGAATGATAATTCTTCTTTCCGTACCACCAACAACTATACTGAAATTCCCAATAATATTAACAAGACATAACACATTCCAAACTCACATCACCCTAACTCGATATTTCACTAAAACAAGGGATTAAAAATGAACACACATCATACCTTGTTTCTTCGAGTGAGAAACTATACAAGTAAATAGCACCTATAATCACCTTTCCTCTAAAATGGATGATTTTTTATGTTTTCCCAAGGGATAAATTCCCCCAACATAAAGAGACTCTCAGAGGATTTCACGACTTTCCCCTTTAATGTTAATAAAGTGCACGAAATCACAAGGATTCATCGAATATGACCATTGTGACTGATATAAACAATTCATGGAGTGAGACCTTATACAACATCCCCAAACAACACACAATTCTAGAAAGTGTCCACAATATCCTCTTGTGACAATATTTCCCACACTGTTAGTTTATTGTGAACTCCTTCTTCTAAGAGACTACGATGTACTGAGAGGACCTCTTAGACACCATCTAGATACTCATCCATACTAACAACCCCATACCACTTCCACCTTCGGAAAATCAGGAAACTCAAGAGCCTAAGGTCTCTTTCAACCTTACATGATCACTCTACCACTACAAGAGGATACACAAAACCAACAAAGGAAAGGGTGTAGACTCAATCTAAAAATATCAAGAAAAAGATTCCTTATATTGATCAGCTGGAGGGTCCTCAAACAGCAAAACAATCTGGGTTTCACTTCAGTTGTGCACTAACCTTTAATAGGGTGTACCTTATCCAACTATTGAACCCAAGGACCCAACCAAGATGGTACATTTTTCAAGATATACCAAAAACTAGATCCAGACACATGAAGGAAACCACCTTAAAGGCGTCCCGAAACATTTTTCAAAAGAGACCACTAATCGTCCCTATAACACAACTTACTGACCAAACCCAAACCCAAAACACAGTTCAAATAAGAGGGGTTCTTAGACTCAAGTCATCCCACACCATCAACTTTTTGAAAAACACATAATATACACCATCCCAAACTATTTATCAAGACATCATGTTTTTCATTAAAACCATTTCTTTGAAAACAAATGGTTTAGCAGTAAGTGTATCCGCCAATGGAACCCCATGGGCCTCACACATGCTTATTTTGGTGCCACACCAGGCACCCTCCTCATATTTTTTCTGACACTCATCCAGTCATGTCATAAACCATCCATCATCCCATATAACCACATGCATGTGGTCACTCATGAAAATACCAAAGGTTAAAACAAAGATTCTTTCCACTTTTCAAAACCAAAACGGTCAACCAACACATCCTTTTTCTCAAAACCACTAATTAGGAGATCAAAATCCCAATTCAAATCTTACTAAAAAAATTTAGGAAGACACAACCATTTAGAAAAGAACTCACTTTCATGTTATTCACATCAATTTCATATCATCTTATCCCATTAAAAAACCCTTTGATTGTTTATAAAACTCTATGGGAAACACTTTTTCAAAACCAACTTCAGTATAGTTTCTATTTTTAAAAAGAGGTGTAAGCACACCATGTTCCATTTCAACATAATTCTGATAATTCAATTCCACCATTTCATAAATAAAATCATTCCATATTTATTTAAAAATCATTTCACAAAAACTTTACACTTCTTAAAACCAAGTCACATTAAAACCAAAGTTCTATGTTTTCAAAATTAAAGAACACAAGACAATGCGAGAGGAAACTAGTTTTAGCGGCTAACTTGGACATATGTTTGGTGGCCATATTCCAATCACTTCACTATCACAAAGACTGTTATAGGGAATATCCCTTGCTCCACATAGCTTTCCCAACCCTGCGAGCTCACTGAGACCATTAACCCAACTCTCTTTTCATTTCCACTAATCATCATTAAACCAAGAAAACCAAAATACTCTGAAAGGTCCCGACTTCCCCTGGAGACCTGAATCTCATCATGAGGTGTGGTGATCATCCACACTACTCATAACCAAAATTACAAGTCCCAATATTCCTAACTCCAGACTATCCTGACTGTTCCCCAAATAACATGACCCAAAGAGAGCGAACCTCCTTTGATAACATTTTGTCACGAACCGAATCTGGTCACCACTAAAACTGACACCAAACCCAGCCTGTGACAAGTCCCGAATGGAGTTCCCTATCCCCTCGGTCTGGAACAAGTTCCTGGGTATCATTTATCTTTTTTTAGGAACAATTTACCCAAATATGTATAGATAAAACACAACAAAACATTTGATAAAATGAATCTGAAAAATTCATACCAACAAGGTTTATACAAAAATCCAGAACTGAATACATAAGTTCAAATGAAATACAAAACATCCAAAGAAAAAGTGAAACAGAAACAAAATATCCCCATTTACTCCACATGACAATGGGTCATCACCCCCAAGCCGTCTCCACAACTCCGCCCCAAGGATGGGGACTAACACCCTGAACTGCCATCACCCTTAGCCTTTCCTTTACCCGAGTCAAACATAATCAAGTCTACATACACCCAAGGATTTTAAGTACCATGTGATCCTAAGCCCAATATGATACCATCAAATTATTCCAAAGATCACACAATACAATGTGAAAAAGCAAGTAGTTTTATTACGCATATAAAAGTAGTGATAAAATCCAAGAAATGCAACTTTCAATTGAAAATATTTTTCAAGATAATGTTTTCAAAATGTTCACACATTTAAATAGAAATTTTATATAATATAAAGTACTTCCAAAAACACCCCAATACATGGTAAAATACCACAAACACAATGATCAACAAAATTGGGAACACCCCTAGGCACTAGATAGTCTCGGGCACTATGTACCTCATACCTCGATGTAAAGTAACCATAGTAAAATTTGTTCTCATGCACGAGCCACTAGTAGGGAACATACCCATAACCTTGTGGTCCCTAATAAACATCCACATAGTTTAGTTAGAGTTTTAGTTATCTAAAGTCTAGGTGAAACAGGGACAAAACCCATCCAGTCCAGTAGTCGTACAAGTACACATCTGCCCCACCTAGGTACCCGGGCTTCCCCCTTTGTGCTCAAACAATTTCAGAATTTAACACATATCCATTTTAATGGAAAACACCACTACTAGTAAAATACACCAAATAAAGTAGATATCGCATTTTATACCACTTAAAACACACAACAAACACTTTGATTTTGAATAAAACAATTTCTCAAAATCCCATGTTGTTTTGCACACAAAACCCCTTAAGAACCCCACTTGTACACAATGTTTACACTTTTAAGTTACCAAAACAATAAATTAAGCCAAATACATTTCAATTAAAACAAAAAATCAATTTTAAGGCATCCCCATGTTAAAAAAGAAGTGATAACTTTGTAAAACCTTCATTTTCACAAAAAAAGTGGACCCAAAACATCACTTTCTTTACAGACACAATTAAAACCCATTTTTTGTATCAATAACCAAAGGGGATAAACATTATAAAAAGTTTTTTAAGCCTTGTTAAAAGTAAATAAAAACAACTAAGTATTTATAGGGCATCCCCAAATAAAAAAATAAAACATTTCTTTGGAAAACTCCCAATTTCACACCAAATTGGCATTTAAAATTCAATTGCAATAGAAACATCATTAGAACCAATTTTTGTAGAAATAATAAAATTATATAAACCTCAAAATATGATAACTAAATAATTTTAATACACAATGATTTCATCGACATTGTAATCATCTACCAAATCAAATGAAATCCTTGAATCCTTTGTGTGGAAACACAATTGCACCACCGCCGCACCTCAAGGAGGGTAGATCAAACCTAAAAATAGAAAATTCGACCAAGGAAACCCAAGGTTAAACCTTAGGTTTGACACCTTAACCTCTTGAAATTTGTGACTTCATGTATAAGGGAAGAAACTTGAAGCACATTGAATGAAAACCTAAGAAAAAAGAAAAAATAATGAAGGAGACTCACTCATTTGAGGGTTCTTGAAGAAATCGCCCCAAATACACAAGCGGTGAATATGAAAACAGACATAAATTCAATTGAGGTTGGAACATAAAATATAAGTATAATCGATAACTATAATGGGGGAAAATGGGTGAATAATGAAAGATTTATGAAGGAATAAAATTACCTTATTAAATGTGGATGAAATGTGAGTGCTTCAAAAGTTTTGACCTAAACCGCAAGGAAAATGAGCTGAAAAGAGGGTGGTAGGATATTGGACACGCACTTGGGTTCAAGGGACGTGTGTGGGGAATGGAATCACCACAAAATCCTTAATATTTAATATTTTATTAATTAAAAAAATTATTTTTAAAACTGGAATTGGGCTTTCGGGCAGACCCAATCCCTTAAATAAAAACCCATATACAACTTGGTTATGGATTTATAAAGGCTAAAAACTACAATTGTGGTGTTAATATGTCAGGGGAGACCATTTATGAATTTTAATGGGTGAGAAATATTAAAAAATGAAAAAGTTATAAAAGAAACAAAATTTATTTTTAAATCTGGAATTGGGCTCACGGTTTGGCCCCATTCATGAAAAATCAACCATTCCACCATAAAAGCTTGAGAAACCCCAAAAAAACATAAATGGAAATTAAATGAAATTTAACTTTAAAATAATTCCTATATGTGACAATATGTAATGATATTTTTCTAATATTAAGGATATTTTGGTATAAATTTATGGCAATACAACTCCTTAGTTTTGTGCATGTTTTAATGGAAAATTTATTTGAGAAATAATGACCTTACATTTTAGAGTCATGGATTTAATGTTATTGATAACCTTTAGGGTAAATATTATCATTAAATTCATTGTAATAATAGTCAAATTAGTTTATTAGTCTTTGAAACAAATATTTGGTATTGAATACAATAGAGAAAATCACATTAAATTACTTAATTTAAAGTATTTCCATCATATTTATTTTTGAAATTATAGTAATATTGTTTTTGAAAAATGACAACCTGTAAAGAGGTGACACTTGAACCCGTGACTGAATGATGATAAGTTTTTTGTGCCTATCTTGGTCTTACATAATTTCATGTTTAATATGTCATTATTTTTACCAAATAAATATTAATAATGAACCAGTAGGTATTAATTTTTAGGTTTAGAGATTAATGTATTAACAAAATTATTTTTGTAAAATATTTTGAGATAGATGGAAATACTTTTCAATATTTTATGAATCTTACAATTCATTAAATTTAAATTTCAGTGCCTCAGGCATAAAAGTGAATTTTTAGTTATTTTTTTCTTGGAGTAAATGGATAAAATTAGAAATTGATAAAAGAAAAAATGATGATTTTTTTTATAAAATGGAAATATGTCATGTAAATATATTTCCTTATATTCAAAGGTACTAAAATAATTACTCATCATTAGGAAAATGATCAAAAAAGGATGTTTTTCTAATACATTGATTTTTGTTGAACCGATAATCATTTAACTTATCATAGATTTATGTTTTTGAGTCCCTCAAATTTCCATTGATCATACAATCTTTTTTTAAATTACCTTAATAATCCCATAAAAATATTTAAATTTTCCCTCCAAGTCTATATTTTCACTTTAAACTATTGTTCTCTTATGTAGAAACCA
This sequence comes from Viscum album, assembly GCA_963277665.1. Lineage (NCBI taxonomy): Eukaryota > Viridiplantae > Streptophyta > Magnoliopsida > Santalales > Viscaceae > Viscum > Viscum album. The sequence continues at coordinate 528,123,276 of OY728146.1, forward strand.
TGTTATATGTTATTCTATGTGACTTTGGTAATTCTCATTCTCTCTTTTCAAGAAGATATTTTAAGAAACATTATCATGATGTGGGATTTTAATAAATTAATTTTCAAATATCAAACAATTTTATACCAAGATTGATTTTAAATTTTCAAGATGCAACTTATTTAATGAGGGCAGAATGTAACACCCCGAAAATTCTAAAATATTAACTTTTATTTTCTATCATGTATGACATGCAACAAAAAACATAGAACTAAATATAACCTATTGATAATATATGGTATATTTAATATTTTAAATAAATATATTATACATATTGAAATACAAAAAATATTTAGTTAGTTTCAGTTGTACACAACAACGAGTTTCTTTGATAGCTTGCATTACACGCAAGACTGAGTATTACTAAATACTATTAAAATTATTTTATAAAATGAAAATAACCTCCTAGAAATTAAATTAGAGTTTATGAAATTTATTAACTAACTTATTAAAATATAAGGTTTATAAAAATATAAAATTAGTTCATAGGTTACCGGTTAATAATAATTGAATATAAAAGCCAATTGAATATTAACAAAATGCTTTTACGCTCACAAAAGTGTTTTATCCTAGAAAATTAAATTTATTACTATTTTTGAATGATATTAATGAAATATATATAATATTTATTCAATAAAATATTTTTTTATATTCTTCCAATATATTTTATAGGAATTAGATAAACACAAACCCAATTTTACGCATAAAAAACATATATTTTTTTAAAATCAATTTCACCGCCTTTTAATGGAACGCCTATTTTAAAACTCAATTTTGACACTTTTATAAATTCTATTTTAAAAATTAATTTAATTTTTAAAATATAAACTTTAAAACTATTTTTGGGTGATTTTTTTTCTTTTTTAGAAATATTTCATTTTTTGATGAATAGTGAAAAATAATGTATTTTAATTGAAAACTACTTTTTGTATAATTTATTTAAAAAGTTAAATTATATTTTTGATTGGTATTATAGTTTATTTCGATTAATAATATTTAAATGGATCAAATTTAGTAAATTAGAATCAATTTCACTATGATATTGGATATAAAAACATGTCAAACTTTTGAACATTTTTACTTCAAAAACCCGCTTTGTCGTCCAATCTAAGAGATAAAATTTAAATTAATTTCTACCAATTATTTATTTAAATTTAGAAAAATTGATTCCATTTTTTTAATAATAAATATTTATAATTTCTATTAAGTTAAAATTGTTATTTTATATAAAATATTAGTGAATACAATTAAAATTTATTATAGTGATTAAGATAAAATTAAGCATAACAAGGGACTAAACCTTGAAAATAATGTACAAATTGACCTAAAAACATTTCCAAACCCAATTTTATGGAAATATTTAGACCATTTTCTCTATTTTATAGAATTTTGTTCATTATTGTAGGAACATGAAGTAAGTTAGACTTTCCAATAGTGTTTACCTTTTTATATTTACAATAATGTCACTCGTCCTCTGCTATGAAAAGGCACCCAGCCCTCCCACTAATTTACACCTATCAAGACATTTGATTCATCCATAACCTTTCTAAATAAGCTCCCAAATTCCTTAAACTCTTCCTAGAAGCCTCAATTTGGACATAAATCAAACCAAGGAAATATTTTGGTATAAACCAAAAAGAGTTACCCGAATAAGCGCTAATGTTCTTCAATGATCACTTTTGTTTCATTTACTTCTCCACCACTTAAATTATTTTTATTTCATTGTTATATAATAAAGTTATTATATTATATATATTAAGATATTTTTTTTCTAATATTTCAACTGTCACTTTCACACACATCCATCAAATGTGATACGTAATCATCGTTCATGTGTATGGTGGACTACTTCCTCGCAAACTGATGTTGTTCGTTCTAATATTACAACCTTTAATGGCTGGAAATACTGAGGTATTTATAGATTATATATGATAAATATAGTATTTATAATTTATTTATGATTTTGTAAATTTTTATATTACACATAACTTCAATCATTCCATTTTATGGTAATATAATAACATTCTTTATGGACGTGTGGACTACTGCCTCCTCAAAGTGATGTGATTCGTTCATGGTATACATGGAATGTATTAATAATGGTTTTAATAAAAATATTTGATATATATGATATAATTATTATAATGAAATTATAATATATATATATATATATATCATATACTTTACATTATTTTAAATATGACAAATAAATGAAAGTAGCGCACAGGGGTATGTACGCCCTACCACCTCTACGAACGGTGTATTTCATTTCCTACCTCCAAATTTTATGGATTATAATAAATAAATATATAATGAATAAATATGATATTTAAATCATGTTTCAAATCCTCTATATTATTAAAGCATGGTCAATGTAATATTAACAAAAAACAAGTCAAAACATACTCGAAGATCTAGGAAATTAACACTCGAAATAGTGAAAATAATGAAAGATTACTAACAAACGGGTAATAAGATATTATAAGAAGCCAATATATGATATCATAAATATTAATATTATTTAATAATAAGTTATTAATATTCATAAAAACATTATACATTAGGTTAAAGTATGCTCATGAAAAATAAAACCCAAGGTATAGAATTTTCATTTCACTTTTTACATCTATGAGATAAATATCATCTTCACCGCTTATTTTTTTTTCTGTGTATACTACCCCATTTGATATATTATATCATGAATTATTTTAAATTTTATTTTATTTAAATATTTAATTTGATAATTCTTACTCATGGGGTTTACGATTTTAATTTTACCAAAGCGGTAATGGATTTTGTCACAATTTGACATCCTCAATCTATTTTTTTGTTATACATCTATCTTATTTTATGAGGTGTATATACTACTAATTTTATAGGATCATTCATAAATATCTTTATTATAATGAAATTGTATATTTTATTAAATGTTATTTCTTCATGGGGATTATGATATAAATGTTTCAAAGTGTTATAGGACATTTTTAATGTTTAAAGATATTTTCCACAATAATTTTTTTAAAGATATTTTCATTATTTAATAAATGAAAACAACCATTATTATTACTCAAATAGGTATACTTAATGTTGATACCATAATTATCCTTTATCAAGATGTCATACTATCATTTTGAGTAAGGATAGTATTGAAATTCCCTTCCATGAATCATTTTTTATCCATTAACTTATCCTTGAGTTATTCACATTCCAGTGACAGTTGAATATTAAATATCCATATCATTTATCATGAATATTATTATTTTCTAAACCATATATAATTTTTATATACAGCATGTACTTTAAAGTTATTTGATTAACTATGGTGATATTGATAAATCAATATCTTTTTATCAATACAAGTATTTGATAAGGAATATTGTTAAATAGATAATTTTATATATGAGGAATACTTTGGATAGGTACAACACTGGTGGGTCTTGGTTATAGATAGTCCCTCGATGCATCAATAATCTCATCTCATGAGTCATTTGGCTCGATATAGTGGATTTTTTTACCCAGAATGATCTATAATATATTTTCAAAGGTATTGATGATAAATGTATCATATACCTCGGAAACAAGGAATACAATAAATAATAATTGCCTTCATTTTGATTTAGCTATTATTAACCCTAAGATGTTCACTGTTAAAAAATTTATTGATTAATTTTATTCTCAGTTTATCAACTAAATGGATGGGTTTTTAGTTATTTACCATTCCTTATAGATTATGCCTTATCTATTTATTTTAAATTGGTTGTGTGTTATGTTATTTAGCATTCCATATTTTTTATGCAATCCCTCTCAGTTTATTAATTACATGAAATGTGTGTTAATTTATTTACCTTACCATATTTATTATTTTCATTTATATAATATTTTTTCCATTATACTTAATACTTATAGAGAATTTGAGCTCACCCATATCTTGTTTCCCTTCCCCAAGAATCCAAGAAGTGTAAAAAGAAATATATTCAATGGTATTCGAAGTTTGAATAAAGTTATTATTGAAAAATAATTATTTTATACTTAGTGTATTAATTTTTAATACAAGACTTATGTATATATCTACTTTACCAAGACTACTAAACTATTATTCCCTTTTAGATTTTATTCATTGTAATAATTTACATTTAATAAATTAAGGCACAGGCTTCAATCTTACTGGGCTTGGGTTTCTACATGAATAATAGTTATATATGATATCACCTCCTCTTCTTCAAAAAAATGGAATAGAAAATATGATAATATTAAAATTCTAAAAGGCAGTCAAATCTAGGTGGCATGATTTGTAGTTCTCTTCACCTACTTCGAGTGAAACCCCCGGTGATTTCATTAATGCTCTGATAATAAAATTTTACAACTCTATATGGGAACTTCCTCTAAGTAAATCACTAGATTATTCCAAAAACATTGAATGTATACAGTATTTTCTATAATCTTCCAACACATATCTCAATATTTCAAGTTGAATTGATAAATTTAGGGTATCCACAATTGAATAAAATCATGTTCTATTGATATCCTTATATAGGTTTTGTTTGATCAAATTCAGCAATTGTAGCATTTTTTCTTACTGATCGAGACTAGTTCAAGATCAGGTATTTTTCTTAGTACGAGGTTTTATTTTCAAAAATTATTTATATGAAATATTTTAATCAAAAAAGAAAAATTGGATCCTACTTGAATATGCCTCGAACAAATCATGTTCATAACTTATATTTGTATTTCTTCCTTTATCTTTCTATACAGGGTTTTCTTGGATTCATTAGGGTGTTTCTTTAATAATGGATATTCATCTACTCTATTTCCACTTTAAAGGATTCCACATATTTAGTGTCTTCATATATTCTTTCTGATTCTTACAGTTTTCTTCCCCCATCAGATTATATCTGAGCTTCGACTCCTTTATAATTTAGTGTTAAAGATTCATTATCATGATGATCATGCTTCCTTGATTTCCTAATGAGGATTTCTATTCATTTATTATATTTTGTTCAGCCTAGGAATCTTACTCCTCTCATACATCTTTAACAGAAATATCATGTAACTATGGTTCATCCTCAATCCTGATCAGGGCCATCAATCTTAGATCATCATCAACGGCATGGATTTATTCCACATCATGCATAATTTTTAATTTATTTTTCTTCATGTGTTGAACCTGGGGATGATTTAGTTATCTTCTACCATCATCGTCTAACTCATTCATCATCAATTTGGTGAGGTATTTCTTAATCTCAATGTATATAACATATTTTGAATTTCTGGTGGGCATTGATCTTACTTACAATTGGAATCAGTGGTAGATCTAATAGTTGAATCCATGGATTAAAGAGTGTAAGAATAATAATGGGGTAGGTGGTGGTATATAGAGGGTGATGATAGTATATAATGGGGTCGTATTAATATTTTATAATAGGAAATAGCATATAGGATTGATGGAAAAGTGTGTATATTTCTCTAAAGGAAGAATAAATCATTGATGATAGAAAGGGGTTTTCTCTCATGGATGTAGATCCCTAATGAAAAAAACCATAAATTTTTAGGGATTATCATAAAATATTAAAAGGTAAAATGTTATTATATAATTAAGCCACATAAACCCCTTAATAAATGAAATTATTGAATTATTTAAATAAAAATTAGATTAATGAGTTTCCCAAATTTTAATTTGAATTATAGTTAAAGTAAAATTAAAATAATTCAGTATAAATTGTTTAAAATAATTAGAATGAATTTAATAAAAGAATTAACTTCATCTAAATTCAAAAAAATCATCAAAATAATTTTTGAAAGACACTTTCTTTGAAAATCACTAAATTATTATCCAAAAAATATTTGGAAATTGGATCAAAGAAAATATGATCATTTAGTTTTAAAAATTTATATTTTTAATAATATTTTCAAATAATTAGAATTTCATCATAAATTTAACAATTATTAATTAATATCTATCAAAAATGAAACCTTAAATAAATTTTCCATTAATTTCTCAAAATAGATATATTTATGTGTATTAAAAAATTGAACATAAAACTCCCCTATAAATAAGGTATTTAACTCTCAATAAGTTAAATGCTTTTCATTTCTTCACAAACACTCCTAAAAAATATCATATCCTGCCCATTTTCATATTCAAAATAGAATTTAGAAAGTCACAGATCCCTCGATTTCCAAAAATTTTAATTCTTAATAAGTGATAAAAACACAGTGCTATTTTTTAACCAAAATTCATATTCTAGTACATGAAATAAATACTAGTGACATTCAAGTAAAATTAATTTTATAATAAAAATAACTACCAATTTTCACCTCTCCTAGTTTCCTGAAACCAAATTTCTATATTCCACTTTATTTATACAACTTGAAATATTTTCTTATAAATCAATTTTCTTCTTCTACATTTGGGTTCAATATTCAACCCAATATAATGAACTTACTTTTCAAAAAGACACTTTATTTCATTTTTAATATCTATTAATTTGTGTGTATCACTATGAAAATAACATATTGAGTTTTTATTTTAATAATTTACACAATAAACCTAGTTTCCTTGTCTAATAGATTCATCCTGGGATCCCAATTTTCCATTTTACTCTAGACGCAAAGGACTCATATTGAACTCGATTAAGTTGGATCTCGGAGTTTTCGTATTTCACTATGGATAGGTCAATAGGTTTAATTTCAAACATTAAGTTTACTCAAGTTATAATTCTAGTTCCACAAAAATATATCCTACCAAACATCCATTATTATTTTTCAAATATTATTTTCATAAAAATAGTGTAAAAAATAATCCACAATCATGAAATTCTAGAAATTTCAAATTTAGAATAATCCCTGAAAATAAGCATTAAATTATTCCCTTAGTTAAGAAACATTGAGTTTTTATTATTCTAACATAGAGATATAATAAAAAACTGATTTTATTTACAAAAAAAATAGCATATTTTATTTATAGTAATCCTGAAATGATGCATTAAAGGGAGGAATTTTGAAAAATATTAGTAGGTTTTTTATGTTTATATAATTGAAGTATAGTATAGAAGAATGAGATACCCCTCTCCCCCACACTTAAAACTCAATATTTTCCCAATATTGAATCATAAGGTGGGAGAACAATTTCAAGACACTTAGTTTCAAAAAATAATTACAATTCATCAATTCACACATTATTTAAGGGGTTACTGAAAAATTTAAGAATCACATTTTCCTCTCATCAAACCAAGAAAAATTAAATAGTTTATGATTTTTATAAATTTTAAATAGAAAAAAAAACCAATCTAACTCAAACAAAGGAATGATAAAGACTAAGGAAATATTATTGGTTTGGGGGTGTTACCCTAGTCAAAAATTTGGTTCAAATTGGGTTTCAACAAATTAGATATCTGTAATACTCACATATATCTAAGAAATAAATTCACAATTTAATGTAAAACATAAATGGCTACTCCTTCATAAATAATTTTTAGCTACTTAAATCAAAAGATGAATAAAACATATTATATCATTAAAAGTAGAACCCATTGAATGTGGAGCTTTTGTCATCATAGTTCATCCAAATTCACTTCCCCTATTAACTTTGTGAAGTATCCTTGGATTCTTTATTCAAGTCTCTAATAATTTATAAATAATTCATCATTATAATTTTTCAGATTACGTTCAAGAATTAATGTAAATAGGGATTTATTTAGGAAGGATATATCAAGGAGTTCTAGTGTTTGGATCCTACTATCCTTGAGTTGTTTCAAAGTGGAGTCTATTATATGGTTATTTTCCTATGATAAATATGATCAATAAAAAAACTAAGAAAATAAAATATGCTACTAAATTGGACAATCTTGGGATAACCCCCCAATGGGTGCTATTTTTAAATTATCCTCATCTAGATAGTATTTGGCTCATTCCACTTTAGAAAGGGGTTGGGGGTTCTTATATAAGACCCACCAAGTTATCTTCTTTTCATATTCAGCACTTTTCCATGTATAGATCACCCCTTGATAATATTACTTAAGGTCCTCCTAGATAAAAGTCTAAATTTTATGGAATAGTGGAATAAAGAACTGGATAAAGGGGTACTTCCATTCTTCTTAACTTTGAGGGGTGGTGTGCATGGGTTGTGAGAATTTAAATATTCGGTGAGATTTACCTTCTATTTTATTCCATAATATTATTTACCACTTAACAATAGAAAATGTGTCAACATCATCTATAAAACACATTGACACATTAAAGAAATCCTCTCCCACTTAAGATTCTCCTGAAATTAATTTTATTTGAATATTGGGATCTCTAAAAGTACCTTAGTATGTTCAACCCCAAGTTATTCTTAACTCACCAAGAAATAACTGATATGAGATTATTCTTTAATTTCAAAAATAAGAGAAATAAAATTTAAATCATCTTCAATATGATCAAAGGTAAATAAAAAACTGCTTATTCCAAGAAATTTTCAACTCCTTGAATAAGTTTAGCCTATTCATATCTAAGAGTGAGAAATTCTCATGGGATTATATAAGTATCAGGTGTGAGGTAGTCATCCTCCTCTAGCCTCTATTAAAAAATCATCACCTCATTTCAATGTCTTATTAGAAAATTGATAGGGTATCATAATTTGATTTATTCTATTGAGTTATGGAAAATCATTAGAAGATTAAAAATAGTTTAAATCATCATAATGAGTATTAAAAATAAATTAATCATCCAATAGTTTTAAAAATTCATCAATATATGTTGATCTCATCTCTTTCCATCCCATAAAACTTGTTTCTAAATGTGGAAATTCTGGATCAAATGTGGTATGATCAAATTAATTTTCCCTTTTTATACTTACTTTACCTTTTTCTTATCAGTTTATTACAATAAGTTATTTTGATAGGTTATTATATTTCTTCCATATTCATTTGGTTTTACAAATAGTTATCAAAAACTTATAGAAACATTTTCATCATCTGATGATACTAATATATTTTTTCATTATCAATGTCTTGACTCTTTCACTATTACAGCCATTATTGAAATGATTCCATTATCTCTTTAACTTCTTGAACTAGATTAAATAGTGACATTGAATTATAAATTTTACATTCCATAACTACTTTTCTTTTGTTTTTTTTTACTTTTTTATATTTTTTTGTAGAATAAATTAAATTAAAACCCACTAAGATATATATGGTTTCATAAAAAATATTCTAATTTAATATCAAATAAATTATTTAAAGATGATCAAAAATATATTTATAGTACCCTAAATTTATAAAAAATGGACAACTCATGGGTTGATCTAAAGGAAGAAGTATCGAATGTCCTAATGATTCTTCTAAAAATATTTTTCTATTTTAAAAGATATTGAAAGTACCGATGGAAAACTTAGTGAAACTATGATGAAAATCATTGAGTGAGTTAGTAAAATAGGAAAAATTAATAGGAATAGGAAATAGAGAGAGTATATAGAAAATAAAGAAACAGTCCTAAAATAATGTCAATCCAAATTTCAACTACCTAATAAAGATCTACTGAAGGATTAAACCATTTCTCAACAACACTCATTATACACTTTTCTTTCAATTCACACACCTATATCACCCAAAATTAAAAACACTCAAATATAGAATATTTTTCAGTGAAAGAGTACTCTCCCAAAAGTAAAGTACATCCAAATCAGATCACTCCAACCAAGAATCTCTTCCCAATCAAATTTAACTTCATTATATATAAATCACATAGAACCTCCAAGATACACTTTCAAGTGATATAATAATATAAGGGGATAAATATGAAGGGGAAATAGTAATGAATATTACCCTTGGATGTTCATTCTCTCTCTTTACCACTTAACAATCGTTATCTTTCAAGAGCAGGAAAAAGTAATATGATCAGCATGATACATGCATATACAAGAAGTATCAGGGATTTACATGCCAAAATTGGTCTTGAAAATTATCCCTTTATCTATAATGTTTCATGAATAAAACACAAAAAGGTATAATAATTAACATAATAATATGTATTTACAAAATAGAACAAAAAATCAAATGTGGGAGAAACTGAAGATGAAGAACAAATATCAAAGATAGATCCCATGAATCGTGAATAATAATTAAATAGGATAAAAACACATATTATTTAGAAAAATATAAATGAAAAAATAGTGTCACACAAATTCTTAGAGTAAGTGAAATCAACGTGGCACACTTTGAGGTGGTCGTCACCAGCTTCAAGTGAAACGTCCAGTGAGTATAGTAATACTTCGATAACAAAATGTGATAACTCCATAATGAATGGCCTAGACTTAAAAAACTTACTTGGTCCACAATCCTTTATCATATTTGGTATTATCCATAATTTTCTAACATATCTCAGGGATTTTTGAGTTGAATTGATAATTTTAGGGTATTTTTAATTAACTAAAATCAAGAAGCAGTGTTACCCTTATACGGGTTTTGTAAGATCTGATTCAGTATCGATGGCTTCTATTCCTTCTTCTCGAGACTATTTTGATATCAAGTTACAGAGAACCATATATTTATACAAAAATATTACATCTTATTAGATGATTATTAATTACCTAGCATTGAAATCCATGCTATAACAATAAAGTTTTAGTGTCTTTAGAAACATGGAAGTATAAATATTTGTCTCATAAAATATCTAAAATATCTCCCACTTAGTTATTCAAAAATAGGACCCTTATTATACATATAGTACTAAAAAATTCTTCACATCCTAGGGAAAAACATAATAATTGGTAACCTTAGATGCTCGGTAAGGGAAAAAAGGGAGATATCAATGATCATTTAAACATAACCAAAACATAAAGGGTATGAGAACATGATATTTGAAACATATTGAGTTTTTTAAAAATGAAATACTATGTTAGATAGTGTATAAAATATGCCACATCGATCATAAATGAACAATTAAATATTATTATTTAAATATTACCATTATAACCTAGTTGTTAGAATGGTGGGTATGAACAGGATTAACTGAATTATGAAAATATGTTTTTTTGCATGTATGTGTAATTAATTTTTCAATTAATGATTAATTATAAATGTAAATAAATTTCATTCCAAAATAAAAGGAATTCTTTTTTCTAAAATACTATTTACATGTGCACAAGTTTGTTTTATACCAATAAAATAAAAAAATCACTATTTTTGGATTATATTAACTAAATATATATATATATATATATATTCAATATAATGTTTAAAATTCATCCGATCTATTTTATAGAGATGATATTAGAATAAATCAAATTTTACGCTTAAAAACTATATTTTTCTAAAAATTGGTTTTATAACCTTTTTAATAGAAAAATTATTTTAAAACCAAATTTTGACAATTTTATGTACTATATTTGAAAAAAAGACTTAATTTTTTAAACAGTAATTTTAAAATATATTTTGGTCAATTTTTTGGTATATTTATTATAAGTTTCATTTTTTGATAAATAGTGAAAAAAATACTACATTTTAATTGAAAACATATTTTTTGTCTAAATAATTTATAGTGTTAAATTATTTATTAAATTGGTTTTAAAGTATAATTAGATCAATTTTATATCATTTAATCTAATTTTAGTCATTATAATCAATTTCACATTGAATTTGTATATAAAAATTTTTCAATCTTTTGAATGTTTTCACTTTAATAAATTGTTCTCTCACCCCATCCATGGGATTAATTTTAAATTAATTTTATCCACTTTTGTGTTTTGAATTTGAAAAAATAAATTCCATATATGGAATAAGAATTTTAAAATTTATAAAATCGCCCCTTTTATTTTTGGACAATACGAATATTAACATTGGAATTTTTTATTACCACAATTAAGCGTAAATCAGGTAATTAAGGGTAAAAAACTTTTATAAATATTAACAAATTACCCTAAAAATTTTCCTAATTTTATTTTATTAGTTATTTTACATCAAATTAATTATTTTGATGTTTTTATAACATCTTTTATCCACTTGGATGACTTTAATCCCTTTATAGTAATTAATTTTAAAGAAAAGTCTAAGATGTCACACTTATGTTTTCATAACTGTAACATCTTTAATATATATTTATTTAGACTATATATTCAACTATAATACTTATTTTGAAATAAAAAATGTATATATTCATCAGCATAATTTATTTTTAATTTTTAGAGAATACATAATTAAATTAAAGGCATGTACGATGATGATGCAATAATTGTTAAATTAATGGAAATATCAAATAAATGATATTATAAATATTAAAATAAATATAATTTCAAGTAATTAATGTCATCCATGAATTTTATTAATTATTTTTAAATTTTATTGATGTTTTAAAAAAAATATCATGTTTTTAGTTTATTTTTAAAAATTCATGTAATGAATGGTGTCAAAATTGACATTAATGATATTTTAAAAAACATAATATTTTATTAATTGATATAAAATTATTAAAAATATAAACATTAGAAAAATGATTTTAAAAATATTTAAACTTCATAAATTGTTCATTTATGGTTATTCTATCATTTTATAGTAAAAATATTAACTCTTAAAGAGTAACAATCCAAGATTTCATGGTAAGAGTTAAATAGGTTCAATTAGGGATAAACCCAAAATATAAGGATTAAAAAATAATCAAAACTTATCTAATTTTCATTTTATGGTGTTATTTATATCCATATTCACTATAAATTATTAATAAATTAGTTTGGGCCATTTTTAATATAAAATTAATTTATATTAATTTAGAATTTTGAAGGATTCCAATAGTTCCCCTCCCCTCTCTTGTAAAAGTGGAACAATTATTATCATTTTTTCACACATAAAAACCAATTTTATCAGATAATATATAGAAAAATACCTTCCTATAATCCCTAAAAACATTATATATTTATTATTCTATTCAAATAACTATCCTTAGTGGTCTTGAGGAGTTAAGAAAATGATATTTTCTGAGCAAGAGGTGTTGTTTTTAATCAAGTATTTCGATTTTATTTCTTCTTCCGCTTCTATAAAATCTAATTCAACAAATATTAAATAATAAATACATTATAATATATATAATTATATTTTGTTTTGTTTATTACATCACCCAAATCCATCTCCACTTCCTTCAAATGGTAAAATAATACATCGTATGTGTGTACAGCGGACTACCGCCTCGCGAACTGATGTAATTCATTTTCTTTGCCCATCTCTCAAAACTAGTTATAATGATGGAATTAATGGTTATATATGATATTAATGACATATTTATCATTATTAAATAATAATATATCATTTATGATCTTAAAATTCCATGCACATAAAAATGATAATGTCGTTCGTGCGTATGTGTCAACTATCACCTCCACGAAGTGATTTGATTCATCTTTCATCACTAAGTCATAAGGATGATATATATAAGTATATTTATATTATTTATATTATATTAATAATATGATTATAAATATATAAATTTAAAATTTTATTTACCTTCTTTCTCTAATGATCATTGAAAAATAGAAATGTTACTCATGCGTACGTATGACCTACTATCTCTATGATTTTAACGTAGCGCATTTTTCATATACATCATTAATGGATGTATTTAAGAGTATAATTGATGTATAAAATTTATTTTTATGTAATTAATTATATTTTGGAGAATATTCACTAATTAAATATTTAACTATATATATCATATCAATGTCATTTTGGACTCAAGTATCGAATATCATCAAAACATCTAATGTGAACATAAATAATTAAGTAATTGTTATAATATATAAATAAGTTATATAACAGGAATAATAAACATGAAAATGGTTCAAAATAAAGTAAATAATTAACCTAATATTGATATATAGGAATATAAATAACATATGTAACTATTCAGACTCAATGTAAGGGACTTTTTAACTAAATAAACCATATTTTAAATGTTTTAATGATTTATATCCTAAATATTTCTCTTTCATGTCCACGTTTTTAAAGAGATTTTTATAAATGAATTTATATGGACTTGAATTTTTTAAAATGTTCAATTTAAAATCTCTCTCAAACATTTTCAAAAAGGAATCATTTTAAGGTTTTTTGTAAGGGGATTTCTTTTAAAATACCTCTTTTGAAGTTCATTTTTCAACTCATTTTACAAAAGTCAAAAGAAATGTTTTTTTAACTTATGAAAAATGAATGGTTTATACTACTTTTATGATTATTTATTACTTTAATTTTTTATTTATAAGTTTCTATTTTTTTCAATGAAAATTCTATCATTTTTATTTTCAAGGTTTTGTATATTTATCATGAAAAAATGGTATTTTGATATCTGAAAGTGTTTTTCTCAATGGTTTGTAATAGTTTTCAAAGGTTTTATTCATTATTTGTTCATTGTAAATTATTTATTATTATTTTATCCCATTATATATAAATATATGAAAGGTTGATCCCCTTTATAGATCCGGAATGATGGTTTGAGCCCCATTATAGCTCAGGATATGATAGTGAGCCCCATTATAGCTCTTCAATGCATTAGTTTATCCAAAGATATAAGTAGACTTTATGTTTTTTCCATTTTTAAGGTTTATTTAAGGGTTTTATGATGATTATTTCCCAATACACCTACTATAATTTTATATGTTTCTAATTAGTTTTCATGAAAATTGTTTGATTTCAAAAGGTAAAATAATGATTCTTTTTAAGGGAAAATTATACTCTTTTAGAAGAAAATATATGTTTTTAAGAAAATGTTTTTTAATTGGGATTCATGTTTTTCATTAGATTGAGGGTTTTTACACTTTTATGTACCTTACTAAGATATTTTTATCTTTCAATGTTTTAAAATGTTTTTCATAATTTTTAAGGAAGAGAGGGACAATGATGAAATCATGGGGATAATTGTGAATATTTTTCATAAAGATAAATCATGTTTTATTTTAAGGATTTTTATATTATGTAAAAATGGATACTAATTTAGTATTATCCACTTTGTATGAATGTGGGATGTTCTATATGAATTCTGACCTAATTCAATAAAAACCTATACTGAAAAGTTCCTCGAATGTGAATTCTATTTCAAAAGCACTAGAATATGTAATGTTTAAGGTCAAGTCTTTATAGTTGGTATCAAAAGGATGGTTTTTACAAATTTATAGATTAGTATGTTTTCTTAATAGAAATTTATATCATAGTGGGATTATAATTTTTAGTTCTATCATAATTTTAATGTCTTATAAAGCATTTTTAGGCTTTAAGTTACGAAATTTTAAGGTGACTACATATATTTTTGGAAACGTTTATTTTTTATGTAATTATGTGTTATTAAATTTTAAGAAAAATGTTTTTTTAGAAAACCATGATATTGTAAAATGATTTTCTGATTAATTGATTAATGGTATTTCAAAATACATTCACTATTTTTTAAATCCTATAAGAATAATACGTATTTAGTATTATAGTATTTTGAATGAGTAATAAAGTTTTAATTATGCATTGGAAGAAAATATGATTATATTTTGATTCTATGATGAATTATATAAATTACTATCATGTCTTAGAGATTACATGATTTGGGAATATACTTTATGGAGTGAGACATTAAGAGTCATTGATGTCATTTGGAGATAAATGTTAAACTTTATCTTGGAATACTATGTGATCAAATCCTTGAAAATTTCATGTCTCGTTATTATTCTTAACTATTTTGAGGAATTTTAAGGATAGTGGAAATATCTATATTAAAATTTAGGTAATAATATTGAAATTTAGAGATTAAATGTAGTTTTTCTTTATATAAAGGTTTATTCTTTTGGGGAATTATATTATCTTATCCTAACCATTTTGGTTTTGGTTAGTTTCTAAAGATAAAAATAATATATTTTATTTATTTTGTGAATTTAATGATCTGTAAAATTTGATTATAGTTCTTCATTCCAGAAAAAAATCATCTTGAATACTCATTGTTTTGGAGAAAAAGATGAGTTTGTGGTGGAAATTGATTAAAGGAATAAAACACTACTTGAAAAGTAAGAAAATATCTTTATGTTTTTATTATAGGTAGTAAAATACCCCCTCAACTCAATAAAAATGATCTTAAAACAAAAAAATTATTTTTTTACTTTTATCGATGGTTTTTTGTCCCATCATATATTGTGATGGAAAACTTTATAATTATTATTTTCTCTCTCACTCTCCATCAGAACATGATAGTTAATTTTTTATCTTCGATGTCCATGTTTTCCAACATTGAATCCTAGTATTTTTTTTATCTCAATTGACTCTCATAAACTCCTTATGTAACACCCCAAGCTTCTATGGTATGTTTTCCTTTGAATAATGTAATAGATTTCATTGTATGCAACTTAGATATTCTAACACACCAAGACAAATCAAACTAGCTGTTATGAATAGTAATACCCACTTTTTGAAATTTTATAAAATTTTATCTTTTAAAATGGACTTCATTTTCGGATTCGGAATATCGAAATTATCTTAGGGTGAATTTTTGGTATTTTTTTGAACACTTTCAATTTTTGATGAATAGTGAAAAACACTAAGTTATAGTTTAAAACCGAATTTTAATTTAAATAATTAGTTATTTTATTTAAATTTAAATTAGGTAAAAATAGTTACATAATACCTATATATGTTCAATTTAATTCATTGGAGTCATTCTGTAATAATATTAGATATATAAAATTTTATTGAACATTTCACAGTCTTTTACCCACCTCTTAGGAGCATTTGCAAATTTACATAAAGCATAATTTTACTGCTTTTGTGTGATGAATTTTAAAAAACCAATAGAAATAGTTATTATCAAGGAGTAAAATTTGGTTCAATAAGATAAAAATAATTTTTGGTGAATAGTAACTTTTAACTTTTATTTACCACGGTTAAAAGTAAATAGGGTAATTAAAGGTACAAATGATTTTATTATTACCCTAAAACATGACCTAATTCTATTGGATAAATATAATTCGACCAAAAGGAACCTTAGTAATAAAGTATAAACCTCTTTGGTCCACTTGGATTAAATTAGGACATTTATTATTTTTTAATTCAAAGAAAAGTTAAAAGGGTTAAAATCAAAGTTTAATAACTAAAACATTTTTAATATAGGGTTACACATAAGATAAATTTGACTATAAAGATTAATTAGAAATATAAAAATATCTATTTCATGATATTATTTTATTTATATTTTTATACTTTAAATAATTTAATATATTTATGACACAATGATGATGTAGTAATTACCTAATTAATGAAATATTGAAATAATGATATTATAAATATCCAAAAAAATGTAATTTGTGACTCTATGAATTACAATAATTTTATACATTAATATAACATATTTTGGTTATTTATATGATTTTTTTTTAAGTAATAATTTCATTACGAATTTATAAAAAACAAAATACTATATAGTGTCAAAATTGACATAAAAGATATTTTAAAATAAATATTATATTATTAATTGATATTATATTCCTAAAAATCTAAGGTTCATCCAAAAGAATTATATAATGATGGGTGCATCATTAATGAACTATTTGAGGTCCTATTGTAAGTATATAGTAAGTATATTAACCATATAATATAAAAATACAAAGAGACATGGTAAATGTCAAACTATTTAACTAAGAGTTTAATCTAAAAGATAAGGTTAATATAATGACCCAAACCTTTCTAAAACCAACTTTTTGAGTGGTTTTCGACCCATCCCCACCTTATCATTTAAATAATACACTTTTTAGCCATTATAAACTGAAAATTATTTTATTATAAAATAATATTTCTAGATTTTTCTAAGATGTCCCTCACCCCTCTTATAAAAGGGCACTCCCCCTTCCCTCAAATTCACACTTTCAGAGCCTTTTGTCTCGTCCAAACTCTGCCCAAATACCCTCTAAACTTTCCTACCTTTATCCTAAAGGCCTTAATTTAGTCATAAAGCCAACCTAAAGAGCCCTTTTGATCAAATCAAAAGGAAAAACCTGGAGAAGATGTAAATATTTCATCACCTCTTTCAAGTTCTTTTCTTCTTCCACTTCATCTTTCTTTGTTGTTTCCATTATAAAATAATAAATCCAGTATATTATGTACATTGTGATGTTATTATAATTATGGTAAAAACATATTCATTATTTTATCCATCATTTTAATGACATGTCATCATACGTGCATACATACGGCTTACCATGTCCACGTCGTGGTGTAATTGTTATTCAATACATTATTATTTGGATGGGTATAATAAGGATGTGTAATTGATGTAAATAATAAATATAACATGATAATGATTCTGTATATATGATATACCATCCAGTTATATATTATTTTAATATCAAAAAAATGATATTGTTGCTCGTGTGTACGTATTGATTACCGTCTCCACGAACGTGATGAGATTCATTCCCCATCATAATCCATTCAAGACTAATTTTCATTAGATGATTAAAAATAATGTTTAAATACTTAATATCATTCTTAATATGAATAAGATACATCCTATTCATAACAAAAAATACTTACTAAACAAATCATATAAAGGAAAAATAATTAGTTAACACCCAAAACGACGATAATACTAAAATATTATTAACAATGAAATATTAAAAGATCATATATGATATCATATTAATTTATATGATTCTTTTATAATTTAATAACAATTATTTAACCATTATACAAAATTTTGACCTACCATCGACCAAGGAAAAGTAAAAGGTAAGGGGTTTCTTATCTCACTAATAATTCTCTGAGATTTCCATTGTTCGCCACTTATTTATTGTATGTGGTGTGTTGTGTACCACCATTTGATATATATTATCATTATTATCTATATATTCATGGTATTATGTGATTCTTTTTTTGTTTATTATCTTTTGGTCATAATTCTCAATTTATTACAACAAAGTAAGGGTTTTTCATCTGAGTTCACTACTGGAAACATGATCTTTCCCAACACTTCTATACCAACAGTTTGTAAAAACCATTGGTATAGCTACCATTTCCCAACGGTTTTGGTGAACCGTTGGGAAAGAGTGACCTTTCCCAACGGTTCACCAAAACCGTTGGGAAAGGGTGTGTTTTTTAGGCCCTTTCCCAACGGTTTTGGTGAACCGTTGGGAAAGGTTACTCTTTCCCAACGGTTCTCAAGAACCGTTGGGAAAAAGAAGAAAAAAATCTAGCATACAACCAACGAAAAATACACCCACCCAGAACCTATCCCAACGGTTTTGAAAACCGTTGGGATAGGTTCTTTGATTTTTTTCCAGATCTACTAACCGAGAACATTATATAAATCAAAATTTTAAATAATTATGATAATACAGATATATATTTATGAAATTATGTTTAAAAAAGTGATGTTAGCTTAGTGGTTAAGTCGTTCGATTATAAACTAGGAAACGAGGGGTCCTCTGATCAAATCCCAGCGGATGTTTTATTTTTGGAATTTATAAACCAACGGTTCCATTACCGTTGGTATAGATTTCATATTACCTATACCAACAGTTTCCAAAAACGTTGGTATAGACCTATCCCAATGGCTAACTTGGCTACGGTTCTCCAAACCGTTGGTATAGACTATACCAACGGTTCCAAACCGTTGGTAAAGGTTAGTTTTCCAGTAGTGGTTTTTATTCCCATTAGATTCATGCTATATTGGCCACTATTTCCTTTTATGTGGCATATCTATTGTCCATGATTCTATTCTTGGTGTAATATAATTTAATTTATGGGTATTTACATATTAATTTTATGATACTTCTTTCATGTTTTGTATGTTTCATATGTTACCAAATCAGTAAGGGAATTTCAAATTTCAATTTCCACTAAGTGGGCTTTACGCATACTTCATTGATTATTTTACTCCATGATTATGTATGGAATCACTATTTATTATTTATGTATTAATTTCCACTCCCCTTTGTGTGGATACACATCTGATACACATAATCACTCCATTGGTAATTTCTTAAGTCATTGATATAAACTTGATCTTAACTCAATTTCCATTCATTGAATTAAACATCCAAGTCATTGGTGTTATATTTACAAGAATATGTGTGAATGTCCTCTGATTTAATTATACTAAATATCTAATTATATTCAGTGTATTTATATTTTTCACAAAAACTTATATCATTTATTTTTCCTTAACCTAAGGATAGTGTCTTAATAAGGGATTTCATCTCAATTTACATTCCGTTGAGACTTCTTTGTTGTTACGCACCAATTCACTTTTATATGGTGTATATATTGTACTTTGACATAGTATGTCATCAAATCCTTTATTCTCACGATATTATAAATTTTTTATTACCTCAATTATTTGAATTCAAGCATCTCTCATTTGGTTAGTAACTCTAACTAAAATGTCATTTTATATGTTTTAAAATTTTATTCTTCTAAATATTCTTCATTAATGTACATGTTTTAAAAATGATTTTAAAAATTTATATATATGAAGATTATATTTCAAAATTAAAATTCCTTTTAAATGTTTCAAATTTCTATGGGAAACTTTGATTCAAAAATCTATTTTTAAATTTATTCTTGAAAAATAGTGTGGCTTTTAAATGATTTCAAGAAAAAGGGGGATATTTCTCTCAAATAGTTTTGATGATTATTTTAATCTATGTGAATATCCTTAATTATTCTCTATTGGGGTTAATCTTTTACAATAAAATCTTCCATATTGTATTAAATAATTTATGTTTGAATGTGGATGTGCTATTATTATACCATTCTTGGTTTTTAGATAAAGTATTGACATTTCATATTCAAGTTTTAATATGAATTTTTATGTTATGTTTTAAACTTTTCATATGAGGAATTCATTGGACTTAGTAAGTGATGGGTGGAGCCTGTTATAGCTTCTCGATGCATCGGTAGGTCTCATGAGACAAACTAGTTTCTTTGAACAAGGCCTTGACAAAATCTTATTTGTAGTCTTGGCACAAGGCCTTGACTATGTTGTTATGAAAGACTGGCATTATGCATTCCATCATTATGAAAGTGGCTATTGATATTGCCTATGATTATTCTACAAGTATAATTTCCATGAGAGTAAATAAATGGAATTATTTTGAATTATATTTTCCATATTATGATGATGTTTATGACTGACCTTCAGGGATAGACTATGGGTTCTAAGTGTTGTCTATAGAAACAATGTTGTTGTAGTTTTCCATTTTATGGTGTAATGTAAATCTTATGAATGTATCTAGTACTTCCAATAATACTAAACTAATCATTCTTTCGAGACTTGATCTTTCGTGATCATGCCAATAATATATAATAATGCACCGACTCTGGGATTTTGGGTTTGGGGCGTTACAGTTGATATTAGAGGAAGTTTAGTACAAACCTTGGAAACTAGATTTAAAAAAACTCTGATTAGAGCACATAGCCCTGAGATAGACTTTGAGGATTAGTATAGAAGAACTTAGTAAAGATTTTGTGATTTTTTCAAGAAATACATCCATATCTGGATACGAGTAGGTAGGGGCGGCTCTGGCATAGATGTACCTAGGGGTAAAACCCAAAAACACCACTTTGAGCTATACTCAAACGAGAACTGATGAAAAATAATGGGCCTTACTGCACTCTTGGTTACGACACTCTCAGAGGATATTCTTAGGATAATTGACATTTTATTTACAAACTTATTTGAAGTATTTTAATATAAGATGAGAATAAATGACCTTGGTTAATCCAAAGGTGTTTCAAATTGAAAATATGGTGTCATGATATTATCTAAATGATTTTATGAATACTATTACTCACATAATGCTTTCTAGTTTTAGTCAATGGATGGATCCCAAGGAAGTCATAGTTACATTGAGCCTGATGTACAAGGTGGTAACGGTGGTGTAAATGAGCAAAAAATGGAATGTTGATAGGCATAAAGGATATCACGTTCATGCCAAATCAGTTTTCCGAAAATATGATCAACAACATATATATTAACCAACCCCCAGACTCAACAGAGAATAGAAAGGTGATGAATTAAAAGAGCTCCATCAGTGGAGACCATGTAGAAAAAAATAATAAATTTCCATCATGATGGAAATGTGTAAGGAGACACCCAGGAAAGTTTCTCAATGGAACAAAGAAATGCTTTATGTGTGGGAAATAAGGACATAAAGTAAATAATTGCTGAGGAAAAATGAAGAGTACTATGGAAAAAAATAAAAAAAGTCCCAAGAATCCATTTACAGTCATTTTCGATAAATGTAGGGGACTTTTCCATTACTTGAGTGAATTCCCTATTTTATAAGATATTTTCTTGTTTAAAGAAGAATCTATGTGGAAATAAATGGTTGGAGAAAATTTTAAAAGTATTAGGGCTCCTTGTTAATGGGATTCCTTTGGAATAATTTTCTCTTGTATTTGTAACCTTGTAGTTTGTCATGTGAAAATGATATTTGAGGAAGAATTATATTTTCACTTGTATATAGAGTTATAAATAAACATTTGTATTTATATGATCATTAGGTTTGAGGCAATTACAAGTTATTATATTTTGGGATGAAAATGAAAGGTTTGAGATAACATTTGTGGTTAAATTATGTTGTTATTATTTTTGAGGAATTTATCTCACTTTGGAAATGTTATACAATATAGTTGTTGAAAAAGGACAACACGTATATTGTGTGACAACCCATTGCGTTGGACAAAGCTGTGGGAATCGAACCCACATCCAGAGTGCAATTAGGATTTATCACCTACCACTGGACTACGTGAACTCCCTAGTTAGTGTGACTAATTATTTTTAGTTAAATGATTTTATTGATCAATAATAAGTTGATTTGGGATCATATGTATTATCAAATGAATACCCTTAGTAGAGGATAATGATTTGGTGATTAAGTGATAAATGTTATTTTGGAAGACGTTCTCTCTATTGGGAACACTATATGCCTAAGGAAAATAGAATACTATGGGATTTAGTTTGAGTATTTATGGTGCATTTTTATCTATATTTTTATTTTGGATTTATAGTGATTTGTGTTATTTATGGAAATGATTAACCTATAATAGATAATATTTGATAAGGTTAATTACTTTTAAGTATGTGACTTTAAGAGTAGTCAATGACATTTGGAGATACAATTTAACATGGAAGACTACATAACCAAATACTTCTATGTTTTGGGTTTCAATATTAGTTTGGATTATATTGAAGGATTTTAAGGACAATTGTTTATTGAATGGTATTTATTTAACTTTGGGTTATTGTTGGTTTAATTTTAGAAATTATTATTAATGTTTATTTCTATAAAGGAATATCATTTTGGAGGATCATCTAATCTTGTATTATCCATTTTGGTTTTGATTAATCTCTAAAGACAAGGAAAATATATATTTTCTTCTTTATGTATCATTTGATTCTCTAGAATTTGATTCTAGCTCTTTTGGTGTGACCAATTCACCTTGAATACTCGTCGTTTGAAAAAAAAAATGAGTTAGTGGTAGAAATTTATTAAATAATGAAACTCTACTTAAAAATTAAGTATATCTCTTTATGTTCATAGTCAATCTCATAAATAAATTCCTCATCTTTAAGAAATGTAACTTAAAATAAAAAAAATGTTGTCCGTTTACTTTTCCTACTGGGAATCTAATGACCATTTCTCCCATCACAAGTTTATGGTTTTCTGGTTGTTAACTTTCTTCAGATCAGTTTTTCTATCCCTCTCTATCAGAACGTGACACTTAGTTTATCTTCAATATCCATGTTTTCCTACAAGAATCCATGTATGGGTTATCTCGGGAAACTTTTGTACTTCTATTTATTTCTTTTAAAGTGATAGTTTTATTGACTCTTTTTCCGATGTGGGACTTTAAATTATGGTCCCAAGCCCAATTTTAAAAATTATGAAGAAGTAATTTCCAAAAGGGGGGAAGAATGTCACACCCCAAGATTCCACGATATGTTTCCTTTTGAATAATGTAATAGCTTGCATTGTACGCAAGCCCATTTTTTAAAATTTTAAAAATTTTATCTTTCAAAATGGACTTCATTTTTGGATTTGGAATGTCGAAATTTTCTTAGGGTGAATTTTGGGTATTTTTCGGAAAACTTTCAATTTTTGATGTATAGTGAAAACACTAAGTTGTTGTTTAAAACTAAATTTTTATTTAAATAATTAATTATTTTATTTAAATTTATTTTAGGTCAAAATAGATACATAATACCTATATATGTTCAATTTAATTCGTTGGAGTAATTTTTTAATAATATTAGATATATAAAATTTTATTGAACTTTTCACCTTCTTTTACCCACCTCTTAGAAGCATTTGAAATTTTACATAAAACATAATTTTACCGCTTCTGTGAATTTAATTTTTAAAATCCAAGAGACATGGTTAATATCAATTAGTAAAATTTGGTTCAATAAGATAAAAATAATTTTTGGTGAATAGTACCTTTTAACATTTATTTACCATGGTTAAAAGTAAATAGGGTAATTAAAGGTAAAAATGACATTATTATTACCCTAAAACATGTCCTAATTCTATTGGATAAGTATAATTATACCAAAATAACCTTAGTAATAAAATATTAACCTCTTTGGTCCACTTTGATTAGATTAGGACACTTATTATTATTTTATTCAAACAAGAGTTAAAAGAGTTAAAATCAAAGTTTAATAACTAAAACATTTTTAATATAGGGTTAAACATGATATAAATTAGACTATAAATATTCATTAGAAATATAAAAATATTTTATACATAATGGTATTTAATTTATATTTTTTAGACTTTAAATAATTCAATATATTTATAACACAATGATGATGTAGTAGTTACCTAATTAATAAAATATTAAAATAATTGATATTATAAATATCCAAATAAATGTAATTTGAGACTTTTTATGAATTACACTAATTTTATAGGTTAATATTACATATTATGGTTGGTTATATGAATTGTTTTTGAAGTAATAATGTTGTTATGAATTTTGAAAAAACAAAATACCAAATAGTGCCAAAATTGACAAAAAAGAGTTTTTAAAACAAATATTATATTACTAATTGATATTCTATTCCTAAAAATCTAAGATTCAGATAAAATAATTATATAATGATAAGTGTATAATTAATTAACCACTTGGGGTTATATTGGAAGTATATAGTAAGTTTATTAACCATATAATATAAAAATACAAAGAGACATGGTAAATGTCAAACTATTTAACTAAGAGTAAAATATAAAAGATAAGTTTAATATATTGACCCAAACCTATCTAAAACCTATTGTTTGAGTGTTTTTTGACCTATAAATAGCTTATTATTTAAATAATATACTTTTGATCCATTATAAACATAAAATTATTTTATTATAAAATAATATTTCTAGCTTTTCCTAAGGTGCCCCTCACCCCTCTTATAAAAGGACAATCCCCCTTACCTAAAATTCACACCTTCAAAGCCTTTTTCCTTGCCCAAAATCTCCCCAAATACCCTATAAAATATCCTATAATTATCCTATAGGTATTATTTTAGTCATAAAGCCAGCCTAATGATCCCTTTTGATCAAATCAAAAGGAAGAACCCGAAGAAGAGATAAATATTTCATCACCTCTTCCAAGTTCCTTTCTTCTTCCACTTCTTCTTTATTTGTTGTTTCCATTCTAAAATAATAACTCCAGTATCTTATATACACTTTGATTTTATTATAATTATGATATAACCATATTCATTATGCTATCCATACTTTGAATGACATGTCACCATACCTGCATACGTAAGGCTTACTGTCTCCCCGTCTTGGTGTAATTGTAATTCAATACATTATTATTTGGATGGGTATAAAAATGATGTTTAATTGATTTAGATAATAAATAGAACATAATAATTATTCTATATATATGATATAATATCAGATTATATATTATTTTAATATAAAAATAATGATATTGTCGCTCGTGCGTATATACGGATTACCGTCTCCACGAATGATGAGATTCATTCCCCATCGTAATCCACTCAACACTAATTTTCATTACATGATTAAAAATAATTTTAAAATACTTTATATAATTATGAATATGAATAAGATACATCATATTCATAACAAAACCAACTTACGAAACAAAGCATATAAAGGAAAACAAATCAGTTTACATCAGAAATGACGATAATACTTAAATATTATTAACAAAGAAATATTAAAAGATCGTATATGATATCATATTAATGTATATGATTCTTGTATAATTTAATAAAAATTATTTGACCATTATATATGAGGTTACCCTACCATCGACCAAGGAAAAGTACAATGTAAGGGGTATCTTATCTCACTTTTAATTCTGTGAGATTTCCATTATTCACCACTTATTTATTGGATGTGGTATATTGTATACCACCATTTTATATATATTAACATGATTATATTTATATTCAGGGTATTTTGTGATTCATTTGGTGGTTATTAACTTTTTTTCATACAACTTGATTGATTACAATGTAGTAAGGGTTTTTCATCCCACTTTTTATTCCCATGAGATTCATGATATATTGGCCACCATTTCCTTTTTTGTGGCATATTTATTTTCCATGATTGTATTATTGGTGTAATATACTTTAATTTATGGTTATTTAAATCTTAATTGTATGATTATTCTTTCATGGGTGGTATGTTTCATAAGTTACCAAATTGGTAAGGGAATTTCAAATTAAAATTTCCACTCAGTGGGCTTTACGCATACTTCATTGATTATTTTACTCCAAGATTATGTATGGAATCACTATTTATTATTTATATAGTAATTTCCACTCAGCTTTTTGTGGATATACGTTTGATAAATATAATCAATCCATTCATAATTTCTCAAGTCATTGATATAAAATTGATATTAACTCAATTTCCATTTATTGAGTTAAACATCCAAGTCATTGGTGTTGTTTTTACAAGAATATGTGTGAAAGTATTCTAATTGATTTTAACTGAATATCCAATCATATTGAGTGTATTTATATTTGTCACAAAAAATTATGTCATCGATTTACCCTTAACCTAAGGATACTTTCTTTATAAGGGAATTCATCTATATTTACATTCCTTTGAGACTTCTTTGTTGTTATGCACAAATTCACTTTTATATAGTGTATATATTGTCCATTGACATAGTATATCATGAAATCCTTTATTCTCAAGATATTACAAATTTTTTATTACCTCAATTATTTGTATTCAAGCATCTCTCATTTGGTTAGGAACTCTAACTAAAATATCAATTTAAATGTTTTAAAATTTTATTCTTCTAAATATTTCTCATTAATGTCCATGTTTTAAAAATGGTTTTAAAGATTTATTTATATGGACATTAATTTTTTAAAATTAAAATTCCTTTTAAATGTTTCAAAGTGGTCTGGGATAATTTGATTTAAAAATCAATTTTTAAACGGCTTCTTGAAAAATAGTGTGACTTTTAAATGATTATAAGAAAAAGGGGGATATTTATCTCAAATAGTTTTGATGATTGTTTTCATCTACGTAAATATCCTTTATTATTCTCGATTGAAGTTAATCTGTTACAATACAATCTTCTATATTGTATTGAATGAGTCATGTTTGACTGTGGACATGCTATTTCTATACCATTAATGGTTTCTGGATAAAGTATTGACATTTCGTAAGCTGGTTTTAATACGAATTTTTATGTTATGTTTTAGACCTTTCATATGAGGAATCCATTGGACTTAGTAAGTGATGGGTGGATCCCACTATAGCTTCTCAATGCATCGATAGGTCTCATGAGACAAACTAGTTTCTTGGCACAAGGTCTTTACAAAATATTATTTGTAGTCTTGGCACAAGGCCTTGACTATATAGTTATGAAAGTCTGGAATTATGTGTTCCATCATTATGAAAGTGGATATTGATATTTCAGGTGATTATTCGACTAGTAGAATATCTATTCGAGTAAGTAAAGGGAATTGTTTTGATTTATATTTTCCATATTATGATGAAGTTTATGTTGAAAAGGATTTTGTTTTAGTTATATACATTGCCTTAAATGTTTATGCTAATTTATGAATGTTTCTGTTATATTGTTATCCTTAATGAGAATATGATCTCACCCCTTTATATGTTTTATTTTTCCCAGTATCTGAAGAAGTATATTCTGACTGACCTATAGGGATAGAATATGGGATCTTTGTGTTGTCTATGGAAACAATGTTGTTGTAGTTTTCCATTTTATGATGTAATGTAAACCTTATGAATGTATCTAGTACTTCCAAGGCTACTAAACTAATCAGTATTTTGAGAATTTATCTTTTATGATCATGCCAATGATACATAATAATGCACCAACTCTGGGCTTCTTGGGTAGGGGTATTACATCTTTCTATCTTTTAAAGTGGGATTTTTATTACTTCTGTGTTCCAATGTGGGATTTTAAAAAATATATTTTGTAAAGGAAAACCTCTAGTTATCAATACCATATTCAAATTAGGAGGATGATATTTATTAAATGAGGTATAATGTAACATCCTACGTTTTTAAAAAATTAAATAATGAGTTAGATAGTATACAAAATATCCAACCTCAAGATTAAATAAAAAATTAAATATTGTTATTTAAATATTATCGTTGTAACATAGTTGTTTTGAAGGGTATGAATAGAATTAACTAAATTATGAAAATATGGTTTACCCATGTATACTTAATGAATTATTTGGTAACTAATTAATTATAAATGAAAATAAAACCCTTTGAAAAATAAAAGAAATTTTTTTGAAATACTATTTAAATATGCATAGGTTTTTTTATACCAATAAAATAAAAAAATCACATTTTTTTATTATGTTAATTAAATATCTATATATATATATATTTATAATGTTTAAAATTTATCTAAAGTGTTGTATAAACATGATATAAGAAAAAATCCAGTTTTACCCTTAAAATAGTATTTTTCTAAAACAATTATCCCTTTTTAATAGAACACTTATTTTAAAACTATATGTTAAAACTTTTATAAATTCTATTTTAAAAAATAAAATTAATTTTCAAATATTAATATAAAAATATAATTTTGTTAATTTTTTTTATTTTTCTGATTCGTTTCATTATTTGATGAATAGTGAAAAAATACTTCATTTTTATTGAAAAAATGTTTTTCACCTAAATAATTTTAAATTTTAAATTATTTTTTGTAATTGTTTTTAAAGTATAATTAGATTAATTTTATATCATTCAATCTAATTTAGGTCATTGTAATCAATTTCACTTTCAAATTGGATATGAAAACAATTCAATCTTTTGAATGTTTCCATTTTAATAATGTATTTGTTCACCCTGTCAATGGGGTTAATTTTAAATTAATATTATCCAATTATATGTTTTCAATTTTTAATATTGGATTATATATTGGTAATAATAAGGCCAAAATTTATAAAATTGTCCCCTTTTATTTTTTGATAATTTCATAGTAAAATTTTACATTTTTATTACCATAGTTAAGGGTAAATCGTGTAATTAAGGGTGAAACAAATATTATAAATATTATAATATTACCCTAAAACCAATTCTAATTTTATTTTATGAGTTCTTTTTGACAAAAATAATCCTAGGTCCAATTTTATGACCTCTTGGAGCCACATGGAATACTTTAATCCCTTCATAGTATTTTATTATAAATAAAGGTCAAAGATGTCATATTTATGTTTTAAAAATTACAAATTTTTTAATATTGGATAATTTAGAAGATATATTAAAATAAAAATATTATTTTTAAAGTTAAAATTTTTATCTTTATCCAGATAATTTTTTTAAAATTTTTAGAGAATAAATAATTAAATTAAAATCTTTCACAATGATAATGCAGTAATTGTTTAATTAACGAAAATATAAAACAAATGATATTATAAATATTAAAATAAATATAATTTGAAATAATTAATTTCATAAAATAATTTTATATCTTAATTTTACATTTTAGATATTTTTTTAAAGAGTCGGTTCAAATATATCATGTTTTTGTGATATTTTTAAAAACTCAAGTAATGAATAGTGTCAAAATTGAAATTAATGGTATTTTGAAATAAATAATATTTTATTAATTAATATAGAAGTCATAAAAATATAAAATTCATCCAAATTAATGGTAAATTTTTAAAATTTCATCAATTATTCATTTATGGTTCTTTTTTCATTTAATATTTACAATAATAATCCTTAAATAGTAAAATTTCAAGTTGTCGCAATAAGAGTTAAATGGTTAAATAAGGGTTAAACCCAAAAGCTAAGGATTAAAAAATAGTCAAAATTTATCTTATTTTTATTTGATGCTTTTATTTAGAACCATAATAATCCTGTTTTATAAATAAATTAGTTTTTATACATTTATAATATAGCCTTAATTTATATTAATTTAATATTTTAAAAAATTATAAAAGTGCTCCTCTGCTCTCTTATAAAAGAACATCACATTTATCATTTATTTACACATAAAAACCTATTAGGTTCAGCCAATATCTATAAAAATAAACTTTTATAATACCTATACACATTCTATAGCTCTTATTTGTTTCAGAAAACCAACCTTTTGGTCTTAAGGTGTTAAGAAATGGAGATTGTCCGAGGAGGAGGTATAGTTTTTAATCAAGTATTACTGCTTTATTTCTTCTTAGACTTATTGAAAATATTATCCAATCATGATAAAATATTAAAGACAATATATTAAATATAATTAAATGTTATTATGTCAATATCATCACCCAAATCCATCTCCAATTCCATCAAATGGGAAAATAATTCACCGTCTCTGTGTACGGCGGACCACCGCCTAACAAATCGAAGTAATTGTTTTTCAACAACATCTATAAATATTGATTATAATGATGTAATTAAGGGTTATATATGAAATTAATGAAATATTTATCATTTTTAAAAAATAATATATCATTTACATTCTTACCTTTCCATTCACATAAAAATGATAACATCATTTGTGCGTATGTGTGAACTTTCACCTCTACAAAGCGATGTGATTCGTTTTTTATCACCACATCATATAGATGATATATATAAGTATATTTAAATGATTAATGTTATATTAAGTATATTATTGTATTTATATAATATATAATAATACTTACCTTATTTCTGTAATTTTCATTGAAAAATGAAAATGTTACTCATGCATACGTGCAACCTACCATCACCATGATTGTAATGTAGCTTGTTTTTCATATCCATAATTAATGGATGAATTTAAAAGTGTAATTGATATATAAAATGGGTTGTTATTTCATTAATATTATTCAGGATTTTATGGACTAATGACCACTTTGACTATAGACATTATATCAAAGTCATTTTATACTCAAGTATCAAATATCGTCGAAACATCTAACGTGAACATTAATAATTATGTAATTTTCATAACATATAAATAAGTGATATACTAGATGTAATAAACTTTAAAAGGTTTCAAAATAAATTAAATAATTAATCTAATTTTATTATTTAGGAAGATAACGAACATACGTGATGATTTAGGCTCAAGGTAAGAGACTATTAAACTAAATAAGCCTTATTTTAAATGTTTCAAATATTTATTTTGTAACTTTTATATTTATTTTATTTGTTTTTAAAATATTTTTATAAATATATTTTTATGTAAATTAATGTTTCAAAATTTTAAATCTCTAACTTCTCTCAAATTTTTTCAAAAATTAATAATTTTATTATTTTATGTATGAGACTTTCTATTCAAATCCCTCTTTCAAAGTTCCTTTTTCAACCCTTGTTACAAAAGTCGAAAGGAATGTTGATTTTCTTATATGGAAAGAGATGTTTCTCCCACTTTTATGATTCTTTATTACTTTAATGTTTTATTTATAAGTTTTCGTAGTTATTTTCAAAGAAAATGGAATCATTTTTATGTGCGTGTTTTTTATGTTTCTTACTAAAAAAATGGTATTTTGATATGTGAAAGTATTTTTCTCATGGGTTTAAAATCCTTTTCAAGGGTTTTATTCATGATATGTTCCTTGTAAATTGTTTGTTATGGTTTTATCCCATTATATCTCAATATATGATGGGTCCATCCCCATTAAAACATGAGATATAAGAGGATGAGCCCTATTATAGGTCAAGATATGATGGGAGAGCCCCATTATAGCTCTCCAATGCATTGGGTACTCTGGAGATGGAATTTATTCATATGGTTATTCCATTTGTAAGGTTTTTGTAATGGTTTTATGATAATGATTCCCCAAGTCACCTACATTAATTTTATATGTTTTAAAATGATTTTTCACGTAAATAATTCGATTTCAAAAGGTAAGATCGTGATACTTTTTAAGGATAAATGATTCTCTTTTGGAAGAAAATGTATGTTTTTAAGAAAAGGTTTTTAAATGGTTTCCATGTTTTTCATTGGACTAATGGTTTATATTATTTTATGTCCCTTTATGATCCTTTTAAGACTATTCCAAGATTTAAAAAAACATATGGTTTATGGAAGAGTATAGAAAGGATGAGATCAAGGGGATAATTATAAAGATTTTTCATAAAGAGAAATCTTGTTTAATTTTAAAGAGTTTTATATAATAGATTAATTGGATAAATTTTTAGTATTATTCACTTTGTATGATTTTTGGATGTTATTTATAAATTATGACCAAATTCATTAAAACTCTTAACTGAAAAGGTCCTTGAATGTGAATTATATTTCAAAAACACTAGAATAAGTAATGTTTAAGGTCAGGTCCTCATAGTATTAACCATTGAAAACCATACCCATAAATTATGAGTTCATAATCATGAGTCATGATATAAATATAGTCATTTTATAAGACATTAATCATAAATGGATCAATGAATATGATCAATGAGAGTATAAAAATTTAAAAATATCATATCCTAAAATAGTGGCATAAATTGTGTCATAATAAAATCTATATAAATATTATGTCATGGATACCCATTGAAAAATTCATAACATTTTTACCTTTTTAAAACTACATATTTTTCAGATTAAGAATTGGGATAACCTTATGTATACCCTCTTTCATGCTTGGGATAACCTCCTATGTACCCTATTTCAGACATTGGATAACCTCTCGTATACCCTATTTCAGTCTTAGGGCAACCTTACATGTACTCTTTGAGATCATAGAACATTAATCATTACCCAATTAATTAGGTGGATTTATAATTCTAGGATCACCTATCACAGAATTATAAATCCATTCCTATATATTCCACAATATCATAAAAACATTCATCATGACATAAACCATATAAATGAAAATGAGTTTCATTGATATTTTATAATCATAACCGTAAACCATAAATAGAAATAATAAAAATAGTATTGTTGGATCATATACTTAGTGAATCCTAAATAGAATTAAAGTATGTTATCGTAGATGAAAATTCCTTTTAAAACATCACTGGGATATTTATTGAGGAAAACAACATTTTCATATTTAATTTAAATATAAAAAAATCCCCAAATATTAATGAATAAATTTTTATTTTAAATAACCTTGTAACCTTTTAAAGTAAGTTTCAAATCATTTAGTGGTAATGATAATATAAAATTCTTTACTTATCATGTATGTTAAAAAAATTCCTTTTACATTTTTAGTAAAAATACCAAAGTAACTCATTATGAAAATGATAAGAATGTTAATTTGGAAAACTTTTATTAAAAAGTTAAATCATGTGTAAAAATTTCATTAAAAATCATATATTAGTATAAAAACATTTTTGAAATAATTTTCATAACACATGGATATGAAAAAAAAGATTTTCGATCAAATAGAAAAAAAGTTATTTTTCTTAAAAATTAATTTTAGTCTCTTCAGTTCTTAATGTGATTAAAATGAAAGGAAAACATTTATTCTGAATAAATAAACCTATTAAAATAAAATTAATTGGATTAATAAGGAAAATATCATATAATTTCTTATAGTTTAAATTCAAGCATAAACAATCCTAATTAAAATGAGATTGAAACATAAATCACTTACCATGAGTTAAAATTTCTTATAAAAAACTTTATCCAAATATATAATAAATTTAAATTGTTTATACTTATATAACACAGTAATTTACATAATTATAATATCATATATTATCCACTTATAACATTTTAATCCCAATTTATTAACAATTCCTTATTAGAATCGGTGTTTCTAGGAGTCAATAGTTTCGTTTTTCATGGAAGTTTTGTTTTGATAGTTCTGGTACTTATACATGATCATGGTCTTATAATATGAATAATTTTTATCATGATATAAATATAATATATTTATATTTATATTTATATTTATATTTATATTAATCCATAAAGGTTAGATATATGAAAATGAATTATACTGTTCATTGAGATGGTAAGTGGTGTGTATGCCAGAAGGATGTTTTAAATTTTCAAAGGATGGAAAGAAAGAAAGGTAAATAATAGTTCAAATTTATAAAATCATAATTATATCATACATATCATATATATTCAATAAATATATCCTTATAAAAATGTATGAAAATCATATATGAAAAATGAAAAACATCACTTTTTGGAGGTGGTTCTCAACACATATGCATGAGCGACGTTATTGTATTCCAAAGGATTGGAAGGTTAGAAAAAAGATATTATATTATAATTAAAAAAGAATAAAAATATCATATATACTCATTAGTTCCATATTAATAAACCTCCAATTAAAATGGTGATGAAAATTAATTAAACTAATTCATGGAGATGGTAAGTCATATTTATACACGACAGCTGTTTTCGCTTTCCATAAGATGGAAAGAAACTGTTTAATAGTTATAAAATCATAATAATAAAAATTAAGTACATTTAATACATTGAATTAATTATTTTTGAACTTATACCATTGATTTATATGAGGAAGAAGAATTAATAAAATTGAAAGTACATGGTTAACATTTATACCTCTTCACTGAAAAACCCCTTTTAGCTTACAACTTATGCCTTGAAAGGAAGGTATTTTGGAAATACGAAAAGCTCAAGGATGTGTTTAAGGAATCTAGGAAGGTATTATTTTAAGTATTATCATAACTATAGGGGTCAAAAATTTTGAATAATCAATCATAGTAGGTTCCCTTTTATATTTGAGGGAAGGGGAACTCTTGGAATTACATAAAGTATTAAATTAGTATAAATTAATTTCCATTAATAAATGGATAGAAATATAAAAATTAAAATATAATATTAGGATGATCCAAAGTCCTCTCATCCAAAAAAATGGATAATATTGGTTATGTTTTCAACATTATCTCTTAGTTTTTACCCTTTACTAACCCTTTTAGAAATTATCATGATATCAATGTTTTTAGTATTTAGGAGACTATAATGTAACAATAAAAAGGAAATTGGACCATAAATGCACAGTGGATTATATTTTAAACTATATCACATTTAATTTTCTGATTATTTTATTTTTATCAATTTTAAATCATTCAATAAAAAATATTATAAAATATCATTATGGTAATTTTTATAAATACATGACATTTTATATTATAATATGTGTTTAGATAATTTAAAATGGTTCGAAAATGAATATTATTTGAATATAATGAAGATATAGTCTTAATATAATCATATAATAAAAAAATTATATATTTAGATGTCATTTTAAACCTTGTCCTTTGGTTTAACCCCTTGGTTTACCAATTTTAATCTTAATTATAGTAATGAAATGTTTAATATTAAAGAGTGATAATTTTACTTATAAGGGAAAAATTTGTGTATAAATGTAAAAGGGGTGAAATTTTATACCATTTATAATTATAATTTTTCTTTTTGAAATATTTTAATTATTTTTAAATAACTTAATAAAATTTATGTAACATAAAAATCTATTGATTAAATTTAAAGAATGATTCACACAATTTCACATTGAAAAAAAATTAAAAAATGGAATTTGTATATAAACCTTTTAAAAATAACTAATATTTTATATTAATCTATAAAATTAATGGGACACTATAACTCACCAAGAAAAATATTTCTTGTAGAGTTTTTAAAATAATTTACTCTAGTTTTTTTATTCCTTGCACAAGAATTGCTCTAGAAATTAAGTAATCCTTTAAAGTAATTATTTCATAACTAAAGATTAATAATAAATTACCATGATACAATATTCATTCATGTTTAAAATAAAAATTTATAATGAAAAATAAGTTTTTTTATCCTTATTAGAAAATACCACACATATTAAAAGCAAGAAAGTGACATTTTTACTTTACCATTTATTTTTATATTTTAAAGGTAAAATTCAAATTAAAATAAAATAAAATGTCATATTTTATATTTTAGATGATTATATAAGAAATAGACACATAAAAATAAATAAATTCAAGTTTTTTGAGGAATTTTAATCCTTATAACATTAGATTTAACCCTAGTTAACCCATTTTACCTTTATAGTGGTAACAAGAATTTACTATAGTTACTATTCATATTTACCAGAAGTAAAAGGTAATTATTTATCATATTTGGGACTCACAATAAAAATATGGAATCCATTTTTCAATATTAAATTTCTATATGTGAAATAAAATAATTTAATATAAAAACGAAAAATTCAATGAAAATCAGTTTTTCAAAAAATGTTCGTTTTCTAGAATAATAATATTTTTACTCTAAATTAAATGATTAAAATGATTAAAATGAACATAATATGATTATTAATAGTAAAAAATAGATAATTTAAATTTTAAACTATTTTAAAACAAAATTTATATTTTTAAATCCTTGATACAAAAATATAGTTTTCAATAATAACCTTTATTTTTCACTATTCGCTCAAAAATCAATATTTCCATATATATCCCTTAATTTCACCTTAAAATAATTTTAATAATATAATTTGAAATTTTGTTTCATTTTTATCAAATAAAATTTCTAAGATTTCTAGAAATTAATTATAATATTATCCCACAAAAACAATAAAAACCATTTTTGAAGAAAATGTAGTTTGGAGAATGAAATGACATCACTAAAAAATAAGTGATTATTTTATTTGAATTTATCAATATATTTTTATTGATTATAAACTATATATATAAATATATTTCATAAATTGGTCACTTCTATCCATACCGTCTAATTAAAGGTCTAGGTTATAACAGTCATAAAATAATAATATTTCATAGTTCATTTAAGATCAGTGTTTCATATTGTGTACACTATAAAACATAGAGTTATTCTTAAATATTAGGGTGTCACATTCCCTCCACCCCCATTAATAAATTTCAACCTCATAATTTTAATTTTTTCTCGATAATGAATGGTTTTATATTTGAAGATTTTTTTTTTGAAAACCCACATCGTAAAAAGTGTTAATAAAAAATGATCTTGAATTTTGGGAAAGGAAAATACAATGATCATCTAGAATAGAACATAACAAGGTTTTCAAATTGGATAATGTTAAAGGGAAGTGAAAATATAGAAGTGTATGAAATATTTAATATCAAAATTACGGTAGAGAGTGGTATAGTACATTTATTGCAAGAAAATGAATGATCCTAATAAAGTAAATGACCACATACCTATAAATAAATGATGTTTGAAAAATATAACCGATTCATCAAAAATTAATGTAATATGATAAAACAATTAATGATAATTTTTACTATAGTTGAGGAATTCCTTTTGTAACGCCCCGACCCTAGTTACCCAGAGTCGGTTCATTATTACATAACATTGGCATGATCACAAGAATGATCAACTCTCGAAAGACCGATTGGTTTAGTAGCCTTGGAAACACTAGATATATTCATAAGTATTACATTACATCAAAAAATGAAAAACTACTACAACAACATATTGTCTCCATAATCCACACTCATATCCCCACATAATATCCCTACAGGTCATTCATAATTTACTTCTTCACTTCTTGGGAAACATAAAACATAGAAAAGGGGTGAGCTCAAATGCCCAGTAAGGATAACAATATAGCAGAAACTTTCATAAATAAGAATAAACATTTAAGGAAATGTATAACTAAAACAAAATTCTTTCAAACTTGAACTTTCAACATGTTATGGCATAAATAAAATGAAATAATGCCATTTACTTATTCTCATGGATATTCTACTAATCGAATAATCACATGAAAAATCAATAACCACTTTCATAATGACGGAATGCATAATGCCAGACTATCATAACCACATAGCCAAGGCCTCGTGCCAAGACTACAAATAAGATTTTGTCAAGGCCTTGTGCCAAGACACTAGTTTGTCTCATGAGACCTACCGATGCATCGAGGAGCTATAGCGGGCTCCACCCGTCACATATTAAGTCTAATGCATTCCCATATGAAAAGGTTTAAACATAACATAAACATTTGTATTAAAACTAGCATACGAAATGTCAATAATTTCACCATAAACTATGAATGGTATAAAAATAGAACATCCATAGTCAAAAATATCACAAAACCTTCAATACAATATAGAATTTTTGTGTCATAATAAATTAACTTCAAATAAGCGAAAAATCCATCAAAGGATGTTGACATAGATGAAATCAAAACTCTTTTTAGAGAAATATCTCTTTCTATTTTTTGAAAATCATTTAAGAGCCATATAAAATAAAACATTTTCTTTGAAAATATTCTTATAATCTTGTAAGGAAATCTTTGAAGATTTTATAACGGCGGAAAATAGCCGCACCCGCCGTATAAGTTAAAAAAACATTCTTACCTTAATTCTGTCGAAAAGGTTAAAAAGGACCTTGTTTTGAAAACAACAGAAAGATTCCTTTATAAACCTCTTATAAAGAGTCAAACAAGGGTATAAATGACTTTTACCCATATTATTGTAAATAATAAAAGTGTTTTGAAATATATTTTTAAGAAAACATGGATGTGGATGATAAAGAGATCTCAGTAGATTATTACATATAAACAACCTCGGATAATGAAGAGATTGTGAAATAACCCTTACCTTGTACTTTTCCTTGGTTGGGGTAGGTTAACCTCCTATATAATGGTGAAATAATTGTTATTAAATTATACAAGAATCATATACATTAATATGATATCATATATTATCTTTTAATATTGATTTGATAAAAATATCTTAGTATTATCGTTGTTTCGGGTGTTAACTTACTTGTTTTATTTTATATGTTTTGTTACGTAAGACATGTTTGTAAAGGATAGGTTGTATATAATTCATATCCAGAATGATATAAAGTCTTAAACATCATTTTTTAAATCATCAAATGATAATTTTACTTGAATGGATACGATGGAGAATGAATCTCATCGCGTTCGTGGAGACGGTAGTCCGTACGTACGCACGAGCGACAATATCATTATTTTTATATTAAAATAATATATAAATGTATGGTATATCATATATACAGAATAATTAACATGTTATATTTATTATTTACATGAGTTACACATCATTATTATACCCATCCAAATAATATTATATTGAATAACAATTACACCACAACGTGGAGACGGTAAGCCGTACGTACGCACGTATGGTGACATGTTATTCAAAGGGTGGATAGAATACTGAATATGGTTGTACCATATTTATAATAACATCACAGAATATATATGATACTGGATTTATTATTTTATAATGGTAACAACAAAGGAAGAAGAAGTGGAAGAAGAAATGAACTTGGAAAAGGGTGGTGAAATCATTACCTCTTCTTCGGGTTCTTCCTTTTGATTTGATCAAAAGGGCTCCATAGGTTGGCTTTCTGATCAAACTAAGGCCTCTAGGTTGTAGTGAGGGAAGTTGGGAGAGTATTTGGGCAGAGTTTGGCCGAACCAAAAGGCTTTGAATGTGTGAAGAAATGAGAAGGAGGAGTGCCCTTTTATAAGAGGGGTGAGGGGCACCTTTGGAAAAGCTATAAATATTAATTTATAATAAATTCATATTCGGTTTCCAATGGCTCCAAAGTTAATTATTCAAATGTTAAGGTTGGGATGGGTCGAAAATAACTCAACCAATAGAATTTAGACAGGTTTGGGTACTTATATTAACCTTATCTTTAAGTATTAACTCTAAGTTAATTAGTTTCACTTTTACAATGTCTCTTTGTATTTTTATATAATATGGTTAATAAACTTACTATATACATCCAAGAGACCCCCAAGTGGTCCATTAATGATGAACCTATCATGATAAAAGTCTCTTGGCCGAACCTTAGATTTTAAGGAATTTAATAACAATTAATAATATAATATTTGTTTTAAGAACTCTTTTATGTCAATTTTGACACTATTCAATAGTTGATTTTTGTGAAACTTA
The DNA here is from genome assembly GCA_963277665.1 of Viscum album. Taxonomy (NCBI): domain Eukaryota; kingdom Viridiplantae; phylum Streptophyta; class Magnoliopsida; order Santalales; family Viscaceae; genus Viscum; species Viscum album. Next base: position 528,163,606 of record OY728146.1, read on the forward strand.
TAACAGATTTATTACTTCGAACAAAGTCAATTAAATCAATCCTAATATATCATATTATCCTATAAAATTAGTTTAATTCATTAAAAGTTTCATATTATATTTATTTGGGTATTTATAATATCAATTATTTGAATTTTTCACTATTGTAGTAATTAATTCATCATCATTGTGTCATAAATAAATTAAATTATTTAATGTCTAAAAATTATAAATAAACTATCATTATGTAGGGAATCTTTTTATCTTTCTAATGAATATTTATAATCTAAAATCCAACATATATAACCCTATGTAATAATTTTTTTTCTAAAAGATATATGCTTGTGTCATTTTTGTATTCATTTTAACTTAATTAAAAAAAAGTGTCCCTATCACCTACAAGTGGCCCCATGGGGTCCCAAAATCGACCCAAAGATGACTATGGTCGAACTGGTATCAACCAATAAGTCTAGAACACGTTTTAGGGTAATTTAGTATTATTATAATATTATTTTTTAACCCTTATTTACTGGATTTACCCTTAACCATGGTAAATCAAATATTTACCGCAGTAATTATTCAAAATGTCTAAAAATAAAAGTTACCTATTTACAAAATTTGAACATCCTGATTCTAAATATGGAATCCATTTTTCTAAATTCAAAACACAGAAGTGGCAGAAATTAATATAAAATTAATTCCCGCTGTCAAAACAAAAAGCGTGTTTTTAAGAGATAATAACTATCAAAAGATTGACACTTGTTTATGTTCGGTTTAATTGTAAAATTATTTCCAATGACCAAAATTATATTAAATGGTAAAAATATATTCTAAATATACTTTAAAACCACTCAAATTCATAATTTATCACTATTAATTATTTCGATTAAAAAAGTTGTTTTTAATTAAAATTTAGTAATTTTCACTATTCATCAAAATATTAAAGTTATCCGAAAAGTACCAAAATTTCATCTTAGGCTAAATTAGATAATCCGAATCCAAAAATGAAGTCCATTTTGAAATATAAAATATATATAATTTCAAAAAGTAGGAATTACTATTCATAACGGCTAGTTTGATTGGTTATGGTGTGTTAGAACTCGGTGTTGCGTACAACAAACGCTATCACATTATTCAAAGAGAAGCATACCGTAGAAGCTTGGGGTGTTACATTCTCCCCTCCTTCAAATAATTTCATCCTCTAAATTTCTAGAATACTTATCACATGAAAAGACTCGGGTGGTTCTTCATCACAAGTTCCTCGGGTTCCCACATTGCCTCTTCCATCTTATGGTTTCTCCACAAAACGTTTACCAGATGTGTCGTCCGATTTCTCAGTACTTGTTCTCTCGTATCAAGAATCCTGACGGGCTCTTCACAATAGGAAAGATCGAGTTCCAGTTCTAATTTCTCATAGTTGAGTACATGCGTTGGGTCAGGCATGTATTTCCTCAACAGAGATATGTGGAACACATCGTGAACTTTGGAGAGACTTGGCGGCATTGCCAATCGGTAAGCCACAGCCCCAATTCGTTCTAGAATTTCGAAAGGTCTGATGTACCTGGGACTCAATTTACCTTTCTTACCAAAACTTATGACTCCCTTCCATGGAGATACATTCAGGAAAACATGATCACCGACTTGAAATTCCAAATCCTTCCTTCGATTATCGGCATAGCTCTTCTGCCTACTTTGAGCTGCTTTGATGTGATTTTGGATTACCTTCACCTTTTCCACCATTTCCTCCACCAGTTCTGGGCCTACAAGTTTTCTTTCACCAACGTCATCCCAACAGGTTGGTGTACGACATCTCTTTCCGTATAACGCTTCATATGGTGCCATCTTAATACTCGAATGGAAGCTATTGTTATAGGAAAATTCTACCAAAGGTAAATATTGATCCCACATACCCTGAAAGTCAAGTGAGAAAGATCTCAACATGTCTTCTAAGGTTTGAATAGTCCGTTCTGATTGTCCGTCTATCTGAGGGTGGTAAGTAGTGCTCAAATGAAGTTCAGTATCCAGGGATTTCTGAAGACTTTTCCAAAATCTTGAAGTAAAACGGGGATCACGATCAGAAATAATTGATAGGGGTACTCCATGAAGTCTCACAACTTCATTAATATATAGTCTTGCTAGACGTTCCAGGGGTAGATCTTCTCTTATAGCAAGAAAATGTGCTGATTTGGTAAGATGATCAACAATAACCCATATTTCATCGTTCCTTCTAGGAGTCTTTGGTATCCCCATGACAAAGTCCATCGTCATATTGTCCCATTTCCACTCCGGTATGGGAAGAGGTTGCATGACTCCTCCAGGCCGTTGCCTTCCAGCTTTCACTTGTTGACAAACCATACATCTTGACACAAAATCAGCAATCTCCCTCTTCATGTTGTCCCACCAAAAATGTTCCTTCAAATCTCTATACATTTTGGTTCTCCCAGGGTGTATAGATAAATTGGAACTATGAGCATCATCCAACAATTCCCTTTTTAGATCAGGTATATCGGGAACACAAAGTCTCTTCCCGAATTTCAAAATTCCATCTTCATACACAAAGTCTCTCAATCTCCCATCATTCACAGCTTTAATCTTCTTTTTAAATTCTTCATCATCGGTCTGAGAACTCTTAATCCTTTCTAGTAATGATGGTTTGGCAACCATTTGAAAAAGAATTGATTTTTCACCTTCCCTAGTTATACCCATGTCCATCTTTACTAGATCCATGAAAATTGGATCCCTTTCAATTATCATCATGTTCAAAACTCCATGGTCTTTTCTGCTCAAAGCATCTTCCACCTTGTTTTCTTTCCCCGGGTGGTAGTGTATCGTACAATCATAATCCTTGATTAATTCAAGCCATCTCCTTTGCCTCATGTTGAGTTCTTTTTGTGAGAAAATATACTTCAAACTCTTGTGGTCAGTATAAATCTCACATTTTTCACTATAGAGGTAGTGCCTCCATATCTTCAAAGCAAAGATCACAGCTGCTAACTCGAGATCATGAGTAGGATAGTTTTGTTCATGAATTTTCAACTATCGTGATGCATAGGAAATAACTCTATCATTCTGCATAAGTACACAACCAAGTCCTTTCTTTGATGCATCACTATAAATAACGAACCCATCATTCCCCGATGGTAGAGTCAATATAGGAGCATTAAATAATCTTCTCTTCAGTTCTTCGAAACATTCTTCACACTCTTTTGTCCAAAAAAATTTAACCCCTTTACGTGTGATCTTCGTTAATGGGTTAGCCAATCGGGAAAAATTCTGGACGAAACGTCGATAATAACCTGCCAAACCAATAAAACTACGTACCTCAGTTATACTCGTAGGTGCTGGACATTCTTGGATTGCCTTGGTCTTAGAAGGATCAACAGATATTCCATCTTTAGAGACAATATGGCCAAGAAAAGAAATCTCATGAAGCCAGAATTCACACTTTCTAAACTTCCCATATAATTCATGCCTCCTCAGAGTCTTCAAGATAATGCGCAAGTGATTTTCATGATCTTCATAGGTTTTGGAGTATACCAAGATATCATCAATAAATACCACCACAAATTCATCGAGATACTCCTTGAAAACTCTATTCATCAGATCCATGAATACAGAGGGTGCATTAGTTAATCCAAACGGCATTACAGTAAACTCGTAATGCCCGTACCTGGTTTGAAATGCTGTCTTCGGAATGTCTTCCTTCTTCACACACAACTGAAGGTATCCAGATCGAAGTTCAATCTTTGAAAAGTATTGATCTCCATGCAGTTGGTCAAATAAATCATCAATGCGTGGTAGGGGATACTTGTTATTTATTGTTATAGCATTGATCTCCCTGTAGTCGATACATAACCTCATAGATCCATCTTTCTTTTTAACAAAAAGAACAGGGGCTCCCCATGGAGAAACACTAGGGCGAATAAATCCTTTATTACTCAACTCCTCTAGTTGTTTCTTTAGTTAGACTAACTCTACAGTGGCCATTCTATAAGGGGTCTTCGATATAGGCCTTGATCCAGGAATTAAATCAATGGAAAACTCAAATTATCGTTCTGGAGGATGTCCAGGTAAATCTTCCGGAAATACGTCTACAAATTATTTCACAACAGGTACATCCTCTATTTGAACATTCCTTTCCTCACCGACAGTTATTTCATTCTCCTCCTCCCCAATAATTGAATTAATTTGAGCTACTGGGGGTGGATCTAAATAAGAATTAGGTGGTGACGATTCTGCTCTAAAGATAAGGTGTTCCTTATCATTATCATCAAGAATCGTAACCTCTTTCTTCTTACAATAAATCTTCGCATCATAGTCCGAAAGCCAGTCCATACCGAGGATTATATCAAACTCAATCATAGGTATGACGATGAGATCAGCAGATAACGAACATTTATGTGCTCTAATGGGGACTGATTCACAAAACTTTGTTGAAATGATACTTCCCTTAGGAGTTTTAACTGAAAACTCCCTTATTAAATCAAATTGGAAATATCTAATTTTCTTAGCAAACTGGGAAGATATGAAACAATGCGATGATCCAGAATCAAATAATGCATTTTCTAAACTTGAGGAAACCATTAAATTACCTGCCACCACGTCTTTCGGAGCTTCTACCTCAGCAGTAGTGATAGCATAAGCCTGGCCTTGATCCCTTGGCCTTTTCTGAGGTAAGTTCTCCTGACGCTTAGGACATTCATTTGCATAATGCCCCATCTCCCTGCAATTGTAGCACTGAACGTTGGTAGCTTCCTTCTTCCCCTTGCAATCACGAGCTTGGTGTCCTTTTTCACCACACTTGTAACAGACTCCTATTCCCTTCAAGAAAGTACCAGTATGTTTCTTCCCGCATTTACCACAAGATGGATATTCAACCTTTCCCTTCATCCCCTTATTTCCATTCCCAAATTGATCAGCAGGTCTCTTCTTCTTTTGCTTTGCTTTAAAGTCATAAGACTTAGAGAATTCCTTTTCGGTTTTGATATCACATGAGACAATGTATTCGTACGACGAAAAGGATTGTGAGACTAATGCTCGACGAAGAAATGGTTTTAACCCATCAAAGAAACGATAAATCTTACTTCTTGGGTTATGTATATAATCTCCAGCATACCTTGATAACCTTGTAAAGTTAGCCTCATACTTTGTGACATTCTCATCCTCCTTTTGTCTCAGACTCAGAAATTGCCTTTCCATATCTGCTCGATGGTCGCGAGGAAAGTATATTTCTAAAAACAGATCTTTGAACTCCCTCTATTCCATATTTGATACTTCATTATCTTCCTTTATGTTTTGAATCAATGACCACCATTGATCAGCATCTCCAGTGAGGCGGTAAACTTCCATGATAACTTTTTCCCTTTCACTGCTCCCCAAAGCCTGAAATTTTTTCTCTAGGGAATTTATCCATTGCTCAAATACTAAGGTATTTTTACTCCCATTGAACATTGGTGGTTGTTTCCTCATGATTCGATCTAACATTGATCCTCCATGCTGTGGATCAGGGTGCTCCATACGGGTAAGGTTATTATTCATAACCTGAGTAAGTTGTCCCAGTATGGTGATTAGCTGATCGGCACCAGTTGCATCACCAGCCCCACTATAATTATCTTGAGCAGGAGGGAATCCCTACATGGAGTGCGTGCATTGATACGGTTTCCATTTCTTCCACTAGGTGCCATTTCTAAACAATGGAATAAACTAGATCAGTTTATGAATCAAAATACATAATCCCATACTTATAAAACATTTAACATAAATTGAACTATTTATGGATATAATCCATAATCATAAAAATGTTTTCTTTGAGAAAGTATATACTCATAAACCCTTCATAATGATTTGTAAAGAAAATTAGAGTTATCCTAAGCATATCCCCCGGGAGTGTCGTAACCAAGAGTGCAGTAAGGCCCGTTGTCGTGCACCTGTTCCCGTTCGAGTCTAGCTCAAAGCGGTGTTTTCGGGTTTTACCCCTAGGTACATCTGTGCCAGAGCCGCCTCTACCTGCTCGTATCCAGACAGGTATGTATTGCTCGGAAAACTCACAAAATCTCTACAATACCAAAATTCTAGGAAGTTCTTCTATAATAATCCTCAATGTTCATCTTAGGTCTACGTGCTCTAATCAAAGTTTATCTAAATCTAGCTTCCAAGGTTTGTACAAAACTTCCTCTAATACCAACTGTAACGCCCCGACCCTAGTTACCCAGAGTCGGTGCATTATTACATAACATTGGCATGATCACAAGAATGATCAACTCTCGAAAGACCTATTGGTTTAGTAGCCTTGGAAACACTAGATATATTCATAAGTCTTTCATTACATCAAAAAATGAAAAACTACTACAACAACATATTGTCTCTATAATCCACACTCATATCCCCACATAATATCCCTGCAGGTCATTCATAATTTACTTCTTCACTTCCTGGGAAAAATAAAACAAAGAAAAGGGGTGAGCTCAAATGCCCAGTAAGGATAACAATATAGCGGAAACTTTCATAAATAAGAATAAACATTTAAGGCAATGTATAACTAAAACAAAAGCCTTTCAAACTTGAACTTTCAACATGGTATGGCATAAATAAAATGAAATAATTCCATTTACTTATTCTCATGGATATTCTACTAATCGAATAATCACATGCAAAATCAATAACCACTTTCATAATGACGGAATTCATAATGCCAGACTATCATAACCACATAGCCAAGGCCTCGTGCCAAGACTACAAATAAGATTTTGTCAAGGCCTTGTGCCAAGACACTAGTTTGTCTCATGAGACCTACCGATGCATCGAGGAGCTATAGCGGGCTCCACCCGTCACATATTAAGTCCAATGCATTCCCATATGAAAATGTTTAAACATAACATAAACATTCGTATTAAAACTAGCATATGAAATGGAAATAATTTCACCATAAACTATGAATGGTATAAAAATAGCACATCCAAAGTCAAAAATATCACAAAACCTTCAATACAATATAGAAGTTTTTTATCATAATAAATCAACTTAAAATAAGCGTAAAATCCATCAAAGGATGTTGACATAGATGAAATCAAAACTCTTTTTAGAGAAATATCTCTTTCTATTTTTTGAAAATCATTTAAGAGCCATATAAAATAAAACATTTTCTTTTAAAATATTCTTATAATCTTTTAAGGAAAGCCTTGAAAATTTTATAACGGCGGAAAATAGCCGCACCTGCCATATAAGTTAAAAAAAACATTCTTACCTTAATTCTGTCAAAAAGGTTAAAAAGGGCCCTGTTTTGAAAATGACAGAAAGATTCCTTTATAAACCTCTTATAAAGAATCAAACAAGGGTATAAATGACTTTAACCCATATTCTTGTAAATAATAAAAATGTTTTGAAATAAATTTTTAAGAAAACATGGATGTGGATGATAAAGATATCCCAGTAGATTATTACATATAAACAACCTCGGATAATGAAGAGATTGTGAAATAACCCTTACCTTGTACTTTTCCTTGGTTGGGGTAGGTTAACCTCCTGTATAATGGTGAAATAATTGTTATTAAATTATACAAGAATCATATAAATTAATATGATATCATATATGATCTTTTAATATTGATTTGATAAAAATATCTTAGTATTATCGTTGTTTCGGGTGTTAACTTACTTGTTTTCTTTTATATGTTTTATTACGTAAGACATGTTTGTAAAGGATAGGTTGTATATTATTCATATCTAGAATGATATCAAGTCCTTAAACATCATTTTTTAAATCATCAAATGATAATTATACTTTAATGGATACGATGGAGAATGAATCTCATCGCGTTCGTGGAGACGGTAGTCCGTACGTACGCACGAGCGACAATATCATTATTTTGATATTAAAATAATATATAAATGGATGGTATATCATATATACAGAATAATTAACATGTTATATTTATTATTTACAGGAGTTACACGTCATTATTATACCCATCCAAATAATATTATATTTAATAACAATTACACCACGATGTGGAGACAGTAAGCCGTACGTACGCACGTATGGTGACATGTTATTCAAAGGGTGGATAGAATAATGAATATGGTTGTACCATATTTATAATAACATCACATAATATATATGATACTGGAGTTATTATTTTATAATGGTAACAACAAAGGAAGAAGAAGTGGAAGTAGAAATGAACTTGGAAAAGGGTGGTGAAATCATTACCTCTTCTTCGGGTTCTTCCTTTTGATTTGATCAAAAAGGCTCCTTAGGTTGGTTTTCTGATCAAACTAAGGCCTCTAGGTTGTAGTGAGGGAAGTTGGGAGAGTATTTTGTCAGAGTTTGGCCGAACCAAAAGGCTTTGAAGGTGTGAATAAATGAGAAGGAGGAGTTCCCTTTTATAAGAGGGGTGAGGGGCACCTTTGGAAAAGCTAGAAATATTAATTTATAATAAATTCATATTCGGTTTCCAATGGCTCCAAAGTTGATTATTCAAAGGTTAAGGTGGGTATGGGTCGAAAACAACTCAACCAATAGAATTTAGACAGTTTTGGGTACTTATATTAACCTTATTATTAAGTATTAACTCTAAGTTAATTAGTTTCACTTTTACAATGTCTCTTTGTATTTTTATATAATATGGTTAATAAACTTACTATATACATCCAAGATACCCCCAAGTGGTCCATTAAATATGAACCTATCATGATATAAGTCTCTTGTCCGAACCTTATATTTTTAGGAATTTAATATCAATTAATAATATAATATTTGTTTTAAGAACTCTTTTATGTCAATTTTGACACTATTCAATAGTTGATTTTTGTGAAACTCATAACAGATTGATTACTTCAAAAAAAGTCAATTAAATCAATCCTAATATATCATATTATCCTATAAAATTAGTTTAATTCATTAAAAGTTTCATATTATATTTATTTGGGTATTTATAATATCAATTATTTTAATTTTTCACTATTATAGTAATTAATTCATCATCATTGTGTCATAAATAAATTAAATTATTTAATGTCTAAAAATTATAAATAAAATATAATTATGTAGGAAATGTGTTTATATTTATAATGAATATTTATAATCTAAAATACAACATATATAATCCTATGTAATAATTGTTTTTCTAAAAGATATATGCTTGTGTCATTTTTGTATTCATTTTAACTTAATTAAAAAAAAGTGTCCCTATCACCTACAAGTGGCACCATGGGGTCCCAAAATCGACCCAAAGATGCCTATGGTCGAACTTGTATCAACAAATAAGTCTAGGACACGTTTTAGGGTAATTTAGTGTTATTATAATATTATTTTTTAATCCTTATTTACTGGATTTACCCTTAACCATGGTAAATAAAATATTTACCGCAGTAATTATTCAAAATGTCTAAAAATAAAAGTTACCTATTTACATAATTTGAACATCCTGATTCCAAATATGGAATCCATTTTTCTAAATTCAAAACATAGAAGTGGCAGAAATTAATTTAAAATTAATTCCCATTGTCAAAACAAAAAGCGTGTTTTTAAGAGATAATAACTATCAAAAGATTGACACTTGTTTATGTTCGGTTTAATTGTAAAATTATGTCCAATGACCAAAATTATATTAAATGGTAAAAATATATTCTAAATATACTTTAAAACCACTCAAATTCATAATTTATCACTATTAATTATTTCGATTAAAAAAGTTTTTTTTAATTAAAATTTAGTAATTTTCACTATTCATCAAAATATTAAAGTTATCCGAAAAGTACCGAAATTTCATCTTAGGCTAAATTCGATATTCCGAATCCAAAAATGAAGTCCATTTTGAAATATAAAATATATATAATTTCAAAAAGTAGGTATTACTATTCATAACGGCTAGTTTGATTGGTTTTGGTGTGTTAGAACTCGGTGTTGCGTACAACACACGCTATCACATTATTCAAAGAGAAGAATACCGTAGAAGCTTGGGGTGTTACAACTTTACCATAAAAACTAATAACATAAGAAAATATACTTACGTTCCAAGTATAATTTCATCCTTTATTCAATTTCTACCACAATTTCATAATTTTCTCCAATTAATGAGTATTTTAGATGATTTTTTAATTCCTAGAGAACTAAAATAAACTTAATAATCCACAAAATGATATCAATATATTCCTCATATCTTTAATTATTAACTAAAACCGAATGGTAAAAATATGTTAATATAATATCCAAAATGTATAAAACTTCATGTATTGTAATAATATATTTAACTCTATATTTTCCCAAATAAAAAAAATTCCTCCTAGAACACTTCATAAATAACAACACATCCCAAATAACTTTAATAACCTCAATATTAAATAATTTTTCTACTTAAAATTTGAGCTCATACCTTTCAGCATGAATCCCCAAAAATTTAATTACAATCTTCCCAATTAAAATTTCATATTAAGACATATATGAAACCTAAAGGTTACATATACATCAAATAAATGAATCATATACCAAAATATTATCAATCACTATGATAAATCACAATATAAGATTATAATGTAGTAAACTTTATAAAAATATCATGAATAAAATTTAGATGCTAACCTAAAAGTTAGTCCTTAGCTTGACTATAAATATCACCAAAAATATCACATTGTCAATGAATCACTTTCCTATAATCAAGATTATCCATATACCACAATCAAATATACTATAATTAACCTAACATAAAATCCTATAATAACCCAAAGGTTTATGTAAACCTCAATAGAGTGCTCTTCCTAAAACCTAGTTAATGTTTTAAATCACCTCAAAATTCCATCACTTAAAACCTCAAAAGTAGTATATATGATTTTGAACTCATTTTCAGACATAAAATTATAAACTCATTATGGTATCCATAACACTTAAGTTAACTCCACATGAAAACAAATATTATTCCAAAAAATAACACAATCCTTTTTCCTCACTGAAAATCAAATACTATTAAATATATCCCATAAATATAAAAATGTAATAAACTTCATGAAATATGGACTAAATAACATTTTCATGAAACCACTAAAAAATTTCAGGGTCACCAATACTATCAGATTTACTTCATAAATTTCAATTATCTATTTATCCCAAATAAACATTATCACTTTACCACTAATCCAATTTTCTTGTTTATAGATACCATTCAATAAATGTTTACAAATATTAAAATAAAAAAACTAGTGTGGAACAATCATGATTATTATATCAATAATATCAATGGTATAACACATATACAACATAATTCTAGAATATAATAAACACTTAAATAATTTAACTTGAACTATTGGCATAACATAGGTCCTCCCATGGTCTAGGAGTTCACTCTTGGATTTTTCCATTAACTCGGATAATGAAAATGTTACCCACACCTAATACATTGAATTATAAATTTTACATTGGAAAAAATTCATATCCATCCATAAAAAATATTTATTTTTATTGAAAATTAATTTATGACCTTATTTATTACACATAAAATATCCTCTCCATCCTCAGGGATATTTACTTGGATGATTCTTCACACATACTTGACATGTATAAAGCTTAATTTTGTTCCTCCAATGATCTTCCTAAAAATAAATTCTTTTTTATTAGTTGTGTCATTAAATTCATCCCAGTTGATATTTTAAATCCTATAATGAGAGATCTGATTAAGAATAATCAAAATGTTTCACCTACCAACTTCTGTCACATCTGGTTTCTCAAGAGGACAATAATACCATTTTCTCTCACATTATGAATTAACACAAATCCTCTTATTCACATCCATTGATTAAAACAAAAAATTATAGTGTTTGAAATAATATTAATAGTGAGGAATCAAATAATCATGAAAAATCATTCAAAGTATGTAGAAATAATGGCATGTTATTTTTAATATATGACACCTTTGGTTTAACCTAGGTTATCCTTTGTGATCATCTATTCAAATACTTTATATTGGTTTACAAATAAAACATGATATAACCTAATCACATCCTATAGGAGTTTCAAATTATGTGTGTAGTAAGGGAACACTCACCTTGCACAAGAATAATGGTTGATAAATACTTGACTTGCTCTTTTAAAGGTTATTACCCTTAAATATTAGATCATAAGATGTTCCCAAATCACAATAATTACAATAGGGGTGAATTTTAGTTTTATTAAATTATTTTAAATAATTAAACAATCAAAAACCATAAGACTCTTAAAGTAGGTTATCGAACTCGACCCTCAGTCCAATTAAAAAACTCACTGTATTGAAACTAGGATCAATCTGATTATATCTGAGTGTTAATCATAATCATTATGGATATGATTTATCAGAGTATAATAATCATAATCCTGAAGAATTTGATTAATTCAAATCTATTATCATTATCATTATCAAATTTAATATGATAAAACATATTGTATATAAAGTTAGTTCTTATGACTATCTTTTTATTATATTGCACAGTGGAAATAAAAACTCAAAAACAAAAAGTAATATAATAGTATAAAAAAATAATGAATTTAAATATATTAAAAGGATAATTTCTTTAAACTTAATTTAAAGGTAGTCTATAATATAGACTAATGGTATCTACTATTTTATACTTACAAAAAAGTCCTTCCTTCTATACAAATGAAATACCTTGATACGATGATTAGAATGGATATATCTTCCTAACCCAACAATCCCACAATTAGATGATCAGATTATTTTTCTATGTATCCCCAGTATCCCTCAATCTTATAGATCCTGCTATCTATCCTCAGATCCCCAAAATCCATTGATCATTATAATGATCATACGTAGTTATAATTACAAAAAGTTTGTAAGAAGACAACCTAAAAAAGTATCCTTAGAACAACTCTCTCTAGATATTTATAAAAACTAGAAATGATCTATTAATTCTAAGTAATCTTAATAAAATTTGAGAGTGAATGTAATTGATCATCCAGCTCTAAACTCTTCAAATGACTTTATATTTATAGAAGATCTCCCAATGGTCATATTGTCATCACCCAATGGTTATATTTTTGAGTTTGTTGTAATGAATTCGGACACCTACTACTTGACAGATCATAATGATCTATTATAACTGAAAGCCTGATATCATATTTATTAACACCATTATAGTGTTAAATATATTCCTCACATTATAAAAAATTCTTCAAAATATTATGATAAACTTCAGTCTGTTTGATGTAATTCCTTACTATTTTCATTATGATAATCCTTATGAGAATTAAACTGATGTTATCAGTACCAGTACCAATCCAATTGTTAAGAAATTTTTTATACAATAGATATGATATAAATTCTAAAACATGATCTGATAAAGGTGATTCTGATTAATTTAACGCATACTCGTTTTGTTAATCATAATTAATAATGTAATGTTTACATCTATAAAACATTAAAAATTATTCAAAGTATGGTGAATGGAAATTTTTTATAAAAAACATTCTAAAAACATAGTATATAAAAGGTTACTTAACATGTCTTTAAGATTGTGTTTATGATTTCCAAAACAAAAGGAATGAAAAATTAAGAAGTACAACTTCTAACTAAACAATCTCCTCCTTTTCAGAAAGCACAAAACCCAAAATTTATATGAAAAAAAATAACTTTGAATAACTTATATTCATTTTTATTTTAAGAGCTTCATATTCAGAGTTAAACCTTAAACCATAACTCCAATTGAGTATATAAATCTTTTGAATATGATTATGAATACGATGGATAATTATAAAATTCTTCTTCAATATTTCTTCTCCCATGTCGTAATTATTATCCCCTAATGATCATATTCTTTAACTTAAAAAATATATATCCTAATGTAAAAAATAATTTTATAAAATATTCACTTAATTAAATAATTACCCCCACCCCCCACCTCTATAACATTATCCCATTTTTGATCTTCAATAAAAATAGGGAAATGTTTAGTATTTCTTGAAATTTTAGAGAAGGAAAAATATACGAAAAAATATAAAGAATTAATTAATTTTAATTGTAAAACATTCAAACAAATCAGATTTGGATGATAAAGTAATTAATTTATGAACAAACATTCAAATGTTTTAAATAAAAAAACAATGATAGTTTAAAAGAGTCAATATGTCTTCATCAGGGTCTTGAAAAGGGATTTTTTCTTCTTGAACTCATGTCGGTCCTTTCTTAACTTATAAACCTTCTCTAGAAAAGAAATTATCTTATTTACTTCCAATGAAAGCTTTTTATTTTCATGTTTGATAAAGAAAATTTTAGATTATACAAATTAGAGTCTGGTCATCTCAATATCTATATCTTGGATATTCTTCTTCAAATCATTAAATTCATTATTATGATCACCAATTGCATATCAAGATTATTACACAAACATTACCCTTTCATACATATAAAAAGATAAATCATTAAAAGAATCTTTTCATTCTATCAAATGCTCCTTTATAACATCAAACTGATTTTCATGAATCTTGATAAATAATAAAATTTATAAGACCATTATACTATTTTATTACAAGTATTTCTATGATTTTGATAACATTTGGGAAAATATTTCAGATTAACTTCGGTCCGAGTCACTTTTTTAGTTAAAACGTTGATCAAATCCAATTTTTCATTAATACTTTCTTGAATCAAATGATTCTTTGCTTTAGGATTTATAAAATAACAAATTTTTCCTCCAATGATTTTTAAAACATGAATAATATATTAAATTCTTTCCAAATAAATGGTTTTGTCTAGATCAAACTATTCACGTTGAACCTCGGGAAGTTTTATACAACTTGATCCGACATCAACTAATTTTCCTTTATTTTTATCAACTTTTGAAACCACTTTATTTTCCTTTCTAGAAACTTGTTTATAATCAAATTCCTTATCATTAGTGATTTACATGATATCCACATCATCTATGTTTGGTTCATCATCAACCTTTGTCTTTGAATGTTTATCATCATCTTTCTTTGAGAAAGATAATTTTTCTTATTTTGATTATGACACTTCTTTTTCAGAACTACCAGATTTATATTCTTTATCGGCCTTAGAGGGTAATTTCAATAAGGATATTGATTATTATTCTGATAATTTCTTGTCTGAATTATTTTTTCATTATCATCCTCCTCCTAATTATCATCTTTTTCATTATCATCTTCTTCTACTACTACTACTTCTTCAACCTCTTCATATTCACTACCTTATTCTTCTTTATCTCCATATTTATAATTCCCATTAACCTCTTCATCATCTACCTTATCAAGCTCCTCCTGAATTTTTATATCTATTCTAATATCTCCCTTTAAATCAATTTATGGTTCAGATTATTTTTCTTGAATTACTGGTACCAATTCTTGTTCACAGACATTTCATTTCCCTTTATGAGTCATTGATGGAACATTTAAATGAACTATATATGTCTATTGAAAAGATAATATGGCTCCCAAATTCAATTAATATAATGAAAAAAAATTTAAACTTTTAAATTTTAATCCTTTGGATTTTCTTGATATATGTCAAATAAACATATAGAAAACATTAAATCTGGACGACTAACAGTTATGTAAACTAAACATATTATCATGCCACTAAGAATATTTTGATCAAATAATTACCCAAACTCATCAAGATATAATGTGTTTGGGGTACCTATGGGAGTGATAATACTTTTAGTATTTTTTTATTCAAATTTCATAAGAAGATCTTTTATATAAATATATTAATATATAAAAGTACCTTCTGGTTTTTGTGAAATTCGAAAACCAATAAAATATGTTAACTCACCCATCATACTCATTTCAAATGCACATTTAATGAGATCTGCACAGTAATATATTAAATATTTTTGAGTTTAACTGAATATAATTTCATCTACATATATTTATACAATCGTAATATTTTTATTAAATTCTTTTATAAAAAGAGTTTGATCTGCATTTCCATTAAAAATTTGTAATAAAAATCATGTAAACCTATCATACCAAGATCTAGGGGATTGTTTCAGTCCATATAAACCATTGATAATTTTATAAACATTTTAAGGATGTATTTTATTTTCAAAACTAAGAGGTTTTTCAACATAAACGTTTTTCTAAACATATCCATTACAAAAATCTTACTTGACATCCATTAGAAAGTGTTTGAAATTAAAGAATACTACAAATGTTATAAATATTTAAATAGCTTTATGTATTTATAATTTTTCATAGGTTTCTTCATTATATATTCTTTCATGTTGAGTATAACCCTACGATACAAGCCTATCTTTATTTCCAACAATTATAACATTCTCATCATAGTTATTTGAAAAAACCCATTTTACTCCAATTATATAAGTTTCTGAAGGTCATTCAACTAGTATCTAGACTTTATTCCACTAAAATTAATTAATCTCATATTTAATTAGCTTAATCCAATCCTCTTTACCTAATTAATCATTAGTATTCTTAGGTTCAAATTGGGATAAGAAAGCTATATGTTCAATTTCATTTCTTAAGAAACATCTTGTCCTAACTGGTTTATCTACATCCCCAATGATACTCTCAATAGGATGATTCCTAAGAAACAACAAACTTCATGGGTTTTGAAAATTGTTTTCTTCAATAAAAGTTAGAAAATATATCAACGGAATCACTTTGGAACTATCTCTTGAGTTATTTCTTTATGAGAAGAAATTTATAACAAAATTTGAAAACTAGTTTTAGAAATAACTTCTAAGGATGTTTGTGGGGGTTGTTTGAAAAAAAATTATTGGTTTCATCAAACATAATATGCATTGTTTAGTCAACAATACAATAATTTTCATTAAAAATTCTATAAGCCTTAGAAGTAGTGTAATAACCTAAAAATATACCTTCATCAAATTTGGTTTCAAATTTATGTAAGTTATCTTTTGTATTTGAGATGAATATAATGAAACCAAATAATTTTATGTGTGAAGCATTTGGTTTTATACCTGTCTATAACTCATAGTAATTTTTATTAAGAAAAGGTCTAATACAAACTATATTTATGGTATATAATGATGTACTACCCACTTCATTGAAAAAATATTTAGCAATTGAGTATTCAATAAACATTATTCTAGCTATTTCATAAATAAATCTATTTCTTCTTTCAAATATATCATTTTATTGAGGGGTTCTAGTGGAAAAAAGGTTATGTTCAATAATATTATTCCTACCAAAAAGTATCAAAATCAGAATTTAAAAATTCTTATCCATGATAATTATCAACAGTTATCAAGGGAATGTATGTCTCAATTTTAACTTTGTCTATAAAATTTTTAAAATAATAAAAGCCTTCATATTTCATTGTGATAAAATACACCCATGCGTATCTAGTGTAATAACAAACTAAGACATATGTATAGTTTTTTCCACAAATACTCCCAGTTTGTGTATAAAAAAATAAATCCATGTGCACTAACTATAATGCATCAGAAGTTGATACTTCACTAATATATTTAAAACATGACTTATGTTTCTTACCATATTGACAAGGGTCACAGACTTTTAAAGAATCAACCCTAAGTTCTAGTAGATCCTTAATAATTCCTTTACTATTCAACTTAGATAAGTTTCCTAGATTATAGTTTCTTAAACTTCTATCCCATAACCAAGATTTTTTTTTCTATTTCACTATGGAAAGGTAATTCTTGGCACTTAAGGTCATATAAGTTAAGATTTTAAACATTCTAATTCCGATTATCAGAAAGAATAATTTCTTTCTTTGAAATATGTAGTAAAAAAGTATCATTCCTAAAGTTCACATGGTAACCTTCATCACATAATGGACTTATCCTTATACAGTAGTGCTCAAGGACTTTAAAAAACAATACATTTTAAATAATAGGTTTTCTAAAAATAACAATATAAACTATAATGATAATATCTCATTGAGAATTATCTATGAAGGTTGATTTTCCATGTTTTATTTTTATAATATTCTAGAAGAAGAATTTATTTCCAGTCATTTGTCTGGAACACCCACAACCCATGTGCCATATTTTTTTTGTTCTTACTATCTTTTTTTATTGAAAACAAAAATATTATCTTTTTGGAGCCCAAAAATTCTTGGGTCCAATAATGTTAGAAAACAAAACTTTCAGAATTATATTTTTTTAGAAAAATAGTCTTTGTTAAATATTGAAGATTGATTTTTCTTTAATGAACAATTCTTTATCCAAAGACTGATTCTTTGACACTTAGTACAGAAAGGGTTATTTCTAGGAACAAATAAATTATAACTAAAAATAGTTTTTTTATACGTATAACCCATTCCAAAATCATTACCATGAGGAAAAATTTATTTATAAATTTTATAAAAACTTTCTTTGTTAGTGGTACATTTTTATTAAAGTTATCTCAAACTAGATATTTTGGATTTTATTTTTACAATTAAATCATTATCCTCATTGGTATTAATTTTATAATTAAGTTTAGTTTCAAAAACATTTTTATCATAAACCACTATTTCAATAACTTTAGTATTAGTTTATTTATCATAATTATCCTTATCAAGATCTTTTGAAATATTTTATATTTAATTTGTCAAAACATTTTTCCTTGAATTTTCCTGAGAAATTTTTCCCTTGTCATTATCGATATTTTTGAAAATTTTACAATTTTTATTCTCAAGAAATTTATAAAATCATGAAACTTCATCATAAAAAGGAAGATAATTATATTTTTCTAAGGAAGATTCATAATCAGAAGATATAGAATCTTTATCATCATGATAATTATTACTTAAATATATATTAGAAATGTTTTTATTTGTTCATACCTTATCCATTAAACATTGATTTTATTTCGGTATATTGGTATAAAGACCTATGTTCCTCTAAAAAGAACATTCATTTTTCAAAGAAATATCAAAATAATCTCCTCAACTATAACTCTATGTTTTATTATCTTTTAGAAATTTATTGACTTTAGATTTATAATACTTTTTAGCATTCCTCTCTAAATTCTTTTCTTTTTGAATCTTTCCTCTTTATCTTTCGAAAATCAGGTCTGATGTGTCCGGTTTTCCTGTATTAATAACAAGTTACTTCATTATAATTATTAGTAAAATATATAGATGGAATCATATGAGGCATGTTATGGTAGGCCATATGGATCACCTCTATGATGGATAGAGGTAGGAGAGTCTGAGTTGTTGAGACTGAGTCACTTGAAGGATACATCAGGGAAGGTTTGAATAATTAGTAACTATATGGATATGGCTCAGAGTAGACATAAGTAATATGAAGATAAATATAAATAAACCCTTAAAATTATAGTGGGTGATTGTTTGTTCATTCAGGTGTCTCTAAGATTAGTTCACCAATGTATTCAGAGACAGAGCAAGTTGGGGCCCAAGTTTGTTGGACCATTTGAGGTTGTGGAGAGAATCGAATCGGTGGTATACCAATTGGATCTCCCACAAAGGTAAAATTCCATCCATGAAAGTTTTCATGTGTCACAACTTCAATAGTATCACCCTGACCCCTCTCATGTGATTGCTGTGGATGGTGTTGAGCTTGATTCATCCTTTAAGGAGTATTTGGTATGTGTGTTGGATCACAATGAGAAAGTGTTATGAGGAATGACTATGATGATAGTTTATGTATTATGGAATTATGTCTTTTTGTAGTAGGAAACATGGGAGAGAGAAGTGGATATGCAGGATCAGTGGCTTGACCTTTTAACATCATAATCTTAGAGTGGATTTGGAGTACATATGGAGGATGATCTTTTATAATGTGGAGATATTTTAAGATTATAAATTTTTATAGTTATATATCAAACTCATTTGCACGTACACTTTTCCCTTTTTTAGTATATCTTTCATGTGTTTTATCTTGGGTATATTTTAATGAAATTTGGGAGTTTTTTAGGGGGTTTTAGCAGTGCATAGTTGGCACACGGTTTTCTCAAATCGTGTTCCCTACCCCAGAAAACCATACAAACCTAGGACAAGGGGTATTTCACAGTTGGTTCATAGTTTATTAGATTGTGCTCCCTCCTAGTTGTAACCATGATGCCCTTGGGTGGATGTGGATGATTAGGTTCATGGTTAGGTAAAATCGTGCACCCTGTATAAGAAATTGTGTTCCTATAATTTTAGTCCACTAAAAATAATTTAAAATTTTATGAACCCATGTCTTATATCCCTAAACACTTTATCTTGACAATAAAACTTTTCCTCTCATTTTTGGAAGTTCCTAAATGGATTCCAAGGCATTCTAACCTCATTTCTTGGTGAATCAAATCCCATGTTGAATATTTTCTCCTATATTGACAATAGATTCTCATCTTGATTAGTTTACCCTCTCTACCTTATCTTTATACCATCCTTTAAAATAATTTTTTCATCAGTTGTAAGTGGATATAGAACTACGTTTTGATAGATCTAATTTGTTTAATCTTAGATCTAGGTTTTGTATCTATATCTCATTCTTCATCGTGATCTTAGATGTTCTACTTCGATTGTGGATTTACGTTGGTAATAATTCATAATAGATCTTGAGGTAGGTGGTTTAAATTCAGTTTTTATAATCTTAAATTATAATTGTTTGTATGAATTATGGAATTTAAATTGGAATTTTTTTCAACTAAATTTTTAATTGAATAAATTAATTGATAAATTAATTTATGGAATCAAGGAATTGATTAATTGAGTTTCGATTTGAATATGAGATTTATTAAACTTGGGAAAATTGAATTGGGTAATTCTGATTATACAATTGGTGGAATTAGAATAATTAATTGATCAATTAATTAATGGAATGTTGTGATTTGGGAATTTATGGTAAATTTGGATTCGGTAATTGGTCAATTAATGTGATGTGAATTAATTAATAATTGGGATTATGAGATGGTTGACTTTCCCTCAAGGGGTTAATGGGTTACATGAATTGAATATTTCAAGATGGTTTAATGGTAAATTGCACATATTATTTCTTGTGATTAATTTATTGAATCCTAATTTTTTGGGATAAATTGTAATGGTATACCATGAGTTGAAGTGTTGGTGAATGGGTTAATGATGATTAACTGTGATAAATATGATATGTGTGATATATGTTTTTTATTGATATATTATTGTGGGACACAAATTTATACTTAAAAATACCACTTTTGTGATTGATTAATAATGATTATGGGACATGTAATACAGCTTCAAAATTCCATTGTGATAATGAGTGTGGGACACGGACTACTGATTCAAAATCCCACTTGTGTGATACATATAATAATGAGTGTGGGGCATGTACTACTACTTAAAAACCCATCTTGTGTGATATATGTGATAATGATTGTGGGAAAGGGATTGTTGCATAAAAATACCACTTGTGTGATTGTTTGATAGAAAAGTTGTGGGACATGGATAGATGCTTCAAATACCCACAATGTGCTTGAATAGGCGTTACAGTCCCAAAATGTTAGCATTGGACTATGGTTCAAATTGTTCATAAGATGAATTGAAATGAAATGATATTTGATAACCATATAATTATGATATGTGATATCCCTTGGGGATAGTTCAGACTCTAGAATGGGCTGAAGCAGGTATTGAGGGTTTGGGTGTCCTCGGGAACCCAGGGGTTTACGTGGTTAAATAATGAATAATTGAATATATGTAAACAATTTAATTTAACTCTTGTATTTTATTTTTTATAAAATAGTATACACTGTTATTTACTATTTTTTTTTAAACACTGTTGGTGGTGGACTACTAAGTTGTACTCACACCCTACTCGGGTTTCTTAATTAGTACCTGAATAGACTTCTTACTTGCAGGGTAGGATAAGGGAAAGATTCCTATGTTAGATGGATGAATTGGGATAGATCATGTATAAGGGAACCAAATGTGATTTCGGACCCACTTGAGAGTTTTCAGTATATTTATTCATTTTGGGTTCTTGTATATTGACACTTGACACGTATTACGCATGACATATCTGTTATTTAGTTTTGGATATTTTATTCTTTTTTTGTTCATTATGTGATACCATTTTGGTTGGGTCATTGGTTATATAATTTGGTTATTCTTATATATTTACATATAGTTTTTCTTTTTTATGTTTTATAGTTTTTATGAATTTAATTACATCTTGACTAAAGTATCACCAGGTATAAGGACTTGCGATCAGACTACCTATAAGGACCCATCCTTACACATTACATAGCAGAGTACCTTTTACCGGTCTAGGTTCTAGAGAATAGATACAAACATACAAAATACCATAGTTGCAACAAAATTACACAAAGTAAAATCCAAACGTCGGTTTCGCATGCGCTAAAAGAGGATGATGTTAAAAATTGGACTTCAGAGTGACCTGTGAAAATTAATTATAACAAGGAGTGAGCATTAAATATGCCCAATAAGGGGTTTAAAACCCTTCGATAAATCCTTTTTAAAATATTCTTTGAAATTAATTTAATAAATACATAAATAAATAACCTTTTTAAAATACTATTTGAAATTACTTATGGATTTAAAACACAATGTCATTTTAGAAAATACTTACACTAAAAAATTTATTAAATATAAACCAAGGTTATTTTGAGAAAAAAATATGAAATATTCTGAAAACAAAACACTATTTTGAGGTCACTTGAATCACTGAAGGATGTCTGGTCCTACCCACATTGTAAGGGATGGGTTCACTCCCTAATGACCATCTATATTTACAACGATCAAGCACCAGATTTTCTAAAAATGTTTTAAACTTTCTTTACTTATATATATATATTCACTAGAGTTTTCAATATTTGGTAAAAGGTGTCTCTACATTAGAACTCATTCCCACTTATGTTTACATGTAAGTATGTACATATATATACATACAATATAATATCTGACTTTATCTCATAATACTCGCGAGTTTCGTTATAACCAATCCCTCACCATAATTCTTTTCTTAAATTGACAATATATTCAATCCATTTTCCAAAATACACTTTAAATAATTGGTTGTAATAATTAAACAGGTTACTCACGTAAAATGGAAAAAAAACATTCAAAATAAAATACTTTCATTGAATTATATATACTTATTAACTACAGAATTTAAACCTTAAATTTTGAATTGGAACCGTGAAATTTTATAATGAGGAGGATGTCAATATAATGCATACAAGAATGGCTATGTTTATATTCTCTTGGGGCATCAATAATTTTAATATAAAATGATAAGATGATATGTGCATTTTTTTGAACCATGTCGATAGCAATAACCATTTAATACATATATATATATATACACTACATATGTATTTCTATATATATATATGATGGAATTTATTATATATTTACTATTTATTAAATACTTTGAACAAAAATTATAAGTTTCATACAGAATCAAAACATAGTTCTGGTTAACACTAAATACCATAATTAAATTCCTTGTATTAAAACATGTTTTGAAAAAAAATCATTTCATATTAAAAATTATAAAAATATAGAAAGTAACAAATTATTGTTTCAATTGAAGCCCAATATTAGAGAAAATATATGTTCCATAATATTTTTTTTATACAACATAATTTATATACATAAATAAATAAACAGACTACAAAATTCAGGAATAAGAACATAGTTATATATATCAATGTAAAATAACATTATTTGAAATATAAAATTAATCCCTCTCTTCAAAATTGAACCAGAAACACAGCTACCAGCTTAAATTCACATGGACATAAATCATCACAGTGTTAAAACATGGGTGCAGAAGTGTGCATAAGGTTATGGGAAACTCATAATAGAAAGTAAAATCAACTCAATAGCATACCTCTTACAAATCAATAATCTTAAAAATAAATTGATAAGTAGAAAAAAAAAATACCTTACAAAATAATTATGAAAATATTAAATCCCTTAATTGAATGAAAATTTTCAAAGGATCTACTAGCATATGGCTCCAAGAAAAAGGAAAATTAGTGAGTTTTTAGAGAAATGATTTTGGGTCCACAGGTGATCAAGGGTGAGGGTTGTATAAATTGAAATTTTATATCTTATTGTCAAGTTTTTATATTGGTTGGATTGATGCTAAATAAATCTATTTATAAAACCCAAGTGTCATTGTTGTAGGTTTGAGAAAAATAAAAAAAATATTTGGGGATTGACAAAACCAAATGGGAAAATACCTCTGATTTACATTGATTATAAAGAAATCATTATATGATTGACTGGAAATATATATATATATATATATTTATTTATTTATTTATTTATTCATGGATTCCCTTGGATTCCAAATAATGGTAAACATAAGAAGATAATATTATTAAGATTCTTATTTTTCATAAGCATGAGAAAAAATTCATTCAAGGTTCTTGTGAGTCTCCCTCCATTAATATTTTTTTGTGCCATGATTCAACCATTATTGATTTTACTTATTATTATTATCCTTTTTCCCCTTTTTATGACACACATATTCTATTATTATTACTTATTAATATATACAATCTTTTTTTCACACTATTACTATTATATATATATATATATATTATCGTTTTGTTTTATCATTTTTTTAATCATTTGATTGAATGTTTTAGTCATCATTGTATATCAACATTTTTTCCTATTTATTTTAATTTTTCTTTTGTTTTATTAAATGATTTTTTAATCCAAAAAATATTTTATGTTTTTCATTATTTTTAATCTTATTTCACTTTTGTCTCCTACTCGTTATTATTATTATATTATTAAATATCATATCATTTATTTTTTTAATACATTAATCCCCCTTTTTTTAGTCAAACACGTTATCTTTTTATATCTTACTTTTGAATTTTTTTAACATGCCATGATTATAATTATATTATATTATTATATATCCACAATTTATATGTTTTTTTATCTATCGTTTTAACACATCATTTTTTATCTAACAAAAACTTTATACAAATGTTTATATATTAATAATAATATTATTATTATATATTTTTAAAATAAAACGTCTATTATATATATGTATAAATATATATATATATATATATTATTTATATTATTTATATTATTTTATCATTTTTAAATATATAATCCTTTTTTTAATAAAAACACATATATAAAAGATTTTTATAGTAAAATAATTATACACATTTATAATTAATAAATTTTATAAAACATTACTTATTTTAAAATATTCTTTTCAACAAAGAAAAACAATATTTTTTTATGATAAATTTGAAAAATATAAATAATAATTATAACTAATTATAAGCATTATAATTAACTTATAATAAAAAACAAATAAATTTATTTATTATTTTTAAATAAATTCATCTTTAAAATATTATCATTTTGTTTTAATTATATATTAATCCATTTAAGATAATATTTATATAATAAAACTAATTTTATAATTTATGGTATTTTATACTACGAACCTACCTGGAGGTATATTCTTTATTTAGACTGGTGAATGGGGTTGGATAATTATTGCTTCCAGATTACTCAAGTAAATATAGTCAATCTCATATAACTATAAATATTTACATGAAGTTTTTATATACATTGTTCATATGTTGCATTTAGATATGTCAGAATATATTTAACTTTGATTTTTAGGTGAATAATACAATCTTATGGGTTGTGTAAATAGTTTTACAATAATATGGTTTGAATATATTATTTAGGTATAGAGAATAGTATTACAAATTAAATTACTGGAATTAAAAATATATAAAGTTAATAACATGAGATAATATTGTCATAAAAAATCTCATTAAAATACCAAGAGTTAGATTCCATACGAAGTTAATCTTTTCATGACCTTGATCATTTAACCAGTTATTATTGAGCTTAGCACAAGTACCCCTAGACTATCTTATGTAAGGAAATAAATATATAAGTAACTTTGGATTATCTAATTGGTTATTATCAAGATCAGCATGAGTGCCCCTTGATTATTCATTATTACCTATATCTTGGAATTTTCTTTGGGTTTCACTAGCTGAAAAATCCTAAAGGTTAGGATGTCAGAGGAATAGAGTTGATTTTATTCATATGATATATCGTATAAGGTGTTAACCACTAGACTATTCAAGAGTAAAAACTATTGTGATTGGGATGATACCCTTCCTAAATAATCATGTCTTATTTACATGAATAAAGTAGTGTAAGTCATGGTGAAATATTGATCTTTCCCCATAAATAGATATGATGTTTTAAAATGTGTCATTATTTTTAATGGGAGCATTTTCATTTATAGTCCATAATTAAGATTTTTATAACATGAGGTTCATCTGATAAAAAGATATGTTATAGATAAAATCCATCATTATTATACTTGACATAAAGAACAATCCTTGAAAAGGATAGATCAAACGGTAGAATATTTCTTGATTGGTGTCAAAATTTGATAATTATTCTCAAATATGAAGTAAAATTCTATGTATTTAAACAACCTATTCCTAAAAAACCCATCAGAGAAGTTCTAAAACAAAAGGATTTATATGACTACAACACACATATAAAATATATACTAGAAGTATCAAAACTTGTTCACATTTCCATGAAGTAAAATTTTCCAAATCAACATGACACCCAAGATGAATTTCAAATAATAGATAATATAAAAAATGATCTATCAAGAAAAAGAAAGGCATGACTGGTATGAAGTTTATAAAGATCTGTTTTTATTGTAAGATGATGGAACGAATAATAGTATTCACTCAAGTACTCAATATGATTGGATACATAAATGAATTATAGAGGCTAGGTTCACCATAAAATATTGAGAAAGAAATAGATTCCATTCTATAGTCACTGTCGAAAAGGTTTCATAAAATTATTTTGAATTACAATATAAATAAACTTTTCAAAATATACATGATCTTATCAATTTGTTGAAGATTTTTGAGTAGTACATGGGTTTTAATCACTCAATTTCCATACTGATGGTATAAAAAATAATGGTACAACCAAGAATATAGGAAAAAGCGTGTTCATACCACAATCTAAGCAAGTGAAGAAAAGGATGTAAAATGAAAATATTGTGGAAAACCTATCCATTGGAGAGAAAAATACCCTAGGATAAATACACGGTTTCAAGAATCCATGTAGAGAATCTAATTTAGGTATAAGTGTTATAAAATTCATTCCTTACCTCTAATTGGTATGTGATACAAACTATATATTTTAAAAGTGTAGTAAATATATAGGATAATATTATAAAAATAAAGAAATGAATGACCAATATTGAATTTCAATTTTATATAATAGCGTAGGAATATTATGGAATTAAATACTTAGATACATCAAGGCTAGGATAAACATACCACATGATGTTTATATTTATATCATTTGTTATATTATTAAGAGTATGTAAACAATTGTTATTGAATTAAATGAGATGGGGTTTCTTTAAAAAACTGTTATTTTTTTAAATTATATAAAATGATTAAGGGATACCAAAATGGATAATTCTAGTTAAGGAATCTATTTTATTTTCATCCATAGAAAATGTTTTGAAATTATGATAGTATTCAATGAAATTTTACCCTATATTCTCCAAATGTTTAGAATGCATATATACTAGTCATATGATGTCTATGATATATAGTACGTTATAGATAGTATTATTAGGTAAAAGTTGAAACTAGAAGAAAAAAAGTTGGTGGGAGTGTTTAAAAATATTTCTTCCAGTATTTAGAGTATTATATTGAATTCTATTTTTTTTAGAAAGGAGGAATAATGATTTCATATCATGGGATTATTTATAATACCAAAAAGAGTTTAGAGAACTATATGCTATATCATGTTGGGTCTGTATTTTATAGAAATTAATTCTTATGTTTTTTAAGTTTATATGATATGGTATATAAATTTTATTATTTTTTTGAATATATAGGTTTTAAAAAACATAAAAATTCACATATATTTTCATTTACATTAAAAAAATTAAGTTAAGAGTTTATATAGTGAGTATATGATTTTAAAGTAATGTTTTAATCTTAGATGAATCTAATGAAATGATGTGTATATTTATCTCATTTATATTATTTGATAATCAGAGTTATTTAATAAAAAATATATATTGTAAAAACCCAATATTATTAATTGTATACTCATTGTTTAGGATTCAACAATTTATATAATAGGTTTTTTAGAATTTAATATGGATAAAAGTGTTTCAGCGAGAATAAAGTGTTTATCTACATATTTGTTAAAATATGAGGGAATGTTTTCCCACCACCGAACATGGGAATATTTTTAATAAATTATTATTTTAAATGGAAAGTAATACAAATAAATATAATAACATACTATTTCAATATATTATTTGTCAAATACTCTTACTAAAAAGAAAATAAATATTACTAATTTTACACTAAGTGGTTTTTGTTTCCTAGAATGTTATTTTGAAAATAATATTGTTTATAAAAGGCTATTGGGAGTTTATTTGGTCTTAGTAAATTTAAAGTTAATAAATTTTTCTAGTATAAGATTGTGATAATTATTTATGTAATATCTTGAGATTTTAAAAGGAAATATTATGTTCAATAGTGTACAAATTATGCAACACCATGTTTAAATAAATAACAAAATATTAATATGTGGCTGTTAAAACCTACTCATTTAATTGAAAAAAAATTATTATTAATAACTAATTTATAAATTTTTTACTCAATATGAATTTATTGGTAAGTTCTTACAAAATAATCACACAATTTTTAGTAAAGTCGTTTTATTCTTTAAAAATACATTTTCTTCACAAATGAGTTTTTTTTCTTATTATGAGTAAATATTAATTATTATAAGATATATAAAATATATTAGACAAAATAAATTTCCTTTCTAAATTTTTCATGATAAATTTATCTCAAATTGATTTTTTGATAGTTTTCTAAAACATTTTTTTTCCAAGGAATAGTGGAAAATACTGATTTTCATTAAAACCTGTATTTAATCTAAATGTTTTTACAATGTAAAATTATGTTTTAGATCATTTTTAAATTTTCATTGGTTCAATTTTATTGAAAATTTTATAATTATGGTTTTTCTAAATGGATTTTATACTTTAATTTAGTATAAAAATATTTTATATTTAAAAGGGCTTTTTTCCCAAAAATCCTTTTTAGTTGTGTTGTGCCGGTTTAATTTTAAATTAAATTCCAAAAATGATGGATTATAAAATTTTAAAAATGTATTCCATATTTGGAATTATTGGGTTCCAATTTAGTTCATTGGTCACTTTTATTTTTGGCCAACATGAATAGTATACTTAATAAATTTTCTTACCTCACTAAAGGGTAAAACTAGTTAATATGAATTAAAAATAAGTGATAAGGAAATAACTTTTCATCTTATTTATTATTGGATGAATTTAATTATACCCTTAACACTTAAGGTTTATATTTATTTGTTTAATGTAAAAATTTCTTTGGAAATGAATTATGTAATTTTCAAATCAAATAAATTTAAAAAAAAACACTTTTATTGTCTTAAATATCTCTTATGTTTTCACATGGGGAAAATTTTAGGTTATTAACGCATCTACATATCCATTTTTATATTAATAAATTTATTTTCATGATAAAAATTTATTTAATACTTTTTGGTACACTTGGTTGAGATTATAACCATTATGATATTTTATTTAAATAAAATTCTAAGATGTCACATTCATGTTTTTAATAACTATAACATCTTTTCATATGGGATTATCTAGAGGATATGTTCAAATATAAATAGTTTTTTTGTATCTAAAATATTTAGATTCATCATATTAATTTATTTATAATTTTTATGAGTTAAATAATAACCCTAACTTCTTACAAAATGTTGATGCTTTAATTATTCAATTAAAAAAATAAAATAAATGATATTAAAAATATTAAAATTGATATAATTAAAGATATTTAATGGTGTTAAAAAATTATCAATATGACCTTGACATGTTAGGGAAATAATAAAAATGTTTCTTCTAATTTTATAATCATTCTTGATATTTTTGAAAGTCTAAGTAGTGAATAGTATTAAAATTAACAATAATGATACTTTATAATATAATTTTTTTAAATAATTATTTAAAAATTCATAAAAATATATAAAATAAAATATAATATGATTATGATATGTTTTAAAATATCATAAATTGGACATTTAAGGTCCTATTGATACCATATAAGAAATAATTAAAACCTATTAATATTAAAAAATTGTTATCGTAGTTAAAATTAAAATAGGTTATCTAGGGGTTAATAAAAATCATATGGTTTAAAATAACACCAAAACTTGTCTAAAATAAATTTTTTGGTGATATAATAGCTGTATAATATATTATCTTATAATATATGGTCATTTTGTAGAATTTGGATATAAAATAAATTTATTATAACTTAATATTTTGAGAAATATCAAAAGTGTCCCTCACCTCAATTATAAAAGGGTTCCGCCTCCCTCACTTATTTACACTATATTGAGTCTTTTAGATTGACCATACCCTAAAAATTTCCCTTCTCAACTTCTCTGACCACATTCTATAGGTTATGGTATTCTCAAAATACCAACCCTTTATCCCTTTAGAGGAGATCTAAAGGAGAGGTTTCGAAGAAGAGGATGTATGAACATGAACACAGAAAGACAAGACGTGAAGTAAGGGATTTATTTAATAAATTTTTATTCACTAGGTTGAACTTATATTTCATTTATTATTTCATGCAAATATTATAAGTTAAATTACTTTTAAATAACTTATTTTTTATTTCTACTTGTTTTATGTGAATTTACATCGAATACACATAATTAATTCATTTGATTAACTTCAATGATATGATATTCGTAAGGGATTTCATCTCACTTTTATTTCTGTGGGATACATTCCTTATACTCTACATGTTTCTTTTGTGTGGTGAATATACTTTTATGTGTATTATCTATAAAATTATGGGATTTACATATCCATCTAAGTTTCTTTCTTTCGTGGGGCTTATGATTCAAATTATACCAAAGCATCAAAAGTGTATTTCAAAATCTCATCATTATCCAATATTTTTTAAGTTTAAATCACTGCTAGGGAATATTTTTTTCTATTCCCATGTCTTTAAAAAAAATTAATTTTTTTTTACTATTCTCCAATGATTGTTTAATGTCATTTGTACCCCTTCTTAAATTTTTACAAAAAAATTAAAAGGAATCTTATTCTCATTTTCCAAAATGCCATTTTATTATTTTTTCCTAAAAAAGTGTAAAAGGAATGTTTTTAAAATTATAAAAAATGAATTTAGTTCCCCCCTATCATTATTCCGTAAATGATTTTAATTTTTTACAATATTACAATTTTATTTTCAAATAAAATGTTTTCTTTATAATTTCATTACTTCTAAAAAAATGATTTCAAAATGGGACGGATATTTTCTTCAAGAATTATTTCAATTTATCATTAAAAATTATTTTCCATGTAATACAATGTTATTTAATGTTAATTATGGTTTAATGGGGGTATGATCTTATAATATAATCCCCATTATTTATTTGGATGGTTTTTTTATGATGGAATGATGTTTATGAATCCCATTTATTTTTCATCAGATATGTTATAATGAAATTTTTATACAACACATTTATTTTCATGGTTTCTGATATGATGGAGGATTTATGTTATTTTTCTCACATATATATTGTTTTCATAATGTGATGGGTAGGACCTGTATCTCCCTACAATTCATTGGGAAAATATAGATAACTCCGGAGGTAAATATGTTATACGTAAACCTAATTCCATGTTCACAATTATATAAATAGACCTAGTTTTCATGTCCATAAGTTTATGTGTGGATATGGAATTCATTTCCATAATATTATACATTGTCCTAGTTTCATGTCCATAAGTTTATGTAAGTAATTGATATCATTTCCTTAACTTAATGAGTGAACATATTCTTATTTACACATGTTCAGAAATTTATAAGTTTTTGGCTATTCCACAATTCCATGTCTTATGTTATGATCTCATAAATATTTTATTTTATTCTTTTATCATTCATATCCTATGAAATTGAAATATATATTTCATGAATCAATATTATGATTTTCACACATAGGGTAAAATTTCCAAATTTTATGTTTATATATCTTTATTCTTATGTTATGCTTATGTAATCTTTAATATATACAATGGTTACCTTTAGTGAGAATATAATATCACCCTTTCGTAAGATTCTTTTACCTAGGTAATGAAGAAAGGTTTTAAGTAGGATATGTTGAAGAATATTTCTATACATGAATAAATTTTGGGAGATGATATATATTTTTATAGGCTAGTTGTTTATTTTTATAAGATATGTAAACTTTTGTCTTAATTATTAAAAACTCTAAACCTAAAATGTCTTTGGTTATATATGTGATCCAATATTTTCTTTGTAAATAGTATGTTTTTATTGGAAAAAAATGGGCCATATTTATCAGCATCAAACCCAAAAAAATGTAATGAATGTGTTTTTAGCACATAATCTAGAAGAGTGGGTTTCAGGTTATTAAAATTTATATCCTAAATTAGTTTAGAGTATGATAGTAAAGTGAGGTATAAATAGTTTCATTGGTTATCATAACATAGTAAATATCACATTATCCTAAAAGTGTTTAGGATATACTAGTAAATAATAATGTAATTAATTACATTATTTTAAGGGAAACTTTTGATGGAAAAGGGTTTTAAGGATGATGATTGTGCAATTTCAAATAATTCTAAATATATAACATTATTTTACATTGTGAAATTTTATTTTATGAATTTAAGAAGTTTGAAAATGTTCAATAAATTGAATATTTAGGAATGTGATTCATATATCTCACCATTATTTAAACTAGATTACATCATATATATTTTATACTAATAAGTTAGTTGGAGGGTTTTATCATATAGTCACATAGATAGGTGGTGGAAATTACATATAACATCATGAATTAACAAAAACCAAAAAAATTATAGCAAACAAAAGGCTGATATATATAGTTTTCATATATGATATGACAGATATGCACTTTTGGGGGTTTATTATATATTCTTAAAAGTATTTTAAGGATATAAAAATGTATAATGTAAAAAAAATCATACTTTGTTGTATCATAATTTAATTCTGGATACATGTATGTGTATATAGATATACATTTAGTAAAGTTAAATGATAATTGATTGCTCAAAGTACAACTTTGGGTTTATCCTTAACCAATTTTCATCATTGATTATTATAGGTTATGAAACAATTTATGGTTAGTTTGATTTGGATTATTGAATAGATATATGAAATATACTTATGAGTCATAAAACAACAAATAAGATTATTTTTGTGGGTTATATGACCCACAATGTTTACCACATAGAGTTTCATATAGATGTATTTTGTATACACGGGGTGCATGGATAATATTTGAGTCTATGTACCAGAGGTTGGTGATATTTCTTGATTGAGAACCATTATACTTTGATACCCTACTTATATAATTCTCTATATTGAAATTTCTAATCAGGATTGTTTGGGGGACCTTTTGATCATGAAGTTAGTTGAATCTTAACCAAGATGGGATTTTCCCTTTTATATGATGAGTTTGAAATTAGGTCCCTCAATTAAGATTGATTGTAAGTTTGTGAATACACATAGAAAGAACAATTTATGTGCTTGTCTATTTGGAAGACTGAAATGTGATTTATTCATTAACTAAGACAATCTATACTATGGGAATCAAGAAAAAATTAGAAGGCTATGTGGGATTGATATACTCTATGTATCTTAGTCATTTTATGTCTTAAAAAGGGTAAAACATGATAATTGACATTTTTATATGATTTAGATTGTTGGAAATAGGTGTTAAAATACATGTCTTTCATGTATATCATGCTATATTACTCTATTATCTTGTGTAGAATTGATGTTTTACAAGTGGTTTCTCATTTCATATATGATTTCCCACTTCATTTACAGTTTTAAATTCCCAATGGAATTTGAATTTTTCATTTCATGGATAGTTTGTTTCCATAATTGGTAATCAAGAAGGATTTATAAGAATTAAAAAACTCTAACATTTGTTTTTAGACCTACCTTATGGATTGGGTAATTTCATGTGGTTCAGTGAAGATGAAGTGGAGAATCCAGAATGGTCAGGCTGTTAAGTTCAACAGTAGTATAACATTTACATCATAACCATGTTTTTCATTCCATGAATGTTTAGGAAAAGTATTTGTACATTATGATTGATGTTTATTCATTCCATAAACTCCAGTTTCATGATATAAAAGTCCAAAACCCATTTTTCTTAGTTTTTTTTGGAATTTTTATTGGGAGTTTTATTTTGGGAACCCGCTTCAAGGTTCCTCTTTTTTTGGCCATCCAAAATAAAGATAGGGAATCCCTTGGATCCTCTCTTTCCATCACTTTGGTGTTTTCGATTAAGGTGGTTCAATTTCACTTCATTAATCTGATTCTAGGTAAATTACCATCCTTATTCTTCCTCTTTCCCTCCCTTTTTATTTTGATCCAAATGTTAAGGTTTTTAGATGAACATTTTTTTAGATCATGGTGAAATATATTTTTCTATATGGTCTTTAATATGTGTCTCATAGTGGCTATAAACAAACATTTCTTTATCATTTGATGAAAATTATGTTTCTTCATATATTCATTTCGGTGTTTTTAAAAATTTAGGTAAAATTAGTCTTAGATTCAGGTTTATAATTTGGAACTTTTGTATTCCCTCTGATTGGGGGTGCATCAAGAGTGGATCACATTAGATTTCCTATGATTATACTGTTGTTAGACTGTCTGGTGAGTTTGGAGCGTATTATTACACATTGTTTTTTATTTTAAATTTATTTATTTATTTATTTATTTATTGATGTTGGATATTGATAAAAGTTCATATAAAATCGATTGAGGTGTGTATGGGCCTGAAGTGATTTATCAGAATATCAATTTATGTGGGGGCCTTCTCTTTATTAGATTCTCTTGGTTATATTTTTATTTTATGTTTTTGTACCTTCATGAGTTTATCTTTATAAATGCTACATGATTTTAGTTAGATTATATAAGGCTTGGATGGGCTTGTCTTGACCTAATAGTTAAAATGGTTTCTTTTTAAATGGTCCAATAGTGGTTCCCTGATCAAACAAGTATTAGTGGATATATTTATAGTTTTTCTTGGTGGATGCATTGGTTTTAAAATGTAAAATGGTTTATTTTTAAAATTTAATTTTATAAATGGATTGTATTTAGATGTAAATTTCAATGAAAATTTGGATTTATGAAATTAATTTTGAAATTGTATTTTAAAATTGGTGTGTGATTTTTTAGTGGGTTTTGATAGGTTTATGGAACGAGACTTGCATAAGTATGACAGAATGAGATTCCATTTTAAATGGTGTCAAAAAAAGGTATTTGACCTAGTTTCCAAAGTAAATCTCATGTATGATTGACTATATGAGGGGCTCAAATTTATAAATCCTTGTGTGGCTTGTATGTTCCCCTTATAGTTTTTACTTATGTGATTCTTGAGGCATGATGATGTGTGTTGTGTGTGTAACTCCATGAGAACTTTTATTCATGATGATGTGTGTTGTGTGAGTATCCTTGTAATAATTTTGGTTTTGGTGTCAAATTTATGGTTATTATAGATGGACATGGAAGACTCCATAGAGGGTAGATATGGTTCTTGATTTTTTTCAGTATATGGGATTAGATATTGATAGACTATTACCCTAATGGTGAGTTGGTGAGTTATGATATGGTATTTCAATATTTTGTGTTGTCTATACATGTGTAATGGACCTCCCCAGAGTTTATGGGGATGTGTAATAGTTATTTATGTAACCTAACAAGAATCTAAGGGGATGGGTTAGTTTGATTAAAGTTCACCATTTCATTGAGTATTTGGTTGAGGACCTTTCCATGAGTGGATTACGTCGGTGTGATTTTTGGATGTTGCCTAGTAGGATTGGGTTGAGGACCACCATGATTTTGGATTGTTGGATGACATAATGCATTGAATATGGACATCCCCTAAGTTATAAGGGATAGGATGAGGATTATGGGAATATGAATATTCCATGTTCCATCGTGTAGTGGGATGAGGTATGGACAACACCCCACCCTTAGTCTTCTGGTGTGTTCCAGTCATCAACTCAGATGACATCCTACCCTTTTTATTTGGGTATGGTTTTGGTTATGGTATGTGGTGACATCTTACTTTCATTATGGATTTTAAGTAGGTGGATTCAATAATTTTAGTAGCTTGGTTAGAATAATATGACCAATCTTGTATAGTATGTGCATTGTGTGTTATGTTTCTAGGAGGTTGTATTGTGTGAACATGACTTTGCATGTTTATATGTTTTTCATGAACATCCACTTGATTATGAAAAAACATGTTTTTTAGGAACTATTGATATCTATTGGGCCATTGGACTTACCCCTAACTATGTATACAGCACGGGTTTCAATTTACATGATTAGATTTTTGTGTTTTTTCTCAAGACATAGGTTTCACTTAGATTAGTATTTGGTGTAGGTTTAGCAGGTCATAGGGGATATAGGATTCTATACGAAAATTATGTGATTCAAATTTATGGTTAGAAGATAGGTGTAATTTTGATTATTAGGTAGATACATAGTTTTTGTTAGTAGGTATCTTCACAGTTTTGGTTAGTAGACAAAATTTATATGTTTATATATTGTTATTTTGTTATTATTTTTATATCATATAGTCTATTTTAATACAATATTTACTAGACTATAGGGACCCAATGGGCTCACATTTTTTTGTCTATATGTTTTTTAACACCCCAAGTTTTTATGATTTTTTTCCAAATAAATTAAATTTATTTTATAGATTTTATTACATGAAACACTAAGTTTATCTTGCATTATATGCAACACCTAATTTATCATGTGTTACATGCAACACTGAGTTTTAAGAATCCATGATATAATTTTAATATTTTTATTTAAATGAGACCATTATAACCTAGATGTTAAATTTATAGATATTAATAGTAATAAATACTTTTAAATATTAATTATAATGGTTTTATATAAAGAAAACATATTTATAAAAAAGTACTTAATCTTTAAAAAAGTCTATATGTTTTGAAAATACTACTTTCTCACAAAAAAGTTTTTTATTTTTTATTGTGATTAATAATAAAATTAATTATTTACACTTTAATTAAATGAATTTGAAAAAAACCTATTTTTGAAATGATAAACTCAAAATTAAATTTGGATGAAGTTTTCTTATTTTTCTGAAAATATTAATTTTTCAACGAATAGTGAAAAATATTAGGTTTTTGTTTAAAATTTCCTTTTCATTTAAAAAAATTATAATGATAATTTTTTTAAAATGGAATTAAAATAAACATTAATTTAATTATATATTGAAAAATAAAATTTAGGCCATGTAATCAATTTCATATTGAATTTTTATATTAAAACTTTCTCTACTTACAAAATTTTTCTATTTGAAAACATGCTTTCTCATCATATCATTAGGATTAATTTTGAATTATATTTTATCACTTATGTGAATGGAATTTGAGAAATTGATTCCATATTTTTAAAAATAATAATTTATATTATATAATATTTTCAACTTTTCTTAACATAATTATTTGTAAAAACAGTAAATAATTTATTTACCAAAGGTAAGGTAAAAATGACTTTACTAGGGGTTAAATTAAAAATATAAGGGTTAAAAATGAAAGAAAATTTATTAAAAACACATTTTATGGCCATATTTATACCTCGTATCTTCTAGTTTTTGTAAATTTACATTTTGGAGCCTTGGGTCATGTCAAAAATGTGGGTACACCTTTTACTTTCAAAAAAATTACATGTGCGCCACAAACATCATTTTAAAAGGACACCGCCTCTCGTATCCTATTCACATTACCAAAACCCATTGGTTAATCCCATACCATTCCAATTAATTTCCTTTATTTCTTCATATCATCTTAGGATCCTTATTTGGTTCAAAAATCCGTCCTAATAATACTTTTCGTACAAACCAAAAGAAATTGTCTACAGATGAGGTAACGTCCCTAACCGAGCGTTTTATTTTATT
This sequence comes from Viscum album, assembly GCA_963277665.1. NCBI lineage: Eukaryota > Viridiplantae > Streptophyta > Magnoliopsida > Santalales > Viscaceae > Viscum > Viscum album. Next base: position 528,201,624 of record OY728146.1, read on the forward strand.
TCTTCCTCCACCTAATTAAATTATTATTAGACCATAATGATATAATAACCTCATTATCTTCCATATATTTATTTTTTTATGTTAATCTCACGACATAGGTCTATCTCCACTTCCATAAAATGGGATGAAAAATCATTATTCATGTGTATAAGAGACTATTGCCTCACGAACTGATGTTATTAATTCTCTATCACCACCTATCATTGCTATATATATTTATTAATTAAATATTTATATATGATATATATTATTTTATTATACTTATGGAGTTATTATATTGGATTTACCTCATTACTATCCATTTTGTGTGAATATGATAATGTCGCTCGTGTGTATAGTGGACTACAGCCTCGCAAAGCGACGTGATTCGTTCATGCATTACATGGAAGGTAAGAAGTATGTATTTAATAAAAATCTGTGATATATATGAAATAAAAATTATTATATAATAATAATATATTATTTACCTTTATTAATTTCAATCCATTAAGAAAAGTGGAAACAACATACATGTTTACGTACGGCTTACTATCTCCATGAATATTATATTTCATTTTCTATATATATCTTTTATAGATTATGATAAATACATATATAATGAATATATATGGTTTTTATATCATGTTTAACATTTTAGATATTATGTAACTTGGATCAAATTAATAGTACCAAGGATAAAAAAACTAAGACATACATGAAAAACAAAGCAGTTATCACCTAAAATGTGACTTTAACAGTGGAATTGTAAATAATCATGTAATAAAAGGTTAAATAAAATATTATATGTTATGATATATATAAGTATTTTTTTGGGATAAATGTATAATAAACCTATATTTATTATACAGGATCTATAGATTTGTATAAAGGAATTCCATACTTAATGTAGGGGATATTCGTCTCATTTTTTACTTCTAGGAGACACATTCCATATTCACCACCTCTTTATTTTATGTGGTGTATAAAGATACAACTAATGTATTTTATTATTATTATATAAATAATTATGAGTATTTATATATTAATTTTATCATCTCTCTTTCATGGGATTTACATTTCAAAAGTTACCAAAGCGGTGAGGGATATTTGCTTCAATTTTCTTTCTTTGAGACATATATTTTCTTATGAATCTATCTTATATTATGAGGTGTATATACATCCCATTTGACATGTAATATCATGAATTTATTTATTATAATTATATTATAAGTTTCATTTAATTTTATTCTTTCATATGACTTACAATTCAATGTTAAAAAAGTTGTAAGGGTTCTATGATACAATCACATCTTTTGTCACTATTGCTGGTGATTATTCTTAAAATTATGAAATATTACAATATATCTTTTAATAAAATAATTAATTTTATTCTAATATGGTTATTTCATGATAATTCATGTTTTACCTTAATTTTATTCTTCTTATGTACTCAAGAGTTCAAAATAGTTTTTTGTAAAAAACATATTTATTTCTCTCGTCAGATGAAAACCCTTTTTCTTCCAAAATAATGTTTTATAGAAATGTTTTCAAAACAATTAACATTATTCAAATTATTTATTAAATAAATTTTTACCCATGTTTTAATTTTTTTTTAAAAAATTATAAAAGGAATATTTATTACATTTTTCAACCACTACCCATTTATATTTTATCAAATATATAGAAAGAATATTTATTTTAACATGTACAAGATGAATGAAATTTCACACCATCATTACCATTATATTATTTGAATATTTCATTACAATTTTTTAATTTTATTATCAATGAAAATTATTTGGAAAACATTTTACGTTTTAATTTTTTTTTTTAAATAGGAATGTATATTTTACTTAAGAAATGTTTAAAATGATTCTTAAATATTCTTTTATAGGTTTTCAAGGTTATGTTTAAAGAAAATGATTTCAAAAATATTTTTTAATTTTTATTTTTAAAAATTTATTTTTGAAGAAAAATTATTTTCTTTGAGAAATGTTTCAAGTTATCTTTAAAAATTATTTTCTATCTAATGTGACATCATTTGATGTTATTTATGATTTAAAAGGGATATTATATAAGGAACGCATTATTTTTTTTATCTAGATGGTTTATGTTTATGATGAAAATATGTTTACAAAACCCATTTCTCTTACATGGGTTAAACTATGATCAAATTATTATAAAATCTAATTATCTTTCTAGGTTAAGATTTAATTAAATAATGGAATGATTATGAAACCTGTTTCTTTTTTATAGGTCATTTTATAATGAAAGTTTTATAAAATAAATTTATTTTCATGGTTTCTAATATTATAAATGTTTTATGATCTTATTGCACACATATTTATGATTTTAATTATGTGAATATGGTTATGTTATAACCAATTATGGTGTTTATATTATAAAAAAATATGGGTGGGACCTATATCTCCCTCCAAACATTGGGTAAAGATTGATATCTCATGAGATAAATAGGACAATAATGGGGAGTGAACCCAGTTCAGTAAGGGAATCTATCCAGCATTATATTCTTGGAAGTAAATATTAATTACTAATATAGTTTGGGGATTGAAACCAATATACAATGATAGTCTTTTAAATTATTCTTTAATTACTAAGGAAATGATTTTATACTCTTATGTGTATGCTAAAAATCTATGCCTATATTATGCTCCCATATTCCATGTTCTTTGATTCCATTATGATTCATGTATTTTAAACTACTAATATATATTCCATGACTTAATTGTAGGATATATGATAAGTATGGTATTATTTTAAAATGTTATTCTCATGTTCTCCTATCATTATACTAATGATATGTTGATATATCCCTTGTTTACCCTTACTGAGCATCTGATCTCACCCTTTCTTATGTTTTTTCCCTTGGTTATGATGAAATGTATTATGTATGATATGTGTAATAAGGATTATAGTTATGAAGAACATTTTTGGAAATGACATAGCTCAATTATAGACCAGTTTGTTATGTGTCCAAGTTTCCAAAGGGACTATACCTTTATGATAATTTGGTGTGTGCTTGTGTAATGTAATGAATATTCATTTAAAATTATTTAATATATATGTATGATAATTTTGGGTCTTTACAAATCATATAATAGAATAGGTTTAGTTAAACATTGAAAACTAGGATATGAAATCTTCAGTGATAACTCTAATTATATGTCTGAGGACAAGCATAAGGATGAGTCAAAGTATAGGAAAATGTCCTAGAGTTTTAGTAAAGGATAGATTAAGTGTTTTAAATTGAATTAAATCCCAGTATAGATACTAAAAGTGGATGTGAATCCATAATAGTGGTACCTATGGGTAATAACATTGAAAATGGTTCATTGATGTGATGTTGACTGTTATCTAGCACACAACAATGTTCCGTTCTGTAAACCTGGTTTGATACTCTCAGAAAATATACTTTGGAAATTCACAAACTCATTATGAACCATTATGAAGGATTTAAATATTTAATGACTATTAATGTTCTTGGATAAACCTAAGGTTTCATGGATTAAAAATAAGGTTCAATGATTTCTACATCCTATAAGTGATTTTTCATGATTCTGTGGTTCCCCACTATGATTATTGTTTCTTATACTATTCTTGTTGATTTTAATCAATGGATGGAACTTTAAGGAACTATATTAATGCTAAGTGTTAGGGAAAATGTAATTATTATCCACCTAATTAGCCAAATGTTATGAGATATGGAATAAAAAATCTTGTTTTTATACTCACACTACTTTCCCAAGATATGCATCATAATGAAATTCCAAACAATCCAAGGAAGGAATAATGTTCTTTTGATCCCTTAATGAGGCAATTTTCACCTTATTTTAGTGGTTCGACTATACCAAAATTTCTAAAAAATTGATCATTACCATAAAAATGATATTTTCTATTCTCCAGGGTTTAGAACATGAAAAATCATTTTGGTTTTATATCATTTGGAAGGTTAATCGAATAAATGGTGGAAACTTATCAAGAATATAAGGGAACATGATTAAATTGACTCTATATAGTTGGATGAGTTCAATATATAGTTTTTTCAATAATTACTTAACTAGTATCTTTCATACAAAAATAGAGAAGCATTCCTTGACCTAAAGAAAAAGGATTATGAATTGTTTGGCGTCTATGATGCAAATTTTACAAGACTTGTGAGGTAAGCATATGATATTATTATTCAACCTGAAATTAAGGTTGATTGATTATTCAGTGTCTTAAAACCATGACCCAAATTGTTTTATCCATAAAGTGATTTAGTATATATGAAGAAATCATTTGATGTTATCTCAAGGTGGAAATGAAGATCATATTTATCCATTAATCTCATGGTTTTGATGAGAAAAGGAATATGGAGTATAAGGCCCCAGCCTTAAACCTTACTTAATCTTGAGTTATTACAATATTACACATTGAGGATCTTTTCAGGTTTAGAGTTTTAGAGAATTAGATCATGAAACTTGCATTACATTCCATATTTAGACAAAGTGGTTACATGAAAGACAGTATTCATTCTTCCCATCAACAGAAACATATTTAAAATAAAACATGGATTTTTTCTTGACATATCCTTGACACTGTCATCACATCATGTACCCTTCCCTTGACCTGTGAAAAACATTTCAAAAACATGGGATGATCATAAAAAGCTCAGTAAGGGATATAAAAATATGGAAAGGAATCATGAGTACATGTATACATAAGAATGAAATCATACTTTACCCATAAAACATAGGCACTTTAACATACCTCATAAAATCATAGAAATCATATGACATAAAGGTAACTTGAGGCATTCATAACATTCTTACGTAGGGAGTAACCCTCTTAGTTACGTTTGGAATACCCATCACAGTATATTCCCTAAATCTCTTCGGAGAAACTTTAACGTTTCACTCCTTCGCGTTACCCAATGCATTGGAGAGCTATATCGGGCTCACCCGCCCTTAGTTTATCACGGAACCACCCATTTTCATAACAATGCCCAAGAAACATAACATAAACGTATCACATAAAACATGCATAAAGGAAACATAACATTTCCACATTTCAATCACAATATAACATTTTATTATATTGAAATAATGAATCCATTCAAAGAGAAACCATTTCCAAAACCATTTAAAACATTTAATAAAGAAAATTTTGAATCAAAGTGTCCCATACCACCTTGAAGCTTTTAAAATGTTAAACCATTAATATCCATATAAATAAATCCTTAAACCCATTTTGAAAACATGGATATTAATAATAACTAATAATTAAAACATTTGAAGCGATATTTTGGTTGAAGGGGTTTTACAAAAATTAGAGACACTTGAAAACAATAATTGAGGAATAAAATTTAGTCAGAACTTTGTAATATCATGAGAATAAATGGATTCATGATATAATACTCTAAAGGACAGTATATACACCATATAAGAGCGAATTGGTGCATAACAACAATGAACCCTCAATAGAAATGTCAAATGTGATGAAATCCCTTATAAAGAAGGTATCCTTAAATTAAGGACAAATCAATCTCAAAAATATGTGTGACAAATATAAATACACCCAATATAAGTGGATATTAAGTGTAAAACAATAAAAGGTCATTCACACATATTCAATGGATGACATATTCAATGACTACATGTTGAACCCAAAGAAATCGAAATTGGGTTAAAAGTTCCCTTGACAGCCCAACGGCAGCACATCAAAATGAGTTGATGAGAGATAAAAAGGTGTATATCATCACTTGGACATCAAAATTACATCAATAAGGATATATGAGAACATATCCCAACATAACAATATGCAAATTAAAAGACCCAACAAAATAAGTCTTTTAAAAAAGAGGAGGGTGAAAGGTTCCCTTACCGACTTGGGTATCTTTCAAAACATACACCCCACGAAAGAAGGACAATAGATCATTGATGTAAATACTCATAAATGAAAGTATATTACACAAAGAGTAGAATAATGGTCAGTACATACACCACTCAATGTAATTTGTGGCAAATGTAGCATAAATCTCATGGGAATAAAAGTGAGATGAAAAATCCCTCACGAAAACTCGGCAGCCTAACGGCGCCACATAAAACTTCCGAATATGGATTGATGAGATCAAATAGGGTATATCATCACATTACAATATAATTTACAGCAAGAGGAATATAAAATAACATCCCCCAACAATACAAAGAGGAGCTTAAAAGAAGTGACATAAAGGAGAGTACTTAAAAAGAAAGAGAGAGGTTAGATCTCTTACGAATGTTCGACAGCCTAACGGCGCCACTCAAAACATCCAAAATGGATTGATGAGAGAGAATAGGGTCTCTCATCACATGAACATAAAATTTAAAGTAAGTTTAACATAAAATATCACCCCAATAACAAGAAAGATGAGCTTTAAAAGGAATGACATAAAAGTGTGTACTTAAAAAGAAAGAGAGGAGTAGGATCCCTTACCTCGGGTCCGACTTGACTCGATCGTTCTTTAATCTCCTGAATAATAAACTTGAGTTAATTTCTACTTCCTTAAGAACCTTTTTCAAGTTCATTATTCCTTTTATATCACTTATTACCATGTCATAAACATTTATGTAATCATTTAAGTTAATAATATTTGTTTTATCGATACTTGGTTCTTAAGTCGAAAGTGGACTTCTTACAATTAACTGTTGTTCGTGTGGTCAAATGTTTATTATATCAAGAATTCTATTCATGATTTATATATCATATATTTCATATATATCCAGTACATGCACGCATTTATAACATTACATAATCATTTAGAGGTAAGAAATGAAATGCACCGTTCATGGAGACGGTAAGCCGTACGTACGCATGAACGCTACTTTCATTTCTATTTCGTATTTTATAGAATGGAATAATAATGATATAAAGGTATATTATAATTCCAGTATAATATCATATATAATATCATTAAATCCATCCTTTATATGTCCCACGTATGGCATTAACGAATCACATCACTTTGAGGGGGCGGTAGTCCACACTTCCTAAAATGAAGATATCGCGTATACCCATAATGGATGCCATAAAGGTAAGACACAAATGAAAAATACAGAAGCATAAGTAAAACATAAACATATTATATATCATATATAAAAATAGTGACATCATAACTGCCACTTTTGAAGGTGTTAAATGAGTATTGAACAATCATCGTTTCGGGAGGCAGAATTTCGCCATCCACGGAAACCGTATGTTCTTTAACCATTTGATGTAGTTGTGTGAGAAATTAGCTCGAATAAATCTTATAACAACATCCTAGTATATTGAAGATACTGGTGTTGTTACAAAATAAGTAAATAAAAATAGTTTAGGGGGTTGGAGAAGCAAAATAAAACAAATGAACATGAGAGAATGAAATACCTTTAAAAGTGTAACTCCTTTTGATTTGATCCTAAAGGCTTCCTTTGAAAGTATTCTGCCCAAAGGGAATCCTCTAAGATTAGGATAGGGATATGGAGAGAGTAAATGGGCAGGGGTTGGACGAGACAAAGGCCTGAGGAGTGTGTGAAATGAGGTAGAGGTGGGGGCCTTTTATAAGATGAGAGGAGGGGCACTTTTGGAAAGTAAAGAAATATTACTTTATTTGAAAATGTGTTTCGGTTTTAAAAGGTCCCACATTAATATAATTAGTGTCTAAGGTGATAAGGGTTCGAAATACACCCATATAATAAGTTTTGGACATGTGTAGTTCATAGATGTTTCATTATCTTTCCATTTTATTTAAATCGTCAAATAATGATGTCATCGCTGCATCATTATTATGTCATAAATAATTTAATTTATTTAATGTCTAAAAATTATAAAAAAAATACTATAATGTTGGAAATCTTTTTATTATTTCAATGACGATTTATAATCAAAAATATTACTTGTATAACCCCACTTAAAAATTGTTTTAGTAAAACATATCATGTTTGTGTCATTTTTACTTTTACATTAAATAAAAAGTTATTTATGTCATTTCCCAACCAAAGTGGCTCCATGGGGTCCCCAAGTTGACCCATGGCATGTCTTGGTCGGCCAATACACATCCAATGAGGTTAGGATATGTGTCAAGTTCATTTTATGTTATCAAAACATTATATTTATCTTAAACTACACTAATTACCTCTAATCGCGATTAATGAAAAAAAGTTACTATTCACCTAAAAATTATTTTCATCCCATTGAACCACATTTTACATAATAATGACAACCATGTATGTCGGATTTTCAAAATTCAATACACATTAGTGGTAAACTTTCATTTAACTGAAAAATCAGTTTGCTTGATTACCACTTAGTGGTTTCACTATTCATCAAAAATTGGAGTTTTTCAGAAAAATACCAAAACTTCACCCTAAGCTATATTTGATATTCCGAATTCATAAATGAAGTCTGTTTTACAAAATTCAAAACATTTTAGTCACATTAATTATTTTAATAATTAATTCCCACTGTCAGCGCAAATAGCGTGTTTTTATAAAACAATAAGTATCAAAAGATTGACACTAGTTTAAGTCTGATTTCAAAGTGAAATTAATTCCAACGAACACTATTGGATTTAATGGAAAAAATATTTTCTAATTTAACTTTAAAACCAATTCAAAATATTATATAATCATATAAATAAATTATATTAAAAAGAGGTTTTGAATTAAAACACAACATTTTACACTATTCATTAAAAAATGAACTTTATCGGAAAAATACCAAAAAATTACACAAAGTAAAATTTGATGTCCCGATTCTTAATAAGAGTTTTATTTGGTCCAAAATAATTTATAAGTGTGATCAAAACTATATTTAATGACGGTTCGCCATCAAAAGGCGATAAGTGAACCTTTAGTGAAAACTAGGGCATATACGCCTAAAATTGAATTCTTTCCGTATTTTAAGCCTTTATCTTTTATTGTATAAATATAAAAACATTTAAGAACATATATAATCATATTTTAGTTCTTTCTATCCATTCTCGCCATTACAACGGCTACATGTTAACTACCATTTAAAATAATATTATTTTATTATTAGAGTGCAACGTAAGATTCCCAAGAAACTCGTTGTTGCGTGTTGGGTACGCTATTGAGCATAGCGTCCCCTTTAAATTCATATTAATATTTCATTCAAAAATATGGATAAAAATAAAAATGTCATATTCTTTATTTACCTGGGGTGTTACATCCTTCCCCCCTTTTGGGAATTGCGTCCTCGCAATTTTAAAATTGCACTTGGAAACATCCTTGAAAGTCCCACCTCGGAACAAGAGTCGGTAAAACAATCACTTTAAAATAAAGAAAGATAAGCACAGAGGTCACCCGAGTTAACCCATACTAGGATTCCAAGTATGAAAATATGGACATTGAGGAAAAAACAAAGGGTCATGTTCTGATGGAGAGTGATAGAAAACTTGTTTAGGAGAAAGTTAACCACAAGAAAATCACAAACTTGTGATGGGTTAAACAGTATTCGATTCCCCAGTAGGAAAAGTTAATAGACAACATTTTTGTTTTAAGTTACTTTTTATTGAGGAAATTATTCATAACGAAACATAATCACTTATCATGTCGACTTTCAACTTTTATTAGATTCCTTACACAAACTCATATTTTCTCCAAAAGACGAGTATTTAGGAAGACTTGTTCACATTAAGAGTACCATAATCAACTTCTAGAGAATCACCTAATCCACAAAAGAGAACTATATACTTCCCATTTATTTAGGCTTTAACCAAAACCAAAACCAAAAGGTTAGTACAAGATCAGATAATCCAGAAAAGGATAACCCTTTATAAAAAGAAAATCTATTCTTAACCTCCAAAATTTGTCCAACAACACCCAAAGTTCAACGAGGACCATTCTATAATCAATTTGTCCATAAAATTCTTCAAAGTAAACCAAACTAAGATTGAAACCCAAATATTTGAAGGATTTATTCACATAGTCATCCAAGTTCAATCGTAACATTTATCTCCAAACAACATCAGTTGCTCCTAAAGTCCCGTATTGAAAAGTAATTAACCTAATCACATATCCTCCATGATTGGTTAATCATTTTCCTAAATAACCCAAAATCAACTTACTCTTAATTAATAAAATCATATAACTAAAAAGAATCAGTCAAACTAACCAGGGAATTCACGTAGTCCAGTGGTAGGCGATAAATACCAGTCGCACTTTGGTTGTGGGTTCGATTCCCACAGCTTTGTCCGACGCGACGGGTTGTCACATGGTCTGTGTGTTGTCCTTTTTCCAAAACTATATAATTCTTAAATCATTCCCCAAAAGAGATAAAATCATCAAAAATGATCATAACATATTTTAACCTCAAGTTTATCTCATGCTTTTCATTTTCCAGCATATCATATAATAACCCATAATTACCTCAAAAGTAAGGATCATATAAACTCTAATGGTTACCGTTATAATTATTACCTGAACTTCCACATGGATTGGTCATCTCGTACATGATGCATTAAAGATCATACCAAGGTTCAAGTGGTTGATCATGACTCCTTGATATTTGGTTTAGAACAACCACGAGTTTCCTCATTGAATCCTCCATTTTATCTAGTATCTTAATCAGAGAACCACTTCAGTTTCCTTCAAACCTGTTGTCTCTTTGGTGCCTGCTAGATCCATCCATTCACTAAAAATAGAAATGTCAGTGTGAGTATATCAGCAAAACCATCATGTACTAATGAGTAAGATAAACACTAAGATATACTTACACATTCACTTTATCTAAAACTAGGACTCTTTCTGAAATCCAAACCATTATGGTAATGTCACTTGTGCTTAGAGAATACCCTAACCTCTAAAGTTATCTAAACTGACCTTTGATACCAACTATAAGGCCCTAGCCTTAAACCTTACTTAATCTTGAGTTATTACAAGATTACACATTGAGGATCTTTTCAGGTTTAGAGTTTTAGAGAATTAGATCATGAAACTTGCATTACATTCCATATTTAGACAATGTGGTTACATGAAAGACAGTATTCATTCTTCCCACCAATGGAAACATATTTAAAAATAAAACATGGATTCTTTCTTGACACATCCTTGACACTGTCATCACGTCATGTACCCTTCCCTTGACCTGTGAAAAACATTTCAAAAACATGGGATGAGCATAAAAAGCTCAGTAAGAGATATAAAAATATGGAAAGGAATCATTAGTACATGTATACATAAGAATGAAATCATACTTTACCCATAAAACATAGGCACTTTAACATACCTCATAAAATCATAGAAATCATATGACATAAAGGTAACTTGAGGCATTCATAACATTCTTACATAGGGAGTAACCCTCTTAGTTACGTTTGGAATACCCATCACAGTATATTCCCTAAATCTCTTCGGAGAAACCTTAACGTTTCACTCCTTCGCGTTACCCAATGCATTGGAGAGCTATATCGGGCTCACCCGCCCTTAGTTTATCACGGAACCACCCGTTTTCATAACAATGCCCAAGAAATATAAAATAAACGTATCACATAAAACATGCATAAAGGAAACATAACATTTCCACATTTCAATCACAATATAACATTTTATTATATTGAAATAATGAATCCATTCAAAGAGAAACCATTTCCAAAACCATTTAAAACATTTAATAAAGAGAATTTTGAATCAAAGTGTCCCATACCACCTTGAAGCTTTTAAAATGTTAAACCATTAATATCCATATAAATAAATCCTTAAACCCATTTTGAAAACATGGATATTAATAATAACTAATAATTAAAACATTTAAAGCGATATTTTGGTTGAAGGGGTTTTACAAAAATTAGAGACACTTGAAAACAATAATTGAGGAATAACATTTAGTCAGAACTTTGTAATATCATGAGAATAAATGGATTCATGATATAATACTCCAAAGGACAGTATATACACCATATAAGAGCGAATTGGTGCATAACAACAATGAACCCTCAATAGAAATGTCAAATGTGATGAAATCCCTTATAAAGAAGGTATCCTTAAATTAAGGACAAATCAATCTCAAAAATATGTGTTACAAATATAAATACACCCAATATAAGTGGATATTAAGTGTAAAACAATAAAAGGTCATTCACACATATTCAATGGATGACATATTCAATGACTACATGTTGAACCCAAAGAAATCGAAATTGGGTTAAAAGTTCCCTTGACAGCCCAACGGCAGCACATCAAAATGAGTTGATGAGAGATAAAAAGGTGTATCTCATCACTTGGACATCAAATTTACATCAATAAGGATATATTATAACATATCCCAACATAACAATATTCAAATTAAAAGACCCAACAAAAGAAGTCTTTTAAAAAAGAGGAGGGTGAAAGGTTCCCTTACCGACTTGGGGATCTTTCAAAACATACACCCCATGAAAGAAGGACAATAGATCATTGATGTAAATACTCATAAACGAAATTATATTACACAAAGAGTAGAATAATGGTCAGTACATACACCACTCAATGGAATTTGTGGAAAATGTAGCATAAATCTCACGGGAATAAAAGTGAGATGAAAAATCCCTCACGAAAACTCGGCAGCCTAACGGCGCCACAAAAAACTTCCGAATATGGATTGATGAGATCAAATAGGGTATCTCATCACATTAAAATATAATTTACAGAAAGATGAATATAAAATAACATCCCCCAACATTACAAAGAGGAGCTTAAAAGAAGTGACATAAAGGAGAGTACTTAAAAAGAAAGAGAGAGGTTAGATCTCTTACGAAAGTTCGACAGCCTAACGGCGCCACTCAAAACATCCAAAATGGATTGATGAGAAAGAATAGGGTCTCTCATCACATGAACATAAAAATTAAAGTAAGTTTAATATAAAATATCACCCCAATAACAAGAAAGATGAGCTTTAAAAGGAATGACATAAAAGTGTGTACTTAAAAAGAAAGAGAGGAGTAGGATCCCTTACCTCGGGTCCGACTTGACTCGATCGTTCTTTAATCTCCTGAATAATAAACTTGAGTTAATTTATACTTCCTTAAGAACCTTTTTCAAGTTCATTATTCCTTTTATATCACTTATTACCATGTCATAAACATTTATGTACTCATTTAAGTTAATAATATTTATTTTACCGATACTTGGTTCTTAAGTCGAAAGTGGACTTCTTACAATTAACTTTTGTTCGTGTGGTCAAATGTTTATTATATCCAGAATTCTATTAATGATGTAGATATCATATATTTCATATATATCCAGTACATGCACTCATTTATAACATTACATAATCATTTAGAGGTAAGAAATGAAATGCACCGTTCATGGAGACGGTAAGCCGTACGTACGCATGAACGCTACTTTCATTTCTATTTCGTATTTTATAGAATGGAATAATAATGATATAAAGGTATATTATAATTACAGTATAATATCATATATAATATCATTAAATCCATCATTTATACGTCCCACGTATGGCATTAACGAATCACATCACTTTGAGGGGGCGGTAGTCCACACTTCCTAAAATGAAGATATCGCGTATACCCATAATGGATGCCATAAAGGTAAGACACAAATGAAAAATACAGAAGCATAAGTAAAAAATAAAAATATTATATATCATATATAAAAATAGTGACATCATAATGGCCACTTTTGAAGGTGTTAAATGAGTATTGAACAATCATCGTTTCGGGAGGCAGAATTTCACCATCCACGGAAACCGTATGTTCTTTAACCATTTGATGTAGTTTTGTGAGAGTGTAGCTCGAATAAATCTTATAACAACATCCTAGTATATTGAAGATACTGGTGTTGTTACAAAATAAGTAAATAAAAAGAGTTTAGGGGGTTGGAGAAGCAAAATAAAACAAATGAACATGAGAGAATGAATTACCTTTAAAAGTGTAACTCCTTTTGATTTGAGCCTAAAGGCTTCCTTTTAAAGTATTCTGCCCAAAGGGAATCCTCTAGGATTAGTAGAGGGATATGGAGAGAGTAAATGGGCAGGGGTTGGCCGAGACAAAGGCCTGAGGAGTGTGTGAAATGAGGTAGAGGTGGGGGCCTTTTATAAGAGGAGAGGAGGGGCACTTTTGGAAAGTAAAGAAATATTACTTTATTTGAAAATGTGTTTCGGTTTTAAAAGGTCCCACATTGATATAATTCGTGTCTAAGGTGATAAGGGTTCGAAATACACCCATATAATATGTTTTGGACATGTGTAGTTCATAGATGTTTCATTATCTTTCCATTTTATTTAAATCGTCAAATAATGATGTCATCGCTGCATCATTATTATGTCATAAATAATTTAATTTATTTAATGTCTAAAAATTATAAAAAAAAATACTATAATGTAAGAAATCTTTTTAGATTTTCAATGACTATTTATAATCAAAAATATTACTTGTATAACCCCAATTAAAAATTGTTTTAGTAAAACATATCATGTTTGTGTCATTTTTACTTTTACATTAAATAAAAAGTTATTTATGTCATTTCCCAACCAAAGTGGCTCCATGGGGTCCCCAAGTTGACCCATGGCTTGTCTTGGTCGGCCATTACACATCCAATGAGGTTAGGACATGTGTCAAGTTCATTTCATGTTATCAAAACATTGTATTTATCTTAAACTACACTAATTACCTCTAATCGCGATTAATGAAAAAAAGTTACTATTCACCAAAAAATTATTTTCATCCCATTGAACCACATTTTACATAATAATGACAACCATGTATGTCGGATTTTAAAAATTCAATACACATTAGTGGTAAACTTTCATTTAACTGAAAAATCAGTTTGCTTGATTACCACTTAGTGGTTTCACTATTCATCAAAAATTGGAGTTTTTCAGAAAAATACCAAAACTTCACCCTAAGCTATATTTGATATTCTGAATTCAAAAACGAAGTCCTTTTTACAAAATTCAAAACATTTTAGTCACATTAATTAATTTAATAATTAATTACCGCTGTCAGCACAAATAGCGTGTTTTTATAAAACAATAAGTATCAAAAGATTGACACTAGTTTAAGTCTGATTTCAAAGTGAAATTAATTCCAACGACCACTATTGGATTTAATGGAAAAAATATTTTCTAATTTCACTTTAAAACCAATTCAAAATATTATCTAATCATATAAATAAATTATATTAAAAAGAGGCTTTGAATTAAAACACAACATTTTACACTATTCATTAAAAAATGAACTTTATCGGAAAAATACCAAAAAATTACACAAAGTAAAATTTGATGTCCCGATTCTTAATAAGAGTTTTATTTGGTCCAAAATAATGTATAAGAGTGATCAAAACTATATTTAATGACGGTTCTCCATCAAAAGGCGATAAGTGAACCTTTAGTGAAAACTAGGGCATATACGCCTAAAATTGAATTCTTTCCGTATTTTAAGACTTTATCTTTTATTGTATAAATATAAAAACATTTAAGAACATATATAATCATATTTTAGTTCTTTCTATCCATTCCCTCCATTACAACGGCTACATGTTAACTACCATTTAAAATAATATTATTTTATTATTAGAGTGCAACGTAAGATTCCCAAGAAACTCGTTGTTGCGTGTTGGGTACGCTATTGAGCATAGCGTCCCCTTTAAAGTCGTATTAATATTTCATTCACAAATATGGATAAAAATAAAAATGTCATATTCTTTATTTACCTGGGGTCTTACATCCTTCCCCCCTTTTGGGAATTGCGTCCTCGCAATTTTAAAATTGCGCTTGGAAACATCCTTGAAAGTCCCACCTCAGAACAAGATTCGGTAAAACAATCACTTTAAAATAAAGAAAGATAAGCACAGAGGTCACCCGAGTTAACCCATACTAGGATTCCAAGTATGAAAATATGGACATGGAGGAAAAAACAAAGGGTCATGTTCTGATGGAGAGTGATAGAAAACATGTTTAGAAGAAAGTTAACCACAAGAAAATCACAAACTTGTGATGGGTTAAACAGTATTCGATTCCCCAGTAGGAAAAGTTAATAGACAACATTTTTTTTAAGTTACTTTTTATTGAGGAAATTATTCATAACGAAACATAATCACTTATCATGTCGACTTTCAACTTTTATTAGATTCCTTACACAAACTCATATTTTCTCCAAAAGACGAGTATTTAGGAAGACTTGTTCACATTAAGAGTACCATAATCAACTTCTAGAGAATCACCTAATCCACAAAAGAGAACTATATACTTCCCATTTATTTAGGCTTTAACCAAAACCAAAACCAAAAGGTTAGTACAAGATCAGATAATCCAGAAAAGGATAACCCTTTATAAAAAGAAAATCTATTCTTAACCTCCAAAATTTGTCCAACAAAACCCAAAGTTCAATGAGGACCATTCTATAATCAATTTGTCCATAAAATTCTTCAAAGTAAACCAAACTAAGATTGAAACCCAAATATTTGAAGGATTTAGTCACATAGTCTTCCAAGTTCAATCGTAACATTTATCTCCAAACAACATCAGTTTCTCCTAAAGTCCCGTATTGAAAAGTAATTAACCTAATCACATATCCTCCATGATTGGTTAATCATTTTCCTAAATAACCCAAAATCAACTTACTCTTAATTAATAAAATCATATAACTAAAAAGAATTAGTCAAACTAACCAGGGACTTCACGTAGTCCAGTGGTAGGCGATAAATACCAGTCGCACTTTGGTTGTGGGTTCGATTCCCGCAGCTTTGTCCGACGCGACGGGTTGTCACATGGTCTGCGTGTTGTCCTTTTTCCAAAACTATATAATTCTTAAATCATTCCCCAAAAGAGATAAAATCATCAAAAATGATCATAACATATTTTAACCTCAAGTTTATCTCATGCTTTTCATTTTCCAGCACATCATATAATAACCCATAATTACCTCAAAAGTAAGGATCATATAAACTCTAATGGTTACCGTTATAATTATTACCTGAACTTCCACATGGATTGGTCATCTCGTACATGATGAATTAAAGATCATACCAAGGTTCAAGTGGTTGATCATGACTCCTTGATATTTGGTTTAGAACAACCACGAGTTTCCTCATTGAATCCTCCATTTTATCTAGTATCTTAATCAGAGAACCACTTCAGTTTCCTTCAAACATGTTGTCTCTTTGGTGCCTGCTAGATCCATCCATTCACTAAAAATAGAAATGTCAGTGTGAGTATATCAGCAAAACCATCATGTACTAATGAGTAAGATAAACACTAAGATATACTTACACATTCACTTTATCTAAAACTAGGACTCTTTCTGAAATCCTAACCATTATGGTAATGTCACTTGTGCTTAGAGAATACCCTAACCTCTAAAGTTATGTAAACTGACCTTTGAGACCAACTATAAGGCCCTAGCCTTAAACCTTACTTAATCTTGAGTTATTACAAGATTACACATTGAGGATCTTTTCAGGTTTAGAGTTTTAGAGAATTAGATCATGAAACTTGCATTACATTCCATATTTAGACAATGTGGTTACATGAAAGACAGTATTCATTCTTCCCACCAATGGAAACATATTTAAAAATAAAACATGGATTCTTTCTTGACACATCCTTGACACTGTCATCACGTCATGTACCCTTCCCTTAACCTGTGAAAAACATTTCAAAAACGTGGGATGAGCATAAAAAGCTCAGTAAGAGATATAAAAATATGGAAAGGAATCATTAGTACATGTATACATAAGAATGAAATCATACTTTACCCATAAAACCTAGGCACTTTAACATACCTCATAAAATCATAGAAATCATATGACATAAAGGTAACTTGAGACATTCATAACATTCTTACGTAGGGAGTAACCCTCTTGGTTACGTTTGGAATACCCATCACAGTATATTCCCTAAATCTCTTCGGAGAAACCTTAACGTTTCACTCCTTCGTGTTACCCAATGCATTGGAGAGCTATATCGGGCTCACCCGCCCTTAGTTTATCACGGAACCACCCGTTTTCATAACAATGCCCAAGAAACATAACATAAACGTATCACATAAAACATGCATAAAGGAAACATAACATTTCCACATTTCAATCCCAATATAACATTTTATTATATTGAAATAATGAATCCATTCAAAAAGAAACCATTTCCAAAATCATTTAAAACATTTAATAAAGAGAATTTTGAGTCAAAGTGTCCCATACCACCTTGAAGCTTTTAAAATGTTAAACCATTAATATCCATATAAATAAATCCTTAAAACCATTTTGAAAACATGGATATTAATAATAACAAATAATTAAAACATTTAAAGCGATATTTTGGTTAAAGGGGTTTTACCAAAATTAGAGACACTTGAAAACAATAATTGAGGAATAACATTTAGTCATAACTTTGTAATATCATGATAATAAATGGATTCATGATATAATACTCCAAAGTACAGTATATACACCATATAAGAGCGAATTGGTGCATAACAACAATGAACCCTCAATAGAAATGTCAAATATGATGAAATCCCTTATAAAGAAGGTATCCTTAAATTAAGGAAAAATCAATCTCAAAAATATGTGTGAAAAATATAAATACACACAATATAAGTGGATATTAAGTTTAAAACAATAAAAGGTCATTCACACATATTCAATGGATGACATATTCAATGACTACATGTTGAACCCAAAGAAATCGAAATTGGGTTAAAAGTTCCCTTGACAGCCCAATGGCAGCACATCAAAATGAGTTGATGAGAGATAAAAAGGTGTATCTCATCACTTGGACATAAAATTTACATCAATAAGGATATATGAGAACATATCCCAACATAACAATATGCAAATTAAAAGACCCAACAAAAGAAGTCTTTTAAAAAAGAGGAGGGTGAAAGGTTCCCTTACCGACTTGGGTATCTTTCAAAACATACACCCCATGAAAGAATGAAAATAGATCATTGATGTAAATACTCATAAACGAAAGTATATTACAAAAAGAGTAGAATAATGGTCAGTACATACACCACTCAATGGAATTTGTGGCAAATGTAGCATAAATCTCATGGGAATAAAAGTGAGATTAAAAATCCCTCACGAAAACTCGGCAGCCTAACGGCGCCACATAAAACATCCGAATATGGATTGATGAGATCAAATAGGGTATCTCATCACATTAAAATATAATGTACAGCAATAGGAATATAAAAGAACATCCCCCAACATTACAAAGAGGAGCTTAAAAGAAGTGACATAAAGGAGAGTACTTAAAAAGAAAGAGAGAGGTCAGATCTCTTACGAAAGTTCGACAGCCTAACGGCGCCACTCAAAACTTCCAAAATGGATTGATGAGAGAGAATAGGGTCTCTCATCACATGAACATAAAAATTACAGTATGTTTAATATAAAAGATAACCCCAATAACAAGAAATATGAGCTTTAAAAGGAATGACATAAAAGTGTGTACTTAAAAAGAAAGAGAGGAGTAGGATCCCTTACCTCGGGTCCGACTTGACTCGATCGTTCTTTAATATCCTGAATAATAAACATGAGTTAATTTCTACTTCCTTAAGAACATTTTTCAAGTTCATTATTCCTTTTATATCACTTATTACCATTTCATAAACATTTATGTAATCATTTAAGTTAATAATATTTGTTTTGCCGATACTTGGTTCTTAAGTCGAAAGTGGACTTCTTACAATTAACTGTTGTTCGTGTGGTCAAATGTTTATTATATCCAGAATTTTATTCATGATTTAGATATCATATATGTCATATATATCCAGTACATGAAGGCATTTATAACATTACATAATAATTTAGAGGTAAGAAATGAAATGCACCGTTCATGGAGACGGTAAGCCGTACGTACGCATGAACGCTACTTTCATTTCTATTTTGTATTTTATAGAATGGAATAATAATGATATAAAGTTATATTATAATTCCAGTATAAAATAATATATAATATCATTAAATCCATACTTTATACGTCCCACGTATGGCATTAACGAATCACATCACTTTGAGGGGGCGGTAGTCCGCACTTCCTAAAATGAAGATATCGCGTATACCCATAATGGATGCCATAAAGGTAAGACACAAATGAAAAATACAGAAGCATAAGTAAAACATAAACATATTATATATCATATATAAAAATATTTACATCATAATGGCCACCTTTTAAGGTGTTAAATGAGTATTGAACAATCATCGTTTCGGGAGGCAGAATTTCACCATCCACGGAAACCGTATGTTCTTTAACCATTTGATGTAGTTGTGTGAGAGTGTAGCTCGAATAAATCTTATAACAACATCCTAGTATATTGAAGATACTGTTTTTGTTACAAAAGAAGTAAATAAAAAGAGTTTAGGGGGTTGGAGAAGCAAAATAAAACAAATGAACATGAGAGAATGAATTACCTTTAAAAGTGTAACTTTTTTTGATTTGAGCCTAAAGGCTTCCTTTGAAAGTATTATGCCCAAAGGGAATCCTCTAGGATGAGGAGAGGGATATTGAGAGAGTAAATGGGCATGGTTTGGCCGAGCTAAAGGCTTGAGGAGTGTGTGAAATGAGGTCGAGGTGGGGGCTTTTTATAAGAGGAGAGGAGGGGCACTTTTGGAAAGTAAAGCAATATTACTTTATTTGAAAATGTGTTTCGGTTTTAAAAGGTCCCACATTGATATAATTAGTGGATAAGGTGATAAGGGTTCGAAATACACCCATCCAATAAGTTTTGGACATGTTTAGTTCATAGATGTTTCATTATCTTTCCATTTTATTTAAATCGTCAAATAATGGTGTCATCGCTGCATCATTATTATGTCATAAATAATTTAATTTATTTAATGTCTAAAAATTATAAAACAAATACTATGATGTAGGAAATATTTTTATCTTTCCAATGACTATTTATAATCAAAAATATGACTTGTATAACCCCACGTAAAAATTGTTTTAGTAAAACATATCATGTTTGTGTCATTTTTACTTTTACATTAAATAAAAAGTTATTTATGTCATTTCCCAACCAAAGTGGCTCCATGGGGTCCCCAAGTTGACCCATGGCTTGTATTGGTCGGCCATTACACATCCAATGATGTTAGGACATGTGTCAAGTTCATTTCATGTTATCAAAACATTATATTTATCTTAAACTACACTAATTACCTCTAATCGCGATTAATGAAAAAAAGTTACTATTCACCAAAAAATTATTTTCATCCCATTGAACCAAATTTTACATACTAATGACAACCATGTATGTAGGATTTTCAAAATTCAATACACATTAGTGGTAAACTTTCATTTAACTGAAAAATCAGTTTGCTTGATTACCACTTAGTGGTTTCACTATTCATCAAAAATTGGAGTTTTTCAGAAAAATACCTAAACTTCACCCTAAGCTATATTTGATATTCCGAATTCAAAAATGAAGTCTGTTTTAAAAAATTCAAAACATTTTAGTCACATTAATTAATTTAATAATTAATTCCCGCTGTCAGCGCAAATAGCGTGTTTTTATAAAACAATAAGTATCAAAAGATTGACACTAGTTTAAGTCTGATTTCAAAGTGAAATTAATTCCAACGACCACTATTGGATTTAATGGAAAAAATATTTTCTAATTTAACTTTAAAACCAATTCAAAATATTATCTAATCATATAAATAAATTATATTAAAAAGAGGTTTTGAATTAAAACACAACATTTTACACTATTCATTAAAAAATGAACTTTATCGGAAAAATACCAAAAAATTACACAAAGTAAAATTTGATGTCCCGATTCTTAATAAGAGTTTTATTTGGTCCAAAATAATGTATAATAGTGATCAAAACTATATTTAATGACGGTTCGCCATCAAAAGGCGATAAGTGAACCTTTAGTGAAAACTAGGGCATATACGCCTAAAATTGAATTCTTTCTGTATTTTAAGCCTTTATGTTTTATTGTATAAATGTAAAAACATTTAGGAACATATATAATCATATTTTAGTTATTTCTATCCATTCCCACCATTACAACGGCTACATGTTAACTACCATTTAAAATAATATTATTTTATTATTAGAGTGCAACGTAAGATTCCCAAGATACTCGTTGTTGCGTGTTAGGTACGCTATTGAGCATAGCGTCCCCTTTAAAGTCATATTAATATTTCATTCACAAATATGGATAAAAATAAAATTGTCATATTCTTTATTTACCTGGGGTGTTACATCCTTCCCCCCTTTTGGGAATTGCGTCCTCGCAATTTTAAAATTGCGCTTGGAAACATCCTTGAAAGTCCCACCTCGGAACAAGAGTTGGTAAAACAATCACTTTAAAATAAAGAAATATAAGCACAGAGGTCACCCGAGTTAACCCATACTAGGATTCCAAGTATGAAAATATGGACATGGAGGAAAAAACAAAGGGTCATGTTCTTATGGAGAGTGATAGAAAACATGTTTAGGAGAAAGTTAACCACAAGAAAATCAAAAACTTGTGATGGGTTAAACGGTATTCGATTCCCCAGTAGGAAAAGTTAATAGACAACATTTTTGTTTTAAGTTAATTTTTATTGAGAAAATTATTCATAAGGAAACATAATCACTTATCATGTTGAATTTCAACTTTTATTAGATTCCTTACACAAACTCATATTTTCTCCAAAAGACGAGTATTTAGGAAGACTTGTTCACATTAAGAGTACTATAATCAACTTCTAGAGAATCACCTAATCCACAAAAGAGAACTATATACTTCCCATTTATTTAGGCTTTAACCAAAACCAAAACCAAAAGGTTAGTACAAGATCAGATAATCCAGAAAAGGATAACCCTTTATAAAAAGAAAATCTATTCTTAACCTCCAAAATTTGTCCAACAAAACCCAAAGTTCAACGAGGACCATTCTATAATCAATTTGTCCATAAAATTCTTCAAAGTAAACCAAACTAAGATTGAAACCCAAATATTTTAATGATTTAGTCACATAGTCTTCCAAGTTAAATCGTAACATTTATCTCCAGACAACATCAGTTGCTCCTAAAGTCCCGTATTGAAAAGTAATTAACCTAATCACATATCCTCCATGATAGGTTAATCATTTTCCTAAATAACCCAAAATCAACTTACTCTTAATTAATAAAATCATATAACTAAAAAGAATCAGTCAAACTAACCAGGGACTTCATGTAGTCCTGTGGTAGGCGATAAATACCAGTCGCACTTTGGTTGTGGGTTCGATTCCCGCAGCTTTGTCCGACGCGACGGGTTGTCACATGGTCTACGTGTTGTCCTTTTTTCAAAACTATATAATTCTTAAATCATTCCCCAAAAGAGATAAAATCATCAAAAATGATCATAACATATTTTAACCTCAAGTTTATCTCATTCTTTTCATTTTCCAGCATATCATATAATAACACATAATTACCTCAAAAGTAAGGATCATATAAACTCTAATGGTTACCTTTATAATTATTTCCTGAACTTCCACATGGATTGGTCATCTCGTACATGATGCATTAAAGATCATACCAAGGTTCAAGTGGTTGATCATGACTCCTTGATATTTGTTTTAGAACAACCACGAGTTTCCTCATTGAATCCTCCATTTTATCAAGTATCTTAATCAGAGAACCACCACAATTTCCTTCAAACCTTTTGTCTCTTTGGTTCCTGCTAGATCCATCCATTCACTAAAAATAGAAATGTCAGTGTGAGTATATCAACAAAACCATCATGTACTAATGAGTAAGATAACCACTAATATATACTTACCCATTTACTTTATCTAAAACTAGGACTCTTTCTGAAATCCTAACCATTCTGGTAATGTCACTTGTGCTTAGAGAATACCCTAACCTCTAAAGTTATCTAAACCGACCTTTGATACCAACTATAAGGCCCCAGACTTAAACCTTACTTAATCTTGAGTTATTACAATATTACACATTGAGGATCTTTTCAGGTTTAGAGTTTTAGAGAATTAGATCATGAAACTTGCATTACATTCCATATTTATACAAAGTGGTTACATGAAAGACAGTATTCATTCATCCCATCAATGGAAACATATTTAAAAATAAAACATGGATTCTTTCTTGACACATCCTTGACACTGTCATCACATCATGTACCCTTCCCTTGACCTGTGAAAAACATTTCAAAAACTTGGGATGAGCATAAAAAGCTCAGTAAGGGATATAAAAATATGGAAAGGAATCATGAGTACATGTATACATAAGAATGAAATCATACTTTACCCATAAAACATAGGTACTTTAACATACCTCATAAAATCATAGAAATCATATGACATAAAGGTAACTTGAGGCATTCATAACATTCTTACGTAGGGAGTAACCCTCTTGGTTACGTTTGGAATACCCATCACAGTATATTCCCTAAATCTCTTCGGAGAAACCTTAACGTTTCACTCCTTCGCGTTACCCAATGCATTGGAGAGCTATATCGAGCTCACCCGCCCTTAGTTTATCACAGAACCACCCGTTTTCATAACAATGCCCAAGAAACATAACATAAACGTATCACATAAAACATGCATAAAGGAAACATAACATTTCCACATTTCAATCACAATATAACATTTTATTATATTGAAATAATGAATCCATTCAAAAAGAAACCATTTCCAAAACCATTTAAAACATTTAATAAAGAGAATTTTGAATCAAAGTGTCCCATACCACCTTGAATCTTTTAAAATGTTAAACCATTAATATCCATATAAATAAATCCTTAAAACCATTTTGAAAACATGGATAATAATAATAACAAATAATTAAAACATTTAAAGCGATATTTTGGTTAAAGGGGTTTTACCAAAATTAGAGACACATGAAAACAATAATTGAGGAATAACATTTAGTCAGAACTTTGTAATATCATGAGAATAAATGGATTCATGATATAATACTCCAAAGGACAGTATATACACCATATAAGAGCGAATTGGTACATAACAACAATGAACCCTCAATAGAAATGTCAAATGTGATGAAATCCCTTATAAAGAAGGTATCCTTAAATTAAGGATAAATCAATCTCAAAAATATGTGTGACAAATATAAATACACCCAATATAAGTGTATATTAAGTGTAAAACAATAAAAGGTCATTCACCCATACTCAATGGATGACATATTCAATGACTACATGTTGAACCCAAAGAAATCGAAATTGGGTTAAAAGTTCCCTTGACAGCCCAACGGCAGCACATCAAAATGAGTTGATGAGAGATAAAAAGGTGTATCTCATCACTTGGACATAAAATTTACATCAATAAGGATATATGAGAACATATCCCAACATAACAATATGCAAATTAAAATAGCCAACAAAAGAAGTCTTTTAAAAAAGAGGAGGGTGAAAGGTTCCCTTACCGACTTGGGTATCTTTCAAAACATACACCCCATGAAAGAAGGACAATAGATCATTGATGTAAATACTCATAAACTAAAGTATATTACACAAAGATTATAATAATGGGCAGTACATACACCACTCAATGGAATTTTTGGCAAATGTAGCATAAATCTCACGGGAATAAAAGTGAGATGAAAAATCCCTCATGAAAACTCGGCAGCCTAACGGCGCCACATAAAACTTCCGAATATGGATTGATGAGATCAAATAGGGTATCTCATCACATTACAATATAATTTACATCAAGAGGAATATAAAAGAACATCCCCCAACATTACAAAGAGGAGCTTAAAAGAAGTGACATAAAGGAGAGTACTTAAAAAGAAAGAGAGAGGTTAGATCTCTTACGAAAGTTCGACAGCCTAACGGCGCCACTCAAAACTTTCAAAATGGATTGATGATAGAGAATAGGGTCTATCATCACATGAACATAAAAATTACAGTAAGTTTAATATAAAAGATCACCCCAATAACAAGAAATATGAGCTTTAAAAGGAATGACATAAAAGTGTTTACTTAAAAAGAAAGAGAGGAGTAGGATCCCTTACCTCAGGTCCGACTTGACTCGATCGTTCTTTAATCTCCTGAATAATAAACTTGAGTTAATTTATACTTCCTTAAGAACCTTTTTCAAGTTCATTATTACTTTTATATCACTTATTAACATGTCATAAACATTTATGTAATCATTTAAGTTAATAATATTTGTTTTGCCGATACTTGGTTCTTAAGTCGAAAGTGGACTTCTTACAATTAACTGTTGTTCGTGTGGTCAAATGTGTATTATATCCAGAATTTTAGTCATGATGTAGATATCATATATGTCATATATATCCAGTACATGCACGCATTTATAACATTACATAATCATTTAGAGGTAAGAAATGAAATGCACCGTTCATGGAGACGGTAAGCCGTACGTACGCATGAACGCTACTTTCATTTCTATTTCGTATTTTATAGAATAGAATAATAATGATATAAAGGTATATTATAATTCCAGTATAATATCATATATAATATCATTAAATCCATCCTTTATACGTCCCACGTATGGCATTAACGAATCACATCACTTTGAGGGGGCGGTAGTCCGCACTTCCTAAAATGAAGATATCGTGTATACCCATAATGGATGCCATAAAGGTAAGACACAAATGAAAAATACAGAAGCATAAGTAAAAAATAAACATATTATATATCATATATAAAAATAGTGACATCATAATGGCCACCTTTGAAGGTGTTAAATGAGTATTGAACAATCATCGTTTCGGGAGGCAGAATTTCGCCATCCACGGAAACCGTATGTTCTTTAACCATTTGATGTAGTTGTGTGAGAGTGTAGCTCAAATATATCTTATAAAAACATAATAGTATATTGAAGATACTGTTTTTGTTACAAAAGAAGTAAATAAAAAGATTTTAGGGGGTTGTAGAAGCAAAATAAAACAAATGAACATGAGAGAATGAATTACCTTTAAAAGTGTAACTCCTTTTGATTTGAGCCTAAAGGCTTCCTTTGAAAGTATTCTGCCCAAAGGGAATCCTCTAGGATGAGGAGAGGAATATGTAGAGAGTAAATGGGCAGGGTTTGTCCGAGCCAAAGGCTTGAGGAGTGTGTGAAATGAGGTAGAGGTGGGGGCCTTTTATAAGAGGAGAGGAGGGGCACTTTTGGGAAGTAAAGAAATATTACCTTATTTGAAAATGTGTTTCGGTTTTAAAAGGTCCCACATTGATATAATTCGTGGATAAGGTGATAAGGGTTCTAAATCCACCCATCCAATAAGTTTTGGACATGTGTAGTTCATAGATTTTTCATTATCTTTCCATTTTATTTAAATCGTCAAATAATGATGTCATCGCTGCATCATTATTATGTCATAAATAATTTAATTTATTTAATGTCTAAAAATTATAAAAAAAATACTATGATTTAGGAAATCGTTTTAGCTTTTCAATGACTATTTATAATCAAAAATATGACTTGTATAACCCCACTTAAAAATTGTTTTAGTAAAACATATCATGTTTGTGTCATTTTTACTTTTACATTAAATAAAAAGTTATTTATGTCATTTCTCAACCAAAGTGGCTCCATGGGGTCCCCAAGTTGACCCATGGCTTGTATTGGTCATCCATTACACATCCAATGAGGTTAGGACATGTGTCAAGTTCATTTCATGTTATTAAAACAATATATTTACCTTAAACTACACTAATTACCTCTAATCGCGATTAATGAAAAAAAGTTACTATTCACCAAAAAATTATTTTCATCCCATTGAACCACATTTTACATACTAATGACAACCATGTATGTCGGATTTTCAAAATTCAATACACATTAGTGGTAAACTTTCATTTAACTGAAAAATCAGTTTGCTTGATTACCACTTAGTGGTTTCACTATTCATCATAAATTGGAGTTTTTCAGAAAAATACCAAAACTTCACCCTAAGCTATATTTGATATTCCGATTTCAAAAATGAAGTCAGTTTTACAAAATTCAAAACATTTTAGTCACATTAATTAATTTAATAATTAATTCCCGCTGTCAGCGCAAATAGCGTGTTTTTATAAAACAATAAGTATCAAAAGATTGACACTAGTTTAAGTCTGATTTCAAAGTGAAATTAATTCCAACGACCACTATTAGATTTAATGGTAAAAATATTTTCTAAATTTTACTTTAAAATAAATTAAAAATATTATCTAATCATATAAATAAATTATATTAAAAAGAGGTTTTGAATTAAAACACAACATTTTACACTATTCATTAAAAAATGAACTTTATCGGAAAAATACCAAAAAATTACACAAAGTAAAATTTGATGTCCCGATTCTTAATAAGAGTTTTATTTGTTCCACAATAATGTATAAGAGTGATCAAAACTATATTTAATTACGGTTCGCCATCAAAAGGCGATAAGTGAACCTTTAGTGATAACTAGGGCATATACGCCTAAAATTGAATTCTTTCTGTCTTTTAAGCCTTTATCTTTTATTGTATAAATATAAAAACATTTAAGAACATATATAATCATATTTTAGTTATTTCTATCCATTCCCGCCATTACAACGGCTACATGTTAACTACCATTTAAAATAATATTATTTTATTATTAGAGTGCAACGTAAGATTCCCAAGAAACTTGTTGTTGCGTGTTGGGTACGCTATTGAGCATAGCGTCCCCTTTAAAGTCATATTAATATTTCATTCACAAATATGGATAAAAATAAAAATGTCATATTCTTTATTTACCTGGGGTGTTACATGGAGGATAAAGGAAACTCTAAAAACCATGGAGAGAAGAAGATGATCTTTCCTTCATGCTTGAGGTGTTAGAGGAAACATGATATAAATTATCTTAAGGGGACTATTAAATGTTTTAAGTTTGTGAAGGAAGGTTACCGAGTAATTGATTACCGAAGTGGTGGGAATAATATAAATAATGAATTAAATAGATAGAAAACAACATAGAATGCACCACCCATACTCCATTATTTCAAATTAAATGAGTATGATCACTGTGATAAAAAGTGACCAAATCCAAAGGTTAATGATGATGATCGATATTAAAAACTTCTTAAGACAAGGGATAAGGGTAAATCCCATACAATCACTATTTTTGATCAAGGGTGTGATGAATACATGGTTAATGGTGTACTTACCATCCACTCTAGAACTGCTAATGTCTTAGTGGACTCTGGATCTACCCGTTCTTTTTATATCTAATGAATTTTATAAGGGTATCAAGATGACCTCCAAAATATTAGATGTAGGATTTTTAGTGGAACCCCATAATTGTACTATGATCTCATCTCAAGTATATTATACCTCTCTTGTTGACATTTGTGGAAATTTTCTTCCTATAAATCTTTTCATTCATTCTCTGGTTTAACTTGATATTATCTTAGGCATGGATTATATTTCACTGTATAAATCCCACATCAATTATTATGTAATGGAATTCATGTTTGATATTCCAAACTACCCTATGATCATATATCAATGTGACAATAATTATGAACTTCCAATGAAGATTACATCCATTGTATGGTTATTTATTCCCATTCATAAGGGTTGTTTATCTATGATGGTTAAAGATAAAATCAACATCAATGTTATAAATATTGTGTGGGGATTTTTTAATGTCTTTATTGAAGTCTTTCCTATTATTATATTGAATTATGAAGTTTATTTATCAATATAATTCATACCTAGGACCACACTAATTCTAATAATCCCTATATAATGTCCCCGATTAAGTTTCTAGAATTAAAGAATCCACTCCATGAGAACCATGACAAGAGATTAATTTAGACAAGTGTGTCACATTGGGGTGCACCAATTATTTTTATTAAAATATATGTTGTATTGATGCAACTCTTCATTGATTGTCATGATATAAACAATATCATAATAATTAACAAGTATCCTTTACCCTGTATTAATGGACTATATGATCAACTATGTGGATCTTAGTAATTTTCCAATATTAACCTTAGTTTTGGATATCATTAATTAAGGTTTAAAAAAGGAGGATATACCTGAGACATAATTCCATATAATGTATGGACACTATGAATACATAGTGATGTTATTTTGTCTTACTAATTCCCCCCACTATATTAATAGATTTAATAAATAGAGTCTTTATAGATTACTTTGATCAGTTTGTGGAAGTCATTATAGTTGATATTCTTATCTATTAAAAGGGAAAGGAAGAGAATGAAGATCACATAAAAATTATACAAAAGACCTTAAAGATGGAAAATATTTTAAAAGTATAAAAAAATTTGATTTTTCGATATGAAATATTTTATTTTTTGGTCATATAATCTCAAGAGAGGTTATATCAGTAAATCCATCAAAGACAGTGGATATTGAATATTGTACCAAACCAACCCTAGTGACTAAGATCCAAATTTTTCTTATTTAAGATGGATATTATTGATGGTTTTTATTTAATTTCTTGTAACTATCTAATCCACTCACCAATTTAACTTGAAAGGGGGTCATGTTCCTCTTGACAGATGAATATGAGGAGAATTTCGAGGAATATGAGAGAAGATTAGTCAGTGTACTTGTGCTTACATTACCCTGTAGTAGAGAAGGGTTTGTAGTATATAGTGATGCATCCAAAAATGTATTGGTATGTGTTATTATACATAATGACATTTTTATATCTTATGATGCATGAAAATTAATTTTTCTTGAGAAAAATTATCCACATCATGATTTGAGGTTAGCTATAGTAATTTTTTCATTAAAGATATGGAGGCATTATCTTTATAGAGAAAATTGGGATATATATACTAATCAAAAAAATTTAAAGATTATGATTTCTCAATACATTACCACCCAGGGAAAGTAAACATGGTGTACAATGCTTTGAGTCTAAAGGATTGTGATAGATTATCCATGATGAGGATCACAAAAGATCCAATATTTATGGATTTGTAAAGGATAGATCTAGAAATCATGAATAAAGGGGAGAAATATTATCTTTCTCAATTTAATATTCAACCATATTTCCAAGTAAATATTAAAGGTGCGTAGAATGAAGATGTGGAGATGAAAAAGAATCTTATAAATGTTATTGAGTTTAACATTCATCATGATAGAATGATATGTTTTAGGAACCATGTATGTGTTCTATCCATACCATATTTGAATAATTTGTTAGAGGAATATCATATTTTTTTATTCCCTATTCATCCTATAAGTATAAATATTTATATATATTTGAAATATTACTTCTGGTGGGATGGAATGAAGGGATAAATTATAAATTTTGTATCTTTGTGCTTGGTTTTTACAAAATTTTAGGCTGAGAGACAAAATTATAAGGGGATATTGAATCCATTACCCATACCATAATGTAAATTGTAAAACATCACCACGTATTTTGTTGTTAGACTCCCCAAAACATCTAAAGGAAATAATACTATACATGTTGTATTTGATCACCTTACTAATTCGGCACACATCATCGATATCAGATAATATTTATCTCTAGATCATCTTATCAGGATATTCATTAAGAAAGTGGTAAGGTTTGATGGAGTACCACATTAAATTTTGTCTAATCATGATTCAAGGATTACCTAAGAGTTCTAGAAAATTATTCACCATTCTCTTGATAAGTATTTTCATTTCATAACTATGTATCATCCTCAAATAGATGATCACTGCAATAGAACAATTCAAACCCTGGAGGATATATTGTGATATTTTTCTTTAGATTTCAAAGTTTTTTGAGATCACCACCATCATCTCTTTGAGTTTTCATACAACAATATCTTTCAAATGAGTATTAAGATGGATCCTTATGAATCCCTCTATGGAAAGAAATTTAGATCTCCAACATTATGGAATGAAGTTAGAGAAAGAAATAAATTATAACCTTAGATAGTTGATGAAATGTAAGGGAAGTTTAGAACCATTCAATAACATAGAAAGGCATATCAGATTCAGTAGAAAAGTTATGTTAACAATTGTTGATGTGATTTGAAATTTGAAGTTGGTGAAAAGGTGTTTTAATAATTTCTCCATAGAAGAAGGTAATGATATTTAGAAAGAAGAGAAAACTAATCCCTAGGTATATAATTCCATTTTAAATTATTGATCATATTGGGATAGTATCTTATTAGTTAGAGATTCCACCAAATATCTCTCTTGTTCATGATATGTTCCATATATCTCTCTTAAGGAAGTACATATCTGACCCTTCACATTTATTAAACTTAGAGGTCGTAGTGTTGAAGCAAGATCTTTATTATGAGGGACAACTAATGGAGATTTTAAATCGTATAGATAAATTTCTATGAAACAATACCACTCACCTGGTCAATTGTTTTGTGGAAAAACCACCAATTTGAGGGAGCTATGTGGGAACCTGAGGATATGATGAGGTAGATGTATCCTCATCTATTTATATCAAAGTGATGTAATTTTGAGCATGAAATTCATTTTAAAGGAAATCTAATGTAAAACCCCAATTTTTAATGGGTTTTTTAAAAGATAAATTTATTTCATATATTTTCTTACACACAACATCTATTTATCTCCAATTATACACAACACCAAGTTTATCATGTGTTATACACAACACTATTTTTTAAAAAAATAGCCATATATTATCAATATTATTATTTATATGTGACCATTATAACCTATCTATAAAACAAAGTAATATGAATTGCAACAACTAATTTTAAAATACTAATTATAATGTTTTTATATACATAAAACATAATGATAAAAAGGTACATAATTTTTATAAAATTCTTTATAGGTTTCAAAAATATTTCTTTCCCAAAGAAATGTTGTAAATTATTTTTATAAAAATTAATAAAATCAATTTTATAAACTTTTATAAAATAAATTTAGTAAAATAAAATTCATTTATAAGATCATCATGTGGAAATTATCTTAGGATTATTTTTTGGGATTTTTCTGAAATGATTTATTTTTCAATGAATAATGAAAAATACAGATTTTTATTGAAAACTGTCTTTTAATTTAAATAATTTATAATTTTATTTTTTGTTTTAAATGAGTATAAAATAAAACTTAGTTCAATTATATATTTATTAATCCAATTTAGTTCATTTTAATGAATTTTATGTTGAATTTTTATATTAAACTTTCTTTATTTATGAAAATTTTCTCTTCAAAAAGTTGTTTTCCCATTGTGTCTATGGGATTAATTTTAAAGTAAAATTTTTTACTTCTGTGAATGGAATTTGTAAAAATAGATTCCATATTTTTAATCACCATTATTTATATTATATTATAATTTCAAATTCATTTTTTACCATAATTAATAGTAAAAACATAAGAAAAAATTATTTACTGTGATTAATTTAAAAATGGGTTTACTTGGGGTTAAACTAAAAAGATAAGGGTTAAACATGACCCAACAATTTTTCAAAACCATTGTATGGATATATTTTGACCTTATATCTTCTAGTTTCTATAATGGTGCATTTTTTAGCCTTTTTAATGTGAAAAACTTGGTTACATATTTTTTTCAATCAATACAAGTGTTTCACTCGCTTCACTTATAAAAGGTCACCACTATCCTCTTCTCTTCACACTTAAAAATACAATTGGTTTGGATAATAACTTAAAAAATAAATAATTTTGTTTCCTACAATCATCCTATAATCCTTATTCTGTTCAAAAATCTATTAAAATAATCCTTTCGGTGCAAACCAAAAGATGTTGTCTGAAGACGAGGTAATGTCCCTAACTGAGTATTTTATTTTTTTTCATCCTCAACCTAATTAAATTATAATGAAACCATTATGATATAATAATCAAATTATAATAAACTTATTTAGTTTTTTATATGTTAATTTAATGACCTACAAATTGTTAAGTCAAAATTCCTCTTTTAACTTTTATGACTTTTGTTTTGGAAATAAAAAATCTCTTTATATTATTTTATCATACTGACTATGTTTATTGTACTGAATATGTTTATCATACTGACTATGTTTATCATACTGACTCTGTTTATCGTACTGACTATGTTTATCGTAGTGACTATGTTTATCGTACTGACTATGTTTATCGTACTTACTATGTTTATCGTACTTACTTTATTTATCGTACTGACTATGTTTATCATACTGACTATATCGTACTAACTATGTTTATCATACTGATTCTGTAAATCATACCGATTCTATCAATCGTACTTACCCTGTCAATCGTACTGATTATTGTTCATCATGCTTACTTTTTATCATATCAATACATTTCACTATGTAATACTAATAATACTCATATTTTACTTTTATCAAAATAATGTTTTTATCCTTTTATCATGTTTTATATCAATCATAGTCATGATTATCATTTTCATATATCTTTTGTTTTAACCAAAACTATGTTGTGGTGATGTCGTGTTTTCTATTTCAATATGACCATTATAAGGCCAGTTGTCCAAGTCCCTATGAGTTTTCTAGAAAAATATGACCATTGGAGGAAATATAACTGTTGTAACCTGAGGCCTATAAATAGGAGGTCATTTGAAGCTAAGAAAACAACAGAGAGACTTTGATCATCCTTTACTTTTATCAAGTTCTATAGAGAGATGTTGTGACTTCTCTATTGCTTCGTGCAAAAGCCTTGAGATTACAAAATGTGAATGGATCATTCTTGGTTTTTGTATTTCAATAAGTGTTATGTTTTTCTTTGTGTGACTGATCAGGTGATAATGATCTAGGGCTGTTGGGGATAGGCAGAGGGTGCATCTGATCTTCATATCGAGGAATTTCAAGTGTTTGAAAGATAGAGGTACCAATTACCTATAATATCTAGGGCTTGTGGGGATAGAAAGATAGACGTGTCGATCATTGCATTGGGGGCTTACGGGGATAGCCAGACAGATGTTCTGATCATTATATCGAGGGCTAGGTGGGATAGTAAGACAGACGTGTTGATCATCGTATCTAGGGATTACCAAGTTGGTAGTATGATAGACCTTTTATCTTAGGTTTAAGGATACCCTTCTCTTTGGGATAAAATAATTGTAATACTTTTACATTTCTACTATTTTTTGTATTATAAATAAAATTGTATTTTTTTATTTTTCATTTAATATTCAATTGTAATTGTTTCAATTACTATTATTTTGTTACATATTGTATTAATAGATTCTATACACTATATGGTATAATCTTTCACATTTTTATTACTCTGATTATTGTATTCATTTTGAATACAATTTATTTACATTACTTATAGTATTACATCGTATCATACCTTTTATATCCAAGACAATTATGGTTTGTGAATTGTATTAGTTTAAGATCATTTAAACTAATTTCTTAAGTGTTTAAATACAAATTTTTTTAATCTAAAATTCAACCCCTCCCCTCTTTCATTGTTCTATCTAATATACATATACATCTATATTTGGATCCAAAAATTGGTATCAGATGAGGTTTCCACTGATTTATATTACTTGATTTATTTCTTTTAAAATATAATTGTTTCTATTACAAATTTATATTTATAACTACTTACTGCACCTGATGTGAGGAGTTTAAAATAATTTGTTTCATTAGATGGAAGGAATAAATATTGGATTAATAGACAATCTGAATCCAACTAGACCACCTATCTTCGATGGTAATGATTATGAGTACTGGAGATATTGAATGAAGACATTTATTATTAATACTGGTGTAGACAATTTTATTTTGCTTACTGGAGGTTAAAAAATCCCTGACAAAGAATTTAGCACTTTCACCAATCAGGAGAAGTAATAATATCAACTGAATTACAAGGTACACAATACTCTTTTGTGTTATACGAACAAGAATATATATATTCATATATCATCTTGTGAAGAATCCAGTTGTATTTGAAAGAAATTTGAAGTCACGCATTTTGGTACATCTAAAGTTATAGAAACAAGAAGAGAAATTCTTCAAGAAGAGTATCATGGATTTATTTTTCCTTATGGAGAGACATTATGTAAGGTGCACCAAATATTTATAACAATTGTCAACAGTTTATAGTTGATGGGAGAAAAAAGTCTTGATGATGAAGCTCTTGTAGACAATATTATCAATATAATTCCAAATGAATGGGAATCAAAAAGGACAGCTATTGATGAAAACAAGAAATTTTCAAATATTACTCTTGATGAACTATTTGGAACTCTTCTATAGCATGAGACAAGAATGAAAATAGATGTTGATTTCAATAAGAAGAAAATTTGAAATGAAAGTGTAGCTTTTACTACTACATCTAAATCCAAAACACCTAAAAGGTTAACAAGATCCAAAGATAAGAAAGCTGTTATAACAGATTCAAGTGATAGTGATCACTATAATAATGAGTTATCCAATCTTTCTCAAAGGATAAACAAGATTGTGGGAAAGAAATACTTTCAATAGAGATTCAAAAATAAAGATATTAAGGATAAGAAAGATTTAGAAGTAACTTGTTATGAATGCAAGAAAGTAGGTCATATAAGAACTGATTATCCTTTACTGAAAATAAAATACAAAACGATGAAACATTCTAAAAGAAATAAGAAAAAGTATTACAATCCAAATACAAATAAATTCTTGAAGGCAAATGATACTTGTAGTAAAAGTGGTGGCAATTCATCAGATGATTCTTCATAATATGAATCTTTAGGAAAAAGGATTATTGGACTTATAGCCAGACTACCAATTAAAGATCATTATTTCATGGCTAAGGTACAAAATCTTGAATCTATTACAAGTGTATCCTTGAATTCAAAATATACTGATGATAAATATTATTAATATTTATATGATGAGTCTTTGTCATTATAAGATAATACATTACCTTCTTATGAATAAGTTTCTAGGTTTTCTAAACTACTTGAGAATGAAAATTATAAACTCAAGAAAAATATTGATAAGAAAAATTATAGAATTTCTAATTTAACTAAATAAGTATCAGATCATTCTAATGGTCTAGATATGAAAACTTCTAATTTTTAATGTATTTTAAAAACCCATGAGAAAGTCAATTTTAATAAGGACAAACTTTCTAAGGATCTTGAAAACATAATTTCTAATAAAAATATTTTAGAGACTAACTATAGTTCCAAAAAATAATATTTTTAAGGATAAAAACATAATTTTAAAACTAAAGTCAAAAATATTTTCCTTGAAAAAGTGTTTGTCAAACTTTACCTATGGTAATGCAAATTTTGATAAAATTTATTCTCAAATTTGACCTTTAATGAATCATTCTAGTTTTGGTTATACTAATTCTATACCATTTTTTAGCAATAACTATTTTGTTCCCCAAAGTGCCCCATTTTGTATTAAGTGCCAATGTGGTGGACACTGGGAAAGAAAATTTTCACTTAATAAAAATAAGTCTTTAGGATTTCATAAAGATCATTTTGTAAATAAAATGTGGATTCATAAAATTATTGTATCTAACCCTTCTGGATCCAAACTAGTTTGGATTCCAAAAAAATAATTGTTTCTTTTTCAGGAAAATAAGAAGTGTACCAATAATAATAATATTTGGTACATAGAAATGGTTTTTCTCAACATATGATCATGAACAAATATTTTTTTGAAACGATTATCGAAAAAAAAGGTGGAAATGTTACCTTAGGAGACAATTCTCAAGGAAAGATTGTTGGAATAGGTAATTTTTATTTCTTGTAAAAGTTCTAATTTTAAATTTTTTTGTCAAAGGTCTTAAGAACAATCTCATTATCATAAGTCAATTATGTGATGAAGGATACCTTGTGAATTTTTGAAATGAAAAGTGTGTAGTTCGTAATTCAAAGGATGAATTCATTCTATCTGCCCATAGGCAAGAAAATATATACACTATTAACTTAGAAGACCTTAGGAGCCAAAATTTGCCTTTCTTAATGAAATAGAAGACCAATAATAGTTATGGAATAGAATACTAGGACACTTCAACCTTATAAATCTTTGTAAACTTTCAAAGAAAAGACTTGTAAATGATCTACCTAATCTCAGATATGATTCTTCAAAGGCCTGTAATCCTTGTCAATATAGAAAACAACACAAAACTATCTTTAAATCAATCAATGAAGTTTCAACTTATAATGCATTACAACTAGTGCATATGGATTTTTTTGGTCCTTCACAAATTGGAATCATTGGAGGCAAATATTATGTATTTGTTTTAGTTGATGACTTTACTAGATTTACATGGGTCTATTTTCTAAAAAATAAATCTTAAGCCTTTTTCTATTTCAAAAATTTTAGAGCCCAAGTTAAAAATGAGAAAAACCTACGATTGATAACTATCCATAGTGATCATGGTGGTGAATTTCAAAATTTAAATTTTGAAAATTTTGTAGTAAGAAAGGTATTACTAATAACTTTTCAGATCCATGAACTCCTCATAAAAATGGTGTTGTTGAGAGAATAAATAGTATTCTTCAAGAAATGACAAGAACCTTGTTGAGTGAATACTCAATTACTAAGAATTTTTGGGCTGAAGCTGTTAGTAATTCTTGTTATACTATAAATTGTGTTTTAACTAGACCTTTTCTTAATAAAACACCCTATGAATTATGGACTGGCCAAAAACCTAAAGTTTCATAATTCAATTTTTTTGGATGCAAAGAATTCATATTGAATACAAAAGATAATCTACATAAATTTTCACCCAAATCAGATAAAGGAATATTTCTAGGTTATTCTACAGCATCTATGTCTTATAGAGTTTTCAAAAGAAACTCATGTATTGTTTAAAAAATAGTTCATATAAAATTTGATGAAACTAATCCCTTTATTTTTAAACAATATTAACCTACATACTCGGATGTGTTTTCAAAAACTGATTATCTACACATGATAGAAAATCCTTCTGAAAAGTAAAATGTCTAAGAAAGTATTTCTGAAACATTTACCCCAGAATATTTCCTACCATATGTTGATGAATAGGTTTTACAAAACCCAAATCAATTGTTTATTAGGAATCATCCTAGTGATAATATCATTGGGGATGTAAATCAACCTGTAATAACCAAAAATTCCTTAATAAATAAAACAGAATACCTTGATTTTCTTTCAAAATTTGAACCTAAAAGCCCAAGTGAGGCCCTAGGTGATGAAGATTGGATTAAAGAAATGAAAGATGAACTAAATAAATTTGAAAGGAATCAAGTCTGTACTTTATTTCAAAAACCTGAAGAAACAACTGTAATTGTTGTAAAATTAGTCTTCATAAATAAATGTGATGAAAAAGGAATCATTGTAATAAATAAAGTAAGATTTTTTGCTAATGGCTATAATCAACAAGAGGTAATAGACTATGAACAAATATATGAACCAGTAGCTAGACTTGATTCTATTTATATTCTATTATCCTTTGCAGCATACTTTGATTTCAATTTATTTCAAATGGATGTTAAATGTGCTTTTCTAAATGGTTTTGTTCAAGAAGAATTTTTTTTTGAACAACCAACTGGTTTTATAGATTCAAAATATCTTAATCATGTTTTTATACATACCAAAGCTTTATATGGCCTTAAAAAATCCCCTAGAGCATGGTATGATATACTTATAGGATTTATTTTCCAAAACAATCATGTGAAAGGTACAGCAGATCCAACATTTTTTATAAAAATAAGAAATAAAAATGTTTTGATTTTTCAAATTTATGTTTATGACATCATATTTTGATCAATTTAGAAATCTCTAACTAATTCCTTTGCGAATTTAATGAAATATGAGTTTGAAATGAGTATGATGGGTGAGTTAACATTATTTTTAGGTTTTTAAATTTCTCAAAAACTATAAGGAACATATATATCTCAACATAATTATATCAAATATTTACTCAAAAAGTATTGATATGACAATTCTAAAAGTATTAGCACTCCAATTGGTACCTCAAATACACTTGATCTTGATGAAACTGGCAAACCAGTAGATCAAACAACCTTTAGAGGTATGATAGGAAGTTTTTTATACTTGAAAACTAGTTGACCAGACTTAATGTTTTTTGTATGATTATGGTAAAGATACCAATAAAATTCAAGATTCCCATTTAAAAGTTTTGATAAGTATATTTCGGTATTTAAAAGGAACTTTGTATTTAGGTCTTTTTTATTCTTCTAGAAATGATTTTGTTTTGAAAAGTTTTTCAGATTCTGATTTTGGTGGTTGTAGAATGGATACAAAGAGTACATCTGGAACATGTCATTTCTTGGGAGATTCCTTAGTTTCCATGTCAAGAAAGAAACAACAATCAATAGCACTTTCCACTGTTGAATCTAAATATGTAGCAGTTGGAAGTTGTTGT
Source organism: Viscum album (assembly GCA_963277665.1). Lineage (NCBI taxonomy): Eukaryota > Viridiplantae > Streptophyta > Magnoliopsida > Santalales > Viscaceae > Viscum > Viscum album. The sequence continues at coordinate 528,241,828 of OY728146.1, forward strand.
GCTCATGTGTTGTGGATGCAACACATACTCACTGACTATGTATTGAGTTTTTCCGAAACTCAAATTTTATGTGATAATACTAGTGTCATAGCCCTTAGTAAAAACCCATCACATCACTCTCATGAAAAACACATAGATATTAGGCATTACTTTCTTAGGTACCACACACTAAAAAAAGATATTATTTTACAATCCATCAGAATGCAAGAACAACTTGTTGACATTTTTACAAAACCTTTACCTTATGATAGATTTGAATTTATTAAACAAAAGCTAGGAATGATTACACTAAAATAATCATTAATATATACTTCATGTTTTACACTTCCCCAAACAATAAAAACTCTACTTAAAAGGGGGAGAACATTTTTTTCACTTGATGTATTTCTTAACATTTTTTTGAATGACTTTATTTAGCTGTTGATTTGTTATTCTATCTTTCTGATTATCATCTTGACAGTCTGGTTATCATTTTATCTTTCTATTTATCATATTTTCTTCCTAGTTACCATATTTATTTTTTGTCAATCGGTATGTCAACCTATGGTAACAACTTTGTTTTCCATCGGCATGTCAACCTATGGTAACAACTTTTTTCCATTGGCACTTCTACCTACGGTAACAACTTTGTTTTCCATTGGCATGACAACCAATGTTAATGACTTTTTTTTCCATCGGCATGTCAACCTATAGTAACAACTTTGTTTTTCATCAGTATGACAACATATGGTAATGACTTTATTTACTATTGGTATAACAACCTTTGGTAATGACTTTGTTATCCACCAGCATGAAAACCTATGGTAATGACTTTTTTTTCCATCGGCATGACAACCTATGGTAATGGATTTGTTTTCCATCAGCATGATAACCTATGGTGATGAATTTTTTTTCATCGGTCTCACAACCAATCATTTTTTTCATGTATACTTGTATTATCTTTTTGAACTATGTTAATACTATAAAACCAACAATTTCCTTAAAATCTCCAACAGGTATATTCTTTATTTCTTTTGTTTTGTATTTATTACATTTTATTGTTTCTTGTTTTTAAAAAACCCTTTAAATCCCCACCGTTGGATTATTTATCTTCCAATCTCAACTATAGAAGACCAAAGGTTGTCTTTATTCTCCTATAAATAGAGACCCCCCTCCCAAACCCATTTCGGATTTTAGGATTTCTTAGCAAAGATCTTCCTCTTTGTTTTAAGACTCCGTAAAATCTTCTCTTTTTCCCAACTATATGTATTAGTCCTCTGCCAACACTCCTACCGAAATGTCTTCAAAGATGTTTTCAGAGAAATATTTCTTTAGAGAAAGGTTAGTTTCTTGTGATTTATTTGACACATATGATTCATAAATCAAGATGAGTATTTTGTTTCAAGGCTAAGAACAAGTCTGTATTGAGAAACCCATATCTTAAGACCCAATTCTTGTTGAAGAAGTTAGTCAATTCTACAAAACAATGTCTTTTGAAAAAAATATGATGATCAAATTTTTTGTGTAAGATAGAAAAATATCAATGTCTGTAAAACAAGCATCTCATTTTCTCAATTTTTCAATGAAAGGTGATTCTTTTTGTCCATCTCATAAACTAACAAAGAAAGTTGGTACATTTTATAGAGAGAAAGATAAAAAATAGATATTCCTAATAAATGAATAGAAGATAAAAGTAGAATATTTATCTCCAGATAATATGTTTATTATGCTTTGGATGCAAGGCTTTCTTATCCCAAGGAAAGGGGATAGAGAAACCCTTAAATTTTCTGGCATCTTTATGTTGGACTATCTTGTAAACATGAGAAAGGTAAATCTCCTAGGGTACATTTTTGAAAAAATCAATAATGTCAAGTTATAAGTGATCAAGTATCATTTGATTATGTATCCCTCTATTCTTACAAAGTTCATTCTTGAGAGTTTGAAGTTTTGTAATATTCCTATGAAAGGAAAGTTAAAAGAAATAAATCCTTCTTGGATAAGTAAGAATACACTAAAGAAGTTGTATGTGTGTTTTTATGAACATTCAAAACTTTTTTTAAATATGTAGAAGATGAATCGGCACCAAATTAATCAGCACCTATTCCAATTTAAGTAATTCCAACTGTTTTTTCTCCTCAAAATTCAGATCCAAAAATCATTACTAAGCTGAAGAAGAAATCAAAATATAGAAAGGATGTTGTGGCCAAGTAGAGGAAAGATAAATAACAAAGAAAAGAATGTGATACTAAGTTCGTCCTTAATCCATCTGAAGCCTTATCTAAGAAAATAAGGGTAGAATATACTATACAAGTTGAGAAGAAAAAGAGGGATCTCTTGAAAAGTAAATCTCAAGATTTTGATGTCACTAAAATATTGAAAGGAGTTGAGTTGTCAAGTTCTCAATTAACAGAAGAAGTCCAACAAGAACCAATCGTACAGAGTCTTCCAAAAAAATAGAAAGGGAAACAAGTTCTAAAATAAGTTCATGAAGTTGAAGAAGAAGAATATTTTCTTTTGCAATTTCTTCAGAGTTCAAAAAAGATTAGAGAAGAATATTTTCAAAAGAAAAGTGAAGGTATTCAACAAGTTCCTCATTCCAATGAAGCACTAGCTCAATCTATTGAAACTATTTTAGATAGATTTCCTTCTCAAGTAAACCAAGGTGATCAAACTTCTCATACAAAAAAAATAATTGTTATCAGTGACAAAGTAGAATAATAAATAAAGGAAAATTAGAAAGAAAAAGGAAAATAGCTAGTTAAAGATTCAAGCCGATCAAATGAACTGGATTCATATGATAAGGATACTAATTCAGAATACACAATTTATCTCAAGAAAAGTGATTACATTTTTCATGTGTTGAGGAGAATTGAGAAGACTATTTATTATTTTCTTAGAATTGAATGGAAATTGATTACATCATTGACAATCAAAGGAAGAAGTTTGGTTTTGTAAGGTAACTTATAAAGAGAGTATTGTCAATTGAAGCTGGTTTAAAAGTTTTGTCTCAAAGTTTTGTTTCCCACAAGAAGGATTTCAATAGGATGACTAAGTGGTCATACAAAACATAAATCTCAATGAATTAACATGCGGTATCAATTGAATACTTACATAGGCTTTCAAATGATCTTGTTATTACTTTTAATAATCTTGACAAAGAAACTATTAAAAGGATGAATTAGATGTCAAAAAATCATGGAGTTGATACTCTTTCAATAAAAGAGTTTCAAGAGAGGATGAATGCTTTCCAGTCAGAGTTTCTGAAGGTTTCATCTTTTAAAGATGAAATAGTTTTGTTGAAGAAGCAAAATTCTATGTTATGTCAAGACAATAATAATTCGAAAGATAGAATTGATACTCTTTAAGAAGTAATTAGAGTTCAAGAAGAGGCTATCAAGAATCAAGATTAGGTTTTTTCCAATCAACAAGAGCTTCTCAAATCCCAGGGTGATTTTATCTCAGAAGACAAGAAAGAAATCAAGAATATGAAATCTATTCTCCATGAGCTGATCAAGAAAGAAAAAGAAAGAGAAAAAAATGATTGTTTTATTGTATCGTTATTTATTGATTAAAATTTCAAATTTTATGGACTTTTAACAACTCAGTGAGTTTTATATTTTCATTTCTATTGTCTTCAATTTTTTCTCTCTATCCTTTTCAAGAAACTCAAATACTTTACTGTTATTTTTTTAAATAACAAAGGGGGATAATGTTTTATAAGGGGAAAATTTTCTAATAAAATACTTCTAAATCAAGGAAAAACTAAGAATACAATCCTTAGGAAAGTATATACCTAATGGGGAGTTAGTTATACTCAATTTCATATTCAGCATAGTTTTTATAACTCATGGGGAGATAATTATTTCTTTCCTAGTTTTACTTTATGTTTTGTGCTTTCCAAAAAGGGGTAGATTGTTAAGTCAAAAGTCCTCTTTTGACTTTTATGAATTTTTTTTGGAAATCACAAATCTCTTTATATTATTTTATCATACTGACTATGTTTATCGTACTGACTTTGTTTATCGTACTGACTATGTTTATCGTACTGAATATGTTTATCATACTAACTATGTTTATCGTACTGAGTATGTTTATCATACTAACTATATTTATCATTCTGACTATATCATACTGACTATGTTTATCATACTGATTCTGAAAATTGTACTAATTCTATCAATCGTACTGACCCTATCAATCATACTGACCATTATGCATCATACTTACTTTTCATCATATCAATACACTGGACTAAGTAATAATAATAGTACCTATATTTTAATTTTATCACAAGAATGTTTTTATCCTTTTATCGAAAAACATGTTTATATCAATCATACTCATTATTATCATTTTCATATATATTTTGTTTTAACAAAAATGATGTCATCGAGTTAGTTATAAAGTAATAAAAATGATTTCATGTTTTCTATTTCAATATGACCGTTATAATGCCAGGTCTCCAAGCCCCTCAAATTTTTCTGGATAAATATGATCGTTGGAGGAAATATAACCGTTGGAACCTGAGGCCTATAAATAAGAGGTCATTTGATGCTGAGAAAATAATAGAGAGACTTTGATTATCCATTTCTTCTATCAAGTTCTAGAGAGATATGTTGTGACTTCTCCCTTGCTTCATGCAAAATCCTTGAGATTACAAAACATGAATGACTCGTTCTTAGTTTTTGTATTTCAATAAGTGTTATGTTTTACTTTGTGTGACCGATCAGGTGATAACGATCAAGGGCTATCAGGGATAGGAAAATGGTGCATCCGATCTTGATATCGAGGGATTTCAAGTTTTTAAAAGACAAAGGTACCGATTACCTATAAAATCGATGGCTTGCAGAGATATTAATACAGACGTGTCGATCATCATATCGATGGCTTGCGGGGACAACAAGACAGACGTGTCGATCATCATATCGAGGGCTTACCAAGGTGGTGGTAAGACATACCTTTTATCCTAGGTGTAAGGATACCCTTCTCTTTGGGATAAAATAATTGTAATACTTTTACATTTCTGCTGTGATTTTTATTAGAAAGTAACTTGTATTGTTTCCTTTTTCATTTCATATTCAATTGTAATTTTTTCAATTACGATTATTTTCTTACATGTTGTATTAATAGATTCAATACACTCTATGGTAGAATATTTCACATTTTTATTCCTCTTATTATTGTATTCATTTTTAATACATTTGATGTACATTACTTATAGTATTACATTGTATCATACCTTTTATATCTAAGACAATTTTGGTTTATGAATTTTATTAGTTTAAGATCATTTAAACAAATTTCTTAACTATTTAAATAAAAAGTTTTTAAATCTAAAATTCACCCCCTACCCCCTGTATTGTCCCATATAATATACATATACATCTATATTTTGATCCAACATAACTATCTTCACTTCCATCAAATGGGATATGAAATCATTATTCGTGTGTGCAACAGACAACCCCCTTGTGAACAGATGTTATTCGTTTTCTATCACCACCTCTCGTGAATGGATATAATTATATATTATATATTATATATTATATATATGATATTATTATACTTATATAATTATTATATCACATAAAACTCTTTACTTTCCATTCTTTGGGAATATGATAACATCACTCACATGTATGGTGAACTACCAGCTCACTAAGCGATGTGATTTGTTCACGCATTACATGGAAGGTAATAAAGATGGTATTAATGAAAATATGTAATATATATGACATAAAAATTATTCTAAAATTATAATATTTTATTTAAATTTCTTTCTTTCAATCCTTTTAGAAAATGGAAATAGCATTCACTTGTACATACAGCCTACTGTCTCCATAAACGGTGTATTTCATTTTCTATATATAAATTTTATGGATTAATCTAAATAAATATATACTGAATATATATGATATTAATTTCATGTTTATAATTCTATATATTATGGATCCATGATCAAATTAAGAGTACCAAAAATAACAAAACAAAATATACATGAAAAACAAAGCAGTTATTACCTAAAACATGACTTTAATAATAAAAATGTTAATAAGTGGGTAATAAAAGGTAATAATAAATATTAAATGGTATTATATATATGATTCTGTTTATTTAATTGATTTATAATAATCCTATTTTTATTATAAAGTATTTCTAAATGTGTATGAGGGAATTCGAGACTTAAGGTAAGTGATTTTCATCCCACTTTTTACTTCTGTGAGACACATGTCATATTAACCACCTCTATATTTTATGTGGTGAATATAGATCCCATGAATTTATTTTATAATTATTCTAATAAAAATTATGAATATTTATATATCCATTTAATAATCTCTCTTTCATGTGGTTTATGGTTTAAAAGTTACCAAAACTGTGAAGGATTTTTGCCTCAATTTTCCCTCTTTGAGAAAAACGTTATGTTATGAACTGATATTGTTTTATGAGGTGTATATACAACACATTTTACATGTAATACCATTAATTTATTTATTATTGTGATATTATATGTTTCATTTTATTTTTTTATTTCTTGGATCTTATCATTCAATGTTTCCAAAGTGGTAAGGATTTTATGTTACAATCTCATCGTTCATTAGGATTTCTCATGATTATGAATCCAAAGATGAAATATTATGATCTATATTTAAAGAAACTCATGAATTTTATTCTCCTATGTTTATTTAATAAGAATACATGTTTTACCTTTATTTTCCACACCTTATGTACTTAAGAGTTTGAAATAATGTTTTTAATAAAAATTGTCTTTATTTCTCTCTTCGGTTGAAAAAAAAATCATCCAAAAACATTGTTTTAAACAAATAAAAAAATATGTTAACATTATTCAAATGATTTGTTCAATAAATTTATACACAAATTTTATTTTATTTTTAAAAAATTGAACTGAATCTTCTTATCATTTTTCAAACAATGCCCATTTGGCCTTTATTGAAAATTTAAAAAGAATATATGTTTTAACCTATATGATATGAATGGAATTCATCGTCATCGTGACCATTATTTTCATTTTATATTCCTTAATAATTTTTCAAGGTTAGTTTCAAATAAAATTATTTTTAATTTTTTTATGTTTTAAATTTTTTTCAATGCGGAAAGGATATTTTCCTAACTAAATTTTTTATTTGATTTTTAAATATCATTACATAGGTTTTGAAGGTTATTTCTAAAGAAAATGATTTCTCAAATATTTTATGAATTTTTATTTTTAAAAAATTATTTTCAAAGAAAATTTATTTTCCTCAAGAAATGTTCCAATTTAACTTTCAAACTCTTTTTACATCTGATATTACATACTTTTATGTTAATTATACTTTATGAGGGATATGATCCAAAGATACCATTATTATTCTTTCTATGGATAGTTTATGTATATGATGACAAGATGATTAAAAAACTTGTTTCTCTTACGCAAGATTTACCATGATAAAATGCTTATAAAACTAGCCTCTTTTATATGGGTTATGTTGTTATGAAATGGTGAAATTGTTATGAAATCTATTTCTTTTCAACGGGTTATTTTATGATGAAATATTTATGGAACCCATTTCTTTTCATGGATTCTGATACGGTTAATGTTTTATAATCTTTTGGCACACATGTGTATGATATTCATTATGTGATGGTGGTTATGTTATAACTAAGGATGGTGGTTAAATTATAACCAAAAATGGGTGAGACCTATATATCCCTCCAATGCATTCGGTAAAGATTGATATATCATGAGATAAACATGATTGGAAAGAGGAGTGAACCCAGTTCATTAAGGAACACTATCAACTATGATGTTCTTGGGAGTGAAACTTGAATATGATATTGGTTTGGGTTTTGGACCCTGTCCACAATGATAATCTTGGAAATGAGCCTTAAACTATAAAGGAAATTATTTTTTGTGATTATGTCTATGCTACAAATCTATGATATTGTTATGATTTCATGGTTCATGTTCTTGGATTCTATTATGATTCATGTCTTATGAACTACCAATATTTATTATATGACCGAATTCTATGATCTATGATATGCATGTATGGTTTTCAAATGATATTCTCATGTTCTGATACCCTTATTCTCATGTTATGTTAATATATCCCTTGATTACCCTTACAAATAATATGAGATCACCCTTTACTATATTTCCATTACCTGGGTTATGATGAAATTTATTATGTATGATATATATAATAAGGGTTCTAGTAATGAATAACATAGAGGGAGATACTATATCTCACTTATAGACTAGTTTTTTATGTGTCCACCAGTCGAAAATGGGGATTCAACGTCGGGTATTTTTTGTTTTGGTTGTTAGTTTTCAACCGATGTTTATAAAGGTGATGTTAAAAATAAAATTTCAGCATCATTTTTATGAAACCAATGTTGATACACATCAATGAAAAAATTTCAGTGTCGTTTTATACAATAACCGACACCAAATCAATTTTCAGTGAGGTCTTCAGTGTCAGTTTTAATGAAAACTGACATTAAAGACCTTGTTTTATGAGTATTTTAATGTCGATTACCACATAAACTGATGCCAAATTGTTTTATTTTTGGGTATTCAATGTCATTTTTAAAATTTAAATGGTGATAAAATTGAATTTATTCGATTCAGTATCAGTTTATATATATAACTAACACAAAAAAGAGTTTCAACATCTGTTATTTTAATAACCGGTGTTGATAATTATAAAAAAGATTTAAAAAAAATAATATTATAAAATCACAGAATCTAAAACCTATAAGAACACAAAATAGATATATATATAGCACAAAAATGACCAAATATCATATTATCCTATCTAAATTAAAACATTCAACAAATATCACAAACCATGACTAATAACCCAATAAACTAAAACTCATGCTAGCCTTAAAAAAGACTACTGAATTAGTAATTATTACCTAAATAACTGATAGTTAAAATGAATGGTTCTTTCATTATAACAAAAAACATCATAAGATAAATAAATACAATTGGTGTGTCAAACATTCCTTAAAAATAAAATTATCACAAATGTCATGTTAAAATTTTCTTTTCCATTTTCAACCAAATCAATAGGTTTCCATCAAATTCATGAATTTTAAAATAATTTTCCATTTAAATTAAATTTTATAAATAACAAATATTAAATAATAACATGAAGTTAATTTACAATTCAACCCGTCATTTTTCTCAAAATTTATAAAAGCAAACATAATTGACCAAATTAATCAGAATAACTTTATCTATATAATTATATTTTAAACTAGAATCAAGAAATTTACATACCTTCTAGTTTATAAAATAATCATTTTCAAATGTTTAAGAATTATTTTTAGATCATTAGGATAAAACACCTATTATAAAAAAAGAATTATTTTTTTAACACTTTATTAGGAAATGTAAGATTAATCATAAACATTAAAAGATACTTATACCTGATGATGGAATTTGCAACCAAACTTATCAAATAGTTCACAAAAAATATTTAAAATGGTTCAAACCATCATTTGTATAAAGATCAGAATCATTTAACATCTACAATAGCATTGAAATTAAAATACAGAATAATACGTCATAAAATATAAAATAATTAATATAACCAACCTCATCAAATTCAGTCAAAATCCCAGTTGTGATTATCTCGTACATGAATCATAAAACATAATAACCACATTCTATGTTTCCTTTCTGATGATGAAACTGGGGTAATAAAACATTAACATTATATTAAAAACCAACATGTATATATATATATATCAAAAATCAAAATATTTTGAAAAATTAAAATATTTACCTTTACTTTCACATATTTGATTTTATTTGGATTATTTATCTTCTACTTATTTTTGTTAAACCTTTTACATGGCCTGTATTTTCATTTATATCAACTAATCAAACATGTAAAATAATAAAATATATAAGTATTGATCTTAAAAAAGGAAGAAAACTTACTCGTTTAACAATGTAGAATATTTATAAAAATCACCTAATAAAGAGAAAAACTAGTATAGTATGCATTCCCTTGTGTATAATACTCCTAATGACTAACACCCTCTAAAATATAAAATATCAACAATTAATGTAATTATAATAAATATTAGTTCAAAATTATATTAATGATCTTACCCATCAATGAATGGAAAAAACCATCATCCAATCTCTGTATTTGATAATCTCTCAGTTATATATTTAATTATACCCGGATGTTTTACATATTTCACATCTATTGAAATGAATTCTTGATTCATAAGACCATAAACACCAGTGGTATCATTTTGTCTCAGAATCATGTATAGATACCAAATTAAATACTTAATATATTAGGTCACTTAAAATCATCTTTACTTACATAATTAAAAATTTAAAGTTAGACTTACTTAAATGGAAAATAATTGAAACACAGTCACACTGATCTCTTCAAACTGAATCAGATCCTTGATATCTTTTTTGAATATTCTCAACATAGTTTCTTCCACATATTTCATCCATAATATGAAACTCATAAAAATTTTCCGATGAAAATACAATATCAGATAATCTATTTATCCCATCAGAAATAGAATTATATGTAGCTATTAGTTCCTGAACCTTTTGATTCTGTTTCCTTTGTATCATTTCTTTTGATTTTACATAATCCTATAAAAATTAAAATTCATAAAAAATTATATTTAATTTTTAATTAAATGTAATTAATATTTAAAAAATCACATACCTCATATGACAGACAAGATAGAAGGTTATTCTTTCAAACTAAAAACTAACTTACACAATCCCCAACTCTGGTAACCTCCTCGGTAATAAATGGTAATAGACAATTAGGATAAATAAAATCATTCACCAACACTCTAGAAGAACCCAAATACAAAGACTAGTGATGTATAGAATCCATAAAAATATTTACGACTCTATATGTTATAATAAATACATTAGTATATCCATAATACAACTCACAATATAATGTTTGGTCTAAATGGGGAGGTGGAGGATTTAAGGAGGAAGGCTGGGTGGGTTGGGCCAGTTGGGCAGTCTGTACATATGACGCATCTGCCTGTGAAGGATGAAAAGACTTGATATGCTAGGAAGGATGAGTAAGTTGTGATTATATCATCAATTTTTTAAAAATATCTTGAACAATTGATTTAATTTGACCACCTGTGGATTGTTTCATTTCTTTCATCTCAACTTTTGAGGAATCCATTTCTGGATCTCTTGACTTCTTCCTTTGATTACCAAAAAATTATTAATACTAACATCCACCTAATATCCTATTACTTGTCCTAGGAGTTCTTCCTTTCCTAAATTCATAGCTAGTATATCCATCCAAACCTCATAGATAAAAGTAAATTGTCTCTCTTTATCCTAAATATCATCCCAAAATATCAAATGAAACTATTATATCAATGTTTTTAATTTAAAAATTAAAAAATTATATAAAAGTTAAACAAATATTTACTTACAATTATATTAACTAATTCCTTATCATTCTCTATAAGATACATTTCATTTTTCCTTCTTCTCGCTCATTTCCATTTTTTATGGCAAGTTGGAAGAGATAAAGAACCAAACTGGTCCTCTTCTAAACCACTACTAGATCGAGCTCTTAATGCTTCAAATTTTTCTTCAACCATTTTTTTCTCCAATAACAGATACCCTCCAAAAGATAAAGTATGAGGGTATACATTTTTAAACTACATATCTTGATAAGATCTTCTAGAGGCTTGTTATATAAAAAATGATAATAATTAATTAGATAAATATATAATAAATTTTACAATATAAAATAATTGTCATACCTGAATTTTTTCTTCATGTCGACTATCAGAAAATTAATTCTATGTAACTACATATATAAACTCATACTTAAGGCATTGTTTTTCATCCTTTTTATTTCGAAAAACATAATTTTTTTGTCAATTTTGATTTAAAATATCTTCATAGAACCACCGCTAAAGAGATATTTCTTTTCCTAATTTCTTCTGTTTCCTAGAAACTGAATGTCGTCTGTAATTAAATAAATTAAATAAGAAATATAAAATATTTAATATTAAAAAAAATTGAGATATTTTATCATCATGGCCTCCTAAAACTATAGTTTCTCTATCCTGTAAATATAATTTTAATTAGGATATAAAATAATAATCCTGAAACAAATCTACAATGATATATAAATGATAAACTGAATTGCATTTGGGCCAGTTGCATTATTATTATCATCAAAACAAATATGTAATCTTCTACCTCCATGAGGTGGTGGCAGTTTTGGTAGACATGTAATACTATGTCTACTAACTTAAGAACTTGATTTCTCTATAGTAATAGGAGAAGTATCCTCTACTGAGGAATCATCAGTAGTATTGAAAATATTTCTTATAAATTAAAATTTTTCTTTCATTAAAAAAGTATATTATTGAATATTTAATAATATGAAAAAATAGATATACCTTGGTAACGGTTCTTATCTCTCTATATCTAACATTGACACAAGAAAGTTTTATGATATTTTTTGTACCTGTATATCATTATAAAACTGAATATTTATAAAATAGGATGAAAAAATAAGTAAAAAAATAGGAATTCATTTGTAAGTTTAAAAAAATAAAAAATATATAAATAATTACTCAAACAATTATAAGTCTAATTTATTGTTTTTACATATTCCTTCATCATTATCATTATGTACTACATGCACTTTGTTTACCTTATAGACATTATAATCATCCAAAAATCGCATAATAGATGAATAAGACTCGTGTAAATCAATAAAATCATCATCATCATCCTCATCACTCAAATTGTATCTTTTTCCTTGAAAAACAATAAACCATTAATAATTATATGGATCAATGACATAAAATATCTTATTTTCATGTGTCTCCATGATAAATGGTTCCTCATTGAAATTAAATCTTTTCAAATCAACCAGTATAAATCCACAATCATCATGTCTCACACCAATATTTCAATCAACCCAATTACATTTAAACATAGTGATTCGAAATTTTGTATAATCAAGTTCCCATATATCCTCAAGAACTCCAAAAAATGTCGATGAAGAAGAAATTATATTTTTATCTTTTGCACTCAAAAAATGATCTACTTCAGCGATAATCATCTCACTATTATTTTGAATGGTACTACCATCATCCATCTTTTTTGTGTAAAATATATACCCAATAATATCAAAACCAGACCGTGTTATCACATTAATAGATGGTACCCCTTACAAATATTTCAATGTTTCTGATGCGGATATATCTATACTCACTTTCCCTTTAAACCATGAAACAAATGTTTTTTTATTCTCAATAATTAACCAATTTTCATTTATTTTTGGATATCGTATCTTTAATTTAGTAACATGTGATGATATATATGATTGAACATCATCTGTGTTGTTTAAAATGTATAAATGTTCTTGAATAATTTCATCGTGTGGAATGAACTTCACCTTTAAGATTAGAATACTCCTACCTTCACTATCAACTATCAAATGCCGAGATATAGGGAGACCAGTATGTTGTACTTCATACAAATAATCATTAAAAAACTCAATCACCTCTTCTGATAAATATTTTTGAACATTATAGGCCTCTAGTCGATAAGGATTATTAACATATGACATTAAAATTTTCATATAACTTTTAAAATTATACATCCAACATAAATAAATAGTCCCACATATTCTTATCTCACACACCAGATGAATCACCATATGAACTATTATATCAAAAAATGTAGGTGTAAAATGATTTTATAATTGAAAAAGTATAAGAGAAGCTTCATTATCCAACTCATCTAAAAAATTTAGATCAACAACTTTGCTACAAACAGATTTGAAAAAATTACATAATCGGATGATAGTATTTTTGATAGCTGGCAATAATATACCATGTAGTGTGACCGGTAGCAGTAGTTGCATCAATACATAACAGTAAAAAGATTTCATACCTACTAGTTTTTAATCCTTCCCTGACACAAAATTCTTCACATTTGAAGAATGTCCACTGGGTAATTTTATACCATATATACATTGACAAAAATTAAACTTCTCACACTTTCTTAATGTGTGACAAGCTAAAAGTAAATATATTTTGTTTCCTTTCATAGTAAGAACTAACACTAAACATATTTCCATTTCTTTCAAGACCAATCTAGAATTAAATTCATATTTTTTCTTTAATTTTATGTCTAACAAAGTTCCAATAAAAATATCTCAAATATTTTTCTCAATATTCGTAACATAAATTTTATGTGTATCTCTAAAAAACACTAATGAGGTAGTTCAAAAAAATAGACTTCTTCTTCCAGATATCTTTTTGAAGACCATAACTACTTTTCTCTCTAATTATTGAATCAATATTTCTAACCTTTTCATACTATTCTTCAATCAAAAATGTTTGTGGGGGAATATTTTATTCTTGTAAAATATTAAAAAAAATCAATCTATAATAAGGATGATCATCTCAAAAAAATATTGATGCACCACGTATACTATCTTTTTTTCATTCTGCAATTGATAATATGAAGTATCGTCTTCAAAAATTGGACATTATTTATTTTCCTTAACATTATATCCATATAAGTATACATATACAGTAAATTCATTTATACTAAGCTTGAAAAATAAAATAAACTTTTTTTTATGCTTCAAAATAATTAACACATATCTCCCATAGAAGTTTAAAATCATCAATCTTGGGTAAAATATACACATCAATATCATTTCTAGGCTATTTTGGTCTAGAAATCATCATGCTCATCATAACATATTTTTTCTTCATATAAATTTATGGGGATAATTTATAAACTACCAACAATACAGGCTATGAACTATGTTAGCATATTAGGCTCCAATATGGATTTATTCCACCTATACACACTACCATTCTAATATTTCTAATTTCAATTACAAAATTAGGAAATTTTTAATCAAATATCTTCCATTGTGATGAGTCAACTGGGTGAAATAATTTACCATCACATATGCATTCATCTGAATTCCATCTTAACCTTTTTGCATCAATTAAATTTGAAAATTGATGCTTCAAATGAAGAATTATTGGAAGGTACCAAATTTATTTAGCAGGAGCTTCAATTTCAGTACTTGATAATGAGTCAAAGTTAATTAATTGGAATTATATGAAGGGGTTATTGGAAAGAATTATTTTATTTATCATGAGGTTAGATGTTAGTACCTAATAATGAATCTGAATTTACTTTTTCATCCATCTTATAGCGTGATGTTCTACATATAAGACATTTTGATAAAAAATCATATTCTTTATTATAAAACACAAAGTAATTAAGGAAAGAATGTATCTTTTTATACCCTGATCCCATTTGGAATAATATTTTATTTTCATCATAATTGGAATTTGGAAGTCTGTTGCCTTCTAGAAGTAGCTCTTTAAAAAATATCAAGTAAGTTAAAGAAAATTTGATCACTCCCATCATTTCTTAATTTCATGTTATCCAATATCAAAATTTTTGATAACACTGTATATTTACAAAAACCTAGGAATAATGGTTTTTCAGAATCTTCGTACAATTGTTAAATAGTTTCTATTTTCTCAACGATTTCAACACATAAATCATGTATTAATTCTTCAATACGATCCTCAATCACATAATGAATATTTTCTTCAACATTATATATTGAATTTAAAGTTCATTCACCATTAAAGATCCAAATTTTACAATTAAGGCTAAAACCATATCAAATGATATGATCCTTGATTTCTATAGAATTTAACTTTATCATATTAAAACACTTCACATGTGGATAGAAAATCAAATCTATGTTTTGAATATTTCATTTCTCAAATTCTAATAAATCATACATTCCTTTTTCATATTCATTAGTGGTTCATCGTAAATTTATCCAGTTATGATCCATTCAATATCTGAACTCATACTATAATCAATGATATATTAAAACATATAAACATTAAAAATATATATATATATATATATATATATAGATAAATTTTAAACATAAAAATATACAACAAACTAATACTACCTTTATGTTATATCAAGTTAATTTTTTAATATAATTTTATTTTCCAAAAAAAGGTGCAAAAGAGTCATTTAATCAATAATAATTCACCATTAATCATGCCAAATTTAAATAAAAATTTCCCATAACTTAACTCCTTTAGATTAACATTAATTTATTTTTTAATAGTATAAATTCTTATAAAATTCATGCCAAAATTATAAACATGAAAAAATTCTCTATTACACTGTTCATAATTAATATAAATTCATTCATCATCTTTTTAAATGATAAATTCTTTCATTTAATCCAAAACTACAATATTAGGTTGATAATTCAATATTTCTATCACACAACCATTATTCAATTAATACATCTAAAATGATAAAAATCAATTTATCATTTATGTTCTCTTAAAACCATATATTAAATTTTCAGCCTCTTTTAAATTCATAATTCATATAGTTCTCATAGGAAAAACACTCAATAAAAAATTATATACTTATAATTAATTTCACAATTTAATTTATTTAAATATTAATACATTTGTAATATTCAGCATCAAAATCACACATAACATGCATATTACTCATATAAAAGAATTAAAATAATTTTAAAGTATATGATTGAAATCACTGACCATTTAAAAATTAGAAATATATGATAGGAATGGTCATCAATTTACTCCTAAATTAATAAAAATCAATAATTTCATCAAAATAAATTTATCAAATAAGAAAAGTAATCAAAATAAACAAATTGTAACAACAATATTAATAATGAACAATCAATTTCTTAAAAAAATGGACCAATAATTCAAAATTATAACTAAATAATAACCAATTTTTCTAAAAAAATAAAAAAAAATGTATAATATTCATATTTGAATATGATAAATTTATCCACAATCTGACTTTTCTCTTTTGAATTATGTTGAATAATAAACAATGTAATAACTAAGATACATAGTTGTATATATGAATGAAGATCCTGAAAAAAAAATATGATTGATGTGAAGCCGTAAATATGTTTTAGAACATGAAATAAAAACATAAACAAAGAAAAAAATATTAAGAATGAAATAATGATAACTATTGATCATGAAATGATGATTAAAATGGTAAAAATCAAAGAAAAAAAGTTTTCTAGGTGGTTCAGGTGGCCGTTGGTGCTATCACGAGTTGCGATAGATGAAGAAAATGATCAAAATGGTTTAGGGTGTTTCAAGTGGCCTTCAACGCCATTGTGAGTTGAGAGAGATGAAGAAAAATATTGAAGTGGTTTAGGGTTTCGAGTGGCCAAATGTTCAATTCATTTTTTTTAAATACGTTTCAGCATCGATTATCTAAAAATTGATTCCCAAACATATTTTTTTTGTTTTCAGTGTCCATCTTTACATAAACTAATGCTGAAATATTTTTTATGGGTTTTCGGCATCGGTTTATGGTAAAAATGATGCCGAAAAAATAATTTTTTTAGTTTTTGGTGTCGGTTTTTAAGGAAACCAATACTGAAAAGGAATCATTTCTTATTTATTTGGCGTCAGTTCCAATAAAAACTAACACTAGAAACTTTTTTTTTAACTGTTTCACATCGGTTTTATAGAAACCAATGTAAAAAATTATGATGTTGAATCCCCATTTTCTACAAGTGTTCTATAGTTACAAATTTATTATACCATTAATATCCACATGTGTGTGTTTGTTTAAGGTAATTAATATTCATCTGAAAATATTTAATATCTATATATGAGAAGTTCGGGTCATTATAGGATTTTAGGATTTCTATTATATGGATGGGTCATACTGAATTTTTAGTACGATTTGGGCATGACCCTTAAGACATATATCAGAGGGAATAGTCTCCCAACAACTATCTTAGGGCCTCACAATTAGTCAGTAACCTCTAACATATGGGAAGGAAAACCTAAGTTCATGTTAATTCATCACACTGGCATTGTTAGTGTTGTCTAGGATGAGGAGTTATAAAATTGTATCATATATTTTCATCATATGGGATAATTTAGTGATATATGGAGTTATATATCAGTACTCCAAAGGTATATCCAATGCATTATTTACCAACTAAACATTAGTTAAAACTTAAGTTGTCAGGATATGTCCAATTTTTATATTAGGAACTCTAGGATGAGTGAGGTGTTAGTTTGGGTTGAGAATCCTATGTGGGGTGGATGAAATTCCTGATGAGTTTTAGGGATTGACTGAGATTTTTTGATTTTCTCATGCATCATGATAGTTTCATGCTAGGGGATTATACATGCACCTATGGGTGGTGTTTTTTTTTATGAAACCACATAAAAATCTATATTATTTGAAATAAAATTATAATATAAACAATGTATTCTCACATATTTTATAATGAGTGATTATATTAATATGGATACATGGGAATTAGGTGATTAATTATTATGTGGTTATTTGGCCTCTGTAGGGTAATGGTTTTACAAATTTTAGAATTTTAAGAAAAACATGGTTTTGAAAATAGAACTTTTATGGGAGCATGATCCATGTGTAATTGGTTTTCTAAAATGGTTTTATTCAAAATAGCTCATGGATATGGTGATTTTATATTGGTTTGGGATTTTTGGGATTTTAGAGATCTATGTAAAATTATTTTTGAAATTGTGTTTTGAAATGATTTTGAAAATTTATTTCAAAATGGATTTAAGAAAACATTATCATTTTTTTTAAATGACCTTATATGAAAATAATTTTGATGATTTCAATTTATAGAGAAAACCCTTGGACACAAATTGGTGTTTTGAATCTATAGTTAATTTTGGTTTGTGTAGAATTCTTTGAATAGGTTCTTTAAATAAGAATTAGTATCTATGTAAACCAATCTACTTGGGTTTCTTGTTTTAGATGAGAGTGAAATGGGTTCTTGAAGTTTTTGTTTGGATTTTATTCTATGATCCCTTAGGAACTTTCAAGTGAGTTTGGTTAGTTTTTATTCTTGGTTTGGTTTGATTTTCATACAGAAAATTGTTCTTATGTAGATTGATATTTTTGATCTTTAGTGGTAGATCGGGAGAGACTCAGGTCATTGATTCATGTTTTTAATCTATATGTCATTTTTATTTTGAGGGATATTTTTATAGTGGGATCATGAATGGGTTTTTTATGATGGGATCAATTATATGGATATTACTTTTTTGGGTTTATGAATTCAACCCATTAATGTGTGATTTGATGATTCTTCAGGTCGGACCACTGGTTTTCTATATCGTTTCATATGGTGGAGATTCACATTAATTGGAATCGATCATTGATAGTTGAGTATTATAGTGGGGGTCACTAAAATCTTGGGTAGATCATTTTTTTGCACTTTAGAGTTTATAATTGATGGGTACAACTGAGCACTGTCTTATTTTTCAGTGATCAATGTCTAATGTTGGGATCTCAGATGTGAGATGATGGTTCTAACTGGTGGACAGAGTTTTGAGACATTGGAAAATCTTTATTTGTAGGCATAAAATTTATTAACAAGTTTCATTAGGTGAATCCTAGTTTATGACATGGTTCAAGTTTTTAACCATGTTTTATAAATATTTTAGTGGGTGAAACACCATTTATTCCTGGTATGAATACATAGAGGATCACAGAACATTACTATTGTGGGGAATAAGAAGTATTAGGACCCATATATAGTGTTTTTAGTGGGAACATAGGGTTATATGATGGTTTATTTATTTTTAAGAGCATCCAGTACATCTTTTAAAACAAAATGTGGAATGGTCTATGAGGAAAGGTATCACTTCTTTCTTGAATTTTATGATTACATGGATGTCTCTATAAGAAGACTTGGGAGTGGGAGTGAAAAGTGTTAGTGTGAAGATGGATTCTATTGATTTGGTTCTATATAGGATACCATAGTGGGTAATTATATATAATTTTGGATGTATTATATATATTAAATTAAATTGGGATTAGTGGTTCGACTCTATGTCCTAGCATCAGGCTTGAGGTTAGAATCAATGTGATCTGAGGGTGAGTCAGATTAGGAATGCATCGATTCTTAAGGTGGACTAAGATGGTGGATGTTTTTGGTTTGAGGAACTAACTTAGGAATTATATTGAGAGTCAGAGTAAGGATTTTTTTTGTGAAATGTGAAAATGCCTCTAGAGTTAAGTAATTATTCTCCAGTTATTTTATGATTCCCCTTGTACTTTAGGCATCGTGACTGGGTGATGCGGTGGTGTGTTATAGTTGTGTCCAAGAGATTTCAAGGGAGTTAGTTAGGGATGGGAAAACTACTATTTTTGTGTGAATCTAGATGTATTAAAGTGTAAACACATTTCCTAGTAGCATTTGGGACATAGTTGATGCAGATCAACAGTAAGACCATAAGTTATATAGAAGAGTCAATGTATCCAAGCTTGGTGTTTAGAATTTCATAGTGAAATCATGTTGGGAATATGAAGATGGAAAAAGAATAACCGGTGTTAATTGTATAACCAATTTTGTTTGGGTTTCATAGGATGAATACTATCATGGATTGTTTGGGATGATAAGTGTTGTGGAGGGGAGTTTGTAATGAATAATGTCATTACGGGTTAGAAATTCTTGAGGGAATTTTAATATTTAATTTGGAGGATGATTAATTCAAATAATAAATAATTGTAAGGGGTTTAGAAGTATTAAAATATCTATACCTATTGTTTTTAGGCTTTACTTGGGTATCAAGATATGTCATGGGGTTTGGGAGAAGGTCGGGGAGTCTAGGGAGGAGTCTGAATGGTTGGGCTACCAGGTTCACCAACAGTAGACCATTCACGGTGTAACCATATATCCCATGCTGTGAATGTTTTGGTAGAGGAGTTGTACCCCCTTTATAAAGTTAGTCTACATCATTAAATCTTGTTTCATGTCATGAGAGTTCATTAGCCCATTTCTCAGGTACTTTGGGAATTCTTGTCCTAAGGGTTTAATTTTGGAAACTCCCTTCAGGGTTTCTTCATTTCTTTTCGTTTGATGTAGATGAAGGGCCTCCCTTTGCTTCACTTTCCCCCTCCCTTTAGTGCATCTAATATTGATTGTTTAGGTTCACTTTTTAATTTTTATTCCATGTAAAATACCTCCCTTATTCTTCATAATCTTCCTAAATTTTTATTCTAGTGAAATTTTATAAAGTTTGAGAAGAATTATTTCACTAGAGTATGGTGAAATCATTGAACCAAAAGGGGATTTCATATGCAGGTTATAGAGAATGTACTAAAAGGATATAAACAAGTCATCATTCATAATTTCATAAAAATTATATTACATTGTAGGTTTATTTAGGGTTTGGATGTTTTTTTTTGTAAAATTGGACTTTGATTTGGGTTTAGAATTTGGAGATTTTATTTCCTATAATTGGGGTGTGTTGGGAGTGGATTACACCTGGTTGCTCACAATTCGGGTATCGTTGGACTACTTTGTGATTTTGGAACCTATTATAATGTGTTGGGTTTCTATTTTAAATTAATTAAATAAATAATTTAATGATGATATATGTTTAGAAAGGTGATCATGGACTTGGTTGAGGTTAGTACTATCCTAGAGTGATTTATTAATATTTTTGTTGAGGTAGGGGAATTAACTTTATTTGATTCACTTGGTTGTTTAGTTATTTTATGTTCATTTACCTTCACTATTATATCTTCCAACATGTTTCATGATTTTTGTGAGTTTATATAAGGTTATGATGGTCTCGTGTTGGCATAATAGTCAACAAGAATTTATGTCTTTCAAAATAGTATGATGGTTTCACCGTGATCGAATGAGTGTTGATGCCTCTCTATGTGGTTTTTTTTTTTGCGGTGTTCACTGTATTTCAAAAAAAATGGTTTAATTTTAAAATGTAATATTCAAAATTGATTTTATTGAGATGGAAACTTCAAAGGAAATTTTTAATTTTTGAAATAATATTTCAAATGGTATTTTAAAATGGTTATAGGGTTTTTTAGTGATTTTTAATGGGTTTTAGGCCAAAGTCCTTATCTGAGTAAGGTGGTATGAGTTTCCTTTTTAAAATGGATTTAAAATAGGTATTTCATTTGGCTGATAAATGAAAGTCTAAGTGGATTATTTTTTGTTTTTTTCTATTTTACCATGTGTGTTCAATGCCTAATTTTCTAAAGTATTGTGTTCCTTGTATTTACCTGTTATAGTGTTTTCCTTGTGAGATGCATGATATGTGATGATGTGTTTTGTGTGTGTGGCCCCATGATAACTTGTCTAAATGATGATGTGTGTTGTTTAGATAGTCCAGTGAGAACTTTTCTTGTGTT
Organism: Viscum album; assembly: GCA_963277665.1. NCBI lineage: Eukaryota > Viridiplantae > Streptophyta > Magnoliopsida > Santalales > Viscaceae > Viscum > Viscum album. The sequence continues at coordinate 528,264,101 of OY728146.1, forward strand.
ATCAAAGTTATAGTATGTATATATTGATGTGGTGGACCCCTTTGAGTGTTTAGATGGGTCAAAAATATGTTTAAGATGTGGGACAAGATCCTAAGGAATGAGTGCCATGATGGTGATTTAGTGAGGTATGATATGGGTTGTGTTCCCTGTTTTTTGTTTCCTATATCTTCTTGATAGAACTCCCTAGAGTATCCAAGGATGGATCAGAGTGCTTGATATTACCTCCGTATAATCCATGGGGATGGTTCAGTGTGATGATTTTTCTTTTTTTCTTTAGGTATCGGGTCGAGGACCTTTCCATGAGAGGATTGGGTTGGTGTGATTATCATACATTTCATAGTAAGCTTGGGTTGAGGACATTCATGGGGTTTGTTTCATGGGACAATGTGATACACAAATGATGGACCTCCCTTGATTGATAAGGTATAGGCTGAGACTTATGGATATATGATAATTCCATGTTCCATTGGGTAGTTTGTTTTGGATTGTATGATTCCCCGCCCTGAGTATTTTGGTGTGGGTTAGAAATCATCTTTGATTAAATCATACCTCATGTATTCTGATATGGTTTGGTTTACAGTGTGAGGTGACATCTTCCTTGTGGAATGAATCCAAATTATGTAGGTTTTAGTTTCATGGTATCCTAGTTAGCACACAATGACCTGAATTGTATGATTGTATATTAATTGTGGGTGTTTTAAGGATGGATGTGTTTCACTGACACAATTACATCTATTCATATATGTTTCACACAGATACACTTGATCAAAGTATCACTTATTATTTTTCAGGAACAATGGATACCTACTAGTTCATTAGACTCACCCCTACATATGTACATGGAATTTGATTTAATGTATGTGGGTAGATCTTCATTTTTTATATCAAGAAATAGGTGTTTCTTAGAGCCAAACTTGGAACAGGTTCAGTAGGTCATGTGGGATGCAGATTTGGAATAGAAGTTATGTGAACCACAGTTCTTGTATGTAGATAGATATAGTTTTTATAAATAAGTATCTAAAAAGTTTTGGTTAGTAGGCAACTATACATTTTTATTTAGTAGATATATTTTTATATTTATCTGCTATAGTTTTGTTATGATTTCAACATCATATATATTTGTTTACTTTATTTTCTAGACTTCGGGGGGGCTGTGGACTCCCAGTATTATGTCTACATGTTTTTGGGATGTTTGTTATAAGTATGGGACATGATGAATTTTCAGTAGATTTTAGGCATGATCATTCGGCCTTATATAATGGGGCATAGTCTCCCTACAAGTATCTTAGGAACTCACTACTAGTTGAAATCATCTATTATACGTGGAGGAATGCCATAGGACATGTAGCATACCTGCGTGGGGGATGTTTGGGTGGCCTAGTATGGGCATTATATCTTACATATATGGATAAAAATATTCGTATTTTTTGTTAATGCTACAAATACTATGGGGTCATGCTTTTTGTTTTACTAAATGGGGATTTAGTTTGACTTGGATAGTTACTCTAAAATGTTTTATAGTTAATAAAAATGTGTTTTGTATGGGTTTTCACAAGGTATTACATATGATGAGATTCAAGTTGAAATTAGTGTTAGTACTCCAAAACTGTTTTGGAAGACATCCAATATGAGTTTTAGATATGATTTCACAAGTTATTATATATTATTAAGTATAAGTTAAAATGTCACAAATTTTGTGAGGATTTACATTAAGTTAAATATTTAATAAGATATATATTCCAAAAATACATATACATGAAATTCACTTAGTCAACCACATACCACGAATATATGGTCTTCATGAGATGTGTGGCCACTATGAGGTTGGTTAGTAAGAGTTAATGATCAGGTGTCTCATATTCATATATAATATTTTAATTGAGGAACTATTTCATAAGATGAAAATTGCATGAGTTGAATTAATGCATGTGATGCATGAACTGGCCAAATACTTATCTCAAGTTTTATAAAGCTTGTGTTAATGCATTTATCACCTAGGATCATCCTAAGCCTATATGAACTACTACGATTTTATGGAAGTTTGATACCGAGGCTTGTGAATGCTTGGTTGAAACTCTAAAATTCCCGACACTCTCGTATGCTTTATCCTTAGCATTTCAAGGTGACAAAACACCATGGGTGAAGAAGGTTCCCTCTCATGCGATGAGAAATTCATCTTGGCTCGTGGATACCTTTGGAGGTGGGTGTATTTTTTCAAACACTCCTATTATGTTTCTCAAATGCATCATAGGATGATCAATAAGGTTACAAATGCTACGTCATTGTATAGTATACATTGTTTCTTCATTTCTAATTTTCACACATTTTTATATTTTTGTCATAGAGATCCTATATTTTGTGGATTTTATAGCTTATACTACTATGATAAAGTGTTAATCAACCCCAATGAAACACAACAGGGTTTTTAATTTATATTAGTGTATTAAAGAAAGGACTAGGTTGTATCCTAATGAAAATGATAGAGTGGTTGGTTATTAATTAAGGTTATTGAATATCTATGAAGAAAACTATCCAAATCAAGATCTTGAGTTGGTAGCTGTAATATTTTTCTTGATGATATAAAGGAACTATATTTATAAAGAATGATTTTTCATATATATATACCACTAAATTTTGAAGTGTATATTTACTCATTAAGTTCTCAACATGAGTCAAATAAGATATTTTGAACTACTTAATGACTATGATTTCTCAATACACTACCACCCTAAGAAATGAAAATAAGTTGGTTGATGAAATGAGTTGGAGGGACCATGGAGTTTTTACCATGATAAATATTATCAAGGATCTTATATTTGTGGATTTAAAAAAGTTGAATATATTCATTTTTATGAAAGTGGAAACATCATTCATTTTTCAAGAAATTGTTAAATCATATTTACTAGAAAAGATAAGGAAGTCCCAATAGGATGATAAGGATTTATAAGGGAAGATTAAAGTAGTGAATAATAAAAAATCATTAGACTTCATCTATAATGATGGAGTGTTGAAGTTTGGGATGAGGTTATGTGTTCATTCTGTACTAGAGATGAAGGAGGAGCTACTAGATAAATCACATATCTCAAGCTTCTCTATACACCTTAGTAGCACAAAGATGTACATGGGTTTAAGAGATATTTTTGTGGGATGGTATGAAGTAGGAAATTGTAGAGTATGGGTCTAGATTATTGATGTAATAGTAGGTAAAGGATAAAATAAAGCATCAAAAGGGACTCATGAAACCCCTTCCTATACCAATATGGATGTGGGATAACATTCCAATGGACATTTTCATTAAAAATATGAATATTAATAGGAATAATAATTTTATATTGTTCATTGTTAATCTCCTTACCAAATTTTCATAGTTTATAATATAAAGGGAATATCTACCCCTTGAACACCTTTCTTGGATCTATATTAATGATGTTTCAAGACTTTATAGTGTGCCTCTTTCAATAATGTTTGATGATGACCCTTGATACAGATATAAATTCTGGAAGATTCTTCAAAAGTACATCAACACTAAGATACATTTGAGCACCTTAAATCATCATAAAACTAATGAGTAGTTTGAAAGGACTATTTGGACACTATAATTAATGTTATGATCATACTCTTCTGAATTTCAAGGTATGTGGGATCAGTATCTGCCTTTGCATAAATTTTCGTAAAATAAAATATTCAATTCAAGAATACAGAAGGATCCATATAAATCATTGTATAAGAATAGATATAATACTATAACTTATTGGGAAGAAATTTTAAAAAGGAAGAAAGTAGGCCAAGAACTTGTCACGAAGACAACTATGAAATTACTATCCATTCAGAATCATATCAAATAATATCAAGTCTTACAAAAGAGATATTGTAGTAATATAAGGGTCTAGAATTTCAAGGGGGTAATATATTCTTAAGTGTGTCTCTAGGGAAAGGACTTATAATATTTGGTAAAAATGGGATTTTAATCCCTATTTACATTGTACCTTTTGAAATTATACAGAGAATTAGAGTTGTGGTTTACCAAATGGTTATTTCACCCAACCCCTATAAGGTACATGATATCTTCCATGTTTCATTATTGATGAAATACATATTATATCCAAATCATGTACTCATCTATAAGGTAATGGAGATAGGACCTTAATTTTATTATAATAAATAGATTCTCCATATTCTTGACACAAGAGAGAGTGTTTCATAATCGTACAACTTTTCTCGTGAAATTTATTTAGAGAAATCATTGATAAAGGGGGTAAGATAGGATTATAAAGATGTTAAGAGGAAGTATTACCAACATTTTTTAAGATCTTGATTATATCCCAATTTGGAGGATGAAATTATTTTAAGGGGGGAGAATGAAATACCCAAGATCCTACTATTGCAGTTAAACACTACATCCATAAACTACTGTATAATGAGCATCTTATTATTTTATCATTATAAGAGGAATAGTTCATTATTATACTTAAGAGAATAATTTATAAATTTTAGTATTTTAATTTTATAAAATGGATATCATTTTAGAATTCTTAAGGTAAAGTTTTAATTAATGTGAATTTTTGAAATTTTTCTAAAATAACTGATTTTGGGGTGTATAGTGAAAAATACAACTTTTGAAAATACTATCACTTTTACAAAATAATTATGGTATAATAATGAATTACAATTTTATAAAATACTTTTTGATAAACCATATATATATATTAAATAAAATAATATATTTGTAATATAAAAATCCAACTCTATTAATTTTCTTTGAAAGAGTCGAGGTTCAAAAAACCTTAGGTTAAATTCCCAAGACACCAAAGGTTAGAAAGAAATTTATAGGGTTTAATAATAATTAGGGGGGACATTTTACACTTTTTACACACACAAACACACACATACACAATCATAAGATAAAAAAACTAAGGAATCTAAATAAATAATTCATGATTTAATGTAATAACTCAAAGTATAAAAAGACAAATAATTAGAGTAATAGAAGAAACAAGAAACCATAACAAACAAGACTCTAAAATAAAGAAGCACATCAACACCAAAATAACACCACGTTAGGCACCCAGAACACAACCAATTCCCAAGATGGATCTCTAACATCTAAGATAGCTATAACCAAAATCACTACTAGAGAAATATGAAATATTTGTCTTTCCTATACCATGAAAAAAAATGTTTATGTATTTACCAAAGTTCATATATAGGGGGTGGTAATCATACCCAGTAGAAAAAACTAGAGACTACTTTATATATTCCATTAAAAAGAATCGGGTAAGCTAATGGATATATAAAACTTAAGGAATCCCATTAAAGAGGTTTATCAGACATACAGTTTCTTTTTATAAAATAGAAAGAATTATATCAAAGATGTTTAACAAAAACATAATTTCTTTTTATAAAATAGTCATATTCATAACAAATCATTTAGTCAAAAATACAGTTTATTTTCATAAATATTGGAAAAAAAATTCAAACCCACATGGAATCCATTGTTTAAGTTCTCATATGCACACACACACCCACGCATGTTGAATAAAAATATTTATACTCACAATTTGTGATCCATCCTCCACCAAGTCATCACTTAGTGACATATCCTCCAATTACTCTATTCTAGAATCAATCACCAATTCCATACCAACAAGACTCTATATAATTAAAATATGAAAACACACCACATCCATGAATTTTTTCCTATTTATAACACCCATAACCCATTTTTTATGAAATACATTAAATTATTTCATCAAACTCAATGTGGGAATCACCCAAAACCCAATATTTCACGATCAACTAGCAAGATAAATTTTTAATAGATATTCAGCATGATTTTTTCATTTAAAATTATAGGGAATTTATTTAAAAATAATAAATCCATTACATTACTGCTAAAGTAGAATAAGGGAGAAACCACATACCTCAAAAAAAATTGACATAAATAATATTCACATGATCTCATAAATCTGGACTCTTTCTCCCATTACTCTGACAAATCATAATAATGTTTGATCAAAACATGTTTGATATCATAGATCTATACATAACCAATATAGTATATGGGTAAATTCAAGAGAAAATGAGAATATATATAATAAAATGAAACAAAAGATCTCATACCTTTTTTTTTCAAAATCCAACTCTAGAGTAATCACCAATAATAGAGTCAGAATGTTGAATGTGATTATAAATATTCTAAAAGAAGATTGATATTTGGGAGCCCTAGTTAGGAAAAAATAAGGGGGGGTTTCAAAAAATATTTGGTTTCAAAAATTTATTTTAACAATTATTTAATAATATTACTTATTTAGGTCACATGGTTAAGAAAACCATCCACAAACCATATGGATCACCACTATCCAAAAATTTATAGGTTATATAGTAATATTGAATAGATAGAAAAATGATATTCCAGCCATGAAATCACCACTATGCAAAAAAATCCAAAATGAACGGGTATTCTACACGATTAGGAAAATAGTTTTTCAAGATTATTCTTACCTTGAAGACCCATATTCAACCCACATGGTTCTTTATACAATTATCATTTTTTTCCCTAACCATGATCAAATTGTGAAACTTTAAAATGATATGAAAAAAAAATCATAGAATTTCTCGAGACTTGGGAAGAATATTCCACAACATATAATATAAAATATAATTTATAATTACCTCAAACCATGGGTGTCACATTCCCCATACCATTTGGATTTCTATCCTTGGAAAGTATAATATTTTCATTTTATTTTAATAATTATGGCTATTCTTCTAACATGAATTTATCTCATTTCCTAGTCTCTTCTTGAATATGACCATGCTTTTATAACACATGTTCCAAGAAAATGGTTCTACCTCACAATTCCATTCTCAATCAATATATAATTAGAATTGGTCCATGGATGGTCATTTCATCAGTTTCAAGTGTAACATGATCTCATTTAATCACATGACTAGTACTCAATTGGTACTTCTTCAGCTAAGAGACATTGGAAACATTATTAAAATCACTAAATATTGGTAGTAAATCTAATCAATATGAAACTTTGATGATACATTATAAATCCTAAAATGGTCACACATATCGAGGATATATTTTCCCTTTCTTTCCCAAATTGCGATAACCCAATCACAGTGAAACTTTTAAAAATATGTGTTCAGCTACATTAAAAGATAATAGTAGAGAAAGATGATATTTATATGATTTCTATTAGCTCTAGGTCATAGAAATTAACTTCCTGGTCATATGAATATTTTTTATAGTCTCTTAGAAAATAAAAGGTCCATTTACTGAAGTTTATCCCATTTACCTCAATGAAATGGAGATCGACAAGGATGGATATACAATTCCTCAAATAGAGTTATATGTATCATGTCATGATAGCTATTATTATATTAGAACTCAATTAAAGGAATATAATCTCCCCATGAGCCACAAAATTCCATGACAAAAGATCTAATCATATCTTCCAATGTCTGAATTTTACATTTTGATATTCCAAATGTATGAGGTTAACATATCATGCTCATAGTTAACTAAGTTATAAGAGCCTATTAAAATGTGTGCCAAAATTGAGAAGTAAAATGAGGATCTCTTTCAGAGACAATAGATGTTGGTACTCTATGAAACTTAACTATTACCCAAATATACTGCATTCCTAGATCCTATTCCATATTGAACTCTTGAAATGGGATAAAGTGTACCAACATTTTGAATTGATCCAAAATTATCCAAATAGAATCATGCTTATGAAGTATCTGTGGTAGACCTTTGGAAAATTACATACTAATATTTTTCCATTTCCAAATAGGTATGGGAATATATTATTTCATAACCACTAGATATTGATGACCAACCTTTTTTGTTAATAAGTGAGACATTTTATAAAATAATATAAAAAATTTATTTTCATTGTTGACCACAAAAAAAGAGATTTCATTTCATTGAACATTTTATAAATTCTCAGTTTAATGGATTATTTTTAATGGTGTATTGATAAAATAATTTGTTCTTGGAAATACTGGGGTGCCATAATTCATTTCTAAAAAAAATTATGTGTTTCATCCTATATCAAAACATATGTGTCCTCTCCACCATTTAAGTTTAACCTAATGGTGATGTATTCAGGATCTATTCATTGATCCTCTTTGATTAAATCCATCAAATATAGAAGAAGAGTGATCATAAAGAAACTAAATTTTCATTCTATTTAGAACACTCCAGATGAATATGAGAAATAACTCTCATCAACTTTAATTGGTAAATATATCCTATAACCATCACTTTATAAGAATTTTGACTCAAATCATCAGCCACTGAATTCCAATTTTCAAGTGTATACACTAATTTGATGTCAAACATCAAGATATGCATTATCCAATGTTGTGGACTCTAGTTTAAATCTTTATGAGAAAATATATATTTAAAAATTTTATAATAAGTGAAAATTATGAACTTTTTCCAAAATAGATAGTGGATCCACGTAATTAAGGCATAGACTATTGGTGAGAGAAAAATAGAAGTTGGTGAATTGTCCTTTTTAAAAATTAAAGCAAATGGAAATTGTAAATTTAAAATTAAAAAATTTTGATATTATAAAGAGATAAAGAGATAAATTCAACTAATTAATAAATTGATAAATCAAATAAATTTTAGAAAGTTAATGTCAATATAAATTAAGTGATTATGAATAGTGTAAAATAGATGTATTAAATTTATGAAATTACACATATTGATATTTAATGATACAATGTATAAAATAAAAGATATAGTAAACATGATATGATAAAGGAGTTTGTAAATAGCTTGGTGTGGGTCCCAACTTATACTCACCTTGGGTGAGATTTTTTTCTATTACTCGATTGATATTTTTGGTGATCAATAAACTCATCCCTCATGATTATGGTTTTGAGTACCCTCTTGATCTTCTTCAATATCCAAAGAACCATTCTGTCAATTTTTCATTATTGGGAACCCATTATTGAAGGAGATGAGAAAATATAGGTCTTATTGGCACAAAACTATTGAAATTATTCTCTATAATATCTCACTTAGATGCATACAATTTTATATTAGATATTTAGATAAAGGGTGATATCCTTGTAGATATTAAGAATTATATTTGTCTCTTTGATAGAACTTTGAGATTGCTAGAGATTTGGCATAATTAATTCAAGTGAGGAGTTGTTAAAATACACTATTAGTCTTTAAGCTACCAACGATCTACTTTTATAGCCTCCAAAAGATTTTGGAATATTCTATAATTCATCATACCCATTAAAGTGGAAGTGATCAAAAATTAATTCCTTCTTTACTACATTAAATAAAATCTTAGACCTATTATCTTAACTTTACCGATAACCCTGGGCACCTCACCAACTGACTGGTGGGAAACCTATGACTAGATTGATCTAGAAATCCTCTACTAGTGAGATGATACTTTTCACTGGATAGTCAGTGTCCTTTTAGAAAAATATTTTAAGACAGGATCTATCACTGGCAGGCTGGTGCTCCCCCACCAACTGGCTGGTGGACTTACTGGAGTTGGGAGCAATTGTATGTAGGGAACTGTCTTTCTGGTGCATCATCTAATCCTCCAACCTCAATAGTTTCTAACCATGATTCCTTATAATAAATTTTAATTATCTTCCAACATCATTCCATGAATTAAAATAATGAAATAAGACTTCAAAAGGATATTCAATACCTCTTCAAAATGCTTAACATTATCTTTAATATGTATTCATGATCTTTAATAATTTATCATTTTAGTCTATTAATCTCAAGACTTAGAGACTAATTATATTAATAAAAAGAACATAATAAAATTTATAGAAACATAAATGAGTGTTTGTGACAATGAAAACACCATAAAGAAGAGAGGTATAATAATATCCCCCTTTTGATGATCACAAACACTTAATATAAAAAATAAATATTAAGGGTAAATTAAGAGTGAATCATATTGCGATTAATTAAATATTTCAAATAATATATAAAACATTATAAGGAGATTAGATAAAATATATTACATATTATCAAGATATTAAGTAAAATATATTTAAGGTGCTCAATTTATTAACTAAAAGATATTGAATATTCTTAAGAGATTACCAAAAACATATAAAAAATTCAAAAAAGTGTAAAACATTAACACAAATTTCAAAAAATCCCCAATTGTTAAATAATTATTCAATAACACATAAAAATTGGTTTTAATATGTTTTCCCCTTTATAAATTTCAAAGAAAAATAAAATCCTCTCCCTTTTAAGTCTAATAGGATCAACACCCCCCTCCCCCATATGATTGTTAAAAATAAACCAAGGAGATGTAATAAAGACTTAAAAGGAAATATTTGAAGAAAAACTCAACATATATTTAAAAAAAATTAAAAATCAAGATAAATATAAAAAGGGTTTTATTGGTAAATATATTTCTAAAAGGATAAGTAAAAAGTAAAAAAGGTTTTGAAATTGGAATGAGTCAAAAGTGTAAGATTCCTAATTCACTAGTCCTATCCAAATTTACACTATATGTATAAGTGATATTTGTATTATAATTAGAGGTTGAATCCATAGAGACCGAAGAATTAACCTTGAGACACACTAATTTGTTAGGTATTTTGTCTATGAAGTGGATGACTTTGGGGTTGAATGGAATTGGGATACAAGAATACTAAAATATATAATATAATGATTTAAATTCGTGAAGGAAAAAATATTAATATTTTAAAATGAAACAATTAACAAATATGGTTTGATCCAAGGTTGTCACTAGTGCTAAATTGAATATATTTGTTTTTTAGAAAATTTCAGATCACCCAATCAAGATGAATCCAAATAATGATGTAATTCACCAACATCATTCACCAATTTAATCCATAAAAAATTAAATTATAATCATAAATTAACTTATAGGATCACCTTAATGGGCACTCTAAGGATTATGATTGTACTAGCACTCAAAATGTGTCTTTATTAAAGTTAGCGAAGACAGAGAATAAAATAAATCATTGAATCTAAATCTTAAAGTAATGAACTAATATAAATATAAATGAAGATGAAATAAAATTCAACCCAACCCCATGAAACTCCCTAGGATCAACCCATAAAATTTTTATCCTTTAATTTATGAAAAGAATTCAAATGAATACGAGAGTTGACATAAAGAAGCGGGATTAAAGAAGTGAAAACAAAAAAAATAACGAATGCTCTATCATTTTGTAAAAGAAGTTCACAATTTATTATGTAAATAAATTTACACATTTATTCAATGCTATCAATGTGTTGAAAAAAAAAGTAAATAAAATAAGATGAAGAAGATGTTTATTTAAAATCTAAGTTAAATTATAACAACTTACATGAGAAAGAAAAACATTACAAATACAAAATGACATCACGATATTAGAATGAAACTAAAACACAAATCCCTTATTTTTTTATAGAAAAATTTCAACTTAAATAGATACATGGGGTCCCTTTGGTTGATCCACACCCCTCAAATTTGAAACCTTAACTAGGGTGTCTAAAGAGTTGGGGAAAGTGGGTGGATAATTAATTTTTCATCATTTCCAAAAATTTTATCTCCCCATTGATGCACCATAACAACCTTGATTTATAGATAATTGGGCTTCGTAGTAAAAGAAAAATATATATATCTCCAATTATTATAAATCCTAAAACTATTTATCCCAATTGAATCATTAATTTAGGAGTTATGCCAAAATGGTGGGATGGATTTTTGGGCCTTAAAATCTGGACCAAAATTTAATGTTCAACTTGGACTTCTTGGATAACCCTCTAAAGGACCTAATTAAACTTTGACCCGGTTTAATGAAATTGTACCAAATATTTTCTCTATATCCAGTTAAAATTTAAGATTCATTGGTATTTTATCATGTCCGATAAAAATATTTTATTGGGCTACTGTCAAATTCACTTCACCAAAATTTTCTGGGTTCAATGACCAAATCGGTGGTCTTCCAATTTGAATCTCCAAGCACTCCAAAAGTATGAATTGTTTCTAATGGAATGAGAATAATGATAATAAAATATGAAATTAAAATCAATAAAAATGGGTTGTTTAATATTTGTCACAATATATACCAAGTAATAGTGCAATTTAAACAAGAATTACAACAATGATGTGAAATAATGCTTAAATTGTAAAATGAAGTAAAAATAGTGTTTAAGAATAATGAAGCATGTGAATATTACAAAAAAATAAAATAATATTATCCTCATTCATTTTATAATCATTCACCTTTAATAAAATATAAATTATCAAGAGAAAACGTTTTATTGAAAATATTTACAATTTGATATTCTTTCTTAAACATTTTCAAAAAGATTTCACCATTTTATAAGTGATATCTTAAGAAAGGGTTTCTATGGTCAAATATTTTATTTTGATAGTTATAGAAAGAATTTTTTTATAGGAATTTCACTATTATTATCATATATAATAGTTATAATGTAAAATGTAAGCTCAAATTCAAACAGATTGTGTTTCATCCATATTATTTGGGTGTAATAACTCCCAGATGTTATGTATTCCAATTCAGATATAAAAATAAAAATATATTTTTTATTTGTAATAATCCATGAGATGATAGATTTTCCAAGTAGCTGGAAAGTATCACTTGAAATTTTCCTATCTAGTTGCCAAACATAAAAATTAGCAAAAAAAATATTTAATTCATAATAATTTATTTTTGGATAAAACAAACCCAGATTTTTAGTTCCTTTTAAATAATAAAAAATTATTTTAATAGATTTAATATAATATTCATTTGTATTTGATTGAAAAAAATCAAAAATACAAACATTGAACGTGATGTTAGGTTGTTTCATTGTAAGATAAATTAGAATACCAATTATACTTCTATAAATATTTTTATTAACCATCTTAATGGATTCATCCAATGTTACCTTAAAATTTATAGTAATAGGTATAATAATTTCTTTAGTGTGATCCATGATAAATATTTTCAATATTTCATTGGTATATTTTCATTGGTTTAGAAAAGTACCATCATTATTTGGAGAAATTTGAAAATATATAAAGAATTTTATTTCACCCATAAAGCTCATTTCAATTTTCATTTTCATTAAATCCTAAAATTAAAAATAAATTGATTCATTATTTGAGTCTAAAATCACATTATCAATGTAAATTTGAATGAGTAAAAACCATTTGAGTTGTTTTTCATAAGAATGATTGAAACATTTTTATTCATTTGAAACACATTTGATAAAAAAAATTAGATAAACTTTCATACCAAGCTTGAGGGGGGGTTAACTATAAATAGCTTAAAATAATATTAATACATGACATTAAAGAAATTAAAAACTATGTATTTGTCACAAAAAAACATTTTCATTGATAAAACCATTTGAAAATCACTATTATCATCTACTTGAATGAGTTTTAAATTAATTTGTGAGTTGAATTTCAATAAGATTTTAATAGATTCTAACATAGAAATGGGTGCAAAGGTGTATGGGTTTTATCTCAAGAGATATTACAGACTCCTATAATTCCATCCTAAAAACACATTGGGATTCATTGATAAGATAATCATTATAACTATCCATGAGGGTCCATATATCATTCTGAAAGAATTAATTTAGTTCATCTAGTATATAATGAACCAAATTTTCATCATTGAGGGAATAATTTATATTTTTTGATTCTATGTAAGATATAAAGGCAATATATTCAACCAAATTTTAGACTGGTATTTTAGTATTAGTTCCCACTTTAAAATATCCAATAATATTTTCAAGAGGATGGTATTTATATTTTTTAAAATATTTAGGTAAATAATTTGAAGGTGATTCTTATTCAGTTTCAACTTCTTTATATTAAAGAGGTTTATTTATAACATAATTTTCATAAAAAAATAAGAAAAATATTTTTGGAAACTTTTCTTAAAAAACAATATGAATTTATTCTTCTAACATTTTAAGAGTACCCAGTAAAGATACCTTATTCATATTTTGAATCATGTTTTCCACGATTTTATTTGGTGTTGAGAATAAAACATTTTCAGCCAATTTTTTTAAAAAAATACCACTTTATTTTTTTTATTTTTCTAATATTAATAAGGGATATTTTGAGAAAATTTATTATGAGATTGAGACTAATGATAAGACAAGCAATATTGATGGCCTTAGCCCAAAAAAATATTTAGATTAAATTTGTTTAAAATAGTTTGATAAATTTCCTGGATAGTTTTATTTTTTTTATCAACTAACCCATTTTATTGATGGTTTTAAAGAGAATATAAAGAATTATTATAGCCTTGATAATATCATAAATCATTAAATTCCTTATTTTTGAATTCTCTACCATGATCACATTAAATGTAAATAATTTTAAAAACATTTTCATTTTCATCCTTTTTATAAAACTTGATGAGGGATTTAAAAAACCAGTTTTATGAGATATTAAGTAATCCTAAGTTGATCTTGTAAATTCATCATCAATAAAAAATATATTTTATTTAACTTCTATACATAAAATTTGGGAAGTTTCAAATTAATCAAAATGAATTACTTCAAGATATTTATTATAAAAAGTTCCTTTTTATATTTAAAAGAGGATTTGTATTGCTTACCATATTTTCATGCTTAAAAACCATGCCATATTTGAAATTCAATTTAGATAAATCTCATACTAGTTGATAGTGGATGAGTTTGAAAAGTGATTGTGTACTATGGTAACCAATGTGACTACGCAAATTCATTAATTTTTAACTTGTTCATTAAATCATTTTATGTTTTTGATAGCAATATATTTTAAATTTATTTTATAAGTGTTTTGAAATTTAGAAGCGGTAAATAAAATATGTAAATTAGTGTTAAAAACTTTAAAAAATAATTTTTTAAAGAAATTTTAAAACTGATATCACACAATTGACTAATTATTGACAATTTTTTTCATTAATTTTAAAAATAAAATATTTTAAATGGTATTTGAGTTATAAAAACGGATGGTACCTTCACTGATTATATTACCCTTAGAGTTATCACTTAAATTGATGTGTCCTCTATCTAGATTAACAATTTGATTTAATACATATAGGTTTCCACACATGTGCCTTGAGAAACCAAAATCTAGGTACTATGGTGCTTCTGGGATTTATCTCAAAATACGCTTTTCTTATAAAATCAAATATATAATGTTTTTTGTACTTAAAAAACTTGGGTCCACTAATGTTATCTAATAAATATTTAGGATTCCAAATTTTTTTAGCATGATATTTTCAATTGGAAATATTGGATGAAATATGAATTGATATTTGTCTCCCATATCATTCATTATATTAATAAAATTCATAAATTAAATGACCAGTTATTTTACAATAATTAAAAAATTATCTTACGAGACACCTTTAATAAAAGTTTTTTTCAATTGATTTCTTGTGGTGCTTTCATTATTTGAGAAACCAAGATCAATCCATTATTTTCCATGTTTTTTAGAACCTAAAATATTATTTATATTATCTTCACTTTTATTGTATTTGGGAATAGATATTTTAAGGTATTTTATAGTGTATTTTATCTTATTGTCATTTTATTGACTAATAATTATTAAGGATAGTTATTTTTTTCTTGAGTATTTTTTCCCTATATTTTATAAGATATTATATTTCATTAATCAATTGTTTACATTTCGTATCAATTTCCTTATATAATGAAGAAATTTCATGAAAAAAAATTGATTTGGTCATAAAATTATATTAGGTCTTCATAATTAAGGTGACTTGAGGAGAAAAAAGAAGAAGAAGTGAGGCAAAAATTATGATAAAATGGTAAGATAAGTAAATAAGAAGAGGGGTACTAGCCTTTATGTATTCATCAACATTTTCCATAAGTTACTTAGCACTTGAGTCACATGAAGAGGATGAGTAAGTTGAGTCTATGGAGTTATCACTTATAATTTATAATTTTGAGATCCTTCTTACCTTGCTTCATTTCTTTAATATTATTTTTATAGACAGGGTATCTAGTTATATGTTTCCTTTTTTATTGTATTTGTATCTTTTAAATTCTAATTTAACTTTTTTATTTACATTATTATTACGATTGGAATATTTATTTTTCCTGATTAATTTTTTCATGTTCTTGGAGAGTTGATAAAAATATTAAACTTCACCTCTAGATAAATTATAATTGGTATCTTTGAAGGTGATTTTTTTATTTACATCTTTGGATGTATTGGTCTCTTCAACTTTTCACTTCATTTTTATTTCATACGTCATTAGGTAAGTGATAAGTCATATGGTATCTATTTTATTTATGTCCTTATGTTCTTGTATAGTAGTGACTTTAGATGCCCAATTTCAAGGTATGACCCAAAATATCTTTTTCACTGAGGTTAATGTAGAAAATCATCACCAAGATATTTTTGACCATTAAAATGTCATTAAACCTTATAAGAATTCTGGTAATGGATTCATTTATATACATAGAAAAGTTATAAAAATCTAATCAATACATATCTAATTTAGTATCTTTAACATTTTTGGTTCAATCATGACAATATTCTAGAAATTTTCATATTTCATGGGTAGTTTTTCATATAAAAACACAAATAATTCATTTAAGTCAAACCATAGTGCATAGAATTCATGGATTTTCCATTAAGATAAAAGGATTTAATCTCATCATGTTTATACTAATATTTTGGTTCTTAAATAATAATATATTCATAAAAAAAATATTTTCCAAAAAAAGTTACTAATTATACTAATAAAATTTGAAATATGATTTTCCAAATAGGGATAATTTGTTCTACAAAAAATAGAAGCATGAGAATAAGAATGAGATTACATTATAAAAAGATATAACTTTGAAATCAATTAAGAATAAAAAAAATTAAAATTAATAACAAAACGTAATCTTTAAGAAAAAAATTAAATAATAATATGAATGACCCATTGATATCGATTTTTAGTTAGAGAAAATTTGAAAGAGGGGTTAAATTCCCATTTCAAAAAATTTAAGAAAATAGAAATGGTAAATTCAAAATTAAATAATTTTGATATGATAAATAAAGAAATTAATTTGATAAAGTAATATATTGATAAACATAATATATATTAGAATATTAATTTCAATGAAGATTAAATGAGTATGCATAGTGGAAAATATATGTATCAGATTGATGAAATTATGTGTATCAATATTGAATGATGAAATGCATAAAATAAAAGAGAGAGAGAAAACATAATTTCATAAATAAGTTTGATAATAGATCAGTGTGAGCCCATATTTCTCCTCCCCTCATGTGATAGATTTATGTTATTACTCCCTTAAACATGGTAGTTATCAAGAAACCATTACATTG
Organism: Viscum album; assembly: GCA_963277665.1. Classification (NCBI taxonomy): domain Eukaryota; kingdom Viridiplantae; phylum Streptophyta; class Magnoliopsida; order Santalales; family Viscaceae; genus Viscum; species Viscum album. Next base: position 528,281,455 of record OY728146.1, read on the forward strand.
ATATTATTGTTCTGAGCACTCCCTTGAGCTTCTTTGGTGGGCAAGAAACCTAACCCTCACTTTTATGGTTATGATAACTATTTTTATAAGGAGATGAGAAAAATATAGGTTTACTTAGTGAAAACCTAGTAAAATTGCACTCTTTAATATCTTATATGGATGTATACAATTATAGATAAGATATAAACAGAAATGGAGAGATACTTTAAGAGATTGAGAAATGGATTTGTCTCTTCAAGAGAACTTTGATATTGTTTGTGATTCGGCATCATTCATTCATGAGAGTAGTTTCTCAAAACCACTATTTTTCTTCAATCTAATTAGGAACTGATTTTATACCTTAAATAGATCTATGTATATTCTAGAATTCACTCGGTCCACTAATGATAAAGTAGAACAAATTCAATTTATTTTTAGACACATTAAATGCAATCAATACCTACTGTCTGAACACCATTGGATACCTGGTTCACCTCACTTGATTACTACAAGGTCACCTATAACTGAATAGATCTATAAATCTACCAATGACCAGCCGCTACTTTCCATAGGTAGTGAGTGGCCTTGTGGTATAATAATTCAATACTAGATCTATCATCGGATTCCTAGTGTTCCTCCACTGGCAGGTAAGTGGGATTTCTAGAGCTTTGAGATGAATTATTTATGTAACAGGCCAATGAATACCCTACATCAGCTAGTTGGTGCAGTCTGAAAGCCTTAAACATCATGAGGTTCCACCCTTTCATCCTTATAAATCATTTAAATGATCTTATAACTTCATTCCACAAATTCAAAGAAATAAATATGACTTCAATGAGATTTGCAATGCCTCTTCAAAAGATTCATCATGGTTCGGAGGATTTAATCGTGGTTTTTATGAATTTACCATTTGATTCAATTAATTTCAAGACTTGGAGATTAATTATATAACTAAAAATTACTCGATGAAATTTTTAGAAACAAAAATGAGTGTTTGTGGTCATGAAAACACCATGATATGGAGAGGTGCAACATGGACCACAACAGTTAATTGATGGTTGTGCATTGGATAATTCTATTCATGTGTTTTTAATAGCCTTGATCCATAATCCATAACATTATATCCCTATATTAGAACACAACTAAGACCCAATATAGACACATAATAATATACCACATAGCCCTAACTTAGTTCTAGAAATAAAATTATAGGTACTAAAATAAGCTCATATTTAACCTTCTAGAAATATTTAAGAGAATATTTAGTCCACATGAATATAATCCCATTTATCATCAACATAGTCATAAGAGAATAAATCATTGAGAAATCATGGAAAAATCAATGATAATACCCTAATAGTCCCATAAAGTTGTGTATCTTTAAGACATTCTTGGGTGGTTTCCAAAAAATAACTGCTTAAATATTCCCAGGGTCAACTGATATGCCTTCTTTAAAAATGACATACCCAGGGAAACTAAATTCATATATCTAGAAGTCATATTTAGAAAATTAATAATAAAGTTTATAATCACACAATCTACTAAATAAAATCTCTAAGTGGTCCTCATGGTTATTCCTTTATTCAGAGTAAAATAAAATATCATCAAAAAATACCATAAAAATGAATCTAGGTACCTTTTAAAAATATGTTTTATCAAGGCCATAAAAACTGTAGGTGTATTCATTATGCTAAAGTGAATTCTAGCATATTCATAATGGTTGTATTGACTCCAAAATGTTGTCTTCAAAATATCCAATTTCCTGATTCTGATTTAATGGTATCCTGATCGTATATCAATCATATAGATCCACCTGTCCCCCATCAATTAATCAAATAGATCCTTGATTCATGGAATACTATAATGATTCTTTATCATTACTTTATTTACTTTGTGTTATTTGACACATAATTGAATCGAGTCTTCTACCTTCTCTACGAACAGAGTTGGAGTTTCCCAAGGTGATGTTATTAGTCTATTAAAGCCCTTAACCTATAACTATCCTAGTTATAACTTTAATTAACACAACATTATTAGAGCATTATATATGATAGAATAAAATTAGGAATTTTTCTTAGGAGTATATCGATAGATAATTCAATTTCCCATTCAAGGGGTCACCCATAGAATCATTCAGAAAGGAATCTGGGTATCAATACACTATTTTAAGAAGATTTATATTTACAGTTTCATCTAAGTCATTCAATTTAATTATTATTAACCAACTCTAAAATTTTACATAAATATTCATTAATGGTCATTCACTTCCAACATTTATTTCCAAATCCCCATTGAATAAATGCATAACTCGATCTAAGGGTGTGAAAGTTAATTTATGATCATAGAATTAAATATAATATTTGGAATCCATTAATCAGTCCATTAAAAATATTACATTGAAAATATATATCTATAAGATAGTAAACTACTAGAAAAATTGTACTATAACAATGGTAATCGTACAATTTATACACTTGAATCCTCAGTATTCCTGCTAACAAAGGGGTTTCTTGATCCTCATGAAATGAGGAAACATTGCCACATGCAATCCCAGTTGTTTAACAATATGATAAGAAATTAAAGAATTTGATGCACCGGTATCAAACGGGACATTTATGAGGGTATATTTTAGAATAATGGTACCTTACACCATCAAGGTACCCAGTTTCTCATTCAATGGATGTCATGACCCAACCCAAGATGGGGCTCGAGTCATAACTACCCCAAGACCACCTCCATAGGCCAGAGGGTGGTGACAAGCACTGAAGGGACACTAAAATCACGGAGGCCTTTTCCTACATACCTATACACACATAGAAATCCAACTCAAAAGAAAAAGTGCAGTGGGAAAGATATAAAAGATGAAGCACTGATATAAATATACCAAATATGCACACACCACTAAACAGAATGAAGAATGGTAGTGTATACTAAAAATTAAAAGGGGAAAAATACACACCTAGACCAGAAATATGTACCAACCTAAAAAAACTAGAAAAGATTAAACATATGAGAGATCCCAACTTCTATATCCCAAGCTATGACCATTGTACGTTGTCTAAGAACCCTATATCCCTAATATCCTCTGAAGTAAAGATCAAATTTTCCACCATCTACAAAATACATGAAACATTTTGGGAAAATCCCATGAAGGGGTGAGTATATACATACCTAGTAGAACACCCCCAAAAGGTAAAGGGGGGTATTAATAGAAACAACTAAAGAGTGAAGATATAAACAGAACAAGGTATAATAAGAGAGTATAGCTCAACCCAAAAAGAGAGTGAAAGTGAAATTTTCCAAACACAAGGATCTCAATATGATGAGAAGATGAAATTATAATCTAGTATTATATATCAATATTCAGAGAGTAGACTCATCTAACCACAAGAATCTGAACACAAAAATCATGTGGCATACCTCGTGTTTCTTTGCCTCTCCTAGAAAGAGAGTAACAAAAACCCCAAGTAGTGGGTATCGAAAAAGGATGTGTGTGTGTGTGTGTGTGTTTGATAAGTCAAAGAAACCAAAATGAGAGAGTAAGGGGATCTCCATCACACAGCTCAGCCCAAGAAGATGAGTAGACAACATTTTTAAAAGTAAGCCTGTCTATGATGCCCAGAATCTCATGTATATTCCTAGGACACAAAATTTTAAGGGAATCAATCACCACACCTTAATACTATCCATCTTGGGAGGCACTGACTCGTCTGAATGGTTTTAAGTCACATCAAAAGAGTGCATCTTGGTGGGGAAAGCGTCCATATTTATCATGAGTCCAAAGATTCATCAACCATGCCTCATCAATATGTCACACGGTTGAGGGGTCACCAGTTTTAGTAATAGATCATGTTTCATGGTATGACAGGAGGGTCCTTCTATGGTAGTCACCAAGGAATGCCACTATACATTCTTACTGGAGGGTACCACTCGGGAAGGTCATTGGGGAACGCCACAGCCTAATTCTACTAGAGGGTAAGCCTGGTAAGTTATCAGGGAACTCCACTACCTAGATCAGCTAGATGGTTATTCCTAGAAGATATCATCGTCTAATGTCACTACCCAGCCCAGCTAGAGGGTAAGCACAGAACTACCATTAGGGAACACCACCGCCTAGTCCAACTGGAGGGTAATCCTGGAACATTGAGGAACTACACTATCAATTCCTACTAGAGGGTAAATCAGAAAGGTCATCGTGGAATTTCAATGCATAGACCAACTGGAGGGTAAGCCCAATATTGTCTTTAAATAACCCCACTACCCAAACCTGTTAGAGGATTATGTCTGGGATGCTCTGGTCATTCTTTAAGAACATTTTCATTATGGGGTGTCATCTCAACATGTTCAAACCTATAATATTTCACATCATATCTCAAAATCCAATTTCGAGGGTACCATCACATTCTATGTGGAAAAACAATAAGTATAAGAATCTCACGGGGAAAATCCTAGTTTAAATGAAGGAGATACATAGGTTTAAAAATAATAAGGAATAGCTCAAGTAGTACATAGTGTGTGAGGGGACCCACATAGTGTGTGGTTCCCCTTAATAGCTCGGTCATGTCTTTGGTTGGTACACGGGTCTCATACCATGTAGTTGAAAATTCCGTGTATGTGGACTAAAAAGCATGTCCGAACTATCTAGGATTGGGGTTGTGTCTTGTGGTTGTGTCCATGTACTCGGACCTCGTGTTCGTATACTTCGATACATGATGTGTCAGTTCACATGGAATGTCGCCTGTGTGTTCATCCCGTGTCCATGTTCTCTTACATGGAATCCCCACCCGTGTGACCCATCACATGGATTTTCCAACTGGGGAAGGTGTAAATGGTGTGTGAGGGAGGAATACACACTGTTTCATCCTTATTATCTTATCCCAAACCCCATCACCTCCACTAAGGGAGGATACACATCTTGTGTTCTTCATATGACACGTCGTGTAGTTGGGATTTTCCTAGAACATTCAGAATTTTGTGGATATTCATCATTTATTTGAATAAGCCTCTATCACCTTGTAATCCACCTCAATCTTGCATGGAAAATGTGGATCTGGCCACAAATCATGCTTTTGAACCATCATTCACCAAAAAAATTTCTTCGAAAAGAATGATGGCTTCGTTCTTCGTTCTAATCACACTTGTTCATTCAACATATGGTATTCTAGCTCTAAATTGTCGAATTTAACATCATTTCAACGTAATAATTCCTGATCTATGCTCTTCTCACAATATCATTGTAACTTTTTCAATCTTCCATAAATCTACACACCTGATTGAGCTCGTGTCTCCTGGAAACTGTCGAACCAGGAACTGTGGGGTTCCAATGGAAAATAACGTGAAGAAGAGGGGGAGGAATTCACAATAAAAAAGTTATTATAATAATTAGTCAAATTTTCATGGTCAATTATCAATAATGTGCAATTTGGATTAGAAACATATGATGATAATTTTAGTTTCAATACTTTGGTGCATGTAATGGTCAAAATCATGGTACAGATCAAAGGAAGGAAGACGATCTACTCAATCGTTTAATTATAAGGTTGATAAACCACAAATAACTAGTCCTACCTTATTTTGGATCGATATTTGTTGAATAATATTGTATCTAATGATGGAGTAGGATATTTTTTATTCGTTTTTCTTTGATCCTCCTGGAATTATAGGTTCATCACCAACTTAGGAGGAAGAGGGATGTCTCACCGGTGAATTCTAGGAATTATATTTCCAAAACCAGCCAAATACCTCTAATGACCTACTTATAAACTTTTAATTAGGCCAAAATTTAATTAATCGATCAATTAATTAATTAACTAATTAATTAATTCAATTGACTAACCACCATCTATATAGGGGTATTAACATCTCATGATAACCTATATTATGTCTCACTTATGGAACATATTGTGTTATGGACCCAACTGTGGTCTCAGATTTCTGATCTGATCAACAATTTAAGAGTTATCTTGTTTTTTTAATGAACCATATGCATTCAATAAAAATATATTTAATGTTTTTATAAAATTAATTATGGGAACAAAGGGCCTAGAAACTACATGTCGTCTTAGTGCTTGGCTACAAAAATATATATAGAAATATTTCAAAAGTATTACAAAGAAAAAATAGGATCTCTAATTAATTAACTCATTCGATATTTTTATTTGTGAAAAGAAAAACTAGGAAACAACCTAGGATACTAAGATCAAATATATCTCTCTTGATCCTAGGAACTCTCATGCACCTTTCCATGCTACCACAGCAAGATAACCAAAGGAATGGTCTGTCCTCGCAAGGTTTTCACATGTCGGTCCGTGATCACCATTGGGTGTTCTTTAAAGGTGGCTCCATACACAATGTCCATCTATCCCAAGAAAATGATGTGTGTAGGTTCATCCATGTATTTCCTTTGTTGTGACACATGGAATATGTATAGCACCTGCTTTAGCTACGGGTTTAGGGAGAGGTGGTAGGAAACCTCACCAACCCTCTACATGTTTTAAAATGGCCTGATGAACCTCATGGATATATTGCCTCCCCAGATGAACCTCAGCATTCCTTATTGTGGGGATACTCTCAAGAATATGTGGTATCCCTACTCAAACTTAAATGGTATACTATAGATATGTGTATATAATTTATGTCTATTATAGGCCATCCTCATTCGCTCATAAATAACCTGCACTTTCTTTGTGGTCTCCTGTGCCAACTCTAGGCCTATGAGAGATGACTCTCTGATATCTTCCATAACAAGGCTGGCCAAAAAGGTCTTCCGTATAGGGAATCAAAAGGGGTCCATGTCGATGGTAGAGGGGTAGTTGTTGTTTTTTTTTTGCAAACTCTACTAAGGGCAAGTGATCCTCCTAACTCTAGAATAAATCGAACATGTAAGCCCTCAACATATCCTATAGAACCTGGATAGTGCACTCGATCTTCCAATTAATATGGGGATGAAAGTTTGTACTCATCCTAAATTAGGTCTCATGTTCCTCCTACAGGCCTCTCCACAATTGTGATGTAAACTGCATGTCACGATCAAAGATAATCATTGAGGGTAACCCATGAAGGTGGATGATCTCCCATACATATACCTGCTTAAAACTCTCCCCTAAACTCTATTCCCTGATAGAAAGGATGTAAACTTACTTCATGAGTTGGTATAATATCACTCAGATGGAATCATGGCTCTTCATTTTGTGCATAATCCCTATGATGAAGTCCATGGATATATCATCCCATTTTCACTCTGGAATCTCAAGGGGTTGTAACAAACCTATCGGAACTTAGTTCTCATCTTTCACCTACTAATAGGTGAGGCACTTTGAGATAAAATCATCTATTATTTGTCTCATTTCGGACCACCAAAACTACCACTTAGGATCTCTTTACATATTCCTCACACTTATATGTACACCTAAGGGATAATTGTGGAACTCCCTTATCACCTCTTCCCACATGGAGACTCAAACCATGGTTCACCCATTCAATAATATCTTGTTAATCCCTCCTTCAGAATACCCATATGGTGCATTGCCTATGGATATATTATCATGAAATAACTTTTAGTTGTTTTCTCCCAACTAGGACTCCTTCACATTCTTGAGGAGTGATGGAGTCCACATCATTGACTAAAGAAAAGTTTTACCCTCCTACTCAAACAGGGTTAGTCATATGGAAGCTAACTTCTCTAAATCTTCTTGCACTAAGAGAACCAAGGACTTCTGTTAAGGTAATCTGCTATAATGTTTCCCTTACCTAAAGTATAGACTATCTCAAAATCTTAGTCCTGCAAGAACTCCAACCAAGGTCACTGCCTCATGTTCAGTTCTCTCTGAGTGAAAATGTAACTAAGGCTTTGGTGGTATGAGTATACCACAAATCACTCTCTTAGAAGGTAGTTCATCCACATCCTCAAGTTGAATAATGCCACTGCTAGCTCTACCTCATGGGTTTTATAGTTCTACTCATGGGATCTCAACTACCTTGACCCATTTCTGATGACTTCATATCATTGCATCAATATGAAACTGAGCCCTGCTGCGGAGGAATCACAATACACCACAAAATTAACACCTTCTTCTAGTAGACTCAATACTAGAGAGATCATCAACCTCTACCTCAACTCCTCAAAGGCCTTCTGGAATTTCTCATACTAGTTAAACGATTTTCCCTTCCTCATCAGGGCGGTCAAAGGTGTTGTGATTCTTGACAAGTCTTCCACAAATCTCCTATAGTACCCTGCCATGCCAAGGAAATCCCACACCTCTAATACATTCTTGGGTGGTTCTTAAGAAATAACTATGTTAATATTTTATAGATCTATGTCTAAACCTTGTCAAGAAATGGCATTCTCTAGAAAGAGAACCTCTTGTATCTATAACTGACACTTCAAGAGATTTCTATAAAGCGGGTGCTCTCAAAGTGAATCAAGAGTCATCCTCAAGTTCTCTACATGCTCATCCTCTTTTTAAAAGTATATGAGTATGTTGTCAAGTAAGACAAAAAAAATAGTCCTTGTATGTCTGGAAGACCTCATTCATCAAGGCCATAAAGATGATGGGGCAATTTTTCACACCAAAGAGAATCACTAGGAACTCTTAGTGTCCATAGAGACATTAGAATTCCAAAATTATAACATCATCATCACAAACCCAAAACTGGTGGTAGCCAGAACCAGGATTGATATTGGAGAACCATATCACACCTCTCAACTAATAAAATAGGTCATAAATCCTCATCAATGGGTACTTGTTCTTAATCATGGTCTGGTTTAGGTGATGATAATCCATGAAAAGTCATAAGCACCCATTTTCCTTTTTCATGAACAGAATTGGATCCACCCAAGGGGAAACACTAGTTATGAAGAAAACTTTTTCATGAATTCCCTCAAACTGAAACCACAACTCCCAGAGTTCAGAAGGTTCCATTTGATATGCCACTATAGATATCATGGTATTCACTTATTTCAAGTCAATGTAAAACTCCGTCTCTCACCTCAGAGGTAGTCATGGAACGTATTTGGGGAAAATGTTCATATAATATTCCACAACTGAAGGAACCCAAATTCCTTAAGAGTCTACTGCCCCAAGGGTTATACTTTCTAACTTATGGGTGATAGGATACAACCTTCTTCTCACAAAATCTTCTCATCTTACTATGAGGTCTCTCTCACTGAAAAATGAGAACCTTGTCCCATTAGTGAGTAGGCATATGACTAGTTTGTGGTGACAGTATATCTGAGCTTGAATCATGGAAATACAATCTATTCCCAAGATGACTTTATAGGGTTCCATCATGATGAACAAAATATACCATGTTAACCTCTATCCTCAAAATGATAGTTCACACTCTCGACAGATGAAAGATATAGAATAAGCTTCTCCTATAAGGACCTCGAGATAAATCTACTACTCTTGCACCTCCACTGGGAGCTCCAAATCTCTTATTAATATTATTGAGATAAAATAATGGCCAACACTTGTGTATACTAATAATGAACCAAGAGTATAATAAACATATATCATATATTGAATCATCTCATGTGTCGCAAGATCATAGACGTACAAAGCTTGCAGTTGTTTGTGGCCCCAGATACCAACTCCCTGAGCCTGACATGGGACACTTGGTGGTGGTTTTGGAAATATCTCATACCTTTATCCCACAACTGTATCTCCTCCTGATCCTCTTCCATCTCCTCATCCTGGGGGACCACCCTATCCCCACCTAGGAGATCCCTAATCATGTTTTTTTCTATGCTATAAAAGTCCATTTGCTATCTTCCTGGGATGCTCAGCACATCTAGTTGGGTAGTCTCATGCCATGTGACATCACCCATCACAAGCATAGAACCCACCCTCCCTGGGATGCCCTGGTTCTTGGCACTTCCCCTTCACTATATGATCACTTCCATGAGTCTATTCATGGAAGAGTCTCCTATTCTGATATCTCTAAAGATTTCTTGATAATATAGATGTCTCAACCCTATCATTCCCACCACTAGCTCCAAATATCTAGTGTCCCTATCACTAAAATCTCTCTGTCACAAGTGCTCACTCAAACACACCAACATAGGTGGGTATTCATAAGGACACTACATTGGCTCATATTTCTCTATGGAGTCCCTACTCAAGATTTCATTCTCTAAACTAGTCATATATAATCATTTCTAGAGAGTATTACTTAAGGTTTGTGAACATAGACTCATACTCAGACAATATCATCCCTCCCTGATAAAGCTCCAAAATCTCTTAGATCCAAATGGATCGTAATAATGATGGGTAGTACTCCTCATGAAATAGCTGGTGAAATTTTTCCCATGAGAGTGTCGACACATTGTGCATCTGGGTAACCAGGATCCACCAACACCTCATTGTTTTGTGGAAAATACTGGCTATTAAAGCCACCATATGATCTTTCAGTGTCTAGATAAGACTAAATATATGGACCACTTACTCTAGCCAATCCTCTGGTTCTTGAGGATATAGATCACTACAGAACCTCAGTAGCCTCTGACATTGGAACTTGAGGAGTGCGCTCAGCCTGGACACGTCCTCAGCCTACCCTTCTAGGAAAATCTATTGCTCAATAGGTGGAGTTGCTGCTACCTAACCACATGGAGGAATGGTATCATGAGATTCAATATGAAAATATTCCCCATATCTCATAGGTTTGTCATTATAAACCGAAGCTGGTATCCAAGATAGTTTTCATCGCAGAGGCATCCTGATAGTTGTCAAAGAGTACCATGGTTAGATGAGAATATACATATATATCAACAAAAATGGGGAGCTAATTCAAGAATTATAGTCAAATACTCAAACCTATATGATTCATGTACCATTTACCCCTATAAAAAATGTATTAGTATGTCGAGTCAACAAGCAGGTAGTCAAATTCCTAGTGAATGGCTACGTCAACCACTACACTATCATTAGAATCCCTACCCTGAGAGCCTCACTCAAGACAATTTGATACTATTTTCCTAAATCCAACCAAAACCCATTTTAGGGAAGCATATAAACAACATTTCAAGGTTTGAACCACCTCTGATACTAATCTGTCACAATCCGACCAAAGTCAGGGATTGAGCCGCAACAACCCAAATCCCACCTCAATAGGCTTGGGGTGGAGACTAGTGCTGAAGGCACACTAAACTCATAGAAGAATTTTCCTAAATACTTGTACACATGTACACAGATAACTCATGAAAAAGTGTGGAGGGAAATAAATAAAATATTCAATACTGAAATAAATATACCAAATATGCATGGACCACTAAACAGAACAAAGAACAGTAGTGTATACTAAAAAATGGGAACAATACACACCCAAACCAAAAATATGTCCCAACTAGAAAAAAATAGAAAATAATAAATAGATAAGAGATCCCATATCTTGTATCCCAAGATATGACCACCATATGTGGTCCAACCACACCATATCCCTAATCTCCTCTGAATTCATGATCGACCTGTCATCCATCTTCAAAATACATGACACATGTTGGGAAAATCCCATGTAAGGGTGAATATATACATACCTAGTAGAAATCCCCAAAAAGGTAAAGGGGTTATTAAGAGATACAAATTAAAAGGGAAGTAGTAGATGGAACAATGTAAAGTTTGACAGTATATCTTAACCCAACAAGAGAGTGAGAGTGAACTTGTCCAAACATGAGGAGTCTGACACTGTGAGAAGATTATCTTCTCATCCAGTCTTTACTACCTATAGCTGGAGAGTAGACTCATCCATCCATGATAATCTAAACATGGAAATAACATGTCATACCCCATGCATCTTAGCCTCTCCTAGAAGAAGAGTAACAAAAATCCAAGGAGTAGGTACTGAAGAAGGATATATATATATTCCCAGATAAAGAAACCCAAATGGGAGAGTAAGGGGATCTCCATCTCACATATCATCCCAAGAAGATGAGTATCCAACAATTCTAAAAGTAATTCCATCTTTGATAATCATCATCTCATGAATCTTCCCAGGACACACAAGTCTAAGGGACTCAATCACCACACCTTTATTTTATCCTCTTTGGGAATTACTAACTCACCTGCATGGTTTTAAGTCGCATCACAAGAACACATCTTGGTTGGGAATGTGTCCATATTTCTTGTGATTCCAAAGGTTCGTCAACCACGCCTTGTCACTGTACTACACAGTCGAGGGGTGAGCAGTTTTATGAAATTATCTCGTGCCTTGGTATGATAGGAGGGTCCTACTCTGGTAGTCACTAAGGAAGGCCACTACTCAATAATACTGGAGGGTACCACTCGGGAAGGTCAGCGGGGGAATACCACCACCCAGTCCTATTGGATGGTAAGATTGGTGATTCATTAGGTAACTTCAATACCTATCCTGGTTGGAGGGTTATACCTAGAAGATGTCATCAGGGAATTACATTGCCTAGCCTAGCTGGAGGGTAATCCTGGAACTATCATCGAGGAACGCCACTACCTACACAAGCTGGAGGGTAAGATCGAAACGTCGAGGAAATCCACTTCCTAGGCCTACTATGGGGTAACTGGGAAATTTCATTGGGGAATGCCACATCTTATCATAGCTGGAGGGTAAGTATTATACTATATGCAGAAAAATCCACTACCCAACCCTGTTGGAGGGTTACGCCCTAAATGCACTGGTGATTCTATATGATTTATTTCATCAGCAGGTGTCACCTTAGTCTGTTCTGAACCCAAAATATTTCACATTATGTCTCAAAATCCACTTTCGAGGGTATCATCACATTATACATGGAAAAAAACTTTGGATAGGAATCGCACAATACAAAATATAATTTTAAATGAAGGAGATATTGAGGTTTGAAAATCACTCAGAAGAGCTCAAGTAGTACACAGTGTATGAAGGGACCCACATGAAAAGTGGTCCATCTTCACTGCCCGGTCATGTCTTTGGTTGGTACAGGTCTAATCACATGTAGTAGATCAATTCATGTAGGTGGACTATATGTCATTTCCTTACTAATTGGGATTGGGGTCATGTCTTGTAGTTGTGTCCATGTACTCGGACCCCGTGTCTGTGTACTTTGGTACATGAAATGTTGGTTCACATATAATGATGCCTGTTTTTTCAACCCATTTTTATGTTATCTTACACGTAATCCCCACCCATGTGACCCGTCATGTGGATTTTACAATAGGGTAAGGTGTACACGGCATGTGACGGAGGACTACGCACCATGTCATCCTTATCTTCTCCCAAACCCTAACATCACCACTGAGGGAGGATACATGTTGTGTGTTCTTCATATGACACGACGTGTTTCTGGGATTTTTCTAGAATGTTCAAAAAAATTGGAACTTCATCCGTGATTCGAATCAGCCTCTATTGCCATGTAATAATTCTTAGTTGTTCTTAAAAAATGCTAATTTGGCTATGAATTGCAGTTTCGAACTATCATTTGCTGGAAAATGGTTTCCAGAACAAATGAGGGTTTAATTTTTCATTATACTCACACCTATTCATTGAACACTTGGAAATCCAGATCCAAATCATCAGATTTAACATCCATTCATTGAGATGATTCTAGATCTATTTTATGCACATTATTTTGTTGTCATTTCGTTGATCCAGCACAAATCTGGGCACTCAATTGAGCTTGGTCCACCCAGCAACTATCGAACTGGGAACCATGGGGTTCCAACAGTGAAGAACATGAAGAACGTAGGGATTAATTCATAAGAAAAACGTTCTTACAATCATTGGCCAAGTGTTTTGGCCAATGATCAAGAATATTCAATTTAGATTAGAAAAAGTTGATAATAATTTTAGTTTTAGTACTTTGGCACATGAAAAGTTCAAAATCATGGTTCAAATCAAAATAAGGAAGAATATTTACTCAATAATTTAATTATAAGGGAAATAAACCAAAAATAATGATTCATGCCTTATTTTGGATCAATCATTATTGAATAACATGCCCTCCAATTAAGGATGAAGATCTATTTCATTCGTTTCTCTTCGATCTGCCTCGAATAAGAGGTTCATCACCAAAAAAGGAGGAAGAGAGAGCTATTGTTGGTGAATTCCAAGAATTGTGAGTCTAACCATATCCAAATCCCTAAAATAACCTATTTATAAACTTTTAATTGTGTCAAAATGTAATTAATAAATTAATTAATTAATTAATTCACTTAACTCACCGCCAATGAGTAAGGGGTCTGAACGTCACGTGCTGATCCATTTTATGTCGCGCCTAAGGCAAGCACCACATTCTATACCCAATTTTGGTCTTGGATTTCAGATCCAATAAAAAGTTAATAGTTATACCATTTTCATTAATTAACCACTCATATACATTTTAAATATATTTAATATTTTTATAAAATTAATTTCGGGCACACCGGGCCTTGTAATTGCACATTGTCTTAGTGCCTAGCTCTGGAAATATATATTGAAATATTTCAAAGTCTTATAAGAAAAAAAACATGTCTTTATAATATATCCGTATCATCTCTATATAACTATTGATCATCTCCCATAGAGTAGTCATTTTCCCTTTTCATGGTTTCATCTTGGAAATCAAGGTGTTCCTTAATTCATACTGGTTTACCTAATTTGAGGGAGAGAACTATTATGATTATATCACTTCAACTGAGCATAGGAGGAATGTTACTAGTTCACACCATCTCCTCCTATTGATTTTGGATGTCTAAAGACATATTTATTAATGTTCCCTTTTTTACATAGTTCTAAAAAAATCATAGCGGTGTAGTAGACTTCTTATTTTTTATTGAAGCAAGCCACATTTAAAGTGACCCGATACATTTCAATGATGTGGTGGATAAGTGACTAATCATGTAGAATGATTCTTTAGTTTCCTACTACCCTGGGGATTCCTCTCTCTTTTCTTCTTATTCCCTATAATAGAGTTTCTTCATGTATTTGGATGGATGAAAGTGTCCCCTCTACTTGGATTACCTATAATATCTCTCTCTCCCACAAATTCCTTAATCACCATCTAACTCCCTCAAATATTCATCCATTCATCCTTTTCTTAGTTTCTACCATTGATATAAAATGATCCAAGTGCATGAAATAAGAAACATGTTCAATCATTGATATGCTTCCTTATTTCAGCTAGAAGAAGTTCATCATCTTCGTTATATGATAGGTTTTTAGATAGAACATTTTATTGAATACCTCCTTGAACCCTTACCAATTAATACCTTGATCCAAATTAGATTTAATAGTTAAACTTCACCAATGTAGTTCTAAGTATTCAATCATGTATGTCACTATCTTGAATTTTATCTCAGCTAGGGTTCAATGAAGTCATAGATTATATTCATTCTAGTCAGGAATACTTTCACATGTTTAATTCATGAATCTCCCTTGAATTTTAGTTAATTCTTCTTATATAATTTCAAAAAATGATTCATGTGATGATAACCTCAGCCCAAGGTCCATTATCAATAACCTAGAATTCTTATGCAATGCTCTAAACTAAATTTTGGTTCACTCATGATTCCAGTGGAACTACACTATTATTTGTATCCTATTTTCAGTTTCATATTTTTGATATGTTGAATTCTCATTCAATAACCATAAAAATAATTACCAGCTAAATATTTTACTCCTTCCTTAATATGGGTTATATCATACATCATATCCAATAATTAAAAACCATAATAACACAATACCAAAATCAAATAATCATGTTATAATTCAATCATAGTGGAAATTGTCTTTATTAATGTATAATAACCAACACTCATCAACTAAACCTACTATGATGAGATAAAAATAGGATTAAAAGTGTTTAATGATAATTTTTGTGCCCAGACCACCCTCTTAACAACCTGAAATTAACCATTATCCTGTAAAGATCTAAGGTTACACTAATATTAGATGACATTCCCCAAACACCAAAGATTGGAAATAAATACTGTGAGTTTAACAAGAATGAGGGGGGATATTTTACCTTTGTTTAAACACACATATAGCCATAAGATAAAAAATCACAAGACAATTATAAGAATAATTCATGATTCAATATTACAACTCAAAGTATAACAAGATACATAATCAGAGTAATAGTGGAAAAAATAAACAACAATAACTAAGACTCTTAAATAAAGAAAGACATCAGCACCAAGGTGTAACTACTCCAAATACCCAAAACATGACCAATTCCCAAGATCCACCTCCAACATCTAGGATAGTGATATCAAGAATCACAACTAGTGAAATATGAAATCTTTCTATTTCTTGTATCATGGAAAAAATATTTTTATACACACCAATGTGAATATACAAGGGGTGAGTAATCATACCCAGTAGGAAAACCCTAATACTTCCCCATAGATTCCACTAAAACAAGAATTAAGTTAGCTCGTATATTTAAAAAAACATAAGTAATCACATAAAAGTAGTGTATCAAAAATATACTTTCTTTTTATAAAATATATGGAAGTATATCAAAGCATTTTATGAAAAATAAAACTTCTTTTTATAAAACTATAGTAAGAATATAAAATTATTTTATCAAAAATATATATTCATTTTCTAAAATAAAAGAAATCATATCTAATAAATTTATCAAAAATATAATTTTTTTTAATAAACAGCATTCATAAAATTTTTAAAACCACTTGGTGTCCCTGGTTCAATTTCTCATACACACACACCCATGAATGTCGAATGACAATCCCTATACTCGTGATTGGTGATTCTCCCTTCACCAAATCTTTAATTGGTTACATATCCTCTTGTGTCTCTAGTTTAGTATTGAGCACCATGTTCCTACCAACATGGCCCGATATAATGAAAATATGAACACATGCCACATACATGAATACTTGTCACTTTATCATGCCCAAAACCATTTTTTATTAAGTAATCCCATTAAATAATTATATTAAACATGTTTTTGATATCACTGACAACCCAATATTTAATAATCAATCAGTAATAATAATATTTAGTATAGTTTATACAAGATTTCTTCATATCAATTAAGAAGGAATTTATTTAGAAATAAGAGATCCTTCATATTCTGGAAAAGTAAAATAATGGAGAATCCACCTACCTCGAAAACTTGTAAAATGAAGAATATTTTCATGATCACATGAATCTAGGATTTTTATTTTGTTTCTCGGATGGTTCATAAGAAATTTTGATAAAAAACTATCTGATCTCATAAATATTACCATAAAAACCCCACTCTAGGGTTTCATTCAATAGAAAATAAGAATATCTAGATTATATGGGGATAATATATCCCTTAAAAAATTCCAAGATCTAGTACTAAAATAATCATTGATAATGGAGTTCGTAAGTTGAAGAGTGTCAAAAATAACCTTGAGGAATGTTGAGAGTCAATATCATAAGTTAGGGATAGGATAAGGACTGTTTTTAGGGTAATATTAGGTTTTCAAACTAATTTTTGGAATTAATTAGTAATTTTACATGGTTAGATCACATTGTTAAGAAAACTATTCCCCAAATTTTTAGATCACCACTTTTCAAAAATTCCTAGGATGCATGGTTGTGTCATACAGTTAGGAAAAATGTGAAAAAAAAATCCATAACCACTATAAAAACATCCAAAATTCATGGTTAGGCCACACCTTTCAGAAAAATATGTTCATACTTATAACTACCATATTTAATTTTAACGATTTTTTGGATAAGATTTATGGTTTCCCCTAATCATGCTCAAACCATGAACCCTTAAAAATTCTTAAGAAATAAACCAAAACCATCTCATATCATTTTGAGGCTTATCACAACTATTCCATATCATAAAATATATAATATAAAAAATAATTACCTTATACCATGGGTTTCATATAAAAATATTTTGTTGGATTTAGAAATATATTTTTGATATTTTGAAGACTGGGTGAAGTTTTAGTCTAATAGAAGAGCTATGTTTGATACTTTTATTTAATTATGTATTTAAAAGGTTACATTAAGTTTTGAATTAGTTTTAACATCTCATAAATATAATATATTTATTCATAAAATAATATATTAATAATAATAAACTCTATAATTTATTTTGGTGTAAATTCATTTTTATACTTAAAAATACATTTTTCAAACAAAAATTGTTTACGTTGAATTTTTCATACCTATATTACAATTAATTTTTACTAAATCTATAAATTGAATATTATAAAATGGATTCTATATTTTCAATTGTAATAATAAATATTAGATAATAATATAAACTTAATTTTTGATTATATTGAATAGTTATCATAGTAAACTTTTATCACCACAATTAATGATAAAAAGGGTTAAAAGATGGGTCAAACTAATAGATGGGTCTTCAAATATCTCTAAAACTTGTATAAATTTGATTTTTTGTCTATTTAGAACTTAAAATACCCTGAATTTGAAACTAAACTAAATTGGATCCACTTTCCATGATAAAGATATTTATTATATTTAAAAGTTATTAATATTTACAAGAGGGTCACTCTCTTCACATATAAAAGGACACATCCTCTCCTCACTTATCCAAAACACTTAAAAACCTTATATTGTAAGATCTCGGACCTTATTTTCAGGTTTTTCTTTCCTTTTCTGGTCATTTTTGAGAAAAAGAGGAAAAATATAAGAATCTGGAAATTTTCTAAGTACACGCCTTGTACTTTATGAGTACACGCCGTGTATTTTTCTCCCGCGCGAGGCCGTGTGCTGGCCATGTCTGGGCCACACACACGGTGTGTAGTGATGATGTGGAGGCCGCTTAATGCGGTGTACGGAAAGGGTGAGTACACTCTATGTACTCATGAAGTACACACTGTGTAATTTTCTTTTTATTTAATTAATCAGACTCGGGTCGCGACTTAACCATGAATACGTATTCTTCTCCAACTTCTTCGACCGAGAGTGAGGGTGTGGCCGCGGATCTTCTCTGAGCCACCGATCCATAACCTGCTGTCCAATTCGAACGCCATCGGTTGCAATAGAATCGCAGAGGTGAGTTCTTGGTTCTTCTTTGGCCACATTTCCTTCTTCCTTCTCTTGTGAGAGTTATCTGAGGTTGAACTTTTTAGGCATTTTTTCAAATATTCTCCATTCTAGGTTGATTCAAAGGCTGAGATTCAATTATATTGATCTCCTAGGATCAAGGTATATGGTTTGTTGCCCTATGTTGAATGTCTTTGAGTTTTTGGTGTAGAAGTGTCAGATACCCTTGTATCAGGTATCTCAGGTTAGGTTTTTGATCCTGTATTGTTATCTGCCTTAGATTGCATGTATTCTTGAGGTTATTAGATGATTGATAATTTCTTGTTAGTATGTTTGACGATCACCCCATGGGTGTTCCCCATGTTTTGGATATTTATCCCCATTTGGCTTAGGTTGCCAGTGAGTCATACCTTGTTGCATTGTTTTCCTTCCTTGATATACTTGATTACATTTATTTCTTGTTGTTTATATGCTTTGATGCATTGTAGCTATTAGCCAAGTAGTTGTTGAACTTACTTAGGGCTGCTGACAGTCTATTACGCACAACTAGACTACTCAGGGCTGTGTGAACCTGGTGCGGTAGACTAAAGAGGGAATTGACGATTAAGGGCTTCCCTAGAGAGTCTGTTATAAATTAGTATCATTCACAGGACCTATAGGAATTGGACTCTGTGCTTCCTCATAATTTCCTTAGTTACGTGTCGAGACTATAGGTGGAATTAGACGTAAGTTCTTTCTCAGAGAGTCTATAGTTATCATTGCAAGACCTTAAGGGAATTGATGGTGAGAGCTTCCCAAAGTGTCTGTGCCTTTGTATGTTTACTTGACTAGAGGGGTCTACCAGTGTGAGCCACCCAGAGAGTCACCACGGTTATTGTTTGGTTTGTTGTGACGAGTCCACCATGATAAAGTACAAGCTTTTGTTTAATACTGCTTGTAGTTTCAGTAGTCTAATAAGATACCTATTGTGTTACTTACTATGACTTGAGAATATAGAGTTATTTTCTAGATTCCTTGGTTCATAATGTAATGAGTGAATAAAATTAATAAATAAATTTGAATGGATATTGATAGGATTGTTTACTTTAGAGTACTCATGTTTCTCGGCTGCATTTATTTCCTTTACTTTTTCCATATTGGTCACTGACAGTAGGGCACAAATCTTGTGGGGATTTCCTACTGGGATTAGTCTCACACCCTGTTTGGGTCATGCTTTTTGGCCCAAATAGGTTATATGGTTGCAGGTGTGTATATGGATTGTGGCCCTTCTACTTCAGGTACATGATTGCTGGTTAGAGATGGAGAGCATATGACAGAGCCTATGCTTGCGATTCTACTGGAGTTGTTGTTTACTTTTAGTACTTGTTCTCAATTTTATTTCAAAACATTGTTGTGTTTGCTGCTTTCCTTAGATACTTGAACCTGATGCATTATTTTCATCATTATTATATTATACATTGCTTACGCTATTTAGTTTCAGTTTTTTTATGTTGTTTAATGCTTTCTATATTGACTTTTATTTCATGTAGCTTGTAAACCTTACCAAATGAGGGCATAGTTTCCCCGAATAACTTACCAAGGCCCTCGCTGCTAGTCAGAAGCCTCTAGAATTTGGGGAAATTCTCTTGAGGTCATGTGGCGGACCGGGAACGGGCATCAGTTGAGGGGCTCCAGATTCGGGTCATTACAAAGTGGTATCAGAGGAGTTTATTCCTTTTCAATTGACTTACTATTTAGCGACATTAGACAGGGATATGATGGAATAGGTAAATTGTAAATAGCTGTGCCCAGGCGTTCTAGAACCCGTGTATAGGGAAAAATCCAGATTACCTCAAATATTGCAATTTTCAAGTTTTGAAAATATTACAGTTTACTTGATTTCACCGTTGGGTGGTGCACTTGTTTTGTGTTGTTACTATTTGTATGATTGTGGTTCTATTTTGTTGCAACCCGATAAGATGAGGGTATTCCATCTCATGCATCATATAGGCACTTGTTAGAAAATCACATGTCATGCATTTTTCTATTCCATCTAGGCTGCATTAGAATTTGTATGCTGTTGTGATAGAATTTGTGATAGATGATGCATACTGTTGTGATAGCTACTATGATAGAATACTTGCTATATTGATAGGGTATCATTTTTTTAGAGCTTCTTTATCATGGACACAAAACTTTGGTCTTAGAGGTGTTATGGGCCCTCGATAATCAGAATTTGGTGGGTCGTGAGTTGTTATACTATGTACTTGTTATATGCATTTTTATGATTCCATGTTTTGATTCGTGGGGAGTATGGGCCCCCACGGATCGGAATTTGGCACCTTAACACCTGTTTTCTGTGTTTTCTAGGCTCTGGTGCAGTTCTTAGGTTACTGTCTGGAAAAACCTAGAATACACAGTGTGTAATTTATGCATACACATCGTGTAGTTGTTAGTCTTGTCCCTGACTATGTTGGGAAGAGACACGGGGTTGTAAAGTTTCCTGTAGGAACACGCCGTGTACCAGCTTAGCACACCGTGTAGTCTAGAATAGGTATCCAGTCGTGTCATGAAAAACACAGGCTGGGGTTTTCCTTCAAGTGCATGCTATGTCCCTTGGGAACACGTCGTGTATAGTTGACCATGTAGTCGGCTGTGTAGCCAACAGCACGGGTTGGTGTTATCCTTCCGCATACACGCCATGTCCGTATGGAACACATCGTGTAGTGTCGACCATGTTTTAGGATGTGTCTCTAAAAACAAGGGCCAGGTAAGGCATGTCAAGTACACGCCGTGTCTCCTTTGACACGTCGTGTAGTAGTGGTTCGTGTACCAGTCTATGTGACTAACGACACAGACAAGGGAAAGATCTTAAGGACACACCGTGTAGTGGACAAGCATGCCATGTAGTTTCCTACTAGGATAGTCCATGTTCCCAACCATGTAGGAGTGAACGGGAAGGTAAGAAAAGGGTTAGTACACGCTGTGTAGTTTAAGAACACGCCGTGTAGCCCGGTGGTTTACACAACCATGTATGGCCAAGGTATACGTCCAGGGTAAACTTTTAAGAAACACATCGTGTAGTCATGTTTTCCCAAATTTTAAAAATTTTCTCTCCTGTTTCGTTTTTCTCTCTTAAGTTTCATTAGTGTTCATCATTAATGAAGGTGTTCTTTTGACCTTTCAGAGCTATGGCACCAAGACATCCTCCTGTTGCACGTCAGGAACCAAGTAGTGATTGTACGCCTGATACGGCAGATCAGGGACTACCAGTAGTTTCTCCTATCGTTTCGGACATGGAACCTGCAGTGATCCCAGACACTGGTTATGATGCTCAGTTCAGAGGGGGTTTCATGAGATTCATGAAAACCTTATAGGTAGCTCAGCATCCTGCCCCATCTATGGCAGATCTGATGCGGGTTTTTCAGTAGAAACACCCTCCCACGTTCACAGGGGATGGAGGACCTCAGGCTGTAGAGTCATGGCTAGAATCCATCCTGACCATCTTCGAGCATCTGGAGACACCTCCAAAGAGGATAGTGAATCTCGCGACTTATATGCTGTGAGATTTTTCCAAGAGATGGTGGTATGTGATTTCGCAGACAGGGCGCCAATAGGCTATGGCTTGGGATGAGTTTCAGTGTACATTCTATGACTACTTCTACCTGGCGATGCTGAGGGCCGACAGAGCCAGAGAGTTCATGAACCTACAGTAGGGTACTCTCACAGTTATGGAGTATTCCTCCAACTTTACAGAGTTACAGAGTTTCACTCTCATTCTAGGGAATGATGGTCTGTTTTTTGGTGAGGAATTTGGAAGAAGGCCTCAGACCGGACATCAGGTCACAGGTGAATGTCTTTCAGTTGACTTATATCACTCTGATAGTCAACCAGGCGATTATTACATAGAGAAACCTGAGGGAGACTGGAGCTTTGGACCAGAGCGGTTCATCTTCTAGGAAAAATTCTTTTCAGGTAGACAGCAGGAAGCGCCACCGAGAGTCTACATGAGGTGACTCGAGGAAGTGAGGTATTCCTTCTAGTAGAAGAGATGTTCCTTCTAGAAACTAGGTGGTGTGCTATCAGTGTGGGAAAAATGGGCATAAGAATCCTCAGTTCCTGAGAGACCTAGTGGAGTGCCGATAATGGTGAAAGATGGGTCATCTACAGTGATTCTGCAAAGGTTCTTCTTCTAGAGGCTAGTGAAGGAGGATCATTTTTGACTCCGCGTACAGGAGCAGGATTACCAGTTCTACAGCAGACTGGGGTATGGAGTTCTTCAGGTTGTTCAGGCCAGGGTAGAGGCCATGGACGTAGTGGTCAGGCTCATGGACGGTCAGCTCAAGGATCTCAAGCTGCTACACAGGGTTACGGTGCAGGCCAGACTTTCATGGTAGAGCAGATTCATCAGGAGTAGGATCATGAACCTTCTACAGTTCAAGGTATAATTTTAGTAGCCTCAATTTTATCCTCTACACTTTTTAATACAGTAGCTTCTCATAGCTTTATTTCTGTGCATACTATGGAAAGCCTTAAACTTATTGTTTATACTTCTGAGGATATGATGATGCTAGACACTCCCTTGGGAATTATAACTGCTAGCATGTGTCAGTGCTTAGACTGCACCCTTGAGGTTGGTGGGTGTCGTTTTTCATGGAGTCTTTATGTTTTGGAGATGGAAGGCTATGATGTCATTCTTGGGATAGACTGGTTAGTTCCCTTCCAGGACTTTGTCGATTGCTATCGTTGTAGGGTGAGTTTAACATCACCAAAGGGCGGATCTTTTCTTTACAAGGGCGAATGGGATGTCCAAGCGAGCAGAGCGGGACTAGAGAATCATGGGTTGGGCGGTGTTACAGCCCAGATTTCTAGCTTATATCTGGATTACCATGGGACTTCTCAGATAGATTTTCTTCTAGTGGTTAATCTCTTTCCAGATTCCTTTCCAGAAGACTTTTCAGGTTTGCCTTTGGATCGAGAGGTAGACTTTTATATTGAGTTTGTGCCAGGAGTGGCAACTGTGTCCATTACTCCTTATGGGATGGCTACACCTAAGTTTCAAGAGATCAATAAGAAGTTGGAGGAGTTTTAGACAAGGGGTTTCATCCGACCCAGTACTTCTCCTTGGGGTTCGCCTGTTCTGTTTGCGAAGAAGGAAGACAGCACCCTTAGGCTTTGTGTGGATTATCGGAAGCTGAACCAGTTGACGATCAAGAACTGATATCCATTGCCACGGATAGATGATCTCATTGATCATATTCAAGGATCCAGAGTGTTATTGATGATTGAATTGAGATCCGGATACCATCAGTTGCGTGTCAGACCATCTAATATACCTCTTACAGCCTTCCGGAGTAGGTATGGTCTATATGAGTATTTAGTTATACCGTTCGGTCTCACGAACGTGCCAGTTGTTTTCATGGTGCTGATGAACATAGTTTTCCATCCTTACTTGGATTCCTTCATGGTGGTTTTCATGGATGACATCTTGGTGTACTCTCACACTCGACATGACCATGCTACCCATCTTGAGATTGTTTTCAGTACACTGAGGGAGCATCATTTATATGCTAAGCTCTCAAGGTGCCACTTTTGGATGGATGAGATTCACTTCCTAGGTCATTTCATCTCAGATATAGGAGTATTAGTAGACCCAGAGAAGGTGAGAGCAGTAGTTACCTGGGAGCAGCCGAAGAATGTCTTCAAGGTAAGAAGTTTCTTAGGGTTGGCTGGTTACTACAGGAAGTTTATATAGGACTTATCACGCCTATCAGCACCATTGACGGGCTTGACTAAGAAAGGGGTGAAGTATGTTTGGTCAGAAGCCTGCGATTCAGCCTTCCAGAAGCTGAAAGGGAGATTGAATTCAGCACCGATTCTAGTTTTGCCGGAGCTGAGCAAGAGTTATACAGTTTTCTGTGATGCATCTAGCATCAGGCTTGGAGCATTACTTATGCAGGAGGATTGTGTTGTTGCGTATGGATCTCGATAGTTGAGGCCACATGAGAGGAACTATCCTACGCACAACCTGGAGTTGGCTACAGTTGTTCATGCTTTGCATTGTTGGAGACATGATCTTCTTGGAGAGCATTTTTTGGTATATACTACCACAAGAGCCTCAAGTATATCTTCACGCAGTGTGACTTGAATCTGAGACAGCGAAGGTGGGTTGAGTACCTGAAGTCTTTCGATTTCGATCTTGCCTATACGCCTGGGAAAGGAAATGCATTGGCCGATGCACTGGGCAGGAGGACTCAGATACAGGAAGTTCAGGAGGCCAGCATAGAGTGGCAGCTTATGGCTCTGTTCTCTGAGATGCATTTCGAGGTGCACAATAGACAGGGGTAGACTTTCCTATCTTCTATAGTTGTTACCTAGATGCTTCTCAACCGAGTTCGAATGAGGCAGTTATCAGATTCTTAAGGCCTAGTCCTACGGGAGAGTGTGTCAGGAGAGGACCCTCCTTCCGAATGGACCATAGGCGAGGATGAGATCTTGCGTTTCCAGGGATGTGTATGGGTTCCAGAAGATATACATGAGGAGCTGATGCGAGACTATCATTCCTCAATCTGGGAAGTTCATCCTAGCGTCACCAAGATGTATCGTGATCTACACCACCTGTATTGGTGGCCAGGTATGAAGAGAGATGTTGTTGGCTTTGTCATGAAATGTTCCACCTGTCAGTAGGTGAAGGCAGAGCACTAGTAACCGGTAGTGCTTTTACAGCAGCTACCCATTCCCAAGTGTAAGTGGAAGGATGTCACAATGGGCTTTGTGACAGGGTTACCGAGATCTCCTTGAGGGAACGACGTGGTATGGGTTGTCATTGACAGGTTCACGAAGGTTTCTCACTTATTGCTGATTAAAAAGACCTTCAGTGTTGATGATCTTGGACGGTTGTACATTTTTGTGATTGTACGCCTGCATGGGGTTCCGAGTAATATCATTTCAGATAGGGACGCTCACATTACGTCACATTTCTAGAAAGGTCTATAGAGTTCTTTTGGTACACAGGTACTTCTGATTACAGCTTACTATCCTCAGACAGATGTCCAGTCAGAGCATATAATTTAGGTGCTAGAGGACATGCTACAAGAATGTATCCTAGATTTTGGAGGTTCTTGGGAGAAACATATACCTCTAGTGGAGTTTTCCTACAATAATAGTTTTCAAGTAACTATTCAGATGGCACCTTATGAGGCTTTGTACTGTAGACTGTGTCGATAACCCTTGTGTTGGCTGGAGGTAGGAGAGGCAGCTATGCTGGGACCTCGTCTTGTTCAGGAGACCACGGAGTAGATGGAGTTGATTCGAAAAAGGATGGATATTGCACAGTCTCAGCAGAAATATTATACTGATCAGCGGAGACGACCATTGGAGTTTAAGGTCAGGGATCAGGTTTTCCTACATGTTACCCCGATGTTGGGACCCAAGAGGATCAGGAGAATGGGTAAGATTTCACCAAGATACGTCGGTCCGTTTGAGGTTCTGGAGAGAGTCGGTCTAGTCGCTTATAGGTTGCATTTTCCTCAGAGGTACCAGGCTATACACGATGTCTTCCATGTTTCTCAGCTTTGCTGCTATTTCTCAGACATGTCTCATGTTTTTTAACCTGAGGTTGTTGATCTGGTGCAGGATGCATCATTCAAGGAGCATCCTATTAGGATTGTTGATCGTAGTGCAAAGATACTCTATGGCTGGTCTGTTCCTCTGGTACGGGTGCTATGGCAACACGGCCGTCTATAGGACGAGACTTGGGAGAGGGAGGCTGATATGCGATCACAGTGGCCAGAGTTGTTCGAGGTTTCTTCTTCTCCACCTTTCTAAGGAAATTTGGAGACGAAATTCTTTAAGGGGGGATTTTTTAAGAACCCAGACCCTCTTTTCATGCATTTTTTTCCTTTTCTGGTCGTTTTTTGGAAAAAGAGGAAAAATAGAAGAATCTGGAAATTTTCTAAGTAAACGTCGTGTACTTTATGAGTACACGCCATGTACTTTTCTCTCGCATGAGGCCGTGTTCTGGCCATGTCTGGGCCACACACACGGTGTGTAGCAGTGATGTGGAGGCCACTTAATGCGGTGTACGGAAAGGGCGAGTACACGTCGTGTACTCATGAAGTACACGTCGTGTACTCATGAAGTACATGCCATGTACTTTTCATTTTATTTCATTAATCGGACCGGGGTCACGACTTAACCCGAATACGTCTTCTTCTCTAGCTTCTTCAACCAAGAGAAAGGGTGTAGTCACGTATCTTCTCTAAGCCACCGATCTGTCAGCTGCTATCCTAATAGAATGTCGTCATTTGCAATAGAATCGTAGCGGTGAGTTCTTGGTTCTTCATTGGCCACGTTTCCTGGTTCCTTCTCTTGTGAGAGTTATCTGAGGTTGAATGTTTTAGACATTTTTGCATATCTTCTCTGTTATAGGTTGATTCATAGGTCGAGATTCAAGTATATCGATCTACTAGGATCGAGGTAGGTGGTTTGCTTCCCTACGTTGAATGTCTTTGAGTTTTTTGTGCAAAAGTGTCGGATACCCATGTATCGGGTATATCGGGTTAGGGTTTTGATCCTGTATTGTTATTTGCCTTAGAGTTCATGTATACTTGAGGTTATTATATGATTTATAATTTCTTGTTAGCATGTTTGAGGATCACCCCATGGGTGTTCCCCCTGTTTTGGCTATTTATCGCTGTTTGGCTTAGGTTGCCTATGAGGCATACATTGTTACAATGTTTTCCTCCCTTGATATACTTGATTGAATGAATTTATTGTTGTTTATATGGTTTTATGCATTTTATCTATTAGGTAAGTAGTTTTTGAACTTAATTAGGGCTGCTGACAGTCGATTACGCACGACTAGACTGCTCAGGGCTGTGTGAACCTGGTGTGGTAGACTAAAGAGGTAATTGACGATTAAGGGATTCCCTAGAGAGTCTGTTATAAATTATTATCGTTTGTAGGACCTATGGGAATTAGAATTTGTGCTTCCTCAGAGTGTCATTAGTTACGTATCGAGACTATAGGGGGAATTAGACATAAGTACCTCCTTAGAGATTCTATATTTATCGTTGTAAGACAGTAGGGGAATTGACGGTGAGAGCTTCCCAGAGTGTTTGTGCCTTTGAATATTTACTTGACTAGAGGGGTGTGCCAGTGTGATCCACCCAGAGAGTCACCATGGTTATTGTTTGGTTGGTTGTGACGAGTCCACCATGCCAAAGAACAAGCTTGTGTTTAGTACTGCTTGTAATTTAGGTAGTCTGCTGAGATACCTGTAGTGGCCTGGGTTGTGGGAGGTCCATTACTTAGTAAAAATATGATGCTTGAGGTGTTCTAGGAGGCCATCCCAACTTCTCGGTGAAGTTTGACCCAAGGTAGTCCTACCAGTAGCCTTATCCTACCCGTAGCAGGCCTACTAGTAGCTCAGTCTACCGGTAGCCGCAGCCTACCGGTAGCTCGGCCTACCGGTAGCTCGGTCTACCTATAGTCGTAGCCTACTGGTAGCTTGGCCTACCGGTAGCTCGGTCTACCAGTAGCCGCAGTCTACCAGTAGCTTGGATACCGGTAGCTTGGTCTATCGGTGGTTGTCAGACACCGGTAGCTCTCAACTACTGTAGCTCTCAGCTACCGGTGGCTCTAGCCTACCCCCACGGGTTCTCTAGTTGCGCTCCTTTTGTGCAAATTGGGTTTCAAACCCTATTTCAACCCCTTCCAGCTTATTTTTAATCCCAGTAATGCCCATAAATGTCTTTTAATATTTAATGAATTAACCTAGTGTGTGCGTCGGTTTAAACCGCCCGAACCATTAATGATGTGGGGTGTCTCAACTGCATGGTCAACCCACGACCATGCACCATACGCAGATTTGAGTCTCTCCATATCTTTAACGGCCCGGGGCGTGCTGTATCTCACCCTCTATAACCTAAGGGTTCTCCCTAGGTTTCTTTTCTTTTCTCGATCACCCTATGATAGGAGTACCCATCTTTAAGAAGAGCAGCTTTTCATTCGGACAAGCCGCATTGCTATCCGTGAAGTTCCACGCCTTGACATAGCATCGATCGTTGATAACAAGTAGGGAATTTCACCTTCGACTCTCCTTTCTATGTATCTTACGGGGTGGGCATGCTTTTGATTCTGTAGAATTGGATAGACCAAACCTTAGTGAAGATAATAAACGGATTCTAAAGAATAAAGGGGGAGGGTTGTGATCGATGATGCTGTTTTGATTTACGATCTTCCATAATTTATGATTTCTGAATTGTGTGGGCTTACGTCTTCTGAAAATCATGGCTTTTGGTTGTCTTTCTCGATGTACGAACGAACCCTCACCTCTGGTGATGTTAAATGGATTGTTTTGTGGTTGTGAACCCTTACTGTGAAAAGTAAATCGATTAATTACTTATATTCAGATAAACAAATTAAAATCACCAGGATTAACTCCCTTCTATGATAACCCCGGTTAAAGTATAGCAAATTTAAAAATCATGGAGTGTGTTAAATCTTATAAATATGGAAATACCGGCATGGGCCTATTTTTCTTTAGTGGTAGTGGTTTGATTGTTTTTCACTCATGGCCGATTGTTGGGTGATGTGGGTGGGGATGGGATCCCGTGTTATTATACTCTCAGTGGTTGCGAAATTAAGATTGGGATCCTCTATTATATCACGAATTGGGGTGGGATCTTCTATTGTTGAGAAACCTTTTGGCTCCTGTATATTGGACATGGGGTTGTAACTTAGGGTTTTCTTTGGTTGTTGTGTCTTTATAAGAGAACCGGGTGTGAATGCTTAAATTGATGTTTGGTTGGATCTTTTTCCCTCGGTTTGTGCTTATGGTGTTAGTTGCCCAGTAGTTGCAGAAACTTTTTTTCTTTTAAACAATATTATTGAACATGTAATCTAGGATGGGACAAGTGGGTTTTGGTTTGGCGTGAGTTGTGACATGGACATGGTATTGATTGTGTTCCTTAGGCAAGATGAATAAAAACCTAAACTTTGGGTGAGTGCTTGTTACCTATACATATACATGTAGTTTTGTGTTTCTTATCTGTGCCCCAACTGAGTTGAGAACTTAGTGTCGAACACCCCCATTTCATGGGGGAGGGTGTTTTTCTCAACACTTCTATTAGTGGATGGTTATTATCTCCTTTTCTTCTCCCTTTCCCATATATCCCAAGTGTCTTCGGGTAGGCTGTGATGTCCTGAGGTCCATTATTATCCCAAGAACCTTTGGGAGGGGTAGTGTGGTGGTTATGGCCCAAGTGTGTGAAGGAAGGTGGTTTCCCAAGTATCTTTGGGATGAGGCCCAGGTGTCTTCGGGTGTGGTGGTAGTTGTTCTGGCCTAGGTGTTTACAGGCGTGGTTACGTGTGACAGTTGTGACCCAGGTGTTTGTGGGTAGGGTTTGGCGGTGGGACTGCATGAGGATGTGGCCTAGGTGTTTGCAGGTGGGGTTTTGCAGTGGGGCTGTTTGAGGATGTGGCCCAGGTGTGTGCAGGCGGGGTGAGGCAGTGGGACTGCGGTTAGAATGGCGGGATTGGTCTGATGCATAGGATGTCTTCAATAATCAATGGTAAAGTGGTGCCGGGTACCCAAACATTGATGTTCTATTACTATATATTAATTGCTTGAGTTTTGGGGGAGTGTGCCTTGGTGAGGCTTGGGTGGATAGTTTACCTTGTTAGGTGTTTGGTTTACTCATTTTCTCATGGGACCTTAGTACGTTCCCCTACTTGTGCACGAGTGTCTTTGGTTTTCCCTATGGAGTATACTTGTATTCTCACCCTACGTATAAAAACTACTTTCAGGTTTCTAGGAGGACTTCGAGGATCATGCTGGAACATACTAGCTCGGACCTTTGGGGGCAGTTGTAGTTGTTGTTTTCTTTCTTTGTTACTTTACCCTTGTAGTCATTTTTGCACTTGAGGTATTTACTTTTGGAAAATGCATATGGGAATGGTTCTTCTTGGCTTTACTTTTACTTTCTTCTTTTGGTGTTGTTGGGATTTACCATCTTATCTCTCGATCCTATTAAAAGAAAAAGGGTAATGCCTTCCATTTAGTGAGTGATTCTATACCCTTGGCACTATTCGCCACTTTGAGACCTATTTAAGGCAGCTTTTGGGGGACATTATCTCTCCATCGACTTGAAGAAGGAAGGGCTTGACAATCTACTGACCCTTCCCTCATTTTAGTGAAGGCGGGTCATGACAGAATGGTATCAGAGGTATGGTTGAGAGATAAGATGGAGTCTGGAGTTAGGCATAGTGAGGATTTCATGGGATGGTAGGGAAATAGTGTTGGGTGACCTTGGTGCGTGAATTAGGCCAGGGAAGACCAGCTAGGACACGGGATTTTTGGGCCCCCCTTGATCCGATAGAAGGACTTTGGACCTACCGAAAACGACCAAGTAAGGCCACGCTGATTGCAGGGTAAAGAGACCCTAGGAAAGTTACATACATCATAATGACTTGTGTTCTCATGTTTCTGGGGTATTTTGGGATTTGGAATCAATAATAAGTTAAAGAAATTTTAAGAACAATATTCTGCACTACTTGGGCTTAGGCATTCCTTATTTACATTGCAGTTATGGCCCCTGGGAGACGACCACGTGTGGTGAGGGTGATCGAGGCCCCGAAGACTACCTTGGCCGATTGGCAGAGATCTGATCAAGAGGAGGAGGATGACCAATGGCAGAAGACACTTTGGGCCTTCCAGCGATAGGCCCTCGAGAAGTATGAGGGAAGCACCTCTGACATAAAGACGAAGGGCTGGCTTGAAGAGCCAGTGATAGACTTCGGCCAGATCCGGGCTCCGACCGAGTACTGGGTTCCTCTGGCCGTCAGCCAGATGTGGGGAGTGGCGCGTCAGTGTTGGACGCTTTACCTAGGAGAGAGGATATAGGTTGAGGTGGCATTTTCTGATTTTGAGAGGGAGTTTTGTGCGGATTTCCTCTCTTCAATGATGAATACGGAAAAGAGATAGGAACTATTCTCCCTCCAGTAGGGGAGTATGTCAATGAGGGAGTTGGGAATCAAGTTCAAGGACCTCCTACATTTTTCTCCGGACCTCTTTCCCGATGAGGAGTCTCGGGCAAGATGTTTAGAGGAGGCGCTCCGACCCTCCCTCCAGTTTGTTGTTACCCCCTTTACCCTGCCGACATACTTGGAGGTCCAGAAGAAGGCCGAAGTGGTGGAGAGGATGCATGATATAGGAGGTGTGACATGAGAGGGGATCTAGCTGGGATCATTGAAGGGGAAGTCTGTCAGCACCAGGCCACCAGCATTAGGACCCTCTCTGTTCCGACCAGCAGGAAGCAGGCCACAGTAGTTTCAGTACCGGTCCCCAGGTTCTCGCCCTTTTCCTTTAGGCCCAGGACCGTAGTGCTTTCTCTGTGGGAGCTATGGACATCTCCGGAGTTAGTGCCCAGACCGAGTACAGTATGGCAGTGGCAGAAATCCCCAACACCTACCCCAGCAGCAGCTTCTAGCTAGGCCTTTCCAGCAGCAGCAGTAGGGGCAGCGAGCTCCCGCTCCTCTGAGGGCAGACGTTGTAGGAGGAGGCCGACCTCAGGGTGCTCCTCAGGGACCTCAACCAAGGCGTGTTTGGGGAGTTGTTTGACAACCGAGGGGCATAGGAGCTAGGCGTGGACAGTTACACGTCGCGGAGGTAGCAGTTTCAACAGGGCCAGAGGTTGTTCGAGGTACGATGAGTTTGTTTAACACTCTTTCTTATGCCTTGTTCGATACCAAAGCTTCGCAGTCCTTTGTTTCTCATAGTCTAGCCCAAGCATTGGGCCTAGATGCCTAGAGACTACCAGTGCCCCTGGTGCTGAGCACACCAGTCGGAGGTCAGACCGACTTGTTATATGTTTTTTGAAGATGCAGACTGATGATAGGGCCACATCAATCGGTCACGGATCTTCTTCTGCTACAGATACAGCCATATGATGTCATCCTAGGCATCTACTAGTTGTTCTATGTGTGTGTTGTCATCATATGATTTCGAGGAAGGGTTGTGTTGTCAGACTTGGGCGGCCGGCGTGTTGCTTTCACCGGTGAGCGGAGCAGTCAGAAGGGCAGCAGGCAATAGGAACCCCTCCTCTCATTGTTAGTCGAGCTATCAGTGGAGTCAGTGGATGCTGAGATGGTGGAGGTGCCAGTTATCGTCAGTGATTTTATTGACGTCTTCCCTGAGGAGGTGACGACTCTACCCCCTTGACGTGATATCGAGTTCAGGATAGACCTGCAGCCTGGTGCTCGTCTGATTTCGATGGGCCCTTACCGGATGGATCCTTCAGATTTACGGGAGTTGTGGATTCAGATTGATGATCTAATGAAGAGGGGTTATGTTCGACCAAGTGCATCACTATGGGGTGCTCCAGGCTTGTTCTCAAATAAGGCAGATGGTGGTATCAGGTTGTGCATAGACTAAAAAAGGCTGAATCAGGTAACGATCAAGAATCGCTACCCTCTTCCGAGGATAAACGATCTTTTCGACCAGCTGAAAGGGGAAGGGTGTTTCTCAAAGATTGACCTATGGTCTGGGTATCACCAGTTGAGGGTAATGGAGAGTGACATCTCAAAGACGGCCTTCAGGTGCAGATATGGGCACTTTGAGTTCGTGGTCATGCCCTTCAGTGTTACGAATGCCCCGGCTATGTTCATGGGGCTTATGAACTCCATCTTCCGGGAGTACCTGGATAGGTTCGTTGTTGTGTTCATAGACGATATCCTTATCTATTCAAGATCAGAGAAGGATCACGCAGAGCACTTTAGGATGGTTTTGGAGGACCTCCGAAAGCACCAACTCTATGGAAATTTGTTGAAATAAAAGTTCTGGACGCGAGAAGTGCATTTCCTTGGGCATGTGGTGTCCGAGCAAGGGGTAGCGGTGGACCCATAAAAGGTTGAAGAAGTTGTTTCTTGGGAAGCACCAAAGAACGTGGCAGAGGTTCGTAGTTTCCTCGGGCTGGCAGGTTACAACCGTAGGTTCGTACCCAACTTCTCTCCAGCTGCGGAACCTTTGACAACCACGACCAAGAAAGACCAGGTTTTCGTTTGGAGTGAGTAGTGTGAGGTAGCCTTTAGCTATCTGAAGGAGAAGTTGGTTAGTTCCCCAGTACTGAGATTACCGGAAGAAGGAGTGGCGTATGAGGTGTTCTGTGATGCTTCATGGCAAGGCCTCGGATGTGTGTTTATGCAGTAGTAAGGAGTCATCTCTTATGGGTCTAGGCAGCTACGCCCTCATGATTGTAATTATTCCACCCACGACCTGGAGCTTGCAGCAGTATTTTTTGCGCTAAAGTTATGGAGGCACTACCTCATCGGGGAACACTTTGTGGTCTTCACAAATCACAAAAGTTTGAGGTATATCTTCTCCCAGCGGGACCTAAACTTTCGGCAGTAGAGGTGGATGGACTTATTCCACGATTATGACTTTGAGATTTCCTACACTTTAGGGAAGGGAAATGTAGTGGCTGATGCCTTGATCAGGAGATCACAGAAGGATGTGGTCTGAGAGTCAGCAGACACCTGGAAGGCAATGGAGGAGTTGGCTTCCTTACACCTGGATGCGAGGATGGATGGTGATAAAGGCTTCCTATATCAGATGACAGTGCAGTCGTCTCTGTTTCAGCAAGTGGAGGAGTCTCAGTGGGGAGACCCAGATTGTGAAGTGATGCGCGACTGAGTTGACCAAGGCAATGCTCTTGAAGGGTGGATAAAAGATAGTCAAAATAGAATGCTCTTTTGGGGGAAGTTGTTTGTTCCAGAAGTAGTGTGCGGCAAGGTTCTTAGTGAGTTCCAAAAATCACCCCTAGCGGTACATCCAGGAGTTTTCAAGATGTATCAGGGTCTGAAGAGACAGTTTTTGTGGCCCGGAGTAAAGAGAGAAGTGGCGGAGTTTTTAGCCAAGTGCCTAGTGTGTCAGTAGGTGAAGGTTGAACACCGTGTTCCAGGTGGCATGCTGCAGTCTCTGGATATCCCTGACTGGAAATGGGAGGACATCTCAATGGATTTCGTCACCGGACTACCCAAAATGCAAGGGGGATACAACACCATCTGGGTAATAGTGGACTGCTTGATGAAGTTGTCTCACTTCCTTACGATTAAGGAGTCGAGTGCAGTAGACTCTCTAGCACAAAGGTATGTGGACGAGGTTGTGCAGTTGCATGGAGTCCCAAGTTCCATAGTCTTGGATAGGGATGCACGTTTTACCTCACGAGTCTGGGGGGCTTGCAGCATGCTTTTGGCACCCAGATACGCCTTAGCACTGCTTTCCACCCCCAGAAAGATGGGAAGATAGAGCGCACCATCCAGACGTTGGAGGATATGTTGTGGGCATGCATTCTGGACTCAGGAGGATCATGGGTGGGGCACTTTCCTCTGGTAGAGTTCGCTTACAATAATAGCTATAACTCTACCATTGGTATGGCTCGGTTTGAAGCCTTGTACGAGAGGCCATGTTGTTCACCTGTGTGTTGGACCGAAGTTGGAGAGGTGGGCATCCTTGGCCCGGAGGTGGTGCAGAGCACGACATAGAAGGATCAGCTCATACGGGAAAGGATAAAGGCTGTCTAGGACCGGAAGAAGTCATATGTTGATACCAGGAGGAGGCCCTTGGAGTTTGAGGTTGGAGACCACGTGTTCTTGAAGGTTTCCCCTCGGTGTGGACAATGAAGGTTCGGCAGGGGGGGTAAGCTTTCTCCCAGGTTCATCGGACCCTTCGAAGTGTTGCGGCGGGTCAGCGAAGTGGCTTATCAGCTAGCATTACCACTGCCGCTACTAAGGATACATGATGTATTCCATGTGTCCTAGATCCGTCGTTATCTGCACAATGATTCACATGTCCTCGACTGGGGAGATCTAGACATCAAGGATGACGTGACCTTTGTGGAAAGACCGGTGATGATCGAGGATCATGAAAAGAAGGTGCTTCGGGGGTGAACCATTCCCTTGGTTCGTGTGTTATGGAGACATGGTGAGCTTGAGGAGAGTACATGGGAGAGGGAAGCACAAATGCGTGCCCAGTACCCAGAGTTGTTTTGAGTTTTGTGTTGTTCTGTTTATACTTGTTGTAGTGGATCATTTTACCTTGTTGGCTACGAAATATGTGGTTTTTTTTCCTCTCTGAATGTGTGTGAAAAGTCCTGGCTATGGGAAGGGGAGGATTGGACCCCTAATCAAGACGCATTAAGGTGGATGAGATTAAAAACGTGCGGGCGAGTCAGTGCCGCCCATAGAGAATAGTATCTTAACATGGGGGAAGAGACTCCCAACCCACAGATTGGTAGTCTGACAGTTAACAATGGGGTTTTCTCTTAAGAGGTATCTTTCGAGGTGGTTTTTCAGACCCTATCTTTACTTGTGGGTTGTTTTTGATTCTCGAGGGTGAGAATAGTTTGAGAGGTATCTGATGTAATGGCCCGAGTTGTGGGAGGTCCATTACATAGTAAAAATATGATGCTTGAGGTGTTCTGGGAGGCCATCCCAACTTCTCGGTGAAGTTTGACCCATGGTAGGCCTACTGGTATCCTTAGCCTACCGGTAGTAGGCCTACCGGTAGCTCGGTCTACCAGTACCCGTAGCCTACTGGTATCTCGGCCTACCGGTAGCTCGGCCTACTAGTAGCTCATTCTACAGGTAGTCATAGCCTACCAGTACCTCAGCTACCGGTAGCTCAGTCTACCGGTCGCAGTCATCCACCGATAGCTCTCGACTACCGGTCGCTGCAACCTACCGGTAGCTCGGCTACCGGTAGCTGTTAGCCACCGGAAGATCTCAACTACCACTGGCTCCAGCCTACCCCCACGGGTTCTCTAGTAGCGCTCCTTTTGCCCAAATTGGGTTTCAAACCCTATTTCAACCCCCTCCAGCTTGTTTTTAAGCCCAGTAACGCCCATAAATGTCACTTAATATTTAATGAATTAACCTGGTGTGTGCGTCGATTTAAACTTCCCAACCCATTAATGACATGGGGTGTCTCAACCGCGTGGCCAACCCATGACCATGTGCCTTACGCGATTTCGAGTCTCTCCATATCTTTAACGGCATGGGGCATGATTTATATCACCCTTTATAACCTAAGGGTTCTCCCTAGGTTTCTTTTCTTTTCTCGATCACCCTGTGCTAGGAGTACCCTTCGTTCAGACGAGCAAATTCTTGTTCGAACGAGCCACATCGCTATCCGTGAAGTTCCACGCCTGGGCTTAGCGTCGATCATTGATAACAAGTAGGGAATTTCACCTTCAACTATCCTTTCTGTGTATCTTGCGGGGTGGGCATGCTTTTGATTATGTAGAATTGGATGGACCTAACCTTAATGAAGATAATAAATGGATTATAAAGAATGAAGGGGAGGGTTGTGATCGATGATGCTGTTTTGAT
Source organism: Viscum album (assembly GCA_963277665.1). Classification (NCBI taxonomy): domain Eukaryota; kingdom Viridiplantae; phylum Streptophyta; class Magnoliopsida; order Santalales; family Viscaceae; genus Viscum; species Viscum album. Next base: position 528,318,754 of record OY728146.1, read on the forward strand.
TTATGATCTTCCATAATTTATGATTTCTGAATTGTGTGGGCTTACGCCTTCTGAAAATCACAGCTTTTGGTTGTCTTTCTCTATGTACTAATGAACCCTCACCTCTGGTGATGTTAAATGGATTGTTTTGTGGTTGTAAACCCTTACTGTGAAAAGTAAATCGATTAATTACTTATATTCAGCTAAACAAATTAAAATCACAAGGATTAACTCCCTTCTATGATAACCCCGGTTAAAGTACAGCAAATTTAAAAATCATGGAGTGTTAAATCTTATAAATCTGGAAATAGCGACATGGGCCTGTTTTTCTTTGGTGGTAGTGGTTTGATTGTTTTTCACTCATGGCCGATTGTTGGGTGATGTGGGTGGGGATGGGATCCCGTGTTATTATACTCTTAGTGGTTGCAAAATTAAGGTTGGGATCCTCTGTTATATCACGAATTGGGGTGGGATATTCTATTGTTGAGAAACCTTTTGGCTCCTGTATATTGGACATGGGGCTATAACTTAGGGTTTTCTTTGGTTGTAGTGTCTTTATAAGAGAACTGGGTGTGAATGCTTAAATTGATGTTTGGTTGGATCTTTTTCCCTCGGTTTGTGCTTATGGTGTTAGTTTCCTAGTAGTTGCAGAAACTTTTTTTCTTTTAAACAATTTTATTGAACATGTAATCTAGGATGGGACAAGTGGGTTTTGGTTTGGTGTGAGTTGTGACATGGACATGGTATTGATTGTGTTCTTTAGGCAGGATGAATAAAAACCTAAACTTTGGGTGAGTGCTTGTTACCTATACATATACATGTAGTTTTGTGTTTCTTATTCGTGCCCCACCTGAGTTGAGAACTTAGTGTCGAACACCCCCATTTCATGGGGGGGGTGTTTTTTCCAACACTACTATTGTGGCTGGTTATTATCTCTTTTTCTGCTCCCTTTCCTGTATATCCCAAGTATCTTCGGGTAGGCTGTGATGGCCTGAGGTCCATTATTATCCCAAGAACCTTTGGGCAGGGTAGTGTGGTGGTTATGGCCCAGGTGTGTGTAGGCAGGTGGTTTCCCAAGTATCTTCGGGATGAGGCCCAGGTGTCTTCGGGTATGGTGGTAGTTGTTCTGGCCTAGGTGTTTACAGGCGTGGTTACATGTGACAGTTGTGACCCAGGTGTTTGCGGGCAGGGTTTAGCGGTGGGACTGCATGAGTATGTGGCCTAGGTGTTTGCTGGTGGGGTTTGGAAGTGGGGCTGTGTGAGGATGTGGCCCAAGTGTGTGTGGGCGGGGTGAGGCAGTGGGACTGTGGTGAGAATGGCGGGATTGGTCTAATTCATAGGATGTCTTCAATAATCAATGGGAAAGTGGTGCGGGGTACCCAAACATCGATGTGCTATTACTATATATTAATTGCTTGAGTTTTTGGGGAGTGTTCCTTGGTGAGGCTTGGGTGGATAGTTTACCTTGTTAGGTGTTTGGTTTACTCTTTTTCTCATGGGACCTTAGTACGTTCCCCTACTTGTGAACGAGTGTCTTTGGTTTTCCCTATGGAGTATACTTGTATTCTCACCCTACGTATAAAAACTACTTTCAGGTTTCTAGGAGGACTTCGGGGATCATGCTGGAACATACTAGCTCGGACCTTTGGGGGCAGTTGTAGTTGTTGTTTTCTTTATTTGGTACTTTACCCTTGTAGTCATTTATGCACTTGAGGTATTTACTTTTGGAAAATGCATATGGGAATGGTTCTTCTTGTCTTTACTTTTACTTTCTGCTTTTGGTGTTGTTGGGATTTACCATCTTATCTCTCGATCCTATAAAAAAAGGGAAATTCCATCCATTTAGTGAGTGATTCTATACCCTTGGCACTGGTCGCCACTTTGGGACCTATTTAAGGCGGGTTTTGGGGGTCATTATCTCTCCATCAACTTGAAGAAGGAAGGTCCTGACAATCTACTGACACTTCCCTCCTTTTAGTGAAGGCGGGTCATGACAGAATGGTATCAGAGGTATGGTTGAGAGATAGGATGGAGTCTAGAGTTAGGCATAGTTAGGATTTCATGGGATGGTAGGGAAACAGTGTTGGGTGACCTTGGTGCGTGATTTAGGCCAGGGAAGACCAACTAGGACATGAGATTTTTGGGCCCCCCGTGATCCGATAGAAGGACTCTCGACCTACCGAACGACCAAGTAAGGCCACGCTGATTGCAGGGTAAAGAGACCCTAGGAAAGTTACATGCATCATAATGACTTGTGTTCTCGTGTTTCTGTGTTATTTTGGGATTTGGAATCAATAATAAGATAAATAAATTTTAAGAACAATATTCTGCACTACTTGGGCTTAGGCATTCCTTATTTACTTTGCAGTTATGGCACCTGGGAGACGACCACGTGTGGTGCGGGTGATCGAGGCCCCGGATAATACCTTGGCCGATTGGCAGAGAGCTGATCAAGAGGAGGAGGATGACCAATGGTAGAAGACACTTTGGGCCTTCCAGTGATAGGCCCTCGAGAAGTATGAGGGCAGCACCTCTGACATGAAGACGAAGGGCTGTCTTGAAGAGCCGGTGATAGCCTTCGGCCTGATCCGGGCTCCGACCGAGTATTAGGTTCCACTGACCATCAGCCAGATGTGGGGAGTGGCGCGTCAGTGGTGGACGCTTTACCTAGGAGAGAGGATAGAGGCTGAGGTGGCATTGGCTGATTTTGAGAGGGAGTTTTGCGCGGATTTCCTCTCTTCAATGATGAATGCGGAAAAGAGATAGGAGCTATTCTCCCTCCAGTAGGGGAGTATGTCAGTGAGGAAGTTGGGAATCAAGTTCAAGGACCTCCTATGTTTTTCTCCAGACCTCTTTCCCGATGAGGAGTCTCAGGCAAGACGTTTATAGGAGGCGCTCCGACCCTCCCTCTAGTATGTTGTTACTCCCTTTACCCTGCCGACGTACTTGGAGGTCCAGAAGAAGGCCGAAGTGGTGGAGAGGATGCATGATCTAGGAGGTGTGACATGAGAGGGGATTCAGCTGGGATCATTAAAGGGGAAGTCTGTCAGCACCAGGCCACCAGCATTAGGACCCTCTCTGTTCCGACCAGCAGGAAGCAGGCCACAGCAGTTTTAGTACCAGTCCCCTGGTTCTCGCCATTTTCCTTTGGGCCTAGGACCGTAGTGCTTTGTCTGTGGGAGCTATGGACATCTTCGGAGTCAGTGCCCAGACTGAGTACAGTACGGCAGTGGCAGACATCCCCAAAACCTGCCCCAGCAGCAGCTTCTAGCTAGGCCTTTCCAGCAGCAGCAGTAGGGGCAGCGAGCTCCCGCTCCTCTGAGGGCAGACGTTGTAGGAGGAGGCCGACCTCAGGGTGCTCCTCAGGGACCTCAACCGGGGCATGGTTGGGGAGGTGTCTGACAACCGAGGGGCAGAGGATCTAGGCGTGGACAGTTACATGCCACGGAGGTAGTAGTTCCAATAGGGCCGAAGGTCGTTTGAGGTATGATCAGTTTGTTTAACACTCTTGAATATGCCTTGTTTGATACCAGAGATTCGCACTCCTTTGTTTCTCCCAGTCTAGCCCATGATTTGGACCTAGATTCCTAGAGACTACTAGTGCCCCTGGTGTTGAGCACACCAGTAGGAGGTCAGACCGACTTGTTATATGTTTTTCGAGGATGCAGACTGATGATAGGGCCACATTAATCGGTCAGGGATCTTCTTCTGCTATAGATACAGCCATACGATGTCTTCAAAGGCATCGACTAATTTTTCTATGTGTCTGTCGTCATCATCTGATTTTGAGGAAGGGTTGTTTTCTCAAACTTGGGCGGCCAGTATGTTGCTTTCACCGGCAAGCGGAGTAGTTAGAAGGGCAGCAGGCGAGAGGAACCCCTCCTCTCCTTGTTAGTAGAGCTGTTAGTGGAGTCAGTGGATGCTGAGATGGTGGAGGTGTCAGGTATCATCAGTGAGTTTATTGACGTCTTCCCTGAGGAGGTGACAACTCTACCACCTTGACGTGATATCGAGTTCGGGATAGACCTGCAGCCTAGTGCTCGTCCGATTTCGATGGCCCCTTACCGGATGGAACCTTCAGATCTACGGGAGTTGTGGATTCATATTGATGATCTAATGAAGAGGGGTTATGTTCGACCAAGTGCATCACTATGGGGTGCTCTATTCTTGTTCTCAAAGAAGGTAGATGGTGGTATCAGGTTGTGCATAGACTACAAAAGGCTGAATCAGGTAACGATCAAGAATCACTACCCTCTTCTGAGGATAAATGATCTTTTTGACCAGCTGAAAGGGGAAGGGTGTTTCTTGAAGATTGACCTATGGTCTGGGTATCACCAGTTGAGGGTAATAGAGAGTGACATCTCGAAGATGGCCTTCATGTGCAGATATGGGAACTTTGAATTCATGGTCATTCCCTTCGGTGTTACGAATGCCCCAGCTGTGTTCATGGGGCTTATGAACTCCATCTTCCGGGAGTACCTGGATAGGTTCGTTTTTGTGTTCATAGACGATATCCTTATCTATTCAAGATCAGATAAGGATCACGTGGAGCACTTGAGGACGGTTTTGAAGGTCCTCTGAAAGCACCAGCTCTATGGAAATTTATCGAAATGAAAGTTCTGGACGCGAGAAGTGCATTTCATTGGGCACGTGGTGTCCGATCAAGGGGTAGTGGTGGACCCCTCAAAGGTTGAAGTAGTTGTTTCTTGGGAAGAACCAAATAATGTGGCAGAGGTTCGTAGTTTCCTCGGGCTGGCAGGTTACAACTGGAGGTTCGTACCCAACTTCTCTCGAGCTACGGCACCTTTGACAGCCATGACCAAGAAAGACTAGGTTTTCGTGTGGAGTGAGCAGTGTGAGGCAGCCTTTAGCTATCTGAAGGAGAAGTTGGTTAGTTCCCCAGTACTAAGATTACCGGAAGAAGGGGTGGCGTATGAGGTGTTCTGTGATGCTTCAGGGCAAGGCCTCAGATGTGTGTTTATGCAGTAGTAAGGAGTCATCTCTTATGGGTCTAGGCAGTTATGCCCTCATGAGCGTAATTATGCCACCCACGACCTGGAGCTTGCAGCAGTATTTTTTGCACTAAAGTTATGGAGGTACTACCTCATCGGGGAACGCTTCGTGGTCTTCACAGATCACAAAAGTTTGAGGTATATCTTCTCCCAGCGGGACCTAAACTTTTGGCAGCGGAGGTGGATTGACTTCCTCCAGGATTATGACTTTGAGATTTCCTACACTTCAGGGAAGCGAAATGTAGTGGCTGATGCCTTGAGCAGGAGATCACAGAATGATGTGGTCTGAGAGTTAGCAGACAACTAGAAGGCAATGGAGGAGTTGGTTGCCTTACACCTGGATGCGAGGATGGATGGTGATAAAGGCTTCCTATATCAGATGATAGTGAATTCATCTCTGTTTCATAAAGTGGAGGAGTCTCAGTGGGGAGACCCATAGTGTTAAGTGATGCGCGACCGAGTTGACCAAGGCAATGCTCTGGAAGGGTGGATAGAAGGTGGTCAAAATCGAATGCTCTTCTAGGGGAAGTTGTTTGTTCCAGAAGCATTGTGTGTCAAGGTTCTCAGTGAGTTCCAAAAATCACCCCTAGCGGTACACCCAGGAGTTTCCAAGATATACCAGGGTCTGAAGAGACAGTTTTGGTGGCCGCAGTAAAGAGAGCAGTGGCGGAGTTTGTAGCCAAGTGCCTAGTGTGTCAGTAGGTGAAGGTTGAACACCGTGTTCCAGGTGGCATGCTGCAGTCTCTGGATATCCCCGAGTGGAAATGGGAGGACATCTCGATGGATTTCATCACCAGACTACCCAAAATACAAGGGGGCTACAACGCCATCTGGGTAATAGTGGACCGCTTGACGAAGCCGGCTCACTTCCTTACGATTAAGGAGTCGAGTGCAGTAGACTCTCTAGCACAGAGGTATGTGGAAGAGGTAGTGTAGTTTCATGGAGTCCCAAGTTCCATAGTCTTGGATAGGGATGCACGTTTTACCTCACGAGTTGGGGGGGTTTGCAGCATGCTTTTGGCACCCAGATACGCCTTAGCACTGCTTTACACCCCCAGACAGATGGGAAGATAGAGTGCACCATCCAGACATTGGAGGATATGTTACGGGCATGCATTCTAGACTCAGGAGGATCATGGGTGCGACACTTTCCTCTGGTAGTGTTCACTTACAATAATAGCTATCACTCTACCATTGGTATGGCTAGGTTTGAAGCCTTGTACGAGAGGCCATGTTGTTCACCTATGTGTTGAACCGAAGTTGGAGAGGTGGGCATCCTTGGCCCGGAGGTGGTGCAGAGCACGATAGAGAAGGTTCAGCTCATACGGGAAAGGATGAAGGCTGTCTAGGACCGGAATAAGTCGTATGTTGATACTAGGAGGAGGCCCTTGGAGTTTGAGGTTAGAGACCATGTGTTCTTGAAGGTCTCCCCTCGGCGTGGATAATGAAGGTTCGGTAGGGGGAGTAAGCTTTCTCCCAGGTTCATCGGACCCTTTGAAGTGTTTCGGCGGGTCGGCGAAGTGGCTTATCAGCTAGCATTACCACCACCTCTACTAAGGATACATGACATATTCCATGTGTCCCAGATCCGTCATTATCTGCATGATGATTCACATGTCCTCGACTGGGGAGAGATAGACATCGAGGACGACGTGACCTTTGTGGAAAGACCGGTGATGATCGAGGATCATGAGGAGAAGGTGCTTTGGCGGCGAACCATTCCCTTGGTTCATGTTTTATGGAGACATGGTGAGCTTGAGTAGAGTACGTGGGAGAGGGAAGCACAAATGTGTGCCCAGTACCCAGAGTTGTTTTGAGTTTTGTGTTGTTCTGTTTATACTTGTTGTAGTGGATCGTTTTACCTTGTTGTCTATGAAATATGTGGTTTTTGTTTCCTCTATGAATGTGTGTGAAAAGTCCTGGCTATGGGAAGGGGAAAATCGGACCCCTAATCAAGACACATTAAGGTGGATGAGATTAAACATGTGCGGGCGAGTCAGTGCCGCCCATAGAGAATAGTATCTTAACATGGGGGAAGAGACTCCCAACCCACAGATTGGTAGTCTGACAGTTAAAAATGGGGTTCGCTCTTGAGAGGTATCTTTCGAGGTGGTTGTTCAGACCCTCTCTTTACTTGTGGGTTGTTTTTGATTCTCGAGGGTGAGAATAGTTTGAGCGGTATATGATTTAATGGCCCAGGTTGTGGGAGGTCCATTATATAGTAAAAATCTGATGCTTGAGGTGTTCTGGGAGGCCATCCCAACTTCTCAGTGAAGTTTGACCCATGGTAGGCCTACCGGTATCCTCAGCCTACCGGTAGTAGGCCTACTGGTAGCTCGATCTACCAGTACCAGTAGCATACCGGTAGCTCGGCCTACCGGTAGCTCGGCCTACTAGTATCTCATTCTACCAGTAGCCGTAGCCTAACGGTAGCTCAGCTACCGGTAGCTCGGTCTACCGGTCGCAGTCAGCCACCGGTAGCTCTCGACTACCGGTCACTGCAACCTACCGGTAGCTCGGCTACCGGTAGCTGTCAGCCACTAAAATCTCTCAACTACCGCGGGCTCCAGCCTACCCCCACGGGTTCTCTAATAGCGCTCCTTTTGCGTAAATTGGGTTTCAAACCCTATTTCAACCCATTCCAGCTTGTTTTTAAGCCTAGTAACTCCCATAAATGTCGCTTAATATTTAATGAATTAACCTGGTGTGTGCGTCGGTTTAAACTGCCAAACCCATTAATGACATGGGGTGTCTCAACCACGTGGCCAACCCACGACCTTGTGCCTTACGCGGTTTCAAGTCTCTCCATATCTTTAACGGCTTGGGGCATGATTTATATCACCATTTATAACCTAAGGGTTCTCCCTAGGTTTCTTTTCTTTTCTCGATCACCCTGTGCTAGGAGTACCCTTCGTTCAGACAAGCAGATTCTCATTCAAACGAGCCGCATCGCTATCCGTGAAGTTCCACGCCTAGGATTAGCGTCGATCATTGATAACAAGTAGGGAATTTCACCTTCAACTATCCTTTATGTGTATCTTGCGGGGTGGTCATGCTTTTGATTATGTAGAATTGGATGGACTGAACCTTAATGAAGATAATAAATGGATTATAAAGAATGAAGGGGTAGGGTTGTGATCGATGATGCTGTTTTGATTTATGATCTTCCATAATTTATGATTTCTAAATTGTGTGGGCTTACGCCTTTTGAAAATCATGGCCATTGGTGGTCTTTCTTGGTGTACTAACGAACCCTCGCCTCTGGTGATGTTAAATGGATTGTTTTGTGGTTGTGAACCCCTATTGTGAAAATTAAATTGGTTAATTACTTATATTCGGCTAAAAAAATTGAAAGAACCAGGATCAACTCCCTTCTCTGATAACCCCAGTTAAAGTACAGTGAATCTGAAAATCATGGAGTGTGTTAAATCTTATAAATCTGGAAATACCGGCATGGCCCTGTTTTGCTTTGGTGGTAGTGGTTTGATTGTTTTTCACTCACGGTCGATTGATGGGTGATGTGGGTGGGGATGGGATCCCCTGTTATTATACTCTCGGTGGTTGAGAAATTGAGGATGGGATCCTCTGTTATATCACGAATTGGGGTGGTATCTTCTATTGTTGAGAAACCTTTTGCATCCTGGATATTGGACATGGGGCTGTAACTTAGGGTTTTCTTTGGTTTTTGTGGCTTTATAAGAGAACCGGGTGTGAATTCTTAAATTGACGTTTGGATGGATCTTTTTCCCTCAGTTTCTTCTTATGGTGTTAGTTTCCCTGTAGTTGTAGAAACTTTTTTTCTTTTAAATAATATTATTGAACATGTAAACCAGGAAGGGACAAGTGGGTTTTAGTTTGGCGTGATTTGTGGCTTGGACATGGTATTGATTGTGTTCTTTAGGCAGGCTGAAGAAAAACCTAAACTTTGGGTGAGTGCTTGTTACCTATACATATACTTGTAGTTTTTTGTTTCTTATTCGCACCCCACCCAAGTTGAGAACTTTGTGTCGAACACCCCCATTTTATGGGGGAGGGTGTTTTTCCCAACACTACTATATGTGGATGGTTATTAGCTCCTTTTCTGCTCCCTTTCCCGGATAGCCCAAGTGTCTTTGGGCAGGTTGTGATGGCCTGAGGTCCATTATTATCCCAAGAACCTTCGGGCGGGGTAGTGTGGTGGTTATGGCCCAGGTGTGTGTGGGCAGGTGGTTTCCCAAGTATCTTCGGGATGAGGCCCAGGTGTCTTCAGGTGTGGCGGTAGTTGTTCTGGCCTAGGTGTTTGCAGGCGTGGTTATGTGTGACAGTTGTGACCTAGGTGTTTGCGAGCAGGGTTTGGTAGTGGGACTGTGTGAGGATGTGGCCCAGGTGTTTGCGAGCAGGGTTTGTAAGTGGGACTGCGTGAGGATGTGGTCCAGGTGTGTGCGGGCGGGGTGAGGCAGTGGGACTACAGTGAGAATGGCGGGATTGGTCTGATGTGTAGGATGTCTTCAATAACCAGTGGGAAAGTGGCGCGGGGTACCCAAACATCGATGTGCTATTACTATATATTACTTGCTTGTGTTTTTGGGGAGTGTGCCTTGGTGAGGCTTGGGTGGATAGTTTACCTTGTTAGGTGTTTGGTTTACTCTTTTTCTCACGGGACCTTAGTAAGTTCCCCCACTTGTGCATGAGAGTCATTGGTTTTCCCTACTAAGTATACTTGTATGCTCACCCTACGTATAAAAACTGCTTTCAGGTTTCCAGGATCACTTCGGGGATCGTGTTGGACCATACTAGCTCGGACCTTTTGGGGCAGTTGCAGTTGTTGTTTTCTTTCTTTAGTACTTTAACCTTGTAGTCATTTTTGTACTTGTGGTATTTACTTTTGGAACATGCATATGGGAATATATGTTCTTGGATTTACTTTTACTTTTAGCTTTTGGTGTTGTTGGGATTTACCATCTTATCTCCCGATCTTATTAAAAGAAAAACGGTAATGCCTTCCATTTAGTGAGTGATTCTATACCCTTGGTACTGGTCACCACTCCAAGACCTATTGAAGGCGGGTTTTGGTGGTCATTATCTCTCCTTCGACTTGAAGAAGGAAGGGCCTAGCAATCTGCTGACCCTTCCCTCCTTTTGGTGAAGGCGGGTCGTGACATACCTGTTGTGTTACTTGCTATTCCTAGAGAATATAGAGCTGTTTTCTAGATTCCTTGGTTGATAATTTAATGAGTGAATTAAATTAATAAATAAATATGAATGGAGATTGATAGGATTGTTTACTTTAGAGTACTCCTATTTCTCTACTATATTTATTTCCTTTACTTTTTCCATATTGCTCACTGATAGTAGGGCACAGATCTTGTGGTGATTTCCTACTGGGATTAGTCTCACACCCTATTTGGGTTCTGCTTTTCGGCCCAAATAGGTTATATGGTTGCAAGTGTGGATAGGGATTGTGGCCCTTATACTTCAGGTACATGATTGATGGTTGGAGATGGAGAGCATAGGACCGAGCCTAGGCTTGCGATGTTGCTGGAGTTGCTGTTTACTTTTAGTACTTGTTCTCAGTTGTATTTCAACATGTTTTTGTGTTTGCTACTTCCTTAGATACTTGTACCTAATGCATCATTTTCCTCATTATTATATTATACATTGCTTCTGCTATTTAGTTTCAGTTGTTGTATGTTGTTTACTGCTTTCGCTATTGACTATTATTTCCTATACCTTGTATACCTTACCAAATGAGGGCATAGTTTCCCTAATAACTTACCAAGGCCCTCGCTGCTAGTCGGTAGCCTCTGGAATTTGGGTAAATGTGCTTGAGGTCATGTAGCGGACCGAGCATGGGGCTTTAGGTAAGGGGCTCTGGATTTGGGTCGTTACATATATCAACCAATATCTATCCAAAATACCAACTATCCTACCCATGTCATAGAGGTCCTATTCTCACCAAAAGACTAATCCTATAAGTCTTAAGGTGTAATCCAATGGAAGATATCCAAGAATAATATATAAGTCTTACCTGAATTATTTCAAGTTTATTTATTCTTCTGACTAATTAAAATATATTTTAACAATTCTAAAATAATTAAATAAATACATTTACTATAATAAAAAAAAATTATGTTTCTAGAGCAACTATTTTATAATTCATTTTCATCTAATGGAAAATGAAAAAAAATCACTCATGCATATATATAGACTATAGTCTCTATATAGCAATGTATATTATTTTTCATCACCACATTTATTATAAGGTTATATAGATGAATTTAATGGATATATATGATATATATGAAAAAACTATGATTATTTAAAGATAATATATTATATTCCTTATTACACTCCCATCCATTGGAAAATGATAATGTTCCTCTTGCGTATGTGTAGACTACCATTGCCAAAAATAAATGTGATTAATTTTCATTTTTACCTTACATGGATAGTCATAAAGATAGATTTAATGAATAAATATGATATTTATAATATTATTATGACACTATAAAGGTAACTTTTTATATACTTTATTTAATTTTTATTCATTATAAAAATGAAAATGTCTTTCATGTGCACGTACGTACTACCGTCTACATGACACAATATATTTATTTCTTTACAACCACATTACATTGATGGTTATATAATTATATTCAATATATAAACTATATAATTATTAAAATTTTAATATTATTTATATTATGAGACTACAACCAAGGGTCAAGGACCGAAACTTTCATATCAAACAATATATAAGAAGCAAAACAATTAACGTCGAAATAATTAATTTTAAAAAATAATTATTTGTAAATGGGTAAAAAGGAAACTATAAATAAATTATATATTGAAATATAGATATAAATTTAAATCTAATATAAATGAATAATAAATATAAATTTATTATATAGAAGTTTAGAATGTGTCTGACTAAGTGAAAATCCAAGGTAATGGTTTATTCTACAATCCCATCTCTATTGAAGATTATTTATGTTCAAATTTACATTGGTGGAATTATAATATATCTCATTTTATAAAACCCATATATTTTCTTCTACAATTTTTTTCATGGATTTTAATTATTCTTTCTATTTAATATTTCTTTTACTCAAACCCACTGAAGGAACTTTTATAATAAAAGATGACTGTATTTCTCATTTTTAGTTAGGAATAGTTCTATTCCATACATGTATCCCTTATTTTACTCCATGTATGTTATTTTTTATAATTAAGTGATTTTATAAGTTTAATTTTAGTTAACTTTAAAACCCATGATTTGTTTTGTGTGTTTTTATTAAAATTTTACACAAATCTTGTTCATATTCTTATTCTAAATGGGATGCATGTGGTTATAGAAACTAGGAAGTATTCGATAGAATTTTGAGATTTGAAGTATCGAACATATTAAATTTTAGAGTTAAATAAAGAGGTGAAAGTTTACTCTTAACTATAAAACTAATAATGAAAAGGGCTAAAGGAAGATGAATATTTTTCAAACCATATGGATTTCTCTAGGCAACCAGGGAAAACCAAATAAAGTATTATAGAACTGATTTCTATGGTTGATGCATAGTTCTTTAAACGGTGCAACTTGTAATAGCCCAAGACTTTAAAATATTTAAATTTTTGAATAAATTTAATTTTTTTCTATATTTATTTATATGAAACACCATATTAAGTTTACACTACACACAATAATTAGTTGGCTTGTGATAAACATAAGGCCTATTTTTACTGGATAACAATATATTATTAGAATATTATTATTTAATATAATAAGATATAACTTATCCATTAATTTGGAAATTATTAATATTATTAACTAACTTAGGAAAATATAGTTTTGAATACATTGGTTACAAATTAATTATAAATGAATATTAGAACCAAATGAATATATAAGAAATGTTTTTATGGAGAACTATTTTTATGCTCACATAGTCATTTTATAACAATAAATTAAATTAATTAATATAATTTTATTATATTAATTAAATATATATGTTATATATATAATAAAATATTTTTTATATTCATCCAATATAATTTATAGGCATAAGATAAGACCAAACCCAATATTACACATAAAAACCTATATTTTTATAAAAACAGTTTTACCGCCTTTTAATAGAAAACCTATTTTAAATAAAATTATTCACATGTTTATATAATGTATTTGAAAAAATAAACTTCATATTTTAAAATTTTATATAAAAATTTACTTTTGTTTAATTATTTGTATTTTTTGATAAGATCCATGTTTTGATGAATAGTGAAAAATACTAAATTTTAATTGAAAATAACTTTTTTCATCAAAATAATTTATAGTGTTAAATTATATTTTTGATTATTTTTAAAGTATAATTTTATTATTATGTTATAATTTAATTGAATTTAGGTCATTGGAATCAATTTTACCTTGAAATTGGATATAAAAACCTTTTAAAAATTTGAATGTTTTCACTTTAAAAACTTGTTCTCTCGTTTTATCGAAGGGATTGATTTTAAATTAATTATTGAAAATTATGTATTTTTAATTTTAAAAAATGGATATAATATTTTTAATAATAAAATAAAAATTTATTAAGTAGTTTTATTTTATTTTTAGACATTTTGAATAGTAACTTTAGTAATATTTTTTTATCACCACACTAAAGGGTAAGTCGGGTAATTAAGGGTAAAAATAGTATTATAAAATTACCTTAACACTTGTAATAATTTTATTTGATGAGTATTTTTCATCATTAAGAACTAAAATATCTTTTATGATACCATTTATGGCCTTTTTGATGATAATATAACCTTCATAATATTATATTCAAAGGAAAGTCAATTTTGTCAAACTTTTGTTTTTAACAAGAGAAATATTTTTAATGTGGGGTTATATAAGTGATATGTTATACTATAAATAGTATTTGGAAATATAAAATGTTTATTTATATCATGGTAATTTATTTATAATTTTTACTGATAATATAATTACATTAAATATTGACACAATGATGATGCAGTAATTGTTTAATTAAAGGAAATATCAAATAAATAATATTAAAAATATTAAAATAAATATAATTTGATATAATTAACTTCATAAGAGATTTTTTTTATATTAATTTGACATTTTATTGATGACTTATAAGTACTGGTTCTAGTTTATTTTATTTTATGTTATTTTTAAAAAGTCAAGTAATGAATTGTGTCAAAATTGAAACTAATGATATTTTAAAATAAATATGAATTTATTAAATGATATAAAATTAAGAAAAAACTTAAATTAGTCCAAATTATTGGGATAAACATAAAAATGTAATTAATTACTCATTTTAGGTTATTTTTTCATTTTATATTAACTATATTAACCCTCAAATAGTAAAAATTCAAGTTGTCACAGTAAGAGTTGAAGAGTTTCACTAAGGGTTAAAACCAAAAGGTAAGGGTCAAAATGGGACATAAACTTGTCTAAAAATTATTGGTTGAGATTATTTACACTCATAATCATTTAATATTCAAAATAACTCACTTTTGATACATTCTTATTATAAAATTAATTTATATTAATTTAATATTTTGAATATTTCCAAGAGAGCCCCCCCCCCTCTCTTATAAAAGGGAACATCTTCTTCTCATTTATTCACACATCAAAACCAATATTTTTTGAAAAAAAACCTTTCTAAATATCCTCCAAACATCCCTCCCATCATATTATAAGCCTTAATTTGGTCATAAATCCAACTAAAGAATTACTTTTTTATAAGATAAAAGGAGATACCCAAAGAATAGGTAATGTACATTAATGAATGTTTTTGTATTATTTCTTACTTAAACATCATTAAATTATTCTTATTTAATGTTTATATATAAACATAAGTATACTAAATATACTTTTATATTTTCTTATTAAGTTCTCTACCTAAACTTACACACACTTCCATATAATGGGTAATGAACTTAACATTTTTTTGTGGCGAACTACCACCTTGTGGAATGATGTTGTTCGTTTTTCCTTTACCACCTCTCATGGTGGGTAATTTTCATTAAAACACTATTTTTATATGATATATAAGGTTTTTATGATTTATTTATTCTTTTTGAATTATTATATAACACACACCTTCATGCTTTCCATTTTTTGTAAATATGATAACTTGTTTGTCGACGTGTAGACTATCTCCTCCTCAAAACAATATGATTCGTTCAAAATATACATGAAATGTATTAAGGATTATTTTAATAAAATATATTAAATATATGACATAAATATGATACAAAAATTATAATATACATAATTTAATTTTCATTCTTATAAATATGAAAAATAAATGGATGTAGTGTTCATGCGTGCATACGACCTACCGTCTCCATGAACAGTGCATTTCATTTCTTATCTCTAAATATTATGGATTATTATAAATACATATATAATGGAAATATATTATATTTAAATCATGTTTTACATTATATAGATTATGAAATCGTGGTATAATTAATAGGAACAACAAGTAAAAAGTCAAAACATACTCGAAAAACTAGGCAATTAACACCCAAAATATTAAAAATAATAGAAGATTGTTACAAAATGGGTAATGATATATTATAATAAGTTAATATATGATATTGTAAATAAGATTATGGTTCTAGTATAAGTTAATAACATTATTAAAACCATTAAACAGGAGGTTAAGGATGTTCACCCCAAAGGAAATGTGAAGTGGTAAGGTAATTTCTAGTATCACTTTTATTTCTACAAGACTTGTTCCATATTCACCACTCATTTCTTGTATATAGTGTATATAATGCCCTTTAATATAATATATGATCCTTATACTTAAATTTATTGTTATTTACATATCCATTTTATTATTTCTCTTTCATGGGGTTTATAGTTCAAATATTACCAAATCGGTCAGGGATCTTTGTCTCACTTTTATTTCTGTGAGACAAATGCCTTATATACTACTTATTACTTTTGTGTGGTGTATATACCAACACTTAATGTATTTTATGAGTATAATTATTAATATTATATTATTTTAATGTCTATTTAATTTTATTTATTTCATGGTAATATTACTCTGTTGATTTTAAATTGATATGTATTTATTTCA
This sequence comes from Viscum album, assembly GCA_963277665.1. Lineage (NCBI taxonomy): Eukaryota > Viridiplantae > Streptophyta > Magnoliopsida > Santalales > Viscaceae > Viscum > Viscum album. The sequence goes on from OY728146.1 coordinate 528,334,829, forward strand.
CAATCTCGTCATTATTGGGGATTGTTTGTGTTTAAGTCTCCACTGGGAAATATTTTTCTTCCATGTTAGTGTATTCTAAAAATATTTTTAATATTATCCATTTATTTTTGAAAGTTTTATTTATCCCTTTAATAATTTTTAAAAAAATTCTTTAAAAATTAATCTTCCTATCATTTTCCAAAATAAGGTACTTTATCGCTTTTTTTATAAAATTAAAATGAATGTTTTTTAACTTATACAACATGAACAGAATTTCCCACCATCATAAAATGCTAATTTTTTTAAACTTCTTTTATAATTTTACAAGGTTCTTTTCAATGAAAAGATTTTCTTTCATAAATGTGTGGTATTTTAAATAAAGTATTACAATGTGTTAATAGATTTCCATATCATTGTTTACATTTATGAGATAAATGTCATATTCACCAATTACTTATTTTTTATGGTGTATCTACTACCTCCTTTGATATATCATATCATGAATCTCTTTATATTCATAGTATTAAATGATTTATTTGATAATTATTTATTTTTACAGGGCTTATGACTCAAATATTTCAAAGTTATATGGGACACTTTCATGTATATATGTTTTTTAAATCAATTATTCATTATATAAGGAATTATTTGGACTGGTATGATAGGGGTTGGGGAATTTTTAATAAAATCCCTATGTTTTGGGGACTGGTTAATACAAGACCCTCAATGAATTGGTAGTCTCATGAGACAAAATTAATTGGAGAAAAAACCCTTATAGTTTGTTTCCAAGAAGAATAGAAGGGTTTCTACTCATAAGACATAAACCATCTTGTGAAAGACCTTGATGGTAGTGGTTCATGTGCCAGATACATGAAGTCCAATAATTTAGCATTTCCTTTACTTCAGTTATAATTGTTATCCATGAGATTTTGAGTCAATGTGTCTATGGATTCATTTCACTCTCATTTATTTATTACATGGCATGTGCTTTCATTTATTTACCTTTCTAGGTTATTTACTCACTTACTTATTGATTATATATTGCATGGAATGTGTTCTCAGTTATTTACCTTTCCATAATGATTATTCTCATTAATTCATTATTGATTCTGCTATACTTTTAATGAGCATTTTATATTACCCTTATTATGATTTCTTCCCCAAGAATTCAATAAATGTACTAAGAAATATATGCAAGGATATGGTATATGGGAATAAATTTATCCTTTAAGAAAACAATTATGTTGAAATTAATGTATTAATTTGTAATAAAAGACTCATGTATGTATCTAGTTTACTAAGACTACTAAACTCATGGCTTCTTCTATATTTGATTCCTTGTAATCATGCCAAGTTAATGGTAGTTGAAACCAACTCTTGGATTTCTGAGGTCGGTTCATTATAGTTGGTATCAAAGTAAGTTTAGTAAAAACCTTGGAAACTAGATTTAGGAAAACATACATTAAGGAACACAACCCATATTTTAGTATGTGTGAAAAAATTATTTATAGAATAATCCCTTTAAATTTTATTGAAATGTGTTTAAAGATAAAGATAACCATTAGGTTTTATATAATCTTTGAATTTTAGGTAATTATGGGTATTTATAATATTGGGAATACAAAATGAAACATATAAGATAACCTTTATGGTTAAAATATTTATTTAATGTTGAATATATTTAGGTTATATTTTAGGATTTTTATCACATTTTTAGATAATATTAATATTTATTTTGAAAAAGAAAAACTCACACACTGGGTGACAACCCATCACATCCAGTAAGGCTATAGGGTTTAAACCCACAGATGAAGGGAAAAAAGGGTGTAGCACCTACCACTAGCTTACGTGAAGTCCTAATTAGTGTGAATTTTTTTAGTTAAAATATCTAATGGATAAATTTTATTTTTATTTTATGGAATTTTTTTTATCAAATAGATTACCTTGGTATTGGAAAATAATTTGGTGATTAAGTTATTAATGTTATTTTGGAAGACGTTCACTATTTTAGGAACCATATATAATTAAGGTAAAAATAAGACTATGGGATTTTATTTCAATAGTAAAAGTTGAATTATATTTTGGAATAATATATGATTTTATTGTTCACTTATGGTGATTCGGGTAATTTATGAAAATGGTTAGAATATCTTGGAGATTATATGATTTAAGAAATTAAGTTTTTGGTATAACACATTAGGAGTGATTGATGTTATTTGGAAAACTATATGATCAAATACTTATAATTTTTGGGTTTCAATATTAGTCTTGAATAATTTTGAGGAAATATAGTTATTTTTAAATGATCTATGTTAAACTTTGGGGTTTTACTTTTGAATTTTGGAGATTATTTTTTTGGAATTATCTTACTTTATACTAACCATTTTGGTTTTGGTTAAAGTATAAAGACAAGATGAATATATAGTTATAATTTTTTGGATTTTCTGATCCATAAAATTTGATTCTAAATCTTTAGGCATACAAAATTCAACTTAAATACTAATCGTTTGGATAAAAAGATGAGTTTGTGTTGGAAATTGATTAAATTTTGAAACTCTACTTATCATGTAAGTATGTTTCCATATGTTCTTAGTCTATGAAGTAAATAAATTCTTCAAATATAGGAAAAATATCTTGAAACCAAAAAATGTTATTCTAGTACCTTATTTTCCAACTAATCAAATGGTATCTTAGATAATCCTAGATTTATAGCCTTTTAATTGTTAACTTTCTCCAAATCATGTTCTCTATCACTCTCCATAAGAACTTGATGGTAATATTTCTCTTCTAAGTCCCTGTTTTTCTACATGGAACCCTAGTATGTGTTATCACTGGTGTCCTTATTACTTATTTTCTTTATTTTAAAGTTGATGTCTCATTAATTCTTTTTATGATGTAGGATTTCAACAAAGATATTTTGAGAATTCAAACCCGAAGTTTTTTATCCTGGGTTTAAATTAGGTGAACGCAATATTTTGAAGGAGGGAAGAATGTAACAGCCCAAGAATTTATAATATTTTATTTTTTGAATAAATTTAATTTTTTCTAACTTTATTTATATGCAACACCATGTTAAGCTTATGCCACACACAAAAATGAGTTATCTTTCATTACATACAAGGCCAAGTTTTACCAAACAATAATATATCATTAAAATATTATTATTTAATATAATAAGATAAAACCTAGTTGTTAATTTTGTGTTTATGAATAGTATTAACTAACTTATGAAAATATATGGTTGAATTCATTGGTTAAAAATTAAATAGAAATTTATATTGGAACCCACTAAATATATAGAAAATGTTTTTATAAAGAACTATTATTATGCTCAAAAAGTCATTTTATCCTAACAAATTAAATTAATTACTATTAGTGAATGATATTAATGAAATATATATGTTATATTTCCAATAAAATATTTTTTTATATTCACCCAATTATTTTATAGTCATAATATAAAAACAAAACCAATATTATACATAAAAACCTATATTTTTATAAAAGCGGTTTTATCACCTTTTAGTAGAGAATTAATTTTAAATCCAATTTTTGATAATTTCATAAAATTTATTTGAAAAAATAAACTTCTTCTTATAAATAGGGATATAAATTTTCCCTTTGGTTTAATTATTATTTTATTTGATAAGTTTCATGTTTTGATGAATAGTAAAAAATACTAAATTTTAATTGAAAACAGCTTTTTTCATCAAAGTAATTTATAGCGCTAAATTATATTATTGATTAATTTTAAAGTAAAATTGGATTATTTTTTATCATTTAATCCAATCTAGCTCATTATAATTAATTTTAAATTTAATTTGGATATAAAAACCTTTCAATATTTTGAACGTTTTCACTTTAAAAACTCATTTTCTCGTTTCGTCAATGAGATTAATTTTAAATTAATTGTTGAAAATTATATGTTTTGAATTTTAAAAAATAGATCCATATATGGAATCATAAAATAAAAAATTAAAAAATAGGTTTCTTTTAGTTTTTTACATTATGAGTGGTAACTTTAGTAATATTTTTTTTACTGTCATGGTTAAGGGTAAGTCAACTAATTAAACATTAAAAATAGTATTAAATTTACCCTAACACTTGTACTAATTTTATTGGATGGGTATTTTTCGTCCCTTATCATTAAAATATTAGTTATGAGACCATTTATATCCTTTTGGATGAGAATATAACCTTTATAATTTTATATTCAAAGGAAAGTCAATTTTATCACACTTTTCTTTTTAACAAAAGAAATATTTTTAATGTGGGGTTATATAAGGCATATGTTTAACTATAAATAGTATTTGGAAATATAAAATTTTTATCTATATCATGGTAATTCATTTATAATTATTAGTGATAATATAATTACCTTTAATGGTGTCATAATGATGATGCAGTAATTGTTTAATTAATGAAAATATCAAATATATGATATTAAAAATATTAATATAAATATAATTTGATATAATTAATGTCATAAAAAATTTCAGATAAATTTGAAATTTTAGTGATATTTTAAAATTATTTGTTGATTTTATATTATTTTTATGATATTTTTAAAAAGTCAAGTAATGAATAGTGTCAAAATTGACACTAATGATATTTTAAAATAAATATTATTTAATTAAATAATATAAAAATCATAAAAATATTAAATTAGGAAATTTGATTGAGATAAAGTTAAAAAGGTAATCCATGATATATTTTAGGTTGTTTTGGAATTTTATAGTAAATATATTAACCCTTAAATAGTAATAATCCAAGTTGTCACGGTAAGATTTTTTAGAGTTTGACTAAGGGTTAAAACCAAACGATAAGGGTAATAATGGGACGTAAACTTGTATAAAAATTATTTTTTGAGATTATTTATACCCATAATCATATTTGATTCAAAATAACTCACTTTTGAGCTATTTGGAATATAAAATTAATTTATTTTAATTTCATATTTTGAAGATTTCCAAGAGTACCCCCCCCCCCTCTTATAAAAGGGTAAATATTCTTCTATTTTATTCACACTTCAGGAAAAAAAAACCTATCAGAATATCCTCCAAAATACCTCAATTCATCCGATTATAACGTCTTGGATCTAGGTGCCACACAACGGGTGTCCTGAACCCGGTTGGTCACATGACCTCAAGTGCATTTCCCAAAATGTTAGAGCCTATCGACTAGCAACGAGGGCCTAGGTCTGAGAGTGGGGACTCATTTGTCAAAGTGTGGTTTAGAAAAAAATATAAACATACCCAAAAATGGAAGCAGTAAACAATACCAAGATGAAATAGACAATAGTAAAGAAGTAAAATATGAAAACAGACATATATATATGATGATGCAATATGTCCCTAAGTCTAAGAAAGCAGCCAAAATAGGATACACTGTAATCTAAAACAATACAGTACAAGGGGAAGTTATAGAAAAACAAAACAAAATAGTGCAGTAGGAACTCAGCAGCATTGCAAGCCTAAGCTTGGTCACATGCACTCTTACTCCTCTGCAACAATCAAGTACCTACATAGGGACTCTTTCCCTTATCAACACTAGTAGAAATATAATCTGTTTGGGCCCAAGACATGACCCAAACAGGGTGTGAGAAATAAATCTCAATAGGCAACCACCAAAGGCTCATGCCCAACTATCAGTAAAAATGTGCAATAGTAGTGTGCAATAAAGACATGCAGTAAGCTAGGAAGTACTCAAAAGTAGCGTCTCCTACCAGTTCCATTACCATTTTAATTATTATTTAACAATTAATTATAATTGAATTATAAGTTCCCGAGACCCAACCTCGGTTGACAATCTATTGTATAGTTCCACGGAAAAAGGAACTAAAATGGGCTGTCTAAAAAATAGAAGGTAGTAATAATACCAATCTTGTGCTTTATCTTGGCAGGTATAACACAAGAAAACACCACAGTGAATATTCAAGTGAACATTGCCCTCAGGCAAAATAGTACCTTGCCCTCAGGCTAATCAGAACCTTTCCCTTAGGCGTACCAGATATTTCCTTCAAGTACAGAAGCTACTGCCCTCAGGCATAAGAAACTTTTCCCTCAAGCGAAACAAACACTTTCCCTCAGGCATGAGAAATGTTGCCCTTAGGCTAATCAACCCTTTCCCTCAGGCCAAACAGATCCTTTCCCTAAATCTATCCAAAACACTGCCCTCAGGCTAAGAAAGTAACTGGGCCAATACCCACACATAAGCAATCAATTTATATACATTTTCTCTCAAGAAAATTCAAATCATGCTATAATCACGGAATACCCACGTGTATCCTGGCCAAACGACTAAACAAAGGAAACACACCCTCGGGGTTGCCCTGGATCAGGGCAATGATCCCAAACAACAGTTTATACATATTCATTACATTACCTATGAAATTATATGTATTTTATCAGTCAAGGCCTCAGTCATATGACATTGAAGAATAGCACAACAGTACAAAAAAACACTCAACAGTTGGAATTAAACATCAGACCACCTACCACGATCTCCTCTGATTGATATACGTGAACGACGCCTCCCGAAAAAACCAATAATGGTGTATATATGGGATAAAAATTCACCCATTCAAACTCAAATAACTTCCCCTCAGGAAAGAATTGGTAGTAAACACTCAAGGAGAGGGAATAACTCACCTACGTGGTTCAAACGAGATCATCGGCGAAGGAATCAGAGTCCCGGTGTGCGGTTGGGAGCTCTTCAAAGATCCGGTCATCTCTCCCGTGCTCCAAATGAACCTACTACCTCCTCTACTGAATTAGAAGGCTAATTACTATTTAAAAAAACACAAATACATGGAATTCACTATCAAGTACACGACGTGTACTATTTTAAAATTGTTCCTCTGACGGCCACTTTCCACCGCCTCATTGTTCATCTTTCGACATGATTACACATCGTGTATTTCTGAATACACGACGTGTACTGTTGTTCCCCTGGCGGATACTCCCACCACCTTATTGTTCACATTTCGACTGATTACATGGCGTGTATATACTAAATACACAGTGTGTAGTCAGTTTTTACACCTTTCATCGCCGACAGGCCTACACACCCTGTATACTCATCCCACATGGAAAAAGTACATGGCGTGTGGAAAAGTACATGGCGTGTACCCAGAAATTTTGGGATTTTCCCCATTTTTCTTATTTTCTCAAAAACACTTAAGTAAAAGAGAAAGGAAGAAACTCATACCTTAAGAATAATAATCGGGTTCTTACAAACTTCCCCCCTTAATTAAATTCATCCCCAAATTTCCCTTCCAAGGGTGGTAAATATAGAGCTGATAAAAACTCTAGACACTGAGAACGTACGTCGGTCTCCCACTCCCAGGTTTCATCCTGCACTCAGCCATGCTGCCATAGCACCTGTACGAGAGGAACTGACCAGCCTCAGAGAACCTTTGTGCTCCTATCAACAATAAGAATTAGATTCTCATCAAAGGATTCATAGGCCTGAAGTTCAACCTCCTCGAGTTGAAAAATGTGAGACAAGTATGAGTGATAATGGCGCAACTGAGATATGTGGAAGATTTCATTTAGGGCCTAATACCTCTATGGTAACAGTAGGAAACTGGCCCGACTCTCTCCAGAATCTCAAACGGCCCAACATACCTCGGTGAAAGTTTACCCTATATCCTGATCTTCCTATGTCCCAACCTCGGTGAAACACGCAAGAAAACTTGATCCCTGACCATGAACTCTAAGGGTCATCTGTGATGATCATCATAACATTTATGACGAGACTACGTAGTTTCCATCCACTTATGAATCAACTGGACCCTCTCTGAAGTCTCTTGCATGAGATATGGTCCCAGTAAAGTTGTCTCACCTTCCTTCAACCAGCACAATGGTGATCGGCATGGCCTACCATATAAAGCCTTGTAAGGTGTCATCTCAATAGTTTCCTGAAAACTATTATTGTAGGAAAACTCAACTAGGGGTATGTGATTCTCCCAAGATCCCCCAAAATCTAGGACGCATGCACAGAGCATGTCCTCTAGCACCTATATCATACGCTCTGACTGGCCAATGGTCTAAGGGTGGTAAGCTATGATCAAAGGCACATGTGTACCCAGTGCCCTCTGAAAACTCTGCCAAAAACGAGATGTAAAATGGTTGTACCTATTTAAAAAGATAGAATGAGGGAACCCACGAAGGCATACAACCACTCAGATATACAACTTCCTGAGCTCGTTAACACTAAATGTCTCCTTGATTGGAAAAAAATTGATCAACCTTCATAAGTCTGTCCACAACAACCCACACGGAATCACTGCCTCATGGTGACCTCGGCAACACAGTCACTAAATCCATCACGAAATCATCCCATTTCCACTCTGGAATGGGTAACTATTGTAATAGTCTGGATGGCCTTTGATTCTCTACCTTCACCTACTAACAGGTGGAACATCTCGTAACAAAACCAACTACTTCTCTTTTCATACTTGGCCACCAATACTAACGTCTCAAGTCATGGTACATTTTGGTAACTCTAGGATGCACTACCCAATCTGAAGCGGGAAATTCTTGCATCAACTCCTCGCGTATATCCCCTAGAACCCACACTCGTCTATAGATACATAGTAACTCAGCATCACCTACCATCCAACCAAGAGGAGGGTCCTCACTTGCCACCGACTCCTATAGAACTAGGCCTTCTGAATCTGATAGTTATCTCATCATCACTCTATCCAAAAGGGTATAAGTCACAGCTAAAGATGAAATATAGGCTTGCATCTGACTATCATGCACCTCCAAATTCATCTTAGAGAACAAATCCATAAACCGCCACTCATCATTGGCCTCCTGCACTGCCTGTATCTGAGTCCTCCTACTCAGTGCATCAGCTACTGCATTACCTTTCCCAGGTGTATAGGCAAGCTCAAAGTCAAAGGACTGAAGGTATTTAACCCACCTTTTCTATCTTAAATTCAAGTCACGCTAGGTAAATATATATCTCAAACTTTTTTGGTCCGTAAACACCACAAAATTATCTATCAAGAGATAATGTCTCCAAAAGCGTAACGCATGAACAACTATAGCCAACTCGAGATCATGCGTTGGGTAATTCCTCTCATGTGGCCTCAACTACCGAGACCCTTACTCAACTACTCGATCACCCTGCATCAACCCTACTCCCAACTCAATACCTAAATCATCAAAGTAAACTGTATAGCTCTTCCCTTACTCTGGAAGTATCAAGATTGGTGCTAATGTCAACCTTCCCTTCATCTCTTGAAGGCTGTCTCGCAAGCTTCTAACCAAATGAACTTCACACCCTTCTTAGTCAAACTCATCAACAGCGCTGCTAAGCAGGAGAAGTCTTGTATAAAGTGCCTGTAGTAACCAGCTAGCCACAATGAACTCCATATTTCAAACAGGTTCTTAGGATGCTCCCAGAAAACTACTGCTCTGAATTTCTATGGGTCTACTGCAACTCCTGCCTCTGAGATAATATGACCCAGGAAGTGAATCTGTTCCATCCAAAAGTAGAACTTTGAGATCTTGGCATATAGCTGATGTTCTCTCAGTGTACTCAGTACGATCACAAGATGGGTGGAAAGGTCGTGTCAAGTGTGAGAGTACACCAAGATATGGTCCACAAAAACTACCACAAAATAATCTAGATATATATAGAAAACACGATTCATCATGGCCATGAAAATTGCTGGCATGTTCGTGAGTCTGAACAGCATAACCAAGTACTCGTATAGACCATATCCGCTCCAAAAATCTGTAAGTTGTATGTCCGATGGTCTAACACGCAACTGATGATATCTAGATCTCAAATCAATCTTCGAGAACACTCATGCTACTCGAATCTGATCAAAAATATCATCAATCCTTGGTAAGTGATATCAGTTCTTAACCATCAATTGGTTCTTCTTCTGATAATCCACATAGAGTTTGAGGGTACCATTCGCCTTTTTTGCAAACAGGACAGGTGAACCCCAAGGAGAAGTATTGGATCAAAAGAAACCTGTTTCCTGTAACTCCTCTAAATACCTCTTGAGATTCTGAAATTCTGGTGTAGCCGTCTTATAAGGAGGAATGGACACCGTTGCCGCTCCTGGAACAATCTCAATAGAGAACTCCACCTCTCGCTCCGGTGGTAGACTTGAAAAGTTGTCTGGGAAGACATCCCTGAAACGATCCACCACTAGAGGGAAATCCTTTGAACAAGTTCCATGGTCATCCAGATATAAACTTGAAATCTGGGTTGTCACTCCACCTCACCCACGATGCTCTGGTCCATCTTGGCTCGCTTGGACATCCCATTCACCCTTGTATAAAAACTCTCTGCCCTATGGTGATGTGAAACTCACCCTACGATGATAGCAACCTACAAAGGCTCAAAAGGGTACCAACCAGTCCATCCCAAGAATGATATCATAGCCCATTTCTAAGACATAGAGGTCCTATAGAAAGTGAAACCCACCAGCCTTTAAGGGGAACTCCTTGCACTGACACACACCTGTCGTTCTCATTCCCAATGGAGTGTCTAGCATCATGATACCCGAAGAATAAGAAACACAGAGCCCAAGTCTCTCCACAACAGGTACAGATATAAAGCTATGCGTAGCACCAGTGTCAAAAAGTACTGAAGACAAAACAGAAGAAACTATAATAGTACCTCTGATAGTGGAAGGTCTGGGATCCTACTCTTGTTGGGTTTGTTGCATTGCATATGTCTGCCCAGTGTCGTGGCCCTGCGACATAGCCTAGATACCTTGAGCTAACTCTTCATGTTGTCTCTGAGATCCTGGTGTCTGGATTCCATGGCCACGACCACCAACCTAGCCTGAACGTCGTAACATATTCCAATTCCCTAACTGGTAAGAAGTTTTTGGCCCTTCTCCCGCACGTGGAGTCTCCATAGAACCCCTCTCACTAGTCACTAGTTTAAACTCCCTACAAAAACACTAGAGATGGCCCACCTTACCGCAAGCTCGGCACTTCACTGGGTCACGTGGACACTGAGGCCTCTTGTTCCCCTCCTTACCACACTGTTAGCATATTACCAGGACACCTAAAGAATTCTTATGGATAGTACTTACATCGAGAGAGAAATCTATCTTCCTCTTCCTTTTACTAGTAGAAATAGTACCAGAAACTAGTGATGAACCGCCCTATCCTACGCCACTAGCTTCCCACAGGTTCCAGTCAGTAATCAGTGCCTGGTTCACAATATCATGCACTATAGGAAACCTAAAAAAATTCACCAGTTCTCAGATGTTGTATAGAAGACCATCCTCAAAGAGTATAGACCTCAACGTCTCATCACCAACCAGAACAGGTGAAAAACGTTGTAGCTCGGTGAAGCGGGCAGAATAATCCATCACTGACATGGTGCCCTATTGTAGATTCATGAACTCTCAAGCTCGATCTTCCCTTAGAGTATCTGGAAAGAAAAATTCATAGAATACTACCTAAAAATATTCCCACGCCATGTCTCAGTGATGCTCAGTCTGGGTGGTAACATCCCACCATCTCTTGGATGAATCATGCAGCATGTAATTAAAAAGCTTGACGCTCCTTCTTGAAGTTGTCTCAAGATGCTTAAAGATAGTCTGCAATGAATCCAGCCATGACTCCATAGCCTATGGTCCACCATCCCCTGAAAACATAGGTGGATGTTGCTGCTGAAATATACATGTCAGCTCTGCCATAGATGTGGCAGCCTTCGGTGCTCCCAGGAAGGTCTGCATAAACCGCATGAAGCCTTTATAGAACTGTGCATCCACTCCTACATCCGATATAATGGCTGGCACCACACCTGGCTCTGTTGGAGTATCAATCAGTATCCCATGGCCTACCATCTATGGAGTATAATTTTTTTCACTCTCTTGGCGAACAACTCGTGGTCGTCTCGGTGGCATGACTCTAAAGTTCATACACACGCTTTAGATTAAGATCATCCAGGACTGAAAACAAGGAGTGTAAGAAGGGAACAAAAGAAATAAAGCACTCAATTTTTTTTTTCAAAACAAGACTACACAGTATGTATAATAACTACACAGAGTGTTACCTTAAGTATTTTACATGGGTGTGTACTTCTTCCAGGACTGGTCGTGTAACACCCCAAACACACTGTGTGTTGTCCACACACACGACATTTTGTCCACACACATAGCGTTTTTTCCACACACACGGTGTGTTTTCCACACACACAGTGTGTACTTGAATTTTCTTCCCCTGACTAAGTCCTTCTACATGGCTTATCCACACGGATCTCCTTAGAACAAGATTACACGGTGAGTATAAGGTCTACACGACGTGTACTAGAAAAGCTTCACTGACCCGTGTTGTTAGTGACACGGCCAGGTACACGGATGACGGGACACAGCGTGTGACACCCACACACGGCGTGTACACCACCCCCTTTCCCCAATCACATGGCCAAGTCTACAAGGCCTTTCACTAGTCAAGACTACACGGCATGTCCCATAGGCACGTGGCGTGTACTAGAAAGGATAACACTGACCTGTGTTGTTACTTACATGTTCAGATTCACATATTACACTACACTACATGTTCATAATTGACATGGCGTGTTTAAGAAAAGTTTTCTTCATCCGTGTTGTTAGTTACACAGTGGACACAGGGTCAACACAACACTGCATGTACAATGGTACATGGCGTGTTCCCTCTGTGTTTTCCCCTCCTGTGTTTCTGAATACACGGCCTATAACACAGTTAGAAACTATACGGCGTGTACATAGGGTACACTGCATGTACTCAAAAAAATTATTTCTTCCCAAACAGAAGAGTACATGGCGGGTGTTCATAGAATCACACACCATGTTTTCTGGGTTTCCAGACAGTACACCTTAGAAACTACTCTGGAGCCCCTTTTTCTTTAAATTCAAGTGTTAGTATTCCAAATTCCAATCCGTGGGGGCCCATACTCCCCGTGAATAAAATTTTAACACACAACCTTTTACTTCACAGTAAAAAAAACAACAAAAAGGCAGAATCATGATCCGCTAAATTCTGGTCCAAGAGAGCCCATACTTCTCAGGAACCAAATCTTAGCATCCATAAAACCAATCATAACATGTACCAATACCCTGTTAATAGTATGTGTATCTAACAAGGTACCTATCAAAACAGTATGAATTTTCTAGCACATCATCTATCACAACGACATGAAATTTATAATGCACCTACATGGCATGGTAACTATGCATGACATGTGATTCTAACATGTTCCTAAATGATTCATGGGATCGCATACCCTCATCTCATTGGTTTGTGACCAAATAGAACCCAAGTATAAAAATATAACAACACACCAAAGGTGCATCACCCAACAGTGAAAATCAAATCAACTGTAAAATTGAAAAACCAGATAAAAATTTATAGCATGATGTAAAATGGTTTTTCCCTATACACGGGTTAGCTACTCCCAGGCACAGCTTATTACCAAATACCAATTCCATCTTATCCCTAACTATAGGCTCAAAACAGTATGTCAAATAAAAGAAACCCTTTGATACCACTTTGTAACGTCCCGAATCAGGGTGCCACACAACGGGTGTCCCGAACCCGGTTGGTCACATGACCTCAAGTGCATTTCCCCAAACACAAGAGGCTTTCGACTAGCAGTGAGGGCCTAGGTCTGATAGTGGGGAAACTATGCTCTCATTTTTTAAAGTGTGGAACAATGGAGAATATAAAAATAACCAAAAGCAGAAGCAGTAAACAATACCAAGCTGAAATGGACAACAGTACAGAAGAAAAATATGACAACAGTCATATATATATGATGATGCAATATGTCCCTAAGTCTAAGAAACATCCAAAATACGATACGAGACAATCTAAAACAATATAGTACAAGGGAAAAATATAGAAAAACAAAACAAAATAGTGTAGTAGGAACTCAACAGCATCGCAAGTCTAAGCTCGGTCTCATGCACTCCTACTCCTCTGCAATAGTCAAGTACCTGTATAGGGACTCTTGACCTTATCAACACCTGCAGCAATATAATCTGTTTGGGCCTAAGACATGACCCAAATAGGGTGTGAGAAATAAATCTCAGTAGGCACCAACAATGGCGTGTTCCCAACTATCAACGAAAATGTGCAACAGTAGTGTGCAATAAAGACATGCGGTAATCTAGGAAGTACTCAAAAGTAGCGTCTCCTACCAATTTCATTACCATTTTAATTATTATTTTTCAATTGAATATAATTGAATTATAAGTTCCTGAGACCCGGCCTCGGCCAATAATCTCCTATACAGTTCCACATAAAAAGAAACTACAACAGGTTGTCTAAAAATAGAAGGTAATAACAATACCAAACATGTGCTTTAGCTTGGCAGGTATAACACAAGAAAACACCACAGTGAATATTCAAGTGAACATTGCCCTCAAGATAAATAGTGCCTTGCCCTTAGGCTAATCAGAACCTTTTCCTCAGGCGTACTAGATATTTACCTCAGGCACAGAAGCTACTTCCCTCAAGCATAATAAATGTTTCCCTCGGGAGAAACGAACACTTTCCCTCGGGCATAAGAAATGTTTCCCTCAGGCTAATCAACCCTTGCCCTCAGGCCAAAAAGAACCTTTCCCTTAGGCTAACCAAAACACTACCCTCTGTCTAAGAAAGTAACTAGGCCGAGCCCCATGCATAAGTAAGAAATTTATATACATTTTCTATCAATAAAACTCAAATCATTCTATAATCACGGCATACCCATGGGTATCCTGGACAAACGGCTAAATAAGGGAAATGCACCCTTGGGGTGGCCCTGGATCAATGCAACGATCCCAGAAAATAGTTTATACATATTCATTAAATTACTTATGAAATTATCTGTATTTTATCAGTCAAGGCCTCAGCCATACTACACCCCAATCATGGGCGCATATCAAAACAGTACACAAAAACACTCAATAGTTGGAATTCAACATTAGACCACCTACCTCGATCTCCTCTGATCGATATACGTAAACGAAGACTCCAAAAACAACCGATAACGGCATAGATCTGGGATAAATTTTCACCCATTCAAACTCAAATAACATCCCTTCATAAAATAATTGGCAGGAAACACTCAATGAGAGGGAATAAATCACCCGCGTGGTTCAAACGAGATCGTCGGTGAAGGAATCGGAGTCCCGGTGTACGGTCGGGAGCTCTTCCAAGATCCTTATATCTCTCCCGTACTCTAAATGAACATACTACCTCCTCTTCCAAATGAAGAGGCTACTGCCCATTTATAACAAAAAACAAAACTACACGGCATGTACTCTCAAGCACATGGTGGGTACTTTTTATTTTTTAACTATTCCTCTAACGACCACTTTCTACCGCCTCATTGTTCATTTGTCAACATGATTACATGACATGTATTTCTAAATACACGGTGTGTACTGTCATTCAGTTGGCGGCTACTCTTACCGCCTTATTGTTCACCTACTGACTGATTATATGGCTTGTATATACTAAATACACAGTGTGTAGTCAGTTTTTACACCTTTTATCACTGATAGGCCAACACTCCCTGTATAGTCATCCCACACGGCCAAAGTACATGGCGTGTGGAAAAATATACAGCGTGTACCCACAAATTTTAGGATTTTCCCCATTTTTCTTATTTTCTCAAAAACACTTAAGGAAAAGGTAAAGGAAGAAACTTATACCTTAAGAATAAGAACTGCGTTCTTACACCTATAATACTTAATTTATAGATTAATCCAACCAAATAAGTCTTTTTTTTAAATCAAAAGGAGATACCCAAAGAAGTGGAAACGTTCATCAATTAACGCTTTTGTTTTATTTCTTCCTAAAAACAAATTAAATTTTTCTTATTTTATATTTCTATAATAACCTAAGTATCCTAAATATACTTATATTTTGTTATATTAATTTTTTTACCAACAATTACATACACTTCCATCTAATTGGTATTGAAATTACCATTTTTGTGTGTGGCAAACTACTGCCTCACAAAATGATGTTGTTTATTTTTTTTACCACCTCTCATGGTTGGGAATTATGATGGACACTCTATTTTTATATGATATATATATTATTTATTATTCCTTTATGATTCTTTAATTATTATATAACACATAGCTTCATGTTTTTTATTTTGTGTAAATATGATAACTTTGTTTTTCGATGTGTGGACTACTGCCTCCTCAAAACAATGTGATTCATTCATACTATACATGGAATGTATTAAGGATTATTTTAATATAAATATGGTACATATATTAAATAAATATTATACTATAATTATAATATATATCAAATACTTTTAATTATTTAAAATACCACAATGAAATGGAATTAGTGTTCCTGCATATGTACAGCCTACCGTCTCCATGAACGGTGCATTTCATTTCTTATCTCAAAATATTATGGATTATAATAAATAAATATATACTTGTTATATATGATATTTAAATCATGTTTTAAATTCTAAATATTATTAAATCATGATATAATTAATCATAACAACAAGTAATAAGTCGAAACATACTCGAAAAACTAGGTAATTAACACCCAAGATAATGAAAATAATGGAAGATTGTTAACAAATGGGGAATGAGATATTATAAGAAGTTAATATATGATATTATAAATATTTTTATTTTTATTTTATAAGTTAATAACATGCTAAAATAATTATATAGGAGGTTAAATGATTTTCATCCCAAAGGAAATGCAAAGTGGTACAGAAATTTCTAGTCTCACTTTTATTTTTTCGAGTCTTATGCTATATTCCCAACTGGTTTCTTTTTTGGGGTGTATATACTTCCCATGAATTTAATATATGATAATTATCCTTATATTTATTGGTATTTACATATCCATTTTATGATCTCTCTTTCATGGGTTTTATGGTTAAAAAGTTGCCAAATTTGTAAGGGATCTTTGTCTCACTTTTATTTCTGTAGGACACATACCTTATACACTATTTTTTATTTTTTGTTGTGTATATACCAACCATGAATTTATTTTATGAGTATTATTATAAATTTTATGGTAATTTAATATCCATATAATTTTCTTTCCTTTATGGTAATATGATTCTACTAATTGTAAAGTGATATGTATTTATTTCACAATCTCATCGTTATTTGGGATTGTTTATGTTTAAGTATACATTGGGGAATATTTTTCTTCCATGTTATTGTTTTCAAAAAACTATTTTCAAAAATTATTTTAATATTATCCATTTTTATTTTTTGATTCATTTTTATCCCTTTTTAAATTTTCACAAAATTCTTTAAAAAGTAATCTTCCTATTGTTTTCCAAAACAAGGTACTTTATGGCTTTTATTGCAAAAGTAAAAAAAAGTTATTTTAACTTATAAATAATTTCATGTCTTCAAGAATACCTAATGTTTTGAATCTTCCTTTACAAGTTTACAAGGTTATTTTCAAATAAAATATTTTCCTTCCAAAATGCAAGGTTATTTAAATAAATTATTACAAATTGGTAAGGGATTTTTATCACAATTTTTACATTTGTGAGATTAATGCCATATTCACTACTTACTTATTTTTTTTTGTGGTATATCTACTACCAATTTTAATATATCATATCATGACTCTCTTTATATTCATTTTATTCAATGTTTCATTTTATAATTATTTAATTTTATGGGAATTAAGATTCAAATACTTCAAAGTGGTATGGGATACTTTGAATTAAAGATATTTTTTAGATCAATTATTCAATATATAAGGAATGATTTGGATCAGTATGACATGGGTTAGGGAGTATATAATTAATTACATACAGGTTGGGGACTAATTAATTCAATCCCTATGATGCATCGGTAGTCTCATGAGATGAAATTAGTTGGTGACAAACACTTCTAGTTTGTTTCCAATCAGAATAGATGTGTTTCTACCCATAGACTTAAATGATATTGTGAAAGGTCTCGATGGTAGTGGTTCATGTTCTAGATACATGACGTCCAATAATTTAGAATTGCCTTCATTTCAGTTATCATTTTTATCCATAGGATTTTGCATCGACATATCTATTGATTCATTTCATTCTCATTTATTGATTATATGGAATGTGTGTTCAGTTATTTACCTTTCCATGTAATATACTCACTTACTTATCATTTATATATTACATGGTATGTGTTCTCAGTTATTTACCTTACCATAATTATTATTCTCATTGATTCTTTATTTATTCCTCTATACTTTTACCTTAATGATCATTTGAGCTCGCCCTTATTGTATTTACTTCCCAAGGAATCCAAGAAGTGTACTAAGAAAGATATACATGAATATGGTATATGGGAATAAAGTTGTCCTTAATGAAAAAAACAATTCTATAATTAGTTTATTAATTTGTAATTCAAGTCTCTTGTATGTATCTAGTTTACCAAGACTACTAATCACTTCGGACCTTCAGGATTTGATTCATTATAATCATGTCAATTTAATGGTAGTTGACACTGTCTTTGGGATTTCTAGGGTTGGGGAATTACATAACTAAACCATGTGAACTAGTGTATCTCATATAGAATGGTTTATATGGTTGGAATAGATATAACCAAACTGTGTGGGAAAACTATGTGATGGAATTAATGAATTCATAAAATTAGATTTTAAACCCAAAAACTCACCTAAAAACTCATTTTTTCTCCCTCATACTTAGTCTCTAAGACCCCCTATCCTCTTTGATTAATTTTATAATATTAGGACTTTTCTTGCTTAATTTTTGTAAAAATAAAGTAGTATTAATTTTGATTGATTCCTCTTGGTAATTCTAAGCCTCTCTATGACTTAGATATCTCAATTCTCTTTCTCTTCTCAATTTATTTTTTTATCAACCTTAATATGTTGTTGATTGAATCACATTTAGGGATAATGGATTGTTGGGTTAGATTCAATCATTGTACCTAGGCATTTAAGCTCCATTTCATTCAAGATAGGTAGTCTATAATTTTTTTATCAAGTCTTATCGTTATTTTCTTAGTGTGTACATTGTGTGGCCACACTATCTTACAATGCATTCTACTTCAGAATAAATTATACATCTTAATTCATGGAATTAAAATTTATAAGTTTCTATTGAAATTAAGAACATTTAATGGGTATGTATTTGACCTAAAATATGATAATGTATGTTCTGAACCAAAATTAGTTAGCAAGAATTCAAAATTTGAATTAATAAATGGTAAATGATGTTTTATGGAATGGTGATGTCCAATTGTGATTAGTTTGTATACATGATTCCCAGGATGGTGTTTCTAAGGTGGTTCAACTATGGTTTTGGGGATTTTTTTTCCTTTTAGGGCACTCTTAGGTTTCTAGGGTGGGTTTATTTCCCTGGGTGTGACTATTATTCCAAGATAGGTATATTTCTACATGTGTAACTATTGTTCTAGGATGGGTATATTTATGTGGGTGTGGCTATTGTTCTGATATGGGTATATTTCCCTAGTTGTGACTATTGTTCTAGGCTGAGTATATTTCCCTATATGTGACTATTATTCCAGGACAAGTATATTTCCCCATGTGTGACTTATAATCTAGGATATGTTTATTTTCTAGGATTTTATTATTCAGAGTCATCAAACACTTTCCAATACATGTATATTTAGTCTCAAGTGTCAAAATAGAACACAAATATTAATGATTTTATTTATTTACATTCTACAATAGTCATACTTATACATATATTTTTGTCAATTTTTCATGCACTTACTCAGACTAGATATATTTATAAACACCATTAGTGGTTGCCTACTAAGTTTTACTCACACTCTACTCGGTCTATTGTTAGTGCACGTGCAGACATCATGTAACACCCCAAGAATTTACAAGTAGATTTAATATATAATTCTTGAAACACTAATTCTCTACAAAAAAAACGTTATTATAACCAAACCAATAAACATAATTTTTTCCACTTCTATAATTTGAATTTCAAAAAACTGACATACACGGTTGCGTTTAGTAAGATATTTAGAGTCTGATAAGACAAAATTAATTATTGATAAATAGTAACATACCCTTATTAATAGTAACATACCCCTATGAATGGTGATGAATAGTTATGAATAGTAAATTGGACAAAAAAATAGAAACTTCACCCAAGAATGTATAAATACAATTTAGACATCTTATAAGTGAAAAAACAATCATAGTATAAGTATTAGTATTTTTGTATGTCATAAATATTTTAATTGCAATTTTATGATTAATTTAATAATTTAAAATGAAAATCTATTTTCACAAAATGTAATCACTAATTTTTATTTTACTTTCTTAGGGTTATAAGATAATTTTATGGGACCTTGATTAATTTTTCAAGGTGTTATAAAACGAGTTATAGTTTTAATGTTTTTTTAATAAATTGTGATTTTATTTAAAAATTAAATTGAAAATATTTATAAAATTATTTTCAAAAAATGGAGTTCATTTTTAAATTCTACATTTCAAAAAATGGTAATGGTGAATTTTTTGGATTTTTCTAAATACTTGAATTTTGGTGAATAGTTAAAATACAGTTTTGAGTTTTCGGTATGATTAATGACATCATAATGATGTAATAATTAATATAAAATGTTTTTATACTTGTTTATATTCAAATATTATGTGATGTGTCCCAAGTGGATAATACCATTGAAAAATACCATGGTCAATCCCATGGTTTTGAAAAAACCACTAATTAGGTGTTCCTTTAAATTAATAAAAAACTCCCTCTCATTTACTATAAATACCCACTAATTCCTTAATTTTAATTCATTCCAAGCACATAATCATATTATATCCATTATTTTTACCTCCCAATGTGTCCTTAATCCCCTAAGGTCCCAAACTTCAAGTCTTAGGAGACACTCTGCAAGGTAAAAGAAATTTCAACTTCTCTTTTCCATCCAAGTCCTCTTTTATGTGGTATGTATTTCAAGTTTTCATAACATGTTCTTATTTACATATTATTATTTCCCTATAATATTTTATGATTCTTTTATTAATTTTTTAACCATTTCCCCTATATTTTTAATGTTTAAAAAAACCATGTTGCATAGTCATTATGCTATAGAATTTTCGTCTCAAAATCTCTCTCTTTTTCAATCACTCTTATTATATTATTATCTTTTAATTTAAATTGGTTTATGTTGGGATATATCATTACATATACCCCTTACTATACATATTATTTATTAATGATGAGATACCATTTTTCACTCATCAAAATATTTTATGAAATTTTAATTGACGACGTTAGGCTGTAGAATTTTTGTGAGGGATTTCTCAACTCTTCTTTTATTTAAAGTTCCTTTCTTTCATTTTTTTCATATCCCCTCATAAAAATTCTATGAAAAATACAGTAACCTAAATGAACTGAAAGTTTATTATTATAATGGAATATTTCATCATCATCTCTCTTTTCCCCTCCTCTTATACAAAAATTGAAAACACTATCCGAGATGTGTTAATTTATCACATTTAAGGACGACGGGTTCTCAATTTTTATTACAATATTCAATTATGGCCATTAAAATATTTTTATGGTTCAAACAGATCATAATATATATATTTCATCATATTTTATGTTCTGTAATCATTACAACATTATAATATAAAATAATAGTTCAAAACAAGTTCATTATACACAAAACCACCAAGTTAATCCAAGTGTTTATCATTATCTTTTATCAAACAATTCATCCTCATAGTATATAAAAAAATTCATTATAAGATCATTTATATCCCTGTACTTTCAATAATAATATATATTAACAATTTTTTATGTTTTACCACATTCCAAATGAACTTCCAATCATGAATACAAGTATATCGGTCATTAAAACCAAGGAAGAAATTGCTTCCAAAACAATAAAATTAAACCTCTTAAACACATAAAAGAGTCAACGAATGAACCTAATAAGGTTATAATAAATAAATTACATAAATAATATTTTCTTTAAATATAAATTAATGAATTTAATTTGGTTTTCAAGGGCACTAAGTTCAAGTTAATAACATCATCGGAATTAAGGTAAGGGGTTTCTTCATCTCATTTCCATTTTTGTGAGATATTCCATATTCAATATTGCTAGTTGTGTATGGTGTATGTATAATTCCCATTGATGTTTCATATCATAAATTTATTTATTTTCATGATAATAAATTTATCATTTATGATTATTAATTTTGGATCATATGATTCGATTGATTACAAAGTTTTAAGTATTTTTTACCTGAACCTCTATTTTCATTCGAGTTTCTCTTATTCTCTACTCACCTCAATGATATTCTTATTTATTCTTATATAATCATCATAAATTCTGTGAGAATTTTTTATATATTTTTACCAACCATAATGTAACACCCTAATATTTTATGAGAAGTATTTTTTTATGTCTTATGTCGTACGCAACATCAAAGGAATCTTTCACGGCACACAACACTAGCTTGGCTTGTGTTACATGCAATCACGACCTTCCTCGAGAGCGTGTGTAGTATGCAATACTGAGTTCCACTAAACAATGATATATTAATATAATATTATAAACTAGCCATTATGAATAGTATTAATTGAATTTTAAATTTTATAACATTATTATTCATCTTACATATTTTCTATAACATGTTATGAGAACAAAATAAATTTTTCGGGTAAAATAAGTATTTTTCAAAAAATGCAGTTTTGCCGCCTTTTGATGGAACACCCACTTTAAATATATTTATTGACAAGTTTATAAGTTAAATTTGACAAAATATAATTGTTCTTTAGAATCAAGATATAAAAAGTTACTTTGGATAAATTTTTCATATTATTCTGATAACTTTCATATTTTAATGAATAGTAAAAACACGCTATATTTTAATTAAAAAAAAATTTCATCACAATGCTTTATATGGTTAAATTATAATATTGAATGGTTTTAAAGTATAAATAGAATATATTTTTACCATTTAATAAAATGTATGTCATTAGCATTAATTTTACATTGAATTCATAGGTAAAAACATTTCAATCTTTGGCAATGTTTTAACTTTTAAAAACCCATTTGCTTAACAACGGGATTAATTTTAAATTAATTACTGAAACTTATATGTTTTTAATTTTGAAAAAATAGATTCCATATTTGGATTCATTGGGTCCAAATTATGTTAATAGGTTACTTTTAGTTTTTTTGAGATTATGAATAGTAACTACGGTAATTTATATTTACTGCGATTAAAGGTAAATAGGGTAATTCAAGGTTAAAAGAATGTTATAATAATTCAAAATTACCTTAACACTTGTCCTAAACTTATTTTATGAGTAGTGGCCGACCATGGTCATCCTTGGGTCGATTTTGGGACCCCATTGAGCCACCTGGTAGTGATAATGACCATTTGGATTATTTAATTTAATGTAAAGACAAAATTGACATTAACAAAAATCTTTTAGTAATTAATTTTTATAAGGGGTTATATAAATTATATTTTCAACTATAAATATTAATTGTAAATCTAAAAATATTTCCTACATGATGATATTTTTTTATGATTTTTAGACATCAAATAAATTAAATTATTTATGACACAATAATGATGCAGTATTTACCTCATTAATAAATGATTTAAATAAATAAGATTATAATGATTTAAATATTTTTCAAAACATGTCCAATTATGATTGGATGATTTTATTTTGACTATGAGTCATCTTATCTTCATCTTTAATGATTTTTGGACCTTTTGAAACCGAAGATAAGTTTATAATAAAATAATATTTTCACACTTTCCAAAGGTGCCCCTCTCCTCCCTTATAAAAGGGCACCTCCTCCCTCTCCTCCTCAAACCACATTGAGCCTTCAATCTCGGCCAGAACCCTGCCAATATATCTTCTCCACTTCCCTAGAAACATCCTAGAGGTCCCGGTCTACTTCAGAGACCAATCTTAGTGCCCTAAGAGGAGGTTTCAAAGAGGCGTGTTGAAGAAGAGGTAATATCCCTTACCAATTCTTTCAAATTTATTTCTTCTTCTACATCTTCTTCTTTAGTTGTTTTATTATGAAGTAATAACATAAATATCACTCATATACTGATATGTAATTATAAATATTAAACAACCTTATTTCACCTTCTATCCATCCTATGGAAAATGAAATCACCGCGCGTGCGTACGTACGGAATACCGTCTCCACGCCGTGGTGTAATCAGTTTTTCACCACCACCTTACTTGGATGGGTATAATGGTGTAAAGAATAACTATATCTGATTATTGTAAAGTGATATTGATTCTGAAATAGTATACATACACTTCAATACAACTCGACGATCATGGGAACGATATCATCACTCGTGCGTACGTACGGCCTACCGTCTCCACGATGTGATGCGACTCATTCTACAAGATCTTCATTGCATAATGATTATATAAATGAATTGAATGACTAAATATGATATATATTACAATAATACCATTCTGGAAAATAGGTATCTATAACCTAAAAATAATAATAATAATTTATTCGACAAAACACGCATAAGAACAAAAAAAAGGCAATAAACACCCGAATAACAAGTAACAATGAAATATTACTAATAAGAATCTAATAATATGACCATATATGATATCATAACAATGATTAAGATTCTTGAATAAGTCAATAACATTATTTAAATCATTATACAGGAGTTTCGGACAAGTACGAAGCAAATCAGAACTAAGGTAAGGGAAAATCTCACAATCTCAATTTTTATCAGATATTGTTTATACTTCAGAATTTACTGGGGAATATTTATCATCCACATCCATGTTTCTTCAATATGTAATATTATTTATATCCTCCTACAATTTTTTAAATCCAATTTTACCCTTCGGTGAGTTTTTAGTAAAAGATATGAAAGGAATCTTTTGTTGTTTTTCGTACGAGGTACTTTTTGACTTTCCCGGCCAAAGTACTAGAAGAATGTTTTTTTTAACTTATACGGCAAGAATGGATTTTTAGAACATTATTTCCATGAAGCTTACTTTAAAATTTTTCAAGTTTATTTTTAATCAACTTCTTTTGGTTTAAAATTATATGACATGTTAGGAAAGTAAAATATTTTTGAAGTAGAAAGGATATTTTACTCAAGAATGGAGTTCAAGTGTTTTATCAAAATTATTTTCCATCTAAGATAATATAGGGTTCTATTTCTATCCTTATTTTTACATTGATTTGATTATGTTATGATGGAATTATTTTTATGAAGTCCTTTTATCTTATATTATTTATGTTATGATGGTATGATGTATAAGAATCCCATTTTTATTACATGGATTATGCTATGATGTATGATTTATGATTTTATGGCACACATAAGAATGGTTTCATTATGAGATGGGTGGGACCTATATCTCCCTCCAATGAATTGGGTAAATATTTTATCTCATGAGATAGACATGGCTGGAATGGCAGGTTAATCCGGTTCAGTGAAACAAGACTGAAATGAGGAGTGAACTTGGTTAAAAAATGGACTTTGTCCACTAAGATAGTCTTGGAAATGAGTCTTGACTGATAAGAAATGATTATCTATGATTATGTGTGTATTCCACAAAGTTTCATGTTTTATGTTATGATTATTGGGATTACATTTCACTACTATGATTTATCCCATGTTATGAAATTATGATCTCTTTTACAGGTTAAGATTTCTAAAATGTTATGTTCTTATGAATATGATGTGATTGATATTTCTTTTTTACCCTTACTGAGGATTTGATCTCACTCTTTTGTATGTTTTCTTTCCCCAGGTCGGGAAGAAGGTTATTAAGTAGTATATGCCTAAAGGGACTCTAGATATGATGAAATAAATGGGAGACAATGTAGATGCTTTATGAACCAGTTGTTTATGTTTCCTAGTTTCTAAAGACACTATACCTATACGGTCCTTTCATGGTTTTGTTATATGTTGTAATATGTGTGCTTCAATTTTTAAGAAATAGTAATGTAAAGTGTGGGTCTTTATATTTGGTATTAGTGGAAAGGTATAGTCAAACTTTGGAAACTAGGATTTGAAAGCCTTAGTGAGAACCCTAAGTATATGTCTAATCATAGAACACAATCTTAGTGTTTTAGAAATGGCCATGAACAACCTATGATAAGACCTTAAGTGTAAAATTTTATTCTTGATTATGTGGTTTTCCTATTATAATTAGTGTTGCTCACACTGTTCTTCTTGTTTTTAGTCAATGGATAGAACCTGAAGGAATCGTGTTAACGCAGAATGCGACGGGAAATGCAATGATTTTCCCCCTGAGAAACCAAAAGTTATAGGAGTTGGAATGAAAAATATTATAGCTATGCTCACACAACTTTCTCAATCTATGAATCATGCAGGACTTCTAAACGATCAAAGGAAGGAGAAACATTTTGTTGAATCCTTCATGAGGCAACATCCACCCTCATTCAGCGGGTCTACTGATCCATTTGTGGATGAACAATGGATTAGTACCACTGAAAATATATTTTCGGTTCTTCAATGTTCTGAACATGATAAATTCATCTTAGCGGTATATCGTTTGGAAGGTGAAGCTGATCAATAGTGGAATCTTATCAAGAATACGAGGCCAAGAGATGAAATTGATTCCATGGAATGGGATGAGTTCAATAACTTATTTTTCAATAATTACTTCCCTCGTATTCTTCAAACAAAGATGGAGAAGGAGTTTCTTGAAATAAAGCAAAAGGATGATGAATCTGTTGGTACCTACGAAGAAAATTTTACAAGACTTGCAAGGTACGCTTCTGGGATTATTATCCAACCTGAGAGTAAGATTGATCGATTCTTTAGTGGCTTAAAACCAAGTCTTCGAAGGGTATTATCCATAAGGGACTTCAATAGCTACGAGGAAATCATTCGATGTGCTCTCAAGGTTGAGATGGAGATTGAAGTAACCCATCAGTCATATGGGTTTTATAAGAAGAGGAAAATGGAATTCAAAGGAAAATATAAAGAGCACACTGAAAAGAAGATGAGTTTTCCCTTATGCTCAATATTTGGAAAGAAACATGGATGGAGTTGTCTTAAAGGGACAATTGAATGTTTCAAATGTGGAAAAGAAGGTCATCGGGAATTTTAATGCTGCAATGATGGGAAGAAGATGTCTAGTGATGTGAACAAAGAAAAGGCTACACAAGGTGCACCTCCTACACTTGAATGTTACAAGTGCAAGGAAATGGGGAATTATGCTAATCAATGCCCTAATCTAAGGGTTTTTGATGATGATCGACGTCAACAAACTCTTAAGACTAAAGGTAAAGGAAAGTCACATGCAATTTCTATCAGTGATGTGGAGTATGAGAACGAAGTGGTGAAAGGTACACTTACCATCCACTCTAAAGTAGAAAATGTTTTATTTTATTCTGGATCCACCCACTCTTTTATTTCTGAAGAATTTTCTATGGGTATCACCATATTACCTGAACAATTAGATGTTGAGTTAGCTATGACAACCCCTAATGGCACAACAGTCGCATCAAAAGTTTATAATTCTTCTCCGATTGAAGTTTGTGGGAAAGTGCTTCCTGCAAATCTTGTGATCCTTCCTATAGTAGAATTTTATGTGATTCTTATCATGGATTGGATTTCTTTATATGGAGCTCATATCAATTTCCAAAGAAGGGAAGTCACATTTCATATTCTAGATTAATCTATGATCGTCTATCGATGCAAGGATGAACATAACCTTCCAATAGAAATTTCTTCCATCTTATGGGTCTTGATTCCACTAAATGAATGTTATTTATCTCAAATGGTTGGTGAGAAAATCACGATTAAGAATATGCCCATTGTACGGGAGTTTGATGATGTCTTTCCGGAGGAATTTTCGGGTCTTCCACCAAATCATGAAGTTCATTTTTCAATAAAACTCGTACCGGGTGCTTTTCCTATTTCAAAAACACCTTATATAATGGCCCCAATTGAGTTGCAGGAATTGAAGAAGCAACTCCAAGAGAATCTTGATAAGGGATTCATACACCCTAGTGTATCACCTTGGGGAGCACCTATTCTGTTTGTTAAGAAGAAATATGGATCAATGAGACTCTGCATTGATTATCGAGAACTTAACAATATCACTATCAAGAACAAATATACTCTCCCATGCATTGATGACTTATTTGACCAACTATGCGGAGCTCAATACTTTTCCAAGGTTGATCTTTGTCCAGGGTATCATCAATTAAGGGTCAAAAAGGAGGATATACCAAATACGGATTTCTGTACAAGGTATGGATACTATGAATTTATAGTGATTCCATTTGGTCTTACTAATTCCCCTTATATTTTCATGTATCTAATGAATAGAGTCTTTAGAGACTATCTTGATCAGTTTGTGGTAGTATTTATAGACGATATTCTTGTCTATTCAAAGATCAAGGAAAAACATGAAGATCACTTGATAATTGTATTGAAGACCCTGAGAAAGGAGAAGCTTTATGCCAAATTTACCAAGTGTGAATTTTGGCTTCAAAAAGTTTCATTTTTGGGTCACATAATCTCAAAAGAAGGGATATCTATGGATCCAGCAAAAACAGAGGTTATCAAAAGATGGTCTATACCAACAACAGTCACTAAGATCCGAAGTTTTCTTGGTTTGGCTGGATATTATTGACATTTTGTGAAATATTTTTCACAATTATCTAATCCACTCACCAGGTTGACTCAAAAAGGAGTTAATTTCGTGTGGACAGAGGAGTGTGAAGAGAATTTCAAGGAGTTGAAAAAAAGGTTATCCAGTGCACCTGTGCTCACACTGCCTTATAGAGGAGAATGGTTTGTGATCTACAGTGATGCATCTAAGAATTGATTGGGGTGTGTTCTCATGAAAAATGATATAGTGATATCTTATGCCTCACGAAATTTGAAAATCCATGATCAAAATTACCCAACTCATGATTTGGAGTTAGCTGCGGTAATATTTTCATTAAAGATTTAGAGTCATTATCTTTATGGTGAACGGTGTGATATTTATACTGATCATAAAAGTTTAAAGTATATTTTCACACAAAAGGAGCTGCATATGCATCAAAGGAGATGGTTGGAGCTGATTAAGGATTACGATTGTTCAATTCATTACCACCCTGGAAAAGCAAACAAGGTGGCAGATACATTAAGTCAACAAGACCATGCTATCTTATCGATGATGAGGATCACAAAAGATCCAATATTTATGGATTTACAAAGGATGGATCTTGGAATTATAATGGAAGGGAAAAATTATTATCTTTCTCAAATTAATGTTCAACCATCTATACATGTAAAGATTAAAGAGGCACAAAAAGAAGATGTAGAGTTACAAAAGAAGGTGAGAAATGTTCCTGAATTCAACCTTGATTGTGATGGGATAATAAGGTTCAGGAATAAGGTTTGTGTTGCTCCCATCCCAGAATTAAAGAAGGAGCTACTAGATGAGGCTCATAGTTCTTCATTCTCTATTCATCCTGGAATCATGAAGATGTATAGGGACCTGAAAGAGTACTTCTGGTGGGATGGCATGAAAAGAGATGTTGCTGAATATGTCTCTTGATGCTTGGTTTGTCATCAAGTTAAAGCTAAGAGACAGAAGTCTAAGGGGATGTTACAACTATTACCCATACCCGAATGGAAATGGGAAAACATCACTATGGACTTTTTCACTGGACTTCCTAAAACATCCAAAGGCAATAATGCTATTTGGGTCATAGTTGATCGTCTTATGAAGTCAACACACTTCATTTCTATTAGAGAAGATTTCTCTCTAGATCAGCTTGCCAGGATATATGTAAAGGAAGTGGTAAGATTTCATGGAGTACCACTTTCCATTATATCTGATCAGGATCCAAGGTTTACCTTGAAGTTTTGGCGAAGTCTTTAGCATACTCTAGATACAGAGTTGAGTTTCAGCACTTCTTATCATCCTCAGACAGATGGTCGGTTTGAAAGAACAATTCAAAATCTAGAAGACATGTTGAGATCTTTCTCTATGGATTTCAAAGGTGGTTGGTATCAACACCTACCTTTGGTGGAATTTTCTTATAATAATATATTTCACACCAGCATTCAGATGGCTCCTTATGAAGCTCTCTATGGAATGAAATGTCGAAGTCCAACTTGCTGGGATGAAGTTGGGGAAAGAAAACTATTAGGACCTGATCTTGTTGATGAGATGGTAGAAAAGGTTATATCTATTCAACAACACATAAGAGCATCTCAGAGTTGACAAAAAAAATATGCCGACAACCGAAGAAAAGACCTAGAGTTTGAAGTGGGTGATAAAGTGTTCTTACAAATATCTCCTTGGAAGAGAGTAATGAGATTTGGAAAGAAGGGAAAGTTGATCCCTAGGTATATCGGTCCTTTCGAAATACTAGATCGTGTTGGGAAGGTAGCTTACCGATTAGAGCTTCCACAAAATCTCTCTCAAATTCACAATGTGTTCCATGTATCTATCCTGAGAAAGTACATACCTGATCCTTCACATGTACTAAACTCAGAAGTTGTACCGCTGGAGCAAGATATTTCTTATGAGGAACAGCCGATAGAGATTCTGGATCATAGAGAAAAAGTTCTACGGAACAAGACCACTCGTTTGGTTAAAGTTTTATGGAGAAACCACTAATTAGAAGAAGCTACATGGGAGCTTGAGGATATGATGAGGGAGAGGTATCCTCATCTATTTGTTACGAAGTGACGAATTTTGAGGGCGAAATTAATTTTAAGGGGGATAGAATGTAACACCCTGATATTTTATGAGAAATATTTTTTTATGTCTTATGTTATACACAACATCAAAGGAATATTTCACACCACACAACACTATCTTGGCTTGAGTTACACTCAATCATGACCTTCCTCGATAGCGTGTGTAGTACACAATACCGAGTTCCACTAAACAAAGATATATTAATATAATATTATAAACTAGCTGTTATGAATAGTATTAACTGAATTTTAAATTTTATAACATTATTATTCATCTTACATATTTTCTAGAATATGTTATGGGAACAAAATAAATTTTTCGGGTAAAATAAGTATTTTTCAAAAAAATGCAGGTTTGCCGCCTTTTGATGGCGCACCCACTTTAAATATAGTTTTTGACAAGTTTATAAGTTCAATTTGACAAAATATAATTGTTCTTTAGAATCAGGATATAAAATTTTACTTTGGATAAATTTTTCATATTATTCTGATAACTTTCATATTTTAATGAATAGTAAAACACGCTGTATTTTAATTAAAAACAACTTTTTTCATCGCAATGCTTTATATGGTTAAATTATAATATTTAATGGTTTTAAAGTATAAGTAGAATATATTTTTACCATTTAATATAATTTATGTCATTAGCATTATTTTTACATTAAATTCATAGGTAAAAACATTTCAATCATTGGCAATGTTTTAACTTTTAAAAACCTATTTGCTTAACAATGGGATTAATTTTAAATTAATTACTGCAACTTCTATGTTTTGAATTTTGAAAAAATGGATTCCATATTTGGATTCATTGGGTCCAAATTATGTTAATAGGTTACTTTTTTTTAGATTATGAATAGTAACTACGGTAATTTTTTTTTATTGTGGTTAAAGGTAAATATGGTAATTCAAGGTTAAAAGAATGTTATAATAATTCAAAATTACTTTGACACTTGTCCTAACCTTATTGGATGAGTATTTTTCAACCATGGAAATCCTTGGGTAGATTTTGGGACCCCATTGAGCCACTTGGCAATGATAATGACAATTTGGATTAATTAATTTAATGTAAAGACAAAATTGACATTAACAAAATCTTTTAGTAATTAATTTTTATAAGGGGTTATATAAATTATATTTTAGACTATAAATATTAATTAGAAAGATAAAACTATTTCCTACATGATGATATTTTTTTATGATTTTTAGACATCAAATAAATTAAATTATTTATGACACAATAATGATGTAGTATTTTCCTCATTAATAAATGATTTAAATAAATAAGATTATAATAATTAAAATATTTTCCAAAACATGTCAAATTCTGATTGGATGATTTTATTTCGACCATGAGTCATCTTATATTCATCTTTAATGATTTTTGGACCTTTTGAAACCGAATATAACTTTATAATAAAATAATATTTTCACACTTTCCAAAGGTGCCCCTCTCCTCCCTTATAAAAGGGCACCTCCTCCCTCTCCTCCTCACACCACTTTGAGCCTTCAATCTCAGCCAAACCCTGTCAATATATCTTTTCCAGTTTCCTAGAAACATACTAGAGGTCCTGGTCTACTTCAAAGACCAATCTTAGTTCCCTAAGAGGAGGTTTCAAAGAGGCGTGTCGAAGAATAGGTAATATCTGTTACCAATTCTTTCAAATTTATTTCTTCTTCTACTTCTTATTCTTTATTTGTTTCATTATGAATTAATAACATCAGTATCACTCATATACTTATATGTTATTATAAATATGAAACAACCTTATTTTACCTTCTATCCATCCTACGGAAAACGAAATCACTGCGCGTGCGTACGTACGGAATACCGTCTCCATGCCATGGTGTAATCTGTTTTCCACCACCACCTTACTTGGATGGATATAATGGTGTAAATAATAACTATATCTGATTATTTTAAAGTGATATTGATTATTAAATAGTATACATACACTTAAATACAATTCCACGATCATGGGAACGATATCATCACTCGTGCGTACATACGACCTACCGTCTCCATGATGTGATGCAACTCGTTCTACAAGATCTTCATTGCATAATGATTATATAAATGAATTTAATGACTAAATATGATATATATTACACTAATACCATTCTGGAAATGATGTATCTATAACCTAAAAATAAGAATAAGAATTTATTCGACAAAACACGCATAAGAACAAAAAAAACAATAAACACCCGAATAACAAGTAACAATGAAATATTACTAATAAAAAGCTAAGAATATGACCATATATGATATCATAACAATGATTAAGATTCTGGAATAAGTCAATTACATTATTTAAATCATTATACAGTAGGTTTGGACACGTACGAAGCAAATCGGACCTAAGGTAAGGGAAAATCTCGCAATCTCAATTTTTATCCGAAATTGTTTATACTTCAGAATTTACTGGGGAATATTTATCATCCACATCCCTGTTTCCTCAATATTTAATATTATTTATATCCTCCTACAATTTTTTAAATCCAATTTTACCCTTCGGTGATTTTTTAGTAAAATATATGAAAGGAATCTTTTGTCGTTTTTCGTACGAGGTACTTTTTGACTTTTCCGGCCAAAGTACGAGAAGAATGTTTTTTTAACTTATACAGCATGAATGTATTTTTAATAAATTATTTCCATGAAGCTTCCTTTACAAGTTTTCGAGTTTATTTTTAATCAACTTCTTTTAGTTTAAAATTATATGACATGTTAAGAAATGAAAATGTTTTTGAATTATAAAGGATATTTTCCTCAAGAATGGAGTTCAAGTGTTTTATCAAAATTATTTTCCATATAAGATAATATAGGGTTTTGTTTCTATCCATATTTTAACATTTATTTGACTATTTTATGATGGAATTATTTTTATGAATTCCTTTTATCTTATATTATTTATGTTATGATGGCATGATGTATAAGAATCCCATTTTTATTACATGGGGTTATGCTGTGATGTATGATTTATGGTTTTGTGGAACACATAAGAATGGTTTCATTATGAGATGGGTGGGACCTATATATCCCTACAATGATTTGGGTAAAAATTTATATCTCATGAGATAGACATGGCTGGAATGGCAGGTTAATCCGGTTCAGTGAAACAGGACTGAAACGAGGAGTGAACTCGGTTCAGAAATGGACTTTGTCTGCTAAGATAGTCTTGGAAATGAGTCTTGACTACTAAGAAATGATTCTATATGATTATGTGTGTATCCCACAAAGTTTAATGTTTTAATTTATGATTATTGGGATTACATTTCACTACTATGATTTATCCCATGTTATGAAATTATGATCTCTTTTGCAGATTAATATTTCCAAAATGTTATGTTCTTATGAATATGTTATGATTGATATTTCTTTTGTTTACCCTTACTGGGAATTTGAGCTCACCCTATTATATATTTTCTTTTCCCATGTCGGGAAGAAGTTTATTAAGTAGGATATTCCAAAATGGACTATAGATATGATGAAATAAATGGGAGACAATGTAGATGATTTATGAACTAGTTGTTTATGTTTCCCAGTTTCTAAAGACATTATACCTATACGGTCCTTTCATTATTTTCTTATATGTTGTAATAAGTGTGATTCAATTTTGAGGAAATAACAATGTAAAGTGCAGTTCGTTATACATAATACTACTTTCATTTATTGGAATTTATATGTTTTCAAAGGATCTTTTAAAAATTCTTCCTGAAACACAAGCTCGATTCAAGGATCTTCTCAGATTCTCACCTATTATGAAGTTCACTCTATAATATCTTTTAATCCATATGTATATTTAAAAAATCACACATTTTAAATTGAAAAAACTATTTTTTTCATTTCTTTTTTTATTAAAGAAAACATTCCTTTGCGCTTTAAAATCTCTTTAAATAATTCCTTAAACCGAACTAAAATGTTTTATTTATAAAGCTTATTTAAAAACTCTTTTAAAATGATTTCACCTCAATAAGACTTTATTTAAGACATAAATATAATTTCAATTACCTTACCTTTTAATTTTTGTGTTATAAATATTTACAAACTTATTTTCCCAAATAACTCTTCTTTCTTAAGTAAAAAGAATTTTTCTCATCTCACTTTATCTTTTATGTGATATATTCCTTGTTCACCACTTACTTAATACTTGTGGGGTATGTATTTCCCTTTGGTATATCATATCAAGAGTATACTTATTCTCATGATATTCTAGGGGATTATGATTTGAATATTTCAAGTTTTTATGGGACACTTTGGAATGTATAAGTATTATTTCCTCAAGAATTTTTCAATGGTGTCATTTAAAACTATCCTTATTTATGTCAACATCCTTTGACGAATCTGTATCCTCAAATATATATGGATATTGAGAGGGAATATTTTAATTGTATTATATATATATAAAGTATTTTTTGGACTTTCAATGATGGTTGGGGCCCATTATATCCCCTTGATGCATCGACGGGTCTCATGAGACAAATTAGTTGGTGAAAAACCCTTCGAGTTTGTTTCCAAAAATAAAACAGGTTTCTACCCAGAGACCTAAGCTATTTCTACGGTATAGTGGTATCATGTTCCATATATATGAAAACAAACTAATAATCATTATCTTTATTCATTTTCAGTTATTACTATCCATGAGGTTTTCACTATGACAAAATCTATGGATGCAGTTTCATTATCATTTTATTAATGGTGTGTGTTTTTTCATTTTTCACCATTCCATATTGACTATGACAATTTACTTGTGATTCAAATATTTGTGATTCATGATTCCTATATATTTAACCCTTAATGAGAATTTGATCTCACCCCTTTGATTTCTTTTCCTTCTACGGGTTATGAGAATGATATCATTTATTAGGTTTTCATGGAAGTAGTTTTTTAGATTTTATCGTGTACTATATTTTGTTTACTTTACCAATGTAATATGAGTTACATATATGTATCTAGTTTCTTCAAGACTACTAAACTAACTAGTCCTTAGATATTACATTCCTCTTATTCATGCCAATGTAATAAGTAATGCACCAAATCCAAACTTCTAGGGTTAGGGAGGTATATTTGGTATCAGAGGAAGTTTAGTAGAAAACTTGGAGACTAGATTTAGAAAACATAGATTAGGGAATAACCCCCTAAGATAGTCTATGAGGATAAACATACAAGAACAACCTGTTGTTTTGGTAAGGAATATATTATGTGTATCTTTCTAGAAAATACCTCCATGTCTATATACTACAAGTGGACGTCGTTCTGCCACAGATGTACCTTGGAGTGAAAACTCTAACAAAGAGTTTCAGGCTTGACCTGGGATATCCTGGTACATGACAATCGGCCTTACTACGCACCTATTTTGACACTCCGAGGGGATATGATTTGGATAATTCACATTTTATTTACCCATCATTATGAATTATTTATTACCCTAAAGTAACCAAAGAATATGGTTTTAGGATTTACGATACATAAATTTATGCAATGTTATATACCATTTTTAGATTTATAGAGAGTTCAAATTTTATGAGAAAATATATAGTATGGAATTGTTTATAAATGACACCAATCCGAAGGAATGATAACTTCAATAATGCACGTGATGGGAAGAGTAAGAAGGATAATATCACTAAGGGTATTAAGAAATCTTTACAAAGGAATATTGTCTCCCAAGTATCCTCATAATATGAGGAAATTGTATCATTTTTTAACAACATATGTAAATAATTTTCTGAGTCCCATGTCTTTAAAGGGAAGAAAAAGAAGAAGAGGATTACAAAGAAAAATATGGATAAAGGGAAGAAGGGAAAGGATGGTTTTCTCACATTTGGTAACTGTGAAAAGAATCATCCTGGTAAATTCTTAAATAGAATGAGAGTTTTTTATAAGTGTGGAGAAAAAAGGACACCAATTTATTGATTTCAAGGGTAAGAAAATGTTTCTGATGTATAATGCTTCAACTGTAAAGAGATGGGACACTATGAAAATGAATGTTCTAAGTATCAAAGTAATATGCACTAAATGATGATACTGGATAATGATCAAGTTATGATACTACTGCAGATGAAGTGGAAGGATTAATATGCCTCATTTATAATCATTTCATTTTAATATTTTATCAACAATGTACTAGTTATAATAATTGTGGAATATATGAGGATTGTATTGCAACACTATTTCATCATGTATTTGAGGTCATATGATGAATTGTACCGAGGATAAGTGACTAAGTATAAAGTTAATATCTTGGGAAAGTATATGGTTTAGGGAAATACAGTCCTTAATATATATATCTATTGTTGAGATAATGATGAAGAAATGATTGATTTGGATAAGTACTGACTACCTTGGAACATATTTTTCACTTGTTGAGAAGTGGTATATGCTTTCATCTATGGAGTTTACAAAACTTTTGTATTTAAGGAATATACCCAATAACATCTATCTTTCTTAAGGAATATGGAATAATGCATGGTTTTTATGGTAATTCATGTTTTTACCATATTTCAAGAGGATACATGATGAAGATATTCACATTTTTTTAATGTGGAAATTTAGATTTTCTTCATGTTTATTAAGGGTTAATGATAAGTTCATCTTGAAAATTTAGAGACCTTTATTCTAAAGTTTTGAATAATTGTATTTCTGAATGTTTAACCATTTATGAAATGGTTTAAGTTGATCGTTGTATGAATTTTTTGAGGTTAATGTATTACTTCACCATATGGTGTAACCTATGCTAAGTGATAAATTATAGATAGTTCAAGGTGAAATCAAAGGATGAGTTTGTAAAGAGAAATTTATATTTACACTCTTATAGAGTCGAATAATACAACAAATGTTTTCCTATTATCATAATCTTTGATAATATTAATGAATTATTTTTACAGTATTTTATAGTTTTGTAGTAATCAACTTTCATCTAAACATGTTCTCTATCACGTTCCATGAGAACTTCATAGTTATATTTTCATCCATGTCTATGTTTTAAATTACATCTAATTTCATCCCATTTGAAAGCATAATTTTTTTGGTGACCACCTCATTTCCCTTAACCTCTTTTTTAGGAGGATATTTTATTAACCTTATTTCTAATATGGGTTTCCACAAGGGAATTTTCAAGCATCGACCTTTAACTTTTGAACTGTAATTTCGAATTTCGAGGACACAATTCTGTTGAGCAGGGAATAATGTAACACCCTAATAATTTAAAAATATATTTAATATATAATTATTTAAATTCTAATTCTCTACAAAAATACAATTTATTATAACATAACCAATAAAAATAATTTTTTCCACTTTTATTATTTGAATTTTAAAAAACGGACACACACGGTTGCATTCAATAAGATATATAGATTATCATAAGACAAACTTACTTTTTAATAAATATTAACATACCTTTATGAATATTAATTAATATTAATGAATACTAAATTGGAAAATAAAATATAAACTTCACCCAGGAATGTATAAATACAATTTAGACATCTTATAAGTGAAAAAATATTCATATTATAAGTATTGGTATTTTTGTATGTCATAAATATTTTAATTAAAATTTTATGATTAATTTAATAATTTAAAATGGAAATTTATTTTCAAAAAATGAAATCATAAATTGTTATTTTATTTTATTATGGTTATAATATAATTTTATAGGACCTTGATTAATTTTTTAAGGTGTTATAAAATGAGTTATAGGTTTAATGTTTTTTGAATAAATTATGATTTTATTTAAAAATTAAATTAAAAATATTTAAAAAATTGTTTTCAAAAAATGGAGTTCATTTTTTAATTCTACAGGTCAAAATTGGTTAGGGTAAATTTTTGGGATTTTTTTAAAATAGTTGAATTTTTTGTTAATATAAAAAATACCGTTTCGAGTTTTTGGTATGTTTAATGAAATCATAATGATTTAATAATTAATATAAAATGATAATATACTTTTGTATAGTAAAATATTATTTTTGGTGTCCCAATTGGATAATACCATGGGAAATTACCTTAGGAAAGCCCGTGGTTTTTCAAAAACAACTAATGAGGTGTCCCTATAAATTAATAAAAAACTCACTCTCATTTACTATAAATACTCACCCATTAATTTGTTTTATTTCATTAAAAACTTATAATTCTTGAAGATACAGTATTTTTAGCTATCTATTATTCCTCCCAAGGTGTCCTCAATCCCCCAAGGTCCCAACATTCAAGTCTTAGGAGTTAATCTACAAGGTGAGAGAATTCTGAACTTCTCTTTTCCATCCAAGTTCTCTTTTATGTGGAATGTATTTCAAGTTTTCATAACATGTTCTTATTTCCATATTATTAGGTCCCTATAATATTTTATTATTATTTTATGAATTTTTGAACGATTTCCCCTCTCTTTTTAATTTTTTCAAAAACCATGTTGCATGGTCGTTATGCTATAGAATTTTCATCTCAAAATCTCTTTCTTTTTCAAGCACTCTTATTATATTATTATATTTTAATTTAAATTGGTTTATGCTGGGATATATCATTAAATATCCCCCTTACTATACATATTATGTATTAATGATGAGATACCCTTTTTCTCTCATCAAAATATTTTATGAAATTTTAAGCGACGCCGTTAGGTTGTAGAATTTTCGTGAAGTATTTCTCAACTTTTCTTATATTTAAAGTTCCTTTCTTTTATTTTTTTCATATCCCATCATAAAAATTATATGATAAATATAGTAACCTAAATGAACTGAAAGTTTATTATTATAATGGAATATTTCATCATCATCTCTCTTTTCCCCTCCTCTTATACAAAAAATGTAAACACCATCTGAGATGTGTTAATTTATCACATTTAAGGACGACGAGTTCTCAATTTTTATAACAATATTAAATTATGGTCATTAAAATAAATTTCCAGTTAAACCAGATCAGAATATATGTATTTTATATTATTTTATTTTCTATAATAATTATAACATTATAATATAAAATAATAATTCAAAACAAGTTCATTATGCACAAAACCACCAAGTTAATCCAAGCGTTTCTAATTATATTTTATAAAACAATTCATCCTCGTGGTATATAAAAAAATCATTATAAGATAATTTATATCCCTTTAATTTCAATAATAATATATATTAACAATTTTGGATGTTTGACCACATTCCAAATGAACTTCCAATCATTAATACAAGTATACCAGTCATTAAAACCAAGG
This sequence comes from Viscum album, assembly GCA_963277665.1. NCBI lineage: Eukaryota > Viridiplantae > Streptophyta > Magnoliopsida > Santalales > Viscaceae > Viscum > Viscum album. The sequence goes on from OY728146.1 coordinate 528,374,694, forward strand.
AAGAAATCGCTTCCAAAACAATAAAATTGAACCTCTTAAACACATCAAAGAGTTAATGAATGAACCTAATAAGGTTATAATAAATAAATTAAATAAATAATAGGTTCTTTAAATATTAATTAATTAATTTAATTTGGTTATCCATGGCACTAAGATCAAGGGAAGAACATCATCGGACTTAAGGTAAGGGGTTTCTTCATCTCACTTCCATTTTTGTGAGATATTCCATATTAAATATTTCTAGTTGTGTATGGTTTATGTATACTGTACATTTATGTTTCATAACATTAATCTATTTATTTTCATGATAATAAATTTATCATTTATGATTATTAATTTTGGATCATACAGTTCGATTGATTACAAAGTTTTAAGTATTTTCTACATGAACCTCCATTTTCATTTCGGTAGCTCTTATTCTCTAATCACCTCAATGATATTATTATTTATTCTTATGTACTCATCATAAATTATGTGAGAATTTTTTATATATTTTTACCAACCATATTCTTACTTTCATTTAGGGGAAGTTATATGTTTTTAAAGGATCTTTCAAAAATTCTTCCTGAAACACAAGCTAGATTCAAGGATCTTCTCAGATTCTCACCTATTATGAAGTTCAATCTATAATATGTTTTAATCCATATGTATCTTTCAAAAATCACACATTTTAAAGTGAAAAAAATATTTTGGTTTATTTCTTGTTTTATGAAATCAAACATTCCTTTGCGCTTTAAAATCTCTTTAAATAATTCCTTAAATCGCACTAAAATGTTTTATTTATAAAGATTATTTAAAAACACTTTTAAAATGATTTCACCTCAATAAGAATTTATTTAAGCCAAAAATATAATTTTAATGACATTACCTTTTATTTTTTGTGTTATACATATTTTCAATATGATTTTCCAAAAGAACTCTTCTTTCCGAAGTAAAAAAGATTTTTCTCATCTCACTTTATCTTTTATGTGATATATTCCTTGATCACCACTTACTTTTTACTTCTGGTGTATGTACTTCCCTTTGTTATATCATATCAAGAGTATCCTTATTCTCATGATATTATAGGGGATTATTATTTGAATTTTTCAAGGTGTTATGGGACACTTTGGAATGTATAAATATTATTTCCTCAAGAATTTTTCAATGGTCTCCTTTAAAAGTATCTTTATTTATGTCAATATCCTTTAATGAATTTGTATCCTCAAATATATACGGATATTGAGAGGAAATATTTTAATTGTAATATATATATCTATAAATTTTTTTTGGACTTTTAGTGTCGGTTGGGGCCCGCTATATCCCCTTGATGGATCAACGGGTCTCATGAGACAAATCATTTGGCGAAAAACCCTTCTAGTTTGTTTCCAAAAATCAAATAGGTTTCTACCCATAGACCTAAACTATTTCTATAGTATAGTGGTATCATGTTTCAGATACATGACAACCAACTAATAATCATTCTCTTTATTCATTTTCAGTTATTACTATCCATTAAGTTTTCACTATGATAAAATATATGGATGTAGTTTAATTATCATTTTATTAATGGAGTGTGTTTTTGAATTTTTTCACCATTCCATATTGAATATTCCAATTTTCTTGTTATTGAAATATTTTTAATTCATGATTCCTCTATATTTAACCCTTACTAAGAATTGGAGATCAACCCTTTTATTTGTTTTCCTTCTTCGGGTTATGAGGATGAAATCATTTATTAGGTTTTCATGGAAGTAGTTTTTTAAAAAAAAAATCATGTGCTATATTTTTTTCCTTTCCCAATGTAATATGAGTTACATATATGTATCTAGTTTCTTCAAGACTACTAAACTGATCGGTCCTTAGAGATTGAATTCCTCTTATTCATGCCAATGTAATAAGTAATTCTCCGGCTTCAGGCTTCTAGGGTTGAGGCATTACAGTTGGTATCAGAAGAAGTTTAGTAGAAAACTTAGAGACTAGATTTAGAAAACATAGATTAGGGAATAAACCCCTAAGATAGTATATGAGGATAAACATACAGGAACATCCTGCTGGTTTGGTAAGGAATATATTTTTTGGATCTTTCTAGAAAATACATCCATATATGGATACTACAAGTGGACATTCTTCTGGCACAGATGTACCTAAGAGTAAAAAATATGACAAGGAGTTTCAGGCTTGACCTGGGATATCCTGGTACATGACAATGGGCCTTACTACACACCTATTTTGACACTCTGAGGGGATATGCTTTGAATAATTCACATTTTATTTACCCATCATTATGAAGGATTTATTCCCCCAAAGTAACCAAAGAACATGGTTTTAGGATTTACGATGCATAAATTTATTCTATGTGATATACCATGTTTAGAGTTCTAGAGAGTTCATAATTTTATGAGCTAATATATAATATGGAATTGTTTAAAAATGGCACCTAGATGAAGTAATGAGAACTTCAATAATGCGCGTGATATGAAGAGTAAGAAGGCTCATATCACTAATGGTATTAATCCATATTTTCAAAGGAATATTGTCTCTCAAGTATCCTCATAATATGAGAAAATACTCTTATTTGTTAACAAATTATGTAAATAATTGTCTGAGTCCCATGGATTTAAATGGAAGAAAAAGAAGAAGATGGTGACAGAGAAAAATATGGATAAAGGGAAGAAGTGAAAGAAGGGTTTTCCCACATGTGATAACTGTGATAAGAATCATCTTGGTAAATTATTGAAGGGAATGAGAGTTTGTTATAAGTATAGAGAAAAAAGGAAACCAATTTTTTTATTGCAAGGGTAATAAAATGTTTCTAATGTATAATGATTTAACTGTAAGGATATGGGACACTACACGAATCAATGTCCTGAGCATCAAAGTAATATTCCCCAAATGATGATACTGGATAATGATCAAGTTATGATACTACTGCAGATGGAGTTTAAGGATTATTATGCCTCATTAAGAATCATTTCATTTCAATATTTTATCAATAATGTACTAGTTATAAGAATTGTGGAATGTATGAGGATTGTACTGCAATACTATTTCATCATGTATTTGAGGTCATATGATGAATTTTACTAAGGATAAGTGACTAAGTAGAAAGTTAATATCTTGGGAAATTATATGGTTTAGGGAAATACAACCCTTAATATATATCTAGTGTTGAGATAATGATGAAGAAATCATTGATTTAGATAAGTACTGACTACCATGGAACAGATTTTTGACTTGTTGAGAAGTGGTCTATGCTATAATTGATGGAGTTTATAAAACTTTTGTATTTAAGGAATATACCCAATAACATGTATATTACTTAAGGAATATGTAATAATGCATGGTTTTTACTATAATTCAAGTTATTACCATATTTCAAGAGGATACATGATGAAGATATTCACATTTTTGGAATGTGAAAATTTAGAGCTACTTCATGTTGTTTAAGGGTTAATGATAAATTCATCTTGGAAATTTAGATACCTTCATTCTAAAGTTTTGAATAATTGTATTTTGGAATGTTTAACCATTTATGAAATGGTTTAAGTTGATTGTTGTATGAATTTTTAGAGGTTAATGTATTACTTCACCATATGGTGTAACTTGTGCTAAGTGATAAAGTATAGATAATTCAAGGTGAAATAAAAGGATGAATTTGTAAAGAGAAAAGTATATTTATACTCATAGAGTCGAATAATATCGAAAATGTTTTCCTATTATCATAATCTTTGATAATATAGAAGATTTTTTATAGTAGTTCATAATTTTGTAGTAATCAACTTTCATCTAAACATGTTCTCTATCACATAAGGATTTATTCTAGGATAAATTTTTATACAGGGAGATCATATGGTCACTTATGGTTCTTGGCACCTGAGACCTCATGAGAAAAACTTCCCATCCTATTACCAGGAGAAGGTAGTGGTAGAACATGCTCTGAGATGTTGGAGTCACTACTTGTTTGGGGAGAAATATTTGGTATATAAAGACCACCAAATCCCGAAATACATCTCCTTTCAATGGGATCTGAACCTTCAATAATGAAGGTGGTTTGAGTATCTGCTATATCTTGACTTTGATTTGTACTATACCCATGTAAAGGGTAATGTTATTGCAGATGCTTTGATTTAGAAGCCATAAGTTTAGATAGTTCAGGATTCTATTAGTGAATGATCATTGGTGACTCTGTATTATTATTCATTGGATATTTCGGAGAAATAAGGTCAAATGACCCTTTTGTATTTATCTATTACTCCTTCTTTACTTTACCAGATAAATATGAGACAGCTATCTTACCCAGAGTGTTTATACTTTAGGGATAGTATATATGTTGAGGAGCCTACTCCATATTGGACCTTAGATGATGATGATATTCTCCATGTTCACAGTCATTCCCTTATTCCTACGAAAATGCATGAAAAGTTGATGAATGATTCACATTCATCAAAATGGGAAACTCATCCAGGTTTGATAAATATGTATTGATAAATGCTCTAGAAGTATTAGTGATCAAGAATAAATAAGGGTATTTTTGGTTTTGTTACATAGTGGTCCACCTATTAGTGGTTGAAGGCTGATCATCAGTGTCCTGTTGGCCTTTTTTGTCGTCTCCCATTCTTGAGTGGAGATGGAATGATGTGACAATGGATATTGTGACAGATTTATCAAGGATTCCTTGAGGGAATAATTTAGTTTTCATGATCGTGGATTGACTTGTTAAAGTGGCTCACTTTTTTCAATCAAATAATCCCTTTCATTAGATTAATTATGTATTCCTTATCTCTAATATATAATATTATTACATGGGGTCCCTCTAACTATTGTTTCAGATCGATACACTCATTACACATAGTTATCTTGGTATGTATTTCATAAAGTGTTGGGTACATAGGTTAATTTTAGAGTTTCCTATCATCCATAAACTTATAGGTAGTCCAAGAACACTATACAGATTCCAAAAGGCATGTTGAGAGTGTGTGTCCTAGATTTTGGGGGTTCTTGGGAGAATCATTTTGCCTTGCCATATTTTTCTTATAAAAATAGTTTTCAAAATTCAATATAGATGGAACCTTATGAGGATTTGTGTAGTAGACTATCCCACTTGCATCTATAACGGTTGGAGGCTGATGAGTGAGCATTGATTAGGATAAGTCTTATGTAAGAGGCATCAAAGAATATGTAGTTGATCTGGATATGGTTAGTTACCACTCAAAGAAAATAGAGATATTCTATAGACTAGAAACGCCATCCTCTTGAGTTATAGGTTGGTGGATGGGTGTTCATGTAAGTGTCTCCAAGGTTAGGTCTAAAGGTTCCGGGCACAGCGAATCACGTGGGTGGATGTGCCCACTTGGCTTTTTGTCATTAGTAATGATCAATCTAGGATCAGTACGACGATAAACTCTAGTCTCCATGGATCAATTCATAGAAATAGACAAATAATAAGAAAGGTCCTAGAACCACAAAAGTGGATCGTCACAAGTTGATTATAATTAATTTAATTAATTTAAAAGAAGTACCTTTTGGGTGTTCTTTCTTTATTGATATTCTTGATCACGTTCCAATGTGATTCGTCGTTGCGTCGTAGAAGTCAAGGGTATACTTTCTCTAGCGGTGATCCACACGTGCACCACGTATCTCTGGATGTCACCAAAGGTGCCTCTAGCTGCTAGCATGGAGAAACCTTTTCTTGTGTTTCCCGCCTGATATCATCTTGATCTGATTAAGAGGATCTCTCTCGGTCTTGAGAGTGTTCGTGGAGGAAGGAGTTCTTTTGGTCTTGAGAGAATTCTACAGAATTATTGTACACAATGATTCTTAGGAAAATATTTGTGGTTGTGAGGATATTTATTATCAGGTTTGAGGTTATAGAGTTATGACAATAAATAAAAGCGTTATGCATTTTATTTATTTTATTAACTCTTTTGAAAACCCCATGTCGAATTATTAATTCCTTGACATGCGCCCACGCTGATTATAATAAATATCATTTAATAAAACGATATTTCCTCAAAATCCCGACTGGAAAAACTAAACATCTTGTAATCATAAATAAACCGTGTGTACTTGTTTTTTATTAAAAACTACACGGCTTGTAATCATTAATACACGACGTATACTTGTTTTGAAAATAAAAAATACACAGCATGTAATCATTAATACACTGCGTGTACTTGTTTTAATTTTATTCTTCCTCCAACTTTAAAATGGTTTAGGATTCCTTGAATAATTATTAAACCATGTATGGTAATAATCTTTATTTTACTTGTGATAATTGGATACACTTAGTGTGTGACCCTCTAGGCCTCTTTCTCGTTTGCATTAGGTGGGCTCACCTAAAGTCCAAGATTACTGTCTAGCAATGGGTCAAGACACCCAAGAGAAAGAAGTTGACGTTGCATTGGCATGCATGTCACTTCATACAAATTCTTACTGTGTAATTTAATCCCTTTGTCTCAATATATAATCAAGCAGGTTTCATGGTAGTTTCATAAACCTATATGCTTGATCTGTCATTCATTGACTTCTAGAAATAAACTTGTTGTGACACCATGGCCATGGAATTTGTGCGACGGTTCTATTTCAATCAAAGGGCCTGAGATATCTACTTCCATAAATATGGAAGGGACAAATCCTTCCTCGACTTATCCATTAACAACATTTCATTCGTGACGCACCCAACGTACCCTACTTCCTGCCAACTCTATTCATGATGGTTTTCTTCAGTAAATCTAAGTGTGTGAGTCATGAAATGAGTTAATGATAATATTCCAGTCTAAGGACCATTAAACATGCTCATATATAGCAATGTTTGATGACACCAAGACATGCAGAATTAATACTGGCGGGTCTATTCTCATAATCTCCCTTCTTGGAGATTACCAAGTGCAAACTCCATGAAAGATAGTCTCGTCTTCTTACGAGTACTCGTACATGACGGTCTGTATACTATGTGTCCTATCATAGTATTTCATCCAACCATAGAACTTTATTTAAGAATATTGTTATATCATTTCAAGGTTCTCATCATAGCGGGGATCTTCCATGACCTTATTAATGCAACAAATATTCCAGGACATTATTATATTATAGTCAAACAGAACAATAAACAATATATAATAAGTGTATATTCACGTAATAAAAGTAAAAAACTGTTGGTTCTCAGGACACCAACCCTTAAAAACTTCCACTTGGACTAGGGCCAATTGCCTACGACTTTTAGTCCTCTAGACCTCACATGATGATCATATTTCTTCTGAGTCAAGGCTTTAGTCAAGGGGTCTGCCATGTTGTCTTCCGTGGAAATACTGCTCACTGCAACTTCACCTCTCTGAGAAAAACCCCTCATGAGATGATACTTCTTAAGTATGTGCTTTGTCTGCTGATGTGACCTTGGCTCTTTTGCAAGTGCCACCACTACAGTATTATCACAATATAGTGTGATAGGATCTTTACTGCTAGGTACTACATCTAGCTCTTGGACGAAGCTTCGCATCTATACAGCTTATTTAGCTGCCTCAGAAGCTGCGATATACTCAGACTCTTCTGTATAATATTCCACCACACTTTTCTTTGAGCTCTTCCAGCTCACTACACCTCCATTCAAACTGAAGATGTATCCAGTCTGCGACTTCATGTCATCTTGATCAGTATAGAAACTAGAAGCTACATGTCCTCTGATGACTAGTTCATCATCTCCTCCATAAACCAGGAACATATCCTTAGTATGCCTCAAATACTAAAGGATAGTATTGACTTCCATCCAATGGCGGTCTCCTGGATCATCTTGATATCTTCCTACCGCACTTAATGCGTAAGCAACATCTATCCATGTACATAGCATAACATACATGACTGACCAAATCATGGATGCATAAGGGATCCTTTCCATTTTTTTTCTTTACTCATGTGTCTGAGGACACATTTTCTTGGAAAGATGAATGCCATGTGACACTGGTAACAATCCCCTCTTTTATTTTTCCATACTGAATCTCTTCAGTATCTTGTAAATGTATGTACTTTGACTCAGGCCCAGTATTCTCTTAGATCTATCACAATGGATCTTGATCCCAAGAATATATGTTACTTCTCCCAAGTCTTTCATGGAGAATTATTTATCTAACCATACCTTAACTAACTGTAATACATGTACTTCATTTCCAATTAGTAATATGTCATCAACATATACTATTAGAAAAATGATTGCACTTCCACTAAACCTATTGTAGACACAAGGCTCACATTCATTCTTAAAAAATCCATATTCTGTTACAGCTTCATCAAAACGAATGTTTTGTGACCTTGATGATTACTTTAATCCATAAATGGATTTCTGCAACTTGCATACCTTGTTGGCATCCTTTGGAGTCACAAACTCTTCAGGTTGTTTCATGTAGACATCTTCCTGGAGGTTCCTATTAAGGAATGTTGGTTTTACATCCATTTTCCAAATTTCATAGTCATGGTAAGCGGCAATGGCCAATAGGATTCTTATGGATTTCATCATCGCAATCGGTGAAAAGGTTTCATCATAGTCAATTCCTTGACGCTGTCTAAAACCTTTGGCAACCAATCATGCCTTATAAGTGCTGACTTTCCCCTCCATGTCTAGTTTCTTATTGAATACCCATTTATTACCAATAGGCTTTACATCAACTGGAGGATCTACCAAAATCCAGACTTGGTTTTGGTACATGTAATCAATTTCATAATTCATGTCTTCTTTCCACTTGGAAACATCTATGCCTTCAACTACTTCCTTGTAGGTAAGAGTATCATCATTGTTAACCAATAATGAGTCACCATCCTTGGTGATAAGAAAACCATATCGTTCTGGTTCTCTCACCTGTCTCGTGCTCCTACGCAGTTCGTGTGTCTCTGGAAAAGATTGTTCTTCCACGGGGCTTTGTGGAATTTGTTCTTGTATGAACTTCTCTGTATCTTGAGCCTCGACTTCATCGAAGTCTATCTCACTCCCACTATCTCTTTTGGAGATGTGCTGCCTCTCAAAGAATATGGTGTGTCATTCCATGGTAACCTTTTTGTCTGAGGGTTTGTATAGGTAATATCCTCTTGTTTCCTTAGGATATCCTATAAAGATACACTTTGTGCCTCTAGGTGCAAGTTTTTTACCTGAATAGATCTTAACAAATGCTTCTCTACCCCACACATGTAAAGTAGATAACATGGATTTGCATCCACTCCATAACTCATATGGAATACCATTTATCGATTTAGTTGGTACTTGGTTTAATATGTGTGTAGTTGTTTGTAATGAATATCCCCAAAAGGATAATGGAAGACTCGCATGACTCATCATTGATCTCACCATGTCCAACAGGGTGCGGTTCCTCCTTTCACTTACAGCATTCCACTGAGGTGTGTAATGAGGAGTGAGTTGAGATAGAATCCCAAACTCTTGTAAGAAATAAATGAAGTCCTAATTAAGATATTCTCCTCCTTTATCTGAGCAGAGTTACTTAATCTTCTTACCAAGATGGTTCTCAACTTCATTCTTTTATTCTTTGAACTGATCAAAAGAATCTGACTTATACCTCATTAATTAAATGTATCCATATCTACTAAAATCATTAGTAAAAGTTATGAAGTACGAGAACCCACCCCTTGATTCAACTGTAAATGGTCCACACACATCTGTGTGAACTAATTCTAGAAGCTCTTTATCCCTTTCACCTTTCCCACTAAATGGGGCTTTGGTCATTTTTCCTTGTAGACACGCATGACATACACCAAGTGGTTTTAGTTCGAAAGAATCTAAATACCCATCTTGATGTAATTTTGTCAAAATTTTCTCATTAACATGACCTAGCTGGTGATACCAAAGTTGGGTGTGGTATGAGTCATGTGAATTAACGTTGTCATCGATTGTCATTACTTGGTTTGTGTAGTCTAACACATAAAGGTCGTTATATAAATGTGCCCTACCAAAAAAAATTCTATCTTTATAAAAGTAGCAACATACACTTCCAAAATTGAAGATGAATCCATCAGTATCTAATCTGGATACTGAAAAAAAAAATTGGTTATATAGGGCACATAATAACATCCTTTCAAAACCAAGACCATCCTAGTAGGCAATGTGAGGTGGTAGTCTCCGACAGCTACAACAGCAAGTCTGGCTCCATTGGATGCTTGTAGATCCACCTCACCTCGGTCAATCTTTCTGAATCTACTTGGTTCCTGTATTTTGATACATATGTGAGAACCAAAAGGAGTATCTAATACCCAATTGGTAGAAGCAGATAGATTGCATTCATTAACAAATGCACCTGAAGCTTCCTCTTGCTTCCTTGGATGGGTGCAGTTTTTCTTCCAGTGGCCCTTCTTACCACATGCGAAACAAATATCCTCTTATTCTCTTACCTCCCCTTTGATCTTCCTTTTCTTAGGAGGCATTGAAGAATATTTGGGCTTAAATCTCTTCACCTTCCCTTTCCTTTTATTCACCAGGAGGACAGAAGTCTTTTCACACTTCATGTCATTGTCCACTTGGCGAATGAGGATAAGAAGATCAGATAGAGACTTCTCGATGTTTTTCATGTTGAAGTTCATGACAAAGTTTTATAAGATCTAGGGGAGTGATGAAAGAATGATATTGGTACCCAGTTATTTAGGGATTTTAAATCCTAGAACCTCCAAGTGCTCAATCTAGCCAATGATCTTGACTACATGAGGCCCGGCTGGGGCACCCTCTCCAAGATTACTCTAAAATAGATCCTTGGAGATCTGAAACCTTTTCTATCTTTCTCTCTCCTGGTATAGACCATGGAGGTGTTCGATCATGCTATAGGCAGACATGTCTTCATGAGACTTCATGATCTCACTATACATTGATGATAACATTAAACATTGAACGTCGGGTGCGTTGTTCAAATGTTGATCATAGACCAGGAAATCTTCACCACTCGCCCATTGGGCAAGCGAATCAGGAAGTGAGGACTCTAGAACATAAAACTTTCATTCATGGAATAGGATAACCCAAAGGCTCCTAAACCATTACTAAAAGTTATTTACGGTGAGGATATTTTCTTTGTCTAGAATTGATCACAGAGAAAATGTGGTTGACGAGTTTTTCATATTGATTCTACAAATTAAAAGAGAATATTTATCAGTACCTTTTTCTTACATTTTATGAAAAATAATAAATGAATTTATTAATTCTCTCACTATTTTATCAAGTACCAATGGCCCTCACCATTGAACCTGTAATGTCTAGTTTCTTTGACATTCTAGTGTCAAGGATCCATATTCCCCTTCGTATAACCCCACCAAGGGTTGGTCAATCTAGTTGAAGGTATTTAGGTAGGAAGGTCTTTGCCAACTGTGATCTTACAATTCCTTGATCTGTTGAATGGACTCACCAATCCTGAAATCCTAACTTGGATTTCCTTAACTCTTGCCTCCAATATTACATCAAGTATAGAAAGGGATACTCCTCTTGATGTAATATGGTTAAGTCAACCTGAAACCTTTCATAAGGGATTCCTTTATAAAAGTAAGTGTCCCAACAAGGGTTGGTCAAACACATAGTTTTATTGAGTCTTTCCCTTAATCAAGTAACGAAAGGCTTGTTATGACTTAATATGTTATTGAGGGATTTTAATCCTTTTTGCATAGTTTTTCATTATCACATTCTTGTTAATATTAAGTGATGATTTCTTAAGTGATTAACCATGTTCTGATAATTTTTACGCATAGTCCAGTTTTTTTTCCATCTTTGAATGCTTGTTCATTTTATTAACTATATGATTGCGACAACACATATATAATAAACAAACCATAAAATAATATAGAAATAAAATAAGATGGCATGATCATGAGATTTTATTTGTTAGCTTATCTAGCGGTTTGATAAGATAACCCTGACCTAGGGGAAAACACAGTGAATCGATGGTTCGTGTTTTGCGGATCCACCTGTCCACCTTTGTATCTTCTTGGGTTGGTTTCTCCTCAACTTTGTGTTTTTAACCATCTCCTTTGGCTTGGGAGATCCTCCATTACATGGGGTTTACATTAACGAAACCATGGCCACATAGTCCATACATTTTATTGGAAGAAGTATCGCAGGCCAACGAATTTAAATTAAACAAATTTAAATGAAACCAAACACACATACAAAGGGTATTTGGTCTAGCTCATGATCATCCATGACATGCAAATACATTTACACATATTTAGAATTCAAATTATTTTAATCGTTCTATTGTTTAAGATAAGTCGCGCTTGAAATTAATTAATTATGATCTTATAATTAATCAATTCATTATCTTAAATTCCTTTCTGAATTTCCTTGAGATTATTCTCATCCATATCCCTTGTACAGGTATTTGTACTTTTGGAGGAAACCTGGTGAAATTCCATTTATGGAAAGTACATGGTGTGTAGTTTATATTTACACAGCTTGAATTTCTTTTCACCCTTTATCCAAAGTACACGCTGGGGGCTTTGGCATGTTTTCTCTACTTTGAAAATTTTGGAGTAGACGGCATGTTGATTAATCTAACATGGCATATAATTCCTTATTATGCGGTTACCGGCCTAGCAATCTCATGTACGCGGAACACGGCTTCTCATTGTACACGGTTTCACTTAGGCCAGATCGGACTACACGGCGTGTTGATTTAACATACACGTCGTGTATTCTAGTTCCACACGTCGTTCATTTCTGGTCAACATGGTGTAATAAAACTCAGGTATACTCAATTTACACAGCATGGTTTGGCGGACCAGTACCGGTTCATTGAACCCAAGTACACGACATTTAGTTTTCATTACACGTCATGTATTCCCGTGTTGTATAGACAGAAAGAGCAGCTCCTCTGGATGAGTTCCTCATTCTTTTAGTTTAATCAAAATTAAAATTAAAAGGTTGTTTTTGTGATGTGAATCGAGAAATGAAGGAGGAATAACAGATCTAGTTCATTCAGTTTAATAAAACAATTTATCACGAATTGAATCAAATATAAATGCGTAAATTATCAATGAAAATTAAATAACTATAATCAACATTGTAACCATGCTCTGACACCAATTAAAGGTTTTGGGTGTAGCGGAAGCACATGGGTGGATGTGCCCAATTGGCTTTTTTTCATTAGAAAAGATCAATCTAGGATCAATACGACGATAAACGCCAGTCACCACAGATCGATTCACAGAAATAGACAAAGAAGAAGAAAGTTCCCAGAACCACAAAAGTGGATCATCACAAGTTGATTGTAATTAATTTAATTAATTGACAAGAAGTACATTTTGGGTGTTTTATCTTCATTGATATTCTTGATCATGTTTCGATGTGATTTTTCGTTGCGTCGCAGAAGCCAAGGGTGGGCTTCCTCTAGAGGTGATCCACACGTGCACCACGTATCTATGTTTTTCACCAAAGGGGTCTCCAGGTGCTGGCGTGGAGAAACCTTTGCTTGCGTTTCCCATCTTATATCTTCTGGATCTGATGAAGAGGAACTCTCTCGGTCTTGAGAGTGTTCTTAGAGGAAGGAGTTCTTTGGGTCTTGAGAGAATTCTCCAGAATTGTTGTGCACAATGATTCTTAGGAAAAGAGTTTGGGTTGTGAGGATATTTATAATTGGGTTGGAGTTTGTAGATTTATGACAATAAATAAATGTGTTACATGTTTTATTTATTTCATTAACTCTTTTGAAAACCCCATGTCGAATAATTAATTCCTTGATATGCGCCCAAGCTGATTATAATAAATATTATTTAATAAAATGATATTTACTCAAAATCCCGACTAGAAAAACTACACAGCATGTCATCATAAATACACGGTGTGTACTTGTTTTTCATTAAAAACTACATAGATTATAATCATTAATACACTGTGTGTACTTGTTTTCAAAATAAAAAACTACACAGCATGTAATCATTAATACACGGTGTGTACTTGTTTTCATTTTATTCTTCCTCCAACATTAAAAATATTTAGGCTTCATTGAGTAATTATCAAACCATGTATGGGAATAATCTTTATTTTACTTGAGATACTTGGATACACTTAGTATGTGACCCTCTAGGCCTCTTTCTCGTTGAAATTAGGCGGGTTTGCCTAAAGTACAAGATTACTGTCTAGAAATGGTTCAAGGCACCCAAGACAAAGAAGTTGACGCCGTATTGACGTGTCACCTCATAAAAATGCTTACTGTGTAATTTAATCCCTTTGTCTCAATATCTCATCAAGCAAGTTTCATGGAAGTGTCATAAACCTATATGATTTATCTGTCATTTTTTTACTTCTAGAAATAAACTTGTCGTGACACCATGGCCATGGAATTTGTGTGACAGTTCTATTTCAATAAAAGGGCCCAAGATATCTACTTCCATAAATATGTATGGGACAACTCCTTCCTCAACTTATCCATTAACAACATGTCATTCATGACACACCCAACATACCCTACTTCCCACCAACTCTCTTCGTGATGGTTTTCGTCAGAAAATCTAAGTGTGTGATTCATGACATGAGTTAATGATAATCATCTAGTATAAGGACCATTACACACACTTGTAGATAGAAATGTCTGATGACACCAAGACATGCGGAATTGCTACTGGCGGGTTTGTTCTCATAATCTCCCATCTCGGAGATTACCAAGTACGAACTCCATGAGAGAGATTATTATCTTCTTATGAGTACTCACACATGACGGTCTATATACTATGTGTCCTATCATAGTATTTCATCTAACCGTAGAACTTTATTTGAGAATATTGTTATATAATTTCAAGGTTCTCATCATAGAGGGGATATTCCATGACCTTATTAATGCAATAAATATTCCAGGACATTATTATATTATAGTCATGCAGAACAATGAACAATATATAATAATAGTATATTTATGTAATCAAAGTACAAAACAGTTGGTTCTCAGGACACCAACCCTTACAAGGTCATCATCAGATTTAGAGGCAGGGAAATTTAGAACCCAAGTTTATTGGGGTTTTTTGATATAGTAGAGAGGATTGGTTTAGTGGAATAGTAATTGGTTCTTACATATAAATTTAGTGTTGTGCATGATGTTTTCCACATATCATGGTTGAGGAGATACTATCCATATCTATATCATGGGATTGAAATTTATGATATTAATATTGAGGTTGATGAATTTTTCAAAGAGTGGCTCATATGTATAGTGGATTAGAGTTAAAATAACCTTTATGGAATGAAAGTTCCTCTACTATAAGTTTGGTGGAAGCATGGTTGAAACTAGTATGATACATGGGAATGAAAATCAGAAATGCATACTCATTGTATGGAGTTTTTCCCAAACAATTATCAGTGATGTTTTTGATTACATATCGAGGATGAACTTCTCTAAGGTGGGGAGGTTGTAAAACCCAAGCCTTTATTCTATATTGAAACATAAGGATGATCTTTACTAAGGTAGGTCAGTTGTAAAACTCTTAATTTTTATTGTGGTGTATTCATATTTAAATTTAACCCAATACTTGTTCTTATTATCGTTTCAAATGTGATTAATACGGTTATGTAATTTAAGAAGGCTTTGAGAAACTTTCAAGATTCGGAGGCTTGAATATATGGAATTTTTAAGTTACATAAGGGTAATCATGATATGTCAAACCATATGTGTTTCTCTGGGTTACCATAAAAAACCTGATAAAGTATTAAAAACACATTTCACATGGTTAGATTTTGGTTTATTAAACCATGAACCCTAACCATATGATATGGTGTATCTTAGGAAGTGGGGTCCAAACATTTGGCACATAATTTTCTAAAATATGTGTCTAAAATGTGTGATGAAATTAATGAGTTTCAAAAATTAGATTTTAAACCAAAAAACTCACTCAAAACCTTATTCTTATCCCATAGAATTAGGCTCTTGAACCTCCCTCTCCTATTTGATGAATTTTGGCTTCTAATGACTCTTCTTCTATAATTCTTCATGGATCGAATCACTATTCATTGTGATTGATTCCTCTTGATAATTAAAAACCTCTTATTATCTGAGATAGCTCGATTCTCTTATTTTTCTTGATTTAAAGTTCCTTTTCTCAACCCTAATATTGTGTTAGTGTAATTTTATTCTGGGATGGGTATATTTTCATGGATGTAACTATTATTTTAGGATGAGTATATTTCCCTAGGTGTGATTATTGTTCCAAGAACAATATATTTCCTTGAGTGTGACTATTGTTCCAAGACGGGTATATTTCCTCGGGTCAAACCATTATTCCAGGATGGGTATATTTACTCAAGTGTGCCTATTCTTTTAGGAAAGTTTTATTTCCATAGGTTTGACTTATTATAAGACCCTAATATTTTATATTATATTTATAATTAAATAAATTTAATTTCTTTCATAGCTTACTTTATAAGAAACACGGAGTTTAAATGAACCACATTATATAATTTAAATATTATTATTTAATGTGATAGTTATAACCTATTAAATTAGTGGGTATGAATAGTAATAACTAATTATAAAAATTATATCATTTAAATGCATATAAATTAACTCATTTTCTATCAATTCATTAAAAATGGAAACATAAATCATTTGAAAGTGAAAGAAATGTTTTCCCCAAAAACAATTTTTAGGCATGTAATGTGTTTTTATCTTAATTAATCAAAATTAGTGAATTATTTTAATAAAATTTATATATTATATATTAAATAAAAAAATTATCATTCATTTAATGTTTTTCATAAGCATTCAATGCGAATAAATACATTTTTCTATGTAAAAACTGTATTTCTCTAAAAAGTTGTAATGTCGTGTGCTTATTCTAAAATTAATTTTTTCCAATTTTATAAACATTATTTGAAAAAATTAAAAAAACTAAATAAAAAATTTTAAATTATAATTGAGGGTTTTTTATAATTTTTTGAAAATATTAATTTTTTTGATGAATAGTGAAAAATACTGATTTTTGTTCAAAATAACTTTTTTATTTAAATCATTTACAAAGTTTTATACTTTTTTTAAAGTGTTTTAAAAGAAAAATTAGTTAAATTATATTAATATTGATTCAATTTAGGTTATTTAATTCAATTTCATATTGAAATTTGATATTAAAATTTTTTATACTTAAGAAAAATATTATCAAACTTATGATTTAATTTTAAATTAAATTATGCTAATTATAGGAATTTAATTTGGTAAAATTGATTCAAAATTTTTAATAATAATAATTAATTTTATTTAATAAGTGAAAATTAATTTTTTTCATAATTAATAGTAAAAATAGAAGAAATTAATTACCGCGGTTACGGTTAAAACATGGTTTTGTGTGTTACATGTGCCTATGTTAAAATTAATTTTTCACATATATAATTTTATATTTTATAAATTTCGATTTAATATGTATAATTATTGGTTCAAAAATATCTAAATATTATCATTTATTTATAGGATTAAAGGACAATTTACCTAGGTAAATAAATAAAAAACTATTTATTGTTGTGCCAACTAAAATTGTAAAAGTAAACTTAGTGGTTATGGAATAACATGTTCAAAACATGTGTTTATTTTATTTTATTTTTTTATAGACCATTTCTTTCCTATAATCCATTATTTTTATATTAGGAACTTGGGTTTAGAGTGACTTCTTGTTATTTAATAGTTTTGGGTAGTTACAAAAAAAATCACTTCTCCTCAATTTTGAAAGGGGATCTACTCCCCTCACTTATTGACACCTCATAATACTTTTGATTTAATAAAAACCGAAAACAATATCTCCCAAAAATACTTATACACATTATATATCTATTTTTCTTCAATAAAGACCAACCCTATGATCCTTAATAAGTGATCTAAAGGAGGTTTTTCTAAGAGATGGTAATTGTTTTCACTAAGCTCTATCTTTTTACATATCATCTTACCACCATCATTAATGTCTTAATAATTCCAATATAATAACACCATTATATAAAATATAATTATATATTATTATATTGATGGAATAACCTATATACATCCCATCTTCTATCATATGGTAAATGAAATCATTGATCGTGTATACGCTGGACTACCACCTCACGGACCAATTTAATTCATTTTCCATAACCACCTTCAAAGGATGGATATAATGGTGGATTAAAGGTATTTATATGATATTTATGAAGTAATTATACTTTTATAATTATAATATCACATAAAAATTATTACCTTATAATCCATTGGAAAATGATAATGTCGCTCTTGCGTACATGTGGACTATCACCTCCACGAAACAATGTGACCCATTTTTTATTTTATTTTGACATGGATGGTAATAAGGATGGATTTTATGAACACATGTGATTTATAAGATATATTTATGATTATATAAATTTTAATTATTATTTACCTTTCTTTTTTTCCATTCATTAAGTAAATGAAAACAACATTCATGCATACGTACGACATGTCGTCTCCATGAACGGTGTAACTCGTTTTTCTATCACTAAATTTTATATAATTTTTTAAATACATGTATAATTCATATATATGATATTTATATCATGTTTAATATTCTATATATAATTTAACCCTAACCAAATTACAAGTACTGAACCAAAACACACATGAAAAATGAAGCAGTTATCACCCGAAAGAGTGATTTTAATTAAGAATTATTGATAAATGGGTGATAAAAGGTTATAAATAAGTAATATATTGTATGATATATATATATATATATATATATTATAGTTATTTAATGTATTTATAATAATTATATATTTATTATTCATGAGTTTCTAACATGTCTGTAGGAATTCAGGCCTAAGGTAAGGGATTTTCTTCTCACTTTTATTTCTATGGGACACATGTCATATTCACCACTTGTTTCTTTTGTGTTGTGAATATACTTCCCATGAATGGATTTTATGATTATTATTATGAAAAATATTTTAAATACATATCCTTACAATGTTATTTCTTTTATGTTACTTATTATTCAAGGGTTTCTAAAGTGGTAATGGGTTTATGTTACAATCACATTGTTTATCAGGGTTGTTTATTATTAAGTTTATGGTAATGAAATATTATGATATATCTATCAAAAAAATAATGGATTTTAATATAATATAGTTATTTAAGAAAATTAAATGTTTTATTTCATTTTAATCTCTTTATTTACTCAAATTTATATAAGAATGTTTATAAGAAAACTAACTTTATTTCTCTCTTCTGACAAAAATCATTTTTCTTTCATATCCATGTTTTTCTATAAAAAATAAAAAAATTATACTATTATAAAATGATTGTTTAAATTTATTTTTACCCATCTTTTAATTTAAAAAAAATACAATTAATCTTCTTGTCATTTTATGAATGAATTAGTTTTTACATTTTACCAAAAATGTTAAAGAAATCTTTATTTTAACACACACATCAAAAAATTAATTTTTCACCATCATGACCACTAAATTATTTGAATATTACTTTACATGTTTTCAAGGTTATTTTCAAGAAAAAAATTTCTTTAATATTTTGGAAATTTTTATATTTAAAAAAATGATTTTCAAATTTCAAACTTTTTTCTTTCCCACAGGTTATGCTATGAAACACACTTCTTTTCCATGGGTTATGCTATGATAAAATATTTATGAAACCCATTTCCTTTCTTTGGGTAATGATATGACGAATGTTTTATGATATATTGGAACACATATGTGTGATTTTAATTATTTTATGGGTGGGAGTAGAATTATATAGACCTCCAATTCATTGGGTAAAGATGGATAACACATGAGTAAGTATGTTATGTGTGAACCTGATTTCATGTTCACAATTTCATGTGTGGACCTAGTTTTCTTCTCTATAATATTAAATATGGACCTAGATTTCATGTCTATAGTTTTATTCATGGACCTAGATTTTATTTCTATAATATTAGGTGTGGACCTATATTTCATTTTCATAAGTTTTTGTGAGGGCCTAATTTTATGTCCTTAAGTTATTATTTTAAACCATTTTTATTTATACATGTACAAAATTTTATAATATTTTCCTTTTTCACATTCCAATTTCAATTTATAATATCATGGATCATGTTTATATATTTCACTTATGATACATGTCTTATGAACTTCCAATCATTATGTCATGACTCAGGATTAATATAGAAACCCATACTTTTCATACATAGTTATTACATATAAATGGATTAATATTGTTTACATAACATAAGTATCCACACTAAAATCAAATTAATATAGTATCTTTGGAAACTTAGAAACATAAAAAATAAGTTCACAAAATATCTACATTATCTCCCACTTATTTCTTCATAACTATCACCCTCTATAGTCATATTATACTTAATACCTTTCTTTTCAACCTGTTGAATGGAAACATAAGAAAAGGGTGAGCTCAAATGATTATTAAGGGTAAAAAATAGAGATATCAATGATCACATAAGAATTACATGATAATAAGGTTATAAGAACATGATCTTAACATTTTAAAACCATACTCTTCATATAAAAGTTCATAATAATAAGTCATGGAATAAATCTTGGTAGTTTATAAGACATGAATCATAAGGGAATTAAAGACCATGAACCATGAAACATTAACATGTACATAATACATTAAATTTTTATATACAAGTAAGAATATAAAATCATTTACTTAGTATTCAAGTCTCATTTGAAATGTTATCATATTTTAATGGGTTGACTCCCTAAACCATTGTAGTAATCAAGTTTCACTCTCAAGATTATCATAGTGGATTGAGTCCCTTAATGAACTGGGTTCACTCCCAATTAGTCATGTTTATCTCATAAGATATAAATCATTACCCAATTAATTATAGGGATATATAGGTCACACCCATCACATAATCAAAATATTATATATGTATTCTACATGATCATAAATAATTCCTTATATTAGAACCTGTGAAAATAAATGGGTTTCATAAACATTTCATTATAGCATATCTGGTAGAAAAGGAATGATTTTAATAAACATCATTCCATCATAAACATAAAAAATCCTAGTAAAGAATAAAAATGATATAATTTGATCATATTCCAAATAAATCATAATCAAAATTGATGGTTTTTGTCTCTTTTGAATAAAAATTCCATAAAAAGATCATTAAAACATTTATTTAGGAAAATAACATTTCAACTTTTAAATAAATTATTAAAAAAATTTGAAAATATAAATGAAAAAATGTTCTTTAAAAATGACTATGTAAACATTTAATGTAATCCTAAAATAAAAATTTATCAATGACTATGGGAAAATTATTTCATGAAATAAAAGTTAAAAAGAAGATTCCTTCTATACTTTTTTCAGAAAAGTCACAAAGTTCCTCATTTGGAAAATGAAAAAAAAAATTATTCCTTTCAAAATATTTTTAAAAATTAAAACTTTTTTAAAAATTACTATAAGAATAAAATTAGGATAGTAAAAACCTTTTTTAAAACATTTTTATAAAACATGGATATGGAAGAAAAAGGTTTATTAACCAAAGAGTGAAATGAAGTCAGTTTTTCTTAAAACATATTTTTAGTATCTTGAGTACATAAAATGAGTAAAATAAAATTAAAACATGTATTTTAAATAAATAAATAGAAGATGATAAAATTAATTAGTTTCTTTAGTGGTATATCATAATATTTTTTTTATCTGATGCATGCTCATTATCAATCCCAATAATGAATGAGATTGTGACATAAACCTCTTACCTCGAGTTCTCCTTGCTTTAAGAGAACTCTAACCTCATATATAATAAATTTATATTTATTATAATTATATACTAGATTAATATTCAGATTATAATATAATATATTATCCCTTTATAACATTTAAACATCCCCTTTTATCAATAATTTCTTATTAAAATCATCATTTTTGGGTGTTAATTATTTCATTTATCATGAGTATTTCAGTTCAACAGTTCTGATCCTTGTACATTTATCTTGGTTCCATAATATATAGAATATTAATAATGATATAAATATATTATATATTCATTATATATATATTTATATTAATCTATAAAATTTATATATAAGAAAATGAATTACATCATTCATGGAGAGGGTAGGTCATACATACGCATGAATGCTGTTTTCATTTTTCAATGAATGGAATGAAATAAATTTAAATATTAATTAACCTTTAAAATATCATTATAATTTAA
This sequence comes from Viscum album, assembly GCA_963277665.1. Taxonomy (NCBI): domain Eukaryota; kingdom Viridiplantae; phylum Streptophyta; class Magnoliopsida; order Santalales; family Viscaceae; genus Viscum; species Viscum album. Next base: position 528,396,822 of record OY728146.1, read on the forward strand.
TATTTATAATTATATTCATAAAAATAATCATCATTATCATCCAATTAAAGTATAAATAAAAAATCACATCCCTTCGAGGAGGTGGTAGTCCACACGTATGCACAAGCGACGTAATCATTTCCAAAAGGATTGAATTATAAGAATTTAGAACTGATATTATCATTAAAAAAGTATAATTGTTTTATAAATATAATATATAAATATTAAACCCATCAAAATACCCATCCATAAAATATGGTTATGAAAAATTAATTGTATCACTGCGTAGAGATGATATGTTGTACGTATGCACGAGTGCTATTTTCGCTTCTCATTTTATGAGAAAGAGTGTTTATAATGGTATTTTAAAAAATTTAATAAAATTTTAGAATATTTAATATAATTAATTTATTATTTTATGGTAAATATCGTATATTTATAGGAGGTAAATAAGAGAATAAAAGAAAGTGATCGGTTAAGGCGATTACCTCTTCTTTGAAACGACTATTTTAGATATCCTATAAAGGGATCTAGTATTGGTATTTTGGGAATAGAATCACCTATATAATGTGTGTATATAATTTTATAAGATAAATTAGTATATTTTGGTTTAGATAGAAGTCTCAAAGTGGGGTAAAAAAGTGAGCTTGGAGGGGCCTTTTATAATTGAGGTGAGGGGCACTTTGAGAATTTCCCAAAAGATTAAATTATAATAAATTTATTATTAAGAAAAAAATTCCTCAAGATGGATATGAATAAGAATATAAGGGATTCTAGTTAAATTTTTTAAAAAATTGGTTCCATTTTAAACCTTATCATTTTGATTAACCCTTATTTAACTAATTTTAATTTTAACTACGGTAACAAAATTTTCAAAATTAAAGGGTTGTAATTTTTATTTATAAGGATAAATTTGGACCATAAATGACCGATTTATGACATTTTATACCATATAATATCCACCTTTTCTTATTTCAAGATTTTATTATTTTTAAATATTTTTATAAATTAATATTTTGATTAAATATCATTTTTTTAGTTTTGAAACAATTCATTTAATTTGACTTAAAAGACATAAAATAAAAAGTTTTAATTCAAATATAATCTTTCAAAATAGAACTAATATGTAATATTGACATATAAAATTCATGTAACACCTTAAATTAGTCAAATTAATTCACTTTTAAAATTTTTAAAATCATTTTTTTGTTTTTCCATAAATTGAATAAATATTATTTTGGTATTGTGTAAGAATTTAAGGTAATTATATAATAACTAAAAATTAGAAATAAATAAACAACATAAATATAATTTAATTATTAAAAAAATTAATATTAATATTCATTTACGACTATTTTTTGTCCCTATTTGAACACATAAAGGATATTTAAAACTAAGAGAGTGACATTTTGTAACTTTATTTGATTTAAATAATATATAAGATATTTTCATGGAAAATTATCCATTTAACTAATAAAATTCATGCCTAATGTGATGAGGGTATAATTATCTTCATTTAATAATAATTAGTATCAAACATCATGGCCTTATCATTTACTTTTTATCTAGATTAACCTGATTTACCCTTTATTGAGGTGAAAAATTTTACCGTAGTTACTATTTATATTGTCCAAAAATAAAGGAGGTATATTTAAAAATATTTAACCTAATAATTATAAATATGTAATTAATTTTATCTAATTCAATACCTATAAATGTTATTAATTATTTCTAAAGTGCGTAAAATGCGAAAAAAACTACCTTTTAGAACAAATACATTTTTAAGCATAAAACTAAATTTATTTTTATCTTATAACTAAAATGATATTTTTTTATTTTTTATAAAAAATTATCCAGTAAATAATATATAAATTTCATTAAAGTAATTCAACAATAGTTATTAATTTAATTTATTTATAAAAATAAATTATGAGCATAAAAATAATTTTTTATAAAAACGTCACTTTATTTCAAAATAATTTATTATTTTTAATAATAATAATTTGATAATTAATGAAATAATTTTATAAATGTGTATACTATATATATTTCATAATTTATATATTACTATTTATACCCACAAATCCAATAGCTGGGTAATAACGGATACATAATATTTTAATAATGTTACATGGTTCGTTTAAACTCATTGTTCTGTGTAATTCAAGGTATTGAAGAAATAAAATTATTTAAAGATAAATATTTCAAAAAAATAGGGTGTTATATTATACCCCCCCCCCCTTAAAATAAATTGTCCCTCAAAATTCTCCACTCTGATGCAAATATATGAAGATACTTTTACCTCATCACATCCTCAAGTTCCCATATAGATTCCCAAAATTAGTGGCTTCAACACAAAAATTTGACCGAGTGAGTGGTATTTTTTCATAGTAATTTCTCTATATAATCTAGAATTACTAATTATTGTTGTTCAAAATAAGGATCCTTCTCTACTGGTATGACCTTTGATTTTAGTACATGTGAAGGATCGGGTATATACTTCCTCGAGATTGGTACATGAAACACATCATGAACTTGAGAGAGATTTGGTGGAAGCATATATAGATAATCTACCATACCAATATGATCAAGAATTTAAAAAGGATTGATTTACCTAAAGATTATATTTCCCTTATTTCAAATTCTCATCACCCTCTCCAAGGGATACATTCATAGGAATACCTTATCACCAACATCAAACTGTAGATCTTTTTGAAAATTGTCAGTATTATTTTTTTATTAAATTTAATCTACTCTTATGTTCTATTGAATGGATATAACCTTATCTATAATATACTCATCTAGATTAGGTCCTAATTAATTTATTTCTCTAATTTCATTCTATCATGTTTCATTTCTTCACTTCCTACCATAGAGGGCTTTATAAGGAGTCATCTAAATACTGGGGGAAATGATATATTTGTATAAAAAGTTCACCAAAGGAAGGTTTTGAGCCCATATACATTTGTAATATTTACAAAAATCTCTCAATGAATCTTATAGAGTTTTAATTGTCCTCTTAGACAGACCATCTATCTAAGAATGATAAGAAGTGATAAAACTTAACTCTGTATCTAGCTCCTGCTGAAGACTTCTTCAAAACTTTGAGGTAAACCTCAGATCCTGATAAGATACAATTTATTGTGTTTCATAATTCAATATTACCACTTCCTTAATGTATAAAATATTAATTCTATTAAGTGGGTAATCATATCTAACGGAAATTAACCATTCTGAGTTTTTAAGGCAATTTACTATAACCCAAATATCATTATGCCCTTTAGATATTTTTTGGATTATGATAAAATATATATGGTTATGTTTTCCCATTTCCATTCTGGTATGGGTAATGTTTGTAACATCCCATTAGACTTGTGTCTCTCAGCCTTAACCTACTGACATACCAAGCATCAAGAAACATACTCTGCAATATTTCTCTTCATGTCATCCCACCATAAATACTCTTTCAAATCTCTATACATCTTCAAAATTTCAGGATAAATATAGAATGAAGAAATATGATCTTAATCCATAATCTCCTTAAAATATAGAACCAAAGGGACAAATACATTATTTATAAACATTATTATTCAATCACAATTTAATTTGAACTCAGTAACATTTCTCACAATATTGTGTACATCTACATCTAACTGTTTGCCTATTTAATCTTTACTTGGATATATGGTTGAACACTCATTTTATAAAGATAACATTTCTACCCTTACTTCAAGATTTCAAGATCCATACTTTTTAAGTCTTTAACTATTTGATCTTTTCTGATCCTCATCATAGATAAGCTAGCAATATCCTTTTGGCTCAAACTATCTCCCACATTATTCTCTTTCCTAGAGTGGTAATATATTGAAAAGTCATAACCTTTAATCAAATACAACTAAATTATTTGGAACATATTTAGATCTTTTTGAGTGAAAATATACTTTAAACTTTTTTGATTAGTATATATGTTGGACCATTTTCTATATTGATAATTCCTCCATTTATTTAATGAAAAAAATACCGCAGCTAACTCTAAATAATGAGTTGGGAAATTTTTCTCATGGTCCTTAAAATTTCATAGTGCATAAGATATAACCATATTGTTCTTTATGAGGATTCATCATAGTCCCTTCTTTTATGTGTCACTATAGATTACAATCCCTTCTCTATTGTAGTATAGTATAAGCACGGGTTCACTAACTATACTTCTCTTTAGTTCCTTAAAAAATTCCTTACATTCCTCTATATAAAGGTACTTGGATACCTTACAAGCTAACTTAGTGAGTGGATCTGATAGTTATGAAAAAATATCCATAAAGAACTAATAATATCTAGACAAACCAAAAAAACCATGGATATTAGTTATAGTGGTTAATTTGGGAAAATTTTAAATAACTTCTATCTTTAAAGTGTCTACTGATATACCCTCACCTCATATTATATGAACTAATAATGAAACTTTCCAAATAAAAAATTCACATTGGTAAATTTTACATAAAAATTTTCCTTCCATAGCGTCTTCAACACAATTCTCAAATGATCTTCATACTCTTCCTATATATTTGAATAAATAAGAATATAATATATAAATACTTTTATATATTGATCAAGGTAATATTTAAATAATCTATTCATAAAATCTATGAAGATATTAGGGGAATTAGTATAACTGTATAGAATCACTATAAATTCATAGTGTCCATACCATTTATGGAATGCTTTCTTGGGTACATCCTCCTTATTAACCCTTAATTAATGATATTTATAATTAATATCAATCTTGTAAAAGTATTTATCTTCACACAGTTGATTAAACAATTCATCAATATAGGGTAGAGGATACTTTTTCTTAATAGTGATCTTGTTAAGTTCTTGATAATCAATCTAGAGTTTCATTGATCTATCATTATTCTTAACAAACAGAACAAGTGCAACCCAAGGTGATGTGATTGGATGAATGAATACATTATCATGATTCTAATAGAGTTTCTTCTTCAATTATTTCAACTCAATAGGTGATATTCTCTATGGATTTTTGAAAATAGGTGTAGCACCAGGTATAAGTTCGATTAAAAAATCAACTTTGTGATTTAGTGGAAAACATGGAAAATATTCTATAATTACATTAATAAAGTCTCATAAAATAGGCATATATTTGATGTTGAGTTTCTACCTAGTAATATAATATAAACTCCCATTTTGAATAGGAATCATAACCCATATAATAAATTTAATTTCCATCAGATGTTCATTTTTTCCATAAACTGGTAGACAATCATAAGTTGGTTTGGAATATCAAACTTAACTTCCCTACCTCAAAAATTGATGTAGAATTTATGTAAATAAATCCAATATATTACCAAAATAACATCAAATTAAACTAAATTAAGAATGGTAATATTTTTTGGAAACACATTCCCAAAAACTTCCACCAGTAAATAATCATAGACTTGGGATTATATCATCATACATTAGGGGTTTTTATTTCTAACTTAATTTCTATTTTTTTATATGGTACTATGATACAATTAGAAAATTATTTATATATAAAACAATGGTTGGATCTAGAATAAAATAAGACATTAGTAGTTCTCGAGTGGATAGTAAGTGTGCCTTTCACTGCATCATTATCATACCCCTCTTCAGAAATAGTGATATTATGATATTTCCATTTATCTTTGGGATTAAGAAGTTGTTAAAATAGATCATTATCATTAATCATTAGATTAGGGAACTATTTAGCATAATGATTTTACTCTTTTAATTTAAAACATTGGAGTGTGGTTGGTGTATTCTGTGGAGATTTATCTTTATTTTCATCATTATATAACTTATTTTCATCACTTCAGCATTTGATTTCCTTATTTTATTTCTTTCCATACTTGAAACATTTACCAAATCTTTTAATATAATTCCCCCCATGTTTCCTTCCACATTTTGAGATTAAAATAATAATCTTCTACTTTTAAAAACATTTCTGATAATTTGTTTTAGCCAAGTTTTTTATTTTTTTACAACTAAAATTTTTGTATAAGAATGTTTTTGTTCGTTAGGATCGTACTAAGTTCATCATAATGAGTTTTCATAATAAATCTGAAATTTGATTAATTTTGCTAAATCCAAACACAAATAGAGAGAAAATTTTTATCCTTAAGAAATATTTTTTCCAAACACGGGTTTCTGGACATAGGTTATCAGACTAAGCAGCACCAGATACAGAAGTGGCCATAAAGATGAAGTTATGGATTAGATGAACCATCGGTATTGGGTCCAACGGTATGGAGTTCAAGATCCATCAGGCATGTTTTTCATTATAAATTATAAATTTTTGGAGTGATAAAGTCAAAATAATGTTGAATAGGTTTGTTTAATAAACTGAAGTCAGACATTAGAAAGTTCTCAAACTTTATAATACAATTCAAACGATTATTTTCTGATCATGAAGTTCTCATAAACCATGAAACATACTCATGATAAAATCTTTTGAAGAAATGTAGGAATTGTAATTATTGAATTGGTTCCATAGATCAAGTTAAGGTTTTCATTTGATCTATATGTACTGGATACAAAAGTAGTTATAAGTTTGAATGAGTTATATCTGATAATGTTTTAAGAAACTAAAAATTTCTTAATGGAGTTTCCATTGAATACTTTCTATCATTATGGGAAAATAATTGTAATTTAATTTCCATCGTAATGGAAAAATCCATCATAATGGTAGAATCCATTATAATGTGAATTCCATCGTAATGATAATTCCATAATTATTAGGATTTTATCAGACTGAAGCTGAGAAAGTTCCATCAGACTAGTTCTAAGAAGGAAAGTTAATCAGGCTGAATTTAAGAAGGATAGTCAATCATACTAACTCTAATGAGGATAGTCAGATCGTAATGAGAAAATGAATAAATTAAGATCATAATGATTAGAGGGAGATATTCAGATCATAATGAGCTGAAGATAGTCAGATTGTGTTTATATGAGGAAGTTTCATTATAATAAAGATAATTAAATTACATTCGACTAAAGATTAGGAAGTTTTATTGTAATGTAGATGATCAATATAATCATACTAAAGTTAAGAAAGATAATCATATAGAAGCTGAGGACATTTTATCTTAATGAATTTGATCAAGATAATTAGACAAAAGCTGATAAAGATAATCAAACTGAAGCTAAGGAAGTTACATGAAATTTAATAAAAGTTAGTATGTTCAAGAAGGTTTGAATCAGTCAAAGGTTAATCTTAAATGCGAGTGGTTTTCAGAGTTTTGAAATTTGGTTATATGGGAAAAAAATTTAATTTCCTGCATTTTTTATTCTAAGTATCCTATAAATAGAGTTAGAGTTGATTCATACTTTTCATCCTTTTTGACATGTGGAAAAGGCAGAGCACTGCATATTTCTTGTCAAAAAAAATTTATGTACTGAGACCTCATTAGAAGGTCATACTTTTGAATGTTTTGTTTACCGTACTTAGAAGATCATATTGGAAATATTGGACTTAGCAGTTGAGTAGATTTTGAGAAGTGCAGATTGAAAACATGCTTCATTGTATTGATTCTATTTTAATGAGATAATCAGACTGAGGATCAGACCTAGGTTTATCGGAATTAGGTTCTGTATAAGGTTTTGTGGAGCAAAAGTTTTCTTATCTTTTCTTTATGGTCAATTATTTTTAAGAAAATTTTATAAACTAACAGGAGTCAGTATACTCATTCTTATCATAATATATAAGGTGTCTAATGGTTGTTTTAATAAGTTTTATTCACTTCTTATTAATATTATATTTTCATAGACCCATAGTAGTGTCTATGAAAAGGATGTAGGTTCTCATGCTAAGGCTAAACCTTATAAATCTTGTGCACTTTACTTTATTTTTTATTTTTTATACATGATTATTTACTAAAATATGATAAGTAAATTAATCTTAAAAAGTTTTAGGAGTTAAGTTTCTAAAATTCTTGAAACTCATAAAAAGTAAACAATTGATACCCCCCCCCCCCTCTCAGTTGTTTTTTGATCCTTTGGAACTGCAATTGGTATCAAAGCCAAGGGTTCCTTTTTGAATACTTATCCTATATAATCTAAATTCTTTCAACTATAGAGGAATTACTATATTTGATGGAAAAATCTATTATTGATGGAAAAATAGGATGATTCCTTATCTCATATCTCTTGTCTTGGAAGTTATTGATTCGACTACAATAGGTCTCCCACCTATTGACAAGGATGTCCCAATGACTTTTTATGATAATAGAAATATCAAAGTTGATGGAAAAGCTAAAGATGTTATCTTTATGTATTTTTCATAAAAAATTTATTTAAATAAATAAAATCTACAAATCTAACATATTACGTATAAAGACGTCATAATGAGATATGAAGAAACTGTTGATGAATATTTCACTAGAGTAAATGAAATTATTTGCAATATAAAAGGGTTAAAATATTTTCTGGAATGTTATAAAATTGTGAGGAGATTTATGAGAAACTTTCTGGATAGGTTTATTTAAAAATTTCCTCTTTAGAAGATAAGGATGATTTATCTCTTGATGAATAGCATAAATTTCTTGTTTCTTATGAAATGAGTAAATATACGATGTTTAAAAAGAATATGGAATATAAAATGGATTTTGTTTCCTTGAGAAAAATTGAAATACAAGATTCTGAAAATTTTGATCCATGTGACTCCAATTATAAAGAGTATGATGAGTTAAATGACAAAATAATGTCTCTTATATCTAAGAAAAATTTAAGAGTAAGAGGAAAGTGTGAAGGTAAAATTTCTCTCAATTTTTTTGAGTGTGGTGGAATTGGTTACTTTTCTATAAATTTTCCCGAGAATAAATTTGGAGAATATTGAGATGATTTTGAAGAAAACCCACAATGGAAGAAGTGGAACGAAAATTATAAAGAAGAAAATTCATCCAATAAGTCTAAAAAGAAGTTTATTGGGAACAAAATAAGTATTTTGAGTAAGAAATATAAATTATAATCAAATAAAAATAATTCTTCAGAGGATTAAAGTTTATAGGAGTTTATAACATTCATTGAAAAAGTTGACAAAGTTGAAAACTCCTTAAATAGTCAAGAAAAATGAACTGAAGAATCATACATAGAGTATTATCTCAAAATAGAACTTCCTTCATGTCTTGACCAAAAAAATATCTTAAGAAAGAAATCAGAATGATAAAGAAAGACTATAAATAAGTTTCTGAAGAAAGAAAATATGTCATCAAGAAAGAGGAATAATACATTCAGGATATCATAAGTTAAAAACTAAGAATTATTGAATAGGAAAATATGGTTGAAGATTTCAGTAAGAAGATGGTAGCTAAGGAATAAGAAGTTAACAAGTTTCAACCAAAACTTCTTGAATTTTAAGTTACCTAGAGGAATATAAATGAAAATTTCAATACGGATTTGGAAGTAAAATATGAGGCCTCTAAATTTGCTGAGAAATATCAAATTAATAGTCGGGTGAAATCCTCACCCACCAAAAATAACGGTTCTTCTAATTTTTATAACATTTCAGGGCTTAGAAAATTATTAGAAAATATTCGGTGGATAAAGGATGTGACAAACCTATAACATATACAAAACATTAAAACTCACCCATAAGGAAATATGGTCTACATCCGGATTATGATAGAGAAGAAAGAAGTTATCAACCTCAACAAATGTTTATAAAGAAAGGTCTTTATTAATTAGGAAATAATGATTTTATGTCTATCACTAGTGTTGTGGAATATATGGGTATAGAGAATATAATTTTTGGCATGACTTCTCACTTCCAAGAATAAGGTTTGAACAAAAGGAAATAAATGGTTAAAGAAGGATTAGTAAATTTCTTAACCCAAAGGAAGTTAAAATGAAAAAACTCAAGATAATATAATATTCCCAATAAAAAATCAATTTTAATTTATGGAAGATGTTTTTAGGAGATGTGATCAAGCTGGTCAACATGAAAAATACATATGACACTACTTTATGAATAGGATTTTTATTATATAAAATAAAATGAAGCTGGAAAGAATAAAATTGAAGAAAGATCATTTGTTGTTGAGACATCTATGAAATAAAGTAGAAGCAACAAACCATGGATACTTGATAGTGTTTTTTCTTCACATATGACGGGTGATATAAAAATCATGAAACATTTTAAAATTCATGATGAAGAAGAAGTTAACTTTGGTAATGATAGTTCCTCAAAAATCAGAGGTATTAAAACGGTTGTGATTGAAGTGGAAAAGATGAAATATAAGAAAGTTTTATTTTTTGATGGCCTAAAACATAACTTAATTAGTTTAAGCCAACTTTGTGATGATGGAAAATAATTTTTCTTCAAAAAAGGTTCTTGTGTTGTTGAAAGTGTGAAATATGGAAATTTTATTACAAAATGAGAAAGAACTAGTGGGAATATCTTTCAAATAGAATAATTTAACAACTCCTATTACTTAAGTGTTGAAGATGAAAATAAGTTATGGCACTAAATACTTGTCCACATTGGGTATAAAAACCTGAAAAAACTTTTTAAAGTTTATGTTGTTCAAAACGTTCCATAATTAAAAATAAGAGAAGAATATTTTTGTGTAACTTTTTATAAGGGGAAGATGACTAACAAAAGTCATAAGAGAGTTTAGATTCAGTCTACTAGACCTCTTGAACTTATTCCTTACAAATTATGTGGAATGATGATACATCAATCAACAAAAGTATATTTATACTTTGCCACTTTTATTTATTATTTCACTTAGATGAAAAACGTCATGTTTATGAAATAAAAATCAGAGGATTTGGAAATGTTCAGGTTTTTTTAAAATAACTTTATAAATAAATGGGGGATTATATAAAGAAGTTGAGGATAGATAATGGTACTGAATTCACATGCAATACTTTTGAAAATTTTCTAATAAATAATTCTATCAAAAATAAATATATTTTACCCTAGACTCCATAATAAAATGAAGTATAATAAATATAGAATAGATGTTTGGTGTAAATAGGAAGAAGTATGTTAGAAAAAAAACATTCAAAGTTCTATTGGAAAGAATATTTCAGTACTATTTTACATGTTAAAAATAGATAATTATTGGGATTAAATCCAATAAGTCTCCTTCTGAAATGTGGTATAACACAAAAAATATCATTAAAGTACATAAAAGTTTTTTGTAAGTCCATGTTTACTTAAAATCAAAAATTTATGTTTAGGAAAGTTTAATGAGAAATATGAAGAATTCACTTTTATGGGTTATTCACTCAATAGAAGAAGTTGAAAATATTGGAAAAAATTCTCAAAAAATGGTGCACTCATATGATGTGAAAGTAATTGAAAATAAAAATTTCTTAAAAAAAGTTTTTGATAATGATGATGAGGATAAATATGAGATTTCCAATGTTAGTGAAAGTAATTCAAAACATCCTTACCAAGATTCAATAGAATCATGTGATGAGGAAAGTTCATCTTGAAGAGAAACTTTGAAATTTCCTACCTTACAGAAACATGTTGATTCTGAAAAAATTATTGGGAATCAGAAGGCTCTATTTCATACCAGAAGAAAGTTCAGATTAGAAAATTTGACTTCACTTATTTCAAAAGTTGAACCAAAATCAGTTTCAGAAGATATTCAATATAAATAATGTGTGGGTGCTATGAATAAATAGTTAAATCCTATTGGGAAAAATAAAACCTGGAAACTTGTTCCATAGAAAGAAAATAAAAAATGTTATTGGAATAAAGTGCGTTTACAAAAAAAAATTGAATGAGCATGGAGAAGTTTCAAGAAACAAAGAAATATTTCTTTGTAAAGTCTATACATTGGATGAAGGTGGAGAATTTGAAGAAACATTTTCCCAAGTTACAAGATTATATACTATTATAATTTTTCTATCATTGGTCACACATCAAAATTACAAATTTTATCAGAAGGATGTAAAATAAGCTTTATTAAGTAGATAAATTATGGAATAAGTTTTCATTGAATAACCTAGTGGGTTTATACTTTATAAAGATGAAAAAAATGTTTTTAAACTAATGAAATCTTTTTATGGGTTAAAACAATCTCCACGTGTATGGTATTCTAAGATTGAAAATTTTTTGAGAATATTGAATTTTTCTCTAGAAAAAAGTTGATAGAAATGTATATGTGAATGATTTTGACTCTGAAACTCTAATTATAATTTTTTTATATGGATAATATAATTTTTTCTAGGGATAATGAAAAAATATTTAAAGAGTTTTCTGTGGAAATTAAGAAGAATTTCAAAATTTCAATATTGGGAGAATTAAATTTATTCATTTGATTATAAGTTCAACAAAAATAAAAGTGCATTTTATTATCTCAAGAAAATTATTCCAAGGTATTTTTAAATAATTTTGGGATGTAAGAATCTAAATAAGTTTCCACTCTTATCTTTATGAACACAAAGTTGAGTAATGATGAGTCCATAAAAATTAAGACTTTATAAAGCTTATAGAAAGTATATTTTAGCTTATATACACAAGGGATGATATTTTTTATGCTGTAAATTTTTATGAAAAGTATCAAAGTAATATGAAATAATCACAAATATTGGAAAAAAAAGATAATTCAATGATATGTCAAACAAAAAATTTTACATTTATTGTTATAAAAAAGAGATTGTGAGATGAAGTTTTATGGTTATACTAATGTTTGTTGGGACAAATATTGTAATGATATAAAATCAACCTCACTAGGAAAATTTTTATTGGATGAATTTTGTATGAGTTATCATTGTAAGAAAAAAAGTTCAGTAATTTTAATCACACCTAAATCTGAATATTTTGCAGCTACTCAGGCTTGTACATAAATATTGGTAATGAAAGTTCAGCTGGAAAATTTAAAGTAAAATTTTCTAAACCATTGAAAATAATTTTTGATAATTAGAGTGAAATTGATATTTCTAAAAATCATGACCAACATTAAAGATCAAAACACATTTACATAAAGTTTCACTTTATAAAATAAAAATTTCTTCTGGAGATATTTTGCTGGAGTACATCTCAATGAAGTATTAAATAGATGATATCTTCAAAAAATAAATACCAAAATAAATATTTGTGGAATTGAGGTTGTAAATTCATGTCCATCCTCTTCCCAAGACTTCCTAAACCTCATAATGAAAATCCCCCAATTTTCTTTGGATTATGTTGAAAAATTTGTAGAGAAAGTAACAACTTTGTACTTTGTAAAAAAATTATGTATCTTTATTTAATGAATCTGAATCTGCGGTTATCATAAAATTGGGAAGAGGAAACGAAAAGGGATAGAAAATTAAAAGTGATAGGAAAAGAGAAATATAAGGGTAATTTTATCTTAATATGGATATAACATTTTCTTTTCACCACGGAATAGAATTTCCTCAAAAACATTACTTTATTCAATTATGTGGGGTCAAGACACTCTCTTTTGAGAAAGGATATGTTTTGGTAAAAGTAAAAAAACTTAAGATGAATAGAAATTTTGAGTCTTGAAAAATTTGTGAGAGTTGTATAATTGATTAACTATGGTTTTAAACAAATTCAAATGGGGGATTAAATAACCTTTATAATTTTTTTTTTTTAAATTGTTTTTTTATAACTAGACTTTTTTGAGAAGAATTTTTTTGTTTGTCAGGATCAAACCAAGTCCATCATAATGAGTTTAAATAAGAAATCTAAAAGTTAATGAATGTTTCTGAATCCAAACACAAATAGAAAGAAATGTTTTAACCTTAATAAAGTTGTTTTCTGGACACAGTTTTCTGAACTCAGGTTATCAGAAGGAGAAACGCTGGATGAAGAAGTGGTAAAGAATATGAATTTGTTGATCAAATGCACCAGTGGTATCAGGTACATTGGTATGAGTTTCAAGTTTCATCAAACATGGAGTTTTTTAGAAAGTTTGAAGTTATATAGTGAGGAATTAAGAATAATACTAAAGAGGTTTATTAAGGAAAGTGAAGTCATATGTTAGAAAGTTCTCATGCATTCTAATCCAATTCAGACAATTCTTTAATAATCATCAAGTTCTAATAAATCATGAAACATACCCATGATAAAATATTTTGAAGAAATGAAATAATCTTAATGATTGAATCAATTAAATAGATCAATATAATGTTTTCATCAGATCTAGAAGTATCAAATAGATAAGTATTCATAAGTATGAATGAGTTATAGCTGATAAGGTTTTAATAATATCAAAGTTTTTAAGTGGAATCACCATAAATTCTTTCCATCATTATGGAAAAATCATCATAATATTATTTCCATCATAATGGAAAAATCCATTTTAATGGGAAAATACATCATAATTGGAATTCCATCATAATGAGAATTATATCATTATAAGGATTCAATTATACTGAAGCTGAAGAAGTTCCATAAAAATGGTTCTAAGAAGTAAAGTTAATCTGACTAACTCTAGGGAAGAATTTCATTCAAACAAAATCTGATGAGGATAGTCATATCATAATGAGAAAGGGAATAAAGTCGTATCATAATTATCATGGGAATAAAGTTATATCCTAATTAGATAAAGATAGTCATATTGTGGTGAGATGAGGAAGTCTCATCATAATGAAGCTAGGGAGGTTACATCGAACTGAATCTAAGGAAGTTTCATCATAATGAATCTAATCAAGATAATCAGACTGTAGCTGATCAAGATAATTGTATTTAAGTAGAGGAAGTTTCATCATATTGAAGTTGATCAAGATAATTAGACTGAATCTGAGAAAGATAATCATATTGAAGCTGAGTAAGTTACATCATAGTGAAGAAAAGTTAGTATGTTTGAGAAGGTTTTAATTATTCAAAGGTGAATTTTAAATGTGAGTTATTTATGGAGTTTTTAAATTTGGGTAAGTGGAAAAAGTTTTCCAATTTCTTGAATTTTCTATTCTGAGTCACCGATAAATAGATTCTGAGTTCATTCATAATTTGTATCCTTTTTGACATGTGAAAAAGTAAGAGTGCTGAATATTTCTGGTTAAATTTTTATTTCCATACTAATACCTCATTATAAGTTTAGACTTCTGAATGTTTTTATTATTGTACTGAGAATATTTGACTAATAAGATTAGACAGATAAGATCGGACTAAGTAGTTGAGTAGAGTTTGAGAAGTGAAGTTTGAAAAAAGGGTTCATCATGATGAGTCTGTTGTAATAAGATAATTGGATTTAGGATTAAACCCAGGGTCATCGGATTGAGATTCTATATATAGTTTTTTGGAGAAAAAATCTTTTTGAGATCTTTTATTTTATGGAGCAATTTTTTGTAAGAAAACATTGTAAACTGATAAGGGTCTATATAATAATTCCTATCAAGAGATAAGATGTTTCTAATAGGAGTTGACACAATTTTTATTCACTTTTTATTAATAGTTATTTTTTATAGACCCACAGGGGTGTCTATGTAAAAGATGTAGGCTCTCACACAGAGGTCGAACCTTGTAAATCTTTTGTTATTTACTTGTTTTACAACTTTTTTATTCATGAATATTTATAAAACTATGACAAGGAAATTAATCTTAATACATTTTAGGGTTTAAGTTTCTTGAATTATTGAAACTCATAAAAAGGTAACAACTCATTCAACCCCCCCCCCCAGTTTTTTTGATCCTTTGTTACTTTATTCTTGTCTATATGGTTTCTAGAATTTCCTTTGAATTCAATTTTTATTTTCTTGTAAAAAGCATGAGATTAATGGGTAACTCCAATATACATATCCAACTTGAGATCACATAGAACAATTTATTTATAGCTATTGAATTACCTTATGAATAACTCTCTTCTCATACTTGGTTTTAAGCCACAAAAAAATTGTTCAACCTTAATTTCAAGTTGGATGATAATACCAAAATAATACCTCACAAGACTTGTGAAATTTGACTCATAAGTACCAAAAAATCATCATCCTATACTTCAAATCAATGAATTATTTCTCAATTTTCATATAAATAAGACAAGTATTGTGCTTATTAAAAAATAATATTTTAAATTCATCCCATGTTTTTTATTCAATTTTTTTTTATTCTCTCATGTTCTTGATAAGATTCCACCATTGGTCTGATTATATTTCCAAATGATAAATATCTAGAATAAATTTCTCATGTTATGAACATCGAATAATGGAAAATATCTTTTCTATGGTAATGATCCATTTCTCAGTGGATATTTTATTAGTAGATCCACTAAAAGAAGGTAGATTTACCACATGAAGGACTCGGTAGAATGTAGTTCCCTCATTTTCTCATTTGGAAGCTTAGTGTGATTCATAGATTGAGAAATTTGTATGAGCATAAAAAAAATATTTTTCATTCCATCTCCTATAACATTCAATTTCTCAATAGTACAATCATTTAATTTTCCATCACATTCAACATTAACACAATTTCTTAAGGTTCTATCCATTGACTAAAACCAAAAATCATAGTGTGAGAAAAACTAATCATGGTGGGAAACCACATAATCATAAAAAAAACATATATAGGAATTCTAAATCATGACACCTTATTCTATTAAACCTTGGTTTTAACCTAGGTCATTCATAAATTTTATCAAAGTTTTATGGTTTTATCCTATACTTAGAATTATCACTAGGGTTATTACAAATGTTTTCACATCCTAGTTTCTAAAGGTTAACTAAACCTTTCTCTGATACCAACTATAGAGACTCATACTTTTCATACATTGATATTACATCTAAATAGATGAATATTCTTTACATATCATAATTATCCATGTGATAATCATATAGTTCTAGTATCTTTAGAAACTTGGAAACATAATAAATTGGTTCATAAAATATCAACATCATCTCCCACTAATTTCTTCATAACTAGCACCCTTATTGACATATCATACTTAATACCTTTCTTTATAACCCAGAGAAAGGAAAAATAATAAAAGGGTGAGATAAAATGATAATTAAGGGTAAACAAAGGAGAAATCAATGATCACATAATCATAACATTAGAATAATGGAATAATAATGTGATCTTAACATTTGAAAGTCATAACTCACATATCAAATATCATAATCTTAATCCATGAAATAAATATTGGTATTTCATAAGAAAAAAATCATAATTTAATCAAATAAATCAAACCATGAAAGATTAAGATTGGTATAATACATGGAATTATGGAATAAAAAAAATTATAGAAAATCATTTTCTTAGTAGTCAAGTCTCATTTCCAAGGCATCATAGTGAAATGGGTTCACTTCCTAAACTATTATAGTAGTCAAGTTTCACTCCCAAGACTATCATAATCGGAAGAGTCTCATAATGAACTAGTTTCACTCCTAATCATGTGATTAAAATCATACATATTTCTTCTATAATATCCTAAAAAAATCATTATATCATAACCCATGAAAATAAATCAGTTTCATAAACATTTTATCATAGCATAACCTATGGAAAAGTAATGGGTTTTATAAACATCATGTCATTATAAACATAAAGTATCCAGAAAAAGAATAATTATGGTATACTTGTATCATATTCCCTATAAATCATAAGAAACATTTAATATTTTTCATTAATGAACAGAAATACAATTATAAGATCATTAAAAAAAAATTGAGGAAAATAAACTTTCCATTTTGAAATCACTTATTAAAAAATTGTGCAAATATAAATGAAAAAGTTTTCTTTTAAAAAAACATGTAAACTTGTAAATTAATCTTAAAATAAAAAATTATTCATGATGATGGTAAAATTCATTCATTCCATATAAGTTAAAAAATATTCCTTCTATACTTTTTTCAGAAAACTCACAAAGTTCCTTGTTTGGAAAACAAAAAAAATATTCCTTTCAAACTATTTTGTAAAAAAAATTAAAATTTACTTTAAAAAATCATAGGATGATAGTAAAAACTTTATTTAAAACATTTTTATAAAACATAGATATATAATAAAATGGTTTTTTCAATTGAATAGAGAAATGATTCAATTTTCTTTAAAAACGTATTTTTGTTACCTTGAGTAAATAACATGAGGAAAATGAGAGGAAAATTTTTATTTTAAATAAATAACCAAATGATAATAAAATTCATAAGTTTATAAAATATTTTATCAAAATATTTTATCATTATAGGCATATTCATAATCAAACCTGATAAACAATGAGATTGTTTCATAAAACTCTTACCTCAAATTTTATTTTCTTCAAAAGCACTCTAACCACATATATAATAAATTTAAATTTATTATAATTCTATACCAGAGTAATATTCATACTTATAATATCATATATGATACCTTTATAAAATTTAAACATCCCCTTTTATCAATAATTCCTTATTAAAATAATTATTTTTAGGTGTTAACTATTTTGTTTATCATGATTATTTCAGTTGATTGGTTTTAGTAATTTTACATTTATCTTAGTTTCCTTACCACTATAATATTAATAATGATATAAATATAATAGATATTCATTGTATATATATATATATAGTCATCTTAATAGAAAAATTAATTACATCGTTCATGGAGACGGTAGGTCAAACACATGCATGAATTTTGTTTTCATTTTTCAACAGATGGAAAAAGGTAAATATTAATTAACATTAATCAATTAATTATTATATCATATATTTTCATCAAATTCATCCTCATGACCATCCAATTAAAGCATAAATTTAAAATTAATTTCATCACTTCATGTAGGTAGTATACCACATGTACGCATGAGAGACGCAATCATTTCCCAAAGGATTGGATGGTAAGATGGTAAAAATGATATTATCATTACAGAAGTATTGTTGTGTAATAAATATAATATGTAAATATTAATCCCATAGTAATACCCATCCATAAAATTTAGTGATTAAAAATGAATTGTATCACTATGTGGGGATGGTAAGTCATACGTACCCATGAGTGATAATTTCACGTATGATTTTACGTGAAATAGGGTGTGTAATGGTGTTTTAATAACAATAATAAAATTTAAGAATAATTATGATACTAAAGTAATTATTTATGATAAATTCTATAGATTTATAGGGGTAAACAAGATTAAAAAAGAAAGTGATAGGTTAAGGCGATTAAATATTCTTTTAAATGACTCATTTAGATCTCCTCTAAAGGGATATAGGGTTGGTCTTTTGGGAATATCAATTCCCATATAATGTGTATAAATAATTTGAGAAGAGAAATTGGTAAATTTTTTATATCTATATATAAGGACCCAACATTATACATTACATAATCTTAATTTTTAGTCAAGAACTCACTTCCTTTAACATTAAGGATCTTTTCAATTTTATAGTTTTAGAGAATTAGGATATAACACATACATAAAATTCCACATTTATACAGAGTGGATACCACAAAAATAGTATCCATTTCTTCCAAAATATAAAACTTTTCAAATAAAATATCTTTTCCTTGACAAATATTCATAACATTTAACTTGTGTTACTTCTTTGTCTTATACATCCCTATAACCTGTGAAAATCATTTAAAAACTTGGTATAAGAAAAAAATATCAGTAAGGGATATAAAAATAAGGAAATAAAATATTAGTCCATGAATACCTGTAACGTGTGAAATCCTTTTCAAAAAGATATACATGTCTCCCATATAAACTTACTTTGTGAAACTAGATATTTCCACAATATTTACTTAAAACATGTAGAACATAAATAGAACCATAAAGGTATATTGGGGAATCAATTACTTATATTTTATCCCTCACAACTACCTTATTATTTTTAACCCTCGTGGATACCTTACAATGTAACCCTCACGGCTACCTTATGGTGTAACCACCACAGCTACACATGGAGTAACCATATGGCCGACCTCAAACATACATATACCCAATGCATTAGAGGTAGATACAGGTCCCAACCTTCATCATATACAATTCCCAATAACCATAACATAATCATCAAATAATAATACTTTCATAAAAACATTCACTTTGAATTTTGAAAAAATAGATGTTTAAAAGAGTATTTTAAAAGAAAATTCACTTACAAATAAAATATAATTGATATGAGAATAAATAGAACGAATTGAATATGTAATTACACTATAAATAAATATAATAAAAAATAATATAAATAAAAATTCATCACACAAATGATCTTAAAACCACAAAATTATTTAAGTAGAAAGTTAACCCAAAGAATGGAAATTGGGTTAAGAATTCCCTTACCTCGGGTTTTTCTTACTTAAAACATATTTAAATCCCATTTATAATGGTTAAAATAGTGCAATTAATGTTTTATGGAAACATAAACATGTTTATAACACATTATATGATCATTTTATAACATCATTTCACCATTTAGTTATTAGTATTTTATTCCTTCCATTGTTTCGGGTGTGTTATTTACATGATTTCCATGGCCAGTTTGTATTTGATTCTCTTATCATATGGAAATTAAATTATATAAGTGGGATGAAAGGGTATTCATATGTTTTAATAATAATAAATTATTCCATAAATTATTTTTTATATGGTATGAGGATGAATCTTTAGATAAATCTTTAGTGATATCTGTTTAGATCATTTTGGCAGTTTTTCGATAATCGTGAACTTGTTTCATTATATAAATTAATTTAATGAATATAAGTTAATTTTAGAACATAAAAGAGGTTAAATAATACACTTTATGTTCTGTTTCAACCACTAAAATGGTTTCACAAAAAAAATTAAGGAAGTAATGGAAATTGCAAACACATCATCCACAATTTTGGTAAACGACACATTATGAACAATGTATTTATGAGAGGGGGAGGAGATGAAGTAAGTTGAGTAATGTTTCTCATAAACATGATAAAATCCAAAATATATAAGATTATGGATCTTTAATTCCTCTTGTATAAGGGTAAGATAATATATTATAATAAAATAAAAGGAATTAAAAATAAAACACAAGAATAAGAAAGAGGATTTTACCTCTTGATCTATTCTCCTTGAGATCCTTCTTAAAACCTTTCGTTTTGAATTTTGGTGAGATCAGTAGGTCTTGGATGTGGGGAAGAGCCTTGGGGATTTTATTGGGCAGAACATAGACAATTATAAAATCTTTAGAGGTTTGATTTGGAGAGGTGGGTGAGGGTGGTATTTATAGCAAAGGAGAGGAGGGGTTTTACATTATTCTAATCATTAGTTTAATATTTTTGCTCAAGACTATGAATAGTATTTATTCATGTGACCTGAAAGAGTAAAGAGAGTATGTGAGTTTGAACTAGGGGTGATTACATCAACCATGATTCTAGGAATAGTTTATTTTACATATAATTTATATATACGGTATTTTATTGTATTTCACTATTCATCAAAAATTAAAGTATTTTAGAGAAATTCCAAAAAATCACCCTATCCATTTTTTGACATGTAGAATTTAAAAATAAACTCCATTTTATCAAAATAATTTTCTAAATATGTGAAATTTAATTTTTAAATAAAATATTAATTTATTAAAAAAATAACAATTTAAAAACTATAATTCATTTTATAACACCTTGAAAAATTAATCCAGATATCATTATCTTATCACCATAATAATAATAGATTTACTATTACTAAGGGTTATATTACTATTCATAAGGTTAGGTTACTATCTTCCAAAATTTTGCCTTATCAGAATCCAAAAATCACCCTGAACGCAACCGTGTATATTAGATTTTCGAAATTCAAAACCTAGAAGTTGAAAAATTATTTTCAATGGATAGATTATAACTCTCTCCTTAAAAACAAAATGTTACTGTGTAGATACTTAGTGTTTCATGAATTTCATTAAATTTAAAAGACCTTGGGGTGTTACATTCTCCTCACCTTCTTGAAATTTCATCCCCATAATTATTATTTCTTAGTAACTTATTAAACAAGTGTGGGTAAATTTTCCTCATAGCATTTTCAGATTCCCATGTTGTTTCTTCAACTATGTTATTTCTCCACAAAACATTTACCTGGTGGATTACCATATTTTGTAATACTTTCTCTCTATGTTCAAGAATCTGAACAGGTTTCTCTATATAATAAAGGTTCTTATCCAGCTAAATAGATTCTGGGCTAAAGACATGAGATGAATCTAGAACATACTTTTTCAACATCGAACCATGAAAAACATTGTGTACCTAAGACAAACTCAGATGGAAATCTACTCAGTACAAGACTAGTCCAGCTTTATCCAGGATTTCATAAGGTTCAATGAACCATGGACTTAGCTTTCCTTTCTTACCAAAATGCATAATACTTTTCCAAGGTGAGATTCTAAGAAAAACATGATCACCTACCTTAAAAGAAAATCCTTTCCTCCTGTTTTCTGCATAACTTTTCTGTCTACTCTGAGCTGTCCTCATGTGTTTCTGGACCATCTTCACTTTATCATCCACTTCCTCTACTAATTTTGGTCCCATCAACTTCCTTTCCCTGACTTCATCCCAAAAATCTTTAGTTCGAAATTACTTCCTATACAATGCCTCAAAAGGTGTCATCTGTATAATAGAATGAAACTATTATTATAATAAAACTTAACTAAAGAAATATGTCGATCCCAACTTCCTTGGTGGTCTATTGAACAAGCTTGAAGCATATCCTCCAAAGTCTAAATCATTTGTTATGACTACCCATATTATTGAGGATGAAAAGCTATACTAAAATTTAATTTTTTACCCAATTACTTCTGAAGTCCCTTCCAAAAATTATAAGCGAACCTGGGATCCCGGTCAGATAAAATGGAAAGAGGAACTCTGTGTAACCTAACAATATCTTCAATGTATAGTAAAGAAATATGATCCAAAGACATAGTATCTCGAATAGGAAGGAAATGTGCATATTGAGTCAGTTGATCTACAATCACCCAAATCGAATTATTACCTCGAGAATTATTTGGTAGTCCCACCACAAAGTATATGGATAAATTCTCCCATTTCCACTCTGAAACTAGAAAAGTCTGAAGCATCCCCTTTTTTAACTACTTCTCTACTTTAACCTATTGACATTTCAAAAATTTCATGGTAAAATCATAAATATCTCTTTTCATTCCATCCCACCAGTAAAACTCTTGAAGGTCTCTATGCATCTTAGTACTGCCAGGATGAACTTAAAATGGAAAACTATGAGCTTCACAAAAAAATATTTATTCAACTAAGAATAATAAGGTACACATAATATTTTTTCAAATCCTAAAACACAATCATTATCAAGGTTAAATTATGTCAACTTATCCATTGTAACCAATTCTACATTTTTCTATAGCTCACGGTCTTCCTTCTGCGCTTGCTTAATTCTATTTCATAAAGATGACTGCACTGAAACCTAAAAAAAAGTATCTCTTGCACCAGAAACTTCTAATCTGAAATTTATCAAATCATTAATCAAGGGATCATGTTCCAAACGTAACAAGGTTAATGATTTGTGATGTTTTCAACTCAAGGTATATGCCACTTTGTTTTCTTTTCCATGATGGTAATTGATCATGTAATCATAATCGTTTATCAATTCAATCCATCTTCTCTGTATCATGTTTAATTTCTTTTGAGTTAATATATACTTCAGACTTTTATGGTCAGTATATATTTTACGTTTGGCTCTGTATAAATGATGCCTCCAAATTTTTAAAGAAAAAATCAGAACTGGTAATTTCAAATCAAGTGTGGGATAATTTAACTCATGTGGTTTAGTTTTCTTGAAGCATAAGTAATTACCTAGTCATTCTGCATCAGAACAAAACCAAGTACCTTCAATGAAGCATCACTGTAGATGAAAAACTCACCATTTATAGAAGGTAAGGAAAAAATTAGAGCATTCACTAATCTCTTCTTCAGTTCCTGAAAACAAACATAGCATTCTTATGTCCAAATAAATTTAACCTCTTTTCGTGTTAACTTAGTTGTCAGGATAGAAAACCATGAAAAGTTTTTTAACAAACCATCAGTAATAACCTACTAATCCAAGAAAAATATAAATCTTTGTAACATTTTTATGTCTTTTCCATTCATCAACCACTTTTTTTTGCAGGATATACTGTTATTTCATCCTTATTTACAATGAAACCAAGAAAATAAATTCATTACTACCAAAAATCACACTTGCTTAATTTTCCATATAGTTTATTTTCCTTATATTTTCAAAACAACCCTTATTTATTTTTCATGCTCCTCTTTACTCTTATAAAATATGATAATTTCATCAATAAACAAAACCAAAAACTTATCCAAGAACTCATAAAATATTCTATTTATAATATCCATGAATACAGCAGGTGCATTAGTTAATCCAAACAGCATAACTACAAATTCATAATGCCCATATCTAGTACGGAATGCATTCTTTAAGATGTATTCTTCCTTTACTTTCAGTTGATAGTACCCCAACCTCAAGTCAACCTTCGAAAAATATTGTGCTCCCTCGAGCTGATCAAACAAGTCATCGATATAAGGAAAATGATACTTTTTTTAATAGTGATGTTATTAAAGGCTCTATAATCAATGAAAAGTATCATGGAACCATCTTTATTTTTAATGAAAAAAACTTGACCACCCCATGGTGAAGTTTTAGGAATAATGAATCCCTTATCTAAAAACTCATATAACTAATTCTTAAATTCAAGAAGTTCCATTTGAGCCATTATATAAGGGGGTTTTGAAATTGGTTAACATTGGGAACTAAGTAAATAGTAAATTCAAATTCCTGATTAGGTATAACACCAAGTAACTCATCAGGAAAAACATCAAGATATTTATTTAACAATGGCACATCATTAATCTGAACAGTTCCCCTATTTTTAACAATATGAGAAATATAACTTTGATTTACATATTTCAATAGTTTCTCATCTTCCTGATATGTTATCAATTGTATGGGTTCATTACTGAATACAAACAGAAACACTCTCTAAAAAAACTTCTTTAGATATACAATAAATCTTAGCATGATAAATGGAAATCCAATCCGTACCTAGAATAACATCAAACTCTACTAGGGTTAGAACAATAAGGTTTTCATGTAATGAATTTCCACAGATAACAACAGGAAGATTATTATAATTTCTATTTGATGTAATATTCCCCCCTCATGTTTTAACCATGAGTTCTGGTCTCATTTTTTGAGGTGAAACTTCCAATTTAATTGAAAATTTCTCAGAAATAAATGAATTTGTAGACCTTGTATCAAAAAAACATTAGAAAATTTTGAGTAAACAAACAAGGTACCTAATACCAATTCATTGGATGGCTTGACATCTGCTAACATGGTCGCAAATAATATCACTACACCTTTATTCTTATAGTCTAACTTTTTTTCATCATTCAGATCATTCTTTTGGAAGGCATTTTCATAATGAAAAAATCTCACCACATTTAAAAATCTTTACAGCTTTCTTGTCAGGATTAGTCTTAGGATCATTTTCATTAAAATATCATGCCATATGTTCAAAATTACCACATCTAAAATACTTTCTTATTTTAGTAAGTCATTCATCAGGGTTATTTTTACCACACTTTCCACAAAATAAAAATTAGTCTTTCTTATCATCATATTTCTTTGATTGATTCTTACCCATCTCTTTCCATATGGACCTCTTCTTCTCCTTATTGTCAAATTTCATGTAATCATAAGAAAAATTTATTTCTATCTGTTCAACACATCAGACAAGTTTCTCATAACTTTTGAAATCATGGGAAGCCAATTACCTTTGATATCTTGGCTTCAATCCTAAGTAAAAAATGGTTTATTTTCTATCAAGATCTAGAATAATATTTGGAGCATACCTTTCCAATCAGGTGAAGTTTTCTTCAAACACAGCCATTGAATATTCCTCATTTTTCTTCAATTAAAGGAATTGTTTCTCCATCCTAAGTTGAACCACCTTTGGAAAATATTTTTCAAAGAAAATACTTTTAAATTCATCCCATTCTAAGGATTTAATCTCCTCTTTATCCCTAATATTCTTGACTATTGACCACCACTGATCATCATCACCTTCAAAATGATAAATTCCAAGACTTTACATTTGATTATCCAAACACCACATCACATCGAATATCTTTTCAAGGGATTTAATCCATCCTTCAGCTGCTACTAGGTCAAATGATCTGTTGAAAGTAGGAGGGCATTGCCTCATAAAATGTTCCACTATCGTCATGTTCTTTTTTGGAAGCTCTGTTTGTTCTCTTGCATGGATACCACCACCATTTATTACATATTTTAGCTAAGCCATTACTATCGCAAACTTATTAGTTCCAATCTCTACCATTCCAGGTTGTATATTTCTAAGGATATCATTCTATCAGTTACTTTACACTTCATATTCCCTCTTTTTCTATGTAAAACCATTATGAAAAAACATATCTTAGTTGAAGCAACATAGAAATATTTAAGTGATATATCATTTCAACATAAAAAAAGTTAAAAATAATTTATGTTATTCTATTAACATTATCCTAATCCCTAAATATATCTAAATCATCCTTCGATACCAACTATAAGGACCCAGCCTTATAACATTACATAATCTTGAATTTTAGTCGAGAACTCACTTCCTTTAAAATTGGGGATCTTTTCAAGTTTAGAGTTCTAGAGAATTGGTATATAACACATACATAAAATTCCACATTTATACAGAGCAGCTAACACAAAAATATTATCCATTTTATCTAAAATATAAAACTTTTCAAATAAAACATGTTTTATTTGAAAAATCTTCATAACATTTAACTTGGATTCCTTCTTTGACTTACACATCCTTATAAACTATGAAAATCATTTAAAAACTTGGTATGAGCACAAAAATCTCAATAAGGGATATAAAAATAAGGAAATAAAACATTAGTCCATGAATACTTGTAACGTATGAAATCCTTTTCAAAAAAACATACTTATCACCTATATAAACTTACTATGTGAAACTTGAGATTTCCACAAGATTTACACAAATAATATAGAACATAAATAGAACCATAAAGGTATCTTGGTTCATCACTTACTTATATTTTAACCCTCATTGATACCTTATTATTCGTAACCCTCACGGCTCCTTACAATGTTACCCTCATGACAACCTTATGATGTAACCATCGCAACAATACAAGGAGTAACCATACGGATGACCTATGGCATGCATATACCCAATGCATTGTATGGAGATATAATTCCCACCATTAATCATAAACAATTAACAATAACCATAACATAATCATCAAACAATAATACTTTCATAAAAACATTCACTTTGAATTTTGTAAAACTAGAAGTTTAAAAAAGGATTTTATAAGAAAAGTCACTTAAAATAAAATATAATTGATATGATAATAAATAGAAAAAATTTAATATGTGTTTTAACTATAAATTTACATAATAAAAAATAATATAAATAAAAATTTATCACACAAATGATCTTAAAACCACACAATTATTAAAGTAGAAGGTTAACCCAAAGAATGGAAATTGGGATAAGAATTACCTTACCTTGGGTCTGTCTTACTTAAGACTTTTTTAAACCTCATTTATAATGGTTAAAATAGTGTTATTAGTATTTTAAATAAACATAAACATGTTTATAACACCTTATATTATCATTTTATAACATTATTTCACCCTTTAGTTATTAATATTTTGTTCCTTCCATTGTTTCGGGTGCGTTCTTTACATGATTTCCATGGACGGTTTGTATTTGATTTTATTACCATATGGAAATTAAATTCCAGAAGTGGAATAAAAGGTTATTCATATATTTACCGAATATTAAATGATTCCATAAATAATTTTGGTTATATGGTATGAGGATAAATCATTAGATAAATCTTTAGTGATATTTGTTTAGATCATTTTGGTGATTTTTTGATAATTGTGAACTTGTTTCATTATATAAATTAATTTCATGAATAAAAGTACATTATAGAACATAAAAGAGTTTAAATAATAAAATTTACATTCTTTTTCAAACATTAAAATCGTTTTACAAATATATTTTAAGAAATTAATGTAAATTTCAAACACATCGTCTGCGATTTTGGTAAACAACACATTACAAAGGGTGTCTTTATAAGAGGTGGAGGAGATAATGTAAGTTGAGGAATTTTTCCCATAAAAATGATAAAATCCAAAATATATAATATTATATATCTTCAATTACTTCATATAAGGGTAAGAGAATATATTATTAGAAAATAAAAGGAATTGAAAAGAAAACACAAGAATAAGAAAGAAGATTTTTCCCACTTGATCTCTTCTCCTTGAGATCCTCCTTAAGGCCTTTGTTTTTGGCCTTTTGGTGAGACCATAAGGTCTTGGAAATTGGTAAGATAATTGGGGAGGTTCTTGGGTAGAGATTATACAATTTAAAAGCTTGAGAAGTGTGAGAGGAAGAAGTGGGTGAGGGTGGTATTTATAGTAGAGGAGAGGAGGGGTTTTATATTATTTTAATCATTAGTTTAATACTTTCACTCAAGACTATGAATAGTCTTGATTAATGTGACCAAAAATATTAAAGAGAGAATGTGAGTTCTAACCAAGTGTTATTATGTCATCCATGATGCTATGAATAGTTTATTTAACATATAATTTATATATACAGAATTTTATAATATTTCACTATTCATAAAAAGTTCAAGTATTTCCTAAAAATCCAAAAAAAACACCCTAACCATTTTTCAACATATAGAATTTAAAAATGAACTCCATTTTATCAAAATAATTTTCTAAATATGTGAAGTTTAATTTTTAAATAAAATAATAATTTATTCAAAAAAAATAACAATTTAAAAACTATAACTCATTTTATAACACCTTGGATAATTAATCAAGATCTCATTATCTTATAACCATAATAATAATAGATTTACCATTCATAAGGGTCATATTACTATTCATAAAGGTATGTTAACATTTATTAGGGTATTTTACTATTCACCAAATATTAATTTTGTCTTATCATACTCCAAAAATCACCCCGAACGCAACCGTGTATGTTAGATTTTCAAAATTCAAAACACAGAAGTGGAAAAATTATGTTTAATGGCCAGATTATAACTCTCTCCTTAAAAAAAGTTTCATTATGTAGAGACTCAAAGATTTAGGGATTTCATTAAATTTATAAAACCATGTGTTGTTACACTATAAGGCTCAAAGTTGTTTAAATAAGTAAGGCAGGAGGTTCCCTTTTATAATTGACGTGAGGGAAACTTTTGGAATTTCTCAAATTATTAACTTATAATAAATTAATTCGTAAAAAATGCATATAAATGGATATATATTCAAATAAAATGTATTATATGGTTTTAATACCATCAACCAAAATAATTTAGAAAACTTTTAGTGTCATTTTATACCTTATCATTTTGATTGACTCTTAGTTAACAAATTTTAATTTTAACTATGGTTAAAAAACTTCAACATTAAAAAGATGTATTTTTTCACTTATAAGGTAAAAATTGCACCATAAAAGGAAAATTTATGACATTTTTGACCATATAATATCCAGATTATTTTATTTCATTATTTTTATGATTTTTAAATATTTCAATAAAATACTATTTTGATAAAATATCATTATCATTAATTTTGACACTATTCATTTGATTTGACTTAAAATACATGAATAAAAAGTTGTAATTCAAATATAATATTTTAAAATAATAAAAATATGTCATATTCACCGATAAAATTCTTGTAATGCCATAAATTAATCACATTATATCACTTTTAATATTTTCAAAATCATTTATTTTGTTTTTTCATTAATTGAATAAAAATTATTTTGGTGTTATGTAAGAATTTAAGGTAATAATTTTCATTAAATATAATTTAATTATGCACTAAATTAAAATTAATATTCATTCATACTTTTTTCAAATTTTAACATGTAAAATATATTTAAAACTAAGATAGTGACACTTTGTAACTTTCTTAAATTTAAATATCATGTAAGTCATCTTCTTGGAAAAGTGTCCATTAAACTGATAAATTTAAATCCTAAGGTGATATAGTTCGAATTAAATTCATCTAATAATAGTTATTATGAAAAATTATTGCCTTATCAATTATTTTTAATCTATATTAACTCAATTTACACTTTAATGAGGTAATAGATTTTACCACGGTTATTATTCACATTGACCAAAATTAAAAAGGGACTATTTATAAAATGTGAACCTCTTGATTATGAATATTTAATTAATTTTATCTAATTAAATACCTATAAAGGAATAAATTAATTTTAATTTAAGTTTTAAAAAAGCGACAAAAACTGGTTTTTAGAAAAAATCTATTTTTAAGAATAAAACTAAATTTATTCTTATCTTAGGCCTAAAAATATTTTTTGATTGTTAAATAAATTTGATAAATTAAATAATATTTAAATTTAATTAAAATAATTCACTAATATTGACTAATTTAATTAATTAATGAAATACATTTCATGCATAAAAAAGTCAGGAAAAATCACTTTTATTTGAAATATATATATTTATAATTCTAATCATTTGATAAATAATGAATTTATTTTATAAATATGTAGACCATATATTTTTCATAATTTAGTTATTATTATTTATACTCACAAATAAAATGGTTAGAAAATAACTAATATAAAATATTTCAATAATTTTATGCGGTATGCTTAAACTTTTTGTTGTGTGTAACGTAAGCTATTGAGGAAATAAAATTATTTAAAAATAGATATTTAATAAAAATATTCGGGTGTTATAATTATGATATAAGTTATATAGGTTATTGTTTTTAAATTTTAATCTTAAGTTCTCAAACCCTTATTCTCATTTTATGTTGATATCTCCCTTGTTTACCCTTAATGAGCATCTGAGTTCACCCTTTCATATGTTTCCTTTCCCCGGGTTATGAAGAAAGGTATTTTGTATTATATGTATAAGAAGGATTATAGTTATGAAGATCTTAGTGGGAGATGATTTAGTTCACTTATTAATAATTTTTTTATGTGTCCAAGTTTGAAAGGAACTAGACCTATATAATTATAGCATGGATCGTTATGTTATGTAATGAATATTCACCTATTATGATGTGATATCTATGTATGAAAAGTGTGGGTCATTATAGTTGGTATTATAGTAGTGTTTAGTTTAACTTTTAAACTACGGTGAGAAAAAATTAGTGATAACCATAAGATTAAGTTAAAGTATAGTAAAATGTCCTAGAATTTTTGTGAACAATATACCGAGTGGTTTCCAAGAAATAACATCCATGTCTGGATTATACAAGTGGGTGTGCCTCAAGAACAGTTGTACCTTGGGATAAAAACATTGAAAAGGGAACATTGGGATTTAACTCGATCATCACCTAGTGAATGAAAATGATACTTTCTTCACACCTTGTTTGGCACTCCCATGGGATATTTTCTTAATATTCCCAACATCTTTATAAACCATCATGAAGGACTTCAATAGATAATGACCATGGATAACCTAGGTTAAACATAAGGTTTTATAGGATGAAAAGGTGTCATGATTTGGACATCATATACAGTATTATGTGGTTTCCCACTATGATTATTGTTTTTTATAAAATTATTTTGGGTTTCAGTAAACGATTGGAACTAAGAGGAAAAATGTTAACACTGAAAGTGATGGATAATATATTGATAATGATAAATAAATTTGGATGATTACTGGAGAGAAAGTTATTTTTATTATGCCTAATAATTTATTATGATCTATGATTAATAACTTACACCTTAACCACTTATCAGACACACCAAAGAAGATAATTATAGTGTTTTATGAGAGGCCGAATAGTGGAGACTACGGAGGAAAGAAGTCTCAATTTCCTTTATGTCAGAAATATGGAATGAAACTCCCATGGTAATGTCTCAAAGGAAGGTCAAATTTTGTTATATGTGTAAAATTAGGGAATATAGAAACTCATTTATAAGGAGTTCAATGTCTTGTGTGTGGGGAATATGGTCATTATCTAAGTTAATGCCTTAATCCAAGAGTTAACACCTAGACCAAGGGAGGACCAACGACATGACATCATTAAAGTGGAAGGATTGAAGTGCCTATTTATTGGTATTTTATAATTATGTTATAGAATTATTAAATTAGTGATATTTTGGTTATATGAATCATAAAACATCTAAGGATTGTTTTGAAATAGTTTTATTTAATTATTTGAAAGCATATATTGAATGGTACTAATGACCTATAAAATTGATTTAAAGATAAGGTGACATTTTATGGAAAACACATGATTGGGGGTAAGATAAACCTTAATATTTTCTTGATGTTTAATTAGTAATGTTTATTTGGGAAAAAGATATGATTAACATTGATTAATTAAATTAGATAGTATTTGTATCCTTTAAATTTTTTAGTGATTTAGGTAAAAAGTAATTTATGATGGAGTTTACTATATATTTGAATTTATGGAATATATTTGATAATATATTATTTTATTTAAGTAATAATTATATATTTAATTTTATAATCTTTTATCTTTTCATTTAGAGTCTATATTTATTTGAGTTATTAAAATGTTTCAAGAGAATATATGGTCATGGTATTCAAATATTCGGAATGTGGAATTATGAGAAATGTTATGTTGTTTATAGATAAGTTTTAAAGTTAATATTTAAAAAACTATGTGAACAAATATTTTAGATCTGTGGGTTTTGAATTTTTTCAAACATGTTTTTGAGGAGTCTTACAGTTAACTACTTATGTAATGGATTAAGTTAAACTTTCTGTATTACTCTTAAGGTTTAGAGATTAAAGTATTATATTGGATAACATTTTCTAAACATTTTGTTTTTGGAAAATATTTAGATACATAGGGAAGGACTTTTCACTCTTTTATATATATTATGATCCACTAAATGTTAATTTTAGTGATTTGGTTATAAAAAATCATCTTGTATACTCAATTCATAGAGTAAGAAAAGAAGGGGAAATTGACCAAAGAATAAAAAAAGATTAAATAGTTATTATAAAATAAAAATATATCAAGTGAGTATATTTTATAGTATTTTATATCTTATAGTAAAATAATATATCAAAATTTAGGAAAAGGATGTTGAAATTAAAATATTATCCTATTACCTTCATTTCCAATCAATCAAGGGTCTCTTTACCCATCACAAATTTATGGCTTTGTGGTTGTTAAAATTATCAATACCATGTTCTTTATCACTATCTATTATTCCATGGGATTTATTTTTATAATCCATGTCTATATTTTCACTTTATTTTATTTTATTTGGAACATATTTGTTTTTTATTCTATTTAACTTTCATACTTAAATTTTTTTCCTTTATAAGATTTATCAACCCTTTTAAAATGTTGGTTTTTCATAAACGAATTTTTAAATTTAAAACCCTTGATTATTGAGATCAAGTTTGAATTATGAGGACACAATTAATTTAATTGGGTTATAATGTAACACCCTAATATTTTATAATATGTTTCTCTTTAAATAAATTTAATTTTTTTGATAGCATGTGTTATACAAAACACCGAGTTTAAAAGAACCATGATATACTTTATAAATATTATTATTTAATTTGATAGTTATAAACTAGTAATTAAATTAGTGGGTATGAATATGAATAACTAAATTATGAAAATTATATAGTTTATATAGGTATAAATAAAATCATTGGTCATCAATTGATTAAAAATGGAAATATAAATCATTTGAATTGAAATAGATATTTTTCTGAAAACT
Organism: Viscum album; assembly: GCA_963277665.1. NCBI lineage: Eukaryota > Viridiplantae > Streptophyta > Magnoliopsida > Santalales > Viscaceae > Viscum > Viscum album. Next base: position 528,430,476 of record OY728146.1, read on the forward strand.
ATTTTTATGCACACAATGAGTTTTTTATATTAATTAATCACCATTGGTGAATGTTTTTAATAAAATTTCTTTATTATATATTCAATCAAATGTTTTTTCATTCATATAATATTTTTCTAATCATAAGATAAGTATAAATCTAGTTTTATTCATAAAAACCGTATTGTTCTAAATAGTGGTTTCATTTTGAACATAGTTTAAAATTAATTTTTGACACTTTTAGAAAATTTATTTTAAGATATGAACATAATTTTTAAATAAACGTGTAAAAAATACCTTTGATTGAGTTTTTGATAATTTTTTTAAAATATTAATTTTTTTGATGAATAATGCACAATTCTGATTTTTGTTAATAAATGTCGTTTAATTTAAAGAATTCAAAAAGGTACATATTAATTTAAAATAGTTTAAAAGTAAAATTAATTTTATTATATTATTATTTATTCAATTTTTTTTAATTTAATAAATTCCATATTTAACTTTGATATTAAAACTTTTTATACGTATGGAAACTTTTTCTTTGGAATATCATATTTTCATCACACTTACGGGTTTAATTTTAAATTAAATTATTCCACTTATATAAATTGAATTTGATAAAATATATTCCATATTTATAATCATAATAATTAATATTATTTTATTACTTCAACTTAATTTTTATTCATAATTAATAATAAAAACTGTGGAAATTAATTATTGCAGTTAAGGTTAATATATGGTGTTGAGTGTTACATGTGCCTATGTTAAAATTAATTTTTCACATATATAAGAGTTTTATTTGATAAATTTGATTTAGTATTTATAATTATTAGTTATATATTATCTAATAATTCTAATTTTTTAGGCTTAAAGGATAAATTACCCAGGTAAATAAATAAAAAACCAGTTACCGTGGTGAAAACTAAAATGATATAAGTAAACATAGAGTTTAAGGAACAACATGTTTAAAACATGTTTTCTTTTGTGATAGAGGTGTTTATTAACCATATATTCCCTCAAATACATTATTTATTAGTTTTTTTTGTGCTTATTTTAATATTGACTTCCCATTATTGAATATTTTTTGGTATTTACAAAAATATCACTCTTCAATTATAAAAGGGTACCTCCTCCCCTCACTAATTCACACCCCATAAGCCATTTTTCTCAACAAAAAAAATCCAAAATCTCTGCTCAAAATCCTATACACATTATAAATATGATTTTATTCTCAAAATACCCATCCTATGGTCCTTAATAAGATATCAAAAATAATGTTTTTCTAAGAAAATGTAATTTTCTTCACTAAGATATTTTTGTTTTTACATATTCTATTTCCACCTTACTTCATGTATTAATAATTAAAATATAATAAAACAATTATCTACCATATAATTATATGTTATTATGAATATTTAATGACCTATATCTATCCAATATTCCATCAAATGGGAAATAAAACCGTCGATCTTGTGTACGGTGGGCTACCACCTCGCGAACCGATGTAATTTGTTTTCCATCTTCATATATCAAGACCAGATATAATGATGAATTTCATATATTTATATGATATTTATGAAATAATTATAATTTTTTAATTGTAATACAACATCTACTTTCTTAACTTCTAATCTATTGGAAAATGATAATGTCGCTCGTGCATACTAGTGGATTACTGCCACCACGAAGTGATGTGACCTATTTTTCATTTTATTTTGAAATAGATAGTAATAAGGATATATTTTATGAAAATATATGATTTATATGATATAATAATTATTATAAAATTTTAAATTATTATTTAACTTTATTTTTTTTATATTCATCTAAAAAATGAAAATAGTGTTCATCCATACGTACGGCATATCGTCTCCATGAACAGTGTAACTCATTTTTCTATCCCTAACTTTTGAAGGTTATTCTAAATAATTAAATAATTAATAATATATATATATATATATCATATTTATAATTTTTGAGATAAGGGAACCATGACTAAATTACAAGTACTTAAACTACCAAACCAAAATATATATGACAAACGAAGCAGTTAACCCCCGAAACAATGATTTAAATAAATAATTGTCAATAAACTAGTGATAAAAGGTTATAATTAAGTCATATATGGAATGATATGAATTATTATGATTATTTAATATATTTATAATAAATATATATTTATTATATAGCAGGTTCAAACATGTATGAAGGAAGTCTGTCATATGGTATGGTATTTTTGTCTCATTTTTATTTTTATGGGACGCATGCCATATTCACCACTTGTATATATTTTTGTTGTATATACTAACCATGAATGTATATTATGATTATTATTATTAAAATTATGGAATATAAATATACATATAATTTTATTTCTTTCATGGGTCTTACATTTCAAAAAAATTCAAAGTAGTAAGGTTTTTATGTTATAATCTCATTGTTTATCGAGGTTGTATATGATTAAGTTTCTGATGATAAAATGGTTTTTTAAATTTAATTTTACCTAATTTTTATTTTTTACAAAAAAATTAAAATAAATTTTCTTTTTGTTTTCTAAACGAGGTACTTTTGGATTTTTAGAGAAAATGTGAAAGAAATATTTATTTTAATGTATATGGAAATAAAATAATTTTCCTCCATAATGAATACTAAATTATTTAACAATTAATTTAAAAAAATCAATTTTATTTCCAATAAATATTTTTATTTAATATTTAATAAATTTTTAGATTTTAAAAATTTATTTTGAAAGTTGAAAGGGTACTTTCCTCAAGAATGTTTTAAATGATATTTTAAAGGTATTTATATTCATCAATGACAACACCCCTTTATTATGATTATGATCTAATGGGGATGGGATCCAATGACAAAATCCCTATTCTTTCTTTGGATGGTTTATGATTATGTTTAAAAGATAATTATTAAACTCATTTCTTTCCCACAGATTATGCTTATGAAATCCATTTCTTTTCCACGGGTTATTCTATAATAAAATATTTATGAAACTAATTTCCTTTCTATGGGTTATACTATGATGAATGTTTTATGATCTTATCACACACACATATGTGATTATAATGATGTGATAGGTGGTCTCAAAACTAAATATCCCTCTAATTCATTAGATAAATATAGATAACTCATGAGTAAATATGTTATGCGTGAACTTGATTTCATACTCACAATTTCATGTGTGGACCTATTTTTCATGTCCATGAGATTAAGCATGGGCATGGTTTTCACATCCATAATTTTATGCATGGACCTATTTTTATTTCCATATGATTATGCATGGACCTAGATTTTACGTCCATAAGTTTATAAAAAATCCTAATTTCATTTCCTTAACTTAATGAGAAAACTAGTTTTTATTTATACATATTAACAATGTTATAAAATTATATTTTTTCCACACTCTTATGTCTATGTATTATCTCATGGATCATGTTAGTATATTTACTTTATGATTCATGTCTTATGTACTACCAAGATTTATTTCATGAATCAGTATTATGTTCTATGTTATGCAGGGTATGGTTTTCAAATGTTAAGATCATTTTCTCATAACCTTATTCTCATATTATGTTTATATCTCCCTTTTTTACCCTTAATGGGAATATAAGATCACCATTTATTATTTTTCCTTTCCTCGGGTTATAAAGAAAGTTATTTTGTATGATATGTCTAAGAAGGTTGCTAGTTATGAAGATCTTAGTAGGAGATGATATAGTTCACTTATGAACCAGTTGTTTACATGTCTAAGTTTCAAAAGGAACTAGAACTATATGATTCTATTATGGATATTTATGTTATTAAATGAACATTGATCTATTAAGATGTAATATCTATTTATTAAAACCATGGTTCGTTATAATTATAATTTGAGATCAGTATATTTCCCTAGTGCCTATTGTTTAAAGATATATGACACTAGCTGATGCAGATAAAGTGATTCATGGGTGTCATGATGGGACCCAAGTTTCAATAATGTTATTTATTTACTTTAAACTATATTTATACTCATATGTATATTTTTTCACTTATGCATGTACTTAATCATATTGGATATATTTATAGATGTCATTGATAATAGCATACTAAGTTGTACTCACGCACTTCTCAGGACTCCCTTGATTTCTAAGAAGACTTCCTAACTATAATACTTGATAAGGGTAAGATCCCTATGTTCAATTAATTATTTGGGCTACTAGGATGGAGATCATGGGATTTTAGACCTTTTATTTGGAGTCTTCTAGTTTTGTCTATTTTTTTTCTTTGGGATATTTTTTGTTTTTGACTACTCTTATTTTATATATGACATGGATACATCATTTTATATTATTAATATATATTTTTTTATCTTGATATTGATATTTCATTATTATATTCACTGATATTGTATTCTAATATTGAGGATATTCTCTCATCGTCATGTCATTATAGACCTTCACTGCTAGTCAGCAGCCTTTGGTATATGAGGAGGCATGCTTGAGGTCATATGGTAAACCCTATTATGGAACTGTTTAGTGGTCATAGATCGAGGTACACTTCATTTAATATGAATTTATATTAATTTTCTCAAAATGATTCTTTTTAAAATTTTCCATACAATTCATTTTTGACTTTCTTATAAAAGTGGGTAAAGAATATTTTTTTAATAGATACCACATGACATTATTTTCTCATCATCACAGTTTCTAGTAATTTTCAAGCTTTATCTATAGGTTTCCATGGTTTTACAAAGAATATATTATTCCCATTACACTCTAAATTTCTTGTTTTAAGTTTATTTTTTAAAATAAAATAATATTTATTATTTTTTTTAAAGAGACTTTCTGATATTTTTATAAATGTTTTTTCATCTTTATCCGCAACCTTTAAATAATACTATTCTTTAATAAGGATATTCTATAATGGTGTGATCATATAATATCCCATTCTTTTTAACCGTGGAAATTTTCAAAGGAATTTGAAATTTTAATTTTGTTGGCATAGTAAATGTTAAACCATGCTTCAGAATGTAAAGTCAGGCATTATAATACATAAAAATACTTTTTTGTAGTTTAAGGTTTGATAGGTGTCTCTGGAGTTTGGATGAGTTTTAAGGGAATTGGGCACCAAAAACTCCATTTTAGCGGAAACTAATAGATATGCACAGTTGGTGCATTATTAGTACTAACCAGGAGGCATGTTTTCTATAGGTATATAATTTTTTGAAACTGTACGGCTCCCTGTTGGAAACCATGAGGCTTAGTGTAGGGGCCTAAAGGGTCTCACACAATTTTTCAAACTATGCACCCAAGGTTGCATGGATTTTATGGAGTTATAAAGTAAATTTTTGAGGTGGGAACACATGATATATATGGTTTTGAAGATCATATTCCTAGATCGTAGGGTTATTTCCACTTAGGTAGTGAACTGAAACGGTTAGTGCAAAGTTTTCCAAACCATGTATCCCATTAAATAGGGGTAAAAATACAATTTTTCCACTTCCTACTTATTTATTATTCCTCTATTTTCCTTCCATATTCTCCTACACATTCCAACTACTCAACTCCTCCCTTGCGATCTCCTCAAGGATTCTATGGATCTCCCTCATTTGGCATCAGAATCAAGATCTGTCAGTCTTGTTGGCTCTGTATCAGTAAGATCTTTATTCCTCTTGGTTATTACTTTGTTTTCCTTGACCATATGGAATTTTAATTCTATGTGATCTATTTCTCCCTATTTTCAAGTTGTTTTCTAATCTTTTGATTTCTATCAAACAATCTTGAAACAAAGATAAATATTGGATGAATGGAAAACATTAAGCTTGAGGTAGGCAGTCTATGACTTCTTCCCATTAAGTCTTGTTGTTTGTAAATTGCATCATTGTTCCTCATGCCAGATTCTCTATGCATTACTCATGAAATGTGAAATAACTTAAATTAATTTTTTAAATCATCTATATACTTTTTTAGACCCGTTGATATGGTTAGAGGTTAGTGACCTCAACTATGTCCACCCCTTTATGTGTGTCCTATGAATTTCCCATATTGTATGTTGTTTGTAATTGTCCTTAGTGAGAGAATTGATTAATTAATGATGAAATAACTGTTTATATTGTATGTGTGATTGTACTTGTTTACTAGTTATATAGGATGTATTCCTTGGATATAAAATCTTACCACGTTTATAGGTGTGTCATTTTAAATGATTGTGAAAATAATTATTTTATTAAGATTTAATTGTAATGAGGTGTATATAATTATCCCATTTTAAGAGATGTTTAAATTAAATTAAATTAGTTTTTATGATGGTATTTCCCCCGTTTTATTATAAAACCACTTATGAGGTTTGTTTTCTTATTTAATAAAAAGGGGAAATTAAATAAAAATATTTGAAATAATAAATTACATGGGCCTTTCCATTGAATACATGATTTACTCACAAATTAAGTGACCTACATGATATAATTGAATGGTGATATGGAATTCTTACTAACATGTCCTTCCTTATTACTTAATTTAATTTGTTATATGACTTATGTATTCATTGAGAAATACTTGTGTTACTTTTTATGGAATGCCTTGGATGGGCTCATATGTTAAATGAATTATGTATGCCTTGTGTGATACTTAGGTTATTTTTTACTAATTCCTTGGATGGGATCATAGGTTAAATGAATTAAGTATTCATTTAGTGATGCTTGGGTTCCTTCTTATATAATTACTTAGATAGACACATAGGTTGAATGAATTATGTACACATTGAGTGATATTCAGGTTCCTTATATGGAATGCCTTAGTCAGTCTCTTAGGATAATTGAGATTATATGTACCATGATTGATACTCAGGTTCCTTACATGGAATGCCTTGGACGGTCTTAGAGGTTATATGAATTCTGTTATGCCATGGGTGATACCTAGGTTCCTTGTATAGAATGCCTTGGAATGGCTCATTGGTCAATTGAATTATAATAATCCATGGATCGATACATGGGTTTCTTATACAAAACACCTCAGACGGGATCATTGGTTAAATGACTTACATTACTCCTTGGGTGATAAATGGGTTCCTAAGTAGGAATTATATGCATGGGATCATAGTAAAAATGAGAATTATTACGTGCTTGATCACCATTATACATGGGTGTATTGGTTTTACCCCAGTTCCTATAAAACTATTATAATTTTATGACTCTTGTTCTATAATTATATAGATTTGATACTCTTACACCTCAAGCCCACACTGGTTCCTGTATATCTTTTCATATGTATCATCTTTCACATATGAAAATATATACATGATTGAACATGTTTAATGAATTTATGACTTAGGTCGAAGCAGGTATAGTTGGTCAGGTGTCCTTTGAAGAACCTGAGATCGGCATGGGTTTATTATTTTTTACACAACTTTTATTTTTCTATACATGAATAGTGATATATTTTATATTCACATACTAGATAGATTTAGACACCATTGGTGGTGGAAAACTAAGTTTATCTCACAACCTATTCGGGTCACTATGTGGTACCCAAACAAACATCATGCTTATAGGTTCTGGATCATAGATTATATTATGGGTTGTGTGTTTGGATATGGGAGCTTAGGAGCATAGGACTGAGCCAATTATTAGGATGTTAATGGAGATAGCCTTTGTAATTTATTATTTTATTTTATATTGTTTAATTATTATATATTTTGAGTATTCTTCTTTCAAATGGACATGGATGATTGTATCTTTTGGTGTTGTATAGTTTATTAGTGTTTTACTTTATCAGTTATTATTTTTATCTTACACTACTTTATTATTTATTTTCTTTTAATTTATTGTTATTTTCTAATCCATAGGGTATAGTATCCCCATTTTACTGCCTTTAGACCCTCATTACTAGTCGAAGGCCTCTGGAATATGGGGAGGACGCTTGAGGTCATGTGGAAACTGATCCATCTATTTTTCATAGATTAATCCAGGCCAGGACATTACAGATCCACCTTATTTCTCTATATGTATTATTATCATTTTGTTATATTAATTTAATAAGGAAAATATTGATATTTTGTATTCAAGTTTCAAAAATATAGATATTTATGTTAATTATGTATTGTATTTTTATTCATTTCATTCATATAATGAATGAATTTGACTTATTAAGTAATGGGTGGGGGAAAACATTAGATATCCCCTCAATGAATCAGTGGGTCTCATGAGACAAAATAACTTGGGTATTTAGCATATTTATTACCTATTTTTGTATGATTTATTGGAACAAGGCCTTGACAATAAGATTATGATATATTGAATTATGAATTCTATCATTATAAAGGTAGTTATTCTTATCCACGTGATTATTTATATTTTTCTTTCATCCATGTATATATTACCCTTTTATGATATTAGTTATATTTCATATTTCACTATTGTTTATCCATGGAATATTATTCATGTCTTATTTATTCTATGAGAACTTCTGATATATGCTCTCCCTGACTGAGAATCTAAGCTCTCCCTTTATTAAGTTTTCCTTCCCATAAGGTAATAAAAGTGAACATTGAATTATTTTAGGGAAACTATAAGAAATAATAAATTTCTTAGTAAAATTTTAAGTTTTATTTCATGTTTTAAAATGTAATGTAAGAATCATGTATGTATCTACTCTCATAAGACTACCAAACTATTCTATATAATCATATTTGATCTATTGTATCTTATACCAATATAGTAAAGTTACCTTTGGGTCTAGGTTATAGGATTTGTGGTTATTACAATAAATAATCAACCAAAACCCATTTTTTCATATGACTTGTCCAGTTATTTAAACTAAATAAAACATATGAAGAAAACAAATTTTTCTCTCATGAATGAGTCTATCTAAGATCTTATATATTATCTCAATATAGATACTTAATAATTTTATAATGAACTTATTCCTCTTAGGGTATCTATGGGTTCCATGAATCTCTAAATTATTGGGAAGGATCTTAATCAATCCATGGTCTATTGGAACAATTGGTTAATGTATTAAAGAAAATAAAGTATAGAAGATATTTGGTTAAATGAGTTTTCATATCATGAATCTCATATTAGAATGTTAAACTTTACAATAGGGTTAAACCTTTTTATATATATCTCTAAGGATCCCAAATGATTCCAAAACATTTTTCCTATTAATAAAACATTTTATAAACATTTTTAATATTACAAATCCTTGTAAATTAGGATTCAATCCTCATATTAATTGTCTAATGTTCAAAAAATCAATATAGACATTTAAACTCCTCAAAAACATCATCATGGGAAGATCAACCCAGTTATGGTAGAATATATTAGAAGAAAGAGACTAACTCATATGTCATATAAAAATATATACATTGTGATACACTAAACCATAGCGTAGTGATATTTACTATGTCATAGTTTACACCATCAAAAATCATGGCATGGTTTAAATAATTTTGTATTAGTTTGTATTTATTACATATTTCTAACAATATACAACTTAAACTAAATCTTGATGGAATTATAACACTTTTAACTTATGTTACATTATATGTAACAACTTGTGAAATCATATCCAAAACTCCTTTTTTATATCTTTCAAATATCCTTTTTGGAAAATTTATCAAAAATTTACACCACATGTTGCATCCTATGTATAAATTTATGATAATATATCAAAAAAATCCCTTTTATATCCTTCAAATCACTTCTTAGGTATCTCTAAAAGTTTTATACAAATAATTTTTAATAAATTTTAATCCTCATTCACACAACCACAAAGTGTAACCATACAGGTATAAATAGAAATAGAGACATTTTCTAATTCCCTGATCCAGAATTATAATTGAGGAGTGTTTTATATAAAATCATCAGTGTTGTTCAAGATATAAATGGATTTGGGATAATCATTATTAAATATGTGTATATCTATACATGTTTCCACAAGTTGTATCATATAAAAGTATGTACATGCAAATAATCTCTTTGTCTAAGACATGGAGTGGCTCTGAGACATGAAGTATGTCAATCCCATATAGTCAATACATACATTCTTGAATATCTAAGTATAGACTGACTATATGTATGAACACATCACAAGTCATTCACCCATATAGATAAGCGCGTCACATTCCCTTCATCCAAATAGATAACAACATATCGTTCTAATTTTCTAGATATGTACAATCACTTCTTCAATCTATCTCATTTAAGGGACCATATTTAATACTCTTCACACATTATGATAAATCATATCTTTATTAAACCTCAACTAATGACATGATTAGAAACATACCCAATCACCCATGATTAGTTAAACCTTAAGGATAGAATAAAAAAATATCAAATTATAAATGTTCACATGCTAGTTATCTTATTATCTTAGGTAATGGTTATTTAATATGAAATATGAACCCCTTAAATTCCAAAAACATAGTATATATAGTATACATAGTGGGTCATCTAGTACACAAAACTCCTTTTCTGACTCATGAGTGAATTTTATATCTCTATAAGAAACCCAACCCACACTAATATTTACATGTTATTATAAAAAATAATACTTTATGATGAAAATTTATTAGAGATAACTCAAATTCCAACATTTGGAGGTTAATTCTCATTTCACTTTATGTAATATATATCATTAGCATGAAATAGTAATAAATTGGAAATTATAATTTGTATAACTTGATAAATTTTTATATATTCATCAAATCCTTTAGGTACATTAAAAAATTATACTAAATTAAAATATAATTATATCATATATGGTAAATCAAATGAGAGGCCTAATGCTTGCAGCACTATTAAGGTTTTGTTAAATTAATTTAATCACTATTTAATTTTTACCAGATCTCTATGTTACCATTTAATAAATCCCTCCACTAATATCTATTAATGGTTGACATATATGGAGAAATATATTTTAAATAATGGTTATATTTTGATTCATAATTCTTATGTTCAACTCTTTAAACATAATATTAAAACTTATTTACTCTATAAAATCCAATGTTATTATATCAATAACTTATATTTTCTTAAATACTTATAATTCTTTATAAATACATCATCATAACATTTAGAACATTTCCTTTTCTTTGAGACCATTTGGTAACAAATTTAAATGTAAAATGTTACATTAATATTTCTATTCACCAACATACTATGAAATTTTAGGATATCAAGTGATTGTATGTTTAAATTTGATTAGTATTATCATTTTTTTATTATAATTTTAACTTCTACATGTTCAAAAATACTTCTAATATCATCTTAGAAATTAAATTTTCAAAAAAACCTTTGAGACTCCAAATACTTTATGTTAGGAAATAAAAATTATTTATTTTGTGAGAATATTTAATAAATAATCTATTAAAAACCATATTGTATATGGTATTTTATTTATTTAGAGAAATATTCATAAAATAATATTTTATTATTTAAAATAAGATACTAAAGTGGTTAGATCATATCCCTTATATTTTATAAAATAACCTATACAAAATCATTTATCATAGATAAAACACATTTTATTCTTATCTTATTTTTAAAAAAATGTTATATAATTGAATAAAATCATAAAACATGTGTATAAAAACTCATCTCATTTTTTTAAATAACTATTTGTTTGAAATAAATATCTTATCATACATGAGAAAAAAATAAGATAAAATAAACATCCTCTATTATTTTATATTATATTGAATCCACTCCATCAATGTAATAACTATTTTATTCATCACTCAAACACATACATCAAGATATATCCATCAATTATTATTTACTTTCATACTTTTTTATATTTAAAAAATTATAAAATATACAATCAGTATCTTTTAACCTTTAAAATGGATGAATTTATTTTTATAACATTAATACCCGGTACGGACTCTTTATGTAGTTTTTTTCACCCCTTCATGTATTCTAGACAATTTTTCCTCTAATGACTAGATTTTCCAAAGTGGAAACATATTACCTCCTTTTTAACACATACTTTTGGTTTAAATATCCTAGGGAAAGCATTGGACCCTATAATCGCCTTCTTAAGACATAAAATTTGACCCTTTTGTACTGTTAACATAACACTAGAGCTAATACCTATAATTTCTTACCCATCTAACCTCAAGAAATTTATGGGATCATGTAAAATTTATTTAACCCATTAATATTGTTATAGTTTTTCTATAAATTAATGTAAAATTAATTACATGGTCATATTAATCCTTATAAAGGAACTCAGGGTCTCCAAGTCATTAACATACCCAATAAAATTGATTATATGAGTGAAGAATAAAGTTTATTTGGTTATATTACATATACATGATTCCTTTAAAACCATAAAGATAATATATATTATGATTCTCATGAGTATATAGATCCATTTATTAAATATCTTCAATAGTCAGTTAGGAAGTGATAGCTCTAATGCATAGATATTTTCTTCTTATTTAAGAGTGATTCTTAAATTTCTATACCATTCTAGGAAAAAAAAAATTCAATTTTTAGAATTTATTACTATGAAATTTTTAATAATTAAGATTTATTTTTATCTATGATAAATGATTTTTTCTAATGATGTCATGTTTTACAATCATTTAATAATGAATTTTGTTAGATTTCATCTCACTATAAAAATTACCCTTTTTATTATATTATATCCATATTGGGTCACGATCGATATTTCATTAATATTTGGTTTTCTTTTGATACGATCACTTAGCCATTTAGGTATACCATCATGTCAGTCATATCATATGTTACTCTTAGATAGTTGAGTGGGACACTCCTTTCCCAAATTAATCATATGGATTATCTTTAACTCCATTTCTCAAGTATCCTAACTTTTAGGGTTTCCGAGCAAAGTGTGACCTAAATATTCTTCTAGATTCAATAACATTATCTTATTAGGATCACCCATAACATACTTTTCCTACACAAGTTAATACATGGGAACCATGATTTAGTAGGACTTTACCATTTGGATTATTAAGATCTTAAAAGTGTTTATATTGTAAGGAATATAACACTTAGTAGTTTCAAGGGGATTTAAAATATCATTGTCTTATCCTATGTATACATGATTTTAATAATTTAGTTTATATATACTTTACCTTCAAAAAAATTAATATGTTTAAAACATCTTAATGTATAACACTTAATATAATTCATGATTTTTGTAATCTACCAAAAAATAAAAAACAATTATATATACACATATATGAATGAAAATTATCCATAAAGTATATGAAAAAATTTCATATAAAGTATTATAATTGTATGAAACCAAAATCCCAAAAAGAGAAATCATGTTGAAATAGGTATTCAACACCCACTTTTATAGAAATAACTTAACCCTAATTCTAGTGAGAATCTTGACCCAAATTACAATTATATATGGATTAATACTCAAGAGAGACATAAATTTGAATATAATCATAACACCCAATGTATATAAATCATAACCAACATTTTATTTCAATTTTATAACCAAAAAAACAAATCATATTCATGATTAAAATGTAATTAAATCTTATATCATACAAAAATGAAATTCTTTATATGTATGGTATGTAATCTATAAGAATTATTTCAAACAATTTAAACTAAATCATACATCCATCCATAATATAAAAACTTTATATTTATGAATAATAAATCAATGAATAAACCAAATAAATGAACATTTAATAAATTTAAACATTAAATATGAATTTGTAAACATTAAATAAATAATAAATTTTAAAAACATTATAATTTAGATACTCTTTTTGTATATTATATAAGTAAATAAACATGAACATTTCACATTTATTTTAATATAAACTCTTTTATATTATCATTTACATGGTATTCAATAAAAACTCCTTCTTATTTCAAATATATTTTATTCATGAAATATTTTATATTAATATAAACATGAAATATTTTATATTAACACTTTATATAAACTAAATATCCCATATTTTACAAATAAGTACATTTAACATGAACATTACATATTCTTATTTTTTAAAATTTTAAAAATTAATATAAAATCATTATATATTTAATTATTTTTCATTTTATAATAATTTTATAAACTTATTAATATTAAAAAAAATTGTTTAAACCTTGATAAAATATAAAAAAAAGTTGGAAACTTTTAAATCCCACCTTTGAATTATTTATGGACTTAGAGAGCATGCACGGGCAACATTTTTTTATAATTTTTTAAAAAACAATATTTATTTAAAATATAAAAACTATAATCATTTTTATTGGAAACCATGATGATTTTTTCAGAATATGACTCTTGTCAAGTGAAAAACATGAAAAAAAATTAAGATAATTCATTTCAAGTTGATACTTCAAAAATATTTCTTTTAAAACCACAACATGGTTTTTCTATGCTAATTCATTATTTCATTATAGAAATAACGTTTTTATACTATATATGCTTTCTATTCGTAAAAACCATTACATTATTATATTATCTTACAATTTTATGTTTAATTAAACCATTTTATTGTCATTTTAATAAACTATGATGTGATTTTATATCTTTTATAAAACTACACCCATTTTTCTAATCAAATATTTTTATATTTTCAAAAATATCATAACCATAATTATTTTTCTAAAAACACATCTTGGTTATAGAAATAATCATTTTTCAAGTTTAATTATTTAATTAAAAATTAAATCCAAACATAATGGAAGTGGTTCTGATACAAATAAAGGGTTTTAGAGTGGGTAACCCTTATTGAAACATGCTGAAAATAATCAACCAAAATCGGTTTTTCATAATATAGATCCATTTGTTTGAACTTAAAAAAATAAATGAAGAGCCCAATTTTTTTCTCTAATGAATCTGTTTATCCAAGATATTCTACATGATCTTGATAATTATATTTGAGATTCATACAATATACTCCTTCTTCCTAGGTTATATATGGGTTGTATGAATCTCCAAATTATTAGGAAGAATCTTCTTCAATAAATAGTCTAGTAAAACCTTTAGTTAACTACTTTAATAAAAAAAAGAGAGAGAGATATTTTTTTGAGGATTATTCATAGGACTAATCTTTTATATGAATACTATACTTTTTACTTTGATTAAACCTATTTATATAGGCCTCTATGGATCTCCAGTGTTTCTCACACATTCGGCCCACTGATGAAACATTTAAAATATCAAAACTCCTTGTAACATATGATTCAAATCTTATATTTATTATTTAATGATTAAATGAATAATATGGATGTTAAAACTCCTAAAATAATCACCACATGATGATAAAACCAACTATGGTAGTTTATAGTAGGATAAATTGGTCAAATCACATGTTATTGTATAATGTATACATTTTCATTCACTAAACCATGATGTTGTGATCCTCATTATGTCATGGTTTACACAAGAACAAATCATAATTTATTTTATAACACAATATATTGATTTTCCTTAAGTTTTTATTTATCAAAAAAATAAGGCTATAAAAATGATCTAATTTATCCATGTGCTTTCATAACAAATATGTGATATGGATTTTTCATTATTATAGTAATTATTGATGATTTGAAAATTATTGGGACTATTAATGAACTTTTCAAGGAAGGTAAATACTTAAATAATAATTTTAAAAGAAATATGTTGTAATGAAAAATCCTTACCTTGGATAATATATTGAATATCTATAATATGGAATTTTCATTTATCAGTTAATATGTAAAATACAATTTGGACAAAATATTTTTATGGACAAGTTGAATCACTTAAGTGCACCAATTATTATAATATATATTGTTCTTTTTAAATATCATTTTCAACCATGATAGGGTAATGAGAACTTATTGGTCCTGAATTACCATATTTTTAATTTTATAAGAGCACTAATGCACCTCACAAATAATACAAGGCAATATATTTAATTTTTTTGTTAATATTTTTTTATTTACTCAAAGATATAGGAATGAAATAAATCATATATATTGTGATAACTTAAATATTATATTGATCAAATATTATTTCATTATAAAAATTTAGAACCAAATTTAGTTGTTTATGTTGGTGTTGAATAGTTTTCTTATCATAAATGTATTAAACTGAACATTTATTCACATATGGTGAAACTTTTTTTCAGTATACTCTAGAAAACAAACCATTTATGAGAATTCCTATAATAATTTTGATTGATTTCATATCATGAAGCATTCCATGAATGTTTTTTTAGGATCAGTTATTTATCATATCATAAATAGTTATAAATTAAGTATGAAAAATGATATTCCCATAACTTTACTTAAGGATAATGTGGTTGTATATAATGATTAAAATGTAGTTATATCAAAGTTTATGGTATTAAATAATATCACAAAAACTATTTTTCACTCATATTATTTAAAATAATAGTGAGATTGATATTTATTAAATTAGATCATGTAATAATATTATAGATTTTTTTAAAAGGCATTATCAAATATAAAATTGGAATGTGAAGACTTCAAAGTCTATCATGATTTTTTGAGGGGGTTTTTTGACACCCATGATATAATTTTAAAGTATTTTTATTTTTAAAAAATTAATAATTTTGGTGTTTGGTTGATGTTCCAAGAAAAAATTTGATTTTTTGGAATGTTTAAAGTATGGATGAGTAGGGATCACAGCTAAAAATTATCTTGTTCAGTGAATAGAGAAAATAATGTTTGAGTGTTTTAAGGTAGATATTTTTATAATCAATGTTAATAGGCTCCCGTCACATTTAACATTTTAAAATTTGATTTTTTTTATTTTTAATTTAATTGAACATCCCCTAATTTTCTCTCTATGATTCCAGAATACTCCCAACCTCCCCCTTATTTCTACCTCCCATGAATCCCCTCCATCCTCCATGTATTGTATTCATTAAATATTTACCAAATCGGTAGATCATAAAAAGAAAGTGACTCCTCTTATCCTCTTTCTTCATGTTCTTACATTTTCTTCAATTTTTCTTCCACCTAATGGCCTTGGTGGAATAGGGTTTATAATTTTATGAATTTCATTAAGTGGTTCATTAATAGTTATTTTGGTCTCTTTAAAAGGATCCACATTTTCTTCTAATAGTGGAATAAAATTATTAATCAATGGATTTCTTATTTTTCAGATACGTGACTCTATGTGTCTACCTTTACTCTATGAACCATGGATTATTGATGATTTGAAAAGTGTTATTATATAAATGTGAAGTGTTATAATGCCTTTTATGACTAATATAAGTTATAATCTTATTTTCATTTGGTTTTTTAATTTGTATGGAAATGTATTTTATTAGAAAACATTATTTTCATTTTTTAATGTAAGATTCATATAAGTTTTTTAAAAAAATGAATCTATTGTGTTTCCATTAAATCCTTTGGAACTGTTTCATTAAAATGATGGATTATAATTTATAATAAAAATGGATTTTTGAAGGAACTCACATTATAAAGTGTTTTTTTAATTATTAATTCCTTTTATTAAGTGATGCCTCATGGGATGCCTTTGGTACATAGGTGGGAGCATAAAACAAGTGTCATTCTAGAAATATAGGGACACCTAGACCACTGGAAGTTGTCTCATATGTACCATCATAGTTTTATTTTAGTATAATGGATATCACTTGATTAGCCATATGTCTATATGCTAGTGCTTAATATATCTTTTCCTAGTGGATTTTTGTGTGCATTGGGATGGTTATATTTTAGTATGAGGATCTGATTTATACCTTGAACTTAGACCCTAGTATCTTCCCATGATGCTTAGTTGGTTTTAATAAATATTTTATTTTTCATACTTGTTATATTTCCACATGTTTTTATTTCTAATTAGAATGTTTAAATTCATTACTTAATTTCATTAAAATATATATCATCAATCTATTATTTTTAATTAAAATGAAAAAAAAATTATATTTGAAGTTCAAACTAGTAGGTAATGGTGTATTTTGTAATGGTTAGACATAGAGTATGTGGTGGAATCCTATAGAGTTTGTTATGGTCACACCCTACATACACCCTTTAGTTGTCTTATTTTGTCTGCCACAGGTAAAGAAAAGGAACCGTTATGATGTGGAACATTCATCAATATTTAGACCATGTTATAGGAGCAGATAAAATAGGATTTTTATTTTTATCATGTGGATATGGGTAGCGATAGATGTATTTTTGTATCCCTTTTTATGGAATCTCATATATAGCCTTTTCAGTTTTCCATTTCATTCACTAACCATTTTGGACTCCTTTATGTATCATACATTTAATGTTAGATATTGTGAGTTAAATTAAAATTGGATATAGTTGATTAAGGTTAGTTGATGCTTCGTTGTTTTGGTGTTATTTTCACCTTATTATTCCATGTTTAGTTATGTACATAATTTTAAAAATATTTATTTAGTTTACATGGATAACCAATATATGTAAAGTTCATATTGGGTTCTTAGAGTGAACCCTTATTTTTATATAAATTAATGATTAAAATAATTCTCAAACTAGTATATTTGATCCCCTAGAACTAGTTTCCAACCTGAGATGATTGATAATACACCTCAATCCTTATAACAGGCCAACCTGAGTGACATGGAAGGCTATCCCAGGTGGTTTCATTACAAAATGACATCAAAGTAACCAAATTTGGTTAATGTTATCTAGGGGAGTTGATATAGATATAAGATATAATCGTAAAGGTGTATGTTATGTGTTATTGTATATCCAACACTTCTCATGATGAGTTTTGAGTTAACAAGGGTTGTTAAGAAAGTGTAATTTTGGTTTTTTTTGATACATTATTTATATTAGTGAAATTTAATCTTGGAATTGGATGTCAGAATCATAATAGGAGGGGTACACAGGCAGTGTTCATGGGTTGAAGACTGTGCACATAGGTCATGAACCTTGGTAAATGTGGTGTTTTTTTGTGATTTCTCATCCTAATGATTCCTAATAATTTATTTTATTCATTATGGAATCATTAGGATTTAACTTAATGTTTATTATGTATTTTTAAATGTATTTCAATGTTTTAATGAGATTTTTTTTCTTATTATATTTATTAGAGTGTCATTCATCCAAGAAGAAACCTAGTGACCCTAAAGAGGGATCGGTAGATAATTTTCCATGGGGAAACGCTCCAGTTGATAAAAATATCATTGAGATGGTAGTCTAAAAATTCTATTCTTGGAACAAGAACCTAACCCATGTTTAGATCAAGCTAGGGATCATGGTCAAGAGTTTCTTCACTACAAACCTCTTAGTTTTTAAGGATCCTCAAGAAGTAAAAAAATTAATTGGAAAAGAAATGGATATTTTTTAATTATTATAAACACATTAGGACTAGAAAGTAAAATGCACTAAATTTATACTCAAGGGACCCAATTGAAAGTTGTGGGTGTCTATCATACAATAAATATTTCAATGAAACCATACTTGGAATAATTTAAAAGTTATTTTTTCCCAATAATTCCATCCCAAGAAGAGGCAAATGGATAAGGACAAGGATTTTGTTTACCTTCAATTGGGTGGATGAATAGTTATAGAATATGAAAAAGTATTTATTGAGAATTCACATTTTTATTTAAAAAATTGTTATAAATTAAAATTTTAACGCTCAATGATTTGAAATGGGTCTTTTCATAAATATTTGATCTAAAATATTTCTATCCAAGTTATTATCATATGCTGAGGTGGTTGATAAATCTCTAATGGTGGAGATTGATCAAGTTTGGTTAATAATAATTGTGGGTAATTTCTATATTTTTTAAGTAGTTTAAGGAGTACTTATAAAAAATAAGGTAAATAAATATGAATATATAAGGGAAAGGAGTATAGCCTAGGCATCCAACTCAATTAACTTGCTCAACCCCTAAAGAGGGTCAGTCTCTGATATGAGATTATTATGGTAATATGGGACATATTAAACCATATTTTTAATAGGATCCAAATAATTATAATGAATATGGATGTGTAGGACACCTTAAAAGGTCCTAAATAGCATATATTTCCAAAAGAAGTTATAGCGGATTTTTAACTCCAAAGGGATCTCAGGTTTTTACTGATGGTTCAAAGGTCAAAAGACCCTAAACTTAAGAGTATAAATAGAATAGAGGTTCTTCTCATGGGTAGAGACCATTTAGGGGTGAACCTCATATAATATATATATCTTATATTCAGTCTGAATCTAGGAAAATATATGTTATTGAACAAGTTCCTATAGAATATGAGGAGTGGCTATTGATAGTGTGAGTTATCATCCTTATAAAATCATTTTTACCTATTTATTTATTTGATATCAGTTACACACAATAATTTGTATCTAATCATTTTTTGTAACTATTGAATCGTCCATATAGGCCTATGTCAAACATCATAGAGATAAAAACTCCTCTCGAGAAGAAGAAGGAACAAGGATTCTAGTTTCTATCATGTAATATCTTTATATTTGATGTATATCTAGTCTAGGACTTCCTTGTTCTAGAAATAAATATATTTGGTCTCATTTTAAGGAATATATGGATGGTTAGATTCTAGGTTCACATCTATTTTTATCACTAAAGAGTGGCATTTACCTCTTCTGATGGGAGTTCTCATCTATTATAGGGTAAATAGGACCCAAGGTCTGGCTGAATGGGGCCTTTCCTTCCTAATATTAGGAAATTTTTGTGTGAGATATCATATATATTATTGGAGGCTAATGGATGGAATCTGGTAAGTGATTTTCATCCAATGGAATAGGGGTTTCTTAAGGTATTTTTAGATGTATTTTTAGGATTTCATCTTGATATATAAGTTTAATTCTCTATTAATCAGGTTTCTAGGATGAAATATATATTTTTCAGTATATTTTATGGTTATAGCTAAGATAAAGGAGTATAATATTTATTTTGATGATATTAAAGTGAATGGGTTAATTTTCCCCAATGTATCTCTATGGGAAAATCATGTTCTCTTTTCTAAAAAGATCTATGGAAGCTCACTCTTATGTATTGACTACTAAATGTTAAATCAACGGGCCATCAAGAAATATATACTTTATATTACATTGATGATCTATTTTACTATTTAATAAGGGGATGGTTTTCCAAAATTAATCTATTATCAAGGTATCATCAACTTCAGGTTAAAAAAATTAAATGTACCCAAGACTACCTTCCAAAGTCAGTATAGTCATAATGAATACCTTTTAATTCCATTTATCTTAACAAATTTTCCTATATTATTTTTAGACCTTATAAACTACATCTTCTACTAATACCTTGACTATTTCATCATGTTATTCATGGATAAAATTTGATTGTACTCAGAGATACAAGAGGAGTATGGGTACTATTTCAGAGTTGTGTTGGGAATTCTATGAGATCATCGTCTGTATACTAAATTATCAAAGTATCACTTTTATATAAAATAAATAAAGTTATTATAATATTTAGTGTCTAAATAAGGAATTTTTTTGGATCTTGAGAAGATGGAAATCATTATGTCTTGGTAAGATTCCTAAAATTCCATCGAGATATAGAGCCTTTTGGTTTTTGTAAGATATTATTAGTGGTTTGAATAATATTTATCATAGATTTCATCTCCTTTAATAAATCTCACTTATGAAGGAGTAAAATTTGAAAGGACATCTAAATTTCTAGAATCCTTTTATGAGTTAAATTGGAAGTTGAAAATGGGTCCAACTCTTATTCTTCCTTAGCTAAGAAAAGTATATGTGGTTCATTGTGATGCATTGGGTCTAGGTTTGTGATGTGTTTCCATGAAATATTTTTATTTCGTTGCTTATGGGTATCACTAGATATGTTCTCATGAAAATAATAATTCATATCATGATCTTGAGTTTGAAACTGTAATTAATTCCTTAAAATATTGGTGACATTATCTCTGTAGTGAATGTTTTATGGTGTATACTAACCCCAAGAGACTGAGTTATATTTTATCCTAGAAGGATTTGAAACTCGGGTAGAGTTTATGGGTGGATTACCCATAAGAATATGATTTTGACCTCATTTATACCCTTGGAAAGTGGAATGTGGTCATCGATGCACTCATTAGGAAATCTCCATCCATATAATTATAAGAATCCAGAATTGAATAGATCCTGGTGGGCCTTTTACAAAAAAAATATTTGGATGTGAAAAGGGATGAAGAGGTGATTTTTTTGTCTCACAAAAAAATAACACCCGCTCTTATTGAATTGATTCATCATGAGAAACTATGGGATACATAATTTCAGTTTATGAGGGGATTTATAAATGATTTGGATACCACTAGTGATTGGCATCTTTCTTTAAATGGTGTTATCGGTTTTTGATATTTTCTTGTGCTATCATGCTTATTAAGGAAGAACATTATATAGGATTACCACCATGATTCATGGGAAGTTCATTCAAGAGATACGAAGATGTATTATAACATAAAGAGATAATTTTAGTGTCCTTCCATTATAATGTTCATAAAATATTATGTGTCTCAATGCTTCACATGTCAATGAGTAAAATAATAACATCAAAATCCCTCTAGAATACAATAGTTATTGTCCATTCCAACATGAAAATAGGATGATATGACCATATAATTTATAATTGGGCTACCCCGTACCCCTTGAGGAAATAATATTATCTGATTATTTATTGATCAACTGACTAAATCATCCAATTTTCTTCCAATTAATTATAGGATGAAAATTTAATACCTAAGAAATATGTATGTTCATGAAATAGTAAAGTTTCAGGGGGTATCATTTTCCATTGTATCTAATGAAGATCATTGAATCATCTCATGGTTCTATAAAGGCCTTTAAGAGGTTATGGGAAGTTAGTTAAAACATAACATTTTATGTTACCCTAAAAATATAGTAAAATGGGAGAGAAATCTAAATTATGGATGATATGTTACATGATTTCATTCTAGAAATTAGAGGAGGATAAAATGGGCACATATTATTGATTGGGATTTTATATAATAAAAATTATTAATCTTATATTAAGATAGATCCCATTGAATCCTTATATATTCAACCTTTTAGATCTCCCATTTCTTGGACTAATATTAGTGATTTCTCAATGTTGGTACTGAGCTTTGTTTATGAGATGAGAAAAAAAAGATTCATCTCATTTGAAAACGTCTAGTGATGGATCAAATCACCAGAATTCATACACTAGTCACTATCATTGACCATTGTAATTCTTAGTGTGTGATTGATTATTTCTAAAACTTTCATCATGATTGTGGCATAGAAGGTTATGGAATCAAGGAAAGATTATTCCTTAGTATGGTGGGAGATTTTAGATTATATTAAATCTTGGGAAGTTTTTATACTAATTATATCTTCCCCATTAGTTGACATCCATTCATGATGTATTCTGTGTGTCCCAGTTGAAGAAATATCATCCTGGTCCATCTTATTTGGTTGAATAGGAGAGTTTGGATTTAGAACATGATTCCTTGGTAGTTGAGAAACCTACACATATTATTGATTACAATAATAAGGTTATTCAATATAAGTCAGTCCCTTTTATTTATGTGCTATGGCTATATGAAAATAACTCTCAATGGATATGGGAGTATCAAATAAACATGAGGGTAAAGGTTCTGAGCATAGTGGAAGTTCTTATCACTGCTATTCTTGGCTCATAAATTTTCATATTCAATGGATCATTCATATATTTTACAATATTTAAACATCGTGAATAATGAAATTTTTTCATTTAATATTGAAAAGGGTCACAAGAACTAAGAGAATATATTTTTCAAGTTAAATTTATAATTAATTTAAATTGATCAGAAGAAATAATACCACATCCTTGATATATTTATTTGATGAAGATATTGATCATCTAAAAACCTTTTTCTACTACCATCATTGCTTTTGTATAATCCATGTTTATAACCCCTCTAATGGTGATCCACACATGATCGTTTGATCTCCAAACAACATTGATGGATTTTTGAGTGCTTGCATGGTGGATTGACTATCTTTTAGTGTTAGTCTTGATCATTTTGATGATTTATTCAGGATTGAAGTATTGTAATTTCACTCTTGTTCTTAAGAGGATGGAGGAAGGAGTAGAATCTCTAAATCATTCTGTAATCCTAAGAGAGGTCTCTAGAATTTTTTGGGCACAATAATTCTCAATCTTGATCTATCTCGACCAACCTATACATAATAGACATAGTCTTCTATTTATAGAGATAGGGTTATGTTTTAAATATTATTTAATTTCACAACCATTAAATAATATATTAAACCTCATCTGACCCCATGACATGTAATAATATTATTATAATTTTTTTCATGGTGTAAGCAAATTGGCACAATGATAAATATTATTTTATTAGATTGAAAATTAATATATATCACAAGAAAAAATCTTGGTCCACTATTCCTTATCGAAACTATCCAATACCCAAATTAATAAAATATTTATTCATAAATAAAATAAGTATTTTATTCATAGTTTATATAATAAATATTTATTAAATATTCAATAAATAAAATAATTATTTTATTCACAGTCTTGAAAATACATATTTATTAAATATTAAAATAATTAAATAAATTATTTATTACCTTGAAAATAACAAGAAATAAATAAATATTATATATTCATATAATTAAACAATTACATTATGAATAAATATTTATTTAATATTTACGGTCAATAAATCATGAACAAATTTATTTCTCGGTCTTGAGAAAAATATTTATTCCAATAATTAAATTCAAATATATTTTAATTGCAATCAATAGAAACACTTATTGTATAACCCTCTAGGCTTTTTTCTCATTAGCATAAAATGGTCTTGCCTAAAGTACAAGATTATCGTCTAGTAATGGATTATTGAACTAAAGAGAAAAAATTTAATGTCTCAACATTAACACTCGCAGATGAATGATTACTATGTAATATAATCCATTTGTCACAATACCTCATAAAATAAGTTTCACACTAATGTCATCAACCTATATACTTGATATTTCTTTCTTTTACAATTTGAAATAAACTCATTTTTAAATGATGACCATTGAATTTAATGCGGTGGTTCAATTTCAATCAAAGTATGAGATATAAATATTTATAAATATGGAAAGGAAAATTTATTTATTAACTTATTGTTTAATAAAATTTCATTCATAACACACCCAATGTACCCAACTTCACCATAAATTGTGTTTTATCAAGATTTATGATAATACGTATGAGTTCATGAGTCATGACATGGGTTAATAATACTCTTAAAGATTAAGGACCATTACACACTCTCCTAGATAAAATATTTGATGACACATAAACAAGAAGAATTCATATAAGTGGGTCTATTCTCATAATATCCTATATTGGAGATTACTAAGTGAAAAAATCATATGAAGAAGTTTCACCTGCTTACAAATACTCACAACTGATAGTCAACATACTATGTTCCCCATCATAGAATTTTATTCAACCATAGAACTAGGTTTAAGAATATCATCATGGAATTTCAAGGTTCTCATCATAGATTTTAATGTGATATAAAACATAGAACATTATCACATTAATGTTATATAGAACAATAATAAATATGTGATAATACAATCATTAATATTAATTTTTATGAATATGGAAGTCAAAATTACAAATTAGTTGGTTATATAGTACAAACTCCAATAGAATTTCATTTTTACTAGAGCCAATAGCTAATGATTGGTTAGTTCTCATATGTTAAACATGCTTATGATGAGTATGCCTACAACTATTGGTCCTACCATGTTTCCATGGATAGGTTTGGTAAATCCATATGTCCATACGGTTAATCTACTTACTGCAACATTACTGCCTTGAGAAAATAACTCAAATGGTGATATAAATTAGTATCAACCTCTTGTTTCCATGTCATAATCCCAGAATCTTGACTAATTCCATAGTTGAATCTTATCATAATAATGATAAATAACTTTATTTTGGTATAACCCAAAATCATAAAATGGCATTTCTAAACTACTCTTTATGCTTCATTAAAAGCCACAACATAATCAAATATTATCAATATAGAAACCACTAGCTGTAATAATGTTTTCTTCCATACTACCTTAGAATTTTCTGTGATACTAGATCAAATTGAACTAAGTGAAGACAAGTGATAAATTACCTTGATCACTAGTGTTTCCACTTC
Source organism: Viscum album (assembly GCA_963277665.1). Lineage (NCBI taxonomy): Eukaryota > Viridiplantae > Streptophyta > Magnoliopsida > Santalales > Viscaceae > Viscum > Viscum album. The sequence goes on from OY728146.1 coordinate 528,456,589, forward strand.
TCCAAACACCAAGAACACATCCATTTATAATTTTAAAAATAATTTAGGATACTTCTAAATGTAAGTATATGTAGTTATGTTGTATATTTTTTATACCACCTACCATGCATTATGCATCAGTAATATCAAACATTAGTTCATATCATGTAATATGAGATAAATTACAAGCACTTATTCTTGTGAAATTATTTTAATCTAAATAATATCTTATGACTTCTATAAATGTTCTACTGGAAATATTATATGATAAAAAAAATTGGTGTTGAATTGTTAATATATGTATAATTACTAGATTTAGTAGACATATGTATCTATTTTTTAGTACTTCTTCCCTAGAATATGGTTTTTACTTTAAGTCATACTTGGAGAAATTCATTCCTTATTCTTCCCAAACTAATCATACATAAAAAAATTTCCATATTTTATCTATATATCTATCTTGAAAACTTATAGTGGTCCCACTAACCTATTATAGACACATGTCACTCATTCATTCCAAATTCAATGTTCTATGATCACTATGCATGATTTATTCATAAATTAATTTATGTGATATGTATATCTTATTGTAATTTATTAATGTCACTGATAATTTATAGTTATGCCTTGTATACATATACCGTAGGTTCTACTTTTTTTTTCATCATATAGACATATTATATAATATTTACTCTAAATGAGGTGTCCTTGAAAATCAATAGCCTAATATTATTTTCATATAAATATGATTTGACAAGTATAATTGAAAATAATTTTAGTCATGATAATTGGTGTATATGTTTTTTCATAGAAAAAAACTTTCAATATTCAATCATGCTTTATTGGTGCCATATTTTATCATTCATTCCTAGTTTCTCTTGAATACTCATGAGAAGTATCATGTCTTAGAAGCATTCAAAATATAAAGTTCATGAATCATGACACATGAAGTTCATTACTTGAATTTATACATACTTTTCAACCTTAACATGTTTCTATTTAATTATTATTTATAATAATATTTATTATAAATGAAATATATATATATATTACCCACTACGGTGAACATAAATCACCTATTTGGTTATTATGCAGTATATGTCTCTAGAACTACTCCTCCCACTATGATCAATAGAGTCCAACAATCCCATACCAACTCATGTGCATCCAAATCCTTAACCAATAGAAGATAATTCTACTCCCACTATCTCTAAAGAGGTAGGATTCCTTTATGTAAATATAATTAGTCTTGATTAGATGTTGATATTCTTCTTAGAGATAGGATTATTAACTCAGATGCACCTTAGTGTTTGATATTTTTTGTAGATAAAGATAGATTTTAAAAAATGGTTTTCAATATAAAATTTGGTATTTTACTAATAGATTATTATCAAATTATTATTGATATGATATCTATTAAACAATATATTTGGGATATTGTTAGTTGTTTCACTAATATTTTCAAAACATGTCTTGGAAGAAATTATGAAATATTTTCAATATATATAAGACTCTTAATTGATATTCCTTTTCCTACCATTATTATATTTATGTATATAAGAAAATTTGATTTTAGTAATTACTTAACTCAACATGTATGGTCAATGATTACATGGATAAGATGTTCTCCAACAAACTAACTTGGAGATTCCCCAATCTTTACTAAGTGTACCCATTTAATTCACTGAGTATTTCTGAAATTTTAGTAAGTATATGAAGTTACCCTAATCTTTAGAATATTTCATGTGGCCATGTTGAAATAATTCTAAAATATTTGTGGTGTACCATTAGTTATAAAGGTTTATTTATCTAAAACACAATAATAATATTATTTTTATACCCATTATATTAAATAAATTGAGACTAAAACACTTTTATGTGTATAAAAAAGTCAACTAATTTTAGTTTTATTTGATAAATAATTATCTTTCCATAATCAGGTAAGGTTTTTATATTTTATATTCATAATTCGTTATAATGGATATTTTTTATCCAATAGTTATAAAACTGTTAGTTTAGTATTGAAGTACTATAATAACATGTATTCCAAATGTGAAATAATGTCACATTATGTCTAGATGTACACTAATATAAATGTTTTGGTAACACTTATTACAAACATAAATCAATCCATTTTATAAATGAGATCTATTGAGCTCCCCATGGTTGACATAAGAATCTCCCTTTCTTATCTCCTTTTGAGTTTACTTTATAACATTTATATTCTTTATCATTTAGTTTATTGAAATACATGTATTTTGTATGAATGTTTTATTTTAAAACACAATTGGTGAATATAAACATGATTAATATACCTGAATTGGATGAAATAACTTTATTCTTCAATTCATTTAAATTTATTTTTCAGTTTCCATTCTTTTCACATAATAATCAAATAGCCTCCTATTCATTATTCTACCTATGAATCTTTTGTATTTTTTAAAGACACTATAAAGGAAATTTTAAATTTATATTATAAATGGGGTCTTTATCCTTGTATTTAAAAAATATCACTATAATGGGTAAAAAACATGTTTCAACCAATCATTATATGCTTGGTGAAGTATGGTCAAAATATTCTTGAATGTCTTATTCATTTCGTTTATCTAGGTTTGGAAAAATAATGATAACCTTGGTGGTAAGGATAACAAAATAAGAATAATGGTTAAGTTCTTATTAAAGTGGAATCTTAATTTTTCTAAATGATCAATATACCATAATATTTTGAAATCATGATCAGTAACTAGATTCCCTTATTCTAATTTATATTCATATAGTTCATTGATAATCTTATTTATTTCAAGAATTTCCTTCTATTTCTCAAGAAAAATAAAATGGTATATTATGGTGTAAGAATACATGTCCTTATGTAGTATCATCAACTCTCGGTACATAGTTTATAATATAATATAATGGACATAGGAAGCATCCTCTACATATCTCTAGTAGGCATCCTTTTTACCTTTTCTCACCTACTAGGTGGTAGAACTGGAATAAGGGATTCCAATATATAATACAAATTTTATGATAATAATGAATCACATAAATGATTGAACCATACATAGAAATTTTTATTTGTAAGGATTCACCCTGAGTTATGGAATGAACATAGTGTTTTCTGGTTTATCTTTCCTTTTTTATAAAATAATTACAATTGATGATCAAAAATTTATTGATTACAAATTATGTGAGGCATAATAATTTTACTTAAGTCTTCCACTAATTTATTAAGCATCAATATCCCTCACCATTTAACTGGTAATGTCTAGTTTCATGGATATTCTAGTGGTAAGGATCCATATTCCCCTTCTCATAACCCAAGTTAGGGCTTGGTCAATTATTTAAAGTTATTTATGTAAGAAAATATTTTCCAACTACAATTTTTCAGCTACATCATCCATGGAGTGGACTCCACAATAATGAAACCTTTTCATGTATTTCCTCAATAATTTCCTCCAAGTTACATAAATTCTAGAGATGGATACTTTTTATGATTTAAATTTATTAAGTCAACCCAAAATTTTCATAATAACTCCTTGATGAAAGTAATAATATCAATGAGGGTTGGTCAAACAGTTAGTTATATGGTATTATTCCTAATAAATTAATATAAGGCTTAGTCGAAGTTAATATTAAATTGAGGGATTTTGTTTATTATGAATAAATATTTATTATTTTATCATTTACATGACTTGTTAATATTAAAAGGATTTTACTTAAGGTATTAACCATGTTACGATAAAACATGTTGAATAATATATTATTTTAATTCCGTATCTTCATATTAGTCCATTTATTTATGTTATCGTAGTCTTTATTCCATAAAATAAATCATACATAAGTCATTAATAAAATAAATAAATAAATGACATGATCATGAGTGTATCTAATGGTTGATTTATTGAGTAGCTAATAAATTAATCTATGACCTTAGGGGAAAACCCCTAGTGTTAGTCTTTGAAAGATTTGTAGCATTCCACCTATCTACAAATTTATTATTCAGGTTAGTTTCATATCAATTCCATTTTCAACCACCTCTATGCACCTGGGGATACTCCTTTTTATTACATACGTTTTATAAATCATATTCAGGTGAGAAGAAATAAAGTAGTTGTTATGGTGAATTACATAAAACAACCTTAGACTCATAGGTTCTATATAATAAATGAGGGAGAGATGAAATGCAGGATGTCATATTAAATTTAACAATAAATGACTAAAAATCATAAAATATGTCATGACCTGACCCACCATGGTTTGACTCGTGACTACTGCAAGCCCGCCTCTAATAGGCTAGGGGTTGGAGACCAACACTGAGTATGAATACCCCACAAATGGGAGGAATTTTCCTAAATAACATGTACACATGCACACATCTCCAAGCCCACACAATGATGAAATTTAAAATAATTGAAAGCATGCATGCATATATCTAACATCCCACAATAGAGTATGACAGTAAAAGTATTGAAAGTGGGAAAATGGGACAAATACAATTCCAACCAAAAACTATAAAGAGTATTACATGCTCTAAGGGAAAATACTAAGTCAAATTCAAGATCCTAGTAAAACACATCATTCTAACAAGCTCCAGTTATGCTCCACCGGCTCTATATCCTCCCATGACACCATAAAAAGGGTCTTCGTCTGCATAATACATGACACATATGAGAAAATCCCATTCAGGTATGAGTATAAAAATACTCAGTAGGACACCCCAAAAATACTAAAAATTAATCACCAAGTATAGTCAGATAAATTCAAGATATAGAAATAAATGTATAATAGAAACACTCATACATACTTAGGAAAGACACCACGCCACCAGGAGGTCATAACCAACTAAAATCCATAGGATTATACTCTAATAAATTATCATTCTAAGAGAATAAACTCCACAATCCATGTTATCATCATAGAAACTTGATGAAGAGGTATAGATCATTGTTACTTGACCAATAAATTTCATTGGTCTAAGAATATCCTGATACATAGATAGGGGTTATGCCCAAAACCAATGGGGGGATCCATTAACCTAATCTAGATCAACTTTTTATGTTGGGGATCATTTTTCAATGATACCACAAACCCTATTGATATGGCCTACTAGATGGAGGATAAACACCCTGCTCAGGGAGGTCACACTAATTCCACAAACCCCAACTAGGGATCAAAGGATGATAGAGGATCGCACTCCAGTCTCACGAAGGGACACCAAAACTCTATCTAAGACTCAGCCTCTAGAGGAGAACACAATCATGTGATGTGGATGTATTTTCATTTTGTAACCTATAGGGAAAGAACCAAGAGAACAAAATAAACCTATACTAGTTAAAAAAAAGGAAACAAAGATCTAAAAACACTCTTGAAGGGGGTACACGGCGTGTGCCAAGGGGTATATGGCGTATCCTCATGTCTGGTCATATGGAAGAGCCTCACACAGCATGCAAGTCTCCATATACATGGAGTGTATAATAATTACACAATGTATAGAGACATATAGTATTCTACCTATGTCACCTAGTTGTGTCTGTGTATAGTGGGCATGTATGTGTACCGGCCTATGTATTCTAATTTGTGTCTGTGTCTAAGTACATAGCATGCCATCTGGTCATGTACTTTTTCCCATGCTCATGTACTCTCTAAAATACACATAGATACTCACATAATGGATCCACATGTAGTGTGACCAATTCACATGATGTGTGATACTTAATTTTAATCAGAACCCTAGCATCATAGCTAGGGGTCCCACACAGTATGTAACGTCAGATTACACATTGTGTTGCTCACAATTTCAAAATCTACTTCTACTGTGTCCTTAACTTCTCTAGAGAAACCACCCTTACTAAAACCTATATATTGGGGTTTATCTAGGCCTATGGTCTCTATATCTCAAGATTTTAGACTCTGAATTCGCACAAAAAAATGATTTGTTGAGTAAAATCATCATTGTTCATCAAAACCATAAATAAAAATAACCACAAATCCATATATTCTGCTCTCGATCATCCACCATTTTCATCATACCTTAACTGTACCATCGATCACAAACATCACCCATGGTATTTATCCATTGTTCTAAAGAATGGTCATGCAATGATCAAATATCGGGTATTAATTGAACTGTGGTCCAAATAAAAATGCCTATGATGAACATGCTAAGAATGGAGGAATAAAACCACAAGACATAAAAGTGAGTAATGAACCTCATCCATTACTCTTTTGTACTTTATTCTTTGTCATGTAAAATGATGAACAAAAAGGGATAAATCAATGCACAAAAAAATTATTCCATAAAATTAAATCTATTGACTATGCGTGTATCAATTATGTTTGTGGAATTGATCTTTGTCCATATGAGATTAAGAAATAGGATAAAAATCACAAATAAAAACATACTACCTAGAGTTTGGATCAATCATTGACAAATAAAGGTTGTGTTTCCATCATTTACAAGATCCATGAACTTTGTTGGTGTGACGATCCATGATCTGATCTCAATCCATTGTTGTTCATTGAGAAATTTTTTCACGGTTGTCTAAAATCACCAGGGTTTGAGCGTCCAACCCTAGGTAATTTCTATAATAATGTACTTAAAGTATAAAATAGGTTGATGAATTAAAATAAACAAAATAAAATAATTATTTCACTTATTTCATTCATTTATTCCCGTGATGACTTCTTCAAAAATGCACCATGCTGACAGAGGTTACGTCACACCTAGGGTAAAACCCACATTCTAAACTCAATGGTGCCCTTATATTTCTAATATGGGCCCCTGTTCAGGAGTAATTACACTTTTTTAGGAAAAAATTTTGTGTGTTTTGTTTAATATATTTAATATATTTCAGACACTTATTTTGGGCACACCAGGACTAAAAATAATACACCGTCTCAGCACCTGGTCCTAAAATAATCTATATAATATTCAAAAATAAAAAAAAAATCTTATACATTAAATTCTCACCAAATTAGGGAGTTCCATCCCTAAAAGAGAAAATACTACTCAAAAAATGAGGATACTAGGATCGCATTTGGGTCTCCCGCTCCCAAGTTCTCTCCTGAAGATTCTCAAGCATCCACCAAATACACACAAGGGGAATCAAATTCCCACAAAGGATCCTCTTCATCAGATACTCTTAAAAGGTAGATATATCCTCAATTTCCAGCTCACCCCAATCGATAACATGTGATGGGTCGTACACGTTCCTCCTCAGCTACGACATGTATAAGACGTTGTGTACCCGGTCCAACTGCGGCGATAGAGCTAATCGGTACTCCACCTCGCCAACTCTATGCAGTATCTAGAGGGGACCAATGAATCTTGGAGATAAATTTCCACCTCAACCAAATATTATCAATCCATGTCGAGTTGAAACCTATAAGAACACATGGTCTCCCTCCTTAAACTCCAAAATCATACTTTATTTGTTTGTATAATACTTTTGATAGATCTTTGTACTCTACATCTGTTCATGGATGATTTTTACCTTCTCTGTAGTAGCTCACACCAACTCTAGGATCGTGAGTGTTGACTCAAATGGATCAGTCCAACTAAGTGGTGACCTATAGGTTCATCTGTAAAAATCCTCAGATAATGTCATACCAATGGTGGAATGATAGTTTTTGTTGTACGTAAACTCCACCAAGGATGGGTGATCCTCCCAACTATGGTCAAAGTCCAACATAAAATCTCACAGCATGTCTTGCAATACTTGGATGTTCTGCTCTGTCTGGCCATTATTCTGGGGTGAAACATCATGATCAATCATAACTAAGTCCCAAAGGCTTCATCCAATCCTCTTTATAACCAATAATTGAAGCAAGTATCATGTTCAGAGATGATTGTCAAGGTAACTCCATGGATTCGTACTATCTATTGAACATAGAGGCATCATAACCTCTCTACTAAACTCTTATCTTAGATAGCTAGAAATTTGGATGAATTGGTGAGTCTATCTATAATCACCCAGATGAAATCATGCCCCCTGGAAATACATGGTAATCCCATCTCTAAACCCATGTAAATGTCATCCCACTTCCACTCTATCACCTTAAGGGGTTGAATTAAACCCACTGTAACCTGGTGTTATGCCTTCACCTGCTGAAAATTGAGGCATCAATAGATAAACTCTTTAACTACCTTATTCATACCTGGACACAAAAACTGACTTTGAAGGTCCTAGTACATATTTTCCACACCTATATGTACAACTGAAGGGTATTTATGAAACTCTCGCAACACCTCTTCCCACAACATCAAAGGTACCATTAATTGTCCTCTAAAATGGATAGTGTGCTCCCACCTTTAGAATATACATCAGGGGAATTTCAAATGGATATCGGAGTACATAAGATATCACAGTTAGTATCTCCATGTTGAGCATCCCTAACACACTATAAAATTAGTGGGGTAATAACCATCGAATGAAGATATAAAGCACCATCCTTATCAATAAAGAACAAATTCAATGAGGCTAACTACATTGACACCTCGGAAAACAATTGATAACAATATCTTCTATGGAGATGGTCTTTCACCATGTTACCCTTCCCATGAGTATAGAAAATATCAAAGTCAAAATCCTAGAGTAACTCTATTCATTTCCTAAATCTCAAGTTAAGATCATTTTGTGAGAAGGTATACTTGAGACTCTTGTGGTCATATTAAATGATAAATCTCCCATCCATCAGGTAGTGTCACCTCATATTCAATGCGAAGACTACCGCAACTTACTCAAGATCATGGGCTGTGTACACTACTATAAAAATATTCTATATTCATAGGCCTATAGCCATAGTTTAATTGGTCCGTGGCTATAGATTAAAATATAGACACGATTATTTAAAAACCATGTCTTTAGAATAGATAAACCTATGGCTAAATGTGTCCCATGGAAGAATCTCCTCAATTGGTTTTAACTCCATCACAACTCATCTCCCACCCACATATCCTCCCTCATCAAGACTCATCTCCCACCCATGAAACCATTCTTCCTCATTGACAACTGTTCAATTCCACCATCAGCCAATCATCGCCAGATTCTCCACTTAGTTCACCACTCCCTCGCGCGATCCCTCTCATCCCCTTCATTGTGTGTTCCTCTCCTCCTCCACCCCCTTCGTCAAGCATTCCTCCTCCAATCATTGAATCGTCTGAACCAAGACCTTCCATGAGTGTGATCCATGAAATCCATCCCCTACACTTTCTATGAATATTTTTTCATTTACTCCTTCACGGCAGCTGCTTAATTGAAAGGGAAATCATTCCATTAATGTCCTATTCATGCCATAAATGGATTCGAATTTTATTTTTTACATGGGGGTAGTCCTATTTATTTGAAATTAGGGTGATTTGGGTTTAAATGGTTTTGTACATTAGGAGAAGGCAAGTTATTGATGGTTCTACCTCACTTTGTCCCTCCTTTAATCCACCTCAAGAGGGGATCGATTTCTGGTATTATTCGACAATGATTTTGAGTGATTTATTTCATCCATTTCATTTTTTTTGGTTTTCCATCCATAGTATATAATTTTTGAAGATTTATGTTGGTGTTTATTGGAAATTTTCCCCAAAGGATGGTGGAAATTGTCCCACATGATGGGGATTTTTCCTGGTGTAGATAGAGGATGTCTTGAGATAGCGGTTGTATGATATTTCATAATGTTTCATCAAAGGTATGTCACATAGTGATTTTATTTACGGTTCTCAGATAAATTTAATAAAATAACCTACTAAATAGATACCATTTTTTTGTATTTTCCCATGATAGTATTGGGTGTATTCCATGGAACCTCCATGTGTGTTTGTTCATGGTTTTGGTGCATTGAGGCAGCTTAGTGATTGATTAATCATTTATGTATTTCTATTTTAAATTTTTAAATTAATTATAATAAATATAATTAATTTAATTAGATAAGATAATTAATTATAAAATTTTATAATTGATTATTTTGAATTTTGGGCCCAGGCTAGGAGCCTCAGTTGATGTTAGATCTTATACAATCTTAGAAGGTGGTCAATCTTATTTAAATTAAATAACTTCAATTAAGTTCAGTGGTTTCTTGGGCATAACCATTTGGTTTATACATGATTTATGTGAAATGTGATGTGTGCAGTTTCACAACCTCAAGATATTAAGATTTATAAATTAATTAATTAGTTTAATTATAATGTAATTAATTTGAATTAAATTTGGAAAGTTCCAAGGTCCATGATGAACCATTGTGCACTTGCTATATATCTCGACCATAGATGTCTAAGAGTATAAGTATAAGTGTATGCCTTGAAAAACATGAACCCCATATGGGGTGTATATAAAATAAAGTGAATTATATAAGCGTAGTGGACCTTAGTGTAGGTTCCTTGGTGACCTTCAAGTGGAGGGATGTGATGAGATATAGTTATTATACCTAGTAGGCCCTAAAAGATCCTTAATATGCCTTAAAACCTTCATGATAGTAGAGATGAGTGTGTGAAGGTGTTCCTCCCCTAATGAGGTTTAGATACCTTGGTGGGTATAATTTAGGCCAAATTGATGATAGTTTTGGTGAGCGGACTGACATAGTGTGACTTGGAAAGTGATATGGTAAGGTTTCAATATCTTTAGACCTATGCAAGTAAGGCTTTTCTTATGATTATAGTGAGGTTGTGAGATGTTTATGACTATTTCAAGGCACATGATTCCTATAGAGTGGTGGGTGATGACATGATAGATGTGAATTTGATAAAGGAATCCACATAGGGTGTTCGTTCTATAATGTAACCTAGGGAACCCATAAGGGTGCCTCAGTGATTTTGACCCATGTGAGGGGTGCATGAAATAATGATTATAGATGATTGTGGTTGTCACTTTGGAACCCAAATCAATTGTGTGTGAGCCAGATGTGGAATTAGTGATGATGATTGGTCATGCTCTTGAGAATGAAACCCTTTTTTTAGATGAGTTTGAGAAGATTGAAAACCTATATATAATGTGTTATATGAGATATTAAGGGAGGGACACACTACCCTCAAGGATTTAAGTGTAATATGCAAAAGGTTACCCAGGATTTAACTGTTTAGTCAAAATAGGATGCCTGGGATATGCTCTTAGGCTCTGGCTGTTTATCCTGATACAATATGAATACCTTGGTAAATCTCATTATATTCAATATTTTGGTTTATATAGAATTCTGAGGATATTGGGATTCCATATTTGGGTCAATATGATTACCTAGGGTCATCCCCCAAGGAATCAATTTCATTGATGATACTACTATATTTCCTAGGCCTATCCCCCTAGGAATCTGTTATATGCTCAATACTACAAGATTTTCTAGAACACGCTCCTTGGAATTAGGCATGGGATTGATACAATTAGATTTACTAGAATTACCTACAAGAAATTGATGATTTCACCATATAATACATTTCTATTAGAATCCGTACTAGTGGGAATGATCATGTGACATGAAAAAAAAATCTGACACTAACCAAAGCAGGTATAACCAATACTGAGTGTCACGTTATAGCCCAAGGATCAATGATGGATATTTATTTATGCTTCCACAGTTTATTTATTTATTCAAATGAACATATCATCTACCCATACACTATATTTTATGGTTATTCATAGTACCCCATTTGTGGTTCTTTTCTTAGTTGTACTCAAACACTTCTTGGGTGGCCTTAATGCTTGAGTGCCTGAGAATAATTCATTAATCATAGGTTTAGGTTGGGAAGAAACCTATAGTTTCAAGATTGATTGAGATATCTTGTATGATACTGAAAATTTGGATTAGGTGAGGATTTGGGATGAAATTAGAACCTTATTTTAGGATCAATTCTCAAGTAGGATGGTTATTTGCATATAATTCCTGATATGCATATATTTGAGAAATTTAGAGTGGGTGTTAGGACAATGTTTCATCAAGATATTTCAAATGGGAAAAAATAGATGTTTCCCTATGATATTTGACCTATGTGAGATATGGTTATTAAGCTAGGTGGGAGGACCTAATTCCCTTGAGATATGACTCAATATATTGGTTATTTGGGTACTACATCTGAGATGAGATACGGTATATGATAGTAACCTAATAGAGGCATTATCCTAAGATTTTTAGTTCCTTTAGAGACAAAATAATGAGTAGATAATTTAAAGAATGATATTGGTTCATTATAGGTACTATCGATTATGTGGTATAGGCATGGGGATTATTTAGGCTTCCATGATAAAAAGCACTTTAGGTGTTTCAGTATTGAGGTTTGGATTTCAAACGGAAGGATTGGTAGGATACTTGGGATGACTGTTATTCGGTATGAATCCCGATGAGGTAGATGATTATGATCATAAATGGTCTGATCTTGGATGGATAGAGTACAAGTATACACTCAGGGTTTGAGAAGATTCTAGTTTATGGGTGGTTGTGTGATTAGACTTGGAGCGGTTGAGATGTTAGGCTTATTGGGAAGCAAGCACTAATATGAGTTTTTGATGAAATTATTTTGACTGAACTCTTATGTGTGTATACTTATAATGCTATAACTATTCTGATCATGTGGATTCCTTAAATAATGTTGTTGGCTGCATGGATGCCTCTCTGGTCCCCCCCTCTCCTGGGGGGAGGATTCATTCTGACTACTCCAGATTCATAGTTCTGACCATTATCCCCCTTCATCAACCCTAGCCTTTTTCCCAGCTTCCCAAAATTGAAATTAGCCCTAAAATTCTGTCATGAGATGATGAAATTATTAAGATTGTAGTTTCCCCCTAGAATTTTTAAATTCTTCTTCACTATTGAATCCTACATTTGTGGCTCGCTTTGGCAAGAGTCTCCCCTCAATGGAAACCTTTGATAGGTTTATTTTTTATTCATGTGGTTTTCTTGAATGGTGATTATAGGGATTATAGATCTTTGGAAAATTTTTATTCATTTTTCAACTGAATATTCCCTTATCTCTGCCTGATTGAATGATCAACATGCATTCACTAGCTTAAACTTCTCTATTTTCTATTGGTTTTTCAAGTTCCATCTAAAATAGGATCTTTCCTCCATGGTGATTTGGATTTCCATCCCTATCCTACATCCCCCATTTCATAATTTGGTGATTCTTAAATTTATTAGTGATATGTTGGTCCACTTATTATGTACTAATAATAACACCATAACTTTATTCCACCTTGTTTCTCCTAAAACATGTTTTGAGGTCAATGTATCAAAGGTATTGATGGATTTTATCTGCATTGATATTGAAGGGGAGATTTGTTGGAAGTAGCAGGTTTGCTATGAATCTTGGGATGACTTTTTTCATCATGTAGACACATGTTTCATGATTAATCCAACTGCCAGAATGGGGAGAAAGTTTAACATCATATAGTCCTCTCAATAGGTAACTCATAAATCAAAGGCATTATAATAAATTATTCTCACTGGAAGGGGTGAGGTCACTGTAACTAGAACTAAGGGTCACATATATCATTGTTAGTTTGAGGAAAGACTTGGAAAGATCCAAGTGGGATATTCAATTCATGGGAGAGGCAGAGACAAGCTCTTCCACTTCTATATCCACCTATTCCCAATCTGTGACTTCTATAAATGGGTGAAAAGGGAAGGAACTTGATGATGGTGTTGTCCTGATCACTACTTTCAGAATTTTGAATGACTGTAGTCTGATTCCATTAGATTAAGTTCATATTTAAACATTATATGTTGGTGTTTCTAGTATTATTATAGCTTTTTTTGGAAATAAATGTGGTAGAACTGAATCCTCAGACATTTTATGGTCCAGATACAAGTGATTTTGAAATGTTGTTGTCTTATGAGATGTGATCCCCCCTAACTCAATTCATATTCAAAACCATTTCAAATATTTGAATGAAATTTTAAAGGGTGATAACGATCCTGAAGGGTGGAAGATAGTCATTACTAGGTGAAAAAGGAATAAGCTTGGTTCAAATATCTAAGCAGAACCAGATCTGAGTGATAAATAAGTATATTAGGAATTTTCTTTAGACTGTGAGTAGGATCATCATGTGATAGCTCCATTTGGATTTGGCTTAAGTAATTGGAAGAAAGACATCTGTGAGTCATGAAATTATACATTCAGTAAAGGTAAAAGAATAATTCGTCATAAGTATTATTCAAATTTATCGATTCCCTTGGCTACCAAATCCTCTGGTAAAACAAAGAAATCTATGGAAGAGGTAAGGTCATCTATGTTGGCACCAGAAGTGATTGCAGAACTAAAGATTAAATAGAATTATGAGAAAGACAAATCTTCTTATGATGATTTTGAGGAAGATCAATATGATAGAAATAAAGATCAATATTAGATACAGAAATATGAGACAATTGATGGTGTTTTGAAGGTGGCAAGAATGGGGGGAAATGTGATGGAATGTGTGTCCAGGCCTGGAGTTCCTTGACTCATGGGTGGATCACTATGTTATAGTAAAGAGTAGTGTAATAATGGATTGATGGGAATGAATTGGTGCATGAGAATTCATGTTGTGGTTACATGTGGGGTCCATTGAAACAATAGAGTGAGGTGGTGAGCTGACCATTGATAATTTTTCTATTTATGTGGATGATCTCCAAGGAGGTGGGGATAGTAGGTCACTGGGGAATTTAGTTTAGGGTCACCCATATAGTTGGAAATTGATGTTTTCAATGAGAATATGATATTTCTTGGTATCCTAAAGGAGTGTGTGTGTGTGTAGTGATGTCTCAATGGTGTAAGACAACATCAATGATAGATCTAGGTATTTTTGTCTGATTTCCTATAGTTTTTCATTTATAAGAAATACTATGGCTTGAAGTAGAATAATTCATGAGGGGATAAAAACTATCTTGGTCAAAACTTATATCTGACACCTAGGTTAATAAAAGTCAGAACTCATGGTAATCACTGAATGTAGTAAGTTTTGTTCTTGGTAATCTAGGTGTATACAATACTTGGTAGTATCTTGGAAATCAAGTGTGAATTGACAATAATTTTTAGTCATTTCGTTCAGCGTAGGACTAGTCAAGGTCTAGGTATAATGATGTGAGTGCTATGAGGTAACAATAATGATACTATTATGGTGGGGATTATCAACCTGTTTCATGTTAAATGACCTCTCTTGTGGGAAGGGTCATGGTCTTGCATAAGAATTACCCTTGTATTATCTTGGAGACTCCATAAGACTAACGTTAAATAGACCTATGAATATCTGGTTCCATGATGAATGCCTAATTCTTGATTCAGATATAGCACTGGATGGAGTCCAGATAATGACTTTAGACTCCAAAGGAAATATGTGCAAACTGAGAGGAAAGTGGATTGTTGGAAGGTTGGTGTAAGGTTGAAAGACATGTGACTTGTGTAATTGGTTATTAATTCAACTAGTAAAATTCCTTCAATGTTGGTTAAAAAATCAATGAGGTGGGGGAGGGGGTCTGCAGTGGGGGTCTGTCTAGGAAGGAGGAGGGTTGTCCAGGGCTGGGGGTCTATCCAGGAAGGGGGGAGGGGGCTGTCTAGGGGGAGGGGGTGTTGTGCATGGTGTGTGTGGGTGGGTGGGGGTCTGTCCGGGAAGGGGGTTCTATCCAAGAAGGGGGTTTGTAGTGGAGGAGGGGGTGAAGAGTGGGTGGGGGTTGTCCAGGAAGGTGTTGGGGGGTTTTCTGGGGGGAGGGGACTGCCCGGGGGGGGTTGTCCAGGAGGGGGGTTGTCCAGGGTTGGGGGGTCTGTCTAGGGAGGGGGGAGGGAGGATGTCCAGGGGGTAGGGGTGTGTCAAGGGGAAGGGAGGTGTTGTGCATAGTGTGTTGGGGGGGGGGGGGGGGGGGGGGGGTTTGTCCAGGAAGGAGTTGGGGGTGTCCGGGGGGAGGGGGTTATCCAGGGTTGGGGGGTCTATCCAAGAGGTTGGGGTTGTCCAGGGGGAGGGGTGTTGTACAGGGTGGGGGTGCAGGTTGGGGGGCTATCCAGGAAGGTAGGGGTGGGGGCTGTCTAGGGGGGATTGGAGGGGGGCTTTGTATGGGGGAAGGGGGCTGCATGGGGATAAAGATTCATAAAATGGGGCAGTAAGGCTAGTAAATGGGATTTCACCAAGTAATCCTCTCATTTATGAAATGAATAGGAAAATATTGATGATTCTGAGCATGATCCATTAAGGGGGGGGATATCTAGGTGGGAGGGGTTGTGTCTAGGGAGGGGGGCTGTCTAGGGGGTGTAGGGTAGGGGATGTCTAAGATTGGAGTATGTCTAGGATGGGGGGGTCTGTAGTGGGGGAGGGGTGGAGGTTGTCCAGGAAGGTTCAAGATGGGTGGGATGTCTAGGATGGGGGTATTTCCATGATGGGGGATCTTTCCAGGAAGGAGTGGGGGGTTGTCCAGGGGGGTGCAGGGTGGGGGGGTATGTCCGTGAAGGGGGTTCTGCAGTTGGGGGGTCCGTCCAGGAAGAAATGGGGGGGTATGTTCGGAGGTGGGACTATCTAGGGGGAGTGTAGGGGGGATTTTCAGGTATAAGGGTGGATTAAGGGGATAAAGATTCATAAAATGAGGTAATAAGTCCGGTAAATGGGATTTCACCAAGCAATCCTCTCATTTTTGAAATGCAGTGGAAAATATTGATAATTCTAGGAATGACCCATTAAAATACAAGTTACATCCTGATAAAACACAATTTTATTGAATATTTTATTGATAATAAATGATATAATTTCCTCACATTATGCTAAATATATTCATTTATGAAATATTTGGGATTAGATCATTCATTTGAAAATTTGATGAAAATTCCAATTTTACCTTTTTAAAATGAATTGTAGTATTTCTTACATAAATATTTTAATATAAATTATTTTAACTTAAAATTTTGTAAAGTGTTACTAACTTAATTTTATACAACTTTTATTCAGGACACTAGAGCTAAAGAGTGCATTTGGATGGAGTAAATGGGCCATTAAGTTAATGGTGGGTTGGACTCTCCAGAATGGACATGTGTTCTGTATGTGGGTCATAAATTATTCATAAGTTCTTGTATTAGGCCCAAATTTTTAGAGGGGCTCTAGGATTCAATTTTTCACAAATCATCCTTTTGTAATGAGAGCTTATTCATGCGTTTTGGTGGTCAAATTGGTGGTCAAAGTTGAATTAAAATATTTGGATGAATTTCCACATTCACACTTGAAACCACTTGTAACCTAGCCTCCCCTCCACTCTATAAATTAGTGTTTTTCTCATTTGGAGTGTTTTGGATGTGAATTAAAAGATTTTAGGCAGAGGAGAATTTTTTTCACCAAAATTCTCCAACTATTATAAGAGGGGTATCTATTGAAGCAAGGATCCCCTCATTGAAGCCATCTTCTCTTCATCATGTTGTAATGTTTTCATTTGTGTAATAAACTTCTTTGTTCTTATTTTATTTCTTCTCTTTTCTTCTGTTTTGTTCAAATTTATTCTTCTATTAATATTCCTAATTGGGTTTGAATCAAAATTGGAGACAAGATTTGGTTCTACCCTTTCAATCCTTTGCTCATGCAAAATGTCTCCACGATGACAACATCGCCCATGAAAGAGTAGTTTTGTTAGTAATCGATCTACCTCTTACCTTCTTCATTAATTTATTTTGAATAAATGAGAAACTGTAATTAAATTAATATGATCTATTAACTTAGTTTTAAATTTAAATTAAACTAATAAATAAATTGAACAATAAACACAAATCACGTGAGGTCGAGATTTTGTGTAAATTGTGAGAGAGCAAACTTAATCGGTAATACAAGACCACACGGGATAAGTTTGTAGAGTTCAAATATAATACCTAAACTCAATTAATCCCCATTTATAGAGTTTATATGTGCTATAATTAACCACTTACCATAATCTAACCTTATAACATCAATCAAAGAAGGGTGTTGCGATTGCGTGTTCCTAAGCTAGCCTAGGGTTTAAGTAATTTCATCTTTGTGGTTAAGTTAACTCTCATAGGTTTTTAGGGTTAAAAAATTAGGGGATAATAATTAATTTAATTTTAATTTAAATGATAATTCTAAATAATTAAGTTAAGAGGTAGAGTTAGATCGATTACACCTTTTAAATATTTTCTAAAAAACATCTTCTTTTTGTGTCATTTTAATCGAACTTCATTTCAAAACTAAAAACAAAAAAAATACAATCTTCTTCCAGTAAAATTATTCTAGATTTATAAACTATAAAAAACTCACATCCTTTCAAGTAGTGTTTTTATTCTCTTTTATTTTATTTTTGTAATACCTTTAAGAAGTTGTTTTAATTTTCCTCCTCCTTTGAGAGACGACCTTGGTCATCCACTCTGTTTCACCTAAGTAACCAGAAACTGAACATCATTTGAAAGCGACCATGACAGTGCATTTCAAATTGGCACTGTTTCCAGGGAGGCAAGTAATTATTTCAACCAATTACAGGTATTTGTTTTATTTTACATTTTATTCTCTTCCTCTCTTTTTTCTTCCTTCTTTATCCAATCTGCATTTTTATTTTATTCTTCTTTTATTTTCTTTTATTTCTTTTTGGACCATCAACTCAAACTTATCATTTTTATTTTACTGTGGTTCACTTTTCTTATTTTAATTTTTATTTGATTTATGACACAAAATAATCCCTAAGATCTCTTAGATCTTGACCCTGATATTGAACACAGCCTTAGGGATAAAATTAGGCATTCTCAGTCTACGGGAAGTTTGAACATTCAAACAGTTAGAGAATTTCTCAACTCCAAGAACATTGAAATTGGAAACAATTCTAATTCCAAAATAAAAAAAGAACCAATGGCTGAAAATAATGTAAATGAAGTTAATAAAACCATTTAAGAATTGGTTTCACCTGATATTAACTATCAACCAAATTGTATTGCATACCCAAATCTCAAATCGGACTTTGAACTGAAATCTGGATTAATTCACCTTCTTCCAAAGTTTCATGGAATCTCTGGTGAGGATCCCAATAAAAACCTTAAAGAATTTAATGTGGTTTTCTCAACCTTAAAACCAAAAAACATTTATGAATATCAAATCAAACTAAGAGCATTCCCATTTTCACTAGATGGAGCTGCAAAGGATTGGATGTACTATTACAACCTGAATATGTAACTTGTTCGAATGATTTGAAACGTATTTTCTTGTAGAGATTTTTTCCAGCATCAAGGACCACTTCCATTCGTAAGGAGATATCTGGGATTAATAAATAACAAGGGGAGTCAATGTATGAGTACTGGTAGCGATTCAAGAATTTTTTCACAAGCTTCTTGCATCACCAAATTAGTGAGCAACTCCTCATCCAGTACTTCTACGAAGGACTCACACCTATGGAGAGAAGAATGGTGGATGATGCGGCTAGAAGAGAATTGGTGGACAAGACACCAGCAGTTTCACGTGCTTTTATTAACAAGATGGCCTAAAACTCCCAACAATTTAGTGATCAAGGTACACCGCATGTTCGAGGAGTACATCAGGTAAGTAATTCTTCTCTTGAAAGTCATTTGATTGATACCAGGTTGGAAGAATTGAAAACTATGATGAGACAGATTTCTTTGGCACAAAATAAATCCCAACCCCCTCCTTCAAGGCCTTTTGTCATTTGCACTGAGGCAAGCCACCCAACTGGCTATTGCCCACAGCTACAAGAGACAGAGGATTGTGCAGCAGTATTCCTATGGAGACCATATCAACAACAACAATAACCATATCCTCAAAAGAAGCTTGATTTCTTTGCACCATCATACAAAAAAGGATGGGAAGATCAATATGACATGAGGTATAGCTCTGGACAACAAAAAAGGCCCCCTTTTCAACAAAACTTCCAATAGCCTCTGCCTTACCAGCAGGGTTTCCAACAACCCCAAAGGAGATTTGAATCTCAAGCATAAACAAGCCAACAAAAAGAGAACCCCCCCCCCCAACCAAGGTAGATTCTAACACTGAAAACCTTTTGAATTAAATTTTTCTTAGTCAACAGAATGATCTGAAGAGTCATGGTTCAGAGCTGAGGGGGTTGAAGACTCAAATGAGACAGATTGCCACTGCCCTCTATGAACTGGTAAGTAAGAATTCTGGAAATCTACCTTCCCAACCTAATAAAAATCCCAAGGGTAATTGATTATCCACTAAATGAGGCTAATATTCATTGTTAATATATATAATATTCATGTGATTTATTATTTATAAACACCATTTTAGTGAATTTTACACTTTTAACATCATTTCACATTATGATTGTAATACCTTCTTAAAATGCACTATTATGTGGTACATTTTTTAACATCATTTAAAGTACCCAATGATTAATCTGATTTTAAGGAATATAATTATACATATTTTAATTTGATATTTTGTTAAATTGATCTAAACTTAAATATGAACATGTTTGATTTAGGGATCAATGGAGAATTTCTGGAAGAAGATGTGGATATTTTGTGATGAAAGGAAACAATTATGGAGAAGTCATATTGGACACCATCCCACTGATAAGACTGTGGGGACCAACATACAGGACCAATGAATCCCATATTTCATGTTATGATATAAGAGATGTATATGAACAAATAAATCTTTAGGATCTAATGCTAATTCGGTCTCCATGATGTCCATTTAGGCAGACCAAGTTAGAGATAAAATTCTGAGCCAGATTCTGCGTCCCTGAAAAACATCCCACTAATTTGATAATATCTCAGAATAAACAACTCAAAATTGGCCCAAATTTTACATGAGGTTATAAGAAATCATAGGATCCATTTTCTTCTTCTATTTCCCACTCTGATTCGGCCATATAGAAGGTCTTACAAGCTCTTCTGTTCAGTGAAGGAAAGCTGGCTGCCACCTCGGGTCAAGGGTGGAAAAATCAACTCTTTCTTACTTTCCACCCACCTATGGCCTACCAAAATTAATTGAGGAGACTTGGAATGTTGGAGGCTCGACCCAAGGGATAAAAAATGCCTATTTAAGGTAGTGGTGTTGGAGGATTTGAGAATCTTGGATGCTTTGTTCAATTGTAATGTTATGTTGTGATTTTGTTGTCTCAAGTTTGTTTTTCACATGTAAGTTGTTCAATTGACTTTAGTTTCTTAATAAAAGTTCTTCTTATCCTCTAATTTTGTTATTCTTAATATCACTTTGATACCTTTTCTTCAAGGTGTGAATTTATTCACACCAAATATTGTGAAATTATTCACACAACGGTGGAGTGATCATTTTATTTTTGTTGTTTTCTTAACTTCTCCATTTCCTCCCTCATGAGTCTACTTTCCACTTCCATTGAAACCATGGGATCAATGGAGGGCTAACCCACTTATGGGTTAATCCAAGGGAGTATAAAGGGGCTGTATTTGATGTTATTTATCACCCCATTGATGTATAATCACTTCTTTAATTGAGATTTTTATTTGATGATTTTTAAACTCCATCATCCTTGTTGAATTTAAGGCCACACACTTCAAATGCTAATACGAACCTTTACCTTGAAGTGCTCAAAACATTGATCCTTCAAGTTTATAGGTGATTAGTATTAAAGGGTGTAGGCATTAAACCAGTAAGTTATGATGTTGTTTTATCTCCTTAAATGAACCCATCTCAAATATAATAAATTGAAATCATTGAAAAGGAAATACGTCCAATCCACCATGAGCGATAACCTAGGATAAACTCATTCTTTTAAATTGAATTCACTTAAATCTGTTAGTTATCCTTTAAAACCATATAAAATCAACCCGAGTAGGCCACTTCATAGCCAAAAATATTCCATATAATGTACGTTTCTATAGGTTTCTTCTTAGGTCTCTGAGGATTCGATAACCCAAGCTAAACTACAAGGACCATTCTACCTTCATCTCTTGGGTAAATTTGAGTGAGAATCAGTAAGTTTAGTTCCATCACATTGATAAGTGAGAAGAAAATTAATAATACATCTATACCTATCATTCCACTAGGATTCACCTCAACTCCATAAAATCCCCATTCCACACCAACTGATGAGAAATCCAAGTATAAAGACAAAGGTAAGAAAAATATTGATGATGTTTCTCCTAAACCCCTTCCATTTCCAAATAGAGTTGTGAAAACCAAGAATATGGTTGAAGAGTCAATGAAAAAATAATTTTTGGATATATTCAAGTGTGTGGAGATCAATATCCATTTACTTGAATCCATCAAGAAAATCCCAAGGTATATGAAATTCTTAAAATAACTTTATACCAATTGAAGAGGGCTCAAGGGAAATGAGAGGATCAATCATGTAAGTAATGTGTCATCACTCATTACAATAACTCTAGCAATGCCGAAAAAGTGTGAGTATCCAGGGACATTCATCATCCCATGCACCATAGGGGAGTTTCACTTTTATAATGCACTTTGTGATTAGGGAGCTTCCATAAATGTGATGTTTCACTCTGTATTCTTTTCTTTGGAGGTTGGTAAGTTGAATCCCATGAGAGTAGTGGTGCTGTTGGCGAATAGAGCTAATGCATATCCAGTGGGAGTTCTTGAGGATGTACCTATCTGGGTAAGAGACATGATCTTTCTAGCAGATTTCTACATGCTTAACATGAGGATGATTAGGTATGTTCTCATGCCCCCATTATATTAAATAGACCCTTCCTCAAAACTAAAAAAACAATCATAAATGTTAACGAGGGTACACTTTCAAAGGAATTTGGGGATGAAGTTGTGATATTTAATGTTATGGATTCCATGAAGTACCCCTCAGAGGATCATTCTGCATTTTTTATCTCCCATTTTGAACCACCAAATAAAAAACCCATGGAATTTGATTATTCTATGCTTAAGGGGATTATGATTATTGGTTCTAGTTTTATGTCTAACAGTACTTCCAAACCTATTTATAATGAACAAGACTCTCTTAGATTTTATTTTGAAATGGAATCATATTCTGATCATTTGAACTCTGATTATGACATGGATATTGAGTATACTGATGGATTTGATGCTTTATTCTCTGATTTTGATGATTTATATTTTGATACTGATGCTCTTTGTTCACATATTTCAGTTCCTTCAATGTCTCCATCCATAAACCACCCCCTTCATTGGAGCTCAATCCATTGTCACCAAATCTAAAATACTCATACTTATTGAGTGGAGATATATTACCTATTATAATTACTAATAATCTTCCTTTTGAACATGAAGAAAAACTTTTGAATATTTTGAGGGAGAAAATTAAGGTAATCGGGTGGACCTTGGATGACATATCAGGTATTAGCCCCTCCATTTGCATGCATATGATTCTTTTGGAGGATGGGGCTAAACTAGTGAGGCAATCACAAAGGAGACTCAAAACAACCCTTCTGGAAGTTGTTAAAAATAGGTTGAAAATTTTCTCAAGGCTGGTATAATCTATCCCATTTCAGATTCCCAGTGGGTGAGTCATATTCAGGTTGTGCCTAAAAAAAGTGGTGTTACCGTTGTTAAAAATGAGAAAGATGAGTTAGTTCCAATGAGAGTACAAAACAGTTGGTGTGTGTATTGATTATAGGAAACTAAATTAGTCCACCCACAAGGACCATTTTCCCCTCCCATTTATTGATCAAATGCTTGAGAGACTAGATGGGAAGACACATTATTGTTTCTTGGATGGATTTTATGGATATTTTCAGGATCCTATAGCACTGTAGGATCATGATAATACAACATTCACTTGTCCATTCGGTACGTTTTCCTACTAAAGGATTCCATTTAGACTTTTCAATGCCCCAGGTACCTTCCAGAGATGCATGGTGAGTATTTTTTATGATTTTATTAAGACCTGCATGGAGGTATTATGGATGATTTTAGAGTGTATGGGTCTTCATTTGATGATTGTATCTCTAGTTTCGGAAAGGTGTTGAATTTTTGTATTGAGAAGAATCTGGTCTTAAACTTTGAAAAGTATCATTTCATGGTAGAGCATAGCATTGTCTTAGGGCATGTAGTGTCAAAATATGGGATAGAGGTTGATAGATCTAAGATATAAATTATTTCATCCTTACCATATCCTTCATGTGTGTGTGGTGTTAGATCATTCCTAGGGCATGCAGGATTTTACCAGCTCTTCATTAAAGATTATAGTAAGATTTCTCTTCCTATGTCACAATTAATTAAAAAGGATTATGATTTTGTGTTTGATGATTATTGCAGGACTTCCTTTTATGAGCTAAAGAAGTTTCTGACCACTCCACCGATCATACAACCCCTACGGTGGGAGCTTCCTTTTGAGATTATGTGTGACGCCTCCAACTTTGCAGTTGGAGCTGTCTTATCTCAAAGGGTGGAGGGATGTTCACATGTGATTTCCTATGCATCGAGGACACTGGATTTCTCCCAATAAAACTACACAACCACAGAAAAGGAGTTTCTAGCTATCATATTTGCTCTAAAAAAATTCTGTTCATATTTATTATTCTCTAAAGTAGTTTTTGTTTCTAACCATCCAGATCTAAGGTACCTCTTGAAAAATCCAGATGCAAAGCCCAGGATAATACGATGGATGCTCCTTCTTCAAAAATTTTACATTGAGATAAAGGACAAAAGGGGGTCAGAAAACTTGGTGGCAGACCACATGAGTAGGCTTACTCACACACTAGAGGATGACACCTTGGGCCAGGTACCACTTTGGGACATTTTCCCCGATGAGCATCTTTATTCCATCTTAGGTACGCATCCTTGGTATGTAGATTTAGTTAAATACATTTTTTCCTATGAAATCCCTACAAATTTAAAGAAATATCAAGTTCAAAAATTAAATAGTGAGTCAAGATTTTATGTTTGAGATGATCCATACCTCTGGCGTATGTGTAGTGACCAAGTTATTAGGAGGTGTGTTCCTAATCATGAGTTTGAGTCTGTTTTTCAATTTTGTCATACACTTGATTGTGTTGTACACTTTGGACCCCAACAGATATCTATGAAAGTTTTATACTCTGGATTGTATTGTCCTAGTTTATTCCATGATGCCCATGTTTTTTGTAATTCGTTCTCACGTTGCCAACACACAGCAAACATTTCTAGGAGACACGAGATGCCCCAACAACCCATACTATTCTGTGAAATTTTTTATGTATGGGGCATAGATTTTATGGGTACTTTTCCAAGTTCATTTGGTTTTCTATATATTTTGTTTTCCATTGATTATGTGAGAAAATGGGTGGAGGCTAAGGCCACCAGGACTGATGATTCTCATGTTGTAGTGTACTTTTTCAAATCACAAATTTTTTACAGGTTTGGAGTACCAAAGGCCATCATTAGTGACCAAGGGACACACTTCTACAATAGGAATTTTTCTTATCTCCTTCGAAATTATGGGGTGACACACAAAACATCAACACCATACCACCACCAAACAAATGGTCAGGCTGATGTTTCAAATCATGAGTTGAAACAAATTTTGGAGAAAACCATGCAGCCAAATAGGAAGGATTGGAGAAAGAACTTGGATGATGCATTGTGGGATTATAAGACAGCATACAATACTCCCATTATTATTTCCCTATTTCTTATTGTCCTTGGGAAGGCATGACATCTTCCCATGGAAGTCGAGCATCGGGCTTATTGGGCTATAAAGAAATGCAACATGGATTTGGCCCAAGCTGGAATCCAAAGGAATCTGAAAATTCAAGAGCTTGATAAGATTTGATTGTCGTAATATGAGAACTCAAGGCTCTACAAGTAAATATCAAAATAATATCATTAAAAAATGATCCAGAAAAGAGAATTTCAATTTTACAAGAAAGTCTTGCTCTATAGTTCACGACTGAAGCTGATGCCTGGTAAGTTTCATTCCATGTGGTTAGGTCCTTATGTTGTGACTAATGTTTTTCCTTATGGTGTAGTTGATATCACACAAGAGGAGATAGGTAGGATATTTATAGTCAATGGGAAACGTTTGAAGAAATACATTGAAGGAATTCATACTAATGCAGTGGATTTCATCACATTGCATGACCCCATCATCACTTGAGCATATCAGGTTGTTCCTAACCCTTTCACTTTTTTTTATTCTTTGTCCAATTTAAAATTATAAATTTCATGTGAATATATCATCTAATGGTTTCACATTGAGTAAAATGCAATACTTTAAGTGTGGGGGAGGGAACCTTTTAGTTTAGTAATTTCAATTGTTTCCTTTTTTTCAATGATTTTTACAAAAAAAATGTGTTTTTCAAATTTTGTGTGTTTATTTTTCAGTTTATTGTGTTTTTTTTTTGAAAATTTTGAGCTGAAATGATTCTCATAAACATTTTTAAATCCATGTCAATAATTAAAACAATTTTTCCCATGAAACTGAGCTTAAATTAATGCTGAAAATAACTTTGTTTTAAGTTCAAATCTTTAGTAATTTCATGAAAAGTACTCTAAATTATGAATTCCATGTCACATATCACTGTCTTTATATTTGAAATCACTTTCCTATGAGGTTTCTGAACCATTATTTTTCATATTCTTTACATTCACCTCACTTCTTGAGAGAACCAAACCATGATTGATTTAACTAGAATTTGATTTATTCCTGTCAAAACTTGAGGGTTTGAGGTACTTATGTTTTAAATGATTGAGGCATTTTTTTTGGTATTAAATCCCCTATTTTAAATAATCCTTTTTATGGACTAAATTGAACATTTAACCCTTTTATCCCTTATAATCCATGAACATCCATTTAGGTTATCCACATTACAATCCAATTTTTCATATCCAACCAACTCTTGAAGTGAAATTGCATAATCTAGTTGAACTTAAGTGTGGGGGAAGTTGTCTTGTGTTATGCTACCACATTCTATGATAATTTGGATGGAAAATTAAATTCGGAAGAGATGTGCTTACTATTGAATAAAATCATCATATTGAAAGCTGATCATTTTCTGGAGCTTTCATGATAAGTGAATTTGTGCCTTTCTAGAGCTTCTAATAGAGAGATAAAGGTGTGTCTATCTGGAGCTTTCAAGAAAATCATGTTTGAAAAGATTGACTTTTATACTGCTAAAATGTTGAATAGTGTGCACATTCCTTTAATTCTCATGATGATGAACATGAATCGATTATTTTGGAATTGAGGAGGAGACCATATTAACGTAAAAATTATATTAATGAAATTCTGCTTCAAAAAGAGTCAATCCCTCCTCATTCAGCCTCATAATTTTTCACATCTTAATCCTACCAACCAAAAGCCATAGAAAAACCCTGAAAAGTCCTCATGATAAACATATGCCCTTGAATCACATCGGGTGGCGATTTAGGGATTTATCAAGCCTATGGTAACCCTTGTATGAGTTTGGATGAGAAAGACATTGCTAAAAAAATTAACATTTGTGTGATAAGAGAAAATTCAAGTAAGGTAAGTGGTTTGTGCATTGGAGGATAAATGAAGTGGAAATATATTGAATAATATAAATGGAGAACTTGAAATAATTTTTTTTATGAGGCATGAAATCTTTTGTTTCTTGGTGTGGAATTGTTGGATCTCAAGGATATGTGTTTTAAAATTTGTTTTGATTTGATATTGATGTTTACTTGATATGAGGTTTTTCCCAGGGGTGTAAAAGGGTAAGAGTGGGGGAGTTGATAAAAAACAATTTTATTTAATATTTTATTGATAATAAATTTTATAATTTCCTCACATTATGCTAAATATATTCATTTATGAAATATTTTGGATTATATCATTCATTTGAAAATTTGATGAAAATTTCAGTTTTACCCTTTTAAAATACATTGTAGTATTTCGCACATAAATATTTTAATATGGATTATTTGAACTTATAGTTTTTTATCAGTGTTCATAGAATAATTTTATACTACTTTTATTTAGGACACTAGAGATAAAGAGTGAATTTTGATGGAGTAAATGGGTCATTAATTCAATGTCAGTCTGGACTCTCCAGAATAGACATGGGTTCTGTATTTGGGCCATAACTTCTTCATACGTGCTTGGATTAGGCCCAAATTTTGAGAGGATCTCTAGTATTAAATTTAAAACAAATAATCCTGATTGAAGGAGATATGATTAATTATTTTTGGTGGTAAAATTGGCGGTTAATGTTTGATTAAAATATTTGGCCGAATTTCCCCATTCACACTTGAAACCACTTGTAACCTAGCCTCCCCTCCACTCTATAAATTAGTTTTTTTCTCATTTGGAGGGTTTGGGACATGAATTAGGAGATTTTAGACATAGTTTAATTGGTTTCACCAAAATTATCCAACCATTTTAAGAGGGGTATCTCTTGAAGCAAGGATCCCCTCATTGAAGCCTTCTTCTCTTCATCATGTTGTAATGTTTTCATTTGTGTAATAAACTTATTTGTTATTCTTTTATTTATTCTATTTTCTTCTATTTTGTTAAAATTTATTCTTCTCTTAATATTCATAATTGGGTTGTAATCAATAGTGGAGATGATATTGGGTTCTATCCTTTCAATCCTTTGCTTATGCAAAACGTCTCCACGATAACAACACCGCCCATGGAAGAGTAGTTTTATTAGTAATTGATCTACCTCTTACCTTCTTCATTCATTTATTTTGAATAAAGGAGCTACTGTAATTAACTTAATATGATTTATTAATTTATTTTTAAATTTAAATGAAACTAATCAAGCAATTTAACAATAAACACAAATCACGTGAGGTCAAGATTTTGTGTAAATTGTGAGCATGCAAACTTAATCAGTAATACAAGACCACACGGGATAAGTTTGTAGAGTTAAAATATAATAACAAAACTCAATTAATACTCATTTTCAGAGTGGATATGTTCTATAATTAACCACTAACCATAATATAACCTTAGAACATCAATAAAAATAGGGTGTTGTGATTGCATGTTCCTAAGCTAGTCTAGGGTAAGTAATTTCATCTTTGTGGTTAAGTTAACTCCAGTAGGGTTTTAGGGTTAACAAATTAGGGGATAATATTTAATTGAATGTTAATTTAAATTATAATGATAAATAATTAAGTGAATATGTATAGTTATATTGATTATTCCTTTTAAATGTTGTCTAAAATACATCTTCTTGTTGTTTTATTTTAATTGAACTTCATTTCAAAACTAAAAACAAAAAAATACAATCTTCTTCCAGCAAACTTCTTCAAGATTTATAAATTATAAACAACCCACATTCTTTCAAGTAGTGTTTTTATTCTATTTTGTTTTATTTTTATAATACCTTTAAGATGTTTTAATTTGCTTCCTCCTTTGAGAGATGACCTTGGTCAGCCACTCTGTTGCACCTAAGTAACCCGAAACCGAACATCATTTGAAAGCACCCATGACAGTGCCTTTCACACCCCCACTACACAAGATACCGAGCTATCTTCCTAGTTTTTCAACCACATAGATTTCATATATACCCTGTCTTATAGGGAGTAGGAAACATGGAGTAATTATCTACCTATTGATGGGATCTGAAGTTTCCTCCTCAACCACCTTGTCAACATGTCTAACTCAAACTCACTTTAAGGGTGTTCATCAATCTCCCCATATTTTAAACAAGTCAGCTTGGGAAAAGTCCCACAAATTTTTTCAAAAAATACAACACAACCCAAGGGGTGTCAAATTGTATCACTATCCCCTCATATCTTTCATGTTTCCCATCGATAGTGGAGCAACCTACTCCATTATGGAATACTCACTAGGTAGATAAAAATATTACTCCAACACTTCTGTAGTGTATTAATTTAATGAAAGTGGATTTCATTTGAACAAAAAACCATTATTAATGAGTATGTTATTAAATTTTGGGATTTACATATCAATCTGAATATTCTTTTTTCATTTTTAGTTATGGAGTTATGTATCATTTATCATGAAAAATTGATACACTGATCACATATATATAAGAAGTCTTTATATCTCACTTATTTTCCCATTATTTACTTATAGGTGGTTACTTATGATGAGTTTGATTCTACCCACCACCATAGAAGGCAGTGATTTCAACATCAGATTTAGGTAAGGTTTCTTCCATTTTTATTATTTGGATCAATTTTAATTAGGGTTTTTGTGATTTTTGGGTTTCCTATCTTTTTGTATTGCACTTTGGATCTTGTTGAGGATATTGAAGCACCACAAGACTAGGATATCCTACCAACCTGTAGGAATGAGGCCTTCTAAGATTTCCTTAGAAGGCTCGGATCATTAGTTTAGTTTGGGTCGGGTTAGGTTTGCTAGGTTATTTTTTATTGGGTTCATTTTTTTGGTTTATGTAAATTATAACAGGTTAATTTTGTTTTATTTGGGGTTATTCAGTTCAATTAAATTAATTTTAGATTCAACCAGGTATGTTTCATTAGTTTCATTTTTTTCTTGCTCAATTATGCTTTATTGAAGTCAGTTTTGATTAGTTTGATTCAGTTTGGTTACATTATTTTTAGTTTGGTTTTGTTTCATCTTTTTCAAAACAATTTGGTTTGGTTCCACTCTACTCAATTTGGATTGATTATGTTTGATTTATTTCTAATCATATTAGCATTTTTTTATTAGAATATTTCACTTGACTGGAAATTATTGTATAATATCCATATTAGCATGTTTTTGGATTTCGCAATTCAATTGACTGGTGTGTTGGGCAGGTTGGGGGTGTAGGGTGGGGGCCTATCTGGGGGGCCTGTCTAGAAGGGGGTGTATAGGAATGGGAGGATCTGTCCAGGAAGGGAGGAAGGGGGCTGTAGGGGGAGTGGGGGTGGTGTTGTCTAGGGAAAGAGATGGGGACTATAGGGAGAGTGGTGGGGGGGAGGGGGTGTCTAGGGGGAGGGAGGGGTCAGGTGGAGTGGTAGGGGGCTCTAGGGGGGAGGGGGCTATCCAGGGAAAGGGAGGGGATGTAGGGGTATGGGGGCTGTTCAGGGGAGGGGGCTGTCCAGGGGAAAGGGAGGGGTTATAGGGGGAGTAGTGGGGGAGTAGTGGGGGAGGGGTGTCCAGGGGGAGGGAGGGGGATGTAGGTGGAGTGGTGGGGGCTCCAAGGGGGAGGGGGTCTTTCCAGGGAAAGGTTGGGTGGTTGTAGGTGGGGTGGGGGTGTCCCGGGGGAAGTAGGGGGTTGCAGGTGGAGTGGGGGGGGGCTGTACAGGGGGGAGGAGGGGGTGTAGGTGGAGTGGTGGGGGGGACTGTCTAGGGGGAGGGAGGGGGAGGGAGGGGGGAGGGAGGGGGTGTTGTCCAGGGGGTGGGGTGTACAGTGAGGATAGGGAAGGGGTGCAAGGTTCATGGGGAAGGGTGCAGGGGGTGGGGCAGGGGAGGTGTGCAGGAGCAGGGGGTGGGGGTGTTGGTTTAGGGTGGGGGTTGTGGGTGGGGGAGGGGGAGGGGGGGATTTGGTAGTGTCCTCCCAACAGCCAGCACGGTAAACCATGCTGGGTTTTTTTATATAGTGGAAAGGACTATAGCCATGGTTTTAAACCATGGATAAAGTCCTATAGCCACGGTTTGAACCATGGCTATAGGTCTATAGCCATGGTTTTATGAACTGTTGTCGTTATTGGCTTGCCTATAGGGCCGACCCTATAGTCACGGTTTCAAGTCGTGGCTATAGGCTCTGACCTATAGCCACTCCAATACCCATCATGGTTCATGAAACTGTGGCTATAATCTATAGCCATGGTTTTTGGGCCTATAACCACGGTTTAGAACCTTGGATATAGCCTAAATTTCTAGTAGTGGTAGTTTATCTCATGTGGTATCAACTGGCATGAACCATAGGCAATAATCACTTGCCTCTGAATCAGAACACAACCAATTATAATCCTTAATGCATCGTAGAACATTTCATACTCGAGACCCTCCTCTATAAATCTCAAGATGGGAGTGCTCATCAACCGCTACCTCAGCTCTAAAAAGCACTATTGGAACCTTTTCATCTACATGAAAGTATATCCCTTCCAATTCAGAGCTATCAAGGGTTTTGCCAATCTGGAAAAGTCGAGTACAAACCTCTGATAGTACCCTACTAGTCCAAGGAAGCTCTAAACCTTGGAAACACTCTTGGGTGGCTCCCAATCAAGTACTACCTCAACCTTTGTTGGGTCCACTACTACTCCATCCTTTAATATTATGTGTCCAAGAAAGTGTAACTCTTGAATCCAAAACTAACACTTCGACGTATTCCTGAAAATTCGGTGCTCACATAGTGTGTCCAAGACCATCCTCAAGTGTCTCACATGCTCCCTATCAGATGCTGAGTACACAAGGATATCATCAAATATGATTACCACAAAACATTCTAATAAAGGTTGAAAGATTTGGTTCATGATTCCCATGAAAATTTTTGGGTCATTCATTATTCTAAAGGGTGTCACCAAGTACTCATATTGACCATAATGAAATCTAAATGTCGTGTTTGGTATATCCTCATCCTATACTCATAGCTAGTGATAACATGATCTGAGTAAAATCTTTGAGAACCACCATTCCCCTCTCAATTGATCAAAGAGGTCCTTAATCCTTGGTAATGGATACTTATTCTTCATGGTCACTTCATTCAAGCACCTAAAATCCCCACATAACCTAAATATCCCATACGCATTCTTAGAAAACAACATCGGGATGCCCGAGGGGAAAATTGGGTCTAACAAAGCTCTTCTCCTACAAGTCCTCCAACTGCACCTTCAGCTCTCGAAGATATTCGGGATCCATCTGATATTATGGTGTAGATATTTGTGTTTTTCTGGGATGCAATTTGATGAAAATTATAGCTCTCGGTGAGAAGGTAAACCCGGTACATCTTCATGAAGGACGCCCTCATACTCTTCCACCATGTTAGGAAACTGATATCCCAAAGCATCCACTCCTATAAAATTCATTCTAGTTAAATGATTAATAATCGGTTGCACTCTCCTATTCCTAAGATCATCCTACTCTTCCAAGGTTTCCCTTTCACCCAAAAAGGAAAACCTCATTCCATAACTACAAACACACTATATCCTCCACCTAAAGTAGTCAATATGGGAATGAAATGTGGATATCCAATCTATACCTAAGATGATTTCATAAGGCCTCATTGCCATAGTGAAGAGATTCCATATAAAACTCTCACCTCTAAGAATAAAATCACATTTTTGTCACAAGTACGTAATCGTTGAGTCATCTCCTATCGGAGTCTCCAACCACAAGGTCTGAGCCAATGGCTCAACCGAAATCTCTAAGTATCAAACTAGAGAAGTGGAAAGGAAGAAATGACTAGCACCTATGTCCATCAATAATGCAACTAAAGTAGAAAAGTTATAAATCGTACTTCAAATTATTCCTGTATCCTTGGGGTCATAGGACTCTATAGCTTGTAGTTGGCCCTATCCTTAACCACTAGTTCCCTAAGATTGGTGTGGACCATTTGGGGGTGGTGGTGTTAATAAGTTGAACCTCCAACAACCTCATGTTGTCCTACTAACCCCTACAAAATGTATGACCTCTTGAAGACCACCATACTCTTGCCTCTTCCTTTTCCTCAGTGGTCCCTCTACCATCTCATGGTCAGTTGTACGATGGGTCAGACAATCCTGATTCATATGTCCCCAACCATTGTAGGAGAAACACCACCTATCCCCCCACTGATTCGAGCCACCCTGAGATCCATGCACCACCATCCCTGAGTCTTGGGATCGCCTCCTAAACCATATGAGATGCTTGGATCCCTATGACTACCATACACTGACTACTACTAAGATCTCATCTTCTAGTTTCCCACTACTTGTGTCTTCTCTAACATAAATCTCTCCACCAACAAGGCTCAATCAAGCAACCCAATATAAGTAGGAATACAAAGGAATACTATTTGAATACCTGATTTCCCTGCGTAATCCCTTAACAAAGGTATACGATCTGAAGAACTGGTCCCACACTATATCTAAAGAGTAATGTGAGAGATCATTAGACCTCCTTGAGTACTCCACCATGTTCATAGTTCCCTATTGTAGATGCATAATCTACTTTATGTGTACTGATTGCAACATGGTCGAATAGAACTCCTCCCTGAAGAGATGCTCAAATTATGATTAGGAGAGAGTTGTCTCATCATGTGATTCAGTCACCAAGATCCACCATCGGACAAATGATCCTTGAAGAAGACTATCCATGAGGACTTCCATATGATCAGTAGGAGTCCTCAAAATGTGTAAAATGTTTGTGACTACCACTGGAAAGTCCTCATCCACTTGGGGGTCTGGCTCACCCCAAAACCTAGGAGGTAACTACCTCTAAAACTCATGAAAAGCATTCAACCTGAGTGTATCCTTAGATGGTATTTCCAGTGCTAGTTTTTTGTTCAATGGGTGGTAATATAGCTGGTAAACCACCTATAGTTTCTATATTCAGTACAATACCATGTACCGATACATCATCTCTAGGCAGATCATCCTCATGATCATGTAGTTGAAGCATGGATGGTTGTCTGCATAGAGGCATCCTGAAATAAAACAAGATGTACCATGGTTAAAAGATTATATATGGGGAGATGACCTAAGAAGGACATGGAATAGTCAACCATTCCTATATGATTAATGTATCGAAAAAATTCCCTACAACCAATGTTTACATGTACCGAGTTGAAAGGAAGGTGATCAGATTCCCAGTGTATGGATACTTCGGCCGTCGTACCAACACTGGAATCCCTAACAAGAAATCCAAACTCAAAACACTAAACAATATTTCCCCAAAACAATCTCACAAACTCTATTATTAAGGTAGAATTGACTACTCTGATACCACTCTATCATAACCCAACCCACTGAGGTCTGACCCGTGACTACCCCAAGCCCACCTATAATAGGCCAAGGGCTGGCAGCCAGCATTGAGTAGGCATACCCCAAAAATGGGAGGCATTAGCCTAAAGTACCTATACACACACACACACACATCTCCAAGCCCACACAATGCAGAAATGTAAAACAATTGAAAAAATACATGCATATATCTATGATCCCACAACAAAGTACGACTGTAAAAGTACTGAAAGATGAAAAGGGGGCCAAATACAAGCCCAAACAAAAACTATAAAGAGTCCAAATTTCTCCAAAGGTGAAGAATAAGTCAAATGAAATCTCTTGGTAAAACAATTTGGTCTAACAAGCTCCATATATTCTCCACCCAGTTTGTGAATGAAAAGTTGTGTTTATGTCCATGTACACAAAATTCCATCTGGTCATGTACCTTTTACAGTTCCCATGTACTCTCTGAAGTATATTTCAAGCCTCGCAGAGGGTGTCCATATGGTGTGTGACTGAGTCACATGATGTTTGATATTTAACTTCAGTTGGAGACCTATTGTCATAGCCTATAGGGACCATATGGTGTGTAATGATGGATTACACGTCATGTTGCTGGTGATTTCTATATTCATTTCCACTGCATCTTGCACTTTATCAGATCCACATCCCTTTCCATAACCTATATATTATGGTTTTTCTGGGCCTCTAGTCACTATATCTTGAGATTCCAAGCTCCAAATTTGTACTAAAAATGATATATTGAGAAAAAACGTCAATGTTTGTCAAAACTAGGAAGAACGAGAACCACAAATCCATCTGTTTCACTCCCAATCATCCACCACCATCATCGCACCTTGACTGAACCATTGATCATGAACCACACCTATAGTATTAATCTGTATCACCGAATAATGGTTTCATAATGATCAAATATTGAGTATTCTTCAAACTGTGGGCCAAAATAAAATTCCCATGATGAATGTGAAAATAATAGAGGAAGAAAACCACAAGCCATAAAAGTAAGAAATGAACATCGATCGTTGTTCGTTTGAACTCGATTCATTATCGTATAAAAGGATGAAAAAAGTGGGATAAATCAATGAAAAAACAATTATTCCATCAAATCAAATATATTGACGATGTTCATATGAATTATACTCATGGAATTGATCTGTGTTTGTCTAGGATTAAGAAATAGGATGGAAATAATAAATAAAAACATCCTACCTAGAGTTTGGATTGATCATTGATGAAGAACATTTTCATTTCTATCATTGATGATATCCATGGACTCTGATGGCACAACTATCCATGATCGAGTCTTAATCCGTTGTCTTTTTCTGAGAAACCTCTCCAAGTTTGTCTGAAATCTCTAGGGTTAGAGTAGCCAAACCTGACAAATTTCTAGAATCATATACTTAAAGGATAAAAAAGTTTGATTCATCAAAACAAACAAAATAAATTATTTATTTATTTTATTTTATTCATTTCATTCATTTACACCCATAATGAATTTTTCAAAAATGGTCCATGCCAACAAAGGTTATGTCGTGCCTAGGGTAAAACCCTCAATCTGAACTCAATGGTTCCCTAGGATTTTAAATTTGGGCCCCCATTCAGGAGTTATTCCACTTTTTTTAGGAAAACAATGTGTGTGTTCTATTTAATATATTTAATATACTTCAAACATTTATTTTAGGCACACCGTACCTTGGAATCGCACACTGTCTTAGCGCTTGGTCTCAAAAATAATCTATATAATATCCAAAAATAATACACAAAAAATCCTAAACATTACAAAATAAAAATAAATTAAATAAAACCAATACATATGCATGTCTATTCAAAACCCATGATCATTCATACACATTAAATGAATATGAAAAAGTACATTGGCTAGAATTCACTTCAATTCATTCTTTATTATTAAGATAAATGCACTTGTATTTATTAAATTAATTAATTAATCAATTAATTCTATTTATCTTAATGAATATATGAAGTCTCTTGGAGATATCAATCATAAATATATTCATGAAAAATAAACATAATGGCCAATAATTACATAGAATTAAATAGAATTATATGAGCATTTATTAATTATTCAAGACTTTATTACATAGTCAACACATCTAGTGATAACAATGTAATTAAGTTTTTAATGTTGAGATTAATTATTTTTATTTAATTTAATTATGTAGGAGACTACATAGTTTGTGATAACATGCTACACGTCATGTTCCTTTCTTTTCATGTATCCAGGATAAACACCTAAAGAATCTATGTGTATCTTGGCTAGATTACATGGCATGTACTTATGAGCTATATAACATGTGTTCCATTTATTGTGTGTATTTTTATCCCATCGATTGACTCTGTTTTTTATTTGTATAGGTGAATTAATGGATCACATGATGTGTACACTAGCTACACATCATGTGTTCCTCTTTTCATGTTTCCTCATAACTCGTTGATTGACTCTATGTGTTCTTCAGACATGGGAATTAGTGCTCACATGATGTGTACACTAGATACAAGTCATGTGTCTCATTAATTATATAGGTTGTTAGCCTCATGTGGTATAAAACATGTATTTAACCACATAGTTAGTGAGAATTTCACTGCTAAATCATGTAGACTACATGATGTGTATGCTAGCTACATGTCATGTAGTCCGACAAACCATGTTTTTAGCTACCCCGATCAACATATAGTGTACAATAAATGCATCTTATGTTATTATTTATTGTCGCAACATGTATTCTTCAACACTTCTAGGTGTAGTGCATTGGGGTAAAATATGTGTACTTTGTTCACAAGTTTTGTAACCCTATCTACCAGTCAGAATCCTCAGCACCTCCTAATGGCATCTCCAATCATTCTTCATCTCAAACTTTATATCTTTTAGAAAATATGAAAATGGAATGAATAAAATTAATGTGTCAAAAGTATGTTAATTAAAATCTGGATTAAAGAAACTAGAAGTAAAAAAACTAACCAAAACTTCATATAATTGATCAACAACCCAATCATTATAAATTTAAACATGACCACTCTAATACCACTTGAAGGTTATCAGTGTAGTAGTAATGCTTATCAAGTTTGTTCCTAACTCATAAATTATCATATTTTATGGATCATTCAAATACTGTACAAGTTGTAAATATCATGACCAATGAAATTTTTCCATAGAATATTGACAAAGATATTTGCTAAAACCAAGATAATATATTTTATACATTAAATTTATAACTAATTTAAATAGATTTGAATAAAGAATACATCGACTTTGAGATATTTCTTTGATTAAGATGTTGATCATATGAAACCCTTTTTGGTCTACCATCATTTCATTTATAGGATCTAGGTGTATAATCCCTCTAGCAGTGATCCATGCATGCTCCTTTGATTTTGGAACAAAACTAATGGATTTTTGGGTGCTAGCGTGCTGGATCGATCATCTTATGGTGTTCATTTTGATCACTGAGATTATTTATTCATGCTTGAAGTATCTTCACTAAACTCCCATTCTTGATAGGGTGGAGGAGGGAGGAAAATCTCTAGAATGTTCTTAGGTATTGAGAGAGAGCTCTATAATTCTGTATGCATGACGATTCTGAATCTTGATCTATCTCGATCAACCTCTACACAATAGACATAGTCATCTATTTATAGAGATAGGGTTAAGGTAAAAATATTATTTAATTTCACAATAGACCTTAAATAATATAATTACCTCAGTTGACTTCATGCCATGTAATATTATTATTATTATTATTATTATCCATGGGGTGTATAAACTGGCGCAATGATAAATATCATTTTACCATCATGAAATTAATATTTATCACCGGATACAATCTTGGTCTACCTATCCTCCTTGGAATTTATTGAATAACCAAATAAATAAAATATTTATTCATAAAAAAATATTATATTCACTATCTATATAATATATCTTTATTAAATATTCAATAAATAAAATAAATATTATATTCACTATATGATGAATTAATATTTATTAAATATTTACATAATTAAATAAGTTATTTATTATTTAATAAATAATTATTTATTATCTTTTAAATTACAAGAAATAAATAAATATTACATATTCACATAATTAACCAGTTTGTGAATAAATATTTTTTAATATTTATGATCTATAAATCCTGAACAAAATTATTCACTGGTCTTGAGAATAATATTTATTCCAACAATTAAATTCAAATAGAATTTAATTAAGATCAATGGAAACACTTAGTGTGTGACCCTCTAGGATTATTTATTATTGGAAGTAGGTGATATTTCTTAAGGTCTAAGATTAATGTCTAGAAATGGTTCAAATAACCAAAGTGAAAGAAGTTAATGTCACAATGTTTAAAACAACACACGAACACTTACTATATAATATAATCCCCTTATTGTAATATCTTATCAAGAGGGATTAACACTTTCATCATCAACCTATATGATTGGTATGTCTTTTTATAACTATCTAAAAAAATTAGACATTATTCCATATCCACGGAATTTAATGTGACAATTAAATTTTAAGCAAAGGATCAATATATCAACATCCATAAATATAAAAGGGAAAAATCCTTTATCAACTTATTAATTAATAACATGTCATTCGTGATGCACCAAATATACCCAAGTTTACTCAGAACTATTTTCTTAATGGTTTACAAAAATACATATAAGTTTGTGAGTCATGAAATTCATTAATAATAGTCTTAAAGTCTAAGGACCATTACTCATTCTCACATATAATAATATCCAATAGAATATAAACATGTAGAATTTATACAAGTGATTCAGTCTCATATCTTAGAGATTACCAAGTATAAACGTAATGAGAAAAAGTGTCATATGATTATGAGTACTCACACTTAATAGTCAATATATTATTTTCCACATCATATAATGTTATCTAACCATAAAAATAGGTTTAAGAATATTGTCAAGACATTTCAAGGTTCTCATCATAGTGAATAACTGTTATGACCTTTTAATGTGATATATACCATATGAAATTATCATATTAAAGTTATGAAAAAGAATAATCAATATGTGATAATTTATTTATTAATATTCAAATTCATGAATATACAGGAAATCTAAACTAAAAATTAGTAAGTTCAAGGGGACTAACTCCAACACAGTGAGAAATGGCCACACCTCTTCATGGATTAACAATCTTCATAAGGAATTTTTAGGGTAATAAATTGATATAGTAGGGATATTTTCCATACCAATGAATCCATTTTCATATATTTGATTTTTTATTTAATAATTTTTTCTTTTGGTTGAGGTTTGGGGATAAAATTTGAGTTTTTAAAGGTTTTTTCCAACATGAACGGATAAGTTTCATTCTCAAGAATGAACCTGTGATATCCCAATATTTTATAACATATTTGTTTTTAAATAAATTTTATTTCTTTGATATATTTTTGTCCTAACATCGAGTTTAAATAAACAGTGATATACTATTAAAATATTACTATTTAAACATGATTGTTATAACATAGCCATAAAAATTGGTTGCATAAATAAGAATAATCAAATTTTTAATATTATGTAAAAAAATTATATAAATAAAATATATTGAAAATTAATCAATTTTAAAATGCTTCAAAAATATATTTTTCCTCAAAAATGATTTTAATCATTTTTTGTGAACAAATATTATAATTAATTTCTACCACTTTTATAAAATTTATTTGAAAAAAAAAATCTATACATTTTTAAATTATCATTTCAAAATTATATTAGGATTAATTTTTTAGAGTTTTCTAAAAAGTTGGATTTTTTAATTAATAGTGAAAAAAAATTATTTTTATGAAAAACTTTCTTTTCTGTTCAAGTATTTACAAATTCACATTATATTTTTGATTAGTTTTAAAATTCTATTAGTTCCTTTTAAATGAAATATAATCTAATAAATTTTATTATAATTAATTAGTATACTTTAATTTTTCATAAAAACATTTTTATACTTAAAAAGATATTTTTCTGGAAAACTATTTTTCATTGCATTTTGCATATTTAATTTTAAATTAAGTTCTACCAACTTATTTAAATTAAATAAAATAAAATTTATTCAATATTTTTAATCATGATAATTAATATTAGATAATAATTTCAACTTAATGTTTTCTCATAATGAATAAAAAAACAATAAAAATATATAATCACGGTTAAGGTTGAAATAGGTTTATCAGGGGTTAAACTAAATAGATAAGGGTTAAAATTACCTAAACGCATTACTTTATCCCATTTTTAGATAAAATTTATATTTAATGAGTCAGATAATAAATTTTAAAACATAACTTTGAATTTTTGAACCCAATCCTGGCTTTTAAGAAGATAAGTTATATTTTATTCAAATTAAATAATATTTTTGAGTATTTGCACTTAATGGAATGGTTAGGAGATGAAATTAGGTTTTGGATTACCCAAAAAGTATAAAAACATTAATTTTTTAATTATTTAATCAAAAAAACTGGAAACAAATTCTTTACTTTTTTTCAAGGTAAAATATTTTTTACTCTTAAATCAGGTATTTTCCTAAAAACGGTTTTCATGTATTTTGTGTTCATATATTAAAAATAATTTCTTCCACCTGTAGAAAATAAATATGATAAAATGTATTATAAATTTTTAATCATTATATACAAAAATATTTATATGGCTCCGTTTATTTTTGGTCATATAATTAATTTGTCATGGTAAAAAGTCAAATTCTTACAGTTAAGTTTAAAATGTGTTTAAAGTGGTTTAACTAGAAGATAAGGCTTAAAATGTATAAAAAACTTGAAAAAATGTGATTTTTTGAATTTATTTAAACCCTATAATACCTTATCTTAAAAATTGGGTTGCCTTGGTTCCACTTTATATGATTATGATATATATATATATATTTAATCTTTTAAGTAATTCCAAGTGTGTCTTTTCCCTCCACTATAAAAGGATACCACCTATCCTCTATTATACACACTTAATAATAATTTTATCTGAAAAAAAATCTTCCATAATACCTATTAAAAATCATTATACACATTCTATAGTTTTTTTCTTTCTAAAAGACCAAACATGGGGTCATTAATATGAAATCTAAATGAGTTCTTTCAAAGAAGAGCTAATTGCCTTAACCGATCACTTTATTTTTTTATTTCTTCTTTTAACTCCTCTAAATCTATGGAATTTTTCATAAAATAATAAATTAATTATCCTAAATATACTTAAATTTTATTATGATTATGAAACCATCATTATCCTCCTTCTTTCTATCCTATGAAAATTGAAAACATCACTCGTGCGTATATGCCGCTTGTCAAATATGTATAGTGGTGTAATTTGTTTTTCATTTACTTTTTACATGGATGGAAATAAGAATAAATTTAATAAATATATATTATATAAAAATTATTCTATAAATTTTAATTATTATTTAACTTTATTTTATTATATCCTTAGAAAAGTGAAAATAGCGTTCATGTATGTGTACAACCTACCATCTCCAGGAACGGAGTAATTTATTATTCTATATCTATATGGATGATTATAAAGATATATATATATATATATAATGAATATATATGATATTTATATCATTATAAACATTATTTAAATGATGGAAATATGATCAAAGTATAAGTACCAAACTACCGAATCAAAACATACATAAAAAATGAATCAGATGTCACCTGAAATAGTGATTTTAATAAATAATTATTAATAAAATATTGATAAATGGTTATATTTGAATAATATATGGTAGTATATATATTATTATGGTTCTATAATATATTTATATTAAATCTATATTTATTATAAAGGAGGCTTGAATTCATGTTAAGGAAGTCGGACCTAGGGTAAGGGTTTATTTCACAATCTCATCATTATTCGGGATTATTAATGTTTAAGTATCCTTTAGGGGAATTATTTGATCTTTATATCTTCATCCCAATAATTTTTATTATCCTATATTTATTTTAATAAATTAAAAATTTTCCTTTAATTTTCCTCTCTTTAAGTACTCCAAATACTGAAATACTTTTTTTAAGAAAACCAGACTTTAATTTTCTACTTGGTCGGGAACTTTTTTTCATGTCTATATTTTCATTAAAATATTATAAATAATGTTTATAATATTCTACTATGATCTTTTAAAGTCACTTTTACACATTATTAACTTTCTATAAAAATGTTTCAAATGAATATTCTTATCACATTCCAAACAATTTACTTTTGATATTTTTACCAAAAATGTAAAAAGAATATTTATTTTAACATACTAGGGATGAAAAATATTTATCACTATCATGACCACCTAATGATTTAAATATTACTTTACAAGTTTACATGATTCTTTTCAG
Organism: Viscum album; assembly: GCA_963277665.1. Classification (NCBI taxonomy): domain Eukaryota; kingdom Viridiplantae; phylum Streptophyta; class Magnoliopsida; order Santalales; family Viscaceae; genus Viscum; species Viscum album. The sequence continues at coordinate 528,499,616 of OY728146.1, forward strand.
TGAAAATGTTTCCCTAAAATTTAGGGAATTTAAAGATTTTAAAAAAATGATTTCCAAGTGAAAAGGGACTTTTCCTCAAAAAAATTCCTGTGATATTTTTATAGTATTTTAATTTATTCAAAAATAATTTATTAAATATTATAATTTATTGATGTTATTATATAATGATACCATCCTCCATAATTATATAGATGGTTATGAGCAGTTTGATTTGGTAAAGTATTGAAATTTCGTTTATTAGTTCTTCTAATATGGATAACTATTGATTTGTAAGGCATGTGGATTAAGTTATATTGTTTATTTATATAATGAATGCATTGGAATTATTAAGTAATGGGTGGGGCCTATAGTTAAATATTCCTTCCATGTATCATTATGCATCATGATACAAAATAATTTGGGTATCTAGCTAAGGACTTAATAATTTAGGTAGTTTTCTTGGCATAAGGCCTCGATGGTAAGTTTAAGATGTCCAACATTATAAATCCCATCATTATGAAATCAGTTATTTATATTCATATTATTATTTGAATAGTTATTATATATATCGATAATTTTTAAGCTCATGTGATTATTTATATTGAATTATGTGATCATCGTTTATTCCTTCCATATTACCAAGAAGATTTGATATCTGGAAAAGGCCGATCCTCGAATTTATTAATAAAAATAGAAAGGCAGTTCAAGAATTAAAAGGGGTTTTACAAAGTTGAGAGTGAATTTCACCCTACATGTCTGCATCCACCATTGGTGAATAGTATTCTAGGATCTTGAAGGACCACATCATACACATTTCCATTATCTCTATTTTTTACAAAGCATCTACAACTTGATTAGCCTCCCTATAAAGATGTGAAATAATCAAATTGAGATGGTTTTAATTTTGAAGGAATATGTTCCAATGAGGTATCAATCTCCAATGGAAATTTTGGATTCCATTATTTAGGGATTAAACAATAAGTTTAGAATTAGATTCAATCTAGAGATAATTCCATGTATGATGAACAACTTGTTTCAAGGCGTGTATCATGGCCTAGAGTTCATCATTATAGGCGATTACAATTTCAGTATAGTAATGAAAAAAAACCTTTGATAAAACCATGGTGAGTGCGGAAAATACCTCCATAGCCCAAGGGTCCTGGTGTACTAGAGGTCACACCATCCATGTTAACCTGTATCCAAGATGGGATCGGTGGGATCTAATGGACATATTTGAGCACCAATGGTTTTTTGGGCCTGCCTTGAACACTTAACAATCTTAAGATGTCGAGATCTTCAAGGTTTTTATTCATGGATCTTGTTTGAACCTTTGAATTAGTATAATCTTCCCTATTAATGGCTAAGATACTCACATATATAGAAGAATCTAGTTGTCATATAGTATAGTATTCCTTGCATTACAAATACATGCAATGACATAAGTTGTAGCCACTAGAAGAAGGTTATTCACCTAGTCACTCAGTCCATCCTTGTTGATGGAGTCCATGAGATCATCTAGTTAATTGTGTGTAAAAATATTAATGAAAAATATATTTCCAATATAACTACATATATTTTAAAAAAATATGAAACCCATAAATAGATTTTGTACATTTTCTTTGTCTATAAAACACAAATAGAATTCTAAAACAAGTTTTAGGCCATCTCTTCTTAATTTTTCATGGGTTGGTAGCCTAAGTTTTTATATTCTCTAGATGAAAAAATTCTTTTAAGGCTGAATAAAGTGGGTCTTAAGATTCAACAACCATGGTAGTGTCATACTAAAACCATCACATCTCATATTGTTGTATTCTTTAGTGTTGAAATAAATATTCCTATTTGGTTTCAAAATAAGAGTTCCATTGTCTATAAAGACATACCTCTGTATTTCCAGGATAGTTTGTGAATAGAAAATAGCATTGGAGCTACTGAAGGAGGTCAGAAGACCATGAATAGACATCATATACCTGCTATGAAGGACATCCATGGTGTCCTTGGAGGGCCTGTCTAGCTAGGTGGAGTTTTGTAGTTAATATTAGAATTCTTAATTACCAAACATTTTTAATTTCTCATGATTTCATTAAAAGAGTACCTGATTGCATTCCAAACTGATGATGGTAGTTAATAAGTATATCCATCAATCATCCTCATGTTGAACTTGATTTAAAGGAAATAAATGGAATATTCATTAGACAAAAAAATATTTCAAGTGAATTTATTAATAATTCCATAATTGAAAATCTTGAGGTCTTTGATGCCAAGACCCACTATATCAATAGAATTAATTCATTATTTCTAAGAAATAGTTATCAATTTCCTTTCATGGATGGATATATTTTAGATGAAATTATTGATCATGATTTGAATATCATTAATAATTCATTTGGTCTATCTATAAATAGATAAGGAGTACACAGATTTATAGGTGATCATTGAATTCACCAAGAACACCATTAAAAATTAGGACATGAATTCCCTTTCCATTTATATCTAGTTGAGTTTTTTATACTAGATTATATGTTTTCAAGATGAAAACTTCTCACCTTACCCCAAAACAAGGGGAATCCAAGATAAGTAAAAGGGAGGGGCCCCCTTTTCACCCCAAGATATTTGGTGACCCTATTTTTTTAGTAACAGGCACTACATCCCCAAATACCATGAAATATTTGTTCCAACTAATTGATTTTCTAGACAATTCCTCATAGTGATAAAAAAGATCCTTGATAGTAAGAATATTTTTCTTTGTGAGTTGTATAAAGAGGATAATTTCATCAGTTTATAGAAGTTGTAATGGAGTAAAGACTCCTCTTCTAGACTTGGTTTGTTGATATATTCCAAACTGAGCAAGATCACTGATTCATATACTCATTTAGTTTTCATCTATGGAAAATAGGAAGCATGAGAGTAATTCTCCTTAACTAACACCCCTGGTACATTGAAAGAAACATCTAGGGGGTCCATTAATGAGATAGAAACCATTATAGAGCTAAAAATGTTGCTGATTAATCTGATGAAATCATCTAAAAACCCAAATTTCTTGAGGACAAAAGAGATAAATCTCCATTTCAGAGTGTCAAATTCCTTAGATATATCGATTTGAGGGAAAAATTACCATCATTTTCTTTCCTCTTTATTACGTTAACACTTTATTGGGCTGTGAAAATAAAATTCTAAATGCTTCTCCCATGAACAAAACCAAACTAATTTGAGGCGATGTTGTCCTTAAGAATTCCTCTCATCCTAGTCACTATGAATTTGTAGATTATTTTATGATCATTATTTCCCAATGCAATCTCCATGAAGTCTTTAATATCAGTTGAATTATCTTTCTTATGAATTAGATAAATGAAGGTAAAATTAATACTATATGGCATGGAGTATTGATTGAATAATTCCCTCATAACATTGGTCAAATCATCATTCAAGATGTCCCAATATAACATGTAGAATTTATTAGTGAACCCATTCGGTCCAAGATCACTATTCATGTTAAGAGAGAAGAGTGTTGATTTGACTTCCTCCTCAGAAGGTTCCATTATAAGAGACAAATTTTTTATCCTCAATAAAAATTGGTATTTTATCAATCATTTTTAGGTGTTATCAACACCATGACTAGAATATAGTTATTTCACCACTGCATTGGAAATTTCATTATCAGAAGTGTAAAGACATCCATTGATGGTGAGGGCATTATTTCCTAACCTCATCCTCTTTTCTTTATGCATACAATACAAAATCCTTGATTTCATATCACCATCTATCAACCATTTTAAATGGAGGTGGTTTTGGCCTATCCTTTCTTTCATAACTAATAGGTCATCAATATTTGAAAGGGCTTCCATATCCTCCCTAGAGGGTGTAATATTAGTTTGATTTCTATTTTGGAAGCCTAAAATGTTCTCTTTAGTAACCATGATTTCAATATCTAGCTTGGAAAAATAATTATTTCTTCATTCCCTTAAAACTCCTTTATCATATTTAATATTTTATAAAGATCAAGAAGAGGGATGCTAAGGGACACCATATTCCATGCCTCAGGCACAACTTCCCTATATCCAGGAGTAACAAGGCATCCATTATTGAATTTAAAATGAAGAGGATATGACATTTGCAAATGAGTGGAGAGTTTTATAATAATTGGTTTGTGATCTGAGTGGTACTTAGGGAGTGTAATACTAGAGACCCTAGTTGTAGCACTCTTATCATCTATTTAGAAAAAACACCTATCCATATTACTTTATTTACTTCCATTTAGGGTGTATATTCCCTATGTGATGGTGGCCCCAGAATGGAACTTTAGAGAGGTTTAAATAATCAGTGTAGGAGAATAATTATATAGAAGCTACCTTGATGAAGTTTAGTCTATATTTTCCTTCAGGTTTCTGTTGTAATCATACCCTTACTGAGCATTTTAACTCACCACTTTCTTATGTTTCTTTTCCCTAGGATTCTAGGAACTGTGTTATGATTGATATGAAAGGATATTCTAGAGGGAATGATGATGTTTTCAAAGAAAATACTATGTTTTTTTATGTTTTCAAATTTAATGTCAGGTTTAACTTTGTATCTAGTTTTCTAAGATGACTAAACTATTCGATCCTTTGGGATGTGGTTTCTTGTATCTAGTACTAGTGTAGTAAAGTAACCATTAGATCTAGGATAATAGGGTATAGGTCTCTATAGTTGGTATCAGATCAATTTTAGATGAAAAATTTGGGATTATATTTAAGAAAACATATATTAGGTAACATAACCCTATGACTGAATTTGAGGATAAGTCTAGGTATAGGATAACATTCTAAATTTTTTATAAGGTTGAGATTATGCGGTTTTCCTCACAATACATAACTTTCTAGATACTAAAAGAGGGTTTGGTTTTAGCGCATATGTTTCTAGGGGTAATAACCCCGAAAATATTTTGTTGCATATAACTTGACTATTATTTTGGTTCATGGTGATTGTGACCTTAATACGCAACTAGTTTGACACTCTTGGGGTATATGTATAGGTTAATTCACATTTTCTTTAAAACATATTATGAAATATCTGAAATTATTTTTATAATTTGAGAATATTTCCAAAGAAACCAAGTTTATAATTCTAAGATTAGTTATTCATAAAATTTTTAATTTAATTTATGTGTTTCACTAGTTTAAAAATTATACATTAAGATTCATAATGTTATGATGTAGTCTAGTGTATTCCTTGGTTTATAAATGGTTATCATTAGAAATAATGGAAACCATGTCAATTTAATTAATTTATATAGGTAGTTTACCCTTTTTAAAGATAATAAAGTTGGAGATAGATACGGATCTGGAATTGAAAAAATTGTAACTATATCGGGGTATTTGAATCAGATTATGACCAATAACCTTACTCATATATCATGCTAATCTGAAATGTTGTGTAATAATGTTATATAATTTCATGTGAAAAAACCTCTATAATTCAATGGAACCACAAATCCATTTGTAACTAAGAAATGGTTAAATTCCATAGAAAATATAGTTCTCACTTAGAGAAGTAAATAAAGGGATAAGGTTTTTATGGAAGTTTATCATATCACAAGGGGATTTGGATCAATGGAGGTCATCGATTCGAATAGAACTAGTCTTACAAAAATTATCATCATATGATGATATAGTATCATGTTCTATCAAGAAAAATAAATAATTCTCCAAATCTTAATGCTTTGAATAAAAGTAGGAGAAGAAGAGGAAAACAGAGAAAAAGTTAGATAAGGGGGAGAGGATAAATGGGAATTTTCAAACATGTGATACTTGTGGAATAAAATATCATGTTACATTATTAAAAGGAAAATGGGTATTATTCAATTTTGGTGAAAAAATCAAACTTGCTCATGAATTTAAGGGTAATGGAGAAGACATCAAAGTGTGGTGTTTTGACTATAAAGAGATGGGGAATTATTCCAACCAATGCCTCAAACATCATGGGAACTTACCATAAAATAAGCCAATGGGAGAAGGTAAATCTTATGAAATTAATAAATTCAAAGTATAAGCTTCTATAAATGCGGTGAAAGGTACTATAACACCCCAAAAATTCTAAAAGAGTAACTTTTAATTGATAGGGTGTATGACATGCAACACCAAACGTAGAAAAGAATATAACCTCTCAAGACTTTATGGTGTATTTAATATTTAGAAAAAAGTTCTATATCTTAAAATGAACACAATAATAAGTTATATTGCATCACATAGAACAAAAAGTTTCTTCGATAGATTGTGTTGCACATAAGACTGAGTTATACCGAATAATAATATATTATTAAAAAATTATTATTTGATATAATAAGATATAACATAGTCATTAAATTAGTGGTTATGAATGGTATAACTAACTTATTAGAATATATATTATATATCCAATCAAAAATTTTGACATTCATATAATATATTTTATATTCATAAGATTATAATCAACCCAATATTACACATAAAAACTTATATTTTTATAAAGGCACTTTTGTCTCCTTTTAATGGAGAACCTATTTTAAATCCAATATTTCGAACTTTTATAAATTTTATAGGTCAAAATAAACTTAATTTTTTAAAATGGAACATTAAATTTACATTAGGGTGAATTTTTGGTTTTTTTATGTTTCTTTTTTTATGAATAGTGAAAAATACAGAATTTTAATTTAAAACTGCTTTTTCATATAATTTATTAATAAGATTAAATTATATTTTTTTAATGGTTTTAAAGTTTAATTAGATCAATTTTATATAAATTAATAATATTTAATTCATTTTAATCAATTTCACATTTAAATTGGATATAAAAACTCAGCAAACTTTTGAACATTTTTACTTTAAAAACCTGCATTATCATCCCATATGTGGGATTATTTTTAAATTAATTTTTACCATTTATGTGATTGGAATTTAAAAAAATGGATTCCATATTTTTAATCAAAATAATTTATAATTTATAACAAGGTCAACTTAGTTTTTTACCAAAAATATTAGTGAATTTAATTAAAATTATTTACAATGATTAAAAGAAAAATTATCTTAACAAAGAACTAAACCTTAAACTTAGGGCCCAAAATGAACTAGAAATTTGTCAAAAAGAAATTATGTGTTCATATTTAGACCCTAAACTACCTTGGGTATAATGTTTACCATTATTTGATCCACTTTAAATGGTAAAAACATGGGTGGAATTACCTTTTCAAAAATTTACAATAATGTCACTCCTCCTCCACTATAAAAAGGCACTCACCCCTCCCACTTATTCACACCAATACATCCCTTTTGATCACCCAAAATCTAAAAAAATAAGATAAAAACATACCTCCACTCATCCTAAAATCCTCAATTTATGAAGAAATAAAACCAAGTAAGTCTTTTGGTATAATCCAAAAGGAGTTACCCGAATAAGAAGTAGCGTTCTTCAACAATCACTTTTGGTTAATTTACTTATACACCCCTTAAATTATTTATATATAGTGTTTATATAATAATCTAAGTATCATAAATATACTGAGATATTTTTATTCTAATATTTTGACCTAAATTTTCATGTACATCCATCAAAATGGGATATGCAATCATCATTCGTGTGTACAGTGGACTACCGCCTCGCAAATCGATGTCACTTGTTCTTCAAATTAACTCCTTTCAAAGTTGGAAATAATGATGTATTTATTGTTCATATATGATATATATGGTATTTATAAGGTATTTATGCTTCTTTAACTCTTATATAACCCATACTTTCATTCATTCCACATTGTGGAGATATGATAACATCGTTTGTGGACGTGTGGACCACTGCCTCTTCAAAGCGATGTGATTCATTCACGCTATAAATGAAAAGTATAAAGGATGGTTTTAATAAAAACATGTGAAATATATGACATAAAAATTATTATTTAATTATAATATACATATATATCATTTAATTTTTATTCTTTTAAATACGAAAAATAAATAGAAGTAGAGTTCATAAGTACGTACGACCTACCATCTCCATGAACAGTGAATTTCATTTCCTATCTCCAAATACTATGGATTATTATAAGTAAATATATACTGAATATATGTAATAATTATTAATTTTTTACATTATATAGATTATTAAATCATGATTTATGTAAGAATAACAAAAATAACAAGTCAAAACATACTCGAAAAACTAGGTAATTGACACCCAAAATAATGAAAATAATGAAATATTGTTAACAAATAGGTAATAAGATATTATAAGAATTAAATATATGATATTATAAATATGATTGTTATTTTGGTATAACTTAGTTACATGTTTAAAACCATTATATAAGAGGCTAAAGGGTGTTCATCCAAAAGTAAATGCAAGGTAAGGGATTCATGTCTCACTTTTATTTCTTTGAGGCATACACCATTTTCACCATTTATATATTTTGTGTGGTGTATATTATGACCCTATTATATTTTATATCATTAATATAATTATATTCATTGTATTTAAAGTTTAATTTTATGTCATTTATTTCATGGGTATTTTGATTTAAAAGTTACCAAGTGGTAAGGGACTTCGTCTCAATTTCCATTCTTTAAGGCAAACTTTATTGTTGTGAACCTAATTTCTTATATATGGTGTACATAATACCAATTTTACATTTAATATGATGAATAATTAATTATTCATGTTATTTTTAGTTTAAATTTGAATTATTTAATCTAATGGGATTTGAACTTAAAATTACCAAGTGGTAAAGAAATTTCATAACCTGATTCATTTTCATTGGGTTATATTACTTTCCTATTGTAGTTAATATTATTAGATTGTGTGTGTGATAAATTTTTACTATATATTTTTGTATTTTCACTTTTATTATGTGTATTTACATTCTATACACATATTCTATTCATTTATTTATTCTCACTTCTATGTTAGGGTCTTTTCAAGGGTTTACTTCACAATATTATTTTATTCAGGATTTTTTAAAATTGAATTTTCATTAAATGAAATTATATATTCATTGTTCAATAAACCCTTTAATTTTACTTTAATATAGTTATTCATGTACTTTTTCATTTAATAGTACTATTTTTATACTCTTTAGTACTTAAAATGTTTTAGAAAATGATTTTAAGAAAAACCTAACTTCATTTATCTCTTTAGTCGGAGAACCTGTTTTATTCTAAAAACCATGTTTTCAAATAATTTTTAAAAAATATATATATTTCACTCAAGAATGTTTTTAAAATATCTATTTATAGTATTTTCATTCATCAGTGACAACAACCCTTTATTTTTACCCCACTTGTGATATGTTGTATTGATTCCATCCTTATTCATCCTCTAGATGATTTATGATTGATTTGGCCAAGGACAGTATTGACATTAACTTCCTTTATTAATTTGTTAGTCCCCTTTAAATATTCAATTTCCAATGATCATTGAACATTAAATTTCCCCAAAATATCCATATCATTTATCATGGATATGATTATTTCCTAAACCATATACCATTTTTACATACGGTGTTTACTTTGAAACTTATTTGATATCTAGGTAAATATTGATAAATCCTTATATTTTATTCTATACAAATATTTGATAAGGCATATTTTTTTAAGTAAATAAATTACTCTATATGAGCAATGCTTTGGATAGGCATTTTTAGGTGGGGCATAGACTTTATATATCCTCTCGATGCATCGACAGGTTCTCATGAGACAAATTAGTTGCGAAAATTAAATGGTATCTACATATAGTTTCAATATATCTTTTGGAAGTTATTGATGGTATAGGTTTTCATGTTCCTCATACACAATATCCAATAATTAATAATTTCCTTCATTTTTATTCAGTCTTTATTATCCATGATATTTTCACTATGACAAAATCTATTGATGTATTTCTTTCTCTATTTATTGATTTAGTAGAATGTGTTTTTAGTTTCTCACCTTTACATATTGATTATTCCTTATATCATTATTTAAATGTAATGTTTTTTTAATTATTTACCTTTCCATATTTTTTGTCACGACCCGTCCTCGGGGCCCGTGTCGTGACTACCCCAAGCCCGCCTTCCATAGGCCAGGGGCTGGCGACTAGCACCAAGGCGTAAATCCTGAAAAAAGGGAAGGCATTGACTTTGTAAAGTAAACAAGAACCACAGAGTAAGCAAGCGGAAAGGTAAACACTAAGTGAAAACTGTAACAAGTTGTGCTGAAAGTGAAAGGGGCCGGAAATACAATCCCAACTGTAAAGTACAACTGAAAGGGAAAAATAGCAACTGAAAAGAAAAGTCGCAGCGTCGAGCCGTCCTCTAGAAGTCCCACCTGAAGGGTGGGTACAGATAGCCTCCACTGCTCCTCGGGTCCACCTGACCTCTCCGAGTACGTCCCGCCCAGTGGTCCACCTCCAGGTACCATCCTGCTCCACAAGCCTCCACCACAATCAGCGCTGTCCGTCGTCTGCAACCAACACAACGTAGTGCGGGCATAGCCCGTGCAGGGGTGAGTATAAGCTACTCAGTAGGGACCCCGAGACCCCCGAAGGTCTCTCGAAATCCACAAAGGATAAACCACAAAGTAAAGATACAATCACGAAGTAACAACCGACATTTCTTAGGTATATTCCCATACATATACATAAGTCATCAATTCTCATTCGGCTCCAACATCCGAGCCCAAGCACAACCCAGTCCACACAGGAAAGAAAAACGTATACCCACACAGGATAGCACGATGCAATCCACAAAGGAGAGTAAACAGTAAATCCACATAGGATATTAACCCAAGATTCAGCTCACACGGGTATACTTATTCGTATAACGATAAGGATGATCACTGATCCATCTAAGTCGTCGGACCCACAAAGGAGTATACCTGTGTGAGCTGAATCTTGGGTTACTCTCCTGTGTGGATTTACTGTTTATTCTCCTTTGTGGATTTCATCGTGCTATCATGTGGGGGTATACGTTTTGCTTTCTTGTGTGGACTGGGTTGTTCTTGGGCTCGGATGTTGGAGCCGAACGGGAATTGATGACTTAGGTATATGTATGGGCATATACCTAAGCAATGTCGGTTGTTACTTCGTGATTATATCTTTCCTTTGTGGTTTATCCTTTGTGGATTTCAGGAGACCTTTGGGGGTCTCGGGGTCCCTACTAAGTAGCTTATACTCACCCCTGCATGGGCTATGCCCGCACTACGTTGTGTTGGTTGCAGACGATGGACAGCACTGATTGTGGTGGAGGCTTGCAGAGCAGGACGGTACCTGGAGGTGGACCACTGGGCGGGACGTACTCGGAGCGGTCAGGTGGACCCGAGGAGCAGTGGAGGCTATCTGTACCCACCCTTCAGTTGGTACTTCTAGAGGATGGCTCGATGCTGCGGCTTTTCTTTTCAGTTGATGTTTTTCCCTTTCAGTTGTACTTTATAGTTGGGCTTGTATTTCCGACCCCTTTCACTTTCAGCACAGCTTGTTACAGTTTTCACTTAGTGTTTACCTTTTCGCTTGCTTACACAGTGGTGCTTGTTTACTTTAAAAAGTCAATGTCTTCCCTTTTTCTGGGATTTACGCCTTGGTGCTAGTCTCCAGCCCCTGGCCTATGGAAGGCGGGCTTGGGGTAGTCACGACACGGGCCCTGAGGATGGGTCGTGACAAATTGGTATCAGAGGTGGTCGGTTCTACCGCAGACTCTGATCTTTCTTCTATGTGAAGAAATAGTGTTTAGCGTATTGAGTGTGGTTATCAGTCCATGGATTCCAGTGTTGGTGCGGCGTCCGACGTATCCGTACACCAGGACCCTGACTTCTGATTTCCGACTTAATGCACGAAAACATTGATTGCATATGTATTTCAAGTTTTCTTTGTGATTACTTGTGTCAGCTCACCAGGTATACTGTTCTGACCGTGGCGCACTTGTTTCCTTTTCAGGATGGCCAGACGACAGCAGCCAGCTAGGGTTCCGAGAGTAGAGTGCAATGACAGTCCGCCGAGCGACGAGGCCTCGGTACAGGGCCCGTTGACAGCAGAGGCACCGGCGGTACCTTTACCCGCCGAGCCCCCGATTCTTCCAGCACCGACCGCTGACGATGCACAATGCCTCGGAGCTCTGCATGAGTTCCAGCACCAGCGACCACCAGGGTTTCATGGGGAGACGGACCCTCAGGCAGCCAAGGACTGGCTGGAGGCGGTCGTATGAGTTTTCAGGCTAGTGAGGACACCAGCTGACCTCATGGTGATCCTCGCAGCGAGCCTACTGCACGCAGCAGCAGGACGATAGTGGATCTTGATGCTCTAGGTGCACGATGAGGCCTCTCTCATCTGGATGGACTTCAAGAGCCTCTTCCGCTCAGAGTTCGTCCCGTCCACCCTCCGTGTGGTGCGCATTCAGGAGCTTCTTTATCTGCGGCAGGGTAGCTTGACGGTCGCCTAGTACGCGGTGAGGTTTACCGATCATTCTTGCTACTCGACTGACATGGTACGGGACCCCTTATTTCGGGCCCGGACCTTCGAGTAGGGATTGAGACTCGAGATCAGGGCATCGCTGATCTCCCTCAGCATCCCGACCCAGGCAGGAGTACTGGAGCGAGCCCTTCTGATCGAGAGCTTTCTTGCTGAGTCTACTTCAGCAGCATGACCTACCGCAGGGTGGAAGGTAGCGGAGTCTTCGGAAGCAGGTAGCCGATGGATGACTCAGGGTTCCAGACAGACCAGACCCTCTCGTAGACGACTTCAGGACACTGGTTTAGCAGTGCGGGGCACACAGCGCGGATCCAGTCTTTCGAGAGGCAGGCAGTGCTACGCATGCGGCGGGCAGGGCCACATGGTCGTGACAAATACAAAGGATAGATAGGTACTAACCCCCGCAATGACCCACACAGGATCGGACCCACACAGGATCAATAGGTAACTAACCCCCGCAAAGACCCACACAGGATCAGGCCCACACAGGACCTGTAGGCGCTGGCTCACACAGAACCGTTGAGCACTGACCCACACATGATCGGATCCACACAGGATCTGTATCACTGATCCACATAGGATCTCTGAGTGCAGTAGTCATCGCAGTCCACTGAGGATCTCTGCACAGTCATCGTTGTCGAAGTCGCAGCCAGCACTAGGGTTCCCGCACACAGCAAGCTCGTTCGGGAGGGTCCGCTCCACGAGCCGAGAGGCTGATACATCAACTGACACAAAGTCCGAATTTTATGTATCCAAAAGTTCTGTATCGTCAACAGGAACTCAACGTCGCAGACGGCGCGTCAATCGGACGCCCGGTCTGAGAGTTATTGGTTTTTTCGTCCCAGGGGCCAGGTTGGTTTTTAAGGAAAAACCAACCTGACCGTACTCCACCTGCATCCAAACCTCGGGTAGAGTATGACAAAAGATCCGTCTCACTTATAGGAATCCACCAAAGCTGACGGCACGTCAATCGAATGTCCGTAGCTCAAGATATGAGCGTTTCCGCTCCGAGGACCCGGTTGGTTTCGTGTACGAACCAACCCGGCCGAACCCAAAGTAATCTGAAACCTTGAGTGAGATATACCGAAACGATCATCTCGATCCAAGGATCATGTTTCCGCTGACTGCGTGTCGTTCGGAGGCACGTAGCTCAAGTTATGGGCAAAAAACCGAAAACGGTCTGAAGACGGGGGGTCTGTGTGAGCTGAATCTCGGGTTACTCTCCTGTGTGGATTTACTGTTTACTCTCCTTTGTGGATTGCATCGTGTTATCCTGTGTGGGTATACGTTTTTCTTTCCTGTGTGGACTGGGTTGTGATTGGGCTCGGATGTTGGAGTCGAACGGGAATTGATGACTTAGGTATATGTATGGGCATATACCTAAGCAATGTCGGTTGTTACTTCGTGATTGTATCTTTTCTTTGTGGTTTATCCTTTGTGGATTTTGGGAGACCTTCGGGGGTCTCGGGGTCCCTACTGAGTAGCTTATACTCACCCCTGCATGGGCTATACCCGCACTACGTTGTGTTGGTTGCAGATGACGGACAGCACTGATTGTGGTGGAGGCTTGCGGAGCAGGACGGTACCTGGAGGTGGACCACTGGGCGGGACGTACTCGGAGCGGTCAGGTGGACCCGAGGAGCAGTGGAGGCTATCTGTACCCACCCTTTAGGTGGGACTTCCAGAGGATGGCTCGACACTGCGGATTTTCTTTTCAGTTGCTGTTTTTCCCTTTCAGTTGTACTTTACAGTTGGGCTTGTATTTCCGGCCCCTTTCACTTTCAGCACAGCTTGTTACAGTTTTCACTTAGTGTTTACCTTTCTGTTTGCTTACTCTGTGGTGCTTGTTTACTTTACAAAGTCAATGACTTCCCTTTTTCCGGGATTTACGCCTTGGTGCTAGTCGCCATCCCCTGGCCTATGGAAGGCGGGCTTGGGGTAGTCACGACACAGGCCCCGAGGACGGGTCATGACAAATATGGTATCAGAGGTGGTCGGTTCTACCACAGACTCTGATCTTTCTTCTATGTGAAGCAATAGTGTTTAGCGTATTGAGTGTGGTTATCAGTCCAGGGAGTCCAGTATTGGTGCGGCGGCCGACGTATCCGTACACCAGGACCCTGACTTTTGATTTCCGACTTAATGCACGAAAACATTGATTGCATATGTGTTTCAAGTTTTCTTTGTGATTACTTGTGTCAGCTCACCAGGTATAATGTTCTGACCGTGGTGCACTTGTTTCCTTTTCAGGATAGCCCGACGACAGCAGATAGCTAGGGTTCCGAGAGTAGAGCACGACGACAGCCCGCCGAGCGACGAGGCCTCGGTACAGGGCCCGTTGACAGCAGAGGCACCGGCGGTACCTTTACCTGCCGAGCCTCCGATGCTTCCAGCACCGACCGCTGACGATGCACGACGCCTCGGAGCTCTGCACGAGTTCCAGTGCCAGCGACCACCAGGGTTTCGTGGGGAGACGGACCCCCAGGCAGCCGAGGACTGGCTGGAGGCGGTCGTACGAGTTTTCAGGCTAGTGAGGACACCAGCTGACCTCATGGTGATCCTCGCGGCGAGCCTACTGCACGCAGCAGCAGGACGATGGTGGAGCTTAATGCTCTAGGTGCACGATGAGGCCTCTCTCATCTGGACGGACTTCAAGAGCCTCTTCTGCTCAGAGTTTGTCCCGGCCACCCTCCGTGCGGTGCACATTCAGGATCTTCTTCAGCTACGGCAGGGCAGCTTGACGGTCGCCCAGTACGCGGCGAGGTTTACCGATCATTCTCGCTACTCGACCGACATGGTACAGGACCCCTTCTTTCGGGCCTGGACCTTTGAGCAGGGATTGACACTCGAGATCAGGGCATCGCTGATCTCCCTCAGCATCCCGACCCAGGAAGGAGTACTGGAGTGAGCCCTTCTGATCGAGAGCTTTCTTGCTAAGTCTACTTCAGCAGCGAGACCTACCGCAAGGCGGCAGGTAGTGGAGTCTTCAGCAGTAGGTAGCCTACGGATGACTCAGGGTTCCAGACAGACCATACCCTCTCATAGACGACCTCAGGACACTGGCTCAGCAGTGCGGGGCACACAGCGTGGAACCAGTCTTTCGAGAGGCAGGCAGTGCTACGCATGCGGCGGGCAGGGCCACATGGTCGTGACATTTTTTATGTACTTCATTATCAGTTTATTTATTACCTGGAATGTGTTTTCAATTATTTATCATGACATGATGATTATTCTCATTGATTCATTGTTTCTTCTACTATACTTTACCCTTACTGAGCATTTTAGAACACCCTTATTATGATTCCTCTCCGTAGGATTACCTGAAGTGTTATAAGAAAGATATGCAAGGATATTTTATATGGAATAAAGTTATCATTATGTCAAAACAAATATGTTGTAATTTTTTTATTCATTTGTAATAGAGGACTTGTGTATGTATCTAGTTTACCAAGAATACTAAACTATTCGATACTTGGGGATGTGATTTACTTGTATCTTATGGAAATGTAATGGTAGAATGACATAGAATCTAGGATCTCTAGGGATGGGGAGATATAGTTGGTATCAGATAAAATTTAGTAACAACATTAGAAACTATATTTAGAAAACTTAGATTAGGGAACATAACCCTGAGATGGACTTTGAGGATAAGTATATAAGAACAACCTAAAATTTTAGTAATATAGAGATTATTTGTGTCTTCCTAGCAATATATCCATATCTAAATACTATAAGTGGATGTGGTTCTAGCACAAATGTACCTAGGGGTAGAAACTATGAAAATGTGCTTTGAGCCTGACTCAAACGTAACCTGGTACACAAAAATTGGTCTTACTGCACAACCAGTTTGACACTCCTAGGGGATACACTTAGGATAATTCACATTTTATTTACAAACCATTATGAAGTATTTGAATAGATAATAACAATTAATGACCTAGGTTAAAAATTAGACCAAGGAAGGACCTATGAGAAAATAAATTGATGAAGTATTCTTGTGTTTAGTTTGTATTAAAAACCTTAGTTAAAAGGATATTTATTAATTAGATTTCAAGGATGTTCATCATATTTATTTTGGAAATTATATTAATTTGGTTTTAGAAATGGACAACCTGTATGTCGGGTGACAACCCATCAAGTTCAGAAAAGTCTTGGGACTTGAACCCATGACTAAAGGGTGATAAGGATTTAACACCAACCACTGACCTATGCAATATCCTGGTTAATATGTCATTGTTTTTAGTTGAAAAATTTAATGAAAAAATATTAATGATGAACCAGTAGTTTTACTTTTTATGTTTAGAGATTAATTTATTAACCATATTGTCTTTGGATAATAGTTAGAGACAAATACAATGACTTATTTTATGGGTATTATGATCCATTAAAAGAAAAAAAAAATAGTGCTTAAAAAAGGGTTTATTCTAGGATATCCATTTCATGGATTAAGGGATGGATTGGAATTTGATCAAATCACAACCAAAAGATGGAATTGTTCATATAAAATTGGAACCTATCAAGTATGTATATTTGCTTAAATTATTGGTTAATAAAATAATTCCTCAATATTAAGAAAATTATCTTAAAATAAAATATTATCCTAATACCTTAATTTTTATTGAATCAGTGACCTTATAAATCATTAAAGATTTATGACTTTGTGACCCTAAAATTTTCATCAATCGTTCACTTATTTGTGATCGGTGCCCTAAATCACTCTCTATAAATATTTATACTTTTTCTCCAAGTCCATATTTTCACTTTTCACTAATGTTCTCCTACTTATAGACCTATTTATATGTTATTATATATAACATTTGTACCTCTCATTATCTCTTATTAAGAGTATATTTTATTAACTCTTCTCATGATATGGTATTTTAATAAAGTAATTTTCAAATATAAAACCCTATATTTTTTAGATCAATTTTAAATTGTGAGGAAATAATTTATTTAAGGTGGGGATAATGTAACACCCCAAAAATTATAAAAGAATAACTTTTATTCAATAGCGTGTATGACACGCAACACCAAATGTAGAAATTAATATATCCTCTCAAGACTTTATGATATATATAATATTTTAAATAAATTTAATATATTTTATAGCTTGAAATGCACACAATAATTAGTTATCTTGCATCACATAGAACAATAATTTTCCTCAATAGCTTGCATTTCATGCAAGACCAAGTTTTACTGAACAAAAATATATTATTAAAATATTATTATTTAATATAATAAGATATAACCTTTCCATTAAATTAGTGGTTATGAATAGTATTAATTAACTAATTATAATATATATATTATATATTCAATAAAATATTTTGGAATTCATCTAACATATTTTATAGTCATAATATAAGAATGAAACCAATATTACGAAAAAAAAACTATATTTTTATAGAGGTGCATTTGCCTCCTTTTAATGGATAACCTATTTTAAATCCAATTTTTCAACTTTTATAAATTTTTTATTTCAAAATAAAATTTATTTTTGAAATATTAACATCAAAATAAACTTTAGGTGAATTGTTTGTATTTTTCTGTGAAGTTTCATTTTTTGATTAATAGTGAAAAATACTAAATTTTAATTCAAAACTACTTTTTCATATAATTTATTTATAAGGATAAATTATATTTTTGATTGGTTTTAAAGTTTAATTAGAAAAAATTTATATAAATTAATCCAATTTAATTCATTTTAATTAATTTTATATTTAAATTGGATATAAAAACTTAGAAAAGTTTTGAACATTTTTACTTTAAGACCCCGCATTGTCATCCCATCTACGGAATTATTTTTAAATTAATTTATACCAGTTATGCGATTATAATTTAGAAAAATGGATTTAATATTTGTAATAATAATAATTTCTAATTTATAATAAGTTAAACTTGGTTTTTGACCAAAAATATTAGTAAATTTAATTAAAATTAATTATAGCGATTAAGAGAAAAATTACCTTAAAAAGGGATAAAACCTTAAATTTAAGACCCAAAATGACCTATAAACTTGTAAAAAATCCATTTTATGTTTATATTTTGACCCTATACTCCATTTTATATAATTTTGACCATTATTGTAACCACTTTATGTGGTAAAAATGTTGGTGTAATTACCTTTTCAAAAATTTACAAGAATATCACTCCTCCTCCACTATAAAAAGGCACTCACCCCACCCACTTATTCACATCTCTCAAGCCATTTAGATCACCAAAAATCTACCCAAATAAGATACCAACATCCCTTCCCACATCCTATAAGATTAAATTTGGGAATAAATAAAACCAATGAATTCTTTTGGTATAAACCAAAAAGAGTTACCCGAATGAGAGGTAATGTTCTTCAATAATCACTTTTGCTTCATTTAATTATCCACCCTTCAATTATTTTTATATCATGATTATATAAAAAAATAATTATATTAAATATAATTATTTTTTTATGATAATATTTATACCTAAATTTTCACACACATCAAACAAAATGGGTTACACAATCATCGTTCATGTGTACATCGGACTACCGCCTCACGAACCAATGTTGCCAGTTCTTCCATTTACCACCTTTAAAGGTTGGAAATATTAATGGATTTATAGTTTATATGTGATATATATGATATTTTTATTTTTATTATTCTTATTTAATTATTATATAAGACATACCTTAATGTGTTCCATATTCTTGGGATATGATAACATCGTTTCTGGATGTGTGGACTACCGCCTCCTCAAAACGATGTGATTTGTTCACGCTATAAATAGAATATATAAAGAATGGTTTTAATAAAAATATGTAAAATATATGACATAAACATGATAATATAATTATAATATACAGATATATAATTTAATTTTTATTCTTTTAAATATGATAAAGAAATGGAAGTAGTGTTCATGTGTATGTACAACCTACCGTCTCCATGAACGATGCATTTCATTTTCTATATTAAAATATTATGGATTATTATAAATACATATATAATGAATATATATCATAATTAAATCATGTTTTACATTATTTGGATTATTAAATCATTATCTATATAAGAAGAAAAAAAGAACAAGTCAAAACATACTTGAAAAACTAAAAAATTAACACCCAAATTAGTGAAAATAATGAATGGTTGTTAAAAAATGCATAATAAGATATTATAAAAAGTTAATATATGATATTATCAATATTATTATGGTTGTGTAATAAGTTATTGACATGTTTAAAACCATTATAGCGGAGGTTAAAGTACGTTCACCCAAAATGAAATGCAAGGTAAGGGATTCTTGTCTCACTTTTCTTTTTATGATGCATACACCATTTTCACCACTTATTTATTTTGTTTAGTGTATATACTGCCCTTGTTTTATTTCATATCATGAATAAATTTATCTTAATGTAATTTAAAGTTTCATTTCATGTCATTTATTTCATGGGGATTATGATTTAAGATTTAACAAGTAATAAGAGACTTCAACTCAATTTCTATTCTTTGAGTCATACTTTATTGTTATGCACCTAATTTATTATATATGGTGTACATACTACCACTTTGACTTGTAATATCTTGAATAATTCATTATTCATGGTGTATTTAGTTTCAATTTTAATTATTTCATCTATATATATTTGAACTTAAAATTACTATGTGGTAAAGAAATTTCATAAACTGGTTCCTTTTCATTGGGTTATATTACTTCTTCAATGTCTTTAATATTTTAAAATTATGCTTATAATCACTTTTTACTATATATTTTTTTATTTACACTTTTATTGTGTGTATTTACAATCTATACACATAATCTATTTATTTATTTATTCTCAATTATACATTAAGTTATTTTCAAGGGTTTACTTTACAATCTCATTTTATTCGGGATTGTTTACACATGAATTTACATTAAAGGAAATTATCTATTAATTTTTTTAAAAATAATTTGATTTTCTTCTCCACTATTTATTCATTTCCTTTTCATTTAATAGTACTATTTTTCACACTTTAGTACTCAAAATGTTTTATAAAATTCTTTTAAGAAAACCAGACTTCATTTATCTCTTTAGTTGAAGAACATATTTTCTTCTAAAACCCCTATTTTCAAAGAAAAGGTTTTTAAAAATGTTTTTCAAAACAAAAGTATATTTTCCTAAAGAATTTTTTTAAAAGATATTTTTATAGTATTTTCATTCATCAATGATAATAACATTTTAATTTTACTCCACTTGGGATTTTTTATATTGATACCATCCTTATTCTTCCTCTAGATAGTTTATAATTTATTTGGCCAAGGAAAGTATTGACATTAAATTCCTTGATTAATTTGTTATTCCCCTTGAAATATTCAATTTCTAGTGATCATTGAACATTAAATTTCCCCTAAATATTCATATCATTTATCATGGATATGATTATTGCCTAAACCGCATACCATTTTTACATATGGTGTTTACTTTGAAAGTTATTTGATATCTGGGGAAATATTGATAAATACATATCTTTTATTAAATATGATATTTGATAAAGAATATTTTTTATTAATTAAATCTATTACTATATATGAATAATTTTTTGGATAGGTAGTAACAGGTGGGGTCTAGACTTTATATAGCCCCTCGATGCACCGATAGGTTTTCATGAGACAAATTAGTTACGAAAATTAAATGGGTTTCTACCTATAGTTTTAAACCATCTTGTGAAAGGTATTGATGGTATAGGTTTTTATGTCCCTTATACATGAAGTTCAATAATTAATCATTTCCTTCATTTTAATTTAGTATATATTATCCATGATATTTTCACTATGAAAAAAATTATGGATTCATTTCTTTCTCATTTTATTGATTTAATAGAATGTGTTTTCAGTTTCTCACAATTACATATTGATTATTCTTTATACAATTATTTAAATGGCATGTGTTTTTAGTTATTTACCTTGAAATATTTTTTATTCACTTCCTTATCAGTTTATTTATTACATGGCTTGTGTGTTCAGTTATTTACCATGTCATAATAATTATTATCATTTATTCATTATTGTTTCCGCTATACTTTACCCTTACTGAGAATTTGAGCTCAACCTTATTATGTTTCCTCTCCCAAATATTCCTTGAATTTTTCTAATAAATATATGCAAGGATACTCTAGATGGAATAAAGTTATTATTTTATCAAAAAAGAATTATATTGTAATTTGTGTATTCATTTATAATAGAATACTCGTGAATGTATCTAGTTTACCAAGACTACTACAATTTTGGGTCCTTTGGGATGTGATTTACATGTATCTTGTGACAATGTAATGGTATCATGACACTGGCTCTGGGATTTCTAGGTTTGGTCATTATAGGTACACTTATCATCCACTCCAGGATTGAAAATGTTTTATTTGATTCTATTTCTACCCACTCTTTTATATATAATGAATTTTCTAAGGGTATCACATCACCACCTCAATGATTAGATGTTTATTTGGAGATGAAAACATCTAATGGTTGGATAATCACATCTCAATTTTATAGCTCCTCTATTATAGAATTTTGTGGGAATGTTTATTATGTGAATCTTGATATTCCTCCTCTAGTTGAATTTGATGTAATTTTGGGTGTATATTAGATCTATTAGTATATATTCCATATCTATTTTTAAGGAAGGGAAGTTATATTTGATATTCTGAATCAACCATCAATTATCTATCAGTGTGAGGATGAACCAGAACACCCAATGGAAATTGCTTCCATCATATGGATTTTTCTACCTATTCATGAGGGATATTTATCTCAAATGGTTGGGGAGAAAATAATCGTTAAAAATGTGCCTATTTTTTGGAAATATAATTATGTATTTTCCAAGTAATTTCCTAGTATTACCTTGAATAATCAAGTTGATTTTTTAATAGAACTCATACCTGGTGCTACATGTATTTTAGAGACACCATATAGAATAGCCCAGATTGAGTTATAGGAGTTGAAGAATAAAATCCATGTGAATATAGATAAAGGATTCATTTATTATAGACCTTTTACATGGGTTTCACCTATTATTTTTATTAATAATAAATATGGTTAATGCGTATTTTCATTGATTATAAAGAACTTAACAAAATCTATATTGAGAACAAGTATCCTCTACTTCATATTAATGATCTGTTTGATCAATTATGAGGAGCTATATTTTTTCCAAGGTTTATATTTTATATGGACATAATCATCTAAGGATAAATAATTAGGATATACCCAATATAGCCTTTTTTACATGTTATGTTCATTATGGTTTTTAGTAATTTCATTTGGACTTACCAATGCCCCTGTTATCTTTATGGTTTTAATGAATAGAGTATTTAGAGATTACCTTGATTAGTTTATGGTAATTTTTATAGACGATATTCTAATATATTAAAATTAAAAGGAAGAACAAGAAGAATATTTGATAATTATTTTGAAGAATATAAGGAAAGAAAATATTCTAAATTTACCAAGTGTGAATTTATGATTCAGAATGTTTCATTCTTGGGTCATATAATCTCAAGTGAGGGTATATTGGTGGTTCCATTAAATTTGTAATTTATTAATCAATAGACTAGAATAACCTAGGTAATAGAGATTTGTAGTTTTCTTAGGTTGTACAGATACTACTAATGCTTTATGATATATTTCTCATGACTATCTAATCCACTCACCAAGTTAACTCAGAAGGGGTTTAAGTTCTTACAGATAGATTAATGTGAAGATAATTTCAAATAACTAAAGAGAAGGTTGGTTTGTGCACCTATTCTTACACTACCATGCAGTGGAGAAGGTTTTGAGATCTATAATGATGCATAAAAGGAGGTATCGGGATGTGTCTTCATGTATAATGACATGGTTATAGTATATTCCACTCATTAATTAAAAATCCAGGAGTATAATTACCTGAATCATGATTTGGAGTTGGCATTGGTAAATTTTACATTGAATATATGGATGAATTATATATATGGTGAAAGGTATGATGTATTTAATGATTATAAAATCTTTAATTATATATTTACATTTAAATAGTTGAATATGATCCAAAGAAGATGGTTAGGTTTGATCAAATATTATGATTGCTCAATAAATTACCACCATGGGAAAGAAAACAAGGTGGTTGGTGCTCTGAGTTGGAAGAACCATACTTGTTTTTCCATAATGATGATTGAAATAGATATAATATTTATTGATTTATAGAATATGGATCTTTAAATCATGATAAAAGTAGAAGGTTATTATCTTTCTTAAATGAATGTTCAACCATTCATCCATGAGATGATTAAGAAGGCACTGACGGAAGATGTGGAATTATATAAAACGTAAGAATATTCCTAATTTCAACCATGATCATTCTTGAATGATAATGTTCAAGAACCAATTATGTGTTCCATCAATAAAATTCTTAAAGAAGGAGTTGTCGGATGAATCTCATAGTTCTTAATTCTTTATTCATTCAAAAGTATGAAGATGTATAGATATCTGAAATAGTATTTTTGTTTAGATGATATGAAATGGGATATTGCAGAGTATGTATCTCAGTGTCTAGTATGTCAATAAGTTAAGGCTAAGTGAATTAAGCCTATGGGGATTTTATAACCATTTCCTATACTATAATGGAAATGGGAAAACAATTCCATGGATTTTTTCATCACACTCCACAAAATTTCAAAAGGCCATAATTCTATTTAGGCAGTAATCTATCCCCTTACAAAGTCAGAAAACTTCATTACTATCAAATAATATTTCTATATTTATCATACTTCTATAATATACATTAATTAAGTGGTAATTTTTCATGGATTTCTATATTCTATTATATCTGATTGGTATTCAAGTTTTAACTAGAATTTCTGGCAAAGTCTTCAACAAGATCTAGGTATAGAGTTGAGTTTTAGCACTTATTATCATCCTTGGATAGATGCTCAGTCTGATAGGACCATTTAAACTCTAGAACACAAGTTGATATATTTTTCTATGTATTTCAAAGGTGGTTGGGATCAACTCCTTCCTTTGGTGGAATTTTCTTGCAACAATAGCTTTCACTCAAGTATTCAGACAACTCCTAATGAAGCCCTATACAACATGAAGTGTAGAACTCAAATTTTATCAGACGACGTTGAAGAAATAAAGATATTTGGATAAGATCTATCTGAGGAAATGAAAGATAAGTTTAGTTCCATTCAATAGCACATAAGGGCATCTCAGAGTAGACAAAGAAATTATACTAACAATCATCAATGAGGTCTTGAGTTTGAAGTTAGCGATAAGGTATTTATAATAATTTATCTATGGAAAATGTAATGATATTTAAAAATAATGTAAATATGTTATCCCATTTTATATTGTTTATTGTATTAAGATGGTAGCTTATCTCTTGTAATTTTCAACAAAACTCTCTTAAGTTCGCGATGTGTTCCATGTATCTCTCTTAAGAAATTACATAACCAATCCTTCACATATACAAAACTTAGAGGTCATAAAACTAGAGAAAATATCTCTAATGAGGAATAATTGGTTTATATTCTAGATAATATAAAGTTTTATGAAATAATACCACTCACCTCTTCAAAGTTTGGTGGTGAAACCATAAATTTGAGGAAACTGTATAGGAACCTAAGGATGTGATGAGGTAGAATTATCCCCATCAATTTGAATCGGAGTGATATAATTTCAAGGTAGAAATTATTATAATGGGGTATAATGTAACACATTGAAATTTTAGAATATATTAATTTTTAAATAAATTTGATTTCTTTGATATCTTACGTCACACAAAGCACTGACTTTAAATGAACCACAATATACTATGAAAATATTATTATTTAAATGTGATCATTATAACATAGTCATTATAATTGGTGGTATGAATAGTAATAACAACATTTTTAAAATTATGTATAATTTTTTTTTGATAAATAAAATATATTTATCAATACCCAGTTTTTAAAAACTTCAAAAATAAATTTTTCCTCAAAAATAATTTTTATCACTTTTTGTGAAAAAATATTATAATTAATTTCTAAAAATTTAGAAATTGTATATGATAAAAAATTATATCATTTTTGAAATCAAAATATCAAAATTATCTTAGGATTAGTTTTTTATAATTTTTTGAGAATTTTTATTTTTCAATAAATAGTGAAAAATACTGATTTTTAATGAAAATTATCTTTTCTATTCAAGTATTTACAAAGTCACATTATATTTTGGTTTATTTTTAAAATTTTATTAGTTACTTTTGATTAAAAATAATTCAATAAATTTTATTTTAATAAATATTATACTTGAATATGGTATGAAAATATTTTTATACTTAAAAATATATTTATCTAAAAAATTGTTTTCCATTACGTTGTGCATGTTTAAATTTAAATTAAATTATACCTCTTATTAAAATTGAATTTGATAAAATATATTCCAAATTTTGAATGAAAATAATTAATATTATTTAATAAGGTAAACTTCATTTTTTAACATAATGAATAGTGAAATAGTAAATATTTGTTAACAGTGTTAAGGTTAAAATAGGTTTACTGGGGGTTAAACTAAAGATATAGGGGTAAAAATTCCCTAAAAAATTTCTTGTATCCCATTAGATGATTTTTATTCTACCAAATATCAATTTAAGGAGTTCAGTTTTGTTTTTTAAATTATTACTTTGAATTTAAGAACCTAAGCTTGACTTTTGAGAAAATAAGTTATATTTTATTCAAATTAAAAACTATTTTTGAGTCTTTGCATTTAATGGCATGGTTGGAAGATTCCATTTGGTTTTGGATTTCCAAAAAAAATATAGAAACCTTAATTTATTTATTATTTAACCAAAAAAATCATGAAAACCAATTTATTACTTTATTTCAAGGGAAAATGATTTTTACTCTTAAATCAGATATTTTTTTAAAAACTTTTTTCATGTGTTTTTTGTTCATATATTAAACATAATTTCTTCCCCTTGAAGAAATTAAATCTGATAAAATGGATTGGAATCCTAATTTTAAATTTTTATTTGAATTCCCCTTTTTTTTCATATAATTAAGTTATCATGGTAAAAAAGTTAAATTGTTACAATTGAGGTTAAAATGAGTTTAAAGAGGTTTAATTAAGAGATAAGACTTAAAATGTATCCAATACTTTCCCAAATATGATTAGTTGAATTTATTTCAACCATATCAGACCTTATTTTCTAAATTTGTGTGTCTTTGTGCCACTTTACATGATTATGATATATATATATATATATATTATTTAATCTTTTATGTAATTTCAAGTGTGTCTTTTTCCTCCCCTATAAAAGGATATCACATCTCCTTTCTTTTCCAAACTTCATAAACCTTTTACCACAACCCACCTCTACCAAAATCCCTCCCCAACATCCTTATCCATATTATATAGCTGTTTATCTTCCAAAAATACCAACCATGGGGTCCTTAAGAGGAGATCTAAAGGAATTCTTTCAAAGAAGTGGTAGTCACCTTAACCGATCAATTTTTTTAATTCTTCTTTTACATCCTCTAATACTCTGAAATTAATCATAAAATAATTGCTTAAGTATCCTAAACATACTAAAATGTTATTATGATTATTAAACCACCATTATCCACCTTCATTCTATCATATAGAAAGTGAAAACAACGCTCATGCATACGTAAGGCTTACCCTCTCCATGCAATAGTGTAATTAATTTTTAATTTATTCTTTACATGTATATTAATAAGAATATATTTAATAAATATATATTATATATATAATAAAATAATTATTCTAGAAATTTTAATTTTTATTTACCTTTATTTTGTTCTATCTGTTGAAAAGTGAAAACAACATTCATATGTACGTACGACTTGTCTTCTCTATGAACGGTGTAATTAATTTTTATATATAACTTTTATGGATAATTTTAAACATATATATAATTAATATATATGATATTTATATCATGATTAAAATTCTTAAGATTATGGAAACATGATCAAATTACAAGGACTAAAACTACAGAACCAAAACAAATATGAAAAGTGAAGCAGTTATCACCTGGAATAGGGAATTAAATAAAGAAATTTTAATAAATGTGGGATAAAAGGTTATAAGTAAATCATATATGGTATTATAAATGTTATTATTATTATATAATAGATGTATAATAAATTTAAATTTATTATACAGAAGGTTCGAACACATATGAAGAAAGTCGGACCTGAGGTAAGAGTTTATTTCATAACCTCTTCATTATTTAGGATTGTTTATGTTTAAGTATATAATGGGTAAATTTCACCACCATTGGTGGTGTGGTGGTAAAGGATTGGGTGTGTGGGGTAGGTCGTGAGGTCAAGTCCTCGGGCCTGCATATTTACTACATTTTCTCTATAGCATCGTGTGTCGCACTTGCGGTTATACCCAACATTTTAAGTATACAATGGGAAAATTATTTGATATTTCTATATTAAACACAATATATTTTATTATAATTTTATTATTTATATAAATTAAGAAAATTTATTTCATTTTCCTCTTCTTAAGTACTCAAGATACCAAAGTAATGTTGTTAAGTAAAACTAACTTTGTTTTTATACCCGGTATGAAATTTCTTTCATCTAAGTCCAAATTATCACTAAAATATTTTCAACATTGTTTTTACCATTATACTATTATTTTTTAAATACACGTTTACCCATTTTTTATTATCTATAAAAAAATCAAAGGAATCTTCTTCTCATTTTAAAACAAGCTATTTTTTGACTTTTTATCAAAATTGTGAAAGGAATCTTTATGTTAACGTGCTTGGCATAAATGTAATTTTACACCATAATAACCACCCAATGATTTAAAAATTACTTTAAAAGTTTCCATGATTATTTTCAAATAAATATTTTCTTTAATATTTGGGGAAATTTTAGATTTTAAATTAACAATTTCAAAGTGAAAATGGTATTTTCCTCCAGAAATTTTCCAGAAATTTTTTTAAATTATTTTAATATATGTGAACATACTTTATTGAATATTATGTTTTAACAAGGTTATAATTTAATGATATCGTCCACCATAATTTTATGGATGTTTTATGATCAATTTTACTGGGGAAAGTATTGATATTTTGTATTCTAGTTCTTCTAATACAGACAATTATTTATTTTTAAGGCATGTTAATTATGTTGTATTTTTTATTTATATGATGAATGCATTGGACTTATTAAGTGAAGGAAGGGATAGGAATAATATTGTACATCGATGAATCAATAGGTCTCATGAGGCAAAACAATTTGGGTATTTGGCCGAGTCTTTACCCATTTATATAGATTTCTTGGTATGAGGCATCGACGATAAGTTTAAGATGCACGTCGTTATGAATTCCATCATTATGAAATTAGTTATTGATTATAATGTGATTATGTGAATAGTTATGATATCCATTGATAATTTTTAATCTCATTTTATTATTTATATGACATTATTTTATCATCATTTATTTCTATCATGTTATCCATGCCTTATTTATTCCATGTTAGCTTCTGTTATATACATACCCTTACTAAGAATATAAGCTCACCCATTTATTATATTTCCTTTACTCGGGATGTCAAGAAGCGTATTATGATTGATATTCCATTATGCTAGAGGTAATAATGATTTTCTCAAAGAAAATTTTATTTTTTGTTTTGTTTTTTCAAATGTAATGTCATATTTAAGCATGTATCTATCTTTCCAAGAGTATTAAATTATTTTATCCTTTGGGATTTGATCACTTGTATCTAGTACAAATGTAATAAAGTAATCACTGACTCTGGGCTACTAGGGTCGGAGTCTTTATAGAGCCTGTGTAGTGAATAGTTAAAATGGTATTGAAGTATTTTGAGATAGAGAGTTGCATGATCACTATGCATGGGATCCCTACTCATGCACAACGCTCATGCAATATTTTAAAATTTGATTATTTTTTTATTTTAGATTTAAAATTTAATTGAAACCTCACCGTATCTTCTCTACATGCTTCCAGATCACTCCAACCCTCTCCCCTACATTAACCCCCCTTGAATCAACTCCATCCTGTGTTGATTTTATTCACCAAATATTCACCAAAGTGGGAGATCAACCCAATTAAGTGACTCATCTTCTCCCCTTTCTTTATGTGCTTCCCTTTTATTCCACTTTTCTTTCACCCAACAAAAATGGTGGCCCAAGGTTTTGGATTTCATGAATTTTATTGTGGTTTTTTCATTTTTAGGGATTACAGTCTCTTTGTAAGGATTATTCATTGTTTTTTATAAAGTAATAACATTTATTGTTAATTGATTCTTCATTTTTTCGGTAAGTGACTCTATGAGTCTACCTTTACTCTATGAACCATGAATGATTAATGATTATAAAAGTGTTTTTATATGAATGTGAAGTTTTATGATGCCTTTGAGGATTTTTATAAGTTATTATCATTTTCTCACTTGGTTTCTCAAATTGTATGGGAAGGGATTTTCTAGAAAACATGCTTTTGGTTTTGAAATATAAGATACACATAAGGTGTTTAATGAAATGAATTTATTGGGATTTCATTGAATCCTTGTGAATTATTTTATTGAAATGATTGATTAAAATATATAATCAATTGTTGGAATGGATTTATGAAGGAACTCACATGATAATGTGTTATTTGAATTATTAAGTCCTTCAATTGAGTGTTGCATTATGGGATGTCTTGGGTATATAGGTTAGAAATTAGGAAAAGTACCATACTATATTATGGGGACACTAACCTAGTGGAAGCTATATTATACTTCCCATCATGGGTCTATGTAAGTGTACAGTAAAACCATGGCTAACATATATCCCTTGATTAGGCCTAGGGCCTCACACTAATGCATAATGTATCTTTGCCTAGAAGATTTTTCCGTGCATTGGGATGATTATATTTTAGTATGAGGATCCCAATTCTACCTTGACCTTAGTATCTATGTTTTTTTCATGATGTTTGGTTGGTTTCTAATGAAGCTTTTCTTTTCATACTTGTTACATTTCCACTTGATTTCCTTTCTAATTAAATATTTTTAACATCTTTCTTTTAAAATCATGTTTTAAATGCTACATCATCATGCTATTTGTTTTATTTAAAATTAGGGCCAGCTCAAGCATTATCATTTCCCAATACTGTAATTCCAATTTTTTTCCTTCACGCATTATAATGAAAAAATATAAACAATCTGAAGATATATGAAAAAAAATTAAAAAATATGTTTTCATGAATATAGATCAATTATACATACTCACCCTCACCTGCTCGCAACATTTTGAACTTGGAAATAACCTTCCACCTAACTTTGGTTACCTGCTTCATCTCCTCCAAACATCAACTCATCAATTAAGTCTACCATCTTTAATAGTGCTTAGGTACCCACGACACTACCCTTATGAAAACAATATGTGATGAAACTAGAGGAGGACCATATGATATAGCGGTGGATGGTTGAAAAGAAAGGTAGAGAGTGGGCCAATAAGAGTCATGGTGGGGGAGGTTCCAGCTAGGATGATAACAAGTGAAGTTGAGGAAGACATCAACATAGAGAAGTGAAAGGGGGTGCAGGGACAAAAAATGAAGAGTGGCATCGATAGGGGTGGTGAAGCGGTAGGCAAGGAGGTGGTGAGGTGGTCATGGAATCAGTGAAGGTGGGAGGTGGGGAGGTATAGTGGTAAAGAAAACATTGGGAGTGAATGATGATTTTATGCTTAGGGTTGTAAAGGCCACGTGAGAGGAGGGGGTGGCCGGTTTCCCTTTAATGGATTATTCTCCTATCACAGGGGTTCGTTAGGATTTCCCTCAGGCTGAGCCTGTTTAAAATGAAAAGGTATGATTATATCTGTAGTTTAATCTATCAAGTATGGTTTATTTGATAAAATATGTGTATAAAGTATCTGTAGGAATCATACTAATCTTGTTATTCTCACACCCTACATACTTCCTTTTGGTGTATGTAAATATTATATTTTTTGACATAGATAGGGACAAAAACATTGTTTTTATGTGTCATAATCATGTAGATCTTGACCAGGTCTTAAGAGATGAAAAAGAGGAGTTTCCCTTTTTTCACACAAATATGGGTAGCATCAAATGTGATTTTATATTTTTTTGGTGGTCCCCAGTATGTAGGCTCATAATATTTTCATTATGTTCCATCCCCATTTTCATCTACTTTTTGTATTATAGTTTTCTTTAGTTACTGATTATGATTTATGTATGTATGACCATGATGAGTTCATGGTCATCTAAGAGGATAAGGGGACTACCTATCATCGACATTGCAGGAAGAGGATAAGGGGACAATGGACACAAAGCCAATACCACAAAGGCTAATCCCCTTATCCTGTGAAGTCAGTGACAGGTAGTCCCCTTATCACTTCGAGAGCCTTTGTGTTCTCCTTTTTTAGGTTTATTTTCATATCCTTTTTTGTATTATAGGTTTATTTGGTTAGTTATTATCCATGATGCAGTACCACTAGTGGGTGAAGTCTCTGATGAGGTCTTTGATGAGATCTCAATTTGGGAGTCCAGAAAGGCTGAAAAAATCAAAAACTGTAGCAAAATATTATCCACAAAGAGGATAAGGGGACTACCTATCGTCGAATTAACTTTATCATTTTGGGAATCTCTATTCACAAAGAACACAAAGTCTTAGAGATAATATAGAGTGATAATTTCTGAAATCATTCTAATTTCTATTTAAAATCACCTCTCTGAACAAATGGGTCGGAGGTCCCTTATATAGGCCTCTGGGATCATCTTTCCTAATAAGCTGACTCGATTCTTACAAGACACGATTTCAAAAAAGAAAAAAGTAAAAACAAAAGAAAAATGTGGGATGAAATATTGTGAAACTACCACCACACACTTCACAGTAAATAAAAAATACATAAATGACATGTACAATTTTATCCGCTCATCCATGACGGATATGACACCTGTCTAGATCAGTATCTAGAATCCCTCTAAGTCATATAGAGTATCAATCATCTCTCCAATTGAGACTTCTTTCTATGACTCCTTTATTTTCATTAATTCTTTGATCGTGCATTGTATTTATTCTCTAACAATAAATATATCTTCTTTATGTCTTCTCCACACCTTGAGTTCTTCAATTATTGTGTCTGCCTTCACCACGAAGTCTGTCAGATGTGCCATTTCTGCATGTTGCATGTCTCTATAGTTGATAGAGACTATCACATTATCTCCTACAAAGAATATAAAATATTTTATTATTGATATTGATTTAATTAAATAAAAACTCCATGTGATTTGGATACATTTTTAATGACTCCTGATCAAATTGAATTTTATCCAATCCTCATCGCTAAACTACGAATCGTCGAATGCTTTCTAGATAGGTCCTTTAGTCCAGTACCTTGGGTATAGATTCCATAGCATGATCACTCAGTATGCCAATCTGATAGGTTAAATATGTTCAAACCACCATATAAAACTTGGATATTCATTGTTAATAATTGTTTTTACCATCCTAGGTACCCAATTGAATGTGGAATTTATTTTCTTAAATTCAAAGAATTGTAATGCTCCCATGATGAAAGCTTTTTGGAATTCAATGAACTCTTCTAGTTCTAATGTCATGTCTGGTATGTGGAGTTTTGGAATCCCTATTCTTGACATTCTCCAAAACCTTTTCAATACTGGATATTCTTCCATCCCTGTCTCATTTATTCTCCTAAATTTATTAAGGAGATCAGAAACTTGAACCTTCATCCTAATCTCTTCAGTGATGATCATACTGATCATATCTCAATCAATATTTTTATAATCCTTCACAAGATCTTAGGATTATTCAAGCATGTCCAAAACATGGTTCAGACCACTTTTGAATATCCAGTAATCTTTACATTTCTGGATCAGATTATAAATGTATATGGATTTATTCCTTGAAATATTTGGAATCCTCTACAAATATTTCTATATCCCCTTTTCTAGATTGGGCTCTTCATCTAGCTCATTATCCAGACTTTCTCAATATTTTTCTTGCTGAACATTCTGTCCCTGAGGTTCTTTCTAAGACCTTTGATGATTTTCAAGTTCTTATTATACGTGATCAACCCAACTCTTAAGGGTTTTCTCTTTTTCTTTAGATCTTTTATCAATATTATTATTCTTTCGAGACTTTTTATTTCTCAGATTATCTGCACATTGAGTGTTTTAATGGACTTTCTAACTGTATAAAAAACATTCAATATGACTTTTATCCTTGGACTTTCTGTATAGAGGTCTCTCTGAAGAATTTCCTAGTTTTTCAGCCTTTCTAGATGAGAAACATGTGCTTTCTGATCTTTCAACTTTACTGGATGAAGATCTCTTCTTCTGAAGGTGATTCTCTACTAGAATCCACTTTCTCTATTCAAGTCTATAAACCCTGTCATTTATTGCTTTGATAACTGGGAATTCTGTGATAGAATGATTATCAATGCAAATAAGACATATTCTTGATTTTTTACTTTCTTCTATTGCACCTACAAGATTCAAAATAGCGTTTTAGTACATCTATAATGAAATTATCTTTTTCTTTTAATATTTTATATATTAAATTTATAGTATTGAAATTCATTCCCCATCCATACAAGTCATTCCTGGGTAAACCTTTTTAATTTAATTCTCATAAAATTATTTATATAATAACTATATGTTTTTATAGTAAAAGGTTTTCCCAAGAAAATCTCATTAGCTCTAATTCCTTTAAAGAATGCAAGAAATTCTCTTTCATGGTAAGGATAATTCTTCTCTACCTTGTTAAAAAATCCACTCCAGTATTTACTGATACTATAATTATAGTTTTGTCTTATCATTAGGATACATATCCATGTTGATTTTGATACATATGTTTCTAAGATAAGCTGATCTTCACTCCCAATTGGATACTCTAATTCTGAGATATTTTTTGCTTTCTACTTCAAAATTATGATTACTTCAGAATGTTTTTCTGTACAATACCAAGGTATTTTACTAGATACCTTTATCTGTATTGAAACTGATATTTTTTCCAAATCTATGATGTATGCTCTAGAATAACTCAGTATACCAAGAAACACCTGTATCTTCTTATGATATGTAATCTCATCATGGAAAGTTTGTAGCTTTTTTGCAATATATGATTGAAGATTTTCTATACTTCCTTGGATCTAAAATCCCAATAATTATATCTTTGGTTGCATACAAATGATCTTTATTTTTGAAAGTATCATCCCTTATTATTTGAACACTTCAGAAACCTATTGAAAATTTCTTATATGTTCTTTTTTATCTTTACTAAATACGATCACATCATCAATATAGAATGCCACAAACTGTTCTAATCTACTGAATTCCTTTTCCATTTTTCTTTGGAATATTACTGGTGCATTCTTGAGTCTAAATGGCATAACAATCCATTCAAACATGATGATTGGCATTGTAAATGTTGTAAATGGTATAGGCTCTTATTTGATCTTCATCTTCAAATATCCTAATTTGAGATCAAACTTAGAATATACCATTGGTCTTTGATTCCTAATCCTGATTCTTAAATATTCTTGATTATGAAGATTGTATCCATAATCCTTTGTGGCGCAACTAATATCATGATAATATATAACCATTATGGCCCTACCATGTTGTTTTTCTACATGATTCATTACCATGAATGATGCACTCCTGTGAGGACTTTCACTATGCCTGATTAGTACAAGACTGATAAGTTCTGGAATTTTTTACTCAAATTACTTAACCATATCATCTGGATATGAAATTATCTTACTTCTAATCATTGTACTAGGATATTTATGGGTGATTGTAGCCTCTATAATTTCCTTCTTCCATAGTTTC
Source organism: Viscum album (assembly GCA_963277665.1). Classification (NCBI taxonomy): domain Eukaryota; kingdom Viridiplantae; phylum Streptophyta; class Magnoliopsida; order Santalales; family Viscaceae; genus Viscum; species Viscum album. The sequence goes on from OY728146.1 coordinate 528,534,873, forward strand.
AGGGATTTTTCTAACCAATTTTCTGATAAATAATCTTTTATCTTAGCCTGATCCTCTTCTTCATTAATCCTTAGAACTTTCATTTCAACTAGTTCTTTCTACTTCTCAATCATTCTGTGGTATTCTCTATCTTTATATGGATATTTTTTTACTTCAATAGTATTTAATTTCTTATCTAGATGCATTTTGGTTTTTCCATAAGTGGTTGGAATTAGATAATTGTTGAGGATAATTCTTTCTGAAAATATCATTACAGGATGATATCTTCTAAGAAATATATTTCCAATCAAGAATTCATCTGGTAATTGAGGAATAAAATAAATTATATGCTCTATAAATATCCTTCCATTGAGTTCAATATAAACATACTTGGATACTTCTTGAATCATAACTATTGCATTGTTACCCACTATAACTTGTAACTCTGAAGATTCCTGGGTTACTCCTAAAAATCAGATTCTTGTACAATAGAATGTACATCCTGTATCAACTAGGGCAATACATGCAGTTTTATTAATACTTAATTTTACCAATGTATCCCACTCCTCTATCTTTTCAATGAGTAATGAAGATCCCATATATCCTACACGAGTTTATTCATCCTCATAGATAGGTATTTGAATAGTCCTTTGTCCAAATATCTTTCTAGAAATTGATCTTCTAGGGGATTCTACTGAAGTACCTTCATATTTTACAATTTAGATCCTTGGATTTTCCAAAGGGTTCTCTAGTATTTCTAATTTGAAATCTTCTATCTTCAAATCTGATCTACCTGATCTTAATCGTTCTGATCTAAGATCATCTTCTTCTTCTCTAACCTGAGATATGACAAGTATATTTCCAAATTGTTTAATAACATCTAGAATAAGTATCTTCTGCCTTCTTTCTTTCTCTAGATCTGATAAAACCCATTCTATAGGCCAAGTTAGACTCTTGGGGTTTATCACCTGCAGTGTCATTGCTCTAATTGATGTTCCTTCATCTTGAAAAATATGTGTAAATCTCTCCACACCCTTCCTTAGAGATGGTATTCCAGTATTTTAGAACTTTACATAGAGGTGAGTAATTACTTTGACACATCTCCTATTGGGTGGACAACCCAACATCTTTTTATAGTTCCTTGTGTTGATCTTTACTTCTAGATTTATACTAATACTTCTTTTCATAAGAACTACATGCAAGTCTGGTATCACCTTTACCCATAATACTTCTACATGTAGATTTTCTCATGCTTCTCCTAATAGTGCATTAGATAAATTAGCTAAACTTTCATACACAACTGCAATTAGGACTAGTAGATCTTTTTTTTCTAAAAATAGGATCTAATCCTATCTAGATTATTCCAAAATGAACATACTTAGAATTTTTTTTTGTATTGCCTTGTTAACCCTGTTTGGTTTTATCAAGGGTATTGTAAATAATCCTCTATCTGTTTTATAGACTTCATTTGTCTATTCATCTTCAAATATCTTGGTCATTTTTCAACATGGTACCCAAGACTTCTGGTATACCTTGGACCAATCAACTCTGGGAATCTTCTATTCTTGAAAATCTCTTCCTTTTGAAGGGATTTTAGTTTCTAAAGAATGAACCATATCTCCTTCCATCTCCTCTAGTTTTACTAGTTATGGAGAGTCTTTAGATGCACTATCCCCTATTCAAATCATGGTTATTCGAAGATGAATCAAAATAGGGTTATTTCCTTCTTCCTCATCTAAGACAGAATCTTCTTCCTCTGAGTAGTCTTAATATAAAGAATATAAACTTTCATCATCTGAGTCTATATCTTCTCCCCAGATAGGGTCATATAATATATCTAATGAATCTTCCATCATTATTACTTTGATATTACCCCTTATTCTATTTGCATCTGGGAAACTATCAGCTATGTGACCTTTCTTTCCATATAACTAACAACAATCACAAATAGATATATATTTTACTTTAGGGAATCTAGGATACTTTCCATATTTGGCCTTAAATTTTTCTCTCATATCCTTATAGATTGTATTTGGTCTAAGAAATCTCTTATATTTTTTTTGGATTTCTAACTGAAAATATACTTGATGATTTTCTATTCCTAAAGAATTTCTAGATTTTCTTGAGTGATTTATTTCATTCACACTAGTCATCCTGACACTGTGTTTTGAATAACCTTTGTTGAGTTTTTTCAATCTCCTTCCTGGTTGGACCGCACCCATATCTTCCTGCAACACCCTCTACTTTTGGGCAACAAGAAGAACTCATGTATGGAATATTTATTACATACTATAAGACATGCCTATATATAAAATAGATTCTTATCACCTACCTTATTGTTTTTTATCAAACCCCTAGAGTATCTTACAGGTCTTCTCTCTAGGAAAGACGAGTCTTCAATGCTTGTTGAACAATTTCAGGCCAACTTCCTAGAAGCTTCTCGATAAATATATCTAGAGTATATGCTTGATCTTTTAGTCGAATAAGATAATACCAATGCTAAAACTTGAGAATATATTCTTCAAAGTAACACATGTCACAAATTTGGATCTTAGTTAAAGTTGTCATAGATTTTTCTACCACCTGATCTACCAGTGAATTTTCCAGAAACTCTTGTTTAAGGAAATCAGCTATTACTGGTATAACGTCAATTAGGATTGTAACATATTCCTGGATAGCTATTCTCACTTTTGAGTGTCTCAACTGCATATCCCAAAATCTCATTATATTACCTATCAAGGTAGATCTAGTGAAATTAAGTGCACTATCTATGGTCTATGACTGTAAACCAACTGATAGCATATAATATTGAAGGTCTAGATCTCATTCATCTATAGTGTCTCCTAGATCCTTTTCGAAATCTACATTTAGGATAATCCCATGTTTAGTAACACCTTTCATATGTGTTTTATTTGTCCTATATTCTTTCTTAATATATCTAGGATATGAGGGATTGTCTTCCCTATTGATCTTATGAAACAAATCCTTGAAAAATCCTTTTTTTCATTCCTAAGGAATTTTTTTCTAGGAGATCACCTGCCATACTGGCTTGGATTCCCAAGGTTTTACACTGATTCTTTCTATGGGAGATGACTTGGTCTATTTATTTTTCCTTTTCTCTTATATTTTGTATTTTAGGTCTTCAAATTTATTGAGATATTCATTTAGGTTTTGGATACATGCTCTATATCCCCAAGTTCTCATTTCTCCTCAGTAATAATATTATGGATCTGTTTCTGATATTCCTGGATACTTTGAGGAATACTCGAAAATTTTTCTTGATATTATTAAGCTTATCCTACTAAAGACCATGTGAAATCTTCTATAGTATATCATCCCGATATACTTTCTCTTTTTGTATCTCTGTGTGGATTAATATCAGATACAGTGGCATCGGGCTGATTGGAAGCTTCTCCTAAAGCTTTCCCTTCAAGCCTCTATCAAATATCTCAGATATTTGGTCTGACACCAGATCCTATTCGGTCATATTTTACTATTAAAAGAAAAATAATTCTACTTTTGGATCTCCTAGTGTTATTTCTAGGTTTTGTACTGACCACTTGGATTTTCAAAACTGAGATTCTATGCGCCTAATTTCTTCCTTCTGCCCTAACTCGATTACTTCAGGTTCGTTCTCAAAAGAGAATCTGGCTTCTGGAATTTGACAATACTTTCTCAACCAAATATGACTGGCTTTGTTCTTGTAATATCATACCCTACCTTCTAACCTTGCTTTCTCATAATAAATTCCTTCAACCTTAGGAACCATAAATTCCTTACTGGAAAATCCATTGAAGTATCACTCTGGCTGGCTTGGTTCTCCCCCCCCCCCCTCACGCGCTTCGATACCACTAGTGGGTGAATTCTACTACAATATCTTTGATGAGATCCTGATTTGGGAGTCCAAAAAGTCTGTAAAAATCACAAATAGCAGTAAAATATTATCCACGAAGAGGATAAAGGTACTACCTTTCATCGAATTTATAGGATCATTCTGGGAATCTCTTCGCATGAAGAACACAAAGGATTAGATAGAATGTAGATAGAAAATTTATGAAATTGTTCTAATTTCTATTCAAAATCACCTCTCCGAACAAATGGGTTTGAGGTCCCTTATATAGGCCTATGGGCTCATCTTTCCCAAGAAGCTAACTCGATTCTTACAAAATACGCTTTTGACAAAGACAAAAGTAAAAACAAAAGAAAAATATGGGACGCACTACTACAAAAATTCCACCACACACTTCACAATAAATAAAAAATACATAAATGACATGTCTAATTTGATCCGCTCATCCATGCCAAATATGTAGTGTGTCTAGATCAGTGTCTAAAATCCCTCCAAGTCGTATAGAGAATCAATCATCTCTCCAACTGAGACTTCTTTCTCTGAATCCTTCATTTTAATAAATTATTTTAGGGCGCGTTGGATCTGATCTATGAAAATAAAGATATATTCTTTATGTCCTCTCCACACATTGATTTCTTCAAGAATCGTGTCTCCCTTCACCCCAAAGTTTGTCAGATGTGCCATTTCTACATGTTTCATGTCTTTAGATTTGATAGATACTAGCACATTGTATCTTAAAAATAATATATAATATTTTCTTTTTGATCTTGATTCAATTAAATAAATACTCCATCAAATTTGGATACGTTTGTAATGACTCTTGTTCAAACTGAACTCTAGCCAATCCTCATTGCTAAACTGAAAATCTTCAAACACTTTCTAGACAGGTCCTTTGGTCCAGTTCCCTGGGTGTATATTCCATAGCATGATCACTCTATATGCCAATATGATAGGTTCAATATGTGAAACCCACCATAGAAAACTTTGATATTCATTGTTAAGAATCATTATTACCATCCTAGGTACCCAATTGAATGTGGAATTTATTTTCTTAAATTCCAAGAATTGTAATAATCCCATGATGAAAGAGTTCTAGCATTCAATGAACTCTTATGGTTCTAATTCTATGTTTGGTATGTGGAGTTTTGGAATCCCTATTCCTGAAATTCTCCAAAATATTTTCAATACTAGTTATTCTTCCATCCTTGTCTCCTTGATTCTCCTAACTTTGTCAAGGAGACCAGAAACTTGGACCTTTAGCCTGATCTCTTCAGTGATTATCAAACTGATCATATCTTAATCAATATTTTTATAATCCTCTATAAGATCTTTGGATTATTCAAGCATGTCCAAAACATGGTTCATACTTATTTTGAATATCTTATCATCATTAATTTTCTAGATCATATTATAAACGGTTGTGGATTTATTCATTGCAATATTTGTAATCCTCTACAAATATTTATATATCTTCTTTGCTAGATTGGGATCTTCATCTATCTCACCATACAGACTTTATCGATCTTTTTCTTGCTGAAAATTTTGTCACTGTGGTTATTTTTTATACATTTGATGCTTTTCAAGTTCTTCTTCTATGTGATCATCCCAACTCTTAATGGATTTCTCTTTTTCTTTAGATCTTTCATCAATCTTTTGGTTCTTCCGATCCTTTATGTTTCTCAGATTATTTTCACATTGAGTGCTCTAATGGTATTTCTGACTACATACAAAACATTACATGTAACTTTTATCCTTAGACTTGCAGTCTAGAGGTCTTTTTGAATCATTTCCTGATTTTCCAGCCTTTCTAGATGAGGAACCTGTGCTTTCTGATCTTTCAACCTTACTGGATGAAGATTCCTTCTTATAAAGGTGATTATCTGTTAGAATACCCTTTATTTGTTCAAGTCTATCAACCATATCATTAATTTCTTTGATAATCGTTCATTCTGACATATAATTATTATCAATACAAAAAAAACATCTTCTTGATTTTCTAATTTCTACCATTTTACCTACAAGATTCAAAATACCATGTTAGTGCATCTGGAATGACATTATCTTTTCCTTTAATATTTTATATATTAAATTTATAGTATTTCAATTCATTACTTTACCATAAAAGTAATTCCTGGGTAAACCTATTTAATTTAATTCTTATAAAATTATTTATATAAAAACTATTTGTTCTTAGAGTAAAAGGTTTTCCCAAGAAAAGATCATTAGCCCTAATTCCTTTAAGAACTGTAATCAATTCTCTTTTATGGACAAGATAATTCTTCTCTACCATGTTAAAACATCTAATCTTGTATCTATTGATACTATCATTATGGTTTTTACTTATCTTTAGGATAAATCCACATGATGATTCTGATGCATCTATTTCTAAGATAAGTTGATCTTCACTCCCATCTGGATACTCCAATTCTGGGAGATTCTGTACTTTCAGCTTCAAAATTCTGATTACTTTATAATATTTTTCTGTCTAATCCCAAGGTACATTATTGAATATCTTTCTATATATTGGAACTAATGTTTTTTTCTAAATATTTTATGTATGCTCTGGCATAATTCAGTATACCAAGAAACACCTGTATTTTCTTACGATCTGAAATCTCATCGGTGAAAGTTTGTAGCTTTTCTAAAATATGTGGTTGAAGATTTTCTCTACTTACTTGGATCTTTAATCCCAATAATTCTATATTTGGTTGCATTTAAATGATATTTCTTTCTAAAAGTATCATCCCTTCCTCTTTGAACACTTCAACAACCTACTGAAAAAAATTTATATGATCTTCTATATCTTTAATAAATATGAGTACATCATCAATATAGACTACCAAAAACTATGTTAATATGCTGAATGCCTTGTCCATTATTCTCTGGAATATTCTTGGTGAATTCTTGAGTCCAAATAGAATAACTAGCCATTCAAAAAAGCTGACTGGTGTTATAAATTTTGTCAATGGTATAGCCTCTTCTTTGATCTTTATCTGCCAATATCCTGACTTGAAATTAAACTTATAATATACCATTGGTCTTTCATTACTAATCCTTCTTCTTAAAGATTCTTGATTGGAAAGATTTTATCCATAATATTTTATGGAAAAATTGAGATCATGATAATCTATAACCATTCTAGCCTTACCATGCTATTTTTTTGCATGATTCATTACCATGAATGTCGTACTCCTGTAAGGACTTTCACTATGCCTGATTAGTCTAAGACTGATAAGTTTTGGAATTTTTTTCTTATATTCCTTCACCATCTCATCTGGATAGGCAATTCCCTTATTTCTGATCATTGTACTAGGATATTTAAGGGTGATTTAGCCTATGGAATTTCCTTCTACCATAGTTTCAGTGGGTTTTCTGACCAATTTTCTGATAAATAATCTTTTACCTTAGCCAATGCCTCTTCTTCATTAATCCTCTTAACTTTTAATCCAACTATCTTTTTCCACTGATCAATATTTCTATGGTATTATCTATCTTCATATAGATATTTTTCCAATTTAACAGTAGATACTTTCTTATCTAGAACCATTCTAGTTTTTCCAAAAGAAGTAGGAATTAGATAATTATTGAGGATAATTCCTTCTGAAAATATCATTATAGGCTGATATCTTCTAAGAAATATATTTCCAATCAAGAATTTATCTATTAATTAAGGAATAAAACAAAGCATTTTCTCTATAAATTTCCTTCAATTGAGTTCAATCTGAACATACTTGGATACTTCTTAAATCAAGAATATTTCATTGTTACCCAATGTAACTTGAAACTCTGATGATTCCCAGGTTACTCCTGAAAATAGGATTCTTGTACAAGAGAGGGTACATCTTGTATCATCCAGGGAAACACATGAAGTTTTATTTATACTTAATTTTACCAATGTATCCCACTCCTCTATCTTTGCACTGGGTAATAAAGATCCCATATATCCTACATGATTTTTCTCATCCTCATAGATAGGTAGTAAAACAGTCCTTTGTCCAACTATCTTTCTGGAAATTGATGTTCTAGGCGGTTCTACTAGAGTACCTTCATCTTTTCCAATTTAGATCCATGTATTTTCTAAAGTGTTCTCTAGTATTTTTTATTTTAAATATTCTATCTTCAAATTTGAACTACCTAATCTTGATCCTTCTGATCTAAGATCATCTTTATCTTCTCTGACCTCAAAGATGAGAAGTTTATTTCCAACTTGTTTAATAACATCTGGAATAAGTATCTTCTCCCTTATTTCTTCCTATGGATCTGGTGAAACCCATTCTCTAGGCCAATTTAGACTCTTTTGGTTTATCACATGTGGTTTCATTTCTCTAATTGATGTTCCTTCATCTTGAAAAAGATGTCTAAATCATTCAACACCCTTCCTTAGAGCTGGTATTCCAGTATTTTAGAACTTTACATAGAGGCAAGTAATTACTCTGACACATCTCATGTCGGGTGGACAACCCAATATCTTTTTCCAGTTCCTCATGTTGACTTTACTTCTAGGGTTCTACTAATACTTATATCCATAAGAACTAGATGCAAGTCTGGTATCACCTTTACCCATGAAACTCTTTCATATAGATTTTCTCATGCTTATCTTAATAGTGCATTGGAGAAATTAGCTAAACTTCCATCCACAACTACAATTATGACTAGTAGATCTTGTATTTTTCTAATAAGAGGATCTAATCCTATCTAGATTATTCAAAAATTCATATAATTAGAATTTTTCTATATTTCATTGTTAACCCTTTTTTCTTTTATCAAAGGCATTATAAATAATCCTCTATCTATTTTATAGACTTCAGTTGTCTCTTCATCTTCAAAGATCCTAGTCATTTATTGATATGGTACCAAATACTTCTGGTATACCTTGGACCAATCAACTCTGGGCATCTTCCATTCTTGAAAATCTCTTCCTTCTGAAGGAATTTCAGTTTTTTAAGAATGAACTAGATCTCCTTCTATTTATTCTAGTTTTACTAGTTCTGGAGAGTCTTCATATACACTAGCCCCTGTGTGAATCATGGTTATTCAAATATGGCACAAAATAGGGTTATTTATTTCTTTCTCATCTGAGATAGAATATTCTTCCTCTGAGTACTCTGAATATAAATAATATAAACTTTCATCATCTGATTCTATATCTTCTCTCCAGATCAGCTCAAATAATATCTCTGATGAATCTTCCATCATTATTGCTTTGAGACTACCCCTTCTTCTATCTTCATTTGGGAAAATATCATCTTTGTGACCTTTCTTATCATAGAACCAAAAATAATTACAACTGGATAGAGATTTTCCATTAGGGAATCTGGGATACTTCCCATATTTGGCCTTAAAGTTTTCTCTCATATCCTTCTAGATTCTATTTGTTCTAAGAAATCTCTTATATTTTTTTAGATTTCTTCCTAAAATCTACTTGATGAGTTTATATTTCCAAATAATTTCAATATTTTCTTGATTGATTTATTTCATTCACACTAGACATCCTGACACTGTGTTTTGAACGATCTTTGTTGAGTTTTTTCAATCTCCCACCTCCTTGAACCACACCCATATCTTCCTGCAACACCCTCTACTTTTGGTCAATAATAAGAACTCAATTATGGAATATTTCTTACATTCTATAAGACATACCTCTACATACAATATATTCTTATCACATGCCTTATTTTTTCTTCTTTAACTCCTAGAGTGTCTTATAGGTCTTTACTCTAGGAAAGATGATTCTTCAACGCTTGTTGAATAATTTCAGGCCAACTATCTGGAAGCTTTTGAATAAATACATTTATAGCATATGCTTGATCTCCTGGTCCAAGAAGATAATAACAATTTTGAAACTCGCAAATATGTTCTTAAAAGTAACACATGTCGTAAATTTTGATCTTGGTTAAAGTTGTTCTAGATTTTTCTACCAATTCTCCATCCCGATCTACCAGTGAATTTCCCACAAACTCATATTTATGGAAATTAGATACTATTGGTATCACTTCAATTGGGAATGTAATATATTCCTGGATACTTTTTCACACTTCTGAGTGTCTCAGTAGAATATCCCAAAATCTCCCTACATTACCTCTCAAGGTAGCTTTAGTGAAATTAAGTGCACTATTTATGGTTCATAACTGTAAACCAAATGATATCATATAATATTGAAGTTATAGATCCCATTCATATATGGATTCTCTCGGATCCTTTTTGTAGTCTGGATTTAGGATTTTCCTATGTCGAGGAACACCTTCCAGATGTGTTTTCTTCAGCCTATATTATTCCTGAATATAGTTGGGATATTAGGGATTATCTTCCTTATTGACCCTATGAAACAAATCCTTGAAGGATCCTTTCTGTCATTCCTAAGGAATTGGTTTCTGGGATATTTCTTACCATACTGGCTTGGCTTCCAAAGTTTTTACACCGAGTATTTCGGTGGGAGATGACTTAGTCTCTTTCTTTTTCCTATTCTCTTTGAGTTTGTCTTGTAGGTCTTCAAATTTCTTAAGCTTTTCATTTAGTTTTTTAGATACACACTCTATATCCCTAATTTCCCATTTCTCTAGAGTAATAATATCATGGATCTATTTCTAGTATTTTAGGATACTTTGATGAATACTTGAAACGTATTCCTGATATTCTTGAGATTATCCTCCTAAAGTCCATGTGTAATCTTATTTAGTATATCGTCTTGATATAATTTCTCTTTATATATCTCTGTGAGGATGCATATTAGAGACAGTGGCATTGGGATAATTGGAAGCTTCTCCTAAATCTCTCCCTTCATGACTCTTCCAAATATCTTGGATTTTTGGTCTGACACCAGATCCTTTTCTGGCCATATTTTACTGTTCAAAGAAAAATACTTCTCCTTCTGGATATCCTAATGTTATTTCTAGGTTTTGGACTAACCACTTGGCTTGTCAAAGTTGAGATTTTGTACGCCTGATTCCTACCTTCAACTCTTTAAGCTTTTCACGAGTTTCCTAGGCTTTCTGCCCTAACTTGATTACTTTAGGTTTGTTCTCAAAAGAGAATCTAATTTCTAGAATTTGATGATACTTTCTAAGCCAAATATGACTAGATTTTTTCTCATAATATCATACCCTACCTACTATCTATTTATACTCTTAATAAAGACCTTTAACTATGGTATCTAGAAATTCCTTACTGGAAAATCCATTGAAGAAGTTCTCTAGATGGCTTGGTCCCCCCCCCCCTACGCACTGATACCACTAGTGGTATCAGAGCACTGCACCTACTAGTGGATAGAAGGCAGGGTACGATATTATGAGAACAAATCCAGACATATTTGTCTTAGAAAGTATCATCAAATTCCAGAATCCAGATTCACTTTTGAGGACTAACCCAAAGTAATCGAGTTAGAGAAGAAATTCCAGGAAACTTGTGATAAGCTTGAGGAATTGAAGGCAGAAATCAGGCATACAGAATCTCAGCTTGTACAATCTAAGTGGTTAGTCCAAAACATAGAAATAACACTAGTATATCCAAAATTAGAAGTATTTTTCTTTGAACAATAAAATATAACCGAAAGAGGATCTAGTGTCGGACCAAATATCTGAGATATTTGGCAAAGGCTTGAATGGAAAGCTTCATAAGAATCTTCCAATCATCCCAATGTTAATGTCTTTGATATGCATTGACACAGAGATACTGAAAGAGAAAGTATATTGGGATGGTATACTATAGAAGATTACATATGGCCTTTAGCAGGAGAAGCTCAAGAATATCAGGAAGAATTTTCAAGTATTCCTTAAAGTATCTAGGAATACCAAAAATATATCCATGATATTATCACTTGTAAGAAATGGGAACTTGGGGGTATATAGAATTTCTTGAAAAACCTAAATGAAAAGCTCAATAAAGTTGAATACTGAAAAGACAAACTCAAAAAGAAGAGGAAAAATAAAGATACTAAGTCATATTACATTGAAAGACTCGGTGTAAAACCTTGGGAAGCCAAGTCAGTATGGCAGGAGATCTCCCAGAAACCAATTACTTGGGAAGGATAGAAAGGATTGTTCAAGGATTTGTTTCAGAAGATCAATAGGAAATCCAACCCCTCATATCCCAGCTATATTCATGAAGAATATAGTCTAAAGAAAACACATCTGGAAGGTATTCTTCAACATGGGATGATCCTAAAGATAGACTGCAAAAAGTATCTGAGAGAATCCATAGATGAATGGGCTCCAGACCTTCGATATTATATGTTATCAGTTGGTTTAAAATTGTGGACCATATAAAGTGTACTTAATTTCACTAGAGCTACCTTGAGAAGTAATGCATGGATATTTTGGTATATGCTGCTGAGACACCCATAAATGAGAAAAACTATCTAGGAATATGTTACATTACCATTTGAATTTATACTAGTAGTAGCTTATTTCCTTAAACAGAAGTTTACGGGAAATTCACTAGTAGATCGGGATGGAGAATTGGTAAGAAAAGATAGAATAGCTTTAACCAAGATCTAAATTTGTGACATGTGTTACTTTGTAGAATATCTTTGCGAGTTTCATAATTGGTATTATCTTATTGGACCAGGAGATCCAGTATATCCTCTAGATGTGGCCTGAAATTGTTCAAAAAGTGTTGAAGACTTGTCTTTCTCTGAGTGAAGACCTGAAAGACACTCTAGGAATTCAATCAGAAACAATAAGGTTGGTGATGAGACTCTATTGTATTCATATTCATGTCTTACAGGATGTAATAAATATTCTATACATGAGTTATGCTTGTTTTCCAAAATTATAGGGTGTTACAGTAAGATATGGGTGTGGTCCAACCTAGAAACAGCTTGGAAAAACTCAAAAAATATCGTTCAAAATACAGTGTCATGATGACCAGTGTGAACGAAATAAATCACTCGAGAAAATCTGGAAGCGATTTGGGAAGAGAAAATCATGATGTAGATTTTTAGGCAGAAATCTAGAAAAATCTAATATATTTCTTAGACCAAATAGAATCCAGAAGGATATGAGAAAAATCTTTAAGGCCAAATATGTGAAGTATCTGAGATTCCCTAAAGTAAAATCTCTATCCAGTTGTAATTTTTTTTGGTTATGTGGTAAGAAAGGTCACAGTGTTGATAGTTTCCCAGATGCAGATAGAAAAAGGGGTAGTCTCAATGCAATAATGATGGAAGATTCATCAGAGATATTGTTTGAGCCTATATGGGGAGAAGATATAAACTCATATGATAAAATTTTATATTTTTTATATTTATATTACTCAGAGGAATAAGATTCTATCTCAGATAAAAAATAAGTAAATATCTCTATTTTTTAGCCATCTTTCAATAGCCATGATTTGAACATGGGCTAGTGCATCTAAAGACTCTCTGGAACTAGTAAAACTAGAAGATATAGAATGGTATTTGGTCCATTATTCAGAAACTAAAATCCCTTTAGAAGGAAGATATTTTCAAGAATGGAAGATGCCCATAGTTTATTGGTCTAAGGTATACCAGAAGTCTTGGGTTTTATATCAATAAATGACCAAGATCTTTGAATATGAAGAGACGGTTGAACTCTATAAAATAGATAGAGGATTATTTACAATGCCTTTGATAAAACCAGAAAGGGTTAACAAGGAAATCTAGAAAAATTCTAAGTATGTGAATTTTGGAATAATCCAGATAAGAGTAGATCCTCTTGTTAGAAAAGGACAAGATCTACCGGTCCTAATTGCAGTTGTGGATGGAAGTTTATCCAATTTCTCCAATGCACTATTAAGAGGAGTAGGAGAAAATCTCTATGTAGAAGAAGCATGGGTAAAGGTGATTCCAGACTTTCATGTAATTATTATCTACATAAGTATTAGTATAACTCCATAAGTAAAGATCAATAGGAAGAAATGGAAAAAGAGGTTGTTTTGTCCACCCGATAGGAGATGTATTAGAATAATTACTTGCCTCTATGTAAAGTTCTAGAATACCGGAATACCAGCTATAAGTAAGGGTGTGGAAAGATTTACACATCTTTTTCAAGATGAAATAACATCAATTAAAGCAATGACACTATAGGTGATAAAACCCAAGAGGCTAACCTAGCCTAGATAATGGGTTTCACCAGATCCAGAGGAAGAAAGAAGGTAGAAGCTAATTATTTCATATGTTATTAAACAAGTTGGAAATAGACTTGTCATCTCTGAGGTTAGAGAAGAGGAAGATGATCTTAGATCAAAAGGATCAATATTAGATAGATTATATTTTAAGATAGAAAATTTCAAATCTGAAATACTATATAACCCTTTGGAAAATCCTAGGATATCAATTGGAAAATATGAAGGAGCTTTAGTAGAATCCCCTAAAACATCAATTTCCAGAAAGATCGATGGAAAAAGGACTGTTCAAATACCTATCTATGAGGACGAAAAAACTCATGTAGGATATATGGGATCTTCATTACTAAGTGAAAAGATAGAGGAGTGGGAAAATTGGTAAAATTAAGTATTAATAAAACTGCATGTGTTTCCCTTGTTGATATAGGATGTACATTCTCTTGTACAATAATCAGATTTTTAGGAGTAACCTGGGAATCTTCAGAGTTAAAATTTATTGTGGGTAACAATGAAACAATTCGGATTCAAGAAGTATCCAAGTATGTTCATATTGAACTCAATGGAAGGATATTTATATAGCAGATGCTTTGTTTTATTCCTCAATTACCATATGACTTCATGATAGGAAATAGATTTCTTAGAAGATGTCATCCTATAACGATATTTTTAGAAGGAATTATCCTCGATAATTATCTAATTCCAACTACTTCTGAAAAAACCACAATGGTTCCAAATAATAAAGTATCTACTATTAAAGTGGAAAAATATCTAGATGAAGATAGATAATACCACAGAAAGATTGAGCAGTGGAAATAGTTAGTTATAATGAAATTTCTGAGGATTAATGAAGAAGAGGCATTGGAAAATATTAAAGATTATTTATCATAAAATTAGTCAGAAAACCCTCTGAAACTATATTAAAAGTCAATTCTATATGCTACAATCACCCTTAAAGATCCTATTACAGTGATCATAAGTAAGTGAATTGTCTATCTATATGATATGGTTAAGGAATTTTAGAAACAAATTCCAGAACTTATTAGTCTTCGACTAATCTGGAATAGTGAAATTCCTCACAGAAGTGGGCATTTGTGGTAATGAATCATGAAGAAAAACAGCGTGGTAAATCCAGAATAGTTATATATTATCGTGATCTTAATTATGCCACAAAGTATTATGGATACAATATTCCTAATCAAGAATCTTTAATAAGTAGTATTAGGAATGAAAGAACAATGATATATTCTAAGTTTTATCTCAAGTTAGGATATTAGAAGATAAAGATCAAAGAGAAGGTTATACCATTGACAGCATTTATAAATCCATCCATCTTGTTTGTATGGATAGTTATGCCATTTGGACTCAATAATGCACCAGGAATATTCTTGATAAGAATGGACAAGGCATTCAGCAGATTAGCACAATTTTTGGCAGTCTATATTAATGATGTTATCATATTTAATAAAGATACATAAGAGCATATAAAACATTTTCATTAGGTTTCTTAAGTGTTCAGAGAATAGGGGATGATACTTTCAGAAATAAAGATCATTTGGATGCAACCAAAGATAATATTATTTGGAATGAAGATCCAAGGAAGTAAAGAAAATCTTCAACTACATATTGTAGAAAATCTAAAAACTTTCCCTGATTAACTTACAGATCGTAAGTAGGTACAGGTGTTTCTTGGTATACTGATTTATTCTAGAGCATACATCAAAGGTTTAAAAATAATCTTAGTTCCAATATAGAGAAAGGTATCTAGTAAGGTACCTTGGGATTGGAAAAAAAATATTCTGAAGTAATCATAATTTTGAAGTAGAAAGCACAGAATATCCCAGAATTGGAGTATCCATATGGAAGTTAAGATCGGCTTATCTTAGAAACAGATGCATTAGACTTATCATGGGGATGTATCCTAAAGATAAGTAAAAACCATAATGATAGTATTAGTATATACTGAAGTGGATGTTTTGACAAGGAAGATAAGAACTATCTTGTCCATGAAAGATAATTATTTTCAGTCCTTAAAGAAATTAGGGATAATGATCTTTTCATGGGAAAACCTTTTACTATAAGAACATATAATTCTTATATAAATAATTTTATGAGAATTAAATTAAAAATGTTTACCCAAGAACAACTTTTATGGTGGAGGAATGAATTACAATACTATAACTTTAATGTACAAAATATTTAAGGAAAATATAATGTCATTCCAAAAGCACTAACATGTTATTTTGACTCTTTCAGGTGAAATGGAAGAAAGCAAAAAATCAAAAAGATGACATGTTTGCATTGATAATCATTTTGTGGCAGAATTCCTAGTTATCAAAGAAATGAATGGTAGGGTTGATATACTTGAACAGAGAAAGGGGATTCTAGTAGAGAATCACCTTCAGAAGAAGGGATCTTCGTCCAGTAAGGTTGAAAGATCAAAAATCATAGGTTCCTCAGATGGAAAGGTTGAAAATCAGTAAATTCTTCAAAGAGACCTCTAGACCGCAAGTCTAAGCATAAAATTCATATTTAATGTTTTGTATGTAGTCAAAAAGGCCATTACAACAATCAATGTGTAGATAATATGAGAAACAGAAAGTCTCTAAAGAACCAGAAGATTGATGAAAGCTATAAAGAAAAACAGAAAACCCTTAAGAGTTGGGTTGATCACATAGAAGAAGAACTTGAAAAGCATAAAAGGTCTCAGAAATAACCTCATTGAGAGAATGTTCTGAAAGAGCAAGATCGGGAAATTTTGGATGATAAGATAGATGAAGATCCTAATACAGCAAAGGAGATATGGAAATATTTGCAGAGGATTACAAATATTTCAAGGAATAAATCCACAACCATTTATAATCTGATCCAGAAAAGTAAAGATGAACAGATATTTAAAAGGGGTCTGAACCATTTTTTGAACATGCTTGAAGAATATGAATATTTTATGGAGGATTATAAAAATATTGATCAAGATATGATCAGTATGATCATCACTAAAGAGATCAAGATGAAGGTCCAAGTTTCTGGTCTCCTTGACAAATTTAAGAGAATCAAGGAGACAGGGATGGAAGAATATCTAGTATTGAAAATTTGTTGGAGAATTTCAAGAATAGTGATTCCAAAACTTCACATACCAAACACATCATTGGAACTAGAAGAGTTCATTGAATACCAGGAAGATTTCATCATGGGAGCAGTACAATTCTTGGGATTTAAGAAAATAAATTCCACATTCAATTGGGTACCTAGGATGGTAATAATGATTCTTAACAATGCATATCCAAGTTTAATATAGTGATTTTCACATATTAAACTTATCTGATTAGTAGACAGAGTAATCATGCTATGGAATCTGTACCCAGGGCACTGGACTAAAGGACCTGTCTAAAAATCATTTGAAGATTCACAGTTTAGCGATGAGGATTGGGTAGAGTTCAGTTTGAAAAAGAAGCATTAAAAATGTATCCAAATCACATAGAGTATTTATTTAATTGAATCAAGATAAATAGGAAAAGATTTTATATTCTTTGTAGGAGATAATGTGCTAGTCTCTATCAACTCTAGAGACATTCAACATGTAGAAATGGCACATCTGACAGACTTCGCGGTGGAGGAAGACATGATTCTTGAAGAACTCAAAGCGTGCAGAGGAAATAAATAAGATATCTTTATTTTCAGAGATCATATCCAATACACCACCAAAGAATTAATGAAAATGAAGTATTCAAAGAAATAAATCTTAGTTTGAAAGATTATTGATGCTCTATATGACTTGGAGGGATTTTAGACGCTAATCCAGGAACGTGTCATATCCAGCATGGATGAGCGGATCAAATCATAGATGTCATTTATGTATTTTTTTAGTTATTATGAAGTGTGTGGTGGAAGTTTTTCAATAGTGCATCCCACATTTTTCTTTTGTTTTTTACTTTTGTCTTTGTTGAAAGCGTGTCTTTTAAGAATCGAGTCAGCTTCTTGGGAAAGCTAAGCCCAGAGGCCTATATAAGAGACCTCTGACACATTTTTTTAGAGAGGTTATTTTGAATAGAAATCATAATGATTTCAGACATTCTCTCTCAATATTATCTTTAAGCCTTTGTGTTCTTCGTGTGAAGTGATTCCCAAAATGATCCTATGAAGTCAATGATAGGTAGTCCCCTTATCCTCTTTGTGGATAATTTTTTTTCTACTATTTGTGATTTTTACAGCCTTTTTAGACTACCAAATTGGGATCTCGTCAGAGACCTCATCAGAGACTTCACCAACTAGTGGAATTAGAGGGATCCTTCAACATATTTTCCAGTAAGTAATTTCTAGATCCCATGGTTAATGTTTTTTATTATGAGAAAAAAATCTAAAAGGAAGGGTATGGTATTACGAGAACAAATCCAGTCATATTTGTCTTAGAAAGTATCTTCAAATTCCAGAATCTAGATTCATTTTGGAGAATGAACCCGAAGTAATCGAGTTAGAGAAGAAAGCTCAGGAAACTCATGATAAGCTTGAGGAATTGAAGGCAGAAATCAGGTGTACAGAATCTCATCTTTGATGAGTTAAGTGGTTAGTCCAAAACCTAGAAATAACACTAAAAGATTCGGAAGGACAAGTATTTTGATTTGAACAGTAAAATATGGTTGGAAGAGGATCTAGTGTCAGAACAAATATCTGAGATATTTGGTAGAGGCTTGAAGGGAAAGATTCAAGAGAAGCTTCCAATCAGCCTAATGCCACTTTCTCTGATATGCATCCACACAGAGATACAGAAAGAGCAAGTATATCAAAATTATATACTGCAGAAGATTATGAATGGCCTTTAGTTGGAGAATCTCAAGAATATCATGAATAAGTATCGAGTATTCCTCAAAGTATCTAGGAATACCAAAAATAGATCCATGATATTATTACTCAAGAGAAATGGGAACTTGGGTATATAGATAGTGTCTCCAAAAACCTAAATGAAAATTTCAAGAAACTTGAAGACCTACAAGCCAAACTCAAAGATAAGAGGAAAACAAAATAGACTAAGTCATCTCCCACTAAAAGACTTGGTGTAAAGACTTGGGAATCCAAGATAGTATAGCAGGAAATATCCCAAAAACCAATTCCTTGGGAATGAAAGAAAGGATCGTTCAAGGATTTGTTTCAAAAGATCAATAGGTAAGACAATACCTCATATCTTAGTTATATTCAAGAAGAATATAGGCCAAATAAAACACATCTATAAGGTGTTCCTTAACATGGGATGATCCTAAAGATAGATTGAGAAAAGGATCTGGGAGTATCCATAGATGAATGGGCTCTAGACCTTTGATATTATATGTTATAAGTTGGTTTATATTCATGGACCATAGAGAGTTCACTTAATTTTGTTGGATCTACCTTGAGAGGTAATGCAGGGAGATTTTGGGATATGCTGCTGAGACACTCAGAAGTGAGAATAGTTATCCAAGACTATGTTACATTCCCAATTGAAGTTATACCAGTAGTATTTTATTTCATTAAATAGGAGTTTTTGGAAAATTCACTGGTTGATCGGGATGGATAATTGGTATAAAAATCTAGAACAACTTTAACCAAGATCTAAATTTGTGACATTTGTTACTTTGAATAATATCTTTGTGGGTTTCAGTATTGGTATTATCTTCTTGGACCAGGAGATCAAGCATATTCTCTAGATGTTTTTATATAGAAGCTTCCAGGTAGTTGGCCTGAAATTGTTCAACAAGTGTTGAATACTCATCTTTACCAGAGTGAAGACCTATAAGACACTCTATGAGTTCAAGAAGAAACAACAAGGCATGTGATAAGACTCTATTTTATGCAGAGGCATATCTTATAGGATGTAAGAAATATGCCATACATGAGTTCTACTTGTTTCCCAAAAGTAGAGGGTATTATAGGAAGATATGGGTGCGCTCCAACCAGCTAGGAGCTTAGAAAAACTCAATTAAGATCCTTCAAAACACAGTATTAGGATGGCCATTGTGAACGAAAGAAATCACTCAAGAAAATCTAGAAACTATTTGGGAAGAGAAAATTATCAAGTATATTTTTAGGCAGAAATCCATAAAAATATAATAGATTTCTTAGACCAAATAGAATCCATAAGGATATGAGATAAAACTTTAAGACCAAATATGGGAATTATCCTAGATGGCCTAAAGTAAAATCTCTATCTAGTTGTGATTATTGTTAATTTTATGGAAATAAAGGTCACAGAGTTGATAGTTTGCCAGATGAAAATAGAATAAGGGGTAGTCTCAAAGCAATAATGATGGAAGATTCATCAGATGTATTGTTTGAGCCTATTTGGGGAGAAGATATAGACTCAGATGATGAAATTTTATATTATTTATATTTAGAGTACTCATAGGAATAAGATTTTGTCTTAGATGAGGAAGAAGGAAATAACCCTATTTGGAGCCATCTTAAAATAGCCAAGATTCGAATAGGGGATAGTGAATCTAAGGAATCTCTAGAACTAGTAAAACTAGATAATATGGAACGAGATCTAGTTCATTCTTCAAAAACATAAATCCCTTCAAAAGGAAGAGATTTTCAAGAATGGAAAATGCACATAGTTGATTGGTCTGAGGTATACCAAAATTCTTGGATACCATATTGATAAATGACCAAGATATTTGATGATGAAGAGACAACTGAAGTCTATAAAATTAATAGAGGATTATTTATAATGCCTTTTCTAAAACCAGAAATGGTTAATAAGGAAATTAAAAAAAATACTAAGTATGTGAATTTTGGAATAATTCAGATAGGAGTAGATCCACTTGTCAAAAAAGGACAAGATCTAATTTTAGTTGTGGATGAAAGTTTATCCAATTTCTCCAATGCACTATTAAGAGGACCACGAGAAAATATACATGAAAAATCATCATGGATAAAGGTGATAGCATAATTTCATGTAGTTTTTATGGATAGAAGTATTATTAGAACTCTATAAGTAAAGATCAACACAAGGAAATGGAAAAAGATGTTGGGTTGGCCACCCTACAGAAGATGTGTTAGTGTAATTACTTGCCTCTATGTAAACTTATACAATATTGGAAGACCAGCTCTAAGAAAGGGTGTGGAAAGATTTACACATATTTTTCAAGATGAAGAAACATCAATTACAGTAATGAAACCATAATTGATAAACCCCAAGAGGCTAACTTGGCCTAGAGAATGGGTTTAACCAGATCGAGAGGAATAAATAAGGTAGAAGCTACTTATTCTAGATGTTATTAAACAAGTTGGAAATAGACTTGTCATCTCTAAGGTCATAGAAAAGTAATATGATCATATATCAGAAGGATCAATATCAAGTAGATCAAATTTGAAGATAGAATATTTCAAATTAGAAATACTAGAGAGCCCTTTAGAAAATCCAAGGATCTAAATTGGAAAAGATGAATGTATTTTAGTAGAAGCACCTAGAACATCAATTTCTAGAAAGATAGTTTGATAAAGGATTGTTCGACTACCTATCTATGAGGATGAAGAAACTCATATAGGATATATGGGATCTTCATTACTCATTGTAAATATAGAGGAGTGGGTTGCATTGGTAAAATTAAGTATTAATAAAACTACATGTGTTTCCCTAGTTGATACCATGATGAACATTATCTTGTACAAGAATATGATTTTCAGGAGTAACCTGGGAATCTTCAGAGTTACAAGTTACAATGGGTAACAATACAACTGTTCTGATTCAATAATTATCCAAGGATGTTCATATTGAACTCAATGAAAGGATATTTATAAAGAAGAATATTTGTTTTATTCCTTAATTACCAGATTACATCTTGATTAGAAATTAATTTCCTAGAAGATATCAGCCTGTAACGATATTTTTAGAAGGAATTTTCCTCAATAATTATTTAATTCCAACCGATTCTGGAAAAACTATGATGGATCCAGATAAGAAAATATCTACTGTTAAAGTGGAAAACTATCCAGATGAAGATAGATAATACCATAGAAATATTGAGTAGTGGAAAGAGATAGTTGGAATGAAAGTTATGAGGATTAATGAAGAACGAGAATTGGCTAAGATAAAATATTATTTATCAGAAAATTGGTCATAAAACTCTCTAAAAATATGGTAGAAGGAAATTCCAGAGGTTAAAATCATGCTTAAAGATCCTATTATAGTGATCAGAAGTAAGAGATTTGCCTATCCAGATGATATGGTTGAGGAATTTGAGAAACAAATTCCAGAACTTATCAGTCTTGGACTAATCAGGCATAGTGAAATTCCTCAGATGAGTATGGCATTCATGGTAATGAATCATACAGAAAAAAAAAGCATGGTAAGTCCAAAATGGTTATAGATTATCGTGATCTTAATTGTGCTACAAAGGATGATGGACACAATATTCCTAATAAATAAGTTTTAAGAAGCAGGATTAGGAATTAATGACCAAGGTTATATTCTAAGTTTGATATTAAGTCAGGATATTGGAAGATAAAGATCAAAGAAGAGTTTATACCATTAAAAGCATTTACAACACCAGTCGGCTTGTGTGAATGGATATTTATTCCATTTGGACTCAATAATTCACCAGGAATATTCTAGATATTAATGGACAAGGCATTTAGTAGATTAACATAGTTTGTGGTAGTCTATTTTGATGATTGGATCGTATTTAGTAAAGATATAGAAGATAATATAAAACATTTGTAGTAGGTTGCTGAAGTGTTCAGAGAAGAATGGATGATACTTTCAGAAATAAAGATCATTTGGATGTAACCAAAGATATAATTATTGGGATTTCATATCCAAGGAAGTAGAGAAAAGCTTCAACTACATATTACAGAAAAGATACAAAATTTCCTCGATGATATTACATATCGTAAGCAAATACAGGTGTTTATTGGTATACTAAGTTATGCCAAATCATACATTAGAGATTTAGAAAAAATCACAGTTCCAATATAGAGAAATGTATCCAGTAAGGTACCTTGGTATTGGACAAAAAAGATTCTAAAATAATCAAAATTTTGAAGCAGAAAGTATAGAATATCCCAGAATTGGAGTATCTAGATGGGATTGAAGATCATATTATCTTAGAAACAGATGCATCAGACTCAGCATGGGTATATATTCTAAAGATAAGTAAAAACCATAATGATAGTTTTAGTAGATACTGGAGTAGATGTTTTAATAAGATAGAGAAGAATTATCCTATACATGAAAGATAATTTCTTGCAGTCCTTAAAGGAATTATGGATAATGAGATTTTCTTGAGAAAACCTTTTACTATAAGAACATATAGTTCTTATATAAAGAATTTTATGAGAATTAAATTAAAAAGGTTTACCCAGTCATGACTTGTATGGTGGAGTAATAAATTACAATACTATAACTTTAATATAGAAAATATTAATGGAAAGGATGATTTCATTCCAGATGCACTAACACGTTATTTTGACTCTTGCAGGTGCAATGGGAGAAAGTAGAAAATCAAGAAGAAGTTCTATTTGCATTGATAATAATTATGTAGAAAAATTCATGGTTATCAAATAAATGAATGAAAGGGTTGATAGAATTGAACAGAGAAAGGGGATTCTAGTAAAGAATCACCTTTAAAATAAGGGATCTTCATCCAATAAGGTTGAAAGATCATAAATCATAGGTTCCTCATCTAGAAAGGCTGAAAACCAAGAAATGATTCAAAGAAACCTCTAAACAACAAGTCTAAGGATAAAATTCATATTTAATGTTTTGTATGTAGTCTTAAAGTTCATTAAAACACTCAATGTGAATATAATCTGAGATACATAAAGGCTCAAAAGAACCATAAGATTGATGAAATCTCTAAATAAAAAGAGAAAACCCTTAAGAGTTAGGATTATCAAATAGAAGAATAACTTGAAAAGTATCAAAGGTCTCGAAAGAACCTCAGTGACAGAATGTTCATCAAGAAAAATATCAAGAAAGTTTAGATAATGAGTTAGATAAAGATCCCAATCCAACAAAGGAGATATGGAAATATTCACAGTGGGTTCCAAATATTTCAAGGAATAAATCCACAGATGTTTATAATCTGATCTTGAAAAGTAAAGATGATTGGATATTCAAAAGAGTTATGAACCATGTTTTGGACATGCTTGAATAATTGGAAGATCTTATTAAGGATTATAAAAAAGATTTATCGAGATAAGATTAGTATGATCATCACTGAATAGATCAGGTTGAAGTTCCAGGTTTCTAGTCTCCTTTACAAAGTTAGGAGAATCAAGGAGATAGGTATAGAAGAATATCCAGTATTGAAAAGTTTTTGGAGAATGTTATGAACAGGGATTCAAAAAATTCACATACCAAACATGGAATTATAACTAGAAGAATTCATTGAATTCCATAAAGCTTTCAACATAAGAGCAGTACAATTCTTGGGATTTAAGAAAATAAATCTCACATTCAATTGGGTACCAAGGATGGTAAGAATGATTATTAACAATGAATATACAAGTTTTATATGGTGAATTTAACATATTAAACCTATCATATTAGAAGACAGAGTGATCATGCTATGGAATCTTTACTTAGGGCACTGGACTAAAGGACCTATCCAGAAAGCATTCGAAAATTCACAGTTTAGTGATGAGTATTGGATAGATTTTAGTTTGAACAAGATTCATTATGAATATATCCAAATTTGCTGGAGTATTTATTTAATTTAATCAAGATCAACAAGAAAAGATTGTATATTATTTTTAGGAGACAATGTGTTAATATTTATCAACTCTAGAGACATACAGCGTGCAGAAATGGCACATTTGGCAAACTTCATGGTGGAGGCAGAAATGATTCTTGAATAACTCAAGTCACAGAGAGGACATAAAGAATATATCTTTATTTTCATAGATCATATCCAATGCGCCATCAAAAAAATGGTGAAAATGAAGGAGTCGTGGAAAGAAGTCTCAGTTTGAGAGATTATTGATGCTCTATACGACTTAAAGGGATTCTAAACACTCATCCATACACACGTCATATCTGGCATGGATGATCAGATCAAATCGTACATGTCGTTTATGTATTTTTTATTTATTATGAAGTGGGATGTGGAAGTTTCACAGTAGTGTGTACCACCTTTTTATTATTTTTTTTAAATTTTACTTTGTTGAAATAGTGTCTTGTAAGAATCGATTTAGTTTCTCAGGAAAGAAAATCCTAGAGGCCTATATAATGGACCTATGACCCATTTGTTTAGAGAGGTGATTTTGAATAGAAATTAGAAAGATTTAAGAAATTATCTCTCTACATTATCTCTAAGCCTTTGTGTTCTTCATGATAAGCGATTTCCAAAATGATCATGTGAAGTCGAAGATAGGTAGTACCCTTATCCTCTTCGTAGATAATGTTTTGCAGTTGTTTGTGATTTTTGAAGCCTTTCTGGACTCCCAAATCATTGATAAATTCTTGAAGAAAATAATCTTCCAAAGTATCCCATACCACTTTAAAACATTTAAATATTAATCCCTATGAAGGAATAAAATTAAATGAAACATATAAGAATAATAAGACTCATGATTTGATATATAAAAGGTTATTACATACACCACATGCAAGGAATATGTGGTCAATAAGGCATATATCACATAGAAGTAAAAGTGAGATGAGAAAAACCCTTTTTACTTTGGAAAGAATATTTCTTTTGAAAAATCATTTGTATTTGTCATGAAATCATATTTTAAACATATATATCCTAGAAAAGAAAAGTTAAGGATAATGAAATTATATTTGAGGCATAAATGATGTATAAATTAAGTGAAAAAATGTAAAAATAGTGTTTAAGAAAATTTAGAAATGAGCCTCATTAATGTGGTTTAAAGAAAATATTAAAGATTTTTTAAAATGGAAAAGGAATAATTGTTTTTATAAAACCAGAAATTAAAAATGATATTTTTTCATGATAAAATGATTTATTTTATAAAAATATTGGTAACTTAAAACAGATTATGTGTAGTACTTCAAAATGGGTAAGAAATTTGGAAGTTCCCTTTAATCAGGCTTGCTTATCATGAGGAATTAAAAAGGAAACCTTATAAAACATGAATTTCCACATAAAAGAAATATGAAATGATCTAGATAAATGGTTTTAAAATATATACATATAATTTATAATAATTATATAAAAATAATTAATAATTACATTGGGGTAAAGAGAGATATAGCATAACCCGAATGAAAAATGGAGGTTTGGAAAGAAACACTTACCACTTTGTAATCAATCGAATCGTATTCCCCATAAAGTTAATAATAATAAAATTAGATTTTAAATAACATGAATAAAAATAGATTCATGATATTATAAATTAAATGGTAGTAAATCATACACAAGAAATGGTGGTGAATAAGTCATATCTCATAGAAATGAATGTGAGATGAGAAAACCCTTACCTTATGTTTGAAAGTGTTATGCACTTGAACTTAATGTCCTAGATAATAAAATTAAATCTATTAATTAATTAATTAATTATTAATATTTTATACATGTATTTGATTTATTATAATTTTATTAAGTTCATTTATTGTATTTTTTATGAGTTATAAGATACAATTTTATTATTCTAGAGTATTCTTTTCCTTGGTTTTCATGATCATTTTACTTTTATATGAGTATGGATGTTCACGTAAAATGGGAATAGATATCCAGAATTGAAGTTATATGTTATTAATGAACATAAATAATATTAAATGGTTATATAATTTATTTTTTTTATTTGGGGTGAGGATTAATCATTAGATAATATGTTTGTGATAATCGTTTAGATTGTTTTGGCGGTTTCTCGATCATTACAAACTTGTTTTGTGTTATTAATTAACATTATGTGTATATAATGGTTCCAAAAAAATTATATAGGATGTAATACATATATTATATATATTTTTAACCCTAAAAATGGTCTTATGAACAGCCTAGAATGTGTTAATGTAAAATGAAAATGCATTGTTCATGATGCTGGTAAATTGACACATCACGAGCGATGTTTTCATTTATAGAATAAAAGAGATGGAGAAAATATTTTGGTGATGGATATTAAATTAACATGATATAATTATAGTATATTAATGATACTATATTTATCATGTATATTTGGAAAAAGGAGGTTAGGGAAGTACAAGAAAATAAAATAAATTGAAAAGAAAATAAAAGAAAAGAAAGAGGATTTTTACCTCTTGAATTCTACTCCTTGAGAACCTCCTTAAGGGTATTAGTTTTGGTATTTTTTTGAGACAAAAGGATCTTGGAAGTTTGGGATGGTATTGTGAAGAGTATTGAGTATAAATTTGACAAGAATCAAATCTTGGAAGGTGTGAGGAGAAGGGGTGGTGAGGGTGGTATTTATAGTGGAGGAGATGGGTGATTTTGGAATATTTTATTCTTTTGTTTATTATTTTGGCACAATAATATGAATAGTTTGAGAATTATCAGAAAATATATTAAAATAATGAAGTATAGTTTGATATTATGTGATTACATAATCCATACATCATATATGACTCAATAATTCATGTATTTATTAAATATTGTAAATTATCATATTTCACTATTCACCAAAAATTCAATTATTTTAGAAAAATCCACCCTAACCATTTTTTAATATATATAATTAAAAAATGAACTATATTTTATGAAAATAATTTTCTAATTATGATAAATTTAATTTTTAATTAAAATCATCATTTACTCAAAAAATACAAATTTTAAATTTATAGCTGATTTTATAACACTCTGAAAAATTAACTAAGGTCTCGTAAAATTATTTGAAAATAATAATAAAATAAAATATTAATGTATGAATACATTTTTATAAAAATAAATTTTCCTTTAAATCATTTTATTAATTATAAAATGGTAATTAAATATTTATGACTTATAAAAATACCAACAAAAATTAATAATTTTAAAAATATTCATTTACTTATATTATGATATAATTATATAATATTACCATTTATAAGATTTATAAATTTTATTTATACTTTAATATTTTATTTTATTGTTATAATGGACACATTACTATTCTTAATGATCGCATTATTATTCCAACGGTCACATTACTATTCATCAAAAATGAAACTTATCTGAAAAATATCAAAAATTTAACCTAAGTAAATTTTTATATTACGATTTAAAAAATAATGTTTATTTTGTAAAATATAATTTATAAAAGTGTCAAAATTTATATTTAAAAAGATCACCATTAAAAGACGGTAAAAACCACATTTAGAAAAATATAGCCTTCTTATGTGTAAAATTTAATTTATTCTTATCTTACGACTCTAAAAATATTTTTGATGAATATAAAAATATTTTATTGAATATATAATATATAAATTTCATTAATATATTTCACTAATAGTGTTTAAGTTAATTTATTAATACAAAATTTCATTATGGGCATAAAAATAGTCATTATAAAAATTCATCCTTTATGTTCAATTGGTTTTCATTTATAATTAATTGGTAACCATTGAATTAATTTTATAAAAATTTGTAATCTATATTTTCATAATTTACTTAAACTAATTCATTCCCTCCATTCCCAAAATCCAAGATATAACTATAATAATTATATAATAATATTTAAATCATTTGTTAAAATGGTAAGTTATCAAAGAAGTTAAATTTAAAAAGAGGCATACTGTAAAATCTTGGGATGTTATATTCTCCCTCCTTCAATAAATTTAATCCTCACAATTTGAAAATTCACTTTGAAAAATAAAATTTTATTATTTAAAATTCCTTTGTGGGAAACCCACATTGAAAATAGGGTTAATAAAACATCCTCTTATTAAGAGGGAAAGGGGAATGTGAAGGTCACAACAAAATTAGGATTTAGAATAGGTTAAAATTGGTATGATGTGAAAACCTAGACATGAAAGAATAATATAACTATAAATTTATAATGTATAGTGATAGAGAACATGGTCATTATAAATTTAACCATCACAAAACCAAAAATCTTATCATCAGTTAAAAGACTATTGATTTCTCAAAAATAAAATTAAATGGATAACATTTTTGTTCTAAAATACTTTTCCTAAAGTTGAGGGGGGTTAATATCCATAAAATCACTTTAGAAAATAAACTTACTTGATTACTTTCCATTTCATAATCATAATCTCATCATTTGGTTGTGCTTTGATCTATTTTCATTTCATCCCTTACTCCTTAAAATGAATGTTCAAGATGTATTTTTCATGCCTGAATCACTTTTAACAAATCATATAGTCCTTAAGTCATTACTTTGACCTTAAAATACTTACTAAAACCAAAAAGGTTAGTAAATTTTATCAATGAACAATAATTTCCAAAGTTTAACTTGATCTTTTCCACAATTACTTAATCTTAAAACTCATCTAAAACATGTCTTTCCACATTCAAGGGCCAAAATTTAGAAGGAAGGTCACTAAATTTCCAGAATAAACTTAACATAACATTCCTCAAATAATGTATCTCTTACATACTAAATATATCATTACCTTGATCACCTTTAAACCTTTATAAAACAATCGTGCTTCCAAGAGTAAAATTCTCAAGTTGTTGAATATATTCCTTAAATCCAAAAATCTAATAATCCCAGTAAAGATAATATAAACCATCAAATCACTAATCACCTTCATGGTCACAAATAATATCCCATAACCATCTATTTATTATTTTCTCAACATCAAGAACATATTTAGGGTTATCTTTCCAAAGTCAAGTATTACCAAAAAGATCAACTTTCCATTGAATCACTTTTCTTAGTACCATTCAACACATGCTTTCAAATCCTTAATGAAAAAGCACTGCAATAAAATCCTTATATATATCATGATTCTTATAACCAAATAATTATTAATAAAATACTCAAATAATATAATTATTGAATCCAAACACAATCATATTAATCATTCCTCTTCATCTGAGGTAGTAGCATAAGCTTGACCATGATCCCTTTGCTTCTTATAAGCTATATTCCCTTGATGTTTGGGACATTCATTTACATAGTTCCCCATCTTCTTGTATTTGAAGTATTTGACATTGGAAAACTTTTTCTTACCCTTGAAATAACTAGCATGGTGGAATTTCTCTCCACACTTGTAAAAAAATCTCATTCATCTTAATGAAGTACCAGGGTGAATCTTCCCATAATTATCACATGTGGGAAAATACTTCTTTCTCTTATTTACATTATCAAAAAAAATCCCATTTGTAATCTTGTTCTCGTGATTCCATATGAATCCATTATACGTAGAAAAATATTTCTCCTTGTTAGAACATGATATTATCTCCTCATATGATTATAACGTTTGAGAGACTAGTTCCCATCAAAATATTGGCTTAAACCCATTGAAGAAATGATCATTCACACTCTTTGGATTATGTGCATTGATGTGGTTCTCATTCCTTTTACTTGGAACAATTTCTAAAAAATGTAATACACTATATTAGATCATAACATTATGAAACATAATGTATAATCTCAAAACTAGTGAAATACATAACATAAATTGAATAATTTATGTGTATCTAATATCATAATCCTAAACATGGTTTCTTTAGGGACATATTTACTTTTAAATCCTTTATAAAGGTTTATAAATAAAATGTGAATTATTCCAATCATATCCCCTGGGAGTGTCAAACCAGGTGTGCAGTAAGGCCCATTGTAGTGTACCAGGTTACCCTGAGTTAGGCCCAGGATACCTTGTCGAAGTTGTTACCCCTAGGTACATGTGTTCCAGAACCACGACCACTTTTAGTATCCATACAGGGATGTATTGTTAGGAATACCCACATAATATCTACCTTACCAAAATTTTATGATGTTCTTATATACTTATCCTTAAAGTCTATCTTATGGTTATATATCCTAATCTATGTATTCTAAATCTAATTTCTAAGGTTTTTTCTAAACTTCCTCTAATACCAAATGTAAATACCCTAACCCCAGTTGCCTAGATCTAGTGCCTTACTTATTACATTGTCATAGATACAAGACAAAGATCGCAAAGGACTGATTAATTTAACAGTTTTGGAAAACCGGATGCAAAAATAAGTTTTACATTACAACTTTAAATGAAAAATAACATAGAAACTCTATTAGAAATATTTGTAACTTCTATATTATCCCTACAAGTCATTCATAATATGCATCTTAGTTTCTTGGGGAAAAATAAAACATAAGAAAGGGTTGAGCTCAGATTCTTATTAAGGGTAAGTAATACAGAATAATCTAATATAAACAATAAGACGTGGTGAATGACTAAAAACACATTCCATTAGAACATAAACTTGAGCATAATATGGAAAGAATAAAAGCTGAATAAATAATTCCATAAAAATAATCACATGAGAATGAAGTTTAACCATGGATATTCTACTAGTAGAATTTTCACATGGATAATAAATGAATAATCATAATAAGTGAATTCATACATTAGAAATCATAAACATACTATTGAGGCCTTGGCCAAGACACCTAAAAATAAATGGTTAAGTCCTCGGCCAAAATACATTTATGTTTTGTCTCATGAAACCTACCGATGCATCGAGGGGCTATAGAAGGACTTTTTCATCACTTACTAATTCTAATAAATTACTCATATATCTAATAAAGAATATCTTTAAATAAAATTTTCCCATACCACTTTGAAATATTTGAATCATAATCATAGATGAAGATATTCAAATAAAATCATTGATAAATTCTTGAGGAAAATAATCTTTCAAAATTCCAAAGTGTCTCATACCACTTTCAAGCATTTAAATATTAATACCTATAAAGTAATAACATTAAATAAAAAATATAAGAATAATAAGACTCATGATTTGATATATCAGAGTTTAATACATACAACACATGAAAATAATAAGTGGTGAACAAGTTATATATCTCACAGAAGTAAAAGTGAGATGAGAAAAACCCTTTTTACTTTGGAAAGAAGAGTTCTTTTGGAAAATCATTTGTATTTTTCATAAAATCATATTGCAAACATATATATCCTAAAAAATTTTAAAGACCCTGAAATTTCAAGGAAAGTTTTTTCTTAAATACTTTGGAATTTTACGAGTCTGTGGTTTCTAACAGCACCTGATTCCGAGGCCCGGTGTGCCCGGAATCATTTTCTGAAGTTTTGTTTGGGTACGCTCAGTACACGTACATGCAAGTTTTTCTATCTTTTTAACCGGTGGTTAGAATTGAAATCTAAGGACACCGATGGACTCGCAGCGCCAGTATTCGCTTTAGGGGACCTTTACCGCAGTTGTGTTTTATGCGGGTTGAAATTTATAATTTGTGGATTTAACTTAAATTAAATAAAATTGTGGTGATACACAATTTTATTTTAAGAGGTGGTTATTTCCTCCAAGAGGAAGTTAGGGGTGGGTCCCACACCCCACATAACCTCTCATGAAAGGATTTAGTGTGGTGGGGCCCACACGAACCCAAACCCTTCATCTCCCCTCAACTCCATTAAACTCCCCATTAACACCCCCTCTATTTATTTTGACAACTCCCCTCTTTAATTGTGACTTTCCTTCTCCTTCACACTCCCATAAATTTTTCCAACACTTTTTAATTAATGAGTTGAACTCTTAAATTAATTAATTAAAGTGTTTGAATTTTGAAATTCATGTCTGAATAAAATAATATCCTTAGCTATTATTTTTATTTGGCACTCAATGTGTTGGGAGAACTTTGGGAAAGCTCTAGAGAAATAGAAGAATAGTGTTCTTCTCTCGACGAAGAAAATTTACTCTCTCCAATGAAGAACTCAAGGTTGGAGAATGTCTACTTATTCATTCTTCTTCCTCCGCATCAAGGAAGAATACTCCGCCCGTGAGGAACGTCGACTATGTTTCCTCCTCGGACGCATCATGACGTCAACAAATCGACGTCATCTTCAAATCCTCTTTCCGCGACATGGAAAGCGAGCATTGGAATCAAGGTAGGGGTTTGTATTATTTTAAGTGATTAAATTGTACTTTGTTCTTCATTGAAAACCATGGATTGTCTCTGACCGTATGTTATCGCCTAACGCAGAGGGCGCGAGCTGATCAAACACGGCTCGATGACCCTCCGATGGTTCTTGACTATCTTGGCGGTAGTAATCAGAGGCGATGGTGACCGGAGGGAGTGGCGGCTATGTGTCGGCCACATAGAGAAGAAACGCATCCCATATCCACGAGCCACTCGGCCGAAGAAGAACTGGTCGGATAAAGCTGGTCGGGCCGAAGGAACCGCGGCGCCGCGAGTGCGCCACGCTGCGGAAGAACCGGCCGACCATAGCCGACCGGACAGGGAGACCGCAGCGCCACAAGGGGCGCCGCGCTGTAGAGGACCGCGGACCGCGCTCTGCGGACCGCTTCGGCAGCGAACCGGTCAGCCGCCTTCCAGCCAGGTTGAAGGAGGTCGCGGCACCCGCAGGTGCCGCACGGGAGAACTGCGGCCCGCCCGTGTGGGCTGCTCGTGCCGGGAAGACCGGCCAGACAGGAGGGACGGCGCCGCTCGGCGCCACCAGTTCGGGAAACCGGGGGGCCGCCCCCCCTGCACCGCTCGGCCAGCCGGGCCGATCCGCGGGCCGGGACGACCCCCCTACCGGGTCGGAGCCGCTGAACTAGGTCGATCCGACCCTCCAACCCACTGGGCTTGACGGGCTGGGCCCGTTTCACTTAAATGTGAATAACTTTAAGACCGCGCGTCCGATCGATGCACCGTCTGCGGCACTAGGATTCTCGTGATGAGACGGTCCTTTTGCGATAATCTAAGTGAGTTTTGGATGACTTTGAAAAACATCTGAGTTTGGAATGAGCGTAATTCCAACCGGGCCCCTGGAACGGAAAAGAAAATATCTCTCAGACCGAGCATCCGATTGACGCGCCGTCTGTCGCATTGGGTTCCTTTTGACGAGGTGGAACTTCTGAATACATCAACTCTAGAATTCTTGATAGTTAATGTATTGACCCCTTGGCTCTAGGAACGGACCCTCTCGGAATCGAGCGTGTTGTGTGCGGGAACCCTAGAGCTGGATGCGACTGCGATGACTACCGTACTAGAATCCTCCGTGGGTTCGACGATGACAACTGTACTGGGATCCTCTGTGGGTTCAACAACGATGGCTATTGTACTTGTATCCTAAGTGGGTCCGATAGTTTGACTTCTATACTAGTATCTTGAGTGGGTCTGACAGAGTAGCTAATCTAGTATCCTATGTGGGTCCGACAGCTTAGCTGGTCTAGTATCCTATGTGGGTCCGACAACTTAGATGAATCAGTGAATACATCTGATCATCTCTATCTCTATATGAAATATGTATACCTGTGTGAGCTAAGTCTTGACTTTCAATCATTATCATCGATGTGATTGACTTGCTTTCCTGTGTAGACTGGGTTGTGCTTGGGCTTGAGAGTTGGAGCCGAACTGAGATTGATAACTTAGGTATATGTATGGGCATATACCTAAGTAGAGTTGGTTGATACTTCTTGATTGTATCTTTCTTTTTTGGTTTGTCCTTTGTGAATTTTGGGGGACCTTCGGGGGTCTCAGGGTCCCTAATGAGTATCGTATACTCACACCTGCATGGGCTATGCCCGCACTACGTTGTGTTGGATGCACACGACGGACAACACTGATTGAGGTAGAGGCTTGTGGATCTGGACGATACCCGGAGGTGGACCACTTGGTGAGACGTACACGGAGCGGATGGCCAGACCTGAGGTGATGAGGAGGCCATCTGTACCCACCCTTCAGGTGGGAATCCCGGAGGATGACTCAGGGGTTGCTATTTTACTTTACTGCAGTTGTACTAGCTTTTCAGTTTTACTGTACTTTACTGTTGGGATTGTATTTCCGGACCCTTTACTTTCAGCACTACCTTTTGTATACAGTTTTCACTTAGTGTTTACTTCATGTTATGTACTCTGTTGTGTTTGTTTACTTTCATAAAGGCAATTCCTTCCCATCTTAGGGATTTACGCCTTTGGTGCTAGTCGCCAGCCCCTGGCCTATGGAAGGTGGGCTTGGTGTAGTCACGGCACGGTCACCGAGGACTGTTCGTGACAAATTGGTATCAGAGGAGTCGGTTCTACTGTAGAACTTAGGACTCTGATCTATCTTACTATGAATCAATAGTGTTAAGAGTATTGAGTGTAGTTTTTAGTCTAGGGAGTCTAGTGTAGGTGCGGCGACTGATGTATCCATACACCAGGACCCTGACCTCTGATTTCCGACTCAGTGAACGAAAACATTGATTGCACGTGTGTTTCAAAAGTTTTTTTTGTGATTACTTTGTGTCAGCTCACTAGGTATATTGTTTGACCGTGGTGCACCTATTTCATTTCAGGATGGCCCCATGAAGGCAGCTAGCTAGGGTTCCGAGTTATGTACGAGATGGTATCCCACCGAGCGACGAGGCCTCGGTGCAGGGCCCCATCATAGCGGAGGCACCAGCGGTGCCACTACCCACTAGGCCACCAATACCACCAGCCCCAGCAGTAGAGAGTGCACGCCGCCTAAGTGCGTTTCACGAGTTTCAGTGCCAGAGGCCACCCAGGTTCTGGGGAGAGACGGACCCACGGGCAGCTGAGGATTGGCTAAACGCTATTGTCAGAGTTTTCAGATTGGTAGGGACACCATCCGACCTTATGGTGATCCTTGCCATGAGTATCCTGCACACAGCAGAAGGTAGATGGTGGAGCCTGATTCTCTTGGTGCATGATGAGGCATCTTTACTCTAGACGGACTTCGAGAGTCTCTTCCACTCAGAGTTTGTTCCAGCCACCCTTCGTACGGTGCGGAAGCATAACAGTAGATCAGTAATCAGTGAGGTTCAACGACCTATCACGCTACTCCATGGACATGGTACAGGACCCATTCTTCAGAACCTGTACCTTTGAGCAGGGACTCATACATGAGATCAAGGCTTTGATGATCTCCCTCAGTATTCTGATGCAGGCGGGAGTACTAGAGCGATCCCTTCTCATGGAGAGATTTCTTACTGAGCTGACACCAGCTGCGAGACCCACAGCAGGACAACACATAGCGGAATCTTATGCAGCCGGCAGTAGACAGTTGATGCAGAGGTCCAAGCGGACTAGTCCATCAGGTGGGAGACCTCAGGATACAGGTTCAATTGTGTGGGGCACACGAAATCAATCCAGTTATACGAGGAGCAGGCAATGCTATGCATGCGGCGGGTAGGGTCACATGTCTCGAGACTGCCCAACCCGCCATGTGGATGAGTAGAAGATAGTAGAGGGACCTACCAGACAGAGGCATAGGTTCAACCATGGTGGTCTGCCGAGAGCAGGCAGATGAGGCAGAGGAGCTGTCCGAGCAGCGGGTGGTGGATGACATTTCGAGGCTCTACCTCCACCACCACCAGTAGGTCCACCCCGACCATAGGGGGATGACGGAGAGAGACAGGCTCATCTCTAGACAGTCGAGTCCTACGACCACGACGCACCTGAGATTATTCGAGGTACTATCTGTGTCTACTCCACCCTTGCTGCAGTACTTATAGACACAGGTGTGAGTCATTCTTTTATTGTCGCTGCCCTTGTTCGGAGCTCGGATATTTCGACGGAGTCGTTGGCTCAATCCTTACTACTAGAGACTCCTACGGGAGCAGACTTGATGATTACACACTAGTGCCGGTTGTGTGATCTTACTATAGGAGATGAGAGCTTCGGCTAGGATCTTCATGTAGCGGCATCGAGGCCTTACGACGTCATCTTAGGTATGGAATGGTTGTCTACAGTCCATGCTTAGATCGACTGTATTAGGCACAAAGTGCGGTGTGCCCGCACTAATGGGACCAGGTTCACCTTCACCGACGAGAAGGGAGACTTTACAGTGCAAGATGGACTTTCGTAGATGAGAGGGCAGCCGATCACACATCAGTTGGCTAGTCTCATCCTCAGAGTGGTTGATGTGCGGAGTCTGAGTTTTCCTGTTGCGGTGGATCAGTGTGCGTACGTTTTTCCTGACGACATTCCAGGACTACCTCCTCGCAGAGAGGTAGACTTATACATAGATATATACCCCAGTACAACATCAATATCTACTCAAGAATATCAGATGGATCCTGCTGAGCTTCGTGAGATGCGGGTACAGCTGAAGGACTTGTAGGGGAATAGATTTATCTAACCCAGTGTTTCACCCTGGGCATCTTGGATTTTGTTCGTAAAGAAGGCGGATGGGAGCTTGCGACTGTGTGTCTACTACCGTCACCTGAATCAGGTGACCATGAAGAACAAGTACCCACTCTTGAGGATTGACGACCTCTTTGATCAGCTCAAGGGAGCACGATGATTCTCGAAGATAGACCTTAGGTCAGGATATCACCAGCTCAGAGTTCGAGACAAGGATGTGCAGAAGACGGCCTTAAGGTGTCGGTATGGCCACTACAAGTTCTTGGTTATGCCCTTCGACGTAACAAATTCACCAGCAGTGTTCATGAGTCTCATGAATAGTATCTTCCAACCTTACCTCGATCAATTGGTCGTAGTCTTCAATGACGACATACTGATTTACTCGACTACTAAGGAGGAGCACGCCTACCACTTGAGGGTTGTACTGGATACACTCTGAGAGCACCAGCTTTATGGTAATCTCTCGAAGTTCTAGTTCTGGATTTGAGAGGTTCACTTCCTGGGACATGTCATCTTGGAGGTTGGAGTTGCAGTGGATCCAGCGAAGATCGAGGCAGTACTTTCTTGGGAGCCACCCAAGATCATGACGGAGGTACGGAGTTTCCTAGGTCTGGCTGGGTACTATCGGAGATTTGTGTCGGACTTCTCAAGAGTTGCAGCACCACTTTCATCTTTAATGAAGAATGAGAAACCATTCGTGTGGTAAGATAGATGCCAATAGAGCTTTCAAGAGATGAGACAGAGATTGACCAGTGCGCCCATCTTGAGGCTACCGGAGGAGGGCATTGGGTATGTATTTTACTACGACGCATCAGGGACCAGACTTAGGTGTGTCCTGATGCAGGAGTGAGCGGTGATCGCATATGGTTCACGACATTTGAGATAGAACGAGCAGAACTACGGTACCTGATTCACACTCAAATTTACCCAAGAGAATAAGGTAGGACGGTCCTTGTAGTTTATTTTGGGTTGTCGAATCCTCAGAGACCTAAGAAGTAACCTATAGACACGTACATTCTATGGACTGTTTTTTGATATGAAGTGGACAACTTGGGTTTATTTTAGATGGGTTTAAAGGAACTCTAAGATACTTAAATTAATTCAAATTAAAATAATGAGTTTATCCTAGGTTATTTCTCGGGGTGGATTGGACGTATTTCCTTTTCAATGATTTCAATTTCTTATATTTGAGATGGGTTCATTTAATAAGATAAAACAACATCATCACTTACTGGTTTAATTCCTACACCCTTTAATACTAATCACCTATACACTTGAAGGATCAATGTTTTGATCACTTCAAGGTAAATGTTTTTATTAGCACTTGAAGTGTGTGGCCTTAAATTCAACAAGGATGATGGAGTTTAAAAATCATCAAATAAAAAACTCAATTAAAGAAGTGATAATACATTAATGGGGTGATAAATAACATCCAATATATCCCCTTTCTACTCCCTTGGATCAACCCATAAGTGGGTTATCCCTCCATTGATCCCATGGTTTCAATGGAAGCGGAAAGTAGACTCATGAGGGAAAAAATGGAGAAGTAAAGAAAACAACAAAAATAAAATGATCACTCCACCGTTGTGTGAATAATTTCACAAGTTTTGGTGTGAATAAATTCACACCTTGATCCAATGGTATCAAATTGATATGAATAACAACATAATAAGAGTATAAGAAGAACTTTTATTAAGAAACTAAAGTGAATTGAACAACTTACATGTGAAAGACAAATTTGAGATAACAAAATTGCAGCATAACATTACAATTGAACAAAGCACCAAAGATTCTTCAATCCTCCAACACCACTGCCTTAAATAGGAATTCTTGAGCCCTTGGTTCTAGCCTCCAATAGTACAAGTCTCCTAAATTAATTTTGGTAGGCCATAGGTGGGTGGAAAGTAAGGGAGAGTTGATTTTTCCACCCTTGACCCGAGGTGGAATCCAGATTTCATTAATTTAATAGATGTGCTTAGAAGACCTTATAGATGGCCTAATCAGAGTAGTCATTAGAAGAAGAAAATGGATCTCCGGATGTTTTATAACCTCCTGTAAAATTTGGGCCCATTTGGAGTTGTGGATTCCGAGATATGATCAAATTAGTGGGCTATTTTTCTAGGACAAATAATCTGGCCCAGAATTTTATCTCTAAATTGGGCCGCCTAAATGGACACCATGGAGGCCTAATTAACATTGTATCCTCAAGAGTTATTTGTTCCTCTACATGTCTTCTACCATACCACGAAATATGGGATTTATTGGGCTGGTATGTTGGGCCCCACAGTATTATCAGTGGGCTGGTGTCCAATATGGATTCTCCGGAATTGTTTCTTTTCATCGCCAAATATCTCATTCATCCTTTATGAATCATCCATTGATACCTGAATGAAAAATGTTTAAATTTAAGTTAAAATCAATTTCACAAAATATCAAATTAAAATATGAATAATTACATTCCTTATAATTAGATGACTCATTGGGTACTTTAAATGATTTTAAAAAAATGTACCACATAATAGTGCATTTTAAGTAAGAATTACAATCATAATGTGAAATGATGTTCAAAGTGTAAAATGCACTAAAATGGTGTTTATTAATAATTAATAATATGAATATTATGTATATTAACAATGAATATTAGCCTCATTTAGTGGCTAATCACACCCCCCCAACTTGAGTTTTGCTAGTCCCGAGCAAAATATATCTCAACAATATGAAATTCGAATTCCCTTTTCCAAAAACATTTTAATACACAATGATCACCAGAAACCCTTATACCAAACAATCATGAAACCCATCAAAATATTTTAATACAAGATAGTTTCATAAGCAGATCCCAATTCCAAGCCCATTCCTTTATTCAAATTCATTGTCATATTTCATCCAATATTAATTAAGTATGAGGATGTGTTGTGCATCACAATAGACATGGGGGTTCATCTTTATTCAAGGGGGAAATGATGGAAGTTCTAGGTAGAATCACATTTCAATATTAATATGAGTATTCAATTTTTTTTATCATATTTTTTTTGTTTTTGTTTTTGTTTTTTTTTTTTTTTGCAATTTTTCCATGGTAATTGAAATTGCACTCAAAAGAGTCAACCCCTGTAGCGAGACTTTAACGATGAATCCTAGGCTCAAAAACCTTAGGGAACCAAGTGAATCCCACATACTTGGGCATCATCTCAAGTTAAATCAGTCAAAAACAAATTCAAATTACCAAAAATAGAGATAAAATTACTAGCTCTGGGCCAGACAACTATGGAGTCACGATCCCCAAGTGCCGAAAGCCACGCATTAGGTCATTTCATTGCTCTACGCGCAAATTTATTATTATTTTTATTTTTTTTATTGAATACTCATACTAAAACTAAAATGATCACCAAACCTATGCTATTTATTTGGGGGACCCCATGAACTCAAACTAATACCCCACTGTCCAAATGATGTGCATTGTGATCTTCTTTTTATTTGGATGAAAATATAAACGATGAAATATCACATTGGACAGCCATACTTTCCAAAATCTATGATCATGAAATTATACAAGGATTAAAATTAGAATCATGGCATGCTAAATTATTTGATATTCAGTTTTAAAGTTTTCAATGTGTAATATCATGTCCAAAGTTAAAGGAATTTTTCCTTCTATTTACACTTTTTTTTTCAAATCATTCATTTTTTTTGACACAAAAGAATTTTTTATTTTATATCCCCCCAACTTAAAATAACATTTTCCCTAGTGTTTAAAGAAAAGAAAATTTAGAATGGGGTAGAGGTAGAGAATTAAATTTCAAAAAGGAAAATGAAAATGAGGATCATGGAATGAAGTCACCTGGTGGTTGAAGTTGAAATTCTTGCTACTCTAAATTAGTCCTTTGATCTCTTGGGGGATGTAGGAACCTCCTTGATTGAACATGTATCACCCAAAATAGTACCTGAACCAAAAGAAGAACAAACCAGACAAAACAAACAACACAATGACTTATTTAATTCCAAGTATCATCATTTTTATGGTTTTTCCTGTTTTTTCTATTTTTTTTAAATAAAACTAATGATACATTGTCTTCTTTTAATTTTCTGGGTAAGGTATTACTCAGGGATCACACCACGTGACACGGATGAATACGGTGTTCCCCTTTCATACCCATCCATACTCATAATAAAAGAACAGGTCAACAGTCTTTTTTTTAAATATAAAAATTATTAATTAATCCTATTTAAAATATAAATTTTATTAAAACAATAAAATGATAGGAAACTTGAAAACCATGGGTTTCCTCCCATGCAGCGCTTTGTTTAACGTCGTTAGCCCAACATGGACCCTAAATCTATCAATTTTTTCCTAGTTCATAAGTTGGCTCAGTTAACTCAACCTCTATTTCCTGTTTATTGAATGATTCAATTAATGGTTTTAACCTTTGACCATTGACCTTGAAAATGTAACCACTTGTGGGATCTTGAATCTCTACTGCCCCATGGGGGTACACATGATGCACTATGAAAGGTCCTGACCATCTAGAACTTAACTTTCCCAGGTGTAAATGAAGTTTTGAACTATACAAGAGCACAAGTTTTCCCGGTTCAAAATGTTTGACCTTGATATTCCGAGATTGGTAGGCTTGAACTCTAGCTTTATTGATCCTTGAATTTTCATAAGCCTCCATTCTTAATTCCTCTAGTTCATTGAGATCTAATTTCCTTTTTGTTCTGTCCAATGAGAGGTCATAATCCATTTTCTTAATTGCCCAAATGGCCTTATGCTCAATTTCAACAGGTAAATGGCATGCTTTTCCATAAACCAACCTATATGGTGACATTCTTAGGATGGTTTTGAATGTTGTACTATATGACCAAAGAGCATCCAAGAGTTTCTCGAACCAATCTTTCCTAGAAGGATTGACAGTTTTCTCAAGAATTTGTTTGATTTCACGATTGGCTAACTCAGCTTGACCATTGGTCTGTGGGTGGTAAGCAGTGGATACTTTGTGAGAAATTCCATATTTTTTCATGAGTGATGAGAATGGACGATTGCAAAAATGAGTTCCGCGATCACTAATGATATCCCTAGGAATTCCAAATCTAGAGAAGATGTTTTCCTTGAGAAATCTAATCACAGTTTGATGATCATTGGATTTTGTAGGAATGGAATCAACCCATTTAGAGACATAATCGATAGCTAAGAGAATGTAAATATATCCCCTAGAGTTTGGGAAGGGACCCATGAAATTAATTCCCCAACAGTCAAATATTTCAACCACTAAGATGGGAGTGAGTGTCATTTGATTCCTTTTTGTGATGGACCCTACTTTTTGACACCTAGGACAGCTTTGAAAAAATGTGTAGGAGTCCCTTGAGAGGGTGGGCCATAAGAGACCACATTGAAGAATCTTATCAGATGTTTTCTTAGAGGAAAAGTGACCTCTACATGCCTCACTATGACATAATTTAATGATGGACTCTTTCTAAGACTCAGGAACACATCTCCTAATGATTTTATTAGGACAGAACTTGAATAGGTAAGGATCATCAAACACATAGTGTTTGACATTAGAAAGAAACTTCCTTCGATCTTGTGTCCCTAGGAATTTTGGAATGACTCCTATAACTAAGAAATTGGCTATGTCAGCATACCAAGGGCAGTCACTCACAGAGTATAGGTGTTCATCAGAAAATGAATCAGAAACAAAAAGGTGATTTGAGTTGTCTTTGAATTCCATCCTATAGAGGTGATCAGCTACAACATTTTCAACTCCCTTTTTATCCTTGATTGTGAGGTCAAATTCTTGTAAGAGAAGGACCAACCTAATAAGTTTATCCTTATCATCTTGTTTTTGGAAGAGGTATTTTAGTGCAGAATGGTCAGTGAACACAGTGATGGGTGATCCTAAGAGGTAGGACCTAAACTTCTCTAAGGAAAACACAATAGAAAGTAACTCCTTTTCAGTGGTGGTGTAGTTGATTTGGGCATCATTTAAGGATTTTCTTGCATAAGGAATGACATAAGTATTTTTATCACAATGTTGTCCTAACATAGCTCCTACAGCAAAGTCACTGGCATCACACATAAGTTTGAAAGGAAGGTTCCAATTTGGAGATTTCGTGATGGGGGGAGAGGTGAGAGAGGATTTGAGGGTTGAGAATGAACCCTCATAGCTTTCTGTCCAAACAAATGGAGCATCCTTTACTAGGAGAGCACAAAGGGGACAGGAGATTGAACTAAAGTCCTTGATGAATCTTCTATAGAAACCAGCATGTCCTAATAAATACCTTACTTCCTTGACAGTTTTGGGTGATGGAAGGTGATGAATGATGTCAACTTTGGATTTATCAACTTCAATCCCCCTACTTGAGACCAGATGGCCTAGAACTAGTCCCTCTTTAACCATGAAATGGAATTTTTCCCAGTTTAAGACTAGATTATTTTCTTCACATCTTGACAAGACTCTCTCTGTATTCCTAAGACATCCCTAAAATGTATCCCCAAACACAGAGAAGTCATCCATGCAGACCTCTAGAAAATCCCCTACCATGTCTGAGAAGATTCCCATCATGCACCACTAGAAGGTTCCAGGGGCATTGCATAACCTGAAGGGCATGTGTTTGAAGGCAAAGGTTCCAAATGGACATGTGAATGTAGTCTTCCCTTGATACTCTAGGGATACCTCAATTTGATTATACCCTGAGTACCCATCTAAGAAATAGTAGAAGGCATGACCTACCACTCTCTCAAGGACTTGGTCAATGAATGGTAAGGGGAAATGGTCCTTCTTGGTGAATGAGTTTAGCTTCCTATAGTCAATGCAGACCCTCCATCCATTACTCACCCTTGTTGGAAGAATCTCTCCATCCTCATTTGTTATCACTGTGATTCCATTCTTTTTGGAACCACTTGAATTGGGCTCACCCACTCACTCTCAGCTATAGGATAAATGATACCAGCTTTTAACAATTTTAGAAGTTCTTTCCTTACTACCTCCATGAGATTAGGATTGAGTCGTCATTGAGGTTGATGACATGTCTTTGAATCAGATTCCAGAACAATCCTATGAGTCCTGATAAGTGGGCTAATCGCAGGAATATCAGACAGGGTCTAGCCAATGGCTTTCTTATGTTTCCTAAGGACATCTAGAAGCATCCTCTCATGATTTTCTTCAAGAGAAGAATAAATGACAATAGTATGTGTTTGATTGACCCCTAGGAAATCATACTTGAGTGTAGTGGGAAGTTACTTCAATTCAAGATCAGGTTGGTTCAGAATTTCAGCAGAAGATTGGGACATTGGATCAAGTTCAATTTCTTTTTTTAGATTTTCAGATAGTATTGATTCCCCACATGGAGAAGTTTCAGCTACTAGATTGGATTAATCAAATTTAGGGAAGGAAGTTTGATTGGTCTCCATGAAATTGGTTTCCTGAAAGGTTTCACTGATTGTTGGACCTAAGAATTCATCATAAGAGTAATTTGAAAATGATTCAAGCCAAGGAGATAAACTTCCTTCATATGAACAAAGGAAATAAATCTCATCCTAACTTAAACATTCATTAAATATTCCTTTATGTTCCATGGATTCATTATCAATGCTTCCTGTCATGTTTACTTCATGAATGTCC
The DNA here is from genome assembly GCA_963277665.1 of Viscum album. Taxonomy (NCBI): domain Eukaryota; kingdom Viridiplantae; phylum Streptophyta; class Magnoliopsida; order Santalales; family Viscaceae; genus Viscum; species Viscum album. The sequence goes on from OY728146.1 coordinate 528,579,557, forward strand.
TCTTCATCCCCTATTTGTGAGCTTGCATTATAGATTTTTAAGTCTAGACTCATGTTCCCAAAGGTGATGGTCATGTTCCCATTTTGGACTCGAATAACAGAGTTGATTTTTGCAAGGAAAGGACGACCAAGGATGATTGGGGTTTGTTCCTTATTTCCTAAGTTTGGATGGTTGTCAAGGACAATGAAGTCAGCAGGGTAGATGAAGTTTTCAACCTTTACTAGAACGTCCTTTAAAATCCCCTTTGGAACCCTAATACTACGATCAGCAAGTTGAAGTGTGACAGATGTGGTTTGGAGTTCTTCTAGTCCTAACTGGCAGTACACAGCATAAGGGATGATATTGACACTAGTACCTAGATCACACAAGGCCTTGACAACTTTGCTTTCTCCTAGTTCAACATTTATTTAAGGGAAACCTGGGTCTTTCAACTTAGGAGGAATGGTCCCTTTAATGGTGGTACTCACATTAGCAGCCAAAAGGACTTGGTTTTTATGTGAAAATTTTCTTTTAAAAGTGCACAAGTCCTTAAGGTAATTTGAGTAGGCAGGTATGTTTTGGATGGCATCGAGAAGGGGAATGTTCAACTTGACTTGTGAGAAGATTTTCCTCAATGTTTCACTCAGTTCAGGCTTGGGTTTCCCCCTTATGCATTGAGGAAATGGTGCAGGTTGTGGGGTTGTTTGTTGAAGAGTTGTTTCTTTCACATTTTTATCAGTTTACTCAGTTTGATCTTGTGGTTCATTTGAATTTTCATCCAAGTTTGAATCTTTAGGTGGGTTCTGAATTAGTTGTTCAGTTTTTTCAATTGATTCCCCACTTCTTAAAATAGTCACAGCCTTTAGTTGTTCATGAGTTGTTTGAGCACAACTTGAATCTCCCCTTGAAGTTGAGGATGGAACCGCCTAAGTAGGAATGGGTTCCTTTCCAGTTTTGATGGTTTGAAGTTTTTGTTTAAGGGAAGAGACTTCTGAGTTCATCCTTTCCATTTGTTTGCACAGTTGTTCTAGTAGGCTTTGTGGAACAGTTTGGGTGGGTGCTTGAGTAGGTTGGTTTATCCCAGGGGGATATTTTGGAGGTGGGATGGTTTGTTGAAAATGGACTGGTGGTTGTTGGTATTGGATAGGTTGGGTTTGGAACTGGTTATGGATTTGGTAGTTCTGATGGGGGTAAGGATTTTGTCCCTGTGGTTGGCTAGGTTGTTGGTTATCTTTCCAGCGGAAGCCTGGGTGGTCGTTATACCTTGTATTGAAGTTGTTTTGGTATTGAGGATTTTGAAAGTTCAAGGCATTTAATTCCACTGGGGGTCCTCCTAAAAGAACATCTTTGATGGATGGAATGGTTGGTCATTTTTCTGTCTTATGGTAATGTTTGTCACAAATTGTGCAAATAGGGTTAACGGTTTGGATTTCATGGACTTTCCTAAGGTCTATCTCTTCAACCTTCCTAGAGAGTGTTGCGAGTTTATCCCTAAGGCTTTCCTCTTCTCTAAGTGTATGAATTCTAGTATTTCTTTGTGTCTTTTCAGAATAAGGTGAAGTTTCCCATGTTTGGTTTTGTTCAGAAAGGCTTTCTAGATACTCGTAAGCATCATTTGGGGTGTTGTTTTTAAGGGTTCCATTACACATCATGTCAATGAATTATTTATTCCCTGGAGCCAACCCTTCATAGAAAATTCTCACTTGTTCAGGTATAGAAAAACCATGGTGTGGAACCATGTTTAGAGTTTCTTTGAACCTCTCCCATGTCTCATAGAATGACTCTCCCTCTTTTTTGAAAAAAATTTGGATACTCTTTTTAAGTGCAATTGTTTTGTGGTGGGGAAAGTATTTTTTGTAAAATTCTCTTTGTAGTTGGTACCAAGAGTTGATGGATGATGGTCTTATATTATTTAGAAAATTTTTAGCTCGATACTTTAAAGAAAAATTAAATACCCTCATCTTAGCTGATTCTAGTTTATGTGGGGGATACATAGTTTCTACAATGTCACTGAACTCCTTAATGTGAAGGTAAGGCATCTCGGACTCCATTCCACGGAATGTGGGAAGATGGTTTAGGACATGAGGTTTAAATATGTAGTTGGCATCTCTTAGGGAATTGTGTCTAATGAATGAGGGGGAATTTATCCAAGAAGGTGTGAGGTAGTCATTCATGGTTTGATCGATCGCATTCCCCAAGTTTGGGGCTACCTCATTTGGGTTTCCATTTTGGTTCCCACCCGGGTTTATGAGTTGGTTTCTTTGAAGACCTTCCATTGAAATTGGCTCAATTTTTGACTCAGGGGTGTTAGGAAGATTAGGATCTAATTGAAAGAGTTCCCTTGGTGTACTTGACTCCCCAACCCTAGGACTATCCACCCTAACTAGACGGTTCGATTGATCGCGGGTGTAGGCGGACATGCGCCAAAAGAAAAAAAACAAGAAAGGGTCATGATAAGAGAATTTGGATGAGAAAAGAAGAAATGGGGGAGAATAGAATGGGTGTTTAGATGACTTACTTGGGTTACTGGAAACGGTGCCAAAATTTTATTCACGCTCAAATTTACCCAAGAGAATAAGGTAGGACGGTCCTTGTAGTTTAGCTTGGGTTGTCGAATCCTCAGAGACCTAAGAAGTAACCTATAGACACGTACATTCTATGGACTATTTTTGGCTATGAAGTGGCCAAATTGGGTTTATTTTATATGGGTTTAAAGTAAATCTAAGAGACTTAAGTGAATTCAAATTAAAATAATGAGTTGATCCTAGGTTATTGCTCGGGGTGGATTGGACGTATTTCCTTTTCAATGATTTCAATTTCTTATATTTGAGATGGGTTCATTTAAGGAGATAAAACAACAAAATCACTTACTAGTTTAATGCCTACACCCTTTAATAATAATCACCTATACACTTTAAGGATCAATGTTTTGATCACTTCAAGGTAAAGGTTCGTATTAGCACTTGAAGTGTGTGGCCTTAAATTCAACAATGATGATGGAGTTTAAAAATCATCAAATAAAAATCTCAATTAAAGAAGTGATTATACATTAATGGGGTGATAAATAACATCCAATCCATCCCCTTTCTACTCCCTTGGATCAACCCATAAGTGGGTTAGCCCTCCATTGATCCCATGGTTTCAATGGAAGTGGAAAGTAGACTCATGGGGGAGGAAATGGATAAGTAAAGAAAACAACAAAAATAAAATGATCACTCCACCGTTGTGTGAATAATTTCACAAGGTTTGGTGCGAATAAATTCACACCTTGATCCAACGATATAAAATTGATATGAATAAAAACATAATAAGAGTAGAAGAAGAACTTTTATTAAGAAACAAAAGTGAATTGAACAACTTACATGTTAAAGACAAATTTGAGACAACAAAATTGCAGCATAACATTACAATTGAACAAAGCACCAAAGATTATTCAATACTCCAACACCACTACCTTAAATAAAAATTTTTGAGCCCTTGGGTCGAGCCTCCAACATTCCAAGTCTCCTCAATTAATTGTGGTAGGCCATAGGTGGGTGGAAAGTAAGGGAGAGTTGATTTTTCCACCCTTGACCCGAGGTGGCAGCCAGATTTCCTTCACCGAACATACGCGCTTGTAATACCTTCTAGATGGCAGAATAAGAGTGGGTCATAGAATAAGAAAATGGATATCCGGATGTCTTATAACCTCCTGTAAAATTGGGGCCCATTTGGAGTTGTGAATTCCGAGATATGATCAAATTAGTGTACTGTTTTTCGGGGCTGCAGAATCTGCCCCATAATTTTATCTCTAACTTGGGCCGCCTAAATGAACACCATGGATGTCGAATTAGCATTGGATCCTCAATAGTTATTTGTTCCTATACATTTATTCTACCATCCCACGAAATATGGGATTCATTGGGCCTGTATGTTGGGCTCCACAGTCTTATCAATGGGATGGTGTCCAATCTACCTTCTCCGGAATTGTTTCTTTTCATCACCAAATATCTCCTTCATCCTTTATGAATCATCCATTGATCCCTGAATGAAAAATGTTTAAATTTAAGTGAAGATCCATTTAAAAAAATATCAAATTAAAATATGGATAATTACATTCCTTATAATTAGATGACTCATTGGGTACTTTAAATGATTTTAAAAAAATGTACCACATAATAGTGCATTTTAGGTAAGAATTACAATCATAATGTGAAATGATGTTCAAAGTGTAAAATGCACTAAAATGGTGTTTATGAATAATAAATAACATGAATATTATCTATATTAACAATTAATATTAGCCTCATTTAGTGGATAATCATTACCCATGACCTGGAGTTAGCATTAGTGGTCTTCGTCTTGAAGATGTGGCGGCACTATCTGATGGGTGAGCGCTTTACAGTCTACTCTGACCACTAGAGTCTCAGGTACATCTTCTCATAGAAGGACCTGAACCTGAGACAGCGTTGATGGCTTGAGTTCCTCCAGGACTATGAATTTGAGATAGTCTATACTCCTAGGAAGGGGAACATTGTAGCTGATGCTCTCAGCAGGAGATCAGGCATTCAGCTGCTAGGAGAGGCGATGGAGCAGCTAGCTGCGTTGCAGATATCCTTTATTGATATAGATGGAGAAACCTTTCTTCAGTCTCTCACAGCCACTCCTCCACTTCTTCAGTGAGTTAGGGAGGCACAGCATGGGGACATTGACTGTGAGATGCGACGTGCTCAGATATCCATAGGGCAGGCGCCTGATGGATTTTCTGAAGGAGGGGAGCACGTCATCCTCTTCAGGGGACGTACTATAGTACCAGTTGCACTACAGGAGGAAGTGTTGAGGTATTTTCACACTTCCCCTCTAGAGGTACATCCAGTAGTGGCAAATATGTATCAAGACCTCAGAGGACAGCACTGGTGTCCAGGTATGAAGAAGGTTGTAGCAGAGTTTGTATCATGATGCCTCACTTGTCAGCAAGTGAAGGTAGAGAACCAGGTACCAACAGGCTTGGTACAACCCTTAGAGGTCCTAGAGTGGAAGTGGGATGGGATATCCATGGATTTCGTTACAGGGCTTCCACATACATCCAAAGGACGTGACTCTATATGGGTGATCTTAGACCGACTCACCAAGTCAACCCACTTCCTACCGATCAGATATCAAGGCTCAGTAGAGAGCTCAGGATGCTTCTATGTTCAGGAGATCATACGGCTTCATGGTGTGACATCGTCTATCGTTTCTGATCGAGATGCTCAATTCACTTCCCGACTATGGAAGGGGTTACAGGAGGCTTTTGGGACGCATCTATGTCTGAGCATCGCCTTCCATCCTCATATGGACGGCCAAACAGAGAGGACCATTCAGACTCTCGAGGACATGCTTTGTGCATGTTTCCTCGACTTTGGTCACAGCTGGGAGGATAACTTACCCTTGGTGGAGTTTGCGTACAACAACAGTTACCACTCCACCATCGGGATGGCCCCTTACGAGGCATTGTACGGCCGACCTTGCAGATCACCTCTGTGTTGGACTGGCCCAGGGGAGTCAGCACTTGTAGGACTAGAGATGGTTCAGGCTACAATGGACAAGGTGCAGATCATCCAGGAGTGGATGAAGACTGCATAGAGCAGACAGAAGTCCTATGCTTAGAGGAGACGGAGACCACTGGAGTTCAAGGATGGCGACCACATCTTCCTACGGGGCTCACCTCGATGAGGTCTATGGATATTTGGTCGGGGTGGAAAGTTATATCCGCGTTTTATTGAACCTTTCCAGGTCCTCAATAGAGTATGTGAGGTGCCTTAACGCCTGGCCCTTCCACCTCAGTTGCATCAGGTGCATGGCGTCTTCCACGTATCTCAGCTGAGGAGATATGTGCATGACATGTCTCACATCATCGACCACGGGGAGCTAGACATCGATGACGGGGTGACATTCATGGAGGTCCCAGTGTAGATAAAGGATCGACAGGAGCAGTTCCTACGTGGATAGTCGATTCCTCTGCGTGTTCGCTGGCAGCACAGGAACCTCCAGGAGAGCATATGGGAGCGGGAGGCTCAGATGCGTGCTCAGTACCCACTTTTGTTTCCATAGTGTATGTTTTAGCTTTATGGGGATGTAAATCCCTAAGGTGGGGGTAATTTAAAGACCTAGAAATTTCAAGGAAAATTTTCTCTTAAATACTTTGTAATTTTATGAGTCTGCGGTTTCTGACGGTGCCTGATTCTGAGGCCCGGTGTGCCCGGAATCATTTTTTGAAGTTTTGTTCGGGTAAGTTCAGTAAACGTATGTGCAGATTTTTCTATCTTTTGAACTAGTGCTTAGAATTGAAATCTGAGGACACCGATGGACTCGGAGCATCGGTATTCCCTTAGGGGACCTTTACCGCAGTTGTGTTTTATGTGGGTTGAAAGTTATAATTTGGGTATTTAACTTAAATTAAATAAAATTGTGGTGATACACAATTTTATTTTAAGAGGTGGTTATTTCCTCCAAGAAGAAGTTAGGGGTGTGTCCCACACCCCACATAACCTCTCATGAAAGGATTTAGTATGGTGGGGCCCACACAAACCCAAACCCTTCATCTCCCCTCAACTCCCTTAAACTCTCCATTAACACCCCCTCTATTTATTTTGATAACTCCCCTCTTTAATTGTGACTTTCCATCTCCTTCACACTCCCATAAATTTTTCCAACACTTTTTAATTAATGAATTGAAATCTTCAATTAATTAATTAAAGTGTTTGAATTTTGAAATTCATGTGTGAATAAAATAATATCCTTAGCTATTATTTTTGTTTGGCACTCAATGTGTTGGGAGAACTTTGGGAAAGCTCTATAGAAATAGAAGAATAGTGTTCTTCTCTCGATGAAGAACATTTACTCTCTCAACGAAGAACTCAAGGCCCGCGACCATCTTCTTCTTCATTATTCTTCCTCTATGTCAAGGAAGAAGACTCTACCTGCAAGGAATGTCGACTACATTTCCTCCTCGGACGCATCCCGACGTCAACGAATCGACGTCATCTTCAAATCCTCTTTCCGCAACATGGCAAGCGAGAATCGGAATCAAGGTAGGGGGTTTGTATTATTTTATGTGATTAAATTGTACTTTGTTCTTCATTGAAAACCATGGATTGTCTCCAGCCTTATGTTATTTCCTAACGCGGAGGGCGTGGGCCGAACAAACACAGCTCGACGACCCTTCGATGGTTCTTGACTATCTTGGTGGCGGTAATCGGAGGCGATGGAGACCGGAGGGAGCGGCGGCCCTATGCCGGCCGCATAGAGAAGAACTACAGCCCGTATTCACGGGCCGCTCGGCCAAAGAAGAACCGGCCAGCTAAATCCGGTCGGGCCGAAGTAACCGCGGCGTCGCGAGGGCGCCACACTACGGAAGAATCAGTCGGTCGTAGCCGGCCAGACAGGGAGACCGCGGCGCCACAAGGGGCACCACGCTATGGAGGACCGCGGCCCGTGCTCCGCGGGCTGCTTGGGTGGTGAATCAGCCGGCCACTGTCTGGTCGGGTTGAAGGAGGTCGCGGCACTCGCAGGTGTCATGTGGGAGAACTGCGGTCCGCCCGTGTGGACCGCTCGTTCCGGGAAGACCAGCCGGCTTCAGCCGGCCAGACAGGAGGGGCGGCTCCGCTCGGCGCCACCGGTTCGGGAACACCCCCCCCCCCCCCCCGCACCGCTCGGCCAACCAGGCCGACCCCCCCTGCCGGGTTGGACCCTCCGAACCAGGTCGGGCCGACCCGCCAACCCACTGGGCTTGATGCGCCGGGCCCGTTTCACTTAAACGTGAATAACTTTAAGATCACGCGTCCGATCGATGCGCAGTCTACAGCACTGGGATTCTCATGAAGAGATGGTCCTTTTACGATACTCTAAGTGAGTTTTGAATGACTTTGGAAAACAGATGGGTTTGGAATGAGCATAATTCCAACTAGGCCCCTCGAACGAAAAAGAAAATATCTCTCAGACCGGGCGTCTGATTGACGCACCGTCTGTCACGTTGGGTTTCTTTTGATGAGACGCAACTTTAGGATACATCAGCTCTAGACTTCATGATAGTTGATGTATCGACCCCTTGGCTCGAGGAGCGGACCCTCTCGGAATCAAGCGTGTTGTGTGCGGGAACCCTAGAGCTGGCTGCGACTGCAACGACTACCATACTGGAATCCTCCATGGGTTCGACGATGAAAACTGTACTGGAATCCTTCATGGGTTCGACAGCGATGACTATTTTACTTGTATCCTAAGTGGGTCTGACATTTTGACTTCTGTACTAGTATCCTGAGTGGGTCTGACAGAGTAGCTGGTCTAGTATCCTACATGGGTCCGACAACTTAGCTGGTCTAGTATCCTACGTGGGTCCGATAGCTTAGATGAATTAGTGACTACATCTGATCATCTCTATCGTTATACGAAAGATGTATACCTTTGTGAGCTGAGTCTTGACTTTCAATCGTTATCATCGATGTGATTGACTTTCTTTCCTATGTGGACTGGGTTGTTCTTGGGCTCGAGAGTTGGAGCCGAACTGAGATTGATAACTTAGGTATATGTATGGGAAAATACCTAAGTAGAGTTGGTTGATACTTCATGATTGTATATTTCTTCTGTGGTTTGTCCTTCATGGATTCTGGGGGACCTTCAGGGGTCTCGAGGTCCCTACTGAGTATCGTATACTCACCCCTGCATGGGCTATGCCCGTACTACATTGTGTTGGATGCACACGACAGACAGCACTGATCGAGGTGGAGGCTTGTGGAGCTGGACGGTACCCAGAGGTAGACCACTTGGCGAGACGTACATGGAGCGGACGGATGGACCCGAGGTACTGAGGAGGCCATCTGTACCCACCCTTCAGGTGGGAATCCCAGAGGATGACTTAGTGATTGTTGTTTTAATTTACTGCAGTTGTTCTAGCTTTTCAGTTTTACTATACTTTACTATTGGGCTTGTATTTCCGGGCCCTTTAATTTCAGCACTACCTTTTGTATAAATTTTTCACTTAGTGTTTACTTCCTGTTGCGTACTCTATTGTTTTTTTTTTACTTTTATAAAGGCAATGTCTTCCCAGCTTAGGGATTTACGCCTTTGGTGCTAGTCGCCAACCCCTGGCATATGGAAGGTGGGATTGGGGTAGTCACGACACGGGCCCCGAGGACAGGTCATGAAAAAAGTAAAAGGTAAGGGCAATGAAATTATATTTGAGTCATAAATTATATCCAACTAAAGTGAAAACATATAGAAATAGTGTTTAAGAAACTTTAGAAATGAGCCTCTTTAATGCGGTTTATGGAAAATATTAAAGAGTTTTTAAAATGGAAAAGGAATAATTGTTTGTATAAAACCAGAAATGAACAAAGATGGTTTTTCATAATAAATTTAGTGATTTTATAAAAATATTTTTAACTTAAAATAGATTATGGTTGGTACTTGAAAATGGGTAAGAAATTGAGAAGTTCTCTTTAATCGGGTTTGCTTATCGAGAGGAATTAAAAAGGAAACCTTATAAAACTTGCATTTACACATCAAATAAAGATGAAATGAAATGAATACATGGGTTTTAAACATTTAAATAGTATTTTGAATAATTATATAAAAATAATTAACAATTACATTGGGGTAAAAAGAGATATAGTGTAACCCGAATGAAAAATGGATGTTCGGGAAGAAACCCTTTACACTTTGAAATCAATCAAATCATATACCCCATACAGTTAATAATCATAAAATGAGACATTCAATAACATTAATAAAAATATATTCATGTTACTATGGCTAAAATGGTATTACACATACACCATACACAAAAAATGGTAGTGAATAAGGAAAATCTCACATAAATAAAGGTGAGATGACAAAACCCTTACCTTATATTTTAAAGTGTTATGTAATTAAACTTAATGTCCTGGATAATAAAATTAAATACATTAATTAATTAATTCAGAGCCTTTTATACATGTATTTTATTTTTTATAATTTTATTAATTTCATTTATGGTCTTTTTTATGAGTTATAAGATACAATTTTATCGTTTCGGAGCATTCTTTTCCTTGGTTTTCATGATCAGATTACTTGTATATGGGTATGGGTGTTCATGTAAAATGGGAATATATATCCAGAATTGAATTTATATGTTATTAATTAAAATCCAGAAAATTAAATGGTTATATAATTCATTTGGTTATTTTGGGTGAGGATGAATCATTAGATAATAAATTTGTGATAATCGTTTAGATTATTTTGGCGGTTTTTTGATCACCACAAACTAGTTTTGTTTTATTAATTAAAATAATGTGTATATAATAGTTCCTAAACATTAAATAGGATTTAATAAATATATGATATTTTTTAACCAAAAAAATGTTTTTATTACCATCCTAGAAGGCGTTAATAGAAAATTAAAATGCATCGTATGTGATGTCGGTAAATTGACACATCATGAGTGATGTTTTCATTTATAGAATAAAAGAGAGAGAGAAAGGAGTTTGATGATGGATCTTACATTAACATTATATAATTATAGTTTATAAATGATATTGGGGACATCATGTCTCTTTGGACAGGGGAGGTGAGGGAAGGATAAGAAAAGAAAGAGGATTTTTACCTCTTGAATTCTCCTCCTTGAGAACCTCCTTAAGGGGATTGATTTTGGTCTTTTGTTGAGACCAAAGACTATTAGATATGGGGGAGGGGATTTTAAAGAGGATCCAGGAGAAATTTGACAAGGCTCAAAGCTTGGAAGGTGTGAGGATAAGGGGTGGTATTTATAGTGGAGGAGAAGAATGATTTTTGAATATTTTATTCATTTGTTTATTATTTTAGCTAAAGACTATGAATTGTTAGAGAATTATAAGAAAATATATTAAAATAATTAAGGATATTTTGATATTATGGGATTACATTATCTATGACTCAATAATTCATGTATTTTTTAAATACCGTAAATTACTGTATTTCACTATTCACCAAAAATTCAAGTAATTTAGAAAAATCCCAAAAATTCACTCTAACCATTTTTTGAAATTTAGAATTAAAAAATGAACACCATTTTATGAAAATAATTTTATAAATATGAGAAATTTAATTTTTAATTAAAATCATCATTTACTCGAAAAATACAGATATTAAATTTATAACTGATTTTATAACACTCTAGAAAATTAACTAAGGTCTCATAAAATTATCCTAAAATAATAAGACAACACAATATTAATTTATGAATACATTTTATGAAAATAAATTTTCTTTTAAATCATTTTATTAATTATAAAATTTTAATTAAATATTTATGACTTATAAAAATACCAACACTTAATTAATAATTTTAAAAATATTCATTTACTTATACTATAATATAATTATATCATATTAACATTTATAATATGCCTAAATTTTATTTATACTTTAATAGGTGAGGTTATTTTTATAATGGATACATTACTATTCTTAATGTTCACATTATTATTCCAACGATTACATTATTATTCATCAAAAATGAAACTTATCAGAAAAATACCAAAAAATTAACCAAAGTAAGTTTTGATATTAAGTTTTCAAAAATAATGTTTATTTTGTCAAATATAATTTATAAAAGTGTTAAAATTTATATTTAAAACAATTTCTCCATTAAAAGGCGGTAAAAACCATGTTTAGAAAAATATAGCCTTCTTATGTGTAAAATTGAATTTATTCTTATCTTATGCCTATAAAAATATTTTGGATGAATGTAAAAAATATATTTAATATATAATATTTAAATTTCATTAATATATTTCACTAATAGTGTTTAATTTAATTTATTAATAAAAAATTCCATTATGGGCATAAAAATATTTTTTATAAAAATACATCCTTTAAGTTCATTTGGTTTTCATTTATAATTAATTGTTAACCATTGAATTAATTTTATAAACATGTGTAATCTATATTTTTGTAATTTAATTAATCTCATTCATTCCCTCCATTCCCAATATCTATGAGATAACTATAATAATTATATAATAATATTTAAATCATTAATTAATCTCGTAAGCTATTAAAGAAGTTAAATTTAAAAAGAGGCATATTGTAAAATCTTGGGGTGTTACACGATGTGACCGGTATGACTCAAAGTGCGGATTTCTAGTTTAAAATGACATTTTAGTAAAAAGGAAAAGTGGTATACTCAAAACTTAGAAAACACATTCAGATTTTTTTCATAATTTAGTACAAATATCCATAAGTCATTTGGGACATGTAGGAATCATCTGCACCTCAATCTGATGCACGGTGTGATTGGTATGACTCCAAGTACATCTTTTTATTTAAAATTGGCATTAATTTTAGTAAAAAAGAAAAGTGACATACTCAAAAATGAACAAATGCATTCGGATTGTTTTGATACTTTATGAAAAATGTTCATAAGTCATTTTTTATGTATAGGAATTAGATGCATCTCAATATAATACATGATGTGTCTAGTATGACTCAAAGTTTCTATTATCTGTTTAAAATTGATATTTTAGTTCAAAAAGTGTGACACACTAAAAACTATGAAAAAGTGCTTAGATTTTCTTGATAATTTATGAAAATGATTTATAAGTCGTTTTTTATGTGTAGAAATCATTCTCATGTCATACCGACACACTATGTGAACAGTATGACTTAAAGTACATGTTTTCAGTTTAAAATGACATTTTAGTAAAAAAGACAAGTAATGCACTCAAAACTAAGAAAATACATTCGGATTGTTTTGATACTTTATAAAAATGATTCATAAGTCATTTGGGATGTGTAGGAATTAGATGCACATCAATCCAACGCATAGTGTGACTGGTATGACTCTAATGGCATCTTTTTATTTAAAATCAGCATTAATTTTGGTAAAAAATACAACTAACATACTCAAAATTGAGAAAAAAAATATTCATATTGTTTTTATGCTTTAGAAAAATGATTCATAAGTCATTTTTTATTTTTAGGAATCAACCACACCTCAATCTGATACAATATGTGCTCGGTATGACTCAAAGTGTTTGTTGTCAGTTTAAAATCAACATTTTAGTTCAAAAAGTGTCACTCATTAAAAATTGATAAAATTCATTAGGATTGTCTTGATAATTTTGAACAATGGCTTATAAGTCATTTTTGGTGTGTAGGAATCAATCTCACATAAAATCGATACACGATGTGACCGGTATGACTCAAAGTGTGTGTTTCCAGTTTAAAATGACATTTTACTAAAAAAAGATAGGTGATGTACTCAAAATCGAGAGAACACATTCATATTGTTTTGATACTCTAATAAAATGATCCATAAGTCATTTGAGATGTGTAGGTATCGGCCGCACCTCAATCTGGCACACAGTGTGGCTGGTATGACTCCAAGTGTGTCTTTTTATTTAATAAGTGTCATTTTAATTTAAAATGTGCATCACATCACCAAAACTGAGTAAATGTGCCTAGATTGTTTTCACATCATTCTATATTATATTAATTAATTAATTTCCTCATCATTTTTATCTTATACTTATTTAGTTAATTTTCACAGAGATAATGCTTGAAGATGAACAAGAAATGGTGTAACGTGCAAGAATCAACTGCAACTCAATCTAATACACAGTGTTCCTGGTATGACTTAAAGTTTTGTTTAAAATTAAAACTTTATATTTAATTTATTTCTTTATATTATTACTAACCTGACAATTTTTTTCTTATACAGAGGCATTCTTTTGCTTGAGTAGGGGTGGATTGTTTGTCAATAACATGAGTCGGGGTCAGGGGCAAAAAAAAAGGAACATTGATGTTTTTGAATATATGTAATAATTTATACTTACTCATGTATTTGTATAAACCAATGTTTTAAATGTCTATAATATAGTATTTATTTCTTGTATTTGTTTTGTAAATTTTATTTCATTTAAATTCTGTATTGGTACTTGATTTTGGTGTTTTCTCATGTTGTTTCTTGTGCCGCAATGTGCTATTACAACACACTACATTGGTTCTATAGTGTGTTGTTATAGAACACTATAGTATTCCCATTTATCGGTGCTAAATAAAAGCATTGATAAAGGCCTCCATTATCAGTTCTTTTCTGGCATTGATAAAGGCCTAGGGCTTTTAATCGCGCTCTGGTAATCAGCGCTTCTCTAGCGCTAATAAAGACCATTTTTAGCGTTGTTAAAAGATTGTTTTGTAGTAGTGGTTTGAGCATGATTGTATTATTTCCTTGATTTACTTCAATTTCAATCCATTTCATGCACTCGGGTATCAAATTTTAATTGATTATTATGTTCCCTCGCCCTGGGCACCCCAAATCTATATCTGTTGGCCAAGAACGTTTGGTCAACGATCATTGTACATATGTTTCTTGTTTCATTCTCCCCCAGTTCTTCACGTTAGTCATCATTTGACCATGGGTTCGTGATTTGACATTGTCATGTGGGACCGAGCGCAATCGGACCCCCAGATCCGTGACAAAATCACGTGCGACAAACAGAACCACGAATCAAGGATGGATTCAGAGGATTTGTGGGTTGTGGGAGATCGATTGGTTGAAAGGGAATCCAAATAAGAGATGGAGGGTGACAGAATATGCGTGAGGTGTGTGCGGGAAATGAAGGACCAAACAGAAATCCATTTTTGGCCACCAGATGACCGAAAATGAAAAATAGAGGGCTTTTGCTTCGATTTTGGGTGGCTTGAAGGCACTACCACAAAACTAGGTTTTTGCAGTGCTACCCTTTATCAACACTTTTTTTAGTAGCACTGATAAAGTGGGGGATTTATCACTGTTTTTTCCCCAGCACTAATAAAGGGTATATTTCAAATATATATATATATATATTTCATAAAAAATAATATATTGATATTGATATAAATATAATATATATATATTAAATATGTTTTAGATAAGTATAAATAAACATTTCCACTTAATATATAAGATATGTAGTGAAAATGGCTTATAAAATATCTTTAAAAAATCATTAATTAATATTTTTCTAATTATCATCGACTAATAATCATTTAATAACAATTTGAAGACACAAAAAATCAAAAAATCAATAAAATATCTAAAATAAGTTGAAAACGTAACTCAAACTTCAAACAACCATAACTATTGATCTGGATGTCCGTTTGAGCTCTACAGCATATCAGATCAAAGACTGCGATGAGCTCTACACGCTAATAACTCAAGGGAACCTACTTTCACATTTTTTGAGGCAAAAAAAGGTCCATAAGTCCTCCAAAAGTGAGTTTTTAGTCCGGATGCCCAAATGTTTTAACATTCAATGGAATTTTAGCCTCGTTTCATGGGGTCTTTTTGACCTTTTCACTGGGAACTGAATTTATTCTGAGGGGTTACATTTATATTGATATTATGGATTTGAAATTTTATCTTTTTTCAATGTAATGTTATTTATAATCAATTATATAACAATATATACATATTTTTTATATATTCACCCATAAAATTTTAATTTTATAAATAAATAATTAAACATATTTACATATAAAGTATATTTCTCAATATATAAGGCTTATCTAAATAAAAAACTAATATCCATTTTATTTAAAATACAAATATATTAATATTTATATACCTATATGATGTGTGTGTGTGTGTGTTTGTGTGCGTCTGTATTGACAAACTGATATATAATATCTATATATTCTAAACATATGTATATACATATTAATATATAATATTTGTAAATATATATAAATATGTATAATTATACTTACAAATACACATATAATATGTGTGTGTGTGTGTGTTGTATATATATATATTTATTTATTTATAAACACACACAAAAAAACATATTTTATAAATGTATTTAAAACTGATCTTATAAATAAATACATATCAATATACGAATAAATATACGGATAAAAATATAAATATATATAAATAAATAGATATAAATATATATTAATATATGAATAAATATATAAATATATAAATATAACTATATATGTATATATATGTATATATATGTATATATATGTATATTAATATACTGATATATATACATTAATATATATATATATGTTAATATAAATATATATTAATATACAAGTAAATATAACTATATATATAAATAAATAGATATATTAATAAATGAAGAGCAAAGCAATATGATGCAGTGGTAAAGGCTTAGGTGCGCAGGCAACAGGTGTAGAGTTCGAATCCAGGGGGAGGCAGGTCGTGCGCACGGGTGGAATAAAGGCTAGCGCTGTTAAAGGGGGTGGGTGGCGGTTGGGTCATGTGGGCTAGGGGGTGGCTGGGGCGTGCAGGCTGGGGGTGGGGGCACTGTTAAAAGGGGATTCAAGCACGATTGAAGCCCCTCACTGATATGCAGAAATATTTTTTTATTTTTTTATGTTCTTAAACTTTTATCTTTTAAAAGCGCTGATAAAGGACTCATTTATCAGCACTTTTTTTAGCACTGATAAAAGGGGTCTTTATCGATGTTTTTTAGCACTATTAAATGGGACCCCTATCTTTGCCTTGATTATTAGCGTTTTTAGCATTGTAAATGCGCTTTTCTAATGCTGATAAAGGTCATATTTGCAGTAGTGAGGTGAGATCTAAAGCATCAAACTCATATCTGGATGCGCGGGCACTGACCTAACTTTCTAGAAAAATATCGACTACACATCATGTAGTTCGGAAGAACACATAGCGTGTGACCCCTTGGCTGTGGTGGCTAGTGTTTCGAGTGAGAAAAGTAACACACATCTTGTGGGACCCTCACACGTTGTGTGGCCTATGTGCTAGCGGCCCAACATGTACTCCGTGAGTACACGGGAACAGGCACAGCCAGACACATGTCATGTACCGATGTACACGGACAGGGACACGGGGTAGAACCCCATGTGGAAGGACACATTATGTACCGAAGTACACAGACATGGGCAGGATACACAGACATAGCCAGGGAGCACGGGTATGACCTCAGGTGGTTGAGGCACGCCGTGTAGTACCCTTACATGTCCTATAGGGCTACATGGGCAGTAATTCATGTACCGACGAGGACACGGGTAGGTGATACACTAGGGTCACATGTCGTGTGGATCCCCTTACACATCGTGTACCCCTACTTTCATTCTGAGGAAACTTCAACCTCTCGCATCTCCTTCATCTGGATTCAGATTTTGGTTTGCGAGTATCCTATCCTGAGTGTTTTTTCACGTAGAAAAATTATGATGGCCTCCAAGTGGCTTTTGAGATGTGATGCAAGATGTTCCAGGTGTGACGTTTATTTAGGCGATGCTCGATGATGACAGTGATCGGGCATGATCATTAGAGTGGTACCCCCCTGACGGACTAAGGCATGAGTTCTCTATCTACCCACTAAGTGGTACCCCCTGAAAAATTATGGTATGGGTCCCCTACCCATAGAGTAGTACCCTCTATCAAATAGGGTGCGAGTCCTCCTTACATAGAGTAGTCACCCCTTAATGGATCAGGGCGTGAGTCCTTTATCTACTGAGTGGTACCCCCTACGACATTAGGATGTGGGTCCTCTATCTACTGAGTGGTACCCTCTTTGATGTAACGTCACGAATCAAGGTTCCGCTCCACGGGTGCCCGAACCCGGTTCACCACGTGACCTCAAGCACATTTCCCCAAACGCCAGAGGCTGCCGACTAGCAGCGAGGGCCCAGGTTTGATAGTGGGGAAACTATGCCCTCATTTGTCAAAGTGTAGCACAGCGGAATAAAATATACAACATACAACAACAGCGGAAGCGGTAAACCATACACATTTAAAATAAATAACGACAGTAAAAGGTAACCATCAGTTATATAAATAATGATGCAACATGCCTCTAGTTCTAAAAAAATAGCCAAAACATGTTACACAGCAGTACAATGCGATACGAAGTACAGGTACAACAGAACAAAACAAAACAGCTAGCAACACCGCGAGCCTAAGCTCGGTCTCATGCTCCTATACTCCTCAGCAACAATCAAGTATCTGTAGAGGGACCCTTTCCCTTATCCATACCTGCAAAAATGTAATATGTTTGGGGCCAAAGACATGACCCCAAACAGGGTGTGAGAAATAAATCCTAGTAGGCACCCACCGAAGGCCTGTGCTTAACTGTGTGAAAATATGCAACAACAGTGTGCAGTAGTAAATGAAATAAACTAAGAAGTACTCAAAAGTAACTAACTTTACCAGTTTCATTTCCATTTAAATATTCTTTTATCAGTTCAATTTAATAACATTCAATGTTCCTCAGAACTAAGACCTTGGGCTAATCAAAACCTTACCCTCAGGATAATATAACCATGCCCTCAGGCATACCCTCAGGTAATCAGAATCTTGCCCTTAGTCATTGCCCTAAGACATAACAGATACTACCCTCAGGCGTATGAAGTGTCTCCCTCAGGCACAAAAGTCACTGCCCTCAGGCATATAAAAAGTTGCCCTTAGGCGAAATAGAACGTTGACCTCAGGCTAAGCAGTACCTTGCCCTCAGGCTAAACAAACAATGCCCTCAGGCTGAAAAGAACACTGCCCTTAGGCATAAGTAACCGGGCCATTCCCAACTTGTAAATAAGAAATTCACATACAATTCCTCTCAAGGAAATTTAATAAACATTACTACAATGGCATACCCTCGGGTATCCTGGCCAAACGGCTAAACAGAGGAACGCACCCCCGGGGTGGTCCTGGATCCAAGCAGCGATCCCAAACAATAGTTTATTATCACATTTAACTACCTATACAATTTTAGGTATTCAAACAGCCAAGGCCTCATCCAGACGACACCCCAACATGGTTTCGTTGCTCAATCGGTACACAAAAACGCACAACAGTTGGAATTTAAACACTAAGCCACCTATCTTTAACGCCCCTGAATGGTATACATGAACGTCGCTTCCAGAAATGACCAAAGATGACATAGATCTAGGGTATAAGAAAACCCGTTCAAACGTAAATAACTTTCCCTTGGGAAATAATTGGTAAGAACGACTTAAGGAGAAGGAGAGGCTTACCCGTACGGTCCCAATGAGATCGACATAGGCGGAAACAGATTCCCGACGTGCGATCTAGAGCTCCTAGAAGGTTTGACCCTCTCTCCCGACTCCTCCTCTGGTTCTAAGACTTCCCTGTGAACAGGGGAGGATACTGCCCATTTTAAGAGAAAAAACAAACTACACGGCGTGTACTAATGATTACACGGTGTGTACTTTTCTCATTTAACTATTCCTCTGGAGGCTACTTTTCCCACCGTCGCACTGTTCATCCGTCGACATGTGTACATGGCATGTTTTTCCTGATTACATGGCGTGTACTACCGCTCAGCTGGCGGATGCCTCCACCGCCTTACTATTCACCTGCCGACTGACTACACGGCATGTAAATACCCACTACACGGTGTGTAGTCATTTTTTAAACCTTTTGTCATTGACGGTGCTACACGCCCTGTGTACTCATCCCACACGGCCAAAATACACAGCGTGTGGAAAAGTACATGGCGTGTAGTCCCAAAATTTTAGATTTTTCCCTTATTTTCCTTATTTCTCAAAAACACTTAAGGAAAAGATAAAAGAAGAAACTCGTACCTCAAAAATAAGAACCGGGTTCTTAAAAACTTCCCCCCTTAAAGAAATTCGTCCCCGAATTGCCCTTCCAAGTGTGGTGAAGATAAATCTCAGAACATCTCTGGCCACTGAGCACGTATGTCGGTTTCCCACTCCCAAGTTTCGTCCTGCACTCGGTCATGCTTCCATAACACCCGTACGAGAGGAACTGACTGGACTCGGAGAACCTTCGTGCTCCTATCAACGATACGAATCGGATGCTCCTAAAAGGACGTATCTATCTAAAGCTCAACCTCCTCTGGCTGAAAGACATGAGACGGGTCTGAATGATAGCGACGTAACTGAGATACATGGAAGACGTCGTGCATAGCCTGGTACCTCTATGGTAACTGCAACCGATAGGCAAGCAACCTGACTCTCTCCAGAATCTCAAATGGGCCCACATACCTCGGTGAAAGTTTACCCTGTCTCCTTATCCTCCTGTGTCCCAACCTCAGAAAAACACGTAAGAGAACCTGATCCCCGACCACGAACTCCAAGGGTCGTCTGCGGCGATCAACATAAGATTTCTGACAAGACTGTGCAGTAGCCATCCATTTCTGAATCAACTGGACTTGCTCAGAAGTCTCCTGTATGAGCTGTGGTCCCAGTAAATCTGGCTCACCTGCCTCCAACCAGCACAAAGGTGATCAGCATGACCTACCGTATAAATCCTCGTAAGGTGCGATTTCAATAGTTGCGTAAAAACTATTATTATAGGCAAACTTGACTAAGGGTATATGCTTCTCCCAAGATCCCCCAAAGTCTAGGACGCATGCATGCAATATATCCTCAAGCACCTGTATCGTACGCTCTGACTGGACATCGGTCTTAGGGTGGTAAGATGTGCTCAGAAGCACCTGTTTACCTAGTGCCCTCTAAAAACTATGCCAGAAACGAGACGTAAAATGGGCGTCCCTGTCTAAAATGATAGAACGAGGGACCCCATGAAGATGTACGATCTCTAGGATATACAACTTCCCGATCTCATCAAATCTGAAGGTCTCCTTGATCGGCAAAAAGTGAGATACCTTTGTGAGTCTGTCCACAACAACCCACACGACATCATTGCCTCGAGGTGACCTCGGCAACCCAGTCACGAATTCCATAATGACATCATCCCATTTCTACTCCGGGATGGGTAACTACTGTAACAGTATAGCTGGCCTCTGATTCTCTGCATTCACTTGCTGACAGGTGGAACATCTCGTAATAAAACTAGATACCTCTCTCTTCATACCCGGCCACCAATACTGACGTCTCAAGTCACGGTACATCTTGGTAACTTTGGGATTAACTTCCCAAGCTGAAACATGAAACTCATGCATCAACTCCTCGTGTATATCCCTTGGAACCCACACTCATCCATGGAAACACAGTACCTCATCATCGCCTATCGTCCATCCAGGAGGAGGGTCCTCACTTGCCATCGACTCCCGTAGAACTAGGCCTTCTAAATCAGATAGTTGTCTCATCCTCACTCTATCCAGGAGGGTAGAAGTCACAGCTAAAGATGAAAGATAGGTTTGTCATGACTGTCGTGAACCTCTAAATGCATCTCAGAGAACAAGGTCATAAGCTGTCATTCACCACTGGCCTCTTGCACTACCTGTATCTGAGTCTTCCTGCTCAGTGCATCAGCAACTGCATTACCCTTACCAGGTGTATAGGCAAGCTCAAAATCGAAGGACTAAAGGTATTTGACCCACCTTCACTGCCTCAGATTTAATTCATGCTGAGTAAAGATATACTTGAGACTTTTGTGGTCGGTGAAAACCACAAAATGATCTCCCAAGAGATAATGTATCCAACAGCATAACACATGAACAACTACGGCTAACTCGAGATCATGCGTCGGGTAATTCCTCTCATGTGGCCTCAACTGCCAAGAACCGTACACAACAACTCGGTCGCCCTGCATCAATACTGCTCCCATCCCAATACCTGATGCATCACAGTAAACTGTATAGCTCTTCCCTTGCTATGGAAGTATCAGGACTGGTGCTGATGTCAACCTTCCTTTCAGGTCCTGAAAGGCTGTCTTGCAAGCTTCTGACCGAACGAACTTCACACCCTTCTTAGTCAAACTCATCAACGGCGTTACTAAACGGGAGAAGTCCTGGATGAAGCATCTGTAGTAACCATCCAGCCCTAAGAAACTCGGTATCTCAAACACGTTCTTAGGTTGCTCCCATGAAACTACTACTCCCACCTTCTCTGGGTCTACTGTAACTCCTGCCTCTGAGATGATATGACCCAGGAAGTGAATTCGGTCCATCCAAAAGTGTCACTTTGAGAGCTTAGCATATAGCTGATGCTCTCTCAGTGTACTCAATACGATCTCAAGATGGGTGGCATGATCGTGTCGAGTGTGAGAGTACACCAAGATGTCGTCCATGAATACCACCACAAAAGAATCCAGATAAGGATGGAACACACGATTCATCAGAGCCATGAAAACTGCTGGCACGTTCGTGAGTCCAAAAGGCATAACCAAGTACTCTTATAGACCATATCTTCTCCGAAAAGCTGTAAGCGGTATATCCGATAGTCTTACGTGTAATTGATGATATCCTGATCTCAAGTCAATCTTTGAGAACACTCGTGCACCTCAAAGTTGATCAAAACGATAAAAAATCCTCGGCAAGGGATATCAGATCTTAACCGTCAGCTAGTTCAACTTCCGATAATCCACATAGAGTCTGAGGGTATCGTCCACCTTCTTCATAAAAAGGACCAGTAAACCCCATGGAGAAGTACTGGGTCGGATAAAACCCTTTTAATTTAACTCTTCTAACTGTCTCTTGAGCTCCTGCAACTCAGGTGTAGCTATCCTATAAGAAGGAATGGATACTGGTGATGCTCCTGGGACAAGCTCAATAGAGAAATCAACCTCACGCTTTGGAGGTAGACCTGAAAAGTAGTCCGGGAAGACATCCCTGAAACGATCAACCACTAGAGGGAAATCCTTCTGACAAGTTTCCTGGTCATCCAGATATAAACTCACAATCTGGGTTGTGACTCCACCTCGCCCATGATGCTCTGGTCCATCTCGACTCGCCTGAACATCTCACTTTCCCTTGTATAGAAACTCTCTACCCTCTGGTGACATGAAACGCACCCTATGACAATAACAGTCTGCAAAGGCTCGAAAGAGAACCAACCAGTCCATCCCAAGAATGACATCATAGCTCATCATCTCCAAGACATAGAGGTCCCAAAGGAAGTGACACCCACCAACCTCAAGGGGGCACTCCTTGCACTGACGCACATCAGTCATTCTAGTCCCCAACGGAGTATCGAGCATCATAACATCAGAATAATAAGAAACACAGAGCCCAAGGCTCTCCACGATAGGAACATATATAAATCTATGTGTAGCACCCGTATCAAAGAGTACTGAAGATAAAACAGAATCTACTAGAATAGTACCTATGACAGAAGAAGGTCTGGGATCCTGCTCCTGCTGGGTCTATTGCACTGCATATGTCTGCCTAGTGTCGCGGCCCTGCAACACAGCCTAGCTGCCCTGAGCTGTCCCGCCCTGCTACCTCTGAGATCCTGGTATCTGGCTACCACGACCACGACCACCATACCTGCCTGCACGCCCTGACGTATTCTAGTTCCTTGACCGGTAAGAAGATACTGGTCCTACTCCCGCACGTGGAGTCTGCATAGAACCTCTCTCACTAGTCACTGGTACAAACTCCATGCAAAAGCACTGCAGATGACTCATCTTGCCGCAAGCTCGGCACTCCACTGGGTCACGTGGGCACTGCGGTCACTTATGCCCCTCTTTACCACACTGGTAGCAAAAGACCGGGCCACCTGAAGAAACTGCCTGGCTAGTACTACCACCATGAGAGAAATTCATCTTTCACTTCCTCTTCTCGGTAGAAATAGTACCAGAAACTAGTGTCGAACCGCCCTGGCCCACACCACTAGCCTCCCGCGGGTTCCTCTCTATAATTAGCACCTAGTTCACAATATCATGTACTATAGGCAACCTAAAAACTTTTACCAGTGCTCAGATGTCATATCGAAGACCATTCTCAAAGTATCTGGCCCTCAACGTCTCATCACCCACCAGAACGGGTGAAAAACGTTGAAGCTTGGTGAAACGAGCAGAATAGTCCATCACCGACATAGCGCCATGCTGCAGATTCATGAACTCTCGATCTCGATCTTCCCTCAGCATCTCTGGGAAGAAGAAGTCCTAGAAAGCTGTCTAAAAATCTTCCCACGCCATGTCTCTGTGATTCTCTGACTGGGTGGTAACATCCCACCACCTCTTGGTGGAATCACACAGCATATAAGTTGCGAGCTTGACCCTCTTCCTTGGAGGTGTCTCAAGATGCTCGAAAATAGTCTGCATAGACCCCAGCCAAGACTCCGTAGCCTATGGTCCGACATCCCCTGAAAATGTAGGCGGATGCTACTGCTGGAAGATACGACTCAGCTCAGCCATAGATGTGGCAGTCAGTGGTGCTCCCTGAAAGGTCTGCATGAACCGCATGAAGCCTTCACAGAACTGCGCATCCACGCCTGTGTCTGGTATAACGGATGGCGCCGCATCTGGCTCTGTTGGAGGATCCACTGGTAGCCCATGGCCCACCATCTCTAGAGTATAATCATTGCTGCTCTCCTGGCAAACAACGCGTGGTCGTCTCGGCAGCATAACCCTACAAGGTCAAACACACACCTTAGATCAAGATTATTAACGACCGAAAAAAACTAGGGGACCAAAAAGGGAACAGGAGAAAGAAGGCATTCAAGATTTTCAAAACAAGACTACACGACGTGTATACTGACTACACGACATGTATACTGACTACATGACATGTACCTTACTTTTCTTCCCCTACCCGGGTCCTTCTACACGGCTAAGCCACACATCTCCCGTTGAACAGGACTACACGATGTGTATGGTTTAATTTTCCAACTACCCGTGTCGTTCGTGACACGGCCGACTACTCGGCCAAAACTACACGGTGTGTTACACCCACACACGGCGTGTACACCACTCCGTCTTCCCAACCACACGGTCAGGTCCACACGGTCTGTCCTTGGTCAAGACTACACGGCGTGTCCCACAGGTACACAACGTATACTAGATGCGCTTCGCCGACCCGTGTTGTTAGTTACACGGTCGGATACATGGCTCACACTACACGGTGTGTTCCAGATGGACACGGCGTGTACACGAAAGGATTTCACCGACCCATGTTTGTTAGTTACATGGTCGGACTCCGGGTCAACACTACACGGCGTATACATACGGTACACAGCATGTTTTCCCTAAGCCTTTCCCTACCCCGTGTCCCCGCCCATACGGTCCATGACACGGGAAGAGACTACATGGCGTGTACTGAGGGTACACGGCATGTACTTAAAAAAAATTCTTTTCTCCCCGAACAGAAGAACACACGGCGTGTGTCCAAGGAACTACACGGCGTGTATCCTGGGTTTTCCGGACAGTAGGCCTCTGAAACTTTTTCGGATCCCAGAAAATACTGAAAACAACACCTAAGTGCCAAATTCCGACCCATGAGGGCCCATACTCCCCACGAATCAAAGTTTGGCATCTTATATGTGTTATAACATGATAAATGGACAATGATCCACCAAATTCCAGTCAATGAGGGCTCATACTCCCCAAAAAATGAAGTTTGGAGTCCATCCTATCAACAAGCTCACATAAAAATACCCTATCACACAGTAGGTATTTATCAAAGCAGCTATCACAATAGCATGGTTTTTCTAGCACAACTATCACAACAACATGAAATTTTCTAATGCACCTACATGGCATAGAACTATGCATGGAGTGTGATTTCTAGCATGTGCCTAAATGATGCATGATATGACATACCCTCATCTCATCAGGTTGCAACTAAATAGAACCCATGGATAAAATATATATATCACAATCACAAGTGCGTCACCCAACGGTGAAATCAGATCAACTATAAATTGCAAAATCAATAAAATTGCAACACGAGGTAAACTGGCTTTTCCCTGTACATGGGTTAGCTACTCCCGGGCACAGCTTATTACCAACTAACTTTTTCCGTCCTATCCCTGACTAAGGCTCCAAATAATAAGTCAAAGAAAAGAACCCCTCTGATACCACTTTGTAACGTCTCGAATCCGGGTGCCACTCCACGGGTGCCCGAACCCGGTTCACCACGTGAACTCAAGCGCATTTCCCCAAACACCAGAGGTTGTCGACTAGCAGCGAGGGCCCGGGTCTGATAGTGGGGAAAATATTCCCTCATTTGTCAAAGTGTAGCGCAGCGGAATAAAATATACAACATACAACAACAGCGAAAGCGGTAAACCATAAACATTTAAAATAAATAATGGCAGTAAAAGATAACCATCAGTTATATAGATAATGATGTAACATGCCTCTATTTCTAAGAAAACAGCCAGAACATGTTACACAATAGTACAATGTGATACGAAGTATAGGTACAACAGAACAAAACAAAACAGCTAGCAACATCGCGAGCCTAAGCTCGGTCTCATGCTCCTCTACTCCTCAGCAACAATCAAGTACCTGTAGAGGGACCCTTACCCTTATCCATACCTGAAGAAATGTAATCTGTTTGGGGCCGAAGACATGACCCCAAATAGGGTGTGAGAAATAAATCCCAGTAGGCACCCACCGAAGGCCCGTGCTCAACTGTGTAAAAATATGCAACAACAGTGTGCAGTAGTAAATGCAATAAACTAAGCAGTACTCAAAAGTAACTAAATTTACCAGTTTCATTGTCATTTAAACATTCTTTTAGCAGTTCAATTTAATAACATTCAATGTTCCTCAAAACTAATCCCTCCAGCTAATCAAAACCTTGCCCTCAAGCTAATATAACCACGCCCTCAGGCTTACCCTCAGGTAATCTGAATCTTGCCCTCAGGCATTGCCCTCATTCATAACAGATATTGCCCTCAGGCATATAAAGTGTTTCCCTCAGGCACAGAAGTCACTGCCCTCAGGCATACGAAAAGTTTCCCTCAGGCGAAATAGAATGTTGCCCTCAGGCTAAGCAGTACCTTGCCCTCAGGCTAAACAAACAATGCCCTCAGGCTGAAAAGAACATTGCCCTCAGGCGCAAGTAACTGGGCCATGCCCAACATGTAAATAAGCAATTCACATACAATTCCTCTCAAGGAAATTTAATAAACATTACTACAATGGCATACCCTCGAGTATCCTGGCCAAATGGCTAAACAGAGGAACGCACCCCCGGGTGGTCCTGGATCCAAGCAGCGATCCCAAACAACATTTTCTTATCACATTTAACTACCTATACAATTCTAGGTATTCAAACAGCCAAGGCCTCAGCCACACGACACCCCAACATGGGTTCGTTGCTCAATCGGTACACGAAAACGCATAACAGTTGGAATTTAAACACTAAGCCACCTACCTTTAACGCCCTTGAACGGTATACGTGAACGTCGCTTCCAGAAACGCCCAAAGACGGCGTAGATCTTAGGTTGAAGAAAACCCGTTCAAACGTAAATAAATTTCCCTCGGGAAAGAATTGGTAAGAACGGCTTAAGGAGAAGGAGAGGCTTACTCGTACAGTCCCAATGAGATCGACAGAGGTGGAAACAGATTCCCGGTGTGCGATCTGGAGCTCCTCGAAGGTTCAGCCCTCTCTCCCGACTCCTCCTCCGGTTCTAAGCCTTCCCTGTGAACAGGGGAGGCTACTGCCCATTTTAAGCGGAAAAAAAAACTACACGGCATGTACTAATGACCACACGGCGTGTACTTTTCTCATTTAACTGTTCCTTTGGCAGCTACTTTTCCCACCGCCGCACTGTTCATCCGTCGACATGTGTACACGGCGTGTTTTTCCAGATTACACAGTGTGTACTGCCGCTCAACTGGCGGCTGCCTCCACCGCCTTACTATTCACCTGCCGACTGACTACACGACGTGTAAATACCCACTACACGGCGTGTAGTTGGTTTTTACACCTTTCGTCGCT
Source organism: Viscum album (assembly GCA_963277665.1). Lineage (NCBI taxonomy): Eukaryota > Viridiplantae > Streptophyta > Magnoliopsida > Santalales > Viscaceae > Viscum > Viscum album. Next base: position 528,607,120 of record OY728146.1, read on the forward strand.
GACGGTGCTACATGCCCTGTGTACTCATCCCGCATGGCCAAAATACACGGTGTGTGGAAAAGTACACGGCGTGTAGTCCCAAAATTTGGGATTTTTCCCTTATTTTCATTATTTCTCAAAAACACTCAAGGAAAAGAGAAAAGAAGAAACTCGTTCCTCAAAAATAAGAATCGGGTTCTTACATTTGACATGAAGGTGTGGGTCCTCTATTTATCCATTGAGTAGTACCCTCTGGCAGATCCAAACGTGGGTCCTCTACTTATGGAGTGGTACCCCTCTATCAGATAGGGCGTATGTCCTCCTTACACTGAGTAGTACCCCCTAACAGATCAGGGCGTGAGTCCTCTAACTACTGAGTGGTACCCCCTATGGCATTAGGGCGTGGGTCCTCTATTTACTGAGTGGTACCCCCCTCCCCCTCTATGGCATTAGGGTGCATGTCCTCTATCTACCGAATTGTACCACCTATCGGATAGGGCATGAGTCCTCCTTACAATGAGTGGCATCCCCCTAACGTACTAGGACATTGGGTCCTCTACTTGGAGATTGTGCCCCCTCGATTGTGTGACATGGTGGCGAGGCGTGAGCCCTCCACACAGTTACTTCTTTGAACTGACATGCAAAATGCTGAGCATCAATGATGAACTTACAAAACTGTCGACACTTTTTTATGGATTGGGTTGTGAGATGAATATCATCTTCTCTCTCGTTTGAGTTTCTTTGGTTTGAACACACACACACACACATCTGTATCCATGTCGTTGAATTTTGTTACTTTGTTGCTTTATGTTGAGTTGTATGTTGTCTATATATTCTTATCGTGCCTCTTACTGTTCTCTTTCAGCTTTGGAGGTGTCCTAATGGGTATGTATATACTCATCCATGTATGGGCTTTGCCCGCATATGTCGTGTCTTATGCAGACGACATAAAAGTCAGCGACGATTACAACGGAGCATAGGGATACTTGGTGCATTTGGTCGCATACGGTAGTCAGAGCTTAAGGATTCAAAGTTGAGCTCTCTCATCATTTACTTTTCTAATTTTGTCAGTTGGAGCATCTTTTCGGTTGAGCGTGTATTTTGCATCTTTACTTTTCACTTTACACTGTCGTACTACATCCTAGAAGTTTTCGCATACATGGTTATATTTTAGATATTGTATTTTTTTATTATTCCTCTGCATTTTTGCATCGAGACGGTCGGGTGTGTGCGTACATATACATTAGACAAATGTCTCTCATTTAGGTTATGTTTTTTGGCGTTTGTCACCCCCTGGCCTATAGAGGCGGGTTTGGGGTAGCTGTGACTCAAGCTTCAGTGGATCGGGTCGTGACAAAGGAGGTGAAAAAAATGAGAATCTCCCTTTTGTCACACAAAGATGGGTTGCGTCGAATGCGTTTTTCGATTTTGTTGGTGGTCCTTTGTATATAGGCTCATAAGATTTTCATTCCCTTCCCTCCACATTTTGGTCTCCTTTTTTATTATAGGTTTTTTTGGTTAGTGAGTATGATTAATGTTAAAACTGGATATGTGTGTCTGTGATGAGTTTATGTTTGGTTGTATTGGAGTTATTTTCAACTTATTATTCCATGTTTGGTGGTGTACTTAATTCTAAAACAATTTATTTAGTTTATATTGCTAACCAACATATGAAACGATCATGTTGGGCTCTCGGATTGAATCGCTACCATTGACGCTCGCCTGTAGGTTAGCGAGATGGCTTGACAAATGACACGCACGTCCCCAGCCGGGATGTCCCCTCCCTCTCCCGCCCGGCGTTCTCGCCTCTCCTTTCTGTTGACTTTCCCCTCCTTCGCCTTCATCGCCTTTTTCACTCCAAAACCCTACTTTTCCTCTTCTTCCCCGACGTCCAAACACCCGGCCCCTTTGCGCGTCCAAGAACAGGCGCTCCTTCTTGACTCTTGCCGAATTTTGTCCCAACCGGAACTGTTTTGTATATAATCCGTTCGATGCTCCGTAGCTTCTTTATATCATGTTTCAACTCCTGTACTGGCATTCGAAGCCCTGGATTTCCGACCCTGTACTGCGATGATCGTGTGGAGCAATTTTGAACGCGGCGTCGGTCATATTATCCAGAGACTTATCAATTGTTTGTTTCAATAGAAACTGCCTGCAACAATTTTCATCTTTCGCCGCATCATCGGGAGTGAAATCAACGAAACATCACTGAGATGTATTGTTTTGATTTGCTGTTCTATTAAATTACGGATCGGTTTTTTCCTTTGAGTTGTGTCAGTGCTTTCGTTTTGGGTTGACTTGATTGTATTCAGGTGGGAATTCGCTTGCTTTATGGGATTTCGGGAGAGGGATTCCTCGATGGCGATTCTGATGATCTCGAGAGAGGGATTTCTGACCTTGTACTTCGATCTTGTGGAGCAATTCTGAACCCGGATAATCGATAGATTTTGAAATTGTTTGTTTCGATAGAAACTGCCTGCAACAATTTACATCTTTCGTTGCATCATCAGGAGCGAAATCAACGGAACTTCATTGAGAGGCATCGTTTTGATTTGCTGCTGTGTAAAATTGCGAATCGGCTTTTTCCTTCGAGTCGTTTTGGGTTGGCTTGATTGTATTCAGGTGGGAATTGGGAATTCGCTTTTTTTATGGGATTTCGAGAGAGGGATTCCGCAATGGCGATTCCGACGATCTCGAATCCCAACTCTGATCAAACAGACTTGCGCTGTTTCGTAAACGGGCTCGCATCGCCGCCCTCGGTATCTCTGGATGTCCGGCTCTTCTTTCTCAGGATTGCTCCTTGCATCGTTGATGGCGTGCCCGATCACCTCACCCTCCACCATATCCGTCATGAGATCGGCGTCTCCCTTGAAATCAATGGGTCTCGGATACCAGCCTCAGAAACTACATCGCTCACGCTCCGCAGCGACAGGCTCGATAAGGAGACATCGGAGGTTACTTATGTGAGCACGGATAGTGTTAGGGTTTCATGCAGTATAGATTTTGAGGTTTACGAGAAAAATGGCATGATTCTGTGTGGGTCGCTCGAACGTATAGAGTCCACATGGGGCAATGGAGGCATTGGGTTGGAGAATGACTCAAGATCCGGATGGTCCATGGATTGTTTCATGGCCTCGTCTGTTACAGCAGGGTCTTCTTCGTTTTTCCAGCCCATGCGTGGGATCTCCTCGCCATCTATTGAGGTTTATATCGCAGGGTCTTGCTCTGGTGCACCAGTCATTCTGGCGAAGACGATTTTGGTTAGTCCTAGAAAGAAGGCTTCTAGGCAGAACACACTGGGTGTCATTCCAGAAGATGAAGAGTTTGGAAAGGATCATAAGCCCTGCAACGGGTTAGTTCATCGACCTAACTTGCAGGTGAGGATTTGATATTGCCCTTTGCAATTCAATTTTGTTACTTTGCCTCTCTTATGTTGTAGATTTGTGAGGCGCCTCCATGGATGAGCCATCTGAGAATTTCAAAGGTTGATTATTTGCTTTGTTTCTGTATCTGGGTTCGGGTTGCAGATGAGGGAGGCAGAGGTTGAGGATCTGGACTTGGGCAGGAAGGTTTACTCGGAGGAGATGTACGTGGGCGAGGATGGTCAGCTGTCATGGTTCAATGCAGGGGTTAGAGTCGGCGTGGGCATTGGGCTTGGTATGTGCCTCGGGATTGGGATTGGCGTGGGGTTGCTGCTGCGCTCCTACCAGACGACCACTAGGAATTTCAGGAGGAGGTTCTTGTAAGTCTGATTCCAGTTCAATAAAACAATTTTCCTGCAATATACCTATATATATTACTCCGGGAATTGCATTACTTTGAGAAGGCAAAGGATCGCTTCTCTGAGTTTTTGTTGATTTGTAAAATCCTTTTGCATCCTGCGAGTTCTTTAGTTTGGCCCATCCAACGTAGTACAAGTTTTGGAATAACTTGTTCTCAGTACAAGTAAAAATACCCTGTTTGGTATATTTACTTTACCAGTAACTAGTACTTTAAATGCAAAGGATCATTGAATTTGTTTAAATTAATGATTTAGTATAATGTTTTCAAGAATGTTTTTTGTAATGAAAAGTCTTGTAACAAATTTACAATTGCATTCAACATATTTACAACCAATCCTTTCTAGGTTTCGGACGTAGTGGAAGCGTCAATATATTAATTTTTTTAATATTTATTTGTTTGAAACCCCGAATGAGAATCCTGCAAGTCAAATTTATAATTAATTTATTTAATATCAAAAGAAGTGAATACTTGATTTGAAATTCTTTCTTCGATTTGGATGTTGATAGTCTGAAAAGACTTTCAAATTGTCTTTGTTGTGCTGTGATGATTCAAAGATAAAATTCTTCTAATGATGATCCGCATGCGCGTTCATGATTTCTTTTATGTAAACCCTTTTTTGCCCTCATCTGTGCGTGATTAAAAAACTTATGTAATGGATGAAGCTCTCAAACTAGTAGAGGTGGTTCAAGTTTGGAGCCGAAGCGAAACCAATCCAAGGAGATACAAAGGTGAGCATGTAGAAAATTGTAAACACGAACCTCAATTGGTTCAATGTGTTTCTCTGTTAGGTCAATGGTTAGTTTATCAACCGCTAAATAAACTAACCATTAGTATAAGCTCATGAGCATATCATTTATCTTATTTCTATCAGTTGCATGGTTATTTCATTATGGATGTTTTGTCGTGATCATATAATTAATGAATTAACAAGCATGCAAGATAGAACTAAAATAAATTGGCTTATTCGTAAATATTATATAAGACATAGTTGATCACTCAATTAATCGCACTTAATATTAATTATCACGTGATACAGTTAATAATTGGCAATTTACACATAAAAGGATAAAATCCTTCAATAAAATATTAAGTCGGTGAAATCTTCAATTACTTCGGTTAGAATCGAACTGTAGTTCCAAGTGCTTGACCAACCAAAGTTGGGTGTTTTCAATTATCGAGAAGTTCTAACATGAGGTTTTGGATTGACTTAACTTGCTTTACGTCAATGGTTACTGTCAAAACAGGATTTGGTGTAACTGAGAGACAAAAGTTGAGGAAATTCAAATTAAGGATTTCAGGATTGGGGAGCCCATTCAACGAATCAAAGAACTGTGAGTTAATACAGTTGACATTTGGAATGATTACCTAAAATCATTTGAATTGATTGACCAACTAAAGTTAGGGTAATGAGAAGGGGAATATGAATCTTTGCCACTAGAATATCCAAGCAACTGGATATTTCGAAGCCAATGGTGAGAGCTATTAAAGTTTCGATAAAATAGTGGGAGACTAATAAATATAATATTTATTTATTTGTCTAAATTTTATCAGATAAAGTACTAAAATTTTGCTTATCTTATTTTGTATAAACAACAATAAAATGACATCAAACATATCATTGCGATCCATACTTGCGAAGAAAAATCTTTTCATTGACACTAATTTCCAGGAGTGGAAAAGATGCTTACAGGTCACCCTTCGCCATGAAAGGAAATTGTATGTGCTGGAAGAACCTTTACCAATTGCACTTGGCAATGAGGTAAGTGATGAAGAGCTATCTCTCTATGAGAAACATTTGAATGATGCTACAGATGTTTAGTGCTTCATGCTATCATCCATCTCCAATGGGCTTTTAAAGCAACATGATGATATGGATGCCCATAACATGATGTCTCACCTTCGTGTTCTCTATCAAGAGAAGACAAGACAAAAGAGATATGAGATCTCCAATGCTTTGTTCACAACTAAGTTTGGAGAGTCTGCGCCAGCTGAGCCTCATATAGTCAAACTGGCTACATTGAATGCCTGAACATCTTAGGGATTAAATTCCCAGATGAGTTGCGTACAGATCTCATACTTTCATCATTGTCCAAAACATTGTCCATCTTTATTATGAATTATAATATATGCAATAATGAGAAAAGTCTTTCAGAACTTCTGATATTGATTCGCCAAGTGGATAAGGACATGAGGCGCAACAAACCCACAACCCTTATGGTGAATAAGAAAAGGAAGAACAAGGCAAATGAGCCCAAAACTTATAAATAGTCTAAATCTCCCGAGCATCGTCCTTCCAGGAAGGGGAAGATCGAGAGGTAGGACAAGGAAAATGAGGTAGTGTGTTTTGCATGTGGCAAGTCAGGCCACTGGAAGATGAACTGCACCCAGAAGCAAGGGGAAGCTAAATGCATGTTTGTTATCGAATGTAATCATTCCATATCGACATATTTGGTATTAGATACAGTGTTTTGCGCTCACATCTATATCTAAATACAGGAACCAAGTAGATTCTGAAAGATTGTCAGATGAGAGGTGGATCTGTGAGCTACCAATGATGTGAGACTGGTTGCTCCGACCATTGGTGACTACCACCTTTCATTGCCAACAAGAATGATTTTGGTTTTAAGAGATTGTTATTATGTACCTACAGTTACCAAGAACATAATTTCTGTGTCATGTTTAGATACAAATGTGTTTATTTTCAAATTTGAAAATAAAAATTGTTTCTTTTATAAGGACAACATATGTTATGATATGACACATTTAAATAACGATTTTTATGTATTAAATTACAAAAAACCAAGTGTGGACAATTGATAACGAATCATGTTCACACAACTCATATAACACTCAACTGTGGCATCACCGTTTTGATCATATAAATGAGAAGCGTTTGACAAAGCTCTATCAAGATGGTTATTTAGACTCTTCTGAGCTAAAACCACTTGATATATGTCATGCTTGTTTACAAGGAAAAATGACTAAACCACCATTCGGTGGACAGGATGAAAGGACCACATAACTTCTAGGATTAGTGCACACTGATGTGTGGATCATTTCCAGTAGAAGCTAGATGTTGATATTCTTACTTCATAACTTTTACTGATGACTTGAGTATATATGACTATATCTACTTGATGAGGTATAAGTCTGAGTCCTTTGAAAAATTCAAGGAATTCAAGAATGAAGTAGAGAATCATTTTGGTAAGAAGATAAAGAAGCTTCGATCAGATCGAGGTGGTGAATAACTTAACCAAGAGTCCATCGACTTTCAACGGAAGTTTGGGACTCTATCTCAACTAACTCCACCTTATACACCACAATGGAATGGTGTTAGTGGAAGGAGGAACCGTACCTTGTTAGACATGGTAAGGTCGATGATGAGTAATGCTGATCTTCCATTATCCTTTTGGGGATATGCATTACAAACTACGACATACACATTAAACTGAGTACCAACTAAAGTGGCAAATGGAATTCCCTTCGAGCAATGGAGTGGAAAGAAACCCATTTTATCGCATGCACGTGCATGAGGTTGCGAGACGTTTCTTAAGGCCTTCTCAGAAAACAAACTAGCACCCCGGGGTACAAAGTGTATCTTTATAGGGTATCCCAAGGAAACAAAGAGATACTACCTATACAACCCATCAGACAATAAAGTGACTATCGTCAGACAAGTTGTCTTTCTTGAGAGGGAGCACATCTTCAAAAAGGATAGTGGAAGAAAGATTGACTTCGACGAAGTTGATGCTCAAGATACACAAGAGTTGGTACAAGAACAGATTCCACAGGTCCCTTTGGAAGAAGTAGTTCCTAAAACACAAGTACTACGTAGGAGTATAAGAGAGGTAAGAGAACCAAAGAGATATGGTTTTCTAGTCACTGAGGATGATGAGTCATTATTGCTTGATAATGATGAACCTCTATCCTGTAAGGAGACAATAAAGAGCTTAGAAGCTGCAAGATGGCTAGAAGCTATGAATTCTAAAATGAATTCCATGTATCAGAACCAAGTTTGGGTTCTGGTCGATGCGCCAGTTGATGTAAAGCTTGTTGGATGCAAATGAGCATTCAAGAGGAAACTGGACATGGAAGGTAATGTACGTACCTATAAAGTAAGATTAGTGACTAAAGGGTTTAAACAACATCAAATAATTGACTACGATGAAACCTTTTCGTTAGTTGTCATGTTTAAATCCATCAGAATCGTACTTGCTATAACATCTTACCATAACTACGAGATCTGACAGATGGATGTCAAAACTGCATTCCTTAACGAGAACCTTCAGGAAGATGTCTATATGATACAACTAGAAGAGTTTATGGCTCCGGGTGATGCCAAACGGTTTTGAAAGTTGCAGAGATCCATTTATGGATTGAAGCAAGCATCCAGGTCATGGAACATTCGATTCGATGAATTCATAAAAGAATTTGGATTTATTAAGAACAAATGTGATCCGTGTGTTTACAAAAGGTTTAATGGGAATGCGATCGTTATCCTAATAGTATATGTTAATGACATATTACTTATTGTAAATGATATATCAATCTTACAATCTGTTAAAGATTGACTAAACAAGTATTTCTCCATGAAGGACATAGGCAAAACAACCTACATTCGAGGGATCAAGATCGTTCGTGATAAATCCAAGAGGCTGCTTGGACTAAGTCAAAGTATATATGTTGGACTGTCGTTAAGGCTATCCTTAAGTATTCGAGAAGAACTAAGGATATGTTCCTGGTATACAGAGGAGATGAGGAGCTGGTCGTTAGAGGCTATACTGATGCTAGTTTTCAGATAGATCAGAATGATCTAAAGTCGCAATCAGGATATGTTTTTTGTCTCAATGGAGGAGCTATGAGTTAGAAGAGTTTAAAGCAGCCAGTTGCTGCTGATTCTATAGCAAAGTCTAAGTATATAGCGGCTTCTGATGCAGCTAAGGGAGACATTTGGATTTAGAACTTTTTCCAGGAACTTGATGTGGTACCTAGCAGTAAAGACCATATCATAATGTATTGTTATAATACTGCAGTGGTAACTCTTGCAAAAGAGCCAAGGTCACACCAACAGATAAAGCATATACTCCAAAAGTATCACCTCTTGAGGGATTTCTATCAGAGGGGTGAAGTTGCAGTAAACAGAGTATCCATGAAATAGAATGTGACAAACCTCTTGACTAAAGACCCATCTTAGCAAAAACATGAGTATCATGTGAGAGCTAGTGGACTGAAGGTTGTTAGCAGTTGACTCTAGCGCAAGTGAGAGTCTGTTGGAGTTGGTTCCCTAGAACCAACTTCTTTTTTTACTTTATGATAAACTTGTATTTATGGTTTTGAATATTAATAAACTATTTATCACATCATGATCGTTTTTCTGCATAACATTGTATGTGATAATGTACTAAGAGTGGTTGTTGCACTAAAAGGTCATAGCAGTTCCCCGCTATGATGAGAATCTGGAAGTGTTATGATACTATTCTTGAATATATGTTCTATAGCCAGACGATATCATTTGAGGGACACAAATGATACAGTCTAGCGGGGGTGGATACTCATAGGACTTTGATGCATCTTCTCATAGTGTACGCCATTGGTAATATCTAGTAGGATATTATGAGAACGAGACCCGTTAGTAGAAAATCCACATTTCTATGTTTCATTGGATGTTCCTATCTGTAGACATGTGTATTGGTCCTTAGACTTTAAGATTATTATTAATGAGTATTATGAGTCGCACATTTAGATGTATTGACGAAAACCATGACGAAAAATGTTCGCGGCGAGATATGATATATTGGGTGTGTCATGAGTAATATTGCATTAATGAATAATGCGAGAAAAGATTTATCCCATTTTTTCTTTAACTTAAATTAATATCTTAGGTCCATTGATGAAAATTATATAGCAAAAATAAATCCATGGCCACAATGATCAATAAACAAGTTCTATTTTCGAAAAGTCAAAGAAAGAGATATTGAGCATATAGGTTGATGACACTAGCATGCAACTTGTTTGATTAGAGATATTGTGATAAAGTGATTATATTACATTGTAAGCATTCATATGAGGTGATATGTCATTGCGACATTAGCTTCTTTTTCTATGGGTGCCTTGGTGTGTTGCTAGATGCTAAACTTGGACTTTAGGCTGTTTCGCCTAATGCCACTAAGAAAGAGGTCTAGAGGGCCACACACTAAGTATATCCAGAATCTCAGTTAAATAATATATTATTATTTATTATTTAACAGGTTGAATAAATATTATTCTCGTACGTGGTTTAATAATTATTCATGTATTTTTGATCGCATATAAATATTTATTTTCTGTTTAGTAAATCTAATATTTATTTATTTATTGGTGAATAATGCACTGATATTTATTTAATAAATAAATAGATATTATTCAAGACCCAATAAATATTGTGGAGGAATGACGGACCAGGTTTAATGGTCTGGTGAGAAATGATAACTCACACTAAATCTTGAAAAATATTATTTATAGATAGTGATGACATATCGATCCTCTCATCTTAAACCATACACATGTTCTTATTTGATTAGAAGAATCTTACTGCAAACACTCCTCTATCTCAAGAAGAATCTCTTTTACATCACATTCGAACAATCTAATGGATTTTATTCCTTATTCCCTTTTCACCAACTGTCTAAAACTAAAATAAAACCACAAAAAAACATATATTATAAAAATATAAATATTTTCTTGTTTATTTGTATTATAATTATACTAAAAATAACTAAATTCTTCTAATAAATTTTATTTATTCATTTACACAAATAAAATAGAAAACACCTAAAAAAATATAAAATGAATAATATAAAATTTATTTTTATTAAAATTAAAATAAAATAATAAATTTTATCCATTTAGATAATTTATAGTCATTAAAAACACTTATTTATTTTATTTATTTATTAATTATTTTACAAAACTTATAAAAAATTGGGTTAAAAAAGTTTCAAATCTATTTACTCAAAAGCCACATTACACGTGTAAAACATTTAGTTTATTTATTGAAATAAAAACCCACATAGAAAAATTATTTATCCATGTAACATTTAAAAAAACATAAAAATATCTGATAAGACTCAAAATATCACTTATAATGTAAAAAATAATCAATAACATTTTTATTATGATAAATAAAAATTTATAAACAAAAAATATGTAATTAAATAAATAATCTGTGAAAAAATATATTAATAAACATGGATAATATTATATTAAAACATAAAATATTTAAATATAGTAAAAAAATTACAAAATAATAGTATAAAACTAAGGGGATCACACCATAACCTTTATACTAGAAATCATAGGAAATGTTTTATATAAACTAAGCCACTTTTGAGGCTTATAAAAGATAATTCAAAGTAAATTGATGAGAATTAAAATTTAATATGATAATATGAATATAAGAGACTATTAAAACATAAATCATCAAAAATATAATAGTTTATGATAGGAAAAGTCTACAGATAATGTTCTATATTGAATGGGCTACTTTAAATGGTTGTAAATTACAATATATATATTGAATGTTCATGAAAATTGATACAAAAACTTATCACATATTAGTAAAAACAATATAAAAAATCGATGAAAAAATAATAAATAGAAAATAATTTTAAAAGTAATAAAATATGGATGAATTTAATAGAATAATTGTTAAGATAATGAAAAATTAGTTATTGGACATAACATTTCCCATTTCAATTAAGAAACTTTAAAGAATAATTAAGAAAAGTATACAATTAAAAACATTATAAAATTTTTATAAGAAATCTATATATAATCTAAAATAAAAAGTATGTAGTTTTATATAAAAAAATTAACAAGACAATATAATGATGTTCATATAAAAAACAAATACAATACCAGATTTTTTTAATGTTTTATGGTATATTATTACTAAATCAAAAGGAATTAAAGAATAAATAGTCTAATAGAAAGAATGGATAAAATTTTATCATATTAAATTTTAATATATGGATAAATAAATTTTAATATTTAATTTTTTCAGAAACCAATGATAGAATTAATTCCAAATCAATTCATTGAAAGAAAAATTAATTAATAAAATTATTAAATTCAATGAAATATTTAAAGAATTTATTAAATTTAATTTTAAATTTATAAATTATTTTTATCTGAATAACTAAAATTAGATCAAAAAAATTATATAAATAATGAATTTAATGGATAAAAGGTAATTATTATAATAATTCATACCATTTATAAAAACCAATTAAACCATTTTGATGGTGTGGATTTAAAATTGAGAGGGTAAGTGAATTGGTGTTGGTCCATTTTTATAATTATTTTTAATTTTTTAGTCTTTGGAAGCTTTTGGGAAGCCTATTTAATTATTGACATTCCTGAAGGATAGATTCAAAATGGTGGTTTCAAATACAGCTGGAGTAGAAGTAGAATAACTAGGGAGTTCAAAAGAAGGAGGAATGACCACAATATTTACATAGATGAGTCTAGAAATGTACAAGGATACAATGAATTCACATATACTGTTTAATGGATGATTAAGTGCACACTAATCATTAATGGGTTTTTAGAGGTTGCATTGGTCAATGTGCTGGTTGACCACACAGATCATATGGAAGTGGAACCAGATGCACTGGATGGGTTCATCTATAAATAGATGGATGGGGTCACTTATATTTTGAATGGTGAATATATTGTTTATCCTTTTATTCTCTTGAGTTTTGTTCCATAAATTTAGAACTTGTAACTCTGATCATTCTCTACTTATTCTATTATTAATTAGGAATTTAGCGTTCCTCTTGTGGAGTAGGGAAGTCCCAAACTGCATAACCTTCATGTGTTCTTATTCCATTTGTGGGAGTGGTTTTTCTAGATCATTCTTTATCAGAGTAGGTCTTTTCTAAATTGATGAACCAAAATGGTGATTTATCATGATAATTTTGATCTTGGTTACTCTCTCTAGATATTGATATAAAGGGTTTCTTTTGTTTTAGAAATTCAGAATCTTTATTCAACATTTGAGGTTTTGAAGGGAAGGTTCTTGATTGGAAGGGGGTTTAGAACAATAAGTGGCACCAGATCTTGGTTTTAGGGCACTAGTTCTTCTTCTATACTCTAATCCCAGGTTTAGTTATTAGATTTTAGGTGTATAATTCATTTTTTATGATTGGTTTTTTGTAAGAATTATAGTAGAAATTATTGATCTTATTACATTTTTTCATCGAGGGTTACTTATCAGAAAGAATGGAATTGGAATAAGGAAATTTCTAGATTGATAATTTTGATAGGACTGATTTTGTATTCTATAGGATGAATATTGAGGATTATCTATTCCAAAGAGATATTTATCTTTCATTAAAGGTAGTCAATCTAGAAATGATGGAAATGGTGGAATGATAAAAATTGAATAGGAAGGCACTATGTATTGTTTAGATGATGTTGTCCCCAAATGTGTCCTTAAATATCTTGGAGGTTAAAATTATTGATGAGCTCATGTATACATTATTTAACATGTATGAGAAGCCAAAAATTAATAAAAAAGTGTTTATGATTCATCAAATCTTCAACTTGCATATGGAGGAAATAATTTTAGTGGATGATCATGCCAAATATTTCAATATAATTCAAAATAAGTTTGAGTTAGTTGGTTTGGATTTCATTAGGATATTGGTTCTTCTTTCATCACTACTAGATTTAGGGGATGGGATGGTTACCATGGTGATAAAATGGTGGGATAGAACTAACTTAGTGTGTGATTACATTCATGATGTCATTATAAAAGAATAGATTATTTTAAAGGAAGTACATGGAACTACTAAATAAACCTTCAATGTAGAAGGTATGGGATATTTCACTTAATGGATAGTAAAAATAAGGGGAAAGAGAAGTGAAAAAGGATTTAGGGTGGTTAGGTTGGGTTCAGACCTATATGCTTTCATTGTAAGAAAATATGGTATGTCAATAATGAATATAGGACCCAAATAGTCAATTATAGAAGGTCTTCTTCTAGATGTTCAACCATTAACACCATAATTGTGACGGAAAAAATTTATTACTATGTATAACATGTCCATTAGAGTCATTGATCATTTATTATGAGGATTCATTTTAAACAACATTTGATATAGGATTCATGAAAAATTATGACAGGGCTCTTATTATATATAATTAAGTTCTTCATATAGTGGAAAATGGGGATGTAAAATTTTAAAATAGGAGTATATTCTTTTTGGAGTTGTAAGTGGTGTGACATAAACTGGGATTATGAAAGAACCTGATTTCTATTAGTCAGCTATATGATGTAGGTTTCTAAAAGAATTTTGTGAGTGGAGTGTGTAAGATCATATAGGGATCTATGGTGGTGGACAAGGGTGTGAAAGATATAACATTTTATCTAACTAGGAATTCAAAAGTAGGAATGTCTTTGAAATCATCAATTATTATAACTTTTATGTTGTGGTATGATCATCTTGATCACATGTGAGATATGGGGATGAAAGTACTAGTAATGAAAGGTATACTGAAAATCAATCATGTTAAGTAAAAAAAATGATGAATTTATAACGTCTTGGATCCAGATGCCACTAAAAGGTGCCCCGTACCCGGTTGGCCACATGACCTCAAGTGTATTTCCCCAAACGCCAGAGGCTTCCAACTAGAAGCGAGAGAATAGGGTGTGATAGTGGGGAAACTATGCCTTCATTTGTAGAGTATAAAAGTGGAATAAATAATAACAATAGAGGAAGCAGTAAACAACATTAAACTAAAGTAAACAGCAGAAGACTGAAAGGTAAAGATAACCATAAGGCATATAATATCAGAATGATGCAACATGTAACATGTTCTAAGAAAGCATTGAAAACAAGATACACTACTATCAAGTACTATACAAAACTAAAGTACAACAATATAAAATGAAACATAGTTGCATCACAATCCTTGGCTTGGTCCCAAGCTCTCCTACTCCTAATAAGCAATCAAGTACCTATATAAGGAGCCTTTCCCCTATCAACACCTATAAAAATATAGTCTGTTTGGCCCCCAAAAACATGACCCAAATAGTGTGTGAGAAATAAATCTCAGTAGGCAACCACCAAAGGTCTGTGGAAATCGGTCAGTGAGTATATGCAACAATAGTGTATAATAATGAAAGCATTAAACTAGGAAGTACTCAAAAATTAAACAATTCTATAAGTCTTGTTCCACTTATACTTTTCATGTTCATTAACCAATTCAATTACACCTAATCATAAGTTCTTGGGATCCGACCATGACCAGTCAATCCCCTATTCAGGAAAACACAGCAGAATACCTCAATAGGTAATCTATCATGTAAAATGACAAACGAATCAAAGATTGTGCTTTATCTTGGATGACGCTCCATAAGTCATTACAACAGTCAAAAATCAGTTCAAAACCTTTTCCCAAGGTAGTATACATACATAAAAAATCCTTTCCCATAGGCAATTTCCCACATGCATAACAAAACTTAGCCCAAAGGCACACAAAACGTTTCCCACAGGCATGTCAAATCTCTTCTCACAGGCAGAATAATTCAGCAAGGCCAAGAATGACATATAAGAAATTCAAATTGGTAAGAATTTAATTAATCAATTCATTTCAAACAAACCATAACAAGGAAAACAAATGCATAACCACGGTTATCCTAATACAAAAGGGTCAACAATAGTTATCCAAGGGAAACTCACCCGCAGGGTGACCCTTAATCAAAACAAGAAGTCTCAACATGCTTCAATTCATATAATTAATCACATAAACATCCTTAGGAATTAACACAGGTCAATGTCTCAAAAAGTTGGAACCCCAAACAAGGGCTCATAGCACAATGAAATATATAAACAAATTGACATTAATCAATTAGCATGAGACCACCTACCTCGTCATAGTATGACTCTCCTCGTCTAGCCTCAACTTCCAATTCAAGATAGAATGGTATAGATCTATGAAATAAGGATATTTACTCAACCTTAGATAACTTTTTTGAGAACAAAAATCACCAATAATGGCTCAAGAGTAATCGGGAGATTACTGATTGGGTTCAAATGAGACTGACAGTGATTGATTCAGAGTCCAGATGATCAATTGGGAAGGGATTGAAGTTCTAGCGCTCCACTTGAGTTCCACCGGTGAGCCCACTGTCCAATCTACTGAATGAAGAGGTTAATGCTCATTTTAACTGAAAAACACAAAATACATGGCGTGTAAGTACATATACATAGTGTGTATATCATTTAATAGTTCATTTGGCGGTTTAATTCCGCTGACTTACTTTCTAGGGTTTTTCAACATGACTACACGACATGTAGTCTATTTTTCCTCCTTTCATTTCTGACATGAATACATACCATGTATTCCCCATCATACACGACCAAACTACATGGTATGTATGTAGTAGTACAAAATCTGTACCCATAAGTCAGCCTGTGTTATAATATGATTATTGTACTCATCTAGTTTTCCCTTGTTTTCTAAAAAAAACTCAAAGGAGAAAGAATAAAAGAAACCCGTACCTAAAAGGAAGAACCGGGTTCTTACAAAATTCTCCACTTAAAGTAATTCTTCCCTAAATTTCACTTCAAAGGGTGGTGAAGTAATATTTGAGAATAACTTTGGCCACTAAGCACATAAGTCGACCTCCCGCTCCCAAGTCTCGTCTTATACTCGACCATGCTAACATAACACCCGTACAAGAAGAAGTGACCGACCATAGAGTACCTTTGTGCTCCTGTCAACTATATGAATCAAATGCTCCACAAAGGATTCATCAACTTGATGCTCAACATTCTCGAGTTTAAAAACATGATATAGATCTGAGTGATAGCGGTGCAGCTGAGATATGTGGAAGACATCATGCACGGTTTAGTACCTCTATGGTAACTGTAACCGATAGGAAACCAAGCTGAATCTCTCTAGAATCTCAAATGGTCCGAAATATCTCAATGAAATCTTACCCTGTCTCCTGATCCTCTTGTGTCCCAAACTCAGTGCGACACGAAGGAAAACTTGATCCCCGAACTCGAACTCTAAAGGTCATCTCCGACGATCAGTGTAAATGTTTTGACAAGACTATGCAATAACCATCCATCTATGAATCAAGTGGACCTTCTTAGAAGTCTCTTAAATGAGACATGGTCCTAGTAAGGATACTTCATCTTCCTCTAGCTAGCATAGGGGAGAATGACGTGGACTACCATATAAAGCCTTATAAGGTGCCATCTGTATAGTCGTTATAAAACTTTTATTGTAGGCGAACTTGACCAGGATAGTATGATTCTCCCAATAGCCCCCAAAGTCTAGGACACATGCAAACAACATGTCCTCTAGCACCTGTATCATACACTCTGACTGGACATCAATATGAGGGTGGTATATTGTGCTCAGAAGCACCTATGTACCCAGTGCCCTTTGAAAACTCAGCCAGAAATGAGATGTAAAGCGGGCGTCCCTATATGAAATGATAGAATGAGGGACCCCATGAAGTCGTATTACCTCTTAGATATACAACTTTCCAAGATCATCAAAACTTAAGGTCTCCTTGATTGGAAAGAAGTGAGTGACCTTCATAAGCCTATCAACTATGACCCACACAACATCATTGCCTCTAAAAGACCTCGATAACCCCGTCATGAAATAAATCACAACATAATCCCATTTCTACTCTGAAATAGGTAACTGCTATAAAATACCAGCCGACCGGTGATGTTTCTCCTTCACCTGCTGATAGATGGAACATCCTGTAACAAAACCAGCTACTTCTCACTTCATACCCAACCACCAATACTGACAACGCAAGTCACGATACATCTTGGTGACTCTGGGATTCACTTCCCAAGTTGAATCATGAAACTCCTACATCATCTCCTCACATATGTCCCCTGGAACCCAAACACGTCCATGGATACATAGGATCTCATCATTGCCTATTGTCCATCCAGGAGGATGTTTCTCACCTGCCACACTCTCCCATAGAACTAGGTCTTTAGAATCCAATAACTGCCTCATCCTCACTCTGTATAGTAGGGTAGAGGTAACAACCAAATATGAAAGATAAGTCTGTCCTTGAAAATTATAAATGCATCTCATAGAACCAAGCCATAAGCTGTCACTCACCACTGGCCTCCTACACTGCCTTTATCTGATTCCTCCTGCTCAGTGTGTCAGCTAATGCATTGCCTTTTCCAGGCATATAGGAAAGCTCAAAATAAAACTACTGAAGGTATTCCACCCACCTTCACTATCTCATATTTAAATCATGCTAAGTAAAGATGTATTTGAGACTTTTGTGGTTCGTGTACACCACAAAATTCTCTCCCAATAAATAATGTCTTCAATAGCGCAAAGCATGAACAACTACAGCTAACTCGAGATCATGTGTTGGGTAATTCCTCTCATGTGGCCTCAACCGCCGAGACCCGTACACAACAACTCGATCCCCCTGCCTAAGCACTTCTCCCAGCCCAATACCTGATGCATCACAATATACAGTGTAACTCTTGCTCGACTCTGGAAATATCAGTATCAGTGTTGAAGTCAAATGTCCCTTCAAATCCTGAAAGGTTGCATCACAAGAATCTAACCATTCAAACTTCACACCTTTCTTAGTGAAGCCTGTCATCGACACTGCTAAGCGTGATAAGTCTTGTATAAAACTCTTGTAGTAACCATCTATCCCTAAGAAACTCCGTACCTCAAAAAAGTTCTTGGACTGCTCCCAGGTCACTACTCCTCTCACCTTCTCTAGGTCCACTGATACTCTAGTCTCTTAGATGACGTGACCCAGGAAGTGAATCTGATCCATCCAGAAGTGAAATTTTTCTATCTTAGCATATAACCGATGCTCTATCAGTGTATTCAAAATAATCTCAAGATGATTTTCATGGTCTCGTCGATTGTGAGAATACACCAAGATATCATCCATGAAAACCACCATAAAAGAATCTAGATAAGTATGGAACACTCGGTTCATCAGCACCATGAAAACTGTTGGTGCATTCTTGATACCAAATGGCATAACTAGGTACTCATATAGACCATACCTACTATGAAAGGATGTACAAGGTATGTCTGTAGTTTGAACATGTACCTGATGGTTCCCTGACCTTAAGTCAATATTTGAGAACACTAGATCTCCTCAAAGTTGATCAAATAGGTCATATATCTATAGTAAGGGATATTGGTTTTTAACTGTTAACTGGTTCAGTTTCTGATAGTCCATTCATAGCCTAAGGGCGTCGTCCGCCTTTTTCACAAAAGGATCGGTGAACCCCAAGGAGAAGCACTAGGTTGGATAAAACCCTTAGCTTACAGATCTTCCAAATGCCTCTTGAGATCTTGCAACTCCATTGTAGCCATCCTGTAAGGAGGAATGGATACCGGTGCAGCTCCTGGAACTAGCTCGATAGTGAACTCCACCTCTCTGACTGGAGGTATGCCTGAGAAGTCATCTGAGAAAACGTCCCTAAAATGATCGACCACTGGAGGGAAATATTCCAGAAATGTTCCATAGTCATCCAGATATAAAATCATAATCTCGGTTTTTATCCCACCCACCCCACGATGCTCAGGTCCATCTATGATTACCAAGACATCCCATTCACCCTTATATAGAAACTCTTTGCCCTCTAGTGATGTGAAATTCACCTTACGAAAATAGAAAATAATAAAGTCTCGAAAAGGAACCAACCAATCCATTCCGAGAATGACATTGAAGCCTACCATCTCTAAGACATAGAGGTTTCATAGAAAGTGACACCCACCAATCTCAAGGGGGAACTCCTTTCACTAACACACACATACCGTTTTAATCCCTAACAGAGTGTCTAGCATCATAATATCAGAATAAGTGTAAACATAGAGACCAAAGCTTTTCAGAATGGCCAAAAATATAAAACTATGTGTATCACCAGTATAAAAAATGTAGAAGATAAAAAATATGCGAATAGAATAGTACCTATGACAGTAGAAGGTCCGAGATCCTTCTCTTTCTAGGTCTGTTGCACTGCATAAGTCTGACCAGCACTGCAGCCCTGAGATGCTGCTTGGATACCCTGAGCTGACCCACCCTTCTATCACTGGGATCCTGGGGTCTGACTAGAATGACCATGACCACCACCTTGTCCTGAACACCCCAACATATTCTAGTTTCCAAACTGGTGAGAAGCTACTGAACCTGCTCCTGCATGTGAAATCTGTATAGAATCCCTCTCACCAGCCACTGGAGGAAATTCACTGCATTAGCATTGTAGATGGCCCATCCTACCATAATCTTAGAAATAAAATGGATCCCTTGGGCACTGAGGTCTATTGTGCCCAAACTTTCTGCACTGGTATCATGTCACCTAGCCACCAGAGTAAATGCTCTGGCTACTACTGTCACTGTGAGAGAACTCCACATGACGCTTCCTCTTGCCGGTTTAGAGAGTACCAGAAACCGGTGCTGAACCACCTTGGGTCGCACCACTAGCTTCCCATAGATGCTACTACTGTCACTATGAGAGAACTCCACATGACGCTTCCTCTTGCCGGTTTAGAGAGTACCAGAAACCGGTGCTGAACCACCTTGGGTCGCACCACTAGCTTCCCGTAGATTGTGCTCGGTTATCAATTCCTAATTAAAATAGGATATATATAAGGAAACCTGAAGAGATTAACCTATGATCGGATATCAAACCTGAGACCATCCTCGAATCGTCTATCTGTCAATACTTCATCACCCATCAGAATAGGTGCGAATCACTGAAACTCTGTAAACTGGGAAGAATAGTTTATAACTGATAGTGTGCCCTACTCCAGGTGCCTGAACTCCCAGGCTTGGTCAGCCCTTAGCATATCGAGAAACTAATAATCATAGAAGGCCACCTGAAATTCTTCCCATGTCATATCCCGATGACACCCTGCCTGAGTGATAACATCCCACCATCTCTTGGTAGAATCACACAACATATATGCCGCAAGTTCGACCCTCCTCTTGATACACGTCTCCAGATGCTCAAAGATAGTCATCACCGATTCTATCCATGATTCTGTAGCCTGTGGTCCACCATCCCCTAAAAAAGTAAGTGGATGCTGCTGCTAGAATATACGTGTCAACTCTACCATAGATGTGGAAGCCTACTATGCTCCCTGAAAGGTCTGCATGAACCTCAAAAATCCTTCACAAAACTGTGCATCTACTCCTGCGTCCGGTATAACAGCTGATTCCACAGCTAGCACAACTGGAGGATCCATCAGTAGGCCATGGCCCATCATTTTTGGAGTATGATCATTTCCACTCTCCTGGTGTACATCTCGTGGTTTTCATAGAGACATGACTCTACAAGGTAAAGAAAACGCCTTAGTTCAAGCTCATCACCAAGGTTTTCCATTTTAGAGTGCCAAAAAAATAGGAAATACCCTCAAAGTTTTCCAAAAAGGAACTACATGACATGTATAATGATTACACGGTGTATACCCTTACGCTGTCACATGGTCATGTCCAACCACCGACCTGGGCGTGTATCAACCCCAGGTACACGACGTGTTCCATGCCCACACAACTTGTACATCGGCATGTCCTCCTGGCCATGTACTCCCACACGACCAGGTCCACACGAGTTCTGCCTGGGTATGCTACACGACGTGTACTGAAAGTACACGATGTGTTCTGATCAAAACTCAACAGCCCATTTTTTCTCTCACACGGCCTGTTATACGGTCATATACTACACGACATGTACACATTGTACACAATGTTTTTTTCTTACAACTTGGAACATTGTCTCCCACAAACAAGAAGAACACACATCATGTTAGGCTAAACTACACGCCATGTATACTGGATTTTTCGGGACATAATCTCCATATTTCCTAGAAAACCCCTTTTCTACTGAAAAACCAACTAGTGGTTTTCCAAATTCCGATCTACGAGGGCCCATACTCCCTGGGAATCAATGTTTGGCACCCAAGCATAACATTTCAAAATACAATTTTATACAAAAGGATGAACCATGATCCACCAAATTCAGATCCAATAGGGCCCATACACCTCAGAGATCAAAGTTTTATGTCCATATAATTCGAACCATATCATGTACCAATACACCTATCACAACAACAAGCATATCTATCAAGGTACTATCACAACAACATGCATCTCTAGCATGACATCTATAAAAGAAACATGTAATATCTAAAGTATCCAAGATGGAATGACATAATGCATGGCATGTGATTCTAACAAGTGTCTATATAGTGCATGAGATGGAATACCCTCATCTCATCGGGTTTCAACAAAATAGAACAACAATAATATCAATATTAATGACACAAAATAAGTGCATTTCCCAACAGTGAAATCGAATCATCTGTAATAGCTCAAAATCCAAAAGCACAATTTTTTTATTTCAGGGAAATTTGGATTTTCCCTGTACATGGGGTAGCAAGTCCCAGGCACAACTAATTACCAAATTACATATCTTTTATATTGTCACCAAATATTAAAGCAAACTAGAAAAGAAACCCTTTGATACCACTTTGTAACACCTCGGATCCAGATGCCACTAAAAGGTTCCCCTTACCCAGTTGGCCACATGGCCTTAAGCGCATTTTCCCAAACTCCAGAGGCTGCCGAATAGCAATGAGGTCCTATGGTGTGATATTGGGGAAACTATGCCCTCATTGGTAGAGTGTAACACGGTGGAATAAATAATAACAATAGCATAAGTAGTAAATAATATGCATTTGAAGCAAACAACAGAAGACTGAAAGGTAAAGATAACTAGAAGGCATATAATATCAGAATGATGCAGCATTTCACATGTTCTAAGAAAATAGTGAAAAAAAGATACACTACTATCAAGTAATATACAAAACTAAAGTACAACAATATAAAATGAAACACAACAGCATCGCAAGCCTTGTCTTGGTCCCATGCTCTCCTGCTCCTAAGCAGCAATCAAGTACTTCTATAAGGATACTTTCCCCTATCGAAACCTGCAACAATATAGTCTGTTTGGGCCAAAAAACATGACCTAAATAGGGTGTGAGAAATAAATCTTAGTAGGAAACCACCAAAGGTCTGTGCCAATCGGTTGGTGAGTATATTCAATAGTAGTGTATAATAATTAAAGCATTAAACTAGGAAGTACTCAAAAGTAAAAAATCCTATAATTATTGTTCCATTTATACCATTCATGTTCATTAATAAATTCAATTACATTGAATCGTATGTTCTTGGGATCCTACTATGACCAGTCAATCCTCTATTTAGGCAAACACATCGAAATACCCCAGTAGGAAATCTATTAAGTAAAATGAAAAACAAATCCAATATTGTACTTTAGCTTGGCAGACACGTCATAAGTCATTAAAAAAGTTAAACATCAATTCAAAACCTTACCCTCAGGTAGTCCACATACATAAAAAATCCTTGACCACAGGAAATTTCCCACATGCATAATAAAACGTATCCCACATGCACATAAAGCCTTACCCACAGGCATGTCAAATCTCTTCCCAAAGGCAGAATAATTCAGCAGGGCCAAGCTCGACATATAAGAAATTCACATTGGTAAGAATTTAATTAACCAATTCATTTCAAACAACCCATAACAGGTAAAATAGAGGTATAACCATAGTTATCCTAAGCCAAAATGGCGAACAACAGTTATCTAAGGGAAACACACCCGCAGGGTGGCCCTTAATCAAAACAAGCAGTCTCAACATGATTCAATTCATATAATTAATCACCTAAACATCCTTAGGAATTAACATGGGTCAAAGTCTCAACAAGGAAGCACCCAAAATAAGGGAACGCGGCACAACGACACATATAAACAACTTGACATTAAGCAATTAGCACGAGACCACCTACCTCGTCATAGTATGAATCTCCTCATCCAGCCTCGACTTCCAATTCAAGATAGAATGGTATAGATTTAAAAAACATGGATATTTACTCAACCTTGAATAACTTTTTTGAGAAAAAAAATCACCAAGAACGGCTCAATAGTAATCAAGAGCTTACTGATTGGGTTCAAATGAGACTGAAAGTGATTGATTCGGAGTCTGGATGATCAATAGGGAAGGGATTGAAGTTCCGATGCTCCTCTTGAGTTCCCCTAGAGAGCCCACTATCCAATATTCCGAATGAAGAGGATACTTCCCGTTTTAAGAGAAAACAAAAAATAAATGGCGTGTAAGTATATATACACTGTGTGTATATCATTTAATTGTTCATTTGGTGGCTGAATTCCACCGACTTACTTTCCAATGCCTATCGACATGACTACATGATGTGTACTAGAAAGTACATGGTTTGTAGTTAGTTTTTCTTCCTTTCCTTTCCTATATGACTACACACCATGTATTCCCCATCATACATGGACAAAATACATAGAGTGTATGTATTAGTAAATGACGTGTACCCCTAAGTTAGCCCATGTGAAATTATGATTCTTGTACTCATCTAGTTTTCCCTTGTTTTATTAAACAAATCAAAGGAAAAAGAATAAAATAAATACATACCTTAAAGGAAGAACCAGGTTCTTACAGAATTTATCTTTGGTATGCAGTTAAATATTTCATTTACAATGTAATGAAAGACACTAAGAAATAAAAATCTTGAACCGGTATAAACAAATAATTGGGAGTCAACACTGATTCATTATTATGGAGGGTTATTGTAATATGTTACCTTCATTGATGATGCAACATAGATAGTTTAGGATTTATTTTGAAATAAAATATCTAATGTTTTTATAACATTCATTATATATAGAACCATGGCGGAAAAGGAGACTAAGTTAAAGATTAAATAATTAAGGTTTGATAATGGGGGTGAGTACAAAAGAAAAGAGTTCTAGAGGTTTTTTATGGAGGAAAGGCATATGTTTTGATAATTATATACATGATACACAAAAAAGATTTTTTTTAGGAAGTGGACGAATAATATAATTAACGAGAGATCTAGGATAATAAGGTTTCATGCCATTTTATCCAAGGAATTTTGGGTGGAGGGAGTATGCTGTGTAACTTATCATGTAAATTGATTTACTTCCACACAATTGGGGTTGGATATTCTAGAGGAACTTTGGATTATTTATATTGTATATTACTCACACCTCAATGACTTTGTAAGTATCATTGTTTCCTAAAACAAACAATGTGGGGAACAAAATGGATGACAAGAACTAGAAAATTAATACTTTTTTTGAAAATTTTGGCATAGTTGAAGGATTCACATCAGGTTCACCATTTTTGTTTCGTTAAACAAATAGAGTGGAATAAAATGGATGGAAGGTATATTTAACTGATTATTTTTGAATAGTTTGAAACAGTTTAATGATTCACATCAGGTTCAACATTTTTATTTCTTATTAAAAATTCCAATGGATTCTACATCCATAATATCTATGGGCCTACATTCCAAAGAGAGGTGGTCATTGGGTCTCCATACCAATGATTATAGGGAATTCACATTGGTCAAGAGGATTGGAGTTCAGGATCATTACACTATATTATGAAGAAATTTTTTCCTACATTGGGATTCATATATAGATTTAAGATATGTTCGTAAATCTTTCCAAGATCCCAAAACAAGACTAGTTTCCTTATCATTTAACAATTGATTGACTATGAGAATCTGTACAAATTAGAGGTATTCTATTGATGTGAATATTTTTATGTATCAGAGGTTCTCCATAGGTGATAAATATTATGTGTATCATAGGTTCTCTAACTTATTACCCATTCTTTCTTAGTAATGCTGGATTGGGGGTTTCCTATGTTTGAATGTTTTATAACCAATAACTATAGAGTTTATATCCATCTAGGAATCCATTAGGTGTTTATGGTGTCAATATTGATACCATTAAGGGGATTCTTATGTATCCGTATTAAAAGAATCAAAACCCACATTGTTTGGTGCCACTTAGTAGAACACCTTTCATCTTTTAAGGTTGTGTGACAAGGACCC
The DNA here is from genome assembly GCA_963277665.1 of Viscum album. Lineage (NCBI taxonomy): Eukaryota > Viridiplantae > Streptophyta > Magnoliopsida > Santalales > Viscaceae > Viscum > Viscum album. Next base: position 528,632,873 of record OY728146.1, read on the forward strand.
ATACGCATAGTTTAACATCATACATTATGGATTAATATAAAATTATGAATTTAAATTATTAATGTGGGGATTATTCATGAGAATCCTATTCTAGTTATCCTTAAAGGGAACATAGCTCAATAGGGATGGTTTGATTTGGTAGGAAATATGGCCCTATGAAGATGATCCCCACCAGAAGTATGGCCTAGCGAGGATGGTTTTTTTATAATGAATATGGCCTTGTAAAGAGTATCCCCATAGATAGTAGAGCCAAGTAAGGATGATATGAATAACCCAAAAGTCATATAGTCCCTTGGATGGGGGAATGATTTTATCAGGGATATAGACAGATAAAAGGTTTCCCATAGTGAATATGGACTATATGAATGAGATTTCCAAGATCACAAGAGTATGGCCAGGTGAGGAAAGGATGAAAATGAAGAATATTCATGCATAAGGATAAAAGCTTAATGATTTTGGGTTAAAAACTAAGGGATTATTCTAACATATCCCATCGATATGGGAATCAACACACACATAGTTTGAGTGACATAGTTTAAGGTCGTATGATAGCATCATACCATGTAGTTTAACATCTTGTGGAAATAACATATGTAGGGATATATGGATATGGAATGTGAGGGATTGAGCCTCTATGAGGAATACTACTTATCATATGAAGGTTGTAATCAAATTCTATACATTTTTGATATGGTCGGGGCTTACACTTAAGAAAGAGGCTCATATTGGGGGAATTTGTATCATGCTAATGGAATGACCATTGTAGATATTCATGCCCAAATGAGTTGTGATCAGTGCAAGAAATAACAAATATAAGAATATTAGAAACATAAAATATGGAACAAATATTAATTTTTTAAATGGATTGTATACTGAGGCTGCCTCGAGTTGCTTCATTGAGAGTATGCCCCATTGAAGAAGAGGAGATGTGGTCAGGGCATACACCTAAGGATGATGACCATGATGGGGGTATATTTTTTTATTAAAATTGAACGATCATTTAAAATATCTAAACCCACATGAGTTTTTATCTCTGTGAGAAACAAGGGATAACAAACATTGATACACATTGCATATGGGTATTTAGATAGGGTTTACACACTGAGGCTTCCTTGAAAGAATCATGGGATTCCATATAGAAAAGTGAGAGTTGTATATGGGGGTATTTAATGGTAGTATAATTAAAATTTAATGGTATTAATAGGGAATATAGATTCATATAAGTAACAATGGAAGTATATTAGATATGAATCTTGGACCTCAAAAAGGCTTCTTATGTATCCTGATTATAAATGGAATCAGAATCCTTGTAGTTTATATGTCATGAAGTTTTTCATCATATGAACAGGATGTTAACCATGAATTTTAATGTCATATGGTGAGGATGTTAATTTCTATAAGGTATATTGCAATGTGAAATTGGATTATATGTATGAGGTCATTATGGTATTTGATACAGGGTCTTGAACCTTGAAAAGTTCACCTATGTATCCTGATTATAACAAAAACAAGAGTCCACATAGTTCCTTGATGTATTTTTTTCTAATTTCATGACTGATGTAAATCTATAAGACCATTTGAGTCATTCTTGGTGTGAGAAATAAGAGATAGAAAATTATTATACACATTTCATGAGGTGAATTTGGATCTCGGTCCTTAAAAAGGTGTCCTACATATCCTGATTATAATAGGAATCAGAGTCCACATAGTTCTTTGACTCCCAACCTACTGAATGTAAAGAAAATATAATTAGACCCATAGGGATTATGTCCTTTCAAATTAGATAATATTGAACAATTTTAATAGATATTCCTTATAGGAGAAAAGTAAAATATGTACATAGGAGAGTTTTAGTGGACGTTTTTAGGAGTTGAGAGATCCCATAAATGCCACGAGTGTCATGTACTCTGTATGAAGGTAGAGGGATCATTTTATTCATGTGAGGGTAGAGTTATCAATAAATCTCATTACCAAAAGTGGGTCTCACAATCTCATGAAGGTAAAGAGAGGCTGTATGAGTGTCCAATGTCATGTGGGTCATGAGACACAATCTCCTGACTAAGGGGTCATCTCATGATTGCATGACTAAGAAATCATCATAACATTTCATGACCAATGGGTCATTACATGATTGGATCTCACACCAGTGGTTTGGATACCAAGTCTTTCATAAATATTTTATTTTTTTGTCACAACCATCATTTGAAATTAATTAATGTCTTTTAAATGATGGTCTTTGAAAAAAAATCTACCTACCTCCAAAATTTCCCTCTCTATGCACATGTAATTTTTTTCTTTTTTGTTTGTGTGTATGGGGGGGGGGGAGTTTATAAATCACCACTATATCTTCACCAATTTACATTGTGGGAAAGAAACATTAATAGGTTAAGTCATTGGATGATTGTCTATATAATTCAGCGGTGTATTTTTCACTTTGTGTGAATAAATCACATGTCATCAATGACATCTCCCTAGTGCATCACATGAAAAAAATGATCCTGAGATAGGACACTCATAGATAGATTCACCATGATGATTCATATTATTAGTCTATCATAGAGATTTTACATGATTTCGAGAGGCCATAGTGTAAAGAATAGTGACCATGGGACCCTCCCACTTTGGAAAACTTCTGTCGCATAAAGCCCTTAACACTATGTGATGAAGTGTTTCCTAGGGAATCATATGAAGATCTATATCTTCATAAATTCCTCAACACAGACAGTCTTGTCCATATAATCCCTTCAGATTTAGTTGATCAAGTTTCTATTAGGAGGCGTCGAATGAGCAGGCCTGGGTGACACAATCACATATCCATTTGAGGGTTATGTGATCACGTGATCCAATCAAATGACCCTTAAATGGTCATGCATTCCAGGCATAAAACATTAATTTGTGGTTTGGGTATCTTCCAAACTTCTAAATTTTTCCAAAATTCATTTGGTGATCATTAAAAAATTCCATCCTCAGTAAAAAAATTCTAAAGAAGAAGAAGGAATTACTCGATTTTGGGAAAGTAAACAATTGATAGCATCCCTTGGGCTTCTATAAATCTATTTATCTTATGATTGATATTTGGTATTCCATGAATCTCTTTATAAATAGTAGGGGCATGGGCTAGCCACTTCAATTGCAACTCAAGATTCTAGAGATCCTTATTTCTTTCTCCCATGTGAACTCTACACAATAGATCTCTTGCATGACCACTCCATGTAACCACATCACATGATCTACACTAAATAACTAAAATCCATAACCAATATATATAACATATACAGGTGATCAATAACACATATCACTTTCCCTAAGAGTTGTCAAGAGTTTGTGCATTTATCTTGAAGTCATTTTAGTCGATCAGTTTATGTGTGTTCAAATGGAATGTGGATTGATTGACCGTTTAATGGTTAAGTGATCATGTGACCATTATGAAGTCATGAGATCATGTGACCCTACCTCATATATGCAACCAAGTAACTCAAGTTATGTCACATTATCCTTTGAACCATTAAACCAAAATTTCCCCTAATGTGTGCTTCTCTTGATTTGATCCAGGTGGCTTCAATCACATAGGCTTCAACCAACACAGGAATCTAGAGAAATATGATTACTCAAAACCATAATTCCAATCCTTGATACTAGGTTTTTTAGATAATTATATTCTCAAGTGACTTCTTCTATTCATCCTTTAGAACTATCCTTTGTCACATATACTGCCTTTATATTACTTTGGTCTCCTAGATTATGTTTTCATTCCATTAACCAACCATAATCTTTCACCATCCAATTTTCATCGACCTATGGCCGATTTAAGTGATTAACTCTAAGAGAGTACAATTGGTTCTAGATCCATTCTTGGAGTTATACTATATACATAAAAAATTTCAACACTTTTCATCAAGGCTGTACACCATTTTTATTTTCTCTATATTATGGATTTCCAAAGTTGGGTGGAATCCATCACATTAATAGGTGATATCATATCCTTGGTAAAAATGGTGTAATGTTTTGTTGGTTCCTCCTTACATGGATTTATCCTTAAATATCATTACCTAGCCTATGCCCCCCTCATATATTTGAGTCATGTTTGTGAAACTTGTTCTTGGTTCAATCTCAAGATGGATACTAGTTAATTACACTGCTTCTGTCTTGATAGGGATGCAAACTTTGGTCCGAGTAGATAATAATGTTGGGAATTTTTATGAATTTCTAGATGTTGGGTGTGTTGGGAACCTATAAATTCTTCCTCTTTCAGATGGAATCTCATGTGAAAGGAATATTAGGCACAAAACCTAAAACATTTTTATTGGTCATGTGGTAGTTGACGCTAGGGGCGTGAGGTATCTGAGGATTTTAACCAAAGGAATACCATGTTTATTATATAGATAAAATATTCTATAATTAGTGGGGTCCCAAGTTTAGATTCTTTTGGGGATACAGTCACTAGTTTAGAATCTTTTTGGGATAGGTTGGTTATAAGTTTAACATCTTGTGGGATATATGGGTCACATGTTTAATGTCTTGCGAGGAAAGATGGGTTTCCAATTTAACATACTACTGGTAAAGATGGGTCATAGTTTTAATATCTCTTTTGGATAGGTTTTTCATAGGTTTAACATCTTATGGGGAAAAATGGGTTGCATGTTTAATGTATTTTTGGGATATATGGGTAAAACATTTAACATCTTGTGGGGATTGGTTGATCATATGTTTAATGTATTTTGGGGAGTGTAGGGCCATTAGTTTAAATTATTGTAGGGAAAGATGGGTGGTTAAGTGTGTCCCCATCAGGTGGGTGATCACACTTGAAGGTTTGGTTAAGTGTTTCCCCAGGGGGAAGGTTTCACACTTTAGAATTTGGAGAGTTGTTGGGGCATCATGATCAAACCTCAAGGGGGTATCCTATATGTGTTGTTATGTTCAGATTCAACCTCAGGGAGGTGTCCTATGTACCATGTTGGTTAATAGGGATAAAAAATCATGTATTTTGATGCCTTAGTTTAAGGTCATGCTATAAGATCAGTCCATATAGTTTAATGTCATGCGATAAGGATGCTCGTGTCTTGTAAGGAGCGTCAATGAGGGATGGTGTGGGGCTTACGCATATGGGATGACTAGAGTAAGAGTCCATGGGGATTAGGGGATTAGGCCTAGATTATATTTATATGTGGGAATCATACCATGATGATTATACATGGGGCATCCTGTTCTCATCATATGGGGCAAGGGTATAGTTTTATGTCATGTGTTATGGATGTTTTCATATAGTTTAATGTAGTATGTCTGGGACATGGAGCTAGGAAATTTTATGTCATCTAGCTCAGACCATGTTAGGTTCTATGCCTGGGGAGGACCATGTCAAGGTAAGAGGAAGATCCTTTAAAAGGGATTTACTGATATAGGTAAACCATTTCCCTCAGTGATGCCACCTTTAAGGCTTATGTTTCTATTTCTCTTTCACCTCTAGTTAGGGTTCAACATAGAAACTACTACAGAGGAGTGGAAATAAAGTGTACCAATGTTAGGGTGCATATTCTTAGGATAAATAGGCTTTAGAGTTCATATTAATTAGAGAAAAAGGAAAGGTGATAGTCCAGGCCATGCTTTAGACACAAGTCGTGGACACAAGGGTAGGCCGGACCGGTCACATAGATATTCGAGGAGTGGTTAAACTAGTTTTGGATGGGTACAAGAGCCTCGAGAAATCAAATTTCATGAAAGGGTATTAACTAAAATGAGTCACCATAGAGAGGCCTGTTAGATGGGTCATAAAAATGTTGGGGTTTCTCAAATATTGGGGGATTTTCGAATGAAAGGGGTCCCATGAAAGACCATGTTTCATGAAATAGTGTAACCCTACCCTTGAGTAAAATCTTGGTTCCCATGGGGTTGCTTTCATTAAGGATAATTAACCTACAAAACCCCAAGATCCACAAAAAGATTTCTTCTTACATGAAGTCCATGAAACATCATGAAAGGAATATCTATCATGGGTTGAGGTTCTAAAAAATCCATGGGAGGTAGTTTCTTGAAATATTGATACCTTTAAAAATCCATCCCTTCTCTTTCTCATGAATCTTCTAAGTTTCATTAATTCAGATATTTTCTTAGAATATAAAAGGTCAATTTCCCTTAAAATTATGACATGGGGAGGTATTTATAAGCTATTCATAGGAAAGGGTATCAATTTCATGAAATAAAAGGCTTTCATGGAACATTATGAGCCTCATGAAGTGATGAGGTTTTTTGAAATGAACATATGCTATGAAAAGGTTATTGCCTGACACTCTACATGGCCGAAGACTTCCATGAACGAAAGTTACATTGTATGGAGGTTACTGCCTAAAGATTAAAATGACCAATCAAGTTATGTGAACCATATTTTATGCTTCATGGAGGTTACTGCCTCATGATTCATGCAGTTGGGGACTTCCACGAACTGAAGTTACACTGCGTGTTGGTTATAGAATCAATATTTTCATGGATAGATGATTTCTATAAACCAATGTTTATGCTATATGGAAGTTACTACCTAAAGGTTTGTGTAGCTAGGTACTTTAGTGAATCATGATCGTTCTCATTGGTGTATACCTTCGTGAATCTTATCCCTTACGTGGATTTTATATCTATTTTAGCTCACATTTTCTTTGAATTTACCATGAACTCCTCAATCTCTCCCATGAAATGAATATTTCAGCATAAAAAAATCTCCCATTAGAATTAAATACGATGACAGAGAGGAGGGTTGAATTCTGAGTGAAAATTGCTGAAAATTGGTGATGGGAAGGACCTATTCATGAAATTCGGTCTAACCCTATGCCTATAAATTGGGGTAAGGGTTCCTGAGGAGACCGTGATACTTTCATGAAATATAGTCTAATGATCACTTTTTGTGAAAATTGATACTTTTGAAATCGTTTTTTCATTTTGATCCCCATATCTCACAAAACTAGACTCTTTGACGAACCAAAGTTCTATGAATAACCTCAATGATATTGAAAATTTTAAAAACTCTACCTTTGAAAAACAAAATTTATAAAGAATTTCTATAATTTTCTAAGTCTTAAATAAAAATGACCTCTAAAGGTGTAGAAGATTTTATTGATCAGTAAAGGGAGATAGTTGGAACTATGATGATTGGAGAGAGAATTCGAAGCGATTCAGATCATGATACACTCATGACATTGCTGATGAAGGCTCACCAAGACTATCCATTATGTAGGAGGCTAGAAATTTATGGTTTCAGGATGAGGGATGATGTTTTAATCCCCATCCCTAGTCAGGATGAGCATGTATACTAGTTCAAGATCATGCCTAGATAGTACCAGGGGAATATGGATGTTTGAGGTCACATTATGATGGACCATATGTCTCTTATCACTCATACCCTATATAACCTTGTTAAAAATGTCAATAAGGAGGTGTTGGAATAAAATGTGTCTCCCACTCAATATAAAAAAAATCCTTAAGGCGGGTTTGATGGACCATATCAAAGGGTGGAAAGAAGACCAGGACTTGTGACAAGGTGGTAACTTCAAAGAAGAATGGGCCTGGGCATATTGGGTATGCCAGTACTATAAAACATTTGTGGTGGAGATGAAGTGGGTTAGGATTTACAAGGAGAAATGGACATCATAGTTCCATGTTTACTACCACCTAGACATCAATACAGAGTTACTAAGCAGGTGGTTACTGGGAAAAACATATTTCATCTACAATATGGGGAGGCCGAAATTGGTTTTTGGGACATCTAACATATCATTGAGATTTCTATCCATGGGGAGATTTTTGATGAGTAATCCTAGCTAAGTAAATTTGGGATGACTAGGGGTAGAATCCAGGGATTTTAAGGTTGTTAATGTGCTTGGTGTAGGGAAAGAGTGACCAAAAACCCAGGATAAAGGACTTACATTTTAAGAAATGTTTTGGGAATTTACTAAATGAACCAGTGGGAATTATAGTAGAGAAGCCTCTTCAATGTGAAAAGGAAAACCAATGAGGCAAGGAGAACTTGTGTTGGAGAATCATGGAGGGGATATAATGGTGGTTATGGGGATACAGTTTGAATCCCAAGGATCATGTGGTCTGGATAGATGATTTTATTATCATGATAATATATAGATATATGATCGTGGTTTGGGATAAGAACATGGTGGTTTAGTCGATAACCCTCATCACGATGATGATGCTAGCGATTTAGAATTGATTCAACCTAGGAGTCCTAATAATGGAAAAGTTGTACAAGGTTCTAATTCACATTAGCCAAAGGAAACCCCACCTCTGTGTGTGTGGGAACATCCATTTTTTTAATGGATGGATTGACTCACACATGGGGGGATATGAGTATCAAAACCCCACATACCCTCCTATAATAAATTTTTGTCCTTAAATCCTTAACATTTATATGATTCAGGCACTTAACTTGGGCATAGTGGACATTCTATCAAGGATTAGGTTAGAAAAACGATTTATTTTCCATATATTTCCCCTTATCATAGTAATAGTGAATGAAAATGGCATGGGGATAATTGAGAAGTGGTCATACCTTCTGGCCTTTCAAGGTGGGGTATTGGGGGTGAGGCCACACTCTAAGGTGATTTGCGAGCTATACATCCCACACTGCTTTTCATGTCTATTCTAGTGCCTCCAACAGCTGACCCAAAGGTGTATATGAGGGTACACAGTGATATCTATATTTTTCTTATCAAGAACAAAATTAACATGTATATGAGATATTATAGTCTTTTTCTCCTACCCTCATTGTTTTTTTGGTATAGAAGGGTGTTGAGGGACTATCCTAAAGCTGTCAAAAAAGGACCAAGGGATTTCCTCATATGGGTGGAATAATTGAAGGTTGTATTGGATACTACTTAATATCCCCAAAGGAAATCTAGTATTCCTCATCCCACTAGTAAATAATTTCTTTTTTGTGAGCCTTGAAAAGGGATTACACTTTCTGGATAGATTTGTAATAAATCATCATATGTAAGCTAAGTAGCCTTAGAGGCCTAAAAAATCACATATATTTCTTAGGTGGGGTATGTGATTGATATCCTTAATTTTATATAGGAAATTATCAATGAATATATATCTTATGAAAAATTTGAGAAATTTTCTAGAGGTAACCCCGAATGCACACTACAAGAGGTTCATCTTCATGTATTGGGAGCAGAGGAAGTTGAAAAATTTCTCAAGATCCTAGAGATGGTCTTGAAACTGGTGGGATTTGAGCACCATATCAACCACATAAGACTCCACAATCATCACAATAGGTGTCTTAAATATGTGGTGCATGGACCAATGGTAAGTGTCTCCAACATACTTCAAGCCGAAATGCATCACCTGGTAGAATAATGCGCCTTGGGGCACCCTGAAGGTGGTGGAATCCTCCTCTTTAGGGGATATATAGATCTAATTATTCCTAGATTATCCTTCCATGATGGATAGGGCCTGGAATCCATCCGTAGCACCAATCAATATCTCTGTTACCCAAAGGGGAAAATCATACATCAAATAATGGAATTTGAGGTCCCGAAATTCATTATAGGCTCTAATATGACCATTATTATTCCCAAATGAGATAATAGTGGCTATAAAACTTGGGTACTAGACCTCCATAAAAAACTTGGATTTAAAAATCTTGTCAAACTTGGACTTAAATAGAGATTCATGAGAGAGTTCATCATTCTAGGAGGCTATTTGTACCTGTGATGACCCACTAGGAGGCTAAGGTGATGAATGGAAACTTGAGGGGCTAGCCTTGGAATCTCATCATAGATCCATATGAACACAACATGGTGTTGTTTTTACAAGGCCACATACTATTACTTATTCTATGGGTACATGGTTGCACTAATTAATGTCATCCTAAAATCTTTGTCAGTACCATGGTTTACCTGGGTTAGCTCATCAATAGTAGTGGAGACACCCTCTTTAAATATAAGAGGGGAATCTTCTAAATCCTATTCATAATATATGATAGGGTAATTAGAGGGTGGAGAAAATCATTCTAGGATATCTATCCTAGGGGGAGAAATATTTCTACTTCGGTGGATAATGAATCCTCAATTAGGGTTGTTGTTCTGCCGAAACTGCGGTAAAAAAAACTATAGATAAAATTCCATTCGGTGTCCAGTTGTAAGGTCCACTCTTGATATCTAAGAAATAGTGATGGGTTAACCTCCATCTAGTTATCCATACTTTGTGGAACATGATAAAATTTCATGGATTGGTGTCCATGGGGATAACTTCTCAATACTTCATAGGATTAGGTCCTTCCAGTACTAGTTGAAATTGTCCACTATAGGAGCACGAGGTAATATCATGAGAGACTACCTTAAATTTAATACTTGATACCAAGCCACCAAATTAAGTATTTAGTGAGATCTTTCTATATGATTTTTGTTCACTCTTATCATATCCCTATATTTTTAGGTAGGAGGGAGTTAGATCTGCTTCTATAAGTCCCAACTTATAGAGTGTACGTGTCAGGATGAGGTTAATCTTAGAGCCAATATCCACTAACCAGTGGTATATTTCCATTCCATCAAAATGGTCTGTGATATCCAGCGGGAATATGTTCCCCTAAATAGTCACACAATCATCTTCTCAAGAAAATTATACGACGACCCAAAATTCCTCTCACTTGACCTCTTCTATATTGTAGGCCTCGATAGCTGCTACCTAATTCTCAAAATAAATGGGTATCTTTAAGGATTAGATAAGGGATTTATGCATTTAATTTTATAAGTAGAGTGCCTTGAGATTCAAGATCCTTGTATGTATTCTAGTGAGTTGCTTCAGGCCATTATACTTCCATGCTAAGGGAATATATTTTTTCCCACAAAGGGTTTCTATTTAGAAATGGGTGCAACATATTCTGTTGGATTAAGTGTTGGGGCCTGATGAGTGATGGAAATATTATACTAATAGTTAGTGGGTATACTCTAAACAACTGATTAATGGGTATTGGTTGACTAAGGTTAGACCCTAGATGGATGTGATTGGTCATATCATGCTCATGGATGAGTCACATAGTGAACTAATACAGTTGGATGTAGGGGATTTCCTGACATAGCAGACTGGTAAAAATGTTCTTGTTTACCCCTTCTCAAGGATTTGTGCCTAGTTTTAGTAGAATGAATAGCCTAGTCCAAATCCCTATCATAATCATTCTGATGGCTTCCAAGTCCCCTATTTATCCTTCATCGACATCACCCAAAGGTGGCAGAGGGGTTCACATGGAATTACTCATTGTTGGGAATCATGAATAAGTACTATAGTTCAAAAAAATTCACATAAGTCTATTATTTCCCCTAATTAGTATAATAGTATTAGGTTAGATGTACCCTAGGCGCATCTCCCAAGTAAGGAGGCATGAAGTGGCCAAGGGTGTGGAAAGATTTTGGTATCAGTGGGGACTCTAATTTCCCTTGGGTTATTGAATTATTTTATTATGAGACTTGGGATACAACAAACCAATATTAAGGTACCTATACATTACATCACTTTTGTAGAATACTTAAAATGTTAAAAAAATATACACCCAAAGACTGTATTAGTCTAGTGCCTTTAGAAACATGAACACTAGTACATAGGTGAGCTACATTATCTCTCATCAGGTTCTTCTTGATTACAACCCTTCTTAGACACATAATACTCACTAGGTGCATCCAAGAGATCCAGGATCAAATCCTGGTGGAAGCATATTTCTGGGTTACTGTAGCAGTACTGTAGCAGGCACTGTTCGGTACTGTAGCAGCCAGAACTATTCATCCATCTGGGCCTTCGGGCCACTGGTTTGGTTCTCGGGTCCTGCAAGGCTTTCAGGCCACCCAAGGCCTTTGGTCTAGTTGATTCTCAAGGCCTTCGGGCCACCTTAAGGCCTTAGGGACACCCCAAGGCCTTCGGGCCACATGAATGCAGGCCCAGACACACTACAAAAAAGGAGCAGCCCCAGAAGAGGATTCAGAGCAGGTGCACTCACTAGAGCAGAGCCAAATGGATTGTCAGAATGAGAGGGTATGACTATGCCATCGGTACCAGCCTGTGCTTGCACGGGAAGCCTAGCCAGACGGTCATGTAAAAGGTGGAGAGCTACTATCAAGATGCAGATGCTGGGGAGGGGCAGTTCCTTGTAGATAGTCTGGTTGAATTCCCTTAAGACCTTCGGGTCATGTAATCTCTTAAGCCTATGGGCCATGTAATCTCTGAGCCTACGGGCCTTGTAAGGGTTCCCTCTCATCCCTTGAAAGAGGGGTTATCAAAAATCAATAAAAAATGAAGGCCTTCGGGCCATTCAGGTAGGAAGGAAACATAAAAAGGGGTGAACTAAGATTCTTAGTAAGGGTAAACAAGGGAGGCATTTAAGAATAAACATGTGTATAGGAGTATGAGAATGTGATCAAAAATTTTGAAGATCATACCCTGCATATAAAAGATCATAAAAATGAATCATGTAATAAAGCTTGATAGTTAATAAGTCCTGAATCATAAGGAAGTAAAGACCATAATCCATGAAATCATAACATAGGAATAAAACATGGAATTGTGGAGAACACATAAGAAATAATATTATTTTCATAGTATCCAAGGCATTGATTCCAAGACCATCTGAGTAGTATGGGTTCACTCTCCATACAATCTTGGTATTCATAGTTCACTCCCATGTCCATCTTAGTAACATGATTTCACTCCTCATACCATCATGGTAGTCATGGTTTACTCCGATGACCATCTTAGTAGTCAAGGTTCACTTCGAAGACCATCTTAGTCTATCTCATGAGATATAAATCTTTACCCATTGCATTGGAGGGAGATATAGATCCCACCCATCTCATAATGAAATCATGCATACATATGACCAAAAATCATAAAAAACATATCATAACTCGTGAAGTGAAATGGGTTTCATAAACATGTAATCATATCAAAACCTATGGAAAAAATACATGTTTCATAATCATTTCATCAAAAGCATAACCCATGAAGGAAGCATGTTTTAAAATCATAAAACCCATGAAAAAGAAATAGGTTTCATAAAAATAATTCCATAAAAACATAAACCATTAATAGAAATAATATTAATGGAAATATTGAATCATTTCCCCAGAAAGGCATGAGTTACACAAACATATATTATCTTAGATGTGAAATAATTTTGAAAGATCTTTTAAAAAAAAGTCATGAGGAAATTATTCTTTATCCAATAAAAAATGATTATTGAAATTTAAAATCTTTTGAAACCCATTTTCATGAAAATAAACATGAAAAATTATAAAGGAATCATTGAAAACATTTTGAAATCCTTTTTTCCTTTGAAATCTTATAGAGGGGCTTGAAAACCTTTTGAAAACCGTTTTCCTTGAGAAATTATATAAGAATCTTGAATTTTTTTTGAAAACCATTTATATAAAAAATATATTTTAAAAACAATTTCTCAAAAATTAACCTTTTAAACATTCAATGGAATCTTATAAGAAATGATGGTAGGTAAATCCTTACATATCTAACATTCCATTTGCATTGTAAAAAGTTTAGAAAAGTGCCTTGATTGAAAAATGACAAGAAGATTCCTTTTTAAAAAACCATTTTTTAAAAGGTAAAATAAGGGTAAAATTGTATTTTAAATATAACAGGATAATATTATATTATTCTTGGAAACCTTTTTAGAAAACATTATTTTTAAGGAACACATATTTCCAAGCGAAGAGAGAGGTAAGGTCATATTTTCTTAAAAACATTTTCTTAATTATCTTAAGTAAAGAAGAGTGGAAAAAATGGTATTAGTACATGAAGACATCAAGAATAACCAGAGTAGAATAATATTCATGAGTTTTATTGAAATATAAACAATAATATTTCATTAATGAAAACGTGATCATAAACAATCTCGATAAACGGTGAGATTGTTTCAATAAACTCTTACCACATGGAAACTTTGAATCATACATTCCATGTAGGAAAATTAAATTAAATGGATATTTAAAATATCATTAAAATAAGTATATTCATGTTATAAAATTTCAAAATCAGTTTATACACCTCATATAAAAATATTGGTGTATAACATAGCATGTGTCTCAAAGAAGGAAAATTAAGAAAAAAATTACTTTTCTAATTTGGTAACTTTTGAAACATAAACCCCATGAAAGAAAGATCATAAATTTTTATTTAAATACCCATATATTTAATTATAATAGGTATATAATACATTAATTTTCAGTATATAAACCACACAAAAGAAGTGATCTATGAATATGGAACGTATCTCACAAAAATAAAGAGTGAGATAAAAGTCCATTACCTTGAGTCCGAATTGTCTTGTGTGTATTTATATTCCTAAATAATGAAATTATGTTAATTAATTACTTAATTAATAAATATTTTAAATTTTATTATTAATTTTACTTCACATATTACCATATTTTATAAAATTACTTAAATAGTTAATTTTAAGTTGGATGTTTTGACAAAATTCGGTTCATTCATTAAAAACGACTTTGGTTGGTCGACTAGGGTCAAAGAGTTCATTATATAAACATATCCAGAATAATAATAATTACATAATTATCTTATTTATAAATTAATTATTCTTTTCAAACCAATATTTACATATTGTTGTGAAAAATGAATCAACATTACAATCATGGAGACAATAGGTCGTACGTACGCATGAGTAACATTCTCATTTCTTAATGATCGTTATCGAAAGAAGTTAAGTAACATTAATATTTCCAAAATGATAATTTTATAATAAATACCATATTATTTAATCATATATATATATATATATATAAAATTATTTTGACTTAAAAGGAATCACATCATGTTGAGGAGGCGGTAGTGCACACGTCCACGAGCGATGTTATCAATTTTTAAGTGTGTGAAAGGGTAATAAAGAAAATTGTATATATTATATTTTCATAAAGGTAATTATTTAATTAATATCATATATATATTTTTTATTTCACTTATTTGTAATTAAAAAATTCTTTTATACATTCCATGTATCGTGTTAATGAATAACATCACTTTGAGGGGGCGATAGTCCATATGTGCACAAACAATGTTATAGTGTTTACAAATAATAGAAATAATAAAGGAATGTGTTATAAAAGTATTGAAAAAGAATAAATACAGAATTTATATCTTATATATCATATATAAACATAGTTTACATCATAATTCCCAACCTTTAAAGGTGTTAAAGGAAAAATGAATAATCTTCGTTTCACAAGGCGGTAGTTCGCCGTACACGAACGGTAAGTTCATTACCCATTATACGGTGGTGTGCATAAGTATAGGTAAAACCCTTAATATAAAAACACCTTAGTATATTTAGGATAATATTGTTGTTATATAAGTATTATGTAATGAGATTTGAGGGTGTGGATAAATAATATAAAAGAAAGGATCTTGAGGAAGGATGTTATCTCTTCTTTGGGTAACTACTTTTGGTTTGTACTAAAGGTATTCCTTGGGTAAATTTATGACCAAAGGAAGGATTAAAAGAGTAAGAGAGGGATTTTGTGGAGTTATTTGGGTATATTTTTTTCGATCCAACATTTCTTGAGAGGTGTGATGAAGTGGGAGGAGAGAAGGCCATTTATTGTGGAGGAGGAGTGTCACTCTTGTAATATTTTGGAAAAAGGGAAACCCCATCCAAGTTTTTTTGAAAGTGGATTTATTAATGGTAATAAGTATAGAAAATGGAGTATAGGGTCTAATTATGGCCATAAAATGGATTTTGGACAAGTTTCTAGGTCATATTAGGCCTTAGGTTTATGGTTTTGTCCCTTGTTAAGCTTAATTTAATATTAATCATTGTAATTAATTTTAATTTCCCTCACTAATACTTTTGGTAAAAAACTAAGTTGATATTATTGTAAATTATAAATTATGATGATCCAAAATATGAATTTTTTTTTCCAAATTTAAACCACATAAGTGGTATAAATTTATATAAATCTAATTCCCCAAATAGGATGACAAAACAGGGTTTTAAAGTTAAAACGTTCAAAAGTTTAATAGGTTTTTATAACCAATTCAAATTTTAAATTGATTTAAATGAACTAAATTGGATAAATTTATAGAAATTTTATCCAATTAAAATTTAAATTAAATTAAAAATATAATTTAAACTTATAAATAAATCATATGAAAAATCATTTTTGAGTTAAATTTATATATTTTTCACAATTTATTAAAAAATGAAACTTCACATAAAAATACCCAAAATTCATCCTAAAATATTTTTTATGTTTTTCTTTCAAAAAATAATTTTATTTTGATGTATAAAATTTATAAAAGTTCCAAAATTTATATTTAAAGTAGGTTCATCATCAAAAGGCAGTAAAAGTACCTTAATAAAAATATAGGTTTTTATATGTAAAATTGGGTTTGTTCTTATATTATACCTACTAAATATATTGGATGAATATAAAAAATATTTTATTGAATAATATATATATATATATATATTACATTAATGTCACTCAATAATTGTAATTAATTTAATTTATTAGGATAAGATACCTTTGTGACCACAAAAATAGTTTTCTAGAAAAATATTCAAGTTATATTCAATTGGTTCATTCTAACTAATGAATTCATTTTATATTTATATAAACCATTAGATTTCATAATTCATTTTATAATATTAATATATTCTAACTTAACATCCATGTTTAGTATTAATATATTAAATAATAATTTTTTAATAATATATTGTTGTTTGGTAAAACTCAGTCTTGTGTGTTATGCATGTTATTGAGGAAAGTTAGTCTTGCGTGTAATGTAAGCTAACCTCAGTGTTCTATATAGATAAATATAAACTTAATAAACTTTTAATTTTATATAATTAAATCCAAATTTAGTGCTTTAATATATAAAAACTATTTTCATTGTTTCATTAAATGAAAAATATCAAAAATCTTAAATTTATTCAAACAAACTATTTCACAAAATCTTGAGGTATTACATTCTACCACCCTTAAAATGAATTTCAACCTCGAAATTAATATGGGTTATAAAAGGTTTAATACTTGAAATTTTCATTCATAGAAACCCACATCATAAAAATGAAGTCTAAAACTTCCTTTTAAAAAGGAAAGTTAGAAACATAATGGTTACCCAAAGTAATATATAACTGGGTTTCCACATTGGAAAATATAGGTGGAAAGTAAAAACATAGACCTGGAATAGAAATATGACCATAATGTTATGATAGAGAATTATACAAAATAAGGTCAATATAAAGTTAACAATCACAAATCCATAAATCTACGATGAACAAAGGGACCATCTGATTCATCAAAAATGAAGGTACTATGTAATTTTTTTTGGTTTCAATATCCTTTTTCCCAAAGATAAATAATTTTTATGAAAATATATACTTGTATGATTTTAGGAAAAAAATATACTTTGTTGTTCCTTGACCAACTTAACCTCTTTCTATAAAAAGGTAGGTGAATTTTTCATTCTTGAAGTAGTAACAAATCATGAGATCCATGATATATCATTCCATATGTCATCAATTATCACCAGCACCATGTTTTTATAACAGGTTATCCAATATTCATAAACCCTTATGCGATGAGATAATAATTTATTCTCAAAAATTTCATCCAAAGTTTAACTTATTCTTTCCATAAATGGTTAACCTTATAAACCTCACAAAATATGAAAATCCAAAACTTTAGAAATAAGGTCACAAAAGTAGCTTAAAATTGATCCCATGTATGCCACAAAGTAGCTCTTGATTGTCACATTTCAAATATGGGAATACCTTCATCATATATTCTCTTGAAACATGGTAATAACTTGAATTATCATAAATCCTTATTATAAACATGCATGTCTCATTATTTCAATGTATATTGTATATATTCCTTAAATAAAAAAATTTGTAAACTTGATAGCATAAATCACTTGTTAACATGTCCTTAATTAGTTCCAAGGTAACCAGTACTATCCAATTTACTTATTCCTATCCAAAGTATCTCTATCCAAACAACATTATCTTAACATAAGAAAAATATTAAGGGTTATATTACCTTAGTAAAAATGTCACCTTGTCATTAAAAAACTTTTCCAGTCCATCGGAAACATTCAACATAATCTTTTAAATACTTAGTGAAAAGCATAAACTAAAAAATCCTTGCATATTTCTCCATTCACACTACACAATTCTTGAATCCAAATACATATAAACTTTTATTATCCCACTTCATCCATAATTAATAATAGTAATACCTCATCCTATTACTTAATACCTTTTTACTTTCACATTTCCTTTATAGTCTCATCATCATCAGCAATATAACCATTATTTATACCGCTTTGCTGATTCTCTTCAGAAGATTTCCACTTAGAACATAAATTTTCATAATGACCATTCATTATACACTTAAAGAATTTAAACTTTGATGATTTATTATGGAGTCCAATATTCCCATCCATTTGGTTATCTGAACCCTTTATTTTTCCTTTTCAGTTACTTGCTTGTGTCCTTCTTTTCCATAGTCAAAAAAAATTCTTGTTCCTATAAGACATTCACTTAGGAAATTATTTCCAAATTATAGAAAAAAATTAAAATAAATCTTCTTTCCTATATGGTATCCATTACCTTAACTCTCAGTGAAATCCTTACTTCTCTTCTTAGATGAGTTCAAGAGTTGGTTAAGGTACACATTGTTGATCATGTTCCTTGAAAACTGATTAGGCATGATCAAAAAATCCTTCCCTCCAGTGGTCATACCATTTTTCATATCATCATTATATTTTCCATAAAATTAAATTTTAATTATGTTACTTATGATTACCTATATTGGCTAAAACCAAAAAAACATTGAATAATAAATGATTATCATAATTAGGAACCAAATAATCATGAAAAGTCTCTTATAAGATATCTAAGTTATAACACCTTCGTTAATCTATGACACCTTAGGTTTATACTAGGTTATTAATATCCAAATTATATTTAAATCCTTTATTTTTTTTTGAATATTTTGTAAATTTTGAAAGAATATCCTCTGGGAGTGTCAAACCAGGTGTGTAGGAAGACCTGTTGTCATGTACGGGATTACCCTAAGTGAGGCCCATGATATCTTTTCATAGTTGTTACCCCTAATTACATCTATGAAATATCCACATCCACTTGTATTGTCCATAAAAGGATGTATTTATATTAAACCACTCACTCTATCCTTTACCAAAACTCCATGATATTTTCCTACACCTTTCCTCATCTTTAGACTTATCCTTAGACATGTATTTAGTGTTATCACTAAGGTGTTCTCATCCTAGATTCCAAAGGTTAACTAAAAATTTTCTCTAATACCAACTATAACTAATAAATATTAAGGTACACAGATATTACATCACTTTTTTGGAATACTTAAAACATTACAAGAAAAGACACCCAAAGACAGTATTAGTCTAGTGCCTTTACAAACATAAAAACATGAACACTAGTACATAAGTGAGTTAAATTATATCCCACTAGGTTTTTATTGACTATCACCCTTCTTATACACATATTAAACAATAAATATATTCATAACCTAAGTAATTAAACATAAAAATGGGTGAGCTCAGATGCCCAGTAAGGGTAAACAAGGGAGACATGTAAGCATAAACATGAGCATATGAGTATGTGAATGTGATCAAAACATTTGAAGATCATACCCTGCATATCAAAGATAATAAACATGAATCATTGAATAAACATGAATAATAGAATAAATATTGAAATTTCATAAGCCATGAATCATAATTAAATAAATAACATAAGCCATGAAAGCATAATATAAGAATAAAACATGGAATTATGGAAAAAACATAAGCATATAATATGATTTCCATAGAATCCAAGGAATCACTACCAAGACCATATTAGTAGTATGGGTTCATTCCCCATACTATATTGGTGGTCATGATTCACTCCCATGGCCATATTAGTAGCATGAGTTCATTCCTCATACCATCTTGGTAGTCATGGTTCACTCCCACAACCATCTTAGCAGTAAAGGTTTACTCCCAAGACCATAGTAGTCTACCTCTTGAGATATAAATATTTAATCAATTCATTTGAGGGATATACAGGTCTCACCAATATAATAATTAAATCATACATAAATGTTCCAAAAAATCATAAACAATCATATCATAACCCATGAAGTGAAATGGGTATCATAAACATGTAATCATATCATAACATATGGAAAGAGTTGTAGGTTTCATAATAATTTCATCAAAAGAATAAGACATGAATGAAATAGGTTTTAAAAGCAAATAACCTGTGAAAGTGAAACGAGTTTCATAAACATCATACCGTCAAAACATAAACCATTAAGATAAATAATATTAATGGAAACATTGAATCATTTCCACAGAAATTTATGAATAACACCAAAAAATGTTATCTTATATGGGAAATAATTTTGAAAGATCTTTTAGAAAAAATTCATGAGGAAATTATAATTTATCCTTTGAAAAAACGACTCTTTTAATTTAAAACATTTTGAAAACCATTTTCATTAAAATAAACTTGAAAACTTATAAAGGAATCATTGAAAACATTTTGAAAGCCTTTTTTCCTTTGAAAACTTGTAGAGGGGATTTAAAACCTTTTGAAAACCATTTTTCCTTGAGAAATTATAAAATAAGATTGATTTTTTTTTGAAAAAAATTTATTTAAAAATACATTTTAAAAATATTTTCTAAAAAATTAACCTTTTAAACATGTAAAGTAAGGTTCAAAGAAATGACAGTGGGTAAATCTCTACATGCCAAACATTCCTTTTGCACTGTAAAAAGTTTAGAAAAGTTCCTCGACCAGAAAACAACAAGAAGATTCATTTTATAGAAACCATTTTTGTTTAAAAGGTAAAAAAGGTAAAAAAATTATTTTAAAGATCTTAGGATAATAGTATAATATTTTTGTAAACCTTCTTAGAAAACATGGTTTTGTAGGAACACATATTTCTGACTGAAGAGAGAGGTAAGGTCATATTTTCATAAAAACATTTTATTAATTATCATAAGTACCAAAGAGTAAAAAAAAATTATATTAATACATATGGAAATCAAGACTATCTATAGTATAAGAATATTCATGAGTGTTATTGAAATATGGATCTTAATATTTTATTAATGAAAACAAGATCATAAACAATCTTGATAAACGGTGATATTGTTTTAATAAACTCTTACCAGATAGTAACTTTGAATCATACTCCCCATGTAGGAAAATAAAATTACTTGTAGATTTAAAATATCATGAAAATAGTTTGATTCATTTTATAACATGTCAGTGGAATTTTATACACCTCATATAAAAATATAGGTGTATAACATGGCATGTGTCTCAAAGAAGGAAAATTGAGACAAAAATTGCTTTACCGATTTGGTAACTTTTGAAACATAAACTTCATTATAGAAATATAACAAAATATTTATATAAATACAAATATAATTAATTATAATAGGTATATAATACATTCATGTTAAGTATATACACCACACAAAATAAGTGAGCGGTCAATAAGGCATATATCTCATGAAAATAAAGAGTGAGATGAAATTCCATTACCTTGAGTTCGACTTATCTTGTGTGTCCTTATATTCCTAAATAATAAAATCATGTTAATTAATTAATTGATTCATAACCTTTTTCAAGTTTATTATTACTTTTACTTCACTTATTATCATGTTTTATACAACTACTTAAACAATTAAGTTTAAGTCGGGTGTTTTGACCAAATTCGGTTCATGTATTAAAAATAACATTGTTTGGTAAACTATAGTCAATGGTTTCATTATATAAACATATAAATAATAATAATAATTAAATAATTATCATATTTATACATTAAATATATTTTTAAAACCAATCATTACAAATTTTTGTGAAAAAATGAATAAACATTATGATCATAGAGACAGTAGGCCATACGCATTTATGACTAATGTTTCCATTTCTCAATGATCATTATAGAAAGAAGGTAAGTAAAATTAATCTTTAAAAATTAATAATTATATAATAAATACTATATTATTTGATAATATATACTTATATATATAATTATTGTGATTTAAAAGGAATCACATTGTGTCAAGGAGGCGGTAGCCCACACATCCACGAGCGATGTTATCACTTTTTAAGTGTGTGAAAGGGTAATAAAGACAATGGTATATATTGAATTTATAGAAAGTTAATTATTTCATTAATATAATATATATGTTTTTTATTTAATTTATATTTAATTAAAACCTTTATTTATATATTCCATGTATCGTGTGAATGAATGACATCGCTTTGAGGGGGAAGTAGTCCACACTTGCACAAACGATGTTATCATGTTTACACATAATGGAAATAATAAAGGAATGTGTTATAAATGAATTAAATAAGAATAAAGACATTATATATATATATCATATATATCATATATAAACACATTTTACATCATAATTCCCAACCTTTAATGGTGGTAAAGAAAAAAAAACAATCGTCGTTTCGCAAGGTGGTAGTTCGTTGTACACGAACGATAAGTTCGTTACTCATTAGATAATGAAGTGTGTATGTGTAGGTAAAAACCTTAATATAACAACAACTTAGTATATTTAGGATATATTTTTTTGTTATATAATCATGAATTAATGATATTTTAGGGGGTGGATAAAGAAAATAAAAGAAAGAATCTTAAAGAAGGATGTTACCTCTTCTTTGAGTAACCCCTTTGGTTTGCACCAGATGGATTCCTTGAATTGATTTCTTCCCAAAGGTAGGATTAAATTAAAAAGGGATGGATGTTGGAGAGATATTTTTTCAGAGTTTCTTTGAGCCAAAGTGGATTAAGTGGTGTGAGAAAGTGGGAGGAGATGAGGCCTTTCATAGTGGAGGAGGAGTGAAACTCTTGTAATATTTTTGGAAAAAGGGAAACCCCAACCAAGTTTTTTATATTGAAAGTAGATAAAATAATGGTAAAAATAATATAAAAGGGATTATAGGGTGTAAATATGTCCATAAAATGGATTTTTGACAAGTTTATATGTAATATTAAGCATAAAGTTTAGGGTTTAGTCCCTTGTTAAGCTTAATTTAATCTTA
Source organism: Viscum album (assembly GCA_963277665.1). NCBI lineage: Eukaryota > Viridiplantae > Streptophyta > Magnoliopsida > Santalales > Viscaceae > Viscum > Viscum album. Next base: position 528,655,989 of record OY728146.1, read on the forward strand.
ATCTTTGTAATTAATTTTAATTACCTTCACTAAACCTTTTGGTCAAAAACTAATTTTATCATATTATAAATTATAAATTATGATTATTACAAATGTGGAATCCATTTTTCCAAATTACAATCACATAAGTGGTAGAAATTATTTTAAATTTAATACCACAGATGGGACGATAAAGCGGGTTTTTAAAGTAAAAATGTTCAAATTTTTGCTAGATTTTTATAAAAAATTTTAATGTGAATTTGATTCCAATGAACTAAATTTGATAAATTTATAAAAATTTTTATTTAATTAAACTTTAAAATAAATTAAAATATAATTTAAACTTATAAATAAATTAGATTAAAAAGCAGTTTTGAGTTAAATTTCAATATTTTTCACTATTTATTAAAGAAACAAAACTTCACAGAAAAATACTAAAAATTCACCCTAACCTAATTTTTATGTTTATATTTAAAAAATAATTTATTTACATAAAAAATTTATATTTAAAGTAGGTTATCTATCAAATGGAAGTAAAAGTACTTTAATAAAAATATAGGTTTTTATGTGTAAAATTGGGTTAGTTCTTATCTTATGCCTACCAAATATATTAGATGAATATAAAAAATATTTTATTGAATATAATATATATATATTACAATAATATCACTCACTAATTATGATTAATTTAATTTATTAGGATAAAAGATCTCTTTGAGGATAAAAATAGTTTTCTATAAAAATATCCCCTTTATATTCAATTGGTTCATTGTAACTAATGAATAAATTTTATATTTATGTAAACCATAAGATTTTATAAGTTACTTAATAATATTTATAACTACTAACTTAACGTATAGGTTAAGTCTTAATATATTAAATAATAATATTTTAATAATATATTGTTTTTTGGTAAAACTTGATCTTATGTGTTACACAGGTCATCAAGGAAAGTCAGTATTATGTGCAATGTAAGCTAACCTAATTGTTTTGTATAGAGAAATATAACCTTTATATTGTGTTTAATGTATAATTAACTTGGAATTGCATACAATTCAAGCCAAACATAGTGCTTTTATATATAAAAACTATTTTTATTGTTGTATTAAACGAAAAATATAAAAAATATTAAATTAATTCAAAAAAAAAACATTTAACAAAACTCTAGGGTGTTACGTGGGAGGATACATCATATATGTATATGAAATAGTTAGATGAGGCATGGAAACCATCAAAAGTTCTAAATTACTCAAGAAGGGACAGATAATTCCATGGGAGTGAGCTACTACCTTAAGAAAAACTAGTCAATGTAATTATGTGTCCCATAAATGGTAACCTATCGTTACTCACTGATGTATTTTTTGTAACTGTTGATCTCAATAGAGACATGTTTCAACTATTCTAGGATGTTACCCAATTTTACTAAGCCTCGATCCACTTGGTATTGGTTCCAATATTTAAAGATGAATAATTCTTTGACGGTATATTTATGGATCCTTTGATAGGGGTAGTGGTAGGATTATCTAGTGAGTTTGGCCTCCTTGGTTATACTGCATTCTAGAAACCTTAGGATTCCCTATTCAAGGGTAGAGATTAAATATCCTATGAACTAAAAATCCCTAAATGAATAGGTTTTGTTCTTCCATTATGTGAAATTCACCCTGGGAGGATGGCCATGATGGTGGTGGAGCCACATTCTCTCATCGAGGTGGCTATGCATGGTGAGGTTGCACCTAGTAAGGCTGCATTGGGAAAGGACATGATTAGAAATGCTAATGTAGTAGAGGTTCTAGTAGGTGTACTAGCTTATAAGATTTTGTATGCATAAAAATAGTTGTATCTTCTTTTACAGTCCTTACTATGGGAGTTAGAAAGGTAAATGAGTGTGACCATTGTAGGGTTCGTGATAGGGATTCTTCCAGATGCTGAGATTTTTTGGAGAACTCCTAAAATATTCCTAGTTAGTTAGATATATGAGGGTAGGGAGTAGGTAATTAATGATTTTATATATCCACATTGTATGTATCTATTCCTAGAAAAGTTTCATGTTGAGAAAATATGTGACTCCCATCCATTAGGTGAAAAAGTTGGATACTCGCTCATCAGACCTATGCTTGAATTTGAAGAGGTTTGTGATGATTTTATTGCATGTGGTGTGCCTAAAATAGTAGATGGACTATATATGGAGGTACTTACAACTGTTAATGTATCTTGTGGGTAGTTTACTATACCATATGAATGAAGGTCCTTCTAGAGTATGGAAAAAGAATTATATCTTGGAATATTTCTGCTATTCTAGAGTCCTCAACATCAAACCATACCTTGAGACATAATGGTCCAGATGCTACACTGGATCACCCATCTTATTAAATAGGGTGAATATATGATTACCAAATACCTGGGGTGCTCAAACATGTTCCACCCATGTTGGTAATGGCTTTACATTAGGCATAATTTCGACCTGTTGCATTTATAGAGCCTCAATACGGGTGACAGGAGCCGCTATCACATCATCTCGATGATGATTTGTGATCACTAATGAATTTATAGGATCATTGACTCAGATATTGGCATATAAATGATCACAAGGAAAATAATCACACTTCTCAGGTGAGGTGGGTGACTCATATATCATTCATTTTCTGTAGCCCCAAGCTTCTACCCTGACTGAGTGCATGATGCCACCAAGTTCAAATCTAGGAATCAAGATGAGGAGGATTTGGTTCCCTATTAGAGGAGAGATGGGTTCCCTTATAATTTTGTTAGAAACCATATTCTACTCAATAATAAGATAATTAATGAGCTTTTGGTGGTTCTCTTAGGGTATCAACCCCAGATTTCTCCTTTGTTTTAGTTTTCTTTAGGGTTTCAGCCCTAATTTATCCTTTCACATTCCAGGATTGTTCTTGCTTCATGGTTTTTTGTATATATTTTCTGGTTTCCTTTCTTTATCATGTTCTTACTCCCTTCCTTGCTGCTCCTTCCTACTCTGTCATCCTTTTTCATCTCTCCCTTTTAGGTCGATTGGGTGTGATAGTTACCATGGAGGTTTTGGGATGTGTTAGGGGATCGGTATGCAGTTACGGATCGATGTGAACAATGGTGAATGTTTCCGGTTCTGTGGGTTCTTATGGTGAAGATCCTGTTGGTGATGGTTGGTGCCTTATCTATGGAGAGACTTAATCTTTTGGTTCGGATGGATTGTGGTGATTGTATCTCACGACGGCAAGGAGGGTGTTCTCACCAGTGCCGTCGATGGTTTATGTTGATACTCTATGGTGAAAGTGATGGAAATGAAGATCAAGGTGGTGATGGGGGTTTACAGTGGATGGATCTTATCGATGATCTGACGACCGACTCTTCTGTGTCAGAGTGTGTCTATCGAGGCTGCTCGGCGACTGAGGTGTGATGATGCTCTCACAGTTTTTTTTTGAATTTCAAAATTTGAAATGGATTTTTGGTTTCATTGGCGGAAATGTGGAGTGGATGATTGAAAGACGTGGATAGAATGGGAGGTGATTTGAAATTTTGTTTGTGGAATTTGAATGTTGGATTTGGAACTTTGAATGGGGTATTTATGGTCTGTTTTAAGGAGGACTTGGGCTATGGATCTTTTTGTACGGTTCCCACTTTTCCAAAAAGTGGCTTTTAGAAAATACAAAAAAAAAAGGATTGTGGCCTGATGGACTAGTGAGCTCAGTGGGTACCTTGCCTTTGTCAACTAACTAATGGGTAGGTAGTAATGTCTCAATAGGGTTACTCCTAAGACCTAGTTCCAGTCTCTGATGGTGAGTACAAGTGACTTTTTTGAGGTTTACTTGGTATTATGTTATCCCTTCTGGAAGGTTTTCCTTGTCATTCACTACATTGAAGGTTATATTTATTGTATCCTTTGGAGGGTTGATGGTGAAAATATTTACCATGAAATTATTATGATAGGAACCTTCACTATCAATATATGGGAAGGGTTAGTTATCTTGTTGCTACCATAGGATAGGGATAAAATTGAGGGAAACATACTGCATCTAGCCACTGATCTGCACATGCTAAGATGCCTATTTTAGAAAATGATGAGGCATGGTGAGGATCTTAATATAGGTTTATAAGATATTATAGTGGTAGACATATGATTTAAAATGTTGAGATACTGAGAGGAATATGATCTCAACCCTCTTTCACTATTGGTAAATGTATTTGAGATGTTTGTGGCTCCTTGGGTTGGACAACTGATGGTCCCAAAGGTGGTGGAACATCTCCCATATATTCTGATGAAAAAAACTAATCAGTCCTTGATTAGGAAATCCTAGATGACACAATGTAGAGATATAAGGGGAAAAAATCCTATTGATGACTAGTATATGTCCAAGATTATCCACAATTCCTCTTGTTAGTTATCAGAGGGATGGACCTACTCCTGGTTGGTCCAACACTAAATTGAACCAGATGAGATACTCATTGTGGCACCAATGCTGATTAGCTTCGCTACTGATTTATCAGGAGAGGTGTCCCTACACAGGTCAAACATCCACTACATTCTAGAATGTATCTCATAGGTGGATCTGTAAGGACCTGTATCTTCTTTTCAGGTATGAATATTGTTTTTTGGTGTTTTTGAGGAAAAGAGGAGTTTTTAGAAATTTTAGGAGTACACGCTGTGTACTTATAAGTACATGCCGTGTACTCGGTTTCTGCAGGTAGCCATGTGCTGGCCGTGTAATGGCCGAACACATGGCCATGTGGGGTGACCAAGAGACCACCTAAAGTGAGACTTGGTAAAGGAAAGTACACATCATTTAATTTTAAAAGACACACTGTGTACTTTATTTTTATTTCATTAAATGGACTGGGGTCGCGTCTAATTGACTGAACACCCTTCTTCTAGGTCTGCTTTGTCCAGAAGCATCCATGACCAAAGATTATTCTCTGATCCCCCAAATCTCTATCCATTATCTGAATTTACCATCGTTTATTGCATTGGAATCGCTTCCGTAAGCTCTTCATTCTTCTAGAGCCTTGTTCCTTGATTCCTCTTCTTTCGTGAGTTATCTTCAGTTGAACTTTTTTAACGTTTTTTTAGATCTACTTCATTCTAGGGCGATTCAAGGCCTGAGGTTCATGTATATCGTCTATATAATGTCAAGGTAGGTGGTTTGTGCCTTTCTGTAGTTATTCTTGGAGTTATATGTGAAAAAGTTCCAATACCCTTGTTCGAGGTATTGCGTGTTTATGATTTTTATCCCTATTATTTCCTTCTATGCCTTGTGTGATTGAGTAGAGGATTTATGACTGTAAAAATGGTTATTTTACCTTTATATGGATGTGTTGCCCATGTTTTCTTGATTTTGACCATTTGGTCTAGCTTTTCATGTTAGGCTACTTTGTTTTCCATGCCTAGTATTATTAGGATAGAGTGATTTTATCTGACATTCTGTGAGATACTGTAGACTATTTAGTAAAGTAGCTCTTGAGGTTTAGTTTGTCTTCCATATACCGTTTGTGCATGATTGTTTACACAGGGTTGTGGGAACATAGTGTAGTAGACCATAGGTAGAATGGACGCTAAGGGATTCTCTAGAGTGTCTATTTACTTCACGTTGCGAGACCATAGGGGGGATGGAAGTAAGTGCTCCCTCAGAGTGTCTGTAGTTCCTTGTTGAAATACCACAAGGGTAATTGGATGTTGAGTGCTTCCCTAGAGTGTCTATAGTTACCAATATGAGACTATAGGGGGAATTGACAGTGAGTTCTTCCTCATAGTGTCTTTCCTAAAGCTGAACCAGAGGGGTTTCACAGTGAGTACTTCCTAGAGGGTTGCTTATGTTTGTTTGGTTGAACTAGAGGGGTTAGGCTGTGAGTACTTCCCAAAGGGTTACTTATTATTGTTGGTTTCTTAACTGATAAATGAAAATGGTTGTAATTTAAACTATTGGATTATTTACTTTGAGTACTTCCTTGTTATTGCTTCATTTTGTATATTTCCTGCCATATATATTTGTTGACTATTAGGCATAGATATTTGGGTGATTGCCTACTGGGATTCGTCTCACACCCTGTTTGGGTCATTATTTTGGGCCCAAATAGATTATATTGTTGCAGGTATAGATAAGGGAAAGTGCCCTTCTATATCAGGTAGTTGATTGTTGTTGAGCTGGAGAGCATGGGACCAAGTTGAGGCTTGCGATGCTGATGGAGTTTATTTGTTTTAGTTGAAATTTTATTTAGTAATATATTACAACATTGTGACTTTTTTGGCTAATTTCCTAGACATATGTATCATGCATCATTTATATATGTGTGCTCCAGTTGTTTATGAATTCTGCTGTTTACTTCTTTCATGTTATTACTACTTCTGCTATTATTATTTGTTTATTTCCACTGTGTTACTCTTCCAATGAGGGAATAGTTTCCCCACTATCACACCCAAGTCCCTCACTGCTAGTCTGCAACCTCTGGTGTTTGGGGAAATGTGCTTGAGGCCATGTGACCAACCGGGTACGGGGCACCCCTAGACGGCTTTCGAAACTGGGACGTTACAAATTGGTATCATAGGGTTATTTTCTTCTTGACTTACTATTTGGAGCCTATAGCCAAGGATATGAAGGAAATAGGTACTTGGAAATAAGTTGTTCCTGGGAGTAGCTAACCCGTGTACAAAGAAAAAACAATTTACCTCGATTATTGCTATTTTTCTAATTTTTCAATTATTATAGTTGATTTGATTTCACCATTGGGTGGCTCACATTTTTTGTGCAATTATAATTAATATTATTGAGGTTCTATTTCTATTGCAACCTGATGAGATGAGGGTATTACATCTCATGCATCATATAAAAACTTGCTAGAAATCACATTTCATGCATCCTTGCCATGCCATTTAGGGTGCATTACCGATTGCATGTTGTTGTGATAGATATTGTGCTAAATATAAATGCTATTGTGATAGATGCCTTGATAGAATAATTGCTGTTTGATAGGGTATTTTTTGTATATGGTTTTGCTTGAATGAAAACCAAAATTTGGTTCTTGAGGTGTTATGGGCCCTCATGGATCGGAATTTGGTGGTTTATTTCCTTTTTTTCCTTGTATATAGCATGTATAAGATGCCAATCTTTGATTCGTGGGGATTATGGGACCTTGTGAATCAGAATCTGGAACTTTAATGTTTTTTTTCAGTGTTTTCTGGGTTCCATAGTAGTTTTTGAGGCTTACTGTCCGTAAAAACCCAGAATAAATGGCGTGTAATGATAAATACATGCCATGTGTCCTTCTATTCGGAAAGGAACTGTTTTTCTAAAGTACACGCCCTGTACTATATGTACACACCGTGTACTATATGTACATGATATGTAGTCTCTAACCGTGTCACTGACTGTGTGGAAAAAGACATAGGGTTGGGAAATATTTGGTGGGACACGCCTTGTACCGGATATACACGACGTGTTGTGTAGACCATGTGTCCTCCCGTGTGACTAATGACACAGATGGATGAAACTTAGGTTATACACGCTGTGTCAAGATTGAACACACTATGTAGTATATCCCTTGTATCCGGCTGTGTAACAAACAACACGGGGCAGTGTAATCCTTCTAGTACACACAGTGTTCAGCATAAACACACCATGTAGAGTCATCCGTGTGTCCACCCCTGTGACTAACAACACGTGAAGTTGAAACCTAAGAGGTACACACTATGTCTGGAACAAACACTTCGTGTGTATGGGGTGTTACTTGACCCGTTTTGGAATAAGTACATGCCCATGTGAAGACTTAAAGGAACACACTGTGTAAGGGTTATACATTCCATGTATCCATGTTTTAAAAAACTTGAATGCTTTCCTCTTCCTATTCCTTTCTTGCACTTCTATGTTTCATTACTTGATAAATCTTGATCCTAAGGTGTGCGATTGACGTTGTAGAGTCATGCCACCAATATGTCCTCTGGTTCTACGCCAGATACAAGGCTGTGATTAGACACCTGACATGGCTGATCATGGACAACCAACGGATCCTCCTGTAGTACTAGTATTGTCACCAGCATTCATTATAGACACAGGTGTTTATGCACAGTTCCGAGAGGGATTTATGAGGTTCATGCAGACCTTACAGGGAGCTCCACATCCTGTCCCATCAATGGAATAATTGACATGGGTTTTCCAGCAGTTGCATCCTCCCACCTTCATAGGGGAAAAAGGACCTCAGGCTGCAGATTCATGGTTAGAAGCCATGCTTTCTATCTTCGAGCATTTGGATATGCCTCCAGAGAGGAGGGTGAATATCGCTACTTATCTGCTCTAGGACTCCTCCAAGAGATGGTAGGATATGATCTCACAGACAGGACGCCAACAGGTTATGGCATGGGATGAGTTCCAACATGCCTTCTACAAATACTTATACCCAGATAATTTTAGGGCCGATTGAGCCCAAGAGTTCATGAGTCTAGAGCAGGTTACTCTCTCATTCATGGAGTATTCTTCTCACTTCACTGAGTTTCTACGCTTCTCACCCATCCCAAGAGGTGATGAGTTATTTTTGGCAAAAAAGTTTGAGAATGGTCTCAGGCACGACATCCGATCTTAGGTGAATATCTTTAGGTTTACTTCCATCACTTATATAGTGAACCAGACGCTGATCATGGAGCACAATCTGAGAGATTCTAGATCTATGATCCAGGGCGGATCAAAATCCGTATTTGGTACCCCTCTTGTTGAAAGTAGAAAGCACCGTAGGGAGACTACGTGAGGGGATCCAAGGAAGCAGGATACTTCTTCTAGTGTCCAGGTGGTGTGCTACCAGTGTGGGAAGAGTGGGAATATGAAGCCGCATTTCCCGAGAGACCCAGTGGAGTGCTGATATTGTGGAAATATGGGCCATCTTCAGTGTTTCTGTCATTTTTTCTCACCAATAGCTAGTGATATGGGTTATTCTATGACTCCTTGTTCAGTAGAATCAACACTGGTTTCTTATTATCTGGGAACTGGAGTTCTTTCGGCTTTTCATGATGAGGTGGAGGTCATGGACGTGGTAGCCAGTCTTCAAGCTTTTAGCTACAAAAATGTGGATCAGCTCATGGTGGTCATGCTGGGTCACAGGGCCGAGGTGCAGGCCAGACTTTCATAGTGAAGCAGACCCAGCAGGAGCAGGATCCCGAACCCTCTATAGTGCGAGGTATGATCCTAGTTTCCTAAGTTTTAGCTTCAGAACTTTTCGATATAGGGGATTCCAATAAATTTATATCTTTTTCTATTATGGAGAGCCTTGGGCTTTGTATCTTTTCTTCTGCTGATATCTTGACGCTGGACACTCCGTTGGGGATAAGAGAAACTAGAGTACGTCAGTGCAAGGAGTTCCCTCTTGAGGTTTATGGGTATCACTTATTATGGGACTTCCATGTCTTAGAGATGATGGGCTATGATGTCATTATTGGAATATACTAGTTAGTTCCCTTCCAGGCAGTCGTCTACTGTTATTGATGTAGGGTGAGTTTCACATCACTAGAGAGTGGATCATTTATTCATAAGGGCAAATGAGATGTCAAGAAGAGAAGAGAAGGACCTGAGAATCATGGGATAGGAGGAGTTATAGCCTAGATTTCCAATCTATATCTGGATGACTAGGGTACATCACAGTTGGACTTTCCTTCAGTGATGTATCATTTCAGAGATGTCTTTCCTAAGGACTTTTCAGGTTTTCCTCTGGAGTGAGAGGTGGAATTTTCTATTGATCTTGTACCAGTAGAGGCACTGGTGTCCATTACCCCTTATAGGATGGCTACACTAGAGTTACAAGAGCTCAAGTAGAAGATAGAGGAGTTACAGGGTAAGGGCTTCATCCGACCCAGTACTTCTCCTTGGGGTTCACCCGTCTTGTTTGCAAAGAAGGTGGATAGTACCCTCAAACTTTGTGTGGATTATTAGAAGATAAACTAGTTAACAGTCAAGAACCGATATCCTTTACCGAGGATTGATAAAATATTTGATTAGATTTGAGGAGCTCAGGTGTTCTTGAAGATTCAATTGAGATATGGTTATCATTAGTTTCATGTTAGACCATAATATATACCTCTTACAGCCTTTCAGAGTAGGTATGGTCTATATGAGTATGTGGTTATGCCATTTGGTTTCACAAAAGTGCCTACAGTTTTCATGACTCTGATGAACCAAGTGTTCCATATGTACTTGTATTCTTTTGTGGACGATATCTTGGTGTACTCTCACACTCGACACGACCATGACACACATCTTGAGATCTTTTTGAGTACACTGAGATAGAATCTGTTATATACTAAGCTCTCAAAATGACACTTTTGGATGGACCAAATTCACTTCTTGGGTAATGTTATCTCCAAGACAGGAGTATCAGTAGACCCAAAGAAAGTGATAGAAGTAGTTTCCTTTGAGAATCCAAATAAAGTCTTTGAGGTGTGGAGTTTTCTAGGGCTGGTTGTTTACTACATACGTTTCATAAAAAACTTCTCATGCTTATCAGTTCCACTGACGATCCTAACTAAGATGGGTGCGAAGTACTTGTGGTCAGATTCTTGCGAGTTAGTCTTTCAGGAGCTGAAAGGGAGGTTGAATTCAGCACCGATACTAGTATTTTCAAAACTGGGCAAGAGCTATATTGTGTACTGTGATGCATCATGTATCGTCTTGGGAGCTGTGCTTATATAGGGAGAAGGATTCGTTGCATATGGGTCTCGACAGTTAAGGCCACATGAGAAGAACTACCCGACACACAATATCGAGTTGGATTCAGTTGTTCATGCTTTACGCTATTGGAGAAATTATCTTATGGGATAGCATTTTGTGTTTTTCACCGACCACAAAAATCTCAAGTATATCTTCACTCAGAATGATTTGAATATGATATAACAAAGGTGGGTTGAGTACCTTCAGTCCTTTGACTTCGATCTTGCCTACACGCCTAGGAAAGGCAATGCAGTAGCTAATGCGTTGAGCAGAAGGACTCAGATACATGCAGTTTAGGAGGCCAGTAGTGAGTGGAAACTTATGTATATGTTCTCTAAGATGAATTTGGAGGTTCACAACCTACAGGGGAAGAAATTTATTTCTTCTATGGTGGTTACCTCTACTCTACTTGATCGAGTAAGAATGAGGCAGCTATCAGATTCAGAAGTCCTAGTCCTACGTGAAAGTGTGTCGGGAGAGGACCCTATTCCACGATGGACTGTAGGCAAGGATGAGATCTTGCGATTTCAGGGGCACGTATGGGTGTCAGCAGACATGCATGAGGAGCTGATGAAAGACTTTCATTCATCAGTTTGAGTAGTTCATCCTAGTGTCACCAAGATGAACCAAGATTTACACCATCTGTATTGGTGTCCAGGTATAGAGAGAGATGTTTCTCATTTTTTCATGAGGTGTTCCACCTGTCTACAGGTGAAGGCAGAGCATCAGCGAATGACAGGGCTTTTTCAGCAGCTACCCATTCCCTAGTGGAAGTGTAATGATGTCGCTATGGACTTCATGACAGGGTTTCAAAGGTTGCCTCGAGGAATGCTGTAGTTTGGGTTGTCATTGAAAGACTCACAAAGGTTTATCAATTCTTATCGATCAAGGAGACCTTTAGTGTTGATGAGTTGGGAAGGTTGTTCATTAGAGAGATTATACGTTTACATGGGGTTCCAAACTCCATTTTTTCAGAAAGGGATGCACGTTTTACTCCTCAGGTCTGGTAGGGACTACAAAAGGATTTGGGTACACAAGTACTTTTGAGTACAACATACCATCCCCAGACAGATGGCTAGTCTGAGCATACGATACAGGTACTGGAGGACATGCTTCGAGCATGCATGCTAGATTTTAGAGGTTCTTGGGAAAAGAACATACCTATTTTAGAGTTTTCTTACAATAATAGTTTTCAAGAAACTATTCATATAGCACCTTATGAGGCTTTGTATGGTAGGCCATGCCAATCACCCCTATATTGGATATAGGTAGGATATGAAGCTATGCTGGGACCACATCTTATCCAAGATACTATAGAGAATATAGAGTTGATTTAGAAGAGGATGGACACTGCATAGTTATAGAAAATGTCTTATGCCAATCGATGGAGACAACCTTTGGAGTTTGAGGTTGGAGATCATGTATTTCTAAGTGTCACACCAAGGTTGGGACACAAGAGGATTAAGAGGAAGGCTAATCTTTCACCGAGGTATGTCAGACCATTTGAGGTTCTGGAAAGGGTCAGGTCGATTTCCAATAGGTTGCAGTTACCTCATAGGTACTGGGCTATGCATGATGTCTTTCACATTTCTCAGCTACGACATTACTTCTCAAACCCATCTCATGTCTTTCAACCTAAGGAGGTTGAGCTAGAGGTGGACACATCGTTCGAGGAGCATGTTATCTGGATTGTTGATCGCAATGCGAAGGTTCTCCATGGCAGTTCTATTCCTCTAGTACGAGTGATATGAAATCACGGGCGAGTACATGAAGAGACTTGGGAGAGGGATGCCGATGTATGATCGCAATGGCCAAGGCTGTTCGAATATTCTTCTTCTACGCTGCCTTGCTAGGGAAATTCAGGGACAAATTTCTTTAAGGGGGGAAGTTTGTAAGAACTCAGATCTTATTTTCAAGTATACATCTTGTTTTCTGGTGTTTTCAAGAAAATGAAAAGTTTTTGGAAATTTCAGGAGTACACACCATGTACCTAGTTTCCGTGGGTAGCAGTGTGCTGGTAGTGTAACGGGCGAACACATGGCCATGTGGGGTGACCTAGAGACCGCCTAAAGTAGGGATCAGTAAAGGAAAGTACATGCCATGTACTTTTAAAAGACACACCATGTAATTTATTTTTATTTCATTAAATGGACCGGTGTCATGTCTAATCAACAGAAAACCCTTCTTCTAGGTTTGTCTTGTCTAGGAGTATCCATGGCCGATGATTCTTCTTTGAGCCCCCGACTCGCCATCCGTTCTTTTAATAGACCGCTGTCAATTGCATTAGAATTTCCATAGTAAGATATTCCTTCTTCTAGAGCCTTGTTCCTTGATTCCTATTCTTTCGTGAGTTATCTTTGGTTGAACATTTTTTCTTTTTTTGTAGATATACATTGTTCTAGGGAGATTCAAGGCCCGAGGTTCACGTATATCATCCGTACAACACCAAGGTAGGTGGTTTGTGACTTTCCGTAGTTACTCCTTGAGTTATATATTCAAAAGTGCCAATACCCTTGTTTGGGGTATTGCGTGTTTATAATTTTTAGCCCTATTATTTCCTTCCATGACTTGTGTGCTTGAGTAGAGGATTTATGATTATAAATAGGGTTATTTTACCTTTCTATGGATGTGTTGCCCATGTTTTTTTGATTTTGACCATTTGGTCTAGCTTTGCCTGTTAGGCTAATTTATTTTCCATGCCTAGTATTGTTAGGATGTAGTGATTTTATCTGACAAGCTGTGAGATATTTTAGACTATTTAGTAAAGTAGTTCTTGAGGTTTACTTTGGCTACCATATACCGTTTGTGCACGATTGTTTACACAGGGCTGTGGGAACCTGGTGTAGTAGACCATAGAAAGAATGGATGCTGAGGGCTTCTCTAGAGTGTCTGTTTACTTCACATTGAAGACCATAGGGGGGATGGATGTAAGTTATCCCTTAGAGTGTCTGTAGTTCCCCGTTTCGAGACCACAAGGAGAATTGGATGTTGAGTGCTTCCCCAGAGTGTCTACAGTTACTGATACGATACCACAAGGGGAATTGATGACAAGTGCTTCCTTAGAGTTTCTTTTCTAAAGCTTCACCAGAGGGGTTAGACAGTGAGTACTTCCCAGAGGGTTTCTTGTGTTTGTTTGGTTGAACCAGAGGGCTTAGGCTATGAGTACTTCCCACATGGTTACTTATGATTGTTGGGTTTTTATCTAATAAATGAAAATGGCTGTACTTTAAACTGTAGGATTGTTTACTATGAATAATTCCTTGCTATTGCTTCATTTATCATATTTCCTACCATATATATTTTCTGACCGTTATACACATATCTTTGGGTGGTTGCCTACTGAGATTCATCTCACACCCTATTTAGTTCATTCTTTTGGGCCCAACTAGATTATATTGTTACAGGTCTAGATAAGGGAAAGTGACCTTCTACATCAGGTACTTGATTGTTATGGAGATGGAGAGAATGAGACCAAGCTGAGGCTTGCGATACTGTTAGAGTTTATTTTTTTTCCTTGTACTTCGGTTTAGTATTGTATTCCGGCATTGTGACTTGTTTGGATTATTTCTTAGACATATGTATCATGCATCATTTATTTACATGTTCTCCAGTTGTTTATTACTTCTTATGTTTACTTCTTGCATATTATTACTACTTTCACCATTATTATTTGTTTATTTCTACTTCATTACTCTTCCAATGATGGAATAGTTTCCCAACTATCACACCCAAGGCCCTTGTTTCTAATCTGCAGCCTCTAGCGTTTGGGGAAATGCGCTTGAGGCTATGTGACCAATCAGGTATGGGAAACCCCTGGGCGGCTTTTGAAACTAGGACGTTACATGATCCATCTTCAACATCATATAAGATAGGGTATTTACCACCTACTCATGTGTAATGGAGGTGGAGTTCTTTTGAGGCTCAACAGAGTGCTCACCATCATATGAGGGTGTCAACCCAAACCCTTCAATATTTCCATTATCTAGTGTTAATATAGTGAGGATAGAAAATGATAGAGGTGAAGATAGTTGCATGACAAGATGTCCTCCACCTATAGATACTTACAACTGGATTTTGGGATCTTGTGGACCACATCATCCAGGATAGTAAGCCTTAATCGATGGGATTCTTCCCCCAACTATGGCTATGGGGGTGAAGGTTCCCTCATCGATTCATCCACTGATTTAGTGTTTGAGAGGTTGATGGTGACATGAAACTTACCGTGTTTCTATCTTTGATGGTTTGATACGTCTTCAAGATAAATATGTTGAGAGTCTCTTAGGTTACTCTCATGTGTGTTGTGGCCTACACCACATGAATGACTCTCACGATGGGTTCTCTACCTCCTACCTAGGTATGGTTCTTAAGAGAAGGGAATATCCCCAACATGGGTAGGACATTCACACTAGTTGGTGGTGGTGTGGGAAGTACCTCCCCATTGGTATTTCTTATCATGGGGTAGCCCATGATGGCTATTGATGGTATCAGTGACTGAGATAGTTAGGCTAATCTGTCTAAGAGGCGGCTGGGTTATCGATCCCATGTAGCTAAAGATAGATCCCCATTCACCTATTGTGGGGATTTGATGGGATACACCATTTGTGGAAGGGGGCACTAGATCTATAGAAGATTCATCCTATACATAAATTTTTTGGGTGTTCCCCTGTAATTAGTGTCAAGTGTTCTGGACTGGGGCTGACAGATAAGGGAGGGAGTAAACTCTCTCATCAACCTTTTGTACTAGATAGTTTTGGCGCTAATGTGGAATGGCGGGTTACCTCATTGAAAAACCATGAGTTATGGTCATGATGGGTACAAATAAAAATATCCCTACCTCTCGGCAAAGGGGATTGAGCTGTTAGAGTGCTCTAGAGAGAGGCTCCAAAAGAGGTTTACCATTGGAACGAGGGGTGGTTTCATCTGGCACGACCATTGGGAGAGGAAGTGTTAGTGAGGAACTGGTGATTCAATATACTAGTGGGATATATAACTAGTTATAATTTCCACATATTTTTTGATATCCAATTATGTCGATCTTCCTCCTATGGATGATCTTAGAGGGTGACATGGGGCGTGGACATCCTATATCTGAAGGCATGGTGGCTTTCATTGTAGAAATATAGTTATAAAAAATTGTTGCACCAAAATTTCCTCTATATCTATGTTAGTTTTAATTAGGTCTCCAGTAGATCAACTACTATAAGGTATGTGGAATCATCCATCTATACATTGAAATAGATTTCCAATTTCCCCAACGTCATCCATTCTTCTTGAAATAGAGGATGGATCTACACTGTCAATGTCAAAGACCAATGATAACCAATGTTTTCTACCCCAAGTCATAGGAGAGTTTCATATTGGGCCTACCACTTTCTTGGTGGGATGTGGTGCTAAATATTTGGATTTGGTGAGATGAAAATATGATGGTGTCTAACATTACTGATATAATCACTATTGGAGGAGAATAATTTCATGTAGGGTTCACCATTTTTGTTTCCAATTCTTTCTACTGGGGTATTGCATCATGATAACTTTTCAAAAAATTACTAATTTCCAAATGAGGGTGACTTCCATCACTTTAATTAGTGATTTCATCTACTTGATCAAAATAGGATGATGGGATTTCAGTTCATCCTTCCATGTATTCCTCCTTGAAGATCGTCACCTAGTTCGGGTATCCAGTTTATATTTGAGTCATGTTTATGAAAATCATTCCTAGTGCCATATCTAGGTGGATTTCAGTTAATTACATTGATTTTTTTCTCAACATGGAAACAAAATTCAGTCATATTAGATAGTAATGTTGGGTATTCTTGGGATTTTATGGTTGTTTGGTATTTTGGACAACTATAAAGTCTTAAAATTTTGGAGGGTATGTCATGTGAGAGGCATCTTAGGAAAAAAACCTAATGAATACCATATTGTATGTGAGGTAGTTGATTTCAGGTTTGTAAGTAATATGAGTGTTTTTACCATAGTATTACAATGTTTATTTTATGGGTAAATAATATGGATTTTTGGGGTCATTGGTTTTGGGTCTTGTGGGGACACACAGACATTTTTAATGTTTTTAGGGATAGTTTGGTCATAGGTTAGATGTATTGTGCTAACATATGGGTTGCATGTTTAACATCTTATTGGGATAGATGGTTTGTAGGTTTGAAATCTTATAGGGAAATACGGGTCCTAGGTCTAAGGTATTGTTGGGATAGATTGGTCACATCTTTAACATCATTCGGGTAAAGATGTTTTGTAGGATTAACATCTTTTGAGGATATATGGGTCATAGGTTTAATTTATTATGGAGATAGGTTGGTCATAGGTTTAAAATTTTGTGGGGACATATGGGTCATAGGATTAACATCTTACAGGGAATTATGGGTGGTTAAATGTGTCCCGAAGGGGGAAGATGATCACACTCAAAGGATTGGTTATGTGTGTCCTAAGGTAGGAATATTTCTATCTTGATAATTTGGATGGGTGTTAGGGTATCAAGATAGAACCTTAATAAGTTATCCTAGATGTGTTGGTATGTTAGGATCCAATCTCTAGATGTTTTCCTATGTACAATGCTAGTGCATAGGGATCAAAACCCAGATAGTTTGATGTTACAATTTTTGGTCATACGATAATACATGTCCATGAAGTTTAATTTCATATTGTAAGGATGATCATTTCATAGAAGGATCATCAATGAGGGATATTGTGGGGCTTATGCATATGGGGTTTCCAGAATAAGATTCCATGGGGATGAGGGGCTCAGGTCTGGAGTAGATGTCCATGGGGGAATCATCCTATGATGATTATACATGAATAATATCATGCTCATCACAAGGGGTAAGGCTACAGATTAATTTCATGTGGGAGGATGTTGTCATGAAGTTTATTATTGTTTGACTTGTACATGGATATATGTTGTTTTATGTTATCTAGATCAGACATGGTCAAGGTTTATACCCAGGGGGGGTGTCAAGGTGAGAGGACGATCCAAAAAAATGACTATCTACTAATATAGGTATACCATTTCCCTTTATGATTCCACCTTTAGGGGTTACAGTTCTACTACTCATGAACCTCTAGGTGGGGCATGGTGTAGAAAATTTCATAGAGGAGTTTCAATTAGGGTTCCTGATGTTAGGTTAGAAAGAGGCATTTGGGTGCCTATTCATAGAAGAAAAAAAATCAAAGGTGATGGTCTAATTCGTTCTTGAGCCAAAAGGGGTAGATATAAGGGTAGGTGGTACTAATAGAATGGATATTTGAGGTGCGTTTGAACTAGTTTTGGATAGGTGTAGGGGCCCTAGGAAATCAACTTTCACGAAAGGGTATTGGATGAAAGGAGGAACAATAGAGACACATGGTAGATGGGTTTCATGAGGGTTGTGGTTCCATGTAATTTAGGTGATTTACAAAGGATAAGGGTCTTGAGAAAGAACATGTTTTGTGAAATAGGGTGACCCTACCTCAGAGTGAAGTCTTAGTTTACATGGGGTTGGTTTTGTGAAGGATAATTATCTCACAAAACACCAAAGATACACAAAGGGATTTATTCTTAAATAAATGACATGGACCATTGTGAAAGGAATATACACTTTGGGTTGATGTTCTCAAAGACCCATGGGAGAAAGTTTCACAAAAGATGGCTACCATTGGAAATCCATCTGCTCTCTTGCTTGCGATGCTTCCGATCTTCATGGATTCAGAGATTTTATCATAAGATGAAAGGACTTTTCACCTAAAATTTCGACATGGGGAGGTATTTATAGGCAATATAGAGGAAATGGTATCAATTTCTCAAAATATGGAGGCTTCCACGAAACATTATGATATTATCTAAGTGATGAGTTTTCACAAACCCTACATATTCTATATAGAGTTCAATGCCTCAATCTCAATGTAGCTAGGCACTTTTTTGAACTAGAGTTATGATGCGTGGAGGTTACTGCCTCAAAATTCACATGACTAGGAGAGTTCCATGAACTAGAGTTTATTCCACATGGAAGTTACCACCTAAATCTTTTCATAATCAGGGAAATATATGAACTAGAGTTATGATACATGGAGGTTATCTCCTTAAACTTCATGCGACCAAGTGTGTTCCATGAACTAGAGTTTAGGATGCATGGTGGTTACTAACTCAATATTTGAATTGCCAGATAATTTTAAAAATCATGACCATTTTTTCAGGCATATACCTTTTCAAATCTAATCCCTTAAGTGTATTTTCTAGCCATTTTATCTTGAATTTTCTTTGAACCGACCATGAATTCCTTGATATCTCGCATGACACACATATTTTAGCTTCAAAAATAATACCCCCCTATGAGAACATATGTCCACGATTTCACTCATCAACAAATAACATAGATTTATTAAACCATAATTTCTTCTTCATTTAACTATATGAAGGGTGTCGGGATTTTGAAGTTGGACTTTCACCCCTATGTAATGTTTTTTGATGAATGGGCACGGTCATTCTGGGTCAATCAGAGATATGAATAATTTTCTAATAAAATTCCCATTGTCAATATCTATAAGGAATCATATATATCATAGATCACCATGTTCTAACCATTACTTTTACTTCAATAAATGACTTTCCTTTGGTTTCATGACCCCAAATCCTT
The DNA here is from genome assembly GCA_963277665.1 of Viscum album. Taxonomy (NCBI): domain Eukaryota; kingdom Viridiplantae; phylum Streptophyta; class Magnoliopsida; order Santalales; family Viscaceae; genus Viscum; species Viscum album. The sequence continues at coordinate 528,675,283 of OY728146.1, forward strand.
CCACCTTCTCCATAGCGAGGTAGGGATTAACTATGGGACATATACTAGATCATAGAAATACCTACTCTTATGTAAATGTGTGAAGTGTTAATACATAGTAAAAAAATTTGGGAGGACCTTTAATAGACTCCATCCTTACCTTGATATATTCTTGTTATCATAAGGGTGTTGCTAAAGAAGGACCCATGCCTTTGTTTAATTATTTAATTCAAATAATGGATAATAATTTTCTTATTTTGAATAGAATCACCACTGAAGGTGGTATGACCTCATCAATATCCATATTGATATATTCAGGATAGTGATGTATCTTATTTTTCCATTCAATATGCAACAGAGTACACCTCATGGGGATACAAGGTTAAAGTGGGCATATCCCCAAGATTTTAGTTAGTAGGATTTCTATCCATGTTCATGTCTCTTCTTAGTTGGGGATGCATTTTTTTGTATTTGGGTTGGAACAATGGTGATAATTCCTTGATGGGAATAAGGTATACCTCTGAACCTAGTCATATAATCTCTTTTCCCACCTTTATGATCTCTTTGGTAATATTTAATAGGGTAACACCCCTTATTGGATTAGTGGCCCACTCTAGTATTTGTTGGAATTGATAGGTAAGCACTTACCATGTTATATGTATAAAAATACCATTGATATTCCTCATTACCTATTTCCAACCATTTTACTTAATGTCTTTTGGGTCAAGTCAATGTCGCTGAACTTCAATGAGGCTGCTGATATGTTATGAAATCCCCATAGTTTCAATTTTATTACATAAATTATATGTTATGGGATAATTTTTAATGATGGTAGTGTATTCCTTGATGAGATTTCATATTTTTTTTGATTTAGGATGGGGTTCTTATATCTCTTTTATATGAATTAATCATATATGAGCTACACACTACTTAAATATTTGCTTACCAATTTTTCTATGTATAGAGGGTTTATTCCCCGCCATTTTCTAACATGAATGGTGAACAACATACTAGACTTATTAATAAGTTTTGGTTGTTTTTGACACTTGAGTATACTAATTCTTGAATCTCACTACCACCCATCGATCCTCCTATTTATTTTTTTGAGGTTTATGCCCAAGCCTAGATGAAATATTACCCAACTTGTATGCTAAGACAAATAGTTTTGTGAGTAGAAAAACCTTATTATTTTACAAACCCATTTCCCATGGATATAGTGGAACTTATTCAAGATTCAAAAATCCCTTTGGGTAAGTTCCACCATTATGATAGATTCTTCTAAAGATAAAGTAATGTATGTTGGGGAAAGTGACACCTTTGCACCAATAACAGGTGATGTATTGATCTATATGGGGTTAGAGCATATTATTGTTAGTGGGGAAGTTACTTGGTCCACCTCCTCTACTTTCTTATTGGTTGGGCCACAAATTCCATTAGAAGTCCTGATATTTGAATATATATTGTGCACTATTCCTCATGCACTCGCATCCTATGAAATTACTACCAAAATTAGGGTGACACAGAGATGAGCCTAGAACCAAGTTCATATTATAATCTCAAAAACTCATTTGGAATAAATTTAATACCAATGGGAATACTATCACTAACTATTCTGCAACATGGGGGTAGGTAGCATCAATTTTTAGAGATTATATGGAATCATGAAATGGATCCTCCTAACATAGTGAAAACTATCTAGTGCTGAGATTGATCTATATATTTTTGATGATATAAGATTTATACTTCAATTAATGTGGGTGGAATCAAAGGTGTTGAAACAAAAACGTCATAAAACCTCCCACTTTTATAATTGGATGGGAAATTTAGTTGAAAAAATAGTAAAATATGAAGTATATATAGCTCGTTTGAAGGATGATATTTTAGAGACAATTAATTTACTAGAGGTCACTCAGAAATAAATCTATGAGTTATCTTTTTAAATCAAAAATATTTTTCTACATGTTATTATTGAGGAAACATAACTAGAAAAGATTTAGCATCAAATTGATACCTCCTGGTGGGCCCTAAATGAACTGTAAAACATATCAAATTAAGTATTTCTGTGATCTTGTTATTGTTTTTTTCTTTATAATCCTACAATTTGTGGATGCCTCTTCCCCACTTTTGAAATTATCAATAAATAAATCCTTTAAATTCTATTTGTTTCAGTCAATCTTTCTTCCCATCTTTCTTTAGTTATAATCATGATACCCTAACAACTTATTATAATATAAATTGTCAATACACATTATGATTCTACAAAATATTCATTTAATACAAACCCAAACTCAAAAACTCGAGCAATAATAAATTTTTTGTAGCATTGATTATAGTCGGATGTATATATAAACCCCATTATAGACACACTAGGGATAATCCATTCAAAATAAGAGATGAATTTCCTAGTTTAAAGGGGTGCGTTGAGTGAGTATGACACAAAGAGAGAGTGATATATCTTTTTCCTAGGCGAGTGGTCTTGTGAGAATAACTTGACTATTGATGGGGTCATATGATGGACCTCAAAATATTTTTTCTCTTTTTATTTCCCTTAAATTTTCTTAGTATTCTTATAATATAGGCCTAAAAGGTATAGAGTTAACATTTTATTATTCTTTATATTATGGGTTTTTGACCTAATAGGGTTTATATCTTTTTATTGAAGTTAAATTCTCTTAGGATTCTTAAAAGGGAGGCCTAGAGGGGAGAAAATAGACTTTTTTCTTAGGTACCCCTTTACAGTTTATCAACCTAACAAGTTTTATGTCTTTTTTTCTTAGAACTAAATTTTTATTAGGTTACAAAAATTGGGTTTTTAGAGGGAAGATACTTTAATTTTTCCTAAAATGTGATTTATGGGTTTTTAATCTAATGATAATCACATCTCTTTCCATAGAAAATTTAAGGTCATGTAATTTGGACCAACAAAGCTGGTGTTTAAGGCCTAAAAATTTATACCTAATAATGAAAACATTTTGAAGTTATATTTATTGGACCTACTATTTTGGTAGTTTTGGACTATATTACTTAGATCATATATTTCATTATTTTATGGTTATATAGCTTAATACTCATGTTTCCAAAGTTTAGGGTTATGTATTATAGACATCTTACTACTGTAGTTTAGGGTTATATAGATTAGACCTTATAATGTTGTAGTTTAGTGTTATATATATTGGATCTTATATTACTATATTTTAGATTAATATATCTTGGATTTTTTGTGTATGAACAAAATAAAATGTATTAAATGATAGACCAAGAGTAATCACATATCAAAGGGAATGAATCATGATGATGAAATGGGACAAGCATGCCAAGGATGATCAAGAATCACACTTGGGTGACAGGTTCCACTGTAATGTTGTTAGGGATCATAGAGATCAAAGTTAATTTTCAAAATGAAAATACACATATAGTTGATAGGATAGGGGCTCATATATAAATCATAGGGGATTATATGAATAACCAAGTATAGGGTCCCTTTAAATCATACATAATCATTTCCAGGGGATATAAAATTTTTAATGGGAAATTTAGGTTCTCAATACATGAAGTGGGTCATGAGGATAAATATTTAATAAGGGTTATATTACCTTACATAATTTATTCAAATATGAGTATTCAAGAAGGGTTTTGGAACCCTATATCCTTATTTCAAAGGCATTCTTGGTAGATTGTGACAAAACATCAAGGATGTCGAATCCACTTTGATAGTTGGATTATATAATGTATAAGTCATAAATCAAGGAGTTTGAACTGAGGATTATGTGATAGGGTAGAAATTATGGGGATGATCATGAATCACATTGGGGTGATGAGTTCCTCTATGATATTTCCATGATCCATAGGGATCTGAGGAACTTTTAACAAGTCAAAAATGCATATGGATGAAAGGCTAAGGGATCATATACATGATATAGGGGAAAATATGAATAGTAAAAAATTTCCCTTGAATCCAAATATATTACTTTATTAGGGTCATGAAAGGTTTATAAAGATTCAAGAACATAGGAAATGAAGTAGAGTATCGAGGAAAGGCTATCCAAGGAGGGGTTTGGAACCTTGTAGATAATATATATGAAAAGGGACAAGTGAAACATAATGTGAATGAGGGAATAATTTCAAGTATAGAATATCTCAGTTAAAGGGGTATTCAGTTTATAGTATTGAGGTTATGACTATATATCATATAGTTTTAGGTCAGATAATGGGGGAATTCAAAAGGCTCCAAAATGAGATGCTCTATCCCGACTTAAAAAACAGGCATGATATATGATAATGTAGCATCAAGGATTCCAAATACACTTGGATAGTTGGATTATGGAATGTGTAAATAAAAAATTAAGGATTTTGAAATGATTATTATGGGATGGGGTAGGTATGTCAGGGATGGTCATGAATCACAATGGGGTGACAAGCTCCACTATGATGATTATAGGGTTGACAGGGACCAGAGAACCCTTTTTCCAAGGAAAAATGATATGGTTGATAGGATGGGGGCTCATATGTAGGATAAATGGGTGGAAGTTCATAGTCAAAAATAAGGTCCCTTAAAGCCAAATATTCTATTTTCTCAGGGATTTGAAAGGATTGTGGGGATTTAAATACCCGAGAAATGAAGTAAGAAATAGAGGAGAGGTCTATACAAGGTGGTTCATGACCCCCTAAAAATTGTGTTTCCATGTACTGAACATGTTATAAATAAAAAATGATATAAAAAATATTTTATTTAACTTTTACCTAGATTGGAAGGGTTCAAAGAGCATGGATCAACATTTACTAGGGCCATAAGGTTGACCCTTTGGGATTTTCACCTCATTTGTGTTTATTATAACATTTTCCCAGGCTCTGTGAAGATGCAAAGCATAGTGAGTAGATACTTTACTTTTTTCTCAGACTTCCAATTATGGGATTTCATCTTGATAAATTCTATGTATCTTTGACTACAAGTTTAGGGTATTGTGATCTGTACCACCAGGGGATAGCATTTAAGGTCATATTACTTTGACCAAAACACACACAGTTTAAGCTCTTGATGCATGGAACAAATTTAATGAATATGTGTGTCAAAATAAAATATTTAAGATTCCCATAGTTAAGAATAATATAATACCCTTTTGAAAAGGAAATTTAGATGCTATAAATCATGTCTCTGAGCTCTTAGATAATGAGTAATCATATGGGAAAACATGAAAGGGATGATTGAGAAACACTCTAGGGTGAATAATTATACTGTGATGTTTATAGGGATCATAGGGATCAATGGGATTTTTTTTGAAGGAAACATGTGTATGATTGATAGGCCAAGGGTTCATATACAAGATCCAGGGGAATACATGTGTAGTAAAAAAGAGAGTCCCTTGAATCTGGGTATACTCTTTTCCATGGGTCGTGGAAGGTTGGAAGAATCATAAGGAACTTGAGTTAAAAAGTTTGGTTTATAGATTAAGGTGCTGAAAAATATGAAGGAAGCACCTTGATCCTAGATTAACCATGATCAGGCTACCATGGTCCTTTGATAATAAGTGATAGAGGAGAAAGGTTTGTGTAATTCTGAATCATGAAGCCAATATGAGACTATCATGTAGTTTAACATCATGAAAAAATGGAATCAGTTGTTTTGAAGCTTAGAGGCATGTAAAAATAACCTTATTCAATATATATTAAAATCATACAACTAAGATAAATGTTATACAATTTAAAATCATATGAACAAGATTTTGTAAACCGATATGAAAATTGTTCAAATTATATTTATATAAACCTTACATTGGTTGATGATATTTGAATATGAGATAATTTTTCATCCTTTCATAATCATATGGGTAAATAATCATCTTTTTGAGGATGCTATATTTATCTGAATCATACCTAAGTAATGTGAGCCTTTATGAATTGAATATTATTAAGAAGTTTATGGTATTATAATATGGATCATTTTTCCTCCCAACTTTATTCATGATGCTCCCATGGGAGTGACTGGTCAAAAACTCTATGCTCACATGAGTTATGTTTGGTGTGAGAAATTAGAGGTGGTAGGAGAATAAAATATACTCTATTGGGTAGGTGTAGATGAAAAATAGGGATAATAAATATAGGATTCATCCCACTATATCATGGGTTTATAGTTGAGGGAACCCATATTGAGGGATCCTACATAGACCTAGATCATATATTGAAGGAGTCCCTTTTCATATTTCTCATTTTGCAAGGATTTGTTTTGCACATGGGAAAAACAACTCATACTTTTATTGAGAATGGATGAGGCCCATCACAAGTGATGTGTGATTTGGTCGGGCACTAAGATAAGTTGTAGAATTTATGATTTCTTTATATGGGATAATTTGAGTTTCACTAAGCATACTGTAAGGATAAGAATTGGGCCATATATAGATTTTCTAAAGGAAATCCTCTGCGTAGATGTATCTTGTATGCATAAGGGAAATATGAAATTTTTAGTTTCATTTTACATCTGGACCAAGGATTGGTGATCCTAGTCTCACTATGTACCTATGATAATATAAATCAAACCATAGACAGTTCTTAGATGGTTGCCCCCATAGATTGAACTCATATGTGGGGGGAGGGGTATTTTGTTTAAGAATTACACAATATTTGTGAGGCTTATTATTCATAGTTATGACTCATGTATAGAGAATTAAAATCAAGTCTTACCTTATTTTAGGTATATTGTGGAAGGACGCATCATGAAAAAGGTTCAACACTAAGGCATTAGGGAGAATTTTTTAGATTTGTGGAAACAAATGGGTTTAGAGATCTAGGATTCACTATGTATAAAAAAACAATGGTAATCAAGAAACATATTGTTCTTGGAATAGTTTTCCCCTACAAATATATAGATCATATGAAAGGGAAATAAAAAGGATTTTTGCCTCAGGTTATGGCTATTCAATAATGCGATGGATTCCAACATATCAAGGTGAATGGGGGAATTGTTTCACTCTATTTTTTTTCTAATGATGACATACATAATCACAAAAATCTATCTACACACCACTGTAAGAATCTGGATGGTTTTAGGTATGATAAAGGGGGATATTATTATTTCAAATATTTTGGCTAGGCCCATGATAAAGATTCTGGGTGTCACTATATATCCTATAAGGAAAGGTATCACACCATATGCAGTTATTGAATAAAATATCCCCTTTATAAATTTGTATTATATAAAGGGTAAATGGGATTTTTGTTTTTCAAATAGAGGAGTGAACCAAAATCATCTAGGTGTATGGTATATGGATATTATGAAGTTTAAGAGCACCTGTGTTGGGAGAGACTCCTACATATGGTGGAATATTCAAAACTTTAAAACCAAATAAAGGTGATTTATTCTAATAAAAACTAAGCATGAGAGAGGGTTATGATAGTGATGAGCCTATAAATAGGCCCATGATAGCATACTTGGGTGTCTCTATATGTCTTGAAAGTTTAGGAATCAAGACAGATCTAGATCTTAAATAGGAATTCAAGAAAGTCAACAGTATAGATCTGACTCTCATGTATGGGAGTATTTTTTTCTTGACATTGTTGTTTGGACCATGATAGGGGATATATGGGTCACTTCATATCCTGAAATTATAGGAATAAATCCATGCATAGTTATTAAGGATAAATCTCTCTAGAAATATCAGTATCTTGTGTATGGAGAGGGAATTTTTATCACATTATAGATGAGCCTAGAATGTGGGGTCTGTGCATCACTACATATCCTATGTTGTTAAGAATCAAACCCCATGTAGTTATTAAAGGGGTATTATTATTTTTACATTGTAGTTGGGACAAGGATTAAGGGATCCACATATCAGTACTTATCCTGTATGGACTAAAATCATGCTACATGTATTTATTAGAAATAAAGCTCCCCTGTATAGATCCAACTCATATTTAGGGGAAAGGGGTATTTTATTCTGAGAATCATATCATAAATGAGAGGAACCATGTTAAAATATCCCATGTAGATAAATATCATACACAGGAGGGAGGAATGTTCATATTTTAATTATGATAATAGAGGATGGGCCCATGGTATGGTAAATACATGTCATTAAATATCCTATAGTGGTGGGAATCAAGCATACACACAGTTCTTATATAGAATGATTCCTTTCATAGATTTAGCTTATATGTAAGGATTCATGGGAATTAATGCTCTAAGTCATATTAAATACATGTGCCAAATACTTTTACATGGATTGAGATCTCATGTAGGGGAGAGATAACCATCAAGAATAGAAGAATCTATTTAGTTTAATGTCATGAAAGGTAGAATTTTACCACATAGTTTAATGTCATGAGGAAAGGATGATGTCCATTAAATTTAACTTTATAAAATAAGGGTGTGGATGCTATGTAGTTTAAAATTTTTCCACAAAGACTTATCATTGGCTTCACATGGGTCTAATCAATATGTGAAATGTAAGAACCTTGTCTCTATGATGAGTAAAGAACCAACATAATTGAGTGAAGTGTCAAGTATGAAGATAAGGTAGGGCCATTTCAAATTTTGATGTGAGAAGATGGAAACTTATCTCATGTTATTTTTTAAGTCTATGGTTAAGCCAAGAGTAGAAGGTCTAGAGGTGGCTATGTTTACCAAAGGAATGGTAATAAAACTACACACAGTTCTTATAAAGTGATGTCATATCTATATCTATCTAGTAAATATAAGGAACATTATTTTACAGTGAAATGTGTGGGTTGGCCTAGTATAGTAATATAGGTTTCACTACATATCTCATAATGATGAAAATCAAGCCACACTAAGATCTTTGAAAGATAATTCTTTATACTTGATCTTTTTAGTTTATGGGGAGAGGGGATTTTCTTTACATGGATATAAAACTCAAGCTGGTGTTGAGTCTCCTAAGAAGACCAAATTTGTGTATTTTAAGCTCTTATAGGATTGACCATATGTAGTTTAGTTAAATTTAATACAATAAGGATGTAAATGTTATATAGTTTAAAGTATTTAAACAATGAATATAGTTCCATGAAATTTAACTAATTACTACCAAGAATATGATGCCACGTGTTTTAAAGACTTAACTCTAGGACTCATTCTAGTAAATTTGGAGTTGTGCATATCAAACCAGCACTGATAAGTTTATATTCATGAATCTTGGACTTACATAGGTCAGTTCAGATCTGCACATCTCTATATTTTGATCACTTGGGAATTATGGAAAGTTTTTATTGAGAAACCATGCATTAGGAGGGAAGTGTGTGATGGTCTCGCTATCCATTTTGGATAAGGAGTAAGATCAATTGGAATAAACCTTGGGTATAACAAAAGGACCTTCCCATTTTAGTTCTAACATTGTAGGTTTCTCCCTCAGTATATTCAATGTTTTGTGAACGAATAATATATATCCTTATAAGAATAAGAGGAGGTATAACTTCTCATTAAATTCTTATAAAAGTTGATTATGATGGATTTCTAGGTTGTTCAATTTTTGCGACCACTTCTCATAGAGTCTCTTCTGTGCATGTTTATCTTCTGATAGTTGAATATAGATAGGAATTTAGAGTGAGAAAATTTTTACATTAATAGGAAACACTAGATCTATTATTTATACAACAAAATATTGGGTTGCTTGTGTGATAGTGATATTTGTGGAAGGATAGGCCCATAAGAAACACAAGAGTTTGTCTAATTAATATTTCTTGTCTTTTTAAACTATTATATGGAGTATATTTGAAAAATTCTTATTGATATCCTATATATACCAATTTTAATATGCATGATAGCGGGATTAATGATTGGACCCATTATTATACTCCTCGTATAGTCTTTTCAACTTAGAAGAACACAATTTTTCCCATTTTCCATCAATATTGTATGAGGGATACAAAATCTGGTGAGGATATTAGAATTCATGATTTTTACGATTTTCATTTTCCAAAATTTCTTGATGTTATGGAATCATCCTATTTAGAGAATAATTCAGTGATAAAAAGGATTTACATAGACTTCTTGGATGTGGCATGGGGATTAGGCCCCATGATATCTATTTTTATAGGGTTCCTAAGGAAAATGGTCAAGAAATTTATTGAAGAAAAAAATAATTAAAAAATTATAAATATTGGGATTTTATTACAATTCCATTCATGAACTAAAACCAAATTAGTAGGGAGATCATCTGATGGGGCGATATCCATAACAATCCCTTTGTTGGTGATTCTATCCACCACAAAATTTTCCTCCTGATAGATATGTGTTACAATGGAATTAAGACCCATTAGGAAGTCAATACACTCCATCCATCGAGTATTCAGTCTCCATAAAATGTGAAACATACCATTTATGATGTCTTGAACAATGATAGTGTATTTTCTTTCTAACCACAAATTGTTCCACCCTTTTTATCTTGTGAAAGAAACAACATTAATGATTCCTTGAATCTATACTTCAAGTGATGATGTCATTCCACATGATACATTTAAGAATCCAATAATCCTTCTATTATGATCATTAAATACATATCCACACCCCAAGGGACCTAGGTTCCCTTTTGATGTTCCATTCGAATAGAATTTTATCCAATTATTAAAGGGAGGTTTTCAAAATATATGTAAAGTTAAAACCAATGATTTTGAATTTCTAGAAATATCCAATCTTATAAGGACCAAGAAATCAAGAACAAAATTATTTTAATGACCACATTGTATTTCTTTTGAATATATAATTTAAAGAACAATTTTATCAAGGGATAACTGAGTATTGAAGGTAGTGCAGTTATACAACATTGTGTTGTGACCAAACTAGATGACATGTAGTAGTTATTCCACTGCCGCTTGAAAAATATTTTGAAGCTCGGTAGATAACGTGACTTGAGTATAGTGATGATTTAAAAGTAAAAGAGAGTTCATGATCATAATTTAAAATTAAAAATGATTATAAATCACCTTCCATAGTGTTGAGGTAGTAGCACAAATGAGAAATAATTATTTTATATCCTCCCTATACTTATTGTATATATTACACATAGAATAAATAGAAACACCAAAAGATTATAAAAAGTGATTAGTGGGTATTCTATTGTGCGCCAAACTCCATATTATATTCAGGCATGATGGACCAATACATTCTTTATTAATGTTTCTAATCTAATAAAAATCATGGTTTGAGTCACTAGTAGTGTACTGGTAATATAACTGACTGTCCAGAATGCCATTCCTGGAAGGTTCCTAAACCAAAACGTCTGAGAATAAAGAAAAAGTGTATCCACTTATGATATCTTTGATATCATTCTCTAGGTGAAGTTAATAGGCACAGATTTTTTTTTGATAGTGACATGAGAATAAAAATAATAATCTTGAGGTTGAAAAGAATCAACAAGAAGAGTCCTAGTCCAATTTTCAAGCCAAAATTTGAGAGATGAATTATTATTTTAAATCTTTCTTGATCATTCCATAATTTTGTGGTAAGATGATTTGAATACTATCCAAATGGAAGATTCCATGTAGGAAAAATTTCCTTGTTTTAGCCTTTCTATAAATATGGATCTAAAAAAAGGAGAGTACTGTCAAATTTCTATTGATGAGGTTCCAAGTAAACCGTACCTGAACAGATTCATTGAATCAGTTGAGTTTCTTGATTACCATACCCCATTAGAAAGAGGTATATAATATTTTTTCCAAGGGATAGTGACCACATTCTATTTTATAAGTTTTTTTTTGATCTGATCAGTAATACTAGTGAAATAGAAAGCCTATGGTATCCCCCATAATAAAGGATCTCCAAGGTAGTTTAAGGAAATGATCCCATATCTAATGTCTTTTTCTAAAAAGATAATTATTTTTATAGAAATGGTAAATCTCTTCCTGATGTAAACAAATTAATTATCCCAAATAATGGTTTTTCTTGAAACACTTTCATAGTGACACATATTTTTCTTATGGAACTGAATGTTCCATTTACTACCTTGAAAAAAAGAATAATGTAATAAACATAAAGTAGATGAGTTAAAATAGTGAGGGACCTAGAGTATTTGATTTGTTTGATTTTTCCTTGATCAAATATGTGAGTGATAAGTTTTTTGAGATAATATTCATCAATGGGGAAAATTATATTTGAGAGTGGATTAAATTTCCTTAACACTCTCGAGCACATGAAGTGTCCCATAAGAGGACCATTTATGAGAACCAAGATGTGGGCTGATCTAATAGGATACATCACCCAACCAATTAATATTCTTATTAATCTAATATTATGTAACAATTTATTGATTATATTCCAATCCATGGTGTCAAATTCATTATTGATGTTATTTTTGAGGGCAATTATACCATGTCTTAATTTTTTTCTAAAGATATTGACAAACTTTGATGTAGTGCCAATGTTATAGATCTAGGAATATTTGGTTGTATGAAAAATATCCAAGGGTTTTTAGATGAAATTTTCATGTATTTAGAAAGCATAAACATATCGGTGAACTTCACTTAGTCTTATATAATAATTTTCCAAAAAAAACCAAGCCTCATAATTTGATGGGAGATCCACGTTTCTAAATGATGATAACAATGAGAATCTATATGAACATATTGAATTAAACAAAGTATATATACATATATAATGAATCTAAGGAGTAATCAACTAAATCTTTGTTTATATAAGACTTTCTATTCATTTAGACCTATAATAAGGGTGCATTTTTTTGTTCGAAGTTGTGTTTTTTTATCAGTCTAATGGGAGGGTCCCATTTTGAAGGTATTCCATTATGGGGATCATCCATCTAATAATGGATATTGGATCATCATGTCTTAGTGAATCACATATATGATTAATCTCATCTATGTCATATATGATGATCTAGGAAACCACCCTTCAGTGTGCGATGTGGAAGATTATCTTACCCTGATTAGTATTAGCCAGGGTCATGGATAAATTGGACAATACATCAACATGATAATTTTTTGAATGATGAATTTAATGTTGTTTTGGTTCGAAGTGGAATTATTCTATTAGTCACTTTATATATCTGATGAGGAGGGATGAATCTTATTTAATGATGAAATATTCACTATTGATATGTTTGATCACATACGATGAATCACCCTTAACATTTATAATGAATATTTTAAAATATAGGGATAGTTCTAAGCCTACAATAAGGGCTTGTTATTCTTCCCCATTGTTGATGTAGCCTTTGGATAATAGGAAGGAGTATGGTTGAAGTTCCTTGGTATGGGAAATAGAGAATATTCCTAGAACAATATAATTAAGATGTGTTATTTCTATTATTTTCCCATTTATACTTAGATAGGCACCATTAAAATATATCTCCCATGATTGGGGAGAGACATGAGTATATAAAGCCTATTTTTTTTGGAGCTCAGTTTTTACTGGTGTGCTTTATGGTGCATGATGTTATATGAGATAATCAGCTAGTACCTACCCTTTGATTTCATATTTTGATACAAATTTAATGTTATATTTTTATAGGATAACATATCATTGAGATAGATTCCCAATTAGTAAAGGGAGGCTGAGGATATACTTGAGTGGGTTCATGCGAGAGATGAGGTGGACTTCATGGTGATACAAGTAGTGCCTCAAATTTTGTACCATGAAGTTGAATGCATGAAAGTTATTATAAATATTGGAATATTTGGTCTTAGTATCCAATATTATTTGATTGATATAGTAGATAAATTTTTTGTTCCCCATATCATTCTTCTATTTTATAAGGGAATCGAGTGATCACTCCATGACAACCACATATAGAATGAGAAACTTTTCTTCTACTACTAGAATTAAGACTAGTGAGTGTAACAAGTATTTCTTTATATTCAAGAATTATTCTTGTAAATATTCATCCCTATGATAGGGAACTCCATTATGAATCAAAATCATAAAGGGGAGTCATTTTTCAACTAGGTTTTCTGTGAAATTCATAATATAATAAAGGTGTACTAGAATCCCTCTTAACTCTCTATAATTTAGAGGAAGAAAAATTATAAGGATTAAACTATCATTATAAGGGTCAAATTTAATGTTTTAGTGGAATAATATAAAGCCTGATAATTTTATGGATGTTAACCTGATGGAATAGTTAAAAGGGTTCATCTTCAAGTCATACTGATATATCTTGCTGATGATTGTTCAAATGTTAGTGAGATATTAACAACACTACCATGATTCCCCCCCAATAATCAACATAACATTAAATGATTCTTTCTAGGAAGGGTTTAAAGATGTGATATATAGAATTCTAATAAGTTATGCTAAAAATATTCAAATCAAAGGGTATGAATTTGTAGAAGAAAATCACCTAAGGTGATATAAAAGTGGTGAATTCCTTATCATCAGTAGAAATCTTGATTTTTTTACCCTGAATACTAATCTATAAAAAAAAGGTCACGAAAACCCATAGTTTCATCATTTAAGAGATCCATGATTGGAACATGTAAACTTTCCTTAGGAAAATGTCAATTGAGATCCCTAAAATAGATATGGACCATGATTTTCCCATTCTTTTTCTTAATGGGGACCATGTTGGCTAGCCATCTCAAGTAGTTTACCTATTAGATGAAGTTGTATTTGATGATATTTTCAATATTAGATTCTACCATGGAGGAATACAAGGGATGAATTCTCCTAGCTTCCAGTTTGAAATATCGTTGGTCATCTGTCTAGACCAAGTGATATATAACCACATTGGGGGTCTAATACAGGGAATTCAATATAATTCTAAGCGAACACATAACAATTAAGCTTAAAGAATGAAATATAAAGATCTTGTTCTTCTAATGGAATGGAGGAACTGATCAGTTTAGTTCATGGGTTATTCACTATTCCATGATTTACTTTTCTGAGATCATCGATCATCATAGAGATACCTTCCTCAAATGCTAGAGGGGAATCTCTAAAGATATCCACTTAATCTTTTATCTCCACATAAATGAAAGTTTTCTTAGGTATTGTGGATAACATAAGAGCATCTATTTCCCCACTGAAGGATAAGTGGATAACCCTAGGATCTAGGAGTTCTAAAACATATTTATCATAATCTAGATCATTTTGATGATACTTTTTTGTTCCATGTTATTATCAGGGGTAGATGAAGTATGAACATTCTGAGTTGTAAGAGATATTATAAGATATTTTTTCATTTCTATTGGCTGAACATGAAGATTTTATAATCTTGTAAGGGTAGTGATATGACTATCTTATGATGGGACCACTTCCTCATTTATGTTTATAAGAAGTACATAATCATTACGGAGCATGCTCTAGGGGCTTACAGGGGCAATTTACAAGATTTTTGGAGTGAAATCCTTAATTTAACCCTCTTTCATTTATTTATTTACTACCCTATTGTAGGAATCAACCATGGCACACTAGGATTCATGAGATTCAAAAGTGGTGATATCACCACACAACATGCTATTTTTTTGTATATGGGGTACTTTAAGAACAAATAGACTGTTGATGGAACTTCTTCATGGCTATGAAGCCAAGGTCTCCCAATTAGTAATTATATGTCATGTCCTACTAGATAAACATGAACAAAAAATTAGTCACTAGATCCCAAAATTGGTACTTAAGCTTGATATTTACAAGGGGATTATGTTCTACTTTATCATACCCTTTAATGGTCATCTTTATGGGAGAGAAATCATCCTTTATATATCCCAAACATAGGGTAGTTTGTATTGATATAATATGAATCCCATAACCATTATAAACCAGAGATGATTAAATTTAAATAATATTAATCTTTCCCAAGAAATAAAAGGGAATGAATTGATCTTGAATGTATTCTTTCCAATCCTAATCAGTCAATGATATAGTGGCATGCCATTTTGTAGGGGTGGCTTCCACCTGATAGACCTTGGCTAGGGAAACTTCTATATTAAACTCTTGGGGACCTTAGATGGCCTCTATAAGTTCCTCCATAAGGTCTTTATAAATATGAATAGAATCAATGATTTATAGAATTTTTGGGAAAATCACCATCTATTTAAAAATGTAATACTTATTAATGATAGGTATAAGTTTCCCAATATAGGGTTACTCCTTAGTATGTGACTTAGGGGATGAAGTACTTGAGGTATATGGATTTGGCACTTGAGAATATGTTGAGGTAATTTTCATCACTGATGGTACTAATGGAGTGGGCCAAGAAAGCTTACTCACTTATTTATTATAGCCATACAATTTCATAACTACAATATGATCTATAACAACCCATGTTTTTTAAAAGGAAAACTATGTTTAATAGGGTATGCAATACACAACACTAAACACAAACAAACAATGATTATTTAAATATGTCCATTTTAACCCAACCATTAAAATTTCAGTTATGAATAGGATTAACTAATTTATGATATATATATATATATATTTCATACTCATAATAAATTCATTAATAAATTATTAGTAAATAATCACTCAATTTTTTTGGCAATGCCTTTTTTTTCATCAAAATACATTTTTTTCAAAAATGTTATTTATTTATTTTTTGTGAAAAAATATTATAATTATTTTATAGAAAATTTGAAAATGTATTTGATAAAATGATCTCTATTTTTGATATATTCATATCAAAGTTTACTTAGGGATTATTTTTTTGGATTTTTCTAAAAATATAGATTTTTCAATGAATAGTTTAAAATATTAATTTTATGTTATTTTGATAAATTAAGTAATAATAAAGTCCCATTATTATTTTAATTTTATTTAAATGTAACATAAGTTATCTTGAGTTATATTTAATTAAATAATGAAATTTAAATAATCCTTATACCATATTTTAAAATAAGTTTATTTTTAGGCATAAATTTGTTTTCTAAAAACTTTTTAAAATGAATAATGTTTATCTATTATAATTAATTAAAATTATCCCTAATGATGAATTATTTAAATTTAATTATATATATATATATTTATTAATTTAAATTCATATAACTAATATTATGAGTTATATATTTAAAGTAGAATCATATTTTCCTTGAAAAATTCATTTTTTAGAAAACCATTTTTCATCGTGTTTGCGGGATTTATATTAAATTAAATTCTTCCAAATATATGAATCTAATTTGATAAAATTGATTCCATATTTGGAATTATAATAATTAATATTATATTATAATAGGAACTTAATTTTTGAACAATAAGAATAGTAACCCTAGTAAATATTTATTTCCACAACAAAAAGAATATATATAATTACGTATAAAAATAGTTTAACAAGGTCTAAAAAAAATTAAACCCAATATTATGAATATATATATATATATATATATAGTTTAAGTTCAATATAATAATTAATATATATTTTTTATTCTATAAATGATTAAATAATGATTTAGATAAAAATAAGATTTCTGATGCATTAAAACATAAGTTGTAGTTGGTGTAATACATAGTTTTAATCAAGACACTTTTAATATTAATTAAATAATTTTTTAAAGAAATTATATTTTAATTAAATATTATTATTAGTTAATATATATTAAATATAAATGATAATATAATTTTGATGAGGTGAAATGTAATTCTTATAAGGGTTTGAAAACTGTTATTGTCAAAAAAACTAACATTTCTCAATAATTACCAATTATTATTTTAAAAGTGGAAATTCACATATATAGAAAATTATTTGGATAAAATTAATACTATTTTTGGAATAATCATGTCAAAATTATCCAACGGTTATTTTTTTTCATAATTTTTTGAGACAATCATTTTTTTGGGTAAAAATTAAATACAATATAAATATATGGTGTATATTATGACTTCATAATGACCAAAAAGTGATGTAATAAATGTTATAAATGGTATAAAAGTAGAAATATATGTTTCCAATTTAAAATAATTCACTCTTATGTTATTTTATTAATTTTATAATTCTTATGAATCCTCCAAAACCCATATTATATTTTATGTTTTAAAAATACATTCTTTATAAACACGACTCACTTCTACATCATGAGAGGTAATATTTTAATGAATTAAGACCTTTCACTTATAAAACAAGTAAAAAATATTATATTTTTGGGAAACCATGGGAATAAAACCTGGGAAGGTTTTTGGTTTTGATTAATTTATTATATAGAGTTCAAAACCTATGTTTGGGAAATAATAAAGAACTCCCCTCTCTTTTCCTTTATAAAATCACCTAGTCTTCCATTCCTATTTACTCATAACCCATGTATCACATAATTAATAGGACTTAACCTATATATATTCCTCATAAGGTACCCCAATACCTCAAGAATATCCTATAAAGATTTTGGAATCACCCTCTCATGATATGGAATCTCCCTCACTTCTTTTTATTCAAGAGAATATTTGATGTTGTGCCTCTTAATTTCCATTTGTTCTTATTTGGGTGTGTTTTTATACATACATATTAATTTAATTTATCTTTTAAAATTATTATTGACCACTTTAACTCTCATTAAACCATCCCATGAACCTATATGTACAACCATTATACTTTCAAAACTGTCTTATGATTTTGCATAAAAAAAGTGAGGGACCTCTCCCACTTCTTTTCAATTCAATAAACTTAATTATATTTATCCCTTTTAATGTCAATTGGTAAAGATTTAATGAACTTATAAATATACCTATACTATCCAATTAATGTCTTAACAATGAGATATCATTTATCCCCCATCATTATAGCGTTTACCTAAGTCGTTACTATGCCAAAATCCTATCATTCTCCCATTTATTCAAAATGTTTCTATATATAATGCCTTTTTTTCTTTCAATTAATATTAATGGGATATGATTTTACATATCCCTTATACTTATCATATATTTTTATAAATTATGAGAGACCCTGTCATGACCCGTCCCCCGGGGCCCGTATCGTGACTACCCCAAGCCCTCCTTCCATAGGCCAGGGGCTGGTGACTAGAACCAAAAGGCATAAATCCCTAAAATGGGAAGTCATTGCATTTATAACATTAAAAAAACACAACAGAGTACACAACTGGAAGTAAAACACTAAGTAAAATTGTATACAAAAGAGTGTGATGAAAGTAAAGGGGCCAGAAATACAAGCCCAACAGTAAAGTACAATACAACTGAAAAAGCTGATATAACTGAAGAAAAGAAGTAGAGAAGCTACTGGGTCATCCTATAAAATTACCACCTGAAGGGTGGGTATAGATGGCCTCCTCAACACCCAAAGTTCGTCCGTCCACTCCGTGTACGTCTTGCCAAGTGGTCTACCTCCAGGTACCATCCAGTACTGCTACTCTCTACCCCGATCAGCGCTGTCCGTCATCTACAACCAACACAACAAGGTGCGGGCATAGTCCATGCAGGGGTGACTATAAAGATACTCAGTAGGGACCCTAATACCTTCATGGTCTCACAGAATCCAACAAGGATAACCACAAAGTACAGAATCAACTAATAACCCTTACTTAGGTATATGCCCATACATATACCTAAGTTATCTAGTAACCCATATCAATCATGAGGAAACAAAAAAGTCATTGACTCAGCTAAAAATAGGATTTTTAGTGTAACTTAGAAGTGTAGATGATTAGTCATGAAGCTATATCATCTTATTCTGACAAGAGGCACTGCTTCTGACTATACAGAGTCGGACCCACACAGGATCGATAGGTACTAACCCCCGCAATGACCCATACAGGATCTGACCCACACAAGATCGGTATGCGCTGAACCACATAGGATCGCTGAGCGCTGACCCACACAAGATCTGACCCACACAGGATCGGTATGCGTTGACCCACACAGGATCGCTGAGCGCTGACCTCCGTATGATCTGTCTCTAACCTCCGCCTCACTAACAGCCACTGGATTCCTCACACCCAGTGCGCTCAAGCTCCGTAGAATCTTCCCTCGAGATATCGGTCATACCTCGACTGCTACTAAACTCCACAAAAGAGTACCCAAAGGACCGCTATGTCGTAAGGGTTCCAACGCGACAGACGGTGCGTCAATCAGACGCCCGGTCTGTGAGTTATTGGCATTTCCGTCCCAGGGGCCCGGTTTGTTTTTAGGTTCAAACCAACCCAACCAACCTCCAACTCTTTCCAAACCTCAAGTGGGGTATGCCAAAAGAACCTTCTCTCTCTAAGATTCCCATTGCTGTAGGAGGTTTGTCGATAGGACACCCGTAGCCCAAGATACGGGGGAAAAGGTGTAAACTGGCCAAACGGGTCCGGGTCCGGTCTGACCCAGTCGGGCCGACCCGGCCCGACCCGGTTCGGACCGGGGTCCGAACCGATCCGCGGGTCCGACCTGGTCTGAGAGGGCGGCTTGACACGAGTGGTCGGCCCGATGCGAGTGGGCGGCCCGACCAGAAGGCGGCCCGGCAGTCCGGTCGGCCTGGCGGCCCGGTCGGCCTGGCGACCCAACGACCCAATGGGGGTCCGCCTAAGCTGCGAGCAAGCGGGTAGCGCACACCCCTGGCTCCTGAATGATGGGTGGTGCCGGTCCAACACACGCGGGACCCGAAGGGGTCCCTCTCTTCCCGGATGGCCGAGCGGCCAGCCGCTCTGGCTCCACGGCGGCCGACCCTGCCGGCCAGCACTATACCTCTATCGTAGGGTGATAACGCCGCGGTTCTGCTACCCTCCATATGGCGCGACAACTCCATTCCCACCACCGCTACAGCCCAACCTGGTCGCGGCCTTCGTCTCCTCCATGGGGCGTGACGCCGCCGCGCCTCTTCCATCTGCCATGACCCTCCTAGCCGCGGTTTCCCCTCCAGCGTGGTGCGACAGCACTGCGCCCCTCCAGCACTATCGTGGCCCGCCTAGCCATGGCTCAGTTCTCTACAAGGCACGGCGGTGCCACGCCCTTGTGGCGACCCGACATCCTTGCGCCGCCGGCTTCTTCGCGGCCGGCTTGTTTCCGGTTACCGCGCGTACCGTCTCTATCATCAACAAACAAGAACAACTAAAGGGGGAGGGTCGGGCCGTGTTTGTGTGGTCCTATCCCTCCTCGTCATGGCGATGGCATTTGGAATTTCATAATCTATAAATTTTAATGAAGAAAAACGAAGGTTTATACTTATATATAAAATAACTCAAATCCCCCTACCTCAAGTTCAGGGATCGTTGACAGAGTCATGGGAAGGCGGACGTCGTTCCGTCAATGTCAGAGGAGAAAGAGTTCGAAGAAGATGAGTTGAGATGACGCTGTCGGCGTTCTTCGTAGGTGGCTATGCTTTCCTTTCTTTCCCTAGTTGAAGAAGGAAGAAGATGGTGTTCTTCGTTCTTCAGTGGCAGAAGAGACATTCTTTGTGTTCTTTGTGGGGAGAATGAAGTTCTACCAAGTTTCTCTAAGGCTCCACCAAAAGAGAGTTGCCAACCAAAATAAAATAATAGCTTTGTCTATTATTTTATTGTTGACATGAATTAAAAAGAATTCAAAATGTTCCAATTAATTAAGTGAAGGAGTTGGCACTCTAATGATAGGAAAGTGAGGAGGCTCCCCACTTAATTGGGGGTTCCAAGGGGTTAAAGTGGGGTTATTGGAGTTAAAGTGCTCGGGTGGGCCCCACCTAATAACATCCTCCCACAGGGGGGTTATACTTGGGATGGACCCACCACCATAACCTCCCATGGGAGGTTAGGGTGTGGTGGTCCCCACCTACAACTTCCCCTTGGAGGTTTTAACCACCAAAATAAAAATAAAGTTAATACTTTATTTTTATTCAATTTTTTAAAAAACCCCCAAAATCTAACTTCCACTCTTGTTAGAACACAACTGCAGTGAAGGTCTCACTAAGAAATAACTGATGCTGCGAGTTCAATGGTGCCCTCAGATTTCAATTCCAAGCACCAGTTCAAAATTTATAAAATCCCATACGTACGTTTACTGAACGTACCCGAAAAAAACTTCAGAAATTGATTTCGGGCACACCGGGCCTCGAAATCACGCGCCTTCAGAAACCGCAGACTCGTAAAATTCCCATGTATTAAAAAAAAATTTCACAGGAATTCCAGGTCTTTACATTCTCCCCACCTCAGGGCTTTACATCCCAATAAGCTATAACTCGATCTAAGGGAACAAATGGGGGTACTAAGCACGCATCTGAGCCTCCCTCTCCCATGTCCTCTCCTGGAGGTTCCTGTACTGCCAATGAATGCGCACTAGAGGTATCAATCATCCACGTAGGAACCACTCCTATCAATCCTCAATCTCCATTGGAACCTTCGTAAAAGTATCCCCGTCTTCGATGTCCAGCTCCCCGTGGTCGATGATGTGGGACGGGGCGTGCACGTACCTCCTCAGCTGAGATGCATGGAAGACATCGTGCACCCGGTGCAGATGAGGTGGAAGAGCCAAGCTATAAGCCACCTCACCTACTCTACTGAGGACCTGGAAATGTATGATGAAATGCAGTGACAACTTTCTGCCTTAGCCAAATCTCCACAAACCTCATCGAGGTGATACCTGTAGAAAGTCATGGTCGCCATCCTCAAACTCCAGAGGTCTCCGTCTCCTATCAGCATATGACTTCTGCCTTCTCTGTGCAATCTTCATCTACTCTTGGATGATCTGCACCTTCTCCGTGGTAGCCCATACCATCTCTAGTCTCACTAGTGCTGACTCCCCTGGGTCTGTCCAGCATAGTGGTGATCTGCAAGGTCGACCGTACAGGGCCTCAAAAGGTGCCATACCGATGGCGGAGTGATACCTGTTGTTGTAGGAAAAATCCACCAAAGGTAAGTGATCCTCCCAGCTGTGACCAAAGTCGAGGACACATACACAGAGAATGTCCTTGAGGGTCTGAATGTTCCTCTCAGTATGACCATCAGTTTGAGGATGGAAGGTGGTGCTCAAGCGAGGCTGTGTCCCAAAAGCTGACTGCAACCCCTTCCATAGCCGAGAAGTAAACCGTGCGACACGGTCAGAGATAATAGAATAAGATACTCCATGAAAATGAACTATCTCTTGCACATAGAGGCACCCCAAGCTCTCAACTGATCCCTGCTCTCTGATCGGTAGGAAGTGAGAAGACTTGGTGAGTTGGTCAATGATCACCCATATCGAATCATGACTCCTGGATGTACATGGAAGACCCATCACGAATTCCATGGATATCCCATCCCACTTCCACTCTAGGACCTTTAAGGGACGAAACAAGCCTGCGGGTACCTAGTGCTCCACCTTCACTTGATAACAAGTGAGGCATCGTGAGACAAAATCCATTACCACCTTCTTCATACCTAGCCACCAATGCTGTCATCAAAGGTCCTGATACATCTTTTCCACCCCTGGATGTACCGCTAGAGGGGAAGTGTAGAAATCCCTCAACACTTCCTCCTGAAGTGATACTGGTACCATGGTATGTCCTCTAAAGAGGATGACATGATCCCCACCTTTAGAAAATCCATCAGGTGCCTGCCCTGTGGATATTTGAGCATGTCGCATCTCGCAGTCAGTGCCCCCATACTACGCCTTCCTAACTCGCTGAAGAAGTAGAGGAGTGACTATGAGAGACTCTAGGTAGGCTGCTCCATCTCTATCCACAAAGGATATCTATAAAGCATCCAAATGCTCTATTGCCTCTCCTAGAAGCTGAATACCAGTCCTCCTATTGAGCGCATCCGCAACAACGTTCCCCTTCCCAGGAGTATAGACTATCTCAAAGTCATAGTCCTAGAGGAACTCAAGCCATCGCTACTGTATTAGGTTCATGTCCTTCTGAGATAAGATATACCTGAGACTCTTGTGTTCAGAGTACATGGTAAAATGTTCTCCCATAAGATAGTGTCACCACATCTTTAAGGTGAAGACCACTGCTGCTAACTCCAGGTTATGGGTAGCATAGTTCTACTCGTGCTTGTTTCCCTCGGAATTCGGGGATGACCTCGTTGATTGAAGATTCAAACATTCTGATCGGTTTCTAACGAGTTTGTTCATAGAACTGGAAGCATCCAATGATTCCACATCCATTTGGACATACTTTCCAATGGTAGGTGCTCACTAGTTTGTGGATTGATGAGGCTTAGGAATTTTCATTGGTCAAGAGGATGGGAGGTCGGACTCATCACACCTTTTTGAGGGGAATTATTGTCTACTCTGGGACTCTCTTTATATATTTAAGTTATGTTTGTGAATTCTTATTACATTACCAAGTATAAAATGATATTTTCTTCAGATATGACAATCAATTATTAAATATGTAGGAAATTTAGAGAATCTTTTATATGTATTGGAGGTTCTTCATCGATAGAGAATCATCTATATTTATTAGAGATTCTTGGTCAATGGTATCCTTCGACACATTTATATAGAAGTCTCTTGGTCATTATGATGACCATGCTGGTTTTAAAGCCACTCAGTGGGGCACTTGAAGTTTATTGTCATTCAGAAGGACATGGATTATTTCAGAGTTGGGATCGAACCCGCAGATGAGCTACCTATGTATCCTTTGTTTAGAAAAGGAATTAGAACCCACGTAGTTCGAGTAAGGGAGTATGATGTTTATTCATGATTGATGGCTCAAAGAAAGAAGTCATGATTACTTTTACACTCTAATCTCACGTGAATCATGATCGGTGTGAGAAACAAGAGGTATTGGTGAAACCAGACAATTGTGCCATGAAAGATGCAATGATGTGGGGCTTATGTATGTATGACTACCCAAAAATAGATGAGGACTAAGATTTACTTCAGGGAAGTAAATCCAAGAACATGGTCTATAAAGGTTTATGTACTTCATGGAGATTTGTGTTCTCTAACTTGGGGCTTACTCTTGAGGAAGATTCCCAAATTAGGAGGGGACTCATGATTGGGTTTTACTCCTGAGAAGGAAGCCCAGATCAAAAGTAAATTAAGACTGGTTAAGAGGAATTAAGACTGGGGCTTACTCCTGAGAAAGAATCCTAGGTTAAGGGACTTTAAGATTGGGGATTACTCCTGAAAAGGAGGCCAACATTAGGGGGCTTGGGGCTTACTCCTGAAAATGAGGCCCAGGTTAAAGGGTTTTGAAAATTAAGGGACTTGGGGCTTACTCCCAAGGAGGATTCCCATATTTGAGAATTATGACTGGGGCTTATTCCTGAAAAGGAGGCCCAGGTTAAAAATTATGACTGGGGCTTATTCCTGAGAAGGAGGCCCAAATTAATGAGGACTTGGGGCTTACTCCTAAGGAGGATGACTATATTTGAGAATTATGACTGGGGCTTATTATAGCGACCCCCAAATACCGGGGTGCTTAATGAGACATGATACACTTAACACTACATCATTACAAACAAAATATCATGTCTCATCACAACAGAGGATCGTGAGGCTCGGGATTCTGGGAAACCAGCTGCTTTTGTTTAGCTTCATTAATATCAACCGTACCTGAAAAATTTTAAACAAAACGTAGGGTGAGCAAAAATGCCCAGTAAGGGGTTTAAAAAAAAACATTTTTAGGAAAATCCTTTCATACATAAATCCTTTGAAAAGAATACAAATACTTTTCTCAAACATTATCATTTATTAAAAATATGAAATCCAACTTTCTTAAAAAACCACTTGCACAAAGAGGCACGTACTTGCAATAAGCCTTAATGTATACATGGTCAGAGTGCGCAAAATAAACAGAGTAAGCAATACATAAAGTTAAAACAAGGTTACTTTAATTCCAAGGGAATTACTATGGCTAGGTAGGAAAACATGCATATCATGGTTCGTGAGAAGAATGCAGTTCATTTAACAGTTCACTATAAGAAAACAGTTCTTGTCACGTTAAGTACGGTTTCATGATCAAGGGAGCCTTTCAAGGCAGACATTTTAGAAAGTGATAAAACATTACATTAAACAAGACAAGGACACGTAAAGTTCTTATGATACCAAACATATGTTTTTCAGTTCTTATCACATGTTTCCTTTCTCATAGTCTAAGGGAATTTACCCAGTTAGGGATGTCCTGTTAGTTGAACCATCCCCTGGTTCACCATTAATCTTCATATGTGGAGGGAAAGTATAATGCCGGACCTTGTCAAGACCTTGCGTCAAGACCATAAAAACATAACTTAACACGGGTCAAGGCTAACCGCCAAACCCGTTTCCATAGCAGCACAAGCCGAGGCTAACCGCCAAGACTGTAGCACATAACGTCTCATGAGACTCATCCTTTACCCAATGCATTGGAGCGCTGTATAATTCCGGGCGCACCCGTCCATAACATGTAAGTCCAATACTTCCCTCTCATATTTAGACATGGTCATACGTTCATTAGGTTTCATTCATATATTCATAAACAAAGTCTCTCATACATATTCACCATTTGAAGCAGATCATGTCATGAGCATAAATAAATAATTTGAAGCAGATTATGTCATGAGCATAAATAAAGAATCAGAAGCAGATTATGTCATGAGCATAGATAAAGAATCAGAAGCAGATTGTGTCATGAGCATAGATAAAGAATCAGAAGCAGATTATGTCATGAGCATAGATAAAGAATCAGAACTGGAAACAACAAGCTTATTACACAATAAATAATAACTTAAACACTCAATGTATTGGTTTGTCATGTAGAATTACATTATTACTAAGGGCCACTTCCAGGCTTAAGGATATCTTTAAAACATCTCCTTTTGGAACCATAATGTGCTAGAAAATTAAAAACAAGGCAAGTGTCATTTCTTGCAACTATTCGGAGTTCTAGAAATGGATAAGAATTAAAACAATCACCAAACAATGTTAACTTTCGTTTGCCAAAAATACTGTCAATCAGTCCACAGTTATGTATATATGTAACACACGAAGCCGTGTATTGTGTATATGTGTCTCAGTGGTTTAGTTAATTAAATAATACTCAATTGATTCATTACATGATTCACATATTCTTAAGAACATAAATTTTCTAACAAAAGGGGTATATAGGGTTTTATAAAAGCACACAAGGAAATCAACTTATCACTTGTGAAGGAATTCAGTTTTATTCATACTTTGGATTCCCACAAATCTTGTCTTAATTTGATGTACACAAAAACAGTTCTGATTTGGAAGAGGTTTCATAGAAAAGAAAAACATGTATATGTATATAAGTCGAATTATAATAAAAAAAAACATAACTTAAATTTGATCTTCCTCGTTTATATTTCAAAACATAAAACATGTATATTTATATATATGAAAAATATAAAATAACATAAAACGAAAAACAAACATGAACCCAAACCGAGTTTCAAAATATCACCCTTACCAGTACGGAGAGGAGGAGAGGAAGACAACGAAGCCAGCGGAATCAGGTGCATAGCCTCAGGACGTATGTATACATTACACACATAGTGCGTACATGCAAATGGGTTTGTGTTTATATAAACATGTATATACTTATTTATATTTTGAAGTAAAAGAAAACACAAAAGCACACTTGACCCCTTTCAAGTATTTGACACATTAAAACATGAGTTTAGAACTAATAATCATATTTAGGGAGCCCAAAAACAAAGGATTGAAAGTTATATCCAAATATATTTATATATGTTTACATATATAAGCGTATAAAAAAAAGAAACACAAAACTCAACCATCCCTTACCAGCTCGACGAGAAGGAGGAGGAGAAGAAGAGATGGTGCAGCAAACCAGATCCAGAAGCCGAGGGTATGAACATAGAATATATATATATGTTTATATATATATCAAGTAAAAACGTGTATATAACTATATACACAACCGGTGTTTTCACAAACTGGAAAAAAAAACAACCCTTACCAGAACTCGATGAAGAGGAGGAGGGTGCAGCCGATGCTGGATCGGTGGTCGGCCAACAAGAGAGCTCGGTGCAAGCTCTTCTCAACCGGTGCAGAAACAACCCTTGCCTGCGGTGAGGTCCGATACTTAAGAAGAGACGACGGAGATCCAAGGCCGGGGTCAGTGTCAAGCTGTGTGGAAAGAAGGCGTCGCTGGGTCTACACGGCGAAGAAGAAGAAAGAAAAAAAAGATGCAGCAGCACTGCTGGTTCGACGTGAGAAGGAGGAGTGCGACGTGGAGAAGGAGAAAACGACCGACGGCTGGGATTTAA
This sequence comes from Viscum album, assembly GCA_963277665.1. Classification (NCBI taxonomy): domain Eukaryota; kingdom Viridiplantae; phylum Streptophyta; class Magnoliopsida; order Santalales; family Viscaceae; genus Viscum; species Viscum album. Next base: position 528,703,264 of record OY728146.1, read on the forward strand.
TCGACCCGATCCAGCGGCTGAGGTAAGATGCGGCGCAAAGGCAGGAGGAAACACGGGCCTCCCCTACCCGCGATTTGTTTCCTTTTGAAATTTTTTAATTTTTTTTTATAAAACTTTATCATTATTTAACATTCAATTATTTACAACTTTAATTATTTTAATAAAAAGTCTTTTGTCAATCAATTTAATCAAGACTAATTTATATTATTATTATTAAACCACTCTTATTTAAAATATATTATTGGTTAAAATATATATATATATATATATATTGATTTAGTCAAAACGTTTTATTATATGTATATATATATATATTTTTGCAACATCAAAAATTAATATTAGATTGACAATATTATTAATCCTTATTTATTAATTACATACTATTTCATTAAAACTTGACACAAGTATATATATTTTAATTCCCCTTGCTAGTTAACTATCCTATTTTTCTTAATTAGAAGGTAACATTTAGTGCAACTATATTTTATCACACATACAAGTGTGTGTTGGTGAAAATATTAACACCACAAAACACACAAGTGAAAGAAACCATAATTTGACGTAGTTTCTAAAATAATTAATAAAAGGTTTAATCATACGAGAAATAAGGTATCTATTTTGATGCAAACTCATAAATGAAATTCAACAGGTTTGATATAACTAGAAAACAGTTGTTTAATTATTTAATTAAAAAGTAAAATGGAAGAGGACAATAATATTAATTCTTTTCTTTTAAAACATAAAATACAAATCATATTTTCTGAAAACAAAGGATAATTAACATTGAGGTCATTTAAAACATTAAATAAAACTACACATGTATCATTCGGATCATTTTATTTCCAATGGTCAAAACGATCATTGGATTCTTTGGGAACCAACGGTCGGATTTATGGTCGTTTGGGGTCCAACGGTTAGATTTATGACCGTTTGTGGTCCAACGGTCATCTTTGGTGCTTATAAAAGAATTTGCTTCGGGTGTCCTTTACTTCAAAGTGACCGAAGAAGAACGGAAGATGGTTCGCATGATCCCCTTGGTGTTGAGCACGGTCGCGGTGGCGTCAGCCATTATTATGTTCTTTATGATGGATGTTCGGAAACCCTACCGCATATTCGGGCTCCTAGTAGTTCTAAGCAGTCTTCCTGTCGTTGTAATCGGATTCTTGGTTGGAATCCTTGGTTAGTGATGTTTTGATTGTGGGAAGTTGTAAACGTCATGTTTCTTAATAAAGGAGTGTTCCATTCATGCTTGTTGTTACGTTTTTCGTTTATTTTCTTATTCTTTTTAAAGCAAGATGGTCCAACTAAAAGGGGAAACATATCATTACACAAAACATGAATTCTCGGGTTGTTACATTATCTCCCCCTTAAAAGAATTGCGTCCCCGCAATTCTATTTGTAAAAAGACAAGAAAAGACTTCGGTCGCACAACATCACCAAAACTGAAGGCCTGGCTCAGTTAACGGAACCCCTAAACTGGTACACAGCTCCTCTGTTTCCCTGACCCAGATACACTTTGAGCAATAAGACTTGTACTCCTGCTCATGGGCACTACACACAGGCTTCCACAGGGAGGCCCGTGCAATAAACAACTCTGAGACGTCCGAGCGGACGAATCCCCTAGTAACCCTTCGAACTTCATTACGCTCGAGGTAGTTGAGGGGTACAATGCGATTGAGAAGGCTGACGTTCAGGATCTGAAACATGTAGGCAGCTCTGAGGTTGCCGTCCTGAGCTGCTACGAGAAAGCAAGCTCTGGCAGAGAAGTTCCGTGTCATAGAGAAACACAGAAACAACCCTTCCTGGTATCTCCCCCTTCGACTATAGCAGGGGAGCTGGGTGGTGGCAAGGAGGTGGATCACATATTCATTCTCCTGACATGCGCGGAGAATTTCTGGACTGTTTGCTATGTCCATAAGACGTTGACAGGACCTTCGTAGGTGGAGAAAGGAGGGAAAGTCCTCCATACAAGTTCTGATCAAGACAACCTCTATTAACTCGTCAGGCAGAGACGAGAGGTTCATCTGACTTGCCATCTGGAAAAAAAATCAAACAAGAGAGGTCACTTATCAACACTAAGAGGAAAGAGATCATAAACTTTTTAATTAAGAAAGTTTACACATTAAAGTCTGAGTTTTCCAGACGGACACTACAAAGAGAGGCGAAACTCTCTAACTCCACAAACCAAACACAGGAAGAACAAACAGGACTAAAGTCATGGGGACATTTATAGCGCCTCTTGAGTTTCGCGTGAGGGGTGTGGAGTTGGGAAACGTCAGTGTACACTTCTTGCCTAAGAGACACACGAGTGGACTCATTCTCCAATGCTTCGAAGTCCAATAACTGGCCCCAGAAGCCATAGTGCAGGACTTGACACAGATAAGCCGCTCGAAGATCTCCGGCAGCAGCAGCTTCTTGGAAAGGGTTATCTAGCATTATGCCAAACTCCTCGCCCGCAGTAAACACTCGGAAGAGTCCTTCGTGATACCTTCCTCGACGTGCATACGAGGGAAACTGGGTCATCATCATTAGGAGATAATCCATCCCTATTCCCCGGTGGAGACTAAGCACCCTAGATGAGTTCGACACATCGTATAGGTGCTTACACGTCATGCGAATGTGAGCGTAGTTCAAGAAGTTTTCACGGCTAACTAGAGATATAATGTTCTCTAGGGCCTCGGTGGGGAGTGACAAAAGGTCAGTAGGTACATCAGCCATCTGAAAATCATAACGTTTTTACTTAATTAGTCTTAGCAATATATTTATATCACCTGGTTTTCCAGAGTTTCCTGAACCCATCCTCTGATACCAACTATAGCGACCCCCAAATACCGGGGTGCTTAATGAGACATGATACACTTAACACTACATCATTACAAACAAAATATCATGTCTCATCACAACAGAGGATCGTGAGGCTCGGGATTCTGGGAAACCAGCTGCTTTTGTTTAGCTTCATTAATATCAACCGTACCTGAAAATTTTTAAACAAAACGTAGGGTGAGCAAAAATGCCCAGTAAGGGGTTTAAAAAAAACATTTTTAGGAAAATCCTTTCATACATAAATCCTTTGAAAAGAATACAAATACTTTTCTCAAACATTATCATTTATTAAAAATATGAAATCCAACTTTCTTAAAAAACCACTTGCACAAAGAGGCACGTACTTGCAATAAGCCTTAATGTATACATGGTCAGAGTGCGCAAAATAAACAGAGTAAGCTATACATAAAGTTAAAACAAGGTTACTTTAATTCCAAGGGAATTACTATGGCTAGGTAGGAAAACATGCATATCATGGTTCGTGAGAAGAATGCAGTTCATTTAACAGTTCACTATAAGAAAACAGTTCTTGTCACGTTAAGTACGGTTTCATGATCAAGGGAGCCTTTCAAGGCAGACATTTTAGAAAGTGATAAAACATTACATTAAACAAGACAAGGACACGTAAAGTTCTTATGATACCAAACATATGTTTTTCAGTTCTTATCACATGTTTCCTTTCTCATAGTCTAAGGGAATTTACCCAGTTAGGGATGTCCTGTTAGTTGAACCATCCCCTGGTTCACCATTAATCTTCATATGTGGAGGGAAAGTATAATGCCGGACCTTGTCAAGACCTTGCGTCAAGACCATAAAAACATAACTTAACACGGGTCAAGGCTAACCGCCAAACCCGTTTCCATAGCAGCACAAGCCGAGGCTAACCGCCAAGACTGTAGCACATAACGTCTCATGAGACTCATCCTTTACCCAATGCATTGGAGCGCTGTATAATTCCGGGCGCACCCGTCCATAACATGTAAGTCCAATACTTCCCTCTCATATTTAGACATGGTCATACGTTCATTAGGTTTCATTCATATATTCATAGACAAAGTCTCTCATACATATTCACCATTTGAAGCAGATCATGTCATGAGCATAAATAAATAATTTGAAGCAGATTATGTCATGAGCATAAATAAAGAATCAGAAGCAGATTATGTCATGAGCATAGATAAAGAATCAGAAGCAGATTATGTCATGAGCATAGATAAAGAATCAGAAGCAGATTATGTCATGAGCATAGATAAAGAATCAGAACTGGAAACAACAAGCTTATTACACAAGAAATAATAACTTAAACACTCAATGTATTGGTTTGTCATGTAGAATTACATTATTACTAAGGGCCACTTCCAGGCTTAAGGATATCTTTAAAACATCTCCTTTTGGAACCATAATGTGCTAGAAAATTAAAAACAAGGCAAGTGTCATTTCTTGCAACTATTCGGAGTTCTAGAAATGGATAAGAATTAAAACAATCACCAAACAATGTTAACTTTCGTTTGCCAAAAATACTGTCAATCAGTCCACAGTTATGTATATATGTAACACACGAAGCCGTGTATTGTGTATATGTGTCTCAGTGGTTTAGTTAATTAAATAATACTCAATTGATTCATTACATGATTCACATATTCTTAAGAACATAAATTTTCTAACAAAAGGGGTAGATAGGGTTTTATAAAAGCACACAAGGAAATCAACTTATCACTTGTGAAGGAATTCAGTTTTATTCATACTTTGGATTCCCACAAATCTTGTCTTAATTTGATGTACACAAAAACAGTTCTGATTTGGAAGAGGTTTCATACAAAAGAAAAACATGTATATGTATATAAGTCGAATTATAATAAAAAAAAACATAACTTAAATTTGATCTTCCTCGTTTATATTTCAAAACATAAAACATGTATATTTATATATATGAAAAATATAAAATAACATAAAACGAAAAACAAACATGAACCCAAACCGAGTTTCAAAATATCACCCTTACCAGTACGGAGAGGAGGAGAGGAAGACAACGAAGCCAGCGGAATCAGGTGCATAGCCTCAGGACGTATGTATACATTACACACATAGTGCGTACATGCAAATGGGTTTGTGTTTATATAAACATGTATATACTTATTTATATTTCGAAGTAAAAGAAAACACAAAAGCACACTTGACCCCTTTCAAGTATTTGACACATTAAAACATGAGTTTAGAACTAATAATCATATTTAGGGAGCCCAAAAACAAAGGATTGAAAGTTATATCCAAATATATTTATATATGTTTACATATATAAGCGTATAAAAAAAAGAAACACAAAACTCAACCATCCCTTACCAGCTCGACGAGAAGGAGGAGGAGAAGAAGAGATGGTGCAGCAAACCAGATCCAGAAGCCGAGGGTATGAACATAGAATATATATATATGTTTATATATATATCAAGTAAATACGTGTATATAACTATATACACAACCGGTGTTTTCACAAACTGAAAAAAAAACAACCCTTACCAGAACTCGATGAAGAGGAGGAGGGTGCAGCCGATGCTGGATCGGTGGTCAGCCAACAAGAGAGCTCGGTGCAAGCTCTTCTCAACCGGTGCAGAAACAACCCTTGCCTGCGGTGAGGTCCGATACTTAAGAGGAGACGACGGAGATCCAAGGCCGGGGTCAGTGTCAAGCTGTGTGGAAAGAAGGCGTCGCTGGGTCTACACGGCGAAGAAGAAGAAAGAAAAAAAAGATGCAGCAGCACTGCTGGTTCGACGTGAGAAGGAGGAGTGCGACGTGGAGAAGGAGAAAACGACCGACGGCTGGGATTTAATCGACCCGATCCAGCGGCTGAGGTAAGATGCGGCGCAAAGGCAGGAGGAAACACGGGCCTCCCCTACCCGCGATTTGTTTCCTTTTGAAATTTTTTAATTTTTTTTTTATAAAACTTTATCATTATTTAACATTCAATTATTTACAACTTTAATTATTTTAATAAAAAGTCTTTTGTCAATCAATTTAATCAAGACTAATTTATATTATTATTATTAAACCAATCTTATTTAAAATATATTATTGGTTAAAAAAAAATATATATATATATATTGATTTAATCAAAACGTTTTATTATATGTATATATATATATATTTTTGCAACATCAAAAATTAATATTAGATTGACAATATTATTAATCCTTATTTATTAATTACATACTATTTCATTAAAACTTGACACAAGTATATATATTTTAATTCCCCTTGCTAGTTAACTATCCTATTTTTCTTAATTAGAAGGTAACATTTAGTGCAACTATATTTTATCACACATACAAGTGTGTGTTGGTGAAAATATTAACACCACAAAACACACAAGTGAAAGAAACCATAATTTGACGTAGTTTCTAAAATAATTAATAAAAGGTTTAATAATACGAGAATTAAGGTATCTATTTTGATGAAAACTCATAAATGAAATTCAACAGGTTTGATATAACTAGAAAACAGTTGTTTAATTATTTAATTAAAAAGTAAAATGGAAGAGGACAATAATATTAATTCTTTTCTTTTAAAACATAAAATACAAATCTTATTTTCTGAAAACAAAGGATAATTAACATTGAGGTTATTTAAAACATTAAAGAAAACTACACATGTATCATTCGGATCATTTTATTTCCAATGGTCAAAACGATCATTGGATTCTTTGGGAACCAACGGTCGGATTTATGGTCGTTTGGGGTCCAACGGTTAGATTTATGACCGTTTGTGGTCCAACGGTCATCTTTGGTGCTTATAAAAGAATTTGCTTCGGGTGTCCTTTACTTCAAAGTGACCGAAGAAGAACGGAATATGGTTCGCATGATCCCCTTGGTGTTGAGCACGGTCGCGGTGGCGTCAGCCATTCTTATGTTCTTTATGATGGATGTTTGGAAACCCTACCGCATATTCGGGCTCCTAGTAGTTCTAAGCAGTCTTCCTGTCGTTGTAATCGGATTCTTGGTTGGAATCCTTGGTTAGTGATGTTTTGATTGTGGGAAGTTGTAAACGTCATGTTTCTTAATAAAGGAGTGTTCCATTCATGCTTGTTGTTACGTTTTTCGTTTATTTTCTTATTCTTTTTAAAGCAAGATGGTCCAACTAAAAGGGGAAACATATCATTACACAAAACATGAATTCTCGGGTTGTTACATTATCTCCCCCTTAAAAGAATTGCGTCCCCGCAATTCTATTTGTAAAAAGACAAGAAAAGACTTCGGTCGCACAACATCACCAAAACTGAAGGCCTGGCTCAGTTAACGGAACCCCTAAACTGGTACACAACTCCTCTGTTTCCCTGACCCAGATACACTTTGAGCAATAAGACTTGTACTCCTGCTCATGGGCACTACACACAGGCTTCCACAGGGAGGCCCGTGCAATAAACAACTCTGAGACGTCCGAGCGGACGAATCCCCTAGTAACCCTTCGAACTTCATTACGCTCGAGGTAGTTGAGGGGTACAATGCGATTGAGAAGGCTGACGTTCAGGATCTGAAACATGTAGGCGGCTCTGAGGTTTCCGTCCTGAGCTGCTACGAGAAAGCAAGCTCTGGCGGAGAAGTTCCGTGTCATAGAGAAACACAGAAACAGCCCTTCCTGGTATCTCCCCCTTCGCCTATAGCAGGGGAGTTGGGTGGTGGCAAGGAGGTGGATCACATATTCATTCTCCTGACATGCGCGGAGAATTTCTGGACTGTTTGCTATGTCCAGAAGACGTTGACAGGACCCTCGTAGGTGGAGAAAGGAGGGAAAGTCCTCCATACAAGTTCTGATCAAGACAACCTCTATTAACTCGTCAGGAAGAGACGAGAGGTTCATCTGACTTGCCATCTGGAAAAAAAATCAAACAAGAGAGGTCACTTATCAACACTAAGAGGAAAGAGATCATAAACTTTTTAATTAAGAAAGTTTACAAATTAAAGTCTGAGTTTTCCAGACGGACACTACAAAGAGAGGCGAAACTCTCTAACTCCACAAACCAAACACAGGAAGAACAAACAGGACTAAAGTCATGGGGACATTTATAGCGCCTCTTGAGTTTCGCGTGAGGGGTGTGGAGTTGGGAAACGTCAGTGTACACTTCTTGCCTAAGAGACACACGAGTGGACTCATTCTCCAACGCTTCGAAGTCCAATAACTGGCCCCAGAAGCCATAGTGCAGGACTTGACACAGATAAGCCGCTCGAAGATCTCCGGCAGCAGCAGCTTCTTGGAAAGGGTTATCTAGCATTGTGCCAAACTCCTCGCCCGCAGTAAACACTCGGAAGAGTCCTTCGTGATACCTTCCTCGACGTGCATACGAGGGAAACTGGGTCATCATCATTAGGAGATAATCCATCCCTATTCCCCGGTGGAGACTAAGCACCCTAGATGAGTTCGACACATCGTATAGGTGCTTACACGTCATGCGAATGTGAGCGTAGTTCAAGAAGTTTTCACGGCTAACTAGAGATATAATGTTCTCTAGGGCCTCGGTGGGGAGTGACAAAAGGTCAGTAGGTACATCAGCCATCTGAAAATCATAACGTTTTTACTTAATTAGTCTTAGCAATATATTTATATCACCTGGTTTTCCAGAGTTTCCTGAACCCATCCTCTGATACCAACTATAGCGACCCCCAAATACCGGGGTGCTTAATGAGACATGATACACTTAACACTACATCATTACAAACAAAATATCATGTCTCATCACAACAGAGGATCGTGAGGCTCGGGATTCTGGGAAACCAGCTGCTTTTGTTTAGCTTCATTAATATCAACCGTACCTGAAAATTTTTAAACAAAACGTAGGGTGAGCAAAAATGCCCAGTAAGGGGTTTAAAAAAAAACATTTTTAGGAAAATCCTTTCATACATAAATCCTTTGAAAAGAATACAAATACTTTTCTCAAACATTATCATTTATTAAAAATATGAAATCCAACTTTCTTAAAAAACCACTTGCACAAAGAGGCACGTACTTGCAATAAGCCTTAATGTATACATGGTCAGAGTGCGCAAAATAAACAGAGTAAGCAATACATAAAGTTAAAACAAGGTTACTTTAATTCCAAGGGAATTACTATGGCTAGGTAGGAAAACATGCATATCATGGTTCGTGAGAAGAATGCAGTTCATTTAACAGTTCACTATAAGAAAACAGTTCTTGTCACGTTAAGTACGGTTTCATGATCAAGGGAGCCTTTCATGTAAGACATTTTAGAAAGTGATAAAACATTACATTAAACAAGACAAGGACAACTAAAGTTCTTATGATACCAAACATATGTTTTTCAGTTCTTATCACATGTTTCCTTTCTCATAGTCTAAGGGAATTTACCCAGTTAGGGATGTCCTGTTAGTTGAACCATCCCCTGGTTCACCATTAATCTTCATATGTGGAGGGAAAGTATAATGCCGGACCTTGTCAAGACCTTGCGTCAAGACCATAAAAACATAACTTAACATGGGTCAAGGCTAACCGCCAAACCCGTTTCCATAGCAGCACAAGCCGAGGCTAACCGCCAAGACTGTAGCACATAACGTCTCATGAGACTCATCCTTTACCCAATGCATTTGAGCGCTGTATAATTCCGGGCACACCCGTCCATAACATGTAAGTCCAATACTTCCCTCTCATATTTAGACATGGTCATACGTTCATTAGGTTTCATTCATATATTCATAGACAAAGTCTCTCATACATATTCACCATTTGAAGCAGATCATGTCATGAGCATAAATAAATAATTTGAAGCAGATTATGTCATGAGCATAAATAAAGAATCAGAAGCAGATTATGTCATGAGCATAGATAAAGAATCAGAAGCAGATTATGTCATGAGCATAGATAAAGAATCAGAAGCAGATTATGTCATGAGCATAGATAAAGAATCAGAACTGGAAACAACAAGCTTATTACAGAAGAAATAATAACTTAAACACTCAATGTATTGGTTTGTCATGTAGAATTACATTATTACTAAGGGCCACTTCCAGGCTTAAGGATATCTTTAAAACATCTCCTTTTGGAACCATAATGTGCTAGAAAATTAAAAACAAGGCAAGTGTCATTTCTTGCAACTATTCGGAGTTCTAGAAATGGATAAGAATTAAAACAATCACCAAACAATGTTAACTTTCGTTTGCCAAAAATACTGTCAATCAGTCCACAGTTATGTATATATGTAACACACGAAGCCGTGTATTGTGTATATGTGTCTCAGTGGTTTAGTTAATTAAATAATACTCAATTGATTCATTACATGATTCACATATTCTTAAGAACATAAATTTTCTAACAAAAGGGGTAGATAGGGTTTTATAAAAGCACACAAGGAAATCAACTTATCACTTGTGAAGGAATTCAGTTTTATTCATACTTTGGATTCCCACAAATCTTGTCTTAATTTTATGTACACAAAAACAGTTCTGATTTGGAAGAGGTTTCATACAAAAGAAAAACATGTATATGTATATAAGTCGAATTATAATAAAAAAAAACATAACTTAAATTTGATCTTCCTCGTTTATATTTCAAAACATAAAACATGTATATTTATATATATGAAAAATATAAAATAACATAAAACGAAAAACAAACATGAACCCAAACCGAGTTTCAAAATATCACCCTTACCAGTACGGAGAGGAGGAGAGGAAGACAACGAAGCCAGCGGAATCAGGTGCATAGCCTCAGGACGTATGTATACATTACACACATAGTGCGTACATGCAAATGGGTTTGTGTTTATATAAACATGTATATACTTATTTATATTTCGAAGTAAAAGAAAACACAAAAGCACACTTGACCCCTTTCAAGTATTTGACACATTAAAACATGAGTTTAGAACTAATAATCATATTTAGGGAGCCCAAAAACAAAGGATTGAAAGTTATATCCAAATATATTTATATATGTTTACATATATAAGCGTATAAAAAAAAGAAACACAAAACTCAACCATCCCTTACCAGCTCGACGAGAAGGAGGAGGAGAAGAAGAGATGGTGCAGCAAACCAGATCCAGAAGCCGAGGGTATGAACATAGAATATATATATATGTTTATATATATATCAAGTAAATACGTGTATATAACTATATACACAACCGGTGTTTTCACAAACTGGAAAAAAAACAACCCTTACCAGAACTCGATGAAGAGGAGGAGGGTGCAGCCGATGCTGGATCGGTGGTCAGCCAACAAGAGAGCTCGGTGCAAGCTCTTCTCAACCGGTGCAGAAACAACCCTTGCCTGCGGTGAGGTCCGATACTTAAGAGGAGACGACGGAGATCCAAGGCCGGGGTCAGTGTCAAGCTGTGTGGAAAGAAGGCGTCGCTGGGTCTACACGGCGAAGAAGAAGAAAGAAAAAAAAGATGCAGCAGCACTGCTGGTTCGACGTGAGAAGGAGGAGTGCGACGTGGAGAAGGAGAAAACGACCGACGGCTGGGATTTAATCGACCCGATCCAGTGGCTGAGGTAAGATGCGGCGCAAAGGCAGGAGGAAACACGGGCCTCCCCTACCCGCGATTTGTTTCCTTTTGAAATTTTTTAATTTTTTTTTATAAAAATTTATCATTATTTAACATTCAATTATTTACAACTTTAATTATTTTAATAAAAAGTCTTTTGTCAATCAATTTAATCAAGACTAATTTATATTATTATTATTAAACCACTCTTATTTAAAATATATTATAGGTTAAAAAATATATATATATATATATATTGATTTAATCAAAACGTTTTATTATATGTATATATATATATATTTTTGCAACATCAAAAATTAATATTAGATTGATAATATTATTAATCCTTATTTATTAATTACATACTATTTCATTAAAACTTGACACAAGTATATATATTTTAATTCCCCTTGCTAGTTAACTATCCTATTTTTCTTAATTAGAAGGTAACATTTAGTGCAACTATATTTTATCACACATACAAGTGTGTGTTGGTGAAAATATTAACACCACAAAACACACAAGTGAAAGAAACCATAATTTGACGTAGTTTCTAAAATAATTAATAAAAGGTTTAATAATACGAGAAATAAGGTATCTATTTTGATGAAAACTCATAAATGAAATTCAACAGGTTTGATATAACTAGAAAACAGTTGTTTAATTATTTAATTAAAAAGTAAAATGGAAGAGGACAATAATATTAATTCTTTTCTTTTAAAACATAAAATACAAATCTTATTTTCTGAAAACAAAGGATAATTAACATTGAGGTCATTTAAAACATTAAAGAAAACTACACATGTATCATTCGGATCATTTTATTTCCAATGGTCAAAACGATCATTGGATTCTTTGGGAACCAACGGTCGGATTTATGGTCGTTTGGGGTCCAACGGTTAGATTTATGACCGTTTGTGGTCCAACGGTCATCTTTGGTGCTTATAAAAGAATTTGCTTCGGGTGTCCTTTACTTCAAAGTGACCGAAGAAGAACGGAATATGGTTCGCATGATCCCCTTGGTGTTGAGCACGGTCGCGGTGGCGTCAGCCATTCTTATGTTCTTTATGATGGATGTTCGGAAACCCTACCGCATATTCGGGCTCCTAGTAGTTCTAAGCAGTCTTCCTGTCGTTGTAATCGGATTCTTGGTTGGAATCCTTGGTTAGTGATGTTTTGATTGTGGGAAGTTGTAAACGTCATGTTTCTTAATAAAGGAGTGTTCCATTCATGCTTGTTGTTACGTTTTTCGTTTATTTTCTTATTCTTTTTAAAGCAAGATGGTCCAACTAAAAGGGGAAACATATCATTACACAAAACATGAATTCTCGGGTTGTTACATTATCTCCCCCTTAAAATAATTGCGACCCCACAATTCTATTTGTAAAAAGACAAGAAAAGACTTCGGTCGCACAACATCACCAAAACTGAAGGCCTGGCTCAGTTAACGGAACCCCTAAACTGGTACACAGCTCCTCTGTTTCCCTGACCCAGATACACTTTGAGCAATAAGACTTGTACTCCTGCTCATGGGCACTACACACAAGCTTCCACAGGGAGGCCCGTGCAATAAACAACTCTGAGACGTCCGAGCGGACGAATCCCCTAGTAACCCTTCGAACTTCATTACGCTCGAGGTAGTTGAGGGGTACAATGCGATTGAGAAGGCTGACGTTCAGGATCTGAAACATGTAGGCGGCTCTGAGGTTGCCGTCCTGAGCTGCTACGAGAAAGCAAGCTCTGGCGGAGAAGTTCCGTGTCATAGAGAAACACAGAAACAGCCCTTCCTGGTATCTCCCCCTTCGCCTATAGCAGGGGAGCTGGGTGGTGGCAAGGAGGTGGATCACATATTCATTCTCCTGACATGCGCGGAGAATTTCTGGACTGTTTGCTATGTCCAGAAGACGTTGACAGGACCCTCGTAGGTGGAGAAAGGAGGGAAAGTCCTCCATACAAGTTCTGATCAAGACAACCTCTATTAACTCGTCAGGCAGAGACGAGAGGTTCATCTGACTTGCCATCTGGAAAAAAAATCAAACAAGAGAGGTCACTTATCAACACTAAGAGGAAAGAGATCATAAACTTTTTAATTAAGAAAGTTTACAAATTAAAGTCTGAGTTTTCCAGACGGACACTACAAAGAGAGGCGAAACTCTCTAACTCCACAAACCAAACACAGGAAGAACAAACAGGACTAAAGTCATGGGGACATTTATAGCGCCTCTTGAGTTTCGCGTGAGGGGTGTGGAGTTGGGAAACGTCAGTGTACACTTCTTGCCTAAGAGACACACGAGTGGACTCATTCTCCAACGCTTCGAAGTCCAATAACTGGCCCCAGAAGCCATAGTGCAGGACTTGACACAGATAAGCCGCTCGAAGATCTCCGGCAGCAGCAGCTTCTTGGAAAGGGTTATCTAGCATTGTGCCAAACTCCTCGCCCACAGTAAACACTCGGAAGAGTCCTTCGTGATACCTTCCTCGACGTGCATACGAGGGAAACTGGGTCATCATCATTAGGAGATAATCCATCCCTATTCCCCGGTGGAGACTAAGCACCCTAGATGAGTTCGACACATCGTATAGGTGCTTACACGTCATGCGAATGTGAGCGTAGTTCAAGAAGTTTTCACGGCTAACTAGAGATATAATGTTCTCTAGGGCCTCGGTGGGGAGTGACAAAAGGTCAGTAGGTACATCAGCCATCTGAAAATCATAACGTTTTTACTTAATTAGTCTTAGCAATATATTTATATCACCTGGTTTTCCAGAGTTTCCTGAACCCATCCTCTGATACCAACTATAGCGACCCCCAAATACCGGGGTGCTTAATGAGACATGATACACTTAACACTACATCATTACAAACAAAATATCATGTCTCATCACAACAGAGGATCGTGAGGCTCGGGATTCTGGGAAACCAGCTGCTTTTGTTTAGCTTCATTAATATCAACCGTACCTGAAAATTTTTAAACAAAACGTAGGGTGAGCAAAAATGCCCAGTAAGGGGTTTAAAAAAAAACATTTTTAGGAAAATCCTTTCATACATAAATCCTTTGAAAAGAATACAAATACTTTTCTCAAACATTATCATTTATTAAAAATATGAAATCCAACTTTCTTAAAAAACCACTTGCACAAAGAGGCACGTACTTGCAATAAGCCTTAATGTATACATGGTCAGAGTGCGCAAAATAAACAGAGTAAGCAATACATAAAGTTAAAACAAGGTTACTTTAATTCCAAGGGAATTACTATGGCTAGGTAGGAAAACATGCATATCATGGTTCGTGAGAAGAATGCAGTTCATTTAACAGTTCACTATAAGAAAACAGTTCTTGTCACGTTAAGTACGGTTTCATGATCAAGGGAGCCTTTCAAGGAAGACATTTTAGAAAGTGATAAAACATTACATTAAACAAGACAAGGACACGTAAAGTTCTTATGATACCAAACATATGTTTTTCAGTTCTTATCACATGTTTCCTTTCTCATAGTCTAAGGGAATTTACCCAGTTAGGGATGTCATGTTAGTTGAACCATCCCCTGGTTCACCATTAATCTTCATATGTGGAGGGAAAGTATAATGCCGGACCTTGTCAAGACCTTGCGTCAAGACCATAAAAACATAACTTAACACGGGTCAAGGCTAACCGCCAAACCCGTTTCCATAGCAGCACAAGCCGAGGCTAACCGCCAAGACTGTAGCACATAACGTCTCATGAGACTCATCCTTTACCCAATGCATTGGAGCGCTGTATAATTCCGGGCGCACCCGTCCATAACATGTAAGTCCAATACTTCCCTCTCATATTTAGACATGGTCATACGTTCATTAGGTTTCATTCATATATTCATAGACAAAGTCTCTCATACATATTCACCATTTGAAGCAGATCATGTCATGAGCATAAATAAATAATTTGAAGCAGATTATGTCATGAGCATAAATAAAGAATCAGAAGCAGATTATGTCATGAGCATAGATAAAGAATCAGAAGCAGATTATGTCATGAGCATAGATAAAGAATCAGAAGCAGATTATGTCATGAGCATAGATAAAGAATCAGAACTGGAAACAACAAGCTTATTACACAAGAAATAATAACTTAAACACTCAATGTATTGGTTTGTCATGTAGAATTACATTATTACTAAGGGCCACTTCCAGGCTTAAGGATATCTTTAAAACATCTCCTTTTGGAACCATAATGTGCTAGAAAATTAAAAACAAGGCAAGTGTCATTTCTTGCAACTATTCGGAGTTCTAGAAATGGATAAGAATTAAAACAATCACCAAACAATGTTAACTTTCGTTTGCCAAAAATACTGTCAATCAGTCCACAATTATGTATATATGTAACACACGAAGCCGTGTATTGTGTATATGTGTCTCAGTGGTTTAGTTAATTAAATAATACTCAATTGATTCATTACATGATTCACATATTCTTAAGAACATAAATTTTCTAACAAAAGGGGTAGATAGGGTTTTATAAAAGCACACAAGGAAATCAACTTATCACTTGTGAAGGAATTCAGTTTTATTCATACTTTGGATTCCCACAAATCTTGTCTTAATTTGATGTACACAAAAACAGTTCTGATTTGGAAGAGGTTTCATACAAAAGAAAAACATGTATATGTATATAAGTCGAATTATAATAAAAAAAAACATAACTTAAATTTGATCTTCCTCGTTTATATTTCAAAACATAAAACATGTATATTTATATATATGAAAAATATAAAATAACATAAAACGAAAAACAAACATGAACCCAAACCGAGTTTCAAAATATCACCCTTACCAGTACGGAGAGGAGGAGAGGAAGACAACGAAGCCAGCGGAATCAGGTGCATAGCCTCAGGACGTATGTATACATTACACACATAGTGCGTACATGCAAATGGGTTTGTGTTTATATAAACATGTATATACTTATTTATATTTCGAAGTAAAAGAAAACACAAAAGCACACTTGACCCCTTTCAAGTATTTGACACATTAAAACATGAGTTTAGAACTAATAATCATATTTAGGGAGCCCAAAAACAAAGGATTGAAAGTTATATCCAAATATATTTATATATGTTTACATATATAAGCGTATAAAAAAAAGAAACACAAAACTCAACCATCCCTTACTAGCTCGACGAGAAGGAGGAGGAGAAGAAGAGATGGTGCAGCAAACCAGATCCAGAAGCCGAGGGTATGAACATAGAATATATATATATGTTTATATATATATCAAGTAAATACGTGTATATAACTATATACACAACCGGTGTTTTCACAAACTGGAAAAAAAACAACCCTTACCAGAACTCGATGAAGAGGAGGAGGGTGCAGCCGATGCTGGATCGGTGGTTAGCCAACAAGAGAGCTCGGTGCAAGCTCTTCTCAACCGGTGCAGAAACAACCCTTGCCTGCGGTGAGGTCCGATACTTAAGAGGAGACGACGGAGATCCAAGGCCGGGGTCAGTGTCAAGCTGTGTGGAAAGAAGGCGTCGCTGGGTCTACACGGCGAAGAAGAAGAAAGAAAAAAAAGATGCAGCAACACTGCTGGTTCGACGTGAGAAGGAGGAGTGCGACGTGGAGAAGGAGAAAACGACCGACGGCTGGGATTTAATCGACCCGATCCAGCGGCTGAGGTAAGATGCGGCGCAAAGGCAGGAGGAAACACGGGCCTCCCCTACCCGCGATTTGTTTCCTTTTGAAATTTTTTAATTTTTTTTTTATAAAACTTTATCATTATTTAACATTCAATTATTTACAACTTTAATTATTTTAATAAAAAGTCTTTTGTCAATCAATTTAATCAAGACTAATTTATATTATTATTATTAAACCACTCTTATTTAAAATATATTATTGGTTAAAAATATATATATATATATATATTGATTTAATCAAAACGTTTTATTATATGTATATATATATATTTTTGCAACATCAAAAATTAATATTAGATTGACAATATTATTAATCCTTATTTATTAATTACATACTATTTCATTAAAACTTGACACAAGTATATATATTTTAATTCCCCTTGCTAGTTAACTATCCTATTTTTCTTAATTAGAAGGTAACATTTAGTGCAACTATATTTTATCACACATACAAGTGTGTGTTGGTGAAAATATTAACACCACAAAACACACAAGTGAAAGAAACCATAATTTGACGTAGTTTCTAAAATAATTAATAAAAGGTTTAATAATACGAGAAATAAGGTATCTATTTTGATGAAAAATCATAAATGAAATTCAACAGGTTTGATATAACTAGAAAACAGTTGTTTAATTATTTAATTAAAAAGTAAAATGGAAGAGGACAATAATATTAATTCTTTTCTTTTAAAACATAAAATACAAATCTTATTTTCTGAAAACAAAGGATAATTAACATTGAGGTCATTTAAAACATTAAAGAAAACTACACATGTATCATTCGGATCATTTTATTTCCAATGGTCAAAACGATCATTGGATTCTTTGGGAACCAACGGTCGGATTTATGGTCGTTTGGGGTCCAACGGTTAGATTTATGACCGTTTGTGGTCCAACGGTCATCTTTGGTGCTTATAAAAGAATTTGCTTCGGGTGTCCTTTACTTCAAAGTGACCGAAGAAGAACGGAAGATGGTTCGCATGATCCCCTTGGTGTTGAGCACGGTCGCGGTGGCGTCAGCCATTCTTATGTTCTTTATGATGGATGTTCGGAAACCCTACCGCATATTCGGGCTCCTAGTAGTTCTAAGCAGTCTTCCTGTCGTTGTAATCGGATTCTTGGTTGGAATCCTTGGTTAGTGATGTTTTGATTGTGGGAAGTTGTAAACGTCATGTTTCTTAATAAAGGAGTGTTCCATTCATGCTTGTTGTTATGTTTTTCGTTTATTTTCTTATTCTTTTTAAAGCAAGATGGTCCAACTAAAAGGGGAAACATATCATTACACAAAACATGAATTCTCG
Source organism: Viscum album (assembly GCA_963277665.1). Classification (NCBI taxonomy): domain Eukaryota; kingdom Viridiplantae; phylum Streptophyta; class Magnoliopsida; order Santalales; family Viscaceae; genus Viscum; species Viscum album. Next base: position 528,721,551 of record OY728146.1, read on the forward strand.
GGTTGTTACACTTATTCCTGCAAAGGAGTCCCAGGTTAAGAATTATGACTGGGGCTTATTCCTGAAAAGGAGGCCCGGGTTAAAGAGGACTCTCGTCTTAAAGGATGAGGTTTAATGAATGAAATCTCAATCTTTAGTGACATAAAGATGTGTAAATCACTAGGTTTTGAGAGATATTCCACAGAATTCCTTTCAGATAAGGAAGTCAAATCAAGAAATCATGCCATAAATGGCTTTGAATAGTGTCTTGAAGATTGAATCTTGAATAGGAGAGGTGGAATGGCTTAAGAGGGGTGAAATGGGCAAGAAGGGCACCCAAAAAGGCATGGGCGCGCAAGTCCTGGAAGGTGCACAGGTACTGTGTGGGCGCGCAAGTCCTGGTTGCGTAGGTATACCTGCGCGACACATGGGTGCATGTGCGACGGTTAACCAGCAAGGTAATACTTGATCGACTCTTAGTTAAAGCCTTTAGAATCCTCTTGAGGTTCTTCTAGAAGAGTAGAGCACAAGTTTTATTGAAGGAGTTAGGCGGTGCACAAGTGTGGCCATTTTCCTTAAGGGCTAGCCACTCAGGCGTGCAAGTGTGGATGAGTTTCAACACTTAGGCTTCCTCCCCCTCTTTAGATCTTCCGTTCTAGGTAATAAATTACCTTAGAAGTGTTTCGGAATCTTTGAGAAGAGACTAGGGCGCCAGGAGCTCAAATATGAGTTTCTAGAAAAAATTCATCTCGAAATGGGGGCCCCACATGGTCTATTTATAGGCTGGAGAAGACCCCAGGTGGTTATCATTTAGGGCGTGCAAGTCACTTGCGCGATCATTAGGTGGCGCGCAAGCATACTTGCGCGATAGTGATGGAACTTGCGCGACCCTTGTGCTTTTGAAGCCTTGTTCATGCCTTTGTCGATTTTTGATGATTTCTTCAAAGGATGAATCAATTTGTGCTAAGTCATTTCCCTTTCATTTTTTAGACAATGTGATGAAAAGGAGCATAAAAAAAAGTCCCCCCTCAGAGTTGGATCCGAAAGAATTAGGATGTGACTCTGAGGAACAGAAGAAAACCAAAGGGAAATAGGCGCGCAGGTGAGAGTCGCGCAGGTGCGAGTCGCGCAGTGCTGAAGCACCCTGGATGGAGAGCACTAGCTGTAGGCGCGCAGGTGGGCATCCAGGCCTATAAATATGTGGTCATTTGCCTCGCATAGCATCTTATTTTCGGATTTTCGAGCTCTAGCCGCGAAGGTCCCCTTCACCACGCAAGTTGCTCATTTTCTGATGTTTCTTCATTGCCGCGCTGTTGTCAAGGTAATAGGACTTTCACGGTGATACGTGCACGCCAAAAACTTGTGTGGCATATTAACACTTGCGCGATACATCCATATTTGCGTGCCAAGTTTAGACTTGAGCGCCTTAATGCCTTTGCCATTTTTTTCGAATTCTTTCACAAATTTTATGAAAAATCAACTTACTTAAGAGTTAATTATTCAACCTTTGTGAAGATTCAATGGCTCCCAACAGAATTAGAACAGCTGATGAACTGGCTAGCAATCAGATTGATGACATGATGAACATTGTTGGCCATGATTACTATGATATCTGCGACAACACTTTCCCAGATTTGGCTAAATACTTGAAGAAATATCATCTTAATTTCACACAGAGCATCTACCTTCCTCTGTATGGTCATGGTCCTCTGCAAGGAGTCAATGTTACAAATGAAAAGAGCTATATTCCTGAGATTCAAATGCACCACTACTCCTCTATTTCAGTTATGCTGTTCATTAAGAGCAACAACATTGGTGTGAACTTTCAAATTTTTCCTCCATGCCATTTCCTTGCAGATATGAAAATGGCAAACCCATGGGCTGAAATGTTTTCCACTGCCAGTTGGTGGAGAGAAGACAAACATGGCATTAGAGCAATATCTGAAAGGAGTACTCTCTCCAAATGGATCTTTACTTCCATTGCTCCAATCTCAAATCCATGTATCCATCTTATAAGTCTCTTGGACAGAAACAGAGTCACTGTTTGATCAACATAAAATTTTCTCAAACCGCACTCAAGAACATCCTTTTACAATTATTCCAAGAAGAGCTGGTATCACTTCATCTCTTATTGTTTCCAGTTGAATGAATGAATTCCAGGTGGTTGCTAATGAAGCTTGGGATTCCGTAAATCAAATGAAGACTTATGTCGACAGCCTTTTGTAATTCTTGAAAAAGAGAAGAGACTCCAGTCTGTGGATGTCCTTCTATCTCTTGTGTATCAATGAAAAACACTTTCATCTTTAATCATTTGTACCTGCATTCTTTTGCTACATGCTTTAAATTTTACCTAAGCCAATGGGCCTAGTAAGCATAGTTTGATTTTTACTAGGATTAATGTAAATAACCCTACAAACTTTGAATCCTTTAATTTCTCAATATTACCTAAATCATACAAAATGTATGTTCAGTGAGCTAGAACTTGACTTTTATTCAGATTTCCTTTTTCTTTTATGGGCAGTTTAAAGTCATGCACATCGGACATAAAAAGGCTAATGTTTAAGGTCAGAATAGCTTTGACCGAATGAATTAGAATTGACTCAATTATTTGACAATTTATCTGAAAACACATTACCACACTCAAGTATGAGGGAAAATATGTAAACTATGGCTTAAGAATATTTGAATCTGAGGAATGATATGAAAAAGAGCTAAAAGAAATTAGAAGAAGTAGTTTCCAAGAATGAAGTTACTATTATTTAACAAACCCGTTAGGGGGTTGAATTATGTAGGGCCATCTAAGGGCATTGGCTGCATAGTCAAATAAATAGCATCTTTTGGATAACAAGTCTGTTATGTAGACTTTTTATGCAAGGCCGCCTAAGGGAACGTGCTGCATAGTCAGGAAAAAGAACTCTCAGAAATTTACTTTCCTTGTGCTAAAAAGCCAGTGAAAGTTTATAGAGATTCAAATTTTCCAAAGTATAGAGTTTTCTGTATGGAAAGAGGTACTTGAATATGGAGAAGATATTTCCAAACAAGATTATCGAAGAACTGGATGGATATCACTCCTACGAAATTCTGACCCAAATGTAGGGAAAGAGAATATAAACCATAGACTTGAATACTTTCAGATCATAAAAAAGGATATGGGACAAATATGTTAAGGATGGCTATTTTTGCGGATCCCTACATACTGTCATTTAAGACCAATAAGGACAAAAGAGGCTTTCTTTCCAAGAATGAAGTTACCAGTATCCGAAAAACCCGTTAGGGGGTTGAATTATGCAGGTCCACCTAAGGGAATTGACTGCATAGTCAGATAATAGTATCTTTTGGCTGACAAATCTGTTATGGAGACTGTTTATGCAAGGCCGCCTAAGGGCACATACTGCATAGTCAGGTAAAAGAACTCTCAGAAATTTGACATTTTTGTGACTAAAAGTCAAGAAAAGGGTTATGAAGATCTGAAAATATTTAAGGTTAGGATTATGTCACATAAAGATGGGTATTGTCCAATGTATATAGAGATACACAGATCAATGCTAACCATAATCATGTTGTGGCTGGGTCCTGAATTTAAATGTTGGACTTCACTACGTATCCCATAAGGATGGGAATCAAGCCATACATAGTTCTTGAACTACAGTTTAACATCATGTGGGAAAAAAGGATTGAAGATCTTAGTTTAGGTTCATAGATCTTGGACCATTATAAGAAATACACAGTGTGTGTTTTCATGGGGACTTTTCCGCCAAGGGACTAAAAGTGAAATTTGGGGTTAGGCCCAAATACTTGGGGCTGGATTCGAGGGACACTTGAACGTTCCTACGTATCCCATAAGGATGGGAATCAAGCCCACGTAGTTCTAGAAATACCCTCTGTACAAATTTGGTTTGTACATGTGAAGGGTGAAAGGGGACTTTAGTACAATGATGGTTTAACCCAAGATAAAAGGTTTGGGCATTGCCATGTATGCACATAGTCTTTGAAATGAAACATGATTGAAAAATCAATGTAAATAATGGTTCCCTCTCAGGTGAGGGTATCAAAGAATATTGTAGTTTATTGTCATACTAGAAAAAAGTGTTGTATAGTTTAACGTCGTATAACAAGGATGAAAGTGAACCAATCTAAAGATATTGATTCTAGGGGCGGTTTCACGAATCAACATCATATGAGATAGAGGTGAATTGATGTGAAGAGATTGGTTTTGGGCTTGAACCTTGGGAGGTTGCCTACATACCCATCCAGGAAGGAAAGGATCAAAGTCTGCGTAGTTCAATTAAATAATGAATTAATGATCAAGTCGTTCTTGGGGACAACAACCTAAATAATAATAAAAAATGATGTTGGGACTTACGCATGGTTAGCGGACCAAAGAGGGTATTATGGTTGAAGTTTTATCTAAGCTCACATGAGTCATACTCGGTGTGAAAAACAAGAGGTATCAACAACCCTAATGATGCACAGTTTAATGTCATGTAGGACATATGAAGGGACTATGCAGTTTAAGGTCTTACAGTTAGGACTATTGGTGCTGCACAGTTTAATGTTATGTAGCAGGGACAAAGTACAATTTAATGTCATGTAGGATGTATTAAATGATTTTCTGTATAATTTAGCGTCATGTAGTTAGGACGATGGGGACAATACAATTTAATGTCATGTTGGACAAAAGGGACTTCTATATAGTTTAACATCATATAGTAAGGATGATGAAGGGGGACATAGTTTAACGTCATGTTGGACATATTAGGGACTTTTTCATAGTTTAACGTCATGTTGGACGAAAGCGCGAATAGTTTAAAGTCATATGCATGGACCGTGGATGGTGCAGTTTAACGTCATGCTGGATGGAAGGGGGACTACGCAGTTTAATGTCATGTAGTGAGGACAAATTAAAGAATTTTTTTCCCCACAGTTTAACGTCGTGTGGGACGAAATTAATACAAATAGTTTAAGGTCATATGTATGGACCTTGGATGATGCAGTTTAACGTCTTGTTGGACGGTGGTGCAGTTTAAGGTCATACCGGACCATGATAATATATTTTGTGTTTATAAAAAATACTTCTTCAAAAATCTGGCATTGGTTGGAGTAGTGATGAGTTCTCCATCCATTGAGATTAAAGAATAAGCTCCATTGGAGTAGACCCTATGTATTGAGTAAGGTCATTACCATTTTGGCTCAAGCTTGGGAGGTTTCTTTCCTGGTATTATTGGAGTTCTGAGAACTAATACCAATTCTCCCCAAGTGAATGAATGAAGATGAACTTTTTCGTTAAAAGCTCATGCTATTCGATTCTGATAGACTTCCAAGTGGTGAAAAGTGCACAATCTTTTCTCATCTAACCGTTCCAATTCATTCAATCACTTTTGAGATTGCTCATCTATAGATGACTGATCACAAATGGCTACTCTGAGCGAGGGTAATTTAACTTCAATTGGAAAGACTGCTTCCATTCCATATACCAATGAATATGGAGTTGACCGAGTTTCAGTGCGGGTAGTAGTCCGATAATCCCATAAAGAATGAAAGAGTTTATCAGGCCATGACTTATTATCTTTATACACCATCTTTTGTAGTATATTTGAAAGAGTCTTGTTGAAGGCTTCTATCTAGCCATTAGCCACTGCATGATACCGAGATGAATGGTTGGATTTGATGTTGTATTCTTTATACAACTTCTTCACCTCGGATGAGAAGAAGTTGGTGCCATTGTCCGTCAATATGGTATGAGGGACACCAAATCTGGTAATTATGTTAGACTTGATGAAGCTAACAATGCATTTAGAACTGACTTCTTTGAGAGGTATTGCCTCTTCCCATTTGGAAAAGAAGTCAGTAACAGTAAGAATGTACTTAAACTACTTAGCCATAGCCAAAGGGTAAGGTCCCACCACATCCATTCCCCATGTGGCAAATGGACATGAGTATTTAGCTGTATGAAGCAACTCTGGAGGTTGATGAATGAAGTTGGCATGTACTTGGCATGAATGACACTTCTTTTTGAAATCAACACATTCTTGTATCATTGAAGGCCAAAAGTATCTAAGCCTTCGAATTTGATCAGACAGTCTATGTCCAGATTGGTGGGCACCAAAGACTCCTGCATGCACTTCTTTCATGATAGCCATTGTCTCTTCACCATAAATGCATCTGAAGAGAACTCCATAAAAACCACGTTTGTAGAGAATTTTATCTAGGTGATATAGGCTATCATAAAGAGTAAAATTGACCACATGTCGCCAGATTTGTTCTTTCTCAGCTCTATCAGGTGGAAGTGTTCCATTTTGAAGGTATTCCTTGATAGGTGACATCCATCTTGTAGTATGACCATACGGTTCAGGAATGAGACTAATTTCATTAATTTCCTCTGTTTTGATTTGAACATAAGGTGAAATTGCACGATGGTGGGCAATACTGATGGTTGTATCGTCCCGATTTGGATCTTCCAGAGCTGTGGATATATTAGCCTGTGCATCAGCTTGAGCATTTTGTGATCTTGGGACATAAGAAAATGTTGGTTCTGAAGGGAATTCCACCATTAACTCTCTGACGTAATCATACAAAGGGATTAGTTCTTCTTTTCTGATGGCATAATCCCCATTTACTTATTTGATTACCAGGTCTGAATCACCTTTCACCTTTAAGTGATTCACTTGTGCTTGAAGCACTAATTCCAAGCCTGTGACGAGAGCTTGGTATTCTACTTCATCATTGGTACCAACTTCCCACAATAAGAAGGAATAAGGTAACACTACCTTTTCTGGAGAAATGAGCACAATTTATAAGCCAACTTTGTTGAATTTAGGATTTTCCATTTTCCTCCCTGTTGGACTTATGGAAGCACCATCAAAATACATTTCCCATGCCTGAGGACTTTCTTGAATAGAAAATACTTCCTCATCAGGGAGTTCAAAATCTGAAGATGTGTCTTCCACTAAAGGGTGTTCAGCCAGGAAGTCAGCCATAGCTTGGCCCTTTATCGTCTTTTGAGACACATACTGAATGTTGAATTGCTGCAAAATAACTGCCCACCTTACCAGACGTCCTGTAAGCATTGGACGACTAAGGATGAATTTGAGTGGGTTATTGCGAGATACCAATTGGACATCGTTATGTTGCAGGTTGTGTCTCAACTTCTGAACTACAAAGATTAATTCCAGGCAGCACTTCTCAATACTTGAATAATGGGTTTCTACTTCAAGCATAATTCGACTGAGATATTAGAGGCTGTTTTCATTCCCAGCATCATTCTTTTGAGGAAGAAAGGTACCTAATTATCACTCTAGAGCTGTCACGTAGAGGATAAGTGGTCTTCCTTCAATAGGTGGCATGAGTACCGGTGGACTCAAGAGGTATTTCTTGAGAATATCTAATGCTTATTTACATTCTTTAGTCCACTCATAAGTGCCTCCCTTCTTCATCAATTTGGTGAAGGGTAAACTTTTTCCTGCCAAATAGGCGATGAAACACTGAATATAGGCTAATTGTACTTGAAGTCCTCTTAATTCTTTCAAATTTCGAGGAGGTGACATACCAAGGATTGAATTGGTCTTCTCAGGATCAACTTAAATACCATGACAGTGTACAACAAAGCCGAGAAATTTTCCTGAGGTTACCCCAAAAGCACATTTTAAGGGGTTCATCTTCAAATTATGTTGTCGAAGCTTGAGGAATATGAATTCCAAATCAGCCAAGTGATTAGAATGTTGTTTGGATTTAACCACCAAATCATCTACATAGAATTCAAAAAACTTCCCTAATAAGGGTTTGAAGATACGATGCATGGAATGCTGATACGTTTCACCTACATTCTTTAAGCCAAAGGGCATTACCCAGTAGCAAAACACACCCTGAGGGGATCTGAAGGCTGTGGATTCCTCGTCTTCTGGGACCATTCGGATCTGATTATATCTAGAATATCCATCCATGGAGGAAAGTGCTTAATAGCCAGCTGTTGCATCAATTAAAAGTTCTGTAATTGGAACTGGGAAATCATCCTTAGGACAATGCCGATTAAGATCTCTGAAATTGATGAAAACTCTAATTTGTCTATTCTTCTTCTTTATAGGGAAAATATTATCCAACCACTTGGGATATTAAACTTCTCTAATGAAGTTATATTTGATAAGATTATCCACTTTAGCCTCAATTTTGGAAGCATAAGTTGGGTGTGTTCTTCTCGCAGCTTGCTTAAATCCTCGATGTTCTTATGGTAAACCCAAATGATGAGTAGCAACATCAGGATCGAGCCTGGGAATTTCTGTATAGTTCCAATAAAATATATCTCTATTTCTCTTTAGAAAATAAATATACATCTCTTGCTCTTCAAGAGTCATGGCCACACTGATTAAAGTGGGGCATGGATCTTCTTTTGTACCCAGATTTATTTCTCTGAGTTCATCCACAGTGGTAGAGATACCCTCTTCAAATGCTAGAGGAGAAACTCTGAGATTTTCCTCTTCTTATTCATCATGTGTTATTTCTTCCATTTCTACTTGCATAGTAGATGATAAAGAAGAATTTTCATGATCAGAAGAGATGTCAAAATTTGCACATCTTGAAGAAGAAGCTTCCATTTCCGACCCGATTGATGATGAAGGGTCTTCTTTGGGTAATAAAGAGGAGATGATGGATTGAGAATCAACATCATTGTTCACCTCTGATGTTGCTATAACTTCTTCTGGCCTAATTGATGAAGTATAGACTTGTTGGATTTCAGAAGATGAAATGAAGACGTCACCATTTGTTATTTCATCACTACTTGGTGGGTTACCAATTTCTCCAATGTTGTCTGGCTCGATTGCCATAATTGACATTATGGATCTTTCCATAAGAGTATCTTGATTTGGGTCTATCTTGTCAATTTGACTGATAGGAAACAAATAATCTGTACTCACATGTGTAAATGGATTTACTGGAATCTTCTCCAAACCATATGGAGAATTAACTTTAGTAATCTCTTTTGTTGTGGATTTCTCCCTTCCCTTCATGTAATAGAATTCTGCCTTAATTTATTGAGACTCACATGTCTTGAACGGGGCCTTATCACCATACAATGTCCCAAATTGACCATCAAAACAATATTTGAGACATTGATGGTATGATGAAGGGATAGCCACATGTTGATGTAGCCAGGGTCTTCCAAGAAAGATGTTGAAAGCTGAGTCTTGATCAACAACCATGAAATCCGAATTGGATACAAGATCTCCAAACTGAGTTTTGAGTGTAACTTTTCCCAGTGGTTCTTGTTCATTTTTATCATATCCTTGTAACATCATGGTAGAAGGAGATAAATCAGATTCTATGAGTCCCAATTGATGAAGTGTACGAATGGGCATGAGGTTGACTCCTGAACCATTGTCAATGAAAGCTCTTCGGACGTCTATGCCATTGACATTGCAAGATAAGTACAAAGGTCTAATATGCCCATGCACAACATTATCTTTATCTTCATCAGTAAAAGATATTATTTCATGGCATTCTGCAGGATTATTCTCTATGTGATAGACTTCAGCTGCAGCAATTTCAGTTTCAAACTCCTGAGGACTTGAAAAAGCCTCGATGAGTGCTTCCCAAAGATATTTTGACAAATTTAGAGCATCCAGAATTGATAACTTGGCTGGTACTTGGGCCAAGTGTTTCAATACATCATAATTTTGATCCAGAGGTCTACGTTTCCCAACAGGAATATGTGGTTTAGCAGGTACCTTGGAAGCAAATGCTTTGAAAGTTGATGCATCTTGTATTGGTATAGGAGTTGACAATATTCCTGGTTTTGGAAGATTTGACCAATTAGATCCATTTACTTGCTGAGAGAAAGAAGATGGAACCTTCAACCGGTCTTCCAAAATAACTATGCTAGGACTGAATTTGCTACTGGTAGAAGAACTTGATTGTTCTTGCTGAGCTCGCTGAAGGGCTCTACCATGAGTTTCTGCTGCGTACACAGTTCTAACAGGGGTAGAATTGGAATAGTGGATTCTAAAAGATCCACGTCTTCCCCTGTATCATGAGCCTCTAGAACTTACTCTGATTCCCCTGTTTGATACAGGGAATTCAGGCTCATTGAAATTGAAACTGCGATTGACATATGGATCCGTTAATTGAATCATATTAACAGAACCGAAGATTAACTCTTCATATGATGAAGACTCTTCCTAATTAGCCTGTTTAGGCTGTGCCGTTTGGTGGGGCGGTGCCCGTGGCTTTGAAGTAGATGGCATGAAGTCTTCCAGAGTCAAAGACAACTTAGTCTTTGACACATACTCATCTTCTTCTGATTATTTTTCTTTCTTTGAATCATTCCGTTTCTTTGAGGACTTTCCCTCTGATGAAGAGGGTTTTTCCGCAACATTCATGGCATAAGACACAATCAGTTTCTTTAATTGTGTTTGCAAAATAGCATGAGTTCGGTTGATTGTATTTCTGACCATCCAATCATCATAATTATGTGAATTTTTGCTTTTGAATTCTTTCCATTCGCCTTCCTCCTATGGAACTGTAGTAGTAACACATGCTACCTGAGCTGAAGAACCTTTCAGTTTAACTAGTCCCGAGTCGACCATATTTTGCAAGAGGTCTTTGAAGACAAAACACTCCTGGATGGGATGCCCCAACATTTGATGAAAAGGGAAATAATTGGGACGGTCTTCATCTCCTTCCTTGTTTGGCCTCTTAGGCCTTGGCAATTGAACTGGATTATTTTCCAGAGCCGAAATGAAGTAACCAGGAACTTGTTCATTTAGGAAAGAGTATGTTTTGCTCTTCAGATCCTCAAATTGTTTTCGTCTTTGATCTCTTTGATCATCTGGGCGAAATGGCCTTTGTTGTTGGCGCTCAAGAGGTGGAGCCCTTCAAGAAGATGAAGGTTTTGAAGTAGAAACAGGTACATGTGCTTGTTTAAGCATAACTATAGTAGTTTCTTCTTTACCCATTCTCCTTCCTGAAGCTCATGGAATTACACGAGATTTATCCTTAGCCTGTATAAGGGAATCTTCAATCTGCTGAGTGATTGAAGTAAGGTCTCGAAACCCTCATGTGTATTTCACACGGATCAACGACGTGCGTAATTCGTCATACAGATTTGCCACATAGATTGGAAAGAATTCCTCTTGAGGGAGTGCTAAGCTTAAGGAATATGTTAATCTCTTCCAGCAAGCAATGAAATCTGAGACCCTTTCATTCTCCCTTTGCTTACAGTTTGTAAGATCAAAAACTGTTGTCTTTGGAAAAGTTGAGCTGAACGGAAGAAGGATTTTTTGGAAAAGATCCTCCCATCTGGTAATTGACTGGGATTGCAAGCTTGTATACCAGACAAAGGCTGGTCCTTGAAATGTCCGTATGAAGCATCTGAGTTTTACTTCTTCTTGCTACTCTAGAGTTCCCATCATAGGATCACAACAAGACACGTAATGCATCAAATACTGTTCAGGGTCGCCTGATCCATTGAAAATAGGAAATACAGGGTTTCCAAAACTGGATGGAGGAGAGATTGAATCTACCCATTCAGGGTAAACTTTCTTTTATGGTTGAACCTGCACAAATTTCCCTTCCATAGTTTCTAACCGAGCTGTTAATGACTCAATGGTAGTTATTAACTTTTGAGAAACATCTGGTTGAACTTGGACTGGGGTAGGTGCAATGACTGGAGCTTGGAAAAATGTGGTGACTGGTGCTGCAAATGATGGTAGCACTGCCAAATGTTGTTGCACTTGACCCATAGGATTAGACCTGTGAGGGTGTAATGATAGAGGAGGATATTCTTGATACATCTCAGTAGCTGCAACAAATTCCCTTGGCTGACTGACTCCAGCACGCTTAAGAAGAAGACTACCCTGAAGTAGTTATGCATTCAACCTCCTTAATTCCTTCATTTCTTCCTCCTGCTGTGCAAACCTTTGCTCTAGTGAGAGCGATTGGCCTTCTCCAGAGGAAGGATATGTAACCTGATTATTTACCCTCCCTTTGTTGGATCCTTTTCGGAGAGGGAGAAGTGGGTTACTTAAAGGATTACCTAGGTTCTGAGTAATCCTTTGATTTCGTGTACACACACCTTCTTCATTTGTGTCGGTGCGTACAACTTCTGGAGCAGGAACCTCTTCATCTGAGTCCCCTGAGTGAGCCTCATTTGGTGGATCAGCAACAACGAAATTGATGGAATTGATTGATGCATAATGCATCGCATCCCTTCTATCAGCATTTCTGTTATATTGTCTTCTTCCATGTCTTTGATGAGACATTGCCTTTTGTTAATTCGATCCCTCAGGAACTTCTTGACGAACCGCAATTTGGAGTGAATCTCCTGATAATTTGGCTCTTCATTCCTCTTGAGGCTTCTTCCCCAATCGAGAAAAGACCGATTTTCTTTGAGGAGGGGATTGATGATTTGAAAAAGTCCCCAGTCCGGTGGACTGGGGCTGTTTTTGCTGTTCCCGCTCAACTTCTCGAATCCTATTTGTTGATTCCGAGGGTTGGTTTAAAAGAGTCCCCAGTTTGGAAAGATGGGGTGGCTCTTGACATGCTATGTCTGAGAATTTCTTAAAATCTCTCCTGATATTGCGAACCTTAGTCCAGAAATTAGCTGGATGCATTAACCTGTATCCACTTTTATCACCTGGTTCAAAAGACCGTTGGATGATTTCCGACACTTCTGTCACTTGATGATGTGCTTGCTCCATACAAGAGGTCTGTTCAATATTCTCATTTGCTTGATATAGGATTAATTCAACAACTTGTTCTCTGTATGATTGATTTTGAGAGGAACTAGTTAAAGCCTGTTCTTGGGAAAGCTTTTGATTACAAACAAAGCCCATTGACTGTGGCCGGCCATGGGAAATAACATTGCATGAGACCATTTTCGGCGGGCTTTGCTGGCTGGAGAGCACCATGAAATGTAGTGCTCCATGAACACCCCATCCTCTGACATGAATACCAGAAGGGGCATTGGCAATTAACTAATGCAATCTTCTTAGTGTGCCAAGGCATGAACGTTGAAGGGCTCTCTGCTACTTTTCAGCCTTCGGATATCGAGAGACTGATAGAGATGCCAAATCAATCTGAGGTTGTAATTCAACTGACAAAGAGTTTTCCATATGTTGAGATGAATATCATGGATTCCATCTTCCGTCAAAATCTTTGGAATGTCATACTGAGAGTCATCCAGAGGCCAAAACATTACTGGTACTTCCCCTTTTTCCAGTTGTTTTCTCATGTTTATCATTTCCTCTTTATCATTAAATGAAGATTCTTCTACCTGATTTGACCAGATCTGGTACTTCCTTGTTACTTCATATGATTCAATAAGATTGGTAGAGAGATCACTGATTAAACTAGAAGATTCATGACTTAGGGGTGGTTCAGAGAATGACCCACACCCTGGGATATATTCTGATTGAGAAAGTATTTCACCTACTAGCGATGAAGCATCATACATGGCTGGTTTCGCATTTGCAAGTGCATCAAGATAAGAGGGATTTCTCGGCACTACATTGTCCACTGGAGAATTTTACGGACAATGTGCATCACTATTACGGAGAGGACTTTCACAGCGAAATTCATCATCATGGGGAGGACCACCATGATGGGTTACAACAAAAGATGAGATCTCTTGATCCTTGGTCTTCTGACCACACAAAGGGTTCCTGTGGCTCTCATCTGAAGATGAAACTTCAAGATCGACCGAATTGTCATGAAGCAAGCCTTCATGAGGAAGTGTCTATTGAAGACCTTTAGAATTAATGTTCCCATTATTGGGAAATGAGGGAGTAGAATCTTGGATTCCAACAGATAATTATCTGAGGGCTTCAAGAACTCTAGCATCAAGCAAGGCCTTGTTACAGATTGGCTCTTGATCTTTTGACTGTGCTGGGTGGGTCTTCTTCTTAGATGCCTTCTTACTCACCTTGGAAACCACTTTTTGAAGAAAGTGGATGCTCTGAACAGGTGTATGTGCCTGATCAGGAGAAATGGCCAGGTTAGGCTGACGATCTCCACTCAAATTAGGTGTATGTTCCTGACTTGGTTGTCCGTATGATATGGGGGAGTATGCCCCACAACCCTCTTGGACTGGAATAGATGTGTGTGTCTGTTCCAGAGTGAACTGTTGATGTATCACTCTATTGGTAGGGATAGATTTATGTGTCTTTCCCTGAGATGCTGCTGAAGCTGTTATAATATCCTGGCAAGCATCCAGAATATGAGCAGGGATTTGCTTCTGCTCTTTCACCATTGATAAAATATGCTTGGTGACTTCAGCTGCCGGAATGGGGATATACATCCATTCCATGCTTGGATTAGGTGTATGTGCCTACTCCTGTACTCCTTTTCCTGTCGGTTAATCCTGACAGTACTCAAGTGTGGGGGCAGAGAGTTGAGTCTACCTCATGTTTATCGCCGGAGCTTTCTGACTGACTTTTCCATATGCTACCAAGTGAGACTGTTGGTAGGCTTGATTAATACTAGCAGGTGTATGTGTTTGCTGATTGCACTTCGCCGAATGTGGTTGACGAGCTCCATCATATGTAGTCAGACTAGCCTACTGACTAGCTGATGATGTATAAACAGGTGTATGTTCCTACCTATAGTACTCTGCCGAAATTGCCTGGCGGGATTGGCGTGATGCTGCCAGACGTGTCTGTTGGACAACAGAATTAAAATGGGTAGGTGTGTGTGCCCACCTATTGCTTTCCACCAAGTTAGGTTGGTGGACTTCTCCGGAGATGGAAGAGATGAGAACCTACTCACTGTTGACCGTATTCCGCCTCTGGCAGTTCGTCTTGCCTGCTCGGGTTCGAGGAACCTGAGCCGAACGCCTGGAGTTGGTACCCTCATCAGGTTGAGGGCGTACTGCCACATGAGTCTGGCGGCGATTGTTGATAGGATCCCACAGGAAGGACTCATGATTCTTTGAATTAAGGCCCTAAGGGACCTACTCATTCACCTCCCCAGAATATGGGAGTGAATGGTGATTGCGTTCTAGGGATAACAAACCGAAACAGTTGGAGATGGTGGTTAGCACCGCCTGCTTCTTGATCACTGGTCATCGTTGTTTGGACGACCGGTGTGAGTTGTTCACTTGGAGGGCTTGTCGGGCAGCCTCCAGAGTTGGGATGGTACCGTGTTGATGGTACTCCTTAACCAGCGCATTTGATACCCAGTGTTGAAGACACTAAGTAGGTGATTTCATCCTCAGAGCGGACGATGATCCAGTAGGAGTAGCAGCAGTGGCATTTGCAGTAGTAGTATTCATAGATGTGAACTTGAGATCATCCATTCTGGAAATGCATAAGATCTTGGAAAAGAGTACCTATTTGATATAACAGATGTAATCAAGATAAATTCAGCCACTACATCTTTTGGATGAGCACATATGTCACTAATTGTTTTTGTTGGCCCTCTCATTTGAGTTTTAAATAGGGGCCTAACAAATAGGTAAAACATCATTTTAACTTTTTTAAGGATTCACATCAGGTTCACCATTTTTTGTTTCCCTTGGAATTCATGGATGACCTCATTGATTGAAGGTTTAAACATTCCGATCGGTTTCTAATGGGTTTGTTTGTAGAACTGGAAATATCCAATGATTCCACATCCAGTTGGACCTACTTTCCAAAGGTAGGCGCTCACTAGTTTGTGGACTGATGAGGCTTAGGAATTTGCATTGGTCGAGAGGATGGGAGGTCGGACTCATCACACCTTTTTGAGGGGAATTATTGTCTACTCTGGGACTCTCTTTATAGATTTAAGTTATGTTCGTGAATCCTTATTACCTTACCAAGTATAAAATGATCTTTCCTTCAGATCTGACAATCAATGATTAAATATGTAGAAAATTTAGGGAATCTTTTATATGTATTAGAGGATCTTAATCGATAGAGAATCATCTATATTTATTAGATATTCTTGGTCAATGGTATCCTTTGACACATTTATATAGAAGTCTCTTGGTCATTATGATGACCATGCTGGTTTTAAAGCCACTCAGTGGGGCACTTGAAGTTTATTTTCATTCAGAAGGACATGGATTATTTCAGAGTTGGGATTGAACCCGCAGATGGGCTACCTACGTATCCTTTGTTTAGAAAAGGAATCAGAACCCACATAGTTCGAGTAAGGGAGTATGATGTTTATGCATGATTGATGGCTCAAAGAAAGAAGTCATGATTACTTTTACACTCTAAGCTCACGTGAGTCATGCTCGGTGTGAGAAACAATAGGTATTGGTGAAACTAGAAAATTGTGCCACGAAAGATGCAATGATGTGGGGCTTATGTATGTATGAATGCCCAAAAATAGATGAGGACTAAGATTTAATTCAGGGAAGTAAATCCAGGAACAAGGTCCATAAAGGTTTATGTACTTCATGGAGATTTGGTTACTCTAACTTGGGGCTTACTCCTAAGGAAGATGCCCAAATTAGGAGGGGACTCATGATTGGGTTTTACTCCTGAGAAGGAAGCCCAGATCAAAAGTAAATTAAGACTGGTTAAGAGGAATTAAGACTGGGGCTTACTCCTGAGAAAGAAGCCCAGGTTAAGGGACATTAAGATTGGGGCTTACTCCTGAAAAGGAGGCCCAAATTAGGGGGCTTGGGGCTAACTCCTGAAAAGGAGGCCCAGGTTAAAGGGTTTTGAAAATTAAGGGACTTGGGGCTTACTCCCAAGGAGGATGCCCATATTTGAGAATTATGACTGGGGCTTATTCCTGAAAAGGAGGCCCAAATTAATAAGGACTTGGGGCTTACTCCTAAGGAGGATGCCCATATTTGAGAATTATGACTGGGGCTTATTCCTGAAAAGGAGGCCTAGGTTAAAGAGGACTCTCATTTAAATGATGAGGTTTAATGAATGAAATCTCAATATTTAGTGACATAAAGATGTGTAAATCACTAGGTTTTGAGAGATATTCCACATAATTCCTTTTAGATAAGAAAGTCAAATCAAGAAATCATGCCATAAATGGCTTTGAAGAGTGTCTTTTAGACTGAATCTTGAATAGGAGAGGTGGAATGGCTTAAGATGGGTGAAATGGAAAAGAAGGGCACCCCAAAAGGCAGGGGCGTGCAAGTCCTGGCAGGCGCGCAGGTACTGCGTGGGCGCGTAAGTCCTAGTCGCGTAGGTATACCTGCGCGACACATGGGTACTTGCGTGAAGGTTAAACAGCAGGGTAATACTTGAGCGACTCTTGGTTAAAGCCTTTAGAATCCTCTTGAGGTTCTTCTAGAAGAGTGGCGCGCAAGTTTTATTGAAGGAGTTAGGCGGCGCGCAAGTGTGGCCATTTCCCTTATGGGCTGGCCACTCAGGAGCACAAGTGTGGATGAGTTTCAAAACTTAAGCCTTCTTCCCCCTATTTAGATCTTCCGTTCTAGGTAAGAAATTACCTTAGAAGTGTTTTAGAAGCATTTAGAAGAGACTAGGGCGCCGAGATCTCAAATCTGAGTTTCTGGAAAAAATTCCCCCTGAAATGGGGGGCCCACAGGGTCTATTTATAGGTTGGAGAAGACCCCAGGCGGTTATCCTTTAGGGCGCACAAGTCACTTTCATGATCATTAGGTGGTGCACAAGCATACTTGCGTGACAGTGATGGAACTTGCACGACCCTTGTGCTTTTGAAGCCTTGTTCATGCCTTTGTCGATTTTTGATGATTTCTTCAAAGGATGAATCAATTTGTGCTAAGTCATTTCCCTTTCTATTTTTTTAGACAATGTGATGAAAAGGAGCATCAAAAGTGCTGTCTCAACTTCTGAGAACCATATGCGATCACTGCTCGCTCCTGCATCAGGACACACCCGAGTCCGGTCCCTGATGCGTCACAGTAAACTACGTACCCTACACCTTCCTCTGGAATCCTCAAGATGGGGGAACTAGTCAGCCTCTGCCTCAGCTCCTGAAAGCTCTGCTAGAATCTCTCCAACCACATGAAGGGTTTCCCCTTTTTCATCAAGGCTGATAATGGTGCTGTAACTTTGGAGAAGTATGGAATGAATCTTCGTTAGTATCCAGCCAAGCCTAGGAATCTCCATACCTCCGTCACACTCCTGGGTGGCTCCCAATAAAGTACCACCTCAATATTAGCTGGATCCACTGCAACTCCATCCCCTGAGATGACAAGTCCCAAGAAGTGAACCTCCTGAATACAAAACTAGCACTTCGAGAGCTTACCATGAAGCTGGTGCTCTCGGAGTGTGTCCAATACTACCTGAAAATGGTAGGTGTGATCTTCCTCAGTAGCTGAGTAGATCAGAATGTCATCGATGAAGACTACCACAAAGCGATCAAGGTATGGCTAAAAGATCCTATTCATGAGACTCATGAACACTGCTGAAGCATTGGTTGCATCGAAAGGCATAACCAAGAAATCATAGTGGACGTAACGACAATTGAAGGCCATATTCTGCACATCCTCATCTCAAACTCTAAGCTAGTGATAGCCTAATCTGAGGCCTATCTTCGAGAACCACCGTGCTCCCTTGAGCTGATCAAAGAGGTCGTCAATCCTCAGGAGTGGGTACTTGTTCTTCACGGTCACCTGGTTCAGGTGACGATAGTTGAAACAGATCCTCAAGCTCCCATCCACCTTCTTGGATAAAATAATCGGGGATGCCCATGGAGAAACACTGGGCCAGATGAATCCCTTCCCCTGAAAGTCCTCCAACTGTACCCGCAGCTCACGAAGCTCGACAGGAGCCATCCGATATGCTGGAGTAGATATCGGTGCCGTCCCAGGGTACAGGTTAATGTATAAGTCCACCTCTCTATGAGGAGGTAGTCCTGGAACATTGTCAGGGAAAACATCCGTGTACTGGTCCACCACTACAAGATAAGTCAGACTCTCCACATCAACTGCTTCGAGGGTAAGGCAGGCCAACTGGTGAGTGATCGGCTGCACCCTCCTCCGAGTAAGTCCGTCCTGTGCTGCAAAGGTTCCCTTCTCACTGATGAAGGTAAACCTGGTCCCATCAGTGCGGACATACCAAACTTTGCACCTAATACAGTCAATCTGAGCATGGAATGTAGATAACCAGTCCATACCCAAGATGACGTCGTAAGGCCTCGACGCTGCTACAAGGAGATCCCAGCTGAAGATCTCACCTCCTAGAGTAAGCTCACACTACCAGCATCAGTGTATAATCGTCGAGTCTGCTCCCATAGGAGTCTCTAGCCATAAGGATCGAGCCAACGACTCAGTTGGAATCTATGAGCATTGAACGAGGGTAGTGGCTATGAAAGAGTGACTGGAACCTGTGTCCATAAGAACTCTAGATAAGGTGGAGTAGACACAAATCGTACCTTGAATCATCTTCGGATTTCCATGTTCTTATGCCTCAGCTGCTTGAAGCTGAGCTCTCCCTTGTCCACCTGCTCCCTGCGGTCGGGGTGGACCTCCTGGTGGTGGTGGTGGCAATACCTCGAAATGTCGTCCACCACCAGCTGCTTGACCAGCTCCTCTTCCACGTCTGCCTGCGCCCTATAGACAGCCTCGATCGAATCTCTACCTCTGCATGGGAGTTCCCTCAACTGAGTTCTGATCGTCTATATGGCGGGTCAGACAGTCACATGCCATGTGACCCTACCTGCCGCATGAGTAACACTGTCTGATACTAGCATGTCTGGCTCTGTCTCCACTCTGGGTGCCCCACACAAACGATACTGAGTCGTGTGGTCAACCACCTGTGGGTCTGGTCCTATTAAACCTTTCCATCATCTATCTACTGCCAGCTGCAGAAGACTCCGCTTCAAGTTGACTAGTAGTGGGTCTCGCTGGAGTCTACTCAGCAAGGAAGCTCTCCACTAGGAGGGCTCTCTCCAACACTCCTACTTACGTCAGAATGCTGAGGGAGATCATTGAGGCTCTAATATCTCTTCTGAGCCCTTGCTCGAAGGTCCAGGCCCTAAATAATGGACCCCATACCATATCCGTGGAGTAGCGTGAGAGGTCAGTGAACCTCACCGAGTACTGTGCTAATATCATGCTACCCTGCTGCAGATGTAGTAGCTCCTATATCCGCACCACATGAAGGGAGGCTGGAAAAAACTCTACCCGGAAAAGGATCTCGAAGTCTTTCCAGAGTAATGTCTCCTTGTCATGGACCTGAAGCATCAGGCTCAACTATCTACTTGCTACTTCCTGAAGGAGACTCACAGAAAGAATCACCATGATATCTACTGGTGTCCCTACCAGCCTGAAGACTCTCACCACATCCTCCAGAAAATCCTCAGCCGCCGGTGGGTCTGTCTCTCCCTTGAACCAGGGTGGCCTATGGCGTTGTAACTCATGCAATGCGCTCAAGCGACGTGCATTGTCTGTTGCTAGGGATGGTGGCATCAGTGGCCCAATGGGATGTGGTATCACTGGTTCCTCCACTGGTAGAGGGCCCTACACCGAGGCCTCGTCGCTCGGTGGGCTGTTAGCACAAACAACTCTCGGGGCTCTAACTGGTCGTCCATGTGGAGGCATATGGAAAGAAATAGTTGCGACATGGTCAAAACATTATACCTAGTGAGCTGACCTGTTTGAGATGACTTAAAGAGAAACTTTTGAAACACACATGCAATCAGTGTTTTCGTGCACTGAGTTGGAAATCAGAAGTCAGGGTCCTGGTGTGTGGATACGTCGACCGCCGCACCAACACTGAACTCCCTGAACTGAAAACCATAATCGGCACCCTTAACACTATTTATTCATAGAAAATAATGATCAGAGTCCTGATTTCTACGGTAGAACCGACTCCTCTGATACCAATTTGTCACGAACCGTCCCTCGGGGCCCATATCGTGACTACCCCAAGCCCACCTTCCATAGGCCAGGGGCTGGAGACTAGCACCAAAAGGCGTAAATCCCTAAACTGGGAAGAAATTTCCTTTATAACAGTAAACAAACACAACAGAGTATGCAACTGAAAGTAAAACACTAAGTAAAACTGTATATAAAAGAGTGATGAAAGTAAAGGGGTCGGAAATACAAGCCCAATACTAAAGTACAATACAACTAAAAAGCTCGTACAACTGAAGAAAATAAGTAGAGAAGCTACTAGGATGTCCTCCAGAATTACCACATGAAGTGTGGGTACAGATGGCCTCCTCAGCACCCCAAGTTTTTCCATCCGCTCTGTGTACGTCTCACCAGGTGGTGCACCTACGGGTACCATCCAGTACTGCTACTCTCTGCCCCGATCAGCGCTGTCCATTGTCTGCAACCAACACAACAAGGTACGGGCATAGCCCATGCAGGGGTGAGTATAACGATACCCAGTAGGGACCTCAAGAACCTCATGGTCTCAAAAAATCCAACAAGGATAACCAAAAAGTATAGAATCAATAGATAACCCTTACTTAGGTATATGCCCATACAAATACCTAAGTTATCTAGTAACCCATCTCAATCAGGAGGAAACAAAAAAGTCATTGACTCAGCTCAAACTAAGATTTTTAGTGTATATTAGAAGTGCAGATGATTAGTCGTGAAGCTAGATCATCTTATTCTGACAAGAGGTACTACTTCTGACCATACGGAGTCTGACCCAAATAGGATCGATAGGTACTAACCCCCGCAATGACCCACACAGGATCGGTATGCGCTGACCCACACTAGATCGCTGAGTGCTGACCCACACAGGATCTGACCCACACAATATCGGTATGCACTGACCCACATAGGATCACTGAGCGCTGACCTCCGTATGATCTGTCTCCAACTTCCGCCTCACTAATAGCCACTCGATTCCTCGCACCTGGTGCGCTCGAGTTCCGTAGAATCTTCCCTCAAGATATCGGTTGTACCTCGAATACTACTAAACTCCAAAAATGAGTACCCAAAGGACCACTATGTCTTAAGGGTTCCAACGTGATAGACAGTGCATCAATCGGACGCCGGGTCTGTGAGTTATTGGCATTTCCATCCCAGGGGCCTGGTTGGTTTTTAGGTTCAAACCAACCTGACCATACTCCAACTGTGTCCAAATGTCAAGTGGGGTATGCCAAAAGAACCATATCGCTCTAATATTTCCATTTCCATACACTATTTGTCGATCGGACACTCGTATCCCAAGATACGGTTGAAAAGGTGTAAACTGGTCAGACCGACCCGACCCAGTCGGACCGACCCGGTCTGACCCGGTCCGGACCGGGGTCCGACCCGATCCGCGGGTCTGACCCGGTATGATAGGGCGGCCCGACCCGAGTGGTCATCCCAGCCCAAGTGTGCGGCCTGGCCCGAAGGTGGCCCGACCCGAGGGGGCAGCCTGACCCGAAGGCGGCCCGACGGCTCGGTTGGCCCAGCGGTCCGGTCGGCCCGGCGGACCGGTCAGCTTGGAAACCCGGCGGCCCAGTGGGGGTCTGCCTAAGCTATAGCCAGGGGGTAGCATGCGCCCCCTGTCTCATAAACGGCTTTGTCGTTCGAGTGGTGCTCCAACCGGCACCAGGTGGCGCCGGTCCAACACACGCGGGACCCGACGGGGTCCTGCTCCTCCTGGCTGGCCGAGCGGCCAGCCGCTTTGGCTCCATAGTGGGCGGCCCGACCAGCTGCCACTGCACCTACACCACAACACGATGGCGCTGCAGTTCTACTGCCCTCTGCGTGGCGCGACGACACCGTGACACCACCACCCTGGCCTGACCTTGCTGCGGCCTTTGGCGTCTCCACGCGGCGCAACGACGCCACACCTCTTCCATTCACTATGGCCCTCCTGGCTGCGGTTTCCCTTCCGGCGTGGGGCGACGACACCGCACCCCTCCAGCATCACCGCGGCCCGCCTGGCCATGGACCAGTTCTCTATGTGGAATGGCGGTGCCGCACCCTTATGGTGACCCGTCGGCCTTGCACCACCGGCTTCTTCACGACCGGCTCGTTGTTGGTCGCCGCATGTACCGCCTCCATCTTCAACAAAAAAGAATAACTAAAGGGGGAGGGTCAGGCCGTGTTCATGATGTCCGAGCCCTCCTCGTCATGGAGATCACATTTGGAATTTCATAATCTAGAAATTTGAACGACGAAGAACAAATGTTTATACTCATATATAAAATAACTCAAATCCCCCTACCTCGAGTTCAGTGATTGTTGACAGAGTCGCAGGAAGGTGGGCGTCATTTCGTCAATGTCGAAGGAGGAAGAATTCAGAGAAGACGAGTCGAGATGACATCGTCAACGTTCTTCGTAGGCAGCGACACTTCCCTTTCTTTTCCCGATTGAAGAAGGAAGAAGATGGTGTTCGTCGTTATTCAATAGCGGAAGAGACATTCTTCATGTTCTTCATGGGGAGAATGAAGTTCTCCCAAGTTTCCCCAAGGCTCCACCAAAATATAGTTGCCAACCAAAATAAAATAATAGTCTTGTCTATTATTTTATTGTTGAAATGAATTAAAAAGAATTCAAAATGTGACAATTTATTAAGTAAAGGAGTTGGAACTTTAATGAGGGGAAAGTGAGGAGGCTTCCCACTTAATTGGGGGTTCCAAGGGGTTAAAGGGGGGTTAGAGGAGTTAAAGAGATCAGGTGGGCCCCACCTAATAACATCTTCCCAAGGGGGGTTATGCTCGGGTGGGACTCACCACCACAACCTCCCATGTGAGTTTAGGGTGTGGTGGCCCCCACCTCCAACCTCCCCTTGGAGGTTTTAACCACCAAAATAAAAATAAAGTTAATACTTTATTTTTATTCAATTTATTTAAAAACCCCCAAAATCTAACTTCTACTCTCGTTAGAACGTAACTGCGGTGAAGGTCTCACTAAGAAATCACCTATGCCCTCCGATTTCAATTCCGAGCACCTGTTCAAAAGTTATAAAATCCCGTACGTATGTTTACTGAATGTACCTAAACAAAACTTTAGAAATTGATTCCGGACACACTGGGCCTCAGAATCATGCGCCGTCAGAAACTACGGACTCGTAAAATTCCCATGTACTAAAAAAAAATTTCAGAGGAATTCCGGGTCTTTACAAACCCATTTAAATCTAACTAATCCCTCCCATGAACATTTATGTTCCCCCATTATGTTGCCAAAATGTCACTATTATTTTCTATTATGAACATTTATGACATGTATAATCGTACCCATTTACATATAAGGGTATTAACCTAGTTGTACCTATACATAATTGATTTGGTAATTCCATGTATCTAACCTATAATCATTAATCATGGTATTAAATGGGATGAAATAGGTTCTTATGATATATGTTCAATGTGACACACTAAATCATGTACATGATATGATTATGATTAGTGCACCCAGATAGTACTGGGTGATCCCGTTATAGATTGTACAATAGGTTCACTGATATATAATTACAATGCATTGGGTAATATTTTAGTCTCATGAGATTCCATGTCTATTGTATGAGAGGTTATCCTAAGAACATTATGTTATGATGTCTTGGTGATTAAACTTGACCTATGTTTATAATGTCATGTTTAAAGTTATTAAAACATTACCATGTTGCCTTTATATTATCATGTTATACCATGCCTCATTATGAAAGTTTATGAATCTCTCCCCTTTTATATCCAATTTAAATTCCTATTGTTTAACATGTAATAATTTAATGTCATTATATGTTTATTACCTTACAAGGATTTATACCTCACCCCTTTCTTATATATGGACCCCTGTTATCCCATGTAGTTTTGAGAACTGAGGAATAATATGTGTCTATTAAATAAGTTTTAAATAATTTTTATGTACCTATATTTTAGCTTTTCATATGATTTACCTAATCCCTAAATACACTATACTTTTCAATATTCTGGGTTGTATTATGTGTAATCTTATTTAACAAATCCCGAATTAATGTGTAATAAAAAAAGGGCTGTCACAGTTGGTACCAAAGTAATGTTTAGTTATTTTTTGGATTAGGATTAGGAAAATCTATAAAAATCCTTATGGACAAGACTAAACATAATAAAACATCCCTAAATTTTGGTAATGTATAGAGTAATAGTGTTCTAAGCGAATACATACCCATATAGATACTATATGTGGATGTAGATCCCGCAAAAATGTACCTAGGGTTAACACCTAAAAACACTATATTAATCTAGAATCGATTAGGAACTAGTGCCCGACAACATGAATTACTACCCACCTAGTTTGAAACTCTTAGGGGATATGATTTGGTAAATTCAGTAGCTCATTATGAACCATTATTATGGGTATGCAAATTCCCATAAGAGTCTATGTTAGGAAATAGATCATGGAAAACATAGGTTAAATCCTATAAATCCATAATTTAATGAAATATATGTCATTTATAGGTTATTACTTTAATTTTATTTTGTTCCCATTTATGTGTTTAATAGTTTAAAATTAATCACCCCTATTTTTCCCATTATTCTAGTCAATGTATGGAAATAGTAAGAACTAAATCAACAACCAATTTAATGGGTAATGTGATGACTTCCCAAGTGAGATACCAAACATGACAAGAACTCAAGTAATACATCTTGTGATTATGCCAAACCAGCTATCAAAAATAACAATTAACAATTGGAACATAGTTTAATGTCTAAAGATATCAAAGAAGAGGAGGATGAAGTCTCAAGGAAGTTAAAATAATAAAGAATGTAAAGGAGGATTCAATTTCATGTGTCTCAAAAATATGGAAAGAGGCACTAAGGGAAATGCCACAAAGGAACTGAAATATGTTTTAAAAGTGGAAGAATAGGTAATAAAGTAGCTAGTTTCTATAAAAAGTTCATAGTATGATGGAAGGGAATAAATTACAACCTAATACACCCATTCATTGTTCAATGTATTATGTGTGGAGAATATGAGCTTTATTCGACTCAATTCCCTAATCCAAGGGTTAAATCCTAGACTAAGGAAGGACCTATGCTATAGAAATTATTAAAGTGTAAGGATTAATGTGTTTATGTATTGGTATTTGAGAGTTATGTTGTAGAATTAGTATATATATGACATTCTTTATATAAGAATGATCAAACATGTAAGTATTATTTCATAGTAGGTTTTCATTAAAGATATGAAATATATGTTCAATGGTACTGATAACTTATAAATTTTATCCAGTGATAAGGTTTTTGATAACCATTAATATGTGTTTGATATAGGGATAAACTTAATGAGTCTTGGGATAATATGTATAAGGATAATATTTTGTTTAAATGAATGGATACAACTTTTGAAGATTTATGCGATGGAAGTTTAGTTTGATTAAGTTTATTTTCAGAAAACAGATTACAAGATAAAATATTTTTTATTTTGAGGGGATTAATGACATTTAGGGAGATGTTTTATTTTGGTTGAGGTATATATAACCATTTGGTTTAATATAATGGATTATTTGAGAAGAATGATCTTATATTTTTGGAGGTTTAATAAGAAGGTTATAAGTCAAACTTTGAGGTAAAAAAACTCTTTAATATTGAGGTTATTTTTTATAGGATATAGGAGTATTTATTTAAGGAAAGATCAATCATAAACCATTGGTATTATTTGTTGAATTTTAGAGATTAATGTATTGAGGTTTATTAAATTTTCAGTATCATCTTACTTTATGCCAACCATTATAGATTTTGTAATGACATGAATAATAGATTGTTATTCTTTGGTCAATTATGTGATTCATTAGAAGCTTATTCTAATGCTTTGGGAATATTAAATGTTATCTTGAGTATTCATCATTTGGAGAAATTCTTGTAGTAAAAAAATTGATTAAAGGATAAAATTATAATTTTCATGAATGTATATTTCTTTATATCCCTATTCTAGATGGTAAAGTAATTCCATAACTCTAGGAAAATAATCTTAAAAAAATGTTGTTATATTTGGAGCATTTTTGATTAATTGATGGTATTTTAACCCATCATAGATTTATGGTTTTTTATTTGTTGACTTTATGTTGACCATATTATATATTAAATTATATTAGTTATTTGGTGTTAGTTTTATCTTCTATGTCTATATTTTTAATTCTCACTATTTCTCTCCAACTTGGAAACCTAGTTATGTGTTGACCTCAATACTTCCCTCTCTCTCTTTTAAAGTGGATGTTTTATTAACCATTTTTATGATGTGGGTTTTCAATAAAGAAATTATAAAGTTTCAAAATATTTCTTACTAAGTTCAAGTTTAAATTATGATGACACAATTTATTAATGGGGGTACGAATGTAACGGCCCAAGTTTTTAAAATAGAGAATTATGTTTGATTGTGTATGCTATAAACAACACCAAACCCAAAGAAACAATGATTGTTAAAATATAAATGTATTAACCTAGACATTAAATTTTCAATTATAAATATGATTAAATAATTTATGATATATATATATGTCCTAGTCATAATATTTTTTTGATAAATTCTTATTAAATAATTACTCAATTGTTTTAGTATTGTCTGTTTGTTCCTCAAAATATGTTTTCATCAAAAATAATTTTTATTTATTTTTATGAAAAAAATTTATAATATATTGATAGAAAATTATAAAAATTTATTAGATAATATGGGTTCCATTTTTTATATCATCATATCAAAATTTACTTAGGGATATTTTTTTTTGGAAAATATAGATTTTTCAATGAATAGTGAAAATACTGTTTTTATGTAAAATTGTCATTTATTTTGATAAATTAGGTAATATAAATGTTCCGTTATTATTATAATTTAATTTAAAAGAAAAATAATTATTCTTGAGTTATATTTAATCCAAATAAGTACATTTAAATCATCCTTATACCAGATTTTATAATAAATTTATTTTTATGCTTAAAAATGCATTTTTCTAAAAACTTTTTAAAATGCATAATGTTTATCTATTATAATTAATTAAAATAAAACCTAATGAGTAATTATTTAATTAAAATTTATAGATTATATATCTATATTTACTAAATTAAATTCATATAATGAATATTACTATTTATAGAGTTAAAGTAAAATCATATTTTCCTTGAAAAATTCTTTTTTTCAGAAAACCGTTTTCCATCATGCTGGTGGATTTTATGTTAAATTAAATTATTCAAAATCTTTGAATTGATTTTTATATAATTTATTCCATATTTTTAATCATCATATTTAATATTTTTTAGTAATTACAACTTAATTTTTTAACAATATGAATAATAACCGTAGTAAATATTTATTACCATGATAAAAGTAAAATAGGTTAATTAAGTGTAAAAATAATTTAACAAGTACTAGAAACAAAGTAACCCTAATAGTATGAATATATATATATATATTTAATTTAAATATAATAATGGCTATATTTTTTGTTGATACTTTGTAAATGATTAAATAATGATTTTGACAAAAATTAAATTTTTGATGCGTTAAAACATAAACTATAGCTATGGTAATATAAAGTTTTAATCAATATTTTTTTTTATTAATTACATAAATTTTGAAATAAAATATATTTTAATTAAATATTATTATTAAAAAGTATATATTACATATAAATTATAATATAATTTTTATGAAGTCACATGTAACTGTTATAAGGGTTCAAAAACTATTATTGTCGAAAAAACCAGGATTTACCAATACATGTCAATTATTATTTTAAAATATGAAATTAAAATATTTATAAAATTATTTTTATAAAATAAATATTATTTTTTAAATAAATATTTCAAAATTATCTGATGGTAATTTTTTCATATTTTTTTGAGACAATCAAATTTTCAGGTAAAAATTAAATCCAATATAAATATACAGTGTATATTATGACATCATAATGACCCAAAAATGATGTAATAAATTATATAAAGCATATAAATTAACAAATATATGTTTCATCTTTAAAATAATATGTTTATGTTATTTGATTAATTTTATAACACCTTTATGAATGTTCTAAAACATAGATTATATTTTAAGGTTTTAAAATCAATTCTTTATAAACATGACTCCCTTCCACATCACCAAGGGTAATATTTTAATAATTTCATCCCTTTTTCTTAGAAAATAATGAAAAATACAAATTTTTGGGGTAAAAAACCATAAAAAATCATTTTATGGTTTTTGGTTTTTATTATTTTGTTATATAGAGTCCAAAATCTTTGTTTGGGAAAAAATAAAGAACTCCCATATCTTTTCTTATATAAACCCACCCAAGATCCCATTCATCATAACTCAAAAACATGTTATCACATATTTACTTTAACCCACCCACTCTAGATTCCTCCTAAGGTGTTCCCAAGTTCCCAATAAGATCCTCCCAAGCTTTTGGAATCACCCTATCAAGGTAAGAGATCTCCCTCTCTTCTTTTTATTCAAGCACCTATTGTATGTTGTGCCACTTAATTTCCATTTTTTCTTGTTTGGTTATGTTTTTATACATCACCATTACTTAAATTTTAATTTATAAATGATTATAGACAAATTTCAATCTCATTAAAACCTCCCATTTACCTGTATGTACACCTGTTATATAGCCAAAATTATTCTATAATTTTCCATACCAAATGTGAGAGACCCCTCCCTCTTCTTTTCAATTAAAGAAACTTCATTATATTTATCCTTTTTGAATATAAAATGGTTATTTTTTAATTTACTTTTAAATATAAATATAATATCCTATTTATTTACTTGCAATGAGATATCATTTATCCCCTCTTATTATAACATTTACCTATTCTGTTACTATACCAAAATCCCCTCCTTATTGCATTTATTCAACCATTTTCTGTATATAATGCCTTTGTCTTCAAATTCCTATTGATGGGATATGATTTTCCATATCCCTCATGCTTCTAATATGTTATCTAAATGATGAGATACCCATTTTCACTCTCATTAAACCTTCTATGAACATTTATGTACCCCCGTTATGCTGCAAAAATGTCACTATGATTTTCCATGCTTAACATTTGTGATGTGTATACTCATACCCATTTATACTCAAGGGTATTCAAAAATTTATACTTACACTTCATTTATTATGTATTTATATAAATCTAAACCATAATACTTAATCAAGGGATGAAATGTGATAAAATATATTTGTATTTTTTATGTTCTACGTGGTACCCTTATGCATGTACATGATATGATTATGATCAATTCCCTTAGATAGCGTCAGATGAGCCCATTATATCTTACATGATGGGTTCATCTAGATAGTGCTCTAATACATTGGGTAATATTTTAGTCTCATGATATTCCATGTTTAGTGTATGTGAGGTTATCCTAAGAACATTATGTTATGATGTCCTGGTGGTTAACAATGACCTATTTTTATAATGTCATCTCTAAAGTTGTTACGACATTACCTTATTGAATTTATGTTATCATGCTATATCATTCCTCATTGTTCATGTTTATGACTCTCACACTTTTTATGTATCATTGAAATGGTTTTTGTCTAACATGTAATACATTCTTTATGTTATGCCATGTTTATTCCATTACTAGGATTTAAAGCTCACCCCTTTATTATGTATGTCACTAGGTTATTTCATAAAATTTTAAGAATGAAGGAATAATATGATCCTGTTAAGGAAGTTTTAAATAATGTTGATGTAACCCTATTTTAAGTTTTCATGTAACATATCTAATTCCTAAAGAAAATATACTTCTCAATCTTCTCATTTGTATTATGTGTAATCTTATATAATAAATCATGAATTAATGTGTAATAAAAACAAGGATTTTCATATTATTGTCTCAAATAACCACGTTTATATGAATATTGTAAGACTCTAGAGTGTATCTATGATATCTATGTGCTTTATAATGTGATTTACAATGGGTCTTATATATTTATATGGATTTAGTGAGGATATAGATAGAATATTAGGCTCAACCATGACTGTGTCTTCCCCTATTCTGTCAGATTCTACTGCCACTACCTTTAGGTCCCCTTTTAGATATGAGAAACTAGGTTTTATATATATATATATATTCATAATAAGATAAGGAGTTTTCTATGTTAATGGAATTAATAGGCCCTAATAATATATCTTCATGTGATAAGGGTTTTATTTGGTGGGGTGGTGCCCATGGTCGAGACAATGAGGGAAGGAAATTCGTGAGAGATAGAGCCAATTTTGGAGTTTAATGAGACTATTATTCAGGTTCCATATTATTATTCTAAAGATTAAATATTACACTAGTTGCTGAGTCTAATTGAATCCCTTGGGATTATACAAGAGGTTCTAAGACCATGACTGGTTGACGCAGTCATTTCTTGAGAGCATTGTGAGCCCGATTGACTGTATTTCAGGTTAACCAATTATTGAAATTTGGTTCACACATGGATGAAACATATTTTTAGTCACCGTATTCTTATTATTGGGTGGTAGATACATGGTAAAATTACATTAGGTATTTTCCAAGTATCAAATTTCTATAATTTACCATTCCCTATAGGATTTTTCTTCAAGATAAAGAAGTATTGTATAGTGTGTCCTAACCTCTGATGTAAGTGGAAACCTTATTGACAATCACTAAGGCTGAACTCACATGGTTTCTTGGGCCCATGCTTCATGATGATATTTCCTTCCATAGATGAAAGGTATTAATCAGTAATCTATTCATTTTATAAGTAGTTAATTTTTTCTTCCATTCCACAAATAATAGGAATCTATGATATTCTTTTACCACCGATTATGGGAGGTTTTGCTGCGATTTCTACTCAGTGGAAGGATCTAGGTGATGCAGATCCTTCTTAGGTACTCTAGTAGGCACTTATACTGGTTTGAATATGAAAAAAATAGTTTCATACTACCTTTTCCAATGAATCATAGACATGGGACTATATTTAGACTTGTTTCCTTAAATTAAGTACTTTAGGAATTGGGATGTGTTTGGAAACTCTCAGAAATTCTTGGATAATTCAATAGTATTATCAGCGTCTATAGTTATTCATGGAGATTATCTATACAAATTTCTTATAACTATTTATTTGGGAGTGAGATTATGAGAGAGTAAATCAGGATATTCAATCTGAAGATAAATTCAATGACCCTTTTGATTTTACATTGTTTTTAGTTAATGAGGTTTATGATAATTGTTTTCCTTATAATGGAGCTGAATTGATAGATGAATTGACAATTAAGTTATTCTCATCCTGGGATAGACCCTAATGGGAGGCTATTATACCATATTAAATATGGACTCAATATATTTTGTATAAAACATCTCAGTTTTAATGCCTCTTATTCATCTTATGGGACCATTATAGGGACACATCAATGTATGAAGTGTGGGAGATGCTTATCTGGATCTACCATGCTATTGAAGATTAAGAAAACATGATACCTATAATTCAATGAGGTAAGGGTTTCATCCACCAATTCAGGATATAATTTCTTCCTAGGCTATACTGTGGCATGCCTCCCTTCAATGGAATCCATTTGAGTATTGGGAAACTTGATGGCGTGGAGGAGTTATAGGGGTAAAATTGATGCCTAATGTGGTTTATAGACATTTATTGACTGTTGATTTCTATTTACCATTGGGACTAGATGATTATCCAAACATGGGGGAGTTTTTTTTCTCATAATGGTGGAAAATAATGATCTTCCTTGATCTCTATATTCAGGTTTACTAACTATCTGAATCTAGTGATAGCATGGTGTTTATGTTATAATCTAGTGGGAACATTAACTCCCCCTAATTTGTGGGGGAGAGGAACTTTCCTCTTATAATAGGTGAGACACAGTGGGAACACTATCTCTAAACAATTTCTCATTAAGCTATATGAATTTATATAGCTCAACCTCATACTATGCCAACATCTCTTTTGTGAAGGGGACATACATTTTTATTATAAGTGAGTGGGATTTATAGATTCAATTACATTTATCCCTGGAGTAATGGAATTTGGTGGAGGAATCTCATTGTTTAGCAGCTCCAAATTCCGAATCTTCCTCTAATTTTGGGTTCACACAGCCTCAACTAGTACATCACTATGACCCACCTCTTAGGTGATTATTCTCTCATTACACACCTCAATGTTCACATCTTGAACTGTATCTTCTATAGGATGTAAATTGATGATATCCACTAATTTATATCGGTGGTAGGAACCATATCACGATTCCATTAGTAATTGAGTGAAATCGTGATACCTGTATCTACTTGAAGAGTTGAATTGAGTTCCTCTACCCAACCCATCTTCTCACTAGGCTATTTTAGTTTGTAACCTTTTTAGGTATTGATAATATTGGTTATACATTCCCTATCTTTTGGTCATTGAATAACAACCTTGAGGGAAACTCTAACCATTCTTACTGAGTGAGCCTTGAATGAGATGAGAGTGTCATGTGGAAGTATGAGGGGATGGGATGTCATGTATTGATAAACACTTCCCAATTCAGAGAAATCTGATATTGTTAGAGGGTAATGGAATAATTTGACCAGATATAAGGGCTGGGATTGATGTGGGGATTCCACTGGTAATTATTTGATTTTTTTAGGATTTTAGCAGTCTCTAAGGGGAGGCTGTGAAAAGAATATCCCCATATCTATGAGATGTGTTTTCTTTAGATCCGCCTATGATCTCTTTTTTGATTCACATAGGATTCTATGACCCTAGGGGTGAAAGAGGTTGAGATAAAAATCCCCCCATACCTACAATATGAGTTTTATTCTTAGTGGATTCTATGGAGGATGAAAATTTGATTTTCTTAATTTATCACATTTTCAATCATGCAAGATGCAGGTGTAGTGTATGCTTAGAATATGAGCTGATTTCCATAGAGTGTTGTCTTGGAGCCTGAGATTTCAGTTTTCCCACATGAGTCACATCCTTAAATTGTTTAAAATATTTAGGGGCCCAGATTAAGATACTATCATCGACCTACACTCTTCAATTTCAATGATTTTGTGTCTTCTAGAATGAAATATTTTGTTTTATTTACTAACTAGAATGCATGTTATTTTGTCATGTGACCGATCTTGTAGAAATGAAATTTCAAGATGCAATGATTGGGGATCTCTAATGACCTGGGGATAGAGAAAAGTGTAATAAACCATACTCGATAAATACATGAATGAAAACACATGACAAGGATTCATTAAGTTGTGTAGGAAAACTTTTCAGTGATTATGTACTGAAGGGTCATTTAGTAGTGGAGGCAAGCATTCCCTAGGCACTTTCAGTGATTTTATGATCTCTAGATCCAGGCCAATGAGAAAGTGGCCAGGTCCATATAAAATCAAATCATATTTATGGCCTAGATATGATTCTCATATCTTTGATAAGGGTGGTTATAATCCTTTAGTAAATAAAATGTTTCCCATAGGTTCTAGAAAAAGTAATGCATGCAATTCTATTTTAAGTCATTTGAGATGTCATAGTTGGAAGAGAAAATGGACCAGAACATAGTTGGGAGGTTGTCATCAGCCAAAACTTTGAACATATTCATACCATATTCTTCTAAATTGATAGTGTATTCCTCATCTTGGTCAGACCATATAAGTCACTTTTATGTGGAAAATGACTCAAATCCTTTTAAAGGAAATGATGGTGGTCATAGCTCTGGGTCTCCTAGTGACCAAAGTGAAGTACTAATGATAGTTGATGGGGAACTATATACCAATAAAGATAGTTTTTAGAGAAATTATCTAAATGAAGGTGCCCTAACAAGGTGAGGATATCCTTTCTTGGGTGAGATATCACTAATAAGATGAATTTACATATACATTTTTCTTCCATTTACGTAAGGATTTTAGTTTATTTATTTGATAATGAACTAGGTATGTGCTTAATTTTACAAGAATGATACTTACATGGATTTAAAGGAAGAAATGAAGAAAAAGTAAATAATTTACCTATTACACATCGTGAACCATCAGTACACATCATGTAATTGTATTTCACAGTATCCCTCAAGTCGTGATCCAAGTCGCAAAGTCCTAAAAAAAGAATTCAATACACTTCGTGAGTCATTGATATAGAACACGACCTTAGTCAAACCAGTTGAATGAGAAATATGATATAGAGATATAGTTGAGAGGACATTACATGTTGTGATTCATTGGTACATGATTTAAAAAGTGGTCAAACCATGGATTTTGGGTGCAACGCGCACATGATTCAAAATACATGGAGAAGTACATGGATTGACATTACACAATGTGTAATCCATTATACATCATGACTCATTTTGCATAAATATACAACACCATGACAATGGTTTTGAGGGAATCCCAGAGTAGAGTTATTCCGTGCTTTTTTCCCTTTTGAGTTTCCTTTGAATCCCTCTCCCTTAAACATAAATTTCTTCACTATTTTCATATTTTATTTAAATAAAAGAGATTTGGATTATCTTTTCATCATCACCTTTAATTTCCTTTTTTTCATCACTTACCATCATTTATCACCAAAATCGCATTGAATCTATTTCCAATTTCATTCGAAGTAATTATGTGGTTAGAATTGTGATTTAAATTTCATTAAATCTCGATTACAAGCTCACCCTTTTTAGTGAGTCAAACCCTTCCAATATTGCGAATTGTTTAATTTAAAATTGTTTTAGCATGTCAATCATGGTTCTTATTTGTTTATTTTTCTCCCCTCCTACCATGAGTGGATAAACCACTCATGGGTAGGAATCAAGATTAGATGTATCTGAGTTCATAATAAATATTTAATTCTAAACTTGGTAACCTTAAGGATCAGTAATACGGGTACATAATTAATATTATACAATTTGATTAAATATCCCTGACCACATGATATTTAATCGGAATACCCTATCATGATTAGGGTAAATTAGGATATAACCACTAGAATAAGATAATTTCTACCTTAGAAGCTAATCCTAATGTTTCTAGGTTGTTACAATATCCAGATCAAGGAATAGTGACCTCCTAGGTAGAACTATGTGACTTGAATGAAGTCAACTAGAAAATTATTCTTGCTCAACATCCTAAACCTTTGGATCCTAACAAGATTAGAATTAAGATCATCCTTCTTGAAAAATAATCAAAATTGATCCCGACCCATCCTTAATATTTTGAAGAAACTACCAAACACCATAGATATAAAAATTCTCAAACTGAAGCAACCTTGAATGAAATCCTACTCCAAAGGGTATTAAGCCATTTACCTCTAAAATCTAGCTACAATCCTCATGGTATTGACCACATAATATCTCTATATTATGCCTTAGTGGTGAGTAAATTTTGGGAAAAAAATATAATCTGAAGTCCCATGCAGAAACCAACAACGCATACATGCACATCAAGTTTTGGTTCCATTTCCAGGGAATGAAACAATTTTATTTTAAGCCTCTAGAAAAAAAAACGAGGATTGCGTTTCCCTAACCCCTAATTATTTATTTCATTAAATACTCCCTTGCAACAAACCTTCACGATATAGTGAATGTTCTATGGTCCTTTGACTCATTCAAGGAACCTTGAGATAGAAGAACCTTTATCCTATGATCTCGAGATAGAAAGGTACCTTTTTGCATGACACCAGTTAACTATGGCTGATCAACATCACCAAGTGGGACCAAAACCACTGAAACATCATTAAATTATTCAAGTAGAGCACCCGATGTAACAAGAAAGGACCATCATGGATTATGGATTTCTATTAATCCATGGTAAAACCTCGAGCATAGTGAATCCCCCATTCATGATCATACATTCGAAATAAAACCTAGACTCATTAAAATGGTCTAGAACATGGGGAAATTCAGTGGTCTCCAAAGAAAAGACCCACATGAATAGATCTATAACTTCTTGGAAGTTTGTAATACCTTTTGCAACTATAGATTTTCCTTAGACACAATTAGACTACATGTCTTCCTATTATCTTTAAGAGACCAAGCTAAATACTGGATAAATATTCAAGCTCTAGATCCATTCATGAATTTGTACAATCTTTCCAAAAAGTTATTGGATAAATAATTTACCCCGATTCAGACATGGAAGCTACAAAACAACATTCAGAACTTTTCTCAAAGTGACGGAGAATCATCTTGGGAAGCATGGGATTGATTCAATGAGTTGATGAGAAAATGTCCACATCATGGAATAGACATGTGGATATAGTTTCAGATGTTCTACCAAGGACTCTAGCCAACCACATGAACTATTATCAATGCTGCAGTTGATGGAGGATTAATGTTTAAGACCTTAGAAGCTGGAAGATCCATTCTCAATGAAGTTTCTCACACTGCCAGCCTATGGAAAAGTGATTTTGGACCACCATGGCATGGTATCCACTAGGTGAATGATAACACCAGATTAGAATTAGAATTTATGGCACTTAAAAATAAGATATAATCATTCTAGATGCTTTTTACAAAACTTCCTCCTACCCTCATAATGGAGATACAATCATGTGATATGTGTGGTGGCCCATATATTTACCAAGAGTGAAAAGAAGGAGTTGAGTAATCACAATCCCAAGATTGTAATTATATCAATTATAATCAATATAACTCTCCTTTTCAACATCAACAACAATTCTACTAGTGGAGGCCTACTCAGTAGTAGCCTCAGAACAACCAAGGATATTTTCACCAGAAAAGTGGTCAAGCAACATTTCAAAATCGAGGACCACCATGGTATCTACCTATGAACCCAGTACCCTAAACTTAGTAAAATATAAAACAAAAAACCTTCCCATAAAGAGATCATCAATAATTACAACCCACCCACCCTAGACCTCAACAACAACCTACTCCACAATGTAACCTAGAAAACCTCCTGGATACCTTTGTTCAAAAGGAAGATCACAGAATGACCACTCCGGAAACAGAAATGAAAAAAAGAGATGATTTGTGGAATATTGAAGTTAAAATGGGCCAAATATCAAAAAAAATGTCTGATAGATTACCAGGTATGTACCCATGGAAAGAATCCAAGGTGGTAGTGTTGAGGAGAAAAAATATATTTTAATTTCAATAACCAAGAAGAAGAGATGAATGGAAATAGGAAGAGCCTAAGAAACAACCAATAAAAGATGGAGAAGTTGATAAGACTACACTAGAAACACCTCAATGATTATCACAAGATAAAAGTGACCAAACTCATGAGCAACCAAAGGAACTAGTTTATGTTTCCCCACTGCCATACAAGACACCTATTCTTTTCCCAGAAAGAGAAAGATAATGCCAACAAGAGGCACAATACAAGAAGTTCCTATAAATGGTCAAAAAAATGAACATCAACATACCATTTGTAGAATCTATTTCCCATATGCTAGTTTATACAAAATTTCTCAAATATTTACTATCCAAAAAAATGAAAATAAAAGATCTTGGGTTCATATCATTAAATTAATAGTTCTCCACTGTTGTACAACAAAAAATACCACAAAAATGAGAGATCCCGAATGTTTTTCTATTCCATGTTCTATTGGATAATGCAAGTTTAGAAGAGATCTATGAGATCTTGGTGGTAGCATCAAATTAATATAAATGACTATTTTTGATATACTAGGACTCAAAGAACTTAAACCAACTCGAGTAGCACTGTAACTTGCAGATCGATCATTAAAGTACCCTAGGGGAATTCTTGAATATGTTTTAGTTAAATCTGTAAAATTAATCTTTCCAGTAGACTTACTGGTTCTAGATATGGAATAAGAAGGTGATGTCCCCATTATACTTGGAAGACCATTCCTAGCAATAATAAAGGCTTCTATATATGTGAATCAAGAATTTATGATATTTAAAGTTGGAGAATAATAAGTAGTGCTCAATATGTTCAATGTTGACCAATAATCATATGATGTTGTTGATTGAAACACCATATGTCTCACCTAAAAAGGAGACGAGTACATGGCCATTGAAGAAGAAAGTGAAGATTCACTCTCAAATAAGGAAGAAGAGTACAATTTTGAGGAAGTAAACTTCATTGAACATTTAATGAGGGATACCTTGCCACCTTTCATCCACTCCATAATTAAACCACCGAAGATGGATGTAAAACCTCTACCTAGTACTCTGAAGTACTCATACTTAGGATAGTTAACCATTATACTAGTAATTATCAACTCTAAACTGTCTCAGGCACCATAATAAAAATTGATTGAAGTTTTGAAGATACATAAGAAATAAATTTCTTGGGGAGTGGAAGAAATCAAAGGAATCAATCCTACTGAATGCACTCACAATATCCTACTCGAATAAGATACAGATCCAAAATGAAAACCTCAAAGGTGGATCACACAACCGATGAATAAATTCATCAAAAAGGACGTGCTAAAACTCTTGGATGTGGGAATAATATTTTTTCATATTAGATAGTGAATGGGTGAGACACCTATAAGTTTTGGATAATAAAGGCGGACTCATAGTAGAGAGAACTGATTAAGATGGATTTATTTAAACATGCACCATCACTGGTTGGAGAGTCTATGTATATTAAAGATGCCTGAATTTAGTAACAAGTAAGGATAATTTTTATTTACCCTTTATGGATAAAATGATTTAAATACAAGTGGGACATGAATTATACTATTTCTTGGATGGATATTCTTGATATAACCAAATTTCATTCGACCCCACTGATTACCCAAATACCACATTCACATGTCTATTTGGTACTTTTTCCTACAGACAGATGTCATTTGAAATGTGCAATGCTCCAATAATGTTTTGGAGATGCATGATGCATATTTTCCATGTCATGGACAAATAATTCCTATAAATATACATGGATTACTTATCTATCTAGGGAATATAATTTTATGTTTTTTAAGGAATCTGGAATTAGTTATCCAATGCTGTTAAGAAAAATTCTGAGTCCTGAATTGGGAAAAATGTCATTTTATGGTCCAAGGAATAATAGTACTAGAACATAAAATATATAAGGAAGTCATATAGGTTGATCGATCCAAAAATAAAAGTCATCAAGGATTTACCAGAACCCTCAACATTAAAGGGCATCATAAGCCTTCTTGGACATGTTGGATTTCATAGACAAATTGTAAAGGAATTTTCCAAATTTTCCCATCCATTAAAACACTTATTATCAAAATATGTTTGTTTTTAATTCATTTAGGAATGTTGTAAAACTTTAAATACCTTGAAGATAAGCCTAATAGTAGACCCAGTCATCATTTTACCCAACTGTGATAAGAAATTTGTGCTAATGTGTGATGTAAGAGACCTTGCTATTGGTGCTATCTTAGGATAGAAAATTGGACATATATTTTGTCCCATATATTATGAAAGAAACACACTTAGTAAAGCTTAAGTCAATTACATGACTATAGAGAAATAAATTTTATCTGTTGTATATTCCTTTGAGAAATTCCTATCATATCTGATGCTGTCCAAAGTGATTGTACATACTGATCATGATGCCCTCAGATACTTGATGAACAAGAAGGATTCCAAACCAAGGATGATATGATGGATCCTATTACTTCAAGAGTTTGAGATTATAATAAAGGACACAAAAAGAAAAAAAATGTTATTGCTGACCATCAACCCTGACTTTTCTTATCTTTTATTAAGGAAGAATAAGATACTAACATTAAATTAGAATTTCCAAATGAAACCCTTTTGAGAATCAAGGTCCAATCATGGTTCTCTTATATCACCAACCATCTTACCACGATATTTTTACATAAATAGCTTTCATACCAATAGAGGAAAAGATTTATAGATGATCCCAAGCATTACTATTGGGATGAGCCATTATTGTTTAAAAATTGTGCTGATAAATTAATCCGACACTACATCCTCGAAGTGGAAACCCATAATGTAATTGAGTTGTGTAACAAATCACCAGCTGGTGGAAATCATGGTCCCAAGCATAAAGTGGCTAAAATTCTACAAAGTGAACTTTTCTGGCCCATGCTACATCAATACATGAGGGGATTCATCAAAAAATGTGATAGATTCCAGCAGACCAAAAACATTGGAAAAAGGAATGAGATGACACAAAATCCTATTATGGAATTCAAAATTTTCAACGTTTGGGGAATAGACTTCATGGGATCATTTCCCACTTCAAATGAAAAATCCTACATTCTGGTTGGAATTGACTACCTCTTGAAATGGTTTGAAGTTGAAGAAACCACACATGACACATAAAAAGTGGTCATGAAATTTCTTAAGAAGAACGTGTTTGTAAGATTTAGATTTACAAGATTACTCATTAGTGACTGAGGAACACATTTCACAAAACAAGTTGTGATAGGATTGTTGGAGAAGTATGGAATCAGATACAATACAATAAATCCACACCACCCACAAACAAGTGGGAAAGTGGAACTATAAAATAGGGAGATAAATAAAATTTTAGAAAAGACTGTGAATACAACCTGAAGTAATTGGAGTATCAAAATAGAAAATGTACTATGGGCATGCTGAACTACCTAAAAGTCACCCATAGGCACCACACCATTCAGACTGGTTTATGGGAAACCATGTCATCTTCTAGTTGAGATGGAGTATCATTCATTTTGGGTGATTAAGAAACTGATTCTTGATTATGAGAAGGAAGAAGAAGATAGGATGCTGTAGTTGACTGAATTAGAAGATATCAGAAGGGATGACTATTAAAATTTCAGGATCTATAAGGGAAAAACAAAAAAATGGCATGATCAACGCATTGCTAGGTGTATCTTTTTACCAGGGGATAAGGTTCTATTGTTCAAATCAAGATTAAAAATCTTCCCTAGTATGCTAAAATCTCAATGGTCAGGTTATTTTTAATTATTTCAAGTATTTAACTATAATACCATTGAAATCCATATGGTGGGTGGAACTCCTTTCAAAGTGAATGGTCAAAGATTCAAAATCTTTCAAGAACCATTATGTGAAGGCTGTGTCATCAGCCTAAAATTAAATTGAGCCCAAATTGAGTTAATCTCTTGAATTAAATGAATCAGTAACTAGGAGGAAACCCATGATAGGAAATCTTAGCCTAGGTTATATTAGGATAGATTTAGGAAAGTTTTTGGCTGGGCCTTGAGATGAAAGTATGGAATGAGTCTGAACTAAAACGAAAAATTACTCATCATGAAATCCAATTACATTACATGTAACCTTCCTGTATAAAATTCATGTTAATT
Source organism: Viscum album (assembly GCA_963277665.1). Classification (NCBI taxonomy): domain Eukaryota; kingdom Viridiplantae; phylum Streptophyta; class Magnoliopsida; order Santalales; family Viscaceae; genus Viscum; species Viscum album. The sequence goes on from OY728146.1 coordinate 528,763,496, forward strand.
CACCATTACATGATGTGAACCCCAATTACACATCATGTAATATGTCAGGTCTTTTTTTTTTAAAATATATGCCACAAACCCTAGGTTCACGACCCGAAATTCCCACCCAACCCTACATCTCCCTACTCCTCACTCCCACATAAACTGACCCCTCACCTCCACCCCCTCATTTATTCTTGAACCATCCCTTATCCCCCTCCATCCACCTTCTTATCCTCCTCTCCAAACCCATGTGACCCAACCCTCTTTCTCCCCCTCACTATGAGCGCACACTCACCCCTACTCTTTTTTCATAACCACCATCCACACTACAACCTCGCACTCTCACCATCACTGCCTTATTCCATGGTCTAAAATGAATGACCACAAACCTCTACATAATCTTCCTCTACCAACCAATTTCAAAGTGCCCCTGTGGATTCATGTCTGCTACAACTACCGAACTTTCCACTTCGTCTACTTCTACCACTTCTCCACCCATTTCTCGGGCCACCTCCTCCTTCACATCCACCTCAAGTGACAAAAACCTCCAACTACACCTATCCTATACTTTAATAACCCTCATCACTAGGTCAATCTCATCATATTACAAGACAAGACAAATTTCAAGAACAAGACCCTAGAAATGCCCGTCCTAGCCAGGCTGAACATAAGTGATGCCATCCTTGACCTCTTGAAGACGCTCCATATCGACAACATTCTAGAGGGTCATGAGGATACCTATAGGGAGTTGTTTCTAGAGTTATTGGATACGTTTGATATGGCCATTTATAGCCTTATATTCCTTTCAAGTGGTGGGCAACATGATATTTCATTCTCTTAGTTTGGTATCAACCTCAAAATTTACATCGATGCATTTTTCATTTCATAGGTCTATCTAAATATACAACTAGAGCCACCCCAAGCTGATTCTCTACATCTCTAGGATCTGATTGACTGAGATCCTCAGTTGCAACATGAACCACACATCACAAAATCTGCCACATACGAGGTCTATCCTTACAGATTTCGCATTGATCTATGACACATGGATGGTTCACTAGGGATGATTCGTATGATAGCATCATCCAGATGGATGTGATCATTCTTGCAGTAGTCATGGATAGACCAACCATCAACATGGATGCCCGATTTTTCCATTATTACAAGGCCTACACCCAATGGAATTGGAGAACTTTGACGGGCGGCTCATTTATTAATCATATAGCTAGGCACATTGGAATGTTCAATGAAACACTGCCCCTCACCTACCTGGGACCTATTGAACTCATAAACTTCATGATGTTGCACAAGATGAAGCTTTTTGTTAAGGAAGATGATTTCTACTTTTGGAAACCAGACATATTGGAGGTAACACCATAGGAGGAAGCACCACATACAGAGGACCCACCAGCACCATCCACATCACACACAACCTACTCAACTATACCACCCATTCCTCCTCCCACATATACCTACACCTCATCTACCATTCCTCCACCCACCCTTCATACCCTAACATAAATCTGGACTACCCAGCAATGCATCCTGGAAAACCTATACCAAATTTTTACTCACCATAATCTCTCTTTCATCAAGTCTTTAGAGTTAACCACCCCACCACCACCAGCCCCATCCAACCCTCATCTTTTACCACACCCCCTACAGCCCCTCCCAAACTACCAAATGAAATTACACATCCTGCCACTTTATATGAGTTTTTAGCTTAGTAGGTCTAAATAGAAAAGGGGATGGACTCCAATACCACTACAAAGGAACCCTTCATCGATCCAACTGCTAGACCCATGACCTCGTTACGGATCAAGACCTCTCCACCACCTACTCCCACCCTTGTTCCCACCACCACAAATCTATCATCTTCCAATGATCCACCCTCTTTTTCTTCTTCCACGACCACTAATCTAGAAATATGGAAACCTTCACCACTTGAGAGAGGCTTGATGATGGAGGAGATCTTTGGACCTAATGTCTGATGTGTCATTTTTGTTTCTTTTTGGGTTGTAGAATTTTTTTTATAGGGATCATCATTTCATTTTTTCATCTATTTATGAACAATTTTTGTACTAATCATTCATATATATATATATATGGTTATTTTTTTTACCCTTTCTTGGTTTAAATTTCAATTATTTCAATTTTTACATAGCAATATCTAGATTAATGAATTGTCTACAGTTGTCGATAGACCAGTACCACCATCTATTCTAGAATAAAGGGTAATACAACGCATCATAGATATCACACATCAAATTTAGGAAATTTTTATATAATCTATGAACAACAACAACCACCAAGATCCATAGTTCTATTACTCCTTCATCTGATTCATGCTCACACTACTGCCCCTGATGTTTTCAACCCAATAACGCGATCTCATGAACTAGAAGACACAAACACTTATAACTTTAAATGCAAGAGGATAACCTGAGCCGATGGACCCCATTGTAGGATATCTTTGTCCATCCGTATAGCTGATGCCATCCTATTATCTCTTTATGGGAGGAAACCCATAGTTGTTCATTTTTCTAGATTGAGTTGTCATGTCTGAGTCATTTTCATTATCATTTTGAGTCCCTTATAGAGATGTATTGAAGTCATGTACTAAATTTAAATAAAAATGGTTATTTATGTTCAGAATACTGTGCACCTACCCTTTATTTTTCTTTTCAAATGATTAACACATGTGAATTAATGTTTCATCCAGTTCATGGATTATTTTCTAACAAATTTTACAGGTGACCCAGATTTCACATAGAAATAAAACAATTCCCTCATGGCATGACACTATACAAGGAGCTCTCGATTCCATCAATTTTAAATTATTAAATTCCATTTCAATTTTTATAAGAGTTACTTTCCATGACACTCCCACACATTTTCATAGAAAGTGCAGGCACTATCTCATTGTAAGTGTGTGGGAGTTTCACATGATTTTCACTCTCAATACACTTGAATTATTTTATGTTCTCATCTTTCTAGGAGACATTTTTCAAAATTTTAAGCATGAATTAAACTTTAAAAACATTATTCCCATTTAATTAAAATAAAAAGTTAAGTTGGGAATTGATAGAATCCATATTTTATTTCTATTTATAATTTTAGAATGGTTACTGAGCTTAAATATTTAATTAAAATTAAAAATATTTTAAATTTTGATTAATTAGATTATTACTTGGGTTTTATACCTATTGTGAATGACAGTTTTATTATTATTATCATTACCTGAGAGGACTCTAAGACCATAATTGAAAATTATTTTCTGAGCATATTTGTTGAGTGACACCTGGGACATGTAAAACTATCAAAAATTTTCTTGAGATCTTATCAAGGTTATAACTGAATAAGCACAATTTTAAAACGATTGATTCAATCTTTGTTGATCCACTATTTCCTGATACCCACCTTAATTCTTTACTTCATTTAGCCCATAGTTTCCATGAATGACCTTATAGAATGAAGCTATTCCAAGACTATTTTCCATTCCTACCTTGGTCCTTATATAATTCATGATGTTACTATTAAATAAGTGTGATGGAGTCATTCAGATAGTACAATATACTTCTATTTATAGATATGTATGGTGTGCTCATCATCATGTTTGGTTACGACCAATATTTACTTTGTAGAATTTCACTTTAATTCTGTTCCTTTTGAGAAATCAAAAGAAAAGAAAAAGTAACATGGGTTTTCTACTATGAAGGTCAGAAATCACCATTTCCAGACCGGTGAATCCCTTGAAGGATCATATGTTGTTATGGGATGGATGTGAGACCTGGCCTAAATATTATTTTTGAAAAATAAAAAGAAAAAAGAAAAAAGAAAGGAATATAATACTTATTGTGTACCTAATTGAAATATATATGGATCCAACCAGAGATACTGGAGTGAGGACATGATTAGCTGAGAGGAGTCATTGTATTACACTTATCCTGAAATTCATGCATTAGGCTTCAGATCTTACCCTCCTTTTGAGCTTGATTTTCACTTTTTACCCACCTACCCATAGCCTTAGAGTCATCCAAACCTAATGGCTTAAGCCCTCATGAATAATTTTGTACTTGTATTTATAAATTAGAGATGATAGAACCAATTCAAGCTTATAGTTAGGAGCATGTACTTAGGGTATGAGCATAACTCTAATTTCATTTTACCCTAAGTGATGATAGAAAATTCATTACAAGGTAAATTACAAATGGGTATAGAATTAAATGAACACTTAAAAGATTGTAAATAAAATATTAGAATTTGTTTAAAAGAACTGAGCTATGTGGAATGGATGATTTTTCTATACAGGGATGATTCTAGAAACTAACCTTTTATACTTACATTTAGTTTTTTTTTATCTTTACATAATGAATGTTTTTTGTATTTTAAAATGGCTTATCTATTTGAAATCATTGTCGAGACATTTTTTTTTGAGGATAAGTAATTATTCAAGTGTGGGGGAACTTGATAAGATGAATTTATATATAAATTTTGATTCCATTTACATAAGGATTTGAGTTTTTTTATTCAATAATGTGCTTGGTATGTTCTTAATTTTATAGGAATGAGGCTTACACAGATTCAAAGAAAGAAATGTAGAAAAAGTGAAGAATTCACCTATTACTCATGGTGAACCATCAGTACACATCAGGTAATATGATTTAATAGTATCCTAAAAGTCATGTTACAAGTCATGAACCAAGTCACGAAGTCTGCATAAAAAGAATCTAGTACCTGTCACAAGTCATCAATACACACTAAGTCCTCAGTCAAACCATTTGAAGGAGAAATCTGCTATGGAGATACATTTAGAAGGCCAGTACACATTGTGAGTCACTGGTACACGATGTGAAAGTGGAAAAACCTTATATTTAAAGTGAGATATGCATGAGATACATGCATGATTCAAAATCTGTAGAGAAGTACATGGATCAGTGTTACATGACGTGTAATCCATTAAACGTCGTGACTCATTTCTCCTATATATACAGCACCATGATAGTGGTTTTGAGGGCATCCCATAGTAGAGTTATTCTATAATTTTGTTTCCTTTAGAGTTTACTTTAACTCCCTCTCCCCTAAATATAAATTTTCTCATTATTTTCATATTTTATTTCAATACAAGAGCCATGGATTTCATTTTCATCACCACCTTCAATTTTATTTTTTGTATTGCTTACCATCGTTCATCACAGAACACGTGTGAAATCCATTTCCACTTTTATTCCAAATACGTAAGTGGTTAGAATTGTGATTTACAATTCCTTAAATACCAATTTCTTTCTCACTCTTTTGAGTGAATAGAACCCTTGCATGATTGTGAATTATTTAATTTCAAATCATCTTAGCATGTCATGCATGGTTCTTATTTGTTTATTCTTATCCCCTCCTACCATGAATGGCTAAATAACTCATGGGTAGGGATTAAAAGTAGATGTATCTGAGTTCATAATATATTTTTAAGTCTAAACTTGTTAACCTTAAGGATTAGTAATTAGGTTATATAATTAATATCTATACAATTTGATTAAACATCATCGACCATGGGATATTTAAGTGGAAGACCCTATCCTGATTGGAGTAGATTAGGCTTCCAAAACTATCCTAAGATACTATTTTCCTTATAAGATAATCCTAATGAATCTAGGTTGTTACTATCTTCAGATCAAGGAATAGTGACCTCCTAGGTAGAACTATATAACTTAACCAAAGTTAACTAGAGAATTTCGCTTACTTCACATCTGAAACCTTAGAATCCTACCAATATTATAATTAAGATCATCCTTCATAAAAAATGATCGAAATTGATCCCAAAACCTACTTAATATTTTTAAGCAACTACCAACCACCATAGATATTCAAATTACCAAACTGAAGGAACCTAGAAAGGAATCCTACTCCAGAGGCTATTAATACATTTCCCTCTAAAAGCCAGCAATGATCCCTATGGAGTCTACTTTGGAATTTTGCTATACTCTGACTTAGTAGTGAGTGAATTTTTGAAAAAAAAATCTAATATGACCACAAACATTGAGAAAACCAACGATGCGTACGGGCATGTCAATCACCCTAGGGAGGTTTCCTATGATATATGTAAGGAGTAAGATCCTAGTAATCCATTTTTATACTACCATGAGGTGGACTATCATGGTAGGTATTTCATTTTTATTTGGATAAAGAGTCATCAGATCCTTGAGATACTTCAAATACTCACCATATGTCCTCAAGGATAAATTTATTGAGTAGGGTAGGAATACGAGTCTCATCCTGTATCATGGTTAGAATATGAGAACATGTAATTCAGATTCTAGTTGGGATATGAGCCTGCTGTATAGAGGATTGGGCCAAAAATATGTGGTCCAGTATGAGCAGTTGGTGATTTTTTCATGCTTCCTGCTCTTCCTTATAGGAATTTTTGATTTGCTGGTTTCAGGGAGTAGGAAAATTGGAAATGGAATGTAAGAGCTGCAACATCATTATTCTGTCTATATTCTGGACACTGTGGGAGGCCCGAAATAAGACAAGGAGAGAGGTGAGACCACCGGTGGCCTTTCTGCAGGTCAGAATGAAGGGGACTGTGCATGATCTGGGTGCTATGTTGAATGGTGGACATCAATCATATGTCATATGCAAGCTGCTTAATTGGACAAATGTGTCAATTAGATCACAGGGAAGCTGGATAAAATGGAGTCCACCATTAAGCGGGTATAAACTAAATGTGGACATATCTTTTATGAATGGTCAGATGCGTGGGGGTGGTCTGTTGCAGGATGAGTATGGATATGTGTTGTTTGGCTTCAGCAGCTTCTATGGGCTGGGGAGTTCACTGGGTGCAGAGTTAAAGGCGATCCAAACAGGTATTAGGATTCGCAAGGACCTGGATTTGAGGTGTTCAGAGGTTGAATCAGATTTTGAAACTACTGTCCAAGTTATTAACAGACAGATTGATCCTCCTTGGCACTTAGTGTATGTGGTTCGCAGTTGCTCGGGGGAACTCAGGAGTGGTTACTCGATATGGAATGTGAAAAGGGAAGAAAATTTCGCGGCTGATGCTCTTTCGTGTGGAAGTAGTCCGGAAGAACTGTTGATGATGTTCTCTAGTTTGGGCTCTTTACCTCAGGAGTGTAATAATTTTGTGCAGGGGGATGCTCTCGGGTTAAATCATTTCAGACCCCCATGACATTACTTGTATTTAGGTGGAGTAACTTTTATGATATAATAAAAAAAATACAATTTCCAGCTATTAGATTATACTAGTGAGATTCAATTTTTTTTATAGTAATATGATTCTGCCTTTGGGTGGATGCTGGAATATGTCAGTCATCCTTTTTTTAAGTAGGAATATGAGCCCAATTAAAACATGTATTCAGTACTAGGAAATTTCTACGGGTATCCAAAATTTTATAAGGGATATGAACCTCCTCTTTTATGAACTATGAAGGATGTGGTTGGATTAATTCATTTTAGGGAGTAGGAATATGAATCTGGATCATTTTAGAAACCAAAATATACTAAGTATCCCTTAAATTTTAGGCAGGTATACAAGCTTATACCGAGGTTACTACTAGAATATGTCAATGAATGTCAGTTAGAAAGGGAATATGGTTCTGATCTGAGTTTTCATTTATAATATCACAAAAACCATATTTTATAGGAATATATACCTATCCTAAGATGATTTTCAATATGGGTTTATGAACCCCAGTCAGAATAGGGATATGAGCCTAGTCTTCTGACTCCACATTTAGTGAAATATGCCAATAATCCTCTCTAATGGGACCAAGAATATGATCGTTTTCTAAAGTAGATGTCTGTTCATGCTGGACATGCTGATTTGCTGCTATAGAGGTTCATACATGAGTTTGTTCCTATACCTATATGTTCACCAAAATATACAAGAAATTCTCCTCTTTTATTTTCAGGATATACTTTCACTCTAGAAGAGTCTATATATGAACATAGGCCTTCATGTTTTCAGTGACCATGATACGATGGTAGATGTTATTAGTTGAATAAGGTATATATTTCCACCAATATCTTCCATTTTTCACAAGAATACACTAATGGAATTTTTGTGTGGGGGTGGGAGTATATTCCCACCAGTTGTTCACTACTAGAATATACGACTAAAATTGGTTTTCCTGATAACGGATTATAAGGACCTAGACATAAACATTATATAATCATGAGTTTTAAGTCAAGAATTAATTCTCTTACATTTGAGTATATTTATGGTTTATAGTTTTAGATAAATAGGGAATATATTTTATATAATAAACCCATAAAATAAATTTTTTACACTTCCTTTTAGTATCCATTTTTCCCATAATAGAAAACTTTTAAAAATGAAACACATTTAATTTTGAAGAAAGATATTTATGACTTTGAACTTTAATACTTCTTTGTTCTTATATGTCTTTAAAACCTATGAATTTTTTTTAAAAACATGGTATGAGCACAAAAATCTAAGTGACCCAAAAAATAAGAAATACATTAGTCTAATGAAAAACATGAAAACCTATGAAATGTGTAACTTTAGCACAATATTATTTTACTATGTGAAATAAATCATATCCACATGAAAAATGAACACCTTTTTTCTTAATAAAAACCTTTAAAACCAATAGTAAGAAAATAGAAATAAAATTTAGGTGACTTAGAGCAATATATTGATAACCCATGTTAGAAATAACCGGAGACCCATTAAATCCATAAGAGAAACCACACTGGTTGAATCCCTCCTTATTTCCTTTGAAGACAATAAATATTACCCAATGTGTTAGAAATATATATTTGTAATCACTCATCATATAAGATGTATTGGGCCTAGCCATTCATATAAGCTGTAACAGGGTAACCCATTCATATGATCTATATCTAGATCACATACTCATATAAGTTATATTGAGCTCAACTTGTCTTAATTTAATATTATAAAGTATAACATCAAATGAGTTTTTTATTCTTTCACTTTTCTTCTTAAAACCCCCAAAAATTCTTTCAAACCTTTATGAAAAACATTTTCGGATATCAAAATACCAATTCCTTTTAAAAACCCATTTTCAAAACTAAAATGCCTAGAAAAAAGGGAAAGAGGGGTCTTCATTAAAGAAAACATAAAATATTATAATGGAACCCAAACATAAAATAATAGTTATGGTGGTGGTAAGTACCGTTGATTCTTTATACATTAAAATAGAATATTCCTTTTGTCTTTTATAAATAAAGTCTAATATTCCGTATAAAAGACAAAAAAGTTTCCTTTTGGCAACCTTTGAAAGAAAGTAAAAAGTTAAATAAAATATATTTTATAATTATTTTATGTCCTGGTAAATACTTCCATAATTTTTTATGAATACGGACATGGAATAAAATGATTTAGAAAATAAATATTTAAAACATTTAAAACAAGGGGTTTAATGAAAAGTACCCCTTACCTAGAGTCTGAATCATAAAATATGTTCATTATATTTTCTAAATAATAAACTTATAGTAATTATTTACTTTCTTAAGAACCTATTTCAATTTTAGTATCACTATTATTTTAGTTATTACCATGTTATCATCATTTACTTAATCATTTATGTTCATATCAAACATTTTAATGATTTTTGGATCGTATGTCCAAAATAATTTTGTAGATTGATTATGGTAAATGGGTTCATTAATCCATAATATCTAGAATAATAATAATGGTATAATTATTATTTTATACATCAATTATACTTTTATATCCAAACACTAAATATGGTTATGAAAAATGAACTACATTACAAGCATGAAGATAACAAGTCATACATACACATGAGTAATGTTTCCATTTTTCAATGATCATTTTGGTAATAAAATAAGTATCAATTTATCTTTTTATAGTGATATATATATTCTAAAAATCATATTATTTCATTAAATATACTTATGTGTAACACCCATGTGATCCGGTGATGAAAAACCAATCACATCGCTTCGTGTAGGTGGTAATCCACACTTACGCACAAAGGACATTATCATTTTTAAATGAATGGAATGGTATGAAAATATATGATATATTACATTAATATAATTATAAATATTCCATTAATATAATATATTTATATTGAATCTATTTTCATAAATATCCGTGAGAGGCGATGATGAAAAACAAATTACATTAGTTATTGAGGTGGTAGTCCTCCATAAAAACAAAGGATTGATTTTTTACCCATTTGATAGAAGAGGAGATGAATATTTGTAATGAAGTAAAAATATAAATGTATTAGTAAATGGAATATACTGGTGTTATTATTTTCGCATTTTTTGAAGAAAATTTGAAGGAGGTAGATGAAGAAATACAATCAAAATGCTTTGTTAAGAACTATACCTTTTCTTCGGTCAACTTCTTTTGGTTTACCCAAAAAAATTACTAGGATGTTTTTTTGATCCAAATAAGTCCTCTAGGACATGGATATGATTGCGATGAAGGTATTTGGGTAGGTCTTGGATGAAAAAATGGGAATTTTATGTGTAAAGAAAAGATGATAGGATATTTCCTTTTATAAGTGAGGGGAGAGGAAATTTTGGAATAAAAAATAAATTAATATAAATTAATTTTTTTATTTAATTTAACAACCTTATAATTTTAAATAAGAACATATGTTTGACAACATGTACAAAAAAAAAACACTGAGCTAAAACAAACAATAAAATATTATTTTTTAAATACGACTATTATAACCAATTCACCAAATTGGTAGGTATGAATAAGATTAAATGCATTATGAAATAAATATGAAGGTCATAATAAATATAAATTTAATTATTAATTCTTATAAAATAATTAATGAATTTTTATTAAAGTTATTTTATGCTTTAAAAATAAGTTTTATTAAAAAATGAATTTTATTTATTTTTATTACAAAATATTATCATTAATTTCTGAAACATTAATAAAATTTAATCAATAAAATTAACACAATTTTTTAAATTACCACATAAAAATTATCTTAGAGTGAATTTTTAGGATTTTTCTAAAATGATTAATTTTCTAGTGAATAGTGAAAAATACTCATTTTCTTTGAAAATTTTATTTTTGTTTGAAGAATATATAATAATTGTTTTTCTAAATGTTTTAAAATAAAATTAGTTCTATTATATTATTAATAATACAATTAATTTTAATTGAATCAATTTTATTAATGAATTTGGTATAAAAATATTTTAATACAAAAAAGGCATTTTCCTGAAAAACTATTTTTTCGTCTCGTTTTATAGGTTTAATTTTAAAATGAATTATTACACTTCCTTGAATTGAATTTTGAAAAATGAATTTTATATTTGAATTTTATTGGTCTAAATTTTGTAAATAAATCCCTTTTATTTTTTGGAAATTATGAATAATTACCTTAGTAATTTTTATTACAACGATTAAAGGTAAATCATGCAATTAAGGCTAAAAATAAAATGATTAAAATAATAAAATGACTGCAACACTTGAATTAATTTTATTTTATGAGTATATATCAACTATAATCACCCATAATAATAATATATGGAAATTTGTTTCCATTTATACATGATGTTTACCTTTATATTATTTTATATAATGAAAAGTCAAAAATTTCATCCTCTTTGTTTTATTATCATTAAATTTTTGACATAGTGATAAATAAAGGATATGTTCAGTTATAAATATAAAATTTAAACATAAATATTTTTTTTATCATGGTAATTTATTTCTAAATTTTACTGATGAAATAACTACCTTAAAATCACATGAAACACTAACATAATGCTTTTGCAAGCTGTAGAAAAATCAATAAATTGATATTAAAAATTATAAAAATAATATTATCTAAGTGATTTATGTATTATATGATTTTTTATAAAAAAATGATATATAATAAGGGTTTGGATTAATTTTATTTTAATTCCATTATTTCCTTTTAGGTTTAAAAGTCAAATTAAATATACATTTTCAAAATTGAAATTAGTGTTATTTTATAATAAATATTATTTTTATTAAATGATGTAAAATTAATAAAAATATTATATTTGGCCAAGTTAATGGGATATATTTGAAAAAATCATCCATGACACATTTATGGTCCATTTTTCCTTTTAAAGTAACTATATTAACCCCTTAATATTGAAAAATATTAATATCACTGTAATTATCAAAAGGTTAATGAAGGGTTAGAAACATATAAGGGTAAAAATGTGATCTAAAAATATAAATTTTTTATTTTATTAGAGTATTTAGAATTTAAATGATATTATCTTTGTATCTAATTAATTTTGTGGCATTTTTACATCAAAATTAATTTATATAAATTTAATATTATAGGAAATTCAAAGAGTTCCCCTCCCCACTCTTATAAAGGGAACATCTTCCTACCATTCCATCATACTTAGAGAACTATTTTGTTTGTCAAATAACTTACCAAATCACTTATTTAAATACTTATACACATTATATAGGACTTGGTTTGATCAGAAAACCATACTAGGAGATATTTTGGTGTAAACCTTAAGAGGTTGTCTGAAGAAGAGGTGTTATTCTTAATCAAGAGTTTTTGTTTTATTTATTTTAAAAATCCTTAAAATATTCCTTAATTATGATGATATTATAATATTATAATATAATAATATAATATTAATATATTAAATTAATGTAATATCCAATATTCATTTCTAGCCTCCATCAAATGGGAAGGTAATCCATCATTTGTGTGTACGAAAAACTACCTGCTTGTGAACCAATGTAATTCATATTCCTTAAACACCTCTTACATCTAGATTTAATGATTTTTAATGTATATATATGGTATTAATGACATATTTTTCATTAATAAAGGATAATATATCATTTATTTTCATACATTTCATTTCACTGAAATATGATGACGTTGTTTGTGTGTATGTGTGGACTACCACTTAGACGAAGCGATGTGATTTATTTTTCATCACATGATCACATAATTTTTATATATACATAAATATAAATATATAATATCATAATTATGATATAATTATCATTATAAAATAGAAAATAACAATTACATTTTTCCCTTAATTGTCATTTAAAAATGGAAAAGTTACTCATGCGTACGTACGAGCTATCATCTCTATGATTGTAACATAGTTTATTTTTCAAAAAAACCATTCATGATTAGAATTAAAAGTATAATTGATATATAAAAATGATAATTATTTCATGATTATTATTCTATATGTAATGGAATAATTACTTTTCTGACCATGGTCAACCTACTAAATCCATTTTGGATATATGGGTATAATATCATTAAAACATATAAAGTGAAATTAATTGTTTGAGTAAATGATTATAAGATAGTAAAAGAAATAATAATCTTGAAAAGGCTCTTAAAAAACTAAATAATTAATATAATTTTATTATTTAGGAAGATAAAGAACACACATGATGAGTTAGACTCAAGGTAAGAGACTTTCTTTTTAACACAATCTTTTATAATTTCTCTAAAAACTGTTTTTCTTCCATGTAAATATTTTAAAAATAATAAATTATGGATGTTTTTATATATAAATAAATGAATTATAAATGTTTTTTTTAATCTTTTGAATTTCTTTTAATGGTTTTAAAAATTGAATAGTTTTAGAGAATGTTTTCACTTTCTTTACGAAAGTCAAAAGGAATCTTCTATTTTAATGTATATAACTTTTCTCGAAACCATAACAATTATTTAATGCTTGGATTAATTTATAAGATTACATGTTTTATTTAAAGAAAAACCCTATTTCCCTTTATTTTGGGTATTTTTTTTAAAATGGGATTTTAAAAGGAAATGGTATTTTGATATCCAAAAATGTTTTGCATATGTATTAAAAAGAGTTTTCAAGGGTTTTTTGAGGAAAAGATAAAAGATTAAAATTTTCTATTCATGATACAGTCCTTATTAATTATTTAGGACAATTTTTAGGCCCAATACATCTTATATGATGGGTTGATCCCCATTATAGCTCATAATAAGATGGTTTGAACCCCTTATTGCTTATGATACTATGGGTTGATCTCCATTATAGTTCATGATACAACTGGTGAGCCCCATTATAACTCTCCAATGCATTGGGTAATGATTATTTTCTCCATAATTTTTTTTGGAAGTTGAATTCCTGGTTATTATAATTGTAAGGGTTCTATTAAGATGATTTCCCAAGGAACCTGCATGATTTTACTATTATTGCTTATGAGTTTTCATGTAAATCATTGATTTCAAAAGGTAAACTAAATATTATTTGTTTTACAAAAATTATTATACCCCCCTTTGGGTAAAAAGGTATGTTATGAGACAATGTTTTTATGTGTTCTCATTTTTTCAAAGAAACCCTCATGATTATTATTTTTCCCTAATGTTTTCTTATAAAGTGTTTTATGAAAAACTTTGGGAATTAAAGCCGATTTCATTTAGACTAAAGTTTAAAGGATTTTTTTATGATCTAATGGTTTTAAAATGGAGTAATTGGATTCTTTTTTTATTTTTATATCCCTTACTATTTTTTTATGCTCATCCCCTTTTTTATTTTTTTTCATATATTTAATTATGGGAAAGGTAAAATAACATGCAAAGTTGAAAGTCATGAGGATTTTCCATGAAAAGAAATCATGTTTTACTTTAAATGTTTTATATTGTGAAAAAATGATAACTAAGTAGAGGTGTAAAATTTATAATATTTATAATTATTATATAAGAGTTATGACCTAATTATATAAAACTATAAGCCTAAAAGATCTTTGGTAATAGAATAAAATTAATTATAGTATAAAAAAACTATATTTTTTAATTTTAAGGTCATGTCCTTATAGTTAGTATCAGAACAGGGTTTAGACAACATTAGAGATTAAGATATTTTTTTGTGAGGTTAACTTAAGGGTAATGTATACCATCATAGGTTTATAAAATTATGGTTGATGAAAATTTAAAAGTCTTAGACACCCATTTTTATGTTTTATGTGGTGGGATTTTAGAGTGATTAATGATATTTTGGGAAACATTTTTTTATTTTGAAGTATATACACACATTAGGTTCAACCTCGAGGATTATTTCAGAAGAATTATATTAAATGTTTGGGGATTTAAGGATAAAGGTGTGAAATAACCTATTAGGTTAAAAGTCTTAGACACCCATTTTTATGTTTTAAGTGGTGGTATTTTAGAGTGATTAATGAGATTTTAGGGAACATTTTATTATTTTTAGGTAAATACACACCTTAGGTTTAAACTAAAGGATTATTTCATAAGAATGCTATTAAATGTCTGGGTATGTAAGGATGATGGTGTAAAATAACCTATTAGGTCAAATGATTATTTAATGTTGAATTTTTAAGGTTTTTTTTAAAGTTTTATAGTTTAACGTATTATATAATTTTTATAGGTATTGTCTTTATGACGAACATTTTCATTTAAGCATGTAATAATTAATTTTATATTTTAATGATGTTTTTCTCTAAAGATTAAAGATCATTTATCAAGATGAAAGGAAATAGATCTCGGACAACTTTATTATCCCTTCCAGATTATTTAATCACTATTATCATGGAAAAATCTTTCTCAAATGATTTTGTAAGATTTTTGAACATCCAAATCCCCTTTATGAAACTATTTTATCTTTCCACCACCTTTTGATTTATCCAATATTTCTATGGATCATGTAATACCTTTTATTTTATTTCAAAATATCATCTCATCCATATCATTTAGTAAATAAAATACTACAAAGGAAACAACTATTTCTTTTTTAGAGATGTGGACTTGTTTCTAGAAGGTAAAGGGGATATCAAAAATATAAAATAAGAACTTATTATTTTTATTTAATATATTAATTATTTTCTTATGTTATATGTATGAAACTTGATTAAGTTGATATTGAAAAATTATAAGGAAATATTTAATATCATTGATTTTTAGGAATAAAGTATTAAGTAATAATATAAAAAATAATGGTTAAATGTTTAAGATGGAATTTGAATGAAGGATGTGTTTATCCATGATATTTTGATATGTTCTAAGTATTATGTGAATCCCAAAAAAATTATGGATTATTTTTTAGTAGTTTTTGTTTTCAAAATTTGGAAACATAAGTTAGATGAAATTGATACCATTGAAAAGTGGAGTCACAAAATGGGTGACCCTTTTTGGAGACTATCATTTAAGGAAATATGATAATGGAATAAATAAAAATTTGGGATAAAATGTGGTTCATTTTAATGAAACGATAGTCAATTATTATTATCTGATTATTGTGAAAAAATTACCTATATAGAAAATCTTTGAGGTTAAAAAGTGATTTTTTGATTAATTATATTTTTAAGGATGTTAAAAATATTTTTCAATTTTTTTAGAATTATATTAATATATTTTTAGTAAAAGGAAAAAATTTATGATGGGATATTACTCATCACATCCAGCAAGGCCACGATTCTTAAACCCACAACCAAAGGGTGACCAGGGTGAATATATTACCACTAGACTACATGATTTCCTAGTTAGTATGAAATTACAAATAAATATTATATTTATTTTGGGAAAATATTTTTTATCGTATAGATAAATATGGTACTGAAAATTGATTTAACGATTAAGTGAATAATTTTGGAAAATATCACTATATTTTTTAGGAACATTATATGGTTAAGGTAAATATAATCTTATGGTATTTTATTTTAGGATTAAATATTGAATTATATTTTGGAAGAATATATTATTTTAATGTGGTTTTATATTAATTCAGGACATTTATGGAAACATTTGTAATATATTGGGATTATATGACTATGTCATATACATTTCTAGTATAAGGCATTAACAGTGATAGATGTGATTTGGAGATAAATGTTGTAAGAAAATGTTATCAAATTATTCTAATAATTGGGTTTCAATCACATTATACAATATTTTGATTAATTTTAATGATATTTATTTACAAAATTATTAGTTTTACATTGGGTATATCTATTTAATTTTGGATATTATTGTATTAATTAATCATATAAATTCTTATTCATTTTGGGAATTATCTTAACTTGTGATAATCATTTTATTTTTGGTTAACGTATAAATATATGAGAAATATATTTTTATACTTTTTTGGATTATGTGATCTATTATAAGTTTATTTTAGTGCTTCAAGAATCAAAAATTCATCTTGAAAAATCATTATTTATAGAAAAAGTTTAGACTGTGTTGGAAATTGATTAAAGGATGAAATTATATATATATATATATATATCAATTAAGTACATTTATTTATTTTATTATTATAGATGGTAAATGAATTCCGCAACTCAAGGGAAATGATATTGAAACAAAAATGTTATCCTATTACCTTCAATTATGATGAATCGATGTTTCTTTTTAAACTTATTTGGGTTATGTTTTTGTGGTTGTTAACCTTTAAATGATCATTCAATTTATTTTTATTAATGATCTTGGCCACTCTTCATCATAATTTGGATATTATTATTTTCATTCATTTCTATATTTTCACTTTCCACTAATTCTTTCCTACTTGGAAACCTTGTTATGTGTTCCTTTTTTGAAAAATCAATATTTTATTTTTTAATGGAAAATAGAAGGTAAAAGAAATAAAATATATAAAAATAAAAACATAAGATTAGGGGGGGTGGGGGGGGGGGGGGGTCTGAATTAGTGTAATACAATAGCTTCTCCCATCACAAATAGTATGCCCTCTAGGGGAAAGGACCAATATGGAGAAGAAATTGATACGAGATACTTTGGAAGTTGAGGAGGAAAGGAGGTCTACCAATTTTTTCCCTTATCTCAAAGTATGAAAAATTTATGTGTGATTCTTGAAGATACCCTTACACCTTCATATGTGGTATGAGACATTCCAAGGGATTGGGATGTGTATAAGGTGGGAGTCTGGGAGAATGATGAAGTTCGTTTCAACTGTTGTGAGCTGGATATTCCACTTGCTACACAAGATAAAACCATTATGAATTGCATTTTATTCTTCCTAGAGTGAGTTATTTTTACTGAAGGATTATATGAAATAAAGGACTATCGATAAAATAGGGTCCCTAACAATTCCTCATATATTTATGAATCCCATTCTGCATGGGCCATTCATATTGATCTTGAGTTTGTGTGGATGAGGATGCCAATAGACCCATATACACTAAGGTTTTCTAGTAATAAAGTGGTGGGAGAAATTTGAAGAAAACTGGAGGTGAAGAGAGGGATATTACTATTATTTCTTGATTAATTAGATGAGATATATCATAAGGTTTTTTTGTCCTCTAATAAATATCAATTTTTATGTGAGGACTGTTCTCATAGAGAGCTTTGTTTCTTGCCTTCTGGATAAAAAAATACACAATTAGGAGAACACCTATTTCCTTCTTCTCAGGTCTATAATTATTCACTCTTTAAAAATAATGATTAAGGTAAGACATGATTGTAAAATCTTGAGAGTGAGGGCACGTGAATTCCTTAAAATAATTGAAAATCTTACATGCCATGTAAACTTCATAGAATAGGTGGGACATGGTTTCTTCCATATGTTCACTACTGAAGTATCACTTATAAGAAAAGTTAATTCTGATCCATTTAATGTTATCATATGTTGGTAAATATTAGTTATTAACACACACAAAATTGAAATTGAATTTAGTAGGGATCTAATTAAGCTAAAGAACCTCTCCCTAATTATCAATCTCATTCTGTTCCATCACAATTTTCTAATTGTTTTTCATTGAGAAAATTTAATTTTCAGTCAAACCTGGTAATGTACTGGCATGACTAGATGTGATATTTGGAACTAATAATCCATGAAATATATGCTTGGTTCCCACCTCATTGGAGTACTAGAAGTTAATATACACTCTTCCCATAATCAAGAAAATTTGATATTAGATATTCAAGACACGGGGTTGAATCATGATCCAAAGAAAGGAGGGAAAAAATCTTGGTAATTCCATCTCATAAACATACTCTCCCCTCATAAAACTTCCCCATAGAGTATTAAACTTGAGAATTTACCATTTATTATTTACATGGAGACATTGTACTATGATAGTTATGTTTCTAACATTAATGATCCCCTCAATCAAAGGCTTTAAAATCCTACTCCATGAGGCCCATTGATGTTTTCATTCTGAGTGACCATCCAAAATGAAGGAGTAAAAAATCTTTTCAATACTAGTAATCACACTATTATACTCATTGAGAGATAGAATAACATACTAGGAGATGAAATCCCGGAAACTTCTAACCATAGTTATTCTTTCTCTGAATGAAAGGAACCGATTTTATAGTTTATAATACAAACAATGATATTTTTAAGAATATTATTTAAGTGGTGAATTCAAAGTCTTTTGTGAGATATTGGGGCACCAAAATAGTTCATTAGAAATTTTCTTTTTCTCATTCTCATTTTATTCTCTAGGGATCCTACCGATTTTTCTGAGATATGATTCAAGATGAAAAAGTACTCTTCTCATGATTCACAAGTTGTCCACTCCAGTTACAATACTCCTCAAGAAGATTATTGAAGCCACATATAGACCAATTACAGGAATTAATGAAGATGACCATGTCATCAAAATCATTAAATGGAAAATACCACTAGTTTGAGACCTGTATCTATAGGGAAGGATGTTCCCCATCATGATGTTTTTGTTGATGGAGCGACTTAGGGTGTTTTGATTGACAATGAAGTAGCTTAGGGATATATGGTCAGCTTGTATTAGGCCACATACTACTTTGATGATACCATAATATTTTCCGAGGAAGGTGATAGAGATCCACAAGGAACTAAAACATCTGAACAAGAGATCTAAGGCCCATTGGTAGAATCCCATGTGAGAAAGAACCTTGATAATGTTTCGTTATTAGAGTCAATCATATGATTATTTCATGTTAATCTTGATTTAAATGTTCAAGAAAAGGGAATTTTGGTTGATATCACCAATAAATTCTTGATCCAATCCAATCACACCATATATTATCCTCCCTTTAACAAAACCATGTTGTTTCATGGATATCCATTATGGAAGTTGAATCAAGATTATTATTTTTAGAACACAAGCTAGAACCTTTTAAGGAATGTTTCACATAATAATGGGTCTATAGTGTTGAATAAAGTAAAATTATTTGATTTTAGTAATAATCAATTGAGTGGTGGAATATACCACTCAAGGAAAACAAGAAAATCAAAACTAATACTACACAATGTTAACTATGTCTTGCCTAACCGGATCCCATGAGGCTCTATAGAATGATCCAAGAAAACCATCCAGACTTAGTGCACTCTTTGGGTTGGGAGACCATAATATCTAAAATATCTCTTATTCATCCGATATCATTTTGAAGAACTCATTATCCTGACCTATCACCACCCGAGGAATGAAATCGAAGAGAGTTTCATGGTTTTGTGGGAATCCTCCTTCCATGTGGGTGTTGGGACCTACAAGAAGAGAATGAAAGTTCATCTTTTCCCTACCTCATACCACATATCAGTAATTATATAAATATAAATTATTAAAAAATAATTTTAGGTCTATTTATTAACCACTTCTCCTTGAGATAAGTGTGAAAAACACTGTATTTCAATCTCCTTCCCTAATCCATTTGATCATGGGTTGTTCTCACACCAATATTTCCTAAATAAATATCATATCAACCAATTTGTTCTTTCTAATTTCAATATCACTA
Organism: Viscum album; assembly: GCA_963277665.1. Taxonomy (NCBI): domain Eukaryota; kingdom Viridiplantae; phylum Streptophyta; class Magnoliopsida; order Santalales; family Viscaceae; genus Viscum; species Viscum album. The sequence continues at coordinate 528,784,171 of OY728146.1, forward strand.
AAGATAGACTCATTCTATTAATTTTCAAAACTGGTATCCAAATTATTGATCACTAAATTGAGGGCTTCCATGTTATTAAAGTGAGGGGGATGTCTCATGATCTAAGAGTTCAAGTCTCATTTGTGCTGGATTAACTTATTTTATAGAACACTACATGCACTAACTTGAGATGGATTCAACCAAGACTTCTAAACCATCAATTGAAATACTAAAATTTTGGGCCATAGGTGGGAGTAGAGGAAATGGTATCCTCTCGCATTCCTCGGACACATGACAACACAAAGAAGGGAGTGATCCAAAATTCTATAAGAAATATGAGATAACTTATAATATATCAAGGATTAGATAGATTAAAAGTTATAAATACACCATTCAAGGAGACATCAAGTTTATTTTTATTATTTTTAGTTATTACATAAGGTAATGCTATTTTTGGATTAACCGAAATCCAATAATCCTGATCTATCTATAAAAGAGATGAACTCTTATCTATACATATACGGGAAGGCAACTTTTCTATTATTTTAACTAGTATTCACCATAATATTAATGTCTCCTCCCATTATACATAGATAGTTTCCCAATTTAAAGGCTCCAAGGTTAGACCACAAGGTTCCCTTGACTGAGCATCACACTTGGTGTAAACAAAGGAAGTAAAGAAAAAGTATTCTCTAAGGGTGATTTTTTTTTCATGAAAAATTGATCAGAGGCTTCAAGGAGATCAAATATAAAACCAAGATTCTAAAAGATCCATATGTGTAGGTTTTGGGGATGAACATGTATTTATTTACAAAACCTAATACTACACACATATTCCATGATCTTTGAATAACTTAGTTTAGGATTAAGCATTGAAATTAAAAGATGAGTTTATGTTATGAATCTCTGTTGATATGTAGTTCATTTTTAACCTAGATCCAATTTATCGAGTGTTTCATATGAGGAAATAAATCATGATATAGTTCTGAGCCTAGATTTGACCCTCGGTATAGTGGAAAATTTATCTTATAAGGAATAAATTACCTGAAGAACTTTGGACTGAGATCTAGTGCAGAAACCATTGGTATGAGGTGAGATAGGTGGAACAGGATGCTCCAGGACATGGTTTGTGGCCCCAAACACTACACTGCACTAGTTGAGTTTGATAAAGGAAGGGGAATCACATTAGGGATATAGAAGTAGGATAGGACTTTAACTAGAGGGAATAAGATGGTCCCTTCATTAGAGGATTGTGAACTTACGAAATAACCTACTCCTTGGAAGCATGTGATACGACAGTATTCATTTTTGGTGGAGATTCTAGATGAAATCCAAAGGGACCAGGATATCTGGGATGAAAGGAAGCTAAAGGGAGGTAGGTGTGAAAAATCATTTAACATGATCTATGGAAATTCAAGGAGGGTTTGGCTAGCTCTGAGACTGACCCATAGGTACAATAAATGGCCTCATCAGAACATATTCCATGCAAGGAGAAAACTGTTCACCAGGGGGACTATCTTGCATTGGAGGAAGGATACTGTTTGGAGGGAAAACCAAGTTTGTACTATCCTAATTCTTATCCTTCAAGGAAGGTATGGTCAATAGATCATTACAAATGTCTAATGATAGTGAATCCCTATCAAGATATGGAAGATCCATTTGATGAAGAGTTGGGATGTCTTGTCCTATATTCCAACAGACTGATGCCGAATGACCTTGGAATTGACATGATGTGATGAAGTGAGAAGATTAAGAATAGAATCGATCTTGTGCCCAATCTATTTCTCCCTCCATGAAAATAAGTATCCATGGAAAAAGTAGGAACAAGAGATCCATTTCCATAAATATTTGATCAAGTGAGGCATCTGCAAGATCAAGAGTACAAACATCCATGCATAGAAATGAAATAATAGATTCACTAATTCTTCTTAAGGAGTATATGTTCTGAAAAAGAAGGGGAAGTCCTGGGAGTGAAATCCACAATGCTGAACAGGATGAATCTTGACCAAGATGCATGCCCATTGACTATATAATAAGGGAGAAGTGCCACCAATTAATGGGTCTATAAATTTGACTCCATGACTGAATTTGTTTTACATAGAATCCAAGGAAACATAACATGCCTTCCAATTCAGCATTGAAATCTTGGGTGGGTGCTCCAAACTTCCGTATTTAACCACTTTCTGGAATATAAGAAGTATAGATTTATCAGGAAAAAACCTTTCCACTAAGATCCAATATAACAAAGCTGATGGTTTCTCAATTCAATATATAGAAACAGATACCACCCAACATCCACCCTCTAAAGAAATGTGAGGGGGGCCCATGAAAATAACTATAAAGAATTGAGGTGGCTAAATCCAACCATATTTGTGATGAATAATATAATCCTTGAAATATATTGTTGTTCAAGATCCTAGATCGGAAGGATGAGGGTCCCCTCTTAGAGGGGAACCAAAGAGATAGTGAGAGGGAAGGGCAGATGTAAAGAGAGGTAATTGCACTCTGGAGAGATTGGCTGAGGCACCTGGGAGGATCCAACCAGTAAAGGAGAAACAAACACAATGGTTTGAAAATCAGGAGTCATGTGTAGCACACTAATTGTTATTTTTTTGTGTTATTATAGATGAACTTCGTAGTTCCCTTTTTCTATTATCAAGAGGAAGTTTTATTAAACAATTTTTCGATGTGGGAAAAAATGTATTTTACAATGTTAAACCCTTTATTACCAATCAAAAGTTCAAATTGAGAGAATCAGATTTCTTAGGGGGTATAATATAGAACCACAAGATTTTTAAATAAGTACATTATGTTCAATAACATGTATGAAATGAAACAACGAGCTTAAACGAACCAAAAAATATTATTATTTAAATATTTCCATCATAGCCTATCCATTGAATTGGAGGGTATGAAAATGAACCAAAAAATATTATTATTTAAATATGTCCATCATAACCTATCATTTGAATTGGATGGTATGAATAAGATTAAAACTATTATAAAATACATATAAAGGTCCTAATAAATATAAATTTATTGATTAATTCTTAGTAAATATACAATCAATTTTTATTGAAGTATTTTTATTCTTTTAAAAAAAAGTATTCTTCAAAAATTATTTTCATTGCTTTTTGTGAGAAAATATTATTATTAATTTATAGTACATTTGGAAAATTCATTTGATAAAATGAAATTTATTTTTGAAATCTGAATATTTATATTTTATTTGAGTTAATTTTTGATATTTTTTGGAAGAGAATAATTTTCTAGTGAGTAGTAAAAAATTCTGATTTTCCTTGAAAACTTTAATTTTGTTTCAAGAATTTACAAATTTACCTTTGGTTTTAAAATTTTTTAAAATAAAAATTAGTTATATTATATTATGAATATTTATATTTTGTTCTTTGGAATTTATTTTATGATTGAATTTGAAATAAATATTTTTTATTCAAAAATGTATTTTTCCTAAAAAATCATTTTTCATTGCATTTTGCATGTTCAAATTTAAATTAATTTCATCCACTAATATGAATTAAATTTTGAAAAATTGATTTCATAATTATAATTAGTGGTTCAAAAATTGTTAAATAGTTCACTATTGTTTTTGGAGATTATGAATAGTGACCTTAGTAATTTTTTTAGCACGGTACAGGGTAAACCATGTAATTATGGCTAAAAATAAAAATATAAGAACAAAAAAAGTATCCTAACACTTTAATTATGAAAAGTAACCTTAGTCATTCTCTTTATTTTATTATCTCTAAATTTTTGATGTTGGGATAAGTAAAGGAAATGTTTTGTTCTAAATATCAATTTGAAAAATAAATGATTGTTTTCATCATGATAATTTATTTCTAATTTTTATAAATGAAATAATTAACTTAAATGTTTATTTAACACTGTCATAGTACATGTGAAAGTAGTTTAAAAATAAATAAAATGATTTTAAAAACTCGAAAAATAGCCTTATTAGTTTTCATATTAAATAATTTTTTATGATAGAAATGAATTATTAGAGAGGGGTAGATTAATTTTATTTTAATTCCATTATTTTATTTTAGTTTTAAAAATAAAATAAAATGAATAGTCCCACAATTGTTATTAATATAATTTTAGAATAAATAATATTTTATTAAATTATTTAAAATTCCTAAAAAAATTATATTTGGAAAATTTAATGGGATATTGTTGATTATATAAAACATGATCCATTTATTATATTTTTTTCCTTTTATGGTAATTATATTAACGCCTTAAGAGTAAAAAACATTGATATCACTATAATTGTCAAAAAGGTTAATAAAGGGTTAAAACAAAACGATAAGGGTAAAAATGTGATAATAAATTCTAAAAATTTTATTAGATGATATTATATAGACTTATAATCATATAACATTTTTATATTATCAATTTTTATCTATTTGGACATCAAAATTACTTTATATTAATTTAATATTATAATAATTTCTAATAGTACCCCTCCCCTCTCTCATAAAGGGAACCTATTTTTCTCATTTAATCACACTTCAAGAAAACTTTTGTTCACAAATGACCTACCAAAAGACTTTAATTAAATATTTATTGACATCCTATATTCCTTGGTTTAAAAATAAAACAATTATAGGAGATATTTTGGTTTAATCCTTCAGAGGTTATTTGAAGAAGACATATCGTTCTTAGTAAATAATTTTTACTTAATTTATTTTTTCACCTACTTAAAATCAGAATTAACCATAATGATGTAATAAAATAAGTACACTCCATATAATTATAAATATTATTATTTTTATTTCATAACCAATATCCATTTTTAACCTCCATCAAATAGGAAATAGATCCATTATTCATGTGTGCGATGGACTGCCTCATTGCGAATTGATGTAATTTGTTTTCTATAACCACATATTAAAAAAATTTTAATGATTGATTTAATGTATATATATGATATACATGATATATTTATTTTTATTAAAATATAATATATCATTTAATTTCTTTCATTTTCATTTAATAATAACTTATAATGTCATTCATGTGTACATATGGACTACCACCTACATGAAGTGATGTGATTCATTTTTCATTACCATAGAAAATGGATGAAATATATAATTATATTTAAATAAATAATATCTTTTAGCATATAATTATAACTTTTTATTATAAAATAATGCATAACTTCATTCTATAATGATCATTGAAAAATGTAAATGTTTCTCATGCGTACGTAAAACCTACCTTCTCCATGATTGTAACAAAGTTCATTTTTCATAACCATATTTCATGATTATTTTTAAAATTATAATTGATGTATAAAAATGCTAATTATTTAATCAATATTATTATAGATATTATGGAATAATGAAATATTTTATTACAATCAACCTATCAAATCCATTTTGGATATATGAGCATAATATCATCAAAACATATAACAAGAACTTAATTGATTGAGTAATTAATTATAACAAGGTAAAAATGATTAATAAACACGAAACATGTTATTAAAAAAGTAAATAATTAACACAAGTTTATTATTCAAGATGAAAAATAACACATGTGATGCATAAGACTTAAGGTAAGGGACTTTCTTTAAAAAATACTCTTTTAAAATTTATCTTAAAATTCATTTTCCTCTATACCCATATATTTTTTTTAAATTTTTGGATGTTTTTATATGGACATAAATAAATTATATAGGAAATTTTATTTCTTTTTTTAATTTATTTATTATGTTTTCAAAATCAATATTTCTATAAATTATTTTAACTTTCTTTTCAAAAGAAAAAAAGAATGTTCAATTTTAATGTATTCGACGACAATGGATTTTCCTACTACTGTAACCATTATTTGATGGTTAGATTTATTTATAATATTCTATAATTTTATTATAAAAAATCCACATGTCATTATTATTTGGTTATTTTGATATTGAAAAAGAGGTTTTAAAAGGAAAGGGTATTTCAATATCCAATTTTTTTTGTATATGGGTTCAGAAGAGTTTTATAGGTTTTTATGATGAAAAGATGAAATCTTAAAATGTTTTATTCATGATATGATCCTTAAACATTTTTCATGATAACATGTGAGCCTGATTAAACTAAAATGATTCATTGAGCTCCATTATAGCTCATAATAGGATTTATTGAGCCCTATTATAGCTCATGATGTGACAAGTTGAGCCCCATTATAACTCATGATATAATGGGTGGGCCCCATTATAGATCTCCAATACATTGGGTAATGACTGTGTTATTCAAAGAATTATATTGGATATTTTACTATATGGTTATTACATTTGTAATGGTTCTATAATATTTCTATAAAGATGATGTATTAAGGGTCCAATATGACTTTTCTATGAATTCTTATGAGTTTTCATGGAAATCCTTGATTTCAAAATGAATGATTAATATTATATGTCTTAAAGAAATTATTATACACTTTTTTGGAAAAAAATTATGTTCAAAGAAATTTTTCTTCATTATTTATCATTTTTTCTACAAAAACCACATGATTATGTTTTTTACCTCATGTTTTCTTATAAAGTGTTTTATAAAAAACATTGGGAATTAAAGACGATTTATCTAAGCTCAAAGTATAAAATGAAACACTTTTATGATCCCAAGGTTTTAAAATGGACTAACATGTTTATTTATTTTTATTTTTATGTACCTTACTAATATTTTTATGCTCATAACTAATTTTAAATTTTTTTTTCATAGTATTTAATTATGTGTAAGGGAAAAAAATATGTTAAGTTTAATGGTGTGATGATTTTCATGAAAATAAATCATATCTTACTTTAAAAGTTTTATATTTTGGAAAAAATGGATGCTGAGTTCAATTTTACACATTATAATATATGGAATTTTAATGTAAGAGTTGTGAAATAATTATATAAAATCTAAACATATTTTTTTTGGGAATGTAAGAAAATGAATTCTAGTATAGAGATATTAGATTATGTATTATTTAAGGTTGGGTCCTAAAAATAAAAGGGATTAAAATTGATATGATTTGAAGATCAGATAAATATGAATTTAATTACTCTCATCCAAAAAAATTTGGATATGTTTAGGTGATATTTTTACCATTATATTTTTGTTTTAAACCCACATTAACTCTTTTGATGATTACTATGATAACAATGATTTTTACCCTTTAGGGTTCAATATAGTTACTATAAAAGAAAAATTGTCCCATAAATAAACCATGGATTATATTTTTAACCATTTCAAAATAAATTAGAAATTTTTTGTATTTTTAGTAAATTTTAAATCATTTAATAAAATATTATTTATTATAAAATATCATTAATGTAATTTTTGTAAATATTAATTTATTTTTAATTTGAAAACTACATGAACACAATGGAATTAGAATATAATTAATTAAAACATCACTAACATGTTATATATACCTATATAATTCGTGGGACATGTTAAATTACTCAAAAAATATTACTTTTATATTTTTTGAAATCATTTACTATATTTTTCTAATGATTTCAAAAGAATTGTGTTGGTGTTGAGTAAGAATAGAGGGTTATTATTTCATCACAAAAAATTAGAATTAAATTAAAATGGTAAAAAAATAATTTATATATCTAATTAATATTCATAACAAAAAATTATTTTATTCAATATATATCACAAAATAATATAGATATTAAAATAAAAAGGGGATTTTTTGGATTTATTTTTTATTTGAATATTATATAGTTAAATTCACATCCCAATGATGAAAAAATGTGATATATTCAAATATTGGATGATTATGGATGAAATAAACTCAACCAATGAATTAAAATCATGTGTTAGGGTTATTTTTTATCCCTTATCATTTTATTTATAACCAAAATAAAATGATTTACCCTTATCATAGTGATACAAATTTACTAATGTTACAGTTAAAAATGACGAAAAAATAGAAGGGTACTATTTATTTTTTTTTGAAATCCTGATTACAGATATAGAATCTATTTTAAAGATTAAATTTTTATAAGTTAGAGTGTTTAATTTAAAATTAAACTAACAAAACATGATGAAAAATAATTTTTTTTCCAAAAAATTCCATTTAAGTATAAAAATATTTTTATAATAAATTCAAATATAAAATTACTTCCAATGAAAATAATTGGATTTTTAATAAAAATTATCTAATAAAATTTTAAATCTATTTAAAAAATTGAATTTTACTTTTAAATACTTAAAATAAAAATATAGTATCCAATTGAAATAATTATTTTTCATTATTTGTTGAAAAATATAACTTTTCAAAAAATTATCAAAAATTAACCCTATGTTAATTTTTACATTATGAATTCAAAAATAATATCCTTTTTATAAAATTAAATTTTATAAATGTTCCAAAAGATTTATTATAATATTTTCTCATAAAAAAATTAAAATCAGTTATGAAGAAAACATATTTTTGCAGCCTAAAAGTACTTTACAGAAAATTGAGTTCTTATTTACTATGAATTAATCAATAAATTTTTATTTACATGAACTTTAAATATATTTAATAATACATTTTATACCATTCATTCATAAAAATTAAATTAATAGTTGATAGTATTCATATGTAAATAATAATATTTCATAGTTTGTTTAATATCAGAGTTTCATAACTTATATACTACCGAATATAGTATTTAATTTAAAATATTGGGTTATTAAATTCTAAAACCTTTAATAAATTGTTCCATGACAATTTTTAATTGATCAAAGTAATAAAATGATTGAAATTTTAAAATAACTTTATCAAAATTGTACATCATTAAATGTGTTAATAACACATCCTCTTGAATATTGTGAAAATTAAGTGTGATAGTCATTAGGAATAACACATACTGGGTTTCCAAATAAGAGAACATTTTTGGGAACTATAAGTATGGACATGGAAGAAAAATTACTATCCAAAATAATTATAGAGAGTGATAGATAATATTGATCACAATAAATTGAATGATCATTATAAATCAATGACCACAAAGCTATAAACCAAAGTTTTTTGAAAAATAACATTATTTCATTAGAAATGTAGGTATTAGCATTACATTTTTATTTCAATATTATTTTTCTAAATTTAAGGAATTGATTTTCTCTATATACTAGATACATAAGAAAATATACTTACATTATAAGTATAATTTCATCATTTAATAAATTTCAACCATAATATTATATTTTTCTCTAAACAACGAGTAATGAAGATGATTTTTTATACACGAAGCACTATAATAAACTTATAACATATCAAATAATTAAAAAAATTACAAAAAGATATTCCTACTCTATTTTGACATTAAGAAAATCTAAAATGGTTATCATAAGGTAATATAATTTCCAAAATTAATAAACCTTCATATGAAGAAATAATTAATCCCTAAATTGAACTGTAATATTGAATGTTTAAACTAATTCAAACTATAAATAACTATCATTAAAATTATTAAAAAAATTACTAACTAATATTGGATCCCATAGATTAGAATTATTTTATCACATATTCTTCCAAGATAAATTTTATATTTATCACCAAAATAATATCATTCACTTTAAAAATGTATATTCCCTAGTTATATAATCTCCAAGATATGTTAATCATTTCTGTGAATGACCTGAATCACCATATATGAACATTAAAATCATATATTCTTACAAAATATAATTCAACCTTTATTTATAAAATAAAATCACATATGATTTTATTCACCTTAATCATATAATGTTCAAAAAAAATACAGTGATCTTCATCCAAAATAACATTAATCACTTAATCACCAAATCACATTACAATCCCATGGTTATCTATATGATAAAACATATGTTCCTAAAATCATCTTAATAAAATCACTTAATTAAAATAAAATAATGATATACTAAATACGAAATCATGTAGTGTAGTGTTAGGTGATGAACCCTTGCCTCCATCCAGTTGTAAGTTCAAGCCTCGTGGCCTTTCTGGAGGCGACGAGTTGTCATTTGACCTATGAGACAACCTTTTACTAAATTTATATTAATATAACTCTTATAAAATTTCATGATATATGATGAACATCCTAAAAAATATCATTAATCATCAAATAACTTTTTATACTCTTTGGTTTTAGCTTATTTTTCCACAAAATAAAATAATATTTATTAACTATTTTTACCTTAATATAATTTACATATTCTCTTAAAGGATTATGAATGTCTCCCAAAATTATCACCTTTTCACTAAGCTACTTTTCAAGGGTATCAATTCCTTCTAACACATGTTTTCATATTTTGAAAAAAATATACCACAGAATAATACTTAGGTGTATTATGATTCTCATTGTATTTATAATATATCAAAATATCATTGATAAAATAACACTACATAATAATTATAAAAACTTGACACATAAACACATCCTTCATTAAACTTACTTCTTAAATTATTAACCATGTTTTATGTATTATTTTTTAATACTTTATTGATATAAATCAAAATAAATGAAATATGTCCTTTTGATTCATTAATATCAACCTAATCATGTTTCATACTTAAAACATAATAAAATAATTCATAACTTAAATATGGACACTAATGACCTATTTTATGTTATCGATATCCCCTTTATCTTTTAGTATGAATTCTATATCACCTGAAAATAGATAGTTAAGTCTTTGGTGGTATTTCCCTTGATAAAAGATATGGATGATTTTAGATTTTCAAATCAAATAAAAGTGACACCACAAAATAAATAAATTTTAGTGAAATGAAAAGATGTTGTATAGATAAAATAGTTTCTTACAGGTGATTTGGATTTTAAAGAAGAATTAAAAAACATTTAAATAATATTTTTACGTGATAGTGATGATTAAATCATCTATAATGGATAAGAAGGTTATGTGATATCCTTTTCCTTTTATCTTGATAAAAAATATTTAATCTATAGAAAATAACATCATTAAAGCATGAAATTAATTATTTCATGATAAAATAAAAAAGGTTCTTGTAAATATAATATCCAAAAAGTTCTATAATACTTTAACATTAAATTATTTTATACCTAAGTTTATTATCTTTCACAATCCAATCTCCAGAAATAAAAATATTTTTATAGTAGCATACTCACTCCCAAGGTTACATAGGACTACTAACTCATGATTACAAACCAACATATTAACCCATGAAGTGTTATAAATATTTTAAATATATAGTTATAACAATATCATAACCTATAAAGATATCAAAACCTTTCCTCTAATATGAAATATAACAACTCTACCTTAAACATTACAAAATCATGAGTTTTAAGTCAAGAATTCATTCTCTTACATTTGGGGATATTTATGGTTTATATTTTTAGAGAATTAGGTCACAACTCTTACATAAAATATCATATAATACATGTTGGTAAACTTCATATTAGTATCAATTTCTCCCAAAATACAAAGTTTTAATAATTAATAATGTTTTATTTTCATTAAAAATATTCATGACTTTCAACTATACTTATTCTTTGTTCTTATACATCCTTAAATCCTATGAAAAACATTTAAAAATGTGTGATAAACAAAAAAATCTCAGCAAGGGACATAAAAAAGAAGAAATATGTTAGTCCTGTGAAAAATAGGAAAACCCATAAATTACTAACTTTATCACAATATTATTTTTGTGTATGAAATAAATAATATTAGTAACACCCTGAGTTTTTTTGAAATATTTCTTTCAAATTAATTTAATCATTTTGATATTTTTAATTTCATGCAACACTAAATATAGATTGTGTTGTATGAGAAAACCAAGTTATTATTTATTTTAAATCTACAAAATTATAATATTTCATTATATGATACCACAATATAGCTTTTCACTACACACAAAATTGACTTGGCTTGTGTTATATTCAAAACTGACTTGACTTGCGATACACACACTACTGAGTTTCTAGGAAACTTCATTAATTATTATTATAATTAATTAAAAGTGATAATTATAAAATAGACATTAAAAATAATAATATGAATAATAATAACCACTTTTAAAATATTATTTATAATATTTTTATATAAATAAAACAAAATGATGATAAAATATATAATTTTGGTAAAGTCATTATTTGTTTTGAAATACTATTTTATCAAAATAACTTCTTTTTAAGTCCTTATGTGAACAATAATAAAATTAATTTTATAAAATTTTAGAAATTTAATTTTATAAATTAAACATCATTTTTGAATTTAGAATTTCAATGTTATATTAGGGTAAATTTTTGTGATTTTTCTGAGAAACTTTATTTTTGGGCGAATAGTGAAAATACTAAATTTTAATTCAAAAATACTTTTTCATATAATTTATTTATATAGTTAAATTATATTTTAAGTTGTTTTTAAAGTCATAATAGATAAATTATAAATATATTAATCAAATTTATGTAATTGGAATCATTTTTCTGTTTAATTTTGATAAAAACCTTATGAAAATTTTAACATTCCCACTTTAAAACTACACTTTCTTGCCATGTCTTTGAGATTAGAATTAAAATTAATATTTACACATATTTGTATTGAATTTAGAAAAACATACATACATGGTTTTAATATCTATAAAATTTAAATCCTGATAAGGTTAACTTAATTTTTTACTAAAAAGATTAGTGAAAGCAATTTAAATAAATTAAAGCGATTAAAGTAAAATTAAGCTTTACAAGGGACTAAACCTTAAACTAAAGTTCAAAAATGACCTAAAAACTTGTAAAAAACCTATTTTATGGCCATATTTCGTCCATAAACATTAAATTATTGAGTTTGGTTCATTTGTTATGAATTATTTAGCAAAAAACATGTATACACCTAACTTGTTTTAAAAAATGTGAGGTGTGTCATTTCCCTCCCCTATAAAAGGTCACCACCTCACCCCTTATTCACACCTCTAAAGCCAATTAATTTTAGATTATATCTTCCTAATTCAATTCTAAAAATACCTACCTTACTACTTTAATCCTACCTTTGGGATGAAAATCAACCAAGGAATCCATTTTGTACAAAGAAAAAGGAGTTACCTAAAGAAGAGGTAACATCCTTCCTCAAGATAATTTCTTTTATTTTCTTTCACCACAACCTAAATTATTCTTATTACATGATCATATAATAACACAAAAATACTCTACATACTAATATTTTTTTATTTTAAGGGTTAAACCATCACTTACACTCACTTCTATCTAATTGGTAACGAACTTACCGTTCTTGTGTATAGAGAACTAATGCCTCACGAAATGATGTTGTTAATTTTACCTTTACCACATCTAATGGTTGGTAATTATGATTTAAAATATATTATTATATGATATATATTATATTTATTATTTATTTATACTTTTTAGTTACTATATAAATCCTTCCTTTACTCTTTCTATTTAGTTTAAATATGATAAATTTGTTTGTGGAAGTGTGGACTATCGCCTCCTCAAAGATATGTGATTCAATCAAACACATCATATAACATATTAAGGATGGGTTTAGTGGAAATATATGATATATATTATAAAATAATTATAATTTAATTATATTATATACATATACATATATGTCTTTTACTTTATTTCTTTCAATATTACAAAGAAAAAACAGAAACAGGTATACCATCTCCATGAATGGTGAATTCCATTTCATATATCTATATACTATAAATTATTATAAATAAATTTATACTTAATATAAATTATATTAATATCATGGTTTAATTTTTTTAAATAATTATATAAGTATAAGGATAAAAAATATAACAAATTAAGACACATACGAAAAACAAAGCGAATATTACCCGAAACGAAACATTAACTTGGAATCATTAATAAGTGGGTAATATAAATCCATAATCAAACAATATATGGTATTAGACATAGTAATATTGTTCTTTAAAAGATTTATAAAAAACACATATTTATTATACATGATTTTTTATGATTATGAAGAGATTCAAGACATAAGGTAAAGAAATTTCATCTCACTTTTTATTTTTGTGAGATACATGCCATGTTCAACACTTTTTTTTGCGAGGTGTATATACTTACCATAAATTTCTTATATGATTTTTTTTAAATTTATATGTATTTAAATATCTATTATATTATTCTTATTTCACAAGTTTATGTTTTAAAAGTTACCAAATAAGAAATATAGTTTTGTCTCAATTTTCCTTCTTTGAGACACATGTTTTTTATGATATGACATTATTTTTTTGAGGTGTATATACTTCCATTTGACAAGTTATATATAAGGAAAATACCTTAAACATTACCTAATATATATATTTAAACTATATTTCACTTATTTACATTCCCAAATATCTTTTCAGTTTATAGTTTTAGAATGTTAGTACATACCTCATACATATCAACCCAAAAGAATAAAAAGTGGGTACTATTAAAACAATATCCATTTCTTCCAAAACATAATTTATTTAACAAAAAACGACAACATTATTTCTTTTAAAAAAATTCATTACATTAAATGTGACTTCATTATTTCTCTTACAAATCCTTATAAATCGAGAAAAACATTTGAAAAAATGGGATGAGCATAAAAAGATCAGTAAGGGATATAAAAATAAGGAAATAAACCATTAATCCATGAATACTTATAATCAAATGAAATCATTTTCAGAAATACATACTTATTACCCATATATACTTAATTTGTAAAACATGATACTTCTATAAAACATTAGAGAACATATATAAAACCATAAAGGTATCTTGGGGAATTAATTACATATATTTTAACCCTCATGGCTACCTTATGATTTTTAATTCTCACAGCTACCTTAAATGTTACTCTCACGACTACCATATGGTGTAACCATCACAGTTACACTTGGAGTAACCATACGAATAACCTCCAAATTACACATACCCAATGAATTGGACGAAGATATAGGTCCCACCCTTAATCAAAATCAATGTAAAAGAAATATAACATAATCATCCAATAATAATACTTTCATAAAAATATTCATTTTGAATTTCATAAAATAGAATTTTAAAAGAGGATTTTAAAGGAAATCCCCTTAAAAATTTCATATAATTGAAGTGAGAATTAATATAATGAAAGTATTATGTGTATATAATATTATAAAATATAATACATAAAAAATAATTAAAATAATAATATTGGAAGCATATAATTAATGAAGTAGAAGGTTAACCTAAAGAATGGAAATTGGGTTAAGAATTCCCTTACCTCGTGTTCATCTTACTTCAAACTTCTTTAACCCTCTTGAATAATGGTTAAAATGGTGTTATTAATATTTTAAATAAGAGTAATTATGTTTATAACACCATATATGATTATTTTATAACATCACTCGACCTGTTGATTAATAATATTTTGTTATTTACATTGTTTCAGGTGCGTGCTTTACATAATTTCCATGGTTGGTTCGTAATGGATTTTCTTGTAGAATTGAAGAGAAACTCGAGAAGTAGAATAAAAAGGTGTTAATATGTCTCCATAATGTTAAAATATTCCAAAAATAAAATTTTTATATGGTATAATGATGAATAATTCAATAAATCATTCCTAATATTCATTTAGATCATTTTGGCGGTTCTTCGATAATCACGAACTTGTTTCATCATATACCTTTAATATTATAATATAAGTTAATTATAGAACATAATAGAGTTCATATAATTAAAATTAAAATATTTTTCAACCATTAAAATGGTTTTATAACCAGATTTGAAGGAATTATAGGAAATTTAAGACTCATCTTCTACAATGTTAGTAAATAGATACATCACAGATGGTATTTTTCTTTGAATAAGAGGAAGAGGAGAGGAAAAATGATGATGATTTTTTTCATAAACATTATAAAAATACATAATATATATATTAATGGAGATTTAATTCCTCTTGTACAAGGGTAGGTGAAGAGATTATAAGAAAAGAAAATAATTGAAAAGAAAACACAAGAAAATAAAAGAGGATTTTTACATCTAGATCTCTTCTCTTTGAGATCCTCCTTAAGGCCTTTGGTTTTGTCCTTTTTGTTGATACCAGAAATTCTTGGAATTTTTTTAGAGACTTTTTAAGGGTATTGGGAAGAATTTTTATAATTATCAAATATTTATAGGTGTGAGAGGAAGGGGGGGGGGGTGAGGGTGGTATTTATAGTTGATGAGAGGAGGGGTATTCCATTATTTTAATCATTAGTTTAATATTTTTGCTCAAGACTATGAATAGTATTGATTCATGTGACCCAAAATAGTAAATAGAGAATCTGAGTTCTAAGCAAGGGTTCTTACATCAGCCATGATACTAGGCATAGTTTATTCAACATATAATGTATATATACGGTAAATTACCGTATTTTACTATTCATTAAAAATTTAAGAATTTAAGAAAAATCCAAAAAATTCCCCCTAAATATTTTTCGACATGTAGAATTAAAAAATTAACTCCATTTTTGGAAAATAATTTTCTACATAATATAAATTTAATTTTTAAATAAAATAATAATTTATTCAAAAAATAACAATTTTAAAACTATAAATCATTTTATATCACCTTGAAAAATTAATAAAGATCTCATTATCTTATAACCTTAAGACAATAAAATAATAACATGATTTAATATTCATAAGGGTGATATTACTATTCATAACGGTTTGTTACTATTCACCAAAAAATCAAGTTGGTTACATCAGACTCCAAATAACTAACTGACCACAACAGTAGATGTCTATTTTTCAAAATTCGAATCATAGAAGCAACGAAATTATATTTAATGGCTAGTTTATAACTATCTCCTTAAAACAATGTGTCATTATATAGAAACTAAATGTTTCATGCATGTCAATTTATTTTTAAAACCTTGGGGTGTTACATTATATCATGAATTTCTTTCTTTTAATGATATTTTAAGATTCATGTAATTCTATTTTCTTACTTGGAGAGTATAATACCAATTTAACATGTGTTAAGAGTTTATTGAAACAATATCATAATTTATTGGGATTATTTATTATTATGCTTCCATTGATGAAATATTATGATCCATTTCTCATGAAAACTCATGAGTTTCATTGTCCAATATTTATTAAAGATATCTCCAACTAATAGTAATATTTTACCACACTTTGGTACTTAATATAATGAATAAAATTTTTTGAAGTAAATTATGTCTGTATATCTCTGTTCGGTCAAAAATATGTTTTATTTTCAAAAAAATATTTTAAAAAATGTTTTAAAAAATGATTTTAAAAAATGTTTTCAAATGATATTTGAAGATAATTTTCATGGAAAAGGATTTTAAATTTTTTTATGGTATTAAAAGATTCCATTATACATTTTCAAATCTATTTTCAAATAAAAATGTCTTAAAAAATGTTTTATGTTTTTGTTTTAAATGATTTTTAAAATTTAATTTGTAAGTTTTCAAAAGGTTGTATTAGAATAAAATTATTCCAATGATTTTGAATCTTATTTTATAAGTTTTTAATTTATTTTCAATGATAAAGGTTTTCAAAATTTTTTAATCTTATTTTATAAGTTTTCAAATTATTTTAAAATAAAAAGGTTTTCAAAATGTTCTAATGATTATTTTAAAAGTTTTCAAAGTATTTTAAAATAAAAAGGTTTTCAAAATGTTTTTATGTTTATTATAGATGTTTTGAAGGAAAAGAATTATCAAAATTCTTTCAATCTTCTTTGATAACTTTTCAAGGGAAAATATTTTCAAAATGATTTCAATCCTTCTTTCTATGTTTTCAAATTATTTCCAATGAAAATGGTTTTCAAAAGTTTTTATGTTTTAAAAATACTTTTTCAAAGAAGAATGGTTACTTTCTCTAAGAAATGTTTTTAAAATATATCTCAATATTATTTTCCATCTATGATGACTTCTATTGGTGTTAATTATGCCTTTCTAGGGAAATGTTTAAATGTTTCCATTTATATTATTTCTCTGAATGGTTTATGTATTGATGAGATGATGTTTATGAAACCCATTTATCTTTCACAGGTTATATGATTCTGAAACCTTCTTCTTTTCACGGGTTATACTTTTGATAAAATGGTTATGAAACTTCTATAATATTCACAGTTTATGATACGATTACATATTTATGATACCCATTTCATTTCATGGGTTATGATATGATTATTTATGATCTTGTGAAGCATGTATGTGTGATTTCATTATGAGATTGGTGGGACCTATATATCACTTTAATGCATTGGGTAAAGATTTATATCTCATGAAATGGAATATTATTGTCTTGGGAGTGAACCTTTACTACTAAGATGGCCATGGGAGTGAACAATGACTACCAAGATGGTATGGAGAGTTAAATAATACTACTAAGATGACCATGGGAGTGAACCATGACTACCAGAATGGTAGGGGGAGTTAAATCATACTACTAAGAGGGCATGGGAGTGAACCATTACTATAAAGAATGTATGGGGAGTGAATGCATACTATAAAGATAGATTTGGTAGTGATTCCTTAACTACTATGGAAATTATTTTATATGCTTATTTGTTTTCCACATTTCTATGTTATTATTTATTGTATTATGTTCTTTACTTATTATGATTAATGTCTTATATACTACCAAAATTTATGTCATAATTCATGATTATTATCTTTTATATGCAGGGTATGATCTTCTAATTTTATGATCATGTTCTCATAACCTTATGCTCATGTTTATGATTACATATCTCTCTTATTTACCCTCACTAAGAATCTAATCTCACCCCTTCTTATGTTTCCTTTCCTAGGTTATGAATATATATTATAGGTATGATATATACAAGAGGGGTTATAATCTTGGAGAAACTGGTTGGAGACAATTAATCTCACTCATGTACCAATGTTTATGTTTCCATGTTTCCAAAGGTACTAAATTAATATGGTCTTTGAGCATCTATTTTTTAATGTGTTAAGTATTCCACAATAGTAATGTAATGTTAATGTATGAAAATTGAGGGTAATTATATTTGGTATTAGATAATTTTTTTAGTAAACCTTTGAAATCAAGGATGAGAAAACTTTAGTGATATCCCTAGGTATATTACTAAGGATATATATAAGGATGTCTCTAAGGATAAGTATAAGTATGAGTTGATATTTAGGAAAAAATACTATAATTTTGGTAAAGGATAGAGTCAGTGGTTTCTTAGAAACAAATCCTTGTCTAGATACTACATGTGGACATAGTTCTGACATAGATTTACCTAGGTGTAATAACTCCGACAAGTTATGTCAGGCATTACTCTATGTAACCTCGTACATGATAAATGCCTTACTGTACACCTGAGTTGACACTCCTGAGGTAAATTCTTTTGAAATTCATAAACTCTTCATGAACCATCATGAAGGATTTAAAAATAAGATAACTATTAATTACCTAGGATAAACGTAAGGTGTCGTTGATTAAAGAAGTAAGTGTCATTATTTAGACATCATATAAGTAATTTTCCATAGCTATATGGTTTTATTATATGATAAGTATTTATCACCCTAAGCTTTATGGTTTTATTTAATAACAGGAAAAATAACTAAATGAGTTAAAATTGAATGTTTTAGATGTTTAAAGTATGGTATGATGATAATTGATTTCCTAAGTTAAAATATCATGAAGATAATCAGGAAGGTCCATGAGTATTGGATATACATATGAAGATAAGAAGACCGCAAATGACTTGTGGATGATATAGAATATTATTCTTGTATTATTTACATTAAATGAAAGAATCATGATTATATTAATGTTTAGTAACATTAAAAAATGATCTATACTTCATATTCTAGGAAATAGGTATTAAGTAATTATTTGATGAAGCCCAAGTAATGGTTTAATAATAAAGTTGGATGAATGAGGTATTTATGTTTTGGAATTAAAAGATGTTGTTATATGAATCATGAAATATGTAATTATATTCAGTATAAGTTTTTAATTAAGGATTTTAAAGGATATTTTTAAGGGTTCTATTGAGTTAGAAAATTGATTTCATAGAAAGGTGATATTTTGATTAAGGGATGGTAACCCTTAATTTATTCTAGATGTTGAGATAATGATGTTTGGATAAAGATATGTTGTATGGTACTGATTACCTAATAAATTATAAAGTATTTTTTTACAAGGTATTATATGTCATCATGGATAAAGTTTTAAAATTATTATATTTAAGGAATATATCCAGTAATATTTAGAATAAGTAAGCATACATGTTTTCGAAAAGTATTCATGGTAATTTAGGTTATTACTATGTTTCAAGAGAATATATGATGGGGTTATTCACATTTTTTGAAAGTGAAAACAAATAGATACTTTATTATATATGGGGGACCAATGTTTAGTTTATTTTATGACATTATTTATAAAGTATTTTATTTTCATCTTTCATAAGGGTTACAAGGTTAACCATTTGTGGAATGTTTAAGTTAAACTACAGATAAAGCTTGTGAGATTAAAGTATTATCTCAACACATGAGGATTTTTTAATATTGGATAACCTACTCTAAAAAATTTGTGTTGATGGTAACTAAAGAGATATGTGATGACTTATCGTGGATATCATGACCAGTTAGTTCTTTAGAATTGAAAAATTTACCTACCTTTTTTGTGAAAGAGGTGAAGTGAAAATTTTTCAAGACACAAATAAAGGGTGATATTTTACTTATCAAATGGAATGAAATAAAGTTTGTATTACTTATCATAAAAATTATTCAAATCTATGTAAAGGATCTAGAAAATGAAAGGTTATCCTAGTACCTTATTTTCTGATGAATCAAATGGTCCCTTAGACCATCGTTGATTTATGGATTTGTGATTGTTAAATTTCTTCTGACCATGATCTATATCACTCTCCGATAGAACTTGATAGTTATATTCCTTTTAGAAGTCAATGTTTTCACTTCCCAACTATGTTATACTACTTGGAAACCAAGATATGAGTTACTCTGGGTAGCCATTATGCTTTAAAATTACCTTTTCTAAAAGAAGTTTTAGTATTCATTTTTATGATGTGGGTTTCTATGGAAAGAACTTAAAATTATTAAACCATTGATAAACCAATGTAATTTTAAGGTTGAAATTCATTTTAATGGGTGTATAATATAACACCTTGAGTTTTTGTGAAATATATATATTTTGAATTAATTTAATATTTTTTGATATTTTTCATTTCACACAACACTGAATATGGATTTTGTTATGTGAGAGCACAAAGCTATTCTTTCATTGTAAGCTACACCATGATAAGACTTCATTATATGATACCCTAATATAATTTTTTGCTGCATTCAACACTACCTTGTCTTGAATTGTACGCAACACTGACTTGGATTGCGTTACAGTCAACATGAGTTTCTTTGAAACTTCATTT
The DNA here is from genome assembly GCA_963277665.1 of Viscum album. NCBI lineage: Eukaryota > Viridiplantae > Streptophyta > Magnoliopsida > Santalales > Viscaceae > Viscum > Viscum album. The sequence goes on from OY728146.1 coordinate 528,805,539, forward strand.
TTAATTATAATTAATTAAAATATATATTTATAAGATAACCATTAAAAATAATAATATGAATAATAATAAATAATTTTTTATATATTATTTATAATGGTTATATATATAACATAATTTTGATAAAACATATAATGTCGGTAAAGTCTTTATATGTTTAGAAAATTTTAGAAATTTAATTTGAAAAAATAAACATTATTGTTTAATTCATAATTTCAAAATTATATTATGGTTAAATTCTAGGATTTTTCAAAGAAACTTCATTTTTGGGTGAATAGTGAAAATAAGAATTTTTAATTCAAAATTACTTTTTCATATAATTTATTTAAATAGTTAAATTATATTTTAAGTCGGTTTTAAAGTCATAATAGATAAATTATACATATATTAATCAAATTTAAGTTATTGGAACCATTTTTATATTGAATTTAGATAAAAACATAATGAAATTTTAACAAATCTCATTTTAAAAACCCGCTTTCTCGCCACGTCTGTGAGATTAGAATTAAAATTAATTTTTCCAATTATGTTAATTTAATTTTGAAAAATAAACGTACATGGTTTTAATTATTATAATATTTATAGTCTAACAAGATACAATTAAATTTTTACGAAAAATATTAGTGAAAGTGATTAAAAATAATTACAGTGATTAAAGTAAAAGTAAGCTGAACAAGGGTCTAAACCTTAAACTTAAGTGACAAAATGTACTATACACTTATAAAAAACACATTTTTAGCCATATTTAGTCCATAAACCTTCCATTATTTAGTTGGGTTTATTTTTTATGACTTTTTTTAGGTAAAAACGTGGGTACACCTAACTTGTTTTGAAAAATGCTAAGCGTGTCCTTTCTCACCCCTATAGATGGCCACCACCACTCCCAATTCTTCTCACTTATAAATCACCTTATGTAAATACAATATCTAACCAATTCAGTTCCCAATGTCCCTACCTTCCACCTTGAATCCTCCCTTTAGGAATAAATCAAACCAAAGAATCCCTTTTGTTCAAAGAAAAAGGAGTTACCCAAAAAAGATGTAACATCCTTCCTCAAGCTCCATTATTTTATTTTCTTTCTCCACCACCTAAATTATTATTATTACATAATAATATAAAAAAAATTATCCTCAATATACCGATATTTTTTTTATTAAAAGGGTTATAACTACATGTACACACACTTCCATCTAATGGGAAATGAGCTTACCGTTCTTGTGTATGGCGAACGACTGCCTCACAGAACGATGTTATTCTTTTTACCTTTACTATAAGGCCCCGACCTTAAACCTTACTTAATATTGAATTAAATGAATAATTCACATTGAGGATCCTTTCAGGTTTAGAGTTTTAGAGAATTAGGACATAACTATTACATCTCAAAAGATTACAAAGTAGAAACTTCTACTAAGTTTCCATAAAATAAAAACTCTTAAAAAGAAACATGTCTAGTTCCATGTTTTAGGTAGCATGACTTTCCCTTGATCCCATCCTTGACCCTATTCCACGTTAAGTCCCATGAAAAACATTTCAAAAACTTGGGATGAGCATAAAAATCCTAGTAAGGGATACACAAAGAATGAAAACTGTTAGTTTTTCAAAACAATAAGTAAACCATGTATACTTTATCAAAGTAATACTTTTCACCTTTTCGAAGTAGTAAAAACTCTTCACTGAATAAAATTTCATTACTTACCCTTCAGTAACCAAAATATTACCATAAAACCCATATAAAGATCACATAACATATAAAGGTAACTTGGGACAAAAACATACTTAAGTGGAATAACCATACGGTCCACTCCCACACATACTTAATGGAATAGCCATACGACCTAATTCCACACATACTTAATGGAATAGCCATACGGCCGACTTCCATACCCAATGCATTGGAGGTTATAACGTAACCACCCGTCCTGGTATTCACAGCACCATCCGTCATATGGTTTATCACGTAACCACCCGTAAAATGTCCAAGTACCATCATTACACATAAAATATTGAAAATATAAACATTTCAATAACAACATTTCATTTGAAATCACAATAAGTAATTCCCAGATATTGAATTAATCAATCCATTTTCAAAAACCATTTATAAGAGATTTTTGAATCAAAGTGTCCCATACCACTTTGAAGCTCTTAATGGAATTATAATTTTAAAACATTAATGTCCATATAAATAAATACTGAAAACCATTTCTAAAACATGGAAATTAAAGATAAATATTTAGAATAATAAATCTTTAAAACATTTAAAACGATATTTTTGTTAAATAGTTTTTAACAAAAAGAGAGACTCTTGAATAAAAATAATAGCAGAATAACATTTAATCCGAACTTTATAATATCATGAGAATAAAGGGATTCATGATATAATATGACAAAGGACAGTATACACACCATATAAGAGTGAATTGGTGTATAACAACAATGAAGTCTCAAAAGAAATGTAAAATGAGATGAAATTCATTATAAAGAAGGTATCCTTAAATTAAGGATAAATCAATCTCATAATTATGTGTGAAAAATATAAATACACCCAATATAAGTGGATATTAAGTGTAAAATAATCAAAGGTTATTCACACATATTCAAAGGATGACATATTCAATAACTACATGTTGAACCCAAAGAAATAGAAATTGGGTTAAGAAGTTCCCTTGGTAAAACTCGACAGCCTATCGGTGTCACATAAAATTTTACAAAAAGGGTTGATGAGATAGATAAAGGGGATATCATCACTTGGACATAAAATTTACATAAATAAGGATATATAAGAACATATACCAACATAATAGAATGTGAATTAAAAGACATAACAAAATAAGTCTTTTAAAAAAAAGGAGGGTGAAAGGTCCCCTTACCGAGTTGGGTAACTTTCAAAACGTACACCCCATGGAAGAAGGGTCATACAATGAAGATGTGAATACCCATAAATTAAATTATACTACACAAAGTGTATAATAATGGGCAGTACATACACCACTCAAAGGAAATTTTGGCAAATTTAGCATAAATCTCACGGGAATAAAAGTGAGATGAAAAATCCCTTACGAAAACTCGGCAGCCTAACGACGTCACTTAAAACTTAAAAAATGGATTGATGAGAGGAAATAGGGTCTCTCATCATATGAACATAAAGTTTACAGAAATAGGAATACAAAAGAACATCCCCCAACATAACAAATAGGAGCTTAAAAGAAGTGACATAAAGGAGAGTAAAGAAAGAGAGAGGTTGGATCTCTTACGGAAATTCGGCAGCCTAACGGCGCCACTCAAAACTTCCAAAATAGATTGATGAGAGAGAATAGGGTGTAACGACCCAATCTTTTTGAGTAGTATATTAACTTACTCTTATTTATTTAATAAGATGTTAATGATTAATGCAGAAAGAGGAGTCGATGGCTTCATCCAGTAGACTCAACCCTTACGAAGCCCACTTATCAGAGATTGGGAAGGAGGTAGCATCTGTGGGCTTCGCTTTGGACCAAGCCCAAGCCGAGCTCCAGCGTGTCAAGCTTGAACGAAAACGCTTGCAGGAGAAGTTCAAGTTAGTGGAGATTGCTACTAGGGCAATGTTATCTGAGACTCCCTCAGATTCTCTCACCATAGCACACCTTACACTTAGGTCTTATGCCAGTGTTATAAGGGGCTATGTGATGAGACCCTAGCTTCCTTGTGTAATCCTTTCGGGTGAATAAATTGAGATTTCTTCCTTTAGTGATGTTTGTCAAATTTCAAATGTCTAGATAATTTTAGAATGTATTTTATTGATGAATTTTGAAAAAGGGATATTTTGAAATATTTATGTAAACCCTAAATAACTAATGATGTGTAATGATTTTCAAAAAATGGTCTTCTACAAAAGTGTTCATTAAGGAATTTGGAGTCTAATAAGATCAACTTAATTTTTGATGAATAGTAAATTATGAATAGTGATTTTACGCTTAGGATTAGTAATATGACCAAATGGATTAGTAATTTCACTCAAAGAAAATTTTAATATAATTTAGACACCTAGATTAAGTAATGTGATTCAATAAAATGGTTAAATAACGGTTTCATAAATTATTATTCAAGTATTAGTTTTTCGAATGAATAGTGTTTTTTAATTAAAAATTTAATTAAAAATAATTAGAAAATTATTTTTATAAAAAGGACTTTATTTTTGAACTCAGAGCATCGATATTATGTTAAGGTAATTTTTGGGATTTTTTCTGAAAAAAATGAATTTTCGATGAATAGTGTTTTTATTTAAAAATTAAATTAAAAATAATTAGAAAATTATTTTTATAAAATGGATTTCATTTTTGAAATCAGAGCATTGATATTTGGTTAAGGTGAAATTTTGGGATTATTCTGAGAAAGTTGAATTTTCGGTGAATAGTGAAAGTATAGTTTTTAAGTTATGGGTGTTTAATGACATCATTAAATGATGTATTAAGTATATATTCAATTTGGTCGAATTATGAATAGTAAGTTAAGGTGTGAGGTGTCCCAATTGGCCAATACCATGGGCAAATACCATGGGCAAGCCCATGGTTTTGCCAAAACCACTAGTGAGGTGTCCCTTGGCCTTTAATGCTTTGTCCCCTCACTTTCCCTATAAATAACCACCCTTTCCTCCTTTAGTTTTCACTCCCAACTCTCCCCCAACGAAGTTCTGGTCTTCTTACCTTCCAAGGAGTCCTCCCAAGGTGCCCCCAAACCCTCAAGGTCCAATCCTTTGAGTTTCAAGAGTCACGTTTTAAGGTAAGGGATCCGACCCCTCTCTTTCTTTTCATGAAATCTCTTTTATGTCATTCCTATTATGCTCCATGTTTTTATGTGATAGGATGTTCTTTTATATTCCTCTTACTGCCCTTTCATTTTTATATGATGAGAGATCCCCTCTTACTCTCATCATTTCGTTTTATGAAAGTTTAAGTGACGCCGTTAGGCTGCTGAATTTTTAAGGGATTCTTTCACCCTTCTCATTTTTCAAGTTTGATTTTCATGTCAAGTCTTTCAAGTTCCTTTTTATTATGTTGGGGTATGATCTCTATATCTATCATAATGATCTCTTATGATCATATGATGAGGGACCCTATTTGATCTTGTCAAATCATTTTCTTTTGAAGTTAAGTGACGCCGTAAGGCTGCCGAATTTTCATAAGAGAAATCTAATCTTTTTTCCTTCCATGTTTTTCATTTCAAATGGTATGTCCCTAAAATTTCATTACCATGTCCGTATGTACTTATTATTCTTTCACCCTACTGTTTTATGTATCATTTATGAGTGGGTGACCCAAGTCCCCTCTCATTTCAATGTTTTCTAAAGCCCCGAAACTTAGCCGTTATGCTGCAGAATTTTCCCCTCAAAATGTCTCTCTCTTTTCTCAAAAATTATTTTATGTTATAAAGTGAATACTCAAATCTCTTATTTCTACAAGGGTATTCACATATATATCAAAATGTTCCATTTTAAATTCTGTGATTTACATACATGAGACCCGCTTTCCCTTTCCGTGGGTTTAAAGTGACGTAAAGATCATGTCTTTAAAGCAGTTTTTAAAACGTTATGATTATTAAATGAAACCCATTTATTTTATGCTATGTGGGTTATTTATGAAATGTTTGATGATGATATATGTGGCTCACATGATAATAAAGGAAAATTTAAGGGTGCGCCCTGATAGCGCTCCAATGCATTGGGTAATGATGTAACCACTAGAGATTACAATTTTCACGATACCTTGGTGAATAACCTTGGTAATTTTCAAATGACACCTTGGGGATGGACCTTGGTGATATGTTCATGATTGTCTATGTTAAATGATGTAGCCACATCTTCAAGTTATGAAAAATGTTATTTTTATTATGAAATGCCTCATGATTTCTTTCTCATGCCTTAAAGTTCTTTTCATGTCCTTATTGAAGTATCTCATGTTCACATGTAAAATGTTCCTCTTGTTTCCCTTACTGGGCCTTCTGCTCACCCTTTCTTTTGATGTATGTCCCCAGGTTATGAGATGCAGTAATGAACCTAGAATGAACATAAGGAGACGCCTTGCAAGTGTTTAAGAAGAATGTTTTATGTTTTTTTTATGTATTATGATCCTTGTTTCCAAGACACTAAACCTTAACGATCCTCAGATTTGTGTAATGTAATGAAAGTTTTTGTTATAAAATGGCGGGATGCTATAGTTGGTATCAAAGGATGGTTTAGTTATTTGTGGAAATTAGGATATAAAAACTTTAGGAAGAACCCTATAGAAAAGTTTAAATATAGGAAAACTTCCTGGTATTTTGGTAAGTATTGAGTAAGTGGTCTATCAAACAAATACATCCCTGTCTGGATACAAGCAGGTAGAGGCGGCTCTGGCACAGATGTACATAGGGGTAAAACCCGAAAACACCGCTTTGAGCTAGACTCGAACGGGAACTGGTGCACGATAACGGGCCTTGCTGCACTCTTGGTTACGACACTCCCGGGGGATATGTTTGGTTAATCACATGCTTTTTATGAATCATTATGAAGGAATTATAGAGAAGTATAATTGTCTAAGCATGAAGTCTTAGTTAAAAGATTCATAAATGAAATAAGTTTCTCACTAAGGTTTTATTCTTTTAGAAAATGGCGGGCAATAGGAGAAACCGTGCCGATGGTGACCGCAATGCACCATGTGCTGACGGCCCTCCGATGGAAGCCGGAATGGAAACATTCATGCGAATGATGAACCAACTGACTCAAGTTATGAGTAATAACTTGAATCAAGCTGAGAGGCCGACCTCACCACGAAGGGAACAACTTTCTGTTGAGTCCTTCATGCGTCAACGACCGCCAACATTCAGTGGATCTACTGACCCATTGGTTGCGGAACAATGGATAAGCTCCATTGAAAAGATCTTTTCTGTACTTCATTGTTCGGAACAAGAAAAAGTCACCCTTGCTGTTTACCGCCTAGAGGGAGAAGCTGATCAGTGGTGGTCACTGATCAAAAACACGAAGCCACGAGGAGAGATGGAAGCTATGGAGTGGGAAGAATTTCGGGGGATTTTCTTTAACAAGTATTTCCCTCGTTCCATGAGAACGAAAATGGAGAAAGAGTTTCTCGAGCTGAAGCAGAAGGAGAACGAATCTGTCGGAAGCTATGAGATGAACTTCACAAGGCTTTCCCGTTATACCTCAAGCTTTGTCATGGACCCTAATGGGAAGGTTGATAGATTCTTTGGCGGACTACGACCACATCTGCGGAAGAATCTAGCCAACAGGGACTACGATAGCTATGAAGAAATAGTTCGAAGTGCTATGAAAGTTGAACTAGAGTTTGGGGAGACACAGTGGTCTCACAAATCTAATGAGAAGAAGAGAACTCTAGAACCGATCCTGGGAAGAAGTTTTGATCAGGAAAGAGGTGGAAAGCATATGAAACATGCCACATGCAATAAATGTGGGAAGAAGCATCCGGGGAACTGCTTGATCGGAAGTGGCAAGTGCTATAGGTGTGGAAAAGAAGGCCATATTTCTCGAAATTGTCGTGGTGATGTGAAGCCTCAACTTCCCAACACTAACGACAGAGGAAAGATGGTTCTGGCCCTACCCGAAGTCACATGCTTCAAGTGTGGACAGCTTGGGCACTTTGCTAATCAATGTCCAAATCCGAGTGCGGTGGAGGGGAATCACCATCAACCTCAGCAGAGGCCAAGGGAGCAAGGTCGTGCTTTCGCTATCACAACAACTGAAGTTGAAGTTCCGAACGATGTGGTAGCAGGTACTCTTGTTGTCCTCTCAAAACTAGCAAGTGCTTTATTTGATTCTGGTTCTACGCATTCCTTTATTTCTTCCAAGTTTGCAAAGAATATAGAATCAATCCCCGAATTGCTTGAGGTAGAGTTGTCAGTCAAGACTCCAAGTGGGATTATCCATGCATCAACAGTGTTTAGAGACTCTAGTGTTTACTTTGGTGAGCACAATCTTATCGCAAATCTAGTAGTCATCCCCATGATGGAATTCGACGTTATACTAGGGATGGACTGGCTCTCAAAGTATAATGCTAAGATCAAATGCAGAAGTAAGGAAATCTCAGTAGTCTTGAATGAATGACCTACAGTTATCTTCCGAGGAGAGATATCCCGAACTGATCCCTATCTAGAAGCACCTCCTATAGCTTTCTTTATGGAGTTAATCGGTGATGAGGAAGAAGGGAAGGGGAGCATACAAATTGAAGATGTTCCGATTGTTCAGGAATACATGGATGTATTTCCTGAGGAGTTACCTGGACCTCCCCCAGAAAGAGAGGTAGAGTTCTCCATTGAACTCGTACCTGGGTCTCAACCGATATCAAAGACTCCGTATAGAATGGAAAATGTGGAGCTAGAGGAGCTAAAGAAACAACTCCAAGACTTGTTGGAGAAGGGGTTTATCCGACCGAGTGTGTCTCCTTGGGGAGCACCAGTTCTCTTTGTGAAGAAGAAGGATGGATCAATGCGGCTATGCATTGATTATAGAGAACTGAACGGGATCATAGTGAAGAACAGATACCCTCTTCCAAGAATTGATGATTTATTTGACCAACTTCGTGGGGCTCAATTCTTCTCTAAGATTGACCTTCGATCTGGTTATCATCAACTGAGGGTGAAGAAGGAAGATATTCCAAAGACTGCCTTCCGATCAAGATATGGGCATTATGAGTTTACTGTTATGCCCTTCGGCTTGACTAATGCTCCTGCTATTTTCATGGATTTGATGAATAGAGTCTTTAAGGACTACCTTGATAACTTTGTGGTAGTTTTTATTGATGATATTTTGATATATTCAAAAAGTCGTGAGGAGCATGAAAATCATCTGAGGGTTATTTTGAAAACTCTATGGAAGGAGAGGCTCTTTGGGAAGTTCAGCAAGTGTGATTTTTGGTTACAACAAGTGGCTTTCTTGGGGCACATCGTAACCAATGAAGGTATCTCGGTTGACCCTGCAAAGACAATGGTTGTGGAGGAGTGGCCTCAACCCACAACAGTAACTGAGATTCGTAGTTTCCTTGGTTTAGCAGGATATTATAGGAGGTTTGTGAAAAACTTTTCACGGCTTTCTAATCCACTAACCAAGTTGACTCGAAAAGGGGTTAAGTTCATCTGGACAAAGGAATGCGAGGAAAGTTTCCAAGAGCTGAAGAAGAGATTGGTTACTGCACCTGTATTAACACTACCCTCTATCGGAGAAGGATTCGTTATTTTTAGCGATGCATCTCTGAAAGGGCTTGGGTGCGTCCTCATGCAAAATGACAAAGTAATTGCTTATGCATCTCGACAGTTGAAGATTCATGAGCATAATTATCCTACGCATGATCTAGAGATGGCGGCAGTTGTTTTTGCTCTAAAGATATGGAGGCACTATCTTTATGGGGAGAAATGTGATATATACACTGACCACCAAAGTCTAAAGTATATTTTCACACAGAAAGAATTGAACATGAGACAAAGGAGATGGTTGGAGCTTATTAAAGACTATGATTTTTCAATTCATTATCACCCTGGTAGAGCAAACAAAGTCGCGGATGCGTTAAGCAGGAAAGATCCTGTTGTTATGGCAACAATGAGGATCCTGGGAGATCCCTTGATTAAAGATCTAGTAAAACTGGACATGGGAATTATAAGGAAAGGGACATCATCAACCCTATCCCAAATGATTTCTCAACCTTCATTACTAGAGAAGATCAAGAAGGCTCAAAAAGAAGATCCTTTGCTGCAGGAGAAGTTCGAGGCTGTAAAGGATGGGAAGTTCCCTGATTTCAATATTGATCAAGAAGGTGTATTGAAATTTCGTACAAGACTATGTGTTCCATCTATTCCGGAGATAAAGAAAGAACTGATGGATGAAGCTCATAGCTCTACTTTCTCTATACATCCGGGAAGCACTAAGATGTATAGAGACCTTCGTGATCATTATTGGTGGGATAACATGAAGAGGGAGATTGCCGATTACACTACAAGGTGCCTGGTGTGTCAGCAAGTAAAGGCAGAAAGACAACTTCCTAAGGGGGTATTACAACCGCTACCCATACCAGTATGGAAGTGGGATAATATCACCATGGACTTTGTAACTGGTCTCCCAAAAACATCCAAAGGAAACAATGCGATATGGGTTATTGTGGACCGTCTCACCAAGACAGCCCATTTTATCTCTATTCGGGAAGATTTCTCTTTGGATCAGCTTTCCAAGATATACGTGAAGGAAGTGGTAAGGCTGCATGGGGTACCACTATCCATCGTATCTGATCGTGACCCAAGATTCACATCAAAATTCTGGAGAAGTCTTCAGCATGCTCTGAATACTGAATTGAATTTTAGTACGGCCTATCATCCTCAAACTGATGGCCAATCTGAAAGGACTATTCAGACACTCGAAGACATGTTGAGATTATGCTCAATGGAATTTAAAGGTGGATGGGATCAACACCTCCCATTAGTGGAGTTCTCCTATAACAACAGCTTCCATGCGAGTATTCAGATGGCACCCTATGAAGCTCTATATGGAAAGCGGTGTAGAACTCCTACTTGTTGGGATGAAACTGGTGAGAGGAAGCTTCTTGGGCCTGATCTTGTGCAAGAGATGACAGAGCAGGTTCATGCCATCCAACAACACATAAAGGCTGCTCAGAGTCGGCAGAAGAGCTATGCTGACAATCGTCGAAGGGACTTGGAGTTTGGTGTTGGTGACAAAGTCTTCCTTCGAATTTCTCCATGGAAGAGAGTCATGCGGTTTGGGAAGAAAGGGAAGCTCAGCCCTAGGTACATTGGCCCCTATGAAATCCTTGATCGCATAGGAGCAGTGGCCTATCGTCTAGCACTTCCACCGAACCTAGCTCAAGTTCATGATGTCTTCCATGTATCTCTCTTGAGGAAGTACATACCCGACCCTTCGCATGTACTGAACCCAGAGGTGGTACAACTTGAACATGACCTCTCTTATGAGGAGCAGCCAGTGGAGATCTTGGACCGTAGAGACAAGGTTCTACGAAACAAGACTACCCACCTTGTGAAAGTGTTGTGGAGGAATCACAAATATGAAGAAGCAACTTGGGAGCCTGGGGAAATGATGAAGCAAAAGTACCCTCACCTTTTCGACTAGGCCTCAAGTATAAATTTCGGGGACGAAATTTCTTAAGGGGGGAAGAATGTAACGACCCAAACTTTTTGAGTAGTATATTAACTTACTCTTATTTATTTAATAATATGTTAATGATTAATGCAGAAAGAGGAGTCGATGGCTTCATCCAGTAGACTCAACCCTTACGAAGCCCACTTATCAGAGCTTGGGAAGGAGGTAGCATCTGTGGGCTTCGCTTTGGACCAAGCCCAAGCCGAGCTCCAGCGTGTCAAGCTTGAACGAAAACGCTTGCAGGAGAAGTTCAAGTTAGTGGAGATTGCTACTAGGGCAATGTTATCTGAGACTCCCTCAGATTCTCTCACCATAGCACACCTTACACTTAGGTCTTATGCCAGTGTTATAAGGGGCTATGTGATGAGACCCTAGCTTCCTTGTGTAATCCTTTCGGGTGAATAAATTGAGATTTCTTCCTTTAGTGATGTTTGTGAAATTTCAAATGTCTAGATAATTTTAGAATGTATTTTATTGATGAATTTTGAAAAAGGGATATTTTGAAATATTTATGTAAACCCTAAATAACTAATGATGTGTAATGATTTTCAAAAAATGGTCTTCTACAAAAGTGTTCATTAAGGAATTTGGAGTCTAATAAGATCAACTTAATTTTTGATGAATAGTAAATTATGAATAGTGATTTTACACTTAGGATTAGTAATATGACCAAATGGATTAGTAATTTCACTCAAAGAAAATTTTAATATAATTTAGACACCTAGATTAAGTAATGTGATTCAATAAAATGGTTAAATAACGGTTTCATAAATTATTATTCAAGTATTAGTTTTTTCGAATGAATAGTGTTTTTTAATTAAAAATTTAATTAAAAATAATTAGAAAATTATTTTTATAAAAAGGACTTTATTTTTGAACTCAGAGCATCGATATTATGTTAAGGTAATTTTTGGGATTTTTTCTGAAAAAAATGAATTTTCGATGAATAGTGTTTTTATTTAAAAATTAAATTAAAAATATTTAGAAAATTATTTTTATAAAATGGATTTCATTTTTGAAATCAGAGCATTGATATTTGGTTAAGGTGAAATTTTGGGATTATTCTGAGAAAGTTGAATTTTCGGTGAATAGTGAAAGTATAGTTTTTAAGTTACGGGTGTTTAATGACATCATTAAATGATGTATTAAGTATATATTCAATTTGGTCGAATTATGAATAGTAAGTTAAGGTGTGAGGTGTCCCAAGTGGCCAATACCATGGGAAAATACCATGGGAAAGCCCATGGTTTTGCCAAAACCACTAGTGAGGTGTCCCTTGGCCTTTAATGCTTTGTCCCCTCACTTTCCCTATAAATAACCACCCTTTCCTCCTTTAGTTTTCACTCCCAACTCTCCCCCAACGAAGTTCTGGTCTTCTTACCTTCCAAGGAGTCCTCCCAAGGTGCCCCCAAGCCCTCAAGGTCCAATCCTTTGAGTTTCAAGAGTCACGTTTTAAGGTAAGGGATCCGACCCCTCTCTTTCTTTTCATGAAATCTCTTTTATGTCATTCCTATTATGCACCATGTTTTTATGTGAGAGGATGTTCTTTTATATTCCTCTTACTTCCCTTTCATTTTTATATGATGAGAGATCCCCTCTTACTCTCATCATTTCGTTTTATGAAAGTTTAAGTGACGCCGTTAGCTGCCGAATTTTTAAGGGATTCTTTCACCCTTCTCATTTTTCAAGTTTGATTTTCATGTCAAGTCTTTCAAGTTCCTTTTTATTATGTTGGGGTATGATCTCTATATCTATCATACTGATCTCTTATGATCATATGATGAGGGACCCTATTTGATCTTGTCAAATCATTTTCTTTTGAAGTTAAGTGACGCCGTAAGGCTGCCGAATTTTCATAAGAGAAATCTAATCTTTTTTCCTTCCATGTTTTTCATTTCAAATGGTATGTCCCTAAAATTTCATTACCATATCCGTATGTCCTTATTATTCTTTCACCCTACTGTTTTATGTATCATTTATGAGTGGGTGACCCATGTCCCCTCTCATTTCAATGTTTTCTAAAGCCCCGAAACTTAGCCGTTATGCTGCAGAATTTTCCCCTCAAAATGTCTCTCTCTTTTCTCAAAAATTATTTTATGTTATAAAGTGAATACTCAAAGCTCTTATTTCTAAAAGGGTATTCACATATATATCAAAATGTTCCATTTTAAATTCTGGGATTTACATACATGAGACCCGCTTTCCCTTTCCGTGGGTTTAAAGTGACGTAAAGATCATGTCTTTAAAGCAGTTTTTAAAACGTTATGATTATGAAATGAAACCCATTTATTTTATGCTATGTGGGTTATTTATGAAATGTTTGATGATGATATATGTGGCTCACATGATAATAAAGGCAAATTTAAGGGTGCGCCCTGATAGCGCTCCAATGCATTGGGTAATGATGTAACCACTAGAGATTACAATTTTCACGATACCTTGGTGAATAACCTTGGTAATTTTCAAATGACACCTTGGGGATGGACCTTGGTGATATGTTCATGATTGTCTATGTTAAATGATGTAGCCACATCTTCAAGTTATGAAAAATGTTATTTTTATTATGAAATGCCTCATGATTTCTTTCTCATGCCTTAAAGTTCTTTTCATGTCCTTATTGAAGTATCTCATGTTCACATGTAAAATGTTCCTCTTGTTTCCCTTACTGGGCCTTCTGCTCACCCTTTCTTTTGATGTATGTCCCCAGGTTATGAGATGCAGTAATGAACCTAGAATGAACATAAGGAGACGCCTTGAAAGTGTTTAAGAAGAATGTTTTATGTTTTTTTTATGTATTATGATCCTTGTTTCCAAGACACTAAACCTTAACGATCCTCAGATTTGTGTAATGTAATGAAAGTTTTTGTTATAAAATGGCGGGATGCTATATAGGGTCTATTGTCATATGGACATAAAAATTATATTAAGAGTAATATAAAAGAACATCCCAATCACAATAAAGATGATATTAGAAGGAATTACATAAAAGAGTGTACTTAAAAAGAAAGAGAGGAGTAGGATCCCTTACCTCGTGTCCGACATGACTCGATCGTACTTTAATCTCCTGAATAATAAAATTTGGTCAATTTATAATTGCTTAAGGACCTCCTTTAAATATTATTATTCAGTTCATATCACATATTATAATGTTATAATAATTGGTTAATAAAGTGAGTTCATATCAGACGTTTTTGTCGATGTTCAGTACATGAGTAAAAATTGAACTTGTTGGAAAATAATTTTCCATGTAGTTATAGGTACATAATATCCAAAATATTATTTATGTTTTAAATATCATATATATCCAGTATATATTCATTTTATACCATTCCATAGCATTTGGAGATAAAAAATTAAAAGCACCGTTCATGGAGACGGTAGGCCGTACGTACGCATGAACGCTACTTTCATTTTTTTGCCATATTAATGAAATTAAAACAAAACAAGATATATATATTATAATTACAGAATTATACCCATAATTTAGATGTAATATATTACATATATATACATTATATATATGTACTTATAATAGTACATAACATGTGGAGATAATAAATGAAATGTACCGTTCATGGAGACGGTAAGCCGTACGTACGCATGAACGCTACTTTTATTTCTTTTTTTTTGTATTAAATTGAATGAAATAATAAATATATAAAGGTATAATATAATTACAGTAGGATAACATATGTAATACCATTAATTCCATCCTTTATACTTCCCACATATGGCATTAACGAATCAAATTACTTTGAGGGGGCGGTAGTCCGCACTTCCTAAAATGAAGATATCGCGTTTACCCATAATGGAAACCATAAAGGTATGACATAAATGAAAAATACATAAGCTTAAGGAAAAAATAAACATATTATATATCATATATAAATATAGTGACATCTTAATGGATACCTTTTAAGGTGTTAAAAGAATGTTGAACAATCATCATTTCGGGAGGCAGAAATTCACCATCCACGGAAACAGTATGTTCTTTAACCATTAGATGTAGGTGTGTATAAGTGTAGCTCGAATACTTCTTATAACAACATCCTAGTATGTTGAATATACTGGATTTGTTACAAAATAAATGAATAAAAAGAGTTTAGGGGGTTGGAGAAGCAAAATAGAACAAAAGGACACAAGTGAAGACATTACCTTTAAATCGGGTAACTTCCTTTGATTTGAGCTCAAAGGCTTCATTGGATAGGATTCTGACCAATTGAGGCTTCAAGAAGTTAGAGAGTGATGTGGAGAGATGAAATGGATAGGGTTTGGCCGAGCCAAAGGCTTTGGAAGTGTGGGTAAAGAGGTAGAGGTGGGGGCCTTTTATAAGAGGAGAGGAGGGGCACTCTTGGAAAGGTATAAAATGTAACTTTATTTTCAAATGAGTTTCAGATTTTAATGGTCCCACATTGATGTGTTTCGAGGATAAGGTGATAAGGGTTCGAAATACACCCATACAATAGTTTTTGGACATGTGTAGGTCTTAGATTTTACATTATCTTTCCATTTTATTTAAATCATTAAATAATGAGGTCATCGCTCTATCATCATGATGTCATAAATAATTTAATTTATTTAATGTCTAAAAATTATAAAAAAAATACTATGATGTAGGAAATCTTTTTAGATTTCCAATGAATATTTAGAGTCCAAAATATCATTTATGTAGACAAAATTAAAAATATTTTACTTATATGATACATTCTTTGTTACATTTAACATTCTTTAAAAATAAAAAGATAAAAAGTCACTTTCTCACAAAAGTGATTCCATGGGGCCCCCAAGTTTGGCACAAGGTATCCCATGGTCGGAAATGAGAAAAACAGTAGCCTTAGGACACATGCTTTGGTAATTTATTATTATTATGATATTATCTTATTATCTTTAACTACCCGATTACTCATTAATCAAGATAATTAAAGATAATTACCGTCGTTACTATTCATAATGTCTAAAAACAAAAGAGTCTTAATTACATAATTTTGACCTTCTGATTAAAAATATTTAATTAATTTTACCAAATTCCAAACACATAAATTGCAATAATTAATTTAAAAAAACTTCCCGTTTTTCAAAACAAATAGCGGGTTTTTTAGAAACAATATTTATGAAAAGTTTGTCACTTGTTTATGCCTAATTCCAAAGTGAAATTAATCCCAATGACCATAATTAAATTACATGGTAAAAATATATTATAATTACACTTTAAAACAAATTAATAAGATAATATAACCATATAATTAAATTATATGAAAAAGCAGTTTTGATGTAAAATGCGGTATTTTTCACTATTCATTGAAAAATGAACATTGTCAGAAAAATACCAAAAATTAACCCAAGGTAAATTTCAATGTCCCAATCATAAATAATATTTTTATTTTAAAAAATAGAGCTTATAAAATTTTCAAAAGGTGGATTTAAAAGGGGTTCGCCATCAAAAGGCGGTTAATCTACCTTTTAAAGAATATTATAATGTTTACGCTTAAAAACTGGATTCATTTGCATTTTTAATCCTCTAACATTTATTTTAAAGAGTAAAAATATTTGACAAACATATATAATCATTTTTTAGTTAGTTCTGTTCATTCCCTCCATTACAACGGTTAGGCGTTAACTACCATTTAAAATAACATTATTTTATTATTAGAGTGCAACGTAAGATTCCCAAGAAACTCGTTGTTGCGTATTGGGTACGCCATGGAGCATAGCATCCCCTTTAAAGTAATATTAATATTTTATTCACAAATATGGATAAATATAAAGATGTCATATTCTTTATTTACCTGGGGTGTTACATTTACCACCTATCATGGCTAGGAATTATGATGTAAAATATGTTTTAGTATGATATAAATTATATTTATTATGTATTTATTATTATTTAGTTGTTATATATAAATAATAACTTCATGATTTCTATTTTTGCGTAAATATGATAATTGCATTTGGGGAAGTGTGGACTACCGCCTCCTCAAAGCGATGTGATTCGTTCACGCACTACATGGAACATATTAAGGATGGTTTTAGTGAAAATATATGATATACATGACATAATAATTATACTTTAATTATATTATATATATAAATGTATGTCATTTATTTTATTTATTTCAATATTAGAAATAAAAAAATGGAAACAACATTTATGTGTATGTACAACCTACCGTCCCCAATAATGGTGTATTCCATTTCATATTTATATATACTGTAGATTATTAAAAATAATTATAATTAATATAAATTATATTCATATAATTTTTTACATTTTTTAAATCATGATATAAGTATGAGGACCAAAAATATAACAAATTAAGACATATGTGAAAAAGAAAGCAGATATTACTTAAAGAGAAACCTTAACATGGAATCGTTAATAAGAGGGCATTATAAAGTCATAATAAAACCATATATGGTATTATACATAATAATGTGTTTATTTAAAATATTTATAATAGACTTATATTTATTATACAAGAGGTTTGTATGAGTACGAAGAGAGCGAGGGCACAAGGTAAGGGAATTTTATCTTAGTTTTTTATTTTCGTGAGATACATGCCATGTTCACCAATATTTTATTTTTAATAGTGTATATACAGACCATGTATGAATTATATTATTATTATTATCAAATTTATGAGTATTTACATATCCATTCAATTATCTTTCTTTCATGGGGTTTATGTTACAAAATTTACCAAATCGGTAAGATTGTTTTGGATCAATTTGCCTTCTTTGAGACACAAGTTTTGTTAGGCACCAAAATTATTTTTTGTGGTGTATATACTTCCATTTGAAATTATATATCATTAATATCATTATTTTTCAGGGTATTTTAAGATTCATGTAATTAAATTTTATTACAAGGAGATCATGATACAAAGTTACCATTTGGTAAGCATTTATTGAAACAATCTCATCGTTTATTAGGATTGTTTATGATTATTCTTCCATTGATAAAATATTATGGTCTATATCAAAAAAACTCATGAGTTTTCTTATAATCTGTTTATTCAAGATATTTCCACATAATAGTACTAATTTTACACTATTTGGTACTTAATATAATTAAGAAAATGTTTTTATAAAAAATCTGACCGTATTTCTCTCTTCGATAGAAAATCTATTTTATTTCAAAAACCATGTTTTTAAAAATGTTTCAAATGATAATTTAAATATCATTTTCAAGAAAAATTATTTTAAAAATGTTTTATTGCTTTTAAATATTTCTTTATATGTTTTCAAATATATTTTCAATGAAAAAGTTTTTCAATTGTTTTATATTTTAAAATCCTTTTAAATGATTTTCAAAACCTCCTTTATATGTTTTAAAAAGGTTGATTTAAAATAAAATCATTTCAATGATTTTTAAGATTATTTTATAAGTTTTAAAATTATTTTCCAAAGATAACGTTTTCAAATTTTTTTAAAATTATTTTTTAGGTTTTCAAATTATTTCCAAAGACAATGGATTTTCAAATGTTTTTAATCTTCTTTTATAATTTTTCAAATTATTTTTAATGTCAAGGGTTTTAAAAATGTTTTTAAGATTATTTTATAAGTTTTCAAGGAAAAAGTTTTCAATTTTTTTGATGATTATTTTATATGTTTTCAAGGAAAAAGTTTTTAAAAATGATTTAATGCCTTATTTCTAAGTTTTCAAGGTATTTCCAAAGGAAATGGGTTTTAAAAGGTTTTTTATTTTAAAAATACATTTTCTAAGAGGAAATGATATTTTTTCCCAAAAATGTTTTTAAAATATATAGCAAAATTATTTTCTATCTATTATGAAATATGTTGGTGTTACTCATGCCTTTTTAAGAAAATAATTTAATGTTTCCATTTATATTATTTCTTTGAATTATTTATGTTTTTATATCATGATGTTTATGAAACATGTTTATATTTTACAAGTTAAATTATTTTGAAACCCACTTCTTTTTATGGGTTATTATTTTGATCATATGATTATAAATCCTATTTTTTGTAGTTTATGATATGATTTCATGTTTATGATACCCATTTTATTTCATAGGTTATGGTATGATTGTTTTTGATATTCTAGAACAACTATGTAAGATTTTATTATGATATGGGTGGGACCTGTATCTCCCTCCAATTCATTGGGTTAATATTTATATCTCTTGAGATAGAATATGATGGTCTTCGGAGTGAACCTTGACTACTAAGATGGCCATGTGAATAAACTATGACTACCAAAATTGTATGGGGAGTGAACTCATAATACTAAGTTGACAGTGGGAGTAGTCCATGACTACCAAGATGTTATTGGTAGTGAACTCATACTATTAATATGGCCATGTTAGTGAACCATGACTACCAATATGGTATGGGGAGTAAACCATAATATTAATATGGTATTGGCAGCGATTCCTTGAATACTATGGAAATAATTTTATATGATTATGTCTTTTCTACAATTCCATGTTTTATTCCTATGTTATGATTTCTTTTATTATGCTCTTTACTTACTTATGATTTATGTATTATGAACTACCAATATTTATTCCATGATTCATTATTATAATCTTTGATATATCGGGTATGATCTTCTAATATTAGGATCATGTTCTCATACCCTTATGTTCATGTTTATTCTTACATATCTCCCTTATTTACCCTTACTAAGCATCTGAGCTCACCCATTTTTTACGTTTCCTTCCACAAGTTATAAATATATTTTATAGGTATGATATGTATAAGAGGTGTGATAGTATTGGAGAACCTAATGAGAGATAATATAGATACCTCATTTTCCAATGTTTATGTTTCTAGGTTTCCAAAGGCACTAAAATAACACGGTGTTTGGGAATTTGTTTTTATAATGTGTTAAGTATTCTGAAAAAGTAATGTATTGTTAATGTATTAAAATCAATGTTTGTTAAAACATACACATGAAAAATCTTTTCTCTCTAGAAAAATATTTAAATCCTATATCAAGTAAATAAAAACCCCTTTTAAGTTACTTAGAGAATTGTATTCATAACTCATGTCAGAAATAACTAGTGAATAGTTAAATACATTGGATAAATCTCACCAGTTAACTCCATCCTTTCCATTGAATACATGAAACATTTTCCAATGCATTGAAGAGCTATAATGGGGATCAACCACTATATAATCTATATTTGGATCACCCATCCGTATAAACTGTATCAGGATAACCCATTCGTATAAGATGTATCAGGATCACCCCCCATATAAGCTACATTGGGATAAAAAAATATTCATATATAATTTATGAATACCATATAAAAACAATTTTTTTTATTCTTGTACTTTTCATCATAAAACACTTGAAAAACTATTTCAAAACCATATAAAAAACATTTTTGGATATCATAATACCCTTTCCTTTTAAAAATCCATTTTCAAAACCAAAATATCAACAACGAATGGAAAATGAGTTTTATTTGAAGAAAAAAAATGAAATCTTTTAATTTAATAAAAATATATATTAATAGATATAAAAACATGGAAAACTGTTGATGTTGTATACATTAAAATAGAACACTCTTTTTGTATTTTGTAAAGAAAGTAAAAACTTATTATATAAAATATATAATATGATTCCTTTTGAAAATATTTTAATGAAATTAAAAAGAGACATAATATATCCTTTATAATTATTTTATGTACATATAAATAAATCCATAAAATAATTTTAAGAATATGGACATGGAAGATAATTTTTTTAGAAAATAAATCATTAAAACATTTAAAACAAGGGTTTTAAAGTAGTGTCCCTTTCCTCGAGTATTTATCATCAAATATTTTATTTATCTTCCTAAATAATAAAACTATGTTAATTATCTACCTACTTGATAACCTTTTTCAAGTTTATTATACCTTTTATTTTATTTATTACCATGTTATATTCATTTACTTAATCATTTTTGTTCATGTCAGATGTTTTGGTGATATTCGGTTCATATGTCCAAAATGAATTTGGTAGATTGACTATAGTCAATGGGGTGATTAATCCATCATATATAGAATTATAATCATGAAATAATAATAAATTTAAACATTAATTATAATTTCAAAACTATCCATGAAATATGTTTAGTTAAAATAACCTATGTTATAATCATGGAGATGGTAATATTTACACACACATGAGTAATGTTTCCATTTTTCAATGATAATTATGAAAATAAGGTAAGTATTAATTAATATTTATATAATGAAAATTATATCATAAATAACATTTTATATATTTAAATACCATTATATATACCATCCATGTGATGCGATGATGAAAAATATATCACATCGTTTCATTGAGGTAGTAATCCAGAGTACGCATGACCGATGTTATCATTTTGAATAAATGGAAAAGTAATAAAATATATGATATATTAATTTTAAATAATTATATATGTTTAACTAATGTCATATATTTACACTAAATCCATCAAAACAAATAGTTGTGAGTGGCAGTGATGTAAAACAATTCTATCAGTTTGAATGACTATAGTCCACCATACAAATGAACTATGGTTTCAATTCCTATTTTATGGAAGAGGATATTGATATTGGTAATTCAATAAAAATTAAAACATATAATTATATTGAAGATATTGGCGTTAATATTTAAGTTTTACACAAAAATCCTTACAATATTTGTTTTTAGATCAAAAAAATACTCTAGGATTTGGGGAGGGATGTAAGGAAGGTATTTGGGTCAGGATTGGATTAACAAAAAGGATTTTGAAGTGTGAATAAAATAGGAGAAAAGATTCCATTTTATAAGTGAGGGAATGGTAATTCTTGGAATTACAATAAATAATAAATTAATTTACATTAATTTAAAATAATTTTGATAGTAAAAAGTATCCAAATTGGTATGATTTGAATATAAGATAAGTATGATTCAAATTAATCTTAGCCAATAATGTTTTGAAAATTTTAGGTGTTTTTTCACCCTTATCATTTTTCTAAACCCCAGTTAACCATTTTGATGATTACCACAATAATATGTTTTTTACTCTTTAAGGGTCAAAATAGTTACAATAAAAGGATAATTGGACCATAAATGAACAAATATTGATATTATTAATAATATTAAAATAAATTTTCCAAATATAAGACTTTTAGGACTTTTAAATCATTTAATAAAATACTATATATTATAAAATATAATTAATTTTATTTTTGGACCCATTAATTTAATTTGACTTTAAAAAATACATGACAATAAGGTAATTAGAATATAATCCATTAAAAGAAACCAAATATGTTATATATACCTATTAAATACAAAATACATATTAATTTACCCAAAAAATATTACCTTTAGTGTTTTTAATATCATTTACTTGTTTTTTCTACTACTTACAAAAGAACTATGTTGGAATTGCATAAGAATTTAGGGTGATTATTTAATTAGTAAAAATTAGAAATAAATTATCATGATAAAAAATCATTTATATTTTAAATTAATATTTATAATGAAACATAATTTGTTTTAATCTCTACCTCAAAATATTATATATATTAAAATAAAGAAAGTGATATTTTTGGATTTATCTTGAAATTAAATATTATAAATGTAAAATTATGATAAAAATGGAAATAAAAGGTTATATATTTGAATATTTGATGATTGTGGATGAAATAAACTCATATAATTAAGTAAATCCCAGTGTTATGGTCATTTTTTAGCCCTGATCAAATTATTTTTAACCTTAATTACCCGATTTACCCTAGTTGTGGTGATAAAGTTTTTTTAAGGTTACGATTCAAAGTATCAAAAAAGGACCTATTTAATGAATTTTGTTCTCACAATTATAATAATGGAAAATATTTTTCTATATCCAATTCATATAGGTGGTATAATTTAATTTTAAATTAAAACATCCAAATATAACGAAAAGAAGTTTTTTCTCAGAAAAATACATTTTTATGTACTAAAATGTTATATATGGAATCAAGAATAAAATTAATTAAAAAGACTATAATTGTATTATTCAAAATAAAAATATTTTAATTAAATTTTAAAACTTATCCAAAATATTATTTTAATTTGGAAATAATTTATAATTAAATACTATTTCTAATTCAAATCTGTATTTTTCAATATTCAACAAAAAGTAAAACTTTTAGAGAATTCTCAAAAATTAATCCAAAGATATTTTTTAAATTCTAAATTCAATGATGATATTGAACTTATCAAATTAAATTTTATAATATTTCTAGAAGTTATTTTTAATATTTTATCATTAAAAACAAATAAAACCATTTTGGAAGAAAACATATTTTTTTAAAGAATAAAATAAATTTACTAAAAATTCAGTTCTTATTTAATAAGATTTAAAAAATAAATTTGTATTGATTAAGACCTTTATATATTTTTAATAATTTTATAAATCATTTTATTTACTTTCAATTAAACATCTAGGTTATAACAATTATATTTAAATAATAATATTTTATGGTTCATTTAATCTCAAAGTTGTGTATCTTGTACGCTATAGAATATAGCCTTTATTTTAAAAATATTGGGTTATTACATACATATAAGCCTTATAAGTGGGTTCCACCATGGTATATTGGTATAATTGATATAGGCAACAAGGGATATGAGCCTGCTTAGAGGTCGATGTTAGAATATGTTGGTGGAGTTTACAAGTGGATGTGGGGATATGAGCTCATACCCTGTGATCCATAACATATCATTCTTTGTGAGATATCATTGGTTCTTGGATCTAAGTGTCAATATAAGAAATATACTGAATAAAAGTGTCATCCTATGATTGGAGGACTTTAGTGGGATGATGATGGCATCGGTTGATTCGATCCCTCCTCGGTAACTCCTAAACTATAATGGAGTCTTGGTAGACTTCATGGTCTACCATCCCAAGGTAATAAAGTAGATTATTTTCATACTTTGGGGATAAATTCTAAAATTGGTTTATGATAGTGTCATAAACTACTGGATTCATTGTGGATATCCTTGTGTGATGTGGGATGGTATGTTTTAGTGGCTAGAGTCCCTTTCATGCAACCCCCAGGGTTGGGATAGTTTAATGACCATGGTAATCATTGAACATCATTTTCTCAAAATTGAATTGGAGGCCTTGATTATGTGATCTAATTTGTTAGTTCATAGAGGAATAATATCTAAGGGTAGATGAATTTTTATAATGCTTACCCAATAACCATACCATTTCCTTGGAATCGATGGTAGTTTGCGAGGGTATTTACTATAGGTAATAATACAATAAGAAAAAGATAACAATAAGTGAAAAATAATAAGTATGAAACATGATAAATTAGATATGTATGATAAACTTAGTATTTGGTTCTTGGAAGGATCCATTTCGAGTATGTTTTCATATAATACAAAAAGAAAAAATAGCCAGACACTAGAAAACTAGATTATTATTATTTTTTACTGAAATATTCACATTGAGATCACCATTTTTATTGCACCAAATGAACAAATCATGGGAAAAAATTGATGAAGGTAATCAAATAATACATTATTATCGAAAAATTTGACATAGTTTAATGATTCACATCAAGTTCACCATTATTGTTTCTCAAAATAAACAAATCATGGAACAAAATAGTCTATAGGAACTAAAAAATGTTTTTTTGAAAAGGTTAATATAATTGAATGATTCACATTGGGTTCAAAATGTTTTTTTCTCACATAAAATCCTAATGGATTCTATATCCATAATGAGATATGAGCCTAGTTTCCAAAGGCAGGTGGTCATTAGTCCTCCTTATTAATGATTCATTGGAACTCACATTAGTTAAGATGATGGGAGGTGAGGATCATCAAACTTTATTGGGGAGAAATTTTTTTCTAATTTAAGACTCTCATATATATTTAATATATGTGTGTGGATATTTTTCCAATCCTGATACATGTTTGGTTTCTATAACATTTAGAAATTGTTTAAATATGATAATTTATAAAAATTAGTGATATTATATTAACATGAACATATGTATTTATCATTGGTTATTAATTGATGATACCTATTATGTGTATCAACTTTTCTCCAACTTTTAACCCATTATTTCATTGAAATTATTATTTAGGTGGTTTCTTTGTTGTAAATCCATACAACTGAGCATACTTGAGTTTATTTCCATCTAGGAAGGTGGTAGGTGTTTATGGCCTCAAGATCAAGTTTTTGAATGGGATTCACATATATATTTATGAAATGAATTAGAAACCATGTAGTTTGGTGCCACTTAATTAACACATCACACCATTTAAAGACATGTTACAAGGAGCGATCCATATAGTTTAATGTCATATGGTATATATAACTAGATGTAATATTATTCAAAATGTTTGGTATGGGGATTACACATAATTATCCTATTATTGTCATCCTCAGATAGAATATAACCTAATTAGGATGATTTGGTTTTTAGGGAACCTTTTCCCATGAAGATGATCTACACCAAGAGTATGACCTAGTGAGGATGGTTTGATCTTACAAGGAATATGGCCTTTTAAAGAGGATACTCACTAGAAATATGGAATAGTGAGGGAAATTTGAAAAATGTGAAAGGAATATGCACCCCTAGGTAGGGGAATGATTTTATCAGGGATATGGAATGACAAAAATGTGGTTTATAAGGAATATAAACTCAATGAATGAGATGTCTAGGATCACGAGAGTGTGATTGGGGAATGAAAGAATGAAAATGAGGAATATGGACTCACAATTATGAAAGGTTAAGGATGTTGGATTTTAATGTTAGGTTGGAATCTGAAATATCCCATTGGTATGGGAATAAAAGCCTATATAGTTTCAGTGATGAAGTTTAAGGTTATTTGGCAGGACTTTATCATACAGTTTAAGTTCATGAGGTGGAGACATTTATGGGGACATAAGAATATGAGATGTGAGGGATCACGTATTAGGGATTCATCTACTATATCCAATGAATAAGGAATCATATTCCATATAGTCATAATATAGTTTGGGATTAAACTTAAGGAGGTGGGCCATATTAGAGGCATTTGTTTCATTTTATTGGCATGATCATTATAGATCTCTAAGCCAATGTGGGCCATTCTTGATGTGAGAAACAAGATATAATAGAATATTATAAAAATCACATATAGATAAAATGTTGATTTTTTATAGTTCACCATGAGATTCTTCTATAACACCCTGATATTTTAGAATACGTTCATCATTAAATAATTTTATTTCTTTGATAACATGTGTTACACATAAAACTGAGTTTAAACAAACTGCGGTATATTATTAAAATATTATTATGTGAAAATTATAGTATTTCTAGTGTATTTAATGGTATGAATAGGACTAACTAAATTATAAATAATTTATGGTTATATATATAAAAGTAATTCATTGGTTATCAGTTAATTATAAGTATAAATAAAAAAATCAATTGGAAATAACAAGTTTTTTTTGAAAAACAATCATTATGCATGTAATGTATTTTTATCATAATAAATTTAATTAATAATTATAGGTAAATTATTTAAAGGAAATTTATATATATTATATATTTAAACAAATTTTTTAAAATTGATTTAATATTTTTTTTTCTAATCATGTGATAGAAATAAACCAGGTTTTATGCTTAGAAATGAATTTTCCTAAAAAGATTTTTTAACACATTTTTCATGTTTAATTTAAAATTAATTACTACAAATTATAGAAATATAATATTGAGAAATTGATTCCAAATTTTGAATTAGGAGGTCCAAATTTTGTAAACATAATCCTTTTATTTTTCGTTATTAGAAAGAGTAACTGTGGTAAAATTTATCACCAAAGTAAAGTGTAAATCAGGTTAATCTAGGTTAAAACTAAGTGTAATAGTAATAATTTTTCATCTAAATTATAATTAAGTGAAGTTAATGTGACCGTTATATCCTTAGTCTTATAATTTATTTGTTTAATGGACACTTTTCTTTGAAAATGACCTATATAATATTTAAATAAAATAAAGTTACAAAATTCCACTCTCTTAGATTTAATTTCTTTTTTGTATCAACATAATGGAAATATAAAGTTATGAGAAAATATAAATGTATATTTATTTAATAATGAAATTATATTCACTATGGTAATTTATTTATAATTTTTCTATGTTTAAATAATTTCCTTAAATTCTTGCACAATTCTAAAAAAAATTTATTCAGTAAATATAAAAATAAAATAAATGATTTTAAAAATATTAGAAGTAATATAATTTGAGTGAGTTATATTGTTTCAAATTTTTTTTGGATAAATATAACATATTATTGGTTTTAAAATGGAACTTATTCTAATTTCAATTTTTTTGTTCCATATTTTAATTCAAATAAAAGGAATTGTGTCAAAATTGAAATTAATGATATTTTATCAAAACAATATTTTGTTAAATTATTTAAAAATCATAAAAAACATGAAATAAGAAAATTTGGATAATATATGGCCTAAAATTTAATCCCCTTTCCCTTTATTATCCAATTATAACATCATATAAAAAATAATAACCCTTCAAGAGTGATTTTTTTTACCACGGTTAAAGTTAAAATTTGTTAACTAAGGGGTTAAATCAAAATACAATGTTATGAATACCAATTAAACATGTAAAAATTTTATTTTTTTTGATTTGATTTCAACCCTATCATATCTAATATTTAAATCTCTATCTATTTGGAATAATTTTTCAAGAAAATTACTTTATAATATTTTAACCTTTTAAGAAATCCCAAAAGTGCCCCTCTCTTCAATTATAAAAGGGAACCCCTATTTTCTCTTATTCACACCACTTGAAGCCTTCTAGATTGACCTAAACCTGAAAAATTATTTTTATAGTATAATAGACACATTATATAGGTTCTTAAATTCCTAAAATAATGACCCAATTATTCTTAAGATAAGATTTAATGGATTTGTTTCAAAGAAGAGGTAATCACCTTAACTAATCACTTCTTTTATAATTATTCCTTTTCCTCTTATAAATATATTTAATCCTTAAAAAATCATAAATTTAGTGTCCTAAATATACTAAAATATAACTATAATTTTTAAACAAACTTTATTCTCACCCTTTCCATCAAATGGTAAGCGAATGTATTACTCGTGCATACATACGACTTACCATCCCCACATAGGGATATAATTCATTTTCCACCACCATCATTCATAGATGGCTATGATGATGGTTTTAAAGATTATATATGATTTTTATGACATAATTATGCCTTTTTAATTACGATATCATATATAACTCCTTAACTTCCAATCCATTGGAAAAAGATAACGTCGCTCATGTATACATGTGGACCACCACTACCATGAAGCAATGTGATTCATTTTTCATCTCTAATTTACATGGATGGTATTAATGATGAATTTAATGAATATATATATATATATATGATATAATAATGATTATTTAATTTTGAATTATTATTTACCTTTCTTTCTTTCCATCCACTAAATTTTATGGATGAATATATATATATATATAATTATATTTTATATTCATATCTTAATTTAATTTCTGGATATGATGTAACCCTGATCAATGTACATGGACCAAAACTACCTAACCCAAACACAAATAAAAAACAAATCATATATGATGAAGAATAGTAATTTTAATTAATAATTGTTAATAAACAGGTGATAAAAGTTAATAAGTGAATCATATATGGGATAATATATATTATTATTGATTTTAAATATATTTATCATAAATATATATTTATTATACAGGAGTTTCAATGTATTCAATGAAAGGAGAGAATTGAGGTATGAGATTTTCATCCCAAATTATCTTCATTAGGACATAAGTTATCTTGTGCACCTATATTATTTTTTGTAGTGTATATACAAACCCTTTGACATGTTATATCATGAATTTATTTATTTTCATAATATTTAAAGTTTCATTTAATTTTATTCTTTCACGGGGCTTATGATTCATAAGTTACAAAAGTGGTAAGAGATTTATATTTCATTCATATTTTAATCTAGATTGTTTATGATTCAATTTCCATCAAGGGAATTGTATGATTATTTTCCAATAAATCACTTTAATTTTTATTATCATGTGTTTATTTTTTAGGAATACATGTTTTCCTTTAATTTCCCTCACTTTATGTTCTAAATATATTGAAATAATGTTTTAATATTAAACCTATTTAATTTATCTTTTCAGTTGAAATTTTTTTTCATTCATATTAATGTTTTCTAAAAGTGTTTTAAAGAATGTTTTTATTATTTTATTATGATTATTTAAATTTTTTTTACCCATTATTTACTTTTTGAATTTTTTTAACCGAAATATTCTTATCATTTTTCAAATGAGGTTCTTTTTTTTACTTTTTTCTACAAAATTGTGAAAGGAATGATTTTTTTAACTTATATGGCATGAAAAAATTTCCCACTATGACGAGAAATCAATGAAATGAAGACTACTTTAAAAGTTTTTGAGGTAAATTTAAGTGATTTTTTACTTAATATTTGAAATTTTTTATATTTTTAATATGTGATTTGAAAATGAAAAGTGTATTTTACTTAGGAAATATTCTAGTGATTCTTTTAAAGGATTTTTTATCTATGATAACATATTTAGATGATAATTTTGCTTTAATGGGGATATGATCCAATGATAAAATATTTATTCTTTATTTTGATGGTTTATTATTATGATGATGATATGTTTACGAAACATATTTATTTTTCATGGGTTATGGTATGATGATATTTTGAAATGTTTGTAAAACCCATTTTCTTTTCACGTGTTATGGTGTGATAATATGAAGAATGAATTATGATCTTGTGGAAAAAATATGTATGGTTTTAATTATGTGATGGATGGAAAATAAATTATATATACTTCCAATGCATTGGTTAATGTTTAATATCTCATGATATAACATTCATAAACAAGCCGTTGTAGTTGATCCATTATGGGAAACGAGTCAATGTACTTGATCCATTATAATAAAAAAGTTGATGTGCTGATCCACTATGGAAAATAGGTTTTTAGGCATGATCCATTATGATTTTATGGAATTTGTATTTAACCTTGAAACATTAAATGGTTTTTATACATATGATGGTTCCATACTTATATGACACGAACTTATAGTGCATGATTGATTTATAATGATTTTCTCACTCTTATGATTCATGGGTTTTGAAATGATAAATATTTATTCCACGACTCTAGTTTATGATCATGGATATATTTGGTATTAACATTGTAATTAATGATCATGATATCATACCTTTATTCATATATTATTCTTTCATATGATCATATATTGATATCACCATTGTTGACCATTTCTAAGTATATAAACTCACACTTTCTTAATTTTTCATTCCCCAAGTTATGAATAATGGTTTTATGTAGGGAATTTCTATGAAGAGTACTAAATGGGGTGTTATTTTTGTTATATGATAAAGATATTTCATTAAATAAGAATATTGTGTGTCTATTCTTAAATGAAACAAATCCTTTACATTTCTCATATGTGTATTTGTGAAATTTAATGAATATTCATCTAAAAAGATGTAAAATTTATATATGAAAATACTAAAAATTTATAGTTTATATCAGAGAAAGGTTTATTTAATCTATGTAAAATAAGATCAAAAAAATTATTGAGAACTCTTAGGATAATACTAAGTATAGTAGAACCTCCTAAATTATGGTAAATAAAGGATTGTTGTTTCAATAAAAACACATCATTCTCCAGATACATCAAGTGGATTCAGTTTTCTTATAGATTCATCTAGGGGTAATGACCCCAAAAATATTTGACCGAGCATCTCTTAACAGTCATTCTAGTTTTTAGTGGGTGTTCTATAACTATGCACCTAGTTTTAAACTCCCATGGTATATGTTTAGATAAATCACATTTTCTTTATGAAACATTATCAAGGATTTGTATAGATGATGACCATTAATGAAAAAGGTTAAACTTATGATGTCATAGATTTAAAAGTAGGTTTCATGATTTAGACATCCTATAATTTTTTTTTATGATTTATCACTTTTATTAAATATTCCTGATGGTCAGGATAACTATATTGGTTTTAATATTGTATTTAAGATAGAATGATTTAGTTGATGTGGTGATTCGTATGCTAAAATATTGAAGTATCTTATTCGATATTAGTTATTTGAGATCCCTAATATCATAAAAAGTCTCTAGTAATTCTAATTACTATCATCAATGATTATGTGTTGAGTTAGTAGTAAAAAATCCTAATGGTATGATTGTCCCAAATCAAGTATATAATTATTATCCAGTTGATTTTTGTTTGATTTTTCTTCATGATAAACTTGTTATTCTACCATTAGTTTAATTTTATGTGATTTTAGGCATGGATTGGCTTTCTTTATATGGATCATATATCAATTAATGTGGCGGGAAGTCAAATCTCATATTCTAAATAAACCTATGATCATTTATTGGTTTGAGGATGAATATTGATATCCAATGCAAATTAATTATATCTTGTGGGTATTAATTATTATCCATGAAGTCTGTTTATCTCATATTGTTGGGAATAAACTCAATATCAAAGATATTCCTATTTTTTAGAAGTTTGTTAATTTATTTTTAGAAGAATTTCCCAGTATTCCTCATAATTGTGAATTTTAGTTCTTAATTGAACTCATACTCGATGATATTCCTATTTCAATGATTCCATATAGAATGACCCCAATTGAGTTAAAAGAATTGAAGAAGAAACTCAAATAGAATATTGAAAATGGAATAATTCATCAACGTAAATATCCATGGGGTGAACTTCTTCTTTTTGTTAAGAATAAAGATGGATCAACACGACTCTACATTAATTATCGAGAACATAACAAGATAATTATCAAGAACAAGTATCCTATACCCCTTATTTATTATTTATTAGATTAACTACACCAATCTAAATACTTTTACAAGAATTAGATTCATTATAGATGTCATGAATTAAGGGTTAATAAATAATATATAGCCAAGATGGAATTATGTATAAGGTATGGAAACTTTGAATTTATATCTATGCCATTTGATCATACCAATACTACCACTATTGGTATGGACTTAATGAATAGAGTCTTTATATATTACTTTGAATAGTTTTTGGTATTATTTATAGATGATATTATTATATATTCAATGATAAAGTAAGACAATGGATATAATTTAAGGATTTTTTTTGAAGACACTAAGGATAGATAATAAGTATGAATTTTTTTAAAAAATGTGAATTTTGGCTGTGAAAAGATTCATTTTTGTGTCATATAATCTCAAGTGATGATATATCAGTTGATCCTTAAAAAAAAATTTATATAGAAATATCCTAGACCAACCAAAATAACTGAGATCCTTAGTTTTTTTGGGTTGTATGGATTTTACCCATGATTTGTGAGAAATTTATCATAAGTATATGATCTACTCCCCAGGTTAACTCAGTGGAGAGTTAATTTTTTTTGGATAGATAAATGTGAAGGGAATTTCAAGGAGTTGAAGTGAAGGTTGGTTAGTGCACATATTATCACACTAACTAGTAGTGAAAAAGGTTTTGAAATATATAGTTATTAATCTAGTAATATATTGAGATTATTTCTCATGAATAATGATATGGTGGTTAGTTACACCTCTTTCCAAATTTAGGTTCATGATAAAAATTACCAAACACATGATTTAGATTTAGGTGCGGTAATTTTTGAAATAAAGATATAGATACAATATCTTTGTGGATAAAGGTTTGATATATATATATATATATATCATAAAATTATAAATCATATATTCACATAGAAAAAGTTGAATATTCACTAGAGAAGATGGTGGGAATAGATTAAATATTATGACTAGTAAATGCATTACTACCTTAAGAAAGTGAACAAGGTGGTAGATTGTTTTAGTTTAAAGTATCATGTTAGATTATCTATGATAATGATAAGAAATATACACTATTTATTTAGTTGAAAATAATGGATCCTTAAATTTTTTAGGAAGTGTAAAAATATTATCTTTCTCAAATAACTGTTCAACCATATATCCATGTAAAGATTAAAGAGGCAAAGATAAAAGAGGTAGAACTAAAGAAGAAGGTGAGAAATATTCTTAAGTTTAACCTTTATTGTGATGTAATGATAAAGTTCAATAATCGTTTTTGTGTCATGTCAATACTAGATTTGGAAAAAAATTTATTAGATAAGGATCATTATTTATCATTCTCTATTCACCCTAGAAGTACAAATATGTATAGAGGATTGAAGGAGTATTTATTATGAGACAACATGAAGAGAGATTTTATAGAATATGTGTCTTAATGATTAGTATGTAAGAAATTTATGTCTAAGATATGGAAGTCAAAGGTTAATTTATAACCATTACCCATACTATAGTGGAAATGAAAAAACATCACCTTCGATTTAGTCACCAAAATCCCCAAAAATTCTAAAGAGAAAAATGATATTTGGATTTTAGTATATTGCATTACAAATTTAGGACACTTCATTTCCATCAAATAATATTTATATATTTATTAAATTTACATGTTATATATTAATAAAGTGGTGATATTTCATGGAGTAAAATTTTTTATTTCATCTAATTTGGATATAATGTTTACCTTGATGTTTTGGAAAATTCTTTAGTGTGATTTGGATAGAGAGTTAAGTTTCAGTACCACTTACCATCCTTAGATAGATGGTTATTATGATTGAACCATTTAAACACATAAGTATTTGTTGATATCTTGTTCTATAGTTTTAAATTGTGGTTGGGATCAACACCTTACTTTGGTTTAGTTTTATACAATAACATCTTTAACTTGATCATTCAGAATGCTTATTATAAATCCCTCTATGGAAAGAATTATTGAAATCAAACCAATTTGGATAAATATAGAGAATTAAAGCTACTAATGCTTATTCTAGCTTAGTAAATTTTATATAAATTTTAAGTCATTCAATATCACATCATGGAAATTTAGAGTTGATAGAAAAGTTATTATGAAAGTCATTGATGAGATCTAGAATTTGAAGTTGGTGAGAAGGATTTTCTATGAATTTATACATGGAAGAATGTGATGATCTTAAAAATGAAGGTAAATATAAGACCTAGGTATATTTTTCCATTTATATTTTGTTTATTGATTAGCGATGGTATCTTATCTCTTGTTTATTGCACTAAACCTCTCTCAATTTCACAAGGTGTTCTATGTATCTATCTCGAGGGAGTACATACCTGATCTGTCATATGTACTAAAACAAAAGGCTGTACCATTATAGCCTGATATTTTATATGAAGAAAAACCAATATAAATCTTGGATTTCATAGATAAAGTGATATATAACAATAGTACTCACCTGGTTAAATTTCTCTAGAGAATTTCAAAATTTGAAGAAGCTACGTGGGAACATGAGGATGTGATAAAATAAAGATGTCCTATTTTTTTTTATATCAGAGTGATTAATTTTTAGTGAAAATTAATTTTAAGGGGAGTATAATTTATCACAACATTTTTTTAGACTATATTTCTCTTCAAATAATTTTATTTATTTGATAACTTTCTCTACGCCCAACACCAAATTTAAATGAAACGTGATATATTATTAAAATATTATTATGTGATAATTATCACATAACCATTTTATTTTATTGTATTAATAAGAATATATAAACTATGAAAACTTTATGGGTATATATATATAAAATTAATTAAGTGGTTATTAATTAATAATATATAAAAATAATAAAAATCATCTTAAAATAAAAAAGATATTTTTCTTAAAAAATGTTTTATGCGTGAAATGTATTTTAATATAAATAAAATTAATTAATCTATATTTTTGAATGATTTTAATGATATATATATATATATAATTCAAAAAAATGTTCCAAAATTAATTTAATATTTTTTATAAGCTTGTGATAAGAATAAATAAAGTTTTATTCTTAAAAATGTAGTTCTCTAAAAAGTGTTTTTCATCATGTTTTGCATGCTTTTAAATAAAATTAATTTGTAACACTTATAGAAATTGAATCTTGAAAATTTTATTCCAAATTTGGAATCATTAGGTTCAAATTCTGTAAATAGTGACTTTTTTATTGTTTTGGAATTTTGAATATTATCCATGGTAAAATTTATCACCTTGGTAAAGGGTAAGTCAGGATAATATAGGTTAAAACTAACTGTCAAGGTGCCCATTTTTCATGTAAATTGCTATTGGATGAAGTTAATTATAATATTATCACCTTAGGCATGAAATATTTTTGTTTAATAAAATTTTAAATTAAAATGACCTATATAATATTTAAAGAAAAGAATGTTACAAAATCCCACTCTCTTAGTTTTAAATTTATTTTATGTGTCCAAATAGGAAGAAAGAAGGTTATGAATAAATATAAATATCTATTTTTATGATAATGAAATTATATTAATGGTTATAATTTATTTTTAATTTTTATTTATTAAATAATTACCTTAAATTATTGTGCAATGCTAATACAATATTTATTCAATTAATAGAAAATAAAACAAATGATTTTAATAATATTTAAAGTAATATAATTTTAGTGAGTTATAATGTTACACAAATTTTTTAGATAAATATAAAATATTATTGGTGTGATAAATTATTATATTAAAATAATTTTTTTATTTATGTCTTTTAATTTAAATTAAATGAATTGTTTAAAAATTGATGTTGGTAATATTTTATCAAAAGAACATTTTATTAAATCTTTTAAAAATCAGAAAAATAATTAAATAGGAAAAGGGGGATAATTTATGGTCTAAAATTTTATCCATATTATATTTATTATTAAATTTTCATAGTATATTTAAAATTATTTCTCTTTAAGAGTTAAAATTTTTTCACCACGGTTAAGGTTAAAATAGGATAACTAAGGCATTAAATAGAAATATAAGGTTTAAAAAACTACTTAAACCTTAAAAATTTTTAGTTTTGGATTTTATTTAAACCCCATACTACCTTATATTAAAATCCATATATATTCGTAATATTTTTTTCTATAGAATTAATTTATTATGTTTTAATCTTTTTAGAAATCCCAAGAGTGCCCCTCTTCTCAATTAAAAAAGGGAAACCATACTTTCACTTATTCACACAACTTTATGCCTTCTGTATAGACCATACTATGCAAATATTCCTCTTAAAATCACCTAAAAAAATAGAGGTTATTTTATTTCAAAAATATCAATCCTAGGGTATTTAAGAGAAGATATAAAGGAGTTGCTTCAAAGAAGAGGTAATCTCCTTAACCGATCATTTTTTAATTCTTATTTTATCTCCCATAAATATGTTATATTATTCATAAAATAATAAACCAAGTATCATAAATATTCAAAAAAATTACTATTATTATGAAACCACCTTTACTATGCTTATTTTCTTTAAATGGGAAGTGAAAGTATCGCTCATGTATATGTACGACTTACCGTCTCCACAAAGTGATAAAAATCATTTTCCATTGCCATATTTTACGGATGATTATTTTGAGTGGTTTAAAGTTTATATATTATATATATTAAACAATTATTCTTCCTTGATTATTATATATTATATTACTAATTACATTACAAACCATTGGAAAATGATAACTTTTCTCATGCGTACGTTTGGACTACCACCTCTATGAAGAGATGTTATTCATTTTACAAATCCTGATTAAATAGATGGTAAAAAGGATTAATTTGATGAATACATATTATTTATATGATATAATATCAATTCTTTAAAGGTGAATTATTATTTATCTTTCTTTTGTTCCATTATTCAAAACATGAAAACATTGTTCATGCATATGTACGGTCTACTGTTTAGTGAATTATGTAGTTCATTTTTCTATCTCTTAATTTTAAATATGACTATAAAAATGTATATAATTAATACATATGATATTTTTATCATAATTAAAATTTTTATTTGATATAAACATGATAAAATTATAAGGAATAAAATAATCAAACAGCAACATACATGAAAAACGAAGCAGATATCATCCATCAAAGTGATTATAATAAAAAATTATTAATAGAAGTGTTATAAAGTGTTATAAATAAATAATATATAGTATGATATATATGGGTATGGTTCTATAATAGATATATAAAAAATCTATTTTTATTATCCATTAGGTATGAATGTGTAAAAATAAAGGTGAGAGTTGTGGTAAGGGATTTTCATCCCAAGTTTTATTCATTGGGACATAAGTTATGTTATAAATCTATTTTCTTTTTTGAAGTCTATATATAACCAATTTTAAAAGATATATAATTAATTAATTTATTTTCATGAAATATAATGTTTAATTTTATTTTATAATATCATGGATTATATGAATCAAAAGTTACCAAAGTGTTAAGGGATTTATGTTACAATTATATTTTAATTAGGATTATTCCATTGATAAAATTATATAATTATTATATGAAAAAAATTTCATTTTTATTGTACTCTATATATTTATAAATAATAAATTAATCCCTTTCATTTTCTCACTTTAAGTAATCAATATATTGAAATATTGTTTTTAATGGAAAACTGACTATATTTTTTGCTTCAGCCAAATTTTTTTTCCACATCCATGTTTTCTAAAATTGTTTTAATTTTTTTTTAATATTTCATTATGATTTTTTAAAGTCATTTTGAACCATGATTTAATTTTTACAAATTTTTTTAAAATGATTTTTTTTATCATTTTCCAAAATAGTTATGTTTTGATTTTTTCTATAAAAGTGTGAAAGAAATGTTTTATTTTAACTTATAAGGAATGAACAAAAGTTTCTACTGTCTTGACCACTCATGGATTTCAAGATTACATTATAAGGTTACAAGTTTTTTAAAGAATATTTTTCATTAATATTTTTAAATATTGATATTTTTAATAATTTATTTCAAAATGAAATGGGTATTTTACTCTGGAAATATTCTAGTGATTATTTAAAAGGAATTTTCATCTATGATAACATCCATTGATATTAATTAAATTTTACTGGCTATATGATCCATTGATACCATCCATATTATTTATATGGGTGGTTTATATTATAATTATGATATTTTTAATAAACCCATTTATTTTCCATGGGTTATGGAATGATGAGATTATGAAATGTTTATAATTTTTTTTCATGGGTTATGATGAGATGATACGGTGAATGTATTATGATCTTGTGGAACACATATGTATGTTTTTGATTATGTGAAGAGTGGTCCTGAGATTATATATCCCTCCAATTAATTGGTTAAAGTTTTATATCTCCAAATATAAATATTTGAAATATGTCATTTTAGTCGATCTATTACGTAAAAAAAGTCAATGTTCTCGATCCACTATAGGAAATAGTTGATGAGGATTGATCCATTATGATTTGATAGTATTGGTAGTTAACCATGAAATATGAAATGGTTTCTATAGCTGTAATGGTGACACACTTCCATGACATGAAATTAGGGTGCAAGATTGAATTATGATGATTTATCACTCTTATGATTCATGAATTTTGAAATGATAAAGCTTTATTCCATGAGTCTTGTTTATGATGTTTGATAGATTGTGTATGAAATTTATAAGTTATTCTCATCATCTTATACCCTTATTCTTATCTTATGCTTTTATATGATCATTAATTTATATCTCCCATGTTTAACCTTACCAAGAATATGAGCCTACACCTTCTAATGTTTTTGTTCCCCAGATTATGAGGAAAGGTTTTAAGTATGGTATGTATATGATGATTACTAAATTGGGAGATATTTCTGGGAGATCCTAAAGATCATTCATGAAAAAAATAATATTTTTTATTTATACTCCAAAGACACTAAACCTTTTTGGCCCTCATGTGTGTATTTATGAAATTTATTTTAAATTCATCTAAATAAATGTAATATTTATGTTTGAAAATCTTGGGCCTTTATAGCTTCAGTGGGAGTGTGGCACTTTGAAGAAAATGAGGGTTTTCTGGGGCTTATAACTAATGAGGATTCCCATGATAAGGTTTTTTTATTCTAATTGGAGGACCATTGAAAATATCTAATCCCATTCGAGTCATGATCATTGTGAGAAACTTGTGATAAAAGAATACCATACATATTGCATATGGATATTTGGGCATGTATTAAACATAGGGATTCCGTAATGGAATCATGGGATACTATATAAAAACTTGATAGTTTTATAATGGAGCATTTGATAGTAATATCATGAAAATGTTATGGTATTTAAGGGGAATATGTCCTCATAAAAGTACCAATGGAAGTATGTTGGATATATATATATTCATCCTTGAAAAGGTATCCTACATATCCTAATTATAACAGGAATCAGAGTCCTAGTAGTTTATATGTCATGTATTTTTTCATCAAGTGACCATGACATTAAACATGCAATTTAAAATCACATGATAAGGTTTCTAATTTCTTCAAGGGATATAAATATGTTGAAATTAAATGATATGTATGAGTGAATTATGGTATTTGATATGGGGTGTATAACCTTGAAAATGAATCCTATGTTAATTTCTTGATTGTTGAAAATATCTGAGGCCACTTGAGTCGTTCTTGGTGTTAGAAAAAAGAGATAAAAAAATATTAGACACATTGCGTGAGGTTAATATGGATATTTGGAATTAAGAAGGTGTCCTACGTATCCTAATTATAATAGAAATAAGATTCCTCATAGTTTATTGACTACAATCCCACTAATAGGAAAGGAAGGATAGTTGGACCCATAAGGATTATGACCCTACATGTTTTAGAATATTAAAGAATATTAAGGGATATTACTTATGGGAGAAAATGGAAACATAGACTTAGGTGATTTTGGGTGGCCATTTTTAGGAGTTGGATTATCACATGAATTCCATGGGTTCATGCACACCGTGTGAAAGAAGAGGCATATTTATCTTCATATGATAGATGAGGGATCATGTGATGACATGAATGAAGTATGGTCTCACAATTGAATGAAGGTAAATGGAGGATGTGTGAGTGTTCAATGACACAAGGGTAATATAACACAATCACTAAAATGACGTTCCATTTTGGAAATCACATGACCAAGAAATCCTTATACAATCACGTGATCAATGAGTCATTACATGATTAGCTATTGTGTTAGTTATCTCATAGCTAATTCTTGCATGAATGGTTTATGTGGTTGTCAAAAAAATACTTTGATATCACATACCAAATTTTAAGTGGTGACCTTTGAAATAATAAGACTCATTATCCCACTACACATTTTGGGAAATCCACATCCACATATTAAGTTAGCGGATGATTGTCTGAAAAATTTTGTGGTGTCTTGTGCACCTCGCATGAAAAAGTTTCGTGTCATCTGTGATGTCTCCCTATCACAACACATAAAAAAAGATCATGATATAATCCCATCATAGAAAACATCCTCTATAAAATTCACATGATTATCTTATCAAATAGAGATTTCATGATTTTAGGAGGTAATCACATAAATAATAGAGATCATGAGACCCTCCCACCTTGGACAATTTCAGTTGCGTAAATCCCTTAACACTAGGTCATAAAGTTTCTTCTAGGGAATCACATGAAGACCAATGAGTTCATAATGGAACCATAATAGACATCCTTAGAATCATATATAAGTCAAAATTCTATGGTCGATTATCCACTAGGAGGCACTGGGTGAGCAGGACTAGGTTCCATGATTTTGTTTCCCTTTGAGGGATATGTGATCATATGATCTGATTTTATGACCCTTAAAAAATGATTCATTCTCAACCGAAAATATACCTCTGTGTTTTGGGTATCTTACCAATGTTAAATTTATGCCAATTTTCTTCTATCAGGAATCAATAATCACCAATTCCCACATCAATTATAAAAAAAGGAAAAACTTTTAGGCTAGTTCTTAAGAATGTTTCATTGTTGGTTATAGTGATAAAAAATTTAGATTCCAACTCTTGGATAATGACCAACATAAGTTTATTTGATGTCAAAATGTAATTTATAATGAGGGGATCCTATGAATGGAGATTCAATTTAGAATAAAAAATAAATGGTTAATTCCAAAATTAATCTTAATTAAATTATATAATTTCTCATTAACTTATGGAGTACTAATGTTTTGGAGAAACCAGAAAAACTTATGGGGTTTTTATATGGTTTTTTGATTGATCGGGGTATCATAAAGGCTAGATGTACTAGAATTCTTAAGGAATACAAAATATTGTGTTAGATATATAAAATATTGAATTATATATATAGTGGTACTAGAAAGAGAGTAGTATCAGGTATAATTAAGGAAGTCTTCTAGGGTGATATGAATATTAAAATTATCCAGAATTAATGTACACTACATGATTCTTAGGAATGATGGAGAACCATAGATCCCCAAAGTAGTGGCATGTCTTAGTGACTCATAACAATGGGAGTTAGAAATGGAGAATGATATGGATTATTTAATGTCAACATAACATGAGATATAATATAACTTTTTCTGGGGAAAAGAGATGAATAGAAAAAATGGGTCTTCTAGTTCAATAAAAAAGAAGATGAAAGGAAATGGTGCTAGGTAAGTCTTGTTGTGAAATTATTTCAACAAACAAAACGTATGGATTTGTGTGAATCCTTTTCTCTAATTGTTAAGACTTCATTAATTTGGATGAATGAAGCCCAACATATTGAATAGTTATATGTGAAAATGAAATTCCTTCATAGTTATTTGGATAAGTAAATCTTCATGGAGAAACTGATAAGTTTTGTGGAAAACTAAACTTAATTTATTATGTATTTTCTCAAATATAGTTTTTATGGGATAAGGCATAAACCCAAAAAATGAAACCAAAAGTTTGATGTTGTTGTTTTAGGGAATAAATATAGATAAATACATATCATTACTACCATTGGAAGGTGTTTAATGATAAAATTTTCATTATACTTCTCTTATATTATGATGATGTTCCTCTGGTTGGTTCGAGGAGAGATAAAATCGACGAGTTGAAAGATTATTTATTTTCAACATTCAAGATGGCTATAGAGAAAATTATAGGGATACTTATTATTAAGGACTGGATGCATATAATATTGATGTTGTATCGATAAAAATTTATCTAAAAGGTCTTGTAATAACTAAAATTGTTTTAGTCAAAGCCTATGCCTACCCCATTGGCTGGACATTTTATATTATCAAATGAGAAATAAGAATGTGTATATGAATTAGTTGAGTGCATGTAAAAGGTTTCACATATATCATTGGATGTAATAATTATGTATACCATGTTTTGTAAAAGATAGGATATTGTATATATTATGGGAGTTTAAATTATGTTTACTACCAATACATAGAAGGATCATTGAAAGTGGTTAAGTGTATAGTCAAATATAACAATGGTTCATCATACATAAAACAGTGTTATAAAATGAATGATCCATTATATGGGTTTTTGGATGTGAACTTTGTGAGATATATGGAAACATGGAGAAATATTATGGAATCTGTGTTTACCTTAGAGGGATGATTGTGAGTAGGATGTCAAGACTACAAATTTACACTTCAAAATCTACAATGAAAGTAGATCACATATT
Organism: Viscum album; assembly: GCA_963277665.1. Taxonomy (NCBI): domain Eukaryota; kingdom Viridiplantae; phylum Streptophyta; class Magnoliopsida; order Santalales; family Viscaceae; genus Viscum; species Viscum album. The sequence continues at coordinate 528,848,269 of OY728146.1, forward strand.
GAACACCGATATAGGGAAGAAGCTAATATGGTTGAACTTCTTGTTGAAGAAAATATAAAGGAAGAATAGGAATATAATTTTGTTCTATAATAGTATGAGAATGATCAGTCTGGACTTAAATATAATCTTTTACTCCTGAAAAAAAATTCATATGAAGTATAAATTCATCCATATTCTTATATAATATAGAGTTCTTAATATATATAAGGTCAATGGGTGCCAAAATATCACTGGAATGTTGAAAAAATTCACAATCCTAGAAAATATGTGGGTTATGTTGTGCCTCAATGGGATATGGATGGTTGAATTCATGGTTGGAGGTCCATGGTTCCTATAACCAAAGGAGGAAGAATGAACATATGTTCATAAGTGAATAAGATAGGGTGAAGCTTAAAAAATATTCTTCAATATATATATTGTTAGGATTAGAAAACCGTTGTAAAGTATATTTCAATATTGAAATTCATAAAGTTGATATTATATTAGGAGTTTAAAAATGATAATGGAGTACACATAGTGGAACTAGTGAGTCCAAAAGTAGAAGTAGTTGAAATACGAATTTCATGTATATGAGTTTTAAAGAGAAAAATCTTGTAATATAGATGTAGTCATTATTCACTAAATGAATATATTTTCATGAATCATTATCATGAATCTAGAAGTTTCTATAGTCAATGTGATAAAAAACTGCAAAGATCGACAATGGTAGAACCATATACACCAGCTAGGCTCAACTATAAATAGATAGGTGAGTACACTTGAATGTTTATCAATTAATTTAATTTTAATCCTTATGTTCTCTTGAGAAGAATTCCAGAATTTTGGAGGGTTTTTCTCCTATATCTTTATATTATTATTTTAATTTTAATAATATTTGTAGTGTTCCTTTATTGTAGAAGGAAATGTTTCAAATGATGTATTTTTTTTAATTATATATTTAACTTTTGTTCTTTCATAATATTTTTCTTATGATAAGTCTTATTAGAGAATAGGAACTATGGTGGTGATTCAATGTGATACTATGGAGTTTTGTTCCTCTATATAAACATTAACATCACATGTTACTTTAGTTTTTAGAATTTCAGATTCATGTTCTGTATTAAAGGTTTCGTAGGGTGGGTTCAAAATCAAAAATTGTTTTTGTATTTCATAATGATCCTCTGATTATGTGTTAGAGAAATAAATGATCTCACTTTTTTAAGTAACAACAAATATCCCTTATAAAGAAAGATAAGAAAAAGAAAAGAGGTCATGTTGATTTATATCATTCACTCCTAGTATGGGTGAATATATTCTTATTGGTATCATCTGGGATATATATTAATCCACTAATTTAATAAATTAAGTTATAAATATCTATTGAAATATATTACCCTTATTCCAAAGTAATGGAATCCCACTAATTCAATAACAAGCATCCCAACTGTTTCATACAATAAATAAAGACCCATATCGAGAGATATCACTATTAAATTTTTGATAAACCCCATATCATATAATTTAATCTCTTTTAATATTTTAAATATTCAACAAAAACACTCTAATTATTCTTCAATAGTCCTAATAAAAAAAATAAATTTATGGTAATAATTATTACTCATAGGATTTGATTATATCCCTACACAATTTCTAAATGTTATTGTAAGGGAACTCTTAATTTATTTTAATACTAAATTATCATTATAATTCATCTTAATTTTATTTATGTTCTCAAACATTAAAATAAATATTATAAATTTTACTTTTAATCTTAAAAATATAACTAATATTTAAAAACAAACAATTTTATCTTTTTTATATATTCGAATATCATCATTTAAATCTCCATGAATCTCAAATTATATATATATTTTATATATCATTTAAAATAAATAGTAAAATATTATAAATATATTAATTAATAAATTCTATTACTTTTATTGAGTATTAATTTTACACCTGTGTTGAGTATTATAGCTATGTTGAATTAGTTTAACATGTTGTTTTAGAAAAACTATAACTACATTGAGTAATATTATCCAATTAAATTGAGTATCACTATAACTTCATTATGAAAAATTATTTTGTTTCATTGAGTAATTTTTTCAATAGTGTCTCATATTTCTATAAAACTACTAAACACAACATTATTAATATTTCATGATCTCAAAAACTTCTTCATGAAAGTCAGTTAATGTCTCATAAATTTTAGGATCTGGATCATGCATATAAAAAATTGTCTCATAAAATGAGATAAATGTATCATAAAACTCCTAAATCAATTTTTTTTGAATTATGTTATTAAAATCAATAAGTGCGTAATTTAAAACCTATATTTAGTATATTACTTCTTATATATACAAAATTATAATTCCCTATGCACTTAAAATCCACCAGAAGTCCTAAATTGGCTCTAACTTTCTAGTTATATCCATTCTATTCCTTTAGGATGTATTATTATAATGAATTTATAATTTATATATTTTAAGTTGACTTGTGATGTATTTACAACATATATAATATTTAATTTATGAAATATCAAATCCCCTCCCATTTGGACTTGTTTTTAGTAAATTAAATCTTTTATATTTCATTAAAAGATATTGTTTTGTTATATTTTTTCATTAGAAACATGTGATTTGTAACAATAGAAACACTCTTTTCTAGTTTATATGATTTTCAAAAATTGAAACACTAATTTAAACTCTATAAAAGTTGAGTACCATCTAACCACTATTAGTGGAAATCAAGAAATATCATTTTTTGTAATTTCATAATTTCTTTTATGTTACTTTTTATTTTTAATACTCAACCATTAAATCCTATTTTTTCTTACAATATTTATAATGAAAGTAAATATGGTTTCTAATAAATTTAGATATAACTTCAGATGATAATTTAACCCATCATTATATTATTTTTCCCTTTTCCCCCTTTTGATAAAAATTGAAATGAAAAATATTCAAAATAAAAATAGAGGGAATGTGTTGTCTCTATAATCATTAAATAAAAATTAAATGATATAAATTTAGCTTCTTACATTGGATTTAAAATAATTCGTTTAATATTGTATTTGTAAAAATATCAATAATTTCATTTTTTGGAAATACATATGTTTCAATATTTTTTTGTGAAATTTTACCCTCATAAATTTTTATTTGATATTAATGTGATTTTATGTTAGGTATTGAAGTAATTTTTTTGATAATTTATTTTCACTTTTATTTTTAAAATAAATTATCAATGATATGTAATCATTCACTTAAAAATACTAATTTTATATATTTATCTATAACCTTAGAGTGTATTCTTGTGTATTAAATACATAATTAGATTCAATAATAGTAAACATGCCCAAATCAAGCTTATTTACAATGCATAATCACACAATTTATTCCAATAATTATTATACTAAATTAAGTAGAGGTTTTTAAATTTATATTTATTTAAATAGAAATAACACCTTATCAAAACTACTAAATTTAATCTTTTCTCTAATAAAGTAGTCTACAAAATATTATTCCATCGATATATCTAAGAATTATTTAAGTAACTTTCATGGGTGTCTTTTCGTGTTACTTTGGAATCATAAACAATATCATACTATATAAATAATATCATTGCTTTCTGGTTTTAGATATAGCTGGGTTCTAATTAGCTTCATATTTTTTTAATTAACACACAATGTAGTATCATTTTTTTTAATTTATCACTTGTTGTTATGGGTATTGAATCACCATTTGATTCAACCATGATAAATTTATTCGATATATCTCTTAAATATTTCTCTTGGGATAGAATAATAGAGGTTTTATCTTTAATCAGTTTCAAACCAAAAAATAAATTGATTTCACCATGTAATGACATCTTAAAATTAATTTTCATTTTAAAAGAAAAACTTATACATATATGCTCTATGTTATTTGAAAAAATTATGTCATCAACATATATGATGACTATTAAACAATATATATTTATCACTTTCACATATGGATTACTTTCTATATTTCCTTTCATGATATTAACATTATGTAAATAATAATTTATCTTATAATACAAGGATCTTAGAGATTTTTTAAAACCATATAGAGATCATTTACACTTAGAAACTTTCATACCATTATTTAAAAAGTAGAAAACCCTTAACTTTTTTAATAAATTATTGTTTATTATCATACCATTTAGAAAGAAAATTTTAACATATATCTTACAAACTTGTTAATTCCTTTTTCCATTAAATGTATATATAAATTCTTATAACATTAAAAATTATTTCAAGTGAAAATGTTTCTTTAAAATATTTTCCTTGATTTATGAGTATTATTTATATACCAATATTGTATTCCTATTGACTATCTCACCTTTATCATTAAATTTATTTTCGAACAAATACTTGATATAGTAATGTTTTATCTTTTTAGTTATGGATTATGATCATAATTAGAGTAGTTTTTAATCAGACTCATTTCTTTATTCAAGGTTATGACCAATTATTTATACTAATTTTCCTAGTCAACTATGTTTGAGTCTATCTAAGAAATAAGATTTGTGTGACTTATTAAATTTATTTTTATTATTATTTAGATTGGTTTATTCTGATTTCTAATTACATTTCAATATCCAAAAATTAAAATAACCTTAAACATTTCTTCATAGAGTTACAAACTTAATAATCCTCATTACAATTCTAATATAAATCAATGCCTTTACCAATTTGAAATTTTTTAGATTCTTCTTGAAATGAATCTTTAGGAATCTGTATACCTAACTGTTTTGTCTCATCATTAACTATATCATTATATTAATGTTTAATAAGATAATTTTTTATAATATTCACATAATATTAGTCTACCATATTTTAAAATATCTAATTCCAATCATTGTATTCTATTTTTTAAGAAGGATTTCGTGTAAAAATATATTTATATGGATTTTCATTAAACATTCACAGATTTTGATAATTGATTTTAATCAAATCAGCACATAAAATTACTCTAAACTATTTCATATAAGGATTCTTATTATACCTTAATTCATAGGGATTTTTTTAGAATTAAGATAGAATAATAATAAATTCTAAATATGTATTAGTGCTTAATTTAGTTAACGTTGGAGATTCCTCAAAAGGAAGAAAATATTTGGTGAAAAGAGAAATAGATTCCTGATAGGTCCCTAATAGAAAGGACTTCATTATAATATCCTAGTTTTTTGATTAATAATTTTCTTAAATTATTAATGTAAATTTTAAATGAATTTAATTCTTCTTGATGGTATAAAATACACATTTATACCTATATTTACCACTTAAGTTTTTTCCCTTTTATTTTTTCTTTAAAATATAAATTCAAGTATAAGGGAATTTAATTTATTAAAATGGTTTTTAAAAAATATTCTTTACCAAAAAGGATTATTTTTACATATATAGTTTCATAAACATATTAATTTTATTAATATTTTCATATCATCATGTTAATTAATTCGTTATAATCTACTATCTAACAATTTATGATATATATTTTCATTACCATGAAATTAAAAAAATAAATAATGGAAGTAATATCATATAATGTTTTATGTAAAAAATATGATGAAAGATTAAATATAATATTTACATTAAAACAATAATATATCATGAAATTTTAATTTATATAATTGTTCATTATATTTTTTTAAAACATTAATCATATTTTTTGTGCATGTTTTATTACTATAAAAATTCCTTTTAAAATTTTGTTTAATATATTTTGTAATAAAATCTGGTTATGAAATATTTATTCATTTTTATTTGAAAGTGTAATTAATCTTATGTATGGTGTCTTAATTTCACTAAATGGTTATAAAGTCTTGATAGTATGGTTTTTAGAAAAATATAATGGTCATTGATATAATATTTTAATAATAATGTATAAAATTTGATGCACTAACACTATTTTTTCAATTATATAATTAAAATTACAATTCCACTTAATTAGAAGAGTAATTTCAAAAAATTCTATTTTTTACAAGTATATAATTCACATTTAAAATATATAATAATTAATATATAATAGAAAAATAAAATTAATCACTATAATAAAAGAAATTATTTTATGCTAAATAAATTATTTTTTCCATATATTGCATGAATCTATTTAAATTTTAATTCAATAATTATATTATTTTAATTTGATAAAATTGAATTTATTTTTGGAGTAATTAATGATAAATTAGATTTGGTTGAATTTTTTGATTTTTTTTAAACAAGTAGAATTTTAGTGAATAGTGCAAATTATAGTTTTTATGAATGTTGCAACTTTTATAACACCATCATGATGTAAATATGACTTAAAAATTTAGAAAACAATTTTATTGACCAAAAATGTATTTATAGAGTAAAATAAATAATTTAAAAATATCATGTTGAATTTCGAAACTTATTTTTGACATTTTGTAATATCAATTATATTTTCTCTTAATAAAAACTATTTTTGGTTTTTTGAATTTAATTGAGTGGATGGAAGGTGGAATTTAGTTTTGGATAGATTTAAATTTTAAATAACCCTCATTATCTTATAATTAACAAAAATATTTCTTGGGAATCAAATCTATTTAAAGTAGTTGGCGTAAATGATAAAATAATAATTATTTTTACCCAAAATACCCCCTTACATTTAAAAAAACCATCTCACTTACCTTGAGAAATTAGTTCCCCTTACACTTATAAAACTAATATATATGTCCAAATCCCATCTTATAATTCTCTTTACACCCTTTGGGATATTCTGGTTTTTCTCAATCCAAATCCTTGAATGCTTTAGCAATGAAGCAAATCCTTTATAATGTGGTAACCCCAATTCTCTTTTCATTGTTTATCTCTCTTATTATTTATACTCTCTTAATACATTTCTCCTTTTCTACCTTTATTATAAATTTCATAGATAATTATATAAAATATAAATATTATTAGGATATAGGTATAACTATTTTAATCAATTTATACTCTATATTCTCTCTGCATATATTTTTTTCATACCTTGATAATGACTTGTTTCATATACATGTGATAACTTTTTCAATGATTTAAATATCACCTACTACACATATAGTTAGTGTAAATTATGTAATATAAATTAATTATTTTTTATTATAATATTATTTATATATTTTTAAAAATTTAAAAATTATAAATAATCAAAACCAAGAAATCAAAATAAAATAGGATAATTTAAATATAAACATATCTTCAAGACATTATCTATTAAAAAAAGTAGTAATAAATAAATTATGATGATTATAAAAACTAAATAATGAAAAAATAAATATAATTCAATTATATATTAATTTTTAATTAAAAAAATTTATTTTATAAGATTCACAAATGGGAGGAAATAAAAGAAGAACTATGATGATGGTTTCTTTGTCCAAATTTTGATTCCTTGAGACATGTTTCTTGTTGTTCACCATGTATTCTATTATATGGTTTAATTAATTACATATTTTTATTTTTTCATAGTAAAAATATATTATTTCATGATATATTAAATTCCATATCATGATCTCTCTTACATGTTATTTTGATTAATACAACACCAAAGTCATAAGGGGTTTCCCATATAAATGTTCTTATTCAAGATATGCTTTTAAATATGCACCTACATTCTTTATATTGTGAATTTATAGAAAAATTAAAATATTATATAATTATTTTCTCTTTATTTTTTAATTTAAATTTACATTTTACACTCTCTCTATAATGGGCATTTGATATAAATGTTATAAAATTCATAAGAGTTTCTTTTCCAATCTCACTTTTTTTTCAAGATTATTTTTATCAAATTTACTCTTTGTGGAAATTTATGTTATTTTTCTTTAAAAACATTTTTATTTCCATTTTCAATTATTATTTTGTGTTTATAGGATTTTTATTATACATTTTTTCCCTTTGGTTTATAATTTTATAAAAAGGTATTCCATAAGTGAAACTAACCTTGTATTTTTTTTAAAGAAAAAAATATCTCGCATCCATATTATTTATCTATTTTAAATAATTATCTTCTATATACTTTAATTACTTTTTAAGGTAATTTTACACTATCTTTTAATTACATTTAAAAGTTTTAAAATGAATTTTTAGTATTTTATACTCATGTCATTTTTGAATTTCTGTATGAAAGTGTAAGGAATCACATTGTTAACATTTTCATGAATTACATCATCCTATTTTTTAAACATTTTACCTAATGATTCTTCCTATAAAAGTATTTGTGGTTTTCCAAAGTAATTCTGGTTCCCATTTTTCTTGGAAATTTTTCATTTTAAAAATAATGTTTAATTTTTTAAATGAATAAATTACATGATTTTATTCCACTTATTTATATTTTAATCTTCAACTACATAATATTTTTTCTTAAATTAATTTATTTTTAAGGTTTAAAAATTTGGAATTATTTTAAAAATAAGGTTTTCAATGTCCTTTATTCATTCATTTGAAATGTATTTTTGAGGTGACTTATCAGTTTTTTTTTACTACCATTCTACAGAATAATTATGAACATTATTTTTATAAATTTTCTTCCATTTCCTCCCAATCTCTAAAATATCTATCTCATTTGGATTTATGTATCATGTGTTACCCTCTAAATTCTATTATTGTGTTTTTATTTTGAGATATTTAACTTTAGGTATAAAAATAAAATCCTTGATCACTTATTATGGGATACCATTCAAAAGTGTTGGGTAAACCATATTATTATAACAGTGTTTTTATCTCTATCAACATCCTATAATAATTACTATTCATTATTAGGTAAATACTCTATTGATACCATCCATATTTTTTCTCTATATGGAAAATGTTCATGTTTTGTGGAAATATTTATGAAACCTATTTCTCACTCATAGATTAACTATGCTATGGAAAAATTATGGTTATTTTATTATGTGTAACATATATGGGTGTATATATTATGATTTTATGGGTGGGACAAAAATTATAATTTCCTCCAATGCATTTGGTAAAGATTTATATACCATGATATAATGATGTTATGCATAAAAATGATTGTGGTTAGTTATGTTCATATCTTAATGCATGACTATAATTGTAGTTTTCTTTGTTTACATCTTTATAAATGGGTACAATTGCAGCCAGTTATTATCACATGTTTATACTTGTACTTAATTGTGGTAATCTATGTTAATGATGTTAAAATTTCATATGATTATAATTATGTCACATTTACATGTTATTCAATTATCCAATGTTATATTTCCATGGTTTATCATTATTTTCACATGTTTTTAAGCCATGGTATATGTTTTATGCTTCCAAGAAGGTTTTTTTGATCTAATTCTCTAATGACAAAATCTATGATGCCCTATTATTGCATATGATTATAATTTTTTTTCTATAACTCTTTAATTAGAATTATCTTCCATTTTCATTTATACGATCTAACCATTTATGACTCTTTAATAATGTTTCCCATACTAAGAATTTTTGTTTAGTTCTAATCTTATGTTCCACTTCCCAAATAAATTAAATATATTACTATATGTATATGGAAGTTTCATGTATAAGTGTTTATTAGAGATTCTAGATCAATAATGTGAAATAATATTTTTATATAACTAATCTTAAAAGACACTAAAACTTTGGGCTATGGGATTTTGGGATTAATTGGGAGATATAATGTTTAAATTATGATAATAATGTAAAATAAATGAATATTTATCATGGTTCATCTCACTTAGTGTCAAATAATTGGTATAAAGATAGTATTTTTACCATAAAATCTATAGTTTTAGGTCTAGGTCATTTTAGTTGGTATTAGAGAGGGGTTTAGTTATATTATTGGATTAAGACTAGAAAAAATTAGTAAAAATCCTAAATATAAGTCTAAATATGGGAAAACAACCTAAAATTTTGGTAAAGTATAGAGTTCTTAGTTTCCTATTAAGTAAATACTTGTATTGATATAAATAAGTGTATTTTAGATTTTACTTAGATAAACCTAACGGTAATAACCCTAAAAAATTTTATTTGGGTATTAACTTGATCTTTACTCGGTGCACAACAAGTGGACCTAACCACACACCTAGTTTGATACTCCCATGAGATATTCTTTTATCGATTCAAATAATCTTTAGAAATAATTATAATAGATTTGAATTTATTTATATGGTATTTTATTTCTTGATATAAAAATATTTTGGTTAGAAAACCAAAATAGATTATAATCATGGATATCATAGATTAAAACCAAGAAAATTTGTATTATATGATATATATTTAGTTTTTTATTTAATCTTTTAAAGTTAGTAGTTTTTAATTTTACATAATTATTGAAATAATAATTATCATAAATAAAATTTATATATTTTAGTAAATGGATTTTAATAGGAAGAAACAAGTTAACAATTACTAGGATAGATAATGAAATGATCATCTTAATGATCTTCCAAATGACATGGTAAATGTGATTCAAACCTTCATGGAAATTCTATCATAGGCTATGAAAAATAACCTAAACTATGCTGATTTGATGAACACACTAAAGAATTGAAAACATTCTATTGAGTCTTTCATGAATCAATATCCACCCAAATTTAGTGTCTATTCTTATCCACTAATTACTAATAAATTTATTAACATAATGGAAAATATATATTTTGTTTTTAAATGATCAGATAACCAAAATGATTTCTTACTTTTTTTTCTATTTATAAGGTAAGGTATATTAATGGTGGAATATTATTTTGGATAAGAGTTAAATGGAAGAAGTTCAATCCATGGAATAAGTGGAGTTTTAGAAGGCATGTTTCACTAAATATTTTCCTCAAACACATCACACTAATATGGTGATATAATTCATAGATATGAAATAAAAGAAGGATTAATACCTTGGTACTTATGAATCTAACTTCACATGAAATTAAAGGTATGAATATAGATTTATTATTGACCATGAAAGAAAAATAGATAATTTCATTAGTGGACTAAAACAATGTCTTTGAAAGAAAAAATCTATAATGAACTTTGGCATCTATGAATAAATTGTTCAAAGTGTATTTAATGTGGAAATATAAATTAAATAATATCATTTTGTTTATCAAATTTTTGATAAGAAAATTTAAATGGTGTTTAATGGAACCATAAATGACAAGTAACTCAAATAAATGAAAAATCACTAATAAATGTTCCCTAAATGTGGGAGTAAGTTCTCATATTTTTTTGGAAATTAATAAGAAATTTTTTATAGTGAGGAAGGATTAGATATTGATCTTTTGATTTTTGATAATAGCTAAAGTGTTTAAATAAAATGATAGAGTGTATTATGGTCCGAACATATACACCACACACACTTTAACGATTCAATTTCATGGATTTTGTGAATTGTTCACTTTTATGTTCTAATCCAATGGTTAATGATGATAATAGACATAAAAAACCTCCTATTACAAGGTATAAATGAATGAAATTTTCAATTATAACCACTTAAGTGGGTAATCAAAATGAATCAGTGTAAGGAAAATTCATCATCCACTCTAAAAAAATAATATACTATTTAGTTATGGTTTTACCCACTCTTTTATATAATGATGTTTTTACATGGGTATAAAATCACCACCCAAATGAATAGATAATGAATTATTGGTGAAATATCATATGGGTATAATGATTTTATCCTATGTTTGTAAGACCTTTCTAAAATAAGTTTATGAGAGTATGATTATTATAAATCTTAATATTACTTCAGTGAAATTTATTTTGATTTAGGGGTTATGGTTTGGATCTCTTTATAAATACCATATTAATTTTCATATAGTGATGTCACATTTCATATTTTGAATCAAACCATGATCATTTATCAAATCAATGTTGATGATGAACTCCTTATGTGAATTACTTACATTATATGGGTCTTAATGCCTAATCTTGTGGGAAAAGACAAATTTCTTAGTCTTACATAGATTGATATATCATTAGAAATTATATATCAGTTTATAAATAACCCTTAATATTTTCAAAAGTGTGTGATAATTAAAATTTCTTGGATACAATTTATTTAAGTGTTGTAGAATATTACATTCCATATTCATAATGAACACACACACTCTCTCTATCCCTCTCCCTATCATAAATTATAAATTTGAATTATAAATAATTTCCTTTATTTTCAATGATATAAACCAATAATTTATAAATATATTTATCATATATTTTTTCCTTTATATGTTTTTCTTTCACATATATTAAAATTTTATTTATTAAAATGGTTTTATAAAATAACTTTTACAATTATTGATTCTTTTTAAATATATAGTTTTGTAACTACATTTATGTTATTAGTATTTTGGATTTTAATATAATCATGGAAATTAATTTTTTGTAATATTATTATTATTGAAGTATTATACATGTTTTATAGCCATAAATTTTTTACAAATAACCACTGAAAATAATATCAAATAAAATTTTATGAAAAAATATGATGAATGGTTAGATATAATTTTCACTCTAAACTAGTACTTTATAATGATTTCATTATTTATATTATATTATAGTTAATTTCTAAAATGTTGGTTATCATATATCGTGTTTATGTTTTACTAATCTAAATATTTCAATTTAAAACTATATGTAACATAATTTATGATAAAATAATGTTAAAGAATTTCTTATTTTTATTTAAAAATGAAATTCATCATATTTATTGTGTCTTATTATCAAAAAATTATTATAAAAAAATTATTATAAAGTTTTTACAAAAGTAAAATTTCCATTGATCTGACATTGTAATCATAGTACAGAACAATTATTTCTCTAAAACTATTTTCTAAATTATATAATTAAAAGAAAAATTTCACTTAATTAGATGAATAATTTCATAAACTTTAAATTGTTACTAGTATAAATAATAAATAACAAATAATAAATATCATAAATAATAAGTGATACTAAAAAAATTAAATATAATCATTCATAATTAAAAAATAGAATTTATTCAAAATAAATTTCTTTTCCATGTATTATATTATTTTATTTAAAAGATAAATTTATAAATTTTATAATTGTAATTTTTTAAAATGGACTTAATTTTTTGATTAATCATATTAAAATTATCATAAAGTGAATTTTTATATTTTTCTAAATAAGTTAATTTTTAGTGAATATTAAAAAATGAAGGTTTCTCGATTAATTAAACTCTTATGAAATCATCATGATATAATCATTTTTAAAAAATTTATTAAATTTTTTTCATGAAAATAAATTTATTAAATTAGTAAAATAATTATTTTATACATATTAAATTCAATTTTGAAACAAATATTAGATATTTTGGAATATTAATTATATTATATACTAATAAAAAACTAGTTCCAGTTATTTACATTTAATTGAGTGGTTAGAAGGTTACATTTAGTTTTGTATGGATATAAATATCACATAATCCTCCTTTGTTTAATGATAATAATAAGTTTCTTATAAATCAGTTCTATTTAAAATTAGCTATCCTAAATGATAAAATTTTAAATATTTTAATACAAAAATACCCCTCCTCATGTATATATACCCCTCTACTTCCATTTTAAAATCAATTCCCATTCAATTTTCAAAGAAAAATATCATCCTAATTACCATATAATTAGTCCCTTATCATACTTAGTAACTTTATTGTGGTTGTCAACCCCCATCTATCAAGGACTTATCCAAGGATTAAATCTTCCATGAAGTGGTAACCTTGATTTTATTTTCAATGTTTCCATTTATTCTACTTTCTACTCCCTCAATAAATTTCAGACTGTCTTAATTTATAATAGTTTTTATATATATTTAAATAAAATAAAAAAACTTATTATGAACCTAGAATAATTATTTTAATCTACTTATATTATATACTCTTTCTCCCACTCTTTTGACATATATTGATAATGGCTGGTTTCATCCGCCTATAACGATGTTGTTAGTGCTTTACATATCACCACCTACATGGGTGGTTACTGTATATTATATAATATAAATTTATTTTAATGTAATATAATAATTTTAAAATAATTTATAAAATTATAAATTGTAAATAATAAAAATTATGAAATCTAAACAAAATGAGATAATTTAAAAACAAAACATCTTCAATCCATTTAATTTTTGATAAAAGTAGAAATAAATATATTAAAATGATTATAATTGATAAATAATTAAGAAAATGAATATATTTAACCTCTATTTTCATGTTTTAATAAAAAAAATTATTATATAGCAGGTAAAAATGTGATGAAATAAAACAAGGCCTAAGTTATGAGTTTAATTGCCTCAATTTTAATTCCTTGACACATATTACTTATTGTGAGCCAAATATTATTTTATATGCTATAATTAATAAAAAACTGTATTTAAATATAAAAAAAATATTTTATTTCAAGAGATTTGAAATTCTTTATCATGATCTCTCTTTTGTGTTCTATTATATTCATACAATACCAATGTCGTATGGTGTTTCACATCTCAAATGTCAATCATTAAGATATTGTTTTTTGTAATATGGAAATTAATTATTTATATGGTGTATTTATAGTCTCTATCACATATAATATCTTGATTATATCTTTATTAATGGTATTTAAATATAAATTACACTCTATCTCTTTCACATACCTTTGATCAAAATGTTATAAAATACATAAGGGTTTCTATTCGAATCTCACATTTTTTTTCAAGTTTTTTTATCTAAAAGCTTCTATTTGAGGGAATTTTATGTTATTTTTCTCCAAAAATTATTTTTTCTTTCTTATGTGGTTATCTTTTCATTTTACAATCTTTCTTAGGTTTTTTTTACTTTGTTTCACGATACAACTAATAGATTCCTCATAAGTGAAAGTAGCCTTGTATTTTCTTTATAATCATGAATCACTATTCTCTATGTCAATATAATTTATATTTTTTGAATAATTTTTGTAACATGCAAATATTTTATATGTGTTTTTCTTTTGAGATAAAACTTTATGTATTCGATAGCTTTCCTTATACACAACTACAATTCTATATAAACTAATATATAATAAACTATTCTAAAAAATCTATTAAATTAGATGAAATGAAAATAATAATTATTATATGAAAAAATATTTATAATGGTTTTTAATAATGAAAAATTATTGGTTAAATCATAATTATTAAGTGCTAAATTTTCTGTAATGTCATTTTATGAATAAAAAATATGTTTTCTTCAAAAATAGTCTTTATCAAATTTTTATAGGCGAACATTATCAATAATTTTTCAATTTTATAGAAATTTTATTTTAGGAAATTAATATATTTCTTGAAATCTCCATATCTATAATATCTTAGGGTGAATTTTTAATAGTTTTTTAAAAATATTTAACTTTTAGTGAATAGTGAAAAATTCCATTTACTAAAAAAATTGTCATCTTTTGGGAATTAAAATTCCAATTATTTTTTGAAATTAATATTAACGTAACATAATCATCCTTTAATTATAAATATTATAATTAATTATATAATAATAATAATTATACTCAGTTTTGATATAAGTTCATTTTTGGGATTAAAAACACATTTGTCTAAAAACAGTTTTTATACATGAAATGTATTTTTATCTTAATTAATAAAATTAATATCTATTTAATAATTGTTTCAATGAAATTTAGAGATCATATATTCAACAATATATTTTTAAATTAATTTTATGTTATTTTCAAGTAATTAAATATAAGTGAATTATGTTTTAGGCTTAAAGATTCATTATTTTAAAATAGGTTTTTATTGTGGGTTACTCGCTTATTAAAAATTAAATTCTATGAAATATAGAAATTGAATATAGTAAAACGGATTACATATTTATAAT
Organism: Viscum album; assembly: GCA_963277665.1. Lineage (NCBI taxonomy): Eukaryota > Viridiplantae > Streptophyta > Magnoliopsida > Santalales > Viscaceae > Viscum > Viscum album. The sequence goes on from OY728146.1 coordinate 528,864,096, forward strand.
TGGAATAATTAATATATTCTAATAGGGGAAACTTATTTTTTGGTTGTAGTAAATAGTAAGAATTGAATTTTTTTTGTTACCATAGTTAAGGTTACAACAAGTTTACTGGGGGGGGGGGGGGGTTAAACCAAGTGATAAATGTAGTATTGACACAAAAAAAATAAAATTATTATTTTTTAATTTATTTCATAAAAATAATTTCCTGAATTCAATTTCCATTTCATTTGGATCAACTTTTCAATGAAGGTGACTTTATATAATTCAAATCTTTTATGAAATTCCATGTGTGTTCGTCCCATCACTTTCAAAAAGGAACGACGTCTCATCCCTTATTCACACCATTTAATACTTATAGATAATAAAATTACTACTAAAAAAGATTACTACAATATTTAACCTCATTTTAGATCATTTTTTCCAAAGAACAATCTTTCAAGGTTTAAGGCATAGGCCAAAGGAGGTCTCTCCAAGAAGTGGTGTGGATCTAAACCAAGCACTTTCATTTTATTTATTCGTATACATTATCGATTTTTTTATCCATAAAAAATGATGAATACAGAATGATAAATTTAATTAAATTTTATTATGGTTATGTAATAACTATTTAACATTTTTCCTCAATCATATGGGAGAGGAAAGCATCGTCCTTGCGTACATGTGGATTACCGCCTCAATATAGCGATAAGATTCATTTTCCACCACAATCATTCATGATTGTTTATTATGATAGATATAAAATTTATATGTTATATTTATGTTATATTAATTATTATTTAAGGGTGAATTAATATTTACCGTTATTTCATTCCATCCATAAAAAAATTTAAAATTACTCAGGGGTACGTATGAACTACCATCTCCACGTTGTGATATATTTCATATTTACCCAGAACATAATATTAAGGATTATAATTATGTATATAATGAATATATATGATATTAATGTCATTTTTAACATTATTGAGATTAATAAACCATGATTTAAGATCATGAACCATAACCATGAAACCAAAACATACACAAAAAATGAATTTGTTAAGACCCGAAATGATGATGATAATGAAATATTTTTATCAAACGGGTGATAAGATGTTATATGTAAAATATATATGGTATTATAAGTATTATTATTTTTATATTACAAAATTATAATATAATTAAATTTTATTATATAGGAGGTTAGATAACTTATGAAGAAAGATAAACATGAGGTAATGGTTTATGTTACAATCACATTCTTACCAGGACAGTTTGTGTTTAAATTCTATGATGATAAAATATTATAATATACCTATCCAAAATATTATATATTTTATTATATTATATGTATTTGTAAATATTTAATGCTTTACCTTCATTTCAATCTCTTTAAGTACTCAATATATTGAATTAATATTCTTTAGGAAAATTGACCCTGTTTTTCCCTTTGGCCATGAATCTTTTCTTCCATGTTCATATTTTCATTAAAATAACTTCAAGAATGTTTTTTATGATACCCAAATATTAATTAAATTAATTTCAACTATATTTTAATTTTCATAAAAGTTTATAAAAATCACCTTCTTATCTTTTCCCACACATGGTATTTCTAACTTTTTACTGAAAATGGGAAAGGGGTTTTTTAACAAAACCAAATGAATGAATTTCCAAACCATAAATAATACTATTTTATTATAATATTTATTTATATATATTTTTTATTTTCAAATAAATTTTTTACTTAATATTTTTTAAAATTTTAAATCTTAAATAAGTTATTTAAAATCAAAAGGGTATTTTTTTAGGAAATGTTTTAGTGATCTTTTAAAGGTATTTTTATCAATAAAAACAACCTTTGGTGTTTCTTATGATATACTAGGGACATGATCAAATTTTAATATCTTTATTATTTATCTTTATGGTTTATGATTATTATGATTAAATACTTATGAAACCTATATCACTTCCATTGGTTGTGACTTGATGATATGATGAATGTTTTATAGTCTTAGGGAACAAATATATATGGTTTTCACTAAGTGATGGGTGGAATTAAAATTATATATCCCTATAATTAAATTGGTAATGTAGGATATCTTATGTGATAATAAGGACTGGAATAAGTAGTGAACCCAATTTAGTAAGGGAAATTTTCCAATATGATAGTCTTGGCAGTGAACCTCGACTAAGGAAATGATGGAATGATGAGTGGACCCAATCCACTATGATAGTATTTCCAGTGATCCTTGACTAATGAAATGATTTTTATGGTTTTTGGAATACAAAGAGCTTATATATTTTTCTTATGATATATTCACATGGATCATGATTAATTATTAGTAATTTCACATTTTATTTATTATGTTTTTTGATTGATAAACAATTATGCCATGTTTCATTATTATGATATATGAATTGATGAATATTATTTTATAATATTAATATCATGTTCTCATACCCTTAATCTTATATTATACTTAATTATGATCATTGATTGATATCTCTTATGTTTACCCTTACTGAGTATCAAAGTACATAATTTCTTATGTTTCCCTTCCCTAGGTTATAGGGAATAGTTTTAAGTATGTTATGTCAAAGATGGTTTCTAATTGTGAAGAAAAAAATAGGAAATGATGTAGATCATTTATGTACCAGTTTTTTATACACCACTTTTTCTCAAAGACACAAAAAAATTATGGCTCTGGTTTTGATTTTATTGATATGTTATGGATATTTCATCTAATAATATATAATATTTATGTATGAAAATATGGGTTGTTATAGTTGGTATCAGAGTAAGTTTTAATAGAGTTTAGAAAATAAGATGATGAAAATATAGTGATAACACTTAGGATATGTCTATGTATAGGAGAACATATTAGGTTATGGTAAAAAAAATTATATGGTTTCCCTGATAAAACACATCCTTTTCTATGTACTATAAGTGGATGTGGTTTGGTAAATTATTTATATAGGGGTGATAACACCGAAATGTGTTGGTCAAGTATATCTCAACCATAATTCTGGATCATGGTGATTAAGCCCTTATTACACACCTATTTTGGAAATCCTAGGGTATATTCTTAGGTTAATTCACATTTTATTTAAGAGTCATTATGAGGGATTTAAATAGATTATGAACATAGATTTTCTAGGTTCCAATAGTATTTTAAAATAAAATTAAAGTGTCATTAATTTGACATCCTATAAATTATTTTAACAATTATACAGTTAATGTTTCGAACCATAAGGAACTGTGAAAATGCTAAATGTGTTTGAAAATGAAATGATTTCCCCTTAAGAAACTAAATGTTTTGGGAGTTGGAATGATAAATATTTTTTTTATTATTACATAAATGTCTAAATCTATAAATCATGGTGAGATTAAAAATTATAAAAGGAACAATGTACAGTTGATCCATTCATGAGGAACCACCAACCTTATTTTAGTGGATCTTTTGATCCACCAATTATTGTGAAATATGTCAATAACACTAAAATGATTTTTTTTCTATTCTCTAGTGCCCAGAACATTAAATGGTTATCCTATTTGTTTATCATTTTGACGGTGAATCATATCAATGGATGAATCTTATTAATAAGAAGAGGAAACATGAAGAAATTATCTCTATAGAAGGGATTGATTTTAGGAGATTTTTTTTTCAATAAGTACTTTCCCTATATTACCAAAAATAAGATAGATAAGGAATTCCTAGATCTAGGAAAAAGGATGATGAATCCATTAGTAACAATGAGGAAAATTTAACAATAATTGTAAGGTATGAATATATAATTAACATTGATTGATAAATTAAAATTTATTGAATCTTAAGTGGCTTAAAACCATATCTTTGAAGGGAATTACCCATAAGAGACTTGATTAGATATGGATGAATTCTTCAATGTGTAATGACAATTGAAATAGATGTTAGAGACTCTCATATATCTCATGTTTTTGATAAGAAAATAAATATTTATTTCCAAGGAAATTATAATAACAACAACCATAGAGGTAAGAACTTGAGTTTTACTTTATACCATAAGTGTAGAAATAAGAATGAAGGGTATTGTATTAAATGGAAAAGTAATTTTTTAATTTGTGTAATAGAAGGCCATCGGGAAATTGAATACTAGTTCAATAGAAAGAAGTTATCTAATTATGAAAATTGAGAGGAATATACAAAGAATTCACCACTTACACTCTAGAGATATAATAAAAAATATTAATGATTTTATACTAACCAGTGCTTGAAACCGATGATTAATCATGTTGATTATTGTTATAAATATATTAATAATAGAAAAAAGGGAAATCTAATGTGATCACTATTTTTTATGTTGGGTGAAATAACTAAATGGTGAAAGATACACTTACTATCCACTATAGAACTTCAAATGTATTGTTTTTTTATATTTATACTTACTCGTTTATATCTGATTAATTTTATTAGGTTACTATATTAACAACTTAATTATTAGATGATGAAATAGTAGTGAACACTTATAATGCTATAATGATCACATATAAAGTCTATGAATATTCTCCAATATAATTTTCTGGTAATGTGCTCTATGAAAATCATGTTATAGTTATTCAAGTTGAATTTGATGTGATTTTGGGAATGGATTTGATTTATTTATATAAAACCATTATCAATTCCTATGTATAGGAAGTAACATTTTATATTTCTAACCAATCTCTGATTATCTATCAATGTGAGGATAAATATGAACATCCAATGGAAATTACATCCATTTCATTGGTCTTGATTATTATTTAAAGGGGGTACTTATCTTATATGATTGGGTAGAAACTCAATATTTAAAATATGCCTAATGTGTGAGAGTTTTTATATGTCCTTATAGAAGAGTTACCTAGTATTTATCTAAACCATGATGTCTATTTTTCAATAGAACTCATACCCGGTTCTACACCTATTTCAAGGAATTCATATAGAATGACCTTGATTGTGTTATAAGAATTAAAGAATAAAATACATGAGAATATTGATAAGGTATTAATTCAGACAAGTGAATCATCACGAGATTCACCTATCATTTTTTAAGAAGAATTATGGATCAATTTGACTCTGTAATTATTATCAAGAGAATTACTAGATCGTGATCAATAATAAGTATCCTACACCCTATTTGATGTTTTTTTCATCAATTATGAGGATATAAATTTTTTAAAAGAAATATCGTTGACTTGGATACTATGAATTGGGGGTCATAAATGAAGAAATACCCCAAAATACATTTATATTCAGTTAGGGAAACTATATAATTATAGTGATTCCATTTGGTCTTACTAATCCCCTATCTATCATTAATGGTTTAGTGAATATATCCTTTATAGATTGCATTGATAAGTTTTTGGTATTCTTCATAGATGATATTATTATATATTCCAAGATTAAGGAATGGAATGGAAATCTATTGAAGATCATATTAAAGACCCTAATGAATGAGAAGCTGTATGAAAAATTTACCAAGTGTGATTTTTTTTCTACAAAAAGTTTCATTTTTTTGGTTATACAATCTCAATAGAGGGTATATCATTAGATTCATTGAAGAAGGAAGTTATTGAACATTTTCCTAGACCAACCACTATGATTGCAATCATTATTTTTTAAAATATTGTTTGGATATTATTGATACATTCTAAAATATTTATCATGACCATGTAATCCAATCACCATTTTAACTTATAAGCGAGTTAAGTTACTTCAGGATAATTAATGTGAAGAAAATATTAAGGAACTTAAGAGGAAGTTGGATAGTGAGCGTATTCTCACACTACCTTATAGAAGAGAAGATTATTTTATTTATAGTGATGCATTTAAGAAGTATTTGGGGTGTGTTTTTATACAAAACGATATAGTGATAGGTTATTTACCACACCAATTAAAAGTTCATGATAAAAATTACCCGACTCATGATTTGGAATTAGTTGTGGTAATATTTAAATTAAATATATAGTTTCATTATCTTTGTGGAGAATGGTGTGATATATATATTTATCATAAATTTTTGAAGTATATATTTTCCTAGAAAGAGTTTTATACGTGATCAAGAAGATAGTTAAAGCTGATTAAATATTATGACTTAGTAATACATTTAAACCCTTGTAAATAGAACAAAGTGGATGATTCTATAAGTTGAAATGAAAATACTTGCTTATATATTAAGAGGATTATAAAATATCCCATATTTATGTATTTTAAAAGGATATACCTTATAATATTGAAGTAAGGGGATAAATATTATCTATATAGAAAGAGTGTTCAAATATCTATCTATATAATGATTAAAGAGGCACAAAAGGAGGATGTGGGGATATTATCGAAAGTGATTAATGTTCCCAAGTTAAACCTTTATTATGATAGAATGATGTGATTTAGGAACTATGTATTTGTCCTATTAATACTATACCAAAATAAGGAAATATTATAATAAGATCATTGTTCAATATTCTTTAATCATCATAGAAGTATGAAGATATACATTGATGTTAAAGAGTATTTATGGTGGGATAACATGAAGAGATATATTGTAAAGTATGTATCTTGGTGCATGGGTTTTCAGAAAATTAAGGTTGAGAGATAAAATTATAATGTGTTGTTGAAACTATTAACCACACTAGAATGGAAATGGGAAAACATCACCTTGGATTTCATCATCGAACTCCCCAAAACATCTAAAGGCCCTAAAGATATTTGGGTAGTAGTTGATCTTTTTTTGAATTCAGTTCACTTTATTTATATCTAGTAATATTTATCACTTGATAATTTTTACTAGATATACATTAATGATGTGGTAAGGTTACATGGGGTACCACATTATATTGTATCTGGTCAGGATCAAAGGTTCACCTCAATTTTTTGGATAAGTATTCACAAAGCTCTAAATAAAGAGTTGTTTTTTAGTAATGTTGATCATCCAAATATATATGGTAAATATGAGATGAAAATTCATATGAAATAGTATATTTTGAGTTTAATTTCTCTATATTTCAAAGGATATTGGGAGCAACACCTTCATCTAGTTGAGTTTTCTTACAATAATAGCTATCACACAATAATTTTGATGGATCCTCATGAAACCCTAAATGGAAATAAGTGAAGAACTATGATATTATGAGATGAAGTTAGAGAAAGAAAAATATTAGGGCCTAATATGTATGATGAAATTAAAGATAAGGTTATAGAAATTCAGCAGCATATCAAGCCAGCTCCGAGTCAATAAAAGAGTTATATTGAAAATCATTGATGAGATTTGAAATTCAACATTGGTGGGAGGGTATTCCTAATTTTTTTACAAGTAATAAGGTTATAATATTAATAAAATAAATTAAATTTGAGACCTAGATAAATTTTTTCCTTTCAATATTCTTAGATATGTAGAGGCAATATCTTATCATTTGGCACTCCCACTAAACCACTCTCAATTTCACGACATGTTCCATATATCTATCCAGAGAAAGTACATACTCGATCAATCACACACAATGAATTTAGAGGTTATACTACTATAGTATTATATTTCCTATAAAAATAAACCATTATAAATATTATATCTTTTAGATAAATTTCTATGGAATAAGAATACACACATGGTTAAAGTTATTTAGAGGAATAAAAAATTCATAGAAGCTATATGGGAACCTGAGGATATGATGAAGAATATATATAATCATTTATTTATTATAAAATGATATAATTTAAATTGATAAATTAATTTTAACAGGGTTATAATATAACACCCAAATATTTTATATATTTTCTCCTTTGAAAAAAACTTGAAGCATTCGATAGCTTTCCTTACATGCAACACTAAGTCTATATGAACCGTGATATAATAAAACATTATAAAATCTCTCATAAATTGGTAGGAATGGATAGTAATAAAAACATAATGAAAATAATGTATAAATATTTTTAATAATGAATATATATTGATTAATGTATTATAAATAATTACTAAAGTTTCTATAAATTTGTTTTAGGCTTTAAAAAAGCATCTTCTTAAAAAATGGTATTTATTTTATTTTTTCACATGTACATTATAATTAATCTATAAAATGATTATAAGTTTTATATTAATAAAATAATATCGTTTTTCAAATTATCATGTCAATAATATCTTTGGTTTAATTTTTAATATTTTTTTAGAAAGATGTATTCTTTAGTGAATAGTATAAATATATGTTTTTGTAAAAAATATCATTTCCATTAAAATAAAAGTACCGATATATTTTGAATTTGATATTAAGGTAACATAATTATAGTTTAATTTTAACTAATATAATTTATTATATAATAATAATCATTATAATTTATTTTTATATAAGTTTATTTTTGTGATTAAAAACACAATTTTCTAAAAAATGTTTTTGTTTGCATAATGTGTTTTTATCTTAATAAATTAAATTAATATGTATTGATTAATTATTTTCAGGAAATTTATTTATTATATATTAAATAATATATTTTAACATTCATTTTATGGTTTATATAATTAATTTAATGAAAGTAAATATTATTTTATGCTTAAAGATGAATTCCTTTAAAACAAGTTTTCATTGCAATTTTCACACTTATTTAAAATTAAATTCAAAATATTATAGAAATTTAATATAGTAAAATTGATTAAATATTTTGAATCATTATAATTAATATAATATAATAGGGTCCACTTAATTTTTGGCTATAGTGAACAGTAAAAATAATACAATTTTGTTAGTAGGCATATGGTTAAAACGTGTTTATCGGGGGGGGGGGGGTAAAAATGAGAATAGAGGATAATGGTAGGATTTGTAACAAAACCTATAAAATTATTAATGGTTGATTATATTTAAAAATTATCATATACTACCTTTTAATACCTTTTTATTGGGATCCAATTTACCATTAAAGTGACCTTATATCATTGAAATATTTTTTGAAATTCCATATGTGCCCATCCCCTCGCTTATAAAAGGGAACATGTTATCCACAATAATTAAAAACATTATAAAATATCTTATATTAAACCTTACAATAATAATTCCTCTCATACTAGATGTTTTTTTTCTTATCCTATGACCAATGCTTCACTACTAAATGAGTAAGCCAAAGGCAGTCTCTTAAAGAACATTTATAGATCTTTAATAAGATCTATCAACTTTATTTAATATTATAATTCCTATAAAAATGTTATATAAATTAAATTATGATGAATTAAATATAAAAAAAATAAAATTATATTTTATCATGGTGATATCATAAAACATTACCACCTATTCTAAATCAAATGTGAGATGAAAGTATCGCTTGTGCGTATGCGTATACTACTTCCTCCACGCAACGATGCAATTCATTTTCTAAAACCATCATTAATGGTTTTTTATTATGATATATTAAATTTATATTGATATATATATTATATTTATGTTATAATAATTATTATGGATGTTTTAATTGATATTTACCTTTATTAATTTCCACCCATCAAAAAAGTGGAAACGTTACTCGTGCATACGTAAGAACCACAAGCTCCACATAGTGATGTAATTAATTAATCATCACCACTTTATAATAATGGTTAAAAGTATGTATATAATTAATATATATTATATTTACATCATTAAAAACATTTTTTCAATTAATTAACCATGATTTGAATAGCATGGACCATAACCGCCAAACTAGAACATATATAAAAAATGAATTAGTAAATATCTAAAATGACGATGATAATGAAAGATTGTTAATGAACAGGTGATAATATTTTATAAGTAAAACATGTTTTGTATAATAGGTATTATTAGGTTTCATTTATATAATTATAATAAAATTTAAATTTTTTATACAGGAGTTTAGAGAACTTATGAAGAAAGACAAACTTGAGGTAGGAGGTTTATGTTACAATCTCATTTTTACAGGGAACATTTTTGATTAAATTTTTTGATGATGAAATTGTATGATCAACCTATTAAAATTATTATTCATTTTATTATCCTCTAGTTAGTTCTTGATATTCTATTTTTTCCTTTTATTTTCATCTCTTTAAGTACTCAAGTGACAAAAATATCTTTTTATGGAAAATTGATCTTGTTTTTTTAATTTTTTTCTGGTATCATTTCTCAATGTCCTTATATTATTTAAGAAGTTTTTTGGACTTTTTTTAGTATTATAAAATGTTTTTTTAAATTAAATTATACTATATTTTATTTTCATTATGATTGTTTAAAAAGAACCTTCTTACCAATTTCCATACATTATACTTTTGACTTTTACAGAAAATGTGAAATGATTTTTTTAACATACATTACCTGAATTAATTTACCTACCCTCATGAATACTATTTTATTTAAATACTAATTTATAAGTTTCATTTTATTTTTAAAGAAAATTTTTCCATAATATTTTGTAAATTTTTCAATTCTAAAGAAGTGGATTCAAATGAAAAGTGTATTTTCCTTAAGAATGTTTTAGTGATCTATTAATAGAATTTTCATCAATAATAAAATCCTTTGATGTTTCTTATGATTTTATAGGGATATGATACTATGTTACCATATTTATTCTTTTTTATGGATGTGTTATTATTGTGATGAATCAATATTTTTGAATCTTGTTTCCTTTTGACCAGTTAATATTTCATGATATGATGAATGTTTTATGATCTTGTTGCATATATTTATATGGTCTTTATTATGTAATCTATAGGCATATAATTATATATCCCTATAATTAATTGGGTAAAGAAGGATATTATCGATCCCACTTTGTATAATTTGTATTAATTTTCAATGAGTTTGTTAATGAATAAGGAGTATTTATTGATGTCAATTTTTTGAAGAAGCTCGGTGAGTGAGGATAAAGTGGTTATGCTTTGAAAATTGTTAAAGATTTATTGGATGTCATTCGGTAAGAATATTTTTCATGTTAAATTGGAAATTTTTTGTGATGTTTTTATTTTCCACAAAATATTTCAATTTCATTAAGTGATGTGTTCATTGTTTATAACATTTGGAAATTATAATTTAATTCCAAAAGAAAAGAATAAATAGATCCCAGTAAGTTATTCCATGGTTATCATATATTCTTGGATGTTTAAATATTATTTTTGAAATGAATACCATATGAAGATAAGAATATGTGCTAGTAGGTAACACTGTTTCTATAGGAGACTATTCATGCATCCATGATACATGTATGAGTTCAAGATTCTATGAATGATGGATCATGGGACTATTTCCATATGAATGTGATAATTCATATCATAAGAAAGAACAACACATTTTTTAATGTTACATTACCTTCATTCAATAAATCAATGAAATTATGAGATCTTAGGGAGTACTAAATCACCATTGAAAAGACATTTAAACAAGATCATTAACACATCATATTTCTTAGATAAGAAGTAGAAGTGAAACTATTCTATAACTACCAATGTTCCATTAGTAGAGAGCCTTTAATGAGATATTGAGAACCCTCATTTTATAAAAGAATAGCAGGGAGCATCTATGCCTTTAACAAAGGTAAAATTTTCAATCAACTTGGATACCTAATAAAGAACTACAAACTATCTTTCATAAATAATAGATCTAAAAAACCATTATAATTTTGTGAGGATGATCTCATTATACACTAATAATTCTAAAGAATAAAACATCCAAATACATCTTTTATGAAAAAATAATCATATACCAACTATTGTTTATGTTATAAGAAGAGGGTTTATATGAAAAATTATATAAAACATCACTATGTCACATGAAGGAGGATCCATTCAAAACTATTTGTTTTTTTCAAAGAAATAAGAAACCTCACCCTCTTGCACAAAGATAAAGGAGGAAGGTATAATAATAATCTTATGTTAGGGGGAAATGATCTTGAAGGAAGAATGTTCACATGATCCATCTGTTTATGCGAAGTATAAGACAATGTATGAGTTTATCATCCAATTAATACATGAAAAGTTGGATACCCAAATTTTTTATGAAAATGTTGAGAAGATAGTAAAAAATTATAATCTTAATCAGTATTTAATAATATCACATAAATATAATAGATCAATATATGGTTATTTTTTAGCGTTTACAAACACGAGAAGACATATAAAATTTACATTCATGAATTGATAAACATACTTTTAATAGTATTTTCATGAGAATTGAGTATGTTGAAAAATGAGGAAGAAGACAACATGTCATATTTTGAAGACATTTCAATTGATCTTTCTTATATTATAGTGATATGTATTAGAAGTAATATCTTATACTTATTTAGTAGATTACTGGGACAATATGCATATAATGTTATTGATTATATTCAATGTTATTCGAAGACTTTCAGTGACACTATTCATTTAATATACTAGAAATACCAGTGATATATCAGAATCTGAAAAGTTATGATAAATTCAAGGTGAGAAGTTTAGCAGTGTTTTATAAGAATACTTGACTGCATGGACTTTAAATAGAATAAGGACAACTAGCTCACTTCATTAGTAGTGAGAAGTAGTTAAAGTCATATTAATAAGAGGTTGTTGGAGATCCATTGATAAAGTAGCAGTTCCAGTATAAATGAAACCATTTATCCATTAAAGGGAGTGAATATTACATATATTTACTTTTGTATTAATTTTACCACACTTGTAATCATGGAAATTAATAGTGATAATAAAATACATGAAATAACCAAAGGTTGGTCATGGTAAGGAGAAGGCTCTCTTGTTATGGAAAAAAATTATAAAAAACCTCATTTTCTTTTTAGTGCTTCCATTTTATTACATATAGAAAAAATGAGACTTCAATGAATGAGGGATCGAGGCTTTAACCAATTTCTAAGGTTGAATTTAAAAGAAAAATTTTAAAAAGAAACCACTGATTCACCCCTCTCAATGGTTTATCCATCCCGAGGCTCTATAAGTTTATTATATCTAGGTTACCTATATTAGATTAATTCTCTATGATGACATTTTTCTTTTGAAGACTTGAATTTTGTTCATATAATTAAAATAAATTTAATTTTTAGAGAATTTATTACTATTTAAAATTAGAACATAGTTTTTACTAATACATTGATCAACATGAAAAAGAAATAGAAGAATAATATGAAGAACATGTCCCTTTTTCCAAGATATGAAGAATAAGTTTTAGTCAATCATAGAAATTTTGATGTTAGATATGAAATTTTTGGGTATGAACAAATATGTGGCATCCCAACTTGGGTTCCACTCAAAAGTTCCCCAAACCCGGTTTTCCATATGGACTCAAGCGCGCCTTCCCGTATGCTAGAGGATGGAAACTAGCAGTGAGGGAATATGGTGTGTCTATAGGGATATTATAACCACATCACCTAAGTGTATCATAATAGATAATAAATATAACATCTAAAAAGTAGAAGCATAATATGAACATATGGCCCAACATATAATATACACTATTACATTAGACTAATAACTCACCATAGAAGAAGAAGACATGAATAATAGATAACAGAATAAACTGATAATAATACTCAAAAGATGGAAACTGAATCAAATACAAAATGAGGATGATACATGTCATGTCTCTATAAAGATGGAAAAAATGGATAAAATGAAAAATGAAAAAAATGATATACAAAAGAAGAAAAAAGATGCCAAAAACTATATAAGAATTCCAAGATCTATCTCAATCATCTACTACCAAGATCCATTATAATAGAATCAATCAATCTCAGGTGTCCAAGGTGGGATGATTCCCTTTTCCAACACCTGCTTACATGTATTTTGACAGAGTACCAATAGTGGCCTAGATTGTGTGTAAGATAAATATGATTAGGCCACCACCAATAATTCTTATACTATCTAGTTATTGTAATATAAACTGATACACTTTTCATGCATGCTTATATAAAATTAAAGTATTACAGTACTATAAATACCCTAATAAATTCTTCATCCTAAGTTGGTAATGTATCTGAACATGAGATCATTTAGTTATTTAATTATGTTCTAGTTTATATAAGTAGGTCATGTGAGGTATAACCATAACTAACATCATGATATGATTATAATAATAAAGGATCCATGATACAACAAAGCATCCTGTAATGATGATAATAATGAAGAGGATCCAATGTAATAACTAAGGAATAATTGACCCCGGGGATCAATCAAAATCAATAATAATCTATAGATTGGATATAAGGGTACTTCGTGCAATCTAATGGGCATCTTTTAGGGCATTCCACTATAATATAATTCTAATAGAGTCTAAGGAACTCATCCAAGGTAAAATGAGATAATCAATGACTAGGTTCGATGGGTGTATCCATGGTGACTCATGTTCATAGATTCCATACTGGATCCAATGAGTGTATCCAATTCATCCTATAATGATAATGGATGGATCCTATGGTGTCATGTTGGGAATCCACTAGTAGACAAGGATCAAGTTCCAAGTTGGGTATCACCCTTGGCAATCAACATCATAGAATCAGAATGTAATCCATGAGTGATCAAGGAATCCCCTCAAGAATCCAAGTCTAGCTTGAGTATGGACACTCCTATAATATTGAATAGGTCCATATGCATTAGAAACATTATAATTCATTCATTAATAAATTATTCCATGTATTACTCATGCCATTTAATTATTCATTTTAATCAATTTGTTTCCTTTTATTAGTGTGAAAAGAAATAACTAGGAATGAAACCATATAGTACATAAGTTAATTAACCATTAATTAGGTTTACTCCACTTCCTTTCGTAATCATGGAATGGTGTTCTATGGACATGTAACCAACTCAACTAATTACATTCTTACAGTCTATATGATACATATACTTTACTTTCCATTTATTATATAAAAGATTCATTTATAAATTGAATCACTTAACTTATAAGGGTCTAGTGAAATTATCACATACAAGAGATAACCATTGTAATTCATAATTAATTTTATTATGTAAGTCCTTACCATTAATAGGGTTAATCCATTTCACACCCAAACAGTGGCATATATGAACAAAACCAACCACTAAAGGCATATGCATGGGAACACCATACTTGGAATGGAACATGTCGAGGCCTCAACTTTTAATGGTGCGATGATACTATATAGAAAGAGATCTATAATATGATTCTAATGACTCTAAGTAAGAAATATGAATTTCCTAAAAAGTTCTCAATGTAATCGGTGCACTCACAACTACGACCATTTATAAAATGGAGACACTTGAGTGATGAGTCATAAACCACCTACCTCGAGTCTATAGAACTACCCTCATCTAATATCAACCATTAGTTTGGCCTGGATGGGTAGAAATATGAAGAATGAATCAATGCCATGGAAATAGGGTATAAGATACTTCATCTAAATAACATCAGTGGGGTAAATAAGAATGATGAATGACTCAAGATGAATCAATTACTTAACAATTCAAATCTAACATGACAAATAAGGATCAAATCAGACTTTAGATCAGATCTCAGAATCAAAACCTATCAAAGAGGGATTTGGGATTTAAAAAGGGATAAGAGATCCTCTACTGTATACTAGATAAGAAATTAGATGTGGGGAATGATTTAAAATGAAATTAATGAAAAAATTGAAAATTTACCCTAAATATTTTGGGATCATGGTTTAGTTACACAATTGGCCAAACGTTTCACCAACCGTGCATGTATCACTACCTTATAAGGGTACCCACTTGGTAAAGACAAATGGATATGGAAAAAATGTTCCAACCATGAAAAATGGATCTACTAATAATTGAAGACCATTCACACAACCGTGCGGTCCAATCTACACAGTTTCCTCAAACCATGTAGCCTCATTCTTATCACTACCAAGACCCACATGGTTAGGGGTAACTATGACACATTCCCCACATAGTTTCTCATAATTGTGTGACCAATTAATTTTTCCACTGGTTGGGGTTCTGAGATTTGAAAAATCCCTAAAAACTCTCAAAAACTTTCTAACCACAAAGGGAAACCATAATAGGTACAAAAAAATTAGATCAAACATTAAATAATCCATATATGAGAAAAATATCAGTTTCTTACAGTCTTCCTTTTTAATAGAACTATTCCCCGAGTTCACCTTCTAAGTGTATAAAAAATTATTTTGAGAACAACTATGGACTCTAAGATCCTATGTCGGCCTTCTGCTCCAATGTATTGTCATGTACATGGCTGTGATTCCATAACACACACACAAAAATAATAGATCGGACTTATGATATATTCAATGATGTATATAGTATAATCCTTAAATGAAGCATCAATATATAACCCAACTTCCTCAGGATCAAAAGTACGAGACGGGTTGGCTTGATAATAGCGAAGCTGTGAAATATGGAAGATTTTGTGCATGACATGGTACCTATGAGGTAATAAAAACTAATATGATACTTGACCAAATCTCTACATAATCTCAAGTGACCTTACATGATGAGGTGATAGTTTCCCTTTCCTCCATATCCTTCTATTCCCCAGCCTAGGCAATACCTATAGGAAAACATGATCCTTAACCTCGAAATCTAGAGGTCTTCGATAGTGATTGGCATATTATTTCTATCTATACTGAGTAGTAGACATATACTTTTGAATTAGATGAACTCGATTTGAAGTCTCCTACATGACATGAGTATGTAGTAGCATTGCCTCACCTACCTCTAACCAGTACAAGGGTGAAGGAAATGACCTACCAAAAAATTCCTCTATAGGAGCCATTTGAATTGTCACCTGAAATCTATTATTGTAAATGAACTCAAAGAGAGAGATATGATTCTCACAATAACCACCAAAGTCAGGTAAGCAGGAACATATCATATCCTCTAACACATGTATCGTTTGTTTCGATTAGCCATTGTTATGAGAGTGAAAGGTTGTTCTCTGAAGGAACTATGTTCCCATAGCTCTTTACAATCCATTCCATAACTGTGATGTGAAGAGAGGGTACCGATTTGAATTGATAGCACAAGGGACCCCCTATAGCTATATTTTCTCATAGACATAAAATATTCCTATCTTATTAACTGAGAAAGTATCCTTTCTAGGAAGAAACTGGGCTACTTTAATAATTTGACCCAAGACTACCCAAACAATGTTGCTTCCTTGAGGAGACCTCGGTAAGACAAAAATATATTCCATGAAAATATCTTCCCATTTCCATTCTATGACTGCAAGTGACAGTAAAAAGACAATGTGTGGCTAGTTCCTTCACCTACCGATAGGTGGAACACATATTGATAAAATCTACTATTTGAATTTCATCCCAAGTCACCAATTCTGGCGTCATATATCATGATACATCTTATAGATGCATATATGAACTCCCCACTGAGAAGTGTCAGGATGTCGTATCAGTTCCTATATCATACATTTTGGAACCCATACATGCCCATGTACATGTAGGATGTATTCTCCATCCACATACCAATTCTGAGGTGGGTCCTCTTCTGAAATAATCACTTGGAGAACCAGGCCTTAAGGATCTAAAAATTACCTACTCTTCAACTTATAATGAAGGGAATATGTAACTGTCATGTCTGAGAGATAAGAAAACTCATGAATATCATGAAACTCCAAATGCATCTCAGAGAAGAGGGCCATATATTTCCATTCATCAATGTATTCTTTCAGGTCCTATGCCCAAGTTTTCCAACTCAATGCATCCACTACCGTATTGTGTTTTCTAGGCATATAAGAAAGATCAAAGTTGATGAACTAAAGGTATTTGAGCCATATTCAATTTTTGATACTCATGTCATGCTACATAAAGAAATATTTTAGGATCTTGTAGTCAATATACCCAATAAAGAACTCACCCATCAGATAGTGTCTCTAGCAATGTAAATCATGGACCGATGCTTCTATATCAAGGTTGTGCGTTAGATAATTCCACTCACGGGGCCTGAACTACTAAGATCTATATACAAAAAATCCACCCCCTACATCAGAATTACTCACAGGATAATTTTTGAAGCATCATAGAATACTATATAACCTCTTCCAGGCTCTAGAAGAATCAGAATAATCGCTGAGATAATACTTCCTTTAACCTTCTGAAAGCACTTACCAAACTCTTTTGACAATATAAACTTGAGAACCTTCTTTTTAAGAGTATTAATAGGAGATTAAAGGAATTATAGGTCCTTTAAAAACACTTTTAATATCCATATTTCCCTAAGAACCTCTATATATCAAACACATACTTGGGATTCTCCTAGTAAACCATGACACCCACCTTTTCTAGGTCAAAAAATACTCATATTTATGACATAATATGACCTAATAAGTGAAATTGTTTAATAAAATAGTGTAACTTATCAATCTTGAAATAATGATGATGCTCTCTCAATTTATTCAAGAGAATATCAAGATGTAGATCATGGTCTCTATGACAGTGAGAATACACCAAGATTTCATCCAAAAAGACCACAACAAAGGAATCCATATTCGGATGGAAAACCCTATTAATCAAATCCATGAAAACTATAGTCATGTTTTTAAGGTCAAATGACCTAATGAGATACTCATACATACCATAGTTACTACAAAAATCTATACAAGGTATGTATAAATTTTGTAATCTCACGTGATGATATCTTGATATCAGGTCAATCATTGAGAATACCCTAGCTCACAGATCTGGTCAAAGAGATCATCTATTATTGACAGTGTATACTTATTATTAAATATATGTTGGTTCAACTATTGGTAATCCACACATAAAAAAAGGGTCACATCTACCTCCTTGGAAACAATCATGGGTGAACCCCAAGAATAAGTGCTTGGTAGTATAAAACCCTTGGACTATAAATCCTCCAATTGTCACTTGAGAACCTAGAGCTTAGTAGGTTCCATCTTGTATGGAGGAATGGACATTGTAATTTATCCTAGAATGAGTTCAATCATAAACTATAACTTTATCTTAGAAAGAAATCCATAAAAATCATTAGGAATGACCTTGCTAAAACAATCTACTACAGGAGGATAATTAATTTAAGGAAAACCATACTGTTATATATAAAAACTAGAAATATGGATGGTCACTCAACCTAGCTGATGATTCTCTAGTCCAGCTCTACCATAATAGAAATCCCACTCACCGTTTTAGAGATAGATGTTGCCCCTGGTGATGTGAATGAAACACTGTAATGATAGTAGTCCACAATGGTGTGATATAGAACAAACCAATCATTTCTAAGAATTAAATTGAAGTACGTCATCTTGAGGACAAATAGGTCCTATAATAAGGGGTAAATACTTACTTAATGGGGGTAGTCTATGCATTTGTGTATTCCCATGAACCAGACACCCAATGACATATCCATGTTCATCAAACCAGATTAATACTATATTTCTAGCATGATACTTCCCAAGATAGATAAATAGATGATGGAATGTGAACACCTATATCAAATAAATAAGATACAATAGTGGAGGTTACCAGAATAGTATGTCATACTATCAATGGTCTTCCAATCTGATCACTGGGTATCACCTGTAACAAATGAAACTATCTTGATCCATGGACCTATGCTATAGTTGGAGTACCTTGAGTATGAAATCTTTGTAGGCACTGATGATCTAAAGGCTGGCTATCACAACAAATACCTCCTCCTTGGAAATTATTGTTGGTGATACTCCAAATCCCAACCTAACATGGCATAAAAGAACCATCCCTTGATGGTGGAGATGATATGGATCCTCTTTCATTGGAAGAAAATACAAAGGTCTGATAGAATCTCTAAAGTTTCCCCATATGGCTGCAATCATGACATTCCAACGAGTCTTAATCACAATGAGGCTTCAGATTCCCCTGTAGTCCACACTAATGGCATAAAATAGAGTTTCCAGTGTGGTTACTCTGACATCCACTAGTCTGACATGAAACCTAGAGGTAACTTTTCCTACTATTGGAGGAACTATTGGACAACCTGAGGACTGATCCTCTTTTTCCAGTACTATTACCTTCCCTCAGGTTGGGATTAGTGATAAGATCCTAATTTACGATCTCAAATAAAGAAGGCAGGTGAGAACATTCACCTAAGTATAGATGTAATACTAGACCCCTCATCAAAACTTCTAGTACATGATATCTCACCACCAACTAGAATCAATTCATAGACGTGTAATGTAGTAAAATGTGATGAATAATCCATGATTGAAATATCACCATACTCTAGATGCATGAAAACTATGGTCTAGTCAGCTCTTAGTGTCTAAGGAAAGAAGTGATCATAAAAGGTAGAATGAAAATTAGCCTAAATCATGCCCTAATGACAACCTAAACAAGTAATTAAATCCCTCCAGTGATTTCCCAAATGACGAAGAATATTGGTTTCACACTTTAATAGCCTCTATATAGGTATCTCTAGATGCTCAATGATATAGAGAATGGCCTCCATCCAAGGGTCAACTTCCCATGGACTTACATCCCCCCCAAAAGGTGGGAAGATGCTACTGATGGAAATCATGGGTTAGATCATCCATAGTAGGTTCAGTTCGTATATCACCTTACATGGATTGTATCAGATGTAGAAAACCCTCATGCGGCTGAGTTTTAATTCCAAAATCTGGTATAGAAGGTGGTGCCTTAGGTGGTACTATAGGTGTGATCAATGGTGGCTCAAGGCCCATGACCTCTAGAGCATGATCATCATCACCCTCCCAGCACATGAAATGAGAACATCATGATGAAATCACTCAAAAAATGACAAGAACATTCCTCAGAACAAGATTTGAATTAAATAGTTACTATAGTAGAAGCAGGACATAAGTAGAAGGTCTCACTACCTATAATATACTACCCCAACTACCCTCTTATAAGTCTAGGTATTGGTATGTTCTAAAGTTTAAATTATAGGGGTTACAATAGGTAAAGTGTCAATAATACTTGGCCTCTTTATTTAATAGAAAACAAAACCATTATAAGTCATATTTTTTATTTTTAAGTTTTCATTTATGAATGTATATATACACAGGTTCATTTAAAATGGGTTTCTATTACCCGGGAATTAGGGCCTATACAACCTATCACTAAGATCAACACCCATTTAATTTCTAGTTAACTCAGTCTACATTCGGTCTTAGAAGGTAATAGGTTATACAAAATGTCTTGACTCAGTAAAATACCCATTCCAACCCATGATGGATCATAAATATTATGATTTGGAACTAGAAATCACTCTATCATTGACAAAGATATGCACAAGTATATATATAAACAAGGTTCAATCAACAATCATAAGAAATAAATAAAAATGCAAGTAGTGAAATACACCTAAATGGAATGAAATATGCATGGCACATAAGTTCTAGGTTCCTAAAATGATTCATGTTTGATACTCCTTGCCATCATCTCATTGGGCAAGGACAAAATGAAAACCTCAATCACAATAATAATACTAACCATCACAAAACATATGCATCACCCAATGGTAAAATTTTATCAACTGTAATAAGAAAAAACAAAACAAAAATTCTTATTCAGGAAACTCAACATTTAACCAAAACATGGGTTAGATACACCCAAGGATTACTTATAACAAAGTTCCAAGAATTAATAATCTCCTATATATTGTCTCAAAATAGTAAAGCGAGAAAGGAACTTCTCTAATACCACTTTTTTATGTATCGAACTAGGTTCCACTCAAAGGTTCCTTGAACCCGGTTGGTCGCATGGCATCATGCAGGCCACCCCATATACCAGAGGCTTCCGAATAGTAGTGATGGCCTAAGGTGTGTTTGTGGGGAGAATATGACCTCATTACCAAAGTGTATCATAATGGATAAGTAATATAATAATAAAATAGTATAATAATACATGAATAATAAATAACATAAGCAACTGATAATAATACTCAAATGATGGAAATCGAAACATATACAAAATGATGATGATACTTATCATGTCTCTATTAAGCTGGAAAACATGGATACAAGGCAGCAGGCATACCATGCTAAAAAAATAAGAAAAAAGGATCCAGAAACTATCCATGCATCCTGAGCTTGAGATTAATCATCATCTACCAAGCTCCATCCTAATATAATCAAGAAATATAATGTGTCCAAGGCGGGATACTTCCCTTTGCCAACACCTACATACATGTAATCTGCACGGGTACCAATGGTGGCCTGAATAGGATTTTAGATAAATCTTAATAGAACATCCCCCATAGTGTCTATACCATTTATTCAATGTAATAAAAATTGAAATATTGTCAAAACGTTCTTATATAAAAGTAAAGTTTTATAGTAATGAAAATACTCCGATACCTACTTCAACATTAGATGGTAATATCTCTGAAAAATAGATCATTTTGTTGGTTAATTATGTTTCAGTTCATATAATTAGGTCACATGAGGTATAACCAGAACTGTCATCATGACAAGATAATAATAATAAAGGATCTAAGATAAAACAAGACATCCTGTAATGATGATAATAATAAATTGGATCCAAGGTAATAACCAAGTCATCTTAGACCTCAGGGGTTAAGACAACTTAGTAATAATATAAAACTTATTTATGAGGGGTATGTATATAATCCAAATGCTATCACCCAAGACAGTACACTTTAATATGTTTCTAATCAAGTCCAAGGAACTTATCCAAGGTAAAAAGGGATAAGCAATGTCTAGGACCGATGGGTGTCTCCATAGAACCTCATATATATAGACATCACGTTAGATATAAGTAGTGTATCCAAGTAATATTATAATGAAAATGAATAGATCATACACCATCATTCCAAGCATCCACTAGTAGAAAATGACCAGGTTCCAAGGTGGCTATCACCCCTAGAAACTAGCATCCCTGATTCAGAATGGTGTCCGTGAGTGCTCAAGGAATTCCCTTAGGAATACAAGGATAGCTCAAGTCTAACCACTCCTATAATAGTTAATAGGTCTATATGTAATTGGAACTTTATAATTGATTCATTAATAAATTAGTCGATTTATTACTCATGTAATTTCAATAGTAATTTGGTTCAAGATGTTTCCTTTCACTAGTGTGACAAGGGATAACTAGGACTGCAATAATTTAGTACATAAATTACTTTATGATTAATTAGGTTCACTCCATTTCCTTATATATTCATGGAAAGGTGTGCTGTGGATGTGAAACCAAGCCAACCAATTACATTCAATCAGGCCATGTGATTCATATAGTACACTTTCCATTTATCATTAAAAATATTCATTGATTAATTGAAGAACTTAACTTAGATGGGTCAAATGACATTATCATATAAAACGGATAACCATTATATTTCACAATTCATTTTATTAAGGTGGGTATTACCATTAATATGGTTAATCTATTTCACACCCAAATGGTTGCATATACGAACATAACCAAACACTAAAGGCATACATATGGAAACACCCTACATGGGGTAGACCATGTTGAGGTATCAACTTCCGACTGTGTGATGATAATATATAGAAAGTTCCCTAGAATATGATTCTAATGACTATAATAAAGGAATATGAATTTAATAGGCTACACCAGATGAAATTGGTGTGCACACAACTGAAAATTTATAAAATGTCAATACATGAGGGATGAGTCATATACCACCTACCTTGTGGCTATATGTAGAGACCCGAAGCTTAACGTACATAGATATTACATTACTTTTGCGGAATACTTAGTACATAACAAAACATACACACAAGGACCGTAATAGTTTAGTGTCTTTGGAAACTTGGAATAAAATCTTCTAATCGTGGTGAAAGATCTTCAATATCTCCCATAAAGATCTTCTCTTTTTTTTCCTAAAACCTTTCTTTATATCCTGGGGAAAAGAAAACATAAAAGGGTGAGCTCAAATGCTCAGTAAGGGTAAACAAAAGAAATATAAATCACATCATATACATAAGAATATAGCTTTTGGAAATCTTAACCTGCAAAAGAGCTCATAATATCATAACATGGGAAAAATCATAGAAGTGAAATGTAATCCCAATAATCACAACTTAAAACATGAAACTTTGTGGCATACACACATAATCATAATTTCTTGTTAGTCAAGACTCATTGCCAAGACTATCTTAGTGGACAAAGTCCCTTTCTG
This sequence comes from Viscum album, assembly GCA_963277665.1. NCBI lineage: Eukaryota > Viridiplantae > Streptophyta > Magnoliopsida > Santalales > Viscaceae > Viscum > Viscum album. The sequence continues at coordinate 528,888,153 of OY728146.1, forward strand.
AACCGAGTCACCCTCGTTTCAGTCCTGTTTCACTGAACCGGTATAACCTACCATTCTAGCCATGTCTATCTCATGAGATATAAAATCTTTACCCAATGCATTGGAGGGAGATATATGTCCCACCCATCTCATAATGATACCATTCTTATGTGTGCCACAAAGTTATAAATCATACATCATTTCATAACCCATGTAATAAAAATGGGAATCTTAAACATCGTGACATCATAAAACAATTCATATAAGATAAAGGAATTTATAAAAATAATTCCATAACAACATTATCAAATCAATGTAATAATAGAGATAAAAACAGAACCCTTTATTATCTTAGATGGAAAATAATTTTGATAAAACACTTGAACATCATTCTTGAGGAAAATATCCTTTATGCTTCAAAAACACTTTTCCTTTCTTAAAATGACGTACAATTATAAACTAAAAGAAGTTGATTAAAAATAAACTTGAAAACTTGTAAAGGAAGCTTCTTGGAAATAATTTTTTAAAAATCCATTCATGCCGTATAAGTTAAAAAAAACATTCTTCGTACTTTTGTCGGAAAAGTCAAAAAGTACCTCGTATGAAAAATGACAAAAGATTCCTTTCATATCTTTTACTAAAAACTCACTGAAGTGTAAAATTGGATTTAAACAATTTTAGGTGGATGGAAATAATATTACATATTGAGGAAACATGGATGTGGATGATAAAATACAACCCAGTAAATGCCAAAGTATAAACAATCTCGGATAAAAATGAGATTGTGATATTTCCCTTACCTTAGGTCCGACTTGCTTTGTAAGTGTCTGAACCTCCTATATAATGATTTAAATAATGTTATTGACTTATTACAGAATCATACTTATTTTTATGATATCATATATGGTCATATTCTTAGCTTCTTAGTAGTAATATTTCATTGCTACTTGTTATTCGGGTGTTTATAACGTTTTGTTCTTATGCGTGATTTGTCGAATAAATTCATATTCTTTTATTTAGGTTATAGATACCTCATTTCCAGAATGGTATTAGTGTAATATATATCATATTAATTCATTAAATTCATTTATATAATCATTATGAAATGAAGATCATGTAGAACGGGTCGCATCACATCGTGGAGACGGTATTCCGTACGTACGCACGAGTGATGATATCGTTCCTATGATCGTGGAATTGTATTGGAGTATATGTATACTATTTCAGAATCAATATCACTTTATAATAGTCATATATAGTCATTATTTACACCATTATACCCATCCAAGTAAGGTGGTGGTGGAAAATAGATTACACCACGGCGTGGAGACGATATTCCATACGTATGCACGCGCAGTGATTTCTTTTTCCGTAGGATGGATAGATGGTGAAATAGGGTTGTTTCATAATTATAATAACATATTGGTATATGAGTGATACTTATTTTATTACTTCATAATGAAACAAATAAATAAGAAGAAGTGGAAGAAGAAATAAAGATGAAAGAATCGGTAACGGACATTACCTCTTCTTTGAAGTACTTCTTTGAGACCTTCTTTTAGGGCACTAAAATTGGACTTTTAAGAAGACCAGGACCTATAGGATGATACTAGGGAAGTGTAGAAGAGATTTTGGCAGGGTTTGGCCAAGCTTGAATGCTCAAATTGGTGTGAGGAGGTGAGGGAGGAGGTGCCCTTTTATAAGGGAGGAGATGAGCATCTTAGGAAAATCTCAAATTATTATTTTATATTAAGGTCAAATTCGGTTAATAATGGTTCCAAATGGTCTTATTTAGAATATAAAGTGGGGATGGGTCAAAATCATCTCATACAATAGGATTTAGACAAGTTTAGGTTATTATTTTAACCTTATCAATTAGATTTAACTCTAAGTTAAATATTTTAACTCTTACCGTGTCTTTTTGTTTTCTTACACTATATGGTTAATAAACTTATTATATCAAGCCAAACGAACCACAAGTAGTTTATTATTAATATATCTATACTTATCTAAGTCATTTGGCCGAACCTTAGATTTTTAGTAATTAAATAACAATTAATAATAAAATATTTGTTTTAAAAACTAATTTATGTTAATTTTGACACTATTTGGTACATGATTTTTATGAAATTTCTAACAGAATGATAAGTTCTAACCAAGTTACTTAAATCAATAATAGAATGTCATATTAACCTATAAAATTAGTGGAATTCATAAAAAGTCTCAAATTACATTTATTTTGGTGTTTATAACATCAATTATGTCAATATTTTCTTAAAAAGGTAATTATTGCATCATCGTTGTGTCATAAATAAATTAAATTATTTAAAGTATAAAAATTACAAATAAAATACCATTATGTAGGAAATCCTTTTATCTTTCTAATGAATATTTATAGTCGAAATTATATTATGTATAACCCTATATTAAAAATGTTTTAGTAAATAAACTTTGATTTTAACTCTTTTGACTCTTCTTTGAATTAAATAATAATAAAAGTCCTAATCTAATCCAAGTGGGCCTAAATGATAATATTTTACACTTAAGGTTGTTTTTGGTCGATATAAACTTGTAAAATAGGATTAGGACATGTGTTAGGGTAATATTAATATCATTTTTACCCTTAATTACCCTATTTACCTTTAACAGTGGTAAATAAAAGTAAAAAGTTACTATTCACCAAAAATTATTTTCATCTCATTGAACCACATTTTACTTACTGACATCAACCGTGTCTCTTGGATTTTTGAAATTACATTCACAGAAGCGGTAAAATTAAGATTTATGAAAAAATTAATTTTTTTAACTACCACTTAGTAGTTTCACTATTCATCAAAAATTGAAGTTTTTCAGAAAAATGCCAGAATTTCACCCTAAGCTATAATTGATATTCAAAGTTCAAAAATGATTTCTATTTTACAAAATTCCCAACATATAAGTTACATTAATTAATTTTATAATTAATTTCCACTGTCACAACAAATAGCGTGTTTTTAAGAGATAATAACTATCAAAAGATTAACATTTGTTTATGTCTGGTGTAAATGTGAAATTACATCCAATGACCAACATTGTATTGAATTGTAAAAATATATTCTAGATATACTTTAAAACCACTCAAATTAATAATTTATCACTATTAATTATTTCGATTAAAAAAGTTGTTTTTAATTATAATTTAGTAATTTTCACTATTCATCAAAATATGAAAGTTATCCGAAAAGTACCAAAATTTCACCTTAGGCTAAATTCGATACTCCGAATCCAAAAATGAATTCCATTTTGAAAAATAAAATTTCAAAAAGTGTTTATTACTATTCATAACGGCTAGTTTTAAAAATATTTTAATAGCATATTGTTGTTTAGTGAAACTCGTTATTGCGTAATACACACACTATCGAGGAAGGTCGCGATTGCGTGTAATGCAAGGCAAGTCAAGGATGCAAGCTCATTTTGGTGTAGCATACAATACAAGACATTAGTGAAATTAAAAAGAATATTTTTCATAAAATCTTGGGCTCTTACACTATAACACTCTCCTCATCTAGTATTAGCCCTTATTTTGTACTGTATAAGAATAAATATTAAGAACAAATCAATTCCATAAAAAATTACATATGATCTTTTATATAAATAACATCATCGAGGAAAAAAATAATGACGAATGACCCAAGATGATATGAGTACATATTGATGCACATCCAACATGATGAATGTGGATCGAATCATAATTTATACTAGTTCTTGGGATTAAAACCTATGAAAGAGGTCATTGAGATATCAAAAGTAATAATAGAGCCTCTACTATACGATGGAGAACAAATGAGTGGGGTGGGGTGAGTTAAAATGAAATTAAGTGAAAAAATGTAAATTTACCCCAAATTTTATGGGAACATAGTTTGGCCACATGGTTGGGAAAATTTTGAACCAACCATGCATATATCACTTCCTTAAGATGGGACCTAAACAATTAGGCCACACAGCTGGGAAACCACTAAAAAAACATGTGAAATGGATCTACTAAAAAATGTATACCCTCCACATGTCTCTACGGTCCAATCTGTATAGTTTCCTCAAACCGTGAAGCCTCTTACTTCTCATTGTCAAGCCCTGCATGGTTAGGGGTAACCATGTGGCTTGCCCCAAATGGGTTCTCCTACCCATGAAACCAATTTTTTCCCACTGGCTAAGGTTTTGATCTCCTAACAATCCCCATACACCATTAAAACCTTCCAAACCTCAAAGGGAATCTATAGTAGGTCTAGAAAAAAGAATTAGAATGAATTTTAAATTATCTATACATGAGATAAAATATGGCTTCTTAAAAAATGGTTATTTTAGAAACCAATAACATGAACCACATTATTAAATCATTAAGATCATGGCATTTAAGTGATCATGAGGTATGTGCAAATTTATTCTTAAAAATGATCTAAGCACTAGTGAATGTAATAACTTATCAGTTGATTTTTTTAATAGATATATTAATAAATATTATTCATAATTTTCAAAGGTAAAAAGTTTCTATTATTTATGGTATTTTTTAAAACATGAAAAATAAAATCACTTTGCTTGAGGTTAGTTATGGAGAAATGGAGAAGATCTTGAAGAACAAGTATAACACTTGTGAAAATCTCTTCATACAATAAGTAATCACTAAAGTTGAGTATGATAACCTCAAAAAAAGATATAAAAACTTGAAGAATATTAGATAACCAAAATTTAAGAGAAGTATGGGGGTTCTAAAGAGTTTGATATAAAGATCTATGCATTGGAAGAAAATATGAAAAACCAAATTTATTTTATGATTGATCAACTCATAATGAAATCCAAGTGGACCAAATAAATTTAATATATTTTATAGGAAAATCTTACATTTCATGAAGTGGATGTTGTGAAAATGAGAAAATGATTTTAAAATTTTAATTTAATTTATTAAAGATAAAAATAATGCACTTAGTATGAGATGCCTTATATTATATATCAAACTATCCAATATTAAAAAGAATCATTTTGGGATTCCACAATCAATGTAATATGAAGCTACTTCCACACTATGATATTTATATTAATCTATTGATACAAGTTCTCCATCATATGAAAATAATATCATTACATCACCTAATTATCTCTCTCATTTATATGAGAAGAAATAGGTTCTATCCATATTTCAATGTAATAATTTTACTAAGTCTGTTTCTATAAAAAGAGTATGTTTAAGTAAAAAATATGTATAAATATGGATGAGGATAAATGAATAAGAGACTTCCAGAATGTCTATTGTGTGAAGAAGAAAAGTTGAATTTGGTTCCCTAATAAGAGAATAATAGGTGGTAAATAATACCCAAAAGTAGTATGTTGATACTACTAGAAACTATTGAAAACATATATAAGGTAAAATAATATCTATATTTTTGGATCAATGTTGGTTTTGTAAATGATTTGGGAATTGTGAACTAGATTGTAGGTATAATACTTCAAATTATAATGGAAAAAAGAATCCTATTACAAGATGAAACAAGTAAGTAAAGATACAACATTCACAGAACAAAAAGAATCTGTCTACATCAAAAAAAATTACGCACTCAATGATTTCTATGATGTTGGTAGTGGTGGTGGTCATAAAAGTGATACATGTACATATCAATATGTATCAAAGAAGAATGATAAGATAATACCATATAATAAAGAAGATATATTCATGCATAGATATATAAATAATGTTTCTATATATATTTCACCTAGTAATTTTCAAAAAAAGTCATCCTTAGATAACATGATAAATAAAAATCAGATACAAAATTGGTCCAAGATCATTATCAAGAAGAGTGATAAATCTTAAAAGAAGTACATGAATAAAATTAATCATGGGAATATATTTATAAAATCCAATAATCCTACCAATAACCTTAAATATATATTAGTTATTTGAAAAATAGATTTAAAGAGGGTAAGAATGTGGGAAGAAGCCCAAGAAAAGGCTTGTGAAAAAGGTAAAAAAAGGTTCCATAAGAAGAAGATTAATTTCATGGGAAGTTGTAATCAAATGAAAGATCTTGTATTAAATAATTTTTCTATATATGGTGTAACATGTCTTGACACACTCTTGAATATTGTTATAAAATAATTACTGTACAAGAAGAGTTTTTAAAAAGTATGAACATTTCACCAGGGGATACAAGTGCATTCAAATCTCTTATGAAGAGAAAGTATAAAAAAAAGAAATTGAATAAGTGATGTTATCCATGATTCCAAAATAAAAATTATAACTAAATATTATATTCCTAGGAATTAATAATGGGAAAAGTTGAGCAACATGGTTGAAAAAACAATCTCAACCTTATTGTTCACATTGAGGAGAAATAAGACCCACCTTATTTTGTTAATATTTCAATACTGTTTTTATGATTACAATATAGGGAATTGAAGGTGAATCTGGTTCATAGGGAAAGTACCTGAGAAACATTGAAGAATATACTATAATCACTAAATAGTAAAAGAGGTTATAATCACATCCTATATTGATCTCACAAGATGTTATTCTTAAGATCATTAACTAAAGAAGATCATACTTGATGATAATGTGAAAGTTATCAAAAAAATACAAACAAAATTTGATGATCCATTATGTTCTATTATTTATTTCAAAAAATCTTGAAAATCACTCTTAAAGAGATTCAATATTATAAATTTGTTGAGGAGTGTTTCCCTTGAGGAGGAGATACATGAAAGTATTAAACTTCTTGTATTATTTATCTTATGAAAATATGAACATTCTGGAAGATTCTTTCTTGAAAATGTCATTGGATAGGCATGTATTCTTTATCTTCTATCCCTGATAAAAAAACAAAATTATAAATAAAAGGGGGTGAAAATGATATTTATAAATTACATGAAAAATTAAAGGATTAAAAAGTTAAAAGGATATTATAAAATTTTTCCTTTTATACATGATTGTTTGAAGTGAGTGCAAAAGTTTCAGGTTTATATTCATTTATTTCAATTGGTATCTATTATTTTTATCAATTCATAATATAGTTTGATAGTACTTAATGAATATTTAAATTTCTAATTTCATTTATTATAATTCAATTTTTGAAGGGCCAACATCATTTTCTAGATCAAACCCTCTTATTTTCTACACCAAGAATGGATCAAGTAGATATAAAGTGCAATGATTTATGGAACTTTTTTAAGTATGAATTGGTACTAAATTTCTCATATACTTTTTATTTTGAAAAATAAGGGAGAAATAAAGTGAAATGAAATTTTGATAAGAATGGAGAGGATAATGTTTGAGAACATATAGAAATATCATTATAATATGATATTAATGTGAGCATTGATAATAATTATGAAGGGGGAGATTGTAAATCCCACTTTTTATAAGTTGTATAAAATTATTCATATTATCTGTGATGATTACAGAGATTTTATTAATATATAATACATGTTCCAATTACACCTGGATATTTTCTCAATATTTAGAACATTTGAATGGTGATTCTGATATGTTTATGAAGAGTTTTGGAATTTATAATTGAATTCCAAAATTAAATAATGAAGAGATCTGAACATATTATTCCATAGTTATCATATATTTTTTAATTTTATGTAATAGTTTTGAAAAGAAAACCATATAATATAAGAACATGTGCTAGTGGGTAGAACATTATCTAAAATAATGAAGATTATTGAAGTTCTATCCAATTATGAATGAATAGAAGTTACAAATCACTAAAAAGACATAAAAAATAGAAGAATGAATTTATAGTGTTTTCACGATGGAATAATTTGGATGAATTCATTTGTTGGATTGAAAATTAATCCTTAGTAAATATACTAAGTATTTCAATTGGTACTTCAAAAATGGGATAGTGCATACCCAACTGAGGACCCAATTAACCACATTTGTGGAGGCTAATTGTTCAACAACATGGGAGAGGATCGACCAAACTATCCATGGGATGCATGAAATATTTTTTCTTTCATATCACCCACAAGAAGAGAATGGGAGACTTAGGATCAAAGGGAACACAATTTCCACATGGGGGAATGTGAGTGTGGCCCATCCCATATGTGTGTGGAGTGTTTCATGTGCCAACCCTTGTGTTAGCTCGGAAAGAGAATAAAATAAAGAGGTATAAAAATAAGTAATCAACCAATAACTAATTCAATGTGGGAGGGTGTATAAGGGTACTTCTCACTAGTATTAAAAACTCAGGGATATAATAATTATCCCCAATAAGATGAATTTGAGCCATCTTATTTTAACCAATCAGTCATGTTCAACCTCTTGATTAATATGGACATGTTGTTCAACCATGATGGATCTGATCATCATCAGTTCGACCATCTCTAGAGATCATGACCAAAGACTTTGAATAATTTTATTTTATTGACATCATGAATTAAATATATGTATTGTATGAATGAAATATTTTTAAGAATATCACAACTATCGAGGATAATATGAATATTTATCTAGATAAATGAAAACATAGTTACAGGAGGATGTTTGTGAATATAAGATACAATCAATAGTTTGAGCTTCTAAAAATGATGCATAATGATATTATTTTCATATGAATATGATTTGTTATCATATATGTTATAACACCATGTTTATTTGGTGTCACATAATCTGAATTCAAAGAATCAAAGAAAACCTAAAATCTTAAAGATTTTTAAATCATCCTTTTCTAGAAATTTTACCCAGATCCTTGATTTAAAATATTTATATAATAGGAAAAGGTGTTTTAAATATTATATAAATACCAAAAAACTATTAATTTAGGTCCATTTATGATATTTTATTACTCTCATTTTTTAAAAGAAAAATAGAGAACATATGCACCTTGCGTGAATGGAGAATCCATGATCCAGTCAACTACATAAGGAAGAATTGTGAACTCTCTTACATGAATAAGATATCTATGAAACTACGTTGAGTTTGTTAATAATGATCCCATGAGACACTGGGAAATCATGATGAAGTAATGAACCACACACATCTTACTCGAATAAAGAATCACATATTTACTGTTGTGTTCTTATAGAAGAAAGGGGGTTTTCACAAACAATTGTATACAACATTACTATGTTATGTGGTAGAGGAGGCTATCAAGACTTTTTGGTTTAACTAAAACAATAAGAAACCTCATACTCTTGCATAAATTGAAATGAGTAATATCAAACTATACCCTTACACAAAGGGCCAATGAACTTGAAGGAAAACTATTCATGTGATCCATTTGTTTTTTCAAAACAGAAGACAATTCATGAATTTTTTATTTGACACATTCATTCCATGTGGGATATATGAATTGTTTAAGATAGTATTTAAAATTATATAAAAAATTATAATTTTAAAAATACTTAAATAGTATAACATAAAAATAATATATCAATTAATGGTTTTATTCTATGGCTTACAAACTTGTGAAGACCCATGTAATTTATATACATGAAATGTTAAACATACATTTAGAAGTATTTTCATGATAATTGAGTATATTTTGAAATTAGGAATAAGACAATATGTAATATTTTTAAAAACTTTATATCGATCATTATGATATGATAGTGATAATTAGTAGAAGTAATATCTTATACTTATTTAGAAGAGTACTAGGTCGACATGCATACAACGTTATCATTTATATTCAGTGTTAGTCAAATAATTTCAATGATAGTATTAATTTAACAAAATAGAAATGTTATTCAGATATCATAAGCTAACATATTATAATAATTTATGGTCAGAAAGGCCAATAGTGATTCATAAGAATATTTTACTATGTGTACTTGAAATAAAACAAGGCCAACATACACACTGGATAAATTGGTAGGTGCAGTTGAAGACCTGTTCATATGATATTGTTGAATTTATGATTGATAATTAGTGGGTATAATATAAATAAAACCATTTATCATTTATATAGAGTATATATTAACTATCTATACTTTTTTTAAAATTTTATACACTTGTAATCATTATATATAATAGTGATAAGAAAATTAATGAAACAACCACATATTGATCAAGACAAGGAGTTGGTTGTCTTATTAGTGTATAATCTTGTAAAACACATAAGTTTATTTTAATTTATCTTATTTATAAGTATAATAGTTAGGTGAGACTTCAAATAATCAGTGATTGGGGATTTAACTGGCCACAAAAGTTGAACTAAAAATAGAATTTCTAAAAAGTGACCACTGATTCACCCTATTATCTATGGTATATTTTTCATGGGTCTCTATAGATATATCTTGAGATAATAATAATTGAAATAGGAATTAAACGTAATTTAGTAAGATATATTGTATAATATGATATACTTGAGACTGAACCTTGCACTTCTGGAAATGCTGTTTTTCCCAACGGGTGTTTACCAACGGTTTGCTAAAACCGTTGGGATTGAAGGATTAAGAAAGCCTTTCCCAATGGTTCATTGAAACCGTTGGGAAAAGCCACCCCTTTTCCAACGGTTTCTTCAAACCGTTGGTAAAGGGGTGTGTTAATCACCCTTTTTCCAACGGTTCTGTTGAACCGTTGGAAAAGGGTCACCTCTTTGCCAATGGTTTCCTCAAACCGTTGGTAAAGGGGTCCTTAGCATCTCTTTCCCAATGGTTCATAAAAACCATTGGGAATTATTTCCCCCAAATCCAGCTGTGGGGCTGCTCTCCCCCATTCGCACAGAAACCTAATTTCATCCACTCCACCACTCTCCTCTCGCGAAATCCCCTATCCGAAGAGGTGAAAACCATCTGAAATCAGGTATCTTTTCATTTATACACATATACTTCCTTATTTTTATTGTTATTGCTTTAGTATTTTAGTTTTAAGTTATCAATCCACCTCCAGCTCTCTGCTACTCTCCAAATCCCCCATCCGAATAGGTGAAAACCCATTTGAATCATATCAAATCAAGTAATTTTTTCTTTATACACATATGGTACCTTGTTTTTATTGTTATTGATCTAATATTTTAGTTTTAAGTTTGGATTTTGATGTGATTTCACCGTGTAAAATAGGGAAATGAATAAATATTTTGTTAATTAATTAGTTTCCCCTGGAATATCAGTTGTGTTATAATGTCCATGCTAAATAAAGGGGTAATGTAATAAAAGACCTTGAATAAATAAATTGTGGAAGTTGGGGTATGTTGTCTCTATGAGAGGTTTTTTGTTGTGTTTCATTGTATATTGTAGGCTGTTTTATGGGGATTGAGGTGACCAGTTGGGCTTTGTGATATGTGGGGTTGTAATGTGATGGTTAGTGGGCATGGATGTGTCATGTGAAGTTGTATGATAGTGATGATGTGTGGTGGTGTTGTGTCGTGTGGAGGTGTTGTGTGATGAAGTTGTGGTGTATAATCTGGTGAGGTGGTTTTGGTTGTGCGGTGGTTTGTGATGTGAAATATTTTTATTGTGATATGTGGTTGTTTTGGTGAGATGGTTGGTCGATGTAACATGGTGTCGATGGTTATTGTGAGATGGTGAGTTGTTGTGTGGTGGTTTTATTAGTTTCCTGGTTATCTATGGAATAAATTATGCTGTTAAAACAAAAAAACAAGACATTAAATAAATGATATGGAATAGAAATGGATGTGTGGTAAATGGATTTAATTAATTTAACATTAAATGAATGGACAATGTAAGTGTGAATGAAGTGGCTTATAAATGAATGTGAGAAATGCTATGCGTCTTGTGTGGTGGTGGTGTGGTTTATGTGTTTTATGGTAGTAGTGAAGTGTGTGATTATATAGTTAATGTGAACCCATAGGTTGAGTATTTTGTGCTATCTATATATCATGTATTTTTATGTTATTTCTACACATTCCAGGGGGGTGGTATGTCTAGGTGGTGGTGGTGGGGCTGCAGGGGAGGGGGGTGTGGGTTGTTTGGGAGGGTGGGCGGGGCTATCCAGGGGGGGTACAGGGTGTCCAGGGGGGTACGAGGGTGGGCGGGCTGTCCACAAGGGTGGACGGGCTGTCCACGGGGGTGGCCGGGCTGTCAAGGAGGGGTGGGCGGGCTGTCCAGGGGGGTGGGTGGGCTGGCCACGGGGGGTAGGGGTGTCCAGGGGGGTGGGTGGGCTATCCAAGGGGGTGGGGGGCTGTCCATAGGGAGAAGCGGGTGTCGAGGGGGGGTGGGTGGGCTATCCACGGGGGTGGTTGGGCTGTCTAGGGGGTAGGGGGTGTCCACGGGGGTGGGTGGGTTGTCCACGGGGGGTGGGCGGGGCTGTCCACGAGGGTGGGAAAGGCTGTCCATGGGGGTGGGCGGGGCTGTCCTGGGGGTGTGGGCTGTCCTGGGGGTCTGGGTGGGGTGTCCTTGTGGGGGAGGGGTGTGTGGGCTGTCCAGGGGGGGTGGTATGTCTAGGTGGTGGTGGTGGGGTTGTAGGGGAGGGGGTGTAGGCTGTTTAGGAGGGTGGGCGGGGCTATCCCGGGGGGGTACGGGGTGTCCAGGGGGGTACGGTGGACTGTCTGATGTTTCTCTAATGATCAAGGACAGAATGTTTGGAGGAAATCACAAGTCCTGACTGGTTGATCCTAGAAGCAATTTCATGATCATGGATGTAATGCCTATAGGGAATCTCTTGATTTTGGTGATATTCTCCATTTTCATCAAAAGACATGTTTGACACACTGGGAGGGAAACTCTAGAGTCAGTGTGACATGTCTTGAAGGGTGATTTATGTCCATAGTGACATGATTTGAGGATATCACATGACCTAGTTGGTGTGCCTGGAGGGTGTTAAGGGAGCCATCTAACATTCCTGACATTTAATATGAGACTGAGATAATATGTATTGATTCCACTATATAGAAGGAGATACATATCTATTGGAAAACATGTAGTCTATATGGTGAGAATTAAAGGCTTTTCATTACAAGGGTGGCATATTCATGGGTGCCATCTGATTTTATTTGACATGTCAAGGGGACATCAAATGATCAAAATAGGTTTCCAATGGAATGTATTGTGAACATGATGAAATTTACTAGTGCAATAAAATTTCATAGGTGATGCATGTTATGAACATTAGGGTCAACATATATTTCCTTCACCTTAGTCTCCCATATTTTAGTATTTCATCCATCCTTTTATCCCAAATTCCATAGATTTATACATTATTTTATTATATTATGTCTCAAATTATCTAAAATATGTGTTTGATGTTCTTCACGTGACCTATCATAATTACTTATCATAATCTATAGTGATCATGGGAAGATCCCATGCATGATTCATGATCACTCAAATTATTCTGCAGATCATACATAATGGAAGCCTTACAGGATGTGAGATGATTATATCTATGAAATCTACTCAGGTACCTGGTGAGGAAGTGCATATTAATTCAAAAAGGTAAATCGCATATGAGGATACCCTACTAATATGGTTATGGGATGAGGCATGCTCTGATGTGATAACACATTAAGTTCTTGTTGGTTTTACATTTTTTCAATAACACATTAGTATGTTTTTTTCACATGTGTAGTTGATACCATGATTATTTTCTTCCTTTATCGTTTACTTAAATGTATTTTCTATTAAAGTTCAATCCTATTGAATTGTTTATGACAAAATGACTTATATGAATTCTTTTTACAGAATGGACAGAAGTTGGATGTATGAAACCGATCGTATCTCAAGCGATTTTCAAAACAATTTGGAGAGCTTTATAGATTTTTCATTTCACAATGCTTCAGATAGTGGTCGCATACACTGCCCATGTTCCAATTGTGTTGGTAGACCTTGGTTGAGTCGTGAAGAAGTCAGCTACCACATAACTAAAAATGGTTTTCAAGCAAACTACTTTGTGTAGTATCACAATGGGGAGAAAATGAAATCTCAAATTGGTGATGATCGAAATGAAAGGACTGGAATGGAGAATTTGTTAGATGATCGGTTTCCGTTTATTCGTCATCATGAAAAAGAAAGGATTTCAACTCAAGAAGACGTCGATATGAGGAAAACTGATGCATCTAGTGAAAATGATGATATTGATAGGGTGAAAAAATTGAATGATGCTGCCACGACTCCAGTATATCGACAATGCGATAAAATGAAAAAGCTGGAATTTTTAATCCAATTGTTTCATGGAAAAAATATGTATGGGATTTCTAATACAGCAATCGATTACATTCTTACCCTCTTGAAGGATTTACTTCTAGATGATGCAGATATTCCCTCAAACCACTATATGGCATGGAAGTTAGTTGAAGAACTTGGATTTTACAGAAACAAAATTCATGCTTTCTCGAAAGATTGCAGTTTATTCTGGGAAGAAACCGCTGAACGAAATGAATGTATAAAATGTGGCACATCCCACTGGAAGTAAAAATCTGATGGAACACCATCCCGCGTTCCACATAAAGTAATACGTCACTTTCCATTGATCCCCAGACTCCAGAATCTTTTTATGTCTGATGACATATCAATAAAAATGAGATGGCATGATACCGAGAGAAAGAAGACTAATGATGAGTTGGTTCATCCTGCAGATTGATTTGCATGGCAGAGATTTGATGCTCGACATCCTGATTTTGCAGCTGACGTGCGTAATGTGAGGCTAGGTCTTTCATACAACGGTTTTAATCCGTTTGGGAAGATGCTTACTTCGCACAGCACATGGCCAGTTTTTATACACATTTATAATCTTCCCCCATGGTTGTGTATGAAAAACTCTTTCACTTTCATGAGTATACTCATATCTGGTCCTTCTGATCCCGGCATAGATATTGATGTATACATGAAACCTTTATTAAAAAGAGTTGAAACTTCTTTGGGATGTGGGTGTGCGCACATACGATGCATGTTCGAAAGACATATTTCAGATGCGTGCTACGCTTATGTGGACGATCAATGATTTTCCGGCTTATGCAATGATGTCTGGATGGAGCACGAAGGGAAAACTGTCATGTCCAGTTTGTATGAAGAATACACGATCCAGAAGACTGAAACATCGTTGTAGTTTCAGTTTTATGGGACATCGACGATTTTTGCCAAAGGATCATCCATATAGAATGAATCGTCGAAGATTTGATAATACTATAGAGACCGATGATCCACCTCAGCGTATGTCTGGAACTGATGTGCTTAATGAATTGAAAGATTTCAGTTTTTTGTTCGGGAAGGGTCAAATGAAATCTGGAAAGAGAAAGAATGTTTCCACAGAAACCTGTTACAATTGGAGGAAGAGGAGTATCTTTTTTGATTTGCCTTATTGGTCAACCAATTTGCTACGTCATTGCTTAGACGTAATGCATATTGAAAAGAATATATGTGAAATGTTGCTTTCAGTTCTTCTAAATGTCAAGGGGAAGACAAAAGATGATTTACGATCTCGACGTGACTTGGTGGATTGGGGCATCAGACCAGAATTGCATCCTGTGCGTATCAGTGAAAATAAATGGAAACTTCCATGTGCTTCTTATGTGATGAAACCTACTGAAAAAAACAATTTTTGGAAGTATTAGAGACTATTAGAGTTCCTGATGGCTATTCAATCAACATATCTAAACGGGTCAACAGAAGAGAGTTGAAGCTAAAATCTTTGAAGACTCATGATTATCACGTTCTACTGCATGAGTTGCTTGCAATAGAAATCCGTCATCTTTTGACCAATAATGTAAGGGTGGGTGTTATTCGGTTGTGCCATTTATTTAGAGATCTTTGTGCTAAGAAGTTGTCCATGTCATTCTTGCAAAAAATGTTGACAGATGCCCCATTAATTTTGTGTGAGTTGGAGAAAATATTTCCCCCATCATTTTTCACATGCATGCTGCATCTGACTGTCCATATTCCAATTGAAATACTTCTCGGAGGACCTGTTTCTTTTTGTTGGATGTATCAAACTGAAAGAAATATATTCACATTAAAGTCTTATGTTCGAAACAAGAATCATCCCGAAGGTTCTATAGTGAACAGTTACTTAGCTCAAGAATGTATGGATTTCTATTCAATGTATTTGTCTGATCTTACTACAAGAATGAACAGACCAATGAGAAATGAAGAAGAAAAATATGAGAAAATTGAACCCAGTTTTCCATCACTTCCTCAAACAGGAGGAATTCCTGGATCATATACATTGAAGACATTAAGCCATGAAGAGCGGGAGATGGCACATCACACAGTTTTGTTCAACTGTGATTTGTTCGATGACTATATCAGGTAACAAAATTGAATATGTATATCTTACATATATATCTTTTAAACTATTCATATTTTTTTATCTACAGGGAACATAAAACAATGATAAATAGGAAGCATCATTCTTTATCTTTGAGAAGGAGAGAGACTTTGCATAGAAAAGAGTTTTCTGCTTGGTTAAAATTGAAGGTAAAAATATTACTGTTTAAATTAATTATTTCAATAGTTACTTAAGTTTAACTGTCATTTATATTGCAGGTATTGAGTTTGTCTGCTGACTCTGTCTCTGAGGAAATAAGAGCTTTGGCTTTTGGTCCTAATACCGTGGTTCGTGACTGTAAATCAATTGTTATCAATGGGTACAGATTTATTGTCACTGAACGAGCCAAAAACATGAGAACACAACATGATGGTATTATGGTTACTGCCACAATAGATTGTTATGCCAGTGCATCAGATAGTAGACCATGAATTGAAAATGTGGGTTATTATGGAGTCGTTGAGAAAATAATAATATTGGATTATTACTCTCATGGACGAGTCACAATGATGAAATTCCATTGGTTTGATTCAATGACGAGACATGGCACATTTATTGATGATTGTGGATTTCGAGTAATTAATATGACCCGCACTCTTGCTACCGAAGAACCATATGTGTTGGCATCAATGGCTAAACAAGTTTTTTATGTCAAAGATCAACTTCAACCTCAATTTGGTGTCATAGTTGAAGTAATTCCAAGACATATTTTTGATGATGCTAATGATGGAATTGACACTGTCCCTATTGCCATTGGAACCAATCAATTTATTTCTTTTGATGACTCCAATAGCTCAATTATCAGAGTTGATTGTGAACCTGAAGTTGTGGTTGGAAATATATAGAATCATTCATCCATGTTCTCAATTATTTTGGTTTACCTCGAGTTGGGTTGTTAAGGTTGGTAATATTCATATTTATTTAGTATTGATCACAAATATGTTTTAGCTGACTTGACCGTTATGTGAATTTTCAATGTTTATTGGTTGCTGTTTTATTTGAATTGAATTTTCTAATTTGGAATTGAACTGTATTCAAACCAAATCAAACAATATTTCTAACTTGGTGAACATTACAACTTGTATGTTTTATTAAATTCATTCAAGATCTTCTAAAACAATTGATAGCTAAATTACCAATGAATCCCCTCATTCCATCATATATTTAGTTTTTTGTTTTACACATTATTTTTCTTTTTCTAATTAATTACATATTTGTTTTCAAATGCAGGAAATGCAGCCAATTGAAGAGAGACGAAGAAAAAAAATGGCGGAGAACAATCGTTGGATGGAGGAGATGGGAATTCCACCATTAGTGCCTATAGTGAGTACTTTATTTCAAATATATATATATATTTACAGAATATATAATGTCATGTGATTAATTTTTTTTGTAAACTTTTTTGTAGGATCCACCATTACGTCGACAGTTATTCGACGAGGAGCCTAGTACTGGTCCTAGTACTCAGGCCGGTGGTACGAGGAGGGTTCGCACCAGAGGTGGACGTAGAGCTGCGCGTGCCCGACTAGACCCTGCCCCTCCCACTGACATTTCATCCTTCCCACATTCTGATCCCGGTGTGTCGTTAGGGACACACGGGGTATTTAGGCCTCCCATGTTTTCGCTACCTTCTGCATCTTCTGCCCCATCATTTTCACATCCCATGATGATTCCCACTCCCCAGTCAGCATCAGGTCATACAGCTGTTCCATCTTATTTTCCTTCTACTTTTGTCTCTCCGAGCTTTTATATTCCATCGTCTTCGACTCCTGTTCCACCAGAGGGTGTTCCATCAGGTTCTGTGGATCCGGCACCACTCATTGATTAGACTAGCGCAGGTATATTTATAAAACCATAAAAAATTTTATAGCAATATTTATTTTCATTATAACATGTTTTGATAAAATATTTGTTTTTCTTTCATGACAGATACATATACTGACAGGAGGCGGGGGCGGGGCCGTACACGCATGCGTTCGGTGTGGAACCATCGCACACAGGTTATGGTGGGATATAATGAAGACAATCAGATGGTTGAGAAAACAGGGCAGCAATTTCGGAGTTTTCTGGCGACGCTTTCCAAATACTCCGACATAATTCCCGTCAGCCCGCTGTCGTGGAGACATTTGCCACATGAGGTCAAAGATAGAGCTTGGGCAGAGATATGGGTAAAAAAATATGTTGTATTTAATGCCATGAATTATTTTTGTATTTATATGAATTAATATTTTGATTTCAGATTCGATTTAATTTTCATGATGGTGAGGGTGCACGACTGGAACGTCTAAAGGATTTAGGCGAGCTTTGGAGAGACTACAAGCATGAGATGTATATTGGCTGGCGTGCTAGAGTTGGCACTGAGTTAGAGGCGGTACCAGTCATGGATGATTTTCCTATAGACAGTATCGTCAAATGATTACTCATTGGACGAGTACCCAGTTTAAGGTATGAATTACATTTGAGGTATTTAAATAATAACTTTCAAGTTTTGCATTAATATTATCCTTTTCATTATCGAATTTTATTTAGGAATCATCTGGAAAAAATAAAAAAAACATCGATGAAAAAAAATACCTCCATACACTAGGACGCACGACGATGCCGGATCATGAGAGGCAGCAGGTATGACAATTGTTTATAAGTTTTCTTTACGACTTACATTTTCTTTTGTTTCCTCAATTATTTAATCATTTGCTAAAGTTTTTATATAACTTTTTTTTTCAATGTCATTGTAGATGCAAGTACAAAATATTGATGGACGTGTGCCTCGAGCAAAACTGTTTTGCTCAAGTAGACGAAAAAAGGATGGAAGTGCTGTCAACGAAGCAACTCAGTAGCAGATTGTAAGTTTTAATCTGTTGATTTTATATTTTAATATCTATTTAGTAACTTAATAATATATTTATATTTGTAACAGGATGCTTTAGAGGCCCTCGATGCCCAAGAAGCAGACAATTTTGGGCCATCTGATCACTTACATCAGGTGTTGGGAGAGGATCATTCTGGAAGAGTACGCTGCCGACCTAGGATAGCCCCGACGAGGTATTGGCCTGCCTCAGGTACGAGTTGTAGTGCCACCGAGCTGAAGCAAGTTAGGGCATAGGCAGAACATGCTGAGAAAAGGGCCACAGAGACGGCAGAACAGTCTGCTAGGGAAAACAGTGCATTTATGAAATTTATTGAAGTTCTACGTCCAACACTTCCAGCAGAGGCCAGCCCAGCGATTGATGAATACATGTCGTCGATACATTCTATATATGGTGCACCAGGTGGCAGTTCCAGTGGTGGTCAGGCCAATGTCCAGCTTGAAGATGATGATGGCGAGGAGTCTGATGCGGAAGAGGAGGGAGATGAGGAGGGCAAGGAGGAGGGCGAAGGCGAGGAGGAAGGCACTGTGGAGGGTGAGGACGATGAGGAGGACGATGACGAGGGTGATGATGATGATGATGGTGATGGTGATGCTGATGTGGGATATATTTATCCGTTACATTTTTGACTTATATTACTGAGATTTGATGTTTAATCTATTCTAGTTGTTGGTTTTATCTAGACTCGTAGTATAGTATTGGAGTTGAGTTATTTTTATATATTGTCTGTTTTTATGGATGTTGTTGTCTTTTAGTGGTTGTGTGTTTGAGAACTCCCGGGACAACCCCCCTCATTCTTGGACCCTAGACAACCCCCCTCCCCGTTGGACCCCAAACACCCCCCCAAACACCCCCCGGACAGCCCCGCGGACAGCCCCCTGGACAGCCCCCCGTACAACCCCCAACCCTCCACCCTGGACCCCGGATAGCCCCCCGGACAGCCCCGCGGACAACCCCCCCACCCTCCCCCTTGGACCCCGGACAACCCCCCAAACACCCCCCGGACAGCCCCCTGAACAACCCCGGACAACCCCCTGAACAACCCCTGAATAACCCCTGAACAACCCCTAAACAACCCCCTGAACAACCCTCGGACAGCCCCCTGAACAACCCCGGACAACCCCCTAAACAACCCCCAAACACCCCCCGGATAGACCCCGCACAGCCCCCCCACCCTCCTCCTTGGTCCCCGGACAGCCCCCCGGACACCCACCGGACAGCCCCCCCGGACAGCCCCCCGGACAACCCCTCCACCTTCTTTAATTTCATTAGCTCTGAAATGTTTCATAGCACAATCAACTAAAATCTAATCCATACTAAATATGATATAAAAATATTCTATATGAATTTTCATAAGATTTTAAGTGAAAACAAAAAGTGACATACGAAAAACTGACCAAACGCATTAGAAATGTGTTGATGCTTTAGGAAAATGATCCATGGGTCATATGTGACGTGTACGAATCAACCCCGCCTCAATCCGAGGCGCGGTGTGGTCGGAACAACTCAAAGTGTATGTCTTTTGTTTCAAAAGGACATCATTTTAAGTGAAAAACATCAAATGGCATACGAAAAACAGGCCAAACACATTCGGATTGTGTTGATACTTTAAGACAACGATCCATGGGTCATTTGAGACGTGTAAGAGTCAACCCCGCCTAAATCCGAGATGCGGTGTGGTCGGGACCACTCTAAGTGACTTTCTTTTGTTTAAAATGGACAATATTTTAAGTACATATGGAAAACCGACCAAACACATTCGGTTTCTGTTGAAACTTTAGGATAACGATCCATGGGTCATATGTGATGTGTACGAGTCAACACCACCTCAATCTGAGGCGCGGTGTGGCCGACACCACTCAAAGTGTCTCTATTTTGTTTAAAATGGACTTCATTTTTAGTGAAAACAAAAAATGACATACGGAAAACCGACCAAACGCATTCGATATCTATTGAAACTTTAGGAGAATGATCCATGGGTCATATGTGACGTGTACGAGTCAACGCTACCTCAATCCGAGGCGCGGTGTGGCCGACACCACTCAAAGTGTCTCTATTTTGTTTAAAATGGATATTATTTTGGCCGTTTATGACACCAGAATTGCGTTGTCGGTCACCGCGGGCACACGGCACGTACGATTGATGTGCCGTCTGCTCTACCACTTCATAAATCACTGTCCCGTATTTTTCGTCTGATTTCAGGCCATTCTGACTTCGTTCGGCCCGTTTGGACCCCCCTCACGCGCGTTTACGAAGCGCGCACATCACTTAAAACCCGAATATTGAGCCGTACCGCGCAAACCGCACGTCCGATTGGCGTGCTGTCTGCGCGTACACGTCACGAATAATAATTAGAATGTTGCACGCTGGTTACAGCTCAATATGAGGTCGTCCGCTATGAATTTGACCGTTGGACGCCCGTTTTGGCCGTTTTTGACACCAGAACTGCGTTGTCGGTCACCGCGGGCACACGGCACGTCCGATTGACGTGCTGTCTGCTTGACCACTTCATAAATCACTGTCCCGTATTTGTCGTCTGATTTCAGGCCATTCTGACTTCGTTCGGCCCATTTGGACCCCCCTCACGCGCGTTTACGAAGCACGGGCATCACTTAAAACACGAATATTGAGCCGTACCGTGCAAACCGCACGTCCGATTGGCATGCCGTCTGCGCGTACACGTCACGAATAATAATTAGAATGTTTCACGGTGGTTTCAGGTCAATCCGAGGTCGTCCGCTATGAATTTGACCTTTTGACGCCCGTTTTGGCCGTTTAGGACACCAGAACTGCGTTGTCGGTCACCGCGGGCACACGGTACGTCCGATTGACGTGCCGTCTGCTCGAACACTTTAGAAATCACTCACCCGTATTTTTCGTCTGATTTCAGGCCATTCCGAAATCGTTCGGCCCGTTTGGACCCCCCTCACGCGCGTTTACGAAGCGCGCGCATCACTTAAAACACGAATATTGAGCCGTACCGCGCAAACCACACGTCCGATTGGCATTCCGTCTGCGCGTACACATCAAGAATAATAATTAGAATGTAGAACGGTGGTTTCAGCTCAATCTGAGGTCGTCCGCAATGAATTTGACCGTTGGACGCCCGTTTTGGCCGTTTATGACACCAGAACTGCGTTGTCAGTCACCGCGGGCACACGACACGTCCCATTGACGTGCCGTCTGCTTGAACACTTCAAAAATCACTGTCCCGTATTTGTCGTCTGATTTCAGGCCATTCCGACTTCGTTCGGCCCATTTGGACCCCCCTCACGTGCGTTTACGAAGCGCGCACATCACTTAAAACACAAATATTGAGTCGTACCGCGCAAACCGCACGTATGATTGACGTGCCGTCTGCGCGTACACATCAAGAATAATAATTAAAATGTTTCATGGTGGTTTTAGGTCAATCCGAGGTCGTCCGCTATGAATTTGACCGTTGGACGCCCGTTTTGGCCGTTTATGACACCAGAACTTCGTTGTCGGTCACCGCGGGCACACGACACGTCCGATTGATGTGACATCTACTCAACCACTTCAGAAATCACTCACCCATATTTGTCGTCTAATTTCAGGCCATTCCGAAATCGTTCGGCCCGTTTGGACCCCACTCACGCGCGTTTACGAAGCGCGCTCATCACTTAAAACACGAATATTGAGCCGTACCGCGCAAACCGCACGTCCGGTTGACGTGCCGTCTGCGCGTACACGTCAAAAATAATAATTAGAATGTTTCATGGTGGTTTCAGGTCAATCCGAGGTCGTCCGCTATGAATTTGACCGTTTGACGCCCGTTTTGGCCGTTTATGACACCAGAACTGCGTTGTCGGTCACCGCGGGCACACGGCACGTCCGATTGACGTGCCGTCTGCTCAACCACTTCATAAATCACTCACCCGTATTTTTTGTATGATTTCAGGCCATTCCGAAATCGTTCGGCCCGTTTGGACCACCCTCACGCGCGTTTACGAAGCGTGCACATCACTTAAAACACGAATATTGAGCCGTACCGCGCAAACCGCACGTCCGATTGGCGTGCCGTCTGTGCGTACACGTCACGAATAATAATTAGAATGTTGCACGGTGGTTTCAGGTCAATCCAAGGTCGTCCACTATGAATTTGACCGTTGGACGCCCGTTTTGGCCGTTTATGACACCAGAACTGCGTTGTCGGTCACCGCGGGCACACGGCACGTCCGATGGACGTGCCGTCTACTCGACCACTTCATAAATCACTCTCTCGTATTTGTCGTCTGATTTCAGGCCATTCCGACTTCATTCTGCTCATTTGGACCCCCCTCACGCGCGTTTACGAAGCGCGCACATCACTTAAAACACGAATATTGAGCCGTACCGCGCAAACCACACGTCCGATTGATGTGCCATCTGCGCGTACACATCACGAATAATAATTAGAATGTTTCACGGTGGTTTCATGTCAATCCATGGTCGTCCACTATGAATTTGACCGTTGGACGCCCGTTTTGGCCGTTTATGACACCAGAACTGCGTTGTCGGTCACCGCGGGCACACGGAACGTCCGATTGACGTGCCATCTACTCGACCACTTCAGAAATCACTGTCCCATATTTTTCGTCTGATTCAGGCCATTCTGACTTCGTTCGGCCCGTTTGGACCCCCCTCACGCACGTTTACGAAGCGCGCACATCACTTAAAACACGAATATTGAGCCGTACCGCGCAAACCACATGTCTGATTGGAGTAATATATGTGCGTACACATCACGAATAATAATTAGAATGTTGTACGGTGGTTTCAGCTCAATCTGAGGTCGTCCGCTATGAATTTGACCGTTGGACGCCCGTTTTGGCCGTTTATGACACCAGAACTGCGTTGTCGGTCACCGCGCACACACGGCACATCCGATTGACGTGCTGTCTACTCGACCACTTCAGAAATCACTGTCCCGTATTTTTCGTCTGTTTTCAGGCCATTCCGACTTCGTTCGGCCCGTTCGGACCCCCCTCACGCGCGTTTACGAAGCGCGCGCATCACTTAAAATAAGAATATTGAGTCGTACCGCGCAAACCGCACGTCCGATTGGCGTGCCGTCTACGCGTACACGTCACGAATAATAATTAGAATGTTGCACGGTGGTTTCAGGTCAATCCGAGGTTGTCCGCTATGAATTTGACCCTTTGACGCCCGTTTTGGCCGTTTATGACACCAGAACAGCGTTGTCGGTCACCGCGGGCACACGGCACGTCCGATCGACGTGCCGTCTGCTCTAACACTTCAGAAATCACTCACCTATATTTGTCGTCTGATTTCAGGCCATTTCGACTTCGTTCGGCCCGTTTGGACCCCCTTCACGCGCGTTTACGAAGCGCGCGCATCACTTAAAACACGAATATTGAGCCGTACCGCGCAAAACGCACGTCCGATTGACGTTCCGTCTGCGCGTACATGTCACGAATAATAATTAAAATGTTTCACAGTGGTTTCAGGTCAATCCGAGGTCGTCCGCTATAAATTTGACCGTTGGACGCCCATTTTGGCCGTTTATGACACCAGAACTGCGTTGTTAGTCACCGCGGGCACACGGCACATCCGATTGACTTTCCGTCTACTAGACCACTTCATAAATCACTCTCCCGTATTTTTCGTCTGATTTCAGGCCATTCCGACTTCGTTCGGCTCGTTTGGACCCCCCTCACGCGCGTTTACGAAGCGCACGCATCACATAAAACACGAATATTGAGCCGTACCGCGCAAACCGCACGTCCGATTGACGTGCCGTCTGTGCGTACATGTCAAGAATAATAATTAGAATGTTGTACGGTGGTTTCAGGTCAATCTGAGGTCGTCCGCTATGAATTTGACTGTTGGATGCCCGTTTTGGCCGTTTATGACACCAGAACTGCGTTGTCGGTCACCGCGGGCACACAGCACATCCGATTGACGTTCTGTCTGCTCGACCACTTCATAAATCACTCTCCCGTATTTGTCGTCTGATTTTAGGCCATTCTGACTTCGTTCGGCCCGTTTGGACCCCCCTCACGCGCGTTTACGAAGCGCGCGCATCACTTAAAACAAAAATATTGAGTCGTACCACACAAACCACACGTCCGATTGATGTGCCGTATGCACGTACATGTCAAAAATAATAATTAGAATGTTGCACGGTGGTTTCAGGTCAATCCGAGGTCGTCCGCTATGAATTTGACCGTTGGACGCCCGTTTTGGCCGTTTATGACACCAGAACTGCGTTGTCGGTCACCGCGGGCACACGTCACGTCTGATTGATGTGTCGTCTGCTCGACCACTTCATAAATCACTCACCCATATTTTTCGTCTGATTTCAGGCCATTCCGACTTCGTTCGGATCGTTTGGACCCCCCTCACGCGCGTTTACGAAGCGCGCACATCACTTAAAACAAGAATATTGAGCCGTACCGCGCAAACCGCACGTCCGATTGGCGTTCCGTCTCCGCGTACACGTCACGAATAATAATTAGAATGTTGCACGGTGGTTTCAGCTCAATCTGAGGTCGTCCGCTATGAATTTGACTGTTGGATGCCTGTTTTGGCCGTTTATGACACCGGAACTGCGTTGTCGGTCACCGCGGGCACACGGCACGTCCGATTGACGTGCCGTCTGCTTGACCACTTCATAAATCACTGTCCCGTATTTGTAGTCTGATTTCAAGCCATTCCGACTTCGTTCGACCCATTTGGACCCCCCATCACGCGCGTTTACGAAGCGCTCGCATCACTTAAAACACGAATATTTAGCCGTACCGCGCAAACCGCACGTCCGATTGGCGTGCTGTCTGCACTTACACATCACGAATAATAATTAGAATGTTGCACGGTGGTTTCAGGTCAATCCGAGGTCTTCCTCTATGAATTTGACCCTTTGACGCCCGTTTTGGCCGTTTATGACACCAGAACTGCGTTGTCTGTCACCGCGGGCACACGACACGTCCGATTGACGTGCCGTCTACTCGACCACTTAATAAATCACTCACCCGTATTTGTCGTCTGATTTCAGGACATTCCGATATCGTTCGGCCCGTTTGGACCCCCCTCACGCGCGTTTACGAAGTGCGCGCATCACTTAAAAAACGAATATTGAGCCGTACCGCGCAAACCGCACGTCCGATTGACGTACTGTCTACGCGTACACGTCACGAATAATAATTAGAATGTTGGAAGGTGGTTTCAGGTCAATCCGAGGTCATCCGCTATGAATTTGACCGTTGGATGCCCGTTTTGGCCGTTTATGACACCAGAACTGCGTTGTCGGTCACCGCAGGCACACGGCACATCCGATTGACGTGCCGTATGCTCGACCACTTCATAAATCACACTCTTGTATTTTTCGTCTAATTTCAGGCCATTTCGACTTCGTTCGGCCTGTTTGGACCCCCCTCACGCGCGTTTACAAAGCGCGCGCATCACTTAAAACATGAATATTGAGCCGTACCGCGCAAACCGCACGTCCGATTGACGTTCCGTCTGCGCGTACATGTCACGAATAATAATTAGAATGTTTCACGGTGGTTTCAGGTCAATCCGAGGTCGTCCGCTATGAATTTGACAGTTGGGCGCCCGTTTTGGCCGTTTATGACACCAGAACTGCGTTGTCGGTCACCGCAGGCACACGGCACGTCCGATTGACGTGCCGTTTGCTCGACCACTTCATAAATCACTCTCCCGTATTTTTCGTCTGATTTCAGGCCATTCCGACGTCGTTCGGCCCATTTGGACCCCCCTCACGCGCGTTTACAAAGCGCGCACATCACTTAAAACATGAATATTGAGCCGTACCAAGCAAACCACAAGTCCTATTGACGTGCCGTCTGCGCGTACATGTCACGAATAATAATTATAATGTTTCACGGTGGTTTCAGGTCAATCCGAGGTCGTCCACTATGAATTTGACCGTTGGACGCCCGTTTTGGCCGTTTATGACACCAGAACTGCGTTGTCGGTCACTGCGGGCACACGGCACGTCCGATTGACGTTCCGTCTACTCGACCAATTCATAAATCACTCACCCGTATTTTTCGTCTGATTTTAGGCCATTCCAAAATCGTTCGGCCCGTTTGGACCACCCTCACGCGCGTTTACGAAGCGCGCGCATCACTTAAAACCCGAATATTGAGTCGTACCGCGCAAACCGCACGTCCTATTGACGTGCCGTCTGCGCGTACACATCACGAATAATAATTATAATGTTTCACGGTGGTTTCAGCTCAATCCGAGGTCGTCCTCTATGAATTTGACCGTTTGACGCCCGTTTTGGCCGTTTATGACACCAGAACTGCGTTGTCGGTCACCGCGGGCACAGGGCACGTCCAATTGACGTGCCATCTGCTCGACCACTTCAGAAATCACTCACCCGTATTGTTCTTCTGATTTCAGGCCATTCTGACTTCGTTCGGCCCGTTTGGACCCCCCTCATGCGCGTTTACGAAGTGCGCACATCACTTAAAATACGAATATTGAGCCGTACCGCGCAAACCGCACGTCCGATTGACGTGCTGTCTGCGCGTACACATCAAGAATAATATTTAGAATGTTTCACGGTGGTTTAAGCTCAATCTGAGGTCGTCCTCTATGAATTTGACCGTTGGACGCCCATTTTGGCCGTTTATGACACCAGAACTGCGTTGTCGGTCACCGCGGGCACACGGCACATCCGATTGACGTGCCGTCTACTCTACCACTTCATAAATCACACTCCCGTATTTTTCGTCTGATTTCAGGCCATTCCGACTTCGTTCGGCCCATTTGGACCCCCCTCACGCGCGTTTACGAAGCGCGCACATCACTTAAAACATGAATATTGAGTCGTACCGCGCAAACTGCACGTCCGATTGACGTTCCATCTATGCGTACACGTCACGAATAATAATTAGAATGTTGAACGGTGGTTTCAGCTCAATTCGGAGACGTGGTGTGGCCGGAACCACCCAAAGTGTCCGTCTTTTGTTTCAAAAGGACATCATTTTAAGTGAAAAGCATCAACTGACATATGGAAAACCGACCAAACGCATTCCGAATCTATTGATAATTTATCCAAACAATCCATGGGTCATATGTGACGTGTACGAGCCAACCCAGGATGAATCTGAGTCACGGTGTGGCCATGATAAGTCTAAGTGACTCTCTTTTGTTTAAAATGGACACCATTTTAAGTACATACGGAAAAACGACCAAACGGATTCGGTTTCCGTTGAAACTTTTGGAGAACGATCCATGGGTCATATGTGACATGTAAGAATCATCCCCGCCTCAATCCGACATGCGGTGTAGCTGACACCACTCAAAGTTTCCATCTTTTGTTTCAAAAGGACGTCATTTTAAGTGAAAGGCATCAACTGACATACGGAAGAACGACCAAACGCATTCGGATTCTATCGATAATTTAGCAAAACAATCCATGAGTAATATGTGACATGTACAAGTCAACCCCGTCTTAATCCGAGATGCGGTGTGGCCGACACCGCTCTAACTCTGTCTCTTTTGTTTAAAATGGACATGATTATAAATGAAAAGAACAACTGGCATACGCAAAACCGACCAAACGCATTCGTAATCTTTTGATAATTTATCACAACGATCCATGGGTCATATGTGACATGTACGAGCCAACCTGGGATGAATCTGAGTCGCGGTGTGGTTAGGATTAGTCTAAGTGTCACTCTTATGTTTAAAATGGACAACATTTTAAGTACATACGGAAAACCGACCAAACACATTCGGTTTCCATTTAAACTTTAGGAGAATGATACATGGGTCATATGTGACGTATACGAATCAACCCCGCCTCAATTGGAGACGCGGTGTGGTCGGCACCACTCATAGTGTCCGTCTTTTGTTTCAAAAGGACGTCATTTTAAGTGGAAAACATCAACTGGCATATGTGTTGGTTGGTTGGTTTGCATTATTTGTATGTGTTGGTTTGTTCTCTATATGTATGCATTATATGTGTTATAGGTAAAATAATTGGATTGAAAAATGAATTGAAAACGAGGGAATAATTGGATTGAAAATTGAATTGAAACCGAGGGTGAATGCCCAAAAACCAGACCTGCTGTGCAAATTGCAGGCTGCTGTGCAATTTGCACAACAAAGCCTATGCCAACGGTTTGAAAACCATTGGAATAGGCTCTATGTAGCTGTTTTTACCAACGGTTCAAGGAACCGTTGGTAAAAACACCCTACCCCAATGGTTTGAAACCGTTGGGATATCCTATTGAATGGTTGTTTTTACAAACGGTTCATAGAACCGTTGGGAAAGAAAATTTTCTGTTGATTTCCCAACGGGCCAAACCGTTGGGAAAGGCCTTTCCCAACGGTTTGGCAGAACCGTTGGGATAGGTTGATTTTTTCTAACCTATCCCAACGGTTCTATGTAAACCGTTGGGAAAAGCCTTTCCCAATGGATTACTTCCCCATGGTTTGCAGAACTGTTGGTATAACATATACCAATGGTTTTGCAGCCTTTCCCAATGGTTCTAAACCATTGGGAAATGCTGGATTTCCAGTAGTGTTGACTAAGGAAATGATAGAACGAGGAGTGAACACAATCCACTATGATTGTCTTGGTAGTGAGCCCTGATTAAGGAAATTATTTTCTATTGTTATGTGTATGCCAAAAACTTATGTCTTATTCTTATAATATTTTTCCATTGATGATGAATTTTTAATGATGGTTCTAAACACTTAATTCTTATATGTTTTGATTGGTAAAACGTTATTCCAAGTTTCATTATTTTGATCTATGAATTTAGGAGGATGATTTTCAAATATTAAGCTCTTGTTACCATAACCCTATGAATATCTTATGATAAATTATGATCATTGATTAATATATCTTATGTTTACTATTAAAGAGTATGTGAGATCACTATTTCTTTTTTCCCCTTTCCCAGATTATATAGAAAGTTTTTAAGTATGTTATACCTAATAAGGGCACTAGTTTTGAAAATCTCAATAGTAAATGATATAGACCATTTATGTACCAGTTGTTTATGTATACTTGTTTTTAAATACACTAAAAACTTTTAGGTTCTATCAAGGATAACATTGATATGTAATAGATATTTTCACTAACAATATATAGTATTTATGTATGAAGATTATGTTTTAGTATATTATTATTCCCTATACTTTAATATTTTTTTGAGGTAATTTTACACATGGATAATTTTGGTATTTCTATATAGAATTGTGAAAAGAATCTTAATTTTAACAATTTCTACAAGAATTAATTTTCCTAATTTTAAAATAATTTTCCAAAATGAGGCTTCATCTTCATGTTTTCATGGGTTTTCAATTAATACCCATTTTGATTTTTTATGTTAAATTTTCAATTTAAAAATAACACTTCATGTTTTAGAAGAATAAATAAAGATATTTAATTACAATTATGTGTATTATTATACTCCACTCTAAATGTATTGTACATGAGTTTATTTATTTTTAGGGTTTTAATAGTTGGAATTATTTTAAAATTAAGGTTTCTAATTTCAACATTTTATCCCTTTAAAATGGAATTTTGAAGTGACATATCATATTTTTTTACAAAAATGATACAAAATATTTATGAAAGTGAATTTTATAATTTCACATTCATTTTACTCTAAAAATATAAAATATAGATCTCTTTTGGTGTTATGTTTTATGTAATTTACTATAAATTACGTTATGATTTTTTATTTAAGAGATTGAGTTTGTGGTATAAAATAATCTAATTCTTGATTTCTTCATATGAAAATCCATTCCAATGTGTTAAGTAAAACATCTCCCTATAAAAGTGTTTTTATCTATGTAAACATAATGTATTTATTCTTATTATTTTTTGGGTATATTCTATATTGATAGAATCCTTATTCTTTCTATTGATTTCATATGATTATGTTTTATTAGAATCTTTATGTATCCCACTTTATTCTTGTGTTTTAACCAAGATATGATGAAATAATGTTTTTTTCTTATATGAAATAGATATTCTTTTCCATATTATAATATGAAGAGTGGGTCCATGATTATACAATACTCTATTTAATTGGGTAAATATATATTAATATATATATATATATCATGATATGATGACTTTATACAAGGATAAGATTATGAGTAGCTATGTTCATATATCTGTTTTTAGGTATAATTTCTATTATCATTTTTCATATATTTATATGGGGTTATCACTAATGTTATCTATTCTCAACACCTTATACATGTTCATGATTATAGTTAGGAATATTCACATATTAATGTAAGGGTATAATTGTAGTTATCTATGATCACAACCTTATTCATGGACATGATTATGGTTAGCTATGTTCTTAATTTTAAGATTCCATATGCTTATGAATGTGAAACCTTTACTTTTTTCACATATTCAAATGATATATTTCAATGGTTTTTGATTATTTTCACATGTTTCAAAGTTGTGAGATTTGTTTTATGCCTAAAATATAGTCCATTTTATGATCCCATGATATTATTAAAATATATATGAAAATCTATCATTTATTATTATTGTCTATTATTATTCCACCCCTTTTAATCATAAATTTCTCCTACTTTAATGTTTATGATCTAAAAATATATTAAATTTTAATAAGTTTTCACTTACTGAGTGTTTAAGTTCACTCCTTTTGTTTTCTACCTCATGATAAAATTACATAGATGACTATTTGTAGAAGGATTTTTTATGTTGAGGTGTTTGTTGGAGATGTTCAATCAATAATGTTTAATAATATGTTTATGTATCTAATACCTAAAAACACTAAACATCTAGGTTATGGTATTATGAGATTATTTGTACCAAAAAAATGATTTAAAAGTTTATATTTTAAATTGTATTCACACCAGTCTGATGAATAAGAATAATTGGATTTTATGGAAACATCATTTACAAGTGAACATGATTTATTTTAATTATCAATATAAAACTATGGAAA
Organism: Viscum album; assembly: GCA_963277665.1. Lineage (NCBI taxonomy): Eukaryota > Viridiplantae > Streptophyta > Magnoliopsida > Santalales > Viscaceae > Viscum > Viscum album. The sequence goes on from OY728146.1 coordinate 528,920,147, forward strand.
TTTTGACTCCCTCAAGTATGATTTATCTATCCATCATATATGGAAAATGTGATGTTCTGGAAAGAGAATCACCTTGGAGATTACTCTCAGTATTTGACCATGGATAAATAGGATAGTTTCTCAGAGGGAATTTAAATTCCATTGTTAACCCTATTTAAAATAATGGTGGGTTAAAATAATCTTGAATGGATATGATTAACATAACGAATTTTGTCATAGAGAGTAATCTATTTTATCAGGGGTTATATGGTGATGATTTCACATAGTGAAATAATAAAAAAGGGGAAATGGGGGTTTGGTGATGTTTAGATACATGTTTAACCTATACAGAAGGGTTGAATAAATTATAATATTCCTCATTATCCCATTTACCACACACTATTAATGACTACTGATGTATACTACTCAAGGTAGACCACCACAAAGAGAAGATCCAATGCTTCATATTATCCAATGAGTGATCCCAAACAAGGATTTCATGAATATCATTCATGTATTGTGGGGAAAGAATATATAAGAGAAATTGGGAGTGGTGATATAAAATAAATAAGGATTATTAATGAGGGAATCCTTAAATGGCATGATAGACACCCTCAAAAATCTAAATGCAACACTCAAGCTTCAATTATAGTAATCTTTATTTTATAAAGAATCCATAGCTTAATGCACATAAATATTTTAAGGAATATGGATTAAAAATAAATTTACCAATTTAATAAATTTAATTTTATTAAAGAAATTTCATTTCTTAATTAAAAATTAAAAAATTATCTTAATATGATTTTTTGATATTTTTTTAATGTAATCGTTTTTTGGGTGAAAAGTGAAAATCACTAATTTTAGAAAAAATTAACTTTTATGAAAATATAATAATATAAGAATAAATTAAGAGGTTATGAAAAATTTATTCTAGAATAAATATATATTTAATATTTAATATATTTTATTTTAAATATAATGTTAAACTTAGAATTATATGATTCATATTTTAGAAATCTATGTAATATTTTTGTTTAATTAAAAATTATTTTTAGTTCATCCATTTTCATCAATTATTTACATAGTTAATTTTAGTTTTGGATTAATTTTAAAGAAAATATATGAATCCTTTTATTTAAAATAATCTAAATAATTCCATTGTAATTATTTTCATACATTATATTTCTTTAAAATGATTATTTTCTTAAAATAAACATTTCCAAAAAATTGTTTTCATTATATTATATGAAAAAATATTAAAATAAAATTTTATCAATTATGAGAATTTAATCTTGTAAAATGGATACCATATTTGAAATAAATATAATTAATATTAGTTAGTAATTTCAACTTACCATTTGGTAATGATACATAGAAAAAATAGTAAAAAATTGTTTCCAGGGTTAAGGTTAAAAGGGTTTACTGGGGGGATTAAAATAATATATAAGGGTAAACATGACACATAATTTTATTTAAATATTATTATTTAAATATAATTTAAACTTATCATATATTATCATCAAATTTCTATACTTTTGGTTCTAATTTCATAATATAACGACATTATATTATTTAAATATTTTAAGTTATTTTATGTATTTACCTCCCCTCAATTATAAAGGGAATCACTTATCTAAATTTAATCATAATCAATGAGCCCTATATATAGGAAATACCTCCCCAAGAACCATCATAGTTTACTAAAATTAATTTTAATCTTCTTTTCTTACTCTAAGACCATCCTATTAAGATATATGGTGTAAGCCATATGAGATATCACAAATAATATGTAATCATGTTTCCTAACAATTTCAATGTTTATTTGTTCTTATAATTATTATAAATATATTGTATCTATACAAACATAATTAATATAGAACCAAAAATATACTAATATTTTATAATAATTATGGGACATCCATTTTCCATATCATTTCCATTAAATAGGAAATGAAGGTATCAGTCATGTGTATGTGTATGCTACAAACTCTATGTAACGATATGATTCATTTTCCATCATCTCCTAAAATTGATGGATATAATGATGGATTTAATAAATCTAAATTATATATATGATATAATTGTGATTAAATAATGATAAAATATTATCTATTTTTCTTTCTTTCTTTTCTCTAGAAAATTAAAACAATGTTCATGTATATATACAAACTACCATCTCTATGAATAATGTAATTCATTTGTCTATATATTACTTTTATGGATGGTTATAAATATGTATATAATGAATATATATTATATTAATATCATTATTAAAATTATTTATATGTTTTAACCAAGATCAAGATGAAAGTAACATAATTTATGAATTGAAAAAACATGAAAAATGAAGCAGTTAACACCTGGAATGATGATAAAAATGAAAGTTTGTTAATGAAAATGTGATATGATTTTATAAGTAAACAAGATAAAGTGTTATAGGTTTTAATATTATTATTTTTTTATAGTATAATAGTCATAAATTTTTTATATTGGAGGTTAAAATCACTTACGCACCAAGTCATACATGATGTAAGGGTTTCTCATCTCACTTTTGTTTCTGTGAGACATATGTCACATTAACCAGTTGTTTCCTTAATGTAGTTTATATAATAAAAATTTGATATTATATATCATGAACCAGTTTATTTTTTTGGTATTTAAATTTTCATTTTAATTTATATCCTTAATTGGGGTTATGATTCAAAATTTATCAAAGCGATAAGGGTTTTATATCAGAATCTCACTTTTTTCTAGGATTATTAATGCTTAATTTTTTTAAAAAGAAATTATATGATCTATTTATCAAAAATAATATTTATTTTATTCACCTATATTTATTTCTAGAAACTATAAACTTTCCTTAAATTTCTCTCTCTCTATGTACTCAAAATTTCAAAAATAAAGTTTTTATGGAAAACCAGTATTGGTTTTTTAGTCAGTCCCTATTATTTTTCCCCATTTCAATATTTTTAATAAATTTTTTTCAAGAATTTTTTTAAATATTATAAAATTATTTATTAATGTCATTTTTACCCATTATTTACCTTCTATTAAATTTTTTAAAAGGAAATTATTTTTGTTTTCTGAAGGATGTACTTTTTAACAATGGTGTGAATGAAATTAATATTTTAATATTTACTAGAAATTTTTTTCCCACCATCATGAATGTTCTTCATAATGGATCATCCTTTATAATTTTAAATTTTTTTCAATGAAAACGAATTTCTTAATATTCTAGAAATTTTTATATTTTAAAAAATTAATTTCAAAATTAAAAGTGTATTTTCCTCAAGAAAATTTATAGCGATCTATAAAAAGTAATTTAATATATATTAAAATACTACAATAAATATTATTATTTATAAGGTATTTATCTAATGATACTATCCACCATATATCCTAGATATATTTTGATCAATTTTATATAGTGATTTACTATAAAAAATATTAAAATTTTATATTCTAGTTTTTGAATATGATATTTTTGTTGATTATCTTTAATTTCATTGAAATAATGAATGAATTAGACTTAATAAGAGAATATAAAGGCCCATTATATCCATTAGATGCATCAGTGGGTATCATGAGACAAACTAGTTTGGGTATTTGGCATACACCATTCCTATTTATATATGTTTTCATGGCTCACAGCCTTGATGATATGATTATAGTGTCTGAAATTATGTATTATATAATTATGAAACTAGTTATTATTATCTATTTTATTATTAATACTATTATATAATCCATTGATATACTCCTCCAATTACAATATTATTTAGTTGTTATATTTTATTATTATTAATCTATTCCATAATATTATATCTGTATTTATTCTATAATAGTTTATATTGTATGCCTTCTCTTACCGGTCATTTAAGATTATCCATTATTGTTTTTTTCCTTTACCCAAGATACTAATAAGGGATCTATTATTTTTTATGTATATGATAAAATAAATAATATATTTATCCCTAGAATATTAAGTTTTATTTTATTTTTTCTTGTGTAATATGAGAATCATGTATATATCTATTCTCTTAAGGTTTATAAGCTATTCAATCCTTTGGGAATAAATATCTTGTAACTTGTGAAAAATTATAAATTAAACCATTGGATTTGGGTTACTGGAGTCAAGGTGTTACAATTGGTATCCAAGGATGATTAATATAAACTTTGGGATCTATATATTGGATAAAATATATTATATAAAATAAATCTATTAAATAATATGAAGATATTTTTTTTTGTATTGGATAATATTATAATGTTTTGTTTATGGTAGGTAATGTGTGATTTCCTAGAAATTATATCCCATTCTAGATAATAGAATGTGGATTATACTATGGAATAGATTCACCTAGTGGTCAACACCCTAAAAAGGGTTGGTTGAGTACAAAATTGATCATCACTCGATGAATAATGAGTGTGCCTAAGACTACAGACCGGGCTAGACACTCAATGTGGATATGCATTGGTTGAATGACACAATATTTACAAACCATTATGAAGGACTTGAAACATTATTATGATTTGAAGATATTCTCAGAGATACTAAGCTTATGATTATGAGATTAACTACGCATAAATTTAAAATTTACATTATATACTACATTATATTTATAATTATAAATTATGATTTAAAATTTATAATTCTATGATCTAATTTAGTATATCCCATTCATTATAAATGGTACCTAGAGGCAGGAATGGAAACCAAATTAATGCATGTAATCTATATAGGTATTTAAATCCCAATTAAGACAATGGATATGTAACTAGATCTAAATCAATGATAACTATATCAGGGAAATTATCATATGTTATGAAAAATAACCTATCCCATCTGGAGAAGCCTAATGATCCCCAACACAGTGTAATAATTTTGGACTAATTAACATGAAATAAAAATATATCATTCAATGAGACTCCTAAACCATTTGTAGGTTTTCAATGAACCGAGTCATATGAGAATATATTTCTCACTTTTGGAAGTAATGAAATAGATACAATTATTATTGTAATTTATTTTCTTAAAGTTTACACAAATCAGTGGTGGTATTTGATCCATAATAATGATTTGGTAGAAACAAAAATTATATATTGTCAGACATTTAAGGAGATATTGTTCAAAAAATACATTCTTCTTGATAAATGAGCTAATATGAAGTGTCAATTCCTTGATATAAAGAAAATGTATGTATAAAATGTTTTTTAATATGAAGTTAAATATATATGTGAAACTTAAAATTATATATGTAATCCAAGAATAAATATTGATATCTTATTTGATGTGTGAAAACCTAGATTTCAAAGGGCACTGGTCTCTAAGAATGTTTTTTATATGATGATGTAGTATCAAGAACCGTAAAAAAAGATAAGTAATTCACTAAGTCTTATGTTTTATAGGAAAAAATTGAAAAGAAGAAGTCAAATGAGCACTCTAAAAAAATAAATATGGAAAAATTGAAGAATGGAAGTGTGGAATTTATAACTTGTAATAAATTTAAAAGTAAACATCATGGAACATGATTGATTAGAATGTGAGTTCTCTCCATGTGTGGAGAGAAATCACATTTGGTGCATGATAGGGAAAAATAATTCCTCAATTTTAACACTTTAACTATTAGTATATTGGAACTATTAAAATAAATTCCCCAACAATTAAGATAAATTTAATTAGAAAATTCCCATATATTAAGGATCTGATTTTGTGATCACTATAGATGAGGTTTGAGTTCCTAAATATGCGGTGTAAGGTACTTAAATTGGAACCACCATTTTTTCTGATTATTTATTTTATTTTGGATTATAAAAATTGTTTATATCTTCTATATTTGTAAGAAAATAAGATATTTACATAGAACCTTATAAAGGGAGTTTTCAATCAAGGATCATAGTGGAAATATTATTATAAGAAATAAATATCAAATAGTTCACATTATGACACATAGAAAAACCATATTTGCATACACAATTATTATACCTATCGTTGAATTTTATATAATGTTTACATTAGATTATAATTTAAATTATAATCATAAAATTTATTTATAATAGGAGGATATTATTATTTGTGATCATGATACAGAATCCCTTATCTTTAGAGGGGAGACTATTTATTCTAAATCATGCCAAGATCTACCTCCAGTATTCCTCCTTAATGAAATTATTTTACAAGAAGAAAAAACACAACATATGAATGGGAAAGTGTCCTTATAATATAGAAAATAATTATTTTGAATAAATACAATGAGGTATTTACTAAATTATTACCAAGACATCCACCTAAGTGTGAGGTTGATTTTTTTCATTGATGTTATCCATGATAAAAAAACTTATACCTAATACTCCCTAATGAATAGTCATAGTATAAATAATGGAACTAAATAAATAACTATATTAGTTGTGTGATAAGTGATTTATAAATCCTTGTCTTTCATAATGGGGAGCACATATTATTTTTGTTAAGAAGAAATATGGTTCTATGAGGATATGAATTTATTATAAGGAAATAAATTCTATTACTATAAATAAAAAGTATCCTCTACCCCATATTGTTGAATTTTTTATAAAATTCAAGGATTTAAATATTTTTTAAAGATTCATATTCATTATAGGTAATATAAAATACAAGTAAAGAAGGAATATATTCTTAAAATGACATTTTATATAAGGTAAAGAGATTATGAATTAGTAAAAACACTCTTTTGATTGACTACCAAAACCTCTATTTTTATGGGTCTGATGGAAAAGGTATTTCATGATTATCTAATTGTTTTTTTGGTATTTAATCATGATATATTGATATAATTTAAAATCTATGATAAGTATAATAGTCCTTTACAAATAATTATTATGAATCATAGAGAAAACACGTTATATAAAAAATTTAGAAAATATGAATGATGGATTCAAGAAGTTTCTTTCCATGTACATGTTTTCTATGTGGATATAATATCAGTTGATTCTTGAATGAAGAAGGATATGATGGAATATCCATTTTCAATTAATATAACTAAGGTATATAGTTTCCACGGACATGTAGGTATGAATTAATGATTTTATCAAAAAGTTTTATGATTACCTCACCCATTAACAATGTTTACACACAAAGGGGTTACACACATATGGTAAAAATAATGTGAAGAATTGTTTTAAGAATTAATGATGGGATTACCCAATGAATAAAGATTTAATTTACCATTGGGAAGTTATGGATTTGTGATATATAGTGATACATCAAAGAAGGTACTTTGATGTGTCATTTTTCAGAATAAAAAACGTTGTTTCCTATGTATCAAGTTAGTTAATGATTCATGAATAGAATTATAAAACCAATGATATTGAGTTAGAAGCCATAATATTTTTATTGAATAAATTAATTAATTATCTTTATGGTGAAATATTTAAAATATATATAGGATAAAATAGTTTGAAATACATCTTCATATAGAAAGAGATCAACTAGAAGAAAAATATAATGGTTAAAATTACTCAAGAGTAACTACTTGTTAATAAACTTCCGCCATGGGAAGGAAAATAAAGTGAATGATTAATTATAAATAGTATAAAACGCAGATTTTATGTCAGAGTTTAACATCAGTTTTTGAATAACTGAAGTTAATTTTTTAAACATCAGCTATAAAAATAACCTTTTTTAAAAGTATTAAAATCTCATTTATCACTTCAGTTTGTTAAAACTGATGTGATATATGAGTTTTTCATGTTAGTTTTTCTAAAAATGATGTGAAAAATGAATTTTCACATCAATTTTAGAATAAATGATGTCAGAAACTATTTTTTTGACATCGATTATTCTAAAAATGATGTGAAAAAGTGGTTTATCATGTCAGTTATTTTTATAACCAAAATGAAAAATGAAATTTGAGATTGTGCCAATACGACATTAAATTTCTTGACATCTTACCTTTGAAATTTTTAGTTTCTATATAAAATTTATTATACCTCACTTTTATTTTCAAGTGCATTATATGATTTTATCCTCCACACATGGAATTTCACGATTAACTGTTTCAACTATCATCAATATCAAAATAATTCAACTCTTCAAATATTTATCATCATTCCAACGATTCTTCCTTTAGTGAACTTTTCATGGTATTTATAATTATTTTTTTATGATTTAATGTGTTTATGATTGGTTTTCTAAATTGATACCCCATTTAATTATTCTATTTTTCTTAGCATAATGAATACTTTTACATAAGAAGTTAAAAAGATAAATGTTCATTTAGAGTCTAAAATGCCATCTAAGAAAATTCAACATCATTTTCCTCATGAGATATTTCATCTGAAGAAGGTTATATCAAATAAGAGTAAGATAATATGGAAAATTATGTCAGAGATTTATGTTTCTTTTTTCTAGATTCAATTAGGTTTATATGATCTTTTTTCGTTTTAACGATCATGAATTTTTATATAATAGAGTTATCGACTTTGAAAATTTTAAAAAAATTATTATTTTTTAATTCTCTTATTATATAACTGACATAAATAATAGTTTTTTATAGAAGTTATAAAATAATCGAGGTAAAAAGTGAGATTTACATCTATTATTTTATAACCAATGTAGAAAGTAAAATTAAATACAGGTTATACAAAAACTAACATGGAATTTCACATTTTTTACATCTGTTATAAAATAAAAATGTTAAAATAATTCGAAATAATAATTTTAACACCAGTTTTATTAACTAACATTAAAAAAATATGATTATTTAAATCACTTAACACAATGTCACCTTTATAAATTATGCTAAAAACATAAAATAACCAATGTGAAAAATTTATTTTTATACTTGTGGGAGTAGGAATGATCACAGTGTTTTGAATAAAATTAGGAATAAAAAAGACACTATATTAATAGATTAAGCAATGTTGGATATGTGAATCATTAATTAAGGGTAAAAATCACATCTATTACCAATTATTTCGAAACTATCTGTATTAGATAAAGTAAAAATTTCCCATCTTGATGAAAATAATATTCAATTGAAAATAAAATCCATGAATTATGGGAAATTAATATACTTCATCTATCAAAATGATATATTGAAATTTGGAAAGAATATATGTGTTACATCCATGACTAAGATAAAAAGATAATTTTTATATGAAGATCATAGCTCAAATTTCCATATAAAACTGAAGTTCCCCTGTATCAATTTAGGATCACTAGGGGGTGGTAAGTATCAATAACCACTTTTAGATTTCCATTAATAGTAAATTTTATTAACTCTGTAAGGAAAATGTTCATAACCTCTAAAATCTTGTTAGAGTTATGATCAAATAAAATATTAATCTAAACTTCACCTTTAATAGGAAAAATATGTAAAGAGAGATCATCACATGATATTTAAAAGGTTTGGTATAAAGACATACTATATTAATTGTTTGTTATTCCCCAAAACATGGATTATTTTACTAATCTCCATAGGATTGAAAAGTCACATTAAGAAACTGGTTATACCCCCAGTAGTCATTCTTATAGATAACCATGGTTCTACACTCCAACAATTAACTATTCTGCCATAGTGGTTTATACTACTCAATTATCCTAACTGTATCCTATTTATTTATATCTAGTTATACCCCTCAACAGAAAATAATTTTTAGAAACTGGTTATACCCTCCCTAACTATAATATATTTTCTTCTTCTTTTCTAATCCACTGTAAAAAGATATTATTTTCCCCCATAATTAAGCTAGATAAAGTTTACCTATATAAAATCTTCAAGATATCCAAAAATTTATAATGATGTTATTGAATAAAAAACTTCATCACAATCTTTGTAAGACATAGATAATCACATTCAAAAATTTTCGAGAACTTTATATAGAAAACATCCTGAAAAGTATTTTTTCAATCGAAGCCATCTAATATGAATTCTATCTAAGTCCTTTATACAATTTTTTTCCATTCAATTTTACTCACTATGATTCAGTCCAATGATGTATGTTCAGCAGCTCCATATGATGGCTTCTTCTAGTGAAGCAAGTTCAGTCTGATGCACCTCCTTTTTGTTTGATTGATTTGGTACTCAATCAGCTACTCACACTTTTCTATTCTTTAACTGATGAATCTCAGTTCGATTCACATTATTTAATCATGTAAGAACTTAATCAGAAACTCATGTAACAATAACTTTATTATTTGTATCCTCTTCATATCAACAGTGTTGCACACTCCATACCTTTTCACCATGTTTTATAGGTGTACTTTAAATATTTGGGTGACAAATAAAATGTATTTTCTTGCTCATTAAGGCTTTGTATATCAAATAATAAAATCAATTGAATTTTATGGTATACTTATCAAATATTCTTGAAAATTATTTAAAAATCTTGAACCTTATTAAACTCTCCTATTTCTTTTATCTTCATTCAAATCGATGTTAATGAAATTATGAAAACTTCCTTAACTCGAGAAAGATAAAAACTATTGATCTAAAATCATTGAATCACCCTATTAAGGATATTACATAGTTTATGTAAAGCTCTTTAGAACTCCTATATTTTGTGTATGTTTTTACAATTCATTCATTAGGACTTATCTATATTATTTTACACCCTAAGTACTCTATATCAATTGATTTCAATAACAATCCTCATCTGATTAACCTTCATTTCGTTTCCTATTGTTAGGAATCCTCATTCTGATATACTCAGCAAAAGTGTGCCTGAGGAAATATTATATCTTAATCTGTTAGATCTTCATAATGCTCCCTAACTAGTACTTATTATAGGAAACCTCTATCATATGATATTATGTTTGATAATTCAACCTTAGAAACTCAGGCCAATACATCATCATAGGACATTCTGTCCAATAACATCTTCTATCTCAGCTGGATGTTTGTTTGTCTGATTTATCTCAACTTTATTTGAAACATGATCCATCATTATCTTATAAGTGAAACATTACATATCTCCATTAGATATAATCAATGATATTATGCCTTTTTGATATATCATGTGTCTATCTGATGGACCTTCAACCATTTAAACCTCATAAACATCTCTATATAGTACTCTTATTGGATTTCCTATCTCTAATTAAATTTAATTCATCTGATAATATTGATAACCTATCCTCAATACCCTTATATAGGTTTTATAAAACATAGCTAAATAATTAATTATTTACATGATACCTTTATGTTAGTTATATAAACCCTTTTTACTTATCCCATTATCCATCTGTTGCAGCATCAAAATATTCCTTCGATCAATTAGAACTTCTTTGAATTATCTATTTAATCATTCTTCATAATAAATTCATAAAAAAATCCATATTACATGGACTCCTCTCTGATAATAACTTCCCCATCTATTTTTTATGATACTCTGAGATTTTTCTATCCCATAACCTATATCCAATAATATGTGCTCAGGAAACTTAATCTTGTACTTATCTCACTTTTTACACCCCCTCCTTTTCTATATATTTTTTACTTTTTAAAAGCTAAAAAATATCCATTTGGATCATAAATAACTTCATGATGTTAAATACTATGAATAATGGATTAGAATCATATAAATTCTTAAGAACCTTCTTCCTAACATAGCTAAGGAAACTTTCTCACACTCCTTAAAATAAATTTCCATAATTCCCTTATCAAAAACTTCTCTTATTTTAAAAAAATATTTACTAAAAACATATATTTATATATTGAAATAATGAATCCAGACACACTTTGGAACAACAATATCCCCATTTTTGTTCATTTTCAATATACACTTTAAAACATAAAAAACATATTAAGTCAATATGAGTGATTCCTAATTTCTCAGCATATTATATTTATATCTTCTTATTACCTACTTTACGTATCCCACTTTTTGAAAATAAAATTTAATGGGGACAACTTAAATTTTCTTTTTTTTATATCAGAATCATGATAATTTTTCCCCAGAGATAAATAGTATTAGACATTTTTCTTAACAAAGATACATTTTTTAAACAACTCTACGTCAATGTGGGAAAACCCTTTGTAGAAAATAATAGTGTATACTCAAATTCATCAATGTTTTCCATAAAAATCATTCATGTAATAATTTACTCAATATCATTCCAATATTTGTTTTTGGAAAATATGATAATTTTCATTATGATTAAACTCTTTCACCCATATCAATAAAATTCTCAAAAAAATTTATGTGAGTAAATACTACATTCCCAATATCTCAGGTTTGATAATATCATTCCATCATTTTTTAAGAAAATGTCTATGCACATTCCTCAACATCAACTTTTATAGTCTATAAGTGTAACACTTCATTATTTATCAATATGGTAATATTTTCCCATAATGGATTTCTCAATATTAATATAAAACTTATATAACACTCAGCCATATTTATTAATTATTCTGCTTAAATTCCCAATATGTTAGAAAAAATAAACAATTATATTTGGAATAATGAGGAACCTTAGTGTTTCTTAGAAGTAATGTTTGTACTGATATTTTTCTCTAATTATCAACTTATTTATATTATTATATTTTTCATTGGATACGATTTATTTCTCATTACCAGCCTATACATTTTTTAAAATTAATTTCTTTACAAATGTATAATCATAAAATGACATTGTAATATTCTATTTAGTTTTAATAACATATTTGTTACATTAATTTTGAAACATTTTCCTCCTGATTACTTCATGGCTGAATTAGATAGTTATTAATTTTTTTGAAATATGTCCATATTTTTTACACCTTTTCACTTTTTATGTTTTTCAAGGAACCTTTTATTGGAAATTTGTTATCAACTTTATTCTTAATTTCTAATACTTTTTCTTCCCTTTTTCTTTAGATGATTTTTTTTCTTCATCAGTCTTTCTATCTATGGAAATTTATTCTAGAAAAATAACTAATAATTCTTTCATTCCATGATCAAAATTCTTGATCTTCTTTCCTCACTCAGTTTTCTTACCTTGATCAACTTTATTAAGATTTTCAATTTTATTTATTAAGGTATTAACATTTATCCCCTCCTGAAATTTCTTTCCTAGTTCAATTTTTTATGAAAATTTATTGTTATCTACTCATCAAAGCTCCACCTTGACTCATAATTGTTTCCAAGTAATCAAATATTATACAAAAATGAGTATCGTATGTGCTCGAAATCTAAAAAACAATAGAAGGATCCCATAAATCATGATCTTTTAGAATTATAGAAGTACTTATTTGATGTTTTTTGTTGTTTCATTTCTAAAAACTATGGGAAAATTTCTTTAGGGAGATACTTTCATGAATAATTTCACTATTTCTCAGTGGAAGTTTATTTCTCACAAATTTTAACGTTTGATACTTTATTTTTATTAGAAGTAGATGTATATTTAGTTTTCTTGAGAAAAGTGAAAATATGTTGTTGTGGACCTTTCCATTCACCAGTATGAGAAGATTCTACTTTAACCTCAACTTATTTGGTGAATTATTCTCTCATATTTCAAAAATCACTATGGGTTTTAAGAAATATTGATTATGTTTCTAATATATCTTCTTCATTCTCATCCATAATTATGTTCATAAAATTTACCATTTTTCAAATTCATAAAACATTTACATCTTATGATTACATTTTTCAACAAGTGTTGTTTCTACCTAGTTAGGATTATCCTACATAGATGAATTTTCCTCATAACTTTTTAGTTTTCTATCAATATCACCAAATTTAATTTTATAATTTGTATTCACATCGAGGATAATATATTACCTTTTTATTCTATCACAACTCTCAAAATTTATTTACCTAACATCTTTGTTCAAATTTTTCCTTTATTCTTATGTTGTGTATTTTTCTCATGTGCTACTTCCAAATTGTCCATTATAATGAATTAAATTTCCATTATTTCTTCACCATCATCTTCACTATCTGAAGAAGCACCTTTTATCTAGCATAATATAATAAGTTGATATGGAAATCAGATTCATAATTGGATGAAGAATCATCTGAATTTATTCTACTAATTTTTTTTCATATTATATTGATTTTTTTGTAATATTTATTATAACATTATTTTTGAGACTTATTATATTTTTAGGACTCAAAATCTTCATTATTATTCTTTGGAAAGTTTTGTGAAAAATTTCCTTCATCATTTAAATTCTAGTATTTAATAAAATGATTACCTATCCACCTTCCCTTATTATATCTCTTAGAAAGAAGAGTGACGATTATGTTGAAGTCTTATTCATTTTATTTTGACTATGAATTATTTCATTCTTATAAAACTTCTTTATATATGAGATTTTATTTTTACAAGGCTTCAAAAACAATTTATTTCATATCCTTATTTTTAATGATAATAGATTTTATGATTTCATATAACACTATAATATTCTGAACATAATCCAAAGATAAATCCATTCAATATTTTAAATATGACACTTTGACATCAAATCTATCTCGAATGTTTTTAGTCAGTATCTTAATGATAGTAGAGTCTTCAATGTTATCACTAAAACCTCTATTATTTTAAAAAATATCATTGAATCTTGTATGGTATTGATCAATACTTTATTCATCACCCATCTTAAAATCTTCAAAACATCTCCTCCAGATTTTATTATTTGCTTCCTTAACTTTCTAATCACATTTATAAATAATTCTAAACATGTACCGCAATTATTTAGACATTGAAAACCCCATAATATTTATATAAACATTTTTTTGTAAGATATATCATTATAAAATTATTATTTTTTCCATAAAAATGAAAATTTTACTCATCGGCTGCTTCCATTACAACAACATTGATGAGAAAAAATTACAAAATTTCATCATCTATAACTTTATAGAAAAAATATAGAAGATATAGTAACATACTATTCTTAAAAATATGATTGTTTCCACCTTTGAAAATAGAAGTGCCTTCATTATTTACTAAATTAAAATTACCATTCCTTAGTAGTTATATATTTTAGAGGAAACCTATTATGATATAAATAAAAGTTCCCTTGGATCAATATAATATCATTGAGGGGGGGGGGGGTGAATTAGTGATCACATTTACCTTTTCTTTTAAAATAACGTTTCTTAACTTTGTAAGGAAACTTTTCCTAACATTTGAAATCTTATTAGAGTTATGATCCACTAAAATATAAATATCAACCTCACCTTTTGTATGTAACAAAAATAAATTAAAAAAATCACATGATACTTAAAAGTTTCTATACAATGATATATGCCTTTCTATTTTGGTTATTTCCCCAATATAGATTCTTTAACTATTATTCACAGGATTATAAAGGCATAGGAAAATTTTTGTTATACACCCCTGTAATAGTTCCTCTAGCTAACCTTATTTTACATCCCAATAATAAGATCTTCATGCATAGTTATTTATACCCCACAACTATCCTAACTATATCCTATTTATTCATAGTAGGTTATACACCCAGATAGAAAGTATTTTTAGCAACTGGTTATACCCTCCCAGCTGCAAGATCTTTACTTCCTCTTTCCTGATCCAATGTATAAATACATTTTTTCTCTATATAATGAAATTGGATCACCTTTAACTTTATAAAATATTCAAGATATCTTAAAAATATCCAAAATATTATTTTAGCCATGAAACTTCTCCCAGATCATTTTAAGACTAGGATAATATCATTTAGAAATTTTCTAGATATTTTCCCAGAAATCATCCTTAATAATTATTCATTCAATCAACACATTCCAGTATTCATTTATTATATGACTACATCTGGTTTATCTCTATTGGATGAACCTCATCGTTCTTCGATCTAGTGATACATTTTCAACATATTCATCCAATGGATCCATCTACTACTTCTTTATTTGGTGAAGAGTTTTCTTTCTAATGTGACCCTTCTTATTTATCTAAGTAAGAACTCAATTATATTCTCTCAATATTTTCTCTTAGAATGATTATTCTTGGTATTGCAGAATTTATTCAATCAAGTAGGAATATGCCTAGAAAATAATGGCATAATATCTTCAATACTTCAGCTCTTCCCCACATGAATAATGTTATACACCCTGCACTTTTTCACCTCTATATATAGGGGTATTTCTAGATATTTGGGTAGGAATTCAAATGATGTTTCCCACTCACAGAGACATTGAATATGAATGATTCATCTCTAATGAATTTAATAGGATGAATCAAAACTCTTCTCAAACCATTATTGAATACTATTGAATTTTCTTAAAAGTTACCATTTCTTTGAACATCCTTCATTTATATGTTAAGGAACTTTTTCAAACTTCATTAACCTTTGCATGATAACAAATATTTATTGACTAACATAAATTCATCATGTTAAGGACTTTACATTGTTTATTTAAAGAACCTTAAAATTCATCTTTTTTGTGTATATTTATCCATTTTTTTATTGGGACTCATATTTTTGATAGTACACCCTCAATATTATATATCCAATGATCCTATAAAAATTTATCATATAATGAAAATTAGTTTGGTTTCTATTGGTTAGGAAACATCTATATGATGTGATCATCATAAGTGGGTCTGAAGAAATATCATATAACTGTATGATAGATATTCATATTGTTAGATTACTAGTACTCTTCATAGGAAACCACTATATGATAATACATTATTTAATCATTCTACCTTAGGAAATATAGCTAGTAAATCTTCCTAGTATATCCCATCTGATAACATTGTGTATCTGAGTTCAATGTTCATCCATATGATGCCTCTCAAAATCATTAACATTTTTTACACCTTGATCTTATTTTCACACATTTATATTTATCCATCAGATGTACTCTATAATATTTAATATGTTTGATCTTTAATATGTTTGTCTGGTTAACCTTCAACCATTACAACTTCATTGAAATTTCAATCAGTTACTTAAATCATTTTTTCTCTGTCCGATTTACTTGCATTAATCTGATAGGATTGACATAATATCCACAATACCATCATATTGGTCTTTTAATTTATAGATAAACTTTTCATAGAACCTATAATACCTTTATATTATTAACTTCCTCACTTTTAACTTCTCAAATTCATCATATGATAAAGCTTCATAATATCCTATCAGATGATCAAAAATTATTTGATTTTTAAGTGTAATAATTCTTTATCAAATAATTATAACTCAATCATTGTAAATTAGATAACTTTCTAATAAGAACATATCTATCTGGTTCATCCAATACCATGAGATTTGTCTATATCATAACCTTTTTCCAATAATATTCTTTTGATAAACTTAATCTCATAATTATATCACTTTGTACATCTCCTCCTTTCCACTTTTTTCTTTCCACAAATCTATAAAAAATCTTCATGGATCATGATAAACTTGATGACATTATGAACTTTTAAGATCAATATAGCACTATCTAACTTTGTAAGCATCATCGTCCTAACATTTCTATGTAAAACTTCTTACACTCATTAATGAATGTTCCTTAATTATCTTCTCATAAAATTATCCTACTTTATTAATTAATTTTCACTATAAAGTTATATTGATATATTAAAGAAAATTCAACCAAACATAGTTTGGGATAAAAAAATTGGTAGCACTAAAATGTATATGAATTTAGAGGATTTTTTGTGAGATAATATGGTATGATATATTAATGACTCTATATCAATTTGCAAGATTTTTCTATAGCTAAAGGCTGAAATAAATAATATTAATAGAATACTAAAACCTATTCCTATTACTATGTTGAAATGGGAAGATATTATAATTGACATTTTCAATAGATTACCAAGGAATCCTATAATGAATGATTCCATATGGGTTATTATTGATCACCTTACTAAATCCACACATATCCTATCTATAAGGGATGATTTAACACATGAGTTCCTCATACGACTCTATACTAAAGATGTTGTGAGACTTCATGGGGAACCACTTTTGAGTGTACCTGATTATAATATATAGTTTATATTAAAATTCTAGAAGAGTGTTTAGAAGTATCTCGGCAACAAGTTACATTTTAGCACCACCTATAATTGTCAAATGGATAGGCAATCTAGAAGGACTATTAAACATTATACGATATGATGAGTTATTGATCAATTAACTTTCAAGGTATGTGTGATTTAAAATTACTTTTGATTGGATTTTAAATTTATAATAGTTTTCATTCATGAATTGAAATGGCATAATATGATGTATTATATCAAAATAAGTTTCATACACCAACTTCTTAGAATAATGTTGGTAAAATGAAGTTTTTAGGCATATATCTTGTTAGGGATAAAATAATAAAATTAAATATCATTCCATGTAATATCAAGGAAGCCCAAAATTGAAAAAAATGTACATACAATTGAAGGAAGGATTTATAATTTCAATTGAGAAATCATGTTTTCTTGAAGGTATCTCAAAGGAAATATTTTATAAGGTTGGAAAATAATGGGAAAAAAGTCCATGGTACACTAGGAGTTTTGTGATTCTTGAAAGAATTAGAGTTATGGATTACATTTTTGAAATTACACCTAGAAACTCTAAAGTTCATGTTGTGTTCCATGTCTCATTATTGAGGAATTTCATTTAAAATCTAACACATGTTCATACCATTGATGAAATATAATAAGAATATTATTAATCTTATTATGAATGGAATTTCCAATTTCTTAACACTAAGTAAAAAGTGTCGAGGAATCAAATGACTCAATTTGAAAAAGGTAATTTGGAAAAATAATAATATTAAAGATACAATGTGGGAAACTAAAGAAATTAAGATGAATAATTACACACATACATTATGAGGTGATATTTTAGAAATTCTATTATTGAATTTTTTGATTGGGGGGGGGTGGGGAAGGAGAATGTAACACATTAGCTTAAATTATAGTAAGTATGATTTTCTTCTTTAAAAAAACTATTACATAATGAACAAATATTTATTCAAGAATTTGATTTAAAACTAAATTTAATTTTTTTTAAATTATTTAATTTATATAAATAAATTAAAATTTTTAATTTAGAAATAGAAAATTATCTTAATATTTTTCTTGTTTTTTATAAATAGTTGATTTTTTTGTAAAATATGAAAAATAGTGATTTTACAAAACTGTCAGTTTTATTAGAATATAATTATATAATAATAGAATGAAAATTTATGAAACCTATTTTCTTGAATATATATATATATATATATATATATATTTTTAATATGTAATATAATTTATATAAAAATATAATGTTAATATTTTAAATATATGATTGACAATTTTAAAATCAAAGTAATATTTTTGTTCTAATAAAAAATAATCTTAGTTCTAATATTTTAATAATGTATTTATAGGGTTACTTTTGGTTTGTTTTGGTTTTAAGTAAAAATAATTCTCTATGTATTTTACATAATAAAATTAATTATATTAGAATCAACATTATATTTTATTTTTCTATGAAATCATTTTTATGCTTAACATAAACATTTTTCAAATAAGGTTTTCTTTGAATTATACAAACATATGTTAAAATTTATTTTGACAACTTATTGAAATTAAATCATGTAAATTAATTTTTATATTTTTAATAACCATAAATAATATTAGTTAATATGGTAAAATTAATTTTTTTTCATACTAAATTGTAAAAAAATATTTTTTTACCACGGAAAAAGGAAAAAGGGTTTATCAAGGGGTAAACTAAGATAAAAGGCTAAAAATTACATATAAAATTGTCTAAATATTATTTTTGAAGATATTTATACCTTATATTATCCAAAATTCTATTTCCTTTCCACTTGGTTCCATTTTCCCATGAAAATGAATTTATATTATTTAAATCTGTTAAAAAATTCTATGTGTATCCCTCCTCTCACATATAAAAGATAACATAATCTGCACCATTATTCATAAAAATTGATCCATTTATCTTAGAAAATAATTACCCAAAAAACTTAGTAACTTCCTTCCCTTATTTATTGATATTTGTTTCTTACCCTAATACCATCCAATGAAGGGTTAATGTGTAAGAAAATGGTGTCATCTCAAAGAAGAGTTAATCATCTTACCCAACTCGTTCAAAGATTATTTATTCTTCCACATCATATAAATATAATATTTCCATCCTAAAATAATGAGTCCAATATCATAAATATAATGGTATGTTACAATTATTATGGTAATATCATTATCCACCTCTTCTCCATCAAATAGGAAATAAGGGTATCACTCGTTCGTACATGTGGACTGCCACCTGCATGTTGTGATATGATTGATTTCCAATCACCAAATCAAAATTAGAATATGAATATGGATTTAATAAATTTATATGATATATATAATATAATTATAACTTTATAATGTTAAAATATTATTTATCTCTCTTTCATTCATTTGGTTATAAAATGAAAACACCATTTTTGTGTACATACATACTACCATTTCTATGAATGGTGTAATAAATTTTTCTATATCTTAATTTTATGGATCGTTATAAATAAGTATATAAAAAATATATATGAAATTTATATTATTATTAAAATTATGTAGAATATGGAACCATGATGAAAATGAAAATACAATAACTACCGAATTGAATCATATATGAAAAATGAAGTAGTTAACACCTAAAATGATAATAATAATGAAAGAGTTCCAACTAATGGGTGATAATATGTTAAAATTAAACCATATATGTCATTATATACAAGAATATTATTCTTTTATATAATAATGACAAATTTAAATTTATTATATAAGATGTAAAAATCTGTTATTATGAAATTTAGGCACGGGGTAAGTGTTTCTCGCCTGAATTATGTTTATGTGAGACATATGCCATATTCACTACTTTCTTCTTACATATGGTGTATCTAATAAAAATTTGATATGATACATAATAAATAAATTTATATTTATGGCATTAAAATTATAGTTTGAGTTATTTCTTTCATGGAGATTATTATTTAAAACTTACCAAAGCGATACAAGTTTTTTTATAATCTCACTTTTTTCCAGGATTTATTATGATTAAATTTATGATGATGAGATTATATGATCTATCAATAAAAAATATTATTAATTTTCTAATACTATAGTTATTTCTATAAATTACATGTTTTCTTTTCATTAAATTCTCTCTGTGTACTCAAAAGTAATAAAGAAAGTTTTTAACAAAAAATGACTTTGTTTTTCTATTGAGTTAGGATTATTTTTAATTTATAAGAATAATATCTTTAATTTTTTTTCAAGAGTTATTATATTATCATATATTTATTTATTAAAATAACTTTTACTCATGTTCATATTTTTATAATTGTTTTTAAAAGGAATCATCTTTCCATTTTCCAAATGAGATAATTTTTTGAATAGGTGTGAACAAAATATTTGTTTTAACATTTACCATATGAAAAACATTTCCCTCATTAATGAAAATTATTTTCCTTGAAACATACTTTAATGTTTTACCCTGTTATATTTAATGAAAACTATTTTACTGATATTTTGGAAATTTATTTATTTAAAATAAATAATTTCAAAATGATAAAGTTATTTTCCTTAAAAAACGTTTATGAAATAATTTAAAAGTATTTTAATATATTTAAAAATCCATTGAATAATAATACTATTTTTAGGCAAATAATACAATGATACCATAAAACATATACCCTGGATGTCTTAGATTCATACTTCTATAGTGATTGACTGGGTAAAGTAATAACATTTCATATGCTAGTTTTTCAATATAAATATTTATCTTGAATATGTATTGAATTATAATTAATTTATTTCATATGATGAATGAATTATACTTATTAAGTAAGAATTAGGGACTAATATATCTCATTTATAGATCACTAGGTATCATGAGAAAAAATAGTTTGGGTATTTGGAATACACCTTACCAATTTATGTATGATGACCTGGATTGAGGCCTTAATGGTAAGATTATAGTGTATGAAATTATTAATTAAATCATTTTAAAAATAGTTATTGTTATCCATGTGATTCTTTATATTGTTATTTAATCCATGGATAGAATCCACTTTCTAAGATTTTAGTTATTTAATATATTTGATTATTTTTTTCTCATCCCTATTATTCATTCTATATTTATTGTATGATAATGTTTTTTGTATGATTTTCATTACTAATAATAAAATCTAAATATTTATTCTATTTTTCTTTCCCCAATATAACAATATAGAATATATGACTAGTTCTAGTGATATAGTTGAAGAAATAATAAATTTCTCACTTGAATTTAATATTTTATTTCATGTTTTAAAATATAATGTGAGAATAATGTATGCATATAGTCTCCCAAGAATTATAAACTATTTGATCATTTGGGATGAAATATATTGTATCTTGTGAGAATTTTGTATGATAAGAACTGAATATTTGTTACTAGAGTCAAGGTGTTACATAGATAGTATCATGGACCGACAACATGATATTAATCATATAGATACTATGATCTAACAGGATTGAGATGATTATATTTATTTGAATTTGGCCCAAAAGAAACATAACATATCAAAATGTCTCCTAGAGGAATAATGAAGTGCTAGATAATGATTTATAACTATCTTTATAAGGGAATGAGAAAAAATACTGATTATTTCCATTCTTGTATTAAAGAATGAAAGTACCTTGAGAATATTAACATGAAAATATAGGTTTGATATTTCATTAATAATATTGATGTTATTTGTCCCTTACTTGTGTCCCATTTATTATATATTAAATATAGTACACAAAATGATATAGACATATGATAACCTTTAGTGAAATAAAATACTTCTTTTATAGATCATATTCATTTCTATATTATAAATCCACAAAACTTGATAATATTGGCTATTCCATTTGGGAATAAAATTAAAGTGGATGTCTATGGTATCAAATATGTTAGTGCACCTGTTTCTAATAGATTTAATGGTTAATTTTATATTTTGTAATAGTAAATTATCTAAATGATTCCATTGCATCTACTCAATAATTCTTAGTGGGGTTTATCTTACCATAAATACAAACACAACCACTATAGTCTTTATCTTGAAGGCGAATCTTCCCAATTCATTTAATCAATAAAGACTAATGAAAATGTGTAATTTCACATATAAAATTCATTCAAATATCTTATATTACAATATTACTATTTTCATAATTAATATGATATTTAGGGAAACAAATGGTTTCATTAAAGATAGAACATATAAGGTTCCATTTTTCTATAAAAGTAAATGTTGGAGGACCTAGAATGGAAAGTGGTTTGTGCCAATATCATGGTTAACATTAGTAAAGAGAAATAATATGATAACATGGAGTATAATATGATTCTAAAGGTCCCAAGAAGATAGGGATTCTTATAGTGGGTTTGTCAATTAATTTTTAGGTGATATTTATCCTCCTTATTCTTAGTGAATCTTATGAAAAAAATATTTGTATTCTTAAAAAACATAGGGTTTGAAATAATGAGACCCATTTACCCTATATTCATCATTAATTCATCATAATTTTTTAGTTGAAATAACGAATAAGCTTCTCTTACTAGTTAATTCAACCCTTCCAAGTGCATTCACGATTTCCCAGGTATGTCCCATCTTTTTATTGTACATGACATGATTTTTTATCAATGGTAGGCATTGTTCCATCTTAAAATTACTTAAAATCTTTAAAATTTATGGGAAATTTGGTGAGTAGAAGGTTATAATGACCAAAATTAGTGTTTATATCAGAAAATATTCTCAGTCATCCATAAATACTTAGTCAAATAATGGATGGGTCTCTCTAAAGGAAAATTAAAAATGATTTATTTGGGTCCCACTTATCTAAAAATATTGTTCGAATCTATTTATTTGATGGTTTTATGAATAAAATCGCCAGTTGTTTGTACAATTGAAAAAGATGGTTTTTATTATTCAGAAGGAGGATTACTCTCATCAGTAATGTGATTTCCACATTTCCCATGATTTTTTATCAATAATTCAAACTCTCATATATGTTATCAAAATATTAAAAAATTACCAAATGGTTTTCTTTGGGAATCCCATTATATTGGGAATTTTCATTAGATGAATTAGTCTAAAATTTATAAGACTTATGGGGAAATTGGGATTAATGATATGAATTTTGGTGAAATAATGTCATATATGATATCAATGTTAGAATGAGGTATTTGGAAGTAGAAATACTTATGACCATGATTCTTCAACTCCAAATATAAATGTAGTCAATTTATGTGGATAAAAATGATCATGTTGTCTCCAGTATATTGTAGAGGTTATATGAGAATTAAGAATTTATACAGGATTACTAGAGATGGAACATTAGGAATTGGGGTATTTAAATTTGGGGTGATAGTTGGGTTGGGTCCACTCTCTTCTTCCTAGGATACCTGGTTCTAGATTAACTGTATCATGAAGCTAGACTCCATTTGAGAAATATTTATTCCATGCTAGATGAAGATCAAAATATGGTTAATGGTTTATTATCATTCAAAAAGGTGGATAAAATTATAAATTTCAGTTTAACTAGCTCCCAAAGTCTCAGAATTAAGGGCTTATTAAATCTCCATCAGGTCTCATAAATTAATGTCCCCTAAGCATGGTCTACCTAGAGTTATCTAATCCCCTCTTAATACAAATTTTCTGACTAGCATATCTGTCACTATGTGATATAAAAAAATTAAATGGTCTATAATAATGGTATTTTTTTTGGTTTTAAAATGTGCATATTATAACTCTATAAAAATTGAAGTAGTTTATCACTTATTCCTGGAAGGATAATGGTATGATTGTATGTGGATTCATCTCTATAATAATGTAGAATTATCATTTCTAGTATGGATATCCCATAATCTTATTTACTTTGTGAATTAGTAATGTGAATTAGAATTATTTTGAAGGATTATTTCATGGAATGACCCTCACAAATGGATATTATGAAATTTGGAAATCCCAGAATGAGACTCATTACAAAAATAAATTCATTGAAAAATGATATATTGTGAGAATAATATATCATCTCATTACTAAAATAAGTTCTATAACATCTTATAGTATGTTTTATGACTTATTCCTGAGCCTTATGCCTTTGGATTTGTCATATAAATGGTAAGATGATCGGAATAGTTATGGATATTGGGTGTCCTAGGAATCACCATGAGATGGTATTAAAATAAATATAAATTATGATTATTTAAATGGGTACATGTGAGGGGGAGATTATTCATGGTGTAAATAGGTCAATTAGCCTATATTTATGTGCCTCATAGGGTGAAGAAAATTCATTACATGATAAATATAGAGCGAATATTACTAGGATTGAATTACGAATATGGTAAAATCACTATATTACCAACATTAAGACAAATTCTATCTTCTTAACCAACTTCCTGAAGGGGGTGACATGGAAACCCTTATTTTAATAAACTATCATTAACCATTTATTACATAAAGGTATATATAATACAATCAAATAATTCTTTTAGACCTAGTGTATTCATATAATTATGACATAACATAATTACTTGAAACATGGGTTCGAAAAATTATTTTCAATCACCACAACATGACCTTAAAATTCCATTTATCCTCTAAAACTATGTTGGAAAAACCAGGGGATGTACATAATAAAACAGTGAGATATAAATCCCATTAATATAATAATAAAATAATAACATAAGGTATATAAAAACATGTTATTCAAGATAAATATGATGGTATCATAATAGATGTGACAATCATAAACCTATACATTGAAACATGATATAAGATGTTGACATAAAAACAACATAGGAATGTGGTAACAACATAAAACATGAAATCATAAATATAATTATAATATAAACACTGAGACAAAATAAAATAGCATGATTAGGATAAACTGATATAATCCATAAATTAAATCCTATTCTATAAAACAATTAAAAAATAATTGGATGTCGAAATAATTCTGTGCCCACTCATCACATTCATATCAGGTCCATGAATCTGTGTTCCGTATAGATCACTAAACATAAGAATTTTTTTCATCCTTTTTAATCCCAAAATTAAAAATTATGTGTTATATACATTTATTTACCTCTTAAATAAAGGATATGTAAATATTGGTGAATACCATTCAGTGTAAATAGGTTTGGGTTTTCATAATACAAAAGATTGGAATGGAAAATCATGGGATAATTTTGGCAGCATAACGAGTGTATATAAAGGTTTATAGATGGGTTTTTGAGAGTGACAGGTATTATATAATTACATGGGAATCATCGTTAAAGTAAACTGGATGTGTAAAAACATTTTAAAACATGAAAAATTGAAATCAAAAGGCTTAGTACAAAGAGATTTCTTGAAATAAAATGTAGGTGGAGAGGATCCCTTACATTAAGAGAAACCATATAAAATCATGGTAAGAGATTAATAATAGCTTGGTGGAAACTTTGGAGGTCTACAGAATGTAAAATTTAGAGAAAATATACTCTGTAAGGTTTTTTAGTGAATATGAATTAGTGGTTGGGTGGGTTTTTGTAGCAAATGTGATTGAAATTTATAATTAATTTCTTAATTAGGGTTTTCAATCTATATAATAAAATAATCAAAATAACAAACCATTTCATGATTTTTCTAATGGTTTATATTTAAGAGAATTTGTTTTTAATATTTTATTAGGATATGAAATTAAATCAATAAAATAATAACCTCGGTGATGTGGAAGGGTGTCATGTTTATAATGAATTAATTTTAATACCATAAAATATAATGTAGGTTATGGAGGACTCATTAAGGGTTTATAAATTTAAAAATATAACATTAAAACACATTATTTTAAAATGGAAACATAATTTAGTTCTTTAATACTCTTTATGTTATTTATTACATCACTTTTGGGATTTTATGATTTCATAATAAATATTGTATATTAATACCATATTTAATTTTTGACATAAATATTTGACTATCTCATAAAATTATGAAAATTATAAATTAATTAATTTAAAAATTATGATCTTAAAAATAATATTTATGTTGTCAAAATAATTCTATAAATATGAAAAATTAAACTTTTAAATAAAAAATCTATATTTTTTGAAAAAATATTGGGTTTTTTCGATGATAATAATTTATAATCCTTATAAAAATTAAAATTAAAAATATAAAATTATATTATCATTTATATTTAAAAAATATTATTTAATAAAAATATTTTATTAAAATAAAATTTATTTTAAAATTTATTGAATGTATAAAAAATAATGTCTTGATTGAAACAATACATTTCCCAAAAATACAATTTTTTTTTCAATGTATCAAAATATAATTTTTATAAAAATCCTTATTTAATCATTTATAAAGTAATAATAAAAAGAGAAATATAAACATTATTTTATTAAAAATTATGATATACCATTTCATATAGTTAGGGTCTTGATACATGACCCCGAATTACACCAGTGTATGCGCTAAGGGTACTGTGTGTGATGATGATAATTTTTTGGGGTGGTTCGTAGAACATAGTTTGGTCCGTGATATTTATAACCTTGAAATTATCCCACAATTTTTTTTGTTATTGAATCCTAGATTTGGATTTTTCAAGGTAAAATATTAGTGACTCTATCCACCTCAAATTATTCAATAAATGGGATTTATATGGTACAATCATACTCATAGGGGCCATGACTTATTCCACCTATGTTAGTTGGAAATCATCATTAAAATTAGTATATAATAACTATAATTGTAACTATATAATGAATATATTATCAATGGTTATCATGACTAACAATCATTTAAATATGAAATGATATAACTTATAATATTACAAAATAAACAAAGTTGTTTATGTGTTTTCTATAACATCATTACATAATAAAGAATTTATTCATTTAAAAAGGGAATTTCATTTTTAAAAATTTGTTTCATTACATTTGCCCCTTCATAAATTCCACCCTTAATATTTTATTTCATAAACTAAAAATGATCAGGGTTCTTTTGTTTCATCTCCACTTCCACTTCATATGTAACATCCTTAAACATCTAGTTTCACCACATTACATTGACCATGTGAGTTTTATTATTTCATAGAACATTGTCTCTATGATCTAAGATCTACACCAACTACTACATATATGAAATATCATTATCTGATGGTACCAACTTTGGATTCAGTACATGTGAGGGGACCGATATTTACTTTATCATGAGGGAAACATTGAATAGATAATGTACTTGAGATAGGTTAGGTGGTATTTCATTTCAATAGGCTATAGCTTCAATGTGGTTAAAGATATAAATGGGGTGATGTAACTTGGACTCAGCTTTACCTTCTTTACAAACCTATTGAATTAATTCCGTGATGATATATGAGGGAAATGTTTTTCTCCAACCTCTAAACCCAGTTCACATTAATGATTTTCTGCATATCATTTCTATCGACTTTGCGTGGATTTAATATATTATTGAATGGTTTGAAACTTCTCTACCATACCTTGTAAAGGGTCTGCTCCCACTTTCTTCCACTCTCTAAATTCATCCATGAATGTGGTAGTCCAAAACTAATCCCCTTACAGAGCCTCATAAGGTGCCATTTGAATGCTATAATGGAAGATGTTGTTATATAGGAACTCCATTTGGGAAAGGTGATGATACCAATATCCTTGGAAATACATTAAACATGATATTGTTATATCATCTAGAGTTTGAATTGGTATATCATATTAATCACCCTTTTTAGGGTGATAAGAAGTATATAAACACTACTATGCATCCATTTCTAATGACTTACCTAGAACCTTTATGTAAACATAATATATTCACAAGATAAAATTGATTGTGGAACTCCATATAGTCTTAATCATTCACTTATATATATTTTGACATGTTTTTCAAAAGGGAAATATTCATTGATGTAAATATAATGTGTGAGATTTGTAGGGTGATAAAATAACAACTTGATTCCATTATTTTTATTAGATTTTTGGGGTATCCCTAAAAATAAATCCATTGTTTTTCCCCTTCCAATATTTTTATGGGAAATGACTGAATCATAACCTTACACCTCTATCATTTAAATTTGACTTATTAGCATACCAAGAATTATGATAAAAATTCTACAATATCCTTATTCATGTTATACCACCAAATTTTTTGTTTTAGTTATCAATAAATATAAGTTATTCCTAGATGATTAGATATGGATAATCTATGAACATCATCCTGATGTTCCCTTTTCATCTTTGTTTTTTATGGTACACATATCTGAGTTCCAAACATTATAACTCCATATTTCAAAAATTTTAATTCCATAATATTCTATACCTTTTTTAGTATCACCTCATCACCTTTATAATCACCCTTGATCCACTAAAAAATATATGGGTGGGAAGATATTTATGAAATATTAGAAGGAGTTCCTTTTATTATTCCATTTCCATCCTTTGCATGTCAAGGAAAATTGGATCCCGTGAAATTATAATAATGGATAGGGTTTTAAAATAATTTCTACAAAGAGTATCTACCACTTTTTTCAACTTCCCCTGATGGTAATATATTGAACAATCATAATCCCTAATTTTCCCTAAACACATTTTTTGGATCATGTTGACATGATTTGGTGTGAATATATACTTGATGCTATTATATTATACACATATATCACACTTCTCCCCATATATATAATGTCTCTAAATATTCAATGTGAAGATCACCAGATCCAATTATAGATCACATGTTTGGTAGTTATATTTAGGAATATTTAATTGGATCGAGGCATATACTATCACTTTTTAACCTTGCATGAGTACAAAACCCAATCGGTCTTCAAGTGCATCCTTGTAGATCAAAAATAATTCCATAGTTTTGGGTAATTTGAGTATAGATATAGTGATTAACCTCTTCTATAAGTCTTTATATATCTCATCACTTTCATCATCCTTGAAAAAATGGACTCCCTTTAGTGTTGTCTTGGTTATTGGGATTCAAAATCATGAGATGTTTCTCAAAAATTGATGATAGTACCCAGCTAATTGAATAAAACTATGGATTTACATCACACAAGTTGGTATGGTCTACCCTTTAATTGCCTCTATTTTTTAGGATCCACATATATCTATTTTCTGTTAATAACATTCCATGCCAATATTACTTACTCCATCCAAAAAAAATATTTTAATATTCCTCACATAAAGATTTTCTTTCTACAAGATCATCAGTACAATATTCAAATCATCGTCATATTCCTCATTTCATTCTAAGTAGATAATAATACCATCTATAAATACTACAAAACATTTATCGAGGTAATACCTAATGAGTCCATTAATCTAGTCTATGAAGATAGATGAATAATTATTGAGTTTGAATGGAATTATTATTAATTCATAGTGTGAGTACCTTGAATAAAAATTATTGTTCGGGATATCCCCCTTCTTTATCTTTACTTGATAATATCCCAATTGAAGATCCACTTGGGAGAACTATTGGGATCCACATAGCTGGTAAAAAAATTCATTAATCCATGGTAGGGGATACTTGTCCTTTATCATGAAATTTTTAATCTCATGATAATAAATGTATAGGTTCATTGACCCAACCTTATTCTTAATGAAATAGTCTATTACACCCCATGGTGAGTCACTTTTTTTTTGTATAATTTATTTATCTAGATTCTTCTATAGTTTCTTCTTCAAATCATGAAGTTCCACAATGGTCATTCTATAAGGAGTCTTAGATATTGGAAATTATCCCTCTATATATTTGATTAATCAACCTCTTGGAAAGAGTAAGAAAAATAAATTCTTTCAGAAACACATCACTAAATTCTATTAAAATGGGTATGTCATTAAAGACGATTTTTTCATTATTCTCATTAATTTGAGCAAGATATTCTTACTTAGAAGGAAATAATATCCATTTTGATTAGATGATACTAAATTAGATTAATCCCCCTCTATACACCTGTATAGAATCATAGAGTGTTTTTTGATACATAGGGTGATATCCTTACCTTATTAATGTATGTTGGTTCTATACAAATAAATCCAATCCATACCTACAATAGAATAAAATTATGATAATGGGAGTATCACATGGTTTTCTGGGAAATTATGCGCAAAATTATTAATAAGGGATGAGTTATATGAATGGGATGAAACAATTGAACCATTTATCATCTTTACATATAACTTTACTTCCATGTTTTTCAATGGTGTTTAAATAGTTTTATTAAACTTACATGCTATGAAGGAATGCATAGAACCAGAATCAAATAGAAAAATAACTATCCTTGAATTAATAACTTATTAATCATTCCCCACATCATTGTCAGGATCTACCTCAGTAGTTTTGATTTCATAATCTCACCCTTCATATCTAGGACATGAAGGTTATTATTGTCAGTTATCATAAAATACCTTTGGCTTAGTGAATTGATTCACATTTTTTCCTTTTTTCATAAAGTTATAACATTGGATAATATGATAAGTGATAACTAGAGAATTTATTTATCCCACCACATTGGTGGGTTTATCCTATTGGAATTCATTATTTTTTTGCCTTACTTCCTAAAACTATAGTATTTTATTGTTCCCATTAGGAAATTTCTAAAATACTTCTTCCCAAACTTTTGACATGTGTGATTTTAGACATTGTTTCCCCTATGTGATTTTTCAATCTTAATACACATATTAAAATTCATTATTCACTTCTTATCTCCAGAACCATGGGACCCTTGAGATTACCTTATCTCTATTTTGAATTTGAGGACACATCATACAATTTTTTCATTACTGTCAAAGTTTTGAACCTACAATGATTTTTGTAGACTCAGATTTCAACCACCAAATAAGAGATCAACTTTACAGTCAGGGTATTCAAAAAATTTGTAGGTGTATCATGTATGTCTTTTGAATTTCAGCTTCTACATCCTGATAAATTCATCATCCTTTTTCTTGAGGCCAAATAATTCCCTCTCAATTTTCAATCATATAATATAGGGATTATATTTATGGAATTTTTTTACAGAATAATTTACACTTTGTCTCTTAAATAAATTCCTTAGGATTTTCATTTTTGATCAACATCCACCATTTATTATATTATCCTTCTATATGATAAACAACCCACATAAAATCATTTTTTTTCAGATAATTTAATGATGGGGAATATATTTTCAATATAGTTGACCCATTGTTAGGTGATATAATATATTATAAGATCAAATGAATTTTTGAGGCTTTTTTTTAAAAAAGGACACAATTGAAATTTTTTATTCCTTAGGGGGATGGGGGGTTTCCAAATTATTCATGTTTATATTCATAACTTGGGTTAATTGAGAAAGTATTATCTTGATGTTCTTGAATCCTCCTCCCTTTGGGTTGGGAATCTCATTTGGATAGTCATAACTTTCCCCCCAAATTGGATGTTGAATCAGTTCCTCATACTTCCAAAAATTGAATAAAATAAAGGTAAAACTAGGGATGATAATTTTTAAACTATTAAACACCTAAATGAGAAACCAAAAACATTAAACGAATAACACATAAATTATACATATTTTTTAACCTATGAATTTATAGGTTTCAATATACATTATCTATGATATATTTTCTAACATAAAACCATAATAGAATATTTTTGTAATGACTCAGATTTTACATGTATTATTTTTGGATATTTTATAGATTATTTTTGAGAGCCAGAGCTTAGAAAACATGCCATTCCAAGGCCCAGTGTGATTGGAATAATTGTTTAAAATATATTAAATATATAAAATAACACATACATATAGTTTTAATAAAAAATTGGAAGAATACAAGATTTAACCTAGATGCGACTTAACCTTGGTTGGAACATTTCATTTGTAGAAAAGTCATCGCTGGTAAAAAAATGGATAAAATAACTAGATAAATAATTTTATTTATTTTCATTAATGTAATGATTGGAGTGTCTTTAAATATTCAATTATGTTAGAATTATAGGGTTAACTGTATAACCCTGGAACTATTGGAGACTCATTAGAGAGACATTGGAGAAGTCCTCTTTGAAAAACGACAACCGGATCATAGATCAATTATTGATGAAAAAAGAATTCAAAGGATCTCATCAATGATTATGGCGCACCCCCATTCTTTGTTAGGGATCGATCCGAATCAAGGTGGGTAATTTTTTCATTTGGATTCATTCCCCATTATATATTCCTATGATGAACAAGAATCATTCGACCAATATATTTACATGTGTATTGTGCTTATTTACAATATGGATTTATTTGGGGGGTTATATTTGATGGTTTTTCTTTGTGATTTTTGATTTTTTTGATTGTTATAAGATTGATAATGAACCAAGATTCACATGAAAATTGATCTAGGTACATTACTCTTGATTGTTCTTGTAATTTTCTCCCCTGATTCTTTATTATTTATGGGAATTCGTTGTTTGGACCACGTTTTGATGTTTTACCAAATAATAGAATGTTTTGCACCTATTTCCTTATGCAAAGATTGAAAATCATAGATCTTGGATTATATCAACATGAAGGAGGTTCAATAATAGTAAAGTAAAATAGGTTGGACCAGTTTAGAAACCCCTGATTTGGATTAGGCATGCAGACAACGATGGTGAAGGTTTAGGATGATTCTCCAACAAACAGGATTGTAAGAAATCACTTCTCTCGTGATAATCGGCCCCTACTGAATCAGATCTGAGTTTTATGGCAATGATTGGGTGAGACAATGGTGGATCCAAATGCAGTATGGGAGAATATAAATGGATATTCTAGATCTATGTTTCTAGAAAATCGACCACTACATGATGTCCAACCAGATCCACACACCATGTAGGACCCCTCTATAGATTCTAGGGTTTTTAGAGATACATAAGTGTCACACAATGTGTGAATAAGTCACATGGCTTGTGACCTATCCTCAGTGACTCAGTGTCACTACTACAAAATATACCTTTTACATTGCTAAAAATAGCCTTTATAAATGATATAGAAGAACCTACTACTAGAGGAAGATTAAAATCCCAAGTCTTTTATTATCACTTTTAGAATCTTTGATAATCATAACCTTTGTCAACACTTAAAAAATAACTGATAAAGGACCATTTTTCAGCACTTGTAAAAGCACTAATAAAGGGGAATACTATAGTGTGCTGTAACAACACACTTCTACATTAGTGTAGTGTGCTGTATCAACACTCTGAAACACCAAAAACACCAATAAATTATAAAAATAAAGTAAGATTATATAATTTAAATGAACAGAAAACAATCTAGGCTCATTTTCTAAGTTTTGGCGATGTGATGCAGTTTTAAACTAAAATGATACTTATATATTTAAAAAATGTACTTTGAGTCATACTAGTCACACCATGCATTATATTGATGTAAATATGAATATTATATCTCTCAAGTGACTTATGGATCCTTTCTTAAAGCATCAAAATAATCTGAATGTGTTTTCCTGGTATTGAGTATGTCAGTTATCTTTTTTACTAAAATCTAATTTTAAACTCAAAACACAAAATTTGAATCATACCAGTCACATCATGCATTTTTTTGTCACAATACCAATTCCAAAATATCATTAATGACTTATTAATCATTAACCTAAATTATGAAGACAATTTGATCATGTTTTCACAATTTTTAGTGAGTAGAACTTGTTGAACTAAAATGTTGATTTTAAACTAATAAATAACACATTGAATCATACCAGAGACATCATGTCTCAGATTAATATGTTTCTAATTCCTATATGTCAAAAATTACTTATGTATCATTTTCCTAAATTATCCATACAATCCGAATTCTTTTTCTCAGTTTTGAGTAGGCGAGTTGTCCTTTTTACCAAAATTGATGTCAATTTTAAATAAAAATATGATCTTGGAGTCATATTAGTAACAAAATACATCATATTAATGTGGGGATAATTCTTACAAGGCCCAAATTTATTTTCAATCATTTTCATAAAGTATAGAAACAATCCGAATGCGTTTTCTCTATTTTGAGTATGTCACTTGTCTTTTTTACTAAAATGTCATTTTTAACTGGAAACTTGTAATTTAACTCATACCTATCACACTAAAAATTCATTTTATGTGAGGTAAATTCATAAAAATCAAAAATTTATTATTAATCAATGTTCTAAATTATAAATAATCTGAGCATGCTTTCTCGGTTTTTAGTGAGTGACGTTTTTTGAACTAAACTGTCAAATTTAAACTAATAATGGACACATTGAGTCTTACCAGGAAAATTGTGTATAAATTGTGGTGAATTTTATCCCTAAACATCAAAAATTACTTATGGATCATTTCCCTAAAGTAAAAAAACAATATAAATTCATTTTATTGGTTTTGAGTAGGTCAATTGTCCTTTTTATTAAAATTGTTGTCATTTTTAAATAAAAAGACACTCTTGGACTCATAACGATCACATCATGCTTCATATTTTTGTACAGATGATTCATACACATCTCAAATTACTTGAGTATCATTTTCATAAATAACCAAAACAATCTAAATGTGATTTCTTAGTTTTTAGTAGTTCAGTTGTCCGTTTTACTAAAATTGATGTAATTTTTAAATAAATATGCTCACTTGGTGTCATAACAGTTACACCATGCATTGGATTGAGGTAAAAATGATTCTTAAATGTCTAAGATAACTTATGTATTGTTTTACAAAAGTATAAAAACAAAATAAATGTAACAACCCAAGATTTTATGAAAAATATTCTTTTAATTTCACTAATGTCTTGTGTTGTACGCTACACCAAAAGGAGATTGCACAACACGCATCCTTGACTTGCCTTGCATTACATGCAATCATGACCTTCCTCGATAGCGTGTGTAATACGCAATACCGAGTTTCACTAAACAACAATATGCTATTAAAACTAGCCGTTATGAATAGTAATAACCACTTTTTGATATTTTATAAATTTTATTTTTCAAAATGGACTTCATTTTTGGACTCAGAATATCGAAATTAGCCTAAGGTAAAATTTTGGTACTTTTCGGATAACTTTCATATTCTGATGAATAGTGAAAATTACTAAATTATAATTAAAAACAACTTTTTTAATCGAAATAATTAATAGTGATAAATTATTAATTTGAGTGGTTTTAAAGTATATTTAGAATATATTTTTACAATTTAATACAATGTTGGTCATTGGATGTAATTTCACATTTAAACCAGACATAATCAAGTGTCAATCTTTTGATAGATATTGTTTCTTAAAAACACGCTATTTGTTTTAACAGCGGGATTTAATTATAAAATTAATTAATGCAAATTCTATGATATGAATTTGGTAAAATAGACTTCATTTTTGAATTCGGAATATGAAATATAGCTTAGGATGAAATTTTGGCATTGTTCTGAAAAACATCAATTTTTGATGAATAGTGAAACTACTAAGTGGTAGTTAAAAAAAAATTAATTTCTTCATAAATCTTAATTTTACCGCTTCTGTGAATGGAATTTCAAAAATCCGAGAGACACGGTTGATGTCAGTAAGTAAAATGTGGTTCAATGAGATGAAAATAATTTTTGGTGAATAGTAACTTTTTACTTTTTTTTACCACGGTTAATAGTAAATAGGGTAACTAAGGGTAAATATGATATTACTATTACCCTAACACATGTCCTAATTCTATTGGATAAGTGTAATTCGACCAAAAACAACCTTATGAATATAATATGACCATTTAGGCCCACTTGGATTAGATTATGACATTTAATATTATATTATTTAATGAATAGTTAAAATAGTTAAAATCAAAGTTTAATAACTAAAACATTTTTAATATGGGGTTATACATAAGATAAATTCGACTATAAAAATTCATTAGAAAGCTAAAAATATTTCCTACATAATGGTATTTTATTTGTAATTTTTAGACATCAAATAAATTAATTTATTTATGACACAAAGATGATGCAGTAATAAGCTTATTAATGAAATATTGACATAATTGATGTTATAAACACCAAACTAAATATAATTTGAGACTTTTTATGAATTACACTAATTTTATAGGTTACTATGATATATTAATGTTGATTTAATCAACTTGGTTCGAACATATAATTCTGTTATGACTTTCACAAAAATCATATATCAAATAGTGTCAAAATTGACACAAAATAGTTTTTAAATCAAATATTATATTATTAATTGTTATTTTATTCCTAAAAATCTAAGGTTCGGCCAAATGACTTAGATAAGGATATATATATTAATAATAAACAATTTGGGGTTCGTTTGGCATGTTATAGTAAGTGTATTAACCATATAGTGAAAGAAAACAAAAAGACACGGTAAAAGTTAAATTATTTAACTTAGAGTTAAATCTAATTGATAAGGTTAAAATAATACCCTAAACTTGTATAAATCTTATTGGTTGATAGGATTTCGACCCATCCCCACTTTATCTTCTAAATAAGACCCTTTGGAACCATTATAAACCGATTTTGACTTTAATATAAAATAATATTTTGAGATATTCCTAAGGTGCCCCTCTCCTCCCTTATAAAAGGACACCTCCTCCCCTTCCTCCTCACACCAATTTGAGCACTCAAGCTCGGCCAACCTCTGCCAAAATCTCTTCTTCACTTCCCTAGAAACATCCTAGAGGTTCTGGTCTTCCTCAAAGACCAATTTTAGTTCCCTAAGAGGAGGTCTCCAAAAGGGGCTTTAAAGAAGAGGTAATTACCGTTACCAATTCTTTCATCTTTATTTCTTCTTCCACTTCTTCTTCTTAGGTTGTTTCATTATGAAGTAATAACATCAGTATCACTCATATATACTGATATGTTATTATAAGTATGAAACAAACCTATTTCACCATCTATCCATCCTACGGAAAAAGAAATCACCGCGCGTGCGTACGTACGGAATACCGTCTCCACGCCGTGGTGTAATCTATTTTCCACCACCACCTTACATGGATGGGTATAATGGTGTAAAGAATAACTATACATAGTTATTAAAACATCATATTGATTCTGATATAGTGTATAATCCACTCCAATTCAATTCAATATTTATGGAAATGATATCATCGCTCGTGCGTACGTACGGACTACCGTCTCCACGACGCGATGAGATTAATTCTCCATGTTAACCATTAAAGAATGATTATAAAGTATATATAAGAAATAATAATGAAATATATGACATTATAAAGATACTGTATTTATGTATATATATGAATTTCATCTACTTACTTCCATTCAAGACAATAAGGAAATGAAAACAGCGTTCATGCGTACGTACGAACTACCGTCTCCATGAACGGTGTTTTTCATTTTATTTATCTATCTATTATATATATATATATACTGAATATATATTATATATAAATCATATTTTATATTCTGGAAGTAAGTAAATCATGATATAAGTAATAATGATGTCAAGAAAAACAAGTCAAAACACCTACGATAAATGAAACGATTTTACCCAAAACGCTTCTTTAACATGGAATTTACAAAAGAACGGGTAATATAATGTCATAAGTGAACCATATATGATATCATAACAATGAATAGGATTCTGTAATAAGTCAATCACATTATTTAAATCATTATACAGGAGGTTCGGACACATACGAAGCAAATCGGACCTAAGGTAAGGGAAATATCACAATCTCATTTTTATCCGAGATTGTTTATTCGTAATTATTTACTGGGGTGTATTTTATCATCCACATCCATGTTTCATCAATATGTAATATTATTTCCATCCTTCTACAATATTTTATATCCAATTTTACCCTTCGGTAAGTTTTTTGTAAAAGATATGAAAGGAATCTTTTGTCGTTTTTCGTACGAGGTACTTTATGACTTTTCCGACAAAAGTACGAAGAATGTTTTTTTAACTTATACGGCATGAATGGATTTTTAAAACATTATTTCCAAGAAACTTCCTTTACAAGTTTTCAAGTTTATTTTTAATCAACTTCTTTTATTTTAAAGTTGTATGACATGTTATGAAAG
Organism: Viscum album; assembly: GCA_963277665.1. Lineage (NCBI taxonomy): Eukaryota > Viridiplantae > Streptophyta > Magnoliopsida > Santalales > Viscaceae > Viscum > Viscum album. The sequence goes on from OY728146.1 coordinate 528,959,093, forward strand.
GAAAAATGTTTTTGAAGAAGAAAGGATATTTTCCTCAAGAATGGAGTTCAAGTGTTTTATCAAAATTATTTTCCATCTAAGATAATAAAGGGTTCTGTTTTTATCCCTATTATTAAATTGATTTGATCATGTTGTGATGGAATTATTTTTATGAATTCCTTTATCTTATATGAATTGATTTATGATGTCATGATGTTTCAAGAATCCCATTTTTGTTACATGTGTTATGCGATGATGTATGTTTTATGATTATGTGGCACACATAAGAAAGGATTCATTATAAGATGGGTGGGACCTATATCTCCCTCCAATGCATTGGGTAAAGATTTTATATCTCATGAGATAGACATGGCTGGAATGGTAGGTTATACCGGTTCAGTGAAACAGGACTGAAACGAGGGTTACTCGATTCAGAAAGGGACTTTGTCCACTAAGATAGTCTTGGCAATGAGTCTTGACTAACAAGAAATGATTCTCTATGATTATGTGTGAATGCCACAAAGTTTCATGTTTTATGTTATGATTATTGTGATTTCATTTCACTACTATGATTTATCCCATGTTATGAAATTATGCTCTCTTTTGCAGGTTAAGATTTCCAAAAGTTATGTTCTTATGAATATGATGTGATTGATTTTTCTTTTGTTTACCCTTACTGAGCATTTTAGCTCACCCTTTTATGTTTTCTTTTCCCCAGGATATAAAGAAAGGTTCTAGGTAAAAAAAGGGGAAGATCTTTATGGGAGATATTGAAGATCTTTCACCACGATTAGAAGATTACGTTCCGAGTTTCCAAAGACACTAAACTATTACGGTCCTTGTGTGTGTATTTTTGTTATGTACTAAGTATTCCGCAAATGTAATGTAATGTCCATGTACGTCAAGATACGGGTCTCTACAGTTGGTATCAGATGGAAGGTTTAGTCAACCTTTGGAAACTAGGATGCGAGAACTTTAGTGAGATCCCTAGAGATATATCTAAGGTATGTCTAGGGATGTCCCTAAGGATAAGTATACGTATAAGATACAGTCCTAGAACTATGGTAAAGATCATATAATTTAACCTAAGATGTTAGATATTGAGGATACTCCACCTTTATTATGTTGTTTTCCCTAGCATGATTTTTGCCTCTCACACTATTCTTTTTTGGGTTTTAGAAAATGACTGGAAACAAGATGATTCACGATAATGGAGGATATGATGGACAATGGAATGATATTCTTCATAGTCAAATGGGATTTGGAAGTCCAAACATCATTATTATGCCGAATCAGCAATCTCATAATATGATCAATAAAGTAAAATTTGGTAAGTTTCCTGACTCGGCTAACAAGAGAAAGATGGAGTTTTATGATGATCATAGAGGAAAGAAAGTTCAATTTCCCCTATGTAAATCATGTGGGAAGAGGCATAAAGGAGAATGTTTCAAAGGAACTGGAAGATGCTTTGGGTGTGGAAAAGAAGGACACAAAGTAAGTAAGTGCAAAGGAAACGGTTCAGTTAACACCATGGATGAGGATAATGGTATTGATACGACATCAACAATGGTTAAATGTTTTAAATGTGGAATGTACGGGCATTATGCAAACCAATGCCCTAAGGGAAAGTCTCATGAAGATAACCAGTATGGTCGTATGGGAAGTATTTATGTTGATGATGATGAAGAGACTACAAATGATATGTGAGATGAAAGAATTATTGAAGCTCGGTCAATGGTTTAAGAAGGTAGTGGAATGATTACATGTTTATCAAGTGTAACGTTGTACTATAGAATAAAAAGACATCTAAGGATTGTTACACTGTTGTCTTTCCTTAAGTTTTGAAAGTTTATGATGAATGGTATGATAAAGAATGAAAGGTTATTCAGATATTTTTTTGGAAAGTGGATGATATGCGCATAATGAAGGGATAAAGAGAATCTAATATGTTTCATAGTATTCATGAGCTCATGACTGATATAAGGAGAAGGTTATATCATGGTTTGAGTATATAGAATTTTGAGGATTTTGGTATGTGGAAAGAGTTAACTTTTAACAGCACTCATGTTTTCAATAAGGTTCAATGGGTATTCAAGAGAATACATGATTAAGGCCTTTGAATGTTTAGAATGTGACCAACAAGATATATCTTATGATATATGGGGATAAACGATGGTATTAAATCTCTGAGAGTGGACTGCAGTATTATGGGTAAGCCTAAAGATTGGAATGGATTATGTTGGACATAAGTTAGTATTGTTTAAGGATAGAAGTTTTTTTTGATATTATTGATGGGATGTTATAGTAATATAGTTTTAGAAAAAGGACAACCTGCAGGACGGGCGACAACCCATCGCGTCGGACAAGGCTGTGGGAATCGAACCCACAACCGAAATGCGACTGGCCTTTATCACCTACCACTGGCCTACAAGAAGTCCCTGTTTAGTAGAAACTAGTTTATTTTATTAAGCGGTATGATATATGAAGTATATGTTCATTTTTGGAACCATATACGATTAATCTAACCATAAGATGAACTTATAACTTTTTAAACCTTTTGTTTGAGACAGATGGAATGACCCATCATTCTATTACATGATCTGCTAACACATCACGAATGAAAAATTCAACTTCATTTATTTAAGAGATGAAGTGGAAATTGTCCAAAGAACGACCAATGGTGAGACTATACCGAAATCACGAAAGTATTTATTCTAATTCCAATTTCATCAACTTTAGGGAAACGATCTTGAAAACCAAAAATGTCGTCCTAGTGCTCTTATATATGATTAATCAGATGGTACCTTAGATCGTCAAAAATTTATGGATTTGTGATTGTTGGCTTTTCCATAGCCATGTTCTCTACCACTCTCCATCAGAACATGATGGTTAGATTTTTCTTCCATATCCATATTTTCACCTATGTGGAAACCCAGTGATTAGTTTATTTGGGTAACCGTTAAGTTTCATACTTTTGTTTTTAAATATTGGTTTTGGTATTCCTTTTTACGATGTGGGTTTCTATTAAAGAAACTTTTGAATAGTAAACCATTTATAACCCCGACGAATTTCGAGGGCGAAATTCATTTTAAGGGGGGTAGAATGTAACAACCCAAGATTTTATGAAAAATATTCTTTTAATTTCACTAATGTCTTGTGTTGTACGCTACACCAAAAGGAGCTTTCACAACACGCATCCTTGACTTGCCTTGCATTACACGCAATCACGACCTTCCTCGATAGCGTGTGTAATACGCAATACCGAGTTTCACTAAACAACAATATGCTATTAAAACCAGCCGTTATGAATAGTAATAACCACTTTTTGAAATTTTATAAATTTTATTTTTCAAAATGGACTTCATTTTTGGACTCAGAATATCGAAATTAGCCTAAGGTGAAATTTTGGTACTTTTCGGATAACTTTCATATTCTGATGAATAGTGAAAATTACTAAATTATAATTAAAAACAACTTTTTTAATCGAAATAATTAATAGTGATAAATTATTAATTTGAGTGGTTTTAAAGTATATTTAGAATATATTTTTACAATTTAATACAATGTTGGTCATTGGATGTAATTTCACATTTAAACCAGACATAATCAAGTGTCAATCTTTTGTATGATATTGTTTCTTAAAAACACGCTATTTGTTTTAACAGCGGGATTTAATTATAAAATTAATTAATGAAAATTCTATGATATGACTTTGGTAAAATAGACTTCATTTTTGAATTCGGAATATGAAATATAGCTTAGGATGAAATTTTGGCATTGTTCTGAAAAACATCAATTTTTGATGAATAGTGAAACTACTAAGTGGTAGTTAAAAAAAAATTAATTTCTTCATAAATCTTAATTTTACCGCTTCTGTGAATGGAATTTCAAAAATCCGAGAGACACGGTTGATGTCAGTAAGTAAAATGTGGTTCAATGAGATGAAAATAATTTTTGGTGAATAGTAACTTTTTACTTTTTTTTACCACGGTTAATAGTAAATAGGGTAACTAAGGGTAAATATGATATTACTATTACCCTAACACATGTCATAATTATATTGGATAAGTGTAATTCGACCAAAATAACCTTATGAATATAATATGACCATTTAGGCCCACTTGGATTAGATTATGACATTTAATATTATATTATTTAATGAATAGTTAAAATAGTTAAAATCAAAGTTTAATAACTAAAACATTTTTAATATGGGGTTATACATAAGATAAATTCGACTATAAATATTCATTAGAAAGATAAAAATATTTCCTACATAATGATATTTTATTTATAATTTTTAGACATCAAATAAATTAATTTATGTATGACACAAAGATGATGCAGTAATAATCTTATTAATGAAATATTGACATAATTGATGTTATAAACACCAAACTAAATATAATTTGAGACTTTTTATGAATTACACTAATTTTATAGGTTACTATGATATATTAATGTTGATTTAATCAACTTTGTTCGAACATATAATTCTGTTATGACTTTCACAAAAATCATATATCAAATAGTGTCAAAATTGACACAAAATATTTTTTAAATCAAATATTATATTATTAATTGTTATTTTATTCCTCAAAATCTAAGGTTCGGCCAAATGACTTATATAAGGATATATATATTAATAATAAACAATTTGGGGTTAGTTTGGCATGTTATAGTAAGTGTATTAACCATATAGTGAAAGAAAACAAAAAGACACGGTAAAAGTTAAATTATTTAACTTAGAGTTAAATCTAATTGATAAGGTTAAAATAATACCCTAAACTTGTCTAAATCTTATTGATTGATAGGATTTCTACCCATCCCTACTTTAGCTTCGAAATAAGACCCTTTGGAACCATTATAAACCGATTTTGACTTTAATATAAAATAATATTTTGAGATATTCCTAAGGTGCCCCTCTCCTCCCTTATAAAAGGAAACCTCCTCCCCTTCCTCCTCACACCAATTTGAGCACTCAAGCTCGGCCAAACTCTGCCAAAATCTCTTCTTCACTTCCCTAGAAACATCCTAGAGGTTCTGGTCTTCCTCAAAGACCAATTTTAGTTCCCTAAGAGGAGTTCTCCAAAAGGCGCTTCAAAGAAGAGGTAATTACTGTTACCAATTCTTTCATCTTTATTTCTTCTTCCACTTCTTCTTCTTAGGTTGTTTCATTATGAAGTAATAACATCAGTATCACTCATATACTGATATGTTATTATAAGTATGAAACAAACCTATTTCACCATCTATCCATCCTACGGAAAAAGAAATCACCGCGCGTGCGTACGTACGGAATACCGTCTCCACGCCGTGGTGTAATCTATTTTCCACCACCACCTTACATGGATGGGTATAATGGTGTAAAGAATAACTATACATAGTTATTAAAACATCATATTGATTCTGATATAGTGTATAATCCACTCCAATTCAATTCAATATTTATGGAAATGATATCATCGCTCGTGCGTACGTACGGACTACCGTCTCCACGACGCGATGAGATTAATTCTCCATGTTAACCATTAAAGAATGATTATATAGTATATATAAGAAATAATAATGAAATATATGACATTATAAAGCTACTGGATTTATGTATATATATGAATTTCATCTACTTACTTCCATTCAAGATAATAAGGAAAGGAAAACAGCGTTCATGCGTACGTACGGACTACCGTCTCCATGAACGGTGTTTTTCATTTTATTTATCTATCTATTATATATATATATACTGAATATATATGATATATAAATCATATTTTATATTCTGTAAGTAAGTAAATCATGATATAAGTAATAATGATGTCAAGAACAACAAGTCAAAACACCTACGATAAATGAAACGATTTTACCCAAAACGCTTCTTTAACATGGAATTTACAAAAGAACGGGTAATATAATGTCATATGTGAACCATATATGATATCATAACAATGAATAGGATTCTGTAATAAGTCAATGACATTATTTAAATCATTATACAGGAGGTTCGGAGACATACGAAGCAAATCGGACCTAAGGTAAGGGAAATATCACAATCTCATTTTTATCCGAGATTGTTTATTCGTAAGTATTTACTGGGGTGTATTTTATCATCCACATCCATGTTTCTTCAATATGTAATATTATTTCCATCCTTATACAATATTTTATATCCAATTTTACCCTTCGGTAAGTTTTTTGTAAAATATATGAAAGGAATCTTTTGTCGTTTTTCGTACGAGGTACTTTATGACTTTTCCGACAAAAGTACGAAGAATGTTTTTTTTAACTTATACGGCATGAATGGATTTTTAAAACATTATTTCCAAGAAACTTCCTTTACAAGTTTTCAAGTTTATTTTTAATCAACTTCTTTTATTTTAAAGTTGTATGACATGTTATGAAAGGAAAAATGTTTTTGAAGAAGAAAGGATATTTTCCTCAAGAATGGAGTTCAAGTGTTTTATCAAAATTATTTTCCATCTAAGATAATAAAGGGTTCTGTTTTTATCCCTATTATTAAATTGATTTGATCATGTTGTGATGGAATTATTTTTATGAATTCCTTTATCTTATATGAATTGATTTATGATGTCATGATGTTTCAAGAATCCCATTTTTGTTACATGTGTTATGCGATGATGTATGTTTTATGATTATGTGGAACACATAAGAAAGGATTCATTATATGATGGGTGGGACCTATATCTCCCTCCAATGCATTGGGTAAAGATTTTATATCTCATGAGATAGACATGGCTGGAATGGTAGGTTATACCGGTTTAGTGAAACAGGACTGAAACGAGGGTTACTCGATTCAGAAAGGGACTTTGTCCACTAAGATAGTCTTGGCAATGAGTCTTGACTAACAAGAAATGATTCTCTATGATTATGTGTGAATGCCACAAAGTTTCATGTTTTATGTTATGATTATTGTGATTTCATTTCACTACTATGATTTATCCCATGTTATGAAATTATGCTCTCTTTTGCAGGTTAAGATTTCCAAAAGTTATGTTCTTATGAATATGATGTGATTGATTTTTCATTTGTTTACCCTTACTGAGCATTTGAGCTCACCCTTTTATGTTTTCTTTTCCCCAGGATATAAAGAAAGGTTCTAGGTAAAAAAAGGGGAAGATCTTTATGGGAGATATTGAAGATCTTTCACCACGATTAGAAGATTACGTTCCGAGTTTCCAAAGACACTAAACTATTACGGTCCTTGTGTGTGTGTTTTTGTTATGTACTAAGTATTCCGCAAAAGTAATGTAAAGTCTATGTACGTTAAGCTTCGGGTCTCTACAATAAATGTGTTTTATTAGTTTTGAGTAGGTGAGTTTTCCTTTTTACTAAAATTGATGTCAATATTAAATAAAAAGACATACTTGGAGTCATATCGGTCTGATTGTGTGTCATATTTAGGTGAATAAAATTCTTACATGTCCCAAATGGATTATAGATCATTTTAATAATGTATCATACTAATAAGAATGAATTTACTTGGATTTGATTTCATCATTTGTCATTTTTACAAAAATGTCATTTTAAAATAGAAACACGCACTTTGACACATATAGATCACATCATGTATCATATTTATATAAGGTCAATTCCTACAAATAAAAAATTAATTATGAATGAATATACTAAATTATTAAGAAAAAGAAATAGTGTTTTCTTGGTTTTTAGTGAGTGACATTTTTTTGAACTAAACTACCAATTTTAAATTGATAATGGATACATTGAGTCATACTAGGTGCATTGTGTATTAGATTGAGGTGTAGCTAATTACTACACATAAAAAATTAAATATTCATATTTTTTATAAATTATAAAAACAATATAAATGTGTTTTATTAGTTTTGAGTAGGCCATATTTCCTTTTTAAAATTGATATATTTTTTAAATAAAAAGATGCAATTGGAGTTATACCGGTCCCACCGTGCATTATATGGAGGTACAAAAGATTACAAAAAATCTAAAATGAATTATGTATAATTTTCTTAATGCATAAAAATAATATGAATTCATTTTATTAGTTTTGATTTGTTCAATTGTCCTTTTTATTAAAATTGATGTCATTTTAAAATAAAAAGATGCACTTGGAATCATATCGGTCACACCATGTGTCAGATTGAGGTACGATTGATTCTTACACATATCCAATGATTTATGGAACATTGTACCAAATTATAAAAACAATATGAATGTGTTTTCTCATTTTTTAGTATGTAAAATTTTTTTTTACAAAAATTTCATTTTAAACTAGAAACAAACACTTTGACATATACCAATCAAATTCTGTATCAGTTTAATGTAAGGATGATTAATACATGTCAAAAATTACTTATGAATAAATGTACTAAATTATTAAGAAAATATGAGAACATTTTCCTTGTTTTAGTTGGATGTCATTTTTTGAATTAAACTGTTGATTTTAAACTGATAATAGACACATTGAGTCATAGCCGTCACATAATACGTTGAATTGAGGTGAGGATAATTACTACATGTTTCCAATGAATTATGGATCATTTAACTAAATTATGAAAACAATAATTTTTTTTCTCATTTTTGAGTATGTCATATGTAATTTTTACTAAAATTAATGTCAATTTTAATTAAAAATAAGCACTTTGATTCATACCGGTCACACCCTGTGTCAGATTGAGGTGTGGCTAATTCCTACATGTAATAAAATCTCCAAAAAATCCTAACTAACAATGATACTATATTTACATTATCTTTTTATGTATTACTACCAATACTACATATTGAATCAATGTTCGTAGCTGAAAATACTTTCTCATTGTTGAAAGTTAGAAGAACCGAGTCTATCAAAAATGAGAAAGGGTTTTCACCTAATAACATCGAATCATTATGTAGTGATGGAAGTTTGACAAATAAAGGCAATTAAAATGGAAAACATGGTAACATTGGAAGAAATAATCATTTTTTCTTTTTTTTTTCTTGGTGTAGATATTTGAAAGAAAAATAGGACTTCCAAAAAGATCTGTGAAAAAAAAATCAATAAGTATTAGATAAAAACAATAAGGAAATTAAATTACAAATAATAGATAAAATGATAACATAATGAATTAAATAAGTAGTAGGAACTCACCCTTTTTTGATTGTTATATGGATTCTTGACGCCTTTCCATGTTTTCATTATCTCAATTGCAGGCTCGAAGTCCAATCTCTCATGATAATGAGTATCTTCGAACAAACCACCCCAACTCGAACAAAATAATCCAATTGTACAAGAAAACAATTATTATATGAGTAATAATAATATGAAATAAATTAAACATAAATACAAAAAAAAAACATTAAATATATATTTAATTATTATAAGATAAAAATTGCTTTTACTATAGGGATATGACTACAGAAATGAAAGAATGATGATAAAAAAATACAAATAGATCTCACAAAACAATCAATCAATGAGTAAGGAGGATCATGAGAAAATAAGATACATTTTATTGAATATTTAAATCATCCTAAATAAAGTAAATATATCCTATTGGGTTCTAAAATATTCATTTTTTATAATAAATAAACAAATACACATAAGATATTAATATTAAAAGGTGAATGTATCCCATTTGTGAGAATTACATGGATGTTAATAAGAGATTACTAAGTGAGTAACAAAAATTAAAATATAAAATAATGATATGATTTTAGATGGATTAAATTAAAACATTCATAGTGTTTATTAGATGTGCGATGAAAAAAATTTAGGTATTTTTAAGAAGTATTAATGATTGGATGATCATTTCAAAGATGTCTATATTTTTATCAACTGTAAGGAATATAATAAGGGATAAAATCAATATATAAAATTTTATTGGTGATCATAATGTTTTGGGGAAAACTCAAAGCAGTAAGTCTCTAAGAAAAAATATTTTTTCCCAAGTAGAGCCTAAATCATTTGGAGAGGCTGACAAGGATGATAATTTGATCAAATATATGCAAGAGTAACCTGATCCGAATAAGAACAATGTGACATGAGGAGTTTGATCCAAATAATAAAAATGAAGGATTCTTATGGATCACATTGTTGCATATATTGTTCAAAAATAATTCCATTTATTTAAAAATACGTGATATTTTTGTTAATTTTTTTCAAATTATGTAAAACTATTACCATAAAAGGTCATGATAATGTATTGTCATGAAACATTTTTTATGTCATCTAATTGATATGGTAACATATGTGGGAAGTCATATTACCAAAAAAAGGAGATAAAAATTAGATTTAAGTTGATTTTTTTAAACCATGAAATTCAATAAAATTAAGAATCCACAATTAACATAGCATGTCATTAAATTATTAAAACCAAACTAATAAATTTTACTTGATGTGGGATTCTAATGGTGTAATGATTATATCCAAGAAAAATAATTTTTTTCACCAAAATAGATTCTATTAAAACTTCTTTATTAAATTTAAATCAATCAATGTTAATATTTTTTTATCAAAATTAGTTAAATATTGTAGTATAATATTTATTCTTGAATGATTTAAATTATTCTTTAAAATTTTAATAATAAAAAACTTTTTTCATTAAATAATTTACTTTTCAAAGAAAATATGAAATTTGGAATTTTTTTGATCAATACTAAAGGATTGAGAAAAATAAATTTTATCAACAATGTACTCTTCTTCTACACTGTGTAATGAAATAGTAATTTGTTTCTTAAAGATGTATAATTTTGAGGTTTTATTAAAAAATTAATCATTCCAATTATTTATTTTCAGACAACATTTCAACAACCAAAATCAAAATATCAATTACATTTTATCTCAAAATCATTTTTTCATGTATAATATAGTTCAAGGACTATAGAACCTTAAACCTCTTTTCTTCTTATTTTTATATAATATAAGTCATTTTATATAAATTAAAATTCAAATATTTAAAAATTGAAAATGAAAAACATTATATTTTTTCAGGAAGTAGTTAAATAAATAAAACAACAAATCAAACACATATAATGTTTTTTCTCATCTGATTTTGCAGATTCATCATATTAATTTAATTGTTACACTTAATAAGAGGCCCCTAAATCCATCCCAATCCCCCATGAAGTAGTTCATAGTCATCCTAAATAAATCCATCAATTTTATACCATATTTCAGTGCTCAGTTTCCTAGGAAAAAATTTAACGAAAAAAACATTATATAATTGTTCCCATGAGTCAGATATTTCATCATCCATTTTTTGGAAACAATTTATAGAATTAACATTCCAATAGAAGGGGATAACATTATATTTTAGTTCCTCCTAACTCAACCCTCTCAGTTAAATTTTTTTTACAACATAATATAAGACCCTAATGATGTCAGATATTTCATCATCCAAGTGATTTGTATTGTAATATTCCAAACTAATTACAAAACAGACCGCTAAATGGAAGAATTTTTCAAAATTAGATTATTGAAAGGTGATATATGTCCTGAAATATAGGTATTGGGATCCTATTATACCTCACAACAACATGAACCAACATTGGGTTTGATATATTTCAATTCACACAATACCAATGTTGTCCCAAGGAGACACACATACATTATATCAGAGAAGATGATACATCAACATATTAAAAAAATGAATTTTGGGTTGTTTTATTATAGATTAATGAAACAAGAGTTTTCAGGATACAAAGATATTGTATGATAAGGTTCTATGGATAACTTAGGGAAATTAGAGATATATAAAAACTAAGATTTTGTTCGAGTCGTGGTTGTGTTCAGCCCTTGAATCACTCATGACTTTGATTCAAGCCTTGGAATAGTTGGAGCCTTGATTCTAGCCTAGATTAGAGTATGTATTAGACAATGAGGAGCATTATTACTAGGTAGATTCTAGGAATAGGTTCCGATATCGCAAACTGGTTCACAATGGTTAAGGTTCTTAAAATAGACTGTGACACTTTTATCAATGCTTCAAAAAAGCATAGATAAAGATACCTTTCATCAGCACTAAGTTAATAAGAACTGATATAATGAATCTTTATCAGTTCTAAAAAGCCCTGATAAATAATTATAATACCATTTTCTAAAAAATAATAGTTTTTAAAGCATAATTATCATATATAATTATAGTACTTATAATAATACTTTTTATAAAATAATCATTTTATAATTCTTTGAACTATATAATTTTATTTATAATTATATTTATACTTTAAAAAATAATAATATTCACATCATTATATATATTTATATAATTATATGCATATAAATATAATAAATATATTCCTTAAATAAATTTATTATATATTTATAATTATTTATTTATAAATATAAGATATAGTTTAAACAAATATAATTTTATTATAATTATAAATGTATAAAAATAGTAAATATAAATTTATAGATTTATTTATTTATAAATATTTTTTTTTTCAAATGTATTATTAATATTATTAATTAATATTTAATCTTAAGTTCATGCGTTTTAGAATGATTAAATTTAATTAATTAAAAATAAGTATAATATTGAAAATTTGTAAAAGTTTTATTAATATAAATCATTAAAAAATGGATATATATTGAAATAAATATGAATACAGATTGAGAATATTAAAACATAGTAAAATATATATATAAAATAAATAATATAAATTGATTAACTTCTGAAAAAAAATATTTATGTGTGTGCGTATGTATATAAAAAGGCATTAATTACATTTATATGAAATCAATATAATACCTTTGATATATATTATAAATTGAAAAATCAAATGACATTTAATTATGTTCATTACTCGATACAATTAGGCAATATTTTTAATTCATGTTAATTTTTAATTATAAGCCATTATTTACTAAATTTATTACTATTTAATGTAAATCATAAATAATATTTTTTATTATATAAATCATATTAATATACATTATTATATATCTATTTATTTAATTTATAACATTTATTAACATTATCAATAATCATATAATTAATAAAATGTTTAATAAAAATTTCTTAATTTATTTATTTTTAATTTTAATTTTTTTAATTTTTATTTTCCATATATCTAAATATTTAATACATACTATGCATTAGTATTTATAATTTATATATATTATAAACAATTTATTCATTTTTATCAATATTTATTAAATTAATAAAATTTGAAATATTTTTTTAATAAATTCATTTTTTATTTTTTATTTATTTCATTATTTCATTTTATCCATTCAGACCTTTATCAATGCTAAAAAGGTGATGATAAAGGATTCCTTTATGAGCGCTAAAAATAAAGCACTGATAAATGGACTGCTCATTACTGATAAAACAAGCACTGATAAAGGGTTAAATTTATCAGTGCTTTCTTTAATGCTTATAAAGATTCCATTTATCAACCTTTTTTCTAGATCTGATAAATACTGGTGCCATTAAATGCCTATTTTTTAGTAGTGCATGTAACATAGAGGGTACATAGACATGGTTTGGAGTGCATGGGTATCCGACATGCAATATACTTCTATACAGACACAGACCTGGGATGAGACCCAGGGTCTTTTCATAGGGAGGACCCTGGGTCAAGGGACACACCTTGTGACCCCTTCTATATGATGTGAACTTTATTAGACAGGTTTTGGGGCCCATGTACTCCATATATAGTATAAGTTTCATTAGGGTTTGTTCCCCATATGCTTTCCCCGAGGGTTAGTATGGTATCATCTCATACTCCAAGGACAATGATCCCTTCAGCATGACTTCTTCAATAGTGTCGTTGGAATCCCTCCGTGAGGCCCAGAGTGAGATCATCTATTCTTATTCATTCCCTAGGTAGAGTTCTTCGAATCTTCCTGACATAAAGTACGTGGGATATGATCTTCTACTTAGTAGGTTATTCTAGATTGAGTAGTTGGTATCACCCCATTGGTCGTGGGTGTGATCCTCATCTATGTATCATCTCTCTACAGACCTTCATCGTGTAATTCAAATGGAAAAGCCTGACAAAAACTACCTCTCAGGTGAACATCATTAGTGTTATTAGACATAGTATTATGTTCTCCAAGATGAGTTCTATATGGAATCTTCACGATGGAATCCTGGACTGGTATACTATGGTTGTGACTTACCTTTAGATTGTGTGTCTTTGTTGAGAATATCTAGATATTCTTGTTATATGTGCTATAGACATATACCTATGTAGAGATGACTATATTTCCTTTATTGTATGCTTTGTGTTTTTGGGGTGTCCCACTGGGTATTTTTATACTCACCTATGCATGGACTTTTCCCACATGTGTCATGTCCTGTGAAGACGATCAACATTTTGACAGAGTCCTCGATGGACAAGGACTAGATGGTTTTTAGTGAGACCAGACATATCGAGGTGTGCTCCTACTGTATTTTGATAGTAGTCCCAATTTTACTTTTAGGGTAGAATTTTGTTTTAGAATATTTTTGTTGGGATTGAATTTAGACATATTTATTTTCCTTTACTTCTTATCGTACTCTAGTTGTGGGATTTAGATGTATGCATTCATGGTTGTTCAGTTTATTTACATTTTTTGCATTGTATAGGCTTGGAGATGTTTCTGTGTACGTGTTCTTAGTCTAAGTCCCCCATGTTAGTGATGCACCTAATCGTCTATATTCTCCATCCCATGGCCTATTAGAGGTGAACATGGGGAGTCACCGAACAGGCCCCACTGGGATGGGTCACGATAGAGTGGTATCAAAGGAGTCGGTTCTACCTTAGGACCCAACTCTATGAGATTGGTTTGTGGGAACAATATTAAGTTTCTTGAGTTCATATTTCAGACCAGCGACTATAGTGTTGGTGTGGTGCCCAATATTTCTATACACCAGGACTCTGATCACCTAATTTTTGACTCGATATATAAGAACATTGGTTGTGATGAAAACAATGGTACGCACATCACATAGGAATGGGTTGTGGTTACTATGTCATTCTCAAGTCCGCTCTCTAGATGTATTCATTTACTGTAATATAACTTGTTTACTTTCAGCATGCCTCAACAATGTATGCCAGTTAGGATTCAGCATCATGATCACAAAGGATGATCCCCTCAATGATGATTCTTTGAAACATGGATCAGTTCCAGAGGTGCTGAATCTAGGTGGTGAGCCAGCTATACAACCACCTTTTGAGTAGCTGATGGTTCCCATAGTACTAGAAAATGAGGTGAAAAAACCAAGCACACTTCAATTTTTAGTAATAGAGACCCCTCAGGTTCTGAGGATATTCTAAACCATAGGAGGCCTAGGAATGGATTAAGGCCGCAGCCTGAGTTTTTTGTTTATTTTGGACACCAACATATCATACGGCGGTTCTATTAGCGAGTATTCTTTATGGATCAGTAGGGTGTTCTTTGGGTTTGGTGACCCAATATGATAAGACGACTCTACCATGGTCATATTTTGAGTGTATCAACAAATAGGATTTATTTCCAGTTATGCTAAGGGATATACATATCCATGAGCTTCTGTAGCTCCAGCAGGGAAACACAACAATAGCTGAGTATTCATCAAGGTTTACCAACCTTTCCAGGTACTCGATGGATATGGTTTCTGAAGAATTATCCGGGGATCATACCTTTGAGTGAGGGATATGTAGAGACATTTTTTGAGTTTTATCCCAATATGCATTCCTACTTATTTTGGGGTTCTAGAGAGATATTTGGTGGGAGAGAGTTTCTTGGATGAGTAGATACAACTAGTAGATTTCAATCGCGGGCACACAGAATCATAGAACATAGCCTCAGGGAGTCAAAATTATTTTTGAGGACCCAGACATGTGAGATGTTTTAAGTGGATGTCCCTTGATAAAGGGTCCGGAGTTCAAGGCTCACAGTATGGGTCCAGTCAGCCTAGTGAGATATGGTGATACTCATGCGATGGTATGGGACATCTCGCATGAGATTATCCAACCCACCAACAACTTATAGAGATATCGTAGATAGTCCAATGAGGCAATGTCAGTGGTGGGAGTAGGAAGGTTCACAAGATGAAATATGTTGCGGAGGATATGGTAGAGAAGAAAGAGGTGGTATTCGTTTTGACTTGATACCACCACCACCCCTGGTGGTCCACACCATGCTTAAGGAGCTGGAGGATAGGGGAGGGTAAAACTACAAGTAGTCAAAGATTGTGACAAAGAGGCTTGAATATTGATTCGAGGTATGAGATGTGTATTTTCTACCTTAGTTGTAGTATTGATAGAAAAATTTTCTATTCATTCATTTCTTACCACATATCTTTTATGAGATATAGTGATTCTAGTTGATAACTTGACTTGACCTTTATTCATGGATACTTCTACTAGAGATGAATCAAAAATCACACACTTGTGCTGATAGTTTGATCTAAAAGATGGATGTGAGAGTTTTAGTTGGGATCTATTTGTAGCAGTGATGAGGCCTCAGTACGTCATCTTAGGTATGGACTGGTTATCCATAGTTCATGCCCAGATTGACTATTTCACATGAAGGATTCACTATGTTTTTTGTGATGAAACCGGGTTCTACTTTGTCTATGAAAGGGAAACCTAGACAGTGCATGATAGATTCATGCATAGGAGGGTTTGAGAGAATAATAATCATTTGGCTAGCCTGAACCTTGGTGCAATATATGTAATGGGTTCCCAATTTCTAGTAGTGGTGTAAGATTACAAGGGTGTATTCCCTGAGGAAGTTTCATGTTTACCTCCTTATCAAGAGATAAAATTATTCATTGATCTAAACTTTGGGATGACATTGATATCTATTCCAACATATTGGATGAATCCCATATATAATAGCAAGATGAGGGTGTAGTTTTAGGACTTGTAGAGGAAGGGATTTGTTTACCCAATGTTTCACCCTCGATAGCCACAATTTTGTTTTCCAAGATGGTTGATGGGTGATTGAGGCTGTGTAACACCCCATGATTTCATAGTACATTATTTTTTCAAAGTAATTCAATAACTTTCACTACACGCAACATTGAGTTCAAGTGCACCATTCCTTACTAAACTAGCCGTTCCAAAGAGGTTATGAATAGTATTAACTAAATTTTGAACTTTATATAATCCTTATAAGTTTAGAATCCATATTATGTGTTTCTTAGAAAAAAGGAAAAACAAATCCATTTTTTTTCAAATAAAAGAAGTATTTTTAAAAAAATGAAATTTTACCACCTTATAATGGAAAACTGTTATTAAATCCAATATTTAGAATTTTATATATTAAATTTTACAAAATAAACTTCTTCTTAAGAATCGGGATATAAGAATTTAGTTTCATTAAATTTTTGGTGTTTTTAGGATAACTTTAATATTTTGGTGAATAGTGAAAAAACTATATTTTAATTGAAAACAACTTTTTTAATCAAAATAATTTGTAGTGTTAAATTATACATTTTAATGGTTTGGAAGTATAAATAGATTATATTTTTACCATTTAATCCAATTTTATTCATTGGAAATAATTTCACTTTGAAATTGAACATAAACAAGTTTCAATATTTTGTTAGTTATTATTTCTTAAAAAAACACTTTTGTTTTGACAACGATAATTAATTTTAAATTAATAAATGAAACTTCTATGTTTTGAATTTTTTAAAATAGAATTAATATTTGAATTTAGAAGAACAAAATTATGTTAGCGTGGAATTTTGGTATTTTTCTGAAAACTTTCAATTTTTAATGAATAGAGAAAGCACTGAGTTATTGGTTAAAACCAAATTTTTATTTAAATACTTATTTATTTTATTTAAATTTATCATAGGTCAATATAGATACATAATTTCTATATAAGTTCAATATAATTCATTGGAGTCACTTTATAATAAGTTTAGATATATAAAAATTTTATTGAACATTTTATCGTCTTTTACCCACCTCCTAGGAGCATTTGCAAATTTACATTAAACTTAATTTTACTGCATCTGTGAGTTAAATTTCAAAAATTCGAGAGACACGGTTGATATCAGTAAGTAAAATGTGGTTCAATAAGATGAAAATATTTTTTTGGTGAATAGTAACTTTTTACTTTTATTTACCACGGTTAAAAGTAAATAGGGTAATTAAGGGTAAAAATGATATTATTATTACACTAACACATGTCCTAATTCTATTAGATAAGTTTAATTCGACCAAAAACAACCTTAGGAACAAAATATGATCCTTTAGGTCCACTTGGATTTGATTAGGACATTTATTATTATTTAATTAAAAGAAGAGTTAAAAGAGTTAAAATTAAAGTTTAATAACTATAGAATTTTTAATATAGGGTTACACATAAGATAAATTAAACTATAAATATTCATTATAAATATAAAAAAAATTCCCACTTAATGGTATTTATTTATATTTTTTAGACATTATATAATTTAATTTATTTATGACACAATGATGATACAGTAATTTCATAATTAATGAAATATTAAAATAATTGATATTATAAATATCCAAATAAATGTAATTTGAGACTTTTTATGAATTCCACTAATTTTATACTTTAATATAACTTGTTAGAATTTTTTATATTAATTTTTTTAGCAGTAATAATGCTACTATAAATTTAGAAAAAACAAAATACCAAATAGTTTCAAACTTGACATAAAAGAGTTTTTAAAACAAATATTATTTTATTAATTAATATTCTATTCTTAAAAATATAGGGTTTGGCCAAAAGACTTATATAATGATAGGTGTATCATTAATTAACCACTTGGTGTTCTCTTAGAAGTATATAGTATGTTTATTAACCATATAATATAAAAATACAATGGGACATGCTAAATGTCAATCTGTTTAACTAAGAGTTAAATCTAAACGATAAAGTTAATATAGTAACCCAAACTTGTCTAAAACCTATTGTTTGAGTGGTTTTATAAACGTCCACACATTATAATTTAAATAATTCATTTTCGAGCCATTATAAATGGAAAATGATTTTATTATAAATAATATTTTTAACTTTTCTTAAGGTGACCCTGACCCCTCTTAAAAAAGGACACTCCCCTTCCCTAAAATTCACACCTTCAAAGCCTTTTGTCTCGGAAAAACCCTTCCCAAATACCCTATAAACTATCCTACATTAATCCTAGAGGCCTTTCTTTAGTTATAAAGCCAAGCTACAGAGCCCTTTTGATCAAATCAAATGGAAGAACCCGAAGAGGAGGTAAATACTTTTTCACCTCTGTCAAGTTCCTTTCATCTTCCACCTCCACTTTCTTTGTTGTTTCCATTATAATATAATAACTATAGTATATTCTCTATAATGTGATGTTATTATAAATATGGTACAACCATATTCATTATTATATCCATCGTTTGAATGACATGTCACCATATGTGGGTACGTACGGCTTACCGTCTCCATGTCGTGGTATAGTTGTTATTCAATACATTATTTTTTGGATGGGTATAATAATGATTTATAATTTATGTAAATAATAAATATAAAATGATAATTATTCTTTAAATAAGATATAACATACAATTATATATTATTTTAATATCAAAATAATAATTTTGTCGCTCATATGTACATACAGATTACCATCTCCACGAACACGATGAGACTCATTCCCCATCACATCCATTCAAGACTAATTTTCATTAGATGATTAAAAATAATATTTAATGATTTAATATAATTCTGAATATGAATAAGATACATACTATCCATAACAAAAATTACTTACGTAGCCAAGCATATAAAGGAAAACGAATCAGTTAAAACCCAAAATGACGATAATACTAAGATATTATTAAAAAAGAAATGTTAAAAGATAATATATGATATCATATTAATGTATATGATTCTTGTATAATTTAATAACAATTATTTAACCATTATAAATGAGGTTAACCTACCCTTGACCTAGGAAAAGTACAAGGTATGGGTTAATTTCACAATCTCTTTATTATACGAGGTTGTTTTTACGTAAGAATCTATTGGGACATATTTATTATCCATGTCCATGTTTCATGAAAGAGTTTTTAATGGGATTATTTTAAGGGACTTTTTTACTAAAACATTAGTTTAAATGTTTTAAGTATTTATTCTTCTAAATCATTGTCATTAATGTCTATTTTTGGACTCCTCATGTGTTAATCATGTTTTAATGATCACAAATCTCATTATTGTTAATTAATCTTGATCTTCAGTGCACATCTTGCTAATGCTCTTCAAAATCAACAGTAGGTGCACATCATGTTTTTATAATAACAAATCTTATGGATGTTAATTACTCTTTATAAGTCTTATGCATGATCACAATTCTCTCATATATTATCTCTAATGATTAACCTTAACCCATATTCTGCATATCACTGTCTTAGTCCAAATACAGATATTCGTCTAAGTATGGAGACACCGTGAAAGACTCACCGTGACCCAGACACCGTGAAGGACTCACCGTGACCCAGACACCGTGAAGGACTCACCGTGACCCAGACACCCTGAAGGACTCACCGTGACCCAGACACCGTGAAGGACTCACCGTGACCCAGACACCGTGAAGGACTCACCGTGGCCCAGACACCGTGAAGGACTCAACGTGACCCAGACACCATGACCACTCACCGTGACTAGACACCGTGATTAGACACCGTGAAGAAGACACCGTTTCCATGATCACTGTGACACCATTTATTAAGCTTTTTTCAATATTATTTTAAATAATTCTAATGGTCATATTTGTTGTTTTTAATGCAATTAATGTTATTTAATGTTAGTTATTGGCATGTCAGGAAACCATATCTCGTACCTATGAAAAGGGAATCATTCCTACTGCTAGAACTCGTGGAATATAAGAAAGATTGAGATGCAGTACACATGAAAAAAAATCAACAATGAAAGAGAAGTGGTGTGAAAGTGTGAAGATACAACACGAATAACTTACGTACACTCAAGTGCACTGTGCTAAATAAGAAGAAGATTGCAAGACCTTCAAAGAAATCTCATGAGTGAAATCCAATACTACTGAAGAACACACGATGAATCAAGAGATCATTCTCACTTCTGTAGAACACAAGCTGAACTACGACACTCAGTTTTTCAACAGAAAAACCAGAGAAGGACTCCGAAGCATTCCTGCTGAATCCAACGAGTCCAGAGCTACATTTATAATCACTAGAGCTTTTCTAAACTCTCATCTATCTTCTATACATGGTTTATTTATTAACTTTTGAGTAGTGTGGTGTACTCTGTATATCTTTACACACACTATCTCTTACACTGAACTGGAGGATATCAAAATCCTCACTCAAATTCTCTTAACCTTTGTTTACCCATGTCAACTGTGGAAGAGATCCTTGTGTGACCTGGTCTTCATTTTGTTTCCCACAAAGAACAGTGGTAGAGGTCCCTGCGTGTCCTGGACAGTTTTGTAAAACTATTGTTAACCCCGATCCAGGGTGTGGATCAAATTTATATATATATTTGAGAGGACTAAGTCTCAGCTTGAGACTGAACCTCTTGTTATATCTACTGTGCATATTTTATTTAAGTTTAATGTATACGACATATATCATATTTATTCTACTGCTATTACTTTGAAATACAAAATTATTTTGATGCTACTTTAATAGTTAAATTACAAAGTGTTTACACTTATTGTAAATCAGTAGATTAGTTTCAAAAGTTAATTTGATCTTGTGGTTAAACTAACTGAGACCTAATCAATCTTTGAGAAGCTAAGTGAACATTTATAATATGTATAAATTCACTACAGTTTAACTTATTTTATAAATTAGGGGATTTTAACTAGACAATATTTTAACAGAAATTTTAATTGGAACTCAATTCACCCCCTCTTGAGTGTCCACTCCGACCAAAATTTGGTATTAGAGGCTTAGTTTTTTGTTCTAAGATTTTTGAAATACTCTGTTTTTCAAATGTGATTTTAGTTGCATCTTTAATGATCTTAAATTTCTGTTAGTTCTAAACTTTTATCTCTTTAAATTATCTTTCTAAAATCTAGTTATGGATAATAGACTAGAGGGTGCTGCTACTAATAGGACACCTTTCTTCAATGGTACCAACTATGCTCAGTGGAAACATAAAATGAAAATTCATTTAGAAAGCATAGGTTTTGATATTTGGACTGCCATAGAATTAGAATATAAACTTCCCACTACTGCTAGATCCACTTGGGATGAACCTACAAATACTGCTTACAATAATAATTATAAATCCATGAATGACCTGTACTGTGCTTTAGGAGATGAAGAGTTTAACATAATTTCTGCTTGTAAATCTACTTTTGAAATTTGGGATACCTTGAGTGTTTCTCATGAAGGAACAACCAATGTTAAAGAAATGAGATTAAATACTTATACTATTAAATATGAAAATTTTAAAATGAAAACCGATGAACCTATTTCTGACATGTATCTCAGGTTTAATGAGATAGTCAATACAATGAATTCACTTGGAAAAGCTGTTCCAGCAAAGGAAAAAATTATGAGAATCTTGAGATGTTTACCAGACCGATGGAGAGGCACATCTATTTCAATCAGAGAGTCATGTTACATTGCTGCTCTACCTGTCAAAGAACTCATTGGTAAGCTTATGATGTATGAGGAAGAACTTAAGGTGAATAAATAGGAAGATGACGAACTTAAGAGGAAATTAGTGGCTTTGAAGACTATTGATTCAAAGAGCAAGGACAAAGATAAAGCTCAACTACCTACTGACAGTTCAACTAGTGAAAATTCAGACTCTGATAGTGATGCTGAAATGGCTCAGATAGCCAGAAGGTTTAAGAAATTTTATAGGAAGAAGAAATTCTTCAGAAAATAAAATTAAAAAGGAAAGTATGACAATAAGGGATATTGGAAGAAGGATTGAAAAAAGCCAGATAAAAGTGATGAAGTTGTCTGTAATGAGTGCAAAAGAAAAGGACATATTAAAACAAACTGCCCAAAGCTCAAATTCAAGAAGAAATTTGATTACAAGGACAGTAAGTACAAAAAGGATATAAAGGCTACTTGGAGTGCTTCTGAGGATAGCTCCAGTGAATCTGAAGCTTCTGAGACTGAAACCATAAATAAGAAAAACATGTGCTTCATGGAAAACACATATGAGGTAACCCTAGATACTCCTACTTTAAATTCTTGTTATTCTAAAGATAGTGCAAAATCTGATTCTGATTCTGAAAACATGAATAGTGAGGAATTGTTTGAATATTTTAATATGCTGGAAGAGACATGCAATGAACTTAAGGATAAATACAAGTCATTAAAGAAACAACATGCTCTCATTACTACTTGTAAAACTGAACTTACTATTGAAAAAGAGAAAAATGCTCAACTGTTAAAGGAGAACACTGAACTGAAAATGTATAATGAGTAACTCAGAAAGGATTTAGAGAAATTCACAAATGGAAAGGATACACTAACTAAAATTCTAGGAAAGCAAGTTGCACCAAAATACACTACTGGAATAGGCTACAAACCTAGACAAAGTCAGTTTACTAAGAATAGATTTATTCCTTAATCTAGACAGAATGCTGCTAATTCTAGTTCTGGAAATTTATATGCTTCAACTACTTATATTCATAGTTATGGATATAATAAGGTTTATCTTTCAAATTATGTTGATTCTACAAATTTCATGAGACCCATAAGACAAATTTGGGTACCAAAATCTTTGATTACTAACCTTTCTGGACCCAAGAAGATATGGGTACCAAAATCATTTCCTATCTAAATCTGTTTTCTAGGAAACCTGCTTAAAGAGCTCCTGTAGGAAGACCTGGTACTTGTACAGTAAATTTTCAAGAAATATGTCAGGAGACTTCTCATGCTTTAAAATCTTAGTCAGAATTGATGGAGGTTTTGTCACCTTTGGTGATAATTCTAAAGGGGAAATCATCGGCTTAGGCCAGATTGGTAACACTGACTCAGTATTAATTTCTAAAGTTTTATTTGTTGATGGACTCAAAAATAATATTTTATGTATTTCTCAGTTATGTGATGATGGTTTTAATGTTAAATTTTAAAATGATTCTTGCAATGTTTTTAATTCTAAAAATGCTTTAGTATTTTCTGCCCTGCGGAATGAAAATGTTTATGCTGTTGATTTAAATTCTTTAGCCATGAAAAATATTACTTGTTTAAATTCTTTTCATAAAGAGTCTTGAATTTGGTACATAAGATTAGGACACTTCAATATACACTCACTTAGAAAACTTACTAGGAAGAACTTAGTTAGATACCTACCCAAACTTGAGTTTCCAAATGACAAAGTTTGTAATCCTTGTCGAAAGGGAAAGCAACACAAAATCTCTTTCAAACCAAAGAAAGAAGTCTCAACTTCTCAACCTATTGAGTTGGTTCACATGGCTTTGTTTGGACCATATAGAGTTTCTAGCTTAAATGGGAATCACTATGTCTATGTCCTAGTAGATGACATTTCTAGATATACATGGGTATATTTTCTAGCTCACAAAATTGAATTTTGTTCTTACTTTGTTAAATACTCCAAATCTGTAGAAAATCTTAGTGGACTTAATATTAAAACTCTAAGAAGTGATCATGGTTGTGAGTTTGAGAATCATGAATTTGAATCCTATTTCTCACACAATGGCTATAGTCACAATTTCTATGCCCTTAGGACACCTCAACAAAATGGTGTAGTAGAAAGAAGGAATAGAACCCTACAAGAAATTGCTAGAACCATGCTTAATGAGTATGATCTACCCATTAATTTTTGGGCTGAAGCTGTAAATACAACTTGTTATATTATCAATAGAGTGTTAATCAGACCTATTCTTAAGAGGACCCCTTATGAGTTGTGGAACCATAGGAAACCTAAGGTTAAATACTTCAAAGTCTTTGGCTGCAAAGTATTTATTCTTAATACCAAAGATAATCTTGACATGTTTGCATCCAAGAGTGATGAAGGAATTTTCCTAGGTTATTCTATCTCTAGTAAAGCCTATAGAGTTTTCAATAAGAGAACTAAGTGTGTGGAATAATCTGTTCACATCAAGTTTGATGAAGCTAATCCACATGAGCCTAAAATCTCTCTTGAAAATATTGAAGAAGATTTATCTGTTCTGGTCCTTAATGATGAATCAAATGAACCTTCTATAAAGAAAACCAGTTCTAGAAATTTTCCATAACCTTCTTCTGTTGATTCCCAACCTGTTGATGAACCTGAAATTTCTAGTCCTACCTTTACTAGATCAACTAGAATTCTAAAGAATCATCATTTAGATGCTGTTGTAGGAAATCTTGATAGAGGGACACAGACTAGAGATTCTCTTAGAAATAAAGTTGAACATCAAGCCTTCTTGTCACAACTTGAACCTAAAAACATTGATGATGCTATTAATGATGAATTTTGCGTAATTTCTATGCAAGAAGAACTCAATCAGTTTGAAAGAAATAAAGTTTGGAATCTTGTTGAAAGACCTAAGTACACTTTCACAATAGGCACAAAATGGGGGTTTAGAAATAAAGTAGATGAATCTGGAAACATAGTTAGAAATAAATCTAGACTAGTTGCACAAGGCTATAGTCAAGAAGAAGGTATTGACTATGAGGAGACTTTTGCTCCAGTAGCCAGATTATAAGCTATTAGGATTTTACTTGCTTATGCTGCACATCTAAATTTCAAACTATATCAAATGGATGTCAAGAGTGCATTCTTAGATGGATATCTTGCTGAGGATGTGTTTGTTGAACAACCACCTGGTTTTTCAAACCCTCATTTTCCAAATCATATTTTCAAACAATCAAAAGTTTTATATGGTTTAAATCAAGCTCCAAGAGCTTGGTATGATAGATTAAGTACTTTTTTAATTTCTAAAGGTTTTACAAAAGGAATAGCTGATCCTACTCTGTTTATAAAATGAATTTCTAAAGATTTTTTAGTTGTAAAAATTTATGTAGATGATATTATTTTTGGATCTTCAAAAACTACATTATGTACTGATTTTTCTAAAATGATGCAAAATGAATTTGAAATGAGTTTAATGGGTGAACTAAAATTCTTTCTTGGTTTTTAAATCTTTCAAAATGATGATGGAATTATTTTAACTCAAAGTAAATATACTAGAGATATTTTAAAACGTTTTGGATTGGATAGCACAAAAAGTAATGACACTCCCATGAGTACCACCTGTAAGATGGATCTTGATGAAAATGGTAAATAAGTTGATCAAACCACTTATAGATGAATGATTGGAAGTCTAATCTACCTGACTGCTAGTCATCCTGATATTATGTTTAGTGTGTGTATGTGTGCTTGTTTTCAAGCAAACCCTAAAGAGTCACATTTAAATGCTGTAAAGAGAATTTTCAAATAACTCAAGTATACTCCCAATTTAGGGCTATTATATCCCAAAGGACAATCATTTGAATTAGTTAGTTATTCTGATGCTGACTTTGCTGGATGTAAGCTAGATAGAGAAAGAACCTCTGGAACATGTCATCTTTTAGGCAAGTCACTAGTATCATGGTGTAGTAAGAAACAAAATTCTGTTGCATTATCAACTACAGAAGCTGAATACATAGTTGCTGGAAGTTGTTGTGCACAAATTTTGTGGATGAAACACACATTACTAGACTATAGATATCAATTCAGACATGTCTTAATAAATTGTGACAACACAAGTGCTATTAATATTTCTAAGAATCCTGTTTCTCATTCTAGGACAAAACATATTGATGTAAGACATCACTTTTTGAGGGATCATTATCAAAAAGTTGATATCACTTTGGAATTCATTGGTACTGAATATCAACTTGATGATATATTCACGAAACCATTAAATTCCAAAAGATTATACTACATCATACATGATCTTGGTATGATTAATCATAAATGAATATCTTACTGATCTTAATGTTTAATACTTTACTGTACTTTACTTTATGGTTTCATACTTACTGTTTCTAAGTTACTGTTTTATGCTCACGGTCTAACAACTCACTGTCTCACCGTGACTATATAAAATGCTCACTGTCTCACCGTGATGACTATAAACTGTCTCACCGTGATGACTATAAACTGTCTCACCGTGATGACTAGTATTTTGTCTCACCATGAGAATTATGTTTATGTTTATTTTTTTAACCCGTATCGCGGTAATTTTTATTTCACCACTATTTTATTTCTTGTGTTTGTGTTTTTATGACGTTTGAAATTCCCAAATGATAAAACATAAGGGTTTCATTCGATTCCTTACCTGAATTCTCTCCTGAACCTTCTCTTCCCTCTCACCCAAACCTTCAGTGAATGCCAAGGATGAAGCGTACATCTTCACCCTTTTCTGAGAAGTGCCATTCTAAGAAACAAAAGAGGATACCGAGGATAGATCCCGAAGGTCCTCTAAACACAAACCTGGTAAGTTGTACCATTGTACCTAAATGATAGGTTTGCCCTGAATGGTTGCTGTCTAGAAGATCATTAGTTTTTAAAGTTTTAAAAGAAATAGGATGGCTTGAATGGTTCACTGGACAGAATAGACCGATTTACCCGAGGCTTGTATCTCAATTCTATTAGTATGTGAAGTTCTCTTCTGAGTTTGGAGAAAGCTTTTTGGTGACCAGCTAGATCGATGGTCAGAAGTGCTCTTTCTCTGCAAGGTTGTGGGCTGCATGCCTAAGAATTCCACATGAAGGAGTGTGTGAAGATTACCAGAGAGACCCTCCTCCAACAACTGACATCTTTGATCTGGAAACTACTTTGGAAAATATAACTGGAAATAGAACCAAGCGAAGGGCCAAAGCTGCTGAGCTAGATGGGGAGACAAGACTTCTATTCAAGTTTGTTCATAATTTGGTTAGTCCAAGAAAAGGAGATTTTGCTGTGATGAAGTATCAGGATGTGTTCCTGATTCACCTATTGAAGAATAGCCATAAGATCAATCTGTGTAAGTATGTTATCAACCATATATGTGAGCTGATCAAAGTAACTTCCAAATCCACCTCCCTATTTTATTCAAGGATGATTTCAGTCATGTTAGTTTCAAAAGGGATGGTTGGACCGAATGAAGAAAAATTATAGGACCTTGATTTCTTCCTATCCATGCCTATCATCAGAAGGATGAAGATTAGCTGGAATCCTTGGAAAAATAAATGGGTTGAGGATAGTGATCAACTATATAAAAATTTTAATCCTGTTGACTATCCAAGAAGGCCTAAGAACCTAGCTGATCCTGGTTTGGAACCAGATGAAGAGTATGAGTATTCAGAAGAATAAGAACAAGACGAAGTAACAGATGAAGTTCCACCTAGAGAAGAAACTGTAATACCTCCAATGGAAACAGTTCCTGTTGAAGAGGAAAGGGTTGTTGTCCCTGCTGTTATCCCTGCTGAAATACCTCAAGGAGAAGAAGATGTTGTTGAAAAGGAAAGTACTAAGGACCCTTCAATTGTTCTTCATGAGGAAGAATCTCATCCCAATACTGCAAGGAAATTGGTTTTTCCTAGTTCAGAACAGCAAGCAACCTTTGAGGAATATTTTTTTTGAAGAGACTCTTTCCATTGAGAAAGAAGAAAGTCTGGAAGCTTATCTAGTGGAACAATCGGTTCCTAAGATTATTCCATCTGCTGAAGAAAGAATGGAAATTGCCTTTCAGCTGGCAAGGCAAGAGTTTTTTTGAAGAGATTAGGGATGATCCTATGGATCTTGTCCATGTTCCTGAACCTCAAGAATCTGAAAGGGAAGCAAAAGTTGAGGGGGAGGAAACTCAAAATCTTGATATTGTGGAAGCTGGATCTGCTGAAGCTTCTCAACCTTCTGTCACTTACTCTGTGCACTCTCGGTATGAGTTCCCAAGCTTTTATGATGTGAATGAGTCACAACAAGTGACTGCAATTGGAATGGATCTTTATTCTCTATTTCAACTGAAGTCCTTAGATCATTCAGAACTAGAACCAGATCCCCAACCTCAATATGGATCAGAATCTGAGTCTAAAGATGACTCTGAACCTCAACCAGAATCTGAACCTCTACCTTTACCTTCATCCTTAACTGAGCTTCACTCCTTTGTAACCAAAGATGATCTAAAAGTTTTTGGCGAGACTTTGATAGCTGGATTTGAGAAAATTGTCTCCACTCAACCTCGCCCAGTGACTCAATTAAGTCAAGAAGATGCATCAATTATCTTGGAAAATATTATCTTTCATATTCAACCAAGCATGATCCGAGAAATTCAAGAAGTCAGAATAGAGAATAAGATGCTGAGTGCTGACGTTGAAAATCTGAAAAGTATGGTAACAAGTCTGCAGAATGAGTTATCTTTGAGATCAGAGCCTACTCCTGTTTCTTCCCCTGCACCTGCTGCTGTTTCTCCCGAGTCTTCTGATTCCCTCCTTGCTAGGGTGATTCTATCTCAAGTTCATCCATACCTACTATATTTTGATGAAAATATTGGAAAAAGGCACACCAAGATGTTGGAACGCATGAGAGAGCTTTTGGAAACTCTGAATAATCTTACAGATGAATACACTGGATGTCTACAAAAAGTTCTGAAACAGCTCAAAGTTCTAACCGAAGCTGTCAAGGCTTCACCTGCTTCTGGTCAGACCTCCACACCTTCTTTGGATGATTCTTTGCTGAGATCCATAATTAAAGAATAATTTCATAATTCCTTCAGTGGCTTGGATCTATCTTCTTTGTCAGAAGTGATTAAGAACAATGATAGAGCATTGGACTAGGTTAGGATTCATTCTAATATATCCAATGATGCTCAACAAGATATCTCCAAGAAAATATATTTGTATCTTTCCCGGATTTTCTCTAAAAGTGAAATGACAGATCACTTTAGATATTTTGTGGAAAATCTGAGAATCCCTCCGGTGACTCAAGCTTTTAAAGCTCAAGTTCAGAAACTTTCAGAGTTCACCAGATTGTTAGACAGATTTCTGGAGAATAAGGATGATTTTGAAAAGGCTATGCAGTATGGTGGTGAAATCATTACTGATTTCATCAATCTTTTGAAGCCGTATCTTCATGTGCAGAGTAATTATATAGTTTCTCCAGCTGTTGCACCCCTTAGACCTGGACTACCTGCCTTAGCCTCAACTGTCATGACAATTAGCCAAGCCCTTTCTCAGATCCGGCCAGTCATTCTTGACCAACCTAAGCCTAGATCTTCTACAGCTCCTACTTTGGCTCCATCTGTTTTTGAAGTTCTACCCTTACCCTCGTTGTCTACCACATCTATGCCTTCTTCTACTTCAGCACCTGCTCCTACTGCTGATTAAGGCAAGAAAAAATGGATCCCTAAAGAGTCTAGCGACTGTTTTTCTTTTTGATGGGATGTCATTTCTTGTTTATAGTTTGTACTTATCATATACTTTGTATTCTGAACCCTTTGTTTAATGACAACTGCTGAGTTTCATTTCCTTCTCTCTGCCTTTTGATAATCCCAAAAGGGGAAGAAAAACTACAAGTATCAGTTCTATAATAGTATAAATGGGGGAGAAAAACTACAAGTATCTGTTCTATAATGATTTTGCTATGCTAGTATCTTTAATATTACATGTCTTTTATATTCTGCCTATATATGATTTGTGATCATCAAAAAGGGGGATATTGTTGGACTCCTCATGTGTTAATCATGTTTTAATGATCACAAATCTCATTACTCTTAATTAATCTTGATCTTTAGTGCACATCTTTCTAATGCTCTTCAAACTCAACAATAGGTGCACATCATGTTTTTATAATAACAAATCTTATGGATGTTAATTAATCTTTACAAGTCTTATGCATGATCACAATTCTCTCATATATTATCTCTAATGATTAACTTTAACCCATATTCAGCATATCACTGTCTTAGTCCAAATATAGATATTCATCTAAGTATGGAGACACCGTGAAGGACTCACCGTGACCCAGACACCGTGAAGGAATCACCGTGACCCCGACACTGTGAAGGACTCACCGTGACCCAGACACCGTGAAGGACTCACCCTGACCCAGACACCGTGAAGGACTCACCGTGACCCAGACACCGTGAAGGAATCACCGTGACCCAGACACCATGAAGGACTCACCCTGACCCAGACACCGTGAAGGACTCACCGTGACCCAGACACCGTGAAGGACTCACCGTGACCCAAACACCGTGACCACTCACCGTGACCAGACACTGTGATCAGACACCGTGAAGAAGACACCGTTTCCATGATCACTGTGACACTGTTTCTTAAATTTTTTTCCATAT
The DNA here is from genome assembly GCA_963277665.1 of Viscum album. Taxonomy (NCBI): domain Eukaryota; kingdom Viridiplantae; phylum Streptophyta; class Magnoliopsida; order Santalales; family Viscaceae; genus Viscum; species Viscum album. The sequence continues at coordinate 528,990,241 of OY728146.1, forward strand.
TATTTTAAATAATTCTAATGGTCATATTTGTTGTTTTTAATGCAATTATTTTTATTTAATGTTAGTTATTGGCATGTCAGGAAACCATATCTCATACCTATGAAAAGGTAATCATTCCTACTGCCAGAACTCGTGGAATATAAAGAAATTGAGATGCAGTACACTTGCAAAAAGAATAAGAAACAATGAAACAAGAAGATAAGTGGTGTGCAAGTGTGAAGATACAACATGAAGAACTTACGTACACTCAAGTGCACTGTGTTGAACAAGAAGGAGATTGCAAGACCTTCAAAGAACTCTCATGAGTGAAATCCAATACTACTGAAGAACACACGATGAATCAAGAGATCATTCTCACTCCTGTAGAACACAAGATGAACTATGACACTCTGTTTTTCAACAGAAAAACCAGAGAAGGACTCTGATGCATTCCTGCTGAATCCAACGAGTCCAGAGCTACATTGATAATCACTAGAGCTTTTCTAAACTGTCATCTATCTTCTCTATGTGATTTATTTATTAACTTTTGAGCAATGTGGTGTACTCTGTATATCTTTACACACACTGTCTCCTGTACTAAGCTGGAGGATATCAAAATCCTCACTCAAATTTTCTTAACCATTGTTTACCCGCGTCAACTGTGGAAGAGGTCCTTGTGTCACCTGGTCTTCATTTTGTTTATCACAAAGAATAGTGGTAGAGGTCCCTGTGTGGCCTGGACAGTTTTGTAAAACTATTGTTAACCCCGATCCAGGGTGTGGATCAAATTTATATATATATTTGAGAGGACTAAGTCTCATCTTGAGACTTAACCACTTTTTATATCTAATGTGCATCTTTTATTTAAGTTTAATGTATATGACATATATCATATTTATTCTTCTGCTATTACTTTGAAATAAAAATTTATTTTGAAGCTACTTTGATAGTTAAATTAGAAAGTGTTTACACTTATTGTAAATTAGTAGATTAGTTTCAAAAGTTAGTTTGATCTTGTGGTTAAACTAACTGAGACCTAATCAATCTTTGAGAAGCTAAGTGAACATTTACAATCTGTATAAATTCACTATAGTTTAACTTATTTTATAAATCAGAGGATTTTAACTAGACAATATTTTAACAGAAATTTTAATTGGAACTCAATTCACCCCCCTCTTGAGTGTCCACTCCGACCAACATCTATTTTTTAAAAATGGGTTTTTAAGGATTTATCTATATGAACATGAATGTTTTTAAAATGATAATTCCTTTCAATAGTTTCAAAGTGGTATGGGACACTTTGATTCCAAAATGTCTTTAAATGTATTCCTTTCTAAATTGTGTGACTTTTAAATATTTTCATGAAAAAGGGATATTTCTCTCAAAGAGTTTTACAAATCATTTTCATCTATGTCAATATCCTTTGATGGATTTTAAACTTGTTTGAAGTTGATTTATTATGATAAAAATATTCCATATTGTATTGAAGGTTTTGTGATATGTTTGATTATTGATGTGTTATTTTTAATCCATTCATGGTTTATGGATAAACTATCGACCTTTCATATGGTAGTTTTAATACAAAAGTTTATGTTATGTTTAAACCTTTTCATATGAGGAATGCATTGGACTTAGAAAGTGACGGGTGGAGCCTTCTATAGCTCCTCAATGCATCAGTAGTTCACATGAGACAAACTAGTGTATTGGCACAAGGACTTGACAAAATCTTATTTGTAGTCTTGGAACAAGGCCTTGACTATGTGGTTATGAAAGTCTGACATTATGCATTCCATCATTATGGAAGTGGTTGTTGATATTGCATGTGATTATTCGACTGGTAGAATATCCATATGAATAAGTAAATGGAATTATTTGATTTTATCTTTTCCATATTATGATGAATTTTATGTTTAAAAGCCTTTTGTTTTAGTCTTATACATTGCCTTAAATGTTTATGCTTATTTATGAAAGATTCCACTATATTGTTATCCTTACAGAGCATCTAAGCTCAACCCTTTCTATATTTTATTTTTCCCAGGATTCCATGAAGTGTATTGTGATTGATATGCAGGGTTAAGATAAGGGAACAATGGAATTCATAAAGGATTATATATGTTGTGTTGTATGTTATAAAGTGTAATGTAACATTCATGTATGTAATCTATTTTCCAAGACAGATAAACCGATCAGTCATTCGGGACTTGATTCATTGTAATAATTCCAATGTTATATAATAATGCACCGATTTTGGGATTCTGGGGTCCGAGCGTTACATGTTTTGTGTGGAATACCAGTTCTTGATACCTGTGACCTTGAAGAATAGGTACCCACTACCGAGGATCGATGAAATCTTTGATTAGTTGAGAGATTCAAAATGGTCCTCAATGGTTGACCTCTGGTCAGGATATCACCAGCTACGAGTACGAGATGAGGATATACCGAAGAAAAGATTTAGATGTCTCTATTATCACTATGAGTACATAGGAATTCCCTTTGGTGTGAGGAACACCCAAGCAATGTTCAAGAAACTCATGAAGCAAATCCTTCAACCATTCTTAGAATAATTCATGGTAGTCTTCATTGACGACATCCTTGTGTACTCGGAATCTGAGGAGGATCACATGAGACACATGAGGATGGTTCAAGGCATAATTAGGGATAACCCACTTTATAAGAAGCACATGAAGTGTCTGTTTTGGATTTAAGTGGTCCACTTTCTGGGATACATTATCTCAATAGATGGAATGGTAGTGGAATTAGCCAAGGTTAAAGAACTGTTATCATAGGATCCACCAAATAGTGTGAAGGAAGTGAAGAGATTATTTGGGTGGAAGGGTATTACCATTGATTCAAACATTATTTATCTAGGATATCACCTCTTAGGACAACTTTGACCCGAAAGAGGTGGAATTTCATTTGGAATGAGATGTGTGAGCATGATTTTCGGTAGTTGAGACAGAATTTGATGAGCACTCCCATCTTGATATTTCCAAAGTAGGGTATCGAGTATGTAGTGTTCTATGATTCATTAGGAAGCAGGCTGGGTTGTGTTATGATACAGAGGAAGGTATTGATTTCCTATGGTTCACATAAGTTGATACCACCTGAGACCAAATATGCAACCCACAATCTTGAGTTATAAGTGGTAGTATTCACACTAAATATGTGGAGACACTACCTGATGGATGAGAATTTGATCATCTATTGTAATCAGAAGAGTCTAAAGTATATCTTATCATAGAATTTTCTTAACTTGAGATAGATGTGATGGATATAGTTCCTATAGGATTATGACTTTGAAATTGTATATACTCTTGGGAAGGGGAATGTAGTAGAAGATGTATCAATAAAAGATATTGTTCACAGTTACTGAACAAGGAATTAGTGTAGTTGGGCTCATTATTGTAATCCTTTGTGGATGGTGATGGGGAATATTATCTACAGTAGTTGGCTGTCATCCCTCCACTTTACAGTGAGTTAGGGAGGCACAACTTGGGGATGTCGACTATTAGACCCTACGTAGTCAGATATCCATTGAACATGCTCCTGATGGATTTTTAAAGGTGAGGAATATGTCATTTTTTAGAGTATGCATGATGAAACTAGGGATTTTGTGATAGAAGGTTATGATTAAGTTTCATACCTATACACTGGAGATACATCCAATTGTGGAAAATATATACCGGGACCTATGATGTTAGTTTTGGTGGCCATGGATTAAGAAAGGAGTTGTAGAGTTTGTCTCTCGATTCCTTACTTGTTATTAAGTTAATATTGAGAACCACATTCCATTGGGTTTAGCTGAACCCCTTGAGGATCCATAATGGAAATCGGATGAGATATCCATAGAATTCATGACTGGTTTACCATGTATATCTATGGGACAAGATGTGATCTTGGTGATCTTATACCAACTCACAAATTTATCCCACTTCATAGAAATTCAGGAGCACATTTTAGTAGATATAATTTAATTCCTCCATGTATGGGAGATAGTAAAACTCCATGGAGTTCCATTGATGATCATTTAGGAATATGACTCTTACTTCACACCCCTATTGTGGAAGGGTTGCTAAAGGATTTTGGGACTCAGTTATGCTTGAACACAACATTTTACCCTCAAAATAAAATCCAAATAGAGTAGACCATTCAGGTTCTGGAGGACATGATGTGAGAATTAGTTTTTTTTTTACTTTGGATGTCTTTGGGAGTATCATCTACCACTAGTGGCGTTTGCATAAAAAATCTACCATTCCATAATTGGTATGGAACCATTCGAGGGTTTGTATGGGAGACCCTATAAGTAGCCACTTTACTTGTCTAAACAAAGAGAGTCAACACTCATGGGACTAGAGTTTGTGTGAGATACTACTTATAAGGTTCATATAATTTAAGAGTATATGAAAACAAAAAAAAAGTCATCAAAATTATTATGCAGATAGTTTACTGGGGACTTTGGATTTCGAGGAAGGAGACTAGGTGTTCCTACAAGTTTCACCTCGATGTGGTTTATGAAGATTTGGCCAGGGCGACCAACTATCTATGAGATTCATTGGACCTTTACAAATACTATGTAGAGTTTGAGAGATGGCATACCTCTTAGATCTACCTCTGTAGTTAGACCTAGTACACAACATATTCCACATGTCTCAGTTGAGGAGGTACATGCATGAACCATCATACAATATCCATTAGGGTGAGATATACTTAAAGCATAGAGATATCTTTACTGAGTAGATGATAGAGATCAAATATAAATAGGATAGGTTCATTCTAGGGTGACCGATTCCCTTAGTTCATGTTTTGGGGCATCAAAAGAATCTTCAGGAGAGAACCCAAGAATGGAAGGCTCATATACCTGCTCAGTACACACATCTCTTTGTGTATCCATTGTTTTTGCTTTTTGGGATGTAAATACCCAAGGTGGGGAGAATGTAATGACTCAAGTTTTCCAGGAATTAATTTTGGATATTACATAGATTATTTTACTGACAAAGCAATGATATAACATACGATTATGAGGCCTAGTGTGCCTGGAATTAACATTTGGATTATATTAAATATATTAAACAACACAGACATACTGTTTTCCTAAAAAAGTGGAATAACATCTAAATGGGTGCCCATATAAAAAATCTAAGGGAACTATTGAGTTTAACACATGGGTTTTATCCTAGGTATGACTTATCCATTGTTGGAATGGTTACTGTGTAGAAAGTAATCATGGGTGTAGAAATAAATAAAATAACTAAATAAATTATTTTAACTCTTTTTATTGATTTAGTGATTTTATATTATTCAAATAGATGGTTATGTTATAATTAAATGGTCATACACATAAAACTAGAACCATTGGAGATTCATTGGAGTTAGCAATGGAGGATTCCTCTCAGAAAAACAACAATAGGATTATTGATTGATGATTGATGCACAAAATATTCAAGGGATATCACTAATGATCATGACATAACTTCATTATTAATTAAAAATATATCTAAATAAAGGTATGTAATTTTTTTATTTGGATTCATTCCTAGTTATTAATTCATACGATGAACACAGATTAATCGACCAACGGACTGATCCATTGATCATGTGTATTTTTGGGATGAGTTTATTTGAGGGGTTGTTTTGGGAGAATTTTATTCATTATTTTTGATTTTTCTATTGTATTACTAATGAAAATGAACCTAGACCAACAAAAAAATTGATCGAGGTCCATTTCTCTTGATTGTTATTATGCTTTCCTCCCCCTATTCTTCATTTATCACGGGCATTCGTTATTTGGACCATAGTTTGATGTTTTACTAGAAAATAAAATGTTTCACACCTGTTTCTTGGTGAAATGGGTTGAAATAGTATATCTAGGCTTGGATCAATGTGAGAGAGGTGCAACAGTCATAGTTGTGTATAGAATGGAATGGTTTGGAAACCACTGATTTGGATTGGGTGTATGAACAAAGATAGTGAAGGTTCAAGATGATTCCCTAATGAACATGATCATCATAAATCACTTCTTCAGTGATGATAAGCCCCAATTGACTTGGATACGAGTTTTACAAGCATGATTTGTGGTTATGAAAGTAGATCAAGATATAGGACAAGAAGGAAAAAATGTGGATTCTAGATATGAGTTTTTAGAAAATACCATGCGACATGAAATGTAACATGGAGCTACACACTATGTGGGCCCCCCTATGCGATGAACATGGGTTATAGAGATACTTAATTATCAAATGATGTGTTACTAGGTCAAAAGATATGTGAAATCTCCCCAAAAACTCAACAAGTACATCAGAGGGTACACAAACATGGGTTGGAGTGCACATGTATAGTACATGGGCAGCGGACACGCCGTGTACTTATACACTGACCCAAACATGGGATGAGACATGGTCTATTCACAGGTGCTATACTCGAGGTCGAGGGACTCATAATGTGACCCTTTCTATATGCTATGTAATTTATTAGACATGTCTTAGAGCCCTTGTCCTCTGTATCTTGGAAACGTTTCATTATATTTTGTTCCCCTTATCCTTTACTTAATGGTTAGTATGGTATCATCTCATAATCCTTGGACAATGATCTCATCAGTATAACTTCTTGGATGGATTCATTATAATCCATACATAAGGCTTAAAGTGAGATACTCTATTCATATTTGTTCCCCAGGTAGAGTTCTTTGTATCAGCATGACCAAAACTACATGGGATTTGATCCTCTACTTAGTAGGCTAATCCATATCGATTTGTTAGTATCGCCCCATTAGACTTGGGTGTGATCCTTATCTGTGTATAATATCTCTTAATACCTTTAGCTTGTACTTCAAATAACGAGACTGGATGGCCACTTCCTCTTAAATGAACTTCATTAGTGTTATCAGACTTAGAAGTGCGTTCTTCCGGATGAGTGCTATATGGAATCTTTGAGTAGGAATCAGTGGATGGCATTCTACGGTTGTGAATTACCTTAATATTGTGTTTATTTTTTGTGTTTATATGGATATTAAGGTTATATGTGATTTAGACAAATTATTTTGTAAATATTTCTATATTTATTTTGTTGTATGCTTTGTGGTATCAAGGTATCCTACTTTCTATTGTTATACTCACCCATGCACAAGCTTTTCCCATACGTGTTGTGTCTTGTGAAAATGTTCAACCTTTTGATAGAGTCCTCAGAAGACCTAAAATAGATGGTGCTTAGTGAGACCTGATTGATTGAGGTGTGTTTCTATAGAATTCTAAGAGTAGTCCCAGTTTTACTTTTAGGTTAGAATTTTTTAGACTCTTGGTGGTGGGATTTATTATTCTCTGTTTTTTCCTTTACTTCATGTCATACAATGGTTCTAGGATTTAGATGTATGCATTCATAGTTGTTCAGTTATTTTTATATTTCAATATTGTAGAGGCTTCAAGGTATGTGTGTGGGTACATGAACATAGGTTAAGTCCTCCCAAGTTAGTGATATTCTTACATGGCGCTAGTCACCACCCCTATCCATTAGAGGCGATCTTGGGGAGTCATGACACGGTCCCCACTAGGGCGGGTCATGAAAGTTTTTGGTCCATTAATAATGGTTCATAAGGAGGCTATGAATTTTAAAAATAATATCCCATAGGAGTATCAAACAAAATTTTCATCAAGGCCACATTTGTTTTACCAGGTGATGATTGAGTAAAGCTCAATGCTCCCTTTTCAGGGTTATAATCTCTAGGTACAACTGTTCCAGAGCTACATTCACTTTTTATATCCATAAATGAATATATTTTCATTCAAACCACTTAATCTATACTTTAGAATCATTTAGGGATGTTTTCATATGTTTTTTATTATCCATAAAGCTTTCACAAAGGTTTTTAATCATAATCTCCATAAATAACTCGACATTCCATAGATTCCAACTATGAAAACCCATATTTTTATACACCTTAATCCATTAATTATGACATAAAGGTACACATAATACAATAGATAAAGATCATGAGACCAAGTTAATTTGGGAAATTATGTACATAACATAATTACTTGAAACACATGCACAATTACATTATTTAAAAACTCCACAATAATCCCCTAAAATTCCATTGTTATTATAAAACTATGTTGGATAATATAGGAACATACATAAGAATAGGTTGAGAAATAAAGACAAATAAGCGAATGATTAAAAATATAATAAGTTAGATCAATATATGTGAGTCAATATCTGTATCAAGGTAGCATAAGATATTTTAGAATCATAAAACTAAACTTCACTGCATGTTATAAGATGACAACATAAATACAACATTGGAATGATGAAGCAATATAAAACATGACATTATAAAAATAATTCAAGGACAACCACTGAGAAAACATAACAAAATATTATTAGGATTACCTCCCATGAACTATAAATGGTATATTATTAGAAAAAAATTTTCCCAATGAATTATAGGTTTATATAACTCTAGGTCCTACCCGTCACATTCATATCATGTACATACATAAGTGCGCCACATATATCATTCAAAATATGAATGTATTTCATCAATTTTAATATTTTAAAAATAGAGTTTTGGTTACATAGATGTAATTAACCATTCAATGATGGTTAGGTAAATCTTTGTGGCAACTCTTGAGTGGAAATGGATATGGGAATTCTCAAAACAAAAGTTTCACTTGGAAAATCATGAGATAATTTCAGAAACATAATGGGTGTACAAAATGGTTAATGGAAGGGATTCATGATAGTGAAAAATATTATATCAGTAAATGGGAATAATAATTATAGTAAAATGGATATTTAGTAACATATTAAAACTTGGATAATTGAAAAACAAAATATTTATTAAAAATAGAGTACTCAAATTAAAATGGAAGAGGAGATAATCCCTTTCTTTAAGAGAGAGAGATTCTAAAAGAATTAGAGGAGATTATTAAGATATTGGTTGTACCATTGTATGGATATAAATATATAAATAAAGAGTAAATTAATTCTATAAGGTGTTTTAGTGAACATTATAGAGTGGTTGGTTGGGTTTTTATAGAAAAATGGAAGGAATTTCCTTATTAATTTATAAACATCGGTGTTGGACTCAATTTAATAAAATAATAAAAACCAAAAACCATAAAATGGGTTTTTATATTTGTTTCTATAAAATATGAGTGGTTTTATATTGTTTATATGTATATGAAACTAAATCATTAATATAATACCCTTGGTAATGTGGAAGTGAGTCATGTTTATAAAGAACTAATTTTAAAAACATTAAATATAATATAGGTTTTGGTGGATTCATTAAGGGTTTATAAAATAAATCTAATAAATTAAAAATAAATTATTTTAAAGGGGAAACATAATTTTTTTTATTAATACACTTTATAGTATTTATTACACCACTATTGATATTTTTTGATGTCATAATGCATACCATATATTTATACACTGTTTAATTTGTTACAAAAAATTTGAAATTCTCATAAAATTATGAAAAATTCACCCTTGGATAATTTTGAAGTGTTAGTTTAAAAAATAATATTTTTTATATTAAAATAAATATATAAATGGTATGATTTAAACTTTTAAATAAAAAATCCTCATTTATTCAAAAAATAAGTGTTTTTATGATGAAAACAGTTTTTGACCCTTATAAAAATTGGATTTGAATTCATAAAATTACATTGTTATTTATTTTTAAATTAATATTATTTAATAAGAAAATTTTAATAATGTGAAATTTATTTAAGAAATTATAAAATTTATCAAAAATTGTGTCTTTATTGAAACTATATGTTTCCAAAAAATATAGTTTGTGTTTCATTATATCAAAATATATTTTTATCAAACTCGTTATTTAATAATTTATAAGGTAATAATAAAAATGTTAACAATAATCATTATGTTCTTAAAAATTATAATATAAAAATTCATAATGTTAGTGTCTAGATATATAACCCCGTTATTACACCAGTGCATGCACTATGTGTTTGGTGTGTGATGATGATACTTTCTTAGGGTGGTTCGACGAACATGGTTTGTGTTGTGATCTTGATAAGCCTAAATTTCTCCACTAAATGGTTTCACTTTATTTTTATTTTTCGAATATTGACATGGTATTTTTCAGGGTAAAAGAATAGTGAGTCCATATCCCTTATAATCTCTAATAAATGGACTACACAAGGTATAATCTGACTCTTTTGGGCCATCACTTCTTTCGTCTATATCAACTCGACTTTATCATAACCCTTAATATATAATAATCATAAAATTTACATTATAATTGATATATTATGTATGTTTATGATGTTTAATATCATTTTAAATTTGATTGGATATCACCTATAATAGTGTAAAATAATTGAAGTAGTGCATGATATTTCTAAAACATCATTACATAATAAGTCATTTATTCATTTGAAAATAGAATTTTATTTATAAAAATTCAGTTCATTATATAGGAGATTCATATAAACTAGTATGTTATTTATTTTATCGAGAGGTGTAGATATTTATTGATAATGACATGCATATCCTCCATACATGGAATCAGGGAACAAATAGGTAGACATATTGGCCTCTAAAGGCACCTTTGTGAACCCTATACATGTTTATTCAAATCATAATTATATACCCCCTATTTTAGTTATATGTTTTGAAGTTATGAACTTGGGATTTACTATTTTAGACAACCTTGATTTTTTCTCCTTTGTGTTCTAGATTCTCACATAACCTCAAAGTGGAATTTCTAATAAAAATTTAACATGGAAGGAAAGAGATTATTTATGTGTTGAAATGTTTAAATTATGGAAATAATGAAAACAATTAATGGTTAATAAGATTATTCTTAGTTGGTATCTATTCATAGGTATACATTTTGTATTTATAGCACCAGATCCATGAGTGTGGGTCTATTGAATCTAATTCATCACACTATAGTCTCTTATATATTCATTGCTTCCTCGCTCATGTTAATTTCACATGTTATGATTCCTCACCTAGGTCTATTCCATACCCAAGACCATTATGTGGGTCTTTCTTATATGATAAGGTATCCTTATGTTATGAAATTATTGGCCAATATTCTACACCTGAGTCTCCTTATGTGAAAATATTATGAACCTTTCTTACTCACCAATGTTACCTTAGGTGATTTATTCACATTAACATGGTATTAGAGGAATTTATCCCCTTTTATCTACACTACCATCCTTTTTATAAAAAAATGACCACATCTATATAGGGGTGGGGGTGGGAGAATAAGGAGGAGAGATCATAGTGATCCATAACACTTTTGTAGGTACCCAAGTATCCCATTCTCTTTCAAGTGACTCCAAAGTCAAAACCAAAAAATAATAATGGTAATTTGGGGAAAATACGTCATTAAAATATTTAAACATAAATCCTTTATGAATGAACACTTTTCTTATTCTCCTCCAAGGCTAGGTCAATGGTCCCCCATCACAAAGAGAAATACTGGATCTCTATTTTATTAATTGCTCCCCAGAGATACATAAAAGGGTTCTATTATGATAATAATTATAATAGATATATACTATAGTAACAATTAACCATGGAATAATAGAGACTTATACCAGGGAACCATTCTCATAAACCATCATGAAGAGCCATGAAAAAAAATACTATTTTCCAAGCCATCCCAGAGAGCTATACTAGGGAACCCCTTTTCGCAAGCCTTTTTACTAGGGAAGATATTTATAAGGCAACTGTAATATGATAAAAATTCTTAAATGTCTCTATAAAAAAGATCAATTTCACCCAGACCTTCAAAATAGGGTGATACATCTCCCCTAACTCTATACAAGGGAGGCAGATCAGCCATACCTCAGTACATGGCTACCACTTTTCCCAAAAAACCATATTTGGGAAATAATTCTCATAGGCCTCTATATGAGGGTTACAATTTACCTAGGCCTCTATATCATGGCTCCACTGCTCACATAAAATCATATAAGGTCACCACTGCACTTAGGCCTTAATACTATGGATCCATCTCACTCATTCCTATATACGAGGGTTCCAATTTCAACTAGGAGGTTTTATTTTTGATTTGTTGAAAACAAATGTGTGATTTATTAACAAATATAATAATGATATGAAATAGATAAATAGCCGGAATATATTTTATTATATATTTTTAATGGTTGTTTTGGATGAAAGGAATTTATGATGTCTTAAAAAATCGATTAATAACCTAAATGTGGGTTACTTTAGTTCTGGAAGGATTTTTGAGGATTCATTGAATTTGTAGTGTTCTGGAAGTTATGATTTTTCATTAGAAGAATTTATAGAAGATGTATATAAGTTGATCTTTGTAATGGTTTTAAAGGCTATATATATTCTAGAAATTCTTTTTCCTTTGAATTGGTCATGTAGTGGGTATTTCAAAAGTTGATTATATATAAATCTAGATGATTTCTTTGAAGTGGAAGTCAATAAGTTTTATTTTACAAAATTTAGGACATGTTTAAATTATATTATAGTGTTTTTTTAATGTTTGTAGCTTTGAAATATCCTTTTTAAATGGATGCATGTATGTTCTAAAGTTTTCAGAATGAAACAACATTGCGAGTTTAAGCATCATGTTATGAGTGGATTCCTTAGAAAAATTGAATTTTTTTATCCCACTACAATACATATAGGTTACCAGGAGCATGCTATATGAAATAGTAATGTGCTATACATAGCGGTAACAAGAACCTAAATAAATATATGTTACTCTATAGATGGTGAAATGAAAAAACAGTGATGGAGGAGCCACACTATGTTACACATGGGTTGATTCAGATGGGGAAAATGTGGAAAATTACAAGAGATTTTACTTATATATATGTATGTGTACATTATAGAAGAGTCACTAAAATTAGGTAATAGAAAAAATCAATTGATTCATATAAGTAATAAAGATGGGAAAAATAGAAAATTGATATATTTCACTTTTATATGTAAGGATTTTTAAATTGTATAAAATTGGAAAAGTCCTAGACCAAAAAAATACATATAGGTTGGTCAAGCTTATGAAAAAAGAAAAATAATTGAGGTAAAGTGTGGGTAAAACCATGAGAACTATAGAAAAACTTTGAAAATTCTCAAATATAATCTTAGTGTTTCTTATTTTTGGAACTCACACCTTTAAATAATTTTAAACTGCAACATGTATATTGAGAAAAAATGATTTTTTCTAAATATTTTGTGACATTCAGATAGAGATGATTGAAGTTGGGTTGTAAAGGTTAGGTTTCAAAATGTTTTTCAAGGTTAACCAAGATCATTTCATGATATTATATATTTCATCCTGATAAGTTTGAAGAATTACAGAAAACCAGAGAATCAAATTTTGATATTCATGGGAATTATTGAGGATATTCATGGTATATTTTTAGATCTGACTGTTAACTAAGAATCACACTATGATAGATGATGCCATGGGTTGGATAATTTTATATATCATATTAGGAAACAATGAATGAAGTAATATTGTGAATAAGATAACAATAATTATCATGATGATTGATATATATTTAGAAAATAAAATTATTATTTAGATTTTAGGTGGGTTTTTCAATTATGAATGCATATTTTGAGTATACTAACTATTTAGACACATTGAATTAAAATTTAACATTAATATGGAGGAATTTAATCCAAACACTTATATTAAATAGGAAATAGTTTTGGAGATCCATTAAACTGATTACAACTTTTTTATATAATATAATAAAGAGATAAATATTAAATATATAAAAGATACATAGGATAGAAATTGAATATATAAATAGAATATGAATATGCATATAATCATATTGATATATTTGGTTCTTGAAGAGAAGAAGGAGTTACACTACTATATACATGTTTTCAATAATTAGATAGAGAAGATTATATTAGTAGATAATAATCTTTTGTGGGAGAAATAATTGTTGTTGAAGTTACTATTTTGGAGACAATTTTTGAATCCTCACATTAATGAGTTGGGATCATTTGAAATTTGAGGAGAGCACAAAAAATTGGCTCTAAATAGATAATCTATCAAGATATGAGGATGAAAGTTGTGTTGGAAACATAAGATGATCCCGAAGAGACCCTTTTATCTATAAACAATTGAAATGAACCTAAAATAAATAAAATGAATATTTCCAAAATTAAAATAGTTCATGAATTAGAGTAAATTTTATTGATCCTTGGATTGAAAATTTATCTTTTTTAGACATTTTTAACATATTCAATGAGAAATGTTATCTTTTTGTAGATTGACACATCGTTAATGTATGCTCCACATATCATATCTTTATAGTGAAGTGTAAAAATCCCCATGTCATTTAAATTATTAAAATATTTGAATTTTTTCATGAGATTCAGTTAGAGTTTGTGATAAAGTAATTAATTGAATGTTTGAACAACAATTCCTACTAATATGGGAAGAAGATCCAATTAAGAGGCACTAAAGATAAGATAATGTTTAATTAGGAAACACCTAGACCTCCACAATATGTAATTTTTTAGGATACAAAAAGTTTTATCAGTTCCTATAGCTACTATTCATTTTAGTTTAAGAAATGTTTTTGAATTTTTATGGATGCCATTTCTAGAAACCATAAGATAATACTTTATGATGAGAAAAAATAGAGGGATTTTTGGATTTTGAAGATGATATTGAGGATTCTATTGAAGAATTTTATATTCAAGGAATTAATAACCATAATATTGAAGGAATATTAAAAAATTCCTATTATTATATTGAACAATATGTAAATGAAATTTACTATCCTAATAAAATATTTGAAATTCAGGATGAAATTCATGATGAATGAAAATTTGGTATTCATTTTAATCTAATGGAAAAATAATAATCTAAGGTAATTTAAAAAATAAGTTATTATATTGAATAATTAAATAAGGTAATTGAGTGTCCCAAAGAAACAATTATAGTTTTTAGATGAATATCTCAGGATTATATCTCAAATTATGAGTTTAAAAGTATTTTTTAAGGGATTTTAGGGAAGAATATGAGTGAAATATGTATGATGAGATTAATTATAAAGAAGTGTTATCAATGGTTCTAATGAATGGTAGTAAGGAGGAAATGTAGAAAATTAATGAATATTTCGAGAGACTATTTGATGAATTCAATGATATTATAATAAGGATCTATTTAGTCCACTTTGAGAAAGAAGTTCAAGGGAAGAAATCATGATTAGTTAATGGCTAGGAGGGATGGCATTGGTGATATATGCACAATCAATACACTTGAAGAAAAATTTGAATTAGATGAAAGAGTATTAAAATTAGTTATACCAATAAAGAATTCATTGTTACTTATAAATGAAAAAATTATTATAGGCATCGAATGTTCTTTAGTATCTTTATAGGAAGGTAATGAAATTTAGTTGAAGATTATCAAAGGGAAAACGATGTCAAAGTAAATTAATTACTAGATAAAATTAATCAAATCAATTTAAAGTTATTTTGTTTGGAGGTTATGTAGTGAAATGTTGAAGGCTATATTGCTAAAACTAATAAAATTCACTATTGGATTATTAATTCATCGATAAATCCTATAGAGTGTCTTGAATCCTAAAGAAAAACTATTATATTAAAATAAGGTCTGAATCTTGATATATTAATATCCATTGAAATGAATAATCCTTTATATAATTTAAAAAGGGAGATACAAGGAGTTCAAGAATATAAATCAATCAATGCCAATTCAGTAACGAATAATATTTATGAATCAATTATAATGATTCAAATAACTAAATATGAAAACTTGTGCTACTATTGTTAAAGGGTTGGTTATGCAGTAATATTTTGTAAAGATGTTTGTGAGGTTATTTTATAGTATGAATGGAATTAGATATCAATGTTATATATATAACTAAAGAGATGTTATAATGTATAAAATTAAAATTAAAATTATTATAATTATAACATTAGAAACATGAATAACAAATACAAATTTTGAAAAAAGGATATGGAAAAAAAAGAAATTGAAACTAAAAATTTTGCAGTTCATGATATCTTATATAAAACAAGATCACTTGATGAATATGTGAAGAATAGAAATTATATTTAAGAATTCATGTGTGGGAATAGAAAATAGTGATCATTAATGTGGGATTAATTATGAATGTGGATGCCTGTAGAATTCAAGATGGTATGGAAAGAAACCCTATTACATTAAAGAATAGATTCAGCTTCTTAACAAAGAATGAGATAGACCATAAAAGTGATGTGTTCCAGGAATCAATGATTATTATGGAACATCATCCTTCATGTAATGAAAATAATGTTTTTTGTAAAAATAAGAGAAAATTTGAATCATTCCTTTTGGCCAACAAAAATGATGTAAATAGAAATAAAACTTTTAAAAAGGAGAAAATGAAATCACATGAAGAGACTTGTAGAACTAGTGGATGATTTCATGTTATTAAATTATATGAATCATTAATAAGTTTAATTAATGTAAACATAACCACATAGGTAATGTACATGAATTCAAAGGATACAAGAGTGAGAAAGTAAAAACTTAATAAGAACAATTTATAAGTGGAATTAGTCACTAATTTGAAAAGGTGACCCAACATTAGAAATTATATGATTTGAAATAAAATACTTAGAAGGATATTTGAATAATTGGAGAAACTTTTATGAAAACCACTATGAGTTATTGAAATACAAATGGGGGAAAATTTCGGTCTTATCATGGTCAACCACATTCCACTACATGAGGATGTTTGGGAAGTACCCCTCTCCCCAGGTGTTTAAATGTTTTTAAATTTTGTTTGAGGAGACATATATTTAATGGGGAGAAATGATCCATGGGGTTTATTAGCTAAAATAATGAATTATTATTCTCAAATTAGATAAAAAATTATGTGAAATGATATGTTTATACAGTTATTAATTTATATAAATCTGTATAAAAAATATAAAATAGTATTAAGGACCTAATCTAAGAAAACAAGTGGTGTTGTGTAACCACTTTGGATTTGAATTCGAAATATAAAATATCATGTTTTTATGAAGACACACAAATTATATAGAATCTAGCTTAGATTTAAAGTTGAATAAAAACATTATTTGACATATCTAGTTTTATCAATCTAAATTTGGTGATGAAAAACATATATCATTCCATATCTCAAAAAGGTACATGACCAAAAAAATAATATATAGAAAGATTAAGGATTAAGTAAATACATTCATGATATATTTCATATTTATTTGTTTTTGTAATAACATTGTGTTATCAACTAATTCATTTTTCAGGATACTAATTTTCCTCGAGAATAAATTTTTATAACCTACAAATAGTTTCCCCATGCTAAATATTATCTCAATAATTTATGTCAATAATTATATGAACTCATGGAAAATTGGTGTGGAGAATTAATATACCATTTATTCTCATCCAGAAAAGGATAATCCTTATCAAGTAAGGTTGGTACATGGATATCATGTGGTATCACAAGTTTATCAAAAAGCAAGTTGTATCGAAAGTCTATCATAAACAAGTGGGATAAATTGGTTTAATATATGGTATAACCCCCACACTTGGTACATTCTATTAAGTATTGATTATTTTTAGTAAGTGTAATTGAGATCATTGGATGTGTCTTAGAATGTAAAATAGATCAAGATACATGTGTTTTTAGAAATAAGTGAGTTCTATGGATAAGTTTTTATTGCTCACTTAAACTTCCTTTTCCTATATAAACATCTATCTTAGTATTCTTAGAGTATTTTTCAATGATTCCATGAAACATGGTAAATTAATTCATTAAAGAATTTTAGTAAAAAAATATAGATTAATAGAATAAGTTTTTCAATGATCAGAAAATTAAAAATTTGGAATTATTATTTACATAAAATTATTTTCAAGGATAAAAATAAATATATAGAGTATCTACATTGTTAAAAATTCAATTGTTTAATATAGAAGTGGTTGATATAAAACCTAACATTTTTAAGGTGGTAAATGGAGATAAAAACTCATGAACCAAGTTTTATTTGATATTGACTATATTAACCTGATGTGTTTCATAGACAATTTCAAATGGTTAATATAGGTAAATGTTTTGGAAGTAAAATAGTGGTATCAAATGGGGTTTTTAGTAATTTAAATTTTATTGTAAGTTGAATGCTCCCAAAGTTAATTTTTTTGGGTAAACATTTTTATTAAAAAGCGATGAACAAAATCTCCAGATCTAGATTATAAAAGTTGATGAGAAACCACATGTAAAAAAATATTCTAATTGATATCATTGAAAATATGGATCAATAATTTTATTAAAAAAGGTGGATCACTTTTCATAAGACACTCCCACAAAGTTCAGATATATTTAACGCTAGAACATGGTTGAAAATATAGAGAAAACTAAACAGGGAGAGAAAAAAAGAGGGTATCTCAAAATGATAAACCCTTTTAATTTTATTGAAAAAGGGGGAGAAACTATAATTCATCATAAATTTAAAAATTTATGAAGAATTTAGATTTATAATATAGGGTATGATTTATTGGAGTTTTTTCAATAAAATCTAATGGGGATAATATTGTAACCAAGAAGCTATGTCTTGGATTTTTTGAAAATAAATGTTTCATCTATTGATAAGTATTGTAAGGATATGAAATAGATGAATAAAATGAATGTAGTATGTTCAGGTTTGGGAAGGGTTATTTAGGACTCTTGTAATTTAAATATTTTTATAAAGTTGGTGAACAATATTAATATGGGTTATTCAAGTTTTAGAAGGGCTATAAAGGATGAATGGAATTTATGGTTTTAGTGATGTCATAATGATTCATAATAAGAACTAAAAGTGGAATTTTGTAAGTTTATTTTAGTTTAGGAAGTGAAGAATGTATATACTATAAATTAATCTGGAAGTGGATGTTTTAGGAGTTGATTATGTGGAAATAAAAAAAATCATTTAATTGGATGTCAAGAAGTAGCATATCTCAGAAGATAAGCAGTGTTCGAATGAAATTTTAGAAGTTTTTGTAAATGTTTAGTGCTTTAAAATATGTTTAAAAATGACTAGATATATTTTTTGAATCATTTAGGAAGAAACCATGGAATGAGGACATAAATCACACCACAAGTGGAGTTCTCAATAGAATTGAATTATTTTGAACTCACTATAATATATATATAAATCACCTGGATCAATTTGCAAGAAATATTAAAGGTCAATTAATAATGGAAACTTACACCTAAATACATATAGGTTAATATGTTGATGGTAAATTGTGAAAATGTATTGGAAGATCCTCAACGTGTTATATAAGGGTTGATGCAGATAGCTATATGTGACAAAAACCTAGAGAAGAACCCTATATATGTAAGACTTTATTATGGAAGAAAAATTAAAATGTGATAAAGGGAAAAAGTACTTGGATATATAAAAGTAATCCATATGGGACAAAATTAAATGTGTTGGATTTCACTATGATTCAAAAATATTATTCAAATAGAGAGGTTTGGAAATGTCATGGACCATATTGGAATATGTTAGGGGTGAGCTTTCTTCTAAAAAATGGTAATGTCTTTAATGTATACCTTCATACATAAGTATTGATTCCTTTTTAGGTAAATATTGATCCATTCTTTAAGGAAGATGTTCATTCCATATGAAGACTTATTCAAATTTACATGGTCCTTATGACTTGATGGAACCCATTCTATGAAATAATTTCACACTAAAAATAAATTTTAAGAATAAAGAAGAATTTGGAGAACATGTTTTAACATTTATACCATGATGATTGAAGAAGGTCTGTGAATGTTAGGATTCATGATGTTTAAATAATTTAATGAAGATCACTTTATAATGATTTAGATCACACCATAAATGTTTTAAGAATCATATAGTGATGTAGAATCACAGTATAATGTACACATGAATTATAAATAAGATAATTTTAATATTTCATCAATCTAATTGATGACTATGAATTGCATATCATGACCAAACTGATGATATATAATATCAAATCATGATTAAGGATGTCATGTTATAAACATGGTATGTGTATATATCTAAAATATTAAACTATATTTAAATATAGATATTTGGATCATGAATTTAGGATGTTTAAATGGTTTTGAATTCATGTTTTTATCACACTATTTTTTGAACACATTGAATAATCACGGTTCATTGGGGAGAAATTTTTTTATCCCAATACATTTATCAAATATGAGACTATTTTGAGGAGATATAAAACATTTTATAGAAGTTTTAGAAGAAAAACAAGGCCAAAATATTGAATATCTAAAAGTGACAGAGGAATATAATTGACGATCTATGAGAAGCAGAAGGAAAGTCTAAAAATATTTCTATATTTGGATATTTAAGAGAAGAAAATGTTACAATTCTACATCTGGGTTTGGAATAACAAAAAAATAAGATTATCCTTATAGGGATTAATAATTTGTAGAGTAATAATAGTTTTTATATGATATTTTGGAAGATAGAGAATCAACTATAATATCATGGAGTTGATAACATCCAACATTTAAGAAGGAGAGTGTAGAAAAATAGAGAATAATAATCCATAAATCTGGATATGTGGATTATAGGTGTCATAGTGACCTATATTGATTCAGAAGACACCTTCATGTCTATAAACTATTAAGGAGATCCTCATGTCTATACAACCATTGAATTAATAAATTTATTTCTCATAGGAGATGAATTAGGAGTGACACTGTGAGAAAGATAGTCAAACCATGGATAGAAACATGTTATTATTTCCTACATTATAGTAATATGTAAGGAGTGATATTTATTTTCTTCAATGATATAGTATGAACCACACATTTTCATATTTAATTATTTTCTGTATTACCATTTTTAGGTGTTGAGTGGGTCACACCATGAGAAGGATGTCCACATCATGAATAGGATTAGGGGAATTTTGGTGGTTTTACTTACTTTAAGAAACCCATTCTTTAAAATAATTTCATGCCGCACCACATTTGAAGAATCCAGATGAATATTGAGAAAACAATGTGATGTATAAACCCAGACAATTGATGTAGGTCTATGAAGTTTTTCTTTAGTATATTTAATTAAATTATTTATGATCTCATCATGAAGAATTATATTATTCCAGGAATTTTTTTAATAATTAAGGTAAAGTGGAGAATCACACCATGATATTCATGAGAAATAAATTGAAAATACGTTATAGATTTTATTGATCTAATTGGTAACTATGAATCATTACCTAATGAAGTATTACACATTTATATTAGGATAAATATTTAAAATATATAGACTTGATGAAGGAATCCACTCTTTAATCAAGATAATAATATTTATTTGGAATATATGAATGTATTTTAAAAGGGTGAGTTGGTTTAAGACTTTAAGAGGCTATATTGGTGTTGAATCCATGTTTTGAAAAAACTAATAATTTATACACATAGATAAAAGAGGAAATATTTTTGATGTGTAATAAAATTTCTAGTAGTAGTTTTAAAGAAAATAGGAAATAGAGAAATATTGAATATCTCAAATAGACAGATGAAAAAAATTCAATATCCAAGGGTAGAATAATATGTATATAATCATATTATCATATAATTTTTTTGAAGAAAAGAAGTAGTTACACATCAATATCTGTGTTTGGAAGGAGTAAAATAAGATTATCCCAAGAATGTAGAATCTTGATCTATATAAATAGTTGATATTGCTATGATTTTTTGGAAGATAATGAATCAACCCTCATATATAGGGGTTGATCTCATCTAAAAAATATGGAAACCACTATAAAATGGAGATTAATAGAGATATAACGATGCAATGTGTTTTAAAACTCTATGTTGATCATTAATAAAACTTTTTATCTAGAATATTTTAGAGAGACATTTATGTATGCAAAAAAATTGTTTTATTCACCAATGTAGTGAGTGGAGGAGAGGAAGAAGGATTAACCCTATGATGGACAATGTTACTTTTCAAAACTACTGGAACATCTATATTGAGTAGTTTTAACTCTTGGTCCATTGATATACCATCGATGTATTCTCCTTAGGTTATTCCATTGTGGTGAACCAAGTAAAACCCTTTTGCCTTGTTCATTAATTAAATTTATACATATACTATTAAGATTCAATAATTTCTTATGATAATGTAATTAATTATTAGTTTTAACTATTGTTTTTACTAGTATGGGAAAAATATTTAATATAAGGGATTTTAAGAGAATAGAAATCAGGATTGTGAAACATCATTATTCAAATAATCTCTTAGGGTATCTATTATGTTATAATAGTGACACGTCTATCATTCCTCTATACATGGGTAAACATTAACAAAGTAATATATTCTATAGAACAAATTATAGTAACCCAATCATTTTACACAAATTCTTACATGGTTTTTAACACAATATACCAATAAATACAAAGTTTCGATAGGCCAAGTGACTTTGGAAGACTTGGTACATAAATCATTAACATAAAACTAAAATAAAAATTATTTATTTTAATATATATAATGAGCTCAAAAACTAATTTGAGCTCCTAAAACTACATAGGATAACTTGAGGAATTCATAGACAAAAGGGATGAGCTAAAAATCCCTATAATAGAATAAACATAATAATGAAACATTACATGTGAGTTAGAAGGAATAAAATGATATCGTAAAAGGTAAGGTTTATGAATAAACATATGAGAACAAGAAATATTTAACAAGGATATTTAATATCATTGAAACGTAGTAATGTGTTAGTCATAGATAACATTACTTAATTATAATTCAAGGATAACTTTTAAGAAAACATCACATGGTGGACAATATCCCTTCATGGATTATGTTTACTCCCCAATCCCATACATATCATATCATGAGATATAAAAATTATAAAATGAAATAGTGTTTTATCTGGGTGAACCATCATAACATGTTCATACTTATGTGTTCCACAAAAGAAAATCAATCATAAGGTATATACATAAGAATTTCCCATGTAAAGAAAAGGGTTGAATAATCACTCCTTATATCATAACCAAAAAACATTTCATAAATATTTGATAGGGAAGAAGGAATAAATTATTTTCAACTTTCATAACTGAGTACATAATAATAGGTCTCAAAATATGGAGTTAATTTGGAAAAAACCTCATAAGAAATGGAATAGAATTTGGTATAGAAATAAAATTTTAAAATGGGGGTTTAAGACAAAATTAAATACTTTGAAGAAAGAATAAATGTGTTATTTGATTTGAAAACCATAGGTGAACTAAAATATTTATCCCTAAATCTTCTTTTAAATATTGAAATCATGAATCGGGATAAATAATTTTAAAAGGTGTTACATATAAGGGTTGGGGGACAGAAAAGTTACCCTTAATTGGGCTTGATTTTAAAAAAAACATTGAGAAATGAACTTAACAAATATATTAACAAATGAATGGAGGGAATAATAAGATAATTATACATGTAGGATACACAAATATATAATTAAAAATAATTATTTAATAACAAATAGATCGATAATTTGAGTTAAATATAGAAATCTCATAGCCCAATGAAAATAGGGTGGTTCAGAGAGATCTCTTACCCTTGGTTTCAGAATCATTCAAAAGTTTCACTTTAAATCCATGTTAATTAAATTAAATTCATTAATTATTAAATTTAGATCTTTTTAAATATATATTTTATTTACAAAAAAAATTATTATGTTATTTTATAACCATTTAAATGTGATATAATGTTCCATTTCATTATTATGGAGGCACTCATTTCATGGTTCCAAGGTCAGTTCACGTACAGATAATTATTCATGTTCTTGTAAAATAGGAAAACAACTACATAATTTAAATTTAATGGTATTCATGATCTTTATAAAAAAATGAAAATTTTCTAAAATATCATTTTTTTATTACATATGGATGATTCCCTTATTAAATAATTAAAAATTTTATGTTTAGTTCATTTAGTCCATTTTACAAAACTCTATTAAATAGATTAATTTTATTTGATTGAATTATTATTAAAACATTAAAAAAATAATAATAAGATAATTATTATAACCTTATTTAACCATAATATTATTTCTATAAATATCCTTGAAGGTAGTGGAGAAAAATGAATTATGTTTTTCATAGAGGTGGTGTAGAAACCATATTTTGAACAATGTTTTCGTTTTATAAAAAAGGAGGGAGGTTATAATATATATTTTACTCCATAATAATAACATATATGTTTAATTAGTACACTAATGTTACTATTTTTATGTGGATGGAGAATATATGGGGGTGGTAAAAGAAGAATAAAATAAAAATAAATTTAGTTTAGAGTTTATCTATCTCTTTTGTTGTTTGATTTTGGGCTACGCCTTTAGGGTCATTGGAATAGTCTTTGGATGAGACCAAATGTGTTAAGACGTGCTGGATGGGATTGATATGGGGATTATAAAGAAATAGCAAGCACTAAGGATTAAAAGTTTTGAGTATAAGGGGTGATATTTATGAGGTGAATAGAGGGGTGTTTTGATTATTATATTCTTTAGTTTCTTATTTTGGATTAGGAATGAAAAATAGTTTTTGATTCTTGTGAAAATATATATTAAATGGTGCATGTAATTTTAAACTAATGGTCTATTATGTCATACATAAATAAAAAATTCATGCATTTAGCTTATAATGTAAAAGGATATATTTTAATGGATTTCACAATTCATAAAAAATTCAAATATTTTATAAAAATACTAAGAATGTACCCTAATTTTCTTGGCATGCAGATTACAAAAAATAAATCTCCTTTAGTATTTTTTTTTTCTAAATATAGTATATTTATTTTTTTTAATAAAATCTACAGTTATTCAAAAATAAAAAATGTAATATTATGATAAAATTTATGACCCTTTTAAAAATTAAAAAACATATAAAAAAGTTATATTACAATTATAATAAAACACAATATTAATTTATAATCAGTTTTTATGAAAATAAAACCTCTTTTAAAATATTATAATTTTTATTTTGATATAAATAAAAAATTTACGTCTTAAAAAATAAACACTTATTTTATCATTTTTAAAATAGTTTTTTAATTTTATCATGATATAAGTATAAAATATTTTCATTTTATAAGATACCTAAATGTTATTTTACACTTCCATAGATGAGGATACTATTATAATGGTCTTGTTACTATTTCTAATAGTCAAATTTCTATTCCAATGGTCTTGTTACTATTCTAAGGGAAATATTTTTTATGTTTATAATGTTTCCTTAATCTGTATAAATACCTCATTTCTCTTTAAATCACTATTCAATTCTATTTTATCTCAATGTTATATATAGGATTTTTCTTTCAAAATTCCTATTTTATTATTAATATTTTTCTTGATTTATGCAGTGTATTTCATGAGTGTGATTATTTTGGGGGATTGAGTAGACCCAAATTTTCCTATTATTATTATTATTATCATCATCATATTTTATATATTTTTTCCACTGTTACTATTTTAATTTATATATCCATATTTATTATCAAACTGTAATATTTAAATTAATATAATAAAATATTTTTGGTTTTATCATGTGTTGTTATATCACTATATTATACTATTTTACTAAATACAACATAATTATATATACAGAAGGGAAATTAAATTAATAAAACTATAGGCCATTACAATATCCCACCTTAATAAATTCCAACCTCAAAATTTGATTTAATATACTAAAGTAGAAATAGGTGAGGGTAATTTTAGTTCATTTCCTCCTTTAGTTCCCATTTATCCCCTTCATAGATATGGTTCTTCCATAGTATATTGACTTGGGGATTTGTCTTATTGCGTAGAACTTATCTTTATGATATAATACCTTCACCAGGAACACCTCATAGGAGAGTTAGTTTTCTACTTGTAACACCTATGAATTTGGTATATGTGAGGGATACAATATTTAATTCATTAAGATGGATAAATATAATAAATCATTTAACTCATAAAAGATTGGTGGGAGGGTGATTCAATAGGCCACAATGCTGATGTGACCATAAATCTCACAAGGGATAATATACCTAGGAATTAACTTTCCCTTATTCCTAAGTATTAAGACTCTCTTTCAGAAAGGTATTTGGAGTAATTAATTATCTATAACCTTAATATTTAGTATTTTTTTACAATTATAAGAATATTTCTTCAATTGAATTTGAGTTCCCTTGATATGATGATGAGTGATCATGACATTTTCTACTATTTCTTAGAACATTTTGTGACTCAGCAGTTTTCATTCACCAAATTCACCCCAGAACACATGTGCTTAAAATATATTACCATAAAAGACTTCATATGGATCTATTTGGATACTTGGGCGGGAGATAATAACATATGATAACTTGACCATATGATGATTACGATCCCATTCTCCTATGATGTAAATCAAAAAATATCACAATATGTCTTCTAGTTTCTTGATATTCTACTCAGATTGGTCATCAGTTCATTGGGGATAAAAAATAATAATTTTCAACTTAGTTTTATGTTCTTTTTTGATACTACTACATAACATCATGGTAAATTTTGTATTTTCATTAGATGAAATTATTAGTGTTGTTCCATGAATCCCCACCACTTCTCTGATTTATATCCTTGCATATTGATTGAGTGTGAAGTCCTCTCAAATTACTATTAGGTTATTAGGGTTTGTACAATACTGGAAAATGACCCTATACCCATGGTTTTCCAAAAACCATAGGTATTACGAATTAAATTGGAACTTATACCCACAGTTTTAGGAAACTATGGGTATAGGTTGGAAATTCTCACATATACCCATGGTATTTGAAAAACTGTGGGTTTAGGTCAAACATATACCCAAGGTTCTTCAATACCACGGGGATAGGTCAAATTTATACCCAGGTATTTTTAAAACCATGGGTATGAAGTTTTTTTAATACCTATACCCATGGTTTTAGAAAACCATGGATATTGCTTTCCCATGTTAAGGCGGGAAAAAATATTCTGCAGGATAAAAAAATACATGGGGACACCTATTACCATAATTTTCCACCAATAGCGACATTTTAGAAAAATATATATAAATAAAAATATATTTATATATGTATAGGAAAATGGGGTGTAGTGGTTAGGTACATGAATCATAGAAAGGTGGTCTGGGGATCGAAACCCACAGCCAGTGATTTTTTTAAACCTATACCCATGGTTCTAAAACTGCGGGTATAGTGATAATGACATGGTGTAATACACCTATACAGATGGTTTTGAAACTATGGGTATAGAATTTTCAAACTGTAGGTATAACATAGAGCTATACCAATGGCTAAACTCCCCATAGTTCCCAAAATCATGGGTATAACCTATACCCATAGTTTTGGGTGCTATACCCATGATTTCAAACTGTGTGTATATGTACCTTTTCCATTAGTGGTAAGATCATCCACCATAAACCATATAGAATTATCTATTTTTTAAATCCTTATAATGCCATTGAAAATATCCATGGTGATGTTTTCCTATTTCCATGTAGGAATGGGTAACAGTCACATCATTCCATTATATTTTCCCTCTCCAACTTTACATACTAACATACATTAAAAATTGATATATATTTTATGATATCCTTATTCATATTATCCCACCAATTTTGATCTTGAATATCACAATAAAACTAGGTGTTCCCCAAGAGGATATAGATGACCAAGCTATGTGGATCCTTCCACAACTATTTCATTAACATATGATTTTATGGTAAACTTAGCCATGACCATAATTTTACAACTCATTCAGTAATTTTAATATTTTAGGAGTTATCTTATTTTATATATTCTAACTACTTATTTATTTACATATCACCACTCTGAGAATCCTATATTCTCTCAAGAAGTTATTCTTGAGAAATCATTTGGGAAAGTAATGATGATGTTCTATACCCTATATTCCCTATTTCCATAATTTACATGTTTAAGAAGATTGGATCCTTCTCAATTATCAACATAATAAGGTTTCCAAATCCTTTATACTAAGATCATCTACCAATTTATTTTCTTTCATAGGATATTAGTGGAATGGGATGTCAAAGTCCATGATCCTCTCTGACCATCATCACTATCACATATTAATATCCTTTTGTGTGAATATATATTTGAGGAAGTTATGATCCATATATATTTCACACTTCTCCAAATAAAGACATTGCTTCTTAATTATCAATGTGAATATCACTATAGCCATCTCTATATCATTAATTTGGTAGTAATTCTCATAAAATTTCAATTTCCTTGAGTTATTGGCGATCAATTTATCATCGGTGTTAGTATATTTCCCACCCCTCCACCTAAGAATTGTTGTATACCATGAAAAGTAATCCACTTAAGGGTAGCATTGGGACTAGTGTAGTGGTAAACCAATTATTCAATTAATTGAAGCTCCCTTCATATTAAGTAATATATAAAAAAATTAATCCGTTTGGAGTTATCTTGGTAAAAAGGTTTTAAAATCACGATAGGCTTCTCACAAATTTCTGGGAATTCCTATCAAGAACAAGAAAACTATTGATATCCATTAAATATTTTGGTTTATGACACTACTTAATATTATTTATCATTTAAGGGTCCAAAAGTATCCATTTTAGAATTATAACATGCCCTAATAATGATACTTCATCCATCGAGAACAAACATTTTCTAAAACTTTTATATATATTCTAAAATTCAGAAATTTATTAGGAAGATATTAAAATTATCAGCATGATCCTCTTTACTTTTTGAGTATATTAGAATATCATCTATAAGTACCACCACAAATATTTTATGGTAATATATATAGACTCTATTCATTAAGTCCATAATTATTCTTTGAGAAATAGTGAGTCAAAAGGGAATACCTATGAACTCATAGTATCCATAACTCTTTTGAAAGGTAATCATGGGAATATCTTCCTTTTTCACCCTCAATTAGTGAAGTCCTGACTGAATTTCCACCTTGAAAAAATAATTGTTCCATTGTAATTGGTTGAACAATTCATCTATACATAGGATATGATACTTGTTATTTATTGTGTTTTTGTTGATTTCATGATGGTAAATGTAGTGACACATTGAACTATACTTCTCTTTGATGAATAGGACTGGCACAACCCATGACGAATCACTGAAACATATAAAAACCTTGCCAATATTATCTCGTAACTGCTTGTTCAGTTATTCCTACTCAATATTGGCCATTATGAAGGGAGTAATGGATATAGGTAGAGATTTGTGTATAAATTTGATAGACAACTCAACCTCTTGGTCAGGAGGAAGACATGAAACTTATTTTGGGAATAAATTAGTATAATCCCTTAAAATGGGCATGTCTTCAAGCATGATTATCTCTTGGTCTCATTCATTTGAGCTATATTTTCGTTCTCATAAGTTAGTAATATCCACACTTGATAAGAATTCAAAAAAATATATTTATCCTCCTCTTTAAACTTGTACAAAATTAGAGGACAACTAAAGATGTGAATATTGATCTCCCATTCCTAATATTTGTTGTTGGATTTTTATAAGGAAAAATAATGCATAACTAATATCTCATAAAACTCCACTAAAGTATGTAAAAAATGTTTTCTAGAGGGTTCATTCCATAGATATTTACTAGGGAGGAGTTATATAAATTGGATGGAATAATTATTCAATTTTCCTTTCTCATAGATATGTCAACCCCCATGGTTTGAGGTGGTGTTTGAATAGTTCTACTAAACTTGAAAGGTATAAATTAAATCATTGAACCAGAATTAAGTAGTATGTTCACTTTTTAGGAATGAATAACCAGTGTCCCTATCACCATATTTTTGTCGGGATCCACCTCAGTGGTAGTTTTAACATATTCCCTCCTTACTCTATAGGACATTGCGATTTTTTTGTTTATTTGTTCCAAAAAACCTTATATTAGGTAATTGGATTATATAATGAACATGTCCCTTATAGTTTAAAAACTATACATTATGCTTTGTGTTGATATAAACATTATATCATTCCTTTAATTTAGTGTGTTTCTTCATATATCTTTGACATTGATTATCTTGATGTACCTATTTTCTACACTTAAAACATATATCGGTTCCCTTGATAAAGATTCAGGGATGATTCTTCCTATATTTTTGACATGTGTGTTGTTGTGTCTTCTTTCCTCAATAGGATTAATCCACTAATCCTATTGAATAATAATCTATTTTTTATCTCTACGCCATTGAGACCACTGAGTGTCTCCAATCTCCATATTGACATTATTGAAACAACATAAAATCTCTTAAAAGCTATAAAATAATTGAATTTATAAATATTTTACAAGATTCAACTTTAATACAGTTATGAAGAATTGTATCTTAATTTTAGTTTTGATGATAAATTAAGTGGTGTATCATTCAAGCCCAATGATTTTTCCTCATATACCCCAATATACTAATCATCTATCTAATTTAGTATAAGGAAATACCTATACATTTTAATAAGGATTTATTAGGGAAAATATTTGTTGGAAAATATTTTCTTGAATCCTTCCCAATCAATGAAATCAATTTAATTTTCAATCATCCTGTTCATGATAATTCTCCACAAATTATCTACTTCACCCACCATGTGATAAATATTCAGTACGAATTTATCTTGATCCAAACATTGGGGGAAGTGAATGTTATCTTAATTAAGTTAATCCATTATTTTTATTTTAGTATATGAGAAGATACACTAAAATTAAGATTCCATTTTCATATAATTGACTCAGCCACAACTTTCTATTTCTTAGGAGATGGAGGGCATTCCACTTGACTCATGTTATTATTCATAACATGAGTATGTTGAGATAATACCACCATAATTTTATCATATACTAATCCTTTTAGGATAGATATAAAATTAGGGAAATAATTATTTTTCCTATCACATTGGGCTTCAGCGTAATTTCTCCTCTTTCCCATAATTAACTAAAAAAAGGAAAACAATTGGGTGAGTATACTTTAACTTATTGACATATAAAAGGGAAACTATGAAATTATATGGAATAAATTATAAATGACATGTAAATCATCACATATGAGCCTCTAGGTTTCAATATTGTTTATCAATGGAAATTTTCCTATTTGGTTTTCTATCCTAACAATCTATTCAAGTCCATCATAATGGTTCATAAAGAGTTTGTGATTTTTTCAATGTATATCTATTTGGAGGAGTACAATAAGGATTCTTTGTTATACACTAGGTGATAATAAAGTTAAAACCCAATCTTCAATTTTAGGGTTATTACCCCTAGGTATAACTATTCTAGAGCCTAATTAACTTATAAAATATTGATAATCATGTAATTACATAGAAACCAATCACTCTACCATTCACCAAAATTTCTGGATATTTTTCTATATTTAGACATAACCATAGTGTTCTCATTAACTTATTCTACTCATAACCACAAAAAATAACTAGAATTTCCTTTGATACCAAATCAAGAAACAAAATCCTTTTATACATATTATTACAAGACTTTAAAAAAACTATTATAATAAATAGAGCCAAAAGATCAATAGGCCTAGTGTCTTATGAATATGAGGTACATAAATCCTCAAAATGAAATTGAAATAAAAAATATATAATTTAATATCAATAATGAGTTCCAAAATATCTTTTATCTCCCAATATTATATAGGAAACAAGGGGTGAGATAAAAATCCTAGTAAGGGAATAAATATGAAAATGAAGCATTCCATGTGAGTTGAAAGGCACAAAATGATACCATAAAATAAAAGTACCCTAAGTAATCATATGTGAGAATAATATAAAGATCATGGAATAATATGATCATGGTAATATAGGAATTTTTAATAAATATATAACATGACAAATTTATATGTCAAGGCTTACTACTAAGACAACATGACATGGTATACAGAGTCCCAGAATAGATTAGGTTTATTCCACAATCCCATAAATATAATATCATGATAAATAAATATTTCCTAGTGAGTTAGAGAACAATCTAGAAACACCCACTAATTATAGTATTATATTATGAGTTCCACAAAATCAAATCATTTATAAGGCTTAAATATAACAATTACCAATGGAAAGAAATGGGTTTCATAATCTAGTCTAATATCATAATCAAAAGATATTTTGTAAAAACTACAATGATAAGAAGGAATTAAATATTTTGGAAACTTATATCTGAGTATATAAGCATAGGTCTCAAAATATGGTGTTCATTTGGAACAAAAATCATGTGAAAGGCTATAGAATTGGGTACAAAAATTAACATTCAAAATAGTTGTATAAGGAATCAGTTTAAGAATTTGAATAAAGTATAATTTTGAGATTTTATTTGAAAAACATAGGTAAATAAAAATTATTATCCCAAAAAATTTATTTCTAATATTCAATTTATTAATGGGAATAAATAATTTAAATGTGTGTTATATAAAAGGGTTAGGGGATTTAAAAGTTCCCCATAAACTAGGTTTGATTTTAAAGAACACATTAAGAAATGAAATTAAAGCACGTATTACTCAATAAAAGGAATGGATAATAAGAATAGTAAATATATAAGATAAATATATAAATAATTCAAAAGACCTGAATAATAATAAATAGAGAGAGAATTTTATTTATATAGATAAAGGTCATAACCCAAAGAAAACACGAGGGTCAAAGAGATCCCTTACCTTAGGTTTCAGAATCATCCAATACTTACACTTAATGTCCTATTTAATCAAATTATATTCATACATAACTTCATTAAGAAAATTTTACATATATATTTTATTTAATATAATTATATTATATTTATTTTTAGCCATTTAATTGTAATACAATGTTCTATTTCATTGTTTTGGGGGTATTTATTTTGTGGTTCCAAGGTTAGATCAGTTATAGATAGTTATTGATGTTTTTTTCAAGTGATAATTAAACTATATAAGTGAAACAAAATGGTATTAATTTGAAATTATAAATTTATATGGTCCTAGATATCTTTTTTATGACATAGGTAAAATATAGTTATTATAAATGTAAACGTTATGTGGTTAGTTAATTTAGGTTGATTTACTGACCGTCACCAACTAGATTCATTTTATTTAATTAAATTATTATTAAAAGATTAAAAACATGAAATAAGTTTTAATATAATTATTATACTCATATTTTACCATAAATTTGTTTTTATAACTGAATTTTAAGGCGATTGAGGGAAAAAAAGTTTATTGTTCATGGAGGCGGTGAGCCTACCATATTGTGAACACCATTTTCATTTTAGAAACCAAAATAGGGAGGATATAAGATATAAATTACACCATAATAATAATATATAATTATATTTAGGAAATTTATGTTACTATTTTTAGATGGATGGAGAACATATGGGGGTGGTAAAAGAAGAATAAAATAAAAAGAAATTTAGTTTAGAGTTAAACTCCCTCTTTGGTCGTCTCTTTTTGGGATACACTTTAAGGCTCCTAGGAATGGTATTTGGATGAGTCCATAAAAAAATTCATGTTGGGGAGAGTATTGAAAATTTAATTGGGTAGAAAATTGTAAATCTATGAGGCTTATAATTGTTTAGGAGAATATGTGGTGATGGGTTGTATGTATAAGGGGAAGAGAGGGGTGTTTTTGAATATTATGTTAATTAGTTTATAATTTTGGCTAAAAAATACCAATAGTATTGATTATTATTATTATATAAAATAAATTTTTCATTTGAGTTCAAACTTATGGTTTATTATATCGACCACAGCTCAAAAAATTTACATATTTAACTAATAATTTTAAATGCCGTATTTTAAAGTATTTCAATATTCACCAAACATTAAACTATTTTAGAAAAAAATGCTAAATTTATATATATATATATATTATAAAATTGAAATCCATTTTATGAAAATATTTTTATAAATATGAGAAATTTAATATTTAAATGAAATCCACATTTATTTGAAAAATACCATTTTAATATTATGATTGATTTTCCGACACATTGAAAAATTACCTAACATCTAATAAAATTATATTATCATTGTAATAAAACATAATATTAACTTATAAAACATTTTTTAGAAAATAAAAATTCTTTTTAATTATTATATATGTTCAAAAAATTTTAAAAAATATTATAAGAATATGAATGCTTCTTTTATCAATTTTAAAACATTTATTTTCTTATATAATTATATCAATATGAAATATTTTCCTTTTTGAAGATACCTAAATATTATTTCAAACTTCAGTAGTTGAGGATAATATTTTAATAGTTAGGTGACCATTTCTAAAAATCGGATTAATATTCCAATAACCAGGTTCCCTATATTCTGTAAATACCTCATACTTCTATCATTCCACATTCAATTATATTTCTATTAGTGATATATATATATATTCATTTTAAAATTCCTTTTACGTTATTAAGATTTTTCTTCATTTCTATAGCATTGTTCATGGATGCTATTATTATGGGGGATTGATCTGATCCACATGTCCCTATTATTTTTATCTAACATTCTATTTTTGTCCCATTATAATAATTTAAACTATTATGACTATATTTATTCTATAAATTTAATATAAATAAATATAATAAAAATAAATTTAGTTTTATAATGTGGTCTATAATATAATATTATATCACTAAATATGACACAATATTATATTCTAAATTTTAAACCCTTTTATAATATTTGAGGTCATTACACCAATTTACATATAAACTATACTAGAGCTCAACTTAACTAGTTACCAATACTTTTCCAGCATCAAGTCTACCCGAGAACCCATTTATTTAGGTCCTTTAATTAGGTTAACATAATTTCTTAACAGAATATTCCAACACTGATATTTTTGGACTAGCCCAGAAATGAGTTATCATTATTTATACTAACTCCATTGACTCCTAAAATACATGGATGGGTAGTCTATTCCATAGTATTTAACTTAGATTATGTATTCCTTCGTCAATGGGGATCTAGTATTCCATACGATACCTTTCCCATGGTTTTATCCACAAATGATTGAACACTCCGAGTTTTAAAATAAAATATTACATTTACTGAGAGGTTCTCTATTATTAGGCTACTCGTTAAACCCACTAGCTCAAGATGATAATCCAAGATACCCAAAACTAGTATCCACTACTTCCAAGGATCTTGTTGGATTCATTTATCTAGGAATATCATAGGACCCTAGTCTAGTGTAATTCTTAACATTTTCTTTTTCATTCTTAGCAGCCATGTGTTTAGTCTTACTCCTCTATCTAGTTACCAACTAATAAAATGTGAGAATATATATCATGGGCCACCTAATTAGTATAAGCTCCATTCTTGTCCTAATTAATGACATCCTCTATATTCCCCCCCTCAATAAGCCATATATATCATGGGAATCCAATTAAATGTATTATTAATACCATCCTTCACTTGGATCATCTTCTTAGATACACCAAAAAAGGCTATCATGCATAAGTCTTAGTCAACCATTACTAGGTATGTCTCAATTAGTAGTCCTAATTGCATGAATCTATGAAACATAGAGTATAGATTATTCCACATAAAATTAAACTGCTCATCATAGGTCCTAGATTAATTAACATATAATCCATGTCATAGTTATAATTATATGAAATTAAAAGTAATATTATTGGCTATAGTTTCCTAAACTTAAATTCCACTACATCTTCCCTTATCACATGAGCTTAAAAGATATGATGTGTCCCACTAAGAAGCAAAAAAATTTTATTTCTTATTATCATGAAAAAGATCTGTAGGAATCCACTATTATGGGCCTAATCAAAACTCCATAACATCTAATGCCTCCATATATTGTGATAAGTTCCTGGGTGACCACCTGTATGGATTTGAACCATAGTATAACCAAGAAATAAAGAATTATTGAGAGAATCTGATAAATAAAAATAGGTACATAAATGTTTGGAATTGGTGGATAAATCTTAAAAACATGTAAAATAGTATAGTTATTGGGAAATATTTCATGAATATATTTTAAATTTATAAGAGATTCCCTAACTAAGCAATAATATCCATTGAGGGATGAGTTGAACTACCATCCTCTCAAATAATGAATGACCTGAAGATTTGTTGGAAAGCCCCAATGAAAAAACGACTTTTAAAAAATATTTCCTTAATGTAAAAAAATAATACCTTAAGATCCATTTCCTTTTAAATAAAGAGAATCTATTTGATATATTGTGATGAAAGCAACAATCGGTTTAAATGAAACTCGATACTCTATTAAAATATTATTTTAATATGACCATTATAACATAGTTGTTAAATTTGAGGGTAATAATAAGAATAAATAAATTATGAATCATATATAATTCAAACATGTTAATTTTTTATATATTTATCAGAAAAAATAAGAATCATTTGAAAGTAAAAGAATAGTTTCCGAAAAAACTAATTTTTTTCAAAGAAATCGGTTTCGTCGTATATTGCGCACTTATGATAAAATTAATTTTAGAAAATTATAGAAAATTTTATAAATAAAATTAAAATAATACTTTAAATCAGTATATCAAAAATATATTTTGGAAAAATTTTGGGATTTTTATAAAAAGTTTCATTTTGCAATGAATAGTGAAAATATCCGCATTTTATTGAGAACTACAATTTTGTTCAGATTATTTACAAAGATAAATTATATTATAAATTAGTCTCAAAGTATAATTAGTGAAATAAAATTATAATTAATACAATTTATTTCATTGTAAAAAAGTTAATATTTAATTATTATATTAAAACCTTCAACACTTGTGAGAGTTTCTATTTGGAATCCCACTTTTTCAGGGTGTCCACAAGTATAATTTTAAATTAAATTTAACCACTTCTGTGAATTTAAATTAGAAAAATGGATTCCATATTATGAATCAGTATAATTTATATTATATAATAATGTAAAATTAATTTTTTACAATAATGAAAATTGAAAATAGTAAAAATTAATTATTGTGGTTAAGGTAAAAATTTGTTTACTTGGTGGTTAAACTAAGAAAATAAGGGTTAAAATGACCTAAAAAAATGTCAAAATATTATTTTATGGAAATATTTACATTTACCCTATCCCAAATTCTAACCTTATGTTATTTTTAATATTTTTTCATGTGAATGACTATATCATTTTTGAATTCTTTTGTGAAATTTCCAAGTAGTTTCCAAGAGGGTTTAATTTCCCTTTATATAAAAGGTAACTCCCTCACCTCACATATTCACACAAACCCTGAAATTTTGGATTTAAAAACCCGTGAAAACATATATCCCAAAAATCCTTAGAAACATTCAATAAAATTTTTTCCTCCCAAAAGACTATCCCTAGGGTCCTTAAGAGGAGATCTAAAGGAGGTTTCTCCTAGAGAAGGTAGTTGTCTAAACAAAGCTATTTTATTTTCATTATTATTTTTCCACATACAATTATGTATTAAAACTTAAAATATAATAAAATAACTATATACCACATATTTATATTTTATTATGTTTTTTATAATATTTATCCAACTCCTCTTCCATTAAATGGGAAACAAAATTTTTGATCATGTGTATGAAGGAATAACACATCACGAATTGATTCAACTATTCATCCATCAAAACCTCTCACGGTAGGTTATAATTATAGAATTAATGTTTATATATAATATTTATGATATAAATATTATTATTAAATTTTAATACCATGTATAAATTCTTATAATGCAATCTGTTTAAAATATGACAACGTTGCTGATGTGTACAGAAGACTACACCTCACAAAGCGATCTGATACATTTTTCACTTAATATTTACATGGAAAGTATTAAGGATAAATTTAATGAATATATGTGATATATAATACATGATAAAAATTATTTAAAATTAATATATCATACACTTCTTTAACCTTTTACCCATTATTGGAATGATTTTTTGCTTGTGCGTATGTACAAATTACCATCTTCATGAAGCAATGTGATTCATTTTCTATGAATTCTTTTTAAGAATGATTATAATAATGAATCTAATAAGTAAATATTAAATTTATAACATTATTTTCATTTGTTTGATGATGTATTTATATCTTATTTACATGAACAAGAATATTTATTACAAAACATGCATGGGAAACCAACATAATTAGCATGTGAAATAATAACAATAATGAAATATTATTAAAAAATAGTGGTAAAATGTTATAATAAAATCATATAGAACATTATAAATATGATTATTAATATAGTATAACTTAATAACATACATAAATCCATAATAAATTAGGTTAAAATAGATTCAACTAATGGAAAGAGTGAGGTAAGAGACTTCATCTCAATTTCCATTCATTGAGGCATATATTACATTTTTACACCTAATTTCATTTATATGGCATAAATAAAACCCATTTTACATGTAATATCATGAATAATACATATTTAATGGTATTTTAAATTTCAATTTCAATTATTTCATCCAAGAAGATTTGAATTTAAAATTAACAAGTGGTTTAAAGTCATTGTACAATGTCACTTTCTTTTGTGGTTATTACCTTTTGTCTTGAAATAATCACATTATTATTGTAATTTTCATTGGACAACATATTTATCTTAAAAATAAATACTCGCATATGATGGATATGATTATTTCTTAAACCATATTTCATTTTTACATATAGTCTTTACATTGAATGTTATTTTATTAACTAAAGAAATATTGATAAATCCACATCTTTTACTCTATATAGATATTTGAGGATGAGCCATATTGTTAATGAATTAAATAGTTTATTTGATATATGAGTAATGGTTTGGAAATATAGATATGGGTGGAGTACATTTATAGATAGTACATAGATTCATGAGTAGTCTCATGAGACAAATCATTTTTCCAGATCAAATGATTTTTTACTTAGTAGTTTTAAACAGTATTATAAAAGAACTTGACAGTAGACGTATCATGTGTATGAGATCATGATGTAAAATAATATAGTATTTTATTATTTTAGAATTCATTTATTATTATTATCCATGATATTTTCTTTATTATATTATCTCTGGATGCATTTCATTCCATGTTTATTAATTAAATGACTTGTGTATTCATTTATTTACCATTCCATATTGATTGTGCATTATAAAATTATAAAATTCAAGTTATTGATTAAAGTATATGTTTATTAAGTTATTTAAGTTGGCATATTTATTATTATTTTTTGATTCATGATATATTTCACTACATGTATCCTTTTCTGAGAATGTTATCTCACATTTAATTTTTTTCCTTTCCCCAGGATATAAATAAGAATTCATGGATTAAGTAAACAGATGCCTAATGTTTTCCATTGTTATGAATTTTATGTTATTATTCTATATAAAATAAGTATCATGTATGTATTTGGTTATCCAAAACTAATAAAACATTCAATCCTTCATGATTTTACCCCTTATATCTAACTCACTCTAATAAAGTAGGGACTGACTCCAGGTTACTAATGATGGGGTCGTTACAGTTTGTATCATATGATGTTTTGTATAAACTATCAGAACTAGATTAAGGAAAAAATATATTAGAAAACATATCCCCATGATATAATTTGAAGACAATTATAGGACAGAATCCTAAAGTATTGTTAAGGGAGACATTATGTGGGTTTTCTTCGAAAAACATCCTTGTCTAGATACTACATGTGGACATGGTTATGACACAGAAGTACATAGGGGTAATAAATATATAAAATGGAACATTTGGATTGACATGATCATCACTTGGTTTAGGAAAATGGGCCTTACTATACACATAATTTTGAAACTACTAGGGAATATAAGATAATTCACATTTTCCTTACAAACCATTATAAATGTTTTGAAAAATAAATATATCCCCAATTAAGCCAAGTTTATGATTTGAGATTAAAATTTCATATATCTTTTAAAGGTATTTTATGTTTTTTCCCATATTTACAAAGATAAATTATTGTTTAAAATTCATAATTTTATTGGCTAATCCATTATATGCAATTTTATTAAAAATGGTGCATTGAAGGAAGAAGTGCGTTAATACTCATGAACAATGTAGGGATTTACTTGCTAAGCAAGCCAATACAGGTTATATTGGAACTGATTAGGTCATGGACATATTAGGGTATCTTAATCGGGTTAAACAAATAACCTTTTTATGATGGATCAACCTATTGTTCAATAGTGTGATTCTCCTATTTGGGATGATTCATGTGATAGACTCCCCCATCATTTTATAAGACTACTAATCTAATGATACCCAATTAATGGATTAAGTATGTTGAGAAGATATTTATGGCCTTATGATATGATGAAAAGGAAAAGGTTACACTTTTAGTACATTTCATTAAAGGCGATGCTGATCAATGGTGGTTGTTGATCCAGGGTATTAGGGAGGAAGATGAAATAGAACTCATGAAATGTAAAAATTTTAGGGAGATATTATTAGAAAAATATTTACATCATGAGAAACAAAATGAAATGAAGAATAATTTCCACAGATTAAAGTAAAATGTATAATAAATTATAGTGGATTATGAAGCTAACTTTTTAAGGATACAATGTTATGATAAGGATTACATATAAAACATAGAATACATGATTGACAATTTATTTTAAAGGATTAATCTAATTATCTGAAGGGCACTAGTATCTCAAACCTTTTATTCATATTATTAAAGAGTTTTATGTTCCATAAAAACAAATAATAAATTATATAGATTCTTCATGTACAAGAGGAATCAATAAAATGAGAGTTTGAATGAGAAACAAGAAAATGGGAAATGCATCGAATAAAAATAAGAGAATGGAGCAATTTCCACCATGTGAGAATAGTGGAAAAATCATCCTGGGAAATTATTTAAGGGATTGGGAGTTTTTTATAAGTGAGTATATAGGGGTCACCATGTAAGAGAATAAAAATGGAACAAATAAAATAATTCAATTCAGAGTTTTAACTCTTGGGAGATGGTGAAATATGAAAATGAATTCCTCAAGAGTCAAGGTAATCTACCAAAGTAAAGTTTAAGGGGAGAAGGCCAAGATTATTAATTCACTTTTACTATGGTTAAAGTTATCAATGATGTGGTGGAAGGTAATTTAATCATATATTTAAATTTATCAAATTTTTTATTTTACTTTGGAACCTTATACCCATTTAAATCTTCCATTTTTTCCAGAAAATTTGGTATTTTTATAGAAATTTAATAAGGAAGTAGTCTTTAAAAACTAATAGTTAATGTCTCACTATAATAAATATGTGTTTGGAAGTATCCTTTATGACACATAAAAATGCTTTATTTAATAACCTATTAGAATACCTTTGATTGAATTTGATATAATCCTTGGAATGGACAAACATTCAAAATATGATGCAAAAATTTATATCATGAAGATGGAAATTACAATTCACGATGAAGATGTATAATTCCTTATCTTCATAAAAGAGAAACCATGATATGAGAAATGTTTAGATCCACCCCCAACAACTCTTCTAAATGAGATTCTTATGTAAGAATATAAAAAAAAATCTAGTAATAAAGTATCTAATTTATAAATTTATCATGTACCTATTGTATAGAAATAAATTTATGTACTTCATGAGGAATTACGAAGACATACCCTAGAGAATGAAGTTTATTTTTCCATCAATTTAATACCTGAGTCAAGGATAATATCAATGAATCACTATAGAATGGAAAATGTGGAATTATTTGAGTTGAATAAACAACTAAAGGATTTGTGTGATAAGGGATTTATTATGCTTAGTGTTTCTTCATGGGGATCCCCTGTTATATTTGTTAAGAAGAAATATGGATCCATGATACTGTGCATTGATTATAGGAAATTAAATGATATTATAAAAATGAAAAATCATACTCTTCATCACATAATGAATTATTTGATCATCTGTAAGGATCCAATTATTTTTCAATTATTGAATTTTGTTCTAGGTATCATCAATTGAAAGTGAAGAAGGAATAAATTCCAATGAATGATTTTTTAATGAGGTATGGGCATTATGAGTTTACATAAATTCCATTTGTATTGACTAATGCACCATTTTTTATGGATCTAATGAATAGTGTACTCATTTAATATCTTGATTTTATTCATGGATGATATATTGGTGTATTCTAAAATATGAGAGGACTATGAGAATCAATTGAGTATTATTCTTGAGACTCTTAAAAGGAAGTAGTTATATGGGTAATTTAGTAAGTGTTATTTCTAGATAATATATGTTTCTTTTATTATAAATATTATCCCTAAAGATGGAATCCCAGTTGATCCTATGAAGAAAAAAGAATTTAGAGAATTTCCTACACCAATGAACATATCTATGTTATGTAGTTTCATTGGTTTGTAAGGTTATTATTGATGATTTATTTATAATTATGATGTATTGGATAACTTTTAACTAATCTTACATGTAAAAGGGTTAATTTTTTTGGAAAAAGTAACGTGAAGAATGTTTTAATGAATTGAAAAGTAGACTAGTCAAGGATCCTATTTGATTATACCGTCTAGAAATAATGGGTTTTTTATATATAGTGATATATTTAATAAGGGACTTGGTTGTGTAAAAATGAAAAATGATAATGTTATTGAATATTATTTAGATAAATAGAAGAATTAGGAATAGAACTATCCAACCCTTGATATTGAGTTTTAAGATGCCATATTTACTTTGAAGATATGTATACATTATCACTATGGTGAATGCTGTGAGATATACATAGAACATAAAATCCTAAAATATATATTTTCACAAAAATATCTCAACATGAGAAAATTGAGATGGTTTAATCTACTCAAGTATTATGATTTCCCAAAAAAAATACCACCCATGGAAAGAATATTGATAATACATTAAGTAGAAAATATCATGGAGTTCTGGCCCAAATGAGGGTTGAGAGGGATCCCATGTTCATAGATCTAATAAATTTGTATATGGGAATTATTAAGAAAGGGGATACATCACACATTTTTCAAATGATTATGAAACCATATTTATTAGAAAAGATAAATATCTCTCAATATAATGATTAGAATTTATAGAAGAATTTTAAATTTTTAAATGATGCTAAATTAGAAGACATTGTTTGTGAATATGGTGTTCTAATGTTTGGAAATAGATTATGTGTTCCGAAAATAACTGTGCTAAAAATGTAATTTTTGAATGATTCTCATAGATTTAATTTATTTATAATACACAATAGTGTAAACACTAATTAAAAAATTTCTTTCACAATAACATGAAAAAACCTTTATTAGTGCTAAAAAGAACTATTGATGTAAGTGCTGTTAAAAGGATGTCATTTTTCTCTACACTAAAAAAGAGTTGATAAAGGTCCCTCTTATCAGTTGTTTTTTTAGAACTGATAAAAGTTTCCTTTATGAGTGCTCAAAAGCACTGTTAAAAGTGAAAAAATATTTTCTCTTGTAAAAAAATCAATGTTAATGGAGTTCTTTTATTAGTGATAAAAAAGTGCTAATAAAAGTCCCCTTTAATTAAGCCTTTTTAGATTTTATAAAATAAGACTTTATCAGCGCAAAATAACCACTGGTTAAATTCATTTTTTTTCTTCTTTAAATAGGGTTGATAATTAGAAGGGAATCCACCACATCTATTTTGAGTGCCTAAAAAGTGATGTTAAAGGTCAAAAGAATATTTTTTCTTTAAATAGGGGTGATATTCAATAGGGTGTCCACCCCACCTTTATAAATTCTATTTTCCCACCCCATTATTTTAACTACACTCATCTATCCCTCCTTTTCCCCTTTATTGATGCTTTATCACTACTCAATTATGACCACACACACATGTCCCTCCCATTAGATTCAAACCTGAGACCTCTCCCTCATACGCCTGGACATTTACCAATAATCTATGTTACTTTTTTATCTATTCTATTATATGTATATATATATACATATATATTATCCTTATATATATTAGTATATTAACATATATTTATATGATTATTTTTAAATACATTTATAAATATGTTTTTCATGTATGTGTGTTTATAAATAAATAAATCAATTCATACATATATATACAACATACATTGATATATATATATATAAAATTTTTTATATGTCTATGTCTATAAATATAATTATACATTCTTATATTGATTTATATGTATTATATATAAATATTAATATACATATACTTGAATATATAGATAATATATATCAGTTTGTTAATACACACACACACACACAGAGATATATATATATATATATATAGTAAACATTGTATAGGTATATAAATATTTATATGTTTTTTTCAAATTAAATGTATATTTTTATTTTTAGATTTGGTTTATATTTATAATGATGTTTTATATTTAAATATGATTATATTTTTTTCTAAAATTATTTTTTTTTGTGAAAATATATAAAAATATGTATACATGTGTATAAAGTTAATTATAAATAAAGGTACAAATTCAAAAATGTTAAAATTTTAATTTCATAATATCAATATTTTTGTAAGCCTTGTTAACAAATTTAGTCTCAAGAAAAATATATAAGAACACACCC
Organism: Viscum album; assembly: GCA_963277665.1. Classification (NCBI taxonomy): domain Eukaryota; kingdom Viridiplantae; phylum Streptophyta; class Magnoliopsida; order Santalales; family Viscaceae; genus Viscum; species Viscum album. The sequence continues at coordinate 529,034,780 of OY728146.1, forward strand.
TTAAATGATGATGAAATTCTATGAACTGTTAAGAAATAAGGGCACCCCAAAAAAACTCATTTTGAGGACTTATAGACCTTTTTTGACCCCAAAAAATTGATGGCCAAATTTCCCCCCACTACCATAGTGGATATTTTTTTGCAATATTAAATTTTAAATGTTTTAGAGTTTAAACCAACACCCTAATCAAAAGTTATGGATGTTTAAAGATTGAGCCATTATTTCAACTGATTTTTAATCATTTATTAATTAATTGAATTTTTCAACTTTAATTTATTATTAAATGACTATTATTAAAAAATAATTAATAAATTGTTAATTAATATTATTTTTAAATAATTTTATAAACAATTTTCTACTAAATACAATATATATTTACTATGATTACATATTTATTGTTACATAAATCTTATTTTATAAAACATGTAAGATCCCATATTTTCTTAAGGTATGTTTTTGTTCATGTTTTGGTTTGGACTCTTCTTTTGAGATAGATAAGTGTTTAATCATGTTTATAATAATACTTAGGGGTGTTCTGGGGGTTCAAGAAACATAATAGGAAGAAAAATAAATTTTTGGGAATGTTTCATGGTTTGCCCATAGTTTTTACAAACTGTGCCGAGCATCCTAGGTAACCGTGCATCCATGGACAGAGCCTTATGCATGGTTGGTGAAAAGTTATGCAAATTGTGCGGAATCCCTAGGAAACCATGAGAAGAGGGTGATTTTTGAGGAGCAGCATCCACACAAGTTTTCTCATAGTTTGGGAAACCGTGTTGGTGTACAGTGCGGCCCAAAAAGGTTGAAAAATTTAGAAAACTTTCACTTTGAGATTTTAAACTACAACTATGGTTTCTTCTCCTTTTCTCCCTATGAAACCTTAGTGACTAATTTGATGTCCGAAGCTCCCAAGAGGTTATTCTCCTTCAATTATTGGCCATTTGAAGCACTATTGGTTGCGGATCGAAGCCCTGGGTAAGTCTAATATCTTAATTGCTTCCTCCTTTTGATTAGGGTCTTCACCTTTCTCTCATATACTTTTAAATCTCTAAAATAATCTCTTTCCGGTGACATCTAGGTTGGGGATTCAATGGGTTTTTGAATCCGGATCCAATCTACGATTAAGAGTGTGTTCATCATCATATTTGAGGTAGGTGGTCTTCATGTATTGTCCCATAGTTTTATTTTAGATTTGTGCATGGAAGTTTGTGTTCTTCATTTCCCCAAATTGTGTTCCCAGTCCCATTGGAGTGTTTGATAAAAAGGAGTATCTAAGTGATCGATTGAAATTCTCATGTTCCTCGTGGGATGCGCAGAGGAGGACATGACCATTTTAGTTCCACCCATGGGGTGAACCCACCAAAACAAACCTAGAGAGTGGTTGGGTTAGGGGAAGGGTTGCCGGCTAATTACATGTAACCCATGTAGAATATGTCTTAATGGTTGATTGAGTTTTAAATGGAATGATGATAAATATTCCTAGGGTGATAAGGGAATAAGGAGTTGTTTGGGATTACCTGAAAATGGAAAAATTTGGTCGAATGGGATTATGCCGATTGTTTCATGAGTTTTGGTTAGAAATTCCTAAGGGGATTAGTTAATATTAAATGGTAAACATTTAATTGGATAATTAAATGGGAAATGGGGAAAATTTTAATGAGATATAATAAGGGAATGAGTGAAATTGTGGAATGTTAATACATGAGAATTCAGTGGTACACTTAAATGATTGAAAATAATAAAGGGGTTGTGTTATGTAATATGAGAGTTTTACTTGAAATGAAAAAGTGGGTAAATGCTTGTGAAATGATAAATGGTCCCAATGGGTAAATGTATGGTCAATGATGAATTTGGAAAGGCATATAGGTTGTTGAAAACACTTAATGGGTTAAGGCATGAGGATGAGAATTTGACTAGATGGCAATGAATTGTAAATTTTTAAATGTGTTAATGAGTTTTGGAATAATTTTAATTCCCATGCCTTGGGAATTTATTGTGAATTCTAATGCAATTGAATATTCCTGGCTGTGTTATGGTATCATTGTGGTTACTTGATAAATAATCATGTGCACATGGCTTAGTAGAGTGGGGTATTGAGTTGAGGTTCTATGACCATATGTTGAGTTGGACTGAGGCTCTAAACTCTACCCCATAAATACATGGGTTAGAGAAGGGTATGTAGGTTCTATTCCCCTAACGGTTTCATTCCACCTGGGCTGAAGCATCGAGGTGTGGGTAATGTGTTGATGTCATATGTGTATCCCAAGTGAGATAGGGACTTGATTGATTTCCCCCTATTCATAGTGATTGTTTTCCACATACCCTTTTGTAGATTATATTTATGCCTTCCCCAAGGAACATTTGATAAGAATTGACTATGTAGTGAAAATTGTATAAGAAATAGAATTGGGATAAATACTAGTCATTAATTAAATGAACTTTGTTAACTAATAAAACCATAACATTCCCTTGTTTACTTACCAATTATTTTATACTAGCGTGAACTATATATTAGACTTGATATTTTGTAGACACTATTTGTGGTGGCCTACTGAGTTTTGTACTCACACCCTGATCGGGCCATCACTGGGTACCTGAGCAGATCTCTTGGTTGCAGGATAAGACAAGAGTAGAGGAAGTACTTTGGGATGTTGAGTTGGGCTTGGTATGTATAGGGCAATGATCCAAACTTGGAGTCAGGACCCTTTTGGAGTTTCGCTATTTCCTTTATTTTGGATTTCTTTCACTTTTCACTACTGTACGACATGACATTGTTATATTTCATTGGTGTTTGTACCTCGTTTAGGAAACGTTTGGTTATGTATGTTTATTGTTGGTTATATTATTTCCTCTATTTATATTGTGTTGTGTTGTGGCTCACTCTGGTAAAGAGGGTACAATATCCCCACATGACTCATTAGACCATTGTTGCTAGTTGAAAACCTCTAGCATATGGGGAGGTTTTCTTGTGGTCATGTGATGACCCAACTCTAGGAACCGGTTTAGTGGATTCCTGGTTGGGGAAGTTACAAAGTGGTATCAGAAGTGTTCTTTTCTCTTTATAAATATTTGGGGATGGTAGACAAGATATTAGGGTAGTGTTGGGCCTTGGTAATGACCTCATTCTTGGGAGTAACTAACCCATGTATGAGGGAAAACCAAAGTCACCCTGGGTGGGAATTTTTGTTCTTGATGTGTGTTGTTATAGTTGAATGATATTTCATCATTGGGTGATGAACATGTTGTTTTATTTGACTGATTTATGATACTTTTCTCATTTTTGGAATGATGAGGTTGTGTGTTCATGCATCATTTTAGGAACCAAATGATATAGGTGTCATGCATCATTATATGCACACACACAGGATGGGTGTACGTGGCATAAAGTGTATAATTCATTTTACTTCCTTGATAAATATAAAGAAAATGATGCCTAATAATGGAAATGAAAGTGGGTGAATGAAAGGAATTAAAATGAATAGTTAAGGAATATCATGTAAAAAGAAATGTTATGAATGGGTTTAATTTTTTGGTTATGATAAATTGTAAAAGTTGATTTGGTGTCTAAAAGAAAAAAGGTTGCATAATGACGCTAAAATTGTTAATGAATTTTTCCTATTGAAAAGTGGAAATGAATTAAAATTAATATTGTAATATGTTGTGAAATAGTAGGTGCGATTAAGAGGAAGAGATCATGTTATAAAAGAATAATTGGTTTGAAGAGGTGTTGATGAGAGACTTGTGATTTAGTACATTGGTTACCCCATATTGACTATGAACCAAGGTAGGTATGGCAGAGGGTAATTTTCAAAGTGTGATGATGACCCTTGGGATAGAGTATGAAGAATGGTTTTTAGGTTTGATAGCGTGAGATATTTTCAAATTGTGGTTAAATATCATTAGACATTCTTCGAAGCGTTAGGTGAACGATATGTTTAAAATGAGAATGATTGAGTTCAAAGGTGGGTATCCTTTGTGTTGTTAGTTTGACCCTTGTATGTGTGGGTTGGGCAGTGAGAGTGCCCTTGTCTGAGACCTTGGAATTGGATTGTTAGGCCTTTATGGTTGTGATATGGCCTAGGTGGTGTGTTTAGGGAACCCTTGGTAGGGTTTTGGCCTTTGGGTTTTGAGGCATTGTTCGGTAATGTGAGTGAGGAAACTCTCATTGTTCGTGACTGTATAGAGTACATACTAGACCTTAAGGATAGTTCCTGGGTCTTGGTGACCTTGTGAGTAGAGATCTGACGAGTTGTGTTTTGAATCCTGGAGAGTATTCTTTTCTCATAGTGTCAATTGATTTTTCCCCCTTGTAATTGAACCTATAATGAATGGTTGTTTGGTGCGCTATAAAAAATGTGCATCAGAATGGGGGTGAGAGTTCCATTCACAAGAATTGTTTGTTCGTGTCTTAACATGTATGGTTTGGAGAGAGGACTAATGGTTTTCTCTTTTTGTGAATCCATTCTTGGGAGTGGGTATCATACAACCTTCATGGTGACCTATGAGAGAGGTCATCTAGGGTTTCTAGTTCTTTTTGGTGTGTGTTGCACTGGTTGATGGTTTGGACTTTGATAGAGGGTCTTAGAGTGTTCCATGGTACAAGTATAGCCTTGAGGGCTATGTGGGAAGGTTTATGGTTGGTTGTTCCAATCGAGTTGTGGTTATGCATTGATACTTCCAAAAAATCAAAGGTCACCTACTGGGAGGTTAGGCTAGTTGTGAAGGTACTATGAAATATGAACATGGTGGATGCTCTATAGGTGGTGTCAATGTATACTGAGTATCACTGAGTTATTAAATGGCATAGTGGTGCCCCAATTATTTCGTAAAGGTATCCTAGTGATTGTGATAAAAGGTAGTGTTTTTTAAGAAGGGGTTTATCATATAGATTCCTAACTCACCTCTTTGGATGATGATTAATGGAGGACTTGAAGTTGTTTTCGAGAAGAAAAAAAGGGTGGCTGAAGTGTGGTTATTTGATTTCACCTGATGGTGGCACCTGAGGTTAGGGTGGTCTCATGGCTGAACTTGTTTGTGTGAATGTTTTGGTTGTTGGGTGAGATGCAAAGGCCGTATCAGGGCTGGTGAGGCTAACTAACCATGATACATGGTAAGGTAAGTAAGCGAGTGATGTGATACTCATAGATAAAGGTTTAATGGTGAGAGATCGTTTGTTTCATTGGTGTGGTAGACCATTGTGCTTCAGTTGTTAGCTTTTGAGGACGCATCGGAAGAACTCATGAGGTGTGGTACACGTAGTTCCATGTGAAAAAATGGTACACAACTACTTATTGGTTTGGTTGTGGAGAGATTGTCAAACTTTGTTGGCAATCGCACCTGAATAGTGGTGGTTAAGTGTTGATGAATTTCGTTTGGTAGGGGAGCCTAAGATCCTTGAAAGGTCATAGTGTCCAATAGTTCGAAATCAAAAATGGATAACTTAGTGATGGTGTTCTTCAAGAACTTCTTAGCATACCTCATCTAGTGAAGATCCTTCCCAATATCTTGATATCATCCCAGGTATGTTGGGAATATATCGCTCATTCCAAGAGAGTTAAAGGTGTTCATATAGATTTGGTACATCATGGAGTTATGTGAAAGGAAAAAAATATTTGTAGAGATTGATGGTGGGATTCACACCCTCAATATCCTAGGTTAAGGTCCTCGGGATGGATTGAGTGTCGAAAAATGCCATGGGTTCTATTCAAAGAAGGTGAGAACAGACACTTGGGGACATTTTTTTTATTGTTTTGGGAAAACTCTTGATGGCCATGTCTAAGTTTAGGACTTAGACATGGTTTTTGATGAGCTATGTTTTTGCTTTGAGATAATGGTGGTTCAATGTGAGGCTTGTGATGTCTATGGTGTAGCTATAAAAGGATGTGGTGGGATATGAAGATGGGTTGTGGAATGAGAGGTTGAGTTATATAATTCCAATGAATATTGGGGTTAGACTCGGGTAATTTCTCCTTGGGTGGTTTTAGAACATCTTGAAGTTGAGGGAACCATGGCATCGTGATGTGGTGTAATGCCAAGGAGGAAGCCCAATGATGGTCTAGAGGTCAGTAATGTCGTGATGATGTAATTATACTATAATTTAGTAAATTAACTCAATGGGTGCGTGAGATGATAATGATAGGATTCAAGTTAGTAAGTACCTTAGGAAGGGGAGAAAGGGGTAGTGTACTGTCAGTGAAAAAGTAAGTGTTCTGGGAAAATCTAGTCAGGTGTAGCCCGACCTCAGATGGTAAGATTGAATGGGTATGGTGAGAGTGATCCACCTCTGGGTTCATGTTATAGCGAAAAGTGATTTTTCTAAATGAATCTATACCTAATTGAGGTTATGTTGATCTTAGTCCTCAAATGGATAGGGTAGGAATGTCCTTATAAATGGTTTCGATAGTGTGGCAAGATGATGATGCAGGGTCATGCCCCTATGGATGGTTGGGCGTGGTGAGTTGGAACATGTTAAATGATGGGAATGTTGAGTTGAGTTCTGGTGGTCCTTCATCGATGGAAGAGTTTCTAAGCAACAAAATATAGTGGAGAGAACCATACTGGATAAATTGTTGGTTGATGACGTGATAATAGTTTCAGGTTGGAATGACTCAAGTGGTCATCGTTCGGGAGAGTTAGCCCCTATAGAGAGATTTGGAATGAGTTTAGTTGGTCATGTACCTGATATTTTTGGGTTGTGTTTGGTTGCACAATTTTGGAATGAAATTGTCAGGAAATATGGTTGGAAGGATCGTGTGTTTTCCTTTGGGTGATACTGGTCTTGGCCACTATTAGAGTTGGGAGAATAGTGTAATGTCCCGGTTCCAAGTGCCACCTAGAGGTTACCCATACTTGGTTGGTCACATGAACTCAAGAGAATTTCCCTAAATACCAAAGGATGCTGACTAGCAGTAAGGGACAATGTTTGATAATGGGGAAAATATTTTCTCATTGGTAGAGTATACACAACGGAATAACAAATAGTAAATAGTAGAATATGTATTAATATAATAAAATAGAAGTAAACAATGGAATACTGAAAGCAAATAAGAAAATTATTAATATATATAAATGATGCATGTCATATGTGTCAAGGAAAGCAACCAAACAAGTCCCAATTCTGGAAATACAACACTAAAACCAAGTACATAAAAATAGTAAACTCCAACAGCATCTCAAGCCTCAGCTTGGTCCCACGCTCTCCATCTCTAACAGAAATCAAGTACCTGATGAAGAAGGTAATTTTCCCTTATATATACCCGCCACCATATAATATGTTTGGGTCCAAAAGCATGACTGAAACGTGGTGTGAGATGAATCCCATTTGGCAACCACCAAAAGATCTGTGCCTAACTGACAGTGAATATATATAGTAGGTAATAAAGAAGAAATAAAGAAATAAACTATTAAGTACTCAAAAGTAAACAATCCTATAGTTTTCAATTAAATTCATTTATATTCGTTAATTATTCAATCTGTTGAATAGAGAAATATTAGGATCTAGCCTAAGCTCTGTATCCCCTGTGTAATATAAAAATAGATATCCTAAAATAACATCTAAAAAACAAGTAAGACAGAGTCAGAGATTGTGATTTGGATTGGCAGGCTCATCACATTTATCAAATATTCATAAAGAAACCATCTGGGAAAGTTATCACAGTCTAACCCCTCTAGTTTAACATATCATCAATTAAATAAACAATGAACCTTTGGGAAAACTCAAACAGTCTAACCCCTTTTCTCCCACACAACACTAATAATTTACAAACAACCACCTGGGTAGATCTCACGATAAATACCCCTTGGTATTCTTAGCAATAATAAAATATATTGACCTCCCAGTAGCTCTCATAGTCATTTCCCTACGGTCCAACATTCATTTAATAATGAAACTCTAGGAAGCTCTCACGGTCTAATCCCTCTGGTCTATGACCACCCGAAAGCTCTCATAGTCAATACCTTGGTGTCAACATAACAACAAATTATAAATAAATTACCCTATAATGGGAATAACTCAAAGTCAATTTCCCTTGTCCATAATTTCACAATGTGAATCACATGAATCTCAAATAAATAGTAACTCCATCCAAACAACACGTGGCATGGAAAACAAAGAAAGTGCAATAAGTATTCTAGACCAAATGAACATAATCAATAAAACATGGGAAACACACCCATAATCAAGTTATTAAACCTTATTCCCAAGTAATAAAACATTATCAATCAAACAAACCATAATAGTTATTAAAGTGGGTTAAATTACAAAACACACAATACCCCAAACATGGGTATTTGGCACTTTAAGCATATATAATTCTAAGAAAATCAAAAAAATGCATGAAACACCTACCTTGATGTCTTACAATGAACAATATTGAAAAATGTTCCTTGAATCATCCTATAATGACATATATCTAAAGAAAGGATAAAAATGTTTAACCTTGGATAACTCAAGAGAGAGGAGAAATCAGGAAGAGAGGCTCTAGGGGAAGATAGAAATCACCGGTGGGAATCCAAAGAACCCAACAACGTCCCAATAAGAGCTCAGATGGAGGAATGGGAGGAGCTCAAAGATCTTCAGCCTTAAGTCACTCTCTTGTATGAGACACGAGAAGGAGAAGGTATTTAGGTAGATGAGATGTGACCACACTCCTATTAATCAATTAAAAATAAAAGTACACAACGTGTTCATTTAATGTACATGTTGTGTACTAGCCTCAACCGACCACCACTTTAGGTGGTCTTCCAGGTCACCCATATGACCATGTACTTTGCAGTTACACATCCAATACATGACTACACAAGGCAACATGGTACACGATGTGTACTTAAAAGTACAAGGAGTGTACTTATAAAATTTCCCAATCCTTCCTTTTTCCTCAAATACAACCTGAAATAAAGATCCATACCTAAAACAAAGATCTGGGTTTTTACAGACTTCCCCCCTTAAATCAATTCATCCCCGAATTTCCCTTATAAGGGTGGGAAAGAAGAAACATAGAGAAAATCTAGCCACTATGACCATACATCGGCCTCCCTCTCCCAATTATCATCCTATACTCCCCCGTTCTTCCGTAGCACCCACACCAGAGGAACAAACCATCCATAGAGAACCTTCGTGTTGCTATCAACAATGTGAATAGGGTGCTCCTCAAAGGATGCATCCGCCTCCAACTCAACTTCCATGGGTTGGAAAACATGAGACGAGTATAAAAAGTTACATCATAGCTGAGAAACATGAAAGACATTGTACATAGCCTGATACCTCTGAGGTAACTGCAACTGATAGGAAACTGATCGAACTATCTGTAAAACCTCAAATGGCCCGACATATGTCAGTGAAATATTCCCTTATCTCCTAATCCTCATGTGTCCCATACTCAGTGTGACACATAAGAAAACCTAATATCTGACCTCGAACTCTAGAGGTCATCTCCATCGATCGACATTAGATTTATGCTGATACTGTGCAGTATCCATCCTCATTCGAATAATCTCCACCTTCTCAGTGGTCTCTTGGACAAGAGAAGGCCCCAACATAGCTTCCTATTACGCCTCTAGCCAACATAGGGGTGATTGGCAGAACTACCATAAAAATCCTCATAAGGTTCCATCTGAATCGTCACCTGGAAACTATTATTGTATGAAAATACCACTAGGGGTATGTGTCTCTCCCAAGAACCCCCAAAATATTGGACACATGATCGAAGCATGTCCTCCAAAACCTGAATCATGTGCTCAGACTGACCATATATATGAGTATGGTATTCTATTCTCAAAAATATATGTGTACCCATATCCCAATGTAGTCCCTGCCAAACGTGAGAAGTAAATCAGATGTCCTTGTCTGAAACAATAGAGTGTGGAAACCCATGGAAATATAAAATCTCATAGATGTAAAACCTTTCAATATCAACACTAAAGTCCTCCTTAATCATCACAAAATGTGAAATCTTTTTGAGTCTGTCAACAACAACCCAAACCACATCATTTAATTGAGAAGAACTCTATAAACTCATCATGAAATCCATTGTGACATCATTCCACTTCCACTTGGGACTGGGTAACTATTGTAAAATTCCTTCTGGTTATTGATGCTCTTCCTTCACCTACTGATAAGTGGAACATCTCATACCAAAACCTGCTACTTCCCTCTTCATACCTAGCCACGAATACTAATGGTGTAGATCTCGATTCATCTTGGTGACACCAGGATGAACTTCCCAAACTGAGGAATGAAAATCTGACATCAAATCCTCAAGTATGTATGCTGACACCCATATGAGTCCATGGAAATTAAAGATCTCATCAACACCCATGGTCTATGAAGGAATAGGGTCCTCTCCTAACACACTCTCTCATAGGACTAGGCCTTCAGAATCTAATAGCTACCTCATTAGAACTCGATTCAGTAGAGTAGAGCGAACAACAATATAAGAAAGAAATGTTTACCTTGGTCTATTGTGAACCTTTAAATGAATCTCATAGAATAGAGACATAAGCCACGAAAAACTATTGAACTCCTAAACTACCTATATCTGAGTCATTCTGCTCAACACATCAGCCTCTATGCTGCCTTTCCAAGGGGTGTAAGAAAGATCAAAGTCAAAACACTGAAGGTACTCAACCCACCTTCGCTATCTCAAATTCAGATCACGCTGAGTAAAGATATACTTGGGACTATTGTGGTTAGTTAATACCAAAAAATTCACTCCTAAAAGACAATGTCTCCAACAACATAAACATGCACAACTGCACCTAACTTGAGATCGTGTGTTGGGTAATTCTTATCATGAAGACTCAACTATCGAGACCCATACGCAATGATTCCTTCCCCATATATAAGCACTACTCCCAGCCCGATACCTTATGCACCACAGTAAATGGTGTAAGACTTTCACACCTTGGGAAAGATCAATATCGGTGTGGAAGTCAATCGCCCTTTTAGCTTCTGAATTGATGAATCGTAGGAATCTATCCGCAAGTAGTTTTCCCACTTCTTTTTTCAAGGCCGTCAGTGGAACTGTTATGTGTGAAAAGTATTGTATAAAGAGCCTTTAGTAACCAGATATCCCCAGAAAACTCAATACCTCAAAGTCGTTATTCAGATACTCCCATGAAATAAATGCTATCACTTTATCTTGGTATAATGATATTCCTACCTCTGAGATAACATGAACCAACAAGTGAATTTGGTCTATCAAAAAGTGGCATTTTTAGAGATTAACATGTAACTGATGCTCTCTTAGTGTACCCAAAATGTTCTCAAGATAGATTTAATGTCCATGTCGAGTGTGAGATTACACCGAGATATTGTCCATGAAGACTACCAAAAAGGAATTCGAGTAAGAATGGAACACTTAGTTCATCAGTTCCATAAAAACTGCCAACGCATTCTTGAGACTGAACGACATAACCAAATACTTGTATAGAGAATACCTACTCCAAAAGGATGTTAGAGGTATATCTGATGGTCTAACATGCAACTGATGATAAATGGATCTCAAGTCAATCTTCAAGAACAACTAGGCTCCTCGAAGCTAATCAAAGATATCATCAATCCTTGATAAGGGATATCAGTTCCTGACTATCAAATGGTTTAGTTTCTGATAATCCACCCAAAGTATGAGGGTACCATCCACCTTCTTTTCAAGAAGGACAGAATAACCCCAAGTATAAGTACTGGGTCGGATGAAACCCTTTTCCTATAACTCCTCTACCTAATTCTTGAGCTCCTATAACTCTGGTGTAGCCATCCTATAAGGAGGAATGGACACTGGGGATGCTCCTGGCACAAACTCAATAGAGAAATATGAAGGTATCCTTGATCACCAAGAAATGTGCAACCTTTGAAGGGTTTTCAAGAAAAGAATAGACTGCATAATTTCCTCATGGCGACCTCGGTAAACTCATCATGAAATTCATTGTGAAATCATTCTACATCCATCTAGAAATGGGTAACTGTTGTAAAAGTCCTTCCAGTCACTGATACTCTACCTTTAGTTGTTGACAGGTGGAACAAATCATAACAAAACTAGCCACATACCTCTTCATACCTGGCTACCAATACTGACAGTGTGGATATCGATACAAATTGGAAACACCATGATGAACTTCCAAAACTGAGGAATGAAAATCTTTTATAAAATCCTCATGTATATATTTTTACACCCATACACGTCCATGGAAATGAAAGATCTCATCATCACATTTGGTCTTACCAGGAGTATGGTCCTTTCCTAAGACACTCTCTCATAGGACTAGGCCTTTGGAATCTAATAGTTGCCTCATTCACACTCGATCCAATAGAGTAGAGGTAAAAACTATAGAAGAAAGGAACATCTACCCCTGTCTGTCGTGCCCCTCCAAATGCATCTTAGAGAACATAGACAAAAGTTTCCACTCATTCCTAGCTTCCTGAATTTCCTCTATCTGAGTTCTCTTGCTCAACTCATTAGCCACTATGTTTCCTTTCCCAGGAGTATAGGCAAGCTAAAAATCAAAAGGCTGAAGGTACTCAACCCACATTCACTATCTCAAATTCAGATCATACTGAGTAATGATATACTTGAAACTTTTTTGGTCAGTGATTACCAAAAAATTCACTCCTAAAATATAATGTCTCTAACAACATAAATCATGAACAACTGTAGCTAACTCGAGATCGTGCGTTGGGTGATTTTTCTCATGTGGCCTCAACTGCCGATACCCATACACAATGACTCCTTCCCCCGACATAAGAACTGCTCTCAGCCTGATACCTAATGCATCATAGTAAATGGTGTAACTCTTTCCCGAATCTGAAAAAATTAGTATCGGTGCTGAAGTAAATCCCCCTTTCAGTGCCTAAAAGGATGAATCATAGGAATATATCCACAAGTACTTTTCACCCTTCTTAGTCAGGCCCATTAGTGGTGCTTCTAAGATTGAAATTTCTAGTATAAAGCTACTGTAGTAACTAGATAGCTCTAGAAAAATCCGTACCTCAAATACATTCTTTGGATACTCCCAAGAAACTACTGCTATCACTTTCTCTAGGCCTACTGATACTCCTGTCTATGAGATTACAAGACCCAATAAGTGAATCTGGTCCATCCAAAAGTGGCATTTTGAGAGCTTAGCATATAACCTATGCTCTCTTAGTGTACTCAAAATGATCTCAAGATGAATGGCATGGTCATGTCAAGTGTGAGAGTACACCAAGATATCGTCCACGAAGACTAACATAAAAAAATCCAAGTATGGATGGAACAATCAGTTCCTCAGTGCCATAAATACTGTCGGTGTATTCTTGAGACCGAACGACATAACCAAATACTCGTATAGACCATAACTACTCTGAAAGGCTGTAATAGGTATATATGATGGTCTAACATGAAATTGATGATAACCGGATCTCAAGTCAATCTTCGAGTACACCTGAGATCCTAGAAGATGATCAAAGAGATCATCAATCCTCAGAAAGGTATATCAGTTCTCGATCATCAACTAGTTCAGTTTCCAATAATCCACAAAACGTTTGAGGGTAATATCCACCTTCTTCACAAAAAAATACAGGAGAACCACAAGGATAAGTACTGGGTCAGATGAATTTTTTTTCATGTAACTCCTCTAACAGCTTATTGAGCTCTTGTAACTCTAGTGTAGCCATCCTATAAGGAGGAATAGAAACCAGTGTTTATTCGAACATAAGCTTAATAGATAAATTACCTCTCACTCTAGAGGAAAACCTTCATAGTCTTCTGGAAATAAATATCTTAAACAATCCACAACTAGAGTAAAGTCCATCTATGAAGTCGCCAGGGCATCCAAATATAAACTAGAAATCTGGGCTGTAATTCCTCCCAACCAATGATGATCGGGTCCATCTCTGCTTTGCTGGACATCCCATTCTACCTTGTGTAGAAAATTACCACCCTCTAGTGATGTGAAACTCCACATATGATGATAAAATTCAAAGAAGACTTGGAAAGAGACCAACCAGTCCATTCTGACAATGACATAGAATCATGTCATCTTTAAGACATAGAGGTCCCATAAGAAGTGAAACCTACTAACCTCAATAGGGAACTCCTTGCACTGATGTACACTAGCCGTCCTAATCCCCAATAGAGTTTCTTGAATAATAACATCCTTATAATTGAATATACAAAAACCATGTCTCTCCATAATAGAAAAAAGATATAAAACTATGGGAAGCCCCTGTATCAAAAAACCACAAGCTGAAACTGAGGAAACTAGAATCTTACCTTTAATTGTAGAGGGTATGAGATCCTGATCCTATTGGGTCTACACTACTAAAAAAGTCTGACCTGTACCGTGAACCTGCGACCCTACCTGACTACCCTGAGCTGATCCACCCTACTATCATAGAAAACCTGTATTCTGACTACCATGACCACAACTACCTCCTTAGCCTGAACAAACTATCAAACTACAATTATTTGATTTTTGAGAAAATGGTAGTACTACTCTTGAACATGGAGTAATAACAGAACCCCTATCACCTTCTGCTGGTGAGGACATTTAGAAAAAATGCTGAATATGACCCATCTTGCCACAAGCTTGGCACTTGACTGGGTAGTTTAGGCAATGTGGTATCGTATGAACACTCTTCTCGCACTAGTAACATACCACCTGGATACCTAAAGAAACATCACGTGAAAGCTCCCATGTGGAACTTCCTTCTATCTGTCGAAGGAGTACGAGACTTGGATTCTAAACCACCCTGGCTTGTAGCTCCCAACTCCCTTGGATTACTCTATGTAATTAGAGCCTAGTTCACTATAGTAGTCACTGAAGTCAGCCTAAAGACATTCACCTATGATTAGATGTAATACCTAAGACCATCCTCAAACCACCTAGCCAAAGATAACTTGTCACCTCTCATAACAGGTGCAGAAATCTAATGTTTTTTTAAATCGAGATGAGTACTCTAGCACTGGAAAAGTTCTCTGCTCCAAATTTTTGAACTATTGGGCTTGACCGTCCCTCAACGTATCAGGATAGAAGTAATCATAGAAGGTCCTTTAAAACTCTTCTCAATTCATATCACGATGATGTATCTCTTGTGAGATAACATCCCACCATCTCTTGGAACTATCCTATAACATGTACATCTTTAGCTTCACCCTCCTCTCCAGTGGAATCTCTAGATGCTCAAAGATAGAAAAAATGGATTCCAACCATGACTCTGTCACCTATGGTCCTCCATTCCCTAAAAAAGTGGGAGGATGTTGTTGCTGGAACACCAATGTCAACTCTTAAAAAGACATAGTAGGATGCGGTGCTCCCTGAATGGTTTGTAACATCCTAAAAAAGACTTTACAGAACTGTACATCAACACCTATGTTCAGTATAACAGCTGGTGCCAAGATGGGCATGACGGGAGGATTTGCTGGTAGTCCCTGATCTACCATTTTTTGTGTCTAATCATTACCTTTTATCTGGTATACAACCAGAGTAAATCATGGTGTCATGACTCTGCATGGTCAAGCATACACCTTAGTTGAAGATTATCAAGGACAATAACTTAGAACTGTAAGAAAGGAACATGATAAGAAACATTCAAATTTTTCAAAATAGGGTTACACAGAGTGTATAACCCCTACACGGAATGTCCTCTTAAGATTTTAACATGGTTTGTACCTCTTCCAAACCTGGTCGTGTAACACCCATACACATTGTATGTTCCTCCCGAGACACGATGTGTACTTGAAGTTCCCCTCCTACCCAGGTTCCTCCACATGGCTAGAACTACACGGTTCTCTCCCAAGTAACACTAAAAGGCATGTTCACCCTACACACATCTTTTTCCACTTAAGTACTAACTACCCATTCATTATTATCCCTATCTATAGGCTCCAAATAGTTATAAAAGAAGAAAAGAAATTTCTCTGATACCACTTTGTAACGTCCCGGTTCAAGGTTCCTCCTTGATTTGCCCCATACCCAGTTGGTCACATGACCTCAAGTGAATTTCCCTAAATTCTAGAGGCTATCGACTAGAAGTCAGGGCCAAGGTTTGATAATGGGGAAACTATGACCTCATTGTTAGAGTATACATAGTGGAATAACAAATAGTAAATAGTATCGGAAGCAGTAGTAAATTACAATAGATGTAAACTACATAAGACTAATATAAAATAATAAACTAGAGAATATATATAAATGATTCATGTCACAGTTGTATAGGAAGTAACCAAACAAGTCACAATGCTAGAAATATTGTACTAAAACCAAGTACATAAAATAAGTTAGCTCCAACAACATCACAAGCCTCAGATTGGTCCCATGTTCTTCAGCTCCAACATTAATCAAGTACCTGATTAAGAAGGGCGGTTTCCCTTATGTATGCCTACAATCATAAAATCTTTTTGGGTCCAGAAGCATGACCCAAACAGGGTGTGAGACAAATACGAGTAGGAAACCACCAAAATATCTATGCCTAACTATCAGTGAATATATATAGAAGGTAAGAAGAAGAAATGAAGTAATAAACTTGGATGTACTCAAAAGTAAACAATCCTATAGTTTTCAATTACATTCATTTACATTATTTAAGTATTAAATCCATTGAATATTGAAATATCAGGATCTAGAATAATCTATATGTCCCCAATGTAATAGCAAAACATATGTCTCAAAATACCATCTAAAAAAAGTAAGATTGAGTCCAAGCTTGTGATTTTTCTTGGCAGGCTCATCACATTCATAAAAAATTCATAAGAAACCCTGTGGGAAATTTATCATAGTCTAACACCTATAGTTTAACATATCATAAATTAAATATAAAAAAAAATCTCTGGGAGAGCTCACATAGTCTAACCCCTTTGGTCCCACATGGCACTAATCATTTACAAACGACCACCTGGGTAGCTCTCACGATTAATTACCCTTGGTCTTCTTAGAAACAATAAAATATAATGTTCTCCTGGAAGTTCTCATAGTCAATTACCTATGGTCCAACATTCATTTAATAATGACACTATAGGTAGCTCTCATGGTCAAACCCCACTAGTCTATGACCACCTGGAAGCTCTCACAATCAATACCTCTTGGTGAACATAACAAAAAATTATAAATAAATGACCCTACCTCAGGAATTTATCGCAGAAAATTCCCCCTTGGTCATACATTCACAATGTGAATCACATGCATCTCAAATAAACAGTTACTCTATCCTAACAACATAAGGCATGCAAAACTAATAAAGACTAAAAGGCATTCTATACCAAACATCCATACTCAAACAAACATGGGAAACACACCCATAATCAAGGTATTAATCCTTACACCTAAGCAATAACCCTTTCTCAATAAAGAAACCCATAGGAGGTATTAAAATAGGTTAAATTACAAAACATACAATACCACAAACAAGGGTATTCAACACTTCAAGTATTTATAATCTAAATATAATAAAAGAAAGGAACAAACCACCTACCATGATGTTGTACGATGAACACTCTTGAACGTTAGCCCTTCAATCGTCATAGAACAACATAGATCTATAAAAAGGTTAAAAACATTAAACCTTGGATAACTCAATAGAGAGAATAAATCCAGAATAGAGGCTCTAGGGGAAGAGAAAACTCACCAATGGGAATCCAACACACCCGATGGTGTCTCAATCAGAGCTCGGATGGAGTAACAAGAGGATCTTGAAGATCTTCGACCATACGTTTCTCTCCAGTTCGAGACACGAGAAGAAGAAGGTATTTATGGAAATCAGATGTGGCCCCGATCCCATTAATAAATTTAAAAAAAAGTACATGTAATGTTCATTTAATGTACAAGTCGTGTACTAGCCTCAACCGGACCCCACTTTTGGTGGTCTTCCAGGTCATCCTCATTGCCATGTACTCGGTCGTTACACGGCCAGTACACGACAACAAACGACAACCGGGTATACAACGTGCACTTAGAAAATTTACAATTCTTCATTTATCTTAAAAAACCACCCTAAATAAATATCCATACTTGAAATTAAGATCTTATTTCATAAAAATTGGAAAATGATGCCATGTGATTTGGGTCATGAGTTGTTCAGAGGATTGGGCCAATGGGGTGATGATGGGTTTCTACATGATGATGCGATGCTGTGTGTAAAGTTACCATGTGTTGTGGGTTTGGTTTTTTCATGATGTTTCTCCCATGAAGTTCTATTTTTAGGTATGGTTGATGTTCATGAATCCTTGAGGATTTTTTTAGCACATGTTGTCGTAGTAGCGAAGAAGGATTGCAGGGAAATTCAGTACCCTTGATCCATGTTTTGTGCCCTTGTGATTTTCAACCAGAAACATGGAAAGTGGTAATGGATAAGAATTCATTGTGTCTTGTTCTTTTTTTATGGATTTTCGGTGATGCTCGGAAGAGCGTCTTGAGGACGAGCCATTATACGGGGGGGGGGGGGGTTGTAAGATCCGAGATCTTTATAAGGTATGTTTTTGTTTATGTTTTAGTTTGGAATCTTCTTTTTGGCTAGATAAGTGTTTCCTCATGTTTATAAGAAGGGTTGGGGGTGTTCTAAGTGTTTGGGACATGGAAGAGGAAGGAAATGTTGCACAGTTTACGCACGTTCAGTGAAAACCGTGCGAAAAATCCTAGGTAATAGTGTATCCACGGACAGATCCTTACACATGGTTGGTGGATGTTTAATAAAACCATGAAGAATCCCTAGGAAATGATGATAAAGGGGTGATTTTTAGGTCAGTATAATCTGCACAGTTTTCACACAGTTTGGAATACTGTGCGGGTAAACTGTGCGGCCTAGAATAGTTGAAAAATTTACAAAACATCCACTCCAGGATTAGAAACCCCAACTCATGTTTCTCCTCCATTTCTCCCCCTACAACCCTAGTGACGAAATTTGATGAAACAAATATCCCAATAGGTGATTCTACTTTAATTCACGGCCATTTGGAGTGCTGTTTATTGTATATTGAAGCCCCGGGTAAGTCTAATATCCTCTTTGATTCCTCCTTTTTATTAGGGTTTTTAGCCTTTTCTCATATCCTTCCAAATCTATAAAGCCATCACTTTCTAGTGAGATCTAGTTTCATGCTTAATGGGGTGTTTTAATCCGGTTCTAAGTCTACAATTAAGAGTGTGTTCACCATTGGATTTGACTTATGTGGTTTACAAGTATTGTCCCATAGTTTTATTCTGGTTTTGTGCATGAAATTTCGTGTTCTTCTTTTCCCCCAATTGTGTTCCTATTCCTGTTAAAGTTTTTTTTGATAAGAATGGGTATCTAAGTGACCGATTGACATTATCACGGTCCCCATATGATGCATAGTAGAGGAAATGACCATTTTAGGGCCACCCATGGGGTGATCCCGCAAAACTTGACCTAGAGTGTGGTAGGGTTAATTGAAGGGTTTCCAAATAATTACATGGAACACATGTAGAATATGTTTTAATGGTTTATTAAGTTGTAAATGTAATGATGATAAATATTCCTATGGTGATAAGGTAATATGGAGTGGTTTTCCGTGACATGAAAATGGGAAAATTGGGTCAAATGGGATTATGTCGATTGTTTAATGAGTTTTGGTTAGAAATGACTAAGGGGATTAACGCATATTAAATGGTGAATTTTTAATTGGATAATGAAATGAAAAATGTGGAAAATTTTAATTAGATTTAATAAGGTAAAGGATGAAATTTTAAAATGTTAATACATGTTAATTAGGTAGTACACCTAAATTATTGAATGTAATAAAGGGGTTGTTTTATGCAATATGAGATTTGTACTTGAAATTCATAAGTGGGTAAATGACTGTGAAATGATAAATGGTCTCAATTGGATCAATGGGTAAATTTATGGTCAATGATGAATTTGTTTAAGGCATAGAGGTTATTGAATACACTTAATGGTTTAAGGCATGAAAATGTGAATTTTACTAGATGACAATGAATTGTAAATTTTTAAATGTGTTAATGGGTTATGGAACAATACTAATTCTTAATTCATTGGCATGTAATATTAAATCCAAGGGCATTGAATATTCTTGGTTGTGTTATGGTATGGTTTTGGTGACTTTATAAATAATAATGTGCACATGGCTTGGTAGAGTGGGGTATTGACATCAGGTTCTACGCCCACGGGTCGAGTTTGACTGAGGCTCAAAACTCCACCCCATAAATGCACGTGTTAGGTATGGTAATGGAGTCTCTATTCCCCTAAGGGTTGAATTCCACTAAGATTGAGGATTCGAGGTGAGGGTAATGTGTTGATGTGATATGTTCATCCCTAGTGAGATAAGGACTTGATTGATTTCCCCTATGCATAGTGATTTTTCCTTATACCCTTGTGTAGATGATATGTACGCGTAACCCAAGGAATATGTGATAAGAATTGACTATGTAGTGAAAATGGTATAATAACTGGAATTGGGTTAAATACTAGCCATTAATTAAATGATTTTTTTAACTAAGGGAACCCAAACAATCCCTTGTTAACTTACCACTTATTTTTTTACATACATGAACTATCTATTAGATGGGGCATTTTTTTGACACTGTTGGTGGTGGCCTAATGAGTTTTATACTCAAACCCTAATCGGGACACCATTGGGTACCTGATCAGATCTCTTGGTTGTAGGACATGACAAGGGAAGAGGACCTACTCTTATATGTGGAGTTGGGATCGAGATTTACATGGGGAAGGACCTCGACATAGAGTTGGGACCCGTCTACAGTTTGGATATTTGTTTTATTTTGGGTCTCTTTAACTTTTCACTACTATACGACATGGAATTGTTGTATTTGATTGGTGTTTGCACCTCATTTGGGAAACGTTTGGTTATGCATGTTTATTGGTGGTTATATTGTTTCGGCTATTTATATTGTGTTATGTTGTGGATCACCCTGGTAAAGAGGGAATAGTCTCCCCACCTAAATCATTAGACCCTTATTGCTTGTCGGAAACCTATGGCATACATGGAGGCTTACTTGAGGTCATGTGACAACCTAGCTTTGGGAACCAGTTTAGTGTATTCCTGGTGGGGAATGTTACAAAGTGGTATCACAGGAATTATTTTCTATTTATTAATATTTAGGAATGGTAGATAGGATATTATGGTAGTGTTAGGCCTTGGTAATGATCTCATGCTTGGGAGTAGCTAACCCATGTATGGGGGAAACCCCAAGTCACCCAGGGTGGGAATTGTTGTTCTTGATGTGTGTTGTTTTAGTTGAATGATATTTCACCATTGGGTGATGCACATATTGTTTGATTTGACTGATTTATGATAATTTTATCATTGTCAAAATGATGAGGTTGCATGTTCATGCATCATTTTAGGCACCTAAGGATATAAGTGGCATACATCATTATAGGAACACACACTTGATGGATGTTTGGGTAATAAAAAGTATAATTCATTTTACTTCCCTGATAAATATGTTGAAAATGATGCCTAATAATGGCAATTCAAGTGGGTTAATGAAAGCAATGAAAATTAATAGTTAAGGAATATCATCTAAAAAGAAATGTTATGAATGGGTTAATATATTGGGTTGTGATAAATTGTAAAAGTTGGTTAGGTGTCTAAAAGAAAAAGGGTTGTATAATGATGGTGAAATTGTTAATGAATTTTTCGTAATGAAATGTGTAAATGAGTTACAATGATAATTATATTATGTTGTGAAATGAGAGATGTGATTAAGAGGAAGGGATCATGTGGTAAAAGAATAATTGGTTCAAAGTGGTTTTGAAGAGAGACTTGTGATTTAGTAAATTGGTTACCCCATTTTGACCATGACCCATGGTAGGTATGGAAGAGGTTAGTGTTCAAAGTGTAATGATGACCCTTGGGATAAAGTATGAATAATGTTTTGTTTAGGGGTTATAGATGAGATATTTTTGAATCATTTTTAAATATTATCAGACATTCTTCGAAGTGTTGGGTGAATGATATATTTAAAATTAGAATGATTGAGTTTAAATGTGGGTATCCTTTGTGTTGTCAGTTTGACCCTTGTTTTTGTGGGTTTGGTAGTAAGAGTTCCTTAGTTTGAGACCTCATATTTGGATTGTGAGGCATTGTCGGTGGTGATATGGACTAAGTGGTGTTTTTAGGGAACGCATACTAGGGTTGTGGACTTGGGGTTATGAGGAATTTTTTGGTAATGTGAGTGAGGAAACACTCATGGTTTGTGATCATATAGAGTGTATACTGGACCTTAAGGATAGTGCCTGGGTCTTGGTAACCTTGTGAGTAGAGATATGTAGATTTTATTTGAATCATGGAGAGGATGTTTTTCTCATTGTGCTGATGGATGTGTCCACACTTTGTATTGAACCTAAAGTGAATGTTTTTTAGTGTGCCGGAAAAAATGTGCATTAGAATGGGGGTGAGAGTGCCATTCACAAGAATTTCTTTGTTCGTTTCTTGATATGTATGGTTTGGAGATAGAAACAATGGGTTTTCCTTATTTTGACTCCATTCAAGGTATTTGGTGTTGTTAAACCTTTAAGGTGACCTATGAGAGAGGCTGGTCAAGGTTTCTAGTGCTTTTGGGTGTGCATCGCACATGTAGATGGTTTGGACTTTGATAGTGGGACTCAAAGTGTTACATGCTGTAGGTATGGACTTGAATGCTAAGTAGGAAGGTTGATGAATGCTTGTGCCACTCATGTTGTGGTTATGAATTTATAGTTACAAAAAATCATGGGTGACCTTGTGGGAGGTTATTCTAGTAGTGAGCGTACATTGGAATATGAGCATGGGAGATGCTCTAGAAGTGGTTTCAACATATACTGAGTACCACTGAGTTAGTAAATGGAATAGTGGTGCCCCCATTCTTTTGTAAAGGAACCCTAGTTCTTGTGATAAGAGGTAGGGTTTGTTGTGAAGAGTTTTATCATATGTATGTCTGAGTCACCACTTTGGATGATGATTAATGGTGGTCTTGAAGTTGTTTTTGAGAAAAAAAGAAAATGGTGGTTGAAGTGTGGTTATATGATTTTGCTTGATGGTGGCACCCGAGGTGTGGGTGATCGCATGGCTTAAATTTTTTGTGTGAATGGTTTGGTTGTTGGATGAGATGCAGAGTCTAGATCACGACTGGTGAGGCGGAATAACCAAGATATATGGTTAGGTAAGTATGAGGGCGATGGGATACACATATATAAAGATTGATTTGTGAGAGACTGATGGTTCAATTGGCGTGGTAGAATATTGTTCTTTAGTTTTTAGTTGTTAGGTATGCATTGGAATAACTCAAGAGGTGTGGTGGAAGTAGTTCCACATGAAATGTTGGTTCACGACTTCTTTGTATTGGTTGTGGTTTTATAGTTAAACTTGGTTGGAAATCACACCTGAGTGGTAGTGGTTAAGGGTAGATGAGTTGTGTTTGTTAAGGGAGCCTGAGATCCTTGAAATTTCATGGTGTCCCATATTTTAACATCAGAAATGGATAATTTGGTGGTGGGGTTCTTCGACAACCTCTTAGCGTACCTTAGCTAGTGAAGATACTTCCCAATATCTTGATATCATCCTAGTTATTTTGGGAACCTCTGGCTCACTATAAGAGACTTGAAGTTGTTCAGTTGGATGAGGGAAGTCATGGATTTATGCACATGGAAATAGTATGTTTGGGGATTTATGGTGGGATGCACACCCTCAATGGATTAGGGTGAGGTCCTCAGGGAGAATCTAGTGTCGGTAAATTCCATGGCTTCTATTCACGGAAGCCAAGAACAGGAAATGGGTGACATTCGTTTTCTTATTTTGAGAAAAAGTTGGATGGCCATGACTAAGTTTGGGGTTCAGTTTGTGATCATATATAATATCCCATAGTTGGAATACCTCATAGAGAGAAATGATAATGGCACTCTTAATATTGGGAGTGCTAAGTAAGTTCTAAATATAGAGAGTAAAACATCAAGTGGATGTAGTGAAACTAGGATGCCAATAAGGAACCTATGAGGTGCATGTTCGGTTCCTCAGAGAGGTAGTTTGGGACTTAGATGTGGTTCCTAATGATCCAAGTGTTGGTTTCAAGCTCATTTTAGTTCCATGTGAATCTTGTGATGTCAGTTTTGGATCCATAGAAGGATGTGGTTGGATATGATGATGGGTTATGGTAAGGGAGGTTGATTTCTATAACTCCAATGAAGACCGGGGTTAGACTCAGGTAATTTCTCCTTAGGTAGTTTTATAACATCTTGAAGTTGAGGGAACCTTGTCCTCATGATGTGCTGTAATGCCAAGGGTGAAGCCCGATGATGATATGAAGAGAAGTAATGTTGTGATGATGTAATTCAATTGGAATTTAGTAAATGAACTCAGTGGGTGTGTGAGATGATAATAATAGGATTCAAGTCAGTAAGTACCTCAGGAAGGTGATAATGGGGTAGTGTACTGTTAGTGAAAAGTGGGTGTTTTGGGACAATCCAGTCGGTTGTGGCCCAACCTGAGATGGTAAGCATGAATTGGTATGGTGAAAGTGCCCCACCTCTAGGTTCATTTTTGGGTGGAAACTGCCTTTTTGAAATGAAGTTATACCTATGTGAGGTCAAGTTTATCTTAGTACTCAAATGGATAGGCTCAGAATGTCATTAAAAATGGTTTAGATTGTGTAGCTAGATGTTGATGTTGGTTCATGCCCCTATTTATGGTTGGGAATGATGCGTTAGAACATTTTAAATGATGGGAATGTTGATTTGAGTTATGGTGGTGATTCAATGATGAGAGAGGTACGAAGAAACAAAAAATGGGGAATAGAACCATACTGGATAAATTGTTGGGTGATGATGTTACTGGAGTTTTGGGTTGGAATGACTTGAGTGGTCACCGTTTGAGTGATTTATCCCTGATAGAGATCTTTGGAATGGGTTTATTTGGTCAATTACAAAAGAGTTTGGGGTTGTGTTTGGTTGTACAGTTGTGGAGTGGAATTGTTAGGAAATATGATTAGAGGTATCGTGTTTTTTTATTCGGGTGATACCAGGCTTGGCCACCGTAAGAGTTGGGAGAACTGTGTAACATCATGGTTTTGGGTGCCACCCAGAGGTGCCCCATATCGGGTTGGTCACATGACCTCAAGCTCATTTTCCTAAATTCCACAGGCTCCTAACTAGCAGCAAGAGCCATAGTCAGATAATGAGGAATATATTCCCTCATTGGAAGAGTATACACAACAGAATAACAAATATTAAATAGTAGTACGGGTAGTAATACCATACAGTAGAAGTAAACGATAAAATAATGATTGAAAATACGCAAATGAAGCAAATAAAAAATGATTCATGTCACATGTGTCTAGGAAAGTAGCCAAATAACTCACAATGTTGGAAATAAAATACTAAAACTAAGTACATAAAAATAGTAAACTCCAACAGCATCACAAGCCTCAGCTTGATCCCATGCTCTCTAGTTCCAACAACAATCAAGTACCTGATGAATAAGGGAACTTTACCTTATCTATACCTATAACCATATAATCTTTTTGGGTCCAAAATCATGACCCAAACATGGTGTGAGATTAATCCTAGTAGGAAAACACTAAAAGATCTGTTCTTAACTATTAGTGAATATATATAGCAGGTAATAATCATAAATAAATCAATAAACTTATAAGTACTTGAAAGTAAACAATCCTAAAATTTTCAAGTACATTCATTTACATTCATTAATTATTTAATATGTTGACTAATGAAATCCCAGGATCTATCCTAATCTCTGTATCCAATATATAATAGTAACACAAATGTCTCAAAAGGCCATTTAACAAACATGTAATAATGAGTCCAAGATTGTCCTTTGGATTGGTAGGATCATCACATTAATCAAACATTCATAAGAAACCCTCTGGGAATGTTCTCAGAGTCTAAACCCTCTGGTTTAATGTATCATCAATTAAATAAACAATGACCCTCTTGGAAAACTCACATAGCCTAACCCCTTTTGTCCCACATAGCACTAATCATTTACAAACAACCACTTGGGTAGCTCTCATGGTCAATAAACCTTCATCTTCTTAGAAATAATAATATATAATGACCTCCTAGAAGCTCTCATGGTCAATTCCCTATGGTTCAAAATTCATTTAATAATGACCCACTGGGTAGCACTCACAGTCTAACCCCTTTAGTCTATGACCACTAGGCAGCTCTCATATTCAATACCTCTAGGTCAACATAAAAAAACATTATACATAAATTAACCTACCTTGGGAAGCTATCACAATCAATTCCCATTGGTCAAACTTTCAGAATGTGCATCACATGCATCTCAAATAAATAGTAACTCCACCCTAAGAACATAGGGTGTAGAAAACAAAGCAATTATAATAAGCATTCTAGACTAAATTTACATAATAAAAAAACATGGTAAACACATCCATAATTAAGGTATTAAACCTTAAACCTATGAAATAACCCTTTCTCAATAAAAAACCATAACAGGTATTAAACTAGGATAAATTACAAAACACGCAATACCCTATACATGGGTATTTGACACTTTAAGCATATATAATGCAAACACAATCAAATTAATGAACAAACCACATACCTTGATGTTTTAGAATGAACAATCTTGAACATCAGCCCTTGAATTTTCCAATAACGACGAATATATGAAAAAGTATAAAAAAGTTCAACCTTTGATAACTCAAGAGTTAAGAGAAATCAAGAAGAGATGCTATAGGGGAAGAGATAAATCACCGATGGGAATCCAACACACTCATCAACGTCTCAATCAGAGCTCGGTTTAAGGAACCAGAGGAGCTCAAAGATCTTCGGATGTAAATATCTCTCCTATATGAGTCACAAGAATAAAAAGCTATTTATGGAGATGAGACACAACCCTGCTCAGATTAATCAATTAAAAATAAAAGTACACATTGCATTCATTTAAAGTACACATCATGTACTAACCTCAACCGGACCCCACTTTAGGTGGGCTTCCAGGTCACCCACACGGCCATGTACTCATCTGTTACATGGCTAGTACATGGATACATGTGGAAACTAGGTACAAAACGTGTACTCAAAAGTAGATGACATGTACTTAGAAAATTTCCCAATTCTTCATTTTTCCTAAAAAACAACTTGAAATAAATATCCATACCTAAAATGAAGATATGAGTTCTTAAAAACTTCCATCTTAAATCAATTCATCCTTGAATTTCCCTTCCAATGGTGGAAAAGAAGAAACATTGAACAAATTTGTCCACTATTATAGTACATCGGCCTCCCTCTCCCAAGTCTCATCCTGTACTCGCTCGTGTTTCCATAACACTCGTACTAGAGGAACATACCAGCCTAGGAGAACCTTCATGATGTGATCAAAAATCTGAATAGGGTGATACTCAATGGATGAATCCACCTCCAACTCAACCTCCTTGGGTTTAAAAACATGGTACATGTCTCAAAATAAACGCCATAGCCGAGATATATTAAAGGCATCGTGCATAGACTAATACCTATAAGGTAACTGCAACTGATAAGAAACTATCCTGACTCCCTCCAAAACATCAAGTAGACTGAAAAATCTCAGTAAAAGATTCCCCTGTCTCCTAATCCCCATGTGTCCCAACCTTAGTGTAAAACATAAGAAAACCTGATCTTCGACCTCGAACTCGAGAGGTCTTCTTTGTCAATCACCATAAGATTTCTTACGAGACTGTGTAGTAGCCATCATCTTTCAAATCAACTCAACCTGCTCAGTGGTCTCCTATACAAGATGAGGTCCAAGCATAGAAGACTCTCATGCCTCTAGCCAATATAGGGGTTATCATCATGGACTACCGTATGAAGCCTAATAAGGTTCCATCTGAATCGTCATGTAGAAACTGTAATTGTAAGAAAAATCCACTAGGGGTAAGTGTCTCGTCCAATAACCCCCAAAATCTAGGACACATTCTCGAATCATGACCTCTAAAACCTGAATTTTGCACTTGGAGTAGCCATATATATGGGGATGGTATGCTATAATCAGTATTACATGTGTACTCAAATCCCTTTGTAGTCCCTTCTAGACATGAGAAGTAAACTGGGAATCCCTGTGTGAAACAATAGAGTGTGGAACCCTAAGAAAACATACAATCTCACAGATGTACAAACATCCATGATTATAAAAACAGAAGGTCTCCTTGATTAGTAATAAATGTGAAACTTTTGTGACTCTGTCAACAACAACCCAGACTGCATCATTTCTTCATGGATACATTGGTAAACTAATCATGAAATACATTGTGACATCATTCCACTTCCACTCAGGAATGGGTAACTACTATAAAAGTCCTTCGGGTCAGTGATTCTCCACCTTCACCTACTGACAGGTGGAACATCTCATAATAAAACTAGATACATACCTCCTCATACTTTTCCAGCAATACTAACATTGTAGATCTTGATACATCTTGGTGACACCAGGCTGAACTACCAAAAATAATGAATGAAAATATCGCATCAACTCTTCTCGTATTTCTACTGACACCTATACATGTCCATGGAAATGAAATATCTCATCACCGCCTATGGTCTACCCAAGAATTGGGTCATCTCCAAACACCCTCTCTCATAGGACTAGGCCTTAGGAATCTAATAGTTGCCTCATTTATACTTGATCCTGTAGAGTAGAGGTAAAAAATATAGAAGAAAGGAATGTATGCCTTTGTCTGTCGTGAGCCTCCAAATTCATATCATAGAACATAGACTTAAGATGACACTCACCACTATCCTCCTAAATTGCCTGTATTTGATTCCTCCTGCTCAACACATCAGCCACTTCATTGCCTTTCCCAGGCATGTAGGAAAACTCAATGTAAAAAGACTGAATGTACTCTGCCCACTTACGTTGTCTCATATTCAGATCATGCTGAGTAAAGATATAATTGATACTTTTGTGGTAATCAAATACCACAAAATTATATCCTAAAAGATAATATCTCCAACAACGTAAAGCATGAACAACTGCAGCTAACTCAAGATCGTGCGTTGGTTAATTCCTCTCATGTTTCCTCAACTGTCAAGACCCATACACAATGACATCTTCCCCCTGCATAAGCACTACTCCCTGCTCGATTCTTAATGCATCGCAGTAAATGGTGTAACTCTTGCGTAGATCTAGAAAAATCAATATCTAGGTGGGAGTCAATTTCACTTTTAGCTCTTGAAAGGATGAATCATAGGAATCTATACACAAGTACTTTTCTCCCTTCTTAGTTATGTCCATCATTGGCACTTCTAAGAGTGAAAAGTTTTTTATAAAGAACATGTAGTAACCAGATAGCTATAGAAAACTCTGTACCTCAAAGACATTCTTCAACTCCTCCCAAGAAACTACTACTCTCACTTTCTTTGGATATACTAATACTCCTGTCTCTGAGATAAAATTACCCAAGAAGTGAATCTGGTCCATCCAAAAGTGGAATTTTGAGAGATTAACATATTACTGATGCTCTCTCAGTGTACTCAAAATGATCTCATGATGGAAGGAATGGTCGTGTAGAGTGTGAGAGTACCCCAAGGTATTGCACATGAATATTACAACAAAATAATCCATGTAAGGATGGAACACTCAGTTCATCAGTTCTATAAATACTTTTGGCACATTCGTGAGATTGAACATCATAACCAAATACTCGTATATACCATACATACTCCGAAAGTTTGTAAGAGGTATATCTGATGGTATAATGTGCTAATGATGATAACTGGATCTCATGTAAATCTTTGAGAACACCCGGGCACCTAAAATCTAATCAAAGAGATCATCAATCCTCGACAAGGGATATTGGTTTTTAACCGTTAACTAGTTCAGTTTTCTATGATCCACACAAAGTCTGAGGGTACTATCCACCTTATTCACAAAAAGGAGAGGTGAACCCCAATGAGAAGTACTGAGTCGGATGAAACCCTTTTCCTGTAACTTCTCTACCTACTTTTTGATCTCCTGTAACATTCGTGTAGCCATCCTATAAGGAGGAATGAACACCAGTGCCGATCTTGGCACAAGAACAATAGATAAATATACCTCTCACTCAAGAGGTAAACCAATAAATTTTTCTGGAAAGACATATCTAAAACAATCCCCCACTGGAGGAAAGTCCATATATGAAGTCCCATGGTCATCCTGATATAAACTAGAAACCTGGAATACAATTCCTCCCAACTCATGATGATCTAGTCCAGCTCTACTTTCCGCAACATCCCATTCACCCTTGTGTAGAAAAGTCCCACCCTATGGTGATGTAAAACTTACCCTACAGTGATAAAAGTCAAAATACGCTTGGAAGGAGACCAAATAGTCCATTACAAGAATGAAATAAAAGCATTTCATCCTTAAGAAATAGAGGTCATATATGAAGTGACACCCACCAACTTCAAGCTGGAACTCCTTCCACTGACGTACACA
The DNA here is from genome assembly GCA_963277665.1 of Viscum album. NCBI lineage: Eukaryota > Viridiplantae > Streptophyta > Magnoliopsida > Santalales > Viscaceae > Viscum > Viscum album. Next base: position 529,065,154 of record OY728146.1, read on the forward strand.
AGACGTCCTAATCCCCAATGGAGTATCTAGCATTATAAATTACTCAGAAGTGAAGATACATAGCCCTAGTCTCTCCACAATAGCAAATAATATAAAACTATGGGAATCCCCAATATCAAAAAGAGAAAAAGCTTAAACTGTGGCAACTAGAATCGTACCTCTAACTGTAGAGGGTCCGAGATCCTGCTCCTATTGGGTCTGCTCCATTGAAAAAGTTTGACCTATAAAGCAGCCTTGCGACCCTGTCTGAATACCCTAAGCTGATCCACCATGATATTACTAAAAACCTATAGCCTGACTACCACTTCCACGACCACCTCCTCAGCCTGAATGGCATATCGAACTCCAGTTCCCTGATTGATGTGAAACTGGTAGTCCTGCTCTTGAAACTGGAGTCATAATAGAACACATATCACCTTATTCTAGTGAGGACATCTGGACAAAACTCCTGAAGATGAACCATCATTCTACAAGCTTGGCACTCGATTGGGTCCTTAGGGTAATGTGGTATCATATGAGCACTCTTCCCGCACTAGTAGAATACCACCTGTCTACCTAAAGAAACATCAGGTGAAAGCTCCCTATGACACTTCCTTCTATATTTTGAAGGAGTAATAGACCTAGATGCTGAACTGCCCAGACTCGCAACTCTCAACTCCCTCATATTATGCCCAGTAATCAGTTCCTGTTTCACTATAGCATTCACAGAAGTCATTCTAAAGACATTCACTTGAGATCAGATGTAATACCTAAGAACATCCTAAAATCTCCTAGAAAAAGATAAATCCTCACCTCCCAAAACAGGTGCAAAGCAATGAAGCTCTGTAAATTGAGATGAGTACTCCATCATTGAATGAGTACCCTGCTACAAATGCATGAACTCTCAGGCTTGATTAACCCTCAACATCTCAGGATAGAAGTAATCATAGAAGGTCCATTGAAACCCTTCCCAAGACACATCCCAATGATGTCTATACATTGAGATAATATCACACAATCTCTTGGAAGTATCACGTATCATGTACATTATGAGCTTCACCATCATCTTTGGAGGCATATCCAGATGATCAAAGGTAGAAATAATGGCCTCCAACCATGATTCTGTAGCTTTTGGTCCTCCATCCCCTAAAAAAGTGGGAGGATGCTACTACTAGAACACCCATGTAAACTCTACCATACATGGGACAGGATGTGGTTCCCCTTGAATGGTTTGTAACATCCTGAAAAAGCCTTCACAGAACTGTGCATCAACACCTGTGTCTAGTATAACAGATGGTTCCAAGACGGGTATGATGAGAGGATCTGTTGGTAGTCCCCAGTCTACCATTTCCAGTGTCAGATCATTTCCCCATATCTGGCATACAACCAGAGGAATTAGTTGTGGCTTAAATCTGTAAGTTCAAGAAAACACCTCAGTTCAATATTATCAAGTAAAACAACTTATAAGTTAAATAAATGAACAAGATAAGAAACATTCATGTTTTTCAAGATAGGGTTACACGGCGTGTACAACCCCTACACAACGTGTTCCCTTAAAATTTTAACATAGCATCTACCTCTACCAGATCTGGTCATGTAACACCCATACACACGACATGTTCCTACTAAGAAACGACATGTACTTGAAGTTGTACTCCTGACTAGGTTCCTCTACACAGCTATAACTACATAGTTCTATCTTGTGTAACACTACAGAACATGTTCACCCCACACACAAAGTGTACCTCTTATCCCAACTGCCCGTATTGTTATTCACATATTCGAATACATGGTCGAATATAAACGATTTGCTCAGTATAAAATTTCATCTTCCTGTATCATTGGTTACACGAATGGATAAACAGTTCCTTACAACACATTGTGTATGACCCCTACACGGCATGTTCTACCAAATGTTTCCCAACCCCGTATCTCTACTCACATAGTTAGACATAAGGTCAATCACTACACGGAGTGTCCTCCCAATACACATCATGTAGTTAAGAATTTTCTTTTCATCCGGAATAGAAGAACACATAATGTGAGTTCATAACACCACACACCATGTTGTCTGGGTTTCCAGATAGTAGGTCTCTGAAACTTCTCTAAAACCCTTAAAACTATATTATTTTGTCCATGGAATGATAAATTCATACCATGAGATCCCATACTCCCAAAAATTAAATTTTTTCATCATTATTCATATCATAACTTGACAAAATTCAATTAATATTCAAACAAGATCCACCAAATTACAATCTGAGAGGGCCCATAACACCTCAGGGACCAAATATTGGCATCCATCCAAATGGAATTACAAGAATGAATGACATGTGATCTCTATCAAGTACCTATATGATGTGTGAGATGGCATACCTTCATCTCATCAGGTATAAAAATAAATAAAACCTCAATAATATCAATGATAATAGCACAAAACAAGTGAATAACCCAATGGTGAAATCAAATCAACCACAAGAATTACAAAACCAGATAAAATTGAAATATTCAAGGTACCTTGGATTTTCCCTGTACAAGGGTTAGATACTCCTGGGAAAGACTTAATACGAACTACCCATTCATTCCTATTCCTATCTATAGTCTCCAAACTGTAATATGATCAGAAAAGAAACTCCTCTGATACTACTTTGTAACACCCTGGTTCTAGGTACTACCCAGAGGTTCCCCGTACCCAGTTGGTCACATGACCATAGGTGAATTCCCTCATACGCCAAAGGCTGTCCACTAGTAGTGAGTGCCAAGGTATGAAAATTGAGAAACAATGCCCTCATTGGAAGAGTATACATAGCAGAATAACAAATAGTAAATAGTAGTATAAGTAGGAATACCATACAACATAAGTAAATAATGGAAGAATTATAGAAAATAAGAAAATGGAGCATATATATAAACGATGCATGTCACATGTGTCTTAGAAAGAATCCAAACAAGTCACAATGCTGGAAATACAATACTAAAACAAACTGTAGAAAATTAGTAAACTCCACAAGCATCATAAGCCTCAACTTAGTCCCATGCTCTCCAGCTCCAACAACAATCAAGTACCTGATTAAGAAGGGAGCTTTCCCTTATATATACCTACAACCATATAATCTGTTTGAGTCCAAAAGCCTGACCCAAACAGGGTGTGAGACGAATCATAGTAGAAAACCACAAAGAGATTTATACCTAACTATAAGTGAATATATATATAAGGTAATAAGAAGAAATAAAGAAATAAACAAGGAAGTACTCAAAAGAAAACAATCCAACCGTTTTCAATCACATTCATTTACATTCATTAATTATTCAATCTGTTGAATAATGAAATATCAGGATCTAGACAGATCTATGTATCCCATGTGTAATAGAAAAATAGATGTCTCAAAAGACCATCTAAAAAACATATAAGATCAAGTCCAAGCTTGTTCTTTGGCTTGGCAAGGTCATCACATTAATAAAACATTCATAAGAACCCTTCTGATAAAATCTTCATAGTCTAACCCCTCTGGTTTAACGTATCATCAATTAAATAAACAATAACCCTCTGGGAAAGCTCAAAAAGTATAACCCCTTTAGTCTCATATGGAACTAATCATTTACAAATGACCACCTAGGTATATCTTATGGTCAATACCCCGTGGTATTCTTAGCAATAATAAAATATAATGACCTCCTGTAAGATCTCACAGTCAATTCCCTATGGCCCAGAATTCATTTAATAAACACCCTCTAAGTACCTCTCATGGTCTAACCCCTCTGGTCTATGAACACCTGATAGATCTCACAATAAAAACCTATGAGTCAACATAACAAAAAATTATAATTAAATGACCCTACCTTGGGAAGCTCCCACAGTCAATTCCCCTTGGTCATACTTTAACAATGTGAATCACATGCATCTCAAATAAATAGTATCTATATCCTAAAAACATGAGGTATGGAAAACAAAGAAATCCAAATAGGAATTCTAGACCAAACAACCAAATCAAACAAACATGATAACACAACCATAATCAAGTTATAAAACTTTATGCCTAAGCAATAACCCTTTCTCAATCAAAAAAACCATAGTAGGTATTAAAATGGGTTAAATTTAAAAACACGCAATACCCAAAACATGGGTATTCAACAATTTAATCATATATAATACAAATATAATACAATAAAGGAACATACCACCTACCTTGATGTTTTATGATGAACACTCTTGAATGTAGGCCCTTAAATCAGCCTAAAAAAATCTAGATATACAAAAAGTTTAAAAAAGTTCAACATTGGATAACTCAAGAGAGAGGATAAATCTAGAAGGGATGCTCTAGGAGATGAGAGAAATAACTAGTGGAAATCCAACGCACCTGGTGGCGTCTCAATCAATGCTCAGACGATGAAACGGGAGAAGCTCAAAGTTCTTCAGTCATACGTCGCTCTCCTGTACGAGACACATGAAGAAGAAGGTATTTATAGAGATGAGATGCAGCCTTGCATTAATTAATCAATTAAAAATAAAAGTACATACTTTATTCATTTAATGTACACACTGTGTACTAGCCTCCACCATCCCCTAATTTAGGCAGTCTTATGGGTCACCGATACAGCCATGCACTCAGCTATTACATGAGCATTACACAGCTACACAGGGAAACCTGGTACACGACGTGTACTCAAAAGTACTCAGCATGTACTTATAAAATTTCTAATTCTTCCTTTTTCCTTAAAAACCACCTGAAATAAATATCCATACTTGAAATGAAGATATGAGTTCTTACAAACAGGAAAATGACGCCAAGTGATTTGGGTCATGAGCTGTTCAGAGGATTGGTCTGATGATGTGACAATGGGTTCCTCCACGATAATATGATTTTGTGTGTCATGTTCCCATGTGTTTTGGGTTAGGTGTTGTCACTGAAGTTTCCCCCATGATGTTCTAGTGTTGGGTATGGTTGAAGTTGATGCATCCTTGAGGAGATTTCAGCTCGTGTTTTGGTTGTAGTGAGGAAGGATTATGGGGAAAGTCTGTGGCCTTGATCCGTGTTCAGTGGCCCAGTGATGTGAAACAAGAATCATGGAATGTGGGAATGGATAGGAATTCCTTATGGCTTGATCTTTTTTTATAGATGTTTGGTGCTGATTTAAAGAGCAGCTTGAGGATGAGCCATTATAAGGTGCAAAGGTTGTAAGATCCTTGATCTTCTTAAGGTATGTTTTTGTTTAAGTTTTGGTTTGGCCTCTTATTTTCTTCTAGATAAGTGTTTCCCCATGTTTATGAGAAATATCGGGGGTGTTCCAAGGGTTCGGGACACATAAGAGGAAGAAAAATAAATTTTTGGGAATGTTGCACGGTTTGCACACAGTTAGTGAAAACCGTGCAGAGCATCCCAGGTAACTATACAGCCATCGACTGAGCATTATGCATGGTTGGTGTATGGTTAATAAAACATTATGGAATCCCTAGGAAACTGTTTTGAGGGGGTGATTTTTGGTCAGTAGAATCCGCATGGTTTTTTCATGGTTTGGAAAACCGTGAGGGTAAACCGTACGACCCAGAAAAGTTTAAAAATTTACAGAATTCCCACTTTGGGATTTTAAACCCTAACTCGGGTTTCTCATCCATTTCACCCCCTATAAACCTAGTTATGAACTTGGATGACCCGAGCTCCCAATAGGTTATTCTCCTTTGATACTTGGCCATTTGGAGCATCATTGGTGATGGATTGAAGACTCGTGTAAATCTAATCTCTTCCTTGATTCCTCATTTCGATTAGGTTTTTCACCTTTCTCCCATATCCATTCAAAGATCTAAAACCCTCTCTTTCTAGTGAGATATAGGTTTTTGATTCAATGAGTGTTTTAACCAGGATCCTAGTCTATGATTAAGAGTGCATTCATCATAAGATTTAGGGTAGGTGGTCTTTAAGTATTATCCCATAGTTTTATTCTAGATTTGTACATAGAAGTTTGTGTTCTTATTTTCCCCTAATTATGCTCCTGGTCCTATCAAAGTGTTTGATAAAAAGGGGTATCTAAGTGATCGATTGAAAGCCTCATGGTTCCATTTGGATGCGCAGAGGAGGACTTGACCATTTTAGGTCCACCCATGGGTTGCGCCCGCAAACCTGAACCTAGAGTGTGGTAGGGTTAAGGGAAGGGTTACCAAATAATATTGTTTAACCCATGTAGAATATGTCTTAATGGTTTATTAAGTAGTAAATGTAACGATGATAAATAGGCCTAGGGTGAAAAGGGAATAATTAGTTGTGTGGAATGACATGAAAATGGGAAAATTAGGTCGAATGGGATTATGTCGATTGTTTCATGCTTTTTGGTTACAAATGCCTAAGGGGATTAGTGCATATTAAATGGAGAGCCTGTAATTAGATAACAAAATGGGAAATGGGGAAAATGTTAATGACATGTAATAAGGAAATGGATGAAATTGTGGAATGGGTTTATACATGAGAATTAGGTGGTACACCTAAATAATTGAATGTAATAAAGGGGTTGTGTTATGTAATATGAGAGTTGTACTTGAAATTAATAAGTGGGTAAATGATTGTGAAATGATAAATCGACTCAATGGGTAAATGTATGGTCAATGATGAATTTGGATAAGGCATAGAGGTTGTTGAATAAAATTAATGGTTCAAGTTATGGGGATGAGAATATAACTAGATGAAAATGAATTGTAAATTGGTAAATGTGTTAAGGGGTTATGGAACAATATTAATTCCCATGTCATTGGCATGTATTGTGAATTCTAATGGAATTTAATATGCCTGGTTATGTTATGGTATGGTTGTAGTGACTTGATAAATAATCATGTGCACATGGATTGATAAAGTGGGGTTATTTACTTGAGATTCTACGCCCATGGGTAGATTTTGACTGAGGCTCTAAACTCCACCAAGTAAATGCATGGTTTAGGGAAGGGGACGAAGGCTCCATTCCCCTAATGGTGGAATTCCACCTGGAATAAGGCTTTGAGGTGAGGGTATTGTGTTGATGTGATATGTGTATCCCTAGTGAGATATGGACTTTATTGATTTCTCTTGTGCATAGTGATTGTTTACCTTAAACCATTGTGTATATTATATTTATACCTAACCCTAGGAACATGTGATAAGAATGAACTATATAGTGAAAATTGTATAAGAAATGGAATTGGTATAAATACTAATCATTAATTAAATGAACTTTGTTAACTAATGTCACTCGAATTGTCCACTGTTTACTTACCACTTATTTTTTACATTCATACACTATCTATTAAACTGGATATATTGTAGAAAATGTTGGTGGTGGCCTCCTGAGTTTTGTACTCACACCCTGCTCGGGCCATTGTTGGGTACTCAAGCTGATCTCTTGGTTGCAAGATAGGACAAGGGAAGAGGCCCTACTTTGAGATGTTGAGTTGGGCTCGGGATGTACATAGGGAAGGATCCAAACATGGAGTCAGGACCCATTTGGAGTTTGGATATTTATTTTATTTTATTTTTTTCACTTTTCTCTACTTTACGATATGACATTGTTGTATTTGGTCGGTGTTTGTACCCCATTTTGGAAACATTAGTTTATGCATGTTTATTAGTTGTTATATTGTTTCTTATATTTATATTGTGTTATTTTGTGGATCACATTGGTAAAGAGGGTATAGTATCCCCACATGACTCATTAGACCCTCACTACTGGTCGGCAACCTCTGGTGTACGAGGAGGTGGACTTGAGGTCATGTGATGACCCAACTCAGGGCACCGATTTAGTGGATTCTAGGTCAATAAAATTACAAAATATATTATATTTATATAAATATAAATATATTTATATATAAATATTTTATTTTTAATGATATATAAATTTTTTAACGAAATATACTATATATTAGTAGTAAAAAAATTGGGATAACGATAGTAAATGTTACATTTATCAATACTAAAAATTTGATGATAAATGGGTATTTTTATCAGTGATTTTTAGCACTGATAAAAGCACCTTTTATCAGTGATTCTTTACTTATAATAAAATTACCCCTTTTACCTGTTCATTTTTTAGTGTTGATAAAGGGTAGTAATGGATAAACCCTAATATTTTTTTTGTGAAATATGTATAGGGATTTGAGATAACATATTTGGTGGGATTGTATGAAGTTTGAAATTGATGATTATGTGTTAGATGTTTGGTTTTCCAAAAATTAAAATCCATGAGACAACATCCTAGATGAGTCAAGTAACACATTCATATTACTGCGAGGAAATGGGATGTCATTACTATGGAATTTTTCATAGTAATTCCAAAGGCACCTAGAAAGAATGATGCAATATGAGTTATTATTGATCACCTAACCAAGTATTCATATTTCATCGCTATAAGATAAGATTTATCTCTTTATCACTATATAAGGAGCTAAATGTATGATGTTTTAATATGTAGTGGTATAACAATTTCAATTGGGTATGATTGTGTTCCTCATTTTACATTGAAATTCTAGAAGAGTCTTCAAAAGGATCTTGGTACTGAGATTCATTAGAGCACTACCTACCATCGTCAAACTGTTGGACAGTTTAAAAGGTCAATTTAAACAATGAAATACATGTTGAGGTTATTCTCACTATACTTACAAGTTTTGTCGGATCAGTATTTACATTTGGCAGAGTTTCCTTATAATAATTGTTTACATTTTAGAATGCCAATGGAACTGTATGAAGTACTACATGGAAAGATATTTTATACTCTAACTTGTTTAAATGATACAAGTTAAAGTAAAATTGTAGGGATATAATTTGTTTATGAGAAAATAAAAAAATTAAAGTCTCTTCAGGGTCATATTAAAGAATATCAAAGTAGGTAAAAGTGTTATGTCGAAAATAAAATGAGGTATTTAGAATTCCAAGTGGGAGATCAAGTTTTTTTGAAGCTATCCCTATGTGAGGGTGTTATAAGTTTTAGTATGAAAGGTAAAATGATCCAATGGTACATCAAACCAATTGATTTTTTTGATATAATTGGAGATGTTTCATAGAATTTGGAAAAGCCACAAATTCTTTCAAAAGTATATAATGGGTTCCATATATCATTGTTAAGAAAGTACATGACATACCCAATTAATGTATCACCTATGATAAAATAGAATTGGAAAATATCATACTTTAATGTGTAGAAACCATGAAGATCATTGATACTAGAGATACATTATTTACAAATTAGATGACTCTTCTGGTAAATGTACTTTGGATAAATCAAAAAATTAAAGAAGAAACATGGGAACCGAAGGAGGTTAGGAAGAAATACTTCCTTTATCTTTTTAGATGGTATTAACCATGAAATTTCTATGGAAAATTTGTTTTATGAGGGAAAAATGTTACATAAAAAGACATTATCATTTATTTCTTTTTAAATTAATTCAATCTCTTCAATATATTTCAATTCACACAACATCAGGATTAAACTAAACAAGATAATATATTAAAATAATATTTAAACATGACCATTATAACATAGATATTAAATTGGAGGGTATGAATAGGGCTCAATAAATTTTTAAATATATATAAATTTTACACATTCATTGGTTATATATTAATTTGAAATAAAATAAGAATCATTTGAATTTAAAATAATTTTTTTTTTGATTTTTTTTCTTCAAAGAAAACAGTTTAGTCGCTTCTTGAGCACTTGTGATAAATTTTATTTTGGAAAATTTCACCTAATTTATTTTAAAAAATAACCTTATTTTTTCAAATTAGCACATAAAAATTAGTTTAGGGCACTTTGTTTTTGTATTTTTAGGATTTTTTTCATTTTTCAATGTATAGTGAAAAATATTACTTTTGTAATGCCCCGACCCCAGTTACGCAGAGTGGGTGCATTATTACATTACATTGGAATGATATAAAGAAAATCATGTCCCGAAAGACTAATCAGTTTAGTAGCCTTGGAAATAATTGATACATTTATATGTTTTACATTACATTATAAAATGAAAAAATACAACAACATTATTTCCATAGACCACACTCATATCACCTCAGACTATCCCTGTAAGTCAGTCATAAAATACTTCTTTGTTTCCTGGGAAAAATAAAACATAGAAAGGGGTGAGCTCAGATGCCCAGTAAGGATAAAAATATAGAGGAAACATTCATAAATAAGCATAAACATTTAAGGTAATGAATAAGACTAAAAAATCATTTTAAACTTGAAATTCATCATAATATGAAAAAGATAAAATAAAATAATACCATTTATTTATTCACATGGATATTCTACTAGTATAATAATCACATGCAATATCAATAACCACTTCCATAATGATAGAATGCATAATGCCAGAATTCATAACCACATAGTCAAGGACTTGTGCCAATAATAAAAATAAGTTTTTTTTAGTTTGTCTCACGAGACATACCGATGCATTGAGGAGCTATAGTGATCTCCACCAGTCACTTACTAAGTCCAATGCATTCCTCATATGAAAAGGTTTAAACATAACATAAAAATTCATATTAAAAATAGAATATAAAATGTCAATACTTTATCCATAATCCATGGATGGTGTAAAAATAATACATCCATAGTAAAAAATATCACGAAACCTTCAATACAATATGGAAGTTTTTGTATCATAATAAATCAACTACAAATAAGCTTAAAATCCATCAAAGGATGATGACATAGATGAAATCAAAACCTTTTTTAGGGAAATATCTATTTATATTTTGAAATAATTTAAGATTCACATAATTATAATGAAAACATTTATTTTTAATATATTCTTATAATCTTGTAAGGTAAGCTTAGACGTAGTTATAACGGCGTAAAATTTCCGCACCTGTCGTATAAGTTAAAAAAACATTCATTCCTTAATTTTGTAGAAATGGTCATAAAGTACATTGTTTGGAAAATGAAGGAATGATTCCTTTCAAAACATAATATAAAATTTCAAAAAAGGGCATAAATGACATTAACCCATTCTATAGTAAATAGTAAAAATGTTTTTGAATACATTTTTAGGAAACAAGGATGTGGATGATAAAGAGGTCTGAGTAGATAATTACATATAAACAACCTTGAATAATGAAGAGGTTGTAGAATTAACCCTTACCTTGTACTTTTCCCTGGTTGAGGGTAGGTTAACCTCCTGTATAATGGTGAAATAATTTTTATTAAATTATACAAGAATCATAAAAATTAATATGATATCATATATGATCTTTTAACATTGCTTTGTTAATAATATCTTAGTATTATCGTCGTTTCGGGTGTTAACTGATTCGTTTTCCTCTATATGATTTATTACGTAAGTAATGTTTATTATGGATAGGATGTATCTTATTCATATTAATAATGATATTAAGTCTTTAAAAATTATTTTTAATCATCTAATGAAAATTATTCTTGAATGGATATGATGGGGAATGAATCTCATCACGTTCGTGGAGACGGTAATCCGTACGTACGCACGAGCAATAATATCATTATTTTGATATTAAAATAATATATGATTGGATGGTATATCATATATAAAGAATAATTATAATGTTATATTTATTATTTACATCAATTACACATCATTATTATACCTATCCAAATAATAATGTACTGAATAACAATTACACCACGATGTGGAGACGGTAAGCTGTACGTACGCACGTATGGTGACATGTCATTCAAAGGACGGATAGAATAATGAATATGGTGGTAAAATATTTATAATAACATCAAAATATATATAAGATACTGGATTTATTATTTTATAATGGAAACAACAAAGAAATAGGAAGGGGAAGAAGAAAAGAACATGAAAGAGGTGATGAAATATTTACCTCTTCTTTGGGTTCTTTCTTTTGATTTGATCAAAAGGGATCTTTAGGTTGGATTTCTGACTAAAGGAAGGACTCTAGGATGAAGGTAGGACAGTTGATAGGGTATTTGGGTAGGGGTTTTCCTATCCAAAAGTCTTTTAAGGTGTGAATTTGAGGGAATGTGGAGTTCTCTTTTATAAGAGGGGTGAGGGGAACCTTAGGAAAAGTTAGAAATATTCTTTTATAATAAAATAATTTTTCGGTTTCTAATGGCTCCAAAACGAATTATTTAAAGGTTAATGTGGGGATATGTCTAAATACACTCAATAAATAGGTTATAGATATGTTTTTGTCACCATATTAACTTTATCTTTTAGATTTAACTCTTTGTTAAATAGTTTGACATTTTCCATGTCTCTTTGTATTTTTATATTATATGGTTAATAAAAATACTATAAACTTCCTAGAGAACCCCAAGTGATTCATTAATGATAAAAATATTATTATATAAGTCATTTAGTCTATACTTATATTTTTAGTAATATTATATTAATTAATAATATAATATTTGTTTTAAAAATTCCTTTTGGTCAATTTCGACACAATTTAATAATTGATTTTTGATAAAGTCCTAACAACTTTATTAATTAGAAATAAATTCATTTAATAAATAATAAAATGTCATATTATCCTAAAAAATTCGTGGATGTCATGTAAACATTAAAATTATTTTTATTGTAACATTTATAATACCACTTATTTGATTTTTTCATTAATAAGGAAAGTACTGCATCATTATTGTGTCATAAATAAATTTAATTATTCAATGTCTAAAAATTATAAATAAAATACCATTATGTAGGAAATATTTTTATATTTATAATGATTTTTTATATTCTAAAATATAACATATATAACCCTATGTAAAAATTGTTTTATTAAAAGATACATGCTTACGTTATTTTTGTATTTACTTTAACTTAATTAATATCAAGTGTCATTATCACTTACAAGTGGCTCCATGGGGTCCCAAAATAGACCCAAGAATTCCCATGGTTGTACATGTATCATTAAATAGGGTTAGTACACATGTTAGGGAAATTGAATATTATTATAATATTATTTTTTACCCTTATTTACCGGATTTACCCTTTGACTATAATAAATAACATATTTACGGAAGTAATTATTCAAAATGTCTAAAAATAAAAGTTACCTATTTACACAATTTGAACCCCCTGATTCTAAATATGGAATCCATTTTTCTAAATTCAAAACATAGAAGTGGCATAAATTAATTTAAAATTAATTTCCATTATCAAAACAAGAAGCGTGTATTTAAGAAATAATAACTATCAAAAGATTGACATTTGCTTATATCCAGTTTAAATGTGAAATTACGTCCAATGACCAACATTGGATTAAATGGTAAAAATATAATCTAGTTATACTTAAAAAACACTCAATATTATAATTTATCACTATAAAATAGTTTGATTAAAAAAGTAGTTTTTAATTAAAATTTAGTGTTTTTCACTATTCATCAAAATTGAATGTTTTCATAAAAATACCAAAAATTCACCCTAAGCTAATTTCGATAATCCAAATCCAAAAATGAAGTCCATTTTGAAAGTTGAAATTTATAAAATTTCAAAAAGTGGGTATTACTATTCATAACGGCTAGTTTGATTGGTTGTGATGTGTTAGAACTCGAAGTTACGTACAACACACACTATTGTATTATTCAAAGAGAAGAGTACCATGGAAGCTTGAGGTGTTACAACTTCTTAATGAAAACATCCTTTTTTTTAGACTAATTATGTAGATAAATTATATTTTAAATTTATTTTAAAGTATAATAAGTTCAATTATATTATATTCAATATAATTTAAGTCATTTTAATTAATTTAATATTTAATTATAATATTAAAACCATCAATAATTATGATAATTTTCTCTTTGAAATCCCACCTTTCCATTACACCTGCATGTATAATTTAAAATTAAATTCTTCCACAACTATGAAATTAAATTGAAAAAATGGAATATATATTTTGAATTCGAATAATTTATATTATCTAAAAATGTAAAATTAACATCTTTTCCCTGAATGAATATTTTAATAGAAAAAAATAATTACTATGGTTAAGGTAAACATGGTTTACTTGGGGTTAAACTAAGAAGATAATGGTCACAATTACCTAGAAACTTCTCAAAATCTTATTTTCTTGAAATATTACAACCTTATAATATCTTATAATATTACGAGAGGTTATTTGGATTAATTTTTAATGTAAATAACTTTTTAATTTTGGATTCTTTTGAGGAACATCCATATAATTTCCAATTGGGTTCCAATTCTTCACTTATAAAATGGCACTCCATCCCCTCACTTTTTCACACCTCCCAAACCAATTCATCTTGACCAAAACCTTTGAAAATAGCTTTAAAACATCGATATACATATTCTATATTTTTCGGTCTTCCCAAAAGACCATGCCTAGGGTCTTTATAAGGATATCTAAAGGAGGTTTCTTTTAGATAAGGTAATTGTCTTAACATAATTCATTTGTTTTTCCTTGTTTTATCACCATAAATTACGTATTAAAATTTAAAATATTATAAAAATGGTATATTTAATATAATAAGATATTATTATGTTTATGTAAAAATATTTATCCATATCCATTTATATCAAATGGGATACAATATCATCAATCATGGGTATGAAAGACTACTGCCTCGCGAACCGATCTAACTCATTTTCCATAAAAACCACTCACAGTGGGATATAATGGAAGAATTAATGTTTATATAAATTAAATATAATATAAATATTATTATATAGTTATAATATCATATATACCCTAATACAATCCATTCTGTTTAAAATACTATAACATCACTCGTGTGATCGGAAGACTACCACCTCACGTAATGTTGCGAATCCTTTTTCATTTACGCTTTAATTAAACAGAAGTAATGATAAATTTAATCAATTTATGTGATATATATATATATATTACATGATATAAATTATATTAAATTAATATATCATACAATTCCTTACCCTTTCACCCATTAAGAGAATGATATCATCGCTCGTGTGTACATAAGGTCTACCATCTCCATGATGTGATGTGATTCATTTTCCATGCCCAAAATTTTGGAATGGTTATAATAATGGATTTATTGATTAAATATGATATTTATAAAATTATTATCATTTTTATATTATTTATTTATATCATTTGTAAAATAACCCGAGCATTCATTACAAATCATGTATGAGAAAACAAGGAAATTAACATCCAAAACAATGAAAGTAATGAAATATTATCAATAGATAGGTGATAAAATGTTAAAAGAGGATCATATATAAAATTATAAATATTATTACAGTTATTTTATTAATTTATATCATGCTAAAAACCAATATACATCAGGTTAAAGCATGTTCAACTAAAGGAAACCCTATGTTATGGGACTTTGTCTCAGTTTCCCTTCGTTGAGGCATATTTTATTATTATGCACCTAGTTTATTTAATATGGTGTACATACTTCCACATTTTCATGTAATATAATTAATAATTCAAAAATAATTGTATTTTAATATTAAATTTGAAATATTTCATAGTAGAGGAATTGAATTAAAAATTACCAAGTGGTAAAAGTTGTTGTACAATATCACTTTATTTTGTGACTTTTAACTTTCTCTTGAAACAATCACATTATGATGATCATTTTTCATTGTAAATTAAATTTCTATTAAATATACATATTATCTTATGACATATATGTTTTTTCCTAAATTATATACCATATTAACATATGGTTTTTTACCTTTAATGCTATTTTATTAGTTAGGAAAATATTGATAAATTTGTATCCTTTACTTAATACGAATACTTAATTATAAGGCATATTGTTCATGAATTAAATTAATTATTTGACATATTATGTATTATTTTTACATATAGATATGGGATGGGCCAAGTTATAGATATCCTCTCAATAAATTGGTAGTTTCATGGGACAAATCAGCTAGCCAAATCACATGGGGTTTTTACCTAGTAGTTTTAAAATATCTTGTGAAAGAAATTGAAAGTAGATGTTTCATTTGACTAAGATCATAACATATAATAATTAAGTATTTCCTTTATATAGAAATTATTTATTATTACTATCCATGAGGTTTTCTCTTTGATGTTTCTATAGATTCATTTTTTTCTCGGTTTCTTGATTAAATAGAACATATATTCAGTTATTTACCTTTCCATATTGATTATTCCTTATCCAATTATAAAAGACAATTTATTGATTAAATGGAATGCATGTTTTTTAACTTACCTTAAAATATTGATTATAGTTTCTTGATTCATGGTAGCTTCTGCAGTATTTGACCCATATGGAGCATTTGAAATCACCCTTATTTTATTTACTTTCCCTAGGATATGGAAATTAATTCATGGATTAAGTTCAATGATGCCAAATTTTTTCTATTAATATGTTTTTTATTTTATTTACCTTTGTAAAATGAGTATCGTGTAAGTATTTGGTTCTCCAAATCTACTAAACTGATCAATTCTTTGAGATACAACCCCTTTTATCTAAGAAAATGTAATCAATTAGGCACTAGCTTTGGGATACTAAATTTGGGGTTGTTACACTTCGGAAAAACCACAATAAATTACACCAGTGTAGAAAAAATTAGGGAATATAAATTGAGAACCTGATGTGAAATCCATTTCCTATAAAAGATATCAGTTAACTATAATTTTTTTTTTCATGTGATGTGTCACTGGAGGGATACTTGTTCGTGATTAACTGAATTGAGATATCATGTTACTTACAAATGGAATCAATGAATGCACCATCACATTTAAATAATCCTATCTAGGTTAGTGGTAATTTAGGGAACCCTCATGCTTCTAAAAAAATAAAAAATTCATCAGGAATATGATTTATCTTCTATGATTGTTTTAGCCCTATAGTCTCAATGGATTCTATCACTAATGAATCACCTGAAGTGTTAGATGGTTTTAGGACCAATAGGGGCCTATATACCCTGATAGGGGGGGTGAATCAGGGTATGGATATTCTTTTCTAAATTATTCCTACCCCACTGGATCTTGACCTCTTTATTACAAGGGTAGCTTTGTTTGCACCTGTGTGTTTATTATGACCACTTCTTTTGTTCTTTATCTGATGATGATACTTTGAATGCAATGCAGCGAAGAAAGAAGGAATACACAAAGATTTTTACTTGGCTCACCCTCACTGGGTTACATCCAAGGAGCATACAACGATGATGTGCCACTATACCAAATCCATTAAGGCTCACTGCCAATAATGTTTGGTCTAGATCACTTCTATGCCCAAGATAAATGCCTTTACAAAGTTTACAGTCATATAACTGCTTTCCCAAGGGTCACTCTCTATTCCTCTATCTTTATATCACTGCCGACAGAAAGGATTACCTTCCTCCTCTTCCTCGGATCACTAACTTGGAAGAGATCCACCCACAGTTTATAGACCTGTAGGTCTCTTCATTTGCATGAACACATGCATCCTCAACTATTGTTAGATTCTCTGTTGAAGTCTAAATTTCATCCACAGATGAATACCCCTTTGCTTCTGAACACTAGGAAACTACCTTTGGAAACACCTTCGCAAAGCACCCTACTTCACAAGGCTCCCAATTTCGCGAAGCTCAAACAAGCCTTCGTAAAGCTCCTACCTTTTCGCGAAGCACTCTCGTGAAGCACTCTCGCTAAGATCAAGTCATTGCAGAGCGACTTCCCTCGCAAAGATCACTAAGCCAATATGGATCTCGCAACATTCACGGAGCTAGAATAGCCGCCGCAAAGCTCCTCTCTTTCGCGAAGCACACTGCCTTCATGAACCACCTTCATGAACTGAGAGAAAAATGTTTTCTTTGAAAACACTCTACTTCTCTCGAGGGGTTATACCTCTACTTATAGGCAATTCCACCGACCCTTGATCCTTCCGTGCGAAGTCAGCGCCACGTCATCTCCAATCGCAAAGCTCCGAAATTTGCATGGGAATTCTCTCAAAATTGCAAAGCACCTCTGCAATTCTCGGATCATGGAGCTCATCATAATCACAGAGCGTTCTGTCAATTACCTCGTTCCACTGCCTCGAAGCTTCCTCGTAAATCCCTTCACCGTCGCGATGTGCTTCAACCTCTTCCATTCGCAAATCTTGTCGTAATCGCGAAGAATCACCACCATCATTCTTCTGGTCTTCGTGAAATCCAAACCATGAAGCCTCTCTTTGTGAAATTCATTCCATTGCAATATTTAATTATGATCTTCATGGAAATCCTATTTTTGTGATGCCCACCAAACTCCAAATTTTGGACTCCAAAAATTTGGCAAACACTGGAAAACGACGCCACCTTGTACTGCTATTTTGTACCGCCTCCAGATCGTCCATTCCTTTGTCATGGTTCTTTGTCAACATTGATTGTAAACAATATCTTTGGAACTTGACAATTCACCATGGAAACCTGCTTTTTCAACAAACACAATCAACCCAAACATTCTGCAATGTTACCTTGAGGGATTTTTTCCCAACAATATCCCCCTTTGGGTTTGTTGAAAACTCTTCACAAATCTTCTCTGAATGATTTTCTGCACATTGATACCTCACTGAGTCTCCTTCCATCATCTACCACCATTAACCTCTTGCGATTCAGGTAGTGACCAAATATTCACTCACTACATACTCTAAGCCCACATGAGCAATGCTCGGCATGAGAAACAAGATTAGTATGAAATGTTCATCAATGAATCACTTAATGAATCACTTCATATCTGACACCAATTGTCGATTCCAAACTGATACCAGTTGCAAAATTGATACTAATTGTTGAACCACACTGATTCCAATTGGTGATAGCTGGAAACCTTCTCACACCTTTCCAACATCACTGTTCTACTATTATCACAATCCTCAGCTATCGGGATATCTATGCTTTCATCGATCACGTCTAGCATCGTCAGATTTAAAATGCTCTCATTTCTCTCCCCATAACTCACTGCCCCACCTGTCAGCTTCTCCCCATGTCTTTGACAAAGACATTTTCTCCTTTTATTAGTCATAGTTTCTCCCCCTTGAGGAGTCACTATTTCTCCCCCTTTGTCAACGAACCCAAAGGGCACTCCTCTGCGGTCTGCTACATTGGTAAGAAAACACATTAGCATAGTAGAAAAAACACACCATACCTCGCGGAGAGGGGGTGTTTCCACATCCACACTCTTTTATGTTCGGGGAGTCGAATGAACTCACAGAGCTAGTCGATGCCTTTCAAATGCTTCCTTGGATAAGGCCTTTATCAGAATGTTTACAACCTATAGTTCTATAGGCACATACTCCAACTTCAAAATTCCTTGTTCAACCTTCTCCTTGATAAAATGATACTTTATCTCAATGTGCTTTGTCCTTGAGTGTTGGAAGAGATTTTTGCGGAGATTTATTGCACTTGAGTTATCGCACTAGATTCTGATTAGAGACTTCACTTCAACACCCATACCATCAAGCTACTGCTTCATTTATAATAATTATGTGCATGCTTCAGTGGCCGCAATATACTCAGCTTCTGTGGCGAATAATGAGATGCAATCTTGCTTCTTGCTTAGCCAAGCAATACATAGTCCTCCAAGATAGAATGCACCTCCTGAGGTTGATTTCCTGTCATCCACTAAACCGTCCCAATCTGCATCAGTATATCCCAATAACTCTGTCTGAGATTTTCCATTATAAATAAAGCCGAAATCCACTATACCCTTGATATACTGAAGTATTCCTTTCACTGAAAGAATGTGGTTTTCCTTGGGATTAATCTAATATCTTTCTGCTTGGAATGTGGAAAATACAATGTCAGGCCTTATTACAGTTAAGTATAATAGACTTACAATGATTTTCCTGTATTCTGTGATACTTACTACCTTTCCATCCTCATATTTGGAAAGTTTCGTCCGGGTAGCAACTAGAGTCTTCTTCTCCTTGGAATTTTCCATTAAAAACCTTTTCAAAACCTCTTTGGCATATTTGGATTGAGAAATAAATGTTTCATTCCTTGCTTGTGTCACCTGTAGACTAAGGAAAAACTTTAGCTAACCAATCATAGACATTCCGAACTCATGTTTCATGAATTCAGAAAACTGTTTGCACTGTGCTTCATCTGATCTTATAATGATTATGTCATCGACATAGACCAGTACCAACATCTTTTGATTATCATTGTGGTTGAAATAGATATTTTAATCAACTCCATCACACTGGAAACCAAGTTTCTTCAAATACCGATCAGGCCTTAAGTATCATGCTCTTAGTGCTTGTTTCAGACCATACAACCCCTTCTTTATCCAGAACCCCATTCAAAAATGCAGATTTGACATCCATCTAGAACACCTTGAACTTTAGTTGCACTGAAATGGCTAGGAATAATCTGATTGTCTCCAGCCTTGAAAACGGTGCAAATGTCTCATCAACATCTATTCCCTCTTTTTGGGAGTATCCTTTGCACACTAGTTTTTCTTTGTTTTGAACTAATGTTCCATCTTCATTCATCTTATTATGGTAGACCCATTTAGTCCCGATGAAATTCTTATCTTCGGGTCTCGAAAGAATATCCCATATCTAATTAAAAATTATAGCATTCATGCTATGTTCTAGATCGACTCTTCAACTTTAATACAGATATAGAATTTAATTCCTCAGGTTCATTATCAGTAAATGCTTCTGAAAAATCATTTTTCACTTCTGCTCCCCCTGAGTCTTTTACCACTTCATCACATTCAATAGACAACTAGTCATTTTTTCATTCTTCAGTGGTATCATTTCTTTCAAATAATTTTCTGATCTTCTTGTTGAAACTTGGTTGATACTCTCTCGCAGCTTCTTGGTATCCTGAAAATATTCAACTAATACCACATTGTTAGAGAAAAATAAATAAGCATGAACTGCTTAATTATTGCTACCTCTCCTGTAATATGTCCTCCCTCCATAAACAACACCTAAGCTGAGTCATCCAATTATTTCGTTGATGGATCTTGCATCTGATTTTGTTATTGAATGCTCCTCCAATGTTATGAAACACTTACCAAGGTTAGGACCACCTTTTAGACCCATAAACATTATTCTTCTCCTAAATCATCTATTATCATCTTCCAATTATAATTGAGCCATTAACAAAATATTTATGCCTATTGAGTTGGAACTTGGTGTAGGAAACAAGAGACAATGTCAATAACACAATCAATTCTTATTGTTCTCTGTTGCTCCCTTTCTCTGTCAACATTGGTACCTGATTTGAGCCAATAAAAACTCTGAAGCATATCAGCTTGTCCTTTTTCATCTTTATATACCACGTCCCCTTAGATCATATCTCCCTAAAAAATAAAACACATGAATCATTAGTTACCATCATTTATAAACATAGGGAGAGGGGAGATTCTGGAATCCTCAGGATGAGGATTGCAGATAATCCTGATGAGTCAAACCTTTGATTATTTCATTCAGATCATCAAACTCTTTCCTTGATTCTTCTAGTTTCCTAGACAATTTTAACTGCTCTTGCCATTTGACTAAGCATTATTTACACACATTCTGAGCCTTTTTCTGATATGTAGATTCGGCAGGCTTGGCATTTTTCACAATATGGGGTTTAAACCCACCATTACACACTTCCTTCATTGATTTTACACCAAAATTCCATTTCCCTTGATACTTTATCTCGGTAGAAATATTTCTACTTGTCACCTTCCCTTTTTCTTCCACCATTGCAGGGATCTTTCTCTTTCCTCCACTTCTCGTTGCAGAACACTACATGAAAAATTTTCAATGCATTATTTGTTCATATTTCTTTTATTAGATATCCAGGTCACCACACTATTTTTCATTGGTGGTAGGTCCTCCACTAAATGTACATTCTTCTTACTCACAACTATATCATTTCATCCAGTATTCATCCAGATTTATTCATGTCATTTCTTAGAGAGCGGTTGTGAGTGTGACAGAGGATGTGATTGATACACCTTTCATTCAGCTCCAAGTTATTCCCCTGAGGCTCTAAGCCTATTTTCCAATTTATCACTTTGTCTTCCAGTGTAGGTTTTCTCATTATACACCACTGGAGTCATGAATCTCTTCTCAAGTTCCTTTCCCTTTCCTTCTTTCTTCTTGCTGTAATTTCTTGCCAAATGCCAATAATCAAAACATATAAAACATTTTCCATAAAAGGAATATATAATTTCATCATTTCTCTATCGAGATGTTTATGAATCTTGAGTTCTTCCTCTATAATTGATCTCCTGAGCTTCCTGACACATAATCATGTTGTTTCACATTCTTCCATAGTAATAGCATCTAACAAATTCTTTCCTCTGAGAGACTCTTCTTTCTGATTTCTCATGACTCATATTCTTCTTCTCAGATATAGTAACGTTTCTATTTTCACATCCTGAGATGTATTCTTGTTCCTCTGATTTCTCATGACACATCTTCTTCTGAGATTATTTCCACAACTCATCTCATATTCCAGTAGTCGTGTGAGATTTTCTACCATATCACTTTGCTCCTTTACTTTTAATTGTTCCTGAAAAACATATTTAGAGATAGATACATTATCTTGATGTAGCCTTTGATTCTTCCGAACTTTTTCAAAAAAATTTGTAGCAAGATCATCATATTTGGCTTTTAGATTCTGAACTTCATCTGACTCTTGATTCTATTTATTATCATCAACCTTTTGTTTCCCTTTCATTCTAGCCATATTTTGAATTTATTCTCCTTGAGAATCATTCTTCTCCCTTAGGTCAGTAGCCACATCGATAAGCCTATGATTTAAGCCTCTTAGCTTGTTGACCTCAATTTCAAATACTTGGATCCAGATATCTTTAGATTTAAATTCTTCATCCAATTTCTGATCCACTTTCTTTTTCATGTTGACAACATCTATTGGTGGCCTTCTTCTTAAAACTTCTTCATCATCTATTTCTTCGGTATCACTTTCATGTTCAAGTACTTCACTCATTCCTTCATCATGATTTAGTGAATCAATATTTTCCCTATCAGATTCATCTAGGCCTTCTTTTAGTAAGCTGTTTGATTTTTTTAGTTGAATCACACTTTTTCCATAAACACTTCCACACTGAGGAATACCACTCGACTTCTGATTCTTCTTTGATGTTTTTCCATTTTCCATGGCACACTGAGATAAGAGAAAACTGATTTAACCACACAAATCGACTACACCATGTTGGAGAAAAAAAATCTCATAAAAGCAACCCTCCCTCTGATACCAATTTTTAGGACCAATAGGGGCCTATATACCCTGAGAGGGGGGGGGGGGGGGGTGAATCAGGGTATGGATATTCTTTTCTAAATTCTTCCTACCCACTGGATCTTGACCTCTTTATTATAAGGGTCACTTTTTTCGCACTTTTATGTTTATTATAACCACTTCCTTTTCTCTTTATCTGATAATGATTCTTTTAATGCAATGCAGGGAAGAAAGAAGGAAGACATAGTGATTTTACTTGGTACACCCTCACTGGGTTACGTTTAAGGAGCATACAATGGCGATGTGCCACTGTACTAAATCCACTAAGGCTCACTGCCAATAATGTTCATGCTAGATCACTTCTATGCCCAAGCTCACTGCCTTTACAAATTTTAGGGTCAGCTCACTGCTTTCCCAAGGGTCACTCCCTATTCCTCTCTCTTTGGCTCACTGCCGATAGAAAGGATTACCTTCCTCCTCTTCCTTGGCTCGCTGCACTTGGAAGGGATCCACTCACGGTTAATAGACCTGTAGGTCTCCTCATTTGTATGAACACATGCATCCTCAACTATTGATAGATTCTCTGTTGAAGTCCAAATTTCACCCATAGATGAATACCCCTTTTCCTCTGAACACTAGGCAACTACCTTTGGAAACACCTTTTCAAAGAACCCTACTTCGCGAGGCTCAAAATTTTGTGAAGCTCAAACAAGCCTTCGCGAAGCTCCTGCCTTTTCGCGAAGCACTCTCGTGAAGCACTCTCGCAAAGCACTCTCACAAAGCTCAAGTCATCACAGAGATACTTCCCTTTCAAAGTTCAATTCATTGTAGAGAGACTTCTCTCGTGAAGCTCACTAAACCAACGTGGAGCTCGCAACATTCGCGGAGCTATAATAGCTACCGCGAAGCTCCTCTCTTTCGTGAAGCACACTACCTTCGCGAACCACCTTCGTGAATCGAGAGAAAAATATTTTCATCAAACCTCTCTACATCTCTCAAGGGGGGCGACCTATATTTATAGGCAATTACACTAACCCTCGACCCTTCCATGCGAAGTCAGCACCACATCATCACCAATTGCAAAGCTCTGAAATTTCCGCCAGAATTATCTCAAAATCGCAAAGCACCTCGGAAATTCTCGAATCGCGGAGATCATCATAATCGCGGAGCGTTCCATCAATTACCTCATGCCACTACCGCGAAGCTCCCTCGCAAAGCCCTTCACCACCACGATGCGCTTCAAACTCTTCTATTCGTGAAGCTTGTTGTAATCGCGAAGAATCACCACCATCATTCTTCTGGTCTTTGCAAAATTCAAACCATCAATCCTCTCTTCGCCAAATTCCTGCCATTTACATATCTAATTATGATCTTCATGGAAATCCTATTTTTGCGATGCTCACCAAACTCCAAATTTTGGACCCCAAAAAATTTGGCAAACACTGGAAAATAACGCCACCTTGTACTGCTCTTTTGTACCACCTCCAGATCATCCATTCCATTTTCATGATTTTTTTTTCAACATTGATTGTCAACAATATCTCGGGAATGTGCCAATTCACCATTGAAACCTACTTTGTCAACAAACACAATCAACCCAAAAATACTGCAATGTGACCTTGAGGGATTTTTACCTAACAGATGGTGAATTCTATGGTGGGAAAATACCATCTTAATGGATCTATCCCAAACATGGATGTATTTCATGTATTTATATGGGAGGTGAATCCCTATAGTACATCTCATTGACAATATGAAATTGAGATGAATGTGACCCCTATTTCCACATCAGAATACTTTGGGTATCTATATCCAATGTGGAATAATACCTATCTCCCTTATTTTATAGAGGTGGAAAATGATTTCTACTGAATAAATGTTTCAATTAAGTATCTACCATATAAGAATATTACTTTTTTTCATCATCACCAGCACTACATTGACATAACCTCCTAAGAATGTGTTGAGGAAGGTTCCATTGAAATCCTGAACACAATTTTCTATACCAGGACATGAATGAAAATGTATTGTTTAGGGAAGATTGATATTTATATTTAGGATAACATGTATATCACTAATCCCACTCATTCCTATAAATCCTTGTAATTATATTCTGGTATCATGTAAGGATAAAACCATGATAGATCCAATTCATGAAGTTGTCTCCCAATATTTCATGAGATCAATTAGGATTTTGGGTCTAAACATGAGTTCCTAACTAAAATAATCAAGAAGTAGGGATCCTCAAAAGAATCTAAAATATAGGACCTAGTACATTCCCCTATAAAAAATTTCATCCTTAAATCTCAATATAATATCTTGAAAATATCATAAAGAGACACCACCTATCCATCAAGAATATAAGAAACTTGTTTTTGTGGAGATCCTCCCAAATAGTACTCTAATTAGTACCTCTTGAGGCCCTCCCTAGAGTATATACTATAAAGTTACTCCTATTAGTAACATTATAAGAACCTATAGAGGACCTCCATAGACTATAAACTTTATAGGAACTCCCCATAACACTATAACTAACCCCACTTGAGTACTTTTGTTAGGTTCTCACCATAATGGTCCTCCCCATAACATGGAATATTCCATACATTAAGGACCCCCTTACTATATAAAATAGAAGGCCATAATCCATGGAGGATCTGATAAAGCTCATATAAAAAAAAACTCTAAGGGTACTCCCAAGACATCCATCCAAAAAGGCCCTCCAAATTAAATAAGAGGATTCATCAAGAAGGTTATCCTAAACAATAGATAAAAAATTTGTAAACATGGATCCATCTAAATAGAAACCATGAAAATAACTTTGTATGTCCTTCCTAGGGTATATGTTATAGAATCCATCTTGGATTTGAAGTAAATGACATATATGGAGATATTACCCATGAAAAAAACAAAACATCTGTAACTAGGGTGGCCATACCCATGTAAACCAAGATAATAAAATTATAGGTCCTTTAAAAAAATATGGTGTTGAGGCCCTACCTATGATAATACATTGAAGAAAATATAGGTTCTTCCCATAACGGTTAAATATGAATCAACCAAGGAGGTCCTCCCCATAGTGGACATTGCAGAGGACCTCCTCATAATGACTCATCTATTGAGTTTGAATGCACTACTCATGTTAAACCTTCTCTAAAGTCTCCCTCATTATAGGAGGAACTCAAGAAATCAATACCATTAATATAAAAATCCTAATCACTAACTATAGTTGTTTCATCCTGGTAAATGGGTGGTTTGGGATGACATTCATCATCTAAACCTCTTACATATTGATTACCATTTAGTGTGATTGATATGGTTTTGGAATATCTCAATCCCATCAATAAATCACTAGAGAACTGAATTTTGAAGTTAGATCAAATTGAAGATCCACTCATTGAGAATGAGTAGAACTCAATTGGCATGTGGAAATTATTTTTTCAAGATTAAATACTAATCAAATTTGATCATATGGAGCTTCTTAATATATTATTCCCAATACTCTACAATATGAATTCATACATAACCTTTGTTAGAACATGGTGATGAATTTATATTATATCAGTTCGATGAATTATTATTTTAAGGAGTATATTATCCATATCAGGATGATTAGTGATATTTTATACCATATTGTCTGGATTCTCCATTAGTGGAGCAAAATCCTAAGATAAGAAAATAACACGAGTGTGTTCAATGTTCTTAAATCAATAGTTTGAGGGTGAACTATTAAATAATTATTGGTATCCAACCAGATTCATGTAATAGTGGGTGAGGTGAATACATAGTTTTCATTTAAATTCTCTTTTAGGATAATAAGTTTATTTAGGGAAAGAATCCTTTAACATTTTGGATTTTGGATATGTTTTTGTTCCTAGATCCACATATGGTAGTTGGTCAATCCAAAAACATTTCATCGTGTATAAAATATTATAAATAATTTACTAGATGTGAGAGATCCATTAATACGATTTTTCATGAGGATTTCTAAAAATTAAAACAAGCCACCAATTTATAGAAATTAAAGATTAGAATATCATAGAAACCATTAATAATGAGAACCTATTTCCCATAAGGGGCACTACATCCTATTCATGCTTGATTAAAATTCATAACGGCTAAGGCAGTTGTGGTAATAACCATATTTATAGCAATGTAGTACCCCTAATCCATAGGGCTTGGATAATTTTTTGACAACTCTTTTCCATTGACTAATTATAGTCACAAAGGGGAATGATCATGATGGAGTTAAAGAAAAATTTTCACCAACCCATATGGTTTGTGGAATGTTTACCTACCCATCATATAAGGAACATGGTATTTTAAAATTTTGAATAATATTCAAAAGAAGTGTTCATGTGATTTATTAAGATTTTTAGTTCATATCCTTCATCCAGAGAACATTCAATTAAATCTATTTGGAAAATAATCTGTATCACCATCCACAAATCACTTTTGGGGAGCATTGAGGAGAGTGAGTGAATGATTAAAAGGATTATAAATCAAAATATAAACTAAGAAAAGTAAAGTACAAGTGGGTCATGATCCATCCCTTGAATTTTATTCATAGGGAGATGGATATCCTAACTACTATAACATGGATGGAGATATGTTTCCTAATACCTGGGCTGTGTTAGTGAATGCTGTTGATGTTAGACCCATAACCAATGTGGATCATGAAACCAATAAAAAAGAATGCGATATACAGACACCTATTTAAATGTTATTTCACCAAAAAATTCATGATGTGGTTTTAAACACCTGACATAAATGGTAGGATCGTGATTTAGGATAGCAATTGAACATCCAATAACCACATACTCAACAAGCCTCTGATAAGGATAACCATTTTATTTTAGTTGAATCCACAACCCACTATTAACCTGAATAAGTTGAGTATATTTTTTTAGAGGAGAATATCATCCAGTATGAAGTTGAATTAGGGAATAGAAGGTGATATAATTATGAAGTATTTCGTGGTAATATACATACTAAATGAAAATCCCAACAAGAGTATAATAAATCCACTATGGTGAATCCCTTTTAGTATGATGGAACTACTTGACTAGTGATAGAGAAGCTCATTTTCCATCCATCTAAGAGTATACAAAACCAGTATATCTAATGATAGGGGCCGTGAAAAATCAATAATTCTATCCACTTGGGTAGTGAACATCACCATTTTAGTGATATATTCCATTTTAACTGAATTTAGTTATCAAAATCAGTCTTAGACACAAAAATGAAAACCATATTGAGTTCAACCCACTACTTACACTCAATAATTGGACATAGAGACCATACCCTTATAACTATATGAATCCATTGATACATAAGGTGACATCTAAATCCTTACAATTATAGTGACCCATACATTTTATGAATATATATTAAATATTATTACA
Organism: Viscum album; assembly: GCA_963277665.1. Lineage (NCBI taxonomy): Eukaryota > Viridiplantae > Streptophyta > Magnoliopsida > Santalales > Viscaceae > Viscum > Viscum album. Next base: position 529,093,645 of record OY728146.1, read on the forward strand.
TGAATTTTCACTACATAACATAATGATCTATACCATAATTGTATAGTTCTAGTGCATTTGGAACTTGGGTACATAAAAAACATGTTTATAAAATATATACATATTCTATTACATAATTATTCACAAACTACACCCTTATTATATATATCACACATAAAAATATGCTTTATATCCTTCATATTAGAAACATAAGAGTGTTTGATATTAGATTCTGAGTAAGGGTAAACAAGGAAGACATCAATGAGGACATAAGTATAATATTAGAATAAGGGTATAAGAACAAGAGATTAAAATATGAAAACCATACATCTTATATCATATAACACAATCTTGATTCATGTAATAAATCATGCAATATTATATGATATGACCCCTAAAAGAATAAACGATCATGATCCATGCTAGTATATCATCGGAATAAGACATAAAATTTATGAATTCACATAATCATATAAAATCACAACCTTAGTAATAATATTCCATACCAAGACTATCATAGTGGATTGGGTTCACTCTTAATTCCATCATATTATTCAGGAATCACTCCTAAGACTGTCATAGTGTAAAGATTCCCATACTGAAATTGGTTCACTCTGCATTACAATCATGTTTATTTCACGAGATATACAACATTACTCGATGCATTGATAGTATATATAATTATAGGCCAACCCATAACATATTGAAAATCATATTTATTTGTTCCACAATATCATAAATCAATCATTATATCACAACCCACGAAAAAATGGGAAACATAAATATCATATCACGGAATAACCCATAGAAAAAATGGGATTCATAAATTTCTATCATTATAATCATAAAAAATAGAGAGGAATAATAATGATGGTGTAATTTGGTAATATCATTAGTAATGATTAGGTAAGATCAAAAGATATTATCTTTGATGAAAAATTCCATTAAAATATCACTTGGGAAATTAGTTGAGAAAAAATACCCTATTTAATTAAAAATAAATTATTTAAAAATATAAAAGTTCACAAATATTAAAGAGTACATTTACATTAGAAACATGTAAAATAAGTTTCAATTCATCGAGCGACCATAACAGTTGTAAATTTATTTCATGTTATGTACATAAAAACAATTATCCCTTCCATATTTGTAGTAAAAATTCAAAAGTACCTTATTGGGAAAATGATAATAAAATTCCTCTTTAACCATCTTGTAAAAAAAAAATCTGTAGTAAAAAAAAATTTAAAAAATAAAAGGATAATAGCTATGGTATTCTTGAATTTGTTTTAGAAAACATGAACATGGAAGAGAAACGTTTTTTGATTGAGGATATAAAGAAAGTTGATTTTTATTAAAAACATTATTTATATATATTGATAGCATAAATTGAGGAAAATAAAATAAAAACACGCATTACATAGGAAGTAATATAGGATAATAAATTTAATGAAATATCTAGTGGTAAACCACAATATTTCATCATCATAACAAAATCATAAGCAGTTTTAATAAACAATGAGATTATAACATAAAACCCCAACTCCTTTGGTAACTTTTTGAATTGTATGGAAAATTAAATAATAACATAAAATGAAACCTTAAATATCATGAAAATATATTTAAAGACCTGTAAATTTCAAGGGATTTTTTTCTTAAATACTTTGGAATTTTACGAGTCTGTGGATTCTGAAGGAACTTGCTTCTGAGGCCCAGTGTGCCCGGAATCAATTTACGAAGTTTAGCTCGAGTATGTTTAAAAATAAAATGAGTAGGTTTTTCTATCTTTTGAACCGGTGCTTGGAATTGAAAACCAAGGGCACTGATGAACTCGCAATGCCAGTAATTGCTTAAGGGGACCTTTACTGCTGTTGCATTTTAAGCGGGTTGAGTTTTATTATTTGGGGAATTAGTTTAAAATAAATAAAATTGTTAGAACAATTTTATTTTTATATTTATGGTGGTTATATCCAACATGGGGAAGTTAGGGGTGGGACCCACAACCACCTAACTACCCATGTGTGGATATTTGTGAGGTGGGGCCCACACGAGCCCCAACCTGTCACCTCCCCCTTAAATCCTTAAACCCCCTTATTTATTTTGTTAACTCATATTTAATTGTGTAACCCTTCTACTTCCTCTCTCTCTCCCTATTTAACTCTTGCCAACACACTTTAATTAATAAATTGAACCAATTAAATTAATTAATGAATTGTTTTGAATTTTTAAATTTAAATTGCTTCTGTTAATAAAATAATAGCACTAGCCTATTATTTTACTTTAGCACATGTTGTGTTGAGAGAAATTGGAGAGAGCTCTTGTGTAAAAGAAGAAGGAAGTTCCTCTTTCGTTGAAGAAAATCATCCTCTCGTGAAGAATGACGCCTCTTTGACGAAGAAAACCGACTCTACATAGAGCGAAGACATGCCTTCCCTTCTCCTCTCCGCAACTAGTGTGGAGACACTGTTTCCTCCTTGGATGCACGCCAACGTCGTCTACGAATCCTCTCTCTGCGACGCCGTCTTTTGCGACGCCCGACGTACGAAATCTTTTATCGAGGTAGGGTGAATTGTGTCAATTTTATTTGAATAAAATTGTTCATTGGTCTTCGTAAAACCTTGCTCATCTTTGGCTGATTGTTACCGCCTAATGTGGAGGGCGCGAGCCGAACAAACACAGACCGATGACCCTCGTTGTTTCTTGTCTTGTTTGGAATCAAGAAGCTGCAATGATTGAAGGCGGCAACCGTGCGCCGACCACGTGGGAAAGAACCCTGGCCCACAACCACAGGCCGCTCGACCGACGAAGAAGAACTAGGCTGAAGGAAGGAACTGCGGTGCCCCACGGCGTCACACTACGGGAACTGCGACCCGCATAGGGCGGGCCACTTTGGTGGAAGAACCAGCCGGACGGGCGGAGGCAAGATGCAGTGCTAGGAGAGCGTCATGCTGGAGAACCGGACGGCCCACCGGCGGGCCGGTCGGAGTCGAACCGCGGTGCCAGTAGGGCGCCGCGCTGAAGAAACCCACGGCCTACCCAAGCGGGCCGCCTGTGCCAGAAGACCGACCAGCCTAGCCGGATGGTTAGGGAGGGAGGCGCCGCTTGGCACCACCAGTTCAGGAAGCCGAGGGGCCACACGCCCTCGGACCGCTCGACCTCCAAGCCGAGCCGCTCGTCCAGCTAGCCGAGGCAGTGGGGCAGCGCCCAGCTGGGCCGCGACGCGCTAGGCAGGGCCGCGTCCCCTCGAGTCGGGCCGCGCCCCTTCGGGCCGGGCCGGACCCCTTTGGGATAGGCCATGTCCCTTCATACCCAGGTCGCACATTTCTTGGGCCAGTCTGACACCCTTACCGGGTCGGACCCGCTAAAACTGGGTTAACCCGACCCGTCGGCCCACTGGGCTTAACAGGCCGGGCTCGTATTCACCTAAAGGTGAATAATTCAAATACCGCGCATCCGATCGACGCGCTGTCTGCGGCACTGAGATCCTTTAGACGAGGCGGTCCTTTTTTGGTACTCTAAGTGAGTTTTGGGCATTTTGGAAATCATCTGGGTTTAGAACGAGCATATTTCCTACCAGTCCCCTGGAACGGAAAAGCCAATATCTCTCAGACCGGGCGTCCGATTGACACACCGTTTGTCGCGTTGAGTTCCTTTTGATGAGACGGAACTTTGGGATACATAAAATCTGGACTTCTTGATAGTTGATGTATCGAACCCCTTTACTCGAGGAGCGGACCCTCCTGGAATTGAGTACGCTATGTGCGGGAACCCTAGAGCTGGCTGCGACTGCGACGACTACCGTTCTTGGATCCTCTGTGGGTTTGACGATGAAGACGACTTTACATGGATCCTACATGGGTTCGGCAGTGAGGACGACTGTACTTGGATCCTCTGTGGGTTCAGCAGCGATAACGGCTGTACTTGGATCCTACATGGGTTCGGCAGCGATGGTTACTGTACTTGGATCCTATGTGGGTTCGACAGCGACAACTTCTGTACTTGGATCCTATGTGGGTTCGACAGAGTAGATGATTCAGAGGTTACATCTAATCATCCCCACCCCACTTCATGAGTAGTATACTTATGTGATCTGAGTCTTGACTATTCAATCACTCCATTGGTGTGATTGACTTCTTCCCTATGTGGACTGGGTTGTACATGGGCTCGAGAGTTGGATCCGAACTGGAATTGATGACTTAGGTATATGTATGAGCATATACCTAAGTAGAGTCTGTTGATAATTCGTGTTTGTATATTTCCTTTGTGGTTTATTTTTTGTGGATTCTGGGAGACCTTCGGGGGTCCCGGGGTCCCTACTGAGTATTGTATACTCACCCCTGCACGGGCTATGCCTACACTACGTTGTGTTGGATGCATACGACGAACATCACTGATCGAGGTAAGGCTTGTGGAGCTAGATGGTACCCGGGGGTGGACCACTAGATGGGACGTACACCGAGCGGACGACCGGACCCGAGGAGTTGAGAAGACCATCTGTACCCACCCTTCATGTGGGATATCCGGAGGATGACTCGATGGTTGTTGTTCTACTTTACTACTGTTGTACTTTTTTTTAGTTGTACTGTACTTTCAGTTTGGTTTGTATACTGGCCCATTTACTTTTCAGTAACTACATTTGTACTCAGTTTATTTAGTGCTTACTCTATTGTGTTTGTTTACTTTTATAAAGGCAATTCCTTCCCTTTTTTCGGGATTTATGCCTTTGGTACTAGTCGCCAGCCCCTGGACTATGGAAGGCGGGCTTGGGGTAGTCGCGGCACGGTCCCCGAGGATGGATCGTGAAAATAAATAAATTCATTATATTAATTCTCAAAGGGAATTAATTTCACCTTATAAAAGAATATAGGTTCATAAAATGACATATGTATCAAAGAAGATAATTTTAGACGATAAACCCTTACCTTACGTTTGACTTTCTCCAAAAGTGCTCTAAACCCTTGTATAATAAATTTAAATTTATCAATATTCTATAACATAATAATTTAAATAATTATAATATCACATATGATTCATTTATAGCACTTAAATACCAATTTATAATAATTCCTTATTAAAATCATCATTTATGAGTGTTAACATTTAGTTTTTCCTGAGAATTCCAGTTTGTCTGTTCTGATCCTTGTGATTTTAACAAGGTTCTATAATATCTAGAATCATTTTCATGATATGAATATAATATATTTTCATTATATATATGTTTATAATCATAAAAAAAGGATGTAAATTTAAAAATTAATTACATTGTTTAAGGAGATGGTAAGTTGTATGTACGCATAAACATTGTTTTTACTTTTCGACAAATGTAATGAAAGAAAGGTAAATAAAAAATAAAAATTAAAGAATAGTTATTATATAACTAATGTCAAATATATTCATTAAATTCATCCTTATTAATATCAATCTAAATATGTAATGAAAAGTAGATCACATCTCTTTGTGGAGTTAGTAATCCACAAGTATGAACAAGTGACGTTATCATTTTTCAGTGGATGGAAAGGTAAGAAGAAAGATATGATATTATAATTACCTAATAATAATTATATAATAAAAACAATTAACAAAAATTAAAACCATAATAATAACCATCCACATAATATGGTGATGTTAAATGAAATGTATCACTATGTTTAGGTGATAGTCCACACATACATAACATGGATACTTTCACTTCCCGTTTTATTGAAGCGAGGGTGGATATTGGTGGTTCAATAACAATAATAAAATTGAACTATATTGGGAATACTTAATTTATTATTTTATGATGAAACCACATATTTATATGATTTATCAGAAGAAACATTTTGAAAATGATCAATTAAGAGTTATAACTCTTCGTTGAGAACCCTATTTTGGATTACACTTTAATCCAGAAAGGGATGGTATTTTTTTAAGTCAAAAAGCTCTATAATATGTTGAGTGAATCTTGGATGGTATTTATATTGGTATTATATAAGGTAGAAGGATAAAAAGTTTTGAGGAAGGGACGAGACGAGGTTCTCTTTTATAAGTGAGGGGAGATAAACTCTTGGAATTACTAAAAAGAATAAAATATAATCAATACATTCTCAATAAAAATTATTCCAAATGTAAATATATTAGATGAAAATGAATAAAATTTTAATATATAATCGAACAAATTAATGTTAGATATATATTTGTGCCATTTAAAACTATATCTTTTTTATTGACCCGTTGGTTAACCAATTTTAACCATAATAGTAGTAATGACTTTTTCAATATTAAATGCTACAATTTTACTTATAAGGTGAAAATTAGATCATAATTGGAAAATTTATGACTTTTTTAGCATATATTATACATTTTTTACTTACATAATTTTTATGGTTTTTATATAATTTATTAAGATATTATTTTCTTAAAATACCATTAATATAATTTCTGGAACTATTGATTTAATATGTCTGAAATGAGACTATAATGAAATGAAATTTGAATAATAAAATTTAAAAAAACTCTAATATGTTATATTACCAACTCGGGATGAGCCCGTAAGGGGAACTGTGAGCTAGGGCTTCCTCTCGTTGCCACCTCCTTCTTTATCTGGGTTAGCGTGACACCCCTCTTTATGCTCCGTGAGACTGTGGAGGCGGATCTTCTGTTGCAGCGGCGTCGACAACTTCGTAGACTCGGTCGTGTTGGCTATTTGCACAGTGGATGGCCTCTCCTCGCCCTAATCTTTTTTCACTGGATAGGGTTTCTCATGGCGCCACGGTTCCAGTCTGCGACCGAGATCCAGCTGCAGTGGATTTAGATATTCCACCTCGTCTCCGGTGTGTGCGTTGGGTGGTTCTCTATGGTCTCCTTGAGTGGCTTGGATGGCGGTGATGGGATATGGTTTGTTGTGGGTCTCTTCCCAGCATACTGGTGATGTTTTTCTGATTTTGGTTTTTGCAATAATTTTTGGTTTGGGATCGTTTCTATTGGTGTTGCTGAGTTCGTGTGTCGGCTTTGGCTTCAAATCGGTTCTTCTATTTGATTCATTTTTTGTTTGAGTCTTTGATGGTGGCCGGGTGTCTGGATATTTGGATTTTTCCAATTTGAGAAGGAATATTGGCTCTGAAGTGTGTTCTGGCAGAGGCTGAAGGTGAAACGATGAAGTTTAAGTATTTTCTGCTTTGGTCGGGGATGACGATAACCTGGTTTTTGGTTCTCAGCATAAGTGTTAATGAGGGTTTCTTACACAATGACGGTGACGACGGACACCAGTGAATCTCGTCGGCGACTTGGTTGCTGCGGAATCTCAGCCGTCTCGGGTGTGTTTCGAGGCTGGTCATGGTTTGAGGTTTTTTAGGGTTCGAGGGATCCTGAGATTCGAGGCCGTCACGTGGGTTCATGTCTCGAGGCGTGGGGTTTGGTTTTTTTAAATTTTGAATTCTCCTATTGTGGCGATTTGTATTCTGGTTTGTGGTTTGTCTGTTAGGTTACTGGTTTCACATAAACCAGCTTTTTAAAAAATGAAAAAAATAGATTGCAGGCTAATATGTTATATTAATCTATATAATTGTTTTTACACAATCATTCACTCAAATTGTATTGCCTATAATATCTTTTAAAATCCTTTATATCTTTAAATTAATTTAATAAATATTATTTAAGTATTGCATAAAATTTTAAGGTCACTATTAAAATATGAAATTTAAAAAGTACAATAATTTTAAAGTATAGATTAAATTATATTTCAAACAAAATTTTATAATTTAACTTTTCCTCTTTTTATTATTACATAAAAATTATAGTGTTACTAAAGTTAGGAGGGTGACATTTTATATTTTATATTTTCTTAAACAAATGCAAAGGTCATAATAAAAGAAATATGGAACCAGGTGATGATATATTATGTAATTGGATTTAAATGGAAAAAGTAAATTAATCAAATAGTATAAAGGCATGTGTTTGAAAAAGTTTAAATCTCTATCCTAAAGTTTTAAATTGGTTTTAACCATTGTACCCTTGCCGAGGTGACAAGTATTTACCAAAGTTACAATTCAAAAATTCAAAAAATAAAAGAGTAATACTTACCAAAATTTTTAAAAAATGATTAAAAATATGTAATCTACTATTCTATATTAAATTTATAGATGTGGAAGAAATTAATATAAGATAAAAACGGAAAACAAAACAAAAAAGTGCTTTTCATATATATAATATTTTAAGTATAAGATTGTTTTAATTCCAAATTCGACCATAAAATCGATTCCAATGATCATAATTGAATTATTAATAATTTAATAGAATTGATTTTACTTTTATACCATTTAAAAAAAATTATTCTGTAATTTTCTTTAACAAAAATATAGTTTTCAATAAAAATTTATATTTTACACCATTCATTAAAAAATATTACTTTTTTTGAAAATTATGAAAAAATATTCCTAAGAAAACATTAACATTATGAATTAAAAAATCATATCAGTTTTATAAAATATATTTTTTCAGAGTTACAAGAAAATAATTATAATATTCTATAACAAAATGTAATAAAACAAATTTTGAAGAAAAATTATTTTTTGAAGAATAAAAGGACTCTATGAAAAATATTGTAGTGCCTATTTCCTAAGAATTAACTAGTGAATTTTTATTGAGTAGAGACTTTATATATTTTTCATAATGTGGTTAATCATATTTATACCCACCAATTCAATGGTTCAGTTATAACTATAATATTTAAATGATAACAATTCATTATTGATTTAAACTCGATGTGGAATATCATATATGCTATAGAACCCAATATTCTTTTAAAAATACCAGTATCTTGCATTCTCAATCATTAATAAATTGTTTCCTCATAATATTAACATGTTATTAGTAATAAAGGGTTTTAAATTTTAATATTACTTTATCTAAAACCCATATTTTAAAAAGCATTATTAAAAAATTATCTAGAAATGAGGGAAAGTGGAATTTAAGGTCACATAACCATGTTTCTAAATAGGTGAACATTAATGGGAAGTGGAAATATAGATATGGGGGATAAATAAATTTTCAAATAATTATGGACACTAACATAGAACATTTTTCAAAACAATGTGAATGATCATTTGAAAGTAAATGTCCACAAAACCATAAATCGATTAGTTGTCAAAAAGATCATCTATTCATCAAAAATAAAAGTAATGGGATAATATATTTATTCAAATAACCTTTTCCTTGTGTTAATGAAATAATTTTACATATATAATAAAAACATAAGGAAATATAATTTCTTGACTAGTAGGATTTTATCCTTTAATCAATTACCACCATAATCTCATCTTCTCTCCAAAAGATGCGTATTAAAGATGAATTTTTCTTACCTGAATCACTAAAATCAACTTATAATAGATCATATAATCCCAAAAATTAAAGAAATATATTCTTTTTATCTTTATACATAAAAAAGGATTGCATAATATAAAATTATATTCAAAAAATTTAAACCTTCATGTGAAACTACAATGAATTTTACTCCCAAATTTCCACAATAACACTAAAGGTTCAACTTAGACCATTCGATAAATAAATAACCATACATCCAAAATTACCCAAATAAAATAAACATTAATGAATAATTCAACCTCATAGATTATCTAATACCTTTCACCTTACATCCAAAAAAATTTAATTTCTGGCATACCAAATATTCTATCTTGTTAAACAACATATTAAACTAGTAGTTTAGGTATACCTCAAAACAAAATATCATTATTCAAAATGATTCATAACTATTTAATAATATAATGTAGTGAATTTCACTAATATATCATGAATTATATTTACATAATATCTAGAAAGGTAATCTTTAGTTTGATCATAAATATTTTTGAAAATATTGCTTTTTCAATAAATCACATTTCATCGATCAAGATGATATATATCCCACTATCAAATAGATAATAATTAACTTTACATTGAATCATTTAAAAATCGTAAGGGTTATTTAAACATCAATAGATTTTTCCTCCAAAATCCTACTAAAATATTTAAATCACCCCAAAATTCCATCACTTAAAACCTTAAAAAGTTGTGTCTATTCCTTTGACATTATGATCATACTTAAACATATAATCCCATGATAGTTTCCAAAAATCCTAAGATAACCAAACATGAAAACATATATGTTTCAAAAAATTAACCCAATCATTAATCATAAAATTGAGAATCACTTCATAATCCCAAAAAAGTCTACTAAATTAATCATTGATGTCTCAAATTACCATTCCATTAAATAAGTAACCAATTTCACAATCACCAATACTATCCCATTTACTCCATTAATGTTAATCATATATTTATCCCAATTAAAAATTATCACTTAACCACTAAATCAATTTTTTTGGTTATCCACAACTTTAAATACATATTTTCAAATCCCTAATGAAATGCCACTATGAAACAATCCTTTGATGTTTCAAGATTCCTATATCCAAAATATCATAAATATAACACATTTAAAATATTATGATTGAATACTAATACATAAAATATTCATTCCTTTTACTTCAACATTTTTCATAACTTAAGGCTTTAATTTCCCTTAGAGTAAACATATAGATTAGAGAATTTTCTCTGATAATAACCATATTTTTCACATGTGATGTATATAACTATAAATGTAGCCTTAAGATTAAATTGACTTACCTCCATATAACTCTTCATTTTTACTTAAAAATTACTTTCCATTTTCAATTTTTCTATATAGAAAAAAACTTATCGTTTCATAGAGACCTTCTATTGTGCACTTCTTCCAAAATTTTCAAAACGTAGGAAGAATAATATTTATTCATCCATTATTTTCATGAAACTCCATATTTCTATTATAAGGAATGTTAGGAAACTCACCTATGTTGAGGTTGTTAATTATATAATGGGATATATTATTAGATATAATTAAAATGTATAAAATTATAGCTCCGATTTAAATTAGTTTATCATGAGGAAAATAATTCCATTAACTATCAGTGTGGAAATGAATCCCTCTGGTTCTATTAATTGACTAACTCCAAAAATAAAAGTTTGAGGAACAACAGTCGTAGTGAGAAATCCTAAATAGATTAAATTATTTTAAATCTATAAAACCATTATTTTAACATAGTTAATTCATGGTCAAATTATATTAAAATCATTCATAATGGTCTATATAGAAAATGTGAATTAACCTTATCATATCCCTAGGGAGTATCAAACTAGTAGTGCAGCAAGGCCACAATCACCTTACTCCAGAATGATGGCTGAGATATACTCAACCCAATCTATTCAGGGGTTATTAACCCTAGATGCATTTTTTCCAGAACCACATCCACTTCTAGAGTGTAGATAAAGATTTTTTTCTTAGAAAAACACACACCTTTATTTTCCATAACATAGGATGTTATTTTATACATAAGATTATCATAAGTGTTCTCACTAAAGTATTATAATCATAGTTTCCATAGGTTACTAAACAATAGTCTTATATCAGTAATAATCACCCAAAATTTTAATACATTGAGATTACATATTATTAAAAGAATATTCATTATATAACATAATGATGCATGCCAGAATCGAATAAGTCTAGTTCCATTGGATTAAATGGGTACATAAAGAACTTATTTATAAAATATATGTATTTTACCCCAATAAATTAATTGAAACATGATCATTTCTTAAAAATATAATACTTAAAAATGTTATTCATATAAGGACCCGGCCTTAAAATGTTACATAATCATGAATTAAATGAATAATTCACATTGAGGATCTTTTCAGGTTTAGAGTTTTAGATAATTAGGAAATAACTATTACATCTCAATTATTACAAAGTAGACACATCTACTCTGTTTCCATTTTTTTTCACAAAATAAAAACTCTTGAACAAAGAGTCATGTCTCGTTCCATGTTTTATACAGCAAGACATTTCCTTGATCCTATCCTTGACCATATTCCTCTTTATGTCTTGTTAAATAAATTTCAAAAACTTGGGATGAGCTTCAAAAGCACATTAAGGGATATAAAATATGGAAAGAAAACATTAGTCCATGAATACATAAGAATCAATGAAATAATACTTTACTCATAAAACATAAGCACTTTAATATACCTCATGAAATCATAATATTTAGGAATAAATCATAGAAATCATAAGACATAAAGGTAACTTGAGGCATTCATAACATTCTTACGTAGGGAGTAACCCTCATGGTTACGTTTGGAATACCCATCACAATGTATTCCCTAAATATCTTTAGAGACACCTTTTAGTTTAACTCCTTTGTGTTAAAAAATGCATTGGAGAGCTATCTCGGGCTCACCCGCCCTTAGTTTATCATGGAACCACCCGTCTTCATAAACAATTCTTAAGAACCATAACATAATCGTATCACATAAAACATGCATAAAGGAAATATAACATTTCCATATTTCATTCACAAGATATCAATACAACACTTTTATATAATCAAATCATTATCAAAACCATTTTCAATACCAAAATAAAGTATAACATGCTATTTATTTTTCATTTAAAAAAATGTTTTGGATTGTAGAGGAAACTGAAACTCAAATAATGGTCAAAATAGAGGAGAATTCATTGTCGCCGCATACGTAAGACAAAAACATTCCCTTTTGTCGTTTAGTAAAACACTTCAAGTAAAAAAGATTCATTTTGAATGAAATTAAAAGTCAAAAGGGTTTGTTATACAACTAATAACAGAATGTCGTATATAAAATTAAGTATGCCTCAACGAAAGGAGATTGAGATGAAGTCCCATACAAAGACTGTATCATTAGCTTAAGGATAAATCAATTACATAATTATGCATGATAAATATAAATACACTCAATATAAGTGGATATTAAGTGTAAAAAAATCTGAGGTTATCCGCTCATATTCATAGCACGATATAATCAAGAAGTAGAAGTTTAAACCAAAGAATTGAAATTGGGTTAAGAAGTTCCCATACTGAAATTCGACAACCTAACGACGTCACTTTAAAATTCAAAAAAAGAGTTGATGAGAGATAAAAAGGGTATCTCATCACTTTGAAATAAAATTTACAGCAATAAGGATATATAACAACATATCCCAACATAAGAAGATGTAAATTAAAAGACTTAACAAAAAGAAGTCTTTTAGAAAGAGGAGGGTGAAAGGTTCCCTTACCGATTTGGGTAACTTTCAAAACATAAACCCCATGAAAGAAGGACTATACAAAGTTTATGTAAATACCCATAAACTAATCTATATTACACAAATATTAGAATAATTGGCAGTACATAAACCTCTCAAAGGAGATAGTGACAAATATAACATGAATCTCATGGGAATAAATAGCGAGATAAAAACCCCTTACCTCGTTGTAATAAATCGAGTCATATGACCAAAAGATAATAAGAAACAAATGAATCACAGAATACCATGAATATATATATATATATATCAAATGGAAGTACACAATACACCACATTCAATAAATAATTGGAAAATAATGGAAATCTCATGGAATTAAAATTGAGATAAGAAATCTATTTACCTCAAGTCCAACTTGTCTTGTTCGTTTCTTTATATTCCTGAATAATAAACGTTTGTAAATTTATAATTTCTAAAGGAATTAATCTAAATTTTATTATTCAATTTGTATCACATATTATCATGTTATAATAATTATTTAATTATGTGAGTTCATATCATATGTTTTGTCGATGTTCGGTACATGAGTCAAAAAATGAACTTGTTTGAAAAGAATTGCCCATGTAGTTATAATTACATCATCTACAGAATGGTATTAATGATTTAAATATCATATATATCCATTATATATTTATTTTATAATATTCCATAACATTTGGACATAAAAAAATGAAATACACCGTTCATGGAGATGGTAGGCCGTACGTACGCATGAACGCTACTTTCATTTCTTTGTCATATTAAAGGAATTAAAAATAAATAAGATATATATATATATATATATATATATATTATAATTCCAGTATAATATATATGTTATATTGGTAAAATAAGTTCATTAATTACATTATTTATAAATTCCATGGTTGGCATGAACGAGTCACATCACTTGAGGGGGCGGTAGTCCGCACTTCCTCAGATGAAATTTTCGCAGTTCCACAACATGAAAAGCATAACGATGTGATTTAAAAATAAAATTCAGAAGCATATAGTAAAAATTAATACCATATATATAATATATAAATATAGTGACATCATAATGGCCACCATGAAAGGTATTAAAAGAATATTGAACAATAATCATTTCGTGAGGCAGTAATTCGCCATCCACAGAAACTATATGTTCTTTAACCATTAGACGGAGGTGTGTGTATGTGTAGGTAGAATCCTTATAATAACAACATACTAGTATATTTTGGATATTGGTGTTATTATGGGATCAAATAATAAGAAGTTAGTGGTGAGTTAAGAAGGAAAATAAAAGAAAGAAACTCGAGAGAAGACATTACCTCTAAATCGGGTAACTCTATTTGATTTGATCCAAAGGCTTCTTTGGAAAGACTTAGGCCCAAAGTGGGGCTTCTAGGAGTGATATAGGGATTTGGAGAGATAATATGAGCAGAGGTTTGATGATCCAAGAGATTGAGAGGTGTGGGTAAGGGGGTAGAGGTGGGGGCCTTTTATAATAGGGAGGAGGGTCACTTTTGAAAAGTCTTGAAATGTTACTTTATTATAAAATGGTTTTCAGATTTTAAAGGTCCCACAATGATATATTTTGAGGATAGGGTGATAAGGGTTCTAAATACACCCATCCAATAGTTTTTTGAAAAGTGTAAGTTTTATATTTTACCTTATATTTTCATTTTATTTAAATCGTTCATTAATGAGGTAATCACTACATCATCATGGTGTCATAAATAAATTTATTTATTTAATGTATAAAAATTATAAAAGAATACCATAATGTATGAAATAGTTTTAGATTTCCAATTAATATTTATATTTTAAGAGTTAATTTATGTAATCAAAATTAAAATTGTTTTTCTTATGATATACAAACCTTAGTTATATTTCTCTTCTTTTTTAAAAATAATTTCATAAATGTCACTATCACACCCATGTGACTCCATGGGCCCTCATGTTTGGTAAAAAGTTTTCCATGGTTATAAATGACTCAAAAAGAGGATTTGGACACATGTTGGGGTCATTTTATATTATTATGATATTATTTTATTACCCTTAACTACCCGATTACTAATTAATCACGATAATTTAAGATAATTACTGTCGTTACTATTCATAATGTCCATAAACAAAAGAGTCTTAATTACATAACTTGGACCTTATGATTCCAAATATGGAATACATTTTACCAAATTACAAACTAATAAATTTCATTAATTAATTTAAAAATAATTCTCGTTGTCACAACCAATGACGAGTTTTTAAGAAGTAAAATTTATCAAAAGATTGACTTGTTTTTATATCCAATTAAAGAGTGAAATTACTTCCAATGAAAAACATTTAATTAAGTGATAAAAAATAATTCAATTACAATTTAAATATAATTAAATGGAAAATCTAACTATATAATTAATCTTTATCAAAAAGAAGTTTTGAAGTAAAATGCAGTATTTTTCACTGTTCATTAAAAATGAACATTTGTCAGAAAAATACCAAATATTTATCCAAAGTAAATTAGATATTACAAATTCAAAAATGATTTAAATTTTACCAAATTCAAAACATATAAGTTTCAATAATTAATTTTATAATTAATTCCCACTGTCAAAACAAATAGCGTGTTTTTAGGAAACAATATCCATCAAAAATTGACACTTATTTATGTCCAATTTCAAAGTGAAATTAATTACAATTACCACCATTGGATTAAATGGTAAAAATATATTTTAACTAAAATTTAAACATAATTAAAAATATAATCTATCCATATAAATAAATAATATTTAAAGGAGGTTTTGAATTAAAATACAACATTTTCACTATTCATTAAAAAATGAACTTTATCGGAAAAATTAAAAAAAATTACACAAAGTAAATTTTGATGTCCCGATTCTAAAGAAGGATTTTATTTTTTTAAATATAACATATAAAATTGAAAAAAATAGATTTAAAAAGGGTTTTCCCTCAAAATTCCGTTAATCAACCTTTTAAGGAATATTAGAATTTTTATGCTTATAATTGGATTCATTTGCATTTTAAGCCTCTAACATTTATTGTATAAATTTAAAAATATTTAAAAAACATATATAATAATTTTTTAGTTAGTTTTGTTCATTCCTTGCATTACAATGGCTAGGCATTAACTACCATTTAAAATAATATTATTATACTATTAGTGTGCAATGTAATATTTCAAAGAAACTCGTTGTTTCGTATTGGATACGCCATTGAACATAGCATTCCCTTTAAAGTAATATTAAAATTTTATTCACAAATATTAATAAATATGAAAATATCATATTCTTTATTTACCTGGGAGGTTACATCCTTCCCCCCTTTTGAGAATCACATCCTCAAAATTTTAAAATTGGGCTTAGAAGCATCATTAAAAGCCCCACATAGGAAAATGAGTAAATTAAAATATCACTTTAAAATAAAGAAAGAAAAGTACAACGGGCACCCGAGACAACAAATACTAGGATTCCATGAAAATATGGATTTGGAAGGGAAAACAAAGGGTCAAGTTCTGATAGAGAGTGATAGAAAACATGTTTAAGAGAAAGTTAACAACAAGAAAACCACAAAATTGTGGTGGGTTAAACGGTACTTGATTCCCCAGTAGGAAAAGTTAACACACAACATTTTGATTTTAAGTTAATCTTCGTTGTGGAATTTATTTATAAGATTAACTAAAACATAAGTAAACATACTTATTTGTCATGTGGACTTTCATCTATTAATATAATTCTAACACAAACTCATATTTTCTCCAAAAGATGAGTATTTATGATGACTTTTTCACATTAAGAGCACTATAATAAACTTATTGAGAATCACCTAGTCCAAAAAAGGTGAACTATATATTTACCATGTATTTAGACATTAACCAAAACAAAAAATGGTTAGTAAAAGATCAGAAAATCCCCAAAAAGGATAATCTTTTACAAAAATAAAAAACTATTCTTAATCTCCAAAATTCAACAAAAAGAACCCAAGGATCGAGAAAGACCATTAAATAAAGAGCTTTCCATAAAATTCTTCAAAGTAATCTAAACAGAGATTGAAACCCAAATCTCTGAAGGATTTAATCAGATAGTCTTCCAAGGTAAATCTTAACATTTATCTCCAAATAACATCAGTTACTCTTAAAGTCTCTTATTGAAAGGTAATCAACCTAATCACATATCCTCCATGATAGGTTAATAATTTCCATAGATAACACAAAATATAATTATTATTGATTAATAAAATCATCTAACTAAAAAGAATAAGTCATACTAACTAGGGGATTCATGTATTCCAGTGGTAGGTGATAAATACGAGTCACATTAGTTGTCAGTTCGATTCCCATAGCTTTGTCCGACGCGACGGGTTGTCACACTGTTTGTGTGTAGTCCCTTTTCAAATACTACATAATTTTATAAAATTCTCAAGAAGAGATAAATTCATCAAAAATAACCATAACATATTTTAACCACAAAGGTTCTCTAATAACTTTCGTTTTGCATCCCAAAATGTATTAACAGGAAATTGCCTCAAATTTAAGGATCATATAAACCCAAATGGTTTATTATAACTATATCCACAAAAGAAAAGATAATTATTACTTGAGTGAAATTTTCATATGTCAAACATCAGGGTTACACATACTATAAAAAGTGTTCTAATGTAATCCCATCATCAGAAGAGACTTAATACTTTTAAGAATCTCACCATCCTAAAATCTACCATAACTCTTGAATCCCTTATATGTTGAATTCTTACTCATTAAACATTATTTATGATCCATTAGCCATTCCATTCCAACTTATTCTGAAATAACTCTATCATACAAACAAAATCATGAATCATATCCTAAGATTTCAATAATAGGAAAACATATGTTAAGAAATAATACATACCTTTCATTGGTCATTGTCAGTTTGTTCATCCATAATCGGAATGGCATTAGGTATTGGTAAAAGAATATTTGTATGATCCTGGTGATCCCATTCCCGAAACATCTTTGTAGGACATGTGTTTGCATAATGACCATACACACCACATTTAAAACATTCAATTGATCCCTCAGAAATGAATTTTTTCCCTTTCCTAGAGTCAACTAGATGCTTCATTTTTCCATGGTAGGTTCTTGATTTATGACCTTCATTTCCACATCTATAGCATCTTTCTGTCCCTTTGAAACATTTTCCTAGGTGTTTCTTTCCACATCTTTGACACATAGGTTTTTGAACGCACTTAACTTTATTATTATTACATGAACTTCTGTAAGAATTTGTTTATCGCATATATGATGCCTTATAAAAATAACTTAGTTTCAGGTGGTCAATCATGAATCCATATTGTTGGTTGAGAATAACCACAAGTGTTCTCATTGTAGCTCCCATATCATTCAGTTTCTCGTTTGGAAAACCGTTACAGTTTTCTTCATATCCAGTGTTACCTTGGTGTCTGTTAGATCCAGCCATTTAATAAAACCAAAAAGGTCAGTGTGAGTATATCAGTCAAATAATCATATAATACTAAGATATAATTATTCATGTTATCTTAAAATCATTCAGTTTATCTAAAAAAACTATGACTCTTTCTGAAATCCTAACCATTATGGTAACGTCACTTATGCTTAAAGAATACACTAAACTCTAAAGTTATCTAAACCAACCTATAATACCAACTATAAGGACCCGACCTTAAAACATAAATAATCATAAATTAAATGAATAATTCACATGGAGTATCTTTTCAGTTATAGAGTTTTAGATAATTAGGACATAACTATTGCATCTCAATGATTACAAAGTAGACACATCTACTCAGTTTCCATTTTTTTCAAAAAAATAAAAACTCTTGAACAAAGAGTCATGTCTAGTTCCATGTTTTAGACAACAAGACATTTCATTGATCCCATCATTGACTCTATTCCACTTTATGTCCTGTGAAAAACATTTCAAAAACATGGGATGAGCATAAAAATCTCAGTAAGGGATATAAAATATGGAAAGAAAACATTAGTCCATGTATACATAAGAGTCAATGAAATCATAATTTACTCATAAAAAATAAAAACTTTAACATACCTCATGAAATCATAAGATTTATGAATAACTAATAGAAATTATAAAACTTAAAGGTAACTTGAGGCCTTCATAACATTCTTACGTAGGGAGAAAGCCTCATGGTTACGTTAGGAATACCCATCACAGTGTATTCCATAAATCTCATCAGAGAAACATTAGTGTTTAGATTCTTCAAATTACCCAATGCATTTGAGAGCTATCTCGGGCTCACCCGCCCTTAATTTATCACGGAACCACCTATTTTCATAAACAATTCCCAAGAACCATAACATAATCGTATCATATAAAACATGCATAAAAGAAACATAACATTTCCACATTTCAATCACAAGATATCAATACAACACTTTGATATAATAAAAAAAATTTCAAAACCATTTTCAATACCAAAATAAAGTAAAACATGGTATTTATATTTCATTTAAAAAAATGTTATGGCTTGTAGAGGAAGCCGAAAATCAAATAATGGTCACGACAGCGAAGAAGTCATTGTCACCACATACGTAAGACAAAAACATTCCCTTTTGTCGTTTAGTAAAACACATCATGTAAAAAGATTCATTTTGAATGAAATTAAAAGTCAAAAGGGTTTATTATACAACTAATAAAAGAAGGTCATATATAAATTGAAGTATGCCTCAATGAAAGGAGATTGAGATGAAGTACCGTACAAAGACTGTATCCTTAGATTAAGGATAAATCAATTACATAATTATGTGTGAAAAATACAAATGCACTAAAAATTAGTGGATATTAAGTGTAAAACAATCAAAGGTCATTAAAATATATTCATATCATGACATAATCAAGAAGTAGAGGTTTAACCCAAAGAATTGAAATTGGGTTAAGAAGTTCCCTTATAAAAATTCGACAGCCTAATAGCATCACTTTAAAATTAATAAAATGAGTTGATGAGAGATAAAAGGGTATCTCATCACTTGGACATAAAATTTACAGCAATAAGGATATATAAGAACACATCCCAACATAATAAGATGTAAATTAAAAGACCTAACAAAAAGAAGTCTTTTAGAAAGAGGAGGGTGAAAGGTTCCCTTACCGATTTGGGTAACTTTTGAAACGTACACCCCATGAAAGAAGGACTATAAAAAATTGATGTAAATACCCATAAATGAAATTATATTACACAAATAGTATAATAATGAGATGTACATACACCACTAAAAAGAGATAGTGACAAATATAGCATGAATCTCATGGGAATAAATAGTGAGATAAAAACCCCTTACCTCGTTGTAATAAATCGAGTCATAGGACCAAAAGATAATAAGAACCAAATGAATCATAGAATACCATGAATATATATATAAAATGGCAGTACACAATACACCACTTGTAATAAATAATTGGTGAACAATGGAAATCTCATGGAATTAAAAGTGAGATATGAAATCCCCTTACCTCAAGTCCGACTTGTCTTGTTCATTTCTTTATATTCCTGAATAATAAACTTTGGTAAATTTTTAATTGCTTAAAAAATTACTTTAAAGTTTATTATTCAATTCATATCACATATAATCATGTTATAATAATTAGTTAATTATGTGAGTTCCCATCATACGTTTGTCGATGTTCGGTACGTGAGTCAAAAATGAACTTGTTTGAGAGGAATTTCCCATGTAGTTATAAGTAAATCATCTCTAGAATGTTATTAATTATTTAAATATCACATATATCTATTATATATTCATTTTATACTATTCCATAACATTTTGAGATAAAAAATGAAATGCACCGTTCATGGAGACAGTGGGCCGTACGTACGCATGAATGACACTTTCATTTCTCTGTCATATTAAAGGAATTAAAACTAAATGAGAAATATATATATTATAATTATAGTATTACATATATGTTATATAGGTAACATAAGTTCATTAATTACATTCTTTATAAATTCCTTTTTTGGCATGAACGAGTCACATCACTTGAGGGGACGGTAGTCCACACTTCCTCAGATTAAATTATCGCAGTTCCAAAACATGAAAAGTATAGCGATATGATTTAAAAATTAAATTCAGAAGCATATAGAAAAAATAAATACCATATATATCATATATGAATACAGTGACACCATAATGGCTACCATGAAATGTGTTAAAAGAATATTGAACAATCATCATTTCGTGAGGGAGTAATTCGCCACCCACAGAAACAATATGTTCTATAACCATTAGATGGAGGTGTGTGTAAGAGTAGGTAAAATACTTATCATAAAACATCCTAGTATATTGAGGATACTGGTGTTATTATTGGATCAAATAATAAGAAGATAGTGGTGAGTAAGAAGGAAAATAAAAGAAAGAAACTGGAGAGAAGACATTACCTCCAAATTAGGAAACTCTTTTTGATTTGAGCGAAAGGCTTCCTTGAAAAGACTTAGAGCCAAAATTGAGGCTTCTAGGAGTGATAGAGGGATGTGGAGAGATAATATGAGCAGAGTTTGGATGAGCCAAGTGCTTGAGATGTTTGGTTAAGGGGGTATAGGTGGGGGATTTGTATAAAAGGGAGGAGGGTCACTTTTGGAAAGTTTTGAAATGTTACTTTATTATAAAATGGTTTTTGGATTTTAAAGGTCCCAAAATGATATATTTCAAGGAAAAGGTGATAAGGGTTAGAAATCCACACATAAAATAGGTTTTTGAGAAGTTTAAGTACTATATTATACCTTATCTTTTCATTTTATTTAAATTGTTCATTAATGAGGTAATCACTAAATCATCATGGTGTCATAAATAAATAAATTTATTTAATGTCTACAAATTATAAAAAAATACCAAGATGTAGGAAATATTTTTATATTTATAATGACTATTTATATTCTAAGAGATCATTTATGTAAACAAAATTAATATTATTTTACTCAGGATATACAAACCATTGTTATATTTCTCTTCTTTTTTAAAAATAATGTCATACATGTCACTATCACACCCATGTGACTTCCTGGGCCCTCAAGTTCGGTAAAAAGATTTCCATGGTCATAAATGACTCAAAAACGAAGATTTGGACACATTTTGGGGTAATTTTTATTATTATGATATTATTTTATTACCCTTAACTACCAGATTACTAATTAATCATGATAATTAAAGATAATTACCGTCGTTACTATTCATAATGTCAAAAAACAAAAGAGTATCAATTAAATAATTTGGACCTTCTGATTCCAAAATATGGAATGCATTTTACCAAATCATAAACACATAAATTTGAGAAATTAATTTAAAAATAATTCCCATTTTCACAACTAAAGACAGGTTTTTAAGAAGTAAAATTTATCAAAAGATCGACTTGTTTTTACATCCAATTAAAAGTGAAATTACCTCCAATGAACAAAATTGTATTAAGTGATAAAAACATAATTCAATTAAACTTTAAAACCAATTAAAATTATAATCTAACTATATAATTAAATTAGATGAAAAAGCAATTTTGAAGTAAAATGTAGTATTTTTCACTATTCATTAAAAATGAACATTTGTCAGAAAAATACCAAAAATTTATCCAAAGTAAATTTGATATTACAAATTAAAAAATGATGTCCATTTTAAAAAATTCAAAACATATAAGTTGAATTAATTAATTTTATAATTAATTCCCACTGTCAAAAAAATAGTGTGTTTTTAAGAAACAATATCTATCAAAATATTGACATTTGTTTATGTCCAATTTCAAAGTGAAATTAATTCCAATTACCACCATTGGATTAAATTGTAAAAATATATTTTAACTAAACTTCAAACCCAATTAAAAATATAATCAAACCCTATAAATAATTTAGATTAAAAGGACGATTTGAATTAAAATACAACATTTTCACTATTCATTAAAAAAATGAACTTTATCAGAAAAATAACAAAAATTTACACAAAGTAAATTTTGATGTCCCAATTCTAAAGAAGGATTTTATTTTGTCAAATATAACATATGAAACTGACTAAAATTATATTTAAAAAGGGTTCACCATAAAAAGGCTGTTAATGGGCCTTTTAAAGAATATTAGAATATTTATGCTTAAAATTGGATTCATTCACATTTTAAGCTTCTAAAATTTATTGGATAAATGTAAAAATATTTAACAAACATATATAATCATTTTCTAGTTAGTTCTGTTCATTCCCACCATTACAATAACTAGGCGTTAACTACCATTTAAAATAACATTATTATATTATTAGTGTGGAACATAAGATTTCAATGAAACTCATTGTTGCGTATTGGGTACGCAATCAAACATAGAATTCAATTTATAGTAATATTGAAATTTTATTCAAAAATATTAATAAATATAAAAATTTCATATTATTTATTTACCAGGTATGTCAAATCCTTCCCCCCTTTTGGGAATTCCATCCTTGCAATTTTAAAATTGGGCTCAGAAACTTCATTGGAAGCCCCACATTGGAAAATGAGTAAAATAACTATTACATTAAAATAATGAAAGAAAAGTAAAAAGGTCACATGAGATAATAGATACTAGGATTCCATGAAAACGTGGATATAGAAGAGAAAAAAAGGGTCATGTTCTAATGGATAGTGATAGAAAACATGTTTAGGAGAATGTTCACAATAAGAAAACCACAAAATTGTGATGGGTTAAACGGTATTTGATTACCCAGTAGGAAAATTTAACACCCAACATTTTTGTTTTAAGTTACTTTTCATTGAGGAATTTATTTATGTGCTTAACTAAAACATAAGGAAATATACTTACTTGTCACGTAGACTTTCATCTCTTACTAGATTTCTAACACAAAATCATATTTTTTTCCAAAAGATGAGTATTTAGGATGGCTTGTTCACATCAAGAGCACTATAATAAACTTCTTGGAATCACCTAATCCACAAAAGATGAACTATATATTTCCCATGTCTTTAGACCTTAACCAAAACCAAAAATGGTTAGTACAAGATAAGATAATCCCCAAAAAGGATAATCTTTTACAAAAAGAAAAAACTATTCTTAATCTCTAAAATTCAACAAAAAGAACCCAAGGTTCAAGAAAGACCATTACATAAATAGCTATCCTTAAAATTCTTCAAATTAATCCAAACTAAGATTGAAACCCAAATCTATGAAGGATTTAATCACACATCCTTCCAAGGTAAATCTTAACATTTATCTCTAAATAACATCAGTTACTCTTAAAGTCTCATATTGAAAAGCAATTTACCTAATCACATATCTTCCATGATAGGTTAATCATTTCCCTAGATAACCCAAAATCAACTTATTCTTGATTCATAAAATCATATAACTAAAAAGAATAAGTCATACTAACCCGAGACTTCACGTTTTCCAATGGTAGGTGATAAATACCAGTCACACATTGGTTGTGGGTTCGATTCCTGCAGCTTCGTCTGACGTTACTGGTTGTCACACGGTTTGTGTGTTGTCCCTTTTCAAATACTACATAATTTTATAACATTCCCAAGAAGAGATAAATTCATCAAAAATAACCATAATATATTTTAACCCCAAAGGTTGTCTAATAAATTTCATTTTACATCCCAAAATATATTTACAGGTAATTGACTCAAATTCAAGGATCATATAAACCCAAATAGTTCTTTATAACTATATCCACAAAAGAAAAGATAATTATTCCTTGAATAAAATTTTCATATATCAAACATCCGGGTTACACATACTATAAAAAGTCTTCTAATGTAATCCCATCATCAAAAGATCTTTAATACTTTTAAGAATTTCACAATCTTAAAATATACCATAACTATTGAATCCCTTATATGTTGACTTCTTACTCATTCAACATTATTCATGATCCATTAACCATTCCTTTACAACTTATTCTGAAATACTTCTTTCCTACAAAAAAATCATGAATCATATCATAATATTTAAATAATAGTAAAACATATGTTAAGAAATAATCCATACCTTTCATTGGTCATTGCTAGTTTCTTTATCCTCAATCAGAATGACATTAGTTATTGGTAAATGAATATCTGTACAATTCTGGTGATCCCATTCCCGAAACATCTTCATAGGACATGTGTTTTAATAATGACAATGCATACCACATTTAAAAAAATCAATTGATCCCTCAGAAAAGACTGCTTTCCCTTTCCTAGAGTCAACTAGATGATTTCTTTTTCCATGGAAGGTTCTTGCTTTATGACCTTCATTTCCACATCTATAACATCTTTATGTCCATTTGAATCATTTTCCTAGGTGTTTATTTCCACATCTATGACACATAAGTTTTTTAACACACATACCTTTATGATTATTACCTGACTTCCGTAGGGATATGTTTCTCACATATATGATTCCTTATAAAAATCACTAAGGTTCAGGTGGTCAATCATGACTCCAGATAGTTGGTTGAGAATAAACATAAGAGTTCTCATTTCATATCCAATATCATTCAGTCGCTCGTTCGGAAAACCATTATAGTTTTCTTCACATCCACTGTTACCTTGGTGTCTGCTAGATCCAGCCATTTACTAAAACCAAAAAGGTTAGTGAGAGAATATTAGTAAAACAATCATATAATACTAAGATATAATTATTCATGTTATCTTAAACTCATTCACTTTGTCTAAAAAAAACTATGACTCTTTCTGAAATCATAACCATTATGGTAATGTCACTTCTTCTTAAAGAATACCCTAATCTCTAAAGTTATCTAAACCGACCTCTGATACCAACTATAAGGACCCAGCCTTAAAACATTGCATAATCATGAATTAAATGAATAATTCACATTGATGATCTTTTCAGGTTTATATTTTTAGAGAATTAAGACATAACTATTACATCTGAATGATTACAAAGTAGACACATCTACTCAGTTTATATTTTTTTCACAAAATAAAAAATCTTGAATTAAGAGCCATGTATAGTTCCATGTTTTAGACAGAAAGACACTTCCTTGATCCCATACTTGACCCTATTCCACTTTATGTTCTGTGAAAAACATTTCAAAAACTTGGGATGAGCATAAAAAACATAGTAAGGGATATAAAATACGAAAAGAAAACATTAGTCCATCTATACATAAGAATCAATGAAATCATACTTTACTCATAAAACATAAGCACTTTAAAATACCTCATTAAATCTTAAGATTTATGAATAACTCATAGAAATCATAATACATAGAGGTAAGTTGAGGAATTCATAACATTCTTACGTAGGGAGTAACCCTCATGGTTATGTTTGGAATACCCATCACAGTGTATTCCCAAAATATCTTCGGATAAACCATAGCGTTTAACTCCTTCACATTACCCAATGAATTAAGGAGCTATCTCGGGCTCACCCTCCCTTAGTTTATCACAGAACCACCCATCTTCATAAACAATTCCCAAGAACCTTAACATAATCGTATCACATAAAAAATGCATAAAAGAAACATAACATTTCCACATTTCAATCACCAGATATCAATACAACACTTTGATATAATCAGAACATTATCAAAACCATTTTCAATACCAAAATAAAGTAAAAAATGGAATTTATTTTTCATTTTAAAAAAATGTTTTAGCTTGTAGAGGAAGCCAAAACTCAAATAATGGTCACGACGGTGGAGAAGTTGTTGTCGCCGCATATGTAAGACAAAAACATTCCCTTTTTTAGTTTATTAAAATGATTCGTGCAAACATATTCCTTTTGAATGAAATTAAAAGTCAAAAGGGTTTATTATACAACTAATAAAATAAGGTCATATATAAATTGAAGTATGCCTCAATGAAAGGAGACAGATACGAAGTCCCGTACAGAGACTGTATCCTTAGATTAAAGATAAATAAATTACATAATTATGTGTGACAAATATAAATACACTCAATATAAGTGCATATTAAGTGTAAAACAATCAGATCTCATCCACAAAAATTCATAGCATGACATAATCAAGAAGTAGAGGTTTAACCCAAAGAATTGAAATTGGGTTAAGAAGTTCCCTTACAGAAATTCAACAACCTAATTGCGTTACTTAAAATTCAGAAAATGAGTGGATGAGAGATAAAATGGGTATCTCATCACTTGGATATAAAATTTATAGCAATAAGGATATATAAGAACATATCCCAACATAAGAGGATGTAAATTAAAATACCTAACAAAAAGAAGCCTTTTAGAAAGAGGGGGGTGAAAGGTACCCTTATCGATTTGGGTAACTTTCGAAACATACACCCAATAAAGGAATGACTATACAAAGTTGATGTAAATACCAATAAACAAATGTATATTACACAAAGATTAGAATAATGGGCATTACATACACCACTCAAAGGAGATAGTGACAAATATAACACGAATCTCACGGGAATAAATAGTGAGATAAAAACCCCTTACCTCGTTGTAATAAATCGAGTCATATGACAAAAATATAAAAAGAACCAAATGAATCACAGAATACCATGAATATATATATCAAATGGAATACACAATACAATACATTCAATAAATAATTTGTGAACAATGGAAATCTCACGGAATTAAAAGTGAGATAAGAAATCCCCTTTCCACAAGTCCGACTTGTCTTGTTCATTTCTTTAAATTCCTAAATAATAAAATTTATTCAATTTATAATTGCTTAAGGACTTCATTTAAAGTTTATTATTCAATTAGTATCACATATTATCATGTTATAATAACTAGTTAATTATGTGAGTTCGTATCATACGTTTTGTCGATGTTCGGTACATGAGTCAAAAAATGAAATTTTTTGAAAAGAATTTCCCATGTAGTTATAAGTACATTATCTCCAAAATGGTATTAATGATTTCAATATCATATATATCCAGTATATATTTATTTTATACTATTCCATAACATTTGGAGATAAAAAATGAAATGCACCGTTCATGGAGACGGTATGTCGTACGTACGAATGAATGCTACTTTCATTTCTTCGTCATATTAAATAAATTATAAGAAAATGAGACATATATATAAATTATAATTACAGTATAATATATATTATATATAGGTAACATAATTTAATTAATTACATTATTTATAAATTCCATGTTTGGCATGAACAAGTCACATCACTCGAGGGGGCGGTAGTCCACACTTCCTCAGATGAAATTATCGCAGTTCCACAACATGAAAAGAATAAAGATGTGATTTAAAAATAAAATTACGGAGCATATAGAAAAAATAAATACCATATATATCATATATAAATACAGTGACATCATAATGGCCACCATTAAAGGTGTTAAAAGAATATTGAACAATCATTGTTTTGTGAGACTGTAATTCACCACCCACAGAAACAATATATTCTTTAACCATTAGACGGAGGTGTGTGTAAGTGTAGGTATAATCCTTATCATAAAAAAATCATAGTATATTTAGTATACTGGTGTTATTATGGGATCAAATAATAAGAACATAGTGGTGAGTTAAGATGGAAAATAAAAGAAAGAAACTCAAGAGAAGACATTACCTCTAAATCGGGTAACAATTTTTGATTTGAGCCAAAGGCTTCCTTGGAAAGACTTCTACCCAAAGTGAGGATTCTAAGAGTGATATATGGATGTGGAGAGATAATATGATCAGAGGTTGGATGATCCAAGGTCTTGAGAGGTATGGGAAAGGGGGTAGAGGTGGGGACCTTTTATAAGAGGGAGGAGGGTCACTTTTGGAAAGTCTTGAAATGTTACTTTATTATAAAATGGTTTTTGGATTTTAATGGTCCCAAAATGATATATTTTAAGGATAAGGTGATAAGGGTTATAAATCCACCCATCCAATATGTTTTCTAAATTTTTATTTCTTAGATTTTACCATATATTTTCATTTTATTTAAATCGTTCAGTAATGAGGTAATCACTGCATCATCATGGTGTCTTAAATAAATTTATCAATTTAATGTCTAAAATTTATTACAAAATACCATGATGTAGGGAATATTTTTTTCTTTCAAATGATTATTTATAGTCTAAGGGATCATTTACGTAAACAAAATTAATTTTTTTACTTAGGACATACAAACCTTTGTTATATTTCTCTTCTTTTTTAAAAATAATGTCATAAATGTCACTATCATACCCATGTGACTCCATGGGCCCTCAAGTTCGGTAAAAACATTTCCCTGGTCGGCCATGAATCAAAAAAGAGGATTTGGACACATGTTGGGGTCATTTTATATTATTATTATATTATTTTATTTCCCTTAACTACCCAATTACTAATTATCATGATAATTAAAGATAATTACCATCGTTACTATTCATAATGTCAAAAAACAAGGGTCTTAATTACATAATTTGGACCTTCTGATTCAAAATTAGGAATCCATTTTACCCAATTCCAATCACAGAAATTTTAGTAATGAATTTAAAAATAATTTCCACTGTCACAATCAATGACAGGTTTTTAAGAAGTAAAATTTATCAAAAGATTGACTTGTTTTTACATCCTATTGAAAAGTGAAATTTCTTAAAATGAAAAACATTTTATTTAGTGATAAAAAAATAATTCAATTACACTTTAAAAGAAATTAAAAGGACAATATAACTATATAATTAAATTAGATGAAAAAGCAGTTTTGATGTAAAATGCAGTATTTTTCACTATTCATTAAAAATGAACATTTGTTAGAAGAATACCAAAAATTTATCCAAAGTAAATTTGATATTCCAAATTCAAAAATGATTTATATTTTACCAAATTAAAAACAGATAAGTTTCATTAATTAATTTTGTAATTAATTCCCGCTGTCAAAACAAATAGCGTGTTTTTAAGAAACAATATCTATCAAAAGATTGACACTTGTTTATGTCCAATTTCAAAGTGAAATTAATTCCAATGACCACCATTGGATTAAATGGTAAAAATATATTTTTACTACACATTAAAACAAATTAAAAAGATAATCTAACCACATAAATACATTAGATTAAAAGGATGTTTTGAATTAAAATACAACATTTTCACTATTCATTAAAAAATGAACTTTATCTGAAAAATAACAAAAATTTACACAAAGTAAATTTTGATGTCCTTATTATAAAGAAGGATTTTATATTTTCAAATAGAACATATAAAATTGACAAAATGTATATTTAAAAATGGTTCGCCTTCAAAAGGCCGTTAATCGACCTTTTAAAGAATATTAGAATATTTATGCTTAAAATTGGATTCATTCGCATTTTAAGCCTCTAACATTTATTGGATAAATGTAAAAATATTTAACAAACATATATATTCATTTTTTAGTTAGTAATGTTCATTCCCTCCATTAAAATGTCTAGGCGTTAACTACAATTTAAAATAATATTATTATATTATTAGGGTACAACGTAAGATTTCAATGAAACTCATTGTTGCATATTGGGTACACCATCGAACATAGCATTAACTTTAAAGTAATATTAAAATTTTATTCAAAAATATTAATAAATATAAAAATGTCATATTCTTTATTTACCTGGGATGTTACAATTCATATCCTAGGGAAGGGAAACATATGAAAATGTGACCTCATATGCTTAGTAAGGTTATACAAGGGAGGCATCATTGATCACACAAACATAAAATTATCATACATGTATGAGAAAATGATCTTAACATTTGAATACAATAACCTAAATATCATATATCATAATATTGAGTCATAAAATAAATCTGTGTAGTTAATAATAGATGAATCATAAATGAATCCTAGAGACAAATATTAGAGAGCATAACCTTGTCATAAGACATAAATTTGTGGCATACATATAAGAATAGAAAATAATGTATGATATAGAAAAATATCACTGAAAATATTAATACAGTTGATTGGGTTCACTCCCAATTCCATCATATTTGTCATGGTTCACTCCCAAGACTATCATAGTGGATAGTTTTCTTTAATGAATTGGGTTTACTCCCTATTCAAATCTTATCTATCTCACGAGATGCCAATAATTAACCAGTGCACTGGATTAGTATATTATTCTATGACCACTCATAATATAAAAAAAAATCCTATATATTTGTTTCATAATATCATAAAACATTCATCATATCATAACACAATAAAAAATAAATGATATTTTAAAACATTCAACAATGCCATAACTTATTGAAAAGGAAACAGGGTTCATAAATATTTCATCAAATCATCATATCATAACCCATGTAAATGGAATATAGTTAAATAAAAATCATTTTATCATCATAAAAAACCATATAGAGTAATAATATGAGATGTATCATATATGATCCACTTATTATATTTTAACACCCATTTATTAATAATTCTATATTAAAATCATCATTTCTAAGTTTTAACTATTTAGTTTTTCATTAGGATTTTGGTTCAGTAGTTTGAGTCATTTAACATTTATCATGGTTAGATAATATATATAATGATAATCATGATAAAAATATAATATATATTGATTATATATATATCCAATGTTTTTCATAAAGGATAGAGATATAAAAATAAATCACATCATTCATGGGGATGGTATATCGTACAGACACATGAACTTTGTTTTCACCTTTTTACAGAAGGAATAAAAGAAATATAATTAAGAAATAAATTTTATAGAATTATTATTATATAATTTATATCATATATACACATTAAATCCATCCTTATTACCATTTTTTAGATAATAAATTAAAAATGAATCTTATTACTTCATAGAGGTGGTAGTTCACATGTAAAAACAACTGATGTTATCATTTTACAATGGATGGAAATGTAAGGATAAAGATTTTTTATTGTAATTATAAAATAAAAAAATATTTAATAAATATAATTTATAATAATTAAAAAAATAATAATAACCATATAATAAGTATGGGGGTGGAAAATGAATTTTATCTCTATGTGGAAGCGTTAGTCCACACATATGTATGAGAAATACTATTTATTCCCATTTGATAGAAAAAGGGTGGATAATGGTGGTTTAATAATCATAATAAAATTTCATTAAATTGAGTATTATAAATTTATTATTTAATTATGAGTACTAAATATTTATATGAGGTTCAAGAATAAAAAATTGAAATTTTTTGGTTAAGAGTCATACATATCGTGGAGAACCCTCTTTTGGATTACAGTTCGAGTATTGATGGGATGATCTTTTGGAAATACCATAAGCTCTAAGATGTGATAAAATAATTTTTTAAGATATTATGGTGGGATTTTATGAGATATATGGCTCAAATGGTGGGGGGATTAGAAGAGAATAGGTTCCCTTTTATGTGGGAGGGGAGGGGAACTATTGGAATTAAAAAATATTAAAATACAATTTTTTCATTATTAAGAAAAATGACCCCAAATGGAAAAATATTTTAATAAAAAAATATTATTTTTATATATCATCAAAAAAAAATTTTGTAGGTATTTTTTATCATTTTAAGAGTTATATTTTTTATTTAACCCTTTGTTAACCAAATTTAGCCTTAACCATGCTAACAATGTTTTCAATATTATAGAATTATAATTTTACTTTTAAGGTGAAAATTTTCTCATAAATGGAAAATGGATGAAATTTTAAAAAATATATTAACCACTTATCCTATTTCAATATCTTTATGTTTTTTAAATACTTTAATAAAATGTTAACTTCATAAAATATCATTAATGTCATTTTTGACTGTATTCAATTAATTTGAATTTAGAGATAACAATACAATAGGTAATTTTCAATATAAAAATTTAATAAATCTATAATATAATATATTAACCTTTAAAATTTGTGTAACTTAATACTTTAGTCATATTTTTTTAGTTTTAATGTTTTAAAATAGTTTATTATTTTTTATATTAATTTAATAAATACTATGTTGGTGTTGCATAAGTATTTATTGAAATTATTCATTAAATATAAATTAAAAATAAATTTACATGATAAAAATATTAATTTAACTTTCAAATAAACATTTGCCCTTTTATCCTTATTTAAAATTTTTAGAGATACTATAGTCAAGAGAGTTACATTTTTTATTTATTCTTTTCGTAACCTAATATAATGGTCATAATAAAAGAAATATGGATCCAAGATACCATATATTTGGGACTTAGGTGGAAATTGGAAAACAATATACTCATTAGATAGGATAATGGAAAGTGTTATAGAAATTTTAATGCCTCAACTTATTTTTTTAACCCAGCTTTACCTGTATAAAGTTTACAATTATTTACCAAGTTTACTACCCATAAATTAAACAAATAAATGGGAAGTAGTTAATAAATTGGTACCTAATTATTGAAAATACGGAATCAATTCTCAAGATTCAATATCTATATTTGGAAGAAAATAATTTAAGATAAAAACGCAAAATGCAATGAGTGTTTTTTTCATCAGAAAAAATAATTTTTAAAGTATAATTTTTATTCCAAATTAAACCATAAACTTGATTCAAATGATCTTAATTAGAATATTCACAATGTGAAATAGATAATTTTTCTATTAATTTTTTTTAAATAATTTAATAGTTTTTAAATTCTTGAAACAAACAAAATTTTTGGCAATAAAATTAGTATTTTTCACTATTCATTGAAAAATAAAAAATTTCTAAAAATTATCAAAACTTCATTAAAGATAATATTTACATTAAAAATTAAAAAAGAAACCCATTTTATCAAATTTATTTTCTAAAATTTCCAGAAATTAATTATAATATTTGATCAAAATATAAATAACAACCATTTTTGAAGAAAATACATTTATAGAAGAGTAAAACGAGTTTACTAAAAAAAATGTGTACATATTTACTTAAAATTAACCAGTAAATTTTTATTGAGTAATAACATTATATATATTTCATATTATGGTTTATATTATTTATACCCACCAATTCAAGGGTTAGGTTATTCAAATCGTATTTAAATAATAATATTTCATGGTTCAATTAAGCTTAGTGTTACCTATCTTGTATAATATTGAATATAGTGTTACATTAAAAATATCAGCGTTTTACAACATTTTTCCAACATTGGATATAAAAATTTTCAATATAAAATGGAATCTAAGAGGATTTATCATATGTACCCTATCTTTTCCAAAAACTCTTGGATTTATTACCCTAATAACATTGAGGTTGAGAACCATATCAGAAAACAAAACCTTCATCTGATGTGGAGTCACACTATGGCTACATACATTCCATTCACTTTATTAACACATACACTAATGATTAGGAAACATATTAAACTAAACTCACTATCTATAATCCTTGAGGAGGTCACAAAGGCTAATGATTATGAGGCTGAAATAAACAATGATTGTTAGGAATGATTTCTGCTAATGTTTTATATGAAACCATGATCTTATGTAAGGTTATTCAGTGATAAAAATAGGACTATCATAAATCCTATAGGTTATATTCCAACTCAATCATAATGGTTGATTATTTAGGATATAGATATTTAATGGGTCAACACTTTGATATGGGAATATTAGTGAAACCCAACCTACATATGAATAGAGAACACCCCAATTCTTCTTAAGTAAACTCTTTATCAGTAAGTTATATCTAGGAATGAATGCTCAAACCATAGTGAAACCTAATGGTAAAGAGTATAGGTCCTTGGAACAAAATTATGAAATTTTGATGAATCTTTTTTTCATCCCATCCAGGCTCTCTATCTTGTATTCCACTAATCTCTCTAATTATATTATGAAAGACTTGTTGAGTTTATTTTATGTCCCAAGGAGTTTAATATCTAAGAAACTATATTAAAGAGATTTCACATAGATTTTGGCTCTATTGAGTGTCATAAGATAATTTGTTTCACAAAATAGGATAGATAAGTTATTATTAAATAACCCATTAGTATGAATATCTGGGAAGATTAGTGATATGAAAATTTATCAAGTCCTAGTTGATAATGGGTTCAAATTAATCATTATCCTCAACTAAACCATTAAAAATATAGTTCATAGTGATGTTTTCAAGTGTGAATCCAAAATTAAAATTCAAGTATATGATAAGAATTATTAGAAACCCCTAGAGTGAATTTATTTGGTAACCCAATTTAACAATATTATTTTTTACTATAAATTCTTGTTGGTTATCCAAGACACATCTTTAAATGGATTTCTAGGAAGTACATGGATCTTTATGCATGTATAAATACCCTCATCATGTCATCATTTCTTGAAGTTATCTTTTGTAAGACAAGATATAGTACGAAATAATAAAAAATACCATTTTAAGTCATATAAAAATAAATAAATCAGAAAAAGGTACAATAAATATAACTAGAAGCATATGAAGGTAGATAATTCCATACATATTTCCTCCCTCTATGAAATTGAAGTCACCATTATTAGTTCATAATGAGAATTAAATAAAAAATTTATGTTTCTAGTGAAATAAATTGAGGCGAAACCCCATATTTATGGTATCATTGGGGTAAAATTTGGTGATGAAATAAACATAAAATCAAATTCCACACATTTTATAGTTAATAGGATGCCTCCTATGAGATGATTAAATAAATTAATGAAAATTCATTTATGTAATCCATGTAGATTAATCTATTTCTTGAGCATATCTACATGAATGCATGTTTGATGAGTATTAATTAAACTTGATAATTTATTTTTAACTGGATGGATATGATACCTAGAAGAAGAAAATATTATTTAGGTACACTTTCCTCTATTATAAAGGTGCCCGAAACAGAAAATCAAACTCAATTATTCTAACATAGGATATGATTAGGATGGAAGTAACAATACCCTTGTATAATTTCATAGATCTTAAGTATCTAGTCCATATTCTACACCTAGTGACATAGAAGGGTAGTAGAAGGTTATTAAGGATGATCCTATAATATTTTATAATGGTTTTATGACCATCCTCAACAAAATCATATAGGTAAATCAAGTAATGAATGAAGTTCCTTGAGTTTCATTAAATAGTAATTCCCCGACCCCCCAGGAATATTATAGGTATGTCTCTTTTATAATGAAATAATGAGTTTAATTTTCATCTAATTACATATATATATGAATGTTTGATCCTTATATTCCTACCCATAATTTGGATTTTCCAGAAACCTCTATGGTTATAAACAAGATATAACGAGAATGTATATGACAATTCCACCAAATTGGAAGCTAAAGATGATAATTGATCAAAGCTGACATAACCTGAGATTTTCAAAACCAAAATAGAATAACCAAGATTATATCCATAATGAAAAATAATACAGAATTATATGTTTTAATTAACTTCGTAGATCTCAATAATAGTTTTCAAAAGGATGATTCCCAGTTTTGATCACTAAACTACTAATTGATTAAGCGACTATATTCCATTACCTTTCATTCATGGATGGATGCTTTAAATAGAATATTATCCCAATGACCAAGAGAGATGAGGAGAAAAATACCTTTAGGATAGACCATGTGGTGTACTATTACCATGTAATTATATTTGGCTTCAAGAATACTCTTGATACTTTCCAATGTTCCATGAACTTTATTTTCAAGTCTCTTATGGATAAGACTATAGAATATTAAATGTGTGGCAAGTGTGTTACTATTGACTACACTATGAAAATACCACCACTATCAAGGCATTATTTAGTAAAATAAGTCATAAAATCAAGAAGATAAACCCCATATAGGGTGATTTAATTGTAACATCATGAAGATACATATTCTTTTTTTCTATCATTTCATCGAGGTTGACCTAGAGAAGACTAAGTAAATACATTAAATTCCTTCTCCTATAAACCATATAAATAAAATAGTATTCTATGAATCCTTCTATTATATTAGATGAGTTATATCCAGACTCATCCATAAGTTCATTCAATTTAAAAAGTTAATAAATAAAATAGTTACATACATTTAGGATAATGATATTCATTAATCATTTGATAATCTAAAGTAGTACCATTTCCCCCAACAATGTGGATGTTTCCTGTAGAAGGAAAACCCATATAATATTATGAGGAAACTTGGAGTGATATATTGGTTCCTTAAAATTTCAAATGAATGATATAGGTTGAGATAATGTTATCTATTATCTTAGTCCAATAATATTGGATGTTGAGACCGAACATTCTGATATTTAGAAGAACTGACTTTCATTAGTTTTCATATTGAAATAAATGAGACAGTTTTTTATAATTATGAGGTCTACTTAGTCTCTTATATTTTTCCACTAATACATATCCTTAGGTTTATAATTCTTAAATATTACAAGATTGATGGTTAGTCATTTTATATAGACCTGACATCTAGTTCGTGTAACATAAAGATAAAAATGAAAAGTGATAGCATACTTCCTCATTATACATCCTATTACAAAGATGTCATTTTTGAAAATCGATATCCATAATGAAAATTTATTATCTATCCATAACATTTCACCAAAATGTAAAATTTATGTTGAAAATTATTCTTGTTTTACAATAATAAGAATGATGGTAAATTTGAAGCTCAATAGTATCAACTTAGGGCACGTGTTCATCTATCCAAAAAATGGTTCTTCCTTATTTATTTATACTGTAAAAGAGATATAACAATAACATGGATGAATAACAAGATTTTATTCCAGGAATGGAAGTATCTCTGAAAATAAAATCTTCCAAATCAAGTAGTATGTATAATTTAGAGTTTTTTATCAGTAAACTAAATAGAGACTATATCACATTTGGTGTTCATAGAACAAAAAAGTGGTTAGACTAGCTAAGGTAGCTATGATATTGGTAGGTTTTTATTATGGAGAAATGGTTATTTTCATCATGAATTACTGATTTCTCTCTCTATTCATCAATACTGATATGGAATAGATCAAAAAAATTAACTATACCAATCAACTAGGAGATAAATTTACCTATCTAATTAATTATTAAACTGAATGAATGTATCCCACAATAGACTACCTCAATTTGGGAACCACCCTCATAGTTATTCCACGGAGTAATGAAACCAAAAATGGGAAGAAAATTTTATCCTTTTTGATTAACTGAATTCCTAAAAAGTACTCTAAATATTATACTTTCATTGAGTCTACCTCATTTTTATTGAATGGGTATAGAACCTCACTATTATTTAGGAATTCCATTCTATCACTTGTGGTTCCCTCCAATTGAGTAAATAATCTCTCCCACAAAATTAGGAGGCTTGGATATTTCTGGCCTTCAGTTGTACACGACTATATAGAGTTCATAATAAAATTCAATTCCTATCAAATACAAGAAAACTTTATTCATAAATATGATTATTTTTTTCATACCACCAAATACCCATAGAAATTTGGGGTTTGTGGATTCAATTTCATGGGTCCATACCCATGATTCACAACATTATAGTTCATATTTAATCTAACCTCCAATTATTTATTATCTTGGTGGGATAAATATGTATCCCTCATGGAATTTGGAAAAACAAAGTCATAAATGTTTTTGTGAAGTTAAATATCATTATAAGATTTAGTGTCTTTCATACAATATTGATGAAAAAAAACAAATTTATATGTTTTTTATTTGAATAATCATTATCAAAATTTAAATATTTAGTCCGAAAATTTATCCCACTATCATGTAGTAGAAAACTGAAAGATAATTTTTAAACAAAACCTGTATAATATACTTTATATGATGGTGGAAGAAGAAATGACCTCTTGGATTCATTAAATCTTTTATGATTTTGGGACTTATAGAATAAGAATCCCTAACTTGACATGGTTGAAAACATATTCACTAATGTATGGTACGTAGGTAGTCCTTCCCATTGAGGTTTAGTTTCCATAAATTAACACCACCATACATGATCTTCTGAATAAAGATGAGTAGCCTTAAATACAGTTTAGTGAATTATAGTGACTTGATTTGAAAATTATATGAAAATTTTATAATCTAGATGTTCATAAAAATTGTTTCACACAAGAATTAAATAATATGATATACCTCCACTCATTTATCCAAGCAGAACTAGTTTTTTCTATGAGAACTACTGTGATAATTTTTGAGAATCACGTAAATTATGAGAAGAAATTGGAAGGATATTATACCATACATTAGTTTTACTATAATAGTTATTACACCTTGATGAAAATCGACAGAAAAAATATCACACCTACCACCATCATATGGTGTCTAAAGAAATACTTTTCATAAATTTGAATCAAGACCCTGGAATTCCATAAACATGAATCTAAAATTCTTAGAGAAATTCACAGTCATATGACATTAAAATTAAATATACAATGTCTATAGTCTTATGAACACAATATATAAACATTAGTGTCCATTTTTTATGGCCTTAAACTACATGTAACTTTATTCATTATCAAATAATGTTAAAATACACAATATATGGGCCATACCAAATAACCCTCAGGAAAAAGCTCATTCTACATGATGGTTATGGATATACATACATACTCTAATACCAAGGTTAATTTATCCTATTATAAAAATTTCCTCTTATATTAACAATTAGTTCCTTGATTACTATTACCATGAGATACATAGTGATGCCTTGGTCACTCATCCGATGAATAACCACAAATTCTATTTTTACGGATAATTTTGTGCATGTGAAAAGGCCTTTAAAAGCCCACTTCAAGTATTCCCATGGTTACAAATTATGGTGGAAACATTTTAATTTTTTTTTTCTATGAACTCATCGAAATTGTCTTCCCCTCCTTACCATACAATGATACTCATCAAATTCATTACCATGTCTCCTGTGAATGTGAAATATCTATATGGGGTTCCTCTTTTTAGAATTACATGTAGCTTAATTTCTATTATGTTCGGATATATATTAACATCATGAAGTTAAGTTTAATTTCCATAAGTGAAACACATCTACTTTAATTCTATTTTCCCATACTCTTACTTATTCATGTTTTGTTTACAACCATAGTATGGATCTATAATGGTTCCACCCCATTTTATACTATGTATAAGCTAGATATGCATAGAGAATAGCCGAAACTTTTGGTGTCCTGATTCATGCTATCCCATGATACAAATTTACATGAAAATAACTTATTATTACCCATCCATATATTTTATTATTTTTAAACTCCTACCTCATCTAGGTATGTGAGACATAAATAAATCAAATTGGATTTCTCCCCTGATTTGACACTTAGATATAAAATTTTCATTTTACATGGTAGTTATATCTATTTAAATCACCTTATTAAAGTTTATAAATCATAAAATATTAAACTACATAAAATATGAGTCCTTATATCATGTTTATAAAGAACACAATATAGACCCTTAAATAACCTTTAAACATATTGGAACTATCCACTAAATATATAATTATTTTGATTAATTAGATATAGATCCATATGAGAGTCAATGATTTATATTTCCACATATATATAAACATATTATAATATAAAATTAATCCTTCTTATAGGAATTATATATTAGTTTTTAGTCTCCCTTGATTTAAGTCATGATTTCTTATCCATAGATCAAGATGGGGATGAATCACGTCTTCTAGATATGTGAAAAGAACTAATAAGAAGTATATATGGACTGAATCTCGTTACCATGAGATATATAGTGAGGCATGAATATCATATTTTAGGTATAATATCCAATTAAATTTTATTTAATCCTAGTCCATAGACTCTTTACAATTAATGTTGGTCCATACAAAACAACCTGAAACTCAGACAAAGCTACCTTATAGTCCCTCAAACATGAGTTAGATCTATATGGATACCCTAAAAGAACTATATATATCTTTATTCTTAGTATACTAGTATATAAAGTGACATCTATATCCCTTATCTTAGTCCCATACCTGAATTCCAATTTTATCCAAAATTACTTCTGTAAATAATATCCATATTCAGGTTGGGTTATCTACCTTAACCACACATTTAAAGACCATATATAGAAAAAAGATATCATATCATAGGTACAACCATGGATCTTTTTTCTAGTTCTAGAAATTTATTATAATTATAATTATCCTTTTATGATATATATATTTAAAAAAACTTATAAATACTAGATTAAGAGTGATTTATGTTACCTTTACCTTGGATCTAACCACATAATCTGTTTATATACCTTATTCCTCCCACCACCATATAATAACTTAAGATTCCCAATTTATTTCATATTTTAATTTATTAATGTTGTGATAGGATGTAAACTTTATATAAAATCTCTCAAAAAATATGTGTGGATTTATTCCTATCATACCAATATAGGTAGTGGAACACGAAGCTCTCAAAACTTTTCTAGTCATGAATCCGAAAAATTGAAACCCCCTTCACTATATTAATATTTGGGACCTATCATTAATTATAATTTCTTCAATGAAACTATATTAGGATAAATCCATTATCATTTCCCCTATGCAGGAGATATATATGTTGAGAGTCCATTTCACATAACTATATGTGTATTAATTCCTATTATTATAGGACATGTAGTGATGTTTGGGTTACCTGACATGGATCTGATGAAAATTTTTAGCACCGTCAAACCCCTATTAGTATATACCTCCTAATTCACATTGGTACATTCTATATATTTCGTTATGTTGGGTTGATATATTTCCTTCCTAGAAGTATATGTGGATTGATTCATGTTATTGAAGGATATATAACATTATATGAAACATCTATATCAGGCCAATTTATAAAGTTTCATTCAATTTTACCCCCATAAACATTTCATAACAACCCAAACATAGTTAGTTTTGGACTTTATTTTTCTAATCATCTTAAAAATATTCCTTTATCATATGGAAAATTTCAAACCTAATGTGTTTGAATCACCAAAAACATTTTATGGATACATGTGGAAATTTTAAAAAATTCCAAAAATAGCACCTTATGATTTTTATTGATATCTATGCTCTATATATGGCCTACTAATTGGGTCCTTATTTTCATCTTTAGTAGTATATCCTATAACACCATGTTCTCTCAATAATACTTTCATAGAACCCATCATTCATGTTTAGTTATAAATCATCATTAACATTTTTTCCCCATTTCATCACATTTTTATTCAAATAACTCAACCTTTGATTTTAATAATTACAATATATTAAAAAAAGTAAGATCTGGAGATCCATTTGGGAATTTACACCCCTCCACATACTAATCCAAACACTATAACCTTAATTTATGTGCTTCATTTTCTTTAAAAGGCTTCTTGTATTGGTGGTGAGACTTCAACATTCACTTAAAGTCAATTCCACCATTGACACAAATAATTAACCCTAAAAATTAGCCATATATGTTTACATTTTATGTTATTGGTCTATGAAATAAAACCCTAACATTCATGTTACTATCATTGAGGTCATCTATTACAACATTGGCCCTTTTCTCATTTATATCAGATTATCAGCTCACCTTTATCATTGAATAGACTACCTCATAATTTTAATCCAAACATT
This sequence comes from Viscum album, assembly GCA_963277665.1. Taxonomy (NCBI): domain Eukaryota; kingdom Viridiplantae; phylum Streptophyta; class Magnoliopsida; order Santalales; family Viscaceae; genus Viscum; species Viscum album. The sequence goes on from OY728146.1 coordinate 529,136,227, forward strand.
ATTACCATATACTATTTCAGTATATCTTCATGATTTTATATATTAGAGTCATGATATAATTAATATCACGTTTACCATTAAATTATTGTTATACAAATTTTCTCAAATTTTAGTTGAAGATGTATGACCTCAGACTTCAGAAACTTTTGAACAAAAATGATCTTCTGTGAACATCTTATCCATTTGACCTACTTGAAGGAACATAATATTCCAAATAAAAGAGACATAATTATATTAATTTTAAAATCTTAAAAAGTTAATCTATGGAAAAAGTAGTCTCTTCTATCTGGAAATATGCAATGTAAATCCTTCCAAAAATTTGTGCATTCAAAAGAAAAGAAATGTTACAAAATATAATTAATTCTAAAAGCAACAATGGGAGGCCAGATTAAAAGGAGAGTTCCAACATACTTAGTCCCTCATCATTAATTTCATAGGAACAATTTATGTTTGAAATAATATGAAAGTAAAAAAATATTTTTGGGACCATGATTCAGGCATAGAAAAAATAAATTTATTCTCATTAAGTCCAATGAAATATGAAATCATTAAATGAACCTTCTATTACATACATACATGGGTTGAGATTATTTTTACATAATGAAAAAGGGTTAAATCTAGGGATCTTTAGGACTTTCTTTTATTAAAATCCTCATCCTATTAACTCATTCATGTTTTTTGTTATGTTGAGTTATTCACCTCGACATATCCGAAAGAACTAATATTAAATTCTATTGATGGTAAATGGGATGTGTATCAGACTTTCCTATATTCATATTAAAGAAAAATAATATGTAGAATTCAATTTAATAGACTAAGATTGGATTATAATGATGGTAAATGTTCCACATATCCATCCTGCCTATATACTTTTAATTTTATATGTTTTGGATGAAACTAAAATTTTCATTCCTTTATCTCATGATCATATACTAGATTATGGTGAAGGTGTATATAATCTACTTATATATAAAATATATCCATATTATGGAACATTATTAAAATATAATGGAATTACTCAAACATTTAATAAATAAATCATGTTTTTGGAAGTTATGATTTACCAAATTTATTCCCATAAAATGATGAAAATTATCCAATTATTATCATATTACTCTTTGAGTTTCGTAGATTATTTTCAATTGGTTGTCAATATAATATATAATTTTATTAATTAAAAAAAGGTAAACATATATTGTTTTTTCAATCATTAAGAAAAAAAAATACAACAATTCATTGGATGTAGTATCTTATTAAATTTCTCATAAGTTAGATATGAATGGTTGTGAATTATAAGTTATACTCTACTTTGGATCAAATTAGATTGATCGATCACATGAACTCATCAAGGTTGTGTTGATGTTCATCCTTATCTGTTACTTCAGTTTCCCCAGTAGGGTATAATCTCTCTAAATTTGAAAAAAACATTCCCTTCCCCATCCTTCACATATTCAAATAGAATTTAGTGTTTAGTTAGTCTTCCTTCCACAACAATTAGTTCTTAATAGAATTGGATTACTAGAGTTTCCTCTTCATCAACCAAGACTTTTTATCCAAAATCTCCTCCACATATAAAGATATTTCTTGAATAACTATATATTTTAGACTAAAAAAATTTGTCACTAATTCTACCTAAGAGATGAAAAATTGTAATGGTCTCTCATGCTTCCAATTATTGAATATTTTCTTCTTAGAAACATGGATGGTCTGGTTGTGAAGCCAACCAAATTCTTAGGTCATGAAAATGTGGTGATTCCAATATAATTCCATGGGAAGACCCTCTATTACTATTTTTATATCATATCATTGACTCTAATTCACACATAATATTGTGATGTTTACTTCTAAAAAACACCCAATACCCATAGTTCTGAATCTCATTTTTATTTATAATTTTTTAATATTAAATTTATATTGTTGAAATTATGTGATCATTCTCTCATAAAACCATATATTTTATTAACCAATTTTTATTTATTAAATTTTAATTTCACAATTTAATTTTTTATTTCATGGGTATTGAACTACACAATTGATGATGATAAGGATATTTTATATTTGTTTCTAAGAGAATGTTTCAAAGTCAATGAGTTAGTTAATGGTGAAGATTCCTAAGGGTGTGTAGAAAAAATAATACTATATGAAATGAATAAGTACTTAATAGAATATATAGTTACATGTAACTATATTTTGTTAAGTACTAAAGAGTTAATGTTACTAAGATATGATAGAGGACTTTATCGAGTACTTATTTTAAGAAACAATCTATAGATCTGATTATTTTTGTATTTTTTTTCAAAATGAATGAAAAAGTTATATATGTTGAATAATGACTATATATAAAGAATACATAAACATTATGTTCAAAGGGAGGTTATAAGGATCCCTTTGAATGGTGAAGAAAACACATGGGGATACTAAAGACCTAATTTTAGAAGTTTATTATTTGAGTTGAAGCTAGCCAAAATGAGTTGATCAGAAGTTACATATTGTGTGTAATGGCCCAGGTTTTTGGGGTCCATTACTTTGTGAAAATCTAATTTTGGGTTTTCCGGTCTGGGAATCACGGTGGTGTAGGCCTACTGGTAGCTCGGTCTACCGGTGGCCGCAGCCTACCGGTAGCTCAACCTACTGGTAGCTCGGCCTACTGGTAGCTGCAGCCTACCGGTATCTTGGCTACCGGTAGCTATCACCCACTGGTATCTCTCAGCTACCGGTGGCTCTGGCCTACCCCGCAGGTTATTTCTAGTAGCACTCCCTTTTGCAAAAATAGGGTTTTAAACCCTATTCTGACTCTTTTAAGCGTGTTTTAAAGACCTGTAATGCGCATAAGAGTTTTGATTAAATACTTAATCAATTCATGAGTCGGTTTAAACCACCCGACCCCCTTTTAATGATGAGTGGAGCCGCGTGGTCAACCCATGAACCCCACGCCTTACACGGTTTCACGTTTTCACCTCAACTGTCCCAGGCTCTTATAAACTAAGGGTTAGCCGTGGTTTCTCTTTCCTCGATCGTGGATTTTCACAAATAGCTTCTGGTGCATCGGGCGGGCCACATCATTCCGTAAAGTTCCGCGCCTATCCTAAACGCCGATCATCTATCAACAAGTAGGGAATTTCTCCTTTTCCTCTCTCTTTTGTGTATCAAGCGGGGTGGGCGTGCTTTCAATTCTATAGAATTGGATAAACCAGACCAAATTAAAGATAATGAACGAATTCTATAAAGAAAGGAGGGGGGGCTGTGATCGTTGATGTTGTCTTATATTTTGATGATGTTTCTTCTATGATCATCTCTCTGAGTTGTGTCGGCTTGCGCCTTCTGAAAATTGAGGCCGTTGGTGGTCATTGTGTGTGAATTAACGAACCCTGGTAAAGTTTTAAGTGGCTTCTTTGTGGTTGTGAACTCCTACTATAAAACTTAAATTGGTTAATCACGCATACCCGAGTAAATAAATTGAAAGCACCAGGATCAATCCCTTATATGCTGACCCCGGTCAAAATGGAATTGAAATCATGGAACATGTAAAATCTTTTAAATCTGAAAATATAGAATTGGCCTTGCTTAGTGTTGGTGGCAGTGTTTTGGTGGTTTTCTCTTACGAGTCGATTGCTGGAGATGTGGGAGGGGATGGGATCCCCTGTTCTTTTATGCTTTATGTGGTTATGAAACTGGGGATGGGATCCCCTGTTGATGTGGATTCGGTGTTTATGAGTTTTAAGACCCGATGGTTACTTGTCTATATCACCAACTCAGGTGGGATCCTCTGTTGGTGAAGAGAATGTTTAAATTGATGATTGACTGGATTCTTTTCCTTGGTTATGGTTATGGTGTTAGTTGCCTAGTAGTGCATCAAATTATCTGAACATTAACACAGAACGTGAAATAAGAATGGGACAAATGGGTTTGTTGGCGAGAGTCGTGACTCAGACTTGAGTGATGTTGTGATTTGTAGGCTGTCTGAAGAAAAACCTAGCTTTGGGTGACTGCTTGTTACCTATATATATATACTTTTAGCTTTGTGTTTCTTATTCACACCCTATCCAAGTTTAGTACTGAGTGCCGAACACCCCCATTTCATGGGGGAGGGTGTTTTCCCCAACACTATTCTCAGTGGATGGTTATTAGCTCCTTTTCTGCTCCCTTTCCCGGATAGACCAAGTATCTTCGGGCAGGCTGTGATGGCATGAGGTCAATTATTATCCCAAGAACATTCGGGCAGGGTAGTGTGGTGGTTGGCCAGGTGTGTGCGGCAGGTGGTTTCCCAAGTGTCTTCGGGATGAGGCCCAGGTGTCTTCAGGCGTGGACGTTGTTTTTCTAGCCCAGGTGTCTTCGGGCGTGGTGGTGGTTGTTCTGGCCTAGGTTTTTGCAGGCGTGGTTACGTGTGACAGTTGTGGCCCAAGTGTGTGCGGGCGGGATTTCGGCAGTGGGACTACGTGTGGTTGCGGCCCAGGTGTGTGCGGGCGGGTGTGGCAGTGGGACTGCGGTGAGAATGGCGGGATTGGTCCGATGCGTAGGATGTCTCAATAACTAGTGGGAAAGTGGCGTGGGGTACCCAAACATAGATGTGCTCTTATTATATATATTACTTGACTTGGGTTATTTGGGGAGTGTACCTTGGTGAGGCTTGGGTGGATAGTTTACCTTGTTAGGTGTTTGGTTTACTCATTTTCTCACAGGACTCTAGTACGGTCCCCCACTTGTGCACAAGAGTCTTTGGTTTTCCCTACTGAGTGTACTTGTATGCTCACCCTATGCATATAAAATTGCTTTCCGGTTTCCAAGAGGACTTCAGGGATCGCGCGAGACCATACTAGCTCGGATCCTTGGAGCAGTTGCAGTTTTCGTTTTTCTTTCTTTGGTACTTACCCTTGTAGACACCTTTTGCACTTATAACTTTTACTTTTGAAACATGCATGTGGGAATGGTTTACTGTTGGATTTACTTTTCTTTTTTACCTTGGTGTTGTTGGGTTTTCTTCTTCTTATCTCTCGATCCTATAAAATAAAAAAAGGGTAATGCCTTCCATTTGTGTGAAATTTCCATACCCTTGGTGCTAGTCGCCACTCCGGGACCTATTGAAGGTGGGTTTCAGGAGTCATTATCTCACCTTGAACTTAAAGAAGGAAGGGCCTGACAATCTGCTGACCCTTCCCTCCTTTTGGTGAAGGTGGGTCGTGACATTGTGACTTAGAATAATTAAGAGTTTATAATAAACAAATTTTAATAGAAGTATAATAATCCATGATGAATAGTAGAATAAACCTCAATGATGAATATAAAGATAATTACAAATTAAGAAGAGAGATTTCAAAAGATTTTGGAAAAGGCATGGAGAGAAATGTTGTTCGAGCTACACATATAGAATCACCACCAATAGATGATACAATGAATTTAATAAGTTGAAATACCTCTAGTATATTAATAAATAATACCAATATGACTTCATTTTGTGAAGATAAGTTAGACGATATTGTTCTGGTTATTGATCTGGAATACGTCACATGGGAGGATGACCAACTGTGATTCAATAAAAGACACTAATATGATTGATTTGATCAGAAAAATAAAGAAGGAAAGATTTTGTTGATGGAAATGGAGCATGAAAAGAAAGAATGTATTGTTTATAAAGTTTCCATAAGATGAAGAAGTGACATATGAGATTAAAGTCATATCACTAAAAGTTTAGGTTCCTTAAAAGAGTTTGAATCAATGTATAAAAAACATATATGACTAACCATGAGATAAAAAATTGAATTTTTAGAGATTCAGGAATGGTAATGGCCTTACGATATGATAATATTATGTTTCCAAAGGATCTAATAAAAACTAACATATTTTGGGAATAAAATTTTGGAATCCCATATACACTTAAATTAGAATCATTGGATGCTAGTCAATTTGATCAATTAGAAGACATAATAGTTTGGTATTTGATAAAATAGAAGAATATGCTATAATCTAGTAGTTAAAATTTTTACTAGTATAATAGATGATACCTTTGAGAATAGTCTATGTCATGTATATGTTTTTTCAAAGTTACAAAGGTTGTATGAGTTTTATAAGTGCATGAGTCAAATGTGAAACCTGAAGATATAGTTTAAAGTCTGTGGATGTAACTTGATTGGAAGATACTAATTGAATTCAAATAAAAAATATTTATTCAGAATTATTATGACAATGTAGATCTAGATATTAAAATTTAAATATTATTAAATTAAATTTCAAGATTCAATATATGTTTTGTTTGAAGAGTGTAAGTCTATTTTCATCATGTCTGGTAGAGGGTTTTATGAAGTAAAGACCTAAAGTCATCATAAGTTATTAAAGGTTATTGATTTATGACATGAAGTGGATTTGAATTAAAAATTTAACCCCACATTCTACCTATATTTATCGAAGTATGATTTGATATATGAAGGTAGAAAATCATTCAATTGCGTTGTTCCTTTGGTGAAAAATTAACAGAATGCTACTGATATTTTTATAAAATATAAAATATAGGATTTAGGAGACCATGAACATGTTGGATGATTTTCCAGGATGGTGAATTCATGATTTCAAAAAAATTTGTTTCAATTAATTGAGTGAGTTATTTGGATTTAAATGTCCAAAAGGAGGGTATTCAGAACAATTTAAAGTAAAAAATTTTAGATTTACAAGATGTTTAAGTGATGTAGTCAAACATATAGAACTACATTTTCAGAAGTAGGAGCGATCCATATTTTATAAAAGTTAAAAAAAATTATAGAGGTATTCTAAGACATGTATATGAATAAGTTAGAGGGAAATCTTTGAAGACTAGTGGATCCAATATATACAACGAGACATTCCTAATTAGAGATATAATTTTCCACTCAATAGATTGCTTAATCTCAATGTAGTATTGTGGTTTCAGTTTTCTAGTTGAATCATGATCTTAGGTTAAAGGATAATAACATTACCTATTTTGAAACTTATACGAATAGTGGAAATTTATTACTTGGTAAATGAATAAACATCAAGGAGTAGGTTTCATATACTAGGGATAAATCATGTAAAACTCCTAGTGTAGTTTTCTTTACATTAACACCATTTCATACCGGAATAAGTGACGAAGATTCATATCTGAGATATATATAGATAACATAAGTTCAATAATACTAATAGACGAATAATTATAAGTTTTATATAATCAATAAAAAAATTCACCTATGATCTACCCCCTCACAGTTATTATATGGTATACTAGGATTGACATGTGGTATCATAGATTACTAGATTTCCTATGATTAGATCTAATATTATTGTATTTATTGTTTTTAAAATTATTCACATAAATTGATGATTTTTATAAGATACAAATATTATTCTCTAATAATATAAGAAAAACAAGTCGCAACTAAGGAAAATAGAAGTTATTCATGGTAATGGAAATATGAAGGTTCCAAAAAAACTATTAGAGAACTGAATGTATAATGACACAAAAAAAAAACCAATATTTTCATAAAAAAATAAATATATGGAGGATATTATTCTACTTGAAGGTATAAATAAAAAAATTTATGTTAATGTATATGGTGAAACGAATCCTTTAGATGAAGCATATTCAAGTTGCGAGGAGTTTAATTTTTCCGAATCTATTGAAAAATATATATTAATTTATATAAATACTTGAATAATGTTTTTATTGAATTTGTATATTATATATTCTCATTCATCAAGAGACTATATAAAGGAAAGTTTGGCCTATTATAGACACTTTATGTGACATAATATTCTTCAAAAAATAAGATATGAAAATTAAAGATCCAGATCGATCTTGTAGAGGAAATGGAATGAACTGTTGAACTTTGAAATTGATGATTACCTTTAGTCAAATAATATTTGAAAACAAGAATTTGTGAAAAGGATATATATTAGAATGTTTTGTCTAATGTTTCCCATTCATTAAAATATACTATTGAAGTCATGAATTATCCGGTGGAAGTTAAAATAATAAAGATAAAATAACTTAAAAACCCACTTATAAATTATAATAAAATGCATGAAGAAATATTTTGGGGGGAACATATATGTGAAAACATAAAAAAACTCATTATGAAAATGGATAAATCAGTTAAACTTTGTGAATAAATTTTCACTAATATAGATGAAGCTTTATAAAGGTTTTTTTTGAAAATTTTATTTTAATGAAAGTAGTTAGGGAAAAGATCTATGCACTAATGGACACATAAAATAAAATTATTTATGCAAAGAATACTCAAATAGAGATAAAGGAACAATTAGTCCAAGAACATGATCAATCCATGTATCAGGTTACTGAGTTTCATGAGTAAAATGATAAAAATTATAGAATTTGAAAGTGAAGATAATGTGAGGCATCCTAAAGATTATAAAAACACATTGAGTTTAAGGTGTCCTGAGAATGTGTTGAGATTCAGAAATATAAAAGTCACTAAAATTACATATTTATATTATGTTTATCAATAACACATTATGTAAATTGGTGAGTCGATTCTTACCTCTCAGAAGACTTAATATATTGAATTAAATAATACAAAAAAACTCATATGTTCCATATTATGATATTTCAAAGTAAATATTAATGCTATATTTCATTTAATCTATATTCAATAATTCAAATTATTTTAATAGTGTATGTTATAATTTAAATTCTAGAAGAATATGGCTGAATACGTGTGATGAGAAACCCACCACTTATGTGGATATTAATGTAAGAAAGGAAAATGGAGGGATTTCTCCTCAAATTGTATGAAAGGAATAAGTTGATATTTGAAAAATAGAGGAACTTTCCAATATCTTGAGATACAATTAATAGAAGAAGAAGATATTTTTTCATCACTACTGGTGTTATAGAAGGTTTGAACACTAATCCATATACTGTGGGACCATTTTTCAAGTATTAAAAAATGGTGTAGGCATATATTATTGGGGATTAAAACATTAGTCAATAGAAATTTAACTAGTTACAACCAAAGTAAAATTAATAAGTTAAGTGTGTAAAAACTATATAGATTTTAATATCTAGAAAAGTTATATGGTTATTTTGAAAGAATTTTTCTAGGAGACAATGAGTGTATTTTTATATCCACCAAGAAAAATTCATCTAAAAATAATGGAAAAAGAAAAAAATGATGAAATTTAAAATCAAGATAGACTCTGACACTTTCATTGGGTGTAAAGAAAAGGGTGTTTCAAATAAGGTTGCACCAAATAATTAATCAATGAATGTTTTTATGCCAATGAGAATATGATACTTTTTTGGAAGGAAATGCCACATTATGGATAGTTTAAAATTCACCATGAATGTTAATAAAAATAGAGGTAAGATCAATAATTATGAAGAATTAATCTATGAAAGAAACAAGAAGATTAGGATGATAGATCACAATATTAGTGAATAAGTTGATGTTCATCAGAAATTACAATAGTAAGGTAACTCACTAGCAGAGAATAAGTAGTGTTGATGGTGTATGAGTTCCAAAAAACACTTCTAGGAAGTGCATATAAATATAATCAAGTATAATAAGTTTTTTAATAAGAGTAAATATGAATAATTAGATATAATTTTTTATGAGAAAAATAAATATTAAGGGAAACAGAAAGATAAATATCCTATGAAGATTTGCATAATATTTTTTCTAGAACCACTAAAAATATCACAGAAGATATAAGATTAATAAAAGAAGAGTTAAAGTGAGATTCTTGAAATTTTAAATAAGAGTAATCCAAAAAAATTAAAATGAGAAGGTAAGTGGAAAAATTATATTCTAACCAATAATATTGTTGATGATAAATTCAAGGGTAAAATAATGAAAAAAATAGAGTCTAAGTAATAGATATTTTTTGGGTTGATGAATATTTCTCAAACATATTTCACTAAATAAATGTAATGAAAGGTACCTCTTATTCACACTCATTCCAAATGATATTAAATACAAATGGGATTTTATGGTGATACAGTCTTTGGGAGATTTAGATTAATGTTTGCTTTATAAAATTTACTACACACCATAAATTAAACATCATAAACCACTCAAAATCTATCATAAATCCATGATGAAGAGGATTCAAAATGTTCCCCCCTTTTGTGGGAGGGAAGATAAAGATAGTAATATTTGAGAATTCAGACAATGAAACAATGAAGTATTATGAATAATTAATTTGGAAAAAATTTAACAACCAAGGATCAATATCTTAGGGTACTAAGATTATGTTGGGATGAAGAATTGATGTTTTCAGAGGCATATGATCATGATTCTTATAATTATTATGTTATGAAGAATTAAAAATTTGGATAGTTAATGTTTTTTCATCTATGAAGTGTTTTTCTATACTCTCCCTTCAATATAAGAAAAAAAATTTGAATGAAAAGGGGGAAATTTTTCATTGATGAATTATTATGAATCATCATTCAAAGGGGCAAAAATATTCCATTTTTTGTTGAATGTTTCAAATGTGTTTTTTGATATGGGTGCATAATATTAATTGAAAATACATTAAAATTTTACAAGAAGGGAAAATTTCACTGTCTGGTTTCAATTTATTATTGATGAAAAAACTTGGCATCTATAATTATTCACAACTATTTTCTACACTGAGTATAGATTACATAGACTTATACTTGGTTAAATTATGGCATATTTTATTAAGAAATGTAATTACATCATTTTACCAAGGAAATCAAAAAGAGACTTCTTGTTTAATTCAATATAATGGTATAATATGAGAATTTAAAATTATATTCCTACCTCACCTTATGAAATCAATAAGGGTATTTTAAATTCAGATTAAATAGGGGTATGGACCAATGATTATGTCCCATAAAATAATGTTAACTGAAGAAGGATATAAAAGATACTTAAATTTATTATTAATAAAGTAAAAAGAGATCATTAACATTATTTATGAATGGATATTGAATAAAAATCCAAATTAGAGGATTTATATACCAAGTAGACGATGATGATGATACATTATATTTTTTGTTAACATATTATGTCAAATTAAATGAATAATTTAGTGTTGAAGTTTATTTTTGGTGTTATGGAATTAATTATACAAAATGATACCATTGGGGATGTATTATAAGATGCAATTCTTAGGCCATTGAAAGTATTGATTTAAATTTTTATCATCCAGTTTCCTACTTTTAGGTACTTCCTAACCGATTATTTTATTAAAATTTATTTTGGGATTGTCTCAGGTTGTTTCTGGGGATATTTGAATGTTTTTGGAATCCCATGGGGTTATCCATGGTTAGTTTACAGTAAGTAAAAATTGTGTGGTTTTCCCTAGAAAACTATGAACCATATTGAGAGGGTCTGGTGGGTGGTTCATTGTTGGTGTACCATTTTCCAAACCATGTGGCTACCCCTCCCCCCAAATATGCACCCTTGGATATTAAGGGTATTTATTATTGGTGAAAGGTTAAACTAATAATTTTTCAAAGCTTTTCACCACATCCAGAAGTCCAGTATGGGTGTATAGTTAGGGATTACAATTTTTACTAACTATACATCCTTACAAAGAAATCCAATAATAGGAGTTTTTAACCACAAAATTTTTAATTAAATATACCTAGAACTATTGTTAATATGTAAAACTCCGCCAATGTGATCATAATTGGTTTATTTTTCTTCATAAGTCTCTCTTTAATACTCATTGGTTCTCTAAACCTATTTTATTGAAAATAGATATGTCGGTCGATGATTCGATCCATTTCTAGCAAGTCAGTCCCTCTATTGTTTCGTTTCCCCAAATATTACTTTCTAAATTTTTATAGAGTGGTATATTATTATGTAATTGATGGATAAACCTCTATTTTTATGGGCAATGTTTTTTGGTTTCATTTCATAACCTTTAACACCTTTTTTCGTCATTTGGATATCTAGTTGTGAGTGTCTTTTTGATTTGATATCATGATAATAGTTAGGTGGTTCCATAAGGATATACTCTAGTGTTGAACCCCATGTTTCTTTATTTTTTTAAATGTGTTTTAATTTATTTAAAAACCTATATTTATGATGATTTTATGATTTATTTTAAAAGTGAATGGATATTTTGAAAAAACTAAAATTTCTATGGGACTGAAATTGTGGGTCAGATTTTAAGAAAAATTATGGAATGATTTGAAGTTTTTTTTTGATGAAACTATTGAATATTTATTTCTGAGAATAATGGATTGAAATTAAATATGATTTTAAAATTCATGAATTTGATGAAAACCTAAGTTCTAGTTTTTGTTGTGAAAATGTATGTTGAAACTGAAAACTGTGCAAATTGAACTTTGATAGATAAAATGATTTGAAATGGACAAATTTTACCAATTATTGACTTATTTATTTTTTATAAACATGTGATACTCTGTATTTAGTTAGTTATTAGGACAAGAAAACTACTACCCAAACTCCCTATCAATAGATTGATGATGATAACACTAACTGGACTATTCTCAAAATGATGTCCCATGATGGGTCCCCTAACAGGGTGTTGATTTAAGTGTGAACACCTACCTTAAGTCATGATGATGATTAAAAAGTGTGAGGATCATTTTTAAATAAATAAAATACCCCAGGTCTCATTAACATAGGTCTTTGACTTTTTATTTTGACTTGGTTAAACATTCCATTGATTACAAAATAGATTTATTCATGTCAAATTATTTATGTAAATTATTTTACAAAAAATTCCATTTAAGACAATTTTGATAAATCTACCATATATTTGATTTTAAAGAATGTTTTTTTGAAATATATGTAAATTCTATGCCATTCCTTGTTTTTAATGAAATTCAAAACATATATTGTTTATTTCTATGCTATTTTTATGGAATGATTGGTGAGACCCTATTGGGATGCATAGCCCACACTTTACCTTTTCCATTGGGTGTTTGTAGATTACATTTTCTTAAGTCCATGAAATAGGAAACACCCACTTGGAGGTGATAGATGTTCACAGTCCATGGGACCCATAGTGATGGAGTTGACTAGTGGAGATGTGATACACTTGTAACATGGGTTATATGAGCTTTTATCTTGAAATATGTTTTCCCTTTTTTATGTACTATTTTATGTATTTTTTACCTAATTTTGTATTGTAATTTCTTCTTGAGGAGTCGCTACTACAGATTTGGCCTTTAATAATGATAGTAAAGAGATTAATCAATGCTATAAAAGCACTAATAATGTAAGAAATTTTAATGAGATAGCTTTAACAATGCTCATAAAAATCACTAATAAATTCCCCCTTCAATTGCACTAAAAAATATCTAATTAAGGTTCTAATTATCATATCTTTTTTTTTGGGCTAATAATTTTGGAATTTATCACTCTTTTTTTATCACTATTAATCCCCCTTTGTTAGATCTTTTTAGTGCTCTTAAGGGTCCCCTTTAATAGTTCTAGAAAAAGAATTGATAAAGGCCCCATTAATAAAAGGGATAATGTTTTTGTCCATTCCCGATATCAGTGCTTCCCCCCTTTATTAGTGGTTCCCCCACCCCTTTACCAATGATTTTGATAATCCCACCCACACGCGTGCACCTCTACCTCCATCGAGTTTCGAACATGAGTCCTCCAGCTTCTACACCAACATCTTTTTCCACTCCACTATATTTTTCTACATTTTATAATATATATATATATTTCATTTCATTTTCTATCCATATATTTATGTATATGTTTATATTTGTGTTTATATATATATATATATATATTTAAATACATATATAAAATATGTTTGTGTGTGTGTTTGTTTGTATGTGTATTTTTAAAAATGCATAAAAACATACATAAATCATTTATATATGTATATATGTTCATCTATAAATATAATTACACATGTATATAGTTATTTACATATATTATATATTAATATTTATATACATATATTTAAATATATTGATATATATATATATATATATATCTCTTTATCAATACACACACACATAAAGTTATATATATATATATACATTATATATATATATATATTTATTTTATAGGTATCTAAATATTAATACATTTTTTAAATAAAATGGAAATTAATTTTCATTTTGATAAGGTTTATATATTGAGAAATATATTTCATATATAAATTTTTTTACTTATTTTTTATAATATATAAAAAACATGTTTATATTGTTACATATTTGATTATAAATAACAATACAATTTAAAATAGATAAAATTTAAAAGAAATAATAATTATATGAATCTAAGATCTAGGAATAAATTCATCACCCACTAAAAAAGGGAAAAATGACCCCCTTAAAAGTGGCTAAAAACGAATCAATTGTTTAAAAATTTGGATACCCTGACTAAAAATGTAGTATTGGAGGAAATATAGGCCTTTTTTAGCCTCAAAAAAATTATGGTCGGGGTCACCCCAATCAATACGACATAGAGGCCATCACATGATTCAATTTAACATATATAAGAGAACAAAGGGAATGCTGGATCAACTGTTATGTTTGTTTTATGTTTGAGTTACGTTTTCAACTTATTTTAGATATTTTTTTAATATTTTATGTTCTAATTGTTGTTAAATGAATATTACTTAATAATAATTAGAAAATTATTATTTAAAAATAGTTTTTAAATTTTTTTATGATACAATTTCACTAAATATCTTATATATTATGTGTAACTGCATATCTAGACATATCTAAAATATATTTTAAAAAATAAAAACTCTATTTATATCAATATAAATTTATTTTTATATTAGTCTATTATTTTTAATGATTTTTTACTTTTTTTTGAAATATAACCTTTATCAGTTAGTTTTTAGAAGCAAGGATAAATTCCCCCTTTTATCACCATTTTTTTACTAGTGCCGATAAGGGGGTGGGGACCTTTATCAGTTATTTTTTACAAGTTCTAATAAAGATCCCCCATTAATAGTGCTAAAAAAGTGCTATTAAAGACCCCTTTTTATAGCACTGAAAAAGGGTATTTTTAACAGCACTTTTAGCAAGCACTGTTAAAACCCTAGAATTGGATAATCTTATTTTTTATAGTAGTAAGTGCTGTCACGCCAAATTTTATATTTTATACTCCACTTTTTTGTGTATAAAACAATTCCCAATTGATTCTTATATGATTCTAGGTTCTATTCTCCAACCCATGGGGATCACAAACACCATTTAAGCAATGCTAAGACTATCACAAGTATTAGTTCCCTAGTTTCTTTAGGATAGTTCCTGAAAAAGTGGTATCAAAGGATCAGGTTGTTAATATTTCTCTGAAGTTGGTATGTGGTTGGTTTGTCCTGGTAGATATGAGGTAGGATTTTTGTGACATTGGAGGTAGTTATGAGGGAGTGCACTGAATACCCTCATAAAAATGAGCCTTAAGTCACCATGTGTGTTTTGGAAAAGTGTCGTTGAGGTATTTTTGATGTGATTATAATATTTTCCCCAATGATCTGAGTTCTCTGATATCCTTATAACTATTAATCGATTTAATGCTATAAGTAACATTCCATATGCTTGAATGTTGTTTTTGGATGATTTTAATCAACATTCCTCTGATAATACATTTGAATAGGACACCAAAGGGAGATATTATTGAACCAAAATACATGATTAATATGGTGGAGAATAATGTTGTTGGGATAATGGTTCATTATATACATGTTTTGAGACTGATAATTCTACCCTCTCCCATTAAAGCCTTGGCATTGTAACCTTGAAGAGATAAATATTAGTATTATTCTCAAGAGTTTCTTTACCATAATCCACCGATTTTCTAAGGATCTAATGATCATAAAGAGGCTATGGATTGGTAGAAAAAATGTAGTTTCATTTTTAGATCATGGAAATGCCTGATTCTATTAAATTGAAATGTTACACCTTTAAGATTGAGGGACCTAGCTAGTGAAGGTGATATTTTATGGTGACCATAAAGAAACAATAGGGCTTGGAGTGTAATTACCTTAGTTTGATTTTTAAAAGATATGTCCTATCAAGATTGAATTTTATTTGAAAATTCTATGGAGTTTTGATCCTCTATCAGGGTGAAAGGTCATTGATGTAGTATGAAAACTATTTTTCTAAGCTTGTTTCATTTTCTCATGATGTGGTGAAAAATAATAATATAATAGATACATTTTTTATATGGGACTACTTTATAACAACCAATATCAACTAATAATGTAGAAACACACTTCGTTTGTAGATGTGATGAATAAAGTACTTATGGATGAATTTAGTATAGATGGTAAGTTAGGGTTGACGAGAGTTCATTTTCCTCCCAATGATAGTTCTGTTAGTTCCTTTAATATAAAGAGAAAGAGTGATGATTCCCATGGAGGATGTCAATTGCAGGTGCCATCTAGAACTTCTATAGTTCTTGGCATAATCCCCTTTACTTTCTTCTAGCGTGGCAAGGTTGGGCATTCAAAATAGGTTTTCACTAAGGAACCCATGATCTTTTTTTTCATTTGGATGCTCAGGTCACATTCAGAAGTTCTACCATATAATTTATACTCCACCCCGTGACATGAGTTCATCATCATTAAGAATCAATAAAATTCAATTAAATACATTAAGAACTAAGGGGTTTTAACCATAGACTTTCATAATAAAGATTCATTTTATAGTGGAAGAATCTCCAGAGGAAGATGATGTGTTTCTAGTGACTGTGACAGGTACCATCACTATAAATTCATATTTATTGACTAATTTATTTGATAATGGGTAATATAACACTTTTATATCAATAGTTATTATCCACTTGTTATCTTTGGTGGGTCTCCTTTAATACACCCACTGGGGTCTGATTTTATTTTTTAATGTAATGGGAATTGAGGTTGAGAAAAGATATCACAATTCCTCCAGATATAGGAAGGATAATATCATTGTTTTATTTTGACATGAAGTGATAATATTTTAGTGGTGATCTCTCATGTTTTAATTGAGTTTCTTGACTTTTTTCATTCTATTTATTTGGATTTCCATATGTAAGTGAGGTAGTTTTCCATTAATTTGGTACCTAGAACTCAATCAGTGTATATTACTTCTTACTTCATAGAACCAGTTGAACTGAAGCTGTTTAGAGATTAGTATAATGACCTTTTAGGGAAAGGGTTTACCTGCTAGAGTGTCTCACCTTGGGAAGAACCTATTCTCTTTATAATGAAAGCTGACATGAGATTTCACTTATATATTGATTACTGAAAAAACAATTATGTCATGATAAATAAAATATATTCATTTCAAAATATTGTTTATTTTCTTGAAATTTTGAAAGGTTTTATGTGGTTATAAAAGATTCATATTTGATATGGTTTTCACCAATTGATAATTAAAGAATATGAAATTCAGTAGGCCACCTTCAGGAGTAGTTTTTACCACTATGAGTATCTTTTTATGCCTTTTGGTATGACTAATACTCCTATGGTGTCCATGGAATTGAATAATTTGATATTAAAAAATTTCATAGACACATATTTATTATTCACTGTGGACGAAATATTGGTTTACTCTAAAACCTAGGAGGATTATGTAGTTCATTTGAGAGAAGTTATAGAAATATTCGGAAATCATCGACGTTATGCGAAGCTTTTGAAATTCAATTTCTAGATTCATAAAGTGTAATTTTTAGGACACTTGACCCCAAATGTGGTATTTCTATTGATCCTAAGAAGTAGAAATCTATTATGACATTATATTAAACACATAATGTTTTCCATATACGAAGCTTCATGGTCTTGGTGAGGTATTACCATAGGTTCATTAAGGGTTTCTTTATGTTTTCTTATCTGATGACCTATTTCACTTGGAATGCAGTGAAATTCATGTGGGATGTAAATTGAAATAGTTTTTTGATTGTATTAATCATAATTTTACTTATATATTAGTTTTTAATATTATAGAAGTTGTAAAGTTCTATGTGGTATTTTGTGATGCATTAGGGTTGGGTTTTAGTTGTGTCCTTATACAGGGGAATCATCTGACAACCTATGGTTTCATATAGCTTAGTCCACACAAGATGAACTAACCAACCCAAGATCTTGAACATAAAACCATGATGAATTCTTTCAATATTTAGTTAAATTACCGTTTCATTGAATGGTTTACCATTTATTGTGACTATGAAAGCTTGAGATACATCTCTTCTAAAAAATATTTGAATCTCTGACAGAGGGATTGGGTAGAGTACATACAGTCTTTTGATTTTGACATTTCCTACTCCTCAGGAGGGGGAGTGAATTAACTGATTCTTTAAGAAAGAATCTTTTGATCCATACCATGAAAAAATAATCAGAATAGTGGAATCTGATGGATGTCTTTGCAAAGTTCCATTTTAGTGTTTGATAGGATGACACTAAGACTGTTCTAGAAAGTGTATAGTTGAAAACAATTGTTCTCAATATTATTCATCATGAGTGAAATATTGGTGATGAATTATATTTAATTATAGACTCTCTTTATTGTGTGAAGACCATTATTGAGTGTTCTTTCTATTAAAATGGAATATTATGCTTCTGGAACTATTACGTTGTACCTTTTCCCATGAGAATGTTCGTGATATAATATTTACATAATTCTCAGTGGGTGGTGAAACCCATAACCACAATTATTTTATATGAAATCTAGTGATGATTATAGTGTCTAGTAATGTGAAAAGACAAAAATATTTTTCCTATTATTATACGTACCAACAATACAAAGACAAGAACCCAAGGAGCTTTGTTTTATTCGGTTGATTTCATTTGCGACATAGATGTGGGATGAGATTTACAAGGAAGTTTTGGTCAGGTTTCCATGTACCACTTGAGTAAAGAATGTGATATGGGTTATGAAAAATAGTCTGACAAAATCATCTCACTTTATAACCATTTGATATACTACAATAGTTTAGGATTTGGGAAGTCTCTCTGTGAAATTGATTTTCAATTTTCATGGAGTTATTTCTACTATTATCTCAAATTAGGATCCCCATTTCACTTCTCATTTTTTTCAGAGAAGCCTTTATGAGGAAATGGGATCCTTGTTACATATAAGAAAAACATATGGTCCATATAAAAATTTCTAGACATTGTATAAAACATATATTATTTATGACAAGTTGTGTTCATGCTTTCTTGACTTTGGTGGTCCTTAGGATGTCTATTTGGGGCTGGTTGAGTTTTCCTAAAATAATAGTCACTGTCCCTTTATCAGAATGGATCATTTTATAGACTTGTATGAGCATCAGTGTAAACATCATTTATGTTGGTTGGATATTAGGGAAGCTTCCATGGATGAAAAAATTTTGGTATAAGATTCAATGACGAATATTCAGTTGATTCATCAGAGAATAGTGATGGCAGAAATTGGGTATAAATCTTATGTTGGTAATCATTGATGTCCACTAGATCCTTCAGTTTGTGACCATGTTTTCTTGATATTTTTATGTTGGTTGGGTAAAAAATATATTAGAAATTAGGTAAGTCTTTCATTGAGGTTTATGAGTCATTTTTGATATTGTGGCATAGGTGGGGAAAATGTCATAAAAATTAGCAGTTCCACTACAGTTGCTGTCGATCCAAAAATTGTTTAATCTTCCAATATAAGGAAGTATATTTTCAACCCTTGTGTTGTCCAAAGCTTGGATGATCATGATGTTGAACCAGATTTATATGTGAGTGAGCACCTAGTTAGGATTATTGATTCCATGATAAAGGTTCTTTTCAGGTATATGATACCTATGGTCTATGTTATATGTCAAAATTGTTCCAATTTACATGAGACATGGGAGCATGAGGGAATAATTAGATATAAGTTGACTCATGTATTTGATATAGAATATTATGAACATATTTTTAGTGAAATAATGTATTTATTATTAGGAGTTTTTAACAACATGTTACCTTCTTTAATGTACAAATTTGCACTAGTTTTTATTATATATTGTTTGGGTATTTCCTTATGTCATATTTAGTGAAGTATTTATACTTTTTGGAAACCCATTGGGTTCTAAACTGTTGGCGCATAGTTAGGGAAACCTTCCGGTTTGGTCTAGAAAAATTTGTTTCCTATTGAGATGGTTTTGTGGGTGGTGCATGGTTGGTGAATGGTTTATAAAAATCATGCGACCACCCCTCTAAACTATGAGACCTTGTAATGTGAGGTTTTTAATTATTGGTTCATAGTAAAACTAATAGTGATTCCAAACCATGAACCCCATCCCGAAGTCAAGTAAGGGAACACTTTTTGGGAACATAGTTACTATTATGACTACGAACCTACCAAGCCTGTAACACCCCAAGATTTCATAGTACACTTCTCTTTGAATAATACAATAGCATGTCTTGTACGTAACTTCGAGTTCTAACACACCACAACCAATCAAACCAGCAACTATGAATAGTAAAACTCACTTTTTAAAATTTTATAAATTTTATCTTTCAAAATGGACTTCATTTTTTTATTTGGAGTATTGAAATTAGAATAGATAGAAGTTTTTTTATTTTTGTAAAAACATTCAATTTTTGATGAATAGTGAAAAATACTAAATTTTAATTAAAAATAATTTTTTTAATCAAAATAATTCATAGTGATAAATTATACTATTGAGCAGTTTTTAAGTATAATTAGATTGTATTTTTACCATTTTATCTAATGTTGGTCATTGGACATAATTTCACATTTAAATTGGACATAAGCAAGTGTTAATATTTTCATAGTTATTATTTCTTAAAAACACACTTTTTGTTTTGAATGCGGAAATTAAATTTAAATTAATTTCTGCCACTTCTTTGTTTTGAATTTAAAAAAATGGATTCCATATTTAGAATCAGGATGTCCAAATTTTGTAAATAGGTAACTTTTATTCTTAGACATTTTGAATAATTACTTCGGTAAATATTTTATTTTCCATGGTTAAAGGGTAAATCCATTAAATAAGGGTAAGAAGTAATATTATAATAATATTACATTACCCAAAAAGGTGTCCTAACCATATTGGATGATACATGTCCAACCATGTCAATACTTGGGTCTATTTTGGGACCCCCTAGATCCTGTTTTAAGTGATAATGACACTATATTAATTAAGTTAAAGTAAATACAAAAATGACATAGGCATATATCTTTTAGTAAAACAATTTTTACATAAAGTTATATATGTTATCTTTTAGACTATAAATATTAATTAGAAATATAAATATATTTACAACATAATGGTATTTTATTTATAATTCTTAAACATTAAATAATTAAATTTATTTATGACACAATAATGATGCAGAATTTTCCTTACTAATGAAAGAATGAAATAAATGGTATTATAAATGCTACAATAAATATAATTTGAATGTTTTGATGCCATAAAAATTTTTATAGGTTAATATGAAATTTTAGGATTTATTAAATTAATTTATTTCAATTAATAAGTTTGTTAGGAATTTAACAAAAATCAATTAATAAATAGTGTCAGAATTGACATAAAGGAATTTTTAAAACAAATATTATATTATTAATTTAAATAATATATCTAAAAATCTATGGATCAGCCAAATTACTTATATAATTATATGTGTATCAATAATTAACCACTTGAGGTTTTGTGGAAGTTTATAGAATGTTTATTAGCCATATAATATAAAAATACAAAGAGACATAGTAAATGTCAAACTATTTAACTAAGAGTTAAATCTAAAAGATAATGTTAATATAGTGACCCAAAACTATATAAAACCTATTGGTTGAGTAGTTTTCCACCCATCTCCATCGTATCCTCGAAATAAATCATTTTAGATCCATTAGAGACCGAAAATGATTTTATTATAAAATATTATTTCAATATTTTCCTAAGGTTCCCCTCACCCCTCTTATAAAAGGGAACTTCCCCTTCTCTCAAATTCACACCTTCAAAGCCATTTAGATCTGACAAAACCTGAACAAATATCCTATAATATTCCATACATTCATCCTAGAGGCCTTCCTTCAGTTAGAAAGCCAACCTAAGGAGACCTTTTCATCAAATCAAAAGGAAGAACCCGAAGAAGAGGTAAATATTTCATCAGCTCTTTCATGTTCTTTTCTTCTTCCACTTCCTCGTTCTTTGTTGTTTCCATTCTAAAATAATAATTAAAATATCTTCTATATACTATGATTTTATTATAAAAATGGTACAACCATATTCATTATTTTATCCATCCTAGGAATGACATGTCACCATACGTGTGTACGTATGACTTACCATCTCCACGTCGTGGTGTAGTTGTTATTCAATACATTATTATTTGGATGGGTATAATAATGATGTATAATTGATTTAAATAATAAATATAACATGATAATGATTCTTTATATATGATATACTATCCAATTATATATTATTTTAATATCAAAATAATGATATTGTCACTCGTGGATACGTACGGATTACCGTCTCCACGAACGTGATGAGATTCATTCCCCATCATATCCATCCAAGACTAATTTTCATTTCATGATTAAAAATAATGTTTACAAACTTAATATCATTATTAATTTGAATAATATAAATCATATCTACAATATACATTACTTACATAACAAATCATATAAAGGAAAACGAATCAGTTAACACCCGAAACGATGATACTACTGAAATATCATTAACAAAGCAATATTAGAAGATCATATATGAAATCATATTTTTGTATATAGTTATTGTATAATTTAATATCAATTATTTAACTATTATACAGAAGGATAATGTATCATCAACCATGGAAAAGTACAAGGTAAGGGTTAATTTCACAATCTCTTTATTGTCTGAGGTTGTTTATATGTAATTATCTACTGTGATCTCTTTATCATCCGCATCCATTATTCTTAAAAATGTATTTCAAAACATTTTTACTATTTACTAGACAATGAGTTAAAGTAATTTATACCCTTATTTGACCTTATATGTTTTGAAAGGAATCTTTCCATTGTTTTCCAAACAAGGTACTTTATGACCTTTTTGACAAAATTAAGGTAAGAATGTTTTTTTAACTTATACAGCGGGTGTAGCTATTTTACATCATTATAACATCATAAAAGATTACCTTAAAATCTTATAAGAATATTTCCAAAATAAATGTTTTCTTTTATAATTATATGAATTTTAAATTATTTTAAAATAGAGAGAGATATTTCTCTAAAAAAAAGATTTTTATTTCATCTGTGTCAACATCCTTTGATGAATTTTAAGATTATTTAAAGTCGATTTATTATGATACAAATCTTCCATATTGTATTGAAGTTTTTGTGATATGTTTGAATATGGATGTGTTATTTTAATACTATTCATGGTTTATGGATAAATTATTGACATTTCATATGCTAATTTTAATATGAATGTTTATGTTATGTTTAAATGTTTTCATATGAGGATTGAATTGCACTTAGTAAGTGACGGGTGGAGCCTGTTATAGCTCCTCTATGCATCGGTAGGTCTAATGAGACAAACTAGTGTCTTGGAACAAGGCTTTGAAAAAATCTTATTTTTAGTCTTGGCACAAGGCCTTGACTATGTGGTTATGAAGTCTGGAATTATGCATTCCATCATTATGAAAGTGGCTATTGATATTTCATGTGATTATTCGACTAGTAGAATATCAATGTGAGTAAGTAAATGAAATTATTTTGATTTATATTTGACATATTATTCTTATGTTCAATTTTAAAAGGCTTTTGTTTTATTTTTATTCATTGACTTAAATGTTTATGATTATTTATGAAAGTTTTGTCTATATTGTTATCCTTACTGAGAATCTGAGCTCACCCCTTTCTATGTTTTATTTTCATAGGATGCGAAGAATTAAATAATTACTGACCTGCAGGGATAGTCTATGGGATCCCAGTGTTGTCTATGGAAACAATTTTATTGTAGTTTTCTATTTTATGATGTAATGTAAACCTTATGAATGTATCTAATATTTCCAAGGCTACTAAACTAATCGGTCATTCGAGACTTTATCTTTTGTGATCTATCCAATGATACTTAATAATGCACCGACTCTGGGCTTCTGGGGTCAGGGTGTTACAGTTGGTATCAGAGGAAGTTTAGTACAAACCTTTGAAAGTAGATTTAGATAAACTCTGATTAGAGCACATAGACCTAAGATAGACTTTGAGGATTAGTATAGAAGAACTTCCTATAATTTTGGTATTGTAGAGATTTTTTGAGTTTTCCAATAAATACATCCCTATATGAATATGAGCAGGTAGAGGTAGCTCTGGCACAGATGTACCTTGGGGTAAAACCCAAAAACACCGCTTTGAGCTAGACTCGAACAGGAACTGGTGCACAATAACGGGCCTTGATACACTCTTGGTTACGACACTCCTGGGGGATATGAATAGGATAATTCTCATTTTCGTTACAATCCATTATGAAGGGGTTATGAGTATATACTTTCTCAAAGAAATCATTTTAATGATTATGGATAATATCCATAAACTGTTCAATTTATATTAAGTGTTTTACAAGTTTGGCATTATGTATTTCAATTCATAAACTAATCTAGTTTATGCCATTTTTTAGAAATGGAGCCTAGTGGAAGGAATGAAAACTGTATCAATTCATGTAATACATTTAGGGATTTCCCTCCTAATCAAGATAATTATAGTGGAGCTCATGAAGCAACTGGTTCTTGATCAGCTTATCACCATACTGGGACAACTCACTCAGGTTATGAATACTAACCTTACCTGTATGAAGCACCCTGATCCACATCGTAGAGGATCTTTGTTAGATAGCATCATGAGAAAACAAACACCAACATTCAATGGGATTACAAATCCATTAGTAGCTAAGTGATGGAAAAATTCCATAGAGAAAATATTCCACGCCTTGGAGAGTAGCGAAAGGGAACAAGTTGTAATGGCAGTTTACCACCTCACTGGTGATGCTGATCAATAGTGGTCATTGTTTAAAAACACAAAGGAAGATGAGGAAGTATAAAATATACAATGGAGGGAGTTAAAAGAGATTTTCTAATAAAAATACATTCCTCATGACCATTGAGGAGACATGGAAAGGCAATTTCTAAGTCTGAGGCAAAAGGAGGATGAGAATGTCACAAAGTATGAAGCTAACATTACAAGGTTAGAGAGGCATGTATTAGATTATATACGTAACCCAAGAAGTAAGATTGATCATATCTTTTATGGGTTAAAACGATTTCTCCATCGTCCATTATTCTCATAATCCTTCTCTTCATACAAAGACATTGTCTCATGTGCTATCAAGACAGAAAAGGAGTTCCTTAAGTCTTACAACTTTAAAGCAAAGAAAGAGGAGAATATATCTTCTGAAATCACTGGAAATGGAAATAAGGGGAAGAAGGGAAAATTTGAATATCAATCCTTTAGTAAATTTGGGAAGAAACACCATGGTAATTTCCTTAAGGGAATGAGAGTCCATTACAAGTGTGGTGAAAAAGGCCACCAAGGTCCTGATTGTAAGGGGAATAAAGAGGTTGTCGATGTTGAATGATACAATTGTAGAGAAAGGGGGAATTATGTGAATGAATTTCCTAAGCATAAGACAAACTTACCTCAGAAAGGCCAAGGGATCAATTCCATGCTTATGCTGTCACTACTGCTGAGGTTGAAGCTCCGAAAGATGTGGTGGAAGGAAATTTAATGGTTTCCTCAAGTTTAGAAAATGATTTATTTGATTCTGTATCACCGT
Organism: Viscum album; assembly: GCA_963277665.1. Taxonomy (NCBI): domain Eukaryota; kingdom Viridiplantae; phylum Streptophyta; class Magnoliopsida; order Santalales; family Viscaceae; genus Viscum; species Viscum album. The sequence continues at coordinate 529,161,891 of OY728146.1, forward strand.
ATTGTTTCATTTCTTCCCTGTTTTCTAAGAAAATTATTTATTTACAATTTGATTTAATAAGGGAGTTGTTAGTCAAAACTCCTAAAGGAAGTATCATTGCAACAAAGTTTTGTGAACCGGTTCCCATTAAGGCATATAAACATTATTTATCTTCTTATCTCATCATCTTAAACATGATTGAATTTTATATAATACTCAGTATGGATTGTATTTTGGACCATGATGTGAAAATTTATTTTAAGAAGAAGGAGGTTACAATTTTTGATGATGATAAGGAGTACCTTATCTTTAGAGAAGAAATTTCACCACCTAATTCTTATCTAGATCCACCCACAGTAGCTCAACTAAATTCAATTATTTTGGTGGAAGAGAAAAAATAAATGTGGGTGTGGAAAGGAATGTTCAAATAGAGGATGTACCTATTGTGTAAGAATATGTCGATGTGTTTCTAAAAGATTTACCTGGACATCCTCCAGAATAAGAAATTAAGTTTTCCATTGATTTAATTCAGGGTTCAAGGCCCATATCGAATAACCCTTATAAAATGGACACTATGGAATTAGTGGAACTAAAGAAACTACTAGAGTAATTGAGTAATAAGGGATTTATTCACCCTAGTTTTTCTCCATGGGGAGAGCCTATCCTTTTTGTTAGAAAGAAAGATGGATCTATGAGGTTGTGTATTGACTACAGGGCGATCAATGCTATAACAATAAATAACTAGTATCCCCTACCTATCATTGATGATTTATTCGAAAAACTTCATGAAGGTCAATAATTTTCAAAGATTGACCTTCGATCTAGATATCATCAGTTGTGTGTGAAGAAGGAAGTCATTCCAAAAACAACATTTCAAACCTGGTATGGGCATTATGAGTTTACAGTAATGCCTTTTGGATTGACTAATTCACCTTCTATATTCATGGATATAATGAATAGAGTTTTCAAGGAATATATTGATGAATTTTTAGTTGTATTTGTTGATGATATCTTGGTATACTCCAAAAGATATGGAGGTCATGAAAATCACTTGCGCATTATCCTGAAGACTCTTAAAAGAAATGAATTATATGGGAAGTCTAGAAAGTGTGAATTCTGGATTCTGGATATTTCTTTTCACGGACATATTGTCTCTAAGGATGGAATCTATGTTGATCCTTCTAAGACCAAGTAAATCCAAGAATGGCCAGCACCTATGAGTATAACTGAGGTACGCAGTTTTATTGGTTTAGCAGGTTATTATCGACGTTTTTTCCAGAATTTTACCCAGTTGGCTAATCTATTAACAAAGATCATACGAGAAGGGGTTAAATTTGTTTGGAAAAAAGAGTGTGAAGAATGTTTTGAATAACTAAAGAGATGATTTTTCAATGATCCAATATTGACTCTACCATCAAGGAATGATGGGTTTGTTTTTTATAGTGATGCTTCAAAGAAAGGACTTGGTTGTTTCCTTATACAGAATGATAGGGTTATTGCCTATGCATCACGATAGCTATAAATTCATGAACAAAACTATACTACTCATAATATTGAGTTATTAGCTAGAATATGTTCTTTGAAGATATGGAGAAACTATCTATATGGTTAAAAATGTGATATTTATACTGATCACAAGAGTTTGAAGTATATTTTCTCACAAAAAGAACTCAACATGAGGAAAAAGAGATGGCTTTAACTACTCAAGGATTATGACTTAACTATAGACTATGAACCAGAGAAGGAAAATAAGGTGGCAGATGCATTGAGTAGAATGGATCATGGAGTTTTGAACAAGATGAGAGTTGAAAAGGATCCTATATACATGGATCTAGTAAAGATGGATATGGGAATAACCATGGAAGGTAAAACATTGATGATTTTCTGAATGGTTACCAAACCATATTTACTAGAAAGGATAAAAATTTATCAGGATAATGATGAGGAGTTTAAAAATAATATTAAAGCTGTGAATAACGGGAGATTGAGTGACTTCGTATATAAAGATAGAGTTTTGAGATTTGGGAAGAGAATTTGTGTTGCCAATATAGTTGATCTAAAAATAGAATTGTTGGATGATTCTTATAACTCAAATTTCTCTAACACACCCTGGGAGAACCAAAATGTATAGAGATTTGAAGGAGCATTTTTGGTGGGACAACATGAAGAGGGAGATTACTGATTTAGTGTCAAGATGTATGGTTTTTCAACAAGTGAAAGCTAGAAGGAAATAGCCTGGAGGAGTAATGGAGCCTCTTCCCATACCTGAGTCGAAATGGGATAATATTACTATAGACGTATTCATGGGACTACCAAATACTCCTAGAAAAAATGATACAATATGGGTCATTGTTGATTGTTTTACCAAGTCAACGCATTTTCTTGCTATAAGAGAAGATTTACCACTTGAACATTTTGCAAGACTGTATATTAATGAAGTTGTAAGACTTTATGGAGTACCCCTATCGATTGTTTCCAATCTTGATCCCCATTTTACATCAAGATTCTGGAAAAGTCTTCAAAAATCCATGGGTACTAAACTTTATTTGAGCACTGCCTACCACCCTCAAACTAATGGAAAATCAGAACAAACTATTCAAACCTTAGAAGACATGTGGAGATCTTGATCACCTTACTTTCAAGATTTGTGGGATTAATATTTACCTCTAGTAGAATTGTCCTATAACAATAGATTCCATTCAAGTATTCAGATGGAACCATAAGAAGCGTTATATAAAAAGAGATTTCATAAACCAACTTTTTGGGATGATGTTGGTGAAAGAAAACTCGTAGGCCCAGAACATGTTGAGGAAACGATGGAAAATGTGAAGGTAATCCAAACCCACATCAAAAAGTTCAAATTAGGCAGAAGAGATATGCTGATAACCGAAGGAAGGATTTCGAATTTCAGGTAGGAGATCATGTTTTCTTGAAGGTATCTCCATGGAAGGGTGTTATAAATTTTGTTAAGAAGGGTAAATTGAGTCCCAAGTACATCAGACCATTCGAAATCCTAGAACGAATTGGAAAAGTAGCTTACCATTTGGCAATGCCTCCAAGTATCTCCAAAGTCCACGATGTGTTCCACGTATCACTGTTGAGAAAATACATGCCTGACCCAACACATGTAATCACCTATGTGGAATTAGAACTGGAACCCAATATTTCTTATTGAGAAGAGCTTTTCAAGGTTCTTGATGCAATAAAACAAGTGCTAAGAAACTGAACAACTCGTCTGGTAAAAGTTCTATGGAGAAATCATAAGATGGAAGAGACAACATGGGAACCTGAGGAACTTATGATGAAGAACCACCCAAATCATTTTACGTAGTAATACTCTTAAAATTTCGAGGACAAAATTATTTTAAGGAGGGGAGAATATAATAGCTGAAGCATCCATCGTACTCTTCTCTTTGAATAATACAATAGCGTGTGTTGTACGTAACTTTGAGTTCTAACACACCACAACCAATCAAACTAGTCGTTGTGAATAGTAATACCCACTTTTTAAAATTTTATAAATTTTATCTTAAAAAGTGGAATTCATTTTTAGATTTAGAGTATCAAAATTAGCTTAGGGTGAATTTTTTGTATTTTTCTGAAAACATTCACTTTTTGATGAAGAGTGACAATACAAATTTTAATTAAAAACTAATTTTTTAATCAAAATAATTTATTGTGATAAATTATACTATTGAGTGTTTTTAAGTATAATTAGATTATATTTTTACTATTTAATCAAATGTTGGTCATTGTACGAAATTTCACATTTAAACTGGACATAAGCAAGTGTCAATCTTTTGATAGTTATTATTTCTTAAAAACACGTTTTTTGTTTTGACAATGAGAATTAATTTTAAATTAATTTCTACCACTCATGTGTCTTAAATTTAGAAAAATGAATTCCAAATTTAGAAATAGGAGGTCCAAATTGTGTAAATAGGTAACTTTTATTTTTATACATTTTGAATAATTACATCGGTAAATATTTTATTTACCATGGGTAAAGGGTAAATCCAGTAAGTAAGGGTAAAAAAATAATTTTATAATAATATTAAATTACCCTAACACGTGTAATAACCCTATTTTCTAATACAACTCTGACCATGTCCATCCTTGGGTCGATTTTGGGTCCCCATGGAGCAACTTGTAAGTGATAGTGACACTTCTATTAATTAAGTTAAAGTAAATACAAAAATAACATAAGCATATATCTTTTAGTAAAACAATTTTTACAGAGAGTTATATATGTTATCATTTTGACTATAAATATTCCTTATAAAGCTAAAAATATTTCCTAAATAATGGTATTTTATATATAATTTTTAGACTTTGGATAATTAAATTTATTTATGACACAATAATGATGTAGTATTTTCTTTATTAATGAATGAATCTAATAAATGGTATTATATGTGTTACAATAAATATAATTTGAAAGTTTTTATTCCATGAAAGAATTTTATTGGTTAATATAACATTTATGGATTTATTAAATGAATTTATTTCAAATTAATAAAGTTCTTATGACTTTAACAAATATCAATTATTAAATAGTGTCAAAATTTACATAAATTTTTTTTGAAAATAAATATTATATTATTAAATTATATAATATTCATAAAAATCTAGGTTCAGCCAACTGACTTATATAATTATAGGAATATAATTAATGAACAACATGGGGTTTTATTGGAATATTATAGTAAGTTTATTAGACATATAATTTAGAAATACAAAGAGATATGGTAAATGTCAAACTATTTAACTAAGAGTTAAATATAAAAGATAAGGTTAATATAGTAACCCAAACTTGTCTAAAACCTATTTTTTGAGTAGTGTTCGACCCATACCTAAATCAGTATATAAATAAAAAAAATTAGCCATTATAAACCGGAAATGAATTTATTATGAAATAATATTTCAATCTTTTCCTAAGGTGCCCCTAACACCTCTTATAAAAGGGAACTTCCTCTTCTCTCAAATTCACATCTTCAAATCCATTTGGCTCAGCCAACCCCTGACAAAATATCCTATCAACAGTCTTCCCTTAATCATAGTGGCCTTACATTAGTCAGAAAACCAACTTAAGGAGCCCTTTTGATCAAATAAAAAGAAAGAACCTGAAGAAGAGGTAAATATTTCATCACCTCTTTCATGTTTTTTCCTTCTTCCACTCCCTCTTTAATTGTTGTTTTCATTCTAAAATAATAAATCCAGTATCTTATATATAATGTGATTTTATTAAAAAACATTTACAACCATATTCATTATTGTATCCATCCTAGTAATGACATGTCACCATACGTGCGTACGTACGACTTAACGTCTCCACGTTGTGGTGTAGTAGTTATTCAATACATTATTATTTGGATGGGTATAATAATGATTTATAATTGATTTAAATAATTAATATAAAATAATAATGATTATATATATATATGATATAACATCCAATTATATATTATTTTAATATCAAAAGAATGATATTTTCTCTCATGCATACGTACAGATTACCGTCTCCACGAACGTGATGAGATTCATTCCACACCGTATCCATTCAAGAATAAATTTCATTTGATGATTAAAAATATGATTTAAAAACTTAATATAATTCTGAATATTAATAAGATACATCATATCCACAACAAACATTACTTACGTAACAAAGCATATAAAGAAAAACAAATCAGTTAACACTGGAAACAATGATACTACTGAAATATCATTAACAAATCAACATTATAAGATCATATTTGATATCATATTTTTGTATATTATTATTTTATAATTTAATAACAATTATTTAACTATTATATAGGAGGTTAACATATCCTTGACCAAAGAAAAGTACAAGGTAAGGGTTAATTTCACAATCTCTTCATTGTCCGAGGTTGTTTATACGTAATTATCTACTGGGGTATTGTTATCATCCACATCTATGATTCTTAAAAATGTATTTAAAAAAATATTTACTATTTAATAAAAAATGGGTTAAAGTCATTTATACCATTATTTTACCTTATATGTTCTGAAAGGAATCTTTTCGTCGTTTTCCAAATAGGGTACGTTATGACCTTTTCAACAAAATTAAGGTAAGAATGTCTTTTTAACTTATACAGTGGGTAAAACTATTTTCCACTATTATAACATCATCAATGCTTCCCTTACAAGATTATAAGATTATTTAAAAAATAAATGTTTTCTTTTATTATTATATTAATTTTAAATGATTTCAAAATAAAAAGAGATATTTCTCTAAAAAATATATTGATTTCATCTATGTCAACATACTTTGATGGATTTTAAGCTTATTTGAAGTTGATTTATTAGGATAAAAATCTTCCATATTATATTGAATGTTTTGTGATATTTTTGACTATAGATGTGTTATTTTTATACCATTCGTGGTTTATGGATAATGTATTGACATTTCGTATTCTAGTTTTAATACGAATGTTTATGTTATGTTTAAAACTTTTTATATGAGGAATGCATTGGACATAGTAAGTGACAGGTGGAGCCTACTATAGCTCCTCGATGCATCAGTAGGTCTCATGAGACAAACAAGTTTCTTGGAATATGACATTTACAAAATCTTATTTGTAGTCTAGGCACAAGGCCTTGACTATGTGGTTATGAAGTCTGGCATTATGCATTCTGTCATTATGAAAATGGCTATTGATATTGCACGTGATTATTCGACTAGTAGAATAACCATGTGAGTTAGTAAATGGAATTATTTTAATTTATATTTTCCATATTATGCTGAAGTTCATGTTTAAAAGGATTTTGTTTTAGTTTTATACATTCCCTTAAATATTTATGCTTATTTATGAAAGTTTCTGCTATATTGTTATCCTTACTGCGCATCTGATCTCACCCCTTTCTATGTTTTATTTTCCCAAGATGCAAAGAAGTATATTATGATTGACCTTTAGGGATAGTCTATGGAATATCAGTGTTGTTTATGTAAGTAACTTTGTTGTAGTTTTCCATTTTATGATGTAATGTAAACCTTAGGAATGTATCTAATACTTCCAATGCTACTAAACTAATCGATCTTTTGAGACTTGATATTTTTTGATCTTGCCAATGATATGTAATAATGAATCGACTTTGGGATTCTGGGGTTAGGGAGTTACAATTCTAACCATGCATTTGGGGTTTTAATTGATGAAAATTTAAATTAAAATATGAGTACCCCCATTTAGAAATAATAAAATCCCCATTTGACCCTAATAATTTTTTTTTTATGTTTGAGGCTCTATGTAGGATTCCTTGGATTTTTAAATAACTTATATTAATAATTGAAGTGTTAGTGGATGATCTAATCCATTTATGATAAGTGTATATCCTATTTTTTAGTTTTTCCAATTTTTTTATATCCTTCATAGAGAATGTTATGTAATTATTTTATTGATGGACCTAATATCTTTTTTTATGGTGTATGATTCTAGGATTTATTTCATGATCTCATATGCCTAAATTCTTCATTATCTGATCCCATTGGGGGTGTTGGGTTGATTTTATCTCTTGATAAATAGTAGGTGGTTCCTTGAGGCTTTACCCAATAATTTAAAGCCTATACTGATTGATTTATTTGAAATGAGTTTTCACATAATTTTAAAAACAATAACCAAGATGATTTGATGTATAATTAAAAAGGGCATGGATATTTTGAAAAATCTAAAATTTAAATGGAGTTCAAATTGTGGGGAAGATTTTTAGAAAAATTATCCCATGTCTTGAACCTTGTTTTTTATGAAATATTGAACATTGGTTATTGATAAAATTAAATTAAAATAAAAATTGATTTTAAAATTCCAAAATTTCATGAAAATCTATATTTTGGTTTTTGAAATGATAAGGCTTGTTCAAAATGAAAATTGTGTAATTTAACTTTTATTGATGAAATGGTTTTAAAAGAATGATTTTCCAAAAGATGGATTTATTGATTATTGAAGCAAACATAATATTGGGTAGTTAGTGGGTGGGTTGGATAAGCATGCTAGGAATCTAAATCCATAGAAACATATTGATGATTTCAAAACTAAGTAAACCATATTTGGCATTATTTACCTTGATAGTTACCATAATGGGGTGTTTATTTGAGTTCTCACACCAACCTTTAACCGTGATGATGATTGAAATGTGTGAGGATCATGTTTCCAGAAACTAATATACCAGAGGGATTATTAGCATGGTTTATTTCATTATTATTTTGATTTTATTATATATACCTTTGATAATATAGATTTATTATTAATTCCAATTTATTTATATAAATTATTTTATATAAAATGTTTATTAAACCCTATTTTGATATATCTAACATCTTTTTTCATTAAAAGAATTTTTTATTGAAATTATAAATATTCCATGCCATGACTTATTTTTCTTTAAATTTAAAGCCTTAATCGTTTATTTATATGGTATTTCTTATGGAAATATTGGTGATTATCTACTAGGCTACTTAGATCAAACCCTACCTCTGCCTTAGGGTATTTGTAGGTTATATTTATACATGTATAAGAAGAGGGAAATTAAAACATGGATTTGGTGGGTGTTCATGATCATTGGGATCTAGAGTGATGATGATGACTGGTGGTGATGTAATTAACATGTTACATGGGATTTCTGAGATTTTATCTTGATATATTTTTTATCCTTTTTAATGCACTTATTGGGTACTATTATGAATATTTTTTTTGGTAATTTCTCTATGACGAGTGTCGACAAACAAACTTGTATATTTTTCTTCCTCTCTTTTTTTGGAAAACGATTCCCACATTATTCTTGTATGATAAATGGTTCTAGTCCCCAACTTTTGGATATTGGTAACTCCATTCGATATATGTAGAAATTTCCTCAGGTATTAGTGTAATAGGGTATTTGGGATGGTTTTTGGACAAAATTGAGTGGATGTTGCTGATAGAAGAATGATAAATTAATTTAAATACATATATTTAGAAGTATAAAATTAATTTTATTATTATTGGAATAATCTTAAACTGAAATAAAAAGATTTAATGGTTGAAGGAGACCTATTTACATCGTATACACAAAATATCTATTCAGTTGGTTGATAAATATCCCATTGAAATGTAAAGCTATAAGGCAGGTATATCAAAGACCCAACTAGAGAAGATGATGAGTTATGTTGAAGCTATCCAAAATGATTTGACTAGATTCTACATCTCGTACTCCTAGACATATAATATTTTACAATAAATTGAGGTTATATGATATAGAATTAGTCAAGATTATAAGTATAAAAACCCACACTGAAGAATGTGGGGTGAATTTTATCTTATGAATATTTTTCTATAAAGGAGTTGTTAAAATGAATAGAGATATGTGTAGTCTAGGCTAAACCTACAAAATTAGCTTAACAAAAAGGTAAGTCGAATCTAAATATATGGAATATATTTGGAAGGGAAGTATATAATTTTAAGAACAATTAAAAGCATTACTTTATCGGAGGTGATGACGTAAAAATAATTCATCGATAATAAATAAAATAACTAGAAGAAAAAATATTATTAAAAAATATCCAATCAAATTATTTTGTAGATAAGAAGAATGAATACAAATAGATGATACAAAAGGCTCTATAAATTGATAAGAAAAATGTATTAGTTGTGATGTTATTGGAAATTTGATTCATTGGAAATAGAGATATAATTTTTGAGAAGTAGAAGTTAAGGTTTCTGAGAATAGTTTAAAACATAGGTAAGATGAATTTAGATGGATGAGCCTGAGATGAAGCACTATAATTTCAAAGAGTTATACTTGATAATGATTAGGAGTGATAGAAAACATAACTACCAAAAATATTGACAAATAAATTATGAATTCAATTAATAAATATACACATTCCCTTAATAATGGTAATTAGAAAAATAAAAAGGTTTAATTTGATATTAATTGGAATATCTGATTACAATATATTTGATAAGGAAGAAGAAGAAACTACAAGCCATAGTTTAAATATTTTCATGCGGAATGGATGATGTCCATGATAAGAACAAAAGTAAATTATGAGTTTGATCTTAGATAAAAAGGCTATTAGAATTTGATTAAAACTACAGAAAAGGAAGATTTGGAGGATTTTATAAAAATTTTATGGAAATATTTTTACTAGATGACTCTGAGTAACTTAATATAAACATTGTGAAGTCATAACCATTAAGAAGAAGAAATAATGGACTTTCGAAGTGAAATATTCCTAAAGAAATGTTCATGATTCAAACTTATTTGTATATAAGATATGATTCTTATTGATACTAAGTCATGGGGTGGTATTTACAAAGTCAAATTCTTATATCATTAGAAATTATTAAAATATATTAATATATAATGTTTTGTAAGTGGGACTTTAAAATAAAATCCCCAGCATTCCCAACATTTATTGCGGAAATCAAAGCTATATAAAGGGGGAACATCATTATAGTGTGTTATACTATTGATGAAGAATTAATAAAGGGTTTATAATATTATTTATAAGAATAAAATAGAGGAGGTAAACAACCAAGATCTTACTGGATGATATGTTAGGTAGAAGAATAGAGATCACTATTACATGAAGTTACACTGAGTTGAGTGTGTTATCTGAATTCAGGACATTGAATAAAGGAGAGTATAACCAATTTTAAGTGGTGTCCTATAGAAATAATGGATATTGAAGTTCTATAGTGAGAGATATGAAATTAAGTTATAATAAGATGAGACATACTGATATTCATGTTTAGTATGGAAGGCATTCAAGAGATAATCAAATATCCATACATGTTGATGTTCAAGAAGATCATTTAATGATTTGTTGTTATAGTGAAAATAATTGCACATTTTTATTGGGAGATAGAAATATATTTTCGATACATATATTAAGTACATGTGTAATATTGTAATTTTAGAGTTTCGGTTGAATCCTGCTATTGGGTTAATAGATAATAACTTACCAAATTGTAACACTTATAAGAATAATGAAAATATAGGAATTGGATATTCCAATTGAAAAAAGGAATATGTTTCCTACCCTAGGGAAAACATTAAAAAAATACATTTTTGTTTTTTCCTTTAAATTATCAACATTTCATGTAGGAGTAAATGTTGAGGGTTCATACCAAAGATCCATATACCCAGATAAATAATAGAGGTTTTATCAAATTAAAGGATTAAAATGTTAAATTTTAATATAATTATTTAAAGTTAGTCACTCCTAATTCGGCCTATCTCAATATGATTTCATGGTACACTAAGTATAACATGAAGTCAAATAAACTAAATGAATGTTTATAAGAAATGCTGACCTTATATCTTATTTAGAGTTGTGAATACATCTTTTCCATGTCTATATTATTTATTTCATTTTATAAATTTACTTTTATATATTTCTATGATTAGTAAAGGTCCTTTACAATTGGATTTTATTTTCATTAAAAAACTATTGAAATTAATACTTTTAACATTTTCCATGTGACTCATTTTTCAATTTCTTTACAAAAGTGTAAAATATAAATTATTTTTAAAATTTATCCTAACTTAAAAATTTCACATCATTTTTAACATGAATTTTTATTATTTTTTATTTCCCATTTTTTAATATTTTTGAAGGAAAATATAGTTTCTAATATTCTCTGATTTTCTCATTTTTTAAATTTACAAAAATAAACTGATTTTTTTTGTTTTTAAAGAAACTGCATTTTTTTTAATAAATTTATTTTTAATAGATGTAAATAGACTTTAAGATGTGTAATTTTTCACCAGGTATATGAAAAAATGATACCATCAAATATCTTTCTCTATATGACTAATGATAATTTCATTCTATTTATTTACTTGTAAAAATACTAAAATCATATATGTTTGTTTTCAAATACTAATTTTTATTGTTTACTACAGCCTGCTGAATATATATTGTATTTTTTATTCATTTCATTTATAAGGTGAATGCATTGGACCTATTTAGTGATGGGTGGGGATCATAATTATATATCCCCTCGATTCAAAGAGATTTGTCATGATACAGATAGGTTTCAGTAGTGTTTTTTCCATATATTTATAATATATTATCTAAGTCCATGTAGATAATGTGAAGATGATTTAGTGATGGGTGGGGAATGATACTAAATATCACATTTATTAATTATTAGGAATCATGAGACAATATAGTCTGGGTATTTAGTGTATACCATAGTTATTTTTGAAACACTTCACCAAATGAGGTCCTGGCTGTAAGATTAAGACGTCCACCATTATTCATTCTATCATTATGAAACCATTTATTGTGTTCCATGTGATTATTTATATTTTTATATAACCCATGGATATATTCCTCCTTCATGATATTATTTATATAAAATATTATATTCTTATTTATCTTGTCCATATTATTCATTCCTTATTTATTCTACGATAGATTTCATTTTACACTTCTACTTATAGATTATATGATATCTCAATATTTTATGGTTTCTTGTCCCCATGGTCCCCTGAAGTTATCTATGAATGATTTCAAGGAAATAATAGAATAAATAATAAATTTCACATAATAATTTTATGTTTTATTTCTTGTTTTAAGTTTTAATGTGAAAAATATGTACAAATATATCCTCCTATATCTACAAAAAATTTCATCTAATGGGATGAGAATTTTTTTATTAAACAAAATTGTGTTAATGTACCTATTGGATCTCAGTTAGTGGAGTTAGATTTTTAATATTTTGTACGAGATTAAGTTTATTAAGAACCTTGGGAACTATAATTTTGTTTAATATAGCTAGGATAAACATTATACCAAGCCCATGGAATTCTCAAGAAAATTTTACTGCATATTAATTTCTATACTATCGATGATTATTATTAATGTTATAATCTATTTAAGTTTATAAAATTGTTTAGATATATAACCCAGTAGATGGAATTAGAATTTTATCAATACCCAAAACCTATATATGGATTTCCATCATGTAAATGTTAATGAATTCAATAATGATGGAGATGGATCTAAGTGTATTATAACTTTTAATGGGGTATTAGACTCATGTTATTACCAGTAAACCTTTTATTAGGAAGAGACATACTAATCCACAACACGGTTCAATAATATTAGGCCACTTCAAGACACCATAACCTAAATCATTTAATGGGATCACTAATCCATTGGTTGATAAATAGTTTATCATGTCCCTAGAGAATATATTTGTCACTTTTGGGATTAATGAATGAGATATATTTATGGGGGTGGTTTATTAATTAAAGGGAGATACTAATGAATAGTTTTCATTGATTCAAAACACCATAGAGGCATATAATATAGAGGGTACATAACGAAATACATTATAGGTAATATTCATCAAAAAATAATTTCTTCATGAGAATGATAACAATATAGAAATAAAATTCCTCATTATAAGATAAAATTAAAATGATATTTTTAATGAATATGAATATAAATTAATAAGGTTATAAACTCATGTTGTAGAGTATGTATTCAATCCAATGAATAAGAACGATCACTTTTATGACGGACTAGATCCAATCATTCAAATAGAATTATACTGTGAATTTTTTTTATTATATGAGGATATAATAACAAGAGTCATTAATATAGGTAAATAATTTTCCAGGACTTATATTTAAATGTGAAATAAATAAAATAAGAGTGTTTTTAAGAAATATATATATAGAAAAGTGGTGATAGTAAAATTTGAAAGGTGGAACTTATAACATGTGATAATTGTGAAAGGAAACGCCCTACAAAATGCAGTAATAGAATAATAGTATGTTTCAATTTTTGAGATAAAGGTTATAAGGCTCATGAATATAAGGGAAAAAAGAAGCTACCAATATAAAATGCTTTAACTATATGGAGGTGGGGAAATATTTAATCCAATTTCCTAAGAGTTAAGGGAATTCACCTTAGAAGTGGATAAAGAAGAAACTTAGAGATTTTTCAATTACAATAGTTATGGTAGAGGATTTTAATTAAGTCATTGTGAGTAATTTGATCATAAATCTGATGTTATATAGTACGTTATTTTATTATGGTTCTATGCACTCTTTTATATCTTGTAATTTTCCAAGAACATTGAACCAACCACTAACACCATGAGAAATACGTTTTCAATCAAGAAACCGTGAGGACATATTATTGAAAAAATGATATATCATGAAATATATGTTGATATGAATAGATATACCCTGGTTATAGACTTTATTTTTGTACTTATGGATCAATTTTTTATAGTACATGGAAATTATTAGATCTCAATTTATAATGCACAAATTCTTTAGTGAGGGAAAGTGATTGTAGTTTTTGAAAGAGATGGAAAATCTACCATATTTAGAGGGGAAAATAAATTATCTAGGACATGTCTAGTTCAAGCTCTATCGTCTATCCATAATGTAATTATAGAAGAATAGGAAGAGAAAATTAAATCAATGAATGGAAATAAAACCTAAGAATATAGTTTACACCTATTTATCATGAATAAATTGATTTATATTCATAATAATTGCATGTCCATCTACCCAAGTGTGAAGTTTATTTTTTTTATTGAAACCATCCCTAATTATAAACCAATATCTTTGAATCTCTATATATTGGAACTGGAGTAATTGGTGGAGTTGAAGAAAAAATGTTTTAGTTGTGTGATAAGGGTTCTATAAAACCACGTGTTTGACTATGAGGTTCCCTTTTTTAATTTATGAAATAGAAGGATGGATGTATATGGTTATAAATCAATTACAGAGAAATTAATTCCATTAACATAAATAATAAGTTTCCAATAATCACATTAATGACTTATTTGATTAAATTGAATGTTCACAATGTTTTCCAATGAGTGATATTCACTTCGTATATCATCAATTAAGGGTGAATAAAGATGATATAAAAAAGATTAAATTACACATGAGGTATTTTTAGGATGTGCAATAAACCATGAACCATTACACCATATTAGTGTATATAAAGATCTGTGGGAAAATGACATATGGTTTTGACATGCACATGATTCATGTGTGGCACCACGTACCTCCATTAATATTCAATTTATTATAAAGAAAATATTTATTTAAATTATAATATATTTTATTCATTAATTTTTTTCACAATGAATGGGAACTGATTAGATGAAAATGATGGATCCACTAGATACAATGAAATCCATCACTTATGGTCAATGATATTCATTTAATGATGGCTATTGAGGATGGACATATAAGAGTATGTGATCCTCTCTTGTTATAAGTGAGTGAAACCTATAATTATTTCATTTTATGTGATATTCATTTAACTCCCTAATGCCTATTCTTCACTCAATGAAGGTGTTATATAAAGACTCATTAGCACATATCTGGTGGTTACTGATGGTTTTAGGTATAGTGGAATCACTGAATGGGACATACCGAACCCATATTTCTATCATAATCGACGATTAAAATGAAATTTAAACAATGAAAAATGCTATGATCAATAGAATTGAATCAAATTATTGATGATTTAGAATTTGAGAATAAAGCATAGGATCACTACATAATTTTTATAATTAATTTCAATAATTATTGTATTAACTTTTGAGGAATTTTTCCTTTGTTTATGGATTTTCTCATGTCTCCACGTTGTTCCATCATTGTGTTATAGTAATCAAGATTATATTCCCTCAAGTGGTGATCTACACATGTTCCATGAACCTCCCAACATCACCATAGGAATCTCCCTATGCTAGAATGGTAGATTCTAACACTCTCATTGACAATCATTGACCACAACACGAATTTATTGATGAGTGATTATCTTGATCTCTTGAGACCCAAGAGTGGTGGTGGTGGACAATCACTTTCTGTTCTCAAGAGAATTCTAGGAAAGGTAATTATCAAGGGACTCTAGAGAATTCTCCCCATGATTTTTCTAAATAATAATGGAAATGGATACCCTAACAAAAATAATATAATTCGGATTATATAACACTATGTTTAGAAAATTATAATTACACATGTTCCCTAATTATCTTTCTTTATTCCTAGGAACCCTATGTCAATAATAATAATTATAATATTATTTCATGACATGAGGTAAAATCACAAATTAAATTAAATATAATTTATTCAAATAATAATCATATACGAATATATATATATAATTTCTTACTAGACCATCAAAATCATTCAACTATATATCCAAAATATTTATCATGTGATGAATAATGAATATTTATTTAAAAAATAAATATCACTTCGTTATTTAGAAATAAATAAATAAAAATTATATTCCTTAAATATAAAGGAAATACTTATTAAATATTCCAATCAAAAAAAATTCTCTCAAGTAAATGGTTATAGAATATATTTGATCAAGAAAAAATCAATAATTATTAATCCATGTGAGGTAAAAATATTTATTCAACTTGTTAAGTAATATATAATTTTTTTATTTAACTGATCTTCTTGATAAACCTAGTTTGTAAATCTCTAGGCCTCTATCTCTGTGTCACTATGTGAAGCTGCCCAAATTCCATGGTTAACACCTAGAAACAGACCAAGGAAACCATAGAGATTTTTTTTAATGAATCTATGATATAATACCTCATGAAGGTGCTTACTATTTTATATATTCCCATTATCCTGATATCTTTAATCAAGCTTGTTGCATTCTAGTGACATAAAACTATATGCTCAATGTATCTTTCATGTAATTTTTGGAAATTGAACATGACTATTGAACACCATTGACATGGATTTCTTTGGGTAAATCATTTCTAGAAAAGGGATTGAGATATAAACATCTGTTAAATAACATAAGGGAAAAATACATTCTCACATTATTAATTAATAAAATTTTACTCTTGATGCACCCAACATATCTTTCCTCATCACATTAATTCTTAATGAAACCTATATACATAATAGAATAAAAAAAATCTAATGTTTCATAACCAAGATGATTTATTCAGTCAAAAAATGTATCTCTGTAAATTGAAAATATTTTTGGCATAACTTTTAGTGAAAATCTTTTTTGGTTGTGTCATGGAAAAAATTTATTGAAGGTCACCATTGCATAAATTTATTTTTAGATCCATCAGGAAAAGTTAATGGTCAAGGAAATATGATATAGAAATTATAATTATGATGTATTCGAAATAAAAACAGATGAAAAGGGTTATTTATTGTCAATTCCATAACGTTTTTTAAAACCATCAGCCACTGGACTTGCTTTATATGTTTTGACTATAAATTTGATGTCCGGTTTTCTTTTCAATACCCATTTTCATGAAAAATTATATTCATCAAATGGAGGATAGAACATAAACCAATCATGGTTTTGATACATAGAATCCATCTTCAAATTCATGGAATCTTCCCATCTTTCAACTTCTGAGCTCTCTACTACCTTTTTGTGGGATAAAGGTTCATTATTGTTAATTAAAAATGAGTCACCATATTTGGTGAATATAAAACCATATATATTTATGGTTCTATTAACTCTATGTTCATCCATTTTAGTACCTTTTTTATGAAAAATTCACTGATGATAGTTCTTTTAGTTTTATTATATTTGTTGATAAGGGTTGTGGTTTTTTGACGAAGGATGGTTATTAAAGAATGCATGAAGAGTTTGCATGGATGTTTGATCTCACACAACCACAAATGGATGATCTCATGCAAAGTAAAACTATTTGATCTTATGGGGAATGAGTGTTAAACTAATCTATCATATCATGAATACTGAACTAATATCGTAGAGTTTGAAGTTTGAACTAATATTCTAGAGCCCGAATGCTGAACTGATTTCACGAAGAGGGAACTTCCTAATCACAAAAAATTGTGAATGTCTGATATCACATGAGGGATAAATATTTTATCTTGTGGAAATATGGAAGACAGAACTGAACTCATGAAAGTGCGAATGTCTAGTCTCATGTGAGAACTAACTATTTGATCTCATGGAAAGTGAGAAGCCATGTACCACACAAGGACAACATGTCTGAAATCATTAAAGTGAGATTTCTGGGTCTCATGCAGGGGTGAGATTCATGATCTCATTAAAGCGCCCGAACTAAAATAAATAGATTTAAACGATGAAATAATATCATGTGAATTAATGATCTTATGAAGTGAATAATGAAAATGTATGATTGTCAAAGGATCTCATGATGTGATCCTGAAAAGTGTAGGATTTTATTTGGATATGATGATGGGATCTTATATCGTGCTCAAAATTTTATTTGGATCCCGTAATGGGATCTTGTCCAATGTTCATGATATTATTTGGATCTCATGATGGATCATGCAAAGAATAGTAATACAAAATCTCTTTCTTTTGCATGTTTGTCAATTTAATTCTCTATGGGGACTCACAGAGAGCGAGTGATGTGGTAGTAGAACAGACAATTGTCCATGATTTGTGGAGTTAAGGAAATGGGTTTATGCTTATAAATACCATAAACCATCCTTAAATATTGACAAAGATTTTCCAAATCAGTCTACATGAGGAAACATATGATAAGGAGGTTAGCATTGAGCTCTCACGAAGGAGGTTCTCTGAGGGATATCATAAATAATATACATTGTGTATGTGTTGTGCATGACCTGAAAAAACTCTTTCAAAAAGTGGTAATAGGGCTCGCATAATGATCTCGTTAAAAGCATAGACATGGTTCATTCCAGGAGCTCTCACACAGTGTGAAAGTTGACTCATGCCATGGTCTTTTTAAAAATCAAGAACATGGATCATATCACGAGATCATGCAAAGCGTGAATGGGTAATCATGCTAGAGCCTTGTGAAAAGTGTGAACACAATTCATTCTAGGAGGTCATGAAAAGCACAAAAAGGTTATCACACCAAGTTCTCTCTCTAGGGTATGCATCGAGATCCCGTAAAAGAGTACGCTATTGGATCTCATGCAAGGGGTTACACAACAGGGTCTCATATAGTGGTATGACACTAGAATCCTGCATTTGAAGATACATTCTAAAATTACACTGTGAGTAGTATCATTTTCGTATCTAAATTATGACGGAGAAAAATAAGAAAGAGGTTCAACACCGTTCTACAATACTGGAAGATGGATTTTATTCACTACTACATTCAAGGAAGTGAGATGAAGGCTTGAAATATCTTGAAGAGCCTTCCAAGGTAGAGGTAATTGGTGTTACTATAGTAATGAGAAGTGAGTTCCAGTTTTCTAGAAAGTGGAAGTGTTGAATCCTTGTGTTTTCATAGAAGTGAAGGAGTAGACAAGAATGAAACTCAATATAGCATCTACCTAATATCGAGGATTCATTCATTACTGATAATGAAGGGACCTACATGTCTATAAACTATGTGTGAGTCGCTTCCAGAGAAGTGATCAAAGGAAGAGGAATATTGAGATCTTTCCCACCAATAGGGATCTATTCAAAGAGAGTTAGGGAGTGACCATTGAGAAATTAATGAGATGAACCTATACATTGTAATGTTAGTGAGCTTGGGTATATAAGTGATATAGCCTGAACCATGATTTGGTAGTGAGCCATAATAAATTTGGTACATCGACACATTTCCATTGTATACACCTTGGATATAGAATTATGATAGTGAACTAAGTAAAACATGTGTGTATTTATACATTCTTTACTTCATTAATTTATATGCATCATGAGATAATGTTTTGAAAGAAAATAGAACTATTAAAACTAAATATGAAAAATTTGACCATTATAATAAAGAGGTCAAGATCTAGTGGGATAATAAAAATTTCATAAACAATATCTCTACCCTGATTCACCACCTATCAGGTAATATTGTCCCCTTTGGACCTAACAATTGGTATCAGATCATAGGTTACTTTTTCTAATTTGTTTTCTCCGACAAGGTTTACTATTATAGTGGAATTTAGGTTACAATTTTCTCTTTCCTCAATGTTTCTTGGAAAAGGGAATAACTTCAAAGAAGAAACATAAGTCCAGGGGTATTCTTTGGTGTGAAAGTGTATATAGAAATAGTTTTATTTAGTTGAAGGAAACAAATCATGTACCTGATAATGGTTTAGAAGAATCATACAGTGAAAATATTTACTCATTCAATGATGTTTAAGAAATGTGTGAAGAACATGATATTCTAAGTGATGATCAATGTACTGATAAAATAGAAATTACAAGAAGGAAAAAGTGGACGTTTTCCCAAAAACAAAGAAACTGGATAAAAATTTGGATGAAGAAAATAAATCTAAAGGCATCCTGATTTATGTAATGGGAATTTAGGTCAAAATGATAAAATAGTTAAATAAAAGGATTTTTGTTGTGGATACTTACATTAGGGAGAATCATGATTCACAATCCTAAATACAATAAAATATTCCTACAATGATATAAAAAATCAGAGCTATTTATAAAGGAAAGTATTTTTACTTAGATGAAATTCCTAATGTGAAAGAAAAAAATAATGATCTTACTACATAGTAATTTTAACTACTTTAGGAGAACCAAACTCTACAACAGGAGAATGCATGTTGTGCTGATTATGTTTCTCAAAAAAAATCAAAAAAAAGAGAAAAGTGAAATGGTTGATAAGAACACCAGAGAAATGGAAGATGAGATAGGTAGTGGAAAGAATCTCCAGAGATAGATTAATTCTCAACATGGATCAAGGGATATGAAGATTCATCAATTGGGTGGAGATCTGGAATTAGTTAAGAAATATGTGGAGAAATATAATTATAATAGAAAGCCTAAATTAAAGGATTCTTTTCATTTATTATTTTACTATCCTTAAAAATGTTATAGTGAAATGAAGATAAAATATTCTTTTTCAGATGGGAAACATGAAATGGTTATCACATAACAAAGTCCATCCAATTTTGGAAAATAATGTATTGAATATGATGAATACTCACCCATTGATGATAGTAAGAGAGTTGTAACTGTTCTAGAAATAAAAAAATCATATAGGTACTGGAGACATACCTAAAAAGGATTTTATAGGAAGTAGTGATAACATGTGATATTTCTATGGGATTTATGGTCATACTTCATGTTTTTTGTTTTCATTATATAGAATATATTTATTTATTTGATGACAGTAATATTTATAAATATGAAAATAAATTGTTTTTTTGAGAAATATGATATAAAAGTCTCTTAGAAGAAAGTATCCACGAAATTCTACTATTTAGATGACTGGGAAAGACCATGAGTATGTGTCAATAATCTCATAAGCTAAATGTAAAAATAATAACTCTAGTCATATCAATTACTGAATTAATAAACGATGATGTGATGTACATTTTTAATGGGAGTTGTTTTATATGTGCTAATCATGGAAATTTAGAATCATATTAAAGTAGTAATAAATCTAGGAAAATGGGAGGAGCTACTCTAGTTTTGAGTAAGAAGAATTTGTGTTTATTGAATGACCCACCATGAGAAAGAAATAGTGTATGGACTCATATAACTGATAAAAGAAAAAAGAAAAATGAATGTATTGAAAAACATACATTTCATGCCAAAAGGAGAGAAGTGACAACATGAGAAAGATCCCTCCAATGGAGGAAGAATCAAGCGTAGACAACCAATGGAAATATTCCTGCTCAAATAAATAATCATGAAAAATGGAACTTTGGTGGAGCATTAAATAATGAACCTTGTAAAAATTTGTTTAAAACCCGGAAGGTAAAAAATATCAAGCCTACAAAATCAACATATCCGAAGAAGACTACGCATGTGGGTAAATAATATATAGTTATATAGCCATAAAAATTAATGTTTTTTGGGTAATTGGAATAAGAAAAAATACTACAATTCATTGAAAGAAATTATTAAAGAGTTCTTCCATCAGGATCAACAACAATCCTACTCTTCATTATTCTTGATTTACCCCTCCCCCTATGTATTTAATTGCTATTAACTATTTTTCACGTGTTTCAGGTTTTATGGGAGATTCAATATACAATTCAAATCTTTATTACACATTAATACATGTTTTATTAAACTTAATAAAACCTAAAATATTAAGTGGTCTAGTGTACTTGTAAAATTAGGTACATTACATAACAACTTAAAATATGGAAAGCAATATCTTTATTGAAAACATCTTTAACATAACCAAATTATGGGATATCCTGAGGACATACATAAGAAAGTGATGTGCTATAAATCCTAGTATTGGAATAAACAAGTCATAACATATGGAATAAAATACGTGTTAGATAATAGGAATATCAATGTATCATAAAAAGAACTTGAATAATAAGGCATGATATATCATGATAATCATAACATGGGAAACATAGAAACAACTTAAAACACTACATCATAAACATAGGTCAAGGATAAACCCACCAAGAAATCTGGAGGAAAAATTACCATAAAAGAATCATGTAAACCCCCTATCCCAACATGAAGTATTAGGATACCAACCATTACCTAATTCATTGGAGCGTTATTAGGTCACACCATTCATAATCATTTCATTCTCATGCTTAAGTGTGCCGCATAAATCATATAACACAGATTCATTCAACATCATAATATATTCCACTACCATATAATGTGGAATAAATAAATTTAATTCTCCAACAAATAAGTATATTTTCATAAAAGTGAATAACCTTGATAGAAAAATGGGTACGGTATTAATTTCACACTTATTTTGGAATGGGAAATCGCGATGCAATTTCGGTAGCATAACGATGTCATATAGAAATTCATAAGATGGATTGATGGGAGAGAGAGGGTTCTCTCATAATTTTTACACGAAATTGATTATAATATGGACATTTATGGACATTTACCAACATAATTAACTGTAAATAGAAGGTGTAACATAATAAAAAAACATGAAGGAAGAGGAGAAAGGAAAGAACCCTTACCAAATTTTGGCATCGTAACGGGCGTGCTTTAAGGTTTTTAGGAGGGATAAATGATAGTGATTGGGGATGTAATAATTTATAAATAAAATTTGAAGTAATGAGGATATAGAATAATATATCCTAATATAATAAAAAGTAAACTAAAACACATAACATTAAAAGGAGTTCTTGATAAAAGAGGAGAGTGGAGAATGAGGTTCCCTTACATTAGTGTGTGAATCCAAAGGCTTCGTAAGGGATTCTTGAAATCTTTTAAGAACCTTTGGAGGACACTAAGGAGTAGAGGGAAGAGTGTTTTCATGCTCCAAAGAGTTTTATATAAGATAAACGAGAGATTTTGTGGGTTTATATAGGGAAAGAGGAGTATTTCTTAATGATTTTGGTTTTGGACACTACGTAATAAAATATTGGAAACCACAATCCATCCCATGGTTTTTGCACATGGTTTCTTTAAAATGGGATGAGTTTACATTTTTTATAATGAAAATGAGAAAAGATAATAAAATAACACTATTTATTATGTGGAGGTGTGTCACACTCCCAAAGAAATGATTTTAAAATCATAAAATATATTTTAATCCATGGAGGATTCATTAAGGATTTATAAATTAAATAAAATACACATAATATTAAACCATTTTAAAGGTATATATATATATATTTTCTGATTATACCATTAATAGTATTAACTACATCACTATTTGGCCATTACGTTGTCATAAAGAACACCATATATTTATACAATATTTTATTTTTACCAAAAAAATCCACTATCTTAGAAAATTAAGAAAAATTCACCATTAGATAAATTAGACATCCTGATTCCAAAAATAATATTCCTTTTTTATAAATATATTTCTAAATATTATAATTTTCACTTTTAAAATAAAAATAGGCTATTATTGAAAATGATGAGGTTTTAATAATAACATTTTTTTAGAAGCCTTATAAAAATTACATTTGACTTCATAAAAAGAATATGATCATTTATATTCAATAAAATTTATTTAATGATAAATTTTTTTTAAAATATTTTTTATTTCAAAAATCATTTAATTAATTAATTCATTAATTGAATTTTAATATTAACCAAAAATACAATTTGTGATTTATTGAATCAAAAATAAAAAACATTTACAAAGTAAAAATAATAAGATAAAAATATATTCATTATTAAATAAAAAATAATGTACATAATAATATTTTCAGGGTCTTGATATCTATCCCTTTAATACACCATCATAATTTTCTAAGAGTAAGGTGTGCAATGGTGGTGCTTTCATGGGGTCATTCAGTGAACATGGTTTGGGATATGATCTTGATGAGATTGAAATTATCTCATAAATGTTTTTACTCATGATCAAGTTATTAGATATCATCTTGGGATTGGTCTACGGAAAATCCAAGAAATTATATCTACCTTGGAAGCTCTGATAAATGGGATTCATAGGGCATGATCCTATTGGTTGAGGCCACCACATCATTTGTCTCTTCCAAAAGTATTTTTTAAATCCCTATATTTATACTAGTCATGTGATCACTATTCAATTACTATATTATCAAAGGTAAAGATACTTACTGGTCATTAAATCCTATAGAATATAATAAAACAAAATAGGTTCTTGTTTTTTCTATAACCATAAGACAATTAATTAAATAAAAAAGGGGAATATTATTCATATTATTTTGTCTCATTACAATCATCTCCCATTTAGAAATTTCTCCATTAAAATTTTCTTTTCCCACCCTAAAACTATTGAGTGTAACTCTACTTACTGACCTCCTCTGGTTCCCCTATTTCTTGTTCTAAATTATGGTTTTGACACAACAATTTGATGAGGGACATTGACTTATTTTGTAGAACTTTTTCTATATGTTCTAAGATCTTCACCGACTACTACTCATAGGAAATTTAATTTTCCAATGGTAATACCTTTAGATTTAGTACATGTGAGGGGTTTGGAATGTACATTTTCAAGAGGAATACATGGAATGCATCATTTACTTGAGACATGTTCAATGAGATTGATAGTCGAAAACCCACTACTCTGATGCGATCAAGGATATCAAAAGGGCCGATGTACCTTGGACTAAGATTTCCCTTATTCCAAAATCTAATCACTCTCTACCATGGAGATATGTGGAGGAATGCCATGTCTCTGACATCAAACTCTATGTCACATCAAAGATTTCCAGTATAGCTCTTTTTTTCAACTCTGGGAAGCCTTGATATAATGGTGAATGGTTTTAACCTTCTCCGTCATTTCCCCAACCATTTTAGGAACTGGAAGTTTTCATTCCCAAACTTCATCCCAACATTCTAGTCTTATGAACCACTTCCCATAAAGGGATTTATAGGGATCCATTTGGATGCTCAAGTGGATGTTGATGTTGTAAGTGAACTCATCCAGAGGGAGATGTACGCCCCATTATCCTTTAAAGTCAATTTATCTTACTCTCAACATTTCCCCAAGTGTTTGGATAGTACTATCATATTGAAAAACAATTTTAGGGTGAAAAGATGTAATGATGTTCAGGTCAGTGTTTAGAGCATGCTTGAGACTTTCTAAAAATATAGAGGTGAATCTTGGATCTTGATAAGAAACAATAGATAGTGGTACTCCATGTAGGCTCACCACTTCTCCAATGTATATCTATTCTTGTAGAACCAATGATAAATCCCATTGAATCATAATGAAGTGTGTAGTATTTGTAAGAAGATCCCCAAAAAACAAAGATAACTTTGTTTCCCATTGACTTATTTGGATGTACAATGATAAATTCCATGGAGATTATTTCCAATTTCTATGTTGTTATGGGTAATGGTTGCATAATCACCTCATACTTATACCTTTCATACTACACATGCTGACATACCAGGCACAATGATGTATAATCATCAATCTCTTTCTTCGGTTTATCCCAACAATAGTGCCATTAGAGATCTTTATACACTATTTTGTTTAATGATTGATTGGATAAATTCAAACTATTTTCGCCACCCAATAGTTCCTAATTT
Source organism: Viscum album (assembly GCA_963277665.1). Taxonomy (NCBI): domain Eukaryota; kingdom Viridiplantae; phylum Streptophyta; class Magnoliopsida; order Santalales; family Viscaceae; genus Viscum; species Viscum album. The sequence continues at coordinate 529,187,746 of OY728146.1, forward strand.
AACTTAGGATTATCTTGAACAAATATTCTTGACCAAAATATCCTAATTTATTCTTCACTAACACTGAAATCTGAGGATTTAAATTTCTTATAGTTTCTTATTTATTTTGAATTCACACATCAACCTTTTGATCATCCTTCTTCCTTTTAAGAAGTGACTATTGGTAAATAATTTGTAAGAGGATTGGTAATGTTCCTTCCATTATGACTCCCATGTCCATCCTATTAAAATATAAGAATATCAGATTATTCTCAATTCTCATTGAAGATCGAATTATCAGATCCTTTATACTTAGATAATCCTCCACTTTGTTCACTTTCCTTGGATGGTAGTGGATTGAGAAGTTGTAATCATTGATGAGCTCAAACCTTATTCATTGGAAAATATTCATATATTTCTGTAAAAATATATATTTAAGATTTTTTTGATTCGTATATATTTCAATCTTCACCCCAAATAGTCAATTCCACAAAAATATTAAAGTGAAGATCCCCACTCCCATCTCCAGATCATGTGTGGGATAGTTTTTCTCATTATTTTTCAACTGACCTAAAGCATAGGCTATGAATTTTTCATTTTTAATAAACACACAACCCAATCCATTATTCATATCATCATTGAAAATTATGAAATGTTCCCCACCTATGGGTATTGTGAGCATAATGGAAGTGATAATAATCTTTTTCAACTCCATGAACCTTTCTTTACATTCATCATTCCAAGAAAATTTGACTCCACTAAGATTTATCATGGTATGTGTGTTTGAAAATCTTGTGAAATTTCTCCCATGTTGGTGATAATATCTATCTAACCCAAAGAAACAACGAATATTTGTCATAGATATTGGACTCATCCATTCTTCAATTGCCTGTGTCTTTGAAGGATCTATAACAATCCCATTTCTTATGATGATATTCCCAATTAATGTGACTTTTTTTAATAAGATGTGTCACTTTATATATTTTTCATAGATATTCTCTTTTCTCAAGGTCCTTAGAATAATGGTCAGATGGTCCTCATGGGCCTCCATTGTTTTGGAATATATCATAATATCATCTATAAATACTACCATTTTTTGGAGATAATATCTAAAGACTATATTAATCTAATCTATGAATATTTCTAGATAATTAGTGAGTCCGAATTGAATCACTATGAACTAATAGTGTCCGTACCTAATAAAAATAGAAGTCTTAGGGATATCCTCCTTCTACACCCTAACTTGGTAATATCCCAATCACTAATCCACCAAGGAGAAGTATTGTGCTCCACATAGATGATTGAACAAGTAATCAATCCATGGACAAGAATACTTGTTATTTATCATTATTTTGCTGAGTTCAGGATAATAAATGAAAAGTCACATTCACCCATCTTTCTTCTTAACAAATAGGACTAGTGCGTCCCATGGAAAAGCACTTGGGAATATGAATCCTTTATCCGGATTCTCCTGTATTTGTTTCTTCAGTTCATCAAGTTCCATAATATCATTCCAATATAGAGTATAATATATTCGAAATTCCCCCAGTATAAGCTTGTTTAAAAATTAAACATATTAGCTTAGAGAAAGACCATACAATTTCTTAGGAAACACATTAGTTTATTCCATCATAATAGGCATGTATTCAAGGATGATCCTTTCATTAGACTCGATCATTTGAGCTAGATACTCTTTCTCATAGAGGAATAATATCCATGATTAAGATGATGGTTCCGATTAATATTCATCCTACTCCTAGCAATATTATAGAATCAAGGGTATATTCTCCATATAGAGAGTGATATCCTTCTCACAAAAATTTATGTTATCTCTATATAGGGAAAGAAAATCCATGCCTTGAATTGCATCAAATTACTCCAAATGGAGTGTGACAAGGTATTTCAGGACGTTCATCCCACAAACATTGATAGGGGAGGAGTTATATACTTTGGATGTCATAATTTCTCCATTCCCCCCTACATATCTACTTCTATGATTTGTTGTGGTGTTTTAATAATTCTACTAAACTTTTGTGATATGAATAACTACATAGAACCTGAATAAAATAGTACATTCACTATTCTTGAATGAATAACTAGAATACCTTTCACCACTACATTGTTGGGATTCACTTCTTTGATAGTGTTGGATAAAGATATCCCTTTCTTCCAGGGTGGTTGTTGGCTTCCTCGGAAAACATTCAGCTTAGTTCTCTAGTTTGTAAAGTGAATTGGTTCCTTATAGTTGAAAAAGTGAAAAATGCATTGAGGGTTGATCAGAGTTTTACTTTGTTCTATCACATTGGTGGTTTTATCCGATCTCCAATCACTGAACTAGTGACCTTCTATTCCACACCTAAATCATTTCATTATTCCCATTAGAAAATTTTTGGGGTGCTTCTTTCTGCCTCTTTGACAAGTGGGATAATAAATTTCTTAGCAATGTTGGATCTATCCATCAGACCACCAGAATTAAACTCTCCTTTACACTTCTTATCCCCATAATAACCTTTGAATTCTCTGATCTCCATTTCAACCTTAAGGGCACATCAGACAATTTACTCATAGCCATTAAAGTTACAGATCACCAAGGCTTTTCCTAGACTAGGTTTTATCCCACTAAAGAAGAGTTCGGCCTTTCATTTGGGGGTAACAACATAACTATATGTGTATCTTCTAAGTCTGGTGAAGTGTTCAAAATAATACCATGTTGATTCGTTAAATTTTCTCTTAAGTTAAAGGAATTACCATCCCATTTTAAGACATAGAGTGTGAGGAAAATATTCATCTAATTTTTTTTCTAGAATTACTTCCAATCCATTGTTTTGAAATCTTACTCAGGCTTAGTATTATTGATCAATTTCCACAACTAATAAGTTTCTACATCCTTAAAATAAATAGAAAAAAGAACCTTCTCTTATATTGAACATTGAAGTATGGATAAGATCTTCTCAATGGATTTGATTCATTGTTCCATGATTAAGGGATCAAACGATCCATTAAAATTTGGAGAACTTTGTGTCATGAAGCTCTTGATTGAGGGTTATTCTATATTAGGGGTGTTTGTTCACTCCTATTGATCTAGGTTTGTGTTTAGAACTTGAGTTATGTAATAGAGTATCATGAATTTTTTTTTGATTCCTACTCCCATCAAATTGGGCATCTCATTAGGGCCATCATCACATTTATATATGCATTAGTTTTCTAGCTCAATTCCTTATATTAATATCCATTAGATTGAATAAAAAGAAAATTCGGGATGGTTATCTTAAACAATTAAACATGTAAAGGGGAATACAATGACATTAAAGGGATAACTTATAAATTATATTTATCTCCTTGACTTATGAGTTTCTAGGATTAAATATATTCAATCCATGATCTATTTCCTAACATATATTCTTATATGAATTTTTTCCCATAATAATGGTTCGTATTGTGCTAATGAATTTACCAAAGAAAATCCACTAGGAGTGTCAAACCAAGTGCACAATAAGGATCATTGTTGTGTACCAGATTACCCCGATTCAGGCCTAAAACATCTTGTTGGAATTTTTCTCCTAGGAATATCTGTTCCAGATCCACGTCCACTTGTAGTATCCAGATAGTGATGTATTTTACTGATAAACCACTTACACTATGATAACCAAAATTCAGGTATGTTTTATTATACAAAGTCTAATCCTTATGTAATTCACTAGAGTTATAGAATCTTAAGGTTTTCTCTAGATTTTTCTAATCCTCATCCCAAAAATAACTAAACATATCTGATAATACCAACTAGAATAGACCTAATCTATATTACACATTAATACATGTTTTATTGTACATAATAAAAACATGAAGATCGAGAGGTCTTGTTTCACTTTGAAATTAGGTACATTAAATAACAACATAAAATATGGAAAGAAACATATTTACTACAAATTTACTTGACATGACCAAAACGTTTCTTCGTACATAACGCTGAATGGGATGACCTGAGGACATACATATAAAAGGGGTGATATATAAATACCAGTAAAGAAATAAAAAAAGAAATAACATAAAAAGGACAATAAATTTTTGAATGTAGACATATTAGTGGATCATAAAAGGGACATTAATAATAAGGAATGATATAGTCTAAAAATCTTAATAAGTGAAACATGGAAACAACTTAAAACACTACATCATAAACATAGGTCAAGGATAACCTGCCAAGACATCATGGTGGACAAAGTCCCATAAAGGAATCTAGTAAAACCCTCATACCAACATTACGTATCATGACACTAACCATTACACAATTCATTTGAGAACTATTATGGTTCACCCTTTATAATCATTTCATTATCATGCTTAAGTGTGCCACATAGGTTAAATAACATGGATTTATTCAACATCATAATTTATTCCATGATTAATAAATTTATAAAAAATTCATTTAAGTATCCAATAAATAAGTATATGTACATAATATTTAATACCATTGATATAAAAATGGGTATGGTATTCACTACATAATTATTTTGGCATGGGAAATCACAGTGAAATTTCGGCAACAAAACAACGTCATATAAAAATTCAGAAAATTGGTTGATGAGAGAGAAAGTGGTATATAATCATTTAGAAATGAAATTTATAGTAATAGGGATATGGAAATAAATTCCACAACATATGAAATTGGAAATAAAAAGCATAATATAATAAAGAAACTTATAGAAAGATGAGAAAGAAAATAACCCTTAGAAAACTTCATCATGGTAACAGGTGTGAATAAAGGATTGTTAGAGGGATAATTGAGAGTGATAGGGGATCAAATTATTTATAAATAAAATATAATTTAAGGGAGATATGTAATAACCTATCCCAATATAATAAAATTTAAATTAAATGACATAACATTAAAATGAGTGCTTGATAAAAGAGGAGAATGGAGGTTGATATTCCCTTACGTGAGTGTGTGACTCCAATGTCTTGGGGGGGGGGATTCTTGAAAGCATGGGAAACCTTGAGAGGACAATAGGGAGTATATTAAAGATTGTGGTGGTTTCCTAATTAGTTTTAGTGAAGATAAATGGGAGATTATGTTGGTTTATATAGGGAAAGAGGGGGATTTCTTTATTATTTTGGTTCAGGACACTACATAATAAAATATTAAAAACCACAAACCATCCCATGGGTTTTTTTCAAAATGTTTCAACAATAGGGGATTGTTTTATATTATTTTATTAGTAAAAGGGAATAGGATAATAAAATAATTCCCTTTCTTAGCTAGAGGTGAGTCACACTCTCAAAGAAATGATTTTAAAAGTAAAAAATATATTATATGCCTTAGATGATTCGTGAAGGCATTATAAAATAAACAAAATAAACATTATATTAAATTAATTTTAAGTAAAAAAATATATTTTCCAAATTATACCTTTTATAGTATTTAATACATCACTATTGGGCCATTATGATGTCATAAAACACATGATAAATTTATACAGTATTTAATTTTTAACAAAAAATTCAATAATCCTAGAAAATTATGAAACAATCACCATTAGATAAATTAGACATAATGATTCCAAAAATAATATTATTTTTAATTAAATATATTTCTAAATATGTTAATTATCACTTTTAAATTATAAATAGACATTTATTTAAAATGATGGGTTATTGACTATAATATTTTTTGAACCCTTATAAAAATTACAATTGACTTCATAGAAATAATATGATTTTTATATTAAATAAAAGTTATTTAATAGTAATTTTTTACTAAAAAATTATTTATCTCAAAAATCCAATAATCCATTAATTCATTAATTGAATTTATATATTAACCAAAAATGTAATTTATTCTTTATTGAATAAAAAAATATATCATTTATAAAGTAATAATAATAGGATGAGAAAATATTCATTAATCTATTAAAAATAATGTACAAACTCATATTTATAGTGTCTTGATACATGTACCTTTAATACAAAATTATATTCCTTAAGAGTAAGGTTATTTATGATGGGGCTTTAATTGGGTCATTCAGTGATCATTGTTTGGGTTTTGGATTCAGTGAGCTTGAACTTCTCCTATAAATGGTCTTTATCATGCTTATGTTGTTAGATCATAGATTTTTCATGGTCTAGGGAAAACTAAAAAATGTTATCTCCCACTAAATCTCTAATAAATGGGATTCATAGCGTACAATACTACTACTTGAGGTTATCACTTCCTTTTTCTATGGAAAAAGGATATGTTAAAAACCTCTACTTAAACTAGTCATGTGACCACTATTCAACAGCTATATTATCAATGGTAAAGATACTTAACATTCATTTAAATATAATTGGATATTATAATAATAATAATAAGTTCATTTCTTTTCTATAAATATATGACATTTTATCAAATAAAAAAAAATTAGAATATCATTCATAATAGTTCGGGCCATTACATACAATCCAAGGGGAAGTTTCATAAAAAGATGAAAAGTGGTATTGTGATGTGCTCCATAATTTTAACTGATTCAAATTAGTTATCAGGGATAAAGAAGAAATATGGATTAATTTCTTGAAAAAAGTTAATGTTCTATGGATTCTAGGGATGCATGAATAGAATTGAGTTCAATGGAAAATGATGGTGTTATTAACCTTATCTCATGTTTCCTACACTGATTTATAACTCAATAGGATTAACAGTTTTATTGATGGCTCAATTAAAATATGTAAATTAACCTACATAAAATCTTATTAAAGGATAATAAAATTGTAAAATGATATTGATATGGAGAAGTTTCTCAAACCTACAGTCACATGTAAAGAAATTATGTAGGAGAAAAGAATGTTTTTGGGTCAGCAGTGGGCCTAAAATAGAAGGAATTTCATTTAATAGAGGTAGAATTCTATATCCTTATCACCAAAAAGGAATCAAGGGTATAGAAAGTATTAATTTTTATATTTTCTAAAATCAAGAAGACCAATTGGAGTAGAAGCATCAACATTCATGTTTTTCATGATTATCAAATTTTTTTCTAAAAATATGGTATCAGTTGAATGTTTTTATGCTACCAATAAGCTACAGGAGAAGATTAGCAGTGTTCTATCAAGTGGAATCCCTACTCTAAAGAATAATTCCACATATGAAATCAGATAAAGATTTTGTATTAATGTTTTATATCAGGCTAATGATGGAGGTTTTCTGGGAGATTTTTTTGATAGCAACAAATAAGAATTCCATTTGGACCAAATAGATATTTCTTAATAAGATGAATAAATATGGAAGAAGGATTTGAAACAAATCACGATTAGTGTGAAAATGTTACTCTAAAATATATAGAATTGGTGTGTATGAAAAATTTTCAACAATTTTTAGGACAGTGATATTAATATTATTCACGACCATAACTATGTAAATAAGTTTCAATGTTTTCCAGATGAACATCCAGTCAATATTTCTGAATCGAGGTTCTAGAAGAATAAGTTTATATTGAGGATCCAAATGGTTTAACAATTCATGAATATGAGGAAAAGGTTTTACGAATGAAGAAAGTACTATATGGGTTGAAGCAAGAACCAAGAGTATGGTATCAAGGATCGATTAGTTTTTGAAGAAGCTCTGTTATTAGCATCGTGGAGTTGATTACAATCTATATGATAACAACGATAGTTATCAAAGGATGATGATGCTAGTGACATAATTAAATAACAACACATATATTTCTCAATCTAAATATGCCAAGGAGGCTTTGAGAAGATTTGGAATGAATAATTCCATGTATACGATGACTCTGGTGGCTACCCTAATGAAACTGTCTGGATATGATGAAGGCAATGAAGTTCATATCACAAAATATAGGAAAATATTTGGAAGTTTATTGTAAATAACACATAGAATACATGATATTGTTTTTTCCATGTGTTTTGAATTAGGGTATCAATTAAATACTAAGGAAACACACTGTAATCTAGTGAAAATAATACATCAGTATATCCTGGGTGCAATGGATTTCAATTTTCTATTCAAATAAAAATCTCAGCAAGAGTTATTAACCTATAAAGATGCATATATGGATAGAACAATTGATGAAAAAAAATTGTTTTTAGGAGGTGGATTATGTATTGGGAGAGATTTTTCATTTATTAGCTAAGAAAGAATGATGATTTCATTTCATTGAGAACCATAGAAGTGAATATATTGCAGCTACTCAAGAGTGCAAGAAGTTATTGTGGATGAAGTAAAAACTTGATGATATGGGAGCTGGAATTATATATCAAATAAAAATACATTAGGATAATTCATGTGGTATAAATCTCTGAAAAAATCCAATCCATCACTCATAGGAAAATCACATAGAAAAAAAACCACTTCATCATAATGAATATGAATCATGGTAATTGGAAGTTGGAGTTTGTGCATATAGAACTATAGGTTATAGAAACTTTGAATAAGGACATACCCGATGAAGCATTTGAATGAAATTGACTAGATCTTGTATTTCCTCTGACTCATCACACTTAAAAAAGTATGGATGCGGGACCCCTATCTCGGTGGTATAGTGAGTTTTTCTATGATATACTGATCTGTGTTCTTTACCATATTAAAAACCACATCGAAGTGACCTATAGGTTCATTGAAAATGGGGATTACATAATGGATATAAAAAGGTTAAAATGTCTCAGTCAACATAGGGGGAGAAGTTGATAGGATGAACAATGAAGTAGGGGTGTTTTAAATATGATGTTGCTAAAGATGATCAATCAATGGTTATATATCCTAACAGATTATGTTCGAGATGAAAGAAGTTGAGTGGTTTTTGAATGAAGTGTTTTGATGATGAAGTTTCATGCTACAATTATTTATCATACTGATATTGTATCATGTGGGATTAAAGTGTTTTTTGTTTAAATATATAATTACTACTAGAATCGCAAGAAGTTATTTTTATAGAAGTTGGAAGAAAATTTAATATGGCATCAAAATATAATGAATTTTCAATAAACCCAAAGGGGGAAATTATTAGGGAAAAATACCACATGATGGTTCGTTTCGGTTGATTATGTTCATCGAAAAGGATTGAGGTTGTTGATGAAGGATGGTTTTAAATGAAGGAATAAAGAGTTATCATGGATGTTTGAACTTGTGCAAGCGTGAATGACTAATCTCTTACAAAGGAACACTGTATGATCTCACAGAACGTGAATATTGAACTGATCTTGTGGAGTTGGAATGCTGAAATGATCACATGGAGGGTGAAATATGAACTGATATTATGGAGCATTAATGTCGAATTGATCTCATGGATCATGAACTATAAGAACTCACTAAAGCGTTAATGTCTTATCTCGCATGAGTGATAACTGTTTGGTCATGCGAAAAGTGAAAATGTTGAGTCTCATGGAAGGAAAATATGTCTGAACTTTCCAAACCATGATTTCCAGGTCACTTGTAAGGGTGAGATCCCATATATCATGAAATCGCATGATGTAAGAGAAAAATATGGAAATGATGAAGGTAAATCACAATCATACAACATATTACAATGTGAAATATGAAAAAGTATGATTCTCAAATGGTCTGGTGATGGGATGTCACAAAGTTCATGATTTTATAAAGATCTCATGATGGGATCTTATGTAGAACTACTTATTGTATTTGGATCTTGTGATGGGATATTGGGAATCAATCATGATTATATTTAGATCTCACGATGAATCTTGCAAAACAATAGAAGAAAACATTTATAACCTTCACATGATTTTCATTTGACCTTGTGATGAGGAATCGTGGAGCACAATTGCTTTGGTGGTGGATCATATGGTTTTCCAAGATTTTTTGACTTAATGCGGTGGGTTTATGCCTAAAAATACCCCTAACTGTAACAACCCAAGATTTTATGAAAAATATTCTTTTTAATTTTAATGCCTTGTGTTGTACGCTACACCAAAAGAATCTTGCACAACACACATCCTTGACTTTCCTTTCATGCAATCGCGACCTTCCTCGATAGCGTGTGTAGTACGCAATACCGAGTTTCACTAAACAACGATATGCTATTAAAATATTATTATAACTAGCCGTTATGAATAGTAATAACCACGTTTTAAAATTTTAGAAATTTTAGATCTCAAAATGGACTTCATTTTTGGATTCTTAGTATCGAATTTAGCCTAAGGTGAAATTTTGGTACTTTTCGGATAACTTTCATATTCTGATGAATAGTGAAAATTACTAAATTTTAATTAAAAACAACTTTTTTAATCGAAATAATTAATAGTGATAAATTATTAATTTGAGTGGTTTTAAAGTATATTTAGAATATATTTTTACAATTCAATACAATGTTGGTCATTGGATGTAATTTCACATTTACACCAGACACAAACAAGTGTTAATCTTTTGATAGTTATTATCTCTTAAAAACACGCTATTTGTTGTGACAGCGGAAATTAATTATAAAATTAATTAATGCAACTTATATGTTGGGTATTTTGTAAAATAGAAATCATTTTTGAATTCGGAATATCAATTATAGCTTAGGGTGAAATTTTGGCATTTTTCTGAAAAACTTCAATTTTTGATGAATAGTGAAACTACTAAGTGGAAGTTAAAAAATTATTTTTTTCATAAATCTTAATTTTACCGCTTCTGTGAATGGAATTTCAAAAATCCGAGAAACACAGTTGATGTCAGTAAGTAAAATGTGATTCAATGAGATGAAAATAATTTATGGTGAATAGTAACTTTTTACTTTTATTTACCACGGTTAAAAGTAAATAGGGTAATTAAGGGTAAAAATGATATTAATATTACCCTAACAAATATCCTAATCCTATTGGACAAGTGTATCTCGACCAAAAACAACCTTATGTGTAAAATATTATCATTTAGGCCTACTTGGATTAGATTAGGACATTTATTATTATTTAATTCAAAGAAGAGTTAAATGAGTTAAAATCAAAGTTTATTTACTAAAACATTTATAATATGGGGTAATAAATAAGATAAATTCTACTATAAAGATTCCTTAGAAATATAAAAAGATTTCCTACATAATGTTAATTTATTTTTAATTTTTAGACTTTAAATAATTTAATTTATTGATGATACAACAATGATGCAGTAATTACCTTTTTAAGAAAAATTAACATAATTGATGTTATAAATGACCAAATAAATGTAATTTGAGACTTTTTATGACTTAAACTAATTTTATAGGTTAATATGACATGTTATTTTTGATTTAAGTAACTTGGTTCGATCTTATCATTATGTTATGAATTTCATAAAAATCATGTACCAAATAGTGTTAAAATTGACATAAATTAGTTTTTAAAACAAATATTATATTGTCAATTGTTATTTAATTCCTAAAAATCTAATGTTCGGCCAAATGACTTAGATAAGGATATATATATTAATAATAAACAACTTGGGGTTCGTTTGGCTTGTTATGGTAAGTTTATTAACCATATAGTGTAAGGAAACAAAAAGACACGGTAAAAGTTAAATTATTTAACTTAGAGTTAAATCTAATTGATAAGGTTAAAATAATAACCTAAACTTGTCTAAATACTATCGGATGATCTAAATAAATCAATTTGGAGCTATTTAAAACCGAATTTGGCTTTATAATAAAATAATATTTTTAGTTATTCCAAAGGTGCCCCTCTCCTCCCTTATAAAAGGGCACCTCCTCCCTCTCTTCCTCACACAACTTTGAGCCTTCAAGCTCGGAAAACCCCTGCCAAAATCTCTTCTCCACTTCCCTAGTATCATCGTAGAGGTCCTGGTCTTCTTCAAAGTCCATCCTTAGTTCTTTAAGTGGAGGTTAAGAAAAGGCGCGTCAAAAAGAGGTAATATCCATTACCGATCTTTTTCAATTTCTTTCTTCTTCAACTTCTTATTCTTTAGTTGTTTCATGATAAAGTAATAACATAAGTATTTCTTATATACTGATATGTTATTATAAATATGAAACAACTCTAATTAACCTTCTATCCATCCTACAAAAAAAGGAAATCACCGCGCGTGCGTACGTACGGAATACCGTCTCCACGCCGTGGTGTAATCTATTTTCCACCACCACCATAATTGGATGGGTATAATGGTGTAATGAGTAACTATATATTATTATTATAAAGTTATATTGATACTGAAATAGTATACATACACTTCAACACAATTCCACGACCATGGGAACGATATCATCCCTCGTGCGTACGTACGGACTACCGTCTCCACGACGCGATGAGATTCAATCTCAATGATTAACCATTCATGAATGATTATAAAGTATATATAATAAGTACTAATGAAATATATGACATAATAATGATACTGGATTTATGTATATTTATATGTATGTAATCTACTTAATTCCATTCAATTCAATAAGGAAATGGAAACAGCGTCCATGCGTACGTACAGACTACTGTCTCCATGAAAGGTGTATTTCTTTCCATTTACTAATTTATTATATATATGTATATTCTGAATATATATATATAAATCATGTCTTATATTCTGGAATTAAGTAATCATGATCTAAGTAATCATATGAATAATTACAAGTCAAAACACGGACGACAAATGAAACAATTTTACCCAAAACCTTCTTTAACATGGAATTTACAAAAGAACGGGTATCATAAAGTCATAAGTGAACCATATATGATATCATAACAATGAATATGATTCTGTAATAAGTCAATGACATTATTTAAATCATTATACAGGAGGTTCGGACACTAACGAAGCAAATCGGACCTAAGGTAAGGGAAATATCACAATCTCATTTTTATCCGAGATTGTTTATTCATAAGTATTTAATGGGGTGTATTTTATCAACCACATCCATGTTTCATCAATATGTAATATTATTTCCATCCAACTACAAATTTTTAAATCCATTTTTACCCTTCGGTGAGTTTTTAGTAAAGGATATTAAAGGAATCTTTTGTCATTTTTTGTACGAGGTACTTTTTGACTTTTCCGACAAAAGTACGAAGAATGTTTTTTTAACTTATACCACATGAATGGATTTTTAAAACATTATTTCCAAGAAGCATCCTTTACATGTTTTCAAGTTTATTTTTAATCAACTTCTTTTAGTTTAAAGTTGTATGACATGTTAAGAAAGGAAAAATGTTTTTGAAGAAGAAAGGATATTTTCCTCAAGAATGGAGTTCAAGTGTTTTATCAAAATTATATTCCATCTAAGATAATAAAGGTTTCTGTTTTTATCCCTATTATTAAATTTATTTGATTATGTTGTGATGGAATTATTTTTATGAATTCATTTATCTTATATGAATTGTTTTATGATGTCATGATGTTTAAGATTCCCATTTGTATTACATGGGTTATGAAATGATGTATGATTTATGATTTTGTGGCACACATAAGAATGGTATCATTATGAGATGGGTGGGACCTATATCTCCCTCCAATTCATTGGGTAAATATTTATATCTCATGAGATAGACATGGCTGGAATGGTAGGTTATACCGGTTCAGTGAAGCGGGACTGAAACGAGGGTAACTCGGTTCAGAAAGGGACTTTGTCCACTAAGATAGTCTTGGCAATGAGTCCTGACTAACAAGAAATGATGATTACGTGTGTATGCCACAAAGTTTCATGTTTTAAGTTGTGATTATTGGGATTAAATTTCACTTCTATGATTTATTCCATGTTATGATATTATGAGCTCTTTTGCAGGTTAAGATTTCCAAAAGCTATATTCTAATGTATATGATGTGATTGATATTTCTTTTGTTTACCCTTACTGAGCATTTGAGATCACCCTTTTATGTTTTCTTTTCCCTAGGATATAAAGAAAGGTTTTAGAAAAAAAAGAGAAGATCTTTATGGGAGATATTGAAGATCTTTCACCACGATTAGAAGATTTTATTCCGAGTTTCCAAAGACACTAAACTATTACGGTCCTTGTGTGTGTGTTCTGTTATGTAATAAGTATTCTGCAAAAGTAATGTAATATCTATGTACGTTAAGCTTCATGTCTCTACAGTTGGTATCAGAGGAAAGGTTTAGTCAACCTTTGGAAACTAGGATGTGAAACCGTTAGTGAGATCCCTAGAGATATTTCTAAGGTATGTCTAGGGATGTCCCTAAGGTTAAGTATACGTATAGGTTATAGTACTAGAACTACGCTAACGATCATAGAATTAGACCTAAGATGTTAGATATTGAAGGTACTCCCCCTTTATTATGTTGTTTTCCCTAGCATGATTTTTGCCTCTCACACTATTCTTTTTGGGTTTTAGACGATGGCTGGAACCTGAAGGAACCATGTTGATCAATGCAATGGACAATGCAATGATTGTCCTCCTGAACAAACAAATGTTATGGGATATGGAGTGCAAAATCATATTGCTATACTTACACAAGCTATGAATAATTCTGGACTTCCAAATGAGCAGAGAAGGGAACAATATTCTATTGAGTCCTTCATAAGGCAACGTCCACCTTCTTTCAGTGGGTATTCTGATCCACTTGTTGCTGAAAAATGGATCAGTACTACTGAAAAGATATTTTTAGTTCTTCAATGTTCTGAACATGATAAAGTCATCTTAGCAGTATATCGTTTGGAAGGTGAAGCTGATCAATGTTAGAATCTTATCAAGAATATGAGGCCAAGAGATGAAATTGAGTCCATGGAATGGGACGAGTTCAAGAACTTGTTTTTCAGCAAGTACTTCCCTGGTATTCTTCAAACAAAGATGGAAAAGGAGTTTCTTAAGCTGAAGCAGAAGGATGATGAATCTGTTGGTATATACAATGAAAATTTAACAAGACTTGCAAGGTATGCATCTGGCATTATCATCCAACCTGAAAGTAAAGTTGATCGATTTTTCAGTGGCTTAAAACCAAGTCTTCGAAGGGCATTATCTATAAGATACTTCAATAGCTATGAAGAAATTGTGCGTTGTGCTATCAAGGTAGAAATGGAAGTTGGTGTTACATATCCATCTCATGGTTTCGACAAGAAACGAATGATGGAGTTCAAGGAGAAATCTCAGAATAATGGTGAAAAGAAGATGAATGTTTCCTTATGCTCAAAGTGCGGAAATAAGCATGGTGGAGATTGTCTTAAAGGAACTAGAAAATGTTTTAAGTGTTGAAAATAAGGTCATAGAGCAGCTGAGTGTCGAAGTAATGGAAAAAGGGTTTCTAATGATGTGAATAAAGCAAAGACTGCAGAGAATGCACCACCAACACTTCAATGCTTCAAGTGCAAGGAAATGGGGCATTATGCTAATAAATACCCTAATCCAAGGGTTAGTGATGATCAACATGAGCAACCACTGAAGGAAAAGGACAAAGGGAAGTCACATGCGATCGCTATTGGCGATGTTGAATATGACAACGATGTGGTGGAATGATTAAGTGTTTATGTAATGGGATTCCAAAACAATGTGGTATCATAAAGTATTGGAATATTTATGTGTTGGTCTAATGTGGTATTCAAAGTGATTGAGATATTTTTGGAAATAAGATGATATGCGAATAATGAAGGGAAAATGAGAAAATGAAATGTTTAACAGTATTCATGAGCTCATGATTGATATAAGGACTAAGTGATATAATGGTTTGAGTATAAATAATTTTGAGGATTTTGGTTTATCGAAAGTGTTAACTTTTAACTGCATTCATGTTTTCACTAAGGTTCAATGGGTATTCATTCTTCAAGAGAATACATGATTAAGGCCATTGAATGTTTGGAATGTGACCAACAAGACATATCTTATGATATATGGGGATCAACGATGGTATTAAATCTTTGGTAATCGTTTTCACTATATTATGAGAGTGGACAGAAGTATTATGGATAAGCCTAAAGATTGGAATAGATTATGTTGGACATAAGTTAGTATTGTTTAAGGATAGAAGTTTTTCCATGGGATGTTATAGTAATATAGTTTTAGAAAAAGGACAACCTGCAGGATGGGCGACAACCCATCGCGTCGGACAAGGCTGTGGAAATCGATCCCACAATCGAAGTGAGACTGGCCTTTATCACCTACCACTGGCCTATAGGAAGTCCCTGTTTAGTAGAAACTAGTTTTATTATATTAAGCAGTATGATATATGAAGTATAAGTCCATTTTAGGAACCATATATGATTAATCTCACTATAGATCAACTTATGTATATAATTTTTTCTAACCTTTTGTTTGAGACAGATGGAATGGCCCGTCATTCTATCACATGATCTGCTAACACTTCACGAATAACAAATTCAACTTCATTTATTTAATAGATGAGGTGGAAATTGTTCAAGGCACGAACAACAGTGAGATTGAACCAAAATAAAGTAAGTATTTATTCTAATTCAAATTTTCAACTTTAGGGAAATGATCTTGAAAACCAAAAATTTTGTCATAGTGATCTTATACCTGATGAATCAGATGGTACCTTATATCATCACAAATCTATGGATTTGTGATTACTGGCTTTTCCATAGCCATGTTCTCTACCACTCTCCATCAGAACATGATGGTTAGATTTCTCTTCCATATCCATATTTTCACCTATGTGGAAACCCAATGATTAGTATATTTGGGTAATCGTTAAATTTCATACATTAGTTTTTAAAGCCATGTTTTGGTATTTCTTTTTACGATGTGGGTTTCTATTAAAGAAACTTTCAAATAGTAAACCATTTATAACCCCGACGAATTTCGAGGGCGAAATTCATTTTAAGGGGGGTAGAATGTAACAGCCGGAGATTTTATGAAAAATATTCTTTTTAATTTTAATGCCTTGTGTTGTACTCTACACCAAAAGGAGCATGCACAACACACATCCTTGACTTACCTTGCATGCAATCGCGACCTTCCTCGATAGTGTGTGTAGTAGGCAATACCGAGTTTCACTAAACAACGATATGCTATTAAAATATTATAATAACTAGTCGTTATGAATAGTAATAACCACGTTTTAAAATTTTAGAAATTTTAGCTCTCAAAATGGACTTCATTTTTGGATTCGTAGTATCGAATTTAGCCTAAGGTGAAATTTTGGTACTTTTCGGATAACTTTCATATTCTGATGAATAGTGAAAATTACTAAATTTTAATTAAAAACAACTTTTTTAATCGAAACAATTAATAGTGAAAAATTATTAAGTTGAGTGGTTTTAAAGTATATTTAGAATATATTTTTACAATTCAATACAATGTTGGTCATTGGATGTAATTTCACATTTACACCAGACATAAACAAGTGTTAATCTTTTGATATTTATTATCTCTCAAAAACACGCTATTTGTTGTGATAGCGGAAATTAATTATAAAATTAATTAATGCAACTTATATGTTGGGAATATTGTAAAATAGAAATCATTTTTTAATTCGGAATATCAATTATAGCTTAGGGTGAAATTTTGGCATTTTTCTGAAAAACTTCAATTTTTGATGAATAGTGAAACTACTAAGTGGAAGTTAAAAAATTAGTTTTTTCATAAATCTTAATTTTACCGCTTCTGTGAATGGAATTTCAAAAATCCGAGAGACACGGTTGATGTCAGTAAGTAAAATGTGGTTCAATGAGATGAAAATAATTTTTGGTGAATAGTAGCTTTTTACTTTTATTTACCACGGTTAAAAGTAAATAGGGTAATTAAGGGTAAAAATGATATTAATATTACCCTAACACATGTCCTAATCCTATTGGACAAGTTTATATCGACCAAAAACAACCTTAAGTGTAAAATATTATCATTTATGCCCACTTGGATTAGATTAGGACATTTATTATTATTTAATTCAAAGAAGAGTTTAAAGAGTTAAAATCAAAGTTTATTTACTAAAAAAATTTTAATATGGGGTTATACATAAGATAAATTCGACTATAAATATTCATTAGAAATCTAAAATAATTTCCTACATAATGGTATTTTATTTGTAATTTTTATACTTTAAATAATTTAATTTATTTTTGATACAACAATGATGCAGTAATTACCTTTTTAAGAAAAATTAACATAATTGATGTTATAAATGCCCAAATAAATGTAATTTGAGACTTTTTATGACTTAAAATAATTTTATAGGTTAATATGACATGTCTTTGTTGATTTAAGTAACTTGGTTCGAACTTATCATTCTGTTATGAATTTCATAAAAATCATGTACCAAATAGTGTCAAAATTAACATAAATTAGTTTTTAAAACAAATATTATATTATCAATTGTTATTTAATTCCTAAAAATCTAATGTTCAGCAAAATGACTTAGATAAGGATAAATATATTAATAATAAACAACTTGGGGTTCGTTTGTCTTGTTATGGTAAGTTTATTAACCATATAGTGTAAGGAAACAAAAAGACACGGTAAAAGATAAATTATTTAACTTAGAGTTAAATCTAATTGGTAAGGTTAAATGAATAACCTAAACATGTGTAAATATTATTTTATGAGAGTATCTCGACCCATACCCACCTTATCCTCGAAATAAATCAATTTGGAGCTATTTAAAACTGAATTTGGCTTTATAATAAAATAATATTTTTAGTTATTCCAAAGGTGCCCCTCTCCTCCCTTATAAAAGGGCACCTCCTCCCTCTCTTCCTCACACAATTTTGAGCCTTAAAGCTCGGGAAAACCCTGAAAAAATCTCCTATCCACTTCCCTAGTATCATCCTAGAGGTCCTGGTCTTCTTCAAAGTCCATCCTTAGTTCTTTAAGTGGAGGTTAAGAAAAGGCGCGTCAAAAAGAGGTAATATCCATTACCGATCTTTTTCAATTTCTTTCTTCTTCAACTTCTTCTTCTTTAGTTGTTTCATAATAAAGTAATAACATAAGTATTTATTATATACTGATATGTTATTATAAATATAAAACAAATCTAATTAACCTTCTATCTATCCTACGGAAAAAGGAAATCACCGCGCGTGCGTACGTACGGAATACCGTCTCCATGCCATGGTGTAATCTATTTTCCACCACCACCTTAATTGGATGGGTATAATGGTGTAATGAGTAACTATATATTATTATTATAAAGTGATATTGATACTGAAATAGTATACATACACTTCAACACAATTCCACGACCATGGGAACGATATCATCGCTCGTGCGTACGTACGGACTACCGTCTCCACGACGCGATGAGATTCCATCTCAATGATTAACCATTCATGAATGATTATAAAGTATATATAATAAGTACTAATGAAATATATGAAATAATAATGATACTGGATTTATGTATATTTATATGTATGTAATCTACTTAATTCCACTCAATTCAATAAGGAAATGAAAACAGCGTTCATGCGTACGTACGGACTACCGTCTCCATGAACAGTGTATTTCTTTCCATTTACTAATTTATTATATATATGTATATTATGAATATATATATATAAATCATGTTTTATATTCTGGAATTAAGTAATCATGATCTAAGTAATCATATGAATAATTACAAGTCAAAACACGGACGACAAATGAAACAATTTTACCCAAAACGCTCTTTAACATGGAATTTACAAAAAAAAAGGGTAACATAAAGTCATAAGTGAACCATATATGATATCATAACAATGAATATGATTCTGTAATAAGTCAATGACATTATTTAAATCATTATACAGGAGGTTGAAACACTTACAAAGCAAATCAGACCTAAGGTAAGGGAAATATCACAATCTCATTTTTATCCGAGATTGTTTATTCGTAAATATTTAATGGGGTGTATTTTATCATCCACATCCATGTTTCATCAATATGTAATATTACTTCCATCCACCTAAAAATTTTTAAATCCATTTTTACCCTTCGGTGAGTTTTTAGTAAATGATATTAAAGGAATCTTTTGTCATTTTTTGTACGAGGTACTTTTTGACATTTCTGACAAAAGTACGAAGAATGTTTTTTTAACTTATACGACATGAATGGATTTTTAAAACATTATTTCCAAGAAGCATCCTTTACAAGTTTTCAAGTTTATTTTTAATCAACTTCTTTTAGTTTAAAGTTGTATGACATGTTAAGAAAGGAAAAATGTTTTTGAAGAAGAAATGATATTTTCCTCAAGAATGGAGTTCAAGTGTTTTATCAAAATTATTTTCCATCTAAGATAATAAAGGGTTATGTTTTTATACCAATTATTACATTGATTTGATTATGTTGTGATGGAATTATTTTTATGAATTCCTTTATCTTATATGAATTGTTTTATGATGTCATGATGTTTAAGATTCCCATTTGTATTACATGGGTTATGCAATGATGTATGATTTATGATTTTGTGGCACACATAAGAATGGTATCATTATGAGATGGGTGGGACCTATATCTCCCTCCAATTCATTGGGTAAATATTTATATCTCATGAGATAGACATGGCTGGAATGGTAGGTTATACCGGTTCAGTGAAGCAGGACTAAAACGAGGGTAACTCGGTTCAGAAAGGGACTTTGTCCACTAAGATAGTCTTGGCAATGAGTCTTGACTAACAAGAAATGATGATTATGTGTGTATGCCACAAAGTTTCATGTTTTAAGTTTTGATTATTGGGATTACATTTCACTTCTATGATTTATTCCATGTTATGATATTATGAGCTCTTTTGCAGGTTAAGATTTCCAAAATCTATATTCTTATGTATATGATGTGATTGATATTTCTTTTGTTTACCCTTACTGAGCATTTTAGATCACCCTTTTATGTTTTCTTTTCCCCAGGATATAAAGAATGGTTTTAGAAAAAAAAGAGAAGATCTTTATGGGAGATATTAAATATCTTTCACCACGATTAGAAGATTTTATTCCGAGTTTCCAAAGACACTAAACTATTACGGTCCTTGTGTGTGTGTTTTGTTATGTACTAAGTATTCCGCAAAAGTAATGTAATATCTATGTACGTTAAGCTTTGGGTCTCTACAGTTGGTATCAGAGGAAAGGTTTAGTCAACCTTTGGAAACTAGGATGTGAAACCGTTAGTGAGATCTCAAGAGATATTTCTAAGGTATGTCTAGGGATGCCCCTAAGGTTAAGTATACGTATAGGTTATAGTACTAGAACTACGCTAACGATCATAGAATTAAACCTAAGATGTTAGATATTGAAGGTACTCCCCCTTTATTATGTTGTTTTCCCTAGCATGATTTTTGCCTCTCACACTATTCTTTTTGGGTTTTAGGCGATGGCTGGAACCCGAAGGAACCGTGTTGATCAATGTAATGGACAATGAAATGATTGTACTCCTGAACACACAAATGTTATGGGAGATGGAGTGAAAAATCTTATTGCTATACTTACACAAGCTATGAATCATTCTGGACTTCCAAATGAGCAGAGAAGGGAACAATATTCTATTGAGTCCTTCATAAGGCAACGTCCACCTTCTTTCAGTGGGTCTTCTGATCCACTTGTTGCTGAACAATGGATCAGTACTACTGAAAAGATATTTTTAGTTATTCAATGTTCTGAACATGATAAAGTCATCTTAGCAGTATATCGTTTGGAAGGTGAAGCTGATCAATAGTGGAATCTTATCAAGAATACGAGGCCAAGAGATGAAATTGAGTCCATGGAATGGGACGAGTTCAAGAACTTGTTTTTCAGTAAGTACTTCCCTCGTATTCTTTGAACAAAGATGGAAAAGGAGTTTCTTGAGCTGAAGCAGAAGGATGATGAATCTGTTGGTATATACAAAGCAAATTTTACAAGACTTGCAAGGTATGCATCTGGCATTATCATCCAACCTGAAAGTAAAGTTGATCGATTTTTCACTGTCTTAAAACCTAGTCTTAGAAGGGCATTAACTATAAGAGACTTTAGTAGATATGAAGAAATTGTGCGTTGTGTTATCAAGGTAGAAATGGAAGTTTGTGTTACATATCCATCTCATGGTTTTGACAAGAAACGAAATATGGAGTTCAAGGAGAAATCTCAGAATAATGGTGAAAAGAAGATGAATGTTTCCTTATGCTCAAAGTGTGGAAATAAGCATGGAGGAGATTGTCTTAAAGGAACTAGAAAATGTTTTAAGTGTGGAAAAGAAGGTCATCGAGCAGCTGAGTGTCGAAGTAATGGAAAAAGGGTTTCTAATGATGTGAATAATACAAAGACTGCAGAGAACGCACCACCAACACTTCAATGATTTAAGTGCAAGGAAATGGGGCATTATGCTAATAAATTCCCTAATCCATGGGTTAGTGATGATCAACATGAGCAACCACTGAAGGAAAAGGACAAAGGGAAGTCACATGCGATCACTATTGGCGATGTTGAATATGACAATGATGTGGTGGAATGATTAAGTGTTTATGTAATGGGATTCCAAAATAATGTGGTATCATAAAGTATTGGAATATTTATGTGTTGGTCTAATGTGGTATTCAAAGTGATTGAGATATTTTTGGAAATAAGATGATATGCGAATAATGAAGGGAAAACGAGAAAATGAAATGTTTAACAGTATTCATGAGCTCATGATTAATATAAGGACTAAGTGATATAATGGTTTGAGTATAAATAATTTTGAGGATTTTGGTTTATCGAAAGTGTTAACTTTTAACTGCATTCATGTTTTCACTAAGGTTAAATGGGTATTCATTCTTCAAGAGAATACATGATTAAGGCCTTTGAATGTTTGGAATGTGACCAACAAGACATATCTTATGATATATGGGGATCAACAATGGTATTAAATATTTGGTAATCGTTTTCACTATATTATGAGAGTGGACTGCAGTATTATGGATAAGCCTAAAGATTGGAATAGATTATGTTGGACATAAGTTAGTATTGTTTAAGGATAGAAGTTTTTCGATGGGATGTTATAGTAATATAGTTTTAGAAAAAAGACAACCTGCAGGACGGGCGACCGCCCATCGCGTCGGACAAGGCTGTGGAAATAGAACCCACAATCAAAGTGCGACTGGCCTTTATCGCCTACCACTGGCCTACAGGAAGTCCCTGTTTAGTAGAAACTAGTTTTATTATATTAAGCAGTATGATATATTAAGTATAAGTCCATTTTAGGAACCATATATGATTAATCTCACTATAGATCGACTTATGTATATAATTTTTTCTAACCTTTTGTTTGAGACAGATGGAATGACCCGTCATTCTATCACATTATCTGCTAACACTTCAGGAATAACAAATTCAACATCATTTATTTAAGAGATGAAGTGGAAATTGTTTAAGGCACGAACAACAGTGAGATTGTACCAAAATAAAGTAAGTATTTATTCTAATTCAAATTTTCAACTTTAGGGAAATGATCTTGAAAACCAAAAATGTTTTCCTAGTGATCTTATACCCGATGAATCAGATGGTACCTTATATCATCACAAATCTATGGATTTGTGATTACTGGCTTTTCAATAGCCATGTTCTCTACCACTCTCCATCAGAACATGATGGTTAGATTTCTCTTCCATATCCATATTTTCACCTATGTGGAAACCCAGTGATTAGTTTATTTGGGTAATCCTTACATTTCATACATGAGTTTTTAAAGCCATGTTTTGGTATTCCTTTTTACGATGTGGATTTTTATTAAAGAAACTTTCTAATAGTAAACCATTTATAACCCTGACGAATTTCGAGGGTGAAATTCATTTTAAGGGGGGTAGAAAGTAACAGCCCGAGATTTTATGAAAAATATTCTTTTTAATTTTAATGCCTTGTGTTGTACGCTACACCAAAAGGATCTTGCACAACACACATTCTTGACTTTCCTTGCATGCAATCACGACCTTCCTCGATAGCGTGTGTAGTACGCAATACCGAGTTTCACTAAACAACGATATGCTATTAAAATATTATTATAACTAGCCGTTATAAATAGTAATAACCACGTTATAAAATTTTAGAAATTTTAGCTCTCAAAATGGGCTTCATTTTTGGATTCGTAGTATCGAATTTAGCCTAAGGTGAAATTTTGGTACTTTTCGGATAACTTTCATATTCTGATGAATAGTGAAAATTACTAAATTTTAATTAAAAACAACTTTTTTAATCGAAATAATTAATAGTGATAAATTATTAATTTGAGTGGTTTTAAAGTATATTTAGAATATATTTTTACAATTCAATACAATTTTGGTCATTGGATGTAATTTCACATTTACACCAGACATAAACGAGTGTTAATCTTTTGATAGTTATTATCTCTTAAAAACACGCTATTTGTTGTGACAGCGGAAATTAATTATAAAATTAATTAATGAAACTTATATGTTGGGAATTTTGTAAAATAGAAATCATTTTTGAATTCGGAATATCAATTATATATTAGGGTGAAATTTTGTCATTTTTCTGAAAAACTTCAATTTTTGATGAATAGTGAAACTACTAAGTGGAAGTTAAAAAATTATTTTTTTCATAAATCTTAATTTTACCGCTTTTGTTATTGGAATTTCAAAAATCCGAGAGACACGGTTGATGTCAGTAAGTAAAATGTGGTTCAATGAGATGAAAATAATTTTTGGTGAATAATAACTTTTTACTTTTATTTACCACGGTTAAAAGTAAATAGGGTAATTAAGGGTAAAATTGATATTAATATTACCCTAACACATGTCCTAATCCTATTGTAAAAGTGTATCTCGACCAAAAACAACCTTAAGTGTAAAATATTATCATTTAGGCCCACTTGGATTAGATTAGGACATTTATTATTATTTAATTCAAAGAAGAGTTAAAAGAGTTAAAATCAAAGTTTATTTACTAAAACATTTTTAATATGGGGTTATACATAAGATAAATTCGACTATACATATTCATTATAAAGATAAAACAATTTTCTACATAATGGTATTTTAGTTTTAATTTTTATACTTTTAATAATTTAATTTATTTATGATACAACAATGATGCAGTAATTACCTTTTTAAGAAACATTAACATAATTGATGTTATAAATGCCCAAATAAATGTAATTTGAGACTTTTTATGACTTAAACTAATTTTATAGGTTCATATGACATGTTATTGTTTATTTAAGTAACTTTTTTATAACTTATCATTCTGTTATGAATTTTATAAAAATCATGTACCAAATAGTGTCAAAATTGACATAAATTAGTTTTTAAAACAAATATTATATTATCGATTGTTATTTAATTCCTAAAAAATCTAATGTTCGGCCAAATTACTTAGATAAGGATATATATATTAATAATGAACAACTTGGGGTTCTTTTGGCTTGTTATGGTAAGTTTATTAACAATATAGTGTAAGGAAACAAAAAGACACGGTAAAAGTTAAATTATTTAACTTAGAGTTAAATCTAACTGATAAGGTTAAAATAATAACCTAAACTTGTCTAAATACTATTGGATGAGAGTATTTCGACCCATCCCCACATTAGCCTAAAAATAAATAAATTTGGATCTATTTAAAACCGAATTTGGCTATATAATAAAATAATAGTTTTAGTTATTCCAAAGGTGCCCCTCTCCTCCCTTATAAAAGGGCACCTCCTCCCTCTCTTCCTCACACAACTTTGAGCCTTCAAGCTCAGCCAACCCCTGCCAAAATATCTTCTCCACTTCCCTAGTATCATCCTAGAGGTCCTGGTCTTCTTCAAATTCCATCCTTAGTTCTTTAAGTGGAGGTTAAGAAAAGGCGCGTCAAAAAGGTAATATCCATTACCGATCTTTTTCAATTTCATTCTTCCTCAACTTATTCTTCTTTAGTTGTTTCATGATAAAGTAATAACATAAGTATTTATTATATACTGATATGTTATTATAAATATGAAACAACTGTAATTAACCTTCTATCCATCCTACGGAAAAAGGAAATCACCGCGCGTGCGTACGTACGGAATACCGTCTCCACGCCGTGGTGTAATCTATTTTCCACCACCACCTTAATTGGATGGGTATAATGGTGTAATGGGTAACTATATATGATTATTATAAATTTATATTGATACTGAAATAGTATACATACACTTCAACACAATTCCACGACCATGGGAACGATATCATAGCTCGTGCGTACGTACGGACTACCGTCTCCACGACGCGATGAGATTCAATCTCAATGATTAACCATTCATGAATGATTATAAAGTATATATAATAAGTACTAATGAAATATATGACATAATAATGATATTGTATTTATGTATATTTATATGTATGTAATCTACTTAATTCCATTCAATTCAATAAGGAAATGAAAACAGCGTTCAAGCGTACGTAAGGACTACCGTCTCCATGAACTGTGTATTTCTTTCCATTTACTAATTTGTTATATATATGTATATTCTGAATATATATATATATAAATCATGTTTTATATTCTGCAATTAAGTAATCATGATCTAAGTAATCATATGAATAATTACAAGTCAAAACACGGACGACAAATGAAACAATTTTACCCAAAACGCTCTTTAACATGGAATTTACAAAAGAACGGGTAATATAAAGTCATAAGTGAACCATATATGATATCATAACAATGAATATGATTCTGTAATAATTCAATGACATTATTTAAATCATTATACAGGAGGTTCGGACACTTATGAAGCAAATCGGACCTAAGGTAAGGGAAATATCACAATCTCATTTTTATCCGAGATTGTTTATTCGTAAGTATTTAATGGGGTGTATTTTATCGTCCACATCCATGTTTCATCTATATGTAATATTACTTCCATCCACCTACAAATTTTTAAATCCATTTTTACCCTTTGGTGAGTTTTTAGTAAATGATATTAAAGGAATCTTTTTTCATTTTTTGTATGTGGTACTTTTTGACTTTTCTGACAAAAGTACGAAGAATGTTTTTTTAACTTATAAGACATGAATGGATTTTTAAAACATTATTTCCAAGAAGCATACTTTACACGTTTTCAAGTTTATTTTTAATCAACTTCTTTTAGTTTAAAGTTGTATGACATGTTAAGAAATGAAAAATGTTTTTGAAGAAGAAAGGATATTTTCCTCAAGAATTGAGTTGAAGTGTTTTATCAAAATTATTTTCCATCTAATATAATAAAGGGTTCTGTTTTTATCCCTATTATTACATTGATTTGATTATGTTGTGATGGAATTATTTTTATGAATTCTTTTATCTTATATGAATTGTTTTATGATGTCATGATGTTTAAGATTCCCATTTGTATTACATGGGTTATGCAATGATGTATGATTTATGATTTTGTGGCACACATAAGAATGGTATCATTATGAGATGGGTGGGACCTATATCTCCCTCCAATTCATTGGGTAAAGATTTATATCTCATGAGATAGACATGGCTGGAATGGTAGGTTATACCAGTTCAGTGAAGTAGGACTGAAACGAGGGTAACTTGGTTCAGAAAGGGACTTTGTCCACTAAGATAGTCTTGGAAATGAGTCTTGACTAACAAGAAATGATGATTATGTGTGTATGCCACAAAGTTTCATGTTTTAAGTTGTGATTATTGGGATTACATTTCACTTCTATGATTTATTCCATGTTATGATATTATGATCTCTTTTGCAGGTTAAGATTTCCAAAAGCTATATTCTTATTTATATGATGTGATTGACATTTATTTTGTTTACCCTTACTAAGAATTTGAGCTCACCCTATTATGTTTTCTTTTCCCCAGGATATAAAGAAATGTTTTAGAAAAAAATAGAGAAGATCTTTATGGGAGATATTGAAGATCATTCACCACGATTAGAAGATTTTATTCCGAGTTTCCAAAGACACTAAACTATTACGGTCCTTGTGTGTGTGTTTTGTTATGTACTAAGTATTCTGAAAAAGTAATGTAATATATATGTACGTTAAGCTTCGATTATCTACACTAACCCATCCTTAAATATTGATGAAGTTTTTCCAAACCATTATATATAAGGAAACATTCGAGAAGGTGGTTCTTAGAAAGATCTCATAAAGGAGGTTTATGGAGAAATATTTAAAAGGAATATACATTGTTTAAGTCTTGTGCATGATATGCAAAATATCTTTCACAAAGCATGAAAAATTTTCATACTAATAACTTGTGAAAAACACAATCATGGTTCACATGAGGAGTCTATGAAAACAGTGAAAGTGAAGTTGATCTAGGGTCTTTTTCAAAGCGAAAACATTGTTCTTGATAGGAGCTCACACAAAGTGTTAACATGGACTCACTGTATATCCTTGTACACAAAACGAGTAGGGTTTACACCATGAACTCACACAAAGAGAAGTCAAGTACTCATACTAGGATCTCACGCAAGGGTTGGAACTAGGATTTCACATAAGGGTATGTTTCAGGATCTCGTGCAAGGGGTTTTGTGATAGGGTCTTATACATGGGAATCACACTAGAATCTTACACATGAGATAATCACATACATTACTGTATGAGAAATAAAACTGACATACACAAAATTTTAGGGAGAAAAATAATACATAGGATCTGAACCATTAATAAATACTTGTAGAATGAGTTTTTTTACTAATGTATTCAAGGAAGTGAAAGGATGACTTTGAATCTCATGAATATTCTTCCAAAGTAGACATAATTGTTTCTTCAATAGTAATGAAAAGTGGGTTGTAGATGTTTGGAATGTTAAAGTGTTGAATACTATTGTTTTCATATAAAAATAAAAGTAGCCTAGAAAGAAAATCAATAGAGTATATTCCTAATATTTAAGATGAATTCATTATTAATAATGAAGGTACATATATGTCAATAAACTATGCGTTAATCCATTCCAGACCCGTGAGGAAATGAAGAGAAAGAAAATAATCTTTTCCACTAGTAGTGAGCCATCAAGAGAGAGTTAGGGAGTGACCCATGGTAAAGTAGTGAGATGAACCTAAACATTTTAACTATAGTGATCTTTGGTATAGAAGAGATATAGAAAAAACTTGATTTGGCAATGGGCTATAGTAAATTTGTTACATAAAAACATTTCCATTTTGTGCTCAGTCAACATAGCCTTGTCAAGGTGAACCAAGTAAAATATTTTTTTTCGTGTTATTTCTTTACTACTTTACTTTCTATATATCATCATAAAATAATTTTTGAAAGGAAAAGATAAATATAAACACTCAGGAAAAAACAATGTGACCCTTATAATAAAGAGGTCGAGATCTAGTGGGGAAGGATTAATTTGGAAAACAATATCCATAACCAAATTCACCCCATTCTTAGGGTACCTAGGCCCCTTTTTGACCTATAAAAATTTGATTAAGGAAAAAATCTTCCATGGGTATTTGTCAAATTTTTTACTATTCCACCTCTATTGTATCATTAGCATGAACTACATAAAATGAAATATTTCTGCCACTATCATTATTGGGGATGTTATTTCTCTTACGAAGTAAATATTTTATGGATATTATCAGTTTATTGTTTGAGTGGTTGTATATTTATTATCCCTTTATTTCCTCAGGATAACCTATAAAGATACACTTTCTTCCCTAGGTGATAGTTTTTTTCCTATGAGGGCCTTAAAAAATGCCTCAACAACTGATACATGTGTATGTGATAGAACAAGTTTCTTTTCACTATATATCTAGAATGGAATTATGGTTTATATTTAGTTGGTACTCTGTTTAGGGTGTGTACAACAACTTTTAATTAATATCCCCAAAAATATAACAAAATATCCTCATGTCTTATCACTGGCCTTACATTGTCTAGAAATATTCAGTTCATCATTTCACTTACACCATTCGATTGTGTCGAGGAAGGCAGAGCGAGGTAATATAGATTCCAAAACCATAATATAATTTGAAAAACTATTTGTTAATATATTAAACACCTCGATCTGATCAAAGATTATTTATATTATTTCTATGTTTATTATACACATAATTAGTGAATTGTTTGAACTTACCAAAGGAAAAATTATACCTAATGAAGCGGACATATCTACATCAACTCATGTCACCATTAATAGTTATGAATTAAGACTACCCTTGTCTAGATTCTACATTATATGGGTCACACAAATCAGTGTGTACCAATACTAGAATATTTATATTTCTTTCACCCTATCTATCAAATGACATTTTGATTATTTTTCCTTGTAAAAAAGCTTGAAATATTTCAAGTGGTTTAAACTCAAAAGATTCTAAATAATCATGTTGATAGAGCATAATAAAATGAAACTCATTTAAATGAACAATATGGTGATTCTATATCATTCTATGATATATGTCATGAGAACATAATTCATTATCTATTTCCAATACCTGATTTTTGTAACATAGATCATTGAGACTACTATATTAATGTCTCATACCATAACATATGTTCTGTTTATAAAATAATGAAATTTTATTTACAAATTTGAAAATAAAAACATCTACATCTAAGTAGGACACAGAAATTACATTCTTGGTAATATTTGGTACATAATAACAATCTCTTAAAACCAATATCATTCGTATTGGAAACAATTGTTGGTGGTCTCCAATGGCTAGAGGATCCAGCCTCGCACTATTGGTATCTCACAAATAAACCTATCTTATGTAAATCATTCATAATATACTTGGTTTATACATATAGATATAGATGTGAGAAATAAAATATGTATCTAATAACCAATGTGTAGATATTAAATGATTAAACAGGAAAACAAATGTACCTTTATAATCCTCTTTCTTCGGGGTGTAGTTCCTCTTTTAGTGGCCTTGTCTTCAACATATAAAACATACTACTTCCACATTATTTCCCAACCTCTAGTCACAGTCTTATTGGAATTATAGTTCTTGGGATATTTCAAATTATTATGAGTCTTGGTACCCTTTTCATTTTTCTTATTTTTTTTATTCACCATATGGACTACAATTTTTTGATGCACTATGTCCTTGTCCACATGGAAAATTAGTGTAATAATTTATGAAATACTCTTCTACTTATTTCCAATATTTTTAATGACATTGAAACTATAGAAGATCTTATGTAGGATGGAAAGGACGACAACTGTGTGAAACCCATTTAGGAATTTAACCCCTTAGATGTACAATATTTTAATATGGATAATAAAAATGGCTACATGAGGCCTCTTTGGAACTGACTCTCCAAATTTTTTTGTAAAAATTGAATTTGATATCTTAAATCTCTTATATATCACCTTCACTTGATAGAGATCCCAAAGTTTAGATATCATTCTATACGCATCCACATCCTGAGGTAACTTTTATAGCTCGGTAATCATGGATAATAGAATGAAACACTAAACACCTATTGCATAATTCAAGTGTTTCTCATAGAGGAAAAAATCTTCCTCATTAGCTTATTTACCTAGTTGTTTTCGAATAGGTTGTTCAAGCACATACAACTTACATTCATGGTTTAGGATAATGCATAAACACCATTTCCACTCTTGGAAATTTGTGCTGGTCATATAGTTATCCTTATCAAGTACGTATCATAGTTATATGTTTGAAGAAATTTTTATTTCCGTTTCTAGAAATAAGAAGATTAAAATTTTAGTACATTATCTAATAAAAGTAGACAAAGAAATAAATATTACATTTATTAATATCACACTATTTAATTAAAATTTAATATCCCTTACTATTGGCTTATAAATACCATGTTTATTGTAAATTCAAGTGTAAAGTATCCATATTCCCCTTCTCATCACCCCATATTTGGATTTTCATTCAATTTGAAGGGTTTTACTTAGGAATTATAAACGAAAACTTTAATAACTCATATTTCCTTGATCTATTAAGTGGACATACATATCCTGTGACCCTTAAATTGGATTTCCTCATCCTTGGACTATTAGTTACATCATTCCATACTATGGACATCAACCCTTGATGCGAACTATGTCTAGTACACCCAAATCATCATGTTAGAATTTATCGATAATTACAAGAACCCCAAATCTGGCTGGCCATGAACATTGAACCATGGTTTTATTGAAACATCAATAGTTGGAGGCTATACTTACTTAATATATATAATTGGAGGATTTAAAATTTATGATTAAATTTCCCATTTTTTATTTATTACATGATTATTAATATTAAGTGGATTTAATTAAGTGAATAACCATGTATTAGATAAAATATACAAATAAACTAAATTTTTGTTCTATGTTAAATTATTGTTAATTTATTAATTCTCACGATCATGAAAAAACATATATAATGAATTAACAATGAAACCAAATAGAAATAATATAAAAAAACTGTATGATTTTGAGATTTTACTGATGGTTACATTATCTAGAAGATGATAAAATAACTTTTTACCCAGGGGAAAAACACCTTTAACCATTTTATGGTACATGTTGAATCTTTCCACCATTACACCTATATAAATATCTTGGATATGTTTTACCTAAACTACAAAATTGACCCAAATAAACTACATTGGGCCCTATATCTATTACATATTCTTTTACTCAAACACAGTTGAGGGGAACCAAAAGATTAGATAAGGGGTTTACATAAAAGAAACCATAGGCTCACAAGACCTATCATAATGAGAGGGATGATGACGTGTAGGTCATCAAACTAATTTAATAATATACTTAAAGAAACCAATAAAATACTAGTTCTGGTCTATACTTATGATCATCCTCACACCTGTAAAGAATAACACATTTAATAACATAAATTAAATTCAAATAATTATTATTTAAGATAAGTTGTGTTCAAATAAATTAAGTATTTTAATTAATTAATTAATTATTCTTTCTTAATGCTCATCCAAAACATTTTTGATTTTTCTTGCATTATAATTTCCTTAAAAATGAATTTATTTAAAATTACCCATGAGTAAAAAATGTATCTTGGACAAAACACAAAGAGTGCCTGTCTGAACTACCCAATGTGTATTATATTCATTTATTTTTTTACTTATGAAACATATAGAATACATGAATTATCTCAAAATTTCATTTTTTGTACTATCCACTATGTAACCACACAGAACACATGGTATTGACGTGGTGTGTTATGTTTCAATGAGCATAGAGTAGTAACTATATTATGATTTATCCACGATATGTAGTTTCTAACATTATAAATAATTTAATTTTACATATATATACATATTATCAGTCACAATGAATGTACTATGAACATAATTGAAGTGTCCATATTAGTGTGAATCACTCAGTGGGAGATGGGGTGAATCAGTGATCCCTTTAAATATTTTTACTAATCAATTATTTTCAATTAAACCTCTATGTATGTTTAAAACATCAATCAACTCTTCTTTTGTCTCTCAGCCTTACCTAAAAATGATGTTGTAAATGTAAAGGCACTAAACACAAGGACATACAAGGTTCAGTTCAAATACCTACTCCTTGATGTGTTGGTTATTCGCCCCGACACATATTCTCCACTCTAATTTGGTTAGTAATTACAATGGTCGATACAAAGTCCCATTGTAATTCTCCTGAGTCCCATAGGCGGTTATTTATACTGCTTCCCACAGTGTTACTGGAGTACCAGTGGCCCTCTTTAGAGTCCCACTGAAGACTTCTTCTCCTCCCGGAATCTCACAGGGGTATTCTAGCTCTTAAGTCACATGAGAAACTTTCTTCTTTAAGTTATCCTTTTATTCAATGTGGATGATCTTCTGATCTTCCCTCATAGGCTTTCTAAATCACAATTTCCAATGTATCTCTTCATGAATATTTAATATCAATTGGTAAGGTCTGTCGTCCTTGCTCAATAATTTTGTTTAATTTCTTGATCAGGGCTCTGTTCAACAATTCTTAGGCAATTAGTTCTTCTTCTAATAAAGACCTGACCTCACTAAGATGTGTTCCAATGGTGCACACAACTTCTTCACGAATATAATATACAAGAATGATCTAGGTCAATATCAGCATTGTGTTTATTCATGGATTCTCAAACACTGTAAACTCAGATATAAGATCTTCTTTAACTTTATGTGGCTTCATTCTCAGTTCTCATTAAATTCATGCATGGATTGCATGCCATTAATTCTTCTCATATACACACCTGCACTAAAAATATTTATTCTTCCTTTTAACTATTTTCACGTGTGTATATACATGCATGAAAAATCACATTCTTCTATCTTGTGTTAAAACCCCAATGGGTATAACACATTTAGCACACACACATAATCTCTTATCTCTCCTTTTCTTTTTCTCTTATTCTTTTGGGTCTTATCACACACACAATTTCATATTTAATTCAATCAATTTTATGTGTTTATGCATGGGTCTTCTTCAAGTCCAAATGAGTGCATCCCAAAGTTTACCTTGTTCTTGGACACTTGGGTGTCTCAACTAATGCACATGATTTTCATGTGCATCATTCATGAATTATCCACTTTTATTTGCACAGACAATCCCTTATTCTTCTTATTTCCCATAATATCTCATTAATTAATCAAATCCTCAACCTCATGCATGTGTTATTTTTTGTGATAACATAAGGCCTTAGGTTCTTATTCTTCATACAAAATAAGTGTTCTTGATTATTTTTTCTTCTCTAAGGGCCTTGGGTTTCTTTTCCTCCAAATAACACACCCACAACCATAATGGGTATGTGATTGGTGTGTGCATGGGTTCTTTTCCTTTATAAAATAATGTAGAAATACTCAGCTCGAGTAACTTTGTAGAGTATCACAATCGTGCATGTGCCTATTGTTTACTTATAGTATACTATGCATGAAGGCACAATGAGGGTTCAAAAGATCATTTCACATACTTGTGATTTCTCTTTGCACAAAGGGTGCAAGTTCTTTCGGGAACCACAAGAGGTGTGAGGATGTACTTTGCGAAAGGCTTGTGTAGGACTCCTTCATGAATGGTATGTACAAGACACCTTCTTTGCACAAGAGATTCATGAATCTTCTTCTTCGTGTAGCTAGGATGCCTGGAAAACATTCTGCGTTTCACGAACCAGAGGGGTTCGTGACTACTGTATTTATTTAGAGAAATAGGAGCCCCTTTCTTCAAGAATGGAAGCAGATTGTTTTGGCTCAGGGGTCCTCCTTTTATAGGAAGAGGGTGCATGTTTAAATTTGTGTATCTAACATTAAGATAGAGGATTTGAATGCCAAAGATCATTATATTTGAAACATTAAAACACAGTTGAGAAATCCTACAAATCTCAGTGATTTCCATTTTTTTCAGCTGTGGGATCCTTCTTTCTCAATGAGTATTATCCTCACATGCGTGTGTTTTATAACTCATCAAAATAATTTCCTCGAAGGATTCGAGTGTCCTCGTAACTCCGTTTGGTTCAGTCAATATATGATCCTTTTATATCGATTCATGCATGTGAATTTTAATCCATGCATGTGTTTGTTTCGTCCGTACAATATATATGGGATTTACTAGAGTTCAAATGGTGGGAAGAGTGACGAGATCGATGTTTGGCTCGAGTAGTGGAACACAGGTGGATCTCAGGTGTCCGTAGGTTGAAGACAATCTTAGTAGAGATACTGAATGGTGCTGGTTGTATCCTAAACCACATAGTCATATGGATGACCTTTATTAGACTGTAGGACACGAGATGGAGCGTGTAGATCTAATCAGGTGTGGGATAAGATGGACAACAAAGATTGTATCTATTCTTTAAAATTCCATCCCACATCGAAATAGAGACACATACATAGTTCATTTATAATACAAGTAACCCTAACCACAACTCAAAATTCACCTCCTCCCTCTACAGTACCACCCTATACCATGTTCTACGGTGTGTTCTTAGCACCCACTATGCTTCCTCCAGGCATGCTCCTAGAACCCACGCTATGCAGGTTCACCACCAAGCGTCACTGGTGTGCTTATATATGGCCCGTACACACCCATCCTCAAGCGGGGCTGGCCTTAAGGGCTTCCCTCAAGCGCAGTTGACCCTCAGGTCCCGCATGTGCTTGAGTTGAGTTCCTTGGCTGGCCTCTAGGGTTTGCATACTTTTTATCCAAGGACCATAAAAATGTTTAGCATAAATTTTAACATGAAATAAGATGTATGGCCACCTTCAAAAGACATTCCCATGCACTTTTCCATATTCTTTTCTCTTTTTCATTTCTTTTTGAACCATGAATCCCAAAAACACATTACTCATATTCAATTTCATCCAATCATGGATGACGCATGGATCATTTCGTCATTCCACATGCATTAATTCACAATGCATGGATTTCTTGTTGTGAGGGATGTGTTCTTTATTAACACATATCATCTTCTTTGAGGATCAGCATGAATTATCATTTTATTTATAGACTTCATCCATTTAGATTCAATGGATGGATCATCTTTACTCCATTCCTCATGAAATTGAGTATTGCATGATATTATTCAAGTGCTGTAACAATGTATCATCTTGATAAAAGTCTTGTTACTTAAGACCAGTTATAAAATCGTCAGAGTTATATCCTATTATAGAATTGATAAAGTGTAGTATTCAATGGTTCGAATCAATAATAATTCTCCAAGGTTTCACCAACTTCATCATCAATACCTTTCATTCAAATATTTACTTCTCATTGTCAATAAATGAAACTCGTATGCACTTAAATCCATATTGACAACAAATGATACTCTTATTCACTTCAATCTCCCCCTTTGTATTTTGTTGTCAATATCACTTATTCACACATTGAATGGGTCAATATGTCTGCCAAAATTTTCTCCCCCTTGTTGGAAACCAAATGCAACGGTTTAAGTGGGGTCTTTTCAAAAACATGTCCTCCTCCCTTTGAATAATATCATTTGGAATATTTATGAGGGAGGGATGATGTCACATGGTTCACTTTGAAAAGATCATTTAGTTAATCAACTCCATGTCTACATGGGATAACCCATTGTAGAAAACACGAGAGATATGACCAAGGTTTTTAGTGGTGTCTATAAACAACCATACATGTGAAATCAAGATCATAGAGTATAAATTATTGACCAAGGGATTAGAAATAGTAAGATTCATCAATGAAATTCTAAATCCTACACATACTTCACCAAACATATTAAAAATTTTAAGTGAAAAGATAAAGATCTGAATTTCATCCCATCTTGTAATCAATTAAGCACTCCCCCTTAATTGACATGATAAATACAATTATGAAAAAGGTATGAAAGTGTGATTGGAATAAATCTAGTTTAAACTTCTTGTGTTGATATGAATTTCATGGTTTTTCATGATATAATCCTTGATATCATATCCTTCATTATTTCTTCCCCTCAAGGGGTGCAGTCCCTTTGATTTGAATTAGTGTAAAATAATCATCAGATGATCTTAAAGATATTCATATTGATAATCTTCCACTGTGGAACACTTCAAGTAATTATCAATTCATGAAAAATGAGTCCAACTTATAGTTATCCATTTTGTTCATTAAATTCTCATTTTGATAATTACCTTCATCTTCAATTCCCTATAATTTAAGTACATATATACAAACCAAATATAAAGGAATAAGATATAACACTTGTGAGATTCTTAAGAAAAGAACTAGGGCTGAGAATATTCTATTAACCCAAGAAATTATTTCCATGAAGCTCTAAAGTGTCCAGTACTCTTCATGCTGGTGTTTCCTCTCCATTTGACATTTTGAGCTTTTATTGTCAGCATGGAACCTTCACTTCCTTTTTAACATTAACTTCCATGTATTATTTGAGTTTAATTCTACCAGTAGTGAAGTATTCTCCACTAGTTCATGTTCTTCAATTTTCATAATCTCTATTTGTCTTGGAAAAATATTTATACATTTTTTTCCATGATGTACAGCCTTATTTCACCTACCACATAGTAGTTGTGAGCCACTTCAGTTATCATGTGATGAAAACCTCTCATGAAATACAAATTCTTTTTCATGTGGAATGGTTTGTTTTCCCTATGCCTTAGCTTTAGCTAGTACTTCATCTTCATCTCTTTATAGTAATCTAGAAATTTGTAGTTGATTTAGCTGGATAAATAAACACTCCATATTATCATTTTCTGAATTGGAGCTTCCACAAGGATTGTGAATTTTTTTCAAGTTACCTATCTTAGGTAACTTACAATCTTTAGAAATGTCTTCAGTCAATCCCATCTTCTTATGGATTGATTATCCTTTTAGTTTCAGCTTAAGTCCATTCATTTCTATAGATTTTTTGTAGTAATTAATGGTATGACCTTTCTTTTCAAAGTAGAAGCATCTTTTCTTGGTTTAGATGACAATCTTTTATTCCAGTTTGAACTTATTCTTGGGAATAATCTCTTTCACTGTTTTCTTGACATCAGTGTTTTGAATATTCCCAATGAAATATTATTCAACACCTTTTCCTTTTTCCTACCTTTTTTTGGTCTACACTTCCTATAAACTTATGCTCAAGGCATGGTAGGACTAAACCAAAACTGATCATAATTATGACCACTTTTGTTGAAATTATCAAAGAAGTCTTCAAGATAATTAGATCTATTCTTGATAGACAAATTCATCTTCATCTTTTTTTTCTTACTTTTATTTGCAGGATGATTTATTTTTTCACATATAATTTCCCTGATTGTAGGCCTTCCATAAATTTTATATGATGACATATTATTCCAGTAATCATTTTTATGATGCCCAAACATTCAATAACACCAACAATAGCTGAAAAATCTCTTTCTTTTTCTTCTAGTATTAGTCTGTCTTGATTTAGTGCATTTTTTTGAAATGTATTTATTTATTTTTAGTATCCTGATATGAGTTTCTATAATTAATCATTATAGTATCCACCCTTGATGTTTTGATGGATGTATCATCATTTTTATAAATCTAAATATTCCTAGATTTTGGTTTTGAACCTGTACTTGCAGATGAAACTGTATTAGTAGAAACAGAAATAACTGGGTTATAAGATACCTTATTATTGGAGGATGTTTCCATTGGATTATAGGATGATTTTATGTTCATTTTGGAATCATATTACTTAATGAAAACTTGAGTGGAATCATCTCTTATTTAATATGTTTGGGATGTTCCATCATGGAGTGATTGTTGATTTTTCAATTTCACCTCCAGTTCTAAAAAATTCATGTTGAGGGAGTTCTTCTCATTCTCAAATGATCTTTGATTACTTACCCAATTCACCTTCAGCTTTAACATTTTATCTTACCGAATATTTCTTAATACTTGCAATGATATTTCAATATCCTTTACCATGTTAGCTTTGTCTTCCAGTTTAGTAGCTTTTACAACTATATAAACTTTGTTTAAATTTTAAAATGCATGGAAATATTCTATAAATAAAATCTCATAGAATTATTTCTCACATACACTTTCCTGCAATTCTTCAGTAACATGAGCATGTCTTTCATTGCAAAGATAAATTATTTCTACCTTTTCCTTCACTAGTTTTGTGAGATTGTTGGATATGCCAACCCCTTTATCTGATGCTTCTTCCATGGTAGTAGCTTCTTCTTCCAGCTGTAATTTTTTAAATTGAAGAGAAATAATGCTTGTAGTAATCTATCTTTCCACTTCTCTAGAGAATTTAATCAGATTATATTCGAGTGTAGTATGAATATCACTAAGTGTTCTATCATCATCACAGCTTGAACAAGCTTCATCAAAAGAATCATAATAATAAAAAGAATTATAACATGTTGTACCTTTCAGAATAATTTTAGTATAAGGTGTCTCCTCATTAAAAGTAAGATTCTTCTTCATCTTCCTTTCCCATTTCTTCTTTCTATTTTTCGGATTCTTGGCAGAAATCCCCATTTGAGGTTTCTCATTTATCTCTTCAAATCTTCACTTCATAAAGACTCCCTTGGATCTTTTAGAGGTAACATCGCTCTGATACCAATTGAATTGTCCAGATTAGTGTGGATCACTGAGAGGGAGAGGGGTGAATCATTGATCCCTTTAAATATTTTTACTAATTGATTATTTTCAATTAAACCGTTATTGATGGATAATGAATCGATCCACTATTATTGTGTCTCTTAGACTTACCTCGAATAATGATGTAAGTGTAATGGAACTGAACACAAGGATTTACAATGTTCTGTTCAAAGACCTAGTCCTTGCTGTGTTGGTTATTCTCCCCAATGTAGATTCAATAATATAATTCAGTTAGTAATTAAAATGGTCAATACAAAGTCCCATTATATATCTCCTGAGTCCCAGAGGAGGTTCTTTATACTGCTTCCCCATAGTGTTACCAGTGTCCCCCTAGCGTACTTCAGAGTCCCAAGAAAGACTTCGTATCCTCTCTGAATCTCATAGGGGTCTTCTAGCTCTCGATTCACATGAGAAACATCCTTCTTTAAGTTCTTATTTGATTCACTTTATATGATCTTATGATCTTCCCAGACTGGCTTGCGGAATCACACTTTCTTGTGTATCTCTACAAGAATCTTCAACAACCTTTGGTATGGTCTGTTGGTCTTGCTCAATAATTTTGATCCCTTTCTTGATCAGTGCTTAGTTCAACAATGCTCAGACAATTTTTTCTTCTTTTATGAAGAACTCGTATCACTAAGATGGGTTCCAATGGTGCACAAAACTTCTTCAAGAATATAATATGCAAGAATTATCTTGGTCAATATGAGCACTGTGTTTCATCTTAGATTCTAGAACACTATAAAGTCTGATGGAAGATCTTCTTTACCCATGTATAGATTCAGTCTCAGTTTTCATTCACTTCAAGCATGGATTTCATGGTATTACTTATTCTAGTTTACACATGTGAACTAAAAATATTAATTCTTCCATTTAACTGTCTTCACATGTGCATATACATGCATGCATGCATCCACAATCTCCTTATTCTTTATTGTACGAAAACCCCAAGGGGAATAATAATTTGAGCACACACACACACTCAATCTCTTCTCTCTCATATTTCTTTTCTTATTCCTTTGGGTCTTAGAACAGCAACAATGTCTTATTTAATTCATTAAATTTTATGTGTTTATTCATGGGTCTTCTTCAAGTCCTAATGATGTTTTCCCACGGTTCACCTTGTTCTTTGACAATTGGGTGTCTCAACTCATTCACATGATTTTAATGTGCATCATGCATGGATTTTACACTATTCTTTGCACAAAAAATCCCTTATTCTTCTTCTTTCCCACAATATCGCAAGATATTATCAAATCCTAGGCCTCTTTCATGTGTTCCATTTTGTGAAAACAAAAGGCATGAGGTTATTCTTCTTCGTGTAAAATAGAAAGGCACAGTTATTTTTCTTCTCTATGGGCCTCAGGTTTCCTCTCCATCAAATAATGCACACACAACTAGAATGTGTATGTGGATGGTGTATGCATGGGTTCTTCTCCTTTGGGAAACAAGAGAGGAATCCGAGGCTCAGTTAACTTCACAGAGTATCACAATGGTTCATGAACCTATTGCGTACTTGCGGTATACTACGCATGAAGGCACAAAAAGGGTTCAGATAAACCTGTCGTGTACTCGTGGTTTCTCTTTACACTTTGGGTGAATGTTCTTTTGCGAACCACAAGTGGTGCACATCTCTCATTTGCGCAAGGCCTACGCGTGACTCCTTTGCACAAGGGATGCACATGACCCCTTCTTCACGCAAGATATGCATGACTCTTCATCTTCGTGTAGCTAGGCTATGTGGATAATGTTCTTCCTTTCGCTAACCATAGGGGTTCATGGTTTCTCTGATTCTTTGGATAAATAGGAGTTCCTTTCTTGGAAAATGGTAGTATCTTGTTTTGGAATGGGGTTCCTCCTTTCATAGGTAGAGGATACATGATTAAATCCCTGTATCTATCATAAATATAGGGGCTTTGAATTCCTGGGATATTTGGTTTTGAAACCTTCAAAAACGGATGAGATATACCACTAATCTCAGTTGTCTTTCATTTCAATCATGGACTCCTTATTTCTCAATGAGTATTATCCCCAAATGCATGCATTTTAAAATGCATGAAAATCATTTCCCCTAAGGCTTCGAGTGGCCTCAAAACTCCATTTTCTTTGGCAAACATATGATCCTTTTATATCAATGTGTGAATGAAACTTTTAATGTATGCATTTGTTCATTTTTCTCGGACAATCTATGTGGGCTTGACGGGAGCTCAAATTGTGTTTGGAGTGATGAGATCATCATTTGGCTCGAGTGATGGTTTCTAGGTTGAGCTCGGGTAACGGTTGGTTGAAGACAACCTTGGAATAGAGATCAAATGGCACTAGTTGAATCCCAAACCATGCTATCAGATGGAAGACCTTGATTAGAACGCGGGGCACGGGATAGAGTGTGCAGCTTAGATCAGGCGCGTGATCATATGGATAACAGAAATTGCATCCGTGTTTTAAACTTCCACGCCACATCGAAACAAAGACATAGACATGGCTCATTTATAATATGATCTACCCCCAACAACAACTCGTAACTCTTCTCCTCCCTCCACGGTACCGCCTTGTATTGTGTTCTACGTGGATGCTCTTAGCACCCAATATGCTTCCACCGGGAACACTCCAAGCACCCACGTAGCATGGGTTCACCACTTTGCAACACCTGCAGGCTTATACATGGCCCACACACACTCTGCCTCATGTGAGGATGGCCTTGAGGGATTCCCTCGAGCGCAGTTGACCCTCGAGTCCCACATGTGTTTGAGATGAGTTCATTGGTTGTCCTCCATGGTTGG
This sequence comes from Viscum album, assembly GCA_963277665.1. Taxonomy (NCBI): domain Eukaryota; kingdom Viridiplantae; phylum Streptophyta; class Magnoliopsida; order Santalales; family Viscaceae; genus Viscum; species Viscum album. The sequence goes on from OY728146.1 coordinate 529,230,251, forward strand.
CTTACTTTTTAGAAAAGGACCATACAAATTTTTTTTATCATAAATGATAACATGAAATAAAATGCATGGCCACTTTCAAAATCGATTCCCATGAACCTTTCCATATCCTTATCTCTTCTTAATTTATTTTTGGACGATGAATCCCAAAACACATTACTCATCTTCAATTTAATCAAATCATGGACGATGCATTGATTATATCTTCATTCCACATGAATTAAAGCATAATGAATGGATTTCTTATTGTGAAGGACATGTTCTTCATTAACACATATATTAATATTTGAGGATCATAACAAAAAATCGTCTGATTTATAGAATTTATCCATTTAGATTTAATGGATGGATCATCTTTATCCCTTTCCTCTGGAAATTGAGTATTGCATGATCTTCTACAGGTTTTGTAAAAATGTATCACCTTGATAAAATTCTTGGAACTTAAGACCATTTCTACAATCATCAGATTTTTATCCACTTAAAGAACTGACCAAGTGTAGTATTCAGTTCTTTAAATCAAAATTTTTTTTCCAAGGCTTCACCAACTTCTTCATCAATAACTTCCATTCACATATTGACTTATCATTGAAACCAAATGAAACTCTTATATACTTCAATCCATATTGACAAAAAATGAAACTCTTATGAAATTCAATAAAGACTACATAGAACACATGTTGATAAGTTGTAAGTAGTATAATAAATTATTTTTTAATTATGTGTAATATGGTTGAAGTACATGGAATGTACATCCTAGTTACATGTCTTGTATTATTCTCACTATGTATCTATGACCCACACCAATACACATAATGTGTAATCATTCCATGAAAAATTATAGAGTACATGATTGGTAGGTAGGCTACACAGCATGTGGTATCCATGTTACATGGTCATCAATCATGCTGAAGATTTATGGAAATATATGACCCATAGTTGACTAATGGACTACACTTCATGTGTGGAAGATATATGACTTTAAGTCTGGCTGAATACAACAACCCATACTCTTCATTCATAGATATTACATCATAATAGATTAATATTCCTTACATTACATAAAAATCCATTCCAGAATCATTCAGGTCTAGTTAATTCCAAAAAATGGAAACATAAACAACTAATTAATAGGCAAACTACATGTTATCGTACAAACTTTTTCATATATAGCACAATTCCTAAAAATATCATACATAAAACCATTATTCATATATTGGGGAAGAAAACATAAAAAAGGGTGATCTAAAATGCTTAGTAATTATAAATAAAGGAGATATGAATATTCAATGAAGAATAACATGATAATAAGGGTATGATCATAACATTTTGAAAACATACCTTACATATCATAGATTATAAACTTGAGTCATGGAATAAATAATTGAAGTCCATAAGATATGAAAAGTAAAGAAATAAAACAACATGTTCCATTAGATCATAGCATTGGAATAATACATATATTGTGGAATACACATGATAATAGAAAACCTTATGTCAGGGATACGCCTAAGACATTTATAACATTTTAGTCTTGATCTAACCACCTGTGTACTTGATTCAGGCTTGGGATAACCTCTCATGTACCCTTTGAACTCATAAAAAATTAATCATTACCCAATTAATTATATTTAGATATAAATCCCATGTGTTACATAATGAAAATAATACAAATTTTCTCCATAAAATCATAAAAAAATTCATATTAGAAGCCATGAAAGAAATGGGTTTTATAAACACTTCATTATAGCATAATCTAAGGGAAAGAAATTGTTTTTCATAAAATTATTTTCACTATAAACATAAAGCATATTGATAAAAAATATGAATTTCATCATTGGATCATATCACCATTAAATATTTAGTAACATTAAAGGATTCCAACTTTGATGGAAAATGATTCCAAAATTTCACATAGAATATTTCTTGATGAAAATAACCTTATATTTGGAAATCACATTTTATTTAAAAAAAATTAAGGGAACTTTTGAATGGAAACATTTTTTTTTTGAAAAAAAAAACTTGTAGAATTTTAATGGATGATTAAAATAAAATATTACTCATGATGGATGGAATATATGTCAAGGATGAATTAGTTAAAAAAATATTACTTCCGTATTTTTTTCTGGAAATGTCACAAATGACATCGTTTGAAAAAAGACCCATTTCAAAATATTTTTGTAAAATGTAAAAAATGGATAAAAAAGACTTCAAAAATTCATTGAATATTGATAATAATATTTTTTATAAAATATTTAGAAAACATGGATATGGAAGAGAAATATTCCCCCACCGGATAATTAAACATAAACAATCTTGAATATTGATGTGATTGTGAAATAAAACCCCTACTGTTTTGTTAATTTTTAAATTGTAAGCCACATGAAAGAAGGAAAATTAGATGGATATGTAAATCCCATAGAACAATATAATTTAGACATGGTTTAGTATAATTTTAAACCTTATCATTTTGATTAACCCTTAGTAAACCAATTTTAATTTTAACTATGGTAATAAAATTTTCAAATTTAAAGGGTTGTAATTTTTTCTTATAAAATTACAATTGGACCATAAATAGAAAATTTATAAAATTTTCAAACATTTCATATCAACATTATATTATTTAAATATTTTTCTTATTTTTAAATAATTTAATAAAATATTAATTTGATAAAATATCATTATTTTCATTTTTGATAATAATCATTTAATTTAAATATATATACATCAAGAAAAAGGTGAAAGTATAATATAATGATTTCATGACTATAGAATATGTCATATAGATCTATAAAATTTGTGTATCATATTAATTAAATTAAATTATATAACTTTTATTATTTTCAATATAATTTATTATATTGTTTTTATTTATTGTAGAAATAATGCATCTGCGTTTCAAAAGAAAATAAGGTCATTATATAATTACTAAAAAGTAAAAATAAATTTATATAATGAATTTAGTTTTATTAATCTAAAAATAAACACTTATATTCAGTTATAACTTTTATTATTCCCTAAGTGGACACATAATATATAATAAAAAATTTGTGACATTTTGATTTTTTTTCATTTAAATAATATATAAGTAATTTTCATTGAAAAGTGTCCATTAAATAATTAATTTTTAAATAGAAGGTGATAAGGGATTAATTTTATTCATAGTGTAATAAATAGTATGAAAAATTATAACCTTATAACTTATTTTAAATATAGATTAACCTTATTTACCCTTTATTGAGGTGATTTATTTTACAATGGTTACTATTCTTATTGACAAAAAATAAAAGAAGTCTATTTATGAAATTTAAACCTCAAGATTATAAATATATATGGAATAAATTAATTTAAATTTATGTTTGAAAAATGTGAAAGGACATATTTTTTTGAAAAAAAATACCTTTTTAAGAATAAACCTTGATTTATTCTTAGCCAATTGATAGAAAAATGTTTTATTATTATAAAAATTTTGTATCAAGTAAAGAGAATATAAATTTAATTAAAATAATTCACCAATAAATATTAATTTAATTTATTAATAAATATACATTACACACATTAAAAGATTTTTTTTGAAAAAATACATCACTTTTCTTTTAAATTAATTTTTGTTTTAGATTCAAATAATTTGATAATTAATGAATTAATTTTATAGATTTATAGAAATATATTTTTCAAAATTTAGTTATTAATATTGAAATCCACCAATCCAATATCTAGGTAAGAACAAACACCTAATACTTTTACAATGTTATGCTATTTGTCTAATATCGCTGTTACATGAAACACAAAATATCAATGTAATGAAATTATTTAAAGAGAAATATTTCATATAAAATATGGTGTTACATTATACCTATCATGAAATAAATTTATACCTTTAAATTTTTTATCTGATACAAATAGATGAGGATACTTCTAGCTATCCAATCCTTTGGTTCCAATATAGCTTAACAAAATTGGTGGTTTCAAAACAATGATCATGTGAGTCATTTAATTTCATAGAACTTTATATATATTATCAAGAATATATACCAGTTGTTCTTTATAAGAAAGATATTTATCTAGTGGTATGATCTATGAGTTTAGTATATATAAAGGATCGTGTTTTTTTACTTCCTTTGGAGAGATACATGGAACACATCCTAAACTGGACAGAGATTCGGTGGAATCACTAATCAATAAGCTACCATCTCGATACAATCATAAATTTCAAAATATTGAATAAAAGTAATGTTTAAATTTCACTTATTTACAAATATCAGAACCATATTCCTGGGAGATATTAATTGGAATAGATTTCCATCCAATTCAAACCCATTTTCTTTCTGAATATTGTAAGCATATTTCATTGACTATGAGATGATTTTATGTGAAATTTAATGGATCTAGAATTTTATTCCATTTACTCACATAGATCAATCCCCAATATCATTCTTTCTCTATCTTCGTTACAAAATATTTCATATTTTCACTTCCTACTATACAGGAATCAATAATGATCTATCTAAATGATCGATTTAGAGATTCTATTTTAAGAAAATTATTCTAAATAAATGTCTTGATCCCAACCATATTTGAAATCCCTAAAATAAGCTCCCAAATGAATTTTAGAGTTTAAAAGGTCCACTCAGACTTACCATCCATTTAAGGATGATAAATAGTGATGAAGCTTAACTATGTATTCAGAGCCTACTGAAGACTTACCCAAAACATCAAGATATACCTCAAATACAAATCACATAAAGTAGAATGTGGAACTCAATTCAACTTTAATACATACTTAATTTAAATTATATAATGATGATCTTGATAGATATCTTCTTTGATAGAAATTAAGTGTGATGAATTTAAAAGAAAATTAGCTAAACCCATATTGCATTATGAACTTTTGATGTTTTGGGGAGCTCGATGACAAAGTGCATGGTGATGTTTTCCAATCTCCATTTTGGTATGGGTAATGGTTGTAACATCCCATTAGGCTTCTACCTAACAGCCTTAACCTACTAACATACTATGAACTAAGAAACCTAATATAAAATATCTCTATTCTTACCATCCCACAAGAAGTAATCTTTCATATATATATACATCTTATTTCTCCCAGGATGGATATAGAATGAAGAACTATGAGCATCATTAAATATTTCCTTATTAAAAAGAGGTATGAAAGGGATGCATACACAAATACTGAACCTTGTTATTGTATCACAATCATGGATAAACATAGGAACATTTCTCACCTTCATTTGAATCTCTATATCTCTATTCTTTTCCTCATTAATCTTCTTTGCGATAGAAGGTTGAACAATTATTTGAGGAAGCTAATAATTTCCCCTTATTTTAATATTTCTATATTCATCCTATAAAAATCTATAAATATTGGATCTTTTGTGATCCTCACCATAGATAATATGGAAAGTTATTTTTTGACATAAAGCATCTTCCACGATTCTCACTTTCTCATGGAGGTAATGTATGGAGAATTCATAATCTTTAATCAACTCCAAACATCTTCAGTAGTGAATGCTTAGATATTTTTGAGTGAAAATATACATTAATATTTTGTGATCAATATATACGTCACAGATTTATCCATAAAGATAATTCCTCTATATCTTCAATACTGAAATTACTACAACTAACTCCAAATCAAGAGTAGGGTAATTATATTCATAAACCTTCTATTGTTATGAGGCATAATCTATAATCATATCATTCTATATGAGGTTACATAATTGTCATTTATTTGATGTATAACTATAGATTTCAAACCATTCTCCAATGCTATGTAGAGTAAGAGCATGTGCACTGACTCTCCTTTTCTTCAGTTCTCTAGAACAATCATTACATTCATCGATACAATGGATCTTGGATCCCTTCCATGTTAAATTGGTGAGTAGATTCGATAGATATGAAAAATTCACTATAATGAACCAATAATATACAACCAAACAAAAATATATACAGATCTCAGTTAAAGTGGTTAGTCTGGGACAATTTTCAGTAACTTCTATGTTGGTAGGGTCTATTGATATACACTCACTTGAGATTATATGACCCGAGAAAGAAACATTCTAAATACAAAATTCACATTAGGTAAATATTTCATAAATCTTCTCTTTCCTTAGGATCTTTAGTAGAATTCTAAAATTATCTTCATGTTATTCCTTTCCCTGTGAATGTATAATAATATCATTTATAAATACTACCACAAACTAATCAAGGCAATCTCTAAAGAGTATACTCATTAAATACGTGAAGATACATTATGGGAAAATCAATAATTATGATAGGATATTTGTGATGGGACCTAAGTCCCTTCACAAATCTCCCATTATTTGTGATGGGAACTGGTCTCCCCTCACAAAATGCTTGGAAAACAGTACATGCCAAACCACAAGAAGGGAATTTGTAATAGGTATTTACAATTGTTGAAAAAACCCTTAGGTAATTTATAGTATTTGCGATGGGAGATAAATCCTATGGAAAGTACTATTGTAGGAGGTGGGTATTTATGATGGGTTCCATCACAAATACACTTTTAAACTTCCGCCAACTAATTAATAGGATTTCATCAATTGTGAAAGGTCTCATCATGAATAATATTATTTGCGACAAGAGATAATCCTCATCAGAAATACCTTTTAACCACCACTCCTAATTATTTGAAGGGGGGGTAAGTATTTACGACTGGAATCTCATCGCAAATTATCTAACCTACATATATCCCATCTATTTTTTTTTCATTTCACACCTTTCTCAATTCCACTCTATCTCTAAACTCTCATATTTCATTTTGATTTTTTAAAAGTTTAAAATTTCATATCGGATCAATTTAGTATCCATTCACCGTACACAAGAATCTTCTTTAATGTATTTATCAATTGCTTTTATTTTTTAGTTATCTTTTTTAGTATGACGTTAGTTATTGTTGTTGTTAATTAGCGATAATTAAATTAAAATAGAATTACATAGTTTTATTTTTCTTTATTTAATTTTACAAATATGTTGTTTAATTGGTAAAAATATTAGTAAATTGTAATAATTAGCTCTAGTTTATAATAATTATTAATAATTATTAATAAACAATTATAAATAGAAATAATTAGTAAAAACCTAAACAATAAAGAACATATAGTAATAAATAGTAATTTATAGAAAGAACATAAATAATCATGAATAAAAAGTTATAATTTGGAATAAATATAATAACAAGGAATACAAAAGGAATAAATAACCCTAATTAGAAATAATTAATAACAATTAGGAATAATTAGGAATAATTAGGAATAAATAGTAATAATTAGGAATAACTAAAAATGAATAGTAATAATTATGAGTAATTAGTAATAAATAGGAATAGTTAGTAATAAATAGGAATAATTTGTTACAAATAGGAATAACTTGTAATAATTAGTAATAAATAGGAATAAATTGTAATAAATAGAAATAATTTGTAAAAAATATGTATAATTAGGACTAATTAACAACAAATATGAATAAATAGCAATAATTAGTAATGAATATGAATAATTTGTAATACTTAACAATAATTAGGAATAATTAATAATAATTGGTAATAAATAAGAATACATAGGAATAAATAGAAATAAGTAGTAATAAATAGGAAAAAATAGTAACAAATAGTAACAAATAGTATCAAATATGCATAAATAGTGATAAATAGGAATAAATAGTAATAAATATGAATAAAAAGGAATAAATAGAAATAAATAGCAATAATTAATAATATTTAGGAATAATATTGAATAATTTGGAATAAATAGTAATAAATAAGAAAAATTAGTAATAAATAGGAATAATTAGCAACAAATAAGAATAATTAGTAATAAATAGGAATAATTTGTAATAAATAGGAATAATTTGTAATAATTAGGAATAATTAGGGATAATTAATGATAAATAGGAATAAATAGGAAGAAACAGTAATAAATAAGAATAATTTGTAATAAATAAGAATAAATAGAAATAGATTGGAATAAATAGTATCAAATAAGAATTAATAGGAATAAATAGGAATAAATACTAACAAGTAGTAACAAATAGTAATAAATTGGAAAAAAATATGAATGAATAGTAATAAATAGGAATACATTAGAATAAATAGGGATAAATTGTATCAAATAAGAATAAATAGGAATAAATAGGAACAAATAAGAATAAATAATAATAAATAGTAATAAATAGTAATAATTAATAATTAGTTAAAATTAGTAATAATCAGCAATAATTAGTTATGATTTTTAATAAATAGTAATAAATAGTAATAAAAAGTAATAATTATTAACAACTAGTAATAATTAGTAATAATTAATAATAACTCGGAATAAATAGGACTAATTATGAATAATTAGTAATAATTATGAATAATTAGGAACAAACAGAAATAATTAGGAATAATTAGGAATAATTAGAAACAATTATAAATAATTAGGAACAAATAGTCACATTCTATTTGGGATTGGCGACACAGTTTCCAGTAGATTGGTGATAAATCTTTTTCCCAAAAGCTCATCTCATTACACCTTTTCTGAATAAAATCACTTTGAAATATCTACTGTGATGTATAGATTTCCATTTTCATATGCACGCGGGAGAGCAGTACACTGAGACCTCCCTACTCTCTATTCTTATGCATATGAAAATAGATATTTGTACATTAGATTAGATTTTTCATAGTGATTCTAGTGGCATAAAGTTGCAAGTAGATGAGCTATCTGAAAAAAGAGCTGTGACCAATCCACGTGAAATTGTGCCGCCCATTGCAAATAGATGGGGGAGCTGGCTTAGTGCCATTTTTATTTCTATTTCTCTCCAAAAGTAGAAATAATTTGAAATAAACAGTAATAAATAGTAATAAGTATTAATAAATAGGAATAAATAGGCATAATTCGGAATAAATATTGGTAAATTGGAATAAATAGTGATAATTAGCAATAATTACCAATAATTAGAAATAATTAGTGATAATTAGAAATAATTAGTGATAACTAGAAATAATTAGTTAGAATTAGTTATAATTAGGGAAAATTAGAAATAATTTGGGATAATTAAGAATAAATAGATATAATTAGTTATAATTATTGATAATTTCTAATAATTAGTGATAATTAGGGATAATTACTCAAAATTAGTGATAATTACTCATAATTAATGATAATTACTAATAATTGTTGACAATTACTAATAATTACCATTATATAGAAATAAATACTCATAAATAGATATAAATAGTAATAAATAGTAATAAATAGAAATAAATAGTAATAAGTAGAAACAAATAGTAATAAATAGTAATAAATAGTAATAATTAGGAATAATTATTAATAAATGGTAGTGATTAAAAATAAATGGTATGAATTACTAATAAATGGAAACAATTAATAATAGATGCTAATAATTAGTAATAAATGGTAATAACTATTAATAAATGGTAATAAATAATAACAAATAGTAATAATTTGTAATAAGTATGAATAATTTGTAATAAATAGGAATAATTTGTAATAAGTAGGAATAATTTGTAATAAATAGGCATAACTAGTAATAATTAATTATAAATTGTAATAATTAATAATAAATTATAATAATAATTAATAAATAGTAATAATTAGTAATAAATAGGAAAATAGTAATAATTAAGAATAAATAACAATAATTTGTAATAAATAGGAATAAATAGGAAAATTAATAATAATCTATAATAAATATAGATAATTAAGAATAATTATTAATATTTGTAATAAATAGGAATAAATAGTAATAAATAGTAATAATTAGTAATAATTATTAATAAACAGTAATATAGTAATAAATACGAATAAATAGAAAAAATTAGCAGTATTTAGTAATAATTAGGGGTAATTAGTAATAAATAATGGTAATTATGAATACATAGGAATAATTAACTTTTTTTTCATTTTTTGAATAGTCTTTTTTCTTAAATAAAATTATTAACTAAATAATTATTTTTATATTTTTTGAGAAATATAGACCAAGGAAGTTAACAACAGTCATTATTCAATGACTCTGCTTGGATAAATCTTAATAGGAATCCAAACAGTTCTGGTTTAAATCTTGTTTATATTGGGGTTATTAAATCTTTATTATCATTTGAATCATCAATACCAGAATTTTTTTCAGAAGGAATAATAAAGTGTCCATGTAAAAAATGTGGTCTAAGGATGCTTGGCACATTTTAAAACGTTGGAGTTCATCTATCACATTCCAGTTTTCAAACAGATTTTGTTTTTGGGTATCAACATGGTGAAAAATGTTTGAGAGAAGATACTAATAATATGGTTCTGGATCCATTATGGTTTCAAAATTTAGTACATGATGTGTTAGCTATGTCTTTTCAGAAAAATGATACTCAAGATGATTTTGATTTAACTCCTATGTTGAATCCATCTCAATTTTCTAAGTTGTTGAGGTCTGTTGATGATTCCTCATATATTGGATTCATGATAAGAATATTTGAAGCAATTTCAAAATTTATGGCTATTAAATTAGATAATAGAATATTAAATATCTAGTTTGATAAGAAATTATGTTTTATTAAAACACTATTACCTAATGAAAATGTGTTTCCTAGAAATTTATATGAGGGAAAGAGGCTGGTTTGTAATCTGTGACTTGGTTACCAGAAGATTCATGCAAGTTCAAAAGATTGCATCTTATATTATGATGAAAATGAGTTTTTGGATAACTGTCCCACATGTTGGAAAATCAAGGTACAAAGAGGCTCAACTAGGGATGTCTGGATTGATTTTTGTAATATAATTGTGATATTTCCCTCTTACACCTTGATAACAACATTTATTTATGTCTCAGAACACATCGACATTGATGTAATGGCACAAAAAAAATTCAATGGATAAAAGATAAAATCATCCCTCTGATGGTGATTTATGGAGACATTTTAACCAAGTTCATCCATCTTTTACTTCGAAATGATGAAATGTAAAATTGGGTCTTTCTACTGATGGTTTCATTCCATTTGGTTTTTACGGTAGTCAGTATTCATGATTGCTGATCTTTATTACTCCGCACAATTTGACTCATTGGATGTTGAAAAAGGAGCCATATATCTTTTAGACCTTATTAATTCTAGGACAACTGAAAAGGAATATTTATTTTCATTTGAAATCATTAATTGATGAGTTAAATTTATTATGTAGTAATGGGGCCTGTACATATGATGTTGCTAAAAAAATGTTTCCTACTAGAATATGCATTGATGTCAAGAATCAATGACTTCCCAACATAAAAAATGTTATCTAGCTGGATTAAACAGGTTCTAAAATCATATCTATACTTTATGAAAGGCAGAAAAGCATTTATTCTCATCAATGGATAAAAAAATTGTTTTTTTACTGTCATCCGAGATTATTTCTAACCGATCTTCCTTTTCAGACAAAAAATATCATTTCAAAAAAGGAATAATTGATAGAGATGAAACTCCAAAAATTTTCTTATGTATAAAGTTAAAATCAATTGTCTCTTCATTACATACCATTACTTTTGGATCAATAATAAACAATTAAAAAAGTGATGGATTTGGGAAAGAACATAATGTGATAAAACATGGAATTTTTTGAGATATACCATATTGGTCAGATTTGTTGGTCCATCAGATGCTATATTTCATGTATATTGGGATGAACTATTTTGATAATTTATTTTATAAAATTTTGGATACACCTGGTAAGAACAAATATAATGTAAAGGAATGATTAGATCTTGCCCAAATTTGCTGGCGACCAGAACTTAAACTGTTTGAAAATGAAAGATCATAGAATTTAATGAAGCCAAAGACATCTTATACAAAATTTAAAGAAAATCGATTTAATATTTTGGAAGTGGATTGTATATTTGAGACTTCTAGATGGTTATGCTTCAATTTGGGAAGATATATCAGAAATGATCATATTACCAGAATAAAAATTCAAGAATTTCATGTTATAATGGAAATAATTCTTGAGATTGGATTAATTGGTTTGTTGAATTCTATGATTTGGGAAGTGATAACTGAAATATCATATATTTATATGAGAAATTTTTTCAGAAAAAATATACTATGATGAACTAAAAAGGATAAAAAAAGATTTTGTTTTAATTTTAGGTAAACTGGAAAAAATCATCCTGCTAGAATTATTTGAAACAATGGAACATTTTATATGACATTTAATGCATGAAGAAAAATGTGGAGGTTTGGTATAGTTATGATTGATGTATCCATTCAAGAATTTCATGCAGAAATTGAAGAAAAATTTACGTAACAAAGCATTAGTTGAAGGCTCAATTGCATAAACTTATTTATAGGAGGGAATTTATTTTTTATACTCTCATTATTTTCAGTCTGAATATACCTCCAACCACAACCACATGGTATGTAACGAGAGAAATATTGTTGATGAAATGATAAGTAAATTATCATTTTTTAATCATCCAAAACATGACATAATTGGAGTTCATGAATGATGGTTTTTAGATGATGAACATCACAGAGCTCATACATATTTTTTGCTCAACTATGAAAAAATGACCCCATTTTTATTGTCAGTTATACTAGCACTTATTCTATAATCTTTTTCTATAATAAATTAATATTATTTTAGTTGTAGGTTATAAGATAATCATATCAAAAAAATATCTTCCACAAATTATAGTAGCCACACTTGAAGAACGTCGACAAAATACATTTTCCCACTTTTTTCAAAAATAGGTAACATAAATTATTTGTAGTTTAACCTAAAAAATAAATTTATTACTTGTTATATTAATATTTTTTTAACAAATTTTAATGTATATAAACATTTTTTACAAAATTGATAATTGATTATTTGTATTGTGTAACTCACTAACAAATATAGTAAAATCTTATAATGCATATGTGGTAAATGATTTTTTTATTTCATACACGTGCATATGGGGAATAAAAAACAATGATTATTACTGTTTGTTTTAGAGGATCTTATTATAGAAAAATTGAAATTAAATTTTTTGTCATGATAAAATAAATTATTGAACAATGTTACTTGAGACAAAAATACATAACGATGTTTAAATATCAGTGGTTGGATATTGAGGGAGGCTTTCATGTTCATCTGATCCATGTAATCATTGATATTAAATATAAAATCATTCTTGTAGTAAATGAACCTTTTTATTGCCTCATTAGGCACATAAAATTTGTTATGAAAATTACTATGCTACTTCAAGAGAGTTGGGTGATTGGTGGATCATAATAATAATGAAATATCGGGAAAATTAGTTTACTCAATGTTAATGTAGTTTTGATGATGATTAAGTAATTGAAAATTTTCAAGAGACTGATCCAAATACATATTTCTTCACGAAGATACATGAATATTAATGATGAAACTCCATAGTTAAGGGTATATGGCGATGTTGATATTAATGATGTTACAAATGAATTTGAAATGAAAAGAGAGGATTAAAGTGATACTTATATGGAAATTGATGATGATGAGGTGGAATATAAAGATATTGACACCGTTATATTTGAATATGAGGATGCAGATGAATATTGACATAGTTAAATTCCATTTATAATCACATATAATATTTTTCTATATGTAATAGTGGTTTTTAACTACTTTCTAACAAAAATCATTTCATATTTTAGATATATTCAGATTTGTTTCGTCAGTTTCATGAGGATGATCTACCTGATGACGAGTAGGATGTTGGATCATCTAAGAATCATACTGATGGTGGTTGAGGGAGGACCTAGAGGGGTGGGTTCTTGAAGAATTGATTATTCCTGACCCTATCCCCAAGATACGTCCATGTGTTAGCATTGATCCACCCATTCATAGGTTTGATTACGCAACTATTTTATTTAGTTTTCATTAATTATCATTAATTTATATATATACTAATTGTTTGATTATTTTTTCTTTTTTATCACAACTTAACAGATAAAGATACTGAAAATGAGAGTGCTATATTGTCAAATTATTTTTCTGAGGCCTAGTGTACATGGGATTAAATTTCTATTGATGTTTAGTAGCAAATGTTCGGTCATTGGATGGTATATAAATGAAAAATATTTATTTTGAAATTTAATTAATTAATAACTTTTTATTATTAATTTTTTATACGATTTATAGTATCCCATCAATGAGATCATGAAGAACACTATCTAGAAATCATGGGATGGTTGTATGAATGAGAATTGCATCCATTTTTTTCCCAATTTGAGGGGGAACAGAATAAAGCCGGAGTTACAGAGTTTTATCAGTCCTTCTGTGCCTACCAACCTGATTATATTTCATATTAGGTATGGGAATGATTATGTTCACACTGGATGGGTGGTCATTTTCATAGGATATCATCAGTCGGATGACAAAACCTAGGGAGACAGGAGGTGACACATCGAGCTGATATTTTTATATTCAGTACGCATAGGGAACATATGGTGAGTACCTTTTTTAAATTAATTTATATAACTTTAAATATAAATTTTTTTATTTTATATTCAAATATGTAGTGAAACATCCCGATATTATAGAGTTCGACATTTATAGGTGGATGTATAATGATCTTGTCACTAGAGAGATTAGAGGTGATCGCCCATATCTTATTGTTGTCAGTATAATTTGTTTTTGAGTATTAAACTTAACCTTAGATATATTTTAACTATTTTAATATAAAATATAAAATGAAAGAGTCATATGAGGCTATGATAGCTCATACAAAGACCAAGAGTTAGGCCAATACCAATGATCAGATCAGTGATACCAGATATGCTGATGCAGGATGGATGCGGGTGACCTAGTATTCCTTTAAGAAAGGCAGCATTGTTGGTATCGACTATCGATTGATGCCTGAGAGGTATTATGTTACCACTAAGATAACAACATTCAGCTTGAGAGGAGCTCATGGAAAGTTATCATTCTCTACTATAGAGTATCAGGAGTAGTTGTGAGCTCAGGGTGAGCTTATAGATAGTATGTGTAGGGAGTATGAAGTGCTCTGTCGACAACACCAATAACAATGAGATGAGATGCTTGAATGGCAGCACCAGCCGCATGAGCAGACGATGGAGTACATGCGACATATGACTCATGGTTTAGTGATGGAGTTCCCTCCCCCATCTCCTCTAGCTCCTCTATACGACCCTCCCTCAACGATGTATTTATTTTTTATGATAAATCATCTTAACGTAATTTTTTTGTAATAAGTATTTATATTTCTATATAGTGTGATTTTTTTATTATTGCGAATATTTCATTTTTATTTTTTTATTTTTTTATTTTTTATATAATTTTTTATTATTTTATTATTTAAATAATTTTTCATTATTTTATTATATTATTAATTTATTTAATTTTATTTAATTTATTTATTCTTTATTTATTTATTTATTATTTATTAACATTTTTTATTAATGTTTTTCTTTATATTTTTACAACATTGAGGTTTTTATTAATTTATAATTTTTTAATATTTTAATAATATTAGTATTATTATTTCATTAATAATAATAATAATAATAATAATATTATTATTATTATTATTTTATAATATCATTTATTATTATTATTATTATTTTATTCAAATTTTCTATGTTATTTTCTTTCCGCCCGTCACAAATAGTATTTGCGATGAGCCTGTCGCCAAAAGTTTTTAAAAAAACTCCGGAATACTTTTTGGGACGGGCCAACTCCCTATCGCAATAGGGTTTTTATAAAACTCGGGGAATCTATTTGTGACACCCTTTTATGCAATGAGGTATTTTGAATGGCTTCGAGTAAAAAACGTCCTTTTGTAACTGGTCCCCTTTGAAAATGCCCCATCACAAATAAACCAATTTCCAGTAGTGATAGTGGTGGAATTTGTGACACCCCGAGATTTTGGGAATTTTTTTTCGAATTTATTTAATATTTTTGATATTTTTCACCCTATGTAAAATTGATATATATATTTTTGTTATAATATATAAAAATACTATATTTGGATTACATTATATGCAACACCAAGTTAGGCTTGCACTACACACAAGACCGTCTTGGTGTACGTTACACAAAACATCGAGTTTCCACGAAAAATAATTTTATTATTTTTTAAATAAGATAATAAAATAGATTTTAAACTAGACGGTATGAATAATATTAAAAAAATTATAAAAACTTTAATTCATTTTTCACCGATTAATTAGAAATGAAAATATATACCAATTGAATATAAAGGATTTTTTTAATTTTATGCTCCCAAAGTCAATTTGTACTAATAAGTTAAATTAATTATAATTATAAAATGATATTAATGAAATATATATGTTATATAGTGAATAAAATAATTTTTATATTCATAAAATATATTTTATAGGCATAAGATGAGAACCAACCCAATTTTTTTATAGAACCCTATATTTTTAAAGGGATAATTTTATCGACTTTTAATTGTGAGCCCATTTTAAATCTAATTTCTGAAATTTTTGTATATTATATTTGAAAAAATAAACTATTTTATTGGATATGGGATATATAATTTCACTTTGGTTTAATTATTTTTCTGATTAGTTTCTTTTTTTGATGAATAGTAAATAACTAAATTTCATTTGAAAAAACTTTTTTCATCGAAATAATTTGTAG
Organism: Viscum album; assembly: GCA_963277665.1. Classification (NCBI taxonomy): domain Eukaryota; kingdom Viridiplantae; phylum Streptophyta; class Magnoliopsida; order Santalales; family Viscaceae; genus Viscum; species Viscum album. The sequence continues at coordinate 529,246,894 of OY728146.1, forward strand.
TGTTAAATTATATTTTTGACTGTTTTTAAATTATAATTATATTAATTTTTTTTCATTTAATATAATTTAGGTCATTCAATTTAATTTTACATTGAATTTAGATATAATAACATTTCAATATTTTTGTTGTGTTTAATTTAATAACCCATTTTTTCTCACCGTCAGCGAGATTAAATTTAAAATAATTACTAAAAAAATTTTGTTTAAAATTTTTAAAAATAGATTTCAAAGATTTAATAATGGGGTCCAAATTATTTAAATAGGTTAATTTTATTTTTGGGTATTATGAATAGTAACTTTAGCAATTTGTTATTTTCCACGGTTAAGTGTAAATCAAGTAACTAAAGGTAAAAATTATATTATATTATTATTAAATTACAGTAAAAGATATCATCATTTATTATATGACTTTATTTAGTCATCAATAGACTTTAGGTAGAAATTAAAACTTTTTTATGCTACTAGGGTGAGAATATGACATTTTTTATATTTTATTTAATGATAATTGAAAAATGTCATACTCATATTTTTGAAACATATAATTTTTCTAAAATAGGGTAATATCTAAGATAAATTTGACTACAAAAAGTAATTAGAAATCAAATAAAGTTATATTCATCCTGAATAATTATTTTTAAAATTTAGAGAAGAAATAATTTAATTGATGAATTTCATAATGATGATGCAATAATTTTTTAATTAATAGAGATATCAAGGTAATGATATTAATAATATTAAATAAATATAATTTAACATAATTAATGATAGAAAATAATTTTATATATAACATTGAATTATGAGTGAGATATTAGAAGTGTGGGTTTGAAATTATCATGTCGTTAGGATATTTTTAAAAAGATAAATATTGAATAGTATAAAAATTGAGATAAATGATACTTCAAAATTAACAATATTTTATTAGATGATATAAACTTCATAAAAAATATAAAATTAGAAAATATAAATATAATATGGTTAAAAATTTACTCAATGATCTAGTTGGGTTTATTTTTAACTTTTTATAGTAACTATATCAACTCTAAAGTGTAAAAATCCATGTTGTCATGGTAAAAGTTAAAGGGTTTAACTAAGGGTTAAATATAGAATATAAGGTTAATATTGTGACATAAACATATCTAAAAATAATTTGTTGAGAGGATATTTAACCATACTCATATTATAATCAAAATAACTCACTTTTTAGCTATTTGTAATTGAAAATAAATTTATATTAATTTAATATTTTAAGAGTATCCTAATTGTCCCTCACCTAAATTATAAAAGGGAACCTATTCCCTCACTTCCTCTCACCAACTTAAGCTTTAAATATCAACCAATAACTTCCAATTTACCTTCTGAAATTCCCTATTAACATTATATAAGTTCTTTTATTCGCAAAATACCAACTACAGTGTCCCTTAATAGAGATTTAGAGGTATATCATTGAAGAAGAGGTAATCTCCTTATCGACTCTTGAAAAAAAATTCTTTTTATACTCCCTCTTAATGTGATGATTCCATTATAAAGTAATAAATATAGTATCTATTATTTTATAATATAATATTATGGTTATGTAACAAGTATATTTCACCTTTTATTCATACTATGAAAAATGAAAGTAACACGTGTGCGTACGCATGTCTTACTGTCTCCGCGCTGTGGTGTAATATATTTCTCATAAATAAATTATTTGGATAGTTATAATGATAGATATAATGAAAAAAATAATAAATATGACATGATATTTAATATTTATAATTAATATACAAACAAGTTTTTCACCCTTTTAAAATTAACAGAATTATATCGTTGCTCATGCATTTGTATTCCCTATTGTATCCACCACATAATGAGATTAATATTCCACGTTAACCATTTCAAGAATAATTATAAAATTCATATATTAAATAAATATGATTTATATGAAAAAAATTCTAATAGAATTATATAAATAAACATATATCTCATTTAAGTTTTTTCAATTCAGTATCATAAATAGATGAAAACAACATTCATGTGTACATATGGCTTACCATCTCCATGAATGGTGTATTACGTTTATTATATATATTCGACATATATATTTATAATATATATATATATAATTTTATATAAATCATTTTTTAAATTATGAAATAAATTAAATCATGATCTATGTAATTGGACCAAGAATAAAAAAGTAAAAGCATGTATGAAAAACAATGTGGTTATTACTCGAAATTTTTCTTTAACAAGGAATTGTTTATTCCCAACGAACTGACAAAACTTCATCTTTACATCCTGCGCTTCATCATTTTTGTTGAGGAAACCATGTGTATAGTACACGAAATCCACCCATAGTACAACAAAATAAAAGTTTTTTGGCGGGGTTAGGACAAATAATGAGTCCTCATCTTTCTTGGTTTCCAATTTTATAGCCTCCCCATTATTCTCCAGTGGTTGCTGAAGGTATGCTGCATCATTGGAAAAATCAAAGGGAAAGTTATAGTATAATTCTATTTGAACAAAGTTAAAGCATGATGGATCAATATCAAATTGCTCCATTTCAAAATAACCATCTTTTTTAATGTTTTCCTCATGAAATGCCATGTGGATATCCTATTGTTCTCCCTCCAATAAACAATCAACAGGTTCGAGGAGCTCCGACTGTTCCTCTTTAAGGGCATCTTCCTTTTCTTCCTCGTTTGATAAGACAATTCATGAGTTGTCCAAATATGAAAATTTCAAGCAAGGGGAGGTGATACTCAATTCAATTTAAATAAAATTAGAAGACAATGAGTTTAGGAAAAGATCAACTCTCTATGATTTATTGACTTCAATATATTATACAGTAGGAAGTGCCTCCTAAAGTAGTGTGCTAGCATATGGATGTGGGTAGTCAGGATCCTCAATATTCTCTTCATATTCCACTACATTGGTGGTGTATTCCTTCAACGATGATGGATATTATACATTATGATGAACATGGGGATCAATTAGTTCCTCACACTCATTCCAGAACTCGTCCATTTCTTGTTGATCTCTTATACTTACAACATAAGGCACATCTTCTTTATCAATCTTCTTTAAAAATGGTTGAGAAGGGACAAATGGAACTTCTTTTAATTCCATCATGGTCTCCCTAGGTTCTTCAACATCAACGATTAGCTGGGAATCCACTTCCACTAATGGATCATGTTTAGGTTCGAGTTACTTTTGGGATGTGTGAACATATTCAATTAGCCATTCCATTTTTCTCTCCAGGACCTGTATTTCTTCTCTAAGTCCTTACAACTGATCTTTTGTTTGAATTTCCTCTTCTTGTTTCACCCCGACCATTTCGTGACAAAATTTGGGAAAATACACATGGAGTTCCACTAATTCTCTGGCCAATCCCTCAAATACTCAGTATTCAATGTTTTCTTTAATGTCTTGAATGAGATCCTTGAAATCATCCTCCGTGGTGATTTGGATTCGAGCTCCCCTAATCTGTTTAGAAAAGAGAGAAACAATATCCTCTATAGAAAAATATTATTAAATAATTGGATCTTTCACTCATGGATAATTTTTCCAAGAATTAAAGAAAAAAATCATTTGAGAACATCATGGAAAAATATTTTTTATGTTTTTTAATTTGAAAAGAGTCAAATATATACAAATGGATTGTTGGCACAGTCTCCCTAACAACAGCGCCATGTTTTGGCACGTGCCTATCTTGGGGTGTGACAGAAACAAATAATACCTAAATTAAAATGTATTAAAGTGGATAACCTATGTTTTCTCTTGATATGAGTGCACAACAATTATGTTTGTCTCCTAAATTAAAGAAATAAGTAAAGGTTTTTTTTGAAAATGTTTGAGTTAAAGAATAAATAATGCAATAAAAAGAATTTTTCAAAACTACTGGATTAAGAGAGTTATGGGGTCAGGGTAGGATTATCTTTTTCAATTTAATCATAGTAATAAAGATCACCTTCCCTCTCTTCATTTTGAATGATAAATGAAAGACTCCTCGATCGAGTTATCAATCACCTTTGGTTGAGGAATGAAATGGAACTCACTCTATGAAAATGGATGTTCATAAAGAATTCTTAAACAAATAAGGAAAGTCCCAATCAAGATTTTTTTCTCCTAAAAACTCTAGAAAAAGTCCACTAGTTCCACACACGTGCCAAAAATGTATATACACTCAACACATAACACAATATGCTCGATCGAGACAAATTGAACTAGAAGGAGGGAGATTACAAGTACTTCAACCAAAGTTACTAAAAATGATTACACCAATCCCAAAACATGATCACATTAATATAATTGAAAATAAATGATAATAATAGTCATTCAAAAGAAAAATAGGGTTTTACATTTAAGCACAAAACTCCAACATTACAAAAGTAAAACTCCCCCTTCCCAGATCACACAAAGGTTTTACCCCTCCAGGTGAAGGGTAATAGTGTTGAAATGGGAAGAAGAGAGAATTATAAAACAAAGAAAATATAAAATATAAATTAAAAAGAACTTCTAGCACTAAGTACTCCAGTATATCCCCACTTTCACCTTCTTGAACCCCTTAGAATGGTATTTAAAACTCTTATTTATAGGTTTTCGGAGTAGAAAATTTTCCTCTAAAATTTCTACACCAAATGGTTGAGTCTAGTTGGCATATTAAATGGAACAATATCAAGACGTGTCTTCATAAATGTTTTTCTCCTATGTCTGGTGAATTATTCTTCAAAATCTCAGCGAATTTGGACAAGTTTCAAAAATGTTATCCTCGAATTACTAATGTTATCTTTTTCTTCCCGAGGTGACTCTTCAACTTACTCTTTTTGACCACATTCAATGGATGCATAAATGACCTATTTTCCACATGAAAGTTAAAGTGAACACGATGCGCTGAGTAATATGTCTTTACCATCTAGAATCATATCATTTGGACACATATATGCTGAGATATGCCTTTTTAATTATGGTGGGGTACATTCTGTCGGCCAGAAAACATTTTCCACATGATGAATTGTTTTGGGCCATTGTATTTGGAATTGGGTCTAGTCCCAGAAGGAAATATTGAATCCCATGAGCATATAAATCCAAAAAAAGGGATCAAAACTTTTTGATCACCATTGTAAAAGATATTCCTGAAATACAAAAGCTCCAAAAAACCGTTAAATTTACATAATTAACCAATTTCCACAATTAAGCCCATAATTCCCCAAAACACTAAAATGATACAAATAAGCTCAAATTGATTACTTGTAAGGGGATAAATCATTGAAAAACATATGAAAAATAATTAAAATAATATCAATTATCCCAAACTTAGTACTTGGACTCTTAGACAAGTCAAAATCAAAATCAAATAAAAGAAAATTAAAAACACATGCCATTGAGATCCACCAATGTCGCACCAAGAAATAAAAGACATCATTACTCATCCGTAAACGTTATTCCATGTTCTAAAATAAGATCATTTAATATTTTTATTCTCAATTTCTCCTCCCATGCGCACAAGACACCTACCTCATATAAATTTTATCTCATCTCACAAATATCTATTTTCAACAAAGTTTTTCTCATCCAAACCAATGAAAGGGTCACCATAGGTTTGAAAAACTCCTACTTCTCCCCTTGATGTGAGTCGAGGACATGCTTTTATAATTAGAACTTTTTAAGTTTGTTCTATGGATTTAATTTCGAAGTATTTTCATGTGAAAAATTCTAAGGCTGAATAAGGAGGGCTTGACTCTTTTTGAAGAAAAATTGCAAAATTCTAATTTTCACTCAAGTATGGTATCAACCTCACCACCCCTAGTAGAAATTAAGCTCCATAATCATAAAAGATCAATAAATTTTCAAAAATATCAGCATTTCAGGAGAAAATATTTCAATCTTCTCAAACATGATTTTTATTGTAAACTCTATAAAATCCACAAAATTCTTACTCTATTAGAAGCTCCATAAAGGCAAATTTTCTTTTATCATGAAAGCTCCATAAAAGGAACAGTTCTCAATAGAATAATCTTTAATCAGTACAAAAATCTCTTTATAATTTTATTTTCCTCCCAAAGTATAAGAAAATGAGGTAGCACAACACAATATAGCTTCCTCCACAATTAAATTCAACTAGATCATCAAATTTTACTTCAAGAGCAGGTTGGAATGGGAAAATTATCTTGTAATGTGACTAACCTAACATGATGTTTGTGGATTCTATGGGATACAAGGATTAAATTTACAAGGTAGGCCAAAATGAAAGGTATTATCTTCAAAATGGGGCTTTCATACCAAATAAATGCCTCAATCATTTAAAATACATGTACCCAAAAACCCTCATGTTTTGAAAGGAATGAATTAAATTCTGGTCAATACAAGTATGGTCTAGTTCTCTCAAGAAGTGAGGTGAATGAAAAGAATAAAAAATTTGTTTAAAAGCCTCACAGGAAAGTTAATTCAAAGATAAAGATAGTGATATGTAGCTTGGGATTCAAAAATATGAGTAATTTTCATGAATTTCTCAAATAATTGAACCTGAAACAAAATCATTTTTAGCATTCATTTAATCTCAGTTTCATTGAATAAATTGGTTCACATAATGTCATGGGTTTTAAAAATGAAAATGATAATCATTTCAGCACAAAAGTTTCATAAAAACCCTAAAAACTAAAAAAATAAACACACAAAAATTTATAAACACACAATTTGTTTTCAAAAAATAAACACAAAATGAGAATACTAAACAAAAAATATTTCATCCCACACACTTAAATGATACAATGTCCTTAATGAATTAAAATGGATTTAATATGTAAGAAAATTTTAAAATGAATCACAATAGAAAGAAAGTGTGAAAGAGAGGTACAACCTGACTTATTGGTAGTGCAATATTGAGTTAAGCACCTAAGTGTTTCACACTAAATACATACACAAAAAAGAACAAAAGAAAACATAAGAAATTTATTGAAATAAATGAAAATATAAATAGGATAATAAAATATGGATAAATCTGGGTTGAATCCCCCAAGTGGTCCCTGGGTTTTGACTACCTCAAGATGGTAAGTTCCAATCGGTTATCCCCAATCTGATGGTTGGTGGGATATCTTTCTAACGAACCAATAAAACTTCTTCTTTAAATCCTATGCTTAATCCTTTTTGTTCAAGAAACCATGTGTATGGTACACCAAATCCACCCTTAGAATAGTAAAATACACCTTTCTTGGTGGGTGTAGGATAAATAATGAGTCATCATCTTTCTTGGTTTCCAATTTCACAGCCTCCCCTTTATTCTCTAGTGGTTTTGATGGTATGCTGCATCATTGGAAAAATAAATGGGTAGGTCATATTATAATTCTATTTGAACAAAGTTAAAGCCTGATGGAACAATATCAAATTTCTCCCTTTCAAATTAACCATGTTGTGTCTCTTTGTCTTCAAGAAATTCCAATTGGATATCCTATTGAACTCCCTCTAATAAAAAATCAACATGTTTGAGGAGCTCCAATTGTTCCTCTTTAAGCGCATCTTCCTTTTCTTCCTCATTTTCTAAGACAATACATGAGTTTTCCGAATGTGAAAATTTCCAGTAAGGGGTGGTGATACTCAATTCTATTTTAATAAAATTATAAGACAATGAGTTCATCAAAAGATCATCCCCTTGATTTTTCTTGGCTTCAATTGGTTCTTCTGTAGGAAGTGCCCCCTAAAGTAGTGTGGTAGCATATGGTTGTGGGTAGTCAGTCTCTTCAATATTCTCTTCAAATTCAACCATGTTGGAGGTGTATTCCTTCAATGATGATGGATATTCTACATTATGAGGAGCATGGGGATCAAGTAGTTCCTAACACTCCTTCCAGAACACATCTAGATCTAGTTGATCTCCCGTACTTACTTCTTAAGGCACATATTCCTTATCAATTATCTTAAAAAATGGTTGAGAAGGGAAAATGGATCTTCTTCTAATTCCATAATGGTCTCCCCAGGTTCTTCAACATCAAGGATTAGCGGGGAATCCACTTATACTAATGGATCATGTTTATGTTCGAGTTTCTCTTGGGATCCATGATCATATTATATTAGCCATTCCATTTTTCTCTCCATGTCATATATATTTTCTCGAAGTCCGTGCAACTGATATTTTGATCGAATTTCCTCTTCTTGTTGTACCTCAACAATTTCATGACAAAATTCGGGAAAATACACTTGGAGTTTCACTAATTATTTGTCCAATCCCTCCAATAATGTGTATTCAATGTTTGATTTAAGGTCTTGAATGTGATCCTTGAATTTATCCTCCGTGGTGATTTGGATTTGAGCTCTGCTGATCTTTTTAGTAAAGAGAGAAACAATATTCATTGTAGACCAATACTATTTAATAATTGGTTCTTTCACTCATGGATAATTTTTCCATGAATTAAAGAAGAAAAAATTTGAGAACATCATGGGAAAAATATTTTTTTTATGTTTTTTTAATTTGAAAAGAATCAAATATATACAATTGGATTTTTGGCACAGCTTCCCTGGGAACGGTGAGATGTTTTGGAACGTGCCTATCATGGGGCATGAAAAAAAATAATACCTATGTTATAATGTAGTAAAGTGGTTAACCTAAGTTTTCCCTAGAGAGAAGTTCACAAAAATTATATTTGTCACATAAATTAATGAAAAAGAAAAGGTTGTTTTGGAAATTGTTTGAGTTGAAAAATAAAGAAAGAAAGAAAAAGAATGTTTTAAAACTAATGGATTAAGAGAGTGATGGGGTCAGGGATAGGATCAACTTTTCAATGTCATAATAGTACTAAATATCATCGTCCCTCTCTTCCTTTTGAGTGAAAAATGAAAGACTCCTCGATCGAGTTATCAATCACCTTTGGTTGAATAATGAAATGGAACTAACTCATATGCACATGGAAGTTCATAAAAAATACCTAAACAAATAATGAAAGTACCAATCAGGAATTGTTTATCCTTAGAACTGTAGATAAAAATATACTAGTTCCACACACATGCGAATGATCGCTAGACACTAAACACCTAACACAATATGATCAATCGAGACAAATTGCACCAGGAGGAGGGAGATTAAAAGTCTTAAACCAAAGATATTAAAAATGAATACACCAATTCCAAAACATGATCTCATTAAGATAATTGAGAAATAGTGATAATATAAATAATTCAAATGAAAAATATGGTTTTACATTTAATCACAAAACTTCGACATTAAAAAAGTAAAACTCCCCCTTCCCCGATCAATCGAAGGTTTTACCCCTCCATGTGAAGGGTAATAGAGTTGAAAGGGGAAGAAGAGAGAATGATAAAACAAATAGAATAGAAAATATAAAATACAAAAAACTTCAAGAACTCAATACTCCAGCCCAACACCTCTTGGACCTTCCTGAACCCCTTATAATGGAAGTGAACACTATTATTTATAGGCTTTTGGAGTTGAAAATTTCCCTCCAAAATTACTACACTAAAAGATTGAGTCCATTTGGCATAGTAAATAGAATAATATCCAGAAGGTGTCTTTATAAATGTTGTTTCCCTATGTCTTGTGAATGTTTACTCAAAAGCTCAGCAAATTTGGAAAAGTGAAAAAATGGTATCCATGAATTTCTAATAACATTTTTTTCTTCCTGAGGTGATAATTCAAGTTCCTCATTTTGGCTGCATTCAATAGATGATTTAATGACTGAATAGCTTCATGAAAGTTATTTTGAACATGATGCACAGAGTACCTTTTCTTTTACATCTGGAATCACATCATTTGGATAAATGTAGGCCAAGATATGCCTCCTTAATTATGGTGGGGTCTATTCTGTTGGCCAGAAAACTCTTTCCACTTGATGAATTGTTCTAGGCCATTGTATTTGGAATTGGATTTAGGTCCATTAGGAAACATTGAAGCCCGCGATAATATAAATCCTAAAAAAAGGGATCACACAATTTGGATCACAAATGTAAAAGATATGCCTGAAATATAGAAGATCCAAAAAACAGTTAAATTTCATGAATTAAAAAATTTCCACAATTAGGCCAATAATTCACCAAAACACTAAAATGATACAAATAAGATCAAATTGAATAATTAGAATGGGTTAAATCATTGAAACACATATGAAAAATAATGAAAATATTATTTATATCAGATGTTCATTTAAATAGTGGTTGTTGATCTTACACTAGCTAATCATATACTTTTTGAGAAGATTGGTTTGTCTTCAATCAGGTTGTATGTCATAATTTTTTAGGAACGGTAGATGTTCCATCTCTATGTTAGACTTGGTCTAGATAATACTGAATCAGATGATGAGAGACCTATTATTCATATATATATGGATACTCATGGATCCATGGTAGATTTGATATATGTTTTAGGAGATATACATAAATTTTATTCTAATACGGTTGCTAGTTTTAATCTAGTAGAGGCTACTACCATTGTTACTTCAATGTTGAAAAGACCTACCACTTCAGTCGTTCCTGTTGATAAAATATTCAGAGTTAACCATGATTAATTCATATATAGATGCATATCTATTATTTTGGTATTATATTGAAAAATAAATCACATATTTTCACTAGTCTTAGTGAATGAGATGACAGTTCTCTATTCGATATTGTTATACATAACATCCATCCCAAAATGATGCATCACATTAAGGAAGTTGAGATTGAGAACATGAGATTAGCAAATGACAAGGACATATTGATGTTTAAAATGGATGACATGAGATCTTTTTTTATAGATTCTTTGGATGAATTTTTATAGATGGTTGGTAATATATCTTCCACAAATAATAATTCTAGTGCTTCATCTCCCACTCCTTCAGATGTTGAGTTGATCAGATTAGTGGTTAGATAAGAGCTTCGAGTTGTATCATGTTTTGTTCCTCACATTCCTCAGGAATGTTTGAGAAAAATTTGGTATAATATTGATCTTGTAAATATAATTTTTAGAGATTATATGAATTATATAGAGGCTGATAGAGGGAAAATTACAAATGAAATATAGTATTACAATTCTCAGTTTAATACTAAGCCTGAGATTAACTCTCAATTCAAGTTCCTTGTAGAGAACTGTAGGATTCTTATAATGACTAAAGAATTAAAAGAACATGTCAATCAACTGAAAGTGATGGCCTCCGTTATGAAATTGTTTATAGAATAAAACATTTTCCTCTTTGGTTCTATAGAAAGAGGAGAAAATAACATCATAGGCTTCATCAACTTGATGATTCCATTTCTTCATATTTCGTAAACCGTTGTAGTGGCTTGGGATGATATTTCAGTAATTTTTCATCTAACACCTCCATCTTCTAATTAAGAGTTTTTCAGACCAAGTGTTACCCGGGATACCTCTGCACCTTTACCTCCTCAGTTTTATCCTTTTTATCCTAACTCCTAAAAAAGTTGTCCTGCATCCCATTCCCATTATTATCATATTGACTCTTTCTATACATGCTATAACTACATTCATCTTTAAATTTACTTCATCATCTATAGTTTTTTCCTTCTTATATTGATAAAGGTAAAGTAAAGACTCCTCTTGTTCCTATAACCTATCATAAAAAGTAATGAGATTATACTTTATGTATTTGATGAGTATTTTTGTATAAATTTTTGTTTTATCATTTTTGTATATAATTCATTTACATTTTAAATTGAAAGTATATTATTATTCATCTTCTATATCTATACATTTCATATTTTTTATTTTCACTTTTTGATAATCCCAAAAGGTGGAGAATGAATATGTTATTTAGTTACTATTTTATCAGTAATGATATCCTTTTATAACATCATTATCCTTTGATAAAATCATTACTTATTTGTTTCTTAATACCATATATCTGACTCCATGTGTATTTAGTTTATCTCTTTGATACCATATTTATTAACTACCTATGACATTGTTTTTTAATAAATATGTTTGATACCGTATGTATTTAAATTTATTCCTTTGATACCATTTTTATTAATTATGGGTATTTACTTTTAGAGTTATTTTTTTCACATGAAATATTTTTGATTTAGTATATTTGATACTATTTTAGTAAAATTATATTATTTTTCAAAATACTATATATTTTTAAAGTGTTAATCTCATTTATTTTAAATTAAAATTTATTCTATAAATTAATTATTAAATACCATGATTTTTTCTCATCAAAAAGGGGATATTGTTGGAACCCTTATTTTAATGATAATAAAATAATGTTTATTATGATATTAATGAGGTTTATATTTTATGATATCATTTTATTATATAAGGAAATTTGGTGAAATTTTGGTTAAGTGTCGGAAAGTCCCACCATAAGACTACTCACCGCCATAAACAACTCACCATTAAAGCTGAGTCACCCCCAGGAAAGAATCATAATCATATTGTATTTTTTCACAATGTATTTGAAATACCTTCCATCAGAAATGATTCAATTTTAGGAAAAAAATTGGGTTAATTGTGGAAAATTCTCACACCCATTATTAAGTCACTTCCACATGAGTCACCATAAAAAAATTTGGCTATGTTGAAATGACATACCGCTAAGATGAGTCACCATTGAGAATAAAAAAACGTCAAAATGACTCACCCCCAGCTTAAGTGACCACTAGTATTAGTCACCTCCATAAGATTCAACATCATTGAATCTGGAATATTTAAATTTATATCTTCAAATGACTATATTATTGAATTTAATACTGAGAATTCTTTTAAGGGTTGTTCCTAAAAAAATTTTGGGGTGAATTAATTTTTGTGACAGCATTTAGTAAGAGGAACAAATGATGTAGATGATTATTCTTCAAACAGATAAACCTGTAATCTACTATTAAATGATGAACCAGACACCATTGATCAAATATGTTATTTTATTTGGATTCATATTGCAAGAACTAGAGGATTATAGTGAAGTGTGATACTTACTGGAGAGATTACATACTACATCCTTACCTACACACAACTTTGAGAAAGTGGTTCATAACAAATGTAACACCCCAAGCTTCCACAATATGTTTCCCTTTGAATAATGTAATAGCTTTCATTGTACGCAACTTCGAGATTCTAACACACCGCGATGAATCAAACAAGCCGTTATGAATATTAATACACACTTTTTGAAATTTTATAAATTTTTTCATTCAAAATGGACATCATTTTTGGATTCGGAATAACGAAATTAGCTTAGGGAGAATTTTTGGTATTTTTCTGAAAACTTTCAATTTTTTATGAATAGTGAAAACACTAAGTTATAGTTTAAAACCAAATTTTTATTTAAATAATTATTAATTTAATTTAAATTTATTTTAGGTAAAAATAGATTCATAATACCTATATATGTTCAATGTAATTCATTAGAGTCAATTTATAAGAATTTTAGATATAAAAATATTTTATTGAACTTTTTAACTGTCTTTTACCCACCTCCTAGGAGCCTTTGTAAATTTGAATAAAACATAATTTTACCGCTTCTGTGAATTGAATTTCAAAAATCTGAGAGACACGGTTTATATAAATAAGTTAAAGTTGGTTCAATAAGATTAAAATAATTTTTGGTGAATAGTAACTTTTGTCTTTTATTTACCACGGTTAGAAGTAAATAGGGTAATTAAGGGTAAAAATGATATTATTATTACCTTAACAGATGTACTAATTCTATTTTATAAGTGTAATTAGACCAAAAAAACCTTAGGAAAAAATATGATCCTTTTATATCCACTTGGATTAGATGAGGACATTAATTATTATTTAATTCAAAGAAGAGTTAAAATTGTTAAATTTAATGTTTAATAACTAAACCATTTTTAATATAGGGATAACATAATATAAATTCAACAATAAATATTAATTAAAAAGATAACAATATTTCCTATATAATTGTATTTTATTTATACTTTTTAGACATTAAATAATTAAATATATTTATGACACAATGATGATGCAGTAATTACCATTTTAATAAAATATTAAAAACATTGATATTATAAATATCAAAATAAATGTAATTTGAGACTTTTTATGAATTCCACTAATTTTTTAGGTTAATATGACATATTGGAATTGTTTAGATGAATTATTTTGAAGTAATAATGCTGTTATGAATTTAGAAAAAACAAAATACCAAATAGTGTCAAAATTGACATAAAAGAGTTTTTTAAAAAAATATTATAAAATTAATTGATATTCTATTCCTAAAAATCTAAGGTTAAGCCAAAATACTTATATAATGACAGGTGTATCTTTAATGAAGAACATGGGGTTCTCTTTAAAGTATATAGTGTGTTTATTAACCATATAATTTAAAAATACAAAGAGACATGGTAAATGTCAAACTATTTAACTAAGTGTTAAATCTAAAAGATAAAGTTAATATTGTGACCCAAACCTGTTTAAAAACCTCTTGGTTGAGTGGTTTTAGACCCATCCCCACCTTAAAATTTAAATAAATCAATTTGGAGCCATTAGAAACCGAAAATGATTTTATTAAAAAATAATATTTCTAGCTTTTCCTAAGGTGCCCCTCACCCCTCTTAAAAAAGGGAACTCCTACTTCTCTTTAATTCAAACCATCAAAGCCATTTGGATCGGAAAAAATCTAACCAAATACCCTATAAACTGTCCTCCCTTCATCCTAAATGCCTTCCATTTGTCAGAAATCCAATCTAAGGATCCTTTTTGATCAAATCAAAAGGAAGAACCCGAAGAAGAGGTAAATATTTCATCATCTCTTTCAAGTTCCTTTCTTCTTCCACTTCCTCTTTCTTTGTTGTTTCCATTATAAAATAATAACTCTAGTATATTATATATACTGTGATGTTTTTATAAATATGGTACAACCATATTCATTATTCTATCCATCATTTGAATGAAATGTCACTATATGTGCGTACGTACGACTTACCGTCTCCACATCGTGGTGTAATTGTTATTTAATACATTATTTTTTGGATGGGTATAATAATGATTTGTAATTAATTAAAATAATAAATATAACATGGTAATGATTCTGTATATATTATATACCATCTAATTATATATTATTTTAATATCAAAAGAATGATATTGTCGTGCTTGCGTACGTACGGATTATCGTCTCCACGAACACGATGAGATTAATTCCCCATCATAATCCATTCAAGACTAATTTTCATAAGATGATTAAATATAATGTTTAAAGACTTAATATCATTATGAATATGAAAAAGACACATCATATTCTTAAAAAACACTACTTACGAAAAAATCATATAAAGGAAACCAAATTAGTTAAAACCCGAAACGACGATAATACTAATATATTATTAACAAAGCAATAATAAAAGATCATATATTATATCATATTAATGTATATGATTATTGTTTAATTTAATAAAAAAAATTCACCATTATACCGGAGGTTAACCTATCCTCAACCAAGGAAATGTACAAAGTAAGGGGTTTCTTATCTCACTTTTAATTCCGTGAGATTTCCATTGTTCGCCAATAATTTATTAAAAGCCGTTCATTGTGAACTATCATTTGATATATATATTATCATGATTATCTTTATATTCTTCATATTCTATGATTCATTTTTTTGTTATTAACTTTTGGCCATACGACTCAATTGATTACAGGGAAGTAAGGGTTTTTATCTCAGTTCGTATTTCTCTGAGATTCATGCCATACTGCCACTATTTCATTTTGTGTGGTGTATATACTACCCAATGATTGCATTCTTTGTGTATTATACTTTAATTTATGAGTAATTACATCTTCATTTTAATATCCATATTCCTTGGGATTTATGTTTCGTAAGTTACCAAATTGGTAGTGGAATTTCAATTTTCAATTTCCACTCATTCGGCTTTATACATACTTCATTGATTATTTTACTCCATGATTTTGTGTGAAATAACTATTTATTATTTCTGTAGTAATTTCCAATAACCTTTAAGTGTATATACTTTTAATACACATAATCATTCCATTTAAAAATTCTCAAGTCATCAATATGAACTTAATAAGAGTAATTTTAACTTAATTCTCTATTTATTGAGTTAAACATCCAATTCATTGGTGTTGTTTTTACAAGAATATGTGTTAATATTCTATGATTGATTTACACTGAATATCCAATCATATTGAGTGTATTTATATTTTTCACCCATAATTATTTCCTTGATTTATCCTTAACCTAAGGATACAATCTTTATAAGATATTTCATCTCAATTTACATTTCATTGAGACTTCTTTGTTGTTATACACCAATTCACTTTTATATGGTGTATATAATGTACTTTGACATAGTATATCAAGAATATTTTTATTCTCGTGATATTATAAAGTTTTTATTACCTCAATTATTTGTATTCAAGTGTCTCTCTTTTGGTTAGGAACTCTAACTAAAATATCATTTTAAATGTTTTAAAGATTTATTATTCTAATTCATTCTCATTAATGTACATGTTTTAAAAATGATTGTAAAGATTTATTTATATGGAAATTAAAGTTTTAAAATTAAAATTACTTTTGAAAGTATCAAAGTGGCATGTGAAACTTTGATTCAAAAATCTATTTTAAATGGCTTCTTGATAAATAGTGAGACTTTTAAATTTTTTCAAGAAAAATGGGATTATTTCTCTCAAATATTTTTTATGATTATTTTCATCTATATCAATATCATTAATTATTCTCTATTGATGTTGATAGATTATAAAATAATCTTCCATATTTTATTGAATGAGTTATTTTTGACTGTGGATGTTCTATTTTTATACCGTTCATGGTTTGTGGTTAAAATAATGACATTTCGTAACCTAGTTTTAATACGAATGTTCATATTATGTTTCAACCTTTTCATATGATAAATGCATTGGACTTTTTAATTGACGGGTAAGCCTGCTATAGCTCCTCGATGCATCAGTAGGTCTCGTGATAAAAACTAGTGTCTTGGCACACAACGTTGACAAAATATTATTTGTAGTATTGGCACAAGGCCTTGTCTATGTGGTTTTGAAAGTCTAACATTATGCATTCCATCATTATGAGATTAGCTATTGATATATCATGTGGTTATTCGACTAGTATAATACCCATGACTATGTTTTATTTTGGCATTATTTACTTAACTCATATTCCTTCCATAAATTGCTCATTTTTATTATTTGATAAGGCATGTGTTTTCAATTATTTACCCATGCCTAATTTTTATGTTATCTTACGTTGTATTTCTTACTCTTACTGAGCATCTAAGCTCACCCATTTTCATGTTTCATTTTCCTAGGATATGAAGAATTTAGTTATGAGTGACTTGTAGGAAAAATCTTGGAAGGTTGGGTGTTTCTAATAGATTAAATTAATGTTGTTTTTCTTTTCGAGTTGTAATGTTGAACTAAAGTATGTATCTTGTTTCCAAGACTACTAAACAGATCAGTACTTCAGGGCTTGATTCCTTGTAATCATACCAATGTATTAAAAAAATGTACCGGCTCCTAGATTCTGGGGTTGGGGCATTAGAGTTGGTATCAGAGGAAATTTAGTAGAAACCTTGGAAACTAGATTTATATAAACCTTGATTAGAGAACATTACCCTAAGATAGAATTTGAGGATTAATATAGAATAACTTCCTATAATCTTGGTAATGTAGAGATTTTGTGTATTATCCAAGAAGTACATCCTTGTCTGGATACAAGCAGGTAGAGGTGGCTCTGGCACAGATATACCTAGGAGTGAAAACTCCAACAAGGAGTTTCGGGCTTGACCAGGGGTATCCTGGTACACGACAATGGGCCTTGCTACACTCTTGGTTACGAAACTCCTTGGGGATATTATTAGGATAATTTACATTCTCTTTACAAACCGATTTTATGGATTTTAATATAAGATGATAATAAATGACCTTGGTTAATCCTATGGTGTTTTAAATTGAAAATAAGGTTTCATGATATTCTCTAAATGATTTTATAACTATTATTACTCACACTATGCTTTTTGGTTTTAGTCAATGGATAGATTCCAAGGAATTCATAGTAAATTCGAGCATGATGTACAAGGTGGGAACAATTGTGTAAATGAACAACAAAATAGAATGTTGATAGGCGTAAAAGATATCATGTTCATACCAAATTAGTTTTCAAAAAATTTGATCAACAACATATATATTAACCAACTCCCAGACTCAACAAGGAAGAGAAAAGTGGTTAATGATAAGAGCTCCAGTAGTGAAGACTATGGAGAAAAGAAATCTCATATTCCATCATGTGGGAAATGTGGAAGGAGACACCTAGGAAAGTGTCTTAATGTAATAAAGAAATTCTTTATGTGTGGGAAATAAGGGCATAAAGTAAAGAATTTCAGAGGAAAAATGAAGAGTACTATGAAAGAAAATAAAAATGATCATAATAATCAAATTACGGTCATTTTTCCTAAATGTAAGGGACCTTGGAATCAACCAAGTCAATTTCCTATTCTATAGCATAACCAATTGGTCAAGGAAGAACCTATTAGAAAATAAATGGATGGGAAAATGTTTAAAGGTATTAGTGATCTTTGTTGATGAGATTACATTGGAATACTTTTCTCTTGTATGTGTAACCCTATAGTTTGTTATGTGAAAATTCTATTCGAGTAATAGTTATCTTTTCTTTTGTGTATATAGTTATAAATAACCATTTGGGTTTATATGACTCTTGAATTTGAGGCAATTACAGCTTATTAATTTTTGGGATGAAAATGACAGGTACAAGATAAAATTGGTTGTTAAATTATGTTATGATGAATGTTAGGAATCTATCTCATTTAGGGAATGCTATAAAATATAGTTTTTGAAAAAGGACAACATGCAGACTGTGTGACAACCTATCGCATTGGACAAAGATGTGGGAATCTAACCCAAAACCAGAGAGCGATTGGGATTTATCACCTACCACTGGACTACGTGAAATCCCTGGTTAGTGTGACAAATTATTTTTAGTTAAATGATTTTTTAAAAGGCACAATTTATTGAATAAAAAAGAAGCATATTACATGAGTCTGAAAGATGGAATTTTAATACAATATTTATAAAATAAAGGAAGCAAGTCATCATGTAAATCATCCCGCCAAGTAATTCACCGATTGTCCCCTTTGTTGGCGAGACCATCAACAACCCTATTGGATTCTTGTAAAGCATGAGTGACAATGTAGTTGATATCCAAAAGTTATGCAAGGAATCTCATCTAGTGAGTAGTAAGTGGTCGGGCAAGATGCATCGTACCATTCCAGATGGTGTGGAAAATAGTGGTCGAGTCACTCTCGATCCAAATATTGTTCCAGCCCTTTTGTTTGAAAAAGTCTAGAGCATCGATCACTCCCATCATCTCCGATTCCAGAGACGAGGTAGTTCCACAACTACCCTAAAAGCAACCATGAAAATAAACAAGGAAATATCTGAAAATGGCACCACAACCCGCAAGACCAGGATTGCCTTTAGAGGCACCATCAATATTCACTTTGATCCAACCTGGGATCAGGTGTCATGACCCAACCCTACCTGGGCTCGAGCCACAAAAACCCCAAGCCTGCCTACATAGGCCAGGGGCTAGAGACAAGATCCAAAGGCTAAACAACTCAGGGAGGCCTTTTCCTAAGTACCTGTACACACACATGCGGCCCACTTAGTGCAGAAGTGTAGAGTAAAAAGAAAAGTACAGTACCAACTGCTATTAATAAACCACAAATTGTATCGACCTCTAAACAATACAAAGCAAGTGATAAAGGTAAACTGAAAATAAATAGGGAAAACACATTCCCAACCAGTAAAGTGCCATAACCCGACAACAGGTAAATAAAAGTAAAATAGCTAGGAGAGTCCCACACCTAGAACCCGACTATGACCACCATACGCGGTCCAAGCTCCCAAACTCCAAAGATCCTCTAACGTCACAACCAACTTGTCTGTCATCTTCAAGGGCACACCATGTGTGGGAAAAGCCCAAGCAGGGGTTTGTATAAAAATATTCAGTAGGATTCCCCGAAGGCTCGAGGGAGCCAAAAAGGAGGTACTGAAGATGCGAGCAGTAGATCGAATAGGGAAAAGTAAAGGAGTACAACCGAGAGTGCAGAAGAGTAATAGTAGAAAGTCTAGCCTAACCCAACAAGAGAAAAGAAGTAGACTCGTCAAAACACTAGGAGCTGGAAATGGTGAGAAGATGAACATCTCATCGAACCTTCACTACCTATAGTAGGAGAGTAGACTCGTCCAACCACGAGAAGCTAGACACGGAAAGCACATGGCATACTCCGCGCGTCTTTGCCTCTCCTAGAAGGAGAGTAACCAACCCCCATGAGTCGGTACTGTAACAAGGTATATACATATCCATATTCTCAATAAATAAACCTGAACAAGATCGTAAGGGGATCTCCATCCCTTAGCTCAGCCCAAGAAAGTGAGTTGCAAATAGTCCCAGAAGTAAACACCATCGATGCCCATCATCCTACCCATCTGCCCCGAACTGCAAGTTAATGGGATCAAATCCCCACACCTCGACATTATCTTCTTTGGGAATCACTGACTCACCGGCACAGTTTTAGGTTACGTCACAAGGGCGCATCTCGGTGGGGAAAGATCCCCTCATTCTTGAGAGTTCTGGGGAAAGTATAACCACTCCTCGTCACTATCACACAGTTGAGAGGTCTTCTCAAGGTCAAATCTATTACATCACTGAACCCTTCAACCAAGGGTCCCGTTCTGGTAGTCATGGAGAAAATCCACAGACTAGCATAGTAGAAAGGACTCAGTCTAAAAGAAGTCCTCTAGTAACCCACTACCCAGTCTCTACAGAAGGTTAAACCATATGAAGTAATTGGGTAACCCACTGCCTAGTCTCTACTGGAGTATAAAACCTAAGAAATCATTGGGTAACCCAATGCTCAGTCTCTGCTGGTGGGTAAATCCTAAGAGGTCATTAGGTAACCCACTACCCAGTCTCTGCTGGAGGGTAAACACTAAGAAGTCATCGGGTAACCCACTGCCCAGTCTCTGCTGGAGGGTAAACGATAATAGGTCATCGGGTAACCACCTACCCAATCTTTGTTGGAGGGAAAACACTAAGAGGTCATCGGGTAACCAACTGCCCAGTCTCTGCTAGATGGTAAACCCTAAGAGGTCATCGGGTAACCCACTTCCCAGTCTCTGATAGAGGGTAAACCCTAAAAAGTCATCGGGTAACCCACTACCGAGTCTCTGCTGGAGGGTAAACCCTAAGAGGTCATTAGGTAACTCACTGCCCAGTCTCTGCTGGAAGGTAAACCCTAATAATTCAATGAAAAACCCACTACCCAGCCCCGCTGGAGGGTAAACCCGAATAAGTCGATGAGCAACCCACTAAACAGCCCCACTGAAGGGTAAACCCGAAGAAGTTGATGAGCAACCCACTACCCAACCCCACTAGAGGGTAAACCCGGAATTGCTCTGGTCATCCCTACTGGATGGTACAACACTGGCCAATATAACATGAAGTTGGTATCGCGCAACCACCCAACTCCAGAACAAAAACTGGGGAAACCACTCAACCCTGCTGGTCTAAACCATCGTGAACTGGACCAGGGGGAAACCCACTTAACCCTACTGGTTGAAACCATCAAGAACAGGAGGACCCTCTACATTGTGAGAGTTCAAAGGTACGAAAAGTAGAACACGACACCCACATGGGTCCCACACATCGTGTGGCCCAAATCATCTCCAAACCAAGCACACAAACATTCTCAGGTACAAACTACAACATGTACCTCCATGAATTCCCATATACACCTAGAGTATACTACATTACCAGCCCAAGGGCTATCGTGAACACGAAACCCAATGTCAATGCAAAAGGGTGTAATCATAACTTCGCCAACCTACTTCCTCCACGACCCTAGCATGACTAACCACATATCTTTATGCATTCACTTCACTCTCCCAAGATTGAACGCGATTACACACCTAGGGTTCTCTACAAACACTGTAGGAAGAACCAACACCAGTACACCTTTCATGCTTTCACATTTAATAGTATCTTGGACAAGGCTCTGCACATCCAAACAGATCATACCATAGTAATCCTCATGAAAAAACACATGAGGTCGAATATTTACTCACCTCCAATATAAATCCAATGAAGAAGTCGACCAACACCGCTTTACGCCCGAACGGCATCCCGTGGTCCTGAGCCTCGGTCTAAAAAATATACAGGCGCATCGCACCGTTGCGATCTCCTCAGAAAGACATGTCAAATTTACTACTTACTTGCATGGAATGGATATCCAGAGGAAAAGATGCATTTCTCTATACCGCACACAAGAAGTGCTTCATGAGACCCACATCACGGTCCTGCAGTGCTACAAACGAATCACACCATTGCGATCCTCTCGGAAAAGTACAAAATATTGACTATTCACTTGTCCAAAACAGACACCTGGTGAAAAAGATAAAATTCTCCGTCAACTCCCAACATGGCCCTCGTGGGGCCCACACCACCATCTTTAATTTAAGTGGGCGGATTGCACCACTGCAATGCTCTTGGAAAAACACCCAGAAATGACTACTCATTCCCCTGCAATGGGCAACCGAAGCAAAAGTTGTGTTCGTCGCATCGTGCATGCAACATCCCTCATGGGGCCCATTCCGGATCATCACTTTAAAGCCCTAAAAGTTATCTCATAAAGTTCACCCTTACTCCATGGTCACAACTCCTTTGACAACACATCAAACAGAAACCATATGAGATATTTATGGGAGAACTAATAACGGGTATCCAAAATAATAATAATAATATTTATTATTATTATTATTTTAAATCAATAAAAATGAAATAAGGTGGGGTGCATGTGCCTCCCCCACTTTTACTCTCACATGGTTCAATAAGCTTTACCAATTTCCAATACTTTTTTATATATTTCTTTTCAATTAATTTTTTTTCGTTAATCATTATCCCTCTCTCCAATCAAACCTATCTTCTCGTCTTTCTCCCGTCAAACACAGACCCACTCTGT
This sequence comes from Viscum album, assembly GCA_963277665.1. Lineage (NCBI taxonomy): Eukaryota > Viridiplantae > Streptophyta > Magnoliopsida > Santalales > Viscaceae > Viscum > Viscum album. The sequence goes on from OY728146.1 coordinate 529,269,865, forward strand.
GGGTATCCGCCTGATTCATATGTGGCCTCCATTCACAACCCCTTCGGCCTCACCTTTCCACTCCACTACACCATTCCGACACATGCCCTTCGTCACCCGACCACACCGATCTAGCCTACTACCATTTTCACCTCGCCGTTCAGCCACTGTTGTATGCGCCAGTGCCTTCCAGCCACATCCGCTACACCAACCGCTGACCTGATCCCACGACACATGGTCGTTGCTGTCCCGGTTCGACACACATCATATCGTCTCTACTCCTCCGTCCTGATGCATGCCCGCCGACTCCTACTCACCCCGGCACAACTGTAGATCTACACCCGTAGATCTCGGATCTACCATCTTCGTCTGCTGGCCTCCGCCTCCAACCACCTTGGCTCACCACTCCAGATTACCGAAGTCACACACCCCTTCCCCAAGCTCGACCGGTACTACACCGAAAGGATTTCTTTTTTTCACTTGGTTTTGACATAGCACCAAATAATGCACACACTAAAAAGGAACACATGTATAATATACATGAAACAGATGGCGAAAAGGCTCCAATATCAAAAGGATGATTTCAAAGATTCATATATACCAAAGGGGAAATTAATTTAACATGTTTATGTATTCAAACTATAAGATGTGCTACAGAGTTGTAAACTAAATCAATGAATTTAAAAAGAATGAAACAAGGGGTGGGGAGAGCAAAAACAATTAATCGAAGGTCCTACCTCAGGATTGGATTCCTTGACGATGAAAAACACACCTGCCAAAGCATCGCTGAAGGCTCTTCATTGATCTTCCCAAAGGGAGAGAGCTTCATGTGGTGGGTGTTTTAAGAGGTAACCCCAAATCAAGAATCTATAACCACATGTTTATATCCATATAATTAGGTAAATGCTAAACGGTGTAACAACACCCGCCAAAAGTCGCATTATGCAAAACTCTTGTGCCCTCTCATTTTACAATTTGATTAGGTAAAACACTACATTGTGAACTCAATGGTGGTCTCATATTTTCAATCCGAGTTCCCATTCAAGAGTTATTTAATTTAACGTCTGAATCCACTTAATTACAAAAATGCCCATGGTGCCATTTTTCATAGGAGGCGCGCACCCGCAGAAATTGCACACCTTATAGGGTAAACAGAATGCTTCAGACTCAATGGTGCCCTATGTTTTCCTATCCGAGAAACCATTTAGGATTTATTCTATTTATTTGGCATGCCCAGTGCGAATGCACATAAAATTTAATTCCGGCCACCCCACGGCTCAGAATCATACGCCGTCTGAAGGTGCTTATCTGGAATAACATCAAGAAAATTACAAAGTATTTTATAACAAAAACTGAGTTATTAAACCATTCCCTCCTTCAATATTTTTGTCCCTGAAAAGAAAAACTAGGGAAACTACTCAGGGTACTAAGCCCACACCTAGATCTCCCATACCTAGAAGAACTTCTGCATAGTTCTGCGTCACCGCACATGGACCAAAGGATTTGATCCATTCACATGGGGTTTGCCCTCGCCAATGAAGTGCATAGGAGTATGCACACATCTCCTCAGGTAAGTCATGTGGGAAATGTTATGCACCCAAAATTGCCTTTGGGGTTAGGGAAAGGCAATAGACAACCTCCCCATCCCTTCGCACGGTCTCAAACGGCCCGAAGGCCCTCTGGGGTAGCTCACCTCCCCATTCGAACCTCTACGTTGCACACCATGATTGAAGTCACCGCTTGGACATGGGAAAAAGCCCGGTAATTCCCTCCTTCAGAATATCTATATGGTGAAACACTCAAGGATATCTGGTCACACAAGGTTTCATAGTTGATATCTCTTAACCAAGACTCTCCTACATGATCGGAAGGTGAAGGAGTCAACACCGTTGACTAAAGAAATGTTCCCACGCCTTCTAATATACTAAAACAAGGTTACACCAATGCCCTGAGTCACCCTGGTAAAAACTCAAGCAAGGAGAAGGGAGAAAAATAATTTCACACACAGAGTCTAACAATTCTACTGCAAAAAGTAGAAGATCCTTAAAGCATACCTCTTATCATCTCATGCTCTGCAGTATTGTAGACATCATAAGCTCGCGGTTGTCTGTGGTCCCAACTGTCGGCTCCTAGAGCCTAACGTGGACCGCCAAGTGGTGATGGGAAGACCTAGTAAAGTAATCCCCCACTATTAGATCCCCCATATCCTTCGCTAGAACTACCTCTCTGGGCAATACTCAGATCACAACGCAGCCTCTGCCACAGTGGTGCACCTTCTGCCTGCCCGATCTTCTCAGCGTGCCTGGTCGGGCAGTCCCATGCCAAGTGACCTTACTTATTGCAATAATAACCCCGAATATATCTGGGCTGCACTAGTGCCCTCTGACACCACTATGGTGTATGACCACACCCCTGGGTCTAGTTATCGGAAATCCACCTGCGTCAAGGTTTTGTCTGCTGACGCCCTCTAGCTGTGGCAGACGCCTCAGCTCCATCATGCCTGCCACCACCACCAACTGTAGAGTGTGATAGGAAGCTCTCTGTCACCAGAACCCGCTCTAGCACCTCAACATAAGTAGAAATGCACAAGGGTACTATGATGGCACATATCTCTCTACAGAGACCCTGGTCGAACATCTGCGCTCATAAGTTTCCATCATGGACCAAGTTCAGATGAAAACGTGCACGGTCCGGGAACCTAGTCACGTACTCAGTCACCGTTATCCCTCCCTGCTGAAACTGCAGGAGCTCTTGGATCCGAACGAAGAATAAGAAAGGGAGTAAAACTCCTCACGAAATAGCAGCTAAAATTCATCGAATGAAAGTGAAAACACATTGAGTCACTGAGTCACTAGACTCAACCAACGCCCTGCTACTACAAGGAAAAGGCTAGCTGCCAAAGCCCCTATCTGATCTGCCAGCGTTTGTACAATCCTGAAGAGGCGAATTACTATCCCAAGACAAACCTCTACTGCCTGAGGGTCTGGCTCACTGCTGAACCTCAGCAGTATCTGCAACTGGAACTCCCGGAGAATGCTCAACCTATGCTGAAGTTCAGTCTGCTGTACTGGAGCTGCCTGCTACTCACAAGGTGGGGGTGCTGCTACTGGCCCACCCGGAGAAAGGGTCTCGCATGATATGTCCTAGACTAAGGCTTATTTGCTTGCAAGGTCGTCATCACGAACCAAAGCTGGATTCCTGCCTGGCTGTCTTTACGGAGACATCCTGAATGTTATCAAGGAGTGCAGCGATCAGATGAGAATATAGGTATAAAACAGTGACAACAATGGGGAGCTGAATCAAGGACAGTCAAAGACTCAATACTATGTGTTGCACAAAAAAAATTTCCCTACAACAAGTGTCTCAGCATGCCGAGTCGACAAGCGGGTTGTTAGGATCCTAGTGAATGGATACGTCGACCGCCGTACCATCATTGGACTCCCTATCCTGAGAGCTGCTCTTGAGACACGTTGACATTATTTCCCTAGATCCCAACCAATTCCTTTTTAGGGATGTCCGAACAACGTCCCAAGGAATGAACCACATTTGAAACCAGTTTTTCGTGACCCAACCCAACCCAGGCTTGAGCTACAACTACCCCAAGCCCGCCTCTATAGGCCAGGGGATGGCGACAAGCGCCGAAGGCTAAAAAACTTGGGGAGGACTTTGTCTGAGTACCTTAACACAAACACGCAGCCACTCAATGTAGAAGTGTAAAGTAAATAAGGAAATAATAGAACCAACTGCTATAAATAATCCACAAAGTGCATTGACCTCTAAACAGTACAAAGCAAGTGCTGAAGGTAAACTGAAAAGAAAAGGGCAAAAATACGCGCCCAAACAGTAAAGTACCATAACCAGGAAACAGGTAAACAAAAGTAAAATAGCTGGGAGAGTCCCACACCTGGAACCTGACTACGAACACCACACACGGTGTAAGCTCCCGAAATCCTAAGCTCCTCGTACATCACGACCAACCTATCCGTCGTCTGCAAGGGCACACCATGTGCAGACAAATCCCAAGCAGGGGTGAGTATAAAAATACTCAGTAGGATGCCCCGAAGGCTCGAGGGATAAACAAAGGAGGTACTGAAGAGGTGAGAAGTAGATCGAATAGGGAAAATTAAAGGAGTACAACTGAGAGTGTAGAAGAGTAATAGTAGAGAGTCCAGCCCAACCCAAAAAGAGAAAGGATGTAGATTCGTCCAAACACCAGGAGATAGAAACGGTTAGAAGATGAGCTTCTCATTGAACCTTCACTACCTATAGTAGGAGAGTATAATTTTCTAACCACAAGAATTTAGACACAGAAAGCATGTGGCATACCATGCGCGTCTTCACCTCTCCTGGAAAGAGAGTAACCAAGCCCAAGGAGTGGGTACTAGAATAAGGTATATACATATCCATATTTTCAATCAAGAAACCCAAACAAGATTGTAAGGGGATATCCATCCCGTAGCTCATCCCAATAAAGTGAGTAGCCAACAGTCTCAGAAATAAACACCATCGATGCCCAACATACTACCCGTCTGCCCCAAACTACAAGCCAATGGGCTCAAATCACCGCACCTCGACACTATCCGCTTTGGGCGGCACTGACTCGCCTGCAAAGTTTTGGTTCGCGTCACAAGGACGCATCTTGGTGAGGAAAGAGCCCCTCATTCTTGAGAGTTCTGGGGAATGTCAAACCAAACCTCATCACTGTCACACAGTCAAGAGGTCTTCTCAATGTCAAAGTTGTCACATCACGGACCCGTACAACCAAGGGTCCCACTATGGTAGTCACCGAGAAATGTCACAGACTAGCCTAGTAGAAAGGACTAAGTCTGAAAGAAGTCATCGGGTAACCCACTGCCCAGTCTCTTCTAGAGGGTAAACCCTAAGAAGTCCTCAGGTAACCCACTGCCTAGTCTCTACTGGGGGTAAACCCTAAGAAGTCATCAGGTAACACACTTCCCAATATCTGCTTGAGGGTAAACCCTAAGAAGTCATCAGGTAACCCACTTCCCAGTATCTACTGGAGGGTAAACCCTAAGAGGTCATTGTGTAACCCACTGCCCAGTCTCTGCTGGAGGGTAAACCCTAAGATGTCATCAGGTAACCCACTGCCCTGTCTCTGCTGGAAGGTAAACCGTAAGAGGTCATCGGGAAACCCACTTCCCAATCTCTACTGGAGGGTAAACCCTAAGACGTCACTGGGTAACCCACTACCTAGTCTCTACTAGAGGGTAAACCCTAAGAGGTCATCGGGTAACCCACTGCCCAGTCTCCACTGGAGGGTAAACCCAAAGAAGTCAATGAGAAACCCACTACCCAGCCCTGTTGGAGGGTAAACCCAAAGAAGTCAATGAGCAACCCACTGCCCAGCCCCATTGGAGGGTAAACCCAGAACTTCCCTGGACATACCTACTAGATGGTACAACACTGGCCAATAGAACACAGAGTGGGTATCACTCAACCACCCAAATCTAGAATAAAACTAGGGGAAACCACTCAACCCTGCTGGTCTAAATCATGATGAACTTGACCAGGGGGAAACCAACTCAACCCTGCTGGTCGAAACCATCAATAACAGGAGGACCCTTTACGTCACGAGAGGTCCAAGGTACGTAAAGTATAACACAACACACACATGGGGTCCACATGACGTGTGGCCCCAACTCATCTCCAAACCAAGTGCACAAACGTTCTCAGGTATAAACTACAATATGAACCTCCAAGAATTCTTGTATACTCCCAGAGTATACTACATTTCCATCCCAAGGGCTATCATGCACATGAAACCCAATGTCAACGCAAAAGGGGATAAACGTAACTTCTCCAACCTGCTGCCTCCACAGCCCTAGAACGACCAACCACATCTCTTTAATAATTAACTTGACTCTCGCATGAGTGAACGTGATCACACACCAAGGGTTCTCTACAAACACCACTGGAAGAACCACAACCGATACACATTTCATGCTTTCACATTTAATAAGATCTCGGACGAGGCTCCACACATCCAAATGAAACATACTGTAGTAATCCTCATGGAAAAACACATGAGATAAACTATTTACTCACCTCCCGTAGATATTCAATGAATAAGTTGACCAACACCGCTTTACACCTGAACGACGTCCTGTGGTCCCGAGCCTCGGCCCCAAAAACAGTCGGGCGCATCGCACCAATGCAATCTCCTCAGAAAGACACGTAAAATTGACTTCTTACTTGTGTGGAATGGATGTCCGGAGAAAAAGATGCATTTCATTGTACTGCACATGAGCAGTGCTTCATGGGGCCTGCATCACGGTCCTGAAGCGCTACAAATGAATCACACTATTGCGATCCTCTCGAAAAAGTAGAAAAGATTGACTATTCACTTGTCCAAAACAGACACCCAGTGAAGAAGATAAAATTCACCGTCAACTCCCAACATGGCCCTCATGAGGCCCACACCACTGTCTTGAATTTAAGCGAGTGGATTGCACCACTACAATGCTCTCGGAAAAACACCCAAAAACAACTACTCATTCACCAGCAATGGGCACCTGAACCAAAAGTTGTGTTCATCTCATCGTGCATGCACCATCCCTCATGGGGCCCACGTTTTATCTCCGGTTTAAACCCCTGAACATTACCTCATAAATTTCTCCCTTACTCCATGGTCACAACACCCTTGACGGCGCATCAAACGGACACCGTATGAGATATTTATGGACGAACTAATAATTGGTATCCAAAATAATAATAATAATAATATTTATTATTATTATTATTATTATTATTATTTTAAAGAAATAAAAATTAAATAAGGTAGGGCACATGTGCCTCCCCCACATTAACTCTCATACGGGTCAAGTCCCTCCCCCAATTTCCAATTCTTGTTTATATTTATTTTCTATTTATTTTATTTTGTTAATCATTCTCCCTCTCTCCAATCTAACCTATCTTGTCATCTTTCTCCTGTCAAACACAGACCTGCTCTATGGGTCTCTGCCTGATTCATCTGCGGCCTCCATTAAAAACCCCACCAGCCTCAAATTGCCACTCCACTACACCATTCTGACACACGCCAATCATCACCCGACCACGCTGATCCAGCATACTACCATTGTCACACCACTATTCAGACACCGTTGTACACACCAGTGCCTTCCGACCACCTCCGCTACAATGACCGCCATCCTGTTCCCATAAAACATGCCCTCCACTGTCCAAGTTCGGCACATAGCCTACCATCTCTACTCCGCCATTCTGATGCATGCCCGCCGGATCCTGTTTACCCCACCATAATCGTAGATCTACACCCGTAGATCTTGAATCTACCCTCTTCGTATGCCAGCCTCCACCTCCATCCACCTTGTCTCACAGCCACGACTTACCGAAGCCGCACACCCCTTCCCCAAGCTCGACAGCTGCTACACCAAAAGGATTACTTTTTTTCCACTTGGGTTTGACATAGCACCAAATAATGCACACACCAAAAAGGAATTCATGTATAATATACGCGAAACAGATGGTGAAAAGGTTCCAATATCAGGAGGATGATTTCACAGATTCAAATAGACTAAAAGGGAAATTAATTTAACATGTTTTTGTTTTCAAACTATAAGATGTGCGATGGAGTCATAAACTAAATCAATGAATTTAAAAAGAACGAAACAAGGGGTGGGGAGAGAAAAAAACAATTAATCGAAGGTCCTACCTCAGGATTGGATCCCTTGACGATGAAAAACATGCACACCAAAGCATCGTTGAAGGCTCGTCATTGATCTTCCAAAAGGGAGAGAACTTCTTGTGGTGGGTGGTTTCTGAGGCAACCCCAAATCAAGAATCTATAACCACCTATTTATATCCATAAAATTAGGTTATTGCTAAACTGTGTAACAACACCCGCCGAAAGTCACGGTATGCAAAACTCTCGTGCCATCTCATTTTACGTTGTGCTTATGTAAAACACCACAGTTCTAACTCAACGGTGGTCTAAGATTTTAAATCTGAGTTCCCATTCAAGAGTTATTTAATTTAATGTCTAAAACCACTTTATTAAAAAAACGCCACTGGAGCCATTTTCACAGGAGGCTCGCGCCCGCAAAGATTACACCCCTTCTAGGGTAAAAAGAATGCTCCGGAGTCAACGATGCCCTCATTTTTCCCATTTGAGCCACCGTTTAGGAGTTATTCTATTTATTTGGCATGCCCAGTGTGAACACACTTAAAATTTAATTCTAGCCACACTGGGGCTCGGAATCATACGTCGTCTAAAGGCGTTGCTCTGGAATAACATCAAGAAAATTCCAACATATTTTATAACAAAAATCGATTTCTTACATGGGGGAATTCTAAAACATCTTAATAGTGTTCCTTGGCTGTCTGTAGAGACCATCAATCCGAAGCTGATGAAGAATCATGAAATCCCAAACGGTGTTGTCAAAAAATGCTTCTTGAAGAGGTGACACATCTCTAATCGCAATGAGTATCCGGATCCGACCTGCATTAAGATTGAATGAGTGATTGTTGCGAATAATAGAATTTCTATCATACCAGATCACAGGCACCAGCTCAGAAACAACAACTAAGAATAGGTTTTTTATTTTTTGCGAGGTTTCAAGCTCCACAGAGGTCATTAATTGATTGATGATAGTGTCAAGAAGGATCCATATTCAATAAAATATTTCAGTAATAAAATTCTAAAGAGAAGAAGCAGTTGCACAAGGTAGAAAAAAGAGGTTAGTATCTTCTCTATGTTGATGACAGAATTGACACTTGGAGCAAATCTTGATCCCAAAAGCCTACAGACATGCCTCTTTGGGGACACAATTGTAGGCAATACTCCAAACAAGAGTAAATCTTGAAGGCTTAATACAAGGTTTTTCAAGAGATTTCAACCTACAAAAATTAATCTCCGAGTTGGAAAAATTATGTTTGTAGAAATTTTTGGAGTCAAGGAGACCATTATGAGTAGGTTCCCAGATGTGGAAATCATTTGAGATAGAAAAAGAGTAATTGTTTATAATCAGGTTGATGTTCTCAGGAAAGATATAGTTACTTGAATGAATGATATCTTCAATAGTGCAATTAGTATTTTCATGCATAGAATCAGGAGCCATCAATGATATGAGAGGGGAACCAGTCCAATTGTCCAACAAAAATTTCATGGTGGATTCATTTCTAACCATCCATATAGAGTTAGTCATGATGTTGGAAAAAGACTGCCTGATGGTTGGCCAGAGTGAGAAATGAATGCTGTTCAGGTTTCCATTTTTTAACTTAAAGAGGGAACAATTTTTCATAAAGGAAATTTATTCAGAGTTGTTGTGGATCAACTTTCAAGTGAGTCTAGCCTAAAGGGATCATTGAAAAACTTTATATTTTTTATACCAAGACCACCCCTCTATAAAGGTTTTTAGAAAGTAGTCCAGGGGATGGTAACGAGCTTCCTTTCCAGGATACTACTAGTCCAAACAAAATTTATGATGTAAACATTAATTTTTTTAATAATACCGGTGGGCCATTTGTAAATCATCAAGGAGTAGAACATCTTATAGATAATGGTATATTTCACAAGACAGATTATTCCAGCCATAAAGAGGGATTTACCCTTCTAGGAAGAAAGTTGATTGCTGACCTGATCCACCATGTTGGAAAAGTAGCTAGATTTAGGCCTTCCCTAGAAAATGGGAACCCCAAGGTAGGTAAATGGGAAATAAACTTCTTTGATACCTAAGATATTGATGGTATTATTTTATCTAGAGCGAGAGAAATGTTTTCCAAATAACAGGAAATATTTTCTCCAACTAATGGCTTGACCAGAGATTTCCTCATAATGGAACAAAACAGCTTTTAAATTTTGAATGTTCCTTTGATCTCATTGTAAGAACAGAATGATGGGATCATCATAGAAGAGATGAGTGGGTACATTTAAATTTTCAGTATTCTGAATGGGTTTAAGATTATTTTGGTCAATGAGACGAGTGATTAATCTGCTTAAGTAATCTCCTGCGATAACAAAGTGGATGGATGATATGGGATCTCCTTGTCGTACACCCTTGGTGTATTTAAAATAACCCTTAGGGGAATCATTGATAAGGATGGAGATAGAGGAAGACTCAAATAAGGTGTTGATTCTACTGAAAAAATTGTCATTAAAACCAAAGGACTGATGGACTTTGTAAATAAAACTCTAGTCAATGATGTCAAAAGATTTCCTGATATCGAGATTGATAGAAATATTTCCCATTCTATTGGCTTTGTTTAGAGTGTTGGTAAACTCTGAGGTAAGGTAGATGCACTCTTGAATAGACCTACCTTTAATGAAACCAAACAGATTCAAGGAAACAATTTTGTTACATAAAGTAGAAAGTCTAATAGCAAGAAGCTTAGTAATGATTTTGTAAAGAGTATTGATAAGAGATATAGGATGAATGAGATTAATCTCAGAAGCATTTTCCACTTTAGGGATTAAAGTGAAGAATTGAGAATTTATACCATGAGGGAGAACATAGTAAGAAAAAAAGGATTTGAAAAGTTTGCAGATGTCATAGTGGATGACCTCCTAATGGCGTTTAAAAAACCATTGTTGAAGCCATCCGGTCCCGGGGCGCTGTCAGGGTTAAGACTGAAAATAATATCATTGATTTCATGATCAAGAGGAAGGCTTAAGAGATAAGAATTGTCATCCCCATTAACCATGAACGGAATTAAATCAAGAAGAAGAGCCTTGTTGACATTTATACCATTGAAGATATTTTCAAAGTATGAGAAAACATGACTGGAAATAGCCTCCTCAGATTAAAGAAAGGCATTTCCCTCCCTAAGTAAATAGAGAGATCTGCTAACTTTTATAATTCTTTGAAGGGAATTTTAGAACATGGTATTTCTATACCCATCTGAAAGAAAATTTATTTTAAAGATTTTCTTATGCATGTTGTCTTTCAGGAGAAGAAGAGAATTAATTTTTGTCACGGTATTGATTTCAAGCTATGCAACCAAAGAAAAATCTGAGCAAGTGGAGTTATTTCGAATTTGGCTAAGTTTATTCTCAAGTGTAGAAATGTCTGAATCCAACTGATTTGATTTCAATATGCACCAAACCCTAAGGAAATGTTTGAGATGTTTTAACTTGGTGGAATAGGAAAAAGCATCACTATGGTGATTTATAGAATCCCAATAAAAATTTACAATGTTTATACAATCCTGATCAAAGGACCAAGAATTATTGAATCTGAAGGGTCGGTTGGTTTTGAGTTTTTTGGTAAAAAGAATAATGAGAATGGGATGGTGGCCTAAGTTGTGTTTATGTAAAGTGATGCTTGAAATAGTGTCCCAACTCTCCAGGGTAGTCATGTTTGTGAAGGCCCTATCAAGATAACTAGCTACAACCCGATTATAGTGTCTTTTATACTGGGTATACTTAGCACCAGTGAGGTTAATTTATATAGGATTAAAATCATCAATGGAAGCTCAAAAATCACGAGAGGAGATGATCGAATGATCTGGGACAATTTTTTCAGATGAAGAAAGGATCACATTAAAATCAACAGCTAAAAACCAGGGATGATGATTGCTATTATCTAAGTCATAAAGATCATGCCAAAGAAGTCTTCTATCCTGATACCTATTATTAGAATTAATAATGGTACAAAAGATATGTATGCTATCCAGATGGACGTCACAAGTAAAACTTTTAACATAAATGCTAAAGATATTGACATTTTTTAAAGATTCATGATAAAAAACCCAAAGGGATTCAACAGCCATACCATCTTTACAAGCTCCTAAGAAGTTATAACCAAAAGAACATAGATGCCTGAATTTTAGGGAGATGTTTATTTTAGGCTCAGCAATGGATAAAAGTTTTGGCCTACAAGTAAAAATAATTCATTTAAGCACATTAAATGTGCTAGGGTTTGCAATGCCCTGAAAATTCCAAAAGAAAATATTCATTTTAACCTGGCTTTGGGGTAAGTACCCCCTTTTTTTGATTCACCCAAGTCCTTGTTCCTTGTTGATTTTCTGGTGTTCTGAGTGGAAATCTTACTGGGCATTTTATCTTGATTACTCATAGGTAAAATATAAGAATATTTATTAATACCTACATTGAGAGTATTCTTCTTTTACTCAGAAGAAATGGAATTTAAAGGAGTGTCTGAAGGGCAGCCCCTTGATACTATCATTATGTTGACCTCCTGCAAGTTTGAAGGAACTGGCTGTAAGAGAGAAGATGCAGCAGGCTCAGCAGATAAATTCTATTGGGGGGACATACCTGAGTCACCATCTAGTGAAGTCCCATGTTTTTCAATGTTTGAGACCTGCATGACCTCATTATGTGTATCCATATGGGAGGCATTGAACATCTGTGAAGAAGTGATAATGGCATATCCAACCTGTGAGATCACAAGTGGGGCAGTTTCCTAAACAAGAGGTAGCAAGGTGACTGTCATCGAGGAAGGTTCATCTAAAGGAAGCAATGCATGTTTCATAGGGTGCGGTCCAGTGTCACCAAGATGTGTCGAGCCATTGTTCATTGCAAGCGCTGGAAGAGAAGGAAGAAATCATGCCGAGTGAGTGGGATGAGTCATAGATTAAGTACTCACACTAATTCTGCACTTCCTAGGTGACATGGGAAAGCTATAAGGAGGACTGTCATCAGGGGTGAGTCCGGGCATTATGGAGGAAACATGAGGATCCTGCTGCAGGACAAGGCCTGAACTGTCACCACCCCTTGGTGGCCCTACAATTTTAGGAGGAGACTACCCAGAAAAAAAACATATGTAGAAGAGGGTAGTTAAATGATATTATTGATCAATAATAAGTTGAGTTGGGATATTATGTCTTATCAAATGAATACCCTTAATATAAGAAAATGATTTGGTGATTAAGTGATAAATGTTATTTTGGAAGACGTTCGCTCTGTTGGGAACACTATATGTGTAAGAAAAATAGAATACTATGGGATTTCATTTGAGGAGTAATGGTATATTTTTATCTATGTTTCTATTGGGGATTTATAGTGATTTGGGTTATTTATAGAAATGGTTAACCTAAAATAGAGAATATGTGATTTGGTTAATTACTTTTAAGTATGTGACATTATGAATAGTCGATGTCATTTAGAGATACAATTTACTGTTGAAGATTTCTCTTCTATGTTTTGGGTTTCAATATTAGTTTAGATTATATTAATATATTTTAAGGACAATTGTTTATTGAATGGTATTTGTTTAACTTTGGGGTATTGTTGGTTTAATTTTAGAAATTAAGATTAGTGTTTCTTTCTATAAAGGAATATCCTTTTGGGGGATCATCTTATCTTGTACTAAATGTTTTGGTTTTGATTAATCCCTAAAGACAGGGTAAATATATAGTTTATCCTTTTTGGATCATGTGATTATGTAGAAGTTCATTGCAGCTCTTCCGGTGTGACCAAGTCATCTTGAATACTGATCATTTGAAAAAATGATTTAGTAGTAAAAATTTATTAAAGAATGAAACTCTACTTAAAAATTAAGTATATCTATTTATGTTCTTATTCAATGTCATAAATAAATTCCTCATCTTTATGAAATGTAACTTAAAAAAAACATTCTCCATTTACCTTTCCTATTGGGAAACTAATGACCATTTGTCCCATAACAAGTTTGTGGATTTCTTATTATTAACTTTTTCCTAAACATGTTTTCAATCCCTCTCCATCAGAACATGACACTTAGATTATCTTCCATATCCATATTTTCCTACATGGATTCCTAGTATGGGTTATCTCGGGTAACCTTGGTACTTCTCTTTCTTTCTTTTAAAGTGATAGTTTTATTGACTTTTTTTTTCTGATGTGAGACATTAAATTATGTTCCCAAGCCCAATTTTAAAAATTGTGAGGATGCAATTTCTAAAATAGGTGAAGAATTTAACACCACAAGCTTCTACATTATGTTTCCCTTTGAATAATGTAATAGTTTGCATTGTACGCAACTTTGAGATTCTAACACACCGCGACCAATCAAACAAGCTGTTATGAATAGTAATACCAAATTTTTGAAATTTTATAAATTTTATCAATCAAAATGGAATTCATTTTTGTATTCGGAATATCCAAATTATCTTAGGGTGAATTTTTTTTATTTTTCTGAAAACTATAAATTTTTTATGAATAGTGAAAAACACTGAGTTATAGTTTAAAACCAAAATTTTTATTTAAATAATTATTTATTTTATTTAAATTAATTTTATGTCAAAATAGATACATAATACCTATATAAGTTCAATGTAATTCATTGGATTCAGTTTATATTAATTTTAGATATATAAAAAAGTTATTGAACTTGTTAACTGTCTTTTACCCAACTCCTAGGAGAATTTTTAAATTTGAATAAAACTAAATTTTACCAATTATGTGAATTGAATTTCAAAAATCTGAGAGACATAGTTGATATCAATAAGTATTATGTGGTTAGTTAAGATAAAAATAAATTTTGGTGAATAGTAACTTTTGACTTTTATTACGACAGTTAAATGTAAATAGAGAATTTAAGGGTAACAATGATATTATTATTACCCTAACACATGTCCTAATTCTATTGGATAAGTGTAATTAGACCAGAAACAACCTTATGAATAAAATATGATCTTTAGGTCCACTTGGAATAGATTAGGACATTTATTATAATTTAATTCAAAGAAGAGTTAAAAGTGTTAAATTCAAAGTTTAATAACTAAAACATTTTTAATATAGGGTTACACATAAGATTAATTAGAATATAAACATTAATTAGAAAGATAAAAATATTTCCTACATAATGGTATTTTATTTATATTTTTTAGGCAATAAATAATTAAATTTATTTATGACACAACACTACTAGATTTTTGAGATTCTGCGCCTGTGGAAACGGGCGACTGCCATTGGCGGTCGCTATTAAAAGCATTAGCGACCGCCAATGGCGGTCGCTAATCTGGAACAAAAAAACCGCGGTATTTTTCCCGCCCCGTTCATCTTCCTTGTCATTTTCCCCGCTACCGCTGCAAATTTGGTGGCATCGCGCCGATGCCCCCGCCGCCGCCCCCCACCTCATTCCGGTCATCTCGATGTGACATGTGTCACCCTCCACTGCCCCCTCTACCATCGCAGCGTCCGCCTATCACCCTGCCGCCGCCCCCGCCTATCACCCCACCGCCGCCCCTCCTATCACTCCCTCCGGCCGCCGCATGTCCGCCATTGATGGCCATCGAAGGTCACCCGATGCCCCCACATGCCTTCTGCGTTTCTCTGGTACCGTTTCTGCATTTCTGCGTTTCTGTTTTTACATGAGCTACAGCGACCGCCATTGGCGGTCGCTGTTGCTCATTACCGACGGAGCAACAGTGACCGCCGAAAGTGGTCGCTGGGCGGCCGGTAAAGCCCTTTAGCGACCGCTTTTGGCGGTCGCTAAAGGCCCTTATTTTAGTAGTGCAATGATGATGAAGTAATTACCATATCAATATGAGGTTAAAATAATTGATAATATAAATATCCAAACAAAAGTAATTTGAGACTTTTTATGAATTACACTAATTTTCTAGGTTAATATGACATATTAGTGTTTGTTATATGAATTGGTTTTGAAGTAATAATGCTATTATAAATTTATCAAAAACAAAATACCCAATAGTGTCAAAATTGACAAAAAAGAGTTTTTAAAATAAATATTATGTAATTAATTGATATTCTATTCTTAAAAATACAAGGTTCAGCCAAAAGACTTATATAATGATAGATGTGTCATTAATGAACCACTTGGTGTTCACATGGTTGTATATAGTAATTTTATTAACCATATAATGTTAAAATAAAGGAGACATGGTAAATGTAAAACTATTTAACTAAGAGTTAAATCTAAAAGATAAGGTTAATATAGTGACCTGAACCTATCTAAAACCTATTTTTGAGTGGTTTTTGACCCATCCATACCTTAACCTCTAAATAATTCAATTTTGATCTATTATAAACTGAAAATGAATTTATTATAAAATAATAATTCTAGATTTTCGTAAGGTTCCCCTCACCCCTCTTATAAAAGGGCACCCCCTTCTCTTTAATTAACACCTTCAAAGCCATTTTGATCAGCCAACCACTACCCAAATACCCAATAAACTATCTTACCTTCATCCTAGATCCTTTTATTAGTCATAAATCAAACCTAATGAGCCCTTTTGATCATATCAAAATGAAGAACCCGAAGAAGAGGTAAATATTTCATCACCTCTTTTAAGTTCCTTTCTTCTTCCACTTCCTCTTTCTTTGTTGTTTCCATTATAAAATAATAACTCCAATATCTTATATATACTGTGATGTTATTATAAATATGGTACAACCATATTCACTATTCTATGCATTATTTGAATGACATGTCACCATACGTGTGTACGTACAGCTTACCGTCTCCACGTCGTGGTGTAATTGTTATTCACCACATTATTATTTTGATGGGTATAATAATGATATGTAATTGATGTAAATAATAAATATAACAAGATATTGATCTGTATATATGATATAAAGTCTAATTATATATTATTTTAATATCAATAGAATGATATTGTCGCTCGTGTGTACATACGGATTACCGTCTCCACGATCACGAGGAGATTCAATCCCTATCCTAATCCATTCAAGACTAATTTTTATTAGATGATTAAAAATAATGTTTAAAGACTTAATATCATTGTTAATATTAATAACAGACATCCAATTCATAAAAAACACTACTTAAAAAACAAATCATATAAAGGAAAACAAATCAGTTAACAACCGAAACGATGATAATACTAGAATATTATTAACAAAGCAGTATTAAAAGATCATATATAATATCATATTAATGTATATTATTATTGTATAATTTAATAACAATTATTTCACCATTATACATGAGTTCAACCTACCATCGACCAAGTAAAAGTACAAAGTAAGTGGTTTCTTATCACACTTTTAATTTTGTGAGATTTCCATTGTTCGCCACTTATTTATTAAATGTGTTGTATTGTGTAATTTAATATGATATATATATATATATATTATAATTATTCTATTTATATTCATGGTATTCTGTGATTCCTTTGTTTTTTATTAACTTTTTTCCATACGACTTGATTGATTACAATGAAGTAAGGGTTTTCATCTCACTTCCCATTTCCGTGAGATTCTTACCATACTACCACTATTTCATTTTGTGTGGTGTATGTACTTCCCAATGATTTTATTCTTTGTGTAATACATATTAATTTATTAGTAATTACATCTTAATTTTATGATCCATATTAATGGGATGTATGTTTCGTATGTTACCAAATTGGTAAGGGAATTTCAAATTTCAATTTCCACTTATTCGGCTTTATGCATACTTTATTGATTATTTTACTCCATGATTATGTGTGGAATCACTATTTATTATTTGTGCAGTAATTTCCACTCACCTTTCTATGGATATAATTTTTATACACAGAATCACTCTATTTATAAATTCTCAAGTCATCGATATGATCTTTATAAGAGTAATTTTAACTCAATTATCCATTTATTGAGTTAAACATCCAATTCATTGGTGTTGTTTTTACAAGAATATGTGTGAATATCATCTGATTGATTTACACTGAATATCCAATCGTATTGAGTGTTTATATTTTTCACACATAATTATGTCCTTGATTTATTATTAACCTATGGATATGGTATTTATAAGAGATTTTATCTAGATTTACATTTCATTGAGACTTCTTTGTTGTTATACACCAATTCACTTTTATATGATGTATATAATGTACTTTGACATAGTATATCATGAATCCCTTTATCCTCATTATATAATAATGTTTTTATTACCTCAATTATATTTATTCAAGTGTCTTTCTTTTGGTTAGGAACTCTAACTAAAATATCATTTTAAATGTTTTAAAGATTTATTATTCTAAATCTTTATCATAAATGTCCTTGTTTTAAAAATGATTGTAAGAATTTATTTATAGGGACATTAAAGTTTTAAAATTAAAATTCCTTTTAAAAGTTTAAAATTAGTATGGGACACTTTGATTCAAAAATCCATATTAAATGGATTCTTGATAAACAGTGAGACTTTTAAATGTTTTCAAGAAAAATGGGGATATTTCTCTCAAATAGTTTTGATGATTATTTTCATCTATGTAAATATCATTCTTTATTATATATTGAGTTTGATATATTATAATATAATTTTCCATATCATATTGTATACGTTATGCTTGACAGTGGATGTGCTATTTTTATACAATTCATGGTTTGTGGTTAAAATATTGACATTGCGTATGCTAGTTTTAATACAAATGTTCAGATTATGTTTCAAACTTTTTATATGAGGAATGAATAGGACTTAGTAAGTGACGAGTGAAGCCCACTATTGCTCTTCGATGCATTGGTAGGTCTCATGAGACAAACTAGTGTCTTAGCACAAGGCCTTGACAAAATCTTATTTGTAGTCTTGGGAAAAGGCCTTGACTATGTGGTTATGAAAGTCTGGCATTATGCATTCCATCATTATGAGATTATCTATTGATATTTCATGCGGTTATTTGACTAGTAGAATACCTATGACTATGTTTTATTATGGAATTATTTACTTAACTCATATTACTACCATAAAGTGGTCATATTTATTATTCAATAAGGCATGTGTTTTCAATTATTCACTATGCCAAATGTTTATGCTATCTTACACTATATTTCTTACTCTTACTGAGCATATAAGATCACCTATTTTCATGTTTCATTTTCCCAGGATATGAAGAAGTTAGTTATGAGTGACTTATAGGAATAATCTTGGAAGCATGGATGTTTCTGATGGAATAAATTAATGTTGTTTTTTCTTTTCAATTTTTAATGTTGAACATAGCTATGTATATTGTTTCTAAGACTACTAAACAGATCGGTCCTTCAGGACTTGATTCATTGTAGTCATGCCAATGTATTAAAATAATGCACAGACTCTTGGTTTCTAGGGTTGGGTCATTACAACAAACATACAGATCCTTTACTACGGTTATAAAAAGAGATCTTAAAATGTATTATTTTATTGTGTTTTCCAATGAAATGAATCAAACAAATATTCAAGCCACATATGAGGATTCATATTCTATAGAGAACATCATACCAAGAAACACCATCTTTTATCTAATCCATTTACTTCCTATTTTTGTTTTTTGCCTTCACATTTCACTCAATGTTTTATTTAACCTATATGTTAAACTCACAAAGAAACATAAACTTTAATTGTATGATACAAGATACCTTTATACTATATAATTATATATGGTTACCAATAGTGTTGTGGAAGTTCTCCTTGTGTGGCATGTTTGTATTTCACTTCCAGCAATTATTGTGGAAGAGGTAACCATGTGGTATAGATAGCTGGTTAGCTATTGTGTATACCCAATGCAAGTTGTGGATAAATATTATTTTATATAATATTCTAGGTAGTAGGTGATTTCCAAGTGGAGGGGATTATTTCCCATCTTTAAACTGAACCTATTTTATTTATTCCATAGTGTGTTTTACATTGTTTGTCTTTTCTAAGAATTAAACTGAAATTGTATTAAATTGAAAACAAAACCAAAACATTGATTGCTAATTTTAATTTGTCTTTATATATGGTCCTGATTATGAAAATTGATTTTAAAAGTAAAAATTGTTTTTAATTGTTTTAATGGAGAATTAATTAGTATCTGAGGAAATTATTAAAAAATCAGAACTTATATCAATATATTGTTTTGATTAATTGTAATATTTTAATTATATGAAGGAATTTATTCAAAATGTTTTTAATAGATATTATCTTCGGTACTCAATTCAACCCCTTCATGAGATACTCACTCTGACAAAAAAATATAGAAAGGTAAATAATATAATTTGAATTATATTTAATCAATAACTTTAGAATGTTGAATAATATAGTAGGAGTAATAAATATCAAACAATTCCATATAAATAATCAAATGATCTTGAAAATTATTCAGTGATATTATGAAAAATAATTTCATGGACATCAATATCTGATTTCATAATGAATGAATCCATAATATAGGACATCTGAAACTTATAAAAAAGGCATGATGCCAATGTATTTTAATCTATTGGTAGGTATACACTAAAAACCCATTTAATAAATATATCAAACTGGTTTTTCTCATGATTCACACCGATACATAAATGGGATATCTAATTTCATTCCCTACCCATTACATAATTTTGGTGATGCATTCATCATATGAATAATCCATACAACAAAATAAATTTTTTTTAAAAATCAATAATTGTATGTATTGGAAGAATAAGAATTCATAATGAAAATAATTTCCCTAGAAAACAGAATATAAATCATTATTAAAAATATAGTGGATGGTATCATTAGAGTATATCCTTTATAAATTATATTATTCTAGAAATAATGTTCAAATAAATAATAAAATATTAAAAATAACATTAGAATATTTTATGAGGAAAATAAATATTTTAAATTTGAAAAAATAGTTAATATCTTAAAGAGATCCCAAATATCAAGTAAAAAATTTTATTTTAAAATAAACTTGTAATCATATAATGTATTCTTCAAAACATTGAGAATTCATAACAATGATATTTTTTTTCATGTTGTATAAGTTAAAAAAAACTTTTATACATTTGTAAGAAAATTCAAAAAGTAACTCATTCAGAAAATGATAGAAAGATTCATTCTAAAAAAAGTATTGAAAGTAAAAAATTGAAAAAATATAGATATTAACTAAATTAAGAATTTTTAAAATATTATTTAAGATGTTTTAATAATTATTTGGATATGGAAGGTAAAAGATCCCAAATCGGGTGGGAAAATAAAGTCAGGTTGTCCTTAAAAACTGATTTCTATATATTGTGTATTTAAAGAGTAAAAAATTAACGTAAAAAATTTAATTTATAAAAATAACAAGAGAGGAATAATTTTTTTTAAGATTTAAAAATCCTACAATTCCTCCAGTAGATTCTTTAACATGAAATATCCGAGGTAATAATTAGGTTGTGAAATGAACCATTACCACAATAGTGACTTTCGAATTAAAAACCTTTAGTTGAATTAATTTTAGTTTTAAATTTAATAAATATTAATAAACAAAGATCCATGATATAAAATTTTAATTTAATAGTATACACACCTCATAAACATAAATAGTTGTATAACATCAACTGTGTCTCAAAGAAAAAAAATGAGACAAAGAACCCTCACCTCGGGTGTGAATTCCATATTATGTGTGTATACCACATATATAATATATATAAATATTATTAATTTTTTATAGAACATTAAAAATATATTTCATTGAAAATATTATTTACTTATAATCATTTATCACATGTTTATTAATAATTCTTTATTAAAATCACTATATCGGGTGATAACTCCTTCATTTTACATATATGTTTTGGTTCGATAGTTTTGGTACATATACAATGATCATGGTTGAAAAATATGCATACATTTATTCATGACATAAATATCATATATATTCATTATATACATAATTATACTCAAAAATAAAATATTGATTTATAAAAATGAATTTCACTATTCATAGAGATGGTATGACATATGTATGCATTAACGTTGATTTAAATTTTGATGATTGAAACAAAATTGAAAACATAATTAACATTTATAGGGAAATTTTAATATCATAAATATCTTACATATTAATTAAATCTATCCTTATTATTGTCCATGTAATGCAGAAATGAAAAATGAAACACCTCACATTGTAGTGGTGGTTTCCCACCAATACACACAAGAAATGTTATAATTCTTTAGTGGATAGGAATGTAATAAGGCAGATATGATATTATAAATTTAGAAGAATAATTATTTCATAAATACAATATATAAATATTAAAACTATCAAATACCCATCCATAAAATATGGTGATGAACATTATTTGTATTGTTATGTGGAGACGGTAAGACATACCAATGAAAAATCGACATGTTCACATCCCATTTGATGAAAAAGAAGGTGGATAATGTTTTTTTTCAAAGTAATAATAAATATACAGTATATTATATATTTTTTAGTTATTATTTTAAGGTAGTTTACATGGATTTATAGTATCTAAATGAATAAATAAATTGAATGAGGTCTGATAAGACAATTACATCTTCTTCGATAAGACTCATTTAGATCCCTTCTTAAGGAAACTTTGAATGGAATTTCATGAAGATAAAAACCTCTAAGTCATGTATAATGAATTTTAGAATGGATTTTTTAGTTTTTGGTCAATAAAGATTTATCAAAGGGGTATAGGGTAGAGAAATGAGGGGTGTCCATTTTTAAGTGAGGGGGGGGAAGTAATGAAATTTCTTAAAGGATAAAAAATAGAATAAGTTCATTTTCAATAAAAATGATTCAAAATTGAAAAATATTAACATATAAGGTTGGATATGGTTAAAATATAATCAAATTAAAAAACTTTGATGGGATTATGTTGAATTTTAGACCTCATATTTTAGTTTAACCCCTTAGTTAACTTATTTTAACCTTAACCACGATAACACCTTTTTTAAATATTAATGGGTTTTAATTTTACTTATATGGTGATAAAATGGTCCAAAAAATGAAAAAGGGATTAATTTTTTGACCAAATATTTTCTTAAACATATTCTTACAAGATTTTTTGGATTTTTAACTAATTTAATAAATTATTATTTTTCCAAAAATATCAACAATATCAGTTTTGATAAAATTCATTTAATTTGACATTAAATGAATAAATAAAAATATTTAATTCCAATATTCACTTTTAAAACATCTATAATATTTCTCATGTATCTATAATTTTTTTATCATTATAAATCACTCAAAAAATAGTACTTTTAGAGTTTTTAAAGGAATATTTTTTTATTTTTCTACTAATTTAATAAATATAATATCAATGTTGTAGAGGCTTTTAATGATATAATTTAGGTCTTAAAGATATTAATAAATTAACACAATAAATATAATTAGTATCTTTTTAAGCTAAAAATTTATAGATAAACCTTCAATTCTTTATCATTAAAAAATTTATAATTAGTAATGTCAAGAGGCTAACATTTTGTTGTTATCATTTTCATAAATTAGTATAAAGATCATAATAAAATAAAAATTGAAACAAGTGGCAATATGTTCTTTATTTGGATGTACATGGATGATGTTCATAGATCAAATATAATAAAATAATGTGTTGAGTTACTTTTGAGACATTTTCCCATGATTTTAAACTTATTTTACCTATTTTACACATACCAATGAGAAAAAAAGACCAAGGTTACTGATTTTAATAAAAATATTTGACAAATATTTTCACCAAATTTGAACCTCCAGATTAAAAATTTTATATTCATATTTCAATATTACATTTAAATAAATTAACAAAAATTAAGTTATGAAGAAGACACAAAAATTAAAATACTTTTATTTTCGAAAAAGGATTTTCATGTATGAAAATTTTTTATACCAAAATCACTAATAAAATTTATATCAATAAAAAAATTGGAATATTCAAAATATAGTGGAGGTAATAATTATTGTTATTATTATTTAAAAATTTATCTTTGTAAATTATTGAAACAAAAATAAAATTTTCAAAAATAACATTATTTTTCACCATTGACTGGAAAATTAATATTTCTTGAAAAATATAAAAAATTTAATCTATGTTATTTCCGAAATTATTATTAAAAAATAATATAATTTTTATCAAATTAAATATATAGTTTTTCAAAAATTAATTATAATATTCACTCAAAAAATCAAATATAATCCATTTTTGAAGAAAATTTATTTTTATGAATAAAATGTATTTCCTAAAAATTCAGTATATTTTTTTTAATAATTAGTCAATACATTTGTATTTATTAGAGAAATTGTATATCTATATTTCTTTTTTATGTTAATTCTATTAATTATATAGTATTCAATGGTTTGGTTATAGCTTTCATACATAAATAATAGTATTTCATTGTTTTTTAACATTAGTGTTGTGTGTTGTATATGCTGTCAAACATAGTGTTATTTTAAAATTTTGTAGTTTAATATGTTATAAGACATTATAACATTATAGATTACTCAGAAATCACCTAAGGATCCATTGGAAGGTGCTACACCAATCATTGGTAAGAGGTATACATTTTACTTCTCTTATGATCTTTATTAAGACCTCTCCATTGATGGAAAAAGATTGAATCTACTGACTTTCAGGCATTTTGGGTATGGGGATTTATATTTATTTTTCAAATGAAATTTTACATTAGATCTATATATATATCACCTTTTATGTTTTTTATTATACAACCAATTATCAATGTATGATAGAAATACCCCACAGTGGTGTCTAAGATAGTTTCTACAATGATTAAGCATGTTTAATCCATGTTTTCAAAAATAATCACAATCACTACAACGTGAAATTTTTCATGGTTTTATTGTGTCCACTTAATAATTCCAATAACATTATCCGAATAGTGTAGAAATTCCGGTGGTTGTTATTCTCTAGTTCTTTCAAGGCGCAATGGTCTTATCCACCACTTGGCTTCCTTGAGGTATACGAAATTTTACCCTTTTCAAAATCCTAGCATGATCTTGGGAACCCCCCATCTAGAATGTTATGGTGAAAATTAAAATGTTCAAAAAATAGTTTTTTTATTAGGGATATAAATGGTTTATAAACTATTTATAAATATTTATAATAGGTATTTTGAGACGTTCTAATTTTTAAATAGGTTATAAATTAAATAATTATAAAGTTTTCGTAATTAATTGAGGGCATATTGTGGTTCAAACACTCACTATACCAAATTTAGTTATTATATTTTCCTGCTTTATATATTTACCAGTGATAGAAAATGTTTTGGTTTGTTAAGGAATGTAAAACTAAAAACAAAATATTTATATGAATTAAAAAATGAATGAATTAAGGTATAGAGAAAGAAGATTCTCTCGAGAGATCCACATAGAGAAAACCTTCATTCTCTAATAATAAATATATTATTTTCTAAATTAACTAACTCAAATAATTTAGAATATAACATTTAATATATGGTTTTATTATATAGTGAAAAAATTATTTTCAACACACTTCCACCTCCTCAACTGATGTATAAAATTTCAAAATGAAAGATAAATATTAGGTTGCACTAAAAATACCTGCAATGACCCCCTCACCTAAACTCTAATTGGTTTGAAAAACTGTTTTTCTCCTAGAGGAAATTTTTTAGGTTATACACTCAAGATTATGAAAAAAGAGTTCAAAGTCATGAAATAATATGAAGAAACAGGAGAGAGAGAGAGAGAGAATTGAATGAGAACTCCATATTAAAAATATTCCATGAAATTATATAATTGAAGAACTAAAATTGAAATAGGTAAAATAAATAATCAAATAATAATATTTATGACTTAATCTAGAGGCTAATCCGTTCACTTATCAATGATTAGTCTAATTTATAGAGTGGAATGGAGGGTCAAGTCAGTGATTACAATATAGAATGTTTGATAAATATGTAACATGTAATCCTTTTCTATCACATTGTTGGACCTTCCAATGACTAGATCAAATCATTCTACTATATATTGAAATATTCTCTTTTTAGTCTTATATTTTGTGCCAAATTTATTCCAAATAAATTAATAAATAAAAATTGAATTGTCTTATCATTGAAGTAATATCATGTTTAATAAATCCAATCAAACATTTAATTTAGGGCTCACTATATCAATTAAACATTATGACCCAAATAAATATATTCAAATTAAAAATATATTCCAATAGGTTTCCTTGTAAATAATTAAATTTCTATGAAAAGGATAATAGACGCTATATTTTATGATATTATTATAAAGTGGAATTGAAATGAAAAAAAAAATTAATTTCAACTTATTTTAAAAAACCATTCTCCAATTAAAAATTTCTATTAAATCATCAATTCAAAAATAATTATTTACTAGTTAATATATAATTTTAATAAAAAACCTATAAATAAATAATTAATATTTTTTTATTTAAACCAAATTATTCATTCAATCCAATAATTTAATAAACAACCATAAACTTACAAATTTGTGGGATATAATAGATTGAAATGAAATGTAAAAATACAAAAAATATTACTCTTATCAATTCCCTACACTTAAAATTTACACCCAAAGTAAATTCAATGAATTGTACTAAAACAACAATTAACAAACCTATTATCAGACACATGATCTAGTATAGAATATAATCAAATATTTATTCATTATTAAAAATATAATTCCTCCTATAAATGTCCAATCCATCGACGATCTTCAATTTAAGACAAATTTCAAGTTACAGGGTTGTAAAAAATATTTAATTTTATTAAATAAATATTCTAACTAATGGAATGATCATAAATGTTTATTTCCATGTTTCTTATAATAAATCTCCATATCTCACTTCCTTTATATAACCAAAATTATATTCTTATTAGTGAATTTTCCCCTTATTCTTATGGTGTTCAATATTTCCCTCACCTAAATCCTTTACATTTTCACAATTAGGCACAATTCTTTTATTATATGTTTATTATATGATTATATTTAGTAAAAAATAGCTTATGAAATTATGTGGGATCCGAAATTCCCCCTCTACTCCAGTTTCAATTGGAATATATGAATCTTTTTTAAGTTGGATCTCTTAGGTGTTCCTTTTCACAATATTCATGTTACTCATGTTAGAGTTACAAATTCTATTTTTCTCATGTTATAATATTAATTATGAATAATTAATTTCATTTACAATCCATTCAATGTTCTAATGAAAACATTTCCACAACGGTTGTGGAAAACATTCTCTAGAATCATATAAATTTAACAACATAAAAATAAACTAAAACCTAAAAACTAGCACAAAATTTTTCATAATGCTTGAAATAATTTATAAATAAAATTTATAACCTTGTAAATCATAAAAATTGAAAAAATAAAATAGTAAAACCAATTTAATTCCTAAACAGACCATCACCATTCCTCCAAACTTTTACAGTTACTACCCCCATTTTGATTCAAAAATGATTTCACCAAATTTTCATGTAGAATTATATTTTGAATATACAAATCATGTATAAAAGAAAATTAAAACCTGAATTATTGGATGAATCATATTTTGTTTAGTCGATTAAGTGCTTCTCATTAAAATGTATATGTAAAATGAGGAAATAAAAAAAATATAAATCCATTGGAAGTAAAATAGATTGAAATAAAAAGAGAAAGGGAAAAGAGAAGGGATAAGTTATGGTATTCCCCATATGAAGCCCCTGAGTTTTGAATACCCCTAGATTTGTTGTGATAATTGTTATCCATAGTCATATGGTGGGTGGATCTTGTTTTTATAAGGCCCTAGACTCAAAACATTACCCAATCTTGAGATCAGTCAACAATTTGACATTAATTCACATTGAGTATCTTTTCAGGTTTATATTTTTAGAGAAATAAACTATTATTAATATATATCATTCATTAATAATATAAGAGGATACTATAAAAACAATATCCATTATTTACACCAAAGGAAACCCTTTTAACAATAAAACATGATTTCTTATTGTGATAGAAATCTTTTTGACTTCTTCCATTCTCTTACTCATCCTTATAAACTAAAATACATTTTAAAAACATGAGATAAGAATAAAAACCTAGTAATAGATAAAATTAGGGAAGTAAACATTAGTAAATGAATATTTATAAACCCATGAATTCATAAGAATAGAAAAAACTTCATAGAAATCATAAATCAAAATGGTAACTTGTGGCATCCAAATCATACTTACATTATAGCTTTCACAACTACATAGGGAGTAACATTCATGGCTACTTTTAGAAAACACATTAAAGTATATTCCCTAAATATCTTAGAAGAAGCATTAATGTTTAACTCAGTCTCACTACCCAATGCATTGGAGAGGTATCGTGAGCTCACTTTCCCTCTAATTTATTACGGAACCACTAGTATACATAAGAAATTCCCAAGAACCAAAACATAACCATTACAAATAAAAAAAGAATGAAGGAAAAATAAAATTTGGATATTCCAGTAAAAAAATATCATTTTATGGTATTGAAAAAATCAATCCTTTTTCAAAACCATTTTCAATACAATAAAACATAAAAGAGTATATAGTATTTATTTTCCTTTAAAAAAAATACAGCTTCTATAGGAACCCAAATATCAAAGAATTATTACGGTAGCGAAAAGGTTGTTGTCGCCGCATAGGTTACAAAGAAACATTATTTTTATTATTTAGTAAAATGATTATTAGAATATTATTCCTTTTGAAAACTATTGAATTAAATTTAAATTCAAATGGTTTGATTATATATCGTATAAAAGGAAGTCATGTATAAATAAAAATATGACTCAATTGAAGGATATGGAGAAGAAGTACCTTACCTTAAGTCCTACTTGTCTATTAAATTCATTAATTTTGAGATTAATAAATTTATGCTAATTTAAAATTGATTTATAATATTTTTAAATTAACATGTTATAAAAAAATAGTTAATTTTTTGAGTTTATATTAGACTTCATGTCAATGTTTGCTACTTGAGTAAAAAATGAACTTGTTTTGATGCAAACTATCTATGTTTTCATAAGTCTATATTCTCCAGAATTATATTCATGATTTAAATATGATATATATCCAGTATATATGTATCTATAATAGTCCCTAATACTTGGAAAAACTAAATGAAATGTACGATTCATGTAGACGGTAGGCCGTATGTATGCATGAACACTACTTTCATTTCATTGACATATTAAAAGAATGAAAAATAAATGATAAATATTTATATTATAATTTCATTATAATATCTATTTTATATATTTCACATAGGGTCATTAACACCATCTTTTATACATTCCATGCATTTCAAGAAAGAGTCATATCACTTTGAGGGGGCTGTAATCCACAGATCATCAAATGAAATTATCGTATTTAAACATTAGCGAAAGCATAAATCTATGTTTTCAAAAAAATTAAAAAAACATAGAGACAATATAAATATAATATATATCATATAGAAATATAATTCTATCATAATTTATACCATGATAGGTGGTCGGAGAATATTGAACAATCATGGTTTTTTGAGGCAGACATTCATCGTAAACAGAAACAATTTGTTCTATATCCATTAGATGAAGGTGTTTTTAAGTATAGGTAAACCCATTATCATAAAATAATCCTAGTATATTGAGGATACATGTGTTGTTTTAAAATAATGGAATAAATATAGGTTATGGGGTTGGAGAAAGAAAATTATTGAAAGGAGCTTGAGAGGAGATGTTACATCTAAATCAGGTAACTCCTTTTGATTAGAGTCAAAAGGATTTCTTGAATTGCCTTCCACATAAGGTAAGGATTATAAGAAGAAGGGAGGGATTTTTGGAGCTTATTTGAGAAAATTTGGATGACCCAAGTCACTTTAGAGGTGTGAGTAAGTGGGTATAAGTGGTGACCATTTATAAAAGGGATGTGGGAACTTTATGAAACTCTTGAAATATTATTTTAGTATAAATTGATTTTAGAATTATAATAGATTATAAATGAAATAATTTTAGGATTATACGAGTATGGGTTTCAATACTTTCAACCAACAGGTTTTAAATGTGTTTAGTTTATAAATTTAACCTTATCTTTTGGCTTTAGCCCGTAGTTAAATAAATTATCTCTTACCATGTATTCTTGTATTTTTACACTATATGGTTAATATAGTTATTATAAAATTACAAGAGAATATATAGTTGATTATTAATTAAATTTTTAACATTATCTATGTTATTTGAAAGAATATTATATTTTTATTACTATTATATCATTTAATAAAATAGTATTTGTTTTTAAAACTCATTTATGTAAACTTCGACACAATTTGGAAATTGATTTTTGTTAAAGTCATAATAAAGTGATTAATTATAAAAAAATATTTTAAATTGAAGATAACATTTCATAATAATCCATAAATTCTTATACAGAATAAAAACATTAAAATTTCATTTATTTCAATTTTTAAAATATCATTTAATTGAATCTTTCGTTAATAAGGTAATCACTACATAATCATTGTGTCATATAGAAATTTATGTATTTAATGTCTAAAATTTATAAATAAAATACCATGATGTGGGAAATATTTTTATATTTATTATTAATAATTATAGTCAAAGATACCAGTTATAAAACCATGAATTAAAATTGTTTTATTATAAATATATGTGTTTATGTTTTATTTCTCTATACTTTAAATTTATGATTATAACATTTCATTATGACAACCATGTGGATCCCAAATTCCAAAAGTTTGGAATAAGGATTTTATTTTGGTTTACCATGACTCATAAAATAGGATTAGAACACGTTTTAGTATAGTTTTATATTATAATAAAATTATTTTTGTCCTTATTTACCTAATTTACCATTTAACCATGGAAAATTAAAAATAATTACAGAAATTACTATTCATAATTTCCCCAAATAAAAGGTACATATTTTACAATCTGGACCTTATCATTCCAAACATTTAATCCAATTTTCCAAATTCTGAACACATAATATTCATTACTTAATTTAAAATTAAATCCCATTTTCAAAATGAGAAAATTGGTTTTTAAAAAGTAAAAACTGTTGAAAGATTGACACGTGTTTATATAAAACTTCAATGTGAAATTATTTCCAATGACCATAATTTCAAAAAATGATAAAAACTTAATCAAATTAAATTTTAAAACCAATTAAAAGGATAATGTAACTATACAAAAAATTTCAATGAAAAACACTTGAATTAAAATGAATTGTTTTTTTATATTCATTAAAAAATGAATTTTATCAGAAAAATACCAAAATGAAAAAAAGATAATTTCAATGTCATAGATATAAATTAAAAGTTTATTTTTTAAAATATAACATATAAAAGTGATAAAAACTAGATTTAACATGAGTTCTCCATCAAAAGGTGGTAAAAATTCCTTTTTTAAAAAATTCTTCCTTTATACTCAAAATTGATTTTGTTATTTTATATTGTCTATAAAACATATAATAAAATTTTTAAACTTCATATTGAGTTTGTATTTTGTTATTATAATCCCAAAAGTGTGATATGATTTTATAAACACAATTTTTATCATTTAAAATGGTTTTCATAAAAACATTTCCTTTACATTCAAGGGGTTTTTATTTCCATTTTTATTAAATTTGGTAACTAATGAATGATTATATAAACATGTGTAAACCATATTTTCAAAATTCAGTTAATAAAGTTCATTCATGACATTCCAATGACTAGGTTATAATAGTAATAATTAAATAATATTATTGAGTAGTTCATTTAATCTTGATGTTTCATATCATGTATGCTATTGAACATAGTGTTTATTTCATAAACCTAGGGATGTTACATACATCCCCCTTTAAAAAATTTCATCCTTGCAATTTGAATTTGGGGTTAGTAACTAATGTATGTATTTTTAAAATACCCTTATTTCAACCCCACATTAGAAAAAGGGTTAATAAAACTACCACTTAAAAGAAAGAAATAGAAGTACAAAGGTCATCCGAGATAATATATACTTGGATTACATATAGTAAAACATTGGTTTTGAAGAAAAACTAAAAATATTTTTCTAGTGGATAGTGATAGAAAACATGATCATAAGAATGGTAACAATCAAAAAACCACAAATTTTTGATGGGTTAAACGATCTTTGATTTCACAGTTGGACAAGTAAACTGATTAAGTTTTTGTTCTAATATACTTTTCATGAATTTGATGTTTTTATTTATGAGATTCACTAAAAAAATCAGAAAACTACTTACTTTTCAACTAGAGTTTCATCATTTAATAAATTTTTACCAAAAACTCATCTTTTCTCCAAATGATGAATATTCAAGATATAATGGTCACACCAGAAGCACTAGAATCAAATTCTAGAGAATCACATAATTCAAAAATGATTAACTATATATTCCTCATGTATTAAAATATTAACCAAAACTAAAAATTTTAGGATAAAAATAAATAATTTCCCCAAAAAAATAATAATCCTTTATAAGTAGAAGGAACACTTTTAATCTATAAAAGTCATCATTAATACCCTTCTTCTACATATATCATTCAAAAAAAGGTCCTTAAATTTACTTAAAATAATACAAACTAAATTGAAACCCAAAATTCAGAAGTATTTTATCACATAGTATTATTGGATATGTTTTAATATTGTCTCAAAATAACATAAATCTCTCTTAATGTCTCATACCAAAATAAATTAACCTAATCACATATTCTCTATGATAGGTTAACCATTTCCCTAAATAACTTAATTCCCCATGAGTCCCCAAATGAAATCATAGATTCCTCCGAAATATATATCAACCATTACTGCTCAATTAAAATCCCATAGTACTCTATTTACATTAATCACATAAAGTTACTGAAATAGTGAACGTCATTCAAAATAACATTTATCACCTAATCAAAAAAAATTTTTCCAACACCAAGGACATAAATTTGATGAAACTTATGTTTGAAAAATCAACATATTCTTACTCCATTAACTCATTTAAGTAAAATAGAAATTTAAACAAACAAGGAACTTCACATAGGCTAGTGGTAAGCGATGCAACCATTTCTCCCTTCAGTTGAGGGTTCGATTCCCGTGGCCTTTCCGGATGTGACAAGTTGTAACCCATCTCGTGGATTCGCACCCATACTACGTGTTTTCCATTATATAAAACTATTTCACTCTTATAACATTCTTCAAATATTATAATGTTATGAAAATAACCATAACATATTTTAACATCAAAAGTTATCTCATAGCTTTAATTTTTCATCCCAAAAAGTTAAAACCCTAAATTACCTCAAAAAAATATCATAAGAAGATTATATGTTACTTTATAATTATACCTAAAAATTCAAGGATAATTATTCCTCAAACAATATTTCCACATAAAAAACATTAGGGTTAAACATACAATAAGAATACTTCCAAATTCATCCCATTATCAAAAGAGCATTAAAATTTTTAAACATTTAATCACCCATATAACTCTTGAATGTATTATATGTAGTATTATTAATTATTCAGAGTTATTCATGATCCATTAATCATGTTTTTCCATATTAATACTTTGTAATTATTTCTTAACAACAAAACATGAATTATGTACTAATATTTAATTATGGAAAGAAATATTATAAGAAATAATCCATGCATTACATAGATCATTTTATGTTTCTTCATCTTTAATTGGAATGGAATTAGGTATTGGTAAACATATATTTGTATGGTCCTGCTATTCCCATTCCCAAACCTTCTTTGTAGGATAACTATTTTTATAATGACCATGCTTCCCACATTTAAAACATTCAATTAATTTATTAGAAATAACTTATTTCCCTTTAAAGGTGTCCACTGAATGCATGTTTTTTTCCTTTGTAGGTTATTGATTTAAGACATTAATTTCCACATTAATAACATCTTATTGTCCCTGTAAAACATTTTCCTAGGTGTTTCCTTCCATATCCTTGACACGTATGTTGTTGAATATACTTAATTTTATTATTATTACCTGAACTTCCCTAGGTATTAGTTTCTAACATATATGCTTCCTTAGACAAATAATCAAGGTTAAAGTGTTCAATCATGACTCTAGATAGTTGGTTTAGAATAACCACAAGAGTTATCATTACATCTCCCATTTCATTCAATTTCTTATTTGGAAAACCACCGTAGTTTCACTCACATCCATTATTACATTGTTACAATTAGATTCATACATTTACTAAAACAAAAAGATTTTATTTATTAAAAACAAAATATACTATCATATGAGGAACACTAGGATATAATTATTCATGTTATCTAAAACTAATTAATTTTTTAAAATTAACTATGATTCTTCCAATAATTCTAGCCATTATGGTGGTATAAAACCTATAACTTATTCTTAAAAATAACCATAAGCTCTAAAGTTATCTAAAATAACCTCTGATACCAACTAGAAGGCCCCAAAATTAAAACATTACCTAATCTTTAGATAAGTCAATAATTTTACATTAACTCATATCGAGTATCTTTTCGGGATTACAACTTTAGATAATTAGGCTATTATTAATACATATCATACCATAATAATACAAGAGGATACTATCAAAATATTATCCATTTTTTCAACAAAAGGAAACCATTTTAAAAATAATACACTATTTATTTTCTTGATAAAAATATACATTACTTATTCCTTTCTCTTACTCATCATTATAATATGTGAAAACATTTGAGAAACTTTGGATAAGAAAAAAGATATAGTAAAGGATAAAATAAGGTAAAAAAATGTTGCTACATGAATATTTATAAACCCATAAATTCATAATAATCATGAAAACTTCATAGTAATAATAAACCATAAAGGTAACTTGTGGAAGCCATATCACACTTACATTTTAGCTTTCACAACTACATAGGGAGTAACCTTTATGGTTTCATTTGTAATACCCATCATAGTATATCAATAAATATCATAGAAGAAAACTTATTGTTTAACTCCATATCATTTCCCAATACATTGGAGAGATATAATGGGATCACCTTCCCTCAGTTTATCATAGAACCATCTATATACATAAGAAATTCCAAAAAACAATAACATAATCATTACACATAAAACAAGCATAAAGGAAAAATAACATTTCCACATTGCAATCACAATATATCACCTCATGATATTGACCAAATAAATCCTTTATCAAAACCATATTTTTACCAAAATACATAAAAAATTTATATGTTGTTTATTTCTCTTTTAAAAACATTACAGATTATAGAGGAATCCAAATATCAAATAATGCTCATGGTAGTGGAATGTTTTTTGTCTCCATGTATGTTAAAAAGATGAATTAATTTTTTCATTTAGTAAAATGATTTGTAGAAATAAATTCCTTTTGAAAAACATTGAATGATATTCAAATTCAAAAGGGTTGATTATATAAAATATATAAGAAATGCATGTATAAATCAAAATATGCATCAATAAAAGAAGACTAAGACGAAGTCCCTTACATTGAGTCTGACTTGTCTCCCTCTTTCTTTAATATCCGGAATAATAAACCAAGATTAATTTATAATTTATTTCTAATATTTTTGAATCTTATATTTTATTTTATATCACTTTTTACAATGTTATAACAAATATTTAATTATTTTATTCTGTATAGGATGTTTTTTCAATGTTCGGTACTTGAGTAAAAAATGAACTTGTTTTGTTGAAAATTATCCATGTGGTCATAAGTACATAATAGCCAGAATGAAATTCATGATTTAAATATCATTTTTATATAGTATATATGTATTTATAATAGTCCATAATATTTGGAGATAAGAAATGAAATGTACTGTTAATGGAGATGGTAGCTCGTACATACCCATGAATGCTACTTTAATTTCATTTTCATATTTAAATATTGAAAACTAAATTATAAATATGAATATTATAATATCATCATAATATATATGTTATATATGTTACATATATTAATTAAAACCATCCTTTATATGTTCTATGTATTCCATGATGGATTCATATCACTTTG
The DNA here is from genome assembly GCA_963277665.1 of Viscum album. Classification (NCBI taxonomy): domain Eukaryota; kingdom Viridiplantae; phylum Streptophyta; class Magnoliopsida; order Santalales; family Viscaceae; genus Viscum; species Viscum album. Next base: position 529,305,499 of record OY728146.1, read on the forward strand.
AGTGGGCAGTAGTCCACACTTCCTTAAACAAAATTACTGTATTTACACATTATGGAAATCATAAATACATGTTATAATAAAAATTATAAAAATCATAGAAACACTATAAATATAATATATATAATATATAAATAAATTTATATCATAATTTCCACCCTTCTATGGGGTAGGATAAAATTGAATAATCATTGTTTCTTGAGGCGGTAGTTCTCCATACACAGAAATAATATATTTAATATCTATTAGATGCATGTGTGTGTAATATTAGGACAAAAAATTAGTATAAAAAAACCACTAGAATATTTATTATATAGGTTTTTTTATAAAATAATGGAATAAAAATATTTTATGGAGTTGGAGATTAAAAATAATTGAAAGGATCTTGATAGGAGACGTTATCTCTAAATTGGTTAACTTCTTTTGATTTGAGTCAAAAGGGTTTCATGAATTTACTTTTTCCCTAGGTAAGGATTATTGGAGTAAGGGAGGAATGTTGGGATATTATTTTATCTGAATTTAGAAGAGACAGGGGTCTTGAGCTGTGTGAGTAGGTGGATAAAGGTGGTGTCTTTTTTTGAGAGGGAGGAGGGGTACTATAGGGAAGTCATGAATTATTATTTAATTATAAACTAGTTTTAGAATTATAATTGATAAAAAGTGATATATTTTGAGGATATAATGAGGATGGTTCTCAATACTCTCAAACAACATGTTTTAGAAAATTTAGGTAAAAAATATAACCTTTTCTTTTGGCTTTAACCCTCATTTAGATAAAATAACTCTTACTATGTCTTCTTTTATTTGTTCACTATAGGGATAATATCGTTTCTATAAAATTACAAGAGAAAATAAAGTGGATAATTGATGGATTTTTTAATATTACTTAACCCATTTTAGGAATACTATTTTTTTATGACTATTATATCATTTAATAAAATAGTAATTGTTTTAAAAACCCATTTTTATCAATTTTGACACTATTTAGTAATTGATTTTTGTTAAATTCATAAAAAAATTTATTAATTAGAAAAAATTATATTAAATCAAATATAAAATGTCATACTAATCAATAAAATTAATGGATGACATCAAAAATTTTCAAATTACATTTATTTCAATATTTATAATATCATTTAATTGAATCATTCATTAATAAGGTAATCACTACATCATCATTTTGTCATAAATAATTTATTTATTTAATGTATAAAAATTTTAAATAAAATAACATAATTTAGGAAATATTTCAGAATTATAAAGAATTTTTATATTCAAATATATCAGTTATATAACCCAGTATTAAAATTGTATAAGTAAAAAGATACATATTAACATTATATTTCTCTTTACTTTTAATTAATTATTATAACATGTCATTATCACACTCAAGTGGGTCCCAAATGCCAAACGTTAAGCCTAAGGATTGTTTTGGGTTTACATGTCTCATAAAATAAGATTATTACACGTGTTATTATAGTTTTATATTATTATAATATCATTTTTACCCTTATTTACCTAATTTACCTTTTAACCGATGTAAATAAAAAATAATTACAAAAGTTACTATTCATAATTTCTAATAATGAAATTTAACTATTTTAAAAATTTAGACCTTATGATTCCAATTAAGGAATCTATTTTTCAAAATTAAAAACATATAAGTTGAATTAATTAATTTAAAATTAAATCCTCTTGTCAAAATGAGAAAACGGGTTTTTAAAAAGTAAAAACCATCAAAATATTGAAATGTGTTTATATAAAATTTCAATGTAAACTTACATAAAATGACCATAATTTTATCAAATTATAAAAAATAAATATAATTACACTTTAAAATCAACTAAAAGGATAACATTTCTATATAAAAAAATTAATACAAAAAGGATATTTTGAATTAAAATGTAGTATTTATCACTATTCATTAAAAATGAATTTTATCAGAAAAACCAATATTCAAAAAAAGTAAATTTGGATGTAAAAATTCAAAATAAGAAGTTTATTTTTCAAATATAACATATAAAAGTGGAAAAATAGATTTCAAACGGGTTCTCGATCAAAAGGTGATAAAAATGCATTTTTTGAAAAGTCTCCCTTTTATTATTAAAATTGATTATGCTCTTATATTTGGTCTAGAAAACATATAATATGTATTTTAAACATCACATTGAGTTTATATTTCCTTAATATAATCCAAAAAGTGTGATATTATTTTATAAACACAAATATTCTCATTTAAAATGGTTTTCATAAAAAAAATCATTTATATTCAATTGGTTTTTATTGATATTTCTTTTAAATTTGGTAACCAAAGAATCATTATATAAACATGTTTAAGCCATTTTTTTATATTTTAGTTAATACTGTTCATTACCACCATTCTAGATATTTTTTTAACATGGTAACTTTTAAATAATAATATTTAGTTGTTCATTTATGCTCGATGTATCCAATCATGTAAGCTATTGAACATAGTGTTTCCTTTTTAAAACATGGGATGTTAAAATTTTTTTATAAAAACCATTTATTTTTTCATATAGTTTTATTCATATATCTTTTTTAGGTCTTCATTCATATATTACAATAATCCCATCTCTATTTCAATTAATTATTATTTATATGGTGGGGGTAGGATTAAAAACAGGTCCTCGTCCTATGATTAAACCACAATTTCTATAGAAATTTCTTGTACTTACATGACTGAATATCTAGCTGAAATTGTAAAAGATTTATTATAGGTGAATTTAATGAACAATTTATGTTAAATAAAATTTAATCATTTTTAATTTAAATTTATATTTCTTATGAATAAAATCATAAGATATTGTTTCTCTATGAAATAACCTAGGAGATTCTTTATATACAACTCTTAGTAAATGTTTACTATGTTTGGGGAGATCTATATGAACCTCATCATGTCCATTTCCATTAATTTATTTACCATCCATGGAATTCAATGAGATGGTAGAATCTGAAAAATTAAAAAAATGGAAAGTTAGTTCTCAATTTGGTTTCAATGGAATTAAAATAAATTGATTTCATGAAAGAATTATCTCACTAATATGGTTCACCTTATTCTAATTAATCATGTAGAAGTAACTCATGGGATATATTTATAATGAATGGAAGCTGGTATATAGGATCCTCAATATTTTCTGCAAATTCTACCTCATGGGTGTTTTATTCTTCCATGCATAGGGAGAGGTACAAAGGTAATAATTAATTGAGGATTGGGTGATCAAGTTGTTATATACCTTCTAAAAAGGGATTCCAAGATTATTCCATAAAATTATGACCTCCCATAATTCTATAAACATGAATATTATCATGAAGGATATTTTATGGACATTTATGAGTGTGTGTGGATATTAGAAATTCCTTGTATAAATTCTTATCAACCTCCTGTAGTTATCAAACATTAAAAATGGGAGTGTTAATATCACCCACCATTAGTTTTGGTTAATGTTTAGGTTTAGGTTTATCTAATTTATTCTCCGGAGATGCATGGTTTTAGCCATCTATTTTTATCCTCATATACTTTATTTATTCTCTATGTTCTTACAACAGGTATTTTCATTAAATTATATATTCTGGTTATTATTGTTTCCTGTGGTAGTAATAAGTCTATGAATAATAATTTTAATTTAAATATAACATTGAAAAATATGTTTTTTGAAAGAAGAAAAAGTTATTTATAAAATTTGAACAAACATAGTGAATCAAAAACTATTTGGCTCCCTAATATTGATTCCATGTTCGGAAATTCATATCACTTGTGGTAAAAAAGATACAATTTATTTCCAACGCAACACAATGAATGAAAATTGTTGTATCACATTAGGACATCTTATGGTTCAAATAATAACTATTCTAAATTCATTTTTTTGTCTTTGATACTTGTAAATTAAAATAAATGTTTATTGTTTATTATTTATGGAATGAAAAATTATAACTAAATATTTATATGCAATGAAAATATAATGAATGTTGGTTTTGTAGAATGGATATTATCCTAGTATAATCTCCTAGATAGAACCATCATTGTATTATCATAAATCATATATTTAAATAATGAACCCAAAAAGTTAATTGTGATTATAATTTTCTCCATATATTTTAAATATATAGCATTCCCATTGGTTCTAATACAAATATATATTCTCAAAGAATAGAAAAAATTGAAAAAATAATGAAAATACATATGTGTACTAAAGATCCATATAAATATACACCTACACTAAACTCTAAAAATAATAATTAAAATTAACAATTTATGCCTAAATACCAAGATTTAAAAACTTGATTATTACCTCCAAAAATTCCTTAAACTAATTAATCTTTGAGAAGTAACTCGTGGACGAGAGTTATAGTGGATGGAATATGGTATAGAGGATCCTCAATATTTTCTTCAAATTCAACCTCATGGGTGTTTTATTCTTCCACGCATAGGGAGAGGTACAAAATTAAAAATTAATTAAGGATTGGGAGATCACCTTGTTTTATACCTTCTAAAAAGTTATTCCAAGATTCTTCCATAAACTTATGATCTCTCATAAGTGTATAAACATTAAAATTATCATTAAATATCTCCTATGGCCATTTATGAGTGTGTATGGATATTACAAATTCCATTTATAAATTCTTATTAACCTCTTCTAGTTATCGAACATTAAAAATGGGAGGGTTAATATCATCGACCATTTTCTTCCATTTATGTTTAATCTTAGGTTTCTCTAATTACTACTCTAAAGATGCATGGTTTTATTCATCTATTTTTGTCCTCATATACTTTATTTATTATCTATATTCTTACAACTGGTATTTTCATTAAATTTATTATTCTGGTTATTATTTTTTCATGTGAGATTAATAAGTCCATGAATTATAATTTCAATTTGAATATATCATTGAAAAAGATGTTTTTTGAATGAAATTAAAGTTGTTTAGAAAACTTGAACCAACATAGTGAATCAAGCACTATTTGGCTCCCTAATATTGATGCCATGTTTTGGAATTCATATTAATTATGGTAGAAAATCCATAATTTATTTTCTAATGTAACACAAAGTATAAAAATAGTTGTATAACATTAGGTTATCTTAATATTCAAATAATCACTGTTCTAAATTCAATTTTTTTTGTCTTCTATACTTATTAATTAAAAGAAATATTTCTAGTTTTTTATTTATGGAATGAGAAATTAAACTAAATATTTAGATGCAATGAAAATAGAATAAATGTTTGTTTTAGAGAATGGATATTATACTAGAGGAATATCCTAGATAAAAACATCATTGTATTATTAGAAATTAGATATTTAAATAATTAACCCAAATAACTATCTTTTATAATAATTTTCTTCATATATCTTAAATATATTGTGTTCCCATTATTTTCTAATAAAAATATATATTCTCAACCAACAGAAAAAATTGAGGAAATAATGAAAATCTGTATATGGTACTAAAGATCCCTATAAATATACACCTATACTTAACTCTAAAAATAATAATAAAAATATATCATTAATGTGTAAATACCAAGATTCAAACAACGGATTTTTCCCCCAAAAAATTCCTCGGGGTAACTTCTCATGATTATGAGTATTGTCAATCATAGTGATGATATGATAAGATGAAAACACATAGAGGGAGTAATGTGAAAACATTATTAAAAATATGAAATGTAATTAAAAAAAGTAAGAACAAAAAACTATATTATAAAAAACAAATTAAAATAACTTTAACCATATTTTTCAATGTAGTAGATTATACCTTCACATTCCAGTTCCCTTCCTAATTTATACAATGAAGGGGAGCCTCAGGTAAATGTATACAACTTATAATTTTTTATAATAAAGTCAAAAAACCATATTTTTTATAGTATGGTTGACCCATATAAATAATGAATCAAATAGTTCCCCACTTGAAAAAAATATTTCTTTTTTAGTCTTATATCATGTGTAAAAATTTCAGCCCATTCCAAGCATGGATAAATTTTCATGGTGCATTCAATGAAGTATAGTGTAGTTTGAAATACACAGTCCATCATGGATTTCAGGTAAAATTATCTTCATTAAACATTTTTTTCTATTTTTAGACAATAAAATTAAATATGTATCCCAATAACATTCTATGTAAATTAAAAATTTAAAATAAAAAATCAGAAAAGTGAATATTTCTTGAAAATTATTGTAAAGATAAATTTTAATGGGAAGAAATATAATTTATTCGAGGTTTTTGAATTTATTCACCAATTAAAAATTACTATTAAATCATTAATTTAAAAATATTATTTTTCAAGTAATATCTAAATGAATAAAAATAAATTAATAATTAATAATTAATCAATTTTTTAAATTCAATATAAATTATAATTTTAATTAAAAAATATTAAATCACCCATGAATTAATATATTTGGGGGATTTAAAACATTGAAATTAAAAGTAAAATTGTTGAAAATATTATCTCTACCACTTTCTTACACAATTTAGAAGCAAAATTTTCTTACATGTGGGTTATTAAGTATGATATTTTTCAGGGATTTTGTTTTAGAACAATCGAAATGAAAATTTTCCACTTGTTTTAGAGGTAAATACATCTAGACCCATATTAAATAAGACTTATGGAATGAATGGAAATACTTATTTGTGTCACAAATTTTGTGATAAAACATTGGTATGAGCTATATATGATTTACTCATCAGATAGATGAATGAAATGTGATATGTTCGGTAACATAGTCTTTATTTATGGATTAATCAATAAATTTTATAGGCCCATATTGGATTGAAATTTTTTATGTTTAGTGGTCATCTAATATCATTGATAAAATAATTACATAGGATTAAATATGATTTATATTCTATATATTAAGGAGTAAATGTTTGTATATTGATATGGGTATATTTGATGGAGATCATAGAATACCCCTTAGTAGATTATGTAGTATAAATTATTTATAATAGGCCACTATTAAATATATGATAAAAGGATTTATTAATTATTTTATAAGTTAATAAAGCCTAAAATTTCACATGGTTAGGCCTTGTATAATGATTAAATGTTGGAAAAAGTGTTTTCTCCAAAATGTGGAGACCTTTAGGAATCTATAACTGAAGATGTTTGGATGGATTCACTAAAATTATTGAGGTTTTTCATAAGGTCATTAGAGGGTTTTGGGAATGAGTGATATTGTTGTATTTTCCCAAATACAGGAACCACTACAACATAGTGTTATATGTGAATGCATAATAAACAACCACTGTAACATCCCATGTAATTACAGAAGAATGCTTTTCCATATTTATTAATATTTATGAATTATATATTAATTCCAATTTGAAATGGATTATATGTCTGATAGCATACCTGACATGCAATAATGAGTTTCTTTAAATCCTTATAATGTATACAAGACTATGATATACCAAAAAATAATACATTATTAAAGTCATTTTTAAATGTTAGTTAACACCTACCCATTGTATTTGAGGGAATGAATAGAACAACCTATATTATATATAAAAATGTTTATTAAATGTTTTTACTTTCTTATAATTAATTTTAGAGGCTTAAAATGAGAATAAAAATCAATTTTAAGAATAAAACTCTCTAATTTTATTAAAAGGTAGTTTCCCGCCTTTTAATGGAGAACCCTTTTTCAAACTAGTTTTTGCCTCTTTTATATGTTATATTTGAAAAAAATATACTTCTTATTTATAAGTGGGACATAAAAATTCACTTCATTTTATTTTTTGATATTTTTTTAATAAAATTCAATTTTTAGTGTATAGTGAAAAAATATTGCATTATAATTCAAAACAGCATTTATGTCTAATTTAATTATATTATAAAACTATAATTTTACATGGGTTTAAGGTAAAATTTTCATATTGTATAGTGTAATTAATTTCTCATTTAAATTGGATATAAATGCATGTCAATATTTTGATGAGTTTTACTTTTTAAAAACATGTTTCCTCAAACCATCAATGAGATTAACATTAAACTAATTTTAGTAACTATTGTGAATTGATTTTTCAAACAATTAAATACATTATTATAATTATTATGAAAAAGGTGATATAATAGGATCAAATTAATTTTTCGTGGATAGTAACTTTAGTATAATATTTACCACGGTTAAATGTAAATCCAGTAATTAATTGTAAAAATAATATTATAATAATATAAAACTAACCTGACACTTGTTTTAATCTTGTTGGATGCATTATGGTCGACCAAGATAATCCTTGGGTTGAAATGGTGGGATTTTTAAGCCACCTGGGATTGATTATGACATTTATAGCATATAATTTAAAATAAAGACGAAAAAGTCATAATAATGTCTGTTCTTACTAAAACAATTTCAATATGGTGTTATTTAAGTGATACATTCAGCTATAAGTATTCATTAGAAAGATAAAACTATGACCTATGTCAGGGTAATTTCTTTAAAAATTTTATAAAATATATAATTAAATTTAATTATGACACAATGATAATCCAATAATTGATTTACTAATTAATGAATCAAATAAATGATATTATAAACATTAAAATAATTATTATTTAAAATAATGTATTCGATAAACATATTCTTACGTGACTATGACATGTTTTAAGTCTATTAAATTGTTATTTTGATGTTGTATCTTTGTTTGGTTTTTATTTAAATTCAATGAAATGATTAGTTTAAAAATTGGAAGAATTGATATTTTATAAAAATAATTATTTATTAAATTATTTAAAAATCCGAAAAATAATTTAAAATAAAAAATTTCATATTATAATGTCTAAATTTCATTAAGCTTCCAATTATGTAAAATTTAACATATATATGTAAAATTTATAGCCTCTTAATATTTAAAAAGTTGTCACAAAAAATAAAATTAAATGAAACTAATTAACGGTAAATAGAAAATAAAAGGTTTAAAATAAAATAAATAAAAATTTAACAATTATTGGATGAGAGGATTTAGAACTATATTCATATTATATTAGACATATGTCTTGTTGGGGTCATTCTCATTAAAAATTTAATTTACATTAATTTAATATTTAAATAGTTTCTAAAGGTGCCCCTCCCCTCTCCTATAAAAAGGTACCTGCTATTATATAATAATCACACTTAAAGAGCTATTTTATTATGTAAATATATTCCTATAAAGATTTATACAACCCATACCTATATTCCCGAGGCCTAATTTTAGGCAGAATACCCTTCTTAGTGTTGTTATGGTGTTCTTCAAAAGTGATCAACCCAACAAGAGGTATCATTTTTAAGTGTTTCTATTCTATTTATTCTTTTGATTCCTTAAAATATTATTCTTATAAGATGAAATATTAACTCTAGTATCATAAATATACTGATATTTTATTTTCTCAATATCATTACCTAAATCTATATAAAATTTCATCAAATCGGAAATGAACATTTCGTTCGTGTGAACGAGGGACTACCGTCTCGCGAACTGATATTGTTTTTTTAATTACTACCTATAAGGACTAGATATTATTATGGAATCAGTTTACATACATGATATTTATGAAATATTATTATTTGTAAAATAATAATATTTCTTTATGTTCTTATCTTCGATGCACAGAAAAAAGATGACTTCATTTGTGAGTATGTGTGAACTATCACCTCCACGAAGCGATGTGGATCGTTTTTATTCACCAAATCACATGTATTATATATATAATTATATTTAAATGTTTTTGACAATGTTAATAATATTTTGACCATTCTATAAATATAAAATAATAATTACCTTAAATTCATAATGATAAATGAAAATGGAAACGTTACTCATGCGTATATACGACCTACCATCTCCATTATTATAATGTTTTTCATTTTTCATACCAAAAGTGAGTGGTTTGATTTAGAAATTATAATTGATGTATAAATGTTATTATTATTTCATTAATGTTATTCTATAGATGATAATTTATGATCCCATGAAAAATTAACATCAGAACAAATTCATTTTCGACTCAAGTACAGAATATCGACAAAACGTTCGATATAGTCATAAATAATTATGTAAATATTCTAACATGAAAATAATTGATATAAAAGGAATAATAAAATTAAAAAAATTTCTCATAAAATTATAAATTAAACAAATGTTATTATTTAGGAATATAATTGTTGTACGTGATGAGTCATACTCAAGGTAAGGGACTTTATCTCAATCACCTTTCATTGAGGTATATTTCGATAATATATACCACAAAATTTTATACGTTGTATAGTTAAACCCTTTGAATATTAATTTCATTCAATGTTTTTTTAAATTAATATTTTTCAATAGATAATTTTACTAAAAAAAGTATGTTTTTTAACGTACATGGCGGTAAAAAAATTTCCACTACTATGACCATTATTAGATATTTGGATTCCCCTAGAAGACATAATATTTACAATACTAAAATAAATACCATATTTCATTTTCAGGTATATTGTTATTGAAAATGGTTTTGATAATTAATTTATTTTTTCAATATATTGAAATGATATTTAGTGATTACAATGTGAAAAAGTAATTTTTTCATTTTATGCATGTTTTATGTGTTATGATTATGTAATTGTTCTTGGGAATTGTTTATATATACGGGTGGTTCCATAATAAACTGAGGTGGGTTGATCACATGATTTCTCTCCAATGCATTGGGTAATTAGATGGATTTAAGCAATTCGGTTTCTCTTAAGAGATTTATGTAATATTATGTGATGGGTATTCCATACGTAACCATGAAGGTTACTCCCTAATTAGCTATGAATGGTACAGTGTAATTATTATATAGATTTCCCAATATACCTTTATGGATTATTATTTTTATGAGGTTTTTATTAATCTTATTATTTCAGGAGGTATGTTTAAGATATAATGTTTTATGGGAGAAAATTATGATTTAATGTGTTTATAAGTATTCGTGCACTAAAATTTTTCTTTTCTTATTTTATATCCCTTACTGATATTTTTTTTGGTTATCCCAAGTATTTTAAATGTTTTAACAGGGTATAAGGATGGGTAATATAAAGGAATAAGTCAAGAATATTTTTATCAAGAAAATAATTTATGTTTTATTATATGAGTTTTTTTCATTTAAAAATGTATTGTCAAAAGCGATGTATACTTGGTTATATTTGAGTTATTATGTAATAGTTATGACCTAATTCTATAAAACCCTAAACCTAAAAATATCATCAATGTGAAAGAAAGTAAATTGTTGATTAAAACTAAGGATTATTTAATTTATAAGGATGTGGAATTATAGTTTTTATCAATGTTTGGTTTAGATAACATTAGAGGTTAGGGTGATATTTTAGCATAAGTTAAAATTTAAATATAAAAATAGTGGTTATAATTATAAAAAGAGTAAAAGTTATTTTTGATAAATTGAATGAGTTTCTGATAACATTAATAAGTATATCTTAGTTTTTATCTTACTTAAATGACAGAATATGTGGATTTTATTAATATACTCACACTAACCTTTTTTGTTTTAGTAAATTGTTGGATCCTGTAGGAACAAAACTAATCATGTATGTAAAGTAAAATGTAGTGCTTCCTTGAAAAAGAAACCAAATTAAATGAGATATATAATGAGAACTCACATGGTTATTATATACCAACTATCATTAGAAATGATTAACCACTTGAACCTTGGTGAATTTTTGGATGCATCACATATGAGAGAAATGGATCTATATGGAAGTTTAGATAATAATCATAAAAGTATGTATATTGAATGAAATATGTGTCGAGGATATATAATGAAACACATGTGAATTTTTTAGAGGGATGAGAAGATGTTATAGATGTGGTAATGAAGGTTATAAAGAAATAACCTACCAATAAAAAAGTAAGTGTTCAGTTGAATCCAGGAAACGGAAAGAAGTTATTTTCGAGTTATCAATTGAATGTTTTAAATGTGGGGAGTATGGTCATTATGAAAATCCGCGTCCTATGAAGAAGGTTCGTTAATGGGATCAAGAGAATTGTAAAAATAAATGTTTAATAATATTGAATTCCATTCCAATTGAAGACGAGGAAAGTAAAAATGTCCTATTAATGTTATGGATTATTTATTATCTCATGTTTTGACATTATAGAATCTTAGGACATGATTCATGTATTTTATGTAAGAATGAAGTATTGAGGAATAATCTAGAAAATCGTGTTTAAATTATCAAGAATAATTCTGACATATTATAAATTCTACATATAAAGTATTCCAGAGTTATGATAGACTATAGGATAATGAAATGTTTAAAAGTATTAATGCTCTTTTGAATATGGGTTTTCATTGGAAGAGTTTTTTTTCCAGCACATACAGCCTTGAAGTATTTTATGTAAAAAATTTATTTAATAAATAATTATCTTTTCTTTTTAGGAAATAACATCAAAGTTATGGATTACCATTAGAGTTTATATGATCATTGTTTTTTATGTAATTGAGGTTTATTAATTTTTGGGTTTTAAAATGAAAGGTATGAGATTAACATTGAGGATAAAACATGTTATGGTTATTTTTTAGAATTTAATCTCATTTTTGTAATGTTATTAATTTATTTAATTTTAGGGACATGAAAAACCAAAATATTGGTGACAACCCATCATATCAGACAAGGCTTTGGAAATCATAGCGACAACTGAAGTGAGACAAGTCTTTATCACCTACCACTGGCCTATAAGAAGTCCCTAGTCAGTATGTCATTTTATTTTTAATTCAAATAGATGATGAAATATTAATATGTTGATTTTAGGAACATATATTTTATAAAATGGATATCATTTGTATAGGAAAATTATTTGGGGATTAAGTGATAAATGTTATTTTGGATTACATTAACTACTTTGGGAACCCTATATGCTAAAGGAAAATATAATACTGTGGGATTTTATTTAAGGAGTAATGTTTGTATTTTATTTTGGAGAAATATATGATTTAACAACGAAATTATATTGATTTGGTTTATTTGTGTAAAGGATTAACCTATCTTAGAGTGTATGTGATTTTGGAAATTACTTTTTTGGTATGAGACATTTAAATTGGTTGATATTATTTTTAGTTGAATGTTAGAGCTTATCTTGGTTGATTATTTGATTAAATACTTCTATTTTTTGGATATAATATTAGTTAAAATATTTTTAATAAATTTTAAGGATATTTATTTGTTCAATTGTATATGTTGAAATTTTTGTATTACATGTGAAATTTCAGAGATTAAAATTAGTATTTCAGCATCCAATGGTTTATTCTTTTTGAAGAATTGTTTTATCATATCCAAACAATATTGGTTTTGTTTATTGTTTCAAGACAAGAGAAATATATGGTTAATATATTTTAGATTATGTTATTCTATAGAAGTTGATTCTAGTGTTTTAGTCATGAAAATTTCAACAAGAGTACTAATAGTGTAGATAAAAAGTTGGGTTTATGGTGGAATTCTATTAGTTGATGGAACTCTGCTTTCCATGAAATTATATTTCCTTATATTCTAATTCTAAGTAGTAAAAGAATTATTCAACTAAAATAAAACGATATTTGAACAAAAAGATTAACCATTTGTTTTTTCTACTGTGAAATCAATGAGCGTTTATCCCACGAAAAGTTTGTGGTTTTCTGATTGTTAACTTTCTTCTGGTCATGTTTTCTATCACTTGCAATCAGGGCATGATGGTTAGTTTTTCTTCCATATCAATATTTTCATATATAGAATCCTTGTATGTGTTATCTCAGGTGACCTTTTTTACTTAACATTATTTCTTTTAAATTAGAAATTTTATTGACTCTTATTTTGATGTGCGATTTCAATGAAGTAATTTTGAAAAGTGAAACCCTAGTTACTGATCCCAAATTTTAAATTGTGTGGAAACAATTTCTAAAGGGGGGGGAGGATATAACATCTCAGGTAATTAATTAATAATAATTTTTCATATTTATTAATATTTATGAATTAGAGAGTAATTTAATATTAAAAAGGATGTTGTGTTTGATAGCGCACCCGACATGCAACAACGGGTTTCTCCTAAATCTTACGCTGCACACAAAATTGAGATATAACTAAAAATAATACATTATTAATTTTATATTTGTAAATGGTATTTAATGTATATTCATTCTATTTTCATGAATGATCATAACTATATATATTATTTTTAGAAATGTTTATTCAGTTTTATTTATTTTCTTCTAATAAAATTTTATGGCCTAAAATGAGAATAAATCCAATTTTAAGAAAAAAACTCTAATATTTTTAAAAGTTATTTTAAATCATTTTAATGGATAACCCTTTTTAAATATATTTTTTTCACTTTTTATATGTTCTATTTTTAAAAATAAACTTCTTTTTTATAAAGGCTACATCAAAATTAACTTTGATTTAATTTTTGGTATTTTTCTAATGAAATTAATTATTTTAATGAATAGTGAGAAAAAAATGCATTTTTATTCAAAATTTCCTTTTTTATAATTTAATTATATTACTAGATTATACATTTTCATTGGTTTGAGGTATAATTATATGATTTTTTATCATTTAAACCAATTTTGGCCATTGGAAGTACTCTTAGATTTAAATTGTATGAAAAAACATGTCAATATTTTGATGGTTATTTCTTTTTAAAAACCTGTTTCCTCAATCCATCAATGATATTAATGTTAAATTAATTTTAGTCTTTTTTTTAAATTTAATTTTAAAAAATGGACATACATGGTTGTAATCAATATAAAAAATGTGATCTGATTGGATAAAAATAATTTTTGGTGAAAGAAAACATTAGTATATTATTTACAATGGTTAAAAGTAAATTAGGTAATTAAAAGTAAAAATATTATAATTATAATATAAATCTAATTTATCAGTTTTACTAATAATATGGGATGATCCATGGTTTATCATGATTCTTTGGGTCAAAATGGTGGCCTTTAGAAGCCACTTGGGTGTGATTATGACATTCATAAAATTTAATTTAACGGAAAAAATATCATAATCACGCCTCTTCATAATAAAATAATTTTCATATGGGGTTATGTAAGTGATTTATTAACAGATAAAAATATTACCTTTATAATGGAAATTTATTTACATTTTTTAGGAAATAAATAATTACATTTAATTATGAGTCAATGATAATGAAATAATATATTTTTTAATTAAAGAATCTAGTAAATGATATAATAAAATAATAAAATAAATTTTACTTAACAAAATTTATTCCATAAATGAATTTTCTATGTTACTATGTCATGTTATAAGTCTATGAAATGGTTTTTCTCGAATTTATCTCCTTTTTTGGATTTTATTTAAACTCAATGAAATTAATAGTGTAAAAATTGACATAATTGTCATTTTAAAAAAATTATTATTTATTAAATTATTTAAAAATAAGAAATATAATTTATAATAAAAACATTACTATGATTATGTCTAAAAGTTCATTAAGTGTCCAATTATGGAAAATTTTCCCCATTTAAGTAAAATTTACAGCCTATTAATATATAAAATTTTGTTACAATAATTAAAATTAAAAGAGAATGGTTAAGGGTAAACCAAATATATAATTTTTAAAATAAAATCAATACTTGTATAAATATTATTGGATGAAGAGGATATTGAACTATCCTCATATTATCATCAAAATATCCCATGTTGGAGTCATTTGGATAAAATAATTAATTTATATTATTTTAATATTTTAAGAGTTTTGAAGGGTTCCATTACCCTATCTTATAAAAAGGTACCCAATATTCTCTAATAATAACACTTAAATAACAATTTGGATAAGAAAATATCTTCCAAAATACCTTCCTAAAATCCCTCCACTAAATCTTGAGGCCTTAGTTTAGGCTAACACCCTTGCAAGAGGTGTTAAGGTGTTCTTCCATGGTGATTAACCAAAGAAGAGGTATCGTTTTTTAACTATTTTTGTTTTATTCTTTTCATCCACAATTTTTTAATATTTATATTTAATGATGAAATATTAACTAAAATATACACAATATTCTTAAATGTTATTATGTTAATATCATAACCTAAATACATCTCTAATTTCATCAAATTGGTAATAAACATTTCATTCGTGTGTATGGTGGACTACCGCCTCAAGAAACAGTATAGTTTGTTTTTTATTAACATCTATCAAGAATGGTTATAATTATAGAATTAATGTTTATAAATTATACTCATGAAATATTTATAATTTTAAAAGAATAATATTTCAATTATGTTCTTACCATCCACACACATAAAAATAATGACTTTCTTCCTGCATATGTGTGAACTATCACCTCCACGAAGCGATTTGAATTGTTTTTAATAACCACATCACTTGTATGATATATATAAGAATATTTAAATGACTATTATGATTTTAATAATATTATTATAATTATAAAAATATGAAATAATAATTATCTATTATCTATAATGATAAAAGAAAAATAAAACATTACGCATGTGTACGTACGACCTACTATCTCCATGATTATAACATTGTTCATTTTTCATACCCTAAAAACCTGTTTTTATTTAAAAATTAAAATTGATGTATAAAAGTTATTATTATTTCATGAATTTTATTATGGATATGATGGACTTAAGAACAAACAAACAAATTAAATCATAACAAGTTAATTTTTGACATAAGTACCTAATATGGACAAAATGTTAAATATGAAAAATTTAGTTTTTTAATTTTTATAATAGGGTAATAACTGAAATAAAATGATTAATAAACTTTAGTATTGTTCTCAATAAAGTATGAATCAACCAAAGTTTATTATTCAAGAATATAACTATTGAATGTGATGAGCGAGACTCAAGGAATGGGACTTCGTCTCAATATCCTTTCATTGAGTCATATTTCGATAATATAACACCACCTTATTTGTTAAGGTGTATAGTTAACCCCTTTTAATTTTAATTTCATTAAATGTTTTTTTAATGGAATATTTTTCCATGAATAGTTTTACTAAAATACAAAAGTATTGTTTTTTTAATATAAGCTATGAAAATGACTTTTCCACCACCGTGACAATTATTTGATATTTAGATTCCCATACAAGCTGTAATATTTTTAAATGTAAAATAAATACCATATTAAAATTTAATTGGTATTGAAAATGTTTTTGATAATAAATTTATTTTATCAATATCTTGTTATGATATTTTGTGATTGCAATGTGGAAATGTTATTTTTTCTTTTATACATGTTTCATGTGTTATGATTATGTCTTGGTTCTCGAGAATTGTTTATGTATACGGGTGGTTCCGTGATAAACCAAAGAAGGGTGAGCCCATTATAGATCATCAATTTATTTGTTAATGAGACAAAGTTATATGGTTTGGTTTCACCTAAGAGACTTAGGTAGTATACTATAATGGGTATTCCAAAAGTAAAAAATGAAGGTTACTCCCAAGTTAGGTGTTAAAGCTACAATGAAATTATAATATGGATGCCACATGTTACCTTTAGGATTTATGATTTCTATGAGTATTTCATGAATTATATGATTTCATGAGGTATGTCAATGATTTTATTTTTTATGGTTGAAACATACTATTTCATTGGTTTATAAGTATTCGTCGACAAAGATTTTTCATTCCTTATTTTATATCCATTACTAAGCTTTTTTGTGTTCATCCTGTGTTTTTAAAATGTTTTCATAGTATATGAATATGGGTAAGAGAAATGAATATGTCAAGAATATTTTTATCATGAAAAGAATTCATGTTTTATTTTAAAGGTTTTTAATGGATAGTTATTAGAAGAGTATACTTTTAAATATTTGAGTTGATATATAATAGTTATGTCCTAATTCTCTAAAAATATAAACATGAAAATATCCTCAATGTGAAATAAAGTTAATTATTGATTAAAACTATATTTATTTAATGTTTAAGGTTGGGTCCTTATAACCACTATTGATTTTGATGTGCCTATGATGCTTTTGTAGGGGCACATCCATCCATCAATATTTCATCAATTAAGAATAGAAGAGTTGGTTCATTTGAATCTTGTGATGTGTGTTCATTAAAATTTTTAGTGAATAAACACCAAATATTAAACAAATTGAAGTAATATATTGGAACCAATCCTGTTACATAAATATGATGCTATAAAACTTATATCATATATATATATATATATACTTTATTTCATGATATATTACATTGAGATACATATAAAACAATCCAAAATGATCAACAGTCCGTATTTATTTGTGTAATTAGGTACATATCAAATTACATGAAATCGGGATACAATGAAACTATATAAAAACTCTATATCATGACCATTAATTTAAATTATTTTTTAAAAATAAACGGAAAAATATAAAGATGTTCATAAAAACGGGGTGATTTGTATGTACCTATAAGGTAATAATCAAATCATAGTAGAAATAATAGAATTTAATTTGTGTAAATTCATACAATATGATGACATTGAACGTGGTTAATCATAACCATGAACAACAATTCAAAATACAGGATTACAACATCAAATAATCTTATGAATGTGGAAATAAAATAAAACATGAAATAAAAAGCATAAGTCACCACTAATAGATGAAAAATAATAATATATCATTACTAGGATAACCTCCTATTCAACCTATATGGTTTTCCATGAGAAAAAAATTTCCCAATATTTTTCTGATCCCACCCATCACATTCATAGAATGTACATGAATTTGTGTGCAAGATACATCATAAAACATAATAATTCCTTTCATCAAAATAAATTCTATGAATACAGAGTGCGAATTAAATATATGGGCATCCCCAACTAATTTATGAAAAGTATGTTTAGATGAATATATTTTAGTGTAAATGGCGATGGGTATTCACAACTATAAGGACCCGTCCTTAAACCTTACTTAATATTGAATTAAATTGGATAATTCACAATGAGGATCTTTTTAGGTTTAGAGTTTTAGAGAATTAGGACATAGCTATTACATCTCAAAGATTACAAATTAGAAAAATATAATCAGTTGCCATTTTTTCCACAAAATAAAAACTCTTGAACAAAAGTTTCATGTCTAGTTCTTTGTTTTAGGCATCCTGACATTTCCATGATCCCATCCTCGGCCCTATTCAACTTTATGACCTGTGAAAACATTTCAAAAACTTGGGATGAGTATAAAAAGCTCAGTAAGGGTTATAATAGTATAGAAAGAAAACATCATTCCATGAATACATAAGAATCAATGAAATCATACTTTACTCATAAAACATAAGAAATTTAACATACCTCATGAAATCATAAGATTTATGCATAACTCAATAGAGATCATAAGGCATAAAGGTAACTTGAGGCATTCATAACATTCTTACATAGGGAGTAACCTTCATGGTTACGTTTGGAATATCCATCATAGTATATTCCCTAAATCTCTTCAGATAAAACTTAACATTTAACTCATTCGAGTTACCCAATGCATTGGAGAGCTATATCGGTCTCACCCGCCCTTAATTTATCACGGAACCACCCGTCTTCATAAACAATGCCCATGAACCATTACATAATCATTGCACATAACTTAAGCATAGAGGAAAGATAACATTCCCACATTGAAATAACAATATAACATTTTAAGATATTGAAATAATGAATCCATTCTAAAAACCATTTTCCAAACCATTTAAAACATTTAATAAAGAGATTTTTGAATCAAAGTGTCCCATACCACATTAAAGCTTTTAAAATTTTAAACCATTAATATACATATAAATAAATCCTTAAAACCATTTTGAAAACATGGATATTAATGAGAAATATTTATAAGAATAAATCAATAAAACATTTATAACGATATTTTAGTTAAAGGGTTTTTAACCAAATGAGAGACACTTGAATACAATAATTGAGGAATAACATTTAATCAGAACTTTATAATATCATGAGAATAAAGGAATTAATGATATAATATTCCAAATGATAGTATATACACTATATAAGAGTGAACTAGTGCATAAAAACAGTGAAGTCTAAATAGAAATGTAAAATGAGATGAAATCCATTATAAAGAATGTATCCCTAAATTAAGGACAAATCAATCTAATAATTATGTGTGAAAAATATAAATACACCCAATATAAGTGTATATTATGTGTGAAACAATAAATGGTTATTCACACATATTCAAAGGATTACATATTCAATAACTACATGTTGAGCCCAAAGAAATCGAATTTGGGTTAAGAAGTTTCCTTGATAAAATTCGACAGCCTAACGACGTCACTTTAAAATTCATAAAATTAGTTGATGAGAGATAAAATGGTATATCATAACTTGGAAATAAAATTTATATCAATAAGGATATATAAGAATATATCCCAACATAAAAAGATGTAAATTAAAAGATATAACAAAATAAGTCTTTTAAAAAGAGGAGTGTGAAAGGTTCCCTTACTGATTTGGGCAACTTTCGAAATGTACCCACCATGAAAGAAGGGTCATACAATGAAGATGTAACTACCAATAAATGAGAGTATATTATAAAAATATTAAAATAATGGGCAGTACATACACCACAAAAAAGGAAATAGTGGCCAATGTAGTATGAATCTCACGGGAATAAAAAGTAACATGAAAATCCCCTTATGAAAATTCGGCAGCCTAACTGCACCACATAAAACATACAAAAATGGATTGATGAGATTATATAGGGTCTCTCATAATACTAAAATAAAATTTACAGAAATATTAATATAAAATAACATCCCCCAACAGAAGAAAGAGGATATTAAAGTAAGTTACATAAAAAAGAGTACTTAAAAAGAAAGAGAGAGGTAGGATCCCTTATCTCAAGTCCGAATTGTCTTGTTCATTTCTTTATATTACTGAATAATAAACTTTTGTCAATTTATAATTTCTTAAGGACCTCCTTTAATTTTTATTATTCAATTCATATCACATATTATAATTTTATAATAATTAGTTAATTATGTGAGTTCCTATCAAATGTTTTTGTCGATGTTTGGTACATGAGTCAAAAATGAACTTGTTTGAAAAGAATCGTCCATGTAGTTATAAGTACATCATCTCCAGAATAGTATTAATGATTTAAATATCATATATATCCAGTAAATATTCATTTTATACTATTACATAACATTTGGAGATAGAAATAAATGAAATGCACCGTTCATGGAGACGATAGGTTGTACGTACGCATGAACGCTACTTTCATTTCTTTGTTATATTAATAGAATTAAAAATAATTGAGATATATATATATATATTAATTACAGTATAATATATATGTTATATAGGTCACATAAGTTCATTAACTTAATTCTTTATACATTCCATATATTTCATGAACGAGTCACATCACTTGAGGGGGCGGTAGTCCGCACTTCCTCATATGAAATTATCGCATTTGCACAACATGAAAAGAATAAAGGTATGTTTTAAATATAAAATACAGATGAATATATAAAACATAAATACAATATATATCATATATATAATACAGTTTCATCATAATGGCCACCTTTAAAGGTGTTAAAAGAATATTGAACAATCATCGTTTCATGAGGCAGTAATTCACCATCCACATAAACAGTATGTTCTTTAACCATTAGACGGATGTGTGTGTAAGTGTAGCTCGAATAATTCTTATAAAAACATCATAGTGTATTGAAGATACTGGTATTTTTACAAAAGAAATGAATATAAATAGTTTAGGGGGTTAGATAAGAAAAATAATACAAAAGAACATACGAGAAGACATTACCTTTAAATCGGGTAACTCCCTTTGGTTTGAAAGAAAAGGGTTTCTTGAAGAGCTTTCTGCCTAAGTTGAGGCTTTAATAATAAATAAGGGGATGTGGAGAGACGAAATGGGCAGGGTTTTTCCGAGATAAAGGCTTGAGAGGTGTGGGTATAGAGGTAGAGGTGGGGGCCTTTTATAAGAGGAGAGGAGGGGCACTCATGGAAAGTCAAGAAATGTTACTTTATTTTAAAATGTGTTTCAGATTTTAAAGGTTCGAAATTAACATATTTAGAGGATAAGGTGATAATGGTTCGACATATACTCATCCAATAGGTTTTTTCCATGTTTATGTCTTATATTTTACATTATCTTTTCATTTTATTTAAATCGTTCATGAATGAGGTAATTGCTGCATCATCTTGGTGTCATAAATAATTTAATTTATTTAATGTCTAAAAATTATAAAAATATACTATGATTTAGGAAATATTTTTATCTTTCCAATGGCTATTTAAATACTAAGATTTCGTTTATGTTGACAAAATTAAAATTATTGTAATTAGGTGTTACATACTTTGGTTACATTTTCCTTTCTTTAAAAAAATATGATAAAAGGTCACTATCACACTAAAGTGATTCCATGGGGTCACAAGGATTCACGAGACATCCCATGGTAGGCCATGACACCAAAAATATAATTAGGACATATTTTGTGGTCATTTTATATTTTTATGATTTTATTTTCTTACCCTTAATTACCCGATTACTAATTAAACACGATAATTAAAGATAATTACCGTCATTACTATTCATAATGTCCAAAAACAAAATAGTCTTAATTACATAATTTGGAAATTCTGATTACAAATATGGAATCCATTTTATCAAATTCGAAACACATAAATTGTAGTAATTCATTTAAAAGTAAGTCCCGTTGTCAAAACAAAAGACAGGGTTTTAAGAAGTAAAATTTATCAAAAGATTGACTTGTTTTTACATCAAATTGAAAAGTGAAACTACTTCCAATGATCAAAATTGTATTAAATTATAAAAACATAATTCAATTATACTTTAAAACAATTAAAATTACAATCTAAATATATAAATAAATTGGATGAAAATGTAGTTTTGAATTAAAAACTGTATTTTGCACTATTCATTAAAAAAAGCATTATCAGAAAAATAACAAAAATTAACCCTAAGATATATTTTATATTTAAAATTCATAAATGATGTAAATTTTATAAAATTAAAAAAATAGAAGTTTCATTAATAAATCATATAATTAATTCGCGCTGTCAAAACAAATAGCGGGTTTTTTAGAAGCAATATCTATGAAAAGTTTGGCACTTGTTTATGTCAATTTTCAAAGTGAAATTAATTATAATGACCACCATTGAATTAAATTGTAAAAATATATTCTAATTAAACTTTAAAACAAATTAAAATTATAATCTAACCACATATTTAAATTATATGAAAAAACAGTTTTGATGTAAAATGCAATATTTTTCACTATTCATTAAAAAAATGAACATTGTCAGAAACAGACCAAAAATTTAACCAAAGTAAATTTCAATATCCCAATCATAAAAAATAAGTTTATTTTTAAAAATAGAGCTTATAAAATTGTGAAAAGTTAGATTTAAAAAAGGTTCACCATCAAAAGGCGGTAAAACAATCTTTTAAAAATATTAGAGTATTTATTCTTAAAATTGGATTCATTTAGATTTTAAGCCTCTAACATTTATTGGATAAATGTAAAAATATTTAACAAACATATGTAATCATTTTTTAGTTATTTATGTTCATTCCCTCCATTACAACGGCTAGGGATTAACTATTATTATATTATTATATTATTAGTGTGCAACGTAAGATTTCAAAGAAACTTGTTGTTCCATATTGGGTACGCCATCGAGCATAGCATTACCTTTAAAGTAATATTAATATTTTATTCACAAATATTGATAAACTTTAGAATGTAATATTATTTATTTACCTGGGATGTTACATCCTTCCCCCCTTTTGGTAATTGCGTCCTCGCAATTTCAAAATTGGGCTTGTAAACATCATTGAAAGTCTCAGATCGGAACAAGAGTCAATAAAACTATCACTTTAAATGAAAGGGAGATAAGTACGAAGGTCACCCAAGTTAAACCATACTAGGATTCCAGTAGGAAAATATGGATATGGAGGAGAAAATAAATGGTCATGTTCTGATGGAGGGTGATAGTAAACATGTCTAGGAGAAAGTTAACCACAAGAAAATCACAAAATTGTGATGGGTTAAAAGATATTCGATTCCCCAGTAGGAAAAGTTAATAGACAAATTTTTGTTTTAAGTTAATTTTCATTAGGGAATTTATTTTTTAGATTTACTAAATCATAATGAAAAATACTTACTTGTCACGTAGACTTTCAACTTTTACTAGATTCCTTAATCAAACTCATATTTTATCCAAAAGACGAGTATTTAGGAAGACTTGTTAGCATTAAGAGTACTATAATAAACTTCTTGAGAATAACCTAATCCAAAAAAGAGAACTACAGATTTCCCATGTCTTTATATCTCAACCAAAACCAAACCAAAAAGTTTATTATGAGATCAGATAAGAGCCAAAAAGGATATTTTTTTAAAAAATAAAAAATGACTCCTAATCTCCAAAAATTTTCAAAAAAAACCTAAAGTTCAACAAATACCATTCAATAAACATCTATCCATAAAATTATTCAAAGTAATCATAACTAAGACTGAAACCCAAATCTATGAAGGATTTAATCACATATTCTTCCAAGATAAACCATATCATTTATCTCCAAATAACATCAGTTAATCTTAAAGTCTCATACTGAAAAGTAATTAACCTAATCACATATCTTCCATGATAGGTTAATAATTTCCATAGATAACAAAAAATCAACTTATTCTAGATTCATAAGATCATCTAACTAAAAATAATTAGTCAAACTAACCAGGGACTTTACATAGTCTAGTGGTTGGCGATAAATACCAGTCGCACTTTGGTTGTGGGTTTGATTCCCGTAGCTTCGTTAGACGTGATAGGTTCTCACACGGTCTACATGTTTTCCTTTTTCCCAAACTACAAAATTCTTATAACATTCCCCAAAAGTGATAAAATCTTCAAAAATAACCTTAACATAATTTAACCATATGTTTATCTCATGTCGTTCATATTCCATCATAACATATAGTAACCCATAATTACCTCAAAAGTAAGGATCATATAAACCCTAATGGGTACCTTTATAATTATTACCTGAACTTCCATGTCGAGTTGGTTCTCTCGTACATAATGCATTATAGAACTCAGCAAGGTTCAAGTGGTTGATCATTAATCCTGATAGTTGGTTTAGAATAACCACGATATTTCTCATTAAATCCCCCATTTCATCCAGTCTCTTAATCAGAGAACCACCACAGTTTCCTTCAAACCCATTGCCACTTTGGTTCCTGCTAGATCCATCCATTTACTAAAACCAAAAATGTTAGTGTGAGTATATCAAGAAAATCATCATGTACTAATGAGGAAGATAAACACTAAGATATACTTACTCATTCACTTTCTCAAAAAACTATGCCTATTTCTAAAATCCTAGCCATTATGGTAATGTAACTTATTCTTAAAGAATACCCTAACCTGTAAAGTTTTCTAAACTGACCTTTTATACCAACTGTAAGGACCTGGACTTAAACCTTACTTAATATTTAATTAAATTAAATAATTCACATTAAGGATCTTTTCAGGTTTAAAGTTTTAGAGAATTAGGACATAGCTATTACATCTCAATGATTACAAAGTAGAAAAATCTACTCAGTTGCCATTTTTTCCACAAAATAAAAACTCTTGAACAAAAGTGTCATGTCTAGTTCCTTGTTTTAGATAGCCTGACATTTCCTTGATCCCATCCTTGACCCTATTCCACTTTATGAC
Source organism: Viscum album (assembly GCA_963277665.1). Classification (NCBI taxonomy): domain Eukaryota; kingdom Viridiplantae; phylum Streptophyta; class Magnoliopsida; order Santalales; family Viscaceae; genus Viscum; species Viscum album. The sequence continues at coordinate 529,331,202 of OY728146.1, forward strand.
CTGTGAAAACATTTCAAAAACTTGGGATGAGAATAAAAAGATCACTAAGGGTTATAACAGTATGGAAAGAAAACATCAGTCCATGAATATATAAGAATCAATGAAATCATACTTTACTCATAAAACATAAGCAATTTAACATACCTCATGAAATCATAAAATTTATGCATAACTCAATAGAAATCATAATGCAAAAAAGGTAAATTGGGGAATTCATAACATTATTATGTAGGGAGTAACCCTCATGGTTACGTTTGGAATACCCATCATAATATATTACCTAAATCTCATTGGATAAACCTTAACGTTTAACTCCATCGCATTACCCAATGAATTGGAGAGCTATATCGGGCTCACCTGCCCTTAGTTTATCACAAAACCACCCATCTTAATAAACAATTCCCATGGACCATAACATAATCATAATACATAACTTAAGAATAAAGGAGAGATAAAATTCCCACATTGCAATAATAGTATAACATTTTAAGATATTGAAATAATAAACCCATTCAAAAACCATTTTTAAAACCATTTAAAACATTTAATAAAGAGATTTTTGAATCAAAATGTCCCATACCACTTTGAAGCTTTTAAAATTTTAAACCATTAATATCCATATAAATAATTCCTTAAAACCATTTTGAAAACATGGATATTAATGAGAAATATTTCTAAGAATAAATCAATAAATCATTTAAAATGATATTTTAGTTAAAGGGTTTTTAACAAAATGAGAGACACTTGAATACAATAATTGAGGAATAACATTTAATCAGAACTTTATAATATCATGAGAATAAAAGGATTCATGATATAATATTCCAAACGATAGTATATACACCATATAAGAGTGAACTGGTGCATAACAACAATTAAGTCTCAATATAAATCTAAAATGAGATGAAATCCATTATAAAGAAGGTATCCCTAAATTAAGGATAAATCAATCTCATAATTATGTGTGACAAATATAAATACACCCAATATAAGTGGATATTAAGTGTAAAATAATCAAAGTTCATTCACACATATTCAAAGGATGACATATTCAATAACTACATGTTGAACCAAAAGAAATCGAAATTGGGTTAAAAAGTTTCCTTGGTAAAATTCGACAGCCTAACGGCATCACTTTAAAATTCATAAAATTAGTTGATGAGAGAGAAAATGGTATCTCATCACTTGGAAATAAAATTTACATCAATAAGGATATAGAAGAACATATCCAAACATGAAAAGATGTAAATTAAAATACATAACAAAATAAGTCTTTTTAAAAAGAGGAGTGTGAAAGGTTCCCTTACCGATTTGGGAAACTTTCAAAACGTACACCCCATGAAAGAAGGGTCATACAATGAAGATGTAACTACCCATAAATGAGATTATATTATACAAATATTAAAATAATGGGCAGTACATACACCACACAAAAGGAAATAGTGGCCAATGTAGCATGAATCTCACGGGAATAAGAAGTGAGATGAAAATCCCCTTATGAAAATTTGGCAGCCTAACAGTGCCACATAAAACATCCAAAAATGGATTGATGAGATAAAATAGGGCCTCTAATAATATTAACATAATATTTACATAAAGTGGAATATAAAATAACATCCCCCAACATAATAAAGAGGATCTTAAAGTATGTTACATAAAAAAGTACTTAAAAAGAAAGAGAGAGGTAGGATCCCTTACCTCAAGTCCAACTTGTCTTGTTCGTTTCTTTATATTCCTGAATAACAAACTTTTTCCAATTTATAATTTCTTAAGGACCTCCTTTAATTTTTATTATTCAATTCATATCACATATTATAATGTTATAATAATTAGTTAATTATTTGAGTTCATATCAAATGTTTTTGTCGATGTTTGGTACATGAGTCGAAAATAAACTTGTTTGAAAAGAATCATCTATGTAGTTATAATTAAGTAATCTATAGAATAGTATTAATGATTTAAATATCATATATATCCAGTAAATATTCATTATATACTATTACATAACATTTGGAGATAAAAATAAATGAAATGCCCCGTTCATGGAGACGGTAGGTCATACGTACGCATGAAAGCTACTTTCATTTCTTTGTCATATTAATAGAATTAAAAATAATTGAGATATATATATATATATATATATATTATAATTCCAGTATAATATATATGTTATATATGTCACATAAGTTCATTAATTTCATTCTTTATACCTTCCATGTATTTCCTGAACGAGTCACATCACTTGAGGGGGCGGTAGTACACACTTCCTCATATAAAATTATCGCATTTACACAACATGAAAAGAATAAATGTATGATTTAAATATAAAATACAGAAGCATATATAAAACATAAATACCATATATATCATATTTAAAATACAGTGACATCATAATGGATGCCTTTAAATGTGTTAAAAGAATATTGAACAATCATCGTTTCGTGAGGCAGTAATTCGCCATCCACAGAAACTGTATGTTCTTTAACCATTAGACGGATGAGTGTGTAAGTGTAGTTAGAATCAGTCTTATAAAAACATCATAGTATATTGAAGATACTGGTGTTGTTAAAAAAATAAATTAATAGAAAGAGTTTAAGGTGTTGGAGAAGCAAAAAAAAACAAAAAAAAACAAAAGAACATACGAGAAGACATTACCTTTAAATCGGGTAACTCCCTTTGGTTTGAACCAAAAGGGTTTCTTGAATAGATTTCTGCCTAAGGTGAGGCTTCAATAATAAATAGAGTGATGTGTAGAGATAAAATGGGCAGTGATTGTCTGAGCCAAAGGCTTGAGAGGTGTGGGTAAGGAGGTAGAGGTGGGGGCCTTTTATAAGAGGAGAGGAGGGGCACTCATGGAAAGTCAAGAAATGTTACTTTATTTTAAAAAGAGTTTTGGATTTTAAAGGTCCCACATTGATATATTTCGAGGATAAAGTGATAATTGTTCGACATATACTCATCCAATAGGTTTTCTCCTAGTTTATGTCTTAGAGTTTTTATTATCTTTTCATTTTATTTAAATCGTTCATTAATGAGGTAATTGCTGCATCATCATGGTGTCATAAATAATTTAATTTGTTTAATGTATAAAAATTATAAAAAAATACTATGATATTGGAAATATTTTTATATTTCCAATTACTGTTTATAGTCTAAGAGATCGTTTATGTAGACAAAATTAAAATTATTTTACTTAGGTGTTACATACTTTGGTTACATTTTCCTTTCTTTAAAAAATATATGATAAAAGGTCACTATCACACTAAAGTGATTCCATGGGGACCTAAGGTTGGAAAAAGGAATCCCAAGGTATGTGATGACACCAAAAATAACATTAGGACACATTTTGGGGTAATTTTATATTTTTATGATATTATTTTCTTACCCTTAATTACCCGATTACTAATTAAACACGATAATTAAAGATAATTGTCGTCGTTACTATTCATAATGTCAAAAAACAAAAGAGTATTAATTACATAATTTGTAACTTCTGATTAAAAATATGGAATCCATTTTATCAAATTCACAACACATAAATTTTAGTAATTTATTTAAAAGAAAATCCTGTTGTCAAAACAAAAGACGGGGTTTTAAGAAGTAAAATTTATCAAAAGATTGACTTGTTTTTACATCAAATTGAAAAGTGAAATTACTTCCAATGAACAAAATTGTTTTAAGTGATAAATAAATAATTCAATTATACTTTAAAAACAATTAAAATGTCAATATAAAAATATAAATAAATTGGATGAAAAGGCAGTTTTGAATTAAAAACCGTATTTATCATAAAAATACCAAAAATTAACCATAAGATATATTTGATATTTCAAATTCAGAAATGATATCCATTTTACCAAATTAAAAACATATAAGTTTCATTAATAAATCATATAGTTAATTCCCGCTGTCAAAACATATAGCGGGTTTTTTGGAAGCAATATCTATGAAAAGTTTGGCACTTGTTTATGTCCATTTTCAAAGTGAAATTAATTATAATGACCACCATTGAATTAAATTGTAAAAATATATTATAATTAAACTTTAAAAACAATTAAAAATATAATCTAACCATATATTTAAATTATATGAAAAAGTAGTTTTGATGTAAAATGCAATATTTGTCACTATTCATTAAAAAATGAACATTGCCAGAAACAGACCAAAAATTTAACCAAAGTAAATTTTAATATCCCAATCATAAAGAATAATTTTATTTTTACAAATAGAGCTTATAAATTGTCAAAAGTTAGATTTAAAAAAATTTGCCATCAAAAGGCGGTAAAACAAATGTTAAAAATATTAGAGTATTTATTCTTAAAATTGGATTCATTTGGATTTTAAGCCTCTAACATTTATTAGATAAATGTAAAAATATTTAACAAACATAGGTAATCATTTTGTAGTTATTTCTATTAATTCCCTCCATTACAACAGCTAGGCGTTAAATATTATAATATTATTATATTATTAGTGTGCAATGTAAGATTTCAAAGAAACTCGTTGTTGCGTATTGGGTACGCCATCGAGCATAGCATTCCCTTTAAATTAATATTAATATTTTATTCACAAATATTGGAAAAAATTATAATGTAATATTATTTATTTACCTGGGAGGTTACAACAACACAGTAGTTTTAAATGAAAAATAATAGAAAAATATTCATAGCATAATAGGTGCATATAAAGGAAAATAAAAGGGATTAATGAGAGTGAATAATTTCCCCTATAACTTGGGAATCAGAAGGATAATAAATAAATGTATATAACCATATATCAACATTATCATTTGAAAATAAAAAGGATTAATAAAAATTAAGTAATTAATAATGTGGAATAGGAAAAAAATCCCTTACATGAGAGGATAATTCTAAATAGTTTGGAGGAACTTCCTAAAATAGTTGGAAGACATTGGGAGAGATTTAGAGAGGTATAAGTAGTGAAAATTAATTCTTAATGGGTCTTAAATTAATATTAATGGGTGTATGGTAGGTTATTTATAATAAAGGAGAGGTAAATCCTTCATTAATTTCTAAACATAGGTTTTGGTCTCTGATTAATAAACTAATCAAATCCAAAAACTATCACATGGGATTCTCCCTTGTATTCTTCCAAAGAGGAGCAGTTTCCATTTTTTTACTAGTATACAAAATAAAATCCTTGAAATAATACTGGTTATTATGTGGAAGTGAGTAATGTTCATAAATAATAGTTTTTAAAAACATAATGTATAATATAGGTTTGGGGGATTAAACATAGTTTTATAAAACTAATCAAATAACATAATAATCAAATTATTGTTAAAGGGAAATATATTTTTGTCCGTGTATTCCATTTATAGTATTTGTTTTATCCTTTTTGGATATTGTGTCATCATAATACATATATTTATATCACCTTTAATTGTTACCTAAAAATCTGATTGTCTAACAAAATTATGAAAAATTATCCATTGGGTAGTTTCAAACTGCTAATTTCAAAAATGATTTTTATTTTATAAAAATATTTTTATAAATATTGGAATTTACACATTATATAAATAAATTTATTTATTAAAAAATATAATTTTTCACAACCCAAAAAATTAGAATATTTATAACTATTAAATAAGAATTCATTAATTTACTTTATCATTTATATTAAAATAAATTATATTTAACAAAATAATTTCATGAAAATAACATTTTCTAAAAAAATCATAAATTTATGAAAGTAGTGGTTTAATTAAAACTTTATATTATCTATAAACACTGTTTTTATTTCATTATACCAAAATATTCTTTTTATTAAACTCATTATATAATCATGTGTAATAGTGGAAATAAAATCATTTTTGATGAGAAAAAATATATAAATTCATACCATCGGGGTCTAGATATACAACCCTTTTTTATACAAGCATATTCCCTGAGGGTAAGGTGTTATATGGTGGTACTTTCTTGTGGTGGTTTTATGAACATGGTTTGGGCGGTCCTATCTATGACCTTGATCTTATTAAGTAAATGTTTTTGATCATTTATAGTAATTGAATCTATTCTTGGGATTGGTTAAGGAAAAATACCATTCATTCCATATCCTATAGAAGTTTTCATAAATTAGATTCATAAGTTATGATCCTATTAGTTGAGGTCATCACTTGAACATTTTATATCAATTAGATCCTATCATAAACATTAATATATAAAAATTTTAACGGTCATTATAGAATAACTATTTTATCAATGGTTATGATTCCTGATGTCTGTTTATACCCATTAGACAATTGTGGAGTTATTTTATAACAACCCAAAACAAATATAGTGCATGTGTTCTATATAATTACATTAATAAATAAGCTAGTTATACATTCATAAGGAAATTTTGATATAATAGTTTTATTTTTAACCACCCCATATAATATATTTCACCATGGAAATTTCATTTCATACAATAAAAAATATGTGGGTACTTTTGTTTCACTACCCCATCTGATTTCCATGTTGCCTCCCCAAACTTGTGTTTCTACCCTAACTCTTTACCTAAGAGAGTTTCCTTATTTCATAGATCTTTTTCTTGATGATATGATATCTTCAAAAAATTCTCATTGTATAAAATACCATTATTCATGGTACTACTATTAGATTTTTTTCATATGAGGGTTTTAGTATATGCATCCTTAATAGGGATTCCTGGAATACATCATGACTTTGAGATAGGATTGGTGGGAGGACTAGTTGATATGCCACATCTCGGATGTGATAAAGTATCTCAAAGGAGAAAACATATTTAAAACATGATTTTCCTTTTCCCAAACCTTATTACATTCTTCCATACGGATATACAAAGGAACAACTTATCTTCGATGTCACACTCTAGGTATCATTGATGATTTTATTCATTTATTTTTCATCAATATTCCATAGATTTCATCAAACAACCATCTATATAATATATTGGACAATATCATATCTCATTTTGTTTCCCTCTTAAAAATCATCCAAACTTGTTGAATTTTAAAACCAATTCCAAAAAATAATCTCATAATTTTCATTTGAATACTAGAAGGGGAACTGTTTTTGATTGAGAAATATAATAGTGGAAGGTGCTGATACAAACATAATTAGAAATCTGTTTCAAAATTTCTCAACATATCTATTAGTATTTTAATGGATCTCTCAAATTGGAATTCTATTTGAGGGTGATAAGACATACTAAAAATTAACTCTATATCCAAGTATTGTCGAATAATTATCCAAAACGAAGAGGTAATAGTGGTTCTCGATTAGATACATTGGTGAGTGGTACTCCAGAAAAGCATACAACTTCTTTTATGTATATCTTATCAATTTGTTCAGAAAATCATTCTTCTTTTATAAAAATGAAATATAAATATTTTTTTAATGCAATAGACTACCACCAAAATTGAATTATTGATTTTAGATGTATTGGGGATTTCTACATAAAAAATGGTTATGTTTTTCAATTTTCATACTTGTAAGGTAAATGGTTTCATCATACCCTAGGACTTATATCATTCAAAATTAATTTTTTTGGAAAACCTATCATCTAGATGAAAATTATGAAATCTCGATCTTCAAGTTATTCTACTAGAGGTTTTTCATCAGGTATCTATATATATTAGTTCATATTGGTTGAATAGAAAAGGGTGAGTTATAGAAATCACACAAACCCTCCCTCTCCAATTCTGGATTTTATGGGACACATTTATTGGTTTCAAAATATATAACTCCATATTTATTAATATTTAACTCTATAATAATCTCTATGTTTCTCTATATCTCATTAACATATTTTAAAGACTACATGATTATATTTATAATGGATGGTTATAAATTTATATTAGCAAGTTATGATGAATTTTGTTTTATTATTACCATGTCCATACTTTTAATATACATGAAGATTGGACCCATTATAATCCTAATCATGGATAGGTTAATGGGATCATTTATATTCATATAATCTTCTACTTTATTCACCTTACCAAGATGGTAATTGATTGAAAAAAAACAACGATCATATATAACCCACTTAATTGGAAAATATTCAGATACTTTTGTGTGAATATGAACTTTTGAATTTTATTATCCATATATATATCCCACTTTTACTCACTGGAATATTTTACCATATATTTATAACGAAGATCATTGCCACCAATTCTAGATCATGTGTTGGGTAATTCTACTCAAGGATCCTTAATTCATGAGTTTCATAAGGTATAAAGTATTAATTTTTCATGATTATATAACCCAATAATATTTTGGATATATCACTTTGGATAATAAATCCTTCCACATTTTTTGGTAATGTGAGCACATGTTTAGTGATTGGACTCTTATTTAACACTTTAAAACTCTCCTCAAACTATTAATTCCAGAAAAAAATCACTCTCTTTCATGTTTTATTTGTTAGGGGGTTTTAAAATCATGGGAAATTAATCAAAAATCAATGATAGTACCCAACTAATCCAAGTTAAAAAATGGATACCCATCACAAATGTTGGTATGTGCGATCCTTCAATTTCCAATGTCTCTAAATAATCCACATATATTATTTTACAAGTGATAACATGGACATGGAAGATTACTTACTCTATCCAAAACAAACATTTACTTTACCTCACATATAAAGATACCATTCACAAGGCCATTAGTAAAGCTTTAAATACTCATAAGGTTCTTCTTTTCCTTTTGATTAGAAAAGAATGTCATACATAAGACTATCAATTTTTTCAGGTAATCCCGAAAGACTCTATCATTATTTCCATGAATATAGTTGGAGAATTAGTGAGCCCAATTTCCATCACTATAAAAGCATTGCACTGGTACCCTGTATGAAATTTTTTCTTGGGGATATCCTAATTTTTCACATTTAAATGACAATATTCCAACTGAATATCCACCTTATCTAAGAAAAACCCTCCAAATAGCTGATCAAACTAGTAAAAAATATATGGAGGATAACAATTTTACTTTATTGTGATGATTTATAGATTGCAAAAATAAATTCATATGTTCATTGAGCCATCTATATTTCTGTTTAAAAGGACCATAAAAACCATAGGGAATTATTGGGTATAAAACCCATTATATTGATTCTATTATACTTTTATCTTTTTATATTTATGATCAATAGTGACATTATATATGGAGCAGAAGATATTGGTAATTATTTGGGTATAAGTTTATTTGAGAAATCAATATATGGGTTAGGTGGAAGACCATGAAATTCACTACGGAACTCATCAACAAATTCTCTAATAATGGGAATGCCATCAAGAATGGTCTTTTAAATAGTATCAATCATTTATGTAAGATATTATTTCTCATAAGGTAATAATATCCATTCATTAGATGATGATTTGAAATGATATCAATAGACCTCTATAAAATTATATAGAATCATGGGATGATTAATGATTAAAATGGTGATCCCCTTCTCCCTTTAATTTATATGAGATACATGAATGGAAATCCCATCCATACCAACAATATTATCAAATACAACTAAATGAAGTATTATATGTTTCAATGGGAAAATGAACCTTCAAATATTGATATGGGAGAAGTTATATACATGGGATGAAATAATTTCCCCATTTTCCATTTCCACCAATAACTCAATATACATGTTTTGAGGTGGTGTTTCAATAATTTTATTAAAATTACATGATATGAAATCATATATAGAACCAGAATAAAATATTACATTCTATATTCATGAATAAATAATTACCATTCCTATTACAACATTTTTGTCAGGATCAACCTCAACAGTTGTTATGGAATATGCTTACCCTTTCTCTCTAGGTCTTGGTGGGGTTTTCACAAGTAATATTTGAAAACACTTTTCTTATTGCATTTTTTTAACATAGAGCCCTTGTTACATGTAGTTAAAATATTATATAATAGGATTAGGTTTTACTTGAACATTTTTATCTTCCATCATATCCATTGGTTTCTCTCAAATACAGTCAAAATCTTGGTTCCCCTATAAAAACTAGAAAAGAATTTTGCTTCCCCATTGAGAAATTTCTAAGATAGTTTTTCCCTCATTTTTGAATTTTTTTTGTTAAATTCTTTCAAAAATGATATTTATCCATCATTCGCCCATAATTACACTTAATTCTTTGTTTTCTATCTCATGTTCAATGGGACCCTTAAGATTCTCTGATCTCTATTTTTGACTTTGAGGTAACATCAGACTATTTCTACATAGCTCTCAAATTCATTGATCACCAAATAAGTTTATAGATACAAGATTATCCCACTAAATTATTCATCAAATTTATATTTGGGTTCAATGAAAATTATAATGACATATCAAACAAGGCCTATGCTATTTTCTCCATATTCCCGGATGGATTGTCCTAAATTTTCCTTAAGGCCAAGTAACTCCCTATTTATTTTAGGTTAGAGAGTGTGAGTAAAATATTTATTGGGAATTAATTTACATATTTCTTTTTACTCCATCAATTTTTAACATACATAGGATTTATATTCTTGATAAAAAGCAATCATTGTTTATCATTTCCCTCCATGTGATAAACATCCATCTTGACCTTCTATTTCTCATAACATAGAAGGACTAATATGATATTTTTCAATAGAGTTCATCCTTTTCTTATTATGGGATTAGAAGATCCACTGAATGTTGGAGGAATTTTTTATATAAAGATATCAATTAAAAGTTTCTATTCCTTAGGGATATGTGGGTGTTCCCCATGATTCATGTTTTTATTAAAAATAGAGTTAATTGAGTAAGTGTTTTACTAATGTTATTTAATCGTTATTCGACAGAGTTGTGCATCTCACTAAAGCATTCATCACATTTTCCATCACATTGGTATTTAACTAATTTACACATATTTCTAGTAATTAACTCAAATAGAGGGAATATTAGGGATGGGGATTTGAAAACTATTAAAAACCTAAAAAAGAAACTAAGAACATTAAAGTTATAAGTTATAAATAACATGTATTGCATAGCCTATAAATTTCATGGTTCAATATAAGCTATCCATAGTCTATTTCCTAACATTAACTTTTATAGTAATTTTATCCATTCATAATGATTCATAAAGAGCTTGTAAATTTACCAAATAATATCCCATTATATTGTCAAAGAAGGTGTGTAGTAAGGCCTCTTTATTGTGAACTAGTTGTAGGTTTGGTTAATACCCAATGATCTATTTTGCGATTAATACCCCTACATACATATTATTTGGTTCCTCATCCAATTTAATTATCCATACATAGATTTTATTTCATATAAATAACTCACCCTATACATTACCCAATTTTAGGGATGTTTTCCTATGTTTAGTCTTATCCTTATGGAGTTTACCAATTTTTCATAATCTTAATCCCTAAAAATAAAATGATGTTACACTCATACAACCTTTGACAACCCATATCTTTTATAAACATTGTTTCATAATCTATTACATTAAAATACACATAAAAACCCAAAAGGATTCATTGGAATAATATAATTGGGTAATTGTATATATGTCATGATAACATGAAACGAGATAAAACCTCATTACTTAAAAACACCACAATATTGTATTAAAATTCCATGGTCTTTTTAAATTTCATGGGATTACTTAGATATTTACATAAGAAATGGGTTATATATAAATCCCTATAAGGTAATAATAAAATCACAACATAATGTAAAGTAGTAAATATGAGTCATCATGTGTATCATGATGACATAAAATGGTGGTAATAAAACTTCTAAACATTGAATCATGATATAGTATGATAACATCAAGGAATAATATGATTGTGGAAACAATATAAAACATGAAATCATAGGCACAAGCCAAGGATAACCATCGAGAAATCATATCATAGTGTATATAAAATGGTCTCATCTACACTATACATGGTATATCATGAGATAAAAACATTAAATAAGGCATTATTGGGCTACATAATTATGGTCCCACCTCTCACATTCATATCACACTCCTGAATTTATGTGCTACATAGATCATCCAGCATGTGAATGTCTGCTATCACTTTAAATCCCATGATTACTTAGTGAGGATCATATAAATCAAATTCCCCAATAAATGAAGGATATGTAGAACTAGGTGATTATACATGATTAGAAATAAGGGTAGGTATTCACAACAAAAAAATTTAGAATGGGAAATTATGGATGAATTTTAGTAGTATGATTAGTGTACCTAAATGATCATGGAAATGATTAATAATAGTGAAAGATGATCCATCATTACATGGGAACTATAATAATAATAAATTAAGGTATAAAAATATAATTCAATATGAAATTTTCAAATATAAAAAATAAATACAAAGAAAGTCATTGAATAAAGAGTAAGACCACGATAATACCTTATTCAAGAGAATGAAAAATTCTTACCCTTATATAGTGCATGTTGTTTTCTAGGTTTCATTATTTAGGATATAATTTTTATACCCAAAACATAGACTTACCATTTATTAAATAGAGTTTTATCATAAATTTTTTATATGTAATATACTATTTTTATTTTTGACAATATAGATTAGGTGTTGTGGAATCATACTACTCATTTAGAGAATTAAATTTTGAGGAACCCTAAGATGGTGTAAACAATGAAAGATCCTGAGGAATAAATGATACATAAATACCCATGTTAATATACAAACTAATTTATATTATAAATTTTGAGAAAAAAATTATTTATAAATTTTTTGAGATTAATAATAAAAATTCCGCTATGATCGGTGAATACTATACTCTTAATCTATAAGATAATTCACATTGAATTATTTCATAATTATAGTAAAATAAAAATAGTGGTTCATAAAAACATTTTTTAAAAAAAATTCCTTAATTTTATATTTTTAATTAAATTAAAATGATACCATTTTTGTATTCTGTTCATCAAAATAATCTTATGATATTATTTTTGGTTTTTTTCGATAATTGTTAATTTTTTGTGAAAAGTGAAAATATCATTTTTATATACCTAAACTATTATGAAATAACTAACATATATGAATTATAAAAATATGTGGAACAGTTTTATCATCAAAAAAATAATGTAAAAAATAATGAATTATATGCATTTTATTTATTTTATAACACTATATTTTACTTTTTTGAACCAATGTTATATTTTATTCTAAAACATATTTTTGGTTGCTTACATTAAATTCAGTGGATGAAATGTTATATTTTTTTATATATTGATATAAATTTTAAATAACCCTCCTTGATTTAATAATAAATCAATAAATGTTATGGTAATCAATATTATACATTATATTAGTAAAAATTTATTTTAATGCATAAAAACTCATTTTTTGGAAACTTTTTTCTTTATGTTATGTGTATGTTTAATAAAACTATTGATTAAAAAACTTTATAATTATTATAAAAAAATTCTTAATATTTGGAAACCTAATATTAATTTTTTGAAAAAAATAAAATTTAATTTTTTTTCTTACTAACATGAGTTACCATGGAAAATGATTATCACCATGCTGAAGGATACAAAAGATAAATAGTGGTTAAACAAAATTATAAGGAATATATTATCACTAAAATTTTCCCCAATACATTTTTTGGTGGATTATATGCTTCTATAATCCTATATTCTATCTTTGGATAATTTCATAACACTTTCATAGAAAATGGAACTTATTTTATTTTAAGAGGAGGAGAATTTACAAATGTTCTACCCTTATCACTTATAAAAGGATCCATTCACCACCAAAATTCTCCACAGACCGAAAGTATCCAAGATTGACCAAAATATCCAAAACAAATCTCCTTATAATTATTTTTTATGTTATATAGGTTCTAGGTTTTTCAAAATATCCATCTATGGAGTATTACGAAGTTACATAATGGATGATACCCAAAAAATATATAATTGTTTTCATTGAGTTATTTAAAGTTTATTTCATCCTCCATATCCTAGAAATATGTCATAACCAAACTAATAAAATAAAATTATTTTAATTATTAAATTTAAATTTTATTATTTTTAGGTAATAACCATTATCTACCTTCCTACCATTTCATTGGGAACATCACTTTTGTTATGTGTTGGCTACACCCACCCTGAATGATGAATTTCATTTTCCCTCTCTTCCACTCATGGATTTATATACAAGTGTAATTAGTAAGTAAATATATTATTTATAACTTGTTTTTATAATCATTATTTTTCTATGAATGTGATATTATCATTATGAAATAATATGTTCTTAATTATTCTGTCGTTATAACACTCTCTTGTTTGGGACAGTTTTATCATTAACATATCCAATATTATATTTTTCTTTTATAAATGATTAATGGGATTTAAATATGGATAATATCATATAATAAGGTTTAAAATATATATTTTTACATAATTATATAATGGTATTATATCTATGTATTTTGGTTAATGAAGTAAATTCTTTTTATTGAGTGAAAATTTACAAAAAAAAGTATTTTTAATCCTTCTATGAGAAATATGAACATAATTTTAATAAAATATATATTGGAGTCCAAAAATATATATGAAACATATATTAACATAGAATGAAAATATTATAGATTTTTTTTCCTCAAACAAATGTCAAGAACCAGAATCGCTAAATTGAATCATGAAATAGATACCGAACTATTACAGTTTGAAAAGAAATTTTAAATAATCAATATATGGGTAAGGAGGAATTTTTAATAGATAGTGTAAATTATAAAAACTATAAATAATTTTTTTATTTAAATAAATAATAAACATTAATTGTTTATACATATATGTTAGAGTGTGTGTAATCAAGTGAATGTCTGAGGTAAGGGTTTTTTTATAAAATCATTATTATTCAGGATTCTTTATGTTTAATTTTACATTTGGGGAATTATATGCTCTCTATATATTAAAAGACATTTTTTTCAACCATGTATATTTATAGTATATCAAGTACTATTTACATTTATTCTCTCTTGGGTAATCAAATCATCCAAAATAATGTTTATAAGAAAACCCATACTTATTTCTCCTTTACGAACATGAATATTTCTCTTATATATTCATATTATTTATATTGTTTTATTAATATAATTCAAAAAAAATTATTTATTATTTATGGTCCATTAAAATTGAAGTTAATTTTATTCTTAAAATATTTTATTGTAATTTTTTAGTGTTTTCTATATGTGTAGTTTTTGGATTTTAATACAAAAGTTTAAAAATATTTTTTTTTCTATTGTTTACCACATGAGAATCTTTTCAATTCAACCAGAAATTTTTTCTTTATTATGATTTCATTCCAGGTTACATTTAATTTTAATTAAAATTAAATTCCATTTATTAAATCAATGTTTTATTTATTAAAATTACTAGAATAATATATTCTTTTTATTTACAATGTGATGTTCTAATTTTATTGTGAATTTATTTTTTTATCTTTTTAAACATTCATTAATGTTTCTTATGATAAAATGAAGGTATTATATAATTAAAACATCCATATTCTTTTACTATATGGATTATTATCATCTTATTTAATTTATTGATTGGGAAAAATATTTTTATTCTATATTTCTTTTTTTCTAATGGGGATGTTTATTTATTACTATGTCTCATTGATCATGTATTGTATTTTATTGGTTTTTTATTTCATAAAATATATGTATTATAATATCTAATATTTTTGGGAGAATATTATATATCCCTTCGATGAATTAGTAGGTCTTATTAGAAAAACTATTTTGTGTATTTGGTGTATAACTGCCCATATATTTTTAATGTCTTTTAGATTCCTTCATGATATGGTTTTAATGGTTTTTTGATGGTTTGGGCCCATTATTATGTAGACCATTGATACATCTGTACGTCTTATAAGATAAACTCACCTTGGTATTTTCAATATTATAAAAACAGTATGTGTCATTTCATGGCATGTGATTCTAATGGTACAATTAGGATTTCCCATATTTTGGATTCTATCTTTATGAAACTAGTGATTATTGTCCATGTAATTATATATGTTGTTATATCATCCATGGATATATTATTTGTTCTTGATATTAGTTTTATGGAATATTTTATTTCTATTTATCTATACCATTTTATTTAATCTTTATTTATATTTTAATTTATTCCTCTACATGCATCATTGTACTGAGAATCTGAGCTCACCCATTTTCTTCCTTCCCGCATGGTTCTTTGAAGAGAACTAAGAATTATACAAAGGATATATTATATTAAATAATAAAACTTCCATTTAATATAATATTATATTTCATATCTGTAACACCCCAGGTAAATAAAGAGTACGACATTTTCACATTTATCCATATTTGTGAATAAAATATTAATATAACTTTAATGGTGACTCTATGCTCGATGGCGTACGCAACACGCAACAACGAGATTCTTGGGAATCTTACGTTGCACTCTAATAATAAAATAATATTATGGTAGTTAACGCCTAGCCGTTGTAATGGTAGGAATGAATAGAACTAACTACAAAATGATTATATATGTTTGTCAAATATTTTCACGTTTTACAATAAATGTTAGAGGATTAAAAATGCGAATTAATCCAATTTTAAGCGTGGACATTCTAATATTCTTTAAAAGGTCGATTAACCGACTTTTGATGGCAAACCTCTTTTAAATCCAATTTTGACAATTTTATGTGTTATATTTGACTAAATAAAATTCTTCTTTAGAATCGGGACATCAAAATTTACTTTGTGTAAATTTTTGGTATTTTTCTGAAAAAGTTCAATTTTTAATGAATAGTGAAAAATGTTGTATTTTAATTCAAAACCTCTTTTTAATCTAATTTATTTATATGATTAGATTATATTTTGAATTGGTTTTAAAGTGAAATTAGAATATATTTTTACCATTTAATCTAGTAGTGGTCGTTGGAATTAATTTCACTTTGAAATCGGACTTAAACTAGTGTCAATCTTTTGATACATTTTGATTCAAAAAAACACGCTATTTGAAAGTGGGAATTAATTATTAAATTAATTAATGAAACTTATATGTTTTGAATTTTGTAAAATAGACATAATTTTTGAATTCAGAATATCAAATATAGCTTAGGGTGAAATTTTGGTAATTTTCTGAAAAACATCAATTTTTGATGAATAGTGAAACCACTAAGTAGTACTTATGAAAACTGATTTTCCGTTTAAATGAAATTTTTACATCTTTGTGTTTTGAATTTCAAAAAACCGATATACATGGTTGTCATTAAGAAGTAAAGTGTGGTTCAATGGGATCAAAATAATTTTTTTGGTGAATAGTAACTTATTAAGTTTTTAATCGCGATTAGAGGTAATTAGTGTAGTTTAAGGTAAAAATAATGTTTTAATAAAATTAAATGACCTAGAAACATGTCCTACCCTCATTGGATGAGTCATGTCCGACGAAGAAAATCAATGGGTCAACTTGGGGACCCCATGGAGCCACTTTGGTGGGAAAATGACATAAATACCTTTTTTATTTAATGTTAAAATTAAAATGACACAAACATGAGTTGTTTAACTAAAAAAAATTTACACGGGGTTATACAAGTCATATTTTTTACTCTTAATATTCATTGGAAAGATAAAAATATTTCCTACATCATAGTATTTGTTTTATAATTTTTATACATTAAATAAATTAAATTATTTTTGACATCATGATGATGCAGCGATGACCTCATTATTTAACGATTTAAATAAAATGGAAAGATAATGTAAAATATAAGACCTACACATGTCCAAAACCTATTGGATGGGTGTATTTCGAACCCTTTTCTCCTTATCCTCGAAATTTATAATTTTGGGACCTTTTGTATCTGAAAATCATTTTATAATAAAGTATCCTTTTATACCTTTCCAAGAGTGCCCCTCCTCTCCTCTTATAAAAGGCCCCCACCTCTACCTCCTTACCCACACTTCCAAAGCCCTTGTCTCGGCCAACCCCTGCCCATTTTGTCTCTACACATCCCTCTATAACTCATAGATTCCTCACTTTGGTCATAAGTCTTCCCAAGGAAGCCTTTGAGCTCAAACCAAAGGGAGTTACCCGATTTTAAGGTAATGTCTTCACTTGAGTCCTTTTGTTTTATTTTTCTTCTCCAACCCCCTAAACTCTTTTTGTCCATTTATTTTGTAACAACTCCAGTATCTTCAATATACTTGGATTTTGTTATAAGAAATATTCTAGCTACACTTACACACACCATCATCTATTGGTTAAAGAACATACTGTTTCTGTGGATGACGAATTACTGCCTCATGAAATGATGATTGTTCAATCTTCTCTTAACACCTTTAATGGTGGCCATTAAGATGACACTATATTTATATATGATATATAATATGTTTATGTTTTCCTTAAGCTTCTGTATTTTTCATTTTGGGCATAACTTTATGGTTTCCATTTTGGGTAAACGTGATATCTTCATTTAAGGAAGTGCGGACTACCGCCCCCTCAAAGTGATTTGATTCGTTAATGCCATATGTGGGACGTATAAAGGATGTAATTAATGATTTGATATATGATATTATACTGGGATTATAATATACCATTATATCATTATGATTCCATTCCATAAAATACAAAATAGAAATGAAAGCAGCGTTCATGCGTACGTACGGCTTACCGTCTCCATGAACGGTACATTTCATATCTTACCTCTAAACATTATGTAATATTAGAAATGCATGTATATACTGGATATATATGATATATATTATATCTAAATCATGAGTATAACTTTGGATATAATGGATACATGAACAACTTGTAATTATAAAGAGCATATTTTTGACTCAAGTACCAATGATCGTTAAAACGACCGTTAATAACTTAAATAATTACATAGTGTTCCTGACATGGTAATATGTGATATAAAAGTAATAATGAACTTTAAAAACGTTCTTAATAAAGTATAAATTAACTCAAGTTTATTATTCAGGATGTTAAATAATGATCGATTCAAGTCGGACCCGAGGTAAGGGATCCTACTCCACTCTTTCTTTTTAAGTACACTCTTTTATGTCATTCCTTTTAATATCATCTTTCTTATGTTTGGGGAAGTTCTTTTATATTCCTCATACTGTACTTTTTATGTTCATATTATGAGAGACCCTATTTGATCTCATAAAACCATTTTTGGAGGTTTTAAGTGGCACCGTTAGGCTGCCGAGTTTTCGTAAGGGATTTTTCGTCTCACTTTTATTCCCGTGAGATTTATGCTACATTGGCCACAATTTCCTTTGAGTGGTGTATGTACTGCCCATTATTTTACTCATTGTGTAATATAATTTCATTTATGAGTATTTACATAAATTTTTTATTTTCCTTCTTTCACGGGGTGTATGTTTCGAAAGATACCCATGTCGGTAAGGGAACCTTTCACCCTCCTTTTTTTAAAAGACTTCTTTTGTTATGTCTTTTAATTAACATAATATTATGTTGGGATATCGTCCTCTATATCATTATTGATTTAAAATTTATTTCCAAGTGATGAGATACCCTTTTTATCTCTCATAAACTCATTTTCTGAATCTTGTAGTGACGTCGTTAGGCTGTCAAATTTTTGCAAGGGAACTTCTTAACCCAATTTTGATTCTTTGGGATAAGCTTGTACTCCTTGAATATGTCGTTCTATGAATATGTGTGAATAATCTCTGATTGTTTTACACTTAATATCCACTTATATTTTTTGTATTATTTTGTCACACATAATTATATAATTGATTTATCCTTAATCCAAGGATACCATCTTTGTATGGGACTTCGTCTCAATCACCTTTCATTGAAGCATGTCTTGTTTTATACACAATATTTTTTTATGGTGTATAAACACCTTTTACTTTTATGTTTATCCAAAAGGAATCTTTTTTATATGAATCATTTTACTAAATGACAAAAGGGAATGTTTTTGTCGTACGTACGCGGTGACAATGACTTCCCCGCCGCTGTGACCATTATTTGAGTTTCGAATTCCTCTATAGGCCAAATATTTTATTTAAAAGAAAAATAAATAACATGTTTTACTTTTCTTTTATTTTGGTATTGAAAATGGTTTTCATAATGTTTTTATTATATCAATGTGTTGTATTGATATCTTGTGATTGAAATGTGGAAATGTTATGTTTCCATTATTCATGTTTTATGTGATACGATTATGTTATGGTTCTTGGGCATTGTTAAGAAGATGGGTGGTTCCGTGATAAACTAAGGGCGGGTGAGCCTGATATAGCTCTCCAATGCATTGGCTAACGTGAAGGAGTGAAACGTTAAGGTTTCTCTGAAGAGATTTAGGGAATATACTGTGGTGGGTATTCCAAACGTAACCAAGAGGGTTACTCCCTATGTAAGAATGTTATGAATGCCTCAAGGTACCTTTATGTCTTATGATTTCTATGATTTATTCATGTTTTGATGAGGTATGTTGAGGTACTTATTTTTTATGGGTGAATTATGATTTCATTCTTATGTATATATGAACTCATGTTTCTTTTCCATATTTTTATAACCCTTACTGAGCTTTTTATGCTCTTCCCAAGTTTTTTTGAAATGTTTTTCACAGGTCAAGGGAAAGGTACATGATATGATGATAGTGTCAAGGACGTGTCAAGAAGGAATCCATGTTTTATTTTTAAATATGTTTCCGTTGATGTGAAAAATTAATACTATCCTTTATGTAACCAATTTGTTTAAATGTGGAATGTAATGAAAGTTTTATGATCTAATTCTTTAAAACTCTAAACCTGACAAGATCCTCAATGTGTAATCTTTTAATAACTCAAGATTAAGTAAGGTTTAAGGTTGGGGCCTTATAGTTGGTATCAAAGGTCAGTTTAGATAACTATAGAGGTTAGGGTATTCTCTAATCATAAGTGACATTGTCATAATGGTTAGGATTTCACAAAGAGTCCTAGTTTTAGATAAAGTGAATGGGTAAGTATATCTTAGTGTTTACCTTCCTCATAAGTACATGATGGTTTTGTTGATATACTCACACTGTCATATCTGTTTTTAGTGAATGGATGGATCTAGTAGGAACCAAAGAGACAACAGGTTTGAAGGAAACTGTGGTGGTTCTCTGATTAAGATACTAGATAAAATGGGGGATCTAATGAGGAAACTTGTGGTTATTCTAAACCAACTATCAAGAAGTCATGAGCAACCACTTGAACATTGGTATGATCTGTAATGCATCATGTAAGAGATGAACAACCGATGAGGAAGTTCAGGTAATAATTATAAATGTTACCATTAGGGTTTATATGATCCTTACTTTTGATGTAATTATGGGTTATTATATGTTATGATGGAAAATGAAAGGCATGAGATAAAATTGAGGTTAAAATATGTTATGATCATTTTTTAAGATTTTATCTCGTTTTGGGGAATGTTTTAAGAATTATATAGTTTTGGAAAAAGAACAACACGCAGACCGTGTGACAACCCGTCGCGTCGGACAAAGCTGCGGGAATCGAACCCACAACCAAAGTGCGACTGGTATTTATTGCCTACCACTGGACTACGTGAAGTCCCTGGTTAGTATAACTTATTCTTTTTAGTTAGGTGACTTTATGAATTAAGAGTAAGTTGATTTTGTGTTACTTATGAAAATGATTGACCTATCATGGAGGATATGTGATTAGGTTAATTACTTTTCAATACGAGACTTTAGGAGCAACTGATGTTGTTTGGAGATAAATGTTACGATTTAACTTGGAAGACTATGTGACTAAATACTTCAAATATTTGGGTTTCAATCTTAGTTTGGTTTACTTTGAAGAATTTTATGGACAAATTGTTTATCGAATGGTCCTCATTGAACTTTGGGTTTTGTTGGACAAATTTTGGAGATTATGAATAGATTTTCTTTTTATAAAGGGTTATTTTTTTCTGGATTATCGGATCTTGTACTAACCTTTTTGGTTTTGGTTTTGGTAAAAGTATAAAGACATGGGAAGTATATAGTTCTCTTTTTTGGATTAGGTTATTCTCTAAAAGTTGATTATAGTACTCTTAATGTGAACAAGTCTTCCTAAATACTCATCTTTTGGAGAAAATATGAGTTTCTGTATGGAATTTAATAAAAGTTGAAAGTCAACATGATAAGTGATTATGTTTCCTTATGAATAAATTCCTCAATAAAAAGTAACTTAAAACAAAAATGTTGTCTATTAACTTTTCCTACTGGGGAATCGAATACCGTTTAACCCATCAAAAGTTTGTGATTTTTTTGTGGTTAACTTTCTCCTAAAATTGTTTTCTATCACTCTCCATCAGAACATGACCCTTTGTTTTTTTCCTCCATGTCCATATTTTCATACTTGGAATCCTAGTATGGGTTAACTCGGGTGACCTTTGTACTTATATTTCTTTATTTTAAAGTGATTGTTTTACAGACTCTTGTTCCGATGTGGGATTTTCAATGAAGTTTCCAAGGCCAATTTTAAAATTACGAGGGTGAAATTCCCAAAAGGGGGGAAGGGTGTAACACTCCAGGTAAATAAAGAGTACGACATTTTCACATTTATCCATATGTTTAATAAAATATTAATATAACTTTAATGGGGACGCTATGCTCGATGGCGTACCCAACACGCAACAATGAGATTCTTGGGAATCTTACGTTGCACTCTAATAATAAAATAATATTATGGTAGTTAACTCCTAGCTGTTTTAATGGTAGGAATGAACATAACTAACTAAAAAATGATTATATATGTTTGTCAAATATTTTCACTTTTTACAATAAATGTTAGAGGATTAAAAATGCGAATGAATCCAATTTTAAGCGTAGACATTCTAATAATCTTTAAAAGGTCGATTAACCTCTTTTTGATGGCGAACCTCTTTTAAATCCACTTTTTGACAATTTTATGTGTTATATTTGACTAAATAAAATTCATCTTTAGAATCGGGACATCAAAATTTACTTTGTGTAATTTTTTGGTATTTTTCTGAAAAAGTTCAATTTTTAATGAATAGTGAAAAATGTTGTATTTTAATTCAAAACCTCTTTTTAATCTAATTTATTTATATGATAAGATTATATTTTTAATTGGTTTCAAAGTGAAATTAGAATATATTTTTACCATTTAATCCAATAGTGGTCGTTGGAATTAATTTCACTTTGAAATCGGACTTAAACTAGTGTCAATCTTTTGATACAGTTTGTTTCATAAAAACACGCTATTTGACAACATGAATTAATTATTAAACTAATTAATGCAACTTATATGTTTTGAATTTTATAAAATATACATTATTTTTGAATTTGGAATATCAAATATAGCTTAGAGTGAAATTTTGGTAATTTTCTGAAAAACTTCAATTTTTAATGAATAGTGAAACCACTAAGTGGTACTTATAAAAACTAATTTTACGTTTAAATGAAAATTTTCCGTCTTTGTGTTTTGAATTTCAAAAATCTGACATAAATGGTTGTCATTAAGAAGTAAAATGTGGTTCAATGGGATTAAAATAATTTTTTGGTGAATAGTAACTTATTAAGTTTTTAATCGCGATTAGAGGTAATTAGTGTAGTTTAAGGTAAGAATAATGTTTTAATAAAATGAAATGACCTAGACACATGTCCTACCCTCATTGTATGAGTCATTGCCGACCACGAAAATCAATGGGTCAACTTGGGGACCTCATGGAGCCACTTTGGTGGGAAAATGACATAAATACCTTTTTATTTAATGTTAAAATTAAAATGACACAAACATGAGTTGTTTAACCAAAAAAAAATTTACATGGGGTTATACAAGTCCTTTTTTGACTATAAATATTCAATGGAAAGATAAAAATATTTCCTACATTATAGTATTTTTTTATAATTTTTATACATTAAATAAATTAAATTATTTTTGACATCATGATGATGCAGCGATGACCTCATTATTTAACGATTTAAATAAAATGGAAATATAATCTAAAATCTAAGACCTACACATGTCCAAAACCTATTGGATGGGTGGATTTCGAACCCTTATCTCATTATCCTCGAAATTTATAATTTTGGGACCTTTTTTATCCGAAAATCATTTTATAATAAATTATCCTTTTAAACCTTCCAAGAGTGCCCCTCCTATCCTCTTATAAAAGGCCCCCACCTCTACCTCCTTACCCACACTTCCAAATCCTTTGGCTATTCCAACCCCTGCCCATTTTTCCTCTCCACATCCCTCTATAACTCATATAATCCTCACTTTGGTCAGAAGTCTTCCCAAGTAAGCCTTTGAGCTCAAACCAAAGGGAGTTACCCGATTTTAAGGTAATGTCTTCACTTGAGTCCTTTTGTTTTAGTTTGCTTCTCCATCCCCCTAAACTCTTTTTGTCCATTTATATTGTAACAACTCCAGTATATTCAATATACAAGGATTTTGGTATAAGAAATATTCGATCTACACTTACACACACCATCGTCTAATGGTTAAAGAACATACGGTTTCTGTGGATGGCGAATTACTGCCTCATGAAATGATGATTGTTCAATCTTCTCTTAACACCTTTCATGGTGGACATTAAGATGACACTATATTTATATATGATATATAATATGTTTATTTTTTCCTTAAGCATCTGTATTTTTCATTTTGGGCATAACTTTATGGTTTCCATTATGGGTAAACGCGATATCTTCATTTAAGGAAGTGCGGACTACCGCCCCCTCAAAGTGATTTGATTCGCTAATTCCATATGTGGGACGTATAAAGGATGTAATTAATGATTTGATATATGATATTATACTAGGATTATAATATACCATTATATCATTATGATTCCATTCTATAAAATACGAAATAGAAATGAAAGCAGCATTCATGCGTACGTACGGCTTACCGTCTCCATGAACGGTGCATTTCATTTCTTACCTCTAAACGTTATGTAATATTATAAATGCATGTATATACTGGATATATATGATATATATTATATCTAAATCATGAGTTTAACTCTGGATATAAGGGATACATGAACAACTTGTAATTATAAAGAGCATATTTTTGACTCAAGTACCAATGATCGTTAAAACGACCGTTAATAACTTAAATAATTTCATAGTGTTCGTTACATGGTAATAAGTGATATAAAAGGAATAATTTACTTGAAAAAGGTTCTTAAGAAAGTATATATTAACTCAAGTTTATTATTTAGGATGTTAATGAATGATCGAGTCAAGTCGAACCCGAGGTAAGGGATCCTACTCCTCTCTTTCTTTTTAAGTGAACTCTTTTATGTCATTCCTTTTAAGCTCATATTTCTTATGTTTGGGGATGTTATTTTATATTCCTCATACTTTAATTTTTATGGTCATATTATTAGAGACCCTATTTTATCTCATAAATCCATTTTTGGAAGTTTTAAGTGGCGCTGTTAGGCTGCCGAGTTTTCGTAAGGTATTTTTCGTCTCACTTTTATTCCCGTGAGATTTATGCTACATTGGCCACAATTTCCTTTGAGTGGTGTATGTACTGCACATTATTTTACTCATTGTGTAATATACTTTCATTTATGAGTATTTACATCAATTTTTTATTGTCCTTCTTTCACGGGGTGTATGTTTTGAAAGATACCCATGTCGGTAAGGGAACCTTTCACCCTCCTTTTATTTAAAAGACTTATTTTGTTAGGTCTTTTAATTCACATAATATTATGTTGGGATATGTTACTCTATATCCTTATTGATTTAAAATTTATGTCCAAGTGATGAGATACCCTTTTTATCTCTCATCAACTCATTTTCTGAATTTTGTAGTGACGCCGTTAGGCTGTCAAATTTTTGCAAGGGAACTTCTTAACCCAATTTTGATTCTTTGGGATAAGCTTGTACTCCTTGAATATGTCATTATATGAATATGTGTGAATAACCTCTGATTGTTTTATACTTAATATCCACTTATATTTGGTGTATTATTTTGTCACACATAATTATGTAATTGATTTATCCTTAATCCAAGGATACCGTCTTTGTATGGGACTTCGTCTCAATATCCTTTCATTGAGGCATATCTTGTTTTATATACAACCTTCTTTTTATGGTGTATAAACCCCTTTGACTTTTACGTTTATCCAAAAAGAATCTCTTTTATACGAAGCATTTTACTAAATGACAAAAGGGAATGTTTTTGTCGTACGTATGCGGCGACAACGACTTCTCCGCCACCATGACCATTATTTGAGTTCCAGCTTCCTCTACAAGCCATACCTTTTTTTAAAAGAAAAATAAATACCTTGTTTTACTTTTCTTTTATTTTGGTATTGAAAATGGTTTTCATAATTTTTTTATTATATCAATGTGTGGTATTGATATCTTGTGATTGAAATGTGGAAATGTTATGTTTCCATTATGCATGTTTTATGTGATATGATTATGTTATGGTTCTTGGGCATTGTAAAGAAGACGGTTGGTTATGTGATAAACTAAGGGCGGGTGAGCCCGATATAGCTCTCCAATGCATTGGGTAATGCGAAGGAGTGAAACGTTAAGGTTTCTCCAAAGAGATTTAGGGAATATACTGTGGTGGTTATTCCAAACGTAACCAAGAGGGTTACTCCCTATGTAAGAATGTTATGAATGCCTAAAGTTACCTTTATGTCTTATGATTTCTATAATTTATTCATGTTTTGATGAGGTATGTTAAAGTACTTATGCTTTATGGGTGAAGTATTATTTCATTCTTATGTATATATGAACTCATGTTTCTTTTCCGTATTTTTATAACCCTTACTGAGCAATTTATGCTCATCCCAAGTTTTTTTTTTGAAATGTTTTTCACAGGTCAAGGGAAAGGTACATGATATGATGATAGTGTCAAGGAAGTGTCAAGAAATAATCCATGTTTTATTTTTAAATATTTTTCCGTTGATGGGAAAAAATGAATACTATCATTTATGTAACCACTTTCTTTAAATGTGGAATGTAATGCAAGTTTTATGATCTAATTCTCTAAAACTATAAACCTGAAAAGATCCTCAATGTGTAATCTTGTAATAACTCAAGATTAAGTAAGGTTTAAGGCTGGGGCCTTATAATATCTTCAAATATAATTTTAGAATTATATGTGTCAATTTATGATGAGTAATAGACTATTAGATCATATGGGATATTGAATTATATAATTTTCCCCAATTTACCAATGTAACCACTTTATCTAGGTTACCAAAGTTGGGGTTGTTAAATTTTTGTAAAACTATGTTATATAGTCATAATGACCATAATTTATGACTTTCCGAGTAGGGGGATCATCGTGAAGAAGTAAATTAGACTCTGAGTAATGTTTTAGGATAATTTAAGTGTTGTAATCCTTTAATGACAATTTCCTGATACTAAAAATAGTTTTGTGGAAAGGTAAGAATCTATATCTCAGGACATGGAATTCACTAGGGAGATTATACATATATGAATGTGGAGCTATTATCCTCGAAAACACATTGACCTATCCTAATATTTAGAATTACTAATTTTTATTAGGTATATATTATAGAAACTGGTAGATATTTGACAACACTGGTGCTTCCAATCCAAAAGAATCCCTTCTTCTATCCTAACCTCCATAAAAAATTTAATCATCCTTACACCTATGTGTGAGTTACTGACCATGGTTATATATTAACTGAGCCAAAATGAGAGAAAGATATCATGTAGAATGGGGGGGGGGTTATCTGGATTAATGTTATAACCCCATGACTCATTGTGGCCTCTTTACTATTTAATAAAATATGTGTTTGAGACTACCCTATTTTCATATAGGGTCAAACCATGTGGAATTTTGAGACTAACTCATCTCTATATGGTACCTATAACATCTTCAACTATTATTAAAAATGAAATATATCAATAGATAATGATCCTTTCTTATAGAATTTATATCCTCCCATCATACATCTTGATCCAATGGGAGTGTTCTCTTTAAATCTCCACAAGTAGACATTGGGGGAAGAATGAAATTGTATATAACCCCATGGATTGTATCCCTAAATACCATGTATACATAAAATAGTAAGAAACATACATATCCATGTATTAAGTAGAATATATTAACCTATATACTCCAGTGGCTCAAGAATTCTAATATGAGATTAGATCCTTTATATACATATATCAGTGATTCCTAAAAAATATAAATAAAATAATGTTCTCAAGTTCATTCTGAAATCCCTACATGTTTATAAAATCTAGTATGATAAAATCCATTTATGTGTGGAATCACATCTTGAGAATAGCTCCCAATCATTTCTCATGTCTCCAAGTTATTCAATAGTTGATCAAAGATGCTTGGATGAATAATAATGCATATGGGACTCGTATTTTTTTGTATAACTGTATAGTTTTGACTTATAATTATGTAATATAATGAAATTTTGGTATCCCCCTTGTTGATATATGAGGCTCTCAATGTGATGTCGGAGCTTCACATATTTTAATACTCAATGAAACAATAATACAGAATATTATAATTAATTATATTTTAAAATAAAGCTATATATAATAGGATAAAATATTATATTGGAATCATTATATGGTGCCCCTACATAAACTCTATGATAGCTGAAAGACTAGGCTTACAATATTCTGATTTCCCTTATTCAAAGTCATAAATCATTTGGTTAATGATTTAAGATGCTTCAATATTTTTTTATGGTGTTTTAAAGATGTCCCATTTTATATAAGTGAAAATTCAAAAGATAGTAGTTTGATAGATAAAAGGAGAATGTAGAAGAACCTTAAGATTGAGGATGAGTTATGCCTATATATAAATGGGTGAAAATATTTCAAAGGAAAAAAATTTCACACATTTCACTGTGATTAGATCCATTATCCTATGTCACATCACATAGCTAACATTGATAATGTAATATCCTATGTGGGTAAATACACTTTTATGTTATGTTCAGCTGATCTAAGATAGGATCACCATCATAAATGTACCTTGACTATAGGATGAATTATGTAGAATGCCAATGTAAAAGTGAATGAAGGTACAATACTGAAATTTAGTAAGGTTTGAGTGTATAAATCAAGTGAAAATAGATAATAAAATGTTTCAAATTTATTGATGTCAATTGATGTATGACAGTGAAGATGTTTACTTATTTATAGAGTAAAACCTGCATTTTTTTCCCAGTTGGTATGACTCATAATGAGATAAGTGTGAATGATTCCTTTTCCCTTTTACGTAACATAGATGTGTGAACTAACACCCGTCTTTAATTATACATTTATGAAAAATTCATATTTTACATTAAATTTTATCCTCCTCATGACAATCAAATCAAATTATATGGGGGTGAGAATTTATTGGTAGTTATTTTTTAAAAAAAATTATAGACTCAACCAAAATAAAAAAAATTATTTGAGAAAAGGGAATCACATAGTATCCATGTCCCCAACCCAAATCCTTAATCATGTTATCGTCCCTTTCATATACCTTCTATCCATTCATCATGCTTTCTCTAATATTTCACATCCCCACACACAAATTCTATTCCAAAAACCTTTTTTTTGTGCCTTTCTTCTCTGCCATGGTATCCTTATGTGAATCTCTTACAATACTTTCTTCCAATACCAAGTCTCCTTATGTAAATATTTTATGTTCCAATATTATATGACAAAGTCCCCATAAACCCATTTCTTTCACATTCTTAACCCAGTTTTCATATAAAAGAAAATCTAACATACCAATTTTGGAGGGGGGGATGAAATAATATAGACTCAGAAAATATAGATCAATTCCACTAGCACCCAATCCACTCTTTCTCCACTATGTGACACCAAATTAAACACCTATGAATAGTAGTGGTAATCTTGGGTAACTATTTGATCCCTATATTTCAATAGAAACCTTAAAAAAACAACTTCGCATAAGATCCTTTAGGACTAGGTCAAAGGACCCCCTTTCTAGAGATCCATAAAAAAGAAATATTTTTCCATGCTATTTGAAAGAGTGATATTAGGGAACTAATCAACCAATCTGTAAAAAAGATTCATAATAGTGTTGCATCCACCCAAGACATAATGGAGAGGCACATGATGGATCCATTTTATAAATCCATTACGGAGACCAATACTAGGATACCATATCTCCAAAAACTCTATATTAGGGAAACACTTCACTAAGGTTAAAATACTATGGTGTGAGTTTTCGAAAGCCTTCATAATAGGGTAACCATTCCCCCAAGAATCCATAGAAAATTTCTATATTTTCTGAGACTCTATATGAGGTAGCCACTTTGATGAAACCCCCATACCAGTGTGCTATGTTGACCATGTCTCTATATAGGGGTTTCACTTCAGTTAAGCCTCTAAGAAATGCACCACATTTTGTAGGCCTATATACCATGGCTCTACATTTTTTATGCCTCTATAATAGTGTTCTACTTATCATTGGACACCATTATGTATAGAAACCTCTAATAAGAATCTACAATAGGTAAATTAATCACCTTATCATCTATACTAGGAGTCCACATTTCCATGGCCTCCTTAATTTGGCTCCACTTCGCCCAAAACATCATATTAGTGTACTTCTTCACCCAAGCCTTTCTACTTGAGAGATAATTCACCCAAGTCTGCATAATAGAGAACCCATTCACCAATGCCCTCCACTAGATCATAAAATTATTAGATCCCAGCACCTTTTAAGGATGAATTCCATCTAGGAAACATTTTCACATAATTTCTTTAACTGGTCTAAAATACTATCATAAAAATATTTGAAAATATTATTATTATTGACCATATTACCACTATTGTATCTCTATATTAGTATCATATAAATCTTCATAAAATACATGATTATGTTATGTGTTCTAGAATTATCCCATTTGATCTTTTATTGCATCAATAATGAGGATGATGTATCTCATGGGAGTCCATCTCCCAGTTTATCTCTATAAATGATAGGAATGTTAGTGATTTCAAAATCATGTATTCCCTTGATGATGAGGATCCCTATGCTTAGGCCACTATTAGAACACCATAGCTCATGATACACGTTTTGGATATCCAAAATTTCTATCTATATCTTCCAACTGTATGCAATGCTCATAAACCCATGAATATTATGGGTATTTGATCTTGTGTAACTCTCAACCCTTCTTCATTGGTCCATATATCTCAGGGTTCTGGTTATCCTTTCCTACGTTTCATCTAATAAAAAAATGTGGACTTATATATTATGGGTCTCTTACAAGGTTTAAGCCCAAACTGTGTACTCAATGATGTCATCATCCCTATTCTCCATTAATTAGACATACATGTCACACGACTCTAATTCTATATATGTTCCTGGCCTATATTCACCTAAGATATATACAAGGATACACCTGAAAAGGATCACTAATGCATAAGTTGTAGAGAAACCATTACTAATTCCCCTTCATATAGTATTATTACCTATATGAATCAATATATATAAGCATATTGTCTATTAAATATGACATCAAATTTATCATAATATTTCAAGGGTTCATGAAATTAAAAAGCATATCCGGGTCATGGTTTTTGGACCATAAAAGGAACCTCATTGGTCATGTATAAAAAGCATTAAATTGAGCTATGGAGATCCTAGTTATGTGACCATAAAAGGTATGATGTGTACAATAAAGATACATCAAATTACATGGGTTTTGTTTCCATTTTGTAGAATAAAAAAGAATCTTCTATTATTTCCCAATACTCCGCCCAACTACACCTACATCCCCTCTAGAAAGAGATAAATTCTAGACAGAAAAACTATTTAGTTGTAGATGATAGTGTAACCAACTAATAAGGGATTGATAGAGAACCTGTGATATAAAGACATTTTCAAATTAGTGCGTGTAAATGATTAATCACTCTCATGACCAAGCTAACCATTATTTTTAGTAACATAGATTTCAATAATACATATTAAATGTAAAATAGAGTCTCAAAATAAGAAAATAAGACCCCTTAAGGGATTATTTGGTATAACATAATCTTTATTAATTCTTAATATGAATAACTATTGGCACTCCTAAATGACCACCTCCTTTTGGAAAATTGGTCCACATGACAAAACACAAAAAAGGCCCTAATTGTAGAATATATAGAGATAGTATGTATAGAAAAAAATATGTATTTTATCCTGACGAATCTTGATACATTATGTGTTTCATGAATAGTCCTTACTATATCAAACAAAGTCTAATTCTTTATTTGTTACAATATATATATTTATACTTTAATAGGATATATATTTATATTTAATTAAATGTTTTTAATATATTTGTTAAAAATATTATATTTTTTGTTTTCTTCCATCATCAAATATTATGTTTTTATTATGAAAACCTAGTACATTTTTTCTATATAGTTTAATTTGTTTGAACATTGTAAGTTCTTCTGGATTATGGTCCATAATAAATATGTTTTTTAATATTTTAAAACAATCCAAAAACATGATAATATGGTGGAATTTCCTTTGGGATTCTATTGGGATAAATTTTTTATATATGATAGAATAATAAAAATTTAGTGCTTAACACTACTAAAATAATCGATAGTTTATTTGGGAATAGTTCTAATAACTCATTGAACATTTGATAGAAATATTTATCCAAGATTCTCCTTTCACACATATAGCCCAATATAACCATAACCCTATATATACTATATAAATTTTTATTCATTGTACTTGGATGTGGTCAGATATATATTATGTGCTTTAAAGGATAATATATGTGGAATATATATTTCTCTAACCATTGAATGAGGGAGAGATTTTATGAAAAGGTCTTATCTACCACACTTTCAAATCCTTCTATTTTATAAAGTTTTATTTAATGTTAAAAAAACCTAATAATCTTAAACAATAATTATTTGTTTTAATTATATTATTTTTTATATTCATTAATATATTTCTATTATAAGTGTAATGATTGAATTTGGACTCAACAAAAACATTGATTTTCTTATGAAATCCATCTCTATGATGTATCCTTGTCCAAAAAAAGATTAGTTTTGTTTTAGTAATAAATAAAATTCCAACATTATTCATTTATTGTGTTGAATTTAGAATATCAATTTAATATATTATATTTTA
Source organism: Viscum album (assembly GCA_963277665.1). NCBI lineage: Eukaryota > Viridiplantae > Streptophyta > Magnoliopsida > Santalales > Viscaceae > Viscum > Viscum album. The sequence continues at coordinate 529,364,277 of OY728146.1, forward strand.
TTTCGATGGATATAAATTTAAAATTCCTAATAATTAGACTGGTTAATAAAAATGAGACAAGGTCAAGTATGTTTGAATATTGAGAGTGAAATTTTAATCATCAAAATTAAAAAAGTGAGTATCAATTAATCATGTAAATATATAACCCACAATCTGAAATAATTCATATTTATAGTTTGTATATTCTCTTATATTTTTTATTATCACTAATAGAATTTTAGATTTTAAAAAAATTAGGTCATGTGATTTCAAATATAGAAATTATGAAACAGATTACTTACCTTAATTTTTTAATTGAATTAATTTATACAGTTTTGTTCGTTAAAAGTTTTTGTATCATAATTATATTTAGTTTAATTTAAATTATTTTTATTCAAAAATAATTTTGGGGGTGCATTATATATATTTAAAATTCTAAAACTTTAACATAAAAATAATTATATAATATTCATTATTTGATATCAAAACACTTTAAAAAATACCCTCATTTATTTGGAATATATATTTTTAATTAATATATATAATAAGTTATTTAATGTACTTCTAAATTGTTATAATCAACTAAGATTGTAATTATCTGCACTTAGGTACATTAAAATATCTTTTGAGAGTAGTCATGGAATCATTATATTAAATAAAAACCACCATAAAAAATGAATTCTTTCTTATAATTATAATAGGTAATATTTTCCAAAGTCATTTATTGTTATTAATTTCTTATTTTATTTTTTCACTTCTGTCGTTATTTTCATTTGTTTATTAATTTATTTTCATTATTTATCTTTATAGATAATTAATTATACTCTTATATATCACAATTATATTTTGATAAATATATATTTTTTTTAAATAAAATTAAATCATTTTAATATATTTTTGAAACACTGGGTTTAGATATTATTACATACAACATTGAATTTACGTTGTATTACCTATAATACGTGAGTTTAACCGAAATGTGACTTAATGTTAATTAATTAATATTTAATAAGATAGTTACCACCTATCAATTGGAATAAAAATTATTTATGGGATTAAATTAATTACAAAAATAATTGGTTCAAGATTTGAAATAAAATTAATTTTTTATGATGAATTAGTTAGAAATGAAAATAAAATCTATTTGAAAATACATGTAATCATTTTCTAAAAAAACAATTTTTATTAAAAAAAAGGTGATTCACGTAAATAAATTAAATAAAACATTTTTAGTGAATAAATTTTATGAAATTTATATTTTATATATTAATTTTTTTATCATTAATCTTATGTGATATCTAGACAAAATATTATGATAAATCTAATTTTATAGTTTAAAATTGTATTTTTGTTTTATAAAAAGTAGTTTTTCTATTCTTTTGTAGAAATATATTATTTCTTTTGAAATTTATTTGAAAAAAAATGTTAATTTTTTAAATTATCATAAAAAAATTATCTTAGGCTCAACATTTGATAATTTTCATAAAATATCAATTGTTTTGATGAATGGTGAAAAATAATGAATTTTAATTGAAAAATTATTTTTTATTCAAATTATTAATGAAGAAAAAATATATTTTAAATTATATATAAAGTAAAACTAGTTCAATTAGATATTTAATAATAAAATTTTTCTCATTAGAATCATTTTCATAATGAATTTTGATATAAAAACATTGTAATCTTTTGAACATTTTTTATTTGAAAACCCTCTTTCTCATCACATATGTGAGATTAATTTTTAATTAAAATTTCCCACTCATGTGAAGTTAATTTTGTTAAAAAGGTACCAAATTTTGAATAATAATAATTTATATTATCTAATTATTTAAAATTATATTTTAACCAAATTGAATAAAAAATAGTAAAAATTAGTCTCATCTTTTAAGGTAACATTATTTTACTCAAGATTAAACTAAATAGATAATGGTTAAAATGACCAAAAAATGGTGTAAAATATAATTTATGGAAATATTTAGACCTTACATAGTATAATTATTGAAAATAATCCACTGTTTTAACATTGTTTCCGGTTAAAAAAATAGGTACACCTATTAATTTTCAGAGAATTACATCTGTTCCACTCACCTGACCTAAAAAAAGGCCACATCCTATCTAATATTCTTCACATATTAAAACCATTTTTTAGGGAAATAACTGACCAAATAAATTTTAAAATACCCTCTTATCACAGTGGAATCCTTATTCGGTTCATCAATTCAACACAGGAAAAATTGTGTGGGAAGTATAAGGAGTTAAGCTGAAGAAGAGGTAACATTCTTCAACTAGCATTTTTATTTTATTTATTTATCAACCTACATAAATTATTATTAAAAAATTATGATATGAAAAATTAATTATCTCATATATACACATATTTTTTAAGTTAATTTTATGACCTAAAACCATATCTGATTCCATCAAATCAATTATGAAATCATCTTTTGTGTGTTTGGTGGACTACCACCTCATGAATCGATGATATTCTTTTTTCCATTAACAGCTATCACAATTGGGTATGATGAGGGATATAAAGTATATAAATATATTAATGATATTTCAAGAAAAATTATAAACCCTATGTCATTATATAATATATTACTTTTTTTACCTACCATTCTGTAGGGGATACAATAACACCATTCTTGTGTATGGTGGACTACCACCTCATGAAGCAATTTGATTGGTTTTTAGAAATGCTTTACGTGGACAATAATTAGGAAAACATTAATAAATATATATCATATACATGATTCATTATGATATTTATAACATATTTATCAATCCTAAATGATAATACATCAATTAATTTCTTAAATTTTTTCCCATTGAATGATGATATCATCATTCATGTACGTGTGGGATACCTTATTCAAAAAGAAATAGGACCCCCTCTTTTCATAACAACACCATATGTATAATATTTATAAGTATATTTAATGAAATATTTTTTTTATATAATTAGCAATATAGAAATAAAAAATATTAATTATATTTCTTCAAAAAATGATCGTTGAAAATGTGGAAACGTTGCTCATGCTTACGTACAACCACCGTATCTATGATTATAACATACGTCTTTTCTCAAAACAATATATCATGAATAGTATTAAATGTATAATTGATTTATAAATATGATAATTATTTTATCAATATTATTATTGATATTATGGAACAATTATCATATTAAATTGAAAAACAACAAAAAAACATACATGAAAAACAAAGCAGTTATTACATAGAATGTGATTTTAGCAAGGAATTATTAACAAACGGATATTAATAAGTCATAATAAAATCATATATGGTATTATATATGATTTTTTTTGTTATTAAATATATTTATAAAAAACATATATTTGTTTTAAATAATGTTCAAACCTATATGAAGAAAGTCAAAACTTAAGGTAACAGATTTCTAGTCTCACTGTAATTTCTGGGAGACATATTCCCAATTCACCACCTATTTATTTTATATAATGTATATAATTATAATTAATGTATTTTATTATGTTTATACATAAAATTAATGGTTTTTAAATATATATTTAATGATCTATCGTTAATGGGGTTTAGGGTTCAGAAGTTAACAAATAAGTAAGAGATTTTTGTCTCAATTTTCCTTCTATGGGACATAAGTTATGTTATGCACCTACATTTTACTATGAGGTGTATATAATAACCATTGGAAATGTAATAACATGAATATAATTCTTCTAATTAATTATATATTTCATTTTATGTTATTATTTCATGGGTATTATGACTCAAAACTAAAAAAGTTGGAAAAGTTTTATGTTATAATCTAATCATTTATTGGGGTTTTTATGATTATGCTTCCAATGATGAAATAATATGATATATCCATCAAGAAGACCATTAATATTTATTCTCTACTGGTTATTTCATTATAATAAATTGTATCCCTTCATTTTAATCTCTTTATCTACATAAGAGTTCAAAATAAAATGTATAATTAAAATTTTATTTTCGGCCCAAAAACCATTTTTTCCAAAACCATGTTTTCAAAAAATGTTATCAATTTTTTTAAAATTTTAAAATGACTTATCAAATAAAATTTTACCATGTTTTAGTTTTTTAAAAATATATTTAATGTAATCTTCAAGTGATTTTCCCAAAAAAATTATTATTTGTATTTAACTGAAATTGTTAAAAGAATCAATGTTTTAACATGTATGGATGGTAGAAAAAGTTATATTATCATAATTTATAAACATTTATAAACGTTAAGTCATAAAATTTCATATTAATTTTTTTAAAAAAATTATTTTAAAATATTTTATGAATTCTTTGTTTTCAAAATTGATTTTTAATGAAAAATGTTTTTCCTCGCGCAAAGTTACTGGTGTTTTACTTATCAAAATAATTCTAAATATAATATTACATCCATTGATGTTACCTATTTATTAATAGGAATATGATCCAATAAATAAATTATTATTATATATCTTATTTATTTACTTTTATGTGGAAATTATTTTTACGAAACAAGTTTCTCTTGCATGGGTTATAATATGACAAAATTGTTATGAAACCCGCTTATTTTGATGGGTTATACTTTAAAGAAATGATGAAATGATTATGAAACTTATAGATTTCCCAGATGTTATGATATGTAGAAAAGATTATGAAACCATTTCATTTCCTGGGTTATTATTGTAGACACCGAAAATGTCTGTAACTCCCAGAGGAGGTTTTGAAATGACGAATCGAAGTCATATTCGGACTCGGAGGCGCGGTCCAGATGGCCCGGAATTGGTGCACGAAATTAAGGAGGACCTGCGCGAAAAACTGATGTTTGTGCAAAGGAAGTGGATTCGCGGAAAAAACATCGAGATGGCACTCAATTTTGCACGCCCGGTTCCACGCGGTGAGGCTTTTCACGCTGACTGGTCCTGGCACGGAAGATTTCGTGTGCTGCCTAGATTCCGCGCCGGTAGATACATATAAATAGAAGGCGGCCCCAACTGTTTCGGGGTTGAGGAATTTGAACAGGCTCCCGTGAACATAATTTCACGTTCAATATGGCCTTGAGTTATGGTTCTTTTCCACTCCAAGTCGCTCCGGGATCCGCCTTTGCACAAGATCCCCATGGCTTAGACTAAACGTCAACCCCTTCGGGGTCCACCCCTTGTGCGCAATTCCTCCGTTTGCACACAGGCCGTCCAAGTTGAGCGTAATCCTTCCTTTGTGTACACACCCCTTCCATTTCACGCAATTCCTTCATTTGCGCGCAATTCATTCCTTTGCACGCCGACCCGGCCTTTTCTTGCGTGCATGCCTTCCTTATTGCGCGCAGCCTATCCTGTGATATGTATGGCAAGGCCTTCCTTATGAACTACTAATATTTATGTAATGACTTAATATTATGATCTTTGATATGTATGGCATGGGATTCATATGTTATAATCATGTTATCATAAAACCTTCTTAATGTTATTCTAATATGTCTCCATTTTTTACCCTTACTACGCATCAAAGCTAACCGTTTATTAGGATTACATTCCTAAGGGTATGAAAAATGATTTTAAGTAGGGTATTTTTGTGAATATTATTAAAGGGGAATATATTTATAGGAAATGTGGAGGAATATTCCCTAAATTAGAATATTTTGTACATATTCTTTAAATTCACAAGTCTATTATAGTACTAAGGTGTGGTTTTTGTGTAATGTAATGAATATTTTTCTAAAAATTTGTAATATTTATTTTTAAAAAGAATGGTTCACTGTATTTGGTATCAGAGTCTAGGTTTAGTTTTCCTTTGGAAACTAGGATGAGAAACCATTAGTGAGATCCTTAGAGAAATTTCAAAGGATACATATAAGTACGTACCAAAAGATGTTTCTTAAGATGAATTAATGTATAAGATAATGTATAGGAATTTTGTAAAAGGATTGAGAATTAAATTTATAAGAAATTACATACATTTATGGATACTATAATTCTTTGTGTCTCTATCACATTTTCACCTATGGGTAACAAATCCAAAAAGGGTGCATTGAGCTCGACTTGGTCATCCACTGCTGTATGAAAATAAGAATTATTGCACACCTAGTTTGACACACACTAGGGGATATGCTTGGGAAATTCTGGAACTCATTAAGAACCATCTAAAATTATTTAAATAGATAACCAATATGAATGTCCTAGGATAAACCCAAGGTGTAAAATATTAAAGATATTGAATATTTATTTATAAATCCTATTATTTATTTTCATGATTTTGTGGTTCTTCCACTATGATTACAATTTCTCACACATTGATTCTTGGTTTATTTTGGTGGATAGAACAATAAGGAATCATGTTAACCATAAATATTATGGAAAATTTGTTGAATATGATAATCCAAATTTGGATGATAAAAGTAGAGATTGATATTATGATTATATGTAATTAACTATAGCGACATGTCATTGAAAACATGAAAATTGGTGTCATTCGTAAAGATAATAATAATAGGAAGATGAAATTTTATGAATTTTCATGTGGTAATGAAAATAGAGGAAAGATGATTCAACTTCCAAAATATCAAGAATGTTGGAGGAATAACCTAAAATAATATCTCAAATGGAGGGTAAGATGTTATCTTTGTGGAAAATAAAGTCATAAAGTGATAAATATTTGAGGGGTTCAATGTCTTCTTTATGGGTAAAATATGAATTATATTATTCAATGTTGTAAACTAAGGGTTATCCCCTAGGATGTAGAAATACCTATACTGTTAAAACTGATGATGTTAATAGTCTGATGTGTGTAAGTGTATGGATTCATGAGTTATGTTGTTGACTTATTTCAGTAATAGTATTTCAGTTATAAGAATTAGGAAGATTTTAAGGATTGTGTTAATTTTGAAAGAGATGTGTATTCATAAAAATAAACTTTAGAGTTATGGATACCATAATGTGTTTATAAGTTCAAGGTTTAGTAGAATTTATTTATAATTTACAAAAATTTTGTGGCTTTACATGATGGGATTTTATCATTAATAAGGATTTCCTATGAGTAATTTATGGAAATAAAACCCTTTGGATTTGTATATGTTTTTGTGACAATGTTATTTAAAGATGAATGGAATATAATTTTTGGAATTATAATTTAAGTTACTTATAAGATTTATAGTTTATCTTATCTTTGTTCTTGAGGTAATTATGGGTTGTACTTGATCACCTTACGATGTCAGCACACATTATTACTGTTATAGAAGATTTATCTCTGGATCCTCCTACCAGAAAATACATTACGGGGGTGGAAAGGTTTCATGGGATACCACATTCAATAGTATCATATCTGGATCCTATTTTTACCTCTATGGTTTTGTAAATTATTATAAAATATCATTATACATATACGAGTTTCATCACTTTGTGTAATCATAAGATAGATGGATAGTGTGAGAGAATAATTAAAACCCTAGAGAATATGATAAGAATTTTTTCTATGGATTTCAAATTCATTTGGGATCAATACCTTTCTCGAGTTGAGTTTTCATTAAACAATATCCTTCACTTGATCATTCAAATGAAACCTTATGAAACCCTTTATGGAAAGTGGTTTAGAAATATAACATAATGGAATGAAATTACATAAACAATTCTATGGGGACCTGATAATGATGTTGAGATGGATATAAAGTTAGATCCATTCAATAATATGTAAGGAAATATCAATGTTAACCTAAATTTTAGGCCTATAATCCTTTCCATAATCTATAATTGAAATTTATTGAAAATCCCTTTCAATGAATTCCTCAATGAATGAAATAAGGGATAACTAATCCCAAGGTATATTAGTCCTTTAAAAATACTTGATAATATTGGGATGTTATCTTATTATTTAGAGTATCCACTGATACTCTATTTAGTCCATGACGTGTTCCACGTACCTCTCCTAAGGAAGTATATACTTGATCCTTTATTTTTACTAAACTCATAGGTCTTAGCTTTGAAGCATGATATTTATTATAAGGAACAATCATTTGAGATTATGAATCATATAAACAAGTTTATATGAAATAATAAAACATACATAGTTATTGTTTATGGTGAAATCACCACCTTGATGATGCAATGAACAACATGCATCCCCATTTTCTAGTACCAATAAGAGCAATTTTTAGGGAGAAATATATATTAATGGGGAAATCATGTAACACTATGATATTTTTTGATATTTTTTGATTTTTTTTAATATTTTTAAAAAAATTCACATCATTCAGTTTAGATTTTATTGCACACAACAATGATTTTAAATTGTGTACCATGAAACACCTTGTTTAAATAAAACTTTACTTACTATTATGTAATTATATTTCAATATGATAGTTATCATTTACCCATTGGAATGGTATGTATAAATATGATTAAATAAATTATGAAAAAAATATGTTTACACATGAAAATAAACTTAATTATTTTGTACATAATTAATTATAAATTAAAATAAAATCTATTTTAAATTAATGGAAATATTTTTCAGGAAAACGATTTTATAGAAGAGAATTCGTTTCACTAAACAAAATTAAAAAAAATTGGTCAATTATTTTAATAAAATTTATATATTATACATTCAAAAAAAATTTCTAATATTCATCTTATGTGTATTCTAGATTAGAGATAAGAAAAAAAATATAATTTCACTCTTAAATTTGGTATTTTTTCTTAAAATATGGGTTTTCACATTCTATGTACTTATTTTAAAACTAATTTTTGAAAATTTTAGAAACCTTTTATGGAAAAATAAAAATCATTTTTTCAAATTATCATAATAAAATTATCATTGGGTGATTTTTTTGATAATTTTCCGTAAAGATTAATTATTTATAGAATTGTAAAAAATACTTAATTTTAATAGAAAACATCCTTTTTGTTTAAAATTTTTAATAAAGTAAAATTAAATGTCAAATTGGTTTGAAACTTAAATTACTAAATTAATTATATATTAATCTGATTTAGGACATCACAATTATTTTAATATTTAATTTTGAGACAAAATCATTTTAAACATTTGAACATTTTCTCGTTGAAAATATTCATTCTCGTCATGTTTGTGAGATTAATTTTAAATTAAAAATTTCCCATTATGTTAATGGAATTATAAAAAATGGATTCCATATTTGGAATCAAAATAATTTATATCATGTAATTAGTTGACCTTAATTTTTGACGAAATTGAATGCTAAAAAAATTATTTTCCCATATTAAGGTAAAAATGATTTTAATAGGGGTAAAACTAAAGAGATAACAGTTAATGTGGACGGAAAATTTTCAAAAATACATATTATAGTCATATTTTGAACCTATTATGTCTGAGTATTAGTAATACTCCATTTGGGATCCCATTGGAATGAGAAAAACGTGGGTACACCTTTTATATTTTAAAAAAACTATTCGTGTGGAACTCCCTTCTCATATAAATGGTCGCCCATGCTAATCTATTCTTAACTCCACAAAAACATTATGGTTCATCAATTACCTAACCAAATATCTTCTTAAATTATCTCCTCTCATCATATAATTTTTATTTTTCTTATAAAGACAAGCTTTTATGTATTCTGTTGAAAACCTAAGGAGGTTACCAAAACAATAGTAAATTTTTTTCAACGAGTATTTTTAATTTATTTCATCGACCACCTAATTCAGTTATTATTAAACCATTAAGATATAATAACCTTAGTACCTTGAATACACTAATATTTTTTATGTTATTGTAATAAAATAGAATAATCTAATATTCTATCAAATATGTTATTAAATCATCATTCATGTGCACGTAGGACAACCAAATCATGAACTGATGTCATTCATTTTTCTATTATAACATCTCACTGTTGGTTATGATAATGTATCAAAAGTATATATATGATATTTAATAATTAGATTTATTGGTTGAATACTATAATTATATAAATCTTCTTGTCTTAAAATAAATCACCCCCAAATCCAATGAAGTATTATAGAATTTATACATCCATAGACAATCATATTTATTAATTCCTATAAGCTCAATGGTATGGAAGAAGTGTGAAATTTTATCATAGTTAAAATAAAATTAATGAAATGTAGGTTCTTGTTAACCCACTGAGAATCACCCTTTGACCTCAATTAAGGACCATCTAATAGAGTATGTTAAAGTGATGCAAAATATTTATGAGGTATCTATTATATTGTTACCATCCTAAAATATAATTATTTTAACCAATAAAATAGTTTTGGTGGTAATGAAATATAATATTTTTGAAAAAATTATGATTTTTTTCAACATAATATTACATAAATATATTAGAAAAACCAAGAGGTATGTAAATTTCTTAATGTAAAATTTTAATGAATAATAGAATGATAAAAGGAAACAATATAATCAACCTTTTTAGGAAAATTTTAACAATTATCAAACCCTTCATAGTGATGAAAAGAAAGTACTTGGAAAATAAGAAAATAATTATATATGAAATTTTTGGAGATTTGTAAATTTAAAATTTAATTTATATCTTCTACCATTAATGTAATTATTTTGACGCCCATGCACTAAAAAACATCATTTGATGTTAAAATAAATAAAATCAAGAAGGTAAATACATTACATGTATTAAAGAGGAAAAATAAAACCTTGTCAATCCCATGGAATTATGATGCTCATACCCCAAGAGAGTGCCATAAATCTTTGGTATCCTAATAAATTCTTAATATTCAAACCTCCCTAGATAACCATCCTCATTGAATATAAGAAACCTGTTTCACTGTACTATCTGGTGACCTCATGGTGATGCAAATGTTAAGTTCAGATGCTTACCTCATGATGTATAAAACTCAAGAGAAGGAACCGGACCATGAAAAATCATAGAAGACATTTTGTTACCTCTAAAGGTCCCTAACCTCACAAAGTTCTCAACCATGCAGTTTTAGAGTGGTAATTTTAATCTTACTTTCAGGTCCTTACATAGACTCCTTCCATGAATCGTCAAATATGTCCAATACCATATGGAATATTCACATGCCAACACATTATTATAGTCCAATTACAAAAGGTTTTCAATAAATAACCCTTTCTATCACTAAATAGATTGTCCCAAAGAATAATAATATAGGTTAAATGGATAGGGAAAAAATGAGATACAACAGTTTACACTTCAATAAATTTCTGTCATGAATCCATAATTAACAAAACATGTAATTCATGAAAATTAAAAATGTAATAAGAACATATCCTATGTGGTCAATTACATGAATCATAATACCTCAAGGACATTTTTAGTTATAAAAAATGATTATAGTTCATGAGGCTCATACCATGGGTCCAAACCATGAGAATTAACTTGTATAATTCTTCCTATGAGGAAAACCTTGTGGAAGATTGCTTTTGAGATTACCTTGTGAGGGCTAGCTGAAGGGAAAACCTATTTTGTGGGTGGAAGGTATTTTGGGAAACTTGCCACCCACGAATAGTATCTGTTCAAGAATATAATTACATGGGACTTCTAATATCACCCCCATTTCTAGGAATCACTTAAGTGGTTAGAGAATGGGAATATTTTACATTTATCATTTCCCATGAGTTTCTTCTTCAAAACATTTTAACAAAAAATTACACCTAGCATTCTTCATAACAAGGTCAATACTCTAAAATTATAACATAAATCCTATTCAAAAGACACCAGATATACATTCTAAATCCTTAAAAACCTGCATGTAACACTTTGATAATTTATTCACTATATAAGGGGAATATATTTGGGTTTTATAAAATATTACTAAAATCCCCATGAAATACTAATAGTTTTTTTATAATGATTGTCTCTATTGTGAAGAAAATGGGAAGATCTATCATGGTTCGTATAGTTCAACATATCTTACCTAGGATTTAACAAGATAACCTCAAGGATTGATTCTGACTAATGATCTATGAGAATATTGGCCTCCTCCAGCTGTAAGACCAAAATTGTGGCTCAATTATTGATTTATTATCTACATTAAAAAGGATACCTAAAAGGGAATCCCTAATTTATAATACTTTAACTCATCTTCGAGAATCTATACCCTCTATGAAAAACAATTTGGAGTAAAATATTCTCTACATCTTTTATGCATCATGATTGATCTCCAATATTATATTTATCACACTAAACATGACACATGTGGGATTTTATATTTTTATTGATCATATCAGTAATTTTTTTTGGAATACCCTAATATACCTATAGAAAACATTACCCTATACATCCATGGAACTAAAATCATAATGTAAAACAACATGGAAAACTCTTTAACACATGGAATTAAACTATATATTATAGTGTATCCACATGACCTTAAAATTGATAACTTAAAATACATGGTCTTAGATTCATATCTTGTGATATGAATAATCAGCCTCATAGAGGTTCAAACCAAACATAATAAAACACATTGTTTCACCCTTATATATTTATATTCAATAAGAAGTCACTTGTTCCCTTCCCCACTAGGCATTATACCCCATGAGTTTGAATACAATTTTTTTGGGGCCATTTTCCATGGGAACTCTCCTTATTGTGAAATGTCCTTGAAAATTCTATCTCCCATATAGAGGGACATATTATTTCCAATCATCACCACATTTACCCATTTCGTAAATGATGCTAATGAAACCACAATATACTCAGCGGGCCATATCTATGATAAATGAACCAACCCCACATCTCTTGTGGCCGTATTTTTTAAATAACAATACATTCCCTAATTAGACCATAATACCATCAAGTTAAATCATAGAGGTTATTTCATGTGTATGTAAAACACTATCCATTTCTTGGAATCTTTCTTAGAGAACCCCACATCATATAAATTTAAACTACTTACATTAAATCAGTGCGACATAACCTTAGAATTTGTTACATGTCCAACTAAGTACACTGAAGTATGTAGGTTTTGACTAACTTCCTAGGGATTTATTGTAACCCACTAATATGGTTCTGATTATAAATCCACAATAACCACCACCTCTTTATATGGAACTCTACAGTGGAAATCAATGTGTGTTCTTACAATAACATCCCAAATAGAGCATCAATATTAAATAAATTAAATATGGACAACCATTAATATGTATATATGTTCCCAGTGATGCATGATTTTTATCCATTACTATCATGTGTTGGTTAGATCATACTACACTAGTTTTTGTTGGGACCATTTTGTGTATAAGGTTGTATTTATTTTCAATAGTTGTCAATGAAGATCAAAATGAAGGAGATCAAGAAGCACTCCAATGAAATGGAGGAATGTAAATTCAGATGATTATTGTACTGATCATAATTTCAAAGAACATGTGTCAAAGGTTAAAATTTTTTATAATAGTAAAGAATGGTGAGGTATAATCTATATGAGGATGATTAAAGAAGAACTGGGATTTGATGAAGACTATGCACTTCTTCATGATTTGCATGAGAACCATCTAAGAGACTTATTGAAGAATAGAATCGTATGATTTGCATGAAGTAGAGAATGATGGATCAAGAAAAAGACATGATGATTTGATGGAGACCATGTAATTTTTCATGATTTCATGAGAACCATGAAAGAGGCTTCTTGAAGAAAATAATCATTTGATTTTCATGATGTAGAGAATGATGGTTGAAGAAGAATATAGTGTGGAAGAGATTGGAATTCTGAGATGGCCTTGAACTTCACATTGTCTCAAAATATGATGATGCTAAAGCTGATCAATCCAAGGATATATATCGCAATAGTGGAGTTTTTGATGAAAGAAGAAGAGTTTTTGAAGAATCCAAATCACAGAAAAGAAGCATGAATGTTATGGCCGAAACATATATTGAAGGTGGCACCGTTTTACAGTGTTTTCCAAATGTTTGGGCCTGAAAAATCGATAAAAGGGAAAAACAGTGTTTTTGAAAAAGGGACTTGCACTCAGGATATGTGTCGCGCAAGTTTCTTGTGCACCATTGACTTGAAGGAGATGAAATTTTCATTCCATATGTTTTTCATGATCAGAACATCAAAATTTGGCAATGGAATAATGGCTACGCATGTTTTGGGTTTGGTCGCGCAAGTGACTAGCGTGGAAAAAGGGACTTGTGCGCTGATTACTTGGAGGCTTGGGAACTTGTGTGCATGTTGTTTTTCAAGATCTGAACTTAAAAATATGGAAAAGGAAAAAGGTTCATTCAAGTATTGGTTTGGTCATGCAAGTGATTTGTGCGACAGAGGATTGGGCAGTTGGAGTTGCACTCCAGAACTTGCATGCCGAGGGGATACTTTTACGTCGTCACGCAGGGTGTCCAAATGGCTATAAATACAGGTCGAACCCTCCTCATTATAGATGATCTCAACACATAGAGAAAATCAGATCTCCCTCCGCGCAGGGGTGGTGGTTGCGCAAGTGGTGTGTGGTCACGCAAGTATAGGTTGCGCGCCAGTTTTTGAAGATGCACGATAGTTCATGGTTGTGTGGAAAAATCAGTTTGGGCGTAAAAGGAGGTGAGTCAATCAAGTTTGAAGCTGAAGAAGGAAGTTTCACACAGGTTCTTTGGTAACACTTGCATTCCAGTTTGGACTTTCGTGCTGAGACCTGTGCGTTGTCTTGAGACTTGCATGCCAGGCTTGGAGAAATGCGCTAGGTATTACTGAAGCCCACTTGTCTTTTTGGAGCTGCACAAAAGTCAGAAGATTTCCCGATACCTTCGGTGCAAAGTGAGATTAAAGAGGAAATCTAAATGATACATGCATGATCTCATGCATACATGGAAAACTGATTCTGACAATGCCAAGTAAGCAGAGCTTCATTTATTGAGTAATCACATAGGTGGTTGTGATTCAGACAAACAAAGACAAGAGGATCTAGTGCGTTCAGTCTTTGCACTAAAGAATAAGTATTGTACTGAAAAGAGCATCAGATCAGAACCCTGATGCAAGTGAAGTCTCATGATGAATAGGTGTCAAATAACTTCATGTCTATCCGATGAAGAGACCTTCATGTCTATAAACTAAGTGGGACTTCACCAAAGGCAGTGAGCTAGGGTTAGTCAATGAGTGTGACCTGAAGGACACAGTGAGCTATCCCTAAACCTTTCGTAAAGGCAGTGAGCCTGGGATAGAGTGACTGTGCCCGAACCTTTGTAATCCACATCTTGTGAAGAATAGTGGAATCTGGTATGACTGACAACCTGTTAGTGTATTCTCCTTGGACGTAGCCCTTAGTGGTGAACCAAGTAAAAATTGTTGTTTCATCTCTTTGCATGTGAATGTTTCATTGCTGGTCATACCCATCATATAGTTTTAACAAGTTCCTACCAATGTGGGAATAAGATCCTTGTTTTTAAAAGAAATATTGGTCACACTGATTCACCCCTCCCCTCTCAGGGTGTTCCGGGGTCCTACAAGTGGTATCAAAGGAAAATGTTCACGTATGTTGGATACTCCACAGTAATTCTATTCATAAGAGGATTTGAGTTTATTTAC
The DNA here is from genome assembly GCA_963277665.1 of Viscum album. Lineage (NCBI taxonomy): Eukaryota > Viridiplantae > Streptophyta > Magnoliopsida > Santalales > Viscaceae > Viscum > Viscum album. The sequence continues at coordinate 529,379,732 of OY728146.1, forward strand.
TAAAGTCAACAATAAAGTGCAGTCTTGATGAAGTTTCAGTCATTTTGGAGTAGAATCTTTCATCTAGCAAGACCATGGAAAATAAGAAAAAGAAATAGAATAAGCAGTTGAAGAAGTCCCTTATATCCAAAGAAGATGCAGTGTATGGTTCTCCATTCCCTTCCAATAGTGAATAAATATCAGGCTTGGAATGTATCAAATAGGTGGATCTTGATTCTACCATAGGAATGGAAGACACTTCAATCACAAGTGACCAGGAGGAATTAATAAGCTATCTACATGATATTCCTGAAGAATGAGTTGCTTCTATTTTTAGAATATTTCAATGCATGCAGGTTGAGATCAACCGATTAGAAAGTGAAGCTGATAATTAGGAAAATGGATAGGAAGGAAAAGTTTTTGAATGCTTAAATCTCTTCAAACATATTAAAGACTTTAATGAAAAAGAGGTAGTTACTAATAATCTAAAAGAAAAGATCCATGCGCTTGAAGTTGATCTAAAGAAGTGCACTAAAGTCAAGAGTTTTTGTTTGGAAGAAACATTCAAGAGACTCTAGGAACTTGACTCTTTGTTACAAAATAATTTTAAGATGCATGAAGATGATGTTGAAATATTGAATAAGACTTGTGAAGAGAAGATGATCATTATTGAAGACTAGAAGATCATCCTCAATATTGAAATTCAAAAATTGGAATACCAATTGACAAATCTAGAGAAGACATATATTGAGACTTCAAAAAATAATGAAACAGAATCAGTTGCTACTGGTACTCAATGCTCACCGGTGGATTCTACTATCAAAAGGCCTCAAACATGTGATAAGAAGATAATTACTTCCCTCATTGATCTATCACAAGCAGCTATGAAAGTTAAGGTAGTGTCCATACAAACCTTTACTATTGTTTCTTAATATATTCCTTCAAAAAGTGCATGTTGGAAGAAAAATTATAAACAAGTATAGGTGAGGAAAGAGGAGTATAAGAAAACTGCCACTATGGCTTGTTTGGATGCGATGAAAAAGAAGGACTTTGGTTCCTCAAATAGAGCACAAAAAATTAAGAAGAAGGCCCAATAACCTCATACAGAAGATACAAAGAAGAAATGATTTGTGGGTCAATGTTGGTGCTACAACAGATTTGAGCATTGTGCACTTGATTGTTGGTACAATCCTTTTAATGAAAAAGCACAAAGAAAGCCTGTATCAAAGGGAATAAATAAATAGAAAAAGAATCAACCTCTGCAGCTCCAGAAGCATCTGTTTACAGAAAACAGATTTGGAATTCTTGATAACATCTGGGATGTATGCAATGGTAGTGGTCAGAAGGTAGGTACATGCCCATCTTAACGTGCTTTTACTGTTGATAAGAAAATAAGACCTCTGATGCCATCTAAGTATGAAGCAACTACCTTGGGAAGAAATCAGAAGAATAGTGTGAACACACATTACCCCAAGAAGATCTCAAGTAGGGAAGCTGAGAAGACCCAGGATTTTAGATCCATGAAATTGTAGGGTCATTCATCCAAAAGAAAATGTAAGTGGGATGAAACTCAGATGAACCCAAGTGGAAGATCCAAACCAGCTACAATAGTTTCAAATGACCTGTTGGTCATCTGACCAGAAGATTTGAAAATAATTAGGAAACTTGAAGATGAAAAGGCCAAGGATGGTGACAATGGAACAGAAAAAAATTCACATGATGAAGACAAAGTGTAGGAGAGATTGCAAACCAAGAGAAACACACGTGTCAAAGAAGTTCTGTGTGAGAGATTCAAGAAATCTTGTCACATTGCAAAAGGTTGTCTAACCTTAATACCAGGGAAAGAAGCAGTCCTCAAAAGGAGAAAGAATGCATCATTCAAACTGATTATTAAGTAGAATAAATCTCCATACCACGAAGAAGAAAATGTGGAGGCAACCATGCCACATCAACACATATCAGAATATATGTTCAAATTTGCTGGCATGGAGAATGGGGTGAACATAGGAACTTGGTTAAGAAAATATCCTCAACCATGTAGCTCATGTTGATGAAGCAAGTAGGAACCACCTTATTCCCTTAATCATTTTTGTATTGTATTTGTGCTAATAATGCAGAAAATTGAAGGTGAAACATGCTCTTAGGGGGAGAACCTAAGAAGTAGTGAATGCTGCTAACACTTGATATCTAATCAGAAGAAGTTTCCATCCGTGGAATATTATTAAATTGATATTCAAAGATTAATATGATTATGGATCACTCTTGATGAAGATGACGAGGAGTGTTTCCCTTGAGGGGAGGAAAAAATAAAGAAGCATCCAAAATCATTGTTTCAATCAGTATCAACTCCAGTGAGTATTAAATGCAATTACTCTATTAATTTCTTGGAGAACATGTCATTTGAGAAGATATGTCATTTCTCAATCTCCCAACCTTTGTTACTCATAAAAAATATCATTCTACAAAGGGGGAGTAACTGAATTGATCAGGGACATAAGAAGAATGGAAGTGCCCCAAGGCCACTTATCATGCCAACTGTACTTGAATGTTTTTGATCTGTTTGCTGATGTGAGTTCAGGAGTTTCAGGTTGATTATTCCCTATCACATTTGATTTCTTTAGCCTGAAATGAATGTGGTAAACCCTTGAAGACAAAATACACAAGTTCTCATCTCATGTGTTATCATGATCTATGAATAATGGACAACCTTGTTGTCTAAATAAAATCCACTTGTTTTCTATATCGAGAATTGCTCAAGTAGACTTTGAGTGAAATGATTAATGAAAAATTTCTTAAGTATAGATTGATACCCTCCCTACCATGAAATTTTTATTTTTTTCAATAAGGGGGAGAGAAAGTGAAATGAAAGTTTGAAATGAAAATTAGATTAAATAGAAGATTCTCATTTTGACATTTAGGAATTAATTTTCAGAAGATATGTAAGGTATTGACAACAAAATACAAAGGGGACACTGTTGGTACCAATTTGTGTATAAGGATGTATTTGTTGTAAATATTTTTCAATGAAGACCAAAATGAAGGAGATCAATAAGCACTACAATGAAATGGAGGAAGAAAAATTCAGATGATTGTTGTACTGATCATATGTTCAAAGAACATGTTTCCAAGGTGACACATTGCTAAAATAGTGAAGAATGGTGAGGTATAATCCATATGAGGATGATTAAAAAAGAATTGGGATTTGATGAAGACCATGAACTTCTTCATGATTTTCATGAGAACCATGCAAGAGATTTCTTGAAGAATAGAATCATATGATTTGCAAGAAGTAGATAGAGACGGATGAAGAAGAAACCATGATGACTTGATGAAGATCATGCAATTATTTATGATTTCATGAGAACTATGCAAGAGAATTCATGAAGAATATAATCGTTTGATTTGTATGAAGTAGAGAATGATGGTTGAAGAAGAAGATAGTGTGGAAGAGATTGGAATTATGAGATGGCCATGCACTTTACATTGTCTCAAAATATGATGATGCTAAAACTGATCTATTAAAGAATATATATCACGATAGTGGAGTTTGTGATGAAAGAAGAAGAGATTTTGAAGAAGCCAAATCACAGAAATGAAGCTTGAAGGTTATGGTTGAAGAATATATTGAAGGTGGCACCATTTTCTAGTGTTTTCCAAATTTTTGTGCCTGAAAAATTAACAAAAGGGAAAATAGTGTTTTTGAGAAAGGGACTTGTGCACCGGATTTTTTTCGCACAAGTATCTTTCCCGCCATTGACTTGAAGGAGAGGAAAATTGTGGGGCATATGTTTTTCAAGATCAGAACATCAAAATATGGCAAAGTAATAAGGGTTGTGCATGTTTTGGGTTTGGTCGTGCAAGTGACTAGCACGACAAAAGGGACTTGTCCGCTGATTACTTAGAGGCTTGGGAACATGTGCGCCTATTGCTTTTCAAGATCAAAACTTCAAAATATGGAAAAGGAAATAAGGTCATGCAAGTATTGGTTTGGTTGAGCAAGTATGTTATACAACAGAGGCTTGGGCGGTTAGAGTTGCGCGCCAGAACATGCGCGCCAAGGGGAGACATGCACGCCGTCGCGCAGGGTGTCCAAATGCCTATAAATACTGGTCGACCCCTCCTCACTATAGACGAGCACAACACATAGAGAAAATCGGATCTCCCTTCCTACAGGTGTGGTGGTCGCGCAAGTCTTGTGTGGTCACGCATGTATAGGTTGCGCGCCAGTTTTTTAAGTTTCATGACAGTTCATAGTTGCGCGCCGAAATCGATTTGGGTGTAAAAGGAGGTGAGTCGTGCAAGTTTGAAGCTGAAGAAGGAAGTGTCACGCAGGTGATCTGGTGACACTTGCGTGCCAGTTTGGAATTGTGCGCTAAGACTTGCACGATATCTCGAGACTTACGCGCCGGGCATAGAGAAACGCGCTAGGTATTGCTGAAGCCCGCCTGTCTTTTTAGAGCTGCACAAATGTCAGAAGATTGCCTGATACCTTTGGTGCAAAGTGAGATTAAAGAGGAAATATAAATGATACATGCATGATCTCATGCATACATGGAAAACTGATTCTAACAATTCCAAGTAAGCGGAGCTTCATTTATTGAGAAATCACATAAGTGGTTGTGATTCAGGCAAACAATGACAAGAGGATCTAGTGCATTCAGTCTTTCCACTTAAGGAGAAGGATTGTACTGAAAAGGGAATCAAATCATAACCCTGATGCAAGTGAAGTCTCATTCTGAATAAGATACAAATAACTTCATGTCTATCTAATGAATAGTCCTTCACGTCTATAAACTGAGTGGGACTTCACCAAAGGCAATGATCCAGGGGGAGTCAACAGGAGTGACCCAAGGGATGCAGTGAGTTGTCCCTGAAAATTTTTTAAAGGTAGTGAGCCTGGGACAGAGTGACTATTCCCAAACCTTTATAATACACATCTAGTGAAGAATAGTGGAATTTGGTATGACCGACAACCTATCGGCGTATCCTCCTTGAACGTAGCCCTTAGTGGCGAACAAAGTAAAAATTGTTGTGTCATATATTTGCGTGTGAATGTTTCATTGCTGATCATATCCATCATACATGTTTAACAAGTTCCGACCAATGTGGGAATAAGATCCTTGTTTTTAGAAGAACAAGTTATCACCTTGATTCACCCCTCCCCTCTCAGGGTGTCCTGAAGTCCTATAATTTTTTGGAAATATTGATCAATAGAAGAAGAATATATAAGATAATATTAAAGAGTTAAATAATCCCCCCCAAAGGATCGAATGATTCTGACATCCCATCCACTCGACCATCATGAATTATTATTCATTTTTATCCATAAACACATATTACTAACAACCTTTAAAAACATTCCCCCATTTTTGTTCTTCTAAAATGATATTAATGTTTAAGACATTAGAAGGTTGTGAATGTATTTTATTTTTTTCCAATGAAAATTTTCATTAGAAACAAAAAATTATAAACTTGAAATTAATACATAAAAGATAAAAAATTTATTTTCCAATAGTTAATTATAATTAGTTTCATGTGATTTACACAAAAAATAGTAAATCTAACATTTATCATTCAGTTAGAAAAATAAAAAAGTCACCATTATCCCATGAAAGTGATATGTTGAACATGATTATACCAAGTGATGATTTAGTGATGGATTTTATTATTTTGATTTTTTGTTCCTATAGGAACCATCTGACAAGATTCCCCTTCGATACAAATTAATGGCTCCTTCTAAGAATTAATTGAATTCTAAGGTTGATTCCCAACGAATAACCCCTGGAGGTAAGGGGGTACTCCTACATATAGAGTGGTTATAAAGTAAATTCGTTTGAACAATTATGATTTTGTTCTAGATCAGTGATATTATCAAAAATATAGATGATGTGTGATAGATAATATAAGCCATCATGCCTCAAAAGTTAACTCCTCAATAGAGGAATACATAAAAGTAGAATATGTGAACACTATGAACTGATTTGATATGCAGTCACAAGAGTGAGAAAATTACTATATCATTTATCATATAAAGTTGTCAGAGGATGTTTTATAAAAGTTATATACCCTTTAGAATCCTCTTAGAAGGTATCCGGATGATTCACATCATCAGTGATGACACAAAACCCTTATTTGTCAACAACCTATCGAGGCTACCAACTAGGATATCTACGTTCTGATTACTATTTCCTAATAAACTATGAGACCTTTTCTGGGGATAGTTATAAACTAGGTATAAAAAAATGTTCACCTCCTCATTTCCATATAAAATTTATACTAAAACACTATGGTGGATACAAAATAGAATACTTGGATTCTTTCTCATGATCAATAATCCTACCTTCAAACATTGTAAGTGTCAAGAGAAACAAACCAAAATATCATGAATTCCATCTAGTCATAGGAATATAATATTTCCCTATCATTTAAAATTAGTAGAAATATCTTAGTTAAAAAGTAATGATTGAATTAGTCTTTTACCCCAACTCTCACAATGTAATATGCTTATATGCCTATAGTAGACACTGAATGTTTTCAACATATCTTAGAGGTAATAGAGAAAAATGATCATATTCTCTCCCTTTCCTTGTAGTGTTTTCAACATATATGGGTAGACATAACAATATAATACTACCATTTACATAATAAAATATGTAAAACGTGGATTTATTTGATTCCTTACATCTTTAATTTTGAATCATCTCATCAGCATATTCTGAGGTCCACCTAGATGTGGAATCATATTCGAACTTATGTTTAGATTGATTTTTTATGATACATCATCAAATAAAAATTATTTGGTTTGGGATCATATTCTCATTCCAGAAATAGTTGGATAGAACATTCTAGAAACCAAGTAAGGGTAGTCTCATATTCCCAAAATCACTATTAAACCTCCTTGGAATATTATGACATTTTCTCAGAAGTAGAAAAATATTCATACTTCCCATTGATCCAAAGATAGAAATCAAAATATCTTGATATAATATAAGTGTAAATTTCATGGTTATGAACACTTCTAGGATAATCTCATACATATTTTGGTGAATAGAAATGAGGTTCTAATATTCCAATGTTACACTATATGAACACTTATATTGAGATATGATTGAGAGAAAGAGGACCCCTACATTCGGAACCTTATCATTGAAAACTGGTAACCTATCTAAATCACAATAAAGTTCAAGGAAACATTCATTATACACTCCAAATTTATAATTAAAATGCATATATAAAATAGGTAAGGTCCTTAATGGTTCCACTCCCATCAATATAGTATCTAGAAAATAACCATTTAGTCAGATCGAGCGGGGGAATGAATTTATGAGGATAATGAGGCACTATTCTAATGTGGGGAGAACAATATTAAAACCAAATTCTAGTTATGTTCATGACTAAGGACACTCTTTAGTTTTACATTCAATTTTTTCATCGATTATTAAAATACTATAATTTTATGAATTAGTGGATAACATATCTTCATTTTAAGGAGAGGTATTTATATAAAGTAGAATATAATTACTACTGAAAGATTATTAATGAACTCTTCCATTCAATTGAATTTGAAGCCCATTTGGCTATATGAAACCTAAATATGGGAACATAGAATATAATCGTCCATCATTCCTACATTAGTTCATCGAATTTACTAAGCTAAATTCACACAAGAACTACTTCTAATGTATATATCATAAGATTGTGAGAACATATATAATTTAATTTCCCTTCACTCTATGAATAGTAGAGTCCATTTATAAGGGTGTCAAGAAATTTCAATTCCTTGGGACAAGTCTTATTCCATCAACCCTAATTTTTTGGTCCTAATGAGAATGGATGGATATTCACGTGAGGGGGGGGGGGAAGGATTATTTAAAATAATTATAACCTTTTATCAAAGTTAAGATAATGTATTGGGATAATAAAAGGAATTGAACATAGTGATTTTTAAAATAGATCAAATTTAAATGATCCTATATTTTGGTTCAACCATCTCAGAAATTGATATAGAGGACACCTATTATAATGAAAAATATGAATTTTCAATTGATATCGCAACAATTTTATAACATTATTTATAATATCTAGAGGAGAAAAACTAATATGAAATCCTTTTGTATACATGATATATTAACTAGATCACTATTCCTTTTCACACCATGTTGAATAACAATAACCACCTAGTCTTTTCATAAAAATATAATACATATTTTTATACCTATATCAAAAAGATTTCACAAAAGGGTTCTTGAGGACCATAATATTTTAGTATCTTTGGAGACTAGGTACAAACTTGTATAATTTTTTAAAATATCTTCCACATCTCCAATAATGTTCTTCAAATTGTTTTACTGTCTATAAACATACCCTTCATAAAACTATAGTTCATAAACAATGGAAATTAAACATATGAAATGTTTATCTAAGAGTATTAATATGAGTAATAAAGGGTGGTATGTCAGAATAACGTAAACATAATGGTATGAGAATGTGATCATGACATTTGAAAACCATAAACTACATATCCAATATCATAATATTGATTCATTCTACAATGGTTGGAATTTTTTAAGACATACATCATAAAGGAATGAATGAATATGATACATGAGAACATAAAATTGGGATAATAAATATATTTGTGGAATACACATCATATTATAACATTGAGAACATGTATAACTAGAAAATAGTTCACTTAATATGTTATGTGCATGAAACAAGGCTCGTGCATAAACATATGGACAAGTAAATAGTTCTATGCATAACATTATTGACATGAAATAAAGGTCCACACATAAAACTGTAAACATATAATCAGGATCATGCATAACATTTTAAACATATAACCAAGTTCATGAATAACATTTATAACATGTAATTAGGTTCAAGCATAACATATTTACTCATGAGTTATCCATATTTAGAAAATTCATTGGAGTGAGATATAGGTTACACCCTTCATATAATGTAAATCATATATATGTGTGAAAAAAGATCATAAAACATTCATCATATCATTTCTAATTAAATTAAATGTGTTTCATAAACATTTCATCATGTAATAACATATGTAAAAGTGATATATTTTATAATTATTTCATCATTTCACCGTATAATAACTCGTGAAAATAAGCAGGTTTCATAAGTATTTTATCATGGTATAAATCATATAAGTTAAATGGATATTTTAGACACCATTCAATCATAAACACATAGAGGGAATAAAAATGGAATAATTGGATCATTTCATAAATAAAGCATTAGTATCATCAACAGATGTCATCATAGATAGAAAATTATTTTGAAGGGTAAATAAATTGGAATGTTTCTTGAGGAAACTAAATTTCCAATGAAAAGAAAATTTGAAAAATAAAAACTCATAAAATATTTTTGAAATTATTTTATTTGAAAATAAACATTTAAAATTATAAATGATCATTTAAAACAATATGATCTCATGTTTCCAAAAAAATATGTTCATGTTGTACACATTAAAAAATGATTGTTTTCCCATTTTCAGTTATTGAAAAATAAACATTTTTTTGCAAAAAATATTTTATGATTACTTTCAATTTTTTTAAAATAAAACATAGATGAAAAATAATTTAATAAATCTTTATCAAAATTATAAAAATATTTGAAATTGTTTTTAGAAAACATGGTTTTGGAAAAAGGGTTTTTTCTTTACAAAAGATGATTTTTCTTAAAAAAACTATTTTGAAATAATCTGTATAGAAAGAAAGGAACATGAATGGGGGAAATGTATTCACAATTTATAGAGAATATTGAATAAAATATTTGAGTTTTTTTGATATTTAGATAATAATATTTCATTATTGTAAGAATAATCAAAAACAATCCTGATAAATAATAAAATTTTAACCAAAAACTCTTCCCACATTGGTAACATTGAATCATAATACCCATGAAAGAATGAAATTAAATGAAATATATAATATCATGAAAATAAATATATTCATTATATAACATGTAAAAGATTATTTATATTCATATAATTTTGGGAGATAGGTTCATAACATAACTTATGTCCTAAAAAAGGAAAAGTGAGACAAAAATACATTACCAATTTGTTAACTTTTTCGCCGTAAACCCCATGAATGGGATAACACAAAATAGTTATCTAAAAACAAATAATTTTGAGGATAATAATCATAAAATAAATTCAAGGGTAATATATACACCACACATATGAAATAGGTGGTTAATATGGCATATGAATCCCAGAAATTAAGGAGAGACTAGAAATACCTTACCTTAAGTCTTAACTTCCTGCATAAAAAGAAGGATATGTTGTAAAATAAATATTTTTAACTATAAATATATTTTAGAACCATAAATATACCTATATATATATATATCATACCATATATTATTTAATTATGATATTTTGTTAAATTTTTTTAAAAAATTTATTTTTGAAATCACATCTCGGGTAAAAACAACTTTGTTTTTCATATATGTTTTGATTTGATATTTTTTTGGATTTATTAATTTTATCATGGTTAAATAAAGTAAATAATATTAATAATAAAAAATATATCATATTTATAAATCAATTATAATTTTAAGACCAATCATGAATGATGATTTTGAGTCATGAATTATGTTAAGATCATAGAGATAGTAGGCAATACGTTCGCATATGTAATAGTCCATTTTCAAAAATCATTATGGAAATGTGGTAAGTCGTAATTTATATTTAAAATGATCATAAAATAATAAATAAATTATTATATCTTAAAACATAATTATACCTATCATCCATGTGGTGTGGTGGTGAAAAGAGAGAGTCGCATCGCTTCGAGATGGCGGTAGTCTACATGTACACGAATGATGTTGTCATCTTTCAGTGAGTTAAAATGTAAGAAATGGAATTAAATATTATATTTTAAAAATGAAAAATATTTCATAAAAAAATAATTATTTTATGTATATTATATATATTTATTAACATTATCTTAATTATCATCTATATAAAGTTATATTGAAAATGAATTACATCGCTTCATGAGGCCATAATCCTCCGTACAAATGAATGACATTATTGTGTCCCCTAAATAAGGAAAAGTAAAAAAAAATGAAATGTATAATTATTTAATAATTATCATTTATATACCGTATATACACCACCACTCCCAACTGTGGATGGTATTAATTTAAAAATAAATGAAATCTGTTTGTGAGGTGGTAATATACCGTACAAAGAATGATGATTTCATAACCCATTTGATTAAATAGGATATGGTTTTAGGTCATGAAAATAACATAAAATAATAAATGTATATGTGAGATACTTATATTATAATATTATAATAGATTAGTTAGAGTTTATGGAGGTAAGGGGATAAATACAAAAAACACTTATTGAATAACATTATATTTTACTCAGCTAACCACCTTATGTTTGCACTATAATTAATACTAGGTAGGGTTTGGGAAAAATATGGATTCTGGGATGAGTGGATGGATTTTTTAAATTTATTTGGATAACTATTTCCTGATCCAAATTTATTTTACTGTTTGAAGATTAGACGAGAGGTGTTATCCATTAATAAGTTAATTAAGTCGCACTCTTGTAATTCTTTGAAATCAAAAATGTGTACCCACATTTGAATCATTGAAAAATTATTATAAATGGATTATTCCTGATCCCTAGAGATTATAGAGTCCTAATATTGACATAAAATTTACTTTAGTGAATTATTTTGGTCATTTGTACCCTAATATCTTTAGTTTTACCCCTGTTAAAACCATTTTACCTTAACCATGGTAAATAATTTTTAATATATTTAAAATTTATTTGGGTCAAAAAATAATGTTAACATATAATTTAATATAAATTATGATTATTAAAATAGTTTCCCTATTTTTCCTAATTATATTTATATATGTGAATAAATTTAATTCAAAATTAATCCCATAGAGATGATAAGAAAGCAGGGTTTCAAAGACAAAATGTTCAAATGATTACAATTTTTTTATATAAAAAATCAATATGGATATACTTATAATGACATAACTTTTCTTAATATATACACTATTGAACTAAATTTACTTTAAAACCAACTTATTCTATTAATTTATCATTAAAACTTATTTAATTGAGAAGGTAGTTTTCAATTAAAATTTCGTATTTTCCATTATTCATCAAAACTTAATCTTTTCAAAAAATTCTCAAAAATTCACCAAATGAAAAATTTGATATTAATATTTTAAAATTTAAATTTATTTTTTCAAATATATTTTATTAAATTTTCAAAAGATATTTTTAAAATAAATTTTAAAATGGTGGAAAAACTATTTTTTAGAAAAAAAATGTTTTATGCATAAAATTGGAAATATTATTATAAATTTTATAGAAAAAACATAAGATGAATGTTAAAATTTTTATTGAGTATATAATATGTAAATTTCATGAAATTAATCCATAAAAAGGGGATTTTTAATTTATTTTGAAGAAAGACATTTGTTTTCATAAAATATACTTTCAAAAAAATATTTTCAATATATTAAAATTGTAGTTATTTTAATTTCTAATTAATTATCCTCCAATGTATTAATTTTATATAAATTTGTAAACAATATATTTTGATAAATTATTTAATAATATTCACACATTACATTCCAAATATTATGTGATAACTATTATATTAAATCATAAATAATTATTAGTAAGTTAATTTTACATTGTACATGGTGTTGTGTGTAACATATGATAAACAAAATGTAGTCTGTAATATAGGTTAAACTATGTTTTTCACAAAATCCCCTAAATGATTATTATTTTTGAAAAAATATATTTCAAAAAATCATAGTGTGTTACATTCTAACCCCATTAAATTTAATTTTCCCATCAAAATTCATCACATTGGTATAAAAAATTGATGATTATTCTACCTCATTATATCCTCAGGTTTCAACATAGCTTCCTCAAGCTAGTGGTTTCAGAAAAAAAAATTGACTAGGTAAGTGGAATTGTTTTTTATATCATTATATATATTATTTAAAATCTCAACTAATTTTTCCTTATAATACTAATCATGATCTATAGGTAATACATATGAGTTTAACATGTAAAGGATCATGTATTTACTTTATTAGGATACGTACATGAAACACATTATGAACCAAATATGGTTTCAGTGGATGAAAAAAATGATAAGATATTATCTCAATATTATCATATATATCAAAGGAACCAATATACACAATAATTAGTTTTATCTCCTTTCTAATATGATGAACTTCTTAAAAAGACCATATCATTTCTAATAAGATGAAATTATTAAAATGACCATCTTACAATTGAATGTGGTTTCCCATGAAACCTTACCACAAATTTAATTTATATTTTAGTAGGAGTATCAAGATTAAATTCTTCACTGATATCAACGATGTGTGATGACATCATTAGGTGATAAAAAACCCCTAATTAGCTCAACATCAATGAAAATATATAACCTAAATGTAAATAGTACCATTAATCCCAATTATATAAAGTGTAAATTAATTCCTCCTTAAATAACATTATCACTCGAAATAAATACAAAAACAAAGGGATGTATATCTATAAACGCATCATTAAACATCCTTAATGTTAATAAAACTCCATCAAATAAAACCAAAAAATTTGTGTAAATGAATTTTAACTTATGATCGAATATAATGTCCTAAACCCGTGATGATGTCTATAAATATTTAGTTAATCTTACATATACACATATACAATTCAGAAATTGACACTATCCATAAAAGTTTTCCAATTCTTAAAACTAAAATATCATTTCTAAAATAATTACACTTGATAATTCATGAATCCAAACATAGAAAATCATAAATCCTTTGATATCATCTGTTGGAATAAGATATGTATTTCCATAGACTATATGGTGACTATTATTCTTTAGAATTGACTCAGATAACTCCTATCTTCTTCACTTAAAAAAACATTTAAATCCTTGATAATTTGTCAATATTTGACATTATTTTTCATAGATATAACATCTTCCCATCTATTTGAGATATTCTTCAGGTTTCTTCCACCCACATTGTTGACATTTAGTAAGATAAATCCTATTTCATCTATGTTAACTACTATATTAACTTCAATAAATGTTTTTATTTCTCTTATTTTATGCTTTAGTAATGTCACTGATGTTCATGTTGTTAATCACATACCACATTAGATTATTTGGAATAATACAAATATCTATATCACTTGTCATAATCTTAGTTATAATCTCATAGTCACACAATTTTCTATTATGTTTAGTGTTAAAATGATTCTTTCTTTATTCATCCATTGAATAAAACCAAAAAAATAGTGTGAGAAACTATAATGTTAGTTAGAAAAACACATAATCCTAAAAATCAATTATAGTATGCATACATTATGACACATTATCATTAATCTATGACACCTTGGGTTTATCCTGGGTAATTAATATTCATCATCTACTTAAATACTTCATGATGGTTTTTAAATAGTTTGTGAATTTCCAATGAATATCCCCTAGGAGTATTGAACCAGGTGTGTAGAAAAAACCATTATCCTACATTAGGTGATGATCAAGTCTATATCAATGTGTCCTTTTACAATTAATTACACATAGGTACTTCATTTACAAATATATACCCACTTATTGTATTTAGATAGGGGTATAACTTATTATAAATCAGTTTCTAAATCCTTTACCAAATTCCATGACTTTTTTTATATATTTTTACTAATCCTTAAAATTATCCATATTGAGATCCCTAATATTATACCAAAGGATATTATTAATTTTTTCTTATCCTATTTTCCAAAAGTTATCTAAAACTATCCTATAATTCAAACTATAGAGACCTATGATTTTCATGTATAGATATTACATATTTATATATTAATATTCAACACATTACACAAACCCATGCCCAAGGGATGAAATAGTTTAGTGACATTGGATACTTGGTACATAATCTTTTAATTTTTTGAAATATATTCAACATATCACATATATATATTATGATTTAACAAACATCACAAAATTACCATACACAAATCATTTATTTATTACCTGAGGAATGAAAAAATAAAAAAGGGAGACCTTAGATGCTTAAAAATGGTAATAAAATAGATATGTAATCATAACAAGAATATAAGTTTGTGATACCATGAAAACAAAATTTGAAAACCATATAATGAAAATAGAAAACGCAATCTTTTGTCAAAGAATAAGGATTGTATTTTTATTAGACATGAATCATAAGGTGATAAAATAATATTATCCATGAGATCCTAACATTGACATAAGACATATATTTGGGGAATAAAACTTATTTTATAACATTGTGAATACATGTAAATAGAAAAAGTTTCACTAATTTAGTTAAGGAAATGAAATTTGTCCCTTGCATAAACATACATGCATGTATGCCAGTCCATGCATAACACTATTGGAATGAAGGAAATGTCCATGCATAAAACTATAAACATGTATCCAAGTTCTCCAAAAACATTATAAACATGTAATAAAGTTAAAAAATTACATTATGAACATGTAAATTGGTTTACACACAACGTATTTACTCATGAGTTATCTATATATGCCCAACGAATTAGAGGAAAAAATAGGTTCCACTAGTAATATAACAAAAAACATATATATTCATTCCATAAGACCATAAATATTCATTATATCCTAACCTGTGAAATGAAATTGTACTAATAAACATTTCATCATGTCATAACCTTTTGAAAAGGGAGAATATTTATAATCATTTAATCATTTAATTATAGTACAACCCATGAAATAAAGCGGGGTTTATAAGAATTTTATTATACTGTGACCCATGTAGGAGAAATGGGTTTCATAAAAATCATTCCATAATAAAAATTGATCATTCATAGAAAGAATAAAAATAGCTTCCTTTTATCATATCCCTAGTAAGGAAATAGAAACATCAGTTAATTCAATATTTTACAGAAAATTATTTTGAAAGTAAAATCATATGGAATGTTTCTAGAAAAAAATAACTTGTATTGAATTTTTTTTTGAAAAATAAAAATTCATAAAATAGGTTTGAAATAATATTATTTTAAAAATAAATGAAATAAAATTAATTAAACATTAAAATAATGTGTGGTCATGACAACATAAAATTTTGTACAAGCTATACATGTTAGAAATATTATTTTCACATTTTTAGTAAATGTTAAATGGGTTGTTTTAGGAAGAAAACATGATTATTCATTAATATGGGTTAATTTTACATTAATAAATCATTTGAAAAAATTTAAAAACATTTTTCAAAATATATTTAGAAAACATCGTTTTGGAAAAAGGGTTTTCATATGAAAGGATGATTTTCCACAAACATATACTTTTGAATTATTGTGTACATAAATATAATAAAGTAAAGGGAAAACATTTATTCTCAATACATAACTTGATGAGAATAAAATTCATTAGTTTCTTGAGATATAGATCCTATTATTTCATTCTTGGAATCACGATCATAATTGTTCCCAATAAACAATGCCATTGTAACATAAAACTATATCAAATTTGGTAACTTTGAATCATAATACACATGAAATAATAAGGTTAAATTAAACATATTATATCATGAAGATATGTATATTCATGACATAACATGTCATAGGGGAAGTATACACACCTCAAATAAGAATATAGGTGTATAAAATAACTTATGTCCGAAATAAGGCAAATTTAGAAAGAAAAAAAATTGATCTGTTACATGTTAAACCATAAACCTAATGAAGGATAGATATTAAAATTTATATTAAAACACTAAAAATTATCAGGATAATAATCATTTAAAAAATTAATGAAAAATATATACACTAGATAAATGAAATATGTGGTGAATATTACATATTTCTTCCATATTTTAAATAGAGACTAAAAATCATATACCTTAAGTCTCTAATTACTTAATACACATTATAAAATAATTTTTAATAAATATAAATTAATTATAAATATATAAATTAATTATAATTATATTAATCATACTATATATGATTTACTTATGACCTTTTATTACCCATTTACTAAACATTCCTGGTTAAAATCAAGTTTTAGGTAATAACCTCATTGTTTTTCATGTATGTTATCATTTTTTATTATTTGGTCCTATTTATTTGATCATGGTTTTTAATATATAAAATAATAATAATTACATAATTTTAATATTTATAAAGAAACTATAATTTTAAGACCAATCATGGTATATGGTTTTGAGAAATGAAGTACGTTACGATCATAGAGACGATTTTTCGTACGTATTCATGAACAACATTTCCATTTATCAATGATCATTATGGAAATAAGATAAGTGATATTTTATATAAAAATAATTATTTGAATAAAAAAATAACATATATGTTTTTTGAAAATATAAATTTACTTATCATCCATGTTATTTGATGATGAAAAGAGTGAGCCACATTTCTTCGTGACAGTAGTAGTTCTCACGCAAATGGATGATGTTATCATCATTCGGTGAATGAGAAGGTAAGAGTGAAAATGCTATATTATATTCCCATAATTATAAATATTTAACATATATACTATATATTTCACTTATATCATAAATATTTAATATTTTTATACATATTATCTTCCATGAAAAGAGTTAGTGAAAACGAATCACATCGCTTTGTGAGGAGGTAGTTCGGTGTACACATGAATGAAGTTATGCATCCACTATGGAATAGAATGAAAAAAATTTAGATAATATATAATTAATATATAAGAATAATTATGTTATAATTTTCATATAAATTATTTTTTTCCATCATTATACCCAATCATTAGAGGTGGTAACTGAAAAATGAATGACATCAGTTCGCGATGCAATAGTCCGTCATACACATGAATTATAATTTCATATCCCATTTAATGAAATAATAAATGCTTTAAGTAATTCCATTAACATAAAAAACTAATTATGTGAGATATAATGTTTTTTTTGTATTATCATGGTTTCATGAGAATTTAAGTAGGTGGAGAAGAAAATAAACATTAATTCATATCGAAGAACATTACTTCATCATCGGGTAACCTCCATAGGTTTTCACCAAAAAACATCATAGGTTTTCTTTTTGAAAAAAAAATATTTTCTAGGAATATAATATAGATGTAAATTTTTTAGGTATTGGATGATTTAATAGGGTTTTATGTTGTGAATAAGAGTTGAGAGGGGTGGTCTTTTATAAGTCAGGTGAGTGGAACAATTGTAATTTCTTGAAAAAGAAAAAGGTGTAACCACATTTCTCTCTTGAAAAAGGGATACAAAATGCATAATTAGAGATCCTCATGCATTATAGTGTCCATAAATTTATGTAAAATATATTTCAATTAGGTTTTTAGTTATTTTTAACCCTTATCTCTTTGGTTTATCCCTTAATAAACCTAATTTTACCTTAAACGTGGTAAATAATTTTCATTGTCATTCCTATTCATTTTCTTAAAAAAATATGTTAAATTTATGGTGTAATATATATTTTTATATATAAAATTTTGTGAACCATTTACCCCCATTATATTCATATGATTGAAAAAAATTAAAAAAAATTAATTTCATAGACGTGATGAGAAAGCAGGGTTTCATAGTGAAAGTGTTAAAATGTTTAAAAAGTTATTATATGAAATGACCATATATAAATCATTCAAATAAAATAATATATATATATATATAATTGAACTAATGTTACTTTAAAATTGATTAATAGTATAATGATACTATATGAATAATTTAAATGGAAAGCCAATGTTTAATTAAAATTTAATTTTTTTTTTCAATATTCATCAAAAAATAATTCTTCTCCAATTATTCTAAAAATCTAAACCTATGATAATTTTTCTATTAAAATTTTAAAAATGTAATTTTTTTAAAGATATTATATATGTGTCAGAAATTAGTTTTAAAATAAGTTCACATAGTCAAAAAACCGATTTTTAGGAAATCAAATATAGGTTTAGGTGCAAAGACTATTTATTATATATTTACTTTAAAAAACAAGATGAATGTTAAATAATATATTGAATATATTATATATTAATTTCATTAAAATAATTTATAAAAAGTTTATTGTTTAATTTATTTAGGTGAAATTAATTTTCCTTTATAAAAATCCTTTTCCAAAAATAGTTTTTCTTTATTTTCAAATACTTTTGAATTTAATTTATAATCAATTGGTAGAAAAAGAATAAATGTTATATAAATGTATAAACAATATATTTTTATAATTTAATTAAATATATTCATACTTTTTATTCTAATATCTAGTTCATAACTATGATATAAAATGATTATTACTTAATTGTAAGACATTTTTCGTTTAAACAAAGTGTTTCTTGTAACATAAGGAAAACTCAATGTTTCATGAAAAGAAAGATAAAATAATTATCGTTAAAATATCAAAAAAAATTATATTTTTTTTCAAATAAAATATTTCCAAAAATATTATATTTTATATAATAAACTAGGACCTACCCTATGAAGTGTTGTTTGAAAACAATCATTCATTTTTAACAGCACCAAGTCCCAACTAAATCCCTAGAGTTTTTCAAATATGAAAGAACTTGATTTTATAATTTTTATTGAGTTTAAAAAACCCTTATCCTTCATTTTAATATTTATTATACCTTAATAAAATTACACACATGGAATATATCATAAATAATTTAAACCATATAAATATTTTGAAAACATAGTATCTCAGTGTCGAGGTAGTAATGTTCTCAAAAAAACATTTGATTAAATTATTGTACATTAGAAGAGATTAGTACATGACCACCAAAGTATGTTTCACATGTAATGTTTAATAAAATCCTCAACCACATGTCTTGATTTGGATCTTTTTAACTCTTTATATTGATCTATTATATTCAATGAATTTTTCACTCATGAATCCCATTTCATTTCATCCTTTCGATAGACAAATATGATTTCTTCAATTAATTCACATAAAAACCAACCATTATGGGTAAAATTGATAATATATATTATTAAAAAAATGTTTTACAATGATAAAAAATTATAATAATTAATATTTTACCAAGAAATAAAAATAATAAATATTAAATTACCTTGTAAAACTACAATAATGTATACGAGATAAATTGTTCAAATTCAAAAAAAAACATAAATTTAAAACAAATGTTTATTAAGAAACTTCTGTGAGACATTAACCTATGTGTTAAGAATTTAATCACAAATATAATTATTAAAAATAGAATTCCCTGGTATTTAAATTATAAAAAATTATTTGAGGAATAATTAATTATAGAGAAATAGGTAAAAAAACATGGATTAATTCAAAATATCATAGTATAAATAAATATGAGCATGTTTTGAACTAAAATGTGGAAAATTAATTTTATGGGTATAGGTTGGTTATAGGGTAGGTTTGATAGTTTTTAAAATTTCAACTCTTTTTAACTTTCCTTTTTAACTTTTGGTGATTTCATTTTTGTTCATGTCACCATTCCATTATTGTTATGATGTAATTTTTTCATGTGGTCCCTTTTTTTCTTCATACAGACACTTAAATTTTGTTCATAAAATCACATATTTTTTGTTTTATACTATTACCTAATTTTTGTTAACGTGGTCACTTTACTTTTTTTCATGTGGTAACATCACTTTTCTTCATGTGACAACATCACAATGTTATTTCACATGGTAAATTCACATAATCACATCATAGGGTCACTTCATTGGGTCACTTCACCGGGGCATGGGAAGAAAAACACAACCACATGATTTTTTACAAGGGGATACATTATGAATTTTAAAAATTAAAACTCGTGGTTATTTTAACACTCATACAATCTCATTAATTCCCTCATGTGATCATTTGAGGACATTGAAAAATTATAACCAAGGTTAATTCAAAACACATATGGTCACTTGAATAAAGTTCCAAAATATTTATAAACTCAATGATGAAATGTCTGATTATGTACGAGATATAATAACTATTTAGTTATAAAAATAAAAATAAATACATTTTATTTAGAATAAAATTAAATATTATTATCCCTTTTGTTAGTTGAAAAAATAAATATCATTTTGAAATATTTCTGAATTTTTTTGACATTGATAAATATGATTTAATGAAAGTCTAATTAAATATATTAATAATTTATAAATAAATATTGTCCCCTTAATTAAAATTTATCATAGAAGGCTTCCCATGACTGATCATTCGGAAAGAAAATAGACCTTTAAATGTTAGCATCAAAAAAAGATCCCACCACAATTATAATTACTTGTAAAGCAGAAAACCCTAAATTTCACAAAACCTATATAATTATTATTCCCCTTGATTCACACACTATCAACTAGTATGTGATGAAATAAAAAAATATTATTTAAAATATTATTTATTCTACTGGGACGAAATGTGATAAGACATAAGAATATATATATATATATATATATATAATTATTTAATGATTTTTAATGAATTAAATAGTATACCACTAAATAAACACATTCTATAGAGCCCAAAATAAAATAGCTGAAAAATTCACGCTTTCCAAATGTAAAAAACATAATGGCTTATCTCAAAATTTGTGTCAAACTCACCTAAATATATATTATATGATATAAATTTTATCATTACTTGTTCAAATTTGATTTTAGGAAAATTATCTAAATTAATGGGTTTTGTAAAAATTTCAGTAAATTGATTTTTTTACAAAAAACATTATAAAATAATATTTCCTTTTGGAATATTACATTTAAAAAAGTGAAACATGAGATCAATGTATTAAGTTCTATGACATTAAAAATTCTTTTTAAAGATAAAAATTAATTATGTATTATCACATAGTATTAGTATCTAATTATAATTAAAAAAATTATGAACTGTGTTTTTAATCAAAAACTTTTTTGAACAGTGAGAAGTAACATTAACATTATCAGTTTTTATAGCTGAAAACCCGATGATTTTTTTCCCAAGATTCCCAAAAACTAAACATTTAACAACTTTAAAATAAATATGGATTTTCAAGGACACTAAGAGTGGGTTGAATCAGTGTAACAAATATTTTACTGAATTTATGCTTTCTCTTCAAATATCCCCTATTACTCTCGAACCACAACCCTGGTTAATATGAATGTATCTATTGTGTGATTTCAATAATCACATACAAAATAATTTCAAATAATAAAAAAAATAACAATAAAAAAAATGATTTTTTATATGGTTTGGTACAAATAATTACTTCATTACATTATCATCATATTGATTTCTCATGTATTCTCTTATGAAAATATCTTTAAAGTGATAAAAATTCCTATAATTTGAATACAATGTGTATGCATGAAATATAAAATTATTTTTAGTCTGTGGAGATCTTTATACTAGTATGAGTAGTCTTTAATGAAATTGCTTATATTGACACCACTCATTCTTTAAACTTATTAAAAAATCACTCTAAACAATATATTCTATATAGAAATGGATGACTCTCCATAAATTAAATAATTGTCACTAGTGCAGAAAACGTTTTTTACGTCGGTTATTTTTAATTTTTTACGTCGGTTTCTAGCCGACGTTAATACGTGCGACGTTATAAATAAGGTTTTTGACGTCGGTTATTTAAAAACCGACGTCAAAAACATAAAATCGTGATGTTTATCACGTCGGTTATTTTATAACCCACCTGATAAAGGGCCTGGAGAATGGTTTATCACGTCGGTTATTCAATAACCGACGTGATAAACGGCCTGGACAATGGTTTATCACGTCGGTTCCTAAACAACCGACGTGATAAACAGGGGCGAGGGGGTTTATCACGTCAGTTCATATAGAACCGACTTGATAAACTGGGGTGAGGGTGGTTTATCATGTTCGTTCTATAAGAACCGATGTGATAAACCGGGCTGAGCGTGGTTTATCACGTCGGTTCATATAAAACCAACATGAAAAACCGGGGGAGGGGGGTTTATCATGTCGGTTATTATATAACCGCCGTGATAAACCAGAGGGAGTCGGTTTATCACATCGGTTATTGAATAAACGACGTGATAAACCATTGTCCAGGCTGTTTAGCACGTCGGTTATTCAATAACCGACGTGATAAACCATTCTCCGGGCCCTTTATCACGTCGGTTATTCAATAACCGACGTGATAAACTGTTCTCCATGCCTTTTATCATGTCATTTATTAAATAACCGACGTGATAAACCATTCTCTAGGCCTTTTATCACGTCCGTTATTAAATAACTGACGTGATAAACCATTCTGCAGACCTTTTATCACGTCGGTTATTAAATAACCGACGTGATAAACTATTTTCAAGGCATTTTATCACGTTGGTTATTAAATAACTGATGTGATAAACCCAATTTTGTTTTAAACAGAATGCAGTGATCTTCTCTCCACCAGAATCAACCAGAAAACAAATCAAGAAATCATACCACAAAAACAGAAGTACATCAAAATTAAGAATGTACATAGATAACATATAAAACTTACCCACTAGACAGCATCCACCCTCATTTATACCCCATGGACATCCCTCCCTGTAGAGACCCAAATCTTGACGTACATGGACATTACATTACTTTTGCGGAATACTTAGTACATAACAAAAACACACACACACAAGGATCGTAATAGTTTAGTGTCTTTGGAAACTCGGAACGTAATCTTCTAATCGTGGTGAAAGATCTTCAACATCTCCCATAAAGATCTCCCTTTTTTTACCTAAAACCATTCTTTATATCCTGGGGAAAAGAAAACATAAAAGGGTGAGCTCAAATGCTCAGTAAGGGTAAACAAAATAAATATCAATCACATCATATTCATAAGAACATAACATTTTGGAAATCATAACCTGCAAAAGAGAGCATAATTTCATAACATGGGATAAATCATGGTAGTTAAATGTAATCACAATAATCATAACTTAAAACATGAAACTTTGTGGCATTCACACATAATCATAGAGAATCATTTCTTTTTAGTCAAGACTCATTGCCAAGACTATCTTAGTGGACAAAGTCCCTTTTCTGAATCGAGTAACCCTCGTTTCAGTCCTATTTCACTGAACCGGTATAACCTACCATTTCAGCCATGTCTATCTCATGAGATATAAAATCTTTATCCAATGAATTGGAGGGAGATATAGGTCCCACCCATCTTATAATGAATCCTTTCTTATGTGTGCCACATAATCATAAACCATACATCATAGCGTAACCCATGTAATAAAAATCGGATTCTTAAACAACATGACATCATAAAACAATTCATATAAGATAAAGGAATTCATAAAAATATTTCCATCACAACATAATCAACCCAATGTAATAATAGGGATAAAAAAAAGAACCCTTTTATTATATTATATGGAAAATAATTTTGATAAAATACTTGAACTCCATTCTTGAGGAAAATATCCTTTCTACTTTAAAAACACTTTTCCTTTCTTAACATGTCATACAATTTTAAACTAAAAGAAGTTTATTAAAAATATACTTTAATACTTATAAGGGAATCTTCTTGGAAATAAGGTTTTAGAAATCCATTCATGCCGTATAAGTTAAAAAAAACATTCTTCGTACTTTTGTCAGAAAAGTCAAAAAGTACCTCGTACGGAAAACGACAAAAGATTCCTTTCATTTCTTTTACTAAAAACTAACTGAAGGGTAAAATTGGATTTAAACAATTGTAGTTGGATGGAAATAATATTACATATTTATGAAACATGGATGTGTATGATAAAATACACCCTAGTAAATACTTACGAATAAACAATCTCGGATAAAAATGAGATTGTGATATTTCCCTTACCTTAGGTCCAACTTGCTTTGTAAGTGTCCGAACCTCCTGTATAATGATTTAAATCATGTTATTGACTTATTCCAGAATCATATTCATTGTTATGGTCCACTTATGACTTTATATTACCTGTTCTTTTGTAAATTCATATTAAAGTAGCGTTTTGGGTAAAATCGTCTCATTTGTCGTTCGTGTTTTTAACTTGTAATTATTAATATGATTACTTGGATCATGATTACTTATATCCAGAATGTAAAACATGATTTATATATAATATATATTCAGAATATATATATATATATATATAATATCGATAAATGGAATGAAATACACCGTTCATGGAGACGGTAGTCCGTACGTACACATGAACGCTGTTTTCGTTTCCTTATTGAAGTGAATGGAATTAAGTAGATGACATACATAAAAATTTACATAAATCCAGTATCATTATTATGTCATATATTTCATTAGTACTAATTATATATACTTTATAATCATTCATGAATGGTTAATCATTGAGAATGAATCTTATCGCGTCGTGGAGACAGTAGTCCGTACGTACGCACGAGCGATGATATCGTTCCCATGGTCATGGAATTGTGTTGAAGTGTATGTAGACTATTTCAGTATCAATATCAATTTATAATAATCATATATAGTTACTCATTACACCTTTATACCCATCCAATTAAGGTGGTGGCGGAAAATAGATTACACCACGGCGTGGAGACGGTATTCCGTACGTACGCACGCGCGGTGATTTCCTTTCTCCGTAGGATGGATAGAAGGTTAATTAGAGTTGTTTAATATTTATAATAACATATTAGTATATAAGAAATATATATGTTATTAATTTATCATGAAACAACTAAGGAAGAAGAAGTTGAAGAAGAAAGAAATTGAAATGATCGGTAATGGATATTACCTCTTCTTTGGAACACCTCTTTGAATCCTCCACTTAGGGAACTATGATTGGTCTTTGAAGAAGAGAAGGACCTCTAGGATTATTCTAGGGAAGTGGAGAAGGGGTTTTGGCAGGGGTTGGACGAGCTTGAATGCTCAAATTGGAGTGAGGATGAGGGGGAGGAGGTGCCCTTTTATAAGGGAGGAGAGGGGCACCTTAGGAATATCTCAAAATATTATTTTATATTAAAGTCAAAATCGGTTTATAATGGTTCCAAAGGGTCTTATTTCGGAGCTAAAGTGGTTATGGGTCGAAATCCTATCAACCAATAAGATTTAGACATGTTTAGGGTATTATTTTAACCTTATCAATTAGATTTAACTCTAAGTTAAATAATTTAACTTTTACCGTGTCTTTTTGTTTTCTTTCACTATATGGTTAATACACTTACTATAACATGCCAACGAACCCCAAATTGTTTATTAATAATACATAGATCCTTATCTAAGTCATTTGGCCGAACCTTGGATTTTTAGGAATAAAATAACAATTAATAATATAATATTTGATTTAAAAACTATTTTGTGTCAATTTTGACACTATTTGATATATGATTTTTGTGAAAGTCATAACAGAATTATATGTTCGAACCAAGTTGATTGAATCAACACTAATATATCATAGTAACCTATAAAATTAGTGTAATTCATAAAAAGTCTTAAATTACATTTATTTTGGTATTTATAATATCAATTATGTCAATATTTCATTAATAAGATAATTACTGCATCATCTTTGTGTCATAAATAAATTAACTTATTTGATGTCTAAAAATTACAAATAAAATAACATTATGTAGAAAATCTTTTTATCTTTCTAATTAATATTTATAGTCGAATTTATCTTATGTATAACCCCATATTAAAAATGTTTTAGTAAATAAACTTTGATTTTAACTCTTTTAACCCTTCTTTAAATTAAATAATAATAAATGTCCTAATCTAATCCAAGTGGGCCTAAATGGTCCTATTTTATTCCTAAGTTTGTTTTTGGTCGAATTACACTTATCCAATAGAATTTGGACATGTGTTAGGGTAATATTAATATCATTCTTGCCCTTAATTACCCTATTTACTTTTAACTGTGATAAATAAAAGTAAAAAGTTACTATTCACCAAAAATTATTTTCATCTCATTGAACCACATTTTACTTACTGACATCAACCGTGTCTCTCGGATTTTTGAAATTCCATTCACAGAAGCGGTAAAATTAAGTTTTATGAAAAATTCAGTTTTTTAACTACCACTTAGTAGTTTCACTATTCATCAAAAATTGATGTTTTTTAGAACAATGCCAAAATTTCATCCTAAGCTATATTTCATATTCCGAATTCAAAAATGAAATCAATTTTACCAAATTCATAACATAGAAGTTGAATTAATTAATTTTATAATTAAATCCCGTTGTTAAAACAAATAGCGTGTTTTTAAGAAACAATATCTATCAAAAGATTGACACTTGATTATGTCTAGTTTAAATGTGAAATTACATTCAATGACCAACATTGTATTAAATTGTAAAAATATATTCTAAATATACTTTAAAACAACTCAAATTAATAATTTATCACTATTAATTATTTTGATTAAAAAAGTTGTTTTTAATTATAATTTAGTAATTTTCACTATTCATCAGAATATGAAAGTTATCTGAAAAGTACCAAAATTTCACCTTAGGCTAAATTCGATACTCCGAATCCAAAAAATGAAGTCCATTTTGGGAGCTAAAATTTCTAAAATTTTAAAAGGTGGTTATTACTATTCATAACGGCTAGTTATAATAATATTTTAATAGCATATCGTTGTTTAGTGAAACTCGGTATTGCGTACTACACACGCTATCGAGGAAGGTCGTGATTGCGTGTAATGCAAGGTAAGTCAAGGATGCGTGTTGTGCAAGCTCCTTTTGGTGTAGCGTACAACACAAGACATTAGTGAAATAAAAAAGAATATTTTTCATAAAATCTCGGGCTGTTACATTCTACCCCCCTTAAAATGAATTTCGCCCTCGAAATTCGTCGGGGTTATAAATGGTTTACTATTCGAAAGTTTCTTTAATAGAAACCCACATCGTAGAAAGGAATACCAAAACTTGGCTTTAAAAACTAAAGTATGAAATGTAATGATTACCTAAATAAACTAATCACTGGGTTTCCACATAGGTGAAAATATGGATATGGAAGAGAAATCTAACCATCATGTTCTGATGGAGAGTGGTAGAGAACATGGCTATGGAAAAGCCAACAGTCACAAAGCCATAAATTTGTGATGATCTAAGGTACCATCTGATTCATCAGATATAAGATCACTAGGACAACATTTTTGGTTTTCAAGATCATTTCCCTAAACTTAAAGAATTTGAATTAGAATAAATACTTACTTTATTTTGGTACAATCTCACTATTGTTCGTGCCTTTAACAATTTCCACTTCATCTCTTAAATAAATGAAGTTGAATTTGTTATTCGTGAAGTGTTAGCAGATCATGTGATAGAATGACAGGTCATTCCATCTGTCTCAAACAAAAGGTTAGCAAAATTATATACATAAGTCGATCTATAGTGAGATTAATCATATATGGTTCCTAAAATGGACTTTATACTTCACATATCATACTGATTAATATAATAAAACTAGTTTCTACTAAACAGGGACTTCTTGTAGGTCAGTGGTAGGCGATAAAGGCCAGTCGCACTTCGGTTGTGGGTTCGATTTCCACAGCCTTGTCCGACACGATGGGCTGTCGCCCGTCCTGCAGGTTGTCCTTTTTCTAAAACTATATTACTATAACATCCCATCAATAATATCGAGAAAACTTCTATCCTTAAACAATACTAACTTATCTCCAACATAATCCATTCCAATCTTTAGGCTTATCCATAATACTTCAGTCCACTCTCATAACATAGTGAAAACGATTACCAGAGATTTAACATCATCACCGATCCCCATATATCATAAGATATGTTTTGTTGGTCACATTCCAAACATTCAAAGTCCTTAATCATGTATTCTCTTGAATACCTTAGTGAAAACATGAATGCAGTTAAAATTTAACACTTTCCACATACCAAAATCCTCAAAATTCTATATACTCAAACAATGATATCACTTAGTCCTTATATCAATCATGAGCTCATGAATACAATCAAACATCTCATTATCTTCTTATCCCTTCATTATGCTCATATCATCTGTTTACCAAAAATGTCTCAATCACTTTTCATGGTTACCGGTACCATAAAATTATTGAAAACCACAATAGACCAAAACATAAATATTCAAATACTCCATGATACAATATTATTTTGGAATCCCATTACATAAACACTTAATCATTCCACCACATCATTGTCATATTCAACATCGCCAATAGTGATCGCATGTGACTTCACTTTGTCCTTTGCCTTCAGTGGTTGCTCATGTTGATCATCACTAACCCTTGGATTAGGGAATTTATTAGCATAATGCCCCATTTCCTTGCACTTGAAGCATTGAAGTGTTGGTGGTGCGTTCTCTACAGTGTTTTCTTTATTCACATCATTAGAAACCCTTTTTCCATTACTTCGACACTCAGCTGCTCGATGACCTTCTTTTCCACACACCATGCTTCTTTCCACACTTTGTGCATAAGGAAACATTCATCTTCTTTTCACCATTATTTTGAGATTTCTCTTTGAACTCCATCTTTCGTTTCTTGTCAAAACTATGAGATGGATAAGTAACACCAACTTCCATTTCTACTTTGATAGCACAACGCACAATTTATTCATAGCTACTGAAGTCTCTTATAGCTAATGACCTTCGAAGACTTGGTTTTAAGCCACCGAAAAATCGATCAACTTTACTTTCAGGTTGGATGATAATGCCAGATGCATACCTTGCAAGTCTTGTAAAATTCGCTTCGTCTATACCAATAGATTCATCATCCTTTTGCTTTAGTTCAAGAAACTCCTTCTTCATCTTTGTTCGAAGAATACGAGGGAAGTACTTACTGAAAAACAAGTTCTTGAACTCGTCCCATTCCATGGACTCAATTTCATCTCTTTTCCTCGTATTCTTGATAAGATTCCACCATTGATCAGCTTCACCTTCCAAACGATATACTGCTAAGATGACTTTATCATGCTCAGAACATTGAAGAACTGAAAATATCTTTTCAGTGGTACTGATCCATTGTTCAGCAACAAGTGGATCAGAAGACCCACTGAAAGAAGGTGGACGTTGCCTCATGAAGGACTCAATAGAATATTGTTCCCTTCTCTGCTCATTTGGAAGTCCAGAATGATTCATAGCTTGTGTAAGTATAGCAATAAGATTTTTCACTCCATCTCCCATAACATTTGTTTGTTCAGGAGGGCAATCATTGCATTGTCCATTACATTGATCAACACGGTTCCTTCGGGTTCCAGCCATCGTCTAAAACCCCAAAAGAATAGTGTGAGAGGCAAAAATCATGCTAGGGAAAGCAACATAATATAGGGGGAGTACCCTCAATATCTAACATCTTAGGTTAAATTCTAAGATCGTTACCGTAGTTCTAGGACCATATCCTATACGTATACTTATCCTTAGGGACATCCCTAGACATACCTTATAAATATCTCTAGGGATCTCACTAACGTTTTCGCATCCTAGTTTCCAAAGGTTGACTAAACCTTTCCTCTGATACCAACTGTAGAGACCCAAAGCTTGACATACATGGACATTACATTACTTTTGCGGAATACTTAGTACATAACAAAAACACACACACACAAGGATCATAATAGTTTAGTGTATTTGGAAACTCGGAACGTAATCTTCTAATCGTGGTGAAAGATCTTCAACATCTCCCATAAAGATCTCCCTTTTTTTTACCTAAATCCTTTCTTTATATCCTGGGGAAAAGAAAACATAAAAGGGTGAGCTCAAATTCTCAGTAAGGGTAAACAAAAGAAATATCAATCACATCATATTCATAAGAACATAACATTTTGGAAATCATAACCTGCAAAAGAGAGCATAATTTCATAACATGGGATAAATCATGGTAGTGAAATGTAATCACAATAATCATAACTTAAAACATGAAACTTTGTGGCATTCACACATAATCATATAGAATCATTTATTGTTAGTCAAGACTCATTGCCAAGACTATCTTAGTGGACAAAGTCCCTTTTCTGAATCGAGTAACCCTCGTTTCAGTCCTGTTTCACTGAACCGGTATAACCTACCATTTCAGCCATGTCTATCTCATGAGATATAAAATCTTTACCCAATGCATTGGAGGGAGATATAGGTCCCACCCATCTGATAATGAATCCTTTCTTATGTGTGCCACATAATCATAAACCATACATCATAGCGTAACCCATGTAATAAAAATGGGATTCGAAAACAACATGACATCATAAAACAATTCATATAAGATAAAGGAATTCATAAAAATATTTCCATCACAACATAATCAAACCAATGTAATAATAGGGATAAAAATATAACCCATTTATTATCTTAGATGGAAAATAATTTTGATAAAATACTTGAACTCCATTCTTGAGGAAAATATCCTTTCTACTTCAAAAACACTTTTCCTTTCTTAACATGTCATACAATTTTAAACTAAAAGAAGTTGATTAAAAATAAACTTGAATACTTGTAAGGGAAGCTTCTTGGAAATAATGTTTTAGAAATCCATTCATGCCGTATAACTTAAAAAAAACATTCTTCGTACTTTTTTCGGAAAAGTCAAAAAGTACCTCGTACGGAAAACGACAAAAGATTCCTTTCATTTCTTTTACTAAAAACTCACAGAAGGGTAAAATTGGATTTAAACAATTGTAGTTGGATGGAAATAATATTACATATTTATGAAACATGGATGTGTATTATAAAATACACCCCATTAAATACTTACGAATAAACAATCTCGGATAAAAATGAGATTGTGATATTTCCCTTACCTTAGGTCCGACTTTCTTTGTAAGTGTCTAAACCTCCTGTATAATGATTTAAATCATGTTATTGACTTATTCCAGAATCATATTCATTGTTATGGTCCAATTAGGACTTTATATTACCTGTTCTTTTGTAAATTCATGTTAAAGTAGCGTTTTGGGTAAAATCGTCTCATTTGTCATTTGTGTTTTTAACTTGTAATTATTAATATGATTACTTGGATCATGATTACTTATATCCAGAATTTAAAACATGATTTATATATAATATATATTCAGAATATATATATATATATATAATATCGATAAATGGAATGAAATACACCGTTCATGGAGACGGTAGTCCGTACGTACGCATGAACGCTGTTTTCGTTTCCTTATTGAAGTGAATGGAATTAAGTAGATGACATACATATAAATTTAAATAAATCCAGTATAATTATTATGTCATATATTTCATTATTACTAATTATATATACTTTATAATCATTCATGAATGGTTAATCATTGAGAATGAATCTCATCGCGTCGTGGAGACGATAGTCCGTACATACGCACGAGCGATGATATCATTCCCATGGTCATGGAATTGTGTTGAAGTGTATGTAGACTATTTCAGTATCAATATAACTTTATAATAATCATATATAGTTACTCATTACACCTTTATACCCATCCAATTAAGGTGGTGGCGGAAAATAGATTACACCACGGCGTGGAGACGGTATTTCGTACGTACGCACGCGCGGTGATTTCCTTTCTCCGTAGGATGGATAGAAGATTAATTAGAGTTTTTTCATATTTATAATAACATATCAGTATATAATAAATACTGATGTTATTAATTTATCATGAAAAAACTAAAGAAGAAGAAGTTGAAGAAGAAAGAAATTGAAATGATCGGTAATGGATATTACCTCTTCTTTGGAACACCTCTTTGAATCCTCCACTTAGGGAACTAAGATTGGTCTTTGAAGAAGAGAAGGACCTCTAGGATTATTCTAGGGAAGTGGAGAAGGGATTTTGGCAGGGGTTGGCCGAGCTTGAGTGCTCAAATTGGAGTGAGGAGGAGGGGGAGGAGGTGCCCTTTTATAAGGGAGGAGAGGGGCACCTTAGGAATATCTCAAAATATTATTTTATATTAAAGTAAAAATAGGATTATAATGGTTCCAAAGGGTCTTATTTCGGAGATAAAGTGGGTATGGGTCGAAATCCTATCAAACAATAAGATTTAGACAAGTTTAGGGTATTATTTTAACCTTATCAATTAGATTTAACTCTAAGTTAAATAATTTAACTTTTACCGTGTCTTTTTGTTTTCTTTCACTATATGGTTAATACACTTACTATAACATGCCAAACGAACCCCAAATTGTTTATTACAAATAAATATATCCTTATCTAAGTCATTTTGCCGAACCTTAGATTTTTAGGAATAAAATAACAATTAATAATATAATATTTGATTTAAAAACTATTTTGTGTCAATTTTGACACTATTTGATATATGATTTTTGTGAAAGTCATAACAGAATTATATATTCGAACCATGTTTATTCAATCAACACTAATATATCATAGTAACCTAGAAAATTAGTGGAATTCATAAAAAGTCTTAAATTACATTTATTTTGGTATTTATAATATCAATTATGTCAATATTTTATTAATAAGATAATTACTGCATCATCTTTGTGTCATAGATAAATTAAATTATTTGATGTCTAAAAATTACAAATAAAATACCATTATGTAGGAAATAGTTTTATCTTTCTAATGAATATTTATAGTCGAATTTATCTTATGTATAACACCATATTAAAAATGTCTTAGTAAATAAACTTTGATTTTAACTCTTTTAACCCTTCTTTAAATTAAATAATAATAAATGTCCTAATCTAATCCAAGTGGGCCTAAATGGTCATATTTTATTCCTAAGTTTGTTTTTGGTCGAATTACACTTATACAATAGAATTAGGACATGTGTTAGGGTAATATTAATATCATTATTGCCCTTAATTACCCTATTTACTTTTAACCGTGGTAAATAAAAGTAAAAAGTTACTATTCACCAAAAATTATTTTCATCTCATTGAACCACATTTTACTTACTGACATCAACCGTGTCTCTCAGATTTTTGAAATTCCATTCACAGAAGCGGTAAAATTATGTTTTATGAAAAATTCAGTTTTTTAACTACCACTTAGTAGTTTCACTATTCATCAAAAATTGATGTTTTTTAGAACAATGCCAAAATTTCATCCTAAGATATATTTCATATTCCGAATTCAAAAATGAAGTCTATTTTACCAAATTCATAACATCGAAGTTTCATTAATTAATTTTATAATTAAATCCCGCTGTTAAAACAAATAGCGTGTTTTTAAGAAACAATATCTATCAAAAGATTGACACTTGATTATGTCTGGTTTAAATGTGAAATTACATTCAATGACCAACATTGTATTAAATTGTAAAAATATATTCTAAATATACTTTAAAACAACTCAAATTAATAATTTATCACTATTAATTATTTTGATTAAAAAAGTTGTTTTTAATTATAATTTAGTAATTTTCACTATTCATCAGAATATGAAAGTTATCCAAAAAGTACCAAAATTTCACCTTAGGCTAAATTCGATACTCCGAATACAAAAAATGAAGTCCATTTTGAGAGCTAAAATTTCTAAAATTTTAAAAGGTGGTTATTACTATTCATAACAGCTAGTTATAATAATATTTTAATAGCATATCGTTGTTTAGTGAAACTCGGTATTGCGTACTACACACGCTATCGAGGAAGGTCGCGATTGCGCGTAATGCAAGGTAAGTCAAGGATGCGTGTTGTGTAAGCTCCTTTTGGTGTAGCGTAAAACACAAGACATTAGTGAAATAAAAAAGAATATTTTTCATAAAATCTCAGGCTGTTACACTCCCCCACCCCGTTGGAGCCCTCACCCTCATGTATACCCTCTGGACAGCCCTCCCCCACCTCATTGGAGCTCCCACCCTCATGTATACCCCTTGGACAACCCTCCCCCACCCCATTGGATCCCCCACCACACTCCTGGACTACCCCCGACCCCCAGACACCCACAAACACCCCTCGACAACCCCCCACCCACCAGAACAGCACCTCCTCACCCCCTCACCCCACTTGACAGCCCCCACCACACCCCTGGACAGCCCCAAACACCCCTGGACAACCCCCCCACCCCTGGACAGCACTCCCACACCCCTGGACCGGCTTCCCACACCCCTGGACATCCCTGCCACCCCCCAGGACTGTCCCCCCACCCCACCGGACAGCCCTCCCAGACCGCTGGACACCCCCAACCCCACTGAACACACCCCCACACCCTGAGAACCCCTCCCCCAAAAACCCAAATCCATACCATAAGAACCATCAAAAGTATACCACAACAAGAAGTAGATCAAAATTAAACATTCACTTATATAACATTCAAAACTTACACTGTCAACTTCAAAAAAAACTAAATCAAACCAAAAAACTACCAAATACACAATTAAAACGACAATATTCAAAATTACATTTTACATTACAAACAACTAAAATTCAATCAAACCTGTAAAATAATTTGACCACTCCAGATATACGTGTTTGGTGTCTTCAGCAGTATAGGGTTGAGGGTCATCAAAAAGCTACAAATGAAAAAGAAGATAGTTAATGTGTATAATGAATAAATCAAATTGAAATATTATGGCAAAGTTTAAGAGGAAATCATACCAGGTCAAAATTCACAACTTTCCCAGTTGTTATTATTTCATACATAAATCTTAACATATAATATCCGCATTCGATGAGGCCTTGTTGTTCATGAAAATTCTGTTTTGAATGAGTGTAAATTCAATATATTATTTTTATGTAATAAATCAAAAAGTACAAATTATAAATGAAAATTTACCTTCGCATTTACATATTTGATCTTTGAATTTCTTTTCTTTGTGTTTTTTCGAAATTAGACCCATGCACTGTTAGAAAATAATATGAATTTGGTAAATTTAAAATTCATTATAATATATAAAACTATTGAGAAATTTAAACATACTTTTCCAATATATTCTTAAAACTTTCCTGCACATCACCATGAACAGAGAATATCCAATAAAGTGCTTTCTCCCTTGGGAAAAAATCCCTAACATCCAATGATCACTGATAAAAGGAAATTTAATGTTAGTATTTTTTTATGTTAAAAGATAATTAACTCTTTGAGACAAATGTGTTTCATACCTCTCACAAATGGGCATCATCCAACATTGTCTGATTATATTCTTTTCAAATCTTTCAGCAATATAAACCATTCTTTGTTCCTCAGTCAGTGCACATGCTTCAGGGGAAATCAATTGCGGGCCCATGAATCCATATACTTCTATCAGTTCATTCCTCTCACAAATTTTATAAAGATACCTAATACAAAACATATATAATTATACATTTTTAATACATATAACGCAGGGAAAAGGTGTTAATACTTACATGGAAAAAATTTGCACCACGTTGATGCCCAAATTATCTCCAGTAACAAGCTCCATGATATCATATTTTGTAATCCCCACACTTATTTCATGTCCACAAACATGAGATTCCATTGGAAACTCATAAAAACCCAACAACAAATGTGAATATCTTGACAATCTGTCAAGACCACTGGAATCTGTATCTGATGTCATAGCTTGTTGTCTATACAGTATTTCTTTACCTTTGAATTATTCCTGTGAAAAAAAATTGAGAAATATAGTAGTTTTCAAATGATAAAACAACTTTAATAAAAAAAAAATATAGCATTCATACCTCTATGGTAATGAGTCGAAGAAGTCTGGATGGCCAAACTAAAAAATGGTCGATAATCTGTCCAACTATCGCCAACTCAACTGTAGGTATTGGTACCCTAGCTGATCTATCTATAATATCCTGTACAGTGACCCTCTGATTCTCTACCTCTAATTGTTGATGATGAACTATATCTCCTATACAATATACGAACCCGTATGCTACTATATGATGTTGAGAATCATCAACATACAACTCGCAATATGTAGGAAGCTGCGGCGGAGGTGTAGGATAAAAAATGGGGTCTGCAGGCTGAGTTGGGGGAGTGGGAGCTACTGGCGGAGGTGGAGGATAAATAATGGGGTCTGCAGGGGGAGGTGGTGGAGTGGGAGCTGCAGTCTGAAATTGTCTTTGCATTTCTGCAAACATAGACTGCACCGACTCTCTAATCTTGTCTTCCATCGTCGCATTAATATTTTGAACTTCATCCTCCAAGGATTATATTTTTTTTATAAACCCCCTCAATGTTAGAAGTTGAAGAACATGGAAACACTTTTCTTACCGATACACCTGCCGGATATCCTCTTACACGACCAGGATGTTCGGGCCTTCCCAATGCTGCAAATAAAATATCTTCCCTCCCAGTAGCTATAAATGTCCCCTCTGAACTCTGCTCCTCAAGAGAGTCCTGTATTAATTAATTGAACATTTCTGTAATGATTGAAACTTATATGAAGAAAAAAGTTAACTTAAATAAAATAAATAGATATCTTACAATCATCTCAGCTACGATTCTCGATTCTTCCGAAAGATATTGCCCTTTTTTCCCTTCTGATCTGTCTTCCATTTTTCATGTCTAGATGGAGGGGATGGAGGGGCCACCTCTCCAAAGCTTGAAGACTCAGCTCTTAGTTGTTGAAATTTTTCCGCCATCATTTTTTCTTCCAATAATGTATACCCTCCCCGAGATAAACTATGAGGGTATACATTTTTAGATTGGATCTCATGATGAGCTTTCCTTGTTTTCTGTAATTTAAGAATAAGAAATCATTAACAAAACATTAATAAAATCATTTATATAAGAAGGTTTATAAAAGTTTACATTGCCCTTACCAGAAATGACTCTTTTTTCTACTTTCAAAAAATTGTCTCCATGTGTCTTCATCTATAAAAGGATATATACGACATGGATTGTCATGACTCCTATGACCATAAATGAAATCAGATGAGAGGGTTGATTTGAAATCCCTCCATCTCCTGGAAGCCAACGATAAGCATTTCTTCCTGACTCCTCCAGTGTCAGGAATATCAAATGTCATCTGATAAAGAAGATGTTAAACATATTATATATACTAGAAACATTAAAATAATGGTCAAACAATGACAAAAGATCTTACCAAAATCGTCTCCCACAACTGAGAGATAATCGCTTTATCCACACCTCTCCAATCATCATATAGAATGCTTACTTTGGTCTTAGCCTGAGTTGCAACAAAACTCTTAAAATCTTTGGCATTCGGACCTCTAGGAATATCATCATCATCAAACTCAACTACTATCCTCTGATCGTGTATACGGGCAAGTGATAATTTTGGTAAACGTGTGCACCCACGTTTACCAACCTTTGAACTCTTTGTCATAATAGGAGCATGTGAATGTTCATCCCCAGAGGTATGACCAGCAATATGCTCCTCTCCAGAATCATGTGGTTGATCATCTGAATGATCTGTCATTATCCTTCAAATCAAAAAAACAAACGTCAGTTCACAAATATACAAATTCAAATATTTTAATACTACTGTAATCAGAAAATAGAAAAGTGTACTATGTTACATAGTAGTAAACATTGGTAATATGGTAAGCATGTTAAACAATGGTAAAGATGGCAAAGATGTTCAGGATGGCCAAG
Organism: Viscum album; assembly: GCA_963277665.1. Classification (NCBI taxonomy): domain Eukaryota; kingdom Viridiplantae; phylum Streptophyta; class Magnoliopsida; order Santalales; family Viscaceae; genus Viscum; species Viscum album. The sequence goes on from OY728146.1 coordinate 529,418,154, forward strand.
ATGGTAAAAATGGTAAAAATGGTAAACCTAGTAAACATTGTAAACATGGTAAAGTAATTGTCAGTGAACAAATATAAAAATTCAAATATTTTAATACCACTGTAATCAGAAAATAGAAAAGTGTACTAAGTTAAATAATAGTAAACATTGGTAATATGGTAAGCATGTTAAACAATGGTAAAGATGAAAAAAGATGGTCAAGATGGTCAAGATGGTAAAAATGGTAAAAATGGTAAACCTGGTAAACATTTTAAACATGGTAAAGTTATTGTCAGTGAACAAAAATAAGCATTTTAAAATTCATGTAATGGTTATAAACATGATAAAGTAAACTAAACAAACTTAAAACAATCAAAAACATATACTTATTTTATTTTAAAACATGTTTTAATAAATAAAAAACTTACAATATCTATCATTTATGGAAAAAATAAATGTAAACAAGAAATAAACATATGTTACCTGTAATTTCAGGAATGTACAGATGGATTGTTTTCCCAAATTCCATCGTCGTGATCGTTCCTTATGGCACAAACTATGTCTTCAACATGATCGTCATTATGTTCTGTTAATATTTCCATGGAAGTAGGGATCTCACATAAATCAGCATATTCATCAAGTTCATCCTCACCAACATATTGTTTTTTCCCTTGTAAAACAACAGCCCACTGCATATCTGATTGATCTACTACATAAAAAAAAAATTTGCATGTGTTTCCGTTATAAAAGAATCAGCTGTGTCTTCCAATCTATTCAGATTAACAAGTGTCATTCCAAATTCATCGTGTATGACACTGTTTTTACCGTTAAACCATTTACAGTTAAAAACGGGAACTTTAATTTTAAAGTAATCAACCTCCCATATGTCTTCAATCACTCCGTAATATGCATTTGATGCAGAAATTGGGTTTTTGTCCTTAGCACTCGAAAAATGCATTGCTTCTGCAAACACCAATACACCACTATTCTGAACTGCACTTCTGTTGTCCTGAGCTTTTGTATGAAATGTATAACCATTAATGTCATAACCAGACCATGTTATCACATTTTAACATGGACCACCCACTACGCATTTTAATGTCTCTGATACATCTGATCTACCAAGAAAAGTCTTTTTAATCCATGACAAAAAAGTTTTGTTGTGCTCATTCAAAATCCACATTTCTTTCTTCTTTGGATGACATTGTTTCAACTCATTAATATGCACTGTGATATACGGTTGAGCATCAGATATGTTATTCAATGTAGAGACCCGTATCTTGACGTACGTGGACATTACATTACTTTTGCGGAATACTTAGTACATAACAAAAACACACACACAAGGATCGTAATAGTTTAGTGTCTTTGGAAACTCGGAACGTAATCTTCTAATCGTGGGGAAAGATCTTCAATATCTCCCATAAAGATCTTCCCTTTTTTTACCTAAAAACCTTTCATCATATCCTGGGGAAAAGAAAACATAAAAGGGTGAGCTCAAATGCTCAGTAAGGGTAAACAAAAGAAATATCAATCACATCATATACATAAGAACATAGCTTTTGAAAATCTTAACCTGCAAAAGAGCTCATAATATCATAACATGGGATAAATCATAGAAGTGAAAATGAGATCACCATAATCATAACATGAAACTTGAAACTTTGTGTCATGCACACATAATCATGGAAAATCATTTCTTGTTAGTCATGACTCATTGCCAAGACTATCTTAGTGGACAAAGTCCCTTTCTGAATCGAGTAACCCTCGTTTCAGTCCTGTTTCACTGAACCGGTATAACCTACCATTCCAGCCATGTCTATCTCATGAGATATAAAATCTTTACCCAATGCATTGGAGGGAGATATAGGTCCCACCCATCTTATAATGAATCCTTTCTTATGTGTGCCACATAATCATAAATCTTACATCATCACATAACCCATGTAATAAAAATGGGATTCTTAACATGACATTATAAAACAATTCATATAAGATAAAGGAATTCATAAAAATAATTCCATCACAACATGATCAAATCAATTTAATAATAGGGATAAAAACAGAACCCTTTATTATCTTAGATGGAAAATAATTTTGATAAAACACTTGAACTCCATTCTTGAGGAAAATATCCTTTCTTCTTCAAAAACATTTTTCCTTTCATAACATGTCATACAACTTTAAAATAAAAGAAGTTGATTAAAAATAAACTTGAAAACTTGTAAAGGAAGCTTCTTGGAAACAATGTTTTAAAAATCCATTCATGCCGTATAAGTTAAAAAAAACATTCTTCGTACTTTTGTCGGAAAAGTCAAAAAGTACCTCGTACGGAAAAACAACAAAAGATTCCTTTCATATTCTTTACTAAAAACTCACCTAAGGGTAAAATAGGTTTTAGAAAATTTTAGGTGAATGGAAATAATATTACATATTGAGGAAACATGGATGTGGATGATAAAATACACCCCAGTAAATACTTACGAATAAACAATCTCGGATAAAAATGAGATTGTGATATTTCCCTTACCTTAGGTCCGATTTGCTTTGTTCGTGTCCGAAGCTCCTGTATAATGGTTTAAATAATGTTATTGACTTATTCCAGAATCATACATATTGATATGAGATCATATATGGTCATATTATTAGCTTCTTGTTAGTAATATTTCAATGTTACTTGTTACTCGGGTCTTTATAACTTTTTGTTCTTATGCGTGTTTTGTCAAATAAATTCTTATTATTATCTTTAGGTTATAGATAATTCATTTCCAGAATGGTATTAGTGTAGTATATACCATATTCATTCATTCAATTCATTTATATAATCATTATGAAATGAAGATCATGTAGAACGAGTCGCATCACATCGTGGAGACGGTATTCCGTACGTACGCACGAGTGATGATATCGTTCCTATGATCGTGGAATTGTATTGGAGTATATATATATATTATTTCAGTATAAATATTACTTAATAATAATCATATATAGTTACTTATTAAACCATTATACCCATCCTTGTAAGGTGATGGTGGAAAATAGATTACACCACGGCGTGGAGACGGTATTCCGTACGTACGCACGCGCGGTGATTTCATTTTTCTGTAGGACGGATAGAAGGTGAATTAGGGTTGTTTCATATTTATAATAACATATCAGTATGTAAGTAATACTGATGTTATTACTTTATCATGAAACAACTAAAGAAGAAGAAGTTGAAGAAGAAAGAAATTGAAAAGATCGGTAATGGATATTACCTCTTCTTTGGAACGCCTTTTTGAATCCTCCACTTAAGGAACTAAGATTGGTCTTTGGAGAAGACCAGGACCTCTAGGATTATTCTAGGGAAGTGGATAAGGGAAAATGTCAGGGGTTGGCCGAGCTTGAGTGCTCAAATTGGTGTGAGGAGGAGGGGGAGGAGGTGTCCTTTTATAGGGGAGGAGAGGGGCACCTTAGGAATTCTTAAAAATATTAATTTATAATAAATCTAAACCCACTTAAAAATCTCCAAAAATGACTCATATTCGAAGATTAGATGAGATAGGGTTGTAATCTCATCATCCAATCAAATTTAGACATGTTTGGATATTATTTTAAACCTTATCAATTAGATTTAACTCTAAGTTAAATAATTTAACTTTTACCGTGTCTTTTTGTTTTCTTTCACTATATGGTTAATACACTTACTATAACATGCCAAACGAACCCCAAATTGTTTATTATTAATATATATATCCTTATCTAAGTCATTTGGCCGAACCTTAGATTTTTAGGAATAAAATAACAATTAGTAATATAATATTTGATTTAAAAACTATTTTGTGTCAATTTTGACACTATTTGATATATGATTTTTGTGAAAGTCATAACAGAATTAAATGTTCGAACCAAGTTGATTAAATCAACATTAATATATCATAGTAACCTAGAAAATTAGTGTAATTCATAAAAAATCTTAAATTACATTTATTTTGGTATTTATATTATCAATTATGTCAATATTTCATTAATAAGATAATTACTGCATCATCTTTGTGTCATAAATAAATTATATTATTTGATGTCTAAAAATTACAAATAAAATACCATCATGTAGGAAATCTTTTTAGCTTTCTAGTGAATATTTATAGTCGAATTTATCTTATGTATAACCCCATATTAAAAATGATTTACTTATTAAACTTTGATTTTAACTATTTTAACCCTTCTTTAAATAAATTAATAATAAATGTCCTAATCTAATCCAAGTGGGCCTAAATGGTCATATTTTATTCCTAAGTTTGTTTTTGGTCGAAATACACTTGTCCAATAGGATTAGGACATGTGTTAGGGTAATATTAATATCATATTTACCCTTAGTTACCCTATTTACTATTAACCGCGGTAAAAAAGTAAAAAGTTACTATTCACCAAAAAATTATTTTCATCTCATTGAACCACATTTTAGTCCTTGATATTAACCGTGTCTCTCGGATTTTTGAAATTCCATTCACAGAAGTGGTAAAATTAAGTTTTATGCAAAATTCAGTTTTTAACCTACCACTTAGTAGTTTCACTATTCATCAAAAATTGATGTTTTTCAGAATAATGCCAAAATTTCATCCCAAGCTATATTTCATATTCCGAATTCAAAAATGAAGTCTATTTTACCAAATTCATAACATAAAAGTTGCATTAATTAATTTTATAATTAAATCCCGCTGTTAAAACAAATAGCGTGTTTTTAAGAAACAATATCTATCAAAAGAGTGACACTTGTTTATGTCTGGTTTAAATGTGAAATTACATCCAATGACCAACATTGTATTAAATTGTAAAAATATATTCTAAATATACTTTACAACCACTCAAATTAATGATTTATCACTATTAATTATTTCGATTAAAAAGGTTGTTTTTAATTATAATTTAGTAATTTTCACTATTCATCAGAATATGAAAGTTATCCGAAAAGTACCAAAATTTCACCTTAGGCTAAATTCGATACTCCGAATCCAAAAATAAAGTTCATTTTGAAAAATAAGATTTACTGGATTTCAAAAAGTGGTTATTACTATTCATAACGGCTAGTTTTAATAATATTTTAATAGCATATCATTGTTTCGTGAAACTCAGGATTACGTACCACACACGCTATCGAGGAAGGTTGCGATTGCGTGTAATGCAAGGCAAGTCAAGGATGCGTGTTGTGCAAGCTCCTTTTGGTGTAGCGTATAACACAAGACATTAGTAAAATTAAAAAGAATATTTCTTTATAAAATCTTGGGCTGTTACATTCTACCCCCCTTAAAATGAATTTTGCCCTCGAAATTCGTCGGGGTTATAAATGGTTTACTATTCGAAAGTTTCTTTAATAGAAACCCACATCGTAAAACTAAAGTATGAAATGTAACGATTACCCAAATAAACTAATCACTGGGTTTCCACATAGGTGAAAATATGGATATGGAAGAGAAATCTAACCATCATGTTCTGATGGAGAGTGGTAGAGAACATGGCTATGGAAAAGCCAGTAATCACAAATCCATAAATTTGTGACGATCTAAGGTACCATCTGATTCATCAGGTATAAGAGAACTAGGACAACATTTTTGGTTTTCAAGATTATTTCCCTAAAGTTAAAGAATTTGAATTAGAATAAATACTTACTTTATTTTGGTACAATCTCACTGTTGTTCGTGCCTTAAACAATTTCCACTTAATCTCTTAAATAAATGAAGTTGAATTTGTTATTCGTGAAGTGTTAGCAGATCATGTGATAGAATGACGGGTCATTCCATCTGTCTCAAAAGGTTAGCAAAATTTATATACATAAGTCGATCTATAGTGAGATTAATCACATATGGTTTCTAAAATGGACTTATACTTCATATATCATACTGCTTAATATGATAAAACTAGTTTCTACTAAACAGGGACTTCCTGTAGGTCAGTGGTAGGCGATAAAGGCCAGTCGCACTTCGGTTGTGGGTTCGATTCCTACAGCCTTGTCCGAAGCGATGGGCTGTCGCCCGTCCTACAGGTTGTCCTTTTTTCTAAAACTACGTTACTATAACATCCCATCAATAATATCGAAAATCTTCTATCCTTAAATAATACTAACTTATGTCCAACATAATCCAGTCTAATCTTTAGGCTTATACATAATACTGCAGTCCACTCACATAATATAGTGACATCGATTACCAGAGATTTAATACTGTCGTTGATCCCCACATATCATAAGATATGTCTTGTTGGTCACATTCCAAACATTCAAAGTCCTTAATCGTGTATTCTCTTGAATACCTTAGTGAAAACATGAGTTCGGTTAAAAGTTAACACTTTCCACATACCAAAATCCTCAAAATTCTATATACTCAAACCATGATATCACTTAGTCCTTATATCAATCATGAGCTCATGAATACTGTTAAACAAATAATTTTCTCATTTTCCCTTCATTATGCGCATAATATCTCAATCACTTTGAATACCACATTAGACCAATACATAAATATTCCAATACTCCATGATAAAACATTATTTTGGAATCCCATTACATAAACAATTATTCATTCCACCACATCGTTGTCATATTCAACATCGCCAATAGTGATCGCATGTGACTTCCCTTTGTCCTTTGCCTTAAGCGGTTGCTCATGTCGATCATCACTAACCCTTGGATTAGGGCATTTATTAGCATAATGCCCCATTTCCTTGCACTTGAAGCATTGAAGTGTTGGCGGTGCGTTCTCTGCAGTGTTTGCTTTATTCACATCATTAGAAACCCTTTTTCCATTACTTCGACACTCAGCTGCTCGATGACCTTCTTTTCCACACTTAAAACATTTTCTAGTCCCTTTAAGACAATCTCCACCATGCTTCTTTCCACACTTTGTACATAAGGAAACATTCATCTTCTTTTCACCATTATTTTGAGATTTCTCCTTGAACTCCATCTTTCGTTTCTTGTCAAAACCATGAGATGGATATGTAACACCAACTTCCATTTCTACCTTGATAGCACAACGCACAATTTCTTCATAGCTACTGAAGTCTCTTATAGCTAATGCCCTTCTAAGACTTGGTTTTAAGCCACTGAAAAATCGATCAACTTTACTTTCAGGTTGGATGATAATTCCAGAAGCATACCTTGCAAGTCTTGTAAAATTTGCTTCATAGGTACCAACAGATTCATCATCCCTTTGCTTCAGTTCAAGAAACTCTTTCTCCATCTTTGTTCGAAGAATACGAGGGAAGTAATTACTGAAAAACAAGTTCTTGAACTCGTCCCATTCCATGGACTCAATTTCATCTCTTGGCCTCGTATTCTTGATAAGATTCCACCATTGATCAGCTTCACCTTCCAAACGATATACTGCTAAGATGACTTTATCATGTTCAGAACATTGAAGAACTGAAAATATCTTTTCAGTAGTACTGATCCATTGTTCAGCCACAAGTGGATCAGAAGACCCACTGAAAGAAGGTGGACGTTGCCTCATGAAGGACTCAATAGAATATTGTTCCCTTCTCTGCTCATTTGGAAGTCCAGAATGATTCATAGCTTGTGTAAGTATAGCAATAAGATTTTGCACTCCATCTCCCATAACATTTGTTTGTTCAGGAGGGCAATCATTGCATTTTCCATTGCATTGATCAACACGGTTCCTTCGGGTTCCAGCCATCGTCTAAAACCCAAAAAGAATAGTGTGAGAGGCAAAAAACATGCTAGGGAAAACAACATAATAAAGGGGGAGTACCTTCAATATCCAACATCTTAGGTTTAATTCTATGATCGTTAGCGTAATTCTATTACTATAACCTATACGTATTCTTATCCCTAGCGACATCCCTAGACATACCTTAGAAATATCTCTAGGGATCTCACTAACGTTTTCGCATCCTAGTTTCCAAAGGTTGACTAAACGTTTCCTCTGATACCAACTGTAGAGACCCGTATCTTGACGTACGTGGACATTACATTACTTTTGCGGAATACTTAGTACATAACAAAAACACACACACAAGGATCGTAATAGTTTAGTGTCTTTGGAAACTCGGAACGTAATCTTCTAATCGTGGGGAAAGATCTTCAATATCTCCCATAAAGATCTTCCCTTTTTTTACCTAAAAACCTTTCATCATATCCTGGGGAAAAGAAAACATAAAAGGGTGAGCTCAAATGCTCAGTAAGGGTAAACAAAAGAAATATCAATCACATCATATACATAAGAACATAGCTTTTGAAAATCTTAACCTGCAAAAGAGCTCATAATATCATAACATGGGATAAATCATAGAAGTGAAAATGAGATCACCATAATCATAACATGAAACTTGAAACTTTGTGTCATGCACACATAATCATGGAAAATCATTTCTTGTTAGTCATGACTCATTGCCAAGACTATCTTAGTGGACAAAGTCCCTTTCTGAATCGAGTAACCCTCGTTTCAGTCCTGTTTCACTGAACCGGTATAACCTACCATTCCAGCCATGTCTATCTCATGAGATATAAAATCTTTACCCAATGCATTGGAGGGAGATATAGGTCCCACCCATCTTATAATGAATCCTTTCTTATGTGTGCCACATAATCATAAATCTTACATCATCACATAACCCATGTAATAAAAATGGGATTCTTAACATGACATTATAAAACAATTCATATAAGATAAAGGAATTCATAAAAATAATTCCATCACAACATGATCAAATCAATTTAATAATAGGGATAAAAACAGAACCCTTTATTATCTTAGATGGAAAATAATTTTGATAAAACACTTGAACTCCATTCTTGAGGAAAATATCCTTTCTTCTTCAAAAACATTTTTCCTTTCATAACATGTCATACAACTTTAAAATAAAAGAAGTTGATTAAAAATAAACTTGAAAACTTGTAAAGGAAGCTTCTTGGAAACAATGTTTTAAAAATCCATTCATGCCGTATAAGTTAAAAAAAACATTCTTCGTACTTTTGTCGGAAAAGTCAAAAAGTACCTCGTACGGAAAAACAACAAAAGATTCCTTTCATATTCTTTACTAAAAACTCACCTAAGGGTAAAATAGGTTTTAGACAATTTTAGGTGAATGGAAATAATATTACATATTGAGGAAACATGGATGTGGATGATAAAATACACCCCAGTAAATACTTACGAATAAACAATCTCGGATAAAAATGAGATTGTGATATTTCCCTTACCTTAGGTCCGATTTGCTTTGTTCGTGTCCGAAGCTCCTGTATAATGGTTTAAATAATGTTATTGACTTATTCCAGAATCATACATATTTATATGAGATCATATATGGTCATATTATTAGCTTCTTGTTAGTAATATTTCAATGTTACTTGTTACTCGGGTCTTTATAACTTTTTGTTCTTATGCGTGTTTTGTCGAATAAATTCTTATTCTTATCTTTAGGTTATAGATAATTCATTTCCAGAATGGTATTAGTGTAGTATATACCATATTCATTCATTCAATTCATTTATATAATCATTATGAAATGAAGATCATGTAGAACGAGTCGCATCACATCGTGGAGACGGTATTCCGTACGTACGCACTAGTGATGATATCGTTCCTATGATCGTGGAATTGTATTGGAGTATATATATATATTATTTCAGTATAAATATTACTTAATAATAATCATATATAGTTACTGATTACACCATTATACCCATCCTTGTAAGGTGATGGTGGAAAATAGATTACACCACGGCGTGGAGACGGTATTCCGTACGTACGCACGCGCGGTGATTTCATTTTTCTGTAGGACGGATAGAAGGTGAATTAGGGTTGTTTCATATTTATAATAACATATCAGTATGTAAGTAATACTGATGTTATTACTTTATCATGAAACAACTAAAGAAGAAGAAGTTGAAGAAGAAAGAAATTGAAAAGATCGGTAATGGATATTACCTCTTCTTTGGAACGCCTTTTTGAATCCTCCACTTAAGGAACTAAGATTGGTCTTTGGAGAAGACCAGGACCTCTAGGATTATTCTAGGGAAGTGGAGAAGGGAAAATGGCAGGGGTTGGCCGAGCTTGAGTGCTCAAATTGGTGTGAGGAGGAGGGGGAGGAGGTGTCCTTTTATAGGGGAGGAGAGGGGCACCTTAGGAATTCTTAAAAATATTAATTTATAATAAATCTAAACCCACTTAAAAATCTCCAAAAATGACTCATATTCTAAGATTAGATGAGATAGGGTTGTAATCCCATCAGCCAATCAAATTTAGACATGTTTGGATATTATTTTAAACCTTATCAATTAGATTTAACTCTAAGTTAAATAATTTAACTTTTACCGTGTCTTTTTGTTTTCTTTCACTATATGGTTAATACACTTACTATAACATGCCAAACGAACCCCAAATTGTTTATTATTAATATATATATCCTTATCTAAGTCATTTGGCCGAACCTTAGATTTTTAGGAATAAAATAACAATTAGTAATATAATATTTGATTTAAAAACTATTTTGTGTCAATTTTGACACTATTTGATATATGATTTTTGTGAAAGTCATAACAGAATTAAATGTTCGAACCAAGTTGATTAAATCAACATTAATATATCATAGTAACCTAGAAAATTAGTGTAATTCATAAAAAATCTTAAATTACATTTATTTTGGTATTTATATTATCAATTATGTCAATATTTCATTAATAAGATAATTACTGCATCATCTTTGTGTCATAAATAAATTATATTATTTGATGTCTAAAAATTACAAATAAAATACCATCATGTAGGAAATCGTTTTAGCTTTCTAGTGAATATTTATAGTCGAATTTATCTTATGTATAACCCCATATTAAAAATGAGTTACTTATTAAACTTTGATTTTAACTATTTTAACCCTTCTTTAAATAAATTAATAATAAATGTCCTAATCTAATCCAAGTGGGCCTAAATGGTCATATTTTATTCCTAAGTTTGTTTTTGGTCGAAATACACTTGTCCAATAGGATTAGGACATGTGTTAGGGTAATATTAATATCATATTTACCCTTAGTTACCCTATTTACTATTAACCGCGGTAAAAAAGTAAAAAGTTACTATTCACCAAAAAATTATTTTCATCTCATTGAACCACATTTTAGTCCTTGATATTAACCGTGTCTCTCGGATTTTTGAAATTCCATTCACAGAAGTGGTAACATTAAGTTTTATGCAAAATTCAGTTTTTAACCTACCACTTAGTAGTTTCACTATTCATCAAAAATTGATGTTTTTCAGAATAATGCCAAAATTTCATCCCAAGCTATATTTCATATTCCGAATTCAAAAATGAAGTCTATTTTACCAAATTCATAACATAAAAGTTGCATTAATTAATTTTATAATTAAATCCCGCTGTTAAAACAAATAGCGTGTTTTTAAGAAACAATATCTATCTAAAGAGTGACACTTGTTTATGTCTGGTTTAAATGTGCAATTACATCCAATGACCAACATTGTATTAAATTGTAAAAATATATTCTAAATATACTTTACAACCACTCAAATTAATGATTTATCACTATTAATTATTTCGATTAAAAAGGTTGTTTTTAATTATAATTTAGTAATTTTCACTATTCATCAGAATATGAAAGTTATCCGAAAAGTACCAAAATTTCACCTTAGGCTAAATTCGATACTCCGAATCCAAAAATAAAGTTCATTTTGAAAAATAAGATTTACTGGATTTCAAAAAGTGGTTATTACTATTCATAACGGCTAGTTTTAATAATATTTTAATAGCATATCATTGTTTCGTGAAACTCAGGATTACGTACCACACACGCTATCGAGGAAGGTTGCGATTGCGTGTAATGCAAGGCAAGTCAAGGATGCGTGTTGTGCAAGCTCCTTTTGGTGTAGCGTATAACACAAGACATTAGTAAAATTAAAAAGAATATTTCTTTATAAAATCTTGGGCTGTTACATTCAAGATGTATGATTCTAACTTCTTCATCTGTTCAGCTGACAATGATTTGACTTTCAATCCACGAATCCCCTTTCCCTCATTATTAACTCGTTCATGGCGAGATGGAGGCAAACTTATGTGTTGCGCCGTAGCCAAGTAGCTCGTACAAAACTCTGATACCTCCTCAGAAATATACTTTTCAATAATGGAGGCTTCAGGTCGATATAGATTTGTAACATACCCCTTTAATATTTTCATATACCTTTCAAAAGGATACATCCAACGAAGATATACAGGTCCACAAAACTTTATTTCTCGAACCAGATGAATCATTAAATGCACCATTATATCAAAAAAAGTTGGAGGAAAATACATTTCCAATTGACAAAGTATAAAAATTGCATCCTTTTCCAAAATATTCAAAGCATTAACATCAATCTCCTTGTTACAAATTGAATTGAAAAAATAACACAACTTCATTATAGTCTTTCTGACAGAAATGGGAAATATTCCACGCAATGCAACTGGTATAATTTGTTGCATCATGACGTGACAATCATGTGATTTCATACCTATCAACTTCAATTCCTTCAATGAGACAAAAAATTTTACATTATAAGAATAACCTTTAGGCACTTTGGTATCATGAAGACACTGACAGAAGCTAATTTTCTCCCTCTTCGATAATGTATGACAAGCCGAGGGATGAAATGTTCGTCTTCCTTTAGGAGTGGGAGCTAACTCCAAACGTATTCCCATTGATAGTAAGTCTAATCTTGCATTCAACCCATCTTTAGTCATTCCTTTAATATCTAACAATGTTCCAATCAAAGAATCACAGATATTCTTCTCCACGTGCATGACATCAATATTATGTTTAACTTCATGATACCTCCAATATGGTAGCTCAAAAAAATTGACATTTTCTTACAAATATGTCTATCATTACCTGATTTCTGTGTCTTTCCCAATGTCAAGTCAAGGTTTTTCACCCTCTCAAAATACAGATTAGGGGATAATGGTTTTGGAGCAGTATCAAATTCTTGTGAGCCATTGAATGCCTTTTTTAGTCTTCTATAAGGGTGTTCCATAGGAAAAAACTTTGGATGACCCATGTACACTGTTTTCCTCCCATGATGCAATTGACAATAGGACGTCTGTTGTTCACAAATTGGACATGCTTTATGCCCTTTAACACTGTATCCAGAAAAATTTCCATACGCTGGGAAGTCATTTATAGTGAACAAAAGCACTGCATGTAGTTGAAAATATTCCATTTTATAAGAATCATACACCCTAATACCATCAGCCCATAGCAGTTTCAAATCATCAATCAACGGTGACAAGTAAACATCAATATCATTACCGGGTTGCTTTGGACCAGAGATCATTGTACTCAACATGACATATTTTCACTTCATACAAACTTTAGGAGAGAGGTTGTAAATTACCAATAAAACAGGCCATGAACTATGTGTGCTACTGAGTGTTCGGTATGGATTCATTCCATCTATGCACAACCCTAGTTTGAGATTTCTAATTTCATTTCCAAATGTAGAATACTGCGCATCAATTTTCTTCCATTGTGGACAATCAGCTGGATGACGTATTTTTCCATCACATACCCGCTCTTCATCATGCCATCTTAACCTTTTTGCATCATGTGAATTAGCAAATAAACATTTGGAACGATTAATTATAGGAAGATACCAAAATACCTTTGAAGGGAGCTTTGTAATCTCTACATCACCCTGTGATTTTTCTTTCACCTTATACCGTGATGTCCCACATTTTGGACACTCTGACAGAAATTCATATTCCTTACTATATATAATGCAGTCATTCAGATAGGCATGTATTTTCTTGTATCCCAATCCCATCGGGAATAATATTTTCTTGGCTTTGTAATGTGAATCTGGAAGATCGTTATCTTTTGGAAGAATGTCTGTCATCAATTGTAGCAGCTCTGTAAAACTTCTGTCACTCCATCCATGCTTCGCCTTCAGGTTAATCAATCTTAACACCGCCGACAAAACCATAAAATCTGTACAACCAGGATATAATGGTTTTTCAGCATCACCATATAGACGCGCAACTGTCGATTCTATCTCAATTTGTTCTGCTACAATATCGCGAATCATTTCTTCAATTCCATCGGAGTTACCATCTTGCGAATCATCATCATCAGTGACATTCCATCCAGTTTCACCAAGCCAAATCCAAGGGTTGTAACTCGGATTAAAACCATGACATATCAGATGATCTTTTATCTCTCTACTTTTCAACTTCTTCATATTCAAACATTTCAGGCATGGACAAGAAAAAAATGTCACTACTTGGAACATTTCGTTTTGCAAATTCCAAAAAGGCATCAACACCTTTTTCAAATTCATTGCTCATTCGATGTGCCGTAATCCAACTTCGACTCATTATTACCTATAACAAATATCAAAAAATATATATATTTTTAAGATAAGACAACTACATGTTTATATGAAAAAATCATAATTTGAATGTAAAAAAAATTTAAAATATAAAACAAATCTATAGATATTTAAAAAAATATGCTTGAATATTATTTTTAAAACAAAATATAGTTAGATATAACAGTTTTAAATTTCATTGAATCAAAGAAAACCATGACGCCTACATAGATTAATATTGAATGCGGCTTTGATGTTTTAATATATTAGATAAACAACCTATTTTAAATGGCGTGCAGACCTTGATATTGGTCTTCATCACCCTTCGGTGTGACTGGCAAAAAGAGGTCTACCAGCATGTTATTATTTTATCAGCAATTCACTCATTCTTGTTTCTGATGATTGTTAATTGCATTGGCAGGCTGAGAGGGCCGCCCAGCGCGTCCAACACTGGTCTGCTCAGAATAACAATAGTCCCACTGATTCGGTTTAATCCTTTATTTCTGCCTTTTAATCCCATGTAACATATCTTTTTTGGATTTGATTTTGTACTTGGCCTTCAGCTTTAACGATTATCAATCAAAATAAAAATTGACTAAAAACTCGGTTTATTTTAGGTTTTCAAAATCCAAAAACGAAAAGAAAACAACCATGGACAAAAACTGAATTCCAATTACAGGAAACATGTTCAGAAATTCTAAACACCATGAATTAACAAATATCAACAACAATAGTGAACAGCCTATCAATTACAAGACTAAATATGTATATGTATATGATTAACAATAATAATGTGTTTTATATTCTCAAGTGAATCTTCTAAATGATATGGTAATTTATATGGTTTAATATCATTGGTAACATTTTTTCGATTCCAATGAGACATAGGTGTGAGATCCATTGATAATGGAGTAGTGGCCTAAGCTCAATCTTGGTCCAACATCCTCAACATATTCTTCTAGGGGTAGAATTTAGTATGGTTTGTGTTATTTTAACACCCATATATTTATTATAGGTTATTAAATAAAATTATTTTGATTAACTTTTTTTATTCATCCTTGCATTATTATTTTTTGACTTTTTAGGATATTATAGTTTTATATTCTTATTCATGGTTGGAACATGGTTAGTGAATACCATGAGGTTCTACCTAAGAAACATTTTACATTTGTTTACAAATATAATGGAGGAAATATATTTTGTACAAACCATACTTATTTATCATGAAATCAGACAACATGATGCATATGCATTTTTTAGGGTTGGTTCTAGGTTTTCCATACTGTGTGGTTAAACCATGGTACTCCTCCAATATCATATAATGGGGATCACATTTATTGTTTTAATTTATAAAAAAACTGATACAAAATATGATATAAAAAGTAATTATTATTTATTTTCCTTTAAAGTAACGATGCACGTCTTTTTTATCTCATTATTCATCTAGTTTAATGTTCCCTCAACATAGTCTGTTATATCAACAAAATAGTCTGTTATATCAACAAAATATTCCATGAGATTCAAATAACCATTTGCAATAACAAAATACCAATAACCATTTGCAATACAAATAACCATTTTCAATAACAAAATACAAATAACCATTTGCAAATAAACATTTGAAATAACAAAAAATTCCACAAGATTCAAAAATGAACGAAAAGCACATCAATAATCAAAACAAAAACGAATGAAATAAATTCATGGAAGGATTACTTGAATGTTGCGAGTTGAGATGATAGATCCGAGAGGATTGAAGAAGATAAACAATGAAGCCAAATTGATTTTAACACAGGTAGATCGATGAGCCGATTAGGGTTTACCGCGCGAGAGAGACGAGCCGGCGGACTGTCAATCGAAAAATCGTAAATGACAGTCCACGGGCTTTAATTTTTTTAAAAGTTTTATAACGTCGGTTATTATATAACCGACGTTATAAACTATTTTTTAAATTTATAACGTCGGTTATTTTAAAACCGACGTAAAAAAGCCCCCGCGCTTTGGTTTTTTACGTCGATTATTTTATAACCGACGTAAAAAACGAGATATCTACACGTTTTTTACGTCGGTTATTTTATAAACGACGTAAAAAACCAAAGACTGGTGGGTTTTTTATGTCGGTTATTTGGAAACCGACGTAAAAAACCTGATATTGACGGGTTTTTTACGTCGGTTATCTAATAACCGATGTAAAAAACCAAAGCCCGGACGTGTTTTTTACGTCGGTTATCAAATAACCGACGTAAAAAACCCCACGCTTTCTTTTTTATGTCGGTTATTTGATAACCAACCTAAAAAACGCGTCGATATCGGGTTTTTTACATCGGTTTCCAAATAACCGACGTAAAAAACCCCCCACGCATTGGTTTTTTACGTCGGTTATCTTATAACCGACGTAAAAACCTAATAGGCGCGATTTGTAACGTCGGTTATTAAAATAACCGACGTTAAAAATCTACTCACCACATTTTTACGTCGGTTATATATAACCGACGTAAAAAATGGTGATGTAAAAAATGATTTCTGCACTAGTGTGTGTCCCTAAAGTATAGTTGTTTTACTATTAATTAATGAAAAAGATTATAAGAACTTCAGCATTGTATTCTTTAATATGTTGAAGATGCAACTTCAAATTCAACTCACTCCATTCTTAGAATGAAAAAATGATGAATTTATCAGAAGACTATAAGTTGGTTACTTCCTATTGTTATGAAATAGATGAATAAATACCCCTTATATTGTTATGTTCATGGATTCAATAATGTGCGTCAGTGGTGCACACATTATTCTTAAATATTCTATGCAGGAACTGTACCTGAACAAATTAAATCAATTCCACTTCATTCATGAATTTCATGTAATATTAAAAACTAACAAGCTTATTTATTTTTCAATTATTTTCTATATTTATAATTTTTTAGGTATCTCAATTAGTAAAATTTGGAATATATGGAAGGAGTCAAGGAATAATTCATTACCTTCTTCTTCAAATAATACACAACATATTTATTCTCACTTTCTTTATGAATTAAAAAACAATTAATTTTTCTCTTATTTTGATTTAATTCATATATTTAATTCATTTTTTTATGTAAATCACTCAACAAATGTGTTTTTCTACAAACTCTATACAGTTCTTCTTCTCACACACAATGATAAGTACCACATGAGATCTTTCATGCATGATAACTCAAAAGGGAGTAAATTGTATGTTTCATTAAAAATATAACCAACACATCTCCTTTCTCAAATATGTATCAAAGGTTATACTTTTCATAATTTTAGTGTGATATAGTTGTATCCTCATGAAATCTAGTATTGTTGATCATGCAATTTCTCTGTTTTCTTTGACCAAACCATAGAGTATTAAATATAAGGAAATAAATCACCTCTAAATAGATTCATAGAATAAATTATTTTGGAATCACTTCATGTGTGATTGGAACAAGTCTAAGGTCCATGGCATTATTATCCTTCGTGCAAGATGTGCATGGTTATTCTTTATACAACCAAGAAGGTTTACAGTTACCTATCCTAGTGAAACTCAGTTTCATATTTCTTTATTTACATAGAAATTAGAACTTATCATCGGTAATAAAAATGGATGAAAATATCTCATTTACGGGTCATCCATATTTAAAAGAAGATGATACTTCCTTGCATAGCCTTATATCTTCTCTTCCAGCATCATCTATGCCCAAAGAATTTTTCTGTGTGGAGGACTTCTTCCAATACCTATGTAGTTCAGGTTAATTCAAACACACACCAAATTTCCTAGAATCTTCATATTTATCCTTTCTATGGAGTACTAACATTAATCTAATGTGATCCTATTGTTCATCTTTTAATATTGAACTCCTCCACAATATTCAAATGGCCTCCTGTAACTATCATTTTCATTCAGTCATATAATTATCATTTAATATCAATATGAATGGAATAGAAAGTGTCATGAATATACTCAAGTGATAAATAATGTCTTATTATTTAGGTATTGATTAATGTAGATTCCCTCCTTCTGTCACGAGGATGAATGAATCTCTCTTCTTTATGAAATCACCATAAAACCACTAGAATTCTAAGATGATTAACAAACTTGATTGAATGGTCATGATTAAACAGATAATATAAGAATTTATATTTTTTGTATCATTAAACTGCAAGTGAATACTTCCCACACCCATGTTGTCCGACAATAGATATCCAAAGAGGATTCAATCCACTTCATTAATAAATTTACACCACCACATGTTTGAGTTTTCGATGAGGGATCAAAACCCACATACCACTATTCACACACAACGGGATTTATCCTTCTTCCATAAGCCACCTCCAATGTTTTTCTTATACAATAGCTCATCCTTGTGTACACCATTGTGTGTCTTCTCTCTGTGGTCCTAATAAAAAGGCCTGACTATGCCACCACACTTTCCTCCTTTGGGTAGTGCTTCCCATAGGGGTTAACCCTAAGGTTCCCCTGTGAGTGGTTGAGGGATAACCCATGGGTCTAGTAAGGTTGGGCCCACATTTTACATTCCCAACACTTTGTAACAATATGTGTTATTTTCTAATAGAACCTTCTTCAAAATAATGAAAAATAAAAATATCTTTTTCACATCTTACTTTATTTACATATCTATATTTTCAGTTCATCATCACACAATATATGTTATTTATGGACTTTAAATCTAATTCTCTCAAAATTTTCATTTTTTTACTTCAACTAAGGCCAAAATTACTAACTTATCAAAATAGTAATTCAAATTATTGAAATCATAAAATTATGAACCATCTACAATTATTTATTTAATCAAAATAATGAATATCGATGATCATCGCCACATTTTTAAAAAAAATTCTAGAAATGTATTTTTAATGGCCAACTTCAATTCTTATTCACTTATCGATAATAAATATTAACATGGTGTTCAATTGTTGTATTCATTGTGCATATCATAAAAATGAATTTTTCACATGTATTTGATAGTGAAGATCACTTCGACAATAATCTCAATTATAATGATAATTGTATAAGACTGAAATCTTAATTCATTAGATGAATCCATAACAATTATCCAAGAATCATTGCCAATCATGGATAATTGTCATACAAAATGACTACTAATGAGTTAATAATAATTAAATATGAGTCATCACCATACTTCTTGAAAATTTATCAAACTCTTCCCATCCATGTTTTTCGATGATAAATCACTAATCATAGAGGGAATCAACATACAATGAATATTTATTCCTTCTTATATATATAATAAATACAACCATTATTATCAACCATCAACATTGGATTTTAAATATACCTCTTGGAATTTTTTTCCATTAAAATTTCTTTAAATTCAGTGACCCTTATCCACCCTATTGACATTTAATATAAATGAATAATGATGGGGTATTCCTCTTCCTTTAAAGGAATTTGGAAATTACCTTTGTTTTTTGTGTAAGAAGGATGGCACCACATGATTCACATATAATAGATCCTTTAGTTTGTTAAATCTATGTTTATATAGGATATAATGGTGTATAAAACAATAGAGATACAACCAAGATAGTATAAGATATCCATTAATAACTAGGAATGTGATATAATGATCAGAACATATGTATTTCTCAAATAGGAGTTGTACAAAACATATTTACCAAGTAATATATTATCCTTATTAATTTATAAAGAACACTGGAAATTTCAATGTAAGAATATTATATTCATCATTTCTAAGAGATTAATCATCAACCAACACCCCATTGACACACATATTTGATATAAATAAATACAAGGGAAGGAAGTGTAATTAGATTACCTCTGTCTTCATCTTCTGTAGAGTTTATAATAATTTCTAGATATTCATGAAATATGTCTTGATATCATCTCATTTATGTTTTATCCCCATCAAGGGGTGAAATAACTTTACATTACCTAGTGTAAAGTAATATTATATAGACTTCATGACGTTTATATTCATTACCTCCCATTTTAGAACAATTCCAATTTTTATCAAATCTTGAATAGACATTCTATATTTTGGTCTTCCATAATGTTCAACCAATTATCCTCTTCAGACAGATATGCAATTTCAATTCCTTATAGGTTAAGCATACAAATATTGTATAAGAAATGAGGAAATAATGTGTAACACTTATTATCTTCATAATAAGTGGATCTGAATTGATAATTTTCTATAAACCTAAAGAAAATATTCCTTCTTTCTCTAATGTTTCTAGTACTATTCATAATTTTTTTCCAATTCTTAAATTTACATTTTGATATTTCTTTTATAGAATGGTCACATTAAATCTATTCACATTCTTCATGTGTGGATTTTATATCCTCACTTATTCTAGTAGTGTAGTACCATCCCCATGTGTTTGTTTTTCAATCTTCTACATATCTCGTTAAGTCGATTGAAAAATTATACAATTATTTTCATTGTTCCCATCCTCATTGAACATTCAGAATAATTTTTTTAAGACACGTGTCTTTTGATGTGTTGAAAACCACTATTGAAATTAAAATATTCTGGTGGGAAAACATGTTTTCTATTTTACTTTTACCTACCTAGTGATTTATATTTAATTTTTTACATTTCTCTAGAACATTACACATGTTCTGGAAAAATAATAAAGAAATAATTCAAAAAAAATTTGTTTTTTATCTTCCACATGGATTGTTTAATATTTTTGAGTTAACCTTTTTGGAAAACATATTGAAACCTCCTTCAAGAATGCCTTCAATAAATGATATCTTTTTTCCCTCCTATATTGATTCATTTATAGACATCAATTTTCATTCATTTATCTCAATGGCTTATTTTTAGTGCTTCATGGTTTTAATTCTATTTCCATAGTTGAATATTATTTTCTTAGATAACATGGAATCCTTGGTATCGATATTAACATTATTCTTAAGAGTATCTTAGTTCATAATTTTCTTAACTTCATTCTCATACCTATTCCCAAAGGAATAATTTTCAACTTTTATTTTTTACTTATACACTGGTTTTGGTTTTTCTCTTCATCAATATATGCATAGTTCTTATTTGGTATATTTCGACACTATTCAAATATATGACATGTTCTATTGAAATGATTACATATGTCTTAATATTAACAAAATATATTCCCGAGAGACATATTTTTCGTTATCTATATATTTTGATTTAGTTTTGTAAGTTTGTTCATTTATTCATATCTACCCCTTGATTATTATCCTTATGTAGTTTTCATATGCTAATACAGCATAAAAACTATTAATGGCATGATGGAAAAAATTCGTACAACAACAAAACGATACAAAAAATACCCTTCATATACATGTAGTACGAGTCTAATAGAATTTAGTACGATATTATTTCTAGATTCTCCTTTCATTCTTGGGAGAATCACGTTGGGGGTTATTTTCCATAAGATGTATATTAGCCACTCTTGATGTTTTGGTGGATTTATCATCATTTATATTAACGCAAATATTTTGTGATTTTGGATTTGAACCTGCACTAGTAGATGATGATGCATTAACATAAACAAATAAAGGTTATCAGTTACCTTCTTTGATGATATATTAGAATTTTGATCAAGAGATGATCTTGATATCTTCTTACCTAAAATATGAGTCACTTTAAATAATTGAGTCATATCAATAGTTTTTATTGAAAAATCATTATTTTGGGTTCACTCTCTCCATATGATTAGGTGGAAAAATTATTGTTTTCAAAAAATTGGGAAGTTCCAACATGTCTCTTAAGAAAATTTATTAATTCATGATGTATTTTAGAATATTACATACTGAAGTAAGACTTAAAATTTTATACTAATGTGATCCATCCTTCCCATTCACTTTTCATTATTTTAATCTAATCATCATGATATTTTCTACATTCATTCAAATAATTGTTATGGTCTTTCATTATTCTATATTTGAAATCCAATTAGTATTCCTTGATAGTAATAGTAGAATTATGTGATTCTTCTAGATCATGAATATATACAATATACCCTTCATGCATCTTGGACTTTTCCTCTACTAACATGTCAATATCTTTATCCGTAAATGTTTCTTCTAGAATTTTATTATCTCTAAAAACAATGGAAACATTGAAAAATTTATCAATTTCATAGATTAACTCACTAAGGAAAAGTTTACTCACAATTATATCATAATAATACCATTTCAATTCTTATTAAATTATTGAAATCATTTTGTTGTTATGATTCAATGATTTTTAAACAACATAAATGAGGTATGTGAGAGATTTTCTCAATTTTAATTTGTTTGTATATGAATAATCCTATTTATTAATTTTATATTCAACTTGTTCTCTTATTTTAAAAATCTCACTAAATGAAAAAGTTTATATGAAATCAATTTTCCAGGAAAATTATTCATATATCATTCAAATTGAGAGTAAAAGTCTCAAAAATTTTGAGAGATTCAACATCATCATATTATCGATATCATGACATGGTTTCTTAAAAAGTATTACTATCACCTATTTTGACATGATAGAATTGATCATTTTCTTATTTTATTGAGATTTAACTCAATTTATTTACTTCCCACTAGTACCTGTTTTTGAGAGCCTTAGTATGAAATTTCATGTCTTCTTAGATATGAGTGGGGACTATGTATTCCACCTGAGGTACATCAAAATTATCTTCAAATACGAACTTAATATAAAACCTATAAGAAATAAATGATGATAAATAATTTATCCAATCTGATGATGACCTTCCATATATTACCAATTGTGAAGCCTAGATTGAGCATGCAGGGACATTGAGTGGGTGTGAATTAGTGTAATAAAAATTTTACCGAATTAATGTTTTCTTTTGAATTATCCCATAATACTATCTATCATATTCCTTGGTTAAGATGAATTTATTTATTATATTCTATTAATAATCACACACACATGAAATAAAGATAAAAAATACATAGTATCACACAATGATTTTTACAAGGTTCTGTACATAGACCAAATCCTTTCCCTGATCAACAAATGATTGTTTTATAGATTCTATTATCATTTTATAGTTATAGTAATTACAAAAGTATGGAATTAGAACAAAATTTTTATACAAGAAATAAAAAGACATCATTGCTTAGTGGAGTTCTCTATACTTGTACCACTGGTCTTCAATGGAATTGGTTACTCTAAAACCTCCAGTTATTTAAAGATATTAAATAAAAAATATAAACAAGATATTCACTACTTCACTAGATGTCTTTGGATAAAATAAATAATTTTTTCCCTAAATTGTTGGCCTTTGGCATATACTAATTCAAAAACATTTGAAGCACCTCTTCCTTGTAATCATCAATATATAATATATGTAACATCATGTTCAAATCACTTTTTTTCCCAGATTTAAAAATTGAATAATTTATTAACACACTATAAGTTGACTTCTTCCTTGATTTATCAACTTACCAAATAGATAACCCCCCTATAATGAAGTTTTGTATTGCAACAATGTGTGGAAGTTGTTCACACACTCTTCTGAAATGTTATATGCAAGAAAAATGCTCGCACAACATCAAATCAATTCCACATCATGCATATATTGCATGAAATATAAAAAAATAAAAACATTATTTATATATTATGTTATGTTATGTATTCTTAAATATTTATTTTTGGTAACTCAATTACTTAATTTTTTCTTATATGAATGAAATTATTCAAGCATAATTCACTTTATTCATTGGATAACACAAGGCCTCTTCCTTATTTTCTTTTTTAGGCATGCACACTCTGTCAATTTCTTCTATTTTGGTTTAACGAATATGTGTTATGCATGATTTGAATGTTATTCCTTAAAGTAGGTTTTATGTGTGAAAACACTATCCACTTATTATTTTTACACATAATGGTATTTACAATATGTACTAATTATTTCGGGAAAACTCGATTGGATTTATGATGTATGTTTCATGAAAAAAGAACCAACACTATTCCTTCATAAAATATATATCCATGCTTTTAATTCTTGCATGAGTAGAGTTATATCGATTTATTCTTATGTATTATAGTATGTTTGAGCATGCATGTATTATTTATTTATCACAAAATCTATTTAGTATGCTATATAAGGAAATACATCAATTTTGAATGGAATCAATGAATAGATTCTTTGTGAAGAAATTCAAGTGTTATTGGAAAATGTATAAATCCATTGATTTTATTATCCTTCACTCAAGATGTGTGGGTTTCTTCTTCATAAAACTAGAGAAGTTTACAGTATCATATCCCCATGAAATCAGGTTTTGGGTTTCCTTGTTTCTTTAATAACAAGAGAATCTCTTTGACAATAAAAAATTGAAGAAAATATCTTGTTTAAGGTTTATTGATATTTATAGATGAATACAACTACCTTTACCTACCTTAGATTATATATTCAAGCCTCTTATATGATCTAGATATGTTTATATATATTAGAGTTCATCAACCACCAGAGTAGTTCATGTTAATTCAAACATATAGATAATTTAAGGGTTTCTTCACTTTTCTCTTTACTAAAAGTCATCACATGCATCTTATGTGTTCTAGGGTTACATGTTTTGAGTTCAAACTACTTCACATAATTTAAATAACCTCCTAAAACTATTTTTTTCTTCATCTATATAATGTTCTTTCAATATCAGCATTCATGCTAGACGATGTTGAATGCCTCACCTTACATAATAGGTCATTTGATATTTTTCACAGTTTGATCATTGGAGATGATACTTGGATGTCATGAGCCGAATCGGAGCTAGCCACATGATTAAATCACCATAGAAATCCTCAAGAGGATGAAGAAAATAAAGGCTTTGGTAAAATGACCATGATTAAATAGATCAAATAAAAATCTATATTTCTGTATCATTAATTTGGTTCCTACACCCGTGTTATCCCACATTTGATTACCAAAGAGACTTTGGTCCCCTTTATTGATCAATTTCCATTTATACAATTTTGAGTTTCCTACAGCGGGTTAGCACCCACATACCACTCTTCACACACACTAGGCTTTGGCCTACTAGTTCAGTCATCCTTCTTTAAGGGCCTTTTACATGGGCCCATAATTTTATGCCCCTCTAGGAATGTAAACTCTTTTTGGGCCTTCTATATAAGTCTACATCTGCTACCTTTCTTTCCTGCTTTGGGAAATCCAATAATAGGGTAAACCCTTAGGTCCCCATTTTTGTGTTTGAGGTCTAACCCTTAGGGTTTAGTATGTTTTCCCCATATTTGTAATCCCAAAAATTAGTTATATGCTGTTTGCTTTTCTATTCCAACATTCTCCAAAATGATTAAAAAATATAAACATATTTTTCATTCCTCCTTTAATTACTTATTTTCATTTTCAATTCATCATCATGAAAAATATGGTATGCCTTAAATTTAACTCCTCACAACATTTTCATCTTCTCCATCCACTAAGTCCACCGATTTTTACTTCTAAAATAAATAATTCAAATGAAGATCAATCATGAATAAATAAAACATATCTAATTATTTATTTTTTCAAACTAAATATGATTTAATTTCATCATTATAAGATTTTATTAAAATTATATATATTTATTTTTCATGGACAACTCAAATTCTTCTTTTCTTCATGAAAACAAATATTTTCATAGTTTTCCATTAATTTATTCCCCGTTCATCTCTTGAAAATAACTTTATAACATGTATTTGAACATGAATATCACTTCAAAAATCATTACAATTACAAGGATAATTTTTGAAGTGGGACATTCTATTCCCTTATATTAATACATAAAAATTGTGATGGCATCATCACCAATAAAGGATAATTATATTTCCAAATGAAAACCAATGATTCTATAACAATTATCTAGGAATCATCACCAACCTTGATGAATATTTATCAAAATATTTATATCTTTCACTTTCCATGATTAGTTTATAATCATATATGACTTCATCATACATCCTAAATGGATCCCTTTTTATATATTGATAATAAATTGAACAATACTCATTAACCATCCACATGAGATTTTCAAAAATAAAGTGACACAAACTTTCTCATTTCATTATAACTATTTTGATACCACAAAAATTAAAATATAGAAATATCATCACAATTATATCACATTAATAACCAAATGTAAAATCATTGACAAATATATGGTGAAAAAAATAATTTGAGGATATTTTAATGAATAAGGCTGGACTAAATTTTCACTTTTCAAATAAATAATTCAAAATAAATAATGATAAGATCTCATACAAAGCTCAAGGAGAATGTTATATCTCGTAAAGTAATTTTGAGAGATTCAAATAATGTTTACAATTATATTCAGTTAACCCTCAGAGGATGATTTATATAATGTAATTTCTAAATCAAAGTGTCTCATACCACTTTGAATCATTTGAATCCTAATCCACATGGAAGAATAAAACTTATCAATCATTAAAAAAAATCATATTAAATAAATGCTTTATAAAATATGTAAAGGTTATATATAAAAAAATCATACATGAAGGTGGGTGTATAATATAAAAACATGCCTTAATGAAAGGTGATGGATATGGAGTCTCTTACCTTTATCCCGACATGTAACATGTGCCTTTATATTCCTAACTAATAAACATATTTTAATTATTTAATTTCTATAGAAAAATTTTTGGGTTTATTATTAAATTTGATTAACTTAATAAAATTTTCTATACAATTATATAATCAATTATTTTTAGGTCAGATTCTCTGACCGTATTTAGATTAAGTGAAAAAAGAAATTGGTTTTTTAACAGTGGTCAAAGTGGTGATTATTAAATCATATCATGATTAATAATCATGAAATAATAATTATATTAAATTTCTAATAAAAATTATATATATATCATTCATGTTGATGTAGTGATGAAAAATAAAAATAATCACATTGCTTTGAGGAGTCGGTGGTCCACACATTAACAAATGACGTTATCACTTTTCCACTATGTGAAAATGTAAGAAAGAAAGTGATATATTATATTTAAATAAGGATAATTATATCATTAGTATCATATATATTTCATTTATAAAAATTATTTTTATTAAACCAATCCTTAATATATTTCATGTAATGCAAGATTGAATCACATCTTGTTGAGGAGGAGGTATTCTATACGTCCACAAACGGTGTCATCGTATTCTTGAAAAATGGAAATCTTGAAGTTATGTGTAATATAATAATTAAAAGAGAATAAAAACATCATAAATATCATAAAAACATATAAAATAGTATTTCCATCATTATTATCATCTGTGAGAGGTGGTAATGGAAGAACAAATGACTTCAGTTCGCAAGGCAATAATATGTCGTACAAACAAATGATGATTGTATATCCCATTTTATGGATGTGTGTGGAGTTTTTAAGCATAAAAATTATTTACAAACATCACAGTATAATGCATATACTTAAGTTATTATATAAAAAATGATAAATTAATAAATAAAAGGGTTTGAGAATGAAGTAAAAAAAATGTTCCCAATGATGAACATTACCTCTTCTCCTGGTAACAACTTTTGGTTTACCCTAAATGACATATTTTTGTATATTTAAGACAAATATAAGGATTCAAGGATGATGGTATAGAATTTTGGAAGTTATTTGAACTGGTCTTTGATGATAAAAAGGGTCTGAGTGCTGTAAACCAAGGAGGAGAGGAAGTAAACTTTTATAAGGTGGAGAAAGGATACACTTGTAATTTTTGAATACATGTGAGGTTACCCAAATTATTTACATAAAAAAGAGGATTCCATAGAAAAACAAATTTTACAGTAGAGATTTTATGGTCGAAATGTCCATCCAATGGGATTTGGACATGTTTTGGGTCAAATTTACACTATATATTCTATGTTTGTCCACTAATTAAACAAGTTTATTTTCTTAACCACAATACTTAATTTTAACTGTTTTCAATGATAACTTGGTTAAAAAATTAAATTGAACAAAATATAAATTATAAATTATTATAATTCAAAATATGGTATCCATATTTCCAAATTTAATTTAGAGAAGTGGAAAAAATTAATTTAAAATTAATCTTATAGACGATATGAGAAAACAGATTTCTAATCTTAAAAAATAGAAGTTTACTAAGATTTTATATCTAAATTAAATATAAAAATTAATCTAATGACCTAAATTGAATAAATAAATTCAAAATTATAATATTTTGACTTTGAAACTAATTGAAAAAATAATTTAACATTAGAATTGATTTAGACAGAAAATCAATTTATAATTGAAATTCCAAATAACTCGTTATTCATTAAAAATTAAAATTCTTCGAAAAATAACAAAAATTCATCATAAGATAATTTTGAAATTATGATTTAAAATATTATAATTATTTTTTCAAATATAATTCATAAACCATTAAATATATTGTTTTATAAAAAGTATTCCATTAAAATGCAATAAAATTACATTCTAGAAAAATATAGTCTTAATCATAAAACCAGATTTATTGTTATATTAGGATTATAAATTATATTGAATGAATGGTTTTTTAAAAAACTATGTAAAAATATTATAACTATATTTATTTCATTCTTATTAATATAATAGCTATATGATTACATTTATATTAAATAATAATAAAAATGATATGTTATTATTCAGTATAAATCAGTCTTGTGGGAAACATAAGATTTTAAAGAAACTCATTATTATGTGTCATATACACTATTGAACATAACATTCAAAAAAATATTAAAATTATTATCTACTTCATAAATATTAATAAATATGAAATCAAAATATTATATTATTACCGAGGTTGTTACATGCTGAATGAAACCCTCATCATATGATGAGTCATTTTATTAAATATTCAATCTCACTAACATGTTGGAACCATTAAAAAATTAAAAAAATCATATGAAATTGAAACATACAAAAACAAATGTGTATAGTAGCAAGAGGCTGAAGAGGATGACAAGGTCGATATGAATCCTAATTTTCTAGTCATGTTCTCATTGAACCTGTATATTCTATAAAACATGAATATAAGAACTTCTATAGGATCAATAGGTGCACAATTATTCTCTTGAATAATCCAATATATTAGCCAAATATAACCAATTATAGGATCATTTGGTAAATTCAACTCAATACATTCATTCTCAAACTATGAATAGACTAATTCAGTCTATTCTATGAAAAGATGACATGCCTTTGAATATTAGAATGAAAAAGGGATCATCAACACAAACAATATCGACTTTTATGATTTAGAGTGGGTGATAACATTCATGTAGAAAATTATGGTCTATGGATCAATATTAGGATATCATTAAAAGACCATTCTAGTCCAAACCAATCAATCAATCTTTCATTCCATTAATCATTCAAAGTAACTTAAATAGTCACTTAGTGAGGTCATCTTAATCCCTTAAGAGTGTTATGTTAAGATAATACCAACTTAGGTCTACAATGTTGATACCAACCCTATATAGTTTCATACAATTAGCTACTTTAAATGTGTTAATAAATAGGTTTCCATATATGGAAATATTAGTCCCTTATTAATTTCTAGAAAACATAACAACATAGATAACTATCAATTACTTTTTTATAATAGTTTCTGTAATAAAAACATACTACTCTGAACCCTCCTATGTATAGGCTATATTTTGGCTAACCCACATACCTCTAATATGAAAATACAATGATACAATATGATAAATTATAAACCCCACCTATGTCTCTTAATTCATGACCATTCTTCTATAAATGACTTTCAATGCATGGGTAAGAATAATATTGCTTAATTTTCAAAGATAAGTGGCTTCCTCATAACACAAGTAACTGAAGTATTATATTAGTGAATTTTTTGAGTGTCTTATGGTGATAATTTTCACTTTTAGTCTCATTAATTCAAATATATATATTGTGAACTCTACAAAATGGATGATAAGTAGCCATTAAAAAATGATACATAAATTACCAACCCAATAGCTTAAAAATTGATCCTTCCAACCCATTAAATGAGCTTAGAGAGGGTTACACATTACACATATATTAAGACAAAGTTATAATCCAAAATATGGAATGTTATAAGGACACTTGATCTATTCAAATTATCATGACATCTTTTTCTCCAACTGAAAATTTCAAGATGAAATGTGGGTGTAATTTTAATGATCATGGTAATTCCCTCGATAATGGTTACCCTCAATTAATGTCAAATTATAGATATATCATTACTTCATTATGTGTGGGACATAATTATGTCCCTAAATCACTCTAAATATACTGAAATAAACTGATTTATATTCTTTCATATTTGAATGTCTATACAATATTTTCAACGGATGATAGAGAGGCTGAATGCGAGATTATTTAGAAAAATTTAAGTCAGGAGATATCTACACATCCCTCTAAAATCCTAGAAAAATATCTTCATCTCTATATAAATATTAAAATTTCTACCGACCTATTATTTTTTATGAAATAAATTCAAAATAACTATAGTAATATGATCTCATCAATGGCCTTCAAATATTTGTGTAAAGTGTCCCTACCATGACCACCAACCATAAAAACATGATTCTGGGTATATAAAAGGACCTAAGGCCCACATTGATCACTATATCTAGGAATATTGATGGAAAATAAATAGTTATCACATTCTCAAAACAATACATAAAATTATTTATATTAGAATAATACATAGATTCATGGATTTGATCCCAAAGATCCAACCCACCACATGGGCCTTCCAGATGATCATTATGGTTTCATATAGGCAGTTAGGTCGAATAAATCCATCACACAAAGCAACGGTCAAGGATTATGTTGAATATATTATTAAATAAAGAGTCATCTTAGAATTATAGTGCATAACATGGATTGACAATATCATCCCATATAACAAAAAGAAGGAAAAAATTCAGATTCTACATTAACTTCAAGGATCATAATATGCACTTCCCGATGGATGTCTTCCCATTCCCAATTAAGAACTCTTAATCTATGATACTACACTCCCCAAATAAATCTCCCTCATAAATGGTCATTTTGGGTACAATTAGATAAAAATGGCCTATATGGATGATGAATCGACCACTATTAGAACACCCCAAGGGATATTCAAATATCAATTAATTCCATTATGTCTTAAAAAAGAATTCCCCCATTAAAAACTCTATAAATCATATATTAACTCAATTTCTAGAAGATATAACTGCATAGTATATCATTGATCTAGTAATCCATCCCCCACAATGCTTTGATAATCTTACCGACCATGATTTTTGTTTTATCAAAATATGGAACAATAACATAATGATGAATCACATAAGTTGTACTCTGGTGGTGATAATAGGAAAATTACATTGAATCATTATAAGATACTATGTAATCCAATTTGGTCCTAATAAGTCTTAGGTAAACCTAGAATTTAAACCTCTATGAAACCACAATGTGTTAATATAGCTTTAAGTATTCCTCTTTTCCATTAATTGTTTTATAGATATCTATTCTAGAATTTTCATCAAATTTTTATTGCTGATGAATGAGTGAGTTACATTCTATTTGTATAAAGACTTTAAAAAATCCTATGAAAATCTCATGGAATATCTGTTGGACCTTCCAGTACAGATGCTTCATATAAAATGGAAACTGCTTATTCAATATGTGGCCCGATCGAGAAATCAATAAATTACCATCATTAATAGAAGAATGATATTAGTAAGGGAAAATGATCTAAAATATTATAATAACAATTCTAAATACTGTGACTTGATATTTCATGATCAATTAGAACTACATGACAATAATTTTCATTGTTCAATAGTTGAGAAACTAGTTATGACTCCATGAGGTCTGCTTTGTCTCTCTTATTGATCCACTCAAGTACTCCACATATTCAAAATGTTGACTGGATCCTTTTATCAATACATTATTAACTTTTAAAAGAACAATATTTATTTTTTCTCACAAAAGGAAATAAAATTTTAGGTAATAACTGATTTTTATATAGCTTATACTAACATATAAAGTATACAAGTGAATTCTAAACTCTTAATTAAATAATTTTTTTCTATCTATAACACTCTTAAAATGATGAAGATGTAATCTGATTATTCCTACCAAAGCATGATTTTGAATATAATAGAAAACTTAAACAAAAAGAGAGTTGTTCTTAGAATTATCTTACCCTCCCAATCCATGGAGGTTGTAAAATTTTCATTCCTATAATCTAAAGGATGAACAATCAATATGGAAGAGTATCATGACATCATTACATGCTTGGAGGTAAACTTATAATTTAGATAACCTATTTTAATATTAAATGAGATTTAGAGACGTTGATCAAGTAGATTATTGATGAATGTTACAAAAATATGGAATAATTTTCTCCCATATATTATTTCATATGAGTTTTTATGGAAAAATTACCCATTGAGAAAATATGGAATAATATCATCATTTTTCAAAATTACAATAGAGATGAATTTTCTAATAAAACAACAATCCCAATATTTCATGACTATGAGAAGATAGTTATAGAAATCACACAAAATAGGTTGGTATCCCTAGTAACTCTCAATTTCATGGAGTAAATTAATAAATTATGAAATATATAGAACATGAATTGTCAATATCCCCATCAACTGATGTCCCAAATTTGTTGATATCCACCAGAATAGACTATATCTAAAATGGAATCCTTCCACTAGACATATCCATGAAGGAAAATGTATTATTTTAATTATAAACATTTCCACTATGATGACTTGAATGAACATTAATTCATCTAAAAATTGGGTTCTGTTGTAGTCATCCCCATATCAATTGAAGGAGGAGAAATCATCATTATTATTAAGGAATTTAATATTGGCTCATGTGATTCTCATCAATCAAAGAGGAACCCCTGCCAAAAAATATAAATACCACGATATTTTCTAGCCAATGAACAGATAAGACTATGTAGAATTCCAGAATAATTTCATACCCACAAAATATATGCAAGCATTATGCATCAAATCTAAATGTTGTTGCATAGAGAACAATATTTTCATCCATTTTATATATGTTGAACAAATCTCATGAGTTTATATCCCCTAACTATATTTAAGAATATCAAGTATATAATTAACTTCAAAAAAATCATTTCTAAATGGTCAAATGTTATACCTCTTAATGAGGTCAGAAAAAACATTCATCAACCTTTTAATTTCTATTTCAATCACTAGATTTTGGTCCCTCGGACATTTTTGTCATAAACTGAGATTAATTATTTTTCTTATGAGTTGAAAATGTTATATCAGAAATATAAAACCAATAAATCCACTAATCCTATACAAATAAATATAAAATTCATATATAGAAGGCTTTAATAAGACTATTAAATATCTTGTAGTGGATATTATGTAAGAACAATAATTCAAGGCTTGAAAAACATTTATTGGAATTTTTTTATTTCACAGAAACTCGTACTTTCATTCATGAAATTCCATATTCTCTTCTCTATGAAATTTAGACTATGTTAACATTAAAGGATCCGTTTCATGCACTTTGTATTATTATGGGAAATTAGGTCTCAAAATACTAACAGTGCTAGATGTTATTTGATGAGTTAGAGTGAATTTATGGTATGTTATTGTGTGCACTAAAGAGCCTACAAGTACACCAAAATTAGTCTACACAAACTATTAATAAAAAATTAAATCTCTACTCTTTTCTTCATGTTGAGAAAGTGTTATCACTCAAAATTCCCATGATCCCAATTAACATGATACCAAAACTCATAAACCCAAATGGGAGAGACCTTACATCAAACACATGTTATTCTTAATTGAAGCTTACTATAGAGCCATAATGGATGAAAATCACATCACACCACTACACAATGAATTATTTATGAAGAAATATTTTTTATAATCTCTCATAAATTCACAAGTTTTGCCTATAAGACATTATAATACATAAGGAGAATCTACTCCACATGAATATAAAATACTTGGAGCACATATTCACTATATGAATTTAAAATACATAGATATATATCTTCACTATAAGACACTATTATCTATAGTAATTTCCAAAATGAAATATATTAAACTACAATGCGTAACATCTTTGTAGAAAGATGTAAAACTAATAGACATAGTCCTAACAATAGGACATTAAATTGAATGATACAAAGCCCAACCAAAAATATCTTGAAATTTATTTACGTCATCATTATTTGAGAGATAATTTTATCATTTTGTGTTGGAATCATTAAATCTTACTTTGAAGAACTACATATTACATTATTTCCACTCTTATGGGACAGATACTGAGGCTTAGATTCTAAACCATATACCCAACATAGGTTTTACCATTGAAAAAATAATTTTGACACTCGGGACACTCCATATGGCCCAATTTTTTTGAATTTTTGATGCTAAGATAAGGAAATTAAAATTCCCAATAGATGATCCAGATCAATGATGATGCTTCCAATGGGGTTTTCTTTGTACATGAACCAATTCAAAGGGAAATTCCCATTTTCCCTATATGTGAAATAGATCTATACAAATGGTATTTAAAAACTATTTTTCATTAAATTCATGTTTCATTAATGTATTTAGTGATGTAAAACATCACCTATGTTTTAACCATACATGAAAATTCCCAATACTGGTATTCTTATATTGAGAAGAAGGTTATCACTGACATATTTCATATAAAATTTAATTATTAAAGTTCCCCTAATTGTAATCCTTCTATACAGAATTCCCTATTACTTATTACATGATGTTAGATTGTATTCCATATTTGTTGGAGTTGGTTTACTAGAACTAACTATTTTTACTTTAGACATTATTAATTTTCAAAAAGGTGAATATTAATTATAATATATTATTAAATATAATTCATTTTTCTATGTTACATTAATGTAATTATGTTATTGTGTATATATCTCGTTGAAATGGAAATATAAATCTCCACTATGATCAGAACAATGAAATGACCGGACAATATTATTAGACATTACTCTATTGTTAGATAACATTCCATTATTGGAAGTACAATATTTTTAGTATTATCTAAACATAATTATAATACAACAAGACTTCATCTCATGAAGTTTTATCTTGACGATATTCACAATGGTTGATTATGAGAACTAACCTGCCTGTATGAAATACTAATGTCTTTGTGTCATTAGATATTCATGTGTATGATTGTGTGCAATTATCCTGTGAATTTAAGATTATTATTCATGTATTTCACATCTGAAACTCTTTTATTTTTTCTTCTCAACCATGATGACATATGATTAAAGTGATGCTTGGTATGTTGGGTGAATCATGAATGATATGTTATTAATAACTATGTCAATGAATTCTTTTTCAATTAAATATTTATGGAATGTGGTATCTCGAACCTTTTATTGAATGGGACTTGTCAAAGAAAATCTTTTGGCCATAGTGCATAGGAAATTTCATTTTAATGAGTCAACGAATAACATATAAAGCATATAGGTTGATGAAACAGGTGTCTGACCTACTTGATGAGATATTATGATAAAGATATTATATTGCACTACTAGTGTTCATATTTAGTTTTTTCATTGAAACATATCTTCTTCCTCTGTGTATTTCATGACCAATTGCTATATAGTAATGTTGAATATTAGGAAAGCCTATATAATGTTACTGAGGATGAGAAAGTGGTAGTCACAAAAAAAAACTATTTCCTTTGATCAATGTTAAATATTATTTATATTCAAAAATTGGTACAAATAATATTCTCCCATCCATGTTATAATATTCATTTAATATTTTTTAAATGGTCAAAAATATTAGATAAATGTTTTTTCTCAAGGTAATCATTTAATTTATCTAATATAAAATATTTATTTACCTATTTTTTTCACACCATAATAAATACACATTCTTTTAATAATTTATATATTTATGTGAACATTAAATAAATATTTATTCCCCAAACTATGAATATATTATTTATTTATATATTTAATAACTAATAAAATTTAAATATTTATTTGTGAATTCTAAAAATGGTAAAGATGATGATTGAAAGATATTTTAACCACTAATTAATATTTATTTAAAAAAATTTAAAATTAGTATTTATCATTTTGAGGGTTATGGAACACCATGAAATTAAATAATAACAATAATAATAATACTAATTATTAAAATGGAATTGGGTTCCTTTTTTGTTAATTTTTTTAATGGATGTTATGAAAAATGTTATACCATAACCTTAATTCTATAAATAGATAGTTATGGAAGTCTGGGAAAGTTTAGTGTTCATAAAAAAAAATTCATTTCATGATATCCCCCCTGTTCTTTTTCCATTAAGACTAATAAAAACAATAAAAAATTCCATTAGGCCCAAAGGAACATGAATAAATCAAGGAAAACAATGAATGATGTCCAATCAGCTACATCGGAACCTGATTGTATATCGGTGTTGTTCGATGATCAGATGAGAATATGTGGATCACCACTGTAAAGGCTATACATTAGGTTCCCTTAATGGAAAATCTAAACACTGATTAGGGTATAAGATCAATATCATCAATGAAGAAATATCTCAACACTCTAGTAATCTTTCTTTTTGTGTTTTAAAATTAATTATAAATTAACATAAAAGATTCAATCTCATTATTCTAGAAAAATTAATTTTCAATATTCTTAAGAAAATAGTTAAATTGGCATGGAATTCATGTCATATACATTGTGAATAATATATTTAATCCAACAAAAGAATATATGGACTAGGTCCCAATAGGTGATTTTTATGTATTCAAAACAATCATGTGGTCTCCTATTACGTAGTTAAATTTATAATTTTTTTTAATTTTTTTCAGTTTATATGCGTTTAATGTTAAATTTTAGTGCATGAAATTTATTATTTAATAAAATAATCGAGATCTTATCTTCCCCTATTCTCTTATAATATATATAATCATGTTTAGATTAAATAATAATGGAGAGAATATTTAGAACCCATCCAGAACTACAAATATGTATGGACAAGAATATGGTTTTACCATGCAAGTAGTTGGTGTACACACCGTGTATACATGTTTATTACTGCTAAATGTAACATGAACTAAATTTTGATGTCCTTCAATGAATATTATGTGGTGTATTAAATACCTAGTGTGTTGACCATTTCATGTTGGTGCATGAAATGTTTGAATTAACATCCTTTTACAAGGCTACACACCATGTAGTCAATAAATTTTCATCATAGAAAATGTGTAGTAAAATACACATCTATTAATATTTACATTACACATAGTAATTTAAATATATTCGAAAAGAAGGTTACATGGTGTGCACCAGATGTACAAGCCATGTACCCCATTATTTTCTATGTATTAATATAGGAAGAGTCCCTAGGGTTGTATCCTAGATATAATGTGAGAATAGTGCAAGAAATATTTCTAAAGGTACACTCCATATACCCTTTCTATTTATATAATTAACTAAAATCTAATTCTTAAATATTATAAATCTCAACAACATTTGTATGATATTTTAATTATTTTATCATACACACTATGTGAGTGGATATATATATATTAAATTATTAATTAATAAATATATAAATTTATTAACTATATAGCCTCTATAGTCATAATACATCAACTACACTTCAAGAATTAAAATAAATATAAAAACAATAATTAACATTTTTTCTATCTATCATTTAATTATAATGTACATTCCTTGTAATTATGTGATTAAATGTGTTTTCTAATTTTTTCATGAGTAGACTGTATAGGAACTCAATTTAATCCACATAGTTATACATGGTACTCAATGAGTTTCTTCCACAAACAATATATATTTCTTATTTTATTTAATTTTAAATATAATTAATTTATTCCATTTATTTAAAATCAGTGTGGATGGGCTTCTCCAGGACAGGATTGATAGAGATTCAGATAAGTTTATTTAATTTATTGATCATATAATTAATAATTTTTTTATGTTAATAAAATAAAGAATTCAAATGAATGATATCTAGTTATTTTAAATGAGAAATATTTGAACCTATGGGTCATCATGAGCTTAGAATAACCATAACATGGGTATGATTTCTTCTAATTTAAATTTTTATTAGGATTTAATAAAAAATAAATTAATGGCATATGAGTCTTGCCTCCATAATTATTATGTATGGTCTTGAGTTTCTATGGTTTCTTTAATTTGAAACCCCATTTGGGTTCCCATAATGAGTGAGTGAAGGAAAAACATTATAAAGAGTGATCTTCTATACACATGAAGTTTCTGAAAGATGGATCTAAAAAAACCAAGGAGATACATATGACAAATGGGTATTACTAAAAACTCAAGATAATAATGGATCAACAATTTTTCCCATTTTTTCAATGATTTTTATATTTTACTCTAAATAAAAAAATTGTATTTAAATATCATGATATTTTCATGCTTTATTTACTTTATATATATCAATTCCATGTTATATTTTTTGGTTTCAGGATATCAATCTCACAATCAAATGGATTAATATAAAAAGATGAAAATATAATAAATGTATTTTGTGTAAATAATTT
Organism: Viscum album; assembly: GCA_963277665.1. Lineage (NCBI taxonomy): Eukaryota > Viridiplantae > Streptophyta > Magnoliopsida > Santalales > Viscaceae > Viscum > Viscum album. The sequence goes on from OY728146.1 coordinate 529,457,054, forward strand.
ATTGGTACATGGTTAATTCATTAAGATAATATACATTATATTAACAAAAAATTAAAAAAATATATAATAAAATGTACACATATAAAAAAATCTCATATGTTAATATTAATTCATTATGCCATCCAATATTTGTTTTATGAAATCCATAGTGAAAATGTAGATTTTTTCTATATTTAGGGAGAATTGTAATTATTAGGGAGTCTTAACTAAGATGATGTGTTGTATTAACCAAACTCTTTTTGAATATAACACCTTAAGTCTATCCAATATAAATTTCATGGAATGTTTTGTGGAAATCTAGGTCTAGATTTCTAGTTTTTGATGTCCACCCAATAGTATAAGGAACTACAATCTAATCGATGGAGGGAATACCGACTTATACATATTATTATGATTTTCATAGTCATATTCTAGATCATAAGGATGAAGACATTGATCATTATAATTTGATGGTCTAAAGTGATGATACATTCTTTGTTCAGTGGTGAGGATTTTTTATACTTAAAAAAAGTGGGGGACTTATTGAAAATATAATTATTATGTCTCACATTATTTATAATAATTTAAATTACAAATAATATAATATAAAATTATTTTAGAGTAATTAAAATTTCATCAAACACATTGTCCCAATTATTATTTTTAAGGAAATACCATCTCTAAATTTTAAAGAAATTGTTAGAATGGTTTAGAATCCTATTAGTAGTGTTGCACTATGAAGAAAATATTAGATGATAGAATCATGAATACCTGATCTGACAAATAAGGATGTGAGTGATGAAGATTCTAGTGCCTATGAAATACACCAGAATGATATAATAGATTTTAATTTTTTAATGTGGACATCCAGTTGTGGAGAAATCTGGAAGTCACATGAGAACATTGATCCCTATAGCATGCTCTAGAAACTTCATGATCTCTATCATGGGATATATAGATAAAAAATGATTAAAAATTTTGGACTCCTCGTGTTTTAATCATATTTTAATGATCAAAAATCATGTTAATCCTATTTAATCAGTATCAAATAATGAGTAGAGATGGTTGGTTTATTTATGATTTAAATAAACTTCCAAAAAATCCTATTAATCCTAAATCATGTGTGATTATTGTAAACTATATATAAATTTGGTCTATAATGATTTATTATATTAATGATTAATTATAATTCATTCTATGATCATTACTGCTTAAGAAAATTTACAGATATTAGGATAATTCATAGAAACTGTGAGTCTACCACCTATTCTAGTTTTATAGAAAAGGACCCAGACACAGTGACCCAGACACCGTGACTCAGACACCGTGACCCAGACACCGTGACCCAGACACCATGACCCAGACACTATGACTCAAACATTGTGGCCTAGACAATGTGACCCATACACTATGACTCAGACAATGTGATTCAAACATCGTAACCTGTTTAAGATCTCATGAGGTCTGTGAAACCACTTCCTTGCTACTATCACCAAGACACCATTTCACAAAACCACATCAATGCTACCAGTTTTTAATCTTAAAACAAGTATGGAATCAATACTATCTCACTGGTTAAAGGAATAGAAGAAGAAGGCATCGTTTTGTGTTGACACTGTTTCCAAGTGACACCATTTCTAGACAGACTATGACACCATTCTTTAATCTGTTTTGTTGTTTTCAATTTAATTTATAATGGTCCTCTTGGAGTAATTTAAAGGCAATGACTTAATTAATATTTAATTATAGACATGTCACCTGATAGTATGTGGTATGAGGTGCAGAATGCATACATCCAATTGGCTCTAACAAATGCACTCTGAAATTAAAAAGAAAAGCATGGAACTGTAAAATGATACGATAAGTAGAATAGAAGACGTGTGAGAATTTTGAAAGGATAACCAATACATGAAATAAAAGAAAACTGAAGAACACACAAATCAATATCTATTCCAAAGTATTAACTATCGTCTATCAGAGATAAAAATATCTTCACAGTACCACCTTCAAGAAAAACACGACCCAAACCTATTACACCTTTGAACCCGTAGACTTGCGATACAATGTTTCTTACAAGAGGAATCAATAAATACATCTGCTTCATCCTAAAATTCCAGAGCTACATAGAATAATACTCAGAGTATTTATAACCTTTTCTCATCATCTTTGTCCTGTAGTGTACTATTTTTAGATTTAGAGAAGTGTGTGTATATCTGTATTAAAACACACACTGTCTCCTGCAATAAACTAAAGGACACAAGATATCATTCCTCAAATATATTTTTACATTTTTTACTCCCAAGGATAACAATGTAAGAGGTACTTGTGTTAAATGGTAGTTTTTACCCATAAAGATCATTCAAAGGGGTCTTGTGACTTGGATAGTCATGTGCACTGTTGTTTACCCTGATCCAGGGTGTTGATTAGTTTTATTAATATAAACGGCTTGGTGGAAAGTGATCACCAAGTGCAGTGGATTAGGTATTGGCTTGATACTGAACAACTTGTTTTATCCACTTTTTTCTTTAATTTAGTTTTTATTTGCTTTATTGTGTATTTCATAAAACATAAGATTTTACATTGATAGTTAGTCTTGGATAGAAGTTATAATTGTTCTATCTTATTAGAATAGCTTCAAAAGTAGTATCAATAACTCATATTGATATAATTATAATTAATTAATCTTTCAAGATGTTATTTTAATAATCAAAATTTTATAACTATATTACCTTGATTAACTGGGATGTTTTCTTTTTTGTTAAGGAAGCTTTCTAAGAAAACTTTTTAACTGAAATTTTTAATAGATACGCAATTCACCAGCCTCTTGAGTACCCTACTCTAACCAAAAAAAACATTCAATTATCACTTCTAGAGAAGACATGGAAAATGTATACCTTCTAGGCTAGATGTTGTCAAAATCATGCTTTATAATGAGTAACTAGTGGTTCTAGGGTTAAATCATCCAAAAGAAAAACACCCCAATATCATTATAAAATTATAAAATTATAGCATCTCTTTTTTTGTGGTAAATTTAAATAATAATAATATTAATAAGAGACTCCATGATCTCCCAACATTACATCTTGACATTAACAATGATATAACACGTTAAAAGACTTATGTTCATTGGGTAAATTAATGGAATTGACAATATAAGAGATATAAGACTAAATCAAAGTCCAAATATTCTTCCCAAAAACCTTACATGAAGATTAAGATAAAAAAATTAATTCAAAAAGGCCTATTTTTCATGTGTAATGAATGACCACTAAAAGAAAAACTACACCAAAGAAAAGAAGAAAGGAGATGTTTTTGGTTTTTTTTAAATCAAGATATATATATCTATTTAAAGAAATTTTGTTTTATATAATATATATGGATCCCAAAAATGTATTCTAATAAAATGGAAATTAGATTTCTAAAAATTTAATGTTTCTAGATAGACAAAAAAGCAGCCAACATATACAGGATTCCTATTATGGCTATTAGGGGTTATAAGTTCAAATTACAGACTTTAATGATACTAGTCTTTATTGATTTTTATAATTTTATTTCAATTAATAATATGTTTTTTATGTCCCGAGATGATATAGTTAGATTTTTTACATATTTGGAAATTAGTTTTTCTAATATTAAAAATATATGAAATTTTTGGTATGGTATATTTCCAAAAATGGTAGATACATTCCTATTATACAAACCATGTAATGGAAATTAATATCGATGAATGTTCCCGTGAATAATATAACACCAAATTGTGGAATCATTGGATTTCTCAAATAAACCAAAATAGCTTGATGAGATTACACCAGTATGAATATTTGGATTTATTTGAACTAAAAACCACATAGTGTATGGCATGCATGTTTTCAAGAAAAAATGACAAAATATCCATTTAGTGAAAAATTTGAATGGGAAACTAATTTTATTGAGTTGGTTAATAATGATTTATGTGAACCATTTGTAGTTTAATAAATGGGTTGGGACTCATACTTTTGAAATTTTATTGATAACATTATTAGAGGTGGATATGTCTAATTAATGAGGTACATGTTAGATTCCATTGATATATTCAAGGAATATATGAATTATGTTGAGAACCAACATGGTAATAAAATTATCAAAAAATTGTAAAGATAATGGAAGAGAATATCTTAGTCATGAATTCATTGATTATTTTTAGGAGTTTGGGATTCTATCTTAGCTCACTCATCCATTCACTTCATAATGAAATCATGTAAGTGAAATGAGGAACCACACCCTATTAACCATTGTAATATTATTGATTATTCATGTGAGTCTTCACTTATCTTATTTGGGATATTTATTTTAGGGAAAAACTATACTAAATCGAGTTCCAATATAATTAGATACTGCTATTTCATATTAGTTTAGTTATGAAAATCAAACCATGTTGTTTCATTTATAATTTTGGTTTTAAAAATATTTTTTGATGATATTTATAGAAATAAAATAGCACATTGGTGAAATAAGTGTATATTTATAGTGTATCCTAAGAAAACTGAAGGATATTATCAAAATGATCCTTCAGGAAAGAAATTTTTTGTTAACATATATCCCACTATTCCTGAATCAGATCACATCTCTAAAGGATATAGTGGAGATGATATAAAAATCAATTAAATCTTGGATCAAGATATATAATAATTTACATTGGAAAATATTTAGAAAACCCCATAAAAGATGAAATGGTAGAAGCATAAGAATTACATAGGAGTATGACAGAGGTTAAAGAACAAGAATTCTATAGTTATCCAGTCATCGAGGAAGTTTACCCATTTTTGGTCAATAATAAATATCCTGATACCAAATGATAATAAATAAGTGTCACAAAATGTTCCAAATGTTAATATGGTATGAATTGTAGAATAGATTCCATATACTAGAACCAATTTTGGGTTTATGGTAAATCAGCTCTTGGATGTAGGGCCTGTAGATTATTAAAGGAACTTTGGGAATAAAATATACATGGATGGAATAGTTTTTACCTATACGGAATGACTAGTAACAAATGGGTTGGAACAACATCAAGAAATATACTATAAGAAAAATAATTTAACAAGTTTCTATGAAAAAATAAATCATAATTATACATTCCATAGTATATTACCACGACTCTAAGAGTTAGAAGATAGATTTTATAATATTTTTATTTAAAGTGAATTGAAATTAATATGTCTACATGATTGAACCAAAATGGTTTATAACTAAAAAGGATGTGAAAATGGTATGTATGTTACATAGATTAATTTATGGATTAAATCCACCATCCAGGTCATGGAACATTTAGTTTAATGAATCCATAAAATAATATGGTTTTATAATAAATAAAATAAAGCCTTCTATCTAGAATAAGTTAATTGGGAGTGTAGTTTATTTTTTAGTAGTTTATATTGATGAAATAATATATATTTTAGGGAAATACTAGTCTTAGAATTTGTTATGGAATAGTAGGAATTTTTTTATCTATAACGGATACATGAGAATTTATATACATTACTTAGGATCAATATATATAATGATATATCTAAGAGGGTAAATATATATTCAAAGTACAGAAATTAAAATGATACTAAAGAGATTTATCATGGAATAATCAAAGAGTGGACTGTTACAATTGTCACATGGAATCCAACTTTCTAAAAAAACGTTTCCTAAAAAAAGGGAAAATACTGAGGGTGTAAATAATTTCTTATGAATCTGTAATTAGGTAATTAATGTATGTTATTATATGTATAAATATAGATGTTACCAATTTCATTAGCATAGGGGGAGGATATATAGTTGAACCTAGTGCTCCCTATTAGAGTGTAGTTAAGATCATCCATATATATTTTAAGAGTACTAAGGATATATTCCGAGTCTTTATAGGATTAATGAGATATTCATTACGGGTTATAAAGATAATGTTTTCAAAACAGATTAAGAAAAATATAAAATAGTAGTTGGGATACATCTTCACTCTCAATGGAGGGGTGGTGAGATGGAAGATTATAATGAAATCCATGGTTTTTATTTCTATAGTAGAGGATGTGTACATTGTGGATTTTTAATTATCTAAATAATTAGCTCAAATCAAAACATCATCCATGATTATGATATGGGGTCTAGAAGTTATAAACATATCAGACATACTATAATAATACCGCATCAATGGCTCTTATAGAGGCGTCAGGGTCACATCAATGGACAAAGAACATACCGTATAAATATCTTCTCTTAATGTATTTATTTCTAAGAGGTGATGTGACTATGAGAAATGTTTATATGGAAGACACTATGAATAACCCATTAACTAAATCCTTAAAACAATATAAACATGATAATTTTAAAAGAGCTAGCAGACTAAAATTCCTAAGTAGTTTTATCTAGGAAAATTGGGAGTATGTTGGAGTTGGTGTCCAAGAACCAATGTTTTTTACTGTATATTTAATTTTTATTCATGAATTGAATATAATTTTAAATATATTATTATATATATTTCACAGTTATTTATGAATTTTATATAATGATGTTCTGTATTTTTTGTCATATTTAAATGGGAATTGTAGTTCCCCACTTTGATGAGAACCATAAAATTCAATGAGAATATTCTTAAAAATTGTTCTATAGCTAGACAACATTCTATGATAGGACACATTTTATGTTGATTATAAGGTGTGAGTTCTATTAATCACATGGGATTTCATCTCATTAAATTTTCACTTGATAATATTTAATATGGGATATTATAAGAACATACCTACATGTAAGAAATCAACATATTTATGTGTCACTGGATATTACTATATACAACAGAGTTAAATGATCCTTGGATATTAAAAATATTATTAATAAATGTCCTGACTCTCAGATATTATTTTATTTCTTTAAACTATGACTACATATGATCATGAATATTTTTTGTACATTAGTTTCTTAATTAATGTTATATTATTAATAAAAAGTAAAAGGTTTTATTTTTCCCTTCCATTTTATAGAGATTTATATCTCAAACCTCTTATAGAAAAAGATATGTGGAAATAAATTCCATGTCAATGTTCTTTAGGTGAGTTTATTTCCTATATTTAATGAATAATGTATCAAGATTACAGTTTAATGAAATGTTTATGAAACATTTTGGATGATATATCAAAACAATGTGATTATATTCCACAATAAGAAATAAAATTTTGTTTTGTTGTTGTGATGTATATTTTTCCTCTACTTGTGGCTTAAAATGTTGTTAGATAGTAATCCTGGAATTTTTAGGAAATCACACCTAATTCCATTGATTAAATGTTCCACAGGGCCACACACAAAGTGGTTCCATTAATCATAGTTAAATATTATTTATATTTAAAAACTGGAAGGAATATTTTTCTCCAAAATGAGAAGTAATATTTATTAAAAGAAATTAAAAGATGGAAAATATTAAATAATTATTTATTTGAAATGTAATGATTTAATTAAAAAAATATATAATATTTATTGGTTTCTTTTTAGTTACACTATAATAAATATTATATAAATATTTATTCAGAATTTTTATTTATTAAATGGATATATTACATTAACATATATATTTATTCAATATTTCAATATTTGTTGAAGAGGAAGAGCATACCCGATTTTGTCTGATGATGAAAAATTATTAACTAAACTGAAAAATAAATATATATCGTCATGTGGGTAAGAAAATTCCATGAAATGAAATAAAAATTTCATTTTACTAAATTACATGGTGTTTGATTTGGGTTTAAATATTTTTAATGGCCTTTGTGAAATTAATTAAATGTTAAACCTTGACGCTGTGATTATAAATTAACTCTTGTGTTAATCAGAGAATGGATAATCATTTATTCCAATAATTTCCTCTCAATATCACCCCTACTCACTTCCTCCCAATTCATGGAACAATGATAGAATTTTAATTTATGCCTAAAGGAATGTGAAATGATCACAGAAAACAACATAAAAAAGATCAATCAATAGAACTATCACTCAGTGGTTCATCAGTGTTGTTTAGAGATTACATGGGAACATGTGGATCATACCTATAGGGGTCTTCTTTTAATCATCATAATGTATTAAAAACATATTAGATTTGGAAAATCAACATTATCAAAAAATGAATGATCTAAATATAGTGGTAATATTTATTCCTCTGTATTTCAATTAATTATAAGTTAACATGAAAGATCCTATCTCTTGGTTCAAGAATAATTACATGTAAATATTTATTAGAGAAAATTTCATTGCTAATGATATTAAATTTTTTTATATTTCTAAGGATCCATTGAAGTTGAAAAGGGTTGAGTTGTTTATAGTTATAATATGTATGTTCATTGCATTTGGAACCTTCAATTTTCATTATAATATAATGTTAACTACATGGCATTGTCCTTATTGCTTGATTTCATACTCCATGCCATCATCTCAATAGTATGTTGCTAAACTGTACAACCCATAGTCCACCTGAAAATATCTAAAACTATATATTTAATCCTAGATAGCATGGTTTGAATCCCTTACCCAAGATTTGGATCTATTTGAGAATTCACTGTCAATGGTTTCTAATGTTCATTAACATAAACCATGATAACATTAATCCATTTGTTAAAAACTATTATTATCTAGATTCTAGATCCAATTGGGTATATAGTAATGCTCAACTCATATATCATAGTCCCTTGTAGGATTTATTACCACCAATTACCCATTAATTCTTGCAAAATATCTAAATCTATTTAGTTTTTCTTGGAAATGAAAAATACAGAATGAAAATTCCCCATAAAATTTCCAATTATCTTATGTGATTCAATATTAGGTATCATAACAGATCTACCTATAATTTATTATTTCTGAAACCATGAACGACTCATGTGATAAAATATTCCATGGGGAATCAATCCAATTAGAATAATTAGGGCCCAAAATATTTAAAATGTAGGGAGTAATATCCTATACTCATGATGTTAAACTGAAAAATATAATGTCTTATGTATTTTTCATCTTAAAGAAATTGGGATGTTCTATTGGTCATAAAATTTTACATACATTAGACCAAGATCCATGTAAGGTATTTTGGAACATTCGATATAATTTTCTCCACATTTAATGAATTATGTATGGATTAGTTCATATTTTTTTAGGATATATAGTGAATACTAAATCCAATATTCTAATAACACAAGAGACCCTCATCGATCCAATTTCCTCCTATACTTCATCTGATCACTATATATGTAGGGGCCTTTATTTTAGGCTCACCTATGAACCTAAAATGATAAAAAAAACAATTCATCCACCATATCATTAGAGTACTCTTCATATATATCATATCCATCCTAATAATTTCTTATACTAGGATATTCCAAAAACTATGTTTAACATCATTTATATTGTGATAGGATGCATAGTGATGCCTAGGTCTTATATCATATTCCTATATGCACATTCCACTCACACTAGTGGTTCCCTGATAAGGATACAATTTATCGTTCATGTTGGGATAGAACATTTTCTTCGCACACCATGTATCATCCTTTTTCATCTCCAACCCCACTATTTGAGCCATATAAACATAAGGGTTTCCTTTAATGACTATTTATTATTTAATTCCCAATTTTATGGGATTGAAAACGACCCTAGTAATTTATATCCTAGGACTAGATTCATGTTATAAATTACCCTACCCTTGATGTTAAACTTCATGACATCTATATCCTTATTACAAGAATATAAACTATATGAACTCAAAAAGTGTAGTATTATATTTTTTAAAATAAATGAAAATTCCCTTTTCATATGACATTAAACTAAAAGAAATTTTCTTCACCTTGTACAAATATAAACTACATAAGTAAATACATTCCAAATAACCTATCTATCTCACATGAGAGCCAGATCCATGTGAGAATAAAAACATATAGGATCTCATTTCATGGTACACCACATATTTATTCAATAAAATCCATAGTTAAAGGGGTTCCCATAACTATTATATTTCATTACTAATATACAATGGGCTATGATAACCTATACATGATATTACAAACTATATAATTCCTCCCACACCTTGTCTTGATGTTTGTCTTCCAAATATAATACTATATTGCTCATGTTGTAACAAATCTGCAATGGTTATCAATAATGAGTTTATTCAACTCCACGAGATTCCTATTTCAGTTATACATACATTAATATCATATGTATATATATATATATATGTGTGTGTGTGTGTTATCCAATATTTATATCCAATGAGAGTCATTTTTCTCTCAAGGATAAGGTTCTTCAAAGCCCATACACCCTCACAACATCATAGTAGAACCCTTTATTCAAATTTGGTCACTTATAATCCCTTGAGTACAAGTTCCATACAATCTCACCTAATCCAAGAATATTGAATTATTATTTTAACCATCAATTTACCTTGTTGATAGTTGTATGAGGAATTCTCATCACTTGATCTTTATTCAGATGGACTATTTTAATATCCCCCATTCACACATTTATTCATGCACCATGATGTTAAACTATGTGAAACCATTTTAAAGATGATGTATACTAGAATGGTTATCTGTTCAAATTGTTTTTTTGGATTATTATTGATTCATATATTTTCTATATTGTTGTTAAAAACTATAAAACCATAAGATTAGTTCTTGTTAGTCATTATTGTTCGATCATAGACTCCATATCTCAATGGTCTAAATAAAATGACCTTAAAACAAAAGTAATAAAAGCTGTAAAAAAAATTATGGTGGAAAACAAAAAATGGTGTCCTCATAAAAAGTGAAGTTTCCGCTCACTATGTTATCAAATTTTAGGGAATAAGATAAAGTAAGTCTATAATTTTTAAAAAGAGGTCCAATGGTAATGGGTCCCACTATATGGCCCAAGAAAAAGATGTGTTATGCTCCCTAGACTCAATAATATTGGAAATATTTTGTGAAAGGATATATTTTATATCTTCACCTTGATAATGTACTCAATAAATTGAGATGTTTTTTGGGTTCAATAACACTCCATTAATTCCTTATTTCAAATAATCCAAATTCATTTTACATGTGCTTGAATCCTCAAAATTATTTCATAGTTTTAATTGATGAGTGTATTTTACCTTACGGGAAAACCCTATTCGAATATTTATTTATACCACTTATATGGATCTACATATATACCACAATATAGATTTAAAACTAGAGGAATATTTATCCTGGGGAGAAGGTCCTCTAATCCCTATACTAAGTAACTTCATTATATTGTAACATATTATCTAAGTATAGAAAGTGGTCAACCCTAGCATACATTCCAAATCTCATAATTCATGATCAAAAATCATTTAGTTATGATTTTTGGAATCCATAATCCATATATTCATATAGTATATTTATCTATAATGTTTTTGATTCAATCATTGAACCCATTTGTAACAAAAGAATGGGGAATATCATACTTTATGTATTTATTCATCCTTATTGTATGACAATACATCATAATATACATTGGTTTTATATTTATAATTGTTAACTAATGAACCTTATTTTTTGGATTGTATATAAAATTATCATGTCCTCGTCCACTTTGATTTTTAACATTACCTTGTTATGTAGACTACCTGACCGATTTAGTGGTAGATATTTAAAAATCTATGAAAAATATCGATAAATATTTTAGAGGGGAATGAATAAGTGATTTCTAATTTTTTTATGTTTTCCCTTTTTTTGTGATTAGTTGGATTAAAATATATTTAGTGTTAAACACACCCACAAGATCAAACAAATAAGAAATATTATATTTTACAAGGTTCAAAACTCAATAAGAGCATGTCGTATATCAAATGATCTATAAACACTCAATATCAAATAGTGAACTAGAAATAATCTTATTGATTACAATAAGTAGCGAATGAACATGAACATTCTAAAAACCATTGTATCCTAATAGTCAAATTGAATCCCCTATTTTAATGATAGTATTTGATACTTTTGAAATAACATGAAAGTATCATATAGCCTCAAATATTAAGTATATGTTTATTATTTTATTTATATCTTCACAAATAATAATGGATCATGTAATTTTTTTTCTAATTCTCCCATATCTTATCCTGTAGTAAGAGAGAACATCATGTTCTTCATATTTATATTTCCTTATCTTTTCTATAATGTAGTAGATGTATCATTCATAAGCGTATCAGTTATTATAAATAGTTTCTCAATCAATATTTATTCACTTTACTACATATATATTTATATTACCAAGATAGAATCATGAATAATATTGGAATATTATTTCAATATTCAATTTGCAGAAATATCCATGAATTTTATTATATTATTATATTATTATAAAAATATATTCAAACTCATTCTAACACCATTAAACTGAGTCAATGAGTTTTATTTTAATCTCTTGAAGACCAAGAAAGAATAACAAAATTATATTAAAATATATATTTTTTCAAAACTACCTTTCAAATTTCCAAAAATAATCATGATTATTTCCATATTCAATTATTCATAAAATCTACATTTTAACACCTTTAAATAAATCCCTATTCTTTTTTAGCATGTTAAATTTCCACATGGACCTATTGGGTCATAAAAACCATCTCAGTTTACTAGATTTTTTCCTTGTATATTCACCCTTTTTTTAGTTTGTATCATGATCTCACGATTTATCATGACGTTTTGAATGGTTTAATATCACCCAAAGCATCATATTATGTAAAAATATATAAATAATTAGAAATAAATACCTAAAACATAGTTATACATCATGCCGATCATTCAATTTTTTATATGTAAAATGATTACATTATTTAATTTCTGTAAGAACCTAGTTCGGTTTTTAGGTAATGTGTATCCTTTTCGTTTCCTTTGAGTTGTTTTCAATAAAATAAGATAAATTTGGTGAAATTATTTGAATCATGGGATACATGTGTTGTATTCCCAAGCACACACCATAGAGTATGTCCGTGTATGAAGGGAATACATGTCTTGTGGGCATATCCGCAAGGAAAAGTGGAAAAGCCAACTATATGTCGTGTACTTCTTGGTACACGCCATATATTCATGTTGACAGGTCCTAAAAAGTATTTTGGTGGAAGTCAGCTACCAAATGAACAATAAAATGATATACCCATTGTGTATATGGACTTACACATAGTCTACTCTGTGTTTTTTTTCATGAAAAAGGGATTAGCCTCTTTTCCTGTCATTTTGGATAGAGGAGGCACTAGGTTCATGAGGAAGCCATGCCAGAAGGGAATTTGGTTCCCAGTTGAGCATCCGAACTCCATTTTGATTGCCTTTGTTATCATTTGAACCCGATCAGTATGTTATAGATTACTCGAGACCCATTATTGGTGATTTTAGTTCTTGAATATGTTATTTAAGGATGAGTAAATATCTTCCTTTTGTAGATCTTTACCATTCTAGCTTGAATTGGAATTCGAGGTTGTATGAAGAGAGTCATACAACAACGTGGTAGGTGGTCTCAAGCCACTCGTTAATTGTCGAGATGTTTATATGTGTCATTGTTCCATACACTTATGTTTAGCGTGTCACCTTGAAAGGAAATTGTTCCTTGTTGTTGCCTAACATTGTTCTAGTAATTAATTAAATGAATTAAATCATATTTAGCTTTGTTGTTTTATTTAGGGCCACCTCGTGGGTGAATTTCCCTTAAATAACCATTGTATAACCATTTTTTCCGAGGATGTCGAGGGGCATTACATAGTTCTCTTTTAGGGTTGTATAAATTTTACTTGGTTATCAAATGTAATTTATTTTGTGGTAGAATTTTATGTCTTTGGATTATTGATTTGGGATTGTGTTTGCCCATTTTTACTTGTAGTTTTTTTACTAGATTAAGGAGGTCGGACTATTTTATCAAATTTTAATGAGTAAATGGTAAATAACATTGGGTGATATATGGGTTCAGATTAGAACGCTGTGAACGGAATCACATGACTATTGTACCTTGCACCATGGGTGATAAATGGGTTCAATTTAGAACTACTGTGATGGAATCAAGAGGCTTTTGATTTATATGTCATTGGTGACACATGGGATCCCTAGTAGGACCACCAGGGATAAGCTAAATTGACATAATAATATATTATAGATAGAGTGATATCTTGGGGTTCTCTAGTAGGACCACTAAATAAGAACTCACATACACTTATACCAATGTATATAGTGACATTTGGGGCTCCCTAGTTGGACCACTGATGACAGAATCATATGATTTTGGTATAATTAGAACTATAGTGATATTTGAATTCCAACGTTGGAATCTCAAGAATGGTCTTAGTTTATACTTAAATGATGAAAGGGAATGAACTGCAACACATATTCCAAGTTAAATCACATGGTTGTATTTAGTCTCCACTTACTTGTGAGAAGGACTTATAAGAATTTTTTGTTCATAATTTTCTTTGGGGAAGGTCGAGTATAGGCTGAATTTGAGGACATAAATTGTAACCTCCAGAACCCAGAATCCAAGATCCCGTGAATTATTTTAATACATTGGCATGATTACAAGGAATCAAGTCCCGATTGACCGATCTGTTTAGTAGTCTTGTAAACAAGATACATACTTAAGTTCAACATTAAAACATGAAAAGAAAAACAACATTAATTTATTCCATTAGAAACATCCACTATCCCAGTATTATTCCTGAAAATAACTCATAATTAACTTCTTCATATCCTGGGAAAATGAAACATGAAAAGGGGTGAGCTCAGATGATTAGTAAGAGTAAAAAATACAGCAGAAGATAACATAAACATTAGGCATGGTGAATAATTGAAAACACATTCCTTATCGAATAATAAACATGAGATCTTTATGGCTGGAATATGAGTTGAGTAAATAATTCCATAATAAAAAATAGTATTGGGTATTCTACTAGTTGAATAACCACATGAAATATCAATAGGTAATATCATAATGATGGAATGCATAATTCCATATTTTCATAACCACATTGTCAAGGCCTTGTGCCAAGAATAAAAATAATATTTTTTTCAAGGCCTTGTGCCAAGACATGAGTTTGTCTCTTGAGACCTACCGATGCATCGAGGAGCTATAGCGGGCTCCACCCGTCACTTATTATGTCCAATGCATTCCTCAAATAAAAAGGATGAAACATAATCTGAACATTCGCATTAAAACTAATATACGAAATGTCAATATTTTAACCACAAATTATGAATGGTATAAAAATAGAAAATCCACAGTCAAGCATAACTCATTTAATACAATATGGAAGATTTTATTATAACATATCACCCTCAATAGAGAATAATTAATGATATTTACATATTTGAAAATAATCATCAAAACTATTTGAGAGAAATATCCCCATTTTTTTGAAAACATTTTAAAGGCTCACTATTTATAAAGAAGCCGTTTAAAATAGTTTTTTTAATAAAAGTGTCCCATACCACTTTGAAACTTTTAAAAGGAATTTTAATTTTAAATCTTTAATGTCCATAAGAATAATCCTTAAAATCATTTTTAAAACATCGAAATTAATGAGAAAGATTTAGAATAATAAATCTTTTAAAATTTTAAAATGATATTTTAGTTAGAGTTCCAAACCAAAAGGGAGACACTTGAATACAGATAATTAAGGTAATCAAAACATTATAATATCATTAGAATAAATGGATTCATGATATACTATGTCAAAGTACATTATATACACCATATTAAAGTGTATTGGTGTATAACAACAAATAAGTCTTAATGAAATATAAATTCAGATGAAATCTCTTATAGAGACCATATCCTTAGGTTACGGATAAATCAAGGACATAATTATGTCTGAAAAATATAATTACACTCAATATTATTAGATATTCAGTTTGAATCATTCAGAGTACATTCACACATATTCTTGTAAAAACAACACTAATGAATTGGATGTTTAACTCAATAAATGGAAAATTGAGACTTGAGAATTTATCAATGGTTTTATTATGTGTATAAAAATTATATCCACAGAAAGGGGAGTGGAAATTACCACACAAATAATAAATAGTGATTCCACACATAATCATGGAGTAAAATAGTCAATGAAGTATGTTTAAAGCTGAATGAGTGGAAATTGAAATTTGAAATTCCCTTACCAATTTGGTACCATAAGAAACATACATCCCATGAAAGATGGATCATAAAATGAAGATGTAATTACTAATAAATTAGGGTATATTACACAAAGAATACAATCATTGGGCAGTACATACACCACACAAAATAAAATAGTGGCAATATTGCATGAATCTCACAGAAATAGGAAGTGAGGTGAAAACCCTTACATCATTGTAATCAATCGAGTCGTATAGCCAAAAGTTAATAACAAACAAATTAATCACAGCATAACATGAATATTAATTGAATCATGATAATATATTTATCAAATGACAGTACACAATACACCACATTTAATAAATAATTGGCGAACAATGGAAATCTCACGAAATTAAAAGTGAGATAAAAAACCCCTTACATTGTACTTTTCCTTGTTCGAGGGTTGGTTAACCTCATGTATAACTATGAATAAATTTTTATTATGTTATACATTAATCATAGTCATTAATATGATATCATATATGATCTTTTAATGTTGCTTTGTTAATAATATTTTAGTATTATCATTGTTTCAGGTGTTAACTGATTCGTTTTCCTTTATATGATTTGCTTCATAAGTAGTGTTTGTTATGAATAGGATGTATCTTATTCATATTAAGAATTATATTAAGTATTTAAACATTATTTTTAATAATCTAATGAAAATTAGTCTTGAATGGATTACGATGTGGAATGAATCTCGTCGCATTCGTGGAGACGGTAATCCTTACGTACGCACGAGCAACAATATCATTCTTTTGATATTAAAATAATATATAATTAGATGGTAAATCATATATAAATAATAATTATCATGTTATATTTATTATTTACATCAACTAAACATCATTATTATACCCATCCAAATAATAATGTATTGAATAACAATTACACCATGATGAGAAGACGGTAAGCCGTACGTAAGCACGTATGGTGACATGTCATTAAAATGATGGATAGAATAATGAATATGGTTATAAAATATTTATAATAACATCTAAGTATATATAAGATACTAGAGTTATTATTTTATATTTTAAAAAACAAAGAAAGAGTAAGTGGAAGAAGAAAGGAACTTGAAAGAGGCGATGAAATATTTACCTCTTCTTCCGGTTATTCCTTTTGATTTGATCAAAAGGGATCCATAGGATGGATTTCTGACAAAAGTAAGGCCTCTAGGATGAAGGGAGGAAATTTGAGAAGGTATTTGGGCATATTTTGGCCGAGAAAAATGACTTTTAAGGTGTTAATTAAAGAGAATGGTGAGTTCCCTTTTATAAGAGGGGTGAGGGGCACCTTAGGAAAAGCTAGAAATATTATTTTATAATAAAATCATAATCGGTTTATAATGTATCAAAATTGAATTATGTAAATTTTAAGGATGTTATAGGTCTAAAAAAACTCAACCAAAAGTTTTTAGATAGTTTTGGATCACTATATTAACCTTATCTTTTAGATTTAACTCTTAGTTAAATAGTTTGACATTTACCATGTCTCTTTGTAGTTTTACATTATATGGTTAATAAACACACTATATACTTCCAAGAGAACCCCAAGTGTTTCATTAATGATACAAATATCATTATATAAGCCTTTTGTCTAAACCATATATTTTTATAAATATAATATCAATTAATAATATAATTTTGTTTTAAAAACCCTTTTGTGTCAATTTTGATACTCTTAGGTATTTTGTTTTTTCTAAATTCATAACAGCATTATTACTTCAAAAAATTTCATATAACCAACCCTAATATATCATATTAAGAAAAATAATTAGTTGAATTCATAAAAAGTCTCAAATTACATTTATTTAGTTATTTATTATATCAATTATTTTAATCTTTTATTAATAAGGTAATTACTGCACCATCATAGTGTCATAAATAAATTTAAATAATTAATGTCTAAAAAATATAAATAAAATACCATTATGTAGGAAATATTTTTATCTTTCTCATGAATATTTATAGTCGAATTTATCTTATGCCTAATCCTATATTAAAAATCATTTAGTTATTAAACATTGAATTTAACACTCTTAACCCTTATTTGAATTAAATAATAATAAATGTCCTAATCTAATCCAAGTGGACATAAAGGATCATATATTATTCCTAAGGTTTTTTTTTGTATAATTACACTTATATAATAGAATTAGGACATTTTTTAGGGTAATAATAATATCACTTTACCCTTAATTACCCTGTTAACATTTAACTGTGGAAAATAAAAGTCAAAAGTTATTATTCACCAAAAACTTATTTTTATCTTATTGAACCACATTTTACTTATTGATATCAACCGTGTCTCTTGGATTTTTGAAATTCAATTCATAGAAGCTGTAAAATTATGTTTTATTAAAATTTGAAAATTCTCCTAGGAGGTTGGTAAAAAACTGTTAAAAAGATCAACAAAATTTTTATATATCTAAAATTATTATAAAATGATTCCAATGAATTACATTAATCATATATAGGTATTATGTATCTATTTTTACCTAAAATAAATTTAAATAAAATAAAAAATTATTTAAATAAAAAATTGGTATTAAAATAAAACTCAGTGTTTTTCACTATTAATAAAAATTCTATGTTTTCAGAGATATACCAAAAATTCACCCTAAGCTGATTTTGATATTCTGAATCCCAAAATGAAGTCCATTTTGAAGGATAAAATTTATAAAATTTCAAAAAGTGGGTATTACTATACATAATGGCTAGTTTTATTGGTCGTGGTGTGCTAGAATCTCGAAGTTGCGTACAATGCAAGCTATTACATTATTCAAAGGGAAACTTACCGTGGAAGCTTGGGGTGTTACATTCTTCACCCCATTTGGAAATTGTGTCCTCACTATTTTTAAAATTTTTCTTGGG
Source organism: Viscum album (assembly GCA_963277665.1). NCBI lineage: Eukaryota > Viridiplantae > Streptophyta > Magnoliopsida > Santalales > Viscaceae > Viscum > Viscum album. The sequence continues at coordinate 529,476,061 of OY728146.1, forward strand.
GACATAATTGAAAGTCTCACATCGGAAAAAGAGTCAATAAAACTATCACTTTAAAAGAAAGAAAGAGAAGTACAAAGGTTACCCGAGATAACACATACTAGGATTCCATATAGGAAAACATGGATATGGAAGATAAACTAGGTGTCATGTTCTGATGGAGAGGGATAGAAAACATGATCAGGAGAAATTTAACAGCAAGAAAACCACAAACTTGTGATGGGACAAGCAATCATTAGTTTCCTAGTAGGAAAATTAAACAGACAAAGTTTTTTTGATTTTTTTAAGTTACATTTCATAAAGATGAGGAGTTTATTTATGATATTGACTATGAACATAATGAGATATACTAACTTTTTTAATTATAGTTTCATTATTTAATATATTTCAACCACTAACTCATTTTTTTTCAAATGATGAGTATTCAAGATGACTTGGTCACAACGGAAGAGCTAGAATCAACATCTAGAGAATCACATGATCCAAAAATGAGAAACTATATATTTACCTTGTCTTAAGAGATTAATAAAATCCAAAATAGTTAGTACAAGATCAGATGATCCCCCAAAATGATATTCCTATAGAGAAAGAAACAGTAATCATAATTTCTAAAATTAAACCAACAATACCCCAAAGTTAAATAAATAGTATTCAATAAAAAATTGTCATTAAAATACTTTAATATAATCCAATTTAATATTGAAACCCAAAACATAGAAGAATAGTCTTCTATGTTAAATTGTATCCTTAAATGACATCGACTACTCTTAAAGTCAAATACTTAAAAGTAGTTAACCTAATCACATATTCTCTATTATAGGTTACTAATTTCCATAAATAACCCAAATCACTATAAATACACAATAAAAACATAGATAAAAATCCACCATTACTCATGAAATGAAATCCCACAGTATTCTATTTTCCAAAGGCATATAGTGTTCCCAATAGAGGGAACATCTTCCAAAATAACATTTATCACTTAATCACCAAATTATTTTCCTATACTAAGGGTATTCTTTTGATAAGACATAATATCCCAAAAAAACTTATTATTGATCAATAAAATCATTTAACTAAAAATAATTAGTCACACTAACCCGAGATTTCATGTAGTCCAGTTGTAGGTGATAAATTCCAATCACACTCTGGTTGTGGGATCAATTCCCACAGCTTTGTCTGACGCGATGGGTTGTCACATGGTCTGCATGTTGTCCTTTTTTAAAAACTATATTTTATAGCATTCCCTAAATGAGTTATATTCTTCAAAATAACCATAAAAAAAATTTAACCACCAATGTTATCTCATACCTCTCATTTTCATCCCAAAAATTACTAACCTATAATTGCCTCAAATTCAAGAGTCATATAATCCCAAATAGTTATTTATAACTATATCCAAAAAAAGAAAATATTACTATTCCTTATATAGAATTTTCACATAACAAACCAGAGGGTTACACATACAAGGGAAAAGTATTCCAAAGTAATCTCATCAACAAATATCACTAATACCTTTAAACACATTTCCATCCATTTATTTTCACATAGGTTCTTACTTGACCATGAGGTTATCATATAGAATAGGGTATTGACTTGGGTGATGCCAAGGTCCCTTAAATTTATGAAAAATGACTGTAATTGGATTTTTAGGATCATTTTTATTTTCTTCCATAGTACTCTTCACTTTTCCTTGGCAATTCTTTACTTTATTCCCTTCTTTCCCACACATAAAGCATTTATTTGTTCCATTAAGACACTTTCCTAGGTGTCTCCTTCCACATTTCCTCTATAATGGAAAATGAGATTTCTTTTCCCCATGGTCTTCACTGCTAGAGCTCTTATCATTCACAACTTTTCTCTTCCTTGTTGAGTCCAGGAGTTGGTTAATATATATGTTGTTGATCATATTTTTTGAAAACCGACTTGACATGAACTCTATATCTTTTACGCCTATAAAAATTCCATTTTGTTCCTCATTTCCACCATTATTCCTACCTTTTCCATCATGCTCAAAGTTACTATGACTTCCTTGGAATCCATCCATTGACTAAAACTAGAAAGCACTGTGTGAATAATAATAGTTATAAAATCATTTAGAGAATATCATGACACCTTATTTTAAATTTAAAACACCTTAGGATTAACCAAGGTCATTTATTCTCATCTTATATTAAAATCCTTCAAATTTGTTTTTATAAAGAATGTTAATTATCCTAATCCTATCCCCCAGGAGTGTCATAACCAAGAGTGCTGCAAGGCCCATTATCGTATACCAGGAAACCCCGGGTAAATCCCAAAACTCCTTGTCGGAGTTTTCACTCCAAGGTACATCTGTACCAGAGCCTCCTCTACATGCTCGTATCCAGATAGGGATGTACTAATTGGAAAATACACAAAATCTCCACATTACCAAGATTCTAGGATGTTCTTCTGTACTAATCCTCATAGTCTATCTTAGGGTAATGTGCTCTAATTAGAGTTTATCTAAATCTAATTTCCAAGGTTTGTACTAAACTTCCTATTATATAAATTGTAATGCCTTGACACCATAATCCAGGATCCAGTGCACTATTTTAATACATTTTCATGATTACAAGGAATCAGGCCCCGAAGGACCGATCAGTTTAGTAGTCTTGGAAACAAGATACACACTTAAGTTCAACATTACAACTTGAAAAGAAAAAAAACAATAATTTATTCCATTAGAAACATCCAAGATTCCAAGATTATTCCTAAATGTCACTCATAAATAAATTCTTCATATCCTGGGAAAATGAAACATGAAAAGGGGTGAGCTCAGGTAATTAGTAAGAGTAAGAAATACAGAGGAAGATAACATAAACTTTAGGCATAGTGAATAATTGAAAACACAGGCCTTACTGAATAATAAACATGAGCACTTTGTGGTAGGAATATGAGTTGAGTAAATAATTCCGTAATAAAACATAGTCTTGGGTATTCTAATATTTTAATAACCACAATAAATATCAATAGATAATCTCATAATGATGGAATTCATAATTCCAGACTTTCATAACAACATTGTCAAGGCCTTGTGCCAAGACTACAAATAAGATTTTGTCAAGGCCATGTTCCAAGACACTAGTCTGTCTCATGAGACCTACCGATGAATCGAGGAGCTATAGCAGGCTCCACCCGCCACTTACTAAGTCCAATTCATTCCTCATATGAAAAGGATGAAACATAATCTGAACATGCATATTAAAACTAGAAAATGAAATGTCAATATTTTAACCACAAATTATAAATGGCATAAAAATAACACATCCACAGTCAAGAATAACTAATTAAATAATATATAGAAGATTGTATTATAATAGATCAACCTCAATAGATAATAATGAATGATATTGATATTGATGAAAATAATCATCAATACTATTTGAGAGAAATATCCCCCTTTTTCTTGAGAACATATAAAAGTCTCACTATTTATCAAGAAGTAGTGTAAAATAGATTTTTGAATCAAAGTGTCCCATACAACTGTGAAACGTTTAATAAGAATTTTAATTTTAAAACTTTAATGTCCAAATAAGAAAACCTTTAAATAATTTTTAAAACATGGACATTAATGATAAATATTTAGAATAATAAATCTTTGAAAACATATAAAATGATATATTACTTATAGTTCCTAACTAAAAGAGAGACACTTCAATCTAGATAATTTAGTTAATAAAAACATTATAATATCATGAGAATAAAGGGATTCATGATATACTATGTCAAAGTACATTATATACACCATATAAAAGTGAATTGGTGTATAATAGAAAAAAGTCTCAATGAAATGTAAATTGAGATGAAATCTATTGTAAAGACCATATCCTTAGGTTAAAGATAAATCAAGGACATAATTATGTGTGAAAAATATATATACACTCAACATGATTGGATATTCAGTGTAAATCAATCAAATGAAACTCACACATATTCTTGAAAAAACAACACCAATGAATTGGATATTTAACTCAATAAATGTATAATTGAGTTAAAATTACTCTAATCATGTTCATATCGATGACTTAAGAATTTATCAATGGATTGATTATGAGTATCAAATGTATATCCACACAAAGGGGATTAGATATTACTACACAAATAATAAATAGTTATTCCACACATAATTAAGGAGTAAAATAATCAATGAAGAATGCGTAAAGCCGAATGAGTGGAAATTTAAATTTGAAATTCCCTTACCAATTTGGTAAATTATGAAACATCACTAGTGCAGAAAACATTATTTACGTCACCATTTTTACGTCAGTTATATATAACCGAAGTGATAATCTGTGAAATGTGGTTTTTTACATCGTTTATAAAATAACCAACGTACAAAATATAGTGAGTAAATTTTTAACGTCGGTTATTAAAATAACCGGCGTTAAAAATCACGCCCGTTCGTTTTTTAGGTCGGTTATAAATTAACTGATGTAAAAAACCAAAGCGTGGTGTTTTTTACATCGGTTATTTGATAACCGACGTAAAAAAAAGGTATCTAGGAATTTTTTACGTCGGTTATAAAATAACCGATGTAAAAAAAGCGGATTTTGAGGCCTTTTTGTCATCGGTTATTTGATAACCGATGTAACAAAACAACCCGCATAATTTTTTACGTCTGTTATAAAATAACCGACTTAAAAAACTGTGATTTCTGATGTATTTTTTATTTCGGTTATTCTATAACCGACGTAAAAAACAAACACGTGGATTTTTTTACGTCAGTTATAAAATAACTAACGTTATACAACATTTAAAAAATTAACACCCCCTGTGGATTGTCATTTACGATTTTTCAATTGACAGTCCGACGAATCGTCTCTCCCGCGTGGTAAACCCTAATCGACTCATCGATCTCGTTGCGTTAAACTCGTTTTTCCATTATCGTTTATCATCTTTACTCTCCTCAGATCTATCATGTCAACTCACAACACTCAGGTAAGCCTCCCACGACTTTATTTCATTCGTTTTTTTTTCTGGATAGTCTATATTTACATTTTGTGATTTTTTTTGTTTAAACTAGGTAAGATTATTCGATTTCGAACCCTCTTACCTAGTTTTTCCATCATCATATTATCTATTATCCCCAAATCTATTAGATCGACTTGCAATATTCATGTAAGCCTCACCTACTTCTATTTAGTTTGTTTTTGTTTCGCGAATTCCCGACATTGATGGTAATTTTTGTTTTCATTGACAACTAATGATTTCATTCACCTATATTACTAAAAATTATATGTAAACCATTGTGATACACCCATTCCGTATACCAGTGTGACTTATTTCATATGTATATATATGGTTTTTCATGGTGGAATATTTTTTTGGATCCATGGTTGTTTCTATTTTGGGTTTCACTTTTTTTCTTCCATAATATATTTATGTCGCTTATTTTCATGGACTATTATAAGTCTTCATATGCTATTAAAAACCGATTCATTTCACAATGCAACATTTTAGACTAGTAGGAGATACAATTCATGGTTCTCATTTTTAATAATGGCATGATACCAAAACTAGTAGCATGAGGTTAAAATCTCTAGATATGTCAAAACTAGTAGCTTGAGGTTAAAATACCATGGTTTTGGGGGTCTGTCAAGAGGGTTGGTGGCTTTCCAGGGGGTTGGGGGATCTCCAGGGTGTCCATGGAGGTGGGGGGGCAGTCCAGGGGTGTGGGGGGGGGGGGGGGGGGTCCAAGGGGGTGGGTGGGCTGTCCAAGGGGGTGGGGGGTTGTCCAAGGGGGCGGGGCCTATCTAGAGGGTTTGGGGGTTATCCGGGGGGTGGGGCTGTATAGAGGGTTGGGGGGTCCAGGGGGTGTCCAAGGGGGTAGGGGTGGGGTGGTGTCCAGGAGGGGTGGGGTGTGCTGTCTAGAGGGGTGGGGGGCTGTCCAAGGGGTGGAGGGGGGGGGGGGTTGCCCAGAGGGTTGGAGGGTGTCCAGGGGGTGTCCAAGGGGGTAGGGGTGGGGGTGGTGTCCAGGAGGGGTGGGGGTGTTGTCTAGAGGGGTGGGGCTATCCAGGGGGTGTCCAAGGGGGTAGGGGTGGGGTGGTGTCCCGGAGGGGTGGGGGTGCTGTCTAAAGGGGTGGGGGCTGTCCAGGGGGTGGGGGATGTCCAGAGGGTTGGGGGGTGTCCAAGGGGGTTGGGGGGTTCCAAGGGGGTGGGGGCCTGTCCAGAGGGTTGGGGGGTTGTCCGGGGGGGGTCTAGAGGGTTGGGGTGTCTAGGGGTGTCCAATGGGTGGGGGACTGTCCAGAGGGTTTTAGGGGTTGTCCGGGGGTGGGGGCTGTCCAGAGGGTTGGGGGTGTCCAGGAGGGTGTCCAAGGGGGTGGGGGTGGTGTACAGGAGGGGTGGTGGGTGATGTCTAAAGGGGTGGGGGGATTTCTAGGGGGTTGTCCAGAGGGTTGGGGTGTCCAAGGTGGTAGGGGGTGGAAGTGGTGTCCAGGAGGGGTGGGTAGAGGGTTTGGGGTGTCCGGGGGGTGTCCAAGGGGGTAGGGGGTGGGAGTGGTGTCCAGGAGGGGTGGGGGTGCTGTCTAGAGGGGTGGGGTGCTGTCCAGGGGGTGGTGTCCAGGAGGGGTAGGGGGTGGGGTGTTGTCCAGGAGGGTGGGGGTGATGTCTAGAGGGGTGGGGGATGTCCAGGGGGTGGGGGTGTCCAAGAGGGGTGAGGGGGCTGTCCAAGGGTGTGGTGGTGTCCATGGGGTGTCCAAGGGGGTGGGGGTGGTGTCCAGGGGGTGGGGGGGTTGTACAAGGGGGTGGTGGTGTCCAGGGGGTTTCAAAGCGGGTGGGAGATAAGTGTCAGTTGGGATTGACTACTGCATCATGGTTTCTGAGATTATGACATGATGATTGTTCCATGATTATTGGCTTTACATTGTGATTTTCTCCAAATGAATTTTTATTTTCAATTTGATTTGATTCTCAGGTTAACTCCATTTCCTCCAATTTTCTATCAACCACTGTTGGCCCAATGGTTTTCATTGATTCAATTGAATTTAAAACTATTATATATAACTATATTTTGTTTTTAAAATAATATTGAAGTATATTTTTTTAAATACGCATAGATTTGTTTTATATTTCAAAATTGTTTTACATTCAAATTATGATTTTTTTCATATAAACATATATTTATATTATCTTAAATATATATATATTTGATATTTGTTATAGGTAATAATGAGTCGATTTTGGATTATGACACATCGAATGAGCAATGAATATGAGGAAGGTATTGATGCCTTTTTGGAATTTTCTAAATTAAATGTTCCAAGTAGTGACATTTTTTTTATCCATGCCTGAAATGTTTGATTATGAAGAAGTTGAAAAGTATAGAGATAAAGAATCATTTGATTTGTCATTGTTTTAATCAGAGTTATAGCCCTTGGATTTGGAATGGTGAAACTAGACGGAATGTCACTAATGATGATGATTCGCAAGATGGTAACTCTATTGTAATTGAAGAAATTATTCACGATATTGTAGTAGAACAAATTGAGATAGAACCGATAGTTGCGCATCTATATGGTGATGCTGAAAAACCATTATATCCTAGTTGTACAGATTTCACGTTTTTGTCAGCGGTGTTAAGATTGATTAACCTGAAGGCGAAACATAGATGGAGTGATAGAAGTTTTACAGAGCTTCTATAATTGATGAAATATATTCTTCCAAAAGATAACGATCTTCAAGATTCACATTATAAGGCCAAGAAAATATTTTTCCTGATGGTATTGGGATACAAGAAAATAATATACAAATGACTGCATTATATATAGGAAGGAATTTGAATTTCTGTCAGAGTGTCCTAAATGTGGGACATCACGGTATAAGGTGAAAGAAAAATCACAGGCTGATGTAGAGATTACAAAGATCCCTTTGAAGGTATTTTGGTATCTTCCTATAATTCATCATTTCAAATGTTTATTTTCTAATTCACATGATGCAAAAAGGTTAATATGGCATGATGATGAGAGGGTATGTGATGGAAAAATATGTCATCCAGCTGATTGTCCACAATGGAAGAAAATTGATGCGTAGTATTCTACATTTAGAAATGAAATTCGAAATCTCAGACTGGAGTTGTGCACAGATGGAATGAATCCATACCGAACCCTCAGTAGCACACATAGTTCATGGCCTATTTTATTAGTAATTTAAAACCTCTCTCCTGAATATTGTATGAAGCACAAATATGTCATGTTGAGTATAATGATCTATAGTCCAAAGCAACCAGGCAATGATATTGATTTTTACTTGTCACAGTTGATTGATGATTTGAAACTGTTATGGGCTGATGGTATTAGGGTGTATGATTCTTATAAAATGGAATATTTTCAACTACATGAAGTGCTTCTGTTCACTATAAATGACTTCCCAGCATATGGAAATTTTTCTGGATAAATTGTTAAGGGGGATAAAGCGTGTCCAATTTGCGAACAATAGACGTCATATTGTCAATTGTATCATGGGAGGAAAATAGTTTAAATGGGTCATCGAAAGTTTGTTCCTATGGATTACCCTTATAAAAGACTAAAAAGGCATTCAATGGCTCACAAGAATTTGATACTGGTCCAAAACCATCAGATCGTGAGGAGGTATCATGACGTACACACAAACGTTGATTGTGTATACCAGTTGGAGGAATTGTGTTTAGGTGTAGGTTGAAAACAAAACATAAAAACATATAAGAATATTTATGATAATTTAGTTATTATATATGAATGGAATAAGAAAAAATTGATGGTTTATAAGAAAAAACAAAACTTTTTTTAGAGGATGTGACCTATTCTTTAGGTAATTTCTTTTTGATTTCACTAAAGGACTAACCTAGATAGTTATATTCTAAAATTTAGGATTACTGGTTTATAATAGGGTTTTTCAAAGCTTATCTAAGAAGGGTTTTTAAGATACAAATGTTATTAGATGTGTGAATAAGTAGGGGTGCCCTTTTACAGTGGAGGAGAAGTGGAATTCTTGAAAATATAAAAAGGTAAACACTATTGGAATGTCTCCCTGACATAATATTCCTAAAATAATAGTTAATATTAAATAAAATGGATAATATGATCTATATATTTCTAGATAATGGATTTTGAACATTTTTATTTTTTATTTATCACATCATGTTAATGTTTAACTAATAAGTAAAGTTATTTTTACCTTAATAGTTGAAATTAATATTAATTACATTTGCTAATATTTTTGGTAAAGAAATACTTTAACAATAATATAGATTATAAATTATAATGATAAAAAAATACTTTATTTAAAATTATCAAAAATTAATTGGAAGAAATTAATTTAAAATCACTTTTTCAAGTTGGATGGGACAATGAGTTTTTGAAGAGAAAATACTCAAATAGTTTGAAATGTTTTTAGATAAAATTTAAATTTAAAATTGATTAAAATAACTTAAATTGAATTAATATATGTATAATTGATATAAATATAAATTAAAAAAATGAAATATATTTTAAGTAATTTAATATATAATCCAAATATGCAATTTTCAATTAAAATTCAATATTTTTCACTATTCGTAATAATAACTAAACCTCTCATAAAAGTATGAAAAAGTTAACCAATGTAATCATTGATGTTTTGATTTCAAAATGAAGTTTTTCTTCAAATAAAATTGATAAATGCATGAAAAAAATATATTTTTAATATCTGTTTAGTTGAAAGGAAATAAAATTACCTTTTCGAAAAAAATATTTCTTAATGAGTAAAATTGGATTTATTCTTATCTCTTGACAAGAGAACTCATAAGAAAAATGTAAAAAAGTTGATTAAAAATATTATATATATATATATATATCATTAAAATAATATATCAAAAATATTTTAATTAATTTATTATGTTCAAACATGTTTGATTTCACTAATGTAGTTTTCCAGAATAATATTTCTGGTGTATTCAAAAGGGTTTTATTTCCATTTCTAAATAATTGTTCACCAAATTATTATTATTTTATAAATTAGTAAACCATATTTTTTGTAATTTAATTAATAATATTCATAACATCTTTTCTAATGGTTAGGTTACAACTATATTAATATATTCATATTAATATTGATAGTACATTATAGTTTGGTAAAACATGGTCTTGCATGAAACACAAGATATCGAAGGAACTCAAGAATTCTATGTTTCACAAGAGAAACATAGAGTTACATTTACCTAAAGTAAATGTAGGTGTTTAATGTAGTTCATTAATGAACTTTGTTTGTGTTCAATCGAAACTAAACTTATTGTTTTAGAAAAAACAAGCTATATTCAGTGTCGTGACAAATTCAAAATATCAAAAGTTTTAAATTAATTAAATTTTTTTCCAAAAAATTTAAAGGTGTAATTTTCTAACCCACCAAAATTGAATTTTTCCATATAAATTCGTCTGGGATATCAATGGTTTAATACTTTAATGATCATTTCATAGAAACTCGCATCGTGAAAATGAATACTAAACATTCTTTTAAAAAGGGAAAGTTGGAACCCTAATGGTTACACAAAGTAACTCATAACTACATTTCCATGTGGGAGAACATAAGTGGGAAGTGTATATTGGACATGGATGAAAAGATTAAATATTTATAGAGAGTGATAATGATCAATTATCACAAGAATGTAAATGATAAATGAAAGTTTATGGTCTTATAAACCATAAATCTATGATAATTTATTGGACCATCAATTTAATAAAAAATGAAGGTATTAGGATAAATATTTTCATTATCCTTTTCATTGATTTTAGAAATTATTTTACTATCTAAAAACATAAGGAAATATAATTACCTAATTTCATTCCTTTTCATATGAACTATTTCACCCTTTGGTTGAGCCTTTCTTTATTTACCCTTTATCTATTACTGCAAGAAATTAAGGTTAATTATTCATTACATAAGAACTAATAGATCATGATAATGATAATTTATTCCATCTATCATTAGTAAAAATTTAGGAAAAATAGTTAGAATAGGTTATCCAATATACACAAATCCTCATATGACAATATAACACCTTAATACCTAAAACCTCATCCATATTTCAAGTTAAACAATTTCAAAAATTCTTAACCTTATAACCCTTGTGAAATCTAAAAATAAAATAACTTATAAAGAAGGACACTAAATTTTTCAAAATCAACCTAACATTGATTCCACATATAACATAATGTAATTCTTAGTTTAAAAATACCAAACATGTGAATACCTTAATCATGAATTATCTTGAAACATAGTAATAAGATGAATTAACATAAATCCTTATTTAAAATAGGCATTCTTTCTTATTCCAAATATTATTAGATATATTCTCTAAATCCAAAAAAGTCATCAACTTAATCAACAATAGCATAAGCCAATTTTTCAAAAAATCCTTTATTTGTTTTATGGTCATAAATAGTATCAAATTAAATTTACTCATATCACCATATCTTTATACATACTAAATATCATTTTCTCATATATAAGAACATGTTAAGGGTTACCTTACCATAATATAAAATATCAATTAAATCAATTTTCTAGGCCATCACTATCATTTCTCATATTATTCCAAATACTTAATGAAAAACATACAATCAATCCATATACACTTCATAATTTATATAACATAATCTCTGAATGGAAATAAATTAATACATTAATCATTACACCACTTCCCAAAGACATTAACTGAGATTCTTTAATTTATTCCTTAATAAATATTTACTAAAATATGAAATAAGAATCTTGTATACTAAATTTTATCATGCTAATAAAAAATACTATTAGAAAATAACGTACCATTCATATGTCTCTCATGGTATGTTAATAATCAGAAACATGGACATTAGTCTTATAACATTACATATTTCCTTTATGAGATTTCCATTAAGCAAATTATTTTAATAATTCTGATACATTCCGCATTTAATGTACTCGACAATTGATGATTCCTTAGGGATTCCATTATGGTCATACCATGTGTTAATATAAATTTCCATTTTCCCATTACAGTTAATTACTTTGTGTCCATTTATTCCACATTAAAAACATCTTCTTATTTCAATAAGACATCCTGTTGTAGTATTTAGATATGGATGCAATTTCTTGGAAACCAATGTATAAATCCTTTTCCAAAATTCTTGTTCATTTTCTTAATCATTGAAACATCCTTATACTTATCCTTAAAGACATCCCAACACATATTGTTAGAAATATCCCTAGCTATATCATTAAAATTTTCCCATCCTAGTTTCTGAAGGATGACTAAACCATTAATTTCATAAAATATATACCAACATAGGCTTAACATACATAGATATTAAATCATTTTTTGTGAATATTACACACATTACATAAGTACATTCCTGAGGACCATAATAGTTTATTGTATTTGGAAACAAGGAAACATAATATTATATATTGGTGAAATATATTTCACATATACATTAAAGATAAACCCCCTTATTACTCATACTTAAATACTTTATTCATGACATGGGTAAGGGAAACAAATTAAATGGGTGAGGTTAGATGCCTAGTTAGTGTAGATAAGGGAGATATATAAGAATAAAATGAGATTATCGGTATAAGAACATGATAATATAATTAAAATATCATACCCCACATATCAAATATCATAATAAAGAGTCATGTAATAAATATTATATTTTCATAATACATGATTCATAAGGTAATCGAGATCAAAATAGATAAAAATAATAATGAAAAATTATTCCCAATAGGTCAGGTCTCGTTGCTAAAACAGATCAGGGAATTTCATTGGGTCTAAAACTATAGGGTGGGACACACCACAATCCCCAATCCCACCCCTTTCCATATTGTGGATTGGTTTCATTACCTAGACCATTGTATTAGTAAATGTTCACTCAAAATACCATCTTATTAGTCAAGGTTCATTCTCAAGACCATCTAAGTAGTCAAGATTCACATCCAAGATGATCTTAGCATAAAAAGCATGTTACTATGCCTAGTTTCATTAAAATTACAACCATTTAAATATAATGAGATACAAATATTTAAACAATTAATTTTATGGATAAATAGGTCCCACCCATCACATAATGAAATTATTCATTCGTTTTCTAGAAGATCATAAAAAATCATAACATAACCAGTGAAATGAAATTGGTATCCTAAAAATATCATCATATCGTAACCTGTGGAAAAGATTAAGGGGTAGTAATCATTTATTGAAATCATAACATATATAAAGAAGATGTTTTCATAAGAATATAACATGTGAAATAGATATAATTTTCATAAACATATATCCCATTAAAGAGAAATGGGTTTCACAAAAATCATGCCATCAAAAAGAAAACCAATCAAAGAAAAAATATGAATGGAACACTTGTATAATTTTATTAGTAAGGAATTATTATCCCCAATTAATTTCTTAATATATGGGACTTAAGTTTGATAAATTGTTTTTATAAACCATTCTTGAGAAAAATATCCTCTATTTTTTAAAAAATAATTTTTAAAATATGAAAAATTTAGAAAATAATTTTCTGGAAAATATCCTTAAAAAATAATAAATGAACCTTCAAAAATAATAAAAAAAATTAAATTATTTTTCATTTAAAATTATCTTAAAATATCTATTAAAATATTTTGAATAATTTTTTAGAAAACATTATTTCGAAAGAATATATATTCCTAACCGAATACAGAAATAAGGTCATATTTTCAAAAAAAATAAAAAATTATATTAAGCACTAGAGAGTGTAAAATTGGAACTACTACATTAATGTATTAACAATATTCATGGTATTAGAAAACCCATTATATTTATTGTGATATAGATTATAATATTTCATAAATTGAAGTAAAATTCTATACAATCCTAATAACGATGAGATTATAACAATGAACTCTTACCACTTCAGTAACGTCGAATCATAATACTCTTGAGAAAATGACATTAATGGATGAAAATATTATCATTAAAATAATGATATTTATGATATTAAATTTAAAATTAATTTATATTCACATTGAAAAAGAATATATGTGTATAACATAACATGTGTCTCAAATAGGGAAAATTGAGACAAAAATTACCTTACTCATTTGGTCACAGTTGAACTATGAAACCCCAAGAAAAGGATATGATAAAATGGGTATGAAATTACTAATAAATTTATTTATAACAATCATAGGACATATTAATGGTTATTATATACACCACAAATAAATAAAGGAGTAGTGAATAAGGTATAAGTCTCACAAAAATAAATGTTAGACTAAAAATCCCCTAAGTACTTGAGTAACATTAAAATGAGATCTATTGAAGAATAAAATCAATTGAAAATCATAATTTTATTAAATAAATTAAATTCATGATATAAAAAGTCATAAGTTAATATATAATCCACACAATAAGAATAATTAGTGAATATATCATGTATCTCATAGAAAAAAAGTGGGATGAGAAACCCTTACCTTAAGTCTGAAATTTCATCTTACACATTAAAAAATCATGTATATTAAATATAAATTTATTATAAATATACCAATAACAATATTATAATATTACATAAAATATATTATATTATTATTACTTTATATCAACCATTTATTAACAATTTCTTATTTAATTTATTTTTCAGGTAATAATCACATTGTTTTTTGTATACATTTTTAATTTTTATCCTTCATAATCTTACTTTGATCATGATTTAATTATTTAGAAAATTTAAAACATAATTTAAATATAATTTTTATTTATTATATAAGTATTTAAAGTATAAATATGTGATATGAAATACACTGTTCATGTAGATGGTAGGATGTATATACGTATAAACCTTGTTTCCTTTTTCTTATCACATTGAAAGAAAGAATGTAAATAATATATATATATATATATATATTATCATTATATTATAAATATAATATCATATATATCATATAAATTTACTAAACCCTTCTGTAATACATTACCTAAAAAGTGTGAACGAAACACATCTCTTTGAGAAGGTGGTCACGTCCCCAAACGAAGTTATCCTGTTCCCATAAAATGGAAAGCATGAAGGTATGTGTTATATAATAATTATTAAATAATAAAGGAATCATAAATATTATATATATATTATAAAAATAAAAATTACATCATTAATTACATCAATGAAATGTGGTAATGGAATAAGGAATGACCTCAATGCATGAGGTGGTAGTCCGTCATACACACGAACAATGATTGCATATCTAATTTGATGGAAGTGTGTGTAGGTGTAGGTTCAACCATTAAAATAAAATAATATTATTATATTGATTATTATTAGCTAATTATATAACAATTTAATAAAAATAATTTATTGGGTGGATAATGAAATAAAAGAAGTGTTTGTGGTAGAATGTTACATCTTCTTTAGGTAGTTCCTTTTGACTTGCACAAATAAACTAACATGGGTTTTCTTAGGCCCAATGTGAAGAATTTGGTATTATAGTATATAAGTTGAGAGATTATTTTTGAATGGTATGTAATATCTGAAGGGATCGATATGTGTGAATATGTTATTGGGGGGGATGAATACCCATTTATAGTGGAGGAGGAGTGTAATATTTATATATATATAAAGGTTAACACTAGTGGGAGGTATCCATTACATAATGTGCCTCGAATAGTGGTAAAATTTAGAGAAATTTTATTATATTGTTGATATATGAAAATAAAATTTATTCTATACATGTTTATTGGTTATTTGTCCCCATAAGATAATCATTGAACACTAAGTAATCATGTTTTTACCATAATCGCCGTAAATAATTTTAATTAATTTTAATAATATTTTTGTTAAATAACCAAAATTTACTATAATATAACAGACACATTATTATTATTAAAAATATTTAATCTATTTTTATAAATTCTAAACATATATGTGGAAGAAATTAATTTAAAATTAAATCCACAAATGGGATGAGACAACATGTTTTTAAAGTGAAAATGTTCAAACATTTGAAATGTTTTCAGGTAAAATTTCATTTTGAAATTGACTTTTATGACCTTAATTTTATATTATATATATATTATCTAAATATAATTTATGAATAATTTAAATTATAATTTAGATAAATAAATAAATTAGATAAAAATACTATTTTCAATTTAATTTTATTGTTTTTACAATATTAATCAAAAAATAATGGTTCTTAGAAAAATAAAAAAAAATATACTGAAAATATATTTTCATATCCTTATTTCAAAAATGAATTTTATTATTTCTAATACACTTTATAAATCTTCCTAAAGATACTTATAAAATACGTGTTCTTTTAAAATGCTATAAAATTGACCTTTTAGAAAAAATATATGTTTATGAATAAAATTGGATTTATTATTATCCCTTGAATAAAAAAACATAAGATGGTAATTAAAAAATTCAATGAATAATATATATATATTTTTCATTAAAATATTTTATCAAAAGTTTTTTCATTAATTTTTTTGAGGTAAAAGGTGTTTGATTGCATAAATAGAGATTTCCAACAAAACATTTTCTATATTTTTAAAAGGATTTTATTTTTAACTCTCACTAATTGGTCACCAAAAGAAAATTCATATATACTTGTGTAAACCATATTTTTTTAATATAATTAATCATATTCATAATTACAATTCTAATGGTGAGGTGAACAATATAATAATATTATAATTATAATATTAATAGTTTATTTTTTTGGTAAAACTAGATCTTTCGAATAAAATAATATATTAATGGAACTTGGCATTCTGTGTAACAAAATCCAAACATTGTCTTTCATGTACTGAAACCTGATTTAATAGTTTCATATAGTGTAATATTAACTTGTTTTCTTTATGTGACACAAACCAAACATATTTATATTATATAACACAAGCTATATTCAGTGTTATGACAAATGAAAAATATTGAAAAGATTATATTTATTTGAAAAAATATTTTAGAAAATATCCGCTTTGCTATAAAGTATGTGGTCAATTGATAATTTGTGATTATTTGATTGACTATGAGGCACATTGAATTTAGTATTATTTTTATAAGAAACCACTCCATTTGGATCAAAAAAATGAAGTGACCACTTCAACAATATACTCATTATATGGATCGATCCAAAGATACAACCTTGGTATAATGTGTGATTTAGTAGTTATAATTCCCAGAACCTAGAAGCCTGGAGCCAATGCTTTATTTTATTACATTTTTTTGATTATAAGGAATAAAATCATTAAGAACAAATCATATTATCAGTATTGGAAGGCTATATTACATACATGAAACTCATAATACATTGGTAAATAAAAAAATAAAAACAGGATATATAATAAAACTAAATAAATAGCATCCTTGAAAACTTATCCTCTAATTTTTCTTTATAACATGGGGAACATAAACATAATATGTGTGATTTTAAATGAATATTAAGGGTATGTAAAGTAAAAGCAATAATAATTTTATGACAATTATCAACATGGAAAGGTATATAACTAATAACACATTCCATTCAAATAAATAGAGATTGAAATATCAATATGGAAAATTAAGAAATTGAAAACACATTCCATTTATTCAATTAAACTAAAAAAGAAATGAATACACATATATATCAATAAAAAATATATTGTCTAAATAATAACTGAATATACATGACAGAAATTATTAATTTTTGGACACTATTTCTGAGGAACATGGTACTGTTATCATCAAGACCTTTCACAATATGTTTTGTAATGTTCTTAGTATAAACCTTTTTGGTTTGGAAAACATTATCTATATTATCAAGACAATTAACAAGAAAATTTATAACACATTAATTACAAATGTGATGGGGTTTTCCAACCTAATTTCATCCCATGATATTACCAATTAATCAAGGGTATTAATATAAATGGTTCCCAACCCATGACATATGAGTCCAAATTATTCATCATATATCAAATAATCATTTTAACAAATAAAAAATGTGCATTTTCACCAAATGAACATAATGAATAAAATATATAGATTTACAAATAATTACCCAATGAAGGATAATTAACAATACAGTTTTTGATGTCAATGGATAGAAATACCATTTTATGATAATTAAAACAATCTTCATGGAAATAATCTTTAAACATTCCAATGTGTCCCAAAACACTTCGAAACATTTGAATTATAATAACCAAGAAGGAATAACATTAAATAAAACATATAATATCATGATAGTAATTATATTCATTATATAACATGTCAAAGGATAGTATAAAAACCATATAAATGTGAATAAGATCAGATCAACAAATAATCCTAGGTGGAAAGTAAGTTTAGAGGAAATCCCTTACCATGAATTTCCATTTGTGTAAATGGGATTTAACATCTTTTTTGATGGTTTTAGGAGTGTTAATAAATAATTATTGAACCATATTAATGTTTATAATATCATATACTATTTTATTATAATATCTTATTACCCGTTTGATAATAATCATTCATTATTTTGACTATTTCAGGTCTTAATTTCCTAGTTTCTCGAGTATGTTTTGACATGTAACAAGTAGTTATAATTAATTAAATCTTGTTTTAAACATCTAAAAATGTAAAAAATTATGTAAATATTATATATATTTATTATATATGTATTTATAATAATTTATAATATATGGAGATACACAATGAAATGCACTCTTCCTGAAGACGATATGTCATATGTACACATGAACACTACTTTTATTTATTTATCACATTAAAAGAGTGATCTGTAAATTATATATATTAATATTATAATTAAATTTTAAAATTATTTTGTCATTTATGACTCGTTGGTTTAATATATGGATCCATTATATGTTCAATGTATAGTGTGAACAAATCCTATCTTTTTGAGGGGGCGGTAGTCCACAGTTCCAAAAAATATGATATCATATTTAATAAATATAATGTACTTGGATATGTGTTATATAAAAATATAACAATCATAATACATTATAAATACAATATATATCATAATTAAAAATCATGACCTTTGGAAATAACAATGTGAGAAGCGATAAATGAATAAAGGACAATCATCGTTTCGTGAGGTGGTTGTTCACCGTGCACATAAATGGTAGGTTTTTACCCATTATATGCATGTTTGTGTATGTTTTGGTCAAACCCAAACAAAAAACATTTGAATATATTTAGTATACTAGTTTTTTATATAAATATTGAAAAGGGTTATTTTGGAGGGGGGATAATAGAAATGAAACTATAGAGCTTGAGGAATGATTTCACCTATTTTTTGGGAAACTCAGTTAGGTTTCGACAAAAGGGCTCCATTGGATGTCTTTGTTCCCAAAGGGAGTATTTAAGGAGGAGGGTAGTGATGTTTGGAAACTATTTGTGGTGAGTTTGGATAAGGCAATGTGGCCAGTGATGTTTGAGGAAGGGGAAGAGTGAATGCCTTTTCATAGTGGAGGAGGAGTGGCACTCTTGAAAATACCAAAAGGTATACATTAATGGAAGGTATCCTTTACCTAATGTGGCTCCAAAATAGAAACATAATGGTTAAAATGCGAATCATGGTCAGGAAAACCCTATACCATATAAAAATAATTTCATTTTTATAATTTGGTTTCTTAACTTCTAAGATTCCCCAATTTTAACATTTGGTATTTTATTTTGGAATCTAGTTTTCTAACCTATGTAAATCAACCATTAGTACGAAATTAAAGTGATATTTGTTATAAAATATAGATAAAATGAATAATAAATGTAAAATCTAATTAAAAAAAGAAACCCATATTTGTTGGAAATTAATTTTAAAATAAGCGCGTGAAATGCGTAAAGACACTCATTTTACCCTGCTCGTGCTAACAATGTTTTTAAAAACTATAATTCAATTGATTAATTATAAAATATAAATTAGTCAATTAATAGAACACATTTAAAATTTATTAACACTTAAATATTAATAGAAAAAATATAGAATTTTTTATAAATTTTAATTCATTTAATAAAATATAATTTATTATAAAATAACCATAATTTCAATTTGGAAAATATTTATTTAATTTTAATTAAAAATTATAAAAAAATGGATTTAAAATATATTAATTTAAAATAAATGTAACATTACATGTTTAGATAAAAAATAATTAAAGATAATAATTCAATAACATTTCATCACATTTAATATTTAAATTATCGTTTATTTTAGTTGATTATTATCTTTAAAATTATTGGGTTGGCATTTCTTATGCATTTTAAGTTACTAATTCACATTTAAATATTAATTATAAATTATAATGATATAAATAAACCATTTACCATTAAAAATTATTTTTATAATAAAAAATTATTATGTTTTTTAAACATCTCAATGTTTTATAAATTTTGAAGGTAAGGACAATTCCCTTTTTATCTTTTTTCCTTATGTAATATATCATATATGTAACATTCATGAAGTATTTTTCCAAGAAACACAAAAATTTGAACAAATAGGGTATATGGTAGAACTATTAGTAGAAACAGACTTTTTTACAAGTTTCTAGGTCATTTTGGCCCTTCATATTAATGTTTAGTCCCTTGTTAGGCATAATTTTCCTTTAATCGTAGAAATTAATTTTAATCACTTTCACTAATATTTTCAGTCAAAAATTATGTTGATCTTATTAGAAAAAAAATATATTTTAATTATTATATTAGTGTATATCCATATTTAAAAATTCAAATCACAGATGTGGTAAAATTATATTTTATTCTATTCTCACAAATTTTGTGAGAAAACGGGTATTTAAAGTACAAACATTGAAATTTTTAAAAAGTATGTATATTTAATTTAATGTAAAAATAATTCCAATAACATAAATTTGTTAGATATATGTAATTTTGATCTATTTTTTACATTATTAATCAATTTAATATATAATATAACATTAATAATTATTTAAATTAAAAGGTATTTGAACTAAAAAATAATAATTTTCACTATTAATAAAAATGTTACCCTATCAAAAAAAATAACCATAAGATAAATTTGAAGTTATGAATTCCAAAATGATGTTTATTTTGATAAATAAAATTTATAAAATTTAGTTTTAAAATATAAATTCCATGAAATGGTGATAAAACATAGTCTTGTATGTAGCTCAAGGTAACTCGGTATTGAGTGTTGTTTAATATTAAAATAATTTTTTGTATAAAGGAATATAGAGAAAAATATAATTTTATTTTTAAATAAAAATATAGTAATGACTTTTAGTGTTATATTCTCCCCAACTTAATTAAAATTGCATCATATTAATCTAAACATGACCTTGGTAATCAATTGTTTGATATTTGAAAATACTATTTTTGAAAAATCCATATTGTAAATAGGCTCAATAAAACATATAATTAATAAGATCTAAAATTAAATTTGAATTTTATCATAAAATTAGACATTAGAATAAGAGAAAATTATTATAAACTGGACATTGAAGAAAAATCAAACCATCATGTACTAATGTAGGGTGATAGAGAACATGTTCAATTGAGAAATTCATTCAAAATATTTTCCATTGATTGCGTAATGAACTATTTATTCTTCTTCTCATAGCCCTAGATGCTTCATGTAGTGAATCAATACATAATTCTCTAAAACATCATCTAAAGACAAGAATAAACCATTTCAGAAATAGTTGACCTTATGAACCTTACATGTATTATGAAATGAAATATTACAATTAGTTCCATGGAAGATAGTACTATACAATTTACATTATCCATATCAATCATGTCACTTCCCGACCCAACGGGGCTCGAGCCGCGACTCCCCAAGCCCGCATCAAATAGGCCAGGGGTTGGAGACTAGTGCTGAGTATGCTATCACACACAAGGGAGGCATTAACCTAAGGTACCTATACACACGCACCCACATATACCTCCGTGAAATAGTGTAGAGATATATAAAACTGACAGGTAAAATCATGCATACAACAATCAACACAATTAGATTACAGCAAAAGTAGAAAAAGGGAAAAATAGGGCCCAACAAAAGAAAACTACAAAAGAATCCAACCTGCTCAGAAGGAGGGAAACGCTGCTAAAAGCACCTGCTGGTAAGATCCTCAGCACGGCTCCAGTAAACCCCCCAGTCAGTCACACACATTAAGCTCCGCTTGTTCTAGGTCCTCCTAGAACTCCGTTGAAACGGCTCTGGTCTGCACAAGACACAAACATGTGTGGGAAATGCCCGTGCATGGGTGAGTATAAAAATACTCTGTAGGTACCCAAAAAACCCCAATATAACAGGGAGAAACTGAAAGGAAACAGTCAGCTCATCCCAGCCATAGGGAACCCAAACGAGAGAGAAAATCCATCTCGAGACCATCATCGGCTAAACACGACTAGTCAGCTTAGCTCAGGTGTATTCCCATATGTACACCATGAAAAACCATATATACTCAAACACACACCAAGCCTCATGAGGTTCCGACATTGTAACTGTCAACAGGCATATATCTTGGAGAGCACACTTCATAACCTCTATCATCTTATATGACACTCATCTGAGAGATACACACTCATAAAAAAGAATCACTAAGAACCTAAAGATGAAATAGCAAAACTCCAAATTCCTCAGATAGGGGATCACTCCTAGGGTCCGCTAGGGGATTCCAAAACACAAACTGGTATTCGATGATCTCACAGATAGGGGATCACTCCTAGGATACGCTGGGGGATACCACAACCCGATCTGTCATTTGACCGAATTATGTCACTCAGATAGTGGATCGACACCCATGTCATGATGGTCATAATGATACAGAAACCGTATTTGGTACATATCTCGTTATAGGGGATCAAACTGACGATGCCACAACCCCACAGAAACCACAAGCTGATTAGGGTATCATATAACCAATGATACCAAAACCCTATTTTAATCCTCATGGTGAGTAGGAGATCAAATACCCGACGATGCCACAACCCAACTGAGCACGGCCCACCACACAGGGGATCATAGTCTTGATGATTTCACAAACCCTACAGGGTTAATCTTCTAGATAGGGGATTTCCACCCATGTATAAATGGTCACAGTGATACCAAGAACCCGATCTAGGGAACCGATGGTAGAGGGTCCCACCCTGGGCCCACCTGAGGGATTCCATATCTCTAACAGATTAAAGAGCCCATCGAGAAGATCACAAACCTATGTTAAGGTTGTGATGTCGTGCAGACCCTCGTTGGAACGAACCAAGGGAGTACCCTCAACCAATTTTTCTCCAAACGTCGCTATCCCAAGGGACCCACCACAATTTCACACCGCGCACCTCCAAGGCCGATACCGAGGCCACCATCACGATCCATGCAAAAGAACACGCAGGATAGGCTATTCACTCGCCCGAAACGGAAAACCAGTGCAAAAGTCACTATTCAACGAAGCCAAACCATGTAGGGCCCACACTACAATCCCGAAATTCATGAAGCAGATCATACCACTATGGTCCCCTTAAAAACACACGGAATCGACTAATCGATCGTCCAAAATGGATGTCAGGTGAAAAAGTGACATTTCATCGTAAAACGTGCAAACTAGGCCCTATTGGGCCCACACTCAGCCTTTAGCCCAAACACTAAAAGGATCACCTCAAAAATCCCCTACGAGGACTAGGGACATGCTACCACTGACGGTGCGTCAATCAGACATCTGGTTCCCAAGGCACGTCCATCGCGAGCTTTAATAATTATTTATCATTATTATATTAAAGCGTTTCAGGGCACCTGCCCTCGAACGCAGAACCCAAAAATCTCAAGACTCAAATCAAAAATTCCATCTTGATTAGGAAAAATCACAGCTGCTAATGACGCATCAAATGGACGAGCCGTTTAAAAGCTACGACCCCTTGAACTGAAGGGGCATAGAATGGGCCGGTCCAGATCGTCGGCCCGCATCCCAGCTGCGGGTTCGGACCAGCTCGCTATGGCTCACAAGACATAGCTTGTTCGAAACCATTAGACCCCTAGGGTCCTATTCATCCCCTGACTGGCCGAGTGTCTGGTCACTTTCCCTGCGCACCGCACCAACCGGACCCATCGAACGCGGGTCCTTGTCACGCTGCACCCTCGAGGTCCGTTCCTCGGGTCCTCTACCCCGACCGCGATCAGTAGAGGCCAACGCCTCCTGACAAGCCGATCACACCGCTGCATGATGTCCACCAGTGACGCGGCTTCCCAGGCTCCCTATTCCTCCACCGGTACAGCTGGCTCTGCCCGGTCCCCGCTCCACCACGTCGACAACCGCCTTTACCCAGCCCTTGCGCCTCCTCCCGGCCGCACCCCATCTACGCAGGCCACGCCCTACACCGCCGCACCGAACCGGCCCCTCTGAGCTCAGCCTCACCTACTGGCCGCTGCATGCCAACCCTCCGAGCTCTTCCTTGGACTAACTGCACTGCACTGAACTCCTCCGGCTGACTCCACCGTAGTGCCACCCCGATCTCCTACCACCGCCCTTGACGGAGCCGGGGCTTCTGTCAGCCGCCACAACCGCTCCGGCAGCCCGATTTTTAAACTAAAGATGGTTTTGGGATCCTTGTTACGAGGCCTTCACAATGACTACCCCCGATCAACAATCTAATGGTTGATTGGTGCATCTGAAAAATTTTAATGAATAACGAAGAAGAACGTAGGTTTTATAACGGGACTCAGACGGTGTCCGTGTTCATTCGGCCATCATCCCAATTCTAAAATAATAGAATTAAATTAATGGCTTTACAAAAACCCAATAAATTGATGAAGGAGCAGAAAAACATCCAAAATTTACCTCGATCCGGTCGTTCGACATTGGCAACGCGCCTGCTGCGATCCCACTTTGATCGGTCGGAGTTCGCTCCTCAATCCAGTGAAGAATTGCAAAGAACGCCGAAGAACACTCGAGACGGAGAGAGAGAGATATGGGTTCCCCTTAATTCCATATTCAAGTGAATTTATGATCTCTTTCTGAATCTATACCGATGGTCAAGGATTCTGAAACCTCCACGCCCACCTATTTTATATCACGCCTAGGAAAAACACCCCATTTCGAACTCAATGAATGTATCATTTTTCTATTCGGGTACTTTTTTCCAAATATATATGAATAGAACTCCAGTGATAAAAATCACTAAGTCATTAATTTAAAAGGACAATTTTTCCTCTAGGTGATATCTCTCACAACAGGCATGCGCCCCGCAACTGTTACACCCCGCCTAGGGTAAACGGAATGTTCAGGACGCAACTTCGCCCTCTTATTTCCAGTCCGACCTACTATTAAGGAGAAAACACAACACCACCACCTGCATAATATAAAAATTCTTAATATTTTTATAAAATTAATTCCTGGCACACCGGGCCACAGAATCGCACACTGTCTTCGCGCCTAGCTCTAGAATTATTCATAGAAATATTCCAAAGTCTGACATGGCCAAGTGTTCGTGGCTTCGGCCATATCTCACTTCTCTTCTCCAGGGAATAGGCACCTTCTTGCTACGGTTTTGAGCTTTGCGGTGCGGATGATGACGAATTTTTTTGCGGTGGTGGTTCTCGTAGCGATGACGCTTTCCTCCTTTGGGCA
Organism: Viscum album; assembly: GCA_963277665.1. Classification (NCBI taxonomy): domain Eukaryota; kingdom Viridiplantae; phylum Streptophyta; class Magnoliopsida; order Santalales; family Viscaceae; genus Viscum; species Viscum album. The sequence goes on from OY728146.1 coordinate 529,501,625, forward strand.
TTCAGTTCAAATAGTGATTGGATTCTTCGCAGCGGATCATATCTAGTTCCTGTAGCAGGGACGCCTTCCTGCTTCAGGAATTCGATTCGAACAAAGTCTAGCTTCTTTGCGGAGACTCATATATGGTTCCTGTAGCGGTGGCGTCTTTAGGATTCAGGCATTCTATTCAGACAGTGACCGACTTCTTCGTTGAGGCTTAGATCTGGTTATCCCCTGGTTCTCTCTCATAGTTGGTCCACTTAGGTTTGCTCCCAGGTTCGGTCCTCCTTTTCCGCTTCGGTGATGGCACGATGGTTCCATCTCGATTGCTTCTTCTGCGCTCTGAACTTGCAATCAGCCACTCCATTCCAGGTCGTATTGGGAGCGTCATATTAAAAGAGTTTTTGGGCTTTACAGTTTGGCGGTTGTGGGTCTCCTAACGTCTTCTTATTCTTAATTTAGGGTTTCGACCCCCTTTTTCTTCTCCTTTTCTCTTTCGTTTACCTATTTTTTTCTGGTTCCCATTTTGTTTAGTGTTTATTCCCCAATTCTGTTTCCATATATGTTTCCTTTCTCGATGCGGCATTCAATCCTTTTTGGGAATGTTTTCGGATGGGTTTTGTCTATTGTTTTATCTCTGTTTGTTTGGTTGCTTTGAGGTTGTTTGTGACGGCTGTGCTTGGGTTGGTTTTCTTTGGTGTTAACGATTCCTGAAGGTTCTTGTCGCTGTTTGATCCTGAAAATACCTACTTTTTCTTTACTCTGGATCTAGGATTCCTCCGTTCTCTCCGAGGTGGAGCTGCACGGAGGTCTTCATGGTCTTTGGGATGTGTGTATGAGTGGGCGACTTCAGGAGGTTGATGGTGATGATGATTCGATCGTCGACGGTGAGGTTGCGGTCAGCTCCGGCTACGATAATGATGGTAATCTGTTTTTAGCGGACGATGCAATGTTACTGTGATGATTTTTTATGATTTGGCGGTGGAAGTTGTAGATGCGGTCGGAAGTGTTGCGAAGTTGAGGATAATGACTTTGTTGATGTGAATGCGTGATGGCAGTGATGGTGATGTGATGTCAGACCGGTGATATGATGATGGCAGTGTGGTCTGTTTTGAGGTCTCCCCATGGCGTGGATCTAGGTGGGTTGATGGTGGTTCGATGTTGATTTTGGCGGTATTTCAGAATTTTGGTTTTGAAATTTGAATGTTGTATCTTGCATTTTGAACAATTGTGTCATGTGAATAGATGTTCTTCATGAAATATGGGTATCCTATGGATCTTTTGTTTGGTTCCCACTTTTCCAAAAAGTGACTTTTAATAAATTAAAAAAAAGGATTGTGGTGACATGGCCAATACCCGAGTCGTTACATCACTCCAACCTTAGAAAATTTCATCCCCAAAAAACCATAAGAACAGGGAAAGCAATTGGACTCTCAACTGGGTCTTCCACACCAGTGAGTTCACCAACACACACCCCTTCCTGAATGCATAAGTCAAAGGGACTCATTCAACACACCTCAATACTATTCTCTTTGGGCGATACTGGCTCGCATGCACGATTTTTAATTGCGTCACAAAAATGCATCTCGGTGGGGGAAGGATCCCTATTTGTCACGCATTTGAAGCACGTCGAACAACACCCACATAGGGTCTTAATTATTCCCTGAAAAATACTCGTGCAAGTAATGGAAAGGAAAGAGTACTGCTAAACAGTGTCTATCAAAACTACTGTAGAAAGTAGAAAAAACATAAGGCGTACCTCTATCCATCCATGGAGCCTCTGGGTCAACAGCCTCTAGGGAATACATCTGTCCTTGACCTCACCCTCCAGCTCCCTGCGCTCAGCGTGGACCACCTGGGGGTGGTGGTGGGGGAATCTGATACGCCCTACCATCTCCTGCTACTACACCAACTTCGTCGCCACGTTTGCCGCCCTGCGAACCTACAAACTCGAGTAGTTGCTGCTACCAAGGCAGCATGTCTTCCAGCTCCCTCTCAACAGCATAACGGGTTGGAAAATCTCTAGAAATATTTCCCCGACCATCGCAAGCATAACACTACCTCCCCTACGGCTGACCAAAACTGGCCTGCAAGCCCTGTGAGACCAGAGCCTCCGATCCTCCATCCTGGGGTTGCTTCCTAAAACTTCGGCCATGCCCAATCCCCTTCTTCTGTCGTCTACTACCAGTTGTCGACGTCCCAGCTGCCACACGCCCAACACTAATGGGCTGAATCTTCTCAGCCAGAAATCTCTCAACGACCAAGGCTCACTCCAGCACTCTAGCATATGTGTGAAGACACAAAGAAACCACACCTGCCCAGATGTCTCTGCGTAGCCCCTGCTCAAAGGTCAGTGCCCTAAAGAACGGGTCTCAAACCATATCTAGGGAGTAGTGTGATAGTTCTGTAAACCTTGCTGAGTACTTCGACATATTCATTCCCTCCTATCGACGATTCGGAAGCTCCTGGATCCGCACTGACCTTAGGATCAAGGGATAGAACTCTTCTCAAAAGTGCTACTCAAAATCTACCCATGTGAGCATCTCCTTGTCATGGGACTACGTCACTAGGCTCCACCATCACCCGGAAAAACCATGCATAAGGCTTGCCGCTAGGACCACCATATGATCTAGAGGTTTCCTCACTAGGCGGAAGACTCGGTTGACTCCTTTGAGCTAGTCATTAGCTGCCTGGGGGTCTGGATCACCCCGAAACCTCAGAGGTCGCTGCCTCTGGAACTCATGTAGCGTACTTAGGCTGCACGCAACCTCGTCCTGCACTACCGGCACAACCAGCTGCTCGACAGGTGGTGGCTCAACTGGCAGACCACCTAGAGGTCCAGCCTCAGAACCCACACCCTCGTTCGCAGCCTCTACACGGGGCAGATCATCACCACTATCCCACTGTGGAACTCTTGTTGGCTGTCGTTGTGGAGGCATTCTGAAATACAATCAAGATGCACCATAGTCAAAGAGTATATCTAGAGAGATGACTCAAGAAGAACAAGGGAAACCCAAAACCCAATCATATACGATGCATGTATCGTTATGTCCTAGTGACTAGTGTCCAAATGTCTCGAGTCTAAAGGAAGGTAATCAGAGTCCAAGTGAATGGATATGCTGGCTGCCACACCAGCACTGGAGTCCCTGGCCTGAAAGCTGAACTCGAAATATCTTTACACTACCACTATGCACCCCAAACCAAACTCACAGCTAGACCAACAACACTCTGAGATCCCAAAGGTTGATCCTTCTCTGATACCACTCTGTCACGACCTGAACCAACGGTGCTCGAGCCGTGACTCCCTAAGCCCGCCTCCCATAGTCCATGGGTTCAAGACTAGCACCGAGTAGGCTATCACACACAAGGGAGGAATTTCTTAAGGTACCTATACACACGCACCCATATACACCTCTATGCAACAGTTTATAGATATATAAAACTGATATGTAAAAGCAAGAATACAATTATCCCATAATCAGAGTACAATAAAAGTATAAAAAAGGAAAAATAGGGGCCACCAAAAGAAAACTACAAAAGCATCCAACCTACTCAGAAGGAGGGAAATGATGCTAAAAGCACCTGCTGGTAAGCTCCTCAGCGTAACTCTAGTAAACCCCCCGTTCGGTCACGCACACTAATCTCCGCCTGATCCGGGTCCTCTTGGAACTCCGTCGAAAGGCATGTGGTCTGCACAAGACACAATCATCTGCAGGAAAAGCACATGTAGAGGTGAGTATAAAAGTACCCAGTAGGCACCCCAAAAAAACCCAAAATAAAATTGAGAAACTGAAAGGAAACAGTCAGCTCATCCTAGCCAGAGGGAACCCAAACAAGAGAGAAACTCTATCTTGAGACCATCCTCGCCTAAACACGACTAGTCAGCTCAGCTCAGGTGTATGCCCATACGTGCACCATGAAAAACCAGATATACTCAAACATGCACCAAGCCTCATGATGTTCCGACCTCTTAACCCGCAACAGACACATATCTAGGAGAACACACTCCACGAGCTCTATCATCCCAGATGAAACTCATCCGAGAGAAACACACTCATCGAAAAGCGTCACTGAGAAACACAAGAGGAAATAGAAAAAACCCAAATTTTTCGGATAGGGGATCACTCCTAGGGTCCGCTAGGGGATGCAAAAACCCACACCGGTATTCAAAGATCTCACAAATAGGAGATCACTCCCAGGATCCTTTGGGGGATACCAAAACTAGATCAGGAATTCGACAGAAACACGTCACTTTGATATAGGATCACCACCCGTGTCACGATAGTCCCGATGATACCGAAACCCTATCCGGTACATCTCGTGTTGTAGGGAATCGAACTGATGATGCTGTAACCCTATAGAAACCACACACTGAGTAGGGGATCATATAACTAATGATATCTTAACCCTACATTAATCCTCATGATGAGTAGTGGATCATGTACCTGATGATGCCACAACCCTACAGAGCACGGGCCACCGCATAGGGGATCATATTCCCAATGATGCCACAAACCCTACAGGGTTAATCCGCTAGATAGGGGATCTCCAACCATGGATAAACGGTCACAACGATACCAAGAACCCTATCTAGGGAACCGATGCTAGAGGATCCCTCCCTGGGGCCACCTAAGGGATGCCACAACTCTAACAGATTAAACATTCCATCGAGAGGATCACAAACCTATGATAAGGTTGTGATGCCACGCAAACCCTCATAGGAACGAACCAAGGGAGTACACTCAACCACCGCTGGTCCATACATCGCTAACCAAAGTGACCCTCCACAATGCTACACCACACACCTCCAAGGCCGATACTAAGGCTGCCATTGTGATCCACACGGAAGAACACACAGGATAGGCTATTCACTCGTATGAAATGGACAATCGGTGCAAAAATAACTATTCACCTAAGCCAGCCCATGTGGGTCCAACTCTATGATCCCAAAACTCATCAAGTGGATCATACCATTGTGATCCCATAGAAAAAACACACGGAATCGACTACTCGATCGTCCCAAACAGACGTCGGGTGAAAAAGAGATATTTCATCATAAAATGTGAAAACTTGGCCCTGTGGGGCCCACAGCCTGCCTCTTTCCCAAACACTGAAAGGAGCACCTCAAAAATCTTGTATGAGGACTAGGGTCATGCTTCCACTAAAATCGCATCAATCGGACGTCTGGTTCGCAAGGCATGTCTGTAGTGATATTTAATAAAAATTTATCATTATTAAATTAAAGGGTTTCGGGTCACCCGCCCTCAGGAACAAAACCCAAAAATAGAGATACTCAAATAAGAAAGTCAATCTTGATGAGACAAACCCATATCCGCTGAAGGTGCGTTAAACGTATGCACCGTTTAGATACTACGGCCCCTTGAACACAAGGGGCCCAGAATGGGTCGGTCTAGATAGCCGGCCCGCGACCCAGCCGCAGGTCGGGTCCAGCTCGCCCTGACTTGTTCGAAACCACCAGAGCCCTATGGTCTGGTTCTTACACCAACTGGCTGAGCATCTAGTCTCATTCCCTGTGCACCGAGGTCAGCGCCTCGGGTCCTCTGCCCCGACCACGACCGACTGAGCCACCACCTCCTGACAAGCCGAGCGCACCGCCGCATGCTGGAAAACAATGTTGTGGCTGCCTGGTCTCTCCGATCCTCCATCGGTACAACTAGTGCGGCCCGGTCCCCGCTACACCATGCTGGCAGTCGTCTCCTCCCGGTCCTCACGACTCCTCCCGGTCGTACGCCGTCCGTTCCGGCCACACCCAACACCGCCGCACCGGACCGGCCCATCCAAGTTCCACCTTTGTCTAACCGCGCTGCACCGAACGACTCTCGCCGGCTCCACCGCTATGCTACCCCAATCTCTGGCCACCACCCTTACTAGAGTCGGGGCTTCCATCGGCCGCCACAACCGCTCTGGCGGCCCTATTTCAAAAGCAAAGATGGTTTTTGGATCCTTGGGACGTGGCCTTCATAGCGCCTTCCCTCGATCAACGTTCTGACGGTTGATTGGCCCATCTGAAAAATTTAGATGAAGAATGAAGAAGAATGCGGGTTTTATAAGAAGACTCAGACAATGACCATGATAGTTCGACCATCGTCCCAATTTTAAAACTATAGAATTAAATGGATGGATTTACAAAAAACACAATAAATTGATGAAGGAGTGGGAAAAAAACCCGAAACCCTACCCCGATCCGGCCATTCAACATTGGAGATGCGCCCGCTGTGATCCCACTTCGTTCTGCCGAAGTTTGGTCCTCAATCCGGCGAAGAACAAAAATTAATGTCGAAGAACGCTTGAGGGAGAGAGAGAGAGAGAGAGAAATGGGTTTCCCTTAATTATACATTCAAGCGAATCTATATACTCTCTCTGAATCTCTACTGATGAGCAAGGATTCTGAAACCTCCGCACCCGCCTATTTTATATCACGCCTAGGAAAAAAACCCCATTTCGAACTCAACAAAAGTCTCAGATTTCCATTATGAGATTTTTTTTGAAAGTTATTCGAAAAGATCACCAATTATAAAAATCACTAAGTCATTAATTTAAAATGACTATTTTTCCCCTGGGTGACTTCTCTCACAACAGGTCTGCGCCCGCAACTTTTACACCCCGCCTAGGGTAAACGGCACGTTTTGGACGTAGTTGTGCCCTCAGATTTCCGATCCGAGCTACCATTTAAGAGAAAACACAACACCACCATCTGAATAGTATAAAAATACTTAATATGTTATCAAAATTAATCCCGAGCACACCAGACCTCGGAATCGCATACCTTCTTCGCGCCTAGCTCTGGAATTATTTATAGGAATATTCCAAAGTCTAAAAGGGCCAAAACCCAAGTCGCTAAAAATAATCTCTTTATCTGAGAATAATTTTCTTATCATCGGGAACATATTAATTTTTATCTTTCCCTCAACTGTGTGTTTTTATTAAAAAATTAAGTTGCTACTGAATCACTTTTCATGGTAAAATTCAATATATGATCACAAAACCTTATTGAAAAAATATTGTAATAAAATAATTATATATTTCATAATTTTTAAAATTATTACATCACTAGTAAAATACATTAAAAACATTCCACATTGATCCAATTACATAGAAACATTAATCATTACACTTTAGTTGTATCAATAAAATAATCATATCCATGATACCTTGGCTTTTTCTGAGGTATATTCCCTTGACATATGTGGCATTCATTTGAATAGTGCCCAATATCCTTATAGTGGAATAATTGCAAATTTAAATTTTATTTTTTCCCTTTCAATAAAAAAATTAGTCGAATTTTTCTCCACCCTAATAAATAACTCCCATTCTATTTAAGAAAGTAACAGTGTGTTATATTCCACAATAATAACATGGAGGAAAATCATTCATTATGTTTCCCTTATACATTTTATGATCTTCCATCCTCATATTCTCCATATTCCCTTCAAAGACTTAATACTTAAACTATTATTTCTCTGTATTGATGGAACATAAAACTATTTTATCATATGATGATAAGTTTTGGGTGAGCATTTCCCTTTGGAGACATGGCTTAAGCCCTTCAAAAAAGTGACCAATCATGAACTCTGTGTTCCATATGTAATCTATAGTATGCTTGGATAATTGAAACAAAACTAAAGAGCTTGAGCAAATATGTCACCTCTTCTTTGGGTAACTCTTATTAGTTTGAACCAGAGGGAATAATTGGATGGATTTATAAACAAATTAATGCTTCAAGGAGGGTTTTAATGATGTTGTGAGTCCATTTTCATAGATATTGGATGATCTATATTTACTTCAGAAGTGTGATAATGGGGAAGAGTGAATTACATTTCATAGTGGAAGAGGAGTGGCACTCTTGTAAATACCAAAACATATACATTAATGGGAGGTATCTTTTACCCAATGTACCTCCAAAATGAAAAAATAATTTCATATATGGGAATAATGGTTGATAAAAACTTCTACCACATAAAATATTTTCATTTTTGTAATTTGGTTTCCCATATTTTATGTTTTCTCATTTTTATCATTTTGAATTTTATTAAATAAACTATTTTTATAAGCTATATAAATTAACAATTAAGAAAAAATTAAATTGGTTATTATTATAAAATATATATAGTTAATTATAAATATTTAAGCTAATATAAAAATTAAAAATTCCCTTGCATGTTGGAAATTAATTTTAAACAAGTGCATGCAACATCTAAAAACACTTCCCTAACCCGGACCGTGCTAACAATGTTTTTACAAACATTGTGTCATTAAATTTATTATAAAAGATAAATTGGTTTATTAATATAATACATATAATATTTATTAACACTTAAAATAACTTTTAATAATATATTATTTTTTTTAATTTTAAATATTGTAAAAAATATAATATATTTTACAATAACATTAATGTAAATTTTTACATTATTTATTTAATTTAAATTTAAAAATATCAAAGAAATATTGGAATTAAAATATATTAAGTTCAAAGATATGTTACATTATAAATTAATCTAAAAAATAATTCAATCAATTTTCTTCACTTTTAATATTTATAGTATCATTTATTTTAGTAGATTTCTAACTAAATAATCACTACATTGATATATCTAATGAATTTTAAGGAAATAATTAATATCTAAAACTGGATAATAAATTATTATGATAAATATATCCCACTTATAATTAAAATGGATTTGTATGGTCGTGAATATGATGTTTTTTACACATTTCAATGTTTTATAAATGTTAAAGGCAATGGAGGTTCCCTTTTTGTGTTTTCTCATTACCTAACATATCATATGGTGAAATTTCATGAAATATTATCCCAGTAAACCATAAAATTTTAAAAAATAGGGGATATGGTCTAAATACTTGAATCCAATGTCTTTTAGACAAGTTTCTCTGCCATTTTGGCACTTAATATTGGTGTTTAGTCTCTTCTAACGCATAATTTTACCTTAATGACTATAATTAATTTTAATCACATCTACTAATATTTTTTGTAAAAAAATATGTTACTATTATTAGACTAAAAATATTATATTTATTATAACCCTATAACTAAATTTTAGAAAAATTCAAATCACATAAGTGAGATAATAATGTTTAATAATAATCCTACAGATGTAGCGAGAAAAAAAGTTTTTAATGGATAATCATTCAAAAGTTTAATAAGTATATATATCCAAATTAAATATAACAGTGATTAAAATGAAATAACTTTGACTAATATATGTATAATTTTCCTATAATGTCTTTAAGAACAAATTTAAAATAAAATTTAACATAAATAACTATTTAAATGAAAAGTTTGTTTTCAAGTAGAAAAATTATTTTTCACAATTTATCAAAACACAAAAATTATTAGAAAAATAAAAAAATTACCTGAAGAAAATATTGAAATTTCTAATTAATTTTTTTTTATTTTGAGAAATAAAATTTCTAAAATTTAGTTTTAAAATAAAATCTCAATTAAAAGGCGATAACACGTGGTCTTTCGTGAAATACTAGAGAACTCACTATTTCTTTTAGTGTAAGAATAACATGGTGTTGCATATAAATAAATATACAAACAAAATTAATATTAGTATAACATAAAAATAGAGTAATTTTAGGGGGTGTTACAATAGTCAATGGGTTAAACGTAGTGAAAAAGTGATTGTATGCTAATACACTTCGAAGAAAAACCCCACATACACATCTGATTGATGGTGACAATGACAACAAAGAAATTCTATACTTTCTTGAATTTAACTCACAACCTCCTTATAGCAACTCATGTATTAATTAATCAACTCAAAAACACTTCTATGTTTTTATATACAATGTGTCTTCATCCAAAAAAAATGAATTTTATTTATTTAACTAAAATCACGTAAATCATTAAATATTATCAAATTAAAATTTATAAATTTTCATCAAAAGTAAAAAATAAACCATATCCACTTAATCAATCATCAAATCAAACATTTTTCTATCATATTCTCAATAATATGCCTAAACAGATTTTTTTGGAACTAATGGAACATTAATCACCTTTAAACAAAACCAACATAGAAATAAATCATTATTCAATATGTCTAATATGACTAGAAGAAAGTCAATGTATAAAAAAGAGAATATATTGTAATAATTTCATATTTTACATATAATTTTGATTTATAGTTAACAACTTCATGCCTTGATTATTTCCATTAAACCACATTTGGACCTATAAAAACATGTACATTCATGATTTTCAATAAAAAATTATAAAAAGTTCACACATGAACCTAATGAATTTAATTTTTATCCATTTTACTCTCCTTAAATACATGCCCCCTTAATAGGTGAGAGAAAAATATCTAGAAATACACTGTGTTTTTTTCAAATACACTAGATAAATGAATAAGGAAATTTAAAAACATATTTATGTTTTCATTTATCCCAAATTGAAAGAAAATTAAAATAATAAATATGGGAGAGGGGGAAAACACCATACCATATCCTTATGAGAGGGGGGATTGAACTCCTATTTCCGACATCAATATTTTCAAATAATAATTTGATAATGGTTTTCTAAAAACATATTATATTTACACTAAAACATGAATAAATTATCTATTTATTTCTAATTTTTCCAAAATATCCTTGATGAAGTGATATTTGGTATAAATTTAATTTCACATTGAATTCTAAAACTGATTGTTTAATAATTTTTTTAGTTTGATTAGAACAATCCAAGAGAATTGAAAACTACTCATTCACCTTATCGAAATCTAAGTAAATTTTCATCCACATAAATTAATTCATGGCTATAATTTCAACTACATACTCTACCACATTAAATATTAGTTTTATTGAATTCTGCTTCATTTTGTTCCAACAAGAAGACCACAAAACCTGAAGGAACACTCCATCATATTTGGTGTTTCGGTCATCAACTCTTCCTACCAAATATGAAATTTGAAATCCATATAAATTGTACTCTCTTTTACTGTCATATTCCAAACCAGTGACAAATTTTACTTTTATGTATCTGAGGTTATATTTATCAGTAATATGATAGGAATTTTTTGGTGAGTGTTTGGGTGTGTATAATTGAGTGGAAAATAGGCTATATCTTTCCCTGTTGATATTTAGTTGAACAGACTTCCAATTAGTCAAGAAAACACTCTTTTATCTACTTTGTTTCCTTTGTCACATTTATAGAAAATTATTCCCAATAATATAAGGGTAAAAATAGGTATTTATTCCTCAATTCATAACCTTTTTTTGATGTTATATAGTATATATTTCTTACTACTTAAATATAATATCATTATCTTGATAAAATTGTAAGCTTAGAAAATACCTCATCATGCCGATCATGGTCATTTCAAATAACTCCTTAATCAGTTTGAAAAATATTTTTTGTATTCTTAATCATTTCTAGAAAAAACTATATCATCTATAAAAATAGTAACAATGATAAATACCTTATTGTCATCAATAATGTAGGGGTTGTTTAAAATTCTATCCTTTTTGAATTATGACTTGAAAATGAAATGGTCAATTTTTGAATACCAATATTTTTAGCATTTTTCAACCAATATAAATATTTATTTATTATAAATACACAATTATTATATTTTAAAATTAATAAAAAATAAAATGTCTCAATAAAAACGCATCTTCCAATTCACCTTATAAGAAGGAAAATGTGGAATCCATTTGAGAAATATTTCATTTCCTTTGTGTAGAAAAAACAATAAATATTAATAAGATTTCTTTTCAAAGAAACTCATGAAAATTGCACATAAAAATATAATCCTTCATCTTAATAATAACCCTTACACAAAATTCTTCCATTATTTCTAAATCCATCACATTTTTTATTCAATTTTAATATGAAAAGACAATTATCTATGGTGACGATATTGAATTTAGGATTGGGTTGTAACTCCTTTGTTTCATTCTTCTATATTAGATCCAATAATTCATTCATGGAAGAATTATGTTCTTGATAATTCATATATGGTTCAATATAACTTGGTTCAACCTATCAAAATAGTGAGATATGTGGTGTTTTCCTAAAAGAAATCCTAATACTAATTTATTATCCTTGATCTCTAATAATGTTTTGTACCTCCACTAACATTCTAAATCATTTTTTTTTTGAAAATTAATTTTACTCTTAATTACTTCATTTGGATGAATTGTTATCTTAAAATATAACTAATACAGAACATCCATCATATATGACAACTTCTTATTGTTATTTAACCAAACCAGATTGATTATTATCAACTCAAAAACATTTTTCATGTGTCAACTATCATTAAATGTTCTATATCTTCATCATCAATAGTTATCATGATATTATTTGTCTATTTATATTATAAATGGTATACTACTATATTTTGTTTATAACTTAGAAAGACCCCATCAACACCACATCATTCAAACTTCACATGAATTTCACCATTGAGTTTCACAATTCAATGTATTGAAAATACCATTAAATATTACAATATTGGGGTAATGTTATAATACATCTCGTATAGTGAAATGCTATAATTTTATTTTGAATAATTAGAAATATTGAATATGAACATTTTATTTAATATTATATCACTAAAAATACTATATATCATTACTCTTTATCATTATTGATAAATCCTTTTCTACTAAGATTATATTTTTCAATTCATTCATAGTGTTTTTTTGTGGTTTTTATGGTTCAAGGAGTTAATGGTTGATAAAAATATTCTCATGAAGATATAAAAATTCCAATTTTTTATTCAACTCAATATCCTATCAAAAATTTCTATAGAGAATGTCCAAACACATTTTCCACACTATTACTAAAATTATTTAAATTATTAGGGTATAATAATTTATGTTTCATAAACATGTTGCATGTGATATCAGTAAAGTGATCAACAATTAAAATAAATTATTATATCATTAAATTGGTCAAATTATCAAGTATATACATGTGTCAAAATGAATAATCCACATGGGATGAGATGTATAAATTTCAACCTTCATATCTAATGAATTTTTAACCTTACCATTAAAAATGTGGAGCTTATCAGGTATCCATATTTGATCATTTAAGGGTCATAAGACATACGTTATCAATATACAATCTTTCACATATTTGTTTTATAAACTAATGAAAATTATTTTTTCCAGTTTTCATTTTTTTCCGAATTAATATAGAAGCATAAATCTTTAGGACCACCTACTTATAATACGTTTCAATTATTTTTCTATCCTCTTGTAACAATAATAGCATTTTTATGACCTATCACATGCAAACCATCTTTCTTGAAAACAAAATCATTAATTTCTTCACATTTATAATAATAACCTAATAGATTATGATTAAAACCATCAGAAAATGAGTTATTCCTATACTCCGTATTTTCATTACCAATAATAAATGAAAGAACTCCTTTAATATTGATTTACCCATCATCCCCAAAGTAACTGAGACTTCATTGTGGTACTCAAAAATTTAAAACCTATTATCATATGTGAAGGATACCCACTATAAAATACCCATTAACTTTACCCATATAACTTATTTAGTAAAACATAAATAAGAATAATATTTTCCTCATATTCCCTCTTTATCTTTTGAAGATTTTGAGAGTTTAAATTCGAACACTATTATGTTGGTATAAGGACAAGAGACAAATTTATATAATGACCAAAATTGTCAAATATACCATTTACTTCATAAATTTAAATGATAAAAAAAATTACACTAAATATGTATCCTTTGAGTGGTTTGATTCCCCTAGAAACATATCTTTAATGCTTTATAGATTCATTGTAATATTGGTGGCTAATCTAAATCATTCTCATTTTATTCCCAAATCTTCCACAGTACCAGTAGAATACATTAAAGTCATAACTTCTAGTATAATACCTTTCCCATCCACAATATTTCACATTCCTTTATTTATTATTTTGATCCACAATTTTGGCTTCATGTGATCAAAAATTATTTTTATCATTTAATATCACATTTTGTAACTTAGTCTATTTAAGACTCTATAGTGCCACCAGTTTTAACAGTGTTTGATTTTTGAATTTATGTTTCAATAATTTAAAAAATTTTATGATTCACATGATATAGCCACAAAAATGGTCTTAAAAACATTATTTTTATTTTAGATATTATATAAAATATTTTTAGATTCCCCAAATTGATGAATAGAATATTTGAGCTTGGATATAGTGTCACTCAAATCCTATTCATCTTTGAATAGTCTTCATTAAAAAATTTACTTCACTTTAACCATCTCTTTTTTCCCATGCATATTGATGTTAAATGTGTTTTTATCATCGTGAAATTTATTTATATCATTAATTTATTTTAGAAAAATGATATTTTCTTCATCATATTATGATTCATAGTTACCTATTAGTTAGTCATCACAATTATATTCTTATTTATTTTAAATATTCATGATTTTTTATCAACATTATTTTATATCACAATTTTGAATAACTATGATCAAATTTTCTTATTCAACAATTATAGGACCAATACATTCGTCACTAGTAATTTTATCATCATTTACCTTAGAAATAAGTAACATGATACAATTATAATTAGATGTTTTAACCACTCCTTCCTCTTCACTATAAACATTTCCTTCATAATTTGATAATAATTTTAATTATTATATATATATATATATATATAATTTCCTCCAATTGTATTTAATAAATTGATATGAATTTTAATTAATATTTTCAAATAATCTTATAAGTATCACATATTCTTTATTAAAATATTATTCTTACATCAATATTGTGAATATTTCTAGATAGTTTCTAATAGTTACGAACATGAATCATTTTAATATAATAGTAAATTTTAGTTTCATACACCCTGTAAATCTTCCCAAGAAAAGTGGATTAATCATATAAAATGTCTTAGTTAACTCTTATATTATGTTACAATAGTTAGATCCATAATCCTTTCCAATAATCATGACATTATCCTACATATATGATTTAAAATAATTATCATTTTATTTATTTTATTTACTATCATTATCATTATCACTCTTCATCACAGAATATATGATACTACTCTGTATGTCATTAATAAAATTAGAAATTTGATATTAATCTTCTAAATATGATATCATTGCATCAAATTAATATCATTTAATCAACAATATATTCCCAACTACATTTGAATATTCTAAATTTTCCATGAATCTAATTATAGTTATTATAATATAATTTATTCTTCTATGAATAAATTATCAAAAAAATTATCATTTATCTTTTTTATATATTAATATTTATATCTCAAGATTTGTAAATTTTCATTATTTATGTTTTAGATCCTTTCATAAATATTTTCCATCTTTCCCCAAATATCATTTTCCATAATGACTCCTTTATCCTTTAGAAATTCAATTTTGAACAGGGAAGATAATATTGAATTTTAATTGTGTCCATAATTTCCAAGATTCTTTTTATCTATTTTTATATCATCACCTCTATCATGAGTAGTAAAACAACCTATTGTTACTTCCAAAATAGTGTAGTTAATATCCAATAGATAAAAAACATCTTATCCTTGAAAAAATGGTAATTCCTTAAATCACATATCGGAATCCCATTTATACTAAATAAATTCATATTTTCCATTATTGATACTAGAAAATAGAATTATAAACACTTATTAAAAAATCATTAAAGATAATCATCTCAATGAAGGAACCTACCTCTGATAACAATTGAAAATCCACCCTTAAGATAAATGAAATTACTCAGAGGGAGAAAATCAGTGATTAATAATTTCTATACATTTTAATTTTTAAATAAAATTTGTTAATGATACTAGTAAAAGGATGTTATAGTTAAACACCCTGACAAGAACACATGGATAAGGAGTAATAAATTTTAAATAGTTCACTACTCAATTAGTTTATCTTGTCCTTAGCCTAACCCATAAATACTCAAGGTAACATAGTCCAATAGAAACAATATAGTATATTACAATGTGTATAGGATGACCCTGAACTCATGATGAACCACCATCTATTGATGGTGTGAGTTCATCCCATATAGTAATAATAATTCAAATAGTTTTACAACAATTGGAATGTCTCTCATAGTATTAGACTTCATGTATGTTGTTAATATATCGCTTTCTTATTCCTAGCACACATGGGAGGAATTATAATTTTATCCCTTATTAAACTATTGTGCAACATTAAGGAATAATAACTTTTTATTCTTCATCATCTATTATATTTATTTTTTATTAAAGAAAATTTCTTGGGCTTTAGGTTATAGATTCTTGTCAACAGATTCTAAAAAAATCCACATTAACTTTCATCCATATTTATTCACAAGATAATATCATGGATAATATATGAATATTATTTACATATTATATGAATTTAAATATCTATAATTATATGTATTTTATTTTCTTATTAATAATTATTTAAAAATAATTCAAACTCTTTTATAGTGAGTGAATGATTTATATTTTAATACCTATAATAGTGGATAAAAATATCTATATGATATTTTAATATTCAAGGTAAAAAATAAGTTTTTTTCTTCAAAAATAATTAGGCTGAAATAAATTTTCAATTATATAAAAAAATAATCACTTAAACTATTTTTAATAAATTTACATATGTTTCAGCATGAAACTCTACATCATGGCCCTCTTATGCCATAAATGAATTCCCAATTTAACGATATTCCTCTTACATTAGTACCCAATAATTTTCATCTTTGATCATAATAATATGATTATCATGATTTTTTCATTATATAAAGATCAAACTAATTCATAATATGATTTAATGCAATATCAATAATTAGAAATTAATTCTTCAAACACAGTATTATATCACATAGATCATCAGATTTTTCTATAGATAAAAAGAATATGATTGGAATTTTCAATGGATTATATTCTAGTAAAGGAATAAGTTTATTAAAAAAGTCATTATGATTCTATTTTAATACAAATACATTCATCAAAATTATTATTCACTTCTTTAAAAAGAATCAGTTTCCAAAAAATACATACATTATACTATAAAAAGATATAGTCTTCCATTAAAAGATATATGTTTATACCACTAACCATTACATAGCTTAGATAAAATGACTATCCATGTTGTGTAAAATCAATAAAATGAATTTTTCTGTTGGATAAAAGGCATGTGAAAAAATTAGTGACCTTAAATAGTGATCACATCTTATGGGTCTACATCATTATATAACCACATGTACAATATACTAACAGTGTGGATCATTGACATGAAGAAATATTGAGATAATATGTGAATAAAAAATTAATGGAATAACAACTCAAACATAATACTACATGAATTTATAGTTAGTGAACCAAACAAATAAACAAATCCAATAAAATATTCCTTTCATAGTCTATAAATTCCATATATGATTTATTTTAACTCAGTACATCCCCCAATCACTTCCATCATATTTTAATCTATTTATAAACTCGTAATATTGTGGAAAATAATTTCTCTTAAACCTACAAATCATTTCCTTATTTTCATTGAAGAATAATACATCAACCATTAAATTTAGATTGAAGATTAGTTTTTATTGAAAATATAATCTAATATAATAGATCATATCTACAGTTTACATATTTAAAATATAATTTCTCCAAACATTGGATTAACACTACAAAACATTAAACTATATAAATATACATTAAAAATAGTATAACCATTAGGAGTAGAATTATCTAGTCTCAGCTGTAAAAACTTATACTATAGAGATATATATTCAATGATATATGAATATAAATTGAATAAATATATGTTCATTGTTGTATGGCCTTAAATTATAACTATATGTGATAAAATATGCTTAGCCTAAAACATCATCATCTAGTTCAAGATTTATGACCAATAATTATCTTCACCATCCTGCATGGTTAAAATAATTCACAAGGTGTATTCTCAATTAATATACAGTTTTCTCAACTCAAAGAACAATTAATACCAACTCATATTTATTTTTCCAATTTTATTTGAAATTAAATGCCCACCATGTTGTTCAGACTTGTACAACCTCACACTACCTAATAAAAGACATATCAAGCTTTCCAGGTTGAAATCCGACAATACGGTAGCCTAAGAAAAAATTGAGACTCCATTCAAGGATAATTCATCATGAATGATCTTGGAAAAATTGAATATTTCAAATTAAAAGGGAATAAAACATGTTCAGAAAAATACTAAAAAGAAAAAATGAAGAAAAATAAAGTCCCTCCCTATAAAGTATCCCTAATTAATGGATTGTAAAAAAGATATAGTTAATTTGAATAACGTATAAAATATTTTTTTCAACCATATAGTCAAACCAAAAGTTAATTATTGCTTTCCATGATACATAGCCTATGAAAAAAATTAAATCATCCTATCAACCCTTTCATATCACTTTATAAGATCAAGAAAAATAACTATGAATACAAGTTTAGGGTGCTCAAAACTAGTAGAACAACAAAATAATAATTCCAAATGCTATATTTTTTTTACATATCATTTTCCATAATTTAATTTCATATAATAGTGGACCAGATATAGTGTATAGTGATTGAAATTATACTGATATTAATCAGTGATCCATGACCAAAATGAAATCATCAATCCCTGAATGGGAAAATATATTTCATGGAGATGACATGTAATGAACTATCCTAGATACCCTCCCAAATTGGTACCCAACAGGAAACATCACATACTCATAGGGAATTCCCAATCCCAATGGGTTGGCAGCTAGCACATGGGAATCAAAAAAAAGAGAGAACCATTTTTTCAAACCTGAAGCAACAAAAACATGGAACAATTTCACATTTGTGGAAGAAACAAAATAATAAATTTATATATTCCAAACATAAATAAAACATAAAAAACCAAACCACTCAAGAGAATTAATAATCTCAATGTACAAGTCCAACAATAAGGGACTACTAAAACAGAAAAAAAAAACTACTACATGAGATTTATTTAGAAAACTATCACCATCTCAGCACCATCTACCAGGACTCAACTAGCTGGAAACCATAACACCTAACTATGGAACCTTTCCTTTTACTATATAAATGATATACAAATGTACACACACTTCTGAATAACTAAGAAGGAGAGAGATAAAAGGCTTAGATGGATTTCATCCGGGTGCTCCCTAAAAAGTATTCATACAAAAACTCATGTATGATCATTTTAAACAAAACATGGAATAATGAGGGGAAAATTATTTATATCAAAATCATGGTCAGTATTTCCAATTTTCCATAATTTTAAAAACGCAAAGTTAGAAATATCAATTTCCAAAGTAAAAAAATATAAATATAAAAAATTATAGCAGTATAATTGAAAAGAACAAGTAAATATTAGAAAGGAACTCAATACATCAGGATTACAAACAACTGAAACTGTAAAAAATGACTAGATTTCAACATGTCCTTATAAAATAGGCCTAAGGAGTAGAGAAACACCAAATCAGTGAACCTCCAAATAATCCCAAGAACACGTACCAAGAAAAATAAGACATGGGATAAAAGAAAATACCAATGATTAAATACCCTGATGGAAATATTAATGATGAAACTATAATAAAACATCCACCTATGTACCAGAGGCTTCCCATGTGAATCATTTTAAAATAATTTCTATTCTTTGAAAATACATTGTTTTACATTTACCATAATCCAGGGAAAACACCCTTTATCATACAAACATTTTTATACACATGAAACAACCATGAGAAATTAATTTATACATAAATTTATAAAAAGAACAGGTGTAAT
Organism: Viscum album; assembly: GCA_963277665.1. NCBI lineage: Eukaryota > Viridiplantae > Streptophyta > Magnoliopsida > Santalales > Viscaceae > Viscum > Viscum album. Next base: position 529,521,426 of record OY728146.1, read on the forward strand.
ACAGTTTCATCAACATAATATAGAGAAAAAACCACAAACCTCCAATCTCAGGGTCACGCATGCCCACAAAGGATCAAAAAAAAGAGAATGAAGCAATTACCACGGAGTCCCTAGAATGAATCTCCATATCTCATAATTGATATAGTAAAAAAATTGTTAGAGGGGAAGAGGAAGTTATACTGAAATCATAATTCACATGCTCTAAACAAATACCACCAAAGGAAACAACCCTCAGACCAAGATCACACCACGGATCCTGAAAAGAACCAGGATAAATATAATAACATATCAAAAACTCTAACAACCGAACTCCACAACACTTCCAAAATCAAAGAAATGAATAAGAAGAAATGACAACTCACCTAGAGAGATGAAAATCCACCACCACATTGATCAATCTCTAAAAAGATCAATTTTAATTGAAAAAGACTCTGAAAATTAGAAGAGAAGGGTTCTAGATTGAGATACTAGAGATCTGTGTGAGAACGAAATGATATGATCACCCGTACGACACCCTAAAAAATATCTTGACATGAAATTTACATGGTTTGTTATGCCGTTTCTGGTAGTGTGACTCCTTGAGTACAAATATACTAAAAAACCCATCACCTTTTTATTGAAAACCAAAATATTATTATTATATATTGTGTATCCATCACAATCATGTAAACTATACACAATATTTAAACCACTCTTGTATTGTCTCTAGCAATAAAGTACACATCAATGTAACACATTTACTTACTATGTAACATTATCATACATAGTATAAAACTAAATATTATTACTTGAAAATTTAAATCACCTTGGGTGTTCCCCAAAATTTAATTCCTTTTTTGAAACCATGTTCTTTATCATGAGGATTCCCAAGATACACCTCATTAATGAGGTAGGAAATAAAATCGGGGAGAATCACATGAAAGTGAGTAATAGGATGCAACATGAAACCTACTTCTATATAATCTTGTTAGCCTTATATTTGAGGAACCATCTTTGAAACAATTTTTTTGGAACCCTTCTTTCAAGTGGATTCATTTTATCTTGATATTACTCTTGAAAAATGTTATAAGTATAGATGAATAATACCTAAAGTGAATTAGAAATCGTGGAATTAAGAAATGATTGAGAATAGAATATGTCTTCATTAATTATAAAAATATAAGATAATCTATAGTTCAGAGTCTCTCTATGTAAAAAATAGGAAGGAATAATCAATCATAATTTTTGATCAGTTGATATTAACAAAATTTAAAATTATAGATGGAAAAAGATGAAATATCCTAATAGTCCTCCACGTTTATTAGCTTTAACTTTTCTCAGTGAACATATTTTGAAAAAAATGAAAAAAAATTCTAGGATTCTTCATTCAAAGCCCATGATATCCATGTTTTTTTTAAATGTATGCATTTCGTTTTTCAATGTGAGCATTATACTCCCAGGTCTCCATGGTCATAAAAGTGACACAATTATTAATCTAATGTTATTAAATAGATATTTAATTCAATTACATTAATGATTTTTAAAGTGCTTCCTCTTGATGGATAACATTATTAAATAGGTGAAGATCATATTTATGTTATAGGATTCTCATGGATGATTTATATTTTCCATATGAGGACTTGAAGGTTATGATAATCAAATATTCCTATACATATAGAAGAGAAGAGTTGGTGAGAGATTTAATCCTTACCCTTGATCTTTTTCAACTGGGTCTCTATAATGAAAATACGAGCCTAGAGACTTTTCGACTTACTATTCATACAATCATCTAAATATATTTTTGAATTTTCACTCTAATAATTTTTTAGCACCGTTATGTAATCATGATTAAATTTTATAAATGGGGGAGAAAAATACGAATATAGGTTTCAATGAGTCTCCAATTAATACCCCTTGTCTATTTACATCTATAGGCTCAGTAGATGTTGTCTCTTCAAGTATATTACTAGTTTATGAAATAATAAAACCAATTTCAACTGTTTCGTAATTATCTTTCATCATTTTTATTGAGACTATGACATTAATGATATGAAAAATGTATAAAGATGAATAATTTTCATGATGTTTTTATGGATTTTTAAGGAGACCCTAAATTTTGATGATATGCTACAAGGTTTCTCTAGAAACCTTGGTATTATAGGAAAATGGATGGTTTTCCCATTTTATGGACCATCCATGCACCACATCTAGATATATTCATACCAATTACTTATCATAATACAATGATAAGTTTCTTATATATTCCATGGGTGGTGGTATGATCATAGACTTCATATCTTATCAGGACATCATCAATCGTAGCTAGAGGATTACAATAGTATGTCCCCCAATACATACTCTTATAAATTAAATAGGGGAAACCATTGTTTTTTCTGAAGTTGTTATGAAAATATATAAGGTTCATAAGGCTCATAGATGATAAGAACCTCCCATCATGCTCTTTTCCCCCATCCAAAAAAAGAAGTAAAGAATGAATTCTCTAATTTTTTGGTGTTTATATTGTCAATGATCATTTTTGAAGGTGAAGTATAGGGAATGAAGGTACAATGTGAATAATTTATTAGCATTTTATGAAATTATATAATTATCAAATTCATCTATTAGATTATATAAATGTTTTGTATCATGGAAATAGATGTTTAATTAGGATTTTTTGTGGTATACAGGTACTCATTGAATCAAAAGTGAAATTCCATCCAACCATAAAATAATTAATATAGAAAATTAGTTCATTATAGGGTTACACCTTCTTTTATATAGGGAAACATATGGTAAATCTGGGAAAGAACAAGAAATTCCATAATAACTATTATACATATTTTAGTAGCATAATCATAAACATGGTACCAAAACAAATTTCTGAGTGAGAATACCTAATATGGAAGATATAGCCACTAAAAATATTTGCATGGAATCCTACTAATTGATGGGTAATGTTATATTTGGTTATGCAATGTAACTCAATAAAGTGTATTTCCCAGATTCTAGGTTATTACAATAAAAATGATTATTATTACTAGCATTTTGGGAAAAGGAGTTACTTGATCAAATGACCGTGGTCTTAAATACATTAAGATAAATGATAGAATACTCTCATTTTATCAATGAAATGATTTATTGGATATTAATACACATTTCTAATATCTCATTTTCATTGTAAAAATTGATCTATCCTTAAGGGAGGGGAATTTTAAACATCCTTCCATATATTCACAGTAGGAAGGAACTCATAATAAACCCCAAGGATAAGGTTACCTATCTACAGTCAGATATACCATAGACTAATTCCTACAACACTATTTGGTTGGGAGAATATATAGGATTCATAGCACTAATGACAGAAAAAATTGTGAAGAATCATTGATGGACGACACATCATAAACTCAGAGGTATATATTTCTTCATATAGATGAATTTATCTCAATTTTTTTGTACACTATACAAAGATTTAAAGAAGCTCAATGGAATATTTCCATTCATCAAGAAAGATACAACCTAGGAATATATCAAAACTGATGATCTACCCTTCAATATAAATAACTAGTCTAGTTTTGAAAATAGATTAGTAATTCTTATAAATGGGTTATTTATGTTGAAAATTATTTACCTATATTAGTAGATAGTTTTTCATGTTTTTTGTACACCTTGAATATATTTGTGTATAAAATGATCATTATTATATATTTTCTCTCTTATTGATAGGAATTTGACTAGGAACCATAGTAATGGTCTTTTATGATTGGGAAAAATAATCACAATATTATATCTAATACTAAAGCTGCATTTGTATATTATATTAGTTAATATATAATACCTGGGATATGATGCACAAAATTCCTATAATAGTTAATTTTGTGAGGAAATATGGTAACATGGGTTCGATTCAGTGTTTCCAGTTGTAGAAACACTTCATTAATCCAAATTCATGAAATCAAATAGATGAATATATTTTGAATTTTTTATATATAAAATATTATAACTCAATTAACTTTTAAAATTCATAAAATATTCATATAAAGTATCTCAATAGAAAAAATGGAAATTAACTACTTCAGTAACCATGTAAACCTAATGGTCTACCTTGTAGACCGTGATGTTTTCTTTGTGAACCACATTTGTTACTCTGTAAAAATCATAACCTCATGTAAAACACTATGACTACATGATCCTGAAAGTCATGTAACCATATGTAGACTAACTGAGCAACAAAAACATCAAAAAGCAGCTCTTACTGAGTTTTTAGATGAATGGGTTTCACCTGTGAGATAGAATATTTTTTTATATTTTGTTTGAATAGAATATATAACAAAATGGTGAAGATATTGGGGTATCAAATTGAGATATTTATATTAACCTACTTCAGTTGAACACATGAAAATAATATTGGATTTTATACTTCCTTGTAATGACATCTTTATCATTCTAAATGAATTGAATTATGAGGGTGGTTATTTATTGAGGGCCAAAAGTTCAAAAAAATTTGACATCAAAATTAAAAAATTGATGATGGAAATTTATTGTTGTTATTCATAAATAAATTTCCAACAATGAAAATCATAGAGGACAACGAGGTCACTAACCCCATAGAGAAACATGGTCTTATGGTATTTATGTGGTGTTTCCATACTAATGAATAATGCCACATAACTTCACCATCCTAATATTATTAAAGTATCATTTTCTTTCATGCCTTATTTTGACTTCATAGTGAAGAGGAGGTAGATATTGTTAGACCACTATATGAAGAAATAAATCCCATGATAAGGAACCCTCAAAATTTAGAATCTGAGTAGAAATTTTGGAAGCTCCTAAATGTCCCCTTACATCTAATTTTTTCAACCATATGATGTCAATGTGGTAATTTTTACAACCTAATAATGTACTTTTATAGACTCCCTCCCAAAATCACCAACTCTCAGCAAAGAGACTTGGAATATCCATGTATCTACCCATTTTAGGAAACCAAATATGTAGTGTAACATTTATGCACTGAATTCGATATAAAAATAAACACACACACACACACCTAATGGAGATAGTGACATAGAAAGACAAATATGATAGTCAATAGTTTCTGCTTCATGAAATTTAAGTCATGAAGAAAATAGTCTCCAAGAGGGTAAAACATTAAAAGTAAAAAAGAAAAGATGATCCATACTCAAGAAGGATGAACTTGTGAATGAAAATTTTGTGGGTGTATAACTTTATATGACAATACGAGGATATTTCAAGAAGAAAATACCATGGGTTCAGTCTTTATGATCATCCTCGTAGAAGCTATTCTATGAGGTCAACCTTGTGGAATCTAGTATGTGATGGTAAATCATTAGGGATAGCAAATGGAACTACCCATTTTATGAAATGAATATCATTTGGGTATCCCTTCTCTCTCACATTGTATCCTTTAAAAATGGGAATTATTGGGGACAACATATACATCCACTAATTTCCACAAATCAGTCATTTTGTTTGAGAATGAACATCCTCCACATTGATCATTTCCCTCAAGTTTCCACTTCTGACTATGTAAAATTGAATTTCATCCATGGATATCTTTGAGAAAGGTAAAAACCCAAAATTTACAAAGTGAAAGCATCTTATAAATCTCACCAATATACAAGATCAATGCATTTCCACTAATGTACACACCATTCAAATGTATTTCCATGAATAATTAAATCTCATTGTTTTTTCTACCGGATAAATAATACACTAAATGAATCATGGATTTTAATTCTTATTATATTGAATGTCTATATCATGAGGACACACAAATTATAACTTATGTTTCATAAAAATTAACTTATTTAGCTAAATCATGAACCAAATTACACCATTTTCATGGTTAACACCCAATTCTAATAAGAAATCTAGGAAAATATAGGCCTCCTATGGGTGTGAGTACCAACATTAAGTTGAATGATGGTTTTATTATCCTTGATGAGAAAGATATCCCAAAAGGGTATCCCCATTGTATAATCCCTAACTCATATTCATATAGACTTCCCTCCATAGAAACCACTTCAAAGGGTCATATCTCATAATATATTCATACTTCATGATTTATCTGTTTTCCCTTTTTTCTCACACTGAGATTGAATCACATGGGATTAGAGAATTTTCTTGACCAATCTACTATAATTATTTAAGAACACCCCAATGTCCCTAAAATACTATGTTAAAATACATGATAAATTCCTATGTCATGTAACATAAAGAAACATGTAATATTTCTTATAACATTACATTAAACTACATTGTATGGTCTAGAGAGATGTCCTTGAACTATATTACTCGTACTATATGGGGTTTGATTCATTTAAAGATTGATACATGGGATACCTCCAAAAGTTTGAATCCAAATATAATAAACCCGACATTTTCATAATCAAGGGACAAAATTTATTATCAAGTCACAAATATACATCCTCATTAGACTATATTACCTCTAAACTCATATTTACTTTTCAATATTAACATGTGCCATAGGAAATATCCCCAATGGTTCATATTCCCAAATAAAATAAATCCCACATGGAGGGATATATTACTTCTATGAGTCACCATATTTCCCTCATTAGGTTATATTCATGACCCATAAAAACATTCCATAGTGGGATATATCATTTCTTGCAAAACGAATCCACATATCAAGGATCTATATTCTCTATGAACAAAACCAACTCTCATTGGTTCATAATTCCATTGATATAAACCAGAAAGTGTATATCATTTTTAATTCCCATTCCAATAATTTATATAAATATATCACATAAATATTAATTATACTTGACTTTAAACAAATTTTTATTGGAACATGTTACAAAACCTTAAAAGTTGTTATGCTTATTATTATGTGACACCAAACAAAAATAATTATAATTTACTTTATAGGGATATATTGGTAACCCTTTCCATGGGATAGATCCTAAAACCAGATGAACTAATTCCATCATGAATAAAAATAATCATCATGGTTCTTAGAAATGTGGATTTTATTCCTAAATTCCCAAACTAAGAATCAATAATATGTAATTTAATTATGGGGAACTGCTAATACATATTTATGTTTACATTTATGAAAGTACTTGATCCATTATTTACATGAGAGGTGTAATTAGTCCAACAGTGTTATTTGGGAGGGATTCATGAATATAAATTAAATATACAACAGATTCCTATATGTTGGACTCCTCCTGTGTTAACCATGTTTCAATGATCACAAATCTTATACATCCTATAAAACATTTTAATCTTGTTTAATCTATCTCAAATCATGTGGACAAGTGATTGGTTTCTTTATACATTAAATTAACCCATCCAAGATCGTAATTTTTTAATTAATGTTTTTTTTTAAAATTTAATTAATTTATTTTATAATTAATTTATTTTATGAATGATTATATTTAATTAATTCTATGTATATCACTGTTTAAGTCGGTATACAGATATTTTTTCTATCTCTAAGAAACCATGATTTTACCACCATTTATGATTTTTCTGGAAATGGACCTAGACATTGTGACCAGACACCATGACCAGACACGGTGACTAAACACCGTGACCTAGACACCATGACCTAGACATCGTGACCACACACTATGACTAGACACCAAAACCAGCTTCAGATCTGTTGAAGTATGTGACACTGATTCCATGCTGAGACGCCATTTGATCTTTGGAAAAGGACTAGACACCATGATCCTAACACCACATCGATGCTATCAATTTCTGATCTCTATACAACGGTACCATCATAATTGTCTCACCTATCAAATTGAAAGAAGGATACACCATTTAATGGAGAAACTTTTTCATAGAGACACCATTTCTTAGAGACACCGTTTCATGGAGACAATGTTTCCAGACTGACTGTGACACCATTCTTTAATCGATTTTGTAATTTTTCAATTTAATTGTAACGGTAATATTTTATTCTTTTAAATACATTGACATAATTAATGATTTTTTTTATACATGTCACCCAACAGTACGAGGAATGAGGTGTAGAATACATGGATCCAGCCGGCACCAACACATGCACTCTAATAATAAAAAGAACAGTGTATCCAGAAAGGAAAAGAGAGGATAGAGAAACAAGTGTGAATGGTAATGAAGAAGCATGATAATTATTGAGAAATTAACTGAAACATGAAACTCAACACTTCTTAAGAGCATACAAAGCATTCTAGAATCCAAAAATCTAGGATACCATAGATCAGAGTCAAGAACATCTTCACATTATCAACTCCACGAAGAACATGAGGTAGATCTAACTGACTTGCGATACTCTATTTTCAACCAGAGGACTTGATTAATTCTTCTGATTCATCATAGAAGTATGTAGTTTTATACAATAACACTCAGATCACTTCTAATATTATCTCATCTTCTTTTCTCTGTTGTGTATTATTTTTAGCTTTCGAGCAGTGTGTGTCTGCCAGTATAAAAACCCACATTGTCTTCTATATTAAACAGAAGGATACAAGATATCCTTCCTCTCATATATTTTACACTTATTTATTCCCACAGATAAGTGTGGAAGAGGTCCATATGTGACATGATAGTTCATACCCATGAAGAACTCTGTAAGAGGTCATGTGACCTAGAAAATCTTGTGTACTATTTTTTACCCCGATCTAAGGTGTGGATCACGTTTATTAATATAATCTTCTTGGTGGAAGGTGATCCCCAAGTGGAGTGGATTAGGTCTCGACTTGAGACTGAACCACTTGTTTTATATCCTTTGTGTTGTTTAATTTAGTTTAATTTGTTTTACTTTATAATTCAGAAATCACAAAACATTCATTGATAGTTATTCTTGGAAAGAAGTTATAACTTCTTTGCCTTATTAAAATAACTTCAAAAGTAATTTTAATAACTGATATTAATATTACTGAGTATTAATCAGTCTTCTTAGAAGGTATTTAAATAGTCAAACATTCATAACCATATTACATTGATTAACTCAGCTGTATTTATTTTTAATGTTGATCTTTTTTAAGATACCTTTTTAAATAGAAATTTTTAATAGATACTCAATTTACACCTTCTTTAGTACTCTAATCTGATCAACATTTGGTATTAGAGGAGTTTTCATTCTTGTTAAGACTATATTTTTGACCCTATTCAACTCTGATTTTAGTTGTACATTAAAGATCCGTAAATTTTTGTTAATTATAAATTTATAGCACTTTAAAATTATATCGTTATTATGGATAATAGATGGGAAGGTTCTGCAACAAACGGACCATAATTCCTTAATGTAACCAATTATTCCCAAAAGAAAATTAAAAGCAAAATTCATCTAGAAAGTATTGGTTTCAAAATTTGATCTTCAATTATAGATGAGTATAAGATTCCAGCTACAGATAGAATCACTTGGTATAACCCTACCATGACTTCCTACAAGAAAAATTGTAATGTTATGAATTCTATATATTTCTCTTTAGGAGATGATCAATTTTACTAAATTTTTATATGTAGAACTACCCATGAAATTTGGTATACTTTGTCTATTTAACATGAAGGAACTTATAGTGTGAAAGAAATGAGATGTAATACTTATAATAATAAACATGATATATTTAAAATGAAATATAATGAGCCTATTTCTAACAGGAATCTCAGGTTCATTGAAATTGTCAACACAATGATTTCTCTTGGATGATACATCACTACCAAAGAAAAAACTGCGAGAATTCTTAGGTGCCTACATGATAGATAGAGAGGAACCTCTCTTTCTATTAGAGAGTCATGTGACATCATCATGTTACCTGTAAAAGAACTCATTGGAAAATAGATGATGTATGAAGAGGAGATGGAAGTCAACAAGGAAGATGATGATAAACCCAGTAGAAAACCTGTTGCATTTAAAACCACTACTTCTAAACACAAAGGGAAAGGGAAATTGGAAGTATCTATAGAAAGTTCCAATAGTGAACAATCATCGCCTTACAGTGATGAGAATATTTCTCAATTAGCTAGAAGGTTTAAGAGATTATACAAGAAGAAAAAAAAATTTAGAAAGCCTAACTTCAAGAGAAGATATGATCAAAAAGTAATCTAGACGAAATATTGGAAAAGAAGTGACTAGTTAGATGAAATAGTAGGCTATGAATGTAAGTTAAAAGGGCATGTAAAGGCTGACTGTCCCAAGATCAAGTACGAACAGAAGTATGAGATCAATGATAGAAAGTATAAAAAGGCAATAAAAGAAAAATGGAGTGATTCTAAGGAAAATTTAAGTGAATTAGAATCTTTACATGATGAACAGGCTAAAAAATCCAATATCTGTTTTATGACAAACACATTTGAGGTAACACTGGAAACTCCTGTAATAAATTAATATTATATAGAGATAAGAGTGACTCTGAAAATATGTCTTCTAATGAAATGTTTGAGCACTGTAATATGTTTGAAGAGACATGTAATGAACTAAAAGATAAATACAAATCTTTAAAGATACAACATAGTCATACCTCAACTATTGAAACTGAACATAGTATAGAAAGGGAGAAAAATTCTCAACTGCTCAAATAAAATAATGAAATAAATCTATCTAATAAGAAATTACAAAAGTATATTGAATGGTTTACTGATGGTAAAGATACCTTGGTACAAATTCTAGGTATATAGATTTCTCCTAAATATACTAATGTCATTGTCTATCAACCTGGTAATAGAAACTTTGAAAGAACTAATTTTTTTCTAAGATTAGGATATACAGATTTACACCTAGTTCTAGAAAACCTTAATCTAGTTCATGTTATGATACACTCTCTACTGTTACATTCTTTTTTGGATCAAATAGAGTTTATTTTTCTAGCACTTTACATAATTATTATAAGAAACCTATGAGGAATATGTGGGTTTCTCAAGCACTAGTGACTAATATTACTGGATCCAAACAAAAATGGTTACCAAAATCTGTTTGTATTTAAATATTTAGTTGGAATGATACTTAAAGAGATCCTATAAAAGCTTCTGGTATGTGGAAAATGGGTGTTCTAGATAGATGATAGTAGACTATTATTTCTTCAAGAATTTAACAAAAAATAATGGTGGAAATGTCACCATTGGTGATAATTCTGAAGGAAAGATCATTATCCTTGGCCAAATCGGTAACACTAACTCAGTTTTAATTTCCAATGTACTTTTTGTTGATGGATAGAAATATAATCTTCTTAGTATTTGAAAACTATATGATGATTGATTTCATGTTAAATTTGAAAATTATTCTTGAAATGTTTTCAATTTCAAAAATTAATTACTATTTTCTACATTTAGAAATGAAAATGTATATTATGTTATCTTAGATTCTTTAGTCTCTCAAAATGATTCATGATTAAGTGTATTTCACAAAGAGTCTTGGTTTTGTCATAGGAGACAAGGACACTATAATATTAACTATCTTAGAAAGTTAACTAGAAAATTTTTGGTCAAAGTCCTACCAAAACATGAGTTTCCAAATGATAATGTATGTAATCCTTGTCAAAAGGGAAAACAACACAAAATTTCCTTCAAACCAAATAAAATAGTGTACACTTCTCAACCTCTCAAACTGGTTCAGATGGATTTCTTTGGACCATCTAGAGTTTATAGTCTAAATTGGACGCCCTATGTTTATGTTCTTGTAGATGAATTTTCTAGATATAATTGGACTTTATTTTTTGCATAGAAAAGTGAATTATGATCTCATTTTACCAAATATTCCAAAACTATAGAAAAAATTTGTGGACATAGAATTAAATCCTTATGAAATGATCATGGCTGTGAGTTTTAAAAACAAGAGTTTGAATCATTTTGGAAAAAAATTGCTATATTCATAATTTCTCTTCCCCTAGAACACCTCAACAGAATTGAGTTTTAGAAAAAATAAATAGAACTTTGAAAGATATTTCTATAACAATTCTTATTTAATATTACTTAACTATTTTTTTGGGCTGAAGATTTATATACAACATCCTATATTATCAATAGTGTGTCAATTAGAGATATTCATAAACAAACTCTATATGAGTTATGAAACAATAGAAAACCCAAAGTAATCTACTTCAATGTTTTTAGTTCCAATGTATATACCCTTAATACTAATGAAAATGTTGAAAAATTTGTATCCAAGAGTGATAAAGGAATCTTTAGAGGATATTTAGTCTCTAGTAAATTCAATAGAGTGTTTAACCAAATAACTAAATGTGTGGAAGAATATTCCCATGTAATATTTGATGAAACAGACCCACATTATCCCAAAACCACTCTATAGAACGTGGAGGATGATGTATCAAATATAGACATTAATTAAAAAACATCCAACCATCCTGTGAAGGAATCTATGAAAACTTCCAGTTATGTAAATTCTTTAGATTCAGGTCACAATGAACCTGAACCTATTGAAGAACCTGAAATCACTAGTCCTTTTTCTAGATCTGTTAGAACTCTTATGAACTGTCCTTTAGATTCAATTGTAGGAGACATAGACAAAGGAACTGAAACTAGAGCTTCTCTTAGAAATCAGGTTGAACATAAAGTCTTCATGTCACAACTTGAACCTAAAAACATTTATGATGTTATCAATGATGATTTTGGGATGATAGCTATATAATAAAAACTTAATCAGTTTGAAAGGAAAAATGTTTGGAAACATGTTGATAGAGCCAAAGACACTTTCACCATAGGCACTAAGTGGGTGTTTAGAAATAAAGTAGATAAATCTGGTAATATAGTTAGAAATAAGGCGATATTAGTTGTAAAAGGATATAGTAATGAAGAATGAATTGACAATAATGAGACCTCTGCACCAGTTGCTAGACTTGAAGCCATCATAATCTTGCCTGCTTATGCTGCACATATGAATTTCAAGCTATATAAAATGGATATTAAGAGTGAATTCCTAAATGGGTATATAGTTGAGGATGTCTATGTTGAGTAACTCCTGGTTTTACTAATCCTCATTTAACAAATCATATTTTTAAATTATCAAAATAATTATATGGATTAAAACAATCTCCAAGAGCTTCGTATGATATATCTAGTACTTTTCTTATTTCTAAATGTTTTACAAGATAAATAGTTGATCCTACCCTTTTTATAAAATGAATTTCCAATGATGTCTTAGTAGTTCAAATTTATGTATATGACATTATCTGTGTATCTTCAAGAAATAATTTTTGTATTGAATTTTTTAAAATGATGAAAAAATAATTTGATATGAGTTCAATGGGTGAAATAAAATTATTTCTTGGATTTCAAATATTTCAAAATAATGATGGTATTATTTAAAATCAAATAAAATATAGTAGATATCTTCTAAAACATTTTGGATTGGATAACACTAAAAGTAGTTACACTCCAATGAGTACTACTTGTAATTTGGATCTTGATAAAGATGGAAAATATTTTGATCAAACCACTTACAGGGGAATTGCTGTAAGTATAATCTACTTAACTACTATCCTACCTGATATTATGTTTAGTGTATGTATGTGTGCTTGTTTTCAAGAAAACCCTATGGAATCTCATTTAAATTCTGTTAAGAGAATTTTAAAATACCTCAAGAATACACCCAATCTAGGACTGTTATATCCCATACGGAAATCATTTGATTTGGTTAGATATTATGATACTAACTTCGGTGGTTTTAAGTTAGGTAGAAAAAAATCCATTGGAACATGTCACTTTTTACGAAAGTCACCAGTATCATGTTGTAGTAAGAAAAAAAACTATGTTGCTTTATCTACTGTAGAATATGAATACATAGCTATAGGTAGTTGTTGTGCCCAAATTTTGTGGGTGAAACACACATTACTAGATTATGGTATCAATTCAGGCATGTAGCTATAAATTGTGACAGTAACAGTTCTATTAACATCTCAAAAAATACTGTTTCAAAATCTAGGTCAAAACATGTTGATATAAGAAATCATTTTTTGAGAGATCATTATAAATAAGGTGACATAACTTTGGAATTAATTAGAACTAAATATCATCTTGATAATATATTCACCAAACCATGAAATTCGGAATGAATAGATTACATCATACATGAAGTGGTAATGATAATTCTTAAGTAGTAAGTATACTATTTCATCACTTATTGTTTCAAAGTTTACGATTTTAGAAGCCACTATCATAAGATTACTGTCTAACTCTAACTAATCTATAGTTTACTATCTTAAAAGTTGATATTTCATGTTTAGGGTCTCACATTTTCTATCTCTCGGTTACTGTCTTACTGTCTCAAACAATATAGTCACGCATTTTAGAAATCAAACAGTTATCACCTCACCGTGAAGGCCTATTATGGACTCACCGTGAAATCCCGTTATGGTCTAACTATGAAATAAAATTCTGGTCTCACCATAAAATTCTGTTATGGTCTCACCATAAATATTTTTTATTATTTTATTTATATACTATAACATGTATCATGGTAATTAATTATTTTATTATTTACTTTCATGTGCTTTTGTTTTTGTGATGCTCAGTATCCCTAAATGATAAAAATGAACGAAGTTTCACCCTCTTCTTTACTCGATCTCCCTTATCTAAAACCGTAACCCCTATTTCAACCCTTATCTCTCTATCAAGACTTTATTGAAATCCCAGGATGGAACACCCATCTTCATCAAATCCTGGATTGTGAATATAAAATATGAAGATAAAAATAGCCCCAAAGTTAGCGCCTGAAGGTTTTTTGAGTCTGAATCAGGTGAATAGAATAGTGGTGCCTGAAATGGAAATTTTCCCCAAGTGTCTTCTATCAAATAAGTCCTTATTATTGAATTTGTTAAGAGGGAAGGGATGGATGGATTGGTTCACAAAGGAGTATATTCCGATTTACCCAAAACTAGTTGCAGAATTTTATAATTATGTTCAATTCTCTTTTGATACTGAAGATGGATTTTTTGTGATAATATAGATCAATGGCTATGTATATACCTTTTCTTTGAGGTTATGGGATGCATGTCTAAGGATATCTTATGAGGGTATTTGTAAAGACTAGCAGAGAGGTCATCCACCTCAAAGTGAGATCATTGGTTTGGAAGAAGCATTGGGAAGCTTAACTAGAAATGAAACAAAGATAATATCTATAACTGCTGAGCTAGACGGTGATACCAGACTTCTATTTAAATCTATTTAGAATCTCATTTCCCCCCAAAAAGTTGAATTTTCTACACTCTAGTATCAATATTAATTTTTTATATGTCTTATGAAGAATTGAAACAAGATCAACCTATGAAATTATTTCATACTTCACATGTTTAAGTTGATTAAGACAACCTCTAAGTCAACCTCCCTGTTCTACTCTAGAATAATCTCAGTTATGATTGGTGAAAAGGGTTGGTAGGACCAGATGAAGAATTCATTAAGGACTATGAATTTTGTATTTTAAAATTTACTATCGAGAGAATGAAAATCAGTTTGAATACATGGAGAAAATCATGGGTAGAAAAATAATGACAGGGTCTATGAAAAATTCAACCCAGTTGAGAACACTTCAAGATCTAAGGACATTCTTGATCCTAGTTTGGAACCAGATGAAATCGTGGACTATTCTGATGAGGAAGAAGAGGAAGTGGCTGGTGTACCTATAGAGAAAACTGTCATATATGAGGAAGTTAGTGAACCTTCTCCAAAAGTTATAATTGACAAGGAAGTACCTATCCGTGAAGAGATTTTTGATCTAGAAGAACCTGTCTCTAAAGATGAATCAATTATTGTTGATAGGGAAAAGGCTGTTCTGGAAGAAATTTTAGAATAAGATATTTCACTGGAGAAAGAAGATGCTCTTAAGGAACACAAAGATGAACAAGCTGTTCTTGAGGTTATCCCATCTGCTAAAGAGATAATGGAGAAAGCCTTTAAATTTTCTAAAAAATAAATGGGTGAAGATATCAGGGATGAAATCATGGAATTAGATTAATGATCTAAATCTCTTAGTCCTAAGAAATATGTACATGTCGTGGGGGAGTATCACCCAAATCTAGAAAGTGTTGAAGCTCCAAATCTAGTTGATTCAAGATCAATAGATACTTGGTATAAATTTCCAAGATATTTTGATGTGAATGATTCCCATGAAGCCTCAGTTAAAGTTATAGATCTGTCTACTATATTTCAATTGAAACTAGTATCATCTCTTGATGTTATAGATACAATGGAACCTAATCCTATCTCATCTCCAACTCTAAAACCTTCACAAGGACCTTAAAACTCAATGAATAATGATTATTTGAAAGCATTTAAAGTTCCCCTATTGAACGGGGTTGAAAATATCATGAATAATAAACCTTCTCCTATGACAAAATTGAGTGAAAGAGATGCTTTCCTACTTTTAGAGAAAATTATTTGGAAAATTCATTCAAAAATGATTCATGGAATTCAAGAAGGTATAATCAAGAACAAACAACTCAATGATAAAGTAAAATCTCTCTGAGGTATGGTTGAAGTTGTGAAGAGAGTGCTAAACTGAACACAAGAACTTTTTTCTCATCATGTTGAGGATATTAGTAGTCAGATTCCATAAGAAGTATCCTCCATAGTTCAACTTAATCTATCTTCCTTTACTGAGATGGTGGTTGATCGAAATAAGGAAATTTTCCAATAGATGTATGAGCTTGTTATTGGTCTTAAAAAGTTGACTGATAAGTATAAGGGTTGTCTCCAAAAAGTTCTAAATCAACTGAGGTCCCTTACTTCAGCTGTTATAACTTACAATACTTTTGAACAGTCATCTCAACCCTCTTTGGACAATGATCTTCTTAGAACAGTTGTTAAAGAAGAACTCCAATATCTACTCAGTGGCTTTGTCAAAGAGTCTCTATATGTGGTTTTTAGGAATAATGACATAGTTCTTGATTTGGTGAGAATTCATTCCAAAATTGAAAATGATTCTCAGGAGAATATTACTAAGAAGGTGGACTTATACATCAATAGGATCTTCTAAAAGCATGACATGACAACCCACTTCAAGTACCTTGTAGGGAATATGAGATTCTCTCCTATCACTCAAGATTTCAAAACTCTGGTTCAAAAGATTTAGGATTTCAATCCATTGTTGGAAAAGTTCATGTAGAACAAGGATGTCTTAGAGAAAGCGGTGAAGTATAATAGTGAAATCATTGCCGAATTCATCATTCTTTTGAGGCCATATCTTCATGTACAATGTACTACTATTGTGGCTCCTGTATTTCCACCCTTGAGACCTAGTTTCCCTACCATATCATCGTTTTCTCTTGCCTCAACTTCTATGTCTATCTCTCAAGCTCTAAGTCAGATCAGTACTGTTATCCTTGACCAACAATTTTCTCAGTCTTCCACCAAACCTACCTTGGACCCTTATATTTTTGAAGGACTTCCTCTACCTTCTCTTTCAGTTGCTTCAATTCCTTCTCCCACTTCTACATCTAATCCTGTGGATTCTAGTGATGTTGCTGCCTAAGGAAAAGAGAAGACAACTGGCGCGGAATAAAAATGAACACTATCTTTTGATATGGGTGATTTCAATATTTATGTTGCTTACTGTTTGTAATGACACTTCATTTATCTCTCTAATTCATTATTAACTCTTCTTATCTACACTATTATTTCCTTTTGTAATCTTTTTTATAATCCCAAAAGAAGGAGATACATGCACTGTAACTGCAAACTAAGGGATAGACACATTACCTAAGACTAGATATCTCACTCACATGATTTGTGACCATCAAAAAGGGGGATATTGTTGGCCTCCTCATGTGTTAATAATGTTTTTATGTTGAAAATCCCATAAATCCTGTAATTTTTTTTAATCATGTATAATCTATCTCAAATCATGTGGACAGATGGTTGGTTTCTTAATACTCTAAATAAACCTATTGAACATCGTAATTGATGAAATCGTGTTTTTAGTGTAGACTATATGTACTTTATTTTATAATGAATTTCTTTTATGAATGATTAAGTTTAATTTATTCCATGGATATCACTGTTTATGTTGGTATACAGATATCTTGGCTTTTTCTGAGAAATTGTGTGTCTGCCACCAGTTATGTTTTTTGGGAAAAGGTCCCAAAAACTGTGACCAGACATCGTGACCAGGCACCATGACCAGACACTATAACCCATACATCGTCACCTAGATAGCATGACCAGACACCATGACTAGTCACCAAAACCAGCTTTAGATCCATTCAAGTCTGTGACACTAGTTCCATGTTGACACACTATTGGTTGTTTGAAAAAGTACTAGACACTGTGATCCTAACATCACAACTATTCTATCGGTTCCTGGTCTATATAAAACTGTTCCATCATAATTGACTCATCACTTAAAGGAAAATAAGGCAAAACTGTTTCATGCAGGTACCATTTCATGGAGACACCATTTCAAGACTGAATATGACACCATTCTTTAATATTTTTGTTTGTTTTTCAATTTAATTCTAATGGTCATATTTGAGTCCTTTAAATGAAATGACATAATTAATGTTTTTCTTGTTGAAATGTCACCTGACAGTATGAGGTATAAGGTGTAGAATACATGCATCCTGTCGGCTCAAACACATTCAAGCCAAGAATAAAAAGAAAAGCTTGTCTAGAAACAAAAAGAGAGGATAAAGAAACAAGTGTGTGTGATAATGAAGAAACATGAGAGTTATTTAGAAAAGAATTGACACATGAAACTCAACACTTCAGAAGAACATACAAAGCATTATTGAATCAAAAAATCCGAGATACCATAGATCAGAGTCGATAACATCTTCAAACTATCAACTCCACGATGAACACGAGCAAGATTTTACTAACTTGTGATAATCTGTTTTCCACAAGAGGTTTTAGTTCCTACATCAACATCATCATATAAGTCCAAAACTGCATCAAATAACACTCAGAGCAATTCAAACCTTATCTCATCATCTTTTCTCTATTGTGTATTATTTTTATCTATCGAGAAGTCGGTGTGTTTGTATAGAAACACACACTTTCTCCTACATTAAACTGATGATATAACATATCCTTCCTCTCACATCATTTTACACTTGTTTATTACTATAGATAAGTGTGTAATAGTTCTTTGTGTGACCAGATAGGTCATACCCATATAGAACTGTGCAAGAGGTCATGTGACTTGGAAAGTCCTATGTGCAATTTTTTACCCCAAACAAGGGTGGTGATCAATTTTATTAATATAAAATGCTTGGTGGTAGGTGATCACCAAGAGGAGTGGATTTGGACTCGGCTTGAGACTGAACCACTTGATTTATATCCGCTGTGTGTTTTAGTTTAGTTTACTCTGTTTTATTGTATAATTAAGAAATCACTAAACCTGATTTGATAGATAATATTAGAAAGAAGTTATAATTTCATTTGCTTATTATAATATAATCAAAAGTAATGTTAATAAATGATATTATGATTACTAATAATTAATCAATCTTTTTAAAAGTTATTTAAATAGTGAAACTTTCATAACCGTATTACTATGATTAACTAGTCTATATTTGTTTGGGTAAACTTTTTAAGAAACCTTTTCAAAAAGAAATTTTCATTTGATACTCAATTCACACCCCTCTTGAGAACTCTACTCTGACCAACACTATAGTATGAAATAATATCCCCCAAATCAATGGATTAGAATAAAAGTTCATACTATTGACCAATATGCATTCTGAACTATTTCTAGGAAGATACCCTAGAGACCACCAATATATTAAATGAAAGCCCTCAGTGATATTCATGTCAAGCTATCAAGAAAAAAACATGTAAAAATTTTCAAATCACATTTTGTTTCCCACCAAAGAATAATTAAATTATTAAATAATTCCCCACACTAATTTTACTTATTTATATATTGATGAGTTAAATACAACAGTGTTTGTTATAAAATGAGATGTTGGGTGCATAAAATGTCCAAATAAAATTTTAGAATATATGATTATTTTAGTAAGATAAAAGATATTTATAATGGATTTTTATGTTCCTTACAATGGGGATATTCATACATGAAAATTGGTGAGTTAACTCCTACCATAGTTCTATCTATTAGATATTAGGTATTTGACCATAGATGAATCATATCAATTGAACTCTCCTATAGAGTTTCTATCCTTCGATCAACATTAATTACTAGTAGATCAACACTTATATACTTTCTATTATTTATATTCTAAAATATAATTGTTCAATAATTTATCAAGCTATCCATGATGAGAATATTATATTATCCTTTTATTTGATGTTCTCTCAATAGTTGATGTCTCTTCTCATTATAGGAACTCTATTTAATTATTGTTTTTACAATCTTTAGGTTTTTTATGGTAAATATAGTATTTTTGTATCCTTATAGATTCAACCTCACATGGTTTTATATATAGTATTGTTCTACGTATCTGAAATATATCTTACCATTTTATCCATTGATTTTTTTTTCAAGAGGTGTTTCTATGAAATTTCTAACTATCATAATTTTTTAGGCAAGAATAATTACTTTTTTCTCCATCGGGTTAATTTTCATGATGGTGGGGGAGAGGATAATATAATATGTCTCATAATTATAGAACATTTTACTTCATAATGGATTGATGAGGCTACTAGTGGGATCATATTTAGTTTTTTTCTTTTCATATACTAGTGGTCTGTTTTCCTCATTTTCTAGTTATTATATATATTTCCAGATCTGGGGTTTTGATGCTACATACCTAGATTCATTAACCTTTATGAACATTTTATTATTCTATAAATAATTTTTATATTAACTTATTTTATGATGATATTATAGGATATGTATGTTGTGACTCTATCCTCAAATCTATAGATGCATTTATGTGGTGAAAATTTTCCTTATATTTTTATTCCTTTTATCGGTGGAGAAAATATTTTTATGGTTATAATACCATTAGTCATTGATATGTTGTTGATTTGAATGTAACGGGTGTTCAACCTAGGATGATGTAACTATGGATGAAATGATGGTTCATTCTTCTAGTTATATATTAATCTTTATTAAGAGGTGATCGAAGGTTTCTTACCTGAAATTTATGGTGTATTTCTCTCATAAATATTTGTTGCACTGGAGTGGTGGTGGATTCGGTTAAAAGAATATCTGTTCAATGATAGTTTAGTAGTTTTTGTATATTTTAGAAGTTATTTATCCATGTTTCTATTGATAATGTTTTCATTGTTGGCTTATTTGGGTTTCTTATTGGTCTTGACCACTGATGGTGGTTTTCGATAGTGATCAGTGACATTCATTGTCAGTGATGCATTCATGGTGTTGATGGATCTAAATTATAGTATAATTAAGTTTCAATGGGTCCACCTGATCAAACTCATTGGCTATCTTGATGGAATAATTATTTTAATCCACAATATTTAGGAAATCACATAGGACCTGATGAATAACTTTACATTAGGAATTCTAATTTAGTGGTAGGATATCCATGATGGTTGTCCATAGACATGCTTCTTTTTTTATTTATTTCTTTATGTTTTGTTAGAAGTTTTGTTTCTTTGGTATTATTAAATAATTATGTCATTATAAGTTCAATTTTATATTTTTGGGGCTAGTCATGGAATGTTTGGGCTTTTTGTGGCCCAAATTTCCATGAGTATAACCCCCATTTATATATTAAAACATGAGGTTGTTTATTTGAAAATAAAAATTGATTTGATTTTAGAGAAAATAATAAAATCACATAGATCATTTGGATCCCGTTATTTTATGTAGAACCTCCCTTTAAATATGAAAAAATATTACAAACCCACATTAAGATTCTCGTTATATGGATTTTGGAAATGAAATTGAAATTTTTAAAATTTAGTTTCACATAAAGTGTTACTCAAACAAGTCTACTTGATTTTTTTATATCACATTATAATAAACCATGAAATAGAAACTCTAATTTATAATTTTAATCTTTAAAAAATTGGTATTATTATATAAGTTTTAGTCCCATATGTATTGGGGATGGATTGATACCCCGTAATATGTTCAATTTTTTTATTATAGCTCCACTCTTATTTATGAATCATATACGAATTATACTTAATTTCTTTTTTTTAATTTCTTTTTTATTTAGACATTTATTTTTACATCATAAGGAAGATACATTTAGTTTTTGGGGGGTTAATCCAGTTATGTAGATTTTAAATGACCCTTTCCAAGATCATTCCCTGATGTTATACAGTACAAAAATCACTCCATTATAAAAAAATATTGAAATGAAAATAAAATAAATATAAACCCAAGTGATTTAAAATTATTCACCCATAATGGGATATATCCATAGAATATAAAATAGTGGTTCTCTAGTATATGAAATTAACCAGTTACAATACTTGTTCCTAAAAATATTATTGTTGTTCATAAAAACTCTTATTTTACAACAGTAAAAAAGGTAGAGAACACACTACAATTCACCCATAAAATGAACACAATACTCCTCCATGTGTTTCCTTGATTATTAATGATCCAATAATAGAAGTTACATCAATAAAAATGTAAAAATATAAACCTCCATTTTTTATATGAGGAATCTCTATAATATTCCATTAAAAACTATTGGATCTCTATATTTTATTTCTCAAAAAACCTAGAATTCCCTTATTTTTCCAGTTCAATATATCACTATATTTTTTTCTTCCTTTTTATAGGAAAATATATTTATTAATTAATTATAATAACTATATTACCATTTCCCAGGATGATTAAATTTCTATTATAATGACGGAAAAATTCTACCAAAATGAACCCGTAAAACCTAGTAATAATATGTTAATTTGGATAATTTAAAAACCTTAATAAAATGGAAATTTTAAAATATGTTTCTCAATATACACATATATCATCATTTTTTGGCCATCTCCATCATGATAGAATAATTCCATCCCCATTGAATAATCAATTTACTATGTAATTCACATTATTTTCAATATATATTCTTTTGAATCACCATAATAGAAACATACATTCACAAATAGTGTCCTATTCTAATGTTATAGAAAATATAAAGGGCTTCCATGCTGTAATATGAATCCCAAAATTATACTCTTATGAAAATATGATACAACATTCCCTTATTTTTAAAATATATAAAATTTAATCCATCCTCTGACTAATCTATTAAATTTTTTATAGATTATGTCATGATCTTCAACACTCAAAACCCAATAATCCATTTCCCCCAAAAAAGAGATATCATAAAAAACATGGGTCCCTGTTATAAAATAACCATTATCCTCTATTCATTGATAACATGTTTTTTATTCATACACATCACCATAGTAGTATAATCGTTTGTTTCATGGAATAATCTATTCTCCATCTCCCCATATCCATACACCAATTTTTAATTATTTTCCCCTTTTTATATGAGCTTTATACCTAACGACATAGTCAACCACAATACAAAAAATAATTTTACATCTAGAGAAAAATATATCAAAAACATAACCATGATTATAAAAGTTCCATTTAATAAATTCATAATGACATCAAAATTAATTTTTAAGGATTTCAACTTTATCTTTCAATAAAACAAAACATAAAAAATCATATACGTATTTTTTATAACATTTTACCCATTTAGGTTTACTGAAAAACATTTATCATATATACAACCAAAAACATTATCTTCAACTAATACTCCAATAGAACATCTTGAATACTTGTAAAGTAAAATCTATGATTGAATAATAATTAACTCTGAACTCACTTGATTCATTTTCTTTTAGAGAAACATGTGTAATGTTATTCTTGAAATATTTTATTTTTCTTAAATATTTTTGAAATAAATTATTTTCAAAATCGGAAAAATAAATCATTTTACAACATTAGTTGAATATTAGAACCAATAAAACTTACATAAAATGATATAACCCTAAATAAAACATCATTTTATATCCAGTAATACCTTTTTTAAAGAACTCGTTCCACCACTTTTGTAAATATAGAAAGACTTTGTTGATAATAAATGTGAAGTATCACAACATACTTCCACGAGTTATTTTTCAAAATTTTAATTAAACTGTCTCCCTTTCTCAATGAACCCAATGGAAAATTATCTAAATGTTTCAAATAAACGTTATAGAATCAAAAAATATATATTCCATGATGGAGACTATATATTTTCATGAACCAATTTTAGTGAAATCACTCTCTAAAAATAAAAGGGGATTGGAAAACACCTTAGGGTAGTTGGATTCCCGTCATCAAGCAATATAAATTGATGGATATGGCTGAAATACATGTTCTATATGATGATTCTCAGATAATTTCTTATTCATTTACTTCATCATGATGTCTTCAACATGATTTCTTTATACATATAAACTTACTTCACTATATTTTGTTAAAAAAATATCCTTAATTATGTGATATTTGATCTCAATTTGACTTATCCTTGAGTGATGGACATGTTTTTTCTGAATATTAATAACACCCAATTTTTCATACTTGATTATAATGTAATAATTTTCTACAACTCTGATATCCTCATGTGATTTATTCATATAGAAATGTTTTATAGATGCTTGAATTTTTATGATGAATTCATATTTAGTAATGCTTAATGGGATAAAATCACTCACCTTACATAGCCAAGAAAATACTCAAACAATTAAGAATAAATAAATAACCTAATGATAATTTCTACAATCTATTAAATAGGTAAAATTATAATTAATGAATAAAAAATCATGTTCTAATATTTCCATGAAAATCAAATTTAAATCCATTATTTCTTTAAAATACCATACTTTTCTTTTTTTACAATTTATAAACATCTTTCTTTGAGATATCTTTTGTATCAATCATTCTGAAAAGTGGAATAAAATTTTTTGGGTATTGTAACTATTAGATAAAATGGTCCTCTATTAATTTTATTATATCCCATCACATTAACCTATTTTCTATCATCAAACCTTTCTTACTTCATCCATGTTGAAACTACTATTATCATAGCCTTGTAATCATTCCCTATAAACATTTTCAGGGCCTCATTATCATATTTGAATTGATAAAAAATGTTCTATGTATTTCTATATTATCTTATAAAAAAGGGAAAACATCAATTCCCCAATCATAGACATTTCATACAAATATATCCTGATATCTGAAAAGTACTTTCATTTTTAAGAATTCAACCCTCCAAATATTAAGTTATAAAATTAAATGGAAACCATAATCCCCTGATCAATCACTTTTTTATATAATGATTATGATAAAATCATATACATTAGAATCTAATATTTCTCAATTATTGATCATATCTATAATACAATTATCTTTATTCATTATTTAACCAATAATAATTTTCCACATCTAGGAATGTTTTCTGTCATCCTCATTGACAATAAATCCATGATTTTTTCAATGTTTATTACTTCACCAAGGTCTCCATTTATGAATTCTAATTTTATATCCATTTAGAATACCAAGAATCCTATCTACACGAATCAATTTATTTCCCAACCCATTTATAAGAGAAAACTCATCATCCACATTGACTCATTAAATCTAAGAATAACATGGGCACACCAGTTTTGAATTATTTTGAATCAATTATACATTCTAGATGAGTTATATATAGAACAAACACATGGTTCAAATGAATTTTTCCCCAACCACTTATGTGGATATATTTTAAAACATATCATCTCACATCTATTCAATGAAATAATTGTATTTTTTTAAATACATTTTAATTTATAAAATATTGATTCATGGTTATATTATATCAATATTATAATTAATTGATTATTTTTATTGAAAATATATTTTTAATTAATAAGTGATTAAATATTCCTTTTAATTTTTATATGTACCATGGGACAAATTTTTTTGGGTAAAATTTAGATAAATATATCTATTTTGATTATTGGATCTCGTTTATTTTATGTTTCAAGTGATTTTATATATATATTTATACTTTTTCAATTAAATTCTAATTTTATTAATTGAATTTTTGAAATAGGTGTATTTTTATCTTGTATTGTTTTTATTCATTTAAAAAATTATAATAGGTTAAATTTTTTTGGTAATTTTCAAATTCATTTTAAATCCATTGAGTGTGATTATTTTTTAGATTACATACCATATGAGTTTTTAAAATCCAATAAGAAACTTCCAAAGACTAAATAATCAGGAATTTTGAAGTATCCCTATTTCCTCTATGTAAGTGATTTTAATAGATTCTATAAAAATATATTTTACTCTAGTTCCATTAGAATTTTCTCACCATGTAACAGTATTTAAATTTTTTCTCACATTGGAGATGTTTACTAGCTTATATCTTATAAAGTTTCTCATACATGTTCACCTCTTTATCTCTAAATTTTCCCATTGAGAAGACACCTGATATCTCTAGAACAAAATTTGATAGATGTTGAAACTATGAAATTTAAAATCAATCTATAACATTGACTGAACAAGGACACCATAGATCTTTATCATGAGTTAAAAATGATTAATCGTTTAAGACTTACTTATCCACATCTGTCCAAACTAATGAAGATGGACAAATCTCAATTATAGATCAAGCCATGTTGTATGAGTATAGATGTGAGATATATAATGGTTATGGATGAGGATGGTAGATTTTTTAGAAAAACAATTATAGATACATGTGAGATGAATCCAATGCTTTTCCAGTCTAATGACCTGAATACCAATTTAGGTTCACAAAGGACCATCAAATAATGATTTGTGGTATGATTGATGGATACCAATAGATGATTGATTCTAAGAACATTAATTAACCAATCATGAAGGGTTATCTACCATATAAACTAAATAATATAACTAGTTAGAGTATTATCTATCAACCATAGTGGAAGTTGGTAAGACGTTATGTGAGTGAGGGTGATAATTTTATATTTAGGAGACGGGTCAAGATCTGTGTCTTAAGTTTGAATGAATATTTAGATATGGATAAGATGATAATTACATGATTCTAACAATATGGGTGATTTAGAAGGGATTGAGGCTAAGTACATTTGTTTTATAAAGAGGAATCGCAGTCTATGATTTTATAACATATATCATGGAGGATCAAGTTGGTTTAGTTGAATCTTCATGATGAATCACAACATATGAACCCATCTAAAGAAGAAAAACTCATTATCTTGTTCATTTTTTTACCTGATTGGTTGGAAATAACATGGCCTCGATTTTTCAAGATACTATGTTTATGAGGATAAAAACGAGAGAACACAATGTTCTCAATGCAATGACATATTGAAAGCTTGTTAAATATGACTTGATATAAAATATCATAACCAATTCTATTTCATAAAGAATCCAATGTGAACAAAATATTTGAGTTTGATGATATGAATATTCAAAATATATGGATTAGGAGAGTCAAATAATGTTTTGATAATGAAGATGGAAAAAAGCTGTTAATGGATAATGACAACTTGATATCAGTTGGGTTTCTCAAAGAAGTCACAAACTATAGTGAACCATACTTGAAGTACATGTAAATTACATTACTTTTTCATAATACCTAATATATAACAAAAAGAGACACCCATGTACCGTAATAGTTTAGTGTCTTTGGAAACTCAGAACATAATCTTCAAATCATGGTGAAAGATGTTCAACATCTACCATAAAGATATTCCCCTTTGTTTTTCTTACCTTAAACCTATATTTATATCTTGGGGAAAATAAAACATAAAAAGGTAGAGCTCAAATACTCTGTAAGGGTAAACATGGAGAACATAAAACAATCCCTAAACATTTGAATGTAAGAACATGAAGATAAAAAATCAAAATCATGAGTAATGACATAAATCTTGGTAGTGCACAAGGAATAGATCAAAAAGAAACATTAACAATGATAAAATAGTCGGGGAATAAAACATTTAATTGTGGAAACCATTAAAAACATGTTATGACTTCCATAGTGGCCAAGGAATTGATGCCAAGACCATTATAGTGGACAAAGTCCATTACTGAATCGAGTTCACTCTTCATTTTCATCCTTTATCACTGAACCAGATTAACTTTTCGTTCTAGACATGTCTATCTCATGAGATATAAATCTTTACCTAATGAATTATAGGGATATATAGGTCCCACCCATCTCATAATGAAATCATTATTATGTGTTCCACAACATAAACATAAATCATTCATCATAATACAAAGAATAAAATGGGTGTCATAAACATCATCCCATCATAAAAAAATCTATATAAAACAAATGGATATAATTTCATCATAAGAAAATTGAAACCATGTAAATCATAGAGACATTATAATTGAAACATATATATATGAAATAATGTCATCTTAGAAGGAAAATTGTTTTGATAAAACACTTGAAATGAATTCTTGAGGAAAATACCCTTTCTTCTTCAAAATCATTTTCTTTTCACAAAATACCTTTCAATTTTAAAATGAAAGGATTTTATTGAAAATAGTCATGAAATATTGTAGAGTAAGCTTCATGAAAATAAGGCATTATAAAACCATAAAAATCCATTCTTTCCGTATAAGATAAAAAGAAACATTTTCTACGTACTTTTGTTGGAAGATTGAAAAACTATCATGTATTATAAACAAATGAAAGATTCATCCCATAACACAAAGTAAAAGTCAAAGATGGGGTAATAATGAATTTAAAAATACATGGAAGAATATTAAACACTTTATGAAAAACATTTTATGGACATGGATGAAAAATATAACCCCAGTAAAAACTTACGAAAAAGAAATCTCGGATAAAAATGAGATTGCAAAATTATCCCTTACCTCAAGTACAATTTCTTTTGTACGTGTCCAAGACTCTTGTATAGTGGGATTAAACATATTATTACCATGTAACAAAACCAAAATAATATTTATGATATCATATATGATTCACTTATGACTTTATATTACCCGTTCTTTTGTCAATTCCCTGTTAAAGCAGCGTTTTGGGTAAAATTGTTTCATTTATCGTACGAGTTTGGACATGTTATTCTTGATATTATTATTACTTATATCATGATTTAATTAATTTCAGAATGTAAAAAATTGATTATATATATTATATATTCATTATATATATATATAATAGATAGATAATTGAAATAAAACACACCGTTCATGGAGACGGTAGGCCGTACGTATGCATGGACATTGTTTTCATTTCCTTATTGACTTAAATGGAAGTAAGTAGATGAAATATATATATATATATAAATCCAGTAGAATTATTATTTCATATATATCATTATTATTCTTTATATATACTTTAAAATCATTCTTGAATGGTAAATATGGGGAATGAATCTCATCGCGTTGTGGAGACGGCAAACCGTACGTACGCACGAGCGATGATATCGTTCCCATAATTATTGAATGGTATTGGAGTGGATGATGTAATATATCAGAATCAGTATGATGTTATAATAACCGTATATAGTTATTCTTTACACCATTATACCCATCCATGTAAGGTGGTGGTGGAAAAATAGATTACACCACGGCGTGGAGAGGGTATTCTGTACTTACGCACGCGCGGTGATTTCATTTTCAGTAGTATGGATAGAAGGTGAAATGGGGTTGTTTCATATTTATAATAACATATCAGTATATTATTTATACTGATGTCATTACTTTATAATGAAACAACTAAAGAAGAGGAATTATTAGAATAAAGAAACTTGAAAGAATTAGTAGAAGAGATTACCTCTTCTTCGATGCGCCTCCTATTAACCTTCTCTTAGGGAACTAAGGTTGTCTTTGAAGAAGATCATGAAATCTATTATATTGTTATGGAATTTAATAAGAGAAATGGTTTGGGGTTGTCCGAGCATAAAGGATCAAAATTTTATGAAGATGAGAGGTAGGATGTGCCCTTTTATAAGAGAGGAGAGGGGCACCTTTGGAAACCTCAAAAATATTAATTTAATATAAATTCCAACCCCACATAAAAACTTCAAAATGACTCAAATCCAAAGCATAGGTGTGATAGGATTGTGATATCATCAAACAATAAAATTTAGACATGTTTTTAATTTATTTTAAACCTTATCAATTTGATTTATCCTTATTTAATCTATTTACATTTTTTGTGGTAATAATGTTATATATTTTATATGGTTATAAATACATACTTATGTGTTATTAATTTTACATAATTTGATACGTTATGAAATTTTAGATCATATAAATTTTAATTTGTAAATTTTAAATATATGTTTTATTTTTAAACAATTTAATAATATATAATATCAATAGTATCAATTTTAACCCAATTCATTTATTTGAATTTAAATAATATCCAAAAAGAATATATTTTCGAAAAAAATCTATTTAATAGATTACTAACAAGTCATTTTAATCTATAATTTTTTTGGAGAACATTTATTAGTTCATATAATATTTATTTTAATACTTTTAAAATAATTTATTTGATATTTCTGTTAGTAAAATAATTAATACAACATTTTTGTATAATTATTTAATATACTTATTTGTTGTATAAAAATTAAAAATAGATTACTATGATGAAGATAAATATATTATATTTCTTAAGAATACTTTTAGTCTAATTTATCTTCTAAAACAACAATATTTTAAAATTTTATCTTTATTAAATTATTTAGGTGACAACTTTGACACCATCATCATCATTAATTATATTTTTATTCCAAGGAAAGGAGTAAGGATGAACCAGAGAAGGGGGATAAGGGGGTCTAAAGTAATGAAGGCCGAGGGCATCCCCTTTGATCAGTTTGACCCTCTCAGGTTTAAATTGGGAGATATTGTAAAGTATAGTTACATTGGTTCCTTGGACGGCCAGAGAGGCCAGATGATCCGCCACTTGATTCCCCACCTGCCAAGTGTGGGTCACCATTGTACTGTTATTGAGGAGTGCTTTGAATTTACTTATGATGTAGCATATCAACCAAGGAATTCCACCTCTTCCATGCAAATAGTTTTATAGAATCATGGAGTCTGGTTCCACTTGAGAAATGCAAATATTCCCTTGGGTGCATAGCATGAGCCCCATAACAACCGTCTTGGCCTCGGCTATAAGGGAGTTTCCAGTGCCAAAGTGGGAAGTATAAGCAAGAAAAAAACACCCCCTATAGTCCCGGATGACTCCTCCTTCGCACATTTCAACCGAACTATAAGCGTCATCTATGTTCAGTTTGAGGTCGGCCTTAGGGGCCGTCCACCTCACCCATCTTCCCTTCATCTTGGGTAGCAGAGGCTGAGCCATGGGTGAGGGTCCATGGAGAGCCCTTAGGGATGGTGCGACAATCTAGTTTCTGACCAGATTCATCATGTCTATAAGGCCCCAGCCTTAAACCTTACTAAATTTTGAGTTATTACAAGATTACACATTGAGGATCTTTTCGGGTTTAGAGTTTTAGAGAATTAGATCATAAAACTTTCATTAAATTCCACATATAAACAAAGTGGTTACATAAAGATATTATTCTTCATTCCCATCAATGGAAACATATTTAAAATAAACATGGATTCTTTCTTGACACTTCCTTGACACTATCATCATATCATGTACTTTTCCCTTGACCTGTGAAAAACATTTCAAAAAAAACTTGGGATGAGCATAAAAAGCTTAGTAAGGGATATAAAAATATGGAAAGGAAACATGGGTACATATATACATAAAGATGAGATCATACTTTACCCATAAAACATAAGCACTTTAACATAACTTATCAAATCATGAATAAATCATAGAAATCATAAGACATAAAGGTAACTTGAGGCATTCATAACATTCTTACGTAGGGAGTAACCTTATTGGTTACGTTTGGAATACCCATCACAGTATATTCCCTAAATCTCTTCGGAGAAACCTTAAATTTTCACTCCTTTGCGTTACCCAATGCATTGGAGAGCTATATCGGGCTCACCCGCCCTTATTTTATCACGGAACCACCCGTCTTCATAATAATGCCCAAGAACCTCAACATAATCGTATCACATAAAACATGCATAAAGGAAACATAACATTTCCACCTTTCAATCATAAGATATAAATACAACACATTGATATAAAAACATTATGAAAACCATTTTCAATACCAAAATAAAAGAAAATTAAAACATGGTATTTATTTTTCTTTTAAAAAGAATGTATGGCTTGTAGAGGAAGTCGAAACTCAAATAACGGTCACGGCGGCGGAGAAGTCGTTGTCGCTGCATACGTACGACAAAAACATTCCCTTTTGTCATTTAGTAAAATGCTTCATATAAAAAAGATTCCTTTTGAATAAACGTTAAAGTCAAAGGGGTTTATACACCGTATAAAAGAAGGTTGTGTATAAAACAAAATATGCCTCAATGAAAGGAGATTGAGACGAAGTCCCATACCTCGTATCCGACTTGACCCGACCGTTCTTTAATCTCCTGAAAAATAAACTTGAGTTAATCTCTACTTGCTTAAGAACCTTTTTCAAGTTCATTATTCCTTTTATACCATGTTATGAACATCATGTAATCATTTAAGTTAATAATGTTCATTTTGTCGGTATTTGGTTCTTAAGTCAAAAATAGACTTCTTACACTTACATGTTGTAAATTTGGTCAAAGGTTCGTTATATCCAGAATTATAATAATGATTTGGATAACATATATATCATATATATTCAGAATATACATGTATTTATAATATTACATCACATTTAGAGGTAAGAAATGAAATGCACCGTTCATTGAGACGGTAAGCCGTACGTACGCATGAACGCTACTTCCATTTCTATTTCGTATTTCTGGAATGGAATCATAATTATGTAAGAGTATATTATAATTACAGTATAATAACATATATAATATCATTAACTTTATCCTTTACACATCCCACATATGGTATTAACGAATCAAATCACTTTCAGGGGGCGGTAGTCTGCACTTCCTAAAATGAAGATATCGTGTTTACCCATAATGGAAACAATAATGGTTTGCCATAAATGAAAAATACAGAAGCTTAAGGAAATAATAAACATATTATATATCATATATAAAAATAGTGACATCATAATGGCCACCTTTGAAGGTGTTAAAGGAGTATTGAACAATCATCGTTTCGGGAGGCAGAATTTCGACATCCACGGAAACCGTATGTTCTTTAACCATTTGATGTAGTTGTGTGAGAGTGTAGCTCTAATAAATCTTATAACAACATCCTAGTATATTAAATATACTGGTTTTGTTACAAAAGAAGTAAATAAAAAGAGTTTAGGGGGTTGGAGAAGCAAAATAAATCAAATGAACATGACAGAATGAATTACCTTTAAAAGTGTAACTCCTTTTGATTTGAGCCTAAAGGCTTCCTTTGAAAGGATTATGCCCAAAGGGAATCCTCTAGGATGAGGAGAGGGATGTGGAGGGAGTAAATGGGCAGGGTATGGCCGAGCCAAAGGCTTGAGGAGTGTGTGAAATGAGGTAGAGGTGGGGGCCTTTTATAAGAGGAGAGGAGGGGCACTTTTGGAAATCATGAAACTATTATTTTATTTTCAAAAGTGTTTCGAATTTCTAAGGTCCCAAATTGATATATTTCTAAGATAAGATGATAAGGCTTGGAAATATTCCCATCCAATAGTTTTCTGACAAGTGTAGGTCTTAGATTTTATATTATCGTTTCATTTTATTTAAACTGTTCATTAATGAGGTCATCATTGAATCATCATGATGTCATAATTAAATTAATTTATTTAATGTATAAAAATTATAAAAAAAATATCTTGATGTAGGAAAGCTTTTTATATTTCCAAATAGTATTTATAGACAAAATTATGATTAGTATAACCCCTTCTAAAAATTGTTTTAGTAAAACAATTTATGTTAGTGTCATTTTCACCTTTATTTAGAAAAAGGCATTAAAGTCATTATCTCACCCAAGAGGCTCCATAGGGTCCCCTAAATCGACACATGGGTTTTCTTGGTCGGCCATGACTCATCCAATAGGGGTAGGACAAGTGTCATGGTGTTTTCATATTTTTATAATATCATTTTTACCTTAAATTACACTAATTACCTCTAATCGCGATTAATGAAAAAAAGTTACTATTCACCAAAAAAATATTTTAATCCCATTGAACCAAATTTTACATACTAATGACAACCATGTAAGTCACATTAATTAATTTAATAATTAATTCCCACTGTCAGAGCAAATAGCATGTTTTTATAAAACAATAAGTATCAAAATATTGACACCAGTTTAAGTCTAATTTCAAAGTGAAATTGATTCCAATGACCACCATTGGATTAAATGGTAAAAATATATTCATATTACACATTAATACCAATTCAAAAGATAATCTAATCATATAAATAAATTAGATTAAGAAGCAGTTTTGATGTAAAATGCAGTATTTTTCACTATTCATTAAAAAATGAACATTGTCAGAAAAATACCAAAAATTCACACAAAGTAAATTTTGATGTCCCAATCATAAAGAATAAGATTATTTTGACAAACATAGATTATAAATTTGTCAAAAGATAGATTCAAAAATGGTTTGCCATCAAAAGGAAGTAAAACAATCTTTTAAAAATATAAGTGTATTCCATGCTTAAGATTGGATTTATTTTCATTTTAAGCCTCTAAAACACTATCTAATTCATTAATAGACATATATAAAAATATATATTATTCATTACTTACTTGGGATGTTACATCCTTCCCCCCTTTAGAAAATTGTGTCCCCGCAATTTATTTACTTATCAAATAAACGGGGGTACTTATCCCTCATTGCATTTTCAGATTCCCATGTTGCCTCTTCCATCATGTGGTTTTTCCACAAAACCATTACCTGCTTAATCACATTATTTCATAACACTTGATCCCTGTTGTCAAGAATCTGGACCGGTTGTTCCTCATAAGATAGTTTCTCTTCCAGCTGAACTACCTCTGGACTCAAAAGCATGAGATGGATCTGGCATATACTTTCTCAACATCGAAACGTGAAAAACATTGTGTACCTGAGATAAACTCGGAGGTAAAGCCACACGGTATGCAACTGATCCAACTCTCTCCAAAATTTCATATGGTCCAATAAACCTTGGACTCAGCTTTCCTTTCATACCAAATCTCATCACACTTTTCTAAGGAGAAACCTTGAGAAAAACATGATCACCTACCTCGAAAGATAGATCCTTCCTCCGGTTATCCGCATAACTCTTCTGCCTGCTCTGAGCTATTCTCATGTGCTTTTGAATCAGCTGAACTTTTTCTGCCATCTCTTCTAACAATTCTGGTCCCATTAACTTCCTTTCACCCACTTCATCCCAGAAAGCTGGAGTTCGACACCGCTTCCCATATAATGCCTGAAATGGAGCCATCTGTATACTGGAATGAAAACTGTTATTATATGAAAATTCAACCAAAGAAAGATATTGGTCCCAACTTCCCTAATAATCCATAGAACAAGCTCGTAGCATATCCTCCAATGTCTGAATTGTTCGTTCTGACTTCCAATCTGATTGAGGATGAAAAGTTGTACTAAAATTTAATTCAGTACCCAACGACTTCTGAAGGCCTTTCCAAAAGTTAGAAGTGAACCTGGGATCATGATCAGATACAATGGACAGGGGAACTCCATGTAACCTGACTATCTCTTTAAGATATAAACGGGAAAGTTGATCTAGGGAAAAAGTATCTTGTATAGAAAGAAAATGAGCAGATTTATTCAAGCGATCAACAATAACCCAGATTGCATTATTACCTTGAGATGTCTTCTGTAATCCCACAACAGAGTTCATGGATATATTCTCCCATTTCCACTCTGGCACTGGTAAAGGATGAAGCATCCCTTTCAGTAACTTCCACTCTGCTTTAACCTATTGAAATGTCAAACACTTCACAGTAAAATCAGCAATATCTCTTTTCATTCCATCCCACCATAAATACTCCTGCAGATCTCTGTACATCTTAGTACTGCCAGGATGAACGGAAAACGGAGAACTATGAGCTTCACATAACAACTCTCTCTTCAACTGTGAATCACAAGGCACACACAATCTCTTCCCAAATCTCAAAATGCAATCATTATCAATGTTGAATTCAGGCAACTTACCTTTCTGAACCAGCTCTACCTTTTTCTACAATTCACTGACTTGCTTCTGTGCTTTCTTGATTCTATCTGATAGAGATGATCTCACTGATACCTGAAACAAAACAGAAGAAATTTTTGCACCAACAAATTCTATGCCAAAGTTTATCAAATCCTTAACCAAAGGATCACATTCCAAATGAAAATTTGTTAATGAAGCATTACTTTTTCGACTCAAAGCATCAGCCACTTTATTTGCTTTTCCCGGATGGTAATGAATTGTACAATCATAATCCTTGATTAATTCCAGCCATCTCCTCTGTCTCATGTTTAACTCTTTCTGAGTGAATATATACTTTAAACTTTTGTGATCAGTATATATTTCACACTTTACTCCATACTAATGATGCCTCCAAATTTTTAAAGAAAAAACAACAGCAGTTAATTCCAAATCATGTGTAGGGTAATTTACCTCATGAGTTTTCAACTGTCGTGAAGCATAAGCAATTACCTGATCATTCTGCATTAGGACGCAACCAAGTCCTTTAAATGAAGCATCACTGTAGATAAAAAACTCACCATTCCTGGAAGGTAGTGCCAAAACTGGAGCATTCACCAATCTTCTTTTTAATTCCTGAAAACAATCATCACATTCTTTTGTCTAGATAAACTTAACACCCTTCCAAGTTAGCTTAGTCATTGGACTAGATAACCATGAAAAATTTCTAACAAACCATTGGTAATAGCCTACAAAACCAAGGAATCTACGAATCTCGGTTACATTTGTGGGTCTTGGCTAGTCTTCCACAACTTTTGTTTTTGCAGGATCAACAGTTATCCCATCTTTAGAAACAATGTGACCAAGGAAAGAAATTTGTTGTAACCAAAACTCACACTTGCTGAATTTTCCATACTGTTTCTTTTCTTTTAAGGTTTGCAAGATAACCCTTAAATGTCTTTCATGCTCCTCTTTACTTTTTGAAAACACCAAAATATCATCAATGAAAACCACCACAAACTTATCAAAGAACTCATGGAAAATTCTATTCATTAAGTCCATGAATACAGTAGGTGCATTGGTTAGCCCAAAAGGCATTAATACATATTCATAATGGCCATATCTCATACGAAACGCGGTCTTCGGAACATCTTCCTCCTTTACCTTCAGCTGATGGTACCCCGATCTCAAGTCAATCTTTGAAAAAAACTGAGCTCCCTGGAGATGATCAAACAAATCATCGATATGAGGAAAAGGATATTTGTTCTTAACAGTGATATTATTCAAGGCCCTATAATCAATGAAAAGTCTCATAGAACCATCTTTCTTTTTAACAAATAAAACAGGAGCACCCCAAGGTGATGTGCTAGGTCGAATGAAACATTTCTCTAATAAATCTTGCAATTTCTCCTTCAACTCTAAAAGTTAAATTTGAGCCATTCGATAAGGGGGTTTTGAAATTGGATTAGCATCAGGAACTAAGTCAACAGTAAACTCAACTTCCCGATCTGGTATTATTCCAGGAAACTCATCAGGAAAAACATCAGGATACTCATTTACCACTGGCACATCATTAATCTAAACATTTCTTTTATTTTCAATGATGTGTGCAAGGTAACATTCATTTCCATCTTTTACAAGTTTTTCGGCCTCTTGATAAGTTATCAACAGTAAGGGTTCATTCTTGTACACAAACTGAAAGTCTTTCTGAAAAGAAACTTCTTTATCTCTACAGTCAATCTTAGAATGGTAAATAGAGAGCCAATCCATACCCAGGATAACATCAAACTCTACTAGAGGTAGAACAATAAGGTTTGCAAGTAGGTTCTTTCCACAGATAAGGATAGGAAGATTATTATAAATTCTTTTTGCCTCAACATTCCCCCCAGGTGTTTTTACCAAAAGTTCAGGAGTCATTTCTTGAGATGGTATTCCCATTTTAATAGAAAATTTTTCAGAGATGAAAGAATGTGTAGACCCCGAATCAAATAACACACTGGCATAATCTGAAAAAACAAACAAATTACCTGATACAACTTCATTTGATGGCCTGAAATCTGCTGAAGTAGTTGCAAAGGATTTCACCACCCATTTCTACTTGTAGTCTAACTGCTTCCCATCACTCAAGCTCTTTGTCGGACACTCATTTGCATAGTGACCCATCTCATTGCACTTAAAACATTTCACTAATTGTAAATCAAATTTTGTCTTACCTTCACCTTGATCCTTTTCAGTGCAATCACGAACCTTATGTCCCATCTTACCACATCAGTAGAACTTTCCAGAATTCAGAAGACATTCCCCAGCATGCCTTTTGCCACATTTATCACAATATGGAAACTTAGATTTCTTACCATCAGACTTTTTTGAAGAATTCTTACCTTTCTCCTGCCACCTCGGTCTCTTATTCTCTTGGTTGTTATAGAACACTTGATCATCGACAAACTCCATTTCCACCTTCTCAGCACATCTAAAAAGATTTTCATAACTTTTAAACTCACGAGAAGCTAATTCCCTTCGATATTTTGGCTTTAATCCTGAGTAAAAATGATTGATTTTACTATCAAGGTCTCAGATAAAATTTGGAGCATACCTTGCCAATCGAGTGAACCTTTCTTCATAGGCAGCCACTGAGTCTTCCTCTTACCTCAATTCCAAGAATTGTTTTTCCATCCTAAGTCAAACAGACTTAGGAAAATACTTCTCAAGAAACATACCTTTGAATTCATCCCAGTCAAGAGAATCAATCTCATCAGCATCCCTGATATTTTTAACCATCGACCACCACTGATCTGCTTCACCCTCCAAACAGTAAATAGGAAGACTAACCTTTTGATTGTCTGAACACCCCATGACATCAAAAATCTTCTCCAGTGATTTAATCCACCCTTCATCGAGAACAGGGTTAGATGATCCTCTGAATGATGGGGGATGTTGCCTCATGAAATGTTCCACCACTGACATGTTCCTCTGCGGTTGATCTGGCTGATCTCGTGCATGGATACCACCACCATTTATAGCCTGAGTCAACTGCGCCATTACTGTAACAAACTGTTCAGTTCCAATTCCAACCATCTCAAGATGCTGATTCGGAAGGTTATTTCCTTATGTATGCCTTCCTAGCACTGCTTCCCTGTTTCCTCTGCGGAAAACCATTCTAAACAAACATGTCTTAGATGAAGCAACATGGTAATCTTCAAATGCTATATCACTTCAATTTGACCATAAAAAAATATTTTGGGATAATCATTTAATAGAATTCTAACTCCTAAAGTTATCTAAACCGACCTATGATACCAACTATAAGGCCCCAGCCTTAAACCATACTTAATCTTGAGTTATTACAAGATTACACATTGAGGATCGTTTCGGGTTTAGAGTTTTAGAGAATTAGATCATAAAACTTGCATTACATTCCACATATAAACAAAGTGGTTACATAAAGATAGTATTCTTCATTCCCATCAATGGAAACATATTTAAAATAAACATGGATTCTTTCTTGACACTTCCTTGACACTATCATCATATCATGTACCTTTCCCTTGACCTGTGAAAAACATTTCAAAAAAAACTTGGGATGAGCATAAAAAGCTCAGAAAGGGATATAAAAATATGGAAAGGAAACATGGGTACATATATACATAAGGATGAGATCATACTTTACCCATAAAACATAAGCACTTTAACATACCTTATCAAATCATGAATAAATCATAGAAATCATAATACATAAAGGTAACTTGAGGCATTCATAACATTCTTACGTAGGGAGTAACCCTCTTGGTTATGTTTGGAATACCCATCACAGTATATTCCCTAAATCTCTTCGGAGAAACCTTAACGTTTCACTCCTTTGCGTTACCCAATGCATTGGAGAGCTATATCGGGATCACCCGCCCTTAGTTTATCACAGAACCACCCGTCTTCATAATAATTCCCAAGAACCTCAACATAATCGTATCACATAAAACATGCATAAAGGAAACATAACATTTCCACCTTTCAATCACAAGATATTAATACAATACATTGATATAGAAACAATATGAAAACCATTTTCAATACCAAAATAAAAGAAAATTAAAACATGGTATTTATTTTTCTTTTAAAAAGAAGGTATGGCTTGTAGAGGAAGTCAAAACTCAAATAACGGTCACGGCGGCGGAGAGGTCGTTGTCGCCGCATACGTACGACAAAAACATTCCCTTTTTTCGTTTAGTAAAACGCTTCATATAAAAAAGATTCCTTTTGAATAAACGTAAAAGTCAAAGGGGTTTATACACCGTATAAAAGAAGGTTGTGTATAAAACAAAATATGCCTCAATGAAAGGAGATTGAGATGAAGTCCCATACCTCGTATCTGACTTGACCCGACCGTTATTTAATCTCCTGAATAATAAACTTGAGTTAATCTCTACTTGCTTAAGAACCTTTTTCAAGTTCATTATTCCTTTTATACCATTTTATGAACATCATGTAATCATTTAAGTTAATAATGTTCATTTTGTCGGTATTTGGTTCTTAAGTCAAAAATAGACTTCTTACACTTACATGTTGTTAATTTTGTCAAAGGTTTGTTATATCCAAAATTATATTAATGATTTGGATAACATATATATCATATATATTCATCATATACATGTATTTATAATATTACATCACATTTAGAGGTAAGAAATTAAATGCACCGTTCATGGAGACGGTAAGTCGTACGTACGCATGAACGCTACTTCCATTTCTATTTAATATTTCTGGAATGGAATCATAATGATATAAGAGTATATTATAATTCCAGTATAATAACATATATAATATCATTAACTTTATCCTTTACACATCCCACATATGGTATTAATGAATCAAATCACTTTCAGGGGGAGGTAGTCCGCACTTCCTAAAATGAAGATATTGTGTTTACCCATAATGGAAACAATAATGGTATGCCATAAATGAAAAATACAGAAGCTTAAGGAAAGAATAAACATATTATATATCATATATAAAAATAGTGACATCATAATGGCCACCTTTGAAGGTGTTAAATGAGTATTGAACAATCATCGTTTCGGGAGGCAGAATTTCGCCATCCACGGAAACTGTATGTTATTTAACCATTTGATGTAGTTGTGTGAGAGTGTAGCTCTAATAAATCTTATAAAAACATCCTATTATATTGAATATACTGGTGTTGTTACAAAATAATTAAATAAAAAGATTTTAGGGGGTTGGAGAAGCAAAATAAAACAAATGAACATGAGAGAATGAATTACCTTTAAAAGTGTAACTCCTTTTGATTTGATCCTAAAGGCTTCCTTTGAAAGGATTATGCCCAAAGGGAATCCTCTAGGATGAGGAGAGGGATGTGGAGAGAGTAAATGGTCAGGGGATGGCCAGGCCAAAGTCTTGAGGAGTGTGTGAAATGAGGTAGAGGTGGGGGCCTTTTATAAGAGGAGAGGAGGGGCACTTTTGGAAATCATGAAACTATTATTTTATTTTCAAAAGTGTTTCGAATTTCTAAGGTCCCACATTGATATATTTCTAATATAAGATGATAAGTCTTCGAAATATTCCTATCCAATAGTTTTTTGACAAGTGTAG
The DNA here is from genome assembly GCA_963277665.1 of Viscum album. Lineage (NCBI taxonomy): Eukaryota > Viridiplantae > Streptophyta > Magnoliopsida > Santalales > Viscaceae > Viscum > Viscum album. The sequence goes on from OY728146.1 coordinate 529,563,031, forward strand.
GTCTTAGATTTTATATTATCGTTTCATTTTATTTAAACTGTTCATTAATGAGGTCATCGTTGCATCATCATGATGTCATAATTAAATTAATTTATTTAATGTATAAAAATTATAACAAAACTATCCTGATGTAGTAAATCTTTTTATCTTTCCAAAGAGTATTTATAGACATAATTATGATTAGTATAACCCCTTCTAAAAATTGTTTTAGTAAAACAATTTATGTTAGTGTCGTTTTCACCTTTATTTAAAAAAAAGGCATTAAAGTCATTATCTCACCAAAAAGGCTCCATAGGGTCCCCTAAATCGACCCATGGGTTGTCTTGGTAGTCCATGACTCATCCAATAGGGGTAGGACAAGTGTCATGGTGTTTTCGTATTTTTATAATATCATTTTTACCTTAAATTACACTAATTACCTCTAATCGCGATTAATGAAAAAAAGTTACTATTCACCAAAAAATTATTTTCATCCCATTGAACAACATTTTACATACTAATGACAACCATGTATGTTGTATTTTCAAAATTCAAAACACAATGATGGCAAAATTTCATTTAAACGGAAAATCAGTTTTTATAAGTACCACTTAGTGGTTTCACTATTCATCAAAAATTGAAGTTTTTCAGAAAATTACAAAAAATTCACCCTAAGCTATATTTGATATTCCGAATTATAAAATGAAGTCTATTTTAAAAAATTCAAAACATATAAGTCACATTAATTAATTTAATAATTAATTCCCACTGTCAGAGCAAATAGCGTGTTTTTATAAAACAATAAGTATCAAAAGATTGACACCAGTTTAAGTCTAATTTCAAAGTGAAATTGATTCCAATGACCACCATTGGATTAAATGGTAAAAATATATTCAGATTACACATTAAGACAAATTCAAAAGATAATCTAATCATATAAATAAATTAGATTAAGAAGCAGTTTTGATGTAAAATGCAGTATTTTTCATTATTCATTAAAAAATGAACATTGTCAGAAAAATACCAAAAATTCACACAAAGTAAATTTTGATGTCCCAATCATAAAGAATAAGTTTATTTTGACAACCATAGCTTATAAAATTGTCAAAATATAGATTCAAAATTGGTTTGCCATCAAAAGGCAGTAAAACAATCTTTTAAAAATATTAGTGTATTCCATGCTTAAGATTGGATTTATTTTCATTTTAAGCCTCTAAAACACTATCTAATTCATTAATAGACATATATAAAAATATCTATTATTATTTACTTACTTGGGATGTTACAATATCCGCCAACAGGTTCCCGGTCATTGAGATGATGAGTCTCCCTGTGGAGTTGGTTCCCTCATATCTGGCTTGGTTTCTTGCCTGCCATAGGCACCAGCAGCCAGCGCTGAGTATCATGGATCATGAAATTTATTCTGGGCCTGAATCCTTTTCCCCCTAAAACCATCTGTCAAGAAATGGAGTGTCACCATTGCATCTGGAAGAATAAGCAGTGACCCCCTCGTAGAAACTCCACACTTCATGGGCCCATTCCCCCTCAAAAAACAAGTGGGTTGATTTCTCCTCATGCCTATTCTTGCAGAAATGAAATCTAGAGGCCATGAAAATTCTGATCTTTTTAATCTGATAATCTTTCAATATTTCTTGGTTTCGTATTCTCCACACGAGAAAGTTAAATTTCGTGGGAATTTTGTTGCACCACAGCAAACTCGTCAATCCTTCGCATTGGGCCTGAGGGCTGGAAGCTTTGCAGTAGTCCATAATTCGAACCTTTCATGCTTAGGGTATAATATACTCGACCAATAAAGTTTGGTCAAGTTTCTGGTCCTTTTTATGTGTATTATTATTGTAATAAAAACTTTATTATTGATTTTTTTTACTAAATAAATAATTTCTTCATCATTAATGTATAAGCTATTAAGGTAATTAAATATCTCTTAAAAATTACAAATAAATTACCATAACAAAGAAAAACATTTTACCTTTCAAATTAGTATTTATAATTCAATTGATATTCTGTATAACCTAATATTAAAAATACTTGATTTATTAAAGTTTGAGTGAGACATATTTCACTTTCTTTAAAATAAAATAAATTAAAGGACTTAATCACATACAATTGGTTCCAATGGATTGCATTTCCACCCAAATATTCCTTAGGACGAAATATAATCATACAATTATATTAAGACGTGTGTTAGGTTAATTTTATAATATTATATTTACCCTTAATTGCTTGATTTACCTTTAACTATGGTAAATAAAATTTACAGTAGTTACTATTCATAGTCCCCAAAAACAAAAAGTAGCCTATTAACATAATTTAGACCTACTGATTCCAAATATGGAATCCATTTTTCAAAATTCAAATCACAGAAGTTGTAGAAATTAATTTAAAATTAATCCCGTTGTTAAGAAAACGTGTTTTAAAAGTTAAAACATTGCAAAAGTTTGAAAGGATTTTACCTATGAATTAAATGTAAAATCAATGATAATGACATACATTATATTAAATGATAAAAATATATTATATTTACAATTTAAAACCATTCAATATTATAATTTAACCATATAAATTATTATGATGAAAAAAGTTGTTTTTAATTAAAATATACCGTGTTTTTACTATTTATTTATATATAAAAAATTTATCCAAAGTAAATTTTTATATACTGATTCCAAAAAAAATAATTTTATTTTGTCAAATTGAACTTATAAACATATCAAAAAATAGATTTAAATTGTGTGCACCGTCAAAAGGTGACAAAACTGCATTTTTTGAATAATACTTATTTTACCTGAGAAATTTTGTTTATTCTCATAACTCATTCTAGAAAATGTGTAAGATGATTTATAATGTTATAAAATTCATAATGTGGTTAATACTATTCATAACAGATAGTTCATAATAATATTATAATAATATATCATTGTTTAGTGAAACTCAGTATTGTGTATGACACACGCTATCGAGGAAGGTCGCTCTTGCGTGCAACACAAGCCAAAAATAGTGTTTGCGTATACTACAAGCTAATAAGGTGTTGCGTATAGAATAGTATAATCTTGGTGTAGCGTACAACACAGTACATCAATGAAATTAAAAGAGTTTTTTTCATAAAATCTCGTGGTGTTACATTCTACCCCCCTAAAAATGAATTTCGCCCTCAAAATTCATCAGGGTTATAAATGGTTTACTACTTGAAAGTTTATTTAATAGAAATACACATCATAAAAAAGAATACCAAAACATAACATTAAAAACTAAAGTATGAAATGTAATGGTTACCCAAATTAACCAATCACTGGGTTTCCACATAAGAGAACATAGGTGAAAATATGGATATGGAAGAGAAATCTAACCATCATGTTCTGGTGGAGGGTGGTAGAGAACATGGCTATGAAAAATCTAACAATCACAAATCCATAAATTTGTAATGATCTAAGGTACCATAAGATTCATTAGATATGAGGGAAATATGACAACATTTTTGGTTTTCAAGGTCATTTCCCTAATTTTGAAGAATTTTTGAATTAAAAGAAATAATTACTTGATTTTGGTACAATCTCACTATTATTCGTTCCTTGAACAATTTACACTTCATCTCTTAAAGAAATGTAGTTGAATTTGTCTTCCGTGAAGTTTTAGTGGATAATGCGATAAAATGATAGGTCATTCCATCTATCTCAAACATATGGTTAAAAAAAGTTATTAAATATACATAAGTCCATCTATGGTGAGATTAATCGTATATGGTTCCAAAAATGGACTTATACTTCATCTATCATCTTCTTAATATAATAAAACTAGTTTCTACTAACCATGGACTTCCTGTAGGCCAATGGTAGGCGATAAAGGCCTGTCACACTTCGGTTGTGTGTTTGATTCCCGCATCCTTGTCTGACGCGATGGGTTGTCGCCCGTCCTACGGGTTTTCCTTTTTCTAAAACTATACTATTATAACATTCCAAAAATAATATCAAAAAACATGTTTTATCCTTAAATAGTACTATCAGATGTCTAAATTAATTCGTTACTACGAATAGGCTTATCAAAAATACTTATGTCCAATCTCATAGTAAAAAAAACAATTACAAGGAAGGCCATATAACAAGTATGTGAATACCATCATATATCCCTCATATATCAAAAGACATATCTTTTTTGTCACATTCCAAACATGTGATTACCTTAATTATGTATTCTTTTGAAACATGTATTACCGTAGAACCTTAGTGAAAATATGAATTCTGTCAAAAGTTAACTCTTTCCACATTCCAAAATCCCAAAATTTCTATATACTGAAACCATGATATCACATTGTCCTTATATTAGTCATGATCTCATTAATACTATCAAACATCTCATTATCTCTTTATCCCTTCATTATGCACATATCATATACTTTCCAAAAATATCTGAATAACTATTCATGGTTTCTGGTGCCATTCAACATATACTTTTAAATACTTTAAGAAAAAAATAGTGTAACAATCCTTAGATGTGTCTTTATTCCATAGTACCATTACCTATACAACATAACTCTTGATAAACATAAATCATTGCACTACCTTCTTAAACCATTGACTGAGCCTCAACAATTCTTTAATCTCATGTATCATTTGTAGTCTCTTCATCATCCTCAATATAAATACTACCCATACGACCATGATGATTCTCTTCATGAGACTTCCCCTTAGGGCATTGGTTTTCCTAATACCCGTACATTCGACATTTAAAACATTTAACCATTTTTGATGTCTTATCAATACCTTTATTCATGTCCATGGGTTTAACTAAACCTTTTCCTTTGCAATTACTGGATTTGTTTCATTATTTTCCACACCCAAAGCATCTTCTAGTCCCTTTAAAACATTCTCTCTGATGCCTCTTCCGACATGATTTACATGAGGGGAATTGAAATATATTTCCTCTATGATCATCATGAAACTCTATCTTTCTCTTATTAGCTGAGTCAAGAAACATACAAATGTTGATATTATTAATAATATTATGAGATTTATGATTAGGAATAATAATGATGTTCAGACTTCCAAAACCCATTTCATTTTCTTTCTCATGAATAATATCATTCCATTGTCCATCATATCCTCCATTAACGTGAATCTTCCTGTTTCCACCCATTTTCTAAACCCCAAAAAGAATAGATTGAGAGGAAAAAATCTAGCAAGGAAAACAACATAATAAAAGGGGATTACCATCAATATATAAAATCTTAGGCTTAATTATATGATCGTTACCATAATTCTAGGACTATAACCTATACGTATAATTAACCATAGAGACATCCCAAGATATACCTTAGAAATATCTCTAGGGATTTCACTGAAGTTTTCGCATCGTAGTTTCCAAAGGTTAACTAAACCTTCATTCTGATACCAACTGTAGAGACCCATACTTGATGTACATGGACATTACATTACTTTTTCGGAATACTTAATACATAACAAAAATAGGCACCCAAGGACCGTAATAGTTTAGTGTCTTTGGAAACTCGGAACATAATCTTATAATAATGGTGAAAGATATTCAACATCTCCCATAAAGATATTCCCCTTTGGTTTTCTTACATAAAACTTTTCTATGTATCTTGGGGAAAAGAGAACATTAAAAGGGTGAGCTGCAATTCTCAGAAAGGGTAAACATGGAGAACATAAAACAATCCCTAAACATTTGAAGGTAAGAACATGAACATAAAACATAAAAATCATGAGTAATGACATAAATCTTGGTAGTGCATAAGGCATAGATCAAAAAGGAACATTAACCATGATAAAATAGAATAGGAATAAAAAATGTAATTATGGAAACCATTAATCACATGCTATGATCTCTATAGTAGCCAAGGAATTTCTACCAAGTCCATCATAGTGGATAAAGTCCCTTACTGAATCGAGTTCACTCCTCGTCCCAGTCCTGTATCACTGAACCAGATTATCTTACCATTCTAGCCATGTCTATCTCATGAGATATAAATCTCTACCCCATTCATTAGAGGGAGATATAGTTCCCACCCATCTCATAATTAAATAATTCTTATGTGTGCCACAACATAAACATAAATCATACATCATAACCCAAAGAATAAAATGGGTTTCATAAACATCATCCCATCACAACATAATCCATATAAAACAAATGGATATCATTTCATCATAAGAAAAGTGAAACCATGTAAATGGTAGAGACATTATAATTAAAACATACAGATATGAAATAATTTCATCTTACATGGATAATGGTTTTGATAAAACACTTGAAATGAATTCTTGATGAAAATATATGCTCTTCTTCAAAATCATTTTATTTTTAAAAAATGCCATGCAATTTTAAAAGAAAAAGATTTTTTTGAAAATAGTCATGAAATATTTTAGAGTATTCTTCATGAAAATAAGGCATTATAAAATAGTAAAAATCAATTCATGCCGTATAAGTTAAAAAAACATTCTCTTCGTACTTTTGCTGGAAAAGTCAAAAAGTACCATGTATGGTAAAAAAATGAAAGATTCATTCCATAACTCAAAGTAAAAGTAAAACAGGGGTAAAAATGACTTTAAAAATACATGGAATAATATTATACACTTTATGGAAAACATTTTATGTACATGGATGAAAAATATAACCATAGAAAATACTTACGTATAAGCAATCTCGGATAAAAATGAGATTGCAAAATTATCCCTTACCATAGGTTCAATTTATTCCGTACATTTCCAAAACTCATGTATAGTGGGTTAAAACATTTTATTAACTTGTAACAGATACATAATAATATATGTGATATAATATATGTTTCACATATGACTTTATATTACCCGTTCTTTTGTCAATTCCATGTTAAAGAAGCGTTTTAGGTAAAATCATTCCATTTATCGTACGCATTTGGACTTGTTTTCCATGAAAATATTATTACTTATATCATTATTTACTTACTTAAAAATATAAAACATGATTTATATATCATATATATTCAGTATATATATAAATATAATATATAGATAAATTAAATGAAACACACCGTTCATAGAGACGGTAGGTCATACGTACAGATGAACGCTATTTTACTTTCCTTATTCACTTGAATGGAAGTAAGTAGATGAAATATATATATACATAAATCCAATAGAATTATTATGTCATATATATCATTAATATTCATTATATATACTTTATAATCATTCTTGAATGGTTAATATGGAGAATGAATCTAATCGTGTTGTGGAGACAGTAATCCGTACGTACGCACGAGCGATGATATCGTTCCCATAATTGTTGAATGGAATTGGAGTGAATGGAATAATATCTCAGAATAAGTATGATGTTATAATAACCATATATAGTTATTCCTTACACTATTATACCCATCCATGTAAGTTGGGGGTGGAAAAACAGATTACATCACGGCGTGGAGACGATATTCTGTACGTACGCACGTGCGGTGATTTCATTTTACGTAGGATGGATAAATGGTTAAATTGGATTGTTTCATATTTATAATTACATATAATTATATTAGTTATACTGATGTAATTACTTTATAATGAAAAAACTAAAGAATAGGAAGTAGAAGATAAAAGAAACTTGAAATAATTGGTAGAAGAGATTACCTCTTCTTCGACGCGAGTCATCTTAACCTCCTCTTAGGGAACTAAATATGGTATTTGAAGAAGACCAAGAACTCTAGTATATTTATAGGGAAGTGGATAATATAAATGGGTGGGGGTTGGGTGAGCTTGGAGGCTAAAAATGTTACGAATATGAGAGGGAGGAGGTGTCCTTTTATAAGAGAGGAGAGGGGCACCTTTGGAAACCTCAAAAATATTAATTTAATATAAATTTAAACCCTACTTAAAAACATCAAAAATGACTCAAATACGAAGCTTAGATGAGATACGGTTGTAATCGCATCAACCAATAAAATTTATATATGTTTTTAATTTATTTTAAACCTTATCAATTTGATTTAGCCTTATTTAATCTATTTAAATTTATTTGTGGTAATAAAGTTATAAACGTTATGTGGTTATAAATACTTAATTATGTGTTTTTAATTATACATAATTTGATACTTTTAGATATTTTAGATCATATAAATTTTATTTTGAAATTTTTAAATATACTTGTGTTTTTTAAAAAATTTAATAATATAAAATATCAATAGTGTGAATTTTAACACAATTCATTTATTTGAATTTAAAAAAAATTCACAAAGAATATATTTTCGAAAAAAAACTATTTAATATATTAATAAATATTAATATTCATCTATAAAATTCTTTTAGAACATTAATTAGTTCATATAATATTTATTTTAATACTTTTAAAATCATTTATTTGACATTTCCATTAGAAAAATAATTAATACAAAAAATTTTCAAAATAATTTAATATACTTATGTGTTGTATAAAATTTAAAAATAAAATACTATGATAAAGATAAATATAATATATTTCATAAGAATACTTTTAGTCGAATTTATCTTCAAAACCAACAAACTTTTAGAATTTTATCTTTATTAAAGTATGAATGTGATAACTTTGATATCATTTAAAATAAAATAATATAAATGTCCTAATTTGTTTTATAAGGCTCCAAATGGTTTATAATTCGACCCTTGGATTATTAGGGTATATATATACATGACCAATAAGTTTTTGTCAAGTTTCTGGTCCTTTTTATGGGTATTATTATTGTAATAAAAACTATATTATTGATTTTTTTACTAAATAAATAATTTCTGCATCATTAAAGTATAAGCTATTAATTTAATTAAATATCTCTTAAAATTTACAAATAAATTACCATAACAACGAAAAATATTTTTTATTTCAAATTAGTATTTATAATCTAATTTATATTCTATATAACCTTACATTAAAAATACATTGATTATTAATGTTTGAGTGAGATATATTTCACTTTCTTTAAAATAAAATAAATTAAAGGTCTTAATCACATACAAGTGTGTTACAATGGATTTCATTTTGACCCAAATATGACTTAGGATGAAATATAATCATCCAATTATATTAAGACAAGTGTTAGGGTAATTATATAATATTATATTTACCCTTAATTACCTGATTTATCTTTAATTATGGTAAATAAAATTTACCGTGGTTACTATTCATAGTCCCCAAAAAAAGTAGCCTTTTAAAATAATTTGGACCCACTAATTCCAAATATGGAATCCTTTTTTCCAAATTAAAATCTCAAAAGTTTCAGAATTTAATTTAAAATTAATCCCATTGTTAAGAAAATGAGTTTTAAAAGTTACAACATTGCAAAAGATTGAAATGATTTAACCTATGAATTCAATGTAAAATCAATGCTAATGACATAAATTATATTAAATGGTAAAAATATATTCTATTTATACTTTAAAACATTCAATATTATAATTTAACCATATAAATTATTATGATGAAAAATGTTGTTTTTAATTAAAATATAGTGTGTTTTTACTATTCATTAAAATATGAAATTTATATGAAAAATTTATCCAAATTAAATTTTTATATCTTGATTTCCAAGAAAAATTTTGTTTTGTCAAATAGAACTTATAAACATATCAAAAACTATATTTAATGTGGGTGCACCATCAAAAGGTGACAAAATTGCATTTTTTTTAAAATACTTATTTTGCACAAAAAAATTATTTTGTTCTAATAACCCATTCTAGAAAATGTGTAAGATGAATTATAATGTTATAAAATTAAAAATGTGGTTAATACTATTCATAATGGCTAGTTCATAATAATATTATTACAATATATCGTCGTTTAGTGAAACTCGGTATTGTGTACAACACACGCTATCGAGAAAGGTCTCTCATGCGTGCGACACAAGCCAAGAATAGTGTTTGCGTATACTACAAGATAATACGGTTTTGAATATATCACAAGATAATCTTGGTGTAGAGTACAACACAAGACATCAATGAAATTAAAATAATTTATTTTATAAAATTTCAGGGTGTTACACAAACTCATTAGAATTAATGAGGTTGAGTGTTCTTTTATTTGTAAGTAATGTTTATAATGAACTTTGTTCTCCTAGGGATGAGTGATTTAAAAATATGAGGACTGTACAAAATAAATCATGAACTCAATGATAAAGTTGATAATAGATTTTACTGACTAATGGGGTATAAATAAATCGATGTGATGCTGATGGGAATGAGATTGATTAGGAAGATCCTACTGTGAAAAATAAAAATAATTTTCTCAATAATTAAAATATTTATATATGGAGAATCTAATTAACCTCTACAATTGGAAGGATTTTTTTGAGGGATCATACTACAACTGTTGGGATAGTGAAAAAAATAAGAAAAATACACTCTCAATCATGTGAAAGAGATGGAGATAGTGACACAAACATGTGAGAATAGAAAATCGACATTGGTGGAACATTATTTATAAGAGGGATCATTTAATTCATGAGGAACAAAGAAAATATTGAATGGACTCTAAATAATATAGAGAGAGATATTTCACCTTGATAATGAGATGGATATTCATTGACTATGAAGGGAGAAGGTGATTTATAGAGATACACACATTAACTCGATAGACATCAATGTTTTTTATTAATTTATTCAAAGTACAAGAGAGAAAGTCTACATGGTGGAATATTCAGTTTATCAAGGCCATAAATACTTATTCTATCTTCCCCAACCCAAATGGCATCACAAAGAAATCATATAGTCTATACCTAATTCTGTATGTAGTCCTACATATATTAGAAGGGAGAACTCTCAACTTATTATACCCTGATGACAAGTAGATCATCAAGAAAACAAAAGATCCCCAAAAAGGTTAGATAGATCATCGATACATGGAATAGGATACTGGTTCTTTATAATCACTCAGTTTAACTTCTGGTAGTTAACACATAATCATACATTCCCATTATCTTTCTTTTCAAAAAAAACTAGAGAACACCAGGCCAACGTACTTGGGTGGATAAACCCCTTATCCGTCAACTCTTCCACTTGATTCTTTAGCACATGATGATCTATAAGACCTAGTCTATAGGGTGGAATATATAAGGGCTCAACCACTATCATGAGCTCAGTAGTAAATTACACATCTATATCAAGAGGAATCCTTCAGAAGTATTCATGAAAATCATCCTCTATCTTATCCACAATTGGTGGAAGGAAATCTTTCTGGACACCCCCATCATCTAGTAAAAGACTAGAAACTTGGGTTGTGAGATTCCACATTTTCTAATGAACTGGCCCTATACGGCCCCCATAGATTCCCATTCTCCACAATTAATATATTTTTCACCCTAATGAGAAATAAAATCCATTATCCTTAGATAACAGTAAATGTGGCCATGGTACAAAACTAAAAGGTTCTTACCAATTATTATGTCAAATCATAACGTATTTAAAATGTAAAGATCCTAACGAAAATGATTCTCTCCTACCTATAAAAAACATCATTTACAAAAAAGGTTTCTATTAACCACACTCCCAATGGTGTTTCTATCATCATTTACCCTCACAAAACCTCCACCTTCAGAATCAAACCATAAAAATTTTGTGTAGAAATAATAGAATGAGATTCACTTGAATCAATTAAGGAACTAGCTGGTGTAAAAAGTACAAGAATAGAACATCTTACCATTGACATTCTAGATAACTATCCATAAGTTTAGGATGATCTATATTTAAATTCACTACCTATGTTCCCTATAAAAAAACTTTGCAATGTCTTAACCCGGATGGCACCCACCGGTACCTCGAGATGGTTGGTCACATGACCTTAGTCATGCCTTTATGTGTGAAAACGTTTTCAGATTGAAGTAATGTTCTAACATCGATCATGGGGAGACTATACCCTCTTTATAAAATTACTATGATAACAGAATAAATTAACAATAACCAAATAACATAACCAATAAAAAAAGAAAACTAGTATCACATAATGACCAAAATATGAAATATAATATCCAATGTTAAGAAGTAGATATGTCATTCCAAATACATGTCAAGTTTTAATATAAAAAACCAAAAACAAACAAACAATGAAAAAACCCAATAGGGTATTGAATCATGTCTAGTTCCCTAATCAATTTTCCATATTCACTCAGCCATATAACATATTGTTCATTCTCTTATCATGTCTTGAAACCATGAAATCTATTAGAGTACTGATCAGGAAACATGAGTAGAGTGTTATGAGAACTTAGTACACCACCACCAATAGTGTCTAAAATAATATGTAGTCAATAAAATTGCATGTAGTTATATAAGTAATAAAGTACAATGCATAATTAAATAGTTATCACATTTCATCATTCTTTAAGTAACCACATAAATCACCGAGTTCCTAAGGATACCCGAACCCTCAATACCTACTTTTCCCCATGAAAGCTTTTAAAAAATATCATATAATCAAGGATATCATTTATTATTTCATATCAATTCATGTCACAACCAACTAGAACTATAGTCCAATACTAACTCATTGGTATAAAATGTTGTTTCTAGAACCCCATGGGTATTTAGATCCTCATTCCTTTCCCCATACCTCAATGTCACATGGGTATTTGTAACATCATCACATGCCCCATACTCACTATCTCATATATTTATTTTGATCATCCTTCCATTTCCCACACTTAGTTTATCACATATGTGTATTTAGAGAATCAGTCCATGTCCCACACCTCAATAATCACATATAGGTATTTAGATCCTAGTCCATTTCCCACACTCTTATAAAATACAATCACATATATATAACTTATTAAAAATCAGTAAAAGTTGATAAACATTAACACTCTTATAAAATTTCAAATCCCGACATACCATTCAAACATTCAAAAAAATCATGATTCAATACGTTAATCACATGGTGTAAAATGATAAATTTACCATTTAAACCATATACCCCATTAATCATAAATTACTACATCAATTAATTAATTAAATTCAAAAACCAAATACTTGATTAATTATTCCACCAATTAAATAATTTAATTTATGCATTAAAAATATCCCATTAATTACTTCACTAACTAATTAATCCAATTTCCACAATCCTAATTTTCTATCAATTCCATAATCACAAATTCCATTAATTATTTCAAGAAATAATTACAAAAAATATTTGTGTTTCCATGAAATAAATATTAAAATAATTTAATCAATTTATGATTCATTTTATGAACCTTATATTTTAATTATAACAATGCGTACAATCAATTGGAATAAAGACTGTGGGAATTGAATTGTGACCACCTACTTTAAGATTGGTGATGAACGCTTGCTATAAAAAATCCCCAAATTGAAGTGGAACATTAAATTATATAAAGATGAATGAAATATAGATTCAAGACCTATATCCACAATCAAATGTATTAGATATATAAAATCCATGATCATTATCCATAGAAAATAGAGGGAAACATACATTAATAGGATGAACTAATGACTATTGAGCAGGGGGAAACCAGACATGATGCTTCTCTTTATAGAATAGGAGAATATCTTCAATTTGGAATTAAAACAATCATCAATAGAGTTGGGAACAACATGGAATCCATCATGGAGCATCTAAAAATGATTGAACATGTTTAGAGCTATGTTGTGTTGAAATAGGGTGACGTACGGTGGGTTTAAGATTTTTAATAGCAATTTTTTATTATTAATAACAATGTGAACGGCTTCATGAGAAGGGGAACATAGAATTAAAAACATTCACTTACTATAAGGGTATCAAAGTTACTCTTACAAGGGTAATATTTTTAACAAACCATGTAAAAACTGTGAAAACCCTACCTTTCTCTGGGGATGCACGATTTACTAGTGTAGGGAGAAAAGTTTGGTAAAATCTTGCGCCAACCGTGAACTTCCAAACAACCTTCCAAATTTCTAGTGTTTAAACCACAAAAATCCCAAAGTATAACAAAAACAGTATGTACTAAATCCAAGGAATTATATTGCTTGAAAAAAATATGTAGAGATATTTATAAACATCTAGGATCTTAATAAAATGACTATTTGGAGCATATATTCCCAATTTTACATGCATGTTGATTGAAGTAATTGATATGAGAGTGAAAACACAAGATGCCAACATAAGATATTAACTAAAATACCCATAAATTATAAAATATTTTTTTTGATAGTTTATGTGATATTTAAAATTGAGATTAAACAACCCAAAAAATAAATTTGATTAAATTTAGACTCTTGGATAGCTTACAGAAAACGCAACCCTTGGTCTAAATAGACCAAAATATTGTATACCATTATAAAATAGCCATTAAATTATTAGGAATGAATTGTAATCACTAAATTATTAAAATTAAATGGTATATATATTTCATGAAAAAAATTATTGGTTATCTATTTACTAAATATAAAATAATAATTAGTTAGAAAGAAAAAAATATATACTAAAAATTTATATTTTTTTGTAATAGACGGTTTGTTCATACTTTGTGCACATATTTTAAAATTAATTTTATTATGGATTTGAAAATTTATTTGATAAATTATATTAATTTTTTAAATTACCATATCAAAATTATCTTAGGGTTAATTTTTTTATTTTCCTGAAATGTTTCATTTTTCAATGAATTGCAAAAAACTGATTTTTATTGAGAACTTTTTTTAAATTTAAATAAAATACAAGCTGAAATTATATTTGAATTTTTTAAATGAACCATTAGTTTAGTTTTATTAAAATTCAAGTTGTTTAGATAATTTATATCATTTTTATATTGGATTTTTATATTTATACCCTATATACTTATGATAATTGTTTCTTTGGAAAGTCGCTTTTTTCGTCCCATTTGTAGGTATAACATGAAATTGAATTCTTTTAATTATTTGAATTGAATGTGAGAAAATGGATTCTATATTTTGTATAAGAATAAATTATGTTATCGAATATGTTTGAAACTATTTTTGATCAAAATAAATAGTGAAAATTGTAAAAATTATTTACAATAGTTAAGGTTAAATTGGTTTTACCGAGGGGTTAAACAAAGAAGATATGTGTTAAAATAACCGAAAAATCCTGTCAAAATATTGTTTTATTATAATAATTGGAACCTAAATTATTCTAAATTCACTATTATAGTCATCTTAAATATTTTTTCATGTGATTGACATTATCGTTTTGGATTTTTTGAGGAAATTTCAATATAATTTCTCAAGACTGTTCCCATTTCCAACTTATAAATGCAAAATCACTTCCTACAGTTCATAAAAAATCTAATTACATTTTGAAATAATGAAAAATGAATAAATATATCCCCAAAATCCTTTTACATATCCCAGATCTACTGTTCCTCCAAAAATACCATGCCTAGGGCCCCTAAGTGGAGATCCAATGGTGGTATCTCTTAGAGAAGGTCATTATCTTAATAAAGTCATTTCGTTTTCATTCATCATTTTCAAACCTAAATAATTTATTAAAAATAGAAATACAATAAAATATTTATATTACATTAACTGATATAATGTACTTTTAATGAAAAAAATACTCAACCATCCACTCCTCCATCAATGGGGAAATGAAATCATTTATCGTATGTATAGAGAACTAACACATCGCCAACTGATGTAATTTGTTTTCCATCACCACCATTGTTTGATATATATAATGGTGGATTTATAAAATTTATATAATATTTATAATAATATTATACATATTAAAATTTTAATATCGCATGGGCCTTTTTACATTACATGTTTTTTAAAATATGATAATGTCGATCGTGTGTACGATTGACTACAACCTCATGAAGCGATGTGATTAATTTATAAAATATGATTTAAATGTAAATAAATAAGGGTGAAATTAATGAAAATATTTAAAATATGAGGAATTAAATTTAGTCTTTAATATTAAAATATCATACACATCGATACCCTTTCACCCATTAAGGGAAAGAAAACATCACTTGTGCTTACGTATAACCTATTGTATCCATGAAGAGATGTGATCCATTCTCGATCATAAAATATAAATAATGATTGAAAAAAAAATTATAGTGAAAAATATATTTATAATAGTAATATCATTCCAGATATTATGGATCTATATTATATTTACAAGAACAAAAACATTCATAAAAAACCATACAAGAGGTAATAAGACAATTAACTCATGAATTAATGAAAATAATGAAATATTATCAACAAATGGGTGAAAATATGTTATAAAAGGATTATATAAGATATTATAAAAATTAATATGGTTCTATTAAAAGATGAAAACCTATTTAAAAAAAATAATATTGTATGTTAAATCATGTTCAACCAAAAGGAAGCTTGTGCTATGAGACTTCTTATCATTTTTTCTTCATTGAGGAATATTGAAATTTTATGAACCTAATTTTTTTATATGTGGTATTTTATAGTTCACCACTCATTACAGGCATACTAATTGAAAATTTTTAGAAAATTATTCAATAAATTACAAAAAAATACAATTGGGGACAGTAATAGTTTATTTTATTTTGAGACTGGGTACATTATATTTTAATTTGGGTAAAGATCTTCAATATATCCTATAAAGATATTTCTATTTATTACAACTCACCAACATAACCTGCCTAAAAGAATACATCATGACCTATAAAATTTAAACATAATAAAGGGTGATCTTAGATACTCATTAAGGATAAAAAGGTGATACATTAATATAACACGAACATAAGGGTATGAGAATAACATTTAAAAACTATACCCTGCATATCAAAGATCATAATCTTGGGTCATGGAATAAATTTTGGAAGTTCATAAGATAAGGAAATGAATGAAAATAATACAATAAAAGATAAAAGTATCATAATACAAATAATTTTTTAATACAAAACAACTTCTAACATTGTGAACATGTATAAATTAAAACATGTACACTCATTAAGTTATACATGAACTTAGGCCGCCATATAAACTAATGGATAAGAAACATGGTCAATGAATTAAACTATATACATGAAATATAGGTCCATGCATGAAATTAGGAACATGTGATCAAGTTCACACATAATATTTTGAACATGTTTTTTAGATATTTCATTACATTGCGAACATGTAATCTTGTTTTCAAATAACATTGTGAACATGTAATCAAGTTAAAAAATAACATATTTAATGATGGGTTATTTATATTTACCCAGTTAATTGGAGGAATAAACTTTCACCAAAATTATTTACTTATAATTTATCATCATTTCATTGTTATAATGTACCCACCATCAAATAATGAAAACAAAAAATAAGTGGTCTAGTAGAACATAACACGTTATTCATATCATAACCCGTGAAAATAAATGTATTTCATAAAACATTTCCTCAAAGCACAATCCAAGGGAAGGAAATAGGTTACATTTCCATCTATTCATCATAATCTTAATTTATCTAAAGAAATAATAATAATGGTATTCATGGATCATATCCTAAATAATGAATAAGTAACATCAACTATGGTCACCTCAGATGGAAAATGATTTTGAAAGAAAAATGACGCGGACCATTTCATAAGGAATATAGGCTTTTAACATTGAAAAACATATTTTTAATCATACAAAAATTTCAAAAAGTTTTCTTAAAAAAATCGAAAATCATAAAGGAATTTTAAAAAAAAAACTAATTTTTTTGAGAAACATATCCTTACTACTTTGAATAATCCTTTTGAAAATATATTATATTTATAAACTTTATTTTCAATATGAAACCATTTATTAAAAATATTATATAACTCCTAAATATTAAGGGAAAAAGTAATTCTATAAGGCCCCATCCTTAAACCTTACTTAATATTGAATTAAATGAATAATTCACATCAAGGATCTTTTCAGGTTTAGAGTTTTAGAGAATTAGGAAATAACTATTACATCTCAAAAGATTACAAAGTAGAAACTTCTACTAAGTTTCCATAAAATAAAAACTCATAAAAAGAAACATGTCTAGTTCCAATTTTTATATAGCATGACTTTCCCTTGATCCCATCCTTGACCCTATTCCACATTAGGTCCTGTGTAAAACATTTCAAAAAACATGGGGTGAGCATAAAGAGCTCAGTAAGGGATACACAAAGAATGAAAACTATTAGTTTATCAAAACAACAAGTAAACCATTTATACTTTATCAAAGTAATAATTTTCACCTTTATGAAGTAGTAAAAACTCTTCACTGAATAAAAGATCATTACTTACCTTTTTGTAACCAAAATATTACCATAAAACCCATAAAAAGATCACTTAACATATAAAGGTAACATGGGACATAAACATACTTAAGTGGAATAACCATACGGTCGACTTCCACACATACTTAATGGAATATCCATACGGCCGACTTCCACACATACTTAATGGAATAGCCATACGGCCGACTTCCATACCCAATGCATTGGAGGTTATAACGTAACCACCTGTCCTGGTATTCACGGCACCACCTGTCATATGGTTTATCACGTAACCACCCATAAAATTTCCAAGTACCATTATAAAATTATAACACATAAAACCAACATAAAGGAATGATACAATTTCCACATTTCAATCACAATATATCATTTAAATATATTGACAAAATATAATCCTTTATCAAAAACATTTTTAATACCAAAATAAAAAAAAAGTATATGGTATTTATTTTATTTTAAAAACATTATGACTTGTTGAGGAAGCCAAAAATCAAATAATACTCGCGGCGGCGGAAAAGTTCGTTGTCATCGTGTACGTAAAAGAAACATTCCTTTTTGTCGTTTAGTAAAACGCTTCGTAGAAAAAAGATTCCTTTTGAATAAACGTAAAATTCAAAGGGGTTTATACACCGTATAAAAGAAGGTTGTGTATAAAACAAAATATGCCTCAATGAATGGAGATTGAGACGAAGTCCTTTACAAAGACGGTATCCTTGGTTTAAGGATAAATCAATTACATAATTCTGTGTGACAAACGAATACACCAAATATAAGTGGATATTAAGTGTAAAATAATCAAAGGTCATTCACACATATTTAAAGGATGACATATTCAATAACTACATGTTGAACCCAAAGAAATCGAAATTGGGTTAAGAAGTTCCCTTGACAGCCTAACGGCGTCACATCAAAATGAGTTGATGAGAGATAAAAAAAGGGTATCTCATCACTTGGACATAAAATTTACATCAATAAGGATATATGATAACATATCCCAACATAAAAATATGTAAATTAAAAGACCCAACAAAAGAAGTCTTTTAAAAAGAGGAGGGTGAAAGGTTCCCTTACCGACATGGGTATCTTTCGAAACATACACCTCGTGAAAGAAGGACAATACAAAATTGATGTAAATACTCATAAAAGAAATTATATTACACAATGAGTAGAATAATGGGTCGTACATACACCACTCAAAGGAAATTGTGCCAAATGTAGAATAAATCTCACGGGAATAAAAGTGAGATGAAAAATCTCTTACGAAAACTCGGCAGCCTAACGGCACCACATAAAACTTACAAAAATGGGTTGATGAGATCAAAGAGGTTATCTAATCATATTAACATAAATTTTATAGAAATAGGAATATAAAATAACATCCCCCAACATAACAAATAGGAGCTTAAAAGAAGTGACATAAAGGAGAGTACTTAAAAAGAAAGAGAGAGGTTAGATCTCTTACGAAAATTCGGCAGCCTAACGGCGCCACTTAAAACTTCCAAAATGGATTGGTGAGAGAGAATAGGGTCTCTCATAACATGAACATAAAAATTAAAGTAATATTAATATAAAATATCATCCCAATAACAAGAAAGATTAGCTTTAAAAGGAATGACATAAGAGAGTGTACTTAAAAAGAAAGAGAGGAGTAGGATCCCTTACCTCGGGTCCGACATGAATCGATCGTTCTTTAACATCCTAAATAATAAACTTGAGTTAATTTATATTTTCCTAAGAACCGTTTTCAAGTTCATTATTACTTTTTATCCAGGTTATAAACATTATGTAACCATTTAAGTTA
This sequence comes from Viscum album, assembly GCA_963277665.1. Lineage (NCBI taxonomy): Eukaryota > Viridiplantae > Streptophyta > Magnoliopsida > Santalales > Viscaceae > Viscum > Viscum album. Next base: position 529,583,027 of record OY728146.1, read on the forward strand.
ATAATGTTTGTTTTGTCGATATTTGGTTCTTAAGTCGAAAGTGGACTTCTTACAGTTACATGTTGTTCGTGTGGTCAAAGGTTCTTTATATCCAGAATGAAATTCCTGATTTGGATATCATATATATAATATATATATATAATATACATGTATTTATAATATCACATAATCATTTAGAGGTAAGAAATGAAATGCACCGTTCATGGAGATGGTAAGCCGTACGTATGCATGAACGCTACTTTCATTTCTTTGTCATATTAATGGAATTAAAACTAAATTATAGGTATGTATATTTTAATTCCAGAATTATATTCATCATTTAGATGTATAATTAATCATATATATCCATTATATACATGTACTTTTAATAGTACATTACATTTGGGGATAAGAAATCAAATGCACCGTTCATGGAGACGGTAAGCCTTACGTACGCATGAACGCTACTTTCATTTCTATCTAATAATTTAATGGAAAGAAATAATAATGATATATAGGTATATTATAATTCCAGTATAACATCATATATAATAACTTTAAATCCATCCTTTATACATCCCACATATGGCATTAACGAATCACATCACTTTGAGGGGGCGGTAGTCCTCACTTCCTTAAATGAAGATATCGCGTTTACCCATAATGGAAACCATAAAGGTATGCCCAAAATGAAAAATACAGAAGCTTAAGGAAAAAATAAACATATTATATATCATATATAAATATAGTGTCATCTTAATGTCCACCTTTGAAGGTGTTAAAAGAATGTTGAACAATCATCGTTTCGAGAGGCAGAAATTCGCCATCCACGGAAATAGTATGTTCTTTACCATTAGATGTAGGTGTGTGTAAGTGTAGCTCGAATAATTCTTATAAAAACATCCTAGTATATTGAGTATACTGTAGTTGTTACAAAAGAAAAGAATAAAAAGATTTTAGGGGGTTGGAGAAGGAAAATCAAACAAAAGGACTCAAAAAAATACATTATCTTAAAATTGGGTAACTCCCTTTGGTTTGAGCTCAAAGGCTTCCTTGGGAAGACATCTGCCCAAAGTGAGGCTTCAAGGAGTAATAGAGGGAAGTGGAGAGACAAAATGGGCAGAGTTTGGCAGAGCCAAATTCTTTTGGAGTGTGGGTAAGGAGGTAGAGGTGGGGGCCTTTTATAAGAGAAGAGGAGGGGCACTCTTGTAAAGTTACAAAATGTTACTTTATTTTCAAAAGATTTTCGGATTTTAAAGGTCCCACATTTATTTATTTCGAGGATAAGGTGATAAGGGTTCGAAATAAACTCATCTAATAGGATTTGGACATGTGTAGGTATTATATATTACATTATCTTTCCATTTTATTTAAATCATTAAATAATGAGGTCATCGCTGCATCATCAGGATGTCATAAATAATTTAATTTATTTAATGTCAAAAAATTATAAAAAAATACTATGATGTAGGAAATCATTTTATATTTCTAATAAATATTTATAGTCAAAAATCTGACTTGTATAACTCCATGTAAAAAATGTTTTAGTAAAACATCTCATGTGTGTGTCATTTTTACTTTAACATTAAATAAAAAGTTATTTATGTCATTTCCCAACCAAAGTGGCTCCATGGGGTCCCCAAGTTGACCCATGGCTTGTCTTGGTCGGCCATGACACATATAATAAGGGTAGGACATGTGTCAAGGTATTTTCATTTTATTATAATATCATTTTTTCCTTAAACTACACTAATTACCTCTAATCGCGATTAAAAACTTAATAAGTTACTATTCACCAAAAAATTATTTTAATCTCATTGAACCACATTTTACTTCTTAATGACAACCATGTATGTCGTATTTTTGTAATTCAAAACACAGAAGTGGTAAATTTTCATTTAAACGAAAAATCAGTTTTTATAAGTACCACTTAGTGGTTTCACTATTCATCAAAAATTGAAGTTTTTCAGAAAAGTACCAAAAATTCACCCTAAGATATATTTGATATTCCGAATTCAAAAATGATGTCTATTTTAAAAAATTCAGAACATATAAGTTGCATTAATTAATTTAATAATTAATTCCCGCTGTGAAAACAAATAGCGTGTTTTTATGAAACAATAAGTATCAAAAGATTGACACTAGTTTAAGTCCGATTTCAAAGTGAAATTAATTCCAACGACCACTATTGGATTTGATGGTAAAAATATTTTATAATTTCATTTTAAAACCAATTAAAAAGAAAATCTAATCATATAAATAAATTAGATTAAAAATAGGTTTTGAATTAAAATACAACATTTTACACTATTCATTAAAAAATGAACTTTATCGGAAAGATACCAAAAAATTACACAAAGTTAATTTTGATGTCCCAATTCTAAAGAAAAATTTTATTTGGTCCAACAGAATGTATAAGAGTGAAAAAAACTATATCTAATGACGGTTCTCCATCAAAAGTCGATATGTGAACCTTTAGTGAAAACTAGGGCATATACGCCTAAAATTGAATTCTTTCCTTATTTTATGACTTTATATTTTATTGGATAAATGTAAAAACATTTAAAAACATATATAATCATATTTCAGTTATTTCTATCCATTCCCGCCAATACAACGGCTACATGTAAACTACCATTTAAAATAATATTATTTTATTATTAGAGTGCAAATTAAGATTCCCAAAAAACTCGTTGTTGCGTGTTGGGTACGCAATTGAGCATAGCGTCCCCTTTAAAGTCATATTAATATTTTATTCAAAAATATGGATAAATATGAAAATGTCATATTATTTATTTACCTGGGGTGTTATATCCTTCCCCCCTTTTGGGAATTGTGTCCCCGCAATTTTTAAAATTGAGCTTGCAAACATCCTTGAAAGTCCTACATCGGAACAAGAGTCGGTAAAACAATCACTTTAAAATAAAGAAAGATAAGTACAAAGGTCACCCGAGTTAACCCATACTAGGATTCCAAGTATGAAAACATGGACATGGAGGAGAAAACATAGGGTCATGTTCTGATGGAGAGTGATAGAAAACATGTTTAGGAGAAAGTTAACAACAAGAAAATCACAAACTTGTGATGGGTTAAACGGTATTCGATTCCCCAGTAGGAAAAGTTAATAGACAACATTTTTGTTTTAAGTTAATTTTTATTAAGGAATTTATTCATAATGAAACATAATCACTTATCATGTTGACTTTCAAATTTTACTAGATTCCTTAATCAAACTCATATTTTTTTCCAAAAGACGAGTATTTAGGGAGACTTGTTCGCATAAAGAGTACTATAATCAACTTCTAGAGAATCACCTAATCCACCAAAGAGAACTATATAAATCCCATGTCTTTAGGCTTTAACCAAAACCAAAACCAAAAAGGTTAGTACAAGGTCAGATAATCCAGAAAAGGATAACCCATTAAAAATAAAATCTATTCTTAATCTCAAAAATTTTTCCAACAAAACCCAAAGTTCAACGAGGACCATCTGATAAACAATTTGTCCATAAAATTCTTCAAAGTAAACCAATATAAGAATGAAACCCAAACATTTGAAGGATTTAGTCACATAGTCTTCCAAGTTAAATCGTAACATTTATCTCCAGACAACATCAGTTGCTCCTAAAGTCTTGCATTGAAAAGTAATTAACCTAATCACATATCCTCCATGATAGGTTAATCATTTTCATAAATAACCCAAAATAAACTTACTCTTAATTCATAAAATCATATAACTAAAAAGAATCAGTCAAACTAACCAGGGACTTCACGTAGTCCAGTGGTAGGTGATAAATACCAGTCGCACTTTGGTTGTGGGTTCGATTCCTGCAGCTTTGTCCGACGTGATGGGTTGTCACACGGTCTGCGTGTTGTCCTTTTTCTAAAACTATATAATTCTTAATTCATTCCCCAAAAAGGGATAAAATCAACAAAAATAACCATAACATAATTTAACCTCAATTTTATCTCATGCCTTTCACTTCAATCATAACATATAGTAACCCATAATTACCTCAAAAGTAAGGATCATATAAACCCAAATGGTTCATTATAACTATGTACACAAAAGAAAATATAGATATTCCTTGAATAAAATTTGCCTATATTAAACATCAGGGTTACACATAATATAAAAAGTCTTCTAATGTAACCCCATCATCAAAAGATACTTAATACTCTTAAGAATTTCACCCTAACTCTTGAAGCCCATATATGTTGACATCTTACTCATTAAACATTCTTCATGATCCATTAACCATTCCTTTCCAACTTATTCTGAAATACCTCTTTCCTACAAACAAAATCATGAATCATATCCTAAGATTCCAAAATAGGAAAACAATAGTCGTGAAATAATACATACCTTTGATTGGTCATTGTCAGTTTCTTCATCCTCAATCGGAATGGCATTAGGTATTGGTAAACAAAAATTTGTACACTCTTGGTGACCCCATTCAAGAAACTTCTTCATAGGACATGTGTTTGCATAATGACCATGCACACCACATTTAAAACATTCAATTGATCCCTTAGAAAGAACTGTTTTCCCTTTCCTCGAGTCAACTGTGTGCTTCCTTTTTCCATGGCAGGTTTTTGCTTTATGACCTTCATTTCCATATCTATAGAATATTTCTGTCCCTTTGAAACATTTTCCTAGGTGTTTCTTTCCACATCTTTGACACATAGGTTTTTGAACACACTTACCTTTATGATTATTACATGTACTTCTGTAGGGATTTGTTTCTCGCATATATGATTCCTTAGAAAAATTACCAAGGTCTAGGTGGTCAATAATGACTCTAGATAGTTGGTTGAGGATAATCACAAGAGTTCTCATTGCATCTCCCATATCATTCAGTTTCTTGCTCAAAAAACTGTCACAGTTTCCTTCACATCCACTGTTACTTTGGTGCCTGCTAGATCCAGCCATTTACTAAAACCAAAAAGGGTCATTGTGAGTATATCAATAAAACCATTATGTACTAATGAGGAAGATAAACACTCATTCACTTTATCTAAAACTAGGACTCTTTCTGAAATCCAAACCATTATGGTAATGTCACTTATGCTTAAAGAATACCCTAACCTCTAAAGTTATCTAAATTTACCTTTGATACCAACTATAAGTCCCCAGCCTTAAACCTTACTTAATATTGAATTAAATGAATAATTCACATCGAGGATCTTTTAGGTTTAGAGTTTTAGAGAATTAGGAAATAACTATTACATCTCAAAAGATTGCAAAGTAGAAACTTCTACTAAGTTTCCATAAAATAAAAACTCATAAAAAGAAACATGTCTAGTTCTAAGTTTTATATAGCATTACTTTCCCTTGATCCCATCCTTGACCCTATTCCACATTAGGTCCTGTGAAAAACATTTCAAAAAACTTGGGGTGAGCATAAAGAGCTCAGTAAGGGATACACAAAGAATGAAAACTGTTAGTTTATCAAAACAACAAGTAAACCATGTATACTTTATCAAAGTAATAATTTTCACCTTTATGAAGTAGTAAAAACTCTTCACTGAATAAAATATCATTACTTACCCTTTTGTAACCAAAAGATTACCATAAAACCCATAAAAAGATCACATAACATATAAAGGTAACTTGGGACATAAACATACTTAAGTGGAATAACCATACGGTTGACTTCCACACATACTTAATGGAATAGCCATACGGCCGACTTCCACACATACTTAATGGAATAGCCATACGGCTGACTTCCATACCCAATGCATTAGAGGTTATAACGTAACCACCCGTCCTGGTATTCACAGCACCACCCTTCATACGGTTTATCACGTAACCACCCATAAAATGTCCAAGTACCATTATAAAATTATAACACATAAAACCAACATAATGGAATGATAAAATTTCCACATTTCAATCACAATATATCATTTAAATATATTGACATAATATAATCCTTTATCAAAAATATTTTCAATACCAAAATACAATAAAAAGTATATGGTATTTATTTTATTTTAAAAACATTATGGCTTGTTGAGGAAGCCAAAGATCAAATAATACTCGCGGCGGCGAAAAAGGTCGTTGCCACCACGTACGTAAAAGAAACATTCCTTTTTTTCGTTTAGTAAAACACTTTGTAGAAACAATATTCATTTTGAATAAACGTAAAAGTCAAAGGGGTTTATACACCGTATAAAAGAAGGTTGTGTATAAAACAAAATATGCCTCAATGAATGGAGATTGAGACGAATTCCCTTACAAAGACGGTATCCTTGGTTTAAGGATAAATCAATTACATAATTATGTGTGACAAACTAATACACCAAATATAAGTGGATATTAAGTGTAAAATAATCAAAGGTCATTGACACATATTTAAAGGATGACATATTCAATAACTACATGTTGAACCCAAAGAAATCGAAATTGGGTTAAGAAGTTCCCTTGACAGCCTAATGGTGTCACATCAAAATGAGTTGATGAGAGATAAAAAAAGGGTATCTCATCACTTTTACATAAAATTTACATCAATAAGGATATATGAGAACATATCCAAACATAACAATATGTAAATTAAAAGACCCAACAAAAGAAGTCTTTTAAAAAGAGGAGGGTGAAAGGTTCCCTTACCGACATGGGTATCTTTCGAAACATACACCTCGTGAAAGAAGGACAATACAACATTGATGTAAATACTCATAAAAGAAAGTATATTACACAATGAGTAGAATAATGGGCCGTACATACACCACTCAAAGGAAATTGTGGCAAATGTAGATTAAATCTCACAGGAATAAAAGTGAGATGAAAAATCTCTTACGAAAACTCGGCAGCCTAACGGCGCCACATAAAACATATAAAAATGGGTTTATGAGATCAAATAGGTTATCTCATCATATTAACATAAAGTTTATAGAAATAGGAATATAAAAGTACATCCCCCAACATAACAAATATGAGCTTAAAAGAAGTGACATAAAGGAGAGTACTTAAAAAGAAAGAGAGAGGTTAGATCTCTTACGAAACTTCGGCAGCCTAACAGCGCCACTTAAAACTTTCAAAATGGATTGATGAGAGAGAATAGGGTCTCTCATCACATGAACATAAAAATTACAGTAATATTAATATAAAATAACATCCCAATAACAAGAAATATGAGCTTTAAAAGGAATGACATAAAAGAGTGTACTTACAAAGAAAGAGAGGAGTAGGATCCCTTACCTCGGGTCCGACATGACTCGATCATTCTTTAACGTCCTGAATAATAAACTTGAGTTAATTTATATTTTCTGAAAAACCTTTTTCAAGTTCATTTTTCCTTTTATATCCATGTTATAAACATTATGTAGCCATTTAAGTTAATAATGTTTGTTTTGTCGATATTTGGTTCTTAAGTCGAAAGTGGACTTATTACAATTACATGTTGTTCGTGTGGTCAAAGGTTCTTTATATCCAGAATGACATTACTGATTTGGATATCATATATATCATATATATTTCTATAATATACATGTATTTATAAAATCACATAATCATTTAGAGGTAAGAAATGAATTGCACCGTTCATGGAGACCGCAAGCCGTACGTACGCATGAACGCTACTTTCATTTCTTTGTCATATTAATGGAATTAAAACTAAATGAGAGGTATGTATATTTTAATTCCAGAATTATATTCATCATTTAGATGTATCATTCATCATATATATCCATTATATACATGTACTTTTAATAGTACATTACATTTGGGGATAAGAAATGAAATGCACCGTTCATGGAGACGGTAAGCCGTACGTACGCATGAACGCTACTTTCATTTCTATCTCATACTTTAATGGAAATAAATAATAATGATATATATGTATATTATAATTCCAGTATAACATCATATATAATAACTTTAAATCCATCCTTTATACATCCCACATATGGCATTAACGAATCACATCACTTTGAGGGGGCGGTAGTCCGCACTTCCTTAAATGAAGATATCGCGTTTACCCATAATGAAAACCATAAAGTTATGCCCAAAATGAAAAATACAGAAGCTTAAGAAAAACATAAACATATTATATATCATATATAAATATAGTTTCATCTTAATGGCCACCTTTGAATGTGTTAAAAGAATGTTGAACAATCATCGTTTCGGGAGGCAGAAATTCACCATCCACGGAAACAGTATGTTCTTTAACCATTAGATGTAGGTGTGTGTAAGTGTAGCTCGAATCCTTATTATAAAAACATCATAGTATATTGTGGATACTGGAGTTGTTACAAAAGAAAATAATAAAAAGAGTTTAGGGGGTTGGAGAATCAAAATCAAACAAAAGGACTCAAAAGAAGTCATTACCTTAAAATCGGGTAACTCCCTTTGGTTTGAGCTCAAAGGCTTCCTTGGAAAGACATATACCCAAAGTGAGGCTTCATGGAGTAATAGAGGGAAGTGGAGAGACCAAATGGGCAGAGGTTGGCAGAGGCAAAGGCTTTGGGAGTGTGGGTAAGGAGGTAGAGGTGGGGGCCTTTTATAAGAGAAGAGGAGGGGCACTCTTGTAAAGTTACAAAATGTTACTTTATTTTCAAAGGATTTTCGGATTTTAAAGGTCCCAAATTGATTTATTTAGAGGATAAGGTGATAAGGGTTCGAAATCCACTCATCCAATAGGCTTTGGACATGTTTAGGTCTTATATATTACATTATCTTTCCATTTTATTTAAATCATTAAATAATGAGGTCATCGCTGCATCATCATGATGTCATAAATAATTTAATTTATTTAATGTCAAAAAATTATAAAAAACTACTATGATGTAGGAAATCTTTTTAGATTTCTAATAAATATTTATAGTCAAAAATATTACTTGTATAACCCCATGTAAAAATAGTTTTAGTAAAACATTTCATGTGTGTGTCATTTTTACTTTAACATTAAATAAAAAGTTATTTATGTCATTTCCCAACCAAAGTGGCTCCATGGGGTCCCCAAGTTGACCCATGGCTTTTATTGGTCGTCCATGACACATCCAATAAGGGTAGGATATGTCTCAAGGTATTTTCATTTTATTATAATATCATTTTTTCCTTAAACTACACTAATTACCTTTAATCGCGATTAAAAACTTAATAAGTTACTATTCACCAAAAAATTATTTTAATCTCATTGAACCACATTTATCTTCTTAATGAAAACCATGTATGTCGGATTTTTGTAATTCAAAACACAGAAGTGGTAAAATTTCATTTAAACGAAAAATCAGTTTTTATAAGTACCACTTAGTGGTTTCACTATTCATCAAAAATTGAAGTTTTTCAGAAAAATACCAAAAATTCACCCTAAGCTATATTTGATATTCCGAATTCAAAAATGATGTATATTTTAAAAAATTCAGAACATATAAGTTGCATTAATTAATTTAATATTTAATTCCCGCTGTCAAAACAAATAGCGTGTTTTTATGAAACAATAAGTATCAAAAGATTGACACTAGTTTAAGTCCGATTTCAAAGTGAAATTAATTCCAACGACCACTATTGGATTTAATGGTAAAAATATTTTCTAATTTCACTTTAAAACCAATTCAAAAGATAATCTAATTATATAAATAAATTAGATTAAAAAGAGGTTTTGAATTAGAATACAACATTTTACACTATTCATTAAAAAAATGAACTTTATCGGAAAGATACCAAAAAATTACACAGAGTTAATTTTGTTGTCCCAATTATAAAGAAAAGTTTTATTTGGTCCAACAAAATGTATAAGAGTAAACAAAACTATATTTAATGACAGTTCTCCATCAAAAGGCGAAAGTGAACCTTTAGTGAAAACTAGGGCATATACACCTAAAATTGAATTCTTTCCTTATTTTATGCATTTATCTTTTATTGGATAAATGTAAAAACATTTAAAAACATATATAATCATATTTTAGTTATTTCTATCCATTCCCTCCAATACAATGGCTACATGTTAACTACCATTTAAAATAATATTATTTTATTATTAGAGTGCAAAGTAAGATTCCCAAGAAACTCGTTGTTGCGTGTTGGGTATGCCATTGAGTATAGCATCCCATTTAAAGTCATATTAATATTTTATTAAAAAATATGGATAAATATGAAAATGTTATATTCTTTATTTACCTGGGGTGTTACAAATTCAAAAATAAATTTTAGATCTTATAAACTAATTTTAAAATTATTTAGATATTATTCCAGTAGAAAATGATGTTCATGACATTCATGTGAAAAATTAATGATTCTTTTCACAATTTTGATAAAATCCAAACCAACTTTGTTTGGAATGTGTCCTTAATATTCCATTAAAAAAAAATTGAACATTAAAACATCATTAAAAATCTCTTAAATAAATCATTTTTATAAATTTAAAAACAATTTGGAATTTGTTTTAGAAAAACATGTTATTTGAGAAAAAGAGTTTTCGACCGAAGGGAGAAATAATGATTTTTCTTGAAAACATATTGAAAATTAATTTAATTACATAATAGAGTTAAAACTATAATATTACATTAAGATACCAAGAATTACTAGTGTATAATAAATTTCATGATAACTATTTATAGTTATGTCAAAATATTTCAACACTAGAGACTTAGTCACAAACTATCTGGATAAACGATGAGACTATAATATTAGACTCTTACCACTTTAGTAAATTTGAATCAAAATCCCTATGAAAGATTAAAATAAAATAATACATTAAATATCATTAAAATATGTAGATTCATGATATTACATGTAAATGGGATAGTATATACAGCACACAAATGAAAAGAGTGTCTAATTTTCATAAGTCTCGCTAAAATGAGAGATACTTGAAGTCCCTTACTGATTTTCAACTTTTGAACCATAAAACCCATGAAAGATAGATTATAAAATTTTAATATAAATACCAATAATATTAAGGGTAATAATAGTAATAAATAATTCATGGGTATTATATATATATATTATAAAGGAACCTAGTGATGAATATATCATTTGTCTCATAGAAAATAATGTGAGTCCAAAATATTTTTCCATAAATCTTGACATCCTTCGTACATGTTTGAACACCCTGTATAATAAATATAATGTTTCTCTATAAATATATTAAAAAAATAATATATATATATATATACACATTTCATACCATATTTTATTTACTTATATGCTTTTATGACCACTTAATTAACAATTCCTTATTAAACTCATATTTTAGATAATAATTTATTTGTTTTTTGTATATGTTTTGATTTATTATTTTAAGTCGGATTACATTAATCATGGTTACATAATATAAATTTTTTGACCATTAAATTAATATCATAAATATTAAATATATATGTATTTATAGTGATTCATAATTTTTAGAGATTGAAAATGAAATACATCGTTTATATAGTTGGTTGGTAGTAGGTATACATGAACACTATTTCCATTTTCCTGACATAAAAAAGGTAAGGGTGGAAATTTTATCATAATACCAGAATAATTTACATGTCATATATAACACATTTCATCATTAAACCCTTCCTTATTACCTTCCATGTAAATCATGAAAGAATCCCATCGCTTCGAGATATAGTAGTCCACCATACACTTGAGAGACGTTATCTCATTCCCATATAATGGATATTATGATGGTATGTCTGACATAATAATTAAATAAGTATATTTATATAATTAGTATCATATATAAACATTTATTACATCTTTATAACCATCCATTAATGTTTTTAATTGAAGACCGAATGACATCGGTTCGCGAGGCGGTAGTTTGTTATATACATGAATGATTATTTTGTAACACATTTGATTAGAGTGGAGATGGTTATAGATAATTAAATTAAAAAATCTATGTATATGGAATATAATGGGGTTATTATTTTCTAATGGTTTAATAATAATTTATGGAGGTGGATAATGTAGTAAAATAAAAATTATTGTTGAATAATGTAACCTATTCTTTTCATATCCTTCATTGGTTTTCACCAAAATTCTTCCTATGTTGTATTTATGAATAAAATAAGAGTATATATTTTTGGAAGTGATTTTTAAAGTTATTATATGAACTGAATGAATCAAAAAATATATGTTATTACCAATAAAGTAATTTTTACTCAAACCATGATAATTATTTTTTACTTATTTCACTATTCATTTTTCTCAAACATTATGCTTATATTATTAGGAAATATAAATTTTAATGATTTCAAATATGGGTTATATGTTTTTAAAAAAGTTAACATAATTTAAAAATAATCTCACATATGATATGAGAAAGTGATTTTTCAAAAAGAATATGTTCAAATGTCTATAATGTTTTTATATCAAATGCCAATTTCAAATTGACTAAAATGACCTAAATTGTATCAAAAGTGTATAATTGATCTAGTTTTACTTTAAAACAAATTTATAAAATAATTCACCGTTACAAATAATCTAAATGAAAAGGAAGTTATCAATTCAAATTCTGTATTTTTTAGTATTAATAAAAAAATTGTATTTTCTAAAAAATATTAAATATTAAAATTAATATAATATAAAACTAATGATTTTGAAGATGAATTTTATTTTTTCAAATATATTTTATAAAATAGTAATTTTTTTAATGTAATGTATAAAAAATTTGAAAAACTAAATTTTTCAAAAATACTTGTTTACTTTAAAATTGGATGTATTATTATCTTTTTTCTAGAAAACAAAATAGATAGCCTATCAATATTTTAGTAAATAGAAAAAATATATAATATATTAAAATAATTAACAAAATTTAGTCTGTTTAATTTATTGAGGTAAAATGACTTTTTTTGAATAAAAAGTTGTTATCTAAATGATTATTTCCATTGTTTTAAAATAGTTATAATTTTTTTTAAATTTTTTCTCCATACAACTAATAATTTTATTTAAATGTTTAATGCATATATTTTCATACATTAGTAAATCCTATTTATATATTCCATTATAATGGATATACAATAAATATCATATTAATAAAAAAATTAATAATATGTCACTTTTCATTTAAACTCAATGTTATGGGTAACACAAGATAAAATTAGTGATATGTATAAAATTAATTAAAATTTTAAATTAGTTTGAAAGAAAATCATAAAATATTGTGATGTTAAATTCTACCTACCTTTAAATGAATTTCTCTCTCAAGTACTTTCTCATTCATCATGTTCTATCCCTATAAAATTCCTTCATAGAAACCCACATTATAAAAATTAAGAATAAAAAACAACAAGAAAAAAGAAATTTTGGAATCATAATGTTTACATAATGTAAGTCATAAATCTTTTTCCAAAAAGGTGGGATGTGGAAATTTGGGCAAGAAATAAAATCATCAATAATTATTGGGAGTGATAACGTCGATTGATCACAAGAAAGTGGGTTATCGAGGGAAGGTTAACGAAAAAAACCATTAACCGAAGCGATGTAAAAAAGGTCATTGATATCATAAAAAAATTATAATTTTATATAATTTTATATCAATATCCATTTCTTAATTTTGTTTATTTATTACAATAATATTTCTATACATGTTTTTATTTCATTTAATAAGAACAATCACACCCATTGGTTGTGCCCTGATTAATTTCCTCTTCTTCTTTTACATTCAGAGATAAAATTTCTCACATCTAGAACATAAATTATGATCCATAATAGAATTATAATTCATCCCTCCTCTCCTAGTTACTATTAAAAACAAATTCTATAACATAGGTTTTGAAATGTGCATAAATATTCTTATGTTGAAGTAAAACATTAATCTTTAAAACCTCATAAAATGTTAAATGTAAACCATTCCATAAACGGTTAACCATATGACACATGAAAAAAAAATTATAAAATGTTTATTAAATTTCTCAAAATAAACTTAAAATTAAACCCCAAAATATTAAAATGTATCTCATGTTGGTCACATACCAAATATTTGAATACCTTGGTCTTATATTTTCTTGAATCATGGTAATAAACAAAATTACAAAAAAAACATTAGTGAAACCATCATTAAATCCTAATTCCCAGAATAAAAAGATATGATAATAAATATAATCAATAAATCCTATAATCTTGTAGACTCAATCAATAATAACACAAAAAACATCTTTCATAGCTCATTAATTAGTTCCAAGGTAATCAATAATATCTAATTAAATTTATTACTCTCAATAATGTCCACATCAAAAGAGAATAGAATATTATCTACATTAGGAAAATATTAATAGTGATATTCCCTAAATCAAAATATTGCCTTTACATTTAATTACTTTTCTTTCTCATTATAACCATTCTATATATTTTTGAAAATCTTTATTGACGATTATATAATACACAATCTTTTTATATTTTATGAATCATATAAAATAATTATTAAATTCCAACATATAAACGTTTCAATCATACCACTTCCTTCTCAAACCATTAACTATGATTCATAATCTTAATCATTAACACCTATTTCCCATAATATTACATCTTAATAAAGTATTAACATTCATTAACCACAAATTAATCATGATTCCTACATTTAATATAGAAAAATACTGTTATAAAAACCCATAAAAGTTATATATCATATGTATCCTCATTAGTAGTAGAAATATACCCATTACTCATATAACATTGTGGAGTTTTTTCAAAAGATACCCCCTAAGAAATTGATTTTCCAAATTCCCATGCATTTAAAATTCAAAAATTAAATAATAAATTAAACCTTATGGGGGAATTATTTTTATCCATTGTGTTAAACAATATTTTATTTTTTATTTTCCAATTACATACTTTTCATTTTTATTTTCAAAACCTAAAACACATTCCCTTACATATTACATATTCCATTGTTTTGGGAAAAAATCCCTCATGGTAACAGTCCATTATCATTCAATTGAATATGTTTGTTGACAATGAAGGTTACTAAGGATAGTTGTGAATTCTAGAGAGTTTTTGACTATGAATATTGAAAAAGATAAAATTCATTGGAATGAATTCCAGAGATATGGCACCAGAAATTACTCACATAAGGTGATGTTATTTCCAAGTTCTTTCCAAATTTTGAGGGTCTGAAATTTGGAGTTTGGATAAAATTTACATAATAGGATTTCCTTAAAGGAATTATGAAAATATGATAATATATTTAGTTTCATGAAGATGGTATTCATGAATAGCGTTTAACAAAGGATCAAAGAAAGGTGATAGTGATTTACATGACAAAAATGAGCATCACGAATGATAAAGGTAGAAGTATCATGAGTGTAACATCGAGGGGGCATGCATATTATGAAGGTGATCTCCATGATTATGATGGGTATAATGAATGGTAAATTTCCATGGAGATTCGCGAAAAAAGGGAGATCATGGTAGAAAAGTGTGAGATTTTTGAAATGGTGATAATAAGGGTGGAATGTTATAAAATTATTCGAAATACCTATAAATAAGACTCTACCCCCTTCAGAGAAATAGTGAGAAATGAAAAAGATCTAAGGCTCTAGAATCACAGCGATGGTTCATGAAAGAGTTTCATGCGAAGATGTTTGTGATGAAAATAAAAGAAAATTGAATGATCTGGGAATCAAGAATGTATGAAAATTCATGTAGGTAATGTATGATTTGTGAAATGTAGGAGATTTACAAAGGATAGTTGAGATTCACAAAAGAGGTTTTCTTTATGAAGGTTAGTTAAGCTTCAAGAAAAAGGAGTGCTTCGTGATGGTAAGGTTAGCTTTTTGAAAGAGGTATTCTTTGTGAAGGATGAGCAAGTGTCACAAAAGGAATTAAAGGCAATTCAATATTCTCGAAAGAGGAGCCTCGTAGAGGAAGTACGCTTCACCAATGTTTTTAGAACAAATTTCCTAGTGAGCTATGGTAAAGTGGTATTCAATAGTTCATGAAAGTGAATAATCAATAATGAATCCATAAAAACAAATTGTGTATTAATTAGAGATATGAAGGGACCTACAAGCCCATATACATTGTTTGAATCCCTTACAAGAGCACTGAGGAATGGAAGAGGAGGACAACGACCCTTTCTGCCAGTAGTGATCATGAGAAAGAAACATATGGAGGGACCCTTGGGAATATATTGAGAATAACCATAAACCTTGTAAGGGTATCAAGCCCAGGTATAGAACAGATCTAGAACAAACAATCATTATTTGTGTCGACCCTTAGCGTATTTGGTAGAATCAACCTATCTCCATTCTATGCTCCTTAGATGTAGCTGAGTGAGGTTGAACCATGTAAAAAACGATGTGTCCTTCTGCTCTATGTCCTGCTTTACATTCAAATCATCATCATCAGACATTGATGTAAATATTATGATCAAAATTAACACTTAAGTGAAAATAAAGTTACCCTTATACTAAATTGTTTAAGATATGTAGGGGTGGGAATAACTTTCAAAAGAATATCCATACCTTGATTCACCCACCTCTTATGGTATCTGGTCCCCTTTTGGACTTAACTCCACGAGTTTTTCTTCCCACATTCTCTACATATAGGTAGAAAAATCTTGTTTCTTACATGGTGTGCACTACATAAACTCTTAGTGATATCTATCCTTCCCTTCCATATTGAGTATGAGAGTTGGTTATAGTACACATTTGATACATGTTTTATGATAACTAATTGGTTATAATCCAAAAAACCATTAATGTTGTCCTAATACCAATTTTCTCCTCATTAGAAAATTTTCTGTAACTTTCAATGCGAACAATGTTCCATATGGTTCTCAACATTTACAAAAACAAATAACCATAGCATAATAAACACTAATCATAATGGAAGACAAAAAATTATGAAAAATCATTTAGGATTTCAACACTTAGGAACCTTAATTTAACTCTATGATAACATAGGTTTAACATGATTCACCCATGATCGTCAACTATTTTAATACTTCATGATGGATTTCAATGATTTTTTTTACCTTCCAAAGAATATCACCAAGGAATGTCAAACCTGGTGTGCCATAAGGATCATTTTTGTGAATGAGGTGATGACCAAGTCCCTCTCAATGCACCCTTTTTATAATTATTACCCATAGGTATCCCTATTATGAAGCCACGTCTGCTTGTAGTATCCATATTGGTATGCAATTTCACAGAAAAAAACATTCCCTATCTTGTACCAGTATTCCATGACATTTTCCAATACATTGAATCATCTTAAGACATATCCCTGGACAAATACCAAGACACATCCTTCTAAATATCCATACGGATCACACTAAAGTATTCTCATCCTTATTTATAATGGTTAGAAAAACATTTCATCTAATACCAACTATAGTGACCCAAGAATTTCATATATTGATATTACATATTTTCATATGAATATTCGATACATTAAAAAAACAAATTCATAGGGACCATTATAATGTAATGTCATTAGAGGCTAGGAAAACATTATTTTGATTTGGTGGAAGGTCTCCATCATCTCCCATAAAGATCATTCCTTTTAGTACTCTTTACACACATACCCTATATAAAACCATTCATCATCATTTTTTGAAATATAACATAACAAATGGGTATCTCTGATGCTCACTAAGGGAAATTAAGGGAGATATGTAAGAATAATATGAAGATAATTTTATGATAAATTATTCAAAACATTCAAAAACTATACCATACATATCAAATATCAATATATTGATTCATGGAAGAAATATTACCTGCTAATAAAATGTAAATAAAAATAAAATCAAATAACATCATAAATGAAAGAATAACATTGGAATAATAAATTATTTGGGGAATAAATATTATGATATAACATTTTAAAGATGTATAAATAGAAATAGTTTGACATATTATGTTAAGGATACGAAATAAGGCCCTCACATAAGCCCATGTACACGAAACTAGGTCCACATATAACACAATAGAAATGAAATAAATTTCCATGAATAACACAATGAATATTTAATCAGGTCCATATAGAACATTTTGAATGTGTAATCACATTCAGAAATAACATTTTGAACATTCAATTAGGTTCCAACATAATGTTATGAATATTAAATCAGTTTCACGTATAACCTATTTACTCACAAAATTTCTATCTTAATACAATGCATTTTATGGAGATATAGGTCCCACCCATATTTAGTTATATAACATTCACTATCCTTGGATATAATGTAACAAAAATCACATAATGAAAACTCTACAAACATATTACACAAGATCATAAAACATTAATCATATCATAATTGATGAAATGAAATGGGTTTCATTAAAATTTTAATCATATCATAACCTTGGGAATGAAATGGTTTTCAAAAACATATCTTCATCAAAAACATAAACCTTCCATATAATGAATAAGAAAGTTTTCCGTGGAATATATACCAATAAAATCAGATATAAAATCAATAGATTTCCTCTTATAAAAACAATGATTTTGAAATAAAAATCACATGAAACATTTCTTGAGAAAAATAGCACTTCCACTTTGAAAAAAAAGTTTTTAAAACATAAAAAAATTATAATAAAATTAAAATTTGAAACTTATAACGTAATATTTAAAAATAATTTCAAATAGTTTTTGAAGAAAATATCCTTTCCTATTTGAAAAAAAACATTAGAAAACATAAATTATTTTCAAAGTAAATTTTAAAATTAAATAATTTATTTAAAATCAATAAACTTTTAAAAATACTAGTGAAATAATCTTCATTTAAAATTACATTTAAAAATTTTAAGTGAACATTGAAATTATCAATTGACCATGACCATGTGAAATATTATTCATGTCTTTCATTTTAAGAAACATGTATTCTTTTTTTATTTTCAATAAAATACCAATAGGCATTGTTTAGAAAATTACATCAGGATTCATTGTTTTTATAAAAAGAAAACATGGTTAATTTTTTTTAATGAATCTTATGAATAATTCTAAAATCATATTCTATTTTTTAGAAAACATTGTTTTGGGAGAAAATGGTATTTTTGCCGAAGTGGGAAATAATGACAATTTTTCCTAAAAGTATTCTTATTTATTTTAAATACTAAATAGAAAAAATGGTTCAATTACTTGAAAATATAAATTGATAACTAGTAGTAATGAAAATTAATGATAATTCATGTGATTTGGATCATAATATTTCAATATTTAAAGGATTAATCACAAATAATCCTAATAAATGATGAGATTATAACTTAAAAATCTTACCACATTGGTAAAATTGAATCATAAGGACCATGAAATATTAACATAAAATGAAATATTCGAAATCATGAAAGGTAGTTTATTCATGATACTACATGCCAAATGGGATGTATATACACAACACAAATGAAATGAGTGGTGTATTTTCATATGTCACATTGAAAATATCAAGACACTAGAAATCCCTAAAGAATTTATTAAAATTATAACTGTAAATCCTATAAAAGTGATATAATAAGGTGTTAATCAAATAATAATTCTATATTAAGTATTAATTTTTTTTATTTGATCCATATAATTTGGATATAGAAAATGGAATAATTCAATCATGATGATGTCATGCCATAGGTACATTGAATATTGTTTCTATTTTTAAAATGTAGTGAATAAAAAGAACAGTAAATAATAAATTATCATGAATGAATATTTGTTAAATAATATATATCACATAAGTTCATTAAAAACACCATTCATACTATCCATTTATAGTGTGAACTAACAACATTTCTTCGCAAGGCGGTAGTCCTCTATTCCTACCAACAACATTATTGTTTTCCCATAGAATTGAATGTATGGAAAAATATGTTATATAACAACTATAGAATTATAAAAATACCATAAATATCACATAAAATCATTTAATACATCATTATTATTATCCATGAGATTTTTTAATGGAAAATATTAAAATTGGTTCAGGCGGAGGTAGTCCAATGTACTCACAAATGATGATTTCTTAACCAATTTTATAGAAGTGGATATTGTTATAATTAATTAATTTATTAAGATAATATCCAATTACATAGAATATACTAAGGTTATTATATAAACATTGTTCAATAATTATTTAATTATGTGAATAATGAAAATTAATTGAAATCCCCGTTGAAAAATGTTTCATATTCTTTGCATAACCTTCTTATGTTTGCAAAAAAATCATACATAGGAAGGATTTATGAAAAAAGTAAGTATTCTAGGATTAGAGGAGTGAATTTAAGGATTTATTTTGGAAGGTATTCTCTAAAACCAAAGGTTTTTATTTTGTGATGTTGTGGAGGGTGGCGGTGGCCTTTTATATGCAGGAGAAAGGAACCAACTTGAGAACTACTTAGAAATTTTGCATAAGAATCCAATATAAAAAATAATTACAAATAAAAAACCATAAAAAATCCATATATTAGAAATTTTTATGGAAAATAATGAAATATACCTAGAAAATAGAAATTTTATAGGTTTTATACCCATTTAAACCCTCATCATCTATGTTTTACCCCTAATAAACCCATTGTTACCTTAACTATGGTAATTAATTTCTATTGTTTCTCATAATAATTTTTGATAAAAATTTGAGTTGGACATAGTAGATGATATAAATTTTTATAATTTAAAACATTTAATATATTTTTTCACATAAAATTCATAGTAGTGTTGAAGTTTAATTTAAAATTAATACTGTAGACGTAATGAGAAAGATGATTTTCAACGATAAAATGTTCAAAAGGGTTAAATGGTTTTATAAAATGTTTTAA
Source organism: Viscum album (assembly GCA_963277665.1). Classification (NCBI taxonomy): domain Eukaryota; kingdom Viridiplantae; phylum Streptophyta; class Magnoliopsida; order Santalales; family Viscaceae; genus Viscum; species Viscum album. The sequence goes on from OY728146.1 coordinate 529,603,702, forward strand.
GAAGAAATTTATCACAATAACCTAAATATGATTATTAAATATATAATTTAAATTATTTACTTTGAAACAAATTTAAAATAAATTTTAAATTAACAATAATTTTAATGAAAATGCAATTTTCAATTAAAATTATGTATTTTTCTCTTTTCTTAAAAAAATTATATTTTCATACAATTATGCAAAATTAACCCATAGTAATTTCAATATGTTGATTTAGAAAATTTATATTATATTTTATAATCAATTTTCTAAAATTTTAGAAAAATGTTGAAGTAAATTCATAAGAAGGTTAAAAAATGTTATTTAGAAAAGAAATATTTTTATTGATATATTTTTTTATTCTTATCACATATAAAGAAAAAAATGAATTTTAAGGATTTTATTTAACATATAATATATAAATTTAATGAAAATAGTTAAACAAAATGTTATGTATCATATATTTAATTAAAATATGATAGTTTTCATAGAAAATAGTTTTAAGAAAAATATTTTATTTATTTTAAATCTAGTTTATAATTTTATTTTTAGTTAATTGGTCACCAATGAATTAATCTTTTACACATGTATAAACCATATATTTCTATAGTTTACTTAATAATATTTATAACCTCCATTCCAATATTTATGTGATAACTATCATTTTAAAAAATAATATTTTAATATTAGGTCACATTTAATTTGGACTCTTTTTTATTTGTAACACGATATAAACTCAGTGTTTCATATAACAGAAGATATCAAAATTATTAGATTAATTTAAAAACAGATTAATAAAACCTTTTTATGTTACATATATACATTTCCTCTTTTTATTTTAATATCATGAATAATTCATATTTTATGGTAATTTATGTTCTATTTTGAATTATTTTATCCAATGGGATTTGACTTTGAAATTCCCTTGGGTAAATCGATTTCATACTAAAATATCCTTTCATTGGGATATAATAATTCATTGATGTCATTTATATTCTAATATTATTTGTGGAAGGAATATTTAATATATTATATTCTATTCAGACATTTTTATTTTGGATTCACATTTGACACAAATAATTGATTCATTTATGATTTCTCAAATGAACATTATGATCATTTTAATGGTTAATTTCACAATCTTATTTTAACTAGGATTATTTATAATTGAATTCCCTTTGATAAAAATTATTTTCTAATAAACCCCTTCAATTTTGTTTCCTTTTGGTTAGTCATGAACCTTTTAATTTAGCATTACCATTTTTAAACACATTGGTACTTAAATTTATTAAGAAAATGGTTTTAATTTAAACTGACTAGTTTTTATCTATTAGATAAAAAATATTTTTTTCTTCAAAAACTATGATTTCAAAATTACTTTAAAAATGTTTTAAAATTATTCAAAATAATTTAATAATGTAATATTTCCAAAATTTTTTATTTTTACAGGATGTTTTAAAGGAATCTTCTTGGTTTTTTTTCAAATAAGGGTTGTTCAGATTTTGTTGAGACATTTAAAGGAATTTTTTATTTAACTTTTACAACATGTATGCAATTTCATTCTAACATGACCAATAAATGTCTCAAATACTCCATTATAATTTTCAATGTATTTTTTCAAATAAAATTGTTTCTAAAATACAATGTTAAAATTTATTTTTAAAAGGTGATTTTGAAAATGAAAATAAAAGTTTCCTCAAGAATTTTTTAATAAAATTATTATAGTATTTGTATTCATCAATGAAAAAAACCATTATATTACTTCCACTAAAATGGGGATATCTTTTTGTGATACCATCATCAATATTTCATTATATGGTTTAAGAAAGTTTTGAACAAGGAATGTATTGATATTTACTTTATTGATTCATTTTAATAGTTCACCACTTTCCCTTGAAATTTCCACATTCCTTTGACCATTAGACATAAGTTTCCAAAAAATGTTAGTATTTTTTTCATATATATATTTATTTCATAAACTATATATAATTTACCATTTTTTACATTTTAATTTATGAGATTAACTATGGAAATTATTATAACTCTATATTAGTTATTCATTATGGATATATGTCCTTAATGAATATAAAATCATAAATTAAATAGATTATTAAATATACAAGGAATACCTTATATATAAATTTATAAGTGGTTCTGTTTATAGACAGCCCCTCGATGCAACATTATATTCATGAGGTGGATCAGTAATCTATAATTAAAATAGTTAATACTAGTAGTTTTAAAATGTCTTTTGAATGTTCCTTATAGTAGTGGTGTTTTGTTTCGGAGAACATGGTGTACAATTATTAAAAATTTACTTCCTTATTAATTCATTTAATATTTTATATGATATATTTATATCTACATTATCTTTAGACGCATTTCAATTTTGTTTTATTGATTAAATTGAATATGTTTTCAGTTATTTTTATTTCTATATTTATTAATCATTATATTATTATCCATGATGTATTCATAATGATATTATCTTTGGATTCTATTTATTTTAAGTTTGTTGATTAAATTGACTATGTTTTCAAATATTTACCTTTCTATATTAATTATTTCTTATCTTATTTCTATAGTGTATATATTTAAATGGCATGTATGTTAAGTTATTTACCACTGCATATTGATTATGGATATTGAATCATGATATCTTTCATTTTTCATTACCCCTACAGATGTTTTGAGAACAACCTTATTGTTACCATTTCCTAAGAATCCATGAAGTGTTCTCCAGATGATATATAAGGATATTCTGAAAGTAATAATGATATTATTAAAAAAATAATTTTGCAATTTTTATTTTCAAATATAAAATGGGATTTATGGGTATATATAGTTTACTAATAATACTAAACTAGTCAATAATTTGGGATATGATTATTTTTATCTTACTACAATCTTATAAATAGGGCACCATATCTTGGATAATGGGGTCCGGTCATCTACATCAATATTAATCAATTCCAAGTTGAAAAAATTATTTTTGTTAAGAATCAAAGTATGCTATAAACATCATTTCAGTAAAAAAAGAAGAATTAGACTAGGAAAGACTATAATACAACCCTAGTCTATTTTATTAGTATGTAAATAGAATTAGAATACCTAAAATTGTTTAGAGTGGAATTATACCATGAGGGATTCCCATATGAGTAAAAATACCTGATTATTGTATTCAAATTTTGAAAGCACTACACCATTATTTTCCTACTAACAAAATAGTAAAAAATATTACAAAATTGGAAAATTATACAAGAATACCAAATATTATTTTATTATTCTATGTATACTATATTAAATTATTGATCTTAAATAGAGTGTAAAATTAAAATATCATATTTACTTCATAGATAATATGTAAAACCATATACTTAACTATGATTAAAAAATTGACTAACCAAAAGAATATTGAAAATAATTATAATATTGTGATAATCCTAAAAGGGGATCTTTATTTATACATTACTCAATGGAAACTCTTGAGTTCCTTAGATGCTAATATATACATTTTTCTCTATTGTGTCACTATACACACTAGTTCCTATGAAAAGTAATATATTATTACTCATTGAGGCCCACTCAAATAATATAAAACAATTTTTTCCACTAAACATCAATTAATACATCACTTATATAGTCCATGGAAGGTGAGAACATTGGATGGAGACCCTTTACCTCTTGAAAACCTTCTAAAAAAGTAGTAATCTTAGAAATATCCTCTATAAAATTTCTCCCCAAATTTATCGCCTCTTTTTTTCATCTTTAAAAACCCCAATGCATATATTTTTAGTCAATATTGTCAGTTCTATTAATGCCTTCACTTTTAGTGAATTAGTTTTCTATTAACTATCTAGGATGTTGAAAAGGTCATATTTTTACAAAAAAATTTGTCAAATAAGTGATCCTAGGAATATTTTAGCGATATGAGATAGGTAAATAACATTACATAGACTCTGTTCAATGTAAATTATATCACCTATGGCGTCCTACATGGAAAGAGAGAGGGTTTCATCAGCTATAAAAACATCAAAGATGAAAAAATTATTTTACTGCCTCACAGTTTGTGTTCAAAAAATTATTATCTTCTATTGTAGATCGATCATTTTCTACATGGAGATGTCCCCTCTCAAACTAGACCTTAAGGTATATCTAAATATGTTCATCATTCAATTTATGCTCAGAATTATATGATAGATCATGACTAAAAGTTTGTATTTCTCCATCCTATACAGAATTTTCTTTTATTGTTTGTTGATTTCATGAATTCCACCCATATTGATCAAAAAATGATTTGATTTATAGATTGGAAAAATATTTTAATCATTAACTAAAAGATGATATTTCATCAACATTGATCTATTGGTAATATCATTCTAAAAAATTTTATTAAATGTTTTTCATAATATCAACATGTTCATGAACCAGTTAGTAGAATAACGATAAAACTTATTCAAAACCACTATATTCTATAAAAATTTTAAAAAATAATAAAAAAAAAGTGAATAATGAATAAGACAAATTTTCCCCCCATAAGGTGTTTCTAGTTTTAACAACTACATGTTATAGGGCTTGTTAAAACTAAATTTACAAATTCCCTATATATATAATTGTTTATAAAATCAGGGTCATCTGAAGGAAGTCATGTTACATGAATGTAATTCCTGTAAATTCATTTTTGTGGTGTTATCTTTTAAATTTAGAGAAAAAATGAAAATAAAGTTTATGATAACATTAAATGGAATAAATAATTAAAAAACATGTGTAGTATATAGATAGAAAGGTAGAAAGAAAAAAACTAGTTCTTGGTTAATTTTATATTTTACTTCCTACCACAATCATACTTAAGGATTTAAAACTTCTAGAATCAACCTCATTCAATGAATGATCTATGTATTGACATGATTCATATCTACAACCATAAATAGTTAACACTCATACAGAGAATGTATAATAGTGCATAGAGATACCTATGAAATTGGAATAAGACTTATTTAGAAGAATCATATTAGTATGGATATCTCAAAAGCTAAAATGATCATACTAAGGTCATAAACACACAAAAACATAATTCATCAAAAAAAATTATGTGACATGAATTAAAAATAATTAATCTATAAGGAAAATAATAATGTAAAACCGATCATATGAGTGAGTGTGTCATCACATCTCACTACTACACTATAAGTGTCTAATATAAAAAAACTAATAAGTGATTGATCATCTTGATATTAGAGTCATCAAATCTTTTATTTTTCTCAAGTGTCTACCCTATCAAAGAATTTCAATTTCAGTTACAATGTTCATCACACGTGAATGAGAGAGTTACTTATTAACCCCATATAGGCTAAAATTTATCTTGAATTTTTTGGTAGTTATCTTTAATCCTTTAAATCCCATAATTTTATAACTCAACGTTCTACATCGTTTTTCAAAATACATCAGTCAACTAGGAGATGAAGTGGAAAAAAATCCATATAATCCAAACTAGTATATATTTAAATCTTTGTGGATTCCTTAACACATAACCAAATTCTTAAGAAATTTCATTTTTGTTTGTATAAACTGATCATCCATAGATAAACATTGATTTTATTAATTCATTTAGATAACAATAACATAATAAATCATATAAAATGTGATACATTCAATCACATATCAGTGAGATGAAAATTATTCATATCATACTTGATTCAATCAAGTAATGGCTTCATCGATGGTTCCTTATCTATTAAATAGAAGATATTTTATTCATTTTTTCAAATCTTTGTCATGAAAAAACTCTTGGTGTTGTATCTAACACAATGGGGAGAACATATTCATAATTCATATTCTGTAATTCATACATACAACAGAAATAATCCATCAATTTTCAATTTTTCAGCTCGATCATAAACATCAACATTCATCATCTTCAGGATTAACAATAACATTCCATTCACCATCTTCCTACAATTCATCAAATACCATGATCACAGAAAAAAAATCAAATAGTTAAACTCTAGTAAATTATCTTTTTTTCACTTCATAAACTCAATTAGTTTTAGTTTTAAAACCAAGAACATGCCTATGATTGATTTATTCATCCAGAATGTCTTCGGTCAGCTTCACATTAATCATCAATGGATAAAATAAAAAATATATTCTACAAATAATGGTATTTTTAAATTTTTAATGAGTCTCTTATGTATTTAATATCAATGGTTTATCCCTAATTGAGCACTTATATATTATTTTCATGTCTAATAATATTCTTAAATTAATCTTTATTGGCCTCCTTCTTCAACCTCTAAATTTTTTCCATTTATATTCTGATACATTTTCTAAATTTTAACAAGGATGTAATGAATCACAGAAAATTATTCTTCACAGATATTCATTTGTATTTCACTAATTAAAAATACCTCATATAGTCATATGAATTACTCTCAAAGATATATATACTGTGAGAGAATTACTTGATATGCTTAATTTTCATTGTAATGAATCATAAACTAAATAAGGGATGACTAATATACGGCCTACATATCACTTATACATGGTATACAATTAACCAAATTTGAGCATGAATTTTCATTGTATAGCCATATAAAAGCAAAAAACTATTATTAGATGAATAAATAGAGAAACATATATTTGAAATTAAAAGTAAAACATAAAAATAATTACACTATAAGTCTACATTTAAAATAGAAATAAAAAAATTCCCTAACAATTTAATTTCAGGTAAAAATAAATGGGCATTGAAAAATGTACTTCGAAAAATAAAATTTTTCAATATATCTTATAGATTTTATTTCTACTAAAATTCCAATCAGAATAATAGAATAAAAAATATTAAAATGAAGTGAAAATTATGATAAAAAATAATCATCAAATTAGCAATAAAAATTATCATTTTTATAAACAATTTCAAATAATACCAACGTCCTCTCAAAAAGAACAAGATGCATAATATTTTTCATCAATGATAATTTTTTACATAAAAAACCAGTATTTAATCAAAGAGATTTGAAAAACATGAATGGAAATTAAGCCACAATAGAAGGGTCTCCCCAATAACCCTTAATATATAAATTATTTTCTTGTATATGAATGAGGAAAATAAATACATAAATGGACATTATTGTCTGGTCATCATGTATGGAACAATACATCACACCACCCAATGTGGTAAACAAGCTTATTGGGAAAGTATGTGCTAATGAGGAAACCATAGTGTCTGGACATACCTACATTGAAACCATGATAGAATCATATTTTTCACTCATGCCATATATAGTAGATTATAAAATAAGACTCATGATAGGGTTTCTTATAAACTACATTCACTTCCCTCCTCAAGGTAGGTTCATGTTCCAACCTCTGACCCCAACTATATCTCTTCAAAGGTCATACATCCAATGTATGACTTATAACATCTAACTTATGGTACATTTCATCAATGTAATTATACAAAACTATTGGTTAAAACCTTCTCACTAAAAATAGTACAATAATCACATTCCATTCATGATGACTTCCTTCTCACATGAGAAATGTCCTATGATAATACCTTATCACTATAGGTGATTCCAACTCATCTCAAGACCAAAATTTTCACAAATTATAGGACCATATTTATTTAGAGTTGGACTCTATCGCACACATGTCAGACATCCTAATACTATCTCACTAAAGGTTTGGCTGGTCCTTTGGATGTATCTCCTATAATGAATTCCATCTCAAAAGATAATCATATTCCCCACCATGATTGAAAAACAACTCACCACAAGACCACTAGAAAAACACTAGGGAAATAGTCACTCTAGACATATCCCTTCACCTCTAAACATTTTATATTACTCAAATCTATCATTACATTATAACCATTTTTCCAATAGGATCATCAAGACACTAACCTAAACATGTAAGGTCAAATTCTAATACTAAAACCAATTGGTATAAAAATTCCATATCCTTAAGCACATTCCAAGTCTCATGCCTATATCTCATCTCACATATCATAAGAGAGATACCCCAACCACACACCTAGATGAAAATAATCTATATTACATACATCATGTCCTGTAGAACATATATTAATTATATCATTGGTAAAGATTCTTCTATAACCCCATAAGGGATTTCACTGTCATTGGCAAGACATACAATTATATCTATTATATGTATTCAAAACAGTCTTCTCATGCCTTCCCCCTATCCCTAATCCACCAAAAAATGATTTCATTTATAACACTAACACCCCAAGTCCAACCCAAGGAATCCTGTTAATGTAATTAGATCCCCCACCCCTAGAGACATATTCACAAGGAGATCCCAATTTGCCTTACTATTAAGGAGTATGTATTCCATGTTTAGTATAACCATAGTCATATTATCTAATCCAACCAAGGAAACCTCAAACCCTAATAACTCTACCTAAAACCCTGAAGTTATGAAATCCTGAAAAATTGTAAATAAAAATTGATATGAATTTATATTACAGGGGACAGTTACCTAAATCATAAAGTAAATCCATTTCAATTCATTATTGTACCTCACCAAATTTCATAAATTCTATAGATAACCTATCTCATATCATAGTAAGAACATATTTAATTATAAAAATTTATAATTAAATATCCAGAAGAAATTAATAATAATTAATAACTTATAAACATCACCGTGCATCCATGGAACATTTCAACCACTTTGGAAACCTATGATGAATGTTATGGGAGATATACTACTTAAGAAATATGAAATACCTATCATTATCACATTATTTAACTATGATCTTGTGTAATCTTTATCAAAGAACTAACTTATTTCATCGATAATAAATAGGATATTATGGAATCCAAAAATTAAAGGATAAAATTGGAGAAATAATACAACAATATCTATCAAAAAATTCCAAAAATCACCCCCATCATAGGGGATGAAATGTTTGAAGAGAAGAGGAAATTTTCCCAAGAATGGATCTCCCCCAATACAATCATTCCATTGAAAAATATAAGGACTAACAAGGTAATTATTATTATACCATTAGTTTCAAAAAATGGATGGGGATTCATTAGGATAAGATATAGAGTATATGAAGTGTACCCATATCTTGGGATATCCCAATTATATAAACCCACAGGTAGTTTTTCTAAGTATCACCCATGTCCATAAACTAAATTGTGATGTTGCGATCTATTCCATAGCCCTCCCTGGAGGGGTGAGGGTTATCTTGGGTTCATACCTTTTAAGAATCATCCATGTTGAAACCCTTGGGTTCCAGCTGGGGAAATTATGATGTATGGTCATGTTATGACCTAGCCTCTATATATTAACCATCCTTGAGGGGGTATCCCTCCCTATATTATGCAACTACCCATAGTGTATCCTCATCAATATGGTGTGGTTCATCATCAATATAAATCATCATAACATGGAAACTCAAGATTCGACAGTCCCTCCTTGTGAATAAATCTTAATGAACACAACCCATGGAATTTCATAATGCCCAAGGATATGATATATTCTATATCTAGTATCCATAGCCACCCCCTTAGTTACCCTAACCTTCCTTTGATGTTCACCACATAACCCTAACCACCAACCAAGCCCTATACAGGATCCAAAAATACAGCATTGACATGAACCAATGTATATATTTTTAATCCTAATCACATTTAACTACACATTCCAAACTTTGAAACTAAAAAAATGAAATGTACTATGAAAATCACAACCCATAATGATGAGATTCATTTTAAAATCACTATAATTGTTGTTCTCATCCTTTAGAATCCATGGTAATCATCCAATTGAAAAACATAAAAAAACCACAATCTTCAATTCACCAAGAACACGTAGTACTCGATTTTAGAATGAAAAATGTGATACCACTTAATGACACCAAAAAAAAGTCACACAATTTATCAGGATTTGAGATATCTAAAATCTAATATTTGAATATTTAGATGAAATACACACACCTAAATCCAATAAGACACCAAACCATAAAAAACTGGTTTATCCCAAGGATATTGATTATCACCATCACAATACATTACTAAAATTGTTTAGTCCATGGTGATCTCCTCTATTGAAATATTATTTTGATAGGGGATTATGATTTCTAGTATTCCACTAACACACTAAATGTATTTTTCTTCCATTATACACACAATTGAATAGAAAAAACTATCTAGTCAATATCTAATTGACGTCTCCTAAAAAAACATGGTCACAACTGTTGGTGAATCACCATGTTAACTCAACTAATCATGATATAATAACCCCAATAGGAAATGTCAACTCATTAAATTTCTCACACAATATCCCAAACACAATCTCTTATGTAATTCCATGGATGGATCATCACCCAACCTCACCATCCATTTTGAAATAAAAATGAGAATTAGTGTACTGATGTCCTAGAGAACCCTTATAACATAACAAATCCATCTCGAACTAGATGATAACACTTAAAATCTATCCAAAATTGCATCTACGATTCCAGTAATGTATTCTCTAAGTAATCAAATATTCGTGTAAATGACCACACTTGTAACACACCACCACCTCAACTATACACTAAAACGCTCACCAAATATATAATCTATATAACATGAAATTTATTACATGAGTATTGATTCAATACTACCATCCAAAAGAGTATAATTTTTTTCATTTGAAACTAGAATTTCATTGCCCATGGAAAAAGGTCCACGCATTACGAAACATAATAATTGTATATGGGTGACGCACTCAAACATGGGAACTTATGTGAAACACTATGAATCACCCATACCAAGTTTATTATTAATATTATCCTTAACATTCACAAAAAATCATCTAAGATAGAGATAAGAACATTTAATTTCCAATGGATCACTACTCACTATATGGATTCCATTACACCTCTCTATGAAAGATTAAAGCAATGGGTCTAAACACTAATCTCACCCATTAGGTAACCACTATTGAGTATCAAAACCTTCAGCCTCCATGCATGATCAAAACACACCATATCACAACCACCTTGGAACCACTCATGTTCATCCACATCCAAAATAATTCCTAATATATCCACAACTAGTTTGTTTATTTTTCCAAAAATAAATGGTTACCATGTATTACTAGCATACATCTTCCTTCACACAATGAGACTTTACCAAGGAAATCCATACCATGGATAGCTTGCCTCATCAAAGAAGATTGATCTACTATGAACCATCACATAGGTTATCAACCAATATCTACTCTGAACATGCATACACCCCAATATTTTTACTTTCTTAAAAACCCAATAAAACTACCAAAATCACGGTCTAATGAGTCATGTTTTACAAAACCTAACCCCCATGTGTGTAGCCTACGTAACATGTTTTATTAGATGTCAAATCTACCAATTTTCCATGTAATATCACTCATTATAATAAAAATCACAAATATCACTCACCTTAAGGTAATCATTTCAAAACAGTGAGAATTTATCCATCATTTCATCACCCCACTGAAAGTGTATCATGAATTAGAATATCTAAGAAACCAAACCATTCCTTAAATTTAAACCTATCACCAAAATAATAAATTCTACAATCCCATCATAATCCAAGAAAATTTTATTCAAATAATTTTTATCAACCCTCTCAAGGATACCCACATTACTTTTTGATCAGTTTAGTTGAATTTGATGAAGGTGAAACATTGGAGAATAAAATTTATACTATTTTGAACACATTAAGTTACCAAACATCAAATCCAATTTGATATATAATATAATACTTAGATAAATGTATATACATAACATCCAACATTCAATCTATTTAGGCTCTATAACTAAGGAATTTGATTCCAATTTTTGCTTATAAATGGACATTATACATAAATCATATGAAGGGACAATATCGTCATAACTAAGGAACGTACTACACCAGAATCCAAAAGACCAACCATTATAAAACCACCCATGAGTGAAAATCATAATATAATCAGGTATAATTCCACCAAATATATATATATGTTAAAATTCTATATATGTTTTCATTGACCCATAAAAAATATCAAGCCTCTCATCAGCAAAATAAAAAACATGGAAGCACATTCATGTCCCATTAATCCAATTCCCCATTTGGGATTCTTGTATACTACATCTTTCCAATATGAAAAGAAACACAAAAATTATTCATAATCACTGCAACCACATCATAATTGAATAAAAATCTCATTGATAATTACGAAAATAATAACATCAAACTGGTAATCCTAGTAAGAATGATTTCCCATAAAAGAATTTGTCTGTGACACACTACCTCAAGTCCCAACGAAAACTCTAATATATCATTATTTTAACTATAAAATACTTGAAATAGTAAGGAAAATACTAAGATACTCTAATACAACTTCATAACAACCTAATATATAGGTCACTTAATAGTGCCGCCGGACAAGGATCTATGTGGCCTAAGGTATTATTCCATGTATTCTAGAGGATATCGATTAGAAGTGAGGGAATTGTTTATACAATATGGATACTATTTCCTAAAATTATATTTCCATAGTGGTGGAAATAATCAAACAACCCCCGCCATGTAAGAATCATAATGTGAATAAAAATCACTAAATATCCCATAAAATGTACCATATGGAACACACAATACTCTAAAACATAAAACGATCAAAAAAATTGATTCCCTATATAAAAAATAAAACATTGAATCAAAATTCACACACTGGACCTACTAACATCCTCATTCATTGACAAACCACCTCTAAAACTAATCAAGCTTCCAAATCCCGATATAGTGAACCAATCAAATTTATCATGAAAGTATACGAAAGTGTTGTATGTTTACTTGGATTACCTCATAGGGTGGGAGTATATAACACAATAGGGTCTCACCAAGAACCCATAATTTATTCTGAAAATATCCATGTGTATAAAAAAAATAAAATAATGGAATGAATATATTTTTTTGGCACATTGTGTGTTGGAGATTAAAACATGACACCTAATGAGGTCCACACGACTGTTTGGCCACCACGTGCTAATGTGACCACCCGTGTTCCAAGAAAAACATACTCTTTATATATTATATAATATAGTTACCCTTCATTTAATATGTATCTATTGATAATAAAAAACTCAGGGTAGTGGTTCATCCAAACCCCTACCGCTACCCACCCTAGGGCAGGGTCTAGTAAAAAATGTCGGACCCAACACTCTTTATTGAATGGTGATACATCAAACACATGGATCTTACTTTCACACTCAATATATATTCCATCAATATAATATAAAACCATATAATAAACTATACTTCTCAGTCCTAAAATTCCCATCATTAAATGTCAATCGTGACTTCTCATTTCTCCATCATGGAAAGGTCCTTGAAACAATTTCTCAATTAAGATGAAGCCAACTGATATCTAACCATTGTTTCCCACTGTAGGTTGGACAAAAAATAATACACGATAGGACCCAATATAACTCATGTAATTATAGTTATCTCCATATCACTAATGACCATGTCTGGGAATCAGATCCATCTCCCACCTGATATTTAATTTTCAATCACAAGAACATGAAACAAAAAGAAATATTATGTAGGACACCAAAAATATCACACGATCAATATAATATAACTAGTCCAGATATATATAGTCTATAATATTAAAATTTCCACTCTAAGCCACAACTATCACTCCACTATATAGTCATAATTCATAGTATCAACTCAACCCTAGTTATAATTGGGGAGGTGCAATTCATATCCAAAACCCCTTAGATTAAAAATATCGAGTCCTTAATCACTACCATTGAGTCATAATTGGTTCACCTATAACATATTATAGGGGATATCTCTTATCCTGTCACCTATTGAAACCCCCTCTCCGTGAGATCCCTTATTTCCCAAAGGACATATCTTACAGATCTTAAACACTAAATCATTACTCTAATCTTAAGATTGCCTTCCGAGTCACTCCCATGATTTATAGTTTTCTATCTTATAATTAATCACCCCAAGGATCTCAATCCTTCCTAAAAATACTTGAAACCTATCCTTGGATATCCTATATAGTACTCACATGCCTAGGCCTTCATAGGAACTCACTTAAATTTAATTAGAACCTTTTAACTTTTAAAAAATATTAATTAGGTGATTCCAATTTACTTATTTTCGAATGAAAACATATTTTATTTTTAAGTGGCCCAATTCCATATTATCACTTCTACCTAAGAAAACCTATTTCCATTGTAACACCCCAGGTAAATAAAGAATACGACATTTTCATATTTATCCATATTTGTTAATAAAATATTAATATGACTTTAAAGGGGACGCTATGCTCGATGGCGTACCCAACACGCAACAACGAGTTTCTTGGGAATCTTACGTTGCACTCTAATAATAAAATAATATTATTTTAAACGGTAGTTAACATGTAGCCATTGTATTGGAGGGAATGGATAGAAATAACTAAAATATGATTATATATGTTTTTAAATGTTTTTACATTTATCCAATAAAAGATAAATGCATAAAATACGGAAAGAATTCAATTTTAGGCGTATATGCCCTAGTTTTCACTAAAGGTTCACTTATCGCCTTTTGATGGCGAACCGTCATTAAATATAGTTTTGTTCACTCTTATACATTCTTTTGGACCAAATAAAACTCTTCTTAAGAATTGGGACATCAAAAATTTACCTTGGGTTAATTTTTGGTATTTTTCTGATAAAGTTCATTTTTTAATGAATAGTGTAAAATGTTGTATTTTAATTCAAAACCTCTTTTTAATCTAATTTATTTATATGATTAGATCATATTTTGAATTGGTTTTAAAGTGAAATTAGAATATATTTTTACCATTAAATCCAATAGTGGTCGTTGGAATTAATTTCACTTTGAAGTCAGACTTAAACTAGTGTCAATCTTTTGATACTTATTGTTTTATAAAATCACTCTATTTGCTCTGACAGCGGGAATTAATTATTAAATTAATTAATGTGACTTATATGTTTTGAATTTTTTAAAATAGACTTCATTTTTTAATTCTGAATATCAAATCTAGCTTAGGGTGAATTTTTGGTAATTTTCTGAAAAACTTCAATTTTTGATGAATAGTGAAACCACTAAGTGGTACTTATAAAAACTGATTTTCTGTTTAAATGAAATTTTTCCATAATTGTGTTTTGAATTTTAAAAATCCGATATACATGGTTGTAATTAGTATGTAAAATTTGGTTCAATGGGATGAAAATAATTTTTTGGTGAATAGTAACTTTTTTTCATTAATCGCGATTAGAGGTAATTAGTGTAATTTAAGGTAAAAATGATATTATAAAAATATGAAAACACCATGACACTTGTCGTACCCCTATTGGATGAGTCATGGCCGACCAAGACAACCCATGGGTAGATTTAGGGGACCCTATGGAGCATCTTGGGTGAGATAATGACTTTAATGCCTTTTTTTAAATAAAGTTGAAAATGACACTAACATAAATTGTTTTACTAAAACAATTTTTAGAAGTTGTTATACTAATCATAATTTTGCCTATAAATACTCTTTGGAAATATAAAAAGATTTCCTACATCAGGATATTTTTTTTATAATTTTTAGAAATTAAATAAATTAATTTAATTATGACATCATGATGATGCAACGATGACCTCATTAATGAACAGTTTAAATAAAATGAAACGATAATATAAAATCTAAGAACTACACTTGTCCAAAAACTATTGGATGGGAATATTTCGAACCCTTATCACCTTATCCTCGAAACACATTGATGTGGGACCTCTTAAATCCGAATACCATTTTCAAATAAAGTAACATTTGCTTACTTTCCAAGAGTTCCCCTCCTCTCCTCTTATAAAAGGCCCCCACCTCTACCTCCTTACCCACACTCCTCAAGCCTTTGGCTCGGCCATACCCTTCCCATTTACTCTCTCCAAATCCCTCTCCTCATCCTAAAGAATTCCCTTTGGGAAGAATCCTTTCAAAGGAAGCCTTTAGGCTCAAATCAAAAGGAGTTACACTTTTAAAGGTAATTCATTCTCTCATGTTCATTTGTTTTATTTTTCTTCTCCAACCCCCTAAACTATTTTTATTTACTTCTTTTATAACAAAACCAGTATCTTCAATATACTAGGATGTTTTATAAGATTTATTCAAGCTACCCTCTCACACAACTACATCAAATGGTTAAAGAACATACAGTTTCCGTGGATGGCGAAATTCTGCCTCCCGAAACGATGATTGTTCAATACTCATTTAACACCTTCAAAGTTGGACATTATGATGTAAATATTTTTATATATGATATATAATATGTTTATTCTTTCCTTAAGCTTCTGTATTTTTCATTTATGGCATACCATTATTGTTTCCATTATGGGTAAACACGATATCTTCATTTTAGGAAGTGCGGACTACCGCCCCCTGAAAGTGATTTGATTCGTTAATACCATATGTGGGATGTGTAAAGGATAAAGTTAATGATATTAT
Source organism: Viscum album (assembly GCA_963277665.1). Lineage (NCBI taxonomy): Eukaryota > Viridiplantae > Streptophyta > Magnoliopsida > Santalales > Viscaceae > Viscum > Viscum album. The sequence goes on from OY728146.1 coordinate 529,620,181, forward strand.
ATATTTTATTATACTGGAATTATAATATACTCTTATATCATTATGATTCCATTCCAGAAATACGAAATAGAAATGGAAGTAGCGTTCATGCGTACGTACGGCTTACCGTCTCCATGAACGGTGCATTTCATTTCTTACCTCTAAATGTGATGTAATATTATAAATACATTTATATTCTAAATATATATGATATATATGTTATCCAAATAATTAATATCATTCTGGATATAACGAACCTTTGACCAAATTAACAACATGTAAGTGTAAGAAGTCTATTTTTGACTTAAGAACCAAATACCGACCAAATGAACATTATTAACTTAAATGATTACATGATGTTCATAACATGGTATGAAAGGAATAATGAACATGAAAAAGGTTCTTAAGCAAGTAGAGATTAACTCAAGTTTATTATTCAGGAGATTAAAGAACGGTCGGGTCAAGTCGGATACGAGGTAAGGGATCTTACTCCTCTCTTTGTTTTTAAGTACACTCTATTATGTCATTCCCTCTAAAGATAATCTTTCTTGTTATTGGGATGTTATTTTATATTACACTTACTGTAATTTTTATGTTCATGTGATGAGAGACCCTATTCTCTCTCATCAATCCATTTTGGAAGTTTTGAATGGCGCAGTTAGGCTGTCGAATTTTCGTAAGAGATCTAACCTCTCTCTTTCTTTTTAAGTGCTCTCCTTTATGTCACTTCTTTTAAGCTCCTCTTTGTTATGTTGGGGGATGTTCTTTTATATTCCTCTTTCTATAAACTTTAAGTTAATATTATGAGATACCCTATTTGATGTCATCAATCCATTTTTGTAAGTTTTATGTGGCGCCGTTAGGCTGCCGAGTTTTCGTAAGGGATTTTTCATCTCACTTTTATTCCCGTGAGATTTATGATACATTTTCCACAATTTCCTTTGAGTGGTGTATTTACTGCCCATTATTCTACTATTTTTGTAATATACTTTCATTTATTAGTAGTTACGTCAAGGATTTATTGTCCTTCTTTCACGGGGTGTATGTTTTGAAAGATACCCAAGTCAGTAAGGGAACCTTTCACCCTCCTCTTTTTTAAAAGACTTCTTTTGTTGGGTCTCTTAATTTACATATTTTTATGTTGGGATATGTTCTCATATATCCTTATTGATGTAAATTTTATGTCCAAGTGATGAGATACACTTTTTATCTCTCATCAACTCATTTTGATGTGACGGCGTTAGGCTGTCAAGGGAACTTCTTAACCCAATTTCGATTTCTTTGGGTTTAACATGTAGTTATTGAATATGTCATCCTTTGAATATGTGTGAATGACCTTTGATTATTTTACACTTAATATCCACTTATATTTGGTGTATTCGTTTGTCTCACATAATTATGTAATTGATTTATCTTTAAGCCAAGGATACCGTCTTTGAAAGGGACTTCGTCTCAATCTCCTTTCATTGAGACATATTTTGTTTTATACACAACCTTCTTTTATACGGTGTATAAACCCCTTTGACTTTTACGTTTATCCAAAAGGAATCTTTTTTATATGAATAGTTTTACTAAAATACAAAAGGGAATGTTTTTGTCGTACGTATGCGGCGACAACGACTTCTCCGCTGTCATGACCGTTATTTGAGTTTCGGCTTGCTCTACAAGCCATACCTTCTTTTTAAAAGAAAAATAAATACCATGTTTTAATTTTCTTTTATTTTGGTATTGAAAATGGTTTTCATAATGTTTTTATAGCAATGTGTTGTATTGATATCTTGTGATTGAAAGGTGGAAATGTTATGTTTCCTTTATGCATGTTTTATGTGATACGATTATGTTGAGGTTCTTGGGCATTATTATGAAGACGGGTGGTTCCGTGATAAACTAAGGGAGGGTGAGACCGATATAGCTCTCCAATTCATTGGGTAACACAAAGGAGTGAAACGTTAAGGTTTCTCCGAAGAGATTTTAGGGAATATACTGTGATGGGTATTCCAAACGTAACCAAGAGGGTTACTCCCTACGTAAGAATGTTATGAATGCCTCAATTTACCTTTATGTCTTATGGTTTCTATGTTTTATTCATGGTTTGATGATGTATGTTAAAGTGCCTATGTTTTATGGGTAAAGTATGATTTCATTCTTATATAATTATGAACTCATGTTTCCTTTCCATATTTTTATAACCCTTACTGAGCTTTTTATGCTCATCCCAAGTTTTTTTGAAATGTTTTTCACAGGTCAAGGGAAAGGTACATGATATGATGATAGTGTGAAGGAAGTGTCAAGAAAGAATCCATGTTTATTTTAAATATGTTTCCATTGATGGGAATGAAGAATACTATCTTTATGTAACCACTTTGTTTATATGTGGAATGTAATGCAAGTTTTATGATCTAATTCTCTAAAACTCTAAACCCGAAAAGATCCTCAATGTGTAATCTTGTAATAACTCAAGATTAAGTAAGGTTTAAGGCTGGGGCCTTATAGTTGGTATCATAGGTCGGTTTAGACAACTTTAGGGATTAGGGGTTCTTGTGAGACACATGATTAGTCCCTATATTTATTATTTCAGTTAAATCCTTGTTTTATAACTTTTTTTTTCAGGTCAAGTAAAGTCGGTTACGAATGGAAGGAGAACGATCTCAAATAACATTCCTATCTCTTCCTGATGACATGCTTGAAATAATTATTGCAAAGTCATCTTCGGATGATTGTGAAACTTTTTCTAGCATACAACTCACTTGCAAGAAGTTTTTTGAGATATCAAACACCTCCACTATACCTCGTTATCATTGTGGATCATGGGTGGTTTTTAGAAAAATAATATTTTCACAATATTCTCATATTTTCAAGAAAGGTAAATATTATCAAGGTATTTTCAAATATTTTACCTTATCACAAGAATTTGAAGCATATTATGATTTTAGAAATGGTGCTGAGGAAGGAGACCCTTGCGCAACCTATTTATATTTGCTTTTAAAATATAGTCTCACATCACATACTTATGGTATTTTAAAAGGACCAGTAATAGAAAGTTTCAACTCAATTTCGGTCCGACTATTTTATAGAAATCAGGTTTTATCAGATGTTTTGGAATTATATGTCATACATGATTATTTTCCAAAACAGTTTTTCTGTGAACACCCATATGACCCATGTTGTACGAGGTGTATTTGGATGGAGGAAGCAAATGATTTTGAATGATCTCTAAATCATTGTTGTAATGCATGGGACTTCCACCTACGTGAGCAAGATGACGATGAAACCGAGTGGAAGCCATGATCAAGGTATGATGTTATTAATTTTGTGAATCGTTTTATTTTATCTTATGGTGGTGAAATAAGACTTCAAGAATTAAGATGTTGAGATCGTAACGAATTTGGATGAACATTAAAGGTATAAGGAAACGATTGAGGTTAAAACATGTTATTTTTATTTTTGGAGTTTTGTAAAAAGGACAACACGCAGACCGTGTGACAACCCGTCGCGTCGGACAAAGCTACGGTAATCGAACCCACAACCAAAGTGCGACTGGTATTTATCGCCTACCACTGGACTATGTGAAGTCCCTGGTTAGTTTGACTGATTATTTTTAGTTATATGATTTTATGAATTAATAGTAAGTTGATTTTGGGTTATTTATGAAAATTATTAACCTATCATGGAGGATATGTGATTAGGTTAATTACTTTTCAATACGAGACTTTAGGAGCAACTAATGTTGTTTGGAGATAAATGTTACGATTTAACTAGGAAGACTATGTGACTAAATCCTTCAAATATTTGGGTTTCAATCTTAGATTGGTTTACATTGAATAATTTTATGGAAAAATTGTTTATCGGATGGTCCTCGTTGAACTTTGGGTTTTGGTGGACAAATTTTGGAGATTAAGCATAGATTTTCTTTTTATAAAGGGTTATCCTTTTCTAGATTTTCTAATCTTGTAATAACCTTTTTTGGTTTTGGTTTTGGTTAAAGTCTAAAGACATGGGAAGTATATAGTTCTCTTTTTTGGATTAGGTGATTCTCTAGAAGTTGATTATATTACTCTTAATGCGAACAAGTCTCCCTAAATACTCATCTTTTGGAAACAAATATGAGTTTGATTAAGGAATCTAGTAAAAGTTAAAAGTCAACATGATAAGTGATTATGTTTCCTTATGAATAAATTCCTCAATAAATAGTAATTTAAAACAAAAATGTTGTCTATTAACTTTTCCTACTGGGGAATCGAATACCGTTTAACCCATCACAAGTTTGTGATTTTCTTATGGTTAACTTTCTCCTAGACATGTTTATTATCACTCTCCATCAGAACATGACCCTTTGTTTTCTCCTCCATATCCATATTTTCATACTTGGAATCCTAGTATGGGTTAACTCGGGTGACATTTGTACTTCTCTCCGATTCTTTTAAAGTGATTGTTTTACCGACTCTTGTTCCGATGTGGGACTTTCAAGGATGTTTCCAAGCTCAATTTTAAAAATTGCGAGGATGAAATTCCCAAAAGGGGGGAAGGATGTAACACCCCAGGTAAATAAAGAATATGACATTTTCATATTTATCCATATTTGTTAATAAAATATTAATATGACTTTAAATGGGACGCTATGCTCGATGGCGTACTCAACACGCAACAACGAGTTTCTTGGGAATCTTACGTTGTACTCTAATCATAAAATAATATTATTTTAAACAGTAGTTAACATGTAGCCATTGTATTGGCAGGAATGGATAGAAATAACTAAAATATGATTATATATGTTTTTAAATGTTTTTACATTTATCCAATAAAAGATAAAGGCATAAAATACGGAAAGAATTCAATTTTAGGCGTATATGCCCTAGTTTTCACTAAAGGTTCACTTATCGCCTTTTGGTGGGGAACCGTCATTAAATATAGTTTTGTTCACTCTTATAAATTCTTTTGGAACAAATAAAACTCTTCTTAAGAATTGGGACATCGAAATTTACCTTGGGTTAATTTTTGGTATCTTTCTGATAAAGTTCATTTTTTAATGAATAGTGTAAAATGTTGTATTTTAATTCAAAACCTCTTTTTAATCTAATTTATTTATATGATTAGATTATCTTTTGAATTGGTTTTAAAGTGAAATTAGAATATATTTTTACCATTAAATCCAATAGTGGTCGTTGGAATTAATTTCACTTTGAACTCAGACATAAACTAGTATCAATCTTTTGATACTTATTGTTTTATAAAAACACGCTATTTGCTCTGACAGCGGGAATTAATTATTAAATTAATTAATGTGAATTATATGTTTTGAATTTTGTAAAATAGACTTCATTTTTTAATTCAGAATATCAAATATAGCTTAGGGTGAATTTTTGATAATTTTCTGAAAAACTTCAATTTTTGATGAAATAGTGAAACCACTAAGTGGTACTTATAAAAACTGATTTTCCGTTTAAATGGAATTTTGCCATCATTGTGTTTTGAATTTTGAAAATCCGACATACATGGTTGTCATTAGTATGTAAAATGTGGTTCAATGGGATGAAAATAATTTTTTGATTAATAGTAACTTTTTTTCATTAATCGCGATTAGAGGTAATTAGTGTAATTTAAGGTAAAAATGATATTATAAAAATATGAAAAAACCATGACACTTGTCATACTCCTATTGGATGAGTCATGGCCGACCAAGAAAACCCATGGGTCGATTTAGGGGACCCTATGGAGCCTCTTGGGTGAGATAATGACTTTAATGAATTTTTTTTAAATAAAGGTGAAAATGACACTAACATAAATTGTTTTACTAAAACAATTTTTAAAAGGGGTTATACTAATCATAATTTTGTCTATAAATACTCTATGGAAATATAAAAAGATTTCCTACATCATGATATTTTTGTTATAATTTTTAGACATTAAATAAATTAATTTAATTATGACATCATGATGATGCAACGATGACCTCATTAATGAACAGTTTAAATAAAATGAAACGATAATATAAAATCTAAGACCTACAATTGTCCAAAAACTATTGGATGGGAATATTTCGAACCCTTATCACCTTATCCTCAAAACACATTAATGTGGGACCTCTTAAATCCGAATACCATTTTCAAATAAAGTAACATTTGCTTACTTTCCAAGAGTGCCCCTCCTCTCCTCTTATAAAAGGCCCCCACCTCTACCTCCTTACCCACACTCCTCAAGCCTTTGGCTCGGACATCCCCTGCCCATTTACTCTCTCCACATTCCTCTCCTCATCCTTGAGGATTCAATTTGGGAAGAATCCTTTCAAAGGAAACCTTTAGTCTCAAATCAAAAGGAGTTACACTTTTAAAGGTAATTCATTCTCTCATGTTCATTTGTTTTATTTTGCTTCTCCAACCCCCTAAAATCTTTTTATTTACTTCTTTTGTAACAACAACAGTATTTTAAATATACTAGGATGTTGTTATAAGATTTATTCGAGCTACCCTCGCACACAACTACATCAAATGGTTAAAGAACATACGGTTTCCGTGGATGGCGAAATTCTGCCTCCCGAAACGATGATTGTTAAATACTCATTTAACACCTTCAAAGGTGGCCATTATGATGTCACTATTTTTACATATGATATATAATATGTTTATTCTTTCCTTAAGCTTATGTATTTTTCATTTATGGCATACCATTATTGTTTCCATTATGGGTAAACACGATATCTTCATTTTAGGAAGTGCGGACTACCGCCCCCTGAAAGTGATTTGATTCGTTAATACCATATGTGGGATGTGTAAAGGATAAAGTTAATGATATTATATATGTTATTATACTGGAATTATAATATACTCTTATATCATTATTATTCCATTCCAGAAATACGAAATAGAAATGGAAGTAGCGTTCATGTGTACGTACGGCTTACCATCTCCATGAATGGTGCATTTCATTTCTTACCTCTAAATGTGATGTAATATTATAAATACATGTATATTCTGAATATATATGATATATATGTTATCCAAATCATTAATATCATTCTGGATATAACGAACCTTTGACCAAATTAACAACATGTAAGTGTAAGAAGTCTATTTTTGACTTAAGAACCAAATACCGACAAAATGAACATTATTAACTTAAATGATTACATGATGTTCGTAACATGGTATAAAATGAATAATGAACTTGAAAAAGTTTCTTAAGCAAGTAGAGATTAACTCAAGTTTATTATTCAGGATATTAAAGAACGGTCGGGTCAAGTCGGATACGAGGTAAGGGATCTTACTCCTCTCTTTCTTTTTAAGTACACTCTTTTATGTCATTCCCTCTAAAGCTAATATTTCTTTTTATTGGGTTGTTATTTTATATTACACTTACTGTAATTTTTATGTTCATGTGATGAGAGACCCTATTCTCTCTCATCAATCCATTTTGGAAGTTTTGAATGGCGCCGTTAGGCTGCCGAATTTTCGTAAGAGATCTAACCTCTCTCTTTCTTTTTAAGTACTCTCCTTTATGTCACTTCTTTTAAGCTCCTCTTTGTTATGTTCGGGGATGTTCTTTTATATTCCTCTTTCTATAAACTTTAAGTTAATAAGATGAGATACCCTATTTGATATCATCAATCCATTTTTGTAAGTTTTATGTGGCGTCGTTAGGCTGCCGAGTTTTCGTAAGGGATTTTCCATCTCACTTTTATTCCCATGAGATTTATGCTACATTTGCCACAATTTCATTTGAGTGGTGTATGTACTGCCCATTATTCTACTCTTTGTCTAATATACTTTCGTTTATGAGTAGTTACATCAAGGATTTATTTTCCTTCTTTCATGGGGTGTATGTTTTGAAAGATACCCAAGTCGGTAAGGGAACCTTTCACCCTCCTCTTTTTTAAAAGACTTATTTTGTTGGGTCTTTTAATTTACATATTTTTATGTTGGGATATGTTCTCATATATCCTTATTGATGTAAATTTTATGTCCAAGTGATGATATACACTTTTTATCTTTCATCAACTCATTTTGATATGACGCCATTAGGCTGTCAAGGGAACTTCTTAACCCAATTTCGATTTCTTTGGGTTCAACATGTAGTTATTGAATATGTCATCCTTTGAATATGTGTGAATAACCTTTGATTATTTTACACTTAATATTCACTTATATTTGGTTTATTCATTTGTCGCACATAATTATGTAATTTATTTATCCTTAAGCTAAGGATACCGTCTTTGAAAGGGACTTCGTCTCAATCTCCTTTCATTGAGGCATATTTTGTTTTATACACAACCTTCTTTTATACAGTGTATAAACCCCTTTGACTTTTACTTTTATCCAAAAGGAATATTTTTTATACGAAGCATTTTACTAAACGACAAAACGGAATGTTTTGGTCGTGTGTATGCGGCGACAATGACTTATCATCCGCCGTGACCGTTATTTGAGTTTCAGCTTCGTCTAAAAGCCATACCTTCTTTTTAAAAGAAAAATAAATACCATGTTTTAATTTTCTTTTATTTTGGTTTTGAAAATGGTTTTCATAATGTTTTTATATCAATGTGTTGTATTGATATCTTGTGATTGAAAGGTGGAAATGTTATGTTTCCTTTATGCAAGTTTTATGTGATACGATTATGTTGAGGTTCTTGGGCATTATTATAAAGACGGGTGGTTCCGTGATAAACTAAGGGCGGGTGAGCCCGATATAGCTCTCCAATGCATTGGGTAACGCGAAGGAGTGAAACGTTAAGGTCTCTCCGAAGAGATTTTAGGGAATATACTGTGATGGGTATTCCAAACGTAACCAAGAGGGTTACTCCCTACGTAAGAATGTTATGAATGCCTCAAGTTACCTTTATGTCTTATGGTTTCTATGATTTATTCATGGTTTGATGAGGTATGTTAAAGTGCCTATGTTTTATGGGTAACGTATTATTTCATTCTTATGTAATTATGAACTCATGTTTCCTTTCATATTTTTATAACCCTTACTGAGCTTTTTATGCTCATCCCAAGTTTTTTTGAAATGTTTTTCACAGGTCAAGGGAAAGGTACATGATATGATGATAGTGTCAAGGAAGTGTCAAGAAAGAATCCATGTTTATTTTAAATATGTTTCCATTCATGGAAATGAAGAATACTATCTTTATGTAACCACTTTTTTTATATGTGGAATGTAATTCAAGTTTTATGATCTAATTCTATAAAACTCTAAACCCGAAAATATCCTTAATGTGTAATCTTGTAATAACTCAAGATTAAGTAAGGTTTAAGGCTGGGGCCTTATATCCATAGTCATGCCACTTTAATCCATTTACTTCTAAAATAATTCACACTCATAAATAAACATGTTTATGAATTCAAATCTTAGGGAAAACCTAGGTAAAAATATAGCAAACCGCTCACCAAGCTACACTAATCCTTGCACATAATTATTGATGTTCTTGAGAACCTTTCTTAAATACAGAGGCAAAAATAATTAATTATAAACACTTTTAATTTATTATAAAAAATAAATTTTACATCCATAATCACTTAAATACTCACTGAGAATTATTATCAAATCAATACTACTTTTGATATCATGTTATGAAGCATCAAGGATATCCTACACCCATACCAAAAGAATTACCGATCATTGTCACTCAATTCCCGCATGATCTGGATGAGTTGGTATAAAATCCCAAATCTCGTTTTTATAAAATTAGAGGGATATGATAGAATCCCAAACTAATAGATAAAATAGATTAAATATAACATGAATCTTTGTATAGTCACACAATATCGGTTTATGGGTGGAAGAGAGGGTGATGGTCAGACAATAATAGCCTACCCCATTGACCATCTTTCCCTTTAAAATAAAATGGGATAAATTATAAATTTTTATTATAATCCTAATTAAAAATTCATAGTGGGGATGAATTTTGTTATAGCCATAGGGTCCCAGACCAAATCTTCTTTCCTGGGGAATCTTGTATTGAATTTATAGTGGTTGCGATGTAATATCATTCTCCTAGATTAGGTTTCTCTATCGAGTAAGGATCTATGTTTCATTCCTCCCCATGTTGGAATCCCGAGGCCCTTCCTTCACACATGCCTCCATGGAATGGTCTTTGGGATATGGTGTGGGGATTTCCACAGATGAGTGACATTGAGAAATGGCCTCCTCGACAATAGTAGAACCAATCTCGATTGGACATACCAAACCAACTTTCAACTAGGAACTCTATGAATTGAATCCTCTATACATTATTGTGGTGATTTATATACAAACTATACCATGGAATATCCTATAAGGTTATTTACTTCCATCCTTTTTGTAAACATTAAAAATTCGACAACCCATTCCACAGTTCACTACTTAAGGCTACAACATGGTCTAAACATTTTATCCAGATCATACACTCAGGTCATCCTAAACCTCCTCATATGATCAATAGATCCAATAAACTACAAACAATCCTCGTTCAATATCTAAAAAAAATCCACCTGATATGTATCAATTACCCCATTATAGATCTAAATCCCAATTCAGTGAATTTACCCATCTATGGATCAAGAAATTCAAACTTCTATGCAATTTAACAATCCATTACATCATGGGTTATGAAAATAGTCATCACCATGTTCCATAAAAAATGTAGTTATTTTATAATAATACGTTCGAGGAAAATTATTATGCCATAACTATATTTTATACAATTTTTCTACATGATTGTTTCACTGAAAATTACTTATGACTCATCTTTACACACCCTTATATCTCATTTATTATGATATGTCAATGGACTTATGTCAAAACATTGGATTTGTGATATATGTTTTATTGGTTATTATTTTTTAATTATATGTACTTTTTTCCTGATTCTATACGTATACCCATATATTCATCTTATTATCATTTATGATCATTGATTGATATCTCTTTTATTTACATTTACCGAGTTTCTAAAATCACCTTATTATTATGTTTCCATTCCCAAGGGTTTAAAAATAGGTATTATATATAAAATTTTTGTAAGGGTGTCATTTGTGAATTATATTTTCTTATATTTCAAATAATGTTTTCAAGGGTGTCATTTGTGAATTATATTTTTGTTATATTTTGGATAATGTTTTCAAAATGAGTTCGTTATATATTAAATCTCTATATAGAATAATTATTTTGTTTGATTGAGTAATTAAGTCTAATATGTAAGGAATATTAATTTAAAATGATATAGTTTGTTTTTATATTGAGTTTCATTCATCTAATTAGTTATATAAGTGGTTTTTAGATAATATTGGGAATTATTTTTCTATTAATAATAAGATAAAACATAAAATAACATATGTTAAACAAAAATTTATGTGGGACATTCCAAAAATGCCAGCAATTGAAAATAATGTGTAATTATTTAGGATATATTAGAATAATTATCTATATTATATAATTTATTAATTTTATTATTATTTCATAATACTCACATGATCCTTTTTGGATTTATTCAATGGATGTACTTAAGAGGAACAAATACAACATATTTATATTGGACTATGTTCTAATAGTCATAATGAGAGACTACACATGATGAGAGTTAGAGTGAAACATATTAGGGTTGTTCTCAACTAACTTTATCATGAAATGAATAATATAATGAACCATTAAAAGTCCAAAAAATTCCCAAAAGAAACTCAATATAGGGACCTTTATGTGGAAATTTCAACCATCCTTATTTGGTTACTCGATCCAATAATTATTGAGTAGCATATCCACATAATAAAATGATATATTCAACTATAAAGTTATTAGATAACAAGAATTTTATTTTAGTTATTTATAATATGGAAGGTGAGGAAGATCTATGATGGAATCATTTTTAGAACAGGTTGTAGGGTGAAAATTCCACCGTGTAATGAGAGTAGGTCAAGAAGATATTTTTATCAAAATATTTTGCCTATACCCTTTATACTAAAATAGGGAGATAATTACATGGTTTAAAGAAAAATTAAGATGAATTTATTTGTACCTATTATTAAAAAATCACAAAAAATAATAGGTTTTTTGGTCTTTATCGTTGAACCCAAAAGAAAAATAAGTCATTTTTTAGGGTCTTAAAAATATGTCTTTGAAAGGTGTTTCTTAGAGGGAACACTGGTATCTGTGGATATTGTTTTTGATATTATGCAATATTAAAAATGGTAGTTATATATTTCCATTACTCTAATTGTTTCTTCTAAAATAATAGGATAATATAGTTTATTGGAAACTAAAATGATAAAACCAATGAATGAAAGATCATTCGTCTTATAACATTCCAAAAATAATGAAAGAAGAATGGGGTGAATTGCCTCCATGAAACTAATGAATGCTTCAAGTGTTGATTATAATGGAATCAAATACATGAATGTAGAAGAGATATGAAGATACTATCTAATGAAATAGATATAAAGAAATAATATCCCAATGCACCACCCACTATCCAATGGACAAATTATAATGATTATGGACATTATACAAATAATTTCTTTAATATAATAGTTAATTATGATGATTGATGTTAGAAACCATTAAATATAGAGAATGAAGAATTATTTTAATTTAAAACTACTAACATGGGTCATAATAATAATATAGTTAAAGTTATTCTCATAAACCACTCATGAGAAGAAAACATATTATATGTTAATGGGTTTACCCACTACATTAAATATAAAATTTTCTATAGGGAAATAAAATCACCACTCTAATGGACATATGTGTAATTATTGGTGGAAACATCTTAGGTAAAGATGATTTCTTTCAAAGTCTAAAACTTCATTCATTACTCATTTTATGGAATTTTATTTATACCAATATTTTTATTCCTAATTAAGTCAAATTTTATGTCATTTTGGGAATTTATTACCTCTATTTACATATATATCATATTAATTATTAGGATTGGGAAATCATATTTCATATTCCAAATCAACCATTGATATTCTATCATATCAAGGATGACTATAAACACCCTATGGATATTAATTAAATTATATGGGTCTCAATACACAATCATGAGGGGTATTTAGAGTAAATATATAGTGAGATTATTATTATTAAGGATATGTTGGTTTTGAATGTATACATTGAGGTTTCTCCAATTTTGTTGCAAAATCCTTTTCAAAATGGTGATTTTTATTTTTCCATAGAACTTATACATGGTTATATGAAAATTTAAAAGAATCCATACAAAATGGAATCGATTAAATTAGGGGGATTTAAGAAGAAACTATAAGATAATATGGTTTGGTTTTTATATTCACAAGTACATTACAAGGGGGTTCACTGAAACTATTCATTTATAAACAATAACAACTTTTGTGTCACTTAAATTATTATGATGAACATAGTATGATCATGATCATGAAAATATATATTATACCTCATATTGGTGATACATTTATAAAACATGAGGGGATCGATACTTCTCCCAGATTTACCTTCAATCAAGATAATATCATTTAATTTTTAAAAGTGTAACACCCTATGATTTTATGTAATAATTTTTCCCATTCCAACAAATTTAATTTCTTAGATAACTAGCATTACATAAAACATCATGTATTAACCAATCACAATATATTGTTAAAAATATTATTATTTAAACATGAAAATTATATCCTAAACATTAAATTTGGTAGTGTTAATAGTATAAATACATTTCGAAAATTAATTATATTGTTTTCATGTAATGAAAATATTTCTCAAAATAAGTTCACAATTTTTTTGAAAGTATATAAATACTCTGAATATACTTTTTATCAAAAAAAATATTCAATAATTTTTTGGAAAAATAAAAAAGATTATACATTTATAAATGATATGTGAAAAAATAAACTTCATTTTTGGAATCAACATTTGAAAAATATCTTTAGGTAAATTTTGAGTGTTTTTTTGAAAATATTAATTTTTTAATGAATATTGAAAAAAAAATAGTTTTTTATAGAAAAATTCCATTTAGTTTAAAGAATTGGAGAACATGCGTAATTTAATTTTTTAAAAAAAATTAAAATTATTTGAATTATATTATATATATTCCAAATTAGGTTATTGTAATAAATCATATTTTCTATTTTTATATAAAATTATTTTATTATTATGAAACCTTTTTCTTTAGAAAATTGTTATTTCATTGCATTTGTGGGTTTAATGTTAAATTAAATTCTAAACATTATAAGAATTTTATTTAGAAAAATGGATTCCATATTAGAAATCTTAATAAATAATATTATTTAATATGTTTAACATAATTTTTGGAACTAATGAATATTAAAAACATTAAAAAGTAATTGTTGTGGTTAAGGATAAAACATGTTTACATGGGTTAAAATAATTTTATACGTGTTAAAAATCTCTATAAACAAATCCATTGACTATTTTTTGTCCATATTGATACCCTATCTCCTATATGGTTTAAAAATGTCCCATTGTTTTGTTTTTGTATGTATAAACTATTATTATAACTACTTCGTTTCAAAAATTTCATGTGTGTATCCTTCCTAACTTATAAATTTCACCCCCTATACCCTCATATCCACAAATAAAAATAATATTTTAATATAATAACTACCAAAATATCTTCATTATTTGTCTCTACACAACTTATAATCATTAGTTTTATTATTAAACCATCCTATGAATGCTTTTTATGCAATCATAAGAAGGTTTTCAAAATAATAGGTAACGTTTTAATAAGAAAATTTTGTTTTATTTATTCTTCAACATCCTTAAAATATTATTAAAATATTATGATATGATAAGAAAGTATATACTGTTTAATTATATGTTTTTATATTTATTTAAAAATGTATATCCATCCCCATGTTTATCAAACATGGAATGAATCCATGTATTATGTGTACGGTAGACTACTACCTCATGAACCAATCTAATTTATTTTCCATCACTACCTATCATTGTAGAAAACAAATGAAGGATTTAATGTTTATATATGATATCTATGAGATAATTATACTTTTTATTCATTATATCATATCTTCCCTTCTTACCATACAATAATTTTGAAAATGACAACATCGGTCGTGCCTACATAGAGATTATTGCCTATTTCATGAAATGTCATAAAATTTTAATTTTATTTTGTAATATATGGTAATAATTATAGTTTTAGTAAATAAATGAGATATATATGAAATAAAATCAATTATTAAATGGTTATATATTATTTACCTTTTATTGAGTCCATCTTTTATGAAAATGGACGAAGTGTACATACATACGTATGACCTAATGTCTCTATGAAACATATCACTAATTTTCTATATCTAATGATAATTATTTACTAAAAAATATATATAATAATTATATTTGATAAATATTTCACATTTATTTTTTTGATATAGTGTATCTATGATAAAAGTAAAATGACTAAAAATACCAATCCCAAACATACATAAAAAACAAAGAAGTTGTATCAAAACACGTGATTTTATTAAGGAATTATTAATACAAATGCAATAAAAGATCATATATAAATCATAATTCAGAAGATATATATGATATTTTTGTATAATATATTTATAATAATATTATATGTATTATAACGAGGTTCTAATGTGTATGATTGAAGTCGATACTTGAGGTAAGGGATTATCATCTCAAATTATTTTCTTCTGGACATATGTCTTGTTATACACATATATTATTTTGTTAGGTTTTTTTATATCACCATTGAAAATTTATATCATTAAATTCTTTATTATAAAGATACATAATGTTTCATTTAATGTTATTATTTTTTGATTCTTGAGAATCAAATGTTTCTGAAGAATATAAGGGATTTTCATGTCACTTTTGTTTCTATGGGATAAAGACTTATACACCAATTGTTTCAATTTTGTTGTGTATATATTAACGCTTAATTTATTTTATTATTTTTCTTAAGAATATTATAGGATATAAATATCCATTTAATTCTATTTCGTTCATATGGATGATTATTCAAAAGTTACCAATGTTGTAACTGTTTTATGTTACAATCTCATTATTTATTGAGATTGTTTATGATTAAGTTAACAATGATGATATATTGTGATATAACTCTAATGTAACTCATGTAATTTCTTATCATATTTTTTATTTCATTATAATACATGTTTTCCCAACATTTTCCTATCATTATAATCTTAATATTCCTAAATACCATGTTTAATGAAAAATGACATTATTTCTTTATTAGGACAAATCTCATTTTTCATTCATATCCAAGATTTATAAAAAAATAGAAAAGTTTTATTATTATTATGTTAATGTTAAAATTCATTTATATCCAAATTTATTTTTTAAAAAAATTGTTCAAAAGGAATAATATTATCATTTTCCCAATGATTTAGTTTTTACATGTTACCAAATATATAAAAGGTAATTTTTTGAGCATGTATAGATTGAGCAGAAATATCAGACATATCATACATCATGAGGAATAATTTATTTATTCCTTTTAAAAAAATTCTAATTTATTTTTTGTAAAGACCCGTAAAATTTAAGGGAAATTTTTTCTTAATTTTATTTGGAATTTTACAAGAGCGCGGTTTCTGACGGCACCTGATTCTGAGGCCCGGAGTGCCCGGAATCAATTTCCGAAGTTTGGCTCGGGTACGTTTAGTGAACGAACGAGCGGGAATTTCTAACTTTTGATCCAGTGCTCGGAATTGAAATCCGAGGACACCGATTAACTCGCAACGCCGATATTCGCTTAATAAGACCTTTTCCGAAGTTGTGTTTGCCTAGGAGGAGATGTTTAATTTTCTGGATGAAATGAAGAGTAAAATAAATTTGTGATACAATATTTATTTTATATCCTTAAAGTGGTTATAATCTTTTGTTGGAAGTTGGGTGGTTTAACCACCTAAGAGAGGATTAAGGTGAGGAGGGGCCCACCCGAGCCCCACCTTTTCAAATTCCCTAACTCCCCACTCTCCCTCTTAAAAGCTTGACAACTTAACACTTAATTAATTATACAACTCATGTATAATTAATAAGTGAGTTTAATTTTGAGTTTTTGAAATTCAAACTCTTGAATTTCAAAGGTTGGGTTGTGTTAATAAATTAAGTGTAAGCTTAATTTATTTTCGGGTTAGTTCCTTTGTTACTTGAGAGGATTGGGAGAATCGTTGAGGGACTTGAAGATCTTCTTCGTCTTCGACGAAGAACGTGAAGAACGGTTCTTCTCCGACAAAGAACATTGATCCCACGACCTTCGAGACTCGGCGTCCCGGATTCTTCCGTCTTCATCTTTCTCCTCGATAAGGGAGAAGTCGCCGACCGTGGTGATCATCGCCAATGACAACGTACCTCCCTTCTTTGTCATAGCGACAAGTGAAGAGACGTCGTTTTCTCCTCGGACGCACCCCGACGTCCACGAAATCTACGTCCGAAGCCGCGATGCCTTTCTCCGCGATAACCGACGTGCGACGTCATTTTTCAAGGTAGGGGTTGTTGTTATTTGTTTATTTATTTATCCTTGTTCGTGGTTCTAGCATGACTAACATGAGGATTATAAATATGTGTTATTGTTTAACGTGAGGGGGGCCGGACCGCATGAACACGGCCGAACCCCCTCCTTCGTTCTTGTTGACATATCTTGCGGGTAGAAACAAGGTGGCGTGGTGCCGTCGCACCACGCGGATAATCGAACGATTATTTTGCACGGCGCCGTCACGCCGCGCCATGGAAGAATCATCAAGAACGTGATGCCGTCGCGCCGCGTCAAAGGGAATCAAAGCCGCGGCGGAGGGGCGCGGTGTCGTCGCACCGTGCCGGACGACGAACACCGTGGCCGGTACCGGGCCGTGGCGGGATGAGAAGACCGGCGGTCGGGCCGCCGGCGTCGGAAGCCGGAAAGGGGACCGGTTCGCCGGTCCCGTTGGAGAAAAACCAGCCGGCCAGGTGGCCGGCCGGATGGTCAAAATCCGGGGGAAATTAATCCCCCGGTCAACCCCTTTAAACCCCCCCCCCAATAAATTGGAGGGGGGGCGGTTTCGTTGAGGGGGGGCAGGAGGCCCCCCGGTTCCTCCTCAAAGCGGGCCCCCAGGAGGGGGGGCTGTTGATTGGCAAAAGGCGCGGAATAAAGCCGCACCGCCAATATGAAGCGGGGGCTTGCCCCCGCGCGTGGCGACAAACGGCGGCAGGCCGCGCCGCCGCCGGCCGGGCCGCGCCGCCGCGCCGGTCCGCGCCGCCGCGCCGGACCGCCGCCGGCCGGGCCGGGTCGGACCCGGGTCGGGTCGACCCGGTTCGGGCCGACCCAGGGGGGTCGGGCCGGGTCGGCCCGGACCCGGACCCCCCGTTTTCGAGATAGTTTCGGTATTTTGGCCATAACTTGAGCCACGGACCTCCGAATGACGAACCGTCTGCGGCAACGCGATCCTTGGATCGAGACGGTCGTTTCGGTATATCTCACTTAGGGTTTCGGAATACTTTGAGTTCGTCCAGGTTGGTTCGTTCACGAAACCAACCGGGCCCTCGGAGCGGAAACGCTCATATCTTGAGCTATGGACGTCCGATTGACGTGCCGTCAGCTTTGTTGTGTTCCTCTTAGTGAGATGGTTCTTTTGGCATACTCCGCCCGAGGTTTGGACGTAGGTGGAGTACGGTCGGGTTGGTTTTTCCTTAAAAACCAACCGGGCCCCGGGGACGAAAATGCCAATAACTCTCAGACCGGGCGTCCGAGCGACGCGCCGTCTGTTGCGTTGAGTTCCTGTTGACGATACGAAACTTTTGGATACATCAACTCTGGACTTTGTGACAGTTGATGTATCAGCCTCTCGGCTCGTGGAGCGGACCCTCCGAACGAGCTTGCTGTGTGCGGGAACCCTAGTGCTGGCTGCGACTGTTACTGTGACTGCTACTGCTACTGTGACTGCGACGACGACAGTACAGAGATCCTGTGTGGATTCGACGATGACGACTTCAGCACTCAGTGATCCTACGTGGATCAGTGCTACAGGTCCTGTGTGGGCCCGATCCTGTGTGGGTCCGATCCTGTGTGGGTCTTTGCGCTCAGTGGTCCTGTGTGAACCAGCGCCTACAGGTCCTACGTGGGCCCGATCCTGTGTGGGTCTTTTGCGGGGGTTAGTTACCTATCGATCCTT
Source organism: Viscum album (assembly GCA_963277665.1). Taxonomy (NCBI): domain Eukaryota; kingdom Viridiplantae; phylum Streptophyta; class Magnoliopsida; order Santalales; family Viscaceae; genus Viscum; species Viscum album. Next base: position 529,639,266 of record OY728146.1, read on the forward strand.
CGTGGGTCCGACGACTTAGATGGATCAGAGATCATCTTTATCGTCTTTCGAAGATGTATACCTGTGTGAGCTGAAACCTATTGCTTTCCTGTGTGGATTGTGTTGTGCAATCCTGTGTGGATTACGTTTTGCTTTCCTGTGTGGAATACGTTTACTTTCCTGTGTGGACTGAGTTATACTTGGGCTCGGAGGTTGGAGCGTATTTGAAATTGATGACTTAGGTATATGTATGGGCATATACCTAAGCAGTGTCGGTTGTTACTTCGTGATTGTACCTTTCTTCGTGGTTTATCCTTTGTGGATTTGAGAGACCTTCAGGGGTCTCGGGGTCCCTACTGAGTAGCTTATACTCACCCCTGCACGGGCTTTTCCTGCACTATGTTGTGTTGGTTGCAGACGACGGACAGTGTTGATCTTAGCTGAGGCTTACAGAGCAGGACGGTACCTGGAGGTGGACCACTGGGCGGGACGTGCTCGGAGCGGACGGCGGGACCCGTGGAGCAGTGGAGCTATCTGTACCCACCCTTCAGGTGGGATTTCCAGTGGACAGCTCGGTGTAGCGGCTTTTACTTTTCAGTTGCTGTTTTCCCTTTCGAGTTGTACTTTACTTTCAGTTTGGGTTTGTATACTGGCCCATTTACTTTTCCGCACTTTCAGTTGTACTCTGCTTTTGTTTAGTGTTTACTTTCCGCTTTCTTACTCTGTGGTGTTTGTTTACTTAACAAAGGCAATGCCTTCCCTTTTTACCGGGATTTACGCCTTGGTGCTAGTCGCCAACCCCTGGCCTATGGAAGGCGGGCTTTGGGTAGTCACGGCACGGACCCCGAGGGTGGGTCGTGACAAATTGGTATCAGATGAATTCGGTTCTACCGCGAACTCTGATCTTTTCTATGTGAAGCAATAATGTTTAGCGTATTGAGTGTGGTTATCAGTCCAGGGAGTCCAGTGTTGGTGCGGCGGCCGACGTATCCGTACACCAGGACCCTGACTTCTGATTTCCGACTTAATGCACGAAAACATTGATTGCGTGTGTGTTTCAAAGTTTTCTTTGTGATTACTTATATCAGCTCACCAGGTATATTGTTCTGACCGTGGCGCACCTGTTTCCTTTTCAGGATGGCCCCACGACGACAGCCAGCTAGGGTTCTGAGAGACGAGCGTGACGACAGCCCACCGAGCGACGAGGCCTCGGTGCAGGGCCCTTTGTCAGCAGTGGAACCGACGGTAGCTCTACCCGCCGAGCCCCCGATGCTTCCAGCACCAGCCGCTGACGATGCACGTCGCCTCAGCGCACTGCATGAGTTTCAGCGCCAGCGACCACCCAGGTTTCGCGGGGAGACGGATCCCCAGGCAGTAGAGGACTGGCTGGAGGCAGTGGTACGAGTGTTTAGGCTAGTGAGGACACCAGCAGACCTCATGGTGATCCTCGCTGCGAGCCTATTACACGCAGCAGCAGGACGATGGTGGAGCTTGATGCTCTAGGTGCACGATGAGGAATCTCTACTTTGGACGGACTTTGAGAGCCTTTTTCGCTCGGAGTTCGTCCCAGCCACCCTTCGTGCGGTGCATATCCAGGAGCTTCTTCAGCTGCGGCAGGGCAGCATGACGGTCGCTCAGTACTCGGCGAGATTTACCGATCTCTCGCGTTACTCGACCGACATGGTACGGGACCCATTCTTCCGGGCCCGGACCTTCGAGCAGGGTTTGAGACACGAGATCAGGGCATCGCTGATCTCCCTCAGCATACCGACTCAGACAGGAGTACTGGAGCGGGGCCTTCTGATCGAGAGCTTCCTTGCTGAGTCTACAACAGCGCAGCGACCCACCGCAGGGCGGCACGTGGTAGAGTCATCTGCAGTAGGCAGTCGACGGATGACTCAGGGGTCCAGGCAGACCAGACCTTCGGGCAGACGACCTCAGGGAACTGGCTCAGCAGTGCGGGGCACACAGCGAGGAGCCAGTCTTTCGAGAGGCAGACAGTGCTACTCGTGCGGCGGGCAGGGCCACATGGATCGTGACTGCCCGACCCGCCATGCCGAGGAGCAGCAGACAGTTGAGGGACCACCGAGGCAGAGGCAGAGGGTCGACCGTGGCGGTCCGCAGGGAGGAGGCAGACGAGGCAGAGGAGCTGGACGAGCAGCCGGTGGTGGGCGACGCTTTGAGGCTCTGCCACCACCACCACCAGGAGGTCCACCCCGACCACAGGGAGCTGGCGGGAAGAGACAGGCACAGCTCCAGGCAGCAGAGGCCTACGACCATGGCGCACCCGAGATGATTCGAGGTACTATCTGTGTCTATTCCACCCTTTCTGCAGTTCTTATAGACACAGGAGCGAGTCACTCTTTCATAGCCGCTGCCCTTGTTCGGAGCTCGGAGATTCTGACAGAGCCGTTGGCTCGATCCTTACGGCTAGAGACTCCTACGGGAGCAGACTCGACGGTTACGCACTGGTGCCGGTAGTGTGAGCTTACTCTAGGAGGCGAGAGCTTCGGCTGGGATCTTCTTGTAGCAGCGTCGAGGCCTTACGACGTCATCTTGGGCATGGATTGGCTATCTACGGTCCATGCACAGATTGACTGTTTTAGGCGCAAGGTGCGATGTGTACGCACCGACGGGAGTAGGTTCACCTTCACCGGCGAGAAGGGAGCCTTAGCAGCACAGGATGGACTTCCGCGGAGGATAGGACAGCCCATTACTCATCAGTTAGCTAGAATCATCCTTGGAGCAGTTGACGGGCGGAGTCCTGGTTTTCCTGCAGTGGTGGATCAGTTTGCGGACGTTTTTCCCGAAGACGTTCCAGGGCTACCTCCTCGCAGAGAGGTAGACTTTTATATTGACTTGTACCCCGGGATAGCCCCGATATCCACTCCAGCATATCGGATGGCCCCCGCCGAGCTTCGAGAGCTACGGGTACAGTTGGAGGACTTGCAGGGCAAGGGGTTCATCCGACCCAGTGTTTCACCCTGGGCTTCCCCGATATTATTAGCCAAGAAGGCGGACGGGAGCTTGAGACTTTGTGTTGACTATCGTCGCCTGAACCAGGTGATAGTGAGGAACAAGTATCCGCTACCGAGGATTGATGATCTCTTCGATCAGCTCAAGGGATCACGGTGATTCTCGAAGATATACCTCAGGTCAGGCTATCATCAGCTCAGAGTCAGAGAAGAGGATGTGCAGAAGACGGCCTTCAGATGTCGGTATGGACACTATGAGTTCTTGGTTATGCCTTTCGGTGTAACCAATGCTCCAGCAGTGTTCATGGCTCTCATAAACAGGATCTTTCAGCCATACCTCGATCGGTTTGTCGTGGTCTTCATCGACGACATTCTGATTTACTCTACGACAGAGGAGGAGCACGCCTATCACTTGCGAGTTGTACTAGACAAACTCCAAGAGCACCAGCTTTATGGTAAGCTCTCGAAGTTCCAGTTCTGGATACGTGAGGTCCACTTCTTGGGACACGTTATCTCTGATGCGGGAGTTGCAGTGGATCCCGCGAAGATTGAGGCTGTGTTAGCTTGGGAGCCACCCAGGAGCGTGACTGAGGTTTGGAGTTTCTTGGGACTAGTTGGATACTATCGGAGATTCTTGCCAGACTTCTCTAGAGTTGCGGCATCACTCATAGCTTTGACGAAGAAGGGGAAACCCTTCGTGTGTTCAGACAGATGTCAGCAGAGCTTCCAGGAGCTGAGACAGAGATTGACTAGCGCACCTATCTTGAGGTTGCCCGAGGAGGGAGTAGGGTACGTTGTCTACTGCGATGCATCAGGGACCGGACTCGGATGTGTTTTGATGCAGGATCGGGCAGTGATCGCATATGGATCAAGTCAGTTGAGGCCGCATGAGCAGAACTACGCTACCCATGACCTGGAGTTAGCAGCAGTGGTCTTCGCTCTGAAGACATGGCGACACTACCTGATGGGCGAGCGCTTTACAGTCTTTTCCGATCATCAGAGTCTCAGGTATATCTTCTCGCAGAAGGACCTGAACCTGAGACAGCGGTGATGGCTCGAGTTCCTCCAGGACTATGACTTTGAGATAGTCTATAATCCTGGGAAGGGGAATGTAGTAGCTGATGCCCTCAGCAGGAGGACGGGCATTCAGCTACTTGAGGAGGTGACGGAGCAGCTATCCTCTTTGCAGATATCCTTCGTGGATAGAGATGGAGCAGCCTTCCTTCAGTCTCTCACAGTCACTCCTCCACTACTGCAGCGAGTCAGGGAGGCACAGTGTGGGGACGCTGACTGTGAGACACGGCGTGCACAGATATCCTCGGGACAGGCACCTGATGGTTTCTCCCTTGGAGCAGAGCACGACATCCTTTTCAGAGGACGTACCATGGTACCAGTCACTTTGCGAGAGGAAGTGATGAGAGAGTTTCACACTTCTCCTTTGGCGGTACATCCTGGAGTGGCAAAGATGTACCAGGACCTCAGACGACAGCACTGGTGGCCGGGCATGAAGAAGGCAGTAGCAGAGTTCGTTTCTCGATGCCTCACCTGCCAGCAGGTGAAGGCAGAGCATCAGGTACCAGCAGGCTTGGTACAGCCCTTGGAGGTTCCGGAGTGGAAGTGGGACGGCATATCTATGGACTTCGTGACTGGACTTCCATGCACTTCCAGAGGTCACGACTCCATCTGGGTGATTGTTGACCGACTCACCAAGTCGGCACACTTCTTACCCATCAGAGAGCAGGGCTCAGTGGAGAGATTAGAACGTCTCTACGTTCAGGAGATTGTGCGGCTCCACGGTGTGGCATCATCTATCGTATCCGATCGAGATGCTCGCTTTACTTCCCGTCTTTGGAAGGGGTTACAGGAGGCGTTCGGGACGCAGCTACGACTGAGCACAGCCTTTCACCCTCAGACGGATGGTCAGACGGAGAGGACCATTCAGACTCTCGAGGACATGCTCCGTGCATGTGTCCTCGACTTTGGTCGTAGCTGGGAGGACCACCTACCCTTGGTGGAGTTTTCGTACAACAACAGCTACCACTCCACCATCGGGATGGCACCGTACGAGGCGTTGTACGGCCGACCTTGTAGATCTCCTTTGTGCTGGACAGACCCTGGAGAGTCAGCACTGGTGGGACCGGAGATGGTCCAGGCCACGACAGAGAAGGTCCAGGTCATCCAGGAGCGGATGAGGACAGCTCAGAGCCGGCAGAAGTCATATGCTGACAGGAGGCGGAGGCCACTGGAGTTCGAGGATGGCGACCACGTCTTCTTGCGGGTCTCACCTCGACATGGTATTCGGAGATTTGGCCGAGGCGGCAAGTTATCTCCGCGCTTCATCGGACCCTTCCAGGTCCTCAGCAGTTTTGGCGAGGTGGCTTATCGCCTGGCTCTTCCACCTCAGTTGCACCGGGTGCACGACGTCTTCCACGTATCTCAGCTGAGGAGATACGTGCACGACCCGACGCACATCATTGACCATGGGGAGCTTGACGTTGACGATGGGGCGACTTTTACGGAGGTCCCGGTGGAGATAGAGGATCGACAGGAGCGGGTCCTGCGTGGGCGATCGATTCCTCTTGTGCGCATCAGATGGCAGCACGGGAATCTCCAGGAGAGCACATGGGAGCGCGAGGCTCAGATGCGTGCTCAGTACCCTCATTTGTTTCCCTAGTTTTTGATGTATCTTTACGAGGACGTAAAGCCCTGAGGTGGGAGTAATGTAAAGACCCGTAAAATTCAAGGGAAATTTTTTCTTAATTTTCTTTGGAATTTTACAAGAGCGCGGTTTCTGACGGCACCTAATTCTGAGGCCCGGAGTGCTCGGAATCAATTTCCGAAGTTTGGCTCAGGTACGTTCAGTGAACGAACGAGCGGGAATTTCTAACTTTTGATCCGGTGCTCGGAATTGAAATCTGAGGACACCGATGAACTCGCAACGCCGATATTCGCTTAAGAAGACCTTTTCCGAAGTTGCGTTTGCCTAGGAGGAGATGTTTAATTTTCTGGATGAAATGAAGAGTAAAATAAATTTCTGATACAATATTTATTTTATATCCTTAAAGTGGTTATAATCTTTTGTTGGAAGTTGGGTGGTTTAACCACCTAAGAGAGGATTAAGGTGAGGAGGGGCCCACCCGAGCCCCACCTTTTCAAATTCCCTAACTCCCCACTCTACCTCTTAAAAGCTTGACAACTTAACACTTAATTAATTATACAACTCATGTATAATTAATAAGTGAGTTTAATTTTGAGTTTTTGAAATTCAAACTCTTGAATTTCAAAGGCTGGGTTGTGTTAATAAATTAAGTGTAAGCTTAATTTATTTTCGGGTTAGTTCCTTTGTTACTTGAGAGGATTGGGAGAATCGTTGAGGGACTTGAAGATCTTCTTCTTCTTCGACGAAGAACGTGAAGAACAGTTCTTCTCCGACAAAGAACATCGATCCCACGACCTTTGAGACTCAGCGTCCCGGATTCTTCCGTCTTCATCTTTCTCCTCGACAAGGGAGAAGTCGCCGACCGTGGTGATCATCGCCAACGACAACGTACTTCCCTTCTTTGTCATAGCGACAAGTGAAGAGACGTCATTTTCTCCTCGGACGCACCCCGACGTCCACGAAATCTACGTTCGAAGCCGCGACGCCTTTCTCCGCGATAACCGACGTGCGACGTCATTTTTCAAGGTAGAGGTTGTTGTTATTTGTTTATTTATTTATCCTTGTTCGTGGTTCTAGCATGACTAACGTGAGGATTATAAATATGTGTTATTGTTTAACGTGAGGGGGGTCGGACCGCATGAACACGGCCGAACCCCCTCCTTCGTTCTTGTTGACATATCTTGCGGGTAGAAACAATGTGGCATGGTGCCGTCGCACCACGCGGATAATCGCACGATTATTTTGCGCGGCGCCGTCGCGCCGCGCCATGGAAGAATCATCAAGAACGCGACGCCGTCGCGCCGCGTCGAAGGGAATCAAAGGCGCGGCGGAGGGGCGCGGTGCCGTCGCACCGTGTCGGACGATGAACATCGCGGCCGGTACCGGGCCGCGGCGGGACGAGAAGACCGACAGTCAGGCCGCCGGCGTCGGAAGCCGGAAAGGGGACCGGTTCGCCGGTCCCGTTGGAGAAAAACCGGCCGGCCAGGTGGCCGGCCGGATGGTCAAAATCCGGGGGAAATTAATCCCCCAGTCAACCCCTTTAAACCCCCCCCCCCATTAAATTGGAGGGGGGGCGGTTTTGTTGAGGGGGGGCAGGAGGCCCCCCGGTTCCTCCTCAAAGCGGGCCCCCAGGAGGGGGGGCCGTTGATTGGCAAAAGGCGCGGCATAAAGCTGCGCCGCCAATATGAAGCGGGGGCTTCCCCCCGCGCGTGGCGACAAACGGCGGCAGGCCACGCCGCCGCCGGCCGGGCCGGGTCGGACCCGGGTCGGGTCGACCCGGGGGGGGTCGGGCCGGGTCGGCCCGGACCCGGACCCCCCGTTTTCGAGACAGTTTCGGTCTTTTGGCCATAACTTGAGCCACGGACCTCCGAATGACGAACCGTCTACAGAAACGCGATCCTTGGATCGAGACGGTCGTTTTGGTATATCGCACTCAGGGTTTCGGAATACTTTGAGTTCGGCCGGGTTGGTTCGTTCACGAAACCAACCGGGCCCTCGGAGCGGAAACGCTCATATCTTGAGCTACGGACGTCCGATTGACGTGTCGTCAGCTTTGTTGTGTTCCTATTAGTGAGACGGTTCCTTTGGCATACTCCTCCTGAGGTTTGGACGCAGGTGGAGTACGGTCGGGTTGGTTTTGCCTTAAAAACCAACCGGGCCCCGGGGACGAAAATGCCAATAACTCTCAGACCGGGCGTCCGATCGACGCGCCGTCTGTTGCGTTGAGTTCCTGTTGACGATACGGAACTTTTGGATACATCAACTCTGGACTTTGTGACAGTTGATGTATCAGCCTCTCGGCTCGTGGAGCGGACCCTCCGAACGAGCTTGCTGTGTGCGGGAACCCTAGTGCTGGCTGCGACTGTTACTGTGACTGCTACTGCTACTGTGACTGCGACGACGACAGTACAGAGATCCTGTGTGGATTCGACGATGACGACTTCAGCACTCAGTGATCCTACGTGGATCAGTGCTACAGGTCCTGTGTGGGCCCGATCCTGTGTGGGTCTTTGCGCTCAGCGGTCCTGTGTGAACCAGCGCCTACAGGTCCTACGTGGGCCCGATCCTGTGTGGGTCTTTTGCGGGGGTTAGTTACCTATCGATCCTTCGTGGGTCCGACGAATTAGATGGATCAGAGATCATCTTTATCGTCTTTCGAAGATGTATACCTATGTGAGTTGAAACCTATTGCTTTCCTGTGTGGATTGTGTTGTGAAATCCTGTGTGGATTACGTTTTGCTTTCCTGTGTGGAATACGTTTACTTTCCTGTGTGGACTGAGTTGTACTTGGGCTCGGAGGTTGGAGCGTATTTGAAATTGATGACTTAGGTATATGTATGGGCATATACCTAAGCAGTGTCGGTTGTTACTTCGTGATTGTACCTTTCTTCGTGGTTTATCCTTTGTGGATTTGAGAGACCTTCAGGGGTCTCGGGGTCCCTACTGAGTAGCTTATACTCACCCCTGCACGGGCTTTGCCCGCACTACGTTGTGTTGGTTGCAGACGACGGACAACGTTGATCTTAGCTGAGGCTTACAGAGCAGGACGGTACCTGGAGGTTGACCACTGGGCAAGACGTGCTCGGAGCGGACGGCGGGACCCGTGGAGCAGTGGAGCTATCTGTACCCACCCTTCAGGTGGGATTTCCAGTGGACATCTCGGTGTAGCGGCTTTTACTTTTCAGTTGCTGTTTTCCCTTTCGAGTTGTACTTTACTTTTAGTTTGGGTTTGTATACTGGCCCATTTACTTTTCCGCACTTTCAGTTGTACTCTGCTTTTGTTTAGTGTTTACTTTCCGCTTTCTTACTCTGTGGTGTTTGTTTACTTTACAAAGGCAATGCCTTCCCTTTTTACCGGGATTTACGCCTTGGTGCTAGTCGCCAGCCCCTGGCCTATGGAAGGCGGGCTTTGGGTAGTCACGGCACGGACCCCGAGGGTGGGTCGTGACATTTTGAGTGAAATATTTTTCCTAAATATTTCACAAATTTTAATTTATAAAATAAATAATTTCATAATTAAATGGATACTTTCTTGAAGAATGTTTTAATGATATTTTTTTTTAATTTCTATTAATAAGTGGATTAAACCATTGGTGTTTCATATGTTTTCCTAGGTATATGATCCTATAGTACAATACGAATAATTTTTTATATGGTTTATATCTATGATTTTCATGAACATATTTTTATGAAGGCATTTATTTTACATGGTTTATGCAATAAGGAAATGTAAATGAAACACATTTTCATATTTCATTGGTTATAACATGATGAATGTTTTATAATCTCATAGAAAGAACTATATGGATAATGTGATGGGTGGGACCTATATCCCAGTCTAATTCATTGATTAAATATTAATGTTCTATGAGATAAAAATTTATGTGGTGGTTATCCCAATCCCGAATCAAGAGGGTTTAATTAATGTTATTCTAACATAAAAGAGGGTAAATGATAGATTATCCAAAGGCCAAGGCCGGTAAATAGTTTGTTATCCCAACCATAACATGTTATAAAATCCATGGTGGATAGAATTTACCTATGATTTTATTTGAAAATGTTAATGAAAAAATCAATTTATTATCCCTATTTTTTTCTCTCATTGATTATTTTCTTCGATTCCATTATGATTCATGTCTTATGATCTACCATGATTCATTCCATTAATCAAGTTTATGTTCTATGATCTGTAGGGTATGATTTTTAAATGTTGATCTCTAGTTCATATACCATTATTTTCATGACATACTTATTTAATCACATATATCTACATTGTTTACCATTATTAAGCATATAAGATAACCTTTTATCATATTTCCTATCCCCATGTTATGAAGAAAGGTTTTTATGTATGATAAATCAAATAATGATTCCAGTTATAGATAACTTAGTGGGAGATAATGTAGTTCACTTATAAATCAATTATTTATGTAACCACAATTACAAAAAAACAAATCCAAAATGATTCCACTATTGATCATTATATTATGTAATGAATATTCATCTATTAAGATGTGATATCTATGTATGAATATTTTGGGTCAATATAGTTGGTATTAGTGCATGTTTTAGTTATCCTTTGGAAACTATGATGTGAATATATTATTATGATCCTTGGGGAGTTTATAAGAATATGTCAAAGTATTGGAAAATTTCCTAGAATTTTGGAAAATTATATAGTGGGTGGATTTTAAGAATGTACATCATTATATGGATACTAAATTTGGATTTACTACTCATAATGTTATACATAGGGGTAGTGACTTTGAAAAGGGTACATTCATCTTTGATTCAATCATCACCCAATTATTTAAAATGGGAATTTATACACACCTAGTTTGAAACTCCTCAAGGATATTTTATTAGAAAATCACATACTCTTTAAGAATTATCATGATGTATTTTAATACATTATAACCATGAATAAAACTAGTTAAACAAAAGGTGTAAAATATTGAAAACAAGGGGACATGATTTAGACATCTTATAAATGACCTTTAAGGATTACGTGGTTCCCCACTATGACTATTAATTCTCATATTATCTTTTCATTTTTAGTTAATGGATAGAACAACAAGGATTCATGTTTACACACAATGTGATGGAAAATTCAGTGATTATGATAACCCAAATGGGATTTTATCTAGAGATATATATGATGTGATTATTTCTAATTATATGTCATGATATATGATTAAAATTGTTAACCTCAGTGAGATTATTATCATGTAAAATAAGATGAATATATACACTTATGAATGTTCATATGGTAATGAACATAGAATAATGAAGATTTTTATTCACACAAGTCAAAAGGTGGGAATAAGTACCAAAAATTAATATCTCAAATTGAGGGAAATATGTTTTCTCTATGGAAATGAAGGGTATAGAGGAATGAGTTACTAAAGAATTTGTTTTCTTTTATGTGGGGAACTTGACTGTTATCCGAGGTAATGAAAAAAAAACTAAGGGATATCCCATAGACTATGGAAGTTCCTATTCTATTCTAACTATCGAATGAAATTATTTAATAGTTAATGTATTTGGATAACAGAATAATGTTGTTTACTTATTTTAATAGATGGAATTTCGGTAAAAAAATCATAAATATTATATGTATTTGTTTAAATTTATAAGTATATATGTCTTCATGTACGATTTTATTATGAGTAAGTGATTCCATCATGGGTATATGTGTTCATGGTCGATCATAAGTTCAAGTTCATAAATACAACTTCAGAGTTTTAAGTGATAAGATATTAATGTGAATAATGAAATTTTATTAGATGTTTTATTAGGATAATTTATATGTAACCCTTAGGTATAACTTGATTTACTATTTGAAGATAATTCTCTATACACAAGGTTATAGGTATTAATAACCTTAAAACATTTATGTCCTAAGATGATTAATTTTATTTTCAATAATTTTCATCATATTTATTTAGGATGTTGTAAGTATTATATTAAGATAGTTTTGGTAAAAAAGTACAACCTATCACATCTAGAAAGGCCATATGGGGATTTAACCCACAACCCTAGGGCGAAACGTGTAAAATTACTTAGAGTGTCCTATATGATGTCCCAGTTATTAAATCATTATCTTTTAATATTATGTGACAAATAATGATTATGTTCATCTTTGGAAGATATGTTTTATCATAAAGATAACCACTAGATTTAAAATGATATCATGATATCTTATTCCTCCTTAAAATTGAATATTCTTGAGAAAAATTATCCAACTCATGATTTATAGTTATATAATGAAAAAAATTGATTATTGATATGCATGAAATTATATTTATTGAGAATGGTGTGATATATATACTGATCATTAAAAATTAATGTATATATTTACATAGAAGGAGTTGAATATGAATTAGAGAAGATAGTTGGAACTGATAAAATTTTATGACTGCTCAACACATTACCACCATTGTAAAGTGAATACTATAGATGATTCCTTGATTTGAAGGTATAATGTAATCATATTTATATTTATTATCACAAAAGATCTATTTTATTGGATTTGGAAATTCTATAGCATTATATTTTTTAGGAAGGGGTGAAGTATTATCTTTCTAAATAAAGTGTTATACCATATATGCATGTAAATATTTGAGAGGAACATAAGGATAATGTAGAGATATAGCATAAGGTTATAAATTTTCCTTTATTTAACATTGATTTTCATGGAATGATATGTTATATAAAGCATGTTTTTGTTCCATCTACATCGAATTTGAAAAAAGAGATGTTAGAGGTTGCAAATAGTTATTCATTCTCTATTCATCATGGAATTATATATATATTAAAGAATATTTTTGGGTGGGGTACAAAAAAGATAGATATTTCATAGTTTCAATGTCGATGTTTTTAGTTTTTTTCAATGTAAGGTAGTGAGACAAAAGTATAAAAGGATGTTTTAACTATTACACATACTAAAACGGATATGGTAATTACTCAATATGGAGTGTTTTCATTACACTACTGAAAACAACTAAATAGAATAATACTAAGTTGTACTTGATCAAATCAGAAAGTAAAAACACTTCATCTCCATCAAATAATATTTCTCTATGGATCATCTTGATATAATATACATTAAAGAGGTTTTAAGGTTACATGGAGTATCATTCCATTGCATATGGACATGATCTTAGGTTTACCATAATGTCCTAAAAAATTATTTGGAAATATCTTGATATAGAAATGATTTTCATCACTACGAATCATCCTCATATAGGTAGTAATTATGATGGAGAAATTAAAACACTATAAAATTTGTTGATATCTTATTCTATAGATTCCAAGGGTGGTTGTGATTAAAACCATTTCATAAAAAAATATCATTCAATTTTTTATTCATATTGATTTATATGAAGACCTATATGGGATATAGTGTATAACTTCACATATTGGGAGTTAATTGGAGAGATAAATCTATTGGGACCTATTATAGGTGAGAAAATGGAAATGAAAGTAAAATCCATTCAGTATTACATTAAGGCTACTTAGAGTCGGTAGAAAGATATGTTGACAATAATTCATGTTGAATAGAATTTGAAATTAGTGAGAATAATTTCTGACTAAGTTGTTAATGGAATAAGGTTATGATATTTAAAAAGGATGTAATGTTGATCCCCATACATATGGGCCCTTTTATGATTCTTGATTGAAGTGGGAAAGTTTCTTATATCTTTCCCATTCAACTGAAACTCTATAAGGTATACAGTGTGTTCTATGTAATTTTCCTATGGAGGTATATACATAATCTATCACATTTACTGAAGTCATAGTCATAAAACTAGAGATATATCTTTCTTATGAGGAAAAAATAGTGGAGAATATTTATCTATCAAAAAACGTTCTCTAAAACAAGACCACTCAACTTGTCAAATTTCTTTATGAAACTACTAATTTGACGAGGCAACATGGGAACCTGAGAATATAATTTTGCATACATATTCTCATTCGTTTGTATTTAAGTGATGTATTTTTAGGGTGGAATTAATTTTAAGGTCGGTATATTATAACACCCTAAGATTTTCTAAAATATATTTTCATTCCAATAAATTTACTTTCAATAAAAGCTTCTATCACACGCAACATCAGGTCCTAAAAAACTTGAATATACTATTAAAAATATTATTATTTTAACTTGACTATTATAACACATCAATAAATTTATTATGTGAATAGTGTAACTACATCTTGAAAATTGATTATAATGTTTTTAGATAAATAAAATATAGTTTTAAAAAGTTCTTAATTTTTGGTGAAGTAATTATATATTTGTAAAATACATTATTTCTCAATTTTTTTATTATTGTGAAATAATAATAAAATTAAATGTTTTTTTTCATTTTAGAATTTTTTTTGAGAATTAATCTTTCTAAATCAGCATATCGATATTATCTATGATAATTTTTTAAAATTTTCAGAAAAATATTTATTTTTCAACAAATAGTTAAAAATAATTTTTTTAAACGGACTATTCATTTAAAGAAAATATATATATATATATATATATTAATAAATTGTTTTAATATTAAATTTTGTTAAATAATATTATAATTAATCTAATTTAGGTTATTATATTAAATCTTATGTTCAATTTTAATATAAAAAAATTTATTATTTTGAAATCTTATTGATTGGAAAACAATTTTTCATCGCATGGAAAAGTTTTATTTTATATTATATTATAAAAATTATGTGATATTAATTTTAAAAAAGTAATTTTATATTTGGAATTATCATAATATTAATTATATAATATGTTCAATTTATTTTTTCTCACAATATATTCAAAAAATTGTACAAATTAATTACCATGGTTATGTTGAAACTAGTTTTTTGTGGGTTAAACCTAAATGATAAAATTAAAATAACCAAAAACTATTCCAATTCATATATAATGGATATATATAAAATTTTTATGTTATTTGGTTTTATAATGATACATTTTGAATCTTTTCTGGAATGTGTAATACAAGGGTAGACCTTTTTCTTTTAAAAAATTTCTATTTTTGCCTCTCCTCACTTACAAAAGGGTCCCCCTCTCTCCTATTCATAATTCCAATGCCTTTTAGTTCAAAAAATACCAAAATGAATATATTCTTCAGTTCCCTACCCATTTTCTTAAGGGAATTATTTTTATTATTAAATCCTCCAATTATTGTTTTTGTGCAATCCTGTGGAGGTTGTCCAAAGAGGAGGTATCATTCTTTATCAAGAATTTATTATTTGTTCATCTACCACCTTCAAATATTTATAAAATATGATGATGATAAAATAATCTAAAATATACTAATATAATACCATGTTAATGGAATAAAGAATACTCATATCCACTTCCATCAAATGTGTTATGAAACTGTCGAACATGTGTACGACGAACTACTACATCATGAACTGATGTAAATCATTTTACATCTCTGCCTCTCACGGCTGAGGACAATGCCATAATTAATGTTTATATATTATATTTATTATATAATTATACATATTTAATTATAAAATAACATATACCTTATTACCTTCCAATATATTAGAAAACTATATCGTTTCTCATGTTGATGTGTGGACTAACGCCTCTACAAAGCGATATGACGTGTTTTTCATTTTTTTTGGAATGGGTAGTTATGAATATATATTAAATTGATATATATAATTTATATTAAATAAAAAATTATTTAATAGAGACATGATATTTAAATTTATTTTGTTCTATATTTTGGGAAAATGGAAGCATTGTTCTTGTATACGGACATCATACCTTCTCGATGAATGGTGTAATTAATTTTCTATATCTATTTTTTATAGATTAATATAAATACAAATATAATGAATATATATGATTTTTATATGATTTTTACAATTCATTATGTGATAAATCCATGATCAATGTATAAGGACAGAAAATACCATACCAAAACATACATTAAAAAATGAAGTAGTTCTTACCTAAAACATGATTTCAATAAGGATTTATTAATATAAAATAAATAACATTACATTATTTACTATTATATGGTATTATATATAAGGATTTATATTATTAATTTTCTTGAATATATGTACAATAAAACTATATTTAGTATACAATAGGTTCAAACCACTACGAAGTATGTCAAGACAAGGGGTAAGGTTTAATCGTCTCAAATTGTCTTCATTGGGACCTATTTTATGTTATGCACATATATTATTATAAAATTATTATTTTAATAACTAATAAATCTCTTTTAATAATTAATTTATTAATAAGATACTTAAATTTACATTTAATTCTATTCATACATAGATCTTATGATTCAAAAGTCACCAATGCATGTAATATATTTTCATCTCAATTTTTCTATGGGACACATGCCTTATTCACCAAATATTTATTTTCCATGGTGTATATATTTAAATGAAAAATTATTTCATTATTCATGTTAGGAGAATTATGGTATATAAATATTTATATAAGTCTATTTAATTATTGTTAAAAACAATCCAAAATATACCTTTGCAGTAAAAGTTTTATGTTACAATATCATTATTTGTTGGGGATTATAATGATTATTGTTCCAATGACGAAATATCATTGTATACATCTAAATTAACTCATTTATTTTAGTCTCATTTTTTTATTTATTGAGAATATAGTTTTTCAAAAATGTTTCCAATATTTATGTACTAATTTATCAAAATTAATATTATTACGAAAAAATGAAATTATTTTATTCTTTTTTTGAATATCATTTTTCATACATATACATATTTAGCAAATCTGTTTTCATAAAAGTTTTATTATTAATTTCTAAATGTTTAATATAATTTTTACCCTATTTTAAAATAAAAAATGGTTTATAATGAGTCTTCTTATAATTTTCTAAATGTGGTACTTTTGATTTTTTACAAAAAATGAGGAAGGAATCTTTATTTTAACATGTATGACATGAACCAACATTTCAACAATCATGACCAAAATATTACTGAAATATACATTAAAAATTTTCAAGGTTATTTTCAAATATAGTGTTTCAATTAAAATTTTTGGAAGTTTTCATATTTAAATGAATTTATTTTAAAATGGAAATGATATTTTCCTCAAGAATGTTTTAGTGATATTTTTATGGAATATATATTCTTCTTTGAAAATAATAATTGTAGTTTTTTATGTTTTATAAATGATATGAGACAATTATTAAAAAATCATTATTTTTCTAGATTGTTTTCATTTATAATTATTAAGATAATATTTTTATAAATCGTATTTCTATTGTAAAAGTTATGGTATGATTAAATGTTTGCAAAACCCATTTACATATTAATTATTTATTAAAAATGTATATTTTATGTTATTATGGCACACAAATATTTTTATTATGTAATGGGTGGGACCTATATATAACTAATAATCATTGGATATAGTATAATGTTGAACTAGTTCAATGGGTACGTGAGTTTTTACCCACGACTGAAAAATACGGTAAACATGAGTTTGTTCCATGTCAGAATAAAGAGGATATATAAGAGGTTATCCTAGCTCCAAAACAAGAGGGTACACATGAAATTATCCCCAATATAAAATAGGTAATATGGGATTTTATCCCAATCCCAATGATGGAACATGGGTGGTTATCCCAAGCCTAACACGTTATGGATTTTTTGGTGGATAACCTTGAAATAAGATTTTCTATGCTTATGTGCATGTTAGTAATCAATTTATTTTGCCAATGTTATTCTATCATGGTTTTGATTATTTTATACCTTCATTATTTTTGTCTTTATTAATGAACATGATTTTTTCAGGACTCATGTTTATGTTCCAAGATATAATGGTTTTTGTTTTCAATCGTTAAGCTCATATCTCATACCTATAAGATCATGTTATGTTTACGTGTTCTTTGATATCTCCATTTTTTATTCTCTCTGAGAATTTTAACTCACACATTCTTATGTATCCATTCCTTAGGTTAAGGAGAATGGTTTTATACGTGATAAGTCTAATATGGTTTCTAGTCATGAAAACGTATTAAGGGATGATGTGGTTTACTTATAAACCTATTGTTTATGTATCCATGCTTCTAAAGGTAGTATACCTAAATGAATCACGCATGAAGATTTATGTTATGTAATTAAAGTTTATCTAATAATATTATCATTCAATTTAAGAAATTTCTTGGTCATAATAAAAAGAGATATTACACCTAGGGTAAACATCCTTACTATAGATAGATATTATAAATTCATATTTTTTATATTCAGACATTCAAATTCAAGTGTTATATTCATTGATATGACGAATAGATTATTTAGTTATTTTCCTGATAAATTATTATTACTATATATAGAAGAGATTCTAAAACATTCCATATCAATTGATAATAATGAAGATAATTTTAGGAATATTATAAAGACCTTGATAAATTTAAATCCATTTGGAAAATTAATAAATTTGAATTATGGATTTATAAACTATAATTCTTCAGCCATGTAATCATTAGATAGTGTATTTTATGTATATTATAAACACAAAGGGATCTAAAAAATTCCCAGAAAATGAATATAATTGATACTATAACAACCCATGGTTTTAAAAATATATTTAAATGCATGAAATATTTTAAGTGGATAATTAGAAAATAGTCATCAAACATAATTTTTCAACTTATATGACTTGAATTAAAAAACAAACATCTATGGTTGTGATCACTGTGTTATTTAGAATCTGATAGTACCAATTTTTTCAATAGTAACATACCTTTATGAATAGTAATATGACCATTATGAATATTAAATCATATTATTATGTTATCTTGATATGGTTATAAGATAATGAGATTTTGATTTATTTTTCGAGGTGATATAAAATCAATTATAGTTTTAATATTTTTATTTTTGGAATAAAATATGATCTTATTTTAAAATTAAATTAATCATATTTTGAAAATTATTTTTTGAAAATGGATTTCATTTTTAAAAATTGAAATTTTTTTAGGGTGAATTGTTTTGTTTTCTATGAAATATTTGAATTTTTAGTGAATAGTGAAATTCGATAATTAGGAAATATGATTGAAAAATGAGTGTTTGAATCATATGTGAGTCATGGATGATATAAATAATCATTAGTTATAACTCACACACACTTATTAATATTTCTTTAACATGAATAAAGACTATTCATATGATTGAGAAAAAATATTAAACTAATGATTTAAATAATGTAAAACATTTCCTCTCCTCCACTATAAATACCACCCTCACACCCTCTTATCCTCAAACCACTGAAGCCTTGAGAACTATCTATGTTCCACCAAATAATCATTCCAAGGATCTTCCCTATGTCTAAGTCCTTATATCCTTACCAAAATACCAAAAAACAAAGGCCTTAAGTAGGATCTCAAGGAGAAGAGATCAAGAGAGGTAAAATTCCACTTTAATTTTCATCTGATTTACTTTTAATTCTGTTCTTTTATTATAGTCTCTTTTCCTCCCCTTATCCAAGAATCATTAAAGATACAGAATCATTTATATTTTAGATGTTATCATTTTTATTTAAAATTAAACAATTTATGTCTTATTATTCTCCCTATTATTCGAAAAATAAGAACATCATCCGTGATGTTCTGATTTACCGAAATCGTTGATGATTTGTTTTCAATTTACGTTACTTCCTAAAAAACTATTTATAAAAAAATTTAATGGTTGAACAATATTTTATATTGTATGATATGGCCTCTATTATGTTTTATAATTAACTTATATGCATAAAATTAATGGTATATGAAGAAAGAAGTTTGTGATTATCAAGGAAATGCCAAAATGAAATAACAGATATCACTAAATATTTAACTAATGATTGATCCTCATACCATATAAGAAAAATGATTTATGGAATCATTAAATATTATGGAAACATATTAATACCATTTCATTCTACTTATGTAATTTCATTTCCCTACGACTAGAAAATCAAATAAAAACTGGGCATGGAAATCATGTAAAGAATGCACCAAAAACAAAGGAAGGAAAAAATACTAATAATTAATGGGTGAAATAATGTTATGATAAGATCATATATGGTGTTATAAAGATAAATATATTTCTATAATATATAAATTACACTCTTTAAACCATTATAGATTAGTTTTAAACACATTTGAGGTAAAAATAACCCGATGTAAGGGAAATCTAAACCTGATATCCATTCTTTGGGTCAGCCTCTTACTTCATTAATTATGTGGTATTAAAATTTTTTGTGTGATGATTTTTTATATAAAGATAAATAATGTGTTTTTATATTTTATATACTAATTAATTCCACTCTATTAAGTCTCATTTAAATTATTTGATATTTCTATTGGGATTTACTTTCAAAATCATCTTTTATAATTTTGTTTTACAAAATTCAAAATCAATGAACCAATGAAATTATTCATGTTGTATGGTTATGTTTTGGTTCATGGGAATTTTTTATGATTAAGGGTGGACCTATATTTCCCTATAATGTATTGGGTATGTATATGTTGGAGGTCAGCCATATGGTTACTCCATGGGTAACTATAATGTTTACACAATAAGGTATCTGTGAGGGTCACATTGTAAGGTAGGTGCGAGGGTTACAAATTTTAAGGTAGCTGAGAGGGATACAAGATTATTTTAGTAATTAACCAAGATAAAATTATGGTTCTATTTATTTTAATTATGTTTTTTTAATCTTGTAGAAATATAAAGTTTCATAAAGTATGTATATATGGGTGACAAGTATGACTTTTTTGAAAATGATTTAATTCATTTAAAAGTATTCCTGGACAAATGTTTTATTTAATTTTTTTTATATCCCTTACCAATATTTTTTCACTTATCCAATGTTATTAAATGATTTTCAATGGTTATATGTATGTGTAAGATAAATAAATAATCCATGATAAATGTAAAATTGTTTTGATAAAGAAATCATGTTTTATTTAAAAAGACTTATATTCTAGATGAAATGGAAACTATTTTTATCGAATATATTATATATAAATTTGTAATGTTATGTATGTAATATATACTAATTATATAAAACATAAAATTTGAAAATATCGACAATTTTAAAGGATGTTAGTTCCGGACTAAAATTAAAGACCATGTACTGTATAATGTTGGGTCCTAATAGTTGGTTTCAGATGATGGTTTAGATAACATTTGGGGTTAAGATGATGTTAAAATAATACAATAAATGATTTTTACTCTAAGGATAATTTTAAATGAAATATAATTTTAAGATTAACATGTTTATTCAACTAATATATCTCTATCCAGACTGGTGATCTGTAGAATAAAAAGGGAAGTTAAAGTTGGAAAGAACCAAGATGCTGGTATCTTTCAAAATCCATAACCAGGAATGGTGGGAATTTGAGTAAAGATGTTTCTTAAAGTAATGGATTAGCTTACAGAGGTAATAAATAATAGTGGAATCCATGAAATAGAATAACAAGAGGTACCACAAAATAACTTGACAATAGAGGAATATTTTATGAGGCAACACACTCTTACTTTCATTGGATCTTCTTACCTAGTAGTAGCTGAAGGATGGATTAATTACCTTAAAAAATATTCGATGTTATCAAAAGTTAAGATAATAAAAATTTAAATCATTCCATTTATAATTTTGTAGGTGAATCAGATCAGTGGTGGTCAAGGAGAAATAATATCACCGATATAAAAGAGATTGATTTCTTAGAGTTGGATGAATTTATAATTCTTTTCCTAGAAAAATATTTTCCTAAGGAGGTTTAAATTAGGATGGAGGAACAATTCCTTGAATTGATAAAAAAGGAATAAGATTAAATGACTGTGTATGAAACATACTTCAACCAACTAGTGATTAATGGGCCAAATCCTATTCTTGATCTTTATAGAAAAATCAACCGTTTTTACTCCGGATTGATGCCAAGATATCAAAGGGTATTGGATTCCTGTGAGTTATAATGTTATGAGGAACTTTTTATGATGTTTTTAGAGGGTATAAATGGAGTTGTTTTATGACAATTTTCACTATAAAAACAAACAGAAGAATGGGTCTAGATTGAAGAAGATAGATAATAATAAATCAAAGAAATATGATGGTAAGATATATCAGGCACCAGCCTTAAAAAATTACTAAATCTTGAGTTAAATAGAGAATTAACATTGAGGATATTTTCAGTTATAGTGTTTTAGAGAATTATGTCATAAATACTAAATTAAATCTCAAATATTAAAAAGTATAAACTTATAGTTAGTATCCATTTTTTCGTAAAATAAAACCCTTAAAAAGAAAAGAAGAATTATTTTCTTGATATAAATCATCGTGAATTATTCCTTTCTTTTACACTAACTTATACCCTATGAAAAACATTTCAAAAACATGGGATGAGAATAAAAATCTTAGTAAGGGTTATAAAGTAATTAAATAAATCATTTTTTCATCTGTACAAAGAAAAAATATGCTCTTTAACATACCTTATGAAATCATAAGATTTATTAATAACACATATAAATCTTAAATCATAAAGCTAAAATGTTGGATCTATATCATGCATACATTGTATCCTTCAAAGATACATAAAGAGTTATTTTTGGAATACCCATCAAAATATTTTTCCAAAATCTCTTAGGAGAAACATTAGCGTTTACCTCTGTCATGTTACCCAATGCATTGGAGAGAAATATTAGGCTCACCCATGGTAGGTTTATCATAAAACTACCCATATATGTAAACAATGACAAATAACCATAACATGATCATAACACACAAAAAAGAAATATAGAAAGATAAAATTTCCACATTAAATTCACAATATATCATTTCAAGATATTGACAAAATCAATGCTTTCTCAAAACCATTTTCAATACCATTTAAAACATTTAATAAATATATTTTTGAATCAAAGAGTCCCATACCACTTTGAAACTTTTAAAGGAATTAGAAATTTTAAACATTATTTCCCTATAAGTAAATCCTAAAAAACATTTTGAAAACATGAAAAATAATTATAAAAATTTAGAAGAATAAATCATTTAAACATTAAAAAAATGTGTTAGTTAAGGTGTCCCTTACCACTTGATAAAATACATGAATAAAAATATTTAACGGATAACATTAAAAAAGCGTATGATATCAGGAAAATAAGAATATTCATGATATAATATGTCAAAGGGTATTATATAAACTGTATAAAATTGAATTGGTGTATAACAAAAAATAAGTATCAATGGAATGTAATTTGAGACAAAATCTCTTACAAAGATCGTGTCCTTTGATTAAGGATAATTCAATGACATAATATTGTGTGAAAAGTATAAATACACACAATATAAGTGGATATTAATTATAAAACAATCATTGGTCATTCACACATATTATTGGAAAATCAAAACCAATGACACAAATATTTAACTCTATGAATCGAGATTGAGCAATGATTTAACTTACAATGTTCTAATAAATGACGTATGAGTTTTTGAACTGGGTGATTTTGTGTTGAAAATGTATATCCACACAAATTAAAGTGAAAATTAAAACATAAATAAATAAACAGTGATTCGACAAATAATCTTGGCATAATATATTCAATGAAGTTTTCATCAAACACAATGTGTGGAAATTGAGTTTAGAAAATTCCTTATGAATATTCACCAGGCTAACGACATCACTTAAAAATTAATAAAATGAGTTTTTGAGAGATAAATGGGACTCTAATCACATGGTAATAATATTTTAAGAAGTTAGGATATATAATAACATATCCTATCAAAAAAATTGAAATTAAATGACACAACATAAAATAAGACTTTAACTAAAAGTAGAGGGTAAAAGCTTCCCTCACAGAGATAATTTTTTAAATAAAATAGATCATTTATGTATATTGAATATAGGTACATATAATTAATTCAAAAATACAAGATAGTACATTAAAATTTATTCCTTACATAATCATAGCATGAAATAATTAAAATTATAAGATTAACCCCAAGAATGGAAATTGGGTTAAGAAGTTCCCTTACGTCAAGTATGACTTGTCTTGTATGTTCATTATTATTCCAAAATAATTAACATAAGTTAATTTAATCTTTATTATAATCAATTTCAAGTTTATTATTCCTTTTATATCACTTAATACCTTGCTATAACAATTAGTTAATTATTTGAGTTCATATCGTACATTTTGTCAATGTTCGGAACTTGAGTAAATAATTAACTTGTTATAATTAAAAATTGTCCATGTAGTCAAAAGTAAATTATATCCAGAATGATATTAAATATTTATATATAATATATATAATATATATCCAATATATATTTATTTATAATAGTATAAAACATTTGGATATATGAAATAAAAATCTCTGTTCATAGAGACGGTAAGCCCTACACACGAATGAATGCTACATTCATTTCATTTTTTCATTTTGAAAGGAATGAAAACCAAATGATACATAGGTTTATTATAAATACAGGATAATATATATGTTATATATGTCACAGAAGTTCATTAATTACATCATGTAAATGTTTCCATTTATGGTATGAATGAGTTATATCACTTGGAGGGGGCGATAGTCCACACTTCCTTAAATGAGATTATCGTATTTATACTACATGAAAAGAATGCAGGTATCTACTAAATTATAACTACATAAGCATATAGATAAAATAAAAAACATATAAATCATATATAATTACAGTGTCATCATAGTGGCCACCATGAGAGAAGGAAGGAGAATATTGAACAATTATCGTTTTTTGAGGTATTAGTTCGTCATTCATAGAAACAGTATGTTCTATATCCACTAAATGAAGGTGTGGGTAAGTGTAGTTTAAATCCATACCATAAGAAAATCATAGTATATTTAGCAGTGTCAATTTCTTATTTAATAAAAAAATAATATAATAGGGAGTGAAGAATTATAAGAGTGGAATGGCATATTAGAGAATACACTACAACTTAAAACGTTTAACTCTCATTGATTTTGAGCCAAAAAACATTATTTAATTTCTTTATTCCTAGGGGAATGCATCTAAGAGGAATAGGGAGTGTTTCCAGAATATTTGGTCATAGGTTGGGTGATCCAAGGGGATTGATGGATGTGTGTATTGGGTTATAGGTGGTGGTCTTTTATAAGAGGGAGGAGGGGCTCTTTAGGAAATCTTGAAAGTATTATTTTATGATTAAATTATTTTCTATATAAAAAGGTTAAAAGATAATTAAATTAAAATATAAGATGAATAAAAGTTGAAATAAAATAATCCAATAATAATTGGACAGGTTTTGGATATTTTTTAAACCTTATCATTTAATTTAACCCTTTTTACTCTTACTATTTTATCAAGCATTTAAAACATTTAGAATCAAAAATATTTACCAAAATAAGAAAAATATCCAATTATAGAGTAAATAAAAATTTTAGACTTATGATAACTATTTGGATGAATCATATATTTTTTTATAATTTTACAATATTTAATAAAATATTTTATATTTTAAAATATGAATTACGTCAATTTTGACACTATTAATATCATGACTTCATTAAAAATTCAAAAAAACTTTATTGATTTGAAAAAACGTAACTAATACCAAGATAACATTTAAATATCATCCAAAAAATTCGTGGATGATATAAAAATTACCAAATTATATTTATTTTGACATTTATAATATAATTTATTTGAATCCTTTATTAATGAAGAAAACACAAAATCATCATTTTCTAACAATTAATTTTCTTTATTTAATGTATAAAAATTATAAATAAAATAACATGATGTAGGAAATATTATTATCTTTATAATGAGTATTTATAGTTGGACGAAACACTTATATAAACCCATATAAATTTTTTTTAATTAAAGATATATGTTTTTGTAACATTTTCCTTAAATTTAAATTAATTTTTATAAAATGTCATTTTCACTTACAAGTGGCTCCATGTGATCCCAAATTCGACATAAGCCCCATGGTCAGACATGTATCCACAAATATAGTTAGGACATGTGTTAGGGTAATTATAAATTATTATAATATTATTTTTTAATACTTATTTTCCAGATTTAACCTTAACCGTGGTAAATAAAATATTACTGAAGATACTATTCATAATATCTAAAAATAATAGATACATATTTACACAATTTGGAAATCATGCTTCAAAATATATAATCCATTTTTCTAAATTATAAACATAGAAGTTGGATAAATTAATTTAAAATTAATTTCCGTTGTCAAAACCAAAAAGCGTGTTTTTAAGAAGTAAAAACTACCCAAAGATTGACATGTGTTTATGTATAGATTCAAAGTGAAATTACTTTCAATGAATTTTTTTTATTAAATTATAAAAATAAAATTTAATAATATGTAAAAACTAATTAAAACGATAGTATAATCATATAAAAAAATTATACTAAATGGTAGTTTTAAATTAAAATGCATTATTTTTCACTATTCATCAAAAAATGAACTATCAACAAAATACAAAAAATTTACCAAAAGTAAATTTTGATGTCCCAATTCTAAATAAAAAGTTTAATTTTTCAAATGTAACATATTAAAGTGAAAAAACTTTATTTAAAAAGGTTACTCCATCAAAAAGCGGTAAATCGGCCTTCTAAAGAATATTAGAGTATTTAATGCTTAAAATAGAATTCATTCTTATTTTAAGCCTAAAAAATTTATTGTATAAAAGTATAAAAATTTTATAGAATGTTTAATAATATTTTAGTTAGTTATTTTAATTTATTCTATTATATTGGTAGGTGTTAACTACCTTTTAAAATAATATTATTATTTTTTGGTATAACTCAAAGTTGTGTGCAACGAAAGTTTTCAAAGAAACCTGTTATTGCATGTTGAGTATGTTATCAGGCATAACATCCCCTTGAAAGTAAAATAAATATTTAATTCAAAAATATAAATAACTATAAAAATTTCATATTCTTTATTTACCTGTGATGTTACATCCTTCCCCCCTTTTGGTAATTGCGTCCTCTGAATTTTAAAATAGGTCTGAGAAACATCATTAAAAGTCCCACATCGGAAAAATCGTCAATAAAACTATGACATTAAAAGAAATAAAGAGATGTAAAAAGGTTACCTAAGATAAACCATACTAGGATTTCCATGAAAACATGGATATGGAGGAGAAACTAATTGTTATGTTCTGATGGAAAGTGAAAGAAAACATGATAAGGAGAACATTAACCACCCAAAAACCACATACCTGTGATAGTTTGAATGGTCGTTGATTCCCTGGTAGGAAAATTAAATGGGAAATGTTTTTGTTATAAGTTTAATTTCATAAAGTTTTATAAATTATTAATGAGATTGACTAATGACATTAGGAAAAATACTTACATGTCATATAGACTTTCATCATTTAATAAATTTATACCACAATCTCTTATTTTCTCCAAAAAATGAGTATTCAAGATGGCATGGTCACATCAGAAGCACAAGAATCAACTTATAGAAAAAAAACATAATCCAAACAAATTAACTATATATTTCCCCAATCTTTAGACATTAACCAAAAACAAAATAGTTAGTACAATATCAGATAATCCCCAAAAAGGATAATCATTTATAAAATAAAATACTACTCTTAATTTCCAAAATTTATCAAACAATACCCAAAGTTCAATAAATATCATTTAATAAACAATAGTTTTTAAAATCATTCAATATAATCCAAACTAATATTGAAACCCAAAACTCATAAGAATTTAATCACATATTCTTCCTTAGTAAATCTTAACATTTATCTCTAAATAACATTGAGTAATATTAAAGTCTCATACTAAAGTGTAATTAACCAAATCACATATTCTATAAGATAGGTTAATAATTTCCATAAATAACCCAAATCGCTATATTTCGATAATAAAAACACAGATTCTCCAAAATAAAATTCCAGCCATTATTCCACAAATAAAATCCCATATAATTCTATTTTCCATAGGCTTATAGTGTTTCCCCAAAATAGGGAACTTATTCTAAAATAACCATTATCACTTAATCACCAAATCATTTTCCGATAAAAAGGATATCCATTTAATAAAACATATGTTCCCAAAATAAACTTATTTTTGATCCAAAAAATCATTTAACTAAAAATAATTAGTCATACTAATTTTTGATTTAACGTAGTCCGGTGGTGGATCATAAATCCCAAGCACACATTGGTTGTGGGTTTGATTCTCTAAGATTTATATGATGTGATGGGTTGTCACACGATCTTCATGTTTTCATTTTTAAAAAATTCTATAATTTTATAACATTCCAAAAAAGAGATAAATTCATCAAAAAAACCATATGATTTTTTAAAAAAAAGTGTTATCTCATAACTCAAATTTTTAAACTAAAAATTAATAACATTTAATTGCCTCAAATTCATGTATCATATAAACCCAGATGGTTATTTATAATGATATTCACAAAAGAAGAGATAATTCTTCCTTGAGTAATATTTTCACATATCAAATATTAGGTTTAAACTACAAAACTTCTACCAAATAAATCCTATCATTACTAAATTTAAACATATCATCATTAATAATTACAACATAAATCTTAAATTCCTAAAATGTATAAATCTTAATCATCTAACATTATCATGAACCATTATCCATTTTTTTCATCTAATTCTTTTATAATTCCTTCTAACAAAAAAATCATGCATTATGTCCTAAGATTTTAGTAATGTAAAAACATGATCTAATAAATAACCCATAACATTCATAGGTCATTTTTAGTTTCTTCGTCATTAATTGGAATGGAATTAGGAATTGGTAAACATGTATTTATACTATCATGATGATCCCATTTCCGAACTTTATCCATGTGACGTCTATTTTTATAATGACCATGTACAACACATTTAAAACATTTAATTGATCCTCAGAAAGTAATTCTTTCCTTTTCTTAGAGTAAGTTGAGTGCTTCATTTTTCCATGGATGGTTATTTATTTATTACATTCACTACCAAATCTATAACATCTTCTCATCCCTTTGAGGCATTTTCCTTTTTTGTTTCATTCCTCATCCATGAAACATTGGTTTTTAAATATACTTACCTCTATGGTTATTACCTGAACTCCCATTAGGATATGTTTCCTGCATATATAATGCCTTAGAAAAATCATAATGTTTCAAATATTCAATCATGACTCTATATAGTTGGTCCTGAA
Organism: Viscum album; assembly: GCA_963277665.1. Taxonomy (NCBI): domain Eukaryota; kingdom Viridiplantae; phylum Streptophyta; class Magnoliopsida; order Santalales; family Viscaceae; genus Viscum; species Viscum album. The sequence continues at coordinate 529,668,092 of OY728146.1, forward strand.
TAACCAAAAGATTTTTATTATATCTCCAATGTCATTCTATTGCTTATTTATAAAACCATCAATGTTATCTTCACATCCATTTTTACTTTCATGCCTTCTTGATCCATAAATTTACTAAAACCAAAAAATTTAGTATGATTATATCAATAAAATTATCATATTATATCTTATGAAGAGTATAAACACTATGATATACTTATCCATGTTATCTTAAAACCATTAAATTAATGTAAAATAATTCTTAATCTTTCCAATATTCCAAATATTATGGTTATGTCACTTATGCGTAAATAACACCCTAACCTCTAAAGTTATCTAAACAAACCTCTGATACCAACTGTAATTCCCCATACATGAAACATTAATTAATCATGAGTTAAATCAAGAATTAACATTGGGGATATTTTTCAGTTTAGAGTTTTAGAGAATTATCCATTAACTATTACATTACATCTCAAATCTTACAAAGTAGACACTTATACTCAGTATCAATTTTTTTTAATATAATAAATACTCTAAAAATAAATCGAGAATTATTTTCTTAATATAATTATTCTTGAATTTTTACTTTCTCTTACCCATCCTTATACCCTATGAAAAAAATTTAGAAACGTGGTATGGGCATAAAAAGATCAGTAAGGGTTATAAAATAAAGAAAGAAAACATTAGTCCATCAATACATAAAAAACATAATCTCTTCAACATAACTCATGAAATCATATGATTTATGAATAAAACGTAAAAAATAATAAATCATAAAGGTAACTTATGGAATCCATATCATACTAAAATTGTTGTTTCATATCTATATATGGAGTTATTTTTGGAATACCCACCACAGTATATTACATAAATCTCTTAGTATAAACATTAATGTTTACCTCCGTCACATTACCCAATACATTGGAGAGCTATCTTGGGCTCACCCACACTAGTTTTATTGGGGAAACACCCATATACATAATCAATTACCAAGAACTAAAACATGATCATAACAAATGAAAAGGCGTAATTGAAAGATAAAATTTCCACATTACAATCACAATATATCATTTCAAGTTATTTACATAATCATTGTTTTCTAAAAACTATTTTTAATACCAATTAAAACATTTAATAAAGATATTTTTGAATCAAAGTGTCCACACCACATTGATACTTTTTAAGGAATTAAAATTTTAAAACATTAATGTAAATTTAAATAAATTCTAAAAATCATTTTTATAACATGGAAATTAATGATAAATATTTAGAAGAATAAATCTTTAAAACATTTAAAGTAATTTGTTAGTTAAAGAGCCCATTACCACTTGAGAAAATACATGAATAAACATAATTGCAGAATAGCATTAATGAAAGATTATAATATCATATGAATAAAGAGATTCATGATATAATTTTTCAAAGGGCATTATATACACCATATAAAAGTTAATTGGTTTGTAACAACAAATAAGTCTCTATGAAATGTAAATTGAGACAAAATCCCTTACAGAGATCGTATCCTTATATTAATGATAAATCCAGAAAATAATTATCTGTGAAAAATATATTTACACCCAATATAAGTGGATATTAATTTTAAAAAAAATAAAAGGTAATTCACACATATTATTGGAAAATAAAAACCAATGACATAAATATTTAACTTAATGAATGTATATTGAGATATAATTTCTCTTACAATGTTCAGATAAATGATGTAAGAATTTATCAATGGGTTGATTATGTGTTAAACAGAATATCCACATAAAGAGAAGTGGAAATTACAACATAAATAAATAAACTGTGGTTCCACAAATAATCATGGCATAATATAATCAAGTAATTATGTGTCAAACACAATGAATTGAAATTGAGTTTATAAATTCCCCTATGAAAATTTGGCAGCCTAACCGTGTCACATAAAAAATTATAAAATGAGCTGATGAGAGAGAAAGCTATCTATCATCACTTGTACATAAAATTTATAGAAATAGGGATATATGAGAACATATCCCATCAAAAGAAAATTGAAATTAAAATACATAACCTAAAACAAGTCTTTTAATAAAAGAGAAGGGTGAAAGGTTACTTTACAAAGATAATTGTGTAAACAAAATATATCTATTATGTGTATTCACTATAGTTACACATAAGTAATTTAAAAATACAATATATTATAGCAAATTTTATTTCTTACATAATCATATAATGACATAATAAAAAGTATAATATAAACCCAAATAATAGAAATTGGGTTAAGAGGTTCCTTACCTCAAGTCCGACTTTCCCTGTATATTCCATGTTATTATAGAATAATAAAAATAAGTAAATTTATAATTTTTTAATAACTTTTTTAGTTTTTATTATTCCTTTTATATCACTTATTACCTTGATATAAAAATTATTTAATTATTTGAGTTCATAACCCACATTTTTTCGATTTTCGGAACTTGAGTCAAAAATAAACTTGTTATAATTACAAATTTTCCATGCGGTAAAAATAAGATTATCTAAAGAATTATATTCATGATTTATATATCATATATATCATATATATCCAGTATATATGTTCTTATAATATACCGTAACATTTGGGTATAAGAAATAAAAAGCACTGATCAGGGAGACATTGAGCCGTTTGTACACATTAATTCTACTTTCATTTCTTTTTTTCATATTTAAAGGAATGAAAATCAAATGAAACATATGTATATTATAACTCTAGTATAGTATCTATGTTTTATATATATCATAATTCCATTAATTGAATCCTTTATATGTTCTGTGTATGGCATGAATGAGTCATATCACTTTGAGAGGGTCGTAGTCTACACTTCCTCAAATGAAATTATCGTATTTATACAACATGAAAAGCATGAAGGTGTGTTATAAATCATAATTAAATAAAATAGAGATAAAATAAATACCATATATATCATATAAAATTATAGTACCATTATAATGTACATAATTAGAGGTTGTAGGAAAATATTCAACAATCGTCATTTCGTGAGGCAGCAGTTCGACGTCCACAGAAATAGTTAGTTCTAAATCCATTAGATGGAGGTGTGTGTAAATGTAGTTTTAATACATCTCATAAAAATATCCTATTATATTTAGGATACTGAATTTTTTATTTAATCAAAGAAAAATAATATAATAGGGAGTGAAGAAGTAGAATAATGGAAAATAATTTTAGAGAAGACGCTACCACATAAAACGTGTAACTCTCTTTCATTTTGATCCAAAAGGAATTATTGAATTTCCTTATGAATAGGGTAATGCATATAAGAGTAAGAGGGGGTATTTTAGGATCTTATTTAGTCATAGTTTGGGAAATAAAAGGGGCTTTAGAGATGTGTGTAATGGGTTAGAGGTGATGACCATTTAAAAGAGGAAGGAGGGGCTCTTTAGGAAATCTTGAAAGTATAATTTTATTATAAAATAATTTTCAGTTGTAAAAGTTCAGAGACATATTATATTATAATATTAGATTAATATAAGTTGAAATACAATCATAAAATAATAATTGGAGAGGTTTTAGGTATTTTTTAATCTATATCTTTTTATTTAACCCTTTTTTACTCTTACCATTTTATCAATCATTTAACACTTTGAGAGTCAAAATTGTTACCAAACATGAAAAATATCCAATTAATGAGTAAATATTAATATAATAGACTTTTGATAACTATTTTTCATAATCATATATTTTTTTAATTTTAAAATATTAAATAAAATATATTATATTTTAAAATTTGATTTATGTCAATTTTGACACTATTCATATCAAGACTTTTAAAAAAATAAAATTCTTGATTGATTCAAAAAAACATCAATAATACAAAGATAAAATTTAAATATCATCTAGAAAATTCGTGGATGATATAAAATTAAACAAATGACATTTTTTTAACATTTATATTATCATTTATTTGAATCCTTTATTAACAAAACAAACACTACATCATCATTATGTCATAATTAAATTTATTTATTTAATGTTTAAAAATTATAAATAAAATATCGTGACGTTGGAAATCATTTTTTCTCTATAATTACTATTTATAATCTAAATTATCAAAAATATAACCCTATATAAAAATTTATTTACTAAAAGATATATGTTTAAGTTACATTTTCCTTAACTTTATATTAATTTTTAAAAAATTTCATTTTCACTTAGAAGTGGATCCATGGAGTTCCAAAATCAACCCAAGGATGCCCATGGTCGGGAATGTATCATACAATAGGGTTAGGACACATTTTAGTTTAATTTAATAATATTATAATATTATGTTCTTACACTAATTTACCTGATTTACCTTTTAACCATGGTAAATAAAATATTTTCTCATGTTACTATTCATAATGTCTAAAAATAAAAGATACCTATTTAAAAAAATTTAACCTCCTGATTCCATATAAAGAATCCATTTTTCCAAATTATAAATATACAAGTTGTAGAAATTAATTTAAAATTAATTCTCTTTTTCAAAACCAAAAATCTTGTTTTTAAGAAATAAAAACTACCAAAAGATTGACATGTGTTTATGTCCAATTTCAAAATGAAATTACACTGAATGAACTAAATTGGATTAATTGATAAAAATATAATATAATTACAATTTAAAACTAATTAAAATAATAGTCTAATCATATTGATAAATTCTATTAAAAGGAAATTCTGAATTAAAATGTAGTATTTTCACTATTCATAAAAAAACAACTTTATCTGAAAAATACAAAACGTTTACCAGAAGTAAATTTTTATGTTACTTTTGAAAATAATATGTTTATTAGCTCAAAAGGAACATATAAAAGTTACAAAAAATATTTTTAAAAAATGGTTCTCTATCAAAGGGTGGTAAATCGACCTTTTAAATAATATTAGAGTATTTCTTGATTAAAACCAGATTCATTCATATTTTAAGACACTATAATTTATTGGATAAAAGTAAAACAATTTAAAAAACATGTTTCATAACATTTTAGTTTGTTATGTTAATTCTAGCCAATACGATGTCTAGGTGTTAACTGCCATTTAAAGTAATAAAATTAATATATTATTTTTCAGTATAACTCATTGTTTTGTCCAAAGAAAGATTTCAAAGAAACTCATTGTTTCATATTGAGTATGCTATCGTATATAGCATCCTATTAAAATTTAAATTAATATTTAATTCAAAAATATTTATAAATATGATAATGTTTTTTTAATGTTATTGTTTTATTATTTTTATTAATGTAATTACTCAAGTGGTAAGGGACTCTTTAACTAAAACATTGTTTTAAATGTTTTATGGATTTAATTTTCTACATAATTCTCTTTAATGTCTATGTTTTAAAAATAGTTTTATGGAATTTATTATATGGACATTAATGTTTTATAATGTTAATTCCTTTAAATGTTTTATAGTGGTATGGGGCACTTTGATTCAAAATCTATTTATTAAATGTTTTAAATGGTTTTAGAAATGGATTGAATATTTCGATATCTTGAAATGTAATATTGTGATTTCAATGTAGAAATTTTATCTTTCCTTTAGGATTTTATATTTGTAATTGTTCATGGGAATTATTTAAGTATAATTTTTTTCCATGATACACCTAGGGGTGAGCCTGAGATAGCTCTCTAATGAATTGGGTTACATGATGAAGGTAAAAGTTAAAATTTCTCCTAATATATTTAGGGAATATAATTTGATGGGTATTCAAAATGTAACTCCCTATGTAGTTTTGAGAGTTATAGTTTAAGAAATATATGGATTCCATATGTTACCTTTGTATTTTATGATTTCTATGTGTTATTCTTAAATCTTATGATATCATGAGTTATGTTATAGAGCCTATGTTTTGTATGTATTGATGGAATAATGTTTTATTTATTTATTTTATAAACCTTACTGATATTTTCATTCACATACCATGTTTTTTAATTGTTTTTCTTAGGGTATAAGTATGTGTAAGATAAATGATTAATTCAAGAATATTTATATCAAGAAAATAATTGTTTTTTTCTTTTAAGAGTTTTTATTTTATGAAAAAATGGATACAGAGCAGATGTGTCTACATTTTAATATTTGAGATGTAATGTAATTGTTATGAAAAAAATTTCTAAAACTCTAAACCTGAAAATATCTTCAATGTTAGTTCTTTATTTAACTCAAGATTATGTAAAATTAATATTTAATTCAAAAATATTAAAAAATTTAAAAATGTTATATTCTTTATTTACCTAGGATTTTACAAGAATGTCATTTTTAAAGTTTGTTAAAAATATGGTAAAAATCACACTAGTTTATGACTTATAAAAACCAAAAAGTTTTTTCAATGTGGTATCTCTGTAAATACGGCTCGAGATTGTAATGAAAATCATCCTAAGACTAATCCTAATAAGAAAACTATAAAGTGTTTTAAATGTGGTGATATGGGTCATTATTCAAATGTCTACCCAAAGAATGATCTAAATGATGATAAGAAGCTAGACTATTAGAAAAAAGGTGTAGTGATATCCTTTGCGACAATGTCAATAGACATTTGGACATCCAATAATGTTTTATAAGGTACCTTTTTTGTTTAATCATATTTTTCTAAAGTTTTGATTTATACTGTGTCTACACATTCCTTTATTTCTGAGATTTTTTTGTTAAATTGGAAATATAACCTCAACAAATGATACATAAACTTATTGATCAAACACAATTAGAAAATATTATAGGAAAGTGGAATTATATGAATCTTTCTATTATGGTGTGTGTAAAAAATTACCTGGAAAACTTTTTCCCTTAGTAGAGTTTTATGTCATTGTATGCATAGACTAGATTTCTATTTTTCATGATAAGGTTGATTGTAGTGAAAAATAAGTTGTTTTTTAGATATATTTTTATATTGTATACAATAATTAACCAATAAAATTGATAACATATTAGTAAGCTAAGAAACTACTGAAAGATGGAAATGAATTTATCTTGATTATATTGTTGAAAACAAGGGATCTTTTCATATTAATGATATGCGTATAGTAAATAAATATCTTGATGTTTTTTCTAATGATTTACTAAGTTTTATACCTAATTAGGAACTTCAGTTATCAATAGACGTAGTTTATAATTCTAGGAATGTTTCAAACCCCTTCATCGGATTGCTCAAATGGAATTTATGCAATTGAAAAATCAGTTGTAGGATTTTCTTAATAAATTGTTCATTTGTCCTTGCACTTCACCAAGGAGTGATCATGTTTTGTTCATTAAAATTAAATATAGGTACATGAGGCTTTGAATTGATTATATATCATTAAATAAAATCAATTTTAAAAACAAATATCCTTTTTATCATATTGACGAATTGTTTGATTATCTCTATAATGAATAGTATTTTTTGAAGAATAAACTATGGTCGATGTACCATCAGTTGAGTGTAAAGGAAGAATACATCCTGAAGACAGTGTTCTATACTATATATGGGCCTTAATAATTATTTTTTATGCCATTTGGTTTAACTAATTCACCTATTGTATTCATGGATCATATGAATAAAATTTTTCATGAGTTCTTGGATAAGTATGTAGTTGTGTTTATTGATTACATTGTGGTATTTTCTAGATATAAAAAGGAGAATGAAAAACATCTAAGGGTTTTTGAAAATCATTAATTAAAATAAATTGTATGGAAATTTCATAAAGTTTTTTTTGGATGCAATAGATTTATTTCCTTGGGAACATTGTAAAGAAAGGTGGAATAATAGTTGATTCTGCAAAAAAAAAGTGGTTGATGAATGGATTATAAATTATACATTAGTATAGATGGATAAAATATTTTGTAATTAATTCCCCAAGACACCGATATGGTTCTATTTATCATATTTATGTTTTTTAATTGTAGAGGAAATATCACTTTCAAAAAATATGTATATATGGATGACCAGTATGTCTTTTCAATAATGATTTCATATGTTTATAAGTATTCATAGACATATGTTTTTATTCGTTATTTTTAAATCCCTTAGTGATATTTTTGTGCTCATCACATGTTTTTAATTGATTTTCACAGGTTATATGGATTTGTAATACAAAAAAGAAATCCATGTTAAATGGTATGAAAATTTGTCATAGAAAACATGTTTTATGTAAAAAGTTTTATATTATTGGAGAAATGGATATTTTTTATGGTATCCACTTTGTATAAATGTGAAATGTTTTGCATGTATTGTATCCCAATTCTATAAAACAACAAACTGGAAAATATCATCAATGTATAGGAAGTGAGTTATTGACTATAATTATAAATTATGTAATGTATAGGGCTAGGTACTTATATATATCTATAGTTATCATTTATTGGTTTGTTATTATTAATGCTTTGTGAGAAATTTATTATGTTTTCCAATCCACTAACCACATTTAAATGGATGGGAGTCATGTTCCTTTAGAAAGATGAATGTAAAGAAAATGTCATGGAATTTAGAGAAGGTTAGTATTTTTACCTATTCTCACAATACCTTATAGTGGAAAAGGGGTTTTCAATATATAGTGACTCATTAAATAAGTAATTTATATCTATCCATAATCCAAATGGAATGGTGTTATATTATGCTTAATGTTAATTAATGGAACGTGGATAAAATTTCCCAATGTCAGATATGAAGCATGTGTTGGAAATATTTTCACTTCAGATATAAAATAGTTATCTCTATGGTGAAGTGTTTGGAATAAATTTTTATCAAAATTTATTATATTTAATATTAAAAAAAATAGCAGTTGAAAAATAACTAAAGGAAACATTTTGTTTTGATTAGGGGCTTTGAATTTTTTGGACATTACCACCTCGAGAAGGAAAACAAGCTGGTCAATTATGTAAGATTGAAATATGATGATACCTTATCCATGATGTGGAATCAAAGAGACCCATTACTCATGTATTTATAAAACAATTACCCAGGAATCATAAGTAATGGGGATAAATACTTTATTTCCCATATAACTACTAAACCATTCATCCATGTAATTTTTAGGGATGCATATAAGGGGGATATGCCACTATCAAATAAGATGAAAATTATTATAGTGTTAATCCATAACAGTGATGTATTTTTTTATTCAATAAATATATATATATCCCAAAAATTATTCAATTTAATGGTTTTTTGAATGATCCAAATATATCATCACTCTATATACATCTTATAAGCACTAAGATGTATACTTACCCGAAAGAGAATTTTATGTAGTTTGACATGGATAATGATATTGTAGTGTATATGTAATGAATCTTGGTATGTAGAAAAAATAAGGAAATTTGAGTTAATATTAAGGGTTTGATGCAATAATTACCTATAATAATATGCAAATGAGAGAATAACACCATGTATTATATTGTATGAATTCCCAATACGTTAATTAACAAAAATTTAATTTTTGATTTAATTAATTCAAATATGAATTAAATGAATTTCATTATTATTCAAAAATATTTATCACATGGCCAACATTGAAATATATATATAAATGAATTAGTAAGGTTTAGTTTAGTACCACTCTCACGTATATCAAAATAATATCTGAGGTTTTCTTTTATTTTCTATATTTTTTTAATAAGAGTTGGATATGGAGTTTAGAATATTTACTACTATATTCCTTAAGTATATAGTCAAACTAAAAGTATTATTAAAACCATTTTTGAAACGTTAATATCTTATTAAATTGATTATAATGGAATTTTGAATCAACACATTCCCCTTTTAGAGTTTTCATTTAATAAGTGTTTCCATTTTCAAATTTGATTGGAAGAATATGAGGATTTTTTCAGAAGAGGTGCATAGAACCCAACATGATTTGATAGAGACATGGATAATAATATGATAGGATTAGATCTTAATCATTAAATTTTGAAAAATAGGATATACTTAATATATCACCATTCAATAGGGTTATAAGACATGAGAAAGTGAGAATGTTGATCCCTAGATACACTGGACCCTTTAAATTCTTCAACCATAAAGGGATGATAACTTATCATATTCCAAAACCACTGAACCACCACCCAAACATTATGCCTTCCATGTATTACTTTTTATGGATTTATATAACTATAAAATCACATATACTAAACTAAAAGGTATTATAACCAGAATATAATTTGTTAGTTAAGGAATTACTGGATGCAATCCTGGATCATTGAAAAATAGTATTATCAAGAAAGGCCAATCACAGGGATTATGTTCTTTTAAGGAATCAGATGTTTGAGAAAGTGAACTGAGAAACCAATGTTGTAATGAATAAACATTACCCTCATTTATGTTTTATCAGAGTAATGTAATTTTTGAGGAGAAAATTTTCAAGAGGGATAGAATATATCACTATTGAATTTTAGTTTATGTGTTCTATTAAATCACTATTATTCATATTATCTTTTAACACACCAAACACCAAAAAAAATTCAAAAATATTAATTTTACTAGGGTATAATAATAACACATAAAATACAATATATTATGAGATTAAAAAATGAAACAAAATTAGTAAATTTGTGAATGTAATAGATCCATATGTTTATAAATGTACTATATTGTTAAAATACCGATCAAAATGATAAGAATCACAACACCAATGAAAACTATTGAGAGATAAATAAATGATATAAATATGATAAACTTCCTGAAAAATAAATTATATAATAGGATGAATTATTTTATAGATGTATGTCATCATGTATATAAGAATTTAATATGATAATTATATATATGGTCTTTGTACATATATTCGTTGGACATATAGTCGTTGGATGTATTGTCTTTGGACATTTTGGAATTGGATATATAGTAACTGTATATACCTATATCCAATAGATATCTTTAATATCTATAATTTTTACTAATAAATTAAAATATATAGATTTTTTAAATAATAAATATTTTTAAAATGAAATAAAATTATAATTACTATGTAATATTATCTATATACTTTTATTTATTACATATTATTATTTTGAATGAATAATATGACGTGTTTAATAAATTAAATGAAATATTTTAATAATAATGGATCAAAATATTTTATTGGATATTAGACAAATAAATAATGTTATCTAATAAAAATAATTTTATTTACTAATTTGTTTTTTTTTCAAATTGATTTTTTTCTATTTATTGTGTACATTAATTTTGATAAAATAATTTATTCTATATTAAAGACATATTATAACGAAACTAATTTTTTAAACATATACTATTAAATTATAAGTAATTTAATAATTATTTTTTGGAATTGAATAAAAAATTAATATTTCTTCTTAACAATACATTTTTCTAAAAAAACATCTCATGTTATGCATTATAATATTAAATATAAGTTTGTGTCCATTAATTTGTTTCTCAAAATAATGGATTAAATAATTGGAATAATTATTTTAAAAATATAATATAATGTCAATTTCATTTCTACAAATTAAAATAAATTACCAAGGTAAAATATAGTTAATACGATTATGTCTAAAATGAGGTAGAAGGATTAAATTAAGGGGTAAAGACCTAAAATATCGTGCAAAATTATCTATAATAGATAGTGTGATGGGATTTTTGACCTTAAAATATCCAACCTCTATAATCTTTCCACTTTAGATCCATTTTCCATTTAATTTTTAATTTAATATTTTTTAAAGAATTAGCATTCATAAAAATTATACTCAACCTCACTAATTAAAGGATAACTCATATCCTCTATTAAAACCACAAATTTCATATTGTTTTTTGTTAAACACATTATTAAATTATCTCTCTAGATATACTGTAGAATTTTTTGGAACCCCTGGTTCTATAATGAATTCTTAACTCCCTAATTTCCAATATGATCTCTTGGAAATGATTTAATTATTTAACATAAATGACAATATTAATTTATGTATATCATTTTTTTTTTGACTTGATTCTGATTTCATTACACTTTATTTGATAATGGAATAGGTTTAAAGTGATTGTTTTAGAAAATAGGTGTCCATGAATCAAAAGGAGATTCTGTTAAAAATATCCTAAAATGGACGTTATATGTCATGAAGCACATACATGACTTGTATCCACCATTCAAAACATGTATGTAAGAGGATAAAATATCCCAAAATCATTTAAAAGTCATGAAAATAACATATTCCATGTGTCTCGAATAAAAATTGTATAAACATTGAATTAAAATTATTTCTCAATTTTCATTTAATGATAATTTACCATGTTGTGAATAGACTACTCATCATGAAATAATGCAATATATCCGACTCCTAAAGATTCAGGTCATGAATGTCTCCAAATACAAATTACATTGATAAATAATTAGATTGAGATTACACAAAGTTAGTATCATACAAGTCATGTAATTATCCATCTATTTATATATAAACCATGGACAGTTGCACCAAAAACATCTTGAAAGTTCATTTTTTTCATTATTTTGTCTCTTTTACTCCACTATACTTCTTTAAATTCATATGTATTCAATTCCTTTTTTATATTTTAATCAAAGACAAGTGTAGTTTATTATGTTATATACTTTCATCATTATTTTCATCTCTGCTACCCATTTTAACATCTGTTTTACATTACTACTGTCGTTATAAATCAAAAGTGTTCCACATTCTTGCATATTTCCATTTTCAAGTAAGTTTTTGATTGATTTTATAATTTATTTGATCATAAAATACTTTATAGGGATTCTTAAATTAGAAATTTCTCTATATAAATAATTTCATTAATCATCCATGAATGGATATCGTTATTTACCTACTTTTGATTTGTACCATCACGAGAAGATCAACTGATTAGGGTATGGGTCAAGAGTAATGGTTGTTCTGATCTTAATTAATATACAAACCAAACATGGTAACCCAATTTTTATTGAACGGGTTAATAAAAAATGATTTATTTAATTATATTATGAAACCTTGACCATGTAAAGTTTAAATGAAAGAACCTAACCTAATTGGAATTGATCCGGCAATGACCATTGGACTGTGATACTTTCATCCAATGATTATAGGATTAATTGTAACTCCCTAAAAATTTAAATTATGAACATTGTGTTCAAAGATTATGACATGGAACAACAAGCGCATATGGGAATATAATATCTAGATAATTTTTAAAATATTTTCTATTTTAAATCAATTAAAAATATTTTATATCTTGTAATTAAAACACCACTGAGTTAGCTTATGTCGCATGGAATAATGATTTTCTTCAATAGCTTTCATTACGCAAAAGACAGAGTTTTACCGAAAAATAACATATCATTAAAATAATATTATACATTATTATGATACATAAAATATATATTAAATCAGTGGTATAAATAGTAATAAATAGATAATAAAGATACATGGTTTACACAAATGTGAAATGATTTCATTTATTACCAAATAATTAAAAATGAATATAAGAAAAAATTGAATATAAAAGAAACATTTTTAGATAAATCAATTATGATACTCACAATGCTATTTTATTCTAATAAATTAAATTACTTAAAATTATGGTGTGATATTAATTTAATATATATATTAAATATTGAATAAAATATTTTTGTTATTCATTTAATTGATTCAATAGACATTTATGAATAAGCACAATATGACACAAAAAATCCTTTATTTTTATAAAGGCATTTTTACCACCTTCTAACAGAGAACATATTTTAAATATAAATTTATAAAGTATTTTAATGTATATGTGTAAAAATAAAAATTATTTTCTAAATTGGTTACGAATAATTAGTTTTGGGTGAATTTATGGTATTTTTCACAGAATTTTATTTTTTTAATGAATAGTGAAAATTATTGAATTTTGATTTGAAACTGCTTTTTCCTATATTTTATTCATAGTGTTTAATTTTTTTTCTATGTTTAATTAGAAAAAATTTTTATTAATTAATCCAATTTACATAGTTGGATTCAATTTTGTTTTAAAATTTAATATGAAATCTTGATGAACATTTGAACGTTTTTACTTTAAAAACCCACATTTTTGTCCCGTCTGTATGATTAAAATTAAATTAATTTCTACCACTTATGTGATTGTAATTTAAAAAATGGTGTCCCATATTTTGAATTAGTATAATTTATAATTTATAATAATATTAACATAGTTTTTAAAAAAATATTAGTTAATGTAATTAAATTTAATTAGAGGGATTAAGAAGAAATTTAGAATAAATAGGATTTCACATTAAACTTAATAGATAAAATAACATAGAAACATTTCCAAAATATATAATATAGACATATTAAGACACTATAATCCTTTTTATAAGCCTATTTATATTATTTTAGGCACTATAAGTTGGTAAAATGTCAGTGTAATTCCCTTTTCCAAAATTTATAGGAGTACCACTCCTCCTCTACTATAAAAAAGACTCACCCTCCCACTTCCTCAAACCTATCAATCCACATTGGATCAACTGGTATATAAAAAAATTTAATATACCACTTATAATCTTATAAGCCTCACTTATTTCATAAATCCATCTAAGGAATCCATTTGGTTCTTACTAAAAAGAGTTAACTGATCCATAGGTAATATAATTTCTTATGCTATTTAGTTTTATTTCAATTATCTACCCCAAAAAATCTCTTAATTATATGAATATATAAAAAAAGTACCATAAATATACTTATATTCTTGTATGTTATGTTTTTCACCTACACATATGAACACTTCGATATAATGGTTAACAAACTTACTCATTATGTGTACTGCAAACCACGATCTCATGAAACGAAGTTGTTCATTTTTCCTTTAAAACATATCATTGATGAGAATTATGATGTAAAATCAATTTATTTATGTTATATATGATATTTATATTGACTTTATAATTTTCTAATTATTTTTTAATATATACATTTATGCACTTCATTTTATGGGAGTATGATAACGTCGTTTGTCGAAGTGTGAAATACCGCCCCTCAAAGCGATGTGATTAGCCCAAACTATAAGTGGAATGTATATTAGATGTTTTTAATAAATACTTGAAACGTATATGGAATGTATATTATAATGGGATATATATACATACATATATATGATTTTTTGATTTTTTAATATGAAAAATAAATCAAATTATTGTTCATGCGTATGTACGACCTACCATTTATAAAAACGGTGCATTTCATTTCTTATCTCCAAATATTATAGATTATGTTAAATTCATATATAGTGGAAATATATAATTAAAAGTGTTTTAACATCCTGGATATTATGAAATCATGATCTACATTTGAATAATAAGAATTAACAAGTAAAAACATACTAAAAAAACATGGTAATTAACACTAGAAATAGTGCAAATAATGAAATATTATTAATAAATAGGGAATAAGATATTATAAAAAGGAACTATATGATATTATAAATATTATTATTGTTATAATATAAATTATTAAAATATTTAAACACCTTATATATGATGTTAAAGGGTGATCATAGGAAAAAAACACAAGGTAATGGATTTTCATATTAGTTTCTTCATGTGTGAGATAAATGTCATTTTGACCACTTAATTCTACTATACAGTGTATCAACTACCAGTTTTGGTATATTTTATTATGAATTATTTTATCATCATGGTATTTGAAACATTCATTTAATGATATTCCTATATTATAATTATGATTTAGAATGATTCAAAGTGGTATGAGACACATTGGAATATTTAAACATTATTATCCTCAAGAATAATTATATAGTTCATTAAAAGGTATTTTTATTAGTGGAAAATATATTAATTTTTTGTTATAATCGCTATCATTTTATTCTCCTAATGTTATCCATGACCCTTTTTAAGTGATAGTACCACTTTCAAACTTTTTGGTACTCAATGTTTTTTATAAAATGTTTTTGAGGAAGGATGACTTCATTTGTCTCTTTAGTTAGGAAACAAATTTTATTCAAAAAACACTATTTTCTAAATATATTTTAAAAAACTATTCTTAAATTTTAAAAAATGATTTAATATGTTAATTTTATCTTTTTTTCTTTTACCAATATTATCAATTCAGTCTTATTTTCTCTTTCCCAACAAGATATTTTTATATCATTTTTACCGTGAAAAAATGTTCTTTTTCCCATGTACTTCATGTATGAATTAACCCGTCATAATTTATTTGAATCTTAATTTTCATGTTTAAATGGTTAATTTTTAAGGAAAATGGTTTCATAAGTGATTATCAAATAAAAGGTTTTTTTTAAAAGTATATAAATAAAAGTATATTATACTCAAGAAGGTTTTTAAAAGATATTTTTATAGTATTTTTATTCCTCAATGTAAATAAAACTTTTTTGTTACTCCACATCAGATACTTTGAATTCATACCATCCTTATTCTTCATCTGAATAGTTTTTGATTGATTTTTATAAGGATATTATTTACATTCACATTGTTTATCTATTTTAATTGCCTTAAAATATTAAATTTCACATCACCATTTGACATTGAATTTCTCCTAAATAACAATATCATTTTTAGGGGTTCAATTATTACCGGAACCATATTCAATTTTTCAAACAGTGATTAAATTTAAATTTATTTGATTATTTTTGGAAACATTGGTAAATATATATCATATATTCAATATGGGTATTTGATATGGAATATTGTTTATTAGATATGTGGAATTCTTGGGACTAGAAAGATATAGACCTGGTACCATTTAGGGTGAGACATATCAGTTGTGGACCGTTTAATTAAATCCCATTAATGAATCGGATGTATCATTATATCAAATTAGTTGGCTACAAAACAATAGAGATTATTTCCAAGCATTATATATGGGTTTTAACCGAATTTTTTAAACTGTCTGGTGCATAGATATTGATAGTATATGTTTTCATTTTCATTAGAAATAATGTCAAATAATTAATAATTTCAATTATTTTTATTTAGTTAATATTTATCCATGAGATTTTGATCCACTGTATCTATGGATTCATTTCATTTACAGTTTGTTGATTAGGTGGAATGTTTCTTAACATCTAATATTGAGTTTTCCTTATCTATTTATTTGAATTAAATTTGATTATAGTTATTTTCTTCCTATATTGCTTATGAAATTCATTATCAAATTCTTGTATATAATTTATGTCTATTATTTATTTACTACACCATAATTAATATTCTCAATGATTGATTATTTCATTCTCTATAATTTAACCTTACTAATAATTTAGGCTTGCCCTTATTTTGTTTAATCTCTCCAAGAATCCAAGAATTATACTGATAAAGATATACAATGATAAGGTAGATGGAATAAAGTAATCCTCAAATGATTTTCTTTCAAATTAGTGTATTTATATTTAATACAAGACTCATGTTTGTATATGGTTTAACAATAGTAACAAACACTTATGTACTTTGGGATTTGATTCCTTATAATCATGAAAATTTAATGGTAGATGAAATTGGATTCATGCTCTCTGTGGTTGAGGCACTACAGTTTGTATCAATTTATGTTTTGTAGAAACCCTAGGAACTAGATTTTGGAAGACAAATATTAGAGAATATAACCCTATGGTATAATTTTATGATAAATATTTAATATAATTATATAATTCTGTTAATAAAGATGTTTTGTGGGAATTTATAGGAATGCATCCCTATTTAGATACTATAAGTGGATGTGGTCCTGAAGCATATGTACGTAGGGGTATCAAATCCAACATGGTGTGTCAAGCCTGACATTGCGTAACCCGTTACAAGATAACGAGCCTTATTGCGCATGTTTTTTGACACTCATGGGTGAAATTTTTAGGGTAATTCAAATTTTAACCTCAAAAAATAATTAATTATTTGTATACCTAATGATAATGAATGGCCAGGCCTAAAACTAATATTTCATAGATTGAATATAATTTTCCAAGATTTAGATTTCCTAAAAATGATTATATGAATTTTCTAATATGATAATTGATGCTCAAACTACTGTTTTCGGTTTTAGTAAATTACCTCCCCTAGGGGATAACCTTGAGAAAAAGGAAGGAACAATGTTGAAAAAAATGGATGAAGTATTTATTTATTTATGACATATTAAAAACCATAGATAAATGGATATTTAGTGAATAGACATATTTTCAGAATTTCCACCATATTTATTTAAGAAATTTAATTAATATGTGTTTATAAAATGAATACATGTATGATTAAGGAAAAACAAACATGTTAGGAAAGGATTCAAGACTTTAAACCAAGACCAAAGGATAATAAGGCTTTCATACCAACCACTAACAGATGAAATGTCCTGGTAAATATGTCAGTATTTCTAATTTAAAAAATTTGATGAATTAATATTAATGATAAACTAGTTGTATTAATAATAGGGTTTAAATATTAATTGATTTACCAAATTGTATTTAGATAGTAGTTAGGAATAAATATAAAGACTTTTCACACCTTTATTTTCCTTACGATTCGTTAAATTTTCATTTTAGTGGTTCACGCGTAAATGTAAAGTTTGGGATATCCATTTCTTGAAGTAATTGATGAATTGGAAATTGTGTGAAGCATAACCCAAGGATTAAACATTTTTTATATAAATATATCAAGTGAGTATATTTTCTTATATTTATAGGCATTAATATAGTTCATTAACATTATGTAAATGATCAAACAAAATGTTGTGTTAATAACATGATTTTTGTGATCTGGTGATCTTCAAAATCATCATAGATTTATTGCTTTAAGGCCCTCAAATTTCCATTTATCATTAAATTGTTTGGAATTGATGACATAAATCAATACCTATAAATTTTTATTCTTTTCAACTATTTACATATCTCTACATTCTACTATTGATCTTCTACAAAGACACCTAATTATATGTTACTCGATGTGACCATTGTAATTAAAATTATCTCTATTCTAGTGGATTTATTACAAAACCTTCTCATGATATTTTATTTCAAACATATGAAATATAAATCAATATATTACACAAATAAAGTTCAAATTATGAGGTCACAATTTATTTAATGTGGGGAGAATGTAACACCGTCAAAATCTAAAGTATGTACATTCTATTTGATAGCGTTCATAGAGCACAACAAAAATCCCATAATGTAATATAACAACCAGAGAATTTATAATATATTTAATATTTCAAAGAAATTAAATATATTTTATATATTTCAATGCACACAACACTATATTATAGTACATTGTACGTAAGAATGAGTTTCATCAATGGCTGGCATTACAAGCAAGACTGAGTTTTTTCAAACAATAATATATCATTAAAACTTTGTTACTTAATATAACAAGACTTAACCTAGAAGTTAAATTAGTTGTTATAAATAGTATCAACAAAACTTTGAAGATATATGGTCTATAAAAGTATGTAATTAATTATTTTTTAACAGTAAACTATATGTTTATACAGTAACTAATTGAATATTAAATGAATATTTTGATTGAAAAATATTCTTATGCCCATAAAGATGTTTAATCATAATAAATTAAATTAATTAAAAATTTTGTTTGATATTAATGTAAAATAAATATATATATTATATTCCATAAAATATTTTTTGTATTTATCCTATAGATTCTATAGGCATAATAAAATAGAAAACCCAATATTACACATGAAAACTTATATATTTATAAAAGAACTTTCAACATATTTTAATGGAAAACTATTTTAAATCTGATTTTGACATTTTTATATATTTAATATGTCCAAATAAACATAATATTATTAAAATTTTAATATAATAATTTTCTTAAGTTTAATGTTTTTTAGTTTTCTGTGTAGTGTGATTTTTTGATGAATAGTGAAAAAAAATGAATTTTAATTCAAAACTACTTTTTTTCTAATTTATTTATTATGTTAAGTAATATTTTATACCGGTTTAAATGTTTATTTAGATTATTTTTTATTAAATAATTATAATTATTTCATTTGAATAAATATACCTTTGAAATTTAATAAAAAACATGAAAAACCTTGGAATTTTTTTACTTTAAAAACCGGCATTGTTGTCCCATTTGAGGGATTAAATTTAAAATAATTTATAAAACTTATGTGATTGAAATTTGGAAATGTGGATACAATAATTACAGTAAGAAAAATTTATAATTTTAAATAAGGTCAAATTGATTTTTCACCAAAAATAATAGAGAAGGTAATTAAAATTAATTATAGCGATTAAGAGAAAAATTAATGTATCAAATCACAAAACATTGAACATAAGGGGCCAAATGACATATAAACTTTTAAAATTTCCATTTTCATGATATATTTTCCCTCTATAATCCCTTTAATTGACATTGGTCTATTATTGGAGCTACACAAAATAGTAAAAACATGGGTGGAGTTCCCTTTTCTGAAATTTACAAGAGAGTCATTCCTCCACAACTATAAAAGGCACTGAACCCTCCAACTTCCTCACACCTATAAAGACAATTTTTCTTGAAAAATATATTCAAAAATATTTCCCCATATTCCCTATTCTCAACTTAGATGCCTAAAATTGGTCATAATACCTTCCAAGGAAACCCTTTGCATCAAAACAAAAGGGGTTAGCCAATTTAGAGGTAACATATTTCCTCAATATATTAAGAGTTATATCCATTATTCACCCAATAAATTATAGTTATTACATTAATATATAAAAATAATAGAATCATAAATATAATGATATGTTTTTTATGTTATGGTTTATACCCATACTTAAACACAGTTCCAACTAATGGGTAATGAACTTACCCTTAATTTGTATGGTGAACTACCACCTCATGAAATGAAGTTGTTCGTTTTTCCCTTACCACCTCTCATAGTTGATATTTATGATGTAAAATATGTTTATATATTTTATATATGATATTAATAATTTATATATACTTATTTTATTAATTATTAAAACATAAATTTATATACTATATTTTGTGTAAATTCGATAACATCATTTGTGGAAGTGTGGACTACCACACCCTTAAAGCAATTTGATTCATTCACACTATAAATAGAATGTATAAAGGGTGGTTTTAGTAAATATATTTAACATATATGACATATATATAATATTGGAATTAAAATATAGATATAAAATTTTCTATTTTCATTCTTTTAAAGTGATAATGAAATAAATGTAGTGTTCATGTGTTCTTATGACCTACCGTCTCTATGAATTTTACATTTAATTTATTATCTCCAAATATTATGGATTATTATAAATACATATATAGTTAATATATATACTAAAATAATTTTTTACACCATATAGATGATTATATCATGATTAATATTAGAATAACTACAATTAAAAATCAATACATACTAAAAAAACTAGGTAGTTAACACCCAAAATAGTTGAAATAATGAATGATTATTAAGAAATGGCTAATAAAATATTATAAGATGTTAATATAAGATATTTTAAATATTATTATAGATATTATATAAGTTATTAACATGTTTAAAGAATGTATAAATGAGTTTAAAGGATGTTTCCTTAAAATGAAACAGAAGGAAAGGTATTTTAATCTCACATTTAATAATCGTGAGATAAATGTCATATTCGCCAGTTACTTATTTTTTTTGGGTATCTACTACAAAAATTCATATATTTTATCAAGAATTATTCAAAATTTATTCTATTTTAATATTTCATTTAATTTTATTCCTTCACTTGGTTTATGAATTAAAATGTTTCAAAGTGTTATGGGACACTTTGGAATGTTTAATGATTATTTTCCTTAAGAATAATTTTAGAGATATTTCAAAGGAATTTACATTTGAGGTACTATATGGAAATTTTTTCATAATACCATTCATTTTCATGTCCTATAATTTTTAACTATCTTTTTTAATTGTTAGTACATAATTGACACTCTTGGGAACTCAAAATTATTTTGAAACTATTTAAAAGAAAACCTAACATCATTTCCTTCTTTAGTTGGAGAACTTGTTTTATTATAAAAAGCATATTTTCTAAAGAGTTTTTCAAAAAATATTTCTACACTTTCCATAATGATATATTTATGAAATTTTTACCTTTTTTGTTTCGAGAATGTTTTTAAAATGATATTCTCATCCCTTTTAAACCTGTAATTTTTTAACATTTTTACCACGAAGAAAGAATGGTCTTTTTACCATGTATGACATGTATGGATTTACCTACTGTAATTTCATTGAAGCATCCTTCATAGGTTTAAAAGGATATATTTTTATGGAATTTATTTAAAAAGTTATTTTCAATGAAAATGTTTTTTCAAAAGGGTTTTCAAACTAAAAAGATATTTTAATCAATTTTTTTAAAAATATATTTTCATAGTTTTCATATTAATCAATGAAAAAACACATTATTTTTAATCCATCATGGATATGTTTTATTTATACCATAATTATTCATCCACTATATTATTTATGATTTATTTATCCATGGATAATATTAACAATCATTTCCTTAATTAATTTTAATCCCCTTAAAATATTCTATGTCATGTGATCAATTAACATTAAATTTCTCCAAAATATCCATATCAATTTTGAGGGATATGATTGTTTCATGAACCACATACCATTTTTAATATGGCGTTTACATTGAAATTTATTTAATAATTTGTGGAAATATTGATAAATTTGTATCCTTTATTCAATATGGATATTTGATAAGGCATATTGTTTATTAGATATGAGGAACTGTTGGGACATGAATGATATGGGTTGGGAACTGTTTGAGTTAATCACTATGTGTTGTTGACTAGTTAATTAAATCCCATCAATGTAACAATAGTCTCCAATGATAAAATTAGTTTGTGATAAACCCTTTATTTTTTTCCAAGAGTAATGATCTGGTTCTACCCATAGATTTAAATTATACGTAGAAAAGATTTGTAATGTATAGGTTTTAATGTTCCTTAGAAATAAAGTCTAATAAATAATTAGTTCTTCCCTTATTATTTAGTTATTATTTATCCATGATACTTTTATATGAAAATTATATGGATGAATATAATTATCATCTCATTGATTAAATGACATGTTTATTACCAGTCTATATTGATTTTTTTATTATCACGTTATTTGAATGTTAAGAGATTCTAGTTATTAGCTTTCCATATTTTTTATAAATGACTTTCTCATTTTTTTGATTAAATATAATGTCTGTTAAGTTATTTATGACTCCATAATTATGATTCACATTGATTTATTACTATTTACACTATAATTTACCCATACTGAGAATTTGAGCTCGCCCTTATTTGGTATCCATTACCTAGGAATCCATGAATTATACTAATAAATATATGCAAGGATATGCTATATGGAACAAAGTTATCTTCAAAAGAATAAAATATTTGTAATTAATGTAATCATTTTCAATACAAGCCTCATGTTTGTATCTGTTTTACCAAGAATACTAAGATCTTCAGTACTTCAGGATTTGATTCCTTCTAATCATGCTAATGTAATGGTAGTTCACACTAGTTCCGAGCACTCTAGTGTTGGGGAATTTCATTAATTAAACATGGTTTATATATATATTTAGAAAAAAAATAATTCAAACTTGGTTAAATATAATTGGGTTGACCATGATCAATTAGGGATATAATAACTACTTCTTATCCTATTTCCCAGGGCTATCCCATATTAGGGCGAAGAATATATTTTTACTCAAAATCCAGAAATTGACCCTAATCCATATATTATTCCTGAATCTAAACCACATCTCAATTGGTTTAATTGAATCTGAAATCCAAATAATTTCATCAGGAATCCTAAACAAAGGGTTTAATTTCATAGTTAATTGTATTTCAGTTCGCCTCTTGGGTTCGACCCTATACTACCACATTATTAAACCATTGTTAAAGTGTAATTTTGGATAAAAGAAATTTATAATCTTATCTTCACTCAAACAAATTAAGCAGCATGTGTGGTTTCATAAAAATTATGAAATTGTTTCCATGGATTAAAAAAATATTAATTACATATAGGAATCTTCATCAGGAATGAATGATTACCTCACCCATCCCTCTTTTCTCTTTTCATTTATCAATATTTCCTTTAGACACCATTGCATCCTTATTATTATCAATTTAATTTTTGAGATTGAAATATATCTTTATAAACACAATCATCTATTTAATTCTTATTTTTGAACCCTCTGGGAGAATTAGTTGAACTCATATTTTGAAAATCCCAATTATGCTCAATTATATTTTGATAGTTCCAATTATGCTCAATTATATTTTGATAGTTCCAATTATGCTCAATTATATTTTTAAAGTTCCAATTATGCTCAATTATAGTTTGATAATTCCTATATTGATTAATGATTAATTACTTATTTCAGTATTTTTGTACACCATGCACATATTCATATATTACAATATTTATATTATCTTCAGAGAATTCAGTTACTGGATGGATATATATATTCTAACTTAACCTATTCTTCCAGTAGAATGCTTAAATAGACAAGTGCACACCATTACAGAACAAGCCTATAGATACAGACAAGTCACTGTTATGCAATCCTACCGATACAGACAAGTCACCGTTATGCAAGCCTACCGATACAGACAAGTCTACCATTATGCAAGCCTACTGATATAGACCAGTCTACCGTTATGCAAGCCTACTGATACAGACAAGTCACCGTTATTCAAGCCTACCATTACAAACAAGTTACCGAAGGAAGTCTACCGATAGAAAGGCTACCGTTACACAAAAGGTCACCGGTACATTATGTCTACTGCTACCAATCAAGTCTACTGATAGACAAGAAGTCTACTGATAGAAAGGCTATCGTTATACAAGAGGTTACTGATACAAAGACTTACCGATACACAAGGCTACCGATATCCAAAGCTACCGTTCAAGAGAATATGACGCTGCCTTAATTTATTTATCTTTATTTAATCTAACCAACGGTCATATCATGTATATTTTAATGTTGTGTCATTTATTTAATGAAGGTTGTTGGATGTCAGGGAACAGTACCTCGTACCTTCAAAAAGAAATCCTTTCTTTTACCGGAGCTCGTGCCATAAATATAAGAATTCCTTGTTGCTGCAAAAGATACGACACATATACAAGACACTAAGAACATACAAGGAATATACAGAGCTCATACAGATATTCATGCATGATCAAGAAGCCGTAGAAGCTCATATACACTCAAGCTTACTCAAGAATAGTTCTTTACTTTAGCGAGGATTTTTAAGAACTTCATTGACTACATTTTCACTGTCTCTGAACCTAGATGTCAAGAAAACAACACTCTGTTTTCCATAGAGAAACCAGAAGAGGACTCAGAACCATTTCTGATCAAATTTGAAGAAGTCCATGGCTACACTGCAATCACTAGAGCCATTCTAAATTCTATATCTTACTCAGTGCTTTGTTATTTCATTATGAGAAGTGTGTGTCCTCAGTTTTAATTTACACATACACTGTCTCCTGAACCTTAACTGGAGGATCTATAAATCCCCATTCAAACTCTTTACATCTTTTATTTCCCACTGTGGATAGTGGTATAGGTCATGTGTGACCTGGACAGCTGTATTTGCTGTTGTTTTTGTTTCCCACGAAGAACTGTGGTAGAGGTCTTTGACCTGGATAGTTGTAAACTGTTGTGAACCCCGATCCAGGGTGTGGATCAATTTTATATAAATTTTTGAGAGGACTAAGCCTCGACTTGAGACTGAAACTCTTGGTTATATTTGTTATGATTTATTTAGTTTTATCTAAAACCTTTTATTCTTCTTCTAAGTGCTTTAAAACATAAATTGTTTTTCAAAATTACTCTGATAATTGCAGTAGCAAGTGTTTTCATTACTTTCAAATCATTAGGTTAGTTTCAAAAGCTAATCTGATCTTCTGATTAGATTAACTGGGAATTATTCAATCCCTTGAGAACCTAACTGAAAGTTTTCTTTAGTTAAAATTCACTACAATTCAATTAGTATTTTAAAATTGGGGAATTTTAGTAAAATATTTTAAACAGAAATTTTAATTGGAACTCAATTCACCCCCCTCTTGAGTGTCCACTCCGACCAACATTTGGTATCAGAGGATTTTAAAATATTTTCTGAAGTACTTTGTTTTTCAACTGTGATTTTAGTTGTATTTTAATGTTCTTAAAATTTCTATTATTTTTAAATTTTTATCTCTTTAAATTTTTTGATTCAACCCAGCTATCATGGATAACAGACTAGAAGGTGTTGCTACTAATAGACCACCATTTTTCAATGGAAAAAACTATGCTCAGTGGAAGATTAAGATGAAAATTCATTTAGAGGGCATGGGTTTTAATATTTGGACTGCCATAGAATCAGAATTTAAAATTCCCACTACTGTTAGATCTACTTGGAATGAATCTACTAAGATAGCTCACAATAATAATTTCAAGGCTATGAATGTTCTGTATTTTTTTTTAGGAGATGAGGAATTTAATAGAATATCTGCTTGTAAGACTGCATATGAAATTTGGGATACTTT
Source organism: Viscum album (assembly GCA_963277665.1). NCBI lineage: Eukaryota > Viridiplantae > Streptophyta > Magnoliopsida > Santalales > Viscaceae > Viscum > Viscum album. The sequence continues at coordinate 529,694,554 of OY728146.1, forward strand.
AAGTGTTTCTCATGAAGGAACAACTAATGTTAAGGAAATGAGATTGAATGCCTATACTATTAAATATGATAATTTTAAGATGAATCCCGATGTACCCATTTCTGAAATGTATCTCAGGTTTAACGAAATTTTCAATACAATGATTTCACTGGGAAAGGACGTTTCATCAAAGCAGAAAATCATGAGAATTTTGAGATGCCTACCTGAAAGATGGAGGGGCACTTCTATTTCAATCAGAGAATCTTGTGATATTGGTAAACTGCTAGTAAAAGAACTTATTGGAAAGTTTATGATGTATGAAGAAGAGATTAAGGTAAAAAAAGAAGATGATGATGAACCAATAGGGAATTCATTTGCCTTCAAGACATCTACATCAAAGAATAAATATAAGGAGAAACCTCAAGCTGTAAGTGATAGCTCAAGCTGTGAAGAAAGTGAAAGTGCATCTGACAGTGATGCAGAAATGGATCACATAGCCATAAGATTTAAGAAGTTTTATAGGAAGAAGAAGTTTTTCAGAAAATCAAATTACAAAGGTAAGTATGACAATAAGGGACACTGGAAAAAGGACTGGAAGAAATCTGAAAAATCTGATGAAGTTGTCTGATATGAATGCAAAAGAAAAGGACATATAAAATCAGACTTTCCAAAGCTGAAATACAAGAAGAAGGTTGAGTATAAGGATAACAAGTATAAGAAAGCCACGAAGGCTAATTGGAGTGCTTATGAGGATAGCTCTAGTGAATCTGAATCTTCTGAGACTGAAAATAGAAATAAGGCAAACATGTGTTTTATGAAAAACACTTCTAAGGTAACATCTGAAACTCCTGCTTTAAATACATATTATTCTGGATATGATTCTGATTCTGAAAATATGTCAAAATCTGAACTGTTTTAATACTGTGATATGTTGGAAGAAATTTGTAATAAGCTGAAAGATAAATACAAAGGTTTAAAGAAATAGTATGCTTTAACTATTAAACATAAATCTGATCTTGACATAGAAATGGAAAGTAATGCTCAGTTTCATAAAGAAAACACTGAACTAAAATTGTCAAATGAGAACTTAGGAAGGATTTAGAATAGTTTACAAATGGAAAAGATACTCTTACTCAAATTCTAGGTAAGCAGATTGCACCTAGATAACTACTGGTATATGATACCAACTTGGACAAAGAAAAATTACCAAAACTAGATTTATTTCTAAATATGGAAAAAATGTAGATAGTTCTAGTTCTGGAAGTCCATATGCTTCAACTAGTTATATTCATAGTTACGGATCTAACAAGGTTTATCTTTCAAAATCTGTTGATTCTACAAATTTTATGAGACCCATAAGAAAAATTTGGGTACCTAAAGTTTTATTGGCTAACCTGTCTGGACCCAAGAAAATCTGGGTACCAAAATCATTTCCTATCTAAATCTGTTTTGTAGGGAACCTTCTTAAAGAGCTCCTATAAAAAAACTTGGTACTTGGATAGTTTATGTTCAAGACACATGTTAGGAGACTTCTCATGCTTTAAAATCTTAGTCAGAGTTGATGGAGGTTTTTTCACCTTTGGTGATAATTCTAAAGGGAAAATCATCGGCTTAGGCCAGATTGGTAACACTGACTCAGTATTAATTTCTAAAGTTCTATTGGTTGATGGACTTAAGAATAATTTACTAAGTATTTCTCAGTTATGTGATGATGGTTTTAATGATAAATTTGAAAATGATTCTATCAATGTTTTTAATTCTATAAATGCTTTAGTATTTTCTGCCTTGAGAAATGAAAATGTCTATATTGTTGACTTAAATTCTTTAGCTATGCAAAATATTACTTGTTTAAATGCTTTTCACAAAGATTCTTGGCTTTGGCATAGAAGATTAGGACACTGCAATGTATATTCACTTATAAAACTTATTAAGAAGAACTTAGTTAGAGACCTACCAAAACTTGAATTACCAACAGATAAAGTTTGCAATCCCTGTTAAAAGGGAAAGCAATAAAAAGTTTCTTTCAAATCAAAGAAAGAAGTGTCAAATTCTCAACCTCTCGAGTTGGTTCACATGGATTTGTTTGGACCTTCTAGAGTTTCTAGTTTAAATGGGAAGCACTATGTCTATGTTCTAGTAGATGACTATTCTAGGAATACTTGGGTATATTTTCTAGCTCACAAAAGTGAATCTTGTTCTTACTTTGTTAAATATTCCATGTTTGTAGAGAACCTTAGTGGACTTAAGATTAAAACCTTGAAAAGTGATCATGGTCGTGAGTTTGAAAATCATGAGTTTGAATCCTACTGCTCACACAATGGCTATAGTCACAATTTCTCTACCCCTCGTACACCTCAGAAAAATGGTGTAGTATAAAGGAGGAATAGAACCCTTTAGGAAATTGTCAGAACCATGCTCAATGATTATGACCTACCTGTTTATTTTTGGGTTGAAGCTGTCAATACAGCTTGTTATATTATCAATAGAGTTTTGATCAGACATGTTCTTAAGAGGAACCCTTATGAGTTGCGGAACCATAGGAAACCTAAGGTTAACTACTTCAGAGTTTTTGGTAGAAAAGTCTTTATTATTAATACAAAATATAATCTTGACAAGTTTGTATCCAAGAGTGATGAAATAATTTTCCTAGGTTACTCTATTTCTAGTAAAGCCTATAGAGTTTTCAATAAGAGAACCAAATGTGTAGAGGAATCTGTTCACATCAAATTTGATGAAACTGATCCACATGAACCTATGAACTCTCTTGAAAATCTTGAAGATGATCTCTCGGTTTTGAACCTTAATGATAAAGACAGTGGACCTACAGTTAAAACATCTAGTTCTGAAAATTTTCTATAACCTTCTTCTGTTGATTCCAAAACTGTTGATGAACCAGAAATCTCAAGCCCTACCTTTTCGAGACCAACTAGGATCCTAAAGAACCATCCTTTAGATGTTGTTGTAGGTAATCTAGGTTGAGGAACACATACTAGAGCTTCTCTAAGAAATCAGTTCGAACATCAAGCCTTTCTTTCATAGTTAGAACCTAAAAATATCAATTATTCTATCAATGATGAATTTTGGGTAATGGATATGCAAGAAGAACTAAATCAATTTGAAAGAAATAAAGTCTGGGAATTAGTAGAAAGACCTAAGTAAACTTTAACCATAGGCACAAAGTGGGTGTTTAGAAACAAAGTTGATGAATCTGGAAACATCATTGGAAACAAACCTAGACTAGTTGCACAAGGTTACAATCAAGAAGAAGGAATTGGCTCTGAGGAAACCTTTGCACCTGTAGCTAGATTAGAGGCAATTAGGATCTTACTTGCCTTTGCATCACATCTTAATTTCAAGTTACATCAAATGGATGTGAAAAGTGCTTTTCTAAATGGTTTTATTGTTGAAGATTTTTTTGTAGAACAACCACCTGGTTTCTCAAATCCGCACTTTCAAAATCATGTTTTTGAACTTTCTAAAGCTTTATATGGTTTAAAACAAGCTCCAAGAGCTTGGTATGAAAGACTTACAAATTTTCTTATTTCAAAAGGATTTACAAAAAGAATTTCTGATCCCACTCTTTTTATAAAAATAATTTTAAAAGATGTTTTAATAGTACAAATCTATGTTGATGATATTATTTTTGGATCTTCTAAAATTTCTTTATGTACTGATTTATCAAAGGTTATGCAAAATGATTTTGAAATGAGCTTAATGGGAGAGCTAAAGTACTTTCTTGGATTTCAAATCTTTCAAACTAAAGATGGTATTATTTTAAATCAAAGTAAATATACTAAGGATTTATTAAAACATTTTGGTTTGGATAGTATTAAGGGAAGTTACACATCTATGAGTACCACCTGTAAATTAGATATTGATGAAACTAGGAAACCAGTATATCAAACTAATTATAGAGGTATGATTGGGAGTTTACTTTATCTTACTGCTAGTCGACTTGATATTATGTTTAGTGTATGTATGTGTGCTATATTTCAAGCTAACACTAAAGTGTCACACTTACTTGTTGTTAAAAGGTTTTTCAAATATCTTAAATATACTGCTAATTTGGGACTGTTTTACCCAAAAGAACAATCATTTGATTTAATAAGTTATTCATATACTGACTTTGCTGGATGAACGTTAGATAGAAAGATCACATCTAGAACATTCCATTTACTTGGAAAGTCCCTATTATCATGGTGTAGTAAGAAACAGAACTCGGTTGTGTTATCTACTGCTGGAGCAGAGTATATAGCTGCTGGTAGTTGCTGTGCACAGATTCTGTGGATGAAACACACTTTATTGGACTATGGGTTTGATTTTAAACATTTTTCAATTAACTGTGACAACACTAGTGCGATCAACATCTCAAAGAACCCTGTGTCTCACTCTAGAACCAAACACATTGATGTTAGACACCACTTTTTAAGAGATCATTATCAAAGAGGTGATATAACTCTTTAATTTATATGCACTGAACTCCAATTAGCTGATATTTTCACTAAGACTTTATGTTTAGAAAGATTAAGTTTCATTAGACACGAATTAGGAATGATAACTTACTCTTAAAACCGTTAAATAAACCTCACCGGTAGATAAACCTCACGGTAGATAAACCTCACCGATAGATAAACCTCACCGGTAGATAAACCTCACCATTGGATAAACCTCACCGTTGGATAAACCTCACCGTTAGATAAACCTCACCAATAGAAAAACCTCACCGATAGATAAACCTCACCAGTAGATAAACCTCACCGTTAGGATGAACCTCATTGTTAGGATAAACCTCACTGTCGGGATAGACCTCACCGTTAGGCTAAACCTCACCATTAGGATAGACCTCACCGGTACATCTCTCGCACTGGTTTAAATTTTCGTATTAAGGTCGAGACTTTGAATTTCTTTTTAATAAAATATTTATTTTATATGTGAATCCTAAATGATATTAAACCCGACTCTAGACATCACTCAATAACCGAGAACCCATCTGTTCGAATCCCTCTTACCTAAACCTCTCAAGCTCGCAAAAACCCTAAGCCTCAGAATCTGAAATGGCCCGTGTGAATCGACCCTCAGTGGATGAAGGGAGTGATGCGCCGCAAGCTAAGAAGCAGAAAGTAACCAATGTTGGTACCAGTGGAAGCAGTAGAGATGCTGTTCGAAGGAATCCTATGAATCCACATTTATTGAAGCGAGAAATTATAGTAGAAAAGGAATTATGTGCGGAATGGCTGCTGGAAAGAAAGTCCTTGATTCTGAAGATTTTACAAGAACAAGGATGGCTCGAATGCTTCATGAACAATAATGGACCGTATTATCCAGCACTGGTAAAAGAGTTTTATGAGTTTGTCTTTTTTGAGTCTTCAAAAGAGGAGAATAGGATGATTTCTTGTGTGAATGGTCAAAAATTTTTGTTCTCATCAGTTGAATGGGATGAGAACCTTAGAGTTCCTCATAGTGTTGATTATGGATATTATTCAAAATCCATACCTACTGCTAGTGAATTTTTTGAATATGAGGATTCCTTGTTGAAATTGACAGGAAATGGAACTCATAGAAAGGTAATTTCTGTAGAGATGGAAGGGGAGGATAAACTACTTTTCAAGTTCATTCAGCATGTGATTAGTCCAAAGAGAGGAGATTTTTCTACCCCCAAATTTCAGGATATTTATTTGTTGTATCTATTAAAGCATGGAGTAATGGTGAACTTGTGCAGATTGCTAATGATTCAGATTGAGGATATGACTAGACCAAAGTCTAAGTCCAATGCACTATTCTTTTCCATGTTGATTTCTATTATGTTGAAGGAAAAGGAGGTAGCGGGACCTCAAGATGAAACTGTTGTGGTTAAGGAAAATTTTTGCATCACCAAGACTGTTTGTAAGTTTATGAAAGTTAGATGGAACCCTTGGAAGAAATCATGGGTTAATGATGAAGGTAAAATCTATGACAAGTACACACCTATGGACCATCCTTCTAGACCAAAGGATGTGAGGGATCCTGTCCTTGGACCAGATGAGCTAGAACCTATCTACACTGATGATGGAACTAAAGCTGAGGAGGAAGAGACATCAGTTGAGGAAGGAGGAGACCCAGATTTACCTCCTAGTCCTATGCCCCAAAACATTTGCTATGGAGCAGCTATCCCCCCAAAAGAACTACCAAGGAGAGAATCTGTTTTGAAGGAAAGTGATACTGAGACCACAGAAGAAGAAGAAGAACCATATCAGTATGTTGTTAAGGACACCTCTAAAGAGGATGAAGAAACCGAATCAGATTAGCTTGCTCAAAAAGAAAAGGAGGTTGCTGGTGAAGCAGATGATGAGGAAAATAAAGAAGAAGAGCTCAGTTTGAGCCCTCTGATAGACAGTACAGCCAAGATAGTGCCTGATCAGGAAGCAGAAGTAGCATCTACTTCCATTGATGAAAGAGTTTTTCAGCCCTTAGAGCAAATGGTTGTTGCATCTGCTGAAGTTGTTGAGGAAGTTGTGGAGTTACCTCGAGCAGAACTGTTGGAGGAAATACCTCCAGTGAATGCTCTAAGTGAGGGGGAGCATCTTGGTTCAATATCAGTGTTGTATGACATTAAAGGTTGGACATCAGATCTAGGATATATGGTTCTTGGACTTAATTATGAATATTTGGATGAGGAAGACCATCCCCAAAGAGAATCATTTATCCTACCTGTTGTGGCTGAAAATTTGGAAACCAAGGAGGACATTGAGTCCTTAAAGGCTGAAATGAAAGAAGCACTGATAGAATCAGTGGCAGATTTGAAGCAAAGTCTAGTTGATGAAATGAGGAGTGTGGATAAATCCCTGGAGCTTTCTCTGGGATGTGTTGTGTCTAGTCCAGTGAAAGGAATGATGAATGAAGTTAAAGTATGTCATACTCAGATTGAGAGTTGGACAGAAGCAGTGGTTTCTCTAACACAATCGATTGCTTCATTAAATTCCATGAACAACTCTCAAACCCAAGTGAATATTGATATCAGATATATCAAATAAGTAGTTAAACAGTTTGAGGAAGTATTTTAGGATTTTAAGAAATCAGCCAAGGAACATTTGAACAGTCAAGATGAACTTGTTCAGAAGGTGGTTAGTAATCTGACATAATCTTTCAAGGAGACAGTAGCTTTCTCAGTTAGACCCCTTCCTTCATCTAGCTCCACTGTGAACCTTGATCAGATCAGAATTGTTATCCAGGAAGAGTTGGCTAAGGGCAGTACCAGTGGTACCTCAAATACTCAGATCCTTGCTACCACTAGGGAAGTTAGTAGTTTTTTTCATGATCACCTATGAGCAGCTACTGCTTCTCAAGAGGCAATTAAAAATAAGGTAGATTCTTACTTTTAGAAAGTCTATTCCAAGCATCAAATAACCAATCATTTCAATATCTTGATGGAGAATATGAATTTGCCTCCAGTGACTCAATATTTCAAAGAACGGGTTAGTAATCTCAGGGTGCTTACTCCGACCTTGGATAAATTCATTGAAAATCGAGATGATTTTGTGTCAGCAATGGAGAGAGGAGGCAGTATTATTATGGATTTCAAGAACCTATTGCTACCATTCTTGCATGTGGATGCTAGACCTATGATTTTCCCTCCTTCCCTTCCTGCCTCTGCCTCTGGGAGTACACCTCAGTTGACTCCAGTTCAGGCTATTTGAGGCTTGACACCTATGATCCCACAGAAAACCAAATATTTCAGATCCGGTACAGTTTTAGTGGCTGAACCTCCAGTTGTTTTTTCAGCTATTCCCAAGCCCACTACTCAATCTGACCCTGCACCCTATTTTGATCCTAAGGGAAAGAATCTTGTTCTAGAGAAATATTTAGTAATTCTGGATGTTTTTTATGGGATTCACTTGTACTTTCTTTTGTAATACTGACTTTATCAGTTTGTATCTCTTGTGATTTAATGGAAAGTTACTCTTACATTCTCTACTTTTCTTTGTTTCTATGTAAACTGTTCTATTTTAGTCTCTACATTTCTCTGATTCTACCCTTCTTTTTGTTAATCACAAAGGGGGAGAAAATGAAACAATGAAACTAATGAGAACTGGGAGAATTCAAGGGGGAGAAAAAAATGAGAACTTTGTTTTAAAGTTTTTTTTTTGGAAATTTTTCCTCTCACACCATTTTAATTTTCTTAATACTTTGGCATAAGTTGTGATTATCAAAAAGGGGGAGATTGTTGAACCCTCTGGGAGAATTAGTTGAACTCATATTTTGAAAATCCCAATTATGCTCAATTATATTTTGATAGTTCCAATTATGCTCAATTATATTTTGATAGTTCCAATTATGCTCAATTATATTTTGATAGTTACAATTATGCTCAATTATAGTTTGATAATCCATATATTGATTAATGATTAATTACTTATTTCAGTATTTCTGTACACCATCCAAATATTCATATATTAAAATATTTATATTATCTTCAGAGAATTCGGTTACTGAATGGATATATATATTCTAACATAACCCATTCTGCTAGTAGAATGCTTAAACAGACAAGTGGTCACCATTACAGAACAAGCCTACCGATACAGACAAGTCACCGTTATGCAAGCCTACCAATACAGACAAGTCACCGTTATGCAAGCCTACCTATACAGACAAGTCTACCGTTATGCAAGCCTATCGATACAGACAATTCTACCATTATGAAAGCCTACCGATATAGACAAGTCACCGTTATTCAAGCCTACCGTTACAGACAAGTTACCAAAGGAAGTCTACCGATAGAAAGGCTACTATTACACGAATGGTCACCGGTACATTAATTCTACCACTACCGATCAAGTCTACTGATAGACATGAATTCTACCGATAGAAAGGCAACCATTATACAAGAGGTTATCGATACAATGACTTACCGATACACAAGGCTACCGATATCCAAAGCTGTCGTTCAAGAGAATCCGATGCTGCCTTAATTTCTTTATCTTTATTTAATCTAACCAATGGTAATATCAGGTATATTTTAATGTTGTGCCATTTATTTAATAAAGGTTGTTAGATTTCAGGGAATCGTACCTTGTACCTGCAAAAAAGAAATAATTTCTTTTGTCGGAGCTCGTGCCATAAATATAAGAAGTCCATGTTTCTGCAAAAGAGATGACACATATACAAGTCACTATGAATATACAAGGAATATACAGAGCTCATATAGATATTCATGCATGATCAAGAATATGCAGAAGATCATACACACTCAAGCTTACTCAAGAAGAGTTCTTTACTTTGACAAGGATTTTGAAGAACATCATCGACTACTTTTTCACTCTCTCTGAACCTAGATGTCTAGCAAATGACACTCTGTTTTCCAGACATAAACCAGAAGAGGACTCAAAACCATTTCTGATCAAATTCTAAGAAGTACATAGCTACAATGAAATCACTAGAGCCATTCTAAATTCTATATCTTACTCAGTGATTTATTATTTACATTATGAGTTGTGTGTGTCATCAGTTTTAATTTACACATACATTGTCTCTTGAACCTTAACTAGAGGATCTATAAATCCTCATTCAAACTCTTTACATCTTCTATTTCCCGCTTTGGATAGTGGTAGAGGTCGTGTGTGACATGGATAGCTGTATTTGCTGTTTTTTTCCCATGAAGAACTATAATAGAGGTCTTTGACCTGGACAGTTGTAAACTGTTGTGAACCCCAATCCAGGGTGTGGATCAATTTTATATAAATTGTTGAGAGGAATAAGTCTTGGCATGAGACTGAACCTCTTGGTTATATTTGTTGTTCTTTATTTAGTTTTATCTAAAACCTTTTATTCTGCTGATAAGTGCTTTAAAACTTAAATTTTTTTTCAAAATTACTCTGATAATTGAATTAGAAAGTGTTTGAATTACTTGCAAATCATTAGGTTAGTTTGAAAAGCTAATCTGATCTTCTGATTAGATTAACTGGGAATTAATCAATCCCTTGAGAACCAAACTGAAAGTTTACTTTAGTTCAAATTCACTACAATTCAATTAGTATTTTAAAATTGGGGGATTTTAGTAAAAGAGTTTAAACAGAAATTTTAATTGGAACTCAATTCACCCCTCTCTTGATTGTCCACTCCGACCAACACTTACTATAGAAGTCATGTAGGAAAAATCCTTCGTTACATGAAATATGTGCCACCTGAACGAAATTGTGAGAAACCCCGACTGAAATAATGCATGATTATGAAAAATAAAATTAATTCTATTAGTGGTCTTTCAACTTACATTTCCAACATTCCCGACCAGGAATATACATTCAAAATAAAACAAGGACTCATTAATATGATCCAAAATATTTTCCATTTTATTATAATTTATAGAGAAGGGAATCATGATCATATTTATAATAAGATTCTAATGATAATATTTACAATTTCATAGAAGGTTTAGATACCTTCTACAATTAGGGAGTGTTATATGATGTACTCATGTTTTATATCTTCGTATTCTCTTTGCATTTCCAAGAAAAGGATTACGTAAAAGACCATTATACAAAGTAAATTAGAAAATGTTAAGAACTAGACATGATGTTCTTAGATAACTATTTCCCACATGTATTAACTTGAATGCTCTAAAATGACATTTAAAACATCACCCAGAAATATTGATATTCTTACTTGGAGGACTGAGATGGCTTCAAGGAGCTCAATAAAAAGTTCTCACATCATTGACTTGATGTGTTACATCATCTGCGAAATTATACTAAGGCCTCTAATTATATTCTTGTTGAGTGGTAGATGACACCGCTAATGTTGGGATAATGCTCAAAATGACCTCAATAAGGAAGTGGAATTATAGATAAGGACACAAACAATTCCAGTTTTGGTAGAGTGATCTATGAGTGATGTAGTGCGAATTTAACCAACTAGAATATATCTCATGTCTAGAGACACAAGTAGAGTCCCTTACATAGATGTTGGAATCATCCCATCTACCTTTTGTACCACTATACACTCATATTCCTATTATGGATATTAAATCCTACCACGAGTGTAGATGCCCAAACCCATACCCAAACTACATAGAAGGAGTAGATGAACAACAAATCCAATATTTCAATTACATTAACTACAATCAACTAAGTAATAATACTAGAAACCATAGTAGTATTTTCAATAGAGGTTGTCTCAATAGTGGCTACAAAATAATCATAGGTACTATAAAATAATAAGTGGAAAATCACTACTAGGGAACAAAGGACCACTGGGAAACCAGTTAGTGAATCTGGTTCCTCGACCACCCCCAAAAATTCCCCAATTTTCCTCTTAAGGCCTAGTAATAATTTTAACCTGATCCAAAAAGACCAAAAAAACTAGTCCCACCACTTCAATAAATCATGGAGAATTTATTCACATTTTTTTACAAAAATAGGATAATTAGATTACCATAAAAGAGATCGAAATGAAAAATCAATGTGTGTTACTCTGATCTACCATGCACGAAATGAGGAAGCCGACAATGACCTTATCGAATAAATTATAAGGAACACTACCTCATAATATAATTATATATATTGAACAATAATACAAATATATGGTAATAAGGAGAAGAAAATTTATACATTTTTAGAAACCCTATAGAGGAGAAGGAAAGAATCCTGAAGATCCCATGAAATATGAAATAGTTTATTGTAAGGATAAAAATTAAAGCCCAACTAGAAATGATGAGGAGAGAAATATAGATTAAAAAACAAATGAATAATCTCCAATGAAATAACAACATAAAGTATACATATATGTAGAGCCACAATATTAAAAACAACCTCTATCAATATCAAAAATACTAAGGCATGGTATAATTGAAGGGATATATAAGAAATGTTTATAAATGTTCAAAAAATTTCCTATCAACATCCAATTTTATTAATCCATTTTCCAAATAAATATATATGATAAATTACTAATTAAATTTATCTTCAAATAGTGGAATATGGAAAAACATGGAGTAATATAATTAAAATAATAATACATTGTAGGTTTTAAGAGAAGATTCCACTAAAATTGAAATACACTAGTAGTTTCCTAATCCATTTCACTATATGGTCATCCAACTTCAGAAGGGATATATGCGATTTAGGTGACAACAGTATCCTCATGACAATGAGTGAATTCCTAAATATATTTTTAAATTATTAAATAAATTAAGAGTGGGCTTAAAATAATGAACTATCCTTCATGTAACCTTAAGGACTTCATTGGGATTTTTTATTCAAATTTTGAAATTTCAATTTTCCAGAGGACTTCCTTATATGGAACATAGAAGAAGATGTTGAAATTCAGATTATCCATTGATGACAATTCATATCCACTTATAATGAAATTATTTATGTGAATGAGGGGAGAGTCACATTCAATATAGGTGATGAATATGTTTTTTGTCCTAGTTGAAGCCACCAAATAAAAAATGATTATTTTAGACTGCCACAATACCTTTGTAAATGAAGATAATAATGACTAAATGACCACCAAGGAAGATATTGAGACACAATATCTTGATGAAAATGAGGATTGTGACTATGTGTAAGTGAACTACATAATACCTATAATAATAAACACTATCCCATCATTCACACCCTTATTCATCTAGCCACCAACACTAGAGATGAAACATCTCCCAAACACACTCATGTAGTCATTACTAGAGATGAAAATTTCATTTCCATTCATCAGCATCTTATAACCATCAAAAAAACAAGAGGATAACATGATAGATGTTCTAAAATGACATAATAGGTCAATCAATATGAGGTTGGTAGATATAACAGGGATCAACAACACAATCTACACACATAAGAATTCATGAGGAGAAGGTGATTACACCAAACTCCTACCCCTGCAGAGACCCACACCACCAATGAATGTTGTTGTTATGAAAGAATTACTAAAAATTATTGATATAGGAATAATATTTTTAGTTTCTAAAAACTATTGGGTGATTTTTCTATAAGAAAATATAAAAAATGAGACCTCAAAAGAGTAAAAAATGAAAAAGATGAACTAATATAAACTCAAACCAACATTAGATTCAATGAATCTATGGATTATAGAAATATAAATACAAAAACATGAAAATATCATTTCCCCCTTCTTTTCATGCATCAAATTCTGGATAGATTGGCATGACCTGAAATCTATTGTTTCAGGGAAGGATATCATGATTCAGTAAAATTTCATTCAACACAATTGAATATTTAATATCTAAACTGACATGTCCTTTTGGTGTGATCATCTATAGACACATTTCATTTAGTATGTGTAATTCACCCAAAAACTTACAAAGGACTATGAAAAATATATTATATGATCTGGATAAGGAATTCACATATGGATGATTTTTTAGGTTATAGAATAAATTTCAATGAATTATTAATTAATCTATAATTAGTTTTGAAACATTGTAATGAAAATTCCATGGTTTTAAAATGGAAAAATTGAGATTTATTATCTATGTAGGCAGAGTAATATGACAGAAAACATAATGAATGGAATGAATGTTGATCTAGAAATGATCAATGTGATCAGAGATTTAGCTAATCCCTAAATGGTAAAAGGAATAAGGCGATTTCTGATCAATCCCAGATTCTACCGCTGCTTAATAATATATTAAGAAAAATTATTCCTCCATTTGAAACACAATATTAAGAAGGATAATCCTTCTGAGTTCACTGAAGAGTATTTTCGGGAATTCAATCTTTTGAAGGAATGCTAGGTGGCTAATCCACTTGTAATTTCACCAGACTGGGACAAATAATTTGAGTTAATGTACGATTCTAGTGACTTCCCTATAATAAGTATCTTAAGGAAAATAATCAAACACATTTTCTATCTCATTTACTATGCAAGTAAAAAACTAAATGGAGTGATGGTAAACATGAAATTAAAATAAAATTAACTCTTACTAGGCATATATTCTATAAAAATGATTCGCTTATATCTTTCTATGTCAAAGGTAATTCTCTACATTCACCATGAAGTAAAAAAATATTTATTAATTAAAAAGGATTTCAAACTACAGTTATTACGATAGATCCTAATGATGAAAGAGTTTGAAATTATCATAATAGGAACTAAGGTGATATATGACATCATTACTGATAATCTATCTAGAATTCCACAACCCATCTGTATATCAAAGATGAATTTCCCTGGGAAAATATTTTCAACATAAACAGTATGGAATGCCTTTTGTTTTCCAAAATATCAAATAGTCTCTCCACATGACCACTTTACCCAAACCTCTCATACTAGAAAAAATATATATTTTTATGAATACTCACACTACTATTGGAATGATTGTCTAATTTTTAATAGTTATACTGATGACCTAATGCATCACTACATCCCTAAACATAAAATATAATGTTTTCTCCAGAATATTTGTAGGTCCAAAACAAGAGGTAACTATGGATGTGAATGCATAGTGGAAAAAACTATAAAATGTAGACATTTATCACCCACACTCCATTTAAATGAAATTAATTGTTCCCATTGTTGTGATTAGTGCCAACGAGCTAGAAAAATTGGATAACAAAATGAAATTCAACAAAACTGAGACATGCAATTCAAAATATTTGGCAGATGGGTAGTAGAGTTTATGGGGCCATTACCTAATTCACATGGAATGTTCGATATCTGAGTTGGTGTTGAATACATCTTCTAATGGGTAGAGGCAAGATCCATAAATCATAACATGGAAGAAGTGGTCTTGAACTTGTTGAATAAAAATATCATTTCATGATTCTAAGAACCTTGATTAATCTTTAGTGACAAGGGTTCACATGTTACCAATAATATTGTTAAGGTATTAGTGTAGAAGTATAGAATTTGGTACAACACATGAACATTATACCACCCAAAAACAATAGAGAATGTTGAATTGAAAAATAAGGAAATAAAAAACCTAGAGAAGACATTGAACAAAATTATAAAGAATTGGATCATCAAATTATATGTTTAACTATTTGTGCATCATATAACATAAAAAACCCTCATCGACACTACTATATTTTTACTAGTGTATATAAGGTCATTCCATTTTCTGGTGGAAGTTATTTATTTATCATATTGGGAAATTAAGAAATTAAATATAGATTCCCAAATATTTGGGGATATTTAGATGCAGAAAATGGATGAAATGAATGAAATAAGAAAAGTATATATTATGAGAACACAATAATTTTTATCAAAAATTACAAAATTTTCATGACTAGTGAATCACTTGAAAAATCATTCCACATGGGAATATGGTAATGTTATTCAATTCCCGATTCAAACCATTCCCATGAAAATTTAAATCCATTTTCTCAAGACCATTTAAGGAAATAAAGGTATTACCATATGGGACTATAAATATTTAGAAATTTAGATAACCACCAATCAATGTTAATGGGAAAAATTTAAAATATCATAGAACAATTCTGTGAGGGGTGCATCATCACTTTGAGATTCTACTAGACAAGTCTAAGTCAAGGTATCAATGTTAAGGGAAGCAATGATTTGGTGTCTTCCTAAGATAGGTCAAATAAGATATATTAGGGCAGAGTAGAGTTTAAGAAAGCCTAAGGAACTATAGAAACAATTTAAATATTCTATTTCTTAGAAATGGGAAATTTTTCCAAGACACACATTGTATATTCCATACAAGATATATATGATTAAATTCCCAAAAATAAAAAATAAAAAATATTTTAATTAATTTTATTTTACACGATGTGATATTTATAGGATATTTTAAAATGTGTGGCCCTATGGTTTATAATGAATGATCCTGATAACAACCATCCTCTCATCCCACACTCCCTTAACACAACCACCAACACCCTCCTCTTCTCCCGCTTTCACTACTTTATATCCCTCACCTCATCCTTGCTACACCAAGCCACCCCCATCTCCAACACTCCCTCATTTCATTTTATTTGATATGGACCTAAAAAAGAATACTCCTACACCTCGTGCTGATCATTAAAGTGAGAATAAGGACCCACCTTTGGTAATGTGTCAGTGGGATTCCTAATCTCCATCAACCTCTTATACATCCTCTTCTAAAACTTCATCAACCTTTTTGATGCCCTCAAAATCTGAAGAGTCACATTTGAACTGCAGTGGGTCACATGAAACTTCCCATACCCATCTCTACCCCATATTTCACATGTTCTCTCCAGATAATAGCACCTTTAGGACCACCTTAAAGTGATACCTATATTGACCCACAAAATAGTGGATATTATTGTGATATCACAGCTCCAGATCAACCATGAGGACCTCCACCTCATTTATAGATTTAACCTATCCCCAATAGTAAACTTGTATAAGGTGGACTTTGGGATATTTTACACATGTTATTTTCCACTTTACTAATTCCATGTGCTTTGCCACCTTCCGCCTATATGAAAGGCCCCATAAGCTCACCCTTAGTGTGTTTTCATCAAACTTAGCCTCCACTAATCTGACTTTATCACCTCCTCTGCCATTCCAAATCATTATCTCAAGATAATAAATTTGGATGCATAATGTTTTTGGTGGATGATCATATGATACCCTCAGAGAATCCATGATCCTCTCACTACAAAGTCCACCTAGCTATGAGTTTCATCACCTTGGATCCTTCAACGGTCTAGATGCTTGCATTGTTTTATTGTGATGAGGATCATTGGATTGTGAGATAGATAAATGTCCTCATTCTCACCTAAACCATTGGTGTCCCAACAATCAACATGACATATCATCAAGACTTTTATTATAACTTTCATGTTAATCAAACTCGTGCTATACTAATGGGATGATACTTTATCACCTATCCTATAAGAAATATTGGCATTTTAGACTCCACAATTAACCTCACAACCATAGGAACTATGTCGATGATTGATTTAGTCTTTCTCTATAACATAAGGATATATGGAAGGAAAATGACATCTATAAATTTGAACCTAGATATGTTGACCATGTATATGAGGTGTTCAAACTTTACCCATTCAACCCCACCCTATCATCATACACCACCTCAACTCCTCCTCATGCCACCCATATATCACACCATCCATACACTAACCTTTTTGAGACCCTTATCTTGCCCAAATATACTCCCTTCACCACTCATTTCCTTCTTCTTCCACAACAAAATTTTCCACACAATCAACCACCCCATTATACCATATTGATATCTGGACCATGTAACAAAATATTCTAGAGAACCTATGGTAGATTTATCAGCACATGAACATCCTATTATTTACACCAATTTTATTTACCATACCTACCCCACCACCCACCATTACCACATTCTATCCACTACCGAGTACATACTCTACATATTCCTTCGTACCTCCTACCTCTGATATGCCAACCAAACTTCCCAGATATATAATCAACCCTACAGAGTAGCATGCTTATCTCATGGGAAAGCAATAATGAGGCAAGGTACCAGTCCTCACAAAATCCACCGAGGTTCCATTCCTCAATGCTACTACCAGACACATTACCACCATTATGATCAAAATCTAACCTCCTACATCTAGTAAGATTGCTTCCATTTTCATTACATCTTTAGAGGCTATCATTGATCCAATGTCTATTTCCATAGAGGACATATATAGTGATATAAAGATCAAGGCAACCACTATTCATGAGTGTACATCAGATGTATAATTAATATATATTTCTCTACAGTCATAGTTTTTTATTTTACCCCTCCCTTACTTTGACTCTAGATAGGTATGTTTTTCCCTTTTTATCCGGGAATCCCAATTATATATATTATTCACATTTATGTATGAGACACAATTTTTTGATTCCCATTCATCCTTTACAATTATATTATTTATTTATTCATTCTTATATAAATTTGAGATCTTGTACCTCATCTACGTTTGTTGATGTTCATATCCCACAACCATCTAAACTCCAAAAAATATGTCTTGATATATAGTTATTATTGAGTGCTATCTTGATGATCTCTCACCTAAGATCCATTCCTAGTAGAGGTCCCATAATGATGAGAAAGTATGTTATTATTTCCTCGTGATACTCATGATCGATGCACTCCTAAGGTGGTGAATCCCACCATGCATCCCAGTGAGCTTTGTGAAAATACCACCTATTCTTATAGGAGGCAACAGATGACTAAGTTGATTCGGGACACTGACTGATTCGTTTTCACATCTATCCTTGAGAAAACATTTTAAAGCAATTTATTATAGGAAACCCATTTTTTTCTTTATTTTTTTGTGTATCAAAGATCTTTATTTTCTTTTTCTACCATTATTCATCATATTTTTTCCCAGAACCACACTCTATTCCAATTTCTACATTTGTCTAAGTTGATTTCTTATAGTTTTGATTATGTGAAGATACAATTTTTCTACTTCAAACTAGTTTTAACCACATCGACTAGTTTTTTCTCTAGTGTTGGTTTTCTATTTCTATCAAATTTTATATGTCAAAAAAACTACACTCAAAATCCCTAAAGTTTCCTTAAGGCATGACATTCAATAAAAGGTACTCTGGATTCCCTAATTTCAATTTTAAACTTCCATTTCATTTTTTCAATGCAATTAATGTTACTTGTCTAATGATGTTTTCTAAAATATTTCACAAACAATGTTATTTTAATTATGGGAAAGCCAATATTATTATTTATTATCTATACACTTGGTTTGTTTAACATTTTCACTTGAGCATAACCCAATAAACAAAAATGGTATTTACTCTGCACCTGGTTCAACACTTATGAGGGATATACTTTTCAAATTCACAAACTCTTTATTAACTCTCATAAAGGATTTAGATAGATGATGACTATGAATAAAATTAGATAAACCAAAAATTTCATTGACTAAGAAGGACGGTGTCCGAATTTTGACAGCTTATAAGTTGTTTTTCAATATTAGGTATTTCCCCAATATAATGATTGTTTCTTACTCTATTATTATTTTGGTTTTAGTTAATATATGCAACCTAAAGGTGCCATGTTAATGGGGTATGAAAAAAATTAAAATATTTTCCTATTAACAAACCAAATGTAATGGGATATGGAATAAAAAAACTATTTTCTTTTCTAAACAAAAATATCTCATGATAAGAATTATGGTAGACATACCAATGAAAAATGGAGGTAACATTGATATTTTGAGTCATTCATGAGGAAGAACTCAACATATTTTAGTGGTTATACTAACCCATTAGTTTTTTAGAAATGTATCATTACAACTAAAATGATTTTTCAATTCTACAGGGTTCAGATCATGAAAAATTCACTCTAGCTATCTACCATTTCTAAGGTGAAGTGAAACAATTGTGGAATATTACTAAGAATACGAGGAAAAAAGATGTAATTGAATCCATAGAATGGATCGTATTCAAAAATGCATTTATCAATAAGTAATGTATTCATAATATTGGAATGAAGATGAAAAATGAATTCTTAGATCATATATAGAAGGATGATGAAACAATTTTTCTCCTATAAATAAAATATTACAATGATTACATTATAATCATTGGGTATAATCATCAAATCTGAAAGAAAAATAGATCATTTAATTATGGGCCTAAAACCTAGTCTTCCAAATACTTTTTCCATAAGATAATTTAGAATCTATGAAGTAGTTGTTCGATGTGATATCAATGTTGAAATTCTTATTGGAATTATGAATCAATATATTAGGTTGGAAAATAAATGGAAGATGAAATAAAAAAATAAAATTTTAAAACAATTGAGAAATGAAAATTATCCATCAATTATTCACAATGCATGGGAAAAACATGGAGAGAATTGTATTATAGGGACTACTAAATTATTTATGTTCAGAAGGGAATTTCATTGAGAGGTTTAATGATTATGTAATGGGAATAAGTTGGATAATGATGAAAATAATGAGAAAACCCTATAGAATGAACCACCCACACATATGTGTTTCAATTTCACAATTTTTGGACATTATGATAAAATGTACCCCAATCCAAGGACTAATGTGGATGATAACCCACAACAACCTCTTAGGAAAAAGGGAAAATGGAAATCTCATGCAATTATAATGGATGAAGTGAAAACTGGTATTAAGGAACACTTATACTCACCTACTTATTTGGGATTTTATGTTCAATTTAGTATAATTATTCTATATGAAAATATTATTTTTCATAATTTATGGAGGTTTCAAGTGATTATCTCATTATACATGAATTCTAGATCATTAAAAATAAAATTTTATATTCTCTCGGTACAATAACATACCCAGGTTTCCAATGAAAACGTATTTCCATAGGATATGAGAATATTTATGTAGTAAAGGATGAATTATATTTTTTTCAGGGTTACATGGTGGATTAATGGATTATTCTAAACATAAGATGAGGTTTTAGATAATTTAGTATTATCTCACCATATGAGGATTTATGGATATTTTATAAGTTATGCAAATGTTTTGTTTTGATTAAAATATATGGAATAATATTTCATTATATTCATGTATCTCCTGATATTTTAATGGCCTGGGAATTAAAAACCCACCTTCATTTCATGGAATGTGAGATGAATTGGATGTTGATCAAGGAACAATAAAGGGTATGGTTATCCTGAAATCATGTTAGTATATCATGTCTTAAAAATTCATTAACTTAAGGAAAATTATCTAGATTTTTTTTGTCGTAATAACTTAATTTTTATCAAAATGATGGACTTTTAAATGATCACATATTTTTAAATTTTATTCCATATTATTTCGATTTAAAAGTGACATGTTTTTTATTTCTAACCTCAATCAATAATTATAATATTTATTCTTTTCCTCCAAATCATTGTTTTTACTTCCCACATATTTGATCAAATGTTGAAACCTATTTATATGTTACATTGGGTAACCATTTTGTTTCCAAATTTATTTTCTTAAAGTACAGTTTAGTATTCATTTTTACAAGGCGGGTTTCTATGATAGGAAATTGAAATTATTAAAATTTAATATCCTAGATTAATTTCTCGAGAGAAATTCATTTTATTGGGGATAGAATGTAACACCACTAGATTTTGTGAATTTTTTTATCAAATTAATTAAATATTTTTGTTATTTTTTTTCATGCAACACTAATTTTTTAAATAACTTAACTTGGATTATTTTCACTAGACATAAGGCATATGTTAGCTTACAAAATACACAACACTGACATGACTTGTTTTACACCCAACACCGAGTTTCTATGTAACGTCATTTTATTGTTATAATTATTATAAAATATTTTTATAACCAATCTGTTAAAAATAGTAATATGTATAATAATAATTGGTTTTTAATTATTATTTTTAATTATTTTATATAAATGAAAATATTTAGTATAAGACATATAATTTTTAGTATAGTCTTTATATTTTTTGAAATACTATTTTCTCAATTGATCTTGTTTTTTATATCAATATAAAAATGCTAATAAATTTGATTTTAGAAAGTAATAGAGATTTAATTTTCTAACATAAACATAATTTTTTAATTTAAAATATCAAAATTATATTAGGGTGAATTGTTTGGATTTTTAGGACAAACATCATTTTTGGATGAATATTAAAATTAGTAAATTTTAATTCAAAACCACTTTGTCTTGTAATTTATTTATATAGTTAAATTATATTTTATGTTTTTTTAAAGACAAAATAGAACCATTAAAAATATATTAATACAATTTAGTTCACTGTAGTGTTTTTTATATAGAATTTTTAATTAAAATATTAATGAACATCTAAACATTCTATCTATAAAAAACTACATTCTCACGACATCTGTGAGACTAGAATTTAACATAATTCATTAGATTATGTGAATTGAATTATGAGAAACAGAAATAGATAGTTTTAATTAGTATAGTTTTTATACTCTAATAAGATAAACTTATTTTCTCTCCCAAAATATTTGTGAATGATATTGAAATTAACGACATCAATTAAAGTAAAATTGAGCTTATTATGGGACAAACAAAAAACATAAGCTCCAAAATGTTTTATCCACCTATTAAAAACAAATTTTAAGTACATATTTTGGACATAAAACATTAATTATTAGTATTTGTTGTTTTTTAATGACCTTTTCTTGGTAAAAACGTTGGTATGCCTATAATGTTTTAAAAAATGCTAAGTGTGTCCCCTCCCTCCCAAACAAGCCACCAACTCCTATCAATATTCGCACCTCTAAAACAATATACATTAGGCCATGATATACCCAATTCACATCCCAACACCCATCCCTTCCTCCTTGAAGCCTCAAATTGGGAAGGAATACAAACAAGGAACCCATTTGGTGCAAACTAAAAGGAGTTACTAAAAGAAGAGGTAACAACCTTCCTCAATCTCCATTACATTATTTGTTTATCCACAACCTCAATTCTTATTTTTACTGGAATAAATAATAAAATAATTATTATAAATAAAAATATATATTTTTATGATAATGTTTGGACATAAAAGTACACACACCTCAATCTAATGTGTAATAAACTTATCATTCTTCTATACAATGAACAACTGCCTCACGAAATAATTTTGTTCGATTTTCCATTACCACCTATCATGGTTTGGAATTATGATGTAAAATAAATTTTTATATAATATATATGACATATATTTTTTATTTATTCTTTGTTAATTTTTATATAACATATACCTGCATTCTTTTTATTTCGTGTATGTAGGAAAATTTTATTCGGGGAAGTGTGGATTACCACCTCTTCAAAGAGAAGTGATTCGTTCACACCATACATGAAATGTATTTGAGATTGATTTAGTGAAACTATATAATATATATTAAATAATAATTATACTTTAATGGTACTATATTTATATGTATATGTATTTTTATTTCATTCTTTCTATATTACATAGATAAACGGAAACACCGTCGATGCGTATGTATGACCTACCATCTCCATAACTGGTGTATCATATTTCATATTTATATATTCTATAGATTGTTATAAATACATATATAATTAATATAAATAATCTTTATATAATTTTTTTTCATTGTCAAAATCATGACATAATTTTGAGGACCAAATATATTTAAAACTAACACTTACGTGAAAAACAAATTGAATATTTTTGGAAGTAAAAACTTATCTTGGAATTGTTAATAAGAGGGTAATATAAATTCATAATAAAAACATATATGGTATTTGATATAATAATATTTGTTCTGGTAAAATAGGAATAATAGAATTTTATTTGTTATACAATAGGTTTGTATGAGTATTAATGGATTCAAAACATAATATTAGAAAATTTAATCTCACTTATTATTTCTTTGAGATATATGCTTTATTAACAACTCATTTTATTTTTATGGAGTGTATACTAAAAATGTAAGTATTAAATAATTATTATATACAAATTTATGGGTATTTAAATATCCATTTAATGATCCTTATTTTATGAGGGTTATGTTTCAAATGTTACCAAATCAAAAATGTAATTGTGTCTCGATTTTCTTTCTTTGAGACACATTCCATGTTAGGAACCTATATTTTTCAATGAAGTGTATACATATCATTTTTAATTGTTATATAGTGAATATAATTATATTATTGATAGTATGATCTTTTTTTATGTTTCTATTTCCATGTTATTATGATTTAATGTTATCAAAGTGGTAATGATTCATAGCTTTAATCTCATTGTTAATAGAGATTGTTTATTATTATGATTCTATTGATGAAATCCTATGATACATATATCAAGAGAATATATGAATTTTATTACCCTATATATGTTCATGATATCTTTATGTATTGGTACTATTTTTTCTCTCTTTGGTACATAATATGATTAAGAACATTTTTAATAATGAATAACATTACCTTTCTCTTTAGTAATAAATATGTGTTCTTTTAAAACCATGTTTCCAAAAAAATGAAAAAAATAAAAGATTTTTTTTCTATGATATCAAAATATTTTAAAATAAATTATTTTCAATGTATATTTAATATTTATTTATATGTCATTAATGTTGTTTTAAGGGAATTTTTTTCAAATATTTTAACTCATTTATTTTATTTTTTTCATGGAAAAATGTTTTCAATGCGTTCTTATGAATTATTTATCTGTTTTCATATCTATTTTAAGATAATGAAAATGTTATCAAGAATATATTATGATTTTTCATATTAAAAGGATTTTAAAATGTTTTCAATTTGACCATGAATTTTTTTTCATGCTCCATTTTCTATGAAGTGAGTTTCAAAAGGTTTTAATTTTTTAAAAAGAAAATCTCAAAGAATAAAGGATATTCACATTAAAAAATATTTTAAACAAAACAGTAAATCATTTTTTATAGGAAATGTATTTTCGTAATTATTTTATGATATGTATTTTGAATGACTGGAAATTCTACTTATGAAATGTCTCTTACGATATTTCAAAATACTTCATTATTTAATATGAAATACTTTGGGATAGTTTATGTTTTACTGGTGATGTGATTTAGGATGAAAATTCAACTTATTTATTGAATGATTTATGTTTTCATGGAATGATGTTAATGAAATTCATTCTAATTCTACGTGTTATATTCTTTTGAGACCCATTTATCTTCATATGTTATGATTTCAATAAGTGATTATTAAACTTGTCACTATTTCATTGGTAATGATATGACATAATGTAATGATTTCCATTTCATTTCATGGGTTAGGATATGTATTTTATTAACCCCAAATTTTTTATAGGCTAATATACGATGAATGTTTTATTATATTTTAGCACCTATATGCATGATTTTATTATTTGATGTGTGATACCTATATCTCAATCCAATGAACCGGGTAATGATAAATATTGTATGAGCATAAGGGTGTACAAAGGATGACATCCCAAGCTTGAAATAAGAGAGTACACAAGAGGGGGTCCCAAGCGCAAAACAATAGTGAATCATAAAACCAAAACTAGAGGGTACATTTATGGGAATCATAATATTGAAGAAACAAGGTACATGGGAGAGAAACCCAATCCCCAAAAAATAGGGTACATAAGAGGGCATCTAATACCCAATGTAGGTACATAGGTTATTTTCCCAATCCCATCATGTTGTTATTGTCCTGGTAGGAATCCATCACATATGATTTTATATGATTATGTGTATACCAAGAACTACAGGTCTTTTTATTATGTTATGAATTAATTTATTATTCTCATGATTCTATTAGGATTCATGTCTTATAAACTACTGATATAAATGCCATGATTCAGTTTTATGATCACAGTTATGCAGGGTATGTTCTTCTAATGTTTTTGTCACGTTCTCATAACCTTATAAACATGTTTATCCCCTTGTTTACCATTATTGAGAATATGAAATAAAACATTTATTATGTTTCTTTTCCCAATGTTATGAAGACATATTTTCATTAGAGGTACTAGAGGGTAATGTATTTTTGGGAAACATTGAAGATATTTCAGAAATTTAGAATATTTAGTTCCAACTTTCCAAAGAGACTAAAATATTATAGCCCTTGGCTAGGTACATTAGTAGTGTGATGAATATTCATCTAAAATGATTTGATATCCATTTTATGTTATTCTATTTCCACTATAGATTCATATGAGGATTATGAGATGTGGATTTAATATATTTAATGACGAAGTGATAATATTCTTTATTGATAAACAAACCACTATTAGGTGGTCATATGGAGATTCAATTTTGAGAAATTGTTAAAATCAATGGAATATAAATAAAACTACATGTATAGTAATGAAGTATTGAAAATAGTGGATGCACCAAAATGGGTGAAACCTATATGGTGAATATGGGTTTCTCGTTATGAAACAAACATAGATGGGATCATATATTCCTAAAATGCATCACTATAGTATTAAGGTTACAAGAAGATTTATGTTGTTGACTTTAAAAAAACCTTTATGAATATTTCAATGATAAATTACATTAATATTTTCCATTCCATAGTTTCATAATTTTATAAATTGATGTGAGATATGGATGTAAAAATTTATTTCATTAGCCAAAATATAGGCATGAACTTATTTATAAAATAACCTAAAGGGTTTTATGTTATAAGGGACAATTCATTGATATATTAGCTACAATGATTTATATATGCTCTTAATAAATCCCTTCATTATCAGAATATGTAATTTTGCGATCCAATCAAAGAGTTCAATTTCATTAAGAAAACAAATGATTCCTCTTCATACAAAAAAAATTAATGGGTGTGTTATAGTTTTTTTAATAAGGTATGTTGTCGCTTAGTACGAATCAGATGTGACATCCCCAAAAATCAATATATAGAGTTATGGTTTGAAAACTTTTACTCAATGAAACACATAGGCGAAGTGGACTATATATTGGGTATGAGATAATATAGGGACAAATTTAAAAAAATTCATGGAATCAGTAAATAAAATTAAATTAATAAATTTCTTAATATGTTTTGTATTGACAACTCCAAGAAAGATTTTTTTCTAGTTTTATATGGCCTTAATATTATGAGGATTTAGGGTCCTTCTAAAGGGTTATAATGGATGGATATGATTCCCGATGTATCTAATATAAGGCCTATTAAATATTATTTGTTGTGTACTTGACCTAATGTTACCTATTGTATAAGTATAACAAGTATATACATATCCAATCATGGTGTTTCACAATATTTTTTGTGAAGAAAATTTTATTGTATGTTAGAAGGTATAATGATGACTTGTTCATCTTCAGATGAGAGGATGGTCTCTATATATAGTTTTACACATAAATGAGTTTCCAATTTGATAGAGACGATATAAAATCTCATTTTGGTTTCTTGTTTTTACTCTACGGTTGATGTTTCTATTAGAATACTTTCCAATAGGTCATATTGGGGACTAGGTAGTAGAGGAATAGTACATTGTTGCATCATATGTTTTTACAAAATACTTTTAGGTCAAAAAGATTAAATATGAACTATAATTTATTCCTTGAATTAAAGGTGTAACTAAGCTTTACTAGGAAAATGACTGTGTTATTTCTCGGGTTAATGCACCCTAGTGTCACTATAGAACCAAACAATAATTTAAAAATAATATATCATATTAGATATCAACAATGACACGAAGACAATGTAAAATACAAGTTAGTTAAAAACATGCTCGATTGGTTGTAATGGTCGAACATTTATCATGAATTTATAATATAGACAATAAATATTAAATATTTATTCACGCGATTCATAATTTACATTACATAAATAGAAAAATTATAATATCCCATCAATGTAAAACTCATTTTTCCCATAATGTATTATCATCATGTATTATAATGGGCCATGATAATATATCAAATTTACCATGAATTGAATCATATATTCATTAAAAAGGGATAAATATTAGATAGAGAGAATATATTAAAGACGTTATAAATTGATTAATATTAATTAGTTTGAAATACGAAATTATAAATCATGGAATTTTATTTAGTCCTTGATATACATTGATATGTATTATTATTATCAATCCTTATTATGTAAGTTTGGTTAACACCCAGAATGGAAATATTCATCGCTTGATATATTTCTTCTACATTTCACTGTGACTAATCTAATCAATGTGTGGTTTCATATGTTTATGATCATCTCATAGGTTAGAGAAATAAAAATAGGATTTTCCACTCATAATATAAGTTAATAAATCATTACTTTATTTTAATAAGACTATGGAAATGATTGACCACACATAATATTTTATGTATGATTTTTTCAATTACTTTGATGAGGGATATGTGTTTTAATCATTTATTAGATTTATGAAATTTGATGTATTAATTGACATGATATTTAAATTTTAGAGAATCAGTAAAAGATGAGATTGTTTGTACTAGATTTAAATTTTTCCATTCCTAGTGGTAATATGATTTCATGACATGAATGATTATATAGGTATATATATATATATATGATGTATATGATGATATTATGGTGTATATTTATAAATAGGGTGATAAGTTTTATTGAAAGAGTTCACAATATATCCCTTAGTATTTTGTGTTGAACAAATATTTTTCTAGAGGATGATCATTACATACATATAAAAAATAGTGATTTAAATTTTTTCGAATGTTAGTAATGGACACATTATTACATGGTTAGGAAGTTATATAAAGTGTATGTTTTTGTAAAATGTTTTTCTCTATAATGAAGGGATTTTGAGGAATGTTTATCAAAAATGATTTTGGGATCGATTTAAATTTTTTTTATTTTTATATAAAGTCTTTAGGAATATTAGTGCACTTTGAAATTTTGGGGTGTAAAAAGAAGTATACATATGATGTATATAACTTCAGGATACGTTGGTTCTAACATATCCTTATGAATGAGATGAAACATATATTAGTTCAAATGTATTATATCATTCATTTTATGAAACCTAATACTATGTTTCATAAAATATAGTGAGTGTATTCATCTACCACATCCATCCCATACGGTTTCCATAGGTTTCCCAAACAATACAAAAAATTAAATATGGATTGAAAATGTATTGAAATACTTTATTGGTTTCTATGAAATGATTATGTTCATGGATTTAATGATTTAGAACCCAATATATGGTTGATATATATTCAATGAATGGAGTGAATATAGTATGGATATATAAAAGTTTGATTTAACTCATTATGGAATAATAGTGTGATTCAAGAAAAGATTGTTGATATTGTCTTCCTTCCTATATCATTATTTATCGCATATAGTGAAGTTGCTAAATCCCCTATCAATATACAATAATACTCAAGATACAATCGTGTATTTAAAGGCCAGTGTGATCTGTCAGATGAAATAATACATTTTTTTTTCATAACATAATCAGTTTTATTCCATTAAGATAGAGGCTTATACAATAGTGATATAGTTGCATAGTTCATCGTAAATACCGAGAACACTGATTCTTGAATATTGATCACGATTTTATATAGATTTTGGCCACTACCATAAATAAATAGTTAATATTATAAAATAAATCAGTATTTTCGTGACCATATTCAGTATACACTGAACTAGTTCCCAAGGAATGTGTGACAGATTCCCTAATGCACACCTCCCCATATGCTAGGAGTATTCCAACAAGAATTTGGGGGTTAAGATACCATGGGGAGAGTGTACCCAATTTCCCGAGTATCTAATGTAGTATAAATAATAAAAATAATAAACCATGCTAATAAACATAAAAAAATAGTGGGCAATTTATAAATAGTTGATATAATATAAAAATCCTATAACTATAAGTAATCCCATAAATTCAATAACCCAATTCATATGAGTGGATCACATACTTTGATTTTTAAAAAACTAATAAATATATAACTAAAAATCAACCCAAAACTAGTATTGAATACTACACAGTCCAATCACCCACACACCACTAAATCCATGAAAAACTCATATAATCAATGATATCAAGTTATTTACCAAAAAATAAAAAAATAGGTAGTTTTCCACTCAAATACCCATGTACCATGGTGGCCCAAGATGGGTGCATATAAAACATAGTCATACACAACATATAACTTGTATAATATAAGTAGAATATAAAATAGTGAATACAAGAGTTTAATAGAATTTTTTAAAATATTTAACTATTAAAATTTTTAATATACTAAATTATTAAGGATAGTAAAACCAAAACCGATACTAGGCCTCTATAATGACACCCGACATAGTTCTATACATTCATTACTCATCACTAATGAACCTATAATCACAGTACATATCATTATATAACTAGTTCTATGGAATAATACAAAGGAAATAATGGTCATAAAACTTTAAGAACCCTACGTGGTTCTAATGTGAATTAAATTACCAAACATTCCATATGGAAATCAGGGATGGGGTAACTCTTAGTCATTCACAAATTTTAATTACTAGAATGAACACAACAAACAATACTTATCATTTAGAAGACCAAATTGATGGGAATCCACATCTTATATATGGACTCAGCCTTAAACAGTATATAATCTTGATTTGAGTAAATAATTTGACTTTATTTCACTTTTAGGATCATTTAAATTTTAGTTGTTTAGAGAATTAGGACACAACTCATATATAACATCTTGAATATTAAAAATTAGGCAAGTATACATGCTATTATTTTTTTCATAGAACAAATACTTTTGAAAGGAAACATTATTTTTTTCATGCTAAAACATAATATCTATTCCTTGAATCCATCCATTACTCTATTAATTATAAAATCACCTAAAAAAATTTCCAAACATTGGATGGGAATAAAAATATCATTTAGGGATACAAAAATAATGATAACTATTAGTCTTATGAAAACATGTAAACCGAGAATACCTTATCATAATTGAATACTTTTCACCTTTAAGATGTAGGAAATACTCTTTACTGTATATAAGCTAATTGATTAACATTTTTGTAATTAAAATATTACCTTCAAATGAATAGAAAGAAATATATAACATATATAGGTAACTTGGGACATAATCATACTTAAATGGAATAACCATATGGTCGACTTCCATACCCTGTGCTTTGGAGGTTACAACATAACAACCCATTCTTGGTTTATCACGGAACCAGCCATCTTTGGTTTATCACATAACCACCTATCTTTGGTTTATCACATGACCACCCGTCAAATATCCAATTACAATTACATAATTATAACACATAAAATATTTCATTTACCAACATTTCACCCATTAAAATTTATTTTCAGTCAAATGAAATCATTTCAAGATTTTGAAATGTTCTATCTATTTCTAAAACCATTTTCAATACCAAAATACAAGAAAATGTAATATTCTATTTATTTTTATTTTAAAATCATTATATCTTGTAGTGAAAGAAAAATATCAAATAATGGTTGTGGCAGTGGAGATGTTGCTGTCACTAAATACGTTAAAAACATTCCTTTTTTCGTTTAGTAAAAATCATAATATATAGAGACTCCATTTTGAAATATTTTCATTTAAATTAAATATCAAAGCTTTTATTATAAATCGTATAAAATAAGGATATGTATATTATAAAAAACATGCCTCAATGAATGGAGAATGAGACGAAGTCCCATACCTTGAGTACATTTTGTCTTGTATATTTTTTATTTTCAAAAAAACATATGTCAATTTCAACTTTCTTGAGAAAATTTTTGATGTTTAATAATAATTCTATATCACTTATTAACCTGTTAATAAAATTAAATAATAATTTATGTTGATATCAGATGTTTTGTCGATATTTAGTACTTCAGTCAAAAAATGGAATTTTTATTATGTAAATTGTACATGAATTCAAAAGTACATTATATATATAATAATATTCGTGATTTAAATATCATATATATCTTGTAGATATGTATTTATAATAGTCCATAGTATTCGGAGATATAAAATGAAATGCACCATTCATGGACATAATAGGCCATATATACGTGTGAACACTACATTGTTTTCTATGTCGTATTAAAATAATAATAATAAAATTATAATTACAATATTATATTAATGTCATATATTTCTCGTAGGTGTAATAAATAAATCCTTCATATATTCAACATATAGAGGGAATGAGTCATATCTCTTTGAGGGCTGGTATTCCACAATTCCTCCAAAGAAATTATTGTATTTACACAACATAGAATGCGTAAAGGTATGTTATAAATAAAAAGTATAGAATCAGAGAGAAAATATAAATAAAATATATTTCATATAGAAATATTGTGTCCATCATAATTACTACCATGATATGTGGTAGAGGATAATTTAACAATCATCATTTCGTGAGCTAGTTGTTCAACGTACACAGAAACAGTATATTTGTTACCCATTAAATGGTTGTCTAAGTAAGTGTAGGTTAAAATAATATCATAAAAAAATCCTAGTATATATAGGAAACTTTTTTTGTTATGTAATCATAATATAATAATATTATATGGAGTGGATAATGGAAATGAAATTAAGAATAATGAGCGATGGTGTTACCTCTTAATTGGGTAACTTCTTTTTTCATATACCAAAAGGATTCCATGGGAGGGTTTTTTTTCTAATTTAGGATTATAGTATGATTTTAGGAATTTTAGGAAGATTTTTGGAAAGATATTGTCCAAAAAAGGCTTTAGAGGTGTGATAGTTAGAGAAGAGTGGGTTCCTTTTTATAGGAGAGGGTAGGGGACCCCCTGGAAACTCTTAAATTATTAAATTAATATTATTATTTTTATTAAAAAGAAAACAACATAAGATATTTCTAAGATAAGATGAGGATAATTCTAAATCCTCTCATCAAATAATATTTATAGATGAATTTATTTAATTTAAACAATATCTTTTTGGCTTACCCTTATTTATTTTCCTTTAATTTTAATTGTGGTAACCAAATTTTAATTACTAAGAGGATATAAATTTTACTTATATGGAGTAAATTTACAATAAATGTGGAATTAAGTATCTTTTCGACATTATAATAGTAACTTTTTTATTTTGAAAGATTTTTGGTATTTTTAAATAATTTAATAAATTAATTTTTTTATAAAACATTAATTACGTTAATTTTCATAGTATCCATTTCATTAAATTTAAAAAAATTCCAAATAGAGATAAAAAATCTAATAAATCATTTAATATTCTTATAACATGTCATATTAACCAATAAAAATCATGTATGATAGAAATTATTTCATATAATATTTATTTTAATATTTAAAAGATAATTTATTTGATATTTCTCTTAAAAAACAATTATTGTATCACTAATGTGTCAATATTCACATTAATTATTTAATTTCTAAATCATATAAATAGATTCACATGATTTATATAAATTAATTATATTTCTAGAGACTATTTATGTTTTTAGTTTCATCAATTTTATCAGTAAATTAAAATTATTATACGTATAAGAGATAAGAGGGTGACATGTTGTCACTTTCTTTTGTTTTAATAATAATTATGTCACTTACATTGAAAAAATTACTTTAAACGAATCAATTTTGAAACATATGTGTTAAGGGTCAACTTTTATTCATTCAATAGTATTTTGGAAGGTGTTAGGGTAATTTTTGTGTCGTTATCATATTGTTTGTTACTTTCAATTACCCAATTTACTTGCAATACCCAAAATTGGATTAAATGATAAAAACATAATTTAATTATACTTTAATACCAATTATAATTATAACATTACTATATAAATATAATATCTAAAAAATCACTTTAAAATTAAAATGCAGATTTTTAACTTTTCATTAAAAAAATTAATATTATCAGAAAAATACCAAAAAATCAACAAAAGTAAACATTGATATCCCTATTCCAAATAAGAAATTTATTTTATCTAATAAAAAATATAATAGTGTAAAAAACTAAATTTAAAATAGGATCGCAATGAAAAGGTGGTAAAACTACCTTTTAAAAATATTAGATTATTTTATGATTAGAAATAGATTCATTCTCATTTTATGAATCTAAAATTTATTAGAATAAAGTAATAATTTTTAATAAACATGGGTTAACATAATATAGTTAGTTATATTTATTCCCTTTAATAAAAAGTCTAGGAATTAACTAAGATTTAATATAATAGTAATATTTTGTGATTTTTTGGTATAACTTCATCTTGTGTGAAATATAAGATTTCAGAGAAACCCATTACAGCATGTCAGGTATACTATCAGACACAATTTCCCCTTTAAACTAAAATTAATATCAAATTCACAAAAATTAATAGATATGAAAAATTATTATTCTATTATTACAAGGGATGTAACATTCCACCCACATTGAAATTGCGTCCTTGAAATTTTAAATTTGGGTTTAATAACTAAGGGTTTAGTTTCCAAAATACCATTATTGAAATCCCATATCAGAAAAAGGATTAATAAAACGACCACTTAAAAAGAAATAAAGTAAAGTACAAATGTCACCAAATATAACACATACTAGGATTGCTTGTAGGAAAAAAGAGATATGGATGAAAAATAATCTATCATGTTCTTGATGGAGAGTGATAGAAAAATATGATCAGAGGAAAGTTAACAATCTGAAAACCAAAAAATTGTGATGTATTAAATGAATGTTGATAATTCAGAAGGAAAATTAAATGGATTTTTTTTTGTTTTAAGATCATTTTCATAAATTTGAGGAATTTATTTAAGACCTTGACTAAGAACATAAGGAAATATACATAATTTTCAAGTATAGTTTCATCATTTAATAAATTTCAACAAGAAACTCATCTTTTCTCTAAACAATGAGTATTCATGATGACTTCGTTAGACCTGAATCACTAAAATAAACTTCTATAGAATCACATAATATACAAAAATTTAATATCTATTAATAAAATCTTGAAAAACTAACCAAAACCAAAAATTTTAGGATCATATAATATCATTCCCACAAAATTGTAATCCATTATAAGAAAAAACTAATTTTAACTCCAAAGTTCAATAGTAATACACAAATTACAACATAGGCCATTCCAAAATGAAATTTCCTTCAAATTACTCAAATAATGAAAAATAATATTAAAACTCAAAATTCAGAATGGTTTTATCACATAGTCTTCCATAATATGTTTTAAAATTTATTTCCAGCTAACATTTACAAATCATAATGTATCATACCAAAAAGTCAATTCTTAATCACGTATTCTCCATGATAGGTTAATAATATCAATAAATAACTCGAATATCCATAAGTGAAAAATAAAAACAAATATTCTTCCAAAATATAGTTAATCCATTTCTCCTCAAATAAAATCCCATAGCATTATATTTTTCGTAGATATATAAGGATCCTAAAGTAGTGAACATGTTCGAAAATAAAATATATCACTCAATCCCCAAATCATTTTCCAATACCAAGGATACCCATTTAATAAAAATTAAGTTACCAAAATCAAGTTCATCCTACTCTATAAACATTTTTAACTAAAAAAAGTTAAACTAACTAGGGACTTCATGTAGGCTTATGGTAGGAGATGAAGCCTTGTCAAAGTTTGGTTTCAGGTTCAATCCCCATGACCTTTCGAAATGCAACTGGTTGTCACCCATCCTATGGGTTTTCATTATTATTAAATGATATCATTCTTATAAATTCCACTAAATATGAGATAAGATAATTAAAAATAACCATATAATTTTTCAACCATTAATGATGTCTTATACCTCTCATTTTCATCACAAAAATTAATAACCCATAATTATCTCAAAAATGAATGTCCCCAAAAGTACCTCTAATCTATTTAAAATTTTTGAACAGAAAGCCTAAAAAAGTATTTCTAAGACATTGATCTTATCGTTAACCAGAATCTTAAAAACTCATATTATATCCTAATATCGTAATAGGATATCGTAATCCCTAAAGATATTTAAAATGACATCTGATACAAACAATAAGGCACCAACCATAATAATTACATAATATTCAGTTCAGTCAACAATTTTACTTTATTTCTCTTTGAGGATATTTTTAAGAATATATCATTTGATAATTACACCATTACTCATACATATCATCTAAAATATTACATAGTAGACAAGTCTACATTTTATCCATTTTTTTCATAAAATTAAAACTTTCATAATGAAACAATTAGATTTGATGTTTAAACATCATAACTTTTCTCTAAGTTCATACGTGACTCTATTAACTTTTAAATCATATGAAAAAACATTTCAAACATGGGATGAGAATAAAAAGATCACTAATTGATCCAAAAATAATGAAAACTATTAGTCTTTTGAAAACATGTAAACCATGAATACTTTAACATAAATTATTACTTTTCATCTTTAAGAAGTAGTAAATACACTTAACTGAATATAACCTCATTGCTTACTATTTTTGTAATAAAAATATTACCTTAAACCCCATAGAAAGAAACATATAACATTGAATATATAGTTGGTACACAATCATACTGAAATAGAATATCCATACGGTCGACATCCACACAAATCACTAAATAGAATAGCCACGTGGACGACTTCTATAACCAATGCATTAGAGGTTATAATGTAACTTCCCATAATTGGTTTATCACAAAACTACCCATTATTGGTTTATCACATAACCACCCGCCTTTAGTTAATCACATAACCACCCATCAAATTTCTAAATACCATTATATAATAATAATGCATAAAATATTTCAATTATCAACATTTTACTCATAAAATTTCATTTGCAATAACATGAAATAATTTCAAGATATTGAAATATTAAATACATTTCCAAAACCATTTTCAATAACAAAATACCTGAAAAGGGTTTATGGTATCTTTATTTCTTTTAAAAACATTATGACTTGTATAGGAAACCAAATATGAATTAATGGTTGCTATGGCAGAGAAGTCATTGTTTCCGCATACATTAAACACATTAATTTTTTCATTTAGTGAAATGATTCGTATAAAAAACATTATCCATTTAAAATATTATAATTAAATTAAATTTCAAAGTTTTTTATACACCGAATAAAATAATGAGGTGTATATTATCAAAATATACCACAATGAAAGGAGATTGAGATGAAGCCCCTTACATTGGGTCCAATTTGGCTCATACTATATTTATATTCCTTAATAATAAACACAATCTAATTTATACTTTCTGGATAACCTTTTTCGTGATTATTAATTATATTATAAGACTTATTAACATGTTATTCAAATTAAATTATTATTTAAGTTCATATCTAATGTTTTGTCGATATTCGGTTCATGAGTCAAAAATTAACTTCTTATTATGTAAATTATCCTTGAGGTTATAATTCCATCATCTATAAAAATATTATTAATTATTTAAAGATAATATATATTTAGAATATATGAATTCAGAATAATCCATAATTTTTTGATATTATAAATGAAATGCACCATACAATGAGACGGTAGGCAGTACGTATACATGAATTCTACATTTGTTTCATTTTCATATTAAAATAATAATAAATAAATTATAATTAGATTATTGTATTAATTTAATATATGTATCATTGGTTTAATAAATCCATCCTTTATACAGTCTATGTATAGCAGGACAAAGTCATATCACTTTGAGGGGGTGGTCGTCCACATTTCCTCAAAAGAAATTATCATATTTACACAACATGGAAAGCATAAAGCTATGTTCTAAATAAACATTATAGAATAATATAGACAATATAAGTATTATATATATCCTCTTGAAATATATTTTTCATCATAATTTCCACCATTATAGTTGGTAGTGGAAAATTAAACAATCTTCATTTTGTGAGGTAGTAGTTTTCCGTACACATAAACAATATGTTTATTACCCATTAAATGAAGGTCATTATAAGTGTAGGTTAAAAACATACAATAAAAACATCTCAGTATATTGGGGATACTTTTTTTTGTTATGTAATCACAAAATATAGATAGTATACAGAGTGGATAATGCAAATGAAACTAAAAAGTATGAGATAAGGTGTTACCTCTTAATTAGGTAACTTATTTTGGTTTATAGAAAAATCCTTCATTGGGAGGATATCATGTATAAGGGCGCATTCAAGTATAAGGTTAGTTATTCTAGGAAGTGTTTTTGGGTAGATCCTGGCCAAATCAAAAGGCTTAAGAGGTGTGGTCATTAGGGAAGAGTGGGTATATTTTTATAGGGTAGGGAAGGGGCACCCTTTGAAACTCTTAAATTATTAAATTAATATAAATTAATTTTTTAATTAAAAATGCTCCCACATGAGATATGTAAAATATAAGATTATAATATATACAAATCCTCACATGCAATAATTTTTTGACATGTATTAATTTTATTTTAATTCTTATCAATTGGATTTACCCTTACTTATTCTCTTTAAATTTTAATTAT
The DNA here is from genome assembly GCA_963277665.1 of Viscum album. NCBI lineage: Eukaryota > Viridiplantae > Streptophyta > Magnoliopsida > Santalales > Viscaceae > Viscum > Viscum album. The sequence continues at coordinate 529,732,392 of OY728146.1, forward strand.
AGTATCAAAATTTAAATTATTATGAGGTTGTTAATTTAATTTATATGTGGTAAATTACCCATAAATGGGAATATAAAAGTCTTTTCCAACTTATCATAGTGAATTTTTTATTTTTAAAGATTTTTTTTTGGATTTTTAAATAATTTAATAAATTACTATTTTTATAAAACATCAATTATGTCAACTTTTACACTATTCATTTCATTGAATTTAAATAAATTACAAACAGAGATATAGCTTCTAAAACCATAATTAAATAGTCTTAAATAATGTCATATTCTCTTATAAATATATTCTATGACATAAATTATTTCATATAATATTTATTTAAATATTTGAAATATCATTTATTTGGTATTTCTCTTAATAAAATCATTATTGTACCCCAGTTGTGTCAATATTCATGGTAATTATTTAATATATAAAAATTGTAAATAAATTCACATGATGTATATAATTTCATTATATTTTTTGAGACTACATATTTATGTATTTTCATCATTTTTATCAGAACATTAAAATTATTATACTTATAAGAGATAAGAGGGTGACATGTTGTCACCTTATTTTTTAATAATAATTATATCACTTTAATAGAAAAAAGTCCATTAAAAGAATCAATTTTGATCCTTAGGTGTTATAGGACACTTTTTTTTCATTAAATATTAATTTTTAAGGTTTTAGGTCAATTTTTTTATCATATTTTTTGTTACCTTAATTTATCCAATTAACCTTCAACCGTGGTATAAAAAATTAACCGTAGTTACTATTCATAATAATCAAAAAATAAAAGTACCCTATCAAAATTATTTAGACCTACTGATTCCAAATATAAAATCCATTTTTAAAAATAAAAAACAATGATTTTAGAGTAACAAATTAAAAATAAATTCTTTTTTTTTAAATGAGAAAATGTGTTTTTAAAGGTAAAAAACATCAAAATATTGACATGTGTTTATATCAAATTTCAATGTGAATTTACTTCCAACAACTAAAATTTTATTAAATTAAAAAAACATAATCTAATTACACTTGAAAATAGATAAAATGGATAACCTTACTATATAAGTAAATCAGAAGAAAAAGTAGTTTTAAATTAAAATGTTGTGTTTTTCAAAATTCATTATAAAATTATTATTCTTACCAAAAATACCAAAAATTCATCAAAATTTATTTTTGATGCCCTCATCAAAAAAAGTTTTTTTTCTAAATAGAACATATAAAGGTTTCTATAACTAAATTTAAAATAGGCTCTATATCCAAAGTAGTTAATAAACCCTTTCAAAAAAATTATTATTTTATTCATAGAATTGGATTTATTTTCATTTTACACATATAAAATTTATTATATTGATTTAAAAAAATTAATAAACATGTGTAAAGATAATATAGACAGTTATGTTCATTCATTCCAATTCAATTACTTGGCGTTAACTAAGAATTTAATATAATAACAATGATAATGTATTATTTTTCTTTATAACTTAGTCTTGTGAGAAAGATAGCATTTCAGAGAAACCCATTGTTGCGTTTCGGGTATGCTATTGAACATAGTGTCCCCTTTAATGTGAAAAACATATCTAATTACAAAAATTAATAAATGTGAAAAATTATTATTCTACAATTACCTTGGATGTTAAAAATTACACCCAAGGTATTCCACTAAACATAACCAGGCTGAATCATGGGAGCTCATCACACAGCATTCACCATGATAACTCACATGAATGATTAAAAATAATCCTTGGGATTTGATAAATATAAATATCACCTAAATCTATGATGGATCCACCAAATTATTTATTGGTAATTAATGTTCTAATGGTTCTATAAATTCCTTCCATATAATATATCCTCTATGAATCAAAGGGTGTCTTCAAACCGTGGTATTCATAACAGTCCCCTAGTGAATTACATGGCACACTCAAAAAAACTCAAAAAAATTCATGGTCTATATGGATTCCATAGAATTATCAAAATTAATTCTATCCCAAAAATCATATAAAAAATTATCGAATATAATAATTATTTATTTTTCAAATGAACACTTCCTAACAATGAAGTCATAAATCACGAATATAACCTTTAGGCTATCTATTTCCTATTAAAATTCATTTTACAACATCATGGGTTATGAAATTCCACTTTAAAATCATTAAATTAATTAATTAATTAATTTTTAATAATTCAAATTAATATTTCCCTTTTAATATATTATGATTACCTATCCATAAATAGAAAACCATTTTAATACTCCATAATATCTTAAAACACAAAAAATATGGTGATTCCCTAGGTTAAATACATTAAAGGTAAAAAATATGATAAATAGGGGTATCTAACTAGGGAAACTAATAATTAATAAAAAAAACCCATCTAAGTTCATAGAAAGAGATTAATATCATGAACACACCAACTGAAATTTTATATTGAATAAATAAATTGATTTAATTCAAATAAATGACCTATCTCATGATTATATGGGAACACATGTCGAGTATCAGCATCCACTTCAGCCTGATTATGATGAAAATAGGAACCAATCAAATTCTGTAGAAATTGGTCATATTAGAAAAAACACCTAAGAGACCAATCATCAATAAATTAAATAATATGGTTAAACTAATAGAGTAATAGATTTACCATATCATTTTTAACACCTCATTTGAAAGTTGAATCATCTATGAAATGAGTGAGATACACCATTTGGAAGAGAAATAGGAAGGGTGGGATGATACTTGGGGGTCTTGTAGATTAAGTGGGGAAAATTTGTTTTAATACATAATATTATGTAACAAAAATTTTATTATGTCCCCACATTTAAAAAGTCACATGGTTTAGCCGCATGATTTTCTAAACAGTGTGAAAATCATATTGTTAGAACCACCCCACAACACCCTTCCTCGTACTATTGGTCCATATGGTTTAGAAACTAGGGGCCAACTATGAGACTTGTCTCTAAAGGCCTCTTTATTAGTTCAAATTGTTTTTATGAATCTATGAGAAAACCATAAACCTAGTCCCAAGACCATGAAACCGTACAATTTTTTCTTAAGATGTTTCATATTTTACCCTAAACCAATGCTAACCATTAAACTCAGCCATGTGATATTAAATTTGAAATGAAACACCTCCCACATAAGGCTAACATCATGGTTCACTATAAACTATGAAACATAAAATGTTAACCCAATGTGAAAGTTATGAAATATCAAAAACTAATCTAAATGATTTTGATACTTATATGAGTACCTGATCCACACCTCAGGCCTCAAACCATATCTAAAAACAATTCATTCACATTTTCAATATCCTGAATTCAACCTGAAAGCGCTTTCTTAAAAATGATCTATCGACCAAACATTGAATTAAAACCCCCCCTCAAAACATGAATTCCATTAAAAATGATAGAATTGAAAGTATATTTTATAAAAAATTAGAGAGAATCTTAATATTTAGGATATCTAATTTGTGAATGAATGCGTTGACTTTTTTCCTAAGGAGATTCTTGGTGTTCCACTGGATCATGATGTTGAGTTTTTTCAATGAAGATATATGTGGTTCTATAACAATGTAAATATATTCATATATAATTATATAATTTGAATAAAATATTATGAGTTAATCTTGATTAGGGTTTTATATGTTGATGTTTTTTACTATGGAGTTGTACTATTCCCATTTTTATGAAGAAATATGGATTAATGCATCTCAACATATATTATTGTGAAATTAACAATATTATGATCAATAAAATGTATCCTCTGCCCCATATTGAAGAACTAATTAGTCATCTATGTTTTGATCAATAAATTTTAAATAATAACCCTCGATATAGATATATACAATTAGGGGTGAAAAGTGAGTATGTACCCAAAACAACCATATATATACGATAGGGTCCTTATGAATTCATTTTTTTCTATTAAAACATTGAAATTCTACTCCTATATATACAGATATGGTTAATATAGTCATTAGAGGTTGCGTCTGTTAATTTTTCATATTTTCAATGATTAATGAAGATTAATAAAATCATATAAGAATTATCCGAAAGTCCTTGATAGATGAGAACATGATTGTAAAATTTAGTGGGTGTGAATTCTTGAAATTGAAAGTATCATTCAGGGTATATGTAATTATTAAAGAGTTTATATTTTTTAATCCCTAACAGAAATAGGAAATTTTTTAATAGTCTAAACCACCCATAGTAAAAAAGTTCCATAGTTTTCCTATATTGGTTGGATACTACCAACTATTTGTCATAAATTTTTCATGGTTATAAAATCTATTAACCATGTTAACCCATAAGGGAGTCATGTTTATCTATATAAATTAATTTGGTTATAATTTAAATTATATTAAGAGTATACTGGGCATTGATCCTATACTTCCCCAAACCTACATTAGATATTGTTTTTTAATATAAAGTGATAAATAAAATAAGGAAATGTGATGTGTTTTTTTCAAAATTCTATGGTGTTAGTTTATACATGAAAAAAAACATAAAGGTCCAAAAGAAACCATAATCAATTAATTATCTAGATCTATATTCGATTATATATTATTTGAGATATAGAGGCATCATCATTTGTTAAATAGTGAAAATATATATAATAATTATAATAGTGTTAACATATTTTCACTCATAAGGCATTGACCATAAGAAAAAGGATATGGTTTGAGTTAATCATAGACTGTGAGTGTTGAATACATTACAACCATATGATGATAAAAAATCTAGTTGATGGTTTGAGTGGAAAGAATCATGAAACCATACATATGAAGTTGATAAAAAGAGACTAAATTATAGTTGAGAGTCAACGTAAGGACCTATGAATCTTTATAGGATGGGAGAAATTATTAATTTCCTAAATGATTTCTTATCCAAATATTCAGGCAATGATCAATTATGATGAAAATGGAGAATATTATTTTTTACCCATAATAGATATCAAATTCTTATATTTGGGAAATTAATATATGTTCATTCAATGAAACAATTAATGGTGGAGATATTGGATGATTAATATGGCTAATAAATCTCTATTTTTTTATAATCAAGAAAATATTTTCAAATATCAATTACAAGTTCTAGTGGGACATCATAAAGATGGTTATTCTAGATTATATATCTTGATTTTTTGTATTCTATATTCATAAGGGATAATGCGAAGACATTAATGAGATTATGATACCTTTACCAATAACTATTTTGATTTTGGAGAACAATACTTGTATTTTGTATTAGAAAATCATAATACTTCCAAAAAATAATTAATTTTTTTTCATAATGGATAATGTTAAAAATTCAGTTTATTATACTACTTTTATACACTATAATATATGTTGATATCATTCTCAATTTAATTTAATGGATATTTGAAACAATACCATACATGGGTAAAGTTGACTTATATTAACATTTATCATTCTATAATTAAAATGGAATCATATGAGTCTCATTATGGTAAGTGGTGTATAAATCCAACATGTTTGGATAATGTTCGATAGAGTAGCCTATAAAGACTAATCTAACTGAAATAAGTAATAGTTGATTCATACTCTTTAAGAAAAAATTAAAACTAAAGAATGTTAATAGAAGATTTATGAGAATAATAATCATTATTATCTCTATTTTAATGGTTTATATATCATAATTATGTGAATATTAACATGGATGAGGGTTATGATATTCAAGAAGAATAGAACACTATTTTATATATATATATTATCCCTATTAAAATCATCAATCGATTGGGTACAATGTTATATCATCTTGGAGTAGCACTGAAAATCCACGTAGTGCATGATAAGTTATATTTATCAATTTTGAGGAAGTACCTATTTAACCTTTAACTAGTTTTGAAATTATAGGAAGTAATTCAATAACATGATCACTCATATGAGGATAAAAAAATAAAAATGTTGGATTGTAGAGATAATGTACACTGAAATATGACCTCTCATATATTTAAAGTTCTGTAGAGGAATCATATGTTTGTGGAAACGAATTACAAACCCAAATATATAATGAATTAAATGTACCATCATTTGTTACGTTAGAGGAACAATATTTCAAAGGTGAAATTATTTTAAAGGGGTAATAATATATTTCCCCCTATTTTTCATAGAAATTTTCTTTTAACTAATAATTGTGTCCTATATTTATTATACATGCAATAATGAAACAATTGTATAATGATTTATTTAATTATGGTATAATATTAAAAAATAAAATAGTATACATTATAAAAAAATAAAGGAAATATAATTTATAATGGTTTAAAATAAATATAAAAATTTAATAAAACCATTAGAAGGTTGAAATCCTCATATTCAAAACATTTTATGAAAATCACTCCACTATTGATAACTAGAAATGGGATAAAACACATTAGAAATCTAATAAACACATTTCTATATAAATTTTATTATAGGATGAATGATTTTAATTATTTTCTCATTTCATTATATAGTATTCTAAATTGACCATTATAAATATGGTCATTTCACAAATGGATATTGGGCATATACCCTTTTGATATTTTACCATTGGATATATGATCCTATGATATGAATACTTTTAATATATACATTTATATTATGTAATTAGTTTTAATAAATTTAAAATAATTTAAATTATATATAATTAATAATTTTGGAGTGAAATAAAAATATGATTAATAATTAAAATTCTTGACATATTTCTATTCATTGAATATTATTATTTATAAGTAATCAATTTTTTTTGTGTTCATAAAATTAAGTTAGATATTAAAATACTGGTAGATTGATAAAATTTATTGATGAGAAGAAAAATAAATAATGATTTGTTATTATGAACATTTAATTATAAAATGGAAATTTCTCAATGAATTTTTTCTTATATGTGGTTCATTATTTTAAAAAAATTAAATTGATCTAAATTAAAAAGATATTTTATTTAAGTGAATTAATTATATATTTATATATTGAAGAAAATTACCAAAAATTGAATTAGTATTACGTATTAATAATTTATAATGAATGATTTTTTTGGCTTAAAAATATATTATTGTTAAATTTTTTTTTACCAGTTATGTGTTCTTATATATTCAATATAATTTTTATCCATTTTATAAATTGAATAAAATATAATTGATTGATTATTTTGAATTATCACTTTAAAATTAGTTTATAATATCAATTTTCTTTTCATGTCTAAAAATTAGTTACAAAGGGAAAGGTAGAAACCACAGTAAAGGCTATAGTGAGGAAAAATGGTTAAATTAAGGTATATTGACATAAAATATCCTAAAATATGATATATATATATATATATATATATTATAATCTTAGAATCTCTTTTTTCATATATAAATTATTTTTCTATTTTGGATCAACTTTCAATGTAAAAAGAAATTCAAAAAACATTAATGAAGGGGTATTTTCCAAAATGCCACTCGAGATATCTTATTTTATGATCCATTATATACCCTATTTAAAAAATGATATTATGGTTATTTTTATAACAAGGATCCTCAGGCACCAAAATTTCCACACAAAATTTGTTTGTTCCCTATATGGGGACCACCCACAAGCCTAAATAGTTCATTAGACTAAAAAATACTTCCATATAAAAATATATGTTCTTTTAATGGGAATATTTCCCCCACACACACACACACCATGAAACACTTCCTAATAGGCCGTCCATCTTGATATATAATAAAAACAACATTATCTGTAGAGTTTTAATTATGTAGTATCCTGAAATTAAAGGTTTTCCTTGTTGTAATGGCTAATAAAATTTGACCCCTTAACCCTTTAACATTATAGGGTTTTACATTAACCCCCCTTTAGATCAAAACTTTCTCATTATTTACCCTCCATATAAACCTAGTCTGTTCCACTTCACTTCTAGGTGGTTTCCTCCTGTAATACCAATATAATATCTATATCTTGAAAGAACCCTAGTTTTCATATAGATACATGTTGTCCCCTCCCCATAGTCTACCCACATGTACAAATGGTTTATTAGATGAAACAATTGCCTTATATTCCTTCAATGTTATTTTTCCTTACTCACACTCATGTTGGGAATATTTCTTGAAGTTCACCCATCCTAATCACTACTCCATATGAATCCTCTTTATCTATGGTGTTCTGATTATGTAGGAACCTAAAAAATAATTTTTCTCCTTCTTAACCTGAGAAGTATCAATTATAAATGTAATACTCTAACCTTATATGGTATTATAGTTATTTATTAAATCCAGACAAAAATTATCTCTCAAAAAATCCTATCCACTTTTGGTAACCTCTAACAATATAGAGTCCCAAATACCTCATTTACAAAAGAAACTCCAAGAGAATATTCATGTATTCAACATAATTATTATACATCATTTAATCATTAATACATATATCATTCTTCCAACTCTTCTCTAATATTATTTGATACTTTGATAACTTTTTTTAAAATCATTTATCTTCATTAAATTTTATATTATTATTATATAATAACATATTCTTATTTATTTATTATTATAACATGTTATTTCATTGGATGCGTCTATATACCATAAGACTGAAGTTATAAAATTAAAAACATGAATGAAAAATAAAACATAAATAATGATAATATAATGGAATAATTATTAATTAATTATTTTATCATAATATGAGTTAAATTATATTCTAGATTTAATTCTCTAAAATATTAAATATTATGATAATTAAATATTGATTATAGAAGAGTGTTTTAAGTGTTTCATGAACTATGTCACCATAAGTAACATTAAATGACCGTGATACTACATATATCTACAACTACCATATAAAAATATTCATGAACATTTTTTAGGTAATGACCCTATGATCATTAAGAAGGAACAAAACATACCTATGATTCAATTCATTGGAAAATTGAAGATATAACAACATAATATTGATTTTTTTAATATATAATTTAAATATTTCTAAAAAGTAAACATAAATATATATTATTATCTAAAAAATATTATTAATGTTATTATATATATTAATAATAAATCTAAATTTATTATATATGGTTTTAGAGTATGCTTATTAAAGAAAAAGATCAAGGTAAGATTTCGACATCCCAATTTTGTTTGAGATATGATCCATATTAACCACTTTTTTTAAGTGGTTAACACAATAACCCCTGGATGAATTTTATTCCTCTAATGTTATTATTTATATCAGAAAATCCATATTCGTTTATCTCTTTTGAGTTATTTTGACTCAAAATTTACCAAAGTCGTAAGGGTTTCCTTTCAAATTTATATTGTTCATGGAAAATTTCTGTGAGAGGAAATTATTTGTTATTTTTTAAAATAGAAAATCTATTTTTATCAACTATAGTTATTTATTTGGTTTACATGTATTCTTAGAATTTTGAATCCATTTTTGTTCTCAACTCAACCAAATAGATTCATGTAATTGCAGTATATGTTATGCAATATTTACATCATAAATCATTCTCCTCCATGTCCATATTCTAAATGTATTTTTATATATTACCATGTATATAATTTTATGGATGTGTATGTTTATTTTATATTACCTTTCCCTTTATTTTCATGTTTCTTAAATGAAACACTTTTTAATGTTTTCTATATTTTTCCTTTTAAATTTTCCAAGAATTGCATTAAAACATTATTAAAACAGTATATTTTTCAATATTTTTTCATGACCAAATTTTCAATACTTTTTCATTTGATTAATTTGAAATGATTAATTTATTTGTTTTAATGAGGTTCAAAAAATATTTGTATTTTAATTATTTTACAATTTAATTTAAATTAATGTTATCAAATAGTGTATGATATTTCTTATCATTTTGTAATCAAATTTTGGTTTCACTTGTAAATTGTTCGTCATCTTTGTCAATATCCTTAAATATTACTTATTAATCACTGGTGATGTGTTCTAATGGTGTCATCCTCTTTTTTTGTGAAAATTATTCTTTATATGTTTTTATTATTTTTATCAAACTCATATCATTGTCATATGTTAAATATGATGTTATGGATTTATGATTATTTTATAGTTATTTCCACCACAAATATGTATCATTTTTATTATGTGAACTATAGGTTGAAAATTACATATCACTACAATTCATTAGGTAATATATTAAATCAAATAAGATTCAAATGAATATCGATTAAACCTGATTCACTATGTTTCAAATGGTCCTTGGATTACATAGCCCTCCAATGCCTTGATTAAAGAATTACTTCTCTTGAGTTAATATGGTATGGGGAGTAAACCAAATCCAATACGGTAATACATCCAATATATGATTATGGTTTTAGTAGTGAGCCTTGATATAGGAAATGTTTTTGTAATCATATGTAAGTTACATATTCTTATACTTGACCTCTATGTCAGGAAAAATTTATATGTGTTTTTTTTATTATAACAACCACATATTTTTTAAAATTTTAATATAAATAAATATTTTTTTAATATATAGTTTCACACACAACTCTGCGACAACAAAAAAGACGTTAATATATTTAATTAATAAAAAAATATTACAATATAATATTGCAATAAGGAATCAAAGGGTAATTATTAATTAAGATATTATATGTTCTTCTATGATGTATCTTTAAAATTAAATGGTGTTTATAAATATATATTTATTACTAAAATTATAATTTCTATATATAAATAGTTAGTTCTAATGTTTTTGGTAGAAATTATCTCATATGAATGTTCAAATTTTTAGAAAACATTTTTTTTGGTTTTTTCATTTTTAATTATTCTTTAATAAATAAGAATTTTATAGAATAATTTTATAAAATTTATTATATAAGTAAATTAGCAACCATTTAGTAGTTATTATAAGGCATGTAATAAGGAATAAATAAATTTTATGTTTTAAAATGTATTTTAAAAAATCAACTTATATGCACTTTTCATTTTTATTTAAAGAAAAAATATTACAATAAAATTATAATAAATTATGTTTTTATTTATCATAATATATTAACAATAGTTAAATTTTAAGTGGATAGGAACTAGGAATAAGAATAGTTAATATTTGAAAAAGTCATTTTTATATAATAAATAATTTTCATTATAACATTTTGTCGTATTTAAAAGTTAAATTTGAAATTTTTAGAATTTGAATTTTAAAAATGAACTATATTTTTGGATTAATAATATCAAAAATATATTCAGAAGAATATTTGATGTTTTTTTCAAGTATTTATTTTAGTTTAATAGTTCAAAGAAATGTTTTTATGAATATCATGAATTTTATGAATTCATAGGGATATAGGGACAAATTGAAATTTATTGGATATTTTTTCAAAAAATTATGTTTTCTATATATAAAATTAACCTTATTTAAATATTATGTCAAATTAAAAACTTCAATGTTACATTTTATTACTTATGTATTGATTTTCTGTGAAACCATTTTAATATGACATGGGTTTATTATTTTAATGTTAATTTTTAATGTTATTAGAGACAATAATATAAAATTGTTTATAAATTTTTAAGCATCATATAAAATTTAATCAAAAAGCTGAACTTAATTTTTTTATAAAAAAAGTTATTGAGTAAAAAATATAGTTACAATATTAAAGGAAAATTATGATAAAAATTAAATTAATTGAAAATTCCTTAATATCTAAAATTCATATTCATTTTATATTGGTATTGGAGGAGTATAAACCATGACTCATATACTTTATGTTATTTTTTACTTTTGGATCCCCCTTACTTTGAAAATATCAAAACTTTAATAAAATGTTGTCAATATTTTCAAAATGTGTCACTACTATCACTTGTAAATGGACCCCTTCAGTATCCCACTTATCTAAAATACAAAATACTTTTATAATTATTCTTTTGAAACACCTCCTAGAATAAATATTTTACTTTCTATAGTTTTTGGTCACAACAAATGACAATTCAATGAAGGCACAATGATTTTCCAAAAGAGTTAGGTAAAAACTCATAATCCATCCTATTACATTTATATTCCATTATTTATTAAAGTTAATATAAATATACTATATCCATGATAAAATATTTTCATATGTATAATACGTATTCGAAAACCTTTTCCTATTAAAGGAATAATCATTATCTATCTTTACTCAAAACAATTCGATAAATGAAAATGTATCTTGTGTGTACTTGCAGAGCACCACCATAAGGAATGATATGGTTCATTTTTCATAACCACAGAAAATTTATAGTGATAATAATCTAATTGTGAATAAATATTATATTTATTTAATAAATAATATTCTATATAGATAAATCAAGATCTATATTACTTCTCTCTAATTCACTACAAAAATGAAAATTGTGTTCGTGTATGCATACAGACTATTACCCTTACGAATGAACTATTTTATTTTTTCTCATTAACATTTATATATTGTTAAAAAAATTCATTTGATACATTTATAATTTAGTAGGGTGTGATATAATTTATTAATATGGGACTCAATGTATGAAAAAAATAATGATAATTATAATATAATTCATTGATATCAGAAAATTTTGTGAAATAAAATGGTCACCAGTTTTATCTTCATAAACAGTAACTAAAACTCTCAAAGAATGATTATGGAAATTTTTAAATCATTATGGTACATATATTGGACTACCATGAATAATCTTTTAATGCAGAACATATATTAAATGAAATGGATTCAGCATCACAATTACAAAACATGCATGAAGAATTCACAATTAGTAACATCCAATAATGAAAACAAACATCAAAGATCTTATGAATATATGATTAATGATAGTAATTTATTATTGTAATTTTTAATTTATTTAAATAAGTATAAAATAGGTCAGTAAGATGAATAATTTCGATAAAAATGTAATTAAATAACAATCGTGGAGGTTAATAGTTATGGTAACAACTTCTGATATCACTTTTTTCTCTCTTTGAGACATATGACTTATTCACCACTATTATATTATTTTATGTCATATATATACCTATTAATGGGTTTATCATTCATTCAGGAATTTTTTTATTTAAAAATAAATCTAATGTTTTATCTTTAATTTTATTTTTATTTAAGGGATACTAATATTTTGAGGGATTATTTAACGAAAAATATATTTTATTGAGATTAAAGGATTCTCCATGAAATTATTTATTCTCTATTTTTTTCCAACACTATTATATTTTATTTAATGATTATTTCTATTTATATGCATGTAGATTTATATTTATATTTCATTTTTTCTTATTTTTTTAATTTCTTTCAAATAAAGGTATATTTTTGTTCAGAATACTTTTCATTAAAATTGAAGACTATTTTTTCTCCTATATCCATATTCTTTCATTCCCAAAATATTTTCCTTTATTATATAAATATACATGTATTCATTATCCCTTTTTAGTTTCATATTTTTATTTACCTACTTAAAAAAATAATATTTATTACTATCTTTATGATGCGAGTTTCAATAAAGATATTGTAAACTACTAATGGTCTTTCATTCAATGATTATATGTTTTCTAATTTAATCCACATTTCTTTCCTAAAATATTTATTTATTTTTCAAGGATCCATTTCTGATATTCCTTTAAAAATATTGTTTTCTAAAAAAATATGTTAAATTCTCAAAATTAACTTTTGAAATAATCCTATAGTTTTTCCTTTTTATGATAAAGTTAAAAATATTTTATAAAATATCATTTAATGATTTATATTAAATCTTACTCCTTATCTCCAAAATATGTAATTCCTTTGGACTATATTTCATAAAATAAACTCCAAAATCGACATTGAAATACTCCTTTTGGGTGACTTAGTTTTGGGTATCTATTGATTTATCCCTTGAAGTCATTCAATGTTACAACATTTTCAAATGATATGAAACCCATTTTATTTCTGTCAAATTCTCATGATATGATATATGATTGATTTGGTATGGAACATATGCTTATATTTTATTGTTATGGTATTGGTGTGTTCATATATATCTCACTAATTCATTGGTAAATTTATTATGTGATAATATAAAAAGGGTAATTATTATGTTATCCCTTTACCAAGGATAATTAAGAGGTTATCCCAAGACCAAAGGTACATTGTTTATAAGCCCAAGCCTAAAAATGGCATATGAGTGGTAATACCAATCCCAATAAGGTTCTCAAGTTGTTATCTAAAGCCTATTGATGTTCAAAATAGATGAATTCACATTTAATTAGTTCAAAAAATTTATGAATACTTATATTTATACTAATTCCAAATTTTTTTCTATATTACATTATTGTTCTCTATTTAACATGATTACTATCTCATGATTCTATACTATTATTCCAAGTAATTTTTTAATCATTTGAGATTAAATTTCAATTTTTTGCTTTGATTACCATTATTATTTTAATAATATATTTCCCTCGTGATCATGTTTCTATTATGGTTATGATCTAAACCTATTGATGAAATGATGATTTGTTTTTAACTTACTGATTATTTGTTCCCAACACATTATTATGTTTTAAATTCAAAATGACATGAATGGGAGTATAACCTTAGATATGTATAAAAGGTGATATTTTATGTTTTTAGTATGGATAAATATTTATATGTGTTGTAAAAATATGTTATTTATATTATTTATGTCTAAATTCATTAAAAACCTAATGGTTCTCCGGATTACGTGACATTATTTTATGATGTAACAATAATGTGAAATTTATTAAATTTCATCTTGAATCATATCTTGTGGTATTGAACCTAGATTAGAAATAATTTTATTTTTGGACTAGACCCAGAAGTGTGGTATGAGGTGATTTAGTTTGTATCAATGTTGGGTTTAGTTGTGGTGGGTGTCATTTTTGTTATTTTTTAGGATTATTATTATATAACATTGATGAAAAAATTGTAATAATCATAAGTATGGGAAAGGATTTTAAAATTTTGTTAAAGTATAAAATGTATGGTTTCCTCATATTGGAATTCTTATCTATATATAGTAAATTATATGCATACTTTTGAATAGTTGAACTTAGGGGTAATTACTCAAAAAAGGTTGGTTGGATTTTAACTTCATCTTTGCTCATTGAACAACAAGTGTCCCTAACTACACTCGATTTTAGAATCTCTGGGATTTTATTTGGAAATTCACATACTCTTTATAAAAAATAATATGAAAGTATGTTGAATAAGATAATGTAATATATGACTATTTAGGTTAACAGAACCTAAATATCATATTATCTTAAATAACCTATATTGAAAATTTTAGATTCATATGATAACTTTTACATGACATTGATGAGTTAATTATTATATTTTTATAGTTTCCATTTATAAATTTTTTAGTTTGTTTAGTAATAGAACTACACATTCCATTATTTATGTAATTTCCAAAAAATAGATAATTCATGTTATTAAGGGATATGAAAGGTAATCTAATGATAGTGTAAAGGAACAAAAAATGGTATGGAAGGTAGTGTTAAAAATATTATTACTATTCTCACTCAATAATAATGATTTATTATTAGAAAACTAAACTATAAAAGGCTCCCAAACTCACCAAAAAAGATAAAAATGTGTTTTTATAGAAGTATATCTGATATTTACCATGGAGTAAAAAAATAAAACGTCATAAATGTTCATAAAGTGATATGATGCTCAAATTGGACATCTTAATGGAACAAGAAAATTATTCATGTGTGCAATTATTGAACATGAATTTCATTATTTTCAGAGAGAAATAAATTGGTCTTATAATACAACAGAATATATAAATGTACTGACTAAAATATTAACCACACTTCTTTTCTCAAATGAAATTAGTTTTTCTTTTCATTAAGTAGATTTCATAATCTAAGTGATAATAAGAAAAATTTACTTCAATAACCTTCATGATATAGGAAAAAAGTTTTAATATATACAACTACTACCACAAATTTGGTTTGTGATAATTAAGGTATACATATCCTGCACTCTAGATTGGTTTAGGCGTTATAGGACACTTGTTCTATACACAACCTAATTTCTTGTGTAGTATTACAAGTGATTTATATCACATCCTAAAGGATTTTATATAAAAATGATAGAGAAAAATTCTAATTTTATGATAATTTTAACTTATGATAATTTTTTTGGAATAGAATTTATGTTAATCATGTTATTCTTTCTTCTGATGAATTTTTACTATTTTGGAAATGGGTTTCCCATATAATTATATAATCAATATTAATTACCAAAATAATATAATCACATTTCATTTTCAAAATAAAATTATGATATTATAATAGTATATGGTAGGCAATGAACCCTCTTGGAAAATTAACTCCATTATTATAGATTTATTACCAAATCTTTCAGGGTATTTACCTAAAAAGATCAGAGAGAATCCCAATATTAGAGATATTTATTATTATGAGGTAAACTAGGTGATTTCTAGTTTTATGTATGATAATGTGGTAGATACCTCATTTGTAATTATATCTTCCATATTTTCTATCTTATATATACACATAGTTACTTTTCTTTTTAAGATATAATTAAAATGGTGAGGATGATATTTATTTAGGAGAGGGAAAAAATGTAACACGCCAATATTATGTATGAATTTTATTTTAAATAATTAAATATTTAGATATCTTTTTTTACACACTACACAGAACTAAAAAATTTGTGATAATATTTTGAGATAACATCTTAAATTATGAGGAAGAAATAATGAAATAAAAACATAAAAGTTAACTGAGATGTTTTTCTTTTATTATTATATGTCGTGTTTAAAAAATTCATTAGAAAATTTAAATGTTGAATGATTAGTAAAATTAAAATTTTAGAATATACCTAATTAGTTTTCTTGGTACATATGTAAGATTATTTAATATTATTTTAATTTTATTTAATGAACATTTTTAATGGTTTTTGTGTTTTAAATTACACTTGACTAAATAATGATGTTAATGGAATGTTTTGATATTATTAATAAGAAAAAATTAACATCCATCCAATATTTATTACTAGGTAATTACTAAATTATAATTCATTTCATACCCAAAAATATATATTTTTCTAAACAGTACCTCTTTATGGGTAATGACCAATTTTTTTAGATACATAATATATTTTGATAAAAAAAAGATAATAAGTATTTTCCAACGAATATTATAGTGACATTAAAATAATTTGAAATATATAGTAAATAGTAGAATGAAGGGTTCATATATTGAATAATTTATAATTCTATTAAAATATTTTTCCATTATGTTAATTTTTTTAAATTAAATTCTAAATTCTAAAAATTTATAACTCAAATTTTTATAATTAAACTTCAATTTTTGATTCATCACATTAAAAACCATGACATCTGTGAAATCATTTTGGTATGAGTATAAATTAAAAAATTTGACACATTTTTGTCTACAAAATATTTATTTTATAAGTAAAATTATATATTCAAAAATAGAAATTTTTAATTAGAAACCTAAAATTTTCATTTGAAATCTACGTAATATTTTCCTTTGAAATTTTTTTTCACGTAATAAATTTATTATTTTAAAATTTATTCATATAAATTTTATAAATTTAATATTGTAATATCATTTTCATAATTCTAATAATCCTATCAAATTTAGTTAATAATATCAGTATCATTTTTGGTAATGAAAAAAAAATTACTAAGGTTTAATATAGATATTCCTTGTTAAATTTAAAATATAGTTAAAAATATGAATTAAGGGGAAAATTCTTAATTATCCCAAAAATTATTTTCTATATATGTGGACGATATTTCACAATATAATGAATCATCCAAACAACATTCAAATCTAAATATGTAACAAACTTCATTTTAAAATATCATATCTTTTATACGAAGTTATGAATATTTAGAAAAGGTCACCCCAATCACTTAAAAAAGGTTCCCCTCACCTCCCCAGTAATACACTAAGTAAAATAAATTGATATTATCCCAATTTTAGGGAACCCCCACTCTTACTCATTGTTATGTGTTTTATAGGTGAAAGTATTACTTAAATACCATTCCTAGAAGACTGCTGAAGTTTCCTAATATGTAAGGAAAAATTATATATCACTCCTTTTTTATTTCTATTCATTTATCTCATCTTATAATTCAAAATAATATATTAAAATTATGATAAAATAATCTAATATTTATTATAATTATATAGGATTTTTTTTTATGTTAATTTTTTTTCTACCTTCCATAGATGATGTATTTAATTTTTCATCACTACCTCATATAGATTGATATACTAATTTAATCAACAAGTAAATATTATATTTAATACATGAATAATATTTTAGAAATATAAATAATTTTTTAACTGTCTTCACTCTTATTCACGTGGAAAATGAAAACATTTCCCCTGCGTACAAGCAGAGAACCACCTCCATGGTCAACTTTTTTAATAATCTCCTTAAAAATATTATTATAAAAATATATTTGAATCATTTTTATGATATTAGGGAGTAATATATCTCATCAATTTGGTTTCTAATGTATTACATAAAAAATAATTATCATCATAATTTAATCCATATATATTATTAAACTACACAAAATAAGCTCATCAGTAATTTTATTTTCAGGAATAATATATTTTACCCTCATGGAATGATGATATAAATCTAATAATACATAAGACACATAAATTTACTTAATTTAAATAATATTTTAATTATGAATTTTTTTTGATTGAGTGATGTTAAACATATCCATTATACAAATATCATGAAACTATCAAAATTAGAAACATGTGATGATGAAAATAATCACAAACTAGATATTGAATATATTATAAACAATTATTATTAAATTCCATAAATAGTAATATATATTAACTAGGTAAGAAAATATTTTATTAATATGGTTATTTTTAAATTAAATTAAGGTAATTATCTTTTGTGGATGCTAAGAGTTAAGTTTAGGGTTTCTCATCCCACATTTCTTCATTAGATAAAATTTCATATTCACCAATTTTTTATATTTTTCAGGGTATATGACTACCAATGGATTATTTTAACATATATTTGTTAAATTTATTGGATTTTATAATCCATATCATGTTATATAATTAAGGTGATTTTAATTCAATTGATACTAACGTAATAAAGGACTTTGTTAACAAATACCTCCCTTCATTGAGTTAAAATGATTCTTCTTGAAATTATTTCTTATATTTATTTCCATTACTCCAAAAAAAAATTTATTTGACAATTTTTATTTATATCATTGTAAATTTATATTTTAAATTAATATCTCCTTCCTTGATGAATTTATTTCAAAATATATATAACATAGTTATGAGAAAAAATCATTCTCTTGGAAGACTATTTTCACCTATATCCATATTAAATCATTATATAGATATCTTCCCTTTCGTATTTAGAAATAAAAATATGTTTTATCTATTATTAATTATTTAGTTTCATTTACCATATTTTAAAAAAAAATTACTTAAAAATCATTTTTGAATATAGTTTTCAGTACATGTATTTTATAATATTAAAAGTTTTCCTTCCAGTAACATATGTTCTATCTTCCACTCAACATTTACATTAAAGTAATTAATTTTTTATAACTCTCCACCAATGATATTCTTTTGAAAATAATTTTTTAAATAAATTTTATTTCAACTAAATAAAATTTTAAATGTAACCCATATAATTATATATTTATGATAATATTAAAAATGTTTTATGAAATTTATTTTAATGATTTGAATTAAATTTTACACATTACCTCCAGAATAAAATTATCCACTAGATTAATGTTTCTTGAATCGCGCAATAATTTCCCTTGTGAAAGACTCTTTTTGGGTGAATGAACTAATATTTATTCCGTGGGTTCTTTATGATATAATATATGATTGATTTTTTATGGCACCCAGGTGTATAGTATATCTATATAAAATGGGTATGGTCCTTTATATCCATGTAATGTATTTTTAAATAATATATATAATTATACATAAATATCACACAATATTTAATCCCAAGAACAGGGGTACAAGATAGGTTATCCCATTCACAAAGGGTACACATTAGTAAAGAAAAATACCAATAACGAATACAGGTGGATAGCCCAATATAATTAATTTTATGCATGGATCAGTTCATATTTGAATGTTTCCATATTTTTATTATTATCTATGATTATGATTGTGACACATTTCTACTATATATTCGTATATTATTCTATATTCCACATTATTGTTCTATCATGTTTTTTCAGTACAATATAATGTTATATGTTTAATAATTTGTGATTACTTGCACTTCTAGTACTTGGAAAACTTATATTGGATTATGTTTTATTAATAATATTATTCTTCCATGATTATGTTTCCCACAGTCTTATGACCCGACCCTTATGATGAACCATTATTATATTTTACCATTATTGATAATTTGGTCACACCCATTTCTTATTATTTATATTACACGTGATATTAATATGAGTACAACATATGAAATTTCTAGAAATAATTCTTGTATGGTGTAATTATGGGTAAATTTTCATGAGTGTTGTAAAAAAAATTGATTATTTAGATAGTTTCCAAAATCAATAAATTTAATGAATAATAAAATTTTGTGATATCATTGTGGGATGTGAGAATAATATTTAATATCCATATTTATTGTGGGTTATCTCAATTGGTATAGAAAAAATTATATAAGGAATGTTTTTAGAACTAGAAATAGTGCTGCTAGTTTGGGTAAAATCATTCATGAACCCTAATTATTGACACATGTTACCACACCACCATTTCTCATGACTTATGTTATATCAAAATCAATATGTCATTAATCGTGATTTAGGATACATGTTTTCTAGTGAATATCTCATATGTTATGTTCATGAACCTTTATTATGTCTTCATACATACACGTTTTTGTTATCCTAACTCATAATATTCAATTTTCACCCCTTATGTTTACTATCATTAGGTATATGAGATCACCTCTTTTATTTTTTCCCATATCTAGGTTATGATGAAAGAAAATATGTATGATATGTCTAGTAGGGTATCATCTGTAAACTATAATTTTTTTATATTAGGATTAATATTTGTAAAATATTTTTTGTGGGTAACTAATAATAAATGAAACTAAATATTTAAATTCATGAGTTTGAGTTATTTTGATATGTAATGATTATTCATTTAAAATGATGATGTTTATATGTTTGTTATGGGTGGGTAGTCTAAAAAATGGATCTAAAATTCATATGTTATCTGAATTGATATTCCAGGACACAACATGAATATTTCAATAATTTGATCTTCATTTGGAAGAACATAATGTTTATTTTTTTATAAATAACATAAAAGTCACAATTGATATTCCTATTCAATTATAGATTTGTTTTCACAGAAGGGGTCAAAACAGTTAGGTCAAATTTTATTACTATTTTAAAATAATTTTCCATGAGTCCTAATTTAAATTGGCAACCATTTGAGTCCCTTTAATTTAATATACTATATAAATTTTTATGTTTCTCATTTTTTTTAACATGTACTAAGATCTTTATATTAGATTATATGTAGAAATTATTCATTTTTTTCAGAAAAAGAAGACGAATATATTTAGTACAATGATCTCTTCCATGATTATTGCACAAATTTTATCCACATTAAAATGTTTCATATCTTATTATAAAATATCTAATTACTTGATATTTTATTTATTTTTTATTTTTAACTATATCATTTAATTTAATATATTTTGGATAGATAACAAGAAAATAAAAAATTTATAATATAGTTTTCAAAAAAATTCATATGAATAATATTTCTATGATTATTCCCCATCCCATGGAAGATGAATTTTATTTTAATAATGGATTTAAGTAATACCATAATATTTTCTATAATTAATAAGGATAATTTTCATGATAAATTGTGGTCTATGAGTTTATTTTTATAAATTTTATAAATCATTCAAATTACTATAATATAACACATGTCATTGACTATATGTAAATTCTAAGAGTGAAACAAAAATAATTAAATATAAGAAACATATAATTGGTTTATAGGGATATATTAACATACATAAACTCAAATAATTATCATTTATAGTGATTATATTCTTACATAATATACATATTTACGTACGTTAAAATAGGATTGTATAAAATGATATGGTTCTACAATTTAACATCCTTATATTAGTAAAAGGATTTTTATGGATATATTATTTTACATAGTCTTTAGAGGAAAAATAATTTAGGAATAAAAAAAATTATAATTAAAATTAAAATGATTCAAAAATAATTAAATGGGTAGATAAATTAACAATATGTCCTAAAAAATTTAACAAAAGACATCTTCTTATTTACTTCTGTTCAATATCCAATACATAAAAAAATAGTAATACTTTTAAAATCATTTATTCCTTTTAATAGTTTTTTGATACATATTATAATTTTTTATGCATTTACTGACATGGTTATTGAACTAGGTAATACCCAATGTTTTATTTCGTTAACTTAAAAAATAATTTGAATTTTTTTGTGACTTAACTACTTTTTGATGTTTTCTTTCAACTTATTCTTATATGAACTAAATTTGTCTACTCTTTACTATATACTATGACTTTTATACTAAAATATTTTTTCATCCCAAATATTAATATAACATGAATTTTTTATTTTCTAATACGTGATAAAATTACACTAATTCTCTCTCCTTTAGTTAAAATATTTCTACTTTCATGATATTTTTAATGACTATTTTTTTAATTCAATAAATCTCCACCATCACATGTTTTAATCATAATATAATATTATTTTATTTAGACCTTAAATATATAAAATATCATTGTCATTATAACTTTAAGAATAAATAATAATCGTATGAATTATTATAATCACTATAGATATATCATTTCCTTATGTGACATAATATTTTAGATGATTTTGTATATTCCTTATAATATTGGTTTTACTTATCATTTATAAAAAAACAACCACTATATACTTCCCTTAATTTTTCTTTTTTCTTATAAACAAAATTAATTTCAATAATAAATGTCTTATCAATTCCATTTTTGTTCATTTTGTATCTAGAATATCTTTTTTATATCATACATGGAAGGTGTACTATCATGATATATTAAGAATAATTTCCAAATTGTCTACATCATACATATGTGTTCACAAAAACTTCAAATATGTTTTGAGTATATAGTTTAAGGTAATTTTTTTATTCCCAATATTATAAATATCAAGATAATTATACTTTATTAAGGTATGATTTAATCTAAATATAGTAATATTATATATTTTAGAAAGTAAAATAATCAATTAAAAAATATAGGACATATTCCATATACTATACTACAACATTAGTTTCTTTTGAATTTTGAAATGTAGTCCTTGTAAAAAAATATCTTCATATTTTATGGGATACATTTTCAATATATTTTGTGAATTGTTCTTCATGGTTATAAGGAATAATTTTATTTTTAATGTCTTTTAAATCGATTTATTTATAATTAGGTTTTGTAAATTTTTTCCATGATTTCCTCTAAAAATGTATTATAAGTCTATAAATTTTTATTATTCTAGGATTTATTTATAATAAAATTTAACTCTTTTTTATCTATAAATTTACATAAATTTATGACATATATTCTTAATACATTATTTCTCATTCTATTTTATATGGAATGTCATGAACCGACCCTACTGGTCTCAAGCCACAACTACCCCAAGCCCGCCTCCATAGGCAAGGGGATATCGACATGCACTAAAGGCATAACAATATCGGGAGTCCATTGCTTAAGTACATGTACACACACAGCCCACTCAATGCAGAAGTGCAGAGTGAAAAGGAAACCAAAGTATGGACTACAATATCCCAACCAAAAGCATGCATCGACCTCTAATACAGAACAAGTAAAGTGCTGAAAAGTATACTGTCAAATAAACTTAATAGTAAAGGGAAAAACACACACCCAACTTGAAAGGTGCCACAACCTGACAACAAGTAAACAAAAGTAAACTACTGGTGTGTCTCACACTTGAATGTCCTAATACAACAAATGAACGCAGCCTAAGCTCCCATGTCCTCTACGCTCCTCCATGGTCTCGATCGACCTATCCATCATCTAAAAGGGCACACCAAGTCCAGGAAAAGCCCAAGAAGGGGTGAGTATGAAGATACTCAGTAGGATGCCCCGAAAGCACGAGGGACCAACAAAGGAGGTACTAAAACAGTGAGCAATAGACAGAACAAAGAACTGTGTAAGTGTACAGTAGAAAGAGTGCAGCTCAACCCAACAAAATAAAGGATATAGACTTATCCAATTTCCGGGAGCTAGAAATGGTGAGAAGACGAACTTCTTGTCGAGCCTTCTCTACCTATAGAAGGAGAGTAGACTCGTCCCACCAAGAGGAGCTAGACACGGAAAGCATGTGGCATACCCCGCGTGCTTTGGTGGGAAAAGCGCCCCTCTTCCTTGTGTGTCCTAAGGTGATGTCAAAGTTGTCACACTGCTAATCAGAACAACAAGAGTCATGCTCTAGTAGTCACGAAGAATACCACTTCCTAGAATAGTATAAGGAACTCTTCCTGAGAAGCCAATTGCTGACCCACTACCCAGCCCTACTGGAGTGTAAACCCCACTAAGTCAATGGGTGACCCACTACCCAGCTCCGTTGGAGGCTAAACCCTAATAAGTCAATGGGTGACCCACTGCCCAACTTTGTTGGAAGGTAAAACCCACTAAGTCAATGAGTGACCCACTGCCCTGCCTCGCTAGAGGGTAAACCCAATAATTCAACGAGTGACCCACTGTCCAGCCCTTCTTGAGGGTAAACCACACTAAATCAATGGGTGACCCACTACCCATCTCCGTTGGAGGGAAACCCCCAATAAGTCAATATGTGACCACCGGATAGCCCTGCTGGAGGGTAAACCCCAATAAGTCAATGGGTGACCCACTGCCCAGCCCTACTGGTAGGTAAACCCAGAATTGGTCTGATTACTCTGTACTACAACTAACATCACAGGGTGTCACCAACATCGCAACAGTTCGTTGGTTCGGAGTGCGTCAATGGAACCTCTGACAAATGACCTTTAATGCTTCTACATTTAATGAGATCTCGAATGAGGATCCATACACCCAAACAGTTACACCATTGCAATACTTATAGAAAAACATACCGAATCGACTATTAATATTCTCCAAATGGATTTCTGGTGAAAAAGCCGCAAAACGCTGTGCGCAGCTTGAAAGATGGACCATGGGCCCATGCCTCAACTCCAGCTTCAATGCCTGAAACCACCATGGAAAACATTGTCTCGACGCCAGGGTCACAACTCTGCTGACGGCTCCTAAAAAGGACTCTGAATGTACTCATGCCATCCGAAACAAGAATCTCGGTGAGGAGCTAAATAACAATTAATGGGAATGTCGCGCCACCGAGCCCCTGTCTGGGGAATAAATAATTTCCAAGACCATATCAAAACCTCCATCTCGATTCGAGGACTGTGTTTCCATAGACAACACGCAAATCCAATACTCTTTTTGAGAGTCAGAGGCATTTCAATGCCAACGGATAGAGACAGGGTGGGCCAAACAGGTTCGGCCGGTCCACCCCTTTTGACCGGCGGTCCACATCTCAGCTGCCCAGACCGCCAGGTCCACCGTGGCCCCTGGTTCATCGTGCGAGCCGCACTGCTTCACCAAGACTGGAATGATCTGGTCCGGCTTTTTTCCCACCTGGCCCACATTTCACGAGTCTTGGTCTGCTCCAACAGTCACGAAGACCCTGGTCTCGCACCGCACGCCAACCGATGTAGCCTACCTGTGCACCGCCATGCCTCCTGCCATCACCCCCGTATTCCCGGACCGTCGCTGCACCGGACCACCATCCCTCTCATCCGCGCTGACCGCCGAGGAGCCAATGCCACCACTTGGGGAGCACGCGCCGCCGCCTAGGGAGCCCCCGCCACCATCATCACCCACCGGACTGCCATGGAACCGCAGGAAAAGAAGGATTTTAGCCAGAAAACTTCCCTGGGCCACCCGGATGCCCCGAGACTCTGATTGTTGATCCGAAAAGAGCTTCGGAAAGCTCAGATCAAAACCTATGAATCAATGTCCTTCAATCGATAGTTTATAATAATTTCAATGTTATAAATTAATCTCAAATAAGGTGCAGGAAATTAGAAAAAAGCACAACGATGCCTACCTCACAGGGCGTAGCCCGATGCTCCACGATCGACCCGCCTTCGCCAGAACTAAAAACGCCTTTTTGGGGAGGAGGTGGGGCTTGAAGGATGGGGGGGATTTCTTGTTGGGAGATTCCGCCAAAGAACACAAATGGGGAAGAAAGAGGGGCTTTGTGTTTAAGTAGGAAAAAATAGAATCAACTTTTAATTAATTTTTTTAATCACCCACGAAAAGACCCGCATCTGAAACTCTCCATGAGGCCGAGATTAAGCCACTCCTAAGGTAAACACCAAGCCCTGAGTGAAACAGCAGTCATGGAATTTTAATCAGAGGGTCTGTTTGAAATTTATAAAATTCAACGCATGAGGAAGCTAAATTACAAAACTTCCCCTAGCGGTGTTTTCCACAGAAGGCTCACGGCCATGAAAGTTACACCCCCTCCTAGGTTAAACCAGATGCTCCGGACTCAACATTGACCTTGGTTTCCAGTCCGAGCTACTGTTTAGGAGTTATTATATTTATATGGGGTGCCTAGTGTGTAACATTCCAAGTAAGTAATGAATTATAGATATTTTTATCTATGTCTATTAATGAATTAGATAGTGTTTTAGAGGCTTAAAATGAAAATAAATCCAATATTAAGCATGGAATACACTAATATTTTTTTAAAAGATTGTTTTATTGCCTTTTGATGGAAAACCATTTTTAAATCTATCTTTTGACAATTTTATAAGCTATGTTTGTCAAAATAAACTTATTCTTTATTATTCGGACATCAAAATTTACTTTGTGTGAATTTTTGGTATTTTTCTGACAATATTCATTTTTTAATGAATAGTGAAAAATACTGCATTTTACATCAAAACTGCTTTTTCATTTAATTTAATTATATGGTTAGATTATATTTTTAATTGGTCTTAAACTGTAATTTGAATATAATTTTACCATTTAATCTAATGGTGGTCATTAGGATTAATTTCACTTTGGAATTGGTCATAAACTAATGCCAAACTTTTCATAGATATTGTTTCAAAAAAAACCGGCTATTTGTCATGACAGCGGGAATTAATTGTTAAATTAATTAATGTGACTTATATGTTTTGAATTTTGTAAAATAGACTTCATTTTTGAATTCGAAGTATCAAATATATCTTAGGGTGAATTTTTGGTAATTTTCTGAAAAACTTCAATTTTTGATAAATAGTGAAACCACTAAGTGGTACTTATAAAAACTGATTTTTCGTTTAAATGAAATTTTTCCATCTTTGTGTTTTAAATTTAAAAAATATAACATACATGATTTTAATTAAGAAGTAAAATGTGGTTCAATGATATTATAATAATTTATTGGTGAATAGTAACTTATTAAGTTTTTAATCGCGATTAGTGGTAATTAGTGTAGTTTAAGGTAAAAATAATGTTTTAATAAAATGAAATGACCTAGACACATGTCCTACCCTCATTGGATGTGTCATGGCCGACCAAGAAAAGCCATGGGTCAACTTGGGGACCCCATGGAGCCACTTTGGTTGGGAAATGACATAAATAACTTTTTATTTAATGTTAAAGTAAAAATGACACAAACATGAGTTATTTTACTAAAACAATTTTTACATTAGGTTATACAAGTCACATTTTTGACTATAAATATTCATTATAAATCTAAAACGATTTACTACATAATAGTATTTTTTTTATAATTTTTAGACATTAAATAAATTAAATTATTTATGACATCATGATGATGCAGCGATGACCTCATTATTTAACGATTTAAATAAAATGGAAAGATAATGTAATATCTAAGACCTACTCATGTCCAAAACATATTGGATGAGTGGATTTCGAACCCGTATCACCTTATCCTCTAATTATATCAATGTGGGACCTTTTGAATCCGAAACTCATTTTAAAATAAAGTAACTTATCTTTACTTTCCAAGAGTGCCCCTCCTCTCCTCTTATAAAA
This sequence comes from Viscum album, assembly GCA_963277665.1. NCBI lineage: Eukaryota > Viridiplantae > Streptophyta > Magnoliopsida > Santalales > Viscaceae > Viscum > Viscum album. The sequence continues at coordinate 529,760,549 of OY728146.1, forward strand.
GGCCCCCACCTCTACCTCCTTACACACAATTCCAAAGCCTTTGGCTCGGACAAAACCTACCCATTTTGTCTCTTCACTTCCCTCTCTTACTCTTTGAAGCCTCACTTTGGGCAGAAGTCTTCCCAAGGAAGCCTTTGAGCTCAAACCAAAGGGAGTTACCCGATTTTAAGGTAAAGTCTTCACTTGAGTCCGTTTGTTTTATTTTGCTTCTCCAACCCCCTAAACTCTTTTTATTCATTTCTTTTGTAACAACTCCAGGATTCTAAATATACTAGTATGTTTTTATAATAAGGATTCGAGCTACATTTACACACACCTACATCTAATGGTTAAAGGACATACTGTTTCCGTGGATGGTGAATTTATGCCTCCCGAATGATTGTTCAACATTCTTTTAACACCTTCAAAGGTGGCCATTAAGATGTCACTATATTTATATATGATATATAATATGTTTATGTTTTTCTTAAGCTTCTTAATTTTTCATTTTGGGCATACCTTTATGGTTTCCATTATGGGTAAACGCGATATCTTCATTTAAGGAAGTGCGGACTACCACCCCCTCAAAGTGATTTGATTCGTTAAATACCATATGTGGGACATATAAAGGATGAAAATATGATATTATATATGATATTATACTGGAATTATAATATACCTTTATATCATTATGATTCCATTCTATAAAATACTAAATAGAAATGAAAGTAGCGTTCATGCGTACGTACGGCTTACCGTCTCCATGAACGGTGCATTTCATTTCTTACCTATAAATGATTATGTAATATTATAAATGCATGAATGTACTGGATATATATGAAATATATGATATCTACATCATGAATACCATTCTGGATATAATGGATACATGAACAACTTGTAATTATAAAGGATTTATTTTTGACTCAAGTACCAATGATCTTTAAATCGACCGTTATTAATTTAAATAATTACATAGTGTTCATGACATAGAAATAAGTGATATAAAAGGAATAATGAACTTTAAAAAGGTTCTTAAGCAAGTATAAATTAACTCAAGTTTATTATTCAGGACATTAAAGAACGATCGAGTCAAGTCGGACCCGAGGTATGGGACTTCGTCTCAATATCCTTTCATTGAGGCATATTTTGTTTTATACACAACCTTCTTTTATACGGTGTATAAACCCCTTTGACTTTTACGTTTATCGAAAAGGAATATTTTTTATACGAAGCGTTTTACTAAACGAAAAAAGGGAATGTTTTTGTCGTACGTATGCGGCGACAACGACTTCTCCACCGCCGTGACCATTATTTGAGTTTTGGCTTCCTCTACAAGCCATACCTTTTTTTTAAAAGAAAAATAAATATCATGTTTTACATTTCTTTTATTTTGGTATTGAAAATGGTTTTCATAATGTTTTTATATCAATGTGTTGTATTGATATCTTGTGATTGAAAGGTGGAAATTTTATGTTTCCTTTATGCATGTTTTATGTGATACGATTATGTTGAGGTTCTTGGGCATTATTATGAAGACGGGTGGTTCTGTGATAAACTAAGGGAGGGTGAGCCCGATATAGCTCTCCAATGCATTGGGTAACATGAAGGAGTGAAACGTTAAGGTTTCTCCAAAGAGATTTAGGGAATATACTGTGATGGGTATTCCGAATGTAACCAAGAGGGTTACTCCCTACATAAGAATGTTATGAATGCCTCAAGTTACCTTTATGTCTTATGATTTCTATGATTTATTCATGATTTTATGAGGTATGTTAAAGTGCTTATGTTTTATGTGTAAAGTATGATTTCTTTCTTATGTATATATGTACCCATGTTTCCTTTCTATATTTTTATATCCCTTACTGAGCTTTTTATGCTCATCCCAAGTTTTTTTGAAATGTTTTTCACAGGTCAAGGGAAAGGTACATGATATGATGATAGTGTCAAAGAAGTGTCAAGAAATAATCCATGTTTTATTTTAAATGTGTTTCCATTGATGGGAATGAAGAATACTATTTTTATGTAACCACTTTGTTTATATGTGGAATGTAATGCAAGTTTTAAGATCTAATTCTCTAAAACTCTAAACCTGAAAAGATCCTCAATGTGTAATCTTGTATTAACTCAAGATTAAGTAAGGTTTAAGGCTGGGGCCTTATAGTTGGTATCAGAGGTCGGTTTAGATAACTTTAGGAGTTAGAATTATATTAAATGATTATCCAAAAATATTTTTTTTGAAATGATATAGCATTTGAAGATTACCATGTTGCTTCATCTAAGACATGTTTGTTCAGAATGGTTTTCCGCAGAGGAAACAGGGAAGCAGTGCTAGGAAGGCATGCCGAAGGAAATAACCTTCTGAATTAGAATCCTGAGATGGTCGGAATTGGAACTGAATAGTTTGTTGCAGTAATGGCGTAGTTGAATCAAGCGATAAATGGCGGTGGTATCCATACACGAGATCAGCCAGATCAACCGCAGAGGAACATGTCAGTGGTGGAACATTTCATGAGGCAACATCTCCCATCATTCAGAGGATCATCTGACCCTGTGCTAACTAAAGGGTGGATTAAATCACTGGAGAAGATTTTTGATGTCATGGTGTGTTCATACAATCAAAAGGTTAGTCTTTCTATTTATCGTTTGGAGGGTGAAGCAGATCAGTGGTGGTCGATGGTTAAAAATATCAGGGATACTGATGAGATTGATGCTCTTGACTGGGATGAATTCAAAGGTATGTTTCTTGAGAAGTATTTTCCTAAGGCTGTTCGACATAGGATGGAAAATCAATTCTTGGAATTGAGGAAAGAGGAAGAATCAGTGGCTACCTATGAAGAAAGGTTCACTCGATTGGCAAGGTATGCTCCAAATTTTATCTGAGACCTTGATAGTAAAATCAATCGTTTTTACTCAGGATTAAAGTGGAAATATCGAAGGGCATTAACTTCTCGTGAGTTTAAATGTTATGAAAAGCTTGTTCAATGTGCTGAGAAGGTGGAAATGGAGTTTTCTGATGATCAAGTGTTCTATAACAACCAACATAAGAAGAGACCGAGGTGGCAGGAGAAAGGTAAGAATTCTTCAAAAAAGTATGATGGTAAGAAAACTAAGTTTCCAGTTTGTGATAAATGTGGAAAAAGGCATGCTGGGGAATGTCTTCTGAATTCTGGAAAGTGCTACCGATGTGGTAAGATGGGACATAAGGCTCATGATTGCACTGAAAAAGATCAAGGTGAAGGTAAGACCAAATTTTATTTACAGTTAGTGAAATGTTATAAGTGCAATAAGATGGGTCACTATGCAAACGAGTGTCTGAAAAAAAGCTTGAGTGATGGGAAGCAGTTAGACTACAAGCAGAAAGGGGTGGTGAAATCCTTTGCAACTACTTCAGCATATGTCGGTCCACCAAATGAAGTTGTATCAAGTACTTTGTTTTTTTTTCAGATTATGCCAGTGTGTTGTTTGATTCGGGGTCTACACATTCTTTCATCACTGAAACCTTTTCTAGTAAAATGGGAATACCATCTCAATAAATGACTCCTAAACTTTTGGTAAAAACACCTGGGGGAATGTTGTGGCAAAAAGAATTTATAAGAATCTTCCTATCCTTATCCGTGGAAAGAACCTACTTGCAAACCTTATTTTTCTACCTCTAGTAGAGTTTGATGTTATCCTGGGTATGGATTGGATCTCTATTTACCATGCTAAGATTGAATGTAGAGCTAAAGAAGTTTCTTTTCAGAAATACTTTCAGTTTGTGTACAAGAATGAACCCTTACTGTTGATAACTTATCAAGAGGCCAAGAAACTTGTAAAAGAGGGAAATGAATGTTACCTTGCACACATCATTGAAAATAAGGGAACTGTTCAGATTAATGATGTGCCAGTGGTAAATGAGTATCCTGATGTTTTTCCTGATGAGTTTCCTGGAATAATACCAGATCAGGAAGTTGAGTTTACTGTTGACTTAGTTCCTGATCCTAAGCCAATTTCAAAACCCCCGTATCGAATGGCTCAAATTTAACTTTTAGAGTTGAAGGATCAATTGAAATATTTATTAGAGAAAGGTTTCATTCGACCTAGCACATCACCATGGGGTGATCCTATTTTATTTGTTAAAAAGAAAGATGGTTCAATGAGACTTTTCATTGATTATAGAGCCTTGAATAACATCATTGTTAAGAACAAGTATCCTTTGCCTCATATCGACGATTTGTTTGATCAGCTCCAGGGAGCTCAGTTTTTTTCAAAGATTGACCTGAGATTGTGGTACCATCAGCTGATGGTAAAGAAGGAAGATATTCCAAAGACCGCGTTCCATACAAGATATGGCCACTATGAATTTGTAGTAATGCCTTTTGGGCTAACCAATGAACCTGCTGTATTCATGGACTTAATGAATAGAATTTTTCATGAGTACTTGGATAAGTTTGTGGTGGTTTTTATTGATGATATTTTGGTGTTTTCTAAAAGTAAAGAGGAGCATGAAAGACATTTAAGAGTCATTTTTCAAACCTTAAAAGAAAAGAAATTTTATGGGAAATTCAGCATGTGTGAGTTTTGGTTGCAACAAATTTCTTTCTTTGGTCACATTGTTTCTAAATATGGGATAACGGTTGATCCTGCAAAAACAAAAGTTGTGGAAGACTGGCCAAGACCCACAAATGTAACTGAGATTCGTAGCTTCCTTGGTTTGGCAGGCTATTACCGAAGTTTTGTTAGAAATTTTTCACGGTTATCTAGTCCAATGACTAAGCTAACTCGGAAGGGTGTTAAGTTTATCTGGACAAAAGAATGTGATGGTTGTTTTCAGGAATTGAAAAGAAGATTGGTGAATGCTCCAGTTTTGTCACTACCTTCTAGGAATGGTGAGTTTGTTATATACAGTGATGCTTCATTGAAAGGACTTGGTTGCGTCCTAATGCAGAATGATCAGGTAATTGCTTATGCTTCACGACAGTTGAAAACTCATGAGGTAAATTACCCTACACATGATTTGGAAATAGCTGCTGTTGTTTTTGCTTTAAAAATTTGGAGGCATCATTTGTATGGAGTAAAGTGTGAAATATATACTGATCACAAAATTTTAAAGTATATATTCACTCAGAAATAATTGAACATGAGACAAAGGAGATGGCTAGAATTAATCAAGGATTATGATTGTACAATTCATTACTATCCGGGAAAAGCAAATAAAGTGGCTGATGCTTTGAGTCGAAAAAGTAATTCTTCATTAGCAATGTTGCATTTGGAACGTGATCCTTTGGTTAAGGATTTGATGAGATTTGGCATAGAAGTTATTGGTGCAGGAAGTTCTTCTGTTTTGTTTCAGGTATCAGTGATATCATCTCTATCAGATAGAATCAAGCAAGCACAGAAGCAATACAATGAGTTGCAGAAAAAGGTAGAGTTGGTTCATAAGGGTAAGTTTCCTGAATTCAACATTGATAGTGATTGTGTTTTGAGATTTGGGAAGAGATTGTGTGTGCCTTGTGATTCACGGTTGAAGAAAGAGTTATTATGTGAAGCTCATAGTTCTCCGTTTTCAGTTCATCCTGGTAGTACTAAGATGTACAGAGATCTTCAGGAGTATTACTGGTGGGATGGAATGAAAAGAGATATTGCTGATTTTACTGCGAAGTGTTTGACTTGTCAGCATGTTAAAGCAGAGCGGCAGTAACCAAAAGGGATGCTTCAGCCTTTACCAGTGCTAGAGTGGAAATGGGAGAATATATCCATGGACTTTGTTGTGGGATTACCGAAGACATCTCGAGGTAATAATGCAATCTGGGTTATTGTTGATCGCTTGACCAAATCTGCTCATTTGCTTGCTATACGAGATACTTTTTCCCTAGATCAACTTTCCCATTTGTATCTTAAAGAGATAGTCAGGTTACATGGAGTTCCTCTCTCCATTGTATCTGATCGTGATCCCAGGTTCACTTCTAACTTTTGGAAAGGCCTTCAGAAGTCATTGGGTACTGAATTAAATTTTAGTACAAAATTTCATCCTCAATCAGATGGGCAGTCAGAACGAACAATTCAGAACTTGGAGGATATGCTACGATCTTGTTCTATGGATTATCAGGGAATTTGGGACCAACATCTTTCTTTGGTTGAATTTTCATATAATAACAGTTTTCATTCCAGTATACAGATGGCACCATTTCAGGCATTATATGGGAAGCGGTGTAGAACTCCATCTTTCTAGGATGAAGTGGGTGAAAGGAAGTTGATGGGACCAGAATTGGTAGAAGAGATGGAAGAAAAAGTTCAGCTGATTCAGAAACACATGAGGACAGCTCAGAGCAGGCAGAAGAGTTATGCGGACAACAGGAGGAAGGATCTCTCTTTTGAGGTAGTTGATCATGTTTTTCTCAAAGTCTCACCATGGAAAAGTGTGATGAGATTTGGTAAGAAAGGAAAGCTGAGTCCAAGGTTTGTTGGACCATATGAAATTCTGGAGAGAGTTGGATTAGTTTCATACCGGGTGGCTTTACCTCCGATTTTATCTTAGGTACACAATGTTTTTCACATTTCGATGTTGAGAAAGTATATACCAGATCCATCTCATGTTTTGAGTCCAGAGGTAGTTCAGCTGGAAGAGAACCTATCTTATGAGGAACAACCAGTTCAGATTCTTGACCATAGGGAGAAAGTGTTACGGAATAAGGTGATTAATCAGTTAAAGGTTTTTTGGAAAAACCACATGATGGAAGAGGCAACATGGGAATCTGAAAATGCAATGAGAGATAAGTACCCCCATTTATTCGATAAGTAAATAAATTGCGGGGACGCAATTTTCAAAAGGGGGGAAGGATGTAACATACCAAGTAAGTGATGAATAATAGATATTTTTATCTATGTCTATTAATGAATTAGATAGTGTTTTAGAGGCTTAAAATGAAAATAAATTCAATCTTAAGCATGGAATACACTAATATTTTTTTAAAAGATTGTTTTACTGCCTTTTGATGGCAAACCATTTTTAAATCTATCTTTTGACAATTTTATAAGCTATGTTTGTCAAAATAAACTTATTATTTATGATTGGGACATCAAAATTTACTTTGTGTGAATTTTTGGTATTTTTCTGACAATGTTCATTTTTTAATGAATAGTGAAAAATACTGCATTTTACATCAAAACTGCTTTTTCATTTAATTTAATTATATGGTTAGATTATATTTTTAATTGGTCTTAAAGTGTAATTTGAATATAATTTTACCATTTAATCTAATGGTGGTCATTAGGATTAATTTCACTTTGGAATTGTTCATAAACTAATGCCAAACTTTTCATAGATATTGTTTCAAAAAAAAACCGCTATTTGTCATGACAGTGGGAATTAATTATTAAATTAATTAATGTGACTTATATGTTTTGAATTTTGTAAAATAGACTTCATTTTTTAATTCGGAGTATCAAATATAGCTTAGGGTGAATTTTTGGTAATTTTCTGAAAAACTTCAATTTTTGATGAATAGTGAAACTACTAAGTGGTACTTATAAAAACTGATTTTTCGTTTAAATGAAATTTTTCCATCTTTGTGTTTTGAATTTCAAAAATCCGACATACATGGTTGTCATTAAGAAGTAAAATGTGGTTCAATGAGATTATAATAATTTTTTGGTGAATAGTAACTTATTAAGTTTTTAATCGCGATTAGTGGTAATTAGTGTAGTTTAAGGTAAAAATAATGTTTTAATAAAATGAAATGACCTAGACACATGTCCTACCATCATTGGATGTGTCATTGCTGACCAAGAAAATTCATGGGTCAACTTTGGGACCCCATGGAGCCACTTTGGTTGGGAAATGACATAAATAACTTTTTATTTAATGTTAAAGTAAAAATGACACAAACATGAGTTATTTTACTAAATCAATTTTTACATAGGGTTATAAAAGTCATATTTTTTGACTATAAATATTCATTAGAAATATAAAAATATTTCCTACATCATAGTATATTTTTTATAATTTTTAGACATTAAATAAATTAAATTATTTATGACATCATGATGATGCAGCGATGACCTCATTATTTAACGATTTAAATAAAATGGAAAGATAATGTAATATCTAAGACCTACACATGTCCAAAACCTGTTGGATGAGTGGATTTCGAACCCTTATCACCTTATCCTCGAATTATATCAATGTGGTACCTTTTTAATCCGAAATCATTTTCAAATAAAGTAACTTATCTTTACTTTCCAAGAGTGCCCCTCCTCTCCTCTTATAAAAGGCCCCCACCTCTACCTCCTTAACCACACTTCCAAAGCCTTTGTCTCAGCCAAACCCTGCCCATTTTGTCTCTTCACTTCCCTCTCTTACTCCTTGAAGCCTCACTTTGGGCATAAGTCTTCCCAAGAAAGCCTTTGAGCTCAAACCAAAGGGAGTTACCCGATTTTAAGGTAAAGTCTTCACTTGATTCCATTTGTTTTATTTTGCTTCTCCAACCCCCTAAAATATTTTAATTCATTTCTTTTGTAACAACTACAGTATCCTAAATATACTAGGATTTTGTTATAATAAGTATTCGAGGTACACTTACACACACCTACATCTAATGGTTAAAGGTCATACTATTTCCGTGGATGGTGAATTTATGCCTCCCGAAACGATGATTGTTCAACATTCTTTTAACACCTTTAAAGGTGGCCATTAAGATGTCACTATATTTATATATGATATATAATATGTTTATTTTTTTCTTAAGCTTCTGCATTTTTCATTTTGGGCATACCTTTATGGTTACCATTATGGGTAAACGCGATATCTTCATTTAAGGAAGTGCAGACTACCGCCCCCTCAAAGTGATTTGATTCGTTAAATACCATATATGGGACATATAAAGGATGGAACTATGATATTATATATAATATTATACTGGAATTATAATATACCTTTATATCATTTTGATTCCATTCTATAAAATACGAAATAGAAATGAAAGTAGCATTCATGCGTACGTACGGCTTACCGTCTCCATGAACGGTGCATTTCGTTTCTTACCTCTAAATGATTATGTAATATTATAGATGCATGCATGTACTGGATATATATGACATATATGATATCTATATCATGAATACCATTCTGGATATAATGGATACATGAATAACTTGTAATTATAAAGGGTTTATTTTTGACTCAAGTACCAATGATCGTTAAATCGACCGTTATTAATTTAAATAATTACATAGTGTTCATGACATGGAAATAAGTGATATAAAAGGAATAATGAACTTGAAAAAGTTTCTTAAGCAATTATAAATTAATTCAAGTTTATTATTCAGGACATTAAAGAACGATCAAGTCAAGTCAGACCCGAGGTATGGGACTTCGTCTCGACCTCCTTTCATTGAGGCATATTTTGTTTTATACACAACCTTCTTTTATACGGTGTATAAACCCCTTTGACTTTTACGTTTATGAAAAAGGAATCTTTTTTATATGAAGCATTTTACTAAACAAAAAAAGGGATTTTTTTTGTCGTACGTATGCGGCGACAACGACTTCTCCGCCGCCGTGACCATTATTTGAGTTTCGGCTTCCTCTACAAGCCATACCTTTTTTTTAAAAGAAAAATAAATATCATGTTTTACTTTTCTTTTATTTTGGTATTGAAAATGGTTTTCATAATGTTTTTATATCAATTTGTTTTATTGATATTTTGTGATTGAAAGGTGGAAATTTTATGTTTCCTTTATGCATGTTTTATGTGATACGATTAAGTTGAGGTTCTTGGGAATTATTATGAAGACGGGTGGTTCCGTGATAAACTAAGGGCAGGTGAGCCCAATATAGCTCTCTAATGCATTGGGTAATGCAAAGGAGTGAAACATTAAGGTTTATCCGAAGAGATTTAGGGAATATACTGTGATGGGTATTCTGAACGTAACCAAGAGGGTTACTCCCTACATAAGAATGTTATGAATGCCTCAAGTTACCTTTATGTCTTATGATTTCTATGATTTATTCATGATTTGATGAGGTATGTTAAAGTGATTATGTTTTATGTGTAAAGTATGATTTCTTTCTTATGTATATATGTACCCATGTTTCCTTTCCATATTTTTATATCCCTTACTGAGCTTTTTATGCTCATCCCAAGTTTTTTTGAAATGTTTTTCACAGGTCAAGGGAAAGGTACATGATATGATGATAGTGTCAAGGAAGTGTCAAGAAATAATCCATGTTTTATTTTAAATGTGTTTCCATTGATGGGAATGAAGAATACTATCTTTATGTAACCACTTTGTTTATATGTGGAATGTAATGCAAGTTTTAAGATCTAATTCTCTAAAACTCTAAACCTAAAAAGATCCTCAATGTGTAATCTTGTATTAACTCAAGATTAAGCAAGGTTTAAGGCTGGGGCCTTATATAGTGTGAACGCACTTAAAATTTAATTCTGGACACACCACGTCTCGGAATCACACACTGTCTGAACGCTCTGCTCTAGAATAATATCAAGAAAAATTCAAAGCCTCACAATCTCAAAACTCAGGTTCTTACATCATTCCATCCTTCAATATTTTCATCCCTGAAAAACAAAACTATATAAACAACCTGGATACTGAGCCCGTATCTAGCTCTCCTATTCCCTGGTGCTCTCCTAAACCCTCCTGTGCCGCCACAACACATGAACCAAAGGAATGGTTCGTCCGCGCAGAGTCTGCTCCCGCCGGTCCTCAATCTCCATCGGGTTCTTTGTAAAGGTGTCTCCATCCTCAATATCCATCTCTCCTCAGTCGATAATGTATGTGGGTTCATGCACATATTTCCTCACCTGTGACACGTGGAAGACGTCATGAACCCTCTCCAGCTTGGGGGATTGAGAAAGATGGTAGGCAACCTCACCTAACCTGTGCACAATCTCAAAGGGCCTAATGAACCTCAGTGATAGCTTTCCTTCCCAGCCGAACCTTCGTGTTCCACGGCGTCTGAAGACTCTCAAAAAGACATGGTCCCACTCCTTGTACTCCAATGGCATGCAACAATGGACTGCATAGGACTTCTGTCTGCTCTGAGCCATCATCATTCACTCACGAATGAACTTCACCTTCTCCTTCGTCGCCCACACCAACTCTGGGCCCACGAGGGAGGTCTCGCCAACCTCTGTCTAGAACAACAGTGACCTGCAGGGTCTCACGTAGAGGGCCTCAAAAGGTGCCAGGATGATAGTAAAGTTGTAACTGTTGTTATACACGAACTCTACCAAGGGTAGGTGATCCTCCTAGCTTAGGCTAAAGTCTAACACGCATGCCCTGAGTATATCCTCCAACACCTGGATAGTGCACTCTGTCTGCCCATCGGTTTGGGGGTGAAATGTTGTACTCATCCATATCCATGTCCTGAATGCCTCCTATAGGCCTCGCCACAAACATGACGTAAACCATGCGTTTCAGTCGGAGAAGATCATGGAGGGTACTCCATGAAGGTGGAATATCTCCCAAACGTACAACTACCCTAGACTCTCCACCAATCACTCCTCCCTAATGGAAAATAATTGTGCCGACTTCGTGAGTCGGTCCACTATCACACAAAATGGAATCATGGCTCGTTGTTGTGCACGAAATCCCTGTGATGAAGTCCATAGTTATTCTATCCCATTTCCTCTCTGAGTTATCAAGGGGCTATAATAACCTTACCAGAACCCAATTCTCTACCTTCAAGTGCTGATAGGTAAGACACTGGGAAATAAACTAAGCTATGCTCCACTTCATGCTAGACCACAAAAACATCCGCTGAAGGTCTCTGTACATTTTCCACACACCAAGATGTACAACCAAGGGAGAAGTGTGGAATTCCCGCATCACCTCATCCTTCATATCCACTGGTACTACGGCTCGCCTATTGAAGAGGATATCATGATTCCATCTTTCATAATAACCATTGGGTGTGTCACCTGTGGGTGTCTAATTATGCAGTACCTCATTGTCGATATCCCCCAGCTGGGACTCTCTCGCACGCTTAAGGAGAAACGGAGTCATCATCATCGACTGCAGAAAATACGTACCCTCTTGCTCCATCAAGGTAAGCTATAGGGAAGCCAACTACTCTGAATCTTCTCACACTAGAAGAGCCTGGGAATTCCTGCTAAGGGCATCTACTACTACTTTGCCCTTCCCTGGAGTGTAGATTATCTCAAAATCATAGTCCTGCAGAAACTCAAGCTAGTGCTTCTGCCTAAGATTCATATCTCTCTGAGTGGAGATGTACTTGAGGCTCTAGTGATCTGAGTAGACCACAAAACGCTCACCCAAAAATTAGTGTCTTTATATCCTCAAAGCAAAGACCACCGCTGCAAGCTCCAAATCGTGAGTCGTATAATTTTTCTCATGGGGCCTCAAATGCCTCAACCCATATGAAATCACTACCTGTTGCTCCATCATTACGCACCAAAGCCCATCTCCTGAAGTGTCACAATATATCACAAACTCGATGCCCTCCTCCGGCAGCCTCAACAATGGAGGACTAGTTAGCCTCCGCCTCAGCTCCTCGAAGCCCTTCTGGCACTAATCATCCCAGGTGAACGGTCACCCCTTCTGCATCAATGCGGTCAAAGGGGAAGCAATCCTGGATAAATATTCCATGAACCTCCTATAGTAACCTACCAAACCAAGGAAGCTCCTCACCTCTAACGCATTCTTGGGTGGCTCCCAAGAAAGCACCGCCTCCATCATTATGGGATCTACGGCCAATCCCTGGTCCGTAATGACATTCCCTAGAAAGTGAACCTCATGAATCTAGAACTGACACTTCGAGACCTTTCCAAATAGTTGGTGCTCCCAGAGTAAGTTTTGGACCATCCTCAAATGCTTCGCGTGATCCTCCACTATCACAGAGTAGATGAGTATGTCGCTAATAAAGACAACCACAAACCGGTCTAAGTTTGGCTGGAAGATCTGGTTCATAAAATCAATGAAAACGATGGGGGCATTCATCACACCAAAGGGAATCACCCAAAATACTTAATGCCATTATGACAATGGAAAGCCAACTTCATGATTTCAGCCTTACGAACCCTCAGCTTGTGGTATCCGGATCAAAGATCAATCTTGGATAACCACTTTGCACCTCTAAACTGCTCGAAGAGGTCATCAACGCTCGGAAAAGGGTAGTTTTTCTTTATAGTGTCCTGATTCAGGTGATGATAATCCACACAAAGTTGCAGATTCCCATATGCCTTATTCACAAACAAAATTGGAGCTACCTAGGGGGGACACACTGGGCTTGATGAACCCCTTCTCACGATGGTCCTCAAACTGAAGTCGTAGCTCACGATGCTCTATGGGTTCCATCCAATATGCTACACATGATATCAGGGCAGTCCCCAGCTGCAAGTCAATGGAGAACTACATCACTCGCCTCGGAGGTAGTCTCGGGACATCCTTGGAAAAAACATCCATATATTCCTCTACAACGGTAGGGATCCAGGTGCTTGTAGCATCTTCTTCTCCAATATCCATGCTCGCCAACTGGTGAGAAAAATTTTGTGGTCTCCTACTTAGAGTACGAGTCTGCTCTACCACGAGGTCTCGTTCACCTAGAATGGTGAATCTCATTCCATTAGAATGGACTCATCTTACTAGTCTGCACCGACAGTCAATCTGGGTGCGAACCATGGAAAGCCAACCATGCCCAAGATGACGTCATACGGTTCTATCGTGATGGAAAGTAGGTCCCATGTGAAACTCCCTCATCCAAATGATAGTTCTCACTATCTATAGATAAAGGTCACCAACGAGGCACTACCCGTAAGAACCTCGAGGCTAAGCGCGTGTGTCAGCGCTTCTACTGGGAGCTCCAACCCCCGTACCAAAAGCAGCGACATAAAAGAGTGGCTAGTGCCTATGTCTACTAGTAAAGAAGCAAGAATAGAGTAAACAAAAAGAGTACCTTGAACCATCTCGTGTGATGGGGGGTCACGAACACCCATAGCCTAAAGCTTCCCACGAACCCTACATCCAACTCACTGAGCCTGGCATTGGCCGCCCAGTGGTGGCGTTGGAAGGATCTAGAAATGTCATCACCCACCTCTACATCTTACCGCTCTGCCTGCGCCACCTCCTTGAGGACCACCTAGTCCTCACCTGGGAGATCCTTGGTCACGGCGCTGCCTCTGCCGCTACGGTGCACCCACTGCCTGCCACGACTGTTCGGTACGCCTGGTCGGGAAGTCCAGTGCTAGGTGACCCTGTCCATCAAAATCATAGCACAGACTCTCTCCTGACTACCTCAGTACTCTATGAAGCCACTATGGTGTACGACCCTACCCTTGAGTCTGCCCCTGGAAGGGTCTCCTCAACTGAGGCCCTGCTCTCTACCGCCTCCCTATTACCAAAGACTCTACTCTTAAGCAGCCACTGCTAGACCCTACCAGTTAGCATCCCTCATCCAAGAATATCTCTTCCATGAACACCCACTCTAGCACCCTGATATAATTAGGGATGCATAGGGGCAGTACACTAGCATGGATCTCCATACGAAGGCCCTGATCAAACTACCGCACCCAGAAGTAAATATCGCGGACCATATCCTACGAGTAGCGTGTCAGATCGGTAAACCGGGGCGAGTACTGCGCCATGGTCATCCCCCCTACAATAGCTCCAGAATCTACTGAATCCAAACAAAGCGTAAACAAGAGGGGGAGTAATCCTCTCAGAAGAGCTACTGGAAGCTATCCCACATGAGAGATGACTCTTCGTGGGTCTGCGTAACCAACACCTATCAACGCCCGACCATCCTGAAGAAAAAGGCCGGTAGCTAGGGCTACCATCTGGTCCACTGGTGTCCTTACCATCCTAACAGTTCTGTCGATGGATAGTAGTCAATCTTCCACAGCTTGGGGATCCGGGTCCCCATAGAACTTATATGGCCACTGATGCTAGAAGTCTCGAAGTGCACTCAGCCTGCGCTCAACCTCGGCATGTGTTGCCAGTACTAACTGTCACTCTTCAGATAGAGGGGATACTGTTGAACCACTGGGTGGAAGGGGATCACGTGAGGGTCTCTAAACTGTGCATTGCCGCTCGCCAGGTCGTCGTCATGAACTGGAGAGGGTAACCTGGCTAGATGTTGTCATGGGGGCATCCTGAAAATTATCAAGGATTACCGCGATCAGATGGGCATATATATATAACATTAATAACAAAGGGGAGCTGACTCAAAAAGGAAAGTCAAAGACTCAATCCTACTAGATGTACGTTCCAAAGTTCCCTGCAACCAGTGTCTCAGTAGGCAGAGTCGGAAAGTGGGTTATTAGGGTCCTGGTGAATGCATACGTTGGCCACCCGTACCATCACTTGACTACCTGGCCTGAGAGATGATCTTGAGACACGTGGACACTATTGCCCTAAATCCCAACCAATTAATTTTTAAGGACGTTCGAGAAACACCCCAAGGAATGATCCTTACTTTGATACCACTTTGTCATGACCCGAACCTATCGGTCTCGAGCCACAACTACCCCAAGCCTACCTCCATAGGCCAGGGGCTGGTGACAAGCGCTGAAGGAGTAACAATATCGAGGAGGCCTTTTACTATGTACCTAGACACACACACACACACACACACACACAGCCCACTCAATGCAGGAGTGCAGAGTGAAAATAAAACCAAAGTACAAATTACAATATCCCAACCAAAAGCATGCATCGAACTCTAAAATAGAATAAGTAATGTGCTGAAAAGTAGACTGACAAGTAAAATAAACAGTAAAGGGAAAAACACGTGCCCAACTAAAAAGGTTCCACAACCCGAAAATAGGTAAACAAAAGTAATCAGTTGGTGAGTCTCACACCTAAAAGTCCTACTACAATCATTGAATGCAGCGCAAGCCCTTCTGTCATCTATGCTTCTCCGTAATCTTGATCGACCTGTCCATCATCTGGAAGGGCACACCAAGTGTGGGAAAATACCAATTAGGAGGGAGTATAAAGACACTCAGTAGGATGTCCCGAAATCTCGAGGGACCAACAAAGGATGTACTATAATGGTGATAAGATGAAAGAAAAAATAACAGTGTAAGATTATAGTGTAAAGAATGTAGTTCAACCCAACAAAATAATGGAAGTAGACTCGTCCAAACACAAGGAGCTAGAAATGGTGGGAAGATGAACACATCATCGAGTCATCGCTACCTATAGCATGAGAGTAGACTTGTCTAACCAAGAGGAGATAGACACGGAAAGAACATGGAATACCAAACACATCTTGGTGGGAAAAGCATCCCTCTTCTTCGTGTGTCCTAAGGTGACATCAAAGCTATCACACCGCTGATCAGCACAACAGGAGTCTTGCTCCAGTAGTCACGAAGAATACCACTGCTAAGCATAGTAGAAGTAAATCTTCCTGAGAAGCCAACATGTGACCCACTACCCATCCTTGCTGGAGGTTAAACCCCACTAAGTCAATGGGTGACCCACTGCCCAGCCTCGCTGGAGGGTAAACCCTAATAAGTCAATGGGTGACCCACTGCCCAGCCCTGTTGGAGGGTAAACCCCACTAAGTCAAAGGGTGGTCCAATGCTTATCCCTGCTAGATGGTAAATCCCAATAATTCAACTGGTGACCCACTGCCCAACCCCGCTAGAGGGTAAACCCCAATAAGTCAACGAGTGACCCACTGACCAGCCCTGCTAGAGGGTAATCCCGGAATTGGTCTGATAACTCTACACTGCAACTGACATCACAGGGTGTCACCAACATCGCTACCGTGTGTTGGTTCAGAGTGCATCAAAGGAACCTCGGACCAATGCCCTTTAATGCATCTAAATTTAATGAGATATCAAATAAGGCTCTGCACGCCCAAACAGATTACACCATTGCAATCTTCAAGGAAAAACACACCAAATCTACTATTCATATGCCCCGAATAGACGTCTGGTGAAAAAGTTGCAAAATGTTGCACGCAGCTTGGAAGACGGATCGTGGTCCCACACCTCAACTCTAACATTAATGCCTGAAACTACCCTGGAAAACTTCATCTTAACGCCAGGGTCAAAAATCCACTGACGGTGCCTAAAGAGGACTCCGTATGTACTTGTGCCATCCGAAACAAAAATCTCAGTGAGGTGCTAAATAACACTTAACGGATGTGCCACGCCATCGCGCCGCCACCTCAAGAATTAAAATTTTCCAAGAACATCTTAAAAAATGCGTCTCGATACAAATATCTCATTGCTACAGATGGTATGAAAATCTGATACTCAGTTTGAGAGTTAGAGGCATTTTAACACCAACGGGTGGAGAGGTGGTGGGCCGGACCGGTTCGGCTAGTCCTCCCTTTAGACCAACGGCCCGCGTTTCACCATGTAGGCCCCGCTGATTCACTTGGACCAGCATGATCTGGTCTGGATTTTTCCCACGGGACCCACGTTTCGCAGGTCTTGGTTCGTTCTTGGGGTCGGGACGACCCCCGCCACGCGTCGCATGCCGACCGACGAAGCCGTCCGCGCACCCCTGCGCGGCCTGCCGTCACCCCCACTCGCCCGGACGGCCGCTTCACTAGGATGTCATCTCGCTCGCCCGCGCCTAAAAATTTACACCCCCTAGGGTAAAAAGCATGCCTCGGACACAACGGTGACATTGTTTTTCTAGTATGAGATACCGTTTAGGAGTTATTCAATTTATTTGGAGTGCCTAGTGTGAACGCACATAAAATTTAATTCCGGCCACTGCGGGGCTCAGAATCGCACGTCATCTGAACGCCATGCTCTAGAATAACATTAAGAAAATTCAAATTCTCACAATATCAAAACCTAGGTTCTTATATGGAAAAAATAATACACAAAATATAAAATCTTATATATATATCCATCTTATCAATGGGTTTAAGTGCTACATATTTTCATTAATGTTTTTTTAAATACCATTTTATATACCTCAATGTATTTTACTTATAAATATATTTATATTAAATATATTGAATTTTTTCTTTTGTAAAAAAATTATATTAAATTTATATATTAATATTCCCATTATCTACCACATGTACTTTCAAAACTATTATTTCATCAATATACTCATTAATTTTTCAGAAATTCGCCAAATATGTTACAATATTTTGTAATGTATTGAATACATTTCTTGATGTGTTAATTTATATCCACCACATTTTATTTATATATATTAATTTTATATTTTTCTATTTGACCACAGTAATGCTTCATAATGTAGATTTCTAAAGAGATTACTTTTATTATGCTGTTGTTGTTTGGTTGAAATTAATTTTAATGGGAACATATTTTTGTTATGGTGTTGTTTTTTAACCAATAGTCTCATCAATAAACTAATTCTAATCTATTTTCAATGTTTTTATTACATAATAAATACATTGTATATGTTCTAAGGATGGTTTGAATCTTTTTATGAAGAGTAATAAATGTTTCAACAAATATTTTTGTGAAGTGAAAGAAAGTACACTGAAACAAAGAATGTATTATTACATGATTTTATTCCCCTATATTGTATTTAATATTATGAAATTTGTAAAATATGTATCACACCACAATAAAAATTGATGATTTACATTAGTTTTATCCATATATGGGTTAATGATCATACATTGAGTATGGTGCTTTCTAGGTTAATGTAATTATTTTCCCAAAATATAATACTATAATTAAATTGGTTTTCTATTAGATATTGTGGGTTAAACTAAAATGGAGTTTGTTAAAACATTATTTATCTGGTGGTCGATTCAATTTCAAACCAATAGAGGTAACGACTTGGTAAAGGTTCACATTATGATATAATGAGAAAACTTATTCCATGATTTGTGATATGTTATATTCTCATTTGTTTTGAATATTTTGAATCATGGATGATATACTTGATACTACAACATAAACATTAATTTATAATTAATATATTAGTGGATATGAAGAGGGTCTGATTGATTAAATGGATCTAATTTAAGTTAGAGATGTTGAAATTTTATGTTGGCAATTGAATTTTTAATTTAAAATGTATATTAAAGAAAATATTTCAAGTGACGATCTATTAATTATATAGAGAGGTGAAAAATAAATCAAAATTTATTCAATAATAGATAGAAGAGACACCCAGGAGAATTTATATCCATTTATTATAACATTTTCCTAAAGAGGAATATTTGGATTGTTATGCTTAAAGTATGACATTTTAGAATAATAATAATAGTGTTTTTTGATTGAGTAGGTGAGTTTATGATTATTTTATGATTAATGGATGTTTTTATATTCATAAAGTGGACTCCATTGAAGAATAGAGAAGATATAGATAGGATGATAATAGGTTTTTAGATGTTAAATTTATAATATTTTATGGTCGAACTAAAGAAGACGAAGTGAATCTATTAGTTCCACCATGTTATGATAATGGAATTGAGATACCCTGAGAGGGGAGGGTGTGACACATGATGATTTTTAATTTAATCCTTTTCATTTACCCTTCATTGGATCTTATTTTATCATTTGATATAACTTATTCAATCTATCATTTTCTCTCAACTATTTTTAATGAACCATACAAAACATTTGAATAAATATAATTTATACACAAACACAATGTTTTTTACATGGTTCACTTACACTAGAATATGTTTAAAGAGAATGTATAAGATAATGATCCATTGAAACAAAATCCTCAATCAAATCACATTTTGGTGGATACTAGAATGCATTCATTACCACTTCAGTGTATAGATTATTTCAATTATATGTTTTTTAGGGGTGGGGTAATAACTCCCCTAGGTCACTCCCTTATCTTCCTCATTCACACACATCATTGGATAACTACTCCTTGGTTCATACACACAATGATCTCGAATAGTTCAATATAGGACCCTACAATTTTATACATAATGAAGCCTATAATTGATGATTTTATGAACTCCATGTCACTATAAATCCACTTCATCAAATCTAGATGAGATCAATTTTTTTGATGATTGATTTGAATATATATTATCCAATCAATCTTTATAGTAGTAGAAATTACTATAGATAATGTAAAATTCTATATAGAAATATTTTTCATTATGGATATTCTTCTTATTCATCTACTTCAATAACTATATGCCTTAACGAAACACCAACTTAAAAAATACATCATAAAAAATAGATATAAAATTGAATTCATTGATCAATCGGCTCTACCTTCTCTATGTAAAATAGATTTTAATTGAATTTATCTTTTTTACCCATTATAAAAGAAGTATATTTTTCAAATTATAACATGTTTTAAACCATTATATCATTGGATGGTATCATCTATTAGTTCCAATTGATCTAGTTTCATTCCATGTCTTCTATATATGGATCAAATATGTTTATAATGGAAAAATGAAACATATTAATAGGGACCTATATGAATATGATAAAAAGTGTGGTAATAACCATGATATTTGAGGGGAATTAGATATTGAAATCAATTTACTCAATAATTAACTATTACAAGGGTGGGATAATAAAATATTTGCAAACCTCCTAACCATTTGGAAAGAATACTTTAATATTCTTATTTGGGAAGACAATGTAATCAAAGATATGTATGGATATAAGAGGAAAAAAGAAGATTATAAAAACACTTTATATCATCATACATACATTAAATAGATTAAAATAATTTGGAAACTCAATCTATTGTTAATGGATGGTTCTATCTCTAGTAATATCTAGTGAAATGGGCATCTATCGATGTATAATTCCTCCAAATATCCAACCCATTCCACTAACAATATAAGATATGATGGCAGTAGAGTTGGGGACCATGATTTTATTAACTTTATCCATCGTGGAATTGTATTTTAGACAATTTATCAACTAAAATATGTTCCAAATAAGGATAAAATCCATGTAACTATCAAGATTAAGAACTATGATAGTGATCTGAGACAAGATAAAAGTCTACGGTATTTTTTTGGTTATAATAAGATATTATATATAAGGAAATTATGTAGGCCATTTTGGACTACATGAAATGACTCTATCTTATTAGAGCCCCATTTTAAACCACCTTTATTCTCATCTCAAAGGGAAAGCACTGAAGTATCATCAATTAATTTCACCATATCAGAATGTCAAATTTATTAAAAATATTATAAAAAATATTATACGTGATATATTAAATTAAATTATTTTATCCTCAACTGTAAAACCCTGTGATGTTATTGTACTTATATTATAAAATTTAATCTCCTCAATATCTTACATTTCACACAACACCAAGCTTAAGAAAACCGCAATATAATAGTAATATTATTATTTAAAATTATATTATATCCTAGACGTTAAATTGGTGTTCATGAATAGTATTTACTAATTTAAGAAATAATATTATAAAATTAATTAGTTAAAATTAATTATAAATAAATATAATTACCAATCTTATAAAATGAAATGTTTTCATGAAAAATCTCTAAACGTTCTCAAGTATGTTTTATACCAATAAAATAAAAAACTAAAACTTTTTAGAATAAAGTAATACAATATGTATATATGTATATAAATATATATTTAATATATTGAATCTCATGTTAAAAATTTATCCTATGTGTTATCTAGGCATTATATAAAAACAAAAAAAAATTTACCCATGAAAGATGTATTTTTATAAAAATAAAATGTTACTGTCTTTTGATGAAGCACTTGTTTTAAATATATATTTTTTGAAAATTTTATAAATTATATTTGAAAAATTAAACTTCCTACTATAAATCATAAAATAAAAATTTACATTGGTTTAATTTTTGGTATTTTCTGATAAGTTTCATGTTTTGATAAATAATGATAAAATATTGAATTTTTATTGAAAACATATTTTTAATATAAATATTTTATAATCTTAGATTCTATTTAGTAATTGTTTTAAAGTATAATTATATAAAACATTATCATATAATCTATTTTAGTTAATTTATTTAAATTTTACATTGAATTTGGATATAATAACATTACAATATTTTAAATATTTTTACTTTAAAAACTCTTATCCTACTCCCATCTAGAATATTATTTTTAAAATAATATTATCCAATTATTATTTTGAAATTTGAAAAATGGATTCAATATCTGAAATCATGAGGTAATAATGTGGAAACTATGACCCTTTTATTTTTAGAAACCATGAATAGTAAATGTAGTATAATTTTAATTGCCATAATTAATGGTACATCAAGTAATTAAGGGTATAAATAATATAATAAAAATATGAAATTACCCTAACACATGTATTAGTGTAATTGGAGGATTTATTTTCAACTCAAATCATCTTTGGGATTATTTGTTGACCTCATGGAGCTACTTGATTGATTTTATACCTTTATAGAATTATATTCTAAAGAAATTAAAATTTTTCATACTCATGTTTTTATTAAGTATTAAATTTAACATATATGGTTATTCAGAATATATTTCAACTATAAATACTATTTTGAAATATAAATTTTTTTAATTAATAATTAAAATTTATTTTTAATTTTTAAGGATGAAATAACTAAAATAATGACTTCCACAATGATGATGTACTAAATGTTTAACTAATGAGAATATCAAACACATGTTATTAAAAATAAAAAATTGAAAATAATTTTATATAATTAAATTTTTCCACAAATTTTATAGATGACCTACACATATTTGGGATGTATTAAAGGGTTTTTTGAGGTTATCTTATGTAATTATTTTTTTTAAAAAGTCCAGAAATGAATATTGTAAAATTTACATTCACGCTGTTTTGAAATAAATAATATTTTTTGAAATGATATAAAATTCATAAAAATATAAAAAAATTCCAAATAATTTATAGAATGATTATAATTTCATCTAATACTCATTTATGGATAATTTTTTATTTTATCGTAACTATATTAACCTTTAGATAGTAGAAAAGTCATGTTGTCACAGTAAGATTTGAAGTGTTTAACTAAGGTATAAAGCCAAAAAATAATCATAATAATTTGACCTAAAAATGAATAAAAATTAATTTTGGATACTATTTAGACTCATATTTATTTTATCTTCAAAATAACTAAGTGTGTATCAATTTGTAATTGAAAATTAATTTATATTTATTCAATATTTTTGGTGTTTCCAAAAGTACCCCTCACTTCGATTAGAAAAGGGAACCTCCAACTTCACTTCCTCACACCACATTAGGACTTATTGATCCACCATCCCCAACCCAATACTCCTCAAAAATTTCCTCCTTTCATCATAGATGTATTAATTTGGGCATGAGAACAACCAATGAATTCCTTCTGTGCAAATCAAAATGTGATACCCAAAGTAGAGGTAATGCTCATCAACGAACATTTTTTTATTATTTCTTACATCAACCACATAAAAATTTTCTATTTATTTATTATTTAATAATATAAGCTAAATAAATATATTTATTTTTTTTATATTAAGGTTTCATCTTACACTCACATGCACTTCCACCAAATTGGATACACAATCATCAATTATGAGCAGGGTAGACTACCGCATTGAGAACCGATGTTGTTCGTTCTTCCATTTACTCCATTCATTGTTCGGAATAAGAACATAATTTATTTTTTGATATTAAATATATTTTATTTAATATAAATGTATTGTTATGTAATTATTATATAACACATGAATTCATACATTCAATTTTTTGTAAATACGATAACTTTGTTTTTGGACATCTGGACAACCACCTCCTTAAAACGATGTGATTCATTAACACATTAAATGGAATGTGTTGAGGATGGGTTTATTAAAAATATATGATATATATTACATAATAATTTTACTAGAGTCATATTAATCACATACATTCTTTAAATATGATATGAAAATGGAAAAAACATTGCAACGTTCTTATGACCTACCCTCTTCATGGACGATGTATTTTATTTTATATTTATATCATTTATAGATTGATATAAATTCATTAATATTTAATATATATTTTATTTATTAAAATTTTATCAATATAGATAAGAAGAAATAAATATATAATTAAGAGGAAAAAATATAACAAATCAACACACATCTGAGAAAGCCAAGAGGATATTACCCAAAATGTAAATTTAACATGGAATTGTTAATAAACTCTAAATATAAAGTAAAAATTAAATCATATATTTTCTTATTGAAATTAATATTCCTCTATGATAGATTTTAATAAAACCAATATTTACACAACTAGAAGTTAAAACATGTCTGACTAAAGGAATCATAATGTAATGTAGTTTTTCTCAATCTCTTTTCATTGAGGCGGAGTTGGTTGTTAAATAGCCACATTATTTCATGAGGTGTATATACAGACCCTTGGAATTATCATTCCATTAATTGTTTTTATCATGTTATTTAATGTTTTTAAACATTATATTTCCATGGGGTTTATGATTTAAATGTTCAACGTGGTATGAGACACATTGAATGTTTAATTATTTATTTGTCAAATATTTTTCATCATATTATTATTATTATTGATATTATTTTATATATTTATTTATATAAAAGTTTTTTAAAGAAAACTTTAAGTCAATTTTTTATTTAAATATTTTTTTATAAAAGGAATATGTTTGAATGTTTTATATGGTTTTTTGAAAATGACAAAAGGGATGTTATATTCTTAACATAAACAATAGAAATGACTATTCCTTCACCATTTCCATTATTTTATTTGCATATTCATTTTTAAGATTTCATGTTTCCTTAAATAAAAATATATATTTATATTTTTGGATATTTTGGTATTGAAGATGTGTTTTCAATTATATTTTCGTTTTTATAAAAAACTTGTTCTTAAATAAAAACATTATTTTCATACGAATTTTTTTTCATATGGGTTTAAAGAGTTTTTCCTCAATAATTTTTTGTCATATCATTAAATTAATTTCCTCTATATCAAAATAAAATTTTGAATCATGTACATAATTTGGGTTTTACTCTTATGATAAAATCTTCCATACATTAGAAAATGGTTTATGGTATGTTTTACTTGTGAAGTATTGATATACTATATGAGTAGTTATTGATTTTTTTATGAAAAATTGATCCAGTTGTATGATTTATTATTGTGAGGAGTGCATTGGACATAGAAGAATGGGTGGAAACCATATATGGAAAATCCATTAAATCCATCGGTAGTCTCTTGAGTTGAAATAAGTTTGTGAGAATAACCTTGCATTTCATTCCACAAAGTTTGAAATTGTTATGAGGATAGATCTTGACTAAAATCAGACGAGTTTCTACCCACATACTTAAATTATCATGAGAAAATAACTTGATATTAATTATCATGTGTATATATCTTGATTATGTCGATGCCCAATATTATGCATTTCATCGAAATTATTATTCAATGTAATTATTTTTTAGTTAGAATATTCATGGTTATGTTTTAAGCTCATGTGATTATTTATATTGAATTATTTGACCATCTCGTATTCTTTTCGTATTTTTTTTAATTATTAATTCCCATTATCTTAAATTGTACTTTAATCATATTTAGAATTTCACCTCCCCATGTTCTTATGTTTTATCTTTCCCATTAATTACAAGAATTCTATTCTGACTAATATTCAGGGTTCATGTAGTATAATAAGTATTCTCTGAAAGAAAATAGTTTTTTTATTTTTTATTTAAAATAAAATTGTAATTTAAAATATATATAATGAATACAAACAATATAAAACTATTCGGTCCATTGGGATGTGATCCCTAGTATCATATTAGGTTTAGGAGAAACCTATAGATCTAGATTTAAAAAATATATTTTAAATAATGAAACACTATGACATATTTTATATATCCAAATAAACTTATCTAATTATTTATAGATTAGTTATGCCTAAAATTTAAATTATGTTCTTGTGAGTCACTAGTTATGAAATTATACATTATGTTTCATAATGTTATGATTTAATATATTATATACCATTAATTAGACATTGTTCCCATTAGAATAAATGGAAATCATATCAACACACGTAATCCATGTAGGGATTTACCTCAATATACAATATAGTGTTGTTGGAGCATAAGTTGAAACACATTTTGAATATATTATATCTATAATGGAAAAAATGACTCATGTTAAGAACAAAAACTGAACCCTTATGGAGAATCCTGATCTATAAAGCTAGAGAAAAAA
The DNA here is from genome assembly GCA_963277665.1 of Viscum album. Lineage (NCBI taxonomy): Eukaryota > Viridiplantae > Streptophyta > Magnoliopsida > Santalales > Viscaceae > Viscum > Viscum album. The sequence continues at coordinate 529,786,661 of OY728146.1, forward strand.
TGTTAGACTGCTTTGTGGAAAAATAACATCTATCATTCAATGGGGCTAAAAGTGTATTTGTTTTTAAGAAACAAATAAGATCATTATAAATTATATATCTTCCATTAGGAATTAATGAAATTTATATGGTTGTCATATCATTTTATCATCTTAAGAGAGATGAAGATAAATGGTGGTCATTGATTCAAAACATGATGAGGAGGAAGAAGTATAAATCATGGAATAAAATGATTTTATGTAACATTTATTATAAAAATATTTTCCTTTAAAACAACGAGCGTATATGGGGGGAATTTTTAGGTATGAGGAAAGGGGAGGGTTAAAATCATTATATGCATGAATAAAACATTAAAATATTATCATGGAATGCTTCATGATTTATATATTTCCCAAGGAGTAATATGGAATTTTTACTGTATGGGATAAATCCATTCCTCTAAAGGGTAATAATATTCCAAAAATCCTATTCCTATAAAGATATATTTTCATGCACTATCAAGATAGAGAAAGAGTTATCATTGATATATTAATTTAAATACAATAAAGAGAATAAGAGGATTAATTCCCAAAATATGGATAAAGGGATGAAGGGAAAGAATTATTTCCTCATGTTTTAATTATAAAATGAATCACCTGGTAATTTGTTGAAGGGATTTGGTGATTATTATAAGTGTAGATAAAAGAATCACCAAGAAAAATAATGAAAATGTTCAAAAGGATAGATTGATATTTAGTGTTTTAACTATATTGTAATGGGAAATTACATAAATAAATGTCCCAAAAATTCATAAAAATATACCTCAAAAGAAGAAATGGGATCATTGTTAAGATTATGAGGTTTCAACTATATAAGTGGAATATAAAATTTATTTGTATTCTTAAGTTCAATATTAATGTTTTAAATTTATCTAATCAATGATTCTCTATTTTTATGAATCATGAGATATATAAATATTATACATTAGTACTTCTTATTTAAGGATTTGGAATCATGGGTGTTTTAATTAATGTTTTAAGGGGATCATGGTATTCATTTCTTTGGAATGTGATATTAAGAGTTACATTATGTTGTTTGGGGAATCAAATTTTCGAGATTTAGTGATCTTTTTTGTAAATATATAGACTTCAAATTTGGAATGAAGTATTTTTAATGAGGATTAAGGTAACTAATAATTACATGGATTAAGTTTAACTTCAGATATTTTTGTTTGCGGTTAATGTATTAATTATTGGATACTCTGTGCTAATATTTATGGTATTTTTATAAATTTAATTGATGAAGTAAATACCTACAGACCTTATGCTTCATCAAATGTGAGTCAATAATAAAACTTCATCCCTTATTTCAATATACTGGTGTATGAAATGAAGTTAAAATATATCTAATCAAAACCAAATAATGAAATTATGACATGTAATGAAATCAAGTATGTTTTCTTGAGGGATATTTCTATATATTAAAACAATCCCTCAACATATGAAAAATTATTTGGAAATAAAAACATTATCCACATACATTTCTTACTAAGAAATCAATGGAATTTTAATTGATCACAAGATTTTCATTTTTGTAATGGATATATTATAATGAACATGTAATATATGACTACCAATAAGAACATGATAGTTGGATTTGACTTCCATGTCAATTTTTTCAATTTGCACTAATAATTTACTATTCCAAATCTTAATTTTGTGGTGACCTTCAGATTTCCAATTCCCTCTTATTAAAAGTATTTTTTATTAACCCTCTATTAGATTTGGGTTTCCCACAATGTTATTTTGAAATGTGAGACTTATAATTTGGACGTTCAATTTGAAAATTTGAGGAATAAATTTATTGAATTGTTGTAGAATGTAACACCACATTATTTTATGGTATCTATATTTTTAAATTTAATCTCTTAAATAGCATAAGGTGTATGCAACACTAAGCTTCAACAAACCATGATTTAATATTAATTTCATTATTTAAAATGAAATTATCTACTAGCAATTAAATTTGTGGTTATGAATATGAATAACTGAATTTTGAAAATCTATTATGAAATTAATTGGTTACCAATTAATTAAACATTAATATAAAACCAATTTAATATAAACTAAATGTGTTTATAAAAAATATTTAAATACACACAGGGTTTTTTTATACAAATAAAATAAAAATACTTTTTGGATTATCTTGATGATATATATATATATATATATATATTATTCAACCTATATTTAACATTTATCATATGTGTTTTCTAGACATGATATAAGAATAAATCCAATTTTACACATAAATGATGTATTTTTATAAAAATCTAGTTTTACTTCCTTTTGATGGCTTACTTAATTTAAATATGGAATTTTTGTAACACCCCAAGCTTCCATGGTACGCTTCTCTTTGAATAATACAATAGCGTGTGGTGTACGCTACTTCAAGTTCTAACACACTAAAACCAATCAAACTAGCTATTATGAATAGTAATACCCACTTTTTGAAATTTTATAAATTTTATCATTCAAATTGGACTTCATTTTGGGACTAGAAATATCAAAATTAGCCTAGAGTGAATTTTAGGTATTTTTCTGAAAGCCTTTAATTTTTTATGAATAGTGAAAAACACTGAGTTATAGTTTAAAACTGAATTTTTATTTAAATAATTATTTATTTTGTTTAAATTTATATTAGGTAAAAATAGATACATAATACCTATATAATTTCAATATAATTCATTGGTGTCAGTTAATAATAATTTTAGATATCTAAAAATTTTATTGAACTTTTTACCATCTTTTACCCACCTCCTAGGAGTATTTGCAAATTTACATAATACATAATTTTACCACTTCTGTGAGTTGAATTTCAAAAATCAGAGAGACACGGTTGATATCAATAAGTAAAATGTGGTTCAATAAGATGAAAATAATTTTTGGTGAACAGTAACTTTTTACTTTTATTTACCATGGTTAAAAGTAAATAGTGTAATTAAGGGTAAAAATGATATTATTATCACCCTAAAATATGTCGTAATTCTATTTGGCTAAGTATAATTTGACCAAAAACAATAGTAGGAATAAAATATGATCCTTTAGGTTTACATGGATTATATTTGGACATTTATTATTATTTAATTCAAAGTAGAGTTAAAAGTGATAAATTCAAAGTTTAATAACTAAACCATTTTTAATGTAGGGTTACACATAAGATAAATTCTACCATTAATATTAATTACAAATCTAAAATGATTCCCTACATAATGGTATTTTATTTATATTTTTTAGACATTAAATAATTTAATTTATTTATGACACAATGATGATGCAATAATTACTTAATGAATGAAATATTAATAAAATTGATATTATAAATATCCAAATAAATTTAATTTGAGACTTTTTATGAATTCCACTAATTATATATGTTAATATGACATGTTAGGGTTGTTTAGAAGAATTTTTTTATGTAATAATGCTGTTATGAATTTAGAAAAAAGAAAATACCAAATAGTATCAAAATTGACATAAAAGCGAATTTAAAACAAATATTATATTATTAATTGATATTATATTCCTAAAAATATAAGGATCAAAAAAAGTCTTATATAATGACAGGTGTATCATTAATGAACAACTTGGGGTTCTCTTGGAAGTATATAGTATGTTTATTAACCAAATAATATAAAAATACAAAGAGAGATGGTAAATGTAAAACTATTGGTTGACTAGTTTTAGACCCATAACCACCATATCCTTTAAATAATTAATTTTCGAACCATTAGAAACCGAAAATGGTTTTATTATAAAATAATATTTCAAGCTTTTCCTAAGATGCCCCTCACCAATCTTATAAAAGGGCACTCCCCCTTCTCTCTAATTCACACCTTAAAAGCCATTTGGCTCGGCCAACCCCTGCCCAAATACCCTTTAAAGTATCATACCTTCATCCTAGATGCCTTCCTTTAGTCATAAAGTCAACCTAAGGAGCCCTTTTGATCAAATCAAAATGAAGAACCCGAAGAAGAGGTAAATATTTCATCACCTCTTTCAAGTTCCTTTCTACTTCACTTCCTCTTTCATTGTTGTTTCCATTATAAAATAATAACTCTAGTATATTCAACATATTTTTATGTTATTATAAATATTGTACAGTGATATTCATTATTATATCCATCCTTTTTAATTACATGTCACCATATGTGCGTAAGTACGTTTTACGTGTCCACGTCGTGGTATAATTGTTATTCAATGCATTATTATTTGGATAGATATAATAATGATTTGTAATTCATGTAAATAATAAATATAACATGATAATGATTCTGAATATATGATATAATATCCAATTATTTATTATTTTAATATCAAATGAATGATATTTTTGCTCGTGCGTACGTACAGATTACCGTCTCCACAAACTCGTTGATATTCATTCCCCATCATATCCATTCAAGACTAATTTTCATTAGATTATTAAAACTAAAGACTAAATATCATTCTAAATACGAATAAGATACATCCTATTCAAAACAAACATTACTTGTGAAACAAAGTATATAAAGGAAAACAATTCAGTTAACACCCAAAACGACGATAATACTAAAATATTATTAACAAAGAAATGTTAAAATATCATATATGATATCATATTAATGTATATTATTCTTGTATAATTTAATAAAAAATATTTAACCATTATACGGGAGGTTAACCTACCCTTGACCAAGGAAAAGTACAAGGTATGGGTTAATTTTGCAATCTTTTAATTATCTAAGGTTGTTTATATGTAATTATCTACTAGGACCTCTTTATCATCCATATCCCTGTTTCTTAAAAATGTCTTTCAAAACATTCTTACTATTTTATAGAATTTTGGATAAAGTCATTTATACCCTTGTTTGAATTTTATAATTTGTTTATAAAGAAATATTTCTGTCGTTTTTCGAACAAGGTCCTTTATAACCTTTTCATTAAAATTAAGGTAAGAATGTATTTTTTTTAACATATACAGTGGATGCAGATATTTTCTGCCATTATGAAATATTCAAAGCTTCCCATACAAGATTATAAAAATATTTTCAAAATAAATGTTTTCTTTCATAATTATATGACTTTTAAATGGTTTCCAAATATAAATAGATATTTCTAAAAAATGTTTTGATTTCATCTATGTCAACATCCTTTGATGGATTGTAAGATTATTTGAAGTTGATTTATTATGATACAAAACTTCTATATTGTATTGAAGGTTTTGTGATATGTTTGATTGTGGATGTGCTATTTTTATACCATTCATGGTTTATGGATAAAGTATTGACATTTCGTATGCTAGTTTTAATATGAATTTTTATGTTATGTTTAAACCTTTTCATATGATGAATGCATTGTACTTATTAAGTGACGGGTGGAGCCCACTATAGCTCCTCGATGCATCAGTTGGTCTCATGAGACAAAATGGTGTCTTGGAAAAAGGCCTTGACAAAATCTTATTTGTATTCTTGTCCCAAGACCTTAACTATGTAGTTATGAAAGTCTATCATTATGCATTCCATCATTATGAAAGTGGATATTGATATAGCATGTGATTATTCAACTGGTAGAATATCCATGTGAGTAAGTAAATTGAATTATATTTATGTTATCTTTGGCATATTATGCTGAAGTTCAAGTTTAAAAGGATTTTTTTTAGTCTTATACATTGCATTAAATGTTTATGAAAATTTGTGAAAGTTTTTACTATATTGTTATCCTTACTGAGCATCTGAGCTCACCCCTTTCTATGTTTTACTTCTCCTAGGATGCTAAGAAGTATATTATGGATGACTTGTGGGGATAGTCTATTAGATCTTACTATTGTCTATGAAAAAAAATTTGTTGTAGTTTTCCATTTTATGATGTAATATAAACCTTATGAATGTATCTAGTACTTCCAAGGCTACTAAACTAATCGGTCTTTCGAGACATGATCTTTTGTGATCAAGGCAATAATACGTAATAATATGCCGACTCTGGGCTTCTAGGGTTGGGGCATTACAATTTTTCTTACACTATGATTAGTTATATATTAAAAAATAATCTTTTTTATTTAATTTGTAATATAAAAATTAACTTTGGATTATTTTTTGGTATTTTTCTGTTAAAATTCATGTTTTGATGAATAATGATAAAATATCACATTTTTATTGAAAACATTTTTTCATCAAAATAGGTTATAATATTAAATAATACTATTTATTTGTTTTCAATTTTAAATAGACCATTTTTAATCATTAAATAAATTTAGTACATTGGAATCATTTTCAAATTGAATTTGGATATAATAAAATTTCAATATATTGAATGTTTTCACTTTAAAACCCCTCCGTCTCTTTTCGTCATCAGAATTCAATTTAAATTAATTTTATCCAATGATGTATATTAAATTTTGAAAACATGATAAAATATTTAAAATCAAAATTTTCAAAATACGTAAATTGGTCTCTTTTATTTTAGGACAATTTGAATAGTAAAATTAGTAATATTTTAATTACCACAGTTAAGGTTAAATCGAGTAATTATTGGTAAAAATACATATTATAAAGACTATAGAATTACCCTAAAACTTATCTTAATTTTATTTTTTGAGTGAGTTTGAAAAAAAACCATAATTTATTCCTTTTAATGGCCTCATAGTTCCACATGGATTACTTGAAGCATTGTATAGTATTTTATTCAAAAAAAAATTCAAATATTTAGTACTCATGTTCTTAATAAGTATTACATATTTTGAAATATGATTAATAATAATATATTTTAAACTATAATAATTCATTTAAAATGTAATTTTTTTTATCTGTATCAGGATAATTTATATTTATATTTGAGGGATGAAATAATTAAATTAATTTATTGAATAATTATGATGTATTGATTGTTTATGTAATGGACATATCAAATAAATATTATGAAAAATAAAAAAATGAATATAAATTTATAAAATTAATGGAATAAAATAATTTTATAGATGTCCTATACATATTAGGGATGAATATAAGGTGTTTTATAATTTATATAATGGTTTTTAAATGAATAATGAAATGAATAGTGTCACAATTGCCATGAATGATTTATTAAAATAAATAATATTTTATTAAATGGTATAAAATTCCTGAAAATATAAAAATTCTCCAAATGATTTATATATTTTTTTAAATTTCTATCCTAACTTATTTATGGTTTTTTTCATTATATATTATATATATTAACCCTCAATGAGTAAAAATCCATGTTTTCCTGGAAATAGTCAAGGGGTATAACACGCAATTAAATAAAAAAGATAAGAGAAATAATATGACCTAAAAATTTCTAAAAATTTTTGTATAATAGGATTTTGATCTATACAAATCTTATTTTTTAAATAACTCACATTGTATACATTTGAAAGTGGATAATTATTTTATATTAATTTAATATTTATAGAGTTTTCGAAATTTCATGTCACTTCGATTATAAAATGGACCCTCCACCCTAATTCCAAAAAACACTTTTGATACTACTAGATCAAAAAAAATTCCCATTATTCCTCAAAACATAACTAGCTTCATCCGAGTAGTCTTAATTTATTCATAAATCCAAACAAATATTTTTTTTTTGTGAAAATAAAAATAAGATACCAAAAGAGGAGCTAATGTTCATCAACAAACATTTTTGGTTTATTTCATTCCAAAAACCCATAAAATATTTTTATTTCGTTTTTATTTAATAATCTTAGTATAATTAATATAATGAGATATTTTTATATTAATTTGTATTCCTAAAATCACAAACACTTTGATCAAATGGGATACTAAATCATCATTTTTGTGTATGGCAGACAACTGCCTCGCTAACCGATGTCGTTCGCTCAACCATTAACACCTTTCATGCTGGTAAATAAGATGGAACTTATGTTTTTATATGATATTTATGATATTTATTATTTATTTCTACTTTTTCAATTATAATATAACACATTTCTTCATGATTTCATTTTTTGTTAATACGATGACTTTATTTGTGGACATGTGGACTCCCTCCTGTTCAAAACAATATTATTAATTCAAATGTTACATGGAATGAATTAAGAATGGGTTTAGTGAAACTGTATGGTATATATTAAATTATAATACTATTTTATTTATAATAATTAATTTATTTCTTCAATATGACAAGAAAATTGAAATAGCATTCACATGTGTGTACAAACCACCATCTCCATGAACGATGTATTTCATTTTCTATTTCAATATTTTATAGATTATTATAAATAACTAAATATATATATAATATATATATATATATAGAATATATATGAAATTTGAGTCATTATTATCATTCTATAGATAAATAAATCATGATATAATTAAGATGATACATAATATAAAAAAAAAAAAACACATGAGAAAACCAAAATGGTTATTAATCAAAATGTATCTTTATCAAGGAATTGTTAATAAACAGGTATTATAAGTTCATAAGTGAATCGTATATGGTTTTATAGAAATTAATATGGTTCTATAATAGATGTATAATTATTCAATATTTATTATAAAGAAGGTTAAGGAAAATTCGTTTAATGGAATCATAAGGTAAGTTAATTTTCCTCAATCTCCTTTCATTGAGGCAATTTGTTGTTATAAACCAACATTATATTATTCGGTGTATACACAACCACTTTGAATTATCATTTAATTTATTTATTTATTATAAAATTATTTAATGATATGTTATATATTATTATTTCATGGGGATTATTATTTAATTGTTCAATATGTTATGGGATAACATGAATGTTCAATGATTTAATTATCAATTCAAATTAAGCATGTAAATATTCTTAATAATATTTTATATATTTATTTATATAAAAGTAATATTATATAAATTTTATCTATATTTTTAATTTCATTAAATGGTTTTAAAAAATGAATCGTTTTATGTGTTTTACATAGAATATTTTGACCATCAAAAAAGGAATGTTCAATTTATTACATATATTGCAACATTGACTTATCTACCTCTATGGGAATTATTTTATTTTTTTATTCCATTTCATGATTTAAAATTTTATTTAAATGAAAAACCATCTTTACCTTTTTAGATACTTTGTTATTTTAAATGGGTTTTCAATAAAAATATTGCTTTGTTATTGAAAATGGTTTCATAAATGAAAAGGGAATTATTATATGAAAGTATTTTTCAGATTGGTTTTATAAAAAAGTTTCTTTATTAAATTTTTAGTGATCTCATTTAAAGTGTTTTCTTCTATGTCAACATCCACTTTTGAATAATTTAATTTATTTAATTATATATCTTACGATACCGCCTTCCATACATTATTAGATGTTATACGGTTGGTTTTACTAATGAATTATTGATATACCATATTAATAGTTATTGGTTATGTTATGAAATATTTATTCAGATGTATTATTAATTCATGTTAGCAATCCATTGGACATGGAAGAACATGTGTGTACCATATATTGAAGATACCCTCGATGCACCGGTAGTCGCTTGAGATAAAATAAGTTGGTGACATACCCATCTTATTTGTTTCCAAGAATTTTCATATTGTCAAGAGGATATATCTTGACAAAAATATGATGGGTTTCTACCCACAGACCTAAAAAATCTTAAGGATATATCTGGATAGAATTAATCTTGAGGATATATCATGAAAGTGAAAATTTACAACATTATTAATTCCATTATTATTATTGTACCATCTTATTATTTTATTAGTTATAATATCAATTTTCAATTCTTATTCTCATGTGATTATTTATAAGGTATTATTTTATCATCATATATTCTTATTATATTTGACACTCATTGTTAATTCATGTTAGATTTTATTATACATTACCCTTACTGATCATTTTAGGTCACCTCTTTCTTATGTTTTATTGTTCCCCATGATTTCAAGAAGTCTATTCAGACTAATATGAAGGGAAAAGAAAGGAAAATAGTGGAGTTTCTAATAAAATAAATGTTTTATTTAATGTTTATAATGTAATTTGAATTTAAAATATATATCTATATTACCAAGAATACAAAATTATTCTTTCCTTTTGAATGTGATATCTTTTATCTTATGCCAATATAAAAAATTAAAGAACTAACTCTGGGAAATAGGGGTCAGGGTTGTTGCAGTAATTTTCATGGAACAATATGCCTCTATTAAAATAATAGTATCCAAGGGGCTATAGTATAAGATTAAGATATTATTCATGAATTCAATAATAAGGTATTGGTTACCAACATTATGGTTAATGTCAATATGTAATATTATTATGAAGGAAATTATTTTAACATAAAAGTCAATGTTATTCACCATTGAGGGTTCTTTAAAAGGTTATGTGAATTATTTTTTAGATGTTACACTACTAAATAATTCGTGTTCTATCTCATTGAGAGAATTGAACACTTTATCTAAGGAACTATAGGGATTAATCATAGAGGTCCTCTATCTCTAACTATATCTATGATATCTAGTGACACCACTAGTAGAACCATTAACCACAAAATTTTAATTAGCATAATCTTCCCCTTCAAAGGAATATATCATTCACCATATACTTATTTTAAATTTTTCCTAGTAAAAAGTTTTATTTTAGAAATGGAAGATACAGATCTATTATTGTTTTGGAAGAATGTAATACTGATCAAAATAAGAGTAGTATCTAGTTAGTTATTATTTCTTGAATAACATTTTATACATTTAAATGTTTTTCCTATAAAACATTTATGAATATTTAGGAAGGACAAATGTTTGAAAGAATTTAGATTCTTTTAGATTTTCTTGGGAATCCATTTTCCATATGAATAATAAATAATAACTACTTTTATATATTAATTAACAAAATCACATATCAAAAAATAATTTGAAGAGTTTTCTCATCCCCTTTAATGGTATACTTTCTGTGGTTAATTTTTTCTTAACACTGAACCCCATGCACATGCTCTCAGATACCCTTCCCCCAAGGAATCTTTTATGAGAATTTAAAAAAATGGATTTATTACGGTTTATTATTATGAATGGAGATGTTTTTAATAAATAAAAAATCATATTTCCAAACCACTTGATGAAGGTGTCATTGGTTTTATGATTATCAAGGTCTTCATTCATGCTATGGAGGATATGATGGAAAATATTTTAACCACTTAACCTCACTATGGGTTGAAATTACCATTAATAAATATATAAAAGTGAAAGAATCCATCTACCACCAATTATTAACACCTTCCACACTGTGGTGAAACCACAAATTTCATTACATCCCCATATCGATGAACTCATAACATATCATCAGTAATAGAGAGGTTATTTACTGGTAATAAAATTGTATGTGAAATAATCTCTATTTCCATTACTACCAAATTATAGAACTGGTCTTTTGAGAGGAAATGTAGAACATAATCCTCATCGAAATTACTCATATAGATGAAAGAAATTTATTTTCAATGAAATTTTTATAGAGTATGATCCATACTAATTCATTTAAACATCTTTATATAATAAATCATTGAACTCAAAAAGATAATATAGAATAATCTATTTACATGATCATGATTCACAACATAACTATGATTATGGTTTCTTCCCATGGATAATGTCATCCCACCAATGTATGGTTTCCTAGTCAATTATTCTCATAATAATTAATTTATCACTCTCAATTAAATACAATGAAGGGGTGTTTAATTGTCATATCATTGTCTATATAATTATGATAATAAAACAAAAATAAATTATCACTAGTTTCTGAGAGTTGAGTAGACCTATTACTTTTGTAATTTTTTCAAAGGGGAAAATCCATTTCTCCCTCAACAAAGATTCTTTCAAGCATCATATTTCCTCTAGATTACAAGAAGAGGTATACTACTTAAGAATAGTCCATACCTAGATCCTTTCTCTTATGATAGGTTTATAGCTTATTAGCGTGAGTCATAATAATTATAGGCATCTTGAAATGTGGTTGATCTACACATTTTTTAAAATAAAACTAATCTCAGTGATCTGTGAATTAAATTATCTCATAAAAGGTATAATCATTCTTTGATTATGGAAGATAATCTAGGTTTATCCCATGGAGAATCATTGCATCTCCCTTAGTAATACACCAATATAATGGGTTCAATTCCTCCCCAATATGTACAATTCCAATGAAAATTCTCAAATGGAATTTGAACTGTGGGGGTCTTATACAGAATATATTTTTGGAATTATCCATACAATAACACCGACATTTATGAGGGGAACTCACATATAGAGGATGCATGATCATTTTGCAGTAGACGGTCTATTTTATAAATAAAAGATATAAATTTGAAAAAAGCTTAATCAAATTCTTCCTTAGTTACTAGATTATTTTTTGGTCTATCGTTGGGTAATTGTTCCATCATCAAAAATATTCATGAATGAAAATAAATTTTCAATTAGGAGACAATGAATAATCAAACAAAGTTAAATAGAAATAGATCATTTTACCAACCAATGAACAAAGTGGATATTTCTCATAAATGTAAAAAACATCTTCCTTGTAGTCCTTACCTAAAGAATCGATTTATTTTACTTGGATATTCCATTGGCTGCATCAATTTCTTCCCATGTAAATTATACTTAAATTTTATCACACTGTTTCAAAAAATATATATACTTTAAATGTAAAAAAAATTATATACAATTATAAAAACCCATAATGGTTGAGATAATAACCCAAAACGCGATCCTTATCTACTAGATTTTAATGAAAATTTCATATTTTATTTTTTTAATTTCACTCCACCATAGAGTGGAGATATTCATATCGAATTAAATATCCAAAAACCAGGAAATTTTCAACATATTATCTCACAGTCATCAACCATTTTAACTTTCAAAAATTAAAATATTACAAACCACTAAAACATAAACAACCTCGCGAAATATCAAAGGTAATCTCTTAAAAAAACAACTCATTCAATTATATTATAGATGTTCATCTTATAATTTCTATTCCATTTCATAATGATACAATACTCAAAAATATTTGTTCATTTTTGTTGTGAAATTTTACTCTTTTGTTTCACTTTATCAAACATCAAACCTATATAAAATTAAAATAATAAACTATTTTCTCTTAGAGGTACACAATATAATTCATACAATAAAAAGATTTAAAATATTTCTGAGTATACTTTTACATCTTATTTCTACATCTCATGGGCTTTCTAACAACACCATGATGTCCATTTGGTTAATTTGTAACTCCTCTTATCATTTTACTTCATTTGAATGATCATAAACATAATTTTAATTTACAGTATAAGAAATTAATAATTTTCCTTTTATCTCATTGATAATTTTTCCTCTAATAAAACCACATTTAAATATTAAAGAACTAACTCATCTATTCTATATTCAAAAAAATAACAATATCCATAAGAAACATTATCATTCAATTTCCAATAAGGATTATCTCTAAATTCGTTGTCAAACTGTGAGCATAAAAAACCAAGTATCCTGGTAAGTTCTTTATTTAATAATTTAACATAATATTATCGACCAATATATATGTAATTGAGTTCTCTTACTTCAGCAAATAACATGTAACCATCTGTAAATTCCATCATGAAATTTCATCCAACTTTAAACAACCCAATATTCATGAATATGAAATGTAATATCACTCAAACATCCATCCATGTAATATTTATCCATTAACGTTCAAGATTATCATTCTATAGTCTTGATGTCTAGAAATATCAATTTATTCCATTATAACATTTTATATGTATTAATTAAGATGAATTCAACAATTCCTCTCATTTTTATCCACACTTTGCAACATATTCAATTTCCATGTTTTAAAATATCAAAAGTCCATCATCAAGAACCTCCACCATGGATTACATTATACAAATTGTGACCATGAAATATTTTATCACCATTTTACTCTCTCTATACAAACTATTCTTAATTGATATCCATCCAAAATCACTAATAAATCCATCATTAATTAATAATATCTATAATAATAGTGATAAAAATAAAACTGAACACATATTGTGGTGAAATTATCTGAAATTGGATTATTTATCAAAATATTACATAAATCCATAATTATTTCATTAATAAATGTTTTAGATTACTCTCACCCATTTTCTCTAAAACCATTAAATTTTATAATGATTTATCATTCATTTATTATCTTTCCCATCGATAAAATTTTAAATGGGTTCCTTGTATAGATTTTCATCTATGTCTTCACTACAAAACGTTGAAATACATAGGGCTATCTTCATTTTATCTTCTCATGTTTTATTAATACAATTGATTCTACATTTTCTCAAGAAAAAACTCTTATTTTGTAAGAACATCACAAAAAGAACATGTAAAAGATTTGGATATGGATATTATAAACTGTCCATTATTTATAAAACATATTAATTTCCTTTGTCACATTACATAAATCCAATTTTCATTGACTATCTATAAACCATTTACAATATATCATTATATCTTAAATACAATACATAATTTGAACATAATATGTTTTTACCACATATAAAACATTTTGACACAGATTCTAACATCAATTTAGTTTAATGTTTAAATCAAAGATATAAATTTCCATGGATTTTAAAACCTATTATTTTAAAAATTAATGATTATTTTATTAGGCTTAAAATATCAACCAAGTATAGGTGAACACAAAATAATATTAATGAGTTAAATTATCATTTTCATTAATTTTTCAAAATATCCTCTATTCCTATTCAATTATGAATGAAATTTGGAAAATATTGAAAATGATAAAAACAATGATTTTTTGAATTTTACTCACTAATACAAAAACCTAATTCATTAGAAAATAGAAGAATTAAATATTTATCTCGATTTTTTTAAATAGTCATTCAAAATAGTTTTAGAGAGTAATGATAAAAATTATAAACTATTTGTGTTACATGAAATATTGATTCAACTGATTCAACTACTTATTATAATGTTCTGATACCACTTGATGAAGAAATTTATTCTATTTTCACGTGTCTTCCCTACATTAAAAATATGTATGAACCACATTTACAGCTTTATTGAATACACCATTTTAATTATATATACTCTAGAAAAATTTATGAAATATTTATAATGGGAGTAACCTTTCAAAAAAATTTAATATCCTAAAATAAAATACTAGGAAACATATTTGTGAGAAAATAACATATATAACATGAACTATTTCATAAATGATATTTTTTATCGACCACACTATGCCACTTATGCATAATGTGATCACAAAACATGGTATATTTTTTATAACAACTAATCAAATACACTTTTGAAATGACCCTATTTGAAACTTTGTATATGATTTGGGTCCTCTTTAATTTTATACTAGTCTTTGTTTCACATGAAAATCTCTATGATCACTCAAAAATATAGTTTAACCATAACAACATTAAATTTTTCATAACATTATTTGGTAACAATTATATTTTCCATGAAACATACATTTTAAATTCATATTGTTACAATAAATTAAACAATTCTAAATGATTTCACCGCATTAATCATATCCCCTCTCTAAACCAACATCACTCAAACATAATATATTAAAATTATCATCAATGGGATATGGGCAATTCCCGACAACCTCATATAGGGGAATCTGATTTTATAATCTAAAGTAGAACTCATCTTACAATATTTTTCCAATTCGTCACAATTGTTCATCATTTAATAGCCTCACATCTTTAGGATTCATGTAAAAAATTTAAATTTTCAATCTTTATATTCTTTATCATGTAATTCTTCTATAATGTGATACTAAACCCACTAAGGTATATTTATTTTTTTGATGCTTCATTTATTCATCCTCCAATATTCCTCCTCAATAATATATTGCCTCCATCAGTAGACATTTCCCATGACATGTATTCTAATTTCTAAAACTAATTTCGAATTCATTATTCTTTTTTCTCATTAATATCAGATAGAGCCACCTCATACTTCCATCCAATGGCCCGAAGGAATTCATTATTTTATTGATTTTTGATAATCCACTATTCAAGGGGTGAGGTGGAACCCTTAAAAGGCCCATAGGCGTAAGTATTTCATGGCCCGTAGGCCTTAGAGGAATTCATTGCTTATAGTATTTAAAAATTACATACAACAATGAATAACTAATTTGAACTGCTCTTCCCCGTCATCTTCATCATGAAATCATCTCTCCACATTCGCATGGCTATTCGTCTAGGTATTCCTGTGCATGTACAGGATTGTCCCGATGGCAGGTTCCATACCCTCTCATTCTTGCAATAAGTTTAACATCTACTGTGGTGAAAGCTTCATTGCTCATCATCCTTTGTAGTGATTTTTCCTTGTAGGTTGTCTAGTTTGCATCTACACTTAAGGTGTCATGAAGGCCTTGAGGTGGTCCAAAGGCCTTACTGACCCGAAGGCCTAGGTGGCTCGAAGGCCTTAAAGGACTCGGGGACCAAATTGTTGGCCCAAAGGCCCAAAAGAGGGAAAATTATCTTCTGCTACAGTGCCAACCAGTACCAGCTATAGTTACCACTACAGTACCTTCTACAGTACCTGCTACAATGCCTATTGTAGTACTTCTACAGTAATGCTACGGTACCCAGAAATTATTCCTCCACTTTGATTTCATCCTGGGTTGCTTGGATGCACTTATGAAGTCCTTACCAATCTGGCTAAGGCTCATGTGCAGAGCCACCTCATAGTTATTTACCATGATTATCCCTTCTTCAAATATTATAATGATTTGTGTTCAATATTTTATGTTTCCATTGTATTTAAATATATTTTTTTTATACACTCAATGATTATTATTACATGAAAATATCCAATTTTCATGACTATTCTTTCATTTATCATCAAATTAAATTTACTTTATGTCCCAATTTTTTTGTAATAACTTCTTTTTCCATTCATATTTTCCTCCCACATAACCAATAAAGGGGTATTTATTGTTGGTATCTAAAAAATATCTCTTTATAAAATGTCAATAAATTTTTTTTATTGGTTATAGAACAGATAAGTCTTCTAACTAATTAAAAAATTTCTGAGTGATGAATTAGTTTTTATGATTAAATATATTTCCATACATCATTGAGTTCTTTGGAACTCTGAAACCCATCCATATTGTGTCCCATAACTTTATAATTTTAATTTTTATTACATAATTTCATTAAGAACCTTGAATTTTAGTTTTAATATGAACTCCCCATTAATTCACTAATTATATATTTCTTTGTTGCGTAAGACCAATAATTTTGGACACCGTGGGATGGATTTACAACTTTCTGTTCCCTTTTTATGATTTTATTATAATTTTGAGATCTATAATCCAAATATCAATATTCTATAATTGTGAATCCATTATCTCTATCCATAAAAAAGATTTATTTTGATGTTTTATTCTATCTTCATGATTTATTTTGAAGGGAATTGATTTTTCTTTATGGTCCTTCATTTTTTCCAATTGATCTTCAATATCAAGTGAATGTTCTGTGATTCAGTAACTGTTTAGTTTCCTCATTGCACATGTTCTATCAATATATATATTTAATGAAAAAAATATACTCTTCAACCAAATGTTCTATTAAAATAATATACCATTGAATCCTAATCCCCTTGATGATTGATCCATATTTGATCCACCACTTCTGTCAAGGATTTGATATCTCATTTTCCACTCTAATGAATTTGACTAGATTGATGAACCAATGTCATTTATTCATATTCAATGGAATCATCACCACATTCTAACAATATGGGGGAATCAATTTCTTTAGATTAGGATAATACCCCATAACATGGTTAAAAATAGATTCATTAACATATCCCAAATCACTTACCTTAATGGGAATATCTTTTTCTCAAGATTTTTGTTATTTTTAATTTGTATGTACTTTTATTTTCAAATGAGGCAAACTTTATTAAAATTAATCATTGAAATATCATTATGGCCATATTAAAAATAATTTTTGGTGAAAATATGGAAACATATTAGTCCTCCTCATCATTTCAATAATCCTCATCATGAGTTCTAAAAAATTTTGTTTTCATAACACAATGAGATGTTTTATTGTATAACACCTTAGTTATTGAAAAAAGTTATAATTTTTATATATCAATCGTGAGTTTTTTATCATTAATTTATAAATAAAAATTCTAATTTATGCAATGAATAAAATCATTACTACAAACTAATAAAAACATACCATATATTTATTCAAACTATCAATGTCGGAACTAATTAAAATACCTGGATACATCACTAATTAAATTTTTGAATGTAATAAAATAATACCAAATGAATATTAAAATAAAAATAAGAAATTAATGGATCTCATACAACTTTTTGGGACCATGGAATCATGATTAATTTCTCATGATGATATAATTGGTTTGTGTTGGGGGGGAGTAAGGTTAATGCTTAATTTAAAAAAAATCATTTACCCATCATTTAATATTTCACCTTATTTGGAATGAATCAGTTACAATTTTCCTTTCCCTTTAATTCTATTACCAAATCATTATGTATTTGAAAAATATGAAAATGTTACAAAAAATGGTTTTAATTTATTTCCATACATGAGGAAATTTCCAATGATCATACACATGATGATGTTTCAGTGGACCAAAACCCACTAAAAATTATATTTATGGATGCAAGATTTAAATCATGTCCTCTATAGGAAAAATATCACTAAATTTATCAATTGTATTTAGATAGTGGATTATATGCTAGAGGTTACTCTATAATCATTATTACTAATAGAAATTATTATTAATGTATTCCTAAATTTATAGTCATGTGGGTCTCTACCAGTTCATCCTTGAAAATTAAAATGCTTGAAACGTTTTTTCTAAAAATAGATGCTTTAATGAACTAAATTTGACAGTTCTTCTTATTCTTCATAACCTGACAAATTATATTTTTTATGATTTTGTTGAATTTTTTATCTTTAAAAAGTATTTTAATTGGTTACAATATGTCCAAATAAAGTAAAATTCCATAATAGAATTATTCTTGTTTTATGACACCTTATTCTTTAACAATTAGATTTCCACGACCTGACCCCCCGTGAACCCTCATGATTTTGTGATAATTCAAGTGTTACACCTCACGAATGATCCCAATATGATTAGAGATGGAGTCTTGAACCATGATAGAGAAAAATACATCATATTCCTTGATCTATGATAATTGATAATAGATATTAAAATCTAATTAAAAAAACAATAAACCACTAGTAATATATATAAATAAAAAAATTGTCTAACAAATGGATGCATAATTATATATATATATATATATATTATAATAACATAAAATAAAACTTGAAAATAAACCATATATTAAAATTAAAATTCAACCAAGACCATAAATCACATGACAATGGAAGAAACCTCCTCATTATAAGAACCCCTAGGAAGAACCCACTAATGATAAACAACATCAACTAGATCCACTAAGATTCACTATGTATTATATATTCTCATGTTGAGCCACTTTCATGTCATCCCAAGATCATCTTTAAACTATTCATCATCTTCAAAAACAAGACAAGTTTGGTTGGAAGACCCATGTAGAGGGGAGTATAAAATATAAAAAAGGATTCCCCCAAAACACAGTGGAATAATATAATAAATGAAACATCAAAAATTTATACTTGGGAAAACAAAATCTAGAAGATATTCTTAATGGAAAGAAAGATTATTTAAATATATAATTCCATCTTATCATCTCTCAACTCTAAATTAATAACTCATATTCACTAACAATTTCTCATCATATGCTACTTGAGATGATCAGATAAGAGTATGACCTATACAATATTAATACAACATCTCATCTATAATTCAATGATCAATGAAAAATGTTAGGTCCACTAGGCTGAATACCCTGAGAGGGGGGGTGAATCAGGGTATGACTAATTAAAAATTAAAGCCCGTTCTCATCTTGTTTCGCTGTTAAGCAAAACACTCTTCTCTCTCTTTCCTGCTGCACAATATAAACAGAAAGTAAAGCAAGCACAGGACACAACAATTTTACTTGGTTCACCGCTAAGGGCTACGTCCAAGGAGCATACGCCGACAGGTTGCCAGTCGTACCAAGTCCACTAAACTTCACTAGTTGTGGATTACAATGTTCGGGCTAGATCACTTCTATGCCCAGGCTCACTGCCTATACAATGTTTAGGGTCAGCTCACTACTTTCCCAAGGGTCACTCCCTATTTCTCTCTCTCTGGCTCACTGCCGGTGGAGAGGATCACCTTCTTCCTCTTCCTAAGCTCACTGCTCTTGAAGGGAATCCAATCACAGTTTATAGACCTGTAGGTCTCTTCATTTCCATGAAGGAATGCATCTTCCTCTGTATGTAGATGCTCTGTTGAAGTCCAACTTTCACCCGCAGATGAATCTCACTTTGCACCGGATGTACCGGGCAACCTCAGTTTTTACGCGCAACCCTTACGGTGTCTTGCGCGCAATTTCTATGATTTGCGCGAAATTCCTTTTTCGCGCAACCTCCAAATTTTACGCGCAGCCTGGGAACTGCCTTGCGCGCAATTCACTGCCTTTGCGCGAAATCCACTTTTCGCGCAACCTTCCTTTTACGCGCCAACACAACTTTCTGCGCAACCTTAGCTTTTTGCGCAATAGCTGACTTTACGCGCAAACTTTAAGTTTACGCGCAACACCCTTTCTAACTTCAATTTCGCGCACCAGAGCTCGGGCATGTTCTATGTCTTGAGCTCTTTCTAATGGAGGAGGGTCACTTCATATTTATAGGCAAAATCGACCCCGCGCGAAAAACCCTCCTTGAGCGCGTAATCCGCTTTGATCGCGAAATCCAAATCTTCCGCACACAACCATTTTCCGCGCACTGCTCCATAATTTCGCGCACCTCATGCCTTTGCCATTTTACGAGCTTCGGACCTCGTAACACCTCTTGCGCGAAATACTTCATCCGCTATTTCGCGCGCCACTTCATTTTCCGCGTACGCCTCCAAAATTTCGCGCGCCTCATGCCTTTACCGATTTTAAAGCTTTCGGCCTTGAAACATCTTTTGCGCGAAATACAATTTCGCGCAACCCGCTGTTTTGCGCGCCACACTTCAAGATTTCGCGCAACCCGCTAATTTTGCGCGCCACGCTTAATGTTTCCGCGCACCTCCTTCATTTCTATCTCCTCAACCTTTTCCAACAACATATCACTCCATTTTCCATTGGCGATTTTCAGGCCCATAAATTTGGCAAACACTGGGAAACGGCACCTCCTTGTACTGCTCTTTTGTACCGCCTCCAGATCGTCCTTTCCTTTGTCATAGTTCTTTGTCAACATGGAATGTCAACAAATTCTCGAGAACTCGACAATTCTCCATGGATACCTGCTTTGTCAACAAACACAATCAACCCAAAAATACTGCAATGTTACCTTGAGGGATTTTTGCCCAACAATCTCCCCCTTTGGGTTTGTTGACAACTCTTCACAATTTTGCTCAGGATGATTTTCTGCACTTTGATACCTCACTGAGTCTTCTTCCAGTCGCTACCAGCATTCGCCTCTTTGATTATGATAGCGTTCAAGGAATCACTTAACACGTACTCTAAGCCCACATGAGCAATGCTCGGCGTGAGAAATAAGAGTAGTATGAAAAGTTCATCAATGAATCACTTCATGTCAGACCCCAATTGTCGATTCCACCCTGATACCAATTCTTAAAATAAAAACCAGTTGTTGAACCACACTGATACCAATTGGTGAATTCTTAAGTTGATACCAATTGTTGATAGCTGGACACCATCTCACACCATTCCAACACCATTGTTCTGCTTTTATCACGATCCTCAGCTATCGTGATTTCTATGATTTGATCGATCACTTCTAGCATCGTCAGATTTAATACACTCTCCCCCTTTCTCATTGCTCCCCCTTTCTGGCTGCTCCACCTGTCAGCTTCTCCCCGTATCAATTATGATTTATCAAATATCCGCACGATTTTCTCCCCCACTAACAAACACTTTTCTCCCCCTTTGTCAACGAACCCAAAGGTCACTCCTTTGTAGTCTGTAACAGAGTAGAGAACACAGATCAGCGCATTAGGGAAAAACACACCATACCTCGGGGAGAGGGGGTGAGTCCCACATCCACACTATTTCAAGTGCGGGGAATCGACTGAACTCCCAGAGCCAGTCGATGCCTCTCAAAAGCTTCCTTGGGTAAGGCCTTTGTCAGAATGTCTGCAACCTGTAGCTCTGTAGGCACGTACTCCAACTTCACGATTCCCTGCTCAACCTTCTCCTTGATGAAATGATACTTGATCTCAATGTGCTTTGTCCTTGAGTGATGGACGGGATTTTTGCTGAGATTGATAGCACTTGAGTTATCACACTGGATTCCGATCGGAGACTTCACTTCAACTCCCATATCTTCAAGCTGCTGTTTCATCCACAATAATTGTGTGCAGGCTTGAGTGGCCGCAATATACTCAGCTTCTGCAGTGCTCAATGAAATGCAATCTTGCTTCTTACTTAGCCAAGAAATACACAATCCACCAAGATAGAATGCACCACCTGACGTTGATTTTCTATCATCCGCTGAACCGGCCCAGTCTGCATCAGTGTACCCCAATAACTCTGTCTGAGATTTGTCATTGTATGTCAAGCCGAAGTCCATCGTGCCCTTAATATACCGAAGTATTCTTTTCACTGCGAGCATGTGACTTTCCTTGGGATTACTCTGATATCTCGCTGCTTGGCATGTGGCGAAAACAATATCAGGCCTTGTTGCAGTTAAGTACAACAGACTTCCAATGATTTGCCTGTATTCTGTGATATTAACTGCCTTTCCATCCTCATCTTTTGATAATTTCATCCGGGTAGCCACCGGAGTCTTCATCTCCTTGGAATTTTCCATTCCAAACCTTCTCAGGACCTCCTTGGAATATTTAGATTGAGAAATGAATGTTCCATTCCTTCCTTGTGTTACTTGTAGACCAAGGAAAAACGTTAGCTCTCCAATCATTGACATTTCAAACTCATTTTTCATGAATTCGGAAAACTGTCTGCACTGAGCTTCATCTGATCCACCAAATATTATGTCATCGACATAAACCAACACCATCATCCTTTGATTACTGTCATTACTGAAATAGAGATTGTAATCAACTCCTCCACGCTGAAAACCAAGCTTCTTCAAGTACTGATCAAGCCTTGAGTACCATGCCCTTGGTGCTTGTTTCAGCCCATACAATGCCTTCTTCAACCTGCAAACTTTGTTCTCATCCTCATGAATGAGAAAACCATCTGGCTGCTCAATATACACCTCCTCTTCCAGAACACCATTCAAGAATGCAGATTTGACATCCATCTGGAACACTTTGAACTTCCTTTGCACTGCGATGGCTAGGAATAATCTTATTGTCTCCAGCCTTGCAACCGGTGCAAATGTCTCATCAACATCAATTCCCTCGATCTGGGAGTACCCCTTGCACACTAGACGTGCTTTGTTCCGAATCACTGTGCCATCTTCATTCATCTTATTGCGATAGACCCATTTGGTCCCAATGACATTCTTGTCTGCTGGCCTTGAAACAATCTCCCATGTCTGGTTCTTCTCAATTTGATCAAGCTCTTCGTTCATGGCCTGAACCCAGTTTTCATCTTCAGCTGCATCAGAAAAACATTTCGGCTCCACTTGAGACAAAAACGATGCTTGCTGTGATGATTTCATTCTTCGAGTCTGAACTGGAGTTGTTTGATCACCAATGATATTCTGCCTATCAATTTCAGCTCGTCTCTTTGGCTTTCTCACAGACACCGACTTGACACTTTCCTCTTCATCATCAGTATCTTCTTCAGAGTCAGCTTCTGCCACTTCTGCTCCCCCTGGGTTGCTTACCTCATCATCACTTTCATCCAGAAACTGTTCACTGGATCTTTGAGTATTCTGCTCATTTTCTACTATAGCAACATCATTGCTTTCAATGATTTTTCCCAGCCTTTTGTTGAAACACTTATACGCTTTGATTTTCCCGGAATAGCCAAGGAATATTCCTTCATCTCCTCGTGCCTCAAACTTCCTATGATGTTCTTTGTTGAGAATGAAACACTTACTTCCAAATATTCGAAAGTACTTCAACGTTGGCTTCTTTCCGTACCACAGTTCATACGGAGTCTTCCCTTGCTTCGGACATAACAGGGACCTGTTTGAAACATAGACCGACGTCAAAACTGCTTCCTTCCAAAATTTCTCTGGAAGGTCCTTATCAATAAGCATTGTTCTGGCCATGTTGTTGATGATCCGATTTCTCCTTTCAACTACTCCATTCTGTTGGGGAGTTCTTACTGATGAAACTTGATGCCTTATCCCATGTTTCTCGAGATAGTTTTCAACCTGACTGTTTGTAAATTCCGTACCGTTATCAGTACGAAACTTCAGAATTTTCTGCCCAAGCATCTTTTCTGATTCCCTCCTGTACTGCTTTATGCAACTGAATACCTCTGTCTTATGGGTTATGATGAATACCCAAGCCATTCTGCTATAGTCATCAATGAAAAGAACATAGTACCTTTGCCCATCTATAGCTCGTGGTGAGATAGGTCCACATACATCAGCATGCACCAATTCGAGCACTCGAGTTGCTTTTTGTTCCTTTGGCCTGTATGTCTTCCTGATGATCTTCCCTTTTTGAAAAGCATCACACGTATGAGTGCGATCACGTGATAGTTTGGGAAGGTCTCTAGCAGCATCACACTTTACCAGGTCTTCCATAGATGGTTGACATAGATGACCAAGTCGCTTATGCCACAGCTGATTTTCTTCTTCTCTGGATAAAAGGCATGAATCTTCTTCCCCACCTACCAGGTAAAGATTCCCCTTTGTTCGTTTTCCCTGAAGAATGACTATTCCATCTTTTCCTTTAACAATACCCATCTTCTTGGTAAATAGTATAGAGTGCCCAGAGTCACATAGTTGACTGACGCTAAGCAAATTATGACTGAGACCCTCTACCACCAAGACATCAGCATGTCTCATTTCTTTGCCCCCAAACTTGGCTTTTCCTGAGCCAACAATCTTCAGGCCTTCATCATTTCCAAACTTGAAAACTCCTTCTTTGTCATATTTTATGCCTGTAACCAGATCCTTATTACCCGTCATGTGGGATGTGCAACCACTGTCAAGGATCCAAACACCAGAACGATCTGATGCTCTAAGGGAAATTTCCGCAACTACGGCCTTCTCAGTTTTCTTCTTCCTAGTCCATACTTTTTCTTTCATACTCAGCATGGATTGAGGCTTCTGTTCTTTCTCAGAGTATGATGGACCAGCTTCATCTTGCAAAACTGCAAATCTGTTCTGAACTTTTAACTCACTTGTCGGTTTACTGATCTGCTGCTTGCGATCATTTTGATTCTGCTTTGGCACATTTTTCTGAATGGTCGGAGTGCAGTACCTAGCCATGTGTCCAAATCCTCCGCACCAAAAACAGTGTCCTTCAAAAAATGTTCTGGAAAACCGTTCTCTGTTTGGCTGCCATCTCTGTTCTTGTTCCCTTCGATATCTTTTGGCTATGGAACACACATACTGTGAATGTCCCATCTTTCCACAACAATAACACCTGATATAAGGTGCATTCCTTCGTGTTACTTTAGCACTACGAATTTCCCCTTTGGATCTCTGAGTATTCTGATTCTGCTTTGTGCTCAAATCCATTTTCAATCTCGGGACAGGTGCTTGCGGTCTAACTTCAACTGCCATAGATTTTTGTTTCTGAATAAGCCATGAATCAGCCTTAACATCTGAGTTCAATTGCTGCTTCTTTCCTGCTGAACTACTAGGCTCTTCTTTCTTCTTTTCCGTCTTTGTAACGACCTGATTTCCCAAGAATGTGTTGGGATTCAAAGGTTTTTCCGGGTCTTTAACTTTTCTCCGCAGACCGACAACTTCCTCTTCAAGCTCTTCAATACGCTTGACGTGATCTTTCACTTTTCGACTCAAGCAATCGATCTCCCTTTTCTGCTCTTCAATCTCGAGCTTATGCTCATCAACCTTTTCTGTGCGCTCTGGCCTGGAAGACTTAAGATTTTCAATTTCTTTCTCAAACTCAGACTTCTCTTCTTCTTGTTGTTGCATGTAGAGTTTGGCATCACGTACTATCTTATTGGCTTTCTTTGTTTTTGCTCGCCAAACATCTATCTCTTCAAGAGCTGCTTCTAATTCAGCTTCCATGTCAACTCTCCCTTCAATTTCTTCTTCTTCTTCATCAGTTTCAGTTTCTTTCTTTTCTAGAGCGCTACTAGAAACAGCCACCATCGCATTTTGACCACGATCTCTACAGTTTTCTATCTCTTCAACTTCTTCACCCTCAGACTCAGCTGAACTGTCAATTTCTTGGGAAAGAAGATTCTTCTTCTTAAATAAATTTATCTTGAACTGCTTCTTCCCTTTCACATAGGCTAAAGATTTTTTCATGGGAATCTCAACTTCATCTTCATCACTTTATTCTTGAAACTTTTTGGGGCATCTTGCAGCAAGATGACCAACCTTTCCGCATCGGAAGCATGCTAGTGGAAGTTTCCCTTTAAACTTTCCCTTTCTTCTTTGCAGATTTGAAGAAAGGAACGACATCACCTCATCTGACTCTTCTTCCTCCTGAGAATCTTCAATAGTGAGCCTCTTCATGGCCTTAAATGCCACCTCTTTGGATTTCCCCTTTTCCACAGCATCGTTGTCATCATTTCTCATTTCATATGCAACAAGAGTGCTGTGTAGGTTATCCAATGTTAGCTCTTTCGGATCTTTATCTTCCAACACAGAAACTTTCGGATTGAACCGAGGTGGAAGCTTTCTCAAGATGCGCTTTACGATTTTAATGTCTTCGATAATTTCTCCAAGACCCCGCATGTCTTCTACCACAGCATTTACCCTGTCAAAGAATGCATCAACAGACTCATTCGGGTTCATTTTGAGATCTTCATACTTGTTCCAAAACACTTGCAACTTTGCCTCTCTGACTTTTGTATCCCCTTCATAAATATTCAAAAGTTTTTCCCACATGGCATGTGACGTTTTGCATGACATCACCTTTGTATAAATGGGATTAGAGAGGGCTCCCCCTAAGGCGTTTATTGCTTTGGAATCAGCATCCAACTCTTTGTGCTCAGATTCTGATAATGCACCACTAGTAATATCAGCTGTGATACCATGCATAGCTGCTGAAAACACATCCATTCCCAGAGATCGGAAATAGTGTTGCATTCGATTCTTCCATATCTGAAAATTACATCCGTCGAAGATCGGAATCCCTCTATGATTAGTGACCTCCATTGAGAGAAGATCAACTGTTAACCTTCCGCTCTGATACCACTTGTTAGGTCCACTAGGCTGAATACCCTGAGAGGGGGGGTGAATCAGGGTATGACTAATTAAAAATTAAAACCCGTTCTGATCTTGTTTCGCTGTTAAGTAAAACACTCTTCTCTCTCTTTCCTGCTGCACAATATAAACAGAAAGTAAAGCAAGCACAGGACACAACAATTTTACTTGGTTCACCGCTAAGGGCTACGTCCAAGGAGCATACGCCGACAGGTTGCCGGTCGTACCAAGTCCACTAAACTTCACTAGCTGTGGATTACAATGTTCGGGCTAGATCACTTCTATGCCCAGGCTCACTGCCTATACAATGTTTAGGGTCAGCTCACTGCTTTCCCAATGGTCACTCCCTATTTCTCTCTCTCTGGCTCACTGCCGGTGGAGAGGATCACCTTCTTCCTCTTCCTAAGCTCACTGCTCTTGAAGGGAATCCAATCACAGTTTATAGACCTGTAGGTCTCTTCATTTCCATGAAGGAATGCATCTTCCTCTGTATGTAGATGCTCTGTTGAAGTCCAACTTTCACCCGCAGATGAATCTCACTTTGCACCGGATGTACCGGGCAACCTCAGTTTTTACGCGCAACCCTTACGGTGTCTTGCGCGCAATTTCTATGATTTGCGCGAAATTCCTTTTTCGCGCAACCTCCAAATTTTACGCGCAGCCTGGGAACTGCCTTGCGCGCAATTCACTGCCTTTGCGCGAAATCTACTTTTCACGCAACCTTCCTTTTACGCGCCAACACAACTTTCTGCGCAACCTTAGCTTTTCGCGCAATAGCTGACTTTACGTGCAAACTTTAAGTTTACGCGCAACACCCTTTCTAACTTCAATTTCGCGCACCAGAGCTCGGGTATGTTCTATGTCTTGAGCTCTTTCTAATGGAGGAGGGTCACTTCATATTTATAGGAAAAATCGACCCCGCGCGAAAAACCCTCCTTGAGCGCGTAATCCGCTTTGATCGCGAAATCCAAATCTTCCGCACACAACCATTTTCCGCGCACTGCTCCATAATTTCGCGCACCTCATGCCTTTGCCATTTTACGAGCTTCGGACCTCGTAACACCTCTTGCGCGAAATACTTCATCCGCTATTTCGCGCGCCACTTCATTTTCCGCGCACGCCTCCAAAATTTCGTGCGCCTCATGCCTTTACCGATTTTAAAGCTTTCGTCCTTGAAACATCTTTTGCGCGAAATACAATTTCGCGCAACCCGCTGTTTTGCGCGCCACACTTCAAGATTTCGCGCAACCCGCTAATTTTGCGCGCCACGCTTAATGTTTCCGCGCACCTCCTTCATTTCTCTCTCCTCAACCTTTGCCAACAACATATCACTCCATTTTCCATTGGCGATTTTCAGGCCCATAAATTTGGCAAACACTGGGAAACGGCACCTCCTTGTACTGCTCTTTTGTACCGCCTCCAGATCGTCCTTTTCTTTGTCATAGTTCTTTGTCAACATGGAATGTCAACAAATTCTCGAGAACTCGACAATTCTCCATGGATACCTGCTTTGTCAACAAACACAATCAACCCAAAAATACTGCAATGTTACCTTGAGGGATTTTTGCCCAACAAAAAACAAGGTATATGAAGAGTCCCAGATCAACATAAAATAGCTACACAATTTTTCAATGAAAATGGGAATTTGAAAATATCCCATAATTTTGACAGTCTGAACAACCCATCACATCGTTAATATTAGGTCTCATCCCAAAAAATGTAGTTTTAAAATGCACATCATTGTGGAAATGTGCATAGATTAAGGGAATATCGTAACCTAAAGTGGAATTCACCATGACACAAGGGAAATTTTTAAGACCCCACCTATTCATATTCCAACCTTACAATCAATATCACATTACCATCAGATTATGACTCATTCCTTAATGAGGTGTGTGTATTAAAAAATGGATCAAAACCCCCAAAAGACTCACCCTAAATATTATTACATAATTTCAATCAATTGAGGTGTTCCGAACTCCTTAAGGGGAGAACCTATTACCAAAAAAATGGGGCGATATGACTCAATAATGTGTATTTATGAACTACACTTTGGAATCATTATGCAACAAGTGGCTTAAAAAATTAGAATCTACTCTTAGAATATCTCCCACACAACTTCATTTTTTCTACCCAGATAGGAAAATAATACTAACACAAAAACTTTTCATATAAACAATAATGATATATCTTCATGCCTTATCTTGTTAAAAAATAAATTTTTTAACAGACTAATTTTAGATTAATTTTTATTTTTATGTGGGAATATAAAAAAATTACTAGTGAACAAATAATTTTCATATAGTTAACCAGATAGATCATATAATCCTTGGACTAAAACCTTGAATGTATTTCCACCATAATTTTATGTGGCATCAACACACATGTCATGTTATCTCAAGTTATATGGTGTGTGGAATTCAACGTCCAATCCATGCTTGTACTTTTAGTATACCTAGATTTGTATTATTTACTAAATCATTTCTTGTTGAAATATATATAAATAGAATGAGAATATAAACGGGTAACATAGAATTTATTATTTCACTCTATGAAATGAATTCTTAGATACATGAGATATACCCTTACTACATTCCTTTTAAGATTTGGGTTAGTTCAGAAACCTGATACAAGTCTTAAACAACTGGCTCAAATTCCATCATGGTGGGGGGGGGGAGAAAGAGTACAAATCAAAAATGTTATCAAGTACACATAAGCATGTTTCATTTGGTAAAAATGACACACAAAACTTCTTTACACACCATCCATTATTTATATCTTCAAAAAAAACTGTATCCACCAAAATGGTGAGACATAATTATTTCTTAGTTCTGAAACAGCTTATGATATTTATCTCTTTATAGAACACTATGTACCATAAAAGAACCAATAAATGATGTGTGATTTTTAAACTACATGACATATATTTGGAATCATTATATAGATTTAATTAATCTTATATGTTTGACTTCCATAACGATTTTAATTATTAAAACCTTCATCAGTTTGGCCTCCTATATTAATTTTTTTTAAATAATCAGGGGGATCTTTTTCACCTCCTTAGAGAACCATTACATTCATTTCTAACAATTATATCAATTATTTCCACGTTATTATGGATTGTTTACCCATTAATTTCAATTGAACCATCCTTTCCACCATATAATTGGTTTTATAAGAATATCATCCCACCACCATTCCACCTCATGAGTGTCACAGTCTCTTGACATTCAAATGATACCAAACCATCACTTGTGATCTCTTTTTCAATACATCAACCATTTCAATATTGGAAATTGACTATTAATTTATAATAAGTGTAAAATTTATATAAAAATAATGGAATTAGGGGATGGTGTGATTTGTACGACACAATATTTCTTTCAAAAAGTGTTCATGAATGAAAATTCACTTTGAATGGATCAAAAATGATAATCGTTGGGCAATATGATTCCGAAAGTTGACAGAGGAGAAAACCATATGTAATTATAATAAATATTTCAAAAAAATATTTTTAAAAATAATAATAAAATAATAGATAGATGAGATATAAAAAAAAATTCCATAATAATAAACCTAATAATTACCACAGAAGAATGAGGAAGGAATAAAATAATGTTTCATACCATGAGGGAAAATTATCATTTCTTAGAAGAATCATTCAGAGTATTTGATATTTCATGTTTGAAATGTGAATATAACATAATATATCATGAGTAATATCAACAATATACATCAAATTATTAGGGTTTTCCAACAAAAATGGTGGATATCCATAGGTGAGGTGGTTAACAATGAATATATAATGAGGAATTAGGTTAATTTGGGGAATATTTTAAAGGCCTAAAATTTTATAGTATGTGGCATGAAACCCATAATAAAAAAACTATTCCTATTTTAGATAAAATAACTATTTCTATAAAAAACCATGATGGTGTGATTTCCATTTGGGAAACTGAATAGAATATATGACCATTTACAGTAATTGGATATAAGTTAATTTATTATATAAATAATAAATATCCCATAAAATAAAATTTTCTAAAAACATATATAAAATTCAATTGAAGGGTAAATGGTATGTTATAAGAATATCATAGTTATCAAAAAAAATATATAATATAATTTATATTTTTAATATACCATATTAACACTCTAGGGTCTAATACCCAAACATTAAATTAATGAATTATTTTTTCAAAAAATGAGAAAATTGGGTCAATAGACCTCCAACACCATTATAACATTTCATCCTTAAAAAGAATATTAAGATATTACAGATAAATAATCAATTAAAAATTCAATGTGTGAATTGAAAAACTATCCCTTTATGAACAATATCAACCTTTGGATTTTCATATTCTATGTGAACCTAGAATAAAAACCACATTAGGTAAACATAATCATTTTATTTTATTTTATATAAATTTCATTCCTGGATATCGACTACTTAAAAATAGATAACTTAAGGATTTTTGAGATAAATTACATAGAAAATACCAAACATTCATCCAATTAACATAATTAATAATTATCACCCAACACATTTCCATCCACTGAGCATGCACTTCATGGTTCAAAGGGAAACATTGAACCATAATCATCAACATTGAAATGATTCTATAAAAATATTACCTTTTTTGTGCTATTAATCTTACCAAACATTTTGATTAAATATATATGGGTTTTAAATTTAAAAAATATATCCATTATAAACTCTTATATTTAGTGTAAAAGTTTCCAAATTGGTTTTCTTGTAACACTTAGTGGGGGAGATCCATGTCCCATTATTTTACAATTTCATCCATAATAAT
Source organism: Viscum album (assembly GCA_963277665.1). Taxonomy (NCBI): domain Eukaryota; kingdom Viridiplantae; phylum Streptophyta; class Magnoliopsida; order Santalales; family Viscaceae; genus Viscum; species Viscum album. The sequence continues at coordinate 529,818,883 of OY728146.1, forward strand.
AAATATCCTATATTAGCTATTATTATTAGATCGCACTCAGGTTATCAACCTCTCACCTATATGACACATAACTAAGAATGTAACTCAATCTACATGGGATATTTATAAGAGTCTCCTTCAATATGGGTGAAAAAATCCTTTTTGGGTTTGGGATGAATCCAAGACCAATATTTTATCACATAAATTAAAATTTATTGCATCATATATATCTAGACATCTCAATATCAATACTGTTGTAATACTAGATCCAACCAGTTTAAAAAAAGTGATCAAAACAAAATCAGTAAGATCGCCATATAATTCATTAATTCATTAGTATTAGATATTAATATCCTCTAATACTTTAGGATAATAACAATGAAAGATGATCTAATTCTTTATCAAGTTTTATCAATATCCATATGTCATTATATATTCATAACACAAGACAGAAATACTCAAATTCATTCACTTTTTTTTCTTACCAGTAATATTCAATTAGTTCATATTTTTTCACATATATCATATATCTATTTTTATTTGTTTATTAGCTCTATAATATTACTTTCTAATTCATAATTGTATAATTTATAGAAAACCAAAAATCTCAATGTGTTGAAAAATATGCACATAATTTATTTTACCATGATAATTCACTATGATATACTCCCAATTAATGATCACATGGTTTTTTTCAATGATCCACAACTCAAATTCCACAAATTCTCATCATCTTTTTTAAGATAGTCAAATATTTCTTCAATTAATTTCACCATATGTTATCTTCCAAAATGATTTCAAATATTTATGTTTGATTTCCTATAATTATTATTTTTTGATTCACTAAATTTAGTACCATTTAATTAATCCTTTAATATTAAAATGAATCATATCCCAATCACCAATATCTTGATCTTCAATCCATAATGAATATCTAGACATCTTTAAACATGAAATTTCTAGAATTCTCATATTTTCTTATATAAAAAATAATTACATAAGAAATGAAATATTTTAAATATCATTTCATTAAGCTTAATTATTTTATGCTTTATCTAGAATATCATGAGTATTTTAATTATAATATTATGTATTCTTAATAATATCTTAAACATGGATTTTAATACATTTAATATCAGACAAAATATATTATGAATAAATATACATATGATACTTTTCAAACATTTCAATTTGTAATATACTATGTATCATCTATGAAAGATTATGTAATCTAAAAATTTATATATATATCATAGTACTATTTTTATCCTTTACCACAAATTAATAAGAATTCCAATAAAGACCTTATATATGATTAAAAATATCATACATATCTCTAAAAAAAATTACTTTACCATATATTAGCATAAAATTTATCATATATATTCATGATACACAAAATATATTCTTTAGATACTATAATATTTTTATCAGATAATTAATATGTAACATACCATATATTTTTTTGGAATCTTTGTATACACACATAATTTTTATAATTATCCAAAAAATTGAAATTTGTAATACATATCTCAACAATTAAACTCAACTTAAGAGAACCTCATCTAGATAAAATGACATAAATCCACATCATGTGAATGTTATAAATCTCAAAAAAATCTAATTAACTTTAAATTTTATTCAATCATGGATGAAAACAAATACAATACACCTTAAACAATTATTCGGGCTCTTCAATCTCACCCTTTCAGTTTGATTCAACTTTGAAAACTCTAATTTTTTTTATAAAACTGTATTCTTTCTATAGAATAAATTTAATCAAAAAACATATAAATAAAATATTTTTTGAGATATTCTTATTCCTTAATGGGATGAAAATTATGGGATGGTGATTTTGATTATCTCCCCCTCAATTAATTAAACTATATTTATTCCACATATTATTATAAAATCAATATTTTGATTTGAAATATTAATATTAATGATATTTTTAACTTTATAACCCATTAATAATTGAATTAAAAAGAATTTGGGGCCAAATAAAAATTTCATTAGTGTGAGGGAAATGTCAAACATGCATATTTCTCATTAAGCCTTCACAATTTTCTTTTTTCATGGCATATTTTTTTAATATCAGCTCTTTTATACCCTGTAAGAATTAATAATTGACTCATGCATCCATATAAAAGTTTTTATTTGATGAAATAAAACCCGATGACATTTATTTGAACTAAAGAGATGAAAATGATTCTTAGAAATTCCAATTTGACATTGATTATCAATGTAAATTATAAATATGTTTTCATTTCACAGATTCAAGTATTATACTTTCTCTATCTTTTAGATAATTAAAATATATGAATTATTATGAGATATATACATCTTATCTATAATGATTAATGTGATTGGATTTTATTCTTGTAATTTAGGATTAATTAAATTTTTCCTAGAATGAATATAACACATTAGCATGATTTCTTATCATCACAATCTCCATCCAAATTAGCATTAATGAATTCAATGAGATTTACATACCCACCACTTCAATACATTAAACCATATTTAAATATTGATTGGATATATTTATTAATCCTATTAAAATAAAATAGGTTTTATTTATCAGGAATATCTTGATACCAAGAAAATATTTTTACTACATAAACAATGTTATGGAAAGATTTAGCGAGATAAATAAATCATACAAAAAAATCCTGAATATTATTTGATTTACGCTCTACCATGCAACATATTTTTATGTCATAATCCCAAATATCATGGGTGTTGAAACTATATTGTAATATTCCGCATAAATCTAGTTAAAAAATACCTTAGTATATTTTTTAGGGGATACTAAAATGTAATATTCTTTTTTTACAATATTAAAAACATGGACTAAAATTTTTTTATCTGAAAATAGAAATTTAAAAATTAATTTTCTTTTTTTAATCACTACACAACAATACACATTGCCTCTTAAAAAATAATGTGTGCAATATAATCATTGAAATTATAAGAACCTATGCAAAAATTTCTCACATTAATATTTTTATCATCTATACCATTAGAGAACTCGACCTATCTCAAACTTCCATCCAAATTTGAATATCAGGGTATAGGTATTTGTTAAAGACAATATAGAATTATTTTTCTTCATGCCATGGATGAATTATTTTTTCAAACAGACCCTTGTGGTTGTTCACTATAAATTTTTTATATGTCCATTAAATAAAGTATAGTTATCAAAAATTTGTTATATTTTGTAATTCCGATGATGTGAAACAGCAAGAAGATTTTTTTCTCTCCATGTTTTACAATTGAATAAAGAATTTATTCAAAATAAATCACGCCCACCTTAGAATATCCTTTGAAAACTAATCAAAATTAATTTCTTGAAACATCACCTTTCAATTTTTCTTATTTATAAACACTGACTTGGATCAATTGAAATTATTCACCTATTGTCTTGGATTAAGAACCCATAATGAATTTCATTCAATTATATCAATGTCAATATTTATTTCCTTTATAAATTAATTTTCTCTACATGATTAGAAACTACATATGGATCAATATGGGAAACATGAATTATTGGGTTCTTTCAACAAAGAATTCTTCTATTATTAGCTTGGGTATTTTTATTACAAATTATGTTTTTAATTTCCCTATGCAACTTCAGCCCCTAATATTTTTTTTCTCATAAATAGAAACACATTCATAATAAATATGTTTATATGAATCAGTAAAATCATGAAGTAATTCATTTAAAAATTTTCCCTCACCCATTTTATCAATGATTTTTATTTTATGCACATTTTATTTAAAATCTACCATATTTATCTCAATAATATTGGTTTTATTTTATAAAATATTTACATCGTAAGATTACACCAGTATATTTTTTACATTTTTTATAGAACTTATAGCCACTTCCATTATATAATAATCTATTATGACTCTCTCCTCATATTTTTCACTATATTTTATTGGATCTAAATCATTTATCATTAAATTTCATAGATTTTAAAAAAATTGATGTTATTTATGATTATATTATTCTTTTACATAATTTCATAATCTTCCATGTTTTATTGAGGCATCAATAATAACCTATTTGAAATATTCATGGTGTTGGATTTGGTGTTCATGACCAAATATTTCTACATTAGATTTCATATATATTTAATGAATTGAGTATTAATAAAAGATTCTATAAAATGTTATTAATTGTATTGTGTCACTTTAGTTTAATAATTATCTAGGTAATCTATCGAATTTAAAAGGTTATAGAAGTTCCATAACAAGATGAGAAACATGAAGTAATGTAATGATATGCTTCATTATTATTCTTCGAACATATAAGATTATATGACTGGACACCTGGTTTGGTGACTTTTAAGTGTGGGATCTCATAAGATGATGAGACTTCATATCATGAAGTATACAATTGGTAATCTCTATAATAAGATATTATTAGAACAAAACCACTAGTTGGGATTCCAAATGTTTGTGTTTCATTTGAATTTCTAGTGTCTAATCATATATAATCATCCTATAACATTAATATTACTTATAATTCATTTCATAACCAATTTAAATTGATGTACTATCCCAAAATTTGATTCCATATGTTTGTGAGATATATGGTACATTGGGTGTGTGATGCCGCATACCTACCCCCATGGTACTGTTTTGAATAAATAGGTACTTTATATATTTTATTTTATGGGTAGTACAGATTATTTGATATGACTCCTCAAAAATTACATGACTTAAAGACACTATGGCATTATTAAATTTTCTATGAACTTTTTCTTCTAGATATTTGGAGAATTTTTAAATAACCAAAAAATAACAAACCCATGTAATTCTGAATCCATAGAGTTTTTTTCATTATATATAAAACACCTAAAATCATGCAATTCATCCAAATCTCCAAAAAAATCTTGACACAATTAATCCTAATAGACCTATCATATGTGTAACATTTCTTCATAACCTAGGGATATAGATATTTAAGAATGGGTACGATCAAACACTCACTATGGGAAATCATACAACTAAGTAAATTAGTGTATGTAATGGAATAAATAAAATATAAGGAATAATTAGTGAGCTTAATGGATCAATAAAAAAATATACAATAATATATCAATGGATAAAAATAAAAATAAACAGATTAAATGTATAAAAATAACTTTTTCCTCAATGATGAAATTCTTAACACCAGATATTTAATTACATACCTAATCAATGATGTCATGATCATAAAAATCATGGTATTTCCTTCAGCAAAATATCTTATTTTTGGCAAAAATACTCAAAAATACCCTAACATGGTGGTCTCATGAGGCATACCAATGTATAGATTCGATATATAATGTCATTGTCCACCAATCATTTTTTATGTCCAATAAATTCATCAGTTGGGAAAATGAATAAACAAAATACATTCATATAATCAAATATATTGGTATAAAAACATAATAAACACCAATATTTCCCCCATGTCAATAATAAAGGATAATATGATCAAGACTATATCTAGATAAATAGTACATAGTCGACATTCCTATAAAAGTATTTATTTTAATTACAACATATCAAATTATTAAACATTTCCTTATAAAAATTAACAAGATAACATGATCATAACCCATCAAGTGGATGAATGTGGATAGATAAAAAATATAATGTCACTATTTAAATAATAATACATATTAGAATAACAATATATAAAACACCAATAAATTTACCCCTATTAGTAGAAAAAATTCATTCTAGGTGAAGATAGTTGAATATGAATTATGTAAAATATGATGTTCACACTATATAAATCATTGAGAATATGATTTTGTTAATACTAGAAGAATGAGACTAGAATCCACCCAGTGAAAAGCATATGGTGGCAAAATAAAAATGCCCAATAACTGAAATTTTTTAATTTTTTTAATACATATCCCAAGAAACAAATACATAATACCACATATCCCAATCCATGGGAATAGTGAAAAACATTATATGAAATATTTTTATGATAATGATCATAACTCAATGGACTAATGTTGAGTTAGAAACAATCCTTACCATTAGAGAAACAACTAAATGAATATCCCATTGAACAACAAAAGACAATTTATCCACTAAATACCATGAAATTCATGGAAATAAATAATAATTAATTAATTGGATAGTAAATCAATATAACACCTTACAAAGAGAAAATATTGTATATCATGTAATATGTCTCAAAAAACTATTTTTGAGTCCAATTAAACTCATATATCACAAGTATAATTAAAAAACCCATTGAAAGTGTGGGATTGTAATTGAAGATAAAATAAAATGATTAAAATATAATTAATTGCATGATTTCACACATTGTCATTATATACACCACATAAATGTAATTAGGTTCATAATACAAAGCATATCTCAAAGAGAGGGATTTGAGAAAAAAACCCTTACGTTGTATTCGTGGTTACTCGACCATGATTTAACCAACAATATATTCAATGAAATTATCTGTATCAATTATCATAAAACCATAATATAAATATAATACAATTTTTATGGTTTTTATAACCACATGATATTATTATATTAATATAATGCAGTTTATTTTAATTTCCAGTGTCATGATATTCAATTTTTTGTTTCATACAAAGTAATCAAAGAAGGGATTGAGTCTCACTAAGTGTTTTGAATAAAATAATATATATTATTTAAGGTAATTTAATATAAATTCCAATTTTTTTATTTTCCTGTTTCATTACATCAGTTTCTTAATTATGAATAAGAAATATGAAATTGGTGTGAAACATTTTTCACCATTTTTAACGAATAAAGATGAAATACAAATAACATGATTAGCTATTAGTATTTATATATATAATCAATAAATAATAGTGTAAAATTTTATTATATGTTCTCAACATTATATTAAATCCTTAATAATTCATTATAGAAACATTTTCACATCATCATATAGGTTGTACAACCACGCAAAACAAGTCTGTTCTAAAGTTTGACTAAATAACATAATGCTTTTATATATTTTTAAAATAAAGATAATAGAAAAAAATCATTTAATATATATCAAATATCTTTATTAAGAACATTATTATAAATATCCAAGCTGGTTGGTGCTGAAAAATTAATTTTGTTGCTCATGGAGGCTGTAGTATGCACACACACACAATTGATGGTCTCATTTCACAAATAATGGAAAACATGATTGTATAAGATAATTTTACATTATAGAATCATAATAATACTATATTAAATACTTTTTTCATAAATAATATCGTTCCAAATAACCTAATTTGGTGGAGATGAAAATAGAAATCCTCATTATGTGGAGGTGATAGTCCGCATGTACACAAAAAATTGATTCAATTTTTTTTAATTGATGAGAAATGTGTACAATTTGTGAATAAAGACTAAATAAAACAAAATTATTGTAAAAGAACAAAAAAAAAATTAAATTATATTAGTTTGGTGAGAATTATGTTGAAAGAGAATGATTCCATGCAAAATTTATTTTCCAATAATACTCAAGAATGAGACTTTGTGTTTCCTTGCAATACATATTAGAATTGAAGTGGACAGACGAAAATAGTGAACTAGAGGATTATTTCAATTTGATATTTATTTGGGGAGAGTAAAATGGAATATTTTAGAGGATTAATTCAAAAAATAATTTTTTTATTTAAGTGGATAATGTGGTAAATTTGTATAAGTGAAGAGAATAGACCATGTGGAGGTACACATACCATTTTGAATAATATTATGTCACTATCCAAAAGTAATGGGGTAAAATAATGGAAAAATAAGAGAGATGAGTGATTTTTGGGTCAGAACATACAATTATAACTCATCTGGGATACAATTTATTGTGTTTTTTAGATTTTAATTTTTTATGTTTGACCTTCTACCTAAATTAACTTTTACAATGGTAATTAATTTCCAACATAATTAATTATTAATAATGGAAAAATTAAATTTACCCTTTTACCTATTTCCCACCTTATTAGTTAAACTTTTCAAATCATTCAATCAAATACAATATCTTTTTTTAAAGGTTATTTCTTTGTCAAAGACCAAGACACAAAATATTATTAAAAAGAAAAAGGAAAATTACATGAGCCTGAAATAGGAAATTTTGTTACTCTTTCTCATAAAAAATGTATTGCTCAAATGGAAGGCTATCACTCCACGTAATGTCCTGATTGGTTCTTTTTTTAGAAAGACCATCTGCCACCATGTTTGCTTCACAATAGAAATGAGTGGAAATGTATCTAATCTCCAGTAGAGAGTTTATACATTTCTTCCAACACGTTTTGAGAGACCCCACAAGGTGAACCACTTTATTCTAGATAGCTTCGATAATGGTGGTAGAGTCACATCCAATCCAAATATTATTCCAAACCATTTTCTTAACAAAGTTTACTACATGAATCACTGCCCTTATCTCAACCTCAAGGGAGGAAAACCCACAACCACCGAAAAAGCAGCCATGAGAATGCCCAAGATAGTCCCTGAAAATGGCCCTACAGCCTGTAGGGCCAAGATTTCCAATGGAAGTTCCATCAATGTTGATTTTTATACAGCCATTGAATGAGGATTTCCAGAATACTTCAAGAAATATCCTCGACTTCTTGTAGTTCCCATTGATTTTAAGCTGTCGAAGAATCATTATATCCCCAACCGAGTTATCACGGTGGGATTTTTGAAGCGTAGAAGCGTCCTTAATAGCAATAAGAATTCTTACCCGACCTGCATTTAGATTAAATGAGTAATTATTGTGAATAATGGAATTTCTATCATACTAGATAATGAGGAGGAGCTCTGCAACTGCATAAAAAAGAGATTTCTGATTTGTTGTGAGAAGTCCAGCTCAACACAACATTTGATCTAGGAGAAAATAGAGTCAATGAGTAACCATATGCAGTCAGAGATGTCAGTAATATAATTCCAAAGACCAGTGGCCTTGGAACAAGATAAAAATAAGTGATTGATGTCCTCCCTATGTTGATGGAATAGGTGACATCTCGAACTAAGCTGCACACCAAAGGACTCGAGACAAACCTCAGTAGGAATACGATTGTGGGCGATACGCCAGATAAGATAATGTCTAGAAGGTTTGATCCAAACTTTATCAAATGATTTCAACCAAGTGAAATTATATTCAGAAGAAGAAAAAAAGTTGTTGTAATAAGTTTTAGAATCAAGAATACCATTGTCGGCAAGATCCCAAATAAGAAAATCACCATCATTTGAAAAAAAATGTAACCATCAACGACATGCTTTATATTATCAGGTAGAATTAAGTTAGGAGAGTGCATCACCTCTTTTATGGTGCATCTTATGTAATCCAAACCAGTATGAGAAGAAAGCAAAGAATTGAGAGGAGCACTGGTCCAATTTTCAAGCGAGAGCTTCAATTTGGAATCAGTGTTAACCATCCATCTTGAGTTGTGCATGATGTTGGCGAAGGAATTTCTAATGGATGGCCAGAGAGAAGAATTGACATGATTTAAATTTTTAATTGTATGTTTTTCCTTGAAATGATTTTTAATAAAGAAAATAGAATCAGTCTTGTTGTTTATTAAATTCCAAGTGAGTCTGTCTTGGAAGGCTTCATTAAAGACCTTGAGGCTTTTGATTCCAATCCCTCCTTTCTCGAGGGGTTTACAACAGGTAGAAAAAGGAACAGTTATGAGTTTCTATTCAAAAATACTCCCAATCCAAACAAAGTTCTTAATATAGGAGTTGATTTTCTTAAGGAGACTGATAGGCCACCTGTAAATCATTAGCGAATAAACAATTTTGGAAACAATAGATGATTTCACAAGACAGATCCTACCAGCCATAGAAATAAGTTTTTCTATCAAGGAAGCAAGTCGATTAATGATTTTCTCAGTGATAACATTAAAATGCAAAGATCTAGGATTCCCCCAAAAGTTAGGAACTCCCAAGTAAAAGGAAGATATCCTTTTTTGATACTAAGACTCTCAATAATGTGGTTTTTTCTAGAAGTGGGAAAACCTTTTCCAAATAAAACAAACAATTTTATCTAGTTGATTGATTGACCTGAGATCTCTTCATAGTGGGATAAGGCTTCTTTGAGATTAGAGATGTTGCGTTTGCAACAATTAAGGAAAAAAATTATGTCATCCGCATAAAGGAGATGGGTAGGAATATTAAAGTTTTGGGCAGCTTGGATAGGCATAATTTTTTTTGTTGAACCAGGGAGGTGAGGAGGTGACTAAGGTAGTCCTCTAAAATAGAAAATAGGATGGAAGAGAGGGAATCACCTTGTCAGACTCCCTTCGAACATTAGAAATAGCCCTTAGGAGAGCGGTTAATAAGGATAGAGACGTAGGCTGAGTTGAAGGGGGAGTTGATTCGGATTATGAAAACATCATTGAATCAGAAACCCCGTAGAACATTGAAAATAAAACTCTAGTCTACTCCACCAATGGCTTTCCAGATTTCATGATTAATAGCAATGTTACCACCTCTGAAAGTTTTATTAAAAGTGTTGGTGGATTCTAAATCCAGACTGATGTAGTCTTGAATAGACTGACCCTTGATGAACCCAAATTGGTTCCAAGATATGATTTTTTTACACAAATATTATAGAATGTTTTCCATGAGCTTGGTAATGATTTTTTAGAGGGAGTTTATAAGAGCAATGGGTCTATACCGATGGATTTCAGAGTCATTGGACATTTTATGAATTAGATTGAGAATTTGAGCATTAAGACCATGTGGAAAGAGACCATTATAAAAGAAGGCCTTGAAAATATTACAAACATACACATGGACTACATCCCAATGGTGTTGAAAGAAAACATTATTGAATCCGTCAGGTCCTGGCGCACTGTTAGGATTGAGACTGAAGAAAATATTTTTAATCTCAGGTTAAAGGGGAGTACTCAAGATAAAAAGGTTGTATTCCTCTTGGACCTAGGATGGGATGATCCCAGGAATAAGATCCTTGTTAATACAAGGCCCACTGAATGTATCGTTAAATTAAGAGACCACGTTATTGGCAATGGCGGCCTAAGAGTCATAAAGATTGTCATTATCCTTATGAAAGAAAAGGGATGACATACTTTCCTAATTCTTTGCAGGTCATTATAGAATGTGGTGTTTATATCACCGTTAGTGAGCCATTTAGTTTTGTAGACTTCTTTTCAAATGTTATCCTTAAGAATCAAAAGAGAGTTGAGTTTTATAGAAATTTTGACCTCATTTTGATGGTCATAAGAGAAGTCAGAATGAGTGGTGTTGTTTTGATTTTGATTGAGGTCATTCTCAAGAGTGGAAATGTCATTATCCGGTTTTTTCGATTTAGTGCTACACCAACCCTTGAGATAATATTTGAGATGCTTGAGCTTTATAATACACGAAAAGGCATCCGTGTGATGACTCATAGAATTCCAAAAATTCTAAATAATTTTAGAGCAGGCTAAGTCCTCTGACCTGGAATTGTTAAACTTAAAAGGAATAGTGGGCTTGCTACGTTTGGAAAGGAAACTAACCAAAATAAAATGATGATCCGAGAAAAGCCTATGTAAGTTAATGCTATATATGGTGTCCCAGGCATTTAAAGCGGGGGCATTCACCAGAGCCCTATCAAGTTTACTAGCAACCATCCTATTGTAATGTCTTTTGTACCAAGTGAACATAGCACCAGCTAGATTAACTTCGACCTGATTACAATATTCTATTGAGGTTCTAAACTCTCTTAAAGAAATATGAGAATGGGATGGACCAAGTTTTTCATTAGGAGAAAGAATAGCATTGAAATCTCCAATCACTAACCACGAGTCAGAGATGAAGTTAGAAAGATGAGATAGGTCATTCCAGAGAGGCATACGTTCCTGATATCTGTTCTTAGCATAAACAATGGAACAGTAAAAATGAAGGTCATTAAGAATAAAGTCACAAGTAAACATTTGATCAGAGATATTGAAAACTTTAACATCTTTTAGAGATGTGTGGTTAAAAATCCATAACATTTCTACCACACTACTATTACTGAAAGCACCAAAAAAATTATTACCAGAGGAAAAAAGGTTCATGAATTTCAATGAGAAGTTAACTTAAGTTTCAGCAAGAGCAAAGATTTTAGGTTTATTCATCAAAATAGTTCTTCTATGAACTGAAATTGTGTCAGAGTTGGCTATGCCCTAAAAATTTCAAATTTAACATCCATTAAGACATGTGTTTGGAGCCGTGGGGTACTTTTGTTCTTCTTTGATCCACTCGAGTCTTTGTTCCTCCTCGGTCTCCTACGATTTTAATAAGAGGCCGGAGTAGTCTTCATGACATGTGTGCTCATAGGGGAAACAGTAAAAGTGTTAGAATCACCTGAGATAGGAGGATAAATTATTTTATCAGGAGCCATATGATCCATATCCAAGGAGTTAGAATGGAAAACATGCCCAATAGGCTTGCTTGGAGTCTGAACAGTAGACAATCCAGGAGCGGCCTGCATGTCCATTGTCCCAGACGACTATAAGGATGGGGGCATATTAGATGAGACAATCACTACTAGAAAAGGGGGCATTGGAGCCCCCCAGACTCGGGCGACCGCCATTGGCGGTCGCTATAGCTCAGCATTAGCGACCGCCAATGGCGGTCGCTAACCTACCTAAAAAAATTCGGGGGGGTTCTGCGCCCCCCCCCCCCCCCCCCCCCGCGCCCTCGATCTCCCTCGCCCTAACCCCCTCCCTCCCTCGCCGCCCTCCCTCGCGCCGCCCTCCCCTCCCCCGCCGCCCGGCCTCCCCCGCCGCCCGGCCTCCCCCGCCGCCCGGCCTCCCCCGCCGCCTGCCATCCGGCCTCCGGCCGCCGCCCTCCGCCCTCGGGCCTCCGGTCGCCGCCCTCCGGCCTCTCGGCCCTCCCCCCCCCCCCACCCCGGACGGCACCCGCATCCCGGACAGCCCCCGGCGCGCACTCCGGACCGCCCCCCGCACCCCGGACGCCTCCCCGCACCCCGGACAGCACCCCCCCCCCCCCCCCCCCGCGCGCACTCCGGACCGCCCCCCGCACCCCGAACGCCTCCCCGCACCCCGGACAGCCCCCCCCCCCCCCCCCCCCCCCGCGCACTCCGGACCGCCCCCTGCACCCCGGACGCCTCCCCGCACCTCGGACAGCCCCCCCCCCCCCCCCGCACTCGGACACCCCCCTCCGAACCCGGACATCCCCCCCGCACCCCGGACAGCCCCCCCCCCCCCCCCCCCCCCCCCCCCGCACTCGGACACCCCCCCTCCGAACCCGGACAGCCCCCCCGCACCCCGGACAGGCCCCCCGCACCCCGGACACCCCACCCCGCACCCCCGACAGCCCCCCTGCACCCCAGACAGCCCCCCCTCCCCCGCACCCCGGACACCCCCGCACCCCGAACACCCCTGCCCGCACCCCTGACAGGCCCCCGACACCCCGGACACCCCTCCCCGCACCTCGGACAGCCCCCCCCCCCCCCCCCGACCCCGGACACCCCCCCCCCCCCTCGCTGCCCGTCCCCCGTCCCCTCACCGCCTCCTCTCCTCCAGCTCCCCGCCGCCGCCGCCGCCCGTCCCCTCCCTTGCCGCACCGCCTTTGGCTCCGGCTCCCCTTCGCTGCCTCCTCTCCCTCGCAGCACCGCCTTCGGCTCCCCTCCCTTTCAGGTTTGTAGCTCAATCAGGTAACATGAGCTTTCAGTTACATTATTATTTTATCAATGGTTCATAAATAAATGGTTAATATTTATTTTGAATATAGTTGATTTGAAAAATGTAAATGTAATAAGTATTGTGTAAATGTTTGTTATACAGATATTATTATGGATAAGAGTTGGATTGATCTTCCAAATCGAACGTCTAGAGAATATTTCAATGGCATTATGCAGTTTATTGACTTCACGAGAGGATTTGAAAGTGACTATATTAGTTGTCCATGTAGAAAATGTGCTAACAGATATCAATTCACACGAGATACTGTGAGGGAGCACCTTTTCTTTAATGGATTTCTGAAAAATTATAAGAGTTGGACTCGTATTATAAGAGTTGGACTCGTCATGGAGAAGAATATGTTCGTTGTCAAAATACAGATGCAGCTCAGATGGATGTTGATGCAAGGATGACTGATTCAATGCATGAAATGCTTACTGAAATGGTACGTGGGTTTGATCCTGAAGGCATTGACATCCAGAATCTTGAGACCGGTGAGATAAATCTTCGCTCTGGTGCAGATCGTGATTCGAGGAGGTTTTATGAAGTACTTGATGATACGAAAATAGAATTATATCCTGGATGTACTTCTTACAATAAACTGTCGTTTATCGTGGAGTTGTTGCATTTGAAGACTTTGAATAATTGGTCAGACACATCATTCGACATGCTTTTGGTTTTATTGAAAAAAGTTCTTCCTGTCGACGCTAAGATTCCTGAGTCGTATTACTATGCTCGTAAGTTGACAGAGAACTTAGGTTTTACATATGAGACTATAGATGCATGTGCAAACAACTGTATGTTGTTTAGAAATGAAACTGCTCATTTGGATATTTGTACGGTTTGTGGCGCTTCCAGGTGGAAAGAGAACAGGGGAAATAAGACTCATCAAAGTCAGATTGCGATACAGGGGAAACCGATTGCCGTAAAGCAAATGCGTTACTTTCCCCTTAAACCGAGGTTGAAAAGATTTTTTATGTCATCTAAAGTTTCTAATTTAATGAGATGACATGCAGAAAGAGTTCATGAAAGTGACATGTTAACCCACCCGGCAGACTCTCATGCATGGAAGGATTTTGATAAGAGACATCCTGACTTTGCTAAAGATGTTCGTAATGTCCGATTGGGATTGGCAGCAGATGGTTTCAATCCATTCAAGTCTATGGTTGGTGCAACTCATAGCACATGGCCCGTGGTGTTGGTTCCATATAATCTTCCTCTGTGGCTTTGTATGAAGCAACAATTTATATTACTTTCCACTCTTATTGATGGACCTAAAAGTCCGGGGGATAAGATTGATGTTTACCTTCAGCCATTGATTGATGAGTTGAATGAATTTTGGGGCGATGGTGTGATGACTTATGACTGCGAAACGAATGAAATGTTCAAACTGCATGCAGCTTTATTGTGGACAATCAATGACTTCCCAGCTTATGCAAATTTATCAGGCTGGAGTACGAAAGGGGAATTTGCTTGCCCTTGTTGCAATAAAAGTAAAAAATCTGTATGGCTTAAACATTCCAAAAAATGGGCATACATGGGTCACAGGCGTTTTCTCCCTCCCCAGCACAGGTTCAGAAAGAACAGAGTGGCATTTGATGGTTCTAGAGAGTTCAGCCCAGCACCAAAGATCATGACAGGAGTCGAAATATTATCGCAGATTGAGGAAGAAAACATCCGCACGGTATATGAAATTCAGGATTTGGTGGCTCCTCCAGTACGTAATATTCGTGCTGCGGGTAGGCAGCGCAGTCACAATTGGAAAAAGAAAAGTATTTTTTATAGTCTTCCGTATTGGAAAACTAACATGTTGAGGCATAATTTGGATGTCATGCACATTGAAAAAAATGTTTGTGATAACATATTGTGGACCATTTTAGGTGTCAGTGGAAAGTCAAAGGACCATGTTAATGCACGTCGTGATTTGGAAGAAATGGGTTTAAGGAAACAGTTGCATTTACAGTTAGCTGAGGGAAACAAGGCATATATGTCTGCTGCACAGTATTCGATGACTACAGAGGAGAAAGAGACATTTCTTTCCATTTTGAAGATGGTCAAGGTGTCTGATGGTTACTCTTCTAATATTTCAAAGTGTGTGAATCTGACGAGCAAGACATTGCAAGGGTTGAAAAGTCATGACAATCACATATTACTTCAGCAGTTGATTCCAATCGCAATTTGTGATTGTTTATCCCCCAATGTTGTTCAGCCCTTGATTGAGATGAGTAATTTTTTTAGACAACTTTGTTTAAGAAATCAACGAATGAGTGATTTAAAAAGTTTGCAGGACCGAATTGTACTTACGCTTTGTCACTTTGATAAACTTTTCCCCCCCTCATTTTTCGATGTTATGGTCCACTTGACAGTGCACCTAACTGATGAAGTAATGGCTGCTGGTCCAGTGCAATTCAGGTGGATGTATCATATTGAACGGTATTTGAGTACATTGAAAAGATTTGTACGCAACAGAGCTCGTCCAGAGGCATCAATAGCCAATGGTTATTTGATGGATGAGTGTACTACCTTTTGTGCAGAATATCTTACGGATGTTGAAACAAAATTAGATAAGCCCTCTCGGATTCATGATGGTCCAGTTGGAGAAGGAACCACATTTGATATGGACAACATCGAGTGGATACAAGCACATCGATATATCTTGTTCAATACTCCATCGGTTGCACCATTAATGCAGTAAGTATCTTATCAATGTGCTTGTATAACTTTTACATGTTTTCTTTGCATAAGTTGATCTTTTAAACATCGCGTAATCATTTGCAGGAAACACATTAATGAGATAAAAGAAGAGATGCATCGTGCGACTGAGTTGCAAATTCAACAATCTCATTATGCGGCATTTCATGATTGGTTCAAGGATTATGTATGTATAAATTGATTTTCATTATGAGTGAAGTATTAAACTAATTCTTTCTGCATATATCAGTATTGATTTTTATAAATTATGTAGGTTCGTAAGCTGAGGGAGTTAGGGGACCCCACGCTACCTGAAGTATTTATCCAACTGGCTGAGGGTCCATCTATAACGGCTCGTCGTTATAAAGCTATTGATGCTAATGGTTTTCGATTTCGCATTAAAGATGTTGACGACAAACGAGCAACACAAAACAGTGGCATCGGTTGTCCCTTTGTCGATTCTGGTTATTACTATGGTCAATTGATAGACATCATTGAAGTTGTATACACACACGGTTTGAAGTACATATTGTTAAAGTGTAATTGGGTTGATCCAGTGCGTGGATGTAAAGTCGATCAAAATCAGTTTTCATTGGTGAATTTTAACTATATGTTATACAGAAATAATGAACGAGTTGAGAATGAACCTTTCATTTTGACATCACAAGCGGAACAAGTATTCTTCGTTACTTTGTCTTCGGATCCAAGTTGGCAAGTTGTTGTCAAAATGTCTCGGCGAGGAGTGTTTTTATTTGAAGAAGATGAACCCGAGACTGTTCCGTTTGTTTACCAACAACTTGATCAACATACCGTAGTTCAACGTGAAGAAGATATTTATTGGGTCAGAGCGGCTGTTGAAGGAGAAACGGTCGATTTGCATGCTTAATGAAAGGTATAATTGTTTTCCCGCTATTCAGTAGAATGTCCTAGGATATCATAAATTATCTAATCATTTTATAAATCCTTATAAGTTTTAATCCTCACTTTTGTAAGTTAATTCAGTCATAAATATTTAGGTTGATTAACTTTCTGATTTTTTAAAATTCATTCACAACTAATTATTCAATCCATTTTTTGTTTGATTAACAGTTGTACAAGTTTGATTTATTAAGAACAATCCAATTTATCTTTTAAACACTTTGGACTCATTACTGATATTTTGTATGACTGCAGACATGTCAGGGGAAGAGGCAGAAAATCCACATCATCCATCTGAGGCATCTACGTCTCAGGGTCGAGGTATGTTTGAATGTCATTGTCTATATTTTTTATGTAATTGACATATATATATATATATAACATTTGTCAATTTATATATAAAATTGTTTTCAACAGGATCAGACTCGGCTGCTTCTTCCTCTCGCAGGAGAGGCCCTGGTCGTGGCATATTATCATGGAATTCTGACACGACGATAGATGTTTCATTTGATGAGGTATTTCATCCCGTGGGACCGAATGCCCCGGCATTTATTCGTCAGCTGGGTCATATCATACGTGACCCACATCGATTTCCATTGACCACGCGTGATTGGGCTTCTATCCCTCATGACACATTAGATCGTCTATGGAGGGAGGTTCGGGTAAGAAAATAATTTTACTTTATTTTCTATTTATAAATAATACTAATATGTTTGATTATTTTCATTATAGCAAAATTTGAAAGTATGCCCTGAAGAGTTTCGGCCGGTGTGTATGAGCAAATGCCGTAAGCTGTGGAAAGATTATAAAGGCAAAGTGAAGAGGGACCACTGGATACCAAATGTGGGTGCCCTTGACATTTTGGAAAAAGTCCCGAGAGGTGTCCTCCCAGCTCAGTGGCGTGACTTGGTTGCATATTGGTCTACTGAGGGTGTTGCGGTTTGTATATTAATTATTTTGCTGTATATATATTTTCAAGAATATGTGATTTGTTTGAAATTTGAATGAATTGAATGTAGGAGGTGTCAACACGCCATTCGGAGAATCGAGCGTTGCAGGGACCAGCTCACAGGCTCGGGACTCGTCACGTGTCTCAGATCCGACATGAGGTATATATTATTCATTTTTTAATTTATTAATTAATATGGTTTTGTGTTTATATTCTTTTAATATACAGTTGCGAGGGCAAGGTGCAGCAACTGATAAAATGTCGGTGTGGATAAGGACTCGTGATCGCAATGATCCAGAGGTTGCAGCATTGATAGTAAGTGTCTGTACTTACCAATAATTACATAAATCTATATATTAACATATATATATTTATATATATTTAAATATTTCACAGGATCAATTTGAAGCTGAGTTAGAACATCTGCCAGAGGACCAGCGACAGCTTCCCATGCGACGGGATGAGATCTTTCATCGCATTATTGGTCGGGACGGGCATGGCTATAGTTTGACCTATGGAGCAGGGATTCCTCGTTCTGTAGTGTCACGCGCTGCGGTTGTCGGTCCTGCTGTTGCTCATATGACACAACAGATGTCATATTTTGAGGCACGGCTGCGCGCTTCCGAGGAGACAAATGCGCAATTGACAGCTGAGGTTAGAGCACTGCGGGAATATGTGCGTCGAGCTGATGGTACAGGGGATCATACGACGCAGGTATATACTGTATTTATTTATTTAATTTAAATTATTTTTGTTATTAAAATATTTATAATGTTTATTTGTTGTAGGCACCTGGCCCACCAGAAGGAAGTAGCAGTGATGGCAACGCGTGACGCACCATATATTCACGAGATATGTTTTTTGTTTTTACTGATAGGGTTGACATTGATGTACTGTATTTATTCATTTAAGTAATGCATTATTACCATCCATGGTGGTCTTTTAAATATTTTATACACATATTGAGTTTTTGATCAGATAATCTTGAATGATTCTACATTTGAAAAAGTCGAACTAATTCCAACAGATCAATAAATCTGATATTATAGATTATGTATTATTAATATATTTTTTATAAATTTCTGTATGGTATCGATAAAAGAAATATGTATTAATTAGATGTTATCACTTTTATTTTTCACTTTTGTAATCAATGGGATGACCTTTGCACCCCCGGAGAACCCCCCGCACCCCCGTACTGCCCCCCGCCACCCCCGTACAGGCCCCCGCCACCCCCGTACAGCCCCCCGCACCCCCGTACAGCCCCCCCGCACCCTCGTACACCCCCCCGCACCCCCGTACTGCCCCCCGCCACCCTCGTACTGCCCCCCGCCACCCCCGTACAGGCCCCCGCCACCCCCGTACAGGCCCCCGCCACCCCCCGTACAGCCCCCCGCACCCCCGTACAGCCCCCCCCCCCCCCCCCCCCCGCACCCCCGTACAGCCCCCCCGCACCCCCCCCCCCCCCCCCCGTACAGCCCCCCGCCACCCCCGTACAGCCCCCCGCACCCCAGTACAGCCCCCCGCGCACCCCCGTACAGCCCCCCGCGCACCCCCGTACAGCCCCCCGCACCCCCGTACAGCCCCCCGCACCCCCGTACAGGCCCCCGCCACCCCCGTACAGGCCCCCGCCACCCCTGTACAGCCCCCCGCACCCCCGTACAGCCCCCCCGAACCCCGTACTGCCCCCCGCACCCCCGTACTGCCCCCCGCCACCCCCTACAGCCCCCTGCACCCCCGTACAGCCCCCCGCACCCCCGTACAGCCCCCCGCACCACCGTACAGCCCCCTGCCACCCCGTACAGCCCCCCGCCACCCCCGTACAGGCCCCCGCCACCCCCGTACAGGCCCCCGCACCCCCGTACAGCCCCCCCCCCCCACACCCCCGTACACCCCCCCGCACCCCCGTACACCCCCCCGCACCCCCGTACACCCCCCCGCACCCCCGTACACCCCCCCGCACCCCCGTACACCCCCTCGCACCCCCGTACAGCCCCCCGCACCCCCGTACTGCCCCCCGCCACCCCCGTACAGGCCCCCGCCACCCCCGTACAGCCCCCCGCCACCCCTGTACTGCCCCCCGCACCCCCGTACAGCCCCCCGCACCCCCGTACAGCCCCCCGCCACCCCCGTACAGCCCCCCGCCACCCCCGTAAAGCCCCCCGCACCCCCGTACAGCCCCCCACACCCCCGTACACCACCCCCGTACAGCCCCCCGCCACCCCCGTACAGCCCCCCGACACCCCCGTACAGCCCCCCGCCACCCCCGTACAGCCCCCCGATTGTGCCGTTTTCAGCAGCGCGGCGCGCGCTGAAATGGCGCGTTGGGGGGTCAAAACCACCCGAACGACCTCCGAATGCCACGAAACCGTACGACAACATCCGGGGCGTGAATTGTGAAATGGTCGGCCAGACGGCACCTCATTCGGAGGTGCCGTGCGGCCGCGGCGGCCGGAAACGCGTTTCCGGCGCCATAAAACACCAAAACGGCGTGCGGCGGTCCCATTCGGAGCAAACGTGCTCCGAACGACCTGAAACCGCACGGGAACGATAGAAATATTATTCCTGAGATGCAGGAGGAGGCCGCACGTCCATCGGACGTGCGGTTCGCGCGGCACGTCCGATTGTGGCGTTTTCAGCAGCGCGGCGCGCGCTGAAATGGCGCGTTGGGGGGTCAAAACCACCCGAACGACCTCCGAATGCCACGAAACCGTACGACAACATCCGGGGCGTGAATTGTGAAATGGTCGGCCAGACGGCACTTCATTCGGAGGTGCCGTGTGGCCGCGGCGGCCGGAAACGCGTTTCCGGCGCCATAAAACACCAAAACGGCGTGCGGCGGTCCCATTCGGAGCAAACGTGCTCCGAACGACCTGAAACCGCACGGGAACGATAGAAATATTATTCCTGAGATGCAGGAGGAGGCCGCACGTCCATCGGACGTGCGGTGCGCGTGCCACGTCAGATTGTGCCGTTTTCAGCAGCGCGGCGCGCGCTGAAATGGTGCGTTGGGGGGTCAAAACCACCCGAACGACCTTCGAATGCCACGGAACCGTACGACAACATCCGGGACGTGAATTGTGAAATGGTCGGCCAGACGGCACCTCATTCGGAGGTGCCGTGTGACCGCGGCGGCCGAAAACGCGTTTCCGGCGCCATAAAACACCAAAACGGCGTGCGGCGGTCCAATTCGGAGCAAACGT
Source organism: Viscum album (assembly GCA_963277665.1). Classification (NCBI taxonomy): domain Eukaryota; kingdom Viridiplantae; phylum Streptophyta; class Magnoliopsida; order Santalales; family Viscaceae; genus Viscum; species Viscum album. The sequence continues at coordinate 529,840,305 of OY728146.1, forward strand.
GCTCCGAACGACCTGAAACCGCACGGGAACGATGCTCCGAACGACCTGAAACCGCACGGGAACGATAGAAATATTATTCCTGAAATGCAGGAGGAGGTCGCACGTCCATCGGACGTGCGGTGCGCGCGGCACGTCCGATTGTGCCGTTTTCAGCAGCGCGGCGCGCGCTGAAATGGCGCGTTGGGGGGTCAAAACCACCCGAACGACCTTCGAATGCCACGAAACCGTACGACAACATCCGGGGCGTGAATTGTGAAATGGTCGGCCAGACGGCACCTCATTCGGAGGTGCCGTGTGACCGCGGCGGCCGGAAACGCGTTTCCGGCGCCATAAAACACCAAAACGGCGTGCGGCGGTCCAATTCGGAGCAAACGTGCTCCGAACGACCTGAAACCGCACGGGAACGATAGAAATATTATTCCTGAGATGCAGGAGGAGGCCGCACGTCCATCGGACGTGCGGTTCGCGCGGCACGTCCGATTGTGGCGTTTTCAGCAGCGCGGCGCGCGCTGAAATGGCGCGTTGGGGGGTCAAAACCACCCGAACGACCTCTGAATGCCACGAAACCGTACGACAACATCCGGGGCGTGAATTGTGAAATGGTCGGCCAGACGGCACCTCATTCGGAGGTGCCGTGTGACCGCGGCGGCCGGAAACGCGTTTCCGGCGCCATAAAACACCAAAACGGCGTGCGGCGGTTCCATTCGGAGCAAACGTGCTCCGAACGACCTGAAACCGCACGGGAACGATAGAAATATTATTCCTGAGATGCAGGAGGAGGCCGCACGTCCATCGGACGTGCGGTGCGCGCAGCACGTCCGATTGTGCCGTTTTCAGCAGCGCGGCGCGCGCTGAAACGGCGCGTTGGGGGGTCAAAACCACCCGAACGACCTCCGAATGCCACGAAACCGTACGACAACATCCGGGGCGTGAATTGTGAAATGGTCGGCCAGACGGCACCTCATTCGGAGGTGCCGTGTGGCCGCGGCGGCCGGAAACGCCTTTCCGGCGCCATAAAACACCAAAACGGCGTGCGGCGGTCCCATTCGGAGCAAACGTGCTCCGAACGACCTGAAACCGCACGGGAACGATAGAAATATTATTCCTGAGATGCAGGAGGAGGCCGCACGTCCATCGGACGTGCGGTTCGCGCGGCACGTCCGATTGTGGCGTTTTCAGCAGCGCGGCGCGCGCTGAAATGGCGCGTTGGGGGTCAAAACCACCCGAACGACCTCCGAATGCCACGAAACCGTACGACAACATCCGGGACGTGAATTGTGAAATGGTCGGTCAGACGGCACCTCATTCGGAGGTGCCGTGTGACCGCGGCGGCCGGAAACGCGTTTCCGGCGCCATAAAACACCAAAACGGCGTGCGGCGGTCCCATTCGGAGCAAACGTGCTCCGAACGACCTGAAACCGCACGGGAACGATAGAAATATTATTCCTGAGATGCAGGAGGAGGCCGCACATCCATCGGACGTGCGGTGTGCGCAGCACGTCCGATTGTGCCGTTTTCAGCAGCGCGGCGCGCGCTGAAATGGCGCGTTGGGGGGTCAAAACCACCCGAAGGACCTCCGAATGGCACGAAACCGTACGACAACATCCGGGGCGTGAATTGTGAAATGGTCGGCCAGACGGCACCTCATTCGGAGGTGCCGTGTGGCAGCGGCGGCCGGAAACGCGTTTTCGGCGCCATAAAACATCAAAACGGCGTACGGCGGTCCCATTCGGAGCAAACGTGCTCCGAACGACCTCAAACCGCACGGGAACGATAGAAATATTATTTCTGAGATGCAGGAGGAGGCCGCACGTCCATCGGACGTGCGGTGCGCGCGGCACGTCCGATTGTGCCGTCTTCAGCAGCGCGGCGCGCGCTGAAATGGCGCGTTGGGGGGTCAAAACCACCCGAACGACCTTCGAATGCCACGAAACCGTACGACAACATCCGGGGCGTGAATTGTGAAATGGTCGGCCAGACGGCACCTCATTCGGAGGTGCCGTGTGGCCGCGGCGGCCGGAAACGCGTTTTCGGCGCCATTAAACACCAAAACGGCGTGCGGCGGTCCAATTCGGAGCAAACGTGCTCCGAACGACCTGAAACCGCACGGGAACGATAAAAATATTATTCCTGAGATGCAGTAGGAGGCCGCACGTCCATCGGACGTGCGGTTCGCGCGGCACGTCCGATTGTGGCGTTTTCAGCAGCGCGGCGCGCGCTGAAATGGCGCGTTGGGGGGTCAAAACCACCCGAACGACCTCCGAATGCCACGAAACCGTACGACAACATCTGGGGCGTGAATTGTGAAATAGTCGGCCAGACGGCACCTCATTCGGAGGTGCCGTGTGACCGCGGCGGCCGGAAACGTGTTTCCGGCGCCATAAAACACCAAAACGTCGTGCGGCGGTCCCATTCGGAGCAAACGTGCTCCGAACGACCTGAAACCGCACGGGAACGATAGAAATATTATTCCTGAGATGCAGGAGGAGGTCGCACGTCCATCGGACGTGCGGTGCGCGCGGCACGTCCGATTGTGCCGTTTTCAGCAGCGCGGCGCGCGCTGAAATGGCGCGTTGGGGGGTCAAAACCACCCGAACGACCTTCGAATGCCACGAAACCGTACGACAACATCCGGGGCGTGAATTGTGAAATGGTCGGCCAGACGGCACCTCATTCGGAGGTGCCGTGTGGCCGCGGCGGCCGGAAACGCGTTTCCGGCGCCATAAAACACCAAAACGGCGTGCGGCGGTTCCATTCGGAGCAAACGTGCTCCGAACGACCTGAAACCGCACGGGAACGATAGAAATATTATTCCTGAGATGCAGGAGGAGGCCGCACGTCCATCGGACGTGCGGTAAGCGTGGCACGTCCGATTGTGGCGTTTTCAGCAGCGCGGCGCGCGCTGAAATGGCGCTTTGGGGGGTCAAAACCACCCTAACGACCTCCGAATGCCACGAAACCGTACGACAACATCCGGGGCGTGAATTGTGAAATGGTCGGCCAGACGGCACCTCATTCGGAGGTGCCGTGTGACCGCGGCGGCCGGAAACGCGTTTCCGGCGCCATAAAACACCAAAACGGCGTGCGGCGGTCCCATTCGGAGGAAACGTGCTCCGAACGACCTGAAACCGCACGGGAACGATAGAAATATTATTCCTGAGATGCAGGAGGAGGCCGCACATCCATCGGACGTGCGGTGCGCGCAGCACGTTCGATTGTGCCGTTTTCAGCAGCGCGGCGCGCGCTGAAATGGCGCGTTGGGGGGTCAAAACCACCCGAACGACCTCCGAATGCCACGAAACCGTACGAAAACATCCGGGGCGTGAATTGTGAAATGGTCGGCCAGACGGCACCTCATTCGGAGGTGCCGTGTGGCCGCGGCGGCCGGAAACGCGTTTCCGGCGCCATAAAACACCAAAACGGCGTGCGGCGGTCCCATTCGGAGCAAACGTGCTCCGAACGACCTGAAACCGCACGGGAACGATAGAAATATTATTCCTGAGATGCAAGAGGAGGCCGCACGTCCATCGGACGTGCGGTGCGCGCGGCACGTCCGATTGTGCCGTTTTCAGCAGCGCGGCGCGCGCTGAAATGGCGCGTTGGGGGGTCAAAACCATCCGAACGACCTCCGAATGCCACGAAACCGTACGACAACATCCGGGGCGTGAATTGTGAAATGGTCGGGCAGACGGCACCTCATTCGGAGGTGCCGTGTGACCGCGGCGGCCGGAAACGCGTTTCCGGCGCCATTAAACACCAAAACGGCGTGCGGCGGTCCAATTCGGAGCAAACGTGCTCCGAACGACCTGAAATGAGATTATTTCTTGAATCGAAGTTTTTAAATTATTATAGCACAATGATTTGATATTATATATCTATTAAATATATATTAAAACATTTAAAATATATTATATATATATATATATATATTTAAAATATTGTATTTAATAGTATATATATGAATATTTTTACACACAGATATATATATATATATATATATATATATTTATATTGAATTCAATAAAAAGCGGTCGCGGAAGGCCGATCTGCCGGCCTTCTATAGCGACCGCCATTGGCGGTCGCTAATGGCCTTATTTATAGTAGTGAATCTATTTAGAAAAAAGTGACGATTTTTTAATATCAGAGTAATTACCTGTGTCAGAATTTTTGCATGCTAGAATAGAATGACAAATAGGGGAGACTGAAACAGCAGTGCGAGGCATTCCACGAGAGGCGATGTCGCCGGAAATATTAGTTACCCTCGATAATATTTCCACCAGGGCATCAAGCAAAACAATAGTGGTGTAAAGAACTGTATGCTCCATTTACATGGGCATATTCATCTGAGATAGCTCATGGTCGAACCCATCCTTTCCAGAAACCAGGATCTTATAACTTTTTGGAACCAGAAGAGCAGAGTCTTCCTTCGATGATAGGTTGTAGACATCCAGAACCATCTGTTGAATTTCGTCCAGAATAGATAGTTCAATATTTGCATCTTCTTCTTCCTCGACCTGGTCTCTCCAAGTGGATCTCGAGCTCTCACCCAGAAGATAAACCTGCTTGACCCAAACCTCTGAGTGATTCTTATAAGGATCAGTGACATACGGGGCTATAACTTTGTTCTTCTTCTTACACTTTGTCTCTATCCATCCATTTTCAATAGGCTGAGTGACCTGACTCTGCCCAACAAGACATTTCAGAAGATAATGTCCAACAATCTTACAGTACTCGCCAAATGGTGTCATTCTCTCATATTCAACTAGATGCTCGGTTTTGAAATCATTCACAATGAAGGAAATGGTATCTAGGAGTTTAGCAGATATATCAACATCAACCATAACCCGTGCTTAAAGACCGATATCAGCATTCAACATGTGTTGATCAATTTTAAGTGGCGTACCTATGCAAGAAGCGATGTTGTTGAGGATTTTTGGATGCCACATATACCAGCTGAGTCCGTGTAATCGCACCCAGATCTGCACCATAGAGTTCCTTTCTGTGTTCGGGTTGAAGGCATAATCCCAGTCGGAGATGCGAAGCACGCCCGACCTCAGTTGCAGATTTCTCAATCTCCAGACCCGATCGAGAGCGTCTTTCATTTTTAGAAGCATGTGGAAATTTCCTTTGCCGATTGGAACCAACTTCCATTTAGAGAAATCGAACCGGATCCAGAAAGAATCAGCGCAATCCCAGTTTGAGAAAACACAATATTTGGAGTGGGGGACGAGATCACATCTTCGAACGGTCATCCCAATCTCAAAGATCTTGTCCGCCTCAAATAAAATATCTATTTTTTTAATGTCAATTTTATTATTTCCTAATAAAAAATATAAAAAATAATTTTTAAACAAGCAAATAAAGTGAAAATTTATGTGCATTCCATAGTTATTAAAATTATATATTATAATGAAATAAATTCTTTTATATTAAAAATATTAAAATCATTTTGGCTTTTATGGTAATCGAACATTGAATCTCTCCCTAAAATGATTTGATTTAATGAAAACAATAAATATAGTTTTTATTAAAATATAATTTTAATTTAGTTTTAGAGTTGTTGGACAATAGATTTATATTCTCAAAAAATATATTAAAAATAATTACTGGATATTTTATTACCTAATTCATTTTTTAATCTTAAAAGATACACTTAAAAAAATATAAAATCATAAAAATAATAATTTTCATAAAAATAATTCTTTTAAACAGAAATCTAATCTCTTAGGTAAAAGAACCAAAATTACGTATTATTATAATATATCTATTATTATTACAAAATATGTTTCAATACTATCAAATTAAAATTAGAATATTTATATATTCAATTTTTTTTACAAAATTCGAATAGACAATGAAAACCCAATTATATTGGAAAATGAAATTTTAAAATATTAACTTTTATTATTCTTATTTTAGGGCATTCACCAACTAAATTGGTATTAACCAATTATTTAAACACAAAATATTACCATTAATCATATATGTTTTATAAAAGTAAAATCTGGATAGCATAAAATGGTAATTTTTAGAAAAAGACATTTGGAAAAAATAAATGATATTATTAGTCAATTTAGGTAAACTATTTGAATTTCATTCATATTAAAAGTATAACTTATTTTCATTATATATAAATATATATATCAAAAAATTACAAGTACTATTCTTTTCCACTAATTCAATCTATATATTTGAATGGTCATACTTCAATATTTATATTAAATCCAAATATATCACTATTTCATTTATGTTACATTTTACATGTGTGGAAAGCTATCAATCAAATTAACTTAGTTGAAGGAAATCATATATTGAAATATTATGGTGCTACATTCTTCCAAAAACATTTAAGTAAATTACAACCTAATACTTTTACTTATCACCCAATGAATAATTTTTGGGAGGTTTTCTAAAAATATTTATCATTTATGAAATAATTTCTTATATAACATATAGTTTAATCAATTAGGATTTATAAAGTCACTTATTTTTTCCCAAACATTAGTACTCATTCCTACAATCAAATACCTAATTGTGTATATAATCTAGTCATATATTATCAATCTCATACATTTTCTAATACTATATGAATCTCTAAAACAGTAATACACATACGAGATTATATATTCTTACAAAAGCCAAATATTTATTTAGGAATTTCATGTATTAACCACTATTTTCTATGGTCTCCCACTAATTAATATATAAGACAATCCTAAAAATTACATATACATCACCAGAAATATCACAGACTAATTTTTCTTTAAATAACCAATAAAATCCATGGCTATCAATAATAGATTAATCACTTTTCTAAAAACTAACCAACCATTTATTACCTCAATAGTAATAATATTCTAAAACCTATGAAGTATCCATCCTTTGATCATGTGTTCTCCAATAGTTGGCAAAAAAATATAACATCATCATAAAATAAAATTTTATGTTTATTGAATTTATTTTATAAATTTTTCTTTAAATTTATTTAATAAATAATGAAGAAAATTACTCATATGTGTCAAATAAATCTCATAACATCATATATACACAAGAATATCATTGATTTATATCACTCAATACTTAAAATATATAATAGTTTTATGATTTAATTAATATTTAAATATAAAATTTAATTACCATAGGTGGGATTAGGAAAATCACCATGACAATCATCATATACATCTATTAAAATTTATAACCATTAATGTATTCTACCATATTCAGTTTTAAGAAATAGAGGTTTCTAGATACAAAACATTTTTAGCATAAACTTCATGATAATATTTTTCCCAACACTCGATTTTTTTTGATAATATCCATTTCAATAATATTAAATGATCATATAAATATGAAATCTCAGTGAAACATAAATCTCCAATGATATATTTATTTCGACCTATGATATTTTTATATAAACTATGTCACACTATGTAGATGCTATATATCTATTGGTTCAACCCATGTTACATTTTTTTATAGAATAATTATTAACCTTCGTAGTTAGGAAATACATCATACATAATGGTTCGTAATTAGAATATGATCAACCAAATCAGATCCCAATAGATTTTATATCCAAATTTTCAGTCTTATTCGAACTCATTATTCATCTTAGTGATGGTTTAGTTAATTCTCAAACAACCCTATTTTAGGTTGATTATGACTAGGTGCATATTCTCTATAGCCACATCGATAAATTATTATCGAGGTAGGGATGAAAATACAATAAAACCACTTAGTTAGGACTTTACAAATATTTTTGATATCATCATTTACATATAATCATCTCAAGGGTTTTCAATAATGTTCTATAACCCCAAATCCTAAATAAAATGCACAATTCTACCTTTATTTTAAACCATATACATATTCAAAAGGGTTATTTATACCATTTAAATTATGATCAATCTTAAAATATTAACCAATTTATAAACTTTAAAAAATATCATATTCAAGAATCAATTTATATCCTTCTATGATGCAAACTATATCAATCCAGAACTATGCTCCGAAGGCCTATGTGAATAAAAACATACATTAAATACTGTATATAATACCAACTATATATTCAAAGACAAAATTATCCAATAATTATATAACATAATGAAAATATAGTATTACATTTATTCCAATTCACATTTGGGTTTAGAGAATTTTATAATAAAGAATAAAATAAAGTTAAAAACACATTACATTCTCAAATGACTGATGTTTTCTTCACGATATAAGAAAATAAATATCCATAAGAAGTAATGAATATTTAAAATAAAATATCCACACCATATGTACTATTTTATATATCATATGTTATACTTTTATCTATAACCATGGATATGGATCCATAATAATTGATGAGCTCAAATTTATGGAAATATAAAACATAAATCTAAAGAAATCATGTAAAAAATTAGTCATGAAAATTATGATAATAATAATAAATGCTAATAATTCCACAATAAACTGAAAATAATATCAAATTATATCCATTGATAATAAGGAAAATAAATTGGTTACATAAAAAATGGTTCCTTAGTGATGAAATTCAAAATGATTGATAGTAAATTTTATAACATATACTAAGAAATAATAACCTTAAACATAATGATATATTCGTTAAAAAATACATTTTTCTGAGCAGGCATAAAAAAAATTCCCATACATTTTTGTCTCACGATACCTAATAATTCATAAAGGTGATATATTATTTTGATCCCCACCCATCACTATTTTATTTTCAATTTATTCACCATGTGACAAATTGAATAAAAAAAATCATAATCCACTTTTAGAATAATCATGTATATTTTTATAAAATCAAGTAGAGGAGTAATGTTTTCCCCTAGGTCAACAAAGAGAATAACCTAATAATGAAACATATATATGAAGAAGCAGGATAGTGGAACAATATATTGTAAAATTTACTAAAATCTTATATATTTAAAAACAATTTATGAAATTAAAATACCCTTCACCATGAAAATAATCTTTTAACATGACCACAACTCATTCGTAGGAATATTTAGAAGGTTATACAATACATAGTATAATTTGAAATAATACTCTACGATTCAATAAAAATATATAAAATTTTAGTGCTTTTCGACATGATAATAAAATTAATACGAAGGTTAAAAAAACCTCAGAAGAATGATGTTGGATAGATAATTAATATATTCCCAACATGTGAATAATCATCTGTATTGGAATAATATCATACATAATAGTTATTATGTTACCCATGTAAATAGAAAAACTATGTTTCTAGGTTAACATAATCCAATCTAAATTATGTAAAATATTATTTTAAAAACTTATAGATAAATGTACATATAGATAATATAATATTTTAATTACATGATCATAATCCTTCCACAAGAAAAGTTTGATAGTTGAAAAATAACATAACCAAAATAGTGAGAAATGTATCTATTTTTTTATTTGGTAAAAATGTATATCCTTTGAAAAATTAAATAAAACCATATAATTCAATAAAAGGTGATAATTTATTGAACTTATATTAAATATGATCAATAGAATTATCATAATGTAGTGAGAAAAAAGCAAGCATACAAATATATTTACTAGCATTGAAATAAATAAATCAATAGCCTCTTGAATATGAGAGCATGCTTTTCCAAGTAAATCCCATGTAAGGGTAAGATATAATTTATAGAAAATTATTGTGATATTAGATATATTGAACATCATAATAATTGATCAGGGATACAAACATATAACATATCTCAAATAACTTTATTTGAGGCTAGAAAACCGAAACAACTGGAGGAACTTTATAAAAAAACCCCTTGAAAAAGAGAGGTAATAATTTACCTTTAAATACCATGTTTTAATGATAATTCATGTCATGATATTTGAAATAGGAAATATATAATACATGTAAATGAAATTTGGTGTGCAACCTCGAAAATGTTTTGAAGAGAGTATTTTTATATGAAAACCCAATATATTATATTCTTTATTATGATATCATGATCAAATGTAATGTATAATTTACATAACTATATCAATAAAATATCTGAGGTACATAATAAAAACATACTACCCTTTTCATAATTATTTTATATCCAAATATTACAAATATATTAACTGGATATAGTTTATATTAATTTTTCGATGTTAGAAAAATCTATTGTTTCTTTCACAATAACATGTGTGATTTGTGAATTATTCTCACTATGTGGGATGAAGTAATTTTTTTTTAAAAATATGAATTTTTTTATATATTATTTTTTTTCTATAAGGATACCCTACCATTACATGAGAGTTTTAGTTATGGATCATGAAGATAAACTCTCTGATAAGCTTGTTTCGAATGTTTTTTTATGAAAGAAGATGCCATATAAATAAAATTTTAGGATATAGTTATTACCATTAAATAATATAAATACAACAGTTAATATTTAATTCATTTATTCTCTTAATATTATATTATTTTCCATAATCATCTATCACATTAATATTAACACATCATTCATGGGGATGGTAAAACCAACCAAAACAATAGTATTTTTATAGTGTTTAAATGAATAAGAACATGAAATTATATTATTTTAAAATAAACTTGCATGAATATTAAACATGTCATATATATATATATCATATATCTCCACTAAATAATTATCCCGACCCGTCCCCCGGGGCCCATGTTGTGATTACCCCAAGCCCACCTTCCATAGGCCTAGTGTTGACAAATAACACATGAAAAGCGTATCCCTAAAAATGGGAAGGCATTGCCTTTAAACATGAAAACACACAGATCATGTACAAAACAAGAGTGATCCATGATGTATAACTGCAGAAAGTGAAAAGTGATAACTGAAGCAGAATGGGCTAGTATAAAAACCCAACTACAAGAAAGTACATCAAAACGGTAAAAACAGTTTATGAGGGTTTTCGCGTAGGATCCTACCTGAAGGGTAGGTACATTTCGTCCCTATGGCTCTTCACATCACCCAGTCACCTCTGTACACCATCTAGTCCTGGATCCCAAATCTCAGTAAAATCTATCCATTATATACACAAGAGACATCAAGGTGCGGGAGAATCCCATGCATGAGTGAGTATAATAATAGCCTGTAGGGACCCTAAGACCCTCGAAGGTCTTCCAAAATTCCACAATGGAAAAACCACCATGAATGATCTTAATCACAAAGAACAAAGTAAAAGGAACTTCAACCCATGTATAAAACTTAATGATTATGAATAATGACGATTAGTTATAAAGAAAATCATCTTATTCTGTTAATATGTTCTACTACCGGAGAAAGAATAAGTAGCTTTATAGCTATTCCACATAGGGGAATAATTCACTGATCCCCACAGGGTCGTATATCGTTGATCCACACATGGTTGTATGTTGTTGAACTAGGACTAGCTGCACTAAGGCTAGTCCTTTTCAGGTCACACTACGACTGATCCACACAAGCTCGTAAATCTTCAATCCTCATAGGGTCATAAGTCATTGATCCGGACATAGTTGTATTTCCTCGATCAACATACGGTCGTAAGTCTCTAATCCAAGACAGGACTCTCCAAGGCTGGTCCTCGTCGGGTCATGATACTTCTAATCTATATAGGGTTGTAAGTCATCGATACAAACATGGTCGCTCTGATACTGTTCCACAAAAGGACTCTCTTCACATGATATTCAGCCATAGGATTCCCATGCATGGTGCACTTCAGTTCCATAGATTCTACTTCTCATGAAACTGGTTTTATTTGACCCACATAGAGTCCCACGAAGAAGTAACCTAAAGTATTGTCGTGTCATAAGGGTTCCAACACAATAGACAGCACGTTAATCGGACGACCAGTCTTAATGTTATAGGCATTTTAGTACCGAGGGCCTGATTGGATTCGAGTCTGATCCAACATAACCATACTCCATATTTCTCCAAAACCCATGTGGAGTATCTAAAAAGGACCTCCTCTTCCAAGGGGTTATAGCGCTACAGACGGTTCGTCATACAGATGTCTGATTTAGAATATAATAAAGGTTTAGTGAAATGGGGTTGGTCGGGTCCGATAGGGGTTTGGCCCGGCCACCCCAGATCATGGGTCCAACCTGATTCATGGGTCTGGCCTGACTAGTGGGGCTAGTTCGATTCACGGGTACAACCCGGCTAGCGGGTCCGACCCTCCTTAAAACCCGGCCAGCTGGCCGGGTGCAGCTCATGCTCCCCCGAACGGATGAAGTCTATTCGGTTCCTCCAACAGCGGTGCCAGCCTGGCGCTACTTCACCTGAACGGTCTATGTGGACCAGTCATTGTCGGGACCCATAGGGGTGGGTCTGCCTACCACTGCGGCCTGTGCCATGGCGCCTCCTTCACAGCAGCCCGATGGCTGCCCCCGCATGCAGCTACTACCACCGCCGGATGCACTCTGATGGTATATTCTTCATCCTGTCTGTGAATACAGGCCTCCCGGGACGCTGCCTCCATTGTGTGGCCCTCGAAAACACCTTGGTACCACTTTAGTTAGTCCACCATGAAGAACGCACCAAGAAAAAGTTCAGCGGAGGGTCGAGGCCTTATTCAATTTGGCCCACTCCCTCCGCATTTGACTTATAACAAGGGGTAAAATAATAATCATTATAAGATTAAGTAAAATCCCACAAAGAATCCACGCTACAACCTCATACAAAAAAAAATGAATCACATATCAACCATTTAGTCATTTTATATGTTTTCTATGTATCATTAAAGAATGGGTAAGAGGATACCATTTAAAATGCGTAAACAAATAAACACCCTACATTGAACACGTTAGATTTGATGATGACAAAGGAGGAGAATCCATTGTCCGAAGGTGTTCATCAGAGTTCGTAGATATCTAGATTATAAGGCCCCAGCCTTAAACCTTACTTAATCTTGAGTTATTACAAGATTAAACATTGAGGATCTTTTCAGGTTTAGAGTTTTAGAGAATTAGATCATAAAACTTGCATTACATTCCACATATAAACAAAGTGGTTACATAAAGATAGTATTCTTCATTCCCATCAATGGAAACATATTTAAAATAAAACATGGGTTCTTTCTTGACACATTCCTTGACACTATCATCATATCATGTACCTTTCCCTTGACCTGTGAAAAACATTTCAAAAAACTTGGGATGAGCATAAAAAGCTCAGTAAGGGATATAAAAATATGGAAAGGAAACATGGATACATATATACATAAGAATGAGATCATACTTTACCCATAAAACATAAGCACTTTAACATACCTCATCAAAACATGAATAAATCATAGAAATCATAAGACATAAAGGTAACTTGAGGCATTCATAACATTCTTACGTAGGGAGTAACCCTCTTGGTTACGTTTGGAATACCTATCACAGTATATTCCCTAAATCTCTTCAGAGAAACCTTGATGGTTCACTCCTTCATGTTACCCAATTCATTGGAGAGCTATATCGGGCTCACCCGCCCTTAGTTTATCACGGAACCACCCGTTTTCATAATAATTCCCAAGAACCTCAACATAATAATATCACATAAAACATGCATAAAGGAAACATAACATTCCCACCTTTCAATCACAAGATATCAATACAACACATTGATATAAAAACATTATGAAAACCATTTTCGATACCAAAATTAAAGAAAAGTAAAACATGATATTTATTTTTCTTTTAAAAAGAAGGTATGGCTTGTAGAGGAATCCGAAACTCAAATAACGATCACGATGGCGGACAAGTCGTTGTCGCCGCATACGTACGACAAAAACATTCCCTTTTGTCGTTTAGTAAACGCTTTGTATAAAAAAGATTCCATTTGAATAAACGTAAAAGTAAAAGGGGTTTATACACTGTATAAAAGAAAGTTGTGTATAAAATAAAATATGCCTCACTCAAAGGAGATTGAGATGAAGTCTCATACCTCGGGTCCGACTTGACTCGATCGTTCTTTAATATCCTGAATAATAAACTTGAGTTAATTTCTACTTGTTTAAGAACCTTTTTCAAGTTCATTATTCCTTTTATATCACTTATTGCCATGTCATGAACTCTATGTAATTATTTAAGTTAATAACGGTCGTTTTAACGATCATTGGTACTTGAGTCAAAAATAAGCCCTTTATAATTACAAGTTGTTCTTGTATCCATTATATCCAGGATTATAATCATGATGTATATATCATATATATCATATATATTTAGTATATACATGCATTTATAATATTACATAATCATTTAGAGGTAAGAAATGAAATGCACCGTTCATGGAGACGGTAAGCCGTACGTACGCATGAACGCTACTTTCATTTCTCTTTCGTATTTATAGAATGGAATCATATTGATATAAAGGTATATTATAATTCCAGTATAATATCATATATAATATCATAGTTCCATTCTTTATACGTCCCACATATGGTATTTAACGAATCAAATCACTTTGAGGGGGCGGTAGTCCGCACTTCCTTAAATGAAGATATCGCGTTTACCCATAATGGAAACCATAAAGGTATGACCAAAAAGAAAAATACATAAGCTTAAGGAAAAGATAAAAATATTATATATCATATATAAATATAGTTACATCTTAATGGCCACCTTTGAAGGTGTTAAAATAATGTTGAACAACCATCGTTTCGGGAGGCATAAATTCACCATCCATGGAAACCGTATGTTCATTAACCATTAGATGTAGGTGTGTGTAAGTGTAGCTCGAATACTTATTATAAAAAAATCCTAGTATATTTAGTATACTGGATTTGTTACAAAAGAAAAGAATAAAAAGAGTTTAGGGGGTTGGAGAAGCAAAATAAAACAAAAGGACTCAAAAGAAGACATTACCTTAAAATCGGGTAACTCCCTTTGGTTTGAGCTCAAAGGCTTCCTTGGGAAGACTTCTTCCCAAAGTGAGGCTTCAAGGAGTAAGAGAGGGAAGTGGTGAGACAAAATGGGCAGGGGTTGGCCGAGCCAAAGGCTTTGGGAGTGTGGGTAAGGAGGTAGAGGTGGGGGCCTTTTATAAGAGGAGAGGAGGGGCACTCTTGGAAAGTAAAGAAATATTACTTTATTTGAAAATGATTTTCGGATTTAAATGGTCCCACATTGATATAATTAGAGGATAAGGTGATAAGGGTTCGAAATCCACCCATACAATAGGTTTTGTACATGTTTAGTTCATATATTTTACATTATCTTTTCATTTTATTTAAATCCTTTATTAATGAGGTAATCGCTACATCATTATGATGTCATAAATACATTTATTTATTTAATGTAAAAAAATTATAAAAAAAATACTATGATGTAGTAAATCTTTTTATATTTCCAATTAATATTTATAGTAAAACATCTGACTTGTATAACCCCATTTAAAAATTGTTTTCGTAAAACATATTATGTTTGTGTCATTTTTACTTTTACATTAAATAAAAAGTTATTTATGTCATTTCCCAACCAAAGTGGCTCCATGGGGTCCCCAAGTTGACCCATGTATTTTCTTGGTCGGCCATTACACATCCAATAAGTTTAGGACATGTGTCTAGGTCATTTCATATTATTAAAGCATTATTTTTACCTTAAACTACACTAATTACCACTAATCGCAATTAAGAACTTAAAAGTTACTATTCACCAAAAAATAATTTTAATCTCATTGAACCACATTTTACTTCTTAATGAAAACCATTTATGTAGGATTTTTGAAATTAAAAACACAAAGGTGGAAAAATTTCATTTAAACGAAAAATCAGTTTCTTTAACTACCACTTAGTGATTTCACTATTCATCAAAAATTGAAGTTTTTCAGAAAAATACCAAAAATTAACCCTAAGCTATATTTGATATTCTGAATTCAAAAATGAAGTCTATTTTACAAAATTCAAGACATATAAGTCACATTAATTAATTTAATAATTAATTCCCGCTTTCAGAGGAAATAGCGTGTTTTTATGAAACAATAAGTATCAAAAGATTGAAACCAGTTTAAGTCCAATTTCAAAGTGAAATTGATTCCAATGACTACCATTGGATTAAATGGTAAAAATATATTCTAATTTCACTTCAAAACCAATTGAAAACATAATCTAATCATATAAATAAATTAGATTAAAAAACAGTTTTGATGTAAAATGCAGTATTTTTCACTATTCATTAAAAAATGAACATTGTTAGAAAAATACCAAAAATTCAAACAAAGTAAATTTTGATGTCCCAATCATAAAGAATAAGTTTATTTTGAAAAAAATAGTTTATAAAATTGTCAAAAGATAGATTCAAAAATGGTTTTCCATCGAAAGGCAGTAAAACAATCTTTTAAAAATATTAGTGTATTCCATGCTTAAGATTGGATTTATTTTCATTTTAAGCCTCTAAAACACTATCTAATTAATTAATAGGCATAGATAAAATACCTATTATTCATTACTTACTTGGGATGTTACATCCTTCCCCCCTTTAGAAAATTGCATCCCCGCAATTTATTTACTTATCAAATAAATGGGGGTACTTATCCCTCATTGCATTTTCAGATTCCCATGTTGCCTCTTCAATCATGTGGTTTTTCCACAAAACCTTTACCTGGTGAATCACCTTATTCCGTAACACTTGCTCCCTGTGGTCAAGAATCTGGACCTATTGTTCCTCATAAGATAAGTTCTCTTCCAGCTGAACTACCTCTGGACTCAAAACATGAGATGGATCTGGCATGTACTTCCTTAACATTGAAACGTGAAAAACATTGTGTACCTGAGATAAACTCGGAGGTAAAGCCACTCGGTAAGCAACTGATCCAACTCTCTCCAGAATTTCATATGGTCCAATGAACCTTGGACTCAGCTTTCCTTTCTTACCAAATCGCATCACACTTTTCCATGGTGATACTTTGAGAAAAACATGATCACCTACCTCAAAAGATAGATCCTTCCTCCTGTTGTCTGCATAACTCTTCTGCCTACTCTGAGCTGTTCTCATGTGCTTCTGAATCAGATGAACGTTTTCTGCCAACTCTTCTACCAACTCTAGTCCCATCAACTTTCTTTCACCCACTTCAGCCCAGAAAGTTGGAGTTCGACACTGCTTCCCATATAACGCCTCAAATGGTGTCATCTGTATACTGGAATGAAAACTGTTATTATATGAAAATTCAACCAAAGAAAGATGTTGGTCCCAACTTCCCTGATAATCCATAGAGCAAGAACGTAGCATATCCTCCAAGGTCTGAATTGTTCGTTCTGACTGCCCATCTGATTGAGGATGAAAAGTTGTACTAAAATTTAATTCAGTACCCAACGACTTCTGAAGGCCTTTCCAAAAGTTAGAAGTGAACCTGGGATCACGGTCAGATACAATGGAGAGAGGAACTCCATGTAACCTGACTACCTCTTTAAGATACAAACGAGAAAGTTGATCTAGGGGAAAAGTATCTCGTACAGCAAGGAAATGAGCAGATTTGGTCAAGCGATCAACATAACCCAGATTGCATTATTACCTCGAGATGTCTTCGGTAATCCCACAACAAAGTCCATGGATATATTCTCCCATTTCCACTCTGGCACTGGTAAAGGCTGAATAATCCCTTTCGGTAACTGCCGCTCTGCTTTAACCTGTTGACAAGTCAAACACTTCACAGTAAAATAAGCAATATCTCTTTTCATTCCATCCCACCAGTAATACTCCCGAAGATCTCTATACATCTTAGTACTGCCTGGATGAACTGAAAACGGAGAACTATGAGCTTCACATAACAACTCTCTCTTCAACTGTGAATCACAAGGCACACACAATCTCTTCTCAAATCTCAAAACGCAATCATTATCAATGTTTAATTCAGGCAACTTACCTTTCTGAACCAGCTCTACCTTTTTCTACAACTCACTGTCTTGCTTCTGTGCTTTCTTGATTCTATCTGATAGAGATGATCTCACTGATACCTGAAACAAAACAGAAGAACTTCCTGCACCAACAACTTCTATGCCAAATTTCATCAAATCCTTAACCAAAGGATCACGTTCCAAACGCAACATTGATAAAAAAGCATTACTTTTTCGACTCAAAGCATCAGCCACTTTATTTGATTTTCCCGGATGGTAATGAATTGTACAATCATAATCCTTGATTAATTCTATCCATCTCTTTTGTCTCATGTTCAATTCTTTCTGAGTGAATATATACTTTAAACTTTTGTGATCGGTATATATTTCACACTTTACTCCATACAAATGATGCCTCCAAATTTTTAAAGCAAAAACAACAGCAGCTAATTCCAAATCATGTGTAGGGTAATTTAACTCATGAGTTTTCAACTGTCGTGAAACATAAGCAATTACCTGATCATTCGACATTAGGACACAACCAAGTCCTTTCAATGAAGCATCACTGTATATAACAAACTCACCATTACTAGAAGGTAGTGCCAAAACTGGAGCATTCACCAATCTTCTTTTCAATTCCGGAAAACAATCATCACATTCTTTTGTCCAGATAAACTTAACACCCTTCCGAGTTAGCTTAGTCATTGGAATAGATAATTGTGAAAAATTTCTAACAAACCTTCGGTAATAGCCTGCCAAACCAAGGAAGCTACGAATCTCGGTTACATTTTTGGGTCTTGGACATTCTTCCACAACTTTTGTTTTTACAGGATCAACAGTTATTCCATCTTTAGAAACAATGTGACCAAGGAAAGAATTTTGTTGCAACCAAAACTCACACTTGCTGAATTTTCCATATAGTTTCTTTTCTTTTAAGGTTTACAAGATAACCCTTAAATGTTTTTCATGATCCTCTTTACTTTTAGAAAACACCAAAATATCATCAATGAAAACCACCACAAACTTATCCAAGAACTCATGGAAAATTCTATTCCTTAAGTCCATGAATACAACAGGTGCATTGGTTAGCCCAAAAGGAATTACTAAAAATTCATAATGGCCATATCTCGTACAGAACGCGGTCTTCAGAATATCTACCTCCTTTACCTTCAGCTGATGGTACCCCGATCTCAAGTCAATCTTTGAAAAAAACTGAGCTCCCTGAAGCTGATCAAACAAATCATCGATATGAGGCAAAGGATATTTGTTCTTAATAGTGATGTTATTCAAGGCTCTATAATCAATTCAAAGTCTCATAGAACCATCTTTCTTTTTAACAAATAAAACAGGATCACCCCAAGGTGATGTGCTAGGTCGAATGAAATCTTTCTCTAATAAATCTTGCAATTCCTCCTTCAACTCTAAAAGTTCAATTTGAGCCATTCGATAAGGGGGTTTTGAAATTGGCTTAGCATCAGGAACTAAGTCAACAATAAACTCAACTTCCCGATCTGGTATTATTCCAGGCAACTCATCATGAAAAACATCAGGATACTCATTTACCACTGGCACATCATTAATCTGAACAGTTCCTTTATTTTCAACGATGTGTGCAAGGTAACATTCATTTCCATCTTTTACAAGTTTCTCGGCCTCTTGATATGTTATCAACATTAAGGGTTCATTCTTGTACACAAACTGAAAGTCTTTCTGAAAATAAACTTCTTTAGCTCTACAGTCAATCTTAGCATGGTAAATAGAGAGCCAATCCATACCCAGGATAACATCAAACTCTACTAGAGGTAGAACAATAAGGTTTGCAAGTAGGTTCTTTCCATAGATAAGGATAGGAAGATTCTTATAAATTCTTTTTCCCTCAACATTTCCCCCAGGTGTTTTTACCAAAAGTTTAGGAGTCATTTCTTGATATGGTATTCCCATTTTACTAGAAAAGTTTTCAGAGATGAAAGAATGTGTAGACCCCGAATCAAACAACACACTGGCATAATCTGAAAAAACAAATGAAGTACCTGATACAACTTCATTTGATGGCCCGACGTCTGCCGAAGTAGTTGCAAAAGATTTCACCACCCCTTTCTGCTTGTAGTCTAACTTCTTTGCATCACTCAAGCTCTTTGTCGGACACTCGTTTTCATAGTGACCCATATCATTGCACTTATAACATTTCACTAACTGTAAATCAAATTTGGTCTTACCTTCACCTTGATCTTTTTCAGTGCAATCACGAGCCTTATGTCCCATCTTACCACATCGGTAGCACTTTCCAGAATTCAGAAGACATTCCCCCGCATGCCTTTTTCCACATTTATTGCAAACTGGAAACTTAGTTTTCTTACCATCAGACTTTTTTGAAGAATTCTTACCTTTCTCCTGCCACCTCGGTCTCTTCTTCTGCTGGTTGTTATAGAACACTTGGTCATCGAAAAACTCCATTTCCACCTCTTAATAACATCGAACAAGCTTTTCATAACTTTTAAACTCACGAGAAGCTAATGCCCTTCGATATTTTGGCTTTAATCCTGAGTAAAAACAATTGATTTTACTATCAAGGTCTCGGATAAAATTTGGAGCATACCTTTCCAATCGAGTGAACCTTTCTTCATAGGTAGCCACTGAGTCTTCCTCTTGCCTCAATTCAAATAATTGATTTTTTATCCTAAGTCGAACAACCTTAGGGAAATACTTCTCAAGAAACATACCTTTGAATTCATCCCAGTCAAGAGCATCAATCTCATCAGCGTCCCTGATATTTTTAACCATCGACCACCACTGATCTGCCTCACCCTCCAAACGGTAAATATCAAGACTAACCTTTTCATTTTCTGAACACCCCATGACATCGAAAATCTTCTCTAGTACTTTAATCCACCCTTCAGCTAACACAGGGTCAGATGATCCTCTGAATGATGGGGGATGTTGCCTCATGAAATGTTCCACCACTGACATGTTCCTCTACGGTTGATCTGGCTGATCTCATGCATGGATACCACCACCATTTATCGCTTGAGTCAACTGCGCCATTACTGCAACAAACTGTTCAGTTCCAATTCCGACCATCTCAGGATGCTGATTCAGAAGCTTATTTCCTTCTGTATGCCTTCCTAGCACTGCTTCCCTGTTTCCTCTACAAAAAACCATTCTGAACAAACATGTCTTAGATGAAGCAACATGGTAATCTTCAAATGCTATATCATTTCAAAAAAAAATTTCGATAATCATTTAATAGAATTATAACTCCTAAAGTTATCTAAACCAACCTTTGATACCAACTATAAGGCCCCAGCCTTAAACCTTACTTAATCTTGAGTTATTACAAGATTACACATTGAGGATCTTTTCGGGTTTAGAGTTTTAGAGAATTAGATCATAAAACATGCATTACATTCCACATATAAACAAAGTGGTTACATAAAGATAGTATTCTTTATTCCCATCAATGGAAACATATTTAAAATAAAACATGAGTTCTTTCTTGACACATTCCTTGACACTATCATCATATCATGTACCTTTCCCTTGACCTGTGAAAAACATTTCAAAAAACTTGGGATGAGCATAAAAAGCTCAGTAAGGGATATAAAAATATGGAAAGGGAACATGGGTACATATATACATAAGAATGAGATCATACTTTACCCATAAAACATAAGCACTTTAACATACCTCATCAAAACATGAATAAATCATATAAATCATAAGACATAAAGGTAACTTTAGGCATTCATAACATTCTTACGTAGGGAGTAACCCTCTTGGTTACGTTTGGAATACCCATCACAGTATATTCCCTAAATCTCTTCGGAGAAACCTTAACATTTCACTCCTTCGCGTTACCCAATGCATTGGAGAGATATATCGGGCTCACCTGCCCTTAGTTTATCATGGAACCACCCGTTTTCATAATAATGCCCAAGAACCTCAACATAATCATATCACATAAAACATGCATAAAGGAAACATAACATTCCCACCTTTCAATCACAAGATATCAATACAACACATTGATATAAAAACATTATGAAAACCATTTTCGATACCAAAATAAAATAAAAGTAAAACATGGTATTTATTTTTCTTTTAAAAAGAAGGTATGGCTTGTAGAGGAAGCCGAAACTCAAATAACGGTCACGACGGCGGAGAAGTCGTTGTCGTCGCATACGTACGACAAAAACATTCCCTTTTGTCATTTAGTAAATGATTCATATAAAAAAGATTCCATTTGAATAAACGTAAAAGTCAAAGGGGTTTATACACCGTATAAAATAAAGTTGTGTATAAAATAAAATATGCCTCAATGAAAGGAGATTGAGACGAAGTCTCATACCTCGGGTCCGACTTGACTCGATCATTCTTTAATGTCCTGAATAATAATATTGAGTTAATTTCTACTTGTTTAAGAACCCTTTTCAAGTTCATTATTCCTTTTATATCACTTATTGCCATGTCATGAACTCTATGTAATTATTTAAGTTAATAATGGTCGTTTTAACGATCATTGGTACTTGAGTCAAAAATAATCCCTTTATAATTACAAGTTGTTCTTGTATACATTATATCCAAGATTATAATCATGATGTATATATCATATATATAATATATATTCAGTATATACGTGCATTTATAATATTACATAATCATTTAGAGGTAAGAAATGAAATGCACCGTTCATGGAGACGGTAAGCCGTACGTACGCATGAACGCTACTTTCATTTATATTTCATATTTATAGAATGGAATCATATTTATATAAAGGTATATTATAATTACAGTATAATATCATATATAAAATCATATTTCCATCCTTTATACGTCCCACATATGGTATTTAACGAATCAAATCACTTTGAGGGGGCGGTAGTCCGCACTTCCTTAAATGAAGATATCGCGTTTACCCATAATGGAAACCATAAAGGTACGACCAAAAAGAAAAATACAGATGCTTAAGGAAAACATAAACATATTATATATCATATATAAATATAGTGACATCTTAATGGCCACCTTTGAAGGTGTTAAAAGAATGTTGAATAATCATCGTTTCGGGAGGCATAAATTCACCATCCACGGAAACTGTATGTTCATTAACCATTAGATGTAGGTGTGTGTAATTGTAGCTCGAATAATTATTATAACAACATCTTAGTATATTGAGGATACTGGAGTTGTTACAAAAGAAAATAATAAAAAGCGTTTAGGGGGTTGGAGAAGCAAAATAAAACAAAAGGACTCAAAAGAAGACATTACCTTAAAATCGGGTAACTCCCTTTGGTTTGAGCTCAAAGGCTTCCTTGGAAAGACTTCTTCCAAAAGTGAGGCTTCAAAGAGTAAGAGAGGGAATTGGAGAGACAAAATGGGCAGGGGTTGGCCGAGCCAAAGGCTTTGGGAGTGTGAGTAAGGAGGTAGAGGTGGGGGCCTTTTATAAGAGGAGAGGAGGGGCACTCTTGGAATGTAAAGAAATATTACTTTATTTGAAAATGAGTTTCGGATTTAAATGGACCCACATTGATATAATTCTAGTATAAGGTGATAAGGGTTCGAAATCCACCCATCCAATAGGTTTTGGACATGTTTAGTTCATATATTTCACATTATCTTTTCATTTTATTTAAATCCTTTATTAATGAGGTAATCGCTACATCATTATGATATCCTAAATACATTTATTTATTTAATGTCAAAAAATTATAAAAAAATACTATGATGTAGGAAATATTTTTATCTTTCCAATGAATATTTATAGTAAAACATACGACTTGTATAACCCCATTTAAAAATTGTTTTCGTAAAACATATTATGTTTGTGTCATTTTTACTTTTACATTAAATAAAAAGTTATTTATGTCATTTCCCAACCAAAGTGGCTCCATGGGGTCCCCAAGTTGACCCATGGCTTGTATTGGTCTGCCATGACACATCCAATAAGGTTAGGACATGTTTATAGGTCATTTCATATTATTAAAGCATTATTTTTACCTTAAACTACACTAATTACCACTAATCGCGATTAAGAACTTAAAAGTTACTATTCACCAAAAAAATTATTTTAATCTCATTGAACCACATTTTACTTCTTAATGACAACCATGTATGTCGGATTTTTGAAATTCAAAACACAAAGGTGGAAAAATTTCATTTAAACGAAAAATCAGTTTCTTTAACTACCACTTAGTGATTTCACTATTCATCAAAAATTGAAGTTTTTCAGAAAAATACCAAAACTTCACTCTAAGCTATATTTGATATTCTGAATTCAAAAATGAAGTCTATTTTACAAAATTCAAAACATATAAGTCACATTAATTAATTTAATAATTAATTTCCATTGTCAGAGCAAATAGCGTGTTTTTATGAAACAATAAGTATCAAAAGATTGACACAAGTTTAAGTCCAATTTCAAAGTGAAATTGATTCCAATGACTACCACTGGATTAAATGGTAAAAATATATTCTAATTTAACTTCAAAACAAATTCAAAACATAATCTAATCATATAAATAAATTAGATTAAAAAGCAGTTTTGATGTAAAATGCAGTATTTTTCACTATTCATTAAAAAATGAACATTGTCAGAAAAATACCAAAAATTCACACAAAGTAAATTTTGATGTCCCAATCATAAAGAATAAGTTTATTTTGACAAAAATAGTTTATAAAATTGTCAAAATATATATTCAAAAATGGTTTTCCATCAAAAGGCAGTAAAACAATCTTTTAAAAATATTAGTGTATTCCATGCTTAAGATTGGATTTATTTTCATTTTAAGCCTCTAAAACACTATATAATTAATTAATAGGCATAGATAAAAATATCTATTATTCATTACTTACTTGGGATGTTACATAGATTTAATCCTCTATGGTGGCATTCGTTCCTCATTCATTTTTGGAGAGGGTTTTCCACCAGCGCTTCCTCAAGAGTTCTCTCATGGGGTCTCAATTCAATTGCAAAATGGTTTTTTAATAAAAGAAATTATCCTCATGTTGTGTTTAATTATTATGGTTCTCAATTAAGGTAACTACTAAATACACAAAATTTATGGTTACACAACTAGTGAAATAGTTCATTTAATGACCTTTAGTTAATGTCTGACCAACTCTGTAGTCCCTCCACCATCGCTCAATGATTGTAAAATAAAAAACAAAACTTCTTTAGTTATTTTATTATTATTTTTTATGAATGTCTGAAAAATAACATTTCTGTCTGACTTTTTTTTAACCAAATTAAGCTTCACCTAAGAGAACCCCGATGCTGCAAATTCAACGGTGCTATCATATATTCAATCTGATAAACAATTCAAATGTTATAAAATCATGTCTACATGTTTTTTGAACATACCATAAAAAAGGTTCAAAATTTCGTTTCGAGCAATCCGGACCTCAGAAATAGATACTCTAATTTTTTTCAGTCTCTTAATAATTCTATATAATTAACATACTTATTTGGAAATTCTAGGTCTTTAAAATATCCCCACCTTATGTATTTACGTCCCTGAAATCCATAATAATGGTTAATAAAACAAATGAGGGTACTGAGGATGAATCTGAGTCTCCCGCTCCCATGTGCTCTCCTAGAGGTTCCCGCACTATGACATTAGTCACACCAGAGGTATCGACCATCCATGAAGGACCAAATCTTTTCTATCCTCTATCTCCACTGGGATCTCTGCTAAAGTCTCCCCATCGTCAATGTCCAGCTCTCCCCTGTTGATGACGTGCGATGGATCATGCATGTGTCTACTACACTGTTACACATGGAAAATGTTGTGGCCCCTATACATTTATTGGGGAATAGACAGGTGGTATGCCACCTCACCAACACTATTTAGAATCCATAAAGGTCCCATGAACCTCGGAGATACAATTCTGCCCTGGCCAAATCTCTGCAAATCTCATCGAGGTGAGACCCGAAGTAAAATATGTCTGACCTACTCAAACTACAAGGGTCTACATCTCCTGATAGCATAAAACTTCTTCCTACTTTGTGCAGTCTTCATATGCTCCTGGTTAACTTTTACCTTCTCAATGGTATCCCATACCAACTTTGGAACCATGAGTGTAGAATCCCCTGGGTCTGTCTAGCATAGAGGTGATCTGCATAGTCGCCCATAGAATTCCTCAAACAGCACCATGCCGATGGTGGAGTGATATCTATAGTTGTATGAGAACTCTACCAAGGAAATGTGTTCATCCGAACTACAACTAAAATTATAGACGCTAGCATGAAGCATGTCCTCAAGCATTTGTATGGTCTTCTCGGTCTACCCATCTGTCTGAGGATGAAAGGTGGTGTTGAAATGTAGGTGATTCCAGAACACCTCCTGCAATCCCCTCTAAATACGAGACGTAAAACGAGCATCAAGATCTGAGATGAACATCGATGAACCCCGTGATGTTGTACTATCTCATTTATGTAGAGGCGTCCCAATCCATCTACTGATCCATGATCTCGGATGTGTGGGAAGTGGGTCGACTTTGTGAGTCGGTCAATGATAACCCAGATGGAATCGTGGACTATGAGAATATGTGGTAGACCTATCATGAAGTCCATGGCGATGACATCCCACTTCCATTCCTGAACCTCAAGTGGCTTTTCTAATCCTGCTAGAACATGATGTTTATCCTTCACATCTTGAAAAGTGAGGCATCTTGAAACAAACTATACCACTTCTTTTTTCATCCATGGCCATCAGTATTGACACCAGATATCCTGGTGCATATTCTCTACACCAGGATGTACCACCAAGGGGGATGTGTGGAACTCTCTAAACACCTCATCTCAGAGCGTCACTTATACCATGGTGTGTTTTATTAAAATAATGACATGCTCCCAACCTTCATAAAATACTTTAGGTTCCTGTCCTGAGGATATATGAGCAAGTCGGTTCTCACAGTCAACATCCCCAAGCTATGCCTCCCCAAATTGCTGAAGGAGTGGGGGAGTGACTGTCATAAACAAGAGGTAAGATTCTCTATCACTATCTATGAAGGATAACCACAACGTGGCTATCTGCTCTGTCACCTCACTTTGAAACTATAAACAATACCTTCTACTAAGTGTCTCTGCCACCACATTTCCCTTCCCATGGGTGTAGACTATCTCAAATTCATAGTCCTGGAGGAACTCTATCCACTGCCACTATCTCTAGTTTAGGTCCATATGTGAGAATATTTACTTGATACTCTTATTATCACAGTATACAATAATCTATTCACCCATCAGGTAGTGAAACCACATTTTTCAGGCAAAGAGAACTACTACTAACTCTAGGTCGTTGGTTACGTAGTTATACTAATTCCATATCAACTATCATAAGAAATGGGCGATAAATTCCCTCTCCTACATCAGGACACAACATAGTCAAGTCTCTGATGTTTCGTAGTAGACTACATACTCAACTCCCTCTTCTGGTAGCCTTAAGATGGGGGTGCTCGTCAGTCTCCAACATGGATCCTGGAAAATCTACTAGCATCTCTCTATCCACAAGAAAGGTTGTCCCTTATTTTTCAAAGATTAAAAGGTTTCCACTACTATGTAAAAGTTAGGTATGAATCTCTTAAAGTAGCTATCCAATCCCAAGAAACTATGCACCTTGGTCAGACTCCTAGGTGGATCCCATGGAATAACTATATCTATCTTCTTTGGATTCAATGAAACTCCAAAATGTTATATTACGTGTCCTAGAAACTGGGCCTCCCATTTAAAAAACTATCACTTCGAGAGCATACCATAAAACTGGTGCTATCAGAGTGTATCTAGAAATATAGACAGATGAGTGGTGTGCTCCTCCTTCTACGCTGAATACACCAAGATGCCCCCTTTGAATACCACCACAAATTGATCGAGGTAAGGCTAGAATATTCTATTCATGAGTCCCAAGAACACTACTGGGGCATTGGTCATACCGAAAGGCATCACTATGAACTAATAATGGCCATTCCAGCATCTAAAGGTTGTCTTAAGTACATCCTCATCTGGTACCCTAAGATGATGATAACCTAATCTGTGTCCTTTCTTCGAAAACCTCAGAGCTCTCTTTATATTATCGAAGAGATAATCAACCGTTGGAAGTGGATACCTGTTCTTCACAGTAACCTTGTTCAGGCACCGATAGTCCACCCAAAGCCTCAAAATCCCATCTCCTTTATTGTCATAAAAATTCAGGGCTTCCAATGGAGAAGCACTGGGCCTTATGAACCCCTACCTCTTCAATTCATCCAGCTATACCCTATACTCATGAAGCTCCATGGGAGAAATCTGATATGATGGTGTAGATATCGGTGCTGTCCGGGGGTACATATCAATGTAGAAGTCTACCACTATGTGAGGAGGTAGTCCTGGAACATCCTCAGGAAAGACATCAGCATAAAGTTCCACCACTAAAGGAATGATCAGACTCCTCTCATAAACTACTCTGAGGGTAAGGCTATCCAACTAATGAGTTATCAGCTACACAATCCTCCATGAAATTCCATCCTGAGCTACAAAAGTTCCCTTCTCGTGGATGATGAAAAACCTAGTCCCATACTCGCAGACACACCTCAAAATGATCCTAAAATAGTCTATCTTATCATGGACTATGGATAGATAGTCTATACTGAAGACGCCATTGTAAGGCCTTGATGCTTTTACTAGGAGATCCCAGTGGAAGCTCTTACCTCCTAGAGTAAGCTCACACTCCTTACACCAGGGCGTAATCGTCGAATCCTCTCCTGTAGGAGTCTTTAATCATAAGGATCGATCCAATGGCTTCACCGGAATCTCCGAGCTCAAAAAAGATCCATGGAAATAATTTTTTTAATGGAACTTGTGTATATAAGGACTACATCATGGGTGGAGTAGATACAAATCATACCTCGAATCATCTATTGAGCATCGTGGTCATAGGCCTTAGCTTCCTAAAGCTGATCTCGCCCCTCCCCACCTGCTCTATGAGGTCGGGGTGGACCACCTAGAGGTGGTAGTGATAGAACCTCAAATTGCAGCCCCCAACCTACTACATGGACAAATCTTCTTCAATGTTTACCACCCTACAGACCACCCTCTCGAATATTTTCCTCTACCTCGATGGTCCCTCGACCGTCTCTGGATTGTCTGTGCGGTGGGTCTGGTAGTTGCAAGCCATGTGGCCCTTCCCCCGCATGAGTAGATCAGTCTAATCCTCTGCGGACCTCCTCTGTCCCGTGAGCTCCTCACCTATGACCCTACATCCTGGGGTCATCCACTAGAAGTTTTTTCCCTCTTGGTACTTTGCATAATCATCCTACTTCCTGCTACATATTACTAGACTACATGTCATCTGGTGGCGTCTCTCACTGTCGATGCCTGCTCAGCTAGAAATATTTCCACCATAAGTACTCTCTCTAGAACTACAACCTGTGTTGGAATGTTGATATATATCATTAATGCTCTAATCTCCCATCAGATTCCCTTCTCAAAGGTCTGGGTCCCGAATAAATGGACTCGTACCATGTCAGTGGAGTAGCGGGATAGGTTAGTGAGTCTCAACGAGTACTGGGCCACTGGAAGGATTCCCTACTATATGTGAAAAAGCTCTTGAATATGAATAGAGCATAGAGTCACTAGAATGAACTTTGCCCTGATGAGGCTCTCGATGTCCAATCAGGTGAGGGTTTCCTCGTCGTGTAATCAGAGCGTCAGGCTCCATCATCTCCCTACTATTCCCTAGAAGATAATAGAAGGTAGTATCAGTATCTGGTCTGCTGGTGCCGAAAATAGGAAAAAAAATCTATCCATAGCCTCCATCGAGTGCTCGACCGCCTATGGAACTGTGTCACTTGAAAACCTAAGAGTCTTATACTGATGAAACTCATGCAATGTGCTAATTCAGCATGAACCATCTGCCGGTGTGGCTGGTTGAAATCTCTACCCTATGGGTAGTGGTGCTACTAGTACACCACCTGACGGTTCCATCACTGTAAGAGGTCCCTATACCGAAGACTCATCCCTTGGTGGGCCATCATTGTGATCTCTCATTGGAATCCTGGTTGGCTTTCTACACAGTGACATCCGGTAAAGAAACAGCTGCACTATGGTCAATATGTTATACTTAGTGAGCTAACTCAAAAGAGGTCAAATGAAAAACATTTTCAAAACACATTCAATCATTGTTTTCATTTACTGAGTTGGAAACCAGAATTTAGGGTCCTGTTGTTGAGAAACATCTGATTCTACTCCAACACTGGAATCCCAAAACAAAAAACCAAACTCAAAACACATAACACAATTTCTCTATTGAGAAGATTAGATTCTTAGTTATTCGGTAGAACTGAATCTACTGATACCACTTTCTCATGAAGCATCCCCAGGGTCCATGACATGACAACCCCAAGCCCACCTTACATAGTCCGGGGGTTGGTGACTAGCACCGAAAAGGCATATCCCTAAAAATGGGAAGGCATTTCCTTTAAACCTAAAAAAACACAGAACCGATACACAACAAGAGCAATCCATGAAGTATATCGGTTGAATGTAAAAATTGTGAACTGAAGAGGAATGGGAAAGTATAAAAACCCAACTAAAATAATGTACAAAAAAGAGAAAAACAGATTCTGAGTTCGTCCTCCATGAATCCTACCTGAAGGGTATATACATCTCATCATTGCTGCTCTGCACTTCAACCAGTTACCTCCATTCACCATGTAGTTCTGGAACCCAAATATCGGTCAAAGATTTATATCATCTTCACAAGACACATAAAGATTCAGGGGAAGCCCATGAAGGGGTGAGTATAACAATACCCAATAGGGACCCCAAGACCCCCAAAGGTCTCCCATAATTCCAGAAAGGAAAAACCACAAATCATGATCTCAAACAAAAATCACAATGTAAAAGATAGATCACACTAGGTATATAACTTAAAGAATAGTAATAAAGTTGATTAGTCATAAATCGTAATAATCTTATTCCGTTTAAAAGTTCCATTGCTAAACCACGAATCTGTTGTTCTATAAATGATCCACACATGGTCGTAAGTCATCGATCCTCATAGGTTCATAAGTCATCGATCCACATAGGGTCATAAGTCATTGATCCATGACAGTATGATATAAGGATGATCCTCACTAGGTTACGCTACTTATGATCCACATAAGGAAGTAAGTTTTCGATCCACAGAGGGTTGTATGTCGTCGATCCTCACAAGGTTGTAAGTCATCGATCCACACAGGGTCATAAGTCGATCTTCCACAATGGGCCGCTCTAAGGCTGGTCCTCATCTGTTCGTGCTAATACTGATCCACATAGTATTGTAAGTCATTGATCCACACAGGTTCGCTATGATGATGTTCCACAATGGGTCGCTCTTCACATGACAACTAGCCATAGGATTCCCACAGTTGCTACACTTAAGTTTCAAAGATTCTTCTTCTCAAACCACTAGTCCTATTTCAACTACCACTAAGTACCACAAAGAAGTAAAACAAAGGATAGCCATGTAATATGGTTTCCAATGCAAAAGAAGACCCATCAATAGGACGCCCGGTCTGTAAATTAGAGGCATTTTAGTACCGAGTTCCCGGCTGGATTCAAATCTTAGCCAACCCTGCTATACTCCAACATTTTCCAAAACCCATGTGGTGTATATAAAATGTACCTCCCCATCCTAAGGGTTACATCTCCATAGATAGTTCATCAAATAGGAATCCATTTTAAGAGATACTCATGTTTCAGTGAAACAATGATGGTTTGGTCATGTAGGAGTCTTGCCCGGCCAGCCTATTGGGCTCATGGCTACGTCCCATCTCGTGAGTCCGACCCGATTTGCAGGTCTGGACCAGTAAGAGGGTGAAACCCGGTTTGTGAGTTTGGCCCATCTAAAAACCTGCTTGGTTTTCCATTTGATTCCTCCAATAGCGGCACCATCCTGGCGCTGCTTCACCTAACCAGTCCGTGTGGACGGGTCAATAGCGGAACCCACTGGCGTGGGTCCTCCAACCCCCACACCTGGAGCTACGACACCTTCTCCGCGGTATCCTGATGGATGCTGATGGCTCCTCTGTGGTGCACCTTTGCCCACCCCTACTGGTGCCGGGGGTCTATCAGAATGTTCTCTTTTCCATCGGATGTGCTCCGGTGGTCCATTCTTCATTATGTCTACGCCTACAGTCCTCCCAAGACACCGCCTTCATTGCATGTACCTTGAAAATTTCGTTATACCATTTTTGTTGGTCCACCACAAAGAATGCACTAAGAACAAGTTCAGCAGAGGGTTCGGGCCTTGTTCGGCTCAACCCTCACCCTCTGCATTAAACATATAATGTGGGGGTGAAATAATAATAATAATAATATTAAATAAAATCCCCACCAAGAAAACTCACCACAACATCCCACAAAAACGAATGAATTGCAGATCAACCCATTAGTCAGTTGATACGCAGTCTTCATATAATTCATCAATTGGGAAGAGGAAATCATTTAAAACGTGTAAAAAAATAAACCCCCTTCCTTGAACACATTGGATTCACTAATGAAGATGGAGGAGAATCTGTTGTGTGATGATGTTTGTCAGAATTCATTGATCTCCAGATTGAATCCTCAACGACATAATTTTTTCTACATTCGTTGTTGGAGAGTGTTTTCTGCCGTCACTTCATCAAGATTTCTCCCGTGGGGTCTCAATTCCATTTCCAATGGATTTTTTAATAAAATAAAATTTCCCACATTGTGTTTAATTATTATGATTCATTAATGAATCTCAATTAATGAACCTACTGAACACACATCTTTTATTGTTACACAACCAGTGAAACAAGACATTTAATGACCTTTACTTAAAGTGTGACCAACTCTACGTTCCTTCCCCCATCACTCAATGTTTGCAAAAAAAAAAACTTATTTAGTTATTTTATTAATTTCCACCCAAATGCCTGGAAAATAACTTTTTTTCTCTGTCTTTTATTCGAACAATGTTAGGATTCTACTAAGATAATCACGAAACGAAGAAAAAATAGTGCTATCATATTTTTAATCCAAGCACCAACTGAAATGTTAGAAAACCCAGCTCTCACATTTACTGAACGTACCTTAGAAAAACTTCAAAATTCTGTTTTGGGCTCTCCAGGCCTCAAAATTATGTGTCGTTAATTTTCACAGTCTCATAAAAATTCCCTTTAAAAAAATTATATGGAAATTCTGGGTCTTTACAGTCATTCATAGAACTATCCAAGTTAGATGGTGATGAAAAATTTAATTTAGCACTCGGGGATGCTGTAGTCCACACATAAGAACAATTTATGATCCCATTTCACAATGAATGAAAAAATGATGGTATATGATAATTTCAAATTTAATATTCATAAATATATTTTATAACCTATTATTTATTAACCATTACCATATGTATAATGAAATGATACGTAGTGATTAAAAATATAATGTGTCGTTTCATGGAGGTGATAGTCTCCACGTACACACAAATGATGATTTAATTTTTCTTATTAAATCAAAGAGGTGTATAGATTATGATTTTGGAACCAATATAACAATATTGAACAATATAAGAAATAATAATTTAATTATATTAGTATATTTAAAATTGATTATTAAGAGTAAGATTATGAAGAAAATCTATGTAGTTGATAATACTGATATTGGAGACCTGGTCTTTAGATGAGATACATATTGGAATAATAGGGCTTATACTAAGAAAGGGTGAATGTAATCTTATGTTAATAGGATAATGATATATTTAGATTAAAATGAAATCTTTTAATATAATAATTTATATTATAGGTGAGTATTCATGTGAATTAATTTTACCTTTTTAAATGTTAAGAGAAGGGACCTTTTGGAAGAACCCAAAATATTTTCAACAATATGATGATAATATTCAATGTTAAATGGATCTAAAATAAACCAAAAAATGTGGAGAAGGTGATATAGGGAATAAAATAATCAAAACCACTCAATTTTAAAATTAATTCAAGTGTTTACGACTTTTATTATATTATTTTACATGTCACAAAAATTTACTTTTACTATATTGAATAATTGTTAATGTCATTAGTTAGTTTTATTAGTAAATTATTATATACCAATGTATATAATTTTAAAATTAATATCTAAATTTTTTAAATTATCTCAATAAAATTGAATTTCCATGTTTTTAAAAAATAATTTTTATATTAGTACATATAACATATAAATATAGTTTTTAAAAATGTTATTATTTTAAGAATAAAATGTATATGTTATCCATAATTACTAAAATTATCATTTCCACTGAAATAATTTTTTTTGTATCAAAAATATAATATATTATGATTTATATTAAATCTCAAAACAAATTGTCACCATGACAATACTAGAATTACAGAAAACACCGATAATATTTTTGTTAACATAATTATTTAATTTTGTTTGAAAATTATAAGAAATAGGATTTATAAGAACAAAGAATATATTATTATTAATATTTTTATTTATTAAATAAAAATTTTATTACTTATGTTAATTTCAAAACATTATGGATACAGTTAAAAAATTATAATGTCATAAAAATAAAATTTTGAAAAAATAGTATTTTTTAACTAAATATCAATATTTTTTTAGAAAAAACCTTGAAATTGTTATTGTATCATAATATTATTACTATATAAAAAAAATATTTCTGTATTTTTAGGTTAAAATTAAATGAAAAATAAAACAAATTTTTTAATAAAATCACAACCAATAATAAAAAACACTCTATATTAGATAATGTCATTTAGAAAAATTAAATTTTATTATTATTCCTTGATATCATTTACAAACTAAATTTATTCTACTCAATTATTATTATAAAACATAATTTATAATCAATTACAATGAGTGTACTAAAATATAAATTCATATATCACATAATTGATATTGTATAAGAAATAAAGTTCTAAACAATAAATTATATTATTAGTAATTATACATAATCTAGATGAATTTCAATCATAAAAAAAGTATCCATTGTTTTATTTATAACAATATTTAATAAATTGGTTCCACCTATACATTCCCATAACTTTAATAGCTACATTTTAACAGTCAATCTTAATATTTATATTTTATCCAAATATGTCATGGCTTGTTATGTTTTGTGTCACGTGTTGGGTAAGAAATTGAAAAAATTTATTTATAAAAATGAAACCATATATTGAAATATTAGTGAGATACAAGATGCATGAAAAATAAAATATTATTAATCAATAATTTGATGAAATATTTCTACCTTTCATTATGATAGATGATAATATGTCATCCCTTGGATTAGAATAGAACACTAACATTAAATTCTATGGCCATGGAGAATTTACGACATCAATTTTGGTAGTAAAATAAATATGTATCAAGAATTTAGGTTTTTTAAATTATTCTGTAAACCACTTCATGATATATTATGAAAAATATATTTCCTTAAATAATGAGAATTTATATGTGGTTTTTTTAATTATGATATGTATTCTTTCTATGTGGTTGCCTTGATCCATTTCTATAAATTAATATCTGACTTTAGGTAAGCTTAAATATTTCCAATTAATATGATTACTAAAAGGTTGAATTTTTTTTATTCCTTTTGTCTCAATTAAAAAAATATTTAAATCTGGCAATTTTAATAAATATTATTACATATAAGAAGAATTAATATTATTCATGTTTTAATAACTTATCACAAATATTAAATAAATATTTTTTCATAAGATAATTATTTTACTATTTTAATATATAATATTTATTTATATCATGTTATTGATATGGTAAAAGATAATAATATCTAAATAAATGATTAATTTATTTTTATGAATATTCAATAAATCTTTAATTTTAAAACTAATAATAGAATATATATTAATTATTGAATAAATAGTATTCATTTAAATATTTATTTGAAAATTCAACAAATTTTGAGGATGATGAAAAGATAAGATTTTTTATAATGATAAATATTTATTTTTTAGGATGTATAATGAAAATTTGTTACAAATATGGTTACATTTAAAAAGTAAAAAAATATTATAATTATTTAATTGGCATGGGATTTACTGTGGATTAAATATTAGTTAAGGTAATTTTGGAAATTAGTTATAATTAAGCCCTTGCATTATTTATTTTTATATACTACTATTTTAAACATCGGACAAATAATTACTAGAAAGTCCGATCCAAGCAAGCTTGGACCACCAAATTTATTAATAAAATAAAAGTACAGAAACAGGAGAAGGAAGAGAGAGAGATTACAAGTCAAAACATTCATAGTCACCACCCCCATACCCGATCGTGTCATCAACATCAGCTGATTCCCATTCTGACTGGGTCTCTTATTGTTTAAGAAACTTCTTATAGAACTTCCGTTTGTCCAGCTGCTCCTTCGATAGCTTCTCAATCTCCTTCTTAGCAGATGCCCTAGTGGTCACGGTCCTCGGAACTGCAGAGTAGTCCTTCCTTGGTTTCCTTGAAACAGGGGCAGATCTGACACCCTCATTGTCAGAGCCTCTTTTTTTTCTCCTCGGACAATATCACTATATGATATCGTATTTGCATCCATACCTCTTCCCTTGGTCTCAACATGAGAGGCACCCCCTTTGCAGAGGGTTAGGTCCCCAACTCCAGGAGTGTATTCCTCCGCCCTTCCTTTCTCAGATGCAGAGGAGGAGGGCTGTGGAATCTTAAGGGGAGGACCCTCACCTTCAGTAGTCTTTGACTTGTTGCCCGAGACCCTGATCGGGGTACGCACCCTCCCCTGTTCATCTTCAGAAATGTTCCCCCATTTCTCAGGTAACTCAGATATCTGAAATTGCTTCTGGATTTCATGATGATAATCAACATGTAGTTGCACATCACCCTGATTAGAGACATCAACCTGGTGAGAGTCAGGGATCAAATTATCAGAAGTGATAACCTCAGGATCTCTAGAAGGGCCGCTATAAGATCTTGTCGGAGTATAATCAACAATCAACTCTTTGCCCTTTGCAGGAGTCGGCACATCAGGGGCTGCCTTCATAGGAGGGTCGATGTCCTTGATGACATGCTTTGGAGAGGACGATTCCTTCAAAGTATCCTTTTTTCGACAGAGATTGGAGGGGTGTCCTCGCATCCCACACTCCTTACAAGAGTTGTTTTTACAACACAACTCCAAAGAGTGCCCCACAGTCATGCATTTAGTGCAGAAAAGAGGTTTCTTTTCATATTCAACATCAATTAGAATTTGATCAGACGGAATAGAAAGAGTTACCGTATCAATGAGAGTTGATCTGAGATCAACTTCCACCAGCATTCTGGCGAAGTGCCGAAATCTGACATCAGTTGTTTCCTTATCAAGGCGGATGGGAGTGCCAATTGCCGTTCCAATATCATGCAGGATCTCTGGATGCCAAAGAACCCAATTAAGACCATGAAGACGCACCCATACCTGAGCGAAGACATTTTTTGCATTCGAGACATTAAAGTCAAGTGACCATTCGTGCAGATGAAGCCATCCCGGTTTTAGAAACATGGAACCAGAACTCCATGCCCTAATCTTGAGATCCGCCGATGGAAACAAACAGTGAAAGAATCCCCGCCCAAGGGAGACACATTTCCAGCTAGCAAAGCCCCACAACATCGAAATTCTACGGAATAAATCTTCACATTTCCAGGGTTGCGCACCTTTAGGAAGAACAATGTGAGCAATTAATGAATTCTCACCCAATGCCAACCTTTCAGCAATCACACCGGGGTTCGCCTCAACGTGAGCCAAAGATCCCTTTCGGAGAATCCTTCTAAAGCAGGAATTCTCAATCTTTTTCTGATCCGATAAAGAATCCTTCATCACATCAACAAAGGAACACTGACCACATGATGCGGCACCAGGAGGAACCTTCACAGATTCCTGAAACTGACCAATATTGACATCAGAAGAGGCAATCTTCAAAACATCCTTTACCATGGACCTCGAAGAATCCCAAGCACACTGGTTAAGGGATTTGTAGGGCGGAGGTTTCGCAGCGACGCGATTCAACCGGTCCACCCTCGCCGCACCATCCTCCGATCTCAGCAAAACAGTCTCACAAGAGGAGACCTTCGCGCCACCAGCCGATGCGACATCAGCAGAGGATTTGAAGCTGCTCGGGTCTGCATCCTTCCCAAAAGACTGTCGCTCGCCAGAGGAGACAACACCACCAGCCGACGCGAGCAAATCAAGAGAGGAAGCCGCTGGCTTTCTGAAATCGGAACTCAGCGCAGAGGAAATACCGCTCGGAACCGGATCCTTTCCCACCGTTCGCATGTCAAGGCGATTGAATCCAAGGAAGTGCGGAAGCATCATCTCGGTAGAAAACCCTAGCAGGCGCCATCACTCCGCGCCGTCGCTCGGCTCACCTCCCGTCGCTCGGTAGAAAACCCTAGCAGGCGCCTCCCGTCTCGCCATCCTCGGACAAATGATTATGTAAAAAAAATCCTATCATGAAAATTTTACTCCTCTCCCTCAATACCAAAAAGAACAATAGAGATTACCTTAAGACAAAAGGAATGTAAAGTTCTCAAATAAAATAACACAAGATATTAAATCAGATGAAAATTCAAATATTGTATCCTTAATGTTTTTAGAGATTTTAGTACATTTGTGGATCACCAGTCTATGAGATCTAATTTAGGCCCTCTCCATATAATGATGATACATCGATCATATAAAAATAATAAAAACACATAATGGGAAAAAATAGCGAGACATAATTAATCTTTTATCTTGTGTTTTATATTTACTATAAATTCACAAGAAAATATCAACTATTTTTGATATAGAAACCCCATTTTACAATATTTCTCATGAAAATTTTTCATGGTGTTCATATCATGTAAATTTTTATGGTATTTTGAATATGAAAAAGATGAGTTGGCTTTAGGCCCAATATGTTCCTATTGTATGTCAAGAACTAACACATCATGGTACTCATTGCATATATATATATTTTTAAAAAAATTTAATTCATCAATAATGGTTTATAGTGACCCATAGATTTAATAAATATATAATAAATCTTATTTGATGAATATTAAATTCACAACATCATGATCCACACTAGAATCATATAGGTCTAGTTTCATCTGATACATTGGTTTATAAATAACTCATTTATAAAATATCTATAACATCACCCATATAATTCTTCACAACTTGTACCCTTATTATAGATATCATACATAAAAACATTATACATATCCTAGGGAATAGAAAAAATAATGAGTGATATAATATTATTAGTAAGGGTAAACAAAGGCAGACATCAACGATCTGATAAGCATAAACTAAGAATAAAGGAATGAGAAGATAAGTTAACATTTAAAATCCATACCCTTATTTTCATAGATCATAATCATGAGTCATGGAATCATACATGGATGTTAATAATACATGAATCATAAAGTAATAAAAAATCACGAGCTTGGAGATCATAACAATGGCATATAACATAGATTTTAGGAATAAACATAAGCATAAAAATTGATTCCCTAAGCAATAAAATCTAAGAAAATACTATAATAGTGGGTTCGGTTTACTATCGATTTGATTGTTTTCATTATTGTTCACTCACAAAGCTATAATAATCGAAAGTTTTCTTAACTGAACTGGGACCCCCCTTTCTATGTGTTCAACTCATGAAATATACATCACTAAAAAATACATTGAAGCACTATATAATTCTGGTCCGAAACATCACATAATATATATCGTACACATTTGTTCCATAAGTTCAAAATCCATACAACATATCATAACCCATGAAAATGAAACAAGATTCTTAAACATTTCATCAAGGCATGACCCATAGAAAAGAAACTAGATTCACAATCATTTTATCCATTTATCATACCAAAAACCATGAAATTGGAAGAGGTTTCATAAAAATCAAATCATTGTAATCATAAAACATAAATATAAAGAATATGTATGTAGAAATTGGATCATATACCCAAAATAGTTTTAGGTAACATCAAAGGATTTCATAATAGATGAAAAATGGCTTTTAATTAAAACTTGAAATATTTCATAAGAAAAATATACAATTCACTATGAAATCAATTATTTTAAATATAAAGTTTCTCAAATATCAAAGAAAAAATTTTCATTGAAAATAAATTAGGAAATAAGTATAGGAATAATGAAATAATTTATTTGTTATAAAAGTGGGAAATTTTATTCATACCATATATGTAAAAATAACAAATCCGTTCACATTTCCCATAAAAAGTAAAACCTACCTTTATTAGAAAATGATAATTATATTCATTTTTTAAACACATGAAATATTCCTTTTATGGGAAGAATTTAATTTAAAAAATCATAATATAATATTAAAAGAAAATTGAACTCATTTTATGAAGACATAGACATTGAAAAAAAGGATTTTTGACCTAAGGGATAAGTAAAGTACATTTTCCGTAAAACATTATTTTGGTGTCCTATACAATCAAAGAGATGAAAATGAAATGAAAACATTTATTATATAGAAATAAACACATTAAAATAAAATTCAAGTGATTTATTATAGGCATAATATATGATTTCTTCACTAGAATATAATCATAAACAATTAGATTGTAACATGAAACCTATACTGCTTTGGAAGCAATAAAATCATAAGCCCAATAAAATAATAATATAATATTTTATAGTAAATATATTTAAAATAATTAAACTTATTATATAAAAAATTAATTCATAGTACATTCATATCCCAAAACAAGACAGGTGAAAAACATAAAATATATCTCCAAGAAGATAGTTTTAGATGATAAATCCATAACTCAAGTTAAAGATTATTTTAAATTGATCTAACCCAATGTATAGTAAATTAAAATTTATAATAAATATATCCCCATATAATTTAGATACCTATAATTTAATATATTGTCATATAAT
Source organism: Viscum album (assembly GCA_963277665.1). Classification (NCBI taxonomy): domain Eukaryota; kingdom Viridiplantae; phylum Streptophyta; class Magnoliopsida; order Santalales; family Viscaceae; genus Viscum; species Viscum album. The sequence goes on from OY728146.1 coordinate 529,881,008, forward strand.
AACACTACAATATCCATTTAATAATAATTTCTTATTAAAACCATAACTTCCAGTATTTAACTATATAGATTTTGATGAGAATGTTTTGCAGTAGTTCAGATACATATACAATGATCATGGATCCATTATATCAATATTTCAATCAACATAAAAATTTATATATATTCAATATATGTATATTAGTAGTCATTCATAAATGATATAGATAGAAAAATTAGGTACATTATTCATGAAGAAGGTATGTCGTACTTATGCATCTACATTGTTTTCACTTTTCAATGGATGGAACGAAACAATGGTAAATAATAATTCAGATTTATAGAGTAATTATTATTTAATATATTTCAAATATAATCATTATATTCATAATTTTTACCATCCACTTAAATCATAAATGAAAAATGAATCACACCACATTATGGTGGTGGTAGTCTACACATACATGCAAGGGATGTTATTATTTTTCAACATATGTCAAGGAAATAAGGATGATATGATATTATAATTGAAAAGTTTAATTAATATGATATATATATAATTGATAAAAATAAAATTTTTTATCATAACTAGCCATGAAATATGGAGATTAAAATTGAATTTTATTTCATTGTGGTGGTGGTAGTCTATTTGTATGAATAAGGGATACATTATCTTCCCATTTTATTGTAAAAAGTGTGTATATTGGTTCATAAATAATTATAATAACTATTAATTATATTTATTATATCGAATTATTATTATTATTAATACCACATATTTAGAATATTAATAAGAATAAATAATTGAAATTTCTAGGTTACGAATTATACTTCATCACAGAGAACCCTATTTAGGATTACACATTAATCCATTAAGGTATCGTTTTCAAGAATGAAAAAAGACCTAGTATTTTTTAATTAATATTTGAATGTATTATAGTAGTTTATGGATGATATAGAGCTCTAAAAAGGTGTTATGTATAGAGGATATGTTTGACCTTTTATATGTGAGGGGAGGGGTACTCATGGAATTAGAAATACCATTAAAATATTATTGAGTCATTTTCATGAAAAATTATTACAAATGATTATGGATTCAATTAAAAAGAGTTCAATTTCCATGTATCATCACCATGTGAAATTTATCTATGTTTTGGTGTCAATTTAAACTTTATCTTATTGATTGACCCCTTGATTATCCAATTTTAACATTAACTATTATAACAAACTTTTAAATAATAAAGGGTTAAAAGTTTATATAAAAGTTTACAATTTGGTCATAAATTTCCAATTGAGAATATTTGAGATCATCTAGTTTCCACCACATTATCTTTATATATTCTTATTTTTTAAAATACTTAATATAAAATCATTTTCATAAAATATCATTACTTTCATTTATGACACAATTCAATAAATTTGACATTAATTTTAATACAAAAAATTGGAATTAAAAAAATAAAACATTCAGCAAAATATATTATTATATATTAATATATGAAATTCATGTAAAATAATAATACCCTAAAATTAATTACCTTTAGAATATTTAAAATCATTTATTTTACTATTCTATTAATTGAATATATACATTATTGATGTTGTCTATGGATTAATATTAATTATTGAATTACTAAAAATTAAAAAAGCATCACTATGAAAAAAATTATTACATTATAGTAAATATAATAATATATAACTAAACTCTTCCTCTTTTTTCCCTCATATAAATGATTAATGATAATAAAGTATGCAGAGTGAAATTTAGTATTTATTATTTTCTTAAATTTATATTAAGGAATCAATAAACAAAATATGGTACCATGTGACCTTATGTTTCAGTAATGGATGTGAATTTCTAAAATAAACTTACACTTTAAGTTAAATTTTAGTCTAATATAATTTTAAATCCTTTTCCAAAAGTATACAAAATATATTACCCATTTTAACTTTATCTATGAAAAAATATTTACCAATATTACTATTCCTAATGCCAAAAAATAAATGATACATATTTGAAAAATTGGAGCTAAAAATTCCATACATGGAATCCATTTTCAATATTCATTTTCTATATGTGGAATAAGGTAATTTAATAAAAAACACAAAACACAATGTGAATATTTTTTTCAATAAACAAACTTTGTATATATTAAAATCTTTCTATTCAAATAATAATAATAATAATGATTCCAATTATTCTAATTTTAATATTCATTATTTTGAGGACTAATTAAGAATGGGTTTTTTAAATGTATGATTATAAATAATTGAAAAAACAATGTAAGAAAACAATTTTTTTCAGTATTAATTGAAAAATAAAATATTCATAAAGCCTCTTAAAATCACATCATAGAATAATTTTGAAATATTTAATTAAATAATTAAATAAATTTTATCAAATAAGGTATCTAAATGTTCATAAAATAAATATAATAATATATCATTAAATAAAATAAAAACCATTTATAGAGAAAACATAAATTTGAAGAATAAAATGACATTAAGAAAAAAATTGGGTACCTATTTACTCAGAATTATTTAGTAAGTTTTATTGATTAGAAAATTTACATATATATCATAGTGTGGTTAGTACTTTTATTAACCACCATTTCAATAGATATTTTATAATTTTTATATTTTAAAAATTATATTTTTTGGTTTGTTTAAGCTCAGCGTAGCATATCTTGTACTACATCAAACTTAGTTTTCTTATAAAAATAATGGTGTGGTACATAATCCCATAATAAAAAATCAAATCTTTTGATTAAAACATATTCTTTTTAATAAATGGTTTTATATTTTAATATTAATTTTTTTAATTCCCACAGCATAAAAATTGATAATAAAACACCATCTTGAAAAGTGGGAAAGGGAAATTTAAAATTCATATAACTTGATTCAAAAATTGGTGAAAATTAATTGAAATAGGAATTATAGACCTGGGGGAAAAGGAAATGTCTAAATAATGTAGGAGAATGAAATAGAACATTTATTTTAAGAAGGACATTGATCATGAGAATGTTAATGACCACAAAACTATATATCAATGCGGTGTGAAAAAGTACATCACTTCATCCAAAATGATTTTAATAAGATGTGATTTTTTTCATGATCCTTTTTTGGGTGTTTTGGAATTAAATTACCATATAAACTAAGAAAAAATGAGAATACAATTACGTTCCAAGTATAATTTTATCCATTAATCAATTTCCACCAAAATCACATCCTCTCTCCATACAATGAGTATTGAATTATTATTTTTCATGAGTGAAGAATCAATATCACCATATAATGGATACCATAATAAAAAAACGACATGATATTACTAGGGTCTTTAAAAATTTAAATACAGAAATATTTTGAATATGGTAAAATAATATCCAAATATATAAACCATCATGCCATAAAATAAAACATTTTACACCAAAATTTCGATAATAACACCAAATTTTCAACTTAAAATATTCCACAAAAAATAACATTAAATCCCAAAATAACAAAATTAACTTAACATTAATTAATTTTGTAAGCCTAATGTTACCTCATACCATTCAACATATATGAAAAAAATTAATTTAATTATTCCCAAATAATAATCCATGTTAAACAACATTTTAAACATAAGGTTTACACAAGACATAACCCTCGACATCATTATTAACCATTATTAATCAATATATAACAACATAATGTATCTAAAATCACCAAAATATCATGAAATAAATTTATATTTTAACATGAAAGGAAATAATTTTCTTGATTATAAATATCATTAAAAATATTTCCTTTTCAATATGTCACTTTTTATACAATTTTTCTACTATATCTCCCTATCCAATAGACAAAAATTAGCATGAAATAAAATGACATACTATCCTAAAGGATTTTTTAATCACTAAAAGTTAATTTTACCTAATATCTAATAAAATTTTGAAGCCACCATAAATATTTTCACCTAGAACCATAAAAGGGATGTAAACACCTTTGAACATATGATCAACCATAAAATTATGAACACATAATGGGTTCTATAACTCTTACGTTATCCCCACATGAAAACATATATGATTCCAAAAATTAACATTATCATTATTCTAGAAATGAAATCACAAACTAATTCCATAAATATAAAATTAAATTAAACTGCATCAAAGATATCATAAATCTCCTTTCCATCGAATCACTAAAAAATTTCAAGGACATATACTCTTCCATTTTCATTATTTATGTTTATCATATATTTTTAAAAACTATAAATTAAATCATCACCACTAAATCAATTTTCATGGTTATCAGTACCTTTTGACATATTTTTCAAATCATTTATGAAAATATAATTTGGAATAATTCTTAGATATTTCATTATTAATAAATCCAAAATATATTTTATATAACTATTTTACAATATTACTCTTGACTCCCATACATAAAAATTTCGACCCCTTTACATCAGGGATAAAAAACGTATAGTTATTTTGTTTTAATTGGAGTTTCAATTTGAATTAGGGAATTAGCTTAGATAATTCCTATATTACCTATAATAGAAACATTGATCCATAATTTTTACCATAAGAGTAAATTCATTTCCCTCCATCCAACACTTCATTTTTTACTTGGAAATTAATTTCACTATGGGCTTATTTTACACATATAAAACTTCTTCATATTCCTCTGGACATTCTATTGAGAACTTCTTCAGAAATTTATAACATGTAGAATGTTGAATCAAACTTTCTCCATTGTATTCATAGAACTCCATATGTCTATTGTTTGGTGTGATGTAAAACTAACCTATGTTGTGGTTATTAATTATATAACATGATAGCTAAATATAAAAAAATCTTTATGTATCTTATTCCATATCTCATTTAATTTGGTAACTCACGAGGACAATCATTTCATTATCCAACATCATTATCATAAATCCTATAGTTTTTATCCAGTGACTAAAACGTAATTGACAACTGTGATAAACAATATTCATTATTAGAAATCAGGGATGAATCATTAATATGATATACAAATATTGACACCTTATTTTCAATATATTACACAATATGTTTATCCTGATGGTTGTCAATAAATAATTCTCATCATAGTTTCTAATGGACACTAAAAAATATTATGATAAAAACCATAGAGAACTATACATTTAATAAATAGATATTATATCTTATTTTATCATTATTAAATTCAAAACATAGCTATCAATGCCAAAATCATATATATCCTTGGCCTATGGAAACATGGGTACATGAATAACTGGTTCATAAAAGATTTATATCATATCCCACTAAATTAATCAAAATATACACCATTTTTATAGGTATATTAATTAAAAATTTCCATCATATCTTAAATAATGGAAACAGAAGATGGTGCAATATCATATGCTCGGTTAGGTTAAACAAGAGATACTTCAATAATCAAAAAAATCATATCTTGAGCATATGGCTATGATAACGTGAGATTATTATTTGAAAACCATATCCTCCATATTAATGAACATAACAATGTTCTATGTCATAAATCATGGTGCCTCATATGAGATTAATCACAAAAGAATCAAGGATCATGAGAAATGAGATAATTACATTAGGAAAGGAATAGATTATTAGTATCCACATAAATAGAGAAAATAATTTCATTAGTAGTAAAATATCACATCTAATTATATCATAGTGGATTAGGATCACTCCCTATTATATTTTATTAGTCAAGGTTCACTACAAATATTATCATGGTGGATGGTTTCCCTTGCTGAATTGTTCCACACCCCATTAATGTCTAGTTTATCTTATTTGATATCCATTATTACTCAATGTATTATAGGTATATATAATTATAGTCCCACCATCAAATAATTAGGATCATATAGATGTTCACCTAAATATCATAAATATTTCATAATATCATACCCATGAAAAATAAATGGGTTTCATAAGAAAATCATCATGGAATAAACCATGGAAAATAAATTCTAATCATAAAAAATTCATTAATTCATCATAGCATAAAATATGGAAAAGGATTGAGTTTCATAAAAATCATATAATAATAATAAATCATCTATATATGTAATACAAATTGTTTCCTCTGCTCATATCTCTAGTAAATATTATATAACATAAAAGGATATCATATAAGATGGAAAATTCATCCAAAAGATCACATTGAATTTTTATTGATGAAAATACACAATTCACATTGAAATAACTTATTTAAAACCCAAAAAATTACTAAATATTATGGAAAATTATTCCATTAATTATAACCATTTTTTACTTTTTAAAGAATCTTCAAATATTTTTCTAGTCATAATGATAATAAATTATATTAATGGAATTGATGTAAAAACGACGATTCCTATGAAATATTTAGTAAAAACGAAAATTTAGATCAATAATTAACTGAATATATGATTCATTTTAATCGATATTAAAAAATTTCAATCATAGTTAATGGTGAATTTAACAATTAATAACATTTTATGAAAATAAATATTGAAATAATTTAATGAAAACATAGACTTGGAAAAAATGATTTCTGAACCAAGAGAGAAATTAAGTATATTTTAATTAATTTTTTTTTGTATTTTGAGTTCATAATGAGTGGAAAATGAAATTAAAAAATGTGTTATCACACAAAAACTATTTGATAATAACATTCATGAGATTTTTTAGTTTCATATAACAAGATTTGATCTTTAAAACATAATCATATACATTCTTTTTAAACCATGAGATTTTAACATAGATCTTTTATTGATTTGGTAACATTGGAATCATTAGGAAATTGAAATTATAAGATCAAAACTAACATAAAATATCCTGAAAATAAATAAATTCATTATATAATATTTTAAGGTTAACTAGATACACTTTATAAAATAATATAGAAGTATAACATAACATTTGTCTCAATTAAGACAATTTGAGACTAGAAACACATAACACATGTTCAAATGGCTTTGAAATCACTCTAACCACCTATATAATAATTTTTTATTTTTTTAAAATATAAAATATGAATTTATAAACATAAAATATTATATGTGATATACTTATAACATTTCTACAGCCATATATTAATAATTACTTATTTAAATCATTTTTTAGGTGTGTTACATATTTAGTTTTTCATTGGAATTTGGTATTTGTATTTCCAGTCCTTATACAATGATCATGGTTCTATCTACTATGGAATTTTATTAATTATATAAATATAAACTATACTCATTATATAAACACACACACACATAGATATATATATTCTCAGTCATCTATAATAGATAGATATATGAAAATGAATTACACCCTCCATAGAGATAGAAATCCATATGTATTCATGGAAATCATATGCATGGAAATCATTTTCTCTCTTCAATGGATGAAGTGAAAGAATGGTAAAAAAATATTTCACCTTTACCAATTTATTATTATTTATTATATAAATTATATATTCATTAAATCCATCAATATTACCATCCATTTAATGTATAAGTAAAAAAATAAATTTCATCACTTCTTGGAGGTGGTAGTTAATATTTATGCACAAATGACAGACTCATTTTTCAATGGATAGAACGGTATCCAGGTAAATATGCTATTTTATGTTTTAATCATAATTTTTTTCATAAATATATTTTTTAAACATAAAATCAATAAAAATAATAATCCATTAATAATGGATATATAAATGAACTTTATCACTGTGTGGATGCAGTAGTCCACATGTAAGAACAAGTTATATTTTCACTTCCAATTTGATAGAAATGACTGTGGATATTTGTAGTTCAATAATAATAATATCCTTTGATTACATTTATTACAAATAGTATATTATAATATCATTAATAATATAAGGATCATTCCTTAAAATATTACATAATATTTAGTGAAGTCATGAATTTTACTTTATTTCACATTGAGGATGTTTTCAGGTTTAATGCTCCAAAGAATTAGTATACAATACATTGATAACATCCAATAATTTAACAAGGTGGATAATAATAAAATAGTATCCATTTCAACTAAAAAAATAATATGAAAAATAAAACATGATTTCATTGAAAAATAATTAAAACATTTAACATGACTTCCTCTTTTATCATACCTAGAATTATACTCAGTGAAAAACATTTAAAAACCATTGATACACTCAAAAATCTCCCTAAGATTCACAAATAAAGAAAATTTTTAGTCCAATGAATACATGAAAAAGCATTAATATACATTTTATTGATAACTATATAACATGAATAGTAAAACCATGAAGTAGCCTTGGAAAATCATTACTATATCACTATTACATTCACACATTCAAATAGAATAATTGTACAGTCAAATTCCTTCTCCAGAGTACCCATTGAATTGGAGATCTTTAGTGGGGATCACCCTTCATATCTTTAGCTATGGTGGATATCAAATCATAATATCATGAAAAAATGGGTTTAATGCCATCATATATTGAGATATAATTGAATGAACCCATAATAATAAATTTCAAATGAATATATCAAGAATAAAACACTTCATAACTCATTTAAAACCACTCTCAAAACAAATTCAAATATCAAAATACCATTTGATCGTAAAAATCATTTAAAATATAAAATCCACATACATAATAATTAAATAATATTATTTAAAAAATAAATATTAAATCATATATAAGAAATATTATAGTAATAAAGTGTCATGAAAGTGGGAGATCTTTCTCATGACATATAAAAAATAACCGACTTCTTGAATTTTATAAAAGATTCTATTTAAAGGGATTCTAAAAAATAAGTGAGTCCCTTAAATTAAACATAAAAAATATCCCTTTAAAAAAAATTTGAAAGAATTTAATCCATTAATAAACATATATAAAGATTCATAAAAATCATTTTGAAAACATGGACATAAATTATATAGATTTATAAGAATAAATTACTAGAACATTTAAAATAATGATTTTGTTAAAGAGTCCCTCATCATCGATTTGACTTCCTTAAAAAGTGTTCAAACCACCTGTATAATTGTATAAAGATTTTTTTTAATTTATTAATGAACTATAATTTCATTTATAATACCTTAAATGTTATTCTCATAACATTATCTAGTAATTTATTAATAATATTTTTTTTACTTCCATTGTTTTCAGTGTGTTCCTTTCATGGATTCCATGGTCAGTTTATTATCAGATTCCTTGTAAAAATGATTTTATGATCCATAAATCAATACATATATAAATTTTGTTCATTTTATAACATTCAAGTGAATTTAAAAATTCGACGATCTTCGGTAAAAGGTCAACACAAACTCATTGTATGAGAATGCGGTGTATTGACACCCTATTAATGACGATTTCCTTATTTTACGAATAAAAAGAGATTATGAGGAATTTTATGATGAATGTAATATAAAAAAAAAATTCATGTTTATGTATGATACTTATGTTTTCAAGAAACACTACATTGGATATAAGGATAAGGTAGAGGTGAGAAACAATTTAAAAGAGAAAAAGATGGAATTTACCACTTGAAAATTACTCATTGAGAACCTCCTTAGGCACTTTGAAGTGGTCTTTTTGTGAGACCATTGGAACTAATCCATGACAAGGGATGAGGAGAATGGAATTGAGAATAATATATTTGAGAAACAGGTCTCATGGTGATGATTTTTTGTTATGTAAGGAGCCTCCTTTTATAATTGAGATGAGGGGTAAATTAGGAATTAGTCAAATTATTAAAATATAATAAATCTATTATTGAGTGCATGGTTTTCATAAATTCATAAGAACCAATGGGTGTTACATTTTTGAATAAATATTATCATTTTTCCCTTGTACAATATTTTTTTTGTTTTTAAATAATTTAGTAAAATATTTTTTTCATGAAATAATATTTTTTCTCAAAATAAAAACTAATCTTTAGTATGACATTAAACAAAACAAAATAAAATTCCAAATTAAGATCATATTTCTTATTATAACATTGATATATCATATTAATATAGTTAATTACGTACGTAACTGGAAAATATCAATTTATATTCCCTTTATTATTGTTAGAATCACTAATTTGATTTATTCATTAATTAAATAATTACTGCATCATAATTGGTCAAGGAAATAAGTAATATATTGATTACCTAAAAATTAAAATTAAAATTTCATAATTAATATAAATTTAACATATCTTAATAAAATATTTATCTTCGAAAATCTATACTGTAAAACCACACATTAAGAATAGAATACTAATTAAAAACTATAATGTGAAAACATGACTTCATTTTGATTGAAAATATTATTAAGGCCATAAAGTGATAAATGAATGTCCAAAATATCCCCAAATCAAATAAAAATGAGGTAATGGTTGAAAAAAATTATATTAAAATATTTAGAAAAAATATGGATCATTTAATTATTCATATAATTTTAACTAATAAAATGTTATTTATTTTTCTTATGCTTGCACTAGAACTGCATTGGTGTTACAAATTCATTATTTTTAATTATTTCATATATAATAATTAGAAATAAATCACTATTATAAAAATAATTTATGTAGGTTGAAAATAAAATTCCAGATTATTTTATTTTTCATATTAATTATTATTCATGTGAAGACAACATCATAAATTTGTTATTTTTTCTTTTATTTCCCTCTTTAGTTATTTCACAAACAATTAAATAAGATTAATTTTATATAACCCTTTAATTATAAATTAATAGAAATACATATCAATCATAAATACTAATTAACAAATAAGTCATGAATATAATTTATATCACAAATTTATTATTTATAAGGAATAAAATTTGATATTGCAAATGCTCCAGAGTCACTGTGTTGGCACTGATAACAATTTTTATACTTTTCATGAAAAAAATTATAAAATAATTTTTTTGAATTATTAATTTAATATATCACTCTTATAATATCATAATTTATTTATTAATAGAATTTAATTAATTTTATTTCATAAATATGACTTAATGATAATAAAAAAATAGAAAATTTTAAAAAAAGTGTATTTTTTTATTTAGAAAAAATTAGACTTGTTCAGAAAATTATAAAATACTAATACTAAGATAATTTCTTAATTATAAACTCAAAAAACCTATTATTTTTTTCAATATTTAAAATTATATAATTGAAAAATTAATGTTTAAAATAAATAAACATATAATAAATTATTTATTTTAAGAATTAAGGAACACAGTGAATATAACTATTTAATAGAAGAATTCTAATAAATATGATTCTATGAATACCTAGGTTGTTAAATTCTCCCACCATTTTTGAAATTTCATCCTCAAATTTTGATTCACTTTTCAATCAAATGAGGATAATTTCCCCAAATATCATTGTCAAATTCCCATGTTTCTTCTTCAACCCTGTGGTTTCTCCAAAAATACTTAACATATTGAATTACCTTATTCCAAAATACATGCTCTCTATGATTATGAATATGTATAAGTTTCTCTTTATACGAAATGCTATCTTGCATCATAACTAATAATTGCATCAAAAAATGAGAAGGATCTGACACATACATTCCTAATATTGAAACATGAAAAACATTGTGTACTTGAGATAAACTTGGAGGCAACGATAGCCTAAAGGAAATAGGTCAAACTATTTCCAGAATTTCCTAAGGACTAGTGAACTGTGGAGTCAACATTACTTTCTTAACAAAATACATAACTATTTTCCATGGATAAAAATTGATCAATACATGATCACCTCCCTCAAATGAAAGATCTTTCCATCAGTTATCTGCATCACTTTTTTTTCAACACTGAGCTAACCTCATATATTGATAAATCAAATTGAAATATATCTGGTAGTTCATATACCAATTTTGGTCCCATAAACATCCTTTACCTTACTTTATCCCAAAATTCTAGAGTATGAAACCACTTTCTATATAATTCCTTAAAAGGTGCCATCTGCATACTAGAATAAAAACTATTATTATATGAAACCTCAAATAAAGTAATTTTATGATCCCGACTTACCTAGAAATTTAATGAACATGATTGAAGCGCATCGTCAAATTTTATAATTGTTCACTCTCACATTCCATTATATTGAGGATGGAAAGGTGTGTCGAAATTTTATACAATACCCAATTACTTGTGAATTCTATTCTAAAATTTAGAAGTTAACCTAGGATATCAATCCGATATAGTGGAGAGAGTCACTCTATATAACATACAAATATCATTGAGGTACACTGAAGAAAGTTAATATACATAAATAGTGTTGTGAATTGGGAGGAAATGTGAAGATTTATCCAAATCATCATCAATAACCAAAATCCCATTGTCACCTCAAAAAGTATATGGTAGTCCCACCCGAATTACATAGATATATTTTACCATTTCCACTATGGCATTGGAAATGGTGGAAGCATCTCATTTAATAACTATTATACATCTTTAACCGATTACCATGTCAGATATTTCATGGTGAAATTAGAAATATCTATTTTCATTCCATCCCACCTATAATAATCTTGAACACTTTATAAATTATAGTTCATCAAGGATGAACTAAAAATGGATTACTACGATCTTCACATAACAGATCCTTTTTCAAATATGAATTGCATGTCATAAAAAATAACTTCCCAAATCTCAAAACATAATCTCTATCAACATTAAACACTGACAACTAACCTTTCTTTACCAATTATACCTTTTTTTAATGACTTATATTTGTCATTCTAGTCATTCATAATTCAATCCGAGATAGATGACTAAAATTTCACCTACAAAAATGAATTTCCCACACAAAAAATTCCAAGACAAAATTTATAAAATCACCAACCAGTGGGTCCTGTTCCAAATAAATCATGGTTACTGTAGCATTATTTTTACAACTCAATACATTGGCCACTCGGTTTTCTTCTAGGATTTTATTAAATTGTGAAATAATAATCCTTTATTAATTACAACCGACTTCTCTTTCTCATGTTCAATTATATTGGATTGATTATATACTTTACACTTTTATGATCAGTATATATTTCACAATTAACTAATTAAAATTGATGCCTCTAAATTTTTAATGCAAAAACAAACATTAGATAATTACAAATCATATGTAATGAAATTTATCTCCTGAGGTTTCAACTAATTTAAAGCATAATCAATTACCTAGTCATTCATAATTATTACACAACCCAGTCCTTTTAACAAATAATCACTACAGATGTAAGATTCACTATTTTTAGATGGCATGGTCAAATATGGAGTATTCACCAACATTCTATTCAATCTATGAAAAAATAATCAAAATATTTTTTCTATATGAACTTAACTCCTTCCTAAGTTAAAATTTTCATTGGGTGAGATTACCATGATAATTTTTTAAGAAAACCTTCAATAATAGACCACCAATCTGAGAAAACTCTGAATATACATTTTATTTCTTGGTCTTGGACATTATTCAAAAACATTTTTTAATAGAATCAATAGATATAACATCTTTATTAAAAATGTGACCATAGAATGAAATTTTGTACAACCAAAATTAACACATTCTAAATTTTCCATACAGTTACATTTATTTAATGGTTTTTATAATAATCTTGAAAAGTTGTTTATATTGGTCTTTACTTTTATAATATTCCAAAATGTAATCAATAAAAATAACCACAAACATATCAATGAACTCATTGAATATTCTATTCATAAGATCCATGAATAAAACAGGTGCATTGGTTAACCTAAACAACATAACTATAACTTAAATATTCCCATATCAAGTACAAAATATAGTATTTAGAATGAATCATACCTTAACATTCACCTGATGCTACCCCGAACTGAATTAAATCTTCAAAAAAAAAACTATGCTCCCTAGACCTTATCAAAAAAATAATCAATGGGATGTAAAAGGTAAATGGTTTTATCAGATATGTTATTAAATTCTTTGTAATCAATGCAACATATCATTAAACCATCTTTAATTTTATTAATGATGAGAGGAGAAACTTGTGTTGAAGTGTTAGGTCAGAAGAACCTGTTATATAATAATTTGTACAACTGATATTCAATTCATGAATTTATACTTGAGGCATTCAATAAGGTGATTTTGTTATTATCTTATCCTAAATAACTAAGTCAGTAGTATAGTAAAATTTTCTATTAGAAAAAACACCTATAAAATCATCTGAAAAATGCTCATGATACACCTTTAACACTTTCACATAATTAATCTAAATAGTTCTACTACATTCAAAAATATATTATAGATAACATTCATTTATATCTTTTACCAATTTATCATTTCCTCATATGTTATCAATTATAAGGTTTCAGTCTTGTACACAAATTGAAACTCTTTTTGAAAGGAAATTTATTTATCTCTATAAGAAATCTTAGCTTGGTAAACATAAATTCAATCCATACCTATGTTAACATCAAACTGTACTAAAGAAAAAATAATAGTATTTTTAGGTAAAATCCTTCCCCATACAATTACAAAAATATTATTATAATTTCATTTCCCTATAATATTTCATCCATGTGTTTTAAACACAATATCTATATTAATTTCTTCAATTATAATTTCATATTTATAAGATTATTTATTCAAAATGAATGTATGTGTAAAACCTAAATCAAAGAACACAATGGAATATTTTATTGAAGTAAGAAATGTACCTGATACAACTTTTTTTGATGTCTCAAAATTTGATGAACAAGCTGTAAAAGATTTTTTTAATGCCTTATGTTTCTAATTGTGTTGATTTTCCATCTGAGTAGCCAGATTATAAAAAGTATTAGCAAAATGACCCAAATACTTAGAGTTAAAGAATACTACCTTTAGTTTATCTTTATTATTATTATCATTTTCCTTTAACTTATGATCCTGGTTTCTAAATATTCTACATTGGTAGCACATCCTAGAATTAACAATACATTATCAAGGATATTTTTTATGACACTTTTCACAATATGGGAATTTAATTTTCTTACCACCAAATATTATTAGTGAATTATTCTAAAAATCATGAAAACATTAATTCTTATTAATATTATCACCATGTGGAAAATATGTGTCATCAAACTCCATTTCAACCATTTGTTCACAAAGAACAACTTTCTCATTGATTTTAAATTATTGTGTGGCCAAATATCACTATAAACCAAGTTTCAATATTGAGTAAAAATGATTAATTTTTTAATCTGTATACCGAAAAAAGTCAGCAACACATTTGACAATCATATGACGTTTTCTTTATATAAAGCTATTGAATCTCCATCTTTTTTCCTCAACTCAATAATTCATTTCCATTCATAGTTGATTACCCATTGGGAAATATTTCTCAAAGAAATTATCCTTGAATGTTTCCCATTCCATTGAATTAAAATCTTCTTTCACTCTATTATTATTAGCCAAATATGAACATATTTTAACCTATCCATAAAAATGATATATGGAAAGGGTTACGTTAGGATATTTTGAAAATACCATGAAATCTAATATTTTTTTTCTAGTTGTCGATTCATCCATCGTCTACCACCGGGTGAGATGATATACTGAGTGATGGGGGATGTTTCTTCATGAAATGATCCAAAAAAACATATTAATTTGTGGTGGATCATTTTAATCTATAGAATATATTTTAAAAATTTTTATCACCTAAGTCATCTGATCTATTAAAATCACAAACTACACGGTTCTAATTCCAGCAATTCCAGGATGCAGATTCATAATGATATTGGCCTCCAAATTACTTCCTACATCAGCTTACATGTTTCTTATATAGAAAATCATTAAGAATATACTTATCTTAAAATAAGAAACATGGTAATATTCAACAGATTTATCCTATTTAATTAACAATTATATAAAAAACATTTCTAGTAATGTATTAACATTATCCTAACCCCTACAGTTATCAACACTATCTTTTGATACCAAATATAAATATTGGGCCGTAAATAATTTCCTAAACATTATGTATGTAAATAATTTTACTTTATTTCACATTGAGGATATTAACATGTTTATATATTTATAGGACTAGGAGATAATACAAACATAACATCCCATATTTATACATGGTGTATACCACAAAAATATTATCAATTTCTTCCAAAAAGTAAAATATTTAGAAAAAAGATAATTTCACCAAAAAAATATTCAAAACATTAAAAATTACTTCCTTTAGTCTCTTATGAATCCTTATAACCTATGAAAAACATTTATAAACTTATTATGAACATTAAAAACCATGTAATGAAAAAATAGAAAGAAAAATGTCAGTCTAGTGAAAACATGAAAACCCATTAAAAAATTCTTAAAAACTCAATAGAATTAATAGAAATGTCATCCATCCACCTTGGGAAATCATTACAATTTCACTCTACCATTTATATGAATAAAAGAATAACGATAGAATCATATTCCTTATTCGGAGTACCTAATGCATTGGAGATCTGTAATGGGTCTCACTCATTATATCAAGAGATATAATGGGGCTCAAACCTTCATATAATGAGATATAATGGGGATACAACCATCATATATTGATTAATAATAGTATCAACCCATAATAAACCAAGTTCTAGGAACATATCATTAATAGAATTCTTAATAACTATTAAAACCATGAGAAAAAACATTAAGATATTAAAACAACATTTTTTTCATAAAAATAAATTTAAAAAAAATAAAAAACACGCACATAATAATGAAATAGTATTATTAAAAATTATACGAAAATATATATGTTTTACAATAATAAACATTCATGAACGTGGGAGTTTCTGCTAATACAGTTAAAAAAATAAAATAATTTTTTTGAATTTCATAAAAGAGAAATTTAAAAAAATTATAAAAAGGAAAGACCCTAATAAAACACATTAAAAATATACCATTTAAAAAAACATTAGAGAAATTAAAAAATTAAAAACCATATAGATACAATAATAAAAAATATATAAAAATCATCTATATAACATATAATGACTATGAAGAATAAATCATTAAAACATTGAAATCAATGTTTTAGTTAAAGAGTCCCTAACATTCAGTTTAACTTCCTTAAAATTTATAAAAATCTATTGTATAATTGTTTGAATACTGTTATAAATTTATTAAAAAACTGTTCTTGTATTCATAATACCTTACATGATCATTCTATAACATTTCGCACACATTTATTAATAATATATTTTTTTCTATTGATTCAGTTAGGTTCTTTTCATGGTTTCCCAGGTTATTTTATTACTTAATTACTTGTCAAAAAGACAAAATACTATATAATTGAGAAAAAATATATATTTATGTCATTTTCAACAATTATATATGAATTTAAACATTCCATGATTTTCATAAAAGGGAAAAAAAATCACCATCCATAAATGTGGTGAATTGACACACCATGGACAATGATTCCATTATGTAATAATAAAAGGTGATCATGAGAGATTTTATGTTGAATATACCATAAAAAAATATTACCAAATATATATGATATTTAATTTTTCATGAAAAAATATTTTTGAGGTGAGGATAAGGTCATGGTGAAAAAGAATTCATATTATAAAAAGAAAGAATTTTCCTCTAGAAAATTTCCCATAGAGAACTTACTTTGGATATTCGAAGGGGTTTTTTGTGAGACCAAATGCACTATAATCTGTAATGGGATGAGGACAAGGAAATTTTGAAGAAAATAGTCCTAAAAAAAGGCTCAAGGGGATGAATTATAATGAAGGAAGGAGCCTCCTTTTATAATTGAGGTTAGGGGTAACTTAAGAATTGATAAATTTATTAAAATATAATTAATATATTATAGTGTTTATGAATTCCAAAAATTCCTAAAAATTAAATGATAATAAATACTGGAAGGAATATTATCATATTTTAACTTGTTAATTTTTTTTATGATTGATAAATAATTTAATAAAATATTTTATTCATGAAATAATAATTTTTGTCTAACTAAAAACTATTCATCACTATGAATTTAAAGACATCATAAATATTTTAAAATTCAAATAATATTTTTTGAAAAATCATTGAAATAGAATATTAATATAATGATTTCATTAACTATCTTAAAAATATCAATGTATATTTTTTTTATAATTTTTAATATCAATAATTTGATTTATTCATTAATTAAATATTTACTCCATGAGAATTGTTCACGTAATTAAGGTATTTATTTATTTGAAAAAATTAAAAATGAAATTTTATAAAGAAGATAAATTTCTCACATTTAAAGAATATATTAAATTTATAAAAACATTTCTTTAGAACCATACATTAAAAATGTTATATTAATTAAAAACTATAATGTGGAAAATTTACATCCGTTTGAAATAAAATATTATAATGTCCATAAAGTGAATATGTGGGTGAAAAATGTCGCCAAATAGAATAAAAATATATATAACGGTATAAAAACACATATCAAAAATTATTTCTCAAAAATATGGGTAATTTAATAATTCATATAATTTTAGTGAAAAACATTTTATTTATTTTTCTTATTCTTGCACAAGCGCTGTATCATCATTTCACATTCATTAATGTTATTTATTTAAAATATAAATATTAGAAATAAATTACTATTATATAAATAAGTTAATTAGGATAAAAATATTTTTTTTTCAGTATGTATTTTGACTAATAAAAATGTCAAGACAACTACTTAAATTTGGTAGTTTGTCTTTTGATGCCCTACACAATTATTGTATACACTTTTGGATAATATTAATTATATATAACTCCAAAATTATAAATTATTAGCCCAAACCATCAATTTTTTTTAAATTAATAATAACATCATGATAATAATTTTTAGAACCCAAATAATAGTTATAAGCGGCCAAATTTTACATTGCCAATTTTGTGCATGCATTGTATGAGCACTGATAATAATTTTTATACTTATCACAATATAAAGTATAAAATGCATGTTTGGAATTATTTCTCTACCAAATTACTCATATAATTTAATAATTTATTTAGTTAATAAATTTAAAAGGAATTTATATCATAATTATGTATTCTTGATGTCACAAAAAATAAAGTATTTCTTAAAAGAATGTATTTTTTACTATTCTCCAAAATTTAACTGTTTTCAAATAATTATCAGAAATTCACACTAAGATAGTTTCATCATGATTAAATAAAAAATTAAATTAGTTATTCAAAATTTAATTCAATAAATGAAAATTTAATTTTTTAAATAAATGACAATATAATATTTTTTTAGAATTACATAACATAATTAATATATTTATTTTAGTCAAAATAATAAACAAATGAATCTATAAATACATGGGTTGTTATAAATACCACAAAATTATATGAGGTATAACAATTATGAAAATGAAAATGACCGGTTTAGAGTCATACTTCATTATTGATAATCCTTTTTTCCATACACATTAAGCGTTAGTGGGTTGTCTTTTTGAAAGACTATAATATCTATGATTTAATGATGGGATATTTGAAGGTATTATGGTATGGTTTGGTCAATTTAGAAGGCTCATATTGTGTTAGTAAGATAGGATAATAGGTTCCCTTATATAAGTGAGGGGGCATAGAGCTCTTGGAATTGCGAAAGGTATTAAAATATAGTTGATTAACTCTGAAGAAAATTGATTCTAAACTGATAGATTTTAAAATAAAATTATTTCCTATAAAAGTTTCATAAAAAAAAGTTTATTTAAGTGTTTATGTAATTTGAAACCTTATATTAATTTTTAACACCATGATCATCAAAATTTTAACCTTGAACTTTGAAAAATATTTTTCAATATTAAATTGTAATAATTTTACTCATAATGTAAAAATTAGTTAATTAGTGGACAAGGGATTAAATTTTATAATATATTACCAACATTTTCCTATTTATATATTTTTACTTTTTTATATAATTTTAAAAAATATTTTTTTGAATATCATTATGGTAATTTTTAACACTGTTCACTTAATTTTATTTAAAGACAAAATAAATGCAGTTAAATTAAAATATAAACCATTATCACGACTATAATATTTTATATTAATATATTGAGTTATTGGAAAAGTGCATTCAGAAAAAATATACAACTTCTGATTTTTTAAAAATATAAATTTTTATTTTTTTATTAGTTGAAAAAATACCATGTCCACATTGCATAACAATCTATGTTAAATATTGAATTACTAAAAAAATAAATAATATACTATCATAACGAAATTAAATTTTGTTTGAAATAAATATTTTGACCCAAAATATTCATTTTTTTCAATATGTAAAAATTTTATAGTTATTAATAGTTAGATAGTGTTATTTTGTATTTATTGTTTATTTAAATTCATATAAAGGTGTTTATTAAGGAAATATAGAACCAATTGAACATATATTCAAGAATATGATAGAAATTTATGAAATATGAACATCCAATACGATAAATGAGATTTATTGAGAAAATTTAATTAATTACCCCTAATGATATTATCTGGTTTTAACCATACTAAGGTAAAACATATTTACCAAGGTTACTATTCATAAATCCCAAAAAGAAAAATGAAATATTTACCTAATTTGGAGAAAATTATTCAAAAAATTGATTCAATTTGTCATGATTCAATATATAAAAGTGGAAGAAATTAATTTTCACTCAAAATTAAAATATCTATGAAGTACTATTTTTCCAAAAAATGCTATTATATATATAAAAATGTATTTATACCAAATTCAAACAAAAAATTTTATTACAATGAACATAATTGGATAATGATTAATATAAGAGAACTAATATTACTTTTAATCCAATTAAAAGATTTAACTTTTTTAATGGTTAAAAAAAATTAGTTTTCAATAAAAATTATTATTTCATCACAATTCATTGAGAAAGAAAACAGTTTAAGAAAAAATAAAAAAATTATCCTAGGAAACATTTTACCTGATGAGTTCAAGAATTAATTTTTTTATAAAATTAAATTTCCAAATTTTCAAAAAATTAATTAGAATATTCCAACACAATTTTTTTATAAAAACAAGTTTTTTAAGAATAATGGTTTTTTGAAGAATAAAATAACATTACAATTTTTTTTTTCATTTATCCTATGATATAATTTGTCTATTGAAATTGAGTAGGACCTTTATATATAATTAATAATGTTATTAATCTTATTTAAAACCATAAATTCAATGGGATGGATATTATGGTCACATTTGAATAATATTATAGGGTTAATTTATGTTTGGCATGCCATATTTTTCATGATCTTGAAAATAATGGTCTTTTAAAAATCATTGAGTTTTAAATAATTCTACCAATATCAACCATGAATCCACTTTTTTTTATTATAATTCACTATTTTTATAATTTTTATGAGAAGCGCTAAATGAATTTTTAATACCATTCTTATCAATAGAGGATTGATATAAATTTATAATTAATACTATTCCAGTATAATATCCCATCATCTTAAGGTGAACTCACAATGATTTTCTAACATGTGTTTAATGTTTTTTAATAAATTTACCTCTTATATTTTTTTCATATTAAAAATAACATTATTCGTTATTATAAAATTATTAATGTGTGTGATGAAATAATAATCCCCTATTGAGGATTGATGTATCATTCACCTATATAAATGTATGAAAATAAATTTTCGTGGTCTGGTGGACTGAAATGACACTATCTTATATGTTCCATTAATTATTTTTTACATTCGACATGGTTTAAATATATCCACCCTTTCATTCATCAACAAAGAAAAGTGTCATACATTATTTTATCTAGAAATCATTCCAATAATCCTTTGACCCAAAATGTCATAGTTATTGTGTCTTGAATTATTATCTTCTTTATATTTCATATAACACATGTAACCTAAATTTATAATATGTAATAAGTTATTATAGGCTCTTATCAATTCATTATTTCTCTTCCATCAATTAATAAAATTATGATACAAGAATTACTTGTTAAAAGAATATTATTCCCATCATCGAAGATGAAACACACCATGATTTTAATATAGAAACATCATGTTCAACATCATATATAAAATACAACATTTATCTTATAATAAAATGTGTCACCTTGTGACTTTAAAATATATGTTTTTAAATAAATTGAATTTCAATAATATCTTTTGATGTATGAAATACTAGTTTTAAATGAAGCATGATACCCTACTAAAATATAAATATTTAAACATGATGATTATAAATTTATAGTCAAATCTATTAATATTAATTTTACTAAATAAATTATAAAATTAGATATATTACACATAAAAAAAATAAATTAATTGAATATAAATTAATTAGCAATAAAATATGAATCATTTGAATGTAAAAGAAATGTATTATGAAAAATCTATATTTTTTGAAGGAAATGGAATCCTTAATTACTGAGAAACTATGATAAAACTAATTGTTTACACTTATAGAAAATATAAATGTTAAAATTAGGAAAATTTTTGAACTATTCATATCGATATTATCATTGGTTGATGGTTTTTTAAATAATCATTTTGCGAGGAAATGTGAAATATAATTATCTTTATTTAAAATATCATTCTCATTTTGATTTTTTTAAAAAGAAAAATTATATTTCAAATTGGGTTTATTGTAGAAATAGTCTTTTTATATTATAATGAAAAAAAATTGATTTTATTTTAATCAACTTAATATTTAATTTGGATATTAAAACCATCTATATTTATCATAATTTTTTATTCTGAATCCTGTATATTCATCAATTATATATATATATATATATATAATTTAAAATTTAGTTTCCCATATTCTGTAAATTGAATATCTAAAAATGGATTATAAATTCAGAATAATCATAATTTATATTATATAATTATTTCAATATAAAATAATACGATTTTGAATAATGAAAATACTAAAGATTAATTACCTTAGATTATATTTTAATGTGTTTACTTGGGGTTAAACTATGATGATAAGGGTAAAAATTAAATTTCATGTTTTTAAAATATTATATTATAATCATATTTCCACTATATCCATCAAAAAATCAAATAAAAGTTCATTTTTAATCATTTTTTGGGAAATACATTCACATTTTGGATTCTTTTAGGAAATTTCCATGAAATTTATAAGAGGGTTCCCATTCCTAAATTACAAAAGGTCACTCACTACCTTTGGCTCTACATGCCAGTAAAGACCATTGGGAAAAAACCAGAAACATGATCTCCACAACAACAATAAACATATTATATAATTCTTATCCCTCCAAAAAAAATCCCTATGGACCATAAGAGGATATCCACATGAGGGTTTTCTTAGTGAAAATAATTTTCGTTGAAAGGTTCTTTCATTTTAATTCTTATTTTCTACCTTAAATTAACTATTAACTCCTCCAATATAAAAATGTTAATATCTCCAATATAATATTATATTTTTATATTGTTATAATAATATTTATCCATCTGTAACTCCCTTAAATTGCAAACGAAATCATTGATCATGTGCATAGGGGATTACCACCTCGCGAAATGATGTAATTTTTTTCCATAACCACCATTAATTGATGAATTTAATGATGGATTTGAATTTTTTCTAAAAATATTTTTAATATTTTTAGACTTTTAAAATTTTTATATCACATATAATATTTTATGTTCCATTCCATCGAAAATTCGATAAAGTGTATTATTTGTACTATGGTCTCCCACCTCGTGAAGTGATGTGATTTGTTTAACAGATACAATTTTTATGAAAATTACTATGCATGAATTTGAGCAATTTATGTGACATAAATGAAATTATACTGTTTTTTAAGATTATTATATCATACACTCCCTTACCATTTCACCCACCAGGGTAAGGATAACATTGCCCAGGCATACATACGACCTACCATCTCCAAGATGAAATGTGCTCAATTATCTATGTTAAAATTTGAATAATGATAATAAAAACATATATAATGAAAAATTATATTTATAATACTATTATCATTCTATAGATTATGGAGCTATATAATATGTGAAGAAACGAGAAATTTCTTGACAAAAATAGACATGAGAAACTTCACTAATTAACACCTAATACAATTATTATAATGGAATATTATAAAAAAAGGTGATAAGAAATTGAAAAACTATCATATATGATATTTTAAATACTAATAATTTTATTTTATAAGTTAATAACAAGTTTAGAAGTTCTATATATGTTGTTAAATCCTGTTAATCCCAAAATAAGCATGAAGTAAAAGACTTCATGTCAATTTCCCTTGATTGAGATGTATTGTAGGGTTATGCCCAAACATTCTTTTATATAACATATATACAAACTTTTATAAAATGAAATAACATAAATAAATATTAATTAATCATATTTTAAGCTTCTATTTAAATTATTTTCATCCAAGGGTGTTGAAATTAAAACTAAAAACTAGAAAAGATTTTAATTAATCAATTTAATTTCATTGGGTTATATTAATTCATTTATGTCTTTGATTTTCCAATATTATTTGTAAATTTTCTTAATATATTATTTTTTATTTTAACTTTTTTATGCCTATTTACATTTGGAACACAAAACTTATTCATTTATTAATTCTTATTTTATTTAAAACAATTTATACTTGAATTTCCTTGGAAGGAAATTATTTTCAGATAAACCCCATAAATTTTTTTCTACCAAAGATATTAATTAACTTTCTCTAGTAATATTCCCATTTTTTTAATCATTGGTGCATAAAATGATACATAAAATGTTTTTATGAAAATCCGACATTATTTCTATCTTCGGTGAAAAATATTTTTTCTTTTAAATCAAAGTTTTCTAAAAACCATTTAATTTTTTTAACAATCTTAAAAATAATTTATTAATGATTTTCTTACCCCTAAGGTAATTTTTTTAAAAATTTATTTTAAGTAATCTTAATGTCATTTTCCAAATGAGGCTCATTATGGCTTTCACAAAAAAACATGCTCGGAATCATCGTTTATACATGTACGAAATGTATATAATTTCTTATTTCCATGAAGACTTAATGTTTTATATATTATATTATATTATTCCAAAGATATTTTCAAATAAAATTCATTTAATTTTATATTTTTAACTATTTTACTCCAATTTTTTTTTGAAAAGAAAAATTTTATTTTCCTTAATTGTGTTTTAAAATATCATCTTATTTTATTGCAGTTCATTAATGATTAAAAAAATTTATATTAATTATACTATAATGGGGATATTTTTAATTGATACCATCATTAATATTTATATGGATGGTTTATGATCATTTTGATTGGTTAATGTATTGAAATTCACTTTGATGATTTATTTTTGCAATCATTTACTATTCGTTGAAATATATACTTCCCTATGATCATTAAAAATATAATTTGAATTACATATCCATATTATTTATCATGGATATACTTATTATTTATCTATATATAATTTCAAAAAATGGTTTTTTAAATTTAATGATTTTCAATTAACTGTATAAATATTTATAATGTTGTATTTTTAGTCAATACATATATATAATTAGAAGGGATATTGATTCATTAATTAAATTGGTTATTATATATATAAGAAATTATTTAGGAATTTATTTAATGGAGGGGATCAGTTATCGATAAACCATCTATGCATCAGTTTCCTCAGAAGGTGAATTAGTAAGCTAACATTAAACGTATTTCTACTATATTTTTAAACAGTCTAGTGAATGGTCATGACTGTAGATGTATCATGTTCCTAAGAAGATAATGTCTGATGATTAATAATTTCCTTCATTAAAAATTAATTTTACATTTTCGATGTTATTTTCACAATTATATTATCTCTCAAAGTATTTCCTTATCAGTATATTCTTTATATGACATGTGTTTTTAGTTATTAATCTTCCGATATTGATTATGATTTACTTATAATCCTTGATATTTTCATAATGATATTATCTTTTAATTTTCTTAATTCACAGTTTATTAATTACAAAAAATTTGTCTCTTATTTACATTTCTATATTAACTATGAATTATATTTTCATGATATTCTAGTTATTATGATGGAATGTGTTTGTAGTTATTTAACATGCCACATTTATTATAATTATTGATTTATGGAAGCTTTTTTTAACATTTCTTTATTGATATTTTAAGCCCTCTCTTATTTTTTATTCCTTCCCATGAATCTATGAGGTGTATCAATAATGATATTAAAGGATATGATATATAGAATAATTATATTCTCAAAGAAAATTGCTTTTTTTAAATGTAATATGTGAATAGTCTATATATATCAATTTTATTAAGACTAATAAACTATTATATCATTCAAGATATGTTTCATGGTATATTATGAAAATATAGTAAGGAAGACACCGACTTTGGGACTAGGTTCATGGTTTCTATAGTTGGTATCAAAGGAAGATAATAGAGAACATGGAAACTATATTAAAGAAAAAATAGATTAAGGAACAAACCCCAATGGATAAGCAATAAGGTAAGTATAGAATAACAACTGAATGATTTTTGTAAGGATGAAATTATATTTTTTTCATAGAAATAAATCCATATTTGGAAATTATAAGGGGATGTGGTTTTGGGATAGAGGTACCAAGGGTTAATAACTCAAAAAAGGGAACACAAGGATTGATAGAATCATCACCTATACCATGAAAAAGGGCCTTAATAAAGACATAATTCGACACTCTTGGGGGATATTCTTTTGATAATACAAATTTTCCTTATAAAATCTTTATGTAGGATTTAAAAACAATTATATCCCCAAACCAAGCATGTTTCTTATTGTGATATTTTCTATGAAATATTTTCAAAATTTATGTAATATTTTTCAATATTTTTGAGATTATAAATTATGTTTAATAATATTATGATATAATAGAGGATATTAAATGGTTTATATATTTCATATATCTGAAGGAATGGGAAATCTATCAATTCAAATTCACCAAAGAGTATGTTTTATTGTTTATTTGAATGTTTTTTTGACTATATTAAATTATGAACTTGTCTCATAAAAATTATCATAATAAGAGGACATAATATCCTGTTCTATAAATTTAGTGAATTACTTCAACATGTTTTATGTCTTTGAAGAGAATAAAGATAATAAAAGGATAATTGATAAAAAATAGTTAAGTCGATGAAATAAAATATTGATTTTCTATAAGTGATAATTGTGGAAAGAACATCTAATATACTTGATTGAAGGGAATGAGAGTTCACTATAACTGCATTGAGAAAGGTCACCATACTCTGGATATCAAGGGAAATAAAAAACATCCAATGATAAATTATTCAACTATATGTATATGGAGAACTACAAAAAAAGATTCCACAAACATCAAGGGATTTTATATCTGAATAATCTAAGGGACCATGGTTAAAATTGGGCGATTACAAAAATATAGTGGAATAACTAATATTATTATATTGGATTAATGAATTATGATATAGGAGTATTTAATAAATTATATTATTTTCATAAGAATCATTACAAATGTAAAGAATTTAATACAATGTCACGACATGTCCCCTAGGGCCTATATCGTGACTACCCCAAGCACGCCTTCCATAGGTCAGGGTCTAGCGACTATCACAAAAGGCGTAAATCCCTAAATTGGGAAGACATTGCCTTTATAACTGTAAAAAACACATCAGACTACACAACTGGATGCAAAGAACTAAGTAAAACTATATACAAAACATGTGATGGAAAGTAAAAGGGGTAGGAAATACAAGCCCAACTAGAAAGTACAAGTACAACTGAAAGGAAGTACAATTTAAGAAAATTAAAGAAACCATTGGGTCGTCTTATGGGGTTCCTACCTGAAATGTAGGTACAGATGGCCTCCTCAGCACTGCATGTCCATATGTCTCCTATATGCACCATCACACCAAGTGATCCACCTCCGGGTACCGTCCAATCCTGTTACTCTCTGACTCAGTCAGCGCTGTCCGTCGTCTGCAACCAACACAACAAGGTGCAGGCATAGCCCGTGCAGGGGTGAGTATAACGATACTTAGTAGGGACCCTAAGACCCTCAAGGTCTCACTAAATCCAAAAAGGATAAACCACAAATTATGAAATCAACGGATAACCATTACATAGATATATGCCCATATATATACCTAAGTTATCTAGTATCCCATCTCAATCATGAGGAAAACAAAAAAGTCATTGAATCAGCTCAAACCAGGATTTTTATTAATTTTAACCCTCGGATGATGGAGAACTCCTCCTCTATCGAGTACAATGGGCCTGCCCCATCACAAAGAGGCTCTTCCCACCAACTTGGATGGCTGAGGTACTCATCCTATTAAGTATCATGGATCTGATGTGCTCACACAGAGGCGCTCTCCACAGTGGGTCTACTGCACTCACACAAAGGCGCTCTCCAGGTAGCCTGCTAAGGTACTCCACGTATTGAGTAACATTGGTCTGTCGTGATCACACAGAGGCACTCCCCACTGTGGGCCTTCCACGCTCACACAGAGGCGCTCCCCATTGGGCTAGTCGAATCACTCTGAGTTTAATCAATCAGTAGTCGTCAAGTCCTAGCCAGCTACTAGGTTTCCACACAAATGCCTGCTTGTCCCTAGAAGATATGCTCTATAATCTACTGTTCAATACTCCCACTATCAAGAAGTCCCACATAGAATTATCTCAAAGGTCCACCATGTCATAGGGGTGTCAACGCAATAGACGACGTGTCAATCGGATGCCCGGTGTGTTAGTTATTAGCCTTCTAGTCTAAGGGGCCTGGTTGGATTCGTGTTCGATCAAACCTGACAGTATCTCAACTCTACCCCAAACTCCAAGGGCGTATTATCAAAGGGACGACTTTGCTCCAAGAATACTGGTGCTGCTGACGGTTCGTCAAACTGACATCTGGTGCCAATGATATGGCCCAAGAAGGTAAAGGTTCAGTAATGGGCCTAGGTCTGGTTTGACCCGGTCGGACCGACTTGGCCCAACCCAATCTGAGCTGACCCGGTCAGAATCATTTGATTCGACGCAGCCCATTGGGCGGGTCAGCCCACTGAGTTTTTAGCCTGGTTTGCTGGGCCCGACCCAAAGGACTATGAGGGCGGTTCGACCCGGTGGTCACCACGTATGCAACTCATCTCGAAGGCCAGGGTCAGTTCGGCCAGTGCCGTGAGGGGCGCGGATTGGGTGACTGTGCCCAAGAGGCGGATCGGTCAGGAGACCGGAGGGCAGGCCGCGCGGAGCGCGGGCTGGCCGCGGGTGTAGCGGGTAGGGCGCGGTAGGGACCGGCCAGGCAATGGGGGCGACGGGCAGGCTGCTGGGGTGCTGGGTAGGCAGCGGGGCGTTGGGAAGGCGCCAAAAGGCTATGGGCAGGCAGGCCACATACCAGGTAGGGTGCGAAGGCACCGGATGGCCGCAGGTAGGTGGTCCGCGCGCCAGGCTGGGCGTCGAGAGGCCGCAGGCAGGCGGGCTGGATGACGGGTAAGGTGCCTGGAGGTCGTGGGTAGGCGGGTCGGGCGCCGCTCAGGCCGGAAGTGGTCGGCCAGAAGCCTCAGTGCACTATGAGGGAGGTGTGATTGGTGGAGGCCACGAGTAGCGCGACCTTCATCATTGCTGCCTTCATCATCGTTGCCTCATCACCATGCCATAGAACACCACAAGAAAGAAGAATCGACAGAGGATGTCAGGCCTTGTTAGGTTGTCCAGCATCCTCTGCGTTTAAAGTGATATCAATTGGTTCATCGAAAAAGGAAAGATGAAAATCAATTATTTACAACCACACAATGATTTCTTTTCAAACAATGATGAGAAAAGAAAAGGGATAAAACACAATGTAAACCCCCTTCCTTTAATTCGTTGATCAACGTTAGACATTTGTTGACGATGTTACGGGAAGAAGACGATGAAGCTCTTCGTTTACCGCATTCGTCATGCACTCCCAACCCTGAGCTGAGTCGGCTGTGGAAGACACTTTACATTTGTAGGATCCGAGGGAGGAAGTCGAAGAAGGTTGTTGGCGGCGTTCTTTAAATTCTTCATTCTTCATTGGGAGAACTTCTTTTCTCCCAAGATCTCCACTCAAGCTCCCACCAAATGATAATTTCAAATCTAAAAATAATATATGTTATCTATTATTTTATTGGCACAACAATTTCAAAATGGAGGAATAAATTAAGAGGCTCCCCTTATTAAATTACATGTGTTGGCGCAATTGATTCATGGGGAGGTCAAGAGGCTCCCCATAATTAAATTACACATGTTGGCACAATTAATTAAAAGGGAAAGGTTGCACCAGTTAATGGAAGAGGAGGTCAAGGGACTCCCCCATCATTAATGAGGGTAGGTGGGAGATTTTCCACCCTCCCATTAATTGGGGGGGGGGTTTACTTTCATGTGGTCCTCACGACGTAACCTCTCCTGGGAGGTTATGTTTGGGTGGGACCCACCACTATAACCTCTCATGGGAGCTTACGGTGTGGTGGTCCCACCTCCAACTCCCAAGTGGAGGTTTTAACCAACAACCACTCACACTCATAGTGACTCAAAAAAATAAAATAAAGTGTTGCACACTTTATTTTATTATTTTTTTTTATAAAAATCCCAAAACAAACTCTTATTCATGACCATCCTATGTCGAGGTGAAATACTTCTTAAGTGAATACCGGTGTTTCGATTTTAGCGGTTACCTTGTATTTTATTGACAAGCCCCGGTTAAAAAGTTATAAAAACTAGCTCGTATGTTTACTGAACGTACCCAAACAAAACTTCATAAATTGATTCCGGGCACACCGGGTCTCAGAATCAAGCACCGTAAAAATCCATGGACTCATAAAAATCTCATGAATTTAAGAAAAAAAAATTTCCATGGAATTTCTGGGTCTTTACATTCTCCCCACCTCAGGGATTTACATCCCAATAAGCTACAACTCGAACTACGGGAACAAAAGGGGGTACTGAGGACGTATATGAGCATCCCGCTCCCATGTGATCTCTTGGAGGTTCCCGTGCTGCTAGTATACGTACACCATAGGTATCAACTTTCCACGTAGGACCCAATCTTGTCGATCCTCATTCTCCACCGGAACCTCCATAAAAGTTGCCCCATCATCGACGTCCAGATCTCCACGGTCGATGATGAGGGAAGGGTCGTGAACGTATCTCCCCAGCTGAGATGCATGGAAAATGTCTTGCACCTGGTGCAACTGAGGTGGAAGAGATAAGCGGTAAGCCACCTTTCCTACTATTCTGAGGAATTGGAAAGGTCCGATGAATCTAGGATATAACTTTCCACCTCGGCCAAATCTCTGTAAACCTAGATGAGGTGAGACCCGTAGAAAGACTTGGCTGCCATCCTCAAACTCCAGAGGTCTCTGTCTCCTGTCAGCATATGACTTATGTCTACTTTGTTCAGTCTTCATCCGCTCCTGGATGATCTGAATCTTCTACATAGTAGATTGTACCATCTCTGGTCCCAGTAGTGCTGAATTTCCAGGGCCAGTCCAACACAAGGGTGATCTGCAAGGTCTCCTGTAAAATAACTCAAAAGGTTCCATCCATATGGTGGAGTGATAACTGTTTTTGTTAGAAAACTCCACAAAAGGCAAGTGATCCTCCCAGCTACGACCGAAGTCGAGGAAACATGCACGTAGCATGTCCTCAAGGGTCTGAATGGTCCACTCAGTCTGACCATCAGTCTGAGGATGGAAGGTGTTGCTTAAGCAAAGTTATGTCCTGAATGCTTCCTGCAACCCCTTCCATAGCTGGGATGTAAACCACGTGTCACGGTCGGAGATAATAGAGGATGGTACTCCATGTAAAATCACAATCTCATACACATAGAGGTGTCCCAATCTATCTATTGAACCCTGCTATCTAATCAGTAGGAAGTGGTCCGACTTGGTGAGTCGGTTGACGATCACCCAAATCGAGTCATGACCTCTGGATGTACGTGGAAGACTCGTCACGATGTCCATGGATATCCCATACCACTTCAACACTGGGACCTATAAAGGCTGAACCAAGCCTGCTGGTACTTGGTACTCTACCTTCACTTGCTGACAAGTGTGGCACCGTGAGACAAACTCCCCAACTGCCTTCTTCATACCAGGCCACCAGTGCTGTCATCGAAGGTCCTGGTACATTTTCACCACTCATGGATGTACCTCTAGATGGGATGTGTGGAACTCCCTCAAAAATTCCTCCTGAAGTTCCACTAGTACTGAGGTATGTCCTCTTTAGAGGATGATGTGCTCCCCACCTTTAGAGAATACATCAGGTTCCTTCCTTATAGATATCTGAGCACGTCGTGTCTCGCAGTCAGCATCCCCATGTTATGCCTCCCTGACTCACTGAAGAAGAGGGGGAGTGACTGTCAGAGACTGTAGAAAGTAAACTCCATCTATATCAACAAAGGATATCTATAAAGAAGCCAGTTTCTCTATCGCCTATCTTAGCAGCTGTATACAATTCCTCTTGCTGAGCGCATCTGCAACAATGTTCCCCTTCCTAGGAGTATAGACTATCTCAAAGTCATAGTCCTGGAGGAACTCAAGCCAATGTCGATGTCTCAGGTTCAGGTCCTTCTGAGAGAATATATACCAGAGACTCTTGTGATCAGATTACACGGTAAAATTCTCGCCCATCAGATAGTGCTGCCACATCTTCAAGGCGAAGACCACTACTGCTAATTCCAGGTCATGGGTGGCGTAGTTCTTCTCGTGTTGTCTCAAATTTCAAGAACTATAAGAAATAACTGCTCGCTCTTTCATGAGTAAACACCCATGTTCAGTCCCTGATGCATCAAAGTAAACTACTTACCCTACGCCCTCCTCTAGAATCCTCAAGATGAGGGCACTAGTCAGCATCTAACATAGCTATGGAAAGCTATGATGGAATCTCTCCAACCACATAAAGGGTTTCCCCTTCTTCGTCAAACTGATAGTGGTGCTGCAACTCTGGAGATGTCTGGAACGAACCACTAGTAGTATCCATCCAAACCCAAGAAACTTCATAACTCCGTCACACTCTTAGGTGGATACCACGTAAGTACTTCCACGATCTTCTCTGGATCCACTGCAACTCCAGCCTCCGAGATGACGTGTCCCATGAAGTGAAACTCTCGAATCCAAAACAGGCACTTCGAGTGAGATGGTGCTCTCAGAGTGTGGCCAGTACTACCTAAAAATGGTAGGCATGCTCCTCCTCAGAATTCAAGTAGACCAGAATGTCGTCGATGAAGAATACGAAAAAGAGATCGAGGTAAGGCTGGAAGATCATGTTCATGAGAATAATTAACACTGCTAGAGAATTAGATACATCGATGGGAATAACCAAGAACTCGTAGCAGCCGTAATGACACCTGAAGGCCATCTTATGCACATCCTCATCTCCAAATCTGAGCTAGTGATAGCCAGATAAATGGTCTATCTTCAAGAACCGTCGTGTTCTTTTCAGCTGATCAAAGAGGTCATCAATCCTTGAGAGTGGGTACTTGTTCTTTATGGTTACCTGGTTCAAGAGATGGTAGTTGACACAGAGCCTCAAGCTCCCATCCGCCTTCTAGGCAAATTGAATCAGGGTTGCTCAGGGAGAAACACTGGGCCATATGAATCCCTTCCCCTGAACGTCCTCTAGCTGTACATGCAGCTCACGAAGCTCAGCGGGAGCTATCCGATATACTGGAGTAGATAACGGTGCTGTCTCGAGGTACATGTCAATGAATAAGTCCACCTATCCGTGAGGAGGTAGTCTTGGAAAATTTTCAGGGGAAACATCCACATACTAGTCCACCAATACAGGATAAGTCAGACTCTCCACATCAACTACTCTGAGGGTAAGGCAAGACAACTAGTGAGTGGTCGGATGCACCCTCCTCCGAGTAAGTCCGTCCTATTCTGAAAGGGATCCCTTCTTTCTGGTGAAGGTAAACCTAGTCCCATCCATGCAGACACACCACACTTTTCACCTAATACAGTCGATCTGGGCAGGGACTGTAGATAACTAGTCCATACCAAATATGAAGGTGTAAGGCCTCGACTCCACTACTCGGAGATCCCAGCCGAAGCTCTCTCCACCTAGGGTAAGATTGCACTGCTGGCACCAGTGCGTAATCCTCAAATCTGCTCCCATAAGAGTCTCTAGCTATAAGGATCTAGCCAACAACTCCATCAGAATCTCCAAGATCCAAATGAGGGAAGTGGAAATGAAATAGGGATTTACACCTGTGACTATAAGAACTTCTTATAAGGTGGAGTAGACATAGATCATATCTCGAATAATCTCTAGATCACCATGATCGTAGGACTATGATTCCTGAAGCTGATCTCTGCCCTTTCCACCCGCTCCCTACGGTCGGGGTGGGCCTCCTGGAGGTGGTGGTGGTTATAACCCCTTATAACGTCTTCTATCGCCAGCTACACATCCATCTCCTCTTCCACGTCTACCTCATCCCTACGAAATTCCTCGTTCGAACCTCTCCCTCTTCTTGGGAGGTCTCTTAACTGTCCTTTGATCATCTGTATGGCAGGTCGGACATTCACGAGCCATGTGACCCTGCTCACCACATGAGTAACATTGTCCGCTCCTGGCATGTGTGTCTATGCTCCATGTGCCCCACACAAATGATTCTGAGTCATGCATCGACCACTAGTAGGTCTGAACCTCTAAGACCTATGTGAAATCTATCTAATTCTAGCTGAAGAAGACTCCACTGTGTGTAGGCTTGTACTGGGTCTCACTACTGGTGACTGCTCAGCGAGAAAACTCTCCACTTGGAGGGCACTATCTAACACCCCCACCTACGTTGAGATACTGAGGGAGATCATCAGAGATCTGATCTCTCACATGAGCCCCTACTCGAAGGTTCATTCCCTGAAGAATGTATCCCTTACCATATCTGTGGATTAGCACGAGAGGTGAGGGAACCTTGCTGAGTATTTTTCCACCGTTATGCTACCCTATTGTAGATGCAGTAGCTCCTGTATCCGCACTGCGCATAGAGTGGCTGGGAGAAACTCCACCCAAAATAGTCTCTTGAAGTCTGCCTAGAGTAGAATCGCCTCATTATGCACCTGGAGCATCATGCTCCACCATCTGCCTGCTCCTGCCTGAAGGAGACTCGTAACAAAGATCACCATGAATTCTACTGGTGTCCCTATTAGCCTGAAACTCTCACCACAGCCTACAGACAATCTTCAGCCTCTTGTGGGTCCGTCACTCCCCTAAACCTAGGTGGAATCTGGCACTGGAACTCATGCAATGTGATCAAGAAATGTGCATCGTCTACTACTGGGGCTGGTTCCATCGGGGGCCCAGCGGGAAGTAGTACCACTGGTGCCTCCGCCAGTAAAGGTCACCGCACCGAGTCTTCAATGCTCAGTGGGATATCAGTATGTAAGACTCTCGAGGATCTAATAGGTCGTCAGTGGGGAGGCATCCAGAAAGAAAAAGATGTGACATAGTCGAAAGATTATACCTGGTGAGCTGACCTGGTTGAGGTGACTTAAAGAAAACTTTTGGAAACACGCACACAATCAGTGTTTTTGTGCACTGAGTCGGAAATCATAAGTCAGGGTCCTAGTGTTTGGATACATCAGCCACCCACACCAACACTAGACTACATGAACTGAAAACAACACATTGTACACTTAACACTATTTCTTCACAGAAAATAAAGATCAGAGTTCAATGTTCTATGGTAGAACCAACTCCTCTAATACCAATTTGTCATGACCCATCCCCCAGGGCCCGTATCGTGAGTACCCCAAGCTCGCATTCCATAGGCCAGGGGCTAGAGACTTGCACCAAAGGCGTAAATCCATAATATGGGAAGGAATTTACTTCATAACTATAAACAAACACATCAGAGTATTCAACTGGAAGCAATGCACTATGTAAAACTGTATACAAAAGAAATGATATAAAGTAAAAGGTCCCGGAAATACATGCCCAACTAGAAAGTACAAGTACAACTGAAATTATGTACAACTGAAGAAAAGTAAAGCAGCTACTGGGTTGTCTTCTGGGGTTCCTACCTGAAGGGTAGGTACAAATGGCCTCCTCAGCACTTCACATTCTTCCTTCTCCTTTATGCACCGTCACACTGAGTGATCCACCTCTGGGTACCGTACAATACTGCTACTCTCTACCGCAGTCAGTGTTGTCCATTGTCTGCAACCAACACAATGAGGTGCAGGCATAACCCGTGTAGGGGTGAGTATAACGATACTCAGTAGGGACCCCAAGACCCTCAAGGTATCACTAAATCCAACATGGAGAAACCAAAATGTATGAAATCAACAAATAAACATTGCATAAGTATATACCCATACATATACCTAAGTTATCTAGTAACCCATATCAATCATGATGAAAACAAAAAAGTCATTGACTCAACTCAAAATAAGATTTTTATTAATATGAACCCTCGGCTACTGGAGTACTCCCCCTATATCGAGTACAGTGGGCCTACTGCATCACAAAGATGTGTTTCCCACTAACTTGGACTGCTCAGGTACTCCTCCTATCAAGTACCATGGATCTGCTATGCTTACACAGAGGATCTCTCCACCGTGGGTCTGCTGCCCTCTCACACAGAGGCGCTCCCCTGGTAGCCTACTGAGGTACTCCACGTGTCATGTACCATGGGTCTGCTGCGCTCACATAGAGGCACTCCTGACCATGGGTCTACCGTGCTCACATAGAGGCGCTCCCCACTAGGCTAGTCGAATAACTCCGAGTTGAATCAGTCAGCAGTTTTCAAGTCCCAGCCAGCTACTAGGTTCCCGAACAAATTCCTCCTCATCTTTGGAAGATATGCTCCACAAGATAATGGTCGATACTCCAACTATCATTAAGTCCCACATTAAAATATCTTAAAGGTCTGCCATGTCATAGGGGCATCAATGCAATAGACATCACGTCAATCAGACGCCAAGCTTGTTAATTATTAGCCTTTTAGTCTCAGGGCCCGGTTGGATTCTTGCATGATCAAACCTGACCGAATCTCAAATATACCCCAAACCCCAATGGGGTATTCTAAAAGGGACGGTTTCACTCCATGAATACTGACACTGCTGACTGTACGTCAAACAAACGTCTAGTGCCAATGATATGGCCCAAGAAGGTAATGGTTCAGTAATGGGACTAGGTCCAGTCTGACCCGGTCAGACCGACTCGACCCAACCCAGTCTGGACCGACCTGGTCTCGGTCGACCCAGTCAGACTTTCTGGGTTTGAACCTACCCAATGGGCGGGTCATCCCGCTGAGTTTTTGGTTTGGTCCACTGGGCTCGGCCCAACGGATTGCAAGGGTGGTTCGGCCTGGAGGTCGCCACGTAGGTGAATTGGCCCGAAGGCCAGTGCTGGTTTGGCTAGTGCCGTGAGGGGTCCGGCTTGAGCGACATGGCTTGGGTGGTCGGGCCGGTCGAGAGAGCAGCGGGCAGGCCGGACGGAGCACATGCTGGTCACGGGTGCACCGGGTAGGTCACAACAGGGACCATATTGGCCGCAGGGGTGCCGGGCAGGGCGCGACATTGACCGGGAAGGCCGCGGGGGTGCCAGGCAGGCAGCGGGGGGGGGGGGGGGGGGGTCACTAGGCAGGGGACAGGGGCACTAGGCAGCAGCGCTGGGCAGTGTTCGGGGGCAACAGGCATGTTACGGGGGTGCCATGAGACCACATGTAGGCAGGCTGCACGCCGAGTATGGTGTGGTGGCGCAGGAGGGTCGTTGGAAGGGCGCCGGGAGGCCGTAGGCAGGAGGGCCATAAACTGGGTAGGGCGCCAGGTGGCTGTGGGTAGGCAGGCCGGTGGTGGTTGGCCAGAAGCTTTGGTGCGCCGTGAGGGCGGTGCGATTCGTGGAGACACGGGTAGCGCTGCCTTCGTCGTTGCTGCCTGCGTCGTCGTCGCCTCATCGCCATGCTGTAGAACGCCACAAGAAAAAAAAATCAATGGAGGGTGTCATTCCATGTTAAGTTGTCCCACATCCTTTTTGTTAAAAGTGATATCAATTGGTTAATTGAAAAAGGAATGATGAACATCAATTATTTACAACCACACAATGATTTCAGTTCAAACAGTGACGAGAAAAGAAAAGGGATAAAACACAAGGTAAACCCCCTTCCTTTGATTCTTTGATCGACATTTGTCGTTTGTTGACGGTGTTGCAGAAAGAAGACTATGAAGTTCGTCATTCACCGCATTCGTCATGCACTCCCAACCCCAAGCTGTGTCGGCCGTGGAAGACACACCACGTCTGTAGGATTCTAGAGAGGAATTCAAAGAAGGTTGTTGGCAGTGTTTTTCCCGTTCTTCATTCTTCATTGGGAGAAATTCTTTTCTCCCAAGATCTCCTCTCAAGCTCTCACCAAATGGGAATTTTCAAGACCAAAATAATATAAGTTTTCTATTATTTTATTGGCACAACAATTTCAAAATGGTGGAATAAATTAACAGGCTTCCCTTAATAAATTACATGCGTTGGCACAATTGATTAATGGGGTGGTCAAGAGGCTCCTTTTAATTAAATTACCCTCATTGGAAAAATTAATTAAAAGGGAAAGGTGGAACTAATTAATGGTAGAGGAGGTCAAGGGACTCCCCCCTCATTAATGAGGGGAGTTGGGAGATTTTCCACCCTCCCATTAATTGGGGGGTATTAGTCTCGTGTGGTCCCCACGAAGTAACCTCTCACAAGAGGTTATGTTAGGATGGACCCCACCACCATAACCTCTCATGTGAGGTTAGGGTGTGGCGGTCCCACCTCCAAATCCCTTGTGGAGGTTTTAACCAACAACCACTCACACTCATGGCAGCTGAAAAAAATAAAATAATGTCTTGTAGAGTTTATTTTATTATTTTTTTATAAAAAGCCAAAAACTAACATTTATTCTCGACCATCTACCATTGAGGTGAAAGTCTTCTTAAGATAATACCAGCATTGCGAGTTCAACGGTGCCCTTAGATTTCAGTTTCGAGCACTGGTTCAAAAGTTATAAAAACCCGCTCGTGCATTTACTCAACGTACCCGAACAAAACATCAGAAATTGTTTCCTGGCACACCGGGACTCAGAATCAAGCATAGTTAAAATTAATTGACTCAAAAAAAATCCCACGAATTTAAGAAAAAAAATTTCCATGGAATTTATAGGTCTATACATACAATACTATTTCAAAAAGTATTTTAGATAATATATTTAATAGTATCGATCTACATGAAAACTCATTCAGTGAAAAATTAAATCTACGGGAAACACATGATTAAGGGAGGATAACCTATAATATGTGACATATGTTGAGATAATAATGATATTTTTATGGGATAGTGTTGGTGACCATGAAATTTAATATTGATTTGATGGTTTAGGTCATCCTTTGAAGATTTTACTAGATGTATTGACTTATGAAATATATTAAACATCCATAGATTTTATATTTTGAATCATGCATGTTTTCATTGATATCTTATAGTGATAAATGTATTCACATGTTTTTAATGTGGCATTAAGAGTGAATTTTTATTTTTTGGTGAATATTATTTTATTTTCTGACCTTATATAAAAAAATTTGTCTCTGAAAATTGATTGAAATGATTATGATGATTCTTCATGTTAACTAGTAATGTTATGGAATGTGATTAGATTTTTATGTAATTATATATATTATGCCATCCATTTTGGTCCTGGAAAATATCTAAATATTGGAATAATGACTATTAATTATTTAATTCAGATAATGATATGTTAATTGGTAATTTTATTTCAATATATAAAAAATTATTATTATATATTCATTTACTAGAGTAATATATGAGGTTTAAATTGATTGATCCACATCCAAACGATGAACATGTTCCTATAAAACGTTATCAAGTCTCTATATTTTCATATATTACCAGTTTAATTTGGTAATGGAAGTCATCAACTTCAAGGAAAAAATACTAGAAAAAAATTAAATCATAGTATATTCATTCACGATGAATCTGAAGGTCCCTTAACTCATAATGGATTTATGGTTTTGTGTTTATTATCATTTTTTTATCACTGAAATTATTGTGATCAATTATCTCTATCACCCACAAATAATATGTGCAAATCAGTTTTCACATCTAAGTACTTGTTCTCATTTCTACCCAATTTTATCCTACATGAAATCCATTTAGTTTTATGTTATACATGACCTTCATAGCACCCTCTCTCTTAACATAGTGATGTTTTATTAACACTTGTTATGACATGGGTCCCCAATAAGCTTATATTCTAATTTCAAATACTTGATTAGGGGGATCATGATTGAATTGAATCGTTGAAATTTACATAATGGGGGTATGATGTAGCTACTAGAGATTTTAAAATAGGAACATCTTGTTTGATAGAATTTATGGTAACAAACACCAATATGAAATGGAAATTTGACATCCTAAGAGGTTATGATGTTTTATTTCTGAAGTGAATTAGATTTATTAAATGTCATATGATGCTTACAATATTAAGTCTAAATGGAAGATGATATTCTTTTTAAATATTTTTATTTAAACATGACCATTAAAACCTATATGTTCACAAGATAAATTTTAAATAAAATTGTATTATTTAATAATTAAGAATTTTTTTGATATGTTTTATTGATTCATGAATTAAATAAATAATTTGACTTATAATGAATAATTTAGAGAATCAGTCACGGTTGATAGCTAGTTTTAGAAATCCTCTTGATGCATCTTTAGACTCAAGAGGTGAATTTGTATGATAACATTAAATGGGTTTCAACTTATTAGTTAAACCAAGCTTATGGAAGGTCTTGATATTATATGTTTCATGTTTCTATGAACCCAATATTCCTTGGTTAAGAATTTATTTTAATCAAAATTCAGTTTTTGTTATCAATGATAATTTCCCAATGACATAATAAGTAGATGCATTTTATACTTATTTTATTGATTAAATGAAATATGTTATATGTTATATACCTTCTATATTGATTATTCTTTATTTTATTATCCATGATATTTTCACAATGATATTATCTCTAGATGAATTTCATTATCAGTTTACTAATTAAATATAATTTTTTATATTTATTTACATTTTTATATTTATAATTCTTAATCATATCATGATATTTAAGTAATTTTAAAGGATTTTATGTTTAGTTATATAACACTCCATATCGAGTATGATTATTGATTCAAGATAGCATCAAAAGTACTTAAACCGTACTAACCATTTGATGACACATTAATTTCTTCCTTTAATTGAAATCCATGAAGTGTGGTATTAATGAAATACAAGGATATTCTAGAGGGAATAATGGTACTCTCAAAACATTTATGTATTAGTTTGTTATTTAAACTATAATACAAGAATCATGTATATATCTAGTTTATGAAGACTGTTAAACTATTTAGTTCTTCATGATGCGATTTATTGTATCATAATTCATTGTAATAATGAAAAAATGACTATAGGCTACTGTAGGTGTTCTATCTACAAAAAATTTAAAAAAACATACTAAATTATGTTTTATTCCATTATTAAGTGAAATATCATGTGATATGAGTGTTTTATCTTTAATTTAAATTATTGTTATTAATATAATCATTAAAAATATATCATTTACAAAATTAATTACCTCAAAAGCATATAATTCAATATTATTATATAACTTTTCTGTCTTCTATCATATGCTATGTATGAAAATAATAAAGTTCTTTATATTACTTCCCTTTCTCACTATAATTCCCACCACAACAAGAATTGGCTTCTCATATTTATTAATCCATTCATAATTATCAATTATATCCATTAGAATATTCTATATGTAGAATTAGATTCATGAATATTTATCACAATGAATTTTTTGATAGACCATCAATATATTTCATATATAAATAAAATATATTTTGAGTTGTAATTTATACATATTTATATTAACCATTATGACATTCTCAGAATTTTTCATTAATATATTTTAACACATCCCTCTCAGTTCATGCCTTCTATAAATCAATGGAAATAACATATTATACTAAATAAGATAATCATTTTCATGGAATACTACACAAAAAAATTAATGTAAAATATAATATTATATAAGAATTATATGTTTTTATTTGAAAATATTCTTGCTATCTAGGTGAATTCCATAGTTAAATTTTTCTTTTTCATGGATAATTCACTCTTTTGAAAATATACCTTACTTCCCTTGATATAGGTGTAAATATTTCATGACCATTCCAATCCTAAACAAGTAATCAATTTTTTTCACTACTTGAACTATTAGATAAAACATATTTAGTAACCGTAGAATAAATTGGAATAGTTTATGCCTTCATCTCTATGATTTCAATTATAGGTACATGAGATTATTTTTATTCAACATCAATAAATTTTTCATTATTATTTCCCTTCATATTCAATGTATTTTTATATTTAATACAAAATGACATTGTTTAAAACAACTAATCATTTTTTCTATAGGGTTTTTATTAAGATATTTAAATAGTTTATCATTTTATGAAATTATCAACATGAGATACATTATTTCTTGGATGTAGACATTCTTATCAATGAGTAATTAATTTATCCCTTAATTATCCTTCTTAAGAAGTCTAATACTTTTTTATGATTATCATGTTTCGATTAATAAATAAATTAGGTTTAGATTTTATCATATGTTCAGTATAACCATATTTATCCACTTCATTCATTATTAAAATAAATTCATGATCAATAAAATAACCCTTTCTAGTTTTTTATTATTTTTATTTGTGATTTCATCTTCCAAATCACAACATTATGAATTTTAATTATATTAATTTTTTCCCAATGAATTAATTCAAAAATTCATGATATTATCTTAATTATAATATCACCATTTGGGTTTTTCCCTTTAATTTGGAAATAACTTCTTTTGGATCTTTATTATCAAATATATGATGTTATTAATTTAAATAATAAATGAAAAAATTTCAAAATTCAAAAACAATTAAATGATTTTAGAATAATATTAAATTTGTTATTTTCATCTCCCTCATTTGAAATTCAATTATATGAGGGTGATGATTATCTCATGCTATTCATCTCTTTACCGTCCATACTTAGATTCAATGAATGATTCATTCTTATTTTATTTGATCTTGATGACATTCATCGAATTAAATGAAATTAAATTATCCCCAATAAAATTTATCCTGAACACATAATCCATTATAATTTCCTAAGATTCATGAATATTATATATTTCAACAAAATATAAGTCATATATATCCTCTGGGAAAAAAATAATTTAACAAACTAGTGTGTGAAATTTCCATTTAACATCTTGGAAATTTGTGACACTTTTAGAGTTTCTTCGAATCATATTAGGTTTGAAAAAATCTCATTAACTCATATGAAATATTATTCAATAGTTTCATCATAATATATTATGATATCAATAAATATTTCTCTCCTAAAATAAATATTATCTTCAATTACATTAATGTTACCTTCATGGTTATTTTTAATCTTATCCCAAATATCATTAATATTTTTGAGTAGTAGCAATTTTGTAAAAACTTTATTATTTAATGACATCAAAATTGAAATTATTAATATCTTTTCAATATCAAATTTTTTTATATAAATATCATATGATAATATTTATAAAATATTGAAGAAACAACTATATCTGTGGCTATAACATCCTATACATGTGATAATAGATAATGAACAATCATATTATTCTAACCATGAATTTTTTTCCTCTGACTATCAGAACAAATCTAATATTGATAAATGTTTCCATATATACAATTACATTAATAACATGATCACTTATAGGGTACATGGATTATAATTGGCACATCTTGAAGTTCCTTGAAAAGAAGTTGTGTGACAATTAAATAGGGTTTGAATCAATGTTACATTTTTTAAAAATATCTCCCTTGAAAAAAATAACATCATTGAATAATTAAGTTCATTATCTAATCACGTAAAAAATTTATCATTGAAATGTATAAAAATAAAGAATAAATAATTGAACCTTGTATAAATTTACAAGGTTCTACCTAGATATTTCTGACATAATCCTTTCTATGTTTGGGTCATCTTCATCACCCAGATTTATCACTAAAATCAACATTGATTAGAATATCTTTCTTATCAACTATTTATAAAATAATTTCTTTCAAAGTATATATATTTATTTTAAAAAAAATTATAAAAATAAAAATACGATGATCAATTATGATTTATAAGATAATTTTGTATAAGAAATTTATTTCCTCTAACACTATAGGATAATCAACATGAAGTCTAAGATTCATTTTCATCATGTTCTGTGAATCAAAATTATTTCCATGAATTGTAGTTCATTTGATTTAATACAGACAAAAATTTTCTTACATTTTTTCATTAATATAATCTAAAATATGTTTTTTTCTACTCATATATACTTTCACATTTATATTTTAAACAGATCTTGTAAATTAGATCATATTTATGAATTAATGATTTTTTTTGAAAAACGTGATCATAAATAATTCTATAATACCACTGAAAATTATTTTATCATTATAATAATTGTTTATTTTATTATTATAAATGGTAAAATGGGTTTGTTTTTTCTGTTCCTAAACTCAATTTTTATAAATTCCCATCTACACAATTCTTATTTTCAAAAAAAAATATTCTTGTAATTTTACAAACAATGATCTTCATAAATGATTTT
The DNA here is from genome assembly GCA_963277665.1 of Viscum album. Taxonomy (NCBI): domain Eukaryota; kingdom Viridiplantae; phylum Streptophyta; class Magnoliopsida; order Santalales; family Viscaceae; genus Viscum; species Viscum album. Next base: position 529,925,675 of record OY728146.1, read on the forward strand.
GTACAAAGATGTTTGAAATAAAATAATAATCATTACAGAATTTTCTAAATATATTCTCATATAATTTACTAATTAATATTGTCAGGAACCAAGATTTAATAGCCCGGATCATTATATTTAATCTATTTGGAACAACATAGAATCATATGAACTAAAATTTCTAGAATCCTCTCATTTTCTCGAACTGGAAAAACATATTTATGAAATTAAATATTTTATGTGTCACGATTTTTAACTCTAATATCATATACATTGTCCAATATTTAATTTTTATACTCATTTGAATCTTATATATTCTCTAAAATATCTTACACAAGACTTTGGATGTATTCTGTTTTAGACAAACATAATATACATCACAAAACCTCTGATATATTAATAAATTTCCACATTATAATGTATGAAATATCATCTATGATATATTAATTATTATATAAATTTATGACATATCATTTCATGATTTTCTCATTTTTTGTATTACTATAAGAAATTATATAAATATATTTTGTATGATTAGAAATATCCAATATATAAATGTAAGATATTTACTTTATCATATTTCAATATGAAAATCAGAATATATCTTATATATTCTCTAAATACATTTTATATCTATTTGAATATGATGTGAGTATTAAAGAATATTGAATATACCATACATATATTCCATCGATCTCACTAAACTCTATAAATTTTCCAATTTAACCCAAAAATTGTCAACTGAAATACATATCCTAGATTATCATCTCACGTTCAAAAAACCTCAGCCACTAAAATTAAACTAAATTAACATAAAATAAATGATTATATCCATAGTTTGAATATCATTCACTGAAATTAAAAAATATTTGAAAACAAATAAAACTATTATCCCCCAAAAAAATTGATTCATATTTCATCAGCTGAAACCACTCATTTATACCGATAAATCTAAGAAAAAATGAATCAAATATCATAGATGAACTTCTTGAGTGTACAAAAAATTATATTGATGCGATAAATCAGAACAATTGGAAATGGTACTAGAATCAACATATAACAAGGAAACTAACCATATTCTTTTCGATTATCCATTAAAATACAATATAAAGTATATGGCCAAGAACTATTTTTATGAAAATTATATATTAGCTATAGACCCTAGGATAAAAATCTTAAAACTAAATCCACCAATAGCATTAAAAATGAAGAAAAATAATCTAAAAGGTAGATAAAATTGCACAATTGTGATAACACCTAAATATTTTGTGAGTATTTAACCACTAGGAACAAATACATATCTGGGATTCCCCAAATTCAATAAAATTAATCATGGAACTGAAACAAACTATTGTAAATATTTATATCTAACCATAAAAGAGGATAATAAACATAATTAAGGATTCAAGAGTGGATTAAATTCCTCTAGTCCATAACCAAGTCAAATATGTTTCGTAATAATTGTATAATATGAGATATACATGATGAACACTATAACTATAAATGGAATTAAAAAGGTTATTAATTGAATATAACATGAAACAAGAAGGAAATTATCAACATTTATAATTTATAAATAATTTATTTGGATAACTTAATTAATATTGTTGAATTGTTTTCATACTTAATAAATCAATATTTAAATAATTGTCATTAAGTCGATTTTTGAGAGGAGTTAATTTTGGAATCCCTCTATCAGTGATCCAAACGTGCACCATTAACCTTTTAAAATCTCCAAAAAAATACGTAGGTTCTAGCACAAAATATTATTATACTTTCATCATTAATTGAGGATATTCACAATAATATATTCTAGTGAGAGGACTATTTTTAGTCTCTCTAGTATTGATAGGTCTGTAGAGGAGGATGTCAGTAAATTCATCAGAGCATTCGAGGAGAAGCTATCTCTAGGGATGAAGAGATGTATCTCTAGACACCCATTGTACAAAGTGATGATTAGGATTATAAATGGAATTATTATGTTTAAATTTATACAGTATTTTACAAATAATAGTTTCACTATGGGACATATTAATCATCTAAATGCCTAGAAAACCCCATGTTTGAGATACAAAATTAATTTATTTTTGTTAAAAGTCACAAAAAAAGTGATTAAAAATATTATTATAAAATTTTGATAAATAAATCAATATTTTTTAAACAGATATTTAATAAGTATTTTTTCATAATTCCACCAACCCATCCTAAATCCTCCTAAATATTTATCATACTTGAATAATGATTATTTATTTAAATAAATGACTATCACAACATTATTCATAGATTAATATATAAATATTATATTCTCTAAAATAGAGAATGAATATTTACTATATTTTCAACTCACATATATATTATTAATAATAACTAATGACTAAATATTTATGGTTAATCATGCATACATAATTACAAAACAATTTAACAGAATGATATTTACTCATAATGTTAATTTCAAATAAAATTTAACGCAGTTTCTAGATGCACTAAGTGTGTGACACTCTAAGACCATTTTTTGGGAGAGTAACATCGTTACATAGGATTTACACAGTTAGATTCACGAAAACATGATAAAGAACCCATAAATATGGAAATTAAATTCCATAATGATAATAACCACATATGAACACAGAAAATGTAATATAATCCCATTATCATGATATATTTAATAAAGTATGTTGCATTTTGTTGTCATCACCCAATGTGATTGTTGTCTACATCATTGAATTTATATAAATGAACATGAAAATAAATCACCTTTTCCATGTATTTAATTATAGATTTCAATTTTAAAATAATGTCTAATGTAGAAAATTCCATTAAATAATATAATGGATAAATTATGAATCCCCACACCATAATTAACCTATCATTTTGAGATTAAAACCTTGGGTTTCACTTTAATAAATTCCCATTAAATTTTTGGTTTATATATTTAGAGAAATATAAAAAAATATACATATAAAACCCTTACAAAAAAAGTGTACACTTCAAGTCAATATCCATTTTCAATAAAAAGATGATTCTTAAATTTCGATTATTGTTTATTTAAAATGCATTTCACTACTACAATAAATCCTATTAACGACCACCAAAAGAAGTCGCTAAAGGTATGTAGAGATCACTTTGCGACCGCTTTTGGCGGTCGATGTTGCTCTGTCAGTAAAGACCAACAACAATCACCAATGGCAGTCGCTCTAGATCCTTTTAAAAAATTCCACATTTCACGCACATGGGACACTGGTGGGGTGCGAGGAGGGACACGTGGGGACAAGGCCAAACAAGGAGGGACCTCATGGTTTGGTCGCCGACCATGGCATCTTTTCGGCGGACGGAGGGAGGGGCGAGTGCGACGTTGGGGGGTTTATGGAGTGCGGTCAAATGTTGGGTGGTGTAGGGTATGACGGTAGATGTTATTAGGGTGAATGGAGGTGATGGAGGGTGGGAAAGAGGCTGAACGAGGGTTGTAGGGGTAGCAACAATGGTGGCCGGGGGATTACAGGGAAGTTTCAGTGGTGATTTGTGGAAGACAACAGCGGGGGTGGGAAAAATCCCACCTATTTTATTTCTGTATTAGCGGACACCAATGGCGGTCGCCCATTCCCAGAGGCACAAAAACCATTTTTAGTAGTTTTTCTTCCTTTTATATGAATACATATAGTTGAAAGATAATATTTCTATAGTTACTAATAATCTATAAAAATGCGATTTTTTTTAAACATGGGATGTGAAAAAATATTATTAAAGGATTTAATAATAATGGAAACCCATTACTACTTTTAAAAATTCATGAAAACCATTAGTGTCTTTTGGATTTTTTTATAATAAAATTTGATATAAAATAATAAATTACTTTCTAAAGAAAAAAATTCTAGTTCTCAAAGATTTATTAAAACATATCGAGCTCAATAACTATGGTAAAATAATAATTATTCTGTTTTTGTGTAAAATATCAACACCCAAGAAAGAATTTTCTTAAAAAAATAATTTTCTTCTCCCATAATAGGGGAATTAACATTTAATTTTAACCAAATATCTACAGATTACCTTATAAAAACAAAAAAGTACATTAAATATTCATTTTCAAGTCTACTAAAGTCATGTTGGTGCCTTGGGAAATCATATTTATATCACTCTTACAAATATTATTACAAATGGAATAACCCGTATGTTAAATTGAGAATATACTCACAAGAGAAAAAAAATTACCTAATGCATTGTAGAGCTATATCGAGCTCAACCTGCATCATGAATCATTTCAAATAATATAAAAATTAAAATTAAAATTAATTATTTTTACCTCATAGAAATTCATAAAATTTAACTTTTAAAACATATATCGAGGAATGATGGGGTTTCATGTAGAAAAGCAAGTGAAATAAGAATTTCCATTGAAAAATATTAAAAATTCCCAAAAGATAAATAAATAATATTTTATTTGGAAAACCCATGAATTTGTTCAGGTAATATTCAAAAATAATAACACACATGATGGTGTGAAATTTTTCTCAGGCAGTATATGTCAATGAATACTCTCTTCACTTTGGTAAAAAGATTCAAAAGTGTTCATAGCGAAAGAATTAAAAATACTCCATTAAATTTTTTAATTAAATTAAAAAATATTTTAAATTGACCTTTAATATTAATTTTTGTTTAAATAATAATATTAATGAAAATTTTAATGAACACCATTATATAAGAAGAATATTTTAAAGTCTTTAAAACAATATTTTAAACAAAAATCTCTTACCATGAGTCTCAATCCATTGGGTACAAATATTGTTCCTCGTATAGTATTTTTTTTTTAAATTTTATAATTTATTTAGAATAATTTTCATCGAAATAAAATTTTTAATATTCTTGTAATATCAATCATTAGGATGTTAGTTCCTTTTTTGTAAAAAAATTAATGTCACATCATACATTTTGAGGTCGTTCCTCCCATATTTCAAAAAAAACCTTTTGTAGGATTACCATTTTCAATGGATTACTAGTTATAACAACTAAAGAATATTAAACAAGAAATAATTTCTATATTTAAACATTTAATACCATACATGTTAGGATGCAAAAAAATTATTCACTTACCTTCATTGGGATGGTAATCCATATGTATGCACGATACATGATATAATTTTTCAACGGATAATAATTTATGAAAATATAGAGTATTTTATAATTAAAAAATATAATTATTTCACTATTATAATATATATTAATTTAATATGTAATTATTTACCATCCACCAGAAAATAATTTAAAAACACACAATAAAACCCACTATAGAGGTGATAGTCGACACGTACACATGAATAAGTTTTCCTTCCACATAGGATATAAAAGGAGATGAATAAGAGTTACAACCTAAAAATAATAGAATCTAATTTTATTAGAGTTACTGATGTTATTATATATTAATTTTTAACGGTTATTTAAAAAGTTAGAATGATAAATAAAATGAAAACTCTCAGTTAAGTGTTGTACCAATTTTTTGGAAAACAACATTTATCTTACACATTTATCGTAATAGGTTTGTATAATTATGAGACAAGATTCATTAGAATGTGGAATATAATAATGGGATCATATTTGGATAGTGATTGGTCAATATATTTATTTAATGAATTTATCAAAAATATAGGATATGTGGTTCCATTTTATAATTGAGGGGAGTGGGAGTCCTGTAATTATTCATTTTTTAAATTAATATATGGTCTTATTCATTATCAAGTGTCACAAAGTAACGCAAAATTCATATATAAGATTTTATATGTATTAAATAAATATATAAAATCACATTTAGATTATTTGGGGTACATTTTAGAATTATATACTAGTTAGAAACCCTTTAAACCAAATTTATCCTTCACCGTGATAACTTGAATATTTACTATGATGACATAATTATATAAAAATAAATCAAAGGGGAATTCCAAAAAACATTTTAATTTGTGATTAACTTTTTTTAATAATTTTTACAATATTTTATATCTATATGAGGATTTAATTACCATTAATATAGGAATGAAAAACATTTGAAAAAGTTATTTTATAAAAATATATGCATAAAAATCATTTTAAACTGAAATATTGTAAGATGTTTTTTTCCTTGAATTATTTTGGATAAATAATAAAAAAGTAATTTTTTATTTCTTTTTAATAATCTAATTATAATACCACCTTCCAACCATACCCTTAAATGGAAATACCCTAATGTTTTATTTAATTTAGATAAAATATAATTTATTTTCCTAAAAGTCAGCAAGTGTTCTAGAAGAAAAAATAATTTCATATAATAATATATTTAAAAGCATAATCATATCCATTATTATTAAAAATATTCTATAAATTTTTAAGTAATTATTATATAATTATATTACCAAAAAAATTATTTTATTTGAAAAATCTATATTTTAACTATTCCCCCAAAAAATAACCATTTCAGAAAAATATCACAAATTCCCCAAATGTATATTATGAAAACCAAATTTAAAAATTGATATCTATTTTTTCAAATATAATTTATAATTGTGTTTAAAATAAATTATAACATCCTAACATAAATTTCAATAAAACCCATTCGAGAAGAAAATGAGATTTTCTAGCATAAAATTACATTAATGACAATTGAGTAGTTATTTATTATTACTGAATCAAAAAAAATATTATATAAAGAATTTATAAATATTTTTTTATAATTTTTTATTCTGATTCAAACTACTAATTTTTTGGATATGATATAATGGTCAAATTTTAATAATAAATTTTTTAGATTATAAAACATCTCATTTATGCACGATGTTTTGTATTCCACATATTATATAATATATTACATAAAGAAAATAAAATCCAAAATTGTGGGTTCTTTATTCAACCTACTTACAAAAATTTTATCTTCAAAATTTTATCATATTATTACAAAAAACGGTTTATTATTTTTGAATAAAATCAATTCTAGGGAATGAATGATAAAACATATGATCATGGAAGGAAAAACATTAATAATATTTAAAAATGAAACTATTTAAAACAAAAAATCATAAAAAATGATCATAAAACATAATTTTTAAAATTTCTAAAATAAAAATATGATTTTCTCTATGAATTACACATTATTGGGTTCCCCGAAAAAGAATTTATTTGAATGTTGTTGATATATATAAATTTAGGTGAATACTAACATCCAAATAATAACAGAGTTTACATAAAATCATGATAATGAGAATGTTAATGACCAAAAAACCATATATCCAAAGGGTGTAAATGAGGCCATAAATTTAATAGAAATATGTGGAAAATTTTAGAAAATTTATTTTATAATATTTTTTATAGTGTTGATGGATTATTTTACAATTAAGATAGAGAACAAGAGAAAATATAGTTACATATTTTATATCCATTTTATAAGTTCAATTAAATCATTTGGTTTTCTGTCAGTTAATTTCTACATGTATCTCAGTTATTACTCACTGAAATTAATATTCAAGATTAATTTTCAAGACTAAACAAAATTTCATAGATCACATGATACAGAAATGGATAAAAAGTTACCCCACCCATCAATATAAATTATGTGTATCCAAAATGGGTTGCATAGGATAAGAAAATATTCCATATAAAAAATCATGAATAAATATATGAAATATAATTAAAAATTCCAAATATCAACTTACATCATTCCATATAAATCAAAACTAAAAACTCCTCAAAAGTATACTGAATGTTTTTGAAATAAAAATATTATAATGATTTGATATCACATTATTCCATATTTGTAAGGAAAATATATATAAATGATAACCATCATAGAAAAAGTTATATAGTTAAAATAAATAATTATTAATCATATAATCTACCAAAAATGTTAATAATTTCCAAAAATAAATTGATTTACTATAAAGCCACAATAGATTTATATATTCTTCAAAAATATAATTATCCCTTTATTACTCATATAAAATACATTCACAGCAAAAAAATCCATCTAAATTAACAATAAAATGTTTCTAATATATAGAATATCTTGAAACATAAATTTAATCACTTAGTCAAAAAATAAATTTTCAATCCTATAGTATTCCATATGAAAAAACTGATAACCTAAAATATAATTACATTATTATAATAATTAATTCAATATCAATTATAATATTTTCCTTAATAGTTATCCATTCCTTTCAACATATGTCCATGAAATATAAAATCATTATTCTTATAATACTTATTACGTACAGAATAAGTGTTATATATAACTTAATCATATATTATTTCTCCGAAAAGTATATTAATCACCTAAAAATATCATCACATAAACATCAAAATTGTATCTCAAGATTGACATATATAATTTTATTTGATTTATTAAACTATTATAATATCATAAAATTTAAACTATTCTCATTTTCGTCATCATAACCCATAATTTAATCTAAACCCTATAACTAATAGTAAATAAAATGTCTCATAATTTAATAAACCCATCATTAAGTGTTTAATAAAAAGGGTTCCAATTTTGTTTACATTTTAATGTACTTTTATGTTTATTGTTTTTGATAATTGGTGAAAAAATATTATATATGAAATATTTGAAATAAAAAGTATACCCTTATACTCAATATTATTTTTTTCCAAAAAAATAGGAGTCTTGAAATAAAATACATTTTTCATGGAAAACATTCTCTCACCTTTTATTTTTATTTCCCATATATGAAATATTGTCTATGATAATATTCTAAATCATCCTTAATTATACTGAAAAACATTTGAAAATGTGGGAAGGGGAAAAGTATCGTTAAGAGATATTAAAATAATGATAACTCAATAATCCATTTGAAAATTATATAAAAAACATATAAATGTTTTCATTTTAATTATAATCATTGAAATCATATAATAATATATATAGATATGAAATATAATTATTTAAAAATTATTTAATAAAAAACCTATTCTAAATCAAAAAATCCAAATAATAACATTGCTGGATTCTTGTGAAATATAAGTACTCATGAAAACATTCTTTTGAAAACATATTTTTCTCACTTAAAGTGGTACAAAATATACGTAAAATTAAAGAAAATTAGCATACCTTATGAAATCAAAAGACTTCTACGATTTTTCTTGAAGTATAAGAAAAATGATTTTGGTATGATGGGATTTCATCTTCATATCACTCACAAAAAATAAATATTATAAAAAATAACCAACACAATTTATCCAATATATATTCCTTGGAGAAAAAATATCATTACCCAATGCGTTAGAGTGAAATATCAGGATAACCTATCATCATGAATAATTTATAAAAAATAAAAATAATAAAACAAATATAATATTTTATTTACATAAGAAAACCAAAAAAATATCCTCTTCAACAAATATATATATATGAACATCTATTTTATAAATAAAATATAGTATAAAAACCTTATCCATTAAAAAATCATATAATGAAAAATTCATAAAAGATGAGGGGATAATATTTTTTTTGGAAAAAAGTGAAACTGTATAATCGACAGTTCATAAAGAATAAAATTCATGAAATGTTTCAATTATACTCATTCTGTATATGTTAAGAAACATTCATTCACACTTATGAAAAAATAGTAAATAGTGACTAATAAAATAAAAATTTTAGAACACTCCATTTTAAACATTTTAATGAAAATAAATTATTGTTCAAAAGTATTATTAATAGTATTTTAATTGTGAATAATAATATCATTGAAGCATTTCAATTAATATTTATATGTTTGAGAAACATTTTAAAACATTTAAAATAGTGTCTTAATGGAAAATATCTTACCTCAAGTCTTGATATGTTCTATACATATTATATTACTTGTATGATAATATTTTTTTAATTTTAAACCTGATTGAGAATATTTTTAATTATTATTCCATTAAAATTATTCATCTTATATAATTCATTACCATCTTATTTTTTTAGTTATAAAAACCTTATTGTTAACATCATACATCTATGGGTCTTTCATTTCATAATTAAACATTGGTTAGATGACCATCACCATGGAGTTTTACATCCAATTTTACCATAATATTAATCATTAAATAAAAATTATATTCATACATTAGATTCGATTTAAAAAAATTTTATTTATGTTGGTAAGGAAAAATGTGTCACATTGATTCATGGATATGGTAATACACAAGTACAGACTAAAAATGTTATAATTTTTTCAATAGATGAATGTAAAGTGAATATATAAGATATTACAATTCCAAAATTATAATAATTTAATTCATATCATATATATATATATATACATTAAATCCTTATTTATAATCATCCATGAGAGGCAATAATGGAGAATAAAATTCATCACATTACAGAGTTATTATTCAACATATATGGATATAAAATGTTTTCATTACCCATATGATGATAACATTGATGAATAATTTTTTTACAAAAAGTCTAATATAAATTTAGTATAATTGATATAATAATGTTATTATATCATTATGTTTTAATAAATTTTCATTGAGTTATATGAATAAGTAAAATAAAAATACATTATTAAATGTTATATCTATTTTTTTTGAAAACCTCATTTTCCATAACCATTCATCCTTCTTGGGTGGTATTTTGATTACTAAATTTAATCTATGAAATAGGGAGGGTTTCTAGAAAGGTATTTGAGATGTGTGGGCAAATTTAATTGAATCAACAATTTTAAATAATATAGTAGAGGAGTTGTAATATCTTGTATTTTAAGATGATATAAAAACCTATTGGTAATAAATTATAACTATACTATTTGAAAAAAGTGATTTATAAAATAAAATAATATAATATTTGTGTTAAAATATTTTCATAAGTGTCAAATTTCAGTTAATACTTTCTAATATTCAATTGAATATTTTCATATTCAGAAAATAAGATGGTGTGAGATTCAGAGGCATGTAAATACTTGAGGAAGATGGAATAAAATTATAAAATATATTCTTTTAATTATGCACAATTTATTCAAAATAATTGATTAAATCCAAAAACGATGTATCCTATGAGAAATTAGGAACCACATTCGGGTTCGGGATGTAGTGTTTACCCTAGGTGGGGTATAACATTTTATGCATTTGATGTCTGGATTCCTTTCTGAAAGAAAATTATTTGTTTAAGAATTTTTATAATATTATTTTTTAATATATTTTAATAAATCCAAAAATGGTGCATTTTATGTTAAATGTGAGACAACAGTTATGTTCATGATGTGTTTTTTATGCTAGTTGGGATGTAACATTTGTATGTATCAGATGTTTGGACTCTTCACTTGTGAAAGAAAAATCATTTAAATATATAGTTTATTATTTAATCCATTTTTCAAATAAAAAATTATTAGTATCTCTAAAATGGTGCATTGTTTGAGAAATTTGAGACCACAGTTTTGTCTATAACAGTGGTATTACCCTATGTAGGGCTTAATTCATTACACACCATGTGTTTTGGTGAGGTGCCCAATTAAATTTGAGTTGTTTGATAGTAAAATCAAATAATTAATTCATTTAAGTAATTTATTAAAGGTGTTGTTCACAGTATAACAAAATTGGCATGATAACCATTTTAAATGGAGAAAAATCAAGTAAAAGTTTTACAACCTTTTGACCTGAATTGTTATAGAAATGACCAAATAAGAGGAAATCAATGACTCCTATTGGATTTTGAAGTTGATTAGTGATTGAAATTGGGTTCTTTTAATTCCTAAAACAATGAACATGAGTTTGGGGATTTTATATAGCCAAACCTTTTCAATTTGTTTATTGATTGATCTTCTTACATCAAGAAGCCTGTAATCCTCTTTAATCACAATTGATCAAGTACATAACAACCTATTTTTTTATTCTAGGCCCCGGTGGTGGTCCTCTTTCTTCCCCTTCCAGCCACACGATTCCCCTTCTTCTCATTTGTCTGCTAATCTTGCCAAGGGAGTTTCATGTTTGTTTTTTTAATTTCTCTATTTTTTAATATACTCTATATTTTTCTGAATTCTAAATTATTGAAAAAATTGGATGTGTTTAAATTTATTAATGAAACAAAAAATCATCATAGCATGAATATCAAAAATGTTTATCAATTTTCTTTAAATTAATTAAGATGATTGGTAAATAATTATCAAATGATAATTATATCAAACATATAAGGATAATATATAATGAAATTATAAACATATTAATATTATGAATGTATTAATAATTATTTGTTAATAATTATCCAATGATAATTACAATGAATTATAAAAGATCAATTGCATAAAAATATCAATGATAATTTTCACACAAATTATCAAAGGATTATGTTGAATAATTATTGACAATAAAATTAAATGCATTATAAAAGAATAATTGCATGAAATTATAATGATAATTTTACTGTAATTATTAGGGGTAACTATAAGTGATTTTTCATGTTATAAACAATATACAAATTATCAAATGATTACTATGTGAATTATCAGAAATAATTATCAAGAATTATTAAATGATAATAGTACTAAATTATCTTAATATAATATTGGAAACCAATTATCAGAAGATAATTGTGAAATGATAATTTGTAATATATAATTATTCGAATATAACTGTACAATTTTTTAAATTATAGTCAAAATATAATTATCACGTGGTAATTATTATATAAATTATCATAGGATAATTACTTGTATTGTAAATGGATAATTATAATAATTATAAAATGATAATTTCAATATTATCAAGGAAAATTTTTAAAGTATAATTTTAAAAAATGATTTGATTAGAAAAATATAATTAAAATTATTAGAGAGAGAGAATATATCATATCTTGTAATCTTTTAAAATAAACAATTATAAAATTATACTATAGAGATAATGTATCATAGAAAGTGATATTTTTTATTTTTGGAATAAAATAACTGGTTTTTTATAAAAACCTTTGATGAATGTTGAGCATTGATGTGTTGATGAAATCAATTGTTATATTGTGATGAGTTGTATCGAACCACTTGTGGTGGTATATGCATATCGCTAATGATGATGTTTTTGAAGTAGGAAGTTTCTTAACATTCTGGGATCATTTAAAATGATTACCATTAATGTGATTGTGTGTAGACATGTTTGGATGACCATTCATGATTATGATCTCATGTGTGTGTGTGCGTGTAGCCCGGGAGACCATATGTTACACTTGATAACATGGGTACTTGTAGCTTGTTGTTCATGTTGGATGTTTGATCACATGTATTATGTGTGATACTTTATTTATGATGATATGTTATTATTTATCTTTTATCATGTCATGAAATGTACTCCTTTTGGTATTTTTCATGGAACCCTGGATAGGTGTACTATTGTGACATGTTATAGCCTATAAGGTGGAAGCACATGACTTTTGACTGGGATGATGAGGGGCCAATTCATGGTGTAGGAATATGATGATTCCTTGTGGTTATTGTGTGATGTAATCAGGGACTAAGGTATGCTGACTAAATCTTGATCCCTTTTATGCTATCAATGAGTAGGGGAGGATGACTATAACTTGGTACCTATCATGTTACTCAAAGAAAAAGGGATGATTACTAGCCCTCGGTCCATAGTATATGCTTCGATGGATAACAAATACTGAATAGATCTATATCCCTAGCATATCACTCTATGGATAAGGGATAATGATTATCTCTTGATCCTGTTCATATATTAAAAATCATATCTTCTAGGAGAGAATTAATTTTGAGTTTCCCGATCACAAAAATTATAGAAGTAATATTGACTAGCCTCATTGCTAATCCTTATTTCATTTGTAACCTTGATTTTCCATCCAACTTATAGCCATATTAGGTTTGACCAGGGGTTATGGAATCTTGGTTAGTGAATGAATTCAAGCTTTTGATTGTGTATTATTATTGTTAATCTATATTTTATTATGAATTACACTTTTATACTTAAGAACATCAGGTTGAGGATGCATTGATGGTGTTCTATTAAGAATTCTACTCACACATTTTTTTTACATGATGATTTTATGAAAATAAATATGGAAAATTGCAATGGGTCGATGTTAGACAATTAAGTTGTGGACCATGGATCTATATGGAGATTCAAATTTTACATCACTCTTTAGGTTGGGATTAAATAAGTACCAAGGGACTCATTTGATATTGAGAATGATGTACCATCCTCAAATTGATTGATAGTCTAAGAAGAATATATGCATATTAGAGTACTTTCTTCGATCTTACATGCTAGATCTTAGAAGATAATGGTTTAATCACTAATCATTGATTGATTTTTCATTAAAAACAAATTTTAGGGAATAGTTTTAGATGAAAACATATGAGTCTCTTTATGGGAGGCCGTGTTTCTCACAACTATATTGTCATGAGGTAGGTGAGGCAGTGGTAGTTGGCCCCAAAAAGGTTTAAGAGACCTCTGAGAGAGTGTAATAGATATAAAATATATTGATAACTAATCAAAGAAGACAAATATTATATGGTGATTGTAGGAGGAAACCCATGGATTTTATATGGGAGATATGGTTTTATTGAGAGTCCCTCTCTTTTTAGGAATCAAACATCTGAGGAAGTAAAGAAATATAACACCATGTTTTGTTAGATTTATTGATAACAATGAGAATATAGGGGAATTGTTGTACAATCTAGACCCCCTTCTTGCAAAAAGGTATGAACAATGTCATCCATGTGTAAAATATTCGGAGGTACGTAATTGACTCGGAGCATGGTATTTATTGGGAATGAATTGATATGGATACTAAAGGATCTTTTGAGGAGCGTATGTTATGGGTCATGGATCGATGTAAGAAGACATTATCTGGGGAGATGATACTACTATTCTGGATTCAGTTGAATCATGGTATCATCTCTGAAGTGGCATGGGAATGGGAGTCTAAATATCTAGCTCAGTGGTTAGAGTAGTTAGAGAAAGACCACTAGAGATACTTCTAAAGAAGGAGAGGTCGATATAGGGAGAGAATTGTAATATCTTGAATTTTAAAAGGCTAATAAAACCATCATGTTAATAAATTATAAGTTTGTTATGTGTAAAATAGATGTATCATTGAAAATGAATTAATAAATGTGTTAAAGTCTTTGAATAAGTGTAAATAATATTTGACACTTTGTTATATTAAATTGAATATTTTCAGAGTTAGACACTAAGATGGTGCAGGATTCTAATGCCCATAAAGAATCTAAGAAGATAGAATAAAATTTTGAATTATATTATATTAAGTGTAATAAATTTATTCAAAATAATTGAATAACTAAAAAATGGTCTTTCCTATTAGAAATTTGAGACCATCGTTAGGTTCAATATATGGTATTTAATATAAGAAGTTTATAACATTTGTATGATACACACGTTTAGGTTCTTCACTCGAGAAAATAATTTATTTAATAAATTTTATTATATTATTTGCCAATGTGATTTAATGACTTCATAACGGTGCATCATATGAGAAATATGAGTCCACCATTTTTTTTGGGATGTGGTGTTTACCCTAGGAAATATATAATATTTGTACACATTGTATGTTTGTATTCCACATTCATGAAAAAAACCATTTCTAAATTTAGTTAATTATTTAATCAATTTTTTTCAATAATAAATAATTAATATCACTTAAATGGAAGATCATATAAGAAATACAAGGAAACCATTATGTCAAGAAATAGGGGTTTACCCATGCTAGGTTATAAGTTTTACACTAAACATGTGTATTGTTCAGGTCACCAATTAAATCTGACTTATTTGATATTAAAATTACATTATTAATTTAATTAATTAATTAATTAATTAATTAAAAGGTATAATTAATATTCTATCAAAATGGGTGTGAACACAATTTATAATGCCAAAGAAATTAATTCATCATTCCAAAAAAAATTCAACACATTTAATATAGAAATGGTCTAATAAGTTGAAATAAATGACTAGTATTTTATTGATAGATTGATTAATGGTTGAAATTGATGTTTTTAATGCCAGAAAAAACTACAAGACCTTTAGTGATTTAATATGGAAGAGTCTTTTTAATTCGGTTCTTGATCGATCATATTGCACTAAAGACACTTATAAACCTCCTTGGATGAGATCGATCGAATCTCTAATAGCCTCTCATGTGATTCCAGGAACTGGTGGTGGTCCTCCTTCTTTATATTCCTACCTTATAATCTAACTTCCTCCCCATTTTGTGATTCACTTCCTAGGATATTTTTTTTTTAATTTCGTTATTTTAGTTCATTCATTATGTGATTTTATAAACTATAAATTATCGAAAAAAATTTGAATTTAAATTAAATATTGGACCCAAAAGCAACAAACTATAATTATTAAAAACAATTATCCAAGTATATTTAATAAAATTACCTCATGGTAGGTAAATAATTATCAAATGATAATTATATCATATACAATAGGATACTATATGTAGAAATTATCAAAATATAAATCTTGTGAATTTATCCAAAGATAATTGTAATGATTTTTTGAATAAAAAATACAACAAATTATGAAAGATCAATTGCATAAAAATATCAAAGATAATTATTACACAAATTATCAAAGTATAATGATGAAGAGTTATTAAGAGATAATTTCAATGAACTATCGAATAATAATTGAATTAAATAATCAAAAATAATTTTACTAAAATTGTATAGTATAAATTGAAAAGATATATCATGTGGTAAATATTTTCAAAATTATCAAAATATTATTACGCAAATTATCAAAAAAATATAACAATTTATTAAATGATAGTTTCAATAAACTATCAATTCTTAATTGTGGAAACCAATTATCATAAAATAATTTTAAATGATAATCTATAACTAATAACTGTTACAATATAATTTTAAAAATTATTAAAGGATAATCAAATGATAATTATCACATGTGAAATATTACTGAAATTATCATAGTATATTTACATGTATTGTTAAATGAAAATTATTATATTTTAATGAAAATTATTGATAGAATATGAAGAAATATTATTGAATGATAAATAAAAAAATGTATTGATTTATGAAGGACATTACTCTTATCTTGGAGTGAGAAAATATTATTACAAGTAATATTTTATAGTAAACAATTTAAAAATTATGCAGGAGGGAGAATGTATTATTAAAAGTGATATTTCTTTTTGGAAATAAAATAATTTTTTTTTTGGTTCTAGGAATGTCTAACAAATTTCATGAATTTATATATCAAATAATGCAATTATAAGGCCATGATGAGGTGTTTCTAACCATGTGACATTTTTTATACTAACCAACGATGACGATGTATTTGAGGTAGGGAATTAATGAAACTTTTGGGACCATTTACACATGATTATCATTAATATGATTAGGCATATACATGTTTTGATGACAATTCTAGACTATGATTGTAAGTGGGTGTGTGTAGCTCAGAATCCCTATGTTAAACAAGATACCATGAGTACTTATAGATTTTTATTCATCATTGATACTTGATAACAAGTATTGTGTGTGCTACACATATTTATGATGATATGTTATACTTTCTTATGTATCCTTTACTATTATGTCTTCCTTTTGATACTATTCATGGACCTAATATAGGTGGAATATCATGATATGTTATCTTCTGTAGGGGGAAGCACATGAATTGAAATAGTGAAAACGAGGGACCGATGCATGTGGTAGGCACCCAACCATGCATTGGGGATGATGTGTGATTCACTCAGTGAGTAAGGGATGATGACTAACTCATTATCCCTTATATTTAGTAACTGTAGAGGGGAAAATGACTAGATATAAATCCCTAGTATTTTACTCAAATAAAAAGGGATGATGATTGGCTCTCCGTCTCAAGTATTTAATTTGATGGCTGAAGGATGATGATTATCCCTTGACTATTAGTAAACCACTCGATGAAAAATGGATGCTGGTTAGATCTCAAACCCCAGCATATACTGAATATATATCATACTAAATAGAATTAATGTTGAGTTTCACGATAAAAAAACACCAAAAAACATGATTCATTAAACTCATTGAAAATCCTTATTTCATCTAACACCATGATTATATATCTAGAATAGTTCCAAATTATATACGGCGGAGGGTCCTGGTATCTTGGTTAGCTCAAGACCTCTTAGTTTTGATTTTGTGTTATTTATGGTAATCTATATTTTTTTATGTAATAAACATGTATAATTGACAAAATTTGGGTAAGGATGGATGGGTGGTTTCATATTTAGTTTTTTACTCACACCCTACTCAGGAATTTCGACGCTGTTTCCAATTCTTTTCTAAGAGAAGCATGCTATCTCTAGGGATGCACATTTATCTTCCCCGAATTCCTTTTTTCCAAAGGCAGGTGGAATATTCCACCTTTCTATAGACATTTACTCCTTGGTTTAAATGGGATGATGAGATTTTTGTCTACCCTTCAAAGGATCTCTCCTTAGAATTCATCACCTAGAAAAGGTCTCCCTTATAGATTAAGATATTGTTCATGAATCTCATTCTTGGTTTGATATCATCGTAGATTTTGGTTAATTATGATGCTTCATTCATGATATTAGAAGGGGAATTAATAGGGTAGAAGACTTCAGTCAGAGTAGATGATAACATCCGGACTGTCGGGGAATCTCGGGAGTCCAGAACATTGGACCACAAATATTCTTCCTCTCAAGAGGTCTTCTCAAGGGAACAAAGAATATAAGGATTCCTACATCTATAGAAGGGTATATTATTCTATAAGTTTTTCTTTGTTGGTTTTCTTTGGATTCCCATGATAAACATGAGGTATTCCACATGTTTAACAAATATTAGAGATAATTACCCATAAGGTGTAGTTTCTGAGGTTTTCCTCATACATCATATGTTTAAACTAGGGTAGGATGCAAGTTTAACATCTTATGGAGACATAATTAGAGTGATTAAAACATCTCATGGAGGAAAATCAGATTGGTACATCTCTGAGAGGGATCACTAGGATGTTTTAATATATGTATGGATTAAAACACGCGAAAAGATAGGCCCTGGGTGTTTTTCCCCAAAAAGGGAAGATTCCACACCATAAGGGTGGATCTGAAAAAGGTTCACCATATGGATAGACCAGAACACCCAAAATGAGAATACCTAGGGTGGTGTATTCCAATAATGGAAGATGTCAAACTGTGAGTGTGTATCCCAAAAGGGGGTACCATATGGATGGATCAGAACTCCCAAAAATAGTAGACACAGTTTGGTGTGTCCAAAAAGTGGAGGATGTCACACCATGAATGATGATATGGGCATCACTGAGGGATGATCAGGGTGGTGGACACTAAAATGGGGAACACCAAGGTCTACCACTGGATATGAATTAACATTACTTAGTCTTCTTACATACCTTGTGTAGAATACATGGGTCCAATCCCATGTAGTTCGAACATGTGGTTTGGAGCTTATGCACTGAGACATCCTAGATGCTACAAGTAGCAGTAATGGGATGAATGGGGCTTGCATACTAAGATGGCTCAGGTGTATGTCTTTATTCCAATAGGATATGGAAGACCTGATAAAATAGGGATGTAAATTGAAGAAGTATTTAAAGGTGAGAATAGATGGGATGAAACCATTGTGAACATGAAAATATTGGGATTGAACATCGAGGAGGTTTCATACATATCCTGATCATTAGGAATAAAAGTCCAAATAGTTATAGAATGGTGCAGCAAGACACTTGAGAAGGAGGCTCATGAGAAAGGATGTATGGATGGGGTCCCAAAAGAGATATAAGGTCTGAGTTAGGGAATGGTCCTCCTGAGACAAAAAGGATCGAGAGGAAGACCAGGATGTTACATGGGTGATGTGTGTGAACCCTCAAAGAGGCTTCCTACTTACCCTATATTAGTGAAAGCGATCAAATTACATGTAGTTCAGTAATGGGTCATAAAATTGGGGTGTGTACAAAGGATAGTGACTGAAAGACATGTTTGGGATTACTCATGGTTAATGCCTATTGTAAGAGGAGCACTACTGGTTAGAGGGAAATGACATAAGAGGCTTATGGATGGTTAACTGCCAATGGATGAATCATAACTCCTAAAGGATGCATACCCTAGAGATGTTTCCCATGGAGATATGATGTCACATTAGGAGGGTTCATCCCTAGGAGGGAGCTATAGAGTTTACCATTGTATAGGATTAATCATCATGGATGAGTCCTACATGCCCTATGTATAAGATAGAAATCAATACCCACATATTTTGAGAGATAGAGTTTAACATCATGTGGGATAAATAGTGAACCGACGTGTAATAGCCTGGGTAGATGGGTGACAAGATTGAACCTCTAATAGGATTCCTACATATCCCCATGGTGTGGAATCAAAGTCCACGTTGTTTTTTGAAGAGGGGCATGTGGATTATGTGTGGTTAGCGGCCCACATGGATGGGCTAGAACACCTAAGGAAGACGGATTAAAGAGTTGTGTACCGTAAAGGGAAGATTCCACCTCATGAGTGTACATCCCAAGGAGAGTGCATCAGAGTTTACAAGTGGTTGGGTTAGAACTCCCTATGAGAAAAAGAAATAGTGTGGTGTGTCCCCTAAAGGGAAGATTTCACACTGTAAAGGTTGAACTAGACACTGATGGACATGGTTCTGGGAGCGTCCACCCTTTAAAGGGGTCACTAATATTTACAATTGGTCCGGATTGACCCTCAATGAGGCATATTATATACCCTATATTGAATATAGGGATCAAATACAATATTTTATGGAAATGGATGTTGTTTCGAGGTCACTACTAACCTCTAAACCTACATGAGTCATGCTCGGTATGAGAAATAAGAGGATGAAATAAACTAGAAAGGTGTGTTGTGGAAGATGCATGCATAGGAGATGCTGTGGGAGTCTGTGTTGAAGCTACCAGGGTGACACTATGAAGTAGAAATGTTGACTTTTTCTTATGCATGAAAGCTACCCAGATGCCTTTATGGGGTGAAAAATAGTTAATGGGAATTATGCATTTAATCTTTCCGTAATGACTTCCTCACATCAGTCCATGAGGGTATCCCATGTTCTTTGCAAGGGGTAAAGATTCATATTAAAATCATGTAAATGGATGAGGTGTTTGGGTCTTATGCCATGATATTCCCATTTTTCTTCCTCATGCCTGGCAATGAGGGAATATTAACATGATGATTGGTCGAGGGAAGATGGTTTGAAGCTTACACCATAAGAGGAGACGATGGTGGTTGTTTTTTATTCATCTTAAGACGAGGCATATTATCCGTAATGCATAAGGAATCCTTATATTGAATGATAGGATAAATTATAGTTTAATGTAATATATCGAGGACTATTGACATCATATATTTGGGGCATAATGAATCTCTAGTTTGGAAAAAGAGTAATCTTATATTTTTCATATTGGGTGTCTAATAGTTTATAGCTATGTAGTGGGGACTATTAGGCCTAAAAACATGGAAATGGATGGTGTGAGACTTAAATAAGAGCGGTCCTTTTTGGTTATACCTGACATATATGTCAGGTGATGTGGTTTGGATTGGTCACTTTGGAAATGATTCTACTTAGTGTACTTGGGGAATTGAAGATGATAATCTCAACATAGGACATGAGAAAGAGACCAAGAAGAAAATGTTGACTCAAGGTGTTTAATGGATTGTGTAGGAGTATCTTGAATCATGATATTCATAGGTGGAAGGTTGTTTCACATAAGTGATAAAGGGAAAATATTGGAGACATGAGGACACATGTTCGCAGTACCACTCACCATTTTTAATGGGATTAAGGATGATATGGAAGGTACCGGCCTGGAGGGCTGAGACCATATCCCGATAGTTATCTTGATTTTGTGTGTAGGGGATGTACCCCCACAGTATGGAGAACCAAGGTCAATCTTGGATACTATTGTGCTTATGATGTGCTACATGAACGTTGGGTTGGACACAATATTGGACTATACGACACAAGTGAAATCAATATGAAATCTTGTGCGAACATGACATATAAAGAAAAGTTTTCTTGCATGGATATACCCATTGTGGGCCCTCCTGAAGGCAACCCAATATGGGACTTATTGAAAAAGATCACACATGGAGTGTTCTATTATTCTGCATAGTCGCGAAATAGGCGGTCTTATGCGCAACATAGCGGTGGCCAACCTTTGGAAACATACTTCAGGGGAGGGGTGAACTTGTATTTATAGGTGAAACCATGAGTGGTGGAGCATATGATTATAGGCATAGAAGTAGTATTTTGTGGGACCTATGGTGGGATGTATGCACAAAGGTTTAATTTTACATCGTATTGGGTGTGTAAGTGGCTTGCATGTGGATTCTAATCTGACGAGAAAATATAGAAACATGCTTGAAACCTTCAAAGTGATTTTGGGTTGCCAAGACTAAATATTGATGTCACATTAGGAATGAAAGAGTTTCATGTGAGGGGTTGTGCACAAGATTCCATTCTTGAGTGCAAATTTATACTTCTCCCCAAAATTGTCATGAATGGTCATTTTTAGGAGTTTGACTTCAAAGAACCATAATATCTACCTCATAACTCCATTCAATCACCATGAAAATTCAAATCAATTACTTCAAAACATTCTATTCTTAGGAATCAAAATTTATAGATTTCAGTTGATTCTATAGATGAATTTTCTAGTTAATAAAAAATGATCTTTTAGATTTCACGACCTATGATCTGGAGATTGGAAAAGGCCCAATAACATATGGTTGAGTTGTATATCTTGGATCTAGAGTGGACAGGGACAGACTCTAGAGTACCCCAAATATTCTTTTTATATATAATTTCTTTTATTTACCAATAGTTTATTCATTAGTTCTTCTCACCACTTTGGGAGCCATATTGTTATATGACATGTAATCCATCATTACATTTCCATAGATTTACTCTGATTATCAATATTATTATTGTCGATTATCAATCCTATAACTTGATATTGTTTGTATTGTCTCCCATTGATGGAATCATGCCCTTATCTCTAGTTAGTGGGCACTTTCCTATAGGAAGAGGTGGATGATGTCACGTAGCATTCAGGCTTAGACCCGATGGTTCTAGTTTGGAGGTTATTGGAGGTTACTTTTATGTAACACCCAAAGATGTTACAATATTTTGATTTTAGAAATTTTTTTAATTTTTTTCTATATTTCAATACACATAGCACCATGTTACAAATATGATAGACAAACCACTATGTTAACACATGATACACGCAATACCAAGTTTAAATTCTATTTAATGATACACATATGAAGAAAATAAATTATTAAAATTGTAAAAAATTTATTTTTCAAAATAAAAAAATATTTAATATATAATGTTACAATTAGGTTAGTGGGATTTTTTGATATTTTTTTGAGAAGTTTAATTTTTTGATGAATATTAAAAATACTACATTCACTTTTATTGATTTTTGATAACCCCCATTTCAAGGGATGAGGGGGAACCCTTACAAGACCCGTAGGCTCAGAGATTACAAGTCTTGTTGGCTTAGGAGATTACATGACCCGGAGGTCTTAGGGAATTCATCATTTTATTTAATTTGTCCAGTTCTAGGAATTGAATTTGTAAAAACGTACATACAATGTTATATTAAGTATAATATTTAGATTATAATAATAAAAACATTTTTTTTGGAAAAAAATATAACTAAAAGTAAATAAAATTAATAATAGGGAATAAGGTAACATTAAGATCAACAAGGGACTAAACCTTACACTTACGAGCCAAAATGACCAAGAAATATTTCCAAAAGAAAATAGATGCCAATATTTTTACAACATACCCTCTTTTTTATAATTTCATGAGTTCTTGGTAGGTATTTTCCTGAGATTAACCCATAAAATATGTTATGTACAAAAAGAGTTTAAAAGTGAGCATTCATTAACTTTAACATTTATAAATATATTATCTATGGATGAATCTACAAAGTTTCCATTATATAATTTTTTGTTAAATTTAAATGAGTTGTTTTTATTATGATAATTTTAATATTATTTTTAGCGATTATATAATTACATTAAATTATTAACAAACTCTAACACATTAAATATTCAGTAAATCATTAAATATGATAAATGATTCCAAAAAACAATAAAAGTAAAGTAAATTTAATGAATTATTATGTTCTATTTTTTAGATAAAAATACCATTTTCAAATATTTAAACATAAAATATTTGAATTAAAATATTGTATTGATAATTTTAAATGAAAATTAGATTAATTATGTTAAAATTGACATTCAAGTTATTTTATAATAAATTATATTTTTTTAAATAATTAAATTTTAATTTTTTGTTGATATTATTCCAATTGAATTTTAATATTTAATAAATATCAAACAATTTACAATAATTGAATAATTTATCTTTCATAATTAACATATTGACCCATAGATTGCAAATAAATTGTAACAACAGTCCGACTTAAAGTATTGTTTTTTTGCATTACATGAACTTGTTTTAAAACAATTTCCAAAAAAATGATATTTATATATTTTAAATTAGTAATCATATTTAAATTTAGTGGGTGTATATTTTATAAGAAATCTCACCTTAATTTATTATTAATGGTTAAATTACTAATGTTATAAAATATAGTACTTTAATAAAAAAATGATAAAATTAGAGAAATATAGATGTTAAGGAACATATTAAATAAATGTAATTATGTTATAGTGTATGAGGGATTTTTATACTAAAAATCCATTTTTATCATATATTTTTTCACTTTTGAGGAACATGAGGTAATGGAAACCTCCCAATATTGTTTGCCTTTTGGTATTTACAAGAATACCACACCCCCTCTATTATAAAAAGGTATTAAATCTTACCACTCCTCACACCTCTCAAGTCACTTTGGCTCAACCAAACCCTAAAAGAATAGTCTCCTAACATCCCTCACCTAAAAATAGATTCCTCCTTAGATAAAAATAATATAAATGAATCCATTCGTTTAAAACAAAAAAAGTGTTTCCAGAAAAAGAGTTAACATTATTAAATGTAAATTATTGATTTATTTGTTTCTATAACACATAATATATTTTCATTACCTGATTATATAATAAAATAAGTATCTTATATAAAATAAAGTTATTTTATATTAATTTATCAACATACACCTACACACGCATCCATGAAATGGGTAATTAACCTACCAATTTGGTGGGAAGAACTACCACCTCAGGAAATGTTGTCATACATTTTTTACTTCGCCTCATTTCATGGTGGAGAATTATGATTGAATTTTTTTTATTTATGATATTTATTATCTATTTTCTATTTTGGTATTTTTTTCATATTTTTATGCTTCCCATTTTGTGTAAATATGATAACTTCATTTATGGACATCTGGACTTCCCGCTCCTTAAAGCACATTAATACTTTCAGATATTAAATTGAATGTATTATGAATGGTTTTAATTATAAATACATGACATAAAATTAATATATATTATATTAATAAAATAATTAAAATCTTGTAAAATAAAGATATCATCTCTTGTTTTCCCTTTTCACACACTAAAAAGTGTTAATGTTGTTCGTGGATATTTGGACTACTACCTTCTCGACATGACGTGATTCAATTACCTCACTAGATTTATATATATAAGTACATATGATTAAATAAAATTATTTTTTTATATTATTACCACTATGTAAATATATAATTTTATATAACTTCATTCCATAACGATCAATGAAAAATGGGAATTTCACTAATGCATAGGTATGACTTACCATCTACATGATTGTAACATTGGTCCATTTTTCATAACAATATTTTCTAATTGGTTATAAATGGGTAATTAATGTATAAATATGATTAATATTTCATTATTATTATCATGGAGGTATTTATTTAATGACCTTTTTAACCATATTTTACCTACCAAAATTGTTTTTGACATATATACTGAATTTGGTCAAAACACCCGATATAAACATAATTGATTAAGTAGTTTTATAAAAAATTGTAATATGTGGACTAAAATTAATAATAAATTTTATTTTTTATGAAATTAAATAATTAACATATGTCTGTTATTAAGGAAGACAAAGACACCTATCATTATTTTGGACTGAAGGTAAGGGATTTCCAAATAATTTTTTTACATATGTGAGATAAAATTTATATTCAACACTTACTTATTTTGTGTGGTGTATATACTAAATATTTTGATATATTATATCATGAATAATTTTATCTTAATTTTATTAAATTATTCATATGATTACTATTATTTTTGCGGTTTCTGATTCAAATGTTACCCTAGTTTTATGGGATTATTATCTAAACTTTTATTCCATGAGGCACACACCATTTTCACCACTAGTTTAATTTTTTAGAGTTTATATTATACCCATTATAAATTTAATATCATGATTCACACATAATTAATGATATTATAATTGTATCTTTGAATTATCTCATCCATGAGGTTTGAATTGATAATTATAAAGTGGTAAAAATTATCTTTGAAATATCGGTTTTATTTTTAATTGTTAAATTTTTCATGAAACAATCACTTTCGTGTGATCATAATTATTTGAAATTATAATTAACTTAAATATCAATATTCTCATGAAATGTCTTTTAATATTTCTTATATTTTCTTCCATTTTAAATTATGGTGTTAAATTTGATTTTAATTTGATTAAATGGACAAATATTAATAAATTCACATCCTCTATTCAATATGGATACTTGTATTGATTAATTAAATAAATAATTTTATATATGAAGAAAGTAATAAAATTTATATGTGATGGGTTATGCCCTCTATAGATGTCCATTTCACCAATAAGTTTCATGAGACAAACTAGATATGGATTTGGATGAGGACATACCCATTTATTAGTTTTTTGTTATGAAGCCTTGACAATATTAGATTCCACGTATAAAGGCTTGAAAATATTATATTCATGGCATGAATCCTCAATGGTATGTTTTAGATATCCAATATTATGTATTCCATCATTCATAATTAAATTATTGTTGTCCCATGTTTCTATTATATTATTTAGAATATCCATAGTTATGATTTATTCTCATATTATTGATCAATTATCATATGTTTTAGTTATCTACCATACCATATTGGTGATCCCTTATCAGGTAATATAAATGGAAAGTGTGTAAAGTTTCTTTTACACAAACATATTTATTATTATTATTTATTCATTATTACTTTGGATATAATTAAGCTTGATGTAACACCCCAGGTAAATAAAGAATAAAACATTTTCATATTTATTAATATTTATGAATTAAATATTCATTTTACTTTAAAGGGGTTGCTATGTTCGATAGCATACCCGATACGCAACAAATATTTTCTTTGAAATCTTACGTTGCACACTAGTAATAAAATAATATTATTTTAAATGGTAGTTAACACGTAGCCATTGTATTGGTGGTAATGAATAAAAATAACTAAAATATGATTGTATATGTTTGTTAAATGTTTTTACATTTATCCAATAAAGGATAAAGGATTAAAATACGAAAAGAATTCAATTTTAGGCATAGATACTCTAATTTTCACTAAAGGTCTACTAATCGCCTTTTGATGGAGAACCATTGTTAAATATAGTTTTGGTCACTCTTATACATTTTTTGGACCAAATAAAATTATTCTTTAGAATCGGGACATCAAAATTTTCTTAGTGTAAATTTTTGGTATTTTTCTGATAAAGTTCATTTTTTTAATGAATAATGAAAAATGTTGTATTTTAATTCAAAAACTCTTTTTAATCTAATGTATTTATATGATTAGATTATCTTTTTAATTGGTTTTAAAGTTAAATTAAAATATATTTTTACCATTTAATCCAATAGTGGCCGTTGGAATTAATTTCACATTGAAATGAGACTTAAACTAGTGTCAAACTTTTGATATATATTATTTCATAAAAACACGCTATTTGTCATGACAGCGGGAATTAATTATTAAATTGATTAATTTAACTTATATTTTTTGAATTTTGTAAAATAGACATCATTTTTGAATTCGGAATATCAAATATAGCTTAGGGTGAAGTTTTGGTATTTTTCTGAAAAACTTCAATTTTTGATGAATAGTGAAACCATTAAGTGGTACTTAAAAAACTGATTTTTTTGTTTAAATGAAATTTTACCACCTTTGTGTTTTTAATTTCAAAAATCCGACATACATGGTTGTCATTAAGATGTAAAATGTGGTTCAATGGGATTAAAATAATTTTTGGTGAGTAGTAACTTTTAAGTTTTTAATCACGATTAGAGGTAATTAGTATAATTTAATGTAAAAATAATGTTTTAATAATATGAAATTACCTTGAAACATGTACTACCCTTATTTGATGTGTCATGGACAACTACTAAAATCCATGGGTCAACTTGAGGACCCCATGGAGCCACATTGGTAGGAAAATGACATTAATAACTTTTTATTTAATGTTAAAATAAAAATGTCACAAACATGTGTTGTTTTACTAAAACAATTTTTAAATGGGGTTATGCAAGTCATAATTTTGACAATAAATATTCATTAGAAAGCTAAAATGATTTAATACATCATGATATTTTTTTGTATAATTTTTATACATTAAATAAATTAAATTATTTATGACACTATGATGATGCAGCGATTACCTCATTATTTAACGATTTAAATAAAATGAAAAGATAATGTAAAATATAAGACCTAAACTTGTCAAAAACCTATTTTATGGGTGGATTTATAAATCTTGTCAACTTATCCTAGAAATATATAATTTTGGGACCTTTAAAATCCCAAAATCATTTTATAATAAAGTAACCTTTTATAACTTTCCAAGAGTGCCCCTCCTCTCCTCTTATAAAAGGCCCCCACCTCTACCACCTTAACCACAACTCTCAAGCCTTTGGCTCAGCCAAACCCTTCCCATTTTGTCTCTCTACATACCCCTATTAATCCTAGAAGCCTCACTTTGGGCATAAGTCTTTCCAAGGAAGCCTTTGATCTCAAATCAAAAAGAGTTACCCATTTTAAAGGTAGTGTCTTCTCTTGTGTGCTTATGTTTTATTTTACTTCTCCAACCCCCTAGACTCTTATTATTCCTTTATTTTGTAATGAAACCAGTATCTTCAATATACTAGTATGTTTTTATGATAAGTATTAGAGCTAAACTTACACACACATTCATCTAATGGTTAAAGAGCATACTGTTTCCGTGGATGGCGAGTTTCTGCCTCACGAAACGATGATTGTTCAATATTCTTCTAACACCTTTAAATGTGGCCATTAAGATGACAATATATTTATATATGATATATAATATGTTTATGTTTTCCTTAAGCTTCTGTATTTTTAATTTATGGCATACCTTTATGGCTTCCATTATGGGTAAAAGTGATATCTTCATTTTAGGAAGTGCGGACTACCGTCCCCTCAAAGCGATTTGATTCGTTAATGCCATATGTGGGATGTATAAAGTATGGAGTTAATGATAATATATATGAAATTATACTGTAATTATAATATACCTTTATTTCATTATGATTCCATTCCATAAAATATGAAATACAAATGAAAGTAGCATTCATGCGTACCTACGGCTTCCCGTCTCCATGAACGGTGCATTTCATTTATTACCTATAAATGTTATGTAATATTATAAATGCATGTATATAATAGATATATATGATATATATGATATCTAATTAATGAATATAACTCTGGATATAATGGATACATGAACAAATTGTAATTATAAAGAGTTTATTTTTGACTCAAGTACCAATGATCGTTAAAACGACCGTTATTAAATTAAATAATTACATAGTGTTCATGACATGGTAATAAGTGATATAAAAAGAATAATGAACTTGAAAAAGGTTCTTAAGCAAGTATAAATTAAATCAATTATATTATTCAGGAGATTTAAGAGAAATCGAGTCACGTCAGACATGAGTTAAGGGACTTCGTCTCAATCTCCATTCATTGAGGCAAATTTTGTTTTATACACAACTTTATTTTATACGGTGTATAAACCCCTTTTACTTTTACATTTATTCAAAAGGAATATTTTTTTTATACGATGTATTTTAATAAACGACAAAAAGAATGTTTTTTTATCATACGTATGCAGAGACAATGACTTCTCCGCCACTGTGACCATTATTTGAGTTTCGGCTTCCTCTACAAGCCATAACCTAACTTTTTTTTAAAATGAAAAAATAAATACCATGTATTACTTTTCTTTTATTTTGGTATTGAAAATGGTTTTCATAATGTTTTTATTATATCAATGTGTTTTATTGATATCTTGTGATTGAAATGTGTAAATGTTATGTTTTCATTATGCATGTTTTACGTGATACGATTATGTTATGGTTCTTGGGAATTGTTATGAAGATGGGCGGTTCCATGAAAAAATAAGGGTGGGTGAGCTCGATATAGCTCTCCAATGCATTGGGTAACATGAAGGAGTTAAACGTTATGGTTTCTCTGAAGAGATTTATGGAATATACTGTGATGGGTATTCCAAACGTAACCATGAGGGTTACTCCCTACGTAAGAATGTTATAAATGCCTCAAGTTACCTTTATGTCTTATGTTTTCTATGATTTATTCATGATTTGATGAGGTATGTTAAAATGCTTATGTTTTATGAGTAAATTATGATTTCATACATGGACTAATGTTTTCATTTCATACTTTTATATCTCTTACTGAGCTTTTTATGCTCATCCCATGTTTTTGAAATGTTTTTCATAGGACTTAATGTGGAATAGGGTCAAGGATGAGATCAAGGAAAAGTCATGCTATCTAAAACATGGAACTAGACATGTTTCTTTTTAAGAATTTTTATTTTATGGAAACTTAGTAGAAGTGTCTACTTTTTAATCTTTTGAGATGTAATAGTTATGTCCTAATTATATAAAACTCTAAAATTGAAAAGATCCTCAATGTGAATTATTCATTTAATTCAATATTAAGTAAGGTTTAAAGCTGGGGCCTTATAGTTGGTATCAGAGGTCGGTTTAGATAACTTTAGGAGTTAGAATTCTATTAAATGATTATCCAAAAATATTTTTTTTGTGGTCAAATTGAAATGATATTGCATTTGAAGATTACCATGTTACTTCATCTAAGACATGTTTGTTCAGAATGGTTTTCCATAGAGGAAACAGGGAAGCAGTGCTAGGAAGGCATACAAAAGGAAATAACTTTCAGAATCAGCATCTTGAGATG
Source organism: Viscum album (assembly GCA_963277665.1). Lineage (NCBI taxonomy): Eukaryota > Viridiplantae > Streptophyta > Magnoliopsida > Santalales > Viscaceae > Viscum > Viscum album. The sequence continues at coordinate 529,956,894 of OY728146.1, forward strand.
GTCAGAATTGTAACTTAACTGTTTGTTGAAGTAATAGAGAAGTTGACTCAAGCGATAAATTGTGGCGGTATCCATGCACGATATCAGCCATATCAACCACAGAAGAACATTTCAGTGGTGGAACATTTCATGAGGCAACATCCCCCATCATTCAGAGGATCATCTGACCCTGTGCTAGCTGAAGGGTGGATTAAAGCACTGAAGAAGATTTTCGATGTCATGGGGTGTTCATACAATCCAAAGGTTAGTCTTGATATTTACCATTTAGAGGGTGAAGCAGATCCGTGGTGGTCGATGGTTAAAAATATCAGGGACGCTGATGAGATTGATGCTCTCGACTTGGATGAATTCAAAGGTATGTTTCTTGAGAAGTATTTTCCTAAGACTGTTCGACTTAGGATGGAAAAACAATTCCTGGAATTGAGGCAATTTGAAGACTCAGTGGCTGCCTATGAAGAAAGGTTCACTCGATTGACAAGGTATGCTCCAAATTTTTTCCAAGACCTTGATAGTAAAATCATTCATTTTTACTCAGGATTAAATCCAAAATATTGAAGGGCTTTAGCTTCTCATGAGTTTAAAATTTATAAAAAGCTAGTTCGATGTGCTGAGAAGGTGGAAATGTAGTTTTTCGATGATCAAGTGTTCTATAACAACCAGCAGAAGAAGAGACCGAGGTGGAAGGAGAAAGGAAATAATTCTTCAAAAAGGTCTGATGGTAAGAAAAATAAGTTTCTAGTTTGTGATAAATGTGGTAAAAGGCATGCTTGGGAATGTCTTCTGAATTCTGGAAAGTGCTACCTATGTGGTAAGATGGGACATAAGGCTCGTGATTGCATTGAAAAAGATCAAGGTGATGGTAATTCTAAATTTGATTTACAGTTAGTGAAATGTTTTATGTGTAATGAGATGGGTCACTGTGGAAATGAGTGTCCGAAAAAGATCTTGAGTTATGGGAAGTAGTCATACTACAAGCAGAAAGGGGTGGTGAAATTCTTTGCAACTACTTCAGCAGATGTCGGGCCATCAAATGAAGTTGTATCAGTTACTTTGTTTTTTTTTTTTCAGATTATGCCAGTGTGTTGTTTGATTCGGGGTCTACACATTCTTTCATCGCTGAAAAATTTTCTAGTAAAATGGGAATACCATCTCAAGAAATGACTCCTGAACTTGTGTTAAAAACACCTGGGGGAAATTTTGAGGCAAAAATAATTTATAAGAATCTTCCTATCCTTATACGTGGAAAGAACCTACTTGCAAAACTTATTATTTTACCTCTAGTAGAGTTTTATGTTATCTTGGGTATGGATTGGATCTTTATTTGCCATGCTAAGATTGACTGTAGAGCTAAATAAGTTTCTTTTTATAAAGACTTTCAGTTTGTGTACAAGAATGAACCCTTACTGTTGATAACATATCAAGAGGCCGAGAAACTTGTAAACGATGGAAATGAATGTTACCTTGCACATATCATTGAAAGAAAGGGAACTGTTCAGATTAATGATGTGCTAGAGGTAAATGAGTATCCTGATGTTTTTCCTGATGAGTTTCCTGGAATAACACCAGATCGGGAAGTAAAATTTACTGTTGACTTAGTTCTTGATGCTATGAAAATTTCAAAACCCCCTTATCGAATGGATCAAACTGAACTTTTAGAGTTGAAGGAGAAATTGAAATATTTATTAGAGGAAGGTTTTATTCGACCTAGCACATCACCATGGGGTTCTCTTATTTTATTTGTTAAAAAGAAATATGGTTCAATGAGACTATGCATTGATTATAGAGCCTTGAATAACATCATTGTTAAGAACAAATATCCTTTGCCTCATATTGATTATTTTTTTGATCAGCTCTAGGGAGATCAGTTTTTTTCAAAGATTGACCTGAGATCGGCGTACAATCAGTTGAAGGTAAAGGAAGCAGATATTCTGGAGACTGTGTTTCGTACATGATATGGCCATTATGAATTTGTAGTAATGCCTTTTGGGATAACCAATGCACCTGCTGTATTCATGGACCTTATGAATAGAATTTTCTATGAGTTCTTGGATAAGTTTGTGGTTGTTTTCATTGATGATATTTTGGTGTTTTCTAAAAGTAAAGAGGAGCATGAAAGAAATTTAAGGGTTATTTTGAAAACCTTAAAAGAAATGAAATTGTATTGGAAATTCAGAAAGTGTGAGTTTTGGTTGCAATAAATTTCTTTCCTTGGTCATATTGTTTCTAAATATGGAATAACTGTGGATCCTACAAAAACAAAAGTTGTTGAAGAATGGCCAAGACCCACAAATGTAACCAAGATCTTTAGCTTTCTTGGTTTGGCTGGTTACTACCGAAGGTTTGTTGAAAAGTTTTCATGGTTATCTATTCCAATGACTAAGCTAACTCGGAAGGGTGTTAAGTTTATCTGGACAAAAGAATGTGATGATTGTTTTCAGGAGTTGAAAAGAAGATTGGTGAATGCTCCGGTTTTATCACTTCCTTCCAAAAATGCTGATTTTGTTATATACAGTGATGCTTAGTTGAAGGGAATTGGCTGTGTCCTTATGCAGAATGATCAAGTAATTGCATATGCTTCATGTCAGTTGAAAACTGATGAGGTAAATTACCCTACAAATGATTTGGAATTAGCTGCTGTTGTTTTCACTTTAAAAATTTGGAGGCATCATTTGTATGCAGTAAAGTGTGAAATATATACCAATCACAAAAGTTTAAAGTATATATTCACTCAGAAATAATTGAACATGAGACAGAGGAGATGGCTAGAATTAATCAAGGATTATGATTGTACAATTCATTACCATCTGGGAAAAGAAAATAAAGTGGCTGATGCTTTGAGTCAAAAAATTAATGCTTCATTAACAATGTTGCGTTTGGAACGTGATCCTTTGGTTAAGGATTTGATGATCTTTGGAATAAAAGTTGTTGGTGCAGGATGTCCTTCTGTTTTGTTTTAGGTATTAGTGAAATCTTCTCTATCAGACAGAATCAAGCAAGCACAGAAGCAAGACAGTGAGTTGCAGAAAAAGGTAGAGCTGGTTCAGAAGGGTAACTTTCCTGAATTCAACTTTGATAATGATTGTGTTTTGAGATTTGGGAAAATATTGTGTGTGCCTTGTGATTCACAGTTGAAGAGAGAGTTGTTATGTGAAGCTCATAGTTCTCCGTTTTCAGTTCATCCTGGCAGTACTAAGATGTACAGAGATCTACAGGAGTATTACTGGTGGGATGGAATGAAAAGAGATATTGCTGATTTTACTGTGAAGTGTTTGACTTATCAGCAGGTTAAAGTAGAGCGGAAGTTACCGAAAGGAATGCTTCAGCCTTTAATAGTGCCAGACTGGAAATGGGAAAATATATCCACTGACTTTGTTGTGGGATTACCGAAGATATCTCGAGGTAACAATGCAATCTGGGTTATTGTTGATCGCTTGAATAAATCTGCTCATTTCCTTCCTATTCGAGATATTTTCCCTCTAGATCATCTTTCTCGATTGTATCTTAAAGAGATATTTAGGTTGCATGGAGTTCCCCTATCCATTATATCTGATCGTGATCCCAGGTTTAATTCTAACTTTTGGAAAGGCCTTCAGGAGTTGTTGGGTATTGAATTAAATTTTAGTACAACTTTTCATCCTCAATCAGAAGAGAAGTCAAGACGAACAATTCAGAATTTGGAGGATATGCTACGTGCTTATTCGATGGATTATCAGGGAAGTTGGGACCAACATCTTTCTTTGGTTGAATTTTCATATAATAACAGTTTTCATTCCAATATATAGATGGCACCGTTTGAGGCATTATATGGGAAGCGGTGTCGAACTCCATCTTTTTGGGATGAAGTGGGTGAAAGGATGCTGATGGGACTAGAATTGGTAGAAGAGATGGCAGAAAAAGTTTAGTTGATTCAAAAACACATGAGAACAACTCAGAGCAGACAGAAAAGTTATGCAGACAACATGAGGAAGGATCTATCTTTCGAGGTAGGTGATCATGTTTTTCTCAAAGTTTCACCATGGAAAAGTGTGATGCGATTTGGTAAAAATGGAAAGCTGAGTCCAAGGTTCATTGGACCATATGAAATTCTGGAGAGAGTTGGATCAGTTGCTTACTGAGTGGCTTTACCTCCGATTTTATCTCAGGTACATAATGTTTATCATGTTTTGATGTTGAGAAAGTATATGCCAGATCCATCTCATGTTTTGATCCCAGAGGTAGTTCAGTTGGAAGAGAATCTCTCTTATGAAGAACAACCAGTCTAGATTTTTGACCGAAGAGAGCAAGTGTTGTGAAATAATGTAATTCAACAGGTAATGGTTTTGTGGATAAACCATATGTTTGAAGTGGAAACGTGGGAATATGAAAATTCTATGAGGGATAAATACCCCCACTTATTTTGATAAGTGTATAAAATTGCTAGGACGCAATTCCCAAAAGGGGGGAAGGATGTAACATCCTAGGTAAATAAGGAATACAACATTTTCATATTTATTAATATTTACAAATTAAATATTAATTTTACTTTAAAGTGGTTTCTATGTTCGATAGTGTACCCGATACGCAACAAAGTGTTTCTTTGAAATCTTACGTTGCACACTAGTAATAAAATAATATTATTTTAAATGGTAGTTAACACGTAGCCATTGTATTGGCAGGAATGAATAGAAATAACTAAAATATGATTGTATATGTTTGTTAAATGTTTTTACATTTATCCAATAAAGGATAAAGGATTAAAATACGAAAAGAATTCAATTTTAGGCATAGATACTCTAATTTTCACTAAAGGTCCACTTATAACCTTTTGATGGAGAACCATCATTAAATATAGTTTTGGTCACTATTATACATTCTTTTGGACCAAATAAAATTCTTCTTTAGAATCAGGACATCAAAATTTCCTTTGTGTAAATTTTTTGTATTTTTCTGATAAAGTTCATTTTTTTAATGAATAGTGAAAAATGTTGTATTTTAATTCAAAACCTCTTTTTAATCTAATTTATTTATATGATTAGATTATCTATTGAATTGGTTTTAAATTGAAAATAGAATATTTTTTTTACCATTTAATCCAATAGTGGTCGTTGGAATTAATTTCACTTTGAAATTGGACTTAAACTAGTGTCAATATTTTGATATATATTGTTTCATAAAAACACTCTATTTGGCCTGACAATGGGAATTAATTATTAAATTAATTAATGCAACTTATATGTTTTGAATTTTGTAAAATAGAAATCATTTTTAAATTCGGAATATCAAATATATCTTAGGGTGAAGTTTTGGTATTTTTCTAAAAAACTACAATTTTTTATGAATAGTGAAACCACTAAGTGGTACTTAAAAACTGATTTTTTTTGTTTAAATTAAATTTTACCACCTCTGTGTTTTGAATTTAAAAAATCCGACAAACATGGTTGTCATTAAGAATTAAAATGTGGTTCAATGGGATTAAAATAATTTTTTTTGTGAATAGTAACTTTTATGTTTTTAATCGCGATTAGAGGTAGTTAGTATAATTTAAGGTAAAAATAATGTTTTAATAATATGAAATGACCTTGACACATGTACTACCCTTATTGGATGTGTCAAGTCAGACCAAGACAATCCATGGGTCAACTTGAGGACCCCATGGAGCCACTTTGGTAGGAAAATGACATTAATAACTTTTTATTTAATGTTAAAATAAAAATGTCACAAACATGTGTTGTTTTACTAAAACAATTTTTAAATGGGGTTATACAAGTCATAATTTTGAATATAAATATTAATTAGAAATATAAAAATATTTCCTACATCATGATAGTTTTTTTATAATTTTTAGACATGAAATAAATTAAATTATTTATGACACCATGATGATGCAGTGATTACCTCATTATTTAACGATTTAAATAAAATGAAAAGATAATGTAAAATCTAAGACCTAAACTTGTCAAAAACTTATTGTATGGGTGGATTTCAAACTATTATCACCTTATCCTCAAAATATATAATTTTTGGACCATTAAAATCTGAAAAGTATTTTATAATAAAGTAACCTTTTATAACTTTCCAAGAGTGCCCCTCCTCTCCTCTTATAAAAGGCCCCCACCTCTACCACCTTACCCACACCTCTCAAGCATTTGGCTCGGCCAAACCCTACCCATTTTGTCTCTCAAAATCCCTCTATTACTCCTAGAAGCCTCACTTTGGGATGAAGTCTTTCCAAGGAATCCTTTGATCTCAAATCAAAAAGAGTTACCCGTTTTAAAGGTAGTGTCTTCTCTTGTGTTCTTATGTTTTATTTTGCTTCTCCAACTGCCTAAACTCTTTTTATTCATTTATTTTGTAACAACACCAGTATCTTCAATATACTAGGATGTTTTTATGAGAAGTATTAGAGCTAAACTTACACACACCTTCATCTAATGGTTAAATAGCATACTGTTTCCGTGGATGGTGAATTTCTGCCTCACGAAACGATGATTGTTCAATATTCTTCTAACACCTTCAAAGGTGGCCATTAAGATGACACTATATTTATATATGATATATAATATGTTTATATTTTCCTTAATCTTATGTATTTTTCATTTATGGCATACATTTATGGCTTCCATTATGGGTAAACTCAATATCTTCATTTTAGGATGTGCGAACTACCGCCCCTCAAAGTGATTTGATTCGTTAATGCCATATATGAGATGTATAAAGGATGGAGTTAATGATAATATATATGAAATTATACTGTAATTATAATATACCTTTATGTAATTATGATTCCATTCCATAAAATATGAAATATAAATGAAAGTAGCGTTCATGCGTACGTACGACTTACCGTCTCCATGAACGATGCATTTCATTTCTTACCTCTAAATGTTATGTAATATTATAAATGCATGCATATAATGGATATATAAGATATATATGATATCTACATAATTAATATAACTCTGTATATAATGGATACATGAACAACTTGTAATTATAAAGAGTTTATTTTTGACTCAAGTACCAATGATCGTTAAAACGACCGTTATTAACTTAAATAATTACATAGTGTTCATGACATGGTAATAAGTGATATAAAAGGAATAATGAACTTAAAAAAGGTTCTTAAGCAAGTAGAAATTAACTCAAGTTTATTATTCAGGATATTAAAGAGAAATCGAGTCACGTCGAACACGAGGTAAGGGACTTCGTCTCAATCTCCATTCATTGAGGCATATTTTGTTTTATACACAACTTTCTTTTATACGGTGTATAAACCCCTTTGAATTTTACATTTATTCAAAAGTAATATTTTTTTATATGAAGCGATTTACTAGATGACAAAATGAATGTTTTTTTGTCGTACGTATGCGGCGACAATGACTTCTCCGTCACCGTGACCATTATTTGAGTTTCAGCTTGCTCTACAAGCCATAACCTAACTTTTTTTTAAAATGTAAAAATAAATACCAAGTATTAATTTTCTTTTATTTTGGTATTGAAAATGGTTTTCATAATGTTTTTATTATATAAATGTGTTGTATTGATATCTTGTGATTAAAATGTGGAAATGTTATGTTTCCTTTATGCATGTTTTACATGATATGATTATGTTATGGTTCCTGGGCATTGTTATGAAGACGGGTGGTTCCGTGATAAACTAAGGGCGGGTGAGCCCGATATAGCTCTCCAATGCATTGGGTAACATGAAGGAGTTAAACGTTAAGGTTTCTCCAAAGAGATTTAGGGAATATACTATGATGTGTATTCCAAACGTAACCATGAGGGTTACTCCCTACGTAAGAATGTTATGAATGCCTCACGTTACCTTTATTTCTTATGTTTTATATGATTTTTTCATGATTTTATGAGGTATTTTAAAATGCTTATGTTTTATGAGTAAAGTATGATTTCATACATGGACTAATGTTTTCATTTCGTACTTGTATATCCCTTACTGAGCTTTTTATGCTCATCCCAAGTTTTTGAAATGTTTTTCACATGACTTAATGTGGAATAGGGTCAGGGATGGGATCAAGGAAAAGTAATGCTATCTAAAACATGGAACTAGACATGTTTCTTTTTAAGAGTTTTTATTTTATGGAAACTTAGTATAAGTGTCTACTTTGTAATCTTTTGAGATGTAATAGTTATGTCCCAATTCTCTAAAACTCTAAACCTGAAAAGATCCTCAATGTGAATTATTCATTTAATTCAATATTAAGTAAGGTTTAAGGCTGGGGCCTTATACTTAATGACTAGTTTATCTCACCCTTATTCTGTATTATCTCCTCGGGTTATGAAGAGGAATCCATTGAATGAGTTTCAAGGATGCTAGGATTATAATTTTGTTATTCAATATTTTATATCCTCAATGAAAAATGGGTTTTATATATGTAATATACTTTACCAAAACAATTAAAAAAATCATCCATTCAAGGTTTCAATCCTTTTAATTGTGAAAATCTAATAATATAATTCAATATATCCAATCTTCTAGGGTCAGGGGCTCTGTAGTTGGTTTCAAAGGAAGTTTAGTTTCAATATTGGAATGTATGTATAGAAAAAATAGATAAAGGAACACAACCTTAAGTTATAATTTGAGGAAAATTATAAAATAACATACCAAGGAAAACTTGATTATTATTAAAATATTATTTATGCATAAATTTTACAATTTTTGTTAAGTATTTCATTAGTTTTAAGATTCTGAATTATGTTTTTATAATGTTATGATCTATTATATTATATTGAATTATTTAGTGATGTATCATAGGAGGAAAAATGAATCTATAATCATGGAAAATTAAGAGATTTACCTATTATGTAATCTGATATAATTGATTTTGTAAATAAGAAATTTATTGATATATTAGAGATAGTTAATCATGTTATGACACACAACCTTGAAATAATAGAGAAACATGTTACACTATAAGGCTCTCTTATGTTTGATCTCTTTATGTGATAGAGTCCCCCATCCTTTATTGGGACTATAGATCCGATTAAAATTAGGAAATGAATTAAGTTATTTAGGAATATATTTTTTGTATTGGTATGTTTTGAAAAGAAAATATTTTCACTTCAATGTGTGTTGTCCCTAGGATGAAGCTGATTAGTTGTGTTCAGTTATCCAAAATACTATGGTGGATGAGGTTATAAAACTCATGGAAGGGAAGTATTTTAAGATGAAATTATATGATAAATACTTCCCTCATGATAAAGAAATTGAGAAGAATATAATGTTCCTTAGTTTAATTCAAAAGGGTGAAGAAAGTTTTTTTGATTATGAAGATACTGTTACAAGGATATCAAGGATTGATATAGATATCATACGTAACATGTAATGTAATATTAATAATTTATTAAAAGGTTTTAATATAGGAATCTCAAGGTAACTAGTGTGTCAATTATTTTACACATATTACTAAAAATATATATTTTTTGTCAAGGCAGAAAAATAATTCTCGGTGTCTTATGTAATCAAAGGGATGAATGAGTATAAAATGAAATCAATAGAAATTATGGGAAAAGGGAAAGGTGAATGAAATATTTTCAAAAATGTGATACTTATAGAAAAAACACCTTTTTACCTACTTAAATGGAAATTTTTTTTATTAAATTGTGGAGAAAATGACACCATGATCAGGATTTAAATGTAAAAAAGGAATTTTCTATTGTTCAATGCTTCAACTATAAGGATATGGGGCACTATGAAAATTAATTCCTCAGGAACTAAGATAATATAACCAATAATAATATATGGGATCTATGTCAAGCCTAGTTTATTTATGAAACCAAATTTTAATGATTAATGTGATTTTATTTGGATTAAAGAATGATGTTATTTTAGTATTTTATCAACAATGTATAGGTTATTAGAGTTATAAAATATATACAGATTGTACTGTAGTATTAATTCATTATGGATTTGAGGGCATATATTGAATGATTATATGAAATTTATTTCATATGAATGTTATTTTTTATTGAAATCACATGGTTGAGGGAAATATAAACCATAATATGTTCCTAATACCAAGATAATGATGTTTTGGTAATGTAAATTAGATACTAATAGATTCCTTGAATCTAATACTATTTTTTGGGAGTTATAATAAATTTAAGGATAATAAGATTAACCATTTAAAATATAGTATATTTTTACCTATGGAAGTTGTTTTATATGTTGATATTTTAACTCATCATACAATGAAAAATTTTATGAAATATGAAGTCGAAATAGAAAAAGGAACAATAAAATATGATACTTTATTTGTTAATTAATAAGAAATCATGTAAGTATATATATTTATATTATTATAGAGTTAAATAATTACTCAACTTCTGGAAAATGGTCTAGATTTTTTTCCTATTATCATCATTTTTGTGATATTAATTTCCTTTTTCATAAGTCTGGTTAAAGGAATTATGGTTATCAACTATCATCTGAATATGATCAATATTACTCTTCATTGAAACATTATTGTTTTATTTTTATTACATGTATATGTTTTCAATAATTTTACCCTATTTGAAATCCTATTTGTCAATAACCTTATCATTTTATTTATCCTCCTATTATGAATATGTGTTATTATCTCTATTTATGATGTGGGTTATCCAAAAATATAATTTTCAAGTATAAAATGATAAATTATCAAGATCATGTTTAAATTATGAAGAAAAAAATTTAATTAAGGGATGGAAAATTTAACACCCCAATAATGTAAAATATTTTTAGTTTAGATTAAATTTTATTTTTTTATATTTCTCAATACTCAACCCCACATTATTCTTATGCTATATAGAAAATTTAGTTAACCTATGTTATATGCAATAATGAGTTGTATAGCTTCTTAATGGCACAAATATTTTTATTTTTTTACACTTTTAAGAATTTTATTTTTTAGAATAGTTATTTTTAAATTTGGAATGTACAAATTAACTTAGATTGATTTTTTTATTTTCTAAGAATTTTCATTTTTTGAAGGATAGTTACAAATACTGTATTTTAGTTAAAAAATACATTTTGTTTTAAAAAATAGTAATGTTATATTATATATTATATTTGTTTTAAAGTAAAAATTGATTAATTATATATCTATTACTATAATTAAGTTCATTATAATAATTTTTCTATTTAATTTAGATATACATACTTAATGATCTTTTGAACATTTTCACATTAGAAATAAGTTTTTTCCAGAAATATTTGGGATTATATTTAAAATTATTTTTTCTACTTTTGTGATTTGAATTTGGAAAAATGAAATAAATGTTTAAAATAATTATAATATTATAAAATAATATAAATTTGTTTATTTAAAATATGATTAGTAAAAGTAACTAAAATTAATTAACAATATTAAGGTAAAATTAATTTTAAGAAGGGTCCAAACCTTACACATAATGAAAAAAATGACCGACACAGTAATCTGAAATCAATTTTATTTCAATAGTTCCATCATATCCCCACTTGATTTTAATTTTATGAGTTCCCAAGGAACATGTTCATAAAATTCATCCATATAAAAAGTTATGTAATGAAAAAAAGGAAACCTTCGATAGCTCTAACATTTAGAACGTTTTAGATTATGAATAAAGCTACATAATTTATGTTATAGACATTATTTTAAAATTTAAATGATATTTTATCATAATATTTTATATATAATATTTATATATGATATAATAACATTAAATTCATAAAAAATTCTAACCCAAGGATTATTCAGTTAACAGTTAAGTAAGATAAATGATTTTAAGACATTTAATGAATTATTGTGTTTAATTATTTCTTTAGGTAAATATAGCATGTTACACAAATTTTTAACTTTATATAATTGAATTGAAATCAATTTTTTACATTTTTAATCTAAAATTAAATAAATATTATCACAATAGGCATTTATGTTTTTATAATGAAAATGATATTTTTTTAAATAATTTAAAATTAATAAAAATAAGATATTATTATAAGTGAAATTTGTGTCATTAAAAATACAAAATACAGTTTATTAAATTACCAATTTATCTTATATAATTAAAATATAGAAACATAGATAGAAAAAACAATGTTAGCATGGCCCGAGTTAAAACTGTGTTTTTGTGCATTGTATGCACTTATTTTGAAATTAATTTCTACCACATATTTGATTTCTATTTTGTAAACTGCATATAATATTAAGAAAAAATTAGTTATATATTTACTAATACATCTCACTTTAATTTACTATTAACAGCTTAGTTACATAGGTTAAAAACAAGTTAGTTTAATAAAAACCAGAATGGTAAAAGTGGGGAAACAAATATGTTAAAGAACAAAATTATATAGTTGAACTTATTTTTTTTATTTTGAGATGTTTTGTTGACCATAATACCTTTTAATCCATTATTTTTCCACTTTTTAGTTACATGAGGTAAGAGAGACCTCCCAGTACTGTATACCTTTAGGTATTTACAAGAATGATGCTCCCCCTCCATTATAAAAAAGCATTCAGTATTCCCCTTACTAACACCTCTCAAGACACATTTTCCCTTAAAAATGCTGAAAAAACAGTCTTATAAAATCCCTCCACTCAATATATAGTACTCAAATTTGGTTGAATAAAAATCATGTAAGCCCATTGGTGTAATACAAAATAAGTCACCCAAAGAATAGGAAACATTCTTCAATATGCATTTATGATTTACTAGTTTCATGTCCATTTCCTTTAATATTATTAAATAATTTTATGTGAACAAAAATATCCTAAATATAATAGTTTTTTATGTATGTTTCCTATACCTTCACACACTTCCATCAAATAGGTAGTGAACATAATGTTCATCTACGATGAACTACCACCTTGCGAAACAAGTTAGTTTATTTTTCCATTACCACCATTCATGGTTGAGAATTATAAAGGAAAAATTATGTGTATATGATATAAAGGACATTTATTATGTCTTTATGCTTCAAATATTTTTATATAAAACATACCTTTATGCTTTCCATTTAGTGTAAATTTGATAACTTCATTTGTGGATGTGTGGTCTACCGCCTCCTCAATGCGATGTGACACAATCACACATTATGTCAAATAAATTAAGTTTTTTTAATAAAAAAACTGAGAAAAATTAATATATATTTTATTCACTGAAAAATTGACGTTCTTGAAATATAATATATCATTATCCTTTTTATTTTTTTCCGAAACAAACTATTGATAATGTCGTCCATGGACATGTGGACTATGACATCCTCGATGCGATGTGATTCTTATAAATAACATTAATTAAATATATAAGTATATATGAATAAATAAAATTTTATTTATGATATAATGATCATTATTGAATATATTAATTGTAATTATCTTTTTTTATAACAATCATTGAAAATTGGGAACATTACTCATGAATACATACGACCTACTGTATCCATGGTTGTAATGTTGGTTCATTTAACATAACCACATTTGATAATTATTTTTGAAGGAATAATATATGCATTTATATGATTGTTATTTCATTTTATAGTCTTTATATGTTTATATAATGACCTCATTGACAATAATAGACCTTTGAAAGTCATACTTGACACATGAACTGAATTTGGTCGAAACACCCATTGTAAACATAATGGTTGAAGTTATTTTATACAACATAGTAATAATAAAATTGAAATAGTTTCTCAATAATGTAAAAAATAAAATATGTTTATCATTCAGGAAGATAAAGACACATGGGAAAAGTCAGACCCAAGGTATGGTATTTTCATCTCACTTTTTACATATATGAGATAAATTTTATATTCACTACTTACTTATTTTCTATGGGGTATCTACTAACCAAATTGATACATCATATAATTAATTATTATATCTTCATGGAATTTAAAATTTAAAATTAATGAATATTATTTTTGGGGGTTTCCAATTCAATTGTTACCATAACTATCGGGGAATCTTCAATAAAATTTTCTTCTATAAGGCACAAACCATTTTCACCACTTATTATTATTGTGTGGTGTATATTCGTCCTGTTTTTCATTTACTATCACGATTGAATAATATTTATTATTATTATATCTTTCACTTTGAATTATCTCATCTATGGGGTTTAACATGATTATTTCCAAGTGGTAAAAGTTATCTTTGCAAGGTCAATTTTTGTGCGTGATTGTCCTGTTTCTCTTAAACCAATCAAATCAGTATGATCATTTTTACTACATATTACATTTACCTTAAATATCTATGTTCTCACAAAATAAATATTAAAATTTCCTAAACCATATTCCATTTTATTTTTTGTTCTTCACTAAGACTATTATTTGATTAATTGGAGAAATATTGAGAAATTTGTATATTCTATTAAATATAGATATTTTTGAAAATTAATTAAATCTATTATATGAGATATGATGAATGTATTATATTTAATATGGGATTTGGGGGCCGAATATATCTCCTTGATGAATTAGTAGGTTTCATGAGACAATGTATATATTTATTTGGATGTGGCCTTACCCATTTATTAGATTAATGGAATAAATCCTTGACAGTGTGAGATTCATGGCATGAATCCTTGAATATATTAGATTCTTGGAATAATGCCTCGACATTATGTTTTATATATCATTTATTATAAATTAAACTATTATGTATTAATTTATGGTTATTCCATTTTATTTTTTAATTATTTATAATATCCATGGTTAAGTTTTATTGTTAGATTTCTGATCTATTGGAATATATTTCAATTATCTACAATGTGTTATTGATTATTCCTTATAAAGTTGTATAAAAGTTAAGTGTGTCAATTTTCCTTTATCATTCCATATTTATTGTTCTAATTTATTCCTATTTAATTCAATTGTACATACCCTTAATAATAATTTGATATCACCCTTATTATGTTTCATTTTCCTAGGATATGAATAGGAATTCACTAAATGAGTTTCAAGAATGTTGTGATTTTACTTTTCTTTTGAAATATTTTTTATCTCTAATATAAAATGGGTTTCACATATATAATATGGTCTTCAAAAAGAACTAAATTGATTATAACTTCTATATGATTATTATTATCATCATTCCAATATAATAAATTAATGCACCGACTTTGGCCTTATGGGGTTATGGTGGAGCATTTTATAAGTGTGGAGAATGTAACTCTTATGATTATTCAATTTTCTAAATTAATAAATTTATTAATGGTCACATGAAAAAATATATCCCAAAATATAGTTATAATTATTTATATCTTCTATATAAACTAAAAAAATCACATTTAGACATGTTTTGGAGTCATTTTAATCATTATATGATAGTTAAACACCCATTAAAACTAATTTTCACATAGTCGTGATAACATACCATTTTACAATGATAAAATATTAATATACAAAAAATAAATGGGGCCATATTTTTTTTCCAATGAAGAATCAAAATTTGGAATATATATTTTTAAGATATATATATATTGTTGATAGAAATTACTTTTAATATTGTTAAAAAACACATCAAAATAGTTTTTAAGAAAATACCTTATTTATGAATAAAAATATTGTTACATTTTACTCCAGTAAGTTGCTGATTTCTATGAATATATTAGGTTACATTATAAAATGGATGGTTTTTATACATTTTGTTCAAGCCCAAACTAAATATAACATTACAACTATACCATTTAATAAATAGATAAAAAACCATAAAATATGAATAAAATTTAATTTGTGTTCATAAAATCGATGAATTGGTTATTTAATTTAAATAAAAAATTTCAATTACATTATTAAACTATTTTAAAATTTATTTACTCAGTACGATGGTATTATAATTTATTAGGTCACACTTTATAATAAATTCATAAATGTCAAATTGTTTTTGAAGTCTGTATTTTCTCCATTCACTCAAAAAATCACCATTTTGCAGAAAATATTATATAATCACACTACGCTTCTTTTGAAAAAATAATTAAAAAAATTTCATCCATCTTGAGACTTACAATTTATTAAACCTCCATTGATTAATCATAATATCCAAGCATACAATTTAATGAAATCTATTTTTGAAGAATATTTATTTTTTAAGAAATGTATTTTTGAAGAATAAAATGAAATTATTAAAATTAAGTATTTTATATTATAAATTAATCAATTCATATGAATAATATAAGTATGTTATAATTATTTCTAATAATATGGTTTTTCTTATTCATACCTTGAATTTAACTAGTAAGTCATAACCGTCGCATTTAATGAATAACATGTCAATTGTATATCACAGTTTATTTATGTTTGTTGTTCTGAATACCACACACAATCAAATATGTCAGGTAATGAAAATAAATTATAAATATTATCTTGTAACATAAAACCATTCATCATTATTCAATAATGTAATATCACTTTTGAGATTCCAAATTTATTATACCATTCCATGAGTATATGTCATAATGATTTTCAAGAACACCTCAACGTATAAGACTAATGATATCCATCAAAAGTAATAATAAAATCTAAAGACCTAAAAAATACCTATAGAAAACAAAATCCAATGATACATATGAATATTTATTTCTTACTAGTCTGTTATGTTTTACTAACCACACTAGATGAAGAGTACGATAGACAAGCATCATGCGAAAAAATATATTTTAATTTTGTCCCCCTTCTCTGGATAACCTATATCATTTTTTCATGTCAAATGAAATCTTCTATACATAGAAAATATATTAAAGAATAATTTCATAGAACTAATAACTTTTATACATAGAAAATATATTAAAAAGTAATTTCAAAATATATCCTCAAATACATTATATAATAGTAACATATCATTATTTGTCCTTAGATACATGAGGATATACTTAATATAATATCAATTTTGAACCCCTTGATCAGTTTATTTTTAGCCTACTATGATAGAGACATAGTAAACATCAAACCTAGAATATAACATGACATACCTTATAAACAATATTTCTTAAAAATATGAGATTTTACTCATTTACCTATTTATGGTTATGTTATATGAAATATTTTCTTGTAAAAAAGTATACCTTGTGACACTAGTAAAAATACCTATTTAGATTTTTATACTAATTATTTTTAGTATCTATTCAATGATTTTACTGGGAATTAACATCATCCACCACTTGGTTCTACCATGAATGATATTTATTCAAATGATACTTTTTTCCACTAATATCACTTCTCATGAAGAAACTATTAAACAAGTAATAATCAAACTATAATTTTGGTACGACATTTCACATATGTGAAATGTTATCAATATATACTAATAGGATAAAAATATCCCTCCCACTAAACTACTTACCAACACATGGATCACATTAATTCTTAGTGAAGATAAATTCTCATATTACATCATCAAAATAATGTCCCATGACCTATATTTTTTCATCAATAAAAAAATTGACATTTGTTAATTGAACAACTTTTAGTCACTACCATGATTTATAAACATCTATAGTTTTTTCATAATTACATATTCTGTTTATTAGAGTAAATGGATGATATTTATATATATATATATATCTACCAAATATCATAATCAAGATATTTTTATTGTAACATGTAGTATTTCAATATATTTAAACATTTATATTAGTGAAAAGTATTCTTTATATTCCTTTATTTGACATTTTTAAATTCTTTTTTACACTAACCATGATTTATAGATACTCACTATAAATTACATTTTATGTTTTCTCTTGAATAGCCATTTACACTCAACATGATTCTATTGAAATAGAGAAGTAAATATAACACAAAAATAGTTTATATAAACGAAATACCACTTTTAATTGATGGATTATTTGTATCTTACAACATATATCTCTATAATTTCTCTTTATAGGATAGGGGATCATTTTTGCTAACCCATAATGAGTCACTATCCTAGGGGAAAATAAAAAAATTCATTTTAGTTCCCTAACCTCTCTGGTGATCCTATGTAGCACTTCTGTTTTAGTAACAACGTCATTTATTGGTTCTTGTGTAATGTATTTCTAAATAGAACCTTTTATATCTTGAACATAAACATTATAAAAGTCGGTATTTGTCCCAGAATACATCTAAAATATGTTCTCCCTCTCAAGAATTGATGCATGTATAGTTAATATGATTTCCTATTTTGAGTATTTTTTTAATATCCCAGACATTATATGTATTATTTTAGATATGATATATATTTTTTTAAAACTAGGCACTAAGAAATCATGCTATTATGAGGCCCTGTATACCAGGAACAAATGTTTGAAATATATTAAAGTATTTAATAGCATGTCTGTCTGGTTTTCCTAAAAACATTTATTGAATCCTAAAGTAGTTCTGAGATAAGGCATAACAGGAAACCACTGAATCCAGAATTGTAGATTTACCATATGCATGTACTCAAATTGGTTAGGGTTGGTCGTTTGTGAAAATGTTTTTGGGGATGCGAAATAGATAAAATAACTTAAAAGAAAATATTATTTTATTTTTTCTACACCATAGAACCCTAGTTCTTCTCTAAGATTAAAAATATTGAAATTGTCCTAGGGTTGGATCCAAAATTCTAGGGTACTATATTCTGTGGAAGGAGAGTGTTCTTGTAAGATGACAAATGATCATGGTTAGATTGTGGATTGCCACACCAGTGGAGTCGGAGGATCTCATCAATGGTTACATCACAACTATTCCTCTCCCCCGATCGATCCAAACTCTATGATTGGTGTTTTTGTGTGTGAATTTCATCATTTTTTTGATCCCAAATGAACATGGAACAATTAAACGTACAAGAATTGATCCATTCATCATCAGTAGATTTAATTGGATAAAGTTATTAAATTTTAGTTTGTGGATTTACCCACTTCGATTATCCATCTATGATAATGAATTGAGGCCAAATGAAAAATAGTCTAGGTTATTTCCTATCCATTATGTTATTTTTCTCCATTGTTTCTTCACATGTTCATCATCAGATTTTCCATATGGAACATGATTTGACAAATCACTAGTGATCCAATATTGTGTGGCCGTTATTCGGCACAACAGATCAACACCGCAGGTGAAACTCATGATCAGTGACATGATCGATTTGCAATGATGGGGGTGGATGACCAGATGTAGATCCAAATGGATTTTTTAGCATCAGTTCAAGATGGTCTTTTACACAAGGCACATATGGCATGGTGGTGGAAATTTCTCAGTGGATTTTAACATGAATCTCCTAGATCTGGTGACTTGAGGCATGAAGAAACCCTAATCTGTTAATTCCTACCAGGTTAGAAGTTCCAGTGACATACATATCGATGTAGAGGGGATCCCTAATAGATCTGGAATTTCTTGATCTAAATGACATGTATTTTGGAATTACACACCATGTGGGGCACCCTATATATGGTGCTATGCTTCCATCCAATGTTCAGGATCACATGACATATGAACCTCCCAAAAAAACATTTTGTGTACTTCGAAGGGTACACTGACATGGTTAATAGTACACATCCAAATGTAATGCTATGTATTTAGATTGAGACACAGGTTGGCATACACGTACAATTATATAGACACAACTTCGGTACATGAACCTAGCTTGGCAATAAAGACATGAAAACATGTGTCTCTACACTTCGTGTACTCATCCTACATGTTGTATATATGGAGAAAAAATAACATGTGAAAATTTCTCCATTAAATTTGAATACAATATAATTTTTGTTCATAAAATTGACGAATTGGTTATTTAATTTAAATAAAAATATCAATTACATTAATAAACTAATTTAAAATTTATTTACTCAAATCCATGGAATTATAATTTATTTTTTTACACTTACTTTATAATAATATCATAAATGTGAAATTGTTTTTGAAGTCTGTATTTTCTCCATTCACTAAAAAATCAACATTTTGAAACAAATATCATAAATTCACCCTATGCTTCTTTTGAAAAAACAATTTAAAAAATTTTATCCATTTTTAAAAGTAAAATTTATAAAACATGCATTAATTAATCATAACATCCATGCATATAATTTAATGAAAACTATTTTTGAAGAAAATGTATTTTTTAGGAAATGTATTTTTGAAGAATAAAATGAAATTACTAGAAATTAATTATTTTTTATTATAAATTAATAAATTCATATGAATAATATAAGGATGCTATAATTATTTCTAATAATATGGGTTTTCCTATTCACACATCAAATATAACTAGTACGTTATAACCGTCATAATTAAAGAAGAACATGCATATAGTATATCACAATTTATTTATATTGGTTGTTGTGAATAAAACACACAATCTAATATGTCAACTGATAAAAATAAATTATAAATATTATCATGTTACATAAAACCATTTATCATTATTGAGTAATGTAATATCACTTTTGAGATTCCCGATTTATCATACCATTCTAGGAGTATATGCCATTATTATATTCAAGAACACCTCATTGTATAAGACTTACAATATCCATAAAAAGAAATAATAAAATCTGAGCAGCTAAAACAATTCCTATAGAAAACAAAATCCAATGATACATATGAATATTTATTGCATATTGGTCGGTTATGTTTTCCTAACCACTATATCTTGTAGAGTACGATAGAAGAGAATCATGTGAAAAATATGTTTTAGTTTTTCCCCCTTCTCTGGATATCCTATATCATTTTTTCATCTCAAATTATATCTTCTATACATAGAAAATTCATTAATAAATAATTTCATGGTGCTTATATGTTATAATCATATTAGAAAACTGTTATAAAAATTGTGTGCATTATTTATCGTTAGGGAATTATGAAGTACTAAGGATATATTTAAGGTACATAGAATTCATATATACTTAATATAATATCAATTTTGATCACTTGGATCTGTTTATTTTTATCCTATTATGATGGAGTCATAGTAAACATCAATACTAGAACATAACATGACATACCTAATTAATCCTATTGCATAAGAATATGATATTTTACTCATTTACCTATTTTTGGTTATGTTATATGATTTTTTTTGTAAATAAGTATAGCTTGTGACCCTAGTAAAAATACCTTCTTATATTTTTTATACAAATTATATTTAGTATCTATTAAATGATTTTACCATGAATTAACCTCCTCAACCACTCGGTTCTATCATGAATGATATTGATTCAAAGGTAAAAATTTGCTTCGCTAATATCCCTTCTGGAGAAGCAACTCTTCAACCTATAATTATCAAACTATAATATTGGTATAACATTTCAAATATGTAAAATGATATCAATATATACTAATAGGATAAAAATAGCCCTCCTACTAAACTTTTTATAAACAAATGGATCACATTCATTCTTAGTGAAGCTAAATTCTCATATTACATCATTGAAATAATGTCCCATGACCTAGATTCTTTCATCAATTCATAAATTTACATTTTTTACTTGAATAACATTGAGTTACTACTAGGAATTATAAACCCTTCTAGTTGTTTCATAATTACATCTTCTGTATATTAGAGTTAATGGATTATATATATATACCAAATCTCATAATCATGGAATATTTATTGTAACATGTAGTATTTTTATATATTTAAACATATATATTAGTGAAAAGTATTCATTATATTCAATTATTTGACATTTCTAAATTCCTTTATACACTGAATGTGATTTATATATACTCACTATAAATTACATTTTCTGTTATCTCTTGAATACCCATTTACACTCAATACGACTCTATTAAAATAGAGGAGTAAATAGAACAGTAATATAGTTTATTTACATGGAATAAAACTTTTAATAGATGGATTATTTCTATCTTACAACATATATATCTCTACTTTCCCATTATAGGATAGGGGGTCATTATTTCTCACTAATAATGAGTTATTATCCTTGTAGGAAACCAAAAATAATAATTTTAGTTCCCTAACCTCTCTGGTGATACTATATAGCACTTTTGTTTTTGTAACAACATAATTTATTGGGTCATGTGTAATGTGTTTCTAAATAGAACCTTGTATATCTTGAATACTAGTAATATCCCACAAACAAAGTACAACATGATGTGTGGTCCCTTCTTGCGACTAGAGTAAAATCCTCTTTCATCCCTAGTGGAGTTTTTTTAATTAGCGTGGCCTCCCTGAGTAGGAATTTGATTCTCTATCTAGTAGGATTAATTAGTATGGTTTTTGGAATTCTTAGCACACATTTCCCTATGTAATTGGTTGATCTAGATAAGGTTCATGGTTTCCCTCATTGTTTCTTGTCATGGCCCTCTCTATGTGTTTTGAAGTTGGTCTAGATTGGGTTTGTGGTGTCCCCCAGTGGTCTAGGGCATGAACCCCATCATTGAATCATGGTTATTTTAGATTGGGATTATGGTGTCGCCTAGTTGTCTTTGGCATGACCTCAATCTCTATATGATATTATTCTTTTAAAAATGTTTTCTCTTTGGGTGGGGCACAAATGAGTTAGATCTCTTCTTCCATTGTCTCTTATGAAAGCATGGACTGTGTAGTGACTTCTCCTAGAACAAGTTTTACATTGAGTAGAATCTTATGGATGGAAATTGGTTATGACATCCTGATGGCTTGGTTACCTTCTGGAGTATGTATGGGTTATTTTTGTACCACTTTTATCTGTGAAAAATTGTCAATTCTTGTATTCAGATGACTATGCATGGTGATTCATATTTAGTGTTGTCATTTTATCCTACTATGTATTGTTATACTCACCCCTTCATGTGATTTTCCCATATGTGTCATGTATTGGGAAGAAATAAACCCTTTTGGCGATTTCCTATTAGAATAAGTAGGAGATGTAGTATATCTGGAGCTAAGTAGACCAAGGTTTTTATTTAGAGCATACCTTTGACTTATTCCTTACCAATGTAGTAGGTTGGAGTCTTTACAATTTTAGTTGGACTTATGTAGAGACTCTCTTTGTGGTGGGATTATATTTGGCCCAATTTAGATTTCATTTACATCATGTTGTACTTTGTTTGTGGGATATTACTAGTATTCAGGAATTATTGCAGTTGTTTACATTTTAGTAATGTGTGTCATAGAGATATGTGCATGTTTACCAGTACTTTAGGATAATTTCTCCCATTTGTGGGATATGACTATTCTGTGCTAGTCAGCAGCCCTTGTCCTATTGGATTTGGGCATGGGATAGTCATGGAATGTTCCCCTCTAGGATGAGTTATGATAGAGTGGTATAATAGGTTTCTATTTTTCATTAGGACCGAGAGTCTGTGTGATTGGTTTGAGGAAAGAGTGTTATGTGTTTCAAGATCGAAATTCAATCTAGGGACTCTAGTGTTGGTGTGGTGGCATACATATTCATATACTAGTAATCTAAACACATTCCATTCAATATGTTACATGAGAACACTTGTTGTAAGGAAAAATGGTATTTTCATCATATAGTAATGGTTGTTTTTTAGATGTCCTTCTTGAGTCATCTCTCCAGATATACTCTATTTACCATTATAAGTCTATTTTTACTTAAGGATGCATCCATGTAGAAATCCGGCAAGGATTCCGCCACCTGATCTTTAGAATGATCCACCTTGTGTTGATGCATCAGTACAAGGGCATGTACAACAGATTTCCCCTACAGTTGGTTTACCAGATCTACCACCACCCATTGAGAAACAACTAATACCAAAAATATCTTCTGAAGATGCACAATATATAAGTGTACATCACAAGTTTTGGAGGCAGTTAACTCTATGGAATCTGGGTGATCCTGACCCCTAGATGGATCACTATTGACAACAGGCAGTCACCCATGTTTTCCCCCATGTTCGGAAACCTACTAATCAAATGGATGTCCTTTACAAGAGTATTCCTTAGGGATATATGGGGTGAGGGTGGATCATAGTGACTCAGGCGCATGATGAAATAATTATCTCCTTGAAATACTTCAATCATCTCTTTATAGAGGAGTTCTATCTAGCAACTTTGGGATCATTATGCATACAAAAGCTGATGCATCTACAATAGGGAGATATAATCAGGGAAGAGTATTCAGTGAAGTTTATAGATCTATCACTCTACTATTTGGATATGGTATGAGACCAGTTATTCAGGGATTTTACCACTTAGTAGGACTAGAGCTGGGATATCAAGGAATCATTGGTACCCCTAATCATTTATACTTATGCATTAGTAGTCGAGTGATCCATATTGGTAGAAATTTTATGGCAAAGAAGACACAAGTAGTGGGAAGTAACATTGGGAAACTATAAGCTAATAATTCTATAATAGGTACCTAATGGAAGTACATTGATCCATCTGGGTGAGGTGCTTCAAGTGGTTATCCTAAAACTCAGAGACAAATGTGTAGGGATCGTAGGGAGGTTCAAATCATCCAAGGGACAAGTGGTGATTCTTTTCTGATTACTGGGTACATCTTGCACATGGTTTCCCAATTTGTTGCATACCTAATATGGAAATGGTCTATTTACTTTCTAGATAGAGAAAATTAGAAGACCATGGTTGTCCGTAGGGTAGTAGACATGGTATATGGGAAGGTAGTGTACCAAGAGGTGGTTAAAAGATCGATCTATTTCCCCCACAACTCTAAGGAGGTCCATGCCAGGCTCAGGGTGCAGGTGGGAAGGGATGTGGCCCATTATAGGCAATGGAGGCCTATAACCCTAATTCTCCTAGGATAATTTAAGGCATGATCTATTTATTTTCTACATTATCTACCATATTGATTGAAATAGTTTATAGTCGTTCTTTTCTTTCTATGAATCATGTATGAGACTCTAAGAATTTGGTTGTACTATTTACTTGAACCTTATTTTTAGAGACTCGTACTGGAGGAGAATCTATGACCACACACTGGGGTTGACAATGTGACCCGAGTCCTGTAGTTGGTAGTTTTGATTGGGTTCTCGTATTAGTGGCATCGAGGTCTTACAACGTCATTTATTGTTAAGTGTAGTTATCCACAATTAATGCTTAGATTGACTATTTAAGGTGAAAATTATGGTGTGTCCACATTGATGGGACCACAATTTCCATTGACGATGTGAACGAAATCCAAGAAGCATAGGAAAAGGTCACACAATAGATGGTTTAGCCAACTACTCATCAGTTGGACTGATTGACCCTCGTTGGAGAGGATTTACTAAGTTCTCAGACTCCATTAGTGGTGGAGTATGAGGATGTATTTACCTAAGACATTCCATGTTTACTTCCTTTATTGGGATATAAATATTTTTATTTATCTACACCCTAGGATTGTATATATATCTACACTTGTATATCAGATTTCTCCCATGGTGAATCATAAGCTAAGAGTATAGTTTGGGGACTTCCAAAATAATGGATTTATGAAACCTAGTGTTTCACCCTTAGCAGCCCCAGTTTAGTTTTCCATAATGGAAGACAGGATCCTGAGGTTATGATTGGACTATCAGATTTTGAACTAGGTGACCATGAAGAACAAATATCAAATAATGGGGATCAATGACCTCTTTGATCTGTTAAACGGGGTGTGATAGTTCTAAAATATTGACCTTAGATCAGTCTTTCACCCGCTACGAGTATGGATTGATGATATACCAAATAATGACTTTAAATGTCATTACTATCCATATGAATACTTGGTCATTCTATTTGGAATGAAAAATGACCTAGAACTATTCATGGGACTCATGAATCAGAACACTCAACCATTATTATATCGGTTTCTGGTGGTCTCCGTTTTTGATATCCAAACACATTCAACATGTGCAGAGGAGCATCCAAGAAACATGTGGATGGTCTGGAACACACTCCAAGTGAACCATCATTACAGGAAGATAATGAAGTTACTATTTTGGAATAGACATGACCATTTTTTAGGACATGTCATATTAGAGTCTTGTGTTGCAGTGGATCCAATGATGGTTGAGGTTGTGATTTCTTGGTAGCCAGCCAAGTGTCACTGAGGAGTAGAGTTCCATGGTTTTTTGGGGTACAATCATAGGTGTGTACCCAACTTCTCTAGATTAGAATAACCCTTCACATCTTTTTACATCAATGGGAAGCCATTTTTGTGGAAGTAAAGGGTCCTATAGTTCTTTATAGAGATGAGACAATGTTAAATAACTGATCACGTCATGAGGTTACCATAGGAAGGTGTCATATACATGGTAGTCTATGATGCATCAGGAATTATGCCCAATTGTGTCTCGATTCATTGGAAGTAGGTTATTTACTATGTTTCACACTATTTTATTCTTTATGAGAAGAATTATGTGACCCATGATATTGAGTTTGTAGTTGTAGTATCCGATTTGGTGGTGTGGTGAGACTACCTGATGGGCGACTAGTTTTTCACCTACTCTAAAAACAAGAGTCTCATGTATATCCCCTCTTAGAGGGATATAAACTTGACATAGAGGTGATGACTACAGTTTCTCTAGGATTATAACTTTGATATTTTCTATACTCATGCGAAGGGTAATATGGAGTCAAATTCTCTCAACAAGAAATCTAGTTTGTAGTTACTGAATGAGGAGGCAAAGTAATTAGCCTTGTTGGAGTTATCCTTTATGAATAGATATAGAGTATTTTACCTCTAGTTGATGGTTGTCACCACTAAAATCTTATATTGATTTAAGGAGTCACAATATGATAATATCAACTATGATACCCAACATGCTCAAATATCCAAAGGATATGGTCTTGATGGATTTTCTAATAGTGGGGAGCACATTGCTCTCTACAGAGGATACACGATGGTACCCGTGATGATCGAGAAATCGGTTCTAAGGGAGTTTCATACTTCCCCTTTTTAAATACATCTAGTCATGGAAAAGATTTACTAGGACTTCGAATGATAATAATGATGAAATGAGTTCCAGAGTTTGTTTCATGATGCCTTAATTGTCAGCAAGTGAAGGATGAACACCATGTTCCAGTGCGTTTAGCTCAACCCATTGAGGTGATAGAATGTAAGTGGGATGGTATTTATATGGAATTTGTGATGGTATAACCATATATATCTAGGGGGAATGATACCATATAATTGATAATTTAGTGAGTAACCATGTTGTCCCACAACCTAGCTATCTGAGAGTTGTGTCTAGAAGACAGCTTGGGACGCCCCCAATGTTCAGGAGATAGTTTGAATCCATGGAGTTCCATAGAATATTTTTTTTAGATAATGATTTTCTGTTTACATCCCGGTTGTGGAAAGGATTAAAGGAGTTTCTTGGGACATTTTTATTCTTTAGCATAGAGTGTCACTCACAAATGGATGGGTAGTTGAAGGTAACCATTTATGTTCTGGAGGAAATTTTGTGGGGTTTCATGTTAGGATTAGTCGTTAGTTGGGATGATCACCAACAACTAGTAGAGATTTCATACAATAACAACTTCCATTCCACCAGTGGTATGAAACCGTTCAAGGCTTTTTATTGGTGAAAATGTAGGGAACCATTCTACTGGACTGACCTAGGAGAGTTAGCACTCATGGGCCAAGAGTTCTTGAAAGCAACTATAGAGAAGGTGCAACTCAAATGAGAGTGGATGAAGACTTCACAGATCCATTATAAGTATTTTGATGATAGTTAAAGGTGGAATTTGGAGTTCTATGATAGATACCATGCATTCCTTCAGGTATAACCTAGATGTGGATTTCATAGATTTGGTTGGGGTAGATAGATATCTCCAAGGATTACTGGCCCTTTCAAGATACATTTTAGAGTGTAAAAGGTGTAATACTTATTAGTTCTTTCTTTGTAGTTATACCGAGTATATGATGTCTTCAACAAGTCACATCAGAGAAGGTAAATGCATGACCCGTCACACATCCTCAACTGGGGAAAGTTGGACATCAATGATGGAGCCACTATTGCTGAGTACCTTGTGAAGATCATGGATCCGAAAGAGATGATCCTTCAAGGGTTATTAATTACATTAGTCTATATATGGTCGTATCAAAAGAATCTCCAGGAGGGAACTTGGGAGTTTGAGGCTCAAATTCATCCTCAATATCCTCATATTTTTTTAGTAGACCTTGTATGGACTTTTCAAGGATTTAGGGCCCCAGGGTGGGGATAATATAACATATTGGATTTTCAATATATTAATTTAGATATTATATGTTTTATTTTCAAGACCAAGCACCTAGAAATCATGATATTTTGTAGCTCGGTGTGCCCGAAACAAATGTTTGAAAAATATAAAAATATTTAATGGCACACATGCACTGTTTTTTTTGAAAATTTGTAATAACATCTATAAGATTTCCCTGATAAGAAATATGTGGCCACCATTGAATCTAGAATTACAGATTCACCTTAGGTGTAACCTAACATTGGTATGCATGGGTTGATTTTGAATATGTTGTCAGGGCCGTGAAATTGATAAAATAAATTAAAAGAAAAAATAATTTTACTTTTTCTTCAGTGTAATGACATGGATCCTCTAAAAGTTTATAGCAATAAATGTTTTCCCATGGTTTTACACTAAACCCTGGAGACCTAGATTCCATTAGAGGATATCATTCATGGTATAAAAATGGATGAGGATTGAATTGTGAATCATTACACCAGCATAGTCAGAGGATCTGGTCAATGGTGAAAAAATTGTTCCGGGTCAATGATCAATCCAAATTTATTGAATAGGAATTGTTCTACGCATAATTAGTGTATTTAATTCAATATAATTGTTAAATTTTTGATTGTTGATTTCCTCTCTTAGACTATGGTTTTATGATAATGAATCAAGTCCAAATGAACAACAGTTTAGGTTTGTTCCTCACCTTTATGATTTTGAATATCTCCCTCCATTCTTCACACAATCACCATGGGAATTTACTTTGGGACTGTGATTTGAAAAATACCATGTTATTGACCATTTTGTGACCATTATTTGGAAGAATGGATTGATGTCGTAGGCCCAACTCATGATCAGTGCTACGATCGAGATGCGGCGATGGTGGTTGATGAATAGATGTGGATCTTAATAGATTTGAAATATCTTTTCAATCTGATTTTTGATTAATGAAATGTATGGGTTAGATATGGTTATTTCCAAGAAGATTCGAACCCCAAACCCCTATATTTGGATACTAGAGGCATGGACAAACCTTGATATGCATATTCCGTCCAGATCAGAGGTTTCAACAGTGTGTAGATTGATGTGGAAGAGATCCTTGAAGGATCCAATAATTCTAGAGCAACACCGCATGTATTTCTGAATTAGACATCATGTGGGTCCCCCTGGATTTGACACTAGGGTTCATAAAGAAGTTAAGAATCACTCAGTGTTTGACCCAAATCACATGGTGGGTGAACCTCCTTGGATGATTGGGCATGTACTCTATAGACTACATGAACACAGGTAAGAGAACATGACAAGATGGAAAATTTTGTCCTTAGACACATACAAATATTGTCATAAAGGGACCAATACATGGGCAAGACTTTAGTTCATGGACATGTCCTAGTGAAACTTACCGAAAACCATGTGTATCTACACGTTGTATACTCATCCTACAATCCATGTACATGAATACTAAATGTTTTGTAATTATTTAGATATTGGAATGAATTTGGATAGCTAGATACACCATATATCCCCTCAAACACAATGTGTACTCTGATAAAGTATTCTTGAGGCTATTCATTTTCCTAGTTTGGATAAGTAAGGGTTTAGTTTATTCCCTCTGTTCATTTCCTCGAGGGTACATTGTGGAATTTTATTCATATAATTTGATTTTAATCCCCTATAGAGGTCGAGTCTCATATAGAGTTGTGGTGTCCCCCTAGGAGATAATTGTGAGATCATCTATCATCTCTAGTAGATTTTGTGGAAGTAACATGACCTCCCTGAGTAAGACAATGATCCTCCATCTAGTAGATAAAATGAGTAGAGTTTTTGGAATCATTAGTAAATGATCCCCTACATAGCAGGTTAATCCATATTAGGTTTATGGTGCCCCCAATAGTTCTGTGTATGACCCCCTGTATGTGTATCATGGTTAGTCAAGATTTGGTTCGAGGTTTTCCCCATTGGATTTGGGTGTGACCCCTATCCATGTGTCAAGGTTAGTCTAAACTAGGTTCATGGTGTCTCCCATTCATCCATGTGGTGACCCCCTCTCTATTTATTATAGTATTCATACTCCAATTCATTCTCTTTGGGCAAGGCCCAAATTAGTTATAACTCTTCATCGAGTGTCTCCGATGATAGAATGGGTTGTAGAGTATGTTCTCCTAGAACAAGCATTACTTCAAGTAGAATCTTAGGGATAGAAGTTGGTTATGACAGCCTGATAGTGTGATATCATTACTGAGTATATCTGGGTTACTTTTGTAAAACTTTTATATTTGATACATTGTTACATCTAGTATTTGTTGACTATACATGGTGTATCATGTTTAGTGTTTCCGAGTTATCCCACTGATTACTATTATACAAACCCTTGAACAAGATTTCCCTAGACCTGTTGTGTCTTTTGTAGATGAAGTCCTATTTGATGGTGTCCTAGTAGGATAAAGAGTGCACGGATCATAGTTGGAAATGTAAAGACTGGGTTGCTTTCAAGGAGAATACCTTTGACTTGTTACTCTACCTTAATAAAGGTTAAAATATTCACAGTTTCATTTGGACTTATGTAAAGTCTCTATTTATAGTGGTCCGCAATTTGGAATGATTTCATTTTCCCTTACTTCCTATTGAACCCCGGTTGTGGGATCATAGTGGTATGCATGCATTCTCTCAATTGATTACATTTCAACATTTTGTGGCTTGGGGATGTGTGCGTGTGTACACAAACATTAGAATAATACCTCCCATTTATGGGATATACCAACTTGGTTCTAGTCACCAAACCTTTTCCTATTGAAGGTTGGCATGGGTATGTAACAACATGGGTCATTCCGGTATGGGTCCTGACATTTATATATAACATAAAATAAATTCATTGGGATATTATGTGAAAATACAATGTTTCCTATATGTTCAATTTTTTACAAGAGGATCCCATACAAAATTCATTTTAAACTATTTCATAAATATGTAACAATAATGTTTTCATTCCACTCAATAAATCGAAGGTAATACCATTTTTCAATTTTTTTAGAACTCAATTAAGTATGTATGCTATAAGTTCTAATTCATATCGACAAAAGTATAATAGAAGATCTGTGTAGTTCATCATCATCATTACCATTTGTATAATGAAATAATAGCTCATTTAATTGATAAAATTCCTTTATGATATATAAGGTGGAGTGAGCTATGATAGAAACATTTATCAGATCAATGATTATTTATCTTCTTAACAAGAGTATTTTCTACTTCATTCTTGAACTCTTTGAGTATCTCAATTTATTTGGACTTATACATCATCAAGTAGAAAGAACATTATTTAATCATGTCATTAGTAAAAATTATCAACTAAAAATACTAACCACTTATATATACAAGAAAAATTCCAGACACATAAGTGTGTATATATTATAAAATCTTACTAGTCCTTTCACCCTATGTTAAAATATTGATATAGTATTTTTATTATGGAAATAAGAATGATATATGTCTAGTAGTTTTAGATAAAAAGAATCTAAATAACCATCATGATATATTTTTCTTTTTTTTCTCCTTTACATGTCATAAATGAAGATTCAACTATTTTTTGGGAAATGATTCATTTTAATTTTAATCGTTTTCAATTTATAATACCTTTCTATAATCCAATACATTAATACCAATAATTGAATTCACTATACCATAAAATAAATTTTAATTATAAAGTAAATGGATCTTAAATCTAATAATAAAAAACATCAATATCAAGTAAAGATACATAAATAATGATTCTAATAATATTTGGTACATAGTAAAAATATTTTAAAAACATGATTATAAATATTGGCAATGAATGATGATAGTATCTTGTGGAATATGTAGTCAGTTTGTTTCTATTTCTTTCTTTAAGACTGAACTCTACTCTATTAATATTTCATAATTTACAATGTTATTAACTTTTAATATAGATGTTATAACCATATGTTTTTTATCAACCAAAATGTAGATATAGATATATTTTACTCAATGATGATCATACCTTCATCTTCCCCTTTGTTTATTAAATGGGTGAAATTATTCTTCCCCTAATCACTATTTCCTTATGAAAAAACATAGTGTATCTTGTTTACACAACATATCATTAGATTATCTATTTCATGGATGGTCGGTGCCCAAGATCCATATACTTGGCATCAGTCTCGGGGATCATTGCATTTTTATTTCTCTCAATAACTATAGAAACCATAGTACTTCCACCCACAATGACATTATCAACATTTAAAATCAATGCAGCAAATATGAATGATTATAATTATAATTACCCTTATAATAGTTCATAATGATACTAGACAATACTTTAGGTAGCGATGATTAAAGTTGATATCTTCATATTTTTTTAGGTTTATCAAATCCCAAGATGTTTAATAAATCTTTATATCCAATCAACATTACTAAATAATAGCCAAATGTTTCTTACACCCCGCCCTTTCACTTGAATCGTTTATTGTAAATCCCATATCTCTCTTTTACATCATACACTTGATAAATATCATGAAGTTATAAAATCTGGATATATTCATAAATTTCTTAATGTTACATCATGAGTATAATGGACATGGATAATATCATGAAACATAAAAATTTTGTAGAATCATTCACTTGTTTATGGTAGGGAGATACTTCTTCATCACAAGACTTATTATTAATATTCTTAAGAAAATGAATTTCCATCATGAATAATTTTCACTCATGGTGTAGTGTAATTCACAGGTTTTATTCGATTCCAGTATATTCATGTTGCTGAGTCTATTATCATTATATTTTATAGATTTTATTTATATAGAAAAATTCATGTGTATTTACTTTTATTTAATAAATATGTGTATAATTTTAGTACTTCAAATGGATTTAAAAAATAGATTATAAACATTACATTTAATTATCACCCACTATTTTTCAAAAAACCTAATAGACTTAAACATTGGATTTAAAATATAATATAACAAAGATATTATAAAATCAAGGATCCATATTCCAATTATCATAACCCATAAATTTCTCAAAATACAAATTTTAAGGATTTTATGTAGGAGTAACCATTCAACAACACAAATTCACTACACTTTGAGGTGTTTTGTGGATACCCAAATCCCCAAATTTGAGACATGGTTTTCGTTAAAACATTATTCATAGTTACAAAAATTCTTTTACATAGTATATAACCCTTTACAAAACCCAATATAAGTCAACTCATGGCTTCAATTAAAACTATTTAATAATTTAATGCACTGTGACTTTTACGAAACAATCAATTGAACCATGGTTGTATTTTAACATTATCCATTGAAGGCAACACCAACTTAATATTTTGATTGAGTTACTTTTATCATCAATAAAAAATATAAAATTTTAGCTTATATTAAAAAAATTATTAATAATTTGTGTTTAATTATGTTAATAATCCTACTTAGAAATAATTAACTCATTATCAAATTTATTTTAATTCCATCATGAATTCATGTTAATTCATTAATTTATGTGATCTTGAAAAATTATCAATATTGTAATTAGTAATAATTCTTGATATAAATAAAATAATAAGTGTTTTATGATCATAGGAAATTATAATCATTAGTTTATCAACCATATTATAAACTGACCCTCAACACTAGTTAATCAAATTAGAACCGTAACTTGAAATTTGTTACATCTTCCCATCTGTCCATATATTTATCTCCTGAATTGGTTTCTCATCCACAATGAAAATGAGATAAAATCACTAACCTAGGAGATATATTAATTAAAAAAATAAACACTCACACATTCGCATGGGTAACTAATGTGTTTTTTATATGGTTTACATAAAAGAAATTATACACATGCCAACTGAAACACATCAATAGAAGGGCGAGACATTCATGAAATTATTTAATATTATAATAATTTATTAAAAAGTGATTTATATGAAGAATTTTGGTCTTATATCATGATCACACACACCCATTTAATGAATATAATGTTCTAATCATGATATAATTTACTCCAAATTGTTCTTTAATTAACATAATACATAAAAAATTAATGTAATTAATTTTTTGGTTAATAAAAGTAAATTAATTTTTTTTAAAATTCCATCCATAGTATAATTTCCATTTTATATTACCCAATTTTTAAAAAATGAAATAATATTTTTATAAATAAATAATGTGTACAGGTTTACATGGATAAATCACATTTACCCACCCAAACTATCCATTTTAGTTCTTATACTGGGTACTCACATGGAATATATCATACTTGTATGGAACATAATTACAAGGAATGAACTATTAATAAATTACCCATGGAAACATATAAATTATATTGAATGTAATGATATTATTGTATGAATAGTTATCTATATGTCAATACAATATTAGGCTTTGAGTTTAGAATTTAAAAGATAAGTTTTTTTAAATCATAATTAATAATATTATAAAAAGTAATATATTATAAATAAATAACCCTCAACAACATATGAATTATGATTAGTTATATCATTAATTTTCATGACCTATATAAAAAATCATATGAAATATAGTTGTTCACATGATGTGAACTAGGGATTAAATGTATTGTAATGTCTCATTCCTATGTTCATGACACAAACCATGGGATCAAATATGTTTTTCAAAAACAAATATTTGTGTGGAACATATTTTATATGGATACTAAAAATGAATTTATCTTAATGTTCCGTAACAATATTTTAAAAATCCTAGGAAATAAATACATGACATATCTTTGACTATATATTTTCATCTATGAAAAGGTATGGAAAACACAACATGTACGGGGCGTCGCACTCCATTGTTTTCATCATGTCATGTTCCTAACCGATCTATTTACACACATCATGTATTTAATGCATCATGTATATACATATTGTATGATAAGTTTTTTTCTCATGGTTTATCATAGAATAATGAAACAGGGAACATGATATACACTAATGAACTCATCATCTAATAGTCTTATGTTATCTATCTAGAAATCATGACACTTAATAATAGAGTCTTAGAATATTATTCATTAAAATTTATCAACTTTTTGGTTATATGATCAATAATAAAGAAAAGATAGAATATATCAACGTTCAAATTTATGTAATAGATGATCTAGAACGAAAAACTACAAAAAAATCATATCATTAATTAATGATTAATAAATAATTATAAATTAATTATGTTGTCATTCTCTACAACATTAAGGTTATAGATGTAGAGAATGTTTCTTTGGAAAATATTCAACTTGGATTTTTTTAGTGAAAAATGAAAAATATTAGATTTACGTTATAAATAATTTTAGTATCATAAAAATTAAATTGATTATTAATAAAATATTACACTTAAACATAGAATATAAGATCATAAATTATAATTAATAAATATTATATTTGGATATATGATTAAATTTTCTAGAAAATGGTTCTTCGTTGATGATATTATAGACCTCTTATATTTGTTTCTTTTTTCAAGGAGATTCAAGTATATAATCCCTATAATGGTGATCCACATGTACACCATGAACATCCGAACATAACTATTGAAATAAACATGTTCAAGAGAATAATAATATAACATATGAATCATTAATTGATGATATTTATAAGAATCAATGAATGAAAAAGGGCACTTATTGATATTTCTAGTATTGAGAGGTTGGTAGAGGAGGATCACTCAACATTTATGATAGGATTATAAGAGAAAATATATTAAGATATTATTTTAATAATATATAGACTATCATAATTCACAATGATGATTAGGTTCAGGAATTACCTAAATATGTTTAATCAAATATAACCTTACATAAATAATAATTTTACATAGACTATTATTACATTTCTAAATCCTCAAAAGACCACATGTCTTGAATATTATTAATATTATTATTAAAATGAAAAGGAAAAAACATATAAATAAATTAAATTTTCTTTTCTCAGAATAAATAAATAATCATTTAATCATATAATATTTAATTTTAATTTTATCATCGGGCCATTGACATTTCTATGATCCACCACAATAGTTATCATACATTGAATAATGTGTATTTATTTTTATGAATAAATTTAATTTTATTATTCATTGATATATAAATTAATTTTCTATTCACTAAAACAGAATAATTCTTTTATTAAATATTAATTTCGAATATATATTCTCTTGAATAAATAATTACTAAATATTTGTGATCAAATAGAAATGAATATTTACTAATCCATGTATAGAAATAATATTTATTCAACACGTCAAACGTAAAATGATTTTTATATAGTTTTTGAATTTAATTTCTATGTAATTATCTAGGACTCTTTTTAAGTGGTATTATGTTGTTATATTCAAAATCCAATTTTAGCCTATATAAAAAGACCATGACATGCATGAAGAGTGAAATCAAATTAAGCAATTGTAATAACATCATTTAAATATTCAGACTCTAATTTAATCACATTATCATGATATATCTAATCAAACATGTAGAATAATGGTGTCATCATCCTTTGTTATACTTGTGTCTTTCATTGAAATTATAAAATTGAATATTCATGTAGAACTCCACTTACATGGATGTAAGTGGGATGATTCATTTCCATAAAAGGGACCTTGATATAATATGTTTCTAAATATCATATTGGAAAAATATTTTTCATGTATTATTCATTAATTCTATATCAATATTGATGTTCATAATTTATGAAACATCTACATGGAATGTTCAATCATGGAGTTTGTCAATAAATTTTTTAAATTACTCATTATATCGATTAATAATAATCCTATGGTCTATAGACCATTACCAGCATTCATGGAAAAGAACATGCTATAACATGTGTGATGGTGTATTTCCTACTGGCGTGTTATATTCTCATAACCTACTTATCATGGAGATTACAATAGAAAACAATAATAAAAATAAGTAACAATAATTTATTATGCTCATACCTTAGATATATTATACCATTAAAACCATGTCATATGACTTGATTTGGCCATAGTATATATACATATGAATATTTTCATGGAACCTCTAGGATCTAATAATATTGGGGAACTTTTATAGACTTTTCATGAAATAGGTACCCTTACAACATTATTACATACTATGTAATGAAGAATACCAATCATGTTGTGATAAGATATTTATTTATATTCAATGAATATTGATAATCCTCCTGTACGTAGAAGTTAGTTATAGGGAAATGACTCAAACAGTACCCACCATTAGAGTACATGATTAGTGCATTGTAATTCCACATAATATATATATATATATATAGATTTCCCTTTAAATAAAAACTATGTGTTCTGGATCAAGTAATACAAGCGACATCGAATAAAATGAACGATGATATATGTTAAAAAGATAAAATATTAAAAATCAAGCAAATCATTAATACATTATGATAATGAATTATAAAAAATCATTACAAAAATTTCAAGTGGGATAAAATGGTATGTAAATTAAACGAAAATGGCCATTAAATCCATGTCCACATTTTATCACTGAACACCATACCTCTCATAATATTTATGAAAGGAAAACAATGAATCCTAAATATAATTAAGAATATGAGGGAGAAGTAAAAAAATGGATAAATGATTTTAGAAATATATGTATGACAATATATTATAATGAAATATGACTATTATATATAGAGTAATTAAACATATATAAATTTACCGGATGTTTGTTTGATATATGGCCATTGTATATATGACAGTTGTGTATACGTCTATCCTATTAGCACAATGAAATTGTTTATCTGTTAATATTAAATTTAAAAATCTATAAATCATTAATAATAAATTATTCTATATAGGAATAAGAAGTTAAAATTTAATTAAATTATTTTTATATTTTTATTTATTATATATTAATATTTCATCGTCACCATTATTAAAAATAATGACTCCATGTCTATAAAAAATAAATGAATTATTTCAATACTAAGGGATTAATTAAATTGAATGGTTAAACAAAATTTATCTAGACTATTCATGAATATAATCATTTAATATTAGAAGTAAATGTTTTTCGAATATCAATATTTCTTGGGGTTGAGAAATTTTAACATAAAAAATTTATAACATTTAATGGGTTATTTTGATTAAATATTTAAATTAATTGAAAAATATTTTATAACTGATTGTATTAGTAATCCATATGGAATTTTATTAAGAACTCATGATGTTTTGAAGGTCATTTTTCAATAAAAATAGTTTTAAATTATATTTTATTTTTTTAGTGAAAAATTTAATTTTCAAAAATTTAGAAATTGAATTAGATTAAATTAAGTACATTTTTTAAACCATAATTTGTAACATTATTAAGAAGGCCCATTTTAAATTTTCAGTAAAAAATTATTTTCTAGGTAAATAATTAAAACAATCGGTATAAAGTGGTAAATTATCATGACTCCAATTTGGTATAATTATCATGGTATTTTATAATTTTTAATTAATTTGTTAGGTTTGAGAGTTGAATATATTTTTATCACAAAAATTTATCAGCTAACATTCCTACCTCCCATTAATTCAATCAATACCATTTATCAAACTCAATTTTGCAAATAAATCTCTCCAATTTTCACCTATAAATTGATCTCCGTTACACCAACTTCAAAAAAACTATCGATTGAATTTATCTTGAATCCCTATCCATATTACCTATTATAAAATACTATCCTATTTTTTGTATCCTTCGGTCACATGAATGAGGGATAAGTCTATTATTTTGAGGGATGATGTCTTGAGAAGGAGAAATTACATCAACAAAATGTGTTAATCTTTATATTTTTCAACTATATTCACATATCCACTCTACTTATATATCATTTAATACTCTAATGGTGTTTCATAAAATCATTATTCATCAGTAAAAATAATATCACCATAACATAAATTGTTTTCTTACCCCTATTATTTGTTATAAAATAGTCTCTATTGTCGGTCAGACCACGTATGAAAATTATGTTAAAACATATTCATCCCGAATGACTAATATAACATAAATAATTATAATATTATATATATAATTAGTATATTTTCATTTTTATACAAAATTATATATACAAATTTCTTCGTTAAAAGCAATTTTTTTATTCAGTTGAATCTCACAAAAAATTAACCACTCTTTATAAAATTCAACCATAAGCTTCATGAAGTTAACACAGTACATAAAAATATTTAAATACACTTATGTTACCTCTATTATTATTATAAAGTTGATAACCCAATGAGAATGCTCAAAATTCCAAAACCACCATACTGAATCTATCTTAATAGAAATAGGATAATTATTTCATGAATATTAATTTTACCAAATAATTAATAGAAAATGGGTGATTATAAATTATAAAATAATATTATAATGAAAAAAACATGGTTCTAAAATAAATTTACATTAATAAATTTTATTATAAAATAGGTTAGGGGAAATATGACTGAGTGGGAATCCAATGTAAGGGTTTTATCATCAAAATTTTCTTTCTTTGAGATATGTTCCATATTTAACATATTTATAAACAAACTTAATGTTTAGAGAGGGGGTATCATTCTTAGTGAATTTGGATTTCATCAATGAACTAGATGGAGATTGTCGTGGCCCCGATCCCTCACCCTCTAGAGGGGAGACTCACATAATCATCCATAGGATTAGAAACACTTTTATCCGGTCTTCATCAAAATTTTATTATTTCATTCCATAAAATAGAACTTGTCCCAAATTTTTTACATCACCTTAGTGGTTGTTCTAAAATTTTTCTCTCATACTTGGAGTTCAATGACTCCTTGAATCTCATAACCTAGTCCTTGGGGGATCTCATTAGACTACATCATTCTACAGTTGACACATTTAATATGTTAATTTTTTCATCATGGGCATTACATGATTTGGTGATCATTACCACAATCCATATTTTCTTTATTTTCTACTAACACTTTTAATGGGTAAGTGTAATCCCTAACAAAAAACACAAGATATAACCCAACAATAAAAATTATAGCATACAACATTGAAATTTCAATATTAAACACAATTTAGATCCCATACCACCATTACAGCCTTTCAAAACTCCACAACATTTAAAATTCAAAAAACTAGATCCACCGTGTGTCACGTTCCCTCTTTGATCCATGAATCGACTACCATCATGACTCCACCCTACCAAAGTGGCCTCAAACTCTGAGCACTAAATTAGACGGTCACTTATCTACTTTCTTCCATCAAAGTCTGTAAACCACCTTCTTTATCGCTAATGTACATCACCACCAGAGGTGATGATCAGAAGAGATAGTGCTAACACATCACCATCTTCTACCACCCCTCACCGTTAGCGCTGATCAACACCAGTTTCTCCGAGAAAGTCACCATTGTACAAATGGGCATCGAAGAAATGATTTTTATTTTACCATCTTTAATAGTATTATGAAATCCATATAAAACACTATGCACCAACTACTAATATATGGGCTTGTTTTCTTGAAATTATTTTTCATTTACAAAATACCTCGATCATTCATTCACTTGGAATGTTTTTGGATGTTTTCTTTTCTTGAATAGTCAAAATGATTCATCCCCCCTATATCCACACATATATATTTGGAAGTCAGTGTTCCCAAAATATATATTGAGGGGTCTGATTATGGTTAGAGAAGACATCTGGTGTATGCATGTAGTGGAATTTGGGTCATGGAAAAATTATTTCATTCCTATAGATAGGTATGGAATTTTTTCTTTCTTCCAACATAGTTTGAAGATTCAAAGTAGGGAAGATGGCTTTGTATATCTAATTATTCCTAATCTTCCTTTATTTTCCTCGATTCGATTGTTTGTTATTGAATAATCATATAAAAGTAAACTCCAATTATATAATGTTTGTTTAGTATGAATGAAACATATTTTCCTATATAGGGAGATTTGGGTTAGTAAGATATACTATGACTAATCCAACATCAAAACATCTTTGCATAGATGAATAGAAATGAGTAGGAAGATGTTTATACTAAAGTGTGAAATAATTTCATTCCATTATGGAAATGAAAATAAACAAGGTAATGTTCCCTTGAAGTCATTGAGATAAGTGGCCAAGGAAACAAATCTTAAATAGAAATGGTATTTTAGTGTAATAACCAATATAATGCGAGTGTTGGGAGTATTTTGAGAAATGGGATGTAGGATATTATTATTTCCTAAAATTTTCTAACTCAAAATGGGGAAGAAAATACATGAAAATATTTATAGAAATAACAAAAAACCATCATGACTATATAATTAGCTAATGTAATGAAAACTGGGTTAGAAAAATTAAAATTAAAGAAAACAATATTGATATAGTTAGTAATGTTCTTGGTAATTCTAGTGAGCAATCTTGAAGTGGGGGTATTATGGAACCTAGTTGTAAAGTCTTTGGGTATGATCAAGTTCACAATAGAAGTACTAATCTTCATGGTGGATACCAAATTTACATGTTTGATAAAAGTGTTGGAAAAAAACAA
Organism: Viscum album; assembly: GCA_963277665.1. Taxonomy (NCBI): domain Eukaryota; kingdom Viridiplantae; phylum Streptophyta; class Magnoliopsida; order Santalales; family Viscaceae; genus Viscum; species Viscum album. The sequence continues at coordinate 529,998,454 of OY728146.1, forward strand.
CCAAAGGTCACTGATAATAGCTTTGTGTCTCATGAATTAGAGTCTACTGAATATTTGAACATAATTGAAGGATAGGTGGGTGTAGGAAAAAAACATTGTTGGAACTCCTTCTCCATTCTATGGATGAAATTATATAAGGATCCTTATTGATCAATTACTCATGGGTGGATTTTATGAGATTGTATAATTGAATTATTTTATTTAATATTAAGAAGGATCAAACGACTCTGATTGAAAATAAAGATCACATCTTGGAAATAAGTTAATATGAAAGGAAGTAAATTTTGAAGAATATATCCCAACCTTGGATGTCATGGCCAATAATTTTGAAGACCATATGTGGGATTATTCATATATGAAGGTAACTACACCTCAATAAGAACTATATTGTGAGATATATACCAATAATTTTAGTCTTACCTTTAATGATGATTCTTATTGTATTTAAAAACATTTGGTTCTAACTCATTTATATTTTAAACCTTTTTACACATAAGTTATTTTGAATTAACAACTTAATTTAGTGTGAGTATATTAATTTATGAAAACACAGTTATTCTTCTTGTAGTGTATATACTACCTATGATTGTATTATAAAAAATATTTTATTTCATTCATGGGGTTATCAAATAAAGTTCTTATTATTTATTTAGTTGTATATTGATTAATTAGTTACAAATTATATATGGTTTTCATTACCAATCTCATATTTAAATGAAGATTATTTAGGATGGAAATTATTTTTATGAAAATTTTATATTTTTTAACTTTCAAAACAAACATATTTAATTTATATTTCCAAGGATTACATGTTTTATTTTTATTTTACATTCCTTCAATGACAATTCAAACAATATGATACTTATAAGAAGACCTGAACATATGTACACCATTGTATTAGAAATATTTTGGATTCAATTTAATATTTTTTATTTTTATTTTATTAATGAGATTATCTATACATCAATGATAAATTAAATCCATTTTAAATTGGTATTTAATTTATAAATAAAATAATGAAATGAATCAATTTTAATCATTTTATGTATAAGTCATTTTTTATAAACACAAGATTTTAAAAAATATTGAAAGTTATATTTACAGAAATTACACACACATGAATAAATTTTATAACGTACTTCATCATATTTCATTAAGAATATTTATCACAAAGTTTTCATGATTTTCAAGGTAATTTCTCTTCCTATTATTTTATAAATTATTCAAATTTCAAATAATTTTAACCCTGAGTAAATTAAAATTTTAACTTATTTCTCAAAAAAAATTCCAATACTCAAATAAACATTTATTTTGACTATGTCAATTTCCTTTAGTGCTTTATATGCTTAACATGGGTCATGATTTAATGATTCCTTCCAAATTATTTCTCTAAATGTATTTTGATAATTTTTTTGATGCTTTCAAGAAACATAATTATATTATATATTATACAAATGATATAATGGAAATAATAATTATTTCATATTCATGTGTCACACATATGTATGGTTTATAATTTTGTTAGGGGTGTTTGGTTATGCCCCTCAATTTTAGAAGTCAATGAATTATCTAATGATATTTTTAGAATTTGGGAGTGAACCAAAACCATTATGGGACTATATTCACTATGTTATGAATGGGACTAGACTTATAATTACCTCCAATGCAATGGTTAAATCCTTATATCCCATGAGATATCATGTTAGGGATTTGTGAGTAAACACAATCTATAAAGGGTCTATATGCATTACAAGGTGATATTCTTAGTGGTGTGATATAATATAATAAATTAATTATCTATACTTATTTATTTTTCACATTCTTAAGTTCCATTTTCTAGAATTATGGTTATTTACTATTACATCCACAATATTACAACTCTCGTTAAATGTTTTTCAAAAACCCAAATATCAACAATGAAATCTCTAAAAAAACTAAACTTATAGGGTTAATAATGTGATATAATAGGATGAAAATTTAATAATAAATTGAAATGATTTAATATGCATGGATTATATTCATTGGTTATCTGATTTGGTATTGGAGAATATGTGTAATGTTTTTTGTTTTATCAGAAAATATAGTAGTGTTTATATCCATTGTTTTCGTTAGCATAAGTATAGGGTTTAGGTATTTTTTTGGATTTCGATTTGAAGAATATGAGAATAGATCCTAAAACATCCTATGATGTACCAATATGTATATAGGATAAACTTAAAATATCATAGGTTAAAATGGAGGTTTCCAAATTTAGTAAACCATAGGATTAATTTTTCTTGTTATATTATTGCTTACTCTAGTTATTATTAATTAATACTCACACTAATAATTTCAGTTATTAAGGGACTGAGGAAGTCATCCTAAAATAGGGTTGGTGTAAGATATGATCAATAATCATGAAATATTATTTGAGCATATATCTATAAATTCCTCCATATCATGAATGGTATCTAAAATAAATAATTTTTTCCCAAATTTATTGATATTGACTTTTCATAGAAAACTCTGAGTAGTGAGATGATTTCATCCCATGTCTATAACACTTATCTAATATATTTTTTTGGGAATGAGTTTAATGAAAATATAATTAGTTTCATTTTTGTTAATATATTATGTGATTTTGGGAATATATTGTGTCTCACTATAAATTTTCTTATCAATTGTCACTATAGGTAAACCACATTTCATATCACAAATAAACCGATGAACCTCTATTGGTATATTGATGTGAACATGAAGTCCCTATTTAAATAAAATCTATTATATGGGTGATAATACATAATAATGAGGTTTATTTGACTCTAATTGTATGAGGAAATGATATTTTATATACTCTCAATTTATAGGAATACATTAGTGTTTTTTCTTAAGTATTTTTATATTATCCCCCAAATCATGAGGTTAACTTTTCAATATAATATATCTTGGGTGTTATGAGAATATAAAAATATCCATATTGAAAGGGTATTGTTTTATTGGGTAAAGTTTATAATAAAATAAAATGTATCTTTAAAAATGGGTTTATAGGCCCATGAACATCAACATGGGGTTCACCAGTCCCCTTTATTAATAGAGAAGGTGGATCAATGCCTATCGACATTAATTATCTTGAAATAAATATGATCATTGTCACGTAATATTATTATCTTCAAATAATTTATGAATTGTTAAATCAAAATTGATGTCCTAAATACTTCATAATTATTTAACTTCGATTGATATTTAATTTATTAATGGTTATAGTAGAGTATATTCCCACCAAACCTTACATACAAGCCATGGAAACTATGAATTTGTAGTGATGGAATTTTGAATTAGGAATGATCATATATTCTTTAGGGACCCGATTAATATATATTTTTTCAATTACTTTGATCAATTACATATAGTTTACATCAACATATTTTCCTTGAGAAAGGAATATAATGAAATTAATTTTAGTATTGTGATGTGGTCCTTAGGAAAAAAATATTTATATAACAAATTTATCAACTGCGACTTCAGGATATAGAAAGTATCATTATTTTTTCATGAAATTACATAAGAAGTTATATTTTTCCGTAATTAAATGATATATATTATACAATAATAGTTTATACCAATAACGATAATTTGGATTAAATGTTTTATTGGATTGGTTAGATACTATCAATGAATTGTGATAAATTTCTCACAAATTCAAAATTCAACAACCAAGATAACTTAGAATTTTTTTCATGTTAATTTTGGTAAGTGAATTTGGAGAAATTTTAAAATAATCTCAAGTGAAGGTTGTCCATTGCACCTGTACTCATACTACTATTATGTGGATTAAGGTTTGTGATGTATTAAAATTCATTGATGAATAGATATGGATACATTATCATATAAAATGTCATGGTGTTTGATTATGTTTCATTTCGATTAATGACACATAATAAATTATTCCAATTCATCATTTAGAGAGATCATATGTTATATTTTCATTAATGATATATGGGGGTGGTCTTATTAGTAAAACCATCAACTATAATTCTATGAATTGCATGTTCTATTTGATGCATCTATTTTTAGGATGAAAATTCCAGACCCTTTACATGCACCAGACTCAAAGATTGTACCATAGATACATGATCTCCATTATGAGTGAAACAATGATAGAAATATGGTATCATTGTGATAATGTACTATGAAACACCAACACACACATGGGTAATGTTCATTGGAGGGATCATTTGTTTGAGAAAGAAATATGGGAACCTTAAAAAATAAATAAGGTAGAATTTGCCAAAAAATTTTCAATCAAAGTCACTACATTTAAAATAATAAACTCTTTTAAGGGGTTATAATATAATACCCTAATATTTTATTATGTATTTTCCCCGAAATAAAATATGTCATTCAGTAGATTATAATACTATCAAAATGTAACAAAAATGAACCAAGATATGATTTTTTGAGATAAAATATTACAATTAAATCTAAAAATAAACACATTATTATAAGGAAATATTAAATATAATAAAAAAGTAAAATTTAAATACCAATACATGTAAAAAAGGCCTTGAATATTATGTCATTTTACATCAAGTTTACATTGCAGATCTTACCTCTGATTACAAGTATATAATAAAATTAAAACATTAAAAATATAATTGACATGTTCGGAGTGATAAAAATTAAAAGGTTAAATTATTTTCATAGTATTTTTATAGATATATATAAGAATGAAATATTGTAGATTTATATATTTGTGTTTGTGTGTGTGTGGTTTTCGGTCCATTATTTGTTAGATATATGGAAATTGAATATACATTATGTAGATATGTGGTCATTGGGTCAATAAGTATTTACTACTTATATAGATGTTTTATAAAAATCATACATGTTAAAAATAATGTATTTATAAGATAAAAAATTATTATAGAGTAAATTAAAAGTATAATATTTTCAAATAATACTTTATTATCTTTATTTGATACATATTATTATTGTTCTTAAAATAGAATTGTTTCTTGTGACCAACAATATTGAGACCAATATCCATATAATAATGTACTAATAAAATTTAACGGTTATAATATGAATAATTAATTTTAATTTTGGTTAGATTAAACCCATTTAATTATAATAGGAGGTATTTTTCAAAAAATTATAACTTTAATTGCTCTGCATGTTTATATTAAATAATTAAATTGATCAATTCCAAAAAATAATTTTATTAAAATAGTTCAATATATAAAAACATATATATGAATTAAGTTAATAAATAATTTATATGAAATATGATTAAGAACACTTATTGATTAAACAACGATTTCCTTATATAAGATTTTTTTCTATATATTTTAATATTTTATTTAGAAATTAAATTTATCATATTTAATCTTTTTATTATCTAAATGATGCCATTATTCTAAATGATTATATAAAAATGGGGAATATGGGTTATCATGTATTTTAAATAAAAAACTAATTACCATGGTAAATAATTTATTGAAGTAAAAAAATGGTATAATGGGGTAAAAGAGATAAATTATTATGTATAAAATTTAACAAAATTTATATGAGATTTTTACATTAAATAAGTCCCTTATTTGTTTTAGGATTCAATGCTACATATCATACCACAAAATATTACCTAACTATCAAAACTATATTGTGATTCTATTTTTAAAATCCACCTAACTCATGATTCTAAAGAAATGACCACATTTTAAGAAATAAATGTATCATTTTCCACCCAAACCAAAAAACATTCATCCATTAAAATATTCATTAATTTCTACTCGAATACCCTCTCTTAAATTTCTCATCCATGTTTTTATCCTTTTTTCATAGTAAGGTGGTCTATGTCATTCATTCTTAGGGAAGACATCATGTGTAGGATAAATTTAATAAAAGTAAGTAAAATGTTCATAATTGTCTTATTCAATTATCTTACCAAATCCACATTCCCTAAATATAAATCACTATTCTATTTTTTTTGCTAGTAACCTAATTATACATCCATAAAATTAATATTATCAGAACATAAATCTATTTTATTTCTCATTTATTAGTTATAACACAATCTAGTATTGGTTGGTTACACCACCTATATGAATGACTTTATACTGTTTACATCAAAAATGAATAAAAAGAATAAATAAATAAAATATAATTTAAAAATGATAAAATAAATATATATTAAAAATTTTCAAATATTATAATATATAATAAAATTCAACAATTAAACAATTTCATTTTATTCACTTGAATGTAATTAAATAATAATATTTTAATGGTAGTTTATGAATCATCACTATAACCATCATGAAATGACAACATGAATTAAATACTACAAAAAACACACATATGTGGAATCTATGACCATTATTTAGTTGATACAAACATGATATAAGACCACAGACTATAACCATTACAGAATGGCCGGTACAAAACAAACAGGACAATTAACGTAAAAATATGTATTTTAAAAAATAATGAATAAACAATTCGTGTTAATGAATTTATGAATAAATTTGAATATATATATATAGTTAATTTATAGTCTAATAATACTAACAAATTTATTATATTGGAGTTTAGAGTGAATATTATTAATCAGAATTTCATGGTAATGGTTTTATCATCTCCAATTCCTTTATTTGAGATATATACTATATTAATCATCTTATTTCTTATTATTGTTGTTATAGTAATAATGAATGAATTATAAAATATATTTTATTCTATTCCAATTAATTTAAAATCCATATCATATAACTCATTACAATGCCTTTGGATTCAATGTTTACCAAAGTCATAAGGGTTTCGTTTCTATTCTCATTTTGGAATCATGATTATTTATAGCTAAATTTATATTGAGAGAAATTGAATATTATTTCTCTCCAAAACACATATAATTTTCATTCCTTTTTTTTAATTCTATATATTTGTTTTCTTATGTCCATGTTGAACTCCGTTAGTTTACAATTAAATCTAAAATATGATTGTTTACAGAGCTAACCTTATCTTCACATTTCGGTAAAAAAATTTTCCCCTTCACATTTAACATTATTATTTTGACTTTTAAAAGTAATTATATACACCTAAATGATTTATTCAGGTCATTTTATATTATTCTAAAATTCATTATAAACAATTAAGGGAAAATATTTTTATCATTTTTGTAACATCCCAGGTAAATAAAGAATACAAAATTATCATATTTTTTAAAATCTGTGAATTAAATTTTAATTTTACATCAAAATGGATGATACGTTTGATGGAATACCTGACATGCAGTGACGGGTTTCATTGAAAACAAACATTTCCCACAATGTCGAGTTATACTGAAAAATATTATTATAATATTATTATTTTAAATGGTAGTTAACGTATATTCATTGTATCAGTGGGAATGAAAAAAACTGACCATATTATGATTAAATATGTTTCTTATATGTTTTTACATTTACCAAATAAATTTTAAAGGCTTAAATTGAGAATTAATCCAATATTAAGCATGAAACACTCTAATATTCTTCAAAAGGAAGTTTTTCCACCTTTTGATGGAGAATCCATTCTAAATCCTGTTTTTTTTTTCATTTTTATATGATATATTTGACAAAGTAAAATTCTTGTTTAGAATCTTAGCATCAATTTTAACTTTGGATGAGAATTTGGTATTTTTTTGATAATGATCTTTTTTTGATGAATAGTGAAAATTACTATATTTTAATTCAAAACTGCTATTTAATATAATCTATTTATATAGTTTTATTATCTTTATAATTGGTTTTAAATTGTAGTTAGATTAATTTTTTAAAATATAATACAATTTTTGTCATTTTAAGTAATTTCACTTTGAAATTGGACATAAAAAATGTCAATATTTTGATAGTTATTATTTCATAAAAACATGTTTTTTGTTTTGGCAACAAGAATTAATTTTGAATTAATTTCATCTATTTATGTGTTTTGAATTTGGAAAAATTGATTCCATATTTGGAATTATGAGGTCCAAATTGTGTAAATAGGTAACTTTTATTGTTAGAAATTATGAATATTTATTTCAGTAAATATTATATTTACCATGGTTAAAGGGTAAATTGCTTAAATAAGGGTAAGAAATAATATTATAATAATTCTAAATTTAACCTAACATGTGTCCTAATTATATTGGATGATACATTTCAGACAATTGGAATCTTTGGGTCGATTTTGAGACCCCATGTAGCAAATTAAGAGTGATAATGACACTTTATATTAATTAATTTAATGTAAAGACAAAAATGACAGAAACATATATCATTTAGTAAATCAATTTTTACATGGGTTTACATATGTTATCTCTTAGACTATAAATATTAATTGTAAACATAAAACTATCTCCCACATCATGGTATTTTATTTTAATTTTTAGACATGAAATATCTGAAATTATCTATGACACAATAATGATAGAGTGTTTACCTCATTAATGAAGGATTTAAATAAATAAGATTATAAAAATAAAAAAATATCTAAAACCTATCCAATTATTATTGGATGATTCTATTTCAAACATGATTCATCTTATCTTTGTCCTTATTGAGTTTTGGATCTTTAGAAACTGAAAATCATTATATAATAAAATAATATTTCTAATCTTTCATAAAGAGCCCATCCTCACCCATATAAAATACCCTCACCTCTAACCCATTACTCAAACCTCTCAGGACCCTTGGCTCGTCCAACATCTGCCCAATGAAGCTCCATAAATCCCTCTCGTACACCTAGACAGCTCACTTTAGAAATCAGGAACTTCAAGAAAACTTTTTGGTTTAAACCAAAGGGAGTTACCCGATTTAAAGGTAACATATTCTCTTAAGTTATTTTATATTATTTTAATTACCCACCACCTAAACTATTTTTATTCATTTATTTTATGGGAAAACCAGTATCCTAAATATAATATATTTATTTAGGATATGTATTCAGACAACACTTCTACACACCTCCATCTAATGGATACGAACATACTATTTCTGTGGATGACAAACTACTGTCTCACGAAACGATGATTGTTCAAATACCTCCAACCGCCTCTCACGATTGGCATTATAATGGCACTATATTTATATAAGATATATATTACATTTATTGTTTCTCAATTCATCTTTAATTTTTTTTTTAAAAACATACCATTATTCTTTCCAATATGTGTAAACACGATAATTTCAGTTGAGGAAGTGCGGACTACCGCCCCCTCAAGGTGATATGATTTGTTCATGACATACCAGGAATGTATAAAGTATGGAGTTAATGAAGTTATGTGATATATATATCAGTTGATATTATAATGGAATTATAATATACCTTTGTATCATTATGTTTTCATTCCATTAAAATATCAAAATAGAAATGAAAGTTGTGTTCATGCGTAACTATGACTTACCATCTCCTTGAACTGTGCATTTAATTTCTTATCTAAAAATGTTATGTACTGTTATTAAAACATATATATACTGTATATATATGATATATATGATATCTAAATAATGAATATTATTCTAGAGATAATTTAATTTTTACCTAATGAACAACTATAATTATAAAAAGTTCATTTTTGATTTAAGTACAAAATATCGACAAAACGACCATTATTAACATAAATCTTTGAATAATGTTTATAACATGGTAATAACTGATATAAAAGGAATAATAAAATTTAATTTTTTTTTAAGAAATTAAAAATTATCTTTAGTTTATTATTATGGAGATTAAAGAACGAACGAGTCAAGTCAGACACGAGGTAAGGGGTTTCTTATCTCACTTTTTATTCTATGAGAGATCCATTATTCACCACTTATTTATTGCATATGGTGTATTGAGTAATTCCATTTGATATATATTATCATTATTATATTTATATTCCTATTATTCTATGTTTCGTTTGGTGGTTATTAACTTTTGGTCTAATAACTGGATTGATTAAAATGTGGTAATGGGTTTTCTTCTCACTTTTTATTCCCATGAGATTCATGCTATATTATCCACTATTTACTTTTGTGTGGAGGACTTACTTCCCATTATTGTATTATTTGTGTAATATACATTAATTTATGGGTATTTATATCTTAATATTATGATCCTTATTTCATGGGGTGTATGTTTTGTAAGTTACCAAATTGGTAAAGGAACCTTTCAACCTTCTCTTTTTAAAAGACTTCTTTTTGTTATGACTTTTGATTTACATCTTATTCTGTTGGGATATGTTCTTATACATCCTTATTACTGTAAATTATATGCCTAAGTTATGAGATAAAATTTTCTCTATCATCAACACATTTTCATAATTTGAAAGTGACGTCGTTATGCTGTCAAATTTCTTTAAGGGGACTTCTTTAGCCAATTTCAATTCTTTGGGATAACCATATACTTCTTGATTATGTCGTGCTATGAACATGTGTGAACAAACTATGATTTTTTACACCTAATATCCCCATATATTGGGTGTATTTATGTTTTTCACACCTAATTAGGTCATTGATTTACCTTTTATCTAAGGATACCATCTTTATAAGGAATTTCATCCCAATTTACATTCCATTGAGACTTCATTGATGTTATGCCCCATTTCACTTTTATATGGCGTATATACTATACTTTGGCATATTATATCATGATTTTTTTTATTCTCATGATATTATAATATTTTTATTAAATGTTATTCCTCAGTTATTTTAATTCAATCATCTCTCATTTGGATAAAAACTCCTTAACTAAAATATTGTTTTACATATTTAATCTTCTAAATCATTCTCATTAATGTCCATGTTTTAAAAATGTTTTTAAGGATTTATTTATTTGTACATTTATGTTTTAAAATTTCAATTCCATTAAAATCTTCAAAGTGGTATGGGACACTTTGATTCAGAAATCTCTTTATTAAATGGTTTTAAAAATTGTTTTATAAATCATTGATTATGTCAATATCTAGAAATGATATATTGTGATTACAATTTGGAAATGAAATATTTCCTTTATAATTTTTTTATGTGTTATGAATATGTTATGGTTATTAGGCTTTGTTTATGTGTATGGATGGTTCTATGATAAACTGAGGGAGGGTGAGCCCGAGATAAATTTCCAATGAATTGGGAAATGTGACAGAGGTAAACATTAATGTTTCTCCTAAGATATTTAAGGAATATTCTGTGATGGGTATTCCAACGTAGCTCCCTATGTAGGTTTGATAGGTACAATATAAGTATGTTATGTATTATAAAAGTTACATTTATGATTTATTATTTATGTGTATTATTCATAAATCATATAATTTCATGCGTTTTGTTACGATTAAAGAGTATGGTTTTATTAATTATTATTTATTGATGGGCTAATTTTTTCTTTCCTTATTTTATAACCATTACCCAGATTTTTATACTCATTCCATGTTTTTGAAATGTTTTCCACATGATTTGAAGATGAATAAGGGTCATGGATGGGATCAATGAAATGTCATGTTGTCTAAAACATGGAACTAGACATGTTTCATTTTAAGAGTTTTTATTTTATGAAAAAAATGAATACTGAGTAGTAGTGTCTACAAGTAATATTCATGTTGATTTGTAATATTTATGGCCTAATTATCTAAAACTCTAAACCTAAAGATATCCTAAATGTGAATACTTGATTTAACTCAAGATTATGTTATGTTTATGGCTGGGTCCTTATAGTTGTAATCAGAAGTCGGTTAAAATAAATGTAATGGTTAGGGTGTTATTTAAGTATAAGCGACCTAACCATAATTGTTAGCATATTAGAAAGAGCTATAGTTATTTTAGATAAAATGAATTAGTTTAAGATAACATGAATAATTTTAACTTATTATTTACCCTCCTCATAAGATATTATATGATGATTTTACATCTATACTCATACAAACCATTTTGGTTTTAGTAAATGAATGGATCAATTAGGTAACAAAGTAATAATGGATGTGATGAAAACTATGATGGTTTTCTGAATGAGAAACTAAATGAAATGGGATCTTCAATTAGAACTCTTGTGGTTATTCTAAACCAACTATCTGGATTCATGATTTACCACATGAACCATAGTTATTTTTATAAGGCATCGTATATACGAGAAACAATTCCAAATGATAGATCATGTAATAATCATAATGGTAAGTATGTTAAAAAACATATGTGTCAAGGGTGTGGAAAGAATCAACTAGGAAAAAGCTTCCAAGGGATGGAAAGATGCTGTATATGTGGGAATTAATGTCATAAAGAATGAACATTCCATGGAAAAGGGAAGCATCCAGTTGACTCTAGGAAAAGGAAATAAGTTATTTTTGATGGATCAATTGAATGTTTTAAATGTGGTGTGTATGGTCATTAAACAAACAGATGTCCTATAATGATGTTTCGGGAATGAGATCACCAGGATCATACATATTTGTGTTTACCAATACCTAATTCCATTTCATTTGAGGATGAAGAAACCAATAATGATCGAAGAAAGGCATGGATTATTTCTTAACATATGTTTTGATATTTAAGATATGATTCATAATTTTGTTAGTAAGAATGAATTATTTTATAATAAGTTGGCAAAGAATTGTTAATGGATTATGATGAATATTGAAAGAGTAATAATTCAACATATTAAGGATTCAAGAGTTATAGAAGATTTTAGGATGATGAAATGCTTGAAATTATTAAGGATCTTTTGATGAATGGAATGCATTGGAAAACTTTTTATAGTATGTGTAACCCTGATGTTTGATATATGAAAATGTTATTCAAGTAATAATTATTTTTTATTTTGATGAGTAATGGTGGAATTTTACTATGGAAGAATATATGTTTTTATTATGGACATATGTTCATTTGGGTTATTTATGGAAATGATTAACCTATCATAAAGAATATGTGATTTTTTTAATTACACTTCAGTAGGAGATTTTAAGATTTTTCGACATTATTTGGAGATAAATGTTATGATTTACTATTGAAGACAATATGATTAAATCCTTCTATGTTTTGGGTTACAATCTTAGTTTGGGTTACTTTGAATAATTTTAAGGACATTTGTTTGTTTAATGGACATTACCAAACTTTAGGTATTGTTTGTCCAATTTTGGGGATTAAGATTAATATTTCTTTTTTTGAAGTATTATCATTTTTTGGGATTTCTTGATCCTAGAATAATCATTTTGGTTTTGGTTGATGTTTAATGACAAGGGAAATATATATTTCAATTTTTTTTGGATTATCTGATACTCTAGAATTTGATTCTAGAGCTTTAAATGTGACCAAGTCGGTTTGAATACTCATTGTTTGGAGAACATATGAGTTTGTGGTAGTAATTTAGTGAAGGATTAAAGTCTACATGACAAGTAAGTATATTTCCTTATGTTTTTAAATAAATTACTCAAATTTATGAAAAATAACTTAAAACAAAAACATTGTCTGTCAACTTTTCATACTGGGGAATCAAAGATAGTTTCACCCATCACAAGTTTGTGATTTTATAGTGGTTAATATTCTCCTAATAATGTTTTCTACCACTCTCCATCAAACCTTGATGGGTTGTTTCTCTTCCATATCCATGTTTTCTTATATGGGATCCTTGTATGTGCTATCCTAGGTGACCTTTGTATTTATCTCTTTTTTATAGTGATAATTTTATTGACTCTTTTTCTAATGTGGGACTTTAAATGAAGTTTCCAAGACCAATTTTAAAATTGAGAGGAAATAATTCCCAAAAGGGGGGAAAGATATAACATCCCAGGTAAATAAAAATATAACTTTGTCATATTAATTAAATTTTTTTAATTGAAAATTTATTTTACTTTAAAGGGTTTTCTATGTTTTATGGAATACCTGATACGCAACAACCAGTTTCATTGAAAACATATGATTCACACAACATTGAGTTATACTAAAAAATATTAATATAATATTATTATTTTTAATGGTAGTTAATGCATAGATATTTTTTTTGGCAGAAATGAAACAAAATAAATATATTATGATTAAATATGTTTCCTAAATTTGTTTATATTTACCCAATAAATTTTAAAGGCTTAAAATGTGAATGAATCCAATATTAAGCATCAAACAATCTAATATTCATTAAAAGGTATTTTTACCGCTTTTTGATGGAGAACCCTTTTTAAATTTAGTTTTTTTCACTTTTATATGTTATATTTGACAAAATAAAATTCTTCTTTATAATCTGGACATCAATATTTACTTCAGATGAAATTTTGGTATTTTTTGGATAATATTCATTTTTTAATGAATAGTGAAAAAATACGGTATTTTAATTCACAACTGCCTTCTAATATAATTTATATAAATAGTGATTTTAAATTTTTAATTGATTTTAAAGTATAATTAGATTATATTTTTACCATTTAATTCAATTTTGTTCAATGGATGTAATTTTACTTTGAAATTGGACATAAACAAGTGCCAATATTTTGATAGTTATTATTTCTTAAAAACATGCTTTTTATTTTGACAATGCTAATTAATTTTAAATTTATTTATTCCATTTTTGTGTTTTGAATTTGGAAAAATCGATTCCATATTTTTAATTAAGAGTTACAAATTATGTAAATAGGTAACTTTTATTTTTTGACATTATGAATATTTATTTCAGTAAATATTTTATTTACCATGACTAAAGGGTAAATCAGGTAAATAAGGGTAAAAAATAATATTATAATAAATTAAATTTCACTAACATGTTTCCTAATAATATTTTATGATACATTTCCGACAATGGTCATCCTTGGGTTGACTTTAAGACACCATTGAGCCAATTAACAGTGACAATGATAGTTTATAATAATTAATTTAAAGTAAAGACAACAAATGACATAAAAATATATCTTTTAGTAAATCAATTATTACCTAATGTAATATAATTTATCTATTCTACTAATAATTTTAATTTGAAATATAAAAATCTTTCATACATAATGGTATTTTGTTATAATTTTTAGGCATCAAATAAAAAAATTATTCATGACACAGTAATGAAGAATTGTTTACCACATTAATGAATGATTTAAATAAATAAGATTATAAAAAAGAAAACAATATCTATAACCAGTCCAATTATTATTAGATGATTCTATTTATGACATGAATCATCTTATCATAAACTATAATGATATTTGGACCTTTAGAAACCGAAAATCATTATATAGTAATATAATATTTTCAAACTTTCCTAAGGAGCCCTCCTCCCCCTAAAAAAACCCTCAACTCTAACCCATTAATCACACCTCTATATCCCCATAGATCATCCAAAATATTCCCAATTAAGCTCCCAAAATCCCTATTTTTCACCTATAAGCCTTACATTAGGCACAAGTCACTTCAATAAATTCTTTTGGTTGAAACCAAAGGGAGTTATCCGATTTAAAGGCAACTTCTTCTCTTAATTTCTTTTATTTTATTTTACTTCTTCATCCCCCAAAACACTTTTTATTCCTTTATTTTATGGAAACAATGATATCATTAATATAAGAAGATTTTTTTTGTGAGAATTATTCTAACTACACTTCCACACACCTCCATATAATGGATACAAAATACTATTTTGGTGGACGGAGAACTATTGCCTCACGAAACAATTATTATTCAAATATATCCAACTGCCTCTCATGGTGGCCATTATGATGGAACTATATTTATAAATGATATATATTAATGTTTATGTTTTATTTATGGTTATGTAATTTTTATTTACCAATATACCTTTATTCTTTACAATATGTGTAAACACAATAATTTTATTTGAGGAAATACGGACTACCGCCCCCTCAAGGTGATATGATTCGTTCACCAAATACATGAAATGTATGAAGTCTGGAATTAATGAAATTATGGAACATATATATAATATGATATAATACTGGAATTATAATATTCCTATGTATTATTATGTTTTCATTCCATTAAAATACTAAATTGGAATGAACGTAGCATTCATGCGTACGTACAGCTTACTGTCTCCATGAACGGTGAATTTCATTTCTTATCTCAAAATGTTATATAATATTATAAATACATATATATACTTGATATATATGATATATATGATATCTAAATCAGGAATATAATTCTGGATATGATTTAATTTCATCCACATGAACAACATTAATTATAAGAAGATCATTTTTTACTAATGTACCAAATATCAACCAAATGACCATTATTAACTTAAATGACCTAATAATGATTATAACATGGTAATAAGTTATATAAAAGGAATAATAAACCTGGAAAAGTTTCTTAATAATGTATAAATTAACTTTAGTTTGTTATTCAGGATATTAAAGAATGAACAGGTAAGGTCATACACGAAGTAAGGGGTTTCTTATCTCACTTTTAATTCTGTGAGATTTCCATTGTTCGCCACTTATTTATTTCATGTGTAATATTGTGTACTTAAATTTTGAATATATTATCATTATTATATTTTATTCATGGTATTATTTTATTCATTTTTTGGTTATTAACTTTTTGTCTTACAACTCGATTGATTACAGTGTGGTAAGGGGTTTTCATATCACTTTTTATTCACATGAGATTCATTCTATATATTCCACTATTTCCATTTGAGTGTTGGATGCATGTCAATGATTTTATTATTTGTGTAATATAAATTAATTTATGTGTATTTACATCATCATTGTATGATCCTTCTTTCATGGGGTGTAGGTTTCGTAAGTTACCAAATCGGTAAGGGGACTTTTCACCCACCTCTTTTTAAAAGACATCTTTTTGTTATGTCTTTAGATTTAAATATTATTATGTTTGGATATGTTATTATATATCCTTATTGATGTAAATTTTATTTCTATGTGATGATATACCATTTTATCTCTCATCAACCTATTTTAATGATTTTAATGTGATGCTATTAGGCTGTCAAATTTCTCTAAGGGAACTTATTTACCCAATTTCAATTCATTCGGTTAGACTTCTACTTCTTTATTATGTCATGCTATGAATATGTTTGAATAACCTATTATTTTTTACACATAATATCCAATTATATTTGGAGTATTTATATTTTTAATACATAATTATTTCATTGATTTACCCTTAATCTAAGGATACAATCTTTATAACAGATTTCATCCCAATTTACATTCCATTGATACTTCCTTGATGTAAAGCGCCAATTCACATTTATATGGTGTATATACTATCCTTTGGCATATTTTATCTGGAAAAAATTTATTATCATTATATTATAACGTTTTTATTAAATTTTATTCCTCAATTATTTGTATTCAAGCATCTTTCATTTGGTTAAGAACACCATAACTAAAATATTGTTTTAAAGATTTATTCTTCTAAATCATTCTCATTAATGTCCATGTTTTAAAAATGTTTTTAAGGATTTATTTATAAGTATATTAATCTTTTTATATTTTTGTTCCATTGAAATATTAAATATGTTATGGGACACTTTGATTCAAAAATCACTTTATAAATGGTTTTGAAAAGTGATTGATAAAGCATTGATTATGTCAATATATTAAAATGATATAATGTGACTGTAATATGGAAATGTTATCTTTACATTATACTTGTTTTATGTGTTATTAATTTTTTATGGTTATTAGGAATTATTTACATATAAATTTAGTTCCATGATAATCCTAGGGAGTGTGAGCTCGAGATATCTCTTCAATGCATTGGGTAACTTGAGAGAGGTAAATATTAATGTTTCTCCTAAAAGATTTAGGGAATATGTTGTGATGGGTATTACAATGAAACTTCCTATATGGTTATGACATCAACACTATAAGTATGTTATATATTCCAAAAATTACCTTTATGAATTATGATTTATGTGTGTTATTCTTAAATCATACAATTTCATTAGGTATGTTATGAATGAAAGGTATGCTATCATTGATTTGTATTTATTTATGGGATATTGTTTTGTTTCTTTATTTTATATCCATTAATGAGATTTTTATTCTCATCCCATGTTTTTAAAATGTTTTCTATAGGACTTAAGTATGAATAAGGGTCATGGATGGGATCATGGAAATGTCATGTTGTCTAAAACATGGATCTAGACATGTTTTTAAGAGTTTTTATTTTATGAAAAAATGGATACTGAGTATTAGTGTCTACATGTAATATTCAAGTTGATATGTAATAGTTGTGGCCTAATTCTCTGAAAATAAAAACATGAAAAGATCCTCAATGTGAATTATTGATTTAACTCAAGATTATGTAATGTTTAAGGCTATGTCCTAATAATTGTTTTCACAGTACTATCTATATCAACAGGACATTTTATCCACAAGATTGAAAGGAATAGTTTTTAATAAAGTTAAACATGTACAAAATTTCACTCCATGTTTATTGATTTTATTTATGAACCCTACTATCCCTATATTAATTATATTACAAGGTTTTATATACAACTTCTATTTTAAAATTATATTTCATTATTTTTTATTATCAAATGAAACGAAAATTTCTTCTTCTTTTTCAATGAAATTTTCTAATACACTTTAATATATTTTTTATCTTGGCAAATACCATTATTGGTTTACAATTGTGAATTGGGGTTATGATATAATTATACTATCTAAATTCTTCATCTAGATGTCTTATTATAATTATATTTTGATGTTTTCATGAATCCAATTTCTTTTACTTGTGTTAATTATTCGATGATTTAATTATGATAGTTTTCATGTTCATGAAACTCACATATATATGGTTTACCATTTTTAGATTGGCGAGTCCATTATATCCCATCAATGAAATCACTAATGCGTTTTTCATATGATTACTGGGAATGGTGAGTGAACCTTATAAATTATGGGTCTTTTATACTTTTTGATTGGTTGAAATGGAATTATACATCCCAATACTACATTATATAATGCCTATATCATTTGATGAAATTTCAATGATTGAGGGAAGGTTAAAATGCAATCTAGTAAGGGGATATATACACTATGTGATGATAGAATTAGTAGTTCACCTTTATATAATAAAATGAATTTCTAGGATTATGTATATGCCACATTCTAATATTATGTTTTTAGGGATCATTATTATCAAATCATATTTCCCACCATATATTATTCATGTCCTATGTTCTGAAATATTCTTTATATTAGTAATCTAGATTAATGATATTTGATTTACTTAGTATGATTCATTAATTTTATGTCTATGTTTTAGGAATATATTCTCATACCCATTATATCTTTTTCTTTAACACTTTTATCTTCTATTTTACCATTTCATGTCTACCCTTACCAATAACCCGATATCAAAAATTTTCATATTTCTATTATAAATATCAGAAATAATAATATTATATACAATAGTCGTAAAAGCGTATAATTCGAGAAAAAATATATTGGATAAATTGAGGATGTTTTAAAATGAGTTGGTAATATATCGAATTTACAAATAAACTAATGCAATATGATATATGGTGTGATTTCTTATTAGTGTTAATGACTATTAATATAAAATTATGCAATATGTTTGTATAATATACCCATGAAATCTAATTTAGTATCATTGAATATGCATAAATATTCTATAACTACAATACAACATAGAGTGTGGGTATAGGAAAAAACATGATTCAACTAAGAAAATGTGGTCACATGAAACCCAATAAGTAGTGTTAGTTAAGATGGCTTCTATTACTCAATGAGTTGTGTAGTGGCCATTACTACTTATTGAAGGAAATATATTCCCCCATTTATCATAAAACACAAATTAGGGTTATGTTCTTTGAAACTCTACTATTTACTAAAAATGGAATCTCCTACCAAAGGAATAAACTATCATATTACAAATATTACACATTTATTGTAGAATCCATAACAATAGAAAAATCCATAAGAAAAATACTAATATAATTTATTATATTAGAAACATCATAAAAGTGAATCTCATGAATCAAGTTCTTACTCATTAAGAGTTAACTATATAGATGTTTCCCTCAATTTTTGGTAAGAACAACATCAAACACATACCCTCTATCCATAATTACATGGGGATATACCCAAACGATACTGCAAAAAAATGATTCATAGGACCCATTATCATAGAAATGAGATTTAACTCTCCTAAAAAAATATGAGGATTATAAATTTTCTACATTGAATTTTGAATGTGATCTTCAAAACACCATTCCTAGGAAACTAATGATTTTAATTTTTTTTATATGAGATATCATTCATAAACAATAAAATTTCCTTATAACTAGTCAAGGGGTAACTCTTGTGTGACATAACATTTCATCATGAGATATTCCAACTCCAATATTAGATCTATATTCTCTATTGGTCTATCCAATAAACTAATTAATAAATTTATTTCCTCTAAATTAATTTATATAAAAATCAATCACAAAATAATGGAATCCCATCAATATCTCCCAAATAGTCATCCTTGAATAATTTTACCATTGCCTGAATTTTATCTCTCAAACAATTCATTGTGAAAACTACTAACCTTTACAACTTGTGGTTAATCAAATATAACTCACTAATCATTTCCCATGCACATCATACCTAATAGTCCTAACCATCATTATCGTTGTGTCTCAACCAATCAACTCAATGAATTATTTCTCAAAAACAGTATAAATCCATGAAAACTCATACTATTAATAATAAATCCATAGAAGTGTTGATGTAATAGGTTGTCATATAAAATATGGAGGAATCCCAGGAACACCAATTTCAATTAATCATTGTCTCACACAATTGGTAGTTGGGAGTGGGAGAGTATTCCCTATATGTAGAAGATTTTAAAAAAAAATTGGGCCAGTGGTTCTATGGGAATTCATATCTTAAGATCTAACGATTCAATAAGTGAAGCACTCATGCTTATTTCACTTAGTGTTAATTATAATATTGAATTGAAATGGGTCATACCTCAAACCTAACATTCCAATATTTATTCAAGTTTATTCATACTCTCCAAAACATTGGAATATGTTGTGATTAATATGAATTTTACCCTAACCCACTTACCCTAAAGTCTATAATATAACTTTTGGTCTCATTGAAATCAATTACTATTAACATAAAATATTATACAATGAATCATTACACTTTGGTAAAGGATAAATTATTGAATCTGCCTCAGGATAATGGGTGTATGAACAATATGGAATTCAATGTCCTAAAGTCCATCTAAACCACCATCTACGAGGATGTGCCTCACCTAGTAAACTACGTGTCCTAAAATATTGGAACAATTGTTATGAATTAAACCTATAGATTGTACTATCCATTTGAGTGAGAACATTCATCAATTCTAAAATAGGATATGATCCATAAATAATATCAGGGGACTCTCAATTACATGTGGGGAATGATACCACGCTATTGGATCCCTAAATGAATTCCATTTCATATAATTGATTAATGGAGTAAATTTTAAGAAATATATTTCATTCATAAAAAATCTGAAATTAAATATGATTGGTATATATACTTATCGAACCCTATATTAGAAAGTATGGAACAACAATTACAAAGAAAATGTGAGTGATAACATAGTAAGGGATGAGAAATCAAAATGTAACACCACATGAAGTAGATTCCAACATTATTATATCATAAAAAAAGTGCCTCTGACTTCCAAGTCAATCTATAGAATATCAGAGTAAAATTAAATAGATACATTACATACCATAAAAATAATGGGTTTTTTTGGTTTCAATACCTAAGTCCAAATGCATTCACATCACTTCCTAGATATCTTGAGAAATTCCTCACATGATTTTATCTCAAAAAATTATCCCTTAGACTCCACCACATTGATAAAGTGTTATCATTACCTAATCCACTAGAAAAAAATGTGGCCTTTCCATGTGATCGTTTTCAACACTATGATACCCTTCAATAGGAAAGGTGTTGGAAACTAGAATAAATGAGGGATTGTATACATTTGAGGAAATATCTCATAACATCCTTCAATTGTTTTTAATCTCAAATAAAAAATTTAATAAAAAAAATTAAGAAATATATAGAAATTTTTGGAGTTTGTCAAAAAGTTATGTATAACAATAACTATATCCTACAAAATTAATTAATGGAAAACTAAAAAAAGCACAAAAAAATCGAAAATTCCACTAACACCATTGGAATCATCATAAGAGGGAAACCATATTAATTATGAGAAATCATTGTATAAGCTCACTAATAGAAACTAAAATTGATGGGATACACTAAGATTAATATATAATCAACTTCAAACAAGATAGATCAGGTCCATATTAATAAATATTGTCTGTTAACTATGTGTGAAATGAAATAAAATAACACGTGTGTGTGGAATTTTTATATAATGGTAAGTATAAAATAAACAATAGAACACCTCAAATTAAAAATAATTGAGATTCCAATTTGTTAGAGAAAAAAAGGAAATGGATTATAATGGAAATATATTATATATCATTATTGAATAAAAAAATTTCAAGAAGAGGTAGGTCTATATGATTATAGCTCAACCTTATGATTAAAAACATATATCCTATATGGGTTTATTCTCATATTAATCTATAGATGATCAAAATAGTTAATGTCCTATAGTTATTTATGTCCAAAAATAAACTATAATTCACCAATAAATTAAAATAAATAGTGTATAATTATTATATTATCACATTAACCCTACTCCATAGAGGTCATATTCGAAATGGAACCCCAGAATATCAAATGAAATTTCTGTATGAACAACCCATCAATGAAAACTCAAAAGTCACCTCTCTAAAACTATATTTTGGAATAGTGCATTAATTATTGAATGTTCATCGATTGAGGGAAAACTATTCCATATGGTGAAAAATTCTACAACACATTTTAATGCACCTAAAACCCAACAACTCATAATTCAACACATTAGTCAATATCAATCTAACTATAAAGGTGGATCCCTTAATTTTTAAGATTTATATATCATTTGAGTTGGTACCAAAACTTATGGTGGTCCCACAACTCATTTTATGGAATGTGCATCATCTGAGGAGGTTACCTACTCCATTAGATGAGGAACTACAACCCATAAAAAAGGGTGTCACCAACTCCACCAAGTATATATGGGACCTTAACTATAAAACATGACCTTAACAACCAAAATAGACTCAATTTTAACTACAAAAAGACATCAGAGGAAACCCATGATCACACAAGCGGTGAATAATTGCTGAGGGAGAATGTTATTACTATTGGTACATGATTTCACCTCTTATGTGTTTACTCAACACACTAATAGTGATATATAGTAATTTTATGACTCTGACATGAACCATTGAGTCAATGAACCTGAAGGAAAATGGGAAATATTATTCTATTGGACCACAACACAAAAAATACTTTTTCAAATTGTTATAAAACATCTATATGATCATATATTATCACTATAACATAAACTAAAACATCCATGTAATATAAAAAATGTGAAAAATAGTAAAAAAATACTTTAAATGCAATGCGATAATAAATCATGCTTTAAATCAATAAAGGGAAACTTTCACTATGAAATCCTCCATAGAGTTAACTATAGATAACCATAACGAACCATCTCTATAAGTTCCTAAAATTATTATAAAATCCCATCCTAACTTGATAATCAATTAAAAGTTTCCTCCCATGCTTAAAAACATTAAGATCACATATAGAGGACCTATGAATCCACCATTGTTAAGAAATATAAGTCCTACTTGAATCCCTTAGAGAATACATATATTTTGTTTTTTTTATTTTACCCTATGAGAGTCAAAACCTAACCACTTCCATTTTATCATAATGACAACTATGTAATCTGAGAAGATAATTTGGTTATATAATTGAAAATCATAAGTAGTTTATGTGCTATCTAATAGAAAGAAAGTTGTCATAAAAAAATGTAACACGCCAGGTAAATAAAGAGTATGAAATTTTCATATTTATCCATATTTGTGGATAAAATATTTATATAACTTTAAAGGGGAAGCTATGCTCGATGGCATACCCAACACGCAACAACGAGTTTCTTGGGAATCTTACGTTGCACTCTAATAATAAAATAATATTATTTTAGATGGTAGTTAATGCCTAGATGTTGTGATGGAGGGAATGAATAGAACTAACTAAAAAATTATTATATATTTTTGTCAAATATTTTTTACTTTTTACAATAAATGTTAGAGGATTAAAAATGCGAATGAATCCAATTTTAAGCGTAAACATTCTAATATTCTTTAAAAGGTCGATTAACTACCTTTTGATGGTGAACCTATTTTAAATCCACTTTTTGACAATTTTATGTTTTATATTTTACAAAATAAAATTTTTCTTTAGAATCGGGACATCAAAATTTACTTTGTGTAAATATTTGGCATTTTTCCGAAAAAGTTCAATTTTTAATGAATAGTAAAAAATGTTGTATTTTAATTCAAAACCTTTTTTAATCTAATTTATTTATATGATTAGATTATATTTTTAATTGGTTTTAAAGTGAAATTAGAATATATTTTTACCATTTAATCCAATAGTGGTCGTTGGAATTAATTTCACTTTGAAATCAGACTTAAACTAGTGTCAATCTTTTGATACATTTTGTTTCATAAAAACACGCTATTTGTTTTTTCAGCGGGAATTAATTATTAAATTAATTAATGCAACTTATATGTTTTGAATTTTGTAAAATAGACATAATTTTTGAATTCGGAATATCAAATATATCTTAGGGTGAACTTTTGGTAATTTTCTGAAAAACTTCAATTTTTGATGAATAGTGAAACCACTAAGTGGTAGTTATAAAAACTGATTTTCTGTTAAAATGAAAATTTTTCCATCTTTGTGTTTTGAATTAAAAAAATCTGACATACATGGTTGTAATTAAGAAGTAAAATGTGGTTCAATGGGATTAAAATAATTTTTTGGTGAATAGTAACTTATTATGTTTTTAATCGTGATTAGAGGTAATTAGTGTAGTTTAAGGTAAGAATAATGTTTTAATAAACTGAAATGACCTAGAAACATGCCCTACCCTCATTGGATGAGTCATGGCCGACCAATAAAATCCATGGGTCAACTTGGGGACCCCATGGAGCCACTTCGGTTGGAAAATGACATAAATACCTTTTTATTTAAAGTTAAAATTAAAATGACACAAACATGAGTTGTTTTACTAAAACAATTTTTACATTGGGTTATACATGTCAGATATTTGACTATAAATAGTAATTGTAAAGATAAAAATATTTACTACATCATAGTATCTTTTTTATAAATTTTAGACATTAAATAAATTAAATTATTTATGACATCATGATGATGCAGCAATGACCTCATTATTCAACGATTTAAATAAAATGAAACGATAATGTAAATTATAAGACCTACACATGTCCAAAACCTATTGGATGGGTGGATTTAGAACCCTTATCACCTTAGCCTAAAATTATATCAATTTGGGTCCTTTTAAATCCGAAACTCATTTTAAAATAAAGGAACATTTTGTTACTTTCCAAGGGTGCCCCTCCTCTCCTCTTATAAAAGGCCCCCACCTCTACCTCCTTACCCAAACTTCCAAAGCCTTTTTCTCGGCCAAACCCTGACCATTTTGTCTCTCAACATCCCTATATAACTCCTTGAAGCCTCACTTTGGGCAGAAGTCTTCCCAAGGAAGCCTTTGAGATCAAACCAAAGGGAGTTACCCGATTTTAAGGTAATGTCTTCTCTTGTGTCCTTTTGTTTTATTTTTCTTCTACAACCCCCTAAACTCTTTTTATTCATTTCTTTTGTAACAACTCAAGTATATTAAATATACTAGGATTTTTTTATTAAAGGGATTCGATCTACACTTACACACACCTTCGTCTAATGGTTAAAGAACATACTGTTTCTGTGGTTGGCGATTTTCTGCCTCACGAAACGATGATTGTTCAATATTCTTTTAGCACCTTTAAAGGTGGCCATTATGATGTCACTGTATTTTATATATGATATATATGGTATTTATGTTTACTATATGCTTCTGTATTTTATATTTAAACCATACCTTTATTCTTTTCATGTTGTGTAAATGCGATAATTTCATATGAGGAAGTGCGGACTACCGCCCCCTCAAGTGATGTGAATCGTACATGCAATACATAGAATGTATAAAGAATAAAATTAATGAACATATGTTACCTATATAACATATATATTATACTAGAATTATAATATATATATATATATTATTTATTTTTAATTCCATTAATATGATAAAGAAAAAAATGAAAGTAGCGTTCATGCGTACGTACGGTCTACCGTCTCCATGAACGGTGCTTTTCGCTTTTTATCTCCAAATGATATGGAATAGTATAAAATGAATATTTTCTGGATATATATGATATTTTAATCATTAATACTATTCTGGAAATTATTTACTTATAACTACATGGACAATCATTTTTCAAACAAGTTCATTTTTGACTCATGTACCAAACATCGACAAAAACGTCTGATATGAACTAAAATTATTAAACAATTATTATAACATTATAATATGTGATATGAACTGAATAATAATATTTATAGGAGGTCCTTAAGAAATTATAAATTGACCAAAGTTTATTATTCAGGAATATAAAGAAACAAACAAGACAAGTTGGACTTGAGGTAAGGGATCCTACTCCTCTCTTTCTTTTTAAGTACACTCTTTTATGTCATTCCTTTTAAGATCATATTTCTTGTGATTGGGATGTTATTTTATATTACTCTTACTGTAATTTTTATATTCATATGATGAGAGACCCTATTCTCTCTCATCAATCCATTTTGGAAGTTTTGAGTGGTGCCGTTAGGCTGCCGAATTTTCGTAAGAGATCTAACCTCTCTCTTTCTTTTTAAGTACTCTCCTTTGTGTCACTTATTTTAAGCTCATATTTGCAATGTTGGGGGATGTTATTTTATATTCCTCTTGCTTTAAAATTTATGTTAATATGATGAGAGACACTATTTGTTCTCATCAATCCATTTTTGTAAGTTTTAAGTGGCGCCGTTAGGCTGCCGAGTTTTCCTAAGGGATTTTTCATCTCACTTTTATTTCTGTGAGATTTATGTTACATTTTCCACAATTTCCTTTGAGTGTTGTATGTACTGACCATTATTTTACTCATTGTATAATATAATTTCATCTATGAGTATTTACATCAATGTTGTATTGTCCTTCTTTCACAGGATGTATGTTTCAAAAGTTACCCAAGTCGGTAAGGGAACCTTTCACCCTATTCTTTTTAAAAGACTTATTTTGTTATGTCTTTTAATTCACAATATATTATGTTGGGATATGTTCTTATATATCCTTGTTGATGTAAATTTTATGACCAAGTGATGAGATACCCTTTTTATCTCTCATCAACTCTTTTTATGAATTTTGAAGTGACGCCGTTAGGCTGTCGAATTTTTGAAAGGGAACTTCTTAACCCAATTTTGATTCTTTGGGATAAACTTGTACTCCATGAATATGTTGTTATATGATTATGTATGAATGTCATATGATTTTATTACACTCAATACCCACTTATATTTTGTGTATTCGTTTGTCACACATAATTATGTAATTGATTTATCCTTAATCCAAGGATACCGTCTTTGTATGGGACATCGTCTCAATCTCCTTTCATTGATAAATATTTTGTTTTATACACAACCATCTTTTATACGGTGTATAAACCCCTTTTACTTTTACGTCTATTCAAAAAGAATCTTTTTTTATACGAAGCATTTACTAAACGAAAAAAGAGAATGTTTTTGTCATACATATGCGGCGACAACAACTTCTCCGCTGCCGTGACCATTATTTGAGTTTCGGCTTCCTCTACAAGCCATACCTTCTTTTTAAAAGAAAAATAAATACCATGTTTTACTTTTCTTTTATTTTGTTATTGGAAATGGTTTTCATAATGTTTTTATATCAATGTGTTGTCTTGATATCTTGTGATTGAAAAGTGGAAATGTTATGTTTCCTTTATGCATGTTTTATGTGATACGATTATGTTTTGGTTCTTGGGAATTATTATGAAGACAGGTGGTTCCGTGATAAACTAAGGGAGGGTGAGCCCGATATAGCTCTCCAATGCATTGGGTAACGCGAAGGAGTGAAACTTTAAGGTTTTTCCGAAGAGATTTAGGGAATATACTATGGTGGGTATTTCAAATGTAACCAAGAGGGTTACTCCCTACGTAAGAATGTTATGAATGCCTCAAGTTACCTTTTATGTCTTATGATTTCTATGGTTTACTCATGATTTGATGAGGTATGTTAAAGTGCCTATGTTTTATGGGTAAATTATGCTTTCATTCTTATGTATATATGAACTCATGTTTCCTTTCCATATTTTTATAACCCTTACTGATCTTTTTATGCTCATCCCAAGTTTTTTTGAAATGTTTTTCACAGGTCAAGGAAAAGGTACATGTTATGATGATAGTGTCAAGGAAGTGTCAAGAAGGAATCCATGCTTTATTTTTAAATATGTTTCCATTGATGGGAAAAATGAATACTATCTTTATGTAACCACTTTTTTTAAATGTGGAATATAATGAAAGTTTTATGATCTAATTATCTAAAACTCTAAACCTGAAAAGATCCTCAATGTGTAATCTTGTAATAACTCAAGATTAAGTAAGGTTTAAGGCTGGGGCCTTATAGTTGGTATCAGAGGTCGGTTTAGATAACTTTAGAGGTTAGGGTATTCTTTAAGCATAAGTGACATTACCATAATGGTTAGGATTTCAGAAAGAGTCCGAGTTTTAGATAAAGTGAATGAGTAAGTATATCTTAGTGTTTATCTTCCTCATTAGTACATGATGGTTTTATTGATAAACTCACAGTGACATTTCTATTTTTAGTGAATGTATGGATCTAGCAGGCACCATAGAGACAACAGGTTTGAAGGAAACTGTGGTGGTTCTCTGATTAGGATACTAGATAAAATGGGGGATTCAATGAGGAAACTCATGGTTGTTCTAAACCAACTATCAAGGAGTCACGATCAACCACTTGAACCTTGGTATGTTTTGTAATGCATCATGTACGAGAGGACCAATCGATGTGGAAGATCAGGTAATAAATATAAAGGTAACCATTAGAGTTTATATGATCCTTACTTTTAAGGTAATTATGGGTTATTATATGTTATGATGGAAAATGAAAGGCATGAGATAAACATGAGTTTAAAATATGTTATGATTATTTTTGATGATTTTATCTCGTTTTGGGGAATGTTTTAAGAATTATATAGTTTTGGAAAAAGGACAACACGCAGACCGTGTGACAACCCGTCGCGTTGGAAAAAGCTATGGGAATCGAACCCACAACCAAAGTGCGACTGGTATTTATCGCCTACCACTGGACTACATGAAGTCCCTGGTTAGTTTGACTGATTCTTTTTAGTTAGATGATTTTATGAATTAAGAGTAAGTTTATTTATGGTTATCTATTGAAATTATTAACCTATCATGGAGGATATGTGATTAGGTTAATTACTTTTCAATAGGAGACATTAAGAGAAACTGATGTTGTTTGGAGATAAATGTTACGATTTAACTTGGAAGACTATGTGACTAAATCCTTCAAATATTTGGGTTTCAATCTTAGTTTGGTTTTCTTTGAATAATTTTATGGACAATTGTTTATCAAATGGTCTTCGTTGAACTTTGGGTTTTGTTGGACAAACTTTGGAGATTAAGAATATATTTTCTTTTTTATAAAGGGTTATCCTTTTCTGGATTATTTGATCGTGTACTAACCTTTTTGGTTTTGGTTTTGGTTAAAGTCTAAAGACATGGGAAGTGTATAGTTCTATTTTGTGGATTAGGTGATACTCTAGAAGTTCATTATAGTACTCTTAATGTGAACAAGTCTTCTTAAATACTCGTCTTTTGGAGAAAATATGAGTTTGTGTAAGGAATCTAATAAAAGTTGAAAGTCAACATGATAAGTGATTATGTTTCCTTATTAATAAATTCCTCAATAAAAAGTAACTTAAAACAAAAATGTTGTCTATTAACTTTTCCTACTGGGGAATCGAATACCTTTTAACCCATCACAAGTTTGTGATTTTCTTGTGGTTAACTTTCTCCTAAACATGTTTTCTATCACTCTCCATCAGAACACGACCCTATGTTTTATTCTCCATGTCCTTGTTTCCCTACATGGAATCCTAGTATGGGTTAACTCGGGTGACCTTTGTACTTATCTTTCTTTATTTTAAAGTGATTGTTTTACTGACTCTTGTTCCGATGTGGGATTTTCAATGAAGTTTCCAAGCCCAATTTTAAAATTGCGAGGACGCAATTCCCAAAAGGGGGGAAGGATGTAACACCTCAGGTAAATAAAGAGTATAAAATTTTCATATTTATCCATATTTGTGAATAAAATATTTATATAACTTTAAAGGAGACGCTATGCTCGATGGCGTACCCAACACGCAACAACGAGTTTCTTGGGAATCTTACGTTGCACTCTAATAATAAAATAATATTATTTTAGATGGTAGTTAACGCCTAGATGTTGTGATGGCAGGAATTAATAGAAATAACTAAAAAATGATTATATATGTTTGTCAAATATTTTTTACTTTTTACAATAAATTTTAGAGGATTAAAAATGCAAATGAATCCAATTTTAAGTGTAAACATTCTAATATTCTTTAAAAGGTCGATTAACCGCCTTTTGATGGAGAACCTCTTTTAAATCCACTTTTTGACAATTTTATGTGTTATATTTGACAAAATAAAATTCTTCTTTAGAATCGGGACATCAAAATTTACTTTGTGTAAATTTTTGGTATTTTTCGGAAAAAGTTCAATTTTTAATGAATAGTGAAAAATGTTGTATTTTAATTCAAAACCTCTTTTAATATAATATATTTATATGATTAGATTATATTTTGAATTGGTTTTAAAGTGAAATTAGAATATATTATTACCATTTAATCCAATAGTGGTCGTTGGAATTAATTTCACTTTGAAATCGGACTTATACTAGTGTCAATCTTTTGATACATTTTGTTTCATAAAAACACGCTATTTGTTTTGTCCGTGAGAATTAATTATTAAATTAATTAATGAAACTTATATGTTTTGAATTTTGTAAAATAGACATCATTTTTGAATTCGGAATATCAAATATAGCTTAGGGTGAACTTTTGGTAATTTTCTGAAAAACTTCAATTTTTGATGAACAGTGAAACCACTAAGTGGTACTTATAAAAACTGATTTTCCGTTTAAATGAAAATTTTCCATCTTTGTGTTTTGAATTACAAAAATCCGACATACATGGTTGTCATTAAGAAGTAAAATGTGGTTCAATTGGATTAAAATAATTTTTTGTGAATAGTAACTTATTAAGTTTTTAATCACGATTAGAGGTAATTAGTGTAGTTTAAGGTAAGAATAATGTTTTAATAAAATTAAATCACCTAGAAACATGTACTACCCTCATTGGATGAGTCATGGCCGACCAGGACAATCCATGGGTTAACTTGGGGACCCCATGGAGCCACTTTGGTTGGAAAATTACATAAATACCTTTTTATTTAAAGTTAAAATTAAAATGACACAAACATGAGTTGTTTTACTAAAACAATTTTTACACGGGGTTATAAAAGTCAGATGTTTTACTATAAATATTCATTGTAAATCTAAAAATATTTCCTACGTCATAGTATTTTTTTTATAATTTTTAGACATTAAATAACATAAATTATTTATGACATCATGATGATGCAGCGATGACCTCATTATTCAACGATTTAAATAAAATGGAAAGATAATGTAAATTCTAAGACCTACACATGTCCAAAACCTATTTTATGGGTGGATTTCGAACCCTTATAAACTTATCCTTGAATTATATCAATGTGGGACCTTTTAAATCCGAAAATCATTTTAAAATAAAGGAACATTTCTTTACTTTCCAAGGGTGCCCCTCCTCTCCTCTTATAAAATGCCCCCACCTCTACCTCCTTACCCACACTTCCAAAGCATTTGTCTCGGACAACCCATGCCCATTTTGTCTCTCCACATCCCTCTATAACTCCGTGAAGCCTCAATTTGGGTAGAAGTCTTCCCAAGGAAGCCTTTGATCTCAAACCAAAGGGAGTTACCCGATTTTAAGGTAATGTCTTCACTTGTGTCCTTTTGTTTTATTTTGCTTCTCCAACCCACTAAACTATTTTTATTCATCTATTTTGTAACAACTCCAGTATATTAAATATACTAGGATGTTGTTATTAGATGTATTTGAGCTACACTTACACACACCTCCGTCTAATGGTTAAAGAACATACTGTTTATGTGGTTGGTGATTTTCTGCCTCACGAAACGATGATTCTTCAATATTCTTTTAACACCTTTAAAGGTGGCCATTATGATGTCACTGTATTTTATATATGATATAAATGGTATTTATGTTTACTATATGCTTCTATATTTTATATTTAAACCATACCTTTATTATTTTCTTGTTGTGTAAATGCGATAATTTCATATGAGGAAGTGCGGACTACCGCCCCTCAAGTGATGTGACTCGTACATGCAATACATGGAACGTATAAAGAATGAAATTAATGAACATATGTGACCTATATAACATATATATTATACTGGAATTATAATATATATATATATATCATTTATTTTTAATTCCATTAATATGAAAAAGAAAAAAATGAAAGTAGCGTTCATTCGTATGTACGGCCTACCGTCTCCATGAACGGTGCTTTTCGTTTTTTATCTCCAAATGATATGGAATAGTATAAAATGAATATTTACTGGATATATACGATATTTTAAACATTAATACTATTCTGGATATTATTTACTTATAACTACATGGACAATCATTTTTCAAACAAGTTCATTTTTGACTCATGTACCAAACATCGGCAAAAACATCTGATATGAACTAACATTATTAAACAATTATTATAACATTATAATATGTGATATAAAATGAATAATAATCTTTATAGGAGGCCCTTAATAAATTATAAATTGACCAAAGTTTATTATTCAAGAATATAAAGAAACGAACAAGACAAGTTGGACTTGAGGTAAGGGATCCTACTCCTCTCTTTCTTTTTAAGTACACTCTTTTATGTCATTCCTTTTAAGCTCATCTTTCTTGTGATTGGGATGTTCTTTTATATTACTATTACTGTAATTTTTATGTTCATATGATGATGGACCCTATTCTCTCTCATCAATTCATTTTTGAAGTTTTGAGTGGCGCCGTTAGGCTGCCGAATTTTCGTAGGAGATCTAACCTCTCTCTTTCTTTTTAAGTAATCTCCTTTGTGTCACTTCTTTTAAGATCCTATTTGTTATGTTGGGGGATGTTCTTTTATATTCCTATTTCTGTAAAATTTATGTTAATATTATGAGATACCCTATTTGTTCTCATCAATCCATTTTTGTAAGTTTTAAGTGGCGCCGTTAGGCTTCCGAGTTTTCGTAAGGGATTTTTCATCTCACTTTTATTCCTGTGAGATTTATGTTACATTTGCCACAATTTCCTTTGAGTGGTGTATGTACTGCCCATTATTTTACTCATTGTGTAATATAATTTCATTTATGAGTATTTACATCAATGTTGTATTTTCCTTCTTTCACGGGATGCATGTTTCTAAAGTTACCCAAGCCGGTAAGGGAACCTTTCACCCTCCTCTTTTTAAAAGACTTATTTTGTTATGTCTTTTAATTGACATACTATTATGTTGGGATATGTTCTTATATATCCTTGTTCATGTAAATTTTATGACCAAGTGATGATATACCCTTTTTATCTCTCATCAACTCTTTTTCTGAATTTTGAAGTGACGCCGTTAGGCTGTCGAATTTTTGCAAGGGAACTTCTTAACCCAATTTTGATTCTTTAGGATAAACTTGTACTCCTTGAATATGTCGTTCTATGATTATGTGTGAATGTACTCTGATTGTATTACACTTAATACCCACTTATATTTTGTGTATTCATTTGTCACACATAATTATGTAATTGATTTATCCTTAATCCAAGGATACCGTATTTGTATGGGACTTTGTCTCAATATCCTTTAATTGAGGCATATTTTGTTTTATACACAACCTTATTTTATACGGTGTATAAAACCCTTTGAATTTTATGTCTATTCAAAAGGAATCTTTTTTTACATGAAGCATTTACTAAATGACAAAAGGGAACGTTTTTGTCATACGTATGCGGCGACAATGACTTCTCCGCTGCCGTGACCATTATTTGAGTTCTGAATTCCTCTGCAAGCCATACCTTCTTTTTAAAAGAAAAATAAATACCATGTTTTACTTTTCTTTTATTTTGGTTTTGGAAATGGTTTTCATAATGTTTTTATATCAATGTGTTGTATTGATATCTTGTGATTAAAAAGTGGAAATGTTATGTTTCCTTTATGCATGTTTTATGTGATACGATTATGTTATGGTTCTTGGGCATTATTATGAAGACGAGTGGTTTCATGATAAACTAAGGGCGGGTGATCCCGATATAGCTCTCCAACGCATTGGGTAACGCAAAGGAGTGAAACGTTAAGGTTTCTCCAAAGAGATTTAGGGAATATACTGTGGTGGGTATTCCAAACGTAACCAAGAGGGATACTCCCTATGTAAGAATGTTATGAATGCCTCAAGTTACCTTTTATGTCTTATGATTTCTATGATTTATTCATGATTTGATGAGGTATGTTAAAGTGCCTATGTTTTATGGGTAAAGTATGAGTTCATTCTTATGTATATATGAACTCATGTTTCCTTTCCATATTTTTATAACCCTTATTGATCTTTTTATGCTCATCCCAAGTTTTTTTTGAAATGTTTTTCATGCGTCAAGGAAAAGGTACATGTTACGATGATAGTGTCAAGGAAGTGTCAAGAAGGAATACATGCTTTATTTTTAAATATGTTTCCATTGATGGGAAAAATGAATACTATCTTTATGTAACCACTTTGTTTAAATGTGGAATATAATGAAAGTTTTATGATCTAATTCTCTAAAACTCTAAACCTGAAAATATCCTCAATGTGTAATCTTGTAATAACTCAAGATTAAGTAAGGTTTAAGGCTGGGGCCTTATAAAAAATGTATATATTTTTTCCAAATTAAATATTTAGCTGAGGGTACTATTTAATATTACATTAATAATTTTCTGCCACATCAACCAATCCTACATAGTTCCATGATAAAAATCCATCAAAGACATATCATCCATAAGGGAACTATAATTTAGGGGTGATGTACAAAAAATATCCCATATAAGAGTTAGTGTGTATATGTATAGAAAATATTTCTGTATCTATATTGAACCAATTATGGATGAATTATATATAATATCTCACCCAAGAGGCCAACTATCCATTTTCATGGAGTTTACTTATAAAAAATTGTCCATAATAATCCTAATATAGAGGAACTATATATACTCATCCATCTTTTGAGGAACCATAAATTTAAATTAAGTAATTTGTATACATATATATATATCATTATCAACTACTAATATTAAATACATCTTCTCTATGAGGTAGTGTATTTATATATAGGTTGTATCTTCATGTAAAATTATTACAGATTCGTTGATATGTCGAATAAATATATAGAATATAGGTATATATATATAATTCTTCACAAGAAAGTTACACATGAACCATATCAACATTAATCCTATAAAAATTATTATTATTATAGAATCATTCTAGAATAATCAATAAAATATTTATCAATTTTTTAGTTCATCTAACATTTATCAAGTGATTAAATTATTGTAAAAGTGTTTATTTTTGTCACATCAAATGTCATATCAAAACACTAATACTGACACTAATTAAAGGATTCTCTAATATAAAATATTATAAATACATATAAAAATATAAGTACATAAAAATAATTATTTAATGTATATATTTATGGTATCAATGTCTTAATTTTTGTATTCCCAAAAAGTGAATAAATCACTAAAATCTATGATATCAATGTTGGGTAACCAAAAGAGCCATGAAAAAATTTATAAGGGAAATAAGGACATCTTCATATCATAAAAAGTTAATAACCATTAAATTAATAAAAAACAAATCTACAAGTGTAATAAATTATGAAACATAAGATAGATAACATACACCATAGTTTTTATAACCCCCAGAGAAAAGGGGACAATCAAAGAAATAAATTCAAAGGTTCGTGCTTCTAAAATCATGAATTGAATTCAAAATTTATGTTGAATTAAATTAAAACTAATTTTATTAATGAAATTTTAGTTCAAAAATAATTTTTGGGTATTCCATCACTCTTCCCCATTCCACTACGATAGAACCACTTTAACACTATGAGCAAAAGAGAAGAGGACCACCCAACCAAGTATCTATAAATTAGAAAATTAAATCCTATAATGAATGATATGACACCATCTATGGATTATATAATGTAATATAGTTATAAAGATATTTTTTGGTCATCATCCTCATTAAAAAATAGTTTTAGGATTTACATTTTTGGGCATCACCATAAGAATGATGATTACATACTACAATTACCACCAAAAGGAATAGAAATCCAGAGAAAGAGATAATTTTAAATCCTATATGAATATAGTATTTAAAAGATTCAATGTAATTATGTAAAATATTATTAAAATTATAATAGAATATGGATCTGAACTTATTCTTGACAATAATGTTTTCCCAAGAACATTTGGCGACAAACTCAAGTCTTTGATCAAGACTATGATGAAGGAGATTGGAAGGAAGCAATAAAAGTGATCTAAAGTGAATAAAGACACTGAAATGAGAGTGAAAATACCATTTTGTATAAAATGTAAATTTATTTAGTGTTTTAATGATTAAAATATATTTATTTAATTTATTTTTTATATGTGTTTTATAGGAAAAAGTTACTAATTCACAATGCATCTTTTGGAATCAATAGAACTACTTAAATCCCAAGGCCCCCACCTAGTATCTATTAAAATTCCATCTGGTACATAGTGATTCAGAAACACATAAGTCCCTTTTTTACTCCTTCATCTTTCACTTAAATTCCTATTTTATATCATTAATTTATACACAATGAAAAAAAATTATGG
The DNA here is from genome assembly GCA_963277665.1 of Viscum album. Classification (NCBI taxonomy): domain Eukaryota; kingdom Viridiplantae; phylum Streptophyta; class Magnoliopsida; order Santalales; family Viscaceae; genus Viscum; species Viscum album. The sequence goes on from OY728146.1 coordinate 530,035,577, forward strand.
GTTAATATTTAAAGAGAAATAAAACCAGGAAGGGTATGAGACTTCAAAAACACCCCACTACTGGCATCCTTCATTATGGAATCATTAAATAATACCTTGAGGGAAATGAAATGGTTAGTTGGGATTTATTTTCGATTTTTCATCCCATTTATTATATAAATAGTGGCGATTCTAACATTGTAAGCACACAAAGGGGAAAAAATTACATGTAATACAGTCTCACCTGGATCTATGATAGTAACATATTTCTACATGATGATTCCATATAAATAAAAATATATATCATCATAATTAGTAACATAAATTTTATATGGTATATAGTTCATCATTAATGATTTATAATATCATCAATATCTTTTTTGAAATGTGGAGAAAAAACAAAGCAATAATCAAAATTCATGACACCCTATATGATCCTGAGTGGTCTAATTAAGTGAGGAACTGGATTTAAACTCATTCACATCCATATATGAACCAATAAAGGGGATACATATAAAAATACAAGATTTTTATTTATAGTTTCAATTTTTATCTGGATCAATTCCACCCACTCCATTATCTTCAAAACAATTTTATTAAAATCATGGAATATGCTCTAGTTTAAATTTGAAATACATTATAATGACTTAGTGTCCCATATAGTTACTCAATTTTAACCATTTCAGAGGTTTATTTATAATAATTATAATATAAAAACTAATCAATTAACAAATTAAGCTTCAAAGATCCACCAAAATCAAGGATGCAATATCTTAAGATAAATTCAAAAATATAACTAGATATCTATCAAAGGGTGAAATGAATGTATAGACTTCACTTTTAACCTATTTTATTTTCTAATACTCTATGGAAATGATATTTGAACCTCATGTATAAAGCATATAAAATGTTATCATAAACTCCATAGAGTTTCATAATATATATCACATATAGATTTCACAATTAATCAACTGAAAATTCCAATTGAATATGTAAGAAATTATATTTATTGGTTAGGCGATATATTATTACCCACATTGTATCCTTTCGTTTCAATGAATAAATTAATCATCTGAAAAATTGCATGATAATTTCATCTAATTTATATATGGGTATATGAAGAGGCTGTAATTCACCTAGGGGTTTTTTGGGGATTACCGTTGCCTTTATTTTTGTTAGGACATTTCTATCTATTGATTTTTTTATTTACAGGAAACCAAAATTACCTATGAATATCTTTATACTTGTTTGTGATTCTTTGGTGTATTTCTAAATGAGATGAGTGATACTCCCTCTTCACTAGTTATCACATACTTGTTTTGACCACCTATAACAAATGGACATTAATAAAAAAAACAAAACCTCTGGAACATCCCTTCTGGATCTCCCCACCATCGAGTATCTGTTGAATGATGATTAAATAGAAATGAGTGATATATGAAACCTTCACCCATTCCACCACTGAGGATTAAATTTTGATTGGGTTTAGATATATTTTACACTAATCTCTAGTGTTATTTAGATAAACATCAACTAATTTAAATATAATACCACATTAATCATTGCATTACTATACATTTTGATGTTGAATAATTATACAAGGGAAATAGCTACAATATTTCCCTTTGATGGAATATAAAAAATATCAAAGTCAATGGATTATGAATACTAAAGAAAAAAACTACCTAACATTTATATTTTTATAGGAAATAAATATTTCAAACAGTTTTTATCAATGTAAACCCTAAACAGTATGCCAAAAATGTATTTCCCCTATCACTTAATATAATATACCAAAACAAAAATGTACTAGTTCACAATAAGGAAAATTTCCCGTATATTTTCACAACTTAAAAAGGCCAAATGACACCACATGATGGTCTCACATCAACCCAATCCCATGAATCGTCAATGTGGAAGAATGATATATATAAAATATCATACTAGAATTGAGAAATATTTCGATGGACCCTATAATAATCATGTTCTTAATTTCATGGAATTAAATTTTATACTATTATGAATAGATTAAATTAGTATCTTTCATCATTAAGGATGTTATAAGAGATCATATATTGATAAATTATCAATTTAAATAGAATAAATACATAATGTGTAATCCCAAACTAAAACGTTGATTATTGTTTCAGTCTCATTTAATTATATCACCACTTCCAAATAATCATGATCAATCAGAATTCTATCTTAAAACAACATATGGTTAAAAATCATAACTTCATTAATCTAAAATTATCCTTTTTAGAGTATCTAATAAATATTACGCTCGCAAAATATTCTCATAACTACCAAATGAGATTTTCATTTTTCTTCCTTGGTATGTGAGTTCACAAGGATGAAATCGAAAATGGTTACGCTAAATGATTTTATATACGGAAGAAAAAGAATATTCATGGGAGCCATAAAAACTATGGGTGCATTATCTAACCAATAAGTCATAAATAAATATTCCAAATGGTTGTACAGACTTAAAGGTTTGTTTTTAAAATATCATTATCTATTGAAGATAAATTATTATAGATAAATCTCAAATAATTCTTTTAAACCAATTTATATTCATTCATAAAGTCCAATAAAATTATTCACAAAAAAATGCATTTATTTTTTATTGTTACTTTTCTAATTTCAGGAAATCTATGAAAAGGAATATACATTCATCATCTTTCTTGGTGAAGGGAACTAGAGAAACTTATGTAAAAGTTTATAGTTAAATAAAAAACATGGAATACAACTCATTATATTGTAAATTTAATTCCCACAACTCTAACGGTACCATCTGATATAGTGGAATGTATATCAGTTTTGTTATAGAAACTTGTTCACTCAATAACTACATCACATGATTAGAATAGTACCTAGAAAATTCATATAGAAACAAGTCAATAAATAATCCCAACATTGGTGGTAGTGGATGAGGTCTCTTTATCTCAACTATTATAAGGACTAAAAGTTATATCTTAGAGCTAATAGTTCAATTCATTTGTGATCCCTCACATCTCTACTTTCAGGATAATTTCATTCTCTCATCAGAGCATTTTGTGATCATTCATGAGAAAAGAATTTGATTTACATCTTATAAAATTTTTTAATGGTGTTTAATTTGGTTAAAATAAATCAACATCCATTATGAGGTCATATATCTATATATCAAAATTAAAAAATGTCAAAATGTGTCTGAAAGTTCCCACCATAAGGAGACAAGGGGGATAAAACATTCTTATTTCCAACTATATACCCAATGAGGTATCGATACTCATTTTACTAAAATATAACTACACATTTGTTTCCAAAATTAGACACATGGTTACTAGAAATAATAAATTGGTTTCTCTAGTATAAAATAAAGAACAAAAGGGAAGAAGCTAATAGAAAAAAACCTATCACGGTTGAAGGACCTTCATTTCTGTTAGTTATTGACTGATCACCCACAATAAACTAGAAAACTTCATCATAATCAAGAAATTTATGATATCCCTACATAGATGATGGTTCTATTAACATATAGATGTTCCCCTCTCACATATTTCCATACGGTGGAATAGGTGAGGGATTTCATATTTTTAAAGTAGCTTTAAGCGAGCATAAAACTATGATGTGTAACTTCTCTAGGTTTGTTGTCCTATATGAACATCTGATGTTTACCTACAAAACCTCTATATAAGACCATTCCAGTAACACTAGTAGGAGTACATCATCAATCATGGAAAATAATATTTTATGTTCCCCAATTATCCACAATTTGATGAATAAATTAATGATCATATAGATTTTATAGGAACATAAATTCAACCCTTACTACCCTATTGAGATCCACATCAAATTTCCTCTTCACTATCTCACTTCCTCTAGAAGAAGCACTAATCCACACACTGTAGTGAGAACCTGTTTCATTATAAAATTACATAAGGATTAGTGATTAAAAATATCCACATGATTCTATAGTTCCTCCATTAATCACACACCACAAATATAATTCTTTTTACTGCTTATTTACATTATCAAAAGTTATTTTTAGTAAATTAGTCAAATAATCATGTAATTCCATAAATAAATGATCCATACATATGTATTATAAATTCCAAGGGATTAAATTTTTAATTTTTGGTTAAGATATAACCATTCATAAAAAATTTCATAAAAACCATTAAAATTGAAATGTTTAGTCATTAATTTCCATAACTATTAAATTACACTCTTAGTATCCAAAAACTTCCAAAATAAAATTATCTATTAATAATATAAAAAAATAGAGTTTCAATACAATCAACAACATGGTTTATATGAATATCTTAAATCTCTAATTCCAAATGTGGAACATACCTATATGAGGTTGGAGGATGAGGGAATTAGAATTCTTGTATAACATTATTAGTTTAATGATATATTCATTTTGATTCTTATCCAATTTCATGAAGTGGATGAGCTGAAACCATGAAAAATTATGGATCAATGGAACTCCAAAATATTCGTATAATTTTTTTTCAAGAACATCATGTGGTTTAGTGAGGGGTTGGTATGGTGGAATAATATTAATTATTAAAGTCAATCACATCATATTCCCTTCATGAAATTAGTAATTTTTAATTCACATTAATATTTTGAGTATCATATCAAAATCCCCATCACATCTTAAATGATTCATTTTAAATCAAGTATTATCAGAATTTTCATGCATTCTATTAAATTTAACAATATATACATCTAGCTAATTTTTTATGGTAATCATTTAATATAATGTAATAGTGGGTTCTAAATTTTTTTAACCATCATAATTTAGTTAAAATAAAATAAATTTTATATGTAAAAAAAATTGAAGAAATATTTTTTACTAGTGATGATTCAGTTACTAGCAACATTTAAATGAATTCAACTAAAAAGGAACCAAGATAATTAAATCAAACTATATTCAATGAAATTATACGTAATGATATAATTACTTGTGATTGTAATCATGACACATTGATTGGGTTAAATTCCATGATGTTTGGATAATTTTAACACAACACAACATGATCATAATATCAGAGTGTGAAATATCATTGAGTGTTTTTAAAAAACAAGTGGGAGGTGTTTTCATGATGGAAACATATATAATAAAGGTGTTACATTAACAATAGATAAACATAATCATCACTATAAATTGAAAGATAATCATATTTTGAACCTATAAGATAATTTCACAGAAGAATCATTTATATATGAAAAAACTAAGAATCCAGGGATAATGGGCAATGGTTGTTCTTATCATCTGATGGGATATTTAATAAATTTTAAGAATGATTAAAAATATGAGTTTGTATTAGTAATAATAAGTAATTACATATCTTTAAAAATAATTGGTTATGGAATGAGAAAATCATGGAAAACAATTATGAATAAAAATAATGTGTTATCTTCTTCTAGTGCTATGTAATACATGAAATATTTATTCCAAAATATAGATTGATCAAAATGAATTAATTTTCCCAAATTCTTTATTTTTAGTGAAGGGGTTGAAAATTTCTGTAGTAATTACAAAAGATTTGAGAACATACAAAAATTTTATTTATATTTTTTAGTATATGAAATATTTTTTAACAAATTTTGCAGGTTCAAAAATATTTATCTCATATAAGTATTTTTAATCTTGGTTGAAAAAATGATAATTTTAATAATAGAAAAATTAGTTCCAAATATTCATATTCTTATTGAATAAATTGTTATAATTTTTAAAACATGAAATTAGTGGTTAATATAGTACCGAATCACTCTAACAACCCAAAATTGACATATATGCCATTAAATTACTTTTATTGACAACATAATTCATTACACAAATAGTCTCCCAAAAACCGTATTAGTTTAGTGTCTTTGGAAACTAGGAACACATTCTTCAATCCTAGTGAAATATCAACAACATCTACCATAAAGATCTTACACATTAGTTTTCCTACCTAAAACCTTTCATTATGTACTAGGGAAAAGAAAAAATAAAAAATCGTGAGATCAAGTGCTCAGTAGGGGAAAAATTAAGAACACTAATCAATCAATAAACATTATATTTTAAAAACATGAATATAATGTTTAAGTATAAACATCTTGATTAAAGAAATAAATCATTGCAGTTCCTAAGGCATAAATAATAAATGAACACAAACATAGATAACATAGAATTTAAATAAAACATATAATTGATGAAGAAAATGATAACTTAATATTATTTCTATAGAAGCCAAGTCATTGATACCAAAACCATCGTAGTGGAAAAAGTCTATTACAAAATCTGTTTTACTTTCTGTTCCAACAATGTATTACTGAACCAGATTTACTTGTCATTCCAGAGCTGTATTACTGAACCAGATTTACTTGATGGTCTAACCGTGTCTATCTCATGGGATATAAATATTTTCCCAATTCATTTGGGGTATATATATGTCCCACCCATCCCTTAATGAATCCATTTTTACATGTTCCATAAAAACATAAATAATTCATCATAACATAACCCAAAGAATAAAATGGGTTTCATAACCATCATTCCATCAAAAAATAATCCATATAAAAGATAATTCTATAATTAAGACAATATAATAATAGTAATAATAGCAATATAAACAAAAAATTATTTAAGAGTGTCATCAAATATGTAAAATTATTTTGATAAAACACTTGAACTTAATTCCAGAGGGAAATATCCTTTCTTTTTCACGAAACGATTACATTTCTCAAAATGCCACACAATTTTAGAAGAAAATATTTTAGTTTAAAATAATCTTGAAATATTTTATAGGAATCTTCATGTAAATAAGTTTTCATGAAACCTTAAAAAAATACATTCATGCCATATAAGTTAAAAAAACTTTATCCTCACACTTTTTCCTAAAATGTCAAAAACTACCTCAAATCAAAATAACGTTAAAAGATTTAATTCATAACATTTAATAAACATTAAAAAAGGGTAAAATTAACTTTAAACCATTATTTATGAATAGAAAAAAATATTAAGTAATTAGGAAATATGTATTTGGAAGATAAATATACCCCAGTAAATTCATACGAATTAACAATCTAGGATAATAATGAGATTGAAAAATTATCCCTTTCCTTAGGTTCGATTTATTCCATATGTGTATGAAACTCTTATAAGGCGGGATTTAAAAAATTAGTAACTTGTAACAGAACAATAATAATATTTATGATATCATATATGATTCAATTGTGAGATTATATTACCCGTTCACTTATCCATTCTATGTTAAGGCAATGTTTCAGGTAATAATCGTTTTATTTATAATATGAGTTTTGACGTGTTATTTTTGATCTTATTATATAGATCATGATTTAATTACTTAAAGAATGTAAAAATTTATAAATATATATATAATATATATTCATTATAATATATATATATATAATAGATATATAAATGAAATGGAATGCACCGTTCATGGAGATGACGGTAGGCCGTAAATATGAATTAATGCTATTTTTGTTACAATATTTAATTAATTGAAAGAAGGTAAATGATATATATATATATATATATGAATCAAGTAGCATTATTATTTCATATATTTCATGGTTATTTTTTATATATAATCTATAATAATTTTTAATGGTTAACATGGAGAATGAATCTCATCGCATCGTGGAGACAGTAGGCCATTCCTATGCTTGAGGGACTATATCATTCACTTGATGGTTAAATGGTATGTAATTAGATGGTATATTAATTATAAAGAATACTAATCATGTTTTATGCATTATTTAAATCCATTATACTCATCATTAAACCCATCCAAATAAATTATTCTTGAATGACAAATTACACCACGACGTGAAGATAGTAAGCCATACATACACATGCTTGGTGATATTTTTATTCATAGGATTGATAAAAGAAGGTATAAGGTTTTAACATAATTAAAATAAAATCTCAGAATTTAGAAGATTCTATATTTATTACTTTATTATTGTAACACCAAAAGAAGAGGAAGTATAAGAATAAAAGAATTTTGAAAGGGGTGATAAAACAATTACCTCTTTCTTTGAGTATCTCCTTTTGATTTGTAGAAATGGTCTCCCTATGATGGATTTATACCAAATTATTGTCCAATATAAGTATTTCCTTGATGTTGGGATTTTATTTGAGTAGGGTTTTTAATATGAGAAGGTTTTCAATGGTGTGTGTTTTTGTGTAGAGGTGGGGGCCTTTTATAAGAGGGGGGAATGAAACTTTAAGAATGTCTTGAAATATTATTTTATTATAAATTGATTTTGGTTCATAATCGTACAAAACTCAATTTTTTAAGATAATATGTGTATGGGTATAAATACTATTAAAAAAATAAAATTTATACACATTTTGATTTTAGATTAAACATTATAATTTAGATTTATCCTAATTTAATCAATTTAATTTTATTTATTGTAATAATATTGTAAATATTAAATGGTAATAAATATTTAATTATGTGTTTTAAATTTTCAATAATTGGATAATATATGACATTTTCGAAAATATAATTTTTACTTTTTAATTTTTAATTATTTTTGTGATTTATAAATAATTTTATAATATTATATTTTTATAAAATATCAATAGTGTCAATTTATACATTAGTCATTTATTTGTAATTAAATAAACCCAAAAAAGATAAATTCTAACAAAAATATTTAATACGCTCCTTATATCTCATAGTAAACTAAAAAATTCATTGATCACATTAAATATTTCATTTTATATTTATTTTAATTTTGTAAAACCATGTATTTTATATTTCTATCAATAATATAATTTCAACGTCTCTATTATGTCATAATTAATGGTAATTATTTAATCTCAAAAAATTATAAATAAATTAAAATTATGTATATAATTTCATTAACCTTTTAGAGACTATTTTTGTTTGATATGATATCATGTTTATATCTACATTAAAATTATTATACTTATATGATATATGAGAGTGACATGTTGCCACTTTATTTTGATTTAATTATAATTACATCACATTCATTTAAATGAATTCATTAAATGTATCAATTTTGACCCTTAGGTGATATTGGTTGATTTTAAATCATCCAATAGAATTTTTTAAGGTCTTATGGTAATTTTACTTTCATTATCATATTGTTTGTTACCGAAATTTACTCGATTTACATTAAACGTTGGTAAATTCAAATTACCATACTCACTATTCATAATATCAAAAAAAGTAAACTATTAACATAATTTGGAACCATGGATTCCAAATATGGAATCAATTTTTAAAAAATCAAAACACAGAAGTTTCATTAATTAATTTAAATTTAAATCCATTTATTAAAACTAGAAGGTGGGGTTTTAAGATATAGAAACTGTCAAAATATTGACATGTGTTTATCTCACATTTAAATTTAAAATGACATCCAATGACAATAATTAGATTAAATCATAAAAAATAATCAAATTATACATTAAAAATAATTGAATATATAATCTACTAATATAAATAAATAAGATGAAAAGGTTGTCTTGAATTAAAATGCAGTATTTTTCAGCATTCAATAAAATATTAATTTTATCAAAAAAAAACCAAATGTTAAACAAAAGTAAATTTTGATGTACCAATTACAAATAAGTCATTAAATCTTTTAAATATAATATATAAATATTCTATTAAATATATTTAAAATTTTTGTGGCATCCAAAGGCAGAAAAACAACAATTTTTTAAAAATAATTATTTTATCAAAAAATTGAATTTGGTCTGATATCATGTTCTAGAAAATACATAAGTTGAATGTTAAGGTTATAAAAAATTAATATTGGGGTTAATAATGTTAATAAAATATATTTTATTTCCCATTAATTAATAATATTTTAATAATATATATTTGTTTAGTGAAACTTGGTATTGTGAACAACACAAGTTATTGAGGATTATTTCTCTTACGTGTAATAAAAGCCCTATCAGTATTGAATTTAGTGAAAGATTCCTATGGTATTTCGTATAAAATAATCCAAACATATTTCTTTTATAGATTGAAAAAAATCTATATTCAGTGTGGAATGAAATTTATTATATCAAAAGAACTTGAAATTATGTGTAACACAAGACAATAATAGTTTTGTCTATACTGCAAGCTAATACGATGTTGCGTATAGAGAAAGATAATCACGGTGTATCTTAAACCACAAGAATAAGGGAAATTAAAAATAATCCCTCTCATAATATCTTGGGGTGCTACAATATACCCCCTTAAAAAATAATATCACCCTCGAATTTCATTGAGGATATAAAAGGTCTACTTTTTGAATGTTTCATTCATAACAACTCACATCATAAAAAGGGAATAATAAAACTTCATTTTAATAAGGAATGTTTGGAACATAATGGTTACCCAATGTAAATCATCACTGTGTTTCCACATCGGATAACATAGGTAGTAATTGGAAACATGGATATGGATGAAAAATAAAACCATCATGTTCTGATGGATCGTGATAGAGAAAAATGTTTGGAGAAAGATGACAACCAGAAAGCCATAAATCTCTGATGACTTATAGGACTATCAGATTCATTTAGAAATAAGGTACTACGATAACATTTATAATTTTCAAGATCATTTACCAAATATTACAAGAAGATGAGAAAAAAATATTTTCTTGATTTCAATATAATATCATCATTATTCAAGGATTGAAAAACTATCCACATCATATATTATTCAAATAAATGAAGTTTAATTTGTCATTAATGATATTTTTTAGATCTTGAAATCCATACTAATAATGATAATAAATTCCAGCTGTCTTAATGAAAATGTTACTACAGGTGATCAAATAAGAATAAGTCCACCTATGACGAGATAAAACATTATTCTTACTAATGTCATTTGGTGTTAAACATAAATTTTCTATAAATTTAAAACATTACAATCCTTATAAAAGAAGAAAATCCAAAACTAGAGATATAGTTTCACATACTCAACTTATCATTTATCCCCCATACAACAGAAGTTATGTCTGGTTGGTCATATTCCAAAAGTGTGAACATCTTCATCATGTATTCTCTTGAGTTACTGTAACATCCTGAATTACTAGATATATTTATTGAAAAAATGAATGTTTCCTTATAACAGAACATATTGGATTATTCCATAAGTCCCAAAATTTGTATTCTTCATCCATGATGGCATACACCTCATGTCAAAAAAATCCATAATTAGTTGTCAAGAAACTACCGTAAATCAATTTAATTATTCAAATACAAGATTTCTTTAGACGATAATCATTGTCATAACATAAGAGACATATTAAGGGTTATCATTACCATAATCATGTGTTCTCCAAGTATTTCACCTTACACTTAAATCACTTTTCTATCTTCTGATAACTATTCAACATATCCATTCTGATACTTAATTTAAAGATTAAACTGAAAACAATTATATATTTTAGGATTCATATAACATTATATTTTAAATCTGAAACATATACACCTAAATCATCCAACTTTATTCTTAAACCATTACATAGGATCCATAATATTCGTCTTTCCTAAAATATGAATCATGTCTTAAGGTTTCTCAACATCAATCTTATTATGTTTAATTTAAACAATAATAGGTGAACATCACATAACGTTCACATGTTATTTACAATATCTATATACTAAGAGGTATGACCACTACTCATATAATCCTCATGATTCTCTTAATGATATTTCCATATAGGAAATAGATCTTCATAATTCCCAAATTTTTATTATTTGAAACATTCATTGTATAACCATGTTCTATGTAGTTCAATATAACGACTAAGGCTAGAAACAAAAGAGTGATAAATATATATCATATATTAAAACAAATAATTATGATAAATTACTTATAATATTTCAATCAATAATATCATAGTCTTAATCCTTGAATATTCATGATTATCACAAAAAAAACTAGGATTTTATCTGATACCTGACTTATCCTCAAGAAATCCCTAGATCAATCCAGAGAAATATCTCTAGGGATATCACTAATTTTTTCACATACTATTTTCCAAAAGATTTTTGAACATTCTCTCTGATACTAACTCTAACAACCCATGATTGATGTACATTGAAGTAATATTGATTTTTCAGAAGAGTTAATACATTACACAAATAGATTCGCAAATATTGTATTAGTTTATAGTATTTATAAACTCATAATGCATTCCTATAACATGCTGAAAGATTTTCAATATCTCCCATAATGATCTTCCCAATTAGTTTTCTTACCTAAAAAATGTCTTTATATCCTTGGGAAAATAAAAAATAAAAATGGTGATCTCAACTGCTCAATATGGATAATAATTGTCAACATAAAACAAACCCTAAATATTAGAATGAAAACACATGAACATGAATTTAAAATATAAAAATCTTTTATCATAAAATAAATAATCGGAGTTTATATGGCATAAATAAAAAATGAACCCAAACTGTGATAACATAGCTATAGAAGAAAACAAGGAATTTTGGTAATAAAATAAGAACAAAATATGATTTCAATAGTATCTAAGACATTTCTGCAAAGATCATCATAGTGAAAAATTCCATCATTGAACTAGGGTTACTTGTTATTCCAGCCATGTATTACTGAAAAAGATTTAAATTTCGTTTAAGCCCTTTATTTCGGAACCATATTTACTTATCGTTCTAGTCATGTATATCCAATAAGATAAAAATATATACAGAATTATTTGGAGGAATATATAGGTCCCACCAATATCATAATTAAATAATTCTTACGTGTTCCACAAAAACATAAATCATTCATCCTACCATAACCGAAGGAATAAAATGGATTTCTTAAGCATCATTCTATCATAACATAATACATATAAAATATAATTCGATTAATAAAACAATAAAATCATATAAATATTAGGTATAGAAACAAAAACCTATTTAAGAGTGTCATCTTATATGTAAAATAATTTTGATAAAACACATGAACTTAATCCATGAGGAAAATATCATTTCTTTGTCAAAAAAATTTCTTTTCTAAAAATTCAACACAATTTTAAAGGAACATAATTTAGTTGAAAATAATATTAAAATAATATAGAAAAAGTTTCAAGGAAATAAGGTGTCATGAAATCGTATAAAAAATACATTCATTCCGTATAAGTTAAAAAACATTCTCCTCGTACTTTTTATGGAAAACTCAAAAAGTACCTCAAATCGAAATAACGATAACAGATTCCCTTCACACCATTTAATAAATATTCTCCATGTGTTAAAATTAACTTTAAACCATTGAAGAACAATATGAATAATATCACATAATTTGGAAACATGGATGTGGATGATTAATATACCACGGTAAATACTTTAGAACATACAATCTTGAATAATAATGAGATTGTAAAATTAACCCTTACCTTAGGTCTCATTTCTTCCATATTAGTCTGAAAAAACTGTATAGTGGGTGTAAACATAATATTAAATTGTAAAAGAACCATAATAATATTTATGATATCATATATTATTCACTAATGACTTTATATTAACCATTCATTGTTCAATTCCATGTTGAAGAAAAGTTTTGGGTAATAATCGTTTTATTTATGGTATGTGTTTTGACTTGTTATTCTTTATCTTGTTACTTAGATCATGATTTAATTAATTAAAGAATTTAAAACATGATTTATATATCATATATATTCATTATACATATATATTTATTATATAGATAAATAAAATAGAATACATTGTTCATGGAGGTGGTAGGTCGTACGTACCCATGAACGCTGCTTTCATTTCAATATTGAATTGAATAAAAGAAAGTAAATGATATATATATATAAAAATAAATCAATTAGCATTATTATTTAATATATTTTATGATTATTTATTATATATCATTACAATAATTCTTGAATGGTTGACGTGGAGAAATAATCTCATCGCGTCGTGGATATGGTAGGCTATATGTACACATGAGCGACTATATCATTCATTTCAGGGTTAAACTGTATGGAATTTTATTGTACATTAATTATATAGAACAATTATACTTTATATTAATTATTTAATCCATTATAATAATAATTATACACATGAAAATTAAGTATTGTTGAATAACTAATTACACCACAAAGTGGAGATGGTAAGACATATACACGCACGCTTAGTGATATTTTTAATCATTGGATGGATAAATAGACTAATAAGTTTATCACATAATTATAATAATGTATACATATTTATTATATACTATATTTATTACTTTAGCATGAGAACAACAAAATTATAGGAAGTAGAAGAAGAAATGAATTTTGAATGAGGTGATAAAATAATTACCTCTTTCTCGAGTATCTTTTTATGATCTTCACAAAAGGTCTCCCAAGGTGCTCTTTCTAAAGAATGTTTTGCCTCTCAGAGGAAGGGAGGGATTTTGTAATCATATTTGATTAGGGTTTGGATTATAAAATGGGATTGAAATCTCTATGTATGTGAGTAGAGGTGGTGACCTTTTATAAGAGGGATGAAGGGAACTTCAGGATAGTCTTGAAATACTAATTTATTATTAAGTGATTTTCATTTTATAATGGTCCCAAACACATTTATTTCAAATATAAGATTAGAATGGGTCTAAATCATCCCATATAATAAATTTAATACACGTTTTTATTGTATTTTAAACATTATCATTTTGTTTTATCCTTATTTAATCTATTTAATACATGTTTTATTATCTTTATCATATTGTTTGATACCCTAATTTACCTGATTTTCATATCATCATGGTATATACAAATTACCATATCTACTATTTGTTGTATCAAACAAGTAACATATAAACATAATTTCAACCCACTAATTCCAAATATGGAATTAATTTTTAAAAATTCAAAACATATTAGTGTCATTAATTAATTTAAAATTAATTCATGTCGTCAAAACGAGCAAGTGGGTTTTTAAGAAGAAAAAACTATCAAAAGATTGACACGTGTTAACATAAAATTGAATTTTTGAACATACCTACAATAAAAAAAAAGTATTACATGATAAAAATTAATCTAATTACACTGTAAAACTAATTTTAAATATAATATAACTATTTAAAAAAATTATTTGAAAAGGCTGTTTTGAAATAAAATTCAATATTTTTCATTACTCATTAAAATATTAATTTTATTAGAAAAAATAAAACAATTATACCAAACAAAAATTTTATGTCCCAATTCAAAATAAGACATTTATTTCTTCAGATATAATATATAAAATTGTGAAAAAATATATTTAAAATTGATGGTCCATTAAAAGGTGGAAAAATGCATTTTTATGAAAAATACTTATTTTATCCTAAAAAATGAATTTTTTCTTAAACCATGTCCAAGAAAATACATAAGTTGAATATTAATGTTATATAAAATTCAAAATTTTTTTAATACGATAAATAATGGATATTTCATATCCTATTAAAAAAATAATATTTTAATATTATATCATTGTTAACGGAAACTCTATATTGTGTACAACACTAGCTGTTAAAGATGGTTACCCTCAAGTTTAGTTCAATACATGTACGTGTTTAATTTATTAAATGATTCCTATCATGTTTAATATAACCTAATCCAAACAATGTTTATTTATACAATGAACAAAATCTATTCACAGTGTTGCGTGAATGGAAATCTATAAGAAGAACTTAAAATTATGTGTAATACATGCAAGACTATTGTTTCAGGTACTATATGCAAATACAATGTTGTGTTTAGCTCAAACTAATATTGTTGTATCTTATCATAAAAGAGATCAATGAAATGAAAAATAACATATATAATAAAATCTTCAGATGTTGCAATCACTAAACTGTTGACATTAAATCTAGGAAACCATTTGAGATAATAATTTATGACGTTTTTGGAATATAAAATTGAAATAAAAAAGTATAGATATGTATTTAATTAATTAAAATTTTAACTTCATCAAGAATGAAATTTATCAATTTCATGTCTTAGATGACTCAATACTTTATTGGATTCAAATTAAAAAGAAGTCTTTTCTGATAAAAAATTAGATTTTATATTATAGATGTTGTGATAAGATAATGGAACATAATATTCCAATAAAATTATGCCATAACATATAATTAATATGTAATGTAAACATGAGTTCATTCCTCCTTATGATCCCAAAAATGGTGTATAAGAAATGAAAAGTAGAATACTTTCTGAAATATCCAAAAATATTCTTATTGAGTCCAACATCTGATGATTATTATGGATACAAGATATTAATATATTTATAATTATACAATATTAGAGTTAGATAATGAAAAAATCCCATACCTGGATGGATTGAAATTAATGTGAAAGGTGCCTCAAAAGGAAACCCATGACCTTCAGGCTATGGTTTTCTCAGCAGAAATCAAAATGGTGACATTCTTAGATGCTTATTTTGTTCATGTAGTCACACCTCTTATTTTGAAGCAATGATGTATAGTATCATAAATGAATTTTTTGGATTCGTCAAAAATGATGGAACAATGTCTGGATTGAATGTGATTTAACAACTATTGTCCAGGCTCTTAGACATGGAATGATTCACCTTGCATGGATGCTCCCTGCAAAATGGATTTCCAGCATCTGTCACCTAGTAGAGATCAATTATATTATCACTCATGCCTATAGAGTGGCTAACAATGATGCATATGGTCTTGCTAATAAGGGTGTCTACAAAAATAACTGATACATAGGGAATCATCTAAGTGAGTTCACCCCCTCTATCAAAATGATTTTAATAAATACCCTCCTTTGGACTTTTGAAAACATTTTATCTTAATATATTTTAGTTCTATGGTCATATGACCAAGGAATAACCATTAAAAAAAATAAAAAACTCATACCTAAAACTTAATAAAATATTATTCAATAAAAAAAATATAAAACACATTATGTTGTTTAGGAGTCTATGATTGATAAAATTAAAGTGGAGGTGTTATATAATGTTATATTAAAATCTTGATATTGTAATATTCATTGATTATAAATAAAATGTATGGTCTTATAGGTTCTAGAAAAATAGTTGAGAGAAAGTTTGGGACACTGAGTATTTTATAGTTCTTTAAAATGAAGAAGATATCCAAATCTATGTCATGGTGTATACATATCATTTTTTTTCTATTTATCTAAAAGAAAAATGAAGAAAAAATATTGATTTAAGAAGAGTATGTTGATTACTCAAAGATTAGTTATGATTATTGAAATTATAATTCAATAGTAAAAAATTAATGGTTGATATAGAATTTAAATACTCAAAATATAATTGGGGACTAGTATTTAAAAGTTCAAACATGAATAAAGGTCATTAAAACCCATTACATCTATATGTTTTGAAATATTATACATAAAAATGATAATGAGGCTTTTGAACACAAGGGTTGGATCCAATCAATGAATGATGAGCTAGATCAAATCTTGAAAAATGATCCTTACTATAATATTACTTGTCATAATGAGAAAAAATTATTAGACGATTATAAGTATTCAAAAGAAAACTAAATAAGAAAGGGGAACTTATAAGAATTAAGAATGACATTTGTGAACGTGAAATTTTCATATTTAGTTAATTGATTTCAATGTTACATTTTTCAAATTTTATAGAATCCAAATTGTTATAATTTCTTATTAAACATCTAATGAATGAAATTTTAAAATCTTCCAAATGGTCTTAGAGTATAAATTTCCCTAGGTTGAACTAAATTAAGAAGTCTATATAGACTAGCAAACATTTTTATTCTTTATTATGATAGATGAATTGTTTGAAATTATATAAGGAAATTTATGGACTGAAGCAAGATCTTGGGGCATGGTATTAAATTTTGGATGATTACTTGAGAAACATGGTATTAAAAAAGTGACATGTTGATTAAAATAAATAAATAATGAAGTAAAATAATAAATCACTAAATATGATTGTGAATTTGAATTATATTGTATTTTCTTTTCATTTGGTGAAAAATTTGAATAATATTCCTCATTAATGAATTTTTTATTAAATGTAACTTCTTGGAGAAATGAAGTTTTTTTATTTCAAATTATAAAATCAAACAGTCAGATATTAATTTTCCAAATTAAATATGTCGAATAATTCTTGTAATAATATTGAATGATGTAATAAACTGGAGATTCTAATGTATTTCAAGTTGTCATAACACTTTAGAATGATGTTGAAGGAAAATAATGAAATAAGAATTAATATTAGTAAATTAATAGAGGCCGCACATATAATACTATTTAGATGTTAGATATATATTATTTTATCACCACCTATACCATATTTTAATGTAATCCAATATAATCCAATCACTTAATAGTCATGATATTTCTAAAATACCTATTAAATACTTCTAACAATGGATTTATGGATAAAAATAATGAAAAAAGTTGCTGAAAATGATAATTTATGCTAAATGGGAATCCATTTTTTATGAGGGGTTTTCATCCTCAGAGGGATCCATTTTTATTGGTGGATAACAAGAAACATGGAATTAATGAAATAATTTACAGTATCTATGGCCCCAAATGAGGATCAATAAGTGATTTCATCGTATTAACCTATATATAATATATAGATAAAAAATAAACATAAGGAAATTAATTTTCAAACATTTAATCAATTAATTATCAGTTGTGATAATCAAATTTCAATGAAAATGTATAAAAAACATTTCACCATTCATTGTCAAAACATATTGATAGGAATCATCATTTTTGAAAGGATTATGTTATTTACGTAATTATGATATTGTATTTTATTCCATCTATCTAACAAGTAAATAATTTTTTCACAAATCCAATTCCTGGTGATGCTTTTTCGAACACAAGGATTCCAATGGGAGTGTAACCCTGTTTGGAAAACTATTTTAGGTTAATTCTCAATTCTCCCCATATATTTCTGTGTATTTAAATATTTTCATACATAGAGATATTATCTATTAGAGTAGAAAACTTATGTTTTATTTATTTTTTATTGTGTTTGTTAAGTGATTGAAGTAATTAAATTTTTTTAAAATCAATTTCTCTTTTCCATATAAAAGTAATATGAGTTGGAAGCTCATTTTTTATTATAAACAACTTTGATTTTTGAGACAAATATTCTTTTTATATACATAGGGAATGTATTAACAATACATATTTTTGGGTTGTTTAGGGATTATTTAATAAAATAAGATTAAAAAATTACCATTGCATTATTTTTATTATTATTAATATATTGGGGGAAAGAAGGTTCACATTTAATTTCTTTCAATTTAGGGGGGATTTTTTTGGTTTATCATTATAAATAAAATAATGGTTTCAATATTGAAATAAATAAAATTTGGTATATTTTAACCCTCTTTAGGATTATTATTTATTTTTTGATAGTATATGAAGATGAAGTGTTTGGTGTTTATAATGGTGATGGTAATTGTTTTGAGTTGTTTGGGTGTGATTCAGATAACCTAGAGTTATATGGAATAAGAATTGAATTTATGTTTTGAATTCTAGATTTTTGAGTTGCATATGAAATTTTACTATGTACTTCTTCATATGATTAACTAACCAACTTCATTTTTGTATTGGGGTATGTAAGAAGTGTACTTTCAGACATCAAAAGAGTAATAAATAATTCATAAGAGTAGATACGATGTTTTTGACAGTCAGGTAATACATCATATGAGGATCTGGGTATTTTAATGATAGACTCTATAAAATTTTTAGAGTATAAGATAAAATCAGAAGAGATATATAGAGTTCATAATGGAAAACTATATCATAATAATAGTTTGAGATAATTTTTAGATGGCTTATCCGAGATTTTTTAAGTGCAATATCAACTTATTAGGAGTAATGTCTTGACCTGAAAATAGTTTGGTTCTTAATAATAATAATCGTAATTATAGGTCAATGTATTTGGAAGAACCTTAAATTAAGATTATTGTATATTGTTATTAAAGGTTCCCATAATATTATTCATTCAGTTATGCATGTATTCATGATTAGATTCACGAGTAATGGTCCAACACCATGAAGAGACGACATTAAATAAAATTTATTATGAATTAAAACATATATTCCAGCATTGATTAAGTGTTTAATTGATCATGGTTTATTTTTTTGAGGTTATTAATAATTTAATAATATTTAAATTGTATGGATAATAGTATTCTTGTTTTAATATAATTTTTAAAGGATATATTTTATTGGGTTTTGAATGTGGATTATGGTTGAGAATTTTATCATCCAAAAAGAATGGATTTTTTTATTTGGGATATAAATACCTGAGCACATGGATGATGATATAAAAAGAAAAATAGGAGTTAGAGGATTTGTTTCAAATTTATGTATCCTTTCTAGGAATAAATTCTATGGGAATAATCAGATGTGATTTTTTTTTGATGTTTGGAGTGAGAATAAGATCCAAACTTGTCGATTCCTTATCACCGTTGTGTTTCCACAGAAGATCTATTTTTAGATGATTTAAATAGTTTCATTAAGGTAAAATATGTTATTTTATTTTTCTATTTAATGAAAACATATTGCAGTAAGTACACGTTTATACCCTTTCTTGTATGTATTTCTAGATAATAAAAAATAATTTTGTGTCCATGGGATAAAGAACACCATATAATGTGGATGTAGTCATACTTCTCTTAGGAAAACCATGAAAACAAATATGATGATTTATTTTAATTTTTTACCTTGGCCAGTGAAATTTATCCATGAAAAATAACCTTATGTGATTTTAGGAATTTTAAAAAGAAATAAAATTATCGATAACATTGATTCACTATTATTAGTGTTATGTGTATCTTTAATGACCCTACCACTAGAACAACATGTAAAAAAATTAATAAATTATAACAATAAACTAATAGTAACACATATTTCACAGGCATGTTAAATGATTAATAAACCTAGGCACCAATCACACTTTATTTAAGTCTTTATTGGCCACACATTCCAATGATATTATGATCCAAGGGAATAAATGCGAAGCTTGTCCATCCATTGATTATTTTAAGATACAATGAAACTACCCATAACATAAAGGTATTTTCAAAGTGGTAATCATAAAAAATTCATATAACTAATTCTTAATCACCACAAAGAAAAAAACAATACATGATATCCCATAAAATAGAATAACTTAAGAGTAATGTAAAAGGATTGCAATATTAGATAAATAATAATACATACCTCAATGTTCATTTTTCTATGTATCATTCCACTTACCAAAATTTTTTTTCCACCAAAGGTCATATTTTTATCATAAACTATTTGAAGGTCCAACCCTAATCTATGTATCCCAATCTCACAACTCAAAAAGTAAAGTAACACTAGATAGTTCCATCTTGGTCCATTCTAACATAGAATATAAAGATTGAATATTATATAAAAAACATAACAATCACGTGGAATCACTGATAGTAATATATTTAGGTCACAACCAGATACCAGTTCATGGATCCCATGGATAGAATAACCATAACATAAAAGATAAAAAATAGTTATGATTTTATCTCTCAATGAATGAGCCTCTAACATAGGATAAAGATCCATCATTGAATAAATGACCAATCCAATACCTCCAAATACTTGTAAAATTCCCCATGAACCCAAGACATACCCCACAAAAGGGATACCCCTCACCATTCTTATTATAGCATCTTACACATTCTTTCCTTAGATCAAAATCCATATAATATATGAAAACATATAAAGGTGGTAAAATTAGACCATCTAACTGAATTATGAATTTAACCACTAAAAAATCATGTTACACCGTCAGTCAAGCTCATTGAATCCCATATCGTCCATTTTTCACAACTATGACGTCCCAAATCTGTTAAAAAAATACTTCAATTAACAATTAACCATTATAATTAATATACAGAATTAAATCCCAAATTAATCCAATTATGAATATGTAAGGATTATTCACTTGGTGTAATAATAAAGTAAATACCCTATACAATAGGATGTGATCCTCTCACAGGGCACCCCCAAACCTAGATCCATCAAAATCAAATACCAATTTTACTAAAACAATACATATCTAAATTCTATTTTTTATAAAAAATGGAAAAATAATACAATTACATACCTAAAAAGAATCCATTTTAAAAATGAATTTTTATCCTTCATGAGATTCCCTTGGCCCGAACATTCAAAATTACCACGATTGAATAGTTATTTTACCATTATAAAGTCAAATATTATCATCAATACAAAGGTCTAATAGACCAAATTATAGTACTGAGTGTCAAAATTTTCATATGTATAAAGAGGAAAAAACCAAAATTGAATCATCATGATGAATAGACCTTGATCAATCTAGATCAAAGGCAGAACGAGAAGAATAAGAGAGGGTATTGAGTGTGGCTCACCCACCCCATGCATCAAAACTAATAAGGAATCCTTCGGTGGATTATATTTTATAATGGTAGAAAATCTAATTTCCCACTTTTTAAAAAATCTCACTGTGTTTGTTTGGACTCTATTAGATACCAAAATACATTTTGTGTCATTGATAGTGATGTAGTATAATTTTACTACCCACTCTATCTCTAGTGAGAATTCAATAAGGTTTTAATGGATTCCTACTACCACTACCCTGACCACCTCCATACACTAGAAATTCCACATCAGTCTCGTTCCTTTAATGTTATCATTTGAATAAAATCCTTTATGATTTTTTACAATTTTATAAAAATATGATCTCTTTATATGAATACAAAAATATATATAGGCATTTTTTATACCTCAATGGAAACTTGTTCAAATTCACCTCCACAATCATGAAATATTGTTGGTTATTATATCCTCTCCATCATAAAACAACATTTCATTGATAATGACATGGGAACAACCCCATAATATTTTTAGTCACCAAAATTTGAATCACATTCCAATCCCAATATCCTATTATAAATGATCCTTCCAAAAGAAATTAATACCAAGAAAACTACCAAAACACCGTACACCTTCTCCATCCATCCATAAATATTTTTTATCACCTGAACGATGTTCAGTAATCTGTAATCGATCCATTATAGTTTATGAGAAATTAAATCCAATAGTAAAAACCCCATTACATTTACTAACACAAAAAACTAGAGGGTTGTTCATTACCATGTTGGTTATGTATACTAACTCTATGACAATTATGTTGTGGATAGTGAAATTTATGAATCCCAATTCTAGAATGTTATACACTAGTGGATGAAATTTCTATCTTAAGAATCTATCATCTTTTTAGTAGTACACCCACAAACCTCTATGAAGACAATGCATAAAAATTCAGGCTCAACCAATGAATTAATCAAACTAATGAATCCATTCCATGTTTCATATGTCATGATACTTCTAATGTGTATAAAATTACATATAATTGATCAACCTCTTGGTATGTTTCACAAAATTCACACCCAATCAGTCATCTAAATGATACCCAATAACTCAGATTCACCATTTTTTGGATTAATTAAGTTATCTAACCATATTAAATCGATATAAATATGTTGGTAATTTAGCTTTTATGAAACATAACATGACTATTTTTATCCATGATCCATTAAATATCCTGAACCATTTCTAGTTCAAGATCTACAAATTCAATGCACATAATTGCATACTTATTCCAACAAAAACAAAAGTTTCAAATGAAACATAAAAATGTGTTTTCTAAACTTCCAAAAATAACTTTTTACCTCTAAATGAGTATAATCCATCCCAAAATCCACTTTCCAATGATGAATGACAATAATGATCCATGAAATTTATATCCCCATAATACAATACCGTTAGTCTTTCTCCAGATATATGTTTTCATGATTCTCTACACCCCACCTATTAATTCAATAAGTGATCCACATTTCACCTTTGGTCTCAACCGACTATCTTCACTATTTGCATCATGAATTAAATGTTTTTTGGACCCACCCAGTCCTCCATACTATTCTCAATCAATTTTTCTTCTTCAAATTACCATATTTGATAAACTATATATATATTACTTATCAATCTTATTGACCCCCTAGACTCTTCTTCATTTCTCAATTCCCAATGTTTATAATTTTACATTTCACATCCCAAAAGGTTCATAACTCATCCTTGATATGATTTGTCCAATTGGTATTGTTTAAAACCCTATTAGAATTTGATTACTTAACATTCACAAAATCATGATTTGATATAACACGTCAGTTATAAAATATTTTGAGATTTTAAATGAATACTCTGTTTGATTGTTTAAAAAACACACATCACTAAGCATAAGAAACCATGAAATATTTTTATTTAAATATGATCATTAAAACCATGTTATTGAAATTTAACGTACGGATAGGAATTACCATATTATGAAATATATATTAGTGATGCACATAAGATAAATGTTTTTATAGATTCATAGTAAACAATCACTCTATTTATAGTTGTCATTTTATTCATTAATGAAATGTTTTCATCAATTTTTTTTTTAATTTTGGATTATGAATATTATATTTATTTTTAAAACATTCAGAAATGGAATTTAATGAAAATTATAACAATTTTTAATTCATCGTATAAAAATTTCCTTTGGGTGAAATTTGGTGTTTTACAAGAAAGCATTTATTTTTCACTGGATAGTGTAAATTTAGGATATTTTTTAATCTATAATTTCATTTCATTAAAATTTTGTAATATTTAATAAAATTGGTATTCAATTAATATTATATTATATTATTTATATGAAATAAATTTATTTACATTGAAACCAAATTTTACTAGATATTTTTTATAAGGTCATTTTTGAAAAAAAAACAAATCTGCAAAAAATAATTTTTTGTTTCATTATGAATTTTAGTAACCAATTAACTTCACAAACATATTCAAATTTAATCCTCAAAATGGATTCCATATTTGGAACTAGGATTTCCAATTATTAAAACATGGCGGTTTTCTTTTTCTTTCATGAATAGTAACCATAGAAAATATTTATCACCCCGTTACGGTTAAATTGTGTCATCCATGATAAAAATATTATGAAATGTCTTCAAAGTCACCCTAATAGTGGTATTAATTTTATTTTTTATATATTTTTATAAATTAAATTTTCAATACATAAAATTTAGTAAATTTATATCTACATTTCCCTTGATTATTACATTTTAATTTTTAGTAAATATAATGTTAAAAAATGTAACTCTCTTTAAAAATAGATAATTTATTGTGATAGGGAAAGTATTATTATGAGATATAAATGGTCTGTATAGATATAATTATTTTATTATGGTAATTTATTTTTAATTGTTAGTGATGAAATAATTACATTAAATCCTTATGAAATACATACAATGTTATTGTTAAAGTAGTTGAAAATTAAAATAAATGAATGTAAAAATAATAGTGTAATTATTTATTTGAGTTAACGAGTTAAAATATTTATCATGATAAATAAATAATGTTACAAATGTGTTTAATATTTTTATTTGAAATATTATACTATCATGTTTTTTTCAAAATAAAAGTATATGGGTATTACTATAATGAAATTAATGGTATTTTATGTTAAATAATATTTTGTTAAATTTTTTAAATATCATAAAATTATAAAAAGAGGAAAAATAGTATGAAAAATAATCTAAAATTTCATCCCTTCACTATTTATAAAATAATTTTCACCTTATATAAAAAATTATAACCCTTTTATATTGAAAAACTATCTACCACTGCTATAATAATTTTTTTCAACTAAGGTGTTAAACCAATCATATTGTTTAACATATTATATGAACATGTAAAATTTATGTTTTGAGGATTATACTTATACCATTACATCATTATCATCGAATCAATTTCATTTTGGAATAATTTCACATGATTTGGTAAGGTATGACATTAATTATACCATGCATTTTAAAAATAATAATTAGTGATATTTTATAATAAAAATTATTTTATTTTATGGATTACAATTACTAAAAATGTTACATTAACCCATTTAAATTGTATATTTTTTATAACATGAAAAATGGTCAAAAGATAGTGAAAATAATAATTTTTATAAAATTTTCATTTCTTTTGATAAACTTGTTCCATTATTCTTTGAATATGATCTAAAATAAATATATTAATCATTTTTTTATAAATAAACAAATTATTTACATATGAATCAATTTTATGAATGATTTTTTTTATTAGTTCATTTTAAGTCTTAAAAATGTATTTTTTTGTTAAACTATTTTTCATTGCATCTTGCGTTTTAATATTAATTTTATTTATGAAACATCGAGAATTTGATTCTTGAAAACTTTATTCAATATTTGGACGAAATAGTTCCAAATTGGAAAAATAGTCCCACTTTTAATTATGAATAGTTACTATAGTAAATATTTTTCAAATTGGAATGTGTAAACCTTATATATAAGGTAATAATTAATACGGTAAGGCCTAAAAATCATCATAACAATTATATTTATTTTATTGGATAAGTTATTTTGAAATTTTAATATTAAATATTATAAAATGTTAAAATTTCAAACTACTTGTCTTTAATTATAAGTTTTATATTATTTTATATATAAAAAAAGTAAAAAATATCACTCTCGTGCTTTTATGATCTATAATATTTTCTGAGAGGGATAAAAAATTAATGTTCGGTTACAAATGTGAATTTTTCAGTGATATTATTTTTTTATGAGGTTAATTTTTTATTACTTATTAGTGATTATATGACAATATTAATTTTTTTTGAAATTTCGACACAATGATTTTTGGTGGTAGTAAAAAAATAATGTTAATCGTATTGAAAACTCTAAATTTATTTTCATTGTGATGTATTAATGTGTCCTAAATTTTTTTAATACAAATATTAATATTATAGATGTAAAAAAAATTATATTTTACATTTATTCTATGTTTTTGTTTTTGTTTTCATATAATGTGAATTGTGTCAAATTGAAATTAACGTTTCATAGAATTCGTAATGTTTTTAAATTATTTAAACGTAAAAAAATTGTACCAAAATAGTTTGGACTATAACTAATAAAAAATATAATCCCATGTAAATATATTTTACAATTGAAACTATATATAAAAATTTATAACTATTAAATATTGATAAATTCATTACCAAAGTTATGGTTAAAATTGGATAATAATTTAGTTAAAACCAGAGGTTAGTCAAAAAATAATTAATATACCTAGAAAATACAAAATGTATGATTATATTAAGAAAATATGTTCCTTATCTTAAAATAGATATTTTTTTAGAACCATATTAGGTTTTTTAGACACATATTATGTTATTATGTTTCTTTTATTTCAAAAAATGATTTTAATTATATTTTTTAATAAGAATCATTTTATTTAATGATTTAAAATTACTAAAAATGCTATCTTTATTAATTATAATTAGATATTTTTAATAATATTGACCATGCTCCATTTATGTTCCACTTTTTCCATTTCTAAAAACATTCTTGGCCCTTAAAGAGTGAAATAACATTGATATCGTTGTAGTTTTAAAAAAGTTTAGTAATGGGGGGGGGATAAAATATAGAGATAAGAGTGTAAGCATCACATAAACATTTCCAAATTTTATTTAATGATTGGAATTCGAATCATACTCATCATGTATTGTAAATATATAAAATTTGACACATTTTTTCATGAAAATAAATTTATATAAATTTAATACTTTAGGATATTCCAAGAAATCCCCTCCCCTCACTTAAAAAGGGAACCTCCACTCATGGTTTTTCAACATAAATAACCATTTTTACCATAAAATACATTCCAAAAACCTTACTAACATACATCCACACATTCTAGTGGTATTATATTTTTATAATACCAACTTTATAGGGATCAATTTGTAAATAAAATAAGGTTTTATGAATAATAGTTATAGTTCGAAATCAAATGTTTTCAATTATTTTAATATTCTACATCAGAAAACTATTATCCATCCATGATGATATAATAACAAAATAATATTAAAAATAATTATATATTTTTTATTTTTGGAATAACCTATAACCAACTCCTCTTCTATCAAATGGGAAACAAAACTGTCGTTTATGTTAACAGTGGACTACTGCCATGCGAACCGATGTTATTCATTTTCCATCACTACTTCTAAAAACTAGTTCAATTTATGATTTTAATAATTATATAAAATATTGAATATATGTTTATAAATGTTTAAATATAATATATTCTATAATTTATTAAAATTACATCCATTGAAAAAGTTCGCATGACTTGTGTGTACATGTGGACTACCATCACCATGAAATGATGTGATTATTTCTTTATAACCACAATTTATGGAATATATATTTAAATCTAGATAAACAGTTTATTTTTTAATTATTATATAAATATAATAATATAAATGTAAATTAAAAATTAATTTCATTCTATTTTGAAAGATGAAGAATAAAAACATTACTAATGTGTTTTTATAACCTATTATCTCAATGATTTTATTATAGTTTATTTTTCATAATCATCATTAGTTATTTGATTTTAATGTATAATTAATTTGTAATATGATAAGTATGTTATTAATGTTACTCTATATATGATGGAATAATAAAACCTTTTATCAATATCAACATACCATTGACATTTGGAAGCTATAAACTAAATTTCCTGAAAACACACCCCATATAACTAAACGATTAATTAAAAAATTATAAATTTAAAAAAATGTATTGAATTATTAAAATATAAGGGATTAAACCAGTATGTGGTTCATAATCAATAAAATAATTTTAATAGTTTTATTATATAGGAGTCAAAGGAGATATATGGAATATCTGTACTTAATGTAAGGGATTTCATATCAATTTATTTTTATTGATTCATATTTTAATGTTCTACACCCATTTTTGTAAAGGGTGAATGTAATACCAATAATAAAATTTATATCATTAATCTATTTTAAATCATTATTTTTTAATTTTGAATTAAAATTAATTCATCAAAGTGGGTTTTAATTTAATGTTAACAACTAATAAGGGCTTCTTAACTCAATTTTCATTCTTTTGGTTAGATATATACATTATTCACATTGTTATGCCTTGATTATGAATGAGTTGATCTAAAATTATTATATTATTTAAATTACACTTTTATATGAAATGAAATATTTTTTAATAATTACATAATTGATTTATTATTAAGCCCAATGGTATGATCATTGGGTGGGTTTACATTGCAATCTTATTATTTTCTTAAGACATGTTCCTTATTTTGAAAATTGATTTCCTTGTATGGTGTTGTTACTACATCATAAAATAAATTTGACATATTACTTCATGAAATTCATTGTATTTATATATACATGTCATCTTCATCATATCAATTTTTTTTTTAAAAGTTACCAGAGCGGTAATGTATTTATGTAATAATTTCTATTATTTTTGGGATTGATTATGTTCAAGGTAATATTATGGAAATGAGAAGTCCTTATTTTATTGAATAACATCACTTTTAATCCCCCTTAGTTAAAATATCATATACATGTTTCACTTTATTTTCCTCCCATATTAATAAAGTAAACTTCATGAATTTTGTTTGTAAATGATACAAGTTACGTATCTTATTTTAAATCGGAAAATATTTCTACCATACCAATGTTTTCTAAAAATCCTTAAAAAATTTTATTTTTTAAAAATAAATAATTTTTTTATGTTATTTAAAATGATTACATACCTTCTATTTAGAGGGAACTATAATTAATGTTCTTAGAATTTTTTCAGTGTCCACTATTGAATCAGTTTTTAAAAGATATAAAATAATGACTATTGAAATGTTTATAAAATGAAAATATTTTCCTACCACCATGAATAATATTTAATTAAAATATTATATTTTAATTTTATAATTTTATATTCAAAAAATAATTTATCACTATTATATTTCAATTATTTATAAGATAATACACAATGAAAAAGGTATTTTCTATTATTTTCAAAGAATTTTTATTAATTTTATTTGAAAGGTATTTTTCTCTATTCCATCGTAATAAAAAAAATACTTATTCTAATATAATATTATGATATTATGATACCATAAATTTACTTTCTCTATATGGATGTTGATAGTTGTTCAAATGATATTTTCTTAAAACTCGAGTCTTTTTTTCATATGGTTAGACAATCTATAAATGAATAATGGTTGTTTAAAAGGATGTTATATTGAAAATTATATGCTTATAAATTTTTTGTTAGTTAAATTTAGTGGGAATGTTTTAATTATGATGGCTAATATTTATATAACATATACGATGGGTGGTGAATATATAACATATATAGTGGGTGAGACCCATCATTATTCTAAAATGCATTGGATAAATATCCATGTATTTAAAGTCAAGAACGAGTGAGTAAAGTGGAGTGGTTTCACCATTTGAATTAATAAGGCTCTAGTTATTTTAAAACTTTTCTATGAAGGTAATGTTCTAAGAAACCAACATGTTTTACCAATGATTTCTATGAGTTTTAAATGAATTTTTATCATAATTTATATCACATGGGTCATGATTATTTATTCATAAATAACAATATTTATAATAAAATATTTATTCCATGTATAATATTTTAATATCCTTATTTTAATGGGTATGAATTATCTTATGTTATTCTCATGACCATTTATTATTTTATCATTCCCTTATGCTCATATTATGATGAATGATGAAATTGTAAAGTAAATTTTAATATTTACCCAAACTAATTGTCTGAAATCACACTTCATATATTTCTATTTACCCTATTTATGTAGAAAATAATAAATTATTTTTTCTATAAATTTTACATATCTAGTTAATTTTATTGGTGATTTTGGAGACGTAATATTGAAAACGAGAACTATCTATAATGGGATTTTTTTTGAAGTCATGGGCTTCATTTATGTAGGAGTTTATCCACATTAACTAAAAGTATAATCCAATAATGTTTGTGTAGTGTATGTGGTCAAATATTTCATTTTTGTGGTGTAGATTCTTGATGTCTAAAATTGGGTAATGACTATCTGTATCAATGTGGGAAATTTAAGGGTGATGTTATTAACATCGAAACTAAGATTTAATTTCTATGGATGGTATATATTCTATCACATTGTACATTCCCTCCCTAGTTAATGACACTTAATGATTCCAAAAAACCCCTTTTTATAATTAAATTAAGAATAAGATCTCTATATAATAACCTAACCCCTTCCAAAAATAGGAAAACGTGTTTCACATGATTATGTTATCACGTGACCATTGTTTGCACGCATGTTTGATTATTAAATGTACTCAAACTGTACACCAGGACATAACTATTTGTATTCAAGAAAAACTATGGGCTTCTCAAACCTATCATGACATATAAAAACCTATCGAGGTCATATTAATATATGATTTCATGGAACCAACCAAAACCCATTTCAAGATTGTGTATACTGGGTATAAATCATATTTAAAGCCCATTAATATCCAATCGTCAGCATGAACTATCCGAAGAGTCATAGGACCTATATTACAAAATATATCAAACTCTATACTTATCCAAAAACCATTCCATCAATGATGATCACACCTAACCATAACTAGGATCATCGTTCCATGGATGAGTATATGTTCTATCAACTAAAATAAAACATATTTGAAGTAAACTACCACTCTATTATTTCAATTTTGACAGTGTATTATATAGTCACCCATAATTTTTTATAAATTCCCCCATTTTAAATCATGGATTTCCACATAGGTGGACACCCATGTACCACCACACCATACCACTCTGCTCATAAAAAATAAATTTATATACACTTAGTCTTATATTCTTCTATATAACCAATCAATTAATTGTTAATTTAATGATTATCAAATTCTTTCCTCACATGAAGCACCACATGTACCTTCACTTCCAGTATATAACTAAATCACCCATAACAAGCCTACGTCATTTACCTAATCTCACATTAAATTTATTGATCTTGTAACATGATTCATACCACCATGTTTCTCATTATTAGTGGTTTCCTAGATCTATGAAATATCTTTTCTCGAGAACCACCCTATGATAACATAAATCACATCCAATAAAAAAATTCAATGAGTCTTATTATTATTCAAATTATCTTTCTTAAATAATACTTTGAATTGAATTTAAATATCAATAAGATATCCGACCTAGAAAAAAATACCTTATCATTATATGTTATAGCTCATGAATCACCCCTAGTGCTTATTGAACTAAACATAAATGGAACTCATATTGCATCACATATATCAAATATCTTATCAATATTATGAATTATAAACTAATAATTGGGTTCCCCTTCTAGTTTCGTCATTAAAATTATAATATCATATAAAATAGTAATGTATGAAATAAACAAAAAACATACAACATTATACACACCCAATAATATTAGAGTTTCACCTCACTAAGTCAAGACTGTAGCTCTACCTACCCAATCTCATCCCAAATATCAAATACACATTAGTCTATATAATCAATCACTATATATGGAAATATATCTATAATCCAAAATCTAGTTGAGAAGAGTTCCACTATGATGTTATATCGGAATAAACCATATAATTTATTTTTAGAATATTAAAAAAATGAATCATCATAAAAATTAGATAGTCAATTACATCAAAGAATTCAATTTCATATTAATCCCATATACCGAAGATGAGATATGAAATCAAACCTCATTTCACATTTGACTAAGAGATAAATCATAAATAAATATCCTAAAAAATAATACATGAAAAAAATAAAATAACATAATAAAATTAAAAGAAACTATACCGACATCCTCGAAACATGATATTCATGTTGTGAGGTTTGTGTCCCTGAAAAAGAATAATATTCATTTAATTTTTACATTTTCATATATTAGTCAACCATATACCAATTAATATGAAAAAAATATCTAAACCTGCTTTGTAGTGTGAATTCAAAGAGTACTTGAGTGTTACCAAATGTGTGGCTTTACATGACCATTTCCACACCTCCCCATATAATAGAGGATACTAAATAACAATGACGGTATGTGGAAAAACATGGGGTGACTATATCCTATAGTATCATTGAAACAACATGTACTAATATAAGAACATCTATAATTAATATCACATCATAGTTTCAGATATGGTATTACATTATAATGTTATCAAAAATCAAATCCTAGTAATGTTATAAAAAATGTGTGCAATTAAGTTAATACTATCATGAAATAGACACGAAACTTCTCACCAATGGATCATAAAAAAAAATAATGGAAGACTAACTCAATTCTAAGCCTCTGCTCAGAAAATTCTCTACAGCCCCACTAATATATCCACCATATCTGCATGGACTTTGGCCGTTTTGAAAACAACATTCCAAAAAAAACTATACCTATATCCTAGTCCCTTTGAAGGATGTATTCATAAAATTCACAAGTACACCAACTTAAATGTCCTTAACAAAAACCAATATATATTTTAATTAATATAATAAATGAAATCAAACATAGAAAATCTCATATATACACGAACCTCAATTTTAGGTACATAAGGTGTCACCAAAATGTTAAAAAAATTATTAATTCAAAAAGTTTAAAAATAAGATTACATACCAATGATATTTACACACCTCAAGGATGAGTGACTTTTCACTCCATTCATACCATAATCAAGGAAAATGAGACACCACCATCGGGTACCACTATATGAAGAATGCATCACCATTTTAATTTTGATGGCCCAAAACTTTATAGAAAATTTAAATTTTTAAATGATTAAATTCATTATTACATAATATTTTTGAAGAAAATATAGAAAACTGTGGTTTTTTAGGATATTTATAGTTTGGATGATTTAAAATATCATCATGTATTCTATCCATTGATAAAATAGTTGTCATACAGTGACTATTAAGGTCAATATTTATTAAGAATTAATTTAATGTCTAATTGACATAGAATCAAGAAGTGATGGACTTGAAATGTAGGATCATAAAATATTAGTCCCATTTATCAAGTATTTTTATAAATATATCCTCAATGGGATTTTTCCATGACCATTCCCAAGAAGAGATTAAAAAAATTCCTGAGACAAACTATTTACGAGAGAAGGTTAAGTACATTTAGATCATAGACAAATCTGTACTCACAGAACTACCCTATTATAGAGTCACAATCACATACCATAGACAAAGGGATTATGATAGTGTGATATAGTGTTACATATCTAAACCATAAAATAAGGAATTTTTATATTTTTAATAAAAAATGAAAATAATAATAATTATTTATTATTACTTTATAAATTATTATATAATGTGTTTGAAAAAATTCATATTTTGATATGATGAAATAGAAAATGTATTTTTGGAAAATATATAGTTCAAACCATGTTTCATTTTTTCCATAATTGTGTTTTTTAAATAAACATTGCTTTTAAAAAATAATCTAATTATATAATATGTATTTAAATATAAATTATAAAATAATTTTATAATTCCAAATGTAATTATAAGGTTCTAAAAAAATTAGTTTCCCATAACCCATTTTCTCTATAAATATTTATTTTTATTGAAAAGTCTAAATATTTGTATTTAGAGAATTATTTTGAAAAAAATATTATTTTTTTAATCTTTACATAAAAATTATCTAATAGTTAGTTTTTAGAACTTTTCATTGAAAGTTGAATTTTTTGTTAAAAAATAAAATTACCGTAAACATAATATTTCTATTGTAAAATGCTAAAATACATAATGTGATGTAACAAATAATATAGAAACTATTCATTAGGAAAGTTATGTTACCCCTTTAGTATACTTTGTTTTGAAGTTATTTAGTAAAAAATTCAAACACTTAGTGAATACTGAAAAACCTATATTATATTTTAAGGTTTCAAAATTTACTGTTTATTAACATGAGTTTATTCAAACAAACAATGGGATTTATTTTCATCAATTTAGTCCATATCCTTATAATATACTGTAAACCAAATCCCTTTGTAAAAAAAATCAAATGGTTTGTGTTTTTTATTATTTTATCATGTAGTGTCCAAACCAATAATTATATATTAGTAAACAATTCCTCCTAGGTTTTCTATAACTACACACCCAACCTCAAATTACACATCACTCATAACTGATTAATCATTAATTACCACACCCCATACCAATCTAAATAAACTCAATTGTGTTCCCAATATCTTATGAAAATCATACCAAGCTTTTATAATTCCCCTATTAAAGTAACAAACCCCTTACCCCACCTTTTTATTCCAACACTATGCTTTATTACATCTAGTTATCAATTTTTCATGGGGGAATATTTTATGAATATCAACATTACATTAATTTTTATTTCTATGTAATGAGATACCCCATTTCACCCTTATTTAACTATTCTATGAATCTTTATGTGAACCTGTTATTCTGTCGAAACTATCCTATGATTTTTCATGCCAAAATTTTTTATGCGATGTACTCATTCTAATTTCCACTCAATTATATTCACATGTATGAACCTATCCACCATTGATTTATGAAAACCATGTATGAGTCCTATAATTTTTATTCATGGGATTGAAATTGTTGAATGATACCCTTATGTTGTATGATCTATGTGGAAAAATTATAAATAAATATAATGTGAAGGTATCAAGTGGTATCAGAATTATATAGCCCTCCAATTAATTAGATACTGTTTTTATCTAATTATATACATTTCATTATTCTTGGTAGAATATCATAATCAGACTATTTAATTATTTATTTGTTTTTATACTTTACATATCTTTATATTTTCACATTTTACGATGTTTCAACTTTATCATGGTTCCTTGATGTTATAAAATTATATCATGATTTGATTAACATGTTTGTAAATATCTCCCCATTTATTACACCTTGATATACCTCTTCGATAATAGGTATTTCTTTTATTATGATATTCATTGATTATTCCATTACTCAGATTTATATCCCACCCCATTCTTATGTACTTTCTCAGGTTATCACATACTATTTATAAAGAGAAATGAAACTTTAATGTCTTGGTATGGAGTTTTTAAATAATGTTTTTGTTACCATGTTTCAAGTTATTATATGTGTAACATATATACCAAATACACTATACCTAACTACCTTCTGGAAATGAATTCTGTGCACCATTATATAATAAATTTAAAACTATGGTTTATTTAAGTATGAGTTTTCATAGTTAGTTTTAGAGTAATATCTAGTTATTATAGGGATTAGGATTAGAATTTTTATTAAATACATATATACAAGACTAAAAATATGAAAATGTCACTAAATTGTGATTTTTTTAATTATGTGGTTTTAATGAAATAAAAGTTCTTATTTTTATACTATAAGTAGACATCGTTATGTTTCAATTTTACCTATGGGTAATAACTCTGAAAAGGGTACATTAAGATTTTACCCAATCGTCAACTAGTATATCGAGAAGTGGCCTTTTACAAAACTGGTTTTATTCTCCAAGGGTCTATTCTTTTGTAAATTACAAGATCTTTATAGACTATTATAAATTAAATAATAATAAACACACAATTTTATGTGAGGAAATAGAAATGGAGAATATATATTTTAACCTAGAAATTCATTGGTTAAGGAATACTAGTCAAAATATGTTATCCCATAAATTTTAGTAGTTTCCATTTTATGTGATTAATTATTTTATAATTATCATCCCAGAGTGTTTTTTGCAAGAAGTAAATTACAAGAGAAATAATGAAATAGTAACATTTGGTTTTATCATGAAAGTTTCTATTAATTCATTCATATCCAAATAGATTATTAGAACTTTTCAAGAACTTCAAAACATTGGAGTTGAGTTATCGGTAATGATAAAAAATGGGAAAATTGTTTCATCAGAAATATATAACTTTTAACCTATGCATATTTTCTAGCTTAATTTTCTTTAATGACTTGTGATACTCCCATTAGATATATTTTATTAAATTAAGTGTATATATTGGATTTACCTATATAAAGAAAAAACAAATTTCATTGATAATGGAATTAACCTTTATATCACAAATTTCTTGATAATTATATATAGTTGCAATGAGGTTGAAGAATATCCACTGGTATCATCATATAAAGGATGTATATTATTGATATAGGAGAAATTGTTTCTTTATCAAATGATTGTTATTAAGGAAAATATCATCCTTAAATACATTCCCATTGTAAGGTAATACACTGATGTGTTTCCTAAAGACTTTTATAGTGTTCCTCCTAGTTAGTGGAATGATTTTCCAATCAATATTAAACATTAATATATTATAAAATAAAATAATCCTTGTAGAATATAAACTATTTATCTTGTATTAAAGAAGATTAAACTTTAAGTGAATCTATTAAAAGGGGTTATACACCTATGTTCTTAACCATGGGGTATTCTGATCTTCTTTTTCAAGATGAAAGATTGGTCAATGAACATCTGTATATAATATCATGAGCATAAAAGGAAAATGATAATGAATATGAATTCAATAACATGAATTTGTAAATTTTTCAATTGGCTACATGTGTCCTATTATATCTCTAAGATGGATCTACTGTTGTGAATTTTTCACGTAATGGTTGATAAAGAGGATATCCCTAAGAATAATTTTGTACAAGGTACGATAACTATGTGTTCATTTTGTGTCCATTTTTACTAAATAATTATTTATAAATCATTCTAGACTTAATTAATCATGTCATTATGGATGTCCTTAATAAATTTTTTATGTTCATAATAGATGATATTTTTATCAACTCTAAAATAATGGGGGGAGATGAGGAGTATCTTAATGTTTTAATGATGACACTATTGATGGAAAAGTTAAATGTTATGTATAGTAAATGTGATCTCTAGAGGGAGAAAGAAACCTTCCTAGAAAAATTTATCACAAAAAGGTGATATCTACAGATCTTTCAAAATCAGTTTCATTTGAAGAATAATTCATACCAATATATTTGATTGATATTTTTACCATGCTTTTATTAGTTGGGTACTATCATTGATTTTTGAGAAACTTCACTTGATTTTAAATCCATTAACAATTTCAACTCGAAATAGCACTTTGTTTTCCATTTCTAATGAATGAAAAAAGGGAATTAAAGTGTTAATGAAGAGGCCAATCGGTACACCTAAACACACATTTCATGGTAGTATGGAATGAATTATGATCTACACTGATACATCAATAAAGATATTTGGTTACGTAATCATGAATATCGAAAAAGGATAGACAATGAAAACTTCCAATTAATGATCCATGAGTAGAAATACCTAACACAAGATCTATAATTTGTTTTAGGGATCTTCTTATTGATTTTTTTGGGAAATTATTTCTATGGTGATATGTATGACATATATAGGGATCATAATTGAACCAAGTACATATTAACAAAAAAGGATCCCAATATACCCCAAATATGGTGGTCATAGATGATTAAGGATTAAGATCATTCAATCTTTTACCATCATGGGAAGGCACACATATTGGTATATTCTTTGAGTTGAAAGGATTATTCAATCAATTGCCATCATGGGAAGGTGCACATATTGGTAGATTATCTAAGTCCAAAGAAGTATTCAATCATATTCATTATGGGGATTTCAAGCGATCCTATCTTTATGGATTGGAAACGGATAGATATTGAAATAATGAAAGACAATTCATATAACCTTTCCAAAATAACTGCAAAATATCCATTCTGCAATGATTAAGGTATCCTAGAAAGATGATGAGGATCTATAGAAAAATTTTGTGAATTTTATGAATTTTAAATATTCCAAATAAATAGTTATATGTTTTGGATCATGGATATTTGTCTCATCAAAACAATAGTTGAAATGAGAAATTTTTTTTGATGTCCATAAATCATATTTAACTATTCATCTAAGAAAAAAATGTTTTCTAGAGAAATGAAGCAAATCATATTATGGGAAACATGCATAGGGAGATTCAAGAATTTTTTTCTTAATGCACGGTATTCTCAAAATTCAACGCGGAATGAAAAAATTCTATATTTATGTTGTAACCCTTTTTGACACATGTCTAGAAATAGAAAAACATAACTCTGACTTTCATCATAGGGATACCCAGAAAAAGTAATGGAAATAACACTATCGGGGTGGTAGTCACTCACCTTATAAATTCGATGAAATTTATTTCTAACAAAAATGATTTCCCTCTCAACCAATTCACCAGGATATAAATAAGTGAAATGGTAAGACAATATATAGTACTACACACCAATGTATCTGATTGTGGTATAATTTTTAAATTATTTTTTTGGACAAATATTAAATAATAATTGGATACAAAGAGGAAATTTAATACTTTTTAACACATTATAATTATTTTTGTTTGATGTGGTGTCATATTTTGAAATTTTGGGATAAAGTTAGAGAGAATAAACTGGGAAAACATAATATTTTCAAGGAGATGAAAAAGATGGATCAAATAACTCATCGTCATATTAAATTCATACAAAGTCAATAGAAATGTCATGAAAAAAACATTCAAAATAAATTATTTATTAAAGTTAGAGATAAAAAATTCCTTCAAATATAATCGTGGAATAATTTCTTGAGGAAAGAAAAAAATAATAGAATATTCCATTATAAAAAAATCCCCATTATATTATTGATCATATCAAATCGGTGGAATATAGAATATCAAACCAATATAAAATATATTATGTGTATGAAGTTTTATATGTATCCCTCTTAAGTAATCAGATACCAAGACCCTCACATATACTAAATTGAGAGGTAGTACTATTTCATATTAATCTATCATATAACGAAAACCCACAGATGATCTTCGATCATAGAGATAATTATATATGAATCAATAAAACTCAAAATTTAACATTATTTAGGTGGAACCACATGTTAGAGGATGGAATGAGATAATTGGAAGAGTTAACGAAACATAAGTACAATCACTAGTTTTTTTATGAAGTAAATTTTGATGGTGAAATTTTTAAACTGAGCAATATTTAATTAATTCAACTTTTAGAAATTAAATTACCTTTTAAAATTAATAAATTATTTTTCATGTAATTTATTTTTAGAAGTCACATGAATTACTTTGGTTTATTTTGGAATCATATAGTATATTATATTTAAATGTGGATTAATCAATATAACCATTAAAAATATATCCATTTTATAGTGACAATTAATATTAGTTTATATTATGGGTTATGAAAAAGTCCAATTCACAAAGATGGATGATTTGATATCCATGAATTGTAGGATAAACCCCTTTGACTCCCATTTATTTGAGATTATCTAGTAGATGAAATCACTCATCATGGACCGTGAAGAAGTCAATGTAATGATTCAATAACTAATGCATGAGAGGAACTGTTTATGAGATTAGATAATTCTTATTTAGATCATTACCTAATCTAGGTTCACTGAACCCCCCCAAAAATGTTTCACCACCATAAACATTACCCTTGGGACATACATTGGTATAATAAGTGGTTATATATCTTTACTATAATAGTATGATCTTTTATATATTTATTTTTAATAAAATAATGATCATATTTTTGCTTTTTCTTATTAATTTATTAATCATTAATTAATTAGATGGTGTAATTTTTGATTTAAATACAATGAAACATGAAAAATATTTTTGGGAAATATCTTCTTTTAATCAATACACTCTATTTTATGAATTAAATAATTTTTGAAATAAATTGTATCTAATTAAAATATTCATATTGAATAATATTTATTTAAATATAAATGATAATTAAATTCTATATTGTCAATATTCATTTTTATAATATTTAGAATCTGTTATCATCAAAAACATATATTTAAAAATAAATTTCAATTTTTTATTTAAAGTGTAAAATGTAATATTAAAAGAATTTTTTCTAAAAAATAAATAATATTTTTGAAATGACAAATTCAAAACAATCCAACGTTGACTATTTGATAATTTTAAGAGAAAGAAGAATATTATGGTAAATATTTAATACTGTATAAATATATTGAATATATAATGACATTATAAAATCCCAAAAGTGATGTAGTAAGTACCATAAATATTATCCATCCAAAAATTTATTTTTCATCATCCAATTTTTTTTTGAAGTCATTTTACTACTTTTATAATCACTTAAGAAATAAATCAAAAAATTTTTTATTTTTAGGTGCTAATGTTAATTACTTATTAACATGAAGAGATTCCACATAACCAATTATATTATTTTAATGATTTTGGTTATAATCCATATGAACTGTTATGAAAAACTACTGATTTTTATAAACCATGGGAAAAATGATTGGAAGGTTTGTGGTTTTGATTATTTTATAATATAGATTCCAAAATGTATGTTTAGAAATTAATAAATAATTATTACCTATTTTTCTATTAATTTCCACATATCCTCCAAGTCATCTTCGCTGAAAGCCCATTAAGGAATTTTTTACCTAATCCCTCTCTAAATCCCTCCCTTGGTGTTCCAAATCTCTTAATAACATTGTAATGCACCACCCCTCCATAAATGTCTTGAGAATGTGGATGAGGAGTTACATGGCCTTATAAAACATTCCCATGGATAAAAAATATGGCAATAAATTCCAACGTCTTCAAGAATCATTGGGGATCAATTTTACCTTAATATAAAATCCACCCACCAAACAAGACATCATCCAAAAAACTGCATGATGCATCGAAACATAGTAACCCAAACCATACATTACCAAAATACATCCCAACAATTCCATAACAATTACGAAATTCCAAAACAACCGAACCAAATAACAGTGTACCAAGAGGAAGACTAATCAACAAGACCCTAAAGAACTAGGACACCATCCATATATCTACCTCAAGATCCATGATCCAAGCATAACAAAATCACTTAAGAGACATATATAATTGCTATAAAATTTAGATTCATTACTCTTACCTATGTCCCAGAACCCAACATCTGCAAAATCAAAAAAGTACCAAAGTAAGGGGTGGTACTAATACTTTCTCAGATTTCACCAAATGACTTTATTACACATGCCACTAGGAAAGAACCATTAAAATGTTTATATAAAGTTGTTTATATAAAAAATTAAATAATATAACCATTACCAAAATCCAAACATACCCTTAAAAAAACATGTTAACAAGGGAAATCCCAAACTATGATATAAGCCTCATCACTATCATAAATTACCCCTAAAATTTCCATCTTTCAAATCTACCACAACAAAGAAACCAAAATGGCGGAGCTTCCATCCAACCCATTCACTGCATTTTCAACTAATGGTGCTTCCCAACCACTATCCATAATAATGAGCCTTCCATCCAATATCCATCACCTTTTATAGTAAGACATCGCACCCACTAACACACAAGAAACACAAGACATAATACTTAATAAACCAACAACAATAAAGCACTAAGGCCACACAATAACCACACAACCATTTCCAACACATGAAATTTCACTTCAATAACTCACCCATTTATTGAAAACACCCTCCTCCCATTTTCCATGCCCAACCACCTTTCAATAAAACCAATTTTTTTTCAAAATCTATATTTATTATCTAAACCATGCAATAAATTTTGAAATCTTTATTTTAAAATCACACAACAAAACCCCTCCTCCAACAATATCACATTCCACCCAAAAATACCCAAATCATCACCAAATGGGTTTCCACTCAGATTTATACATCATATTCACAGTTAAGTTCAAGAATAGAAAAGTATTTGTAACCAATGCCTCTAGTTATAACTATTTTGAGTTGAGAGTGAATCCACTTAACTTTAGGTTTCTCACAAAATTGAACCACAATCAATCATGCCACATATCTAGTGACTGCACCAATGAAACCACTCTAGATCATCTTCCATATCACCAAAATCCATAAAATCATCACATTAGGCTAAAAAATCCCTAGATCTACATTAAAAATATGTGGATATAAAAAAATAAGAAAGGGAGAAGAGTAGATCTTGAGAGAAACCACGCAAAATCCAAGAGGAGAGACTTAATTGGTAGAAAAAAACTCTAAACCACCTCGAAACCACCTAAGATCCCATCCAAATCAAGTGGGAGAGCCACCCAATCCACTAAGAAGATGAAATAAAATGTAGGGTTCAAGTGGAAGACAAAATGGGTGATTTAGTGTTAATCTTGACTAACCCCATATTAAAGAATCTATTTTTAATGGGACCCATGATTAAGAAACATGTGTGCTAACCGTGATGATGGGACTGCCTCAATAGAATATTACAAGGTTAGAAAAATAGTGTTCAAAGAACCCCACTACATAGAGTTTCACAATTACCTAGTAATTCTAAAAAGTTTCCCCTAATCATGCTCAAACCACACAGCCCTAAAAAGGCCCCCAAAACCATTCCAAACTCTCCCAAACTCTTCCAAACTCATCCCAAGAAGATCAAACACATAGAAAAGTACAAAGAAGGATACATACATCAAACCGGTTGTTCTACATTCTCCCCACCATTGGACATTCAATCCTTAGAATGTAGAGAACCATCTCTTTGCCGAAGGATCTCATGCCATTTCTTGGACATCTGTTTCTCCCTCTCCCAATTATCATCTAGAATCATACCATGATTCCAAAATACACGATCTAAACCAATGTTTTTACCATGTATGATATTATCTTGGCTATCCAAAATCTTCATTGGTGCGTGCACCCTTTAAGCATCTAGTTATAGCTCAACATGACCCATACGTGTCACATGGTCACAATCAGGATGATAGTTTTTCAACTATGACACATGAAACACATTGTCCACCACACTAAACCATGTTGGAAAAGACAATTGATATTCCACATCTCCAATCCGCTTAAGTATCAAAAAAGGCCCAATATACCTTGGAGATAACATACCCTACTTTCCAAACCAATGATGTTCCAATCTAGGATAGATTCACCAAAACACATGATCATCCACCTCGAATGCCAATGGTCGTCGATGATGGTCCACATATGATTTATATCAACTTTGATCCATCACCATACTCTTTCTGATCAATGTGATTTTATCTATAGTTTCTTGGACAAGGCTCCATCCAATCATCGATGTCTCACACGTTTCTACCAATCATATTATAGAAAGACATAGATGCCCATATAATGGCTCAAATAGATCCATATGTATTGAAGACGAATAAATATTATTATAGAGAACCGTGCAAATGGTAAGGTATCCTCCCATGAACAACCAAAATCTATTACATGATCCCTTAACATATCCTCCA
Organism: Viscum album; assembly: GCA_963277665.1. Classification (NCBI taxonomy): domain Eukaryota; kingdom Viridiplantae; phylum Streptophyta; class Magnoliopsida; order Santalales; family Viscaceae; genus Viscum; species Viscum album. Next base: position 530,079,853 of record OY728146.1, read on the forward strand.
AATAGTGTATTATCCTCTTAGATTGGTCATACCTATGAGGATGATACATCGTGCTCATCATCAACTGTGTCCCATGAGCTTGCTGCAAGGATTTCAAAAAATGAGATGTGAACCTCCGATCTATATCTAATACAATCAAAATAGTAAGAATGTGACTCTTTACCACTTACCAGATATAGATTTTGGACAAATCCTCCACCATATGATATTTAAGAATTAAGATGAATTGGGATGACTTTGTGAGATGATCATTAATCACTCATATGGAATCATGTTTCCTAATTGTTATTGGGAGACCATATATGAAATACATTTCAATTTGATCCAACATTCACACTGGAATAGGCAATGATTTCAACATTCATGTGGGATACTGATTCTCTGCCTTAACTTGATGAAAATTTAAGCATCTTAAGACAAAATAATGCACTTTCTTTTTCATGCTAGCCCACCAAAACTGCGCTTTAAATTCCTTATACTTATACTAAATTCCAAGATGGACAAGCCATATAGAATGATTATACGAACTGAGAAATTCCTCCTAAATAGATGGTGGTACAACCATATGATTTTGAAAATAGAAAAATAAATTCAAATTCAGTTCCCAACCCTCAATGGCATCCCCACCATTGAGTTTTGACCTCATTGTCATATATTCATAATCAGATACACGTGACTCTTTAACCAAACCAACCATATCATGATCCAATGAAATTGGAATGAATACCGCTATAGATCTTTAGTCATCAAATTCCAACTGCATATATGCTATAACTAACATCAACTGTCACTGATCTGATACACGTTTCACCCCTTGAACATATGATTTTCTACTTAATGCATCCTCCACTAGATTTCCAATACCGGGTGTGTACAATAATTAAAAATCAAACACCTGTAGATACTCCTTCCATACCCTTTGCCTCAAGTTAAAATCTCTATGTGGGAAAATATACTTTAATCTCTTGTGATTGGAAAACACTGTGAATTTCTCACTAGAGAGGTAATGAATCCACCTTTTTAATGCATTAACCAGTTTCTCCAACACCAAATAATGTTTTGTGTAGTTTGTTTCATGCATCCTTGGCCGTCATGATCCATATGCAACCACATGATCCCCCTTTAGGAGAACATTCCCCAACACTGATCCTGATGCATCACAATACACCACGTTCCCTTTTCCTGGTTCGGGAAAAACCAATATTGGTGAAGGTATAAGGTGACACTTTATCTATTAAAAACATATATGACACTACTCGTCCTAGTGAATTGGGATATTCATCATTGCCAAAATTATCATCGGTAAATTCGATTGGGAGAAATTGTGAAAAAAGTGTCGATAATACACTGTGAGACCAAGGAAACTCAGTATCTAAAAAAACATCATTAGTATTTTCCACGAGTAACATCCAACATATTTTTCGAATGAACCGAAACACCCTTCACAAAAATAACAAGGCTAGGGGAACGAACCTCCGGTATCCAAAAGTAACACTTTGACAATTTGGAAGAAAACCGGTGATTTTTCAAGTCCACCAACACTATCACCAAGTCTTTCTAATGATTCACCTTTGTTCTTGATTACACTAGTATGTCATCAAAAAATAACACAAAAAATGATCCAAATTTTTCTGAAATATCTGATTCTCAATTACATTAATACATCCCGTTCATTCATTAGACCAAAAGGAATAACCACATTCTCATAATCACTATATTTACTTCTGAATGATTTTTTGGGAATATCCTCCTTACTCACCCACAATTGTTGATATCCTGACCTCATGTCAATCTTAAGGAACCACTGATCTCCCCTCAACAGTTCAAAATAATAATCAATGTGTGGAAGTGGATATCGGTTCTTTATCGTAACCTAATTAATCCTAAGATAATTAACACAGAACCGCAAAGTTACATCCCCCTTTTAACAAAAAACACTTGCGCTACCCATAGAGACGTGCTAGGCTAGATAAACCCTTTCTCATCTAACTATTATAACTATATTTGTAGTTCCCATAGTTCCACTAGTTCAATATGGTATGATGAAAGTGATATAGTACTGGTCCTCAAAAGGATATAAATCCTAAACTCTATTTCTCTCATGTGTTGAAACCATAAAAATTATTCCAGAAAACAACCATAAAATAATCCAAAACATTTGGAAGAACACTATTATCAACATATCCATTGATACCAGTGAAAAGTAAGCTAAATAATAGGAGATCATGCCAATAGTTGGCGCCATCAAATTTGTTTCACTGAGATTTTCATTATTATTCCCTTTAAAGAGGTGTTGAACACCATCCCACATTACAAAATTAACTATTTACACATAGCAATCTATGTGGGACATAAACATCACCAACAAATCCATTCCATGGATTATATCATAAGCATCCATATAATGAACTAATAAATATCACATCAATTAAATGTCGTCTAAAACTACGTAACATTCTCTACAAAGGAAGGCTTGACAATCTTTTTTTACTTAGAGGAGTTTTATGTTTCAAATAAAAAGGAATTATTTTCACATGAAAACCAAAAAGAATAACAGAACATGATGCAATAAAAGAATGTGAAGAACCCTTTCCAAATATATCTTTCATAAAAATTGAATTCAAAATAATTGAACCTTGCACCGTGGATGGTCCCGACTGATCATCCATCAAAACCTGCTCAGCTCGAAACAAATTCTTACATGACATACATTTCTCTTTATTACCCTGCTGAGGCATCATAGTATTCTGAGAATCACCATGATCTTCTTTTCTTTTCAAAAGAGGGGTATTCTGCTACCCCCATCCCATTGAAGAATAGGATGCCTACGACCTCAGAAGAGTGTCACAACCACCCGACCTCGGAGCATTTCGACAATACCACTGAAGATGCCCAATATGCTTAAAATTATCACATAATATAGGATTTTTCATACAATCATGTTGGATGTGTCCCATATAAACACAATGAAAACATCAAATCTTACATTGATGCATCAGAGGAAGATTCATTGATCCTTCAATCATATTCTGAGCCATAGTCCCACCCGAGAAATATGTGTCCCTCTTCCACTTAAACCAAGTGTTTGAGTTCCCACTATTTCCCATCAGTACCAACATGCTTCCCCCACATGTATCCCTCAGAAGATACCTCTAATCCACCATAGATCTATTCACCATTTCTATTTAATCTTCTATACACATCACCTTTATCTTGGATCAAATTTCCTACTTCAAGCCATCTTCAAAAATTCATGCCTTCCGAGATGTGCTACCTACCACCTTTGGTGGAAACCACAATATGTTCCTAAAAATATGCACATATTCCATTAATTTCATGTTCTCTTGCTCAAAACTGATGAAATCCATTGTGTGATGAAATATGAATTAATGAGGTTAGAATTGTTTATTAAACTAATCCTCAAAACCCTACCATGTCACACCTTGGTCAGTCCTAGCATGGAACGCCAGCTCCCACCATTGAAGGAAAATATCTTCAAACATGCATGTGGATAGCATCACTTTCATCTCTTCCAGTGTTCCCATGAATTCAAATGTATTATTCATTATGTTCATCCATTCTTTAGCCCTTTCTGGCTCTAGATGACCTCCAAACATGGGTGGATTATTCCATTGAAATAAAACCACATGATCCACATGCATTGTTCCATCCCCATTGTTTCTACTTTACACATCCTGGAATGCTTTCACTATACTATGCACTAGCTTCTAGTTCACCTCGGGATCATGTGAAACACCATTTTCAGTCGATTAATCAACTTGGTCTCTACGATGCCTTCCCAGTGCCATTTATATAAATACAAAAAAACCATATGTCCCACTCCATTCACAAGAAAATTCATACAATTTTACTATTCAATAAATTTCAACTATCATAACTAGGCTTTCCCCAAGATCACATTTCCAAAATACCCCATGTTTCCATGTTTCAAATCCTTCAGTTTTGAAACCCAATTCATATTTTTCATAATCTATGAACTCATATCACACAATAAATCATTATACCCCAATGAAAAAAATGCATCCTAGAGGGAATTCATTTCTACGAGGAATGGCTTTAACATCTCAATGTCTATACCCACGATAATGATATATAAAATGCCTATACGTGTCTCCAAAACACTTATGTACCAAACTCCCTAGTAACATGAAGTTCAGAATAAAAGGGTTACCTACATCATTTTATGATATACATTCCATGTTCCCACAATCCTACTCCTTGCTACCATCCCGAAACAAAGAATAGACCATGAAAGAATGTCAATCCCAAGACTAACAATCAACACCAATAGATCTAAGAACTTCCCACACTTTAAATAAAAGGGCCAAATATCTAGTACAACATTTAACACCCCACCCCTTCCTAATTGGATTGAGAAGGTGGTACATGGACTTAAGTGATGTTCATAGGGTGCCAAAGGATGGAAATGAATTCCAAGGGCCTCAAGAATCATTGGGGAATGATTTTCCCTTATGATAATACCAACCATCCAAAAAATCCATCATCAACCAACCTATACGGTGCATCTTAACAAATTAACCCAACCCATACAATACCAAAAGACAACCAAAATATTATATAACAATTCCAAAATTACAAAACAACCAAACCAAATATCATATTACAAATTGGAAGACTACAAAACAAGACCATAAAAAACTATGACACCATCCTTTTATCCACACAATGATCCATGCTCCACACACCACAACATCACTCAAGTATCATGTAGAAATGCAAGGAAAATTAGATGCTTTACTCTTACATGCGTCCCAGATCAATACATCTACAAGAACACCAAATTTACAAAGTAGGGGAGGGTACTAATATTCCGTAGGATTTCCCCAAAAGACATTCCTAAACACTCCACTAGGAATGAACTGTTATAACATTTTAATAAATTAGTTTATATAAAAAATTAAATAGTGAAATCATTACCAAAATCCAAACATAACCTTACCAAGAAATTTCATAAGGGGAAAGACAAAACTTTCCTATAATCCATAGAATCATCACACATAATCCCAAAAAATTCCATCTTGAAAAGAAAACACAATAAGGAAACCTAAATGGTGGAGCTTACGTCCAACTCGTTCACTAGATTTCCAACTCATGGTGCTTCTCGACCACTATCCTTAATGGTGGACCTTCCATCCACTATCCATCACCATTTATAGTGAGTCATCTCGCCCACTTTCACACAATAATCAAAAGGCATAACACTAAATCAATCAACAATAATAACTCACTAAGATAAAAAATAAAAACACAACCATTTCTAACACATGCCAATTCAATTAAATAAATCACCCGTTTATTGAAAACACACTTCTCCCATTTTCCATTCCAAATCGTCTTTCAAAAAACCACATTATTATTGAAATCCATTTTAACGAACCATCTTCACAATCTAAACCAAGAAAAAAAATATTTTAATCTACATTTTAAAATCACACATTAAAACCTCCCCTCCAACAATATGTCATTCCAAACAAAAATCCCCAAAACATCACTAAATGGGTTTTTAAAAAGATTCAAACATCATATTAACAATTAATTTCCAGAAAAAATAATTCATTAAGAAGAAATACACTAGTGAAAACCATATGGAGTTGAGAGAGAAGCCAAATACCTTTTGGGTTCTGGCGAATTCAACCCACAATCAACTATACTAAATATCCGGAGAACACACCAACGAAAACACAATAGATCCTCATACCTATTATAAACATTCCCTAAATTAATCTCTTTAGGCTATAAAACTCCGAGATCTACATTAAATGGATGTAGATCAGGAATACCAAGAAAGGGAGAAGAGTATATCTAGAGAGATACCATGAAGAATCCAATAATAGAGACATACTGGGGAGAAACCACCTTCAAACCACCTTGAAATCCCATAAATTCACTTCAAAATAGAGTGGGAGAGATCCCTTATCCTTTGAGATGATGAAATCATCCATATGATTCAAGTGGGTGATAAAATGGGTGAGTTAATATAAATCCTGACTAACCACATATTAGAAAAACCCATTTTTAAAGGGTTTCACGATTAGCTCACATAATTAAGAAGACCATGCACTAACCGTGAAGATGATGCTATAATGATGAAATATCTCACAACCTCCTCTCATGGTTATAAAAATTGTACACAAACCGTGAGGAACCCCACTTCCTCGAGTTTCATGGTAACCAAGGAATTCTGTATGGTTTCCCCTAACCGTTCTAAAATCGTGCGACCCGAAAAAGGCCTCCAAAAAATTCCAAAACTATTCCAAACTCTCTCAAACTCATCCATACACATCAAAATAAATTCAGTCACATAAAAAGGAATAAAAAAGGATACATTTCTCAAACCATGGGTGCTACAGATATCCTCTCATACATTTTTAGCACCATCTCAAGTAAATGGATTATCTTTTTTGCCTATTTTTTGAGACCTTTATTTGAATTTTTCCCAATGATTTGTAATTATTCATGTTGTAATATATTTTTTCACATCTCTTATAATATACATATTATTTACCCATAATTAGAGAACCCATTTCAATCTATTTATTCAATTACATGAATATTTATTGAAAAATTTTATGTTGTCAATATTATCCAGTGATTTCCCATTACAAACTTTTGTGTGATGAATACCCATCCCAATTTATAGTCATGGGTATTCAAATAGATGTATATATCATTCATTTATTATGTAATTTGATTTATGTAATCAAAAATCCATAATTTCCAAATTAATATTGATAAAATAATTACTTATGTTGTATAATATATGTGGGACACTTATTCTTGTACATGATATAAATGTGATGGTGCCCCAATAATTTTATGTCCCTCTAATTCACTCGGAATTGTTTTTATGACAAGATATACCATTCATGGTTCACGGGAGGAAATTATTTTAAAATTTTTAGGAAAAGAATGATGAAAAGAAGTCGGGATTAGTCAGAAGCTCCTCTATGTAATGGCTCTTAGGGTTCTGGACCTCAATTCCTTAGATCTTGCAACTGATGGCTTGTGATTTTCTACATCGAGGTCGCTTCAAATATTATACACATGCAACATCTGGTTGGAGTGAATTGATTCCTATGAAAAACGACATCCTAGACGATTACCTAATCGAGGTCAGTTCGCACAACAAATAATTTTCTCATTTGAATGGTTTGAATGTTGGCATTCGATGGAAAGGTTCAGTTTTCACATGTTAAAGATGATCCATCTACGATATTAGACCAGCTAGAAATTGGATCTCATTAAATTATTTCCCATCTCATCCTGTGCAGAGGTTTCATGCCATAGAAGTTGAATTACCTTAACCGAAGATTGTCGGCGATATGGGGTTTCGACACTAGGATGTGTGTCTCCTTAGTGAAGGGTTTTTATCATATCCTTTTCCCCTCTGAAGATCTTAAGTTTTGTGCATTGGGATTAGTCACAATTTCATTCATTCCTTGTGTACTTCACATTTGAAAATGGGACTTCAAATTTAATACTCTGGAAATTGGTAACACCTGAGTGCAAACATGGGTTAATTTTTATGGGTTAAACTAGATTCTTTGGAATCCTAGGATCTTCCGTGACATTGGTTTGTCAATAGGGGTCCCGATAAAAATGGATGTAGAAATTGAGGTTGCTAGATATGGGAATTATGCTATATACTTAATGGATATTGATATAAGTTCCATCAATATTGATAAAGTGTTTTTATCTACTGATGAAGAAGAAATTGAGCTGAAAACTGGTTTTGAAATCCTCCCCTGGTTCTCCCTAGATTGTAGGGTCATAGGACATGATACATAAAACTGTAGAAGGAATATATTATGTGAATATTTTTCATCACATGGAAATGATTGTAGTAAGTTCTTTATAAGGGAAAGATGAACTCCTTTGGAATTAGGAAATCCTTGATTACCCAGGCTCATGAGACTCCTACTATGCCTGGTCCAAACACTGGGTTAGGACAACATTCAATAGATGATATACCCCCTATACCTGGTTTGTAAGAGAATGATAATGTGAAGGGAAGCCGCTCATGGGTAGAAATTATAGAGAGGGGTGTGACCATTCTTCTCCCACTGCCTGTTTCATTGAAACCATTGATGCTAGGTGATATTGAGGGCACTAATTCCAGAATTCCAAATGAAGGTGCTTATTCTTCTTTCCCATTGGGTTCTTCTAGAAATTTCAGAGGTTGGTAATGTTGTTCCCCCCTCCCCTGTAATAAGAAAGGCTACTGGTTTTTGTGGAAACCAACCTCGTATAATTCCACCTCCTCTCCAAGAAGGAAAGCAACCTATCATTCCCCCCCACAGAAGTGGGAAGTACAACTCCCAAACACTCCTTGGCTTCTATTCCTAACAATACTTCCACTATATAGGTTGTTCTTATTATTTTTCATGAAAGAAATCCTGATGAAGGAACCATGGAGTCCAAGGGAGATGACCTGGTCCCCACTCCAATGAAGAGTTGTGTTCCGCCTGTGGCAGAACAGATCACCCCATTGGACATACCTGCTACAGAGGACACTGATCTGGATGAATCATGGTAGCATGATAATGCTGGGAAGCATGGATGGAATGCTAGGAATCATGAGAGGGGACATGGAAGGGAAGAACCGACATCACGAAAAGCTGAGGAGCCATCTGAGGTCTCAGACTCATACGACATAGACATTGAAACTCTTGTGCAATAAGTGCGGGACTTAAAAGCTCTTCACCGCAGGGGGCGTGGCCGCAGTCAAGGTTGAGGAGTGGATTATGGAGCCTTTAAAGAAAAGGAAAAAAGGATCACAAACAAGATTAGAAAAAATCTTGGGTCCTTGTGAGGGGGGATTTGATGAACTATATTAAATATCCCGCTTCTTTCTCTACTTCTTGTTGTCTCTCTTTTTTTAGTCCATAAAAGGGACATCGCTCCTACCCTTAAAAACAATCTTATTAATGGAAGGTTTTCCAAAGAACACTATGTTATGATGTATATATGGTAATTCTGGATACTTTTTCATAATACAATGTGTTATGTTGTTTCCACATTCTTATATTACCATGATTTTGTCATCTTATATCATCATTAGATAAAAATTCCAATGATTATCACCCCTTTTATGCCACCTTGATATGACAGTTAATGAATATTAATTTATTTTTCATAATATTCCTTGACTATTAGATTATAGGTATTAATAGGTCAACCATTTTTTATCAACACACCCAACATATCCAATGAGTATTTTTAAGATAAATAAAATTTTAAGAGAATATTATAGAATTTTAAAATAATTTTTTTGTTCCCATGATTCTTGTTAGTATTCAATCTTCCCAATTTCAAAAATACACAAGGCCTAGTGATTTTTTGGGATTTTATTATGTGAAATTTATGTAATAAATCATTAATTACAATGTATTGAAATATTATGTGTCATAATAATAAATATTTTTGAACGAAATATTACCATTATAACATCAAGGCTGAACAAGGAATAAACAGTTGAATGAGGTATCCCCACTCTTGGTGAATATTATACCACCACAACTGATTATCAAGTGGATGATATAATTCTATTACACAAATTAAACATAAAATATATCAATAATAAATCAACATCATCATGAATAATGGATCACCAACTCAATTCAGGTGGATATGGTTCCCCAAATACAATATAGAGTAGATAATGTACCATGAAATCATCTCATATGGTTGATGAGCTCCCAAAAACAAACTAATAGTGGATGATGAACTACTAAAATAATCATGGAGAATGAGGTGTCACAAATTAAATAATGTATTATTTCCAAAAATCATGTTGAATGATTTATCCCCCGTTGAATGATATATCACTAAACAATTATTCCATGGTGAAATGTCTCTCACCTAAATAAGAACCGAGGAAAAGAATCTGACACCAGATTCATCCCTATGTGGAAGACCTACTAGATATAATTATATAGTGAATGATATATCACATGTGATTGATGGATAACCACTCAATTATAATTTTAAAGACTCATCATTTAGTGCATGATATGTCTATATCATACAATATCAATGGTGAAAGATATATAATCAATACCTTCTATATAAAATGATATTTCACTACATCACAAACCTGAATGTGGGTGATTTACCACTAAAACTATGAGATAGCTGAACTATTCATTATCATATGCACACATTTTATGTAAATGACTAATCATTATGAACATCTTGTAGGGTAATCATCTAGGGAGATTCCCTTAGTATCACTATTTCCTCCTACCATGATTTGAGTGATATTGATAGATGTATTTCACTGATAATAATATAAAATAAAATTCTAATGAGATATTATTATGAACAAAATCATATCACAGAGAAAATTATTATAGTGAATGATAAACCACTCTCAGATTTAGTACCACAAACCTAAAATCCAACCAAGATCCTCACACATAGGAAGTAATGAACTAAGTAAAGATATGTAAATTCTTAAATTTTTGTATTGGAATAGGGTCTCATATAACTATAAAACTCATAAGGATATTTAAATATCAATACATGTCAAATCAAAATCTTCTTAGATTGTATATATTTTTAATTATCCTTTTAAACACATGGGTTTTAATCAAAAATGATAATTGAATAATGTTATAAATGGATCAAAATTAAATATAGGGGATATTAATATTCTTATGAATCCCTTGAAAAATAATTCTTCTACTTCCCATGGAATTATTTTCATTTATGTCCATGTTTTCAACACACAATGTTCAAGGGTCCTACCATGATCTGGTTATCATAACCTAACCAATAAAAAAGTAAGAGAACTTTATTTGTCTCTATCCCGGGCCATTATAATTTACTCAATAATTTCAATATCATATATTTCTAATTATGAAATGATAAAGAAGAATAATTCCATGTAATCATCATAGGTGAGCACCAATTTCAACTACAAAAACCTATATCTCTAGAGATCTATAAATAAGAGTTTGTTACCCCTAAATTCTTTATATCACCCAAATAATTCCACTCACATAGGCTAAAGATCCATCTACAACTAAATCATAAATGTAAAACTTATATGAGCTCCCTACGTTTTCCAATAACCCCATATGGTTTTCATATAAAATGGTACCTCCCATGGATACCATTATGGTCTCTCATACTCCCTTACCAAAACTCAAAATATCAAAAATATTTGAAAAAACATAATATTGAATAAAAATATGAACCACCTACCTCAATTATTGTTTTATCGCCTTAGTTAATCTTTTTAAACACTTTATCAATCTCATAAAAGCCTATACTAGCCAAAGGTATCCTCCACAAGGTTTTAAATCCCTTACAATTCAATTAAATATTTTACAAACATTTATAATAAATTAATTGAAAAAATTACATACATAATCCTATTAGAATGTAATGAGGGATAAATCAATAAAAAGTATAATTATCTCAATATCTCTTCTTATACGGTGTGATATACTCCCTAGGAACACCTAATGAAACTACCATCAAAATCCCCAATAACTGGGACAAAGAAAATAAAAATAAAAATTCCAATTTAATTTCAAACAAAGAAAAACATGTATAGTGTGATACATCAAATCCATCCACATCGAACCATGCACATTCATATGAATTCCCCATCATGGATGGTTGATTTTAATATTACATAGTGAAATAATATCACTAATAATTTGGTTAAAAACCTTTAATTAGATGATAAAGGGGGAATAATATCATACGTGACAAGTACTGAGCGTGTTAAATTGAATCGGTGTGATAAGAATTCTTCATATCACCATGGTTGAAGTGAGAAATAGATAATTAAGATAGGAATGTGAGTTTCTATCACCCATCCCACTCACCTTATATAGTTAGGATCTCATATATGGGTTTCTATTTAAGAAGGGGGAATATAACCATTTTTCACATATTTTTTAAAAAATCAATTTGACTACCATGACTTTTTGGCTTCCAGTGAACCTGGGATATATATATTTGGTTCTATCACCACAATAAAAACCATAATAAATTATATAGACAACCACTAGGATTATGGTGACTTCATAATTCCATAATCTAGGCTACCCCATTCACCCTACAATAATAAATCTACATAATTGTTTTTCCTACCATGAAAACAACTTGGAAACATCCCATAAAACATTTATAATTCATCTAGAAATAATAACTCCTAATCCAAATCCAAAAAATGAAATGAGTCCAATTTTCAGAATCATTTCATCCCAGTTCACCTTTGGGCCCTCTATAATAAAGCAGTGTCATCCGTTACAAAAATACCTAAGAGCCAACATTCCTCATTATTGGGTGTTACCATATAAAATCATATCAATAATGATCCTCTCAGGGAGGAACTGTATATACCTATCTAAATCAGGTGGAATGTACCATAATCATATACATATATGTTATCCTTACTATATATGAGTTATTGTACCAAAGTATAGTCAGAATCCCCATGTGTAACTAGTAAACATTATTCATGCTAAATCCTATAAGAAGAGTCCCAACAACAATATGTAGAATAACCCAAAACAAGTCTACACCTGTTAAATATAAATAATATTCCTCTAAATATTAAAGTAATTTTACTATCATAATTGATTCCCTAGAATATTAATATCATGTAACAAAATCATCCAACATGAATCCTATGAATAAATTTAAATAAAATATAATCCTTTCATAACATCTAATTTCATATGGAAACATTACAAGTAATTTGAAATAATGGAATCCATGAAATAATATATTAGACATAAATATGTATTTAAATTTTTTATGAAAGCCTATTTTTTAGGTGTATAGTGAAGATATATCGTATTTTATTCATGGTCATAATTTGTTTGAGTTACAACATTCATTGATATCAATGTAATCTTACCATATAAGCCATAGAATAATTTATATGTAGAATAAGGGACTTATTATACTATAGAAATATTATTATTACGGAATAAGAACATTGAATATCTCACCATGTTTCATGATTATATAGAACATTAAAATATATGGACACCAAAATTTAAACAACTCCATGGTATAATGGAATATTTAAAGAATCATTTTTAATACATAATGCTTAAAAATTATTTAAGGGATAACTATATTTTTGTTTAATTCAGTTATATCCATTTTATTTTTTACTTTTGGTTAGATATATTATATGGTAAGTCCCTCAATGTACCCCATGAAGCTATACTAGTAAAAAATTAGTCATATAAGAAAATATGTTAAGGGTCACCCACCCAATCCCATGTAAATTTAAATACCAAATACAATAATTAAATATTATCCACCATTGACAGTTTCATGAAATATAGAGAACACCCAAGATACGTTATGGTCTCTTACCAAATTAGAAATCATATATCAAACACATTTAATTGTTTTTGATAGTTATGATTGATGATTACATATTATATATGCGACATATAGGAGTAAACATACTATGAGAGACTTAAACCTCAACACTAAAAGAATATAAAATATTTTTTTCAATGAAAAATTATACACTTATCCAAAAAATTATAAGATAAGGGGGATCCTACATTATAATTGGTGATGGAGGAGTCCCAAAAAAACATAGTGATATTTATCATTGAATGATCAAACGACATTTCAACAAGAGTGAAAGGAACCAATAAAAGAGATCTAAATGGATGAAGAACACTAAAATAATAGTGTAAATGTTGACTGTTGTAAAAATAGGGTATCAATTTTTGGTAACAAAGGTCAATGAAATCCTATTATTTTAATTTATTTCAAATATCATTATATCTAATACATGATATAATCTGACTGTGGGCCATGTGGATATAATATTACCACTTTAACTCATGAACTTAAAATCATCACCTTTTACAAGTCAACATGGTATCAGGTGATGCAACACCTAGGCCCCCTCTATATAACTCTCCCTCACTCTCTCAAAAACATGTAAACACTTTTAAAAATTTTATTTTCACAAAAAGTTATCTATGGGAAACAATTGAAAAAATTTTCTACCTTGAAGGGTATGTGCCTTCACATGCACCCTCATATTAGTATTACTCTATGGGGGTTACCTAAAATGTGGTTTCTCACAACATCTTCCCCAAACCTCAGCATAATCTCTATGATGATAAGGAATTCAACATTACTATAATTCCTTATAAAAAATCCCTGATAAAAATGATTCATGATTTTTCACATTCTGTGCTTAAAGATTATAATAAAAGACTATTTTTCCCATATTCTAACACCCATGTGAGAATATATGAAAAAAACTATAGAGAAACCAGTTCATGTAATATACATCACATAACATAGTGTGTGATCCTCATATAGATTATGGGTATGTTTCATCATTGTTTTTTCAAGTGTTATCTACAAACACTATTTGTCATATTTACTTATATGGTGTATGATATTCATTGATATATCATAGAAGACACTTTTAGTGGAAAATGGTTCATATTATTTATTAAATTATAATTTTTTCACAATACATACAATACATGTAAATATAGAGCAGTTTTTATAGATATATCGGTGAACCTCAGGTTTTTCATGCACAGAAACACACACACACTATATATACCACAGTTACATGACTTTTGGGGTTTTTGTTAGTTCAAAAACAATACCAAAACACTACTATGACTTACACAACATGCTCTAATAGCTACACGGATTTTTAATAATGAGTTCATAATGTGCGTGAACTCTAATACACCCAGATATGTGTATTTTTCTCAAACATGTCATGATCTCTCTATATAAACACACCACATATGACTTATATTTTTCAGTTAAAAATATCTACTAATCAAAATTAGGGAATTTTTTTTATTGAGGTGTCATGTATGATGTGATACTTAACTCCTCATGGAATCCATAACTATAATGGCTCAAACCACTCTCGTCTATTACATTATTAAAATCTGAAAATTAAGGTGTTCAGGGAGGTAACAATGACTCATATCATGAGTTTTCCAAAATTCCATTTTTTCCAATGGTAGGTCAACCGAAGTCACATCAGTGACTCGTGACAGTGACTCTCAATGCTGGGTTAGGACCGGTGAGTCAGGAATGGTAAGTCATGGTAGTAGGCCAGGATGATCAGTGACAATGGTAAATCACACTAGAATGTCTTCAGTGGTGACTTGAAATGGTGTGTCACCTAATGATGACCCATCCACTGGTATCTTGTCTAATGGTTAGTAACTTAACAATGACTCATCTATCGATAGATCATACAATTTTGTTTCAGTCAATGGTGACTCATCCCCTAGTAGCTCATCCAACGATGATTCACCCAACGATGAGTCATCCACCTATACCTCCTCCAATGGTGAGTCACCCAACAAGGACTCATCCACCGATAGCTTATCCTACAATGAGTCATCCAATAATGACTCATACTCTAGTATCTCATCCAATGTTGATTCACCCAGTGGTAACTCATCTACCAGTTACACACAATAGTGACTCACCCAATGGTGAGTCATTTTCAACAGGATTTCAAAATTCTATTTTCACCATTTTTTCTAGTTTCACCCTTTAACATTTCCTTTGACGTGAATTGAGTTTAAAAAAAATGTAAGTGGTTTACAAGACATTTTATGGGATATAAAATATATCTTTAAATTCATAATTATCCCAAGGATTTTAAAATATTAAAACCACGGGTCGTTAGTCAAGATCTACCTTTAATAGGGAATTAAAAATGGATTCATATTCCATTAGCCATAGATCAGTTCATTCAATGTCAGGGACCTTCCATAGTTCATACCTTCTCCTATCACATGTAAAAAGGTGCCCATAACTTTTTTTCACTACGAAATTGTTTTGTTGTGTTGTGTCCTTCGTATCATGTTTCTAGGGAGGATTTTTCCTGCTACATGTGCACTCCCTATTTTGTGAAATAAGGAAGTTTTGATCGGTTTTTCTTTAAGTTAGGGATCCCTTTATATTTCATTAATTGGTTGATCATGTGGGTTTGGTGTATGATTTTTTACTTATTTAAAATAAAATAAATTATGATAATTGAATTTTATTAATATTCATATACATGGGAATGGGAAAAGTGATTTATGTTTTTGTTTTCTTATTATATTGTAGATATTGTGTTTTTTATTGGATAATCACCCACTTAAAATAATTTCCACCCGTGGTATTTTTTTTGTTCACCTAGAAAGGATTGTGAATGCCTATTGATGGAATTCTACTGAGCGACTGTATATATATAAATTTTTTTAACAATTCACACTTGGCTAATTAATGGATTCAACAGGATAAAACTATTTGTGTGATAATCCATGGATTAAAAATAATAAATTGAATGCAGAATGGATTGTTGAATCGAAATATTCTCTTCCTCGGGATTTTCAGTGGTTTTTTATTGTGGGTTTGTTCTGAGTTGTGTTATAGTAGAGTTGTGTGTCTTGTTGTGTGACGTGGGGTGGTACTATTGGTTAAACGGAATCTCAGGGTGAGAGATTAATTGATTGTGGAGTTGATGGGTAGTGTAGTGTAATGGTGCTTCCAATATGGTTGTGGTGAGTTTTGTTTTTTTCGGCTATGATATGGGAGTTTTTTGTGTTTTAGATGATGGATTGTCTGGATTACTTTGAATAAAAATAAAGGAAGTAGTTGGTATGAGTAATATACATGATGTTTCTTTATGATTCGCATGAAGAAATATTCAATCAATTTCTGAGGATTTGTACATTGTTAAATCATTAATGGTTGTTAAATAGAGATTAAATGTGAAGTGTGTTAAACTAGAAGGCTCATTTGCTTTCAAAAATACTATGGTGGTGTGGAACACATTCCTATGTTTCTTTTTGTGAGTTTAGATTAGTTTTTTCTCAGGTTGTGATGGAATGAGTTAATGAATAGATAATAAATTACAATAAATGGTTAATTAAATTTTCTTGGTGTATGATTTTATATCTGGATTATTTTGAATCATCTTTCAGTTATCAACTTTGGAAGTTACTATATCTAATAAATTCATTTAGAGTTATAAAAAAAGTTTTTAGTGTTATATAGTGTTTGCTTGTTTGGTTCAGAACCTATATGCTGAACATGAATGTCAGATACTATATATGTATACAATTATTTCCATGTGTTTTCTATACGCACGCCACCCTCATTGAGAAATATGTTCCGAAAACCCCCATTGTTACATGGGAGTATCAATTTCCCCAATATCCTAGTGGGAGGATGGATGGTTGGCCACCCACTTATCCATTCTCCCTCTTAGAGGTAGTGATGGCCTATGATTCTTAAGGTAGGTGGTGGGTTGTATATACCAGGTGTGTGCGAGTGATTTCTTTTTACAAGGTGTCTTTTGGAAGAGATGGTATGTGCTTCCCTAGTGTATATTAGATGAGGTGTGGTTATGGAACTGGTGTTTGTGGGTAGGATGTGTTCTGTTAGTGGAATAGGTGTCTGCGGGTGGGATTTGATGTGGAATGTTTCCCTACAATTAGCATGTGAGATTCTGTTGTGAGGCCCAGGTGTGTGCATGTGGGTTTTAATGTGGTTCCCTCGAATGAGGTGAAGGTTCTAGGACATTTACCATTAGGGTGTGAGAGAGGATAATAAGTGGGAACATGGTCCATGGTACCCTATCACTGATATTCTTACAACATTACATTACTTGAATTGGTTAATTTGTGATCATAATTTGGTGAAGTGAGAATTGTAAGTATGAATTGTTACGTGTCGTTGGTTTTTTCTTAACGGAGCCTTAGTATTCTCCTCCCACTTGTACACGAGAAACTAGTTTTCATACTAAGTATACATATATGCACACCCTATGTAATAAAAATTCTTTCTAGTTTCAAGGAGGACTATGGGGACCGTTCCAGGAACTAATAACTTAGACATTGGGAAAGTTTTTATGTCACTACAAAGATTAACTCTAGGAGTTTAATTAAATTTTAGGGGTTATGTTTTAAACATGCATGTTGGATAGTTTTGGATTATATTTTATAAATATGTTTTCGAGATTCATTGAGGATGATACATCTTATCTTGAGATAATGGTTACTATAAAAGGATAATGCCTAATTTTTTTTTGATATTTGTAAACCCTTAGAGCTGGTCTCCACCCTGGTGGCTATTGGAGTTGGGCCTTGGGGGTCATTATCTCTCTTCCTCCATTTACAGATTAGTAGGGACATCTTTGGAGGGAGAGGTCATGAAATAATTGCATCTGAGGCGATAGTTGAGAGATAGGATTGAGTTTTGAGTTTGGAACAATGATTATTTCATGGGTTGGTTGGGAAACAATTTTAGGTGATATTGGTTCATGATATGGGCCAGGGAAGACCAACTAGGACATGGAATTTTAGGAACCCCGTAATCTGATGAATGGAATTTGAGCCTATAAAATGACCAAGTGAGGACACACCATTATCTGGGTAGAGAACACGGAAAGTTATATGCATCATAATGTGTTGTTTTCATGTTTAAACTTGATTGTTTTGGGGAATTTAAAATAGATAATGAAATTAGATTGAATGAATCCAAAATAAAATTCCATACTACTCGGGATTAGGAATTTTTTTTTACCATTTCAGGTATGGAACCTAGACATTTTCCACATATGGCTTGTGTAGTTGAGCCTCATTTGTATGATCTAGTTGATCGATGGAGGATTGATCCAGTGGAAGATTATGAAAAGTGTTAGAGAATGTTATGTGCCATCCATAAGCATGTAATGTGAATGTACTAGTGTAGTGTTTGAAAAATAGAGACAAATAGATGTATTAAGAATATTTTGATCAACTTCTACTTGATCTGGGATCGAATGGGGTACAAGGTTCTATTGCCGGTTAGTCAGATGAGGGGGTAGTGTGACAGTGGTGGATGATGTACCTAGAGGGGGGGGGGATGTAGGGTAACATTATGTTGGTCGATTTTGAGAAGGAGTTCTATGAAGAAATCATTTCATCAAATATGAACAATGAAAAGAGGCAGGAGTTACTGTCCCTCGCACAAGGGAGTATGTTAGTATGGGAGATGGTGATTAATTTTTAGGATCTCTATTGTTTTGTTTTCAGATCATTTTCCGGATAAGGAGTCTCATGTGAGGTTCCTAGAGGAGGCACCTTTTCCATCTCTCAAGTACATGGTTACTCCCTTTACCTTGTCTATGTACGTGGCGGCTCAGAAAAAGGAATAAGTGATTGAGAGGATGCACTCATGGGGAGGAATACCATGATAGGTAAACCAGTAGGTTTATTAAAGAGGGAGGGTTACCAAAAGTAGGTCTCTTGTACTAGGGCCTTTAAGGTTATTATCGGCAGGTAGTCGACTTATAAAAGTTATATTCAATATTATAGTTCTCATGCCTCTCTAAGGGGATGGAGACGACGTGTTTCATATTTGGACTCTATGGGAATCATTAGAACTATGGTCCAACAGTCTTTCAAACTCAATATGGTGTAGGTTGATAGGTTCTCTGCTATCTTCGACAACAGTTGTCATCTAGGTTGTTTCAACAGCAGTGACAACAGACTCATTCTCCACCGAGGTGAGGCAGATATGGTTAAGGCTGACCTTAGTGTGTTCATCAGGGACCTCGACTCATGTGTGGTCAATGAGGTAGTCAACATCATATGGGAAGTGGAGTTGGGCATTGTCAGTTACATTCAATAGAGGTACTAGTTCCATCATGTATAGAGATCATTCGAGTTACTATTAGCTTGTTTAGTACCCTTTCTTGTGAATTGTTTGATTCATGAGATTTTCTCCCCTTTGTTTCACCCGGTCTAGACCATGATATTGGACTAGACATAGAGAGTATTTCAATGCCCCTGGTGTTGATTACGCTATTCATAGGTTAAACCAACCTTTTTATGTGTGCTGGGGATGTAGACTGATGATGGGGCAACATCAGTCCCCTGGGGATCTCTTCTTGCTAGAGGTTCATCCATATGATTTTATTCTCGACGTCAACAAGTTGTATTTTGTTCATTTCCTTATCGACTATTTCTAGAGATGAATCAGGTTTTAATATTTGGATGGCTGGCATACAGTTTTCATTAGCGAGCTGAGCTGTCAGATGGGAAATCGACATTTAGATCCACTTCATTCCTTATTGGCTGAGATGGTAGTGGATTCATCGTTCATTGATATGGTGGAATCCCCCAAGATAGTTTGGGTGTTCATGGATTTTATCCCTGAGGAGGTTGTGTCTTTACCCCCTCTATATGACATAGAGTTTGGGATATAATTGCAGTCTATTGCATGTCCAATTTTGATGGCTCCTTATCGGATGTAACCTTATGAGTTGTGGGAGTTGAGTATTTATATTAATTATATGAGGTAGAAAGGAATTATTCATCCCATTGTGTCAACATGGGGTGATCTAGTGTTGTTCTAAATGAAAGAGGATGGTGGTATGAGGTTGGGGATTGACTATTAGAGGTTTAATTAGGTAACAGTGAAGAACTGTTACCCCCTCCCAATGATAGATGTTCTATTCAACTAGTTAAGAGAGTAGAGTTGGTTTTTTATGATCTATTTTAAGTGTAGATATAATCAGTGGAATGTGAAGGAGAAAAATATCATGAATAGTACTTTTCGATGTAGTTTCTGGTACTTTTAGTTTCTAGTTATTCCATTCGATGGTATGAACGTAGAAGCTATTTTCACGGGGATTCTTATATCCATATTATATGAGTTCTTGGATTGGTTATTTTTCTTACTCAATGATGGAATCTTGATATAATTGATGTTAGATGAGGTGAATACTAAGCATATTAGTACTGTATTTTAGGACTTTCGATGCCACTGGCTTTACATAATGTTATCCAAGTGCATGATTTAAAAATTCTAGGTTCATTTACTTGGGCATGTGGTGTCCATATAGGGCGTTATAGTGGACACATCAAAGGTTTATATATTTGATTGTTGGGAAGAACAAAAAAATATTGAATAGGTTTATAGAATTAATGGTCTTGAGTATTATTACCGAAGGTTTGTACTCAATTTCTCTCAATTTTCAACTCCAATGATAGCTATGACTAGAAGAAACTATGAATTTGTGTGGAGTGAGTGGTTCTAGACAACATTTGAATATCTGAATGGGAAGTTGGCCAATGTTCATGTGCTCTTGTTTCCAAAGGAAGTGGTGATGTTCGAGGTGTTTTTTGATGATTCCCATCTTGTTTTTGGATGAGAGTTGATGTATTAAGTGGATGAGTCTCAATTGGGAAACTCATAGGAATAGTTGATATGTGATCGCATTGATCATGGTGAAGCCTTGGAGAGATGGACATAGGATGGTCATAATTAGTTGTTCTTCCATGAGAGGCTATTTGTTCTACTAGAAATTCACGATGGAGTCCACTATGAGTTTCATAGCTCATGATTAGTGGAACACCTCAGAGTGTCCAAGATGTACCTTGGATTTATGATTTATTTTTATGGACCTGGATGAAACGAGAAGTGGTAGAGTTTATAGAGACGTGTTTAGTGTTCCAGTAGATTAAAGCTGAGCACTAGGTACCTAGGAGTTTATTGTATCCCATAGATGTCCTGAGTGGAAGTGGGGGTGAAATATCAATGAAATTTATCACAAGGTTATCAAGAGCTCATGGACTCTACAATGTAATCTTGGTATTAGTAGATAAAATGACGAAATCTGATCAATT
This sequence comes from Viscum album, assembly GCA_963277665.1. NCBI lineage: Eukaryota > Viridiplantae > Streptophyta > Magnoliopsida > Santalales > Viscaceae > Viscum > Viscum album. The sequence goes on from OY728146.1 coordinate 530,101,548, forward strand.
CTTAGAGATCAAGGAGTTGAGCAATGTGGATGGAATGGAAAAGAGGTATGAAGATGAAGATGAATAGATTCATGGAGATCCAAGATCCATTATCTCAGAGCCGGATGCATGGTTTACCTCGTGAGTCTAGAGTGGACTACAACATGCTTTTTAAACTGAGTTATGCCTCACCACTTCCTTCCACCCATAGACATATGGGCAAAAAAACAAACTATACAAGAGCTAGAAGATATGTTACAAGAATGCATTAAATAACTTTAGTATATATTGCGTTAGAAAATTTTCCTTGGTCAAGTTTCCTTACAATAATATCTATCACTCTTCCATTGGAATGGTTTGGTTTGACTCATTTTGCAAAAGACTATGTTGTTCACATTTTTTCTGGACAGAGGTTGGGGAGACAATTCTTCATGGCATAGAGATTGTCTAGAGTATGACATTGAATTTTCATATTATTAATGATACAATGATATTTGTGTAGGACTGAAAAAAGTCATAATCTGGTCATAGGAGGATGACCTTGGAGTTTGAGGTTGGGGACCACAAGTTCATGAAGTTTTACAATCGATATGGGCAGTGGAGGTTTGGGAAAGGAAGAAATGTTTCTCCTAGGTTCATTGTACCTTTTGAGGAATAAGAATGAGTCTAAAAGGTGGAATAACATTTATCACTATCACCAAATTTTGAGAGGATCCAATACATCTTTCATATCTCTCACATTCACTGGTATCTTCATCATGACCCCCAAGTCATCGACATCGAGAGTTGGATATCGAAGATGACACGACATATGTCAAGAAACCATTAGAGATCCAATACCATCAAAAGACGGTTCTGCATGGATGGAACATTCCTTTGGTTTGTGTGTTTTGGAGGCATGGTTCCCTCGATGAGATTACATGGGAGTGAGAAGCACAGATGTGTGCCTAGTACCAAGATTTTTTATGAGTATTTCCTTGTTCTGTTTTACTTTGTAATGTGATGTTTGAACCTTGTTTGTTATAATATGAGTTGTTTCCTTATTTCATAATTTGTGAAAAAGTTTTTACATGTACAAAGGGGAAGAACAAATTCTTAATGAAGAAACATTAATTGTGATGCGAATAATGCTATGTCTGTCAGTCAGTACCACCTAGAGTGGAATGCATTTTTTAATGGAGGATGGGATTCTATGATTGGTGTTCTGACAATGTGGTTGTTGGGCTTGTGTTTTGTATCATCTGGTTGGTTGGGTAACCATATTTGGAGGAGGTGTTATATATAACGACCCATACTTTACATACATTGTTAATACTTCAAAATTGAAGCACACTTATTAAAACATATGACAAAACCACAAAGGACCGTATAGGTATAGTGTCTTTAGAAACTGGGAAACATAAACAACTGGTTCATAAATCTTCTACAGTGTCTCCCATTTATTTCATCATATCTAGGGTCCCTTTTAGCATATTCTACTTAATATCCATCTTCCTGACCTGGGGAAAAGAAAACATACAAAAAAGGGTGAGCTCAAATGCTCAGCAAGGGAAAATAAAGGAAATAAAAATCATATCATATCTTTTTGAAAATCATAACCTGCAAAAGAGATCATAATATCTTAACAAGGAATAAATCATAGAAGTGAAAATGAGATCCCCATAATCATAACATAAAACATGAAACTTTGTGGCATGCACACATAATCATGGAAAATCATTTCTTGTTAGTCATGACTCATTGCTAAGACTATCTTAGCAGACAAAGTCCATTTCTGAACCTAGTTCACTCCTCGTTTCAGTCCTGTATCACTGAACCGAAATAACCTTCCATTCCAGCCATGTCTATCTAATGAGATATAAATCTTTACCCAATGCATTGGAGGGAGATATTGGTCCCACCCATCTTATAATGAATCCTTTCTTATGTGTGCCACATAATCATAAATCATACATCATCGCATAACACATGTAACAAAAATGGGATTCTTGAAACATCATGACATCATAAAAAAATCATATAAGGTAAATGACTTCATAAAAATAATTTCCTCAAAACATAATGAAATCAATGTAATAATAGGGATAAAAACAGAACCCTATATTATCTTAGATGGAAAATAATTTTGATAAAACATTTGAAATCCATTCTTGAGGAAAATATCCTTTCTACTTCAAAATCACTTTTCTTTTCTTAACATGTTATAAAATTATAAACTAAAAGAAGTTGATTAAAAATAAACTTGAAAACTTATAAAGGAAGATTCTTGGAAATAATGTTTTAAAAATCCATTCTTGCCATATAAGTTAAAAAAAACATTCTTCGTACTTTTGTCGGAAAAGTCAAAAAGTACCTCGTACGAAAAACGACAAAAGATTCCTTTCATATCTTTTACTAAAAACTCACCGAAGGGTATAATTGGATATAAACTATTGTAGAAGGATGGAAATAATATTACATATTGAGGGAACATGGATGTGGATGATAAAATACACCCCAGTAATTACCAAAGTAAAAACAATCTCGGATAAAAGTGAGATTGTGATATTTCCCTTACCTTAGGTCCGATTTGCTTTATACGTGTCCGAAGCTCCTGTATAATGGTTTAAATAATGTTATTGACTTATTACAGAATCATACATATTGATATGATATCATATATGGTCATATTCTTAGCTTCTTATTAGTAATATTTCATTGTTACTTGTTACTCGGGTCATTATTGCCTTTTGTTCTTATGCGTGTTTTGCCGAATAAATTCTTATTCTTCGTTTAAGGTTATAGATAACTTATATCCAGAATGGTATTAGTGTAACATATATCATATTTATTCATTCAATTTATTTATATAATTACTATGTAATGATGATCATGTAGAACGAGTCGCATCACATCATGGAGATGGTATTCCGTACGTACGCACGAGCGATGATATTGTTCCCATGATCGTGGAATTGTATTTAAGTGTATTTATACAATTTCAGTATCAATATAACTTTATAATAATCATATATAGTTACTCATTACACCATTATACCCATCCTTGTAAGGTGATGGTGGAAAATAGAGTATACCACGGCGTGGAGACGGTATTCCGTGCGTACGCACGCGCGATGATTTCATTTTTACGTAGGATGGATAGAAGGTGAATTAGGGTTTTTTAATATTTATAATAACATATCAGTATGTAAGTAATACTTATGTTATTACTTTATCATGAAACAAATAAAGAAGAATAAGTTGAAGAAGAAAGAAATTGAAAAGATCGGTAATGGATATTACCTCTTCTTTGAAACGCTTCTTTGAATCCTCCACTTAGGGAACTAAGATTGGTATTTGAAGAAGACCATGAACTCTAGGATTATTATAGGGAAGTTGAGAAGAGATTTTGGCAGGGGTTGGCCGAGCTTGAGTGCTCAAATTGGTGTGAGGAGGAGGGGGAGGAGGTTCCCTTTTATAAGGGAGGAGAGGGGCACCTTAGGAATACCTCAGAATATTATTTTATATTAAAGTCAAAATCGGTTTATAATGGTTCCAAAGGGTCTTATTTCGAAGGTAAAGTGGGGATGGGTCTAACTCCTATCAAACAATAGGATTTAGACAAGTTTAGGTTATTATTCTAACCTTATCAATTAGATTTAACTCTAAGTTAAATAATTTAACTTTTACCGTGACTTTTTGTTTTCTTACACTATATGGTTAATACACTTACTATAACATGCCAAACGAACCCCAAGTTGTTTATTATTAATATATATATCCTTATATAAGTCATTTGGCCTAACCTTATATTTTTAGGAATAAAATAACAATTAATAATATAATATTTGATTTAAAAACTATTTTGTGTCAATTTTGACACTATTTGATATATGATTATCGTGAAAGTCATAACAGAATTATATGTTCAAAAAAAGTTGATTAAATAAACACTAATATATCATAGTAACCTAGAAAATTAGTGGAATTAATAAAAAGTCTCAAATTACATTTATTTGAGCATTTATAACATCAATTATGTTAACATTTCCTTAAAAGGGTAATTACTGCATCATAGTTGTGTCATAAATAAATAAATTTATTTAAAGTCTAAAAATTATAAATAAAATATCATTATGTAGGAAATACTTTTATCTTTCTAATGAATATTTATAATCGAATTTATCTTATGTATAAACCCATATTAAAAATTCTTTAGTTATTAAACTTTGATTTTAACTATTTTAACTATTCATTAAATAAAATAATATTAAATGTCATAATCTAATCCAAGTGGACCTAAATGGTCATATTATATTCATAAGGTTGTTTTTGGTCGAATTACACTTATCCAATAGAATTAGGACATGTGTTAGGGTAATAATAATATCATATTTACCCTTAGTTACCCTATTTACTATTAATCGCGGTAAAAAAAGTAAAAAGTTACTATTCACCAAAAAATTATTTTTATCTCATTTACCCACATTTTACTTACTGATATCAACCGTGTCGGTCGGATTTTCGAAATTCCATTCACAGAAGTGGTAAAATTAAGTTTTATGCAAAATTCAGTTTTTAACCTACCACTTAGTGGTTTCACTATTCATCAAAAATTGAAAGTTTTCAGAAAAATACCAAAATTTCACCCTAGGCTAATTTCGGTATTCCGAATCCAAAAATGAATTCCATTTTTAAAAATAAAATTTATAAAATTTCAAAAAGTTTTTATTACTATTCATAACGGCTAGTTTTAATAATATTTTAATAGCATATCGTTGTTTAGTGAAACTCGGTATTGCGTACGACGCAAGCTATCGAGGAAGGTCGCGATTGCATGTAAAGCAAGCCAAGCAAGTGTTGTGTAGAAAAAGATTCATTTGATGATTTATATAACATAAAAGTCTCGGGTGTTACATTCTACCCCCCTTAAAAAGAATTTCGTCCTCGAAATTCATCACTTTGTAACAAACAGATGAGGATACTTCTCCCTCATCATATCCTCAAGATCCCATGTAGCTTCTTCAAGTTGGTGGTTCCTCCATAAAACATTCACCAATCGAGTGGTCTTGTTTCGTAGGACTTTTTCGATACGATCCAGAATCTCTATCGGTTGTTCTTCATAAGAAAGATCTTGCTCCAGCGGTACAACTTCTGAGCTGAGTACATGTGAAGGATCAGGTATGTACTTTCTCAGGAGAGATACATGGAACACATCGTGAACTTGAGAGAGATTCGGTGGAAGCGTCAATTGGTAAGATACCTTTCCAACACGATCCAGTATTTTGAAAGGACCGATATATCTAGGGCTCAACTTCCCCTTCTTTCCAAATCTCATAACCCTCTTCCAGGGAGATATTCGTAAGAACACTTTATCACCCACTTCAAACTCTAGGTCTTTTCTTCGGTTTTCAGCATAACTTTTCTGTCGACTCTGAGCTTCCCTTATGTGCTGTTGAATAGATCTGACCTTTTTTTCCATTTCATCAACGAGATCAGGTCCTAATAGCTTTCTTTCCCCAACATTATCCCAGCAAGTTGGAGTCCTACATTTCTTTCCAGAGAGAGCTTTATAAGGAGCCATCTGAATACTTGAGTGAAAGCTATTATTATAAGAAAATTCCACCAAAGGGAGGTGTTGATCCCAACTTCCTTTGAAATCCATAGAGCAAGATCTCAACATATCTTCTAGGGTTTGAATTGTTCTCTCAGACCGACCGTCTGTCTGAGGATGATAAGTAGTGTTGAAACTCAACTCTGTATCCAGAGTATGCTGAAGACTTTTCCAGAACTTCGAGGTAAATCTCGGATCCCGATCAGATATAATAGAAATTGGTACTCCATGCAATCTTACCACTTCCTTTACATATATCCTGGCAAGCTGGTCCAGAGAGAAATCCTATCTAATAGCAAAGAAGTGTGCAGACTTTGTAAGACGATCAACTATGACCCAGATAGCATTATTTCCTTTGGATGTTTTAGGAAGTCCTGTGACAAAGTCCATAGTGATATTTTCCCATTTCCATTCGGGTATGGGTAATGGTTGTAACATCCCCTTAGACTTCTGTCTCTCAGCTTTAACTTGTTGACAAACCAAGCATCGAGAGACATATTCAGCAACATCTCTTTTCATGCCATCCCACCAGAAGTACTCTTTCAGGTCCTTATACATCTTCGTGCTTCCAGGATGAATAGAGAATGAAGAACTATGAGCCTCATCTAGCAGCTCCTTCTTTAATTTGGGGATGGGAGGAACACAAACCTGATTCCTGAACTTTATTATCCCATCACAATCAAGGTTTAATTCAGGAACATTTCTCACCTTCTTTTGTAACTCGACATCTTCTTTCTGTGCCTCTTTAATCTTCACATGTATAGATGGTTGAACATTCATTTGAGAAAGATAAGATTTTTCCCCTTCCATTATAATTCCAAGATCCATACTTTGTAAATCCATAAATATTGGATCTTTTGTGATCCTCATCATGGATAAACTAGCATGGTCTTGTCGACTTAATGCATCTGCCACCTTGTTTGCTTTCCCAGGGTGGTAATAGATTGAGCAGTCATAATCCTTAATCAGCTCCAATCATCTTCTTTGACGCATATTCAGCTCCTTTTGTGTGAAAATATACTTTAAACTTTTATGATCAGTATAAATATCACACCTTTCACCATAAAGGTAATGCCTCCAAATCTTTAATGCAAAGATCACCGCAGCTAACTCCAAATCATGTGTTGGGTAATTTTGCTCATGGATTTTCAACTGTCGTGAGGCATAAGCTATCACCATATCATTTTGCATAAGAACACACCCCAATCCCTTCTTGGATGCATCACTGTAGATCACAAACCTTTCTCCACTACAAGGCAGTGTGAGCACAGGTGCACTAGATAACCTTCTTTTCAACTCCTTGAAATTCTCTTCACATTCCTCTGTCCAAACAAACTTAACTCCTTTCCGAGTCAACTTGGTGAGTGGATTAGATAATCAAAACGTCGATAATATCCAGCCAAACCAAGAAAACTTCGGATCTCAGTTACTATTGTTGGTCTCGACCATCTTTCGATAACCTCTGTTTTTGCTGGATCCACAGATATCCCCTCTTTTGAGATTATGTGACCCAAAAATGCAACTTTTTGAAGCCAAAATTCACACTTGGTAAATTTGGCATAAAGCTTCTCCTTTCTCAGGGTCTTCAATATAATTCTAAAGTGATCTTCATGCTCTTCCTTGCTCTTTGAATAGACAAGAATATCTTCTATAAAGACTACCACAAATTGATCAAGATAGTCTCTAAAGACTCTATTCATTAGATCCATGAAGATAGCAGGGGAATTAGTAAGACCAAATGGCATCACTATAAATTCATAGTGTCCATACCTTGTACGGAAATCCGTCTTTGGTATATCCTCCCTTTTGACCCTTAATTGATGATACCCTGAACGAAGATCAATCTTGGAAAAGTATTGAGCTCTGCGTAGTTGGTTAAATAGGTCATCAATGCGTGGGAGATGATATTTGTTCTTGATAGTGATATTGTTAAGTTCTCGATAGTCAATGCAGAGTCTCATTGATCCATCTTTCTTCTTAAAAAATAGAACAGGTGCTCCCCAAGGTGACGCACTAGGGCGTATGAATCCCTTATCAAGATTCTCTTGGAGTTGCTTCTTCAATTCCTGCAACTCAATTGGGGCCATTCTATAAGGTGTCTTTGAAATAGGCAAAGCACCCAGTATGAGTTCTATTGAAAACTCAACTTCACGATTTGGTGGAAGACCTGGTAATTCCTCCGGAAAGACATCATCAAACTCCCGTACGATGGGCATATTCTTAATCGTGAGTTTCTCACCAACCATTTGAGATAAATAACCTTCATTTAGTGGAATCAATACCCATAAAATGGAAGAAATTTCCACTGGAAGGTTATGTTCATACTTGCATTGATAGACGATCATAGATTGATCTGGAATATGAAATGTGACTTCCCTTCTTTGGCAATTGATATGAGCTCCGTATAAAGAAAGCCAATCCATGCCAAGAATCACATCAAATTCCACTAAAGGAAGGATCACAATATTTGAAGGAAGCACTTTCCTACAAACGTCAGTTGAAGAAGAATTATAAACTTTTGATGTGATCGATGTGCCATTAGGTGTTGTCACAGCTAACTCAACATCTAATTGTTGAGGTAATACGGTGATACCCTGAGAAAATTCTTCAGAAATAAAAGAGTGGGTGGATCTAGAATCAAATAAAACATTTGATACTTTAGAGTGGATGGTAAGTGTACCTTTCACCACTTCATTATCGTACTCCACATCGCTGATAGAAATTGCATGTGACTTTCCTTTGTCTTTAGCCTTATGAGTTTGTTGACGTCGACCATAATCATCAACCCTTGGATTTGGGCATTGATTGGCATAATGCCCCATCTCCTTGCACTTGAAACATTGAAGTGTAGTAGGTTCATTCTGTGTATCCCTTCCTTTATTTGCATCATTAGACATCTTCTTCCCATTATCGCGGCATTCAAATGCCCGATGACCGTCCTTTCCACATTTAAAACATTTACTTGTCCCTTTAAGACAACTCCCTCTATGTTTCTTTCCACACTTTGAGCATAAGGGAAATCTCATCTTCTTTTTAGTGTGCTCTTTAGATTTTCCTTTTAATTCCATTTTCCTCTTCTTATCAAACCCATATGACTGATGGGTTACTCCAATCTCCATCTCGACTTTGAGAGCACATCGAACGATTTCCTCGTAGCTATTGAAGTCCCTTATGGATAACGCCCTTCGAAGACTTGGTTTTAAGCCACTAAAGAATCGATCAATCTTACTCTCAGGTTCGATAATAATACCAGAAGCGTACCTTGCAAGTCTTGTAAAATTTTCTTCATAGGTACCAACAAATTCATCATCCCTTTGCTTCAGTTCAAGAAACTCTTTCTCCATCTTTTTTCGGAGAATACGAGGGAAGTACTTATTGAAAAATAAGTTCTTGAACTCGTCCCATTCCATGGACTCAATTTCATCCCTTTGCCTCGTATTCTTAATAAGATTCCACCATTGATCAGCATCTTCTTCCAAATGATACACTCCTAGGATGACTTTATCATGTTCATAACATTGAAGAACTGAAAATATCTTTTCAGTAGTACTAATCCATTGTTCAGCAACTAATGGATCAGTAGACCCGTTGAAAGAAGGGGGACACTGCCTCATGAAGGATTCAACAGAATGTTGCTCCTTCTTTTGCTAGTTTGGAAGTCCTGCATGATTCATAGCTTGAGAAAGTTGTGTGACCATGGCTACAAGATTTTTCATTCCAGCTCCCATATCGTTTGGTTGCTCAGGGGGACAATCATTGTATTGCCCATCACATTCTGCATTAACACGGTTCCTTCGGGTTCCATCCATTGACTAAAACCAAGAAGAATAGTGTGAGCAACACTAATTATAATAGGAAAACCACATAATTCAAGAATAAAATTTTCATGCTTAAGGTATTATCCTAGGTTATTCATGGCCATTTCTAAAACACTAATATTGTGTTCTATGCTTAGACTTATCCTTAGGGTTCTTACTAAGGCTTTCACATCCTAGTTTCCAATGGTTGACTATAACCTCCCTCTGATACCAACTATAATGACCCATACTTTACATACATTGTTAATACTTCAAAATTGAAGCACACTTATTACAACATATGACAAAACCAAAAAGGACCGTATAGGTATAATGTCTTTAGAAACTGGGAAACATAAACAACTGGTTTATAAATCTTCTACAGTGTCTCCCATTTATTTCATCATATCTAGGGTCCCTTTTAGCATATTCTACTTAATATCCATCTTCCTGACCTGGGGAAAAGAAAACATACAAAAAAGGGTGAGCTCAAATGCTCAGCAAGGGAAAATAAAGGAAATAAAAATCATATCATATCTTTTTGAAAATCATAACCTGCAAAAGAGATCATAATATCTTAACATGGAATAAATCATTGAAGTGAAAATGAGATCCCCATAATCATAACATAAAACTTGAAACTTTATGGAATGCACACATAATCATGGAAAATCATTTCTTGTTAGTTTTGACTCATTTCCAAGACTATCTTAGCGGACAAAGTCCATTTCTGAACTGAGTTCACTCCTCGTTTCAGTCCTGTATCACTGAACTGAAATAACCTTTTGTTCCAGCCATGTCTATCTCATGAGATATAAATCTTTACCCAATGCATTGGATGGAGATATAGGTCCCACCCATCTTATAATGAATCCTTTCTTATGTGTTCCACATAATCATAAATCATACATCATCGCATAACACATGTAACAAAAATGGGATTCTTCAAACATCATGACATCATAAAAAAAATCATATAAGGTAAATGACTTCATAAAAACAATTTCCTCAAAACATAATCAAATCAATGTAATAATAGGGATGAAAACAGAACCCTATATTATCTTATATGGAAAATAATTTTGATAAAACATTTGAACTCCATTCTTGAGGAAAATATCCTTTCTACTTCAAAATCACTTTTCTTTTCTTAACATGTCATACAATTATAAACTAAAAGAAGTTGATTAAAAATAAACTTGAAAACTTATAAAGGAATATTCTTGGAAATAATGTTTTAAAAATCCATTCTTGCCGTATAAGTTAAAAAAACATTCTTCGTACTTTTGTTGGAAAAGTCAAAAAGTACCTCGTACGAAAAATGACAAAAGATTCCTTTCATATCTTTTACTAAAAACTCACCGAAGGGTAAAATTGGATATAAAATATTGTATAAGGATGGAAATAATATTACATATTGAGGGAACATGGATGTGGATGATAAAATACACCCCAGTAATTACCGAAGTAAAAACAATCTCGGATAAAAGTGAGATTGTGATATTTCCCTTACCTTAGGTCCGATTTGCTTTGTACGTGTCTAAAGCTCCTGTATAATGGTTTAAATAATGTTATTGACTTATTCCAGAATCATATATATTGACATGATATCATATATGGTCATATACTTATCTTCTTATTAGTAATATTTCATTGTTACTTGTTACTCGGGTCTTTATTGCCTTTTGTTCTTATGCGTGTTTTGCCGAATAAATTCTTATTCTTATTTTAAGGTTATAGATACCTTATATCCAGAACAGTATTAGTGTAACATATATCATATTTATTCATTCAATTTATTTATATAATTACTATGTAATTATGATCATGTAGAACGAGTCACATCACATCGTGGAGACGGTATTCCGTACGTACGCACGAGCGATGATATTGTTCCCATGATCGTGGAATTGTATTTAAGTGTATTTATACAATTTCAGTATCAATATAACTTTATAATAATCATATATAGTTACTCATTACACCATTATACCCATCCTTGTAAGGTGATGGTGGAAAATAGAGTACACCACGGCGTGGAGACGGTATTCCGTACGTACGCACGCTCGGTGACATCATTTTTCCGTAGGATGGATAGAAGGTGAATTAGGGTTGTTTCATATTTATAATAACATATCAGTATGTAAGTAATACTGATGTTATTACTTTATCATGAAACAACTAAATAAGAAGAAGTTGAAGAAGAAATAAATTGAAAAGATCGGTAATGGATATTACCTCTTCTTTGAAACGCCTCTTTGAATCCTCCACTTAGGGAACTAATATTGGTCTTTGAAGAAGACCATGACCTCTAGGATTATTCTAGGGAAGTGGAGAAGGGATTTTGGTAGGGGTTGGCCGAGCTTGAGTGCTCAAATTGGTGTGAGGAGGAGGGGGAGGAGGTGCCCTTTTATAAGGGAGGAGAGGGGCACCTTAGGAATACCTCAAAATATTATTTTATATTAAAGTCAAAATCGGTTTATAATGGTTCCAAAGGGTCTTATTTTGAAGGTAAAGTGGGGATGGGTCGAAATACTATCAACCAATTGGATTTATACAAGTTTGGGTTATTATTTTAACCTTATCAATTAGATTTAACTCTAAGTTAAATAAATTAACTTTTACCGTGACTTTTTGTTTTCTTACACTATATGGTTAATACACTTACTATAACATTCCAAACGAACCCCAAGTTATTTATTATTAATATATATATCCTTATATAAGTCATTTAGCCGAACCTTATATTTTTAGGAATAAATAACAATTAATAATATAATATTTTATTTAAAAACTATTTTGTGTCAATTTTGACACTATTTGATATATGATTTTTGTAAAAGTCATAACAGAATTATATGTTCTAAACAAGTTGATTAAATCAACACTAATATATCATAATAACCTAGAAAATTATTGGAATTCATAAAATGTCTCAAATTACATTTATTTGAGCATTTATAACATCAATTATGTTAACCTTTCCTTGAAAGGGTAATTACTGCATCATCGTTGTGTCATAAATAAATTAATTTATTTAAAGTCTAAAAATTATAAATAAAATATCATTATGTAGGAAATAGTTTTAGCTTGCTAAGAAATATTTATAATCTAATTTATCTTATGTATAAACCCATATTAAAAATGTTTTAGTTATTAAACTTTGATTTTAACTATTTTAACTATTCATTAAATAAAATAATATTAAATGTCATAATCTAATCCAAGTGGACCTAAATGGTCATATTATATTCATAAGGTTGTTTTTGGTCGAATTACACTTATCCAATAGAATTAGGACATGTGTTAGGGTAATAGTAATATCATATTTACCCTTAGTTACCCTATTTACTATTAACCGCGGTAAAAAAAGTAAAAAGTTACTATTCACCAAAAAATTATTTTTATCTCATTGAACCACATTTTACTTACTGATATCAACCGTGTCTGTCAGATTTTCAAAATTCCATTCACAGAAGTGGTAAAATTAAGTTTTATGCAAAATTCAGTTTTTAACCTACCACTTAGTGGTTTCGCTATTCATCAAAAATTGAAAGTTTTCAGAAAAATACCAAAATTTCACCCTAGGCTAATTTCGGTATTCCGAATCCAAAAATGAATTCCATTTTAAAAAATAAAATTTACAAAATTTCAAAAAGTGGTTATTAATATTCATAATGGCTAGTTTCAATAATATTTTAATAGCATATCGTTGTTTAGTGAAACTCGGTATTGCGTACGACGCAAGCTATCGAGGAAGGTCGCGATTGCGTGTAAAGCAAGCCAAACAAGTGTTGTGTAGAAAAAGATTCCTTTGATGATTTATATAACATAAAAGTCTCGGGTGTTACATTATATGATTTTGAGTTTTCACTCAAACATTCTAACAATATTGGGTGTTTTATCATTGAATATATATTTTGATAGTAGTGTTTCAAGTGTAGCGAGATCTTTGAAAGGTATCTCACAGTGTAGTTCTTCTGAAACCTATTTCATCAGAGTTTGGGTTGAATTATCAAGGGAGAGAATTGCTTCAGATACATGTAATGTAATGGAACATACCTCACCATTCCAATTTATTGTGAAAACCTATTCTTTAAGGTGTTCTATGTGGTAAAAGTGGATCATTTTAAGATTTTTTCAAAATTCATGTTTTTCCAATGGTAGGTCAACCCATTGGCGAGTCGTGTTAGTGACTCACAATGGTGAATCGAAAGTATGGATTAGGACTAGTGATTTAGGAATGATAGGTTGTGATGTTAGGTTGTGACGGTGCATCACAATGGTGACTCACAGTGTTAGGTAGCCAGTGATGGGCAACAGTGAGTCACCTAATAGTGACTCATCCACCAGTAGCTCTTCCAACGGTGAGTCACCCAATGGCTACTCATCCACTCATAACTAATCCAATGGTTGGACATCCAACAGTGACTCATCCACCGGTACCTCATCCAACAATGATTCACATAATGGTGATTCATCCACAGGTAGTGTGTCCATTGGTGAGTCGACAAATGGTGACTCAACTACCAATAGATCATCCAATGGTGAGTCACCTAATGGTTAATCTTCCACTGGTAGCTCTTCCAACAGTGAGTCACCCAATGGTAATTCATCCATCAGTGACTCCCAAAGGTCACATACCCAATGGTGATTCATTTATGATAGTTTGTTAAATTTATAGTTTTCTCAATACTTTCCAATTTTTACCTTTAACATTTCAGTTAATAGGAATTGAGTTTAAAACCAAATATATTTTTGTTTGACATCATTTCATGGGATATAAAATATATCTTTAAATTCAAAATTCTCCTATGGATTTTAAATTACATAAAAAAATGGCCTTGGTAAAGATCCACCATTTATGGGGAATTAAAAATGGTATCATACCATGTTAGCCTCATATATGATCCTTGAAAAATAGAGTGATTCCCAAGTTTTTTCCTTCAATATTATCTTAGAATAAGGAACCAAGAACCATTATTCCTTAATCATTTATGCACTTGTGCTATGGCCTTTATATTGTGTTTCCCTAGATGATTTTTCTACTGCATGTGCGAACCATGTTGGGTGTAATCAGGAATTGTTGATCAGTTCTTCTTTGAGGTATTGATCCCTTATTCATTATTTATTTTTTGTATCATGAAGGTTGGGATTATGATGTTCTCCATTATTAAGATTGAAGATTTCCAAATAAAATAATTTAATTGGATATATTTAAAATCTATATACTGGGTTTGGGAAAAGTGAGTCACGATTTGGTTTTTTTATTTTGTTGATTATATTGTGTTTTGAATACTCTTATCACCGACTGAAAATCTTGTCCCTTTGAGGTATTTGTTTGTGCACTTGGAATGTCTTGTGAATGATTTTTTTGGTCTTCTATTGAACAACTTTATAAATATCAAATTGATTAACCAAATACACTTGTATAATAAATGGATCCCCAAAGATCAAACAATTTTTATAAAAACCATTAGATTAATAAGTGGAAAATTGAATGAGGAATGCGTTATTTAATGTTAATTTTCTTTACCTTGGAATGTGTGGATTTAACTGTGTGATGTGGGGTGGTACGAGAGGTGAAATGGAAACTCGGGTTGAGGGATTGATTGATTGTGGAATTGATGGGAATTGTTGTGCAGTAAGGCTGCCAAGATGGTTGTGGTGAGTTTTATTTTTTGTGGATATCTGATGTGGGTTTGTTTTGGTTGAGAATATGGATTTCTTCGAATGAAATTGATTAATCATGATTAATTTAGTTGGTATAATAAATTTACCTGATGTTTCTCAATGTGTAGAATGTAGAAAGCATCAATCCATATCTATGTATTGGTACTTTGGTAGAGAACGAATGGGTTTTAAATGGAGAGTACATGTGATGTTCGTTAAACTACCATAACCTTCACCTTCTTAAATGAATATGTTGGTGTCGACAACTTACTTGTGTTTTTAGTTGCCAGTTGTTCTTAGTAGTTTCTCAGGTAGTGAAAAATGAATGAATGAATAGTAAACAAAGAATAAAATTGGTTAATTTAATTGGATGTTGGTTTGATTTGAGTTATATCTTGTCGTGAAGTGGATTTCATTTATCATATTTGGATATGACCATTTCTAATAAATTCATTTATATGTAGTAGAAAGGTTGACAGTGTTATGGAGTGGTTTATTGTTTGGTTTACAACCCATTGGATGGGATTTAATATTTGACACTCTATATGTTTACCTTTATTTCCTTTTGTATTGTATGTGAACCCTACCCATATTGAGATCAAGGGGCCGAACACCCCCACTTTTATGGGGGATGATGTCTTTTCCAAACACCATGATGGGAGGATGGATGGATGGGCACCAACTCTTATGTGCCCCCTCTTATAGGTAGTGATGGACCACAATTCTTCATACATGTGGTGGTTTATTAAGGCTAGTGTGTGAAGGCATGTTCTATTTATTAGGTGTCTTTTAGAAGAGATATAGTTTTCTTCCCATGTGTCTTAAGTATGATGAGTGGTTGTGTCCCTAGTGTCTAGGGGAAGGATGTGTTTTGGTAGTGGTTAGTATATATCATATGTGTCTATGGGTGAGAAATTGTTGTGAGGCCCAAGTCTGTACATGAATGTTGCGATGTGGTTCTTTCAAGAGAGGTGGGGGTTCCTAGACATTTCATGTTTGGGTGTGAGAGTGGTTAATCAGTGGGAAAGTGGTGTCGGGTGTCCGATCACAGATGATCTTACTATATTAATTAACATGACTTTTATATTTGTTAAGCGTACCTTGGTGAGGTGGGAATGGTTAATAATCCATGTTAGGTGTTTTTGGGATTTTTGTTTTCTCATGAGATAATTAGTATTCTTCCCCCACTTTTACAATAGATTTTATGGTTCTCTTACTGAGTATACTTTTTTCTCACTTTACATTCTAAATCTACTCTTAGGTTTCCAGGAGGACTATGGGAACCATGTCAGGTGCACCTAGTGCAGACTTTAGTATAATTGTTTTGTCACTACATATATTTAATTTTAGTTATTACCTTGTTTAATTAATTTTTTTTACCTGCTCTATTTTAAACATAAATGTGGGACAGTTTGGTCTTTAATTTATATTTATGCCATGGAGTTGTTTGGAGGATGATACATTATATTTCTAGATCTTGGTTACTAAAAAAGGGTAATAAATCCCATTTTGTTATAATTTTATACCCTTGGTGTGGGTCGCCTCCCCAGGGCCTAATGGTGGTAGGAATCAGGGGTGATTGTATCTCTTCCTCCATTTTCAGCTTAGAAGGTGAATTATTGGAGGGATGGGTCATGACAGTAACACCCCAATTTTTTTTTTGATTTTTTTCAAATGAAATTAATATTTTTGATATTTTATGTTACATGAAATATTGATATTATCTTTTGTTACACATAACCTTGAGTTTATGTTGCATTATTCATAATATTAAACTTAAAATACATTACATGGAAAACTATGTTTAAACAAAACTTGACATACAATTAAAATATTATGATATGATAGTTATCAACCAGCCATTTGAATGGGATGTATGATTTGGATTAACTAAACTAGGAAATATATTATTTAAATATATATATATATATATATATATAATGAATTATTTGGTGACCAATTAGTTATAAATGGATGTATGGAAATCATTTTAAAAAAAACTATTTTTAGATACATAAACATGTTATACCTCAATAAATTAAACAAATTAGTATTAGTGCATGATTATAATTAATGTATATATAATATATTCAATAAATTTTCAAAAAAAAATATTAAGAGTTTTCTATAGTGGATATAATTATAAATATAATGTTTCAGATAAAACTATATTTACTAAAAAAATAGTTTTTCCACCTTTATGAGACTATTTTAATATTAAATGAAATTATTTTTATAAAATTTATTAGGTAAATAATGCTAATTTTTTTAAATTTTAATTTAATACTTACCTGAGGGTAAATTTTTGGGATTTTTATAATGTTTAATTTCTTATGAATAATAAAAATTACTAAATTGTGATTGAAAACATCCTTTTTTAATTTATTCATAAAGATAAATTGAATTTTAATTATTTTAATGTAAAATTAGTTCCACTATACATAATTCAATAAATTTTTTGTAATTGGTTATTTACCTTTCTTCGTATGAAAAATGTGGGAGAACTCAATTATTTTCCAAAATACCATTTGTCCCCCCCCAATTATAAAAGGACACCCTCATTCCTCTCTTCCTACTACCTTAAAACAATTTTAGTTCGACCAAAACTTACCCAAATCACTTCCAAATTTTTTCCTCTAATCCTAGTGTAATTTTTAGAAAATATCTATCCAAGAATTTCTTTTAAAACAAAACATAATGAGGATACCTGAATAAGAGGTAACATTTCTTAAAGAGCATATTTTGATTTCTTCCTCACCCTCCTTCATTTATTATTATATCATTGTTATATAGTAACCTAATTTTCTTTCATACATTGATATGATTTTATTTTATGGTAATTACCAATAACCATCTCCACATACATCAAATGGGATATAAAATCAATGTTACTTTGTATGGAGGACTACCTCCTTTTGAACCTATTCTATTGTCTTCCATAGAGACCTCTCACGGTTCTAAATAATGGTGCACTTATTGTTTATACATATTTTTATTACATTAATATAGTTTTTTAATTTTTATATCAGACAAGAATTCATGTTTTTTATTTTTTTGGAATACGATATCGTTGCTCGTGTGTAAGGTAGGATACCACATTACATAGTGATATGATTCAGTCATGATTTACATAGAAGGTATTACAAATCAATTTAATAAAAATACATGATATATATGATGTTTAAATAATTCTCTAATGATAATATATTTCATTAAATTTCCATTATTTAATATTTCAAAAAATTGAACAACGTTCATATATATGTATGACCTACAATATCCACAAATGAGGTATTTAATTTTATATCACAACATTTGATGGGTTATTATAAATACACATATACTGAATATATATGTTACTTGATTCATGGTTATAATTTTTCAATTATAGATGTGGTCAATGTTAGGGGAAAAAATATAAAACAAATCAATACATATATGAAAAACAAAGCAGTTATTAACTGAAACATAACTTTAACATGGAATTAATAATAAACATATAATAAAATATAATAAGAAAAATCATATGTAGAATGAAATATATTAATATTATTCTGTAACACATTTATTATATTATTATAATTATTATAATATATTTTTTATGGGTTTCAACCAATGTTAAGACTTAAGGTAATAGATTTCTAGCCTTTGTAATTTTTTAGAGACATATAAAAAATAATCACACATTTATTTTTATTGTGGTTATATAATACCACATTGACTTGTTATATAATTAACAAAATTATTTTCATGATATTTAGTTTATTATGTCATGCTTTAAAGGGTATTAAAATAAAAATATTACCAAATCGGTGTGGGATTTCTTTCTAAAATTTCCTTCTTTAAGACCTATGTTATGTTATACACCAATATACATTGATGATTTGTATATATAGACCATTAGACATATATTATCTTGAATTTTTTTATCCTTATTAAATTATAAATTCATTTTAATTATATTCCATCTGGGGGATCACGTTTCAAGGTTACTAAAGTGGTAAAGATTTTATGTTACAATCCCATTGTTTGATGAGACTGATTATGACTATGTTTTCAATAATCAAATCTTAATATGAAACTGTAAATAAATTCTTAAATCTTATTCTCATCTAGCTATTTAAAGTTAATAAATGATCCTTTTTTATTTTCCTCAATTCACATACTCAAGAGTCTAAACATACTTTTTTTTAATATAAATAATTTTTTTGGAAAGAATATTTATCCAAAATAATTATTCTAAAAATATTTTCAAAAATGTTTCTAACATTTTTAAATAGATGTTTTAGTGAAAATTATACCCATGTTTTACTATTATTTTAAAAAAGAATTATGGGAATATTTATAAACGTTTCCAAACAATGCCCATATGGATTTTATCGAAAATCTGAATGAGATATTTGATTTAATGAGTATGACATAAAGGTAATTTTCATCCATAATGACCATTATTATCATTGAATAATATTTTATAAATATTCAATTAAGTTTTCAATGAAATGTATTTTCAGAAAAAAATTTCAATGTGAATAATTTATTTTCCATAGTTAAATTTTTAGATAAACTTTCAAGGTTCCATTATAGGTTTGTAGGATTATTTTCAAGGAAAGGGATTTTGAAATTGTTTTTTCAATGGTAAAAGGTTTTTTCCTCATTAATTATTTCAAATGATGTTGAAATATTCCTTAAAAAATATTAAATGTTGTTTTATAAGAAATGGATTTTGAATAGGTTTTCTACAATAAATTGTAAATTTTGATGTAACGCTTTTTCCTTAAGAAATTTTCCAACAGATCATTCAAAATCGTTATCTATCTATGATATAATACTTTCATATAATTTTTATAGTACTATGTATATGAACCGAGTTTGCCATTTTTATTCATTCTTTAAATGGGTTTTGGTTGTGATGATATGAAATTTATGAAACTTGTTTCACTTCCCCTGGTTATACCATAAAAGAATAACTATGAAAAAACTTATTTTTATGGGTTATTCTATGATAAAATAATGAAATCACTATGAAACATGCCTATTTTTCATAGGATATGATATAATGTATTGATAATGAAACCATTTTCATATCATTTGTTATGATATGATGAATTTCATATGACCTATTGGTACACATAATTTTTATTTTAATTATTTGAATGTTGTTATGTTTGAACCAAGTATGTGGTTACATTATGATCAAGAAAATGGTTATTTTATAAAAAGTTAACGATGGGAACTATATCTCCCTCCAATTCTACAGGAACATATTTATATCACAAGAAATAAAAAACACTGAAACTGGGAGTGAACTCAGTTGTGTAAGGTACTTTTTCTATCATCAGGGTCATGGGAGTGAATCATGACAACTATAATTGTATGGTGAGTGAACCCATTTAAAAACAGGGAACATGATTTCACTGGAGATTTTGGTGTTTCCCACACTAGAGGTATATCCACTAATTGAGTTCCCCTATATTCTTTGGAAATGTGCCTTGACTACTAAGTAAATTATTCTTTATAAATATATGCATGTCCAAATTCAATGTCTCATGCCAATTTTATGATCTCATGGATCATGTTCATTGATTATCTTTTGATTCACGTATTATATCCTATCAATAATTATTTCATAACTCTAGATTATGATCATTCATATGTGGGATGTGGATTTGAAATGTTATGCTCATGTTTTCATACCAGTTTGTTAATTTTATTCTTATTTATCGACTTTGTTTACCCTTATAGAGAATCTAAGCTCACTATTGATTATGTTTCCTTTCCCCAATTTATAAAGAATGCATTTAATTAGGACTAATAAATTGGGAGCTCATTATTGTAGAAATTTATGTTCATTCACAAATTATGAATATTTTTCCCATGTTTCTAATGTCCCTTAAATATTACGGTCCTTAGGTGTGTGTTTGTATAAAGAAATGAATATGAATATGAAAAGTAGTCATATCCATGTATCAAAATCATATATTTTTTATATTTTATGTTATTGGGATTATTTATATATCCTTTGAAAACTAGGGTTACAAAAAATTAGTGAGATACCTATGGATAATTATAAGGATATTTTTATTAATGTCCTTGAGGACATTTCAATGGCTGAGTTTAAGTATACTAAAAAGTCATGAAATTCGGTAAAGGATAGAGAATGTTTTTTCTAGGAAATTTCATCCTTATCTAGATACTACATGTTGATGGGGATCTTAAATAGAGATACTTAGGGTTATTAATTATTGATAGGGGCACATTGATCTAGTCTTAATCATCACCTGGTGCATGGAAATGGTCCTTGCTTCACAGTAGTTTAAAAGTTCTATGTGATGTGCTCTGAAAATTCCAAATATATTTAAAAAAAATTAATAATGATTTAACTAAATTATTTATATTAATTTACTGGCAAAATTAGAAGGTTTCATTGATACAATTGATATTAATTCTAGATTATCAGTTTTTAGCTGTGACTTTCATTTCATACACTATGATTATATGTCCTTGTCAATGGTGATAAGAAAAAAGGAACTGAGATAACGTTGAATGTGGTAGATAATTTCTTTATGAGAAGTCAAATGTTATGATCAATGTAGTAATGGATATTTTGATTGCGACTAATCAGTTTTCATGAAATATGATTAAAAACATTTAGCTTAACTGAATTATAGGATAACCAAATAAGAAACAGAAATAGTTCACTGAGACATTAACTAGTGGATACCATAAATGATTGATGATTCAATTTTCTATGAGTTTAATATGTGGGAATAAAAACCCAAGAGGATGATTTAGGGGAATTAGGAGAGTTTTTTACAGTGGAAAATAATAAAAAAAATCAAGTAACAAAAAATGGAAAATGAAAATTTTGGTTAATGAATTGGATGATAATAATGGACTCTATAAGATATCATTGAATATAAAATGATTAAAATGTGGAATGTATGGAAATTATGAAAATCATTTTCCAATTGGGAATTTTCATTAAGAAACTTATCACGACTCTATGAGTTATGGTTATATTGATGGTGGAGAAGAAAATAAAATTGACAAATTATATGAAATAGGTATTAAGGAATAAGTTGAGGAATCATTGTTTATGGTTTGATAATTAAGTGTGGTGAATGAAATATTTACAAATTGGAATTCAAATATTATGTTATATGAATCATGAAATATATAATTATTGTTCAATATAAGTTTTTTTGATGTAGATTTAAATAATATGTTGAATGAATATGATGGATTATAAATGTTATTCAATTAGAAGGTGAAATTTATATTATTGAAAGGTAACCTATAATATTTTATTAGTATTTTAAAGATACTATATAATTTGGATACTAATTTTATTAATTTGTACAATTTACATTGGTTAGAATATATGACCTCAAAATTGATAAAGGAATCGATTAAACAGTTGTTTATGTTATCTTTTATTGATTTTACATCAATATTGTATGAATGGAATACATTCAATAATATGTGGATTTATTCAATGAATGAGAAAGAGTGCATATTTTTATTGAAATTATATGGTAATTGTGATTTCAATAGAATACATGATGAAGGTATTAAAATGTTATGAATGAGGAAATTAATGACTATTTCATTATATTTGGGGGATTAATGATATTTTCATTTTAGAAATATAGTGACGTTCTTTCTATATATTTGGATTTTAATCTTTCATAAGGGTAATAAGGTTTACCATTTCGGAAATGGTTTATTCTGAACATTAATATGGTTTCGATGTATTATTTTTCTATATGATGAATTATAATAGTTGTATAACATCAGTGTAAATTTTTTTTGATGATGATAAATAATTATATATGAAATAACATATAATTTTATATATGGATGTTATGAATTTTTTCATTATGTAGTCAGAACAAATTATCCTTAATTTCATAGTGTATGATATGATGTGGATATTTATTATTGGAAAATCAATAGAATATGTTGTTCTTATGAAATGGAATAAAATAAGGTAAGTGTATCTTTTAATGATTTTTTTTAAAATTATTAAAATAATCTTATAATAAATTGTTTTTATGTTATATAAATTTTAGATGATATCAATTACTTTTTAAATCCTCGTTTTCCAATGATTTTAAAATCACTTGACTTCTATAGATCACCAACTTTTGTTTGATTAGTGATCTCTATAACTCTCTATAATTATTTACACTTTTCTTCTATATTTGAATCAGCACTTTCCACCATTATTCTAATTTCAGGAATCTTATTTCTGAGTTACATTACATAAATATTTTTTTTAAATTAACCATTATATACTAAGATTTAATTTTCATTTTAATGATTCTAGATTCTATGAAAGAAATTTTCAAATGTTAAGAAATTGATAAATGAGTTGATTTTTTTGGGAAAATCATTTCAATTGGGGTACAATGTCACCACTCAATACTGTTTCTTAAAATTTCATGAATTTAACATTTTTTATAGTTTTTTTACATTAAATATATAGTTTATCTTTTGGTACATGCAGAAATGGAATTATCTTGTGTCATACATAAGACTGATATTAACATGTATTACACACAACATTAGGTTTAAATAAAATATGGCATACTATAAAAATATAAGTCATGATTGTTGTCCCCTACCTTTGGAATGGTAGCTATGAGTATGATTAACTAAATTATAAATGTATATATTTAAAAAAAAATTATATAATGTATTCATTGGTGACCAATTTGTTATAAATTATTTTAAAAATATTTTGAAAATAAACAAATCATTTTATGTAAAAAATTATTATTATGAACATAAATTTTTTTTTACATCAACGAACTAAATGAATAAATTATTGTGAATTATTATAATTAAATTCATAAACTGTATATTCAATAATATTTTTAACATTTATCATATGTATTTTCTACAGAATTAATAATAATATTCCTAATGTTACGCTTAAAACAATATTTTCTAAAAAAACATTTATGTCACCTTTGGCAAACATATTTTAAAATCAATTTTTACAAATTTCATAAATGTATTAAAAAAATTAAATTAATTTTTTCAATCATATAGGAAAATTATATTACGGAGAATTTTTGTGATTTTTCTAATGAGTTTTATTATTTGAGTAATATAGAGGAATACAGAAATTTAATTGAAATCTACATTTTCATTAAATTTATTTATAAAGATAAATTATAATATATATATTGGTTATAAATTATCCTTAGTTAAAATATATATTTATTAATACAATTTATATTATTGGAATAAATTTCCTAATTATTATTCATCTGAAAACATTAACATATTTTGAACATTTTCTTTTTCAAAACATTATTTCTCATCTCGTCTTTGGGATTTATTTTAAATTAATGTTTTACACAAATGTGAATGTAGTTTGGGGAAATGTATTTTGTATTAGGAAAAATAATAATTTATTGTTTTTAATTTTTTTAATTAATTTAATAACAATAATTTATAGTTATTTCATGGAACATTAATTTCCACAGTTAAAGTAAAAATGGGTTTATCAGGGGGGCTAAAAAATTTATATATTTATTAAAAAAATATATACTTGTCAAATTATAATTTAATTTAATTTTATCAACCATTAAACATATATTGTTTGATAATTTTCCAAATTGGACCTTTATGACATATGAAAAATGGGGGAACACTCAATTATTTTCAAAAATACCAAGTGTGTCCCCTCCCCCTCTTAAAAAGGCCACCTAGAATCCCATATTATTCAAATTTTGAAAACCATTTGTCTTGGATATTTATTGACCAAGTCAGTTCCAAAATTTCATCTTATCATCTTATAATCCTTTTTATACATAAGTAAACAATTATAAATATTTTAGGGAAAAACTATTAAGGATACCAGAATAAGAGGTAATGTTCATCAATTGTATTATTTGTTTTATTTATTCCTTAATATATATGAATTATTATTATACCATGATTACTAAAATATTATTATACTACATATACTAATAATTTTAGGTTATTTTAATTACTAAAAAAATCTCCACTTCAATCTAATGGTTTTAAAAATCATCATTTATTTATATGGTGGACAAATGCCTCACACAAAGGCACGATTCTTTCACATAATACATGGAAGTTTGTATGTATGAGTTGAATAAAAATATGACATACATACGAAATAAAAATTATTCTGGAATGATAACATATATCATTTAATTATATTCATTTCAATGTGAAAAAATATATTAAATCAACATTAAAGCCTATATACGCCCCACCGTCTCCAAGAACGATGAATATCATGTTTTATCACTAAATTTTATGGATTTATATAAATAATTATATAATAAATATATATTATATTTATATTATACTTATATTTCATGAAATTATGGAACCATTATTAATGTAACAAGGCTATGAATACGAAAAATCAAAACATATATGAAAAACTCAAGGGTTATTACCCAAAACGTACCTTTAGCATGGAATTTTTAATAAAAGAGTAATAAATGTTCATAAAAAAAATATATGGGTGTAAAAATATAAATATTGTTCAATAATGTAGTAAAAATAAAATTATTTTTTCTATACAGAAGGTTTTAAAGTTTAAAATGTTTGTTAAGACTAAAGGTAAGGTATTTCTGGTCTCCCTATTATTTCAAGGTGACATATGAAAAATTCAAGAGTCATTTTGTTTTTTGTGATGTGTATAATTACTACTGACATATTATATCAAAAAATAACCTTGTTTTAATTACATTTAACATTTAATTTGATGTTATTTTTTATTAGTTGTTACAATTTAAATGTTTTCAAAAGTGGTAATGGATATTTGTCTCAATTTTCCTTCATTGAGTCATATATTATGTTATAAACCTATATTCATATAATATTTATACATATAGACCCTTTTACATGTAATATAATGAATTTATTTATGCTCTTAATGTTTTTACTTTTTTAATAATACTCCTTTTTGGGAATTACATTTTAAGGTTACCAATGAGGTAATTTTTCTATGATTCAATCTCATTGTTTATCATTGTTGTACATGACTATATTTATGATTATAAAATAATTTGGACATTATTTTAATGAAATAATAAATTTTATTTTACTAATTAAATCTCATGGTAGTAAAATTTACACTTTATTTTATCTCTTTATATACTCAAATAATCAAAAATAATGTTTTTAATAGAAATAATATTTTCTATTGAAAATAATATTCCAAACAAAATATTTTTCTTAATGTAGAGGAATCATGTGTTGAAATTTCATTCCATGTCCCTATTAAATCCAAATTAATGTCCAAATTATTAGGTAACCCTTTCCTTATCACCAACACTTTTTATGAATTTTTATGTGACACCATTATACTACCAAAAGATCACTGTGATTTTTCAATGGAATATAAATGTGTAGTGAACACCATGACCATTTCCTATCAAGGGTGTTCACATTTATAAACATATAACTCATTTAAATTGGAATTAAATGTATATATATTCCACTCTCTATGTTTTTGGAGTAAAATTTTATGTCAAATGATTCAATCTATTATGATCTATGAGGAACACATAATCATGATAGTGAAATCAATATGATGGGTCCAGCCAAAATTATACAGAGCTTTAATGAATTTGGTTAATGTTTAGTCTCCTGAGAAGTCATGTTGGGATTGAGAGTGAACTATGAACTTTTATTATACATTTTTCATCATTATGTCTTAGTAATTAGCATTGACCAATGTTTATGATGTTGTATTTTATGTTTTCTCTAAATTTCAGATGTTATGAATATTATGTTATATCATTTATCATTGTTCCTTTTTATAATTTGTACACTTTTTATATCCCATGGATATACTTATTTTCAAACATGTATCACCATATACCATGTTTATTCCCTTACATGGATTTAGATCGCACCCAACTCTTATTTTTTCCCTAATATATCTCATGTTGTTTTAAAAGACATGGAATTTTAGATGTATGTTAAGGAAGTTTTCAATAATATTGATTTATCCCGTGGTTAGTATATTATGTTATGTACCTAATTACCAAGGACTATTCAATTATTAATCTATCATGTTTTATTATGTGTAATTCTATGTAATAAATCTTGAATTTTTCTTTAATATTGATAAAGGTTGTTATATTATATATATAATAAGAATCCCTAAATCCACAGTCAATAAAGTATCACCACATCTTCTTCACATTAACCAATAATACTCTATAATTATAGAAATAATCACCTCTAATATACATCCCATTATCTATATTCTTTATCAATTGATATTTATAAGAATATATGAACAAATTTCTATTAATAAATTGGAAAACTCAGAAACTCACAGTGAAACCAATATAATTCCATGTTATCAATTAAGCTATCTCATCATCATTATCTATTAATTTATCTTTTTAAAATTGTGAATATTAGTGTCTAGAATTATTCAAAGGTGACCCTTCTTACTTTTATCTTCATCCCTCTATTTCTCATGTCTTCATCATTAAAATAATCTATATATCACTATTAGATTAGAATCAATAATCTATCATTTAATTTGAATTGTGAATTTAATATTATGTAACCAACTTCAAAATACAATTTTTTTCACTATAATAAAACACATTGAATCAATACCCTCTTAATTATCACTATTAATATTCTGAAAACAAATAAAGGATCATGATTAATATCTCATTTGAAAACCATGAGGTTACATAATCAAAACATTTCAAAATAAGATATATCATGAATTGAGGTTAAAACATGTTCGATATGGTGTATTATTTGTATTTACTGAAAATTTATATTCACTACTCTAAAAATTACTCTTCAAAATAATTTTTTTACTATTAAAAATCTATTATAGTGTTACCCATGATATCAAATAGCCCAAAAACTTTTTTACAATCTCATATTACCTTATATTATTTAGCTCCCTGGAGAAACCTCATTCTTCATACTAAAATAATTTCTGGTAACAATAATCTAAAATTAAATTAAATCAGGTAATTCACATTCAACATGAGACATGTTTGATAAATATCAGTATATATATCATCACATTTGGGATGTAATTAATTTTTCAACACCTTTTAATTTTGTTATTACTTTTATCCATCACTAGAAATTATAGAAAAACTTATCTACCAATATAAACAATTCCAAACTATATTAGTTCTATATTATTCATGTTCCTCAACAATTATAAACACCTAAAATAATTTAAATCACTTTATTTATTATTTTATGAATTTAATAAAAATCATCACACCAAGATACCATAATCATGCCCACATCACACTTAAATATAATCTATAATATCCCATAATACATCAAACACCTCTTGGGTAACCTTCACAATAAATCATATTCCTATTCATAATGATATCCCTTTTATATTATTTTATTAATGAAAAAACACCAATTAAACCACAAATAGTAATAATTAAGAATTGAATAACTATTATCCTAAATGAATGACCTCAATGTAAAACATAATAAAAATGAAGGATAATTTTGAAAATATCTATAAGTCTATCTCACAATCAGGTATTAAATAACCACATTAATTTTCCATTTGATTTTATCAATCTAAAAATGTTATTTTAAATATTAAAATATGTCATTCATAATGAATTGAAAAATTACAATTGTTAAAACATTGAATAATAAAAACACATTGAAATCCTATATTCACCCAAAAAAAACACACCACATGTCATTGATGACTTCAAAAGTTTTCATTTGAAAATATACCGTTATATATATAATTCCACATAACGATATATGTATTCCAAATTATTAATATATATATATAGTTATCATTCAACCTTTTTTTCAATAACATCCACTATAAAATTTAGATTTGGGATATGATGTCATACCATAACACTGAAAATGATGATTTTTAATTCCATTCATTTCCAATATATCTAAAAGACATACTTACAATGTGTTTTGTTAATAATATCCACATGTTTTTCTTTTACAGATATATAATCTCTTTAAAATAATAATTATTTAATACTATCTTGGGTAAAATAGTACATAACATCAATATTATTTTATTAATATTCCAGAACTAGATTTCTAAAAATATTTATTAAACATTTATTTTCACATCCCACTATCAATGGAATCTTCAATTCCACTGTATAGTCATCAAATTATATTTTTATAAACACGATATTACATGGTACCTGGGTTGAAGAAATACATTATACATATAATATAATTAGGGTAAAAAATATTGTTTATTTTTGTATCATGTAACATACCTTTTTACTAATAATAACATTCCATCAAACATTTACTTCTTACCATTAACACTTTGAGCATATTAAAACTTTACATATCCAAAAATATTAATCTTTTTTTTCTATTATATTTTAAATAATTGGTTTTCATGATTTTGAAAAAATTAAGAATCCTTTACAATTCAATAAAATATAATTCTTTAGTCAATGTTTGATACATAAAAAATATAATAATATAACAAAAATAATCTTAATGTTATGAAATAGAGAATACTCATAAAAGGTTTTCTGACATCCTTATAATCTTCATATTTCCATTTTTATCATTAATTTTTTTTGCACCATTATATTTAGGGTTGAAACTATCTCAACATAACCAATTAAAATGTTTTTAGAAACTCTTGGACATAATTAAATTTAAAATGAAAAATAAGATATTTCTATTGATAAATTTTATGTTCTATGAAATAATTCATTTATACAAAAATATCATCTCTAACATTTACAACATTTGAGTGGAAAACCTATTGAATACATAATTTTAACTTCTAGAAAATATGATATGATTTAAAAGATAATATCTATGATAGATAAAATATTTATTTTTTAATTAAACGATTTATTCCCACGTCAATTTACCTATAATCATGGTATTTAATCATAATTAATGATTTTAAGAAAAATAAATTCTTTCTTGAACATAGAAACAAATAAACAATATTATTCAAGCATAATGGCTTCATGTTACCATGTGAACTCCTCCTCATTAAGTTTACCCTTGAGAATTTTTAACAACATTTTAATTAATAAAATAGATAATATCTATTAAGTAGTGATATAAATATAAATTCATATATACATGAGAATAGAAATAAGTGATCATATTTACAAAATCTCAATACATAGAATCTATGAATATCTTATGTATAAGAGCCTTTCATTATTATTAACCAGTTTTTTCCTCACATTGAATAGATTATATGTTATCAATTTGTTTTATATATAAATCATGTTTGACATTATAAGAAAAATCCCAAGTCTTGTTCATTTAAAGATAATTGAATTCTTCATTTCTATAATCAATTTACACATCATTCATTAATGAAACACCCACAGTCATTAGTTCACATTGAGAAATTTATGATTTGTTTGATGTCATCCTCAGAGATCATATAGATTGTAATTATCTTCCATGATCGCCAAAGATTTTATAATCCTCAAATTTATTTTTGAATTTTCGATAAATTTAATTAATTTTTCACTCAACACAAGGAATTGATGAATATGCACCTTCTTCAGACCCTCTACTCCTACCATCCACACATCTATAATTTTATATTATTTTATAGTTAAGTCATTACATTTCTCAAAGACATTAGAAATTATTATTATCATTTGCACTATTAAAAGAATGTTCAAACACCTTCTCATCATTATAATTAACCAAATTTATATTTTAATTATTATATTAGTGATATTAAATCTTATTTTTATGTTATCTAATGAAAATAACTTCAACTATTATTTTCGAAAACATTTTCATATTTAAACCATTACGATTGTTGACACAACGGTCAAAAACACCCATAGATACTCCATGCATGGGAATTTATTTTTATTAATATCATAAGCATCATGTTTTATTTTGGTTAATAATATATTTTTTAATGTGTACCTTTGTTTCAATCACATAACTCCAAAATAAATTATACGTTCCATGTTTTTGTAGAATTTGTTCGAGTCATTTCAATTGAAATTTGTATATTTATTTAATAAAAATAATTTTTATGGTGGTATATGGTTTAATGTACTCATGATGAATATTTTGATTCTCTAAATAATATTTGACCTGTTCACTCATATATAAATTTTCATTGTTTGAAATGAACCTCATAGAGGAATAATCAAATTCCTTTTCAAAATGTATCTTAAAACTATTGAATAACTACAAGGATTTGTGTTTATACATTATAGAAGTGTTACATGAGATCAATGTAATTTAAATAATGAATAAGATAAAATAATTACCACCACCCATTGATTTTTTCCTCATTGTTTCCTATGTATTATAATAGACAAAATCCAGGTGAGGACTTTTATAAATACACACTCTTTTATATGACGAATT
This sequence comes from Viscum album, assembly GCA_963277665.1. Classification (NCBI taxonomy): domain Eukaryota; kingdom Viridiplantae; phylum Streptophyta; class Magnoliopsida; order Santalales; family Viscaceae; genus Viscum; species Viscum album. The sequence goes on from OY728146.1 coordinate 530,132,973, forward strand.
CATAATATTCCACTTTTAATATTAAATTAATTCAAATTGTTTATATATTTAAAAATTATACATCATGAGAATTACCATGTCGAATGATCTTGTTAATTATCGTTGGAAAAGAGTTTCTATTTAATCAATTCCGTAACCCCTAATAATCCATTATCCTTGAGTAATAAGAATTGTATGCATCTCCAACTTGAACTTTATTCCCATTTGTATTTTTAATTAATTAATAACATATATATATACTAATATATACTCAGTAAACATCTATAACCATGATATATTACTTAATTTCCCTCGTCTAATAACATAGAATGACTAATAAGATATTCTTTCAAACCATAAATAGATAGAGTAATCCCAGATTTCGTATTATTATTTTCAATTTCTATTGATCTAAATAATTTTATTTTATGTGTTCCATAATTACCAATAACAGCTCGGACCCTACTAGTCCATTAAATTGCCAAAATCAATGTGTTGATGTGTCCTGGAAACCCTCAGTGTGTCAGGAGGATGCGGGTGTCACTGGAAACGTGTCACTGTGGTGTCGGATATTAGCACAACTGATTGGTCTCACGAATCAGTTCCACCCATCAGTATCACAGATTAGTTTCACTGATCATCTTCATAGCTCTACATATCATTTTAACAGATTTGATTCACAAATCGACTTTACATATTTTCTTCACTGATCATCTTCACAGATCTGCTTAACAGATCAGCTTCACTGATCAGCTTCACTGATCGACTTCACAAATTAGCTTCACAGATCATCTTTATGGACCAAAAAAACTGATCAGCTTCATGTTATTAGATACACGGATCATCTCTACAAGTTTCACTGATTGGTCTCACTGATCGGTTTCACCCATTGGTTTCACCCATCCGTTTCACCGATCAGTTTCACCCATCGGTTTCACTCTTTGGTTTCTCTGATTTGTTTCACCAAATCTGTTTTACATGATCAATTTCACCCAATCAGTTTTACCCCATCAGTTTCACTGATCAGCTTCAACCGATATGTTTCACTGATCAACTTCACAGGATCAGCTACACCCGGTTAGCTTCACCTGATCAGGTCTACTGATCGGTTTCACCGATAAGTCTCACCAATATTCCATAATGGGTGTTAGGGTTTCCTTCCCCAGTTTATCACTTAATGCCACTTTTTGGTCTTTTTACCTTTGTATAGTGGTTCAAGGCCTATTTTAGCACCATAAAATATGTTTCTAATACCATGGGAGTGGGGTGACCCTCAACAGAGCAGTTTCCCTCTCTTGAAATTAAATTACTTAATACACATCTGTTATGGACACCCCTCTGATGATAATTATTAAATAACAATTAATTATATCATATTTAACCATCATACTGCGTGGTTAAACCACGATCCTCCTTTAAAGGTTTTAAAAATTAAAATCATGTATCTCCAGGATCTCTTTTTTTTATCGCACATGAATAACTTATTACTTCTTCTTGGTTGGTTTCTTTCCTTTACATGGTGCATTCAGATTCCTCCCTTTCTGAGGCTTGTGGTGTGCCTGTGCTATAGCCTTTCCTGCTCAATCTTTGTGTCCCCAAAGTTCTTCCCATACAAGTCATGCATCCATGTTATTGGCACGAGAAGAGAAACTTCGATCGTTGATCATCCATGTTGCGTATTTCCTTAATCTCTATTTCCTTTGAATCATGAGGGGTGGGTATGATAATGTCCTAATGGGTATGGATGAAACCAAACCTTAACGAATATAATAAATTTGTTTTAATGAATTAATGGGTTTGATTTATAATGATTCAATACTCTTTTACTCTTTCTTATATGTTGTGAATTGTATGGGCTTATGTCCACTGAAAATCATGACCGTTGGAGGTCGATTCCTACGCACTAATGAACCCTTATTTTCTGGATTTTCTTATATTGAAAAGTTGTAACAAGGAAATTGGTTAATCATGTAAAGTCGGTTGATTAAATTGAATCCAAATGAACAATAATCCTTGTGTGGTCACCCTGGTTAACCAAACTGAGAGAAAGAACTAAATTAACAGTGTCTTTAAAATCTAAAAACTCCCTTTCCCTATTCTGGTAATGTGGGTGGTTGTTCGGATTGATTCTTGTGAGGTGAAGTGGATAGGGATGGGATCCCTGTTATGGTGTAGTTGTTGGTTCGTGAATCTGTGGATGTGGGGCCACATGTTGGGGCTTAGTTTCGTTCTAGTACTTCGAGGGATCTCAAAAATCCCATTTGTTGTTGTGAAATTACAAGAGAACTGGATGTGAATGCTTAATTTGCTTCTTGAATATTTTTCCTTCCTTGGCATATGGCCATGAATGTTCATTTCATAGTATGGATGAATTATTTCTTTAATATAAATACATGAATGTGATAACAAGAATGGATTTAATGGGGAATTGTTTTTTGGGAATGATTTGTGACTTGGTTGTGGCTATTGTGATATTTATAAATTAATAGTAATGATGGTGTTTTGTGAATGATATGGTTCTGAACCTCTAGTCTTGGATTAGTTCTTGTTTGATTATATTTATAATTTAGTTCTTATGTTTACTATTTGCGCCCCACCCATGTTGAGCACTTCATGACGAACAACCCCATTTCATGGGGGAGGGTGTTTTTCCAACACTACGGTGGGTGGGTGGTTATTAGATCCTTTTATGCTCCCTTTACTGATTATCCCAAGACTCTTCGGGCAGAATTTGATGGTCTTAGGTCCATTATAGGCCATGATTATTTAGGTAGGGTAGTTGTGGCGGTTGTCCCATGTTTGTGTGGGAAGTTTGTTTCCCAAGCGCCTTCGGGATGAGGCCTAGGTGTCTTTGGGTGTGGCAGTAGTTGTTCGGGCCTAGGTGTCTTTGGGTGTTGCAGTAGTTTTTCTAGACTTGGTTAATTTGGGAATGGTTACGTTTGGTTGGTGTGCCCCAGGTGTTTGTGGGCGGGATATTTGGTTGTGGTATCCTTGGTGTGTGTGGGAGGGGTATGGCAGTGGGACTACTGTGAGAATGATGGGGGAGGTCTGACGTGTAGGATGCCTTCAATAACCAGCTAGAAAGTGGCGCAACATACCCAAACATTGATGTGTTATTACTATTACATTTCCTGACTGCCATTATTTGTGGAGTGTTCCTTGGTGAGGTTTGGGAGGATAGTTTCCTTGTTGGGTTCTTTAGTTATCTCCTTTTCTAATGAGGCATTAGAATGCATCCCCACATGTGAACAAGAGCTTTTGGTTTTTCCCTGATGAGTATATTTGTATGATCACCCTTTGTATATAAAATGACATTCACAGATCTAGGAGGACTTCAAGGATCGTATATAACCATACTAGATCGGATGATGGGACAACTGTTATTGCAAGTTTTATTTTCTTTGGTAATTTCCTTTGGAGTTTTTTATATCTTTTGCAGCACTTTATTATTGGAACATGCATATTGGAATGGATTGTTTTGGCTTCACATTTAAAACCATTATTGGTGTTGTTTGGTATTTACTATTTTATCTCCTGATCCTACTAAATAAAAAGTGTTATTCCTTCCATATTACTTGTGATTCTATACCATTATTTATGGTCTCGAGTCATGGGCCTATTGAAGACGGGTATCAGGGGTCATTATCTCTCTTTCAACATGATGAAGGAAAGGTTTGGCAATCTGTTATTCCATCTATCATCTTGGTGAAGGTGGGTTGTGATAGAATGTTATTAGAGGATGGTTGAGAGATAGGATGGAGTTTAGAGTTAGGCATAGTGAATATTGAATGGGATGGTATGGAAACAGGGTTAGGAAATCATGGAACGTGAAATATCCCGGGAATACTAGTTAGAACATGAGATTTTAGGGCCCCCTTGATCTGATGCAAGGACTCTGGACCTACCAAACGACCATGTGAGGCTACACTGATTGGAGGGTAGAGGCCCTAGGAAAGGTACATGAATCATAATTACTTGGGTTCTTGTGTTTCTTGGGTATATTAGGGATTTAAAATAAATATAATTATATTAAAAATATAAATGAAACCTTTTACACTAATTAGGCATAATAAATCCTTGTTTACCATGCATCTATAGAACCCATATGATGAACATGAATAGTGTGGGTGATTGAGGCCTAGGAGGCTGATATGGATAATCAGAAGAGGGATGATTGAGAGGAGGAGGGACACCAATGGGAGTTGATGCTTCGTACCTTTCAAAGGTAGACCCTCGGGAAGTATGAGGGAAGCATCTCAGACATTGAGAAAGAGAACTATCTCGATGAGCTAGTTATAGCTTTTAGCTTGATCTGGGATCTGATGGAGTACTGGGTTTCTCTGGCTGTAAGCTAGTTATGGGAAGAAGAGTGTTATTGGTGGAATTTCTATCTTAGGGAGAAGATAGAGGATGATGTTTTGTGGGCTGACTTCGAGAGGACATTCCAGGAGGAATTCCCCTCTTTCATAATGAAGGAGGATAATCAGCATGATCTGTTCTACCTTCAGCAGGGGAGCATGTCAATGAGTGATTTGGGGTTCAAGTTCAAGGATCTCCTTCATTTTTCTATGGACGTTTTTCTTGATGAGGAGTCTCAGGATTGAAGTTTACATGTGGAACTCTGATATTCGCTTCAGTATTCTATTACTCCCTTCACCCTATAGACCTGCATGGAGCTCCAAAAGAAGGCTTAAGTGGTGGAGAGGATGCACACACTGGGAGGTGTGTCATGTGATGGGAACTAGTTAGGATCATCAAATAGGAAGGCTGTCAGTAGTATTCCTCCATCATCACGGCCTTCTAGGTTTCTACCAAAGGGGAGAAATCTCCAGCAGTTCTAGTTTCGATATAATTGTCCTCGTCTTTTCCTTGTGGGACCAGGACCGAGGTGCTTAATATGTGGAAGCTATGGTAACCGTTAGAATCAGTTCTTAGATTGAGTGAAGTACATAGGGGGTGCATATGTTCAACACCTAGCTCAGTAGTAGTAGTATCTAGCCAGGCCCTTTCAGCCACAGTAGCAGGGATAGAGAGCTCCCGCGATTCCAATGGAAGATGTGGCAAGAGGAGGCCGACCCTAGGGTGCTCCTCAAGGACCATGATTAGGGTATGGTTGGGGAGGAGGCCGACAGCCGAGAGGCAAAAGAGCTGGACGTGGGCAGTTGCACGCCGCAGAGGTAGCAGTTCCAGCAGGGACGAAAGTCATTCGAGGAATGATCCGCTAGTTTAGCACTCTTTCATGTGCCTTGTTTGATTTAAGATCTTCTCAATCCTTTGTTAAACCCGACCATTCGCATTCCTTGATCCTAAAAATAGAGAGACTCCCCATGACTCTGGGTGTAAGTATTCCATTTGAGGGTCATACCAGCCTATTTGATGTTTTTAGGGATATATATCGACGCTGGGACCACATCAGTCTAGTGGGGATGTTCTTTTTATATATATGTAGTTGTAAGATGTCATTCTTAGAAATGAATGTTTGTTCCTTATATGTGACGTTATCGACTAATTCCAGAGAAGAGTCATGTTATCCAGTGATGATGGTCGACGTGTGGCTTTTGTTGTAGAATGGATTTGTTTGGTGGGGAGACTGGGTGTGGAGACACTTTTTTCTAGGTTGTCTGAGCTCTCAGAAGAATTAGTGGATGCTAAGATGATGGTTATTCTCGAAGTCATCAGAGAGTTCGTAGACATTTTCCCCAAGGAGGTTGTGACTATACCCCCTCGACATGACATTGAGTTCGTGATAGACTTATAGCCCGGTGCCTATCTGATTTTGATGGCTCCATATCGTATAGAGCCTTATGAGTTGCGGGAGTTGTGGATTCAGATTGACGAGCTAATGAAATGGGTTTTTTCCCACCCAGTCTGTCCCCATGGGGTGGTCTGGTATTGTTCACGATGAAGGTAGAACATGGTCTCAATCTATGTATAGACTAATTGAAACTGAATTACATAATGATCAAGAGCTATTACCCTCTCCTGAGGATTGACGATCTCTTTGACTAGCTTATGGGAGCAGTTTGTTTCTCTATGACCGATCTGTGGTCTGGGTATCACCGGTTAAGGGTGAAGGGCAGTGATATCCCGAATACTACTTTCAGGTGAATTTATGGGAAGTTTGAGTTTGTAGTCATGTCGTTCGGTGTTACAAATGAACATGTTGTGTTCATGGGGATCAAGAACACTATTTTCCTCTAGTTTCTAGATAGGTTTGTCATTGTGTCCATCGATGATATTTTTATCTACTCAAGATCATAAGAGTAATATACTAAGCACCTCATGATGGTCTTGGAGATCCTTCGACATCACCATCTCTATGGTAAAATTTCCAACTTCTACTTCATGACACAGGAAGTGAATTTCTGTGGACATGTGGGGTCTCAGCAAGGGGTAGTGTTTGTTCTGTCAAAGGTTAAAGTGATTGTTTTTTGGGAAGCACCCAATAGTTTAATGGAGGTTTGTAGTTTTTTAGGTCTGGAAGGCTATTATCGGATGTTTGTACCTAACTTATCTCGAGTCACAACTCTATTGATAACATTGACTAGAAAGAACCAGGCCTTCATATTGATTGAGCAGTTTTAGGGATCTTTCATCTATATGAATGAATGGGTGGTCAGTTCTCTAGTGCTCAGGTTTCCAGAGGAAGGGGTGTTGTATTGGGTGTTTTGTGATGCTTTTAGACATTTCTTGGGGTGTGTGCTGATGCAGCAATAGAGAGTGATCTCTTATTGGTCTTGGATGTTATTTCCTCAAGAGCATAACAATGCCACTCATGGCCTAGATCTTGAAGCAATACTATTCACATTGATGTTTTGGTGGCGTTACCTCATCGGGGAGCACATTTTGGTGTTCACAGACCACAAGAGTTGGAGGCATATATTTTCCCAGTGGGACCTGAACATGCGACAATAATGGTGGATGGAGTTTCTTCAGGACTAAAACATTGTGATATCTTTCACTAAAGTTAAGGGGAAGGTTGTTGTTGTTGCCTTGAGAAGGAAGTCATAGAGGGAAGTTGTTCAAAAATCTGTGGATTCTTGCAAAGAAATGGAGGAGTTGGCTACACTACACTTAGATGAATGGGTGGATGGTGGTAGAGGTTTCCTATTTCAAGAAGATAGTGCAGTCCTCTCTATTGTTTCAGGTGGAGGAGTCTTAGTGGGGAGACTTAGATAGTGAAGTGATGCGCTATCATGTTAACCAAGGCAGTGCTCTAGAAGGGTGGTCAGAGGAAGGTCAGAATCAGATTCTTTTCTGAGGGATGTTGTTTGTCCTAGATATGATGCACAAGGGTGTTCTATGTGAGTTCAATAAATCACTCATAGCAGTACACCCTGGTGTTTCCAAGATGCACCGAGGCATGAGGGAACTATTTTGGTGGCCTGAGGTGAAACTGACAATGGCAGAGTTTGTGGAATGGTGCCTTGTGTGTCAACTGGTGAATTCTGAACACCACGTCCCAATAGTATTATTGCAGCCTTTAGATATCCCCGAGTGGAAGTGGGAGGATAAATAAATGGATTTCATCAACGGACTACACAGGGTTTAGGAGGCTGTGATGTAATCTGGGAAGTGGTAGACCGACTGCCAAAATCATCCAACTTCTTAGCGATCAAGGAGTAGAGTGTGCTGGATGCCTTAAAATAGTGATATGTGGATGAGGTGGTGTGGTTTAATGGATATACAAGGTCCATATTTTTGGATAGGGATGCATGGTTTAGCTCACGAGTCTGGAAAAGATTGTAGCATACTTTTGGGACCAAGCTATGCCTTAGCACTGGTTTCTACCCCCAGACAGAAGGGCAGAAAGAGTGAACCATCTAGACATTTAAGGATATGCTACGAGCTTGTGATTTAGACTTCTGGGGATCATGGGAATGGAATTTTACCTTATTAGAGTTTTCTTACAATAATATCTATCACTCTACTGTTGGCATGTCACTATTTGAAGCCTTTTATGGGAGGTTGTGTCATTCGCCAGTGTGATGGACCGAGGATTGGGAGTTAGGTGTTCTTACCGCGGAGGTGGGGAAGAGCACAGCAGAGAAGGTTCATCTTGTGCATGATAGGATGAAGGAAGCCTAGGACTGGAAGAAGTCTTATTCCGATCATAGGAGGAGGCCCTTGCAGTTGGAGGTTGGAGACCATGTGTTCTTGAAGGTTTCCCCTCGACGTGGGAAGCAAAGGTTCGTCAAGGGGAGAAAGCCCTCTCTTAGGTTCATTGGGCCTTTCGAAGTGTTTGGGTGTGTCAGTGAGGTGGAATATTAGCTAGTATTTCCACTTCATTTGGAAAGGATCCACGAAATTTTCCACATCTCCAATCTTCATCGATTTCTACACGAGGATTCTCTAGTCAGTCACTGTGTAGATTTGGATATAGGGGATGACCCTACATTCATGGAATGACTATTGAGGTTTGAGGATCGAAAGGATAAAGTTCTTTGTGGATGAACCATCCCTTTGGTTAGTGTGTTGTGGAGGCACAATGGCTTCAAGGAGAGTACTTGGGAGCGAGAATCTCAAATGTACACCCAGTACCCAGAGCTGTTTTGAGTTGTTGTTCTGAGCATTCCTTCATTTTCTTGTTTTTGTGACCTTCTATGATGTAATGTTGACCTTGTTGGTTTATGAGATGATTTTTTTATTTAACATGTGAATGTTTGTGAAATGTCCTGTTTTGTGGGGAAGGGAGAATGTGATTCCTAATCAATAAGCATCACCACAGATGAAATTAATCGCGTGCGGGTGAGTCAGTGCCACCAAAAGTGTATAGTATCTTGAAATGGTGAAATTAACTCCCTGATATATGTGTTGGGACAATGTGATTCTTGGGATTCATATTGCTGTTTGGGGTGGTTTTTTCCCATGAGGCATCATCTAGAGTGGCAGTTCGGGTTACTTTTGTATTCTTGAGGACGAGAATAATTTGAGAGGTAGATTATGTAATGGCTCAGACCCTCATTGTCCATTAATTTTCCAAATTATAAGTAATGGTGTGTCTTGGAAACCATCAGTGATCCAGGAGAATGAAGCTGTCAGTGGAAATATGTCACCATTGTGTAACATATCAGTTCCACTGATCGGTCTCCCTGATCAGTTCCACCCATCGGTCTCACATATCAGTTTCACTGATCATCTTAACAGATCATCTCCACAGATCACCTTCACTAATCAACTTCACATGTCAGCTTCACTAATCAGCTTCATAGATCAGCTTCACTGATCAGATTCACATATCAGCATCACAGATCAGCTTTACAGATCATATTCACTGATCAACTTCACATATTTTCATCACGGATCAGCATCATAGATCAGCATCACTGATCATCTTCATGTGATCAGCATCATAGATCAGCTCTGCTGATTTCATTGATTGGTCTCACCCATTGGTTTTTTCCATCGGATTTATCGATTCATTTCACCCATTGGTTTCAACAATCCATTACACCCATCGGTTTCACCCATCTGTTTCACCGATCGGTTTTACCCATCATTTACACTAATATGTTTCACCCATCAATTTCACTGATCAGTTTCACCCTCTCGGTTTCACCCAATCATTTTCACAGACCGATTTCACTGATCAGTTTCACCTCATCCATTTCACATATCTGTTTCACCCAATTAGTTTCACCCAATCAGTTTCACTATTCAACTTGACTCGATCAATTTCCAGAATCAGCTTCACGGGATAAGATTCTCCAGATTAGCTTTCCCCGATCAGCTCCACTAATTGGTTTCACCAATTAGTCTTACGAATTGACCACAAAGGGGTATCCGTGTTTCCTTCTGCAATTTTACTTGTAATGCCACTTTTTATTCTTTTACCCTTTTAAAGTGGTTCAAGGCCATTTTTAGCACCATAAAAAATGATTTAAATCCCCTAGGAGTGGGGATACCCTCAATGAACCAGTGTTACTATCATAAAATGAAATACTATAATGCATAGCTGTTATGTGTTTAACCATCCAACTGCATGGTAAAACCAAGATCCACCTTTAAAGACGTTCAAAATTCGTATCCCATAACTCTTGGATCTCTCATTTTTATTGTATGGGAATTCCATCTTTCTTCATCTTGGATAGTCTATTTCCTTTCCCCGGTGTGTTTGGAGTCCCCCCTTCCCAAGGCTAGTGGTGCGCCTATGTTGGGGACTTTCTTCCTCACTCTTGGAGTCCGCGAAGTTCTTCCCTTGCAAGTCACACATCCGAGTTATTGGAGTGAGGAGAAAATTCTCGATCCTTAATCATCTAGGTAGGGTTTTTTCTTTTCCTCCCATTATTGTGTATCAAGAGCGGTGGGTATGATAATGTTCCTATGAGGATGGATGAAACCAAACGTTAAAGAAGATAATAAATGGTTTTTAAAGAATGATGGGGAGTGTTTGACGAGGTTGCAGTAACATTTTACCCATTTTTATGTGTTGTGAATTCTACGGGCTTATGTCTAATAAAAATTGTGGTCATTGGTGGTCCTTTATTGCGCACTAATGATGATTTTATTTTCTGGATGTTTCTGTTATTTAATGGATGTAACATGGAAACTGGTTAATCACATAAGCTCAGATGATTAATTGGACTCCAAATGAACAAGAATCCTTGTGTGGTCACCTCAGTAAACCAAACTGAAAGACCGAACTAAATGAACAATGTGTTTAATATATGAAAACTCTATTTCTCTATTCTGGTGATGTGTGTGGTTGTTCTACTAGATGCATATGAGGTTATGTGGATAGGGATGTGATCCCCTGTGGTGTTGTAGTAGTTGGTTTGTGGATCTGAGGCCGTGGGGGGCTATATGTTGGGGCTTGGTTTGGTTTCAGTACTTCAAGGGATCTCAAAGATCCTTTTTTTTGTTGTGTCCTTACAATATATCTAGATGTGAATGCTTAATATGTTTCTTGGATGTTTTTCATTCCATGGCTTTTGGCTATTCCTGTTAGTTTCCCTATAGTGAAGAATTATTATTTTTAATATAACTAATCGAATGTGATAGCAAGATTGGTTTCAATGGGGATTTTTTTTTCCGAGAATGAGTTGTGACGTGGTTGTGGCTGTTGTGATTATTATGAATGAATAGTAACAAGGGTGTTTGAGAATGAGATTGTTTGGAAACCCTAGGCTGGGATGATTTCTTGTTTACCTATATGTATAATTTAGTTATTATGTTTCTTATTCGATCCCCATCCATGTTGATCACTTCGTTCTGAACACCCCCATTTCCTGGGGGAGGGTGTTTTTCCCAACACTCCAGTGGGTGGCTGGTTATGAACACTTTTTCTACACCCGTTACCGAGTATCCCAAGACTCTTAGGGCAGGCTATGATGGATTGAGGTCGATCATAGAACATGAATTTTTGGGCAGGGTAATTTGGGTGGTTAGACTTGGTGTGTGTGAGCAGGTTGTTTCCCAAGGGTCTTCAAGATGAGGCATAGGTGTCATCGGGCATGGTAGTAGTTTTTGGGGCTAGGTTTCTTCGGGTGTGGTGGAATTTGTTCTTTAATAGGTTTCTATGGGCATGGTTACATTTGGTTTTTTGGACCAGGTGTTTGCGAGCGGTATGTGTGCTTGTGCTATCCCAAGTGTGTGCAGGCAGGGTATGGTAGTCGGACCGTGTAAGAATGGTGGGGGAGGTCTGACGCGTGGGATATCTTCAATAACCAGCGGGAAAGTGGCACGGGGTACCAAAACATCGATGTGTTGTTATTATTACTTTACTTGACTTACGTTATTTGGGAAGAGTGCCTTGGTGGGGATTGGGATGATAGTTTCCTTGTTAGGTTCTTTGGTTATCTTCTTTTCTCATGGGGCATTATAATTCCTCCTCTCGTGTGCACGAGAGATTTTGGTTTTTACCTAATCAGTATATCTATATACTCAACTTACATTTATAAAACATCATTCAGGTTTCCAGGAGGACATCGGGGATTGTATCTAACCATACTATCTCAGATATAGGGATAGTTGTTGAAGTTGTTTTTCATTTTTTGGTACTTTTATTTGGAGTTTTCTGTATAATTTGTATCACTTTATTTTTGGAACATGCATAAGGGAATGGATTTTTTTGGATTTACTTTTACTTCTATCTTTGGTGTATTTTGGGATTTACTGTCTTATCTCCTCATCCTACTAAATAAAAAGGGTAATACCTTCTATATTACATTTGATTCTATACCCATGGTGCTTGTCGCCACTCCGTGGCCTATTGAAGGAAGGTCTAGGGGGATATTATCTATCCTTCAACTCGAGGGAGGGTATGGAAATCTTCTATACCTTACCTCATCTTGGTGAATTCAGCTCGTGACATTAACTAATTTTATTTCTCCTAAATAATTTAAATGAATCGTTTATTATTTGTCTTATAACCTATCACATAGGATGAAAAATAACAATCTTGTATCCTTAGATGATTTTTTTTTTCAAAAAAACATCCAACATTTGGGTTTTAGTAATTATTCTTTCTTTATTATTTTGATATAATAAACATTTTTCATTAATCACCTAAAATTTTATAATGGAAAATAATTCCTAATCTATGTGTCTTAATGGAACACGTCATATATAATCATCATTAATAGCATGAAAATAATTCTACTATTGAAATCGTTAATTTTAATCTTATTTAAAAAAAATCTTCTTGGAGTGGGTTATCTCTTCCTTAATTATAATGTTGTTAATTTTATATAAATTGTGATGTATATTTTATTTAATTGAAAATTCATCACTACAGTCTCATATCCCCCACTACATCAACAATAAAAATAGAAATTAAATCTTATAAAAATATATGTTAATATTCCTATCTACTTAATTCCTATTTTATCACCATTATCACAACATATATAATTCTATTTTTTTGAAAAGAAAACATTAGGGTATTATTTATATATTATTATTCAAATGTTCCCACATTATTGGATTTTATTCCTCTCTATTTATATCATATTTATATTTCTAATCAACTATTATATATTGTTATAGATTTCTATAATTCACCATTTAAGGATAATATTTTTTTCATTCTTAAATTTTATTTAACGTAAATAATTTTCTCTTTCAATTCATTTATTTCTGTATCAATATAATGATAGTTTTATTATTTTAGTGATCATAAAAACATTTATTTTCTTCCTTGGTATTATTAACGTTCTTCAAACATTCACAAATTTCTCATAAATATTTTTAAAAATAAAACATGATCTTCATAATTTATTATTTAACCTCAATAAATTATCTCTCAAATTTAAAATTTATTTTTTAAATAAATTTATTATCCATTTGATTATTAAAATTATTCAAATTATTAATTGAGAAACTGATATTCTGTAATTATTCTATAAATAGATGCACCCCTTCTCTTTGGGACTTATCAATCTCAATGTCTACTTGAATCACCTAACCCAAAATATTATTATCCATTTTAGTTTAGAATATATAATTAGAAACTACATATGTTAAAAAAAATTTATTTTATTTTATGTATGTTTCTGTAATGTGTTTTAATAAGATAAATCTTAAAGATTTAAATTATCAATAAATTTTTTTTTGATCATGATTAGTAGACGATGAATCTTCATAATCATAATTATCAAAATATTCATATTCCTCTATCATTGAAGACAGATCTTCCATAAGAATTTGGAGATTTCTTTCTTTACCATTGAATGTATCATTTTCTTAATAAAATTTTAAGTATTCTTCTTCCAAAACATATTTGATGACACATATTAATTTTCACTTTCTTATTCCTTCAACTATAGAAACCTCCCAAATAAAATCCAAGTCACATTAGCTAACCCAGTTTAATTATGATGAACATTTTTTTCTACCTTTTAATATTTGAATATTTCTTGAAATAATTGACATGAAAATATTGAAAAGTATATCAATATCTCCATTAAATTATTAACATTTTCCTCTTCTTCAATCTTATTAATAGTATTTTGAAAATTCAAAGATTATAATATTATTTCCTTCCCATATTCAATTGTATTATAAATATAACTTCTATCCTTATTCCATAAAACACTAAAAAAATTTACAAGTCATCACGTGGAAATATTCTTATATCATGACATTTAATTGATAAAAACCTACCATCGAACTTGTTTAGAAGGATATGATTTTTTTTATTTTTTTAAATAATCAATATTTAAAAAAAAATAATTGATTATTATCCAAATCTCATTTAATCTAATGAGAAATCATCCACTTACTCTTCATCATGTAAATTAATGTTTTCAAAACTTGGTACAATAGTTATTATGTTTTCCCTCAATTACTCTGACATTTCCTTCATTGAATATTTCAGGTCATCTATTAGATTTTTTTCACTATATTAATCCACATAATATTTACATACAACATATTTGAATTTGTATATATAATAAAATCCATTTCAGGTACAAAAATTTCTAATTATTCATGCAATATATATTTATCAATAGATCATTTATGACTGGATAAAAACAATCAATTACAATGTCAAGAATATCCATTCCAAATAAGAGTAATTATTTCCTCCAAAAAATGATATTATTTCAATTAAAATTTAATAAATTAATTTCCATTTTCTCAATTAATGTGATTATTGATAAAATCAAATAATTAGATAAAAAGAAAACAACAACCAAATAGTAATTCACAATAATAAAATCAAAAATATACTTTATGAAATCAAAAAATAGAAAAAAATCTATTACAAATTTTGAGGACTCTACCACCAATTTTAATGAGGTACCACACATGCATTCACTGAAATAGGGAGTAAATAAAAATATTTATAAAATATTTTTTTTATTATACCAATAAACTATCATAACTATATAAGATTAAATAATAATTTCATCACATAATTTTTCATTATTACTAAACCCTTTCTTCTATCAAACTATTTTTTAGTGATTTAATATTCACATCCACATGAAATCAAGAATAGATTTTTGGTTAAATGTTTATCCGTTTAAATTTAATGGATACATCCTTGTCATGGAATGCTATCATCAATTTCATCATTTTCCAATCTAATTAAGAAATGGATTATAACAATAAGCATTTATCTATCAAATTTGTGTGTGTATAAATTTATTTAGATAATTACTATGAAATTATACAGATATTTAGTATAAGTGTTGAATTAAATAACTTCAAGGATCTATTATGTTCAATAAGAATCTCCATAAACATTTTCAAGATAGTATCAATTTCAATAATAGTATTGGACGTTGATTTTTTCCATTGTTTATAAAGATAAATTCAATTATTTGTGGTTTTTTTGTAAATGATGAATAGATATCAATGATGAATATGTTTTATACTAGATAATTTAAATGTGATATAATAAAAAGTTGACAATTTTAAAATCATATAGTTCCCAGTAAATATTTTTCGTAAAACATTATTAACATTAATTAGGATAACAATAATGTATGAGGATGAGAAATGAAAATCATGAGTGGAGGTGTTTTCATCATCTTAGTTTATACATAGAGAATAATTTTTGTATAATTCCTTGATATAAATATATATATCGCAAGGATAAAAAATGGGTGTCTTGGAGGATGATTAATTAATCATATGTATAATAACATTTTTATGTGTTAAAATTTATTATTTTAGACTATTTAGGAATTATAAGAAACAAGAGATATATGGGATCCAATTAGTTTTATAAAGGATTTATTTGGTGATTGAAGATCACTCCTAGAAACATTAAAGTGTATAACATGTTAAATTTTAGATTAAAATTGATAAATCAAGATGGGTTTAAGAGTATTGATTTCAATAGTCTGAATAATAATTTATAGACAGTTCCTTTTACAATTTGAACGAAAATGATTATTGTGGTGGTGGCCATTATAATGATAAAATAAGGTAATAATAATTTAGATAGTGAAGCATGACCATAGTGGGTAATGATGTGTAATGTTGATTTAATTAAATTTTCATTATTTATTGTGTGATGTAAAAAATGGTTCATGTTATGACTAGCTCAGTTGAATACAATTTGGGAGATAGATATCTCCATTCCATGATCGTTATTGCAGTGATGTTGTGAAGAAATAATTAAATAAAAAGAAAATGTATATGATGATCATTCTAAAAAAATATTATTGTATATTTTCCATTTTTATGTCTTCCATGGGTATTTTGATATATGATTTATGAATTCATAGTGGTTTTATGTATTATTATGTGATATAGGAAGCTATATGGGGACCATACTAATAAATAAATAATTTCATTATCTGGTTGATACAAAATGAACTCGTAATATAATATTTAACATGTTTTAGGTCCATTTGTGAACTATTTCTCATAGAGATTATCTATTCAAGGATCAAATAATGTTTATGTATTAAATGTTTTGGATATTTTCAATATTCAATATTAAAATGGATTGATATTGTGGGTTACGTATTTGAATATATTGTGTTCTATAAATAACAATATTTATTTTGATATGACCACATTATAGTGATCAAATCTATGACACGGTGGAATCAAATTTGGAAAACTAATTGACGTCATTTAAATTAAAATCTAGAACATTATTATATAGATTTAGGGGACTAACGCAAATTTAATGACAATATTTGACAATAATGAAACATTTTATAAACATAGTATGGTCTCATATGAAGTAAATAATGTGGTGTGATCCTATCCATTGATCTAATTGTTAGAATATTATAATTATAAAACATTATCATTGTTCTAATTTAACATATAAGGATGGGAATTTAAAATGATGATTAAATTAACAAGGTAAAGGCAACTAATAGAAAATATTACTAATGTATATGATATAAAATAATTCTTTTGTAATACATAATATCACTGAAACATATGTGTAGTGATCTTGTTTTTTTCATTTTTTTTCACATAACCCTATATCTGGGTGAATTTTCCCGAAAGCATAAATTTCATTGAATGGTATATTCTAGATTATATATAAACTTTGAAATATTTTATTATCATCATTTTACTATTTGGACTTGGTGTCTACTCTTGGGTTGAATTTTTGTGATGTTATAATCCTATTGGGTTTTAAGGGATATTTAATAATTATTTAATTAATTAATATTTTTCCTTTATATTCAAGAGGTTATATATCCTTGTTAGAGTCACAAATTGAAATTTAGATAATACATTTTTGTTTAAAATGGGGTGTTTTATATATGAGAGGTATACTTTTGGAGTTTGAGATTTATGTCATGGATTTATCCATTTGATGTAATAATATAGAAATATCTTTCATCTCATTACGTTAAATAAATTCATGTTTTCCAAAATCATATACTGTAATCCATAATTTTAATTTTTTGAACCCCAAGAATTTGAGGTTTATTAGTTATATTCCTAGAGGTAAAATACATGAAATTAAAAAAGAAAATTTTTAATCCCGATGAAGATAAATGGAATATGGATGTGATGAAAATTTCATTATCATGGTTAGGAACATTATGTTATTGTTTTGACATTCAAATATTATTATTTATGAGATTCTTATTATATGAATTTTTCATCTCATAGATCATAGATTATCCGTTATTGAATTGTATTTACAAATTTTTTATTATTATTTTGTTAGATAATTGATCTTTATTGTTTTCTCTCCTTAAAATTTGAGAAAAACCATCACTTGAGGTTTTCAATGTGATAAAAAAAAATCCATGATTATTGATTACATATTTGATAACCAAATTTTAGGCTCCAAAAATCATACTAGACAATAATTTCTTAAAATTCCTTTTTATTTTTCCCCACCATGTGTATATCGATAATCATAGACCCTCTCAAAGGAATAAATATTGAAAATAAGATCTCATGTCATAGATTATAATTAGGTGAATGGGTAATTGTAGTGATATTTGAGAGCTGGAAATATGGTGTGATGGTGGTTCACTTGAATTGGTCAAATGGTGGAATGGAAGTCCCTCTAAGAAGGATATTGTAAAGGTTTGATAGAAAATTAGAAACATGTGAGAAAATGGATCAAACAAATTAGGATAGTGATCTGATATTATGACGTAGTGAACCATAAATTGATGTATGTATGATCAATTGTGGGGTCATGAATTATAGAAGTGGTAATAGTTGAAATCATCGATGACATTAGAACCAGTGATGAAATTTGATCATTGATTATGACCTGGCTACAAAACATAAAATATTTAACACTAATGAGATTTATTATTCTTGTTGAGGAACTATGGATTCATTAATGAACTAGGATTTTCAAAAAAATAAATTATATCCATTTAGATGAATATTAATTATATTATACATATATAGGACTAAAGTCTGTGATAGTTTATTTCCTTGGGAAACATAGAACAAAATATTCTTAATCAACAAATGGTCTTCAATGTATCCCATAAATATCTTCCCCATTAGTACTCTGACTTAAAACCATTCATTATATCACGGGGGAAGGAAACAGAAAAACGACAATCATATATGCTCATCAAGGATAAGAAAAGGAGATATGTGTGCATAACATGAACATAAGTGTATGAGAACATGATAAAAATTTGAAAACAACACCTTATTTATCAATGATTATGATCTAATGTTATGGAATAATGATTAATAAATTATATGACCTAATTCAAAATATAATCAATAAACATGAACCATTATCGCATAAAATAGGTATGAGACATAGAATTTTTACACATACATAAGGATATAAAATAATTACCTTTTAAGTAAAAGATTATTTCCATAACATATAATGGAACTCTATCAGTGTCTACAGTTCCTGGGCGGGACATCCCACCATCCCAAGTTTTATCCCTTTCCTCATAGTGGCATGGGTTCACTCCCCAGACGATCATTGTATTCATTGTTCTCTCCCAACACCATTATTGTAGAAAAAATCATTTATCAGAGTATGTTTACTCCACATTATACTTAAGTCTTTCTATTGAGACATAAACCATTTCATAATAAATTATAGGGATTTATAAGTCTTTCCTATATTGGGTTATAACATATCTAGTTTCCTTAGATATAACAAAACCACCATCCAAGGTTATAACATAAACACCATCACAGAATGAAAATCCTAAATATGTATTCCAGAAGATTATTAAAAATTCATTATATCAAAACCCGTGAACTAAATAGTGTTTTAAATAAAATATCATTATATAATAACCTTGTAAGAACCCGGTTTTTGCTACGAAAGACTTTGGACTATTTTTGATAATATTCCATAGCAGCGCCTTCAGACGGCGTGCGATTCCGAGCCCCGGAGTGGCCGGAATTAAATTTTCAGTGCGTTCACACTAGAAATGCTAAATAAATAGGATAACTCCTAAACGGTGGTCCGGATCAGAGATCCAAGTGTACGGATGGGTCCGGAATGAGGTTTTTACCCTATTAACGACATAAAACTTATCAGCGCGGGATGTTTGGACCCCTCGCTCGCTTTCATAAGGTTAAACGGATAAATTAATAAATAAACTAATTCGTTTAATGGAGAAACGCAGGTATCTCTTACACGGTGGCTCGGATTGGAAAACTGAGGGCACCGTTGAGTTCGGAGCGTGCCGTTTACCCTAGGAGGGGTATAAGTTTCCCGGGCGTGGGCCGTTTGTGAAAAATGGCCCCAGGGGCGTTTTCATAATTTGGAAGCCTCGGGCGCTAAGTTTAAAAACTTTTGAACGGGGTCTTGGAATAAAATTCCGAGACCACCGTTGCGCTCAAAGCGTGGTTCTTAGCTTAGGGGAGACTAAATCCCGACCCCGTCGGGAGTTCGGGTTCGGGGCTGTCGGGCGGGCGTTTAAGTGATTTGTACTTAAACACCCCCACCCCCTTCTCCTTCTTCTTCTTCTTCATCCTCAAACACTCCTCCCCCTCCACCTCCAGCGAGGCAACTCTGGCGAGGCGAGCTCCGGCGAGGCGACTTCGGCAAGGTGAGGTGGTGCCGGCAGATCGACGCGAAGCTCCGAGCGAAGCCCATCAAGGTAGGCGGTGTTCGTTTGCGTTTTAATTTTTGAACCCCCTTTGAATTCAAATTTTAGTGTCTATTTGCTGCCTGATCTTTGATCCAAGCCTATAATCGCGTAGATCTTGTCCCGAGCTTTCCGGAATGTTATCCGGATCGAATGTTTGACCACTGGATCGTTTCTGGTGGTCCTCTGAAGTTTTCCGGCCATGAGGCCGGTTACCGGCAAGGTGGTCCGGCGGCGGGCGGCGGCTCGGCTGGCGGCGGCGCTCTCCGGTGGTGGCGGCTGGCGGCGGTACTCTCCGGTAGTGGCGGCTGGCAGTGGTGCCCTTCAGCGGGAGTGCTATGTTGAATGTGAATTACCTGATTTAATTTAATTTTAGATTATTGTTACAAGAAATTATTTTAGTATGAAGAATGAGGTTTCTCCAGGGAGCTAAATAATACAAGGTAATATGAGATTGTAAAAACGTTTTTGGGCTATTTGATATCATGGGTAACACTATAATAGATTTTTAATTGTAAAAAAATTATTTTGAAGAGTAATTTTTAGAGTAGTGAACATAAATTTTCAGTAAATACAAATAATACACCATATCGAACATGTTTTAACCTCAATTCATGATATATCTTATTTTAAAATGTTTTGATTATGTAACCTCATGGTTTTCAAATGAGATATTAATACATGATCCTTTATTTGTTTTCAGAATATTAATAGTGATAATGAAGAGGGTATTGATTCAATGTGTTTTATTATAGTGTAAAAAATTGTATTTTGAAGTTGGTTACATAATATTAAATTCACAATTCAAATTAAATGATAGAGTATTGATTCTAATATAATAGTGATATATAGATTATTTTAATGATGAAGACATGAGAAATAGAGGGATGAAGATAAAAGTAATAAGGGTCACCTTCGAATAATTCTAGACACTAATATTCACAATTTTAAAAAGATAAATTAATAGATAATGATGATGAGATAACTTAATTGATAACATGGAATTACATTGGTTTCACTGTGAGTTTATGAGTTTTCCAATTTATTAATAGAATTTTGTTCATATATTCTTATAAATATCAATTGATAAAGAATATAGATAATGGGATGTATATAAGAGGTGATTGTTTCTATAATTATAGATTATTATTGGTTAATGTGAAGAAGACGTGGTGATACTTTATTGACTGTGGATTTAGGGATTCTTATTATATATAGAATATAACAACCTTTATCAATATTAAAGAAAAATTCAAGATTTATTACATATAATTACACATAATAAAACATGATAGATTAATAATTGAATTTCCCTTGGTAATTAGGTACATAACATAATATACTAACCATGGGATAAATCAATATTATTGAAAACTTCCTTAACATACTTCTAAAATTCCATGTCTTTTAAAACAACATGAGATATATTAGGGAAAAAATAAGAGTTGGGTGCGATCTAAATCCTTGTAAGGGAATAAACATGGTATATGGTGATACATGTTTGAAAATAAGTATATCCATGGGATATAAAAAGTGTACAAATTATAAAAAGGAACAATGATAAATGATATAACATAATATTCATAACATCTGAAACTTAGAGAAAACATAAAATACAACATCATGAACATTGGTCAATGCTAATTACTAAGACATAATGATGAAAAAATTATAATAAAAGATCATAGTTCACTCTCAATCCCAACATGACTTCTCAGGAGACTAAACATTAACCAAATTCATTAAAGCTCTATATAATTTTGGCTGGACCCGTCATATTGATTTCACTATCATGATTAAGTGTTCCTCATAGATCATAATAAATTGAATCATTTGACATAAAGTTTTACTCCAAAAACATAGAGATTGGAATATATACATTTAATTCCAATGTAAATGAGTTATATGTTTATAAATGTGAACACCCTTGATAAGAAATGGTCATGGTGTTCACTACACATTTATATTCCATTGAAAAATCACAGTGATCTTTTGGCAGCATAATGGTGTCACATAAAAATTCATAAAAAAGTGTTGGTGATAAAGAAAGGGTTACCTAATAATTTGGACATTAATTTGGATTTAATAGGGACATGGAATGAAATTTCAAAACATTATTCCTTGTAATATCCACACTATAGATCCACCTTAGAGAATAATTTCCCTCTATGTAGATTATTGAATAAGTACTCAATCCAATGAAAATGATACTTCTTGTTTAGCATGATCCTATTATGCTCATGATAATAATTGGAAAAGCACATTGACCCATCATTATTCTTAATGTAGAGGACTAATTCACCCCAAGGCGATGTAAGTGGGCATATGGACCCTTTATCCAGCTCATATGTTATTATTTCTTCACCTTATATAATTCCACAGTATTCATTCTATACAGATTCTTGGATAATGGAAATTCCCCAAGTATAATCTTGATTGATAATTCAACCTCTCACATAAGAAGAAGATCAAAATATTCCACTAGAAACACATTATAATATTCCCTCATAGTTGGAATGTATTCAGGATTGTTCAATACTTGGAATAAATCATTTGAGAAATACACTCTTTCTCATAAGTAAATTATATCAATTCATGATATTTTTGTTATAATGATGATTAATCCTCCTCTATTCAATTTGTACAAAATTGAGGGGTTGATTCTCAACATAGAGACTGATTTCCATTTTACTACAATTTATGTTGGCTCTATATAGGGAACACCAACACATACCGAAAATTGAATCAAATTCAACCAATGGCATTAGGAAAATAATTACAAGGAAGTTTATCCAATAAATTGTGACAGGGGAGGAGTTATATACATAAGATCAAATGGTTTCCTCATTTTCCAATTTCAATATTAGCTATACTTCCATGGTTTGTGGTTTTGTTTGAATAGTTCCACTGAAGTTTAATTATATTAAGTAATGCATTAAAAAAGAATAAAAATGTATGTTCACTATTCCTAAATGAATAACTATCATACATTCCACCACATCAATTTTGGGATCCACCTCAATGGTTGTGATGGAAAAATATCACCCTTGATTCCTTATTTGATTTTGGTGGTCTCTAAAAACCCTTGGCATTTTTTATTGTCTTGAAATTTCCATTGATCCCTTCCATTGTAGAAATGAACAATATGATGAGGTTTTATAAGAGAAGTCATCTCTTATAATGCCTTAGTGGGTTTCTCCAGTCAGTAATAAATTTTTAGGTATCCTTCCTTTCTACACCTATATAATTTTCTTTCTCCCCTTTGGCAATTCATAGGGTTCTTTATTTTTCAACATTGACAACTGGGATGTTGAAAATAATATTATGCCATTATATTTTACCATAAGACCACAAAAATTACACTCCACTTTCCCCTTCTTAGCCCCTTAACACCATTGAGAGTTTCTGAAATCCATTTTATCTTTAAGGGAACATGGGGAAATTTTTTTCAAACCTATCAATGTTATGGAATGATAGGGATTATCATAGACTAGGGTTTATTGCCCAAAAAGTGTCCAAACTAGCATTTGGGGGTAAATAAAATTTCATATGTGTATCGTTCAAGCCTTGTGAAGTTTTCCTCATATCCCTTAATTGAATAGTCATATTTTATTTTACGTAGAAGAAAATCCCCTTCTATTTTAATGTAGAATGTGAGAGGAAAATATTTATCAAAAAACATTTGCTGGAATTCATTTAACCCCGTCACTTTAATATCTTCCTCAAATATTCTTATACATTTTGAATTCCCAACAATGATCAGCTTCACCCAATATACGATAAACATCCAAAAAACCTTATATTGTTTGTAACATTGATTGGTGGATAAGGTAATCAGAATGGAGTTAATCCATTTTACAGATATTAAGTGATCAGAAGATCCATTGAATATTGGAGGATTTTTTTCACATAAATATCTCTATTAAAGATTGTTATTTATTTGGTATATTTGGTCACTCCCTAAGATCGGGTTTTCTATTCATAACTTAATTCATCTGAGAGACTATCCTAAAAATGTTTGGGATTCCCACTCCCATTCCATTGGGCATCTAGTTGTAGAGGTCATCACATTATTGGTCACTTTTACTATTTACCTAATTCCTCTTATTTCCAACCACTTCCTAGAATAAAGGAAAAAATATGTATTATTATTTTAAAACTATTATGAACATAAAATGGAATCCAATGATATTAAAGGGATAACTTATAAATTACATATATTTATTATCTCTTTAATTTCTAGAATTCAATCTATGTTATTCAGGATATTTTTCATAACATATATTTTTATGGAATGGTTTTGATTACATTACTAATGGTTCATAATAAGCTTATGAATTTTTCAAAGCATATCCCTTGGTAGTTTCAAACCATGTGAATAGTAAGTATTGTTTTTTAATACAATGTTACAATGAGTCTAGCCCGACACACCATGTTGGAGTTGTTAGCCCTAGGTACATTTCTTCCAGAACGACATCCACTTTTACGATCCAAACATGGTTTTATTTTCTTGATAAAGACAATAATATATACTAACCAAAATTTAAAGTTATTTTATTATAATTATATATATACCAAAGGTTTTACCTAGTGTTTTCGTATCCTAATCGTCAAAATAGCTAAACATTTTTTCTGATAAAAACAATAAAACAATTTCATTATTAGACATTAATTCATGATTTATTACATATATTTATACATGATACAACCCTAAATATTGTGAATTCTAGAGTATTTGAAAACAAGGTTCAAATAGTAACATTTTTAACATGCGGTAGAAAAATAATATTGAACACTTTTTTAACATGCAACTAAATTTTCATGGATTTTAAAACTGCATGCGGTAACTCGGGGAAAAATAATAATGGTGTGAGGTATAAATACATGTAGGGAAATAAATATTTTATATCGTGATACATGTTATAAAATAGGAATTTTAATGGGTTAAAAAATAGAATGAATCATATATATTAACTATGCGACATAATACAACATGATTATAATAACATGATAAATGTGGAAAGAACTTAAAATAGTACCTCATAAAGATAGGTTAAGGATAAATTAAAATACATATTGATAAAAAATTCCAAGAACGGAATAGGTTTCACACCTAATATTAATAATATGAACCAAGAGTCTTAAATATACCGAATTCATTAGAGCACTATATAAATTTGGGAACACCCTCCATATTCATTTCATTGTCATGCTTAACTATACCACATATATCATAATAAATAGAATCATTTGTCATAAAATTTTATTACACAATAATAGATTATGTAAGATAATAATTTATATCCCAATTCAAATATGTACATTTCTACAAAGGTTAATACCGTTTATGGGAAATGGTTACAGTATTCACTACATAGTTGTTTTAGAATGGAAAAATCAGGGTGAAATTTTGGAAACCTAATGATTTAACATTAATAAATCATAAAATGGGTTGATGAGACCTAGAGGGGTATCTCATTATTTTTACATGAAATGGAAAGTAATATTGTTATTAAAATAATTTTCCCAACATTAGTAATTAACAATATGACGCATAAGGTAATAAATAAACTTGAATAATGAAGAGAAGGTGGGGATGTTTTACTTGTGTATGTGACAACAAATTCTTGAGAGGAGCTTCTTTAGAGCTTGATGGAACCTAGAGAGGACCCTATAGTGTGTAGGAATGAGTATATACAAGATTCAAGGAGTCTTAATGAAGAAAAATTGGATTTTTGGTGGGTTTATGTAGGGAAAGAGGGGGATTTATTTATTATTTAGGTTCCAGAATCAACATAATAAAATTACCAAAAACAAAAACCATCCCATGTATTTTTCTATGATAATTCCATTTTCTAGTCATAATAAAATAATACCATTTCTTATGTGGAGGTGATTCATATTCATAAAGTAATAGTTTTAAAACCTAAAAAAATATTAATGGATTTTATGAAATCATAAAGGAATTATAAAATTAATCAAATAAATATAACATAACAATATATTAATGGAAAAACATAGATTTTTTTTATACCATTTATGGAATTTATTAAATCACTTTTGGGTAATTATGATGCCATAATAGACAATTTGTATTTATAAATTATTAAATTATAACCCGAATATTTTAAAATCTCGTTAAATTATGAAAAAGTAACTATTGGATATTTTTTTTTATAATTCAAAAGTTAATATTAATTTTATAGAAATAATTTTCTAAATATGTGCATTTTAAATTTTAAAATAGTAATCTACATTTATTGAGTAATGCAGTGTTTTTTAACAACATCATTTTTTGAACTGTGATAAAAATTACATCTGACTTCCGATAAATTATAGGATCTTATATATTTCATAAAAATTATATAATAATAATATTTTATTAAAATTTTATTTCTTTCAAAAATCTATTAATTCATCAGAATAAGTACCATAATTAAAATTGAATATTTCCAAAAAAATATTACTTTTGTTTTATTGTATCAAACAAATCATTTTTGGATAATATTAAGAAAATGAAAAATATATATATTATTATGTGAAAAATAAGGTACATAATCATATCCCTAGGGTCTTGTTACATATCAATTTAATGCCCTTTCAAAATCTCAAATGGAATGGTGTATGATAGTGAATGTCTAATGGGGTGGTTTGGCGTACATCGTTTTGGTTGTGTTCTCATTGATCTTAAACTTCTCCCATAAACGAGTTTTCTCATGATTATGTTTCTAGATCTTGGTATATATTTTATCAAGGTAAAATCATATTGATTATATCTCTCATGTAATCTATAATAAATGGGATTCATAAGTTACATTCCTACTGGTTGAGTTCATAACTTTATTTTCCTATTATAATTGGATTTGTTAATTCCCTATATGTATACTAATCTTGTGATCACTGTTGAATGACTATATTATCAATGGTAAAGACGATTTATGTTTATTTAAATAAGATAAGATATAATTAATCCAAATAAGTGTATGTGTTTTCTATATCTATATTTCATAATAAGATATGTAATTTAATTTCAAGTGGAATTTTATTTATAATAGTTTAGGTAATTATTTTGAAGATTCAAGAAAATATTTCTTTAAAGAGTAATACTAAATTTTCATAGGATAACAACATACCTGTTAAGATATTTTTACTCAAATTAGTTTTAATATTAAACCCTATAAATAAAATTCCATACAGTTATTTTATAATATATTGTGATAATAAATTATATTTTGGAACACCATTGTCAAAACCCTTCATTTTAATGTGGTTCCATATAATTAATTTGGTTCATCTTTATTTTGTGGATGTGAAGGAAAAATAACTAAAAAAAATTTAACATAAAAATTCATTGGGGGTAGATGTTAAAATTTGGTGTAAACAATATTTTTTCACCATTATAAATGATGAAGTGTGCTTAATGAAATAAATGAGGAATATTTTTATTCACCAGTTCACCACCCCCATGCTATAAATAATCATCTGGGACAACAAAAATATTATTTATTATTTATTATAGTTTTTATCATCCACAATTTTCGATGAATCGGGTTATTCATTGAAATGATCACTAATAGATCTATATATTCAATTATTATCATCATATTTAAATAAATATCTATCCTCAGAGGTGAAAAGATCCTATTATTTGGACAACAAAATATTATTCATTTTTTGAATTATTATTTCTTTATTTTATGTTCACATTCTAGGTAGTTCATATTCATTGAGGATTACATTTTTTGTTCATCATCCTTTAATTAAATAACATTATATTTATATACATGTTAGTTGGGTTCGCCAATCATCAATAGTAAAATCATTTAAAAGGATTTCTACTATTATAATTTTAGTTTCCATTTGATGAATTTAGTGCATTGATGACTTAAAATTATTAAACCATTCATTATCACAATATTTATAATTAGATATGTCTATATATTTAATTTTATTTTATTTTAAAAAATCATTTCATGAAGGTAATTCACCATACCATCTTTATGTTTTTTAAGAAATATTTACCCTTTGATATACAAATGAAACTTAAGTTACCATGATGAAAATAAATCCATAATTCATTACATTATATATCTCTAATTGTTGAAGAATAAGAATCAAAACTATTATTAAATAATTATTAATACATCTTCAAAGTACTTAATTCTCAAGGATTTTAATTATATAAAATTTTGATGAATAACTTTTAATTTTTATAATAATTATATCAAAAAAAAAATTATAAATAAATATCTCAAAATCATCTAATTTATAAATTTTATGTAAAATTGTAACCTATTTTTCTTCCTTTTGAGTTTATATATATTCTCTAGTTTACCATAAATCACTTTTATCATATTGTATTCTAAATACTTGTAAAAAATAATATAAAAATAAGGAATATATAATATCAATAAAATATTTTTAATATATATCACTGTTAATCCTATAAGTAAAAGAAAAAAACTATATCATTATATCATTATGTAAAATGAATAGTAACAACATAGTGGATAATGCATTTTAGAGACAGTATATAAAAATACATTTTTTTCTAAAATTTTAAATTTATTTTTCATCTATTGTGAAAAATATTTTAATATTTATTGGATTAATATAATCCACTATTTAACTGTATTATTCAATAAAATTCTGAATATCCAGTCATAGAAGAAATGGGATTTCTCTAAAACCATTTTAAGTACCTAGAAAATAAGTGTGTTTAATACTTAGATGGGGATACATGTGGTCCAATTGGTTTGATTCTTTTCAATGAATATATTGTAACCTATTAGAGTAATAAAATATAATTATTTTAATAATAAAATCCCATTCAATGGTATTCATAATAAAAAATGAAATCATAATTAAAAAATGGATTTACAATGTTATTTCACAATTTATGTGAAAATATCATTTCAATGACTTGTTTCACCCATTCCATAAATTAATCTAATAATATAATAAAACTAAAAACAATTATATATCAAATGGAATAATCCATAATCCATAAATAGCGCATATAGGTCCAAGTAACATAATTAACCAATATTTATAATTTTTTAACTAGTCTATAACTATATCACATTTTCAAAATCTTCTATATTAAGAGTAATATATAATAAGGAAAAACAATTAAATTACATAGGAATTAGTGACACATAGTGTTATTTTTTCCATAATGTTGGATTCTAAATATTGCAATCATGTTTCAATCATGAATGACATTATTCATTGAAGGAAAATTTCCATTAATCGAAACTATAAATCATAATGTTTCAATAAAAATTAGTGAGTGTGTTTTTTTAAATGTTATATGATAATTTTTTTATGTAATATAAGAAATCAAGAAATCCTATTGGTCTAGTGAAAATGTTATATACCTTAAAATGTTTTTACTTTTTAATAATATATCCTTGAGCACATAAATCAAATAAATCCACACATTAATCTTAACCCGTTTTCAATTTAAATTTTTAAAAACCGTTATTTGTATAGAAAACCCAAAACGTAAAATCAAGGCATTTGGTATATCTTGAAGAAAAACCATTCCCTTTAAAAATTGCATAAGATTTTCCATTCTTAATAAATCAAAATATTTGTATAAAAAAAATTACCAAACATAGATTATATATCTGGGAGAAACATATTCAACAACCATTTTCACAAATAATTTACCTTTTTCATTAATAAAAAATACAAATTGATTAAATAAGATTAAATGTCTTAGTTATCACCCGCATGTTTCTCATTCAATTAATAATCATTAACAATGTATTGGATAACTATATCATGATATAAAATCATTATTATGTATATCGCGATAGCCTGTCTTCATTTATAATGCTCATTTTTTGTATCAGGATCAAAACAATTATAAGAATTCCATATTTTATTATAAAACCCTTAAAACTAAATTTACCCTATTAGAAAATCACATTCCAATTTCATAAAAAATTAATAATAAATATCACCTTTATATGGAAAATTAATTCAAATGAATATTTTATGAAATAAAATACATTTCATTTATTGTATAAAATCATGAAAACATGATGTTTATGATTTATAATTATGAAAGGAAATGAATGTTGAAAATTATACTCTTTCTATATTTGTATGAAATATATATTCTTATTTTAGTTTAATCTTTCTAAAATAACTCGTATTGAAAATATTAAAAATATTATGTTTTCAACCATTATATATAGATCCAACAATTATTAAAAACTAAAATTTAATGGAATATAAAATATAAAGAAAAATATTAAATCATTTAGAATAAAATGGACATAGAGAGAAAATATTTGAAAAGAATATTTATGTAATTCTCTTAATGAAAAATACCATGAAACAATAGTGACTATTGGTACAAAATGATATTGAATAAGATAACATGAAATTGATTTGTAAAAAACATTAATTATAGTATATGTATGATAAAATAAGTCTATATGGGAGCTCATACATTAAACAAAAGAAAACCTATTATGTAAATGGAATAAATCCAAATGAGTTGAAATTGAGGTGATACATACCTTATCTTAAATATCATCTATCATCACATAGTATTTGTTTTCTTAATATAGGGAAACCCCATTTGGCTAAACAAATACTTCATAGTTTGGAATTATTTTGAGAATAATATTTAATAACCACTAAGAGGAAATTATGGTAGATATTTGAGTCAATTGTGGATATTCTAGAGTTCTTAATAGGGGTGAGGAAGAGTGGGGGTTATATTTTATAAGTGAGGGGAGTAACATACATCTAATTTTCCCAAAACTTAAAATTTTATAAATATATTACTCAAGGTAAAGTGGCTAAAAAACTATCCAATTTATAAGATAAGGTGATAATGGTTTAAATAATATTATAAAATAATAAATACAAAAAACAATTTATGTCCTTATCACATTTTAACTAAATTAACCACATTTATCGTTTACTTTCGTAATTCCTTTTTATGATGGTTGAAATTCAAATTGAAAAAAATGAAGATAACTGAATTAATAAATTTTAAAATATTATTTTATATATAGATGTAATTTTTATCATTAAATTTTTATGATTGGTAGAAATTAATTTTAAAGCAGGTTAAGAGGGTATCATAATTTTTTTTAGAATTTTTTTTAAAAAATTAATAATACCATAATAAAAAATAAATTTCATTGATAAGAAATAATTTGGATTATTTCTAAATAATTAAACTATATTATACTTTAAAATAAATTATAAATCATAATGGAACTTTTTTATATCATTATTTAATAAAATGTTATGAAAAATCTAAAAATTTGTATTTTTCATTATCCATTCAAAAATGAACCTTTTATAAAAATTATGTTAATTCATCATAATCCTATAATGAAATTATAAATTAATAAATTATTCCAAATTTAACAAATACAGATTCTATAATATTTATAAATTTATTAAAATATTCACATAATAAATTCTATAAGACTAATTTTTATAGAAAATAGAATTTTATAGAATAAAATGAAGTTATTACAATTCATTTCCAAGAAAAAATGATTAAATGAATTTTAATTATATTAATTTGAAATATCATATAATTATTTATTTTCAATAATTTATAAATATTAATTATATTAATTTAAAAAGATAAAAATCCATAACTTAGAAAAAATTAGTTTTTAAAAAATAAATCCATTACCTTTAAACAATTTTTTCTCAATTTCCAACCATTTAGTGACAATAGTATGATTTATTATTCACCCACTAATGAAGATATTTGTATATATATTTCATAATACTATTTTTCATATTCAAACACTCCGACACAATAGAAAAATCATAAAATTTATATTTTAATAAATTTATTTCATGGTTCAATTATAATCAATGTCTCATTTAACACATGAAATCAAATATATTAAATTAAGAAAATACATTATGAAATCTTGGTGTGTCAAATTCTTCCCACTAATGTAACTTTTTCCTCACAATTATATATCATCTAAATAAAAAAAATGATTAATTGTATTTCAATAACCCTATAGACTGTTAGAATAAAATTATGATCCAAAAAGGAAAAAACATATTATTATTGTGAAATTCCATTATTTAAAACCAAAAACGAAAAATGGATTTACCAAAAAATAAATTTTAAAATAGTACATGGGAAATTTGAATCTCAACTAGTATCAAACACAATCATATCCTAATATAATAATAATAGATTTCAATAATAGAAAATAGAAAAAAACGAATTCTATTCAACAGAAAATAATAAAATATTACAAGAAGTTAATATACCCTCAATATATCATATTTTATTGAAAAAATAATTTTTTTTTCATATTTGATACAATTTCCTAGTGTTTAGGATTCAATTATAATAAAAATAAAGAACATTGTGACATATTATTAATTGATTTAGTTCTATTAAATAATAATAATTTAAAATATTTGTTTTTTATAGAGAATTTTTAAAACTTCACTCTTATCTCATAATATATGCAATGGATATTCATGTGAAAAGTTTCATTCTTGAAATATTAATACTATTCTTCATCAGATCTCATGTTCTAGAAATTTATGAAAAATAATTAATAATGTATCTATCCATTAATAAAATATAAAAAATTTTATCATATGTTAAGATAATATCCAATATCAATAATCCTTCTTTTGTAGAAACACTACCTTAATCAATGTAACCTCAATAGTAATTTCTAAATTTTGAATTAAATATTTCCCTAAATAACCAAATAGAAAATCATTCCAAATATTATAGACTATGTTCAAAACATAATGATTATAATTATTACATTACATATTCTTTTGAGATAAATTTTAAAACCACCCAATATTTTAAAAATAACACTTCTTCTAATAAAGTACACGATATGAAACAAAAATCATAAATGAACCATGAAGTATTATTATCTAAATATCACTATTATAACCTAAACATGAAATTGGAATGTATAAAAATTATTAACAACATTATTAATATATTTAAACGTTATATTCCAAAAAAAATTCAAATTAATTCTTTGTAAATAAGAACACAATTTGTTTTTTACTAATGTCATTTTATTTTTAAAAAAATGAATTCTCTTCAAAAATATCTTTTATTTATTTTTTTATAAGATAATATTTATCTAATATATATAAGTTTTAGATATAATATTTTGATAAAATATATAATATTTAAATTATTTACATCATAATTAGGTGAGGGTGAGTTTTTGAGAAATTTTTTATATGTTTTACTTTCAACCAACAATAATAAATGCTTATTTTGTTTGAAAACTATGTTATTATTTCAAGCCACTAAAATGATAAATTATTTAAATGATTTTAATGGAAACAATATATGATAAAATAATTATTAATCTAAATAATATCATTGGAATAAACTTTTTTGTTTAATATTGTATAAAAATATATTTATAAATTTTATTTTATTTAAAAAACAAATTTATCTCTCGGTTTTTATCTTGAATTAATTTCATCTATATATATAAATTGTATAATGATACATTTATTCCATTTTTGGAATCAATAGGTCCAAATTTGGTAAATATGTCCCATTTATTTCTATATATTAGGAATAATAACCTTGGTTAATATTTTTCACCTAAGTATAAAATTTGTAAAACATTTTTCAATCATTGGGATAAAGATTTAAAATTTCAATAAAATTTACATTATCCTATTTAATGATTCGACTTTATATATTTCAATCTATTTTTAAATATTATGGGAACATGGTTTCATATTTTGTGCATTATGACATTTATATTAACTTAGGAAAAGATTAAATATATATTTTAACTCTCTTGAATTTTACATGATTGAATTTCATTATATAAAGATAAAAATAAAAAATGATACATTAAAATTTTTTATTTGAAATATAAACTAAATTTTGTGTCATACTAAATTATTTTTAATTTTTTGGAGATGATTAGTTACCTTGAATTCTTATATAGTGATAAAAAATATATTTTAAATAAATAGAAAAATAAATATATGATATTAAAAATATGAATAATAATAAAATTTGGGTGAATGATTGTGTCACATTAATTTCATAGTTACATATAATAAATATTATTTTTATTGAATAATTATATATAAATTCTATTAATATCTTATTTTGGGTAATGTAAAATAAATTAATACTGTCAACAATTACATTACTGATATTTATGAAAATATTATTTTTAATACACTATATAAAGATAATAAAAATATATATTGATAAATGTCTGGATAATATATGGTATAAATTATCATTCCTTTTAAATTTATGATACATTTATTACCTTATAATTAAAATTATAACCATCATATATTGGTAATGTGGTTAGAATATATGATTTTGAAATTTTTTAACCAAGGTAATAACCAAAATGATACGGTATAAAATGAAAAAAACTATATATATTAAATTGGATAATGATATTTCTATATTAACCTATTTTTTTTAATAAATGGAAATTTTTAACTTTATTTTTTAAAAATGACTAAATTAAATGTTAATGTTCGTTATAATTCCATGAGTTCCCCTCCCATCACTAATAAATTAAATCTTATAATCAAATATTACTGAAACATTTTGGGAATTATAGATCAAGAAAAATAAGAAATTATACATTTATTTCTATTATCACCACATCTAAGAGATTATGTTTTTCCTTAAGAATTACCCTTTATGGTTCGAATTGTTTGTTAAAAGAGGGTTCTCAATAAGGTTTTATAAATAGTAACAGAGTGTTTCAATTTGTTTATTCGTATAATAACCATAATGTGATGAATTAATCCTAAAATAAAAACATTAGTATCGTAAATATTTGGAAATTTTATCAATATTATTGACAGTCCAATAATATCCCTTGATTTAATATAACTGTAAGTGAATGTATCTCTTGAGTGTACATGTGGACTGTCATCTCTACGTAGCGATACAATTCATTTTCAATCACTATATTACATGGATGGTTATTATTTTATTTTTATTTTTTATAAATAATATATATGAAAAAATTATTATTTATTAATTATAACCTAAAAAATTATTTCTTTCATTGCACATGCATACATGAGGACTACCACCTCCATGAAGTGTTCTAATTTATTTTTCCATTACAAATTGCATGGATGGTAATATATATGAATTTTATTAATATATATTATAAATATATTATAATAATTATTCTATAAAGTTTCATTATTATCTTCCATTCTTTTGTTCCATCCATCAAAAAAGTTAAAATGGTTTTCATGCGTATGTACGACTTACCATCTCCGTGAATATAGTAAGTAACATTTATATCAATATATATTATCAATGGATATGGATTTATATATAATTAATATAGAATATTTTTATATCATGACCAACACTATTTTTATGATGAATCCATGAGAAACGTATCAGTTCTAGAACTACTTAATAAAAATTCCCTTAAAAAAAAAATATAACAATTAAAAATAATGATTTTAATAATGAATTATTGAATAATGGGTTTCAAATGTTGTTAATTTAAAATATATGATTGTATAATATTGAATATTATTCTTGTATTTAATTAAAATATATATTAATTTTTGATATATTATTTCATGGCCCATTTTAATCTTGACAAAGATGTGGTAAGGGATTATCTTCTCAAATATACTTCTTTGAGACATGTGTTATGTTAAGTGCATATATTATATTATGATGACCTGGTATGGGAATTTATCATGTTATTTCATGTGTTTATTTATTTATAGGTTATTTAAAATTTAATTTGATGTAATTATTTATTTAGGCTTATGCTTCCAAATTTTCCATCGTAGTGGGAGTTTTACGTAACGATATCATCTTTTATCATGCTTATATATAATTAATTTACCAATGATGAACACTTTTGTTGTACCTATAAATAATCCCTCTAAGTTTATTCTACTTGGGATATTTTTTGGATATTACATTTTTTAATTTAATTTTCATCACATTCTATAATCATCAAACAAAAAAAATATTTTAATGAAGAATATAAATCATTTATCTATTCACTCAAAAATCCATTCTCTTCAATGTGAATGTTTTATAAAACTATATTCATGATTTTTTTAGATATTATTATTCGATTAGTTATGATCTTTTATTACCATGATTCAATTTAAAAATAATTAAAGGACCCTTCTTCTAGTTTTCTGAATGAGGTGCGTATAGATTTATATCAAAAATGTGAATGGAATATTTTTTTTAAAATACTTGTCATGAATATAATTTACAATGGTTATATAATAACTAATTGATGTGATGCTTCCATAAAAATTTTCTATGGTTAATTTCAAGAAAAAGTTTTCTTTATTATTTCAAAAAATTTAAATATTTCAAATAAAATATTTCAATGTTGAAAGAAAAATTTTCTCATGAAATATTCTTAATGAACCTTTAAAGGTATTATTTATCTATGATGTAATTATTTTATATAACCTAATATTCAACGTGGATATGATCTAATAATACAATCCTTATTCTTTCTCAAGATGATTAATGATTATAATGAATTTATTTTTGAGACATATGTTCCTTTACCCAAGGTAACATATTGATGAACTAACATAATATTTATAAAACCCATTTATTTTCCTTGGGTTATTCCCTAATAAAATGATTATAAAACAAATTTATTATTCATGGGTTCTGATATAATATTTTTTTATAATCTTATGGAAGACAATTATATGATAATTATTATATTATGTATGGGTGATAAAATTATATAGTCGTATAATGCATTGGTTAATGATGGATGTCTTTTTAGATAAAAAGAATACATTAATAGTTCATGAAACTTGTCCAATAAGGGTCTTTTCTACAATCATAGTCTTGGGAGTGAACCCTAACTAATATAATGGGATTCTGAGAAAAAATAATCCACGATGATAGTCATCTATGTGATCATTGACTACAGATGTAATAATTTTTAAGGATTATGTATATAACACAAATCTACTTCTTATTCCAATGTTAATCTTTAATGGACAGGATGTTTGATTCCTTTATGATTCATGTCTTATGAACTTACAAAACATACTACATGACCCATCAGTATTATATATTTTATATAGTTCATGGTTATCAAAAGTTACTCATGTTCTCATTCCCTTATGTGATTATTAGGATTATGGGATCATAAATTCCTCCCTTTTTACCCTAATTTGGAATCTAATCTCAGTCAATATTATGTTTCACCTTCTTGAGATATAAATTATGTTTTTATGTATGATACGTTAATAAAGGGTGAGGTTTTTGAAGAATTACATTGGAGATGATGTAGATATTTTATGAGTGTTTTATTTATGTGATAATGTTTCAAAAGGAACTAGACCAATATGATTTGATGTGTATCATTATTTTATGTAATGGATATTAATATAATTATATACATAAACTATTTAATAAATGTATGGGTTTTAATAGTTGGTATAGAAGTAATGTTTAATTTCCGTTGAAAATATAATGTGAAAACATTAGGGAGAACCCTTTGGATTGTCATCTAAACTGTATAATGTACTATGTTATGGTGGAGAATGTATTATAAAATTAAATGTATAATATCCCTTTATAGATCTAATAAGTTGACTTGTTTTTTGTAAAAAATCCTAGGGTTAATAACCTTGAATAGAGATGTATGAGCATATCTTTTCTATCATTCTGGTGTATATATAGTGTAACCATATTATGCACCTTATTGGAAGCTCGCTGGGGATATTCTTATGTAATTTTATAATCGTCTTATGAAAAACTATAATGGATCTGAATTGATGATGTCGATGAATGAAATAGGATAAACGTATGTTTAATTATATTGAAAAGTATATTTCATTATTTAAACATCATATAAATAATTTTTACTTTATTCCCCCCATTGATTATTGTTTCTCCCTAACATTATTTTTGGTTCTAGTCTATGGGTTGAACCAGGAATTTTTATGTTAATGATGATGGAAAATAAAATTTTTGTCCTAATGAGAAACAAAATATAATGGGATTTATAATTTGAAACATTTTGATTACACCTAATCAGATATTACAACATAATTAACAACCTCACCATAGGTGAGTTTTAAAAAAATACCAAATAAGTCAAAGATATAGTTTCTTGAAGACCATAGAAGAAAAAATATATCAATTTATACATATAAAGAATGTGAGATGAGTTTTAAAGTGAATGCGTCAATGGAATAGGATGGTATATTTTTTTTGTTGAAATTAAGGGACAAGAGAATGTAATTTCAATGAAAAAATTAGGAGTTTTATGGACAGACATTAAATTCATCCTAAGGTAAAATTGATACTTTATTATATCATGTATGTGGAATATGGTCTTTACCTGAGCCAATAACCAAATCTATAGGCAAACCATTAGTAAAATTAAAGACCTATGTCATTCCAATAATTTATGTAAACTTTTTCAATTGTGAATAAATTATTATTAAATAATAATATTTTAAAAGTGTTATATCAATCATATTTTGGATATAATATTCTTGAAACATCTCAAGATTGTTACAAGCTAGTTCATCATTAATGATATAAAAAATATATATTAATATGTAATCATAACCAAGAAATGTGATTTAGTAGAAATTTGATAATTATTAGATTGGATAAATAGATTATTTACATTGATGAAGTAAATTAAATAGTATTTGTGACCATGAAATTAGATTTTTATTTAATTTATATTTAATTTTAGTCATTTTTATGATGTTTTTTGAATTATTTGATTGACAGAAATAGTCCATGATTATATTTAGGGGATAATTTTATTTGGCATTAAGAAACATAGAGGTTTTAAATTTTGGTTATCTTAAGAGTATTGGAAACCATATTGGATTTAAAAATTTAATGTTGATCGTTAGTTTAATGTCACCAAAATTGATTTTGAAGGTTTTATGTGATGGAATATTGAGGAGATTTTAATATCATAAAAGGTTTTAATAAGAATACTATATTGAGGATTAAATAATTTTTTTTATTATATGATTTTATTTCTTCGAAATTATGTTCGGTTTGATAGTGGGATATATATAATCCCAACAGATGAAATCTGAGTTATTGAAAATGTGATATTTTTTATAATATTTTGGACCAATATATAGATTACCATTCTAGTTATTATCTATATTTATTTTGTGATATTTATTTAATTTAAAATCAACTTAATATTATATTGTTATTTATCATAGTTACTACTAATATTGTGGGTTGATTTCTCTATTACCATGTGGTTTAAAATGTGGGTAAACATGAAATATTATATGGTAAGAATAAAATTAATTTTTTTGTGGATGAAATTTTAAAGGAAGTATAACACCATTGATGTTGAAACATTATATAATTTTGAGGTTATTCATGTAATTTGGTATATATGTTTATTTATATTTTGAATGATCTATGTTGAACCACTAGTGTTATTGTGTATATTTTGTTGAAAAATGTTTTATTTCTTCTCATGATGATTTATAAATTTTTTATACTATTTTACAAGAAGATAAACATTATTATTTTTTATGTTCACATATAGGAGTAATTTATCTTTCCATTTATGTTGATTATTTTATCTATTATAGGTTTAGTTTAGTGCATCACGTAGAAAAATTCATCTTGGATACTCATCTTTTAGAAAAAAGATGACATTGTGGGGAAATTTATTAAAGGATGAAATTATAATTTTAATGTAAGTATATTTTGTTATTATATTTTTGGAAATTTATATATAAATACCAAAATATAATAAAATTATATTGAAAGAAAAAAATAACATATTATTATAATTTTAGATTAATCAAAAATATTTTTCACACCTTGCTGATTTATCGTTTTATAGTTAGTAACATTATCAAGACCATTTAAATTCTTATGGTTAATAATTTATTTCACTATCCATATTTTTTGGATAATTTCCTTCCATCCATGTTTATATATTCACATCCCATTAATGTTCTCATATTTCGAGACGTTGTTATGTGTGCTTTTGATTTCTATTTTATTCTTTTCAAGGGGATGTTTTATTAACCCTTTTTTGGTAGTAGGTTTATGAAAAAGGAAATTTAAATTTTAATACATTTATTACAAATAATAATATAAAATTTGTAGGATTCAATTTATTAATATACAATATAATTCAACATCATGAAATTTTAAAAAGAACACTATATTTGATTGTCTATAAGATATACAACATCATTATTAAATGAACCATAAAACATTATTTGTCAAATAAGACTATTATAAATTATCTATTTAAATTTTGGGTTTATATTTTATTGAACACAATATTAAATATATATAAAGGTATTAATAATAAACAAATTAATTATTAGAAAATAATTACAAATTTTGTTTAGAAACATCAATTTAGTCTTAATTTTTTATTCAAAAATATTTTTTATTACTTTTTAAGAGAATGTTATAATTTAGATTTTTAACTTTTCTATAATATGTTTCACTAAAAGGCTATAATTTTATAATTTATCAGATCAAAATAACCATATGATGGAATTTTTTAATTTTATGAAATGTTTGATTTTTCAATGAATAGTAAAAAATACTGATTTTTATTGAAATATTAATTTTAATTTCAATAATTTATAAAGATAGATTTTGTTTTAGAATTGATTACAAGTAAAAAATAAATATCTAATAGTATTTATAATCCAATTAATATCATTAGAATCATTTTTATGGTTGAATTTGGTATAAAAACATTTTCATACTGAATAACATAATTTCCTATAAAACTGTATTTATTGGATATTTTGACATTGTGTTGATACAATTTTTGTACAATTATGGAAATTTTATCTGGAGGAATTGATTACATATTTATAATTATTAAATCATGATTTCTTAACATGTTCCCCTTTATTTTTGGACTTTATGAATAGTAATGTTTCTAAATATTCGTCAACTCAGCAAGGGTAAAACTTGTAAAACAGGTTTAAAACATTTTGATAAGGCATTAAAATTTCTCAAAAACATTATAATATACTATTGGATGAGTGAATATCTTCCATTTATATAAATGTCTCAAATATGTGGTCATATTGTTCTATATTATTTTTATTTTAAACATTAAATAAATTTAATATAATAATTATTAAAAAATGTCACTCTCTTGATATTAATATATATAAATTTTTTACATAATGATAAAATGATGAATATTTTAGTTATAAATTTTCATTTCAAGTATAATTTAATATATTTAAATTTTTTGTAATGGAATATGTAGCTTAAATGTGTATGCATCGTCGACACAATATTTATTCTATATATAAAAAAAATGAAATATGTTGTATTAATAATATCTATTATAATAAAATTTGTGTGAATAATTGTGTTCCGTGAATTTATTTATTAATATAATATATTATATTAATAATATAGGTGTATATTCAAATTCTATTTATGTATTGTCATATTTAAAATTAAATTAAATGAATAGTGTCAAAAATGACATTCATGAAATTTTATAAAAATATTATCTTATTAATTTATTTACGAGTCATTAATATAATTAATGTCGGTCATTTGGATAATATAGGATCAAAATGTCATCCCTTGGTATTATATGATTATAATTTCTACTCATAAGTAAAATTATGACCCTTTTACATTGAAAAATTTGTTACCATGGAGAAGGTAAATACTAGTTATCCATGAGGATAAATAAAAAAATATTTTTCAAAATTACACCAAAACATGTTCAAATTTTTTTCGATTATTAAATCTTAATGTTATCCTTATATTTTTAATTTATTTACATTTAGAATCATTTTACATTAAAATTATTCAATTAAATAAAAAATAGTTTTTTAGTTCCTAGAGTTCTCCTCCACCCATTTATACATGGGAACATATTCTCCTTTCTTCATCATAAATTTTGATCCATATAGATCAACCATTACCTACCATAACACCCTAATATATTAAATTAACATATATATTGTCTTATATATTTTTCCAAATTCAAAACCTAAAATTATTAATGTATTAACCCAATAGGGTTTCTCAATGAAAATTATATCTCAAATATTGTGGTATTTTTTAGATTTTATAAAATGGATTTTAAAATGAAAAGGGTGTTTTCCTCAGGAAATGGTTCATGTGATATTTTTGATGACCTATGCATCTAATACAGAATAAATTAGTATTTCATAATATTTTTTAGGGATATGATCCAATGATATAAGAATTATTCATTCCATAGATGACCTATTATTAAGATTTATATTTTATAAAAATTATTCCATTTACAATGTGTTTGGTATGTTGAATAGATGATGATTTCATGAAATCCATTTATTTTCTATGAGTAATTACTTGATTAATTGTCTTTGAAACCATTTAATTTTCCTGGGTTATGGTAAGATTTTTGGTTTATGATATTTTTAAAAAAAATTTGAATGAATTTCATTATGTGAATGGTACGCCATGAAGTATATATCCCACCAATACATTAGGTAATGTTGGATATCTAATGATATAAGATGGACTGGAATTTGGAATGAACCCTGTTTAGTAAGGGACTCTATCCACTATGATGCTATAGTGTGTGGACCGTTACTAATATGATGGATTGAGGAGTAAACCCAATCAATTATTAATATCATGGTAGTGAGATTTGACTACTAAGGAAATCATTTTCAATGCTTATGTTTATACCACAAATATATGTCTTATTAAAATTTAATGCACTCTTTGCTCATATGCTTTAATTATATTTTGATCTATGTCTTATGAACTTCCAGGATTTACCGATTGACATAATATTATCATATATGATATATAAGTTATGGATTTGAAATGTTAATATCAACTTCTCATACCATTATTCTCATGAAATTATTATATAATCATTGATGTATCTCTTTTTTTCCCTCACAAATTATTTAAGCACATTGTTTCTTATATTTGCATGCCCTATAATACAAATTATGATTTTTTATGATTTTTATTATAATGGATGTGGTTGTGAGAAATTGACATCGATAAGAATTTAGTATTTTATTAATAAGTTCTTTATATACCCATGTTTCCAAAGGAACTAGACCTATATGATTCTATAATGGTTCATTATGTTTTGAAATTAATATTAATATAACAAGATGTGATATTTATTTAATTAAATTATTGGTCACTATAAATTTACAAATTATCCGTAAAAAGCCTTAATCAATCATAACTTCATACCCAAAAAATTATATTCCCTAATCATATAAATTAAACATTAAAAAATATCATTACATCATAACACTAGAAAATATCATTACATCATAACACTAGAAAATATCATTACATCATAACACTAGAAAATATCATTACATCATAACACTAGAAAATATCATTACATCATAACACTAGAAAATGTATATATATACACTTCATTCACTCAATGATATTCAAAACACATTACCTAATATTTTCTAGATTATTCCATTATACATCATTTATATAATCAAAAATATAAACCACATCCTAAGATTCATCAATGTCAAAATAAAAAAATATATAATTCACACCTTTTACATTTTATTCATAGTTACCACATATTTAACTATAATAGACTTCAATATTTTTGTACTACTTTAAATAAAGTTCTATCCCCTTTTCATGATTTCCCGTATGAAATTGATGAAATAGAATTCACTTTTTGATTCATCAGTCCAAAATTATCCCAATTGTGAATTTTTTATATTTTTCTCATGAATTTTATTTATTAGTGAATTTATGTAAAAATTATTGTTTTTATGAAATATGATATAATTTATGTTATCTCCAAGAAATAAATCTGATCTAAAAAATAATTAAACATATGTAATGAATATTTTTTTTATATTGCTAATAATATATTATAAAAATAATTTGTAACTTAAATGGTTTTATTTATTTTAGGATAAATATGAAAATCAATTTTAGAGTTAATGTAATGCCTGTGTAGAACTAGAAATGTCAACATCTGTGTCCTATTCATAATAATGGTGATGTAAAAAAGACTTCTAACAAGTTTTCTAGTGAATAATATGTATAAATGATTATTTAATGATTTTTTCTATCATTGGATTTATATTAAATGAATATTGTTCAAATTCATGTACAATCCATGTGTAATGCTAGAAAAAGAAAAAATAAAATATTAAATAGTATGTCATGAAATTTATGTGTATGAACTTGGGTTTCTAGTTAGGTATGAATCCATTAATATTTTGGACTAATATTTTTACATTGGACATAATATAGATGCCTAAGGGGTTAGAAAATTTATCATGGGTGATCGGGGTATGTTTGGAACATGGAACCCATCTTTTTTA
Source organism: Viscum album (assembly GCA_963277665.1). Classification (NCBI taxonomy): domain Eukaryota; kingdom Viridiplantae; phylum Streptophyta; class Magnoliopsida; order Santalales; family Viscaceae; genus Viscum; species Viscum album. The sequence continues at coordinate 530,177,276 of OY728146.1, forward strand.
GAAAAAACAGGTTTGGCGCACAGTTTTGAGTAAATTGTGTAGGAATTACTCACGGTTTGGAAAATCAAGCAGATTGTGTTAATTCAGACAACGAAACATTACATTGTTGGAGCATAGTCATGAAGCCTAACCGTGCAAGCTCAACTTTTTTCCAAGTACACGTGTAGGGTTTGTGCATGGGTTGTCAAACTGAGAGGAGAAACCTTGAAGAAGCTATTTTCTGGGTAAACTTACAATTTTTCCCTTAATGATGTAATTTGAAGTGCCCTTCCTCCCTAATCCAAGAAACAGTGGGATTAAACCATTTCCATCTCAATTTAGATCTTTATGAAGGTGAAATTTAGGGATTTAAAGATATCCTTAGTCTCAGATGTGATCATGATTTCGTTCATCATGTTGTATGCACAATGGTATGCACTCGAGTCCTCTTCATACATTCTCATTCTCTCTTGCACTCTACCGAGTTATCAGGGTATACGAATTTTTCTCATTTTCTTAGATCTACTCTGATCCAAGCCAAATAAATGGAAAATACTAGAGGGGGAGTATCATACAATCCTAAGGTGGGTTATCTATTACTCATCCCTAAAGATCATTGATTTTGGATTTTTTCGTGTAGAACCAACTGATTTCATAGGGTGGTTTTTATTGAATTTATATTCCGTACTTATAATAATTAAATTCATATGGATATTCTTTCTTCATATATGTGATTAATTTTTGGTTGTTATGAGCACAATTCCATCCCTTCCATGTTGAATGTTATTCAGTAATTGTGATTATAGTGTTTTGACATGTTCGAGCCACCATTCAGGTGATCCTTTCTTGAACACTCTATGTGTAATATTTTCTATATTAAATGGCATGTTTTTATTATGAATTTAATAATGGAAAGTACCATGTATGCTTACCACATGACCGATCTAAGGAATGTTCTTCAATTAATAATTAATTTCGAACTGGAAATTGGAAGGTATATTAGTTATATGACTTCAACATATAGAATGTCAATGAATTTTATGTTGCATATCCGTAGCACAAAATACCTCACTAATGGAATGAATTATATTAAAACTTATGTTTGGAATATTTATTAAATTGATTAAATGGTTGCATGCTATTTGGCCTTCTCACAATAATGAAAGGCAAGGCTGGATCCAAATGACTTGATTAAATGATCGCAAGCTACATGACCTTATAAAACTAATGAAAATAAAGGCTTGAATCAAATGAATCATTACATGGCTTTATAATTTTACAAAAATAACCTGACTCATCCTCACCTTGGATTTGGATCAGATAATGCATTGAGCAATCAAGAACCCCATTTCGATTCAAGTATACCGATTTCATTGGTTGTTACCCACCTAGACCCCAATCCTTTCCGATTATTGGAGTCCTGTTATGATACCATAGTATCCCTCATGTGTTACTAAAAGATACCATGGATACACTCCTTTTATCCCATCAATATCATTGTAGGATGCCTTGGATACACTCCTTGGATCGATCATTTACATGTAGGTGCCATGATTAAATCCCATCAGGGCCAGTCATTGCTTAGCCTCGAGTTACCTTGGTCAATCACCTTGGAATCAGCAGGTGCGTCATTGTGGAATTATTTGGATTATGCTTATAGGACTAAACACTTACCCTATTCTAGGCCATAATTATTTCTGATTTGGTGATCCTTGAGGTCTACGTCACCTTGGATATTACCCTATGACAACATTATAAAATATCATAAATCATTATTTCCTTGTTACATCTTGGAACATTCACTTTTATATAATCATGAGGTGATGTCAGTGTTGGATATGCCTCATGAGACCTATCATGATAAATTTTTTAATAAATTAATTAAATGAACTGGTTACATGTTCATACACCAGCCAAAGGTTGAAGGAGGTACTTGGATATTTAATTACACTATAATTATTTACATTACATATGAATTCAGGTACACCGTTACATTTCCATTACACAGGTATGATGTTATATACACCGTTGATGGGGGCCCACTGAGATTTATCTCACATCCTTTCTTACCACCATTTGGTACCTAGGGTAAATTACATGGCTGTAGGTGTGGATAAATGGAAGCATACAACTTTTAACATTTTTTTTGCTGTTTAGTATAGATATTGATAGAAGAGGACATAAATGGTTATTTGGATTCATGGGATAGTATTTTGATAACTTTATACTTTTGTGAAACATTTTATGTCTGCATTATTTTATCCATGTTTTCCTATTTTCTTTTGACATGACATATCAACAATTGTTGAATGCTATTTAATTTCATTCAGTTATTATACCTATTGTCTCTATTTTCCTCTATTCCTTTTGTTAATTATATTTCATCCACTATTTACCTATGTTTACATTCACCCATTTCACTACACATTGGTAATGATGGAATAGTCTCCCCATGTACACGACTTAGGACCTCACATCTAGTTGTAATTATCTGGAGTTTGTGAAGATTATCTTTAGGCCATGTGGCCCACTAATCTCGGTGCACCCATTGAGTGGAATCTGGGTCTGGGACGTCACAAAGTGGTACTAGTGGTGGTTACTCTCCTTTATTTCGTTACTATTTTGGGAAGTTATTTAGAAGATTTAGAAATCATGGGTCTTTTTCATAAGCTGTGATTTGGATTCGTGAACCCATGTTCAGGGTAAAAACAAATTTTCTAAAATTATAATTGTTTTTCTACGATTTCCAATTACAATTGATATCATTTCACTACTAGGTGATGTACATGTTTTTTCGAGTTGTTAATTATTACTCTAATTGAGGTTTTTCTTTCATCATAGGCCCAATGATATGAGGGCAAGGAGCACATTTACATGCATCATTATAGAAACATAGAATTCAAAAGTAATTCATATTTCCATTCCATATAGGTGAATTTCACTTTGTTTCACTTCATGATATGATTTTGATTATTGAGTGATTACATGATAGTTATCATATGCTTGTATTACTCTTAGATGTTATTAAGTGATTTCATATATAAATTCATGAGGTCTATCTTACCTCATAGGTTAGGATGGTTACTTTACCATGTTTATCCATTATGATATAAATAAATGGGATTCGTTTCATGTGATAGGTTTATGAGAACTGATTCACCAAGATTTTCTATCAATTATAAAGTGATTCATGACATCTAAAATTAAATATTTATGCATCCTTTTCCCACCTTGTAATGTTTATGAATGTTAAAGGACTAAACCAAGAAATTAAATGTAAAAATATGAAACTTATACTTGATAACTTATCGATATCTGGCCATCTAATCAGGTAGTTTGGGTAGTATACCCTGGGTAGTTAGTTTTCATTTGTACAGCTACCGCTACTAATGTTATATTTCTTCTAATGTTTGTTTTGAGTCATTTTATTTTATTTTTATAACAATTTCACCATGAAATCCTCATATCATACACTGGGAATGTGGTGGAGACCATGCTTCAGGCATGGTGGCCCATGATAAAGCAGTCTAACAGCTAGGAGTGCCACTTGGGACACCGTCTCCTATAAATGCTTTTGGATGTGAAGATAAAGTTCATGATAATTTCGTATTTATGATGAAATCCATCCATGGTCCTCAATATCTTGAACCTATAATGGATGATCACACTTTTGAGTTGCAAAAACAATATCCTCCTACCTTTTTGTTGTAAATAGTTGTCTATAGGCTGCTCAATCAGGGCTAGAAGCCACCCTATATATCATTGATCATCTGGAAACTTCTCCATAGTGGATGTTCAATCTTTCCACATGTATGCTTTGAGATTCGGCCAAGCGTTGCTGGGACATGGTTACCTAGGCCATTCATCATCAGGGAATGTTATGTTTTGATTTACAGACTGCCTTATATGAAAGTTTCATTCCTCAGATGCTCACAGCTGATAGAGATAGAGAGTTCAAGCATCTAGAGTAGAGTTCTATTTTAGTAAAGGAATATTCAGTTCATTTCATGATGTTTTTGTGATTTTCACTACTTTTATCCTGTAATGAACTTTCTTGTGATTGGCACATTGAGTATGTGCTCTAGTACTCCATCTCCACATAGGTAAATGTATTTTTCATGGATCCCTTTTCTATAATAGTTGATCATGCTCTTGTCACTAAGCACAACATGAGAGAAGGAAATATTGTAAGGAATAAAACACTAGTGATGAATTGGGATAGTAGTTCTTATGGTTGTAGGAATCATTCTATCGTTGTTTCTTGTCAGAGCATTGACAACCAAAGTATCCATTTCGCTAATTCAACCATTTTTCATCAGTGTGGATGATAGGGGAATTCTAAGACTCGGTGTCATAGAGACTCGATGGTGTGTCGTGATTGCGGTTGTAAAGGGAATATCCAGTGTTTCTGTAGGACCATTCGACCATCATTGAGTAGAAAAGGACACATACCAACTCCACTTTTAGACTAGATTTCTTATATTCCACACTAGGTGGGGAGTTGGAATAGAACATGTTTGTCTGGTCAAGGAGGAGGTTGTGGTTGTGGTAGCCATTCCCCAAATCACCAGCAACACCAAAAGTGATGGTATGATTGTTGTAGTCCATTTGTTGCATAAGACTATGGATCATGTCAGTTGCATGCACTAAAAATGATACTAAAGGATTATACTATTGGACCATCTATAGTATGAGGTACTATTCTAGTACCATATACTATACTATCTTCATTATTGGATACAAGTGCATAAAACGCATTTATCTATATATCCATTGAATAATGTCCCGGACTATAGATGCAGTATCAGTATGGTGTAATGACCCTAGATACTCCATTAAGGGTACGAATAGAGAGCATACACCAGTGTAGGGACTATCTCCTTGTGGTAGGAAATTACACTTTCTTATGGGACCTAATTTTTCATGAGATGAAGATCATTTTTTACATTCTCATAATTGACTGGTTTGTTCATTATCACACTTTGGTAGACTATTATCACTGTATGGTTTCTTTTATGTCACTAGAAGGAAGAAGTTATCTACATAATGGTTTTGGGGAATTCCTGACTGGTAGAGTGGGCCCAGAGCATCGTGGGATAGGTGGAGTGACCACCAAGATTAAAAATCACTTCATGGAGGATCTGTGTTAACATAAGGTTGATTTCCCTCTAGCAGGGGATCATTTCACAAATAAATTTCTTGATGATTTTTATAAATTACCTCAAGTGTGGGGTGGAGTTTACAGTTGAGATATTCCCTTCCGTAGCTCCAATGTCCATTCCTCTGTACAGGACGGAACATGCAAGGCTTCTGAACCACAAGAGATAGTTAGATGAATTAAAAGCCAAAGGTTTTATCGGGCCCAAAACATCCTCTTGGGGGTTTCCAGTGATTTTTTCCAAGAAGGAAGATGGAAGCTTATGTATATACGTGGATTACCAAAGATTGAACCATCTTACTATCATGAAACGACATCCACTAATACAAAAATATGATCTCTTCCACTAGCTCAGAGGAGAAAAGTTGTTCTCCTAGATCGAACTAAGATCAGGTTATCATCAGGTATGATTCAGACCATCAGACATACCCTGTACAACTTTCTGTAGTTGGTATGGTCTATATGAGTTCCTTTCTATGCCATTTAGTCTTACAAATGTGCCTACTGTTATCATGGCTCTGATGAATAGAGTTCTCCACCCCTATTTAGCTTCATTTTTCATGGTCTTTTTGGATGACATCTTGGTGTATTCTCACAACCATAGAGACCATGCCTAATTTCATGGGATCGTTATGAGTATATTGAGAGAGAATAATATTTATGGGAATATTTATAAGTTCCACTTTTTTATCAACAAAGTACACTTCTTGGGTAGTATAATATTAGAATTGGGAATATATTTTGACACTAAAAATATTGGTGTCGTAGTTACCTAGGAGTATCCAAAGAAAATTTTTGATATAAGGGGTTTCTTGGGGTCTGGTAGATATGAATGGAATTGTATACATCAATTCTCACACCTTTCTTCCCCCTTACTGGTCTTACAAAGAAGTGTGTCATGTTCGTCTGTTCAGAAGTGTGTGATAAGTCCTTTCAGAAGCTGAAATGGAGGCTTGTCTCTACACACATTCTGATTCTTCCTGATATGGGTATATATTATACAATATTCTATGATGCATCCGGAATCTTCCTAGGAGTAGTGTTGATGAAGGAGAATAATTTTCATGCATATGGATATCGAAATTTCATGCCTCATTATATAAACTACCCGAAGAACAACCTTGAGCAACAAGCAGTTGTCCCTGTCTAACGTTTCTATAGACATTTCCTGATGGGTATGCACATTGTGGATTACACAGACCAAAATAGCCTCAAATATATCTTTTCACTATGTGAAATGAACCTCATACTTCAATTATGGGTTTAATATATTAAGTCCTTTATGTTTTAGCTTGCCTATATTTCAGGAAAGGGCAACATAGTTGCTGATGAATTGAGTTAGAATACTTAGACACAGGTTGTACAATAAGTGAGTTATGAATATATGTTAATGTACCCAATTTTTGAGTTCTATATAGAGTTTCATGATATTCATGAGATTTATTACATTTCAACCTTAACAGTAACCTTTTCATTCCCTAATAAGGTGAAGAGTAGGAAATTTTCAGATACCGAAGGCTTGGTTCTCCATGAGATTATATCAATATATAACATGCCTTTGGATTTGTCGATGGACATAGATGACATCGTGTGTCTACGTGTATGTCTTTGGGTTCCTATAGGAATCACAAAAGATTTGATTAGTGATTCCCATACCTCTTAGTGGGATGTTCATACAGGAAACTCGAAGGCATATCGATACATGCGACTCCAGTATTGGTGGCCTAGTATGAAATTTAAAATAGAAGGATTTATCACTAGGTGTTCCACTTGTGAGCAGGTGATGGTAGAGCACCAGATACTTGCAGTCTTGTTACAGCCTCTTCCCGTACCAAAATAAAAGTGGTATGATGTTTCCATGGATTCCGTGGTTGGCTTACCTATATCGTCAAGGGTAAGGGATGGTTTCTAGGTAGTAAGTGACCTACTAATAAAATCATAACACTTCATTCCTATATCAGATACATTCTCAGTCAATGAGATGGTAAGACTGTATGTTCCAGAGATCATATGATTACATTGGGTTCCACGTACAATCATTTTGTATAGATATGCTCGTCTCACATCAATTTTTTGGTAGGAATAAGATATGGCTATCGGAACTCGGGTTCTTCTAAGAACAATATTTTGCCCTCAAACTATTGTAAAATCAGAATGAACGATACAGGTTCTAGAGGATATGATACGATCATGTGTGCTTGACTTCGGTGGTTCATGTGAGAAACATATACCTCTCATTGAGTTTACATAGAATAATAGTTTTTTGGAGACAATTCAAATGTATCCTTTTGAATCCATGTATGATAGTCAATGTATTTCACCCCTATTTTGGATAGAGGTAGGCGAGAAGACCCTACTAGGTCCTAATGTTGTACATGAATCTTTAGAGTAGGTTCAGATGAAAAGAAAGAGTATGACTATTGATCAGTCTATCTAAAAATCTTATGTCGATCTCTATCGATGAAATCATGAGTTTGAGGTAAAGGATCATTTTTTCCATTGGGTATCTCCCAGGATAGAGTCTAGATGGCTATGAAATTTGGGAAAGCATTAGCCTCATTTTGTAGGGTCATTTGAAATTCAAGAGAGAGTTGGACCAGTAGCCTATCAGTTTCTTTTACCTCAGAGTTACAGTTCCATTCATGACATCATTCATGTTTCAAAACATTTACAATATCATGCCATCCCATCTCATACTTTTTATCCTAGGGATATTGAGTTAGATGCTGATTCAACCTTTGATTAGTATCTAATATGAAACCTTTACCAAAGAATGAAGGCTATTTGAGGCTGGTATGTCCCTTTAGTACAGGTTCATTGCCAGCGTGACTAAGTACAGAACAATACATGGGAGAGGTGAGCTGACATATGTTCCTAATGGCCAGATTTGTTCTCAAACAATGTTTCTCCTACCTAGGAAGGTGAACTTGGGGAGAAGGTATTTTAAGTGGGGAAGATTGTAAGAGACTAGATATCCACTCGTGTTTGTATCCTTTAAAAATTTAGTCTAAATTGTTACATTAGACATAATATGGATGCCTAAAGAGTTAGAAAGGGTCTCTGGGGTTTAAGTGACATGTTTGGAGCCCGAAACCCATCTTTTTGGGAAAAATAGGCTTGGAGCACAGTTTAAAGGAAACCATACAGATTGTGTTTTTCTAGACAGAGCCACCTCGCATGGTTGGAACACGACTATACAACCTAACTTTGAAGGCTACCCTTTATCCTAGGTACCCATCCATTGTTTTCACACAGCTTATCAACCCAAGCCGACAAACCATGCACAAGCTATTTTCTGGGTAATTTACAGTTTTCCTTTATTGACCTAATTAGAACCCCTCTTCTTCTATAATCCGACAACCAACAGGATTTACCCCTTTCTACCTCAAATAAGAGCTCTTTAATGGAGGAATCTTGGGATTTAATGATATAAAATGTATGAGATCTGATCAATCTTCTTTTCATCATGTTGGATACACAACCTTAAGTAATCATGTCCTCTTGGGCCGTTCTCCTTTTCTCTTGTTCTCGACCTAGTTATCTGTGTAACCCCCCAAGCTTCCACGATACGTTTCCCTTTGAATAATGTAAGAGCTTGAATTGTATGCAACTTCGAGATTCTAACACACATCGACCAATCCAACTAGCCGTTATGAATACTAATTCCCACTTTTTGAAATTTAAAAAAAAATTCAATCAAAATAGACTTCATTTTTTGATTCAAGAATATTTAAATTAGCTTAGGGTGAATTGTTTTTATTTTACTGAAAACATTAAATTTTTGATGAATAGTGAAAAAACTAGGTTATAGTTTAAAACCAAATTTTAATTTAAATAATTATTTATTTTATTTAAATTTGTTTTATGTCAAAATAGATACATAATACCTATATAAGTTCAATTTAATTCATTAGAGTCAGTTTATAATAATTTTAGATATATGAAAACGTTATTGAAATTTTTAACCGTCTTTTATCCATCTCTTAGGAGCATTAGAAAATTTGAATAAAACATAATTTTACCGCTTCAATGAAATGAATTTTAAAAATCCAAGAGGTATAGTTGATATCAGAAAGTAAAAATGTGGTTCAATAAGATAAAAATAGTTTTTGGTGAATAGTCACTTTTGACTTTTATTTACCACGGTTAAAAGTAAATAGGGTAATTAACGGTAAAATTGATATTATTATTACCCTATAACATGTCCTAACTCTATTGGATATGTGTAATTATACCAAAAAAAATCTTAGGAATAAAATATGATCCTTTAGTCCCACATGGAATATATTAAGACATTTATTATCATTTAATTCAAGGAAGAGTTAAAAGTGTTAAATTCAATGTTTAATAACTAAACCATTTTTAATATAGGGTTACACATAAGATATATTAGACTATAAATATTCATTATAAATATAAAACTATTTCATACATAATGGTATTTTATTTATATTTTTTGAACATTAAATAATTATATTTATATATGACACAATGATGATGCAGTAATTACAATATTATTAAAAGAGTAAAATAATTGATATTATAAATATCTAAATAAATGTAATTTGAGGTTTTTTATGAATTAAACTAATATTATACTTTAATATGACATATTAGGGTTGGATAGATGAATTGTTTTTGAAATAATAATGCTTTTAAGAATTTAGCAAAAACAAAATACCAAATAATGTCGAAATTGACATAAAAGAGTTTTTTAAAAAATATAATATTATTAATTGATATTATATTCCTAAAAATCTAAGGTTCTCTCAAAAGACATAAATAATGATATTTTTATCATTAAATAAACACTTGGGGTTCTCTTGGATGCATATAGTATGTTTGTTAACTATATAATTTAAAAATACAAAGAGACATGTTAAATGTCAAACTATTTAATTGAGAGTTAAATCTAAAAGATAAGGTTAATATAGTGACCCAAACCTATCTAAAACCGATTGGTTGAGTGGTTTTTGACCCATCCCCACCTTAAACTTATAATTATTGAATTTGAAGCATTTACAAAAAAAAATTATTTTATTATAAAATAATATTTCTAGCTTTTCCTAAGGGTCCCCTCACCCCTCTTATAAAAGGGAACTCCTTCTTCTCTATAATTCACTCCTTAAAAGGCATTTTTCTCGTCCAAATTCTTCCCAAATACCCTTTAAACTGTACTCCCTTCATCCTAGAAGCCTTAATTTAGTCAGAAATCCAGCCTAAAGAGCCCTTTTGATCAAATCAAAAGGAAGACCCCGAAGAAGTGGTAAATATTTTATCGCCTCTTTCAAGTTCCTTTCTTCTTCCAAATCCTATTTCTTTTTTGTTTCCATTCTAAAATACTAACTCAAGTATGTTATATATACTATGATGTTATTATAAATATGGTACAACTATATTCATTATTCTATCCATCCTTTTAATGACATGTCACCATATGTGTGTACGTACGGCTTACCGTCTCCACATCGTGGTGTAATTGTTATTCAATAAATTATTATTTGGATGGGTATAATAATGATATGCAATTGATGAAAATAATAAATATAACTTGATAAAGATTATTTATATATGATGTACCATCTAATTATAAATTATTTTAATATCAAAAAAATGACATCGTCGATCGTTTCTACGTACAAATTACTCTCTCCACAAACGCGATGAGATTAATTCCCCATCGTAATCCATGAAAACTAATTTTTGTTATATGATTAAAAATAATGTTTAAGGACTTAATATAATTCTGAATATTAATAATATACATCTTATCCATAACAAACACTACTTATGAAACAAAGAATATATAGGAAAATGAATCAGTTAACACCAGAAAAGACGATAATACTAAAATATTATTAACAAAGAAATATTAAAGATCATATATGATATAATATTAATTTATATGAATCCTGTATAATTTAATTAGAATTATTTCACCATTATATAGGAGGTTACCCTACCCTAATCCAAGGAAAAGTACACAGTAAGGGGTTTCTTATATCACTTTTAATTCCGTGCGATTTCCAGTGTTCACCACTTATTTATTAAATATGGTGTATTGTGTACAGTCATTTGATATATATATTATCATGATTCTTTTTATCTTCATGGTATTATGTGATTATTTTTTTATTAAATTTTTTCTATATGACTTGATTGATTACAACGAAGTAAGGTTTTTCATCTCACTTCCTATTTCCGCGAGGTTCGTGCCATACTGCCATTATTTACTTTTGTGTGGTGTATGTACGTACCAATGATTGTATTCATTGTATAATATATATTAATTTATGAGTAATTATATCTTCATTTTATGATCTATCTTTCATAGGATGTAAGTTCCATATGTTACCAAATTTTTAAGGGAATTTTAAATTTCAATTTACACTCATTCGGCTTTACGCATACTTCATTGATAATTTTACTCCCTGATTATGTGTGGAATCACTATTTATTATTTGTGCAGTAATTTAAACTCCCCTTTCTATGGATATACTTTTGATACACATAATAACTCCATTGATAAATTCTCAGGTCATCGATATGAACTTGATAATTGTAATTTTAACTCAATTCTCCATTTATTGATATAAACATCAAATTCATTGGTGTTGTTTTTACAATAATATGTGTGAATATCCACTTATTTATATACACTTAATATCCAATAATATTGAGTGAATTTATATTTTTCACATATTATTATGTCTTTTATTTATCCTCAACCCAAGGATACAGTCTTTGTAAGAAATTTCATCTCAATTTATATTTCATTAAGACTTCTTTGTTGTTATACACCAATTCACTTTTATATCATGTATAAAATGTACTTTAACATAGTATATAATGAATCCCTTTATTCTCATGATATTATAATGTTTTTATTACCCCAATTATTTTTATTCATGTGTCTCTCTTTTGTTTAGGAACTCTAACTAAAATATGATTTTAAATTCATTAAAGATTTATTATTCTAAATCTTTCTCATTAATGTCCATTTTCTAAAAATGATTTAAAGATTTATTTATATGGACATTAAAGTTTTAAAATTAAAATTAATTTTAAAATTTTAAAAGTGGTATGGTCCAATTTGAATGAAATATCTATTTTAAACGGCTTCTTGATAAATAGTGAGACTTTTTAATGTTTTCAAGAAAAAGGGGGATATTTCTCTCAAATAGTTTTGATGATTATTTTCATCTTTGTCAATATCGTTAATTACTCTCTATTGAGGTCGATCTATTATAATACAATATTATATACTGTATTGAATGAGTTATTCTTCACTGTGGATGTGCTATTTTTTATACCATTCATAGTTTGCTGTTAAAATATTGACATTTCGTATGCTAGTTTTAATATGAATGTTCAGATTATGTTTCAACCTTTTCATATGAGGAATGCATTGAACATAGTAAGTAATGGGTTGAGTCTACTATAGATCCTTGAGGCATTAGTAGGTCTCATGAGACAAACTACTGTCTTAGCACAAGACCTTGATAAAATAAGATTTGTAGTCTTGGCACAAGGCCTTGACTATATGGTTATGAAAGTCTGACATTTTGAATTCCATCATTATGAGATTACCTATAGATAATTCATGTGGTTATTCAACTCGTAGAATACCCATGACTATGTTTTATTATGGAATTATTTACTCAACTAATATTCTTACCATAAAGTGCTCATGTTTGTTATTCCATAAGGCATGTGTTTTTAATTATTCACTATGCCAGATGTTTATGTTATCTTCTGCTGTATTTCTTACACTTTCTGAGCATATGAGCTCACCCCTTTTCATGTTTCATTTTCCCAGGATATGAAGAAGTTAGTTATGAGTAACTTCCAAAATAATTTTGGAAGAATGAATGTCTCTAATGGAATAAATTAATGTTTTTTTCTTTTCAAGTTGTAATGTTGAACTTAAGTATGTATCTAGTTTCCTAGACTACTAAACTGATCGATCCTTCAAGAAATGATTTCTTTAATCAAGACAATGTATTAAAATAATGCACTGGCACCTCAATTCTAGGGTCATGAAATTACAGTTGGTATCAGATGAAGTTTAAAACAAATCTTGAAAACTATATTTATATAAACTCTGATTAGAGAACATTAACCTAAGATAGAATTTGAGGATTAATATAGAATAACTTCAGAGAATCATGGTAATGTAGAGATTTTTTATATTTTCCAAGTAGTACATCCTTGTCGGGATATGAGTAGGTAGAGGTAGCTCTGGCATCGATATACCTAGGAGTGAAAACTCTAACAAAGAGTTTCGGGCTTGACCTGTGGTATCCTGGTACACGACAACTAGCCTTGCAGTACACTTGGTTTCGACACTCGTAGGCTATATGCTTAGGATAATTTACATTTTCTTTAAAAACTGATTTGAATTATTTTAATATAAGATGAGAATAAATGACTTTGGTTAATCCTAAGGTCTTTTAAATTGAAAATAAGGTATCATGATATTCTATAAATTATTTTATGACTATTATTACTCACACAATGCTTTCTGGTTTTAGTCAATGGATGTATTCCAAGGAAGTCATAGTAAATTTGATCATGATGTACAATGTGGGAACAGTGGTGGAAATGAGCAATAAAAACGAATGTTGATAGGCGTAAAAGATATCGTGTTCATTCCAAATCAGTTTTCAAAATATATGATCAACATCATATGTATTAACCAACTCTATGACTCACCAAGGAATAGAAAAGTGGTGAATGATAAGAGCTCCAGCAGTGATGAACATGGAGAAAAGAGAGATCGTTTTCCATCGTGCAGGAAATGTGGAAGGAGACACCTGGTAATGTTTCTTAATAGAATAAAGAAATGATTAATGTGTGGTAAAGAAGGGAATAATGTAAAGAATTTCTGAGGATAAATGAAGTGTAGTATGGGAGAAAATAAAAATGATCTAAAGAATTTAATTATGGCCATTTGTCGTAAATTTAAGGGACTTTGGCATCACCTAAGTCAATGCCGTATTCTATAGGATAAAGTCTTGGTCAAGGCAGAACCTATGTGGAAATAATTGGATGGATAAATGTTTAAATGTATTAGTTCTCTTTATTGATTAGATTAATTTGGAAGACTTTTCTCATTTATGTGTAACCCTGCAGTTTTTTATGTGAAAATTCTATTCAAGGAATAGTTATCTTTTCTTTTGCGGATATAGTTATAAATAACCATTTGGGTTTATATGACTCTTGAATTTGAGGCAATGACAAGTTATTAATTTTTGGGATGAAAATGATAGGTACAAGATTAAATTTGTGGTTAAATTATTTTATGGTTATTTTGAAGAATCTATCTCATTTACGGAATTTTATAAAATATAGTTTTTGAAAATGGAAAACACACAGACTGTGTGACAACCCATCACATCAGACAAAGCTGTGGGAATCGAACCCACAACTAGAGTGTGATTGGGATTTATCGCTTACCACTGGACTACGTGAAATCCCTGGTTAGTGTGACTAATTAATTTTAGTTAAATTATTTTATTGATAAATATTAAGTTGATTTGGGATCTTATGTCTTATCAAATGAATGCCCTTAGTATAGGAAAATGATTTGGTGATTAAGTGATAATTGTTATTTTGGAAGACGTTCGCTCTGTTGGGAACACTATATGCCTAAGGAAAATAGAATTCTATGTGATTTTATTTGAGGAGTAATGGTGGATATTTATATATGTTTTTATTGAAGATTTATAGTTATTTGAGTTATTTATGGAAATGATTAACCTATAATAGAGAATATGTTATTAGGTTAATTACTTTTAAGTATGTGACTTTAAGAGTAGTCGATGTAATTTGGAGATACAATTTAACATGTAAGACTATTCTAATATGTTTTGGGCTTCAATATTAGTTTGGATTATATTGAAGGATTTTAAGGACAATTGTATATTGAAAGGTTTTTATTTAACTATGGGGTATTGTTGATTTAATTTTAGAAATTAATATTAGTGTTTCTTTCTCTAAAGGAATATACTTTTGGGTGATCATCTGATCTTCTAAAAACCATTTTTTTTCCATAATCTCTAAAGACAAGGTAAATATATAGTTTATCCTTTTTGGATCATGTGATTCTCTAGAAGTTGATTCTAGCTCTTCCGGTGTGACAAAGTCATCATGAATACTTATCATTTGAAAAAAATGAGTTAGTGGTAGAAATTTATTAAATAATGAATCTCAAATTAAAAATTATGAATATCTCTTCATGTTCTTATTCAATCTCATAAATAAATTCCTCATCTTTATTAAATGTTAATTAAAACAAAAAAAACATGGTTCGTTTACATTTCGTATTGGGAAACTAATGACCATTTGTCCCATCACAAGTTTGTGGTTTTCTTATTGTTAACTTTCTCCTGATCTTGTTTTATATCCCTCTCCATCAGAACTTGACACTTAGTTTATCTTCGATATCAATGTTTTCCTACATGGAATCCTAGTATGGGTTATCTCGGGTAACCATTGTACTTCTATTTCTTTCTTTTAAATTGACAATTTTATTGACTCTTTTTCCGATGTGAGACTTTTAATTATGTCCCCAAGACCAATTTTAAAAATTGTGAGGATGCAATTTCTAAAAGGGGGGAAGAATGTAACACCACGAGCTTCCACGATACGTTTCCCTTTGAATAATGTAATATCTTTCATTGTATGCAACTTCTAGGTTCTAACACACCACGACCAATCAAACTAGCCATTATGAATAGTAATACTCAATTTTTGAAATTTTATAAATTTTATCTTTCAAAATGGACTTCATTATTGGATTAAGAATATCAAAATTATCTTAGTGTAAATTTTTTTATTTTTCTGAAAACATTCAATTTTGGATGAGTAGTGAAAAACCCTGAGTAATAGTTTAAAAAGAAAATTTTATTTAAATAATTATTTATATTATTTAAATTTATTTTAGTTCCAAATAGATACATAATACCTATATATGTTCAACTAAATTCATTGGAGTTTTTTTATAATAATTTTAGATATATACAAATTTTATTTAACTTTTTAACCGTCTTTTACCCACCTCTTAATAGCATTTAAAAATTTGAATAAAACATAATTTTACCACTTCTGTGAATTTAATTTCAAAATTATAAGAGACACAATTGATATTAGTAAGTAAAAAGTGGTTCAATATGAGAAAAATTATTTTAGTGAATGGTAACATTTGACTTTTATTTACCACAGTTAAAAGTATATAGGGCAATTATGGGAAAAAATGATATTATTATTACCCTAAAACATGTCATAATTCTATTGGATAAGTGTAATAAGACCAAAAACAAGCTTATGAAAAAAATATGATCCTTTAGGGCCACTTAGAATAGATTAGAACATTTATTATTATTGAATTCAAAGAAGAGTTAAAAGTATTAAATTCAATGATTAATAATGAAACAGTTTTTATTATAGGGTTAAACATAAGATAAATTCGACTATAAATATTCATTAAAAATATAAAAATATTTACAACATAATGATATTTTATTTATATTTTTTAGATATTAAATAATTAAATTTATTTATGACACAATGATGATGCAGTAATTAACATATTAATTTGAGAATTTTTATGAATTAAACTATTTTTCTAGGTTAATATGACATATTAGGGTTGGTTAGAATAATTTTATTTGAATTAATAATGCTGTTATGATTTTAGAAAAAACAAAATACCAAATAGTGTCAAAATTAAAATTAAAGACTTTTAAAAAAAAAACAATTATATTATTAATTGATATTATATAACTAAAAATATCAGGATCAGCCAAAATACTTATATAATGATATTTATATCATTAATGAACCACTTGGGTTTCTCTTGGAAGTATATATTATGTTTATTAACCATATAATTTAAAAATACAATGAGACATGATAAATGTCAAACTATTTAACTAAGAGTTAAATCTAAAAGATAAGGTTAATATAGTGACCAAAACCTACCTAAAACATATAGGTTGAGTGGTTCTCGACCCATACCCACCTTTAAAGTTAAATAATTCATTTTGGAGAAATTTGAAACTATAAATTAGTTTATTATAAAATAATATTTCTATTTTTTCCTAAGGTTCACCTCACCCCTATTCTAAAAGGGCACTCCACCTTCTCTTCAACTCACACATTCAATGCCATTTTCCTCAGCCACCCTCTACCCAAATACCCTCTCAATTATCCTACCTTAATTCTAGAGTCCTTACTGTAGTCAAAAATACATCCTATGGAGTCCTATTGATAAAATCAAAAGGAAGAACCGAAAGAAAGGGTAAATATATTATCACGTCTTTCAAGTTCATTTCTTCATCCACTCCTCTTTTTTGTTGTTTCCATTCTAAAATATTAACTCCAGTATCTTATATATACTGTGAAGTTATTATAAATATGGTACAACCATATTCATTATTCTATCCATACATTGAATGACATGTCGCCATACATGCGTTTGTACGTCTTACCGTCTCCACGTCTTGGTGTAATTGTATTTCAATACATTATTATTCAGATGGTATACTAATGATGTGTAATTGATATAAATAATAAATATTACATGATAATGATAATTTATATATGATATACCATCTAATTATATATTATTTTAATATCAGAAGAATGATATTGTCGCTCGTGCGTACGTACGGATTACAGTCTCCACGAATGCGATGAGATTCATTCGCCATCGTAATCCTTTCAAGACTAATTTTCATTATATGTTTAAAAATAATTTTTAATGAGTTCATATCATGATAAATATTAATTAAATACATCCTATTCATAACAAACACTATTTACGAAACAAAGCATATAATGAAAAATGAATTAGTTAACACCCGAAACGACGATAATACTAAAATATTTTTAACAAACAAATATTAAAAGATCATATATGATATCATATTAATGTATATGATTATTTTATAAAATAATAACAATTATTTCACCATTATATAGGTGTTTAACCGACCCTCTACCTAGGAAAAGTACTATGTAAGGGGTTTCTTATCTCACTTTTAATTCTGTGAGATTTCAATTGTTTTCAACTTATTTATTAAATGTAGTGTATTGTGTACTGTCACATGATATATATATTTTCATTATTATATATATATATTCATGGTTTTCTATGATTCATTTTTTTATTAACTTTTTTCCATACGACTCGATTGATTACAATGAAGTAAGGGATTTTATCTCACTTCCAATTTTCGTGAGATTAATGCCATACTGCCACTATTTCCTTTTGTGAGGTGTATGTAATACCCAATAATTGTATTATTTGTGTAATATAATTTAATTTATGAGTAATTACATCTTCATTTTATGATACATATTTCATGGGATGTATGATTCATAAGTTACCAAACTGGTAAGGGAATTTCAAATTTCAATTTCCACTCATTCGGCTTTACACATACTTCATTGATTATTTTAATCCATGATTATGTGTGGAATCACTATTTATTATTTATGTTGTAATTTACACTCCCCTTTATTTGTATATAATTTTGATACACATAATAACTACATTGATAAATTCTCATTTCATCGATATGAACTTGATAAGAGTAATTTTAACTCAATTCTCAATTTATTGAGTTAAACATCCCATTCATTGGTGTTGTTTTTACAAGAACATGTGTGAATGTCCTATGATTGATTTACACTTAATATTCATTCATATTTAGTGTATCTATATTTTTTACACATAATTATGTCTTTTATTTATCCTTAACCTAAGGATACAGTCTTTATAATAGATTTCATCTCAATTTACATTTCATTGAGACTTCTTTGTTGTTTAACACCAATTCCCTATTATATGGTGTATATAATGTACATTGACATAGTATATCATGAATCACTTTATTCTCTTGATATTATAATGTTTTTATTACCTCAATTATTTGTATTCAAGTGTTTTTATTTTGTTTAGGAACTCTAAATAAAATATCATTTTAAATGTTTTAATGATTTATTATTCTGAATCTTTCTCATTAATGTACATGTTTAAAAAATGATTTTAAGGATTTATTTATATGGAAGTTAATGTATTCATGAAAATGGGGGATATTTATCTAAAATATTTTTGATTATTATTTTCATCTATTTCGATATAATTCCTTATTATCTATTGAGGTTGATCTATTATAATAAAATATTCCATATTGTATTGAATGAATTATGTTTGACTATGGATGTGCTATTTTTATACCATTCATGGTTTGTGGTTAAAATATTGACATTTCGTATGCTATTTTTAATATGAATGTTTTGATTATGTTTTAGCCTTTTCATATGAGGAATCAATTGGACTTAGTAAGTGACGGGTGGAGCCCGCTATAGCTCCTCAATGCATTGGTATGTCTCATGAGACAAACTAGTATCTTGGCACAAGGTCTTGATGAAATCATATTTGCAGTCTTGGAACAAGGCCTTGACTATGTGGTTATGAAATTATGACATTATGTATTCCATGATTATGATATTAGCTATTGATATTTCATGTGGTTATTCGACTAGTAGAATACCCATGACTATGTTTAATTATGGAATTATTTACTCAACTCGTATTCCTGCAATAAAGTTATCATGTTTATTATTAGATAAGACATGTTTTTTCAATTATTAACCATGCCAAATGTTTATATTATCTTCCACTATATTTCTTACTCTTACTGAGTATCTGAGCTCACCCCTTTTCATGTATCATTTTCCTAGGATATGAAGATGTTAGTTATGAGTGACTTGCAAGAATAATCTTAGAAGCGTGGATGTTTCTAATGAAATAAATTAATGTTGTTTTTCTTTTCAACTTGTAATGATGAACATAAGTATGTATCCTGTTTCCAAGACTACTAAACTGATCAGTCCTTCGGGACATGATTCCTTGTAATCATGCCAATGTATTAAAATAATGCACCAGCTCCTGGATTCTAGGGTCGGGACGTTACCATCTGGGTATGATAATTTTTCTCATTTACTTAGATCTACTCCAATATATTCCAAATCAAGGTCCCAAAACAAAGGACAAGAGTCATATGTGATTAAGTTTGGTGGTCTATAAGTCATCCCTAATGTTTGTTGATTTTTGATTTGTCTTCTAGGGCCCACCTTTTTCATTGGGTGTCCTTTTTTAAATTGATATGTCATGATTATAATAATTAAAACCTTATGGATATTATATCTCCATATATATGTTGTTAATTATTTTTTTTATGACCACAAATCCATCCTTTCCATGTCGAAGGTTATTCCCTAATTAGGTTTTTAGTGTTTCTTCACATTTGAGCCATAGATCGTGTGAGACATGGATTGACCACTCTAAGGGTCAGCTTTTCTATATTATATGTCATGTTTTAATTGTTAATTTAATAATGGAATGTACAATTAATTCTTAACACTTGACCCACCTAAGTTATGTGCTTCCATTACTAAATAAATGTGAAATTGAAATTGGCATGTATATTGAGTATATTACATGACTATAATTAATGCCAATGTATAATAGGTTTCATATCTTTAGAACCACATACAACATTAATGGATTTTAGTAGAATAAACCTTGAATATGGAATATGACTTATATGAATTAAATTGTTGCATGCTACTTGGCCTTATCACACTAATGAAAGGAAAGGATTGAACCAAATGACGTCATTAAAATTTCTCATTCTACTTAACCTTATCACACTAATGAAAGGGAAGTATTAAAATAAAAGAAATATTGCAATAATTCATAAGTAAATAGAAATGGAATGACTAGATCTCTCTTTGTATTCTAATACAGTAATTCAATGAGCACTTGGGAACCTCATTTCAATACAAGGATACAGCTTGTATAGGTTGATACCCACCTAGATCTGAATTCCTGTATGTTCTTGGATGCCCTGTATGATACCTTAGGATACCTCTAGTAGTACTACATGATCCCATGGATACAATCCTTTTATCCATTCAATATCATTAAAGGATGCCTTGGACACACTCATTGGATCAAGTATTGGCATGTTTCTTCCATTTTTAAATCCCATCTGACCCAGTCATTACTTAGCCCCATTTTAACTTGGTCGATCACCATGGTCTCTGTATGAGCCACATTATGGATTTCCTAAGATTACATTCCTTAGATTACACTCCTACCCCATTCCAGCATACATTTATTACTGAGTTGCAAACCCTTGAGGTTTATGTCGCCATGGTTATTACACGGGGACATCATTATTAAATATCCTAAATCACAGTTTCCTTGTTGCATTTTTAAATCTTCAATATTAATACCATCTTGAGGTGATGTTAGTTTTGGACATGAATCCTGAGTCCTATCATGATAAAATTATAAATTAATTAATTAAATGAATTGGTTACACATTCAGATTGTAACATCCCAGGTAAATAAAGAATATTAATTTTTCATATTTATTAATATTTTTGAATAAAATATTAATATTACATTAATGGGAACACTATGCTCGATGGTGTACCCAATACGCAACAACGAGTTTCTTTGAAATCGTACATTGCACTCTAATAATATAATAATATTATTTTAAATGGTAGTTAAGGCCTAGACATTGTAATTGAAGGAATGAACTGAATTAACTACAAAATGATTATATATGTTTGTAAAATATTTTTACTTTTATCCAATAAATGTTAGAGGCTTAAAATGCAAATGAATCCAATTTTAAGCATAAATATTTGAATATTCTTTAAAAGGTTGATTAACCGCCTTTTGATGGTGAACCCTTTTTAAATCCACTTTTGACAATTTTATATGTTATATAGGACCAAATAAAATCCTTCTTTAAAATCAAGATATCAAAATTAGCTTTGTGTATGTTTTTGTTATTTTTTCGATAAAGTTCATTTTTAATGAATAAGTTAAAAATGTTGTATTTTAATTCAAAATCACTATTTCATATACTTTATTTATATGATTAGATCATATTTTGAACTGGTTTTAAAGTTCAATTAGAATATATTTTTACCATTTAATCCAATGGTGGTCATTGGAATTAATTTCACATTGAAATTGGACTTAAACTAGTGTCAATCTTTTAATAGACATTGTTTCTTAAAAACGCGCTATTTGTTTTAACAGCAGGAAATAATTATTAAATTAATTAATGAAACTTATATATTTTTAATTTTTTAAAATAGATATCATTTTTGAGTTCAGAAATATCAAATATAGCTTAGGGTGAATTTTTGGTATTTTTCTAAAAAACTTCAATTTTTGATGAATAGTGAAACCACTAAGTGGTAGTTAAAAAACTAATTTTTCATTTAAATGAAACATTACAACTTTTTTCATTTTATTTTCAAAAATCCAACATACATGGTTTTCATTAGGATGTAAAATGTGGTTCAATGGGATTAAAATAATTTTTTGGTGAACAGTAACTTTTAAGTTTTATTAATCGTGATTAAAGGTAATTAGTGTAATTTAAGGTAAAGATAATGTTATAATAATATGAAATGACCTTGACACATATCCTACCCTTATTGGATGAGTCATGGTCTACCATGAAAATCTATGGGTCAACTTGGTGACCCGATGGAGCCACTTGGGAAAGAAAATGACATTAGTAAGTTTTTATTTAAAGTTAAAATAAAAATGTCACAAACATGTATTGTTTTACTAAAACAATTTTTACATGGGGTTATACAAGTCATATTTTTGACTATAAATAGTTATTGGAAATATAAATATATTTCCTACATCATAGTATTTTTTTTTTATAATTTTTAGACATTAAATAAATTAATTTATTTATGACACCATGATGATGTAGTGATTACCTCATTAATGAATGATTTAAATAAAATGAAAAGATAATGAAAACTCTAAGACATAAAATTTTAAAAAACTTATTTTATGGGTGGATTTCGAACCCTTATCACCTTATCCTCGAAATATTTCTTTTTGGGACCTTTAAAATCCGAAAATCATTTTAAAATAAAGTGACATTTAATGAATTTCCAATAGTGCCCCTCCTCCCTCTTATAAAAGGCCCCCACCTCTACCTCCTTACCCACAGCTCTCAAGCCATTGGATCGGCCAAATTATAATAATTTAATATCTCCACATCCATATCTTCATCCTATAAGCCTTACCTTATTCTTAAATCTCTTCAAAAACCCTTTTTGTTCAAACCAAGGGGAGTTACCCGATTTAAAGGTAATGCCTTCTCTTATGTTCATTTGTTTTATTTTGATTCTCTAACCCCCTAAACTATTTTAATTCATTTTTTTTAACAACACCATTATTTTAAATATACTAGGATTTTTTTGTGAGAAATATTTGAGCTACAGTTACACACACCTCCGTCTAATGGTTAAAGAACATATTGTTTTTGTGGATGGCGAATTATTGCCTCACGAAATGATGATTGTTCAATATTCTCTTAACACCTTTCATGGTGGCCATTATGAGGTCACTATATTTTATATATGATATATATGGTATTTATGTTTTCCATATTCTTCTGTATTTTATATTTAAAACATACCTTTATGCTTTGCATGTTGTGGAAATGCAATAATTTCCTACGAGGAAGTGTGGACTACCGCCCCCTCAAATGATGTGACTCGTTCATGCAATACATGGAATGTATAAAGAATGAAATTAATGAAAATATGTGACCTATATAACATACATATTATACTAGAATTATAGTATATATATCTCTCATTTATTTTTAATTCCATTAATATGAAAAAGAAATGAAAGTAGCGTTCATGCGTACGTACGACCTACCGTCTCCATAAACAGTGCATTTCATTTGTTTTTATCTCCAAATGTTATGGAATAGTATAAAATGAATATTTACTAGATATATATGATATTTAAATCATTAATATTATTCTGGAGATGATTTACTTATAACTACATGGACAATTATTTTCAAACAAATTTATTTTTGACTCATGTACCAAACATCGACAAAAACGTCTGATATGAACTCACATTATTAACCAATTATGAAAACATAATAATATGTGATATGAAATTATTAATAATATTTAAATGAGGTCCTTAAGCAGTATTAAATTTACCAATGTTTATTATTCAGGAATATAAATAAACGAACAAGACAAGTCGGACTTGAGGTAAGGGATCCTACCTCTCCCTTTCTTTTTAAGTACTATCTTTTATGTCATTTTTTAAGATCATATTTCTTATGTTTGGAAATTTTCTTTTATATTCCTCATTATGTAATTTTTATGTCCATATTATGAGAGACCCTATTTGATCTCATAAATCCATTTTTGGAAGCATTAAGTGGCGCCGTTAGGCTGCCAAGTTTTCGTAAGGGATTTTTCGTCTCACTTTTATTCCCGTGAGATTTATGATACGTTTGCCACCATTTACATTGAGTGCTGTATTTACTGAAAATTATTCTACTATTTGTGTAATATAATTTCATTTATGGGTATTTACATCTTCATTGTATGACCCTTCTTTTATGTGGTGTACATTTCGAAAGATACCCAAATCGGTAAGGGAACCTTTCACCCTCCTTTTTTTAAAAGACTTATTTTGTTAGGTCTTTTAATTTACATCTTATTATGTTGGGATATGTTCTTCTGTATCATTATTGATGTAAAATTTATTTCCAAGTGATGAGATACCCTTTTTTTCTCATCAAATCATTTTCTGAATTTTAAAGTGACTCTGTTTGGCTGTCGAATTTTTACAATGGAACTTCTTAACCCAATTTCGATTTCTTTGGGTTCAACTTGTAGTTATTGAATATGTCATCCTATGAATGTGTGGGAATGAAATATTATTGTTTTACATGTAATATACACTTATATATGGTGTATTTATATTTTTCACACATAATTATGAGATTGATTTATCCTTAATTTAAGGATACCTTCTTATAAGGGATTTCATCTCATTTTACATTTCTATTGAGACTTCATTGATGTTATGCACAATTTCACTCTTATATGGTGTATATACTGTATTTTGGAATATTATATCATGAATACCTTTATTCTCATGATATTATAATGTTCTTATTAAATGTTATTCCTCAATTATTTGTATTCAAGTGTCTCTCATTTTCTTAAAAACTATTTAACTAAAATATCATTTTAAATGTTTTAGTGATTTATTCTCATAAATAATTCTCATTAATATCCATGTTTTAGAAATGGTTTTAAGGATTTATTTATAAGGATATTAATGGTTTAAAATGTTAAAAGCTTCAAAGTGGTATGAGACACTTTGATTAAAAAATCTATTTATTAAATGTTTTAAATGGTATTGAAAACGGTTTTTATAATTGATTTGTTATGTCAATATATTTAAGGGATATATTGTGATTGAAATGTGGAAATTTTTTCTTTCCTTTATATTTGTTTTATGTATTATGATTTTATAATGGTACTTAGACATTTTACAGGTGGTTACGTGATAAACCATATGACGGGTGGTGTCGTGAATACTAGGACGGGTGGTTACATTATAACCTTCAATGCATTGGGTATAGAAGTTGGACGTATGGGTATTTGATGTAGCGATATGTGTGGAAGTTGACTGTATGGTTATTCCATTTATGTATGTTTATGTCCCAAGTTACCATTATATGCTATGTGTTATTTATATGGGTTTATAGTAATCTTTTGGTTACAAAGGATAAGTGGTGATCATTTATTCAGTGAAGAGTATTTACTACTTCGTAAAGGTGAAAAGTATTAATTTGATAAAGTATTCAGGGTTTACTTGTTGTTTTGAAAAACTAATATTTTTTCTTCCTTTTGTATCTTTTACTGGGATTTTTATTCTCATCCCATGTTTTTGATATGTTTTCCACAGTACTTAAAGATGAATAGGGTGAAGGATGGGATCAAGGAAAGACATGCTATCTAAAACATAGAACTAGAAATGTTTCTTTTTATGAGTTTTTATTTTATGGAAACTTAGTAGAAGTGTCTACTTTGTATTATTTTGAGATGTAATAGTTATGTCATAATTCTCTAAAACTTTAAACCTAAAAATATCCTCTTTGTGAATTATTCATTTAATTCATGATTATGTAAGGTTTTAAGGCCGGGTCTTTATAGTTGGTATCAGAGGTCGGTTTAGATAACTTTAGAGGTTAGGGTATCTTTTAAGCACATGTGACATTACCATAATGGTTAGGATTTCAGAAAGGGTCATAGTTTTAGATAATGAGAATGAGTTTAAGATGACATGAATAATTATATCTTATTATTATATAATGATTATAATGATATACTCACACTGACCTTTTTGGTTTAGTAAATGGATGGATCTAGCAGGCACCAAAGTGACAACGGGTTTGAAGGAAACTGTGGTGGTTCTCTGATTAAGAGATGGGATGAAATGGGGGATTTAGTGAGAAATATCGTGGTTATTATAAACCAACTATAATGAGTCATGATTAACCACTTGAACCTTGGTGAGTTATCTAATGTATCATTTACGAGATGACCAACTCGATGTGGAAGTTCAGGTAATAATTATAAAGGTTACCATTAGGGTTTATATGATCCTTACTTTTGAGTTAATTATGGGTTATTATATGTTATGTTTGAAAATTAAAGGAATGAGATAAAATTGAGGTTAAATTATGTTATGGATATTTTTGAAGAATTTATCTCCTTTTGGGGAATGTTTTAAGAATTATATAGTTTTGGAAAGAGGAAAACACGCAGACCATGTGGCAAACCTTTGCGTCAGACAAAGCTGTGGGAGTCGAACCCATAACCAAAGTGCGACTAGTATTTATCGCCTACCACTGGACTACGTGATGTTCCTGGTTAGTATAACTAATTTTTCTTTAGTTAGACGATCTTATGAATCTGGAATAAGTTGATTTTGGGTTATCTAGGAAATTATTGACCTATCATGGAGGATATATGATTATGTTAATAAATTTTCAATATGAGACTTTAAGAGAAACTAATGTTATTTGGAGATAAATGATAATTTTTACCTTGAAAGTCTATGTGATTAAATCATTCAAATATTTGGGCTTAAATCTTAGTTTGGTTTAATTTGAAGAATTTAATGTACAAATTGTTTATCGAATGGTCTTCGTTGATCTTTGAGTTTTGTTGGAAAAATTTTGAAAATTAAGAATAGATTTTATTTTTTATAAAGGATTATACTTTTTTGGATTATCTGATCTTGTTATAACAATTTTCGTTTTGGTTATGGTCTAAAGACATGGGAAATATATAGTTCTCTTTTTTAGATTAGGTTATTCTCTAGAAGTTGATTATAGCGCTCTTAACGTCAAAAAGTCATCCTAAATACTCGTCTTTTAGGGAAAATATGAGTTTGTGTAAGAAATCTAGTAGGAGATGAGAGTCTACACGACAGTTAAGCATGTTTCCTTATGATTTAGATAATCTCATAAATAAATTTCTCAATAAAAAGTAACTTAAAAACAAAAATGATGTCTGTTAACTTTTCCTACTGGGGAATCAAATACCATTTAACCCATCACCAGTTTTTGATTTTCTGGAGGTTAACATTCTCATAAACATGTTTTCTACCACTCTCCATCAGAACATGACACTTTTTTTCTCTTCCATGTCCATTTTTTCCTACATGGAAT
Source organism: Viscum album (assembly GCA_963277665.1). Classification (NCBI taxonomy): domain Eukaryota; kingdom Viridiplantae; phylum Streptophyta; class Magnoliopsida; order Santalales; family Viscaceae; genus Viscum; species Viscum album. The sequence continues at coordinate 530,205,050 of OY728146.1, forward strand.
CCTGGTATGGGTTAACTCGGGTGAACTTTATACTTCCCTTTCTTTCTTTTAAAGTGACAGTTTAATTGACTCCTTTTCCGATGTGGGGCTTTCAATGAACTTTCCAAGCCCAATTTTAAAATTGCGAGGACGTAATTACCAAAAGAGTTGAAAGATGTAGCATCTCAAGTAAATATAGATTATTACTATTTCATATTTATTAATATTTGTGAATAAAGTATTAATATTACTTTAAAGGGAACACTATGCTCGATGGCTTACCTAATACGCAATAATGTGTTTCTTTGAAATCATACGTTGCACTCGAATAATAAAATAATATTATTTAAAATGGTAGTTAACCCCTAGCCGTTGTAATGGTGGAAATGAAAAGAACTTAATACAAAATGATTATATATGTTTTTGAAATATTTTTACTTTTATACAATAAATGTTTGAGGCTTAAAATTCGAATGAATCCAATTTTAAGTGTAAATATTCGAATATTCTTTAAAAGGTCGATTAACCGCCTTTTGATGGGGAACCCTTTTTAAATACACTTTTTGATAATTTTATATGTTATATTGGACCAAATAAAATCATTATTTAGAATCGGGACATAAAAATTTACTTAGTGTATGTTTTTTTTATTTTTTTGATAAAGTTCATTATTAATGAACAAGTATAAAATGTTGTATTTTAATAAAATACCACTTTTTAATCTAATTTATTTATATTATTAGATAATATTTTGAATTGGTTTTAAAGTAAAATTATAATATATTTTAACAATTTAATCCAATGGTGGTCATTGGAATTAATTTCACATTGAAATTTGACTTAAACTAGTGTCAATCTTTTAATTGATATTATTTCTTAAAAACAAGCTATTTGTTTTGACAATGGGAATTAATTATTAAATTAATTAATTAAACTTATATGTTTTTAATTTTTTAAAATAGACATAATTTTTGAATTCGGAATATCAAATATTTCTTAGGGTGAATTTTTGGTATTTTTCTGAAAAACTTCATTTTTTGATGAATAGTGAAACCACTGAGTGGTAGTTAAAAAACTGATTTTTCGTTTAAATGAAACTTTACCACTTTTTTGATTATATTTTCAAAAATATGACATACATGGTTGTAATTAGGATGTAAAAGTTGGTTCAATGAGATTAAAATAATTTTTTGGTGAATATTAAATTTTAAGTTTTATTAATTGTGATTAAAGGTAATTAGTGTAATTTAAGGTAAAGATAATGTTATAATAATATGAAATAACCTTTACACATGTCCTAAACTTATTGGATGAGTTATGTACGACGAATAAAATCCATGGGTAAACTTGGGGACCCCATGGATCCACTTGGGTAAGAAAATGCCATTAATAACTTTTTCTTTAAAGTTAATATAAAAATGTCACAAACATGTATTTTTTTACTAAAACAATTTTTACATGGGGTTATACAAGTCATATTTTTTACTATAAATAGAAATTGTAAATATAAAAAGATTTTATACATCATAGTATTTTTTTTTATAATTTTTAGTCATTAAATAAATTAATTTATTTATGTCACCATGATGATGTAGTGATTACATCATTAATGTACGATTTAAATAAAATGAAAAGATAATGTAAAATCCAAGACATACACTTGTAAAAAACCTATTGGATGGGTGGATTCAAACCCTTATCACCTTATCCTTGAAATATATCTTTGTGGGACCTTTAAAATCTGAAAATCATTTTAAAATAAAGTGACATTTCATGACTTTCTATGAGTGCCCCTCCTCCATCTTATAAAAGGTCCCCACCTCTACCTCCAGACCCACACCTTTAAAGACATTGGCTTGGTCAAACTCTAATAATTTTATCTCTCCACATACTTCTCTTAATCCTAGAATCCTTCCCATAGGCAGAAATCTCTTCAAGAAACCCTTTTAGTTCAAACCAAGGGGAGTTACCCGATTTAAATGTAATGTCTTCACTTATGTTCATTTGTTTTATTTTGCTTCTCCAACCCCCTAAACTATTTTCATTCCTTTTTTTGTAACAACACCATTATCTCAAATATTATAGGATGTTTTTTTGAGAATTATGCTAGCTACACTTACACAAACCTCCATCTAATTGTTAAAGAACATACTATTTCTATGGACGGTGAATTACTTCCTCACGAAACAATGATTGTTCAATCTTCTCTTAACACCTTTCATGGTGACCATTATGATGTAACTGTATTTTATATATGATATATATGGTATTTATGTTTTCCATATTCTTCTGTATATTATATTTAAAACATACCTTTATGCTTTGCATGTTGTGCAAATGCGATAATTTCATACGAGGAAGTGTGGACTACCGCCCCCTCTAGTGATGTGACTCATTCATGCAATACATGGAATGTATAAAGAATAAAATTAATGAACATATGTTACCAATATAACATATATATTATACTGAAATTATAATATATATATCTTTCATTTATTTTTAATTCCATTAATATGACAAAGAAATGAAAGTAGCGTTCATGCGTACGTACGACCTACCATCTCCATGAATGGTGCATTTCATTTTTTTTATCTCCAAATGTTATGGAATAGTATAAAATGAATATTTACTGTATATATATGATATTTAAATCATTAATAATATTCTGGATATGATTTACTTATAACTACATGGACAATAATATTCAAACAATTTCATTTTTGACTCATGTACCAAACATCGACAAAAACGTCTGATATGAAATAACATTATTAACCAATTATTATAACATTATAAAATGTGATATGAACTGAATAACAATCTTTAAAGGAGTACCTTAAGCAATTATAAATTGAACAATGTTTATTATTCAGGAATATAATGAAACGAACAAGACAAGTCGAACTTGAGGTAAGGGATCCTACCTCTCTCTTTCTTTTTAAGTACACTCTCTTATGTCATTTCTTTTAATCTCATCTTTCTTATGTTTGGGGATGTTATTTTATATTCCTCATTCTGTACTTTTTATTTCCATATTATGAGATACCCTATTTGATCTCATAAATCCATTTTCGGAAGCTTTAAGTGGCGCTGTTAGGCTCCTGAGTTTTCGTAAGGGATTTTTCATCTCACATTTATTCCCATGAGATTTATGCTACATTTTCCACCATTTCCTTTGAGTGGTGTATGTAATGCCCATTATTATACTATTTTTGTAATATACTTTCATTTATGGGAATTTAAATCTTCATTGTATGACCCTTCATTCATGTGGTTTACGTTTTAAAAGTTACCCAAATCGGTAAGGGAACCTTTCACCCTCCTTTTTTTAAAAGACTTCTTTTGTTAGGTCTTTTAATTTACATATTATTATGTTGGGATATGTTCTTATATATTATTATTTATGTAAAATTTATTTCCAAGTGATGAGATACCCTTTTTGTCTCATCAACTCATTTTCTGAATTTTAAAGTGACGTTGTTTGGCTGTCAAATTTTTACAAGGGAACTTCTTAACCCAATTTAGATTTCTTTGGGTTCTACTTGTAGTTATTAAATATGTCATATTATGAATGTGTGCGAATGACCTATGATTGTTTAACACTTAATATACACATATATTTGGTGTATTTATATTTTTCACACATAATTATGAGATTGATTTATCCTTAATTTAAGGATTCCTTCTTTATAAGGGATTTCAAATCATTTTACATTTTATGGAGTCTTCATTGCTGTTATGCACCAATTTACTCTTATATGGAATATATAATGTCCTTTGGAATATTATGTCATGAATCCCTTTATTCTCATGATATTATAAAGTTATAATTAAATGTTATTCCTCAATTATTTGTATACAAGTGTCTCTCATTTTGTTAAAAACTCTTTAACGAAAATATCATTTTAAATGTTTTAATGATTTATTCTCATAAATAATTCTCAATAATATCCATGTTTTCAAAATGGTTTTAAGGATTTATTTATATGGATATTAATGGTTTAAAATATTAAATTCTTCAAAGTGGTATGGGACACATTGATTCAAAATCTCATTATTAAATGTTTTAAATGGTTTTGAAAATTGTTTTTATCATGGACTTGTTATGTCAATATATTTAAGGGATATATTGTGATTGAAATGCAGAAATGTTTTCTTTCCATTATATTTGTTTTATGTATTATTATTTTATAATGGTACTTGGACATTTGACGGGTGGTTACGTGATAAACCATATGAGGGGTGGTGCAATGAACACCAGGATGGGTGGTTACGTTATAACCTCCAATGCATTGGGTATAGAAGTCGGCCAAATGGATATTCCATGTAATGATATGTGTGGATGTCGACCATATGGTTATTCCATTTAAGTATGTTTATGTCCCAAGTTAAGATTATATGTTATGTGTTCTTTATATGGGTTTATGGTAATCTTTTGGTTACAAAGGATATGTGGTGATCTTTTATTCAGTGAAGATTATTTACTACTTCATAATGGTGAAAAGTATTAATTTGATAAAGTATTCATGGTTTACTTTTTTTTAAAAAACTAACAGTTTTCCTTCTTTGTGTATCCTTTACTAGGCTTTTATGCTCATCCCAAGTTTTTGAAATGTTTTCCACAAGACATAAAGATGAATAGGGTCAAGGATGGGATCAATGAAATACATGCTATCTAAAACATGGAACTAGACATGTTTTTTTAAGAGTTTCTATTTTATGGAAACATAGTTGAATTGTCGACTTTGTAATCTTTTGAGATGTAATATTTATGTTCTATTTCTCTAGAAAACTAAACCTGAAAATATCCTCTATGAGAATTATTCATTTAATTCATGATTATGTAAGGTTTTAAGGTTCGGTCCTTATAGTTCGTATCAGAGGTCGGTTTAGATAACTTTAGAGGTTAGGGTATCTTTTAAGCACACGTGGAATTACCATAATGGTTAGGATTTTATAAAGGGCCATAGTATTAGATAAAGTGAATGAGTTTAAGATGAAATGGAAAATTATATCTTAGTATTATATGATTATTATAATGATATACTCACACTGACCATTTTGGTTTAGTAAATAGATGGATCTAGCAGGAACCAAAGTGACAATGGGTTTGAAGGAAACTATGATTGTTCTATGATTAAGAGACTGGATGAAATTGGGGATTCAATGAAAAATCTCATGGTTATTCTAAACCAACTATCATGAGTCATGGTTAACCACTTGAACCTTGGTGAGTTATCCAATGCATCATGTACGAGATGACCAACTCGATGCGGAAGATCAGGTAATAATTATAAAGGTAACCATTAGGGTTTATATGATCCTTACTTTTAAGGTAATTATGGGTTATTATATGTTATGATGGACAGTGAAAGGCACGAGATAAAATTGAGGTTGAATTATGTTATGGTTATTTTTGATGATTTTATCTCCTTTTGGGGAATGTTTTAAGAATTATATAGTTTTGGAAAAAGGACAACACACAGACCGTGTGACAAACCATCGCGTCAGATAAAGCTGTGGGAATCGAACCCACAACCAAAGTGCGACTGGTATTTATCACCTACCACTGGACTACATGAAGTCCCTGGTTAGTATAACTATTTTTTTCATAGATGATCTTATGAATCAGGAATATGTTTATTTTGGGTTATCTAGGAAATTATTGACCAATTATAGAAGATATATGATTATGTTAATTACTTTTCAATATTATACTTTAAGAATAACTAATGTTATTTGGAGATAAATGTTAATTTTTATCTTAGAAGACTATGTGATTAAATCCATCAAATATTTGGGTTTCAATCTTAGTTTGGTTTACATTGAAAAATTTTATGGACAAATTGTTTATCGAATGGTCTTCATTGAACTTTGCATTTTGTTTGACAAATTATGGAGATTAAGTATAGATTTTCTTATTTATAAATTATTATCCTTTGGTGTATTATCTTATCTTGTTCTAACAATTTTGGTTTTGGTTAAGGTATAAAGACATGGGAAATATATAGTTCTCTTTTCTGGATTAGGTGATTATCTAGAAGTTGATTATAGTTATCTTAATGTGAAAAATATATCCTAAATACTCATATTTTGGAGAAAATATGAGTGTGTGTAAGAAATCTAGTAAGAGATGAGAGTATACATGACAAGTAAGTATGTTTTCTTATGATTTAGTTAAGCTCATAAATAAATTCCTCAATGAAAAGTAACTTAAAAACAAAAATGTGGTTTGTTAACTTTTCCTACTAGGGAATCAAATACCGTTTAACCCATCACCAGTTTGTGATTTTCTGGAGGTTAACTTTCTCCTAAACATGTTTTCTATCACTCTCCATTAGAACATGACCCTTTGTTTTCTCTTCCATGTCCATGTTTTCCTACATGGAATCCTCGTATGGGTTAACTCGGGTGACCTTTGTACTTACCTTTCTTTCTTTTAAAGTGATAGTTTAATTGACTCCTTTTCTGATGTTGGGCTTTCAATGAAGTTTCCAAGCCCAATTTTAAAATTTGCTAGGATGCAATTCCCAAAAGGGGGGAAGGATGTAACATCCCAGGTAAATAAGGAATATTACTTTTTCATATTTATTAATATTTTTGAATAAATTATTAATATTACTTTAAAGGGAACACTATGCTCGATGGCGTACCCAATACTTAATAATGAGTTTCTCTGAAATCGTACGTTGCACTCTAATAATATAATAATATTATTTTAAATGGTTATTAACGCGTAGCCATTGTAATGGTGGGAATGAACAGAACTAACTACGAAATAATTATATATTTTTGTCAAATATTTTTACTTTTATCCAATAAATGTTATAGTCTTAAAATGCGAATGAATCCAATTTTAAGCGTAAATATTAAAATATTCATTAAAAGGTCGATTAACCGCCTTTTGATGGCAAACCCTTTTGAAATCCACTTTTTGACAATTTTATATGTTATATTGGACCAAATAAAATACTTCTTTAGAATTGGGAAATCAAAATTTACTTTGTGTATGTTTTTGTTATTTTTTAGATAATGTTCATTTTTAATGAATTAGTAAAAAATGTTGTATTTTAATTCAAAACCTATTTGTAATATAATTTATTTATATTCTTAGATCATCTTTTAAATTGGATTTAAAGGTAAATTAGAATATATTTTTACCATTTTATCTAATGGTGGTCATTGGAATTAATTTTACATTGAAATTGGACTTAAACTAGTGTCAATATTTTAATAGATATTGTTTCTTGAAAACACACTATTTGTTTTGACAGCGGGAATTAACTATTAAAGTAATTAATTCAACTTATATATTTTTAATATTGTAAAATAGACATCATTTTTGAATTCGGAAGATCAAATATATCTTAGGGTGAATATTTGGTATTTTTCTGAAAAACATCAATTTTTGATGAATAGTGAAACCACTAAGTGGTAGTTAAAAAACTGATTTTTCATTTAAATGAAACATTACCAATTTTGTGATTTTATTTTCAATAATCTGACCTAAATGGTTGTCATTATCATGTAAAATTTGGTTCAATGGTATTAAAATAAAATTTCGTTGAATAGTAACTTTTAAGTTTTATTAATCGCGATTAAATGGAGTTAGTGTAATTTAAGGTAATGATAACGTTATAATAATATGAAATGACCTTAACACATGTCCTAACCTTATTGGATGAGTCATGTCCGGCCAAGAAAATTCATGGGTCAACTTGGGGACCCCATGGAGCCACTTGGGTAAGAAAATGACATTAATAACTTTTTATTTAAAGTTAAAATAAAAATGTCACAAACATGTATTGTTTTACTAAAACAATTTTTATGTGGGATTATAAAAGTCATGTTTTTGACTATAAATATTCATTGTAAAGCTAAAAAGATTTCATATATCATAGTATACTTTTATAATTTTTTGACATTAAATAAATTAATTTATTTATTACACCATGATGATGGAGTGATTACCTCATTAATGAATGATTTAAATAAAATATAAAGATAGTGTAAAATCTAAAACATAAAATAGTAAAAAACATATTGGATGGGTGGATTTGGAACCCTTATCACCTTATCCTAGAAATATATCTTTTTGGGACCATTATAATCTGAAAATCATTTTAAAATAAAGTGACATTTCATGACTTTCCAAGAGTGCCCCTCCTCCCTCTTAAAAAAGTCCCCCAACTCTACCTCTTTACCCACACCTCTCAAGCCATTGGCTCAGCCAAAATCTGATCATTTTATCTCTCCACATCCCTATCTTCATCCTAGAAGACTTTCCTTGGGCTGAAATCTCTTCAAGAAACCCTTTTGGTTCGAACCAAGGGGAGTTACCCGATTTAAAGGTAATGTCTTCTCTTATGTTCATTTGTTTTATTTTGCTTCTCCAACCCCCTAAACTATTTTTATTCATTTTTTTTGTAACAAAACATGTATGTTAAATATACTAGGATTTTTTATGAGAAATATTCAAGCTACACTTACACACACCTTCGTCTAATGGTTAAAGAACATACTGTTTTTGTGGATGGCGAATTACTGCCTCACGAAACGATGATTGTTCAATCTTCTCTTAACACCTTTTGGTTCCCATTATGATGTTACTGTATTTTAAATATGATATATATGGTATTTATGTTTTCCATATTCTTCTATATTTTATATTTAAAACATACCATTATGCTTTACATGTTGTGGAAATGCGATAATTTCATACGAGGAAGTGTGGACTACCACCCCCTCAAGTGATGTGACTCGTTCATGCAATACATGGAATGTATAAAGAATGAAATTAATAAAAATATGTGACATATATAACATATATATTATACTGGAATTATTATATATATATCTCTCATTTATTTTTAATTCCATTAATATGACAAAGAAATGAAAGTAGCGTTCATGCGTACGTACGGCCTACCGTCTCCATGAACGGTGCATTTCATTTATTTTTATCTCAAAATGTTATGGAATAGCATAAAATTATATGTACTTGATATATATTATATTTAAATCATTTATACTATTCTGGAGATGATTTACTTATAACTACATGGACAATCATTTTCAAACAAGTTCATTTTTGACACATGTACCAAAAATCGACAATAACGTCTGATATGAAATCACATTATTAACCAATTATTATAACATTATAATATGTGATGTTAACTGAATAATAATATTTAAAGGAGGTACTTAAGCAATTATAAATTGAGCAAAGCTTATTATTCAGGAATATAAATAAACGAACAAGACAAGTCGGACTTTAGGTAAGGGATCCTACCTCTCCCTTTCTTTTTAAGTACTCTCTTTTATGTTATTTCTTTTAAGATCATCTTTCTTATGTTTGGGGATATTATTTTATATTCCCCATTCTGTAATTTTTATGTCCATATTATGATAGAACCTATTTGATCTCATAAATCCATTTTTGGAAGCTTTAAGTTGTGTCGTTAGGCTACCGAGTTTTCGTAAGGGATTTTTCATCTCACTTTTATTCCCGTGAGATTTATGCTACATTTTCCACAATTTCCTTTGATTGCTATATGTATTACCAATTATTCTACTATTTTTCTAATATAATTTAATTTATGAGTATTTACATCTTCATTGTATGACCCTTCTTTCATGTGGTGTATGTTTCAAAAGTTACCCAAATCGGTAAGGGAATCATTCACCCTCCTTTTTTAAAACACTTCTATTGTAAGGTCTTTTAATTTACATATTATTTTGTTGGGATATGTTATTTTACATACATATTGATGTAAAATTTATTTCCAAGTGATTAGGTACCCTTTTTGTCTCATCAACTCATTTTCTGAATTTTAATGTGACGCCGTTAGGCTGTCGAATTTTTACAAGGTAACTTCTTAACCCAATTTAGATTTCTTTGGGTTCAACAAGTAGTTATTGACTATGTCATCCTATGAATGTGTGTGGATGACCTATGATTGTTTTACACTTAATATCCACTTATATTGGGTGTATTTATATTTGTCACACATAAGTATGAGATTTATTTTCCCTTAATTTATGGATACCTTCTTTATAAGGGATTTCGTCTCATTTTACATTCTTATTGAGACTTTATTGCTGTTATGCACCAATTAACTCTTATATGGCGTATATACTGTCTTTTGGAAAATTATATCACGAATAAATTTATTCTCATGATATTATAATGTTCTGATTAAATATTATTCCTCAATTATTTTTATTGAACTGTCTCTCATTTTGTTAAAAACTCTTTAACCAAAATATCATTTTAAATGTTTTAACGATTTATTCTCATAATTAATTCTCATTAATATCAATGTTTTCAAAATGGTTTTAAGGATTTATTTATATGGATATTTATGGTTTAAAATGTTAAAATCTTAAAATTGGTATGGTACACTTTGATTGTAAAATCTCTTTATTAAATGTTTTAAATAGTTTTGAAAATAGTTTTTATAATTGATTTGTTATGTGAATATATTTAGGGATATATTGTGATTGAAATTCGGAAATGTTTTCTTTCCATTATATATTTCTTATGTCTTATGATTTTATAGTGGTACCTGGACATTTGACGAGTGGTTACACGATAAACCATATGATAGCTGGTGTCATGAATACCAGGACGGATGGTTACGCTATAACCTCCAATGAATTGGGTATGGAAGTTGGTCGTATGGCTATTCCATGTAGTGATATGTGTGGAAGTCAACCGTATAGTTATTCCATTTAAGTATGTTTATGTCCCAAGTTACCATTATATGTTATGTGTTCTTTATATGGGTTTATGGTAATATTTTGGTTACAAAGGATAAGTGGTGATCATTTATTCAGTGAAGTGTATTTACTACTTCATAAAGGTGAAAAGTATTAATTTAATAAAGTATTCATGGTTTACTTGTTGTTTTGAAAAACTAACAGTTTTCTTTCTTTGTGTATCCTTTACTGGGATTTTTATGCGCATCCCATGTTTTTGATATGTTTTCCACAGGACTTAAAGATGTATAGGGTGAAGGATGGGATCAAACAAAGACATGCTATCTAAAACATGGAACAATACAAGTTACTTTTTAAGTGTTTTTATTTTATGGAAACTTAGTAGAAGTGTCTACATTGTAATTTTTTGAGATGTAATAGTTATGTCCTAATTCTCTAAAACTCTAAACCTGAAAAGATCCTCTATGTGAATTATTCATTTAATTCATGATTATGTAAGGTTTTAAGGCTGGGTCTTTATAGTTGGTATCAGAGGTTGGTTTATATAACTTTAGAGGTTAGGGTATCCTTTAAGCACAAGTAACATTACCATAATGGTTAGGATTTCAGAAAGGGTCATAGTTTTAGATAAAGTGAATGAGTTTAAGATGACATGAATAATTATATCTTAGTATTATATGATGATTATAATGATATACTCACACTGACCTTTTTGGTTTAGTAAATGGATGGATCTAGCAGGCACCAAAGTGACAATGATTTTGAAGGAAACTGTGGTTGTTCTCTGATTAAGAGAATGGTTGAAATGGGGGATTCCGTGAGAAATCTCGTGGTTATTCTAAACCAACTATAATGAGGAATGATTAACCACTTACACCTTGGTGAGTTCTCTAATGCATCATGTACGAGATGACCAACTAGATGTGGATGTTCAGGTAATAATTATAAAGGTAACAATTAGGGTTTATATGTTCCTTACATTTGAGGTAATTATGGGTTATTATATGTTATGATGGAAAATGAAAGGAATGAGATAAAATTGATATTAAATTATGTTATGATTATTTTTGAAAATTTTATCTTCTTTTGGGGAATGTTTTAAGAATTGTATGGTTTTGGAAAAAGGACAACATGCAGACCGTGTGACAACCCTTTGCGTCGGACAAAGTTATAGGAATCGAACCCACAACCAAAGTGCGGCTGGTATTTATCGCCTACCACTGGACTACGTGAAGTCCCTGATTAGTATAACTAATTATTCATTAGTTATATGATCTTATGAATCAGGAGTAAGTTTATTTTGGTTTATCTAGGAAATTATTGACATTTCATGGAGGATATATTATTATGTTAATTACTTTTCAATATGAGGCTTTAAGAGAAACTAATGTTATCTTGAGATAAATGTTAATTTTTACCTTGAAAGACTATGTGATTAAATCCTTCAAATATTTGGATTTAAATCTTAGTTTGGCTTAATTTGAAGAATTTTATGTAAAAATTGTTTCATTAAATGGTCTTCGTTGAACTTTGGGTGTTGTTGGACAAATTTTGAATATTAAGAATAGATTTTCTTCTTTATAAAGGATTATCCTCTTGTGGATTATCTGATCTTGTTCTAAAATTTTTGGTTTGGTTAAGTTCTAAGGACATGGGAAATATATGGTCCTCTTTTGTGGATTAGGTGATTCTCTAGAAGTTGATCATAGCTCTCTTAATGTGAAAACGTCATCCTAAATACTCGTCTTTTGTGGAAAATATGATTTTTTGTAAGAAATCTAGTAGGAGATGAGTGTCTACACGACAAGAATATTTAATTATGATTTAGTTAAGGTCATAAATAAATTCCTCAATGAAACGTAACTTAAAAACAATAATGTTGTCTGTTAACATTTCTTACTGGGGAATCAAATACCATTTAACCTATCACCAGTTTGTGATTTTATGGAGGTTAACTTTCTCCGAAACATGTTTTCTATCACTCTGCATCAGAACATGAACTTTTTTTTCTATTCCATGTACATGTTTTCTTACTTGTAATACTAGTATGTGTTAACTAGGGTGACCTTTTTACTTCCCTTTCTTTCTTTTAAAGTTAAAGTTTAATTGACTCCTTTTCCGATGTGGGGCTTTCAATGAACTTTCCAAGCCCAATTTTAAAATTGTGAGGACACAATTCCCAAAAGGGGTGAAGGATGTAACATCTCAGGTAAATAAAGAATATTACTTTTTCATATTTATTAATATTTGTGAATAAAATAATAATATTACTTTAAATGGAACTGTATGCTCAATGGCGTACCCAATATGCAACAACGAGTTTCTTTGAAATTGTACGTTGCACTCTAATAATAAAATAATATTATTAAAAATGGTAGTTAATGCCTACCCGTTGTAATGGTAGGAATTAAAGGAACTAACTACAAAATGATTATATATGATTGTCAAATATTTTTACTTTTATCCAACAACTATTAGATGCTTAGAATGTGAATGAATCTAATTTTAAGTGTAAATATTCGTATATTTTTTAAAAAGTCGATTAACCGCCTTTTGATGGAAAACCCTTTTTAAATATACCTTTTGAAAATTTTATATGTTATATTGGACCATATAAAATCATTCTTTAGAATCAGGACATCAAAATTTACTTTTTTTATGTTTTTGTTATTTTTTCGATAAAGTTCATTTTTAATGAAAAAGTAAAAAATGTTGTATTTTAATTCAAAACCTTTTTTTAATCTAATTTATTTATATTAATAGATCATATTTTAATTGGTTTTAAAGTTAAATTAGAATATATGTTTACCATTTAATCCAATAGTGGTCATTAGAATTAATTTCACATTTAAATTGGACTTAAACTAGTGCCAATCTTTTAATAGATATCATTTCTTAAAAACACGCTATTTGTTTTGGCAGCGGGAATTAATTATTAAATTAATTAATTCAAATTATATGTTTTGAATTTTTAAAAATATACATTTTTTTTTAATTAGGAATATCAAATATATATTAGGGTGAATTTTTCATATTTTTATGAAAAACTTCAATTTTTGATGAATAGTGAAACCACTGAGTGGTAGTTAAAAAACTGATTTTTCGTTTAAATGAAACATTACCACATTTGTGGTTTTATTTTCAAAAATCCGACATACATGTTTTTCATTTGTATTCATAATTTGGTTTAACGAGATTAAAATAATTTTTCGGTGAATAGTAACTTTTAAGTTTTATTAATCGTGATTAAAGGTAATTAGTGTAATTTAAGGTAAAGATAATGTTATAATAATATGAAATGACCTTGAAACATGTCCTACCCTTATTGGATGAGTCATGACCGACCAAGAAAATCCATGGGTCAACTTGGGGACCCCATGGAGCCACTAGGGTAAGAAAATGACATTAATAACGTTTTTATTTAAAGTTAAAATAAAAATGTCACAAATATGTATTATTTTACTAAAATAATTTTCACATGGGGTTATACAAGTCATATTATTTACTATAAATATTAATTGTAAAGATAAAATTATTTCCTACATCATAGTATTTTTTTATAATTTTTAGACATTAAATAAATTAATTTATTTATGACACCATGATGATGCAGTAATTACCTCATTAATGAATGATTTAAATAAAATGAAAATATAATGTAAAATACAAGACATACACTTTTTAAAAACCTATTGGATTGGTGGATTGAGAATCATTATCACCTTATCCTCGAAATACATCTTTTTAGGACCTTTGAAATCCGAGAATCATTTTAAAATAAAGTGACATTTCATGACATTAAAAGAGTGCCCCTCCTCCCTTTTATAAAAGGCCCCCGCCTCTACCTCCTTACCCACACCTCTCAAGCCATTGGATCGGCCAAAATCTGATCATTTTATCTCTCCACATACCTATATTTATCCTATAATACTTCCATTGGGCTGAAATCTCTTCAAAAAACCCTTTTGGTTCAAACCAAGGGGAGTTACCCGATTTAAAGGTAATGTCTTCTCTTATGATCATTTGTTTTATTTTGCTTCTCCAACCCCCTAAAATATTTTTATTAATTTTTTTTGTAACAGCACCAGTAAATTAAATATACTAGGATTATTAATGAGAAATATTCAAGCTACACTTACACACACCTCCGTCTAATGGTTAAAGAACATACTGTTTCTCTGGATGGTGAATTACTGCCTCACGAAATGATGATTGTTCAATCTTCTCTTAACACCTTTTGATGGCCATTATGATGTAACTATATTTTACATATGATATATATGGTATTTAGGTTTTCCATATGTTTCTGTATTTTATATTTAAAACATAACTTTATGCTTTTCATGTTGTGGAAATGCGATAATTTCATACGAGGAAGTGTGGACTACCACCCCCTCAAGTGATGTGACTCATTCATGCAACACATGGAATGTATAAAGAATGAAATTAATGAAAATATGTGACCTATATAACATACATATTATAATTTAATTATAATATATATATCTCTCATTTATTTTTCATTCCATTAATATGACAAAGAAATGAAAGTAGCGTTCATGCGTACGTACGACCTACCGTCTCCATGAACGGTGCATTTCATTTATTTTTGACTCCAAATGTTAGGGAATAGTATAAAATGATATGTACTGGATATATATGATATTAAATCATTAATAATATTCTGGAGATGATTTACTTTTAACTACATGGACAATCATTTTCAAACAAGTTCATTTTTGACTCATTTACCAAACATCGACAGAAACGTCTGATATGAACTCACATTGTTAACCAATTATTATAACATTATAATATGTGATATGAAATGAATAATAATCTTTAAAGGAGGTCCTTAAGAAATTATAAATTGATCAAAGTTTATTATTCTGGAATATAAATAAACGAACAAGACAAGTCGACTTGAGGTAAGGGATCCTACCTCTCCCTTTCTTTTTAAGTACTTTCTTTTATGTCATTTATTTTAAGCTAATCTTTATTATATTTAGGGATGGTATTTTATATTCATCATTCTATAATTTTTATTTCCATATAATGAGTGACCCTATTTGATCTCATAAATCCATTTTTGAAGCTTTAAGTGGAGTCGTTAGGCTGCCGAGTTTTCGTAAGGGATTTTTCATCTCACTTTTATTCTTGTGAGATTTATGCTACATTTTCTAGAATTTCCTTTGAGTTATATATTTACTAACAATTATTATACTATTTTTCTAATATAATTTTATTTATGGGTATTTACATCTTCATTTTATAACCCTTCTTTCATGGGGTGTATGTTTCAAATGTTACCCAAACCGGTAAAGTAACCTTTCACCCTCCTTTTTTAAAAGACTTCTATTGTTAGGTCTTTTAATTTACATCTTATTATGTTGGGATATGTTATTATGTATCCTTATTGATGTAAAATTTATTTCCAAGTGATGAGATACCATTTTTGTCTCTTCAACTCATTTTCTGAATTTTAAAGTGACGCCGTTAGGCTGTCGAATTTTTACAAGGGAACTTCTTAACCCAATTTCGATTTCATTGGGTTCAACATGAAGTTACCGAATATGTCATCCTATTAATGTGTGTTAATGACCTATGATTGTTTTACACTTAATATCCACTTATATTGGGTGTATTTATATTTTTCACACATAATTATGAGCTTGATTTTTCTTTAATTTAAGGATACATTCTTTATAAGGGATTTCATCTCATTTTACATTTCTATTGAGACTTAATTGTTGTTATGCAACAATTAACTCTTATATGGCGTATATAATGTCTTTTGGAATATTCTATCATGAATACCTTTATTTTAATGATATTATAAAGTTATGATTAAATTTTATTCCTCAATTATTTTTATTCTAGTGTCTCTCATTTTTTTTAAAAACTCTTTAACCAAAATATCGTTTTAAACGTTTTAATGATTTATTCTAATAAAAAATTATCATTAATATCAATGTTTTCAAAATGGTTTTAAGGATTTACTTATATGGATATTAATGTTTTAAAATGTTAAAATCTTAAAAGTGGTATGGGACACTTTGATTCTAAAATCTCTTTATTAAATGTTTTAAATGGTTTTGAAATTTGTTTTATAATTGATTTGTTATGTCAATATATTTAGTGATATATTGTGATTGAAATGGGAAATGTTTTCTTTCCATTATTTTTTTATGTCTTATGATTTTATAATGGTACTTAGACATTTGACGGGTGGTTACATGATAAACCATATGACAGGTGGTGTCGTGAATACCAGGACGGGTGGTTATGTTATAACCTCCAATGCATTGGGTATGGAAGTTGGTCGTATGGCTATTCTATGTAGCGATATGTGTGGAAGTCGACCGAATGCTTATTCCATTTAAGTATGTTTATGTCCCAATTTACCATTATATGTTATGTGTTTTTATATGGGTTTAAGGTAATATTTTGGTTACAAAGGATAAGTGGTGATCATTTATTCAGTGAAGAGTATTTACTACTTCGTAAAGGTGAAAAGTATTAATTTGACAAAGTATTCATGGTTTACTTGTTGTTTTGAAAAACTAACAATTTTCCTTCTTTGTGAATCCTTTACTCGGATTTTTATGTGCATCCCATTTTTTGATATGTTTTCCACAGGACTTAAAGATGAATAGGGTGAAGGATGAGATCAAGGAAAGACATGCTATCTAAAACCTGGAACAATACATGTTTCTTTTTAAGAGTTTTTATTTTATGGAAACTTAGTAGAAGTTTCTACTTTTTAATCTTTTGAGATGTAATAGTTATGTCCTAATTCTCTAAAACTCTAAACCTGAAAAGATCCTTTATATGAATTATTCAATTAATTCATGATTATGTATAGTTTTAAGGCCAGGTCTTTACAGTTGGTATCAGAGGTTGGTTTAGATAACTTTAGAGGTCAGGGTATCCTTTAAGCATAAGTTCCATTACCATAATGGTTAGGATTTCATAAAGGGTCATAGTTTTAGATGAAGTGAATGAGATTAAGATGACATGAATAATTATATATTAGTATTATATGATGATTATAATGATATAATCACACTGACCTTTTTTGTTTAGTAAATGGATGGATCTAGCAGGCACAAAAGTGACAACAGGTTTGAAGGAAACTGTGGTGGTTCTCTGATTAAGAGACTGGACGAAATGGGGTATTCAGTGATAAATCTCATGGTTATTCTAAACCAACTATCATGAGTCATGCTTAACCACTTGCACCTTGCTGAGTTCTCTAATGCAACATGTACGAGATGACCAACTAGATGTGGATGTTCAGGTAATAATTATAAAGGTAACCATTAGGGATTATATGTTCCTTACTTTTGAGGAAATTATGGGATATTATATATTATGATGGAAAATGAAAGGAATGAGATAAAATTGATATTAAATTATGTTATGGTTATTTTTGAAGATTTTATCCCTTTTTAGGGAATGTTTTAAGAATTATATAGTTTTGGAAAAAGGACAACACGTAGACCGTGTGACAACCCGTTGCTTTAGACAAATCTATGGGAATCGAACCCATAACCAATGTGCGGCTGGTATTTATCGCCTACCACTGGACTACGTGAAGTCCCTGGTTAGTATAACTAATTATTCTTTAGTTAGATGATCTTATGAATCAGGAATAATTTGATTTTGGATTATCTAGGAAATTATTGACCTATCATGGAGGATATATGATTATGTTAATTACTTTTCAATATGAGACTTTAAGAGAAACTAATGTTATTTTGATATAAATGTTAATTTATACCTTGAAATATTATGTGATTAAATCCTTCAAATATTTGTGTTTAAATCTCATTTTGGTTTAATTTGAATAATTTTATGGAAAAATTATTTATCGAATGGTCTTCATTGAACTTTGGGTTTTGTGGGACAAATTTTGAATATTAAGAATAGATTTTCTTTCTTTATAAAGGATTATCCTTTTGTGGATTATCTGATCTTGTTATAACAATTTTGGTTTTGGTTAAGTTCTAAAGACATGGGAAATATATAGTTCTCTTTTGTGGATTAGGTGATTCTCTAGAAGTTGATCATAGCTCTATTAAGGTGAAAAAGTCATCCTAAATACTCAACTTTTGGAGAAAAAATATGAGTTTGTGTAAGAAATCTAGTAGGAGATGAGAGTCTACATGACAAGTATATTTCCTTATGATTTAGTTAAGCTCATAAATAAATTCCTAAATGAAAAGTAACTTAAAAACAAAAATGTTGTCTGTTAACATTTCCTTCTGGGGAATCAAATACCGTTTAACCCATCACCAGTTTGTGATTTTATGGAGGTTAACTTTCTCCAAAACATGTTTTCTATCACTCTCTATCAGAACATGACCCTTTGTTTTCTCTTCCATGTACATGTTTTCCTACATGGAATCCCAGTATGGGTTAACTTGGGTGACCTTTTTTAGTTCCCTTTCTATCTTTTAAAGTGACAGTTTAATTGACTTATTTTCCGATGTGGGGATCTCAATGAACTTTCCAAGCCCAATTTTAGAATTGCGAGGACGCAATTAGCAAAAGGGGTGAAGGATGTGACATATCAGGTAAATAAAGAATATTAATTTTTCATATTTGTCAATATTTGTGAATAAAATAATAATATTACTTTAAAGGGAATGCTATGCTCGATGGCATACCCAATACGCAACAACAAGTTTCTTTGAAATCGTACGTTGCACTCTAGTAATAAAATAATATTATTTAAAATGGTAGTTAACGCCTACCCGTTGTAATGGCAGGAATTAACAGAACTAACTACAAAATGATTATATATCTTTTTCAAATATGTTTACTTTTATCCAATACCAGTTAGATGCTTAAAATGTGAATGAATCCAATTTTAAGTGTAAATATTCGAATATTTTTTTAAAAGTCGATTAACCGCCTTTTGATGGGAAACCCTTTTTAAATACACTTTTTGACAATTTTATATGTTATATTAGACCAAATAAAATCATTATTTTGAAACGGGACATCAAAATTTACTTTTTGTATGTTTTTGTTATTTTTTGGATAAAGTTCATTTTTAATGATTAAGTAAAAAATGTTGTATTATAATTCAAAACCTCTTTTTAATCTAATTTATTTACATGATTAGATCATATTTGAATTGGTTTTAAAGTTCAATTATAATATATTTTTACCATTTAATCCAATGGTGGTCATTGGAATTAATTTCACATTGAAATTGGACTTAAACTATTGTCAATATTTTAAATAGATATTATTTCATAAAAACATGCTATTTGTTTTGACAGCGGGAATTAATTATTAAATTTATTAATTCAACTTATATGTTTTGAATTATTCAAAATATAAATATTTTTTGAATTAGGAATATCAAATATAGCTTAGGGTGAATTTTTTGAATTTTTATGAAAAACGTCAATTTTTGATGAATAGTGAAACCACTGAGTGGTTGTTAAAAAACTGATTTTTCGTGTAAATGAAACATTAACAATTTTGTGATTTTATTTTCTAAAATCTGACATACATGTTTTTAATTTGGATGAAATATTTGGTTCAATGAGATTAAAATATTTTTTTGGTGAACAGTAACTTTTAAGTTTTATGAATCGTGATTAAAGGTAATTAGTGTAATTTAAGGTAAAAATAATGTTATAATAATATGAAATGACCTTGAAACATGTCCTACCCTTATTGGATGAGTCATGGACGACCAATAAAATACTTGGGTCAACTTGGGGACCTCATGGAGACACTTGGGTAAGAAAATGACATTAATAACTTTTTTATTTAAAGTTAAAATAAAAATGTCACAAACATGTATTATTTTACTAAAACAATTTTTACATGGGGTTATACAAGTCATATTATTGACTATAAATAGTCATTGTAAATCTAATAATATTTCATACATTATTTTATTTTTTTATAATTTTTAGACATTAAGTAAATTAATTTATTTATGACACCATGATGATGCAGTGACTACCTCATTAATGAACGATTTAAATAAAATGTAACGATAATGTAAAATCCAAGACATAAACTTGTGAAAAACCTATTGTATGGGTGGATTTAGAACCCGTATCACCTTATCCTCAAAATATATCTTTTTGGGACCTTTGAAATCTGAAAATCATTTTATAATAAAGTGACAATTCATGACATTCCAAGAGTGACCCTCCTCCTTCTTATAAAAGGCCCCCGCCTCTACCTTCTTACCCACACCTCTCAAGCCACTGTATCAGCCAAAATCTGATCATTTTATCTCTCCACATACCTTTCTTCATCCTAGTAGCCTTTTCATAGGCATAAAGCTCTTCAAGAAACCCTTTTGGTTCAAACTAAGGGGAGTTACCCGATTTAAAGGTAATGTCTTCTCTTATGTTCATTTGTTTTATTTTGCTTCTACAACCCCCTAAACTATTTTTATTACTTTTTTTGTAACAGAACTTTTATATTAAATATACTAGGATGTTGTTATGATAATTATTCGAGCTACACTTACATGCACCTCTGTCTAATGGTTAAAGAACAAACTGTTTCTGTGGACGGTGAATTACTACCTCACGAAACGATGAAGTTCAATCTTCTCTTAACACCTTTCATGGTGGCCATTATGATGTCAATGTATTTTATATATGATATATATCATATTTATGTTTTCAATATTCTTCTGTATTTTATATTTAAAACATACCTTTATGCTTTGCATGTTGTGCAAATGCGATAATTTCATACGAGGAAGTGTGGACTACCGCCCCCTCAAGTGATGTGACTCATTCATCCAATACATGGAATGTATAAAGAATAAAATTAATGAACATATGTGACCTATATAATATTTATACTATATTGTAATTATAAAATATATATCTCTCATTTATTTTTAATTCCATTAATATGACAATGTAATGTAAGTAGCATTCATGCGTACGTACGACCTACCATCTCCATGAACGGTGCATTTCATTTCTTTTTATCTCCAAATGTTATGGAATAGTATAAAATGAATATTTACTGGATATATATTATATTTAAATCATTAATACTATTCTGGATATTATTTACATATAACTACATGGAAAATCATTTTCAAACACGTTCATTTTTGACTCATGTACCAAACATCGACAAAAACGTCTGATCTGAACTCACATTATTAACTAATTATTATAACATTATAATATGTGATATGAACTGAATAATAATCTTTAAAGGAGGTCCTTAAGAAATTATAAATTGACCAATGTTTATTATTCAGGAATATAATGAAACGAACAAGACAAGTCGGACTTGAGGTAAGGGATCCTACCTCTCTCTTTCTTTTTAAGTACTCTATTTTATGTCATTTCTTTTAAGCTCATCATTATTATGTTTGGGGACGTTATTTTATATTCCTAATTCTGTAATTTTTATTTGAATTTTATGAAAGACCCTATTTGATCTCATAAATCCATTTTTGGAAGCTTTAAGTGGCACCGTTAGGCTGCCGAGTTTTCATAAGGGATTTTTCATCTCACTTTTATTCCCAGGAGATTTATGCTACTTTTTCCACCATTTCCTTTGAGTGGTGTATGTAATGACCATTATTATACTATTTTTGTAATATAATTTAATTTATGGGTATTTACATCTTCATTTTATGACCCTTCTTTCATGTGGTGTACGTTTCAAAAGTTACCCAAATCGGTAAGGGAACCTTTCACCTTCCTTTTTCTAAAAGACTTCTTTTGTTAGGTCTTTTAATTTACTTCTAATTATGATGGGATATGTTCTTATATATCCTTATTGACGTAAAATTTATTTCCATGTGATCAGATACCCTTTTTGTCTCATCAACTCATTTTCAGAATTTTAAAGTGACGTTGTAAGGCTGTTGAATTTTTACAAAGGAACTTCTTTACCCAATTTCGATTTATTTGGGTTCAACTTGTAGTTATTGAATATGTCATCATATGAATGTTTGTGAATGACATATGATTGTTTTATACTTAATATCCCCTTATATTGGTTGTATTTATATTTGTAACACATAATTATGAGATTGATTTATCTTTAATTTAATGATTCCTTCTTTATAAGGGATTTCAACTCATTTTACATTTCTATTGAGAATTCATTGCTATTATGCACCAATTCACTCTTATATGGAATATATAGTGTCCTTTGGATTATTATATCATGAATCCCTTTATTCTCATGATATTATAAAGTTCTGATTAAATGTTATTCCTCAATTATTTATATTCAAGTGTCTCTCATTTTGTTAAAAACCCTTTAATTAAAATATCGTTTTAAATGTTTTAATGATTTATTCTCATAAATAATTCCCATTAATATCCATGTTTTCAAAATGGTTTTAAGGATTTATTTATATGGATATTAATGGTTTAACATTTTAAAAGCTTTAAAGTGGTATGAGACACATTGATTCAAAAATCTCTTTATTAAATGTTTTAAATGGTTTTGAAAATTATTTTTATAATGTATTTGTTATGTAAATATATTTAAGGGATATATTTTTATAGAAATGAGGAAATGTTTTCTTTCCATTATATTTGTTTTATGTCTTATTTTTTTATAATGTTACTTGGACATTTGACGGGTGGTTATATGATAAATCATATGACGAGTGGATTCACGAACACTAGGACGGGTGGTTAAGTTATAACCTCCAATGCATTGGGTATGGAAGTCGGCCGTATGGCAATTCCATGTAGTGATATGTGTGGATGTCGACCATATGGTTATTCCATTTAAGTATGTTTACGTCCCAATTTACTATTATATGTTATGTGTTATTTATATGGGTTTATGGTAATCTTTTTTTTACAAAGGATATGTGGTGATCTTTTATTCAGTGAAGATTATTTACTACTTCGTAAAGGTGAAAAGTAATAATTTGATAAAGTATTCATGGTTTACTTTTTGTTTTGAAAAACTAACAATTTTTCTTCTTTGTGTATCATTTACTGGGCTTTTATGCTCATCCTATGTTTTTAAAATGTTTTCCACAGGACTGAAAGATGAATAGGGTCAAGGATGGGATCAAGGAAAGACATGTTATCTAAAACATAGAACTAGACATGTTTCTTTTTAAGAGTTTTTATTTTATGGAAACATTGTAGAAGTGTCTACTTTGTAATATTTTGAGATGTAATAGTTATGTCCTAATTCTCTATAACTTTAAACCTGAAAACATCCTATATGTGAATTATTCATTTAATTCATGACTATGTAAGGTTTTAAGGCTGGGTCCTTACAGTTGGTATCAGTGGTCAGTTTAGATAACATTAGAGGTTAAGGTATCTTTTAAGCACAAGTGAAAATACCATAATGGTTAGGATTTTAGAAAGGGTCATAGTTTTAGATAAATTTAATGAGTTTAAGATGACATGAAACATTATATCATAGTATTATATGATTATTATAATGATATACTCACACTGACCTTTTTGGTTTAGTAAATCGATGGATCTAGCAGGCACCAAAGTGACAATAGGTTTGAAGGAAACTGTGGTGGTTCTCTGATTAAGAGACTGGATGAAATGGGGGATTCAATGAGAAATCTCGTGGTTATTCTAAACCAACTATCATGAGACATGATTTACCACTTGAACCTTAGTGAGTTATCTAATACATCATGTACGAGATGACCAACTCGATGTGGAAGATCATGTAACAAATACAAAGGTAACCATTAGGGTTTATATGATCCTTTCTTTTGAGGTAATTATGGTTTATTATATGTTATGATGGAAAATGAAAGTCACAAGATAAAATTGAGGTTAAATTATGTTATGGTTATTTTTGAAGATTTTATCTCCTTTTGGGGAATGTTTTAAGATTTATATAGTTTTGTAAAAAGGACAACACAGAGACCATGTGACAACCTGTCACATCGGACAAAGCTATGGAAATCGAGCCCACTACTATAGTGCGACTGGTATTTATCGCCTACAACTGGACTACGTGAAGTCCCTGGTTAGTATAACTAATTTTTTTAACTTAGATGATCTTATGAATCAGGAATAAGTTGATTCTGGGTTATCTAAGAAATTATTGACCTATCATTGAGGATATATGATTAGGTTAATTACATTTCAATATGAGACTTTAAAAGAAAATAATGTTATTTGTAGATAAATGTTAATTTTTACCTTAGAAGACTATGTGATTAAATCATTCAAATATTTGGGTTTCAATCTTAGTTTTGGTTACTTTGAAAAATGTTATGGACGAATTTTTTATCAAATGGTCTTCATTGAACTTTGGGTTTTGATGGACAAATTTTAGAGATTAAGTATAGATTTTCTTTTTTATAAATGATTATCCTTTTGTGGATTATCTGATCTTGTTCTAACAATTTTGGCGTTGGTTAAGATATAAAGACATGGGAAATATATAGTTCTCTTTTGTGGATTAGGTGATTCTCTAGAAGTTGATTATAGCTCTCTTAATGTGAAAAAGTCATCCTAAATACTCGTATTTTTCAGAAAATATGAGTTTGTGTAAGAAATATAATAGGAGATGAGAGTCTACACGACAAGTAAGTATGTTTCCTTATGATTTAGTTAGGCTCATAAATAAATTCCTCAAGGAAAAGTAACTTAAAAACTAAAATGTTGTCTGTTAACTTTTCTTACTGGGGAATCAAATACCGTTTAACCTATCACCAGTTTGTGATTTTCTAGATGTTAACTTTATCATAAACATGTTTTCTATCACTCTACACAAGAACATAACCCTTTGTTTTCTCTTCCATGTCCATTTTTTCCTACATGGAATCCTAGTATGGGTTAACCCTGGTGACCTTTGTACTTCCCTTTCTTTATTTTAAAGTGACATTTTAATTGACTCCTTTTCCGATGTGGGGATTTCAATGAAGATTCCAAGCCCAATTTTAAAATTGCGAGGACACAATTCCAAAAATGGGGGAACGTTGTAGCATCCCAGGTAAATAAAGAATATTACATTTTCATATTTTTTAATATTTGTGAATAAAATATTTATATTACATTAAAGGGAACACTATGCTCGTTGGTGTACCCAATACACAACAACGAGTTTCTTTGAAATCGTACGTTTCCCTCTAATAATAAAATAATATTATTTTAAATGGTAGTTAATGCCTAGCCATTGTAATGACAGGAATGAAAAAAACTAAATACAAAATGATTATATATGTTTGTCAAATATTTTTACTTTTATCAAATAAATGATAGAGGTTTAAAATGCGAATTAATCCAATTTTAAGCATAAATATTCGAATATTCTTTCAAAGGTCGATTAACCACCTTTTGATGGAGAACCCTTTTTAAATACACTTTTTGAAAATTTTATATGATAAATACGACCAAATAAAATCCTTCTTTAGAATCAGGACCTCAAAATTTACTTTGTGTATGTTTTTGTTATTTTTTCGATAAAGTTCATTTTTAATGAATAAGAAAAAATGTTGTATTTTAATTCAAAACATATTTTTAGTATAATTTATTTATATTATTAAATCATCTTTTGAATTGGTTTTAAAGTTAAATTAGAATATATTTTTACCATTTAATCCAACGGTGGTCATTGGAATTAATTTCACATTGAAATTGGACTTAAACTAGTGTCAATCTTTTAATGGATATTGTTTCTTAAAAACACGCTATTTGTTTTGACATCGGGAATTAATTATTAAATTAATTAATTCAACTTATATAATTTGAATTTTTTAAAATAGACATCATTTTTGAATTTTGAATATCAAATATAGCTTAGGGTGAATTCTTGGTATTTTTCTGAAAAACTTCAATTTTTGATGAATAGTGAAACCATTAAGTGGTAGTTAAAAAACTGATTTTTCGTTTAAATGAAACATTACCACTTTTGTGATTTTATTTTCAAAAATCTGACATACATGGTTTTCATTAGGATTTAAAATGTGTTTAAATGAGATTAAATTAATTTTTAAGTGAATAATAACTTTTATGTTTTATTAATCGCCATTAATGGTAATTTTTGTAATTTAAGGTAAAGATAATGTTATAATAATATGAAACGACCTTGACACATGTATTAAACTTATTTGATGAGTCATGTCCGACCATGAAAATCCATGTGTAAACTTGGGGACCCCATGGAGCCACTTGGGTAATAAAATGACATTAATAACATTTTATTTAAATTTAAAATAAAAATATCACAAACATGTATTATTTTACTAATACAATTTCTATATGGGGTTATACAAGTCATATTTTTGACTATAAATAGTCATTGAAAATATAGAAAGATTTCCTACTTCATATTATTTTTTTATAAATTTTAGACATTAAATAAATTAATTTATTTATGACACTATGATGCTGCAATGATTACCTCATTAATGAACGATTTAGATAAAATGAAAAGATAATGTAAAATATAAGACATAAACTTGACAAAAACCTATTTTTTTGGTGTATTTCTAACCCTTATCAACTTATCCTCGAAATATATTTTTTTGAGACCTTTAAAATCCTTTTAGAATTTTAAAATAAAATGAAATTTCATGACTTTCCAAGAGTGCCCCTCCTCCTTCTTATAAAAGGCCCCCACCTCTACCTCCTTACCCACACCTATCAAGACATTGGATCGGCCAAAAAATGATCATTTTATCTCTACACATCCCTATATTCATCCTAGAAGACTTCCCTTATGCATAATTCTCTTCAATAAACCCTTTTGGTTCAAACCAAGGGGTGTTACCTGATTTAAAAGTAATGTCTTCTCTTAAGTTCATTTGTTTTATTTTGCTTCTCCAACCCCTAAACTATTTTTGTTACTTTTTTTGTAACAACACTAGTATAGTAAATATGATTGGATTTTTTATGAGAAATATTCGAGATACACTTATATACACCTCCGTCTAATGGTTAAAGAACATTATGTTTCTGTGGATGGCGAATTACTGTCTCACGAAACGATGGTTGTTCAATATTCTCTTAACACCTTTCATGGTGGAGAATATGATGTCACTGTATTTTATATATGTTATATATGGTATTTATGTTCTCCATATTCTTCTGTATTTTATATTTAGAACATACCTTTATGCTTTTCATGTTGTGCAAATGTGATAATTTCATACGAGAAAGTGTGGACTACTGCCCCCTCAAGTGATGTGATTCGTTCATGCAATGCATGGAATGCATAAAGAATGAAATTAATGAACATATGTTACATATATAACATACAAATTATACTGGAATTATAATATATATATATATCTCATTTATTTTTAATTCCATTAATATGACAAAGAAATGAAAGTAGCGTTCATGCGTACATACGACCTACCGTCTCCATGAACGGTGCATTTCATTTTATTTTTATCTCCAAATGTTATGGAATAGTATAAAATGAATATGTACTGGATATATATGATATTTAAGTCATTAATACTATTCTGGAGATGATTTAATGATAAATACATGTACAATCATTTTCAAACAAGTACATTTTTGATTCCTGTACCAAGCATCGACAAAAACGTCTGATATGAACTCACATTATTAACCAGTTATTATAAAATTATAATATGTGATAATAACTAAATAATAATATTTAAAGGATTTCCTTAAGAAATTATAAATTGAACAATGTTTATTATTCATTAATATAATTAAACTAACAAGACAAGTCGGACTTGAGGTAAGAGATCCTACCTCTCTCTTTCTTTTTAAGTTCTCTCTTTTATGTCATTTATTTTAAGCTCATACTTATTATTCTTGGGGATGTTATATTATATTCAACATTCTGTAAATTTTATGTACATATTATGAGAGACCCTATTTGATCTCATAAATCCATTTTTGGAAGCTTTAAGTGGCGTCGTTAGGATGCCGAGTTTTCGTAAGGGATTTTTTATCTCATTTTTATTCCTGTGAGATTTATGCTACATTTGCCACCATTTCCTTTGAGTGGTGTATGTACTGCCCATTTTTCAAATATTTGTCTAATATAATATCATTATTGGGTATTTACATCTTCATTGTATGAACCTTCTTTCATGTGGTGTACGTTTCGAATGTTACCCAAATCGTTAAGGGAACCTTTCACCCTCCTCTTTTTAAAAGACTTATTTTGTTAGGTCTTCTAATTTACATCTTATTATGTTGGGATATGTTATTATATATCCTCATTGATGTAAAATTTATTTCCATGTGATGAGATACCTTTGTTGTCTCATCAACTCATTTTCTGAATTTTAAAGTGACGTCGTTAGGCTGTCAAATTTTTACAAGGGAACTTCTTAACCCAATTTCGATTTCTTTGGGTTCAACTTGTAGTTATTGAATATTTCATCCTTTGAAAGTGTGTGAATGACCTATGATTGTTTTAAAATTAATATACATCTATATTGGGTTTATTTATATTGGTCACACATAATTATGAGATTTATTTATCCTTAATTTAAGGATACCTTCTTTATAAGGGATTTCATCTCATTTTACATTTCTATTGAGACTTCATTGCTGTTATGAACCAATTCACTCTTATATGTCATATATACTATCCTTTGGTATATTATATCATGAATCCTTTTATTCTCATGATATTATAATGTTTTGACTAAATTTTATTCCTCAATTATTTGTATTCAAGTGTCTCTCATTTTGTTAAAAACACTTTAACTAAAATATCATTTTAAATGTTTTAATGATTTTTTCTCATAAATAATTCTCATTAATATCCATGTTTTCAAAACGGTTTTAAGGATTTATTTATATGGATATTAATGGTTTAAAATGTTAACATCTTCAAAGTGGTATGGGACACTTTGATTCAAAAAATCTTTTTATTGAATATTTTAAATGTTTTTGAAAATGTTTTTTATAATGGATTTGTTATGTCAATATATTTAAGGGATATATTGTGATTGAAATGCGAAAATGTTTTCTTTCCATTATATTTTTTTTATGTATTGTGAATTTATAATGGTACTTGGACATTTGACGGGTGGTTACGTGATAAACCATATGACGCGTGGTGCTGTGAATAACAGGACGGGTGGTTACGTTATAACCTATAATTCATTGGGTATGGAAGTCATCCGTATGGCTATTCCATGTAGTGATATGTGTGGATGTCGACCATGTGGTTTTTAAATTTAGGTATGTTTATGTCCCATGTTACCATTATATGTTATGTGTTCTTTATATGTGTTTATGGTAATCTTTTGGATACAAAGGATAAGTGGTGATATTTTATTCAGTTGAGAGAATTTACTACTTCATAAAGGTGAAAAGTTTTAATTTGATGAAGTATTCAAGGTTTACTTGTTCTTTTGAAAAACTAATAGTTTTTCTTCTTTGTGTATGCTTTACTGGTTTTTTTAGGCTCATCCCAGGTTTTTGAAATGTTTTCTACAGGACTTAAAGATGAATAGGGTCAAGGACGAGATCAAGGAAAGACATGCTATCTAAAACATGGAACTAGACATGTTTCTTTTAAAGAGTTATTATTTTATGGAAACTTAGTAGAAGTGTCTACTTTGTAATCATTTGAGATGTAATAGTTATGTCCTAATTCTATAAAACTCTAAACTTGAAAAGATCCTCTATGTGAATTATTCCTTTAATTCATGATTATGTAAGGTTTTAAGGCCGGGTCCTTATACGGATACCAACCAAATGCTGAAGCATATACTTGGGTATTTAGTTACATTTTACTACTTTACATTAAATATTCATGCATTCACACCGTTACATTTCTATTTGAAGGGATTCCTGCTATATACATCGTTGGTGGAGACCCATTTAGATTTATCTCACACCCTCTCTGGGCATCGTTTGGTACTCGGGGCAGATTACATGGTTGAATGTGTTGAAAAAGGGAAGCATACGACTTCAAACAGTTAATTTCTTACTATATAGTTTGGAGATTAATAGTAGAGTATATAGTCTGAACTCAGTATGATTGGGATAGTAATTTTATTACTTTTTAATTTTATGAAAAATCTTATGCGTGTTGTTTTCTATCCATTTTTTATAGTTTTTTAGTTAAACAAAGTACCATAATTTTTTGAATTATATTTCAGTTGTTTTAGTTATTGTTATTGTTGTCTCTATTTTCTGATGCGCCTTGTGTAACTTATATTGCTTCAACTATTTACATATGATTACTTTCACATGTTGCGTAACATTTTGGTAATGAGGCATAGTCTCCCCAAAAACACAACCTAGTTCCTCACGGCTAGTTGGAATCCTATTGTATTCTACGAGATACAATGGAGGCCATGTCTCCCACTGGACTCGGGGCACTCATTGATTGGAATCCAAGTCCGGGACATCACAAAATGTGAGTAAATAATCATATATAAAAGATATTAAGTTATATAAGGAAATAAAAAAATTACTGTTGTAATTTATTTTTAATTTTTAGTGTTGAAAATATTATCATAAATGTTTATGCAACACTAAAATTTTCCTTTTTTAAAACTATAGAAAATTCAAGTAAATGATTTTTAAAACTCTAAAATTAATATTTTTCGATTACTAAAAGTGTATAAATAATTGTTTAGATATGTATAACATATTATATATGTACTAAATTTTTATATTAAAATTCCATTGATGTCATATTATTTTAAAAGGCAAATTATGTGAATAGTTTTTTGAATGACATTAATTGTATTTTATGTTAAATATTATTTTAAATGATTATTTTAAAATAATTTAAATTATAAAATATAAAATTAGGATGAAAAATGATCGAAAATTTCTTATCTAATCTATTTATGATCAAATATATACGTTATAAGTATAATATTTACCCATTATGATTAAAAAATTCATTACAACATTTAATGCAAACATTGGTTAACCAAGAGGTTAAACAAAATATGTGATTTAAAATAAAACAGAATCCTACCTAATTCAATTTTTTTTATTTTATTAACACCACAGATTCATTATCCATGAAAAATTTCATTTTATAACAATTTAACATGACTTAGCCAAGTATTATATTATAATATTTTTTGTATCCCCAATAGGATATTAATGATATTGTTAAATAAATATTATGCTATTAAATAACTAAAAATTACTGAAATTAATATATTCAGAATAATTAATTGATTATAAATTAAATAGTTATCCTTTTTATATTTATGGATATTCTTTTATTTTATATTATCTTTTTTGATTCCCGAATAGGAAAAATATTCATATAACAAAAATTATCAAAAAGGATAAATTGGGATTATGAAAAATAGATAATTGTAATAAAATCACCTAAAATCACCCAAATTTTATATAATGAGGTTTTTATGACTCATAATAATATTATATTCAAATGATATATATTATTTCAATTTTAATAATAAATTAATTTCTACTAATTTAATATCATATGATATTCCAAGAATTCACCTCCCCTCTTTTGTAAAATGGAATTCCCTCTCTTCTCCTATAGAAACATAAAAAACATCTGGTTCAGAAATCCAAGATAAAATACATTCCTAACATCCTCACCAAGAAATTGGATGTCTTGTTTAGGTTATAATAGAAACCATAATGGAACATAGGGGTAAAGAGAATGATATTTTCTGAAGAGATATTACTTTTAGTCAAGTGATAATGTTCTATTTCTTTATGTACATCCCTATAAAAATATTCCAACATCATTAATTAATGAAAAATTATGTTTAATATAATTACATGTTTTATGTTAATTTAAAAACATATATCCATATCCTCTATAGTCAAATGTAAAATGAATTTGTTGATCATGTGTAAGGAGGACTACCGCCTGACAAAATGATGTAAGTCTTTTTTTATCACTACAACCCAAAAAAAAATTATAATTAGGTATTTAATATATTTATATATATAATATTACAAAAATAATTATCATTCCAATATGCTAAAATATCATTAATTTCCATTTCCATTTCATCCATTGAAAAAATGGTGTCGTTCATCCATTTGTGTGGATTACTAGCTCCATAAAGTTGTGTTATTACTTTTCATTAACCTCATAAAATGGATGATATATATAATAGTATTTGATGAAAGGATATTATAATTATTGTATAAGAATAATTTTTTGAGATAAAATAATACAACCTTATTACCACAAAGTTCATTGAAAAAATGTACACATTACTAATTTGTTTGTACTAACTTCTATCTCCATGATTGTATAGTTGTTTATTTTTCATAACCACCTTCTAGGGTTTGTTTTAAATATATTATTAATCATATAAAAAATATATTTTTTCATCATTATTATTCTTTAAATTATTTGAACAATAATATTTCTTACAATGATGAACATATTGAATTCATTTTTCAACTATGGACGAAACATCCTTATAACAACAAACATAGACACAACAGATTATGTAAATAAAAACATGTTCAACATAAATAATATAAAAGATTTAATTTTATTTTTTTAATCAAGTAAATTTTTGATAATAAGTTAAATAATTGATAAATTATTTCCATAACAGTGTTAAATGAAATACATGGAATGACTAGAGTTGATGTAAGGGATATAATATCAATTTCTTTTCAATGAGGGTTATTATAAAATTATGTATATAATATATTTTATATTATGTATATTCCAACCCATTTACAATTGATAAAATTAAATCTTCATTTTTCACTATATTTTAATTTTATATAAATATTATTTCATCTAAATTTATTGGACATGAATGTGACTAAGTGTTAAATTGCTTATTGATTCAATTTATATTCATTGGGTTATAATTATACTTCATTGAATTTTGTTATGACATTATTTTTGTGAATTGGTCTCTATACTATTTTTTATGAATTTTAAATTATTTCATGTGGATGTATAAATTCTTATATAATAACTTCATTTATTAATTATCACAAAATATTATGATCTTTATAAGGGGTTTCTTTGTATCAATATCGTTTTATTTAGATTTGTTTCATGTATTGCACTATGTTTCCATTAATTAGCGTATATGTGACCTCATCCATGAATATTTAAATTTTAATTTATGAAATTATTTCTATTAATGTATCCATATCTCACTCATTCATTAAATGTATATTTATTCTAAATTTACAAATTTAGTAAAGGATTTAGTTTACAATCTTCTCTCCATTCTAGGATTTTTATTCTCAAGGATACTTTGATGGAAACGATATGCTCTTATTTTTTTAAACACATCAAATATCATATATTATTTTTATCAATTTATTTTACATGTTTACTTTTTATTTCCTCCATAATTTATTAATAAAACATAAATAATATTTCTTTTAATTTATACCAATCCTATAAATTATTTAAATCAAAAACCTATATCTTTCATATCTAAGTATTCAATAATTATTTCTATAATTATATTTCCAATGATTAATTATTTACAATATTTATATTACATGATCTTTGACATTCTTTAAAATGTTTTGAAATGGATATTTTTTAACATTTTTTGTGTGGGTTACTTTTTTCTTCCTTTACAAAATGCTTGAAAATAATGTATATTTTTATGGTTAAAAAATGGAAATGTTTTATATTTTTAATGATCATTATATTCATTGAATATTTACTTATAATACTCAAAGGTTATTTTAAAAAAATGAATATTTTGTAATTATTTATAAAATTTACCCAAAAAGGGTATATACCCCTATTTTCAAAAAACAATAATAAAGAATTTAATGGAATTTTTATCTAAGTAAATATCATTTAGTGATTCCATTGCTTCACTAAAATTACGATCTACACCCAACATCCATCTTATTTCTCTCAATGGATTATGATTATTTTTAAAGATATTTTCATGAACTCGTTTCATTTCCATGGGATGACCATGTTATTAATGAAATATGGTAGTTTTAAAAGGTGTAATATTGAAATGTGAAGTTGTAACATCCCAAATTGGCTATCACACACCGGTGCACTGATCTAGTTAGTTACATGACCTCAATCATGCCTCCCCATATTCCAAAGGGTTCTTACTAATAACGAGGGTCTAGTATACATCATGGAGATTATATACCCTCTTAATCAAAGAAATAAAAAAAGGAAATAATGAAGAATAAAATAATGATACAACAAAAACTAAACAGACCAGAATCAAAAAATAAAGAAAATAGGAAATAAAATATCCAATGAAATATAGTATATATTTAATTAAAAAACATGTCACGTTTCAAATGAACTACACAAAATAAATACTCCTTGACATACCCAAGTGGGTTTTGACACTAAGTGTGGTTCCCACAAAAATGCATCATCATAAATCATTCATCTAACATAATGCTATTTTCTTTATCCTATACTGATAACATTAAATTTGATTTGGTATTGATTAGTAATCCATATTAATAAGTGAGAAAAACTCATTAAGACACCCCCAATGGGGTCGAAATAAATATATAGTCAATAATATTGTATTTAGCTATACAAAGAATAATGTAGAATTCAAAACTAAATAATTATAACATTTTCAGTCATTCTATAATTATACAGATAGAATATTGAGTTCCATAGGACACATGAAGATATAAATACATTTTTTCGGCCGTTGTTGAAGTTTTAACGACATCAAAATTTCTTAATAAAATTCATTATATCACAGGGGCATTCATTATGCCTTCATTTCTACGTATTATCCTGGCCAATTGGAACCATAGAAAAATGCCAACTTTTATGGCCTAGATCTCCATTCTAATGACCATGTTGGTATTTGAAGCATCTACCCATATAACCCAACTCATTTATCAAACAATCACATATGTGTAATTTTGATGAAGCAGACCATGTCCCCCACTCACTATTCACAATGGTATTTTGATGAAATAAACAATTTATTACACATGTATATCACATATATCATAGTTATCACATCAATCAAGGTTAGTTAACATTAAACCACTCATCACATTTCACATCATGATATGCTACTTCAATTATAAAATAAATAAATGAAAATACTTTAGTCACTTTGAAATATTATGACAAATCACTATTATTCCATTTATAAAAATATAACTATGTTTCCCTTTAACCCATTATGGTTATTCACCTCGTCACATATTTCATGTAGTCAATTCATAAACACATTATTTTACAAATTACCTAAAACAAATAATTAATCAAATAAACATTCAATTTTTAAATAAATTCAAAAATCACAACATCTCATTAATTGATTCACCAATCCACTATTCGAATTCCATAATCTCTATATACCTTTAATTAATTCAATAATTAATTAATCCAATTCCCCAATCTAAATATCCAATTAATTAATTAATTAATTAATTAATCCTATTCCTCGAACCCAATATCTAATTAATTAATTCAATAAATATTTCTTACAATTAAACAATCCCATAATTTCAATAATGCATTAATTAATTCAACTATTTATTAATTCAATCGTACAATTTCAATTACACCAATTTAACCTAATTCATTATCATATTGAAACTAGATTAAATCAACTTGACCAATAATTTAATTTCACAATTATAGAAATTTCATTTTCCAAATAACATACACATTATTAAATCAATACAATGAGATTATATTTTAGACAAACAACCTCAAAATTGACGATGGACACTTGAAAATGGAATTACTCAATTTTAGAGGAACAATAAAGAACATGATGATGATTTATATATAGATATAAAACCAATATCCAAAATCAAAAAAAATCACAATCCATTAAATTTATTTCTTGATATAATACTAACTTGGAAACAACTTCCTTAAAAATATGGAAGAAGAAAATTAGAGGGACATAAAACCAATTAGGATGAGATTCACTTATCAGGAGAGGATCAGATCTACAATTCAAACTTCAGATCATCAAGAACAAAGGTTGTATGCGAAATGAATTAATCTTGAATACTCCAATAACGAGATAAATATTTTATCATCTAATAGGGTCTTTTTAGGGTTATGTTTGAGGGGTTAAGAAGTGTAAAATATAATTTTCCTGTTAATTATAATTTATGACATGGTTTCTTAGATAGGGGTACACAGTTTTTCAATATGTTTTCTTTAACTATGAACGTCTTATAGTGGTGGTGCTCAGTTACTCCTAAGAAGTATCATTGTTTGAAAAACCATGCACCACCCATCAGAATCACCCATATTTGGGTTCACACACTTTTCTCGGATGGATGCATGGTTTGGGAAAACATTTCACAAACCGTTCACCACCTCATTTTCATCCAAAATTATATAATTTCACCCAAACACCCCATTGTAAAACCCAAATAATATATACTCAAATCAATGTAAAATATACCCTAAAAAAATCCCACTACATATCCTGAAATGGTCAAGATCATAAAATATCCTTACTTATAAGCGGTCATCATTGGGATGTACTTCAAAGAATCTTTATGATTCTAACATAAAAATATTGGTCCACTAATCCCACATATCCACTTTTGTCTCCCATGTTTTCACCTTCACATGCCCATGTTTCCATAATACATGAACTATTTGCCTGATATTTCCCCAAAACATTTTATCACTAAAATCCAACTAACGTATCAGTTCCCCCTCAATGGACTTATTGATCTATTTCTCATCAATATCTGAATCGATCAAAAGAGGAGACTTTTAGTGACACATCCAATGTTGTGACACCTAAAAAATTCATTCTTAGAACAATACCTCTCTGGAAGAGAAAATAATTACTCCATTATCCCTATTATCATCAAATCCTCAGATAGTCTAATGAAACAGGGTTCCAAAATGATCTATCTCTATATCATGTGATTGACCTATTTTGGAAATATCCAAAGGAATACACGATCACCCATGGAAACCCATAGTGTTTGTTGATATCTATCATCAAATGAATTTTTCTTCCTTATGTTGTACCAATATTATTCTTAATCAAATAAACCTACTCTGATATCTATTTCACATGACTCACTCCCAACACCTTTAACTCATCTTCCCTCATCTATCATAGTGTTTATATGCATGACCTATAATAATTTACCATGTATGGTTAAATATATATAGCTTAATAATAACTTTTTTTATATTAAAAGACCGCCGAATCTAGGTCCCTCTCCCAAGACCCACAAAATTCTATAAAACACTATTTTATAATTTACTGAAGAACCTATATAATATGTTTTTAAAGTCCATATATCTATGTTGGGAATTACATACTCCAAAAAACATGTGTCCCAACATCCTTCTACAAGACCTTCCAGAATAAGGAAGATTTTTGTGAGTCAAAGTATAAGACGATAGTCCACAAAATCTTATGTGGAGGGACTATATCCCCAATGTTTTCATCTCTCAATCGATCAACTGATAAAGTATCCCATACCAGATAAAATGTGCGACCCTTGTCAAATAATCCAAAAAAAAAAGTTTCATTCTTCGTAGGATCCTTTGGGACACTCACCATAATAAGTATATTAATTTCATCCCACTTCCATTCAATAATAGGTAACAACTGTAGTAAACCTTCAGAACAATGATGTCTAACCTTCCCCTTTTGATAGGTTTAACATCTTGTTATGAAAACTACACTCTCATTTTTCATTATAGACAATGAAAACTATTATTATAGGCCACGATACATTATAGCCACATCAGGGTGAATCACCCACTTCAAGGAAATTTATTCCCACATTTTCTACTCCATAATTCTCATAGGCACAACAACATGATTCCTGACATAAATGATCTCATCATTATCTGTAGTTCAATATGAAGTTGTCTCCCCATCTAAAAGGACTTACCTCAAGGATAGAAATTCAAGATAATCATACTAAATAAACCTAATATAAAAAATGTGTATACTCTAAACAAATTGAAATGAGAGTCATTTGATACTGTATTACTTAAAACACATCATGTATCTCAGCCAACAATGTCACAATATTCATCACAACACTAGACTTTTGAACTACCTGAGTATGATTTTTTATTCTTAAAGTGTCATAAACACTATTTCCTTGAGGGTAAGTATATTTTAGTTCAATTATTCATTATGTTTTTTAATCAAACCATTGAACATCAAAGATTAAAATATTTATATAAAAATATCTAATTTATGCTCTTATTATTTGTACACACAATGACCTTTTAACCCAAAAAAATATTGTTGTCAACACTTCAATGAAATAAGCACTATATCCAACTTGAGTTCATGGATAGATTATGTTCAATCATGTAGATTATATTTCTATGACACATACAACACAAATAAATCTATCTTCATCATCAATGATCCATCACCTAACCCAGTAGCATTATATAACACTATGTACTCCTCACATGGGTTGAGTAAGATCGAAATTTGTTCCATTTTGAAGCACTTATTTAGATCCTGGAATGAATTATGATCTGCTCTAAACCATTCAATCATTACACACTTCTTATTCAATCCCAAAAGTGGTTCTTACAAAAGTAAAATGTATTGGACGAACCTTTAATAATATCAAAATATTCCCAGAAATATATAGATATTGAATATATTATTGGGTTCCTCTAAAGATATCACTATGTGCACCTATTTTTGGGTTGACTGACACAACTTACTCCATGATTATTTGACCTAATAAGTTTATTTGATCAATGAATATTTAACACATAGATAACTTTTCATGTAATCTATGATCTCTCAATGCACTCAGTACAATATCATGATGTTGGTCACAATCTACATGAGTGTTTTTTTACACCATGATCTCATCCACAAACTGATCTAGGGATGAGAAGATGGTTTAGTTAATCAAGTCCATATACACTGATGGTGTCTTCCTCAACATAGACGACATAATAAAGAATACATATAGGCCATACCTACTTCTTAATGTTGTCATTGGTATATTATAAAGGCATAAACTCAGCTGAAAATATAATTATCTCATATTTATCATTGAGAGAAAACAAGATTTCCTCAACTAGTCAAATATATCATCAAAACATAGAATATGGTACTTGTTATTTATAATCATTTGGTTCAACATCCAGTAGTCAAAACCCAAGATCATGTTCATGTTATCCTTTTTTGTTGACAAGAATGGATAACCCCAAATGAGATGTATTCGGAATAATAAATCCCTTATCATCCATGTCTACTATATGATTATTGAGCTATTAAATATTTGTAGGATCCATTCTATATATTGAAATAGAGATTTAATTTTACCCGAACAATATCTAAACAAAAAATTCAATACCCCTCTTAGTTGAGATCCATGAAATGTATTCAAGAAATACATCATGAAACATGTTCGCCATGGGTGGGAAGACATCCGATTTCACATACCCATCAATTAGAAAAATCATAGAAACCTGGGTAGGGATCTCACCCAATTTTTTGATGAATTGGGCCTATGTGTCTCACCATGATATCCAATTCTCAATGGTGAATATAATTTTCACCCATAGAAGACATAAAAATTACTCTTATTTTGTAAGAAATGGAATCCCATATGGGACCCATAGTAATATAAAGAAGATAAAGGCATCCAACGTAGTATCCTCTAGGTTAAAAGGTAAGTAGATGAATCCTACGTGGGATCCTCGAGAGAGAATGGTCTCACAACCTCTTTGGCCATATGGGAACATGTTATGCTATAGAAGTCCTCAAATCAAGTGATAAGAAACATAAATATATAGAGAAAGATAATGTATTATTTTATATTAAAATCTCAATCAAAAGATATAATGGATTCAACTACAAGAGTAAGAACCCCTCAATTTAGGTAAATTCCATAAAACACATGTTAGGTGTTCTCAAATAACTTGAAAGGTATTACAATTGAAATATATGGGGAAGGAAACTCAAAATGGACTACTCGTGGGTACAATTATGAATCCTATGTGAAAAGATAAAAATCACTTAAAAAGGTTTGTGAAAGGGTAGTTATATGACGTGTCACCCAGAGAACAAAATGAGTAATCCTATAACCCCAAATAGTCATGTACATTGGACAACTACGGAATATAAATTCCCATGTATATGTAATGTATTCTAGGTAAACCCCATGTAATCTACATGGTTTACCTTCTAGTGTCCCTAGCTTATCCTATCCGTGTGTTGGCATTGTCATATAATTTTACACAGTGTGTAACTCACACGGTTTTTGGTCATGTTCTCAACTCACCATGTTCTCCATTAACTGCAAACATAGATGAGTAGTGAGATACAACTTTTAGTACCAGTTCATAATGTGTATACTACATAATTGGTGTGTACTAATTAAAGTAAATGTTAACCCAAATAGAAGAAAATATGGTATGTGTTCCCTAATTCAATGTTGATGGGTTTTCATGAATGGAAAACACTCCAACTGCCACAAAACCTTTTTTTAACCTTGAAAGAAGTATATCAACACTAAAGGGTCATAATAAATTACTAGTTATTTAAAAAAATAAAATAAAAAACCTATGGTTACTTAAAGAGAAACTTAAAAATGGCCTACCTTTGGGTGGAATCAACCAAAGATTTTCACATTTCAATTGTCTATTATTTCCAAATGATGATCTAGAACATCCTGAGATTGATGGTTGTGCCATTATTATTCTCACCTTTCCCCTCTCTCTTTTCCTCTATTTTTTTCTCTCTAAACATCACAAAAGAGGATACCTAGACTCGTATAGAAAAATGTAAGAGAAAAACAAGAAAAAAATTGAAAAATAAAAGGAGGAAAGGGAAAAAAGGAAAAAAATGGGGTAGTGGATATCCTCGACACCCACCTTATGTCATACCATACCGAGGAAAAAATTATCATTCCAGAATCAATTGTGAAGGAAGAATCTAAATATGATGATATGTTCAAAGGATATGACCAAATAAACCACTTCGAATAAATTAATATTTAATTTAGTTAAAATTAATTATAAATTATTCTAGTGAAATTTGTACAGCTTGAATTTCCACCATACTCATTTCCTTGGGTAAACACCTTATTCTAGGACCAACAGAGTTTTCAAAAAAATTATCTCAGAATATCTACATACAGAAAAGGAAATTTTACTCCATTGAAACATCAAAAATAAAAAATTAAAATTTTAGCTGACAATTTCTGTCTAAAAAAACATGATATCTTACAAAAGGTGGGAGGATGTAACACTTCAAGATTTTAAAATAGTGACACTCAGTTCCATGGCGTGTTTGTCATATAACACCGTGTATAAATAACCCATAAAAAAGATGAACATTATAACCTCGACATTATGTTAGATGGATTGAATAATAAAAAATAATTTAGGAAATATATATTTCAATTTCCCACTAAATATTAATTTATTGAAAAATTATTTGTAAATAATCAACTAAATTTTCAATAATAATTTCATTCAAAAAAATTGTTCTTTATTCAAAATTGATTATTATTTACTTCTATGGGAAAATATTTTAATTAATTTATAAGTATTATAGAAAATTTATATGATAATAGGAACTTAATTTTTGAAATAATCATATCAAAATTAATATGGGTGATTTTTTTTTAATTTTTTAGAAAATTAGGTTTTTGGGTGAATAATGAAAAATAATACTCTTTATAATGTAATATATTTTCAATAAATTAAGTAATTAAAAATTACCATTATATTTTAAATATTATTTAATGGAAAATAATTATTATATATTTATTTTTAATACCAATAATTTAATTTTAGTCGTCTTTATACTATATTTTAGAAGAAGTATAATTTTGGGATAGAAACACACTTTTTAAAACAGTTTTAAAGTTCATAATGTTTATCCATTTTAATTAATTATAAAAAAATTGAGTAATAATTTAATCTAATTTTATAGATTATATATTTATAAATATTAATTTAAATTAAAATAATGATTTTTATTTGATAAAAAGTTTATATGACATCGTATTATTCTTAAAAATCATTTCTTGAAAACCCTATTTTCACCGCATATGGAAGTTTTATTTTTAAATAAATTTTGACACATATTTTAATTGAATTTGGTAAAAAAATTAAATTTTATTAATCAGAATAATATATATATATATATATATATATATATATTAAAATATGTTTGACTTAATTTTAGGAAATAATTATGAGAGAATAAAAAAATATATTTTTCTGTTGTTAAAGTTGAAAATATTTTACCGTAGGGTTAATATAAAAACCTAATGGTTTAAATTAAATAAAAACATATCTCAAATATAGTGGATGTATTTATTTATATCTTACATGTATGAGGCTCTATAATTTTCCCTTTTTGTTCCTTTTTTATGTAAAATATGTGGGTATACCTTTTTCTTTTTGAAAAATTACAATTGTGCCACTCACCTCACTTATAAAATAACACCCCTTCTACATTGATCTTCACAATATAAAACCCCTTTGGCTTGGACATGAAATAAACAAAAATTCTTTAATTCCCTCCCCATTACCTAGATAAAAATTTTAGATCCAAAATCTCTCGTACAACAGATTTTGGTGCATACCTATAGATGTTTTATGAAGAATAATTTTTTGCTTAACCAAGTATTTCTTAATTTCATATTCTAACTCATTAAAATATTAATAAATATTTAAGACATATTAACACAATTTTCTACCATACACTTAAATTTTATTATGATAAATTACTAACATAAATCAATATCCTATTCCATCAAATGGGTAATTAAATAGCCATCAGTGTGTATAGAAAACAACCACCTCACAAATTGATGCCATTCATTTGTCATCATCACATCTAACCTTGTTTAAATGATGTATTTTCAGTATATATAATATATTTTAAATATAATTATATTTTTTTAATATTGATATCCCATGTACTTTATTAATTTCTATTCCATGTTAGATACAATAACATCGCTCGTGTAAACGATAGACTACCGTCTAGTGAAGCGATTTCTTTTTCACATAGACATTACATGGAATGTAATAAAGATAAATTTAATTAATATATGTAATATATAATACATAATAGTTATTTTATTAAAGTATTTATCACTATTAAAAATAATATTTCATTTTTTTTCATAGATTTCATTTTTCTGAGAAATGATAATGTCATTCGTATGTATTTCTGGACTACCACCTTCTCAAATTAAAGTCATTATTTTTTAATATCCACATCACAAGGATGATATATATGTATGTTAAAAGAAAAAATATGGTGTTAATTATATTATAATAATTATATAAAAAATATATATTACATTCCTCTTTTATATATTGATCATTACAAAATGGATACATTAATAATGTGTACATATATCCTACCATCTACTTGATCGTAATGTATTAAATTATTCAAAACCCAAACTAATGATTGGAATAAAAAATATAATTGAATAAACTTTTTGATAGCTATTTGATGATGATTATTATGTTGGTTTTGAAATAAAAACCTCATTGACCACAGTTAAACAATAAATCGATTTTTAAATGATGAACAAAACATCCAAAAAATGCCTGAAATGTATTTAATTGGTTTTTTATTTAATTATATAATATAAAATAAGTATTAAATGACATCATAATATGTTAACAAAATTTTAAAAGGATATTATGAATTCAGAAAATTGAAATAACATTAATCTATATGATTTCAAGGTCATAAATAAAGTTTCGAGGCTCATGGAAAGTTATATCCCCTTAATTTTCATTCATTAAGGAATATTTTAATGTTATGGACGTAATTTATTTTTTAAGGGGTCCATATATAAATTATTAAATTAAAAACAATTAATATATTATAAATAATAGTATTTTGTGTTTCATTTTAAATTATTTTATGTAATTTTATTTGACAAGAATGTTTTCAAGTGGAAATGAATTCCATAACTCAATTTCATTTAATTGGGTTATATAAATCATAATTTTATTTGATATTATATGATTTTATTTTTAATGAATTTTTATTATCTTATTTTTTATTCCCGTTTTTTTTTATTTTCATTTTTACACACAATTTATTCATCAGATAATTCACAAATTAATTATTTTATCATTGTATGGGTAGATCATCTCGAATTTTCATATTTGGGACATATGTTATGGACCCCTCTTCATTTATTAGGTGCATATACCTCCCCATAAATATCTTATTTCATGAATCTCCATATATTCATTATATTAAATATTTCATTTAATTTTATTCATTCATGAGGAATATGATTAACAAGTTACCAAAGTGTAAATGGAATTCTAAAATAGTATATATTATTTTATAAATAATTTATATT
This sequence comes from Viscum album, assembly GCA_963277665.1. NCBI lineage: Eukaryota > Viridiplantae > Streptophyta > Magnoliopsida > Santalales > Viscaceae > Viscum > Viscum album. The sequence goes on from OY728146.1 coordinate 530,249,968, forward strand.
GAAGTTTCATGATGTGGTAATAAGATATATCATTTTCATGAAGAAAATTTTATTCTTCTCCTATGGTTATTTGATAAATTTTTAATTAATAATAAAATTTTCCTCTCATATTACTTAAAATGAATGGGATAAATTTATTAATAAAATCAGACTCCATTACTCTCTTCGATTAAAAATCAAATTTCATCAAATTACATGTTTGGTAAAGTTGTTTTAAAAAATGTTTTAAAATTATTTTTTAATTTCATATATACCGATGAATTAGTTTTTTGGATGAATTAAATAGAATATTCCAATTTTTATAAAAATAATGTTCATTTTTTTACTTTATATGCAAAAATGAAGATGTAAAATTAATTTTAAAATATATGTCATGAATAGAGTCTTCTGGCATCACGACCACTTATTTTTTAATTATGAAAATTTATATTTGGATGTTTATATTTGATGAATTGTATTCTCATTATATTGTTTCATTTTTGGTTATAAAAGTTATTTTCTAAGTGGAAAGGTTGTTTTCGCCAAGAATGTTTTAATGATATTTTAATGGAATATACATTCCTCAAAATCGGGAACCCTTGATGTTAATTATGATACTTTAGTTGATATTTTTAATGATAATGTTCTTATTAATTCCCTTTATGTATTATGAATGATTCAAAGAGACTTTTGTGGAACCCGTCCCTTTTTCATGGGTTAATCAATTTATTTTGTGAATAATGGATGTTTTATGAGTTTTATGATAAGATGTATGTTCTATATACTTTATTCATGTTTTAATTATTTTAAATTATCTATAATAAGGTTTGATCTGAAATATAGATCACGTTTGAGCCCGATATAACTCAAATATTTGGTTCTACCATATACAATGAGATAATCCTGATATATAATATAAGACGAGTGTTCCCAGATAGCGCTTCAATACATTGGATATGGAGATATGTGATATAATTATTCAATTTTTAAGGGTTATATATGGGTTCTATATTGTTTCTATAGTGATGATGTCACAAGATAAAAATATTTATTTCTTACATAGTCTATGGGTTTTGATGATTCGATTGATCAAGATTTAAATTGTATGCAACCTGATTGTTGATTCTTGTTACACTTTTTATTATTAATTACTTTATCAATAATTCAGGGTTGATTATCATGTTACTAATGGGTATGAATATTTTTATTTTATTCTCATGCACTATTATTATGTCATCATATCCTTATGGTTATCTTATTCTTACTAATTACATATAATTGATAAATCGTCATTTTACCCTTATTGAGAATTTTAGTCCACCCTTTTTCTATTCAACATGTTATAAAAAATTCTACTAAAGGAAATATTTATATAATATTTTCAAAGGGATGGTAATGATGACCAAATATAGATTTTAAATGATTATTATAGTGGGGAAAATATACTCACCATAATTCAATGTTTTTTTACAGAGTTTGTCCTAATTTTCTAAAACTCCATTCCTAAATGGACCATGAGAATATAAGTGATATGATTGTCTCGTTTGATTCTATTGCATTTAGATGTATAAAATTTGGTCACCTTCATTCGTATCAATGCCAGAAATGTATGGTTCATGATTTTATCACTAGTTCTTGGAGGGAAAACATGAGGATGTTATATTGACGATCTAGTTTTTTATGGGTATGAATTCCATTATATTATACTCATATAATTTGATTATTTATTATTATAATAATTATCATCTTCTGCTCATTTTTACATTCAATTTTTAATGATATGTATTCCATTTTTATGAGTTTGATTTCACCCTTTTTATATTTATATTTTCCAAGGTTATATTGATTAAAGGTAAAATATTGGTGTCTAGAAATATTTAATTTGTAGAGAAAATTTATGGAATATTTTTAAGACCTATTTAAAAATAATAAAATAATGTTATAGATGAAATACTCTCCCTTGATTAAATGGTTATTTTTATGTAAGAGTTCATCCTAATTTAATAAATCTATAAACATAAATGGTCCTTGGGAACTAATTTGATATAATACTTTTGTTAGATGTTATATGATTTAAAGGCTTGGAATTGGGTTATGTTTATCAGTATAAAATCTATAAAAAAGTTTGAAATATTTAGAATCTGCTCTGGGAGTCTATGTTTGGAGATGTCATAAAAATGGTTACTATGATTATATCATTTAAAGTCATAACAAATAATCATATCATGAGGAAAAACACTATGATATACTTAACTATCTTATTAAACACTAAAATGTTTTATATCAAACAACATCTGAACCAATAATGCAATCGAAACATTATTAGGTAATATTGATTAAAATAGACTATTTTTTCCATAGAAAAAGTTATTATTTAGTTTACACACATTTTTCATTCAATGAAATCATATTTATTTCTAGGAAAAATAATTTCATTCAAAGATAGGGATAATAATATTTATTTTTCATATTTATTCCCTCAAAAATATTTTGATGAAATAAGGTGAGAAACAATTATCAGTAAGTAGTGTAAAATATAATAAATTTTTTTAGTCTAGAAAAAAAAATATAAAAAAATATAAAAAAACATGAAAACATTTCCTTTTCTATAATTAAAATTACATGACATCAATAAATAATATCCACATGAGGAACTAAAAAAATTCTAAAAGAAAAACATTGTTACCAATTATTAGTAGATAAATCCACGAATGAATTATAATGGATATAAGATCTCATGAAAAAACTAGACACCATTAAATGTTCATAAACATTTCATTCCTCATTAAATGAATAGATTTTGATGAAGTGATTTTCTATTCATTGAAATTGTTTTTTGGAAAATCGTATTCATGAAAAAAGTTCAATCATTTTTATCTAATACAGTAATTAGTAAATCCTCATTAACTCCATATTGTTAAATTACCTATTTATCTCTCTCATTGTTCACAATATAAGACTAAACAATAAAAATATTATTGGAGAGATAGAATGGGCTCACCCATCATCATGAGCCTCTTTGGGATCATCCTCTATAATTAATAAATATTTTATACCATAGAACAAAAAATAAATCTATATTAATTTACCTATTCATCATAAAAGAATTGAAAAAATTATTTTATCCCATAAACAATGAAAATTTCATTTCCTCATAAACATTTAGAGAAATATCCAACTTCTTTTGAAAACTATTTTAAATGAATGATAAAAAAATGGTATTTGAAATTACATTAGAATACCATGAAAACTTCAAGAATAAGTTTTTCAGTGAATAAAGGACACGATGGTGAGAAAGTTTTCTTAATACATATATGTTAAAATCATTTATTTTTTATATTGATAAATAGAGTTATAAAAAATCTGTATAAATAATGTTAAAATTATTGTATGGTAAAAATTTATAATGAATGTACAAAAGATTATCATAATAATATTTATTATGTTTTAAAATATAACCAAGAACATTATCATTTTTTTTATCAAGAACAAGGTTAAGAATGTAAAATGATTGAATAGAATACTTTAAATTATGGTTTTAAAGAAAAATACATTGCGACATTAATATATTTTAAAATTGAATTACATTGAATAAGATAAAATCAAATGGATTAGAAAACCATATGAATTCAAGTAAATTAATCTTAATAGACTTATATAATTTAGTTAATATACAACAAAAAACAATAATTTTATGAAAATAACATAAGTCACAAGGAATGTAAATTTAGAATGGAAATATCTTACTTAAATATCATCAAACATCATATTTTCTTTAGCTTCTCTTCTGTGGATGACATAAAAGGGATTAAATTTTAGACATTCTAGGGTTGGTGTTTTTGTGAGACTAGAAACAATAACAATAAATTAGGAATTTTTATCAGATATTTGGGTAGGTATTGTCTGAGATAGAGTACTCCAATTTTCTTAGAAATAAAGGATAGAGGATCCGTTTTATATGGGAGGGTAGAGTCACACTAGTATTTTTTATAATCTTTTATTTATTATACATTTATAAATATTTGTAACATTGCTGAAAAAAAAATCCGAATTCCAAGATAAGTTGATAAAGGTCAATATACAATAAACCAATAAGAATATAGATATTATTTTTTTGTTTTATCAGATAGTTGTTACCTTATTATACCAATTTTAAATTTAACACAGTGACACAATTTTTCCATGGAAACTATTCGTAATGACCAAGAATGAATTTTTCCTTATCTATAAATCAATAAAAATCATTAAAAATATTTAATAAAATTCTCAGGATTCAATTTGTTGAATTTTTAGTTATTATTTTTAACATTCATGGAAAAATTGCAATTAAAAATATTTTTTTAGAAAATTATATTTTAGGAAAAAATTGGCATTAAAAAAAATATACTTTTAATTTCTATTAAATTTTTTTTATTTTTTTATATTAATTTTATATTATTAAAATTTAATTCCAAATTTAATTAAATAATTAACATATAAATTAATTTATTTAAATAAACGAAACATCAGCTTCTAAAAAAGTACCATTTTACTATTCAATAATGATTCAATATTTTTAGAAAAAAAAAGAAATATTAATCATAATACAATATCTAAATATTTATTTCATAAATTTTTTTAACGTTTTCACATAAATGTTCTAAAATTGTGGGAAATTAATTTTAATATCTCCCCACAAACTAAAATAAAATTATTTTTGAAAGAGAATGTATTTCTAGGGCATAAAATGAACCTATTCACAGTTCATGCATAATATACGTAATGAAATGAATGTAAATTCATTAAAAGGATATATAATTTAGTTATTTCATTAGAATAATTTATAAATATTTATTGATGAAATATATTTTATTAAAAATATACCTGAAACATACTAATTACTTTATAAAAACTATATATTTTAATATTCAATGATTTCTTCTTCATTTGAATCAAATATTCAATAAATATATTATGTATTAGTATTTGATTAAGGGAAGACATTATATATATATATATATATTTCATAATATGAATAATGTAATTCATACTCACTAAACCAACTAGTGGGTCATAATGGTCACAAGGAAATAATAGTATATTACAATTTGTTTAATCTTGATGTTGTTTATACCACACAATATAAAATATATTACATAAATAAAATAGATTATAAAATCATGGTGTGTTATATGTATGCCTAATAATTCAAAAATTATAAATAAATAATTATATAATAATAAATAATCAGATTGAAAAATATTAGAATTATTTTTTGGCTGGACACAAATTACATAATTTCATCAGCCATTGTTATGTTCAGATTAGAAAATATAACTAAAAATATTTATAAAATATAAATAGAAACATAAATATCTTTACATTAATACCCAATACCCACTTATATAGATTACATGTATACAAAATTTAATGATTTCTTATCAATAGATATCTCAATGTATTTTTTTCCAACATTTTCATTCCATTTAATCAAGATTGTATTCAATATTTCTTCTCAAATATAAAATAATTTTGAATATATAAAACATAGATTGGGACTTATATATTAATATTATGATTATCTATAATTATTAAATCTTCAAAAAATAAATTCTTCAGAGTTTTAACATCTTTAAATATTATCAATGGAATCAATGAAATTGTTAGTTGATATAACTATATTATATATTCATTGAATCAAAAAAAATAAATATTCAAAATATTTTAAATATCCACATTCAATCACTTTCCTTGAGTAAAAGTTACATAATTATGTTAAATATAAATTTATCTTTGTTGAATAATTTATGGAAGTTGTATGGGTGTCACCATAGATTTTTTGAGTAATTGAACCCTATATGTTTATTAATACAGGTTTTATATTTATTAAAATCATCCTACTATGTTAAGTATTTTTGTAATAAATATCTTACAAAAATCCAAAAAAATTACATAATTCTATTTAAATATCACTTATCTCTAAAACCACTTCATTATACTCTATTATATCTTTATTTTATATATTTTTAAATAATTATCACACAACATAGAATGTATCTAAAATATACAATTACTTTTTCATTATTTTCATATAATATCCGTTGAAATATAGAAATATTTTCATGATGATGTCTCTAATGAATAGGAAAACTCTTACGAGTTGACACAACATGTTTTACTAGGTTTTTTAAAAAAATTATACTTTCACATATTTCATGTTTCATCTAGATATTTTCATCTAATATGCTACATTATTTTCCTTCAATACTTCAACAAAAATTCAATGTAATTATATTATTTCCCTTTTTTGAATATAATTCTAATTGAAAATTTCAAAAAAAATAATAAATCATGAAATATTCTAAATGTATTTATTTTAAAAATTATGTAATTAAATATAGACTTGTATAAGTAAATCTGGTGTTAAAAATAATAATGTGTTATTCAATTATAAGATTCATATAAATTATAATAATACTATCTTGAATCTCTTATAATACATGTACAACCTAACACTCATCATGCACATATAATTATATAGAAAACAACTATGAGCATTATAATTAATTTTATAACTATGTTTTTTTCTTCGTGATGTAAACAACAACGAATAATCCCAATTTCATTATGAGATCAACAATAACCAACATAAAAATCATCCAATAGCATACAAGATTAATACTAGATCCATGGAAAAAATATATCTATGTGGGAGGAATTACAATTTCTACTTGAATATATGCACACAAGCTAGCCATTAAAATTTCATCACATAAAACTACTATATAAAAAATATCAAACCAAAAAAATAATTGATCTATAATGAAATCATTAAAATAAAATAACCCATTCCGTATAAACTCTTTATAAATTATCCATTTTCTCTTAGAACTGAATTAAAAGTAAAATTAAACATTAAAACTCTAATTATCTATAATGTAATATGAATTAAAATAGTTTAAAACTTCCTCAAATATTTTTAGGTAAAAAAAGAATTCTAAAATATTGGGCGATTATTCCACTATACTCAATAGGCTCATATTCAAAACTATGATTTTCCAATGAAGATAAAAAATTCTCAAGACTCCGTAAAGAAACACAGTATCATGTCCCAAGGTATTTTAAGATCAATCCTATTACTTTCCATAGTCACAAAATATGAAAACATCATATATAAATATAATACAACTCACATAAAATAATATATCATAATGATTCCCTATAAATTTATTCCAACAGATTTATCCATAGTAAAGAATATAATATCCATAAAATATAATAGTATCCCCCCTCTCAGAGATAAATTTTTATATAAATGAACTCAAAAACACATGTAAACATAAATGGAATACATCGTCCAAACATGAAATTTAGTAATGTATATGTGTAGCTTGAGATATTGGTCAAAGGTTATGCAACAAGACAAGAATGTTGGGTTTCACCAAGAATCGATAAAAATGTGGATATTCCATCATGAATGATCCAACTCAATAATTGTTCTTGTATTTACTAGAAAATAAAATATGAATACATTTCAAAAAAATGTAATATAAAATGACATAATGAATGAATTAATACTTGGTCCATGTATCTCCTATTTAATTACTTTTCAAATAAATTTTTAATTAAAATTATATATTTATTCAATTCATTCATCGTACAATGGTCATTTCACACTCTAAGATGATTTAACAATACTAAAACAAGGTATTTAAATCTATAGATTTAAATCATAAAACTAATATTGAAATATATCTTTTAATATCCACTCAAAAATGATATTTCATCCTCTAAATTATATAACAACATGATTCCTTAATATCCAAGATTCACCATTTATAATTATCTTTTACCCATTAATCTCCATTATAATATGAAAAAAATAACTATAAATAATTTTATATTATAATTTTTTTTCAATATCCCTTGAAAATATTAATTTATAATACCACGTCCAATTACATTGAATAAAATAAAATAGCTAAATATTGTCTTAATTCCCATCACCTCCACTTTTACAAGAAATACAGCATTAATTTACCACTATAGAATATAAAACCTATCTATTTAGATTTTAAATGAAACACGCAATATCATCAGGAAAATTAATTTCCAATTTGAGGATTACATAGTCATTAAATAACAAATTATTATATTTTATAAATATAATATCTAATATTGTTACATCCCATAATTTTGATGTTAAATTTTTATTATATATATATTTTTTAAATTTATAATTTTATAATGAAATCAAATTAATTATCTTTTAATTGTGATTTTTTTTAAAAATAATAATTGAAATTGAGTGTTTTTAATTTATTTAATTATAAGTTTATTATGATACTTATAATTAATTATATTTATTATTTTTAGTTTTCAAATTTATTCTATAGAAAAATATGCCCTTTCTTTGTTTAAAATATTATATTAAGATGATCATATTTGTTTAATTAATTTTTTAAAATATAATTTATTTTTATCAAAAACATTATTTTATAAAATAATTAAATGATAATAAAATTAATTAAGGGCAATAATTTTTAAGAATTTTTTTTACTATTAAAATAATATATTTTATCAAAATATGAAAAGATATTATATTTTTTTATAAATTTTATAAAATATAATTTTATTATAAAAAACGAATTATATATATAATGTAAAAAATGTGTGATTTGATTCATTTATACTATAAATAATTATATATATATTTATATTTATATATTTATCTCAAAAACAGAAACTTCATATGTGTAAAAGAAAATGAATAATGCTAAACCACATATTAAAAAAAGAGAGAAACAGAAAATCTTGGAAAGTTAATTTGATAATTTAATATTATTATAATAAAATATAATATAACAATACACCCTTGACATTAAAAACACGAAAAGAAAAACATGACAAGATAAAAAATTCAAAGAAACACAAGATGGATAATTAAAAATATTTTTATATAAAATATTATTATAATAATTACTTGTTAGAAAAGAAACAAAAAATGAAACAAAATTTGAGTTAAACAAATAATGGATAATGAAAAAATGATTTTTAATGGAATATTTGTGTTTAAAAAAATTATGTATAATATATATATATATATATATATTTGAAAGTGATAATGTAATATATAAATAAATAAATATATATATATATAAAAGAATGTAAATAAACAAAAGAAGAAATTATGATGTATTTTATAAATATATATAATTATTTTGTGATTTAATATATTTATATATATATAAACTAATATTTACAACTATAGTTTTATTATTATGTATGTATATATATTTTTATTATTTTATTATAAACATAAATTATATTTTTTAAAATAATATTGTTAATAATGGGTAGCAAATGCAACATGAATCACCCTTCAAAAATGATCATGTGACAGAATAGATCACATAAAAAGATAAAAAGGTAAAATTGAAAGTATAAAAATTTGAAATAGATATTAAAAACTGAATAAAAATTTATATTAAACAAAATGAGATTAAATTTTTCATCATCTCTTTTTTAACCTCCTTCTCGCACAAGTAGAACTACACTGTCACCTGATCGAATCTGCACCACCACAATTAAATGGTGGATCATTTTCATCTGTCTGATCCAGCCCCACCTAATCCCAACCAAACACCCCTCTTTAAAATGATCAACCCAGTCACGCCTCCCCTATTCATCTGATCAATCCTGTATCCACATCTTGGCCATCCCCCTCTTTAACCGATCTAGCCCCATCCTCAAATGTTTAGGGTTAATTTCCTACCCTCTGATCAGGAGCCATTCAATCTAAGACATTTCCCTCTCATCCACATTAGAATATCACGACACACTAGGTCCCACTACACCCATACTCATGTCGCACTAGTATGTTCATGTCACCGAGCCATCCTCCTTACATCTCCCACATTACAATCTTTGTCTACTACGACCTAATATCAAATCCAATTCATCAAAAAATTTGATATATTGAATTATTTTTATCAGAAATCATGCTTATGTTGTAGGTTTTCTTCACCCTCATCCTTAGATTCCTCCGCAAGGAACCATAATATATGTATTCTATGAATCAAATTGATTTGCTATTATTTCACACTAACTGTGTGTTTTGTTTCATTTGAATTTGGTCAAATTTATATTTCAAATATCATCTATGTTTATGGAGTCATGATATATAATATATCTATAGTGATATATACCCATATTTTCACACCCAAGGATCCATTTTCTCTTCCCTCGTGTTCCACTTTTCAATCTGCTAATATTATTTGAGTCCTACTCCAATGTTTGATCCAAACTATTGTAAGGGTTTTAACTGTTTCTGATCAAGTGTAATTTTTTTCAAAGATATAAACACACACACACACACATATATATGAATCTATATCTAACTATACAACTCAATATTTTTAGATGTTATAAGAATATAATATGTCATAAATTTTATTTTCAAACCTTATATTTGGTAAATGATGTATTATTTTAAATTATATTTTGTAAGGGTTTATTTTTTTGATAAATTTATGTTGTTTTACAATGTATTGTATATATATGTTTATATGTATGTGAAAATAGAGTAATATATATATCTTATTGTTTTTGAATATATATATATATGTTAAGGGTTTTGATTTTATTCGATCTATTCATGTTTTAAATTGTAGAAATGTACATATAAACAAATTCATTTAGATTAGTCCTATTATATTATTTTTAGAATTTATTGGAATTATTTTTCATGTGAAAAGGGATTGAATTAACTTTTTATCAATATTTTTTTAATACATATTCATATATATAAACATATAAATGTATATCTAATATAAATTATTTATGATAACTTATAATGAAAGAGAGATTATATAATATTAGTTTTTAGATCATTATTATAAATAATCCTACAAATTTTCAAGTCATGTTTGAATTCATTGTTTTTTAGTGAGTTCAATTATTTTATTATGTTTTGATAATCCCAATTATGTAAATATATTACATTTATAAAAATTATGTGTTAAATTAAAGATGAATCTACCCCAACAAATATTATTAATCATTAAAGTTTATGTTTTAATTTTATTTCTTGTTCATTCTTCTAGTTGATATTATCATATAACGAAGATTTTCTCAAAAATGAATTTATTTAGTGATGATGAATATTATAAATTCAATTTCATATTTATATATATAAAAATGAAATTTTTATTTTCATGTTATAAGGGCTTTGAATTAAATGGCTTTTCTAAGATGTATGGTTTGTAAAAGATAAATGTTTTTCCACAAATAATAATTTTTTTTTACATTTATAAATGTGGGTATATATATGTATATATATTTATACACATGAATGTAAATGTAATTACATATATCTATTTTAATAATTTTGTAGAATTTAAAACATAAAGATTGAAGTTTTCCCAAACTTTTTTGGTTCTACAAAAGAAGTATATATAAATATTTTCATATTTTACATATTTGAGAATATATGTTGAAAAGGTTGTTCTAAATTAAAAATATTGTTTAAACATGAGTTTATAATTTCTGATAAATTATGGAGAACAATTAAAAAAAATCATATTTTGTGATTATGGACCTTAAAACTTTAAAATGGTTATCATTTAGATATTGTAATTATTATTTCATGTATATACATATGTGTTTACCTTTTGGTTTATTATAAATGGATATCCTTTTATTTCCAAATCCAAATAAAAAGTTAGGGTTTATCAATTTATGGTATATGGTTATGAGTAACATAGTTTTTAAATGAAAATACTTATCATTTTATGTGATAATTCTAAACAAGTTATCATTTTATGCGTGAAAACTATTATTTTATGTGAAAAACTGCATTCCCAACTCATGATACGTCGTGCGTAGTTAGATATGGATAACATCTAATTTATAAAGGATATTTCATTCATTTTGAGAGAATGTATGTATTTATTTTATTATCTTGATTATTGGTGCCTTATAAGTAAATAGGGTTATTTAAATGAAATATGTATACATTGGTTATGTTTATCCCCATTAATATGAGTAATTAATTGAAATAGAATGTGATATGTGGGCCCACAATATCCCCTCGATGCATCGGTGGGTCTAATGAGTTAAAACAGATATGGACTTGGCTGAGGCCTTGCTTGTTTTTAGATATGGTATTGGATAATGCCTTACCATAGTATTTTTAGATTTCTTGGTCGAGGCCTCAATATTATTTTTTAATTCACAGGTATCTCTCCTAAGACAATTTTTTTTGGTTGAGGCCTTACCCTAGTATTTTTATATGTCTTGGTCGATGACCTTACATTATGTTTTAGAATTTCTGACATTATACATTCCCTCAATATGAGAGTAGCAGTTGACCTTAGATGTGATTATTAAACAAGTAAAATATCAATGGATAGTAATCCTTTTTATGACAATTTATATGGATTTATTTAATAATATATTCTAAGTCAGAAGTTTCTTCATCCCTTTTTCTATTCCATTATATTTTGGAAATCGAAAAACATATTTCCCTAACAAATCTTTCTATCTATAAAGAAACTTATATGAATTTTTTTTTTCTATAAGAATATTTATATGAATTATTGAATTATAGATTATTCAACGTCTCTATTTCTTAAGTATGAATAGTTACTATAAAAAATCATATCCTAATAAAACATGGAATCGTTTACTTTCCCAGTTCTGAATCATCCAGAAAATCAAAACGGATTCACAGTTCCTTATACATTGAATCATTCAAAAAATCAAATACTATTTATCTTTATTCAATTCTAGTTCACTCTATTTTCTGATTCCAAATTATGAATTTTTTTTTGGTTTTGAATCAGTCATAATTTTAGATTTATTGAGTTTTTTAAATTCCAAATTGTCCAGATTTTTTATTCTGTTTATAAGTTTCATAAATTAGGATTCTGTTAGAAAATAAAATCCTACTCACATCCTTAGAATCTAATTCTATTAGTTTTTTTGAATATGATAAATGATTCATAAAATTCAATTCATAAAAAAATTTGAATCTAATTCAATTGGTCTCTCAGTTTGGATTCTCAATATTTTATAGATCTTATTCATATCTTTCATTGGATATAATTTCAAATCCTTCTAAATGTTTTCTTAACTTTCTTAAAGTTATTATATTTACTTAATTTTATGATTTTATATATTTATTAAAGATTATATTTTTTTAATATAATTATTCTTATATATTATTTTAAAGATAATGTTACATGTGATAGTTTATGATATCAAAATAGTGTCATTGTTTCAGTTTTAATATGACTGTTACCAATGCCACATGTCTATGTCCCTTATAAATTTTTGAAAAAATTTGATTGTTGGGTGAGGATTCGAACATTAGAGATCTCACCTATAAATACCCAATCACTTGAATGTGATCTAGGTTGTGACTATTTTTTAGAATTTATACATTGTGAGACATCTTCTAGATTTTATTTGTGTGAATTCCATGAAGAGTTTATTTTGTGAACAACTAGTTATACAAACATATATCTTCAAAAATATTTTTTACTTTTGAGATTTCGATTGTTTCTATTTACAATTGAGGTCTTTCAAGTTTATGTTAGAAAGTGATTCTGATTACCTACTTAATCGAGGGATTCTATGTTGAATGCAAACAATTAATAATAGAGGGATTTTGGGGATAGAAAGACAAATTCTAGTCATCGTATCGAGGCCATAACCTAGTGTGGGTATGAAATACATTTTTGGAAGTATAAATAAAGAGACCATTGTCCATAGTTTTTGGATAACCCTCTCTTTATTTTATAATGTTGCATTACACATGTAATACTTGTTTAATTTCATGATCTTTTATTATATTTCATATTTTGTTATAAATAAAAACTAAAAAATTCTTACACTTTCTCATTTGTTGTAACTATTTTTTAAGATTAAATATTCCTTGAGGGGTAATCATACATAAATATAAATTTGTGATTATTTCATTACATTATCTTTACTCTCTGACCATGGTCCCTTTCGATCTCTTTGTTAATGATAATATAGGGTTTTGTGAATCTTTTTTGTATAAATTTGTTAAAATAAGATTCCTTAAGGTTAAAAATAATGTTTTTAAACATATAAATCACCCTCCTATTGTAATTTAGTGTCTACATCTCATATATAAATTGTACAATTGGTATCATAGCATGTTTGTAAAATAATAATATACACATTTTTATTCGAAGACAATTAAATTGTGTTTATCTTATTTCTTTTTTCTCTTATATGCTAGTTTAATTTCATTGATAAACTCTTCGTTTATGAATTCATAATTCACTAACTTGTGTTGGGGAAATGAATTTTTCCCCTGTTTTCCTTCTAAAATTGAAGGAATGAATATCTGGTCCTTAGAAAATCATAACCCTAAAATACAACCTATATTTGATGGGAATGATAATGAATACTTTAGAAACAGAATGAAGAATTGTTTTTAAATACTAGTGTTGACAAATTTGTTATGCTTAATGGTTATTATAATATACCTGATAAGGAATTCAGATCATTTACTAATCATTAAAGGAAAGAATATTATCTAAACCATAAGGTACAAAATAGTTTTATTTATTCCCTAACTAGCAATTTATATAGCCATATATCTTCATGTGATGCCAATAAAATCATTTGGATAAAACATAAATTTACACATTTTGGTATATCAAATGTTATTGAAGTAATAAGATATATTCTTAGAGTAGACTACCTTGGTTTTTTTATCCTTCTGGATAACCAATAGTTAATGTTAAGAACGATTTTTGACTATTGTGAATAGTCTATAGTCAATCTGAGTTTAAGGGCTAGAGGATGAGATTCTTGTGGATATGATTGTTGTCATATTTTCTAATAAATTAGAATTGAAGTGAATTGCTATTGATTAGTCATGTAAAGTTACAACAGTTAATATTAGTGATTTATATGGAAATCTCTTACAACATGATAACATATTGAAGAAATATGATGGTATTATTATGAAGAATAATGGGAGTTATGCTTTTACCTATACATTGAATCAAATGATATTCAAGAATCCTAATAATGTTAGTATATCAACAAAGTATAAAAAAGGTGTTATTCAGATAAAATAATGTGAATATGAATAATTAGAGAATTAGATAGCCAATATTTCTTGAAGGATGCACAAGATTTTGGGCATGAAAGAATTTCAGTACAGATATTTGAAAAAGGAAGAGAATGATAAAAATGATTCAAAAATCACATGTGATGAATACATGAAAACTATACATTTCAGACCTAATTTTCAAAGGCTTAAATGAAAGGATATGAAAGATTGACATTATTAGTGGAATCAGAAAAGATATTTCAATCCTAAGGGAATAAATTATTGAAGGTAAAAAATTATTAGAGAGAAAGTTTTGGAGACTCATCTAATTAATCGTCAAATAATGAATCATTTGGAAAGAATAATATATGTCTTATTTCTAGATTACCTATTAAAAACCAATGTTTTATCACAAAGGTACACACTAAAAAATACTTAACCAGTATATCTTTAAAATATAACTATCTTTATAATGATTGATATATTTCTTCAGATGAAGAATCATCCTTAGCAGAATATACCATAACTTATATTTAATAAGTATACAGGGTTTACATGTTACTTGAAAATTAAAATAATAAGATTAATATGAAATATTACAAGGAAAAATCCAGAATCCCTATTTCAACAAAATAATTATCACATCATTCTAAATATATTGTTGACAAATCTTTTGAAATTGTTTCTATTTCAGAAAACCACAAATAAGTTAATTTTTAAATGGATAAAAATTATAAGGATTTTGAAAATGTTATTTCGAAGAAAAATGTTTTAGTGAAAATCCTCAATCCTATGACTAATGACTATAAGGATAAAAATTCAGTCATTATACTAAAATATGAAATATTTTCCTTAAAGAAACATTTTCAAATATTATTACTAGTAAGGATGGTTTTGAAAAAATGTATTGAAAAATTCATCCTTTTAGGAATAGTTTGGGAATTTTCTATTCTCATCCAGAAACAGTTTTGAGCCTATAATAGTATGTTCCCCAATGTTCCCATATTTTCATTAAGTGTAAATGTGGTGGATATTAGGAGACTTTTTTTATTTTAATAAAATCCAATCCTTTAGATTTCATAAATCTCACTTTTCTATTGAAATATGAATTGCTATTATTTTTCATTCTAACATTTCCGGATCCCAGAATGTTTGGAGGCCCAAAGTCTAATTGTTTCAATTTATCTAAAACGAAAGATGTACCAACAAAAATACATGTTACATGGATAGTGGATGTTTACGGCATATGATTGGTGACAAAAACGTATTTGAAAATATTATTAAGATGAAAAGTGGGAGAATCGCTATGGGAGACAATGCTCGAGGTGCGATTGTAGGAATTCATAACATTGTTCTTCTTAGAAAAGCCTAAAATTCAAATGTATTATTTATTATAGGTCTTATGAACAAAATTGTAATCATAATCCAATTATATGATGAAGGTCAAAATTTTAATTTTAGTAATTATAAAATCTTGGAACAAAATTCCTTGTATGAGTTTATTCTTTATGCCCATCGACATGAGAATTTTTATAAACCTAATATATAAGACATTAAGAGCCATGAATTACTTTGCCTTAGTGAAATGGAAGATGAATATTGTTTATGAAATCAAATAATAGGACACTATAACCTTATGAAATTTTGTAAACTATCTACGAAAAGAATTTTTACGGATATACCAGATCTCAGATTTGATTTTTCAGAAGTTGGTGATCCTTATCAATATGGAAAGCAACACATACCAAGTGTTAAGTTTATTAGTAAATCTTAACTTCTCATGAATTATATCTAGTACACATGGACTTGTTTGGTCCAACTCAAACTGGAAGTATTGGAGTTAAATACTATGTATTTTTTTAGTTTATGATTAGATTAGATTTACATGGGTCTATTTTATAACAAGAAATAATGAACATTTTCTTATTTCAAGTCTTTTTTCATAAAATTTTAAAAAGAGAAAATCCATTCATTGATTAAAATTCGTTGTGATCAAAGGGGGGAATTTGAAAATTTATTTTTTGAGATTTTTTTAGTATGAAATGTATTACTCATAACTTCATAAGCTTCATGAACTCCATAGAAAAATGGTGATGTTGAAAGAAGAACCAGAATTCCACAATAGTTAAAAATCACCATATTTTGTGAAAACTAAATCCTTAAACGTTTTTGGGAGGAATTCATGAGTACTTATTTTTATACTATTAATCAAGTTTTAATAAGTGAATTTATTAATAAAACACCATATGAGTTATAGACAAGGTGAAAACCTAATGTTTCATGCTTATGTTTATTTGGATGAAAAGTATTCATTTTGAATGAATAAGACAACATACAAAAATTTTCAACCAAATCCAACGAAGTAATGTTTCTAGGCAATTCCACAAAAACAAAGGATTATAGATATTTCAATAAAAACTCTTGTATTATTGTGGAAATATTAAATGTTATATTTGATAAAAGTGTTCCTTTTTTATTTAAACAATCCCAACCTACATCATCATAAGTGTTTTCAAAAACTGATTATCAACCATTGATAGAATATTCTTCTAATAATGATAATACTTAAGAAAATGTTTCTGAAGTATTAACTTGAAAATAGTTTCTACCCTATCATTGTGAACATGATTTAACAAACCAATGTTTTTGTTTATAAGGAATAATCCTAGTGATAGTATCAGTGGTGATGTAAATAAACCAGTAAGGTCTAGAAATTCTATATGAAATGAATTATAGAATCTGGAATTTATTTCCCAATACAAACCTCAAAATTCTGATGATACTTTAGGTGATGGCGATTTTATTAAATCCATGAAAGATGAATGATATGAATTTAAAAGAAGAAAAGTCTGGACTTTGGTTGAAATACCTAAATAAGCATATATAATTAGATTAATGTGGGTATTTAGAAATAAATATTATGGAAATGGAATCATAGTAATATATAAATCAGGATTAGTTTATAAAGGCTATAATCAACAAGATGCATTAAAATATAACTAAATATATTGTCTGGTATCTATACTTCAATCTATTCAAATTCTATTATCCTTTTCAGAATACTATAACAACAAAATTTTTAGGTGGATAATGATTGTGCTTTCCATTATGTATATTTTCATGAAAAAGTTTATTTTGAACAACCTCCTTGTTTTGAAGACAAAAAACATCCTGATCATGTTTTTAATCATATCAATTATTTATATGGTCTTAAACAATCCCCTTGCACTTGGTATGATAGAAATAAATGATTTATTTTAAAAAACAATTATGTTAAAGGACCCGAGGATCCATACCTTTTTATAATGAATGATATGAAAAAAATTATTTTTCAAATTTATGTTGATGACATTATGTTTAGATAAACTCCACAATCCATTACTGAATAATTTTTTAATCTTATCAAATCATAGTTTAAAATAAGTATGATGGGCGAGTTAACATTCTTTATAGGATTAAAATTTTCTCAAAAACCATATGGAACCTATATATCTCAACATTAGTACAGTAAATATCTTATTAAAAAGTATCGATATGACATCACTAAAAGTATAAGTACTCCAATTAGTAACTCAAATAACCATGATATTGACGAAGTTTGGAATCTATTAGATCAATCACCTTTTAGAGGTCTGATCTGAAGTTTACTATACTTAACAGATTTTCATCCATAATTAATGTCTTCTGTAAGATTCTTTCCAAGATATCAACCTAATCCAAAATTATCCCATTTTGATGATGTGAAATTAATTTTTTTCTATTGAAAGTTAACTATGGATTTAGGGATTTTTTATTCTTCTCAAAATTATTTTTCTTTCAAAAGTTTTTTTATGCTAACTTTTTTGGTTGTAGACTGGATAAGAAAAGTATATCTATAACTTGTCATTTCATTATAAATTCATTGGTTTCTTGGTCATGTAATAAACCACACTCGATATCACTTTACACTAATGAATCAAAATATGTGGCAAATGGATGTTGTTATGCTCAAGTATTATGGATGAAACACAGACTCACTGATTATAGAATGTGTTTTAAAAAAACTCAGATACAATGTGATAACATAGGCTCCATAGAATTAAGATAAAACCAAGCATTTCACTCTCATGCAATGCACATATATATTACCCCATCAATTTCTAAATGATCACACACTTAAAGGATATTTTATTTTTCAATTTATCAGAATGCAAGATCAACTTGCTAATATTTTTATAAAACAATTACCTTCTAATAGAATTGAATACATTAAAAAAATTAGGAATGATAATCGTATGGTAATCATTTATATATACATTTTTTTTAATATTATCTCTTAATATTTTGATACTTTTTTTCATAGGGGGAGTGCATTTGTTTTAAATTGAGAATGTTTTTTGGATGCTAACAACATTTTTCAAAACATAATAAGGTTTTTTAGAACCTAATAATATCTTTCAGAACCTAATAACGTTTTTTGGAACCTAATAATGTTTCTTAGAACCTAGTGAATGTTTTTTAATCTAATATATATTAGAATATTCTTATATAATGCTGACAAATATTCTAACAAATCCAAAAGGTACATTTTATTTCTTATTATTTTTTTCTTACAATTCTGTTTGTTTTTATTTCAATATTGTTTTTAGAAAAACCTAAATGGATTTATATTTCCTTGAATCCATTATATTTCACTAAAACCTCAAAATATTGGAATCTATAAACATTTTTTGACTCAATTTCTATCGTTAGATCAGATCATATCAATTTCAACCATTGGAACAATCTTGGAAGACCAAATATCACTACAATTCCTATATAAAGGATAGACCGTCGTTGTGGCCCACATCACTTTCCACATATTTTTCAACAAAGCATTGTCACCATTCAAATTCCAAATTCATGTTTTCCATATTTAATATTGTTCTGGATGTCTCTCTTTCTATCCTCTCAGATGTCAATGCATGTGAATAAAGATCTTAAAGACTAGATTATCTTATAAGAAATATTAGTTTATCATGATTTCATTCTTATGTATGATTCTCTAATAAGAGCGTCAAGGCTTAGATTGTATTTGTATTGCAAAGAAGAAATGATAACATGAACCAGTTTACATGGACTTGGTTATATAATTCTATAAATAATTTGAGTTTTTAATTAAAGGATAATAGGATATGTTTCAATTCAAGAGTTATGGGAAAACATATGAAATATCATATAATAAAGTCACAAATGTTCTTCATATAAAATATGATGTCAAAGATTATTATATCTCTCACAAGATACCAGAATCCAAAGGATCCTTTTATATAGATATGGTAGTTGATTGCTTAGACTAGAAAGGAGTAAAGAACCCTATAATTTCCAAACGTTCAACCAATTTAAGAATTGATGTGTTATGGTTGTAAAAAGTTTAAATACCATAGAAAGGATACAAATATACATTAATGATCACCGATATTCTCCTGAAAGATTTTTTGGTTAATCTAACGATGATTGATTTCGTGAAGTACATTTTTCTTACCATCAGCGAGATAAAGGATGGGATGATCATGTCTCAGATTCTTATGTATCTATTAGTCCTTTCCGAGATCATTGTAATTTTATTAATTTAGAAAATTCCTTTCATGTCAAAGCCCATGATACTCAATATTATTTTGTTAATTTATGACACATTGAAGAGATGAAATATTTTTTTTGGTAATAAGGCAAATGATTTTTTTCAATCTTACATGCAAGGCAATCCAAATTGGAGAAAGATAAAATTATGAACCAAATAAATGAAATGTTCAAGAATTAGAACCAGTACTAGATTCTGAACCTATAATGTCTAAGAAACATACGAATTACTTTGATGATTATGTAGCATGATGGAGAAAAAAACTGAGAAAAGGTGTGTTGGATATCCAATGATTATTTTAGATCTGGCTGAAGCTAAGGCTTTGAATGTTAAACCTACTAAAGATATTGATAAGAAATAAAGATATTATGCTTAATAATAATATTTCAGATTTATAAATAATTCAAGACTTTTGGAATGATATAGAATGAGATTCATAATAGATTCATGTTCTCAAATAATTTCTCCAAGAAACAGAACTTCCTCAAACTTATCAACAAATGGAAAAATAATTAACTCCTTCAAAAAAGGGTGAGGAATTTGATCCAAGTAGAATGCCAATTGTTCAAGAACCATATGATGAAGAATTTGAAAAAAAAATATTCAAAAGAATGATAGTGATGATGAGATTCCCCAAATTCATGAAATACAGAGGAAGATCCATTCTGCAAAGCTGCCATTATCATCCTCTGAAGCACTATCAACCGATATTGATTCAGAAAGAGTGTTAGTTCATATATCTACTTCAATTAAAAAATATAATGTTGTTGACACTGAAGTACATAATATTCCATATGATAGTGATGATGATGTTGATGATGATAATGGTGATGACGATGTTTGTGATGATGGTAAAGAAGGGAGTAATGAAAAACTAGTGACGATAATAAAACATGTGATGAAGATAATGTTGATAATGACTATATCATTAAAGTCTCTAACAAATGGAATAAACTTAAGAAAACATATAAACCAGTCAATAATAAATAAATAAGGAAGAAATCCGATGTTGAGAAAAATAAGGTAGCTAAATCGTAATTAGAATAGTCTTCCTCCACCTTAGGAGAAGAAATTATTGTTCAATCGTTGAAAAAGTTGGTGAAATCCATTCTATATTTTCCAATCCTTGTGTATAGATTCTATCTTATTAAAGAATCAGAAAACTAGAATTCAGACTCAATAACACATTTCATGGATAAAGTTTCAGTGAAATAAAGTGATATTAAATTTATTTATAATCTATGATTCTCATAGGAAGTAATGAAAAGAAATGACCAAAGTTTTTAAGCATCTAAAATATTATCATATTGTTTTTGATGAATGTTTTGAGAGATTCAATGGGGAATTAAAATAATCCAAGGACAATATTAAATATCATTCTAATAGATTATCAGAGATGATGAATGAAGAGAAAGGTATCAGATTTCAATAAGTTGGATATATTAATGGGAAACTCATATTTTTCTATATTCAATTGAAAATAATAAACCCTTAGAGATATTAAGTGGATGAAAATATCATGTCTCTTGATGATAAGAGTAAAAATCAGCCTGAAAATAATGAGTTTCTTGAGAATAATTGAAATGATCAAGAAGAGATTAACGCAATGATCCAATATGGTCACAAGGATATGATAAAGTTGATGTCTATGCTCAAGAAATTAATTACAAAGAAGGATGAGTAGTTTATTTTAATTCTGATCATTTGTTTTAAAAATTATTTCTTTAATCGAAATATTGTTATCCATAATTTTTTAGTTTTCTAACTCTTTACGGTACATTATAGTTTTTCCCATTTCTTTTTTAAGTCACAAATTTGGAGAATAATTTCAAAAAATTATATTTATCTATGAAGAAGAATGATTAAGGGGGAGTTATTTCTATAAGAAAGGATGATAATATATAAGTGTGTGAGGGTCTTCACATTATGTATAGTGAAGCTGGTGTAGATCTGGGAGTGGACATTAGGAAAAATAAATCTATCATTCTTTTGGAATGTGTATAAATATATGGAAATAGTTGACTAATTAAAGATGTGATGTGGGACCAATGATTAATTAAACTATTAAACCCTATTAATAATATATGGTAATATATTTTATATCTGATCAATGAATATTCAATGACAATTGGAATAGTGACCCGACATTTTCTTACATTACTAATAAATCATTTCAAAGATAAACAACATAATAGTATTACACATAGAGGATCCAAGGGTTTAGTGTTTTGGGAAAATAATGACCACACATAACAAATACATCATCAACCATAAACATTTATTTAATTTCTTCTTCTCTAGCTTCTAAGTGGAACTTTTCCTCACCTTAGTACATGTAGCCACTTGAGGATATACATCAAAAGGGGTGAGATAGAATCCCATTAAGAGGATAAATAAAAACAATATATCATGGGGTGAGCATAATCATAACATAGGTGAAAGATCATGAACATGAGTGGGGCATAAGTAAAATACTTGAAATGTGGCAATGCATAAAAATGAAACATCAAGTATTAGTGGTTATATACCACTCATACTTTTGAACCAAGATAGAATCTTGTTCACACATCATTTCACTTTTACTCATGAGATTCATCACTTTACCCAATGCATTGTAGTGCTATATAATTCCGGGCGCACCTGTCACATTTAAACATTCATATTGCGCTATATAATTCTGGGCGCTCCCGTCACATCATAACATTATCATTTATCATGCATGAAAAAAATGAATATATAACATAAATAAACATAACTAACCCATGGAAAGAAATGAGTTTCATCTCCTATGAACACATTCATAAACTTTGGGTTCCCAAAATAAAGAGGGAACAACATATTGATACAAGAACCATCAACCTTGAATGAGAGGTAAAAGTTGAGTTCTTAAGAGAAGAGTTATTTTAGAAAACATTTTGATTGACATAAACTTCATTAGAAAACATTTTTATCCCAGAAATGGAAATACAATGATGAACAAATGATCTTTAAAGAGTAACCATATCAAAAATGGAGTGAAAGAGGTAAACCCGAAGGATGAAAGTTGGGTTTGAGAATTTCCCCTTACCTTGTACCTGAATGCTTCCTTCTCTTTAATGTCCTGTATAATGACACTATATTCATTAATTATAAATTAAGAATGATTTTTACATTAATAGGGTTCATTCTTGTTTCATTATTCTATATTATTTTCCTTTGTATGACTTCTAGAGTTTAAAAACATTGTTCGGGGATGTTCATTTATTTGGTTTTTCTTGGGTGGTTCACTTGTATTCTTAAATTAAAGTTTAGGTAGAACATGGGTAAACATATAGAAATGATATTACATGTTATTAGTGATATTAAAAGAGATTTAATGATTTTATAATGAAATATATTAGATCCATGTGGATGAATCATTAGATAAGAATTAAATGATGTTTATTTGGGTTAATTTGAGCTGTTTTTGGATCAAAACGAACTTGTTTTAACTTTTCACTTAGTAATATGAACATAGGATATTTATAGAACTTAAAATAGAACATAATACATATAACATATTCTGGTTCAACCATAAAAATGGTTTCATGACCAGATTTGAAGGTAGAAATGGAAGAAGAGAGCATGTCATTTTTGAAGGTGACAAATTAACACCTCATTAACAACGTTCTCTTTAATAAAATAAAAGGAAGAGGGAAAGGGTGTGGGGTGATATAATATCCCATTAGATCATAAAATTACAGTATATTTATAATACTGGAGTTAAAAAACAATTTGTATCAATATAGGTGGTTATATATCAAGAAAGGAACTTGAACTTGAAAGGGAATTAAAGGAGAAGAGGGAGGGAAATTAACTCTTAAATCCTTCTCTTAAGAACCTCCTTAAGGGACTAATCTTGATCTTTTGATGAGACCAGAAGCTCATGGACATGGGGAATGGTCTAGTTGAGTTTATTGGGCAGAGTATAGACAATTCTTGAAGCTTGAGAGGTGTGGTTTGGCAAGATTAGGGGGAGGGCTTATTTATACATGAGGAGGGAGGTGTTTTTGGTATAAAATATTAAATAAAATTATATATCAAGAGTTAGACTTGTAATAGTTGTTTTTTGACATCCTAAATCATATATTAATAAAATATAATTCGTTTTATGCTTTAATTATTCTTTATAATTCCAATTCACTAATTTAATAAAAGGAAAGTGAAAGAAAGAGAAAAAGACACTTTAAAAAATCACCTTTTGACTTTAGACTTTGGAAAGTTCTTTTTTAGGTTTGAGAATTGGATTTATTGTATTTTAAGGTATTATTTATGAAATTTAATATAATTTGGACGAAAATAATGTTCTTTAATGTTTATGTCATCATTAAATAACTAATGATGCAATTTAGTATACACCGATTATGCGAAAAACTATATTTTTTTACTATTGACCCGAAAATTGAAGTATTTCAGAAAAAACCCAAAAATTTACCCCTACCATTTTTAGACGTGTAGAATCAAAAAATGAAGTCCATTTTTCAAAAATAATTTTCTAAATATTATTAATTTAATATTTAATTAAAATAATAATTTACTTAAAAATAGTTTTTAAAAGTTAAAAATGATTTTATAGTGCTTTCAAAAATTAGATAGGGTCTTATAAAATTATCTGAAAAATATAATACATTGATTCAATAATTTATGAATACATTATATGGAAATAAATATGATTTTAAATTAGTTAATTAATTATAATTAATTATTTATGACTTAGAAAATTCCAAAACGTTTACTAATGTCAAATTGTCACTTTCTAAGATGTCTAAATTTTAATTAATAAATAATAGGTAATGTTACTATTATGTTGGATGGTTTACTATTCATAAGGGTCATATTAAAATTCATAAGGGTATGTTAATATTCATAAGGGTAGGTCACTATTGACCAATAATTATTTTGTCTCATTAGACTCCAAAAATCATCTTGAACAGAACCGTGTATGACAAATTTTAAAAATTCCCAACACAGGTGACCAACTTATATTTAATGGTCACTTATAACTTAGTAGTTCATTATGTTGGGATTTCATGTTAATTTATGACATATTTATAAGAAGGGAATTTCCATTGAAAAACTTTGGGTCGTTAGAGTTGGGATATAACATCTTATCCTTTTTCATTTGAAACATGAATTTTTCTATATTTTTGTAAGATCTAAATGACATGAAGCCACCATTCATGAGTGTGAGGATATTTAGTTTTTTATTATATTTTAGAAGAAAATATTCAAGTAATGATGAATAGATTATATGATGAGCATTATATTAGTGTGTGGAGAATATTCTATTTATGGGGATGATACAAATTTCTAACCCAAGTTATTGTAACTTGAACATAGGTTAATTGTGTAATGGTTGGATATATATGGGTAACATCAATTATTCATTTCATGTGGGAAATATACAAAGTAATAGAAAGTGGTATTTTTGGAAAAATTGAGATATTAATATGGAAATATATATTTATTGAATATTTTCTTTTCCAGAGAATTAGATATATTAAAATCATCAATGACATGAAATATTTTTTTTGGTTACGATTCAGTGAATGATAAAAATGGAGTGGTAGTGAATCCTCTCCTTGAATATCGATTGGATGTGGAGAAAGACATAAACACCATTCATATTTGAGAGAGCAATCATATTTAGAGGGAATCAGAGATTCTCTTAACATCCACTACACCAAGGGTCAAACGATCTATGTGTATATAATTTCTTACATGATTAATATAATAATGTGGCATCATGACATTAAACTATAGCATTAATGTGTTTCATGTAGAAATAGAGACACCACACAATTGATTTTATAACAGAAACATCATTTGTTTTATGAAATATTATGTGAATCCATACTATTTTTTTTGTGAAAAAATAGGTTCATATTTTTAAGGCCTCATAATATATTTCATGAATTATAATTTACTTTAAAATAAGGTTTTTATCGTTACACATACTGTATTAATATTTCAATACCCTTATATGATGATGTGAGCATGAAATAATAAAGTGAATATATTTGAGAATATGATACATGCATGGTCATTGGGAAAACTGAACATTCAATATTATAATTAATCATGAATTTTTATTTAATACATTGAATACGAGAAAATGAAATATAAGATAATATATCATGAACTACGGTTTGTTGTAGCCGAGATAAAAACTCAAGAAGAGAACAATTTGAATAGTGAATGATTATTTCTGTTTAAATAAAACATGAATAAATTATATGTATCTATTTTAAAAACTCCATGTGAGGACAGGAGTTCCTAAAAAAAGATCCTTATCATTGAATATGTTAAAATATGCTTTTATATTATGATGATATCATGTGGTTTATAGAATACTCTATAATACATTATAATACTCCAATATATTATACTTGATTTGGAATGTTGAAATTTAAGCATCTTCTCAATATAATACTGTGGAGATACAATACCTATATAAAGATTTATTTTTTTTGAAAGTATTTAATTATACAGTTTAATTAAAATGCGTTTTTTGGATGAAATGAAAATACATGAGAATGGGTCGTCAAAAAATCAGGAAACTATTTCTCATCTTGGACTTTGTTTTGTACAAATAGTTATAGAAAGGAGTAGGGTATATTAGTAAGAGATAATGAACTTGATGAAACTAAATCACTAGATGAAGAAAAATGATGAATGACTAGAGGGATATCAGATAGAGTTTCCTTATTAAGTGGATATCAGAATAATAATGAAAATGTGATTGAATTAAATGTTACTGTATAATCAAAATGATAGGTAATTTTTTAGTCAAATACTACATGAAGATTTTTTTATAATTTTATATCAGATGAATAGGGTGAAGAAAAAGGAACTGGGTGAACTATCACTAAGAATAACATGAATAGGAAAACATATCAGAAAAAAATATTATAGAAGATTTGATAGTAAAGTTAAATACCACTTAATAAGGTATATGGAATGTTTCATGCCCACTATTGTGATATTTAAAAGTGAAGAAGAAATATGTGGAGAAAAACATAAGAATTTTCACAACCAATAGAAGTATCATCTATGGGATGTCTTTTTGGTGGGGGAAAGTTCCCTAAGATGAAGGTGGAGACATTATTCATTGGTAGTATAATGAACTGGTGGGGGAGAAAATTTTGGAAAATGTCATCATTAGATCATCAAAGGAGAATTATTTCTATCACACCTCTTAATATATAGACACTAAAATTTTTGATAAGGAATATTTTCTAGACAACACAATATATATTAAATCATATTATTAATAATAATATGTGTATTGGTCAATAACATATGTGTCATGGATAAGATTATCTTATTGGGAAGTAGGCATTTTAAAAATATTTCTATAATATTTTAATTCATTAATTTTGATTTATGTAATAAGGAAAATATATTAGAATAAATAAGATCTTAATTTTAATGATAGGTAAAGAAATAAAAAAGAGTTATACATTGTTAAAATTTAAATAATACTAATTAACCCCCCTCTTAGGGTTATGTATAACCTAAAATTATAATCTCAATTTTCACCAATTGGTAATTCCAACTCGGTTGGATTATCTATAACATTGTTATTTCCTTTTTATTATCTGAGATTATTTCTTGTTTTCAAAGAGGATTATAAATTTGGTGAATATTTATTTATCTCTTAGAAGAATTTAATTTCTTCTATGACCATGATGAATAAATGAAAAAATGAAAAAATATACCTGGATGTGTTCATTTTAGACTATAAAAGTGTATGTATCTATTTCTCTATGATATTATAACAAAAAAAGAAATGTATATCTTGGAAATTAATGAGAACATGTTTCAATATTCCACCAGGGGGAATAAATATATTCCAATATTTAGTGATCATGACATATGTGAAAATTATTGTATAAATTTTTGAATGAAAAATATCCCTGTATAAGTGGTTATGATGATCAATCTATAACTTCTAAATATATATTTTTTGACATATTATGTTAGATTTTACATTAATTTCCAATAAAATTACTCTGTTCTATTTGTGGAAACATACAATGGTATCCAAAATAAATAAACTAGATACAGAATACGATAACATGGAGAATCCACTATAAGGAAATGTTATTCAATCTATTAATCATTCAAATTAGTTTAGATCCATTTAAAAAATGATGGATCTTGAAACAAGTTCCTCGTATTTCTAATAAAAATGTCTAAAAGAATTTTAAAATAATTATATATTAAAAAATAAAATGAATGAAATGAATCATTAACTTAAAAAAATTATAAAAAAATAAATCGACACAAATGATTTTCAATTGGAAGTCAAATCTATGAAAATCATGTAATAAGAATAAATCTTATAGGAAAAAAATAATTTATGCTAAAATATTATAATATAGAAATAATAAAAAAAATATGTTAAGATAAGGTGATTATGATTTAATTTCATACAAATAGATTCATTATGAAATTTTTAGAATAAGAAATTTTGTTTTCAATCATGGTGACACACTATTGAGACTTAAGAATAGAAAAATATAGTTACATCATTATACAATTACAAATGGAAAAGTATATGTACCAAAGACTTTGATCATGAGTTTTATATGATCAATAATTCTAAAAGTAACTGTTATCTATTTTTAAATAAATAGGTAGTATCCATACAATATTTAATAATGTTTCCAAATCCATTTT
The DNA here is from genome assembly GCA_963277665.1 of Viscum album. NCBI lineage: Eukaryota > Viridiplantae > Streptophyta > Magnoliopsida > Santalales > Viscaceae > Viscum > Viscum album. The sequence continues at coordinate 530,279,325 of OY728146.1, forward strand.
CAGGAATGGTGTAATATAAAAAAAATCTATAAGTGTATGTATGAATAAAGATGAGAAGAAGCTCATTACTATGAATAGTGTGGATAATAAAAGGAGTGAATAATCTAGCTCCCAATGACGATACCAATAAGTTATACAGAAGAAAAAACAATTATATACAGAAAAAATAAGAATTTCATGGTTTATGGAAAAATTCTTATGTTTTACTATTTTTAGGAATTTTACATTATCTTTTTAGTAAAACACTCTACCTGAAAAATCCCAAAGTATTCCAAATACAAGGGTGATAAATATAGAAACAAATAACAATAATTGAAATTTAATGAAAACTATGAAAATATCTATCAATGTATTAATTCATGGAAATGACTATGATGTTATAAAAGATCATGGTCCCAAGAATGGTTAATGGTCTTCTAGAAATTTATCTACAGATTTTATGAAAATAACACCCCATTAGTTGGTGAAAAATGAATTATAATCATTGGGAATCTGTTATAAAAATGTTGATAAAACATTATCCCATGAATTTTTTAAGAATTAATGGTGAGAAACCTTTTCATTCTAAATCATGATCCTCTATAAAAGTGCATCATCCAAAATATATAATATAAATGATGAAACTAAGAAGATGTCATATAGATAATTCAAACATACATCAAATGTTTCTAAGGATACGTTATCTATCTATATATAAGAATTATAATAAAAGTGGAAAGTTGATGAAGAATATAAAATGTCTATAGAAAATGGAAAAGAAAATATTCCACCTGAAAGTGATGTTATATTTGTATGTTGAATCATTTATTGTCACACTCCTAAAAATTGTTCTATAATAATTCCAACAAAATATTATTTTGTTAAGAAGGTAAAAAATTGTATATGTGATAAACGTTATTTAAAATCACTTGTTAAAAGAAGATTAACACACCAAAAATTATATAAGTTAAAAGATCCATATATCACAAATCATAATTACTGTTTAAATTCGTGGGTTTAATGAATGAGGGATATGGAGAAAATGGGTAAGAATACGAGTATGAGGACTAAATACCAACTTGATTGTGGTATGGTATATAGATGTGTTACATAATTATGAATTTTTGGTTTGTAATCCAATGACTATTATATCTTCCCTTATGGACTAATTAAAGGTTATCTAGATTTCTGATTTAGATATCATCATTATTCAAGATGTGTCATAGGATATTATCTCGTCAAAGGTTTTTTCTTATTCTGAGATGACATATTCAACATCCATGGAAAGTTTATAGAACATTATTTGATGAGCAAAGTGCTAATGAAAAACTACCATACATCAGTATTAGTGGTGTATTAATGTTCTACAAATATGTGCTGGGATATCATGCAATATTTTTGTGGTTGAATATGTGGAAAGATATTTTATGTTTCATTGTTTCCACCTTACATTTCAAAATGATCTTGTAGAGCCCTATGTACTATGTTTTGTATTTAACCCTATTCCTATGAAAACACTGATATTGGAAGTTGTTACCTTGAACATCATCATCAGACTACATATCACTCAATTTATTTATGATTTAATGTTAATAGATGTAAACCAATTATCAATGGTTAGACATTTCTTTCATATTCTATAGACTATGACCATTTATGAGTTGTGTGGGATATATATACATATGTTTTTTGGTTTAATTTTGTAACATTGATTATAGTGTCATATTTACTTGTTTACATTAAATTAATATTATGAAAGGGATTATTTAAGGTCATGGGGTATTAGTTAAAAATAATCACAATATATTCCCCCAGATGGGTAGGTAGTTTGAGTGAGAGATTTATATATTAGAGGATATTTTGGGGGAATGTGTGCCTTATTTTGGAGGATAATTTGATAAAAATAGGTTAACAGAAGATTTTTTTCTTAATTAACAGATATCATGATTTAATTTAGAAGGCTTTAGTTGAGGCTTTTTATTATTGGTTATTTCAATATATATTTTTTTGGTTGAAGTTTGATTAATAAACAATTTTTACACCCATTTTGGTGTAGAAAATTACTAATCTAGTGTCATTAATCTAGAAATGGTTGTATACAACTATGTTAAGTAATTTTTCATTTGGAAGATAGATTGAGAGACCACAAAAACTTTTTATAGGTTACTGGTTTCTCTTACCTCCTCGTTTAGGTCCATGATAATTTATGAAGTTGGGGAATCTAGTTCTATTATATGTTAGTATGTGTGAGATCATAGAATATATTGGGATGTTAACTTATTGTATAGGTATTACCCAATAAAATTGATGAATTCATGATGTGGATTATGTGTCAAATATCCAAATGTATTATTCAGAACTAGTGCACCATATTGATAAATATGATATCATGTTTCAGGTAGATGATTTATTTGAGGAATATCTATTATGAATTATAGACTAGAGTGAGAAGGTACTATAGAGGAAGACACTACATATTTTCTATGTGTTGTTGATTTATGTACAATATAATGAAAATAATTTGGATTGTGATCTAGATATACATTTCCAGAGGTTTTTGATTTTCCGAAATGATCCCTACGTATTTAGAGTGATGATTTTTCCCTCCCCATCAATTTCACCGAGTTTTTGGTTTGATTCAGGAATAAAAAATTTCGGTTTTCTAGGTTTAGACTATTTTATTTGTTATGAAAGCATAAGATTGATTTCAATTAGACCAGCCTAGAATGATAGTAGAGATGTCGTGATATATCTTCATGATGTGACACAATGTGTAAGGATCTGAATATGTTATGGAAGAACTCCAGGTGTCATACATTTTATTGTTCCTGGTGTCAACCGTAGGGTTAGAAGATGAATGGAAACCTAGATTTTTTTGACTCAAGGAAATAATTTTTACATGGACCCCATTTAAAGCATCTTATTACTCTCCCTTGAACCCATCATTGTATTTTTTGTCCCTATAAGCTAGTCGTTCATAATTTTGCCCCCCTATATCCCATATCATGATAGATTGATGTGTCGTTTTTTGTATAATGTTTATTTTGATAAGTATAATGTTATTTAATACCTAAGTCGATCCTTCATACTCTATTTATTTATTCTTTATTTTGGAAACACTAATATACAAATGTTGGTGGTAATTTTTGGGATTCAATGTATTCTATAAGATTTAGATGGTGATTTCTAGTGATTGAGCTTCATCACAATTTATATTCGAATTACATACTATATGAAATATTTTATAAGTAGTTATATGTCTTATATTTAATGTGGGTGATTTCATAACCCTATGATAACTATGAATATGTTATAAAGTTTAAATGGTACATCTATATAGACATTGTTGACATATTAGAGGGGGATTATATGTTGTTATTAACTTGAAGTGGATATTCCACTTTAATTCTCGAGCGACGCTACTATTTTAAACCAATGAAATGTGAATGGGAGGGGGGGTCATTTGTATTTATTGATGATAAAATGACTTAAAAATTTTATAATAGATATTTATATGAAATAAATTAATTGTAGTTTTTTTAGTCATTTTCTTTATAATTTATTGATTCTTGATTCATGATGTCACTTCATTTGGCAGTGTGGTGATGGGTCAGTGTGATTGTTTTGAACTCCATTTTATATGTAGGGATTGCATTCTGTTCTTAATGTGACATCCCAAGAGTTTTTAGGGATATTTTGTTTTCTGTATGTGGTTGTGAATATAGTGAATCATACTTATTATTTATATATTTTTCCTATGAATATGTAAATAATCAATAAAAAACATTATGATCCATTCCAGAATCTTATAGTTCTATTATCTATGGAAATATGGATACGTAACTAACTATTTGATAAATATTCTACATCATCTCAAATAAAATTCATCATAATTAGTACCCTTATTTTATTTAATTCCTTGAAAATAAAATGTAGGAACATTATATTTAATGGAATGTATGACATCAAATAATAAGAATGTATGGTAATATAATTTCATAAGACTTTAGAGTATATTTTAAATTTTAAATAAATTCAATCTGTAAGTTATTTTTTGTTACACGTGATATTGAGTAGGTGTGAAACACATAAAATAATGAGTTTTTTCAATGGCTTACATTAAACACATGATTGAGAATTGTCTAACATTAATAAATTATTAAAATATTATTATTTAGTATAATTACACATAGACTAGTAGCTCAATTAGAGGTTTATGAATATTATTATCTAACGTATGAAAATATATGGTTTACACAAATAAAAAATGAATTAATAGGTTACCAATTAAAAATAAATGAAATCATAAATATTAGGACCCTACATTAAAACATTACATAATATTGAATTGAATGAATAATTCACATCAAGGATCTTTTCAAGTATAGATATTTAGATATTTAGGACATAACTATTACATCTCAAAATATTACAAAGTAGACACTTCTACTCATTTTCCATTTTTTTCATAAAATATTAACTCATGAAAAAAAGAGTCATGTCTTGTTAGTTGTTTTAGACAACATGAATTTTACTTGATCCCATACTTGACCCTATTAATCTTTATGTCTTGTGAAAAACATTTCAAAACTTGGGATGAGCATAAAAAACATAGTAACTGTTATAAAATAATGAAAGAAACCATTAGTTCATCTATACATACATAACATAAGATCTTTTACATATATCATGAAAACAAAAGATTTATGAATAACACATTGTATTGAAAAATCATAAAGGTAAATTGTGGAATCCATATCATATGTACATTGTAGCTATCAAAGATACGTAGGGAGTTACATTTGAAATACCCATCATAGTATATTCCCTAATTCTCATTGGAGAAACATTCACGTTTACCTCTGTCACATTACCCAATGAATTGGAGAGCAATCTCGAGATCATCCTCCCTTATTTTATCATGGAACCACACATATATTTAAAAAATTCACAAGAACCATTACACATAAAACAAGCATAAAGGAAAGATAACATTTCCACATTTCAATCAGAATATATAATTTAAATAAATTGAAATAACAAATCCATTATCAAAACCATTTTCAATTAAAAAATACATAAAAGAATATATGGTATTTATTTTCCTTTTAAAAACATTACAGATTGTTAAGGAAGCCAAAGATCAAATAATACTCATCTTGGTAGAAAGGTCATTGTCATCAGGTACGTTAAAAAACATTCTTTTTTGTCATTTAGTATAATGCTTCGTAGAAAAAGATTCTGTTTGATGGTAATGAAAATTCAAAGGTGTTTGTACACCATAAAAAAATTAATGTATAAATCAAATAAAGACAAAAAGAAGAAATAAAAGATCAACCCAAATAATGGGAATTGGGTTAAGAAGTTCCCTTACCTCATGTCCAACTTGACCTATTCGTTTTTAATCTATTTGAAATCGGGTAACTCCCTTTGGTTTGAACCAAAAGGGTTTGTTGAAGTTCCTTATTCCTAATGTAAGAATTATATGATGAAGAGAGGTTTCTTGGTAGATTAATGAAGTAGAGGTTGGATGATCCAAATGGATTCAGATGTTTGGTAAATGGGTTAGAAGTGAGGGATTTTTATAAGGGGGAGGAAGGGGTCTTTTTGAATGTTTGAAAATATTATTTTATTATAAACTTATCTTCGCTTTCAAAAGGTCCAATACTCATTAATGTCGAAGATAAGATGAATCATGGTCGAAGTAAAATCATCCAATAATAATTGTAAAGGTTTTGGATATTGTTTTAACATTTATAATCTTATTTATTTAAATCATTCATTAATGAGGTAATACTACATCATTTTTGTGTCATAGATAATTTTATTTATATGATGTATAAGAATTATAAAAAAATTACCATGATGTAGGAAATCGTTTTAGATTTCAAGTTAATATTTATGTTCAAAAATATAACTTATATAACCCCATGTAATAAATTACACTACTAAAATATATGTGTTTGTGTCATTTTTGTCTTTACATTAAATTATTTAATCTAATGTGTCATTATCACTCCCATGTTGCTCCATGGGGTCCCAAAATCGACCCAAGGATGAATGTGGTCGGCCATGACTAATCCAACAAGGTTAGGACAAGTGTTAAAATAATTTGGTTTTATTATAATATTGTTTTTATTTTGAATTACTCTATTTACCTTTAACCGCGGTAAATAAAAGTCAAAAGATACTATTCACCAAAAATTATTTTCATCATATTGTACCAGATTTTACATAATAATAATAACCATGTATGTCTGATTTTTGAAATTCAATTCAAAGAAGTGGTAAAATTATATTTAAATGAAAAACTCAGTTTTTAACTACTACTTAGTATGTTCACTATTCAAAAAAAATGTTTTTTAGAAAAATACCAAAAAATCAGCCTAACCTATTTTTGATATTCCAAATTAAAAAATGATGCATATTTAACCAAATTCAAAACATTAAATTTTGATTAATTAATTTGAAATTAATTCTCGTTGTAAAAAAAACCTGTTTTTAAGAAATATTAAATTTCAAAAATTGACAGTTGTTTATGTATAATTTCAAAGTGAAATTAATTCCAATATAAAAAATTATATTAAATGGTAAAAATATAATCTAATTACAATTTAAATTCATTTAAAAAGATAATATAACCATATATATTAATTAGATTGAAAGACAGTTTTTAAATAAAATTTAGTATTTTCTCTATTCATCCAAAAATGAATTGTATCAGAATAATACCAAAATTTTACCGAGAGAAAACTTTGATTTACTGATTCTAAAGTTGAATTGTATTTGGTCAAATAGAAAATATAAAGGTGACCGAAAGTATATTTAAATAGGGTTCTCCATCAAAAGGGAGTAAATCAACCTTTTAATTCTAATTATGCTTAAAAAAATATTCATTCACATTTTAAGCCTCTAACTTTTATTGGATGAATGTAAAAACCCTTAACAAACATATATGATCATATTTTAGTTATTTATATTCATTCCCTACAAAAAATTTCTAGGTGATAACTACCATTTAAAATAAAATTATATTATTATTTCTCTATATGACCCAACGTTGTGTGCAACATATGATTTCAAAGAAACCCGTAGTTGTGTATCAGGTACACTATCGAACATAAAATCCTCTGTAAAGTAAAATTAAAATTTAATTCAGAAATTTTAATAAAAATGGAAATTTATTATTTCTTTATTTACCAGGAATGTTACAACCTTCCCCTATTTTGGGAATTGCATCCTCACAATTTTTATTCACTTATCAAATATGTGGGGGTATTTATCCCTCATAGCATTTCCAAATTCCCACGTCTGCTCTTAAACCATATAATTTTTTCCACAAAATCTTTAAATTGTGAATTAACTTATTAGACAACACATTCTCTCTATGGTCAAGAATCTGGACTGGTTGATCCTCATAAGAGAGATTCTCTTCCAACTGAACTACTTCTGGACTTAAAACATGAGATAGATCTGGCATATACTTTCTCAACATTGAAATAAGAAAAAAATTGTGTACCTAAGATAAATATTGAGGTAATTCCACTCTGTAAGAAACTGATCAAACTTCATTTAGGATTTCATAGTGTGATATGAAACTCATACTCAACTTTCCCAACATACCAAAACGCATCACACTTTTCCATTGAGAAGCATTGAGAATGAAAAGATCACCTAACTCAAAAGAAATATCCTTCCTATAGTTATCCACATAAAATTTCTTCCTTCTTTGAGCTATTCTCATGTGCTTCTGAATCAACTGAACTTTTTCAGCCATCTCTTCTACCAATTCCGGTCCCATCATTTTCATTTCACCTACTTTATCCCAGAAATCTGGTGTTCGACACTGATTTCCATATAATGCCCCAAACAGAACCATCTATATTCTGGAATGAAAACTTTTATTATATAAATATTTAACCAGAGAAAGATGTAGGTCCCAAATTCCATTGTAATCTAGTGAAAAAAGATATAGCATATCCTCGATGGTCTAAATTGTTCTTTCTAACTGAGCATCCGATTGAGGATGAAAAGATGTACTAAAATTTTATTCAGTAACCAAAGACATCTGTAGGCCTTTCTGAAAGTTAGAAGTATATCTAGGATCACGATCAGATATAATGGATAGGGGAACTCCATGGAACCTAACTATCTCTTCAACATAATAACAAGAAAGTTGATATATAGACCTAGTATCTCGAATTGGAAGTACAAGAGAATATTTAGTCAACCTATCAATAATAATCCACATTGCATTGTTACCTTTTGATGTCTTTGTTAATACCACAACAATGTCCATGGATATATTTTCTCATTTATACTCTATCACTGGTAAATATTTAAGCATCCCTTTTGGTAACATCTTCTATACTTTAACATGCTGACAAGTCAAACACATTATAGTAAAGTCAACAATATCTCATTTCATCCCTCCCACCAGTAATACTTTCGAACATCTCGGTACGTATTAGTACCTCCTGGATGAACTGAAAATGGAAAACTATGAGCTTCACATAACAACTCATTCTTCAACTGTGAATCACAAGGCACACATAATCTCTTTCCGAACCTTAAAACACAATCATTATCAATGTTAAATTTAGGAAAATTACCCTTCTGAACCAACTCTACCCTTTGCAACTCACTGTCTTCCTTCTACGCTAGATAAATTCTATTTGATAAGGATGATATCACTGATACCTGTATCAAAACAGAAGAACTTCTTGCTCCAACAACTTCTATTCCTATGTTTATCAAATCAAAAACCAAAGGATATCGTTCAAAACGAATCATGGTTAACGTTTATATAATATTTTAACTCAAAGCATCATCCACATTATTTTCTTTTCCCCGATGGTAAAGGATTGTGCAATCATAATTGTTGATTAATTCCAACTATCTCCTATGTCTCATATTTATTTCTTTCTGATTGAATATATACTTAAAACATTTTTGGTCAGTATATATTAAGAATTTTACTCCATACTGATGATGAGTGTAAATTTTTAAATAAAATACAAATGTATCTAATTCCAATTCATGTGTAGTGTAATCTCAGGAGGTTTCAATTGACGTGAAGAATAAACAATTAACGGATCATTCTGCATATGGAAACAACCATGTCCTTTCAATGAAGTATCTATGTAAAAAACAAACTCACCATTTCGTAAAGGAATTCCCAAAACTAGATCATTCACTAATCTTATTTTCAATTTCTAAAAGAAATTATCACATTCTTTTGTCCAAATTAAATTAAAACCATTTCTAGTTAACTTATTCATTGGAATAGATATCCATGAAAAATTATCAAAAAAACCTCCAGTAATAACCTACCAAACCAAGAAAACTAGAGATCTTGTTTATATTTTTGTGTCCTGGAAATTCTTCAACAACTTTTGTTTTATCAGGATCAACAGATATTCTATTTTTTGTAACAATCTATGCAAGGAATGAAAATTTTTGTAACCAAAACTCACAATTTCTGAATTTCCCATATAGTTTCTTTTTTTAATTATTGCAAGACAACCCTTGAATGACATTCATATTCCTCATTACTTTTGGAATAAACCAAAATATTTTCAATAAATACAACCACAAAAGTATCCTAAAAATAACAAAAAATTATATTAATATGATCCATGAATACAGTAGGTTCATTGGTTAAACCAAAACGCGGTCTTCAGAATGTATTCTTCCTTTACTTTCAACTGATGGTACCTCGACCTCATGTCACTCATCGAAAAATAGTGAGCTCCTCGGAGTTGATCAAACAAATCATCAATATGAGGAAAAGGATACTTGTTCTTAATAGTGATGTTATTAAATACTCTATAATCAATGCAAATTCTCATTGAACCATCATTATTTTTAACAAACAAGACTGGATCACCCCATGGTGATGTTCTAGGTCAAATGAAACCTTTATCTAATAACTCCTGTAATTTATTCTTCACCTCTAAAAGTTAAATTTGAGTCATTTGATAAGGGGGTTTTGAAATTTTCTTAGCATCATGAACTAACTCAATAGTAAATTCAACTTCCCGATCAGGTATAATACACGACAACTCATTAGGAAGAAAACAAGGTACTCATTTACCACTGGCACATCATTAATCTGAATAGTTCTTTTATTTTCAACGATATGTGCAAGGTAACATTCATTTACAAATTTAACTAGTTTCACAGCTTCCTGATATGTTATCAAATTTAAGGGTTCATTCTTGTACACAAATTGAAAGTAATTCTGAAAAGAAACCACTTTAGCTCTGTAGTCATTCTTAGTACGATAAACAGTCAACCAATCCATGCCCAAAATAAATTCTCACTCAACTAGAGGCAAAAAAAATAAGGTTTTTATGAAGATTCTTTCTGCACACAAGGAGATGAAGGTTCTTATAATTTCCTTTTGTCTCAACATTTCTTCTAGGTGTTTTTACCATAAGTTCAGGATTCATATCTTGATATAGAATTCACAATTTACTAGGAAACTTCTCAAAATTAAAATAGTGTGTAGGCCCTGAATAAAATTACACATTGGCATAATCTGAAAAAAAATAGTGTACCTAATTCTACTTCATTTGATGGCCCAACATCTGATAAATTAGTTTCATAAGATTTCACCACCCATTTATTCTTGTAGTACGTCTGATTTCCCTAATTTTAGTTCTTTTTTGGATACTCGTTTTCATAATGAACTATTGTTTTCATTTAAAACATCTTACCACCTGCTTTATCATCTTCCTTACAGTTATGAGCAATATTACCATACTTACCACATTGGAAGCACTTTCCAAACATTGATAAACATTCTCCAGGATTCTTTTTACCACACTTCTCACAAGATGTATATTTAGTTTTCTTACCGTGAGTCTTCTTTGATGAATTCTTTCCCTTTTCCTGCCAAAAGGACTTATTATTCTAATGGTTTTCAAAGAACACCAGATCATCGACAAACTCTATTTCCACCTTCTCCACACATAAAACAAGTTTTTCCTAACTTTTTAACTCACGAGAAGCTAATGTCCTTCAATACTTTGGCTTCAATCATGAGTAAAAATGATTGATTTTACTATCAATATCTCGTATATAATTTGGAGCATACCTTGCCAGTTGAGTGAACATTGATTCATAATCAGCCACTGAGTCATCCTCCTGCCTCAATTCCAGGAATTGTTTTCCATCCTAAGATGAACCACCTTCGGAAAATATTCATCAAGAAAATTACCTTTGAAATCCTCCTAATCAAGAGCAAAAATCACCTCACTATCCCTGATATGTTTCTCCATCAACTACCACTAATCTGCTTCACCTTAAAAACTGTAAAAAACGTGACTAATATTTTGATTTTCTGAACACCCCATGAAATCATAAAATTTCTCTCGTGCCTTAATCCACCATTTATCTAGAATAGGGACAGATGATCATTTGAATGATGGGAGGTGTTTCCCCATGAAATGTTCCACTACTGACATGTTTCACTGTGGTTGATCTGGCTAATCTTGTGCATGGAAACCACCACCATTTATAGCTTGAGTCAACTGTTCTATCACTAAAACAAACAGTTTGGTTCTGATTCTGACCATCTCAGAATGTCGATTTGAAAGATTGTATTCTTCCTGATGTTGTCCCAACATAGCTTCCTAGTTTCCTCTGTGGAAAAACATTCTGAACATAAACATATCTTAAGAAAAGAAACATGGTATTCTATAAATTCTATATCATTTCAATATTAACATAAATTAATTTATGTATATTATTTTAACAATACCCTAACTTGTAAAGTTTTCTAAATCGATCTCTGATACCAACTATATGGACTTGGCCTAAAACATTGCATAATATTGAACAAAATGAGTAATTCACATGGAGGAGCTTTTCTGGTTTAAAGTTTTAGGGATATCAGACATAAATATTACATCTCAAAATATTACAAAGTAGACACTTCTACACAGTTTCCATTTTTTCATAAAATAAAAACGCTCGAAAAAAAGTCTCATGTCTAGTAACATTTTTTAGAAAGCATGACTCTCCCTTGATCCTTTCCTTGAGTCTATTATTCTTTATGTCCTGTGAAAAATATTTCAAAACATTGGATGAGCATAAAACATAACATAATCTCTTTAACATATCTCATGAAAACATAAGATTTATGAATAACAACAAGTAATCAAAAATCAAAAATATAATTGGTGGCATCTATATCATTCTTACATTATAGTTGTCACATATACGTAGGGAGTTCCACTTGGAATACCCATCACAGTATGTTCCCAAAATCTCTTAGATGAAACATTCACATTGACCTCTATCACATTATCCAATGCTTTGGAGAGATATCTAAGGCTCACCCACCCTAGGTTTATAATAGAACCACCCATATATGAAAACTATTCTGAAGAACTGTAACTCATAAAACAAACAAAAAATAATGATAACATTTCAACATTTCAATCACAATATATAATTTAATTACATTGAAATAAAAAATCAACTATTGAAAACATTTTCAATACCAAAATACGTAAAATAGTATATGATATCAATTTTCCTTTTAAAAACATTATGGATTTTAATTATTCCAACGATCAAATAATAATCGCTGTGGAAGAATGTTCATTATTACCACGTACATTAAAAAAAGATTCTTTTTTGTCATTTAGTAAAATTCTTCGTAGAAAAATATTCCCTTTGAAAGAAATGAAAAGTCAAAGGTGTTTATACACTATATAAAATAAATTCTTGTATAAATAAATGAATGAAATAAACAAGAAAGATAATATAAACCAAAGAATGGGAAATGTGTTAAGAAGTTCTCTTACCTTATGTCCGACTTGACCCATTCGTTCTTTAATCTCCATTAAATCAGGTAACTACCTTTGGATTGAACAAAAAGGGATTCTTGAAGTGCCTTCTACCTAAGGTAGGGCTGATAAAATGAAAGATGGATCTTAGGAGATTATTGGAGTAGAAGTTGGGCTATCCAAATGGCTTGAGAAGTGTGAGAAATGGGTTAGAAGTGAGGGATTTTTGTAAGGGGGAGGAGGGGCTCTTCATGAAAGTGTGAAAATATTATTTTATTATTAACTTATCATCAATTTTAAAAGGTCCAAAACTCATTAATGTAAAATATAATATGACTCATCATCGAAATAAAAGCATCCAATAAGAATTGGATAGGTTTTGGATATTGTTTTAATATTTATAATCATATTTATTCAAATTATTTATTAATGAGGTAAATACTCCATCATTTAGGTGTCATAAATAATTTTATTATTTTTAATGTAAAAAAATTATAAACAAAAACATACATGATATTATAAATCATTTTATATTTCCAAATAATATTTATAGGCAAAAGGATAACTTCTGTAACCCCATATAAAAGTTACTTCACAAAAAGGCATATGTTTGTGTCATTTTTGTCTTTACTTTAAATTAATTAATCTAATGTGTCATTATAACTCCCATGAGGCTCCATGGGGTCCCAAAATCAACCCAAGGATACCCATGGTAGGACATGACTCATAAAATAAATATAGGACCGGTGTTAAGGTAATTTTGTATTATTATAATATTCTTTTTTACTTTGAATTACCATATTTACCTTTAACCATGGTAAATAAAAGTCAAAAGTTACTATTGACCAAAATTATTTACATCATATTGAACCAAATTTTACTTAATAATAAAAAAATTTATGTTTGTTTTTTGAAATTCAATTCACAGAAGCAGTAAAATTTCATTTAAATTAAAAAGTCGGTTTTTAACTACTACTTAGTGGTTTCACTATTCATCAAAAATTGATGTTTTTCAGAAAAATACAAAACATTTATACTACGGTATATTTGATATTCCAAATTAAAAAATGATTCATATTTTACCAAATTCAGAATATTGAAATTGGATTAATTAATTTAAAATTAATTCCCATTGCAAAAACAAAATCCTGTTTTTAAGAAATTTTAACTATTAGAAGATTGACACTTGTTTATGTCTAATTTAAAAGTGGAACTAATTCCAATGACCAAAATTGGATAAAATGGTAAAAATATAATATAATTAAACTTTAAAACCAATTAAAAAACAATATATCAATATAAATGATTTGTATTGAATGACAGTTTTGAATTAAAATACAGTACTTTTTACTATTCATCCAAAAATAAATTTTATTAGAAAAATACCAACATTTTACCCAAAACAAATTTTGATGTCCTGATTCTAAAGAAGAATTTTATTTGGTAAAATAGATCATATAAAAGTGACCAATACTAGATTTAAAGAGGCTTCACCGTCAAAAGGCGGTAAATAGATCTTTTAAAGTAAATTATGATAAAAATAAGATTCATTCGCGTTTTAAACCTCTGAATTTTTTTGGATGAGTTTAAAAACATTTAACAATAATATATTATCATATTTTAGTTTGTTATATTCATTACTCCAATACAATGTCTAGGTGGAAACTACCATTTAAAATAAAATAATAATATTATTTTTTAGTATGACCCAACGTTGTGCGCAACATAAGATTTCAAAGAAACATGTTGTTGCGTATCAGGTACACTATAGAACATAACATCCCATTTAAATTAAAATTAATTTTTAATTTACAAATATTTATTAAAAAAATAAAATGTATTATTTCATTATTTACTTGGGATGATAGAATAAAAAATTGAATATAAAAGAATTGTTATTGTTAATATTCCCACAAAGTCATTTGGTCATTATAAATAAAATTAATTATGATTAGTGATTGGTATTAATGAACTATATATTTTATATATTCAATCATATATTTTTGATAATCACACAATATATTTTTTATGTATATGATAATAAAAACACGAATATTACACATAAAAACATATATTATTATTAAGGTACGTTTACCACCTTTTAATGAATGATGTATTTAAAATACAATATTTGGAAAATTTAAAATTTTTTATGTAAAAATGAACATAATATTTAAAATAGGAACATAAAAATTCTTCCATGGGGAATTTTTTGTATTTTTCTATAATGTTTATTTTTTTTGTGAATAATGAAAGACACTGAATTTTAACAGATTTTTTTATAGTTTATTCAAAAGAATAAAATATTTTTTTATTGATTTTTAATTTTAATTATATAATATATCTTTTAATCAATCCAATTCATATAGTTTTGATACATTTAACATTGAAATTTAATATAAAAAATAGCAAACATTTGAACTACTTTACTTTAGAAACACAAAATGTTGTTCGATCTTCTAGATTAAATATCAATTATTTTCAGCCATTTTGTTGGTTGGAATTTGGATAAATGGGTTAAATATTTGGAATAATAATAATTTATGATTTCAAAAAATGATAAATTATTTATTCCCAATAATTATTAATTAATATAAATAAAAATAATTACAAATATTAGAGTGATGTTAATCATAAAAGGGGAAACTCCATAAACTTAAGGTCTATTATTTCATAGACACTAGTCCAAAATCCATTGGCTAAAATGATTTTGAAACTATCCTCCAATTTTTCTACTAGAGATCATTATTTATCCCACTTCAATGATAAAAACATTGGTCGAGTTATATTTTTCCAAAATATTATAAGAGTGAAACTCCTCCTCCACTATAAATGGCATCTTTTCCTCCCACTTCCTCACACATATCAAGCACCATATGTTATTAAAATATCTTTCATATTAACTCCCAATAATACCTAACTTCATTATTTAACCCTACCTTTTGTAATAATGAAATATAATGAATCACTTTAGTGATAACGAAAAGGAGTTACCCGATTAAGAGGTAACATTTTTCCTTAGGCTCTGTAGACTAATTTCCATTCACCACTACCTAAAATATTATTTCTCCATGATTATATAACATAACATTTATTTGAAATATACTATTATTTTATTATGTTATTCTTTCATCCAAAAATTACAAACTCTTTCATTTAAAGTGTAACAAACATATGGTTTTTTTGTACAGCGAACTAATACATCACAAAACAATGTTTTTCATATTCCATTTTACCACCATCAATGGAAGGAAATTATGAAGGAAACTAGGTTTATATATTATATATAAGATATTTAAATTTTAATAAAGATTATTTAATTATTTCACAATGTTTATATATACTTTATAGTGTTTTAATTGATAACAATATTGTGGAAATGTGGACTACTACAAGCTCAAATCCATGTGATTTGTTCACACGATACATTGAATGTTTAAATAAATGTTTTATTTAACATACGTGACATAAATAAATGTATAATTTTTTTTAATTACATTATAAAATGTATAAATATATATATTTATCAATTTCTTCATTACCCTTTCACAGACTTAAATAATGATAACGACGTTCGTAGACATGTGGACTACTGCCTCCTCGACACGATGAGTTTCCTTTTATATCATAACAATTATATATATATATATATGTATATATGATTAAATTAAATGTAATGTATGATATGATGATAATTCTATAATGAAATTTTTATACTTACCTTATTTCCATAACGATCATTGAAAAACGGGAACATTGCCTATGTATACGTACGACCTATCGTATCCAGGATTATAACATTGATTCCTTTTTCATAACCCTATTTAATTATTGTTTATAAAAGTATAATTTATGTATAAATATGATAATTATTTAATTATTATTATTTTATAGATGTTATATAATGACCCATATGACCATTGATGACAAACCAAATTTATTTTTCAACATATCAACCTATTTTGGTCAAAATACAAGATGTAGAAATAAATGATTATGTAGTTTTATTCAACATAGTAACATGTGCAATAAAAGTTATGATAATAATTAAAAACGATCTATAATTATGAATAATTAAAATATCTTTGTTCTTCATGAATATAGAGACACATGAGACAAATCATTTTTCAAGGTAAGGCATTTTATCCCAATTTACATTCCATTGAGACTTATTTGTTGTTATGCATCTAGTTTCTTTTATATAGTGTATATACTACCATGGGAAAGTTTATATCATGAACATATTTATTATCATGGTATTATAATATTTAATTAATGTTTTTTCATCTTAAATATTATGATTCAAACATTTCAATTTCACATGGGACACTTTGGAATATTTAAAGATTATTCTCGTCAAGAATGTTTTAAATGATTATGTTTTCAATCTCATTTCTTATTGTGATTTTTAACTTTCATTTTAAACAACCACATTATTTTTGTAAACCTAATTTATTATATATGGTGAATATATATCCACATTTTTATATAATACCACGACTCAATCATTATTTATGATATTTTTAGTCTTAATATGAATTATTTTTTCCAAGGGGCTTCAAGATAAATGCTACAAAGTGGAAAAGAATTTCAAAACCAATTTTTTTTCATTTTGTTATAATACATACTCGTTGTTGTTACTATTTTATGATCATGTTTATAATGACATTTATAATCTATTTATATATTTACTCTTCTATTTTTGGATTTATAGTTGGTACAAACAATCTATTCGTTGATTGATTCTATGTTCATCATTATGGCCTTTTCTAGGGTTTCAATTCAAAAGATCATTTTATTCAGTATTATTTACACATAAATTTACATATAAGGAAATTATTTGTTAATTTTATAAAAACCCATTATTTTTATTCTCATATAGACAATCATTATTATTTGCATGTAATTGTACCATTTTCCCACTCTTTGGTACTCAAAATGATTTAGAAAATGTATTAAGAAAACTGACAACATTTCTCACTTTAGTCAGATAACCTATTTTAATCTAAAAACCATAATTCATTATAATTTTTTTCCAAAATTTCTTTTAAATGATTTTTTAATGACAATATAACACTTTTATTCTTTTTCCAATGTTTTCCAAGGAATATTCTTATTGATTTCTGAACAAATTCTTTTTTTCTATCATTTTTTATAGTCAAATAAAATGTTATTTTTATATCATACAACAAACAAGACTTTACTGGATGTCATTTTTTTAAAAGATCCATTTACATGTTTAAAAGGATAATTTTTAAAATAAATGTTTGAAAAGGAGATTTTCAATGATATAACCTTTCAAATGGTTTTAAAAAAGGATATTTACCTCATAAATATTCTTCAAAGATCATTTTATTTTAATTAATCAATGATAAAAGACATTTATTTTACCATAGTTGAGAAATATTTTATTAATACCATCCTAGTACTTCCTCTAGGTGGGATATGATTTATTTGGAATGGGATTGTATTCACATTAACTTTTGTGATTTATTTGTTAGTCCCCTCAAGATATTCAATCTATTATGATAATTGAAGATTAAATTTTTCCTAAATTATCTATTTCATTTATCATGGATATTAATATTTCATAAATCATATAAAATTTTACATATGGGGTATACTTTGAAAGTTATTTGATTATTTAGGGAAGTGTTGATAATTTTTTTTTCTATATTAAATAATGTTTTTTGATAAGTCATATTATTTATTTTTACTCTTCGATATAGGGAATGATTTGGACATAAAATTATGGCTGGATCCTCATCATTATATAGCTCTTCGATGCATCTACATGCAATAATTAGATAAAAAAATTCACAAATTAAACAAGTTTATATCGATAGTTTTAAACCTTCTAGTGAATGGTTTTAACAATATAGGTTTTTATATTCCTCACACATTGATTAAAATGACAATACATTACCTTAATTTGGTTTGAGATATAATTCATCAATGTTATGTATCATTGAAATATCTATGGATACATTTCATTTTTAGTTCACTTATTAAATGGAATGTGTTTTAGTTTCTTACCTTTCTATATTTATTTATCCATATCTAGATATTTAAATGGAATGTATTTTCATTTACCATTCCTTATTTTTTATAAACATCCTTTTCATCATATTATTTACTTGTAATGTGTGTTAAGATAATTACCATGCCATAATTATTATTATCACTCACTTAATATTTATTATCATTTATTTTTTCCATAAAAAGAATTTAAGCTCACCCTTATCATTATTTTTATCCACTTAAATCCATGATTTGTACTATGAAAGATATATAGGGATAAATAAGATTTAATAAAGTTATAATCAAAGTTTTTTATTTAGAAAAAATGTTGTAATTTAATAAATGTTGTAATTTTCAATGCAAGACTCATATATGTAACTAGCTTTACCGAACTACTAAACTCATCAGACCATTAGGATTTGATTCCCTATAGTCATTCCAATTTAATATATAGAATACACTTGATCTGGAGTATCTGGTGTTGGGTCCCCACATTTTTTTTCAGATGAAATTTAATAGCATCCATGGGAACTAGATTTAGGAAGACAAAGATTAGATAACACTACCATAGTGTAGAATTTGAGGATAATTATAGATGAACATAATATAATTTTTGTTAGATATAGATTGTGTAGTTTTACTATGAATAAATCACTATTTTTATAATACTATTGGACATGGTTATGGTACAAATATACCTAGGGGAAACAACTCTGACAAGGTTCAGTGGTTCGAAAATAGCGTAACCTGGTACATCATAATGGGCCATACTGCGCACCTGGATTGGCACTCTGAGAGGATATTAATAAGTTAATACACATATTCTTTAAAAAACCATTATTAAGGATATTTAAATAAAATGGAATAGGATAAGTCATATATAAGGAAATACATATGTCAAATAAAATGGATGAAGTATTTATGTATTAGTGTTGTATTGAAAACCATGGTTAAAAGAATATTAAGATATTTACCACTTTTCAATGATATCAGTCATATGTATTTCAAAAATAATATCAATGTGGTTTTATAAAAGGAGAACATGTATTCCATGTGACAAACCATCATTTCTGGAAAGTTATAGGGACATGAACACATGACCAAAGGATAATAAGTGTTTTGTACCTACCACTGGACTATGTGATGTCCGGGTTAATGTGTAATTGTAAAATTATTTGATAAGTAGATATCAATGATGAACCAATAATGTTACCTTTTTTAGGTTTTATGATTAATGTATTAAATATATTGAAATTAAAAAAAAGTTAGTGCAATATATTTATACATATTTATATTTTATGAGCCTTATGATCCATCAGTAGTTTATTCTAGTTCGTTAGAAATTGTTGTTAATGTTTGGATAACAATTTCAAGATGCAAGTGATGAATTTTAATTTGATCAAGGCACACCAAAAAGATGAAATATTTCATATGAAATTTAATGGTAAAAAATAAATAATATTTCTATGTATACTTAGGGAGTAAAATATTTACTCAACATTAAGAAAATGATCAAAAAATGTAATTTCCTATTTCCTTAATTTTTGTTTATATGATGGCCTACTAAATCATCACATATTTATCAATTTGAGGACCTAAAAATTCCAACGATAATTCACTTGTTTGTTATTGATGACCTCAATTACTCCATATAAATATTTACACATTTTCTTGAAGTATGGTACTCTGCATGGAATTAATGTCTCCATAATTAGAGACCTAGTTATTTTTTATTACATTTTTTTCCTTTGTACTTCTTATTCTCTAGTTTGGATAGAATTTATAACTAACACTTCTTATGATGTGGGAATTATGACATTACAAATATCAAAAAATATATTAAAAATTTCACTTTTAAATTACATGGAATCAATTTAATTAAAGTGGGAAAAATATAATGTAGGAACATTGAATTAGATTCACTGTATGACAAAAAAACAAAGCACATAAGGTAATATAATAAACTGAGACATTACAATATATTTACAATTTTTTTAAAATTCAAACTATAATTTATTTTTTTATAAACATGATAACGAGATAGCATAATACACTTGGAAAAATGAGTTTGTTCAATGGATTATGTTACACCCAAGACTGAGATTAACTGACCTATAATATATTACTAAAATGTTAGTATTTAATATAATAATACCTAACAAAATTTTCAATTAGTGGTTTTTGAATGTTATTAAATAACATAAAAAAAATATATGGTCTAAAAATATGAAGTTAATTAATAGGTTTCCAATTAATTTGAATTTAAAATATAAACCAATTTAATATAAAAGAAATGTTATGATTTTTATTCTCACAAATGACATTTGACTTAACAAATAAAATTATTTTCAATTATTGAATTATATTTACGAAATATTTTTTTTCTATATTTAATAATTTTTTGTTTCGTCCAATATATTTTATATATATAAGACAATAACATACCTAATATTAGACATAAAAACATATATTTTTTTTGTATGGCACTTTTATAGGTATTTAATGGTTAACCTATTTTAAATAATATTTTTTGAAATTTTATAAAAATAACATGTCAAAATACACTTCATATATGAAATGAGAATATAATAATTAGTTTGGGGTTATTTTCTGGTATTTTCTCTAAAGTTTCATTTTTTTGATGAATGATGAAAAATACAAAAATTTAACTTAAAACAACTTTTTGGTATAATTGATTTATAAAGACAAATTATATTATATACTGATTTTATAAATTATTTATATGATATTAATATTAATTAATATTATGTTAATTGGAATTAATTTCACCTTCAAATTTATTATAGAAAATGAAAAAACTTTTGAACATTTTTACCTTAAAACCTCTCATTGTCGTCCGGTAATCAAGATTAAATTAAAATTAATTTCTACCTCAGTAGGGATTGGAAGTTTGAAAATTTGACTAAACATTTGGAAAATAAATAATATGAAATGTCTAATATGGTCAACCAAGTTTTCTAAAAAATATAATAATGAATGTATTTAAAATTAATTATAACGATTGTTGTGAAATGACGCATAACAGGGGGTAAACCCTAAACATAAGGCCTGTTTTGGCCTAGAAACTTGTCTAAAATACCATTTGTGGACATATTTTAACCTATCTTTCTTTTCATAGACTTTTTAATATTATTTATTACCATTAAATAATAAAATGGGTTGGGTTCCTTGTTTCTATTATATTACAAGTGTGTCACTCGTCCAATATAAATGGCCTCCATTCCTCCCAATTACTCAAACCTCTAAATACACTTAGGATCAATCAATATCTATCAAATTAACTATCCAAAATCCATACCTTCCTCTTTTGATCCCAACATTTAGAATAACGCAATCCAAGGAATCCCTTTAGTGAAAACCAAAAGGATTAACCCAATTTAAATGTATCATTTTTCCATAAGCTCTCTACATTTTTATCCATTCTACACTCCATAAACTCTTATTATTCTATTATTATATAACAATATAACTATCATTAATATTCTTGTATCTTTTAATGATAATATTTTACCTATAATTACACACACTTCCATATAATGTGTAACAAACTTCCCATTTATGTGTATGGTGAAGTACTCCATCACAAAACAAAGATGTTTGTTTTTTTCCTGTACCAACATTCATGGGTGGGAATTTTGATGTAATATATATATATATATATATATATATATATATGATATATATAATTTCATTAACATATATTTATTATTTTAAAATATATATCTTCATAATTTCCATTTTATATAAAAATGATAACATCATATGTGGAAGTGTGGATTATCAGCCCCTCAATGTTAGGTGATACGTCCAAACGATACATGGAATGTATATATGATGGCTTTAATTTAATATTTTTCACCTACATAGACAAATATATTCTATTAATGAAATAATTAACATTCATGAAATATAATATATATATATATAGATATCTAATTTTCGTTATTATCCTTTTACACATTTAAAAAGTGATAACGTAGTTCATGGACATGTCGACTACCGCCACCCCCAAACGATGTGATTCTATATACATGAAATGAATTATATATACATTTACATATTATTAAATAAAATTTTATTTATGATATAATTATCTTTCTAGAATGATATTATGTTACTTACCTTCTTTTCATAATGATTATTGAAAAATGGAAATGTTACTCATGCGTGCGTACGACCTACCATCTCTATGAATGTGACATTGATTAATTTTTTAGAACCATATTTAATAATTGTTTTCAAAATATTAATTTATTTATACATATGATTATTATCCCATGATTATTATTCCTGATATTTTTTATAATGACCCATTTTACCATAATTGAACTACCAAATTTATTTTTATCAAATTAACCAAATTAAGTCAAAACACCTTACATAAACACAATTGTTTAAGTAGTTTTATAAAACATAGTAATAAGTGAAATAAATGATATGATAAAAATGAAAATTGTTATAAAGAAGGTAAATAAAATAACTGATATTTTTCATTCATGAATATAAAGCCAAAAGTCAAAAATTCAATGCATGGTAAGGCATATCGACTCAATTTATATTCCATTGAGATTAATTTGTTATTATTTAGATATTTAATTTTATATGGTATCTATACTTACATTTTATATTTTATATCATGAAAATAATTATTAATATTATTTTATAAATATCATTTAATTTTATTCCTTCATGGATATTATGACTCAAATTTTTAAAAGTGGTTTGGGACTCTTTGGAATATTTAATGTTTATTCTCCATAATAACATTTTTAATTATTATATTTTCAACTTTCCTTCATTTTGAGATTGGTAACATTCTCTTGAAAAAACATTATTTTTTCTCACTTAATTTCTAATAAATGGCGCACATACTTCTACTTTATGAAAAAATATCATGATTCAATAAATATCCATGATATTTTTATTTTCAATTTGAATTACTTCATCTAATGGGATTAGAGATAAAAATAACAAAGTGGAAAAGAATTTTATAACCCAATTTATTTTAGTTGTGTTATATTAGTTTTTCATTGACAATAATATAATATGATCATGTGTATAATTTTATTCAATATATGTTGATATATTTCGACTTCTATATTTGGATTTACATATTATATACATAATCTATTCATTGATTAATTATAACTTCAACATTATATTGTACTCAAGGGTTTTACATTACAATACCATTTTATTCAGGATTTTTTACACAAATTTCCATAAGGGGAAATTATATGATCATTGGATAATAAACCATTTCATTTTATTCTCCTTTATTTATTCATACCCGTTTTCATGTAATAGTATAATTTTATTACTATTTAGTAGTCCAAATGTTTTTTAATAAAACCCATATTCATTTCACTAATTATTATTGAACCCATTTTTTTCTTAAAAACATGTATTATTATAAAAAAAACCATTAAAATGATTTGGTAAAAACGTTTTTACCCTTTTTTCTTTTACCGGTGTCTCTAGATGAATCTTATTTTATCTTTTTGAATAATAACTTTTTCTAACGTTTTAACCATGCATAATGAATGAATTTTTTTACCTTGTATATAAATTAATAATTTAGTTGACACCTTTTCACTGAAATTTCCTATTCATTTTTAAAATCTTACTTTTTAGTGAAAATGTTTTAAAAATAGATTTTAAAAGAAACGTTATTTTAAAAAAATCCTCAAGAATTTTTTTAAAAGATCATTTTATTACTCTTCATAAATTATATAGACTATTTACATTAATCTATATGTGATATATTTTATTGATACCATTTGTAATCATCATCTGGATAGTGTATGATTTATTTTTCCAAGGATAGTTGTCACGACCCGTCCTCGGGGCCCATGCCGTGACTACCCCAAGCATGCCTTCCATAGGCCAGGGGCTGGCGACTAGCACCAAGGCGTAATTCCTGATAAAAATGGAAGGCATTGCCTTTATAAAGTAAACAAACACACAGATTAAGCAAGCAGAAGTAAAAACTAAGTAAAACTGGGTACAATAGTAAGTGCGGAAAAGTAAGTGGGCCAGAATACAAACCCAATTTGAAAGTAAAGTACCAATGAAAAAGGAAAAACAACAACTAAAAATTAAAGCTGCAACGTTGAGCCGTCCACTGGAAGTCCCACCTGAATGGTGTGTATAGATCACCTCCTCAGCTCCTCGGGTCCATCCGTCTCCTCCGAGTACGTCCCACCCAGTGGTCCACCTCCAGGTACTGACTTGCTCTGCAAGCCTCAACCACGATCAGCGCTGTCTGTCGTCTGCAACCAACACAACATAGTGCGGGCATAGCCCGTGTAGGGGCGAGTATACGCTACTCAGTAAGGACCCCGAGACCCCCAAAGGACTCCCAAAATCCACAAAGTATAATCCATAATGGAAAGATAAAATCACGAAGTAACATCCAACACTACTTAGGTATATCACCATACATATACCTAAGTCATCAATTCCCGTTCGGCTCCAGCAGCCATGCCGAGTTTGATCACGTCCACATTAGAGTACAACCCAATCCACACAGGATAACACAACTCAATCCACATAGGAAAGCAAGTCAATCATATTGAAGATATTGATTTAAGTCAAGACTCATCTCACATAGATATACTTCTTCATAAGACGATAGAGATGATCAAATGTAGCCACTGATTCATCTAAGCCGTTGGACCCACACAGGATAGATAGATACTAACCCCGGTAATGACCCACACAAGATCGATAGGTACTAACCACCGAAATGACCCACAAAGGATCTGACCCACACAGGATCGGTATGCACAGGCCCACACAGGACCGCTGAGCGCTGACCCACACAGGATCAGTAGGCACTAATCCACACAGGATCGTTGAGTGCTTTAGTCGTCGCTGTCGAACCCACGAAGGATTTCTATACAGTCGTCATCATCGTCGTAGTCGCAGCCAGCTCTAGGGTTCCCGCACATAGCAAGCTCATTTCGGGAGGGTCCGTTTGACGAGCCGAGGGGTTGATACATCAACTGACACGATGTCCAGAGTTGATGTATCCCAATGTTCTGTATCGTCAAAACGAACTCAACATGACAGACGGCGCGTCAATCGAACGCCCGGTCTGAGAGTTATTGGCTTTTTTGTACCGGGGGCCCAGTTGGTTTTTAAGTCAAAACTAACCTGACTGCACTCCAACTGTGTCCAATCGTCGATCAGAGTAATCCAAAAGGTCCGTCTCACTATGAAGAATCCAAAAAAGTCGACGACACGTCAATCGGACATCCAGAGCTCAAGTTATAAGTGTTTCCGCTCCGAGGGCCCAGTTGGTTTTGTGTTCGAACCAACCAGGCCATACACAAAGTTCTCTGAAACCTTGTGTGTAATATATCAAAACGACCGTCTCGATCCAAGGATCGCATCACAACTGACGGTGCGTCGATCAGAGGTACGTAACCTACGTTACGGGAAAATGACCGAAAGAGGTCCGAAAATGGGGGTTTTGGGCCTGTACCGACCCGGCCCGAGACCCCCTGGGTCGGCCCGAACCAGGTCATCCCGAGCTGGGTCCAGGTCCAACCCATTTGGGCGTGGCCCACCCTGGGCGCGCTCGGGCTGCACGCGTGGCCAGCTCGGCCAGTGTCGAGCTGGGCGGAACAGGGGGAGGGGGCGCTGCCCCCCTGATTGATGAGCCTCCCCACCCCCACCCACACATGGGGACCGCTCTTCTTCCAGCCGGGGGTTACGAACCCCTGGTATCCCCCTAAAACGGCCCACCCAGTCCAGCCGGCCGGTTGCTGCCGCCGCGGGACCGCCGCGGTCCCGTCCTCCTGCTCCGGCAGTCGGCGGTTCCGGCAGCCGCTCCCCACACATCAGCGGCCATAGGCCGCGGCCTTGTCCGTAAGGCACGGCGCGACGGCGCCACGCCCCTCCACCGCAGACCCGCTCCGGTCGTGGCTCCTTTGAGGTTCCCCGGCGCGGCGCGACGACGTCGCGACTTTGTTCGACCCCAACAACACGGCGCGACAGCACCGCTCTTCTCCGCCCATTCTTCATTATTTCCGCGCGGTGCAACGACACTGCACTGCTTTGCTCTTGCTGCAATAGAAATCAAGCATCACGGGGGGAGGAGAGTCGACCATGTTCGTACAGTCCGACCTCCTCCCGTTATTGCGATAACTGGCAGCTCAATTAGAAAATGATGAATGTCGAAGAAATTATTCACGAAGAAGAAATTAACCCCTACCTCGATGAAATTGTTGAATGAAGGTTCTTCACGGAATTGAACGTCACGGAAGGAGGCGTCGTGGAAAAGGGTTCTGTACACGCTGACAGAGATCGTCCGAGGAGGAATGGTGTGTCCCTTCCTTTGTCGCGGGAAGAAGAAACGAAGGAAGGCGCGTTGGTGTTCTTCAAATTCATCAAGGAATATGATTGAGTTCTTTGTGGAAGGATGAAACTCTTCAAAAACTAGAACTCTCCCAAAACACACAACACAACAAGCTCCAACCCAAATAAAATAAGACACCACTTATTTTATCACTCAAGCCATGTATTTCAAAAATACAAAATTCAAAAAAAAAGAAACCACTTAATTAATTAAACCTATGTTATCATAATAAATGGAGAGTTTAAGGGGTTAGGGAATATGATGGGGTGGGGTTCGTGTGGCCCCCACCGCCCTCATAACCTCATATGGGAAGTTGGGTGGTTGTGGTCCCCACCAACAACTTCCCATGAGGGAATTAAACTAAAAAGGATAAAATAAATTGCACACAATTTATTTTACCTAACATTTTATTTCCCTAATTTTTTAACAACTCTTCTCGATAAAACGCAACTTCGAAAAAGGTGTTCCTAATCAATTACCGGCGCTGCGGTTTTATCGGTACCCTCAGATTTCAATTCCGAGCACCGGATAAAAAGTTAGAAAAACCCGCTCGTTCGTTCACTGAACGTACCCGAGCTAAACTTCGGGAAAATTATTCTGGGATCACCGGGCCTCAGAATGAGGTGCCGTCCAAAAATGCATTCTTGTAAAATCCCAATGAAAATTAAGAAAAAATTTCCCTTGAATTTTAGGGGTCTTTACATTACTCCCACCTCAGGGGTTTACGTCCCCGTAAAGATACATCATAAATTAGGGAAACAAATGTGGGTACTGTGCACGCATCTGAGCCTCCCACTCCCAAGTGCTCTCCTGAAGGTTCCCGTGCTGCCATCTGATGCGGACTAGAGGAATCGACCATCCAAGTAGGACCCGCTCCTGTTGATCCTTGATCTCCACTGGGACCTCCGCAAAAGTCACCCCATCATCAATATCCATCTCCCCATTGTCAATGATATGCGTCGGGTCATGCACGTATCTCCTCAACTGAGATACGTGAAAGATGTCGTGCACCCGGTGCAACTGAGGTGGTATAGCTAGGCGATAAGCTACCTCACCAATCCTACTGAGGACCTAGAATGGTCCGATGAAGCACGGAGCCAACTTGTCGCCTCGGCCAAATCTCCGTAATCCACGTCGAGGTGAGACCCGTAAGAAGATGTGGTCTCCATCCTCGAAATCTAGTGGTCTCCGCCTCCTGTCAGCATAAGACTTCTGCCGGCTCTGAGCTATCCTCATCCGCTCCTGGATGACCTAGACCTTCTCCGTCATGGCCTGGACCATCTTTGGTCCCACAAGTACTGACTCCATAGGGTCTGTCCAGCACAGTGGTGATCTGCAAGGTCGGTCGTACAATGCCTCGTATGGTGCCATCTCGATGGTGGAGTGGTAGTTGTTATTGTACGTGAACTCTACCAAGGGTAGGTGATCCTCCCAGTTGCGACCAAAGTCCAGGACACATGCACAGAGCATGTCCTCGAGATTCTGAATGGTCCTCTCCATCTGACCATCTTTCTGAGGGTGAAAGGCGGTGCTCAGATGTACCTGCGTCCCGAACGCCTCATGAAACCCCTTCTAAAGCCGGGAAGTAATGAGAGCTTCTCGATCGGAGATGATAGATGATGGCACACCATGAATCCGTACAATCTCTTGAATGTAGAGGCGTCCCAAGCTCTCTACTGAGCCCTGCTCTCTGATGGGTAAAAAGATGGCCGACTTGGTGAGTCGGTTGACAATCACCCATATAGAGTCGTGACCTCTGGAAGTGCATGGATGTCCAGTCACGAAGTCCATAGATATCCTGTCCCACTTCTACTTCGGGACCTCCAAAGGCTGTACCAAGCCTACTTGTACCTGGTGCCCTGCCTTCACCTGCTGACAGGTGAGGCATTGAGAAACGAACTCTGCTATAACCTCTTTCATACCCGGCCACCATTGCTGTCATCTGAGATCCTGGTACATCTTCGCCACTCCGGGATGTACCGCTAAAGGGGAAGTGCGGAACTCCCTCAACACCTCCTCCTGTAAAGCAGCTGGTACCATGGTACCTCCCCTGAAAATGATGATGTGATCTCCTCCCACATAGAATCCATCAGGTGCCTGTCCTGAAGATATATGTGCACGACGCGTCTCACAGTCATCGTCCCCACGTTGTGCCTCTCTGACCTGCTAAAGAAGTGGAGGAGGGACTGTGAGTGACTGTAAAAAGGATGCTCTATCACTATCCATGAAGGACATATACAAAGCGGCTAGCTGCTCTGTCACCTCCCCAAGTAGCTGAATGCCCGTCCTCCTACTGAGAGCATCGGATACTACGTTCCCCTTCCCAGGAGTATAGACTATCTCAAGGTCACAATTATGGAGGAACTCGAGCCATCACAACTGTCTCAGATTCATGTCCTTCTGCGAGAAGATGTACCCGAGACTCTGGTGGTCAGAGTAGAATATAAAGTGCTCTCCCATTAGGTAGTGTCACCACATTTTTAGAGCGAAGACCACTGATGCTAACTCCAGGTCATGGGTAGCGTAGTTCTTCTCATGCTTCCTCAACTGACGTGACCCATTTGGGCGCGGCCCGACCCGGCCTGCGCGGCCCGGCCCGTCCTGGGCGTGGCCCGGCCTGGACGTGGTCGGGCTGCCCGCATGGCCAGCTCGGCCGGTGCCAAGCTGGGAAGAACAGGGGGGCGTGCTGCCCCCTTGATTGATGAGCCGCGGCCCCCCACATGGGGGCCTCTCTTCTTCCATCCAGGGGTTACGAACCCACGGTCTCCCCTGAAACGGATGGCTCGGTCCGGCCGGCCGGTTGCTGCCGCTCCCTGCACCTCCGCAGAAATGGCCGACAGTTCCGATCACCACTCCCTGCTCCTCCGCAACCATAGGCCGTGACCTTGTCCGTACGGCACGGTGCGACAGTGCTGCGCCCCTACGCCGCGCCTCCTTCAAGGTTCTCGGCGCGGCACCGCGGCTTTGTTCGACCCCAACAGCGCGGCGCGATGGCGCCGCGCTTCTCCACCCATTCTTCATTATTTCCACGCGGTGCAATGGAACCACTCTGCTTTGCTCATTCCGTAACAAAAATCAAGCATCAAGGGGGGAGGAGAGTCTACCGTGTTCGTGCGGTCCGACCTCCTCCCATTATTGTGATAACAGGCGGCTCAATCTGGAAATGATGAACGGAGAAGAATGTATTCATGAAGAAAAAATTAACCCCTACCTTGATGAAATCATTGAATGAAGGTTCGTCGCAGAATTGAACGTCATGGAAGGAGGCGTCGCGGAATGGGGTTCTGTACACACTGACTAAGATCGTCCGAGGAGGAATGGTGTCTCCCTTCCTTTGTCGTGGGAAGAAGAAATGAAGGAAGGTGCGTTAGTGTTCTTCGCGTTCTTCAAGGAAGATGATGGAGTTCTTCGTGGAAGGATGAAGCTCTTGAAAAACTAGAACTCTCCCTAAAACACAACACAACATGCTCCAACCAAAATAAAATAAGACACCTCATATTTTATTACTCAAGAAATGTATTTCAAAAATACAAAATTCAAAAAAAAAAAACCACTTAATTAATTAACCCTATGTTGTCATAATAAATGGAGAGTTTAAGGGGTTGGGGAATATGAATGGGTGTGGTTCGTGTTAGCCCCACCGCCCTCATAACCTCACATGGGTAGTTGGGTGGTTGTGGGCCCCACCAACAACTTCCCATGAGGGAATTAAACTAACAAGGATAAACAAAATTCACACAATTTATTTTACCTAACATTTTATTTCCCTAATTTTTAACAACTCTTCTCGATCAAACGCAACTCTGGAAGAGGTGTTCCTAAGCAATTACCGGCATTGTGGTTTCATTGGTGCCCTTGGATTTCAATTCTGAGCACCAGATCAAAAGTTAGAAAAACCTTCTAGTTCGTTCATTGAACGTACCCGAGCTAAACTTCGGAAAAATTATTCCGGGCTCACCGGGCCTCAGAATCAGGTGAATTCAGAAATTGCATTCTTTTAAAATCCCAAAGAAAATAAAAAAAAAATTTCCCTTGAATTTTATGGGTCTTTACAATAGTATTGACTTCCAATTCTTTGATTTATTTTTTAGTCCCCTAAAAATATTCAGTCTCATATGATCATTGAAAAGTAAATTCCTCTTAAAATATCTATTTCATTTTACATAGATATTAAATTTTTCTAAACTGTTTACAACTCAACATATGGTGTTAACTTTCATATATATTATATTATTGATGGACATATTGATAATTTTGTATTGTTTATTCAATTAAGATATATGATAAGGAATATTTCATATTTTGAATATTAGATATAAGGATTTCTTTCGAAATGAAAGGATGGATGAATTTTAGGAATTATACTGCTCTTCAATGTATCGACAGGTTCTCATGAGAAAATGAGGTTGTGAAAATTATACATGATTCTACCCATAGTTTTAAACTGTGTTCTAAAATGTCATTATGGTATATGTTTTAATGTTCGTCAAACATTAAATACCTTAAGAGAGAATTATATCCATTTAGTTTAAATTATTATTCATCATTTAGTTTTTTCATCGACATGTCTATTGATATATTTAATTTTTATTTCATTAATTAAATGTCATGTGTTTCAGTTTTTTAACTTTCAATATTTATTTACCCTTATCTAGTTATTTAAATGGAATTTATTATCATTTAACATGAATTATTGTATATTTACTTCCTTTTATCCTATTGTTTACATGGAATATGGTTTTAGTTAATTAATATTCCATATTTATTATTCTCATTGATTCGTTAATGTTTTCACTATCCTTTTCCCTTAATAAGAATTTGAGACCGACCTTATTATGTTTTTTCCCTATTAATCCAAGAAGTATTCTATAAAATATATGTAGGGATATTATATATGGAATAATTTTATCCTTGAATTTATTTAATAATAAAAAATTATGTTTTAATTAGAATATTAATTTTTAATATAAGACTCAGGTATTTTTCACATTTACCAATACTAGTAAACTGATTGTTCATTCTGAATTTGATTCCATATAATCATGATAATGTAATTGATAGCATACACCATCTCTGGGATATCTGGGGGTGGTTCTCTACATTATACATATCATATTTATTACTATTATTCATAATGTGGGTAAATAAAACATAAGAAAATGGTATGCTCAAATGCCCATTTTGTGTAAACATGGGAATTATCAAGGATAACATTGACATAACATGAATATATGGGTATGAAGATATGAGCATAAAATCTTAGAACCATACCCCACATATCATAGATCATAATCTTGATTCATGGAATAATGATTTGTAGTTATTAAGAGATAAATCATAATGTAATTGAAGAATACAAGTATGGTAAGAAAAACATTGGCATAAGATATAAGTTTCTTGTTTACAAAAAATCATGGAAAATCATTTGCATGGATAGAGATATCACATAAAATACTATGATAGTGGATTTGGTTCACTTCCCAAAGCATTGTAGCACTAATCGTTCAATCTGAATATTATCATCTTGGATAGAGTCCCTTATTTAATATGGTATAGTCTCTATTATATTATTATTTTTCTCTTGGGATATCTATCATTTTCTAAAGAATTTGAAGTATATATAATTTAGGAACCACCAATAGCATAACTAATATCATAAATATTTTTACCAAATATAATAAAACATTCTTCGTATCCAATCCTATGGGAATTAAATGTTTTTCATAATCAATTCATTATATCATAATCCAAGGAAAAATTGTTTTGATAAACAATTCATCCAATCATCGTAGCATAACTAATGAAAAAGCGATGAGTTTCATAATTTTTTTCCATAATAATAATATTTTTTATAGATAAAGAATATTGATTTTATCATTGTATTATAATCAAAATTAAATCACAAGTAACATCAAAAGATATTATCATAGAAGAAAATTTTCATTAAAAGGTAACTAGGAATGTTTCTTATGGAATACAATATTATTGGTTTGAAAAAACATCATTAAAATTTTAAAAACATTATAGATACTCAAAAAGAAATTTTATTTGAAAATTACCTTGGAACCTTGTAATGTAATATTCAATGAATTTATATGTCTTGAAATCATTATGTTTCCTTCATGCCATACAAGTTTATTTTTTAAAAACATTTTAAAAAGTAAATCATGGGTAAATGTTCATTTTAAAAAATTCATGAACATTATAATAATTTATGAAAAAAATTTATAATAAATTAAGAAATGGAGGAAAAATAATTCTCGACCATAGACAGAAATAATGTTGGTTTTCATTAAAATATTATTTTAGTATCATTAATGAAAACAGAGATGTAAATAAATAAAAAATACATATTATAAATAAATAACCATGTAATTTTAATTTTAATTTTCCTCTAGAGATTTATATCATAATAATTATTAAATAGAATCTAAATAATATTCAAAATTGATTAACAAGGAGATTATAACATAAAACCCTTACATCTTTAGAGAAATTTGAATCATAATCCCTTTGAATAAATTAATTAAAATGGAATGTTGAATTCATTTTACCAATGTATAATAAATATATAAATTTTAAAAGGGAAGTATATAATACTCATAAAATAAGATAAGATCATGACATAACATATGTCCAAAAGAAGGTAAATATAGATGATAAAACCTTACCTTGAGCTCGACATTTTTTGGGAGAACTCCAAATTCCTTGGAATTAAATTTAAATTTATTATAATTCTAAATAATATTAATTTACATAGTTATAATATCATATATGGTCCATTAATATCATATCAAAATCCTTATATTAGTAATTCAGTATTAAAATTTTTATTTCAATGTGTTAACTATTTCATTTATGTCGACTATTTCAGTTTTTTAGTTGTAGTTATTTTACATTTCTCATTCCGTCATCATATAATAAATTTAAACATTTATATAAATATCATATATAATATATATAGTCATCCATAAAATATAGATACAGAAAAAAGAAATACATCATTCATAGAGATAGTAGGTTGTGTGTGTGCGTGAATACAATTTTCACTTTTCGAAGGATCGAAAAAAAGAAATGTAATTAATAAATCACCTTTATTGAATAATTATTATATATTATAAATAATTATATTGTTTAAATATATGAAAATTACAATCCATGTAAAATTTAATTGAAAAAAAATCACATTTTCTAGTGGAGGTGGTAGTCTACACACACACTAGAGCAATGTTATAATTTTTCATCATATTGGACAGTAAGAAGGTATATATTCTATTATAAATAAATATTTATAATTATTATATAAGTATATTATAAAATAATTAAACCCATCTTAATAAAAAAAAATATGATGGTGAATAATGAATTATATCACTACATGGAGACGGTCATCCCTACGTACACACGAGCAAAACATTTACTTCACATTTGATACTAAAGAGGGTGGATAATGGTTATTTAATAATAAAAATAAAAATACATAATAATTAGTATACGTTATTTATTATTTTATGATAAATTAAATAGATTTATAGGAGGTAAATATGGATTAAAAATTAAGTTATCGGTTAAGTTTATCACCTGTTCTTTGAGCGAATGCCTTTAGATCTACTCATAAGGGTCCACTGAATAGTCTTTTTAGATTACCAATAACTACATAATATTAGTAAGGATTTGTAGAATTGTTTTTGTCATATATTGTTTTATATATATGGCTCAAAGTGTTTTAAGGATTTTGAAGGAGGGGTTTTATATTATAAGGGTGGGAGAAGGAACACATGAATTTTCTCTAAATATTGAAATATATTAAATTCATTGTGATGAAATATTAATACAAATAGAAATAAATTCAATTGAAAATATTTATATGGTTTAAATAAAATCATAATATATAAATGATACAATTTTGGGTGTCATTTCAATATTTATTATTTTGATCAGTCCCATTGTTGTTATTTTTTACCATAACCTATACAATTACTATTTTCACTATAAATTTTTATGAATGCTTTCATAAATGGAATTGTTACACATATATGGTTTGTATCTGATTTTTCAAACCATATTTCATTCTCATGAATATTAATAATATTTTTTATTAATTTTTAGTCATTTTTTAAATTACTATTTATTAATAAATATAATAATTTTAAACATCTGAACAATTCAATTATGTTGACTTGAATAAAACAAAAAAAAGTCATTAAAATTAGAATATTGTAATTTGAAACATCAATAATATGTTATATTTATCAAAATAATTTTGTAAAACCATTACTAACTCAAATTATATTACATTAATTTTTTTTAAAAACATTTATTTATATTTTTTTAATTCAAAAAAATTATATTAGCATTGAATAAACATTTAAGGTAATTGTTTAATAACAAACAATAATAATAAATTTTCATCATGAATATAATTTTATTTTGAAAATTTGACCATTATGATTCATTCATAACTTTCAGTGTCACTCTATGAAATCTTAAGGGATATTTAAAACTAAGAGTGTGATAATTTGAAACTTTCTAAGCAATAAATATTTTATGGGCACTTTTTATGGATTCGTGTAGCTTAAAAAATTTATTTTCGTGACTAAAGATATAAGGGTGGATTTAGATTAAATTAATATTAATTTATATGTAAATGAGTTACCTTAACACTTAGTTTAACCTATATTAAACTTATTTACACTTTACCGAGGTGTAAATGTTACCATGGTAACAATAAATTATTCCCTGAAATAAAAGGGGCCAATTTAAAAAAATTAAAACACTAGATTCAAAATATGGAATCCATTTTATCAAATTTAATACCTACTTGTTGTGGATTATTTTTAATAATTTCATAAAACACAATGAAAATTTATTTTAGGAAAATATAGATTTAATTGTAAAATTAAATATATCATTATCCCATGCATAGTAAAAAAATTAAATGACTAAAAAATTTTAATATAAATTTTATAAAATTAATTAAAATAATTCACAAATTTTGAATTAATTAATTTTAAAAAATTAATTGTATATATTAAAATATATATTTTCCAGAAAAAAATTTCTACTTTATAATTCTTTCATTTTAGTATTTAAAATCCTTTGATAGAAAAAAATTATTTTACATATCCGCAAACCATATTTTTAAAAAATTATTCAATTTAATTCATACCTTTAAATTGGATGTCTCGATTATAATTGTATACTCTATTAAAATATATTTATAATCGAGGTTGTGTTTATCACAATCTATAAAAAAATTATTTGAGGATAAATATTTCTCAAAATCATATTTTGTAACATTGTACCCAATAAAATATGAAATTATCCCCTTAAATTCAACCAATATGGTATAAAAAATTGGGATATCTCTATTTCATCACATCCCTGGGTTCCCATGTAGTTTCATTAAATTTATTATTTCTATGTAAAACTTCAATCATGTCTGTAGCATTGTTCCATAGAACATTATATAAATGATCTATTATTTCAACAGGATGTTCCCAATAAGAATGATCCTGATATAATGGAATAAACTATAAGTTTATTACATGTGAAGGATCCCCTATCTATTAATTCGTGAGATATACCTAAAACACATCATGAGATTGCGAGAGGTTTGGTGTAATCATCAAGCAGTAATCTATAGTCCCAACACATTCTTGAATTTTAAAAGGGAAATTATACCTATGAATTAGATTTACTCTATTTTAAAATTTCATAAACCTTTAACATGGAGAAATCCATATAAAATCGTTCTCATCAACTTCATATTCCATATTACACAAGTGATTTGTAGTAATGATTTTATATTTAATATGAGATGTGTTGATAGGAGTTTGAATGACTCTAACATTCTATGTCACTTCCATAGCTAGAATTGTTCTGAATATTTTTATTTCATCATATTCATCATTTACGGTTGGATTTTTACACTTATTCCAATCGAGGACAAAATAATGTTCAATATAAATTCTCAAATAAAAGTTATTGATGAAATAAAAACACATCTAGAAGAATGTGTTGGTCCCCACCACCTTTAAAATCCATATATCTATATAAAATAATATCCTATTGTGTTTCATTTATTTTCACAGATATAATTTATATTATAGGCTGTTATGTAAAACTAAAACTCAACTTTAAATACATATGCAACTCAAGGATTCACAAGAAGATTGTGGTAATCCTAAAATCACAATCACATACAATATTAGGTGGTACTCCTTGAAAAATTTCATGGATAATATATTATTTTTATTTTATCAATAGATAGATATTTACTAATAGTAATATAGTTGGTTTACTTTATAAGGCTTCAACTAGAGCCCATTATGAATTATGGCCTTTAGATGTTTTGGGGAGTCTGATAAAAAACTCAGGGTGTTGTATTCCCATTTCCATTATGGTATGAGTAATAGTCGTAACATATCCTTACAATCCTATCTCTAATCCTTAACATGAAAACATTTTAAACACTGAGATATATATTTATAAATATATCTCTTTATGTTTCCCCCAAAAAAAATACAATTTTGGATATCTCTATACATCAATTTTAAATTGAGAATTATTTAATATGAGTCTCATCCAATAGATCCTTCTACAAATTTGGTAGGTGTGGAACATATACAAATTTTCTGAAAAATATTATTCCATCAACATCATGGTTAAAACTAAAAACATATTTTACCTTTATCTGTAGCCGAATATCTTCCATCTACTACTCATTAATCTTTGCTTAGATTTATGGTTGAACACTCATTTGTGAAATAATTTCCCCCCATTCCATCATGATTTGATGATCAATCCTTAAAAAATATAGAAATATTATATATTTTTTCACCATCATAATTGATAGTATAGTATGATTTTTATGACTTAGTGAAACTACCATGTTTTTCACTTTCCTATGCTGGAAATAAATTGAGCATTCATAATAATTAGTCATATCCCACTATCTTCTCTAGTGTATAGTCTACTATTTCTATGTAAAAATTTAATTTAATATTTTATGATTTGTAGATATGTCACACCATTCTCTATAAATATATGTTTCTATATATTTAATGACAAAATTACAACAGTTAACTCCAAATATTATATTATGTGATTTTACTTATAAATCATCATCCTTCTTGAGGCATAGTATTTGACCATATTTTACATCAAGACAACACATCATAGTACTTTCATCGATGAATCACTATAGATTTCAAACCCTTCTCCCATACATTATTATGTAAGAATAGTCTCAATCTCTAACCTTCCCTTTAGTACAAGAAATTATCTTCTCATTTATATATATTATGGAACTAATCACCCTTCCATGTTAACATGGTGGGTATATTAGATATTCATGAAAAATTATTTACAAAGAACAAATAATATCAAGTAAAAAAACAATACAATGATTATAGGTCATAGTGGTCATTATGGGCCAACATTCAATAACTCTTATCATTGGATGATCTACTGGTATAACCTCACATATACTTGTTTAACCAACAAATCAATCTTTACGATACATAAATTCCTAGATGGTATATCTCTTTTTAAAAAGTATCTTTCATCATGGAATTTAGTATAATTCTAAAATTATATTCATGGTATTCCATTCCCTAAGAATATATTACAATATCATTTATAAAGGATACATTAACATGGTCATGGTAATCATTAAATATTAAATTCATTAAATCTATAAACGTATTGGGGGAATCAGTAAGTGAAAATGGAATAACTATAAATCCATAGTGTTTATGCCTAGTATAGAATGTTTTCATGGTTATTTCCCAATTATTAACCATCATGTTATGACATCTATTATTATGATACTTCATATAAAAGTATTTATATATATATATAGTTGATCAAAAGAATAATTAATATAGGGGTAGATGATACTTGTTATTGATTGTGGCCTTGTTAAGATCTAAAAAATCAATATAGAGTCAAATTTATCCATTATTATTGATGTCAAACAAATAATTAAACCCCACGTAGATGCAAATGAATGAATGAATCCATTTTCAAGATTCTAATTGATTTTATTTTTCAATTTCTGTAACTCAATCAGATCAATTCTAGATATTGTATTTGAAGTATGTATATAACCTAATATGAGTTCTTTTGGGAAATAAAATTCTCTATTCTGTGGAAGAAAAGAAAATTATTCTATAGAGACACAAAATAATTATCATACAATATAAAATTCATTTATTTTTATTCCACCCAACAATATGATATTAGAAACCATTTCTAATTGGAATTAAGACCCAAAATGGAAATGAATTCCAATGGAAGTTCATATTTATCACTGCATCTATATAAAATTATAGAACAAAACATAATATAAAACATAAAATTCCTTCATCAAAAATTGATGCTGTCTTTATATAAATAAATCAAATTAATGACCAAAATAAAATCAAATACAACAAGATGTAGAATAATAAGATTTTTATGAATAATATTCCAATAAATTCAATAAGAGAAGAATCACACACATGATATATGATCATCAAACCACGTGGGTTTTAATAATAATTCAGTAAAAAATAATTTTTGGTGGAATATTTATACCCTTATAAATTTCATTAGATACAGTATAATGGATAGAACCTTTTCAAAAAATACATTATCAATTCCATAGTGGATGGTACAGTGTATATGTCACCACTTCCTTACCATAACCCTAATAAAAAATATATATTTGAGGATATTTTACATGTTCTCTCAACACAATTGTCTTAGAATATTTATCATTATCATTATCCTTTGGATTTGACATAGGTAATTATAATTCACATACTCCCTATATTTTAATCCCTAGATTAGGTGTGGTTTACTCTAAAGAGATTTATCTCTATTCTCAAAAATTTATGATGTCTTCCTATCGCTCTAATATTCAATTTCCCAATTATATTCATTTCTACACATTTTTTTACCATCCCTACTAAGAAATTTTCCTCTACGTTTTCTTCAACACATCAAGAATAAAATAAACTATCAACTTCTTATTTCTATTATATTTGGAATTTCCCACAAATTCCATATTTTTCCTTATCAAAACCATTTGATGGATATGTAAATTCAAAATCATTTTCCACATTAATAGCACATCAAATGAATTATTCATTGTAACTATTTTCTCGAATCACTAAAACGATTTTGATACATGGTTTTAAGCCACTTAATAATCAATAAACCTTAATTTTATCTTGGAAGATAATATTATAATTTTACCTCACATGTATCATAACATTTTCCTCATAGGTACCAACTAATTCATTATCCTATTGTTTTATAGAAAGTACTTCTATATTTTTTACTGTCAATACAAGGGATATACATATTAAAAATGAAACTCATAAAATCATCTCCTTCATATAGTAAGTTTATTCCAATTTTATATTATTCTTGGTAAGAGTCTGCCATGATCCACATTACCTCCCAAATTATAGATAGACAAAAATACATTATCATGTACATAGACTGGATAATAGAAAATATATTTTCCTTGGTACTGATATATTGCTCCAAATCTAGTGGACTATTAGAACCAATTAAGAAATTTGAATGTTTTTTCATGAAGGATTTAATATAAAGTCGTTATATAGTTTGATTTGCTGGATTTTAAGCATGATTAATTTCTTGATAATTTTTCAGAGCATAGAAATTAGATTTTTTGTTCCAACTCCCATAAAATTTCACTTCATATTGTGAATATCAAGAATTTTCTCCCACATTAAACATTGAAATCATATTATCATATAAAATCCATAGACTAAAACTGTGATTCATAGTGTGATAATGAAAAAATATAGTTTGAAAAAAAATACTCGTGAAAAATAATTGTTAAAATTTAAAAATAAAGACAACATGTTATCATTATGTGACACCTTATGTTTAATGTAGGCCATACATGAACAGTATATACTTTTTAGTATATTATCATACACTTAGACATATCCAAAGGATTCTCAAAAACATTTGTCATTCATGTTTCAAAAGCTGACTAAAACATTTTCAAAAAAAAAAATTGACCTCTATTTTTAATAATTTTTTTTAAAATTTTATTAATTGAATAAATAATACATAACTTTATGATACATTCCATAATCATATTGGACAATTTAATTAGTTAAATTTGATACATAAAAAAGTAGTTCAGAAATGCATTATATAACATTCCACTAAAATATTAATAAATATCTCACTCATTTAACATTAAAAAAATTAGTACCATTCCTCATTACCTAGAGAATAAAAACAAAGGAAATGTGTGGGATTAAATGATCAGTAATAGAAAACAAGGGAGATATCAATAATTAAATGGTAATAACATGGGAATAAGGTTTTGAGAACATGATCATAATATTTTAAACCTATACCATACTTTTCATAAATCATAGTCTTGATACATGATATAATGAGTAAAATTTCATAAGACTATAATCCTAATGGAATCTAAGAAAATGATTTATGAAATAATAATATTTTACTAAGACATAGGTTACGAGAGTACATAAAATCATAGAAACTCACTTTAATATTAGAGAAGGATCACTTCCAAAAATATAATAGTGGATTTTTTTCACCACAAAAACCATTTTATTCATCAAGGATCACTCCTAAGACTATAAAAGTGTACATAGTCTCGTCCTAATCGACATCAACTCCCCATTATAGTATTCTTTATCAACATAGATATATATTTACCTTATGAATTGGAGGGATATATACCTCCAAGGCAACCAATCCCATAATTTAAATAAAACATGTGTGGTATAGAAGAGAAAAAAAATTCTTCATATCATAACACATGAAAATTAAATGGGTTTTATAACCATTTCTTCATAAAATTACCTACAGAAAAAATAGGTTTGAAAATCATATAATCAATTAATCATAAAATAACATATATAAGAGGGTTTATATTCACACACACACACACACACACACACACACACATATATATTAATCAAAATAATAACTACCCATATATTAAAATTCATATTTTATCATGAATTAATATTCACTAGTAAATAATAAGGGACATCGAATTATATTCTCCTTGAGAAAAATTCATTAAAAATATCATTATGAATGTTTCTTGATTGAAAGAATATTTTCAGTTTGAAACGACATATGTAATATATAAAATATACCAATTAGTAAACAATACATTTTATTTGAAATAACCATGGTATCTTGTAGAATATAATTTAAACAAATGATTAGATATGGTTTTGGGATATTCCACTAATCTCACATGTTTTAAAAGAAAACATATCTTTTAAAAAATGTATATAGGATAAAAATTTACCTCATTAAGAAATTATAACGAATATTAATTTCAAAATCTATATTAAAAATTTATTAATGGGATTTTTAATTTAAACACTTATCGGAGAATATTAAAAATATTCTTAAAATCATTTTTATAACACAATGATATTGAAGATAAAATGATTTTCAACTAAAGTGTGAAATATTGTCGATTTTCCTTAAAAATTATATTTTCTTCTCTAGGGAAAATAAATAATGTAAAAGAAAAGAAATTACAAATTCCTAGGTAATAAATATATTATAATAAAATTTATGATTTATATGAGTGTTAAATCATAATATTTCATCATTAGAAACATAATAATAAAAAATCCTAATAAAACAATGATGATGTAAAATAAAACCATCACCATAATGGTAACATTTGAATCAAAATACATTTAAATAATAAATTTAAATGAAATTTAATAACATAAAAATATGTATAACAATGATATAACATGTCAAGGGGGTTATATACACCTCATAAAATGTGATATTTTCTAGACATTACATATATCCCAATGAAGATAAATTGAGAGGAAAAATGCTTAACTCACGTTACAACTCATCGAAAGCTCTTTAAACTCGTGTATTATAAATTTTAATTTATTAATATTGTATATAAGAGTCGTATATAAACATTTAGAATAATCTTTAAAATGAAAATAATATAATAATTCTCATTCCAATATTCATAATTATATCGTTATATTCATGTATTAAAATCAAACATGTCATTATTACTATCCATGTAAAATGTAAACTAAAAAAATCACATCAATTTGTAGATGTGGTAATCCACACATATGTATGAGTGAGATAATTATATTCAAATGGATTTGAATATAAGAAGTTAAATGTTATTTTATAATTCTATATGTATAATTATATAATTAGTATCATATATAAACATTAAACCCATAAAAATAAGAATCTATGTAATATGGTGCTGGAAAATTAATTTTATCACTTTCTAAAGATGGCGAGTCATATGTATGCTTGAGTGATGCGTTCAAAATTAACATGATGAGAAATAGGGTGGATAATGGTTATTTTATAATAATAATAATATTTTTTCATCATATTTTGGATACTAATCTGTTTTACTCTAAATACCATATGTGTAGAGGAATTAAACAAGAGCTTAAAAAGTGATCAGTTATATCTATTAAAATATCTTTTAATAAACTCCATTATATATCCTCTAAATAATACTTGGGTTGGTCATTTAG
The DNA here is from genome assembly GCA_963277665.1 of Viscum album. Taxonomy (NCBI): domain Eukaryota; kingdom Viridiplantae; phylum Streptophyta; class Magnoliopsida; order Santalales; family Viscaceae; genus Viscum; species Viscum album. The sequence goes on from OY728146.1 coordinate 530,323,076, forward strand.
TAAAACTATAACTTCCAAAATGTGGATAAGGATTTTTAGTTGGGATTTTTTACGGTATATTGAATATGAATACCCAATGTGTTGTAAGGAAGAAGAATGAGTGAATTACTTTTATATGGAAAGCAGATGACATAGTTGTTACTTCATAAAAGATTAAAATATAATAAGGTCAATGTTAATAAAAATGATTCCAAATATATCTTAATTTGAAGAAAAATTTCATTTGGTTGAAGTAACATCATCGAATTTAATAGATATAGAGTTGGAGTAATTTTATAACTTATCTATTTTATTAATCACCTTTTTAATTTTTTATGACACTAATAGTGGAATCAAATATTTTATAAAATAAAGGGTTATGAATGTTAGTATAAATAGAAAAGTGATTCAAGAATATATCATGGTTTATCTGTTAAAAAATATTTCATTAACATGGGAATGGTTATTTTTAATTAATTTTAAATCTTTTAAATTTTATTCTTTTCAATGCACACAATAACAGAAAACCAGCCCAACGACTCGACCCCACAATGCATGTATCAAACCCCACTCACCTGGAGGGGGGTGAATTTTGTATATTTTAATAAAATATTATTTATTATAATATATGATTAATTTAAATTTTAAAACAAATAAAAAAATTTAAGAAAAAATTATTCGTTATAAAATATATTAATTTGAATTTTAAAACAATTCAATCAAACTGAAACTAAATAACCCAAGGTAAAAGTAAAATTCCAATTTAATCATTTAAATATAATTAATATTATAAATTTATCTTAAAAATTTGGAACAATATAAATCAATCATATTAAATTATATTTTTTATAATCATTTCTTTTAACTTTTTTATAATTTGAAGAAAGACCGTGTTTTCATTATGAAATAATCTAAGTAAAAATTTTAATCACATAAAATTACTTTCAAAATTTATTTAATGTTATTTAATTATTAATAAATGAACCTAAAATTAATTTAAAACATTCTATATTCTCTACGTGAATTCATAAGAGAAATTTAAAACTTATATAGTGAAATTTTGTATATTTCTTTTCATTCGGTATTATATAAATATTTTAATTGAACAAGTATCTTATAAATATTTAATATTCATGATTAATTTGTTAGGATTAAAATTTACCTAATCCAATATGCCTTTAAATGAAAATTTTTTCCTTAACACTTAGAATTAACCTCTATTAACCTGATTTACCCTTTGGTGAGACGATACATTTTATGAAGGTTACTATTTATAATCCCTAAAAGTAAAAAATGAAATATTAATAAAATTTGAACATATTTATTCCAAATGTGAAATCAATTTTATCAAAATTAATGTTTTATGTTGTTTAAATTAATATTTCAATATGTTCACAAAATGCGATGAAAACTGCTTCTGAAAAATATAACGCTTTGTGTAAATTTAGATTTATTCTTATCCCATTCTAGTAAAATATTATATTAATTTTTTATAAAATATTATTTTTTTAATTTATAAATATAATTGAAATTATTCAAAAATAGTTATTTATTTAATTAATAAAATTACATTACATGGATATTTTTTTTAGAAAAAAACTCTTTAATACTAAATTGTTTTCATTTTTTTAATTCAAATAAACAAAAAATCAGAGAATATATTTTACATGTCTGTAAAAAATAAAATTTTTAATAAATTATTTAATACTATTCATAAATTATAATTTAATCGTTAGGTTTTAAAAGTATACAACATTATTTTTCATTTAGTCTTTGAGTTCCTTGTATTGCATGCTATCAAAATAAATTTATTTGAGGAGAAATATGTTTTAAAATATTATTGTGTTATAGTTACCTGGTCATTAATTAATGATCCATGTGTTATATGTTATACTGAGGTTATGGGATATATTCCTTTGGACATAAATCCAAAGCACGATTAATGGGGGATTTTTTGTGTCCTTGTTGGCACATGATGAATTAAAGGTCATTGTTTATTTTCTTTCTTTATCATTATATACAAATGTATTCATATTTATGCACAGGTAAAACATATTTTGAGGAATTTTTGGTGGATTACGATTGGTTTATTGATCTCAAACCTTGGTTGATCATCTCGAAAATTATGAAAATTAGATGATTAAGTTTTCTGAAGAGGGAAATGAACCTTTCAAATTATGGAATAGTGATACCATTTGTTAAGGATTGAGGTGACACCAAGACATTCTCTTGGATCCTTTGTGGGGATATATTCTGACTGGTTGAACTGGATATTATATTTCATCTACAATAAAAATCCTTGAAGTAAACCTCTTTTTATTGGTTTATTATTGTTATTAAATATATATTTCAAATGTTGTAACCCTTAAATATAATGTAAATTCAATACAGAAGAAATATTATTTCCATAATATTGTTTATACCCTCTCATCTTGTAGGAAGCCTCTTGAATACGGAGAGGCAAGTTGTAGGCCACACTGCACCTTTGTACTGGATCAAGTGATTCAGTTTGAGGCATTACATTTAGTCTCACTATCTTATATTACATAATTCCCTTAATGTATTGATTCATATATTTATTTAGTTTGGAATCATATTCCATCTAGTAAAATAATATGTAGAAATATTTTTGATGTGTAACTCTTTACATAATCATAGCTTGTATTACTGACCCAAATAAATAGATAATTATATTTAAATATATTAAAACACTTTACATGAATACGGTAGATGGAATTATTTGATCTAAATCATTTTAATTAAAAAAAATATCAATTACTACATGATTAAGCCTAAAAGTGATGGTTGGAAACCCTTATTATCTAAATAAGGAATAATCCCATAGGCCAATTAGGATTTTATCCCAAAACCCCTCTACGGTGGGATAATTAACTCAATAGATATTTCAATTCTATAAAAATTGTAACACATAATATTTCAAAACCAAATAATAATTTATAATTCAGAATCATATTTTGTATAATCCATGTTCAGGGGAAAAAAACTAAATCCTTTATCATAACTAGCATGTGACCCCATATATTCTCGTACGATAATATATTGAGCTAGTTTCATAATTTAATCTGATGAATACATTATAATTCAATATATAACACTATATATTTTGATAATTCATGTATATAATAAATGAATTTGAAATTCATATATTACGAATAAGAAGAACATTTTTGAACAATTCATAATGAAATTGGAAACACTTTACAAAACTGGAATAAATAGCCACGAAAAACCCCACTTTTTGAAAGAAACCTATTTTTATAGTGTCTGTACCATTTCAATATTAATCTAATACTTCATCATGGACCTATTATAGATGACCAAGGAGTTCAATTAATTATATGGGGGGTTTTCAGGGATTTTTTGGAGCTCCAAACACTGACATGTGGAATAAAACATTTGGTCTAACTGTTAGTAGGAACCATACTACCCATCCTGCATAGTTTCTCAAAACCAAGTGGGTAATTTCAGTGAAAAAATTCAATTGAAAAGGTTTACCTAACTTTGTGATATAGGCACAACACCAATTCCAAACACCTATAATCTTCAGAATAGATAAATGGAATGGTTGGCGCGTTGTTTCTCAGATCATTCTACAAAACAATGCTGAGGCCCACCGTAGTGAGTGATTTAATCATGGCTACCACACTTTTTGTCGTGCTGTGTGATTAAACCATGAGAGTAATCTCTATAGTATGTTGATGTAACATGGTTAGTAATTCATTTGTTTAACTATGTAGATAAACCATTCACCCTCTTTAAATAGGTGTGAATTTACAATTTCTTACCTAATTTTCATATAACCTATGCTTCTTTTCTCTAGTCATCTAGTTGAGGGAATTGAGACTCCTCATTCAAATTGATGATATGAATCTCCATACACCAGGGTTTACTGATTTCATTACCATTAATACTTATAATCAAGTGTCTTTCATATCATTCTATTCCTCTCGGTAAGTGATTCTCTCCTTAGGCTCCATTCATTATTTCTCTTTGCATCGATGATGCTATTTTGATACGAAAACATATTCATATTTTAGGGAATTGATCTGATCATAATTTTTCTTTTGATCTTGGAAAATATAAGGGTATATAATTGACGAGGATAGTTATATTGAGATATGGTTGGTGGTTGATCGCAATTTGATATATTTTCTAGCCTTTATAAATTTCCTCCATTGTGTGAATTCTAGTTTCCCCTTGAATTTATTTTTTGAATTGACATAGCATATTCATAATCATTGTTAACAAATTCTAGAGCCATTTATATAGATTTATGTCAATCCATGTGGTTTTTATCCCAAATGACTCCCGCCACATGTAGTTTGATTACCTTGTTATGAATTTTTTCCCATATTATAATTATTTGTTACATCGTTCGGGTGTTTTTTCTTGACCCTGGAATAGGTAAGTCCTTTTTATTTAAATTAAATTTGAATTTTCAATGGACAAAACACATATATTATATAAAATTATACAATGAATCTTTAAGGTTATTTGTAACAATTTAATAATGTAATCAAATTTTTTTTAATGGAATGAATATATATGTATTGATATCACACAACCCTTTTCTTATAATTAATGTAACGTGGTTGCATATTCTGGATTCACCATGTCCCATGTGATGAAAGGAAGTAGAGTTATCCTAATGGATTACTTATTAAAATGTGTATTACATATCCTTCATTGTATATTAAATTATTTAGAGGGTTCATATCACATGTGGACTTTTTATCTTGATATAAATGGGAAAATTTATCCGACCTCTAATTCCTGATAGAATTCCTTATTCACTCAATGGAAACCATTTCAATTCAACATGTTTGTTTTTTAGGATGGTACCCACTAAGGATTGTTGTCCTTTTATATCTATAAATTCCTAGCATGATTCTGTAGAATCTCAACACAATTACTCCATATATAAGGATGCATTTGATGAACTCCTTGGATCTAGCTTGATGTCTTCAAACACACGATGTCATGTAATCAACCCATTGGAAACAGTTATACTCAGACTGAGATAAATATGTATGAGTCACACTGACATAGATTTAATCATTTAAAATGTAATTTCTCAAGTTTAACCCCATGTATTACACTCAAACCCCCTATATAGGAGGACTACATGTGATACTTATATGGATCGATTGACCAATAAGGTCATAGATTCCACTAATACATGTTGGATACTCTCTCATAAGTATTATGATATATTATAGTGTTGTTGTATGATAAATATTATTTATATATACAAACCTGAGATAAATGAATTATTTATATAATATCATGTTTAGAGACATTACCAGTTGAGGCAAAATACTTTAGGAGTTATTACATCACAATTTATTTATATTTATGTATACCTTACCAATACTCAGTTTATGTTCATATAATGTATTTTATTATCATATTTGGGGGGTTGAATACCATGATTTATCTCCCACCCTATCTAGGATATGGATGACAAACAAGAAGATTATTGTTGATTGTTTATTATTCTTACATCCATTCCCACTCTTATTTGTTCATCATTATGATTCCATTATTGGGCTGTATCTATTAAAATTATTATATATCTATATTTCTATAATCTTATTTGAGGAAATATACTCCCCATAGAAACACCCAAAGCCCTCACTAATAGTTAGCAGCCTATTATGCTTTGGGATGTGAACTTGAGGCCATGTGTCCAACTGGATCAGCATACCATCAAGTGGCCTTAGTGTTGGGAAATGAAAAAATGAAATCAGTATAAGGAACGAACCTTATTACATTACATGTTTTTTATTTTAGTCATGAAATCATTGACTTTTAAATTATAGATCTTTTTAGGTTTAGAGCATTAGTGAATTGGATCATAATACATTCATAACATTACACATTATTAAAGAGTGGATATCATAATAACTATATTCATTTCTTGAAAAATATAAAACCTTTCACATGAAACATTATTTCTTTGAAAATATATTAAATATATAAATTGGCTTCCTTAATTGTCATAAAAATTTTTATGACCTTGGAAAATCATTTAAAAAAATGTTGAATGAGAATAAAAATCTGATTAAGCGATGTAAAAGAAAGAAAGATCACATTAGTCCATTAATACTTGTAACATATGAAAATATTTTAAAAAGACATACTTGCCCCTCATATATACTTACATTGTGAAACAAGATATTTGATTAAGATTTAAACAATAAATAAGAACATTAATATAAAAATAAAGGTATCTTGGGGCATAACATACATAAACATGTAACCCTCTCAGCTACCTTACAATTTTTTACCCTCACAGATACCTTACAATTTGTGTAACGATCACAGTTACACATGGAGTAACCATGTAGTCGACCTGCAATATACACATACCCAATTCATTGGAGGGAAATATAGGTCCCAACCATTATCATAATAAATTCCCAAGTTCCAAAATATTATCCTGAAACATTATTAATTGCATAAAAACATTGCTTTTGAATTTTGTAAAACATACTTTTAAAAGAGGATTTTGAAAGAAAATACCCTTACATAAATCATATAATTAGAGAGAGACATATTAAAGTGGATTGAGTATGTATATACACTGTAAATAAATATAATAAAACCTAATATAAATATAACCCATCATAAAAAATTCTAATACCACATAAATAACAATGTAGAAGGTTAACCCAATGAATGGAAATCGGGTTAGGAAATCACTTACCTCTAGATTGTCTTACTTAAAAAATGATTAAGACACTTTTATAATGGTTAAAAGAGTGTTATTAATATCTTATTGAAACATATAAATATTTATAATACATTATATGATAATTTAATTTCAGAATTTCATCCTTTAATTGATAGTATTTTGTTCCTTGCACTATTTTGGGTGAGTTCTTTATATGATTTTAATGATCGGTTCATGATGGATTTTTCTTGTGGATTATAAGTGAAACTACAGAATTGTAATGGAGTAGTATCTACATATTTAAATAACCATAAATTATACCATTTATTAATTTTAATTCTTAAATGAATATGATTCATAAGTAAAAACATTAATGATGTTTGTTTAGATCATTTTAGTGGTTCTTGGATAATAACGTCATAATTTTGTATTAAAAATTAAAACAATGTGTAAAAATGAATTAAAGAACCATGGATGAGAAATAATAAATACATTATAACATGTTTCATCCATGAAAACTATTTCATGACATGCCTTGAAATAATTAATGTATATTGAAATCACATCGTCCATGATGTCGGTAATCCGACACACCACATCCAATGTTTTTAATTCCTTGAACAAGTGGAAGTGGAGAAGAAAATTGATGAGGAATTTTACATGAACAAGAGAAAATCTAGAATATAAAATATTATGGAGATTTCTTGCCTCTTGGATAAGAGGAAGTGAGGAAAGAAGAAGAAAATAAAAGAAATATAAATAAAATAAAATTTGAGAAATCCCTTACGAAAATTCGGTAGCCTTACGACGTCGCTTACAATTTGATAAAATAATTTGACAAGAGAAAAGTGTTCTCCCACCATTTTTACATAATATAAAATGTAAGGGGAACATGGAATGAAGTTTTTCAACATAATCTAAAGGTAATGAAAAATAATAACATAAAATAAAAGGAAAGAACAAAAATAGAATAGGATGTTTACCTCTTGATCTCTTCTCATTGAGATCCTTCTTATGGCCTTTGGTTTTTCCCTTTTGGTGAGACAAAAGGATCTAAGACGTGGGTAAGAGCCATGGAAATAGTATGGGTCAAGAACATAGGTAAGGATCATGTCTTGAGAGGTGTTGGATGAAGAGGGAAATGGGGTTGGTATTTATAGTGGAGGAGAGGGGGTATTTTTTTCATTATTTTAATCATTATTATAATATTTTTTCTCAAGAGTATGAATAATATTCATTCATGTGACCCAAATTGTAATTATGGAATGTTAGTTTGAACCAAGTCTCCTTAAATCACTTACGATGTCATAAATAGTGTATTTTATGTATAATTTAAATTTATGGTATTTTACCGTATTTTACTATTCATAGAAAATTCAAGAATTTCAGAAAAATCCAAAAAAATCACCCATACCATTTCCCGATGTGTAAAATTAAAAAATGAAGCCCATTTTTTAAAATAATTTTTTAAATATAATTAATTTAATTTTCAAATACAATCATACATAATTCAGAAATAAACAATTTTAATTTTGTTACTACTTTTATATAAGATTAAAAAATTAAAAATAAATGACATTATCTTCAAGCCTTGAGAAAATAAAATAATAGTAAAATTTACTATTCCATAGAGTCATATTACAATTCATATAACTATTCATATTGGTATGTTATTATTCGCAAAAAACTAGTTGGTTCTATTAGACTCTAAATGACATACTAAACACAATTGTAGATGATTGTTTTTCAAAATTCAAAAAAGATAATTGAAAAAATTAATTTTAAAGGATATTTATAAATATATACTTAAAAAAATTCATGCATTTTCATTTTTTATAAAAAAATCTTATGGTGTTACATTATCCCCACCTTCTTAAAATTGAGTCCTCACAAATTTATTTACTTATTAAACAAGAGATGGTTCATTTATCTCATATAATTTTCAGAATCCCATGTTGCTTCTTCTACCATGTGTTTTCTCCAAAAAACCATTACCTGGTGGATTACCTTATACATCAATACATGTTCCCTTCGATCAAGGATATGAATTGGTTTCTCTTCATAAGAAAGGTTCTCTTCTAGATGAACAACTTCTGGGATCAAGACATGTGATGAATCTCGAACATATTTCCTCATTATCGAAACATGAAAAACATTGTGTACCTGGGACCAAATTAGAGGCAATGTTACTCGGTATGATATGTCTCCATCGTTATTCAGGATTTCAAATGAAATAATGAACCACCAACTTATCTTCCCTTTCCTACGAAAACATATCACAATTCTCTAAGGACAGATTAAATGGAATAAATTGTCACCCACCTCAAAAGAGAAGTCTTTCCTTATATTACTTGCATTAATTTTCTACATGATCTCAGCTGTCCTCATGTGATATTGGATCATCTTCCCTTTCTTAGCCACTTCCTCTACTAATTCTGGCCCCATCAACATTCATTCATCGAGTTCATCCCAAATCACTAAAGTCTGACATCGCTTTCCATACATTAACTCAAAAGGTGCCATCTTTATACTGGAATGAAAATTTGTTATGATAAGAAATCTCAAATAGAGATATATTTTTATCCCAAAATCCTTTGTAGTCCATTGATCAATATTTAATCATATCCTCCAATGTCTGAATTGTTATTCCTGACTGCCCATCTGATTGAGGATGAAAGCTATACTGAAATTTAACTCGGTGCCTAATGAATTCTGAATTCCCTTCTAAAAGTTATAAGTTAACATGGGATCCCGGTCATTTACAATGAAAAGAGGATCTCCATGTAACATGAAAATCTCCTTGATTTACAGTCCAAAAATATGATCCAAAGATATTGTATCTCAAATATAAATAAAATGTGCCAAATTTTTCAGTCAATCAACAATAACCCAACCCACATTGTTACCTCGAGAAGTATTTGGTAGTCCCACCACAATTTTCAGGGATACATTCTCCCATTTCTTCACTGGCACTGGAAAATGTTAAATCAAACCTTTCGGTAACTGCCACTATACATTAACTTGTTGACATGTCAAAAATTTCATGGAAAATCAGAAACGTCTCTTTTACTTCCATCCAAACAATAATACTCTTGAAGGTCTCAGTACATATTAGTACTTCCTAGATGAACAAACATGGAGAACTATGAGCTTCATACAACAATTCTTTCATCAAGTGGGGAACACAAGTCACACAAAACCTTTTACAAAATATTAAAACACAATCTTTATCATGGTTAATTTCTTGAAACGTACCCATTTTAACCAATTATAAATTTTTATGTAGGTCATGGTCTTCCTTTTGTGCTTGATTAAATTCTTCTAATAACAATTAATGCACTAAAACCTGAGACAAAACAGAGGTATTTCTTGCACCAACAACTTTTAAGACCAAATTTATCAAATAATTAATCAAGGGAACATTTTCCCAACATAACATGGTAAATGATGCATGATGTTTTAGACTCAAAGCATCCTCCAAATTGTTTTCCTTTCCAGTATGGCAATTGTTTGTGAAAGCATAATCCTTTATCAGTTCAATGCATATTCTATTCCCCATTTTTAATTCCTTCTGAGTGAATATATGCTTTAGAATTTTATGGCCAGTATATATTTGACATTTGGATCCGTATAAATGATGCCTCCAAATTTCAAAGAAAAAACCACAGTTCCCAATTTCAAATCATGGGTAGACGAATTTAACTCATTGGTATAATTTAACTCATGTGTGGGAAATTACCTGATTATTATACATCAAAACACAACCAAGTCCCTTAAAATAGGAATTATTATAGATGACAAACTCACCATTTTGAGAAGGCAAAGCCAAAATGGGAGCATTGACCAATCTATCCTTAATTTCATGTAAAAAATCATCTCATTCTTCTATCCAAATAATTTAAACCCCTTTTCGTGTTAACATAGTTATCAGGCTAGATAACTATGGAAAGTTGTTAACAAACCGTTAGTAGTAACCTGTTAATCCATGAATACTAAGAATCTCTGTAACATTTTTGGTTCTTGGCCACTTATCGACCACATTTTTTTTGGCAGGATCAATTATTATTCCATATTTATTTACAATTTTCCTATGAAAATAAATCTGTTATAACCAAATATCACACTTTTGGAATTTCCCATACAGTTTCTTTTCTTTTAAGTCTTGTAGAACACCCGTTAAATATTCTCTATGCTCCTCTTTATTTTTAGAAAATACCAGAATTTCATCAACAAATACAATCAAAAACTTATCCAAGAACTCGTGAAATATTATATTCATAAGATTCATGAATACAATAGGTGCATTAGATAACCCCAATGGCCTAACAAAAAATTCATAATGCCCATAATTGTTATGAAAGACTGTTTTTGGGATATCATCCTCTTTTACCTTCAGTTGATGGTATTCAGATCCCAAGTCAATCTTGAAAAATCACTGAGCTCATTGGAGACGATTGAACAAGTCATTGATATGAGGTAAAGTATACATGTTTTTAAAAGGTATGTTATTCAAATCTATATAATTGATGCAATGTCTCATGGAAGCATCTTACTTTTTAACAGAAATAAATAGGAGAACCCCATGGTGTAGTGCTATGATGAATGAAACCTTTATCAAGAAAATCCTGAAACTAATATTTCAATTGAGGAAGTTCAATTTGAGAAATTCAATATGGGGGTTTTGAAATTTCCTTATCATCAAGAACTAAATCAATTGTGAATTTGATTAATCGATCAGGTATGACACCAGGTAACTCATCAGGAAAACATCAAGGTATTCATTTACCATTGGTAGATCAATAGTCTGAAGAGATCCCTTGTTTTCAACAATATTATAAAGATAACATTCATTTCTATCTTGCAACAGTTTCTAATCTTCCAGATATGTTACAATTGTATGGGCTCATTATTGTATAGAAACTGAAAATCTTTCTAAAAAACAACTTGTTTTTATCTATAGTCAATCTTAGCATTATAAACAGAAATACAATCCATTCCTAGTATAACATCAAACTCAACTAAGGAAAAAACAACAAGGTTTGCAGGTAATCTATTTCCATAGACCACAATAGAAAGATTATTTTAATTCTTCTTTGCTATAATATTTCCTCCATGAGTTTTAACAACAAGTTCAGGTTTCATTTATTAAGGTGATATTTAAAATTTTCACAAAAATTTATTAGAGATAAAGGAATGTGTAGACCCAAAATCAAACAAAACATTAACAAAATAGGATTAAAAAAATGTACCTGATACAACTTCTTTGGATTTCTCGACATTTTCTAGAATAGCCGCAAAAATCTCACTACATCTTTCTGCTTATAGTTTGTCTTCATTGCATCATTTGGATCTCTCTTTTGGAAGGAATTTTCATAGTGACCCATATCACAAAATTTAAAACGCATAACACTTTTCTTATCAGGATTAGTCATAGTTTCATTTTCATTACAATCTCATGCCATATTTCTAAACATACACATTTAAAAAACTTCCCAGTTTTGGTAAGACATTCCCCAAGGTTCTTTTTTCCACACTTTTCACAAACTGGAAACCAGATTTTTATACCATCGGATTTCTTTTGTTGATTCTTAACCATCAGTTGCTATCTAGTCCACTTCTTCTTCTTGTTTGAAAAATTAAAGTGATCATTAGAATAATCCATCTCTACCCTCTCCGCACACCAGACAATTTTCTCAAAACTTTTTAATTCACAAGATGCCAACACCATTCGATACCTTGGCCTTTGTCCCGAGTAAAAGTGGTTGATTTCTCTTTCAAGATATATATTATGGTTTGGAGAATACCATTCTATTCTAGAGAAGTTTGCTTCAAACACATCAAGTGATGCATCCTCCTTCTGTTTCAACTCATGGAATTGCTTCTCCATCCTAAGTCACACCACCTTAGGAAAATATTTTTCAAGGAATAAACTTTTAAATTCCTCCTATACTAAGGAATCAATATCCACTTTATCCCTGATATTATATAATATTGACCACCACTGATCATCTTCACGATGAAAATGACAAACAGAAATATTTACCTTTTGATTGTCAGAACATCCGATAACATCAAATATCTTTTGAAGGTATTTAATCCATCATTCATCCTCTACTGGGTCAGAAGATCCATTGAAACTAGGATGGTGTTGTCTCACACAATGTTACACTATTTTTATGTTCTATTTTGGATCCTATGGTTGTTCCCTTCCATGGATTACACCACCATTTATTTCCTACATTAGATGAGAAATTACTATCACAAACCGATCAGTTCCAATCCCTACAATTCCATGCTGTATGTAACGTCCTGAGTCCGGAGCCCCTCCACTGGTGCCCTGTACCCGGTTCGCCACATTACCTCAAGAGAGTTTCCCTGAATGCCAGAGGCTGCTGACTAGCAGCGAGGGCCTTGGTGAGTCGGTGGGGAAACTATGCCCTCATTCGGTAAGGTATACAAGGTAAGAAAACAACAACAACATTGGAAGCAGTAAACAACATGCATACCAACAGAAACCAACAGCGGAAGCAATGTAAATATATAGCTATGATGAAAAAGATGTAGTAGGTACAAGTATCTAAGGAAAATAGAAAACACAACAACGTGATGAAATACAACTGAAACCAAGTGCAAAAGAAAACAAAGTAAACTCCTCAGCATCGCGAGCAATGGCTCGGTCCTATGCTCCCCAGCTCCTGGTGCAATCAAGATCCTGAAGTAGAAGGGAGATTGCCCATATATATACCTGCAGCAACATAGTCTACTTGGGCTCAAAAGCATGGCCCAAACAGGGTGTGAGATACAATCCCAGTTGGCAACCACCCAAAGATCTGTGCCTAACAGTCAATGAATACATGACAGTACTAAAACAAGAAGAAGTAACAGAAAAGCACAACAGCTACAATCCAAAACTCTAACAAGTAAGGCACACAAGTAAGCATCCAGCAACAAAATTAAAAAGGTGACCCACTGGGTAGATCTCACAGTCTAACCCCTGTGGTTCAACCTCTAAGTACTAGCAACCCTCTGGGAGGCACACACAGTCTCACCCCTCTGGTTCAGCTACGTAAATTAAGCAGACTCTCTGGGGAAGCACTCACCGTCAATTCCCCCTGTAGTCTCATATCATGCTAAAGGCTCTCTGGGGAAGCACTCAATGTCAATTCCCCCTATGGCCCGCGTCGTGCTAATGGCTCTCTGGGGAAGCACTCAACGTCAATTCCCCCAATAGCCCGCGTATCGTAATTAAAAGACACTCTGGAGAAGCCCTTCCGTCAATTCTTCCATTGGTATAGGACTCTAGGTTCCCACAGTCCTGAGTATATCTAAACATTCTCAGCACATGCACATTGTCCAAGTAAACCTCAAGAACTACTTGGCTATCAACTAAGGCTCAACAGCATTATTAAAAACAACAGTTCCACTATCCTACGACTAGGCATGTCAACTGGAAAAACACCAAACAGGCAGAATAAGCATGGCAAAGCAATATGAGCACAAACAAAATACTCTAATCACAAGAAATAACATCTACTAAAGCAATCAAGCAAAACAGGCAAGCAACAAGGCAAAACAGACAACATGCAATACCCCGTTCACGGGTATTGGTGGAATTTGCACATAATATTCATTAACCTTCAACGAAAAGGCACAAACCACCTACCTCGATCCTAGGAGATCGATATACGTGAACCTCAAGGACAGATTCCCCATGGAACGACGTAGATCTGAGAAAATGCACAAAACTCTCATCCTACGATAACTTGGAAACGAGGAGGAATCAGGAAACAAGGCTAAAGCAGAAGGAAGAACTAACCGCTGCGCTTCCAACATAACTGACCATGCTCGATTCAGAGAACGGACAGCGAGGTGCTCGGCCGTCGAATATTCGGCCATACGGGTCACTTTGGATGACTGAATACTGGAGAAGAAGGTGAATATGAGGATTAGACGTGACCCCGGTCCGTTTCATGAAAAAAAAAAGAAAGTACACGGCGTGTACTTGTAATTTTTTCCGTACTCTGAAATAACCTCCCTCCACTTCAGCCTTACACACCGTGTGTGGACCGGACACGACCATCACACGGATTCGATCCAGGGAAAGAGTACATGGTGTGTACTCAGAAAGTACACGGCGTGTACTTATGAAATTTCCAGAAAATTTATTTTTCTCAAAAACTCCAGAAAAAAGGAAAAACATACCTGAAAAGAGATCTGGGTTCTTAAAAACTTCCCCCCTTAAAGAAATTCGTCCTCGAATTTACCTAACAAGGCGGAGAAGGAGAAACCCCAAATAGCTCTGGCCACTATGATCGAACATCGGCCTACCTCTCCCAGGTCTCGTCCTGTACTCGTCCGTGCTGCCATAGCACTCATACCAGAGGAACATGCCACCCACGGAGAACCTTCATACTACGATCGAAAATCCGGACAGGATGCTCCTCGAACGACGCATCCTCTTCAAGCTCGACTTCCTCGTGTTGAAAGACGTGAGACGGGTCTGAAAAGTAGCGTCGGAGCTAAGAGAGGTAGAAGATGTCGTGCATGGCCCGATATCTCTGAGGTAGCTGCAACCGATAGGCAACCGGCCCCACTCTCTCCAAGACCTCAAATGGCCCGACGTACCGCGGTGAAAGCTTACCCTGTCTCTGAATCTTTTTGTGTCCCAACCTCGGTGCGACATGTAGGAATAGATGATCACCAACCTCGAACTCCAGAGGTAGTCTCCGTTGATCAGCATAAGACTTCTACCGAGATTGTACTGTAGTCATCCTCATCCGAATCAGTTCTATCTGCTCTGAAGTCTCCTGAACAAGACAACGTCCCAGCAAAGCTGTCTCTCCTGCCTCCAGCCAGCATAAGGATGATCGGCATGGCCTACCATACAAAGCCTTGTATGGCGCCATCTGAATGGTCGCCTATAAACTATTGTTGTAGGTGAACTCCACCAGAGGAATATGCTTCTCCCAAGAACCACCAAAATCAAGGATGCAAGCTCGGAGCATATCCTCAAGCATCATACAACAATTCTTTCATCAAGTGGGGAACACAAGTCACACAAAACCTTTTACAAAATATTAAAACACAATCTTTATCATGGTTAATTTCTTGAAACGTACCCATTTTAACCAATTATAAATTTTTATGTAGGTCATGGTCTTCCTTTTGTGCTTGATTAAATTCTTCTAATAACAATTAATGCACTAAAACCTGAGACAAAACAGAGGTATTTCTTGCACCAACAAATTTTAAGACCAAATTTATCAAATAATTAATCAAGGGAACATTTTCCCAACATAACATGGTAAATGATGCATGATGTTTTAGACTCAAAGCATCCTCCAAATTGTTTTCCTTTCCAGTATGGCAATTGTTTGTGAAAGCATAATCCTTTATCAGTTCAATGCATATTCTATTCCCCATTTTTAATTCCTTCTGAGTGAATATATGCTTTAGAATTTTATGTCCAGTATATATTTGACATTTGGATCCGTATAAATGATGCCTCCAAATTTCAAAGAAAAAACCACAGTTCCCAATTTCAAATCATGGGTAGACGAATTTAACTCATTGGAATAATTTAACTCATGTGTGGGAAATTACCTGATTATTATACATCAAAACACAACCAAGTCCCTTAAAATAGGAATTATTATAGATGACAAACTCACCATTTTGAGAAGGCAAAGCCAAAATGGGAGCATTGACCAATCTATCCTTAATTTCATGTAAAAAATCATCTCATTCTTCTATCCAAATAATTTAAACCCCTTTTCGTGTTAACATAGTTATCAGGCTAGATAACTATGGAAAGTTGTTAACAAACCGTTAGTAGTAACCTGTTAATCCATGAATACTAAGAATCTCTGTAACATTTTTGGTTCTTGGCCACTTATCGACCACATTTTTTTTGGCAGGATCAACTATTATTCCATATTAATTTACAATGTTCCCATGAAAATAAATCTGTTATAACCAAATATCACACTTTTGGAATTTCCCATACAGTTTCTTTTCTTTTAAGTCTTGTAGAACACCCATTAAATATTCTCTATGCTCCTCTTTATTTTTAGAAAATACCAGAATTTCATCAACAAATACAATCAAAAACTTATCCAAGAACTCGTGAAATATTATATTCATAAGATTCATGAATACAATAGGTGGATTAGATAACCCCAATGGCCTAACAAAAAATTCATAATGCCCATAATTGTTATGAAAGACTGTTTTTGGGATATCATCCTCTTTTACCTTCAGTTGATGGTATTCAGATCCCAAGTCAATCTTGAAAAATCACTGATCTCATTGGAGATGATTGAACAATTCATTGATATGAGGTAAAGTATACATGTTTTTAAAAGGTATGTTATTCAAATCTATATAATTGATGCAATGTCCCATGGAAGCATCTTACTTTTTAACAGAAAAAAATAGGAGAACCCCATGGTGTAGTGCTATGATGAATGAAACCTTTATCAAGAAAATCCTGAAACTAATATTTCAATTGAGGAAGTTCAATTTGAGAAATTAAATATGGGGGTTTTGAAATTTCATTATCATCAAGAACTAAATCAATTGTGAATTTGATTAATCGATCAGGTATGACACCAGGTAACTCATCAGGAAAACATCAAGGTATTCATTTACCATTGGTAGATCAATAGTCTGAAGAGATCCCTTGTTTTCAACAATATTATAAAGATAACATTCATTTCTATCTTGCAACAGTTTCTAATCTTCCAGATATGTTACAATTGTATGGGCTCATTATTGTATAGAAACTGAAAATCTTTCTAAAAAACAACTTGTTTTTATCTATAGTCAATCTTAGCATTATAAACAGAAATACAATCCATTCCTAGTATAACATCAAACTCAACTAAGGAAAAAACAACAAGGTTTGTAGGTAATGTATTTCCATAGACCACAATAGAAAGATTATTTTAATTCTTCTTTGCTATAATATTTCCTCCATGAGTTTTAACAACAAGTTCAGGTTTCATTTATTAAGGTGATATTTAAAATTTTCACAAAAATTTATTAGAGATAAAGGAATGTGTAGACCCAAAATCAAAAAAAACATTAACAAAATAGGATTAAAAAAATGTACCTGATACAACTTCTTTGGATTTCTCGACATTTTCTAGAATAGCCGCAAAAATCTCACTACATCTTTCTGCTTATAGTTTGTCTTAATTGCATCATTTGGATCTCTCTTTTGGAAGGAATTTTCATAGTGACCCATATCAAAAAATTTAAAACGCATAACACTTTTCTTATCAGGATTAGTCATAGTTTCATTTTCATTACAATCTCATGCCATATTTCTAAACATACACATTAAAAAAACTTCCCAGTTTTGGTAAGACATTCCCCAAGGTTCTTTTTTCCACACTTTTCACAAACTGGAAACCAGATTTTTATACCATCGGATTTCTTTTGTTGATTCTTAACCATCAGTTGCTATCTAGTCCACTTCTTCTTCTTGTATGAAAAATTAAAGTGATCATTAGAATACTCCATCTCTACCCTCTCCGCACACCAGACAATTTTCTCAAAACTTTTTAATTCACAAGATGCCAACACCATTCGATACCTTGGCCTTTGTCCCGAGTAAAAGTGGTTGATTTCTCTTTCAAGATATATATTATGGTTTGGAGAATACCATTCTATTCTAGAGAAGTTTGCTTCAAACACATCAAGTGATGCATCCTCCTTCTGTTTCAACTCATGGAATTGCTTCTCCATCCTAAGTCACACCACCTTAGGAAAATATTTTTCAAGGAATAAACTTTTAAATTCCTCCTATACTAAGGAATCAATATCCACTTTATCCCTGATATTATATAATATTGACCACCACTGATCATCTTCACGATGAAAATGACAAACAGAAATATTGACCTTTTGATTGTCAGAACATCCGATAACATCAAATATCTTTTGAAGGTATTTAATCCATCATTCATCCTCTACTGGGCCAGAAGATCCATTGAAACTAGGATGGTGTTGTCTCACACAATGTTACACTATTTTTATGTTCTATTTTGGATCCTATGGTTGTTCCCTTCCATGGATTACACCACCATTTATTTCCTACATTAGATGAGAAATTACTATCACAAACCGATCAGTTCCAATCCCTACAATTCCATGCTGTATGTAACGTCCTGAGTCCGGAGCCCCTCCACTGGTGCCCTGTACCCGGTTCGCCACATTACCTCAAGAGAGTTTCCCTGAATGCCAGAGGCTCCTGACTAGCAGCGAGGGCCTTGGTGAGTCGGTGGGGAAACTATGCCCTCATTCGGTAAGGTATAAAAGTTAAGAAAACAACAACAACATTGGAAGCAGTAAACAACATGCATACCAACAGAAACCAACAACGGAAGCAATGTAAATATATAGCTATGATGAAAAAGATGTAGTAGGTACAAGTATCTAAGGAAAATAGAAAACACAACAACATGATGAAATACAACTGAAACCAAGTGCAAAAGAAAACAAAGTAAACTCCTCAGCATCGCGAGCAATGGCTCGGTCCCATGCTCCCCAGCTCCTGGTGCAATCAAGATCCTGAAGTAGAAGGGAGCTTGCCCATATATATACCTGCAACAACATAGTCTACTTTGTTGGGTCGGAGGTGATGGCAAGAGGGGGGGGGGGTGAATTGCCTTTTTAAAATTAATTAACAATTTAAAACAAATTTAAATGCAGCGGAAAGTAAAATGGCAAGACACAATTGATAACGGAGTTCGACTTTAAACTCAAGCCTACGTCTCCGCTCCCAACACAACCGTTGGGAGATTTATACGACCGCTTGCTTTTTAATGGTTATAGCAAGAAACCCACTAGCCGTTTTAAGGTAGGCTAGATCACCTTCTTACAGCTTGCTTTTTTATTATGGTTGTAGCAAGAAACCCAAATTGAAAGAAGGAAGAAAAAGGGTGGTTTGTTTTAATACAAACCCAATTAAGAACTAAACAATTGAAGTAAATAAGTTAGAACAAACTAGAGGAAGCCTTGAGCGCCAAGAGGTGAGTGTAGTTGATGTAGAGGCAACCCAAGCTTCAAGGATGGCAATTGGATCTCAAGTGGCCTCTGAGAATTGTCGTAGGAGCCTCAAATGATCAAAATAGCTTTGGTATGCTTCGGTATATGATCGGTAGTCTTCCCGGAATCCATGGACGTCTATTTATAGGAGAAATACTCCCAAATACTTCAATATGGCCGTTGGAGGGCTTTCAGAGCCGTTGGGGATCAAGTAGACAAGTCTGGTCAAGCTCCAACGGCTAGTTTGACTTTGCTTACCGGCTGACTGGTGCTTGTCCACCGGCTGGCCGGTGCCTTGGAAGGTGGAGAGTGCTTCTGCCCAGGAGCCACCGGCTGGCCGGTGAGAAGGCCACCGGCTGGCCGGTGAGAAGGCCACCGGCTGGCCGGTGGTGAGACAGTAGGTCTCACTATTTGAAGGAGTCCCACCGGCTGGCCGGTGAGGAGGCCACCGGCTGGCCGGTGGTGAGACAGAAGGCATGCCATTCTGTTCTGGAACCACCGGTCGGCCGGTGGCCAGACACCGGCTGACCGGTGGCACCTGGCAGAGGGCAAGGCCTTCTGCCTGGTCCACCGGCTGGCCGATGGGCTGGATCCGGCTGGCCGGTGGTTTTGAAAACAGTCAACTTTTCCTTTTTTGCCACTTCTTGCTCCTGAAATCATGCCTATTAACAAGAACACTTGAAACAACATTAGATCACGATGAGAGTGATTGTGATCATTAAAATCCAAGAGAGTGGGGTACAACATACTTGGGCTCAAAAGCATGGCCCAAACAGGGTGTGAGATACAATCCCAGTTGGCAACCACCCAAAGATCTGTGCCTAACAGTCAATGAATACATGACAGTACTAAAACAAGAAGAAGTAACAGAAAAGCACAACAGCTACAATCCACAACTCTAACAAGTAAGGCACACAAGTAAGCATCCAGCAACAAAATTAAAAAGGTGACCCACTGGGTAGATCTCACAGTCTAACCCCTGTGGTTCAACCTCTAAGTACTAGCAACCCTCTGGGAGGCACACACAGTCTCACCCCTCTGGTTCAGCTACGTAAATTAAGCAGACTCTATGGGGAAGCACTCACCGTCAATTCCCCCTATAGTCTCATATCATGCTAAAGGCTCTCTGGGGAAGCACTCAATGTCAATTCCCCCTATGGCCCGCGTCGTGCTAATGGCTCTCTGGGGAAGCACTCAACGTCAATTCCCCCAATAGCCCGCGTATCGTAATTAAAAGACACTCTGGAGAAGCCCTTCCGTCAATTCTTCCTTTGGTATAGGACTCTAGGTTCCCACAGTCCTGAGTATATCTAAACATTCTCAGCACATGCACATTGTCCAAGTAAACCTCAAGAACTACTTGGCTATCAACTAAGGCTCAACAGCATTATTAAAAACAACAGTTCCACTATCCTACGACTAGGCATGTCAACTAGAAACACGCCAAACTGGCAGAATAAGCATGGAAAAGCAATATGAGCACAAACAAAATACTCTAATCACAAGAAATAACCTCTACTAAAGCAATCAAGCAAAACAGGCAAGCAACAAGGCAAAACAGACAACATGCAATACCCCGTTCACGGGTATTGGTGGAATTTGCACATAATATTCATTAACCTTCAACGAAAAGGCACAAACCACCTACCTCGATCCTAGGAGATCGATATACGTGAACCTCAAGGACAGATTCCCCATGGAACGATGTAGATCTGAGAAAATGCACAAAACTCTCATCCTACGATAACTTGGAAACGAGGAGGAATCAGGAAACAAGGCTAAAGCAGAAGGAAGAACTAACCGCTGCGCTTCCAACATAACTGACCATGCTCGATTCAGAGAACGGACAGCGAGGTGCTCGACCGTCGAATATTCGGCCATACGGGTCACTTTGGATGACTGAATACTGGAGAAGAAGGTGAATATGAGGATTAGACGTGACCCCGGTCCGTTTCATGAAAAAAAAGAAAGTACATGGCGTGTACTTGTAATTTTTTCCGTACTCTGAAATAACCTCCCTCCACTTCAGCCTTACACACCGTGTGTGGACCGGACACGACCATCACACGGATTCGATCCAGGGAAAGAGTACATGGTGTGTACTCAGAAAGTACACGGCGTGTACTTATGAAATTTCCAGAAAATTTATTTTTCTCAAAAACTCCAGAAAAAAGGAAAAACATACCTGAAAAGAGATCCGGGTTCTTACAAACTTCCCCCCTTAAAGAAATTCGTCCTCGAATTTACCTAACGAGGCGGAGAAGGAGAAACCCCAAATAGCTCCGGCCACTATGATCGAACATCGGCCTACCTCTCCCAGGTCTCGTCCTGTACTCGTCCGTGCTGCCATACCACTCATACCAGAGGAACATGCCACCCACGGAGAACCTTCATACTACGATCGAAAATCCGGACAGGATGCTCCTCGAACGACGCATCCTCTTCAAGCTCGACTTCCTCGTGTTGAAAGACGTGAGACAGGTCTGAAAAGTAGCGTCGGAGCTAAGAGAGGTAGAAGATGTCGTGCATGGCCCGATATCACTGAGGTAGCTTCAACCGATAGGCAACCGTCCCCACTCTCTCCAAGACCTCAAACGGCCCGACGTACCGCGGTGAAAGCTTACCCTGTCTCCGAATCTTTTTGTGTCCCAACCTCGGTGCGACATGTAGGAAGAGATGATCACCAACCTCGAACTCCAGAGGTAGTCTCCGTTGATCAGCATAAGACTTCTACCGAGATTGTACTGTAGTCATCCTCATCCGAATCAGTTCTATCTGCTCTGAAGTCTCCTGAACAAGACAACGTCCCAGCAAAGCTGTCTCTCCTGCCTCCAGCCAGCATAAGGATGATCGACATGGCCTACCATACAAAGCCTTGTATGGCACCATCTGAATGGTCGCCTATAAACTATTGTTGTAGGTGAACTCCACCAGAGGAATATGCTTCTCCCAAGAACCACCAAAATCAAGGATGCAAGCTCGGAGCATATCCTCAAGCACCTGGATCGTGCGCCGTCTGTCCTTGTCTTTCTTGCACCTCCAGATGCATCTCAGAGAATAGTGCCATCAGTTTTCACTCACTACTAGCCTCCTGAACTGCTTGAATCTGAGTTCTCCTTCTCAACGCATCAGCCACGGCATTGCCCTTTCCTGGCGTATAGGCAAGCTCGAAATCAAAAGACTTTAGATAATCAACCCACCTGTGCTACCTTAGATTCAGATCACGCTGTGTGAAGATATCCTTGAGACTCTTGTGGTAAGTGAAAACCACAAAATTATCTCCCAGAAGATAGTGTCTCCAACAACGCAAGTCATGAACAACAACTGCCAACTCCAAATCATGCGTAGGGTAGTTCCTATCATGTGGCCTCAACTACCGAGACCCGTACGCAATGACTCCATCTCCCTGCATAAGCACAACTCCCAGCCCGATACTCGAAGCATCATAGTAAACAGTGTAGCTCTTTCCTGGATCTGGAAAGACTAGTATCGGTGCTGACGTTAACCTCCCCTTCAGCTCCTGAAAGGCTGACTCACAAGAATCTGACCATAAGAACTTTTCCCCCTGCATGGTCAGACCTGCCAAAGGTGATGCTAGATGAGAAAAGTCTTGAATGAAGTGTCTGTAGAATCCAGCCAGCCCTAGGAAGCTCCGTACCTCAAAAACATTCTTTGGCTGTTCCCAGGAAACTGCAGATCTCACTTTCTTTGGGTCCACTGATACTCCTGCCTCTGAGATGACGTGACCCAAGAAGTGAATCTGATCTATCCTGAAGTGGCACTTCAAGAGTTTAGCATAAAGACGATGCTCTCTCAGCGTACTCAGAACGATCTCAAGATGTGTGGAATGGTTGTTTCGTGTGTGACAGTACACCAAGATATCGTCCACGAAGACCACGATGATGGAATCCAAATAAGGATGGAACACTCGGTTCATCAGTGCCATGAAAACTGCAGGCGCGTTTGTGAGACCAAACGGTATGACTCTATATTCGTATAGACCATACCTACTCTTGAAGGCTGTCAGGGGTATATCTGATGGTGTAACGCATAACTGATGATAACCGGACCTCAAGTCGATCTTTGAGAACACCCGGGCTCTTCGAAGCTGATTGAAAAGGTCATCAATCCTTGGCAAAGGATATCAGTTCTTGACCGTCAACTGGTTCAGCTTCCGATAATCCACACAAAGACGAATGTTATTGTCTGCCTTCTTCACAAAAAGAACCAGCGAACCCCAAGGAGAAGTACTGGGTCGAATGAAACCCTCATCCTGTAGCTCCTCCAACTGCTTCTTGAGCTCCTGCAACTCAGGTGTGGCCATCCTATAGGGAGGAATGGACACCAGTGCCGCTCCTGGCACGAGCTCAATAGATAAGTATACCTCACGCTTCGGAGGCAAACCCGAAAATTCCTCTAGAAAGACATCCCTAAAACGATCCACCACTAGAGGAAAGTCCAACTGTGGAGTCCCATGATCATCCAGATAAAGACTAGAAATCTGGGCTGTCACCCCTCCTAGACCAAGATGCTCGAGTCCTGCCCGACTCGCCCGAACGTCCCATTCGCCTCTATGAAGAAAAGATTCACCCTATGGTGAAATGAAACTCACTATGAGGCGATAACAGTCGACAACTTCCTGAAAGTGAATCAACCAATCCATGCCGAGGATGACATCATAGCTTGTCATCTCCAGGACATATAGATCCCATGAGAAGGGATACCCTGCAACCTCGAGAGGGCACTCTCTACACTGGCATACACTAGATGTCCTCGTCCCCAAGGGTGTGTCTAGTGTCAACGAGTCAGCAGAAGAAAAGAAGCAGAGTCCAAGGCTCTCCACAACAGCAACAGAGATAAAGCTATGCATAGAACCTGTATCGAAAAGGGATGAAGACAAAACTGAGGATACTAAAATCGCACCTCGAACAGTAGAAGGGCTAGGATCCTGCTAATGATATGTCTGCTCCACGATGAAATACTGGCCCGTGCCGCGGCCCTGCACCCCTGGATGACCACTCTGAGATGAACCTCCCTGATGTTGCGGAGGAATTGGTGGCTGACTGCCACGGCCTTGTCCTCCACCTCGGCCAGAACGACCGGAAGAACTCCAGTTCCCCGACTGGTGAGAAACTGGCGGTGTTGCTCCTGAACGAGGAGTCATATAAGAACCCCAGTCACCAGCCACTAGTGAGAAAACCCGATAGAATCGCTAAAGGTGACCCATCTTGCTACAAGATCGACACTCCACGGGGTCTCTCTGGCACTACGGCCTCGTGTGCCCTATCCGACCACACTGATAGCACGTCACCTGACTGCCTGATGATGCGTCCCGATTCCTCAAATCACCACGCGTAGGCTCCCTACGACGCTTCATGCCGTAATCTGAAGGAAAGCTAGCTCTGGAATCCGAACCGCCCTGGCTCGCAGCTCTAGAGTCTCTCAGATTGTGTTCTGAAATCAGCGCCTGGTTGACGATGGAAGTAATGGAAATCAGCTGGAAGATGTTCACCTGCGAGCGGATCTCCCGCCTGAGTCCATACTCAAACTTCCTTGCCAAGTACACCCCACTCCCATCCCTAAGGGGTGTAAAATGCTGCAGCTTAGTAAAACAAGAGGAATACTCCATGACAGATAGAGTACCCTACTCTAAGCTCATGAACTCCTGGGCTCGATCGGCCCTCAGGGTCTCCGGGTAGAAGTAGTCGTAGAACACGCGCTGGAACTCCTCCCAAGTCATAGCCTGCTACTGACCCACATGTGAGATCACGTCCCACCACCTCTTGGAGGAGTCTTGGAGCATGTAGGTGGCGAGCTTGACCCACCTCTCTAGAGGCGTCTCCAGATGCTCGAATATAGTCAGTATGGCTTCCAGCCACGACTCTGCAGCCTGAGGTCCTCCCTCCCCTGAGAAAGTGGGAGGAAGCTGCGGCTGGAAAACCTGCGTCAAGTCTGCCATAGACGAGGAAGGATGCGGTGATCCATGGAAGGCCTGTATCATTCTCATGAAACCTTCCCTGAACTGTGCATCAGCACCTGCAACTGGTACGACAACCGGTGCCAAAGCTGGGTCGGCTGGGGGATCGACAGGAAGTATTTGATCCGCCATATCCGGCATCTGATCACTGCCCGACGATAGATGTACGACCGGAGGACGTCTCAGAGGCATAGCTTTGAAAGATCAAAAGCACACCTTAGATTAGGAAAACAAGGAAAGAGAAAAAAAGAGCACAAACGGGAATAGGGGAATAAAACACAAAAGATTTCAAAACACGAGTACACAGCGTGTATAAAACTACACAGCGTGTCTTTTGAAACCACCGACATGGGCGTGTACTCTTGCCCTACAAGTCGTGTACACCTCTAACTACACTGCGTGTTAACAACCACACATGATGTGTACATGAAAACTATTCCCCTGCCCGAGTCTCCTGACATGGTCAACCCACACGACCCGACTCAACCCGAGACTACATGGCGTGTTCGAAACAAACATGGCGTGAACTAGACAAGGTTTCAGCGGTCGGTGTTATTGAATACACGGCCGTCTACACGGCTGGTCCTTACAAAGCGTGCTCCGAACAAACATGGCGTGTGGAAAGGAAGTTAATGTCGGCCCGTGTTGTTCGTGACATAGCCGGGTACCTGGACAAGACTACACGGCGTGTTCCCTATGGACACGGCGTGTTCTGCCCGAGCTTCCATGGCCCGTGTTGTTAGCGACACGGTCGGGTACACGGCTCTGAACTCACACGGTGTGTACCAATGGTACACGGCGTGTTCCAGAAGTTACTCCCACGACACCGTATTCTGCTTACACGGTCAGTGACAGGGCCTGAAAACTACATGGCATTTATCCAAAAAGTATATGCCATGTATTCTGGGTTTTTTTGGGCAGTAGCACAGAAACTACGCAGAATTCCAGAAACACTAAAAACAAGGGAAAAGGTACAAAATTATGATCTGTGAGGGCCCACAACACCTCAAGAACCGAACCTCGGCATTCACTTTAAGCAAAGAACAAAACAAACAGTTTTATAATACAACAGTAGAGAATCTATCAAGTATCTATCACAACAGCATGCATAATCTACCCAAAGCCTATCACAACAGCATGCAATCGCTAATGCACCCTAGATGGCATGGCAAGAATGCATGACATGTGATTTCTACAAGTGCCTATATGATTCATGAGATGGAATACCCTCATCTCATCGGGTTGCGATAGAAATAGAACTGAAATATCAAAACAATAACCGCACAAGTCATGTGAATCACTCTAGGTGAAAACATATCAACCATAAAACTCAAACCCACCAAACTGCAATTAACGAGGTAGTATGGCCTCAACCTATACACGGGTTAGCTACTCCCAAGCACAACTTAATACCAAGTACCGAATCCGTCCTATCTCTGGCTAAGGTCTCCAAACAGTAAAGCAATAGAAAAGAACTCCTCTGATACCACTTTGTAACGTCCTGAGTCCGGATCCCCTCCACTGGTGCCCTGTACCCAGTTCACCACATTACCTCAAGCGCGTTTCCCCGAACGCCAGAGGCTTCCGACTAGCAGCGAGGGCCTTGGTGAGTCAGTGGGGAAACTATGCCCTCATTCGGTAAGGTATACATGGTAAGAAAACAACAAAAATAGCGGAAGCAGTAAACAACATGCATACCAACAGAAACCAACAGCGGAAGCAATGTAAATATATAGCTATGATGGAAAAGATGCAGCAGGTACAAGTATATAAGGAAAACAGCAAACACAACAACGTGCTGAAATACAACTGAAACCATGTGCAAAAGAAAACAAAGTAAGCTCCTCAGCATCGCGAGCCACGGCTCGGTCCCATGCTCCCCAGCTCCCGGTGCAATCAAGATCCTGAAGTAGAGGGGAGCTTTCCCATATCTATACCTACAACAACATAGTCTGCTTGGGCCCAAAATCATGTCCCAAACAGGGTGTGAGATACAATCCCAGTAGTCAACCACCCAAATATCTGTGCCTAACAGTCAATGAATACATGGTAGTACTAAAACAAGAAACATTAACAAAAAAGCACAACAACTACAATCCAAAGCTCTAATAAGTAAGGCACACAAGTAAGCATCCAACAACAAATGTAAACAGGTAACCCTCTAGGTAGCTCTCACAGTCTAACCCCTATGGTTCGACCTCTAAGTACTAGCAACCCTCTGGGAGGCACACACAGTCTCACCCCTATGGTTCAGCTACGTAAATTAAGAAGACTCTATGGGGAATCACTCACCATCAATTCCCCCTGTAGTCTCGTATCATGCTAAAGGCTCTCTGGGGAAGCACTCAACGTCAATTCCCCCTATGGCCCACATCGTGATAATGGCTCTTTGGGGAAGCACTCAACATCAATTCCCCCATTAGCCCGTGTATCGTAATTAAAAGACACTCTGGAGAAGCACTTCTGTCAATTCTCCCTTTGGTCTACGACTCTAGGTTCCCACAGTCCTGAGTATATCTAAACATATCAACTAAGAATCATCATCAATAAAAAAACAACAGTTCCACTATCCTATGACTAGGCATTGTAACTGGAAAAATTCCAAACAGGCAGAATAAGCATGGCAAATCAATCTGAGCACAAACAAAATACTCTAATCACAAGCGATAACCTCTACTAAAGAAATCAAGAAAAACAGGAAAGCATCAAGGAAAAACAGACAACACGCAATACCCCGTTCACGGGTATTGGTGGAATTTGCACATAATATTCATTAACCTTCAACAGAAAGGAACAAACCACCTACCTCGATCCTAGGAGATCGATATACGTGAACCTCGACGAAAGATTCCCCTTGGAATGACATAGATCTGAGAAAACGCACAAAAAACTCATCCTACGATAACTTGGAAACGAGGAGGAATCAGGAAACAAGGCTAAAGAAGAAGGAAGACCTCACTGCTGCGCTTCCAATGCAACTGACCGTGATCGAATCGGAGAACGGACGGCGAGGCGGTCGTCCATCGAAGATCCAGCCACACGGGTCCCTTCAGATGGCCGAAAACTAGAGAATAAGGTGAATATAAGGGTTAGATGCATCCCCGGTCCATTTCATGAAAAAAAAGAAAGTACACGGCATGTACTTTAGGAGTACACGACGTGTACTTCTAATTTTTTCCGTACTCCAAAATAACCGGCCTCCACCTCAGCCTTACACACCGTGTGTGTGGCCCGGACACGACCAACACATGGCTTCGAGCTGGGGATAGAGTACACGATGTGTACTCAGAAGGTACATGGCGTGTACTTATGAAATTTCCAGAAAATTCATTTTTCTCAAAAACTCCAGAAAAAAGGAAAAACATACCTGAAAAGAGATTCATGTTCTTACACTGTAGATTGGGAGGATTTCATTCTGTCAGTGCCTCTCTTCTTCATCTTCAAAATTTTTTTTGGGGGACAAAGATTCTAAAAAATCATATCTTAGATGAAGCAACATGGTAATATTTAGATTCTATAACATTTCAAATTAATTATAGAGTAAAAATAATTTATGTTATTCTTTTAACATCATCCTAACCCCTAAAGTTTTCTGAAGCATCCTCTAACACCAACTATAAAGACTCGACCTTATTACAATACATAATAATGATTATAGTCATGAAATCACTTCCATTAAATTCATGTAAAGAACTCACCAAAAACAGTGAAAGGAACAAAATACTAACAATTAATGGACAAAATGATGTAATTAAATGATAATATAAGGTATTATGAGGATTTATATGTTTATGTAAGATATTAATAATACTCCTTTATCCATTATAGATGTGTTTTAAACAAGTTACAAGTAAGACAAACCCGAGGTAAGGGAATTCAAAACCAGACGTCCATTCTATGGCCTAACCTTCTACTTCATTATTTATGTGGTATTAGAATTGTTTTTTGTTATTGGTACTATTTATATTAGGTTTTATTATTCATAATTATAGTGTATATACATATTCCATCTATTCTAATTAGTCACACTCCAATTATAGTATTAATGAAGGTGTTTTCCAATCAAAATCCTCTTTTATTATTCATAATTATAGTGTATATACAGTTATTTACATGAATTTAATGATCAGTTCATGATGGATTATTATTGTCAATTAGAAGCAACACTTTGGAAATGAAATGGATTTGTATTAAAATATTTAAATAACCATATATTATTCTATTTATCAATTTTATTTTAAAATGAAGATTATTCATAAGTAAAAACATTAATTATGTTTATTTAAGTCGTTTAAGTTGTACTTTGATAATAACAACATCATTATGACTTATAAATTAAAACCATGTGTAAAAAAGAAATCCAAAACCATTTATGGGACACAAAATATATATAATAACCTGTTTAAAATATGGAAATGGTTTCATTACCATCCATGAAGGAATTAAGGCATATTGGAATCACATCGTCCAAGTTGTCTATAATTCAACACATCATAGACAATGTTTTTAATTCCTTGAATATGTTGGGGAGGAGAAAAAGATTGATGATGGTTTTTCCATGAACATGATAACATAAAAAATATAAAATATACGGGTGCTTTAATTCCTCTTGGATAAGAGGAGTTGAGGAATGAAGAAGAAAATAATGGAACTCAAAATAAATGAAAATTTGAGAAATTCCTTATGAAAATTCAGTAGCTTAACGACGTCACTTAAAATTTCATAAAATAATTTGATGAGAGAAAAGGGTTATCTCACCATTATTACATAATATGGTAAGTGGAATATGGAATGAAATATCCCAACATAATCCGAAGGTAATGAACTTGAATAATATAAAATGAAAGAAAAAAATAAAAGAGGATGTTTACCTATGGATCTCTTCTCCTTGAGATCCTTCTTAAGGCCTTTGGTTTTGGCCTTTTGGTGAGACCAGAAGCTATAGAACGTGTGGAGGAGCATTTAGATGAGTATTGGGAAGAACATAGGTAAGGAACAAGTTTTTAGTGGTGTGGGAAGAAGAGGGAAAGGAAGGTTGAATTTATAGTGGAGAGGGGGTATTTTTTTCATTATTTTAATCACTATTATAATTTTTTGCTTTAGACTATGAATAATATTAATGCATATGGCCCAAAATAGTAAATATGGCATGTGAGTTCCAACCAAGTTTCCATACATCACTTATGATGTCATAAATATGGTATTTTACTAATAATTTGAATATATGGTATTTTACCGTATATCACTATTCATCAAAAATTCAAGAATTTCAGAAAAATGAAAAAACGTCACCCTTAACATTCCTCAACATGTAGAATTAAAAAATTAAGTCCTTATTTTTAAAATAATTTTCAAAATAATATTAATTTAATTTATTAAAATCATACTTAATTCAAAAATAAACAATTCTTATTCTATAACTGCTTTTATATCACTTTGAATTTTTTTCCAAAATGTCCTTATCTTCTAGCCTTAAGAAAATAAAATAATAGTAAAATTTAATATTCATTACAGTCATATTACTATTAATAAGTGTATGTTACTATTCATCAAAAAACCTTGATCATTTCATTAGACTCTAAATGAAATACTGAACACAATTGTAGATGACCCTTTTTCAAAATTCAAAACATAGAAGTGGAAACATTATTTTTAAACGTTAGTTTTAAATATCTACTTAAAAACAATGTTTCATGCATTTCCATTTTTTTAAAACCCTTGGGCTATTACAATTAGAGTGGGTTTTTCTTTTATTTTAAAATATTTTTTGTTAATTATGTACTGGAGATTATGATCATGTTGTAACAAGGTTTTATCTCATTCATGTGAGTATGAAACCCATTTTGGGGTAAATACCATTTTTTCCTTACACAGATAAATTTTTGTTCTAAATTTTCATATTAAAGTTGATGTAAAATAAAAATTAAATGATTCAAATGGAATGTGGCATTTTATATGCTTTAGGGATATTTACATTGGCTTGGTATGGTAGGGGGAAATGTTACATGCATCATTATAAGCTCCTATAATTCACATTCCATGTATATTCAATGCGATATTGGTGTATTACACTACATGAATTGCTATGTTTCCTATGATTATTATGGGAGAGATGGTTGTTATATATGCATGTGCTCTTAATATATTCCGTATGGTAATTGAAGAGGTTATTTAGAGTTTGGAAATCATTATAAATAGATTTTCTTAGAGAGGTTACTGGTGTAATCATAAATAGATAGTTTACACACTTTTCATCTCAGTATATCTAATTACATGAGATTCTCTTTAGATATGATGACATGGTCACCAATTTCAAGGATAATGTGTTTTTCCCATATCAATTAGAAAAGGTAATTCAATGATTCAATCCATCATTATTTTTTCTTGTTACATTCTATAACCAATTTTAAGATAGGTAGTATAAAATTAAATTGGTGTCACATTCAGTTATAAATTTTATGGGACTTTTTTACATTACAATGATAATAAATTTAATAAAAAACATGTGATATTAAAATTATAATTTGTAAAATAAATATGTAAATCTTGATTTCTAATAAGAAGGGTTTTCCATTGAATGATGATGTAAGGTTCACCTGACCTTTCACCTACTGGAACCCCTGCAAATTAAATTATAACAATGACCAATACGATGGTATTCTAAGTAGCTAGTTGGGGTTGTATACATTGGATAGTGATACTTTTTTATATTATATGATTAAAAATTTTTCTATATCTTTTTAAAATATATTTTTATGGTTTTGACTGTAATTTATAGAGACATTACTCCATAAAATCCAATAATCATGTTCTATGCGGGGGTGATGATCATTTTCTTGAGGTGGGGGGCCATGAACACCCAATTCCCACTACAGGAGTACCATTAGAGGTAGAAACACTTATTCCAAAACTAGGAACCAAAAATCATCTTTAATCAATTTTATATGTCTCTTTTATTCATTGTATGGTGCTCCATGATCTACACCTACAATGGATGATATGAATCATGGTTTCCTATTGCATCATCCTCTAATATTTTTGGGGGATGGTAGTACTCAGGCTTCTGAGTCTTGGATACTAGACATATTATCTTACATCAAGAATCTAGATACAGCTATAGAGAGGTGGTTCAAGAATTCAACCAATATGATATGTGATTCCACCATGTGATGGTGGGATTTTATTACCCAGCTTGGTCATCACAAGAGAAGGGTATGGGATAAATTCAAAACATCCTCCTATGATTAAATTTTCCCTCAGATGTTGACAGTAGAACAATCCGGGGAGTTAATGAACATGTATAAGGATGTTAGTCCATAATGGACTATTCAATATCCATCACTAAGTTGCAACACATTTCTCTACCTTTAATTTGTAATGATTTATCAAGATTAACATGTTTTGAGGATGGGATCAAGAATTCTATTCACTCATTGGTCAATCTAATTTAGTTATATACCTTTTTAGAGATAATGAATCAGGATCCAATCACAGATCTCAACATGAGAGAATCTAGTTGTACCTAGAATATGGGATCAATATTGAGGTAGGGAAGTAGTAATTCATATTGCAGGAAGCGTAAAAATGTTGTTTTTCATCTGAGTGGTGGAGGCCAGAGTATCCACACCAGATGCTCCTTTATATGGAATTATTATGGACAGAAGGGACATCTAATGAGTATGTGTGATTGAGACCCTCTTGAGTGACATTATTTTTCCCATATAGTTAATAATTAGAGATTCATTTGGACATTTTCATATACTTCTTGTCAAAGAGGATCCACAACATATCCACCATCAGGGGAAGGAATATTTATTCTATTCCAGGATGGGAGTTATATTATCAATGGATGGGTATCGAATATAGCCGGTCATGGTTTTGGTAACCCTAATTATGATTATAGGTGATAGAATAATGCACCTGCAGAGGGTAGTACAGTTATAGAAAAAGACTATAGATTAGTCTAGTTGAATTCTTTTCATATGATACCCACGGATCAGAGTGTGAGAATGTTGAATGTATGAGATACTATTATAGTATTGACTAATATTGTATCTTCTCTATTCTATATAGGTGAATATCATTCCACTATCTCATTACTGATTATTGAAAGTATCTGGCTAGAAATTTTTTACTTTTGTAGGGCAATAATCTTAGAAATATAGTTGGGTGTATGATCAGAGGACAAAATCAAATGAAAATTATTTTTTTGTAAGGTAGAAATATGTCCCTTCTAATGAGATAGCTTCATACTCAAGATGATTGGATTCTATGACATTATCAGTATGTACTTGTTGGTTCTCTATCAAACCCATACATACTACAAATTACTTAGGGTAAAATTTACATCACCTTAGGGTGGTGGTTATCAATACAAGGTTGAATAGAATTTCTATGCCAGCAGAAGTAAAACTAAATATCATGGGATAAGTGGATTGATTGTCCATATATTTTTCATTTATATAAAGGTTCAAAGCTTTTCTCAGATTGACTTTCTATCAATTATACATTGTTTCAATTATTTCTTTCCTAATATTTTTTTGGCTTTCCTTCAAGAGATAGACCATGTTATTGATTGATATTTTTATAGGAGAAGCTCCAATATCAATTATTTTATATAGGATGGAACCCACACAGATATAAGATATTAAGATCTAGTTGGATGATTTTTAATCTAATGGTTTTACCTGACCCATCATCTCTTCTTGGGTATAACCCATTATATATTTCAATAAGTAGGATGCGACACTTTTTATATTATTAGATTACCAAAATATGAACCCAATTACAATTAAGAACCCATTTTAATTTTCTCTAATAAATGATAACATAGTCTAGCTATGACGATCTATGGAATTGCTAAATATAGATGTGATATCTGGATATAATCAAGTGAGATTGAGGAATTCAAACATATAATGTATGATTTTATGATGTTGGTATGGGTTTTATAAATATCAGGTTATTCCATTTTTTCTTACGAATACACCAACAATTTTCATGAATTTGTTGAATTGGGGTTTTCACCCAAATATGAGTTCTTTTTTCATGGTTTCCATGGATGAAATATTTGTGTATTATCAAAATAAGAGTAACCATACTAAACAACATGATATTATATTGAATTTACAAAGAGTGCATCAACTATATACTATTATTTCTATGTGACACTTCTAGATAGAGAATGTTCCCTTAATTGGCTATATTGTCTCAAAATTAGGAATATAAATTTTCAAGAAAAGGTGATCGATGTGGTTCTTTATGAGAAACACATGAATTAATTTTTCATATGGAGTGTTGTGGGGATAATGGGATATTAAAAGAGTTTAATATAGAAATTATCAAAATATTATCAAACTCTTAACAGTCTTAAAAATAATTATGTAACGATCCTATGGAATTAAGAATGAAAAAATTTATTCCAAGATATGAAAGTATGTATTACTTTAGAACCAATTATGATTATTTCATATCCAGAAAGTGGATATAATTTCTTCTACAATGCATCGGGAATTATATTGTGTGTAGTTATAATGTAGGTGGTAGAGTCATTGTATACGAGTCTCTCTAGTTGAGACCACAAGAGTGTAATTTCCAAACGCATGACCTCAAGATATCTGTTGTCAGTCATTCCTTATATAGCATGATACACAATATAAAGGGTGATCAAATTATGGTTTCTACAAACCATGAGAGAATAAAGTATATCATTACACAACATTCCATTAATCTGGGATTGTCTATATGTGTTGAATTCCTTCATTATTTTGATTTTGGGATGGCCTATATAGATGGAATGGGCATTGGTGTAGTAGTTGTGTTGACCCATAATACTCAGGCACGTTCCAAATAGGATAGTAGTGATGAATATAAATTTATGTACCACTATTATGATCTGCATATGACGATTCATGACATTAATGAGAATTCTTTTATAATAGACTTAACAGTTAGATCTTCACTTCTAGGGAGGGTGAAGAGACGACTGTTTTCCAATCTGAATGTGTTGGTTCTCCATGAGAAAATTTTAGGGGAGTTATCACCATTGGATTGGTCTATTGATAGAGATTTCATCCTATGTATACATTTTAATGTCTAGTTTCTTACATATATGATATAGGAACTAATTTTTGAGTCCCTTTTTTGGAGTGGGTAGTTCATCTAGGCATCTCCATGATTTATCATCATATGTTTCTTCAGTATTGGTGTCCTGGGATGAAATCTCACATTTCTGTACTTATCAATAGTTGTTCCACCTATTAGTTGGTGATGGCAGGGATCTAGTGGCTTATTGAAATGTTACATTCATTACCGGTCCCAGAATGGAAATTGTAGGATTTGATGATGTATTTATTAGTCATCTTATCAGGCTTTCGACTTGGTTGTGAAACATTTTGTATTTTAAAGGATCTAATGATGAATGTATCCCACTTCATTTCTATTTGGCATACTTTCATAGTTGATGAACTAGTAATAATTTATTACTATTATATCATAAAACTACATGGGTTCCCTCTTATTATTTTCTTCGATTGGGACTCTCATTTCACATCAACATTCCAGTAGTAGTTACCGAAATCTATTGGTAACTATGTGATTATAAGAACAATTTTTTTCCCAAAGACTGATAAAAAATTATAATAGATGTCACAAGTGTTTGATATTATTCTCAAAGCATGTTTCATAAATTTCGATGGTTCATGGGTGAATCATATCCCTATCATCGAGTTATTATACAATGATAGATACCATAGGATGATTATGATCAATCAGTATGATGGAATTTTTGTTATGTCATTCTGTTCATCCAAATATGGTTAGAAGCCTGAAAGGTAATGATACAAGATCATAGTATCCTAAAAGAGACATCATAGAAGGTTCAGATGATCTAGAATCATATGACTATTACTCAGTCAACACAAAAATCGTATGATGACTATTGATAAAGGTCCCTTGTTTTCAAGGATGAGGATTATTTTTTTCATATGAGTATCACCCAGATTTTGATGTAGATGGATACAGAGTTAAGGGAAACATTCACATTGTTATATTGGGTGGTTGAGATAATATATAGATTTGGGTCGGTAGACTATCAGTTTTTATTACCATTGAGGAAACATTACATGCATGATGTCTTCCATGTTTTAGAGGTTTTATATTATCATGTCAAATTTTCTCATACATTTTACACCAATGATTCTTAGTTAGATGATATCACTTTTTGCAGATCATATTATACAAATAATTGAAAAGTGCTTTAATGATCATCGAGGTCATTCTACCCCTTTAGTAAATAAGTTATGGTCGCAATTACCTATACAAGATGATAGTTGGGAGCATGAGGCTAACATACACGCTTAGTGGATATTGTGTTTCTCATACAATGGATTTCCATCCCATGTAGTGAAATCTTGGACAATTTCCCACGAGGGAGAAGACTATAAGAACCCAATGTTTCATTGTGGTACGAATCATTTCAATTATAGTCTAATTATTTATCATGGACATATTATTGATTTCTAATGAGGTAATGAACGTTTTAGGGGTATCAACGACTTTTTCGAATCTTTAAACCATATGTAGTGGAAGGAAACACTAGGGTGTAAGGTAAATAAGAACCAATAATCCCAAAATGCATGGTTTCTTCGATGATTTTCCACTATTTCAAAGGGAAAATAAGGATTCATTAGTTTCTGTATCCATGCCACCTTGTCCACACAACCATTCTAGATTTTTTTTAATTTTTAATTGAGAAATAAGGCACTGTTGGCGTACTATTTCATTGAACGTACAATAAAAGAATGTGGGGTCCCTCATTAGTCATTGATCTAATCACGGTTGATGAATGGTTTATCCCAACATGTAGAAAATCATTTGATTATTCTCTATGTCGATTCTATTGTTCACAATTAGTGAAAGATTTTTCTAACTGTGCGCCCAAACCATGTTATTACTTTAATGATATCTGAATTTCCATTTTTACCTCATATTCTAGAGTCTTTCATCTCGTTGGATTCCTTTTAGTATGTTCTTCACTAAGTAGGTCCCATTGATCATTTTTCGTTCATTTAATGATTATATATTTATTAAGGATAATATGCCATATATTTCAAGAATTGTTCTATTCATCAATTTTATTCCAATAGATGCCAAACTAAGGGCCGATACTAGCTGAGGATAGTTTTCTAGGATCATAATCAGTGGTATTTTCCATTTCCCTAAAAGATTCATTCTTTATAAATTTTTTATCATTGTGAACATACAAGTTTCACCAGGTGATTCTTTTTTAAATTCTCATGACTTAATTATAAACATTATTTCCATATTAAATATCCTTTTCTATACATTTTATTTTTGTAACTCGATGTTGTGGCCTCAATTATATCAAACATAGATAGTGTGTTTTTTTATTATTCATTTTGATAATTCTTAAAATTAATTATAATACCATTGGGGTGTGTTGGATTGACCCTTATAATGATATGTCCTTTTAAATTAAATGAGTAGTTAATTGAAAGTGTCCATCAAATGTATTTTTATATAATTATAACACCACCCTTCTAGAGTCAGTGTTAAAATTTAATAATGAAATCTTATGTAGATCGGGAAATTTATATTTATATAGGGATATCACATGGTTCTTTTTTATAATTAATTGAACATGATTTCATGTTCTTAAATGACCTTTTCAATTTGGTTGAAATGAAACAAAATGTACCTAATGAATTATTTATAGGCTTGGGTATTAAATGGACTAAATTGAAAAATGAAATTTGTATAAGGTTCCTATCATATAATGACCTTTTTATCATACTATGAATTGTAAAAATTTATCCATACCTAGATTCTCAATGGATAACCTTATGCACTCAGAGGATTTCATTCTGGTCAAATGATCCAGTTAGCAAGGGAAATTCCCACCATGGATAATGGTCCTTGTCTATTAGTAGATTCTTCGCATGATGTTGTAGGATCTAATCCATATCAATCCACATATTTAGATGCATTAGATATACACCTTGGAATCTACATAATGTCTTAAAAAACACCATGCCATTGATTTACCCAATTGGCCAGAGTCATGTTTACCCTTAGATTACATTGGACGAGATCGATGGACTCAGTTAGAATAATTTAGAGTGGAGTGCATTAGGGGTCACCCCTTGGATTGCACATAGACCCCCTTTATAACCAGAATACATATGACACTTCTATGTCATGGACTACCAATAAGGTCATGGATTCCATGGTTACACCTTAGATCCCCTATCAACACAATTCTTATATATTACTGTGTTGTTGACACATTAAAATTATTTATCTATATAAATTGAACATTAATGAATTAATTAAATAATGACATATTTTTAGACATTATAAAATGTGGTTGAAGTAGGTATGAGTTATTACATTGTCATTATATATATATATATATATATATATCTGTGTATGTGTGTGTGTACGCTGCGTAGTTTACATTCACATACTAGATTATATAGAAGTTTTATGGGGCTTCCTACTAAGAATTATCTGACACCTTATCCATTCCCTTATTCATACCTGAAAATGTTATATAATCCTATGTATGTATATGGGGAAGTGTCACATCCTGGACAACTGAGGTTATAGAATTCTTAGGATTGATCTTGGTAGAATATAACCAGCTCAATGTAGGGGAAGCATGTATAACTTTACGTATTTTTATTCATTTGTATAAAATATAATGTAATTTCAGTCTATTGCCTTGTGTACCCTTTTTCTTTTTTTAATACACATGAAATTACATCATAATCTTTTATATATGATATTGTTTAGATTTTGGTTTATTATTATTGATGGTTGATTATGATTAATTCCACTATCAATCCTGTTTATTCAAAAAAAATCATATGTTATAGTTATTATATATCTATTTTTCTCATCTCTTACAAAATAACATAGCTTCCCCATGGACAAACCCAAGGCCATCACTAATATTCACCAGCCTCAGGTATACACAGACACTTTCTTGGGGCTATTTGGCCAAACGACTCGATGATCATTCATGTGGAACCTGTGTTGGGGCATTAAACATTTCCAATATGAAAATTTTGTATTATCATTGACATGGTTTCTAAATGAACTCTATCATAATAAAATTACAACATATTTTATGAAACAAATCTATTATTGAATAAGAAATAATTTATTTTTAACGAAAAAAATTCATAAATTCAATTTCTCAAATTTTATTTTTTTATAGATATAATTTTATCATCCAAATTTGATTTTACAATGGTTTAAAATACTTCTAAAATATAAGGCCTTAACATAAAATTTTAATATTTTAATTTAAAAACTATTCATAAATAATTATAAAAACATAAATATTTTTCCTTATTTTAAATTATAAAATCATTATAAATCATTAACCATAGAAATAAACCATAAAACAACATCATATCAAATAAAATGGGTTCTTGTATGTTTTAACCCCCATGTCAAACATGATAGAAAAGGAATTGTGATTTTCCAAAAAAATCATCCTTAAATTTATATCCAAAATTTCTTGAACAATATTATAATACATATATGTTTATTCATATGAAAATTCTCGATTTCATAGTCATTTTAGAGGAGGTCATGTTTCTTTTTCATAAAATTAAAATAGACCATTTAGGTAGATATTTTATATAGGAAATTTTGTTCATAAATATTTTATTAATTCCAAAATATATTTTCCACTAAAAATATGGCATAGAGGTCCCTATTTTTAAGTCCACCATGAAACAAACATCACCTAAACTTGATGTTTTAGAATAAAATGTGATCTTCTATTTTCCATGAAATCAATTGATTCCAAAAATAGTTATTTTGAAAGAAAAATAAAATAGTCTCCTAAAAATAGTAATTGAGAACAACATTTCACATTATTCTTATGTCATTCCCCTTTGATCTAAAGAATAGAAACATGTGATTTGGCTAAGTCATGGTATATTTAAATATTAATTCCACAAATTTTTATTCTATAAAAGAATAAACCAAACATTTATTGATTTTTTACACAACTATTTGGTTTCAAATGGGTATATTACTTATAATTGTATAAGAAGAACACACCAAAACGTTATTTATCCCACAATCCCTACATAATTATGATGTAAATATAAAAAATAACAGTATAAATAATGTACCACACAAAAATATGTCACATATATCAATTACTTTCACAATAATATGATTGATATCATAGGTATCCACTAATAGTGGGAATCACCCAACACTGGAGAAATACCTCTCTCAACACTAAGGTCTTCAAGAACCAATTTCAAAAGTAATATATAAATGGGTGCTGGTTAATTTAATCCTTGATATGATTACATGAATGAAATAACATTCATGTAGAATGAACTAATTTATATGGGATATAATGGACATTAAAGTGTCAAATTAAATTAATTGTTCAATTTCAAAATTATCCAAATTTTTCATCACATGAAACTATTAGATAATTAATATTAGTTATTTTTTATCATATAAATGATAATGTGAGACATTAAAAGTTCTCCAAAAATAATTTAATGGTTATTAATCATTGAATGATAGTTGAATGTTGATTTTGGAGTGTGAATCAAGTATTATCATATATCAAAATAATCCATATGAATAATCCCCAAGGAATAATTTCTTACACTAAACATTGGTTCCCATAACTATTGAAAAAAATTTGTTCTAAACCAGTATGTTACAGTCCTCTACATAGTGTAAATATCCATTTCGTAGATCATAAAATCACATATAATAATAGTAAATTATTATGAATAATATTGCATAATTCTTAGAGAATATGTTTTCAAGAGAAAGTCTCCCAATTTTAAATAGGAATTAAAATATTTGAAAAAATCCTTCATTTGGGAATTAAAATGTATGACCGCGAAATAGTATAAGAAACCCAAAATAAGATCTCAAGAAGGATTGTTCTTATAAAGGATGAATAGTCATAGTTAATGAAACATGAACTAGGAATCAATAAGTTTATAAGAATCATAGATTATGGTATATCCAAGGCGTATATGGGGATACATATGGTTTTATGGAGTGTGTTAAGTTAAATGTTTTCTAGTGGAGAATAACTAAAAATAACTCCCATAAAATTGCATTCCAAATTTCCCATTAAAACTACTATAGAATAAAACTCCAATTCTGGTGTTCCAAATAATTCAAACTAGTACCTTACCAAAATTCTAGTGGAAGTATTGGATTAAAATCTATGAATCTCCCATCCGGATCACTATTGGGCGCCAATATATTCCCTATGGAATTATAATTATTTACACTAGTCTATAGTAGTCCACTTTAATTTTAATTTTTGATCTCAAGTAATAAAAAATCCCCTCTTATTTTGAAAAATAATACATATATATATATATATTCATTATATTTAAATTAAATCATATATAAAAGTTCATTAGGCTTTAAAAACTCTTCACAATAGGATCATTATCCTAAAAAAATATTAATCACACTTAATAAAAAATATTGGACACTAAGATTATATATTTGGATTCATTTCCCATGAATGATCATGAATGCGATAGTACTACCAAAGTATACGAAGAATATAAACCATAAAACACAAATGAAACTTCACACAAGGATATATTATCTATTTTGGTTACTCCTTAATGTATGGGCCCAACTTCGACTTGAAATATTTACTCTCAGTCACATGTGTGTGGAATATTTTGTACCATTGGAGTTGAGATATGTGAAATATATTTTGAAAAGATTTATGTCTCAGAGAAAGATCCATTGGGTAACACATTTTTCAATATATTTTAATTTCATCAATGGACCTACTTATTGTTGTGTTATTTTCTCATGTAT
Source organism: Viscum album (assembly GCA_963277665.1). NCBI lineage: Eukaryota > Viridiplantae > Streptophyta > Magnoliopsida > Santalales > Viscaceae > Viscum > Viscum album. The sequence continues at coordinate 530,365,648 of OY728146.1, forward strand.
CCTTAATAAATGTTATCACATCCTTGGTGATAGCTATATTGGGGCCTACCACCAAAAAAGGCAATGTTTTTTACCTCTCGATGTAATATGAGAGTGTTATTCTCATGGACGATGGTTTTACATTTTTTTAAATGCATGTTATTGGTAAATTGTATATTCATAACAAATTTAATGTTTTTAGGTTATATTTTAAATAATTATAAGTTTCATATGATATTTTCAGACGATTTAAGAGTGATGGAGATGAGTTCTTGATGATTTGGGTTATAGATTTTGATGATTTAAAAATGCGTTGAGAAGTATATGAATAAACTACAGTTTTAGAATATGGAAAATATTAACATTAATATATTTATCTCTAAATAAGTATAACAATACAAAACCCAAACTTATAGATATAGTTCTAAATTCATGAACTCTAGATTTTCAACATTGATACCAAAGATACTGAACCAATCTTCTATAATCGAAACATAAATAATAAAAATTAAATATTATATCACTTACATACCCATGATCCATTTAGGATTATAGTTTTATAAAATTACGACCATCTACATCATCTTGGATTCATAAATGACTAGTTTAAAAATACAAACATAAACTCATGGTATACACTTCTTATCTTATTTCACATTCGTTGATCAACATAACACTATGAAATAACTTACTGACTTCATTAATTAAACCTAATTCATTAAAACTAAATTAAATTGAAGCATATGATGTGTGGGGTACAATTGTTAGTAGGGGTAGACACAAGCTATAGTAATTCACTATCATCAATGAGCATACGATGTGCAGAATGGTATCAAAAAATAAGGGGAGTTCTGAATGAATCATAAAATAACTCATACACATCAAACAATTGATCATAAAATATGAAAACATGAATAAATAAAGATTAATGATAATAAATAATCATGACCCATGTGATATCAATAATTATCATACAAAACATTTTAAACTCGTATAGAGAAATTAAAACCATATTTCGTTATGTTGGAGGATCAAATTCATAAAACCCTTTCAAAACCCTTTTAATTGGAATAACCATATTATTAATGAAAAAATATAATCATTATAAAATTCATTAGTATGTTATCTTGGTGAATCCATCATATAATCTACAATGGGCTCACTTGTATCTATCTACTAGTAATCGTTATATAAGTATTAATGGTTTTTCCGGAGGGTACATAGGCCACCCCATCCTATAAGTGGTAAGGGGCACACCAGGTTCTATATGGGCATCAACATCATATATGTGATTTTCAAGAAAAAAACATGAATAATGTAAAAATAGATTTCATATCATAAAAAACTCATAAAAATCATTATTCCTTTCACAACATGTCTAAACCAAGGAAAATTAATAGGTTTTACGAAAATAATCTAAAAACATGATTATCCCATGTAAAATAAATGGGTTTCATAACAATCACAGTTAAATTTCAATATGTCTAAAGAAATAATGAGAATAGAATCATTACAAAATTTTCTAATGGAGTCATAAGTATCAAAATGTATTTTTGGTTTTTTCAAATTGAAATCCCATTAAAATATCATTAAAAAACTCTTTTTTAAAATATCATTTTTATTTTAAAAATCACATTTTAAAACACAAAATATTTTTAAAATAATTTTATTTTAAAACAAACTTAAAAAAACTAATAGATATTATATCAACAATATGTTTTAATTAATAAATACATTGTAATATTATATTGTAATCTTAAATGAAATTAATGTCATATAAGTATGTAAATCCATATATTTCATAAATATCATTTCTCAATCATAAAAAAGTGTAGAAAACTACATTTTTTCAGAAAGAGATAATAATATACCATTTAAAATATTTTTTAAAAAGAAAAAAATAGAAAAAAAATTAATTAATAAATCATTCTGAAAAGGTTAAAAATTTTCCTGAAATATGTATAGAAAACATGTTTTAGGATAAAAACACATTTCCAACTGAAGAGAGATATGATGTCAGATTTAAAAAAAAACATTCAAAACCATTTTAAGTAAAAAATATTTCAAATAGTAAAATTACATGAAAATTTCATTTCATTACATTGTATATGATATGTCTTAAGTATTATAATATTTCAATATTGAATACTAAATCATGAATGTAACACCCCAAGATTTCATAGTGTGTTATTTCTTCAAAATAATTCAATAACTTTCACTACACGCAACACCGAGTTCAAGCGCACCATGACTTACCAAACAAGCCATTCAAAAAAAGGTTATGAATAGTATTAACTAAATTTTAAACTTTATATAATCCTTATAATTTTAGAATCCATATTATGAGTTTCTTAGACATAATGTAAGAACAAATTCATCTTCAGTATTGTAGTTTTACCAACTTTTAATAGTGAACCCTTTTTAAATAAAATATTTTAAACTTTTTGACTAAATGGGGACATCAAAAAATTTAAAATAAAACATCCCAAGCTTCCACGGTACGCTTTCCTTTGAATAAAACCGTAGCGTGTGTTGTACGCAACTTCGAGTTTTAACACACACCACAACCGATCAAACTAGCCGTTATGAATAGTAATACTTAATTTTTTGAAATTATATATATTTTATATTTCAAAATGGACTTCATTTTTGGATTCGGAATATCAAATTTAGCCTAAGGTGAAATTTTGGTACTTTTCGGATAACTTTCATATTTTGATGAATAGTAACAATTACTAAATTTTAATTAAAAACAACTTTTTTAATCAAAATAATTAATAGTGATAAATTATGAATTTGAGTGGTTTTAAAGTATATTTAGAATATATTTTTACCATTTAATACAATTTTGGTCATTGGACATAATTTTACAATTAAACCGAACATAAACAAGTGTCAATCTTTTGATAGTTATTATCTCTTAAAAACACGCTTTTTGTTTTGACAACGGGAATTAATTTTAAATTAATTTCTGCCACTTCTGTGTTTTGAATTTAGAAAAATGGATTCCTTATTTGGAATCAGGATGTTCAAATTGTGTAAATAGGTAACTTTTATTTTTAGACATTTTGAATAATTACTGCGGTAAATATTTTATTTACCATGGTTAAGGGTAAATCCGGTAAATAAGGGTTAGAAAATAATATTATAATAATACTAAATTACCCTAAAACGTGTCTTAAACCTATTTTTTGATACATGGTCGACCATGGGCATCTTTGGGTCAATTTTGGGACCCCATTGATCCACTTGTAAGTGATAATGACACTTTATTTTAATTAAGTTAAAATGAATACAAAAATGGCATAAGCTTACATCTTTTAAAAAGAACTATTTTTAAATAGGGTTATACATGTTGGATTTTCGATTATAAATATTCATTAGAAAGCTAAACATATTTCCTACATAATTATATTTTATTTATAATTTTTAGACATCAAATAATTTAAATTATTCATGACACAATAATGATGCAATGTTTACCTCATTAATAAATCATTTAAATAAATAAGATTATAATGATTAAAATATTATCTAAAACCTGTCCAATTCTTATTGGTTGATGTTATTTAGAATATGAGTCATCTTATCTTCGACCTCAATGATTTTTGGACCATTATAAACCGAATATAATTATATTATAAAGTAATGCTTTCACTCTTTCCTAAAGAGCCCCTCCTCTCCCTTATAAAAGGAGACCACTTATACTCATTCCTCACACCTCTCAAGCCACTTGGCTCGTCCAAACTCTGCCTAAATAAGCTCCCCACATCCCTCTCCTCCTCCTTGAAGCTTCCCCTTAGGTAGAAAGCATTTCAAGAAGTCCTTTGGTTCCAACCAAAGTGAGTTACCTAAATTAAAGGTAACATTTTCTCTTAAATTATTTTCAATTATTTTGCTTCTCCAACCCCCAAACTCTTTTTATTTCCTTTCTTTTGTAACAACACCAGTATCCAAAATATACTAGGATGTTGTTATAATAAGGATTCAAAGAACACATTCACACAACTCCATTTAATGGATGATGAACATAATGTTTCTGTGGATGGCAAACTAACGCCTCACGAAACGATGATTGTTCAAATACATCTTACCACCTCTCATGGTGGCCATTAGGATGGCACTGTAATTAAATATGATATTAATGATATATAATTTATATATAAGTTTCTGTAATTCCATTTTATTTCATACAATTATTCGTTTCATGTTGTATATACATACGATAATTTCATTTGAGGAAGTGCGGACTACCGCCCCCTTAAAATGATATGACTCGTTCATACGACACATGGAATGTATAAAGGATGGTGTTAATGAACTTAAGTAACATATATAGAATATTATATTTTACTGGAATAGTAATATACCTATGTATCATTTGTATTCGATTCTTTTAAAATAAAAATTAAATGGAAGTAGCATTCGTGCGTACGTACGGACTACCGTCTCCACGAACGCGATGAGATTCATTCTCCATCGTATCCATTCAAGTATAATTATCATTTGATGATTTAAAAATTATGTTTAAGGAATTTATACCATTCTGTATATGAATAATATACATCCCATTAATAACGAATATGGCTCACATAACAAAGAATATAAAGTAAAATGAACCCATTGACACCTGAAATGACGATAATTCTAAGATATTATTAACAAATCAATGTTAAAAGATCATATATGATATCATATTAAAGTAACTGATTCTTGTATTATTCAATAACAATTATTTCACCATTATACAGGAGGTAAACCTACCATCGACCAAGGAAAAAGTACAAAGTAAGGGATTCTCTTATCTCACTTTCAATTCCGTGAGATTTCCATTGTTCGCTACTAAATTATTGAAAGTGGTGTATTGTGTACTTCCATTTGATATATATTATCATGATTCACTTTATATTCATGTTATTCTGTAAATCATTTGGTGGTTATTAAATTTTGGCCATGCGACTCAGTTGATTAACGTGGTAAGGGGTTTCTTGTCTCACTTTTAATTCCGTGAGAATTCCATTGATCACCACTTAATTATTGCATGTGGTGTATGTGTACTACCCATGATTGTATTCATTGTGTAATATACTTTATTTTATGGGTATTTACATAATCATGGTATGATCTTTCTTTCATGGGTGTTTGTTTCTTAAGTTACCTAATCAATAAGGGAATTTGAGATTTCAATTCCCACTCATTTGGCTTTACGCATATTTCATTGATTATATTACTCCATGATTATGTGTGGAATCACTATTCATTTGATTATGTCATAATTTCCACTCCCCTTCCTGTGGATATAAGTTTGATACACATAATCACTCATTGAAAATTCTCAAGTCATTGATATGAATTTGATAAGAGTAATTTTAACTCTTTCACCATTTGTTGAGTTAAACATCCAATTCGTTGGTGTTGTTTTTACAGGAATATGTGTGAATATACTTTGATTGTTTTACACTGAATATCCAATCATATTTAGTGTATTTATATTTTTCACACATAATTATGTTGTTGATTTATCCTTAACCTAAGGATATGGCCTTTATGAGAGATTTCATCTCAACTTATATTCCATTGAGACTTCTTTGTTGATATACACCAAATCACTTTTATGTGGTGTATATAATGTACTTTGACATAGTATATCATGAATTCCCTTTATTCTCATGATATTACAGAGTTTTTATTACCTCAATTATTTTCATTCAAGTGTCTCTCTTTTGGTTAGAATCTCTATCTAAAATACCATTTTTAAATGTTTTAAAGACTTATTCATCTAAATCTTTCTCATTAATGTCCATGTTTTAAAAATGGTTTTAAGGATTTATTTATATGGACATTAAAGTTTAGAAATTAAAAATCATTTTAAAAGGTTTCAAAGTGGTATGGGACACTTTGATTCAAAAATCTATTTTTAAATGGCTTCTTGACAAATAGTGTGACTTTTAAATGTTTTCAAGAAAAGGGGGATATTTCTCTCAAATAGTTTTGATGATTATTTTCATATATGTCAACATCCTTCATTATTCATGATTGAGGTTAATGTGATACAATACAATCTTCCATATTGTATCAAATGAGTTATATTTGACTGTGGATGTTCTATTTTTATACCATTCATGGTTTGTGGTTAAAGTATTGACATTTCGTATGCTAGTTTTAATACGAATGTTTATTTTATGCTTAAACCTATTCATATGAGGAATGCATTGGACTTAATAAGTGACGGGTGGAGCCCGCTATAGCTCCTCGATGCATCGGTAGGTCTCATGAGACAAACTACTGTCTTGGCACAAGGCCTTGGCAAAATCTTATTTGTAGTCTTGGCACGAGGCCTTGGCTATGTGGTTATGATAGTCTGGCATTATGCATTCCATCATTATGAAAGTGGTTATTGATATTGCATGTGATCATTCGACTAGTAGAATATCCATGTGAGTAAGTAAATGGCATTATTTCATTTTATTTATGCCATACCATGTTGAAAGTTCAAGTTTCAAAGGCTTTTGTTTTAGTTATAAATTGCCTTAAGTGTTTATGATTATTTATGAAAGCTTCTGCTATAATGTTATCCTTACTGAGAATCCGAGATCACCCCTTTCAATGTTTTATTTTTTTTCCAGGATTATGAAGAAGTAATTTATGAATGACCTGCAGGGATAGTATGAGGGGATATGAAGACAAGATGTTTTTTTATGATGTAATGTAAAAATTTATGGATGTATCTAGTTATTCCAAGGCTACTAAACTAATCGGTCTTTCGAGACTTGATCTTTCTCATGATCATGCCAATGTTATGTAATAATGCACTGACTCTGGGTTACTAGGGTCGGGGCGTTACAGTTGGTATCAGAGGAAGTTTAGTACAAACCTTGGTAGCTAGATTTAGATAAACTCTGATTAGAGCACATAGACCTAAGATGAACTTTGAGGATTAGTATAAAAGAACTTCCTAGAATTTTGGTATTGTAGAGATTTTGTGAGTTTTCCGAGCAATAAATCCCTGTCTGGATACGAGCAGGTAGAGGCGGCTCTGGCACAAATGTACCTAGGGGTTAAACCCGAAAACACCGCTTTGAGCTAGACTCGAACGGGAACTGGTGCACGACAACGGGCCTTGCTGCACTCTTGGTTACGAAACTCCCGGGGGATATGCTTAGGATAATTTACATTTTCTTTACAAACCGATTTAAGTAATATATACATAAGATGAGAGTAAATGACCTCGGTTAATCCTAATATGTTTCAAATTGAGAATATGGTGACATTTTAATCTCTAAATGATTTTACGACTACTATTACTCACACAATGCTTTCCGGTTTTGGTCAATGTCTGGATTCCAAGGAAGTCATAGTGACTTTGAGAATGATGTACAAGGTGGGAACGGTGGTGGAAATGAGCAACAAAATGGAATGTTGATAGGCGTAAAAGATATCGTCTTTATGCCAAATCAGTTTTCCAAAAATATGATCAACAACATATATATTAACCAACTCCCAGACTCAACAAGGAAGAGAAAGGTGATAAATGATAAGATCTCCAGCAATGGAGACCATGGAGAAAAGAAAACTCAATTTTCATCATGCAGGAATTGTGGAAAGAGACACCCAGGAAAGTGTCTCAATGAGACAACAAAATGTTTTACGTGCGGGAAGGAAGGACATAAAGGGAAGAATTGCCGAAGAAAAATGAAGAGTACTATGGAAGAAGATAAAAATGGTCCCAAGAGTCCATTTACAGTCATTTGTCGTAAATGTAGGGGACCTGGCCATTACCCGAGTGAATGTCCTATTTTATAGGATATTTTCTTGCTCAAAGAAGAAGCTATGTGGAAATAAATGGTTGCAGAAAAATTTAAAAAGTATTAGCACTCCTTGTTGATGGGTTTACTTTGGAATAATTTTCTCTTGTATTTGTAACCCCTCAGTTTGCCATGTGAGAATGATATTTGAGGAATAATTGTCTCTTCTCTTGTGGATATAGGTATAAATAACCATTTGGTTTTATATGATCATTGAGGTTTGATAAAATGATAAGTTATTATAATTTGGGGATGAAAATGCAAAGTATGATATAAAATTTGTGGTTAAATTATGTTATTTTGAAAAATTTATCTCATTTTGGTAATATTATAGAATATAGTTTTTGAAAAAGGACAACACGTAGACCGTGTGACAACCCGTCGCGTCAGACAAAGCTGTGGGAATCGAACCCACAACCAAAGTGCGATTGGGATTTATCGCCTACCACTGGACTAGGTGAAGTCCCTGGTTAGTATGACTGTTTTTTTTAAATGATTTTATTGATCAATAATAAGATGATTTGGGTTCTTATGTTTTAACAAATGAGTACCCTTGGTATAGGAAAATGATTTGGTGATTAAGTGATAAATGTTATTTTGGAAGATGTTCGTTTTGTTAGGAACACTATATGCCCAAGGAAAATAGAATACAATGAGGTTTCATTTGTAGAGTAATGGTGGATTTTTATCTACATTTTTATTGTTGATTTATAGTGATTTGGGTTATTTATGGAAATGATTAACCTATAACAGAGAATATGTTATGATGTTAATTACTTTTAAGTATGTGACTTTAAGAGTATTTGATGTCATTTGGAGATACAATGTAACATGGGAGACTACATAATCAAATTCTTCTATGTTTTGGGTTTCAATATTAGTTTGGATTATATTAAAGGATTTTAAGGACAATTGGTTATTGAATGGTATCTATTTAACTTTGGGGTATTGTTGGTTTAATTTTAGAAATTAAGATTAGTTCATATTTATCTCAATGAATATCCTTTTGGGGGATCATTAGATCATTCACTAACCATTTTGGTTTTGATTAATCTTCAAAGACAATGTAAATATATGGTTTATCCTGCATGGATCATGTGATTCTATAGAAGTTTATTCTAGCTCTTCCAGTGTGACAAAGTCTTCTTGAATACTCATCGTTTAAAAAAAATTGAGTTAGTGGTGGAAATTTATTAAAGAATGAAAATCTAATTAAAATTTAAGTATATCTCATAATGTTCTTAGTCAATATCATAAATGAATTCCTCTTCCTTATGTAATGTAACTTTAAAAAAAAATGTTGTCCTAGATGGTACCTTAAATCATCACTAATTTATGGCTTTGGGATTGTTGGCCTTTTCATAGCCATGTTCTCTACCACTCTCCATCAAATAATTGATGGTTAGATTTCTCCTCCATATCCATATTTTCCTACATGGAACCCTGGTATGTGTTATTTTCAGTAATCTTCATACTTTCCACTCTTTATTTTAAATAGAGGCCTCATTAATTCATTTTTCGATGTGGGATTTCAACTAAGATATTTTGAAATGTCAAAAATTTGTGATCCCAATACCCTATATTTTGTTGAACCGATGGTACTTCAAATCATCATAGATTGATGAGTTTAAGGACCTCAATTTTATACTTGTTTGTGATTGATGACCTCAACCACTACCTATAAATATTTACATTTTTCCTCCAATTATATGTCTCTAATTGCCACTAATGTTCTCCTAATCGAGATCATAATTTGGTGGTGACCCTTTCATTTCTCTTTTCCTCATATTAAGACTAAATTTTAGTAAACCAATTTCCGATGTGGGTTTTCCCACAAATATATTTTCTATTTTCAACCTTTTATTTTCGAAGAACAATTTCAAATTGCGAGGACGCAATTTATTGAAGGAGGGGAGAATGTAACACCCCAAGATTTCATAGTGTGTTATTTCTTCAAAATAATTCAATAACTTGCACTACACGCAACACCGAGTTCAAGCGCACCATGACTTACCAAACAAGCCGTTCAAAAAAAGGTTATGAATAGTATTAACTAAATTTTAAACTTTATATAATCCTTATAATTTTAGAATCCATATTATGAGTTTCTTAGACATAATTTAAGAACAAATTCATCTTCAGTATTGTAGTTTTACCAACTTTTAATAGTGAACCCTTTTTAAATAAAATATTTTAAACTTTTTGACTAAATGGGGACATCAAAAAATTTAAAATAAAACATCCCAAGCTTCCACGGTACGCTTTCCTTTGAATAAAACAGTAGCGTGTGTTGTACGCAACTTCGAGTTTTAACACACACCACAACCGATCAAACTAGCCGTTATGAATAGTAATACTTAATTTTTTGAAATTATATATATTTTATATTTCAAAATGGACTTCATTTTTGGATTCGGAATATCAAATTTAGCCTAAGGTGAAATTTTGGTACTTTTCGGATAACTTTCATATTTTGATGAATAGTAAAAATTACTAAATTTTAATTAAAAACAACTTTTTTAATCAAAATAATTAATAGTGATAAATTATGAATTTGAGTGGTTTTAAAGTATATTTAGAATATATTTTTACCATTTAATATAATTTTGGTCATTGGACATAATTTTACAATTAAACCGAACATAAACAAGTGTCAATCTTTTGATAGTTATTATCTCTTAAAAACACGCTTTTTGTTTTGACAACGGGAATTAATTTTAAATTAATTTCTTCCACTTCTGTGTTTTGAATTTAGAAAAATGGATTCCATATTTGGAATCAAGATGTTCAAATTGTGTAAATAGGTAACTTTTATTTTTAGACATTTTGAATAATTACTGCGGTAAATATTTTATTTACCAAGGTTAAGGGTAAATCCGGTAAATAAGGGTTAAAAAATAATATTATAATAATACTAAATTACCCTAAAACGTGTCTTAACCCTATTGGTTGATACATGGTCGACCATGGGCATCTTTGGGTCAATTTTGGGACCCCATTGATCCACTTGTAAGTGATAATGACACTTTATTTTAATTAAGTTAAAATGAATACAAAAATGGCATAAGCTTACATCTTTTAAAAAGAACAATTTTTACATAGGGTTATACATGTTGGATTTTCGATTATAAATATTAATTAGAAAGCTAAAACGATTTCCAACATAATGATATTTTATTTATAATTTTTAGACATCAAATAATTTAAATTATTAATGACACAATAATGATGCAATGTTTACCTCATTAATAAATCATTTAAATAAATAAGATTATAATGATTAAAGTATTATCTAAAACCTGTCCAATTCTTATTGGTTTATTTTATTTAGAATATGAGTCATCTTATATTCGACCTCAATGATTTTTGGACCATTATAAACCGAATATAATTATATTATAAAGTAATACTTTCACTCTTTCCTAAAGAGCCCCTCCTCTCCCTTATAAAATGAGACCACTTCTACTCATTCCTCACACCTCTCAAGCCACTTGGCTCGTCCAAACTCTGCCCAACTAAGCTCCCCACATCCCTCTACTACTCCTTGAATCATCCCCTTAGGCAGAAATCATTTCAAGAAGTCCTTTGGTTCCAACCAAAGTGAGTTTCCTAAATTAAAGGTAAAATTTTCTCTTAAATCATTTTCAATTATTTTGCTTCTCCAACCCCCAAACTCTTTTTATTTCCTTTATTTTGTAACAACACCAGTATCCACAATATACTAGGATGTTTTTATAATAAGTATTCAAACTACACATTCAAACAACTCCATCTAATGGATGATGAACATAATGTTTCTGTGGATGGCAAACTAACGCCTCACGAAACGATGATTGTTCAAATACATCTTACCGCCTCTCATGGTGGCCATTAGGATGGCACTGTAATTAAATATTATATTAATGATATATATTTTATATATAAGCTTCTGTAATTCCATTTTATTTCATACAATTATTCATTTCATGTTGTATATACATACGATAATTTCATTTGTGGAAGTGCGGACTACCGCCCCCTTAAAATGATATGACTCGTTCATACCACACATGGAACGTATAAAGGATGGTGTTAATGAACTTAAGTAACATATATAGAATATTATATTTTACTGGAATAGTAATATACCTATGTATCATTTGTATTCTATTCATTTAAAATAAAAATTAAATGGAAGTAGCATTCGTGCGTACGTACGGACTACCGTCTCCACGAACGCGATGAGATTCATTCTCCATCTTATCCATTCAAGTATAATTATCATTTTATGATTTAAAAATGATGTTTAAGGACTTGATACCATTCTGGATATGAATAATATACATCCCATTAATAACGAATATGGCTCACATAACAAAGAATATAAAGTAAAATGAACCCGTTAACACCTGAAATGACGATAATTCTAAGATATTATTAAAAAATCAATGTTAAAAGATCATATATGATATCATATTAAAGTAAATGATTCTTGTATTATTCAATAACAATTATTTCACCATTATACAGGAGGTAAACCTACCATCGACCAAGGAAAAAGTACAAAGTAAGGGATTCTCTTATCTCACTTTCAATTCCGTGAGATTTCCATTGTTCGCTACTAAATTATTGAAAGTGGTGTATTGTGTACTTCCATTTGATATATATTATCATGATTCACTTTATATTCATGTTATTCTGTAAATAATTTGGTGTTTATTAACTTTTGTCCATGCGACTCAGTTGATTAACGTGGTAAGGGGTTTCTTGTCTCACTTTTAATTCCGTGAGAATTCCATTGATCACCACTTAATTATTGCATGTGGTGTATGTGTACTACCCATGATTGTATTCATTGTGTAATATACTTTATTTTATGGGTATTTACATCATCATGGTATGATCTTTCTTTCATGGGTGTTTGTTTCTTAAGTTACCTAATCAATAAGGGAATTTGAGATTTCAATTCCCACTCATTTGGCTTTACGCATATTTCATTGATTATATTACTCCATGATTATGTGTGGAATCACTATTCATTTGATTATGTCATAATTTCCACTCCCCGTCTTGTGGATATAAGTTTTATACACATAATCACTCATTGAAAATTCTCAAGTCATTGATATGAATTTGATAAGAGTAATTTTAACTCTTTCACCATTTGTTGAGTTAAACATCCAATTCGTTGGTGTTGTTTTTACAGGAATATGTGTGAATATACTTTGATTGTTTTACACTGAATATCCAATCATATTTAGTGTATTTATATTTTTCACACATAATTATGTTGTTGATTTATCCTTAACCTAAGGATATGGCCTTTATGAGAGATTTCATCTCAACTTACATTCCATTGAGACTTCATTGTTGATATACACCAAATCACTTTTATGTGGTGTATATAATGTACTTTGACATAGTATATCATGAATTCTCTTTATTCTCATGATATTACAAAGTTTTGATTACCTCAATTATTTTCATTCAAGTGTCTCTCTTTTGGTTAGAATCTCTAACTAAAATACCATTTTTAAATGTTTTAAAGACTTATTCATCTAAATCTTTCTCATTAATGTCCATGTTTTAAAAATGGTTTTAAGGATTTATTTATATGGACATTAAAGTTTAGAAATTAAAAATCCTTTTAAAAGGTTTCAAAGTGGTATGGGACACTTTGATTCAAAAATCTATTTTTAAATGGCTTCTTGACAAATAGTGTGACTTTTAAATGTTTTCAAGAAAAGGGGGATATTTCTCTCAAATAGTTTTGATGATTATTTTCATCTATGTCAACATCCTTCATTATTCATGATTGAGGTTAATGTGATACAATACAATCTTCCATATTGTATCAAATGAGTTATATTTGACTGTGGATGTTCTATTTTTATAGCATTCATGGTTTGTGGTTAAAGTATTGACATTTCGTATGCTAGTCTTAATACGAATGTTTATTTTATGCTTAAACCTATTCATATGAGGAATGCATTGGACTTAATAAGTGACGGGTGGAGCCCGCTATAGCTCCTCGATGCATCGGTAGGTCTCATGAGACAAACTAGTGTCTTGGCACAAGGCCTTGGAAAAATCTTATTTGTAGTCTTGGCACGAGGCCTTGGCTATGTGGTTATGATAGTCTGGCATTATGCATTCCATCATTATGAAAGTGGTTATTGATATTGCATGTGATCATTCGACTAGTAGAATATCCATGTGAGTAAGTAAATGGCATTATTTCATTTTATTTATGCCATACCATGTTGAAAGTTCAAGTTTCAAAGGCTTTTGTTTTAGTTATAAATTGCCTTAAGTGTTTATGATTATTTATGAAAGCTTCTGCTATAATGTTATCCTTACTGAGCATCCGAGCTCACCCCTTTCAATGTTTTATTTTTTTTTCAGGATTATGAAGAAGTAATTTATGAATGACCTGCAGGGATAGTATGAGGGGATATGAAGACAAGATGTTTTTTTTATGATGTAATGTAAAAATTTATGGATGTATCTAGTTATTCCAAGGCTACTAAACTAATCGGTCTTTCGAGACTTGATCTTTCTCATGATCATGCCAATGTTATGTAATAATGCACCGACTCTGGGTAACTAGGGTCGGGGCGTTACAATGAACATTCCCCATAAACGGAGATATTATAAGAAAACCCTCTCACTACATTTATAACATTGAATTACATTAACTATTAAATGAAACATATAATATCATGTAAAATAAAAATGTTCATTATTAATCATGTAAAATGGTTCTTATATACACCTTATTATGTAACATAAGTTTATAAAAAAACATCTCAAAGAAAGAAAATTGTGGCAAAAATCCCTTACGGCTTCAAAAACATTGAAACTATTAAAACCATGAAAATGATATCTTAGAATAGACATGTAAATCAATTTAAATGTATTCATATTAATAGAAAAATACATTCATTAAAACTATATACACCACATAACAAAAAAATAGTGAATATGGCATCAATCTCAAATAGAAAATGAGATATGAGAAGACCCCTTACTTTGAGTTTGATTCATTTCACATGCAATTTATCTTCCAAAATTATTATCTTATGTTAATTTTTTAAATTATTATGAGAAAATTTAAGTTTATTATTACTTTGATTTCAGTTATTTATATTTTATATACAATTACTTAATCAATTAGTTTTACACTAAAGGTTTTGACCCTGTTTGAATTCGGTGTCAAAAAGAATTTGGTAGGTTGACTATGGTAAAAGGGGAAATTATTTAAATATTTCATGAATTGTAATAATGAAATAATTATAATTATAATATATCACTTATAATTTTAAAATTAATAATAACTTATGTTTATGAAAAATTAACTAATGTTATGATCATGTAGAAGTTAGGTCATAGGTACACATTCGTAATGTTTCTATTTTTGGTGGTCATTACGAAAAGATGTTACTTGTTATTGTATCTGAATATAATGATAATAATATCATAAATAATATTTTCTTAAATGTGTTTATTTATATAGTTTATTCTAGTGATGTGGTTGTCATAAAATTATTCATATTTTTTCGAGGAGGTAGTAGTCCACACATCCATGAAGAAAGTTATCATTTTTTCAGTGACATAAACAGTAAAAAATGATATATTATATTAAAAGAGTTATAATTATTTCATATATGTAATATTTATTTATTAAAATTCCCATATTACCTTATATTAAACATTATTTTTTGAAAAAATAAAAGTATTGCTTCGTGTTATGGTGGTCCTCGGTACACACAATCAGCATTATTGTATCCCTCCAACAATGGAATGAAAAAGGCAATATATTATTATATGAAAATATATGTATAATTATTTTGTATATATCAACCATAAATTTTACATCCATCATCATTCCCAATCATGATATGTTGTAATGGAAAAACTGACATCATTTCCCGATATTGTAGTCATTCATACACATGAATAATGATTTTGTAATCTATTAGATGGAATTATGTGTTGTTTTTTGACATAAAAATAACATAACAAAATCTATGTACATGTATGATACTAATTATATTATATCATCATTAAATAATAAAAATTTAATGGGTGGAAAAGAAATTAAAAAATTCTTGTTGATGAAAGTTAACTCTTCTTCAGGTATATCTTCTTGTTTTTGGACAAAGGAATTTCTGGGATTGATTTCATTACAAATAACGGATTTTTAGATGAGGTCAGAGATATTGGTAACTTATTTCTGTACGTATTATTCAAGCCCAACTATTTTTAATGTGCGAAGAATGAATGAGAGTGGATGACCTTTAATAAGTTAGGTGAGTTGCATACTGGTGATATATGCGACAAAGTGAATTCCAGACACATTTTTTCATGTCAATATGTCCAAATAGTTTATAAAAATAGATTATATAAGGGAAAATTTCTAAATATGGAAAGATGAAGAATTTTGGAAGGACTTTTGGTCATTTGTAAACCATATAGTATATTTTAACCTATTATGTAAACTATTTTTTACCATAACAATGGAAATAAATTTCATCTATTTTCACTATTCATTATAGTCCAACATATTTTGGGAATTATTTTACACTATAAATTATTTTTATTCAAACTAAATAATTAATTTATCAAAATTAATTCACAAAATTGAAATAGTTTAATTAAATACTAATCACATGGATGCAATGAGACATCATGTTTTTAATAATACTATTATTTTGTTAAATAATACTCTATATTAATGATGAGACTATTAGTAATAATTATATGAATCAAAATTAATATTTAATTATATATAATTTAAAAAAATTACTTAAATTATTCCCCATAATGTATTATTTTATTTGATTATATATTAGAAAAAAGTTTATTTTAAAATAGTTTTCAGAAAACCTTTTTTGAAACAAAAAAAACATATACTAGAAAGAAATAATATAATTATTCAAATTAATTTTGTGGACTAAATATAATTTATTACAATTTAATAAATTTTCATAAAATATAGGGACTTTTAAAATAAATAACCAAATGAAAGGTGAAGACAATCTTTCAAAAATCATTATTCTTCAGTACATGTTGATAAACTATATATTTTTTGAAAATAATAATATTTCACCCAATGTAAATGATAATATTCCGCTTCCAAATAATAAATTTTTTGTTCCAAAAAAAATTTACAAAAATTTTGAAATTTATTTTTATAATAAGTGCCCCGCAAAAATAAGATATAGCTTCTTTTTTAGAAAATATATAGTTTTAAGTGTATATTTGGGAAACATTAATATCTTCTATAGAATATAAATAAGACAAATTATAAAAATTATTTTGAATATATAATATATAATTTTCATTTTTATAATCCAAAACATGTGATTTCTTTAGTTTATCGGTTAAAAGATCGGTCGCATTAAAATACCTTATCCATAAAAGATTTCCTATTTTTTAATGAATATATATTCATTTGTAATTAATTTCTAAAAAACATTTTTTATATACATGAGTATAGAATAAATATTAATAAATAAATTAATATTGTTCATAACCACCATTCAAATAGCTAGGCTATAACAGTAATTTATATCTTTAGCCGTTTGAGGTTGGTGTTGTCTATAGAATATGCTACCAAACATAAAAATCTCATGATGAATTGTAAACCATGATAAATTGGGTTTTACCTTTAACCCATGATGAATATAGTGCTTTATATCCTTTATGCTTTCAAATATAATTTTATTCTTTTAAAATAATGGTGTGTTTCATCCCCCCTAACATTAATAATTTTTTTCATTTGAATTTTGTACTTTTTATCGGTAATCATTATTTTGACTTTTAATATTCTTTCTTGTAAACCCACATAAAAAAGAGGTTTAATAAAAATACCATTAATAAGATAAAAAGGTATCAATGATGTTTATCTATAATGAGATAAAATTAGGCATCCAAATTGGATAATATATCTTGGAATAGAAAAGAATCGTAAATAATTATAGAGAGTGATTGAGGTCATTATTCACTAAAACTGAATCGTCAGTGGGATGTTAAGTGCCCTAAAACCATTAATATGAGATTATTTGAAATTCAATCAGTTACTTAGAATTAAATGTTCTAGTATATCATTTTTTATCAAGATTATTTTTTCATATTTGAGAAATTCTATTTCCATCGAGACAAATATAGTTGGAAATATAATTACACGGTTAGTATAATTACATACATTATTTAATTTCCGCAAAACCTAATCATTTTATTTAATTATTTTTATTGAATATGATTTTTTTATGGTTTGAATCATTAATAAAATAAAATTTTAACCACTAAATAATTATAAAAGGGATTAAAATTAATTCTTCTTATCTTTAAACATTTACTAAAAACAAAAATCTTATAACAAGGTAATAAAATTCACCAAATTAATAAAACACAATAATTAAATCTTCAAATTTGAATAGAAATAATTATATTTTAAATTAAATAATTCTATAAATTAATATAGTTAAAAATCCTCAATCATTTAAAAACTATATTCAAACCCCAATGATTAAAACTATATGATCATATGATGTTCCAAGACAAATAAACCATTACTCCTCAAATAAAACCCATATGTTCCCAAAATAATCAAAATATTATCCTCTAAAAAATTCATACTATATAGGACATCTTCTATGATATTGGCAATCATAAAACCCTTATCATCCTTCATTCACGAGTTCAATCCTCACTGGCTTTCCAGACGCAATGGGTTGTCACGCAGCATGCAGGTTGATAGTATTTTTAAAAAAGGAATATAATCTATCCCTAAATAAAAATTCATATTTATCATAGGGGTAACATATACATAAACCCAATAAATTTCTAAAAACTATACTAACCACTTTGTGATCTCATTTCATAAAACCTAAATGGGGTCTCCAAGGCGTTGAACTTATCATCATCTTTATGCTTATAATTCTATGAGGATATCCATAACACTTAATATAACCACAAATGAAAACATCCTGATATGAAAAGTCATATTAATCCTTATCTCATATCATATATACAATAATTGAACCCAAACACCTAACCCATGTGCTAAATTCATAAACATCACATTTCAAGCCTTGATATGGATGAAGATTAACCCATGTTCACCAATAAAAACGTACAACATCAAAAATAAATTTTTGATAAATTAAATTCCCGTAATCCTTTTTGGTGTGAAGTTTTAAATAATTAATACCAACTCATATCAACTTTTACTCATTAATGAATAGATCTTAATGATGAACACCATCTATCAGTATACCAAAATTTTAATATTTTTCAAAAGGTCATCAATAACATCCATATGAAATCCCTTGAAGAAATAATTTGTAAAACCTAATTATTTTAATCATAGGGAAATTAAAACATAATATGGGTGAGCTAAATTACTCAGTAAGGGTATACATAAAAAAAAGTAATCACATTTCTTCAATGTTCTTAGTAAGTGAAGAAGGGTTTGATAAAATAATCAAATTTAATGTGAAAATAATAAATGAACTCAAACCCATCCATACCAAGATCATAAAATAAGAAAACATGGAAAAAAGAAATATTTGTAAGAATTAATAATCATGAACCATTTCATATAAATATTTATCATTACAAAAATTACAAACCCAAAAAAATTATTTTAAACCATTTTTTATTATCATTGAGAATAATATTCATAATATACTTTTAAAATCCTATTAATGGGAATAACCATGGGGCCAAAATTAAGTATATTCATTACCCAATGCATTAGTGAACTATCTAGTTACACCCATTGTATATGGTATAAATGGATTTCCCAATAATATATTTTCTAACCCATTGTATAAGCGGTAATGGGATTACCCAATGAAATCTAGGCCACTCCATTACATAAGTTTTAACAAGCTCACTCAGTGTTATCTTGTATTACCTATTGTATAAGTAATTTACATGAACCAAAAAATGAATAAACTAAAAAAATATTCCATATAGTTATTAAACACATAAGAAAATAATTGTTCATTTCATAACAAGGTTAACCCATGGTAATGAAATGGGCCCCCTGAAAATATCATTGAAACATGTTTAACTCATGGAAAATAAATGTGTACCATAAAAATATTTTTGATACATTATTAACCATTGGATAAAAAAAATAACCATAACAATATCATTGGAACAATATTAATCTATTTAGATAAACAATGATTATGGTATCCTCAAAAAATATCCTCAATTAATAATAAGTAACAATAAGGGTTGTTGATTTTTATTAATGGAAATTTTCATTAACATATCAATAAAAACAATATCGAGTAAAATATCAATTTATTTCTAAATTCACTTTTGAAAACAAAAAAAATTCAAAAACCATTATCATTAAAACCCACATTTAAAAAAAATTCCCCTAATATTTGGAAAAAAATCATTTTAAAGTAGCATTGTAATCATTCAAAGGTAGTTTCAAATAAATGATGTTCTTTTCGGTGTCTGGATCTATACAGTCCCTAAAGAACATTCCATATATACTGTAAAAATGATTGAAATGTTCTATAATGGTAAGTAAACAATTATTTAAATTTAATTTTATTAAAAAATATAAAATAGTTTAAAATATCATTATTAAGTCATTTATAAATGTGATTTTTTAGAAAAGATGATTTTGTAGAAAACATATTTCCAACCAAAGAGAAAAATGAAGTATGATTTTCTTAAAAACACATACTAAAAATTTAGAGTACCAAAACCGGTGAAAATGGTACAATTAATTTAAAATAAAATAAAAAACCAGAGTATATGTTATTTCATGATAATTATAATTTTTCAACCTTGAAGACTAATTCATACATAATGATGAGAAACATTGAGATTGTAACAAAAGTCTATTACAACTTTTACAATATTGAGTAATAATAAGCATTAAAGAAAACAGATAATATAATTAGAAATTAGTTTATAGAAGATATATCATGTTAAAGGTGCATTTTATACACTATATAAGTGGCTATAGGTGTATAAAATAAGAAATTTCTAAAAGAAGGAAAATTGGGACAAAAAACCCTTACAATATTGGCAACATTGAAACTGTAAACCCCATGAATGTTAGATATTAAATGGGATATGAAAAAATACATAATATTAATTAAATTAATCATCAAATACATTCATGGGAAGTATATATACAACACAATAAAAATGAATAGTCAATATGAAATATATATCAGATAAATAAAAGTGAGGTGAGAAAAACCCATACCTTGAGTCTAATTCGACCATCTATTTATTTATCTTCCAAAATAAAATAACCTTTTTAATTGAATACTTTTTTGATAAAATTTTAATGTTTATTATTAATTTTATTTAATTATTATCATAATATTATTAGTTACTTAATAAATTATGATTACGTCAGATGATTTGACTATATTCTATCTATGTGTCATAAATTTCATAGGTAGGTTAACTATGGTAAAATTTGTCATTATTTAAACATATAATTAATAATAATAATGAAATACTGATAATATTTATATATAAATTATACTTTAATAACCAATATTTATCTATGTTATGAAAAATGAACTAACATTATGATCATGCATACGGTAGGATGTATATTTGAATGTGAAACATTTACATGTTTCACTGATCATTATGAAATGTCACGAACTGAATTTTTCCCCCTTAAAACCAGCACCTGACCCTGTATTTAGAGAGGATCAAAGGGAATTACTTATCCCCATGAGCAGTAAAAAGTTACCAGGTATGATAGACATTGGGTTGGGAATTATTTACCCGTGTTAGGATACATAATACTGCCAATAAAAACAAGTAAACTGAATATGAAAATTACAAACCAAATAATCCTTAAATAAAATTAAGAACTGAATAAAAGGTTTTAAACATGTCAAAAGTGTTCCATTACAACACGAATTAGAAGATAACTTTTCCCAAGGGCCACCACATGACAAGGGGTCATCACCCACGAGTTGCCTTCATATCACCGCAATATGGAAGGCAACTAACAACTCAATATGCCATATCAATAGTCCATTCACATACCTGAATAAAACATGATCAAGTATACTTACACCCAATGGTGTATGTAGCGTGTGATTCTAATACCAATATTATACCACCCAAATATTCTTTGTGATAAGCATTATAAGATAAAAATATTTAATTTTTTTATAAAAAAGGAATGATAACAACAATTTATGAAGTGAAACATTAAATGGAAATTTATTTCAGGGTTTAACAGTAAGGAATTAATAAATTTAAATAAAAAATTTAAGCTACTGAATTTTCAATCCAAACAGTCTATAAGACAATGTTAAATACCAAATAGTCAACGAGCACTAGTCACGGGTACACCACAAGGCACAAGTTAACTATGGGTCCCAAGTACCTCATATCTCAGTATAATAGTAACCAAATAAAATATAGTTCTCATGCAAGATCCACTATTAGGAAACATAAATATAACCTAGTGGTCCCAAATCATAATCCTTGTATTTATTTAGTGTTTTCAATGTCAAACTTACTATGTGAAATATGGAGAAACCCACTATGGGTCATTAGCATACTAGTACAAGTCTGTCAAACTAGATACCCTTGTTTCCCTCTTTGTTCTCAAAAAATTTATTCATTCTTTAAAATGTGATTTACATATAAAAATACATGTTCTATACGTACACACTTAAATTAATTGCTAAAAATTCCTTTCACCATTCATATAACAAAAATACGCACTTAAAATTTCAATAAAACAATTTCACAATGTATAACAAAACATTTCACATAAAATACAATAAACCCCCACTATTAAAACTAAATGAATACCAATATACACCAAATCAGAATTAGCTATACTATACATTTTTAGTAAAACCATTCCAGAAATTTTAGAAAAACCCCAATTGGTGGAACATGGATTGTATAGGAAAATAACCATTCTCACACAATAATTGCATTTAAAAATCAACCACATAAAAAATGCTGCCAAAAATAGTTTTCATACAAAAAATGTAATATTTACATGATACAAATATAAATCCATCATGATAACTCGTTCTACTATGCTTAGACAAGGATTCACCTACCAAATGTGTCATCAAACTAAAATCCTTTTATCAAAAAATTAATCACAGCACTACCACACCACAAGGGAGTGAAAACAAACCTAAAACCAAAATATTGGAAAATGAAACTAAAAAAACATTAGGTACGAAGTCCTAGCTTCTAGATATTTGGAGCTTCATGTTATGTGGGAGAATCCATAAGGAAATTTATGTAACTAAGAAGGGAATTAAATTACTTAAGAAATATTGAAGAAATATCCCCAAATACATAAATAGTTGAATCTCCAAGCAGGAAAAATTAACCAGGAGGTTCGAATAAGGATAAGGAGGTTGGGTGTTGACTGTTATGGAGAAAAGGGTAAAAAATGAATGATTTATAAAAGAAAAACATTCCAATAGGAAGTCGTGGATAATTGAAAAACCTTTAGGAATTATCCATTATACATTATTAGGATTATATCTAAAGAGTAAAAATGAAACATGGGGGTGCTCATAGGTTTTGTAGGAACTAGTGAGAGGTGGAATGACAAATAAATTCCAAAAACATAATGAGATATAAGATAAATAAATTATTTCCTTAAATTTATAAATGGGATCACAGGTTGGCTGAATGCCTGAATAAATCACCCAAATCCACCATGATTTTGAGTTATTAAGGGTCAAAAATGGTAATGTTGTTTTGAATAGGTCAGGGGAGGCCAATTTGAAAGTCTAATGGGTGAAATTATTGAAAACAGGAGCTATAAAATAAAAAAAATTTGTTTTTGAATGGTGGAAATGAGATCACGGTATGGAAAAAATCAAGAATAAACCACTATTTTCTACAAAAATGAAATGGAAACCCCCAAAATCAAAGAACGAATAGAAATTACATGAAAAATAACATTAAAAGAAGAAAATATGCGATAATTCTCCCACCCATAAAATCTTTCCACCCTTGGAAATTCTGGTTGAAGCTTGATCAGATAATAGAAATGGAAACCTCCCTATTACCCAAGACTTCTAATCCAATATATCATTATAATTAGTCCCATTCATCCAGAGGACTCAAACTTGAAGAATATTCTACCATATAAGAACATATTCTTGGGATTCTATAATACACACTAGTCTCTCAACCAGAGATGATCTGGTGCCAACTGCAACTCATCCCACCTCTTAATATGGGTTGAGCCTAGATTGTATTTCATTAGATGGGAGACGTGGAAAACATCAGAGATCGATGTCAACTAAGAGGGAAAATTTAAATATTATTCCACTTCACCAATCCTGCCAATGATTTAGAAATGCCTCACATACCTCGGTGTTAGCTTCCCTTTCATACCAAGATGATGATTGAATTTCAGAATCTTATTACCCCACTTCGTATGACCATCCGTTTTAGGGTGGTATGTTATACTCAACTAAATGTGTGACCACAATTCCTTTTGAAGGACACTCTAATGAAGGATAGGTAAAATGTGGGTCCCTATCTAAAATGATAGATTATGGAACACCATCGATCCGCATAACATCCCTCACATACAACTACCCAAATTCCTCCACTTTCGTTGAATCATTGATCGGAATGAAATGTGACTATTTTTTCAGACAATAAATAACCACCTAGATAAAATTCATTCCCTAAGGTGTACGAGGAAATACAACTAAGAAATCCATGGAAACCTCATCCCACTTATAGGTAGGAATGGGTAATGGTTAAAACAAACCAGAGGGCCATTGATGTTCTTCTTTCACCTGCTATCAATTATATAATCTTGATACAATGTCATCTATGTAACATCTCATGATTGTCCACCAGAATAGGAAAAGAACATTATAATAAATCATGATGGAACTAGGCTTAATATCCTACTAAGACTGGTTTCTATCCTTCCTCAACACATTCTGCAGAGAACAATGAACCCACTAAGTGGACCTTGAAACACACAATACCCTCAGAGGATGAAGAACAATCAGAAGGAATATTTCCACTATAATGAATCTACCATGACCACAAACATAGTTTATCACTCAGCTACTCCCACTGAATCAGGTCCACAAGAGGACGAGTCAACTGAACACCTGAAAAGAATGCATATCCACTGTTATCCTTATTCTTGACATGCATCTGAGCAAAGAGCCCCATTAGAGTCCACTCATCATTGGACTTCCTCAAATCCAGTACTGATGCTCTTTTTCTTAAGTCATCATCCACCACATTACCCTTCCCCGGGTGTAGAAGAAATCAAAGTTGAAACCATACAAGTACTCTATCCAATTATGTTTCCTTAGGTTAAAATCCTTGTTCAAGAAGATATAGACTAATATTTTGTTATCAGAATAGACAAAAAACTTATCCTCAAAGAGTTTGTGACACTAAGTCTTCAACACATTCATCATAGCTAGTAGGCCCATGTTGGGGTTCAAGTTATTTTTTGTGTTTGTTCAGAGATTGGGATCCCTACACCAAGACATGGTCATCTTGCATAAACACACACATGGGACCCATATAAGAAGAATCACAATACACCACATATCCATGATCATATTCATTAAAATATCAACATGGGGGGAAATAGTCAATCACTACTTTAGCTCCTCAATGGATTCCTAACATTATGGGCCCCAAAAAAACTTCTACCCTTTCTGGGTGAGTGAAGTCATGGGAGAAGCAAGTTGAGAGAATTCTCGAAAAAAACATGTACCCTCCTTCCAAGCTGAGGAAACTCCTTATCTCCAAAAAGATATTCAACTGCTCCCATGCCATCACTATAGTGATCTTCTCTGGATCCATTGAAACTCACTTCTCTGAGATCACATGCCTATGAAACATCACCTCCTAGATCCAGAAGTTGTACTTGGACAACATTCCATAATGGTGGTGATTTCACATCATTCCCAACATGATCAGCAAATGATGATAATGCCCCTCCTTAGATCTAAAGTAAATAATAATTCTTTCTAAGAATAAAATGACAAAAGTGTCTAGATAATGGTGGAACTCCCTATTCATGGGTTCCATAATGATCTATGGGTAATTGGTTAATCTGACGGGCATGAAAAAGTTCTCATAGTGGCTGTACCTACATTAGATGGATATCTTTGGGATATCATCCTATTTCACCCAGATTTTGTGGTAACCCGAATGTAGTCTATTTTAGAAAAACACTTTTCCACCTTCAGCTAATCAAGCAATCCATCTATTTGGGGAAATGATATATTTTCTTGATGGTTACCTTTTTCAGCTTCTAGTAATCAATACACAACCGGATGGACTTTTCACCCTTCATCGCAAATAGAAAAGGAATGGCCCAAGGACAGACACTTGGAAAAATTAATCCTTTGGATTATAAATCATCTAGTTATATCCTTAGTTCCCTCAGCTAGGTGGGGGCTATAAGATATGAATGAAGATATACCAGCTCTATTCACAGTGCCAAATCGATTGAGAAATCCAAATCCAACTCGTAGGGAAAGCATGAAAATAATCTAGAAATACCCATGGGAACTCATCTACTACACGGGGTATTCCAAACACTTGAGAATTTCTAATCTCATCAGGCGTGAGTGACAAAAACTGGAAGACACAATTTCCCAACTATGGGAGTGGAGGTCCTACACAACTCAACTGAAGATCCAATTCCCCCTGAAAACCCTGAGGTCTTCTATCATGTGTCATGAAACTTACCCAATTCCAATAATAATTGTTTTTCACCTAAACGTAAACTAACCCACCCCTGATGATAATTACATCCAAAATATCTATATCCTAGAACAAGAGGTCCCATTCAATCTCTATGACAGACATACTAAGTTAATATAACAGGTAACTAACACCCTTCTCCTTTTTCTTTCCCAACTACATCACCAACTCCATCACAACAGTAAAGAACTATGTTCTAAAAGTCATTGTTCAAACAAAACAATCAGAGATAATTGAAATAGATGCACTAGAATAAGAATGAGAAGCATCTATAAAAGATTCCATCAAGACAGCTTGTCACAAACCAGCCCGAATCAACCCTGAACTGCTCACCCAGGCTAGCCCGTGACAAGTCATGAGAGGAATTCATGATCCTCCCAGGATGGTGACAGGCATCGAGGGAATAAATAGAGTACATAAGGGAATTATTTCTACCAAATATAAACAATGAAACAAACAGTGGAAAAAAGTGGGCATCATAAAATACATTTACATAAAAATTTATCTAAACATTATTTGAATAAGAAATTGAAAGTACAACTAAACCAAAAACTCAGCCGACCAAACCTGACATCCAACTAACTCCATGTGACCCTGCAGGTCACTATCCAACAAAAATATCCCACATCTCCCATGGTGATCGTCCTCAAGCTGAAACCCGCACAAGGGCTAAAAAGAGAATAAGACTATAGGCGTGGGTATTAATACTCAGTAGGTTAGCCTGATTTTCTATTCCCAATGAAATTACATTAAAATAAAAGAAACATCAATTTAATGTTTTAAATACAAGATATATAGGTATGATTTACAAATGAGTTACCATGTTATAAAAACGTTACCAGACAAAAACATGCATGTTTTATATAAAATATTGCATATAACAATTTTCAAAGAGGTGCACCTTCAAAGTTAATATTGTTTCAAGACAAATGGTTTATATAATTTACATTTTTAATTAAAACACACACACTATATAATTTACCAACCAAACACACCTTATTCTAATAGTGAGTACAAATATCTTATGAGAATAAGTTATGGGAACACCCCTAGGCACTAGTTAGTTGTGAGCCCCAGGTTCCATGTATCTCAGTGAAGGTAACTATAATAAATATATGTTCTCGTCCACACGATCCACTAGTAAGGAGTATACCCAAATCCTAGTGGTCCCCTAAAAACATCATCATCATAGTTTAGCAATTTTTCTCATCATCAAACATGCTACATGAAATAGGGTGAAAACTCCACAGGATAACTAGCATACTAGTACACGTCCACCAACCTAGATACCTGAGATTCTCGTTAGTGCTCAATAAAGTTTAATATATTATCAAATACTCATTCCACATAAAAATTAAATTCCTAAACCATAAACAAATAAACATCCCACAAAAATTCTTCACATTTCGTTCATGGAAAAATAAACCTCTTAATGTTTTCATAAAATAATTTCAAATAGTGTAATTAGGCTTTACACACAAAACAAATTAAAAACATTCTTTTAAGGTTAAATTCACAACAAAACCACACCCAAAAACAATTTTCAGACCTAAAAACATTTAATAAAATCATTTCATGGACCATAAAACAATCTCAACTACCTAAAATGATAAATACATATAGAACACTCATTCTCAATTTTTATGAAAGTCCAAACATGTCTTTAAATATTTTTACTAAATTTAAGTTTTAAAAGACAAAAATACAAAATTTCATAAGAATGTGATAACCCATAATTTTATGATTCAAAATTTTTTTTACCACCTTAAAATTATTCCGATTACTAATCCATTACAGAACCCTTTTTATAAAAGTGCCAATTGGTCCTTCCATTAGCAACACATGTCAAAATACCTTAAAACCAAAACACATTATTTCTAAAAACCAAAACATGATTGGAATCCACATAAGAAACCCAAAAAAAATTTCTTTACCTGCTTCCAGTATGATTATAAATCCAAAAAAAATCATTTAAAACACACTAAACTTATAAAATCCAATTGGGAATCTTACCGAACACATGGCATGATTTTTTAAACAAAAAATCATTTTAAGCACTAGAGAAGGAATAAAACATAAATTTAATGACATAAATTTATTCAAGCTTCTAAACCATGTTAAAAATACCACAAACCATGTGTCGATGCTAAGAAATCATTTGCAAAAATAGGCGGTGTGCCCCATTTATACAAAACTACACCACATTTCCAAAAACATGGTTTAAACCACTACACTGCCCAGAAAAAAAATTATCCGAAGCATAAGTTAATATTTTCCTTGTTTGAGGAAGATTAAAACAAAATTAAATAGATTTATGTTAAATAAAAAGGTCAATTTCAGTGGGAAACCAACCTCAAGTCCTTGGCTGAATGGAAACGCACAACTGAAATCTCCCGCCGTGGCTTTATAAACCCTAATATTATGAAGAAAATACCTACATGAATATAAAACATAGAAAAAATAATTCCAAAACATAACCCTAGGTATTTCATGACAAGTATAGAATAAATAAAAATTAAATAATGGATAGAGGAGGGATAGGGAGGTGAAAAGAGAATAAATATCACCGTAGAAACATGAAAACTCTTCTTATTCCCTTAGATCAACACCCATAGAAGAAATGAAATGGATTGAAACGTCTTTTAGAGTCTCATATGGTCTGGAATAACCATTTAAAGTAGATTTTGGAATTAAATATTACTAATTGAATGATTTATGGATGATAAAAATATCATTTGGAAAATCCGGACGATTTTGGGAAACATTGAGATGTTTTTACCTAATTCGAGACTAATATGAGATCGAAAGAAGGAAAATAGAACATGGGGGTGGACCTAGATTTCATGGGAAAGAGTGGGAAGTGGAATAACTGAAATATATTAAAACATGAAAATGATATAAATGAAATAATTTATTTTAAAAAAATTGGAAATAGGCCCATAGGCTGGCTAGAAACCTAAATAAGTAACCCAAATTCACTATGACTATGAATTTTTAAGGGTTGAAAAACGATATGGTGGTTTTTATATGCTAGGGTAGGAAATTTAGGATATGAAATAGGTGAAAAAGGTGGAAAAAAGTGTTTATAAAAGAAACAAATATGGGTTTTAAATATGGAATTGGGCTAATGGTTAGCCCAAATCAGGATGTAACGACCCTTTAACAAAAAAATTTGAAACCGGAAATGGGTCACCAAAAGTAGGAAGATTAGATATATATTCCAGTTCAAATATCAAAATTAATCTCTCCAAATATTAAAGAAAAGGATTGGGATTTTTGACGAAACAGATCATAATGAAGACATGAAAAGGAAAAAACCAGGTGTGAAAATTCTCCCACCAATAAAGATTTTTTCCCCCGAAAGGCCACAACACATTAAAACTGATTGAACAAAACCTAATTATTTTATATCAACATTATATATCTGATCAATGCAAGTAAATATATTTCACAATCAATGGAACATAATCCTCTATACCAAACAAAATACCAACTCACAACCACTTTATAAAAATCAACAGAAAGGTCAAGCCACCACCTCCACAACCAAGCTTGAACCAGATTGTTAGGCCTTAGTCAAATGAACCCAATGATCATCCAAAATAATGTTCACTCACAAAATACAATGACTTGGGATGAGGTCGTAATGGTCTCCCAACCATTAAATCGTAGTTACCATCTGAGAAATCATTAAAGGAATGATCTTTGAGACCCACAGCGGTTCTCCCCACCATTAGAGACCAACTTGAAATGAAAAAAATGGAATTCAACATGAAATAGAATCAAGAATCACATGTACAGGCCCAAAAAAAACTCTTCCACAACAACTTATAAATCCAAGTTATGTGGGTAACAACAAGAATATCTAAGCCACCTACTCTCGAATGGATGGGACAAGAAATGTGCCAACACATTCTCCATGGATCCAAACCCCCACCACATGGGGAGGGAAGGGAAGGGGACCCGGTCATTATTCTACTAAAACCAAAAAAGAAACAAATTATCTACCCTAAATTATCCACCTATGAAAAGGTAACACTATTACTACACCTGATTTACACAGGCAGTCCACAGATGGACATTGATTGGAATCCCACAACCATGAAGGCATAACCATAGACACTGTGTGGGAGGTAAGTCACCCATGCTCATTGAGAAAAAGGGAAATTCATAGTGATGAGGAACCAAAATAGAGAAATAAAAACTACCTTACCACAATGGTGGAGGCATGAGACTATTCAATCTCCCCACACCTTTGGAAATTTCCTGATTGTCCGAAAAGAACCCCTTTGAGGCCTATGGATAGAGCCCGAAAATTAGAAGCATTTGATTCATCGTAGTCTGGAGATATGAATCATATTACCTCATGAAACACACTTTCTCAAACAAAACACCAATACCCAATAGAGACTGAGGGATACACACCACCATTCTTACTTATATATAATGAGGAGTGAAATGAACAAGGAACATGGTAAAACAAACCAATAATTAGCGAACAAAACAGATCTAACCGAGATAATCATCACAAAAGGATGTCCCCATAAATCGAGACCAAACAGATCTTTATTCCAACAAACGGGCCGAGGCATCATCTGAAGAGGTGGATTTTTTATTTGAAATGAATCCTTAGGTTAATCAATAGTAAATATTTATGATGGATATGTAACACCTCAGGTAAATAAAGAATATGAAATTTTTATATTTATCCATATTTGTGAATAAAATATTAATATTATTCTAAAGGGGATGCTATGCTCGATGGCGTACCCAACACACAACAACGAGTTTCTTGGGAATCTTACGTTGCACTCTAATAATAAAATAATATTATTTTAAATGTTAGTTAATTCCTAGCTGTTGTGATGGCGAGAATGAATAGAACTAACTACAAAATTATTATATATGTTTGTCAAATATTTTTACTTTTTACAATAAATTTTAGAGGATAAAAAATGCGAATGAATCCAATTTTAAGCGTAAACATTCTAATATTCTTTAAAAGGTCGATTAACCACCTTTTGATGGCGAACCTCTTTTAAATCCACTTTTACAAAATTTTATGTGTTATATTTGAAAAAATAAAATACTTTTTTAGAATCGGGACATCAAAATTTACTTTGTGTAAATTTTTGGTATTTTTCCGATAATGTTCATTTTTTAATGAATAGTGAAAAATGTTGTATTTTAATTCAAAACCACATTTTAATCTATTTTATTTATATGATTAGATTATCTTTTGAATTGGTTTTAAAGTGAAATTAGAATATATTTTTACCATTTAATAAAATATTGGTCATTTTAATTAATTTCACTTTGAAATTTGACTTAAACTAGTGTCAATCTTTTGATATATATTGTTTCATAAAAACACGCTATTTGTTCTGACAGCGGGAATTAATTATTAAATTAATTAATTTAACATATATGTTATGAATTTTGTAAAATAGACATCATTTTTGAATTTGGAATATCATATATAGCTTAGGGTTAATTTTTGGTATTTTTCTGAAAAACATCAATTTTTGATGAATAGTGAAACCACTAAGTGGTAGTTAAAGAAACTGATTTTCCGTTTAAATGAAACTTTGACACTTCTGTGATTTGATTTTCAAAAATCCTACATACATGGTTGTCATTAAGAAGTAAAATGTGGTTTAATGAGATTAAAATAATTTTTTGGTGAATAGTAACTTTTAAGTTCTTAATCGCGATTAGAGGTAATTAGTGTACTTTAAGGTAAAAATAATGTTTTAATAATATGAGATGAGCTTGACACATGTCCTAACCTCATTGGATGTGTCATGGCCGACCAATACAATTCCTGGGTCAACTTGGGGACCCCATGGACCCACTTTGGTTGGGAAATGACATAAATAACTTTTTATTTAATGTTAAAGTAAAAATAACACAAACATGAGATGTTTTACTAAAAATTTTTTTTACCTGGGGTTATAAAAGTCAGATTTTTGATTATAAATATTCATTAGAAATATATAAATATTTCCTACATCATGATATCTTTTTTATAATTTTTAGACATCATATATATTAAATTATTTATGACATCAGGATGATGCAACGATTACCTCATTAATAAAGGATTTAAATAAAATGAGAAGATAATGTACAATCTATGACCTATACATGTACAAAACCAATTGGATGGGTATATTTCGAACCCTTATCACCTTATCCTTGAATTATATGAATGTGGTACCTCTTAAATCTGAATCTCATTTTAAAATAAAGTAACCTTTCTTTACTTTCAAAGAGTGCCCCTCCTCTCCACTTATAAAGGCCCCAAACTCTACCTCTTTACCCACACTTACAAAGCCTTTGGCTCAGCCAACCCCTTCCCATGTTTTCTCTCCACATCCCTATATAACTCTATGAAGCCTCACATTGGGAATAAGTCTTCCCATGGAAGCCTTTCAGCTCAAACCAAAGAGAGTTACCCGATTTTAAGGTAATGTCTTCACTTGAGTCCTTTTGTTTTATTTTGCTTCTCCAACCCCCTAAACTCTTTTTATTCATTTATTTTGTAACAAATACAGTATCTTAAATATACTAAGATGTTTTTATAATATGTATTATATCTACACATACACACACCTTCGTCTAATGGTTAAAGAATATATTGTTTCTATGGTCGGTGATTTTCTGCCTCATGAAACGATGATTGTTCAATATTCTTTTAACACCTTTAAAGGTGGCCATTTTGATGTCACTTTATTTTATATATGATATATATGGTATTTATGTTTACTATATTCTTCTTTATTTTATATTTAAAACATACCTTTATTCTTTTCATGTTGTGTAAAAGCGATAGTTTCATATGAGGAAGTGTGGACTACCACCCCCTCATGTGATGTGACTCGTAAATGCAATACATGGAATGTATAAAGAATGAAATTAATGAAAATATGTTACCTATATAACATATATATTATACTGGAATTATAATATATATATATATAAATCATTTTTTTAATTCCATTAATATGACAAAAAAATGAAAGTAGCGTTCATGCGTACGTACGGCCTACCGTCTCCATGAACGGTGCTTTTCGTTTTTTTATCTCCAAATGATAGGGAATAGTATAAAAAAAATATGTAATGGATATATATGATATTTTAATCATTAATACTATTCTGGAAATTATTAACTTATAACTACATGGACATTCATTTTTCAAACAAGTTCATTTTTGACTCATGTACCAAACATCGACAAAAACGTCTGATATGAACTAACATTATTAAACAATTATTATAACATTAAAATATGTGATATGAAATGAATAATAATATTTAAAGGAGGTAATTAAGAAATTATAAATTGACCAAAGTTTATTATTCAGGAATATAAAGAAATGAACAAGACAAGTCGGACTTGAGGTAAGGGATCCTACTCCTCTCGTTCTTTTTAAGTACACTCTTTTATGTCATTCCTTTTAATCTCTTCCTTCTTGTGATTGGGATGTTATTTTATATTAATCTTACTATAATTTTTATGTTCATATGTGGATAGACCCTATTCTCTCTCATTAATCCATTTTGAAAGTTTTGAGTGGCGCCGTTAGGCTGATGAATTTTCGTAAGAGATCTAAACTCTCTCTTTCTTTTTACATACAGTCCTTTATGTCACTTCTTTCAAGATCCTCTTTTTTATGTTGGGAGATTTTATTTTATATTCCTCTTTAGGTAAATTTTATGTTAATATGGTGAGAGACCCTATTTGATCTCATCAATCCATTTTTGGATGTTTTTAGTGGTGCCGTTAGGTTGCCGAGTTTTCGTAAGGGATTTTTCATCTCACTTTTATTCCCGTGGGATTTATGATACATTTGCCACAATTTCCTTTGAGTGGTATATGTACTGCCCATTATTTTACTCATTGTGTAATATAGGTTCACTTATGAGTATTTACATCAATGTTGTATTGCCCTTCTTTCACGGGGTGTATGTTTTGAATGATACCCATGTTGGTAAGGGAACCTTTCACCCTCCTCTTTTTAAAAGACTTCTTTTGTTATGTCTTTTAATTCAAATAACATTATGTTGGAATATGTTCTTCTATATCCTTAGTGATTTATATTTTATGTCTAAGTGATGAGATACCCTTTTTATCTCTCATCAACTCATTTTCTGAATTTTGTAGTGATGCCGTTAGGCTGTCAAATTTTTGCAAGGGAACTTCTTAACCCAATTTTGATTCTTTGGGATAAGCTTGTACTCCTTGAATATGACGTTCTATGAATATGTGTGAATAACCTCTGATTGTTTTACACTTAATATCCACTTATATTTGGTGTATTAGTTTGTCACACATAATTATGTAATTGATTTATCCTTAATCCAAGGATACCATCTTTGTATGGGACTTCGTCTCAATCTCCTTTCATTGAGGAATATTTTGTTTTATACACAACCTTCTTTTTTACGGTGTATAAACCCCTTTGTAATTTACATTTATCGTAAAGGAATCTTTTTTATATAAAGAGTTTTACTAAATGACAAAAGGGAATGTTTTTGTCGTATGTATGCGGCGACAACGACTTCTCCGCCGCCGTGACCATTATTTGAGTTTTCGGCTTCCTCTACAAGCCATACCTTCTTTTTAAAAGAAAAATAAATACCATGTTTTACTTTTCATTTATTTTGGTATTGATAATGGTTTTCATAATGTTTTTTATACCAATGTGTTTTATTGATATCTTGTGATTGAAATGTGGAAATGTTATGTTTCCTATATGCATGTATTATGTGGTAAGATTTTGTTATGGTTCTTGGGCATTGTTATGAATATGGGTGGTTCTATGATAAACTAAGGGTGGGTGAGCCCGATATAGCTCTCCAATGCATTGGGTAACACGAAGGGGTTAAACGTTAAGGTTTATCCGAAGAGATTTCGGGAATATACTGTGATGGGTATTCCAAACGTAACCAAGAGGGTTACTCCCTACGTAAGAATGTTATGAATTCCTCAAGTTACCTTTTATGTCATATGATTTCTATGATTTATTCATGATTTGATGAGGTATGTTAAAGTGCCTATGTTTTATGGGTAAAGTATGATTTCATTCTTATGTATATATGAACTCATGTTTCCTTTCAATATTTTTATATCCCCTACTGAGCTTTTTATGCTCATCCCAAGTTTTTTTGAAATGTTTTTCACAGGTCAAGGGAAAGGTACATGATATGATTATAGTGTCAAGGAAGTGTCAAGAAAGAATCCATGTTTTATTTTTAAATATGTTTTCGTTGATGGGAAAAAATGAATACTATCTTTTATGTAACCACTTTGTTTAAATGTGGAATGTAATGAAAGTTTTATGATCTAATTCTCTAAAACTATGAACCTGGAAAGATCCTCATTGTGTAATCTTGTAATAACTCAAGATTAAGTAAGGTTTAAGGCTGGGTCCTTATAGTTGGTATCAAAGGTTGGTTTAGATAAATTTAGAGGTTAGGGTATTCTCTAGGCATAAGTGACATTACCATAATGGTTAGGATTTCAGAAAGAGTCCTAGTTTTAGATAAAGTGAATGAGTAAGTATATCTTAGTGTGTATATTCCTCATTAGTACATGATGGTTTTGTTGATATACTCACACTGACATTTCTGTTTTTATAATGGATGGATCTAGCCGGCACCAAAGTGAAAATAGGTTTGAAGGAAACTGTGGTGGTTCTTTGATTATGAGACTGGATGAAATGGGGGATTCAATGAGGAAACTCATGGTTGTTCTAACCCAACTATCAAGGAGTCATGATCAACCACTTGAACCTTGGTATGTTCTGTAATGCATCATTTACGAGATGACCAATCGATGTGGAAGTTCAGGTAATAATTATAAAGGTAATCATTAGGGTTTATATGATCCTTACTTTTGAGGTAATTACGGGTTATTATATATTATGATGGAAAATGAAAGGCATGAGATAAAATTGAGGTTAAAATATGTTATGATTATTTTTGAAGACTTTACCTCGTTTTGGGGAATGTTTTATGAATTATATAGTTTTGAGAAAAGGACAACACACAGACCGTGTGACAAACCGTCGCGTCGGACAAAGCTGCAGGAATCGAACCCACAACCAAAGTGCAACTAGTATTTATCGCCTACCACTGGACTACGTGAATTCCCTGGTTATTATGACTTATTCTTTTTAGTTAGGTGAATTTATGAATTAAGAGTACGTTGATTTTGGGTTATTTACGAAAATGATTAACATATCATGGAGGATATGTGATTAGGTTAATTACTTTTCAATACGAGACTTTAGGAGCAACTGATGTTTTTTGGAGATAAATGTTACGATTTAACTTGGAAGACTATGTGACTAAATCCTTCAAATATTTGGGTTTCAATCTTAGTTTGGTTTACTTTGAAGAATTTTATGGACAAATTTCTATCGAATGATCCTCGTTGAACATTGGGTTTTGTTGGACAAATTTTGGAGATTAAGAATAGATTATCTTTTTATAAAGGGTTATCCTTTTCTGGATTATCTGATCTTGTACTAACCTTTTTGGTTTTGTTTTTGGATAAATTCTAAAGACATGGGAAGTATATAGTTCTCTTTTGTGGATTAGGTGATTCTATAGAAGTTGATTATAGTACTCTTAATGTGAACAAGTCTTCCTAAATACTCGTATTTTGGAGAAAATATGAGTTTGTGTAAGGAATCTAATAAAAGTTGAAAGTCAACATGATAAATGATTATGTTTCCTTATGAATAAATTCCTCAATAAAAAGTAACTTAAAACAAAAATGTTGTCTATTAACTTTTCCTACTGGGGAATCGAATACCGTTTAACCCATCACAAGTTTGTGATTTTCTTGTGGTTAACATTCTCCTAAATATGTTTTCTATCACTCTCCATCAGAACATGACCCTATGTTTTCTCCTCCATGTCCGTGTTTTCCTACATGGAATCTAAGTATGGGTTAACTCATGTGACCTCTGTACTTATCTTTCTTTATTTTAAGGTGATTGTTTTACCGACTCTTGTTCCGATGTGGGACTTTCAAAGATGTTTCCAAGCCCAATTTTAAAATTGCGAGGAAGCAATTCCCAAATGGGGGAAAGAATGTAACACCCCAGGTAAATAAAGAATATGACATTTTTATATTTATCCATATTTGTGAATAAAATATTAATATTTCTTTAAAGGGGATTCTAGGCTCGTTGGCATACCCAACACGCAACAACGAGTTTCTTGGGAATCTTACGTTGCACTCTAATAACAAAATAATATTATTTTAAATGGTAGTTAACGCCTAGCTGTTGTGATAGCGGGAATGAATAGAACTAACTAAAAAATTATTATATATGTTTTTCAAATATTTTTACTTTTTGCAATAAATGTTAGAGGATTAAAAATTCGAATGAATCCAATTTTAAGCGTAAACATTCTAATATTCTTTAAAAGGTTGATTAACCGCCTTTTTATGGAGAACCTCTTTTAAATCCACTTTTACACAATTTTATGTGTTATATATGAAAAAATAAAATACTTTTTTAAAATCGGGACATCAAAATTTACTTTGTGTAATTTTTTTGTATTTTTCTGATAAAGTTCATTTTTTAATGAATAGTGAAAAATGTTGTATTTTAATTGAAAACCTATTTTTAATCTAATTTATTTATATGATTAGATTATCTTTTGAATTGGTTTTAAAGTTAAATTAGAATATATTTTTACCATTTAATCAAATATTGGTCATTGGAATTAATTTCACTTTGAAATTTGACTTAAACTAGTGTCAATATTTTGATATATATTGTTTCATAAAAACACGATATTTGTTCTGACAGCGGGAATTAATTATTAAATTAATTAATTTAACATATATGTTATGAATTTAGTAAAATATACATCATTTTTGAATTTGAAATATCAAATATAGCTTAGGGTGAATTTTTGGTATTTTTCTGAAAAACTTCAATTTTGGATGAATAGTGAAACCACTAAGTGGTAGTTAAAGAAATTGATTTTTTGTTTAAATGAAACTTTGCCACTTCTGTGATTTTATTTTCAAAAATCTGACATACGTGGTTTCCATTAAAAATAAAAATGTGGTTTAATGAGATTAAAATACTTTTTTGGTGAATAGTAACTTTTATGTTCTTAATCGCGATTAGAGGTAATTAGTGTAGTTTAATATAAAAATAATGTTTTAATAATATGAGATGAGATTGAAACATGGTCTACCCTCATTAGATTTGTCATGGCCGACCAAGAAAATCCATGGGTCAACTTGGGGACCCCATGGAGACACATTGGTTGGGAAATGACATAAATAACATTTTATTTAATGTTAAAGTAAAAATGACACAAACATGAGATGTTTTACTAAAACAATTTTTACATGGGGTTATAAAAGTCAGATTTTTGACTATAAATATTCATTAGAATGATAAAAATATTTCCTACATCATGATATTTTTTTTATAATTTTTAGACATTAAATATATTAAATTATTTATGACATCATGATGATGCATCGATTACCTCATTAATAATGGATTTAAATAAAATGAAAATATAATGTACAATATATGACCTACACATGTACAAAACTGATTGGATGGGTATATATCGAACCCTTATCACCTTATCCTCGAATTATATCAATGTGGGACCTCTTAAATCCGAATAGCATTTTAAAATAAAGTAACTTTTCTTTACTTTCCAAGAGTGCCCCTCCTCTCCTCTTATAAAAGGCCCCCACCTCTACCTCTTTACCCACACTTCCAAAGCCTTTGGCTTGGCCAAACCCTGCCCATTTTGTCTCTCCACATACCTCTCTTACTCCTTGAAGCCTCAGATTGGGCAGAAGTCTTCCCAAGGAATATTTTGAGCTCAAACCAAAGGGAGTTACCCGATTTTAAAGTAATGTCTTTACTTGAGTCCTTTTGTTTTATTTTGCTTCTCCAACCCACAAAAATCATTTTATTCATTTCTTTTGTAACAAATCCAGTATATGAAATATACTATAATGTTTTTATAATAAGTATTCGAGCTACACTTACACACACCTTCGTCTAATGGTTAAAGAACATACTGTTTCTGTGGTTGGCGATTTTCTGCCTCACGAAATGATGATTGTTCAATATTCTTTTAACACGTTTAAAGGTGGACATTATGACGTCACTGTATTTTAAATATGATATATATGGTATTTATGTTTACTATAGGCTTCTGTATTTTATATTTAAAACATACCTTTATTCTTTTCATGTTGTGTAAATGCGATAATTTCATATGAGGAAGTGTGGACTACCGCCCCCTCAAGTGATGTGACTCGTACATGCAATACATGGAATGTATAAAGAATGCAATTAATGAACATATATTACCTATATAACATATATATTATACTGGAAATATAATATATATAAATATATGTATATAATGTTTTTAAATTCCCTTAATATGAGAAAAAAATGAAAGTAGCGTTCATGCGTACGTACGGCCTACCGTCTCCATGAACAGTGCTTTTCCTTTTTTATCTCCAAATGATATGGGATAGTATAAAATGAATATGTAATGGATATATATGATATTTTAATCATTAATAATATTCTGGAAATTATTTACTTATAACTACATGGGAATTCATTTTTCAAACAAGTTCATTTTTGACTCATGTACAAAACATCGGCAAAAACGTCTGATATGAACTAAAATTATTAAAAAATTATTATAACATTACAATATGTGATATGAACTGAATAATAATATTTAAAGTAGGTAATTAAGAAATTATAAATTGACCAAAGTTTATTATTCTGGAATATAAATAAACGAACAAGACAATTCGGACTTGCGGTAAGGGATCCAACTCCTCTCGTTCTTTTTAAGTACAATATTTTATGCCATTCCTTTTAAGCTCTTATTTTTGTGATTAGGATGTTCTTTTATATTAATATTACTATAATTTTTATTTTCATATGAGGAGAGACCCTGTTCTCTCTCATTAATCCATTTTGGATGTTTTGAGTGGCGTAGTTAGGCTACCGAATTTTTGTAAGAGATCTAACCTCTCTCTTTCTTTCTAAGTACTCTCTTTTATGTCACTTCTTTCAAGCTCCTCTTTGTTATGTTGAGAGATTTTATTTTATATTCCTCTTGATGTACATTTTATGTTAATATGCCGAGAGACCCTATTTGATCTCATCAATCAATTTTTGGATGTTTTAAGTGCTGTCGTTAGGCTGCCGAGTTTTAGTAAGGAATTTTTCATCTCACTTTTATTCCCGTGGGATTTATGCTACATTTTCCACAATTTCCTTTGAGTGGTGTATGTACTGCCCATTATTTTACTCATTGTGTAATTTACTTTCATTTATGAGTATTTACATCAATTTTTTATTTCCCTTCTTTCACGGGGTGTATGTTTCGAAAGATACCCATGTCGGTAAGGGAATCTTTCACCCTCCTCTTTTTAAAAGACTTCTTTTGTTATGTCTTTTAATTCACATAAAATTATGTTGGGATATGTTCTTATATATCCTTATTGATTTATATTTTATTTCCAAGTGATGAGATACCCTTTTTATCTCTAATCAACTCATTTTTTGAATTTTGTAGTGACGCCGTTAGGCTGTCAAATTTTTGCAAGGGAACTTCTTAACCCATCTTTGATTCTTTGGGATAAGCTTGTACTATATGAATATGTCTTTCTATTAATATGTGTGAATAACCTCTGATTGTTTTACACATAATATCCACTTATATTTGGTGTATTATTTTGTCACACATAATTATGTAATTGCTTTATCCTTAATCCAAGGATACCATCTTTGTATGGGACTTCGTCTCAATCTCCTTTCATTGAGGCATATTTTGTTTTATACACAACCTTCTTTTTTACGGTTTATAAACCCCATTGACTTTTACATTTTTCCGAAATGAATCTTTTTTATACAAATCGTTTCACTAAATGAAAAAAGGGAATGTTTTTGTCATATGTATGTGGTGACAACGTCTTCTCCGCCGATGTGACCATTATTTGAGTTTTCAGCTTCCTCTACAAGCCATACGTTCTTTTTAAAAGAAAAATAAATACCATTTTTTACTTTTCTTTTATATTGGTATTGAAAATGGTTTTCATAATGTTTTTTATATCAATGTGTTTTATTGATATCTTGTGATTGAAATGTGGAAATGTTATGTTTCCTTTATGCATGTATTATGTGGTACGATTATGTTATGGTTCTTGGGCATTGTTATGAAGACGGGTGGTTCTGTGATAAACTAAGGGCGGGTGAGCCCGATATAGCTCTCCAATGCATTGGGTAACGCGAAGGGGTTAAAGGTTAAGGTTTCTACGAAGATATTTAGGGAATATACTGTGATGGGTATTCCAAACGTAACCAAGAGGGTTACTCCCTACATAAGAATGTTATGAATGCCTCAAGTTACCTTTTATGTCTTATGATTTCTATGATTTATTCATGATTTGATGAGGTATGTTAAAGTGCATAGGTTTTATGGGTAAAGTATGATTTCATTATAATGTATATATGAACTCATGTTTCCTTTCCATATTTTTATATCCCTTACTCAGCTTTTTATGCTCATCCCAAGTTTTTTTGAAATGTTTTTCACAGGTCAAGGGAAAGGTACATGATATGATGATAGTGTCAAGGAAGTGTCAAGAAAGAATACATGTTTTATTTATAAATATGTTTCCGTTGATGGGAAAAAAGGAATACTATCTTTTATGTAACCACTTTGTTTAAATGTGGAATGCAATGCAAGTTTTATGATCTAATTCTGTAAAACTCTAAACCTGGAAAGATCCTCAATGTGTAATCTTGTAATAACTCATGATTAAGTAAGGTTTAAGGATGGGGCCTTATAGGATAACTATATATGTCCACATCACAACATCCAACACATCTTCAGAAACACACTAAATAGTACTCAAAAA
Organism: Viscum album; assembly: GCA_963277665.1. Lineage (NCBI taxonomy): Eukaryota > Viridiplantae > Streptophyta > Magnoliopsida > Santalales > Viscaceae > Viscum > Viscum album. The sequence goes on from OY728146.1 coordinate 530,408,131, forward strand.
ATGAGCCAACAACAAGATCTAGTCTCAAAAGAAAACAAGAGTTTGAATTCAAGATCACAAGGAATAATACTAAATAAAATTATTTTCTAAGACATACAAAAAAACTAGCCACGTAACAATCAGTTTTTAATAAAATTCCATAAAATTTCACCTAAAAACACTTTTGAAAAAAACTAACATGGTGGATTTCCACATTCACCAATGGTGTTTCATCAAGTCTCATTCACATGAACATTTACATGCCACCCTAGGCACCCAACCACCATTCCATATAGGCAATACATCATGATATCAAGAAATCCATGAATGTGAGCACCCATGAAAACACCAAAGGATAAAACAAAACAACATAATTTCAAAGATCATGTACCTTCTAAAGGAACACTAGCCACCAAGTCAAAAAGAATTTTCAGATTTCAGAAAACAATTCACACTTCATTTACAACCATTTGATTAAATCCTACACCTTTAAATTTTTAACATCTTTTAAAACATCGATGATACTCCAAATCAACCCCTTCTCATTTTATAAATTTCAACAAGGTATCATTTCGTAATTCGATGGCCATTGAGGCCAATACCTATTCTACGAAAACAACGACCTCTCAAAACCAGTTTCCAAAACCAAATCATCTTATTAAAACACTTTAAAACATACCAAAACACCCTATTTAAAACAAAGATTAATAATCACCTTACAATGATTCACACATTCGATACATTTTATTTCAACCAGCTACAAGTTTTGAGTAGGGATAATCCAATCCCATTAAATCATTTCCACTTCCTCCCCAAAATTTGTTTCACAGAAACACAACCTTCCAAAACCATTCTTATATTTAATTTTTGAAATCACCCTTTTCAACTTTTCAAAAACTAACCACTCCTTTTAAACAAATTTTTTTACAAATCTCATATAATTATTTTCAAAAAAAATTCCAAATTCATGAAAACTCTATTAGTCCAACAAAAGGGAACTATTATCGGTGGGTGACTTAACCAAATGGTTGGAGGCCATATGTATAACGCACCACAATCACAGAGTATTATTAGGACCATGCATCCAGCTACCCATGGCTTTCCAGTCCTAGTGTGTTCACAAAGGCCATTAGTCCAAATACCCATACCATATCCCAATATCAAACAATCTACAGAACAAAAGAAACTAATAAAACCGGACATTACATGGACTCTCGAGGATGGAAACGAGAAAGAGTTTGCAGCGCTCTTTCCTAAGGTACCCCTTAAGTAGTAAAAAATAATACTCCATCTACCTTGACATCGCCCAAATAACAATGTCGCTGTAAAAAGAAAGGTATGCTATGATCATACCTTCTTTGATACCATTTTATCATGAACTAGCCCAAGTCAACCCTGAATTGGTCACACAGGCCAGCCTCCAACAAGTCCCAAGAGGTGATCCCAATCCTCCTGGGATGGTGACAAGCACTGAGGGACTCAATAGAATACACAAAAGAATGATTTATCCCAAGTATAAAAACAAACAAACAATGGAACGAAACAAACATCCAAAAATACATTTTCAAGAAAATTGAAATGAACATTTTTGTACAAGAAACTGAAAGTAAAACTAAACCAAAACTCAACTGACCAAACATGACAACTAAATAACTCCATGTGAGCCCACTGGTCACTCTCCAACACAAATATCACACATCTCCCAAGGTGGTAAAACTCAAACTGAAACATGCACAAGGGCTAAAAACAGAATAAGTCTATTGGAATGAGTATTAAAACTCACTAGGATAGCCTGATATTCTATTCCTAATGCACATCATTTAAAATAAAATAAAAACAAATTTTCAAGTTTTAAATACAAGATATAAAGGTATTTTTCAAAATGGGGTCTCATTATAAAAAAACAAACAGACAAAAACATGGATGTTTTATACGAAATAATGCTACTATCAATTTTAAAAAAGTGGGGAAACATCGAAATCAAAATTTATTACAAGATAGATGCTTTATAGAATGTACACTCATAAATAAAACACACAGTCTAATGAATTTAACATCAAAACACATAGTATTCCGTTTTTTATTACAAAATAACTAATCAGAACAAGTCACAAGAGCACCCATAGGCACTAATTAGTTGTGAGCCTCAGGTACCTCATATCAAAATGAAAGAAAAAATAATAAATATATGTTCTGGTGCACACAAGCCACTTGTAGGAAGCAAACCCATAACCTAGTTGTCCCCTAATAACAACATCATTATAGTTTAGTCAGTGGTGTCATCATCAAACTTACTATGTGAAACAAGGGCCAAACCCCCCGAGATCACTACCATAATAGCATACGACCTCCCAACTAGAAACCTAAGATTCCCTTTAGTGCTCAATAAAGTTACAAATATTATCAAATACACTTTCCAAATGAAAAATAAATTACCAAAACATCAACATACAAACATCCCACAAACATGCTTTACATTTCTTTCATGGATCAATAAACCTCTTAATATTTTTAAAAAACAATTTCAAAGAGTGTAATAAGGATTTTCACATAAAACTCATTCAAAAAAACAATTTGAAGGATTAAAGCACAACCAATACCATACAAAACCATATTTTTAAGCTATAAAAATATGTTATAAAGTCATTTCATGGACTAAAAAGAAATCCCAACTGACTCAACATGGTATATACATCTAAAACACTCATTCTTCATCTTTAGGATAGCTCAAATGGGTCTTTAAACATTTTTGCCAAATTTTTTTTTTCAGAGCCACAAATACCTAATTTAATAAATATGTGATAACACAAAATTTTAAGATTGAAAACACTGGTAACCACCTTAAAAATTATCATATATCTTATCCATTACCCAAACATTTTTATAAAAGTTCCAAACTGGCCTTCCATTAGAAACACATGTTAAAATGACATAAAAACAACACACCTTCTTTCTAAAAACCAAAACCTACTTGGAATCCAGATAGGGAAAACAAAAAATTTATTTCCCTTCTTCAAATATTATTATGAAGCAAAACCAGTCATTTTAAACCACACTCAACACATAAATTCTAGTTGGAAAACTTACTGGACACATTGAAATCATTTTTTGACAAAAGAATTCATTTTATGCACTAGAAATGGAATAAAACAACAATGTAATGTCATAAATTTAATCAATATGCTGATCCATGTTCAAAATACTGCAAACTATTTAAGGAAGCTATGAAATCATTTAAACAAACACATTGTATCCACTATTTTAACAAAACTACACCATATTACCAAAAACAATGTTTTAACCGCTACTTGGCACACCAAACTAATTATCAAAAGCATATATTACAATTTTCAGAGTATGTGGAAGAAAAGAATAGAATAAAATAGATGTATCTTAAATAAAAAAGGTCACATTCAATGGGAAAACTACTTTAAATACTTGGAGGAATGGAAAAACACAACCGAAAGCAACCACTGAGGGTTTATAAACCCTAAACCTATGAAGAAAATCCCCAAATTGTTATAAGCCCCATAAAAAATCATTCCAAAACATAACCCTAGGTCTTTCATGACCAGGGTAGAGGAAATAACAATGAAATAATGGAAGGAGGAGGAAGAGGGCAGAGAAAGTATTAGAAATCTCACCATGGAAAGTAGAAAACTCTTCGTATTACCCTAGATCTACACCCATAGAGGAAAGGTAATGGATTGAAACGTCCTATAGAGTCACCTAAGGTCTAGATTAATTATTTAAAGAAGATATAGGGAAAAATAGTAAAGAATTGAATGATCTATGAATGATACAAATTACCTTGAAAAAATATGGATGATTTTTGGAAACATTGAGATGTTTTTCCCTAAACCAGGAAAAATATGATATCCAAAGAGGGAAAATGGAAAATGGGGGTGAACATAGTTTTCTTGGTCTCATGTGGGAGGTGGAATCACCAAAACATATTAAAAAATGAAAAATATATTAAAGAAACAATTTTATTAAAAGTGGAAATGGGTCCACAGGCTAGCTCAATACCTTAATAAGTAGCCCAAATTTACCATGATTGTAAATTCTTAAGGGTTCCAAAAGGATACTTTGGATTGAATATGTCATGGGAGGTTATTTTGGATGTGTAATGGGTGAAAAATGTTGAAAAAAGTAGTTATAATTGAATCAAATTTGGTTTTTAAATCTGGAAATGAGCTCACAGTTAGCCCAAATCATTAACTAACCTCCCTTTCTACAGAACCTCCCAATCATGAAATGGGCCACCCAAAGTAGGATGATTAGATACATCTGGTAGTTCAGAACTCAAAATTAATCTCACAAAACACCCAATAATAAAATCATGATTTTTGATGAACCCGATCAAAACAAATAAATGAAACGAAAACAAACTGTGTGTGACACAACACCTCTAATAGTAAAATGCCCCACATCTGATCTCGTTGAATCCTACATCACCACATGAGGATACATACTCTCTACCTAAGAACAGATGCGCACCTATGGCTCTTCCCTAAACTAGATCTTACCAAAAGATGAACCGGACCCGCCTCCATGGTCACCAAACTGATATCCCCCTATCATTGACGTCTCTAACATAGCTATAACTCCTTTGGAAGCCATTAATCGTGCCCCAATATAGAGTGGATGTTCCATACTAAATAAATACTTCATGTTTCCCACACCTCCACACTAATATCAAGACTTCAAAATATATTTGAATGTTGTTTGGATGTTCCCTGGCCTCCCACAATGATGGCACAAAAGAACCATGAATCAGAAGCCATTGTAGAAATCTTCTTAGAAGTTAATCCTGAATTACAACGTCTCTTATTCCCCTACTCCTCTCACATTATTTTCATCAAAGAAGAATTCACATTTCCCATCACCAACACTAATCTAGAGACACCAGACCATTTTTCCATTAAAAATCAACTATAGAAGCTAGATTAACAACCTCATAGTATGTTTTAACTTTAACAGGAAGTCCTTGGAATAGATCATTGGCTGCAAACCCCTCTTTAACTTCTGAGTATTTGTCTTCTCCTTGGGAACATTTATGGAGCATACTAAACTAGCTCAGCAAAATGGATGACATAATCCATCATTGAAAGGATCTCCTGAACTATCTCCATAAAATCCCAGGATCTTGCATATCCCATGACTTCTGGGAATTATTGGTCATTGAAGGTATCCTTGAAGTCCATCCAGCTCATCTGTTCATGAATCCTTTCTTGAAGCACTGATTTTCAGCACCTTTATTTAAAAAAAATCTAACAAAAAAATGTACACTTCACTCTGATCTCCTTAGGTGTGTCAAGATACTAGAACATGTGCTTAATCTTCTCGACACACTCCTCTACTTCCTAGGGTTCTGTGCTACCAGAAAATGTTGGAGGCTTGTTTATTAAGAACAATTTTCATTTTTCCTTCCTAGGACCATCATCCTCTTTCATATCTGGATCATAGGCGGGTTCTACTCCCTATTCAAGAGCTTGGAAAACCCTAACCATATCTTCTACCATCATTTGATCAATCAATGTGGTAGAACTCTCTTCGGCGTCCTCATTGGGGTGCATGAGAGCTTTTGGAGTGAGGCATGTTGCTACACAAGGAAACAATCACAAAATAATCATCAGTAAAAAAATTCGGAAATGATTCAGAAATTACATCAATTATAATTATGTCAAACACATCATAACAATGGAATAAACAACCACTTAACTCCCACATGATGTCTACGTGTAGTCTGTTGCCCGCATGTCCCACCTAGAAGGTATGTCAAAAAAACAATCCCAAAACCCCATGTATACTAAAGGTTTTTCATGATAGGTACTAGAAATTCCCCTACTCATAACCAATTATCAGATCCCCAAATGTACTATCTTTTATCTAAAAAGACTCACCAAATAATTATAATATGACCCAAAAAGATAAACCTCCTCTGATTCCATTTCTTTACAATCCAAATCTAGTCACCATTAAAACTGGTAGCCAAACAAGTCTGAGGAAATATTCGAAGGGTGTTACCTATCTTTAGGGGTTGGCACAAGTGCCATGTTATGATAAACAATGGTTTGGGTATGGTGTACCAGATTAATGATACATAATACAACCAAAATATGTATAATGAATATCAAAATTACCAACCAAAACAACACATAAATAAAATTCAAAACTGAATACGAGGATTTAGAAATGACACTAGAGGTTAAAAACTACAAACATAGAATCAAAAACATCCAATGGACCACCCCACTACAAGGGGTCATCTCCCACGAGCCGTCTCGACAACACCGCACCATGGAAGGAAACTAACAACCCAAGCCATCATCCCCAAAGGCCTTTCCCTTTACCTGAGTCAAACATCAACAAGCCTAATTAAACCAAAATTTGTAATTTGTGTGTAAGACTAGGCCCAATAGGATACCACTCTGATATTCCATGTCAAAATTATTATAAGATAAAAAGTTGGATGTTTTAAAAAACAAGATATGGAAGAAGAAATTTATAATGTGAAACATTTAATGGAAACTTGATTTCAACTGTTATCATTAATGAATGAATATAATTTTAATAAAACATGTAAGATATTGAATTTTAAATCCAAACACCTCATAATACAATGGTAAAAAAATAGTAAATAAGCACTGGTCACGAGAACACCCATATGAACTAGTTAACTATGGGCCCCAGGTACCTTGTATCACGGTGTAAATGTAACCAAATAAAATACATGTTCTCGTTAAAGATCACCTAGTAGGGAACATACCAATAACCAAGTGGTCCCAAGTCTTAATACATATAGTTTCTTTATTTTTTTAATGTTAAACATGCTTAGGAAAATAGGAAAAAACCCACTCCGGGTCACTAGCATACAAGTACACGTTTTGCAACCTACATTCCACGGTTTCCCTAATTATTCTAAAAAATGATCTACATGATATCAAATGTTATTTACACATAAAAATACCATTTCTTGTAATAAACAATCAAAATAGTAGCTGAACATGAATTTCACCATTCTTATAACTAAAAAAACCAACAAAATTTCCGTAAAATTATTCGACAATGTATAACAAAAAATTGCATAGAAAATCCACTTTAAACACCTATTTTGAAACAAAATTAATACCAAAAATACCAAAAACCTGAATTTTCAGCACTAAGTTTTTTTAATAAAACCATTCCAAAAATTATAGAATAACCCCATTTTGTGAAACAAGGATTGAACATGAAAAAATCTATTTTCACAGAAAAATTTCATTTTAAAAACAATAGCTTAACAAATGCTACCAAAAATAGTTTTCGCACCAAACACAATGAAATAAGAACATGTTAAAAATATAAATTCAGAAAGATAACTCATTTTACATGTATTACACATGGAATCACTGACTAAATGTGTCAAACCCGTCAAATCATTGTGTGAATCATCAATCACACCATCGCCACAACAAAAGGGAGTGAAAATGAACCTAAAACACTAATATTGGACAATGAAACAAAAAAACCCCTAGGTATTATGCCCTTGATTTTGGACATTTAGAGCATCAAGAAAAGTTGGAGAAACCGTAACGAAATGTAAGAAACTAAGAAGGAAACACATATACTTCCGAATCATTGGGGAAATCTCCCAAAATATAACAAGTGTTAAATCTCAAAGAAGCCAAAATTGAAAGGGCAGTTTGAATAAGGCTGAGGAGGTCGAGTGGGGACTTAAATGGAAGAAAAATAGTAAAAAAACATTTCTTTATGAAAGAAACAAATCAATTTCATATCTAGATGATTTGAGAAACATTGAAGAAATTTCACCATAATCCACGATGAAGATGAGATCTAATGAAAAGAAAAATGAACATGGGGGGTATACCTAGGGTTTGTGGGATCAAGTGAGAGGTGATATAACCAAAAATGATAAAAAATGAATCATATATATAATAAATAAACTATTTAAGTAACTCTTTAAATGGTCCCATGGGATGGACCAATTCCTGAATAAATCACCCCAATACACCATTATTATGAGTTACTAAGGGGTCTAAATGGATATTGTGGTTTGAATAGGGTAGGGGAGGCCAAGTTGGATGTGTAATGGGTGAAAAATCATGAAAAATGAAGGATTTAGAAAAGAATAAAAATAATTTTTTTTAAATCTTGAAATGGGCTCATGGTTTGTCCCAAATCATGACGAAACCACCATTTCAACCAAAAATGAATAGTAATCCCCTTCAATGAAAGAATTAATATAAAGTATAGGGAAAAAACCTTTAAAAGAATCCATGGATGTGACACGAATTTAGGTTAACTAAAATTTTATCTTTATATAATGATAATAATAAAATAAATATAAAATTATTGACATATTTATACTAATATATAGAATGATTTTTATGTGGAGGTGCAAAAAAAAATAACATCACATCGAGGAGGAGGTAATCAACACATCCATGAATGACATAATTATTTTATTCAGTGGGAAAAAACATAAAAATGAAATGATATATTATATTTCAAAACTAATAATTATATCATGAATATCATAAATATTTCAATTATATGTATATATCTATTATCTTTATCCTTATTACCTTCTTTGTGACACATTAGTTGAAAACAAATCAAATTGTTACACGAGATGATAGTTTTCCACAAACATGAGCGATGTTATCATATCCCTTACATAATATAAAGAGAATGATAATATTTTATATAATTAAACTAGAGTCATAATTATCGTATAAAAATAACACATCAAATATAGATCCATTATAATTCCTAATAATGAGAGTTGGTAATGGAAAAACGACTGATATCATTTTGTGAGATAGTAGTCCTCCGTATATATGAATTTTTATTTCATTTCCCATTTGATGGATGCGTGTGTGGTTTTAGACCCCAAACATAGCATAAATTCATATAATTTTATGGAATATACAAATGTTATTATAACCATATATTATAAATATACTTTTAGAGGTGAAGAAGGAAACAAAATAATAATTCCTATTGATGAACATTACTTGTTATTCAGGTAACTCGCATTGGTTTTAGCTAATAAAAATTATTGGGTGGTTTTGTAGCCAAAATTATGCATCTTGGATTAGGGAGGGATTTTGGGTAGTGGGTTGGGAATTTATTGATAGATTCCATGTGGTTTTTAATGTGCAAATAGGAGAGGATATTGGGTGGCATTTCATAATTAGTTGAGTGTCACAATTGTATGATTTCTGAAATATTGAATTCAAACAATGTTTTATTCATGTCAAAGGGAACCAATAATTCATTAATATTTATCAAATAAGGAACATAGTGATTATATAATTCCGTAAATTATTATTTTTATAAGTTTTGGGGTCATTTGTTAACTTTAAATTCTTAGTTTAACCATTATGTAAACTCAATTAAACTATAATCATTGCAATTAATTTTAACTATTTTTACCAATAATTATAGTAAAAAAAAGATTTAATAATTAGAAATTAAAATAATTTACCCAACTAATTACATGAGATGATTAATTAAATGTTTGAAAGTCACTATACAAAAATTTACCCAATGATTAACATTATAATATAAACAATATGATTAGGGATAAAATTGATATTAAATATGATTAAATTTGTTTTGAAATACCGATGGTTTATTATATGGAATATACTTGTTAAAAAATTCATTCTGTTTTCTAAAATGTAAAAATACCATCATGAATGGAAAGATAAATTAATGTTTTCTCAAAATTTTGAGAAAAAATGATCTATATATATGATTTTTATATTCTTGTATTGTGTTTATGGAATAAATTGGAAATAGTTCAATCTAGATGAAAAATTTTAGTTAAAAAATGAAATAATATTTATCCATAATGGTAGTTGATGTTATTTAATCCTTATGAAAATATCAAGGATGACTAGTGATTTCATAGTGTGGGATAATGTAGAATATCTGATGGTGTTTTGAAACTTAATTCTGTATCCATGTTATTTATTAATATATTATTAAATGATTTTTCAATTATCCAGAGTATATGATATATATTGTATGTTTCAAAAGTGTTTCAAATATAAAAATGTTCAAAATTATAGGATCAATTGAAATATACTAAAAATTTTATTCAAATGATGAGTTAAAAAAATTTATATAATAAATTTGAATGTAATTATTTTTATCAATCATAGATGAAGCTAGATAATGGAATTATATCATTATCAAACATCTCTTTTATGATAAGAGTTTCTAACAAAGAGGTATTGCGAACAATTAGATATAAATAATTTTAGAAACAGGGTTTCAGATTTATTAGATTCTATAATATGTATTGAGTATTTGATATATATGATTGTATTTTATCTTGGATATCAATCCTGTCCAGATATTTTTAAAAATATTATTGAATGATATTCATCCACGTATTGGTTTATTTGAATATAATAAAATCTTCTTTATTTAAGGAACACATTATTCCCTTTTAGATATAGATATTGTATTTTATTTGTTAGTTATTCCAATTAAAAATAAATGTCTATATTTGCAAAAATATAAAATAGCCAATATGGAGTCTTAGAACGATATTAAGAAAAATATATAATGACTAAGAATACAGTGAGAATATCGTTGAACATAGAGATAATCAATGTTAATAAATAAAAGATTGGGATAATTTAAATTTTTTTATTCTCCCCACATATCCTAATGATTTTTTATTTTTTTCAATAATCAAAATTTTAAGTATTAAAATTTGGTTATTTTGGGAAATTGAATATCACATCACACTAAAATACTTTAATAGTATAAATTTTAGTGATTCATAACATAATATCTCTTATCTAAAATAGAAATATACATATTTATAATAGATACTATAAAAATATGAATATCACATTATCCTCACAGTGGTTAAGATGTCTTTATATGATGGAAATGCAAATAGATACAATATTTATAAAAAAGTCAATATAATGTTTGATGTAAGGGTTCCAAGAGTCATTATGATGTAAATATATATAGTTTAAATTAAAAAATAGATTTTAACATTATTAATTATTATATTATCTAGTAAAGGAGATTGAATAAAAAATCACAAAGTTGAATTTATGGAATATTATTCCTATATCCCACCATTAATCAAACTATATTCAGTAATAAATGTTACTGAATACGATGTCAGATTATTTTATCAGACGATCACAGAGGGATCTGAAAAGAATTAAAAATGGATTATATTTTAATAAAATAATTTTCATTATAAAAATAAACACATGAGGGTTATGTTATATCTATGTGTATAACACATAATATATTATTTGTAATGGTTTTAAACATATCATGTAATTATAATAAATTAAATATAAATTTATTTTAAAACACCATGATTTTTTTTGTAATATTTTTTCTAAATAAATTAAATTTATTTTATAGCTTTAATTACACACAACACCATGTAATGCTTTCAATACATGCAACACTAAGATATCTTGTCTTACATATGACACTAGCTTTTAACAATACCACAATATACAATTAATTTTTTTTAAAATAGAATATTACAAAATTTCCCTTAAAACAGAGATATGAATATAAATAAATAAATTTTAATATTTATTATGTTTTTATATAAATAAAACATATTGATAAAATTCATTTGTTTTATGAGAAATTAATTATATTTTTTCAAAATATGATTTTCTCAAAAAATGAATTTTATTTCATTTTGTGAATCATAAAAAAATTAATTTGTATCACTATTAGATTATGTATTTATTAAAATAAAATTAATTTCTTAAAAAATTATTTAAATTATCTATTTTAAATATTTATAATATTATAAAAATTTTATTTTTTATTTATGGAGAAAAATAATGATTTTAAATCAAAAACTTTCTTTTCATTTCAATTGTTGATAATGATAAATTATATGATAAATTTTTTTAAACATTAAATTGGTTCAACTATAAATAAATCAATATAGTTTAGTTCATATAAAACAATTTTATTTTATTTTATGATATAAAAACTTTTAATTATTTTTAACATTTTCCCTTTAAGATCATGCATTCATGTAACAACTGTAGTATTAAATATAAATTAAAAAATTTAAATTATATGAATTAAATTTGTAAAAATGGATACCATATTTCTAATAATCATAATTTATATTGTTATGAAAATATTAACTTATTTTTTTAAAAAAATGAAGAGTTTACAAAGTAAACTTTTTTAGCTATAGTAAAGGTAAATATGGGTTTTCTTTAGTGTTGAACTAAAAAGATGATAATTAAAAATAACACAAAACCTATCCAATTGAAATTTTTTGGTATTATTTGGACCCTATTATATATAATTATATATAATATTCTTTTTTCTAAACTTATTTCTTGAGAATACTATGCGTACTCATATTTTTTTGAACAATTAATAGGGTGCCATTACCTCACTTATAAAAGGCTACCCCTTATCCTCTTCACATCACCCCTTAAAACACATTTTTTGTTGGAATTTATTTCCCCAATTACTTCCCAAATTCCTCTATTTCATCTTATAAGTCCTATTTTATAAATAAATTCAACCTTGGAAGAATTTTGGTAAAAATCTAAGGAGGATACCCAATAAAGATACAATGTTCTTCGATGAGAATTTTTTTTATTTCTTCATTTATATATTCAAATTAATATTATAGCATGATGATATAAAAAATTTGTCATATTAATTTTAATGATGTACAAACATATACACTCCCATCACATGGGTTAAAAAATTATCATTTCTGTGTATGGTGGGCTACTATTTCACAAACTATGTGATTAATTTCCCCATTACAAATCATTAATATATAGAAATAACGATAACCCCATTTATTATATATAATATTTAAGTAATTATTATTTTTTTTTATTTTTATATCACATATACCTTCTTAATTTTAATTTTATTGGAATATGATAACATTAGTCATTTGTATGGAGAACTACCGCCGCAAGAAGCGATGTGAATCATTTGTTCATTACATTGAAGGTAATAAGAACGGGTTTGATAAAATTATTTTATATATATGAAATTAAAATGTCCTATAATTGTAATAAACCATTTTAAATTATTTCCTTCAGTCTAAAAAATAAATAGGGATATCATTCATTCATACGTACGACCTACCGTCTCCATGATTTCTATACATTATTTTTAACACTTAATTTTCTAGATTTATCTAAATAAATATATATAGAATATATATTATATTTATAATCTGTTCAAAATTAAATATATTCTTCAATCCTGATCAAATTAAGAGGGATAAACTATCATTCCAAAATATACATGAAAAATAATGTTGGTAATGCCAGAAACCTGATGTTAACATGGAATTGTTAATAAAAGATTAATAAATGGTCCTAAAAATTGATATATTGTGTGATATATATAAATATAGATATTTAATATATTTATAAAAAAATATATTTGTTATACAGTAGGATTTAATGTGTATGAAAAAATTCAAGACTAAAGGAAAGGGTTTTTTGTTTCAATTTTCGTTCTTTGAGACATAAGTTATGTTATACACATATATTGTTTTTTGAGGTATATATACATCCAATTTTACATGTAATATCATTATGTTTTTTGGAATCAACATATTATAAGGTTTATTTTTTGTTATTCCTTTATAGAGTTTATGAGTCAATGACACCAAAGTGGAAAATATTTAACATTACAGTCTCATCGTATATTAGGATTTATTATGAATATCTTTCTGATAATAAAATATTATGATACATATCTCAAAAATGTCATAAACATTCTTATCCTGTGGTTATTCAAGAAATCTGCATATAATAGTCCAATTTTTTAGTCATTAATACTTAAAATAATTGGGATAATTTATTGATGAAAATATCATTATATTTCCCTCTATGTCTAGAAATATATTTTCCTCAACATATTTTCGAAAAATGTTATGCAAGATACTTAACTATTTCACTATGATTTTGAAAACAATTTTTTAGGCATGATTGAAATTTTTTATAGTTTTTTAATGAACAATTATTTTATTTTCAAAACAATGTCAATTTTTCTTTCACTAAATATGGTAAATGAGATGTTTTTTAATGAGTTTTTAATGAATGGAATTTCACACCATCCTGATGACTATTTTATTTAAAGAATCTTTTATATGTTTTAAAGGTTATATTCCTAGAAAACTATTTTTTAAATATTTTATGTTTTCAATGAATGCGTTTTTTCAATTTTAAAGCATTTTTCAATGAAATTTTTTAAATGGTATTTACAAATAATTTTCAACATAAGATGAATTATATTAATTAAACAATTTATTACTCAGGATATTATCCTTGGATACCATTCATATTCTCTCACTGAATGAGTTATTTTTATTATGGTATGATTCTTATAAAACCAATTTATATTTAATTTGTTATACAATGATGAAATTATTTTAAAACCCATTTCATTTAATGAGTTATGATATGAAAAAATTATTAAATGATTAAAAAACATTTGTTATTTCCACATGAAATGTCATGTTGAAATTCTTATGAAACACAATTATATTCATGGTTTATGATGTGATGAAGGGTTTTTAATCTTTTGGAATAAATATAAATAATTTTCATTATGATATAAGTGGTGTGACGGACCTGATGACATTAGCATGGTGCCAATGCCATACAATATTAAATTTTCATTGATTCATGCGTCAAATCCCTAAGAACTGATCAATTTATTTGTCTTGTAAAATTGATTAGATATATGAACCGTACCTTAAAATTTCAAACTACAAACTAAAACATAGAGAATCCTATTAAAATAATGATTATAACAGCATTACCCTACATATCTATCATAATATACTTATTCCCATCCAATTAAAAATGAAACATAAGAATGGAGTGTGCTCATATTCTATGTGGGGGTAAATAATACAGTGGAAGCTATCATAAATAAGCACAAACATTTAATGAATGGTGTATATATGAAACACAAGCCTTTTAAACATTATCTTGAAAATAATATGGAAATAATATATCCTGTAATTCTATATAAATATTAACATGGATATTATACTAGAATAATAATCCCACATAATATATATAACTAAAATCATGATTACAGTTTACATAATACAGGACATCATAAACATACCATCCAGACTACATCAATGAAACCATATATAAATGGGTAAAAATCCAGACTACATTATCTCATGAGACCTAAGAATTCGTATATGGGATATATTAGGCCTTTCCCAACACTTACAATTTCCAATTTATTACTCATATGAAAAGGGTGAAGCAGAACAAAACATAAAAATTTGTTTTAAAATTAGTAAACAAATTGTTAATAAATTACCAAAAATCCATAAATGATATCAAAATAGAAAAACCACAGTCAAACATATCGTAAATACTTCACTATATATTTTAGACTGTATCATATGAAATCAACCTCAAATAATCATAAAATCCAACACTCTATGTTGACATTGCTGACAAAAGTCTATTAAAATAAATAAAAATATCTTGAATGAAATTCCACTTTTTTACACTGAAATAATTTAAATTTCAAAAAATTATAATGGAAAAAAATGATTTGAAAATATACTTGAAATCATGTAAGGGATTCTTCAAAATATTAAGATTCCATGATGCTGAAAAACACCTCTCATTCCGTATATATTAAACAAACATTCTAACGGTATAAAAAAGTTATAAGGTACCTCATTTGGAAAATAAAAAAATATTAAATAAAAAATAAATAAAAAATTATAATCATCAGTAAAATGTAATTAATTTTTTTAAAATAATTCTAGAAACATTCTAAAATAAATTTTTAGCAACCATTGAGATGGATGATAAATATATTCTTGTAAATTGTTATGTATAAATAATCCTAAATAAAATTGAGATTGAGAATTTTACCATTAAATTGTACATTAGATTAGTTGAGGTCAAATTAAACTCTTTTATAATTGTTAAAGTACATTATTAAATTATAACAGAACTATATCTATATTTATGATATCATATATGATTCTCTCTTATAGTGTTGTTAATAATCTTTCATTATTTCCTTTGTTTTTGGTGTAAGTGCTTAAATTTTATGTGTTTTTATCATGTAAGTCATGTTTAATATGAATATGATATATTATCATCAAATAAAAAAATATATTATGATCATTAATATTGTATTCACACAACATATAAATTTTTATAATCATTCATGAATGGTCAATGTGGGGAATGAATCTAACCGCGTCTTGGAGTTGTTATATCATACATATGCACGGGCAACAGTGTCATTACATTAATGGTATAAAGGTTCAACATTTGATGGAATATTAATTATAGATAGTAAAAATCATGTGATATTTATTATTTATATGTATTTTATTCATCATTATACCCATCCTAATAAATTGGTTATGAAAATAAAATACAACACAACATGGAGATGGTAAGACATACATACATATGCATGGTGATATTATTTTTCCTAGGATGGATAAAATGAGGAATATTATTTTACCATAACCATAATAACATAAAATAATATATAAAATTTTTATTTATCAGTTTATAATGGAAACAATTGTTTAAGAGGAATCCTTATAAGTGATAATTTTGATGGAGTCTGAAAAATTGATTACCTCTTCTTTAGAAATCCTCATCTAGATCACCTCTTATGGACACTAGGGTCAGTCTTTTGAGAAGACCATAACCTATAGAATGTGTATAGGGAAGAATAGAAGTCAAATTTATAAGGATTTCTCGACCAATAAATCTCAATGTGGTTTGATTAAATTAGGTAAGTTGTTCCTTTTATAAGATAGGGGAGGGGCACTCTTCTAATCCATTAAAATATTTTGTAAATATAAATTTATTTTAGATTTAAAGTAGAAACAAACTTTTTTATTTAGAAGAAAAAATTATAATATATAATTATATCAAAAATTAGTTTTAGGCATGTTTAGGTCAAACTAGTAACCTTATATTTTGACATTAACCACTAGTTTAACCCTTTAACTCTTACCATGAAAAGTTGGTTTTTTTTTAATTTTTAGTGTAAATATAGTCACTTTAAAATTTCAAAGGAAACTAAAATAGAACATTAATGACATTTTTTCCATTATTCCTATTATTTGGATAAATTTTAGATATTTTTTGATTTTAAAAAATTTAGTAAAATATTATTTATTTCAAAGTATCATTTGTGTCAATTTTGAGACAATTCAATTGTTGTCTTTTTAAAAATATCACAAAATCATGATAAATTCAAAAACAAAATACCACTAACAATTTTATGTAATCAATAAAAATTTCTATGACATTAATTGTGTAAAATTATATTTATTTTAATATTTTTAGTATCATTAATTTGTTATTTCCATTGATAATGAAATTACAACATTATTATTATGAAAGCCTTTAATTAAATTATATATTATCCAAAATTAAATATTAATTATCAGGATGAATTTTAATTTTTTATTTTTAAATTACTATTTTTCTCTGAATTTAACTTCTTAATAGACCTATATTAAAAATGATTTTGTAATTAAAAATATGAGTATGATATTTTTAACTTATCATTAAATAAAATATATTAAATTTCATATTCTTATCCAGGTGTCTTAAAAAGTTTATAATTTTGAAATATGTTTTATTATTATAAAATCACACATATCCAATAAAATTAAGACATGTGGTAGTGTAATTTTATAATTTATATAATTATTTTTATATTTAATTACATGATTTACCCTTCACCGTGGTAAATAAATTATTAATGATACTATTATAAAAAAATTATATTCATACTATAAGACCCTAAAAATCATACTTATTTGAACTTTTAATGTCTATTTGGTAAAATTCAATCCAGATAATTGGATAAATTAAGTTTATTACTATTTATGCAGATGTGGTGGGAAGGCGGGTAAAAGAAAGCATTCAAAAGTTCAATATGTTTTTTATATAATATTACAATAAAAATGATTAAAATTTAAAAAAAGGATAAAAATATTTATTATTGATCTATTGTGACTTAAAAAAAATAATGTATATTATTATTTAAACGAAGAGTTACTATTATAACCGTAATGCATTATTTTTCACTATTTAGCAAAAAATGAAACTTCTTAGTAAACTACCAAAAATTCACCATAATAGTATTTTTAAATAAAAAATAAAATAATAAGATTATTTTTTCATATAAAGATTCTAAAATTTTAAAAATTATATTTTAAATGGGTTCTCCATTAAAGATTTTTAAAAGTACCATTTTTTAAAATACATCTTTTATCTAAAAAATTGGACTAATTCTTATATCATGTCTACAAAACAAATAGGGTGAATGTTAAAATTAAATGGAATATATATAAATTATTATTCATTATTTCAATTTTAACAATAATGATATATTTAATTAAATAATAAAATTATAATAATATACTCTTGTTCGGTAAAACATGGTCTTGCCTATAATGCAAGGTATCGAAGAATGTAGCTATTGAAGGAAACACAAGATTACTCAGTGTTGGACGAATTAAATGATATAAAATATAATAAATTAATTTATAAAAAATATTTTAAATTATTATTTTGTTACATATGGGACATATATCTCCCTCTAATTAATCAGGTAATGATTTATATCTCATGTGATAAACAAGACTAGAATGTGGAGTGATCTCGGTTCGGAATGGATGTTTTCTACAATGACAGTTTTGGGTTTTATTCATAAATACTATGTTGGAATGGGGAGAAGACCAATAACACAATGATATCAATGAAATAGATACCTTACTAAAATGGACATAATTTTATATACATATGTGAATTCCAAAGATTCCATGTCTTCTTCCAATGTTATTCTCTCAAAGCCCGTGTTCTTTGATTGCCATAGGATTCATGTATTATTAAATATCAATATTTATTTCATGACTCAGAATTAGGATCATTGATATGATGATTTTTGTTTTCAAAGTTTAATATCATTATCTCATATCATTATGCTCATATTTTGATTATGTATCACCCTTGTTTAACTTTACTGAAAATATAAGATCACATTTTTTTTATGTTTCCCTTACTCTGGTTTTAAATAAATTATTATTTATAATAAATCTAATAAAGATTATAGTTATGAATAATATTTTTAGAGACTATTTAGTTAACCTATAAACCATATGTTTATGTTTCAATTTTTCCAAAGGCAGTGTACCTTTATGATGCTTAGTCAGGTATTGGTGCAATTTAATGAATTTTCATATAAATGATTTAATAACTGTATATAAAATTCATGGGTCTCTAAAATTTTATGAAGATGATGGGTTTATTTATATATTTAAAGTCCTAATATCAAAATATTATGGAGATCCCTAGTTGTATTTTTTAGGGAAAGTATATGTAATAGATAGTGTATAGAAAAAAATCATTAAATTTTGGTAAAAGATAGAGCGTGTGGTTTCCCAGAAATTACATCCTTTTTGGATACTACAACTTAATGTGGATCTTACAAAAAGGTACCCATGGGTAATAAATCTAAAAAGGGTTGATAGAGTTGGACTCAATTTCCACAATATGCATTAAAAGGGGCCTAATTGCACACCTAGTTTGACACTCCTGGGATATATGTTCTATATATTCACAAACTCTTTATGAACAATCATAAAAGAATTTAAATATTCTATGACTATAAATAACTTACGTTAAAACTATAGTTTCATATATAAAGAAGTATTGTCATAATTGATACATACTATTAGTCATTTTTATGATTATATGGTTCCTGACAATGATTATTTTTATTACACTATAACGGTTGGTTTTAGTCAATAGCTAGAACATGAAGAAACCATGCTAATGTGGTGTTTGATGTAAAACGAAATGAGTTTCCACATGATAAGTCACATGTTCTAGGATATTGAATGAAAAATATTATTCCATCTCTTACAAAACATTATAAAGATATGAATCATGTTTGGTATTCAAAATGAAAAAAGGAGGGAACACCATTCTGTTGAGTCCTTCATGAGGAATCATCTACCACCATTCAGTGGAACTATTGATCCACTAGTTTTTGTGGAATGGATCAGTACAAATAAAAATATATATTTCATTCCATAATTTTAGTAACATGAAAATTTTATTCTGGAAGTCTACCTTTTGGATGTTAAATCAGATCAAGGGTTGACTATTATAATGAATACAAGGAAATAAGATGATATCGACTCAATGTCGTTCATTATGTTCATGAAATTATTGTTTAATATGTACATTCCCCATATTTTTTGTACAATGTTGGAGAATTAGTTCCATCAGAAAATGGAGAAAGGAGATGAATCTTTTGGTACATATGAGGAAACTTTTACAGGATATGTGAGGTAATATGTTCTTATTATCATCCAACCTGAAAGATTGTTTGAACGATAATTTAGTGGATTAAAACCATGTCACCAATTGGAATTATCCATAAGAGACTTCAGTAACTATGAAGATACTTTTGTATTTTATAACATGGTGGAAATGTATGATGGAGTAATTTATCAATAACATGGTCTTCATAATAAAGGGAAGATATAATTCAATTGATAATATGATATCCATGGAGAGAAAATATTTGTTTTTATTTAATCCCAAACGTTTGAAAAACCCATGTAAGAAACATTCTTAAAGGGACTATAAAATGATTTATAAATGTGATGGGAATATGTTAGCTAAGGAGTCCCTATATCTAATGGATAATGATGATTATCAACATTTGAAACCTCTTCATCCTTGAGACAAAGGTAAATATCAGGTGATCATTGTCTCTGAGGTGTGATTCGATAATAGCCTGGTTAAAGGTACAATTATTATCCACTCAATAACTAGTAGTGTATTATTTTACTATATATCACCCCATTCACTAATATATGAATAATTATTTAAGGGTAGGATGTAAAGGAACAATTAGATGTAGAATTAATAGGGAATAACTCATATTTTATGATGATCCCGTCTAATTTTATTGATTCCTCTCTGGTTGATGCCGGTTTGCATTTTCTTCCAGTATATATTTTCATTATTCCTATAGTTGAATTTGATGTTAACTTAGGTGTGAATAATCATTCCCAATATAAATATCAGATCATTTGTTTGGAAGGGTAGTCACTTTTGAAATTAAAAACCAGCCTTTTATATCCTATCAATGTGACTACATGTATAGTGTTATGATAGATATCACATCCATTATATGAGTCTTAATTCCCATTCAGAAGGGGTGTTTATCTATAATGGTTAGTGAGAACATTAACAGTAATGATATTCTTATTTTGTGGAAATTTTTTGATATATTTCTGTAATAGTTTCTTAGCCTTCCACTAAAATACGAATTCAATTTCAATATAGAAATTGTAACTATTTCTACAAAAAAAATCAAGGAATCTCTATAGAATGTCCCTGATTGAGTTCTGTGAATTATAGAAGAAAATATAGTAAAATATTGAAAATATATTCATTTGGCCAAGTGTGTCCCCATGTGGTGCACATTTTCATATTTTTAGATAGAAAAATGGATGAATATAAATATATATTGGTTATGAAGAGTTAATCAAGACCACAATTAAGCGCCATTATTCTTTTCCCATTATTGAAGAATTGTTTGATCAAATACACCGAGTTGTTTAGTTTTCATAGATTGACCTTCATTATATAAGTCATCATTTAATGGTCATGAAGGATTCTATACCGAATATATAATTCCTGAAAATTAATGGACACTGTTATTAAATGGTGGCTCTATTTGGACTTTCTAATACCTCCATAATAATCATGTATTTTATGAATAGATTCTTTAGAGATTACCATGATCCATTTTTTGTATTATTTAGAGATTATATTATTATTTATCTAATGTTAATGGAAGTGCATAAGGATCACTATAAAATAGTACTAAATACCCTACGTATGGAGATACTATATGAGAAATTTAATTTTTTTTATTTTTTCTGTAAAAGGTTCAATTTTATGGGTCATATAATATTAAGAGATGGTATATCAGTTTATCCAACAAAGATGGAGGATTTTGAATGTTGTTCTAGACAAACCAGAATGACTGAGATCTAATTTTTTATTTTTTTTAATCATCATATTATTGGTCTGTTGGGGATAATTTCTTATCTAAATATTATTTACTCATCATGTTAAATCCAAAGGAATCCATGTTCCCCTGGATTGATAAAAATCATCAGAACATCAAACAATTGAAGAGAATATTAGTGGGTGAACCAATGTTTACAATACCCTATATTAGATAAGGCTTGTAATCTATAATGATGCATCCATGAAGGGATTAAATTTTTTTTCATATCATGAATGACATGGTTATAGATCATTCCTCACAATAATTGATGATTCATGACCAGAATTACCTAACTCGTGATTTGGATTTTTTTGTCATAATTTTTAAATTTAAGATGTTGATGCATTTATTTATAGATAAAAGTATTATATATATATATATATACCATGATAAAAGTTTTCAAGCATATATTCACATATATATAGTTAAATATATTCTATAGTAGATGGATAGAGTATATTGAAGATTATTAATACTCAATGCATTACTTCCATAGAAAATTGAACAAGGTGGCCAATGATTTCAGTTTAAAGGATCATGCATTCTTATCTATAATGATGATAACAAAAGATCGAATATTTATTTATTTTCAACAGATGGATCTGGAGATCATAAAATAATGGGGAAATAATTAATGGATCAATTGAATTATCAATAATCTATCGATGTAATTATTATAGAGGATCATAATGAAGCTACATATTTCAAATATAAGGTTAGTAATGTTCCTATTTTTAGACATAATCATGATGGAATGATAAGGTTCATGACCCGATATATGTTCAATCCATACATGATTTGAAAAATTGTTTCTTATAGGAAGGTAATAGTTCATTATTATCTATTAATCATTAAACATCCAATGATGTATGGATATTTGGAAGAGTATATCTGATGAGATGGAATGAAATAAGATATCACATAGTCTATATCTCAGTTTTTAGTTTGTCCGCATGTTGAGGCTGAAAGAGTAATGTCTAACAGTGTGATACATAAATTATCTATACTAGAATGTAAATGTTAAAAAATAAAAATAGATTTTTTTGGTCTCCCCAAAACATCTAAAAGAATAATATTATTCAAACTATAGGTACCATCTTACAATTATAGTATAGTTCATCGCTATCCAAATGTACTTATCTTTGGAATAGACTTCCAATATATAAATTAAATAATTGTTAAGGTTTTATGGAGTACCACATTACATTATTTTCAACAAGGATTAGATATTTACATAAAATTTCTTGAAAAGTATTCAGTAAGATATAGATAAATAGTTGAGATTTGGTATTGTGTATTATCCTTAAAGAGATGGTCAATATGAATAGAAATTTAAAACCCTACATGATTTTTCAAAATATTCTTATTTGGATTTCAAAGTGATTTTAGCAAAAACTATATCTTGTTGAGTTGTATAACAATAATTAATTTCAATTTAGTAATTAGATTTATCCTTATAAACCCCTCTCAAGAATGATGTTTATATATATAATATTTTTTAATGAAATTAGATAAATAAATATATATGGACATGATATAGCTAATGAAATTCATGATAAAGTTATATATATTCAGTAAAATCTCAAGGAAGCTGGAATTCTATAGATAAGTTATGATTATAATAATTAAAATGATTAATAATTTGAAGTTAGTGATAAGGAATTTCTAAAAATTTCTCAATGAAAAATGGTAAAGATAATTTGAAAGAAGGTGAAACTAATTCCTAGGCATATATGCCCATTTGAATTTTTTTTCCATCATAATGTGATGGTGGACTATTAGATTGCGTTTCTCGTAAACAACTCTCATTTCCACAATCCTTTTTAGGTATCCCTCCCGAGTAATTACATACCTAATCCTTTTCATCTACTATACTCAGAGGGAATACTGCTAGAGAATGATATGATTAATGAGGAACATCTAGTAAGGATTCTTAATCATATAGAGAAATTCATATGAAAAAAGATCCTTAAAACGTAAATATTTTGTTGTGGAACCACAAATTTGATGAATATATGTGGGAACATTAGGGCATGATATGGATATATATTCATTTTTTTTGTATTAGAGTGATAAATATTTTATGTGAAAATCAATTTAAGGTGGGTAAAATGTTACGAGATAAATTTTTTTTGTTTTAATTATTTCTAGGAACTAATTTTGGTTGATATCTTTCATTACACACCACAAAAATTTAAAATTTCTTTATACCCATCACTAGGATAACATGCTTCACACACGCCATTGTTTTTTATAAAAATAATGATATATTATTAATATTATTTAAAGAAGACCACTTTAATATTTCCATTAAATTATGTTATATCAATAATAACAACTAAATTATAAAAATTATCATGGTTTTATATATTTAAAATATATTGATTAAAAGTATATAATTTTTTGATAAGGTAATTATATGTTTTAAAAATACTCATTTCCTGATTTTTTTTTATTTTTTTGAAATATAAAAATATAAATTTTTAACACATTTTAAAAAATTACTACATAAAAAAATTATTTTCTTAAATAATTAAATTGGAATTAACATAGGGTATTTTTTTCATAATTTTCTAAATATAATATATTTTTTATGAAATGTGGAAAATACAGACTATTAATTAAAACTCTCCTTTTCATTTATATTATTTTTAAATTAAATTTATATATTAAATAGGTTTTAATGTAATATTAGTTTAATTAAACATAGATTAATCCAATTCATGTCATTTTAATGAATTTGTTTTATAATTTTGATATAAAATATTTTCAATATTTTTAATTTTTTCTATTTAAAAACCCGAATTATCATCAGATTGAAGGTATTAATTTTGTATTGAAATTTTCTAATAATTTAGTTGAAATTTTTATATATTTATTCCATAATTAATATGATTATTTTTTATATTATCTAATAATATTATAGTAACTATTGATAAAAATTAATACAATAAAATGAAACAAATATGTGTTATAATTATGGTAAAAATGGATTTTCAATGAGTTACAATAAAAAGGTAATGGTTAAAAATAACCAAAATCCTTTGGTAAACAAATTTCATGGAAATAGTTTGGGCCTCTGTTGTCAATGAATTGATATAAATTAATTTTGGAACATTGTTTCACAAGAAAAATATGGGTACAACTTTTTATTTTATAAAAAATTACAATTTTTCCACTCACCTCACTTATTTAAAGACACAACTTCTCCTCTCATATTTACACCATGAAACCATTTTGGTTCAGACAATACCTACCGATATCAATTTATAAGATACCTACTAAAATCCTAGAATTTATATTTCTCATATAACTAGATCATAGGAAGGAATATGATTCAATCATAAAGATGATACCCGAAAAAGATGTAATGTGCATCAACAATTATTTTGGGTTTATATATTCCCCCACATACTTCAATTATTATTATAAAATTATGATATAATAAAATCATAATATTCCCTCAAAATTGTTGAATTTCTAAGGTGTGGACATACAACCATTTCTACTTCCATTAAATGGGTTACAAAATCAACATTCGTGGGTACGACAGACTATCGCCTCACAAACTTAAATCATTCATTTATCATTTAACAATTATAAAAGATATAAATAATAATTTTTATTTTATTTATATGTTATATTTATTATATAATTACACTTATTGAATTATTAAATCATATATACATTCACATATTCCATACTTTGGGAATACAATTATGTCTCTCATGTGTACGAATGTCTACATCCCAACGAAATGATGTTATTTGTTCACTCTTTACATAGAAAGTAATAAATTTTTTAAATAATAATATGTGATATATATGAAATAAAAATATCTTTTAATGATAATATATCATTTAATTTTCATTTTTATAATCCATATTGAAACTAGAAGCCACATTCATGTGTATGTATGACCTATCATCTCCATTAATAGTGTATTTCATTTTCTATCACATAATTTTATGGATTAATTAATATATATATATATATAATATTTATATCATTTTTAATATTCTATAGTTGATAAATCTGAGATCATAGTAAGAGGGTGATAATTAACCCATCAAGACATACAAAAAAACAAAGCAGTTATTGCTCAAACCATGAATTTAACATGGAATTTTAAAAAAAGGTTATAAAAGGTCATAATAATGTTATAAAAATAATTATATAACGAAATATTAGTTTCCAATAGTTTTATAATAAAAATATATTTTTTATATAAGATGTTTGAATGTATACAATAGAAGTCAAGACATAATGTAAGAGATTATTGTCCCCATTTCCCTACTTTGAGACATGTGTTATGTTATGAACCAATATTTTTAAAAGAAAACTTTATAAATACTCATTTATATGAAATTTAATGAATTAATTTATTGTCATTATATCTTAAGATTCATTTTATTTTATTACTTCATGGGGATTATGATTCTGAGTTACCAAATTGGTAATGATTTTTTGATATAATGTAATCCTTTATCCAAATTTATAATGATTATAATTCCTAGAATAAAATATTATGAGGCATCTCTGAATAATAGATTTATTTTTCTCCTCCTCTAGTCATTAAAGATATTTCATGGTAATAGTACCATTATTCTGTTATTTAGTACATAATATAATTTAAAATTTGGTTTTCAGAAAATCAGACATCATTTATGTCTTCCATTAAAATAATTTTTTTTCAACATATATTAAAAAAAAATTTGAATTTTTTTTCTGTTATACTATGATTTAAAAAAAATTATTACTATTTTTTATTTTTTTACATAATGTTTTAATGGAATATTCATTTCATTTTCCAAACACCTCTCATTTAGCTTCTACTAGAAATGTAAATGGAATATTTATTTTAAAATATATAAAATGAATGAAATTTCCCACAGTCATAATATTTTTAAAATTATTTTATATGTTTTAAATGTTATATTGAAATAAGATTATTTTCAAAAAAATTTATGTTTTAATGGTTTTTTTCCAATGTGGAATGGATATTTTCCTTAGTAATTATTTAAATAATATATCAAAATCATTTTCCATCTATGATGACTTCCATTGATGTTACTAATTCCCTACTAGGGATATGACCGATGGATATAATAAATATAATTTCTTTATGTTTTTTATGTTTATGATCACATTATGTTAATGAAGACCATTTATCTTTGATGAGTTATAAAATTAAGAAATGAAAATGAAACATGATTATTTTTACATTTTATGATAAGAGAAATGTTGAAATTATTATAAATCCTCAAATTTTTTTATAGGGTATGATATATTGATATGTTTATGTAATCCAATTTATTTCATGGGCTATGATATGATTCCTATTTTATAATATTTTTGAACAATTATGTATGATTTTCATACTGATATAGGTGGGACATTTATCTCCCTCCATTTCATGGGGTAATGATATATATCATGAGATTGAAATTTATTAAATTAGGGTGAACCCGATTTGGTAAGGGATTTTGTATACCATGGTGTTCTCAGGGGTGAACTTTGACTACTATGATTATTTACAGAGGGAACCCATACCACAATTATATCTTTGGATGTGATCATTGACTACTATGTAAATGATTTTTTATATTAATGGGTCTTCCGAAAATTGCACATCTTATGTCAAACGTATCCCATAATTTTTCATGTTGTTTGATTTTATTATGGTTTATGTATTATGAAATACCAATTATTATGAAAGTATTTATAATTATGATCTTTGATATATAGGTTGTGGTTTCTACTCTTATTTTAATTTTTATATTCCCATATACTCATGTTATTCATATTAATCTCACTTATGTACCATTATAGAGCATCTGATCTCACCCTTTTTTATCTTTCCATTCCATAGGATATGAAGAAATATATTTTTTATGATATATCTAAAAAGGGATATTCTAAGAAAGAACTTAGTGGTGGATAATGATGATAACGTATAGGCTATTTGTTATTGATTCCATGTATATAAAGGCATAATAAATTTACAATCCTCATATGTGTATTTGTGTAATATAATCACAATTTGTATGAAGGATGTAATACCTTTGTATTAAAATCACGAGTCTCTATATATAATTCATTCATGTGTTCTACATCATTACTTTATATGAATGGTTTAAGGATAAATATACCGTCAATGTATAAAAATTGACTTTACCAAAATATATGATTATCATAGAGTATTATGGGTTTAGGTGATATATTTAAATTAACTTTATTTGATTCTTTTAGTTATTATTAATGGTTTTATTTCAGATAAATAAAATATATTCATGAGGAAATATGTAAATAGTAATTACATGGACTAATAAGTGAAATTGTTTATCATGGAATGTCATGTAATAATAGATATACTTATGGGTATAGGCATATTATTACACTTTTTTACCAGAGGATTGAATGATACCAATAATGATATCCTTCATACTTTGAAACCCTACATGTCTAATTAACCGAATAAACTTATCTAATATGATGTTTATTTGGTATGTTGTTTTATATATCATTTGTTGGATTGCAAACAAGATGGGGTTTTGTACATTTAAACAAGATGTGTGTAAATCATTCCATTGATAGTAAACGTATAAGTAAACACATGGACAAGAATAACTGAGTCAGATATTATGATTTTCAAAATTTTGGTGAGGGGGGTGTTACCTTATCATCAGTACGATTAATGAAATGCGATGGGTTCATCAACTTGGTTAGTCTCTTATAGATATTTAATAAAATATTTGATGTATATAATAGATTGTAATGTTCTATGTGTAGTGGCTACTGAATATCATGAATAAAAGAATTATAAAGGTATACATATGATACATATGATACAATGTGTGTTGGACATGCTCGTACAGATATAGGAGTATGTTTGATGGAGATGACAACAGACCCCATTATAGAGTGAGTTACATAGATTCTTCTCTAGTGTCTATTATATCCTTATATCTATAAAATATTCATTTTGTAGTCGTTTTCAAAACAACTGAGGAAAAAAATGACACTTATTAAGGCCCTTGGATAAAGTTAAAATTTAAAAAAGATTTTTATTAAAAATGAAGAGTGTTTAATAAAAAAATTATTAACATGTTTTGGGATGAATTCATAATTTTATTCCATAAATTCAATATGGGATTTTAGTGAATTGGGTAGAATATTCGATGTATAATAAAAATGTACATGCATCATATTCTTATAAAAATTTATATGATGCATGAGACTATAAATATTATATGGTATTATATATAATTTGTGTTTTATATAAACATATGATGAAATTATTTTTCATTCATGCTCTAAATGCATTTCTCTTGAATGAGATTCATGATTATATTATAAATAAAAAATGTTAATATATATGTTGTTTATTTATAATGTATTATTCATCATCTAAAAAATATTATAAATAAATTCAATAATTATCATTAAAAACGTTTAAAATATTAAATGAATTACTCCCTCAAGTTAATAACGAATAAAATGTGTTATAAATATGATATTTCATGTGATTTAGTGATTTATGATGATAATATCTTCTATTATTGGTTGATAAATGTGTATGAGATAATGGTAAACTTTCTTACTCAAGAAACACTATTTATATCATTTGAGAAGGCCCTATGACGCCTTTGAATTTCATGTGTCCCTAACAAATGGACATGGTTCCACTGGTTGGTGTATCTCCTTGGAAGTAGGGGAATTTTAGACTCTTCTACTAATGATCATCATCAAATAAACTCCATTTTATCATGTTGGAAGAATTTGTTACTCATGAATTCTACGTTCTCTACTATTCATATTTTTTTAGATATTGGTAATATTATGATTAATCCCATATGTTTTTTGGTTGTTTTATTTATAAAATGATAAATATATGTTAATTAACAATATATCATTATTATATGTCTCCATGAAGTCACATATGATATTTTTGGTTTCGTTGAGTATATTTATTTTGGGGGGCACCCATAATAATCTTTATCATAGGGTGAGTGATTATGATTTTCACCCCAGCACCATCACCTTTTATTTATGATCAGGCCCATAATTTTGTTACCCCTTATTGTCGAATCATTAATTTTGATGGCAAACCATCTATATTTTATACTAAAAAAGTGTTCCTCCTTTATTTTCCACACATACCCCACTATCTTACATCTTATTCTCATACCGGTAATCGAGATCTTCTCTAAAACATCAATATTTCAATTTAAATTGATAATTTCTCCATTGATATACCTGATATATTTCATAGGGTACTTCAATATGATGTTCAATATATCAATTATTCAGGAATTCCCTTCAGTTTTGAATTTATAATAAATTCCATTATTCCAATGTTATTTATTTTCATTTTTGAGCTTCTTAATTTTAGTCACCAGTTAAACATTCTCCACTAAATTCCATCCCATGTTATTATTTGAATCATATACAACCACATTTTTATTTCATTATTCTAAATATAAAAAAATATTCTTATTTATTGAAATTCCACAATTGAGGAATGTCATCCCTAGTTTTTATTAAGGTTATCATCATTGGAATCCCATATTTATGACTTTATTACAATGTCCACAAGTTCTTATTCATTGAGATCATTTTTTTGTATCTTTTTTAGTCATATTTTGTATTGTATTATTATTAATGTATTTTATTCTTATGAAATAAGTTTCTTTCATACTCATCTTATAACTCAAATTATTTGAATAATTATTTATTAGAACCACATCATCATCATCTAAATCAGAAAAAATCATGCAGTAATTTTCCCTAAAGTGAACCACTATTCAATGCCAAAAACCTATGAGTGGATATCTCCATTTAAACTTTTTTTATTCCACTTTTTATATTAATTTTAATAAATAACATAACATCATCAAAATACCATTATTTAGGATCAACTTCCAAAAAGAGATTCCTATCTATTATTGTCACATCTTGATATTTTCATTTTTAAATAGATTATATATAATTGTTTCTTACTTACTATTAAAATAAAATTATGATTTTGAATATCAAATATAATATTATTTGGATCATTTTTATTGGTCAAAAATTTCATTTAATTAACCTATTGTTAAATTAATCTCATGATACACATCACGATCATTAAAAAATATATTATTCTTCTTAGTCTATGTATATCCTCTATAAAAAATTCATGAGATTGAATAAATCCCAACAAAATATTCTACTAGGTGCTTACTCAAGATTTATTTATTTATTTCATAGAGCCTATAATTATTTATCACCTGACTTGAATTCAACATTATATATACTAATAAAATTTTCATTTGGGGAATGTAAGTATTTACAAGACATTGTGATCTTGTAAATTGATTTCAAAAAACATTTTACCTATTTTATTGATTACATTGGAATCAATATCAAGTTATTTGTTTCCACTTTTATAAAATATACAATCTATATGTTGAAAAAAAAATTATTAAGACATTTTTTATACATCATTTTCTATGAATCATATATATTATTTCATTTCATTCATCCACAATAAAAAAGTTATTTTCATCAGAGAACACAAATCCATTATTATTATTTATTTATACGAATAACTGAAGAACAATTTTGGTATTCTATGTTAAAAAAGTTTTGTTGTTGTTGAAAACTAACCTTTCTTGCTGAATAATGTTTTTGATATACAAAAAGATGAAATTTTTGGTTTTTGGATGTTTTCCTTTTTCGTTATTAGAGAATGAAACAAGTTATTTAGTTTGAATGATGTTTCTAAATTTTAAATAAGGTGTTTAGTTTTAAAGATATTGTTGAGTTTGAAAGCTATTTGTTGAACAAAGAAGTCCTTTTGTAGCTGAAGAGTTTTGAAACATGATTTTGTTGAAAAGTGACATGTTATATGTTAAAAAGTTTCTCAAACATTCAATACGAAATCATATGATGACTTTATGATTAATAAGTTCTCACAAATCAGGAAACAATTTATGACTCTGTTTTTTGAAGAATGATGGAGAAGATAGAATGAATAAGAATCAGTTAAATGAAGCTAAAATGGATCCAACGTCAATGTTCTGAGAAACAAACCCACATTTCGTAACAAGATTTATAAACAATTTGTTAAATTATTTCTGAACAAATCGAAACATGTTTCTTGAGCAATTCGAAATCTGATTTCGAAACAATTTGGATCCTGATTTCTGCAAAATTTAGAACCTAGTTCTGAAACAATTCATAACCTAATTTCTGAACAATTTGGATACTAATTTCTTATTAATTTGGAACTCGATTTATGGAAAATTTAGAACCTGATTTCTAATCAAAAGAAAACCAGAATTTTTAGGAATTTAAAACCAAATTTATGAAAAATTAATTACCTGATATATATGTAATTCATAACCCGATTTCTTAAAAATTTGGCACCTGATACTTGATCAATTCAGACTCTAATTTCGGAAGAAATCAAAACCATATTTCTCTATAATTTAGATCCCAATCTTTGGGAAAATCAGAACCTATTTTCTAAGAAAATATGATAATGTTTTTATAATGAAATCAGAACAACTTTTTGGATCTTGTTTCTATAGAATTCTTAGCCACATTTCTGGGCATGTTTCTGAGAAAACCTGAATAAAATTTATGATCATGTTTTTAAGAAAATCTAAACAACATTTCTGATCATGTTTCAGAAAAATATGAACCATGATCTTGCATTATCATATAGAGAAGGATATGAAGTGTTCATGAAATAAAGCATGGATTTCAGTTTTTTGTAAATCTCTAAGAAATTTTAAGAGTTTTGAAAATTTTCAATATATAACAGTAGAAGAAGATATTTTCAATTTTTTGATATTTGAGGAAGTGGAAAAGATTTTCATGTTTCCCAGCACTATTTTCCATGTTTCCTATAAATATTTTCTCAAATTATTTGTCCATTTATATGATTCACAGACGCGCAAATGGTGGATTGCTAGAGAATTAAAATTGAAATATTCCCACTTGATAGGAGATTTTTTCTTTGAGTGTCTGAGAAGAATAACATTAGATTCATATTTACCATAATTAGAAGATCAAACTTTTCTAAATCGAACTGAGAATTCAGAATGAGCATTTGGGGAGAATATCCAAAAATGTTTTTACTATTTTTTGGCTCAATTTTTCTATAAGAAAACATTTAATGAAAATTGGAGTTATTATATTCTTTACTATAGTGATATATATGGAATCTAATGGGATTTGGCACAATTGTATATGCTTATTCATGGTAGTGTATTTATATAGACCAATTGGAGTGGATATGGAAAATATTTAGGTTCTCACAATGAGGCTAAAATTTGTAAATCTTGGGTTCCTTACTATATTTACTATCCTTGAAGGCATAAATATTTTCTAAAGGTTGATGAGGATATAAATCATAACAGGTTGTAGGGGTTAAATTTTTAATGTTTTAAAATTTCCAAAAAGATAACAACTGATTCAATCCCCCCTATAAGTTGTTATTTGATCATTAGAATATAAATTTGTATAATATGATGTTTACATTTTTGAATATTTTTCATGGATAATATAAATAATTAAATAGTATATTAGTCTATATATTCTATGGAAAAATTAATATGGAAGAAAAAATAGGATAATCCTATGTCTCCTATATCTTGGTATGGAAGTTGATGATGCTGCTACTATTAGTTTTCCACCCATTGAGAAGGATGCTCCTATGAAACTTGAAGATAATAAGAATATATTAGTTGATCTAATATCTAATAATTTTATCCTCATATCTTCATCATAAAATTTTTATAAAAAGGCCATGGGTATCAAATCATAAAAAACCATGTGGGACAAGATGGAATATGTTATTGAAGGGAATACTAATGTCAAAGAAGCAAAGCGACAAATTTTGTGTAGTATGTATGAAGACATAAGAATGAGAGATAAAGAAAAAACTATTGAATACTTAACCAGATATAATGAAATTATATGGAACATCATGGGATTCATAGATTTCTAGTATTTTATTACAATTGTGAAAAACTTATGATAAACTTTATAGATAGGTTTCATTCTAAAATATCATCTTTATAAGGTAAAGAAGATACATCTTTTGATGAATTACATAAATTTCTTGTTGCTTATGAATAGATGAATGATATGATCTTTATGAAGAAAATTAATGATAAAATGGATTATGATGCAATGGGAAATATAAAAATCCATGAATTATTTCCAAATGATAAAGAAAATAAGTCTTTCAAAAAAATTCCAGAAGAATTATTTCAAAATAAATATAATTATGTTGAGTTATAAGGTCTAATAAAACTCAACTAATGATGATTATTTTGAATATGAAATTTCTGAAAAATTTAGAACCATCATTACAATGTTTGAGATAACAAAATACTCCGTAGAGACTGAAGAAGGAAGTAGAGAATCTTATAGAGAGTAACATCAAAGTAATAAACTTATTCCTTGTCTTGAGAAAAAAAATATTTCAAGAAAGAAATTAGAGTAATGAATGATGATCAGGAAGATATTTTTATGGATTAAATGATGTCATCAAGTCGTATAATGAATATATTAAGGATATTTTAAACATAAAAGATAGAAATTATGAATAGGTAAAGGTGTTCGAAGATCATAGCATGAATATGGAAGCTAAGGAAGAAAAGGTTAACAAGATGTAATAAAAATATTTTTCATTATAAAACACAATGAGGATGATGAGTGAAAACTTCAACAAAGACACATAAGTAAAATAAATGACTTCTATAATATTTATGGATTGTCATTATGTGAATCAAGTGAAAACATCTCTAACTTAAAATAATACTTCATCTAATTCTTCTAACATTTCATGTTCTCGAAGAATTATTTGGATAGACTGGGTGGAGAAGGGATGTGATAAATCTATCAACTCTACAGAAGATGAAAACTCAATCAAAAAAGAAAATGTTCCACACCTTGAGTATGTTAGATCTTAATAAAGATACCAACCTCAACATAGTTTCTATAGAGATGGATATTTACTAAATAAAATATCAGGATTTGAGAACTATTTTTGGTGCAAAAAAATAAATGGGAACATATATTATATTTTCTGGAATAATATATATATACATGGAATTAGGTTTTAGAATATTAGAAGAAATAATGAATGAAGAATAAGAAACTCTCATAACTCATAGATAATCAGAATTCCAAATTCTTGAGATGTTAGAAACCTTCCAACAATGAATCAATTTGAATTCTAGCAAGATGTTTTTCGATGTTGTTATCAGTCTTGTAATCATGATGATTGTTTTATGATTTTTTTCTGAAATATATTCTTTATGATATTAATGTGAAGGGAACTAAAAAGTAAAAAGTTGATGAAAGAGCTTCATTATTGAGACATCTTTAAAAGCAAGGAAAAGAAAAAAACCCTGGATAATTGATAGTCATTGTTCTTCACATATGATCGGTGATATAAAAATTTATAAGCATGTTTAATGTCATGATGGGGCAGTAGTGAATTTTGGGATTGATGGTTTTGTAAAAATTATAGGAATCAAAATGGCATATATTGGTGCTAAAAAATTAAAATACTAGGATGTTCTACTTGTTAATGGGTTAAATCATAACATACTTACCATAAGTGAATTCATTGATTATGGAATAGAAGTAATCTTCAGAAAGGATTTTTGTACGATAAAATGTTTGAAAGATGTAAAAGTTATTACAAAAGTAGTAAGAAACTGTTTGAATCTCTTTCAAATTAGAGAACACAATAAATCATGTTACTTGAGTGCAGAATATGAAAATAAGTTATGGAACCAAAACATAAGAATATTGGTCAGACAAGTATAACAAATTTTCACAATTTGTTGTCGTTCGTAATTTTCCAGTGCTAAAAATAATAGATGTAGATGTTTTCATTACTTTTCAGAAAATAAAAATGACTAACAAATGTCATAAAACAGTGGAGATTCAATCTAGAAGACTAATTGAGCATATTAATTTTGATCTGTGTGGGATGATGATGCATCAATCAAAAAAAGGGGATCTATACATTATCACATTTAGTGATGATTTCACATTGATGACAAACATCATGTTTATGAATTATAAGATATAGGCTATTAAAATTTTCAAATTCGTTAGAAAGGTTTTTAAGAAATAATTGGGGATTTCCATAATGTTGTTGAGAATAAACAGTGGTTCCAAATTCACAAAAAATGCTTTTGAAACATATATGAGAAATAATGGTATCAAACATTAGATTTGTTCTCTTTATACACCACAAAAAATTCAAGAATTGGAAAGGAATAATATAGGAATTGAAGAAATGGGAAGAATTATGTCAACATAATACATTCATTGAATATTATTTTAGAGAAAATGTGTTAGTACTACTATACATGTTCAAAATAAATTCATGTTGAGACCAAGAAACAACATGAATCTTTATGAATTTTTATGAAAAAACCTTCATTTAAATACATAGATGTTTTTTGAAGTCCAAGTTTGCTCAAAATAAAATATCCAGATATGGAAAAGTTTGACGGGATAGCCTAGGAAGGAACAATCATAGGGTTTTCACCAAATAGAAGAAGTTACAAAAGGGGAACAAATGTTTACAAAAGTTGGTGGACTCATATGATGTACTGGTAATTGAAATCTTATGTTCCTCTACAAAAGTTGTTAAGAACACTGGGGATTATAAATCATAGAATCCCCACAAAATTCAATGTAACTCAAATGAGTCACATATTGAAGAAAGTGACGCTAGGAAAGAAACTGTAAGATTTCATACCTTAAGAAATCATGTTGAATTTGAAATCATTATTGGAAATAAGAAGGATCCAGTTCAGACAAGAAGGAAGTTGAGATTAGAAAATCAAACATCACGTATCTCAAAAGATGAACCATAATCAGTTTCAAATTCTATTCAACAGAATAAATCGATAGATAGAATAAATGGAGAGTATGATCATATTGAGAATAATAAAACATGTGAACTTTCCCCAATTCTAGAAAATAAAAATTTTATCAGAACAATATTTGCCTATAGAAACATATTTAATGAACATGGAAAAGTTTCACGAAACCAAGAAATACGTGTATGTAAAAAATATTCGTGGGTAGAAGGTTTGTATTTTGAATAAATATTTTCCATCATTGTAAGGGTATAAACTATTCGATTATTTCTTGTAGTGGCTTCACTTCAAAATTAAAAAAATACAGATGGATGTAAACTCAGATTTATTAAATGGTGATATTTTGTAAGAAGCATACATTGAAAACCTTGTGGGTTTTTACTTTATGAGGATGAAAAAAATATTTTCAAATTCAACAATGGTTTGTATGGGATGAAACAAGATCCACATGTATGGTATTTGATTCTAAAAAATTGTTTGAGAATGATGATATTTTCTATAGGAAAAGTTGATAGAAAAATGTATTGGAAGGATGTAGAATATGGAAAATTAATTTTAACTATTTATATTGATTATATAATTTTTTATGGGGTCGAATAAAAATTTGTTTAAGTGTTTTATATGGTGATGAAGAAGAACATTGAAATGTCAATTATGGGAGAATTAACTTTCTTCCTTAGATTACATGTTCTACTAAAGGAAAAAATATCTTATTGTCATAAAAAAATTATGCCGGAGAATTATTAAAGAACATTGGGATGGATGAATCCTAATAAATTTCAACTCCTATTTCAGTGAGAACAATGTTGATTAAAGATGTATCTGGAGAATGTGTGAACAATAAAGACTGTCATACGTTGATAGTAAGTCTTCATTACTTTACAACTTAAAAGAATGATATTTTTTATGCTGTGAAATTATGTTCTAGGTATCAATGTAATCCAAATGAATCACATAAGTTGGTTTTAGGGATGATTTTGAGATATGTTAAAGGAAGAAACATCACATGTATTATAATACAAAAGAAACAATGAGATGATGTTTCTCTGTTATAATGATGATGAATGGGATTGATATTGTAATGATATAAAGTAAACCACAGGGGGGAACATTTTTTAGGTGAATGTTGGGTGAGTACGAACATAAAGAAAAAAAAGTTTAGTAATTATGAGAAAAGTTGAATCTAAAAATATTGCATGTATTCATCATTTTTAACAATTATTGTGGATGAATGTTCAGTTAGAATATTTTATAGTAATATTTTCTATAGCATTAAATATTCATTGTGATAATTAGAGTGAAATTTTTCATTATAAGAATCATGTCCTATATTCAAGGTCAAAAAATTGATACAATGTTTCACTTTATAAAAGTGTAAGTTGTTGTTGGAGATGTTTTGATGGAATACATTTCAATAATGTATCAGATTTATGATATCTTTATAAAATAAATGAAGAAGGAAAGGTTTGTTGAATTGATGATTTAACATCATGTTCATCCCCCACCCATGTCTTCCTAAAACTCATAAGTCATAACCCCCAATATGATTTGTTTTTTGTAGACAAAGGGGAGATAAGTTAACAATATTCTTCTTTGTATGAATTTTTACTTATCTTATTATTTTAATTTGAATTTATTGATATCATATAATAGATGATAGAAAAAGAAATGTGGGAAATAAAATATCAAATCAATTGAAGAATAAAATAAAGGGGGATTAATCAAAACATGGTCAAAAACATTATTACCATTGTGGGATGGAATTGTTTTAAAAAAATTAGAAAAAACTTTGAGAAATGAAAAGATTGTATTGAGAGAATAAGAAAAGAGCGGAGGATTTATTATTACATGGTAGAAAAATTTTCTTTTCACCGAGGGATGGAATTCCATAAAAAAAGTACTTTATTTTGTATTGTGGTGTCATGAAACTCTCCTTTGAGAAAGAATCAATTTTTATAGAGGACAAAAAACAAGATATTATTGAAAAAGATGAGTACTGAAAAACTCTATGAGTGGGGAAAGTTGTAAATGAGGGTGGTCAAAAAATAAAAATGGTGATATTGAAGAAACATTGTGGTGTTTTGTTTTACTAATTTTTTTTATTTTTTGACGACTCAAATTTCTTGTAAAATAATGTTTTTCATATACTGGTAGATGAAATTGTAGTTTGTTGGAAGTTTTTCTTTTTCATAATTATATAAAGAATGAATTTTATAAAATTAAAACAAGTTTTTAATTCTGAAATATGTTTCTGATTTTGAAAATATTGATGGGTTTGAATAATGTTGTTGAATGCAGAAGTCCTTTTGTTATTGTAGTGTTTTAAAAGATGTTGTTGTTGAAGAATGAAAATTCAAAATTTATAAATATTCTTAAATATTTAAAAAAATTAGATGATGGTGTTCTAATTAATAAGATCTAAAATAACATTAAAAAAATCATGATAACAGTTTTTGATGACATTATAGGGATGTTCGGAAGAATAAGAATTACATAAAAAAAGATGAAAAATGAATATATCATCATTGTTCTGAAAATGATACAATAATTCATAACCTGGTGTTTAAGCAATTTAGAACCTTATTTATAAATAATTCAGAACCAAATTTTTGTGCAATTCTGAGTGTCATTTTTGAAAAATTCGGAATGTGATTTATGAATAAATCAGAACCTGATTTCTGAAAAATTAAAAAACTTGTTTCTGAGTAATTCAAAAACTGATTTAAAAGAAATTTGAAACCTTTATTCTAAGAAAATAGAAATTAGTTTTTTGATGAAATTAGAACAACTTTTCTGGGAACATTTGTGAGTAAATCAGAACCAGTTTTTGATTATATTTTTGCAAAAACCTAAACATCATTTTTGAGAATGTTTCTAAAGAAATGTGAAAAAAAATTATCCATGATTCTAAGAAAATGTGAACCAATATCCAGAATTATTATACTAAGAAGGATATGAATAGCTAATGAAGTAAATCCAAAAATTCTATTTTCCATAAATATTATAAAAATTTTATGAGGTTTGAAAAAGAAAATTATTGATAATTAAAAGAGAGATATTTCAAGAGTTTCTAAGATATGTGGAAGTGGGAATGTTTTTTCAGTTTCCTACCACTATTTTACGGGTTACCTATAAAAATTTTCTTAGATAATTCGTTCATTTTTAACTTTCAAAAATACGCAAAATTCATAGCACTAAAGAATGTAATGTGAAAGTTTCCCAAAATAATAAAGAAGTCTTATTTAATTGTTTGAGTTGAGGAAAATCATAACTATATTTACGATACTTTAAAGATTAGACTTTGCAAAATAAAATTGAGGATTTAGATTGAGCATTTTTGGAGCATATTAAAATATGTTTTTATTATTTTTTGGCACAATTAATCTATAAAATAACATTGTAAACTAACGAGAGTTAGAATAATCTATCCTATCATGAGATAGAAGTTGTCTAATTGGATTTGGAACAAGTTATATTCACTTCTATATTATAGTGGATTTCTATAGACCCATGGGAGTGGCTATAGAATTGATGTAGGTTCTCACATTGACTCTGAACCTTATAAAACATGTATACCATATTGATTTACCATTCTTACATGAATATATATTTTCTTAAATGTGATATGTAAATAAATATTAATTTTTTATAGGGGTTATGTTCCATAATATATTGAAATTTATAAAAAGTTTACAACTGATTCAACCCCCCCCCCCCCTCAATGTTGTTATTCAATCCTTTGAACCTCAAAACCGAAAGATAATACATTAACTTCTTCAAACATTCATCATTAATATCACATAGGGGACCAAAATTTTGCAGTATACCTAGATAGGTGGATGAATTAGGGAATGATAGTTTTAAACAACATCACTACCAATTTTTGTTAATCGAGATTAAAAATCATTCCTCTATATATAATAGTAGTTTTTTTAAAAAGAAAATGGGAAAAAAAAGAAAGAAAATTATGTTATTAATAAACACTGGTCTATGTTAAATGAGTAACAACTAATTAATATTCAATTATACCAAAATTCACAAATTTGATAATTTTTACAAGTATGGAGTAGACCCATTATCCCTCATTGTTGACAATGAATTATAACTAATAAAGTACTACTCTAATTATAGAAATGAATGCACTTCTCTAAGATATGAATATTCAAATAACATGAATATAGTAATTAATTATTTACACTGACTTGAATTTATCATGGAGATATCCTTTCATCAAAATAATGAATTCCTACTTATCATATAAATTTGGGGTATTAATTCTTAGTTTAAATAAAATAAACTTGGAATATGAATGATTTTTTGTTATTCAATCATTCATGGAAAAATATACATTGTTAGTTTTCTTTTCATTTAATATAAGCCTTCATGTAATATTTTTCATGTAGGAAATAGATTCATGTAATTTTTATGAAAAATAGAGAAATTTCTCTACAAAATTTCTTCCAAAAAATTCTTTTCAGATATACTAAATTCCGAAATTAGTTCTATATTTTTAGTAATAGATCTAATCATCTAAGAGTTACATAATACATCTTCCTATAACATATATTTTTTCAATATTTTCGCCTAAAAATCAACCACTTTCTCACCAACATAAATATTGATAAACTTCCTGAAATTTCTTGTTTTCATGTTTTCATGTATAATTTTTTTCAAAATATTTCCATTTCATCAAATATCTAACCAAATTTTGAAAAAATATAAAAATACATCAGAACCATTCATATATGAATTCATCATGTTATCTAACCCTCTATAGTATTTCCTTCATGATTTTTTAGAAAATACATCCCAAAATATCTAATAACACTACCATGGGATTTTAACAAATGGTATTTTATTTCAATATCATTAACTTGATATTAATGATTCTATAATTAATGGTTTTAATGTAGAAAAAGGCACCATTTCATGGCCCAATTTGATAATAATAATTTTGACGTTGATTGTATGAAATTTAATTCGCATGTACCATCATTATGTATAAAATAATTATGAAATGATATGGGAAAAAACTACCATTGAGATCTAGAAATAGAAACATTGTATTTATAAGGGTGAAAAAATGGTGAAGGATGAAGAGCTATCCAATTTTATAAGCCATTTTAAATTTTTTTGAATTTAAGAAGATGAATATTTTGGTGACGAAATTAGTAGGAAATTTTGATTCAAAACATGATTAGTCAGTATAGAGAAACCATTCATGATTCCATAGTGGTGAAAAAACTGAATATAATTCATTTTTAAAATTTTATTATAATGATTATAGACCATGAATACAGAAATATTGTTAATTTTACTACTAATAATATCAATAGTAATCCAGTTTCATATACAGTGGGAAGAGGGGCTTCTCATAAAATAAATGTGAATAAGGAAACATAAATTTCATTTTCATCCATTAAAAATTTAGAGAACAAAGATGAAATAAAATACTAGAGGATGAATAAATAATGTACACTGTTTATTTTTTTATCACTACTGTTAATAAATTTTACTAGAAGAAATGTTTTATAACATTGAAATGTACCTTTTAAATGTTAATATTATATCACACTAGGTCACTATAATACCATGTTTTCCTTAGCATACTACAATGATATAATTAAATTAATGAGGCATTAAAGGTATCATTTAGGAATGCTGATTCCTATATGACAATAAGTCATTAAAATAATGTAATGAATAATATGTACTACACATTATTCAGAAGAAATATTATTTTTATTAAATATGATGTTTCTAAAATTAAGGGGAGAATATTTGATGTGGAGAGTTCTAATGAAACTTCCCCTTACGTTTATGTGTCTCACAATGAATAATGAAGTAAAAAAATTAGAGGATGATTTAAAATGTGATAGAGTTTTTTACTGAAGATAGTGAATCTTCTATTTATGTTGCATAGGAATTGAGATCAATATTATCCATAAAGATATTCGAGTCCATGATTAAAAAATACACATCTCAATGAAAAACATTACTTAGTAAATTAATTAGATATAAATATAAGATCTAGTTAATAATGTTTTTAATTTAATGATTCATAATGATGAAATATATAAGATCATTGATGATATAAAATACTATATATTTTATATATATTATTATATTAATATTAAAAAGATAAAATAATGAGGTTGATTATCAAAATAAAAAATATTATCAAATTTCAAAAAATAAATCAGAAAAACATTTGAAATTTCAATTCTTTATAAGAATGATATTACGGATAATAAATAAAATAATGGGTTTTAAAAAAAGTAACTTAAATGAATTTTATGTTTATAAGATATTTCATATTATTAAGTGAATATTAATGAAGAAACACATCAAAATAAGATCATTTTTGTAGGTGAATAAATGTAAAAACCATTTTTTGTCCTAACTATTATTTTTGAGGAAAATGAAAAATATACTCACATCTAAAAGAGGAATCATTAAGGAAAAAATTATATGAAAACCTCTAATTTACATTGACAGAAACCCCAAAACGGTTTTCTAAAACAATCACTTTTGAGTCCTAGAATGAGGTTAGATTGTAACAAATACAATAGTAAGATGTTTTTCAAAGATGTATATTATGGGATAACTTCTACTATTTTTGTGTATTTGACTATAAGAATTATTGTTTTTGTTATAATATTCCAATAAATGTATAAAAGATAGATTACAAGGAAATTGGGAGATAATAGTGTTTTAAAATTAATTTGTTTCAATTTCCTTAGAATAACATTAAGATGGAAAATTATGTTTGAAAAACTATAAGAACACGGTAGGGTGTGTGATCAAAAAGGAAATAATTCAAATGAGTTTTTTGTTATAAAATTGTCATAGTAAAATCTAAAATTTAGGTTTTATAATAATTATAAGAACAATAATTATAAC
Source organism: Viscum album (assembly GCA_963277665.1). Classification (NCBI taxonomy): domain Eukaryota; kingdom Viridiplantae; phylum Streptophyta; class Magnoliopsida; order Santalales; family Viscaceae; genus Viscum; species Viscum album. Next base: position 530,452,053 of record OY728146.1, read on the forward strand.
CTCTAATAACATATAGTAGAATTGTTTTTCATTGGTAAAAATAATAATATGTAGACTATAGATTGTGTATTCTAAACACACATTATAGATGAATAACAAAATAAAAAATATATATTATTATATGAGTTAGGATTTTTTGTCTTTTGAAATTATTTTTCAACAATGATTAATGTTATTGTAATGGGATTATTTTTCAGAGAAACTATTAAACCAATAAAATTTATTGTTTATTAATGAATAATTAAATGCCTATTGAGTGTCCCAAATGATTAAAATTATGGTAATGAGTTGATTTTCGTAAATAATGTTCACTATGTGATGGTTTTGAAATATGGGGATGTTTTAACAATGTTGATAAAACCCCATGGAATCTTATTTTAGGTTAGAGTAACTAAAAAAGTTTGTTAGTGTGTAGGATGAGAATAATTTTTGTAAAAGAAGAGTTTTTCATTATAGTCATAAGAAAATAATAAATAAAATCAAGGATTTTTTATGAGAAACTTTTCATTTTTATAATAATAAATAACCATGATTCGAAAAAATGAAAAAACCATTTATGGTGTATATAATCCATGGTGTAGTTGAGATTCAAAAAAAATTACACTATATCCATGTCACTCTAATTATTATGGATCATTGTGAAAGAATACCACAAGTGGTATGAGTATTTTATCATATTAAGTGATTATTTTTCTTTAATTGAATATATTATGTTTATGAATTATAGATCCCATGTTTTTTGTATATTTAAAATCATAACTAGGACATTGGAGATGGAAATTTTCCATTCATTAAAAACATTGAGAGTTTATAATATTTTACACAAACACATAATTTTCAAAATATCATAAAATATAGGGCATTTATCCGGGGTATAGTGTATTGTAAACTCAAAGATAAAATTGAATATATTAATGGAAAAAAAGAGCCATGTTGATATAAATAGAGAAATTCTCATTGATCATAATAATAGAAAAAATTCCAAGATTAATGTTATTTATTATTCTATAAATATAAAATATCAAATTTTATTGAGAAAAATATCAAAAATAACATTATATGAAATTTTATGAAAAAGTAATCCAAATAAAAATCAAATGACAGCATTTGGGGTTGATTTATTTATCAAAAAGTAATTGGAATGTTTTTTAATTATTATAAAAAATATAAAGATGGAATATTTCTTGGATATACTCTAGTTATATTTTCTTATTTATACAACAACAATTTTTTTGATATGATTATTGACTATAATAGTGAAAAATTCAAAGAAAATGGTTATAATCTTATAATATATCATAGAAGGAGATGAGGAAAATGAAATCACTATAAAATCTTCTGAAATCTGATATAAAAAATAATTAAAATCATTATAAAGATATAGATTAATCCTATTAAAGTGCTAGATTGGGTACTTGACTACAATAGGAGTAAATACAAGATTTTGTGTAACGACATGATCTTTTGTAAATAAAATTCCCCTTGTTATTTAATTAAAGTTTTTATTATGTAATATGGTTGTAGAAAAAAAATTCATTTCACTCATTATATTTTATCATTTTTAACAAATAGTTAATGAATAATTATCTTTGATAATATATCCTTTGACTAGTAATCAAATGATTAGTTAAAATAAAGGGTTTTAAAAATAAATTTTACATAGATAAAAGATCTAATAGCCATAACTAGTAGGATTATACCCTATAAAGACCACTTATCATTGTTTTTGTGGGGGATAGAATCACTTGGGATATCTTGTGACCTAGACCAATATGAGATCTAATAACTAAATCATTAGAGAAACCATTTACGAGAGGTTTTCAAGCTCATTGATATCATATCTCTAACCAAGTCTGGCGAACCACCCCAAGAAAAACTCACCATCATGCACATTACTATAATAGTGTTTTCTGTTTTACTAAAGGATATGTATCATGAAACTTTGTATATTATTATTTATATTATAATTCGTATAATAATACATATATTTTCAACCTATTATTGTTACTTGATATATGTTTGTTATTTTGAAATAATAGAAACCATACAATATTTTCATATAATATTCAAATTCAATTATGGTATTTATTCTGATGAATTAATCATTTTTTAGATGAATAACATTTAAAAAAAATATTATTACTTAATAATGATTAATAAATATAAATGATCATATAATTTTTATGAAGTGAAATTTATTTTTTATTAGGGTTAAAAAACTATTATTGTCAAACAAAATAAATCATTTCTTTTAGAAATGTCAATTTTATTTTTACAAGTGAAAAATATAAAATTTAGAAAATTATTTAGAAAATTTGAATATTATTTTTTGAATCATAATATCGATATGATCTAGTACTGAATTTTTATGATTTTCTGAGATTGTCGAATTTTTTGGTATAAATTAAATACCTTATAAATATACATTGTGTGTTATAACATCATAATGACCCAAAAGTGATATAATATATACAATAAATGGCTTTCATGACCAAATATATATTTTAACATTAAAATGATTCAATTATTTTGTTTATATGGTTAATTTCTTAAATCCGTTATGAATTCTCCAAAACCATTATAAACATTATGGTTTTAAAATCGTTTCATTAAGAGTATGAATCACTTAAATAATAGAAAGGGTATTATTTTATTAATTTCAGACCTTGGACGTATAAAATAATAAAAACCACACTTTTTTGGAATAAACCATAGGAAAAACACATAATAAGGTTTTTAGTTTTATTTTTTTATTATATGGAGTGAAAAACCAATGTTTGAAAAATAATAATGAAATCCCAACTCCTTTCATATGAAAACCAAAACAAGCTATAATTTCTATACACTAAAACCCTTTTGAGAACATTATTACTCTATATTACCCTATCATGAGTCCTATTAAGATGCTCGCATCAAGAATCTGCTTCTAAACATTTGGAGTCACACAACCAAGTAAGGGATCTTCCATTGTCCTTTTTATTCAAGAACAGCTTATATGTTATAGTTATTAATTCCAATTTTTTCCTTTTTTGGTCATGTTATTCTACATCCTTCCTATTGTATTTGTTAATTACTTGTGATAAATGGACCTATTCACTATCATTAATACCTGTCAAGTACCATTATGTGCACATCTTATAATGCCTAAATTTAGTAATGGATCCCCACCTATTCTTTATTCAAATTTCCTTTTTATTTTATGTTGTATCCCACCATGAGATCCACTTAAAAGGTGTCTTTATATAGTGGGTACATGGACTCAACCGAATACCCTAATTCAGGAGGGTTTTAATTAGATGTGAGGTCATTGGGTATGTTTGTGGGGAGTCTATTCCCTCCTTGATCTGATTAGAGAACACTAATTGATATATAAGAAACAATAGAAGAAATGAAAATATCATAATTGAAATGAAAACGTGATGAATAAACATGAAAGTTAATTAAATAATGTTTAGAAAAAACAATAAATAAATAGAAATAAATAAGGATAATAATATGTCATAATTATAAAAAATTGACAATAGAAGGACATGGGATTCGAAAATTACAATATGCTGATAGATATATAAGAGAATACAAAAAACTACAATATATAGAATCTTGAGCATAGGAATAGTCCTCTCCTCCCAACTCCATCCTAGAAAATTAATTCTTGCATTGGAATATGTTTGATTCCATTCGTCAGCACTTGAATGTATAAAGTATAATCTGTTACTAAAGGCTCATGAGTATGGTGTGAGACATAATCTCGATAGGCAGAAACACATGGTGTCAATTCCTTTCCATTTTAGGCATTATAATTCTAACATGGAGCCATTTATAATTTATGTGAAATGTAGAATAAATAGACTAATTCCTTAGAATGAGTTCCACTCTAAGACCCATCCAATCTACCTTCATCATCCTAATTAGGTGTATCTGAACTAAGAGATATTAAAATTATAAGCATATCAAGGTGAAAATGTTATAGGTGGGACTATCCCCATGCTTTTGATTTTTCTTAGAAGGAACATCATTAAATTCACTACCATAACTAACCATTTATCCTTTGAAAACAATTATTTCATTTGTAAAATTTTTAATAACCATTTTATAAAGCATTTCCAGATGCCTTAATCATGTCCATGAAAATAAAGAAATACATTCTATGTATGGATGGAAGGTCTAGGTCAAAATAAAATTCTAATAGTGTGTCCACGGTATCCCAAGAATGATGTCCCACGTGTCACTTTTTCATGAAGTAAAAACACTATGTCCCAACCTTAATGTTTGTATCGAGTATGATACATACAGTGCCACAACCTAAAATTTTGATAAACATATTATCTCCCATATTTTAGTATTTTAATATAGTATAAATCACATAAAATAACTTTTATACCACGATAAAAACATTATATGTTAATAATAAATGAAATAATATTTATATTTTGGATCCAGTACCCATGAAAAAGTAACTCGACCATAGGAATAATAATATGACCCTTAAAAATTGTAAATTTATAAAAAAATAGTCTTCTCATCCATGAAAAGTTTTATAATATTTGGTCATCTTATAAGTAAAAATAAGATATAATTATATAATAGTATAAGTAAGTATTTTAAAAATTATTAATTAAGTGTTGGTATTTTTGTAAGTTATAAATATTTATATACTAATTTATGTTGAATTTAATAATTTTAAATAAATTATTTTCCTAAATTTTATTCAGAAATTAATATTTATCCCTTTCATGAATTTATGATAATTTTACAAGACCTTATGTAATTTTTTGTGTGTTATTTAATCGATTATAATATTAAAATATCCATTTTCTAGGTAAATTATAATTTTAAATATAAAATAAAATTACTCATATTATGAAAATTATTCTGATAAAATGTATTTTATTTTTCAATTGTGTGTATTGAAAAATGGTTATGGTGAATTTTTTGGATTTTTCTAAAAAACAAGAATATTTGGTGAAGTGTAAAATATGATAATTTACAGTATATGTACATTATAATTAAAATTCACTATTAATTAATTCATTAATGATATAAGAAAAATAATCTTGAACTAAAATTAAATGTTTTAATATATTTAGTGATAATTTTCAAAATAATGATATTCTAGATCCAAAATAATAATCTAAGGAATATAGTAATGAAAAAACACCCATCTGCTCCACTATAAATACCACCCCTCACCTCATCTTCTCATCACACCACTCAAACATTTAGAATTGTCCAAATTCTACACAAGCCTATTCCCAATCCCCACCCTCACATCCAGGATCTCTTGATCTCATGAAAATATCATAACCTTTTCTCATATGAGGTTCACTAGGAGGATAGATTAAAGAGGTAAAATCCATTTCCTATTTCAATTAATTTATATTCAATTTCATTTCATTTATTATCTTATACTCTCCTTATATTATAAAAATTAATGATAAATAAATTTTTTTATACACTGAATTTATTTCATGTTAATGAAAGATCCATCATAATACTAATTTTGCCTCCCTTTTATTCTAAAAATGAAATCACCGCCATTGATGTGTCATTTTACCAACATCGCGAGAGATGCACATTTATTTACCATTATGGTCTTAAAGGATGATAATCAAACCATTAAATAATTGAAACAATATTCTAAATTTTATTTTATTACAATTTTTATGTTTTGAAGTAACATTTATACATAATATTAAACTGTAATACAAAATGATTTCATTATGATCGAAAAAACATCCAAAAATATCCTAAAAGATTTTCATTAACACTTATCAAATTATTCATCATCATATCATAAAAATAATTACTTTATGATACAATTTAATCAACTATAATATCATTACCAATTTATAATTAAAAATCTGTATATTTATCTTCATTTTACACGAACATCCATTCATGTATACAAGTGAACTGATCATGAAAATCACCAAAATGAATTCCCCTGAATGATGAAATTAAACCCTATAACTCACCTAAAATGCTATAAATGAACAAAATAAAACTACCATGAATAATAGTCAATTAGAAAGGGTTCTATATTTTTCAATTATTGAATCTAAAGTGATTATATAGGATACTAATGGGAAGGAATCATTTAGCCACGAGGTAAGGGGATTTCATGAACCCAGCTCTATTTATTTGGGGTTTCCCTCATTAACCACATTTCTAGTATGGATATTACTTAAATAAAATTTCTTCAAAATTATCTTACCTTTTAGGGGATATATATTTTCTACTTAGGTTTATGACTATCTAATTTTTCTCCAAAAATAATCTTCTTAAAAAATACACCGTTTATTCCTCGAGGTTGTTTAATCTTTACTCAAGGATGATGATTCATATAATAAAAATGTAACACCCCAGGTAAATAAAGAATATGAAAATTTTATATTTATCCATATTTTTGAATAAAATATTAACATTAATTTAAAGGGAATTCTATACTCGATGGCTTAGCCAATATGCAAAAAAGAGTTTCTTTGAAATCATACGCTGCACACTAGTAATAAAATAATACTATTTTAAATTTTATTTAACACGTAGGTTTTGTGTTGTTGGGAATGAATAGAAATAACTAAAATATGATTATATATGTTTTTTAAATGTTTTTTACTTTTATCCAATAAATGTTAGAGGCTTAAAATGAAAATGAATCCAATTTTAAAAATAAATCTTCTTTAAACGGACCATTAACCGCCTTTTGATGGAGAACCCTATTTAAATATAGTTTTGGTCACTCTTATAAATTATATTGGACCAAATAAAATTTTTCTTTAGAATCGACACATCAAAATTTACTTTGTGTAAATTTTTGGTATTTTTCCGAAAAAGTTCAATTTATAATGAAAAGTGAAAAATGTAGCATTTTAATTCAAAAAATCTTTTTAATCTAATTTATTTATATGATTAGATTATCTTTTGAATTGGTTTTAAAGTGAAATTAAAATATATTTTTACCATTTAATCCAATATTGTTCTTTGGAATTAATTTCACTTTGAAATCGGACTTAAACTAGTGTCAATCTTTTGATACATTTTGTTTCTTAAAAACACGCTATTTGTTTTGACAACGGGAATTAGTTAATAAATTAATTAATGAAACTTATATGTTTTGAATTTTTTAAAATAGACATCATTTTTGAATTCGGAATATCAAATATATCTTAGGGTGAACTTTTGGTAATTTTCTAAAAAACTTCAATTTTTGATGAATAGTGAAACCACTAAGTGGTACTTATAAAAACTGATTTTCCGTTTAAATGAAATTTTGCCATCTTTGTGTTTTGAATTTCAAAAATCCTACATACATGGTATTTATTAATAAGTAAAATGTGGTTCAATGGGATTAAAATAATTTTTTGGTGAATAGTAACTTATTAAGTTAATAATCGCGATTAGAGGTAATTAGTGTAGTTTAAGGTAAGAATAATGTTTTAATAAAAAGAAATGACGTAGACACATGTCCTACCCTCCATTTATGTGTCATGGCCGACCAAGACAAGCCATGGGTCAACTTGGGGACCCCATGGAGCCACTTTGGTTGGAAAATGACATAAATATCTTTTTATTTAATGTTAAAGTAAAAATGACACAAACATGAGATTTTTAACTAAAACAATTTTTACATGGGGTTATACAAGTCAGATATTTGACTATAAATAATCATTGGAAATATAAAAAGATTTCATACATCATAATATTTTATTTTTATTTTTAGACATTAAATAAAATAAATTATTTATGACATAATGATGATGTAGTGATGACCTCATTATTTAACGTTTTAAATAAAATGGATGGACAATGTTAAATATAAGACCTAAAAATGTACAAAACCTATTTTATGGGTGGATTTAGAACCCTTATCACCTTATACTAGAAACACATCAATGTGGGACCTTTAAAATCCGAAACTCATTTGAAAATAAAGTGACATTTTGTAACATTACAAGAGTGCCCCTCCTCCCCTCTTATAAAAGGCCCCAACCTCTACCACCTTACCCACACTTCCAATGAATTTGGCTCGGCCAACCCCTGCTAATTTTGCCTCTCCACATCCCTATATTACTACTTGAAGCCTAAATTTGGGCAGAAGTATTCCCAAGGAAGCTTTTGAGCTCAAACCAATGGGAGTTACCCGATTTTAAGGTAATGTCTTCACTTGTGTCCTTTTGTTTTATTTTTCTTCTCCAACCCCCTAAACTCTTTTTATTAATTTATTTTGTAACAACTACAGTATCTTCAATATACTAGGATGTTGTTATATGAATTATTCGAGCTACACTTATACACACCTACGTCTAATGGTTAAAGAACATACTGTTTCTGTGGTTGACGATTTTCTGCCTCACGAAACGAAGATTGTTCAACACTCATATAACACCTTAAAATGTGGCCATTAAGATGTCACTATATTTATATATGATATATAATATGTATATGTTTTACTTAAGCTTCTGTATTTTTCTTTTGTGGCATGCCTTTATGGTTTCCTTTGTGGGTAAACACGATAATTTCATTTTAGGAAGTGCGGACTACCGCCCCCTAAAAGTGATTTGATTCGTTAATGGCATACGTGGGATGTATAAAGGATGTATTTAAAGTAATTATATATGATTTATGTTACATATAAATGTTGAATATAATTATGGAATTAAAAATATACACATATCTTATTTAGTTTTAATTCATTTAATATGACATAGAAATGAAAGTAGCGTTCATGCGTACGTACGACTTACCGTCTCCATGAACGGTGCATTTCATTTCTTACCTCTAAATGATTATATATTATTATAAATACATGTATATTCTATATATATATATATGATATATATGATATCCAAATCAGGAATGTCATTCTGGATATGAAGAACCTTTGACCACACGAACAACATGTAATTGTAAGAAGTCCACTTTTGACTTAAGAACCAAATATCGACAAAACAAACATTATTAACTTAAATGATTACATAATGTTTATAACATGTAAATAATTGATATAAATGGAATAATAAACTTGAAAAAGGTTCTTATGCAAGTAGAAATTAGCTCAAGTTTTTTATTCAGGACGTTAAAGAACGATCGAGTCAAGTTGGACCCGAGGTAACGGATCCTACTCCTCTATTTCTTTTTAAGTACACTCTTTTATGTCATTCCTTTTAAGCTCATATTTCTTGTGATTGGGATGTTCTTTTATATTAATCTTACTATAATTTTTATGTTCATATGATGAGAGACCCTATTATCCCTCATCAATCCATTTTGGAAGTTTTGAGTGGCGCTGTTAGGCTGCCAAATTTTCGTAAGAGATCTAACCTCTCTCTTTATTTTTAAGTACTCTACTTTATGTAACTTCTTTTAATATACTCTTTGTTATTATGCGGTATGTTCTTTTATATTCCTATTTCTGTAAATTTTATTGTAATATTATTAGAGACCCTATTTTATCTCATCAATCCATTTTTGGGAGTTTTAAGTGGCGCCGTTAGGCTGCCGAGTTTTTGTAAGGGATTTTTCATATCACTTTTATTCCCGTGAGATCTATGCTACATTTGCCACAATTTCCTGTGAGTTGTGTATGTACTGAAATTATTTTACTCATTGTGTAATATACTATCATTTATGAGTATTTACATCAATGTTGTATTTTCCTTCTTTCACGGGGTGTACGTTTCGAAAGTTACCCAAGTCGGTAAGGGAACCTTTCACCCTCCTCTTTTTAAAAGACTTATTTTGTTATGTCTTTCAATTAAAATAATATTTTGTTGGGATATGTTCTTCTATATCCTTATTAATGTAAATTTTATGTCCAAGTGATGAGATACCCTTTTTATCACTCATCAACTCATTTTATAAGTTTTTAAGTGACGCTGTTAGGCTGTCGAATTTCTGTAAGGGAACTTCTTAACGCACTTTAAATTCTTTGGGTTAAACCTCTAATTCTTGATTTTATTATGCCAATATTATGTGTGGAATATCTATGTTGTAGTTTCCACAAACCTTTTTGTGGATATACTATTTCTACACATAATCATATCATTGATAAATTCTTATGTCATTTAGACGGACTTGTATCGGAAATCATAACTCAATCTCATTTCATTGAGTTAAATATCAATGTAATTGGTTTTGTTTTTCCATGATTATGTGTGAATGACCTCTGATTGTTTTACACTTAATATCCTCTTATATTTTGTGTATTCTTATTTGTCACACATAATCATATAATTGATTTATCCTTAATCTAAGGATACCGACTTTGTAAGGGACTTTGTCTCAATCTTCTTTCATTGAGGCATATTTAGTTTTATACACAACTATATTTTATACGGTGTATAAACCCCTTTGACTTTTAAATTTATACAAAATGAATCTTTTTCTACTAAGCGTTTTACTAAACGACAAAAAGGAATATTTCTTTTAACGTACGCGGTGACAACAACATTTTTCGCTGCCGCGAGTATTATTTGGTCTTTGGCTTCCTCAAAAACCCGTAATGTTTTTTAAAATGAAATAAATACCATATACTCTTTTATGTATGTTGGTATAGAAAATGGTTTTTATAAAGGATTTGTTATGTCGATATATTTAAGTGATATATTGTCATCGAAATGTGGAAATGTTTTCTTTCCATTATATTTGTTTAATGTCTTATGATTTTATAATGGTACTTGTACATTATGACGGGTGGTGCCGTGAATACCAGGACGGGTGGTTACGTTATAACCTCCAATGCATTGGGTATAGAAGTCGGCCGTATGGCTATTCCATTATGTATGTGTGGAAGTCAGTTGTATGGCTATTCCATTAAGTGATATGTGTGGAAGTCGACCGTATGATTATTTCACTTAAGTATGTTTATGTCCCAAGTTACCTTTATATGTTATGTGTTCTTTATAAGGGTTTTACGGTAATCTTTGTTTACAAAAGGGTATGTAATGATATTTTATTCAGTGAAGAGTTTTTACTACTTCATGAAGGTGAAGGTATTACTTTAATAAAGTATACATGGTTTACTTGATGTTTGAAAAACGAACAGTTTTCATTCTTTGTGTATCCCTTACTAAGCTTTTTATGATCACCCCATGTTTTTTTTGAAATGTTTTTCACAGGACTTAATGTAGATTAGGGTCAAGGATGGGATCAAGGGAAAGTCAGGCTATCTAAAACATGGAACTAGACATGTTTCTTTTTAAGAGTTTTTATTTTATGGAATCATAGTAGAAGTGTATACTTTGTAATCTTTTGAGATGTAATAGTTATGTCCTAATTCTCTAAAACTCTAAACCTGAAAAGATCCTCAATGTGTAATCTTGTAATAACTCAAGATTAAGTAAGGTTTAAGGCTGGGGCCTTATAGTTGGTATCAGAGGTCGCTTTAGACAACTTTAGGGATTAGGAGTTTTTGTTAGACACATGATTAGTCCCTATATCTATTATTTTAGTTAAATCCTTGTTTTATAACTTTTTTCAGGTCAAGTAAAGTCGGTTACGAATGGAAGGAGAAGGATCTCAAATGACATTCCAATCTATTCCTGATGATATGCTTGCAATAATTATTTCAAAGTCATGTTCGGATGATTGTGAAACTTTTTCTAGCATATAACTCACTTGCAAGAAGTTGTTTGAGATATCAAACACCTCCACTATACCTTGTGATCATCATGAATCATGGGTTGTTTTTAGACAAATACTATTTTCACAATATTCTCATATTTTCAAGAAAGGTAAATATTATCAAGGTATTTTCAAATATTTTACCTTATCACAAGAATTTGAAGCTTATTATGATTTTAAAGATGATGCTGAGGAAGGAGACCCTTGCACAACCTATTTATATTTTATTTTAAAATATAGTCTCTCAGCACATACTTATGGTATTTTAAAAGGACCAATAATAGAAGGTTTCAACTCAAATTCTGTCCGACTATTTTATAGAAATCATGTTTTATAAGATGTTTTGGAATTATATGTCATACATGATTATTTTCCGAAAATGTTTTTCTGTGAACACCCATATGACCCATGTTGTACAAGGTGTATTTGGATGGAGGAAGAAAATGATTTTGAAGGATCTCTAAATCATTGTTGTAATCCATGAGACTTCTACCAACGTGATCAAGATGACGATGAAACAGAGTGGACACCATGATCAAGGTATGATGTTATGCATTTTGGGAATCATTTTATTTTATCTTATGGTGGTGAAATAAGACTTCAAGAATTAAGATGTTGAGACCGTAACAAATTTGGATGAAAATGAGAGGTATAAGGAAACTATTAAGGTTAAAACATGTTAGGGTTATTTTTTGCAGTTTTATAAAAAGGACAACACGCAGACCGTGTGATAACCCGTCGCGTCGGACAAAGCTGCGGGAATTGAACCCACAACCAAAGTGTGACTGGTATTTATCGTCTACCACTGGACAACGTGAAGTCCCTGGTTAGTTTGAATGATTCTTTTTAGTTAGATGATTTTATGAATTAAGAGTAAGTTGATTTTTGGTTATCTATGGAAATTTAGTAACCTATCATGGAGGATATGTGATTAGGTTAATTACTTTTCAATACGAGACATTAAGAGCAACTGATTTTGTTTGGAGATAAATGTTATGATTTAACATGGAAGACTATGTGACTAAATCCTTCAAATATTTGGGTTTCAATCTAAGTTTGGTTTACTTTGAATAATTTTATGGACAAATTGTTTATCAAATGATCCTCATTGAACTTTGGGTTTTGTTGGACAAATTTTGGAGATTAAGAATATATTTTCTTTTTATAAAGGGTTATCCTTTTCTGTATTATCTGATCTTGTACTAACCTTTTTAGTTTAGGTTTTGGTTAATGTATAAAGACATGGAAAATATATAGTTATCTTTTGTGGATTAGGTGGTTCTCTATAAGTTGATTATAGTACTCTTAATGCGAACAAGTCTTCTTAAATACCCGTCTTTTGGAGAAAATATGAGTTTGATTAAGGAATCTAGTAAAAGTTGAAAGTCTACATAAAAAGTAAGTATGTTTAATTATGATTTAGTTAAGCTCAAAAATAAATTCCTTCATGAAAAGTAACTTAAAACAAAAATTTTGTCTGTTAACTTTTCCTACTGGGGAATCGAATACCATTTAACCCATCACAAGTTTGTGATTTTCTTATGGTTAACTTTCTCCTAGACATGTTTACTATCACTCTCCATTAGAACATGGCCCTTTGTTTTTTTCCTCCATGTCCATATTTTCATACATGGAATCCCAGTATGGGTTAACTCGAGTGACCTTTGAACTTTCCTTTCTTTATTTTAAAGTGATAGTTTAATTTACTCCTTTTCCGATGTGGGGCTTTCAATGAAGTTTCCGAGACCAATTTTAAAATTGTGAGGACGCAATTCCAAAAAGGGGGGAATGATGTAACACCCTAGGTAAATAAAGAATATGAAATTTTTATATTTATCCATATTTTTTTAATAGAATATTAACATTAATTTAAAGGGAACACTATACTCGATGGCTTACCCAATACACAACAAAGAGTTTCTTTGAAATCATACGCTGCACACTAGTAATAAAATAATATTATTTTAAATGTTTGTTAAAACATAGTCATTGTGTTGTTGGGAAAGAATAGAAATAACTAAAATATGATTATATATGTTTCTTAAATGTTTTTAGTTTTATCCAATAAATGTTAGAGGCTTAAAATGCAAATGAATCCAATTTTAAGCATAAATCTTCTTTAAACGGTCGATTAACCGCCTTTTGATGGTGAACCCTCTTTAAATATAGTTTTGGTCACTCTTATACAATCTATTGGACCAAATAAAATTCATCTTTAGAATCGACACATCAAAATTTACTTTGTGTAAATTTTTGGTATTTTTCCGAAAAAGATCAATTTTTAATGAAAAGTGAAAAATGTTGTATTTTAATTCAAAACCTCTTTTTAATCTAATTTATTTATATTATTAAATTATCTTTTGAATTCGTTTTAAAGTGAAATTAGAATATATTTTTACAATTTAATCCAATAGTGGTCGTTGGAATTAATTCCACTATGAAATCAGACTTAAACTAGTGTCAATCTTTTGGTACATTTTGTTTCATAAAAACACGCTATTTGTTTTGACAGCGGGAATTAGTTATTAAATTAATTAATGCAACTTATATGTTTTAAATTTTTTAAAATATACATCATTTTTGAATTCAGAATATCAAATATAGCTTAGGGTGAACTTTTGGTAATTTTCTGAAAAACATTAATTTTTGATGAATAGTGAAACCACTAAGTGGTACTTATAAAAACCGATTTTCCGTTTAAATGAAATTTTGTCATCTTTGTGTTTTGAATTTCAAAAATCTGACATGCATGGTTGTTATTAATAAGTAAAATGTGGTTCAATGTGATTAAAATAATTTTTTGGTGAATAGTAACTTATTAAGTTTTTAATCGTGATTAGAGGTAATTAGTGTAGTTTAATGTAAAAATAATGTTTTAATAAAATGAAATGACCTATACACATGTTCTACCCACATTGGATGTGTCATGGCCGACCAAGAAAAGCCATCGGTCAACTTGGGGACCCCATGGAGCCACTTTGGTTGGAAAATGACATAAATATCTTTTTATTTAATGTTAAAGTAAAAAATGACACAAACATGGGATGTTTAACTAAAACAATTTTTACATGGGGTTATACAAGTCATATTTTTTACTATAAATATTCATTGTAAATATAAAAATATTTCCTACATCATAGAATTTTTTATATTATTTTTAGACCTTAAATAAATTAAATTATTTATGATATAATGATGATGCAGTGATGACCTCATTATTTAACGATTTAAATAAAATGGAAGGATAATGTAAAATATAAGACCTACACATATCCAAAACCTATTGGATGGGTGGATTTCTAACCCTTATCACCTTATCCTAGAAAAAAATTCATGTGGGACCTTTAAAATCCGAAACTCATTTGAAAATAAAGTGACATTTTGTAACTTTACAAGAGTGCCCCTCCTCTCCTCTTATAAAAGGCCCCCACCTCTACCTCCTTACCCACACATCCGAAGCCTTTGTCTCGTCCAAACCCTGATAATTTTGCCTCTCCAAATCCCTCTATTACTCCTTGAATCCTCACTTCGGGAATAGGTCTTTCCAAGGAAGCCTTTGATCTCAAACCAATGGGAGTTACCCGATTTTAAGGTAATGTCTTCACTTGTGTCCTTTTGTTTTATTTTGCTTCTCCAACCCCATTAACTATTTTTATTCATTTATTTTGTAATAACTCCAGTATATTAAATATAATAGGATGTTTTTATAAGAAGGATTCGAGCTACACTTACTGACACCTACGTCTAATGGTTAAAGAACATACTGTTTCTCTGGTTGGCGATTTTCTGCCTCATAAAACGATGATTGTTCAACACTCATATAACACCTTAAAAGGTGGCCATAAAGATGTCACCATATTTATATATTATATATAATATGATTATGTTTTACTTAAGCTTATGTATTTTTATTTTTTGGCATGCGTTTATAGTTTCCATTGTGGGTAAACACAATAATTTCATTTTAGGAAGTGCGGACTACCGCCCCTCAATGTGATTTGATTCGTTAATGCCATATGTGGGATTTATAAAGGATGTATTTAAAGTTATTATATATGATTTATGTTACATATAAATGATTAATATAATTCTGTAATTAAAAATATACACATCTCTCATTTAGTTTTATTTCCATTAATATGACATAGAAATGAAAGTAGCGTTCATGCGTACGTACGACTTACCATCTCCATGAACGATGCATTTCATTTCTTACCTCTAAATGATTATGTAATATTATAAAAACATTTATATGCTGGATATATATGATATATATGATATCCAAATCAGGAATGTCATTCTGGATATAAAGAACCTTTGACCACACGAACAACATGTAATTGTAAGAAGTCCACTTTTGACTTAAGAACCAAATATCGACAAAACAAACATTGTTAACTTAAATGATTAAATAATGTTTATAACATGTAAATAATTGATATAAAAGGAATAATTAACTTGAAAAATGTTCTTAAGCAAGTAGAAATTAACTCATGTTTTTTATTCAGGACGTTAAAGAACGATCGAGTCAAGTCGGACCCGAGGTAAGGGATCCTACTCCTCTCTTTCTTTTTAAGTACACTCTTTTATGTAATTACTTTTAAGCTCATCTTTCTTGTGATTGGGATGTTATTTTATATTACTATTACTATATTGTTTATGTTCATATCATGAGAGACCCTATTATCTCTCATCAATCCATTTTGGAAGTTTTGAGTGGCACCGTTAGGCTACCGAATTTTCGTGAGAGATCTAACCTCTCTCTTTTTAAGCACTCTCCTTTATGTAACTTCTTTTAAGATCCTCTTTTTTATAATGGGGGAAGTTCTTTTATATTCAACTTGCTGTAAATTTTATTGAAATATGATGGGAGACCCTATTTGATCTCATCAATCCATTTTTGGAAGTTTTAAGTGGCGTCGTTAGGCTGCCGAGTTTTCGTAAGGGATTTTTCATCTCACTTTTATTCCCGTGAGATATATGCTACATTTGCCACAATTTCCTTTGAGTGGTGTATTAACTACCATTATTTTACTCATTGTGTAATATACTTTCATTTATGAGTATTTACATCAATGTTTTATTGTCCTTCTTTCACGGGGTGTACGTTTCGAAAGTTACCCAAGTCGGCAAGGGAACCTTTCACCCTCCTCTTTTTAAATGACTTATTTTGTTATGTCTTTTAATTCACATACTATTATGTTTGGATTTGTTCTTCTATATCCTTATTAATGTAATTTATATTTCCAAGTGATGAGATACCCTTTTTATCTCCCATCAACTCATTTTATAAGTTTTGAAGTGACGTTGTTAGGCTGTCGAATTTCTTTAAGGGAACTTCTTAACCCACATTCAATTCTTTGGGTTAAACCTGTAATTATTGATTTTATTATGCCAAGATTATGTGTGGAATCTCTATGTTGTAGTTTCCACAAACCGTTGTGTGGATATACTATTTCTACACATAATCATCTCATTAATAAATGTTTCTGTCATTTAGACGGACTTGTATCGGAAATCATAACTCAATCTCATTTCATTGAGTTAAATATCTATGTCATTGGTTTTGTTTTTCCATGATTATGTGTGAATGACCTCTGATTATTTTACACTTAATATCCACTTATATTTTGTGTATTCGTATTTGTCACACATAATCATATAATTGATTTATCCTTAATCTAAGGATACCGACTTTGTAAGGGACTTCGTCGCAATCTCCTTTCATTGAGGCATATTTCGTTTTATACACAAATATCTTTTATACGGTGTATAAACCCCTTTGAATTTTACTTTTATACAAAAGGAATCATTTTCTATGAAGCATTTTACTAAACGACAAAAAGGAATGTTTCTTTTAACGTACGCGGTGACAAAGACCTTTTCCGCCGCCGCGAGTATTATTTGGTCTTTGGCTTCCTCAACAAGCCGTAATGTTTTTTAAAATGAAATAAATACCATATACTCTTTTATGTATGTTGGTATTGAAAATGGTTTTTATAAAGGATTTGTTATGTCGATATATTTAAGTGATATATTGTGATCTAAATGTGGAAATGTTTTCTTTCCATTATATTTGTTTAATGTCTTATGATTTTATAATGGTACTTGGACATTATGACAGGTGGTTCCATGAATACCAGGACGGGTGGTTACGTTATAACCTCCAATGCATTGGGTATGGAAGTCGGCCGTATGGATATTTCATTAAGTATGTGTGGAAGTCAGCTGTATGGCTATTCCATTAAGTGATATTTGTGGAAGTCGACCGTATGGTTATTCCACTTAAGTATGTTTATGTCCCAAGTTACCTTTATATGTTATGTGTTCTTTATATGGGTTTTATGGTAATCTTTGTTTACAAAAGGGTAAGTAATGATATTTTATTCAGTGAAGAGTTTTTACTACTTCATGAAGGTGAAGGTATTACTTTGATAAAGTATACATGGTTTACTTGATGTTTGAAAAACAAACAGTTTTCATTCTTTGTGTATCCCTTACTGATCTTTTTATGCTCACCCCATGTTTTTTTGAAATGTTTTTCACATGACTTAATGTGGATTAGGGTCAAGGATGGGATCAAGGGAAAGTCAGTCTATCTAAAACATGGAACTAGACATGTTTTTTTAAGAGTTTTTATTTTATGGAATCCTAGTAGAAGTGGGTACTTTTTAATCTTTTGAGATGTAATAGTTATGTCCTAATTCTATAAAACTCTAAACCTGAAAAGATCCTCAATGTGTAATCCTGTAATAACTCATGATTAAGTAAGGTTTAAGGGTGGGGCCTTATAAATAATTTTATTCCATATTGCATTAGGGAACTAAATTTTTATGAATATATGATTAATATAGTGAAAACCATTCCTTTCCAAAGGATATTTTATTTCAATTATTGATATATGTTCTATTGTCATGCATGATAATATAAATGTAATGATGTGAAAAATAGACCCAAAATTATATAGAGATCTAATTAAATGGTAAATGTAATTTATCTTATGATAAAAATGAAATATGAAAGAACATGATGTTATCTTTGTTCACAACTATGTGTGGTAGTTCACCCCTAAGGCATGATGTTTATTTTTTATGCATTTCATCATTTCATGAAATATATAAATGCTTCCACCCAATTTTATGATAATGATGTTATGATTATGCTCACCCCATGTTATATTATTTTTTATTTTTATCATTCCTCTTACTAAGATTTTAGATCACACATTTCATTGATGTATATCATCAGGTGATTACTTTTACTGAGGATAATGTGATGGCCCCGAATAATCTAGATAAGAAAGAAATAAATAAATGATTATCATTTATTTTTTAAATGTTATGGATGTAGAAATTTTACCAAGACATTAAACCTTTTGATTCTGGTTATGTAATTATTTTATGTTGTTTATTCTAAATATTTTTTTATTAATAATGTATGAATAAGTAGGGTCGTTATAGTTGGTATCAAATCACGGGTTAGTTAATTTTAGATTTAGTATTAAACAACCATAGTTAAAACCCTTAGTTTGAGGCTAAGTATATGTAAGGGAATAAGAATATTTTATGAGCATTGGAATCACATAATATATGCCTTTAGATAATCTTTTACAAAGAGATAAATTATTTATGACATGTTAACTTAGTTTTTTCCATAACCGTTTATATTTTAGAAGATGTTGAGAACTAGGAGAAACTAGGCCAAAAACTCACGCAAGGGACAATGCAATGATTTCCTAAACCACATCCCCTATGCTTGGGTAGGTGGAGTTGAAAATTACATTTTGATTCTTAAGAATATAACTCAAGTAATGAACAATAACTTGAATAATGTAGATTTTATATCATCAAGTAAGAGGGAGAAACTAAATATCGATTGTTTTATATGGGAATGACCACTGACATTTAGTGGATCTTATGATCCACTGGTGACATACATGTGGGTCAACTCAATGGAGAATATATTTTTGTACTTCACTATTTTAAGATGGATATATTGACACTTTCTATTTTATCATCTAGATGGATTGTCCGACCAGTAGTCGGTGTTTATTAAGAACACCAAGCCGACATAATAAATGAAAGGGGTGGAGTGAGGAGTCTTTATAATAATATTTCCTATCAACTATATCCCATCAAATATTCAAACAATGAAGGAGATAGAATTCATAAATATGAAGCAAAAAAATAAGGAGAATCTGTCACTGCATATGAATACAATTTCATAGGGTATTTGTTGTCCTATTTAATAAAAATGATAGAAAAATTGATAGAATCATTACTGATTTGAACCAAAACCTTCAAGGGGGTCTTGAATTTTGCGAAATTGTTTTTTATGAATAATCTGATCAATGTAATTTCTAATTGGAGATAGATTTTAGAGAATTGAATAATTTCTATGTTGATAACAAACAAAATTTGGGTTTCAAGCTAGAGGATCTAATGGGAAAATTGGAATGAAATCTTAACCACCCACTTGTCAAAATATTTGAGAAGAAACATCATGAGAACTACCTAAATGGGATGGGGAAATTCTTAAAGTGTGGGAGAGAATACCACCAAGATCATGAATGTTCAAAAGACATGATGAATGAGGATAATGTGGTGGAGTAAAGGAGGGAAACATCCTTGAACCAATGTTATAGCTGTAAGAGAAAGGGAACAATGAAAGAAATTTCCCTAAGCCTTGAGTCCTTGAGTGTAATTAGCTTCAGCATCCACCAAAGCCAATGGAGTAAGGTGAGGAATATTCCATGAATACATTTGAAGTGGATCATGAAAATGAAGTTATAAATGGTACACATCCAATTAACTCTGAAATCTAAAATGTATTATTTGAATCTAGTTCCACGCATTCCTTTATATCATTCAAGATTTCTAGAAGTATTGAATAGAATCCCCTAAACCATGAATTATAGATATCTATAAAAACAACCAGTTGAGAAGCCATTGCATACAAAGTGTTGGATTCTTCTCCAACTAGAGTATGCAGGAATATTCTTCAAGTGAATATCCTAATACATCTATTTGTGGAATTCAAATCTATAATAGGGTAAGATTATGCCTTTTTATATATAGCATATATCAGCAGCTGTTAAGAGTAAATGTCTTTTCATATTCCAAACCATCCCATGCTCTACTAAAAAATCAAGGAAGATCATTAATATCTTTTTGAAAATCATTCAAAAACATGGTTTTTGATTCACTATGAATAAGAATACATCACTCAAATGATCGAGACAAAGGATGTTATCATCCTATGGGAAATTACCATCACGAGGAAATAATGTTCGGTATTTATTTTAGAGAACCCAATATTCCCTAGAGTGTGAGGTTGAGTTCTCAATCGAACTCATACTTATTAGTAATCCAATATCAAAGTGTCCCTATAGGTTGGTTCCTGTCAGACTGGGGGAGTTAAGGAAGTATCATCTATGGAATTTGGACAGGGGGTTCATACACCCTTGTTCATTACCTTGGGGAGCATCAGTGATGTTTTTCAGGAATAATGATTGATCAATGAGTTTCTGTATTAATTATAAAGAACTAAATAAAATCAAGATAAATAGAAAATGTCCTCATCCAAGGATTAATGACATTCTAAATATATTGGATGAGATTATTACTTATCATAGGTGGATCTTCATTCCATATATCTTCAGCTAATGGTGAAAAGGAATATACTTACAAGACTGCCTTATATACTAGGTATTATCACTACATGTTTCTATTGATTCCCTTCGAACATACCAATTCCCCAGAAATCATTATGGATTTGTTTAATATATTCTTTAGGAAATAACATGAAAAACTTATGGTAGTGTTTATCAATTATATTCTATATCCTCCAATAGAAAGTTGGAATGGGAAGACTTTATAAGGCTTGATTTGGTGACCTTTGGGATGTAGAAGTTGTATTCAATGTCTTGAATGTGTGACTTTCAGATGCAAATTGTCACATTAATGGGACATGTGATCACAAGTGAGGGAATTTATGTGGACCCATCCAAGACAATGGTTAATAAGAAATGGCCTAGAACCTCTATTTTTATATAATTACTAAGTATTCTATGATCATCAGGGTAC
Organism: Viscum album; assembly: GCA_963277665.1. Classification (NCBI taxonomy): domain Eukaryota; kingdom Viridiplantae; phylum Streptophyta; class Magnoliopsida; order Santalales; family Viscaceae; genus Viscum; species Viscum album. Next base: position 530,473,760 of record OY728146.1, read on the forward strand.
TTTTGATGTTTTTTGAAACATTTCTTATGGTTTTCAATCCCTCTAACTATGTAAACATGATAGGGGTAAATTATGTTCGGATAAAAGAATTTGAGGAAAGATTCAAGGAGATGAATAAAAGTTTGATCACTGAACCTATTATCATAATAACAATAAGTGGATAAAGGTTTTTGGTATACATTTATTCTTCATCAAAGGCTTGGGTTTTGGACACATGAAAAATGTTAATATGATATCCTATAAAACATGATAATATATAAACCATGAGCATAAATAGCTGATGCATTTTTTGGAGGTACCATCAATGGTTTTTCCCTTGAAAATCGGGTGGTACTACCTCTGTAGTGAAAAGTCTGACATATATTCTTATCACAATATAGTAAATTATATATTCACACAAAATGAGTTCAACATGAATCAAGTTATATGTTTAGATATATTCATATATAAAATTTCTCTATTAACTATCATTTTGGTAAGGAAAAAATGGTAACTGATACTCTTAGCTGAAAATGACCCCTACTCTATCCATGTTTTTGATTGACAGATACCCTATTTTAAGGAAAATGAAAATGATGTACTTGAAAATCATAATGATATGGAATACATATTACCTTTCCCATATTACTTCCCAACCAATTATTTAAGAGAATATTATGAAATCACAAATGGTTGATTTTGAGTCACAAATGAAGGTGAATGATGTAAAGGAAGAGAAGTTGCAAGAGTTCCATATCAATTATGCTGGTGTTATTCAATTTAGAATTAGGCTTCATGTGACTTCATAATCTTGTGATAAATAGGGATCTATTGGATAATTCACATAACTCAACATCGCCAACCCATATTAAGAGTACTGAGATGTATCGTCATCTACAAGAACACTTATTGTGGAACAACATGAGAAAAGATATTGTTCAGTATATCTTAGGGTTCTTGATTTGTCATTAAGTAAAATTCTAGTGATATAAGATAAAAGGGATTTTTCAACCCCTGACTATACCAATGTGGAAATGGGAGAATGTCAGTATGGATGTTATCATGGGTATCCAAAAGACATCTAAAGTAGACAAGGCGACATTGGTTGGGGTGGATTGTTTCACCAAGACTGCCATATTTATTACTACTCAGGATGATCTCTTACTTGAAATAACTTGTAATTATATATGTGAAGGAAGTGGTAAAACTACATAGAGTTCATATCTCTATTGTATCTGAACATAATCCAAGGTTCACATATGAATTTTAGAGGATTATTCAACATTATCTGAGTATTGAATTAAATTTTAGAAGGGCCAATCAATCCAAACTAGTGTCCAATCTTAAAGGAAATTCAGATTCTTGAAGTTATTCCAATAGATTTCTATTTTGAATTCAATTATTGATGGTATCATAACCTACCATTGGTAGAGTTCTCAAACAAAAATTTCTTATACTCGAGTATTCAGATAGAACCATATGAAGCTGTATATGTATATAGATGAAGAACTCTGGCCTTTTGGTTTGATATTAGTGAAAGAAATCTACCTAGACATAGAAATGTGCAAGAGATAACAGAGAAGGCCAAAGACAACTAGAAAACCTATTAAATATGTTCATAGTCTCAAAAAGAGAGATGTTGGAGAATATTTAAGGGACATGTATATAATAGTAAGGACAATGTATTCCCTTGAATAATAGTATTGAATAGAGTCATGCAATGATGAAAGAAATTGAGGATAAGACCAAGGTACATTAGAACCAATGAGATCCTTGATCACATATGAGTCGTTTCCTTTCATCTTGAACTTACAAAAAATATAGATCATGTTCATGATGTGTTCACATATTACTACTGATGATGTATGTACCGGATCCCTCACATGTACTAAACTAAGAGGTGGTATAGTTGGAAGATGATATCTCTTATAAAGAGCATTTGTTAAAGATTATATACTAAAAAGATAAGGTTCTTCAGAAAATGACAACCCACACTGTCAAATTTTTGTGGAGGAACCAAAAGTTTGAATAAGAAACATGGGAACTGGAGGACGTGATGATGGAGAAGTACCCACACCGGTTTATGTAAAATGAAATTTTGAGGGAAAAATTTTGAAAGGGGGAAGAATGTAATGACCCAAATTCTTATCAAAGAAATTTATCCCTTCTAAGACTAATTTCATACAGTATAAATCCCATAAAAAAAGTTTTACACCGTAACAGAAATGATATAAATGAGGAATTAAGGAAATAATTTGAATTTCTAGATGTTAAGGATCCAATATCGATTAAATAGTTACATGAACTTATTAATAGTAACATGATCCTTATGAATTATAGACGATAAAATAAATAGTTTCCTCTCCCATGGATGTATAAATAAATTTTTTCATCTTTTTAGTTAAATAATGATATAATTATATCGTATTATAAATAAGTATTTCAAAAAAATTTAATTATGTATTTTTTTGTACATCCAAAATATTTAATTACAATTTTATGATTACATTATTAATATAAAGTTAAATTATATTTCATTAAATTTATTCATAAGTTAACATTTATATGTCTCATAATTTCATGATAATTTTATGAGACCTCAAGTAGTTTTTTTGAGTGTTTTATAAATTATTATAATATTAAAATATGTATTTTTCATGTAAATTATGATTTTAAAAAAATTAAATTAATAATATTAGAAAATAATTTTTATAAAATGGAGATCATTTTTGAATTCTACACATCGATAAATGTTTAACCTGATTTTTTTGAATTTTTTTTCAAAATAATTGATTTTCTGTGAATAGTAATATACATTAATTTATGGTATCTATACATTATAAGTTATTTAACAATTCATTGTGTAATTTCTAATTTAATAACAATAATATCTAACATACATTCATTATTTAAACATATTTAGAGATAATTATCATACTCTTGGTATTCTTGATAACAAATAATTAATAAATGAATATAATAATGAGACATCACCACCCTCCTCTACTCTAAATATCACCCATCACCACCAATTCTCCTCACATCTCTCAAGATTTGATCCTTATTAACATTCTAACCAAACCACTTATCATGCCTCTACTCCATGTCCAGGAGATCTTTGTCACATCAAAATACCAATACCTTTTCCCTAATAAGTTTCTCATGGAGGAGAGATTTAAGAGAAAAAATAGTCTTCCTTTATCTTTTGATTTAATTGCAATTTCATTTCATTTATTCTCCTCCCCTCATATTATCATATACAAAAAGAATTATAACATCAGTAGGTTTGACATACAATAATTTTATCATGTTAATTTAATATCAATCATAATATTCCTTTTTCTATCTCTTTTATTCTAAAAATGGAATCATCGCACATGATGTGTCAATTTACCAACAACGTGGGATATGCAAATTCATTTTCGATTAACATCATCAATGATATTAATAAAAAAGTTAAATGGTTTATAAAAGACAATAAGTTTTATTTTAAAACCTTTTTTATGTTCTGGATGTAACATTTGTCCATAATAATAAATGATAAAACAAAATGAATTTAGTGTGATTGAAAAACCACCAAAATTATCCTAAACCAGTCATCATTATATTTTATATAATGATTAATACACAAAACCTACAACCAATTTCATTATAAGGATAGTAAATCTTATGTATGATCATTAATAATATATAATAAAAAATCTATATATTCTTTTACATTTTACACGTACTTTTATTCATGTACACAATTGAACTGATCATGAAAACAATGAAAATGAATGCTCCCCATAGATGAAATAAAACTCTATAACATATCAAAAATACTATAAATGAACATAATATAACCTTAATTAATCAAATTATTTAATTTATTTTATTTTATTTTTTAATTAATGTAGCTATGGTGATTATATAGGATATTAACACGAATGAAAAATTTAGACACAATGTAATGGGATTTCTAGAACATAACTCTATTTATTTAGGTTTTCCATAATTCACCCCATTTTCAGTATGGATATTCCTTAAATTTAATTTATTCATCATTATTTTACATTTTACCTGATAAAATTTTTTTCTATTTATTTTTCATGACAAACACAATGTTTTCTAAAAGAACACTTCTTTAAAAATGCACAATATTTACTATGTGATATTGTTTATCCTTCACTCAAGGTTGGTGATTCATATATCAAGTATGTGATTCCTTATTGAATATAAAAACACAGAATTTATGGATATATGTTTCATCACCCCACCCCATGGGTCCCGATCTGCAACTCCCCAAGCCCACCCCCAATAGGCCAAGGCTGGTGACTTCTACTGAGTAAGCATATCACTAACATGGGAGGCATTGTTTGTGTACCTATATTCACAAACACATCTCCAAGATCATAGAACTATGAAATATAAGAACCAAAATAAAAAAATCCATGAATATATCAATATCCTAAAACATTTTTACAACATAAGTACAGAATGTGAAAGACTGAAAAAACAACGCCTAATAAAGGGAACTATAAAAGCACCCAACCTGCTCAGAAGGAAGGGATCACTATCAACTTCAAATGATGGAAACATCCTCATCCAAGCTCCTGATAACACATTAGTTTGTCTATATCATTGGGTTCCACCTACCATGGGTCCTCCATAGACTCCATTGAATTTCTTGTAGTCTGCACAAGGCATATAACCTGTGTGGGAAAAGACTATATAGGGGTGAGTATAAAAATACTCAATTGGAACTCCAAAAACCCTAATAGAAAAAGGGAGATAATAAAATGAAATAGTCCACTCTTCCAATATAGAGTGATCCCCAATCGAGAGATAAAATCCAACTCAAACTATCCATAGTAGTATATGATATGTCAGATTGGTCTACTCAAGGTGTCAACATTTACATGTGACTGTAGCACAAGGACTCCCAAAATTTATCCAGATATACTCATCTCAAAAAATACGTCTCATAATAATCCATCCTCACAGACAGCACCATCATTATCTTAGTAGCATCTATGAATAACATAGAACCTAGAGAACACACTCCATAAGCTCATCCATCATAGACTGAATCTGACCGAGGGATTCACTCCATCAGGAACAACACTACAATTCCATAGCATATGCTTGAGATAATATGCTCCATTAGGAACATTTTACTAGGTCCCTCTCTACTGCCTAACACCAAAGGTCTTATCATCATTACCTTCTTCCCAGTGCAGGTAAAAAGAACCCAAGTGAAGTGGACCTCCCCTCACTATTACACATATTTGATGGTGCACTACTCCAAAAAATGCATATCTTGCATCCTCTTTAATGAGAGAGACCAGAGAGACTAAAACCTCACCACAACAGTATATGATTTGGTGTCCTAAAACCAACTAGTTTTACATTGATTACATGTAAATTTAATTTATGTAAATATTAAACATCATATTTCATAATTTTTATTGTTTTGCATGACTGTGATGTAATAATGTCCCAGAGTATTTGTTGCATTGATAAGGTCATGGTAATTCCCCACTATGTTGAGAACATTAAAATGCTATAATAGTATTATTAAATATATATCTTCGATTGGATGACATACTATAAAGGTACACATAGCTTGAAAAATATTAGATGTGAGTACTCTTAATTAGATGAGACATCCTCTGTTGAAGTTCTCAATTGGTAATCTCCAAGACATGAGATTATGAGAACATACCTGCAAGTCAGAATTCTACATGTTTTGGTGTAACCAAATATTTCTGTCTACAAGCATGTTTAATGATCCTTAGACTGTAATCTTATCATTAGTATGTGTCATGACTCACGCACATTGATTTACTGATAAAAACTGCCATGAAAATAGTTAGCAGGAAGTAGGGTACGTTTGGTGCGTCACGAGTGACTTGATATTAATGGATATGTCGTAGAATTATTTTTCCCTTCCATTTATATAAGTTTCCATCTCATCCCTTTGATTCAAATAGAACCATCATGCATAATTTCTTGGATATGGTGTAATGATGAGTTTATTTTAGTTAGTAAAATAATGACGTATCAAGAATAAAGGTTAAAAAAGCTATCATGAAACATTCTTAATGATATATTGAGATAAAGGGATCATATTACACCATGAGAATTCATATGTGGATGTTTTTGTGGCGAATTTATGTTCTATCTCTTGGGTTACTAGACCCGTTGCTAGACAGTACTCTTTGAATTTAGGCAAACCCGCCTAATTTCAATAAGAAAGAATCCTAGAGGGTCACAGAGTAAATTTTTTTGGTGATCTTGGTTAAATTCTATTTAAATTTAATTAATGAAATAAATATTATTCTCATGACCATGGAATAATTTTAGTCATGTTAAGATTATCTCATTAATTAATGAAAAAATATATATATTTTTTATTTACAATTTAATAAATATTTTTTACTGGTTTGTAAATAAAATATTTATTCAAGAGAATAAATTATTTAATTATTTATTCAGGTCTTTAATATATGGAAGTGGTGTTCAAGTGGACCAAGGTAGGTCCAATAGTAAAATAATTATTTTCAAGACGTTAAAAAATTATTAGTTTGAACAAGTTAAAATAATTATGAATATTCTATTATTTTGTGATGCTGAATTTTATTCATAATTCCATTTAGTGCGTGTTGGTGCACCATAAATAATGACACAATATTTTTATAATAAGCATGGGTTTCCACTATGTTCATGAATTTGTTTAATTACTGTTATGTAATTAAATATTCTAAATGAAATTCAATGTATATAAATAGAAAAGTGCATCTATTATGCCATAGAGAACACACCACACACTTGGTGAATTGAGAATTTATGAGATAAAAAATTCCTTTCATAAATCCTCTTCCTGCCCCTCTCAAGAAAAAGCGACATTACTCAAGGCCAAAGAAAAAGCAATAAAATAGAAATGAAACAAGACAATCACTTTGCCACACTAGCACTCGGATAATGAGTGGTGTCAATTGGAGGCCATTGGAGAACGTGTGAATCACCACTATAGGGATTATTGTTGGATCCTTGCAAGCGTAATGAGATAATCTTGAAGGGTCATTCTGAACAATCAACATCATCAATGAAGAAAATATAGAATATCTTTCTATTCTTTTCATTATGAAATTATTTAAATTAATTATAAACATGTTGTGCAATATCGTCTCTAAAGGTTTTAGGACTATTAATTAATTATGTAAACCATTGATTCTATTCTTTGGATACTGGAATTAATCTTTATATTGATCCTAAAATAATTATTGATCATTGTAAAAATTAATTTTGGGTGCCCGCCCAACTACGCTTCCACTGCGCCTGGAACCTTCAAGCTGTATAATAGCAGTTACATCATAGTTTATAATTAATTTAATATTTAGTTGATGATTTACACATTTCATTATTTATTAGTTTCTATTCATGTTAATCATTCTACAAATATGAATCTTTAGATCTGTTCCTCCTCTTTCTTTTCTTATTCACCTTAAAAATGATATTTTCATTATATTTTAATTAAATTAAAATAGAGGATCTCATCTAGAAGTGCCAAAGTTTAATGGCCATACAACACTAGAACCGACAATATGTATTTGGCAGTATACGACATGTTGTCAAGAATTTATGCATCAGATCGGTCTACCAAAAAAAGTTGTGTGTTGGAGTCTTTCTAAGTCTTAAATGACTCTATGTGTTGACCAGTAAAATGTGTCACGGGGTTTACAGATTACATGACGTGTAATCCATTAGACATGGCATGTAGTCGCTTCGACTTAGAGATTGATGATGTACGCCATACATGGATATCCCAAATTAGAACCGTGTAACACAGATACTATATGGAGTGTGTCCCATTGAACACACTGTGTAATCTGAATATTTCCAAAGTATATCTACAGGCCATGTCCCCAGGCATGAACTTCAGATCGATGATGAATGATAGTACATGCCGTGTAGTCAGAACTACACACTGTGTACTAATTAAAATTACGCAAATTTATTAAATTTTTTTGTTATATTATACAAAACCTTGAGACGTGTACCATATTGAAAGAATAATATTGAGGAGCCACATGCGATAGGTGTTTTATAAATGTGTGATTAATTTAAAATATCTGTAATGTTCGTTACTACTTAGTGGGATGTTATGAATAGGAATTCACTGGGTTTTTTCCTAAGTATAGGTTACGTACAATTATAATTTTAAATTAATTTATTTGTTTAAAATTACAGTGGATGAGAATCTCAATGAAATTAAGAAAAGGGTTTAAAATAAAATAATTGATTAACTAAAGATGATAATTAATTGATTCAAACATGATTTATCTAATACTAGAACAATTAATGAATTGAATACTAGTTTTATTTTGGAATAAATATCGTTTCATAAATGGATGATGCAGAGCTAGACCATGACCATTTTATATTGAAGGTTTCTTTTTATTTATTTATTTAGACTAAATTTGTTGGTCTGTGAGCCTTCTCCTCATTAATATTTAGGGCCTACGTGACTGAGGTTTCTTTTATCTAAAAAACCTTTTTTACCCCTCACCTGAATGTGATTTTAAAAAAGGCATATGTAATGGATGGAACACCCAATTCAGTGGAGGTAGACCAAGATGAAGCTGAGACGAAACCAATCATAAGAGATACAGAGGTGGACTTGTGGAAATATATAAAAATGAACCCAAAAGGATCAAGATGTTTCTCCCCTAGGTTTGGGTTATATTATTAACCGCAAGATAACCTAACCATTATAAGTCTCATGATCATGCACTTTATTTCATTTTTGACTGTTGAATGGGTTATTTTTATGGATGTGTTGTCACAATCACAAAATTAATGAATTAAACAACCATGAAAGACGGTACGAAAATAAAAAAGAATTATGAATAAATATTATCAAGACAAATATATTCACTTAAGTAGGTTCCACTTATTACTAAAAATCATTTGATAATGATAATATGGAATTCACACATAAGAGATAAAAATCCATCCAATAAAATATTAATTCAGATGAAGCATTCTATTACTTGATTAAAGAAAAAACTAAATAAAACTATGTTTTTGACTGACACTTGTTGGGAAACATAATTTTATTCAGGAATCCCTTATTAAAGTTTATAGGTTTACATAACTATTTACATCAAGAAGAGTATCCCTTACTATATTTTTTTAATATTAGAGGAAAGAGTTAAAGAAATACAAAAGTTGTGATTTCAGGATTAGGGAGTCCACTCATCAGATCGAGGAGCTGCAAGCCCACAGTTTTCAAAGACCTACTTAGCTAAATACCTTCTAATAGATTGGCCATCCCTTTTGGGGTTATACCAAGGGGAATATGGATCATTGACACTTGAATGTCACGGAAACTGAACATTCTGAGTTCAATGGTATGGGCCATTGGGAATTCATAACATAGTAGGAGACATAATAAAAAATTATTATTTCTCAGAAAATATATTCAAGAATGTACTAATGGTCTGATCTTTTAATTTTAGAATAAAAATGACAATCTCATCAACCACGCTATCCATGTGATCAATTGTAGATAAAGACAACATCCTCACCGACAGTAACATCCTAGAATGGCTTAGATGCCTTTCAATTATCCTACTCCAGGTACGGAAGTCTTACATTCTGGAGTCGACATTACAAGATCCTCCTACCAATGAGGTCAGTGATGAGGTTTTCCTGGTCTCTGAGAAACATATGAACGATACAGTTGATGTTCAATGTTTCAAGCTATCATCATTGTCTAGTGAGCTCATGAAGTCTAATGAAAACATGGATTATTATAAAATTCTCAATAACCTCCAGGGTCATTACTAGTAGAGATAAAGATAAGAAATATTTGAAATCTCTAAGGCACTCTCTCATAGTAATCTTGGAGAAGGATCCCTAGTTGGGCCTCATATTTTCATGCTCTTTGGCTACATTGAGCACCTAGATATTCTAGGGTTTAATCTACCGGATGGAATGGGAACCGATCTAATTCTCGCATCACTATCTCGGAGATTATATAACATTGTTGTAAATTTCAATATGAACAACATCAAGAAGTCTCAATATGATATTCTTATCCCCATTCACCAATTGGACAATGATATGAAATGCGAATAGCCTTCTGTCCTTATGGTGAATAAGTGGAAAGGGAAGGTGAAGATATTTAGGGCCAAAGATTTTTCATGACCTTCCATGAAAAGTAAAATAAAATGGGACACAAACAAACATGAGAAAGTTTTTTTCGCATGTGGAAACAAGTGCCACTGGAAGAAGAACTGCACCCATCCTAAGAATCAAGGAGAATCTTCAGGTGCGTTTTTATCGAATGCAATCTATCTATTTCTCCAAATTGCGTATTAGATATAGATTCCGGTGCTCACATATGTATCCCTGTATAGGAAAAATGTTGATTCAAGAAGAATGATTTGGGAAGACAGATCTACGATCTGCCAACAGATCCAAACTTGATGTTGTAGCTGTAGGAGACTACCACCTCACATTGCCAACTGGGATGATCTTGGTGTTATAGGGTTGTTATTTTGTTCTGTCTATTACTAAACACTTTATTTATGAATCCATATTACATATATATGGATTAATTTTCACGTTTGGAAATAAATGTTTCTTTTTTTTACAAAGATATCATTTTTAAGGGCACATTTATACAGAATTATTTACATGTTGTATTACACACACCTTGTAATGGATATAAATAACAAAGATACGTCAATGACTCATACCGCACCCAAATTTGGCATCATCAGCTAAGTCATGTAATTGAGAAAAGCTTGGAAAATTGACATCAAGATGGATATTTAGATTCATTCAAACTAAAACAACTTGGTGTATGTCATACATGTTTACAAGGGAAAATGACGAAATATCCATTTAGTGGGAATGGTGAAAATGATAATGAAATTATTGAATTGGTTCATACCGATGTGTGTGGACCGTTTCAAAGTGAAGCAAGGGGAGGGTACTCGTAATGCATAAATTTTATTGATGATTTAAGTTGATATGGATATATCTACTTAATGAGGTATAAGTCAGATTATTTTGATAAATTAAAATAATACATGAATGAAGTTGAGATCTATCTTGGTAAGAAGATTAAGAAACTCCACTCAGACCGAGGTGGAGAATATCATAATCCAAACTTCATTGATTACTTATGAGATATTTGGATCCTATCCCAAATCACTTCTCCATACAAGCCCCAATGGAATGGTGTAAGAGAAAGGAGGAACCAAATGCTGTTGGACATGGTGAGATCAATGATGAGTCATGAGAGTCTTCCATTATCATTCTGGGGATATGCGTTTCAAACAGCGGTACAAAACATAGACCATGTACCAACTAAATCGATAAATTTTTTTATATATGAGTTTTGTAGTGTAAAGTAATCCATATTATTGAATTTACATGTGTTGGGAAGCGATGAGTTTCTTAATGCCTCTTCAGGTAACAAACTATCACCCCGAGGTTCAAAGTGTTCCTTTATAGGACACCCTTAGGAAACAAGGGGATAATACCTATACAACCCATCAAACAAAAATGATATAGTGGAAATACACGCCATATACCTTGAGAGGGACAACATCTCCAAAAGGGATAGTGGGAGTGAGATATACATTGATGAAGTTGAGGCTCAAGATACACAATAGTTGGTATAGGAACAGATTCCACATAGCCCCATGGAAGAAATATCTAGTTCGGAGACACAAGAGATGTGTATAAGTACAAGATATTTTAGAGATCTAGAACAATATGGTTTTATAATTACCATGGTTGGTGACTCATTATTAGTTGATAATAATGATCCTCTAACCTACAAGGATGTAGTAAGTGGCACAAATGTTTCTGTGTGGAAAGAAGCCAAGAATTCTGAAATGGATTCCATTTACCAAAAACAAGTCTGAATTTTTGTAGATCGTCTAGTTGATGTAAAGTATATTGGTTGAAAATGGTTATTCATGAAGAAACTAGATATAGAAGGACAATTCATTACTTATTTGGAACAATTTGTTGCAAAAGAGTTCGAACAACGTCAAGGAATTCACTAATACAAAAACTTTTCACCAGATTCCATGCTAAATTCAATCAGAATTTTATTGTCCATAGCCACTTACCATGAATATGTGATTTGGAAAATGGATGTCAAAACATCATTCTATAATGGGAACCTTCAGGAAGATGTCTAAATGACACAACCTGGAGGTTTTATGAATCCAATGGATGGCAATAAGGCATGAAAGTTATAGAAATCCATTTATGGATTAAAGTAAGGAACCAAGTCATGGAAGATTTTTTTTGATGAAGTCATAACGAAATTTTGTTTTATCAAGAATGAATGTCAACCTTTTGTCTAAAAATGGTTTAGTGGGAGTGCAGTTGTTTTCCTAATAGTATATGTTGATGACATATTACTTATTGGAAATGAGATACTAGTCCTACAGTTTCTTAAGGCATGGTAGAATCAATTATTCTACAAGGACATAATAGAGGAAACATATATTCTTGGGATCAAGAACCATCATGATATATTCATGATATTTTTAGGCCTAATTCAATGTACATACATTGATATGATACTAAAGAGTTTTTGTACTGAAAAATCCAAGATGGGATTGTGGGAAGCATCACATGGAATTCATCTTTCCAAGAAAATGTGTCCTCACACACATGAGTTAAGAAATATAATGGTAAGGAATACATGCAGATTAGTGATTGGGTAAGCCATGTATGTCATGATATTTAAAAGGCTTGATGTCGCCTAATCGTTGAGTGTGGTAGGAAGATATCAGGATAACCCATGTGACCGCAATTGGATGGAAGTCAAGACTGTCCTAATGCATCTGAGGTGTAATAAGGGTATGAAATTGGTTTAGGGAGGACATGAGAAAATATTCATCAGAGGATATGTAGATGCTAGTTTCTAGACTCATCAACGTGAAATGAATTCACAAACAGGATATATCATCACTTTGAATGGAGGTTCAGTGAGCTGGAAGCGATCAATGTAGAGTGTGGTTATAGATTCTAAAGTAGATTACGAGTATATTGTAGCTTCTAAGGAAGCTAAAGAAGAAGTTTGGATATGATTCTTCATCCAGGAACAGTATGTGATACCTAATAGTAAGGATACCATCACACTGTATTGTGATAATGTTGCAGCGGTGGCTCTCATAAAATATCAAAGGACGTGTCAGCGGACAAAGTACAAACTTCTAAAGTATCAAATCTTGATAAATTTTTCCCAGAGAGGTGATGTTGTGGTGAGATGTTTTTCCACAGAAGTGAATGTGGAAAAACCCTTGACTAAATCCTTGACTCAGTAGGAACATGATCACCATGTGTGGTCTAGAAGAATGAAATTCATAGGAAGTTGGATCTAGACCGTGTGGATGTTTGTAAGAGTTGGTGTCCTAGAACCAACTAGTTGTACATTTATTACATGGAAATTTAATGTATTTATATATTAAACATCTTATTACATATTGTTCATTGTTCTTCATGATAATGATTTAATAATTTCCTAGAGTATTTGTTGTATTAATAAGGTCATGGAAGTTCCCCTCTATGATGAGAACCTTGAAATGATATAACAATATTCTAAAATATAGTTCTATGGTTGGATGACATACTATGAAGGGAAAAATCACATGAAGACCGTCAGGTACGAGTACTCTTAAGAATATGAGACTTCCTCTCATGAAGTTCTCACTTTTTAATCTCAAAGACAAGAGACTATGAGAATGACCCACTAGTCGGAATTCTGAATGTTTTGGTGTCATTATTTATTTCTATCTGCGAGCATGTGTAAGTATCCTTAGACATTAATATTATCATTAATAGATGTCATGACTCATAGACATTGATTTACAGACAAAAATTGTCACGCAGATTGTTGGCTGGAAGTAGGGTACGTTGGGTGCATCACGAGTTACATGATATTAATAGATAAGTAGAGGAATGATTTTTCCATTACATTTATTGATGTTGATATATCCTCCCATTTATTAAAATAGTATCATCACATGAAAAACCATGGACATGGTGTAACGACAAGTTTATTTCATGTAGTCAAAAAACAACGTATCAATCATTAAGGGTGAGGACACTATCATGAATACTGCTTGAAAATATATTGAGGAAAATAGAGTATATTACACAGTGAGCATTCATATTTGGATGTCATTGTTGCGACTATATGTTCTTTCTCATGGTTACCTTGACCCGTTGCAAGACATTACTCATGGACTTTAGGCAAATTGACCTAATGCCAACGAGAAAGAATCCTAGAGGGTCACACACTAAGTGTTTTTGGTGGTCTCGGTTAAATTATATTTTATCATAACTAATGAAATAAATATTATTCTCAAGAGCATTGAATTATTTTATTCATGTGAGAATGATCGTATAAATTAAATAAAATATATTTTTTAATATATTGAACATTTAATAAATTTTTCATTACTGGATTGTATATAAAATATTTACATAAGAGAATAAATTATTTATTTATTTATTTGGGAGTTCAATAAATGGAAGTGGAATTTGAGCGGACCAAGGACGGTCCAGTAGTAAAAAAATTATCTTCAGGATGGTAAATAATATTTAATTGGAAAACATTCTATTAATTATTACACAACTATTATTTGGTGATGTGAAATTTTTGACATAATTATATTTTGCACATGTTGGGGGAACCATAAATAATGGCACAATATTATTATAATGAGAATGGGTTTCCTCTAAGTTCATGAATGTATTTAATTGCTGTTATGAAATTAAATATTGTAACTGGAGTTCCATTCATATAAATAGACAAGTATTACTATTATGACATAGAGAACACACCACATTCTTGGTGAATTGAGAATTCTTGATCTAAAAACGTTCTCTCTCGAATTCTCTTTCTTACCCTCTCAAGAATCAGAGACGTTCTGTAAGTCCAAAGAACAAGCGATCAGGAACGACCGATAAAAGACACTCGCTTCACCATGCTGGCACCTAGAGAATGAGTGGTGTCGATCAGAGGCCATCTGAGCACCCGTGGATAACACTTAGAGGGAATCTAGTTTGGATCCTTGGAAGCACAATGACATAATCTATAAGGATCATTCCTAATGATCAACATCATCAACGATGAAAATACCAATGATCTAGGTATTATTTTATTTATTAAATAAATTAAATTAATTGGAAACATGATGTTCATGATTATCTCTAAAGGTTTCTGGCATCTTCCTCCATTATCTAAATATTTGATTCTATTCTGTGGAGACTATAATTCAACTTATTATTGATCTTGGAATAACCATTGATCCTAGTAAAAATAAAATTTGAGTGTCGGCCCAACCACGCTTCCTCTATGCCTGGAACCTTCAAACACACATTTGAGGGAGTAATACTCTTAAGTAACCCATGAAACCACTTTCATTTCTGTCAGTGGGGGGGGAACTAACTTATATATAGGTATTGTTCATATAAGTGAAGGGGACCACTCCTCGTAACATTATCCCATAGTCGAGGAAGCTCCAACACCAATGGTGGATTCCATTAACTCTACCACTTGGAGAAGTGGGAGTAATATTGTGTATCTGAGGACCTTTACCAATATCCAACAGGCGAGTACTACTCATGAAGGACCCACATCCAGATTCAATAGGTGAGTACCACATTATATATCGAGGACCCTCACCCTAAATTGGCAGTGGAGTACCAGTCAGTGGATAGAGGACCCACACCCCTATAAGAAAAGGGAGTACCATATCTGATACCCAATTCACTATAGGGGCCTATTCCATGACACAACAGTAGAGTACCAACCCCATGATAGAGGACCCTATCTCTCAAACGATAGAGGAGTACCAACTCTGCCAGAGCAACATGAATGGAAGACCCATGCCTTGATCCAATAGGGGAGTATCAAATCATACAATATTGTACCCACTACATGACATGATTGGAGAGTAATAACCCAAAATATTTATATTATATAGAGGAACCACACCCTAGAATGGTTGGAGAGTATTTTACCCCTTCATATACATCACAGGGAACCCCTCACCTCAGTCCATCAGGGGAGTAAAACCCCCACAGGAATCTACCCAAAGCATAAGAACTCATTCCCACGACATGGGGAATCCTATATCTACCGAACAATGATCTATGGAAAACCCACACACTCTTCCATCAGGGGATTAAAAGTACTATCATATTTCTATATGAACCACACCAATCTCCAACCTCAATTTAGTACTTCTACATAATCATTTTTTTCTATTCACACCACCATTTATTTTGTAAGATTTAATGGCGGCCACCATCGCATTCTACATGGAAAAGCACATAGTATAGACTACTCACAAGACTGAATATGAGTTCTAGATAAGAACAAATGGAAAGGGGAAGATCCCATAATGATCTCCTAGTAATACACAACATGCACTAGGGAACACAGGATGTGTGAGCTCTCCTGAGAACCTACCAGTGTATCTGGTCCGTGTTAGAACCAACCCATGTAGGGGTACACAACATGTGGAAGAAGTAAATGCTATTTCATTAATATATCGACCCCTAGACGTGCTCCTCTTCAACAAAAACCATCCAAAAGTTCAACTTAAACACTATACATCCCATACTACATAGTGTTTCCAGGTTAGGCAGCCACCTGTGTGTGTAGTTTCCTTGTCTCTGTGTACTAGACCTCATTCCATATACCATGTTCATGTGTTAGTACATGGTCATGTGTTTTCACAGGGCTGTCCCATGAAATCTCTTCGAGTAAAAAGATTTAGGGAATACAAGACATGTATCCATTATACAAGGATTATAGTCCCAAATTTTCATCTTCTTTGATTAGTAATAGCTACACGACATGTGTCATCAAACTAGATGACGAGTAGATGTTGATTCAAGTCAGTAATCACATGAAAAATAACATTATTTTCCATGATTCTACCAAAACACTAGAGAGTTGCCTATTAGGGATCAGCCATAATTGAAATAGGGCTCTAGGACCTTAGAAAAACACAAAACTAAATGTATCATGAAAACAAATCAAATACACCTACCTTGTTATTAAAACACTGATTCTTTGGATCAAGAACAATGCCTGGATCGTTCTGGTTCTCGATCTAATGACTATCATATTCAAAAACAGAGATCAAAATCACCTCATTTCTTCATTTCAGTGGTGGTATAAATTGTTTCCAAAGGGGATAAGAGGAGAGGAGGAGGAGTCACTACTCCTTTTTATCATGCATCCAAAACATTAGGAGGGGGTCAGAGTATTTAGGTTTAGTTTATCTTAATTAAATAAATTTTCATCTAGTTAATTATTTAACTACACAACAACCTGAAAACTCGACTCTAACTACAACACCATGTGTAGAAAAACATAGGTTGCACCTATGTTAAACGTCACATTCCAGACTCAAAGGTAGTATTAGAAATTGTATCCAAGACACCAAACAAATGTTATTTTAATTTTAAGATAAAAAACACTTGTAAGAGAAAATGTATTTAATATTTTCAATATCAATGCATCGAGGCTCCTCGAGCCAGGGCTTCCCACGCAGACTCAGCACCCGACACTATAAATATGTAGCATTACTAGAGCGTTTTGTAGTAGTGGAAACACTGTATAAACGGCAGACACTATAACAGCGACATGTCACTATAGCGGCGATATAGCACTGTAGCAGTGGTGGGTACTGTGCAGTATTGTAGCAGTGCAGGCACTGTAGCAGTATTATTCACAAAATGGAATTTGGGCCAAAAAAATGGGCCTATGGTCCATGTAATGGGATAAATGCCAATTGGGTCTTCGGGCTATGTAATGGGTCTCCCTCTACCAAGTTAAAGAGGTATTTTCTTTACTTTAATAATAATTGAGGCTTTGGCCCCATCCTTTTAAAAAAATCCATGAAAAGAAAAATCCTAAGCACAAGGGATGAAACTAATCCTCCCATCAGAATCCCACACCAGCGAGCTCACGAAGGGTTCCTGGGATGCTTCCAACCACCCACATGGAGGAACCACCATTATCAAACCACTATTATTTAAATATTATACTAGGCCAAAATTGTGAGACAAACGGTTACATGTCTCCTTATCTTCAATATGCGGGAAACCACCAAGCACCATTGTCTATCTATAATCATGGGGTCTAGCGGTATACCACCTCGCTAACCTGAAATAGATACTAACAGAACCACATAGTTCAAATCCACCCTTGGATGTACTATACAACAGCTTCGATAAGATTTTTTCATTCAATGATGATGATGAACACATGAGGGAATTCACGAACATAAAAGGATTCCAAAAACCTCACTGGGTCTTATCGGGACCTCTATCAAAAGTACCAACATGGGTTGAACAAATGCCCAAATCCCCCTGGTTAAACCTCGGGAATGAGTAAAAATAAATGAGTAATGATAAAAATGTATAATAATTTCTACTAAAGAAAGTAGAATGGAAACAAAGAATACCTCTAGTCATCCTCAATGCTTCTGGGTCTAAGGCCTCAATGTCCTGCATCTATCTTCACCCACATCATCCAACACCCTGAACATGTCACAGAACACCTGGGGGTGGGGGTAAAACACCTTGAACCTACGTGCCAAATCCTATTGCTCTTCGAACACCATTGTATCATACATTACCTTATAGTACTCATTTATCCATGTGTTTTATCTACTAAGGTGTATCATTAGCAGATTCCCTCTCTACATCACAACAAGTAAGGAAATCTAAGGTTAGATTCCCCATGTTATCCCATGAAAAACATAACCTCTCCTATAGTTGACCAGGTCATCGGCACAACTCCGGTACTACAGACACAAGATTTTGTGTCTGGGAATAGGTATGTCTCATGTAGCATGATCCTGTTACCTATCATCACATTGATTATGCAGATGCCATAGCATCATGACCACTATTGCGAGACACATTCAAATGTTCCTCATCCAGGAAATATTCCACCCTTAGATACTACACTGGAATAATATCATTGTTGGGAATGTATTGGGGAATCATAGATACCTGGACACCCGATGAAATCCTTGATGGAAGTTCCATTCTCTATATAATGGATCCCTTACAATATCCATGGAATATCACAACATTTCCATGAACCTTGAAAAAAACTACACCATTATCATCCTACCCAACCGAAGTTGCATAAACTCATGGATACACACATTCTCATTATGTCTGGGTAAAACTATTCCATGGAGAGTCTCTAAAAATCCTCCCAAGTCAAAATCACCTTATCGTGTGTATGTATAACCAGACTCCATTATCACTTGGCTGAACCATGTAGATGTATTACGATTAGGACCATCACGGAGTTAGAAGGTGTCCTCACGAAATGGAATCATTTCATGGCTACCCCGATCTATTCATCTGCATCCTTGAGGATTAGATCACCTCAGTAACTCAATGTTTACTACCTATGTAACCCTTGTAGTGCACTCAGCCTACGTGCATCTTTGGGTTGAACTGCCGGTTAAACTTGCTTCTCAACAGGCGGTAGAAATAACAGAAAACCACCAAGAGAAATGCATTAGAATCAGTTCACTACACTAAAGACTCATCAAAGGGTGCATCCTCATCAGGATCATGTTGTAGAATCTCGAATGGTTTTCTACCTAGAGGCATCCTAAAATATAATCATGATGTATGACTGTGAAAGTGTATATCATGGGATCTTAATCAAGATGAATACTAGAAAGCTAAACCCAACCCTATATGATGCATGAACCATTTTTCTGTTAGTGACTGGTATCCTAACACACTGTGTCAAAAAATAAGTTATCAGAGTCATGGGAAATTGATACACCCACTGGAGCAACAACACTAAAACCTAAGGTCTGATATCCAAACACGAAACATCCTAACACTGTTTCTATGAAACCGAAACCAAGATCATGACACTACTACCCCAATGGGGATCTGAAAACCTCTAATACCACTATGTCATGACCCGACCTGATTGGTCCCAATACCCAAATCCCCAAACATTCCTCCATTTTTCAAGGAATAACGACTAACACCTAGTAAACATATCAAAAACATGGGAGGCATTCCCTATTTAACCTTACACAACAAAATGTATCCAAGATCAAAACAATACTAAAATTTTAAAACCAAAAGAATCCAATTCATGCATACATATATATCCCATATCTAGAGTACAATTGAAGTACTAAAAGTGAAATAATGGAAAAACAATTCCCACCAAAGAGAATAGTAACATCATACAAACTACCCTTAATGAGGGGATCACTGTCAACTACACCTACTAAAAATCTCCTCATCTGGGCTCTAGTAAACACCTCGGTCTATCTAGTTCACAAAGTTATTCTTTCCTCATGTCCTCTTTTTAGTATTTTTAAAGTCTTATGGTCTTCCAAAGACACAAAACAAGTGTGCATGGTTGAGTATAAAAATACTCATTAGGTTCCCCAAAAAACCCCAAATGAAAATATGAGAAACTAAAAGGATATAGTATGATCGACCTAGCCTGAGGGAACCCAAAATGAAGAAGAAACACAAACTCAAAACATCCTCATCTATACATGACATGTCAGCCCATTCTACATGGTTTTTCAACGACAACATGTAAAAACACCACAAGGAATCCCAAAACTCACCCACATATACTTGTCTCAATTACTAATTCTCATGAGGTTCTACCCTTATAGCTTGTAGCATGATTCTATTTATAGAATCTAACCATAAACTAAAACCAAGAGAATACACTCGACAAGTTCGGATACCCCATATGAAATATTTCCAATAGAATCACTCCATCTAGAACAAATAGACTATTCCCAACATCATGCTTATGTGAACATGCTCCTTCGAGATCATCATAATAGTTAAAAATATAGTTCCCTTCCCTAGAGGTAATTTCATCATTACTTTTCTCCCAACATAAGCAATAGAACCCCAAGGGATGTGGGTCTCCCCCCACAATGCACATAGTTTAAGGGTCACTAATCAACACTATTATCCACTTGCATCCAATCTAACATGAGATGAGAGACATAATCATTCATTGTCACTACACACAATTGAGGGTGTACTACTCTTTACAGACCTACGAAACCTCCATCACTTCTGTTAGGATTGTCGCAACCCTCATTCCATTGAGGGAGCACTATCTCCTATCTAGTCATCATTCATATCAAGTGGGGGGGGGGAAACTTCTCATAACAATATCCCATTGTCGAGGGAACTCCAACTCTTATGGTAGACCCTCTCTCTACTGCAACTATGAGATGGAGGAGTACTACTCTAGATGTGAGGAACTGAACACTGATCAAATAGGGGTGTACTACTCATGAATGATGTGTTACCTAATATGACATGGGATAGCCACCTTCTTGATTGAGGACCCATACCCTAACCCAGAAGGGGATAACCACACAACGGCTAGAGGACCCACACCATGGTAGGAAAGGATAGTACAAAATCTTCTAGATTATTTAATATGAGGTACCCACACTTTAAAATAGAATATGAGTACCAACCCCAGGCTAGATGACCCGCCCCCTAACACGACAGGGGAGTACTGACTCTGCCGGAACAACACATATGGAGAATTTTTACCCTAATCCAACAGTGGAGAACCAACCCCAATGTTAGAGGACCCACTCCATGACATTGAAGGGGGATACCAAACCTATTTATATGTCATATATAGGGGAAATTCTCCCTGAAATGACAGTGGAGTACTATAAATCTTCAAAAACATCATAGGGGGAAACCCCACCGTTGACCATTAGGGGTGAAACACACCCAAAAGAAACTCCACGAAGGTAACAAACCCATACCAATGAGGTGGTGAGTCTCATATCAACTTAATTATTATGGTATAGAAAAATCATACAAAATTCCATAAAGGGAGTAACAATCCCAATGTCCCACTATATGAATCACACAGATCTCCAACAACAACTCTGTAACACTCTTGATATATTAACACCCCTCATACCTTGTAATCCATAAAGAATTCCAACATCGCATTTTACCCTAAAAATTTCTCAGTATGGACTACTCACAAGAATAAATATGAGACCTAGAAAATAAGATAAAAAATGCGGAAGATCCCCATAGGATCCCCTAGTAATACACAGTGTGCACCAGACACACATGGGGTGGGAGCCAACCCGAGAACATACCCATATATCTATTCCAAATGGGTCCCCATTTAATTTAGAGTTACTCATAATATAGAAAAGTTATATGCCATGTATATCTTCTCTCGTCCCATGATTGTGATCCTTTTCTACATGGACTATCCAAACCCGTCCATTAATGGTTATGAATCACATACTACATGGTGTGTTCATGCTATATGGAAACATTCCGGAGTATTTTTCCCATGATTATGAACTATAACCCATATCCATGTATCTTCTCTATGTGCTAGTACATGATCTAGTGTTTTCATACTACTATCCCAATCCATTCCCCATGGTCACATGTTTTAGGGAACTATAAGGAATGTACCCCTAGAGATGATGTGTGGTCCCCTATATTCATATTCCCCGATCAAGAATAGATACAAGACTTGTTTCAATAATCTACATGGTATGTGGATGGTGATTTATATCAGAAATTTCCTTTAAAATTACCAGATTTCCAATGATTCAACCCAGAACAGATAGATCTACCGAGAAGGGATAAAAAATAATTGCAATAGGGCTCTAGGACCTTATAAAAATGAAAAAAAAATGGTTCAGGACCAATAAATCTATACACCTACCTATTTGGAGAAAATCTGATGATTTGGATCAAGAACAATGCCTAGAACATTCCAATTCTTGATCTAATGACGATCTACTTCTGAAATGGAGATCAATGGAACACCATTGCTTCAATTATATGGTAGTTTAATTCGTTCCAAAGGGGAGATGAATATAGAATAAGGAGTCAAACATCCATTGTATTGTTCATCCAAAATGTGGGGATGGTCTAAGGGTATTCTGGTTCAGCTTATTTTAATTAATTAAATTTTTCCTTCATTTATTATTTCTCTACACAACAACCCACCAACTTGCCTATGAACAAATCTCCCTGCGTAGACAACAATAGGATGCAGCAAGGGTAAAAATGACATTCCAGACTCAACCACAATCATATAAAGTTGATACAAGTCGCATAATAGGATTTGAATTCATTTTAAGGGAAAATGTGCATGCGTGAAAATATATATATAATATTTTCCATATCACTGCATCGATGCTCCCTAGGCCCGACATCCCACACCAACATAGTTCCTAGCTCCAGGAAATATTTTCCAAATTACTCTAAATTCCTAGAAGTCAATAAACTGAGTCATTATAATATTCTTCATTAAATTTAACACATTCATTCCATGGATTTTTTCCTATAAATGATGGTTATATGTTTAATTTTCAATGCATGATCATGTAAATTTTATGATGTGATAGGTGACTCAAAATTTTATAGCTCAATGTAAATGTGTTTATGTGACAGGAGAACCATGAATTATATAATGATCCAATTATTTGGGTATTGTGATTTATATTAGGAGAGAAGTGAAATATGAATGGACTTGAAGCTAGGCTTGTTCACAACAATATATTATAGTTCATCACTAAGACATTATGTTACATTTTTATGTATTTACACATTTCAATCCATTCCAAAATTCATTCTCTCATGATTATGATAATGATGTTATGATTATTCTAAAACCATTTTATATTATTTCATGTTATTTTCTATCATCTTTTAGGCTTTAGATCACCAATTTTTTTGATTTATATCTTCAGGTGATTACTTTTATGGAGAATGTGAAGGCCATTATGAAGATAAAGAAAAAGGATTAAATAAATGTTTATGTTTTCTTTTTAATTTTTATATATGGTCATAATATTCCCAATACACTAAACCATTGGATCACGGTCATGTATTTTATTTATGTTTTTTATCATTAAAATGATGTTTTAATAATATAAGAATAAGCAAGGTCATTGTATAGTGGCTCAAGACTCTCTAATGGCATGGTACAACAAGTCATGCAATGAAGATAATTCAAAGGATAACCCTTTAAGAAATGGTATCACTTGTCTTGAAATAGAGATATATAATGTATGGAAATCCAATCTAATGAATATATGATGTCACAACCAATTTATTTATTATCCAACTATAATATCCCACAAAAGGAACGAGAGTCTTTTCAAGAGATCCTTATATCAGAACCCCCTAGGTTCATCCTCAACACTATGGAAACTCTACATTACTATTAATCAATTATATTTAATGTATAACAAATTCCATTTCAATTTATCAATAATTTAAATTATAAGGCCTATTGGTCAAGGAAAAACCATTATCAGACTAATTTAAGTCACATGGCTCAAGGAATAGCTCTTGTCCAATACATTTAACCCAACCATCCATAATATTCATGGGAAAATTCTAGTCCCTAGGCACAATAAATATAAAAATAAAAATCATAGCTCAATTAAAGGGCTTTTATATTCTATTCTATCCAGTAGTTCATATTACACATAATTTTACAAGCATTTCATTGTAAAATTTCCAACTGATACATAAGGAACAAGAATTTATGTACTTGGCCAAAATTCATTTAACTCTATGACTTCATTTGTAGCATTGTGTATTGGGGCCTAATATAAGGATCATCACACTAAATAATGTTAACATAGAACCTTAAGGTATATGTTTCATGAAAACACACCTCAATTGATTTTTATAAAATCTATTATAATAGGAAAAATGAATCTAAGGTAATAACTCACCCAAAGAGGTAACATACTCCAAGATAATATAAATAGAAAGTTATTTTCCATCGAAGGGGACCATAAAATGACAACAAATTGAAAAGATGAAATTTAATTTTGTGAGGATTCACTGAAATATCCTATAAATTGACACAATTACATTATTTATGAAACAATATGAAATTATCAGAAAAAATTCATGAACACCTAAAACGACTTCAAAGAGAATACCTTGTCTCGTATCAATGTTTGATTTATACCATGTAGGTAGAAATTGATGAAATTTTATAATTACTTGAAAATGAAGAAAATGAACTTTCCCCGAAATTACACAACAGATAGAGGAATAACTTTGAAGTAGACTTGAGAGTATTATATATTTCACCTATATCATTCAAAATGATCTATACATGGATGAATTAGATGATGGATGGAGGCTCCAATATGATTCATAGATTCTTGAGGATGAGTGTTTCAAAGAGGGAGGTTGTATCTCACATGCATCACAAAAACCAGGGGAGGGAAGTTTATTTTAATTAATTTAAGAGGGAAAACATGTAAAATCCTTCATATTTGAACTTTTCACGGTTTGGTCACAAGATTTATCCAAACCGTGCACCATATATGGATCATTCACTACTACATGGGGTATATCTCAAAATTTTCTACATGATTCGACTAACCCAGTGCAAAGCATGAAAAAGATCTAAACCGTGGATTTCAGACTGCTCCCATGACCATGTATCCTAGGCCACATAGTTTCATACAAACCATGTGACCTTGAATATTTTTCCCATTTAGGGGATCCAGGATATGAACAAGCATTAGACCCACCTGATATCTCTTTCAATTGATTAGGAGTAATATTTATTCATTTTATGGAATATGAACAAAACATTAATGGTCTATACCATTATGAGAAGTTGGTACATTACAACCTTCCTTCATTAAGAAAAATATTCCCATAATTGGACCTTCCAAGATTAGTAGAACATCATTTGAGAATATTTCCACCCACTGACCACATACATTGGCCTTCCGATTGCAAGTCTCATCTTGTACACGCAAATGATTCCAATGCACGCAGTCAAGAGGATCATATCTTCATTGGTTAAACATTTCGCATTGATCAATGATATGTATTAGATGCTCCTAGATGGATGTATCTGCATCTAGCATGATATTTATAGGGCCAAATGAATGATGCAGGTTGCCATGTTACAGTCGAAGGTGAGATACGTGGTAGATGGAATGCGTGAAAAAATAGATAAGAGGTAACTACAACCAATAGGCTGCCATCCCAACTCTCCCCACTATCTCAAAAGGACTACCATATATCTATGAAATCTTTCCGTATCTCCTAGACCTTCTTTGACCTAGATAGGGTGATACATAAATAATGTCTCGATCTCCCACCTTGACCATTAGTGGTCTATGATGAAAATTAATATAAGGCTTCTACCAAGTCTAAGTGGTATCCATATGTTTCTAAATAAGATATACATGGATGGAAATATCCTAAATGGAAGAGGGACCCATTAGAGAATCCTCATATTCCTCTAGCTAGATCATAGGTGAAAAACATGGTTTACCCTAGAGGGCGTCATAAAAATAAAAATGAATAGTTTTTACGAAGCTAATATTGTTTGAAAACAATACTAGAGGAATATTATTCTCCTTCGAACAAAAAAAATCAAGGATTCTAGACCGTTTCATATCCTCTAATACTTGAATCATGTTTTTAGACTATCAATCAGATTGAGGGTGATATGAAGTACTCAAGAGCACAAGTTAATCTAGTTACTTCTGTAACCCTTTCCAAAACCCTGAGTTATAGTTTGAATATATATCATAAAAGATTCAATGGGGTAGAACATGATGTCCCACAATCTCCTAGATTTAAATAATTCCTAACTCATCATTATAAGGTTTCCCAAAATGATAGGAAGGGTACAAACTTGTTAATCTTATAGATGATATCTTGTATTTAATTTCTACCTAGAGGTGATCTTGGAAGTACTTTCATGAAAAAAATTGTGAAATTATTCCATTAACAGTCAGGAATGGATAGAGGATGTATAATTCCAGCATTTCACTGGTGACTTTCCTTCACAAACATACTAGTGGGGAACTAAGTGATAAATCCTACTACCTACCACTTATTACATGAAAACAAGTATTGATGACACATTTATTGATACATATTGGTAATCCCATATTGATCTTCCCAAACTAAGGCATCTGAGTCCCTCATAATCACATATCATTTATTATATGTCACCAATACTTAGTCTTAGAGGAGAAATGTCTCACATCCATCAACAACCCAACAAGAGGTGGGTCCTCTCTTACAATGCTCTCCGTCAATACAAGGCCCACTAAATCTGATAAATAACTCATCTAGACCCTATCTAAGAGAGACTATGTAAATAATACAGCTTTTAGAACCTATTTCCCTTATTTATCATGAACATCAATATGCATTTATGAAAAAAAAACATCTCATGCCACCAAATTCTAGCCTCCTTAGTGGTTTACATCAGTGTCTTCCAACTCAAGGCATCAAACAATAAATATTATTTTTTTGAGCTGTAAGATAGATCAATGCTGAATATATTTAGGTATTCAACCCACCTACGATTCATCAAATTCAATTCCCATAGAGTAGAGAGGTATTTGATAATTTATTTTCAATTTAAATGATGAACTCCTCACCCAAAAATTATTTCCTCCAATAGAAAAGAGCATCAACCATGACGACAATATTGCGGTCATGTGTGGGGTAGTTTCACTCACTTGGGATTATCTGAAGGGATCCATAAGTAATGAATCGATCAACGTACAATAGTACAACTCCTATTCTGACTATTGATTTTGCAAAATAAATACTATAAATTCTTCCTCGATTAAGTAGAATAAGAATCTACGTTGAGGTGACTATTCCTTTTAACTAAAAAAAAATATTTCTCACAATATGAATTCCAGCAATATTTCACACCTCTTTCATTTATGATTGTATATGGAGCTTACATGAATGAAAAATCCTAGATGAATCTACTATTATTTTCATCTAGCCCTAAAAATCAATGTATGTCAAAGAAATTCAAGGGATGCTCCCAGAAAACCATGATATTGACCTACTAGGGGTCTACTAATATTACTTCCACATATATTATATGATCCATGAAGTGAACCTTACTGATACAATAGTGTCATTTACTACCCTTTTCATATATTTGGTTCACTCTCAGTGTACTCTTTATGATCTCAAGAATATTTTCATGGTAGTGTATCGATTGTAACTACACCTAGTTTTTATTTACAAAGACTACCAGGAAATAATCAAGATATTATTGTAAATATCACTCGTTATATACATGAATAATATTAGATAATTCTTCATAGCGAATTTCATAACCAGAGAATTGTACAATCCATAACTTCTCTAAAATATTTTACATTGAATGTCGCATCTCCTCACATTAAAATAACCTGAACATAAATCAATCTTATAGAAAATAGTTTCTACTCATATATGGAGAAATATGTATTCTATACGAGGTAGTGGATATATTTTATTTACTTTCGGTTGGTTTAGTTTGTGGTAATCCACACACAATATAAGATTACTGTTTAGCTTCTCGGAAAAAATGATGTTTGAACCACATGGTTATGTTTTGTGATTGACTATTCCATTAACCTCTAAGAATTCAAGAATCTTTTTGAGTTCTTAGAGATATATAGGTTCCATCCTATGTGGTGGAATGAACACTATTACCACACTTATCACTAGATCAATGATGAACTCAATTTATTTTTCATGATGTAATTCAAAGAAATATTTAGGTAAGACGTCCTTGAAACATTCCACAATTGTAAGAAATTATTCTAAAGGCATCCAATAATCTCCCATATAGAGACTGGCTAACTGGGATTCTAGTGTTCCTATTTGAGTTCAGTTTGTTCTTTATCGATCTTCATGGATACCCCATTCTCCCTTATAGATAATTGTGTTGACCTCAGGTGATGCAAATCTCAACTAGTGGTGATAGCAATCCACCTGATCTCAAAAAATGCACATGCCTTCCCATAACATGATTCACATAAAATACTATCATATCGAGTATCTAAAAGATCCATATAAAATGACACCCAACTATATCAAAGGGGATATATTTTCACTAGTGTAAATAATGTTCCCAAACACCCAACAACATGTCATGTTTCATAACACCACTGGAGTGCTATATCACTAAGACAACACTTACCATATTTACTGTAGATTAAAAGGAGTGTGATACACCTATATTTAATAATACATATAATGAAGTAGATTCTATAAAAAAATACCTCAAACTGTTGATGACCCTAGAACTTCCTCATCTAGAGTAGGATGAAGAACATAAATATGTCCTGAACCACGAAACTGAGATACTATCTCTATAGCTTGATCTTGTCCAATCTATTAATGATGTAACTATAAAGAATGATTGCCTCAGCCTCGACCACATTCTTGGAATGAATGGACTATATAAGACTAGATTCCTACTTAACGTGGTGTAACTGACCCTTCACCTGAAGGTTGTGGTGGTGCATAACCTCACTAACTTGGCATTTAATGAATGTATTGGCCAAAATGATGTAGGTGAGCCATCCTACTGGAAACTGGGATCTCGATCCAGATCCTCATATAGTAGGTATCTTTTAGACCTGGCCTACTACACTAGGGACACACTATAAGGATATTGATGCTTGAAACCTTTCTAGTACAACACCATCATGTACCATTGAAGCATCATTTCATTCTTATGGAAAAGACACAGCTAGACTTCCTAGAGCGGAATTACCATGATTGATGTTGCATGATTCCATCGGGTTTCGTTCAATGATAAGGTCCGAGTGGACTATCCCAAAAATGGTGTTTAGGAAAAATATATTCTCCTATGAGGTAATTCCATAATATAACCCAACGATAATTATCCACATATTATTCATCTCATCCCCAATGATGTTCAGTGCAAAAAAAGTAATTTAGTTAAGTGGGCTGAGTATTCCGACAATGATTTGTCACTGTTCTCAAGGGGAGTGAATTTAAGAAATTTTTCTGTTCATAGATTAAGGGGGTGAAATATTTAAATAAGGCTATCAATAAGTCCACCAATATCTTAACATGATGTCAAATAGGCTATTTCAAAAAATCCCACCATCGCTTGGACGAGTCACACAACATATAGGTCATGGGATTGACCCTCCAAACTAGAGATGTCATGAGGTGATTAAATATTGACACCATATACTCCAAAAATAATTCAGAAACATTT
Organism: Viscum album; assembly: GCA_963277665.1. Taxonomy (NCBI): domain Eukaryota; kingdom Viridiplantae; phylum Streptophyta; class Magnoliopsida; order Santalales; family Viscaceae; genus Viscum; species Viscum album. Next base: position 530,503,869 of record OY728146.1, read on the forward strand.
GGTACTCCATACACTAATATGGTGGGCAGATTAATCTACTTGAATTCACTAGTCATTACTACCATTGTAGGTGAATCTTGGGGGTCACCTTGAGTTGTTTTCATGAAGCAGAGAAAACTATCATAGAACAGGGTGTCATCCCCCAGTGGATGTTATCCAAGATGTTCTTGAAGTAGAACCAAAGGTGTTTTCATGGGTGGATCTAGGCCAACCTCCTCCATAGTATGCACATCACCACATTCTTGTCTTACACATGATGAAGTTGTGGTGATAAAGCCTACAATAGGAAAAAAACATGCCTCGTATATGATTTATAATAGATAATAATTGTTTTAAAGAAGGACATGAATGATCAAACTTATAAGAACATATAATCACTAGACTTATCCAATATATTTGCTTCTATATGAAGAAAGAGATATAGAAAAGAATAAAGAGACACAAACAATAGTCTGCTACTAGAATTAGTTCTAGATAAAGTCTGTTATTTTATTTAAAAAAAACTATTTCATTCAACAAATCATATTACTTTGATTCATTAGGTATATGATTATTTAATTCGTTATTAGATTCATTATCCAGATAATTTATTCACTAATTCCAACTCATAAGGTCCCATCCAGCTAAAAAATTTCAATCAATGCATTAACTAATTTCATCATGACCCTAACACCAAGAAACATATCTAACAAGCCATAAGTGTTTTGATCAGTTGAGAAGTATATAAAACTCTCAAATAAAATCAACTATGATGGAATTATTGTTCTATTTAAACCAATTAAATCCGCAAATTTTTTTATCACACTATAAAACAAAACTAACAATGAACATGTGATAGTTTCAAACAATATAGAAAATATACATAGAAAATATATATGGAATGACATAAATACAAAGGAAATTAATTCATATCGCATATCATATGATTCATTAGTTCAATGTGCCCTCATATCATTGAGAATGAGCTAAAAGACAATCTAATATATTGAATATTATTAACTACATAAGTCATTTATGTCACCCAATGGTGAAATCTAGTGAATCAATAAATGGCCCAATAAAGAAAAATATTTACCAATCCTAGGTAATTTGGGTTTCTCCTATACATGGTCTAGCTACTCCCAATCACATAATCTTAAAAAAATTCCTATATTCTAGTATCCTGTATAACCAAATAAATAGTAAAAAATGAATACTTCATGATACAAATTCTTATCCACCATCCCTGAGTATCACTCAACAAGTTCCCAGATATAATGTTTTCATTACCTCAAGTGCATCTCTACAAATGACAGAGTCTACCAAATAACATTGAGGGGAATGGGTAAATACATGGGTAGACTATGACCTCGATTATCAGTGTAGATTGAATTAATCTATTTATATGAAATAGAAGATACAATGAAAATTACCAAATTGAACTTGAAACTGATATCATAAATATTATAAGTAATAAAATAAAGTCAGTAAATAGAATATATAAAAAGAAATAACTGATGATAATAATTTTTCAGAATAAAAAATCAATAAGAATTGATATAGGATATATGAATATATAAAATGTGTATAGAAATATAAATGAATCCAAAAAACTGCTACGTGACGCATCTCAAGAATATTCTTAGTCCTCTGTTCCCAATTCAATCCTCGATAATGGAATGAAGCATTAAAAGATAACTCTTTCACTTTTTCCATTCCTAAAATTATAATTTATAAATGTTACCAGAGGTTCCTAGGAAGGGCATGAGATAAAATATTAGTAGTTTGGGTCCCACGGTTCAAGGATCCACCATTTAAAGCATTATAAATTTTACAGTGACCCATATATATTTTATAAGATATATAGAAAAAATTAAATATAGAATTTGAATTGGTTTCACTTAGAAACCCATCCAATCAACCTGCTTCGACCTCATCAGGTGTGTCTAAACTGAGGGACCATAAAATTGTAAAGTAAATAAGTTAAAATTATTATAGGCTATAAATTCCCCTAGATTATGATTTTTCTTGCATGATAGTTTCCTATAATATCTAAACCAGGTAAAATAGTTTCCTTCAAAAACAATTATTTCCTTTAAAAAAAATTTAAATCACAACTTTACAAAATGCGTTGAGACTACTTGAGCCCAACCACGGTAATCTAGAAAGACTTTTAAAATATTTATCAAAACTCTCACTCAATGTAAAATTCTTACAGTCTGTCCAAGGTAATCTAAGTATGATGTCCTAAGTGTCACCCTGGTATGAAATAAAAATAGTGTGAACTAACCTCTATGTCCATAACTAGTTTCAAACATAGGGACCAAGGCCTCTCTAATGGAATGGAACAACTACTCGTGCATTCAAGGTCATCCAAGGGGACTACCCTTGAGAACTAGTTTAACTCGTATAGAGGTAATGATATATTATGTATGGAAATCCCATCTCAAGCATAGATGATGTGGACCCCAATATATTTAGCAACCAAATATAATATCCCCCAAAAGGAATGAGAGTCCATCTAAGGTTTCCTTATGTGAGAACCCCCTTGGTTCACCCTCGATGCAATTTTAACTACACATAACCAAGAATCACTTGTATATAATATACTACAAATAACATCTCATTTAATTAAGCTTTTACATTATAAGGCTCATTTATCAAGGAACACATATTTATCAATCTCATTCAAGTCACATGGGCCAAGGAATAATCCCTTAAACAATACGTCTAACCCAGACATCCATATGTGGCTTGAGAAAGTGATAGTCACTAGGCTCCATAATCATATAAATTAAAATCATAGCTCAATTGAAGGTCCATTACATTTTATTAAATTTAGTAGATAATATTAGTCTTAACATTCAAATCATGTCATTGGAATATTTCCATTTTATTCATAAGGAATATGATATTATGCAGTTAACCAAAAGTTATTTAACTATATCACATTATTTTGAAAATAGTTTATCAGGGAATAAGACGTGAATGATCACCCTAAAAAATTTAACATGTATACTTAAAGCATATTTTGGATGAAAATATTCCTCAATGGATGTTTAAACATTTTAGAGTAATGGAAAAAGGTCATATCATATAATATCTCAGCCAAAGTGGTAGAATAAGATAATGTAATCGAACTCGAATGTGATTCTCCATCAAAGGGGACCAAAGCACATGAGAAATAAAACATGGAATTATTAATTTCAAATTTTGGAAGATTCGCTGGAATTTACCAATGAGAAGCGCAACAACATATTTTATGAAACAGAAATAAATAATAGAAAAAAGGCATGCACACCATCCTTAGCCTCATAGAGCTTCCCAGGACCAGTTTCCAAATTTTATTTAGAGTATATTTGTTGAAATTGGTGAAACTATCAAATTACATGGTTATGTGGAAATATATTATTTCACCCAAATAGTGAAGAGTATGGAATAAGAACCTTGAAATTTAATTTAGAGGATTATATATCATACCTATACTGTTACAATGGATCATATGATGGATGAATAAAACTATGAATGAAGGCTCCAAATTGATTTGCAGATTCTTGAGGAGGGTTGATTCAAGGTGGGAGGTGTAAGATCACCCTCAAGAAGGGACAAAGTAGGGGGAAGATATGTTTAATTTATTTATATGGGAAAAAACATAAAATCACCCATTTTTGAAATGCACTTAGTTTGGGCCCACATTTTTACCAAACCATGCATCAACCATAAACCATTCACAACATCAAAGGTCACTTCACTTGATTTTCAACATTTTTTTACTAAACATGTGGAAATAGTAAAAAATCTCAGTGAAATACATTTAATATGACTCAGACGTTCATTCACCCAGGGTCGCATGGTTTGAGAAAAATCGGGCATCCTGGTCTACATTTCCCACTTTAGGGTTCTAGGCACTGAACAAGCCCTACACACACCTAGGACCTCCTTGACATGACAAGTAATTTTATTAGGCCTATTTTAGAAAAAAACCATAAAGTAATGGGTTTTACCTTCATTAAATGCTTATAGGTTACATTTTATAATGTCAATTTCCAATTTATTATATTGGGATATGTCTTTTCCATATTCCTATTACTTCCTTTTTTTCCAAATGATGACATAAATCTTGAAATCTCATCATAAAACTTTATGAATTTTTATGTGACACTATTATACAGTAAAAATTTCAACATTATTTTCCATAAAAAAAATTTGGTAGTGAATACCATACCCATTTCCATTCATTAGAATTCACCTTTATACTCTAATAACTCTTTATATTAGGTATTACATGTATATATTATACAATCATTGATCATGGAATAAAATATGATGATAAAGGAATCAATGATTTATGATATATGTGGCACACATAACGTTGAGAAGATAATTAATGTGATGGTTTCACTCAAAATTATATAACACTCCAATGCATTGGGTAATGTTTTGTCTAATGAGAGGTCATATTAGGAAATGGAGTGAAAATGATTCCATTATGGGACTTTTTCCATTATGATATTTTGGAAGATAGTTTGGACCTATGTTTATGATGCAGTGTGTTATGAAGCATCCAAATTTCCTATGTAAGTTTTCATGATATATCATTCATGTTTAGGATTATCATTCATTTTATTCCCCATTGATAATTATATTTTTTAACCACCATTACATTATTCAATCTATTATATGTTTATTCCCTTTCTGGGTATTGTAACTCTCCATTTTCTTATGTTTTACCCCATGTTATTACATGTAGTTTCATGTATGATCATGTTATGGATGTTTTCAATAAAGATGATATATTTTCCTATTTAAAATTTTTATTTAATGTATCTAATTCCCTAAGACACTAGACATACCAATCTTTCAGGTTGTATTGAGTGTACTCTTATGTAATAAATCACGTCTTAATATTTTATAAAGAGTAGGTTCTTATAGTTCATTTCAATGGGAAATGTTTACATATTTTTGGTCTGGTATTATAAAAATTTAGAATAATCCTTATAGATAACACTATATATATGAAAAAATCTCAATATTTTTGGAAATACAGAGTGATTAGTTTATCATGAAAATATATCCATGTATTTATACTAAAAGTGGATGTGGTTCTAGAATAGATGTACTTGGGGGTAACAAATTTGACAAGGTGAATTGAGCCTGACCATTATAATCAGGTACATGACAATGGACCATACCGCACAAATTCCTTGACACTCATTGGGGGTATGCTTTGGTAAATTCATACTCTCATTATGAACCATTATCAATGTAAATAAAATACCCTTAAGAATATATGTTATGAAATACATTGTAGATGAAATAGAATAAAACCTATAAATTATAATTTTAACGAAGTAAATATTATTTAAAATTTAATCCTTTAAATTCATTTAATTCCACTTGATTTGTCAAATAGTGTAAAAAATAACCATCATTAATTTTACCATTATTTGGCCATTGTCTACAAATTGGACGAATTGTGAAAATAACCAATGTTATGCGCAATGTGATGAATACCCTCATGAGATGCCAAACTTTATTGGAGCAAGAATATCATACTTTATGATGATACTATCTAAGATGACTTAGGTTATTATTAAAAACATTTATTATTAGGAGTATCTGAATCCCACTATGAGAGAGCAATTAGTGATTGAGTCCTTTTTGTGACAAAGGCATCCAAATTTCAATGGAGCATCTCATCCCTCAACTAAAAAACAATGGATGAAAAACATTTTTATGATATTCTATATCATTCAATGTTCTGAAAAATTGAAGGTTCTACTCACTATTTAACATATATGGGGAGAAGATGATCAATGGTGGTCATTGACCATGAAAAAAAAGTCTGACTATGATATCGAAGATATGGGGTTGTAGTAATTCAATAAAAAAAATTGATAAATATTTTCCTCACAAAATCGATCATAAAATATAATGGGATTTCCTTGTAATCAAGAAAAACAATGACGAGTATATCAGGGTGTAAGTGGAAAACATAACCAAAACTGCATGATCTACCTCCGACTTTGTCGTTACCCTAGAATGAATGGTTACCGCTTCTTTGGTGGGATAAAACATATTATAAATAATTCCCAAGAAATCCTAGATGATGAAACCTATTCCAATATTTTCTAATGTTCCCTAAAATTCAAAATAGAGATTAGATAATCTCAAAGGTAACATGGGGATAAGAAGTGGAGTGCTCTGTTTAATTCTAGAGGATTGATGGTGAAATCTAATGGTGCTATGATGTTTCAATATCCCATATACAGAAGGTGTGAAAAGAAAAACTCTAGAAACTACCTAATGGGGGTGGATAAATTCTTTACTTGTGGAAGGAAGGGAACACAACTAGTGATTACTAAAAAAAGTAACCCACCAGTGAAACAACGGAAAGGAATTTTCTTGTCAACCATTATAGCACTGTTCATTGCTTCCACTATAAAGAACTGTAAATCTTTTAAAATCAATTTTATAAGAGAAGGATTTTCATAGAAAAAAATAACATCCAAGGTATAGATGGATATATTATTCAATCACAATAGTCATGGTGGATCCTCAAAATACAATAGTGATGGGAACATTAGTTATTTATTAAATAATAGTTAATGTACTTTAACATCCTAGTTCTACACATTCATTCATATCCAAAATTATTATTATATATATTCATACATCACAAAAATAAATGGAAGTAGAAATTTATATGAATATAATATATGTTGAAATTATTTCTTCCCAATTATATAACTCCACCTAATTGATTTTTTCGGCTAAAATGTCTAGTGAATGTTTTCATAATCTCATTTGTGTAATTTGATGAAATTTTGGGTATGGATTGAATTTCATTATGTAGATACAACAAATATTTCCAAAATAAGTAAATCAGTCTCTCTATTTATATAATTTAAGCTTTTTAAAACCTTTATTTTGTTAATTTTATAAATCCTTTATGAATTTCCAAAAATGGTTAATATATTTGAATCTTTTAAAACAATTTCATTAAGAGTATCCCTCAATTCCACAAAATTAAGGGTAATATTTTAATAAGTTAGAACCTTGTAATTATAAAATAACTAAAACCACTTACATTTTTAAGAAACCATAGTCAAAACCACATGATTCATTTTTTGGTTATTTTATTATAAAGAGGACAAAACCTATGCCTAGAAAAAAATACAAAATCCACCCACATTTCCAATGTAAACCCAACCAATATCCCCTTTTACTTCACTCAGAATCCATAGAGAACGTCATTTATCTTCCCCTACCTCTATAGATTCTTCCATAGGTTACTCAATATCTCATGAAGCTCCTCCTAAGAATTTGGAGCCACAAACTCAAGTATGAGATCCTTAAGTATCCTCTTTATTGAAAATAATATTTTATATTACGTATTTGTATTCTAATATGTTATTGTTTTTGAAATGTTGATCTACATCACTCATATTATCTTATTTTTTTATAATGAGATGATAGAACCCGTTCTCTATTATTAATCCCTCCCATAAACCTTAATGTACACCCATTGTTATGCAGAAATGTTGTATGAGATCCTCACTATCACATCAGTATCAATTGTTCCTTATTATTGTGTTATTTTTATTCCCAATTACATATTTGGAGACATTTCATTTCATGTCCCTATTTATATCCATTTTATCAACAAGTGATGAGAGACCCATTTCTCTCTCATAAACATATTTTATTAATTATTATGTGACATAGTTATGTTGTTGAAATTTCATTATGGTTTTCCATTCCAAAATAAGTGTGTACTGAATATCACACCCACATCCTCTAAATGGTATTCACAATTATAAAATAAAACCTATTTAATTTGGACTAACATGTATATATTCTGTATTCTATGATCATGGAATAAATTATGTTGATTAATGAATCCTTATTTTATGATCTCTGTGGAAAACTTTAACATGGAAATGATATGAATGTGATGGGTGCACCTAAAATTATATAGTTCCCAAATACATTGGGTAATGTATATCCTCATGAGACATAATGTTAGGAGAGGTAGGAAAACAAATTCCTTAATGGGATATTGTCCATAATGTTTCCTTAGATGTCATCCATGATAAATGTTTATTATGTAGTGTTTTATGTTTTTCAACATTTCTCATGTTTCATTTCTGTTATCATATTATATCGTTAATGTTTATGACTATAATACCTTTTATGTTTCCATTGATATACGTATTAACTAACATGTATTAATTTTTTCATGTAATTTCATCTTTATTCCCTTACTAGGCTTTATAGTTGAACCATTACTTATGATTCCCCCTAGGTTATATGATTATTTTTTACGTGTGATAATGTTAAGGATTTTTTTAAAAAAAGTTCTTGTTTTTTACTATTTCAAATTGTTATGTAATTTACCTAATTTAAAAATTTACTTGAAATATCAATATTTTAGTATGTATTAAGTGTAATTTTATTAATAAATGATTTATTAATTTGTAATTAAGTGTAGGGTTGTTATATTTATAGATAATTTTGATGCGGAAAATATAATCAAAGAAGTAATTCAAAGGGTATAAATATGAATATAACATAAAAAACCTAGTCAATGTAGTCTACATTAAAAAAAATTAAACCCCAAATTGTTCGTAAAGATTTTAAGATCAAGGAATGGAATAGAATAATAAATTAATAAATATACCTAATTGTGAAGAATGAAACATGTTTTACTTTAAAATTTCTTAAAGAGGGGATAATCATCAAAACAAAGGCAGTTTTAAGAGATAAGTTAAATGAAAAAGTGAAGTGTAAAAAATAATGTAAGACAATTTTTAAAATACTATTTTAAAATTATGGTTGTGTAGTTTTATGAATCACTTATTCATGTAGTTATGCTTGATAGCATCATGGTAATTCATTTAATTACAGTATATATAAACTACACAGTACACTATATAGATATAAAATATATATTCATAAATAGAGGCATGAATGTGAAATTGTAGTGACCAAGACCCATGTATCGAACAATCAGCGGCTATAATATTACATTGGAATAGATATAATGGGTTGAATTCCTAGAGACTAACCATTTTATTAGTCTTGGTAAAAAATATATATAAATGATTCCAATATTAAATTTTAATACAAAAATAAAAAATATTTTTTAAAAAATTAGATTATTCCCTCTGGAATATCCTTTTTTATCAAACATAGTTTACTTAATAGATTATTCAGAAATAAAACAAAATAAGTGGGAAGTAAATTTCTCAATAAGGGTTATTGGAAGTGGATGTTATATTGAATCAATAAATAATACATGATATAGAGTGATAAATAAATGAACCCATGTTCTTTTTGAATAAGTTGACAATAATGGTATGATAATTCATAAAAAATAAGAAAAGTAAAATCACTATGAATAGATTACATTTAATCAATAAACTATGATTTAAATGAATACATATATAGTATCATATATATAATATAATATAAAATAATAAATGAATTATAACTAAAGAAATGCTAAATTTACAGATGTCATGTATCCCAAAAACATGATATCATTTCTGTAATGACCTTTCACAAGTTGATTTTTAACAAACTAATATTAAGACTCTCCATATGAATGTTTAAAATTAATGTTTACAAATGTACAAGGTTTTCCAACAAATTTGGTCTAATGAGACTGTTGGGGCATAGGGGGGCTTGCATTAAACTATCCCAACTAGTGTCATTCTTTCCCAAATCATTCGGCATATATATATATATATATTAATTGATTTAATTCATAAAAAATGTATCTTATTATAATGTTTCCACATTGAGTAAAGGATACAGACTTATCGACATTTCCCATGTTAATGAATATAGATGTTATACTAAAAACTGTATGAAATATGGTATATGGTTTAAGAAATAATGTTATACATGATAAATAATATTTTCGTGTAGGGGAAATTTAATGTCTATAAGAATGTTAATCATTCATTTAAAAGTTAATAAATATAGAAAATTAATCACGGATGTGAATTCCAATAAATTCCATTTTCAAAGTAATCGTAAAAAATCCATGGGCAGAGTAAGGATGAAATAAATACATTATATACCCATTGGAGTCTCATTATTTTTTTTTTCATTTATGAATATAAATTTCATAAAAATATCCTTAAATATTTTTATATGAAAATAAACTTTTTTTTCTGATAAATATTTTGAGAAACCTTCTGCTTGAAAATATCTATTAGAAAAATTATATAATTTTTTTTAAAAAAAAATTATTTAAAATTAACCTATAAAAGTCAATAAATATTATTTTAAAAAAATTATTGGGCATGATGTTTGAAAATTATATTCATTCCTTAATTTTTAAGATAAATCATCCTTTCAAAATTTTAATAAAAGATAAACATTTATTGTTTTTAAAAAAAGATTTTATTAAAAAAATAATGTGAATCATAAAAATGGTTGAAAATGAATTTAATAAATAATTCATTAATGGGTAAAATATATTTGAAAAAATTTATATAAATCAATATTTTGGATGAAAACGGGTTTCATATAAAAGAGGGAAATGGTGTTGGATTATCTTAATAGAAATTACCAATTTATTTATATACCACAGTGTCGAGAAAGGATACCATTAAATGAAAATATCATGAATAACAAATTAGATGAAAAATTAAGGGATTATTTAAAAATGATAAAACAATTTCCTTAAATTTAAATTTAGGGATAAGAAATCTCGATGAAAATTTTATTGTGAGGTAAACCCTTGCAAGGATCTGAACATTTAAGTGAGAATCAACCAATGAGTTGATAATATATATCAACTACAAATACAATTATAATTAGTGGAAATAAAATATAAGAAAATAAAAATAAAGTTTACATATAATCTTATCTTGACATTATCAATGATGTAGACGTTTAACCATGTGGTTGGAAATTGAGTTAAGATATACCTGACATCACACCTCATTTTAATGGAATGTTATTTAAAATCTTGTATAGTAGGTTTAAAATTTTTATTAACTTTTTATAGAAATATTATAATATTTATATTATGTTATATTATCCTTCTATAAAATCCTATTACCATTTAATTAAAAATCATTCTTTGTTTTTAATGTCTCATGTATTAATTTCCTTTTTTTTGCATCCATGTTTCATAGTAAATGCTCTAATTATTTTTTATATTATATAGTTCTACATATATGGAAAAAAATAACTAAATAATAATAATATTTTTACATCAATGTTTCCTTAAAAAATCAGTACGGTTCTTTATAAAAAATAATCTACAATATGATCATAGAGATGGTACGATGTATGTACGCATCAGTAATGTTTTCATTATTTAGTTATAATAATTGAAAGAAGGTAAGCAATATTTTTCCTTCACATAACTATAATAGTGTAAATTAAACAATATTATATACTTATATATACAATCCATGTGATTTTTTGGATGAAAATAGAGTCACAGGTCTTCATGAAGGCGGTATTCAACACGTAGACGAACGACTTTGTCATGTTTCATTGAGTTAAAATGAAATAAGGAAAATGAGATATATATATATATATTATTTTTTAAATAATAAAGATGTACTATATATCATAATTTTTTATGTATATGAAATATACTAATTAAATTTATCCTTATCACCTTCCATGTTATGTGTTAGTGAAAGTTAAATCATATCGATTCACATGGCAGTAGTGTTCCATACACAAGAGCGACGTTATAGTGTCATCTAAAATTTTAAAATTAACAAGGTATATGTGTTATAATGAAAAATACGTATAATTATGTAAACTATGTTTTATATATACATTAATTAAATTATAATAGAAATCCTTTTTAGGTAGTAATCAAAACATGAATGACATCAGTTTGTGAGATGGGGATCCACTATACACATGAATGATGATTTCATTAAACATTATATGGTTGTTTTAGATGATTTTAGTTCATTAAATTAATAAAATAACATATATTACATGGAATATACTTAATTTATTAAATCATCATGGGTTAATAAGAATTTAATGAGTTTAATGATGATATTGTATAAAAAATAATATCAAATAACATTGTGTATTCTTGGGGTATTCTTTTTAGGTCTAAAATAAATCATTATTAGATTATATTCTGACACAAAATGAGTAATATAAATTTGGTTAGGGACGTTTTTAATTGATTCGGGTAGGGTTTGTTTGTGATTAATGTATTTATATGTGTTATGATATGACGAGAGTGAGTTCCCAATTATAATTGAGGTGTGGGGGTTTGTAAAGGACTAAAAAATATTAACTCTTGGGTGGTATCCCTTAAGACAGGTTCCTAGAAAATTGATAAAAAATGGATTTCAGGGTTTATGTTGTTTAAAAAAACCTCCACCACATAAATATACCATATTTTTATTTGGTTATTCTTTATCATTTATGATTACACAATTTTATACTATTTGTTTTTTTACCACATTAACATTTATATTTTTTTAGCCTATGTAATTTACCCTTCTAAAATAAAATTTAATTGAGTTTTACAATATCTTTTATATTTATTGATTCTAAATATGAAATATAATTCATTAAATAAAAATCTTATGTGTGTGTAAAATTAATTTTCACACAAATACATTTAATGCGCAAATACCAGTGTTATCTTCATTTGTGATAATTCATTTAAACTATTTTCACATTTCACGATAGTAAAAAATTAATTTGATCATATAAGAAAATATTATTCACTCTGATTAAAAATATGGAATCCATTTTTCTATTTTCAAATAACATAATATGTACAATTTTATATAAAATTTTTCAAACAAAAATGATGACAATGATGGTTTCAATGTTAAAATGTTACAAATTTTACAATATTGTATATAATAATTCAAAATGAAATTTTTTCAATTTAAATAACTTGGTTCAATAGATAAAAAATTGTGGTAATTTTAATTTAAAACAAATTAAAAAGAAAATTTATCAGTATAATATGTTTAAATTAAAATTTATTTATCAATTAAAATCAAGAAAATTTCACTCTAAATTAAAAAAATGGAACTTCTATTAAAAAATTATCCATAATATAATTTTCATAATATTCTTAAATAATCAATTTTTCCATCTTAAAATAAATTTTTTAAAAAGGGAAAATTTTAATTTTAATATATGTTTTCAAAGTGTAACTAAAATATCTTCTTGAAAAAAATATGTTTCCATAAAACATTTCTTTTCTTAAATGTGGTTGAAGTTTTATTTATAATAAATTATATTCAAATGAATTTTCTTTATATCTATATTTTCATATTTTAGTTAATACTATGCTTACCATACTTAACAACAGATAAGATATAATTTCAATATTAAATAAAATTTTTAATTTTATATCCTTTTTTTGGTAATGCTCTTCTATGTGTGTAATACTATCTTTGGAAGATAATAATTATTGAGGAAGATGCAATAAAAACTCAGTGTTATGTGTAACATAAACTATTGAATAAAATGTTACTCTTTTAAAATTTTGGGGCCTTACATTCTCCCCAAATTATATAATTTTCATCATTTAAAATTAATCATGATCTCGATGTTCCATGAGGTAATATTTGAGAAATTATTTTTTGTAAAACCCACATTGAATAAAGATTTATAATCTATAATATTAGTATGAAAGAATATAATGTACAAAGATCATATGGAATAACACATAACTAAGGTAATGAGTAGAATAACATTTGTGGATGGTTGTGATTTGGACATGGAAGAACATCCAATGTAATTATATAGAGTGGTTGAGGTTATTTATCACAAGAAATTAAATGATCAATTGAAAATTATGGGACTCAAAACCATAAATATGTGATTATTTAAATTAAAAATAGGTTAAAAATATGTGAATATAATATTATAATTTTTTCAAGATTCACTTACTAAAATTGGCGAATTATTTTACTGTCTTATAATTTTAAGGAAATATACATACTTGATATGTTTCTATTTCATAAGAGTAATTCCATCATTTGTTTGTTCATTGATAAATTTATAATTTATCCCCTATTATATGAAATAAATATCCAAAAATTATTAATTTTTTTCATGAACCTATAAAAATATCTTTTTAAAAAATTTATGATCCATAAAACAGTGGAATCCCTTTGCCAACCTCGATCTATTGTCAAAAGGAAATATCATTAGCACACGTTACATGTTATAATAAATTATTCTCTAGAACTCAAACATAACACCATGGGATCATCATTGATATTTATTTTTCAAATCATTTAAATTAAAAATTAAGTTATTTACTAGGATATATTGTAGGCCAGTGTTTCGTTTGAATCCGTTATCATCTTTTGGTCATGGGTTTAATCCCCACGTCATTTCCAGAAGTTAAAGGATGTCACCCCGCATGCGGGTTATCCTTTATTAAACAATATTATTTTAATTTCAATAAAATTCAAATAAAAATATTATAGAAATATTAAAAATAATGTTATTTTTTATATAAAATATTCAAAAATGTCTTAAATAATTATTTTTTAACAATGGATAATAATCTTATATCACTATTATTAAAATGTCATTATAGATCCTACTTACAATAAAGGTTAAAAATATAATTAAAATTATGTCATAAAAAATAAAATTCAATATTACTTAAAAGAAATTTCTTATAAAACATATTCTATCCATAAATTTATCTCAACAAATCCATAATGATGGTACTCTCCCATCACCAAAATCCCAAAATAGGTGTTTAATACTTGACAATATGATCATTCCTAAACCCAGTAATACCATGATTTTATTGTAAAACATAATTTAATGATGGTATATAATATTTTAACATATTCCAATTATGTTTCAGGATTCTTATTACCAAAATTCCATTGGTAAAAATACTTCTATAATTTATTTTTTTGAATTGTAACACATACTTATTCCATTTTATTTCCACGTAGATCCTTCCATCTTCTAAGCATTAACCTAGGTCTTTAATTTTCATAATCAATTCAAATATTTGTTAATGTTTCATAAATAAAATTTGAACTTTTTTTATATACCCATGGCATGTCAAACTACCTGCATAGTAAGGATTTTTGTAACATACCAAGTCTGTAATGAATAATAGATATTTTTATATATGTCTATTTATGAATTAGATAGTGTTTTAGAGGCTTAAAATTAGAATAAATCCAATCTTAAGCATGGAATACACTAATATTTTTAAAAGATTGTTTTACTGCCTTTTGATGGAAAACCATTTTTAAATCAAACTTTTGAAAATATTATAATCTCTATTAGTCAAAATAAACATATTATTTATGATTGGGACATTGAAATTTACATTGGATAATTTTTTGGTATTTTTCTGATAATGTTCATTTTTAATGAATAGTGAAAAATACTGCATTTTACATCAAAGATGATTTTTCACCCAATTCAATTATATGGTTATATTATCTTTTCAATTGGTCTTAAATTTTAATCTGAATATATTTTTAACATTTAATCCAATGGTGGTCATTAGTATTAATTTCACTTTGGAATTGGGCATAAACTAATGCCAAACTTTTCATAGATATTGTTTAAAAAACCCCGCTATTTGTTTTGACAACGGGAATTATTTTTAAATTAATTATTGCAATTTATGTGTTTGGAATTTGATAAAATTGATTACATATTTGGAATCAGAAGGTCCAAATAATTTAATCAAGACTCTTTTGTTTTTGGACATTATGAATAGTAACGACTGAAATTATATTTAATTATCTTGATTAATGAGTAATCGGGTAGTTAAGGATAATAAAATAATATCATAATAATAAACAATGACACAAAAATGTGTCATAATGTTACTTGTTGTCTCATGTCCGACCATGGGATGCCTTGTGCCAAACTTTGGGACCCCATGGAATCACTTTTGTGTGAAAGTGACTTTTTATCTTTTTATTTTTAAAGAAAGTTAAATATAACAAAGAATGTATCACCTGAGTAAAACATTTTTAATTTTGTCTACATAAATGATAAATTAGAATATAAATATTAATTGGAAATATAAAAAGATTTCCTACATCATAGTATTTATTTGTAATTTTTAGACATTAAATAAATTAAATTATTTATGACATCATGATGATGCAGCGATTACCTCATTAATAAAGTATTTAAATAAAATGAAAATATAATGTTAAAACTATAACATACACTTGTCAAAAACCTATTGTATGTGTATATTTCGAACCCTTATCACCTAATCTTCAAAATACATCAATTTGGGACCTTTAAAATCCGAAAATCATTTGAATATAAAGTAACATTTTGTAACTTTCCAAGAGTCCCCCTCCTCTCCTCTTATAAAAGGCCCCCACCTCTACCACCTAAACCACACCTCTGAAGACTCTAACTCAGCCAACCACTGACCATTTTGTCTCTAAAAATCCCTCTCTTACTCTTAGAAGCCTCAATTTGGACAGAAGTCTTCCCAAGGAATACTTTTAGCTCAAATCAAAGGGAGTTACCCGATTTTAAGGTAATGTCTTCACTTGTGTTCTTTTGTTTTATTTTGCTTCTCCAACCCCCTAAACGCTTTTTATTCATTTCTTATGTATCAACCCCAGTATATTCAATATACTAGTATGTTTTTATAAGAAGGATTCGATCTACACTTACACACACCTACATCTAATCGTTAATGAGCATATTGTTTCTGTGGATGGCGAATTTGTGCTTCACGAAACGATGATTGTTCAATATTCTTCAAACACCTTCAAAGGTGTCCATTAATATGTCAATATATTTATATATGATATATAGTATGTATATGTTTTACTTAAGCTTCTGTATTTTTAATTTATGGCATACCTTTATGGTTTCCATTATGGGTAAAGACGATATCTTCATTTTAGGAAGTGCGGACTACCGCCCCCTCAATGTGATTTGATTCTTTAATACGAAATGTGGTATGTATAAAGGATAGATTTAATGATATTATATATGATACCATTCTGGAATTATAATACTATTATGTATCATTATGTTTTAATTCCATTAAATAAGAAATAGAAATGGATGTAGCGTTCATGCGTACGTACGGCTTATCGTCTCCATGAACGGTGCATTTCATTCCTTACCTTTAAATGTTATGTAATATTATAAATGCATGTATATAATGGATATATATGATATATATTACATCTACATAATGAATATAATTCTTCATATAATATATATTATACCCCATGAAAAGACTTGTAATTATAAAGAGTTTATTTTTTGACTCAAGTACCAATGATCATTAAAACGACCGTTATTAACTTAAATGATTACATAGTGTTCATGAAATAGTAATAAGTGATATACAAAGTAATAATGAACTTGAAAAAGGTTCTTAAGAAAGTAGAAATTAACTCAAGTTTATTATTCAGGAGGTTAAAGAACAATCGAGTCAAGTCGGACACGAGGTAAGGGAACTTCTTAACCCAATTTCCATTCTTTGGGTTAATATACAACTTTCAAATTATGTCATGATATTATTATGTCAAATCTTGCATTTTTAAATTATTTATATATACTTATAGTGAATACAGGTAATAGATCTATTTTATTTTAAAAAATGATCTTTGTATGGGACTTCGTCTCAATCTCCTTTCATTGAGGCATATTTTGTATTATACACAACTCTCTTTTATACGGTGTATAAACCCCTTTGACTTTTATGATTATTCAAAAGGAATATTTTTATACGAAGCGTTTACTAAATGAAAAAAGGGAGAGTTTTTTTTCGTACGTATGCGGCGACAACACCTTCTCCGCCTCCGTGACCATTATTTGAGTTTTGGCTTCTTCTACAAGCCATAACATTTTTTGAATGAAAAATAAATACCATGTTTTAATTTTCATTTATTTTGGTATTGAAAATGGTTTTCATAATGTTTTTATATCAATGTGTTGTATTGATATCTTGTGATTGAAAAGTGGAAATGTTATGTTTCCTTTATGCATGTTTTATTTGATAAGAATATGTTATGGTTCTTGGGCATTGTTATGAAGACGGGTGGTTCCGTGATAAACT
Organism: Viscum album; assembly: GCA_963277665.1. Taxonomy (NCBI): domain Eukaryota; kingdom Viridiplantae; phylum Streptophyta; class Magnoliopsida; order Santalales; family Viscaceae; genus Viscum; species Viscum album. The sequence continues at coordinate 530,521,912 of OY728146.1, forward strand.
AAGGGTGGGTGAGCCCGATATAGCTCTCCAATGCATTGGGTAATGAGAAGGGGTTAAACGTTAAGGTTTCTCCGAAGAGATTTAGGGAATATACTGTGATGGGTATTCCAAACGTAACCAAGAGGGTTACTCCCTAAGTAATAATGTTATGAATTCCTCAAGTTACCTTTATGTCTTATGATTTCTATGATTTATTCATGATTTTATGAGGTATGTTAATGTGCTTATGTTTTATGGGTAAAGTATGATTTCATTCTTATGTATATATGAACTCATGTTTCCTTTCCATATTTTTATAACCCTTACTGAGATTTTTATGCTCATCCAATGTTTTTGAAATGATTTTCACAGGTCAAGGGAAAGGTACTTGATGTGATGATAGTGTTAAGGAAGTGTCAAGAAAGAATCCATGTTTTATTTTAAATATGTTTCCATTAATGGAAAAAATTAATACTACCTTTTATGTAACCTCTTTGTTTAAATGTGGAATGTAATGCAAGTTTTATGATCTAATTATCTAAAACTCTAAACCTGAAAATATCCCCAATGTGTAATCTTGTAATAACTAAAGATTAAGTAAGGTTTAAGGCTGGGGCCTTATAGTTGGTATCAGAGGTCGGTTTAGATAACATTAGGAGTTAGAATTCTATTAAATGATTATCCAAAATTTTTATGGTCAAATTGAAATGATATATCATTTCAAGATTACCATGTTTCTTCTCCTAAGATATTTCTATGTTAATAATGGATTTTCATAGAGGTAATAAAACAGATTTTCTGGGAAGGCATACAGAGGGAAATGACCTTTCAAATCAGTGTCCTGAGATGGTCAGAATCAGAACTAAACAGTTTGTTACAGTGATGGATCAGTTGACTCAAGTGAAAAATGTTGGTTTTTTTATTGACGATATTTTGGTTTTTTTCTAAAAGTGAAGAGGATAATGAAATTCATTTAAGGGTTATCTTGAAAGCCATAGAAGAAAAGAAACTGTATGGAAAATTCAGCAAGTGTGAGTTTTGGTCACAAAAAAATTCTTTCCTTGGTCACATTGTTTAAAAAAATGGCATAACTATTGATCCTACTAAAACAAAAGTTATTGAAGAATGGCCAAGACCCATAAATGTAACTGAGATATGTAGTTTTCTTGTTTTGGCAGGTTACTACCGAAGGTTTGTTGAATTTTTTTCACGGTTATCTATTCCAATGACTAAGCTAACTCGGAAGGGTGCTAAGTTTATCTGGACAAAATAATGTGATGATTGTTTTTAGGAATTGAAAAGAAGATTAGTGAATGCTCCAGTTTTGGCACTACCTTCTAGGAATGGTGAGTTTGTTATCTATAGTGATGCTTCATTGAAAGGAATTGGTTGTGTCCTAATGTAGAGTGATCAGGTAATTTCTTATGCTTCACTTCAGTTGAAAACTCATTAGGTAAATTATCCTACACATGATTTGGAATTAGCTGCTGTTGTTTTCGCTTTAAAAATTTGGAGGCAACATTTGTATGGAGAAAAGTGTGAAATATATACCGATCACAAAAGTTTAATGTATATATTCACTCAGAAATAATTGAACATGAGATTGAGGAGATGGTTAGAATTAATCAAGGATTATGATTGTACAATTCATTACCATTTGGGAAAAGCAAATAAAGTGGATGATTCTTTGAGTTCAAAAAGTAATGCTTCATTAACAATGTTGCGTTTGGAACGTGATCCTTTGGTTAAGGATTTGATGAACTTTGGCATAAAATTTGTTGGTGCAGGATGTCCTTCTATTTTGTTTCAGGTAGCAGTGAAATCTTCTCTATCAGACAAAATCAAGCAAGCACAGAAGCAAGACAGTGAGTTGCAGAAAAAGGTAGAGCTGGTTCAGAAGGGTAAGTTTCCTGAATACAACATTGATAACAATTGTGTTTTGAGATTTGAGAAGAGATTGTGTGTGCCTTGTGATTCACAGTTGAAGAGAGAGTTTTTATGTGAAGCTCATAGTTCTCCGTTTTCAGTTCATCCAGGAAGTACTAAGATGTATAGAGATCTTCAGGAGTATTACTGGTGGGACGGAATGAAAAGGGATATTGCTGATTTTACTGTGAAGTGTTTGACTTGTCAACAGGTTAAAGCCGAGCGGTAGTTATTGAAAGGGATGCTTCAGCCTTTACTAGTTCCAGAGTGGAAATGGGAAAATATATCCATGGGATTTGTTGTGGGATTGCCGAAGACACCTTGAGGTAATAATGCAATCTGGGTTATTGTTGATCGCTGGACTAAATCTGCTCATTTCCTTGCTATACGAGATACTTTTTCCCTAGATAAACATTTTCATTTGTATATTAAAGAGATATCCAGGTTACATGGAGTTCCCCTCTCCATTGTATCTGATCGTGATCCTAGGTTTACTTCTAACTTTTGGAAAGGCCTTCAGAAGTCATTTGGTATTGAATTAAATTTTAGTACATATTTTCATCCTCAATCAGATGGGTAGTCAGAACAAAAAATTCAGACTTTGGAAGATATGCCACGTGCTTGTTCGATGGATTATCAGGGAAGTTGGGACCAACATATTTCATTGGTTGAATTTTCATATAATAACAGTTCTCATTCTAGTATATAGATGGCACCATTTGAGGCATTATATGGGAAGCGGTGTCAAACTCCAGCTTTCGGGGATGAAGTGGGTGAAAGGAAGCTGATGGGACCCGAATTGGTAGAAGAGTTGGCAGAAATAGTTTAGCTGATACAGAAACACATGAGAACAGCTCAGAGCAGGCAGAAGAGTTATGCAGACAATAGGAATAAGGATCTCTCTCTTAAGGTAGGTGATCATTTTTTCTCAAAGTCTCACCATTGATAAGTGTGATGCGATTTGGTAAGAAAGGAAAGTGCGTCCAAGGTTTATTGGACAATATAAAATTCTGGAGAGAGTTGGATCATTTGCTTACCAAGCGGCTTTAGCTCTGATTTTATCTCAGGTACACAATGTTTTTCATGTTTCGATGTTAAGAAAGTATATGCCAGATCCATCTCATGTTTTGAGACCAGAGGTAGTTCAGTTGGAAGAGAATCTATCTTATAAGGAACAACCGGTTCAGATTCTTGATCATAGGGAGAAAGTGTTGCGGAATATGGTGATTCATCAGGTAAAGGTTTTTTGGAAAAACCACATGATTGAAGAGGCAACATGAGAATCTGAAAATGTAATGAGCGATAAATACCCCCACTTATTCGATAAGTAAATAAATTGTGGGGAGGAAATTTTTTAAAGGGGGGAAGGATGTAACATCCCAAGTAAGTAATGAATAATAGATATTTTTATCTATGTCTATTTATTTATTAGATAGTGTTTTAGAGGCTTAAAATGAGAATAAATCCAATCTTAAGCATGGAATACACTAATATTTTTAAATGATTGTTTTACTGCCTTTTGATGGAAAACCATTTTTAAATCAAAATTTTGACAATTTTATAATCTATATTAGTCAAAATAAACATATTATTTATGATTGTGACATTGAAATTTACATTGGATAAATTTTTGGTATTTTTCTGACAATGTTCATTTTTTAATGAATAGTGAAAAATACTGCATTTTACATCAAAACTGCTTTTTCATTAAATTTAATTATGTGGTTAGATTATCTATTCAATTGGTCTTAAAGTGTAATATGAATATATTTTTACCATTTAATCCAATGGATGTCATTATTATTAATTTCACTTTGGAATTGGGCATAAACTAATGCCAATCTTTTCATAGACATTGTTTCAAAAAAAACCCGCTATTTGTTTTGAAAACGAGAATTATTTTTAAATTAATTATTTAAATTTCTATGTTTGGAATTTGGTAAATTTATTTACATATTTGGAATCAGAAGGTCCAAATTATGTAATCAAGACTCTTTTGATTTTTGGACATTATGAATAGTAACGACAGTAATTATCTTGAATTATCTTGATTATTGAGTAATCGGGTAGTTAAGGATAATAAAATAATATCATAATAATAAAAAATGACACAAAAATGTGTCCTAATGCTACTGGTTGTCTCATGGCCGACCATGGGTTGCTTTGTACCAAACTGGGGGACCCCATGGTATCACTTTTTTTGTGAAAGTGACTTTTTATCTTTTTATTTTTAAAGAAAGCTAAATATAACAAAGATTGTATCACCAGAATAAAACATTTTTAATTTTATCTACATAAATTATAAATTGGATTATAAATATTAATTGGGAAGCTAAAAATATTTCCTACATCATAGTATTTTGTTGTAATTTTTAGACATTAAATAACTTAAATTATTTATGACATCATGAGGATGCAGCGATTACCTCATTAATAAGGGATTTAAATAAAATTAAATAATAATGTTAAAACTAAAACTTACATTTATAAAAAACCTATTGGATGAGTATATTTCAAACCCTTACCACCTTATCCTAAAAATAAATCAATGTGGGACCTTTAAAATCCGACACTCATTTGAATATAAAGTAACATTTTGTAACTTTCCAAGAGTGCCCCTCCTCTCCTGTTATAAAAGGCCCCCACCTCTACCACCTTACCCACACCTCTCAAGCCTTTGGCTCGGCCAAAAACTGTCCATTTTGTCTCTCCACGTCCCTATCTTACTCCTAGAAACCTAACATTGGGCATAATTCTTCCCAAGGATGACTTTGAGCACAATTCAAAGGGAGTTACCTGATTTTAAGGTAATGTCTTCACTTTTGTTATTTTGTTTTATTTTGCTTCTCCAACCCCATAAACTCTTTTTATTAATTTCTTGTGTAACAACTACAGTATCTTCAATATACTAGGATGTTGTTATAATAATTATTTGGGCTACACTTACTCACACCTACATGTAATGGTTAATGAGCATACTGTTTCCGTGGATGGTGAATTTTTGCTTCACGAAACGATGATTGTTCAATATTTTTCAAAAACCTTCAAAGGTGTCCATTAAGATGTAACTATATTTATATATGATATATAGTATGTTTATGTTTTACTTAAGCTTCTGTATTTTTCATTTATTTAATACCATTATGGTTTCCATTATGGGTAAACATGATATCTTCATTTTAAGAAGTGCGGACTACCGCCCCCTCAAAGTGATTTTATTCGTTAATACCATATGTGGTACATATAAAGGACATACTTAATGATATTATATATGATACCATACTAGAATTATAATACTATTATCTATCATTATGTTTTAATTCAATTAAATAAGAAATAGAAATGGAAGTAACATTCATGTGTACGTACGACTTACCGTCTCCATGAACGGTGCATTTCATTCCTTACCTTTAAATGTTATGTAATATTATAAATGCATGAATATAATGTATATATATGATATATATAACATCAACATAATGAATATAATTATAGATATAATATATATTTTTCCCCATGAACAGACTTGTAATTATAAAGAGTTTATTTTTTGACTCATGTACCAATGATCGTTAAAACAACTGTTATTAACTTAAATGATTACATAGTGTTCATGAAATGGTAATAAGTGATATAAAAAGGAATAATGAACATGAAAAATGTTCTTAAGCAAGTAGAAATTAACTCAAGTTTATTATTCAGAAGGTTAAAGAACGATCGAGTCAAGTCGGACACGAGGTAAGGGAACTTCTTAACCCAATTTCCATTCTTTGGGTTAATATCCTACTTTCAGATTATGTCATGATATTATTATGTCCAATCATGTATTTGTACTTTATTTATCTGTACTTATAGTGAATACACGTAATAGATCTATTTTATTTAAGAAAATTATCTTTGTATGAGACTTTGTCTCAATCTCCTTTAATTGAGGCATATTTTGTTTTATACACAACTTTCTTTTTATACGGTGTATATAACCCTTTGACTTTTATGATTATTCAAAAGAAATATTTTTATATGAAGCATTTACAAAACGAAAAAAGGGATTGTTTTTTTTGTTTTACGTATGGAGCGACAATGACTTCTCCCCCGCCGTGACCATTATTTGAGTTTCAGATTCCTCTACAAGCCATAACATTTTTTGAATGAAAAATAAATACCATGTTTTACTTTTCATTTATTTTGGTATTGAAAATGTTTTTCATAATGTTTTTATAACAATGTGTTGTATTTATATCTTGTGATTGAAAAGTGGAAATGTTATGTTTCCTTTATGCATGTTTTATGTGATAAGATTATGTTATGGATCTTGGGCATTGTTATGAAGATGAGTGGTTTCGTGATAAACTAAGGGCGGGTGAGCCCGATATAGCTCTCCAATGCTTTGGGTAACACGAAGGGGTTAAACGTTATGGTTTCTCCGAATAGATTTAGGGAATATACTATGATGGGTATTCCAAACGTAACCAATAGGGTTACTCCCTACATAAGAATGTTATGAATGCCTCAAGTTACCTTTGTGTCTTATGATTTCATTGATTTATTCATGATTCGATGAGGTATGTTAAAGTGATTATGTTTTATGGGTAAAGTATGATTTAATTCTTATGTATATATGAACACATGTTTCCTTCCCATATTTTTATAACCTTTACTGAGCTTTGTATGCTCATCCCATGTTTATGAAACGATTTTCACAGGTCAAGGGAAAGGTACATGATGTGATGATAGTGTCAAGGAAGTGTCAAGAAAGAATCAATGTTTTATTTTAAATATGTTTCCATTGATGGAAAAAATGAATACTATCTTTTATGTAACCAATTTGTTTAAATGTGGATGGTAATGCATGTTTTATGATCTAATTATCTAAAACTCTAAACCTGAAAAGATCCTCAATGTGTAATCATGTAATAACTCAAGATTAAGTAAGGTTTAAGGCTGGGGCCTTATAATTTTTGTCCTAAACATGGTGATGGTAATTTCAATACCAATGCACTCTCTCCAATGTTATTACCCATATGTACATCTATTTCACAAGCACATCCAAATGTTTTATATAAAATTTTATTTATTTCTAGTAAATTCAACATAATATATACCTTAAAAATAGTTTAGGATGTTCTATTATACATATCCTCAATGTTTTTCTTAGAGTTACATTCCTTAATATATGTTTTTCAGAATCCAGTTCTCATGGTTTATATTAATATTCATCTGATACCAACTATGGAAACCCTAAACCTAGTAGCCCAATGTTGGTGGGATCTTTATTATACATGAATAGATACAACCATTAAAATATTAGATAACCATATAGTTTATTATTCTAGGTAAACTATATATATAAATGATTCAAACATTAAAATTGAGTATAAAATTTTAAAAAAAATATGTTTTATAATAACATCATTCCAAATAGAATATTATTTCATATCAAACATATTACATTTCATGGAATCCATAGAATGAAAAAAATTATGGGTGACATCAAATTGTCAAAAATTGTTTTTTACAACAGAACCATTCATAAATCAATAAAGGGAAATCAAAATGGAGTGGTGAAGAAGTTAACAAACATACCATCTATATAACTAAAATATCATGTTATGTTAGGGAATAATGAATATTTCATCATTACTAATTGATAACATTTTCTATTTAATCAATAAGTTGAGAATAAAATGCATCTATATAAAATATGATAGAGAAAATATCATTTATAATAAAAATAATCATTAAATGATTAAAATGATTAATTATAAAATTTCATGTTTCCCAGAGAATTGATACATTTAACATCATGACCTTTCACAAAGATGGTGTAGAACATAATACTCTTAAGAACATTCAAACGATAATTTAAAACTACTGGTTACAAACACGTAGGGTTTAGAAAAATTATTTGGTCTCATTAGTATACTGATGCATCAAGGATATTACCTTAAAAGGACTCAAACCAATGTCAAAATTTCCCAATGCATTCCTCATATAATAGGAAAATATATTTAATTATTTATAAAAATTCATTATCATAATGTGTCTGTATTGAGTAAAGGATATACATTTATCATTATATATCTAGTTAATAAAATAATATTCAATGTAAAGACCGATTGTAAAAATGATATATGTTTTATTAAAAAAATATATCCATTATAAATAATGTTCAAATTTATGGAATATTTAATATCCTGATGAATGTGCATAAATCAATGAAATCATACTGACTAAAACAGAAATCAATGATGTGGATCTCAATAAATTCCTTAGTCAATGTGATTATACACCATCTAGAAGATGATTAAAGATAGTATCTATAAAATATATATCTAGTGGATTAGTATTAATGGTTTTTGAAATTAATCAACATGAACACCAAAAATATTTCATTCAAAACGTTTTTGAGGAAAATTTCATTTTTATCTTTCAAAACATTTTGAAAATAATTTTCCATGAATTTCACATTTAAAAAAATTATGAAAAACATTTGAAAATATTTTTCATTGAAAATAATCATTGAATATTATTAAATATTCTTTATAACATATCATTATTCATGATGTTTGTAAATTCCATTCATTCCTTTCCATGTAAAAACTGTTGAGCAATGTATTGTTTTCAAACAATTCAAAATAATGTTTTTTAAAGGGGGAGATTATTTCAAATAATACTCTGTCTCTTTATGATGATTTTGATGATCACAAATACCCTTAATTATTTACTAATTATTTCGTTGAGTATTTTGCAGGAATTTATTTTATTTATTTATTTCATACAACGAGATTTCATACTTCATTTATTCCAAGATCAATTTTAGCGTGTTCTGGAATCACTGTAGCACGAGATCAATTTTAGCGTGTACTGGAATCACTGTTCATACCCTACGTTGATGAACGTAACGTATGGATGAAAAGTTTACTTTTTATGTTAAAAGAAACGTATGGTTAAGGAACCTTACGTTATTTTGAAACGTATGGTTAATGAATCTTACGTTGTTGAAAAGTATGGAAGAAGAACATTACGTTTGGAAGGAACCTTACGTTTTCGTTGTTGGACAAGTATGGAAGAGAAACCGTACGTTAGTTTTCAGTGTTGAGTTTGTTTCTCAAAAGTATGGATCATCAACCTTACTTTTATAATCAACCGTACGTTCTTTGGAGAGTTGAAGCAAGACAAAGTATGGATGATCAACCCTACGTTTGAATGCTGAAGAGAAAGTATGTATGTTCAACCTTACGTTTGTGAACCGTACGTTTGTGAACCTTACGTTTGTGAACCCTACGTTTGGAGCCACGTCATCAACCCTACGTTTGGCGTCGGGATATTTTTGACAGACGATATTTCCTTTTGCATTGGTCAAACAAGCGGATTATTATGCGGATTTCGAGCCGATTCTTAAGTACGACTTTGACTGAATCAAAGACGATTTACAACGGATTACTGATTGATTTAAACGGAGCTTTTTATGCCGATTCTTCAGGGGAGTTACAACGGCTCTGTTATTTCATTTAATATCGCGAATCTAAAGGAGATTTTTATGGATCTATTTATGCGGAAGAATTTCTCAGATTTGAATATATATGTTCTATCTTGGAAACTTCGAATTTTATATATATACATAGGAAAGTGTGTGAAAGATATAGATTGATCTTTTAACGAGCAAGAAACAGAGACTAAGTAAAGGCGTTCTTTTCTGGTGATCGAGAAGAAGTGTAAAACCTTTATTACCGAAGGAAGATCTTGATAGCAGATTCACGTGTTCTACATCGACTATCTGTTGTGAATCTATTGCTGCTGAAGTTGTGAAGTTTCTGGTAATATCTATTGCAACTGGATCGACTCAGAACTGTTTTGATTACAGAACTTTATTTTCTGAAGACAACGATCTATCTACTGTCAATTGCATTCTGTTGCAATTGTGAAGAACAACTGGAGAAGTGTTTTCTTTATCGAAACCCTTTTTTATTTTTGAGTGATCAGCTTCTCGTTCTAAGCTGTGTGGGTTCGTGTTTGAACCAGGAAGGCTGTGTTTGCCTGAATCTTGTAAAGGTGTCAACTGCCTGTACTCAGTTGTGAACAGGTCTGTGGAAACGAGGACCAGATAGTGAAAATCGCCAAGCTCGTGGATTTGAGCGTTGGTGGAGTGGACTAGGGGCCTTCTGTTCCCCGAACCACTATACATCTGTGTGTTCATGCTTTTACTTTTTCCGCTGCATATTTAATTGAGCAAAAGCATAGTGGACAGAATTTGTCTAAATTGAAGAGATTGTAATAATTTTGAAAAGACACAATTCACCCCCCTCTTGTGTGTAATCCGTAGATTCAGATCCAATAATTGGTATCAGAGGAGGAGCTTCTTATTTTTAAAGTCTTATCAAGCTAGAAGTATTTAAAGATTATACATAGTGTATCATGGCTGATATAAGAGAGGGAATGTCAATGGTCAGAGCACCTTACTTTAATGGAGATAATTATGGCTGCTGGAAATCAGGTATGATTATTTATCTGAAAAATCTTGGTTACAAAGTCTATTCAAAGATTCTGACTCCCTATGAAATTCCTGAAAATCCCGATACATGGAGTGCTGCTACAGAGGCTGAGTATGACATAAATTCAAAAGCTATGAATGCAATCATCTGTGGTCTACGACCAGATGAATTTAACAGAGTATCTCAATGCCCGACTGCATATGAAATGTGGCAAACAATAGTTGTTGCTTATGAAGGAATAGATAATGTAAGACAGATGAGATATGCAACTGCTAAGTTAAAATTCGATACTTTCAGAATGATTGAAGGAGAGAGCATCACTCAGATGAATGGAAGATTGACAGAAATTTTCAATAATATAACAGCTCTAGGAGAACCAATCAAGCAGGCTGATCAAGCGTTGAAGGTACTGAGAGTACTTCCTACTCGATGGAATGGAATCTCTGCAGCAATCAGACAATCAACTTCTGTTAAAGATCTAACTATGAGAGAACTGATTGGTACATTGATGATGTACGAAGCTGAAATGAAAGATGAGGTAAATGAGCATAAAGTCTACATAAAAAGAGAAAATACTGCTTTGAAAGTTACTTCTCAACAAAAGGATAGAAAGATGAAGAACAGAGAAGTAAGTGCTAAATCAGAAAGCTCTGATTCTTTAAATTCGGATGAAGAACTGGCTCAGCTAGCCAGAAAATTCAAAAAGTTCTATAGTAAGAAGAAAGACGTCAAGAAATACTTCAAAAAGGATAGCAAGGAAGTGAGATGTTATGAATTCAAAAAGATGGGACATATCAGACCGGATTGCCCAAAATTGAAAGATGCAAAGAAGAAGAAATTCTTCAAAAGAGATGATTATGAACAGAAAGACAAGAAAGCTATGAAAGCTACTTGGAGTGTTTCTGAAGACTCAAGTAATTCTTTTGAATCAAGCTCAGAGAAGGAGGAAGCCAATTTAAAAGAAAATATGTGTTTCATGGATGAAACTGATGAGGTACACTCATACTACTCCTTTGACTCAAATAATGAATCAAACTCTGAAACAAGCTTCTCAAATAAAAAACTTGCAGCTTACTGCAATATGCTTGAAGAAAGGTATGACTCATTATTTAAAAAATATAAATCTATAAAGAAATTGCATAAAGCTATTTCAGATGAGAGAAATACTTTGCTAAAACAACATAAGGAATTAATTGACAAATACAACTCTGCTGACTCAAATAAAATTAATTTTGAATCAAAAATAAAAACTCTACAGGATGAAGTAGAATCTTATAAAAAGGCTGCATTAGTTTTTACAAAAGGATAAAACACCTTAAATGAGATACTTGAAAAAACTGTAATTAAAAAGGAAAGGTTTGGAATTGGAAGTAAAGGAGAAAAACCTAAGTTATAAAAAAATTATTTTGTTCCTAGCACTAAACAGGTTATTTGTAACTACTGTGGAACAAAAGGTCATATAGCTAAAAACTGTTTTCTAAGAAAACCTCAAATATGTGGAATTAAGAAAGATTATATTTCCAATAATCTATATGATTCAATCAATTTTAAGAAAACAAAGCAAATCTGGATACCCAGATCACTGCTTGCTAACACTCCTGGACCCAACAAAATATGGGTACCAAAGCAATTTGTTTAAATGTCTTTGCAGGTAGCAGGTCACCAAAGAAAGAAAGAAATATGGTATATGGACAGTGGCTGCTCAATACACATGAGTGGAACTTCAGCTAATTTCTCTTCTCTTACTCGAAAGGAAGGAGGACTTGTCACCTTTGGTGACAATGCCAAAGGAAAGATTATTGGTATTGGAACAGTTGGAGATCCAGAGACAGTCTCAATCAACAAAGTACTTTATGTACAAGGGTTAAAACACAATCTGATAAGTATCTCTCAACTCTGTGATGATGGATACACTGTTGATTTTACTAACAATAGTTGTACTGTTTCTAAAGATAAACTGTTTAAGTTTAGAGCACCCAGAACTGATAATGTTTATACTTTGGATTTGTATTCCTTGTGTAAACAACAAGTAAACTGCTTAACTGCTAATATAAGTGAATCCTGGATCTGGCATAGAAGACTTGGTCATTGCAATATATATGATTTACATAAATTATCTATAAAACATCTAGTTTCTGATTTGCCTAGTCTCAAATTTGAAAAAGACAGATTCTGTGATGCATGTCAGCTTGGCAAGCAACACAAATCATCATTCAAATCTGTTAATAAAGTTGCTACAACTAAGCCTCTAGAACTTATCCATATGGATTTGTTTGGACCTTCAAGAGTAGCATGTTTAGCTGGTAAATTGTATGTTTATGTATTAGTTGATGATTATTCTAGATTTACTTGGATTTTCTTTTTGAAAAATAAAAGTGAAGCTTTTAGTTTATTTGAAGGTTTTTGTAAATCTATTCAAAATGAAAAAGGTTTTAATATAATCTCATTGAGAAGTGATCATGGTGGAGAATTTGAGAACCAGGAATTTAATTCCTTTTGCTCAAACATGGGTATTAAACACACCTTCTCTGCTCCAATAACACCTCAACAAGATGGGATTGTAGAAAGAAGAAATAGAACTATTCAAGAAATGGCTAGAACTATGTTAAATGAATATAGCCTACCTATATATTTCTGGGCAGAAGCTGTTAATACAGCTTGTTATATAATGAATAGAATTTTAATAAGACCTATTTTGAAAAAGACACCCTATGAACTATGGAATAACAGAAAACCTAAAGTAAATTACTTTATAGTTTTTGGATGCAAGGTTTACATCTTAAATACCAAAGATAATCTTGGTAAATTTGATCCAAAATCTGATAAAGGTATTTTCTAAGGATATTCTGCAACCTCCAAAGCTTATAGAGTCTATAATAAAAAGTCAAGGATTTTTGAAGAATCAGTTCATGTGAAATTTGATGAATCTGATCCTTTTGAGAAAAGGATAGAACAAATAGATGAACCTGATTCTAATGAAAACATGAGACTTGAGAATTTAAAGAATGATTTTGAAAATGATATAAAAAAAATTCAGTCCAGTTCAGAAGAACATGATACTGAAGAACCTTTGAATGTAATGCCCAGACAGTCTAGAACCTTAAAGAATCACCCTTTAGAATCTGTGATAGGTGACTTAGAGACTGGTATTCAAACTAGAAGAAACTTTGGAAACATAGTTGAATTCTCTGCTTTCCTATCCCAACAAGAACCTAAGACCATAGAAGAAGCCTTAGATGATGAGAGCTGGGTAATAGCAATGCAGGATGAATTGAACCAGTTCAAGAGAAATAAGGTTTGGGAATTAGTTGAAAGACCACATGATTATCCAGTAATAGGAACTAAATGGGTCTTTAGGAATGAACAGGATGATCAAGGGATAATAACTAGAAATATAGCAAGATTAGTAGCTAAAGGATATAATCAAGAAGAAGGAATAGATTATGATGAGACCTTTGCACCTGTAGCCAGGTTAGAAGCCATTAGAATTCTTTTAGCCTATGCATCTTATATGAATTTTAAATTATTTCAGATGGATGTTAAATCTGCCTTTTTAAATGGTTATTTAATGGAGGAAGTTTATGTTGAGCAACCTCTTGGTTTTGAAAATTCTCAAAAACCAGATTCTGTTTTCAAACTTACTAAAGCTCTTTATGGCCTTAAACAAGCACCTAGAGCTTGGTATGAAAGACTAAGTTCTTTTCTTTTGAAAAATGATTTTACTGTTGGACTAGCAGATCCAACACTCTTTAAGAAAACTGTGAAAAATAATGTTTTGTTGGTTCAAATTTATGTTGATGATGTAATTTTTGGATCGACCAATAAAATTCTTTGTCATGAATTTTCAGAATTAATGCAAAAAAAATTTGAAATGAGTATGATGGGAGAATTAAATTTCTTTTTGGGTCTTCAAATATTTCAAAAAGATTTTGGAAATGTTTTAAATCAATGCAAATACATTACTGATTTACTTAAGAAATTTGGACTTGAAAACAGCAAGACATTTACAACTCCTATGTGTACTAATATAAAACTTGATTTGGATGAAACTTGAAAATCAGTGGACAACAAGTTATATAGAGGTATGATTGGTAGTTTGTTATATCTTACTGCTAGTAGACCAGATATAATGTATTCAGTATGTCTTTGTGCTCGATTTCAATCAAATCCCAAAGAATCCCATTTAACTGCTGTTAAAAGAATTTTTAGGTATTTAAAAGGTACTATTTATCAATCTCTGCTTTATCCAAAAACCTCTGATTTTAATTTAATTTCATATTCAGATGCTGACTTTGGAAGCTGTAGATTAGATAGGAAGAGTACTTCAGGAACATGTCACTTTTTAGGAAAGTCTTTAGTATCATGGTCTAGTAAGAAACAACACTTAGTTGCCCTGTCAACAGCCGAGGTAGAATATGTGTCTGCAGGTAGTTGCTGTGCACAGGTGTTGTGGATGAAAAACACTCTTATGGACTTTGGATTAAATTTCAATAATACACCTATTTTATGTGATAATACTAGTGCAATTAATATTTCAAAAAATCCTATTAGTCATTCTAGAACTAAGCACATTGATATAAGACATCACTTTTTAAGAGATCATGTGTTTAAAAAGGATATATTTTTAGAATTTTTAAATACAGAAAATCAATTAGCAGATATTTTTACTAAACCACTTCCCACGGCAAGGTTTGAATTTATTAAGGGGGAGTTAGGTTTATTTAATTTTAAATAGTTTTTTTAAATCTTATTCTGTTTTCGAATTCTGCTTAATTTCTGTTTCCCGCTATAAGTAATTTTATTTTGTTTTAAATAAAAGTAATGATTAGTGATTACACGGGAATCAAGGCTGTCAGAACCGTTTCACCTTCTAAACTGTTTCACCTTTTTCGGAAACCCTTTCGAAAACCTAGAACCGCAAATCTGCTCCAAAACCCTTTTCTGAATCTTCAAACCCTAAACTTACGAACCTTCAGAAATCATTGTTGAAATGTCAAAGACTAAGCGTCCAGATGAAGCTGAGAGCAGTGCTGCAAAGAAACCTAAAGTAGTTGGTCGGAAAATACTGCAAGGTAAAGTCATCGATTTAGAATGGCTGTTTGAAACTAATTTACTGTTGAAGCAAGCGTTGTCGTTTCAAAGCCTTGAGCAAGCTTTTAATAGTGAAAATTCTGAGTTTCTATATGAGGCAGAAATGAGACATTTCTTTAGAACTGTTCAGTTTAGCCTTGGAGATACGGAAGATAGTTTATTGGCTCAAATAGAGGATAAGGACTTTTCCATATCATCTGTAGAGATAAGTCAAATTCTTAACTGCCCTCATGAAGGAGTTTTTCATTTAGATTTACGGAATATTGGAGATTCTGTACATAAGTCTGAAGATATTATGTCTTTTCTGTTTGGAACCAGAGTGATAAAGAAGATGTTTATTAAAGATTTGGAGCCCGATCAGAAAATCTTGGTAAAATTTGTTCAGACTGGTTTAGCACCAAGGATGGATGAGATGGAGAAAATCCTATACCCTGACATGTACATAATGTATCTTCTGATGTGTGATATTAAGTTTAATTTTCCTCGGTTTATGATAAGATATCTGAGATACTGCTGTCAGAGTGAAGCAAGAATGACCTTTTTCCCTTATGGAAGGTTCATTTCTTTGTTTTTGCATAAAAGAGGAACGATCAGATTGGTAGATGCTGGGGTGAAATGTCACCACAGTAATGTTTTTAATGCTGGAACTTTAAGGAAAGTAGGATACTTTTGGAGCACAATTAAAGGAAAACTCTTACCTGTTGGAGCTGAGGAAGACTCGGAGAGTGCTCAGGCTCAACCGGCTAAGTCCAAGGAGGGACAAGCAGAATCAAGGGTTAGTACAGTGGCAAGGAGAATTCGTTTTGAGATGGAGGAAGTTGAGGAAGATAGAAGTCAAGAAGGACTTCAATCTAGAAGGAAGAGGTCAATTGATGAAGAAATTATCTCTCCTGCCTTGAAATCCTCTGAACCGGTAATTTATTATTCATTTGTGAGAGAAGCTGTTGTGGAGCAGACTGCACTGATAGAGGAACCAGTAGCTCAACCGGAAATCCAAAAAGAACCTCAATCTGCTGCTGTGGCTGTTGAAAAAGCAATTCCACAAGAACAACTTATGGAGGCAGTGCCTGGTGAAGAAGTGGCCCGACCTCAAGATTTACAAGAAAATATTGTTCTTGACCAATCAGTAGAAATCAGAGAGACTACTGTTCGTGATGAACATAATTCTGAAGCTAATACAGAGGTACTTCAGGAAGATTTTTCAGTGGAAGAGTTTCAGGCTTCAAAAGCTAGTTCAGTGGATCAACCTTGTCAGGACAAGGACAAAGAACAGTCAGATGCAGATTCTTTACCACTTTCCCTGCCTCATCAACCTTTTTCTGGACATGAGAATAGAGCACAGGATGCCCCTGATTCGAGAAAAGAAGAAGTTGTTGAGCTGTACAAGCGTATCTCTCAGTTAGAATCTGAGAATGTTAGTCTCAGAAATTCTCTGAACTTAGAGCAGTTGAAGTTTCAGAAGCTGAAAGAATGTACTGTTTCAAGACAGGAAGTAGATTTGTTTAAGACTGATATGCTGCATGCTGTTGATTAGTTAAAATCAGAGATGGTAAATAAAGATGATATGTCTGAGTTGAAGATTTACATGGAGAATAAATTTGAGTCTGTGGCAAACAATGCTGTGAGTGGATCAGGCTCTTCACCTGATTTTATTCGGAGATTTCAAGCAATTACAGGAGCACTAAGCAATATGAGTGACAGATTACACGATCTTCAGTGTAATAGTGCCCCTTTGTCAGTTTTGCTAGATAATCAGAAATTTTTAGTGGATCAGTTGACATCTGGAGAGCAACCGATTAGGATTCTTTTGAATCAGTTATCAGAAAAGCTGGCTCTTTTTGTTGAAAAAGAAGAAAGAATGCATGAGTTTTTCAGAGTTAATTTGATTGAAGATATTCATATGACTCAAGAGAACAGAGATCTTATCATCAAGTTAGGAGATGGGATGATGAAGAGGCTCAGAGAACAGTTTACAGAGATCAAGACCGTGATTCAAAGGAGATAGACACCTTTTTTTTTCTCCCTGTCTTATCCATGAACCTTGATTCCTCTGTATATCACAATCGTTTATATATATAACAGCTTGTGAATGAAAATTCTTTTCTTACTTTTTTTTTGTTGTTTATTGATTTATGACTAAGTTAGCTAGTATAACAAATTCACTTATTCATACACAGTTAATTATAGCATTTACTTATAGTTCAGTGCAATATTGAATGTGTTCAAATACGTAATTTTTCATTCTTTTTGATATCACAAAAAGGGGGAGAATTTGGATAAACACAACATTTAAATTCATTTGTTTCCTATGAAGGAATTTAGATATATATACGACATTTATCTTTTATCTTTTTTTAGCTGAAAATTTATTTTTATGGGGGAGAAATTTTATTATAGTTAAATATTGTTTTAATCCTTTCAGAATTCTAAAATTTTATAAAACTAATTTTTTTTTCAATAAAGATTGCAATTAAATTAGTTCTATTATTTTATGGGTTTTGTGATCATCAAAAAGTGGGAGATTGTTGAGCAATGTATTGTTTTCAAACAATTCAAAATAATGTTTTTTAAAGGGGGAGATTATTTCAAATAATACTCTGTCTCTTTATGATGATTTTGATGCTCACAAATACCCTTAATTATTTACTAATTATTTCGTTGAGTATTTTGCAGGAATTTATTTTATTTATTTATTTCATACAACGAGATTTCATACTTCATTTATTCCAAGATCAATTTTAGCGTGTTCTGGAATCACTGTAGCGCAAGATCAATTTTAGCGTGTTCTGGAATCACTGTAGCGCGAGATCAATTTTAGCACGTACTGGAATCACTGTTCATACCCTACGTTGATGAACGTAACGTATGGATGAAAAGTTTACTTTTTATGTTAAAAGAAACGTATGGTTAAGGAACCTTACGTTATTTTGAAACGTATGGTTAATGAATCTTACGTTGTTGAAAAGTATGGAAGAAGAACATTACGTTTGGAAGGAACCATACGTTTTCGTTGTTGGACAAGTATGGAAGAGAAACCGTACGTTAGTTTTCAGTGTTGAGTTTGTTTCTCAAAAGTATGGATCATCAACCTTACTATTATAATCAACCGTACGTTCTTTGGAGAGTTGAAGCAAGACAAAGTATGGATGATCAACCCTACGTTTGAATGCTGAAGAGAAAGTATGTATGTTCAACCTTACGTTTGTGAACCGTACGTTTGTGAACCTTACGTTTGTGAACCCTACGTTTGGAGCCACGTCATCAACCCTACGTTTGGCGTCGGGATATTTTTGACAGACGATATTTCCTTTTGCATTGGTCAAAAAAGCATATTATTAGGCGGATTTCGAGCCGATTCTTAAGTACGACTTTGACTGAATCAAAGACAATTTACAACGGATTACTGATTGATTTAAACGGAGCTTTTTATGCCGATTCTTCAGGGGAGTTACAACGGCTCTGTTATTTCATTTAATATCGCAAATCTAAAGGAGATTTTTATGGATCTATTTATGCGGAAGAATTTATCAGATTTGAATATATATGTTCTATCTTGGAAACTTCGAATTTTATATATATACACAGGAAAGTGTGTGAAAGATATAGATTGATCTTTTAACGAGCAAGAAACAGAGACTGAGTAAAGGCGTTATTTTCTGGTGATCGAGAAGAAGTGTAAAACCTTTATTACCGAAGGAAGATCTTGATAGCAGATTCACGTGTTCTACATCGACTATCTGTTGTGAATCTATTGCTGCTGAAGTTGTGAAGTTTCTGGTAATATCTATTGCAACTGGATCGACTCAGAACTGTTTTGATTACAGATCTTTATTTTCTGAAGACAACGATCTATCTACTGTCAATTGCATTCTGTTGCAATTGTGATGAACAACTGGAGAAGTGTTTTCTTTATCGAAACCCTTTTTTATTTTTGAGTGATCAGCTTCTCGTTCTAAGCTGTGTGGGTTCGTGTTTGAACCAGGAAGGCTGTGTTTTCCTGAATCTTGTAAAGGTGTCAACTGCCTGTACTCAGTTGTGAACAGGTCTGTGGAAACGAGGACCAGATAGTGAAAATCGCCAAGCTCGTGGATTTGAGCGTTGGTGGAGTGGACTAGGGGCCTTCTGTTCCCTGAACCACTATACATCCGTGTGTTCATGCTTTTACTTTTTCCGCTGCATATTTAATTGAGCAAAAGCATAGTGGACAGAATTTGTCTAAATTGAAGAGATTGTAATAATTTTGAAAAGACACAATTCACCCCCCTCTTGTGTGTAATCCGTAGATTCAGATCCAACAAAAACAATGTCTCATTTCTGTTTTATGATATAATCCAATGAAATTTTTTTTAAACAACTTAAGTTTTATTTTAATGCGTGTTGTAATGATAAAAAATGGATGAAAACCATTTAATATTTTTTTCGAATATGTTAATAATTTTTCAAAACATTTTTATAAGACATCTTTTTCGAAGAATGTACACCTCATCCTAAAGATATAAATGAATTCGTATTTTCAAAAAAATAATATCTCAATAAATTTAGGTATGAAAGTATTAAGAAAATGTAATATTATATGTGAATATATTTAGTCAAAATAATAGCAAAGTTTTTTTTCAATAAATTATCAAATAACATCCTTAAATTTAAATTTAGGGACAAATAATATTTGATAAATGAGATTTTTAGGCAATCCCTTACAAAGATCATAACAATGATGTGATAATCAGCCAATGAATTTATTATAAGTATCAATTGATAATAAAAATTATAAAGTGTAAATAAAATATCATATAATTGAAATTAATTATAAACATAATCATATCATATCATAATCAATGAAGTAGATGTTTAACACAATTAGATGAAATTGAGTTATAAAATACCATCCCTCACGATTTTATTTTATTAAGCCTTCTATATCATCATTTATAGGTATTTTAGACATTTTATTATCATAAAAATAAAAATATTAATGTTTATAATATCATACATGATCCTTTTATAACATATTATTTCTAGTAAATTAATTATTTATCATGATTTTCGTTATATAGGGTGTCTATTTCCTTTAATTCTCATGCATGTTTCATCGGGAAAGATCATGATTAGGTCAATGTTACATAATTATATCATATATATAATAATAAATATGAAATAATTATCCTATTTATAAAAAATTTTACTTTTAAAACCCACCATTATTGCTAGTTTTTAAAAATGATGTACGTTACAGCCATGGAGATGGGAGACCATATGTACGCATTAGTAATGTTTCCATTCTTAAATGATCATTATGGAATAAAGATATGTAAAACATTACAATTACAAAAAGATAATAATATCATGTAAACTATATTGTGTTGAAATATATGTATATATCATCCATTTGGTGATATGGTGAAAAGGGAGTCACATTTCCCCATGAAGGTGGTAGTGCACACATACAGAAACGATGATATTATCTTTGATTGATTGAAATAGAATGAAAGAATGGTATATATATATATATATTATTTCAAAAATGATAAATAATTATTTAATATCATAATTTTTCATGTTTATTACATATTATAGTTAACTTTATCCTCATCACCTTTTAGGTTATTCATAAGTAAAAGATGAATCACATCGCTTTGCAAGGCGATAATCTGCCTTTCACATGAGTGACGATATTATAACTTTTTTGAAATGGAAAGGGAAAAGATATTTATTATATAATGGATCCAGATGTATAATTATATATATATATATATATTATACATTAAATCCATCATAATAGCTATCTATGATATAAGGTAGTGAAAAAAAGAACGACAACAATTTGTGAGGTGTTAGTCCTTTGTACAAATGAATATTGTTTTCATAACCCATTTTCTAAATGATTGAGATATTATTAGTTCATTAAATTATTATTACAACAACATATTATGTTTATGATATTGAATATATTATATCACTTTTGTTTAATAATAATTAAAGAAGTGGAGTAAGAAATAAAATAAAAACTCTTTTTGAAGAACTTTACATCTTCATCAGGTATTCTCCTTAAGTCTAAAAATATTCTTCCTAGGATAGACTTATTCATAAATTAAGGATTATATGAATAGGGTAGGGATGTTTATAAGTGATTTGGTTTTGTTGTGGTCAAGAAATGGATTTATAGTTATGACTATTTGAGGGGAGTGAGTTATCTTTCATAATTGAGGAGTGATGACTTTGTATATTCTAAAACATATTAACTATTTAAAGTTATCCCTTACCTCATGTGCATAAAAAACTCATTAATAATGTAGTTATGGTTTATGTGGTCCAAAAATGTAATGAAAGGCCTTATGAATCATTTATATTACATTACTGTATAGGAATATTCAGCACGTTAAAAAAGTACATAGCCCAGGACAATAAAAGATTATTGTCTTTGGAAACATGAAACCCAATATTCCTACTTGGTGAAAGAACTTCCATGATTCCAAAAATTATATTAAAATATATTATTCCAACCTAAAATATATCTTTATAACCATGGGAAAAGAAACATAAGAAATAGTGGGCTCAGATGCTTAGTAAGGGTAAATAAAGGAGATATGTATGAATAACTCAAGCACAAGGGTATGGAAACATCAGAATAATATTAGAATATAATATCCTATATATCAAAGATATATATACATGTGTCATGGACTAAATATTGGTAGTTCATAAGACATGAATCACATGGGAATCAAGGGAATGTTCCATAAAATCATGAAATTGGATTAATACATGGAATTTTGGAAAACACATAAATATATTAAATGATCTTCATAGTAGTCAAGGAATACTACCAAGGACATCTTAGGTGAATGTGTTAACTACAAAAAAAATATTAGTAGTCATGGATATCTCCAAATACCATATTAATAGAAAAATTTAATTACTGAAATTTTTTCACTCACAATTCCATCTCTGTATTAATGAACATGGGTCACATCTCATTTTAGCATTGTATTACTGAACTGAGTTCACTCTGTATTCCAGCCCTGTAATAATGAACCTATTTTACTTCTCATTACATACATGTATTACTGAACTTAGTTCACACATCATTTCAAAATTGTATTACTAAACTGAGTTCACTCCTCATTCTATCCTTTTAATACAAAACATAATCCCCCTTGTTAAATTCCTATAATAATGAACTGAGTACACTCCTAGTTCATTACCTATTATACTAAACCAAGTTAACTCCTATTTTATTCCCTATCATACTGAACTAAGTTTAATCCTCATTCTAGTTATATCTATCTATTGAGTTTTAAATCCCCTCTCTATAAACATTTGGTATATATATTTCCCACCTATCACAATAAATAAATCACACATATGTGTTCCAAAGGATAATAAAACATTCATCCAATCATGAACCATACAAATATATGAGAATAAAAGAAATATTATCATATCATAACACATCAAAAATATATCAGTTTTATAATCATAAAATAAACCATGAAAAGTGGTTATCTTTATTATCATTTTATCATGGTACAACCCATATAATGGAAATAGTTTTCATACTAAACTATCAAATTTAATCATAAAACATTGATAAAATAAAATTAAATGGTGTCCCAGGATCATAGACCCAATAAAGCATAAACCATATCAATGGATGTCATCTTAGATGTAAAAGGATTTTGAAATATCACTTTTGTAATTGCATAAGTCAAATAACATTTCATTGAAAATAATTTAAAATACAGAAAAAAATATTTAATAACCAATTTATTTGAAAACCAAAATGAAAAATTATATAATAAAAATTATAAATCAGTTAAAATTTTCTTGACAAAAAAAACTTTTTAACATTTAAAACCAATATTTAAATCTAAAAACATTTTTAAATACGTTTTTACTGGAAAATAACCTTGAAAAATTATAAGTGATTCATTGAAAATATCTTAAAACACTTGTTGATCATAATTTTTTTGACACACATTTATTTAGAAAATAATATAAAAATAATTAATATTTGAAATATTTGAGAAAATTTTTATAAAATAAATTAATCTTGTAATCATGAAATTTAAGCTCCAATGAAATGATCATTATGAATGTGTATAAATCCATACATGTAGAACGTTGTTTTTTCATAATAAAAAGTTATGTAAAGTTACTCGAAAGGGGAAAAATAAGATTCTTTGGTAATTTTTTTTTGAAAAAGATGAAACATGGGTGAAATTAAATATAAATATCATTGGATATTTGTAAACGATTTTTGAAGACTTGTTTATAAAAAAATATTTTGGAAAAAAACATATTTATGAAATAAGAGATAAATAAATTTAGATTTTGAAATTAATATATTATTAGTTATATTAAGTACCAAAAACGAGAAAAAATGGAACCATTATATTAGTATAGCATAAATAACAACTGGAGAAGAAAATTCATGAGTGTTCATGGAATATATATCATAATATCTTATCAAGGGAAGAATAATCATAAACAATCATGATAAATGATGAGATTGTATTTATAAACTATTACCACTTTGGTATCCCTAAATCCTGAACCCCATAAAGGAATAAAATAAAAGGAAACTCAAAATATCATGAGGATTCATAAATTTATTATATTACATGTAAAATAGAATTATATACACCAATTATGAAATATTGGTGTATGACAAAATTGGTGTCTCAAATATGGAAACTTAAGACAAATTTCCTTTTCTTATTTTGTATATTCTGAACAGTAAACCCCATAAAGGAGATATCTTGAAATTGATGGGTTAATAAATCTAAATTTATATATAATATTAATATAATACACTCAATATTGTAATATATACCAATTAAAAGAAATTAGTTTCTATTAGGGCATACTTCTCATAGCAATTAAAGTTAGACTATATAGAACTTTACTACATGATTATGTTTTGAATCCTGATATCCATGAATTAAAAAAATAAATTTAATCATTAAATAACATGAAATAAAGTTAATTCATGATAAAAAGGTTTATATGGTACTATATACACCATATATCAATAATAATTGGTTAATAGATCATATATCTCACATAAATAAAAGTATTGTGAGAAACCCATACCATAAGTCTTGAAATTATTCATACACATTAAAAAATCATTTATAATAACTATAAGTATATTATAAATATAAATATTATGAATAATATTCTTTATAATACCATATATGATTTTCTTATAACATTATATTAATAGTTTATTAACATTTTCTAATTAATGTGGTGTTTTAAGTAATATACGTTTTTTTAATATGTTTTGACTTGTTATTCTCTATAATCCTTCTCAGATCACTATTTCAAAATGTATAGAATTTAGAATACGATATATAAACCATATATTTTAATTATTTATGTATTTATAATAAAAAATAAAATAAAAAATATTAAATTCAATACAATGTTATGGGAGAGGGTAGGTCGTGTGAATGAATGAATGTTATTTCTATTTTATTATTGTGTTGAGAGAAAGTAAATGAAGTATATGTATATATGTATATATTATAAATCTTGTAAAATTAATATTCTATACTATAATAAATGTTTTTTATTTGGATTTATTTATTCTATTTTTTTGGATCATACATTTATCTCTTAGTTTCTACATGATTTTGTGTTAAAAAATTACTATTTCTGGTTTGACAGTTGGTGGCACACAATTGGAACAAAATTAGTGGATACTATTTGACGTATACAAAGAAACAATGTAACGAAATATCGTTTTATACATTTTAAAACCATGTTTTTGTTGTATGGTTATCCAAAAAATGTAATCTAACTATTCAGCTAATTCTTCCTTGGTAAAGAGGGGTGCACGATTTCTTCATAGTTTAGAAGACCATGCCAGAAAACTATGCAACACTTATAGTTTATTAAAAGGATTGAATTTCGATTTCTATCCACTTTTATTTTTAACTAACCATTCATTTTCCCTACATTTTGGATTCTATATCCTATGTTGCTCTAATTCTTCTCTTTGATCCATTAATATTCATATTCTCTGTGTTTTGGGGAGGATTTGTCAAGGGATCATGATATAGGTGTTTTATCATTTAGTTTCTCCCAGTTTTTTTCATCTTGTCCCCATTTAGGTTCTTGTTTTCCAGCAGGTCTTGTGACATAAGGAGGTTTTGATCATGTTATTTTTAGGGAGATAATGTCATTTGTGGCTTAATATTTATTTGTTAGGGACCTGTGGTGGTGTTGTTGCGGTATCACATAAATTTCTAGAAGATCATCTTAGAGATTGTTGGTTCCATGAATTATCATTATTATATGAGTTTAGTTTTCTAGATTTATTATTCATATGTGTTTTATAGACTGTTTATGTGGTAAAAAATATGTTTATGATGTAGTTTAACATTAATATGTGATGGATGTTGTTTCTTGAAAATAAATTGGTTATATTTTAATGTGTGATTTGTTGTAGTTTTTCTTGGAACTATTCTATGCCTTTTGTTAATTATGAAAAATAGGTTATAAAATAGATTAATTTTGAAATGGTGTTGATTTAAGATCTTGCAAGTGAAATGAGAAATATTTCTTATTAGATCACTTATTTTTCACCATTATTGAGCATTTTAATTATAGATCATGTAATAAAAAAATGATCTTGGTGTTAGAATAATTCTGAAAGGAAATTTTTCAAAGTAAATGATTGTCTTTAAAATGTGGGTTTCTTGATCATTTTTCAATGTGGATTTCATAAAATTGGTCAAGTTGAGAGATATGTTTCTTTAAATGGTTATAGTGTGTGTACGAAATATAAATTTTGTTTGTTATAGGAAATGGTTGTTTCTATATGAACCTTTTATCATGGAATTAATACGAAAATGATGAATTGGGAGAATATTAACGTTCTGATATCCTAATGTACTTATGATTCATGAAATTTTTATTTGATTGTGTTGGTGTATGTGATATGTGAAATGAACATTGAGCATAAGGGGAATCATAGTTTTCTAGGTGGAAGAACAAGAACTAGTATCCAAGTTCATTTGGAATTGGATGAGGCCCGAATTCATCATGCATGATTTTAAATTACAACATTAACTAACCATATTTCATTAAATGTAACACCCTGACCACATTTCTTCAGTGTAAATTCATTATATTATTAAATTTTCAAGATCACAAAAAAATCAAATAAAAAATGACTGATTACTTTAGGATCCTTTGAAAAACTAGATACCAACATAAGTTTTACATTACATATTGAATTGAAAAAAAACATTGTGTATCCTTCATAAACACTCATATTCTTTAGACTATCCCTAATGGTCAATCATAATATACTTTTTCACATCGAAGGAAAAATGAATCATAAGAAAATGGTGAGATAAGATGCTCTGTAAGGATAAACAATATAGGGAAAAGTGTCATAAATAAGAATAAACATTTAAGGCAAGATACAAAACTAAAACAATATCCTTTTAAAAAATTATATTCATTATAATGTGCCATTTATAAATAAATAATTTCATTTAAACATTCACATAGATATTATATTAGTCTAATAATCACATGTAATATCAATAAAAAATATAATAGTGAAGGAATGCATAATTCTGAACATCATAACCATGCCGTTAAGGCCTCATAACAAGAAAATTACCATACTATGAAGGAATTTTTATCAAGATACAAGATTGTCTCATGAGACCTACTGACTCATCTAGGGGAAATAGTGGTACCCTTCCATCACTTACATAGTCTAATACATTTATATTTTGAAAATGGTGAAACATGACATAAAAATTCGTGTTAAAACATACATACGAAATGATAATACATTATAATAAAAACCATAAATTAAACATCTATATTCAATTATATAATAAAAAATTCAATAAAATTTGAAAGATTGTATCTTAATAAATCAACATCAATAAAAAATAAAATCCAACAAAGGATTTTGACATAGATGAAAATAATATAACAAATTTATTAAAACTCTTTGAGAGAAATATCCCTTTTCTAAATTTGAAATTATTTCAATGTCACATATTTAAAAAATAAAAAATTTCTATTGAAAATATCATTGAATGATTTTATGAGAAATATTAAAATGTTATGGCATCATAATGGTGGAAAATAGCAACTCACTCCGTATAAGCTAAAAAACATTTTTTCTTAATTTTTCAAAAAGATTTTAAAGTACATAATTTATAAAGTGATAGAAAAATTCCATTCAAAATGTTTTATAAAAAGGAAAACATGGGTAAAAATTTCTTTAAACAAATTTTAATAATATTTATAAATAGGTTTATTGAAACCTAGACATGGATGATAAGGTTTTCCAATTATAAACTTATGTATAAACTATCTCGGATAATAAAGGGATTGTGAAATTAACCCTTACCTTATACTTTTCTGTAGTCAACGGTGATTTAGCCTATAGTGTAATGGTTAAAACATGTTATTAAATTATAATAGGACCATATCCATTATTATGATATCATATTTTATCCTCTTATATCACTTTAACAATTATATTTCAGTATTACTATTGTTTCTAGTGTAAACTGCTTCAATTTCCCATTCATGTTTTCTCATGTAAATCATGTTTGTTATGAATTGGATATATTTTATTCATATAAATAATGAAAATATGTTTATAATTATTGTTTTTACTCATCATATAAATTTTATAATCATTTTTTAATAGTTAAATTAGATAATGAATCTGAAAGGGTCATGGAGACGGTGGGCCTTACATAGGCACGAGCGATGATATCATTCCCTTTGTAGTTAAATGGTATGAAATTTTATGGAATATTAATTATAAATAATCATTATAATTTAATATAAATTATCTTATCTGCTATAATAATCATTATACACATCCAAATTTACTAAAACTGAATAAAAAATTACCCCACGTAATGGAGACGGTAATCCGTACAGACACATGTATGGTGATATTATTATTCGTAAGATAGATAAAATGTTGAATATGGTTGTACCATTATAATTATAACATCTAATTATATGTAAAATACTGGAGTTATTATTTTGATATATAAAAAACATAGAAATAAGAAGTATAAGAAGAAAATAACATCAAAAGGGTTGATAAAACAATTACCTCTTCTTTAGGTGTTTCCATTTTATTTGAACAAAAGGAATCTATAAGATGGATTTATGAGCAAATTTTGGCCTCTAAGATGAAAATTGGGAGGTTGGGAGGTGAAATTGGTTGTGGTTGGCTGATCCAGAAAGGTTTAAAGGTGTGAGTTAAAGATAAAGTGAGGTTTCCATTTATAAGATAAGTGAGGGGAACTTTAGAAAAAAGCTTGAAATAATAATTTATTATAAAATGGTTTTTGTTTTATAACAACTCCAAATTAATTTATTTTGATGAAATGATGATTATAGGTCGAAATACTCTCAACTAATCAGTTGTAGACATTTTTGGGTCATAAAATTAACCTTATCATTTATTTTTAACACTTAGTTAAAAAGTTTAACTCTTACCGTGTCTTCTTATATTTTGACACTATAAGGTTAATAAAGTTACGATAAAATTAAAAAAGAACCATAATTGGATCATTAAGGGAATATCTAAAATTATATAAGTAATTTTTCGGAATATTAGATTTTTTGTACTATTATATCATTTAATAAAATAGAATTTGTTATAAAACATAATTTATGGAAAGTTTTACACTACTACTAATTGACATTTGTTTAAGTCATAAAAACATAATTCATTAGAACCAAAGGTATTAAATAAAATATAATATGTCCATATCAGCTATATTATTCGTGTCTGGAATCAAAATGTAAAAATTAAATTTATTTTAATGTTTTTAATATCATTTATTTGAATCTTTTATTAATATGGCAATTACTGCATCATTGTTATTCAATAAATAAAATTATTTATATAATTTATAAAAATTATAAATAAAAGAAAATTATGTAGGAAATAATTTTTATCTTTCTAATCACTATTTATAGTCAATGATATCAATTATATATGCCCGTGTTAAAATTGTTTTAGAAAGAGATACATGTTTTTGCTATATTTCCATTTATATTAAATTAATTCCTATAGCATGTAATTATCACACCCAAGCGGCACAATCAGGTCCCAAAATCTACCCATGTATTCCAATTGTTGGCAATATATCATCAAATATGATTATGAAACATGTTTGTGTAGTTTTATATTATTATAATATCAATTGATACACTTATATACTTGATTTAACCTTTACCCATGGTAAATAAAATTAATTACTGAGGTTACTATTCATAATTCCCAAAAATAAAATGTAACTATTTAGACAATTTGTAAATTCATATTATAAATATAGAATCGATTATTTCAAATTAAAAACAAATAATTTTCTGTAATTTTTTTAAAATTATTTCCCATTTTCAAAACTACAATGAATGTTTTTATGAAATAAAATCAATCAAAATATTGACATGTGTTTTTGTAAAATTTAATAGTAAAATTACTTAAAATGACTATAGTTTGGTTAAATGATAAACTATTAATCCAATTACAAATTTTAAACAAATTAAATGAAAATATAAATATATAAATAAATTAGATGGAAAATCAGTTTTGAATTAAATTTCATTATTTTCCACTATTCATCAAAAAATAAAACTTTTCAGAAAAGTATCAAACTTTCACCCTAAGATAAATTTTTTATTCAAAATTCAATCATGATTTCTATTTTCAAAAATAAATTTTATAATATTTTAAATTTT
Organism: Viscum album; assembly: GCA_963277665.1. NCBI lineage: Eukaryota > Viridiplantae > Streptophyta > Magnoliopsida > Santalales > Viscaceae > Viscum > Viscum album. Next base: position 530,552,154 of record OY728146.1, read on the forward strand.
GTTAATATTGTTCATAACAATTTTTTAAAACTGCTAGTTCAAAAGGTCATGTTGCGTTTCAACACCATGTTTCCCATAGCGCTAGCAATTGAATTATTTAAAAGGAAGAGTATTTTGGAAGCATGAGGTGTAACTTTTTTCCTTCATTGAAATAATTTATTATTCAAAATTTTCATGAATATCACATCATAAAATGATTCTGGTGGTTCTCATCATACGTTTTTTAGGTCCTCATGCCACCTCTTCCATTTTATTGTTCCTCCAAATAAAATTTACCGGATGATTTGACCAATATCTCAAAATTCGTTCTATGGTATCAAGAATATTTATGGAAACTTAATAATAAGACTGATCATATTACAATTCTATTTCTTTATAGGTGATTACATGCATTGGTTCTGTCATGTATTTCCTTAACATTGATACATGGAACACATCATGAACTTTGGAGTCTTAGCAGAATTTCCCAATAGAAATATAAGACTCCAATTAGTTCCTGAATTTCAGAAGGTTAGATGTACCTAGGAAATTATTTCCCCTTATTACTAAATTTTATAACACCCTTCTATGGATATACCTTAAAGAAAACATGATATCCCACATGAAATTCTAAACCATTCTTTCAATTATCAGCATAGAACTTTTTCCTTCATTGAGCTATTTTGATATGGTCTGAATAGGTTGTACGTTTTCCTTCGTTTCCTCAATATTTTCTAGACCTATGAGTTTCTGGTCACCATCTGCATCCAAACAAGTTGGTGTATGACATCTCTATTTCTAAATAATTCTTCATATGGTGTCGTCTAAATACTTGAATGGAAGTGATTGTTATATGAAAATTATAATAGAGATAAATAGCGATCCCACATACAATGAAATAAAAGAGAGGAAGATCTCTACATGTCTTATAATGTTTTAACAGTCTACTCTGATTTTCCAACAGTTTTATGGTGGTATGTTTTACTCAATCAAAGCTTAGTATCTATGGCCTTCTAAAGACATTTCAATAATTGTGATGTAAAATGGAGATCACGGTAAAAAACAATTGATATGGGTAAACCATTAAGTCTTAAATCTTTATTAATATGTAGAGTTGATAAACGTTCAAGTGGTTATTCTATTTTTATTGAAATAAAATTTGTTGATTTTGTTAGACGATCAACAATAACCTATATCACATCATTTCATCTGGGAGTATTTGGCAGCCACAAGGCAATTTCAATGTTAATATCATGTCAATAATAAACATTTGTAGGAATAGGATTCATGAAACCTATAGGTTGTTGTCTTTCAGCCTTATCATTTTGAAAAACTAAAAATCATGACACATAATCCGAAATCAACCTTTTCATGTTGTCCCCCAAAAATGGGTCATTAAAATCTCTATAGATTGTAGTTCCACAAGGATGTATAGAGAAATTGGAGCTATGATCATCATCCAACAACTTCCTTTTTAGATCAGTTATAACAGGAACACAAGGACTATTACAAAATTTCAAAACACCATTGTCAAATATTATGTCAATCAGTCTCCCATTATTCACAAATTTAATTTTATTTTGAAACTCCTCATAGCCATAATGAGACCTTTTTATCGTATCCAATAGAGATGGTTTTGAAAAAAAAAATTAAGATTCGTGGTGTTTCACATTCTATGATAATTCTTATATCCATATTTTCTGTATCCATAAAAATTGAATCCCTTTCAACTCCATTCATTTTTAATACTCTAGGGCTGTTTCAACTCAAATCATCTTCCACCTTATTTTACTTTCCTAGGAGGTAGTGTATTGTGTAATAATAATATTTGAGTAGCTCAATCCTTCTATCGTTCTCATGTTGAGTTCATTCTAAGAGAAAATATATTTCAAACTCTTATGATCAGTATATATCTCACATATTTCAGTATAGAGATATTGTATTCATATCCTCAGAGCCAATATTTCTGCTACTAACAGCAGATCATGAGTTGGGTAGCTTTGTTCATTAATTTTTAATTTCCTTGATTCATAAGAAATAACACTATCATTTTAAATAAGGACACAACCGAGTCCTTTCTTGATGAATGAATATAAATCAAAAACCCATAAATCAAAAATAGTAGGGTAAACATATGAGAATTGAATAATCTTCTCATGAATTATTCAAAAAATTATTCACACTCCTTTTCCAAAACTAATTTAAAGCATTTTTGTGGGAGAATGTTTAATGGGTTTTCCAATCAGGAAAATTTTGGACAAAACGATGATAATAAGCTGTTAATCCAAAAAACTACGTACCTATGTAATACTCATTGGTTCTGGAAATTATTGGGTTGCTTTTATTTTTCCCTGATCAATAGAGATTCTATATTTGGAGACAGTGTATCCAGGAAAAGAAATTTTGTGATGCCGGGAATCACACTTGCGAAATTTACCATATAATTCTTTTATTCTAAGAGACATTAGAATAATCTACAAGTGTTTATCAGGTAATTCATATCCTTTGTAGTATACCAAGATATCGTCAATAAATAGGATTTAAAAATAGTCAATATATTCCCCAAATAAATTTTTATTAAATCCATGATAAAAGAGGGTGTATTAGTTAATCCAAATGGCATTAATATAAATTCTTAATAACCATACCTCATTCAAAATGATTTCATTGGAATATCATTCTTTTTTATAAACAATAGATGATATCCAATACAAAGTTCCAACTTCTAAAATTATTGAACTCCATGAAGTTTATCAAATAAATCATTAATATAAAGTAGGGCATACATGTTATTTACTGAAATAATATTGATTTACCTATAGTAAATGCATTGCCTCATTGATTCATCTTTATTCATTAAAAAATATAGAGGGTGCCAATGGAAAAATAATGTGGTAAATAAGTCCCTTATTACCTAAATCTTATAGTTGTTTCATCAACTCTACCAATTGTACAGTGGCCATTCTATAGTGATTTTTTGATACTGGATTTGCATAAGGGGATAAATAAATAGTAAACTCAACTTTCCACTCTTTAGGATATATAGGTAAATCCTCTAGAATTACATAATTATATTCTTGTAAAATAGTTACATCATAAATTCTAATATTATTTTCTTTACCTATGGATGATATTTTCTCTTCCTCCCCAAGAATTTCATTTAGAAGAGAAACTGGGGGTGGAACTAAATAGGAAAATGATGATGAACTTTATGCTCTAAATATTATAGATTCTACATAATCCTCAAAAATAATAATTTCCTTCTTGTTGAAATAAAATTATGCATCATTTTTTGATATCCAATCCATAATAAAGATTATATCAATGTCAACCATTGGTACGCTGATAAAATAAGAAAATAATGAATATTTATATGACATAATAAGAAATACCTGATGCATATTTGTTTCAGTTTGGTTTCCCTTTGCGGTGTTGATTGATAACTCCTTTGTTAATGTGAATTTGAAATATCTAACTTTTAATGAAAACATGGATGATATAATGGAATATGATGATCAAAAATTAAATAATTCATTGGATAAATTTGGGGAGATGATTATAGTACCTCCCACTATGTAATTTGGAACTTCAACCTTAGTAGTTGTGATCTCATATCTAAGCCATGCTCTATTTCCATTTTTATGGTAATTTTCATTGATGCTTATAACAATCATTTTCGTAATTTCCCATTTATTTAAAATTGCTTCCTTGAACATTGAAAACCTATTTCTTCCCCTTGTAATGACGATTATGAATTCCTTTTTCTCCACACTTGTAAAAAACTCCCATCCCCTTAAGGAATGTACTGGGGTGTTTCTTCCAACAATTACTATCTGGTGGAAAATAAATTTTTTATTTTCTTCTCCTTATTTCTATTCCTATTGTGATAAAAAACCCTCTTATTCTCTGGATTCCCTTTAAATTCATTAGACTTCAGAAAATAGTTTTTTCATGATAGAATATGAGACTATAGTTCTCAGTCAGGATCCAAGTATCACTGAGAGGAGGAGGGGGTGAATCAGTGATATATTTTTCTTTTTAGGTTTCATATTTTTGAAACAACCTTCCTCTCCTGTTAATGAATTACTTCCCTGGTGAACACAGACAACCACAGGAACATAAGATTTACATGCTTCACTACTAAATAAGAGTAGCTAAGTCCTTGGTATTATAAGAAAACAATCCAGTACCACACAGTCCACTAAAAATCCATCCTTTCATGTGGAATACAATGTGTAGGATATTTCATTATACTTATATAGCACTATGAAAATAATATGAAAGTATGTGTGAACCCTCTTAGCACAAATAGAAAAAAAAACAATTATTCGGTGCTTCTTTAAAATTCAATAAGATTATTCTCAAAAGAACAAATCATCACATTCTTACCAAGAAGCTGGTATGAACTCCCATGCACACTACTGAATACGTGTAAAGACCCCAACTTTTTCCACATTTTTAGGGTACCATGTGCACAATTAAAATGGTGAGAACGTAAAAACTCACTTTTTTGTGGAAAATTTTTTTCACGCAACTTCATTTTTCACACAACTTTTCACTTTTTCATGCAACTTCCTTCTATTCGTGAAAACCAATTTCTTTTCAAGAAACTCACTTAGACTATAATTTTATGCACTTCAGAGCTCGATATTTCTCAAAGTATCATGGCCTTTACAAATCATAGTGGGTCACCTCCTATTTATTATCATTTTTGACCCTACGTGAAAAACACTAATCCAGACGTCAACCCCTCTTCATGAACATAAAAACTCTTTCATGCAACATCATATTTCATGCAATATTTTGAGTTTTTTTCACACTTCATTGCTTTGAAATTTTTATTCATTTTGATCTAAAAACACCACTATCGTGCAAATTTCTAAACCCTATTCTATATTGTGCGAAAAACCAATCTTTCGTTTATCCTCATTTTTCTCACATATTTACCAATTTTCTAAAAACTCCATATATTTTCCATTTTTCAATGTTTTGTCCTTGAATAATTCATTGATCACAAAATTCCAAGACATATTCACACATTCGAGCAACACATTTATACATGTATAGATTTTCAGGCCTAAAAATTTGGCAATCACTCAAAATCAATGCCACCTTAAAACAATCTTTTGCGCTGCTTTTAGATCATCTATTCATTTTTCATGATTATATTTAAGGAATTATATATCCATTCTTTATATTATGTCATGAAATCCACTATCGTGATATGTATTATTTGATCGAATAGATTTAGCATTGTCAGATATTCCATGGAATGAATAATAAATTCCCTACCTTCCACCAGCATCTTCCCTTCCAATCAAAACTATTTATGACTGTCATCACCATTACTCCCCCTTTCATTCATAAGGCTTGCATCATAGGTTCTACTAACATATGATATTTGTGAAATAGTAAGAAGCAAATAATTATATGATTTTCATGTCCTTTACAAAGTGAATTGATTTATCTTCTTTGAAAATAAAATTTAACACTCTATAACTCAAAACAGTTCATACATTCCTCTCCATATAACTTGGTCCCAAAAGAGACAATATTTTCATATGATAAGAATAATTGTGAGACTAATCCCTGTCAAAGGAATATTTTAATCCTATCAAAGAAGTGATCAATATTACTTCTTTGGTTTTGTATATAGTCTTCAGCATGCCTTTCTGACCTAGTGATGTTAGTATCATACTTGGATACATTTTAATCCTCATTTTTCCCCATACTCATAAATTTTCTTTTCATATCCACTCATATATTTGAATGAAATTATTTTTATAGGAAGAGTTATTTAAATATCATCGATTACATATTTGTGACCTCTTCATCCTCCTTCATGTTTTGATAAATGAACACCATTATTTTGTATCTCTTAAAAGGTGATAGAAATCTATAACAACTTTTTCCCATTCGTTACTCCCAAAAGCAAGAAATAATTTCTCTATGGAACTTATCCACTGCAAATCTACAAAAGGATTTGTGGTACTATTTAATTTCTGAGGTTTTTGTCTCTTAAAACAGTCAAAAATTGATCCTCCACATTTCGGATTAGGATGCTCATATGGGTAAGGTTATTATTCATAACATGAGTCAGTTTTACCACTATGGTTATTAGATTTTTAATGATAGCTGTATCATAATATCTCCTATCATTTTTTTATAGGAGGTCAGTCCCTAGATGTATTAAATGAGTTGATTCAATTTCCTTATCATCCAATAGGATCCATTTCTAAAAAATTTCATACACTATATTAAGTTATAAATCACAATGCATAATTCCAAATTAGTAAAATACATAAAATAAATTTAAAGATTTATACATATGAAATCCATAATTTTAAACATGGATTATTTTAAGAAATAGTAAGTTTTAAATCCTACGTAATGGTTTGTAAATAAAATATGAATTATCCTAAGGACATCCTCCCAGAGTGTCAAACTATATGTGTAGTGAGGCCCATTGTCTTTTAACAGGTTACCCCGAGTAAAGCTCAAAACACCATGATGGATTTTTTAGCCCTAGGTAAATATGGTCTAGAACTACGTCCACTTGTACTATCCATGTAGGGATGTATATTCTAGTAATACCCAAAAAATCCCTACTTTACCAAAATTATAAGATTCTCTTCATTTATTATGAAATTGACCCCCTTTTTACCCCATGATTTTGGAAAGGTCTTTAAAAGGTGATCAAGTATCGGGTTAAGATGAGCATAGTAGACAATCCTCAAATGGAAGATTAGACATAGTGGGGGAATCACATTTTGGAATGTATTCTCTAGGCATGTTTTTTTGGTTTTTGGGATATCCATTTAGTATTGGTTAATTTTTAATATAAAAAAAGTTACCACTCTTTGATTCGAATGGATCATTTGGAGGTTCTTTATGGTCAGCGGTTCCAATTCCCTATCTTTTATAATTAGGCTGGGGAGACCACATTACTAGGACATAGCCTAGTGTAATAGAATTATATTTATGTCAATTTGATCAGTCCGTGGTTTTTGGTAGCTCTTATCCATCAATAGTCTTATTCTTCTCAAATTCTCCAATATTTGAAAATTTTTGTGGGTGAACGAGTGTTTCTGAATGTTGAACCTCTCATGGGTCATTGTTTTTTTGTGTATACAAGGGAATATAAAATAGATTAATTTTACAACTTTTGAGATTATTGAGCAGATTGGAATGGTGGGATATAGTTTAGTTTATCCCTTATAGTTAACATAAATTTTTGATGCACTTCATGTCTCACATATGAAAAAGTGTATGACAAACCTATATCATGTGCTGAATTGGGAAGAGTTATAATTAGAATCTAATTTGATGGTATTTGAATGATCGATATATATTGTGGATTCTCAAGAGAATTTTCACCATGGGAAGTCTATTTATTTGGTCGTATTTCATAGGAATCATGGAAAAAAAGTTCATGAGTCATGGGAGTGGAAATCATCGGTTAAATAAGAATATATATTCGTATTCTATGATCAAGTATCAGGTTGAATTTCTAGGGTTGAAATTTTTTCCTATCTGGGAGAATTATCACATACATGATTTTATATTGATTTATTACTTCTATTTATATTGTTACTAACTTTATTCTATGGTTTCCTATTGATTTTTATGGAAATTGTGATTTGGGGATTTAAAGTTTGTGGTGCATGGTTGGAACATGGTTAAGGGGAACCGTGCACCCATCCCCTAAAAACCGTAAAACCAAATGTAATTTTGGAATGTGGAAAACCTCATGTTTTGGCACATAGTAAGTCAATAAGTGTGGTCTAACCATGCATCTTGTTCATTTTTTGTAGAGAGGGGTGCATGATTTCCATATGGTTTAGAAAACCATGTGGGTAAATCAAGAAACATTTCCTTCTCATTAAAAACATGTACTTTACCATTATCCCCTCTTGGATATTTAACAATAAACTACTACCATTTTTCCCTTTCTGGGATTCTCTGGCCAAGGTTCCCCTCTTTCCTCTGATGGCTACATAGTATATTCATTTTAATGGCGATTTTTGTGTGGATTCGTCAAGGAATCATCATGTATTTTTTTCTCTGTTGGTTTCTTCTTCACTTAATGGTTTCTCAACCTTCTTATATTTCCAATGGGTTATTTGGACCATGGTGGGTATGATATTTTTTTGAGTTAGAACATGATGATTTTGGTTTAATATTACCATTTTATGGTCTTGTGGTGGGGTGGTCATGTTTTCACACCAATTTCTGGAGGTTTCCATGTGATAGGTATGTGGTTCCATGCTTTTAAATTATTGGATAGTTTATATTTGTTGCATTATTTTTTATATATGTTATATGATCTGTTTATATGGTGATAACTATGATTTGGAAGTTGTTAAACATGTATATATGATGGATGTTCAATTTTGAAAAGATATTAGTTATAATTCAGGTGATCATTTTTGTGGGGTTTTATTTAAATGTTCAAGGCCTTTTGTGAATTGATTAAAATGGGGTTTAAAATCGATCTAAAGTTAAAGATGTGTTGATGGTGGATGTTCCAAGTGAAATGTGATTTATTTATTGTTAGATATGTTGTTGTGTACCGTAAATGAGATTTTGAATTTTGATGAATGTTATTGAAAAATTTTCTTTATGTAAACATAATTTTGAAAGGGGGATTTCCCATCGAAAATATTAACATGAAGAAGTTATTTTATTATTGTTTTTTTCTAAATTCGTTACATAAAATTTTTCTGGTGTTGAAAAATATTTTCCAAATGTTTTTGGTGTGTGTATAAAATGGAATGTGGTTTTTTATGGAAAGTTGAAGATTCCATGTAAACCTTGAATAATGGGATCAATATGAAAATGTCCAATTTTGAAAATGTGAAATTGGCGTTCTCTTTCTATAATAATTATTATGGACATGTAAATTTTAATTTTTTAGTTTATGTGATATATGAAATGAAATTTTATCATAAAGGAAATCCTAGGTACCTAGGTGGGTGAACCGAAACTAATACACTAGTTGATTCAGAAGTGGTTGAGGCATGAATTTGTCAACCTGGATTGACGATGGAAATAATAACTAAATATATGAGATTATTTTTATGAGATGTGGTGATATCCATTGGTATATAGTAGGCCTTTTGTATATTTCTATTTCAAAAAATAATTTATTAATTTTTTTAATAATTAAAATGTCTGTTTTCAGAAAGTATCCATTATAATATTTCATAGAAAAGTTTCAAATGTTTGAAAAAATATGTGAATTTCAATTTGTCCTATAATTTTATAGTGCGAAATATTTTTTAAATTCAGTGCCATCCTACTAGTATTTGCCTCACACCCCGATTAAACATTATGGTGTGCATAGAAATAATTATATATGACCTAGGGAATTGAATGATTTATCATGGTGATGGTGGATCCAATGGGTAGAGATCCACTTATTGTAGGTTTTTGTGGTGGGGGATCTAAGTTGATGACACTCTTTTCACGTGGAGGGTTTTTGGAATAGTTTGGTTGTTCACTCTTTGTTGTGGCTCTCTTGGTTTTTGGTTAATGTTGGAAGCCTTTACTCTAAAAATGATTATTCCGTATTTGGAATTAGTTATTTATTATTTTGATATTATTTATAGTTGGTTTTTAATTCTTATAAAAATATAAGAAATCACTCCCAAATATTATTGTTGATATAAAGGAAATAGTTGCTAGCCCATGCGGATTGGGAAAGCCCTTTGGATCATTCTAGGGAATGGATTGAGTGTCAATTTGGATTGAACTCTATCTTGTTTTGTGACACAAAAATTTCATATCCATTTACTATTACCATCTTTAATACATTCAATGTATTATGTGAAAAAACACATCACTTTTTGGAGGTGGTAGTCCACACACCAAAAAAAGAATTTATCATATTCTAAAAAAAGGAATGTATAAAGGTATGTACTATATAGAAATTATATAAGTAAAAATATATCATAAATTTCATATATATAATATAAATACTATATTTTCATCATTATCACCAACCTTGTAAGGTGGTAATTGAAGAACAGATAACATCGGTTCGTGAGGTAGAAGTCCATCACACACACAAACAATGATTTTGTATCCCTATTCATGGAAGTGTATTAGTTTTAGTTCTAAAACATAGCCTAAAAAATATCAGTATATTCTAGATTCCTAGATTCTGATATAATCAAGGATTAATAATATTTTAAATAATTTTTAATAAAATAAAACTAAATTTCATATTGAATGATGTTATCTCTTATTTATATTATTCCTTTTAGTTTGCACCAGTGGGATAACATTGATTTCTTTATGCCTAAATTTTTTCATATAGGATTATAGGAGGTTTTTGTGAGGATATATAATATGGTTTTTCACTATCCAATATTCTTGAGAGGTGTTAATGAATTAGGGGGTTGAGTTCACTTTTATAGTGGAGGAGGAGTGGAATTCTTATATATATAAAATGGTAAACAGTCTTGAGAAGCCACATTTACATCATGTACCTTAAATATTGTTAAAAATTGAAGAAAATTGAGGATATGGTCTTTAATTATCCATTTAATTTATTTTGGACATGTTTCTAGGTTATTTGGATCCATAAGAGAAAGGTTAACCTCTTAGTAAACAAATTTTAATTATAATCGATGTAATTAATTTCAATTACTTTCAATAATATTTTTAGACAAAATTAATTTTAAAATACTTGGAATTATAAATTATTATTATAAAAAATATGGAATCCACTTTTAAAAATCATGAACACATATATTTCAAAAATTTATTTAATAATAATCTTATAGAAAAGACAAGACAATGGGTTTTAAAAGTGAAAATGTACAAAATCTCAAAATGTTTTCAAATCTGATTTCAATGTTTAATTTAGTCTATTGACCTAAATTTTATTAATATATGTATATTTAATATATATATACCTTATAATAGGTGATAATATAATTTAACTATATAGATAAATTAGATGAAAGTGTTGTGTTCAATTGAAGTCTAATAATTTTACACTACTCATCCACAAAATGATACATCTCCAAAAAAAATACCAAAGAATTCACCCTAAAAAAATTTTACATTTAAATTTCAGAAATTATTTTTATTTTATAAAATATAATTTATAAAATTTTCAAAATTTACAGTTAAAATAGGTGCGCCATAAAATGGTAGTAAAATTAACTTTTATGAAAATGTATATCATTATGAATAAAAGTGTATTTATTTTAATCTCATGTCTTTAAAACAAATAAGATGAACATTAATTAGTTTAATGAATATAAATTAAATATATAACATCAAAATAATTTATCAAAATTGGTTAAATTAATTTTATGAGTTATAACATGTTTGATTTAATAAACATAGTTTCCCAACAATAGAATTTCTACATTTTCAAAAGGGTTTTATTTTAATTTATATTTAATTGGTAACCAAATAATTCTTCTTATAGTGATTTGTAAACAATATTTTCATTATTTAATTAGTCTAATTCATAATAACAAATCCAACAGCTTGGTGAAAACTATAATAATATTATAATAATATTACTATTAGTACATTATTATTTGGTAAAACTATGTCTTGCATTTAACACCCCAAGCTTCCATGGTATGTTTCCCTTTGAATAATATTTAGCTTGCATTGTGCACAATTTCAAGATTCTAACAGACCTCGACCAACAGAACTAGCCGTTATGAATAGTAATTCCCACTTTTTAAAATTTAATAAAATTTTATCTTTCAAAACTGACTTCATTTTTGGATTCATAATATCAAAATTAGCTTAGGGTGAATATTTGGTATTTTCTGAATACATTCAATTCTTGATGAATAGTAAAATGCACTAAGTTATAGTTTAAAACAAAATGTTTATTTAAACAATTATTTATTTAATTTAAATTTATTTTATGTAAAAATAGATACATAATACCTATATATATTCAATTTAATTCGTTAGAGTCTGTTTATAATAAATTTAGATATATAATAATTTTATTGATCTTTTTAACCGTCTTTTACCCACCTCCTATGAGCATTTTAAAATTTGAATAAAACATAATTTTACCACTTCAGTGAATTGATTTTCAAAAATCTTAGAAACACATTTGATATCAGCAAGTAAAATGTGGTTTAATAAGATAAAAAAAATTTCGGTGAAGAGTAACTTTTGGCTTTTATTTAACACATTTAAAAGTTAATAGGGTAATTAAGGGTAAAAATGATATTATTATTACCCTAAACCATGTCATAATTCAATTGGATAATTGTAATTAGACCAGAAACAACCTTCGGAATAAAATAAGATCCTTTAGGTCCACATGGATTTGATTAGGACATTCATTATTATTTAATTCAAAAAGAGTTAAATGTTTTGAATCCAAAGTCTAATAACTAATCCATTTTTAATATAGGGATACACAACGATAAATTCAGCTACAAATATTCATTAGAACAATAAAAAGATTTCCTACATAATGGTATTTTTTTATATTTTTTAGGCATTAAATAATTAAATTTATTTATGACACAATGATGCAGTAATTACCATGATTAAAATAATTGATATTATAAATATTCAAATAAATGTAATTTGAGACATTTTAGGAATCCCAATACTTTTATTGGTTAATATTACATATCATTGTTTTATAGATGAATTGTTTTCGAAGTAATAATGCTTTTATGAATTTAGAAAAAACAAAATAACAAATAGTGTCAAAATTGACATAAAAGAGTTTTTAAAAGAAAATTTATATTATTAATTGATATTCTATTACTAAAAATATAATTTTCATCCAAAAGACTTATATAAATATATATGTATCATTAATGAACCACTTGGTTTTTGCTTGCAAGTATATAGTATGTTTATTAACCATATAATTTAAAAATAAAAAGAGACATGGTAAATGTCAATCTATTTAACTAAGAGTTAAATCTAAAAGAAAATGTTAATATAGTGACCCAAACTAGTCTATAACCTATTGGATGAGTGGTTTTCGACCCATCCCCACATTAACCTTTAAATAATTCAATTTTTATCCATTAGAAACCATAAACGATTTTATTATAAAATAATATTTCTAGCATTTCCTAAGGTTCCCCTCTCACCTCTTATAAAATGGCACTCCCCCTTCTCTTTAATTAACACCTTAAAATAAATCTGTCTCTGCCAACATCTATCCAAATAACTTATCCACTATCCTCTGTTTATCCTAGAGGCCTTCTTTTAGTCAGATATCCAACCTAAGGATCCCTTTTGATCAAATCAAAATGATGAACCTGAAGAAGAGGTAAATATTTCATCACATTTTTCATGTTCCATTCTTCTTCCAATCCTCATTCATTGTTGTTTCCATTCTAAAATAATAACTCTAGTATCATATATATATTTTGATGTTATTATAAATATTCTACAACCATATTTACTATTCTATCAATCCTTTTAATGACATGTCACCATACGTGTGTATATACGACTTACCGTCTCCATGTCGTGGTGTAATTGTTATTCAATACATTATTATTTGAATGGGTATAATAATGATGTGTAATTGATTGAAAAATAAATATTAAATGATAATAATTCTATATATATGATATATCATCTAATTATATATTAATTTAATATCAGAAGAATGATATTGTGGCTCGTGCATACGTACGGATTACAATCCCCATGAACGTGATGATATTCATTCCCCATCGTAATCCATTCAAGAATAATATTAATTAGATGATTAAAAATAATGTTTAAAGACCTTATATGATATTTCAATATGAATAAGATACATCCTATTCATACAGAAACTACTTACGAAACTAGGCATATAAAGGAAAATGAATCAGTTAACACTATAAATGACGATTATACTAAAATATTATTAACAACGAAATATTAAAAGATCATATATGATATCATATTAATGTATGAGATTCTTTTATAATTTAATAAAAATTATTTCACCATTATATAGGAAGTTAACCTACCGTCGACCAAGGAAACATACAAAGTAAAGGGTTTCTTATCTCACTTTTAATTCCGTGAAATTTCCATTTTTGCCACTTATTTATTAAATGTGGTGTATTGTGTACTATCATTTGACATATATTTTATCCTAATTCTCTTTATATTCATGGTATTCAGTGATTCATTTGTTTTTATTAAATTTTGGCCATACGACTCGATTGATTACAATGAAGTAAGGGTTTTCATCCCACTTCTTATTTTCGTGAGATTCATCCCATACTGCAACTATTTCCATTTGTGTGGTGTATGTACTGCCTAATGATTGTATTATTTTCATAATATACATTAATTTATGAGTAATTTCATCTTCATTTTACGATCCATCTTTATTGTGATGCATGTTTCATATGTTACCAAATTTGTAAGGGAATTTCAAATTTCAATTTCCACTCTTAAGGATTTACGCATAATTCATTGATTATTTTACTCCATGATTATGTATGGAATCACTATTTATTATATTTGTTGTAATTTCCACTCCCCATTCAGTTTATATACTTTTGAAACACATAATCACTCCATTGATAAATTCTCAAGTCATCGATATGAACTTGATAAGAGTAATTTTAACTCAATTCTCCATTTATTGAGTTAAACATCCAATTCATTGGTGTTGTTTTTACAAGAATATGTGTGAATGTCCTCTAATTTATTTAAACTAAATATCCAATCATATTGAGTGTATTTATATTTTTCACACATAATTATGTCCTTGATTTATCCTTAACCAAATGATACAGTCTTTATAATAGATTTCATCTCAATTTACATTTCATTGATTATTTTTTATTGAAATACACCAATTCACTTTTATATGGTGTATATAACGTACTTTGAAATAGTATATCATGAATCCATTTATTCTCATGATATTTTAATGTTTTTATTTGCTCAATTATATGAATTAAGGTGTCTCTATTTTGGTTAGGAACTCTAAATAAAATATTATTTTAAATGTTTTAAAGATTTATTATTCTAAATCATTGTCATTAATGTCCATGTTTTAAAAATGATTATAAGTATTTATTTATTTGGACATTAAAGTATTAAAATTAAAATTCCTTTTAAAAGTTTCAAATTGGTATGAGACACTTGGATTGAAAAATCAATTTTAAACGGATTGTTGATAAATAGAGAGACTTTTAAATGTTTTTAAGAAAAATGGGGATATTTCTCTCAAATATTTTTGATGATTATTTTCATCTATGTCAATATCATTCATTATTCACTATTTTGGTTGATCTATTATAATAAAATCTTCCATTTTTTATTAAATGAGTTATGCATGACTGTTGATGTGCTATTTTTATTCCATTCATAATTTGTTGTTAAAATATTGACATTTCGTATGATAGTTTTAATGTGAATGTTCAGATTATGTTTCAACCTTTCTATATGAGTAATGCATTAAACTTAGTATGTTACGAGTGGATCTTGCTGTATCTCATCAATGAATCGGTAGGTCTCCTGAGACAAACTACTGTCCTATCACAAGGCCTTGAAAAACTCTTATTAATAGTCTTGGCACAAGGCCTTGACTATGTGGTTATGAAAGTATGGCATCATGCATTCCATCATTATGAGATTATCTATTGATATTTCATGTGGTTAATAGACCAGTATAATACCCATGAATATGTTTTATTATGGAATTATTTACCCTACTCATATTCCTAGCATAAAGTGCTCATGATTATTATTCGATAAGGAATGTGTTTTAAATTATTCACCATGCCTAATGTTTATGTTATCTTCTACTATAATTCATACTCTTGATGAGCATCTGAGCTCACCCCTTTAGATTTTTTTATTTTTCTAGGATATGAAGATGTTAGTTATGAGTGTCTTGTAGGAATAATCAAGGAATCTTGGATGTTTCTAATGGAAAAAATTAATTTTGTTTTTCATTTCATGTTGTAATGTTGAACTTAAGTATGTATCTGGTTTCCATGACTACTAAACATATCAGTCCATCGGGACATGATTCCTTGTAATCATGCCAATGTATTAAAATAATGCACCGTCTCATGGATTATGGGTTCCTGGCATTACATTTCATGTAACACATGCTATAATATTAAATCTTCAATTTGGGTAACAGTATCCGAACATAGTATTGTTTGATCCGAAATTTAATCCACTCATTGTGTGAAATGTAAGATTAAATTTTTGTTTTGTGAAACACAAACAAAACCTAGTGATTTAGTATAATAGAAACAATATTCAGTGATATATGAAATATAGAATATAGAAAAAATTAAATAAATTTAAAAATATATATTTTACAAAATCTTAGAGTGTTATATTATACCCCCCTAAATATGAATTTCACAATAAAAATCTTATAGGTTATTAAAAATTTCATATTTTAATGTTCCACTCATAGAAACTAGAATTGTAAAAATTGAATACAAAAACAACCTTTATAAATATAATTTTAGATCCATAATGTCTCCCCAAAGTAAATCATAACTATTCTTAAATGTATGGTAACATATGTGGGATGTGATTATTGGACATGAAAAAATTAATAAATAATTATAGAGAGTGATATAGATCACTAAACATAGGCATGTGAATGATCAATATAATGTTAAGGGTCTAAAAACCACAAATCTCTAATGGTATATAATACAATTAGTTTAATAGATACAAAGGAATTAGGAATAATATTTTTTTAACATATTTTTCTATATTTTATGAATCATTACCAACAGAATATACTAACATGTTTTCCTTCCATTTCTTATGCACAATCACACCCTTTGGTTGTCACTTGATCAATTACCACTTAATATCTTACATAAGGGAATGAAGGTGTCACGAACCAGCCCGAGTCGACCCTGAACCGGTCACCCAGGCCAGCCCGCGACAAGTCCCGAGAGGCGTTCCCGATCCTCCCGGGATGGTGACAAGCACCAAGGGAATCAATACAGTACACAAGGGAACTATTTCTCCCATATATAAACAATCAAACAAACAGCTGAAATAAACAGACAGCCCAAAATGAATTTATATAAAAATTGAACTAAATATTATTTGTGCAAGAAACTAAAATTAGAACAAAACCAACAACTCAACTGAACAATCCTGATGAAAAAAAAACTCCATGTGAAACTTCTGGTCACTCTCCAACACAATGATAAAAAGTCGCCCTAGGTGATCGAACTAAAGATGAAACCTGCACAAGGGCTAAAAAAAGAAGAAGACTATAGGCGTGATTATTAAAACTTAGTAGGTTAGCCTGGTATTCTATTCCCAATGCACATTACTTTAAAATAAAAGAAACATCAATTTATAGTTTTAAATTTAAGATTTGAAAGTATGTTTTTCAAATGAGGTTCCATGCTATAATAATTATCAGACAAAAACATGCATGTTTAATAAACAAAAATGCAAGTAACAATTATTTTCAAAGAGGTGAAACTTCAAAATGAAAATAGTTTTCAAGAGGGCTGCTTTAAAGAATTTTAAAATTCAAATAAATAACACATACTACTTAATTTACCAACCAAACACACCTTATGCCGACGGTGAGTAAAAAATAGCCAATGAGCACTAGTCACAGGAATACCCCTAGGCACTAGTTAGTTGTGAGCCCCAGGTACCTCGTATCTCGGTGAAAGTAACCATAATAAATATCCATTATCGTGCACGAGCCACTAGTAGGGAACATACCCATAACCTAGTGGTCCCCAATCATCATTATCATAATCATAGTTTAGTTACTGTTGTCATCGTCAAACTTGATACGTGAAACAGGGGCCAACCCCCACAGAATCACTAGCATACTAGTACACGTCCGCCCACCTAGATACCCGGGATTCCCTTTAGTGATCAATCCAGTTACACATATTATCAAATACACACTTAATATCCATATTCCATTCCAAAACCATAAAAACACAAACATCCCATAATCTTTCTTCACATTTCTTACACTAATCAACAAACCACTAAATAATTTGGTAAAACAATTTCATGAAGTGTATTGAGGCTTTGCACATAAAACTCTTTCAAAAACACTCTTTAAATTATAAAAACACATAATAACCAAACAAAATCATATCTGGAAGACCAATAAACATTTAATAAAATCATTTAATGGACTATAAATCAATCCCAATTGCACAAATTGTTATATACAAGTAAAACACTCCTTCATTTCTAGAAAATGCCAAACAGGCCTTTAATTATTTTCTCAAAACTATCCTTTGACGAAGGTATGAATTTTAATTCTATTAAGGATTTGTATAAACACAATTTACAGTAGAAAACCACATTCATAAATCTCTTATAATACTCAGGTTTCATATTCAAAACACAACCATTTTCATAATGATGTGAAAGAGTCCATTTTTGGGCAACTCGAGCCAAAATATGTTGTCAATCAAAACCCACTTGATTGTAAAAACAAATACAAAAAGGAAATCCATATAAGTACCCAAAAATACCATTTATCATTATTCCAATTCCTTTATAAATCCAAACAAATAACTTTCAAATCACACATCACACATAAAAGCCAACCGGGCAATTTACCGAACACATGACATGCCGTTTTTAAACAAAACTATTTATTTTAAGTACATGAAAAGGAATAAAACACCAATTGAAAGCAATATTTTCATTCAAGGTATTTTAACATGTTAGAAATACCACAGACCAGATTATAAACCTCACAAAATATTTGCAAAAGATAACGGAACATTTAAACAAACACTTGTTGAGAACTTTCATGACAAAACAACACTACCGTTCACAAACCAATGATTAAACAACCACTTTGAACACCAGTAAAATTTTCCAATGGATGAAAAACAATAATAAACATATATATCTGGTGTTAAATATAATAAAATGATGAAAATTAAATAATAAAGTCATGTGCAAGGGGTATCCTACCTCACATCTTTGGCGTAATTGAAACGCACACCCGAAATCACCCGCCGCGGGTTTATAGACCATAAAACTATAAATATCAGACCTAAAAAAACAGAAACCCCATCAAAAAACATGGTATAACAATACCCTAGGTCTATCAAGACTAGGGTACAATATAAAACCAAGAAATAATGAATGGAGGGGGAAGAGGAAGAAGAAAGGAGAAGGAATCTCACCTTTCATCCTAGAAAACTCTTCATATTCCATTAGATCTGAAGCCCTAGAGAAAAGGTAATGGCTTGAAAATTCTTGGAGAGACTCCTAAGGTCTGGAAGAACCAGGGGAAGAAGATTGGTGACTAAAGGAGTACGAATTGATTTATTTATGAATGATAAAAGTTACCATGGAAATTCTGGACGATTTGAGGTTTCCTGAGAATTTCGCCCTAATTCGCAACCCACATGAGCTCTAAAGAGGTAAAATCTATTATGAGGGTTAGGATAGGGTTATTTGATTCTAGGTGGAGGTGGAATCACTGAAAACCAGAAAAAAATGAACATGATATAAACGAAACAAATTATTTGTTTTAAACAGGAAATGGGCCCATGGACTGGCCCAATACCTAAATGAATAACCCAAATTCACCCGGCCTATGAATTTATAATGGGTCCAAAAGGATAAATAAGTTTTAATATATCATTGTAGGACAATTGGGAAGTTGAATGGGTAAAAATGGATGAAAAACAAAAGATTTATAAAAGAAACATATTCCGTTTTTAAAACTGGGAATGGGCTCACGGTTGGCCCAAATCATGAAGTAACCACCCTTTCTTCAAAAACTACTAAACAAAAAATGGGGATCCCAAATAAGGGTGGTTAGAAATATACGAAACTTCAAAACTCAAGATTTATCTCATAAAATACCCAGGAAAAGGATCGGTATTTCTAATGGGCCGGATCAATACAATGACAGAAAAGAAAAAAAAACCGTGTGTGACAGAAGGTGGATTTATTATTCCTCAAGAACTAAAAAAACATGAAATCAATAAATATAATGATAATTCAATACATATATATTTTGTTATCAAAAAATGGTAGGAACATGACATCAAATGTGAATAAATCATTATATAGAATGCTAATACTTTAATATCTAAAACCTCATGTGTTGTTTAGTTTAAAACCATTCCTTAAATTTTTATCCTTGTAACCCATCAAAAATATTAAAACACAACTCATTATAAATAAGGACACTAAATTTCTCAAAGTTATCTTAACATTTATCCCCATATATCATAATGTAACACTTTTTTTTCACATTCCAAACATGTGAATACATTTATCATGTATTATCTTTAAACATATTAATAACCATAATTATCATAAAACCGTATTTAAAACAAGATTCCTTTATTATTAAAAATATAATTCGATATATTCGTTAAATATTAATTATTTTTGTAAAATTCATCCATGATGACATAGACCTTCTTTTTCAAAAATCAATAATTGGTTCTAGGCTAATAAATACTATATAATATACATTATTCATATCAGATATCACTTTACCAAAGCTAAACACAACATTCTCAACATTAATGACACATTAAGGGTTACCATCCAATATTCATAATATAAAATTCAAAATTAATTCCTTTTCAATTTCATTAGAAACATTCAATATATTAATGATAACCCTTAATAGAAAACACATACTTCATTATTAATTTGAAAAATTTCTTGAATTTCTATATGGATAAACATCTATCATCCAGCATTGTTCTCAAACCATTAATTATGATTCATTATCTTATTCCTTATTACCCCTTTCCTATAATACTAAATATGAATAATTTATTAAGTATAATATACATCAATTTAATAACACTTCTTATATTTAATGAAAAAAATATTGTTAGAACATACAATACATTTCACAAGTCCTTAGTAGACCCTCTATCTTCATATGTATTACCAATACCCGCCTTGCCTTCCGGATTCTATTCATGATATTTCAACTTAAGACATCGATTTATATAATTTTCATACATTCCACATCTAAAATAGTCAATTTTATTCTATTTAATTCTAGTTATGACTATTAAATAAGATAAAAAATCAAAGTGTGAGTAACACTTATCATAGTATAAAATCATATAATCATTTAAAATTATATATAATAATCCTAAATTATGACAAAATATTTCAAATTAGTGAAACCAATGTACTATCTTATATACATCCCAATAAATACCCTTAGAAATAACCATATGGATCTCACTAATGATTTCTCATTATAGTTTCAAAATGTTAACTAAACCATTATTTTTCTAAAATCAATATTGAATAAGGCTTATCATACATGAATATTAAATCATATTAGATGAATGTTTATAATGTTATAAAATTAAATGCTTATGGACCATTCAAGAATATTTTATTTGGAAACATATAACACAATCTTCTATCTTGGTGATATATCTTATATTATTCAATAAATGATAATCCGATTTAGTACTCCTCCCTGAAAACATTCTTCATAAAATAGGGAAATAGAACCTAATAATGGTTTAGCTTAGATTATCATTTAGGGTAAATAAAAGAGATGCAAATGAATAACAGTAGAATAAGTGTGTAAGAACATGGGAATAATATTAGAAGATAATACCATGTATATCAAAGATAATATACATGAGTCATGGAATAATGATATGTAGTTTATAAAAGAATCATTCAGGAATCTAGAGAATAAGAAATGGAAAATTTAAATATAGACAAGACATTGAATTAGGGTAGACACATAATCATATAAAATTATTTCCACAGTAGTCATGGCTAACTTCCAATGAAATATTAATTGAATATGTTCACTTGTCAAACCATTATATTTTTCAGGAATCTCTCCCAAGACTCTCTTTTTGGAAATAATCATTTACATTACTGGTTTCACTCCCTATTCAATCCCTGTATTAGTGAAGAGGGTCCACTTCCTGTTCTTTCCATATATTACTGAACAGAGATTACTGCTCATTCTATACTTATATAACTAAATTAGATTCACTTACCGTTCTTGTCCTATATTATCGAAACCATTTCCCTCATTATTTTGCAATTTTATTACTAAAATGATATTACCACACATTCTATTACTACCATAATGAATTGATATCACTCCTCATTCCATCTCTATCATACTGAATCAAGTTCACTCCTCCTTCTAACCTACTAATACTGAACCGAGTTCACTCATCATTCCAAAAATATCATATTGACCAATGATTACTCCCCATTATAGCCAAATCTATATCATTAGATATAAAATATCACCCAAAGGATATTTAGGATAAATGGGCCCCTCCCTTCAAATAATGAAATCATACATACATGTGGAATAATATAATAAAACATTTATCATATCTTGACTGATAAAAATATATAGTCATCATAAAAATGTCACCATATCGTAACCCTTAGAAAAGAGATTGGTATCAAAATCAAAAAATAACCCATGAAAGGAGGAGTGTTTCATAATAAATTTATCATGGAATAATACATGGATGAGAAAATATTTTCATAAAAAATATTTCAATTTAATCACAAAACATTAAATGAATTAAGAATGATGGTTTTACTTCTTACTATACCTAGTAAAGAATAAACTATTTCAAACAATGTCATCTTAGATGGATAATAATTTTTAAAAATCACTTTGACATTTTCTTAAAGAAACTTTACTTTATTTGAAAATCATATAAAATACTACATAAAACATTTTAAAATACTTTTTTAAAAAAAGATGTCAAAAATATGGGAAGTAAAATTTAAAACTTATTTAAATCATTTATAAATGAAAATATCATTTTTATTTCTAAAAAAAATTTTAAATAATGAAACACTTTGAAAATAGTTTTTAATCTGAAAATATTATTATTGAAACATTGAAAGTCCTTTGAATGAATTCAGGAACATAAAAATTTTTTGAATCACTTTATATTTGGAATATTCATTAAAAAATGAATTCTACGAATATTAGGAAATTTTTTTTTTATCAAAATAAGTAATCTTGTAAACTTACCGATGAATCTCTATAGAAATAAAGGTTGTTATGGTATATAAATCCATATATGAAAGTCATTATTTATCATCGTAAAATGTTTATAAAATCGCCTTGATTAGAAATAAAAGTTGATTCATTTCATAAAATAATTTTTTTAAAGAAACAAATATGGGTAATATTTTTTGAAATATCAAGGGATAATATCATAACATTTTGAATACTTTTTTACAAGGCATGGTTTTGAATGAAAATATATTTCTTATCGATGGGAGAAATAATGTCATTATTTCATAATTTTTTTATATTATGTACCAAAGAAGAGGAGAATGGTTACATTATATGATGATATAATGAATAACAAAATAATAATAAAATTAGATAGTTTTCCATAAAATTTGGATCATAAAATTTCATCAATTGAATCTTAATCATAAAAAATCTCGATAAATGGTGAAATTATAGCAATAAAATATTACCACTTTGCTAGAATTGAATATAAAGACCATTGAGGGAATATCATTAAATTAATATAAAATTATATTGAGGATGAAAAAAATAATTATATTAAATGTCAATGGTTATTATATTCACTTCCTATAGAATATAGGGTGTGACATAACAAGTTCCTAAAAGATGGAAAATTGAGGCTATATTACGTTAAAAAATTGGTACCTTTTGAACTAGAACCCCCATAAAATTGAAATCATAAAATTTAAATATTAATTCCAATAAAATTAAAGACATTAATCATAAAATAAATTCATGGTATATATATATACCACACAAAAGAAACAGGTGGTCAATGAATCACAAGTCTTACAAAAAAGTGATAATAGTAATCCCCTTAATACATGAGTAACTCTTGAATAATGAGATCCATTAAAGAAAAAAATAGATACATTTAATATCATGAAATTCATGAAATTCATGATATTAAATTTCTTCAGAAATTATATACACTACACAATAAGAAAAATTGGTGAATATATAATATATCTCACAAAAATAAATGTGAGACAAGGAACCCTTACCTAATGTCTTAAAATTCTTCATATGTGTTCAAAAATAATATATAATAATTATATTTTTATTAAAAATCTAAAAGATATATATAATATTTTATATAACACCATATATAATTTTTTTATGACATTATAATTTACATTTATTAACCATACATTATTAATGTTAGGTTATCGGTAATATCCATTTTTTTCATATATGTTTTGACTTGTTACTCTTGATCATATTAAAGAGATCAAGATTTAATTTTTTATATAATGTAAAAAATGATATAAATATCATATCTATTTATTATATAATTATTTATAATGTACTATAAAATATATAAAAAAGAAATGTAATACATCATTAATGGAGACGATATGTCGTACGAATGAGTGAATATTTTTTCCATTTACTTGAAGTATAGAATGGAATAATGTAATTGAAATATATGTATTTATTTATATATTTCCATTAAAGTATAAATTATTTTTCCTCCATGTCATATCTTTTTCCTAAACTTGTCCTTAATATATTCCATGTAATGTATCACCAAATCATGTCTCTTTATGGAGATGATTTTCTACACATCCACAAACAAAGATATCGTATACCCAAAAAAAATAATGAAGGTATGTGTCATATAATAATTAAGGAACAATAAATAAATCCTAGATATATATAATATAAAAATACTAAATTCCATCATTATTCCCTACAATGAAAAGTGATAAAGAAAAGATAAACGACATCAGTTCTTGATGAGATAATCTATCGTACACAAACAATGATTTTGTATCCCATTTTATGGAAATATGTGTATGGGTATGATGAAACCTTAAAGTAAAAAAAATAATCATATTGAAAAAAATGTGGTTAATATATAATAATGTCATATGAATAATAGATGGAATTGAGAAAGAAATAAAAAAGTGCATGTTGAAATATGTTACCACTTCTTTGTGTAATACATTTTAGATTGAACTAAATGAGTATGTTGGTTTTATTGATGCTAAAATTTAGGATTCTAGGATTATAAGAGGAATTTTATAAGATTATTTGGTCAGTTTTTCGATGATCCAAATGGATTGAGAGTTCTCAAAAAATTAGGCGGGTGATTGCATTTTTATTTTAAAGGAGGAGAGTCACTCTTGTTAATAAAAAAATGTAAACATTATTAAGAGGCCACACATACAACATGTTATTACGATATGGGTAAATATCAATTAGAAGTCATGATATGGTTAAAATATGGCCATCCAATTTATTTTTTATTGGTTTATAGGTTTTCTAGCCCCTTATGATAATGGTTAACCACTATGTAAACTCATTTTTTTAATTTAATCAGAGTAATTATCTTAAATTAAATTCACTATTACTTTTGTAAAAAACTAAGTTAAAACTATGTAAATTATAAATTATTATGAATCTAAGAATGGATTCAATTTTTTCAAATTTTAAATACAAAATTGGTATAAATATATTGAAAATTAATAATGTGGATGGGTGAGACAACAAGTTTTTTTAGTAAAAATATTCATAATTTTTCAATGTTTTATGATAAATTTCCATTTCAAGTTGATTAAAATGAAAAAGTTTATATTAAAAAAATTAATTGATATAATAATATGATAAAATCAATTTAATACTTATTTAAAATATATAAATAAATTGGATGAAAATAATGTTATGAATTAAAATTTAGTATTTTCATTATCCATAAATAAATAAAATATCTCAGAAAAAATATAATTTTTATTTTAATAATTATATAATGAATTTTATTTTATCATGTAGAATTTATAAAAATTAAAAATTTCAATTTAAAATATATGTTCCAATAAAGGTGGTTACATTACATTTTATATAAGTCTATATCATTATACATAAAATTGGGTTTATTATCATTTATTATCGTGAAAAAAATATGAATGTCAATAAGTAGAAAGAATATAATATTTATATATCAAATTATAGTAATTTATCTTATGTTATTTAATTAATATATTGAGGTACAACATGTTTGTTTTCATATATATAGTTTTCCAGATAATGAATTTCTATATTTTGAAAAGGCAATAATTTTAAAATCTAGTGAAATAATAATGAAAAAATTCTTATTATATACATGTTTTAACCATATTTTCATAATTTATATAATATTATTTATAACCACCACTATCATGGCTAGGTGAAAAGTATAATTATATTTTAATAATATTATTATTAGTACACTGAATTTTGGTAAAACTATGTATTACATGTAATTCAGGATTTCAGGGGTACTCGACATTGGGGATAACACATTCCAAACATAGTGCTTTCTATAATAAAAAATAATCTATGTGATGTGTAGTGAATTATTAACCTGGAATTGTGGTCAAAACAAACAAAACACAATTCTTTCATATAACAAAATCTATATTTTTTGTGTGACATGCACAATATCAAAAATATTAATTTAATTCAAAAAAAGTTATTCAAAAATATAGGGGTTTTACCAGATATAAGTTAATTATAAAACAACATATATATTAATACTATTATTTTATAGCCTTTATATTTACTCAATTTTACCATTTTCATTTTTATCATAGTAACATATATCTTTGTATTTAATATATTAATACTATTATTTTATAGCCTTTATATTTACTCAATTTTTCTATTTTCATTTTCTTACCATAGTAACTTATATCTTTGTATTTACTTAGTTAATTTATCAATTATGACATTATTCAAAATGGGTTTTAATAAATAATTTATTCATATAGATTATAAATATTTAATCTAATATACTAAGTAAATATATAATGTGGGAGTAAAATTAACATTAATGCAAACCACGCTATGAAAAAAATCCAGTTTCAACCTTAATCGTAGTAATTAATTTTGACAGATATGCTTAATAATTAAGGTAAAAAATTAAGTTGACCTAATTAGAACACATAAATTAATTTCATTCCAATAGATATATCCATTTTTCAAAATCAAATCACATATTTGGAAGAATATAATTTAAAATCAATCCCACTTATGTGATTAGAAAGCAGGTTTTAAAGTGAAAATATTCGAAAGTTTATAGTGTTTAACATCATAATTCAATGGGAAAATTGATCCAATGACCTATATTTTGATTATATAATAAAAAACTTAATATTGTTTTATTTAAAAATAAATAAACATAAAATAGAACATTATAGATTATTTATATAAAATAGAATATTAAAATTAAAATATTGTATTTTTAAATATTTATGAAAACATAAATATTCTTAAAAAAATAATTTAAATTAACTCTAAGATAATTAAGTTATCCTACTCTAAAATATAATGATATTTTATTGTATATTTTCTATAATTGGTATCAATTAATTTTAAGTTAATTTTGAAAAGTGTGACTCAACCATCTTTTAGAAAAAAACACACTTTCTAGAAATAATTTTGTTTTCTTTTAAATGATTCATATTATATTTATAATCAATATGTATGTAATAAAACTGTATAAAATATATAATTTATTAAGTTAGTTAATATTATTATTAACATAAATTACAACATCTTGGAAATAATTTTAATATTATAAAATAAAATTAATATTATATTATTGTTCAGTACTAGTAATCCATTTGTGTAAAGAAATAGTTTGAGGAAAACCATTGTTATATATAAAAAAAGGTAAAATAATTATTTCATGCCACATAAACTATTAAATAATATGTTATTGTTTTATAATTTCTTGTAAATACAAGAATTTTGATTTGAGAAATTTGAGATTTTAATTGAAGATAAATAGAGAAAAAAGTTATCTAAATTTAAATAATTCCCAAAATGGAATAAAACAATCCCTATGAGATTGGTATTTTAATTTGGATGAGTATTAAAGGTGTGTCTCATTAATAAAAGTTAAACTGAAGAGAAACTAATATATAAAAAATAAAAACACTACATCACTCAATATATTAATATATATTGATTAAATTTTATATAAAACTTATATTGAAAAATACAATGATTAATTTTCTACAAAAATAAAGAGAATATTTGATATTCATTTTTATAATTAGATAATTATTATTGGGTATAAAAATTCCCAAAACATTGGTTGCAATTTTCTCTCTAAAAATAATTATTCCAAAAAGTAATAAAAATAATTTTTTCAAAGAAGAATCAAGATTACTATATAAATTTATTTAGGTGAGTACATAATTACTTACACATACATAATGGAAATATAAAAATGAGATAAAAGATAGAGAATTTATTGGTTTTCTAATTTATTTTATGAACACAATGATTTATATTGTGTTTTCTGTTTTATGATATGATATATTTAAATATTTAGTAAAAAGGACTCACATATAATGGTGTCTAGGAAAATTTTAACACAAATCAGGAGCAAATCTAATTATAAAATAATGTGTGTAATGAAAATTGTGATGAAAATATATATATTTATAGATATTGACTCGGTTGTTCATTTCGATGATAGAAATTTGTCATTCGGAGGATAATTAATAATTTGTGGAAGATTTATGGATTTTAATACCATGAAATAATCCCTTATCTAGTTGAGTATTATTAAGACTGAGTATGTTTTTTCATTACTAGTTTTTACACAATTGAGTTGGATAATGACTCAACTTGAATATATGAATGTTATTTTTGATAATCCATTTTTCATTTTGTCAATAAACAATGTGTTATCAATTTATTATAGAATCTAGTAAAAATTTTGAGGTCAAATATTATGTGAAAAAATATATCATTTCATAATGGAGAAGTTGGTTGAAGGAACAAAATAAAAAAAAATTGTTAAAAACATAGAACAACTTGATTACATAATCACAAGACCTAATCCCATTGAGAAAGATTTGTTTTTGATACTATAAATGTGTGTATCACCAATTACTTAATGTCACTAATATATGATTATAAATCATCCCCCAACGTTTTTTCATTATATATTTGACAATAAGAGGGTATATGAACTACATGGGTGTAATGAACTTATCGAATAAATTTTGTAATTTATTTCTGAGGTTGAGTGTAATAAATATAATGAATATATTCTGGAAATTAATTAAAAGTGAAACTTTTTATAATGTGTTACATTAGATTTTTATTATTGATAACATTGATTTCATATTTAATCTCATTTTCCCATAAAATAAAGGAAATAATTCTATAAATGGGGGTTAATTGTATTAAAAAACAAGGATAATTTTTTTTACCACACCTAGATTTAAACTATAGGAAAATATATTCTTCTAATAAATAAAAAAATTATTATAATGAATGTATTGTACAAATATACATTGTTTTAGATTAATTTAAATTAAAAACTCTTATAATTTCATCGAAAACATTAAATATTATAAACATATAGATATAGTGGAAATATATTATTTCATAACTTCAATTAATGTCAAAAAAAAGTAAGAGTATAAATTATATCTATAGTGAAAATACAAAAAAAAATCTACATATTTATAGCAACCTAGGATTATTATATATGAATATTTCATATTTTTAAATATATATTCGTTACATTTCATAAAGACATGTAAAAGAAATATAATAGAATAGTGCATTTGGAAACATTGAACAATACCTTCTTTTTTCATGATTGATTTACATCATATCAAATAATGATCTTATAACATAGTAATCCTATTAGGCTTACCCTACCGAAAATATTCCTCATAACCTGGAGAATAAATCATAAGATAGGTTGAGACTAGATTCTCAATAAGGGTGAATATAATGGTTATAAATCTATGATCATTTGAATTAATAAGATAATAATATGGGTATGTGATCATAATCATAAAATAAAAATATCATACTCAGCCTATTATGGATCACAAACATGAATAATTGAAAAAAATTGTAATTTCAAAAAACGTGGTCTATAAGTGTGAGAAGTCATCTTTGGTCAATGATAAACCATAAGATCATCTCATAAAATAATTTCACAATCCTAAATATAAAAAACAATTTCATACATCATGGTTATATTAATATACATTCAATATAGTTGATCAAGACAAATCACCTATTTCTAATTGTGTATCTGGACGCACCAATTTCACATTATGGATTAGGAAACACCTATTTCCAATTGGGGGAGAAAATACAAATATTTCCCAAAGTGGATCAATCCCATAGACTATTTTTCAATTATAATCTTACGTCATATAAATAATTATCCAATTTATTATTGGGATATATAGGTCCATCCATCAAATAATGAGAGTATATCATATGTCATCCACAAGGCCAAAAACAATTTATCATATCAAAACCCATGAAATAAAATTGGATTCATAATAATTTTATCATATCAAAATATATATAAATGCGACAAGTTCCACAATCATTTCATACTTTCATCTTTGATTTTCCTATAGAGGTAAAGGTTGTTTCAAGACAATTTTTTCATGGAATAACCCATGGAAGAGAAATGGGTTTCATAATCACCATTCCATAATAAAAATAAACCATAATGATAAGGAATAATAATGGTGTAATTGGTTAATATCCCCCACAATGTTACATTAAAGGATTTCATTATAGATAGTAAAATATTTTGAAAAATCAATCACTTGTAAATTTTCATGAGGAAGATAAATTTTCATTGAAAATCACTTTTTAAAAAGTCTCATTATAAACTATTTTCTAAATCCCATTCCTTACAAATAAACCAAAAAACATGTAATGGAATATATAATAATCATTACAAAATATCCATTGTAAAACAATTATTCCACTGAAAAATAATAATTTTTTAAATAATATAAAATTATAAAAATCCATTTATTTTATAATATTCATTAATAAATATATTGTAATCTTCAATGTAAATAAGGTTCATGAAATTGGGATGGTTTGTTCCTGAAATACACGATAAAATAATATTTCCTTCCACATTTTTGGTAAAATCCACGTAGAAGTTTTTCGGAATATGACATGAAGACACTTTTCAAAAATATTTTTCAGACAGAAAAACATGGGAAAATATGTCTTTCATAAATAATTTGACGATAGTAAATCATTATTGACGACATTTTTTGGAAAAATTATATTTTATAAGAGAGAAATTGTTTTAGAGATGATTTATATAATGTCTGATTTGCTAAGAAGAATATCAATTACATTAAGTTTTAATGAGTGGAAAATGGTACAAATAATATCATGAATATCCAGACGAGGATAAATTTGAATATTATCAGGATAGATGGATCCTAATTTTTTATCATCAGAAACATAATCATAATAAATCTATTATATTGTTGATATTATAACATAAGACTTTTACCACTTTGGAAACATTGAAGTAAAATCCCCATAATGTAAAATAATTAAATGAAGCATGAAATTTCATGATGAAAAATAAATTCATGATATAGCTTGACAAATGGGATGTATATACACCTTTTAATGGTAGATAGTTGTATAAAATTACATATGTAAGAAGGATAGAAAAATTAGAAAAAATTAACATAATTCTTGGGTTTATTTTTAACCATAAGTCCCATGAAACAGAGATCCTAAAATTGATATGTAAGTTATAATATATTTAATAAAAGTAATAATAAGATAAAATAAATTTTTATATATATAAATCATAAATAAAACACAAGGTGAATATGGATTCTCTCTAATAAAAAATTGTTAGATGGAAATCCAATACCTTAAGTCTCAACATCCTTTATACAAATTAAAAACCAATTTATAATAAATATATGTTTATTATAAATATTTTAAGGAACCATAATTATATATATAATTCATACATTTTTTTATTATTACCATTTATTACCGATTTTTAACAATTATTTATTAAAATAATGTTTCAAGTTATAACCACTTTATTTTTCTTATATGGTTTCAATTGTTATTTTTTATTTTCTTGCATTTATAATTGGGTACATTATCACCTAAATAATAATAATAAAATAATTTTAATATTTTTTACTTTTATAATAATTTTAATACTAATAGTGAAATATTTTTTTTTAAAATGATGTATGTTACAATATCTGACATAGTAGGTCGTATGTACACAAGAGAAACATTTCGAGTTTTTAAAAGTCATTATAGAAAATAGGTACGTAATATAATATTTTTTCATAATAACAATTATATCAAAAATAACATATTAATCCATTTAATATAATTATTAATATCATCCACGAGGTTTGGTGATGAAAATAGAGTCACTACAATAAATGACCTCCAAGGTAAAAAGGGAGATATTTTTTCATCCCAACCGATGAGGTGGATCTAGAAAATAGAGTAGTGATTGGTACACTAGTTATTAATTCAGTGATAGTTAATGTATATTAAAATTCTAGTTCTACACATTAATTCATATCTGGAATTATTATTATAACTATTCATCTAGAACAAAAATCTATGGAAGTAGATGTTTATATGAAGACAATAAATGGGAAAACTTTTCATCCCCATTATATAACTCCACCTATTAAAACATTTTGGCTGAACTTCCAAGTGACTTTCTTACATACTCTAATTATTGTAATTTGATGGAGTTTTGGGTGTGGATTGTATTTCCTTATAAAGATCCAAAATAAATTACCACGAGAAAGAAATCAGTCCCTGTATTTCAAATCGACCCTTGATTTTATACAAGTGAAACGAGGGGGATGATTATTCTTTAGAACCAACATCTCACGAATGGATATTATGGCCTTGTGAGAAGTAATATCTAGCTTTAATTCTTGAGTCTAAGAAGTGAACCATCAATTAAGACTATATTATTATGAAAGAATATGCATATGTATTCCCTGGAAAATTTCATGGTCTTCCTTTATGCTGGGAGTTTGAATTTTATATCGAGATCATACTTGAGGAATTAACATTATCCAAGAATACATAGAGAATGACAATTTTGAAACATGAGGAGATAAATAAAAACTTATAAGAGAATCTCTATATTGGGTTCATACTACCAATTGCATTACCATGGGGTACAATAGTCCTCTTCATCATGTAAAATAGTTCAATGTGATTTTTCATTAACTAAAATGATCTTGACATTATCATGATAAATAAAAATTAACCTATACCTTAGATTGATGAATTGTTTAATCATCTATGTGTAGCACAATACATCTGTAATATGGATCTTCTATCAGGATATTACTATGTTAGGGTTAAAATAGAGGATAAACCCAATACTATTTTTTTAAGAATGTACTAGCACTATGAGTTCATATTATTTCAGTTTAGAATTACTAATTATACAAAAATATTCATGGAAATGATGAATATAGTCATTAGATATTACCATGAAAAATGTATGGTATCATTTATGGAATATATTCTTATATTCTCAAAAAACAAAGAGGAGCATGAAGACTGAGCACGGTGCTAAAGATCTTGTATATGTGAAGCTTTATTCTATGTATAGGAAATATGAATTTTGGTTGAAGAAAATATCATTCCTAGGGGCACTCATCACAGAAGATGGTATATTTATTGACCCTTCAAAAATCGATTTATTTGAAAGAATTTTGATGCAATCAACTATGATAGATATCTATCGTTTCCATGGATTATCTTGGTATTATCTTTAAATTGTGACAAATTTCTTGTTATTGTCCAAACCACTAACAATTATAACTTGAAAGAGGATAAATATTTCTTGATATGGTTAATGTGATGAGATCTTGAAGCTGATTAAATGTATGATTATCACTTCTCCTATTCTCACACTTCCCATTTATGGAGATCTTTTTATAGTGTTCGGTGATAAGTTGAAGCAGATATTGGGCTGTCCGTTAATGAAAAATGACAAATTCTTAGCCTATTTATCAATTCTGTTAAAAGTTATTGAATATAAATCCTTAAGAGATTATTTGGTCTTGGTGGTAGTGATGTTTTCTATGAAAATATGGTTGAATTATCTCAATGGGTAGAAGTGTAAAATATGTAATGATCATAAAATAATTAAGTATATATTCACAAAGAAAGAGGTGAATATAAACCAGTGAAGATTGTTAGATCTAATCAAAGAATATGACTGTGCAATCCACTACCAACACAGATAGGATAATAATGTAAGGAATGAACAATTTTTAAAGGATTCAACAATTTTATCATTGATGCGAATTTAAAGGGATCTAATCATTTTATATTTATAAAGGATGTAAATTAGAATAAAAAATTAAGTAACATCATCAATACATTCACAAATGATTATTCAATCATCCCTTTTGGAAAATATTAAATATATAAAATGAAACTGTGTGGTAATTAAAAATAAATTGTAATCTATAAGGACTAGTTAATTCGTTAATATCAATGTTATAGAATAATTAGTAGTTTGATTTTGGCCAAGAATGTTTGTACCAGCAATTTTTGAGTTGATTTAGATGTTGGATGATAAACATAGCTCAACTTTATCCATCGACCTAGGAATCACAAAGATATATCAAGATCTCCCAGAGCACTATTGGTGGAACAATATGTTGAAGGAAATAAAAGAGTGTACACCAAGATGTATTGTATATCAGAAAGTGAAGATTGAAATGGAAAATATATAATCAAATAATGAATGCATTAACCATACCTACATGTAAATTGGATAACATTATCAATAGACGTTGTCAAAAAAATTGAATACATCATAAAGAAACAATTCAATTTATGGTGTGAATAATCGACTTAAAATAATGGACACAACATTGCAATTTGACATGACTTCTCACTGTATCAACTTATATGGATATATATCAATAAGTTGTGAGGATTCATTGAGGACCACTATCAATTGTATCTGATCAAGATATGAGATTAACCTCCTTATTCTGGAAAAGTCTTCAACATGATCTAAAAACTATGTTGAACATCATCACAACATTTGAATCTCAAACTAATGTAAAATCTAAGAGGAATATCTTGACTATTGGTGACATGTTAACAGAATTATCAATTGAATTCAATGGAGGATTATATAAACATATTCTACTTGTAACATCCTAGGTAAATAAAGAATAAAGCATTTTCATATTTATTAATATTTACGAATTAAATATTAATTTTACTTTAAAGGGGTTGCTATGTTCGATAGCGTACCCGATACGCAACAAAGAGTTTCATTAAAATCTTACGTTGCACACTAGTAATAAAATAATATTATTTTAAATGGTAGTTAACACGTAGCTGTTGTATTGGCGGGAATGAATAGAAATAAATAAAATATTATTATATATGTTTTTTTAAATGTTTTTATATTTACCCAATAAAAGATAAAGGCTTAAAATACAAAAAGAATTCAATTTTAGGAACATATACTCTAATTTTCACTAAATGTTCACTTATCGCCTTTTGATAGAGAACAGTCATTAAATATAGTTTTTGTCACTCTAATACATTCTATTGGACCAAATAAAAAACTTCTTTAGAATTGGGACATCAAAATTTACTTTGTGTAAATTATTGGTATTTTTCTGATAAAGTTCATTTTTTTAATGAATAGTGAAAAATGTTGTATTTTCATTGAAAACATCTTTTTAATATAATTTATTTATATGATTAGATTACCTTTTTAATTGGTTTTAAATTGAAATTAGAATATATTTTTACCATTTCATCCAATAGTTGTCGTTGGAATTAATTTCACTTTGAAATCGGACTTAAACTAGTGTCAATTTTTTGATACTTATTATTTCATAAAAACATGCTATTTTCTCTGACAACGGGAATTAATTATTAAAATAATTAATGAAACTTATATGTTTTGAATTTTTTAAAATATAGTTCAATTTTGAATTCGGAATATCAAATATATCTTAGGGTGAATTTTTGGTATTTTTCTGAAAAACTTAAATTTTTGATGAATAGTGAAACCACTAAGTGGTACTTAAAAAAACTGATTTTTCGTTTAAATGAAAATTTACCACCTCTGTGTTTTGAATTTCAAAAATCCGAAATACATGGTTGTCATTAAGATGTAATATATGGTTCAATGGGATTATATTTTTTTGGCGAATAGTAATTTTTAAGTTTTTAATCGCGATTAGAGGTAATTAGTGTAGTTTAAGGTAAAAATAATGTTTTAATATTATGAAATGACCTAGACACATGTACTACCCTCATTGTATGTGTCATGGACGACCAAGAAAATCCATGGGTAAACTTGGGGACCCCATGGAGCCACTTTGGTAGGAAAATGACATTAAAAACTTTCTATTTAATGTTAAAATTAAAATGTCACAAACATGAGTTGTTTTACTAAAACAATTTTTAAATGGAGTTATAAAAGTAATATTTTTTACTATAAATATTCATTAGAAATTTAAAAAGCTTTCCTACATCATGATATTTGTTCGTATAATTTTTAGACATTAAATAAATTAAATTATTTATGACACCATGATGATGCAGCGATGACCTCATTATTTAACGATTTAAATAAAATGAAAATATAATGTAAAATATAAGACCAAAAATTGTAAAAAACCTATTGGATGGGTGTATTTTGAACCCTTATCACCTTATCCTTGAATTATATCAATGTGGGTCCTTTTAAATTAGAAAATCATTTTAAAATAAAGTAACATTTCTTTACTTTCCAAGAGTGCCCCTCCTCTCCTCTTATAAAAGGCCCCCACCTCTACCACCTTACCCACACTTCCAAAGCCTTTGTCTCGGCCAACCCCTGCCCATTTTGTCTCTCCACATACCTTTATTACTCATAGAAGCCTCACTTTGGGCATAAGTCTTTCCAAGTAAGCCTTTGAGCTCAAATCTAAGAGAGTTACCCGATTTTAAGGTAATGTCTTCACTTGCGTTCTTTTGTTTTATTTTGCTTTTCAACCCCCTAAACCCTTTTTATTCATTTATTTTGTAACAACTCCAGTATATTAAATATACTAGGATGTTTTTATAATAATAATTCTAGCTACACCTACACACACCTACATATAATGGTTAAAGAACATACTGTTTCTGTGGATGGCGAATTTCTGCCTCCCGAAACGATGATTGTTAAATATTTTTCTAACACCTTAAAAGGTGGCCATTAAGATGTCACTATATTTATATATGATATATAATATTTTTATGTTTTCCTTAATCTTCTGTATTTTTCATTTATGAAATACCTTTATGGCTTCCATTACGGGTATACAGGATATCTTGATTTTAGGAAGTGCTGACTACTGCCCCCTCAAAGTGATTTGATTCGTTAATGCCATATGTGGGACGTATAAAGGATGGATTTAAAGTTATTATATATGATGTATGATACATATAAATGATGAATATAATTATGGAATTAAAATATACATACCTCTCATTTAGTTTTAATTCCATTAATATGACATAGAAATGAAAGTAGCGTTCATGCATACGTACAGCTTACCGTCTCCATGAACGATGCATTTAATTTCTTACCTATAAATGAATATGTAATATTATAATTACATGTATAGGCTGGATATATATGATATATATGATTTTCAAATCATGAATATCATTCTGGATATAATGAACCTTTGAACACACGAACAACATGTAATTCTAAGAAGTCCACTTTCTACTTAAGAACCAAATATTGAAAAAACAAACATTATTAACATAAATGATTAAATAATGTTTATAAAATGTCAATAAGTGATATAAATGGAATAATGAACTTGAAAAAGGTTCTTAAGAAAGTATAAATTAACTCAATTTTATTATTCAGGAATTTAAAGAACGATCGAGTCATGTCGGACCCAAGGTAAGGGACTTCGTCTCAATCTTCATTCATTGAGGCATATTCTGTTTTATACACAACATTATTTTATACGTTGTATAAACCCCTTTTACTTTTAATTTTATTCAAAAGGAGTATTTTTATACGAAGCATTTTACTAAACGACAAAAAGGAATGTTTCTTTTATCATACGCAGTGACAACGACCTTTTCCGCCGCCGCGAGTACTATTTGGTCTTTGGCTTCCTCAACAAGCCCTAATGTTTCTTAAAATAAAATAAATACCATATAATCTTTTATGTATTTTGGTATTGAAAATAGTTTTTATAATGTATTTTTTATGTCAATATATTTAAGTGATATATTTTGATCAAAGTGTGGAAATGTTCTATTTCCATTATATTTGTTCTATGTATTATGATTTTATAATGGTACATTGGAATTTGATGGGTGGTTAAGTAATAAACCATACGATGGGTGGTGTCGTTAATACCAGGATGGGTGGTTACGTTATAACCTCCAATGCATTGGGTATGGAAGTCGGCTGTATGGCTATTCCAATAAGTGATATGAGTGGAAGTCGACTGTATGGTTATTCCATTTAAGTATGTTTATGTCCCAAGTTACCTTTATATGTTATGTGATCGTTATATGGGTTTTGTGGTAATCTTTTGGTTACAAAAGGGTAAGTATTGATCTTTTATTCAGTGAAGAGTTTTTACTACTTCATAAAGGTGAAAAGTATTAATTTGATAAAGTATACATGGTTTAGTTGTTTTTTTGATAAACTAACAGTTTTAATTCTTTGTGTATCCCTTACTGAGATTTTTATGCTCACCCCAAGTTTTTTTGAGATGTTTTTCATAGGACTTAATGTAGAACAGGGTCAAGGATTGGATCAAGGGAACATCATGCTATATAAAACATGGAACTATACATGTTTCTTTTTAAGGGTTTTATTATATGGAAGCTTAGTAGAAGTATCTACATTGTAATCTTTTGAGATGTAATAATTATGTCCTAATTCTCTAAAACTCTAAACCTAAAAAGATCCTCAATGTGAATTATTCATTTAATTCAATTTTAAGTAAGGTTTAAGGTCGGGGCCTTATAGTTGGTATCAAAGGGAGGTTTAGGCAAATTTAGGAGTTAGAAATGTGTTAAATTATAAGTTAATTTGTGGTATGATTGAAATGATATAGAATTTAAAGATTACCATGTTGTTTCACCTAAGATATTTCGGTGTTCAGAATGGTTTTCCGCAATGGAAACAAAGCAGCTATGTTGGGACGACATCAAGAGGAAGAAAACCTTCTAAATCAGAAACCTGAGATGGTCGGAATTGGAACTGAACAGTTTGTTTCAGTGATGGCACACTTGACTCAGGCTATAAATAGTGGGGGTATCCATTCACGAGATCAGCCAGATCAACCACAGAGGAACATGTCAGTGGTGGAACATTTCATGAGGCAACATCCCCCATCATTCAGAGGATCATCTGACCCCGTTCTAGCTGAAGGGTGGATTAAAGCACTGGAGAAGATTTTTGATGTCATGGGGTGTTCAGAACATCAAACGGTTAGTCTTGATGTTTACTGTTTTTAAGGAGAAGCTGATCAGTGGTGGTCGATGGTGAAAAATACCAGGGATAGTGATGAAATTGATGATCTTCACTGGGAAGAATTCAAAGGTATGTTTCATGAGAAATATTTTCCTAAAGTGGTTCATCTTAGGATGGAAAAACTTTTCCTCGAATTGAGGCAGGAGGATGACTTAGTGGCTGCTTATGAAGCAAAGTTCACTCGACTGGTAAGGTATGCTCCAAACTTCATACAAGATCTTGATAGTAAAATCAACCATTTTTACTCAGGGTTAAATCCAAAGTATCGAAGGGGTTTAGCTTCTCGTGAGTTAAAAAGTTATTAAAAACTTGTTCGATGTGCGGAGAAGGTGGAAATGGATTTTGCCGATGATCAGATGTTTTTTGAAAAACAATAGAATAAGAGGTCCAGTTGGCAGGCAAAGGGGATGAATTCATCAAAGAAGCAATGAGGTAAGAAAACCAAATATCCATCCTGTGAGATGTGTGGTAAAATGCATCTTGGAGAATGTTTAACCAAGTCTGGTATGTGATTTCGGTGTGGTAAGTCTGTTCATATTGCTCGTAATTGTAAGGAAGATGATCAAACAGGAAATGAAAAGCCTGCGGTAAGATGTTTTAAGTGTAATGAAATGGGTCATTATGCAAATGCGTGTCTAACGAAAAACTCAACTAGGGATAAGCAGCCAGACTACAAGCAGAAAGGGGTGGTGAAATCCATTACAACTACTTCAGCAGATGCTGGGCCATCGAATGAAGTAGTATCAGGTACACTGTTTGTTTGTTCATATTATGCCAATGTGTTGTTTGATTCGGGGTCTACACATTCTTTAATTTCTGAGAAGTTTTCTAGTAAATTGTAAATTCCATCTCAAGATATGAATCTTGAACTTATGGTAAAAACACCTGGAGGGAATGTTGAGATAAAAAGGAATTATAAGAACATTCATATCCTTGTGTGCGGAAAGAATCTACCAGAAAATCTTATTGTTTTGCCTCTAGTAGAGTTTGATGTAATTTTGGGTATGGATTGGCTTTCTGTTTATCATACTAAGATTGAATGCAGAGCTAAAATGGTTTCTTTTCAGAAAGATTTTCAGTTTGTGTACAAGAATGAACCCTTGCTTTTGATAACATATTAGGATGTTGAGAAAATATTAAAAGATGGAAATGAATGTTATCTTACACATATCATTGAAAACAAGGGAACTGTTCAGATTAATGATGTGCCAGTGGTAAATGAGTATCTTGACGTTTTTCCTGATGAGTTGCCTGTTATTATTCATGATCGGGAAGTTGAATTTACTATTGAATTAGTTCATGATTCTAAGCTAATTTCAAAACCCCCTTATTAAATGGCTCATGTTGAACATTTAGAGTTAAATAAACAAATGCAGGAGTTATTAGATAAAGGTTTCATTCGACCTAGCACATCACCATGGGGTGCTCCTGTCTTGTTTTTTAAAAATAAAGATGGTTCAATGAGACTTTGCATTGATTATAATCCTTGAATAACATTACTATTAAGAACAAGTATCCTTTGCCTCATATCGATGATTTGTTTGATCAGCTCTAGGGAGCTCA
The DNA here is from genome assembly GCA_963277665.1 of Viscum album. Taxonomy (NCBI): domain Eukaryota; kingdom Viridiplantae; phylum Streptophyta; class Magnoliopsida; order Santalales; family Viscaceae; genus Viscum; species Viscum album. The sequence goes on from OY728146.1 coordinate 530,593,019, forward strand.
GTATTTTTCGAAGATTGACTTGAGGTCAGGGTACCATCAGTTGAAAATAAAAGAAGCAGACGTTCTGAAGACTCTGTTCCATACTAGATATGGCCATTATGAATTTTTAATATGCCTTTTGGGTTAACCAATGCACCTGCTGTATTCATGGACCTTATGAATAGAATTTTCCATGAGTTCTTGGATAAGTTTTTGGTTGTATTCATTGATGATATTTTGGTGTTTTCTAAAAGTAAAGAGGAGAATGAAAGTCATTTAAGGGTTATCTTGCAAACCTTAAATGAAAAGAAACTGTATGGAAAATTTAGTAAGTGTGAGTTTTGGTTACAACAAATTTCTTTCCTGGGGCACATTGTTTCAAAAGATGGCATAACTATTGATCCTTCTAAAACAAAAGTTGTTGAAGAATGGCCAAGACCCACAGATGTAACCGAGATCCGTATTTTTCTTGGTTTGGAAAGTTACTACCGAAGGTTTGTTGAAATTTTTTCACGGTTATCTAGTCCAATGACTAAGCTAACTCAGAAGGGTGTTATGTTTATCTGGACAAAAGAATGTGATGATTGTTTTTAGGAGTTGAAAAAAGATTGGTGAATACTCCAGTTTTGGCACATCCTTCCAGGATTGGTGGGTTTGTTATCTACAGTTATGCTTCATTGAAAGGACATGGTTGTGTCCTTATGCAGAATTATTATGTAATTGCATATGCTTCACGTCAGTTGAAAACTCATGAGGTAAATTACCAAACACATGAATTGGAATTAGCTACTGTTGTTTTTGCTCTAAAAATTTGGAGGCATCATTTGTATGGAGTAAAGTGTAAAATATATACTGATCACAAATGTTTAAAGTATATATTCACTCCAAATAAATTGAAAATGAGATAGAGGAGATGGATAGAATTAATCAAGGATTATGATTGTACAATTCATTACCATCTAGGAAAATCAAATAAAGTGGATGATGCTTTGAGTCGAAAAAGTAATGCTTCATTAATAATGTTGCATTTGGAACGTGATCCTTTGGTTAAGGATTTGATGAACTTTGGCATAAAAGTTTTTGGTGCAGGATGTTCTTCTATTTTGTTTCAAGTATCGGTGAAATCTTCGCAATCAGACAGAATCAAGAAAGCACAGAAGCAAGACAGTGAGTTGCAGAAAAAGGTAGAGCTGATTTAGAAGGGTAAGTTGCCTGAATTAAACATTGATAATGATTGTTTTTTGAGGTTTGGGAAGAGATTATGTGTTCCTGGTGATTCACAGTTGAAGAATGAGTTGTTATGTGAGGCTCATAGTTCCTCGTTTTCAGTTCATCCTAGCAGTACTAAGATGTACAAGGATCTGCGAGAGTATTACAGGTGGAATGGAATGAAAAGGGATATTGCTGATTTTACTATGAAGTGTTTGACTTGTCAGTAGGTTAAAGTAGAGTGGCAGTTACTGAAAGGGATGTTGCAGCCTTTACCAGTGCCAGAGTGGAAACGGAAAAACATATCCATGGACTTTTTTGTGGGATTACCGAGGACATCTCGAGGTAATAATGCAATCTGGGATATTGTTGATCGCTTGACTAAATCTATTCATTTCCTTCCTATTCCAGATACATTCTCTCTAGATCAACATTCTAGATTGTATCTTAAAGAGATAGTCAGGTTGCATGGAGTTCCCCTCTCCATTGTATCTGATCATGATCACAGGTTTACTTCTAACTTTTGGAAAGGCCTTCAGAAGTCGTTGGGTACTGAATTAAATTTTAGTACAGCTTTTCATCCTCAATCAGATGGGCAGTCAGAATGAACAATTCCAACTTTGGAAGATATGCTATGTGCTTGTTCAATGGATTAAAAGGGAAGTTGGGACCAACATCATTCTTTGGTTAAGTTTTCATATAATAATAGTTTTCATTCTAGTATATAGATGGCTCCGTTTGAGGCATTATATGGGAAGCGGTGTCGAACTCTAGCTTTTTGGGATGAAGTAGGTGAAAAGGATGCTAATGGGAACAGAATTGGTAGAAGAGATGGAAAGAAAAGATCAGTTGATTCAGAAACACATGAGAACAGATCAGAGCAGACAAAAAAGTTATGCGGATAACTGGAAAAAGGATCTATCTTTCGAGGTAGGAGATCATGTTTTTCTCAAGGTTTCTCCATGGAAAAGTGTGATGCGATTTGGTAATAAAGGAAAGCTGTGTCCAAAGTTTATTTTACCATATGAAATTATGGAGAATGTTGGATCGGTTGCTTACCGAGTGGCTTTACATCCGATTTTATATCAGGTACACAATGTTTTTCATGTTTTGATGTTGAGAAAGTATATACCAGATCCATCTCATGTTTTGAGCCCAGAGGTAGTTCAGTTAGAAGAGAATTTCTCTTATGAAGACCAACCAGTCCAGATTCTTGACTGAAGAGAGAAAGTGTTGCGAAATAAAGTAATTCACTAGGTAATGGTTTTGTGAAAAAACCACATGGCTGAAGAGGAAACGTTGGAATCTGAAAATTCTATGAGGGATAAATACCCCCACTTATTTTGATAAGTGAATAAAATTTCAAGGATGCAATGCCCCAAAGGGGGAAGTATGTAACATCCTAGGTAAATAAAGAATAAATCATTTTCATATTTATTAATATTGACAAATTAAATATTAATTTTACTTTAAAGGGGTTTTTATGTTCGATAGCATACCCTATACACAACGAAGAGTTTCATTGAAATCTTACGTTGCACAATAGCAATAAAATAATATTATTTTAAATGGTAGTTAACACGTTGTCGTTGTGTTGGTGGGAATGAATAGAAATAACTAAAATATGACAATATATGTTTTTCTAAATGTTTTTATATTTACCCAATAAAAGATAAATGCTTAAAATATGAAAATAATTCAATTTTAGACATATATACTCTAATTTTCACTAAAGGTTAACTTATCACCTTCTAATAGAGAACCGTCATTAAATGTAGTTTTGGTTACTCTTATACATTCTATTGGACCAAATAAAACTCTTCTTTAGAATCGGGACATAAAAATTTACTTTCTGTAAATTTTTTGTAATTTTCCGATAAAGTTCATTTTTGAAATGAATAGTGAAAAATGATGTATTTTAATTCAAAAACTCTTTTTAATATATTTTATTTAGATGATTAGATTATCGTTTGAATTGGGTTTAAAGTAAAATTATAATATATTTTTACCATTTAATCCAATAGGGGTCGTTGGAATTAATTTCACTTTGAAAGCAGACATAAACTAGTGTCAATCTTTTGATACTTATTGTTTCATAAAAACACGTTATTTTCTCTCACAACAGGAATTAATTATTAAATTAATTAATGAAACTTATATGTTTTGAATTTTGTAAAATAGAATTCTTTTTTGAATTTGGAATATCAAATATAGATTAGGGTGAATTTTTGGTATTTTTCTGAAAAACATCAATTTTTGATGAATAGTGAAACCACTAAGTGGTACTTATAAAAACAGATTTCTCGTTTAAATGAAAATTTTACCACCTCTGTGTTTTGAATTTAAAAAATACGACATACATGGTTGTCATTATGAAGTAAAATGTGGTTCAATGGGATTAAAATAATTTTTTGGTAAATAGTAACTTTTATGTTTTTAATCGCAATTAGAGGTAATTAGTGTAGATTAAGGTAAAAATAATGTTTTAATATTATTAAATGACCTACACACATTTACTAACCTCATTTGATGTGTCATGGAAGACCAATAAAATCCATGGGTCAACTTGGGGACCCCATGGATCCACTTTGGTAGGACAATGACATTAAAAACTTTTTATTTAATGTTGAAATTCAAATGTCACAAACATGAGTTGTTTTACTAAAACAATTTTCAAATGGGGTTATACAATTCATATTTATTACTATAAATATTAATTATAAATCTAAAAAGATTCCCTATATCATGATATTTTTTTTATAATTTTTAGACATTAAATAAATTTAATGTTTTATGACACCATGATGATGCAGCGATGACCTCATTATTTAACGATTTAAATAAAATGAATATATAATGTAAAATATAAGACCTGCACTGGCCAAAAACCTATTGGATGTGTTGATTTATAACCCTTATCACCTTATAATATAATTATATCAATGTGGGACCTTTTAAATCTGAAACTCATTTTAAAATAATGTATCATTTCATTACTTTACAAAAGTGCCCCTCCTCTTCTCTTATAAAAGGCCCCCACCTCTACCACCTTACCCACACTTACAAAGACTTTGGATCGGCCAAACCCTGCCCATTTTGTCTCTAAAAATCCCTCTCTTACTCTTATAAGCCTCACTTTGGGCATATGTCTTCCCAAGGAAGCCTTTGAGATCAAATCTAAGAGAGTTACCCGATTTTAAGGTAATGTCTTCACTTGTGTTCTTTTGTTTTATTTTGCTTCTCCAACCCCCTAAACTCTTTTTAATAATTTCATTTTTAAAAACTCCAGTATCATCAATATACTAGGATGTATTTATAAGAATAATTCGAGCTACACTTACAAACACCTACATCTAATGGTTAAAGAACATACTGTTTTTGTGGATTGTGAATTTCTGCCTCACAAAACGATGATTGTTCAATATTTTTCTAACACCTTAAAAGGTGTCCATTAAGATGTAACTATATTTATATATGATATATAATATGTTTATTTTTTCCTTAAGCTTCTGTATTTTCATTTATGGAACAGCTTTATGGCTTCCATTATGGGTATACGCGATATCTTCATTTTAGGAAATGCGGACTACCACCCCCTCAAAGTGATTTGATTCGTTAATGAGATATGTGGGACGTATAAAGGATGGATTTAAAGTTATTATATATGATGTATTCTACATATAAATTATGAATATAATTCTGGAATTAAAATATACATACCTCTCATTTAGTTTTAATTCAATTAATATGACTTATAAATGAAAGTAGCGTTCATGCGTACGTACGACTTACCGTCTCCATGAACGGTGCATTTAATTTCTTACCTATAAATGAATATGTAATATTATAATTACATGTATATGATGGATATATATGATATATATGATATCCAAATCATGAATATCATTCTGGATATAATGAACCCTTGACCACATGAACAACATGTAATTCTAAGAAGTCAACTTTCGACTTAAGAACCAAATATCGACAAAACAAACATTATTAACTTAAATGATTACATAATGTTTATAACATGTCAATAAGTGATATAAAAGGAATAATGAACTTGAAAAAGGTTCTTAAGAAATTATAAATTAACTCATGTTTATTATTCAGGACGTTAAAGAACGATCAAGTCAAGTCGGACCCAAGGTAAGGGACTTCGTCTCAATCTCCTTTCATTGAGGCATATTTTGTATTATACACAACATTAATTTATATGGTGTATAAAACCCTTTTAATTTTAATTTTATTCAAAATGAATATTTTTATATGAAGCATTTTACTAAACGACAAAAAGGAATATTTCTATTATCGTACGCGGTGACAACGACCTTTTCTGCCGCCGCGAGTATTATTTGGCCTTTGGCATCCTCAAAAAGCCATAATGTTTTTTAAAATGAAATAAATACCATATACTCTTTTATGTATTTTGGTATTGAAAATGGTTTTTATAATGGATTTTTTATGTCAATATATTTAAGTGATATATTTTGATCAAAGTGTGGACATGTTTTCTTTCCATTATATTTTTTCTATGTCTTATGATTTTATAATGGTACATGGACATTTCACGGGTGGTTATGTGATAAACCATATAACGAGTGGTGTCGTGAATACCAAGACGGGTGGTTACGTTATAACCTTCAATGTATTGGGTATGGAAGTCGGCCGTATGGCTATTCCATTAAGTGATATGTGTGGAAGTCGACCGTATGGTTATTCCATTTAAGTATGTTTATGTCCCAAGTTACCTTTATATGTTATGTGATCTTTATATGGGTTTTATAGTAATCATTTGGTTACAAGAGGGTAAGTATTGATCTTTTATTCAGTGAAGAGTTTTTACTACTTCATAAAGGTGAAAAGTATTACTTTGATATAGTATACCTGGTTTACTTGTTGTTTTGATAAACTAACAGTTTTCATTCATTTTGTATCCCATACTAAGCTTTTTATGCTCACCCTAAGTTTTTTTGAAATGTTTTTCACAGGACTTAATGTGGAATAGGGTCAAGGATGGGATCATGGGGAAGTCGGTCTATATAAAACATGGAACTAGACATGTTTCTTTTTAAGGGTTTTATTCTATGGAAACTTAGTAGAAGTGTCTACTCTGTAATCTTTTGAGATGTAATAGTTATGTCATAATTCTCTAAAACTCTAAACCTGAAAAAATCCTCAAGGTGAATTATTAATTTAATTCAATTTTAAGTAATGTTTCAGGCCGGGGCCTTATACTGCTGGTCGAGTTTTTATACAACATCAATTTCTATTCATGAATCCAAATGGATCTCTATGAATTTATTTCCTATATGAAGTTAAAAACTACCACATGCTGGGATGATATTGGGGAATATAAATTTCTAGCTCCAAAAATGGTCAAGTAAATGGTGTAAAAGAAGAATACCATTCATCAACACATCAATTCTACTCAAATTATATAGAAGGGATATGCTAACAATCATTGATGACACATAGAATTAATGTTGTAGAGATGGTATTCATATATATATATATATCCATGGAAGAATTTAATTATATTTGGAAATATGGTAAATCTTAGTCCAAGATATATCGACAACATTGAGATCCTTAATCGCATCAGAGCAGTGGCCACCCGACTGGAACTCGCACCTAACCTATCTCAAGTACATGATGAATTCTATGTATCCCTCCTATGAAAATAAATAACATACCCTAGACATGTATTCAATCCAATTGTGGTGACATTGGACAATTATATTTCTTGTAAAGATCATCCAGTGAAAATCATGGTTCGTAGAGATAATGTTATATGGAATAATAAAATACAACTTGTCAATGTTATTTGGAGAAGCAAAAAAGATTGATGAAGTGATGTGGGAATTGGATAAAGTGATGAATAAAATTAACCCATATAATTTTTAGTGTGTTAAGTGACAATTTAGTGTTAGAAATTTCTTATGGTGGGAATAATTTCATAAAACAAGCTACTTTAAATAAAAATTTTCTTTTTGATTTATTTAAATCATTTAGTACTTAAAATGGTTATAGAAAACACATTCTCTTATATGGTATTATATTATTACTTTTAAAAAAATCAATAAAAAATATTTATCATTTATTACAAAATCTTTGAATAGTGATCACATGATTATTATAAATATAGGGTTTTAACTAATCAAATTGAAAAAGAAAATAGATGTGATGGCCTCAACCAAATGGATTAAACCCAATGAATCCCCCCAATCGATCCTATCGAGGGAGATATAATAAATGATAATTTACCTTGACCAATACCTTTCTAATATCTAATAACTTTTGCATGAGATATACCATTTACAGATGAAGTGGAAGTGCATCAAGAGCACATCCCTAACAATGTTCGCCAAACCACCACATGAAAATATCACTATGGAAAACATTAATCTTTGGGTGTTTGTTGGTCTATTAAAGGAAAATCTAACAATAGCATATAAATATTATTATTTAAATTATTATTTATAAAATAATTTATATATTTATATCTTATTATTTATACATTGTAAATGATTTTTATTTTTATACAATTAAACAAAATCATTATGTTTGGAGAATATCAATATTCCGTTAAGGTATTTAATTTTAGAAAATCAATTTTTTTTTAATAAATTATATTATAATAATATTTAATTATTAAATAATTTTTATTAATGATAAATTTTCATATATTTATATTGAAGTAAAATAATTTTTTTATTAGGGGCTGAATACTGTAATTGTTAAAACAAAACATTTATTAATAAATGTTGATTTTATTTTTGAAAGTAAAAATTAAAATAATTTAAAAATAATTTATATTAAATTAATATTATATGTGGAGTAAGAAATTAAAAATTACCCAACATTATATTTTTTATAATTATCTGAAAGTTAAATTTTTGGGTAAAAATTAAACACTGTATAAATATACTTTGTGGTTTATGACATCATAATGAATAAATATTGAAGTAATAAATACTATAAATGGTATCCATGACCAAATACACTTTTTAAACATTAAATTAAATTCATTTATGTTTATTTCTTTAATTTTATAAATCCTTTATGAATCCTCTAAAATTATTAATATATTTGAAGCATCTAAATAAGTCCATTAAGAGTATCAATAAATTACACAAAATTAATGGTATTATTTTAATAATTTTGGCCCTTATATTTAAAAAATAATGAAACCCACTTTCATGTTTTTTTAGAAACCATTTTTAAAACAATGGGATGGTTTTTTAGTGATTTTGTTATAAATAGTACAAAACCTATGTGTGAAAATAATTCAGAAGTACCCACTCATTTCCAATGTTATCCCATCAAATATCCCATTTTACTTCACTAAATATCATTAGAGAACTTAATTTATATTCCTTACCCTCTATAGAGTCCTCTAATGGTAACAAAATATCTTAAGAAGCTCCTCCCATGAATGTGGAGCCAGACACTAATGCAAGAGATCCTCTAGTCTCAACTTTATTCAAAAACATATTTTATATTATGCATATGTATTATAATTTGTTATTGATTGTGTAATGTTGATTTAATCACTCCTACTATCTTATTTATTTGAATGAGATGATAGAACCCATTGACTCTCATAATCCCTCCCATAAACCTTAATCTACACCCATTGCTATTCTTAAATGTATTAAGGGATCCTCACATTCACTTCATTATTAATTGTTTATTATTATCATATTAATTTTATTCCCAATTAATTATGTTTATTCATTTAATTCCATCTCCCTATTTATTCACATTTCATTCTCATCTGATGGGAGACCCACTTCTCTATCATAAATATATTTTATGAATTTTTATGTGACACAGTTATGGTGCTAAAATTTCATTGTGGGTTTCCATGCCAATACAAGTTTGTAGTAAATATAATACCCATTTCCTATCAAGGGTATTCACAATTATAAGATAACACCTAATTTAAATGTTACTAACAAGTATGTATTCCATTATCCCTAATCACAAGAAAAATATATGATCATTAATGAATCCATGTATTATGATCTATGTGACACACTTTATCATGGGAATGAAATGAAAGTGGTGGGTGGACCAGAAATTATATAGTTCCCCAATGAATTGGGTAATGTTTAGCTTCATGATACACCATGTTAGAAGAGGTAGAAAACCTAATTCTTTAATTGTACATTTTCAATCTTGTTTTATTGGATGTTATCCTTGAAATATTTTTATTATATGGTTTATTAAGTTGTTTCCGCATTTATCATGTTTCCTTTTTTATCATGTTATATCATTAATGTTTATTATTATTATACATTTTATTCCACCATTGATATTACTATTGACTAACATGTATTAATTTATTCATGTAATTCTAAGATTATTCCCTTACATGCCTTTATAGCTCATACATTAGTTATGATTCCCCCTAGTTTGTCCCATGATGTTTTATGTAGAATCATGTTAAGGAAGTTTTCAATTAATATGATGTATTTTCCTATATTAAATTGTTATTTAATTTACCTAATTTAATAATTCACTAGACATCTCGATATTCTTGTATTTATTAAGTGTAATTTTATTAATAAATCATGTATTTATTTGTAATTAAGTGTTGGAATGTTATATTTAGAGGGAAATTTGATGCTAAGAATATAATCAAAGATGTGAATAAAGGGATATAAAGCTGAATATAACATAAAAATCATTTCAGAATAGTCTACATTAAAAAAATAAACCCCACATTGTTCGTGAAGATTTTAAGAACAAGGAATATATTAAAATAATAAATTAATAAACTACCCAAATTATGAAGAAATAAACATGGGTGATTATAAATGTATTAAAGATATGAGAATAATTAGAACAAAGGGGGTTTTAATATACAAGTTAAATGAATAAGTGAAGTTTAAAAATTAAGTTAAGACAATATTTAAAAGTCTATTTCAAAATTATGGTTGTATAATTTTATAAATCACATCCTCCGGTAGATACACTAGATACAATCATGGCCTTTCATTTAATTACAGTTTATATAAACTACAAAGTCCACTATATAGATATAATATATATATATATATATATATATTAATTAATAAAGATATAAAAGAGGAATTATAGTCACCAAGACCCCAATATCCAAGAATTGGTTCCTATAATACTACATTGGAAATCATATATATGGTCGAATCCCACAAGTCTAAGAAGATTATTAGTCTTGGTAAAAAAGATACGGACATGCTTCCAATATTAAATTTGAATAAAAAAATTTGATAATAATATTCATCCCTCTAGAATTTTATTTCTTATCGAATACAGTAAATATCACTGAATATTTAAAAATAAAACAAAATAAGAGTGAAATAGATTTCTATATACCGTGATTTTGGTGGAACTGATGGATATGTTTTCCCTAGATCCCTCTCCCATGTTCCATCCTCTTTACTAGGGTTTTGATAGCAGCGACATGTCCCTCTTGCCTTCAACCACTTTCGTGGATCTTGTGGGGACCCAGTTTTCTAGATGGACCACACCCTCGGTTGCGGCGTTGTCAGGGGAGGCGACTTGTGGATGGTTCGTTGGCCGACTGTGGAAGCTGTTTGCGGGGGGCGTTGTTCCCTGTTTTTCTATTTTGTGTAATTATTTTTGGATTGCCCTCCCTTCAGTTTCGGGTTTTCCCCTTTCGGTTCCTGTTTTGGTTTGTGATGTCTTTTTCACTGGTGACGGTGGTTATGTCGCTTATAGAGGTGGTTTTGAGGAAGGGTTCGGGATCCGGTCATGGCCCTTGGTTTTAACTCACATTGATATTGTCTTTCTTGCTGGCATATCTTGGCATTATGTCAATTCATGGTTTCCGGATTATTTTTTTGGTTTTGGTCAATGTTTTGCTGGGATCATTCTTGCGATGGTCGTGACACTTTGTGGAGGCTTTAATCTGTTTCAACTCTGCCTTGGCTTCGTGGTTCATCTCTCCTCTCCAATTCGGTTTGGTGTGGCAGATTCCAATGAAGCATTGTGATCTGTTGTTTGAGTGTCCAACTATGTTCCATGAGGCTAGACCTTCGTTCGGTGGTGCGAAGTGATGTCTGTGGTGTGATAATGGTGGCGACGTCATGGAAGGTGCAGTGACTCAATTGCAACAATGTTTGACGTAGTACCCGATGCAGGATTCTTGGGCGGCTTCGTGATTTGCGGTCTGTGTTGACGTGTCGGTTCCCGCGGAGGCCTTTTGAATTTTTAATTGGTTTTTGTGATTTGAATCTTGAATGGTGTAGGTGTAATTTGATCTGTGTGGCTCCCACTTTCTCATAAAAGTGTATTTTATGAAAACAAAAAAAATGATTTGGACAGTGAACTAAATTTCTCAGTAAGGGTTTTTTAAGAGGAAGTTATAACAAACATGCTCTTTATTTCACACAAAATACTAATTAATTACATAAACCCTTCACATAATAAAACATGGATGATTGAGAGGTCTAGCGTCTTTTGGGATTATGAACAATACATAGTGACTTAAAACATGAAACAAAACATTTTTGTTGAAAACATCCTTTACACGACCACTACAATCCCTCAATCTTGGAACTCCATTGGGTAACCTATAATGCCCTGACCCCAGTTTCCAGAGTTGGTGCATTATTTCATATCATTGGCATGATCACAAAAGATCAAGTCTTGAAAGACCGATTATTTTATTAGCCTTGGAAGCACTGGATACATTCATAAGTCTTACATTACATAATAAAGTAAAACAAAACTAAAAAAACATGTCTTCATATTCCCACACACTATCCCTGCAGGTCATTCATAATATACTTCATCACATCCTGGAAAAATTAAAACATTGAAAAGGGTGAGCTCAGATGCTCAGTAAGGATAAATATATAGCAGAAGCTTTCATAAATAAACATAAACATTTAAGGCAATGTATAACTAAAACAAAAGCCTTCTAAACATAAACTTTAGCATAATATGGAAAAAGTAAAATAAAATAATTCCATTTACTTATTCACATGGATATTCTACTAGTCGAATAATCACATGCAATATCAATAACCACTTTCATAATGATGGAATGCATAATGCCAGACTATCATAACCACGTAGCCAAGGCCTCGTGCCAAGACTACAAATAAGATTTTGTCAAGCCCTCGTGCCAAGACACTAGTTTGTCTCATGAGACCTTCCGATGCATCAAGGAGCTATAGCGGGCTCCACCTGTCATTTATTAAGTCCAATGCATTCCTCATATGAATAGGTTTAAACATATCATAAACCATAACTTAATCGTATCACATAAAACATGCATAAAGGAAACATAACATTACCACATTTCAATCACAAGATATCAACACAACACATTGATATAATAAAAAACAACTTTCAAAACCATTTTCAATAAAGAAATAAAAGGAAATTAAAACTTGGCATTTATTTTTCATTTAAAAAAAGTTATAGCTTGTAGAGGAAGCCCAAACTCAAATAATGGTCAAGGGGGCGGAGGAGTCATTTTCACCACATACGTACGAAAAAAAAACATTCTCATTTGTCATTTAGTAAAACGCTTCATATAAATAAGATTCCTTTGGAATAAATGTTAAAGTCAAAGGGGTTTATACACCGTATAATAGAAATTTGTGTATAAAAAAAATATGCCTCAATGAATGTAGATTGAGACGAAGTCCCTTACAAAGATAATTTTTTAAATAAAATAGATCTATTATGTGTATTCACTATAAGTTCACATAAAGAAAGTACAAATACAAGATAGGACATAATAATATCATGACATAATTTGAATGTAGGCGATTAACGGAAAGAACGGAAATTGAGTTAAGAAGTTCCCTTACATCGTGTCCGACTTGACTCGACCATTCTTTAACCTCCTAAATAATAAACTAGAGTTAATTTATAATTTCTTAAGAACCTTTTTCAATTTTATTATTCCTTTTATATCACTTATTACCATGTCTGAACATTATGTAATTATTTATGTTAATAACGGTCGTTTTGTTGATTTTTGGTACTTGAGTCAAAAATAAACTTCTTATAATTACAAGTTGTTCATGTGGTAAAATATCCGTTGTATCCAGGATTATATTCATGAATTAGATATCATATATATCTTATATATACAGTATATACTTTCCTTTATAATATTACATAACATTTAGAGGTAAGAAATGAAATGCACCGTTCATGGAGACGGTAAGCCGTACGTACGCATGAACGCTAATTTCATTTATATTTCATATTTAATGGAATGTAATCATAATGATATAAAGGTATATTATAATTACAATATAATATCATATATAATATCATTTACTCCATCCTTTATACATCCCACAAATTACATTAACGATTTAAATCACTTGGAGGGGGAGGTAGTCCACACATCCTCAAATGAAATTATCGCATTTTCACAACATGAAATGCATAAAGATATGTTTTAAATGTAAAATACATAAGAATAGAGAGGAAATAAATATAATATATATCAAAAATAAATATAGTTCCATCATAATGGCCACCATGAGAGGTGGTTGGAGAAGATAGAATAATCATCATTTTGTGAGCCAGTAATTCGCCCCCCACAGAAACAGTATGTTTTTTAACCATTAGACGAAGAAAAATAAAACAAAACAACATTAGAGAGGACATTACATTTAAATCAGGTAACTCCCCTCTGTTTCAACCAAAATGGTTTCTTGAAGAGCTTTCTGCGTAAGTTAAGGCTTCTAGGATTAAGGTAGGACTTTTTAGAGAGTATTGGGGCATAGTTTGGCTGATCCAAAACGCTTTTATGGTGTGAATATTGTGGTAGAGGTGGGGGGCCTTTTATAAGAGGAGAGGAGGGGCACTCTTGGAAACTCATGAAATCTTACATAATTATGAAATGCTTTTCGGATTTTAAAGGTCCCACAATGATATATTTCTAGGATAATGTTATAAGGGATCTAAATCTACTCATCCAATAGGTTTTTGACAATTTTAAGTATAAGATTTTACATTATCCTTCCATTTTATTAAAATCGTTAATTAATGAGGTAATCGCTGCATCATCATGGTGTCATAAAAACATTAATTTATTTAATGTCTAAAAATTATAAAAAAATTACCATGATGTATGAAATCGTTTTTTCTTTCAAATTAATATTTATAGTCAAAATTTTAACTTATATAACCCCATTTAATAATTGTTTTATTAAAACAACACATGTTTGTGACAATTTTATTTTTACTTTAAATAAAAAGTTCATAATGTCATTTTCTTACCCAAGTGGCTCCATGGGGTCCCCAAGTTGACCCATGGATTATCGTGGTTGGTCATGACTCATCCAATAAGTTTAGTACAAGTTTCAAGATATTTTTATAATTTTATAATATCATTTATACCTTAAATTTCACTAATTACCTTTAATCGCGATTAATTAAACTTAAAAGTTACTATTCACCAAAAAATTATTTTAATCCCTTTGAACCACATTTTAATTCCTAATGACAACCATGTATGTTGTATTTTTGAAAATCAAATCACAGAAGTGGTAATGTTTCATTTAAATGAAAAATCAGTTTTTAACTATCACTTAGTGGTTTCACTATTCATCAAAAATTGATGTTTTTCATAACAATTCCAAACATTCACCCTAAGCTATAATTGATATTCTGAATTCAAAAATGATGTATATTTTTACAAAATTCAAAACATATAAGTTTTATTAATAAATTTTATAATTAATTCCCACTCTCACAATAAATAGTGTTTTTTAAGAAAGAATATATATCAAAAGATTGACAATTCTTTATGTCTAATTACAAAGTGAAATAAATTCTAATGACCACCATTGGATAAAATGGTAAAAATATATTCTAATTATACTTTAAAACCACTCAATAGTATAATTTATCACTATAATTTGTTTTGATAAAAAAAGTTGTTTTTAAGTATTTTTCACTATTCATAAAAAATTGGAAGTTCTCAGAAAATTACAAAAAATTCAGCTTAGGATAATTTTGATATTTTGAATACAAAAATGAAGTCCATTTTGAAATATAAAATTTATTTAATTTCAAAAAGTGGGTATTACTATTAATAATGGCTACTTTGATTGGTCACGGTGTGTTAGAATCTTGAACATGCGCACATTGCAAGCTATTGCATTATTGGAAGAGAAGTGTATCATGGAATCATGGGGTTTCACATTCTAACCTCCTTCAATAAAATGCATCCTCGCAATATGATATTTTTCTTTGAAAATAAAATGTTGAAAATAGAAAATACCTTTGTGGAAAACCCACATCGGAAATAGGGTTAATAAAAATATAACATTAAAAGAAAGAAAGATAAGTACAAAGGTCACCTGAGATAGCCCATACAAAGATTCTATGAAAATATGGATATGGAGGAAAAATAAACCATCAACGTCTAATGGAGAGATGTATAAAATAGGATTAAGAGAAAGTTAACCACAAGAAAATCACAAACTTATGATTGGTTAAATGATCATTGATTCCTCAGAAGGAAATGTTAACCGACTATGTTTTTCTTTTAAGTTACATTTCATAAAGTTGAGGAATTTATTTAAGAGATTTACTAAAAACGTAAGGAAATATACTTACTTATCATGTAGACTTTCATTCTTTAATAAATTTTTACCACAAACCAATATTTCACTCCAAATGGTAACAGAACTCAAAAATATTCTATTTATACTAATTGTATAAGGTTCTAAATATTACCACATACCATTTAGATTAAGAAAACTATTTTTTAATAACCGGGGACTTCCTGTAGGCTAGTGGTAGGTAATAGAGGCCCGTCGCACTATAGTTTTGTGTTTGATTCCTGCAACTTTGTCCGATGCGACGGGTTATCCCCCAACCTACAGGTTGTCCTTTTCCTAAAACTGTAGTATTATAATATTCCAAAAATAATCTTCAGAAATGTTTTAACCTTAAACAATACTATCCAAGGTTCATCTTAATCCCTTCCAACCATTATAGTTATCCAAAATACCGATGTCCAGACTTTCTCTGAAAGGTCTCTAAATTCAAAAATCAATTGTAACATCAAATTCCCCAAAAAAAGTATAGTTTCTATTATTGTCACATACTAAAAATATAATTGCCTTAATCATATTAAAACCTTAATATAAACAACAAGTACTGCAGTACAATCCTTTTATATATCACATTATTCTTATAACTAGAATACATTCCTTGAGTCCAAAAGCACCAGTACATTAATTATTCATCTTCAATTGTAGTAACATCATAAGATTTTCCTTGATCACTTAGCCTTTTCTGAGGTAATTTTCCCTGACGCTTAGGAAATTCATTCGCATAATGCCCCATTTCGCTACAATTGTAGAATTCTTCATTGACAGCCTCTTTCTTTCCCTTGCAATCACGAGCCTGGTGACCTTTTTCTCCACATTTATAAAAAACTCCCATTCCTTTTAGGCATGTATCGGGGTGATTCTTCCCAAAATAATTGCATAATGGAAAATCCTTCTTTCCCATTTTCCCTTTATCTGCCTCTTGTTCCACCATTATCTTCTTCTCTTGCTTTACTTTATTGTCATAAGACATAGAGAATTCCTTTTATGTCTTGATAGCATATGAGACAATATGTTCATACGTTGAGAATTATTGTAATACTAAAGATCGATGGAGAAATGTTTTTAACATATCAATGAAACGGTCAATATTACTTCTTGGGTTATGTATATAATCTGCAGCATGACTCGCTAACCTTGTAAAGTTAGCCTCATACTTTGCGACATTCTCATCCTCCTTTTGTCACAGACTTAGAAATTGCCTTTCCATATCTGCTCGATGGTCATGAGGGAAATATTTTTCTAAGAAAAACACTTTGAACTCCCTCCATTCCATATTCTATACTTTTGTCATCTTCCTTTGTGTTTTGAATTAGTGACCACCATTGATCGGCATCTCCAGTGAGGGGGTAAAATTCCATGACAACTTCCTCCCTTTCTCTACTCCCCAAGGCGTGGAATATTTTCTCTAAAGAGTTTATCCATTGCTCAGCAACTAATGGATTTGTACCCCCATTAAATGTTTGTGTTTTTTGCCTCATGAAGCGGTCTAAAATTGATCTTCCATGTTGCGGATCAGGGTGCTCCATATGAGTAAGGTTATTATTCATAACCTGAGTGAGTTTTCCCAGTATGGCGATAATTTGATCAGCACCAGTTGTATCTCTAGCTCCACAATAACTGCCATGAGTAGAAGGGAAATCCCTACATGGAGTGCGCGCATTTATATGGTTTCCATTCCTCCCACTATGTTCCATTTCTAAACAATGGCATAAACTAGATTAGTTTATGAATCAAAATACATAATCCCAGACTTGTAAAACAGTAAACATAAATTGAACTATAATCATAAAAATGTTTTCTTTGAAGAAGTATATACTCATAAACCCTTCATAATGGTTCATAAAGAAAATTATAATTATCCTAACCATATCCCTCCGGAGTGTCGTAACCAATAGTGCAGCAAGGCCCGTTGTCGTGCACCAGTTCCCGTTCGAGTCTAGCTCAAAGCGGTGTTTTTGGGTTTTACCCGTACGTACATCTGTGCCAGAGCCGCCTCTACCTTCTCGTATCCAGATAGGGATGTATTTCTTGGAAAACTCACAAAATATCTATAATACCAAAATTATAGGATGTTCTTCTATACTAATCCTTGAAGTCTATCTTAGGGCTATGGGCTCTAATAAGAGTTTATATAAATCTAACTTCCAAGGTTAGTACTAAAATACCTCTAATACCAGCTGTAACTCCCTGACCCCAGTTACCCAGAGTCGGTGCATTATTGCGTAACATTGGCATGATCATAATAGGTCAAGTCTCGATAGTTCGATTAGTTTAGTATCCTTGGAAGAACTAGATACAATCATAAGTCTTACATTACATCAGAAAGTAAAACAAAACTAAAAAAACATCCTGTCTTCATATCCCCTCATATTATCCATGCAAGTCATTCATAATATACATCATCACATCCTGGAAAAATTAAAACATTGAAAGGGGTGAGCTCAGATGCTCAGTAAGGATAAAAATATAGCGGAAGCTTTCATAAATAAACATAAACATTTAAGGAAATGTATAACTAAAACAAAAGCCTTTTAATCTTGAACTTTAGCATAATATGGAAAAAGTAAGATGAAATAATGTCATTTACTTATTCACAGGGATATTCTACTAGTTGAATAATCACATGCAATATCAATAACCACTTTCATAATGATGGAATGCATAATGCCAGAATATCATAACCACGTAGCCAAGGCCTCATGCCAAGACTACAAATAAGATTTTGAAAAGGCCTCGTTCCAAGACACTAGTTTGTCTCATGAGACCTGCCAATGCATCGAGGAGCTATAGAGGGCTCCACCCGTCACTATTTAAGTCCAATTCATTCTTCATATTAACAGGTTTAAACATATTATAAACCATAACATAATCGTATCACATAAAACATGCATAAAGGAAACATAACCTTTCCACATTTCAATCACAAGATATCAACAAAACACATTGAAATAATAAAAAACACTTTCAAAACCATTTTCAATAAAAAAATAAATGAAAATTAAAACTTGGTATTTATTTTTCATTTAAAAAAAGTTATAGCTTGTAGAGGAAGCCGAAACTCAAATAATGGTCACATCGGCGGAGAATTCTTTATCGCCGCATATGTACAGCAAAAAAAAACATTCCCATTTCTCATTTAGTAAAACTATTCATATAAAAAAGATTCCTTTTGAATAAACATAAAAGTAAAAGGGGTTTATACACCGTATAAATGAAATTTGTGCATAAATCAAAATATGCCTCAATGAATGGAGATTGAGATAAAGTCCCTTACAAAGATCATTTTTTAAATAAAATAGATCTATTATGTGTATTCAATATAAGTACACATAAAGAATGTACAAATACAATATAGGACATAATAATATCATGACATAATTTGATAGTAGGAGATTAACCCAATGAACGGAAATTGGGTTATGAAGTTCCCTTACCTCGTGTCCGACTTGACTCGACCATTCTTTAACATTCTGAATTATAAACTAGAGTTAATTTATAATTGATTAAGAACCTTTTTCAAGTTTATTATTCCTTTTATATCACTTATTACCAAGTTATGTACATTATGTAATTATTTTTGTTAATAACAGTCATTTTATCGATCTTTTTTACTTGAGTCAAAAATAAACTTCTTATAATTACAAGTTGTTCATGTGGTAAAATATAAATTATATCCAGAATTATATTCATGATGTAGATATCATATATATCTTATATATCCAGTATATAATTTCCTTTATAATATTACATAACATTTAGAGGTATAAAATGAAATGCACCGTTCATGGAGATGGTAAGCCGTACGCACGAATGAACGCTACTTTCATTTCTATTTAATATTTAATGGAATGAAATCATAATGATATAAAGGTATATTATAATTCCAGTATAATATCATATATAATATCATTTACTCCATCCTTTATACATCCCACATAAGGCATTAACGATTCAAATCACTTTGAGCAGGCGGTAGTCCACACTTCCTCAAATGAAATTATCGCATTTTCACAACATGCAAAGCATAAAGTTATGTTTTAAATGAAAAATAAAGAAGAATAGAGAGGAAATAAATATAATATATATCATAAATAAATATAGTGCCATCATAATGGCCACCATGAGAAGTGGTAGGAGAAGATAGAACAATCATCATTTCGTGAGGCAGTAATTCGCCACCCACAGAAACAGTATGTTCTTTAACCATTAGACGAAGGTGTGTGTAAGTTTAAATAAAATACATCTCATAACAACATCCTAGTATATTTACAATACTAGTGTTGTTAAAAAAGAAAAGAATAAAATTTTTTTAGGGGGTTTGAGAAGTAAAATAAAACAAAACCACATTAGAGAAGACATTACATTTAAATCGGGTAACTCCCCTCAGTTTGAACCAAAATGGTTTCTTGAAGAACTTTCTGCCTAAGGTAAGGATTCTAGGAAGAAGGGAGGAATGTTGAGATAGTATTGGCGTAGATTTTGTCCAATCCAAAAGTCTCTGAAGGTGTGAATAAGGTGGTAGAGGTGGGGCCCTTTTATAAGAGGAGAGGAGGGGCACTCTTGGAAACTCATGAAATGTTACATTATTATGAAATGATTTTCGGATTTTAAAGGTCCCAAAATGATATATTTACATGATAAGGTTATAAGGGTTCGAAATCTACTCATCCAAATGTTTTTTGACAAGTGAATGTATTGGATTTTATATTATCCTTCAATTTTATTAAAATTGTTGATTAATGAGGTAATCGCCGCCTCATCATGGTGTCATAAAAACATTAATTTATTTAATGTCTAAAAATTATAAAAAATTACCATGATGTAGGAAATATTTTTAGCTTCCCGATAAATATTTATAGTCAAAAAGTTAACTTAGTGGTTTCACTATTCATCAAAAATTGGAGTTTTTCAGAACAATGCCAAAAATTCACCCTAAGCTATAATTGATATTCTGAATTCAAATATGATATCTATTTTACAAAATTTGAAACATATAAGTTGCATTAATTAATTTTATAATTAATTCCACTTTCACAACAAATATCATTTTTTAAGAAACAAAATATATCAAAAGATTGACAACTGTTTATGTCTAATTTCAAAGTAAAATTAATTATAATGACCACCATTGGATAAAATGGTAAAAATATATTCTAATTATACTTTAAAACCACTCAATAGTATAATTTATCACTATAATTTATTTTTATTAAAAAAAATTTTTAAGTATTTTTCACTATTTATAAAAAATTAGAAGTTCTCAGAAAATTACAAAAAATTCAACTTAGGATAATATCGATATTTCGAATACAAAAATGAAGTCCATTTTGAAATATAAAATTTATTTAATTTCAAAAAGTGGGTATTACTATTCATAACAGCTGCTTTGATTGGTCGTGGTGTGTTAGAATCTCAAACTTGCATATAATGCAAGCTATTGAATTATTGAAAGAGAAGTGTATCGTGGAAGCTTGAGGTGATACATTCTCCCCTACTTTAATAAATTGTGTCCTCGCAATTTGAAATTTTTATTTGAAAATAGAAGGTTGAAAATATAAAATACCTTTGTGGAAAACCCACATCAGAAATAGGGTTAATAAAAATATAACATTAAAAGAAAAAAGAGTAGTACAAAGGTCACCCAAGATAGCCCATACTAAGATTCTATGAAAATATGGATATGGAGTAAAAACAAACCATCAAGGTCTGATGGAGAGTTGTAGAAATCAAGATTAGGAGAAAGTTAACCACAAGAAAATCACAAACTTGTGATTGGTTAAACGATCGTTGATTTCTCAGTATGAAAAGTTAACCAACTACATTTTTTTAAGTTACCTTTCATAATTTTGAGGAATTTATTTAGGAGATTTACTAAGAATGTAAGGAAATATACTTACCTGTCATGTAGACTTTCATTCTTTAATAATTTTTTACCACAAACCCATCTTTCACTCCAAATGGTAACAGAACTCAAAAATATTCTATTTATCCTAATTGTATAAGGTTCCAAATATTAACACATACCATTTATATTAGGAAAACTATTTTGTAATAACCGGGGGCTTCTTGTAGGCTAGTGGTAGGTAATAAAGGCCAATAACACTATGGTTGTGGGTTTGATTCCTGCAGCTTTGTCTAACGTGACAGGTTATCCCCCAACCTGCAGGTTGTCCATTTCCTAAAACTATAGTATTATAATATTCCCAAAATAATCTTCAGAAATGTTTTAACCTTAAACAATACTATCCAAGGTTCAACTTAATACATTCCGACCTTTATAATTATCCAAAATACCTCTCTCCAAACTTTATCTAAAAGGTCTCTATATTCCAAAATCAATTGTAACATTAGATTCCCCAAACAAAGTAAAGTTTCTCTTATTGTCACATACTAAAAATTTGATTACCTTCATCATATTAAAACCTTAATGAAAAAAACAAGTATTGTAGTACAATCCTTATATATATCACATTATTCTTATAACCAAAATATATTCCTCGAGTCCAAAATCACTAATACATTAATTATTTCACTTCAACTGTAGTAACAACATAAGATTTTCCTTGATCCCTTGTCCTTTTCTGTGGTAATTTCACCTGACTCTTAGTACATTCATTTGCATAATGCCCCATTTACCTACAATTGTAGCATTCAACATAGATAGCCTCTTTCTTTCCCTTGCAATCACGATCCTGGTGACCTTTTTCTACACATTTATTACAAACTCCCATTCCTTTTAGGCATGTACTAGGGTGATTCTTCCAACAATTATCGCATAATGGAAAATCCTTCTTTCCCTTTTCCCCTTTATCTGTCTCTTTTTCCACCGTTCTATTCTTCTCTTGCTTTACTTTGTTGTCATAAGACTTAGAGAATTCCTTTTCTGTCTTGATAGCACATGAGACAATATCTTCATATGTTGAGAAAGATTTTGAGACTAAATCTCAATAGAGAAATGGTTTTAACCCATCAAAGAAATGGACAATCTTACTTCTTGGGTTACGTATATAATCTGTAGCATTTCTCGCTAACATTGTAAGGTTATCCTCATACTTCACGAAATTTTCATCCTCTTTCTGTCTCAGACATAGAAATTATATTTACATATCTACTCGATTGTCACTAGAGAAGTATTTTTCTAATAAAAACTCTTTGAAATCCCTCCATTCCATATTTGATAATTCATAATCTTCCATTGTGTTTTGAATCAGCGGCCACCATTGATCGGCATCTTCAGTGAGGCGGTAAACTTCCATGAAAACTTTCTCCCTTTCTCTACTCTCCAAGGCGTGGAATATTTTCTCTAAGGATTTTATCCAATGCTCAGATAATAATGGATTTGTACCCCCATTAAATGTTGGTGGTTGTTGCCTCATGAAGCGGTCTAACATTGATCTTCCATGTTGCGGATCAGGGTGCTCCATACGAGTAAGGTTATTATTCATAACCTGAGTGAGTTGTCCCAGTATGGTGATAAGTTGATCAGCACCTATTGTATCTCCAGCTCCACAATAATTGTCTTGAGAAGGAGAAAAATCCCTACATGGGGTGCGCACATTTATACGGTTTCTATTCCTCCCACTAGGCGCCATTTCTAAACAATGTCATAAACTAGATTAGTTTATGAATCAAAATACATAATTCAATACTTGTAAAACACTTAACATAAATTGAAATATAATCATAAAAATGTTTTCTTTGAGGAAATATATACTCCTAAACCCTTCATAATGGTTTGGCAAGAAAATTAGAATTATCCTAAGCATATACATCGGGAGTGTTGTAACCAAGAGTGCAGGAAGGCCCGTTGTCGTGCACCAGTTCCCGTTGGAGTCTAGCTAAAAGCAGTGTTTTCGGGTTTTTCCCCTAGGTACATATGTGCCATAGCCGACTCTACCTAGTCGTATCCAGACAGGGATGTATTGCTTGGAAAACTCACAAAATCTCTATAATACCAAAATTCTAGGAAGTTCTTCTATACTAATCCTCAATGTCTATCTTAGGGCTATTTTCTCTAATTAGAGTTTATCTAAATCTAGCTTCCAAGGTTAGTACTAAAATACCTTTGATACCAACTGTAATACCCCGACCCTAGTTACCCATAGTTGGTGCATTATTACGTAACATTGGCATGATCACAAAAGATCAAGTCTCGAAAGACCGATTAGTTTAGTAGCCTTGGAAGCACTAGATACATTAATAAGTCTTACATTACATCATAAAGTAAAACAAAACTAAAAAAACATACTATCTTCATATCCCCTCATACTATCCCTGCAGGTCATTCATAATATACTTCATCACATTATGAAAAATTTAAAACATTGAAAGTGGTGAGCTCAGATGCTCAGTAAGGATAAAAATATAGCAGAAGATTTCATAAATAAACATAAACATTTAATGCAATGTATAACTAAAAGAAAAGCCTTATAAACTTGAACTTTAGCATAATATGGAAAAAGTAAAATGCAATAATTCCATTTACTTATTCACATGGATATTCTGCTGGTCTAATAATCACATGAAATATGAATAACCACTTTCATAATGATGGAATGAAAAATGCAAGACAATCATAACCACGTAGCCAAGGCCTCGTGCCAAGACTACAAATAATATTTTTTTCAAGGCCTGGTGCCATGACTCTAGTCTGTCTCATGAGAGCTACCGATGCATCAAGGAGCTATAGAAGTCTCCACCCATCACTTATTAAGTCCAATGCATTCCTCATATGAACAGGTTTAAACATATCATATACCATAACATAATCGTATCACATAAAATATGCATAAAGGAAACATAACATTTCCACATTTCAATCACAAGATTTCAACACAACACATTGATATAATAAAAAAACAATTTCAAACCCATTTTCAATACCAAAATAAATGAAAATTAAAACTTGGTATTTATTTTTCATTTAAAAAAAGTTATATATTGTAGAGGAAGCAGGAACTCAAATAATGGTCACAGCGGTAGAGAAGTCGCTGTCACCACATACATACGGCAAATGAAACATTCCCATTTATCATTTAGTAAAACACTTCGTATAAAAAGGATTCCTTTTGAATAAATGTAAAAGTCAAAGGGGTTTATACACCTTATAAAAGAAATTTGTGTATAAAACAAAATATGCCTCAATGAATGGACATTTTGACGAATTCCTTCACAAAGATAATTATTTAAATAAAATAGATCTATTATGTGTATTCACTATAAGTACACATAAAGAAAGTACAAATACAAGATAGGACATAATAATATCATGACATAATTTGAAAGTAGGAGATTAACCCAAAGAACGAAAATTGGGTTAAGAAGTTCCCTTACCCAGGGTCCGACTTGACTCGACCGTTCTTTAACCTCCTGAATAATAAACTAGAGTTAATTTATAGTTTCTTAAGAACCTTTTTCAAGTTTATTATTCTTTTTATATCACTTATTACCATTTTATGAACATTATGTAATTAATTATGTTAATAACGGTCGTTTTGTCGATCTTTGGTACTTGAGTAAAAAATAAACTTCTTATAATTACAAGTTGTTCATGTGGTAAAATATCCATTATATCTAGAATTATATTCATGATGTAGATATCATATATATCATATATATCAAGTATATACTTGCCTTTATTATATTATATAACATTTAGAGGTAATAAATGAAATGCACCGTTCATGGAGATGGTAAGCCGTACGTACGAATGAACGCTACTTTCATTTCTATTTCGTATTTAATGGAATGAAATCATAATGATATAAAGGTATATTATAATTCCAGTATAATATCATATATAATATCATTTACTCAATCCTTTATACATCCCACATAAGGCATTAACGATTCAAATCACTTTGAGGGGGTGGTAGTCCACACTTTCTCAAATGAAATTATCGCATTTGCACAACATGCAAAGCATAAAGATATGTTTTAAATGTAAAATAAAGAAGAATAAATAGAAAATAAATATAATATATACCATAAATAAATATAGTTCCATCATAATGGCCACCATGAGAGGTGGTAGGATAATATTGAACAATCATCATTTCGAGAGGCAGTAATTCACCACCCACAGAAACAGTATGTTCTTTAACCATTAGGTGAAGGTGTGTGTAAGTGTAAATAAAATAATTCTCATAATAACATCCTAGTATATTTAATATACTGGTTTTGTCACAAAATAAAATAATAAAAGGATTTTATGGGGTTGGAGTAGCAAAATAAAACAAAACAACATTAGAGAAGGCATTTCCTTTAAATCGGGTAACTCCCCTCGGTTTGAACCAAAATGGTTTCTTGAAGAGCTTTCTGCCTAAGGTAAGGCTTCTAGGATTAAGGGAGGAATTCTGAGAGAGTATTGGGGCAGAGTTGTTCTGAGCCAAAAGGATTTTATGGTGTGAATAATGTGGTAGAGGTGGGGTCCTTTTATAAGAAGAGAGGAGGGGAACTCTTCGAAACTAATGAAATGTTACATTATTATGAAATGCTTTTCAGATTTTAAAGGTCCCAAAATGATATATTTCGAGGTTAAGGTGATAAGGGTTCTAAATATACTAATACAATAGGTTTTTGACAATTTAAATTATTGGATTTTACATTATCCTTCCATTTTATTAAAATCGTTAATTAATGAGGTAATCGCTGCATCATCATGGTGTCATAAAAACATTAATTTATTTAATGTCTAAAAATTATATAAAAAAATTACCATGATGTAGGAAATATTTTTAGCTTTCCAATGAATATTTATAGTCAAAAATATATCTTATATAACCACGTGTAATAATTGTTTTAGTAAAACAACACATGTTTGTGACAATATTATTTTTACTTTAAATAAAACGTTTGTAAAGTCATTTTCGTACACAAGTGGCTCAATTAGGTGCCCATGTAAACCCATGGATTTTCATGGTCGTCCATTACTCATACAATAAGTTTAGGACAAGTTTCAAAATATTTTTATATTTTTACAATATCATTTTTACCTTAAATTTCACTAATTACCTTTAATCACGATTAATTAAACTTAAAAGTTACTATTCACCAAAAAATTATTTTAATTCCATTGAACCACATTTTACTTCCTATTGAAAACCATGTATGTCAGATTTTTGAAAATCAAATCACAGAAGTGGTGATGTTTCATTTAAATGAAAAATCAGTTTTTAACTATCACTTAGTGGTTTCACTATTCATCAAAAATTGAAGTTTTTCAGAACAATGCCAAAAATTCACCCTAAGATATAATTGATATTCTGAATTCAAAAATGATGTCTATTTTACAAAATTCCAATCATATAAGTTGCATAAATTAATTTTATAATTAATTCTCGTTGTCACAACAAATACCGTTTTTTAAGAAACAATATTTATCCAAAGATTGACGATTGTTTATGTCCAATTTCAAAGTGAAATTAATTCTAATGACCCCCATTGGATAAAATGGTAAAAATATTTTATAATTATACTTTAAAACCACTCAATAGTATAATTTATCACTATAATATATTTTTATTAAAAAAGTTGTTTTTAAGTATTTTTCACTATTCATAAAAAGTTGGAAGCTCTCAGAAAATTACAAAAAATTCAACTTAGGATAATTTAGATATTCCGAATACAGAAAATGAAGTCCATTTTGAAATATAAAATTTATTTAATTTCAAAAAGTGGGTATTACTATTCATAATGGCTACTTTTTTTGGTCACGGTGTGTTAGAATCCCGAACTTGTGTATATTGCAAGCTATTGAATTATTGAAAGAGAAGCGTATCGTGGAAGATTGGGGTGTAACATTCTCCCATACTTCAATAAATTGCGTCCTCGCAATTTGAAATTTTTCTTTGAAAATAAAAGGTTGAAAATAGAAAATACCTTTGTGGAAAACCGACATCGAAAATAGGGTTAATAAAACTATAACATTAAAAATAAATAAAGAGAAGTACAAAGTCACCCGAGATAGCCCATACTAAGATTCTATGAAAATATGGATATGGAGGAAAAACAAACCATCAAGGTCTGATGGAGAGTTGTAGAAAATAGGATTAGGAGAAAGTTAACCATAATAAAATCACAAACATGTGATTGGTTAAACGATAATGGATTCGTCAGTTGGAAAAGTTAACCGACTACGTTTTTGTTTTAAGTTACCTTTCATAATGTTGAGGAATTTATTTAGGAGATTTACTAAGAACGTAAGGAAATATACTTACTTGTCATGTAGACTTTCATTCTTTAATAAATGTTTACCGCAGACCCATTTTTCACTCTAAATGGTAACAGAACTCAAAAATATTTTATTTATCCTAATTGTATAGGTTCCAAATATTACCACATACCATTTAGATTAGGAAAACTATTTTGTAATAACCAGGGAATTCATGTAGGCTAGTGGTAAGTAATAAAGGCCAATCTCACTATGGTTGTGGGTTTGATTCCTGCAGCTTTATCCGATGTGATGGGTTATCCCCCAACCTGCAGGTTGTCCTTTTCATAAAACTATAGTATTATAATATTCCAAAAATAATCTCCAGAAATGTTTTAACCTTAAACAATATAATCCAAGGACCAACATAATCCATTTCATCCTTTATAGTTATCCAAAATACCTCTCTCTAGACTTTCTCTAAAAGGTCTCTAAATTCCAAAATCAATTGTAACATTAGATTCCCCAAAAAAAGTAAAGTTTCTCTTATTATCACATACTAAAAATATGATTACCTTCATAATATTAAAAACTTAATGAAAAAAACATGTTTTGTAGTACCATCGTTATATATATAAAATTATTCTTATAACCAGAATATATTCCATGAGTCCAAAAGCACCAATACATTAATTATTCCACTTAAACTGTTGTAACAACATAAGATTTTCCTTGATCCCTTGGTCTTTTCTGAGGTTAGTTTACCTGACGCTTAGGACATTCATTTGCATAATGCCCCATTTCCCTACAATTGTAGCATTCATCATTGATAGCCTCTTTCTTTCCCTTGCAATCACGAGCATGGTGACCTTTTTCTCCACATTTATAACAAACTCCCATTCCTTTTAGGCATGTACCGGGGTGATTCTTCAAATAATTATCACATAATGGAAAATCCTTCTTTCCCGCTTTCCCTTTATCTTTCTCTTGTTCCATCGTTATCTTCTTCTCTTGATTTACTTTGTTGTCATAAGACATAGAGAATTCCTTTTCTGTCTTGATAGCACATGAGACAATATCTTCATACGTTGAGAAAGATTGTGATTCTAAAGATCGATGGAGAAATGGTTTTAACCCATCAAAGAAATGGTCAATCTTACTTCTTGGGTTACGTATATAATCTTCAGCATGCCTCGCTAACCTTTTAAAGTTATCCTCATACTTTACGACATTCTCATCCTCCTTTTGTCCCAGACTTAGAAATTATCTTTCCATATCTTCTCGATGGTCATGAGGGAATTATTTTTCTAAGAAAATATCTTTGACCTCCCTCTATTCCATATTTGATAATTCATCATCTTCCTTTGTGTTTTGAATCAGCTACCACCATTGATCGTCATCTCCAGTGAGGCGATAAACTTCCATGACAAAATTCTCCCTTTCGCTACTCCCCAATGCATGGAATATTTTATCTAAGGAGTTCATCCATTTCTCAGATACTAATGGATTTGTAACCCCATTAAATGTTGGTGGTTTTTTCCTCACGAAGCGGTCTAGAATTGATCCTCCACGTTGCGGATCAGGGTGCTCCATATGGGTAAGGTTATTATTCATAACCTAAGTGAGTTGTCCCAGTATGGGGATAAGTTGATCAACAACAGTTGTATCTCCAGCTCCACAATAATTGTCTTGTCCAGGAGGGCAATCCCTACATGGAGTGTGCACATTTATACGGCTTCTATTCCTCCCACTAGGTGCTATTTCTAAACAAGGGCATAAACTAGATTAGTTTATGAATCAAAATACATAATTCCATACTTGTAAAACACTTAACATAAATTGAACTATAATTATAAAAATGTTTTCTTTGAGGAAGTATATACTCATAAACCCTTCATAATGGATTGTAATGAAAATGAGAATTATCCTAAGTATATCCCTCAGGAGTGTCGTAACCAAGAGTGCAACAAGGCTCGTTGTCGTGCACCCGTTCCCATTCGAGTCTAGCTCAAAGAAGTGTTTTCGGGTTTTACCCCTAGTTACATCTATGCCAGATCCACCTCTACCTTCTCGTATCCAGACAGGGATGTATTGCTCATAAAACTCACAAAATATCTATAATACCAAAATTCTATGAAGTTCTTCTATACTAATCCTCAAATTCTATCTTAGGGATATGTGCTCTAATCAGAGTTTATCTAAATCTAGCTTCCAAGGTTATTACTAAATTGCCTCTGATACCAACTGTAACTCCCCAACCCCAGTTACCCAGAGTCGGTGCATTATTGCTTAACATTGGCATGATCACAAAACATGATGTCTTGAAATACCGATTACTTTAGTAGCCTTGGAAGCACTAGATACATTCATAAGTCTTACATTACATCATAAAGTAAAACAAAACTAAAAAAAACATCATGTCTTCATATACCCTCATACTATCTCTACAGTTCATTCACAATATACTTCATCACATTATGGAAAAATTAAAACATTGAATGGGGTGACCTCAAATGCTTAGTAAGGATAAAAATATAGCAGAAGCTTTCATAAATAAACATAAACATTAAATGAAATGTATAACTAAAACAAAAGCTTTTTAAACATGAACTTTAGCATAATATGGAAAAACTAAAATGAAAAAATTCCATTTACTTATTCACATGGATATTCGACTGGTCAAATAATCACATGCAATATCAATAACCACATTTTTAATGATGGAATGCATAATGCCAGACAATCATAACCACGTAGCCAAGGCCTCGTTCCAAGACTACAAATAATATTTTTTCAAGGCCTCGTGCCAACACACTAGTCTATCTCATGAGAGCTACCGATGCATTGAGGAGCTATAGCGGCCTCCACCCATCACTTATTAAATCCAATGAATTCCTCATATGAACCGGTTTAAACATATCATAATCCATAACATAATCGTATCACATAAAACATGTATAAAGGAAACATAACATTTCCACATTTCAATCACAAGATATCAACACCACATATTGATATAATAAAAAAACACTTTCAAAACCATTTTCAATACCAAAATAATTGAAAATTAAATATTGGTATTTATTTTTCATTTAAAAAAAGTTATAGCTTGTAGAGGAAGACAAAACTCAAATAATGGTCACGGTGGCGGAGAAGTCGTTGTCACCACATACGTATGAAAAATACATTCCCAGTTATCGTTTAGTAAAAACTTCGTATAAAAAAAATTCCTTTTGAACAAACGTAAAAGACAAAGGGGTTTATCACCGTATAACAGAAATTTGTGTATAAAACAAAATATGCCTCAATGAATGGAGATTGAGACAAAGTCCCTTACAAAGATAATTTTTTAAATAAAATAGATCTATTATGTGTATTCACTATAAGTACACATAAATAAAGTATAAATACATGATAGGACATAATAATATCATGACATTGTTTGAAAGTAGGAGATTAACCCAAAGAACAGAAATTGGGTTAAGAAGTTCTCTTACCTTGTGTCCGACTTCACTCGACCATTCTTTATCCTTTTGAATAATAAACTAGAGTTAATTTATAATTGGTTAAGAAGATTTTTCAAGTTTATTATTCCTTTTATATAACTTATTACCATGTTATGAATATTATGTAATTATTTATGTTAATAACGGTCGTTTTGTCGATCTTTGGTACTTGAGTCAAAAATAAACTTCTTATAATTACAAGTTGTTCATGTGGTAAAATATCCATTATATCCATAATTATATTCATGATTTAGATATCATATATATATTATATATCCTGTATATACTTGCCTTTATAATATTACATAACATTTAGAGGTAATAAATGAAATGCACCGTTCATGGAGACGGTAAGCCGTACGTACGAATGAATGCTACTTTCATTTCTATTTCATATTTAATAGAATAAAATCATAATTATATAAAGGTATATTATAATTACAATATAATATCATATATAATATTATTTACTCCATCCTTTATACATCCCACATATGGAATTAATTTTTCAAATCACTTTGAGGGGCAGTAGTCGACACTTCCTCAAATGAAATTATCGCATTTGCACAACATACAAAGCATAAAGATATGTTTTAAATGTAAAATACAGAAGCATTTAGTGGAAATAAATATAATATATATCATAAATAAATATAGTTCCATCATAATGGCCACCATGAGAGGTGGTAGGAGAAGATAGAACAATAATTGTTTCGTGAGGCAGTAATTCGCCACCCACAGAAACAGTATGTTCTTTAACCATTAGACGAAGGTGTGTGTAAGTGTAAATAAATTAATTATCATAAAAACATCCTATTATATTTAAGATACTGTTTTTGTTACAAAATAAAATAATAAAAAGATTTTATGGTATTGGAGAAGCAAAATAAAACAAAACAACAGTAGAAAAGACATTACCTTTAAATCGGGTAACTCCCCTCGGTTTGAACCAAAATGGTTTCTTGAAGAGCTTTCTTCCTATGGTAAGGATTATAGGATGAAGGGAGGAATGTTGAGAGAGTATTGGGGCAGAGTATTTCTGAGACAAAAGGGTTTGAAGGTGTGAATAAAGTGGTAGAGGTGGGGGCCTTTTATAAGAGGAGAGGAGGGGCACTCTTGGAAACTCATGAAATGTTACATTATTATGAAATGATTTTAGAATTTTAAAGGTCCCAAAATGATATATATATATAGGATAAGGTGATAAGGGTTCAAAATCTACTCATAAAATTGGTCTTTGACAATTGTATTTATTGGATTTTACATTATCCTTCCATTTTATTAAAATCGTTAATTAATGAGGTAATCACTACATCATCATGGTGACATAAAAACATTAATTTATTTAATGTATAAAAATTACAAATAAACTACCATGACATAGGAAATAGTTTTATCTTTTCAGTTAATATTTATAGTCAAAATTTTAACTTATATTACCCCATGTAATAATTGTTTTAATAAAACGACACATGTTTGTGACAATTTTATTTTTACTTTAAATAAAAAGTTCTTAATGTAATTTTCTTACCCAAGTGGGTCCATTGGGTCCCCAAGTTGACCCATGGATTGTCTTGGTCGGAAAAGACTCATCCAATAAGTGTAGGACAAGTTTCAAGATATTTTTATATTTTTATAATATCATTTTTACCTTAAATTTCACTAATTACCTTTAATCGTGATAAATTAAACTTAAAAGTTACTATTCACAAAAAATTATTTTAATCTCATTGAACCAAATTTTACTTCATAATGACAAAAATTTATGTTGGATTTTTGAAAATCAAATCATAGAAGTGGTAATGTTTCATTTAAATGAAAAATCAGTTTTTAACTATCACATAGTGGTTTCACTATTCATCAAAAATTTATGTTTTTCAGAACAATGCCAAAAATTCACCCTAAGCTATAATTAATATTCCAATTTCAAAAATGATGTCTATTTTACAAAATTACGAACATATATGTTGCATTAATTAATTCTATAATTAATTCCCGTTGTCACAACAAATATCGTTTTTTAAGAAACAATATATATCAAAAGATTGACGATTGTTTATGTCTAATTTCAAAGTGAAATTAATTATAATGAACACCATTGGATAAAATGGTAAAAATATATTCTAATTATACTTTAAAACCACTCAATATTATAATTTATCACTATAATTTATTTTGATTAAAAAAATTGGAAGTTCTCAGAAAATTACAAAAAATTCAACTTAGGATAATTTTGATATTCCGAATACTAAAATGAAGTCCATTTTAAAATATTAAATTTATTTAATCTCAAAAAGTGGGTATTACTATTCATAATGTCTACTTTGATTGGTCACGGTGTGTTAGAATCTTGAACTTGCATACAATGCAAGCTATTTCATTATTGAAAGAGAAACGTATCGTGGAAGATTGGGGTGTTACATAACCTGAGGAAATGTATAATAAAAGGGTGATATATATTTCCTAGTAAGGGAGTAAACAATGAATAACATGAAGAATAAAATATATGTTAGGAAATATGAATATCAATGGATCATAAGAGAAACATGAACATTATGGCATGATATAACATGATTATCATAACATAGAAATGTTGCTACAACACTTAACATGGTATTTGCATGATCCAAGGATAAATACACATGGAGCATGATTAAATGCTCATTGAACATAAATTATCATGAATAAACCCTCATTTCACTTGATGTATCATGATATTAATCTTTACCCAATGCATTGGAGTGCTATCAAGGCCAACCCTTCATAAACATTTTATTTCATGCATATGTGTACCACATGGATCATACAAAATTCAATCAATAAAGATCATAATTTATTCCACGATAAGTTAATGTGGAATTAATACATGAAATTCTATAATATATAAGTATGTGTGCACAGAGGTGAATACCCTTGATAGAGAAATTGGTATGGTATTCATGATAGAATGACTTTGGCTTGGAAAATCGTAGGGCAATTTCTGTAGCATAACGGTGTGACATAAAAATTCATAATAAAATTATGATGAGAGGTAAAAGGTTGTCTCATTAAATAAAATTGAAATTGATAGTTAGGGGTTCATATAGATACATTACACATCATAAGTAATGGAATTTTTATTCATAATACAAAAAAATTTCTTGAATGTAACTGAGCAGAGAGAAATTCCATATGGAATTTCATCATCTAACAAGTGTACATGGGATGAATTAATGAGAGAGGAAAGGTGTAACATACCAAGTAAGTAATGAATAATATATATTTTTATCTATGTCTATTAATGAATTATATTGTGTTTTATAGGCTTAAAATGAGAATAAATCCAATCTTAAGCACGGAATACACTAATATTTTTAAAAGATTGTTTTACTGCCTTTTGATGGAAAACCATTTTTAAATATATATTTTGACAATTTTATAAGCTATATTTGTCAAAATAAACTTATTCTTTATGATTGGGACATTTAAATTTTCTTTGGATAAATTTCTGGAATTTTTCCGATAAAGTTCATTTTTTAATGAATAGTGTAAAATGTTGTATTTTAATTCAAAACCTCTTTTTAATCTAGTTTATTTATATGATTATATTATCTTTTTAATTGGTTTTAAAGTTCAATTAGAATATATTTTTACCATTTAATCCAATAGTGGTCGTTGGAATTAATATCACTTTGAAATCGGACTTAAACTAGTGTCAATCTTTTGATACTTTTTGTTTCATAAAAACACGCAATTTTTTTTGACAGTGGGAATTAATTATTAAATTAATTAATGCAACTTATATGTTTTTAATTAGGTAAAATAGAAATCATTTTTTAATTCGGAATATCAAGTATAGCTTAGGGTGAATTTTGGGTATTTTTTTTGAAAATCTTCAATTTTTGATGAATAGTAAAACCACTATGTGGCACTTAAAAAACTGATTTTTCATTTAAATGAAATTTTACCACCTCTGTGTTTTGAATTTCAAAAATCCAACATACATGGTTGTCATTAAGAAGTAAAATGTGGTTCAATGGGATTAAAATAATATTTTTGGTTAATAGTAACTTTTTAAGTTTTTAATCGCAATTTTAGGTAATTAGTGAAATGTAAGGTAAAAATAATGTATTAATAATAAGAAATGAACTAGAAACATGTCCTACCCTTAATGGATGTGTCATGGCCGACCAAGACAACCCATGAGTCGATTTTTGGGACCCCATGGAGCCACTTGAGTAAGATAAAGACATTAAGGCTTTTTATTTAAGGTAAAAGTAAAAATGATACTAACCAGAGTTGTTTTACTAAAACAATTTTTAAATGTGGTTATAAAAAGTAATATTATTAACTATAACTAGTAATTGTAAATCTAAAAATATTTGATATATCATATTATTTTTTTATATTTTTTAGATATTAAATAAATAAAATTATTTATGACACCATGATGTTGCAGCGATTACCACATTATTTAACGATTTAAATAAAATAAAAATATAATGTAAAATATAAGACCTAAACTTGTCAAAAACATATTGGGTGTGTGGATTTAGAACCCTTATCTACTTATCCTGGAAATTTATAATTGTGGGACCTTTTTTATCTGAGAATCATTTTATAACAAAGTATCTTTTCTTAACATTCCAAGAGTGCCCCTCCTCTCCTCTTATAAAAGGCCCCCACCTATACCACCTTACCCACACATCCAAAGCCTTTGGCTCTGCCAAACCCTACCCATTTTGTATCTCCACATCCCTATATAACTTCTAGAAGCCTTACTTTGGGCAGAAGTCTTCCCAAGGAAGCCTTTGAGCTCAAATCAAAAAGAGTTACCCGTTTTAAAGGTAGTGTTTTCTCTTGTGTTCTTACGTTTTATTTTTCTTCTCCAACCCTCTAAACTCTTTTTATTTATTTCTTTTGTAACAAAAAAAAATATCTTAAATATACTAGGATGTTTTTATAAGAATTATTCGAGCTACACATACACACACCTACATCTAATGGTTAATGAACATAATTTTTTCTACAGATGGCGAATTTCTGCCTCACGAAACGATGATTGTTCAACACTCGTATAACAACTTCAAAGGTGGCCATTAAGATGTCACTATATTTATATATGATATATGATATGTTTATTTTTTACTTAAGCTTCTGTATTTTTCATTTATGGCATACCTTTATGGTTTCCATTATGGGTAAACGCGATATCTTCATTTTAGGAAGTGCGGACTACCGCCCCCTCAAAGTGATTTGATTCGTTAATACCATATGTGGTACGTATAAAGGATAGATTTAAGGATATTATATATGATACAATATTTTAATTATAACACTATTATGTATCATTATATTTTTTTTCATTAAATATGAAATAGAAATGGAAGTAGCATTCATGCGTACGTACGGCTTACTGTCTCCATGAACGGTGCATTTCATTTCTTACCTCTAAATGATTATGTAATATTATAAATTCATGTATATACTAGATATATATGATAAATTTGATATCTACATCATGAGTATAACTCTGGATATAATGTATACATGAAAAACTTGTAATTATAAAGAGTTTATTTTTGACTCAAGTACCAATGATCGTTAAAACGACCGTTAATAACTTAAATAATTACATAGTGTTCATAACATGGTAATAAGTGATATAAAATGAATAATGAACTTGAAAAAGGTTCTTAAGCAAGTATAAATTAACTCAAGTTTATTATTCAGGACATTAAAGAACGATCGAGTCAAGTCAGACCTATGGTATGGGACTTTGTCACAATCTCCATTCATTGAGGCATATTTTGTTTTATACACAACTTTCTTTTATACGGTGTATAATCCTCTTTGACTTTTAAGTTTATTAAAAAGGAATCTTTTTTATACGAAGAGTTTATTAAAAGAAAAAAGGGAATGTTTTTATTTGTCGTACATATAAGGCGACAACGACTTCTCCGCCGTCGTGACTATTATTTGAGCTTCGACTTCCTCTAGAAGCGATACATTTTTTAAAATTAAAAATAAATACCATGTTTTACTTTTCTTTTATTTTGGTATTGAAAATGGTTTTCATAAAGTTTTTAATATATCAATGTGTTGTATTGATATCTTGTGATTGAAATATGGAAATGTTATGTTTTCTTTATGCATGTTTTATGTGATACGATTATGTTATGGTTCTTGGGCCTTATTATGGAGATGGGTGGTTCCATGATAAACTAAGCGCTGGTGAGCCTGATATATCTCTCCAATGCATTGGGTAACACGAATAAGTTAAACATTAAGGTTTCTCCGAATAGATTTAGGGAATATACTGTGATGGGTATTCCAAACGTAACCAAGAGGCATACTCCCTACGTAAGAATGTTATGAATGACTCAAGTTACCTTTATATCTACTGATTTCTATGATTTATTCATGATTTGATGAGGTATGTTAAATTGCTTATGTTTTATGAGTAGAGTATGATTTCATTGATTCTTGTGTATACATGTACTCATGTTTCCTTTCCATATTCTTATATCCCTTACTGAACTTTTTATGCTCATCCCAAGTTTTTGAAATGTTTTTCACAGGTCAAGGGAAGGGTACATGATATGATGATAGTGTCAAGGAAGTGTCAAGAAATAATCCATGTTTTATTTTAAATATGTTTCCGTTGATGGTAAAAATTAGTACTATCTTTTATGTAACCACTTTGTTTAAATGTGCAATGCAATGAAATTTTTATGATCTAATTCTCTAAAACTCTAAACCTGAAAAGATCCTCAACGTGTATTCTTAAAGTAACTCAAGATTAAGTAAGGTTTAAGGTCAGGGACTTATAGTTGGTTTCAGAGGTCGGTTTAGACAACTTTAGGAGTTAGAAAATTGTTAAATTATAAATTAATTTTTGGTATGATTGAAATGATATAGAATTTGAAGATTTCCATGTTGCTTCTCCTAAGATATTTCTGTGTTAAGAATGGTTTTTCATAGAGGGAACATAACATATTTTTTGGGAAGGCATACAGAGGGAAATGACCTTTCAAAACAGTATCCTGAGATGGTCAGAATCAGAACTAAACAGTTTGTTGCAGTGATGGCTCAGTTGACTCAGGTGAAAAATGTTGGTTGTTTTTCTTGATGATATTTTGGTGTTTTCTAAATCTAAATAAGACCATGAAATTCAATTAGGGGTTATCTTTCAAACCATAAAAGGAAATAAACTACATGGTAAATTCAGAAAGTGTGAGTTTTGGTTGCAAAAAATTTCTTTCCTTGGTCACATTGTTTTTAAAGATAGGATAACTATTGATCCTGAAAAAACAAAGGTTTTTGAAGAATGGACAAGACCCACATATGTAACTGAGATCCGTAGTTTTCTTGGTTTGGATGGTTAATAACGATGGTTTGTTGAAAATTTTTCACGGTTATCTAGTCCAATGACTAAGCTAACTCGGAAGGGTGTTAAGTTTATCTAGACAATAGAATGTGATGATTGTTTTTAGGAGTTGAAAAGAAGATTGGCGAATGCTCCAGTTTTGGCACTTCCTTCCAGGAATGGTGAGTTTTTTATATACAGTGATGCTTCATTGAAGGGACATGGATGTGTCCTTATGCAGAATGATCAGGTAATTGTATATGCTTCACGTCAGTTGAAAACTAATGAGGTAAATTACCCAACACATTATTTGGAATTATCTGGTGTTGTTTTTGCTTTAAAAATTTGGAGGCATCATTTTTATAGAGTAAAGTGTGAAATATATATTGATCACAAAAGTTTAAAGTATATATTCACTCAAAAAGAATTGAACATGAGAAATAGGATATGTCTATAATTAATCAAGGATTTTGATTATACAATTCATTACCATCCGGGAAAAGAAAATAAAGTGGATGATGCTTTGAGTCGAAGAAGCAATGCTTCATTAACAATGTTGCGTTTGGAATTTGATCCTTTGGTTAAAAATTTGATGAACATTGGCATAGAAGT
The DNA here is from genome assembly GCA_963277665.1 of Viscum album. Classification (NCBI taxonomy): domain Eukaryota; kingdom Viridiplantae; phylum Streptophyta; class Magnoliopsida; order Santalales; family Viscaceae; genus Viscum; species Viscum album. The sequence continues at coordinate 530,632,439 of OY728146.1, forward strand.
TTTTGGTGCAGGATGTTCTTCTGTTTTGTTTCAGGTATCAGTGAAATCTTCTCTATCAGACAGAATTAAGCAAGCACAGAAGCAAGACAATGAGTTGCAGAAAAAGGTAGAGCTAGTTCAGAAGGTTAAGTTGCCCAAATTCATTATTGATAATGATTTTGTTTTGGGATTTGGGAAGATATTGTGTGTACCGTGTGATTCACAGTTGAAGAGAGATTTTTTATTTGAAGCTCATAGTTCTCCGTTTTCATTTCATGCAGGCATTACTAAGATGTATAGAGATCTTCAGGAGTATTACTCGTGGGATGTAATGAAAAGGGATATTTCTGATTTTACTGTGAAGTTTTTGACTTGTCAGCAGGTTAAAGCAGAGCGGAAGTTACCAAAAGGGAGCTTCAGCCTTTACCAGTACAAGAGTGGAAATGGGAGAATATATCCATGGACTTTGTTGTGGGATTGCCGAAGACACCTCAAGGTAATAATGCAATATGGGTTATTGTCGATCGCTTGACTAAATCTGCTCATTTCCTTGCTATACGAGATACTTTTTCCCTAGATCAACTTTACCCTTTATATCTTAAAGAGATAGTCAGGTCACATGGAGTTCCTCTCTCCATTGTATATGACTGTGATCCCAGGTTATTTCTAACTTTTGTACGGGCCTTCAAAAGTCGTTGGGTACTGAATTAAATTTTCCTACAGCTTTTCATCCTCAATCAGATGGGCAGTCAGAACGAACAATTCAGTCTTTGGAAGATATACTACGTGTTTGTTCAATGGATTATAAGGGAAGTTGGGACCAACTTCTTTCATTGGTTGAATTTTCATATAATAACAGTTTTCATTCCAGTATACAGATGGCACAATTTGAGGCATTATATGGGAAGTGGTGTCGAACACCAGCTTTTTGGGATGAAGTGGGTGAAAGGAAGATAATGGGACAAGAATTGGTAGAAGAGATGCCAGAAAAAGATCAATTGATTTAGAAACACATGAGAACAGCACAGAGCAGGCAGAAGAGTTATGCGGATAACCGAAGGAAGGATCTATCTTTTGACGTAGGTGATCATGTTTTTCTCAAAGTTTCACCCTGAAAAAGTGTGATGCGATTTGGTAAGAAAGGAAATCTGAGTCCAGGGTTCATTGGACCATATGAAATTCTGGAGAGAGTTGGATCAGTTGCTTACTGAGTGGATTTACCTCAGATTTTGTCTCATGTACACAATGTTTTTCATGTTTCGATGTTGAGAAAGTATATGCCAGATCCATCTCATGTTTTGAGTCCATAGGTAGTTAAGCTGGAAGAGAACCTATCTTATGAGCATCAAACGGTCCAGATTTTTGACCACAGGGAGCAAGTTTCACAGAATATGTTGATTCATCAGGTAATGGTTTTGTGGGAAAACCACATGATTGAAGAGGCAACGTGGGAATCTGAAAATGCAATGAGGGCTAAATACCCCCACTTATTCGATAAGTAAATAAATTACGGGGATGAAATTTTAAAAAGGGGGGAAGGATGTAACATCCCATGTAAGTAATGAATAATATATATTTTTATCTATGTCTATTAATGAATTTTATAGTGTTTTAGAGGCTTAAAATGAGAATAAATCCAATTTTAAGCATGGAATACACAAATATTTTTAAAAGATTGTTTTACTGCCTTTTTATGGAAATCCATTTTTAAATCTATACTTTGACAATTTTATAATCTATATTTGTCAAAAAAAACTTATTCTTTATGATTGGGACATTGAAATTTACTTTGGATAAATTTCTGGTATTTTTCGGATAATGTTTATTTTTTAATGAATAGTGAAAATGTTGTATTTTAATTCAAAACCTATTTTTAATCTAATTTATTTATATGATTATATTATCTTTTGAATTGGTTTTAGAGTTCAATTAGAATATATTTTTACCATTTAATCCAATAGTGGTCATTGGAATTAATTTCACTTTGAAATCGGACTTAAAATATTGTCAATCTTTTGATACTTTTTGTTTCATTAAAACACGCTATTTTTTTTGACAGCGGGAATTAATTATTAAATTAATTAATGAAACTTATATGTTTTTAATTTTGTAAAATAGACATCATTTTTGAAATCGGAATATCAAGAATAGCTTAGGGTGAATTTTTGGTATTTTTCAACTTCAATTTTTGATGAATAATAAAACCACTAAGTGGTACTTAAAAAAACTGATTTTTTCGTTTAAAAAAACTTTTACCACCTCTGTGTTTTGAATTTAAAAAATCCAACATACATGGTTGTCATTAAGAAGTAAAATGTCATTCAATGAGATTAAAATAATTTTTTTGGTAAATAGTAACTTTTATGTTTTTAATCGCGATTAGAGGTAATTAGTGAGATTTAAGGTAAAAATAATGTTTAATAATATAAAATGACCTAGAAAAATGTCCTACCCTTATTGGATGTGTCATGGCCGACCAAGACAACCCATTGGTCTATTTTGGGGACCCCATGGAGCCACTTGGGTAAGATAAAGATATTAATGCTTCTTATTTAATGTAAAAGTAAAAATAACACAAACATGAGTTGTTTTACTAAAACCATTTTTAAATGGGGTTATACAAGTCATATTTTTTACTATAAATAGTAATTTTAAAGATAAATTTTTTTAATATATCATAGTATTTTTTTATAATTTTTATACATTAAATAAATTAAATTATTTATGACACCATGATCATGCAGCCATTACCACATTATTTAACGATTTAAATAAAATGAAAATAAAATGTAAAATATAAGACCTACACTTGTAAAAAACTTATTGGGTGGGTGTATTTCGAACCCTTATCTACTTATCCTCGAATTATATAATTTTGGGAAGTTTTGTATCCGAACTTCATTTTATAACAAAGTATCTTTTCTTAACATTCCAAGAGTGCCCCTCCTCTCCTCTTATAAAAGGCCCCCACCTATACCACCTTACCCACACTTCCAAAGCCTTTGGCTCGGCCAACCCCTGACCATTTTATCTCTCCACATCCCTCTATAACTCCTAGAAGCCTCTCTTTAGGCAGAAGTCTTCCCAAGGAAGCCTTTGAGCTCAAATCAAAAAGAGTTACCCATTTTAAAGGTAGTGTTTTCTCTTGTGTTCTTACGTTTTATTTTGCTTATACAACCCTCTAAACTCATTTTATTCCTTTATTTTGTAACAATAACAGTATCTTCAATATACTATGATGTTGTTATAGGAAGTATTCGAGCTACACTTAGACACACCTACATCTAATGGTTAAAGAACATACTGTTTCTGTGGATGGCGAATTTCTGCCTCACGAAATGATGATTGTTCAACACTCATATAACACCTTCAAATGCGGCCATTTAGATGTCACTATATTTATATATGATATATAATATGTTTATGGTTTTCTTAAACTTATGTATTTTTCATTTATTGCATACCTTTATGGTTTTCATTATGGGTAAACACGATATCTTCATTTTAGGAAGTGTGGACTACCGCCCCCTCAAAGTGATTTGATTCATTAATACCGTATGTGGTACTTATAAAGGATAGATTGAATGATATTATATATGATAAAATACTGTAATTATAATACTATTATTTATCATTATGTTTTAATTCCATTAAATATGAAATAGAAATGTAAGTAGCGTTCATCCGTACGTACGACTTACCGTCTCCATGAACAGTGCATTTCATTTCTTACCTCTAAATGATTATGTAACATTATAAATGCATGTATATAATGGATATATATGATATATATGATATCGACATCATGATTATAACTCTTAATATAATGGATACATGAAAAACTTGTAATTATAAAGAGTTTATTTTTGACTCAAGTACAAATGATCGTTAAAACGACCGTTAATAACTTAAATAAATACATACTGTTCATGACATGGTAATAAGTGATATAAAAGGAATAATGAACTTGAAAAAGGTTCTTAATCAAGTAGAAATTAACTCAAGTTTATTATTCAGGACGTTAAAGAATGATCGAGTCAAGTCGGACCTGAGGTAAGGGACTTTGTCACAATCTCAATTCATTGAGGCATATTTTGTTTTATACACAACATTCTTTTATACGGTGTATAAACCCTTTGACTTTTACATTTATTCAAAAGGAATATTTTTTATATGAAGAGTTTACTAAACGAAAAAGGGAATATTTTTATTTGGCCTACGTATGAGGCGACAACGACTTCTCCACCGTCGTGACCATTATTTGAGCTTCGTCTTCCTCTACAAGACATTCTTTTTTTTAAATGAAAAATTAATACCATGTTTTACTTTTCTTTTATTTTTGTATTAAAAATGGTTTTAATAATGTTTTGGTTATATCAATGTGTTTTATTGATATCTTGTGATTGAAATATGGAAATGTTATGTTTCCTTTATGCATGTTTTATGTGATACGATTATGTTATGGTTCTTGGGAATTATTATGAAGACAGGTGGTTCCGTGATAAACTAAGGGAGGGTGAGCCCGATGTAGCTCTCCAATGCATGCGAAGGAGTTAAGTATTAAGGATTCTCCGAAGAGATTTAGGGAATATACTGTGACGGGTATTCCAAACATAACCAAGAGGGTTACTCCCTATGTAAGAATGTTATGAATGACTCAAGTTACCTTTATGTCTTGTGATTTCTATGATTTATTCATGATTTGATGATGTATGTTAAAGTTATTATGTTTTATGAGTATATTATGGTTTCATTCATTCTTGTGTATACATGTAATCATGTTTCCTTTCCATATTTTTATATCCCTTACTGAGCTTTTTATGCTCATCCAATGTTTTTGAAATGTTTTTCACAGGTCAAGGGAAGGGTACATGATATGATGATAGTGTCAAGGAAGTGTCCAGAAAGAATCCATGTTTTATTTTAAATATGTTTCCATTGATGGGAAAAATGAGTACTATCTTTTATAAAACCACTTTGTTTAAATATGGAATGTAATTCAAGTTTTATGATCTAATTTTCTAAAACTCTAAACCGGAAAAGATCCTCAACGTGTATTCTTGAAGTAACTCAAGATTAAGTAAGGTTTAAGGATTGAGCCTTATAAAAGGTGTCTCTCATCATTCAATAATAATGAGGCAAGTATGTGGAGGTGCAAAATAATACCCCAAAGTTTATTTTTCAAAATAAAAGTGCATATCAATATTAAAAAACATAGATAAAACGAGAATGGAAGGAATCCCTTACTTAGATGTGTAATGCCAAAATATTTGGAGGGGATTGAAATAGGCTTCTTGGGTGGTTGGAAATACATGGGAGGATTATAGAGAGAGGATGGAATTGGTTTTATGAACTACAAAATCATTTAATGAAAAGGAAGTGGGAGCTTGGATGGGATTATATAATAAAGGAGAGGGAATTCTATATTATTTAGGTTTGGGTCACCACATATTAATCTTATCCAAACGAAAAACCTACCCATGGGGTATTCCAATGGTTTTTACCAATGTGGAGTGGGAAAAAATATTTTATAATTCCATTGAAATATCTTCTTAAAATGTTAGACCTTCTTATGTGTTGGTGAGCTAGACTCTCAAGGAAATCATTTAAAAAATATAAAATGATTTACAAGTCATGAAGGGCCTACTAAATCATAGTAAAATAAATCAAAAAAAGATAAAATTGCAATATTTTAATGTTAAAACTTATATTGGCCGAACATAATATTCATAGAATTTTATTACATCACTATGGGATCATTATGATTCTATAAAACACATTATATATTTAAACGGTATTAATTTTTTACCCAGAAATTCGACTCTCTCAGAAAATTATGAAATATTCATCATGGGGTAATTTCAACGTCCTAATTCCAAAAATAATATTCATTTTATGTAAATAATTTTCTAAATATATGAATTTTTACTTTTAAAATAAAAAATGACATTTTCCCCAAATTCGTGGGTTTTGAAAAAAATAGTTTTCAAACCTTAATAAAAATAACAACCGTATTCATGATAAAGATATGGTAATTTATATTATATAAAAATTAATTTCGTAATAATATTTAGTTAAATTATTTTTTAAATATAAAATACATCAATTCATAAAAATATATATCTTAATTAACTAAAGATGCTACTTTTTCATTAAAAATCTATTTACAATGTATGCATAATTAACTGAATGTACATTCTCTATAAAAAATAATGTACATTATAATAGTTCTAGGGTCTTGATACATAAACCCTTATAACAGCCACATATGAACTAAGAGTATGGTGTGCGATGGTGACATACTCTTGGGGTGGATCACATAACATTTCTCGAGTGGTAATCTCTATCAATTCCACTTCTTCGATATGTAGTTATGTTGAAGATTAACATGTTGAAGATCGGCATGGGATTCATCAAGAGAGAAGCCCAATGATGCAACAACCTATAAGTGCTCCATTAAATGGGATTTGTATGAGTAAAGTAAGATGGATGAGTCCATTTCTTTCATTTTCTATGTAAATTGGATTTGATAGAGACCTATATTTATACTAATCATGTGATCACTGTTCACCGGCTATATTAGCAATGATCACAATTATTAATGGTAATTTAAAATCTGAAATCATAAAACCAATGATGTGCATATTTTTTAAATAACCCTTTTACAAAATAATATATTTAATTAGATCAAGAGAAATTTTCATTAATGAATGTTTGGGACATTACAATCATCCCCCCTTTTGATGTTTCACCCTCGATTTTTTTTACATTCTATGCCGCAAAAAGGTGTGTGTACATTTCCTTCATTGCCTCCTCCAGTTGCCATATTGCCACTTCGTACTTATGGTTTTTCAATAGTACCATAACTAGGTGGGTAGTCTAGTTACGTTGAACATTATCTCTATGATACAATATCTTGAGTGGATGATTCTCTTATGAAATGGAATCCTCAAGCTATACAACCTCTGATGAGATTACATGTGAAGGGTCTGGTATGTACTTCATTAAGAAGGATACATGAAATACATCATGTACTTCGACTATGGTTTGTAGAAGTTCTAGTCGATAGGTCACATCCCCGACATGATCAAGAATCTTGAAGGGGCCGAGGTACCAAGGTCATAACTTCCATTTATTTCCAATCCTCATGACCTTATTCTACAAATATAAGCATAGAATTACCTTGTATCCAACTTTGAACTCAAGGTATTATCAACAGTTATCTGCATAACTCTTATGTCGACTTTGGGCTGCCTTGATATGCTACTGAATGGTTTTCACCTTCCCCACCATTTCTTCTTCCATTTCAGGTCCTAGAAGCTTACTCTCACCGACATCATCCCAAAACACTAGTGTTCTGCACCTTTTCCCATAAAGGGCATCATATGGTTCTGTTCGGATGCTCGAGTGGAAACTTTTATTATAGGAGAATTAAACCATTGGAAGATGTTGGTCCCATCCTCCTATGAAGTCCATAAAACTTCATATTAACATATATTCAAGTGTCAAAATAGTTCACTTAGATTTGCCATTAGATTAAGGTTGATAGGCCATACTGAATTTTAGTTCAATTATTAGATCATGTTAGATACTTTTCTAGGATTCTAATGTGAATCTTAGATCAGGATGGGAAACAATAGATAGTGGGAATCCATTTAGCCTTACCACTTATTTGATGTAAATCTATGCATGTTAATCCAATGAGAAATCCTCTCGAATCATGATAAAGTTCGCATTCTTTGTAACGTGATCCACAACAACCAAGATAGAATTATTTCCTTTGGATGTCTTCAAATGTCCAGTGACAAAGTCAATGATAATGTTATCCCATTTTCACACCAGTATGGGTAACAGTTGAATCATCCCCTTAGACTTTTGTCTCTCAACATTCACATGTTGAAACACCAGGCACTTTGATGTATATTCTATGATTTTATCCATCATGTTATCCAAGAAATAATGCTCTTGGAGATCTTGACACATCATTTTGTTTTATCGGTGGATGGAGAAATTTTAACTATATGCATCATCCAAAAGATCTTTATTTTACTCCAGATTTTATAAAAGACATAGTATTTTCCCAATTCTCACAATTCATTCATCATTAACATTCATCTCCAAGGATTTTTCTTTTATTATAGTTTCCACTTTCACCTGAATTCCCACATCATCATTTTGATAATCCTTTAACATTTCCAAAAGAGATGGTTGATAAATTATTTGTGAAAGGATTGATGATGTTCCCTTATTTGTGATTCCCATGTCCATACTCATCAAATACAAGAAGATTGGATCCTTTTAAACTATAGTTAATGAGAGAATTGATGGGTCCTTTCTACTGAGAGCATATTCCACCATGATAGCTTTATTAGGGAGGTAATGGATTGATCAATCATAGTCTTTTATCAGCTCTAACCATCTTCGTTGGCGCATATTCAACTCTTTCGGTTTCAATATATACCTGAGGCTTTTCTAGTTCGTATATATTTCACACTTCTCTCCAAAGAGGCAATGCTTCCAATTTTTTAAATTGAATTTCACCACTACCAACTCCAAATATAGGGTTCCATGGGTTCTCTCATGAAATTTCAATTACCTTGAAGAATATGCAACAAATTTTTCATTTTTCATCAACACACAACCCATGCCCTTCATTGAAGAATCACTAAATACCACAAAATAGTTCTCCACTTGTGGGTAATGTAAGCACGAGCGTAGTGATAATCCACCTTTTCAACACCTTTAAGCACTCTCCACATTCATCACCAAAATAATACATTACAACCTTCTAATTTATCTTTGTAATAGGGTTGGAAAATCATGATAAATTTCTCATAAATCGGGGCTAATATTCAGCTTACCCAATGAAGCTATGGATATCCATTACAGAGGTTGGACTCGACCATACCTCAATTACAGCTATCTTGGATGGATCCAAAGATATCTCAATTCTTGTTATGATATTACCCAGGAATGATACCTCATTCAACCAGAACTCAAACTTGTCGTACATTTCCCATTGATTCTCCTTTCTAAAGTTCTATAGTAACATGCATTGATGCTTCTCATGATCTTCCTTGGTTTTATAATATATTATAATATTGTCTATAAATAATACCAAATTTTTTTCGAGGAAATATCTAAATACTATATTCATCCCCTCCATGAAGATTTATGGAGCATTAGTGACTTCGAAAGGAATTACTATGAATTCATAGTGCCTATACAGTTTATGAAAAGGATTCCTTGGGATATTTTCCTTCTTCACCCTTATTTGGTAATATCATGACCAAAATTCTACCTTGGAGAAGTGTTGTTCTCTACAAAGATGATCGAATAAGTCATCAATTTGGGGAAAAAGATACTTATTATTTATCAATATTTCTTTGAGCTCACGATAATGAATGCATAAGTGCATTGACCCATCCTTGTTATTGATTAAGAGGACTGGTGCACCCCATGGTGAAGCACTTGGGCATATAAACCCTTTATCTAGATTCTCCTGTAGTTTTTTCTTCATCTCCTCAATCTCCACAATAGCCATTATATATGAATTCTTGGATATTTGCAAATCCATAGGTATATAGGTCAATAGAGAACTCAACATCACTTCTAGGAGTAGGAACATACAATTTCTCAGGAAACACTTCAACAAATTCTCTTACAACATGCATGTATTCAAGGATGGTTTCTTCGTTAGACTCAATCATCTGAGCCATATATGTGTGATCATAGGGAATTAATATCGACTCTTGATAGGTTGGTGCTAAATTATATTCATCTTCCTCGTTTCACTTGTATAGAATCGAGGGTTGATTCTCAATATGGAGATTGATTTCCCTCTCACGACAATTTATGTTTGCTCTATATTAGAAAAGCCAATCTGTTCTGAGAATTGCATAAAATTCCACCATAGGGAGTATGAAAATATTTTCTAGGAAGATCAGTCCACAAATTATGATAGGGGGAGTTATATTCACAGGATGCAATGATTTATCCATTTTCCGTTTTCACCAACATCTTTACTCCCAAGAGTTTTGGTGGTGTTGGGATTGTTCTGCTAAACATTTAGGATATAAAATAATTTGTAGAACTAGAATAAAAATTTATGTTTTCTATTATTGAATGAATAACTAGCTTACCTATCACCACTTCATTATCGGGGTTCACTTCGGCGGGAGTGATGGAAAAAGATCACCCTTGATACCTTTGAGGTTGTTGGTTGTCTCAAAAGACCCTTACCTTAGGGCACCGATTTGAAAGGTTCCCTGGTTCTGCTGATTCAATAAGGTTATCTTATGACTAATCCATTGTTCTATGTTTTTAAAATCACAAACACTTTATCATAAGGAAAATAGTTATTTCCTTTTGTATTATCTTCCTAAGAAATATTTTCCTTCTCTAAGGAAATTTTTATCCTTATCTATGATTTCATTGTTATTTTTAGAGTCTCTCTAGAACTAAATCATTATATTTCTATGTAAAAAAATTTCTTTCGTATATAAAACCTTGTAATATTATAATTTCATGGATATAGAATTCTTTGAAATTCATGTTCGGAATTTTCTACAATCCAGGTTCCAAATTCTCAGAAATTTGGTTTCCAAATTATCTGAAATTTAGGATCCGAATTATCTAAAAATTGGACTATGAATTCCTCAAAATTCAGACACTAAATTTCCTCATATTTAAGAATACAAATTCCTCATAATTCAGACTTTGATATCCTCATAATTCAGACTCTAAATTCCTCATAATTCAGACTTTGAATTCCTAAGAATTTTGACTCTGAATTAGATAGAATTCACACCCTGAATTCCTCATAATTCAGACTCCAAATTTCTCAAAATTCTTATAACTAATTCCTTATAATTCAGACTCATAATTTCTCAGAAATCATACTTTGAATTCCTGAGAATTCCAACTCTCAATTCCTCATAATTCAGACTATGAATTCCTCATAATTCAGAATCCAAATTCATTGGAATTCAAACTATGAAACCTATAGAATATAGATTATGAATTCTTTGGAAAACCGAATCTGAATATCCATGTCTTATAGGCTCAAAATGTTATTTTAATTATATTCAAAATTTATTTTTTTCCATAAACTATGAAAAAATATTTATTTAACGAACTTTATTTTCCATAAACTTATTATGAAATGATGTCATACAGTCTCTTTCTAAATAAGTATAGTCAATGTGACACATGTACATGTCCCTCCAAGATTCATAGAAAAATATGAACACTAGAGGATGGAGCCGACCATTGGTGAATTTTTTATAAATAAGAGCTCTTTTTAATGAGATCTGCATGGTTCCATCACTCCAAAGATTTCATGCTGCTGAAGTGACTTCTAAAGAGACAGACTCTAATGCTTTGTAAAGTTATGAACATCTTGTTCAGATTGCTTTCTGTGACTCCGATTGTGGCTGAGTATAATAGAGGTATTCTGGGGATAGGAAGACAGAGGTGTCAACTTATTTAATGTTTGAGGGATTGCGGGGATAGCAAGACAGATTACGATATTCTTATAGAGTGCTTACCCTAGTGAGGTAAGCCATACCTTCTTGAATGTAGAAACCAGGGGACCCTTATCCAAAGTTGTTGAATCACCTACTCTTTGGGTTAAAATATTTCATACTTGTTACTTTTTTTGTTAAAAATTTACTTACATTGTATTTTGATAAAGAAATAAATTATAACAATCTTATAATTTTTTATTCTTTTATGTACTCTGATAAATAAGATTCTATACGCTTTAAGGTAGAATCTTTTCCTGGTAAACATTCCTTATGTTTCATTTCTAGAACAATATTTCTGAAAAAAATCAGGTTTTTTTAGTTGAAATAAAAGATGCTTTTTGAATTTACCTTTGTTAACATTGTTAAAAATACTTTTCCTTAAGGATAAAAGCAAATATTTTTAACTGTATAAATAAACCCCTCTCTTAATTTGAAAATCTACACAATTATTTCGATCATAAAATTGGTATCAATTGAGGTCTCTAAATTAATTATATTCACATATAAGTTTTCTTTCTCATTTTTTCCATGTTCTAAATATTCTTGATTAACTTTTCTTGATTATGTTTTTCTTAGATATTTTTATCTTTGTTTACAAAACGTTTCTATTAAAAACTTTTTGTGGATCAAATTTTTTATTATAGATTTACAGGAATAAATTTTGGTTCGAATGAAATTATAAATCCTAAAAGAACACCTATATTTGATGGTAATGATTATGAATAATAAAGATATATATTGAAGACATTTATTATTATTACTAGAGTAGAAAATTTTTTATTTCACAGAAAATATTTCAACATTCATGACATGGAAGTCAAAACCTTCAACAAAAAAAAGTTATAATACTAATTAAATTACAAGGTACGCAATAAATTGTTGTGTTATATGACTAGGATTATGTAGTGTAAGATTTATTCTTGTGAATCTACTAACTACATTTGGATGAAACTTGATGTTACACATTTTGGTACATATAAATTTATAGAGACTAGTAGAGATATACTTAGATCATAATACCATGTATTTATATTTCATTATGGAGAAATAGTTTGCAAATTGAACATAATATTTATAACTATTTTAAACAGTTACAATCTTTGGGAAATAAAGGACTTGATGATGAAGCTCTTGTGGATATGATTATAGATATTATGCTAAATAATGGGGAATCCAAAAGAATAGCTATTGATGAGAATTGGAAATTATCTCTAATTACTCTGGATGAGCCTTTTGGAACTCATCATTAACATGTGAATAGAATGAAAATATTTACCGATATGAATAAAAAAAGAATTGTAATGGATGTGTAGAATTTATTACTACTAAATCCAAGAATCTAGAAAGGGTTATAAGAGCCAAGTCTAAGAACGTCACAGTTTTATCTAAATCACGTGAAAGAGAACATATCTCGTATGAACTATCTAATCTTTCTCAAAGGATGAAAAAATAGATGGAAAGAAATGATTTTAGTATATATATAATAATAAAGAATGAAAAGACAAGAAAGACTTGGAAGTCACTTACTATGAATGAAAAATAGTAGGTCATATAAGCAAATATTACCTTATTCTTAATAAAAAGGATAGAAAGGATAATAATTCAGAGAGTAATAGAAATAATTAATAAAAGGCTAAAGCTATGAATGTTTTAAAAGCTAATGAATACTGGAAAATAAGTGGTGGTGAGTCTTCAGATGAATCCTGAGAGTATGAATCTTCTGAATATAAGAATCTTGGTCTACTACCCAAACTACCAATTGGAAATAATTATCTAATGGACAAGGTATACAATGCCAAATCTATAACCAATGTATCGTTGAGTGAAAATTATACTGATGATAAATATTATGAATCTTGAGATGATGAATCTTCCTCATCATAAGAAAATACATTACCCTCTTATTAATTTATGTCTAGGTTTTCCAAACTTCTTGAGAATGAAAAATCTCAACTCAAAAAAAACATGATAAGTAAAAATATAGAATATCTATTTTAACCAATGAAGTATTAGATCTTTATACATATTTTGATAAGAAATATTTTTGTTTTAATAGTATTTTAAAAAACAAAGTGGGAGTTAAAACATAGAAGGATAAATCTTCTAAGAAGCCTGAATGTGTAATTTCAAAAAAAAAATTTAGAAGATACTCCAGTTCTGAAAATAATAACTATAAAGGTAAAAAATGGTTATTAAACTACTTTCAAAAATATTTTCTTTAAGAAAATTCCTGTCAAACATTGCCTCTGGTAAGGAAAATTTTAACCAGATGTATTCCCAAATTCTTCCTTTAAAGAATAGTTTTGGATTTGGTTCTACCTATTCTAAACCATTTTTTATTAATAACTATTTTTTTCTCCAAAGTGATCCATTTTTCAATAAATTTATGTGTGGTGGACATTGGGTAAAAATTTATTCTTTAAACAAAACTCAATCTTTTGGTTTTCATAATGCTTATTTTCATTAAAAAATGTGGATACCAAAATTTTTTCTTTCTGATATTTTCAGATCCAATAATATTTGGATTCTAGAAGTCTAAATCTTTTAATTTCTGTAAAATAAAGAAAGTACAAAAATAGTACATCATACATGGATAGTGGATGTTCTTGGCATATGACTGCAATAAAAACATATTTGAAAATTTTATCCAGATGAAAGGAGGAAAATTAACTTTGAGAGATAATTATCAGTGATAAATTATTTTTATAGGTAACAATTTTCTTTTAGGGAAACATTAATTACAAATGTTTTATTTGTTAAAGTTATTAAGAAGAAAAGAGATATAATTCGTCAATTTATCAGAATGCAAGATCATGTCACTGATTTTTTTACCAAATCTTTACCCTCCTATATATTTGAATACTTGAAAAAAATTAAGAATGATAACAGTAAGGTAATCATGAATATTATTTTTTTATTGAAACATATCTACTTACATTAATAAAATCATTTTTTATAGGGGGAGTATATTTATTTTGCGTAACCATAATTTTTCATAAAAAAAATATTTAGTAAGCCAAATTTTTCATAACAAAAATGTTTCCATTCCCAAATTTTTCATAACCCAAATTTTTATAACCAAAATTTTTCCATACCCAAGTTTTTTTGCAAGCATTTTTTTCAGTAATTATTTTTTTTTAAAATTACAGAATCTAAAATTTTCTTTCTTAAATTTTTTTCCCGTAACTAATTTCTCATTAATCAAAATTTTTTTGGTCTACTATTTATCATGTTCTTTAAAAAAAATTAATAAAATTTTATGTAATCTAAAGTTACACAAGAAGAGTTTTCCTCATTTCTAATAATTTTTCTTCCAATCCAGAAGGTATTTTTCATTACTTAAATTTTCATAATCAAATTTTTCTTGTTGGTATTTTCCTCTATTTTTAAGAAAAATATTCAGATTCTTTCCCTTAAATCCAAATGTTTTACCTTAAAACCTAAAATGATCATAACCTATCAAAATACCTCTTTATCTTTCATCTGAACCTTCATATCAAATCATTCTTGTTTCAACTATTAGATCAATCTAGGAAGTTGAATCATCACTTCAAACGCTTATATAAAGGCACCATAATAGTTTTTCCACATCATTTATCAAGCACCTACATGCCGATGCTCTACCGCTCTACATAACATTCATTCCACATTTCCTATTTTCATAAATCTGAATGTCATTGAAAGCATATCCGTAGAAGAAAATACAATCTGTTAAGAAATTTTTTGAATGGAGGATCTATAGATAAAGGATAGTAGATACAAATATTTTTTCTATGTATGATTATCTTATTTATAAGAACATCAAGTTGATTGGCTGGGAGAGTCTCTTTGTATCCAAACCAAATACACCAGATCTGGTGTATCTGGAATTTCTGATAGAATTTTATGAGTCTGTATGATTTTAATATGAAGGGGAGAAAGACATGTTTTATTTTAGGAGTTATGGGAAAACTTATTCCATTTCCTTTATCTTGGCTGCAATCATTATAGGAATTCATTATGAGGGGTAAGCTGAATTCTGCACCCATAAGCTACCAGCTATATTAGGACGTTTTGATAATGAGAATTCAATAGAGTTCCTTGGTTTATCAGAAGTGATGACACTGAAAATAAATCATCTTTTTATGATCCTAAAGATCATAGACTTATGGTTTCAGGGATATCCCATTCTGAGAAAATGTAATAAGGATACCATGAAGAGTAGTGATATTTTTGTTTTGGATTTTTTATTGAATCTTAGAAAGATTAATTTATTGGGGTATGTGTTTCTTACGATTATAAATATCAAGAATGGGGCTCTAAAATCTTGGATCATTATATATCTAGTTATTATTTCAAATAATATAGTCCTTTGTTTAGATTCTTTTAAAATCCCATGCAGTTCAAATCCATGAAATTAAAAGGTTATGTTGTTGAGTAACAATACGTTTAGAATGATGATGGTTGGATTTAACAGAAACTAGAGGGAATTTTATGAATTTTCTGAAATTAAGATCGCAACCGTATCCAAAAATCCAATAGTAACGGTGAAATCCTAGAAAGTAGTCATGAAGATAAAGTTGATAGAACCAAAAGTGAATGGAAAACTCATAAAGTTAATAAAACCCAATCAATCATCCATAATCTAAGAATGAAAAGACCTATCCGGATGATTTTGTTGTTAAGTGGAGAGAAGATAACAAGAACAATAAGCAAGGAGAACCTATTTTTGTCCTGTAACCTACTAGGGAAAATGCATTAAAAATTATGGTAGTTGAGGAATTTGAGAAGAATAAAAAATATAAGAAGAAAAAGGACAGAATGTCTGAAGCAAAAATTGTTCAATCTCTTCTCAAGGTTATTGAGAAAGCTTCTGAGAAGTTTCTGGTATCAGAATTATTTCAACAAGAGTCTCTTGTCATGACTCAGAAAAGAAAATTGATATGCCATAAGATAAAAAAGAGGATGAAATTTTTTAGGAAGAGGATATGCAATTAAAAGAAGAGGAAGGAAGAGATGATAAATATGATGTGAAAAATAAATTAAAAGAATATCAAGAGAGGGAGAGTACTTCGGAGAAATTATCAATCAAGATATCCTAGGTGAAATCTTCTAAACATGATTCCCCTAGAAAAGGTGATGAAGGTCAGAAGGAAGTAAAGAAATCATCAATAACAGTTGGAAACAACCATGATTTTATTAAACCATAGGATCTGTTGGAAAAATTTGGAAAGGAAAACATTGAGGCAGATAGGATAGTACAACTATCAGAGTGTGATAATTAATCACCAATTTCAACTATGTTCAGTCTAAGAGCTGATAATAGAAATTAGGTTTAACCTAATACTCCTAAGAAGACTAAGGGTGCTAAGAAAGATGTTGGTTGATCATCTAAAAGAAAGGCTGTTGAGGTAGAGACAAAATCCTCATCATCAAGAGAATCTAATTTAGAATCTACTTCAATGGGTCATCATTTTCTTGGTTCGATCCCTGTAGAATTTGTTTGATACAATTCCCTTTTTTTTGAGTATTGACTCAAGATATCAGATGCTTCATAATTATTTTAATTAGAAGTCAGATTCTATTTCTATGATTTTGGCTAAATTTGTCAGGCTTGAGTCTGTTTTTAAATCATTCTTAATTTGGTATGATGCTCAAATGAGATCATGCATGTAAATTACAAAGTGGTTAAGGAATACAATTGAAGATCTAATAATACTTGATGAATATCAATACAATGTCAATGATGATTTTGATACTGAAGATAACAAGTTAAAAGAGAATACTACATTTTTCACAGCTAAGCTTAATCTTGAACAAATATTTCAGAAGCATGAAGTCAATGATCTAAATGTGAAACATAATTCATTTTCTTTAAATCTAAAAGCGGAAGGAGATCTTATAATTGAGTTTGAAGAAAATCATAGTAAACAAGAAGATATTTTTAAGACTTATAATGAAATTATTAAGGCTCAGGAAGAAAAAATCAATGCCTTAGAGAAGAAAAATAAATATCAGGATAAACTACTCGAACATTATAAAAGAGATCAATAGGAGACTAAAAAGACGAAGATCATTTTCAATAAGTATTATGAAGGAAAACAATGATGATTTTTTCTCTACCTCGGATGTTTTGTAATATTACCTTTCTTATACAAATTTATCCAATCATAATGAAAATTTTTGTTTTCCTTCATGTGTTTTGTTGTAGTGTACTAATATTTCATGTTCCATATTTTTTTCATTCTCTCAATTCATTTTTTAAAATCACAAAGGGGGTAAAGGAATGATAAAAAATAAAACATACTAATGAAAATAATTCCTTAATAAAAGAACATTCTATCTAAGGGGGTGTTTGATCAAAGAAGATTTAATTAAAAAGAAAAATAAAAATCTCATTATGTAAGTAAATAATACTATCCTTGGGGATTTTTAAACCTATGGGGGGTTAGTTTTAATCACCATAATCCATATGTAAAAGGAGATAAGTTTTTATTTAAATTTCACAACGCACAATTCTAAGTCATTATATTCGTTTTCATAACGATGATTGTGCTTTTCAAAAAGGTGGAGATTGTTGAGTAAATAATGTTTCATAATAAATTTTCCATTCTCATATGTTTTGAGAATACAAAACACTTTATCACAAGAAAAATAGTTTCCTCCCAAAGTATTATCTTCAAATGGAAAATTTTCCTTCTCTAAGGAATTTTTTTCCTTAATTATGTTTTCATTGTTGTTTATATAGAATATCTAAATATAACTCATTTTATTCCTATGTCTAATATTTGTTTTTGTATCTAAAACCTTGAAATCTTCTAATTAATTAGATATAATTTCTCTGAAATTTAGGATTCAGATTCTCTGAAATTTAGGTTCTGAATTCTCTGTAATTCAGGTTCCGAATTATTTGACATTCAGGATCTAGATTCTAAAAAAATCACCTTTTTATTTCATTGAAATTATGACACTGAATTCTTCAGAATTATGTCTCCTAGTTCCTATGAATTCAGATTCCTCATTCATCAGAATTCAAGCACCAAAATCGTAATAATTTGGAGAATTGGGAATTTAAATTCTGAGAAATTCAGATACCGAATTTCTCATAATTCATACTCCAAATTCCTCTGAATTCAAACTCTGAATACCTCTGAATTCAGACTCTGAATTCCACATAATTTAGACTCTAAATTTCATAGAATTCAGACTCCAAATTTCATAGATATCATACCTCTTAATTCCTCAGAATTCAGATTCCTAATTAAATTTAATTCATACACTGAAACCTATAGAATCCAGATTATGAAATATTTTTAAAACAGAATCCTAATATACATGTCTATAGACTCAGAATGTTTATTTTTTTAGATTCCGAATTCTATTTTTTTTATAAACTCCAAAAAAATACATTTGGTTATGTAACATCATTTTAGATCTACATATTTTGAATCAATTTCAGATATTCTATTTCTAACTAACCATTGTTAAAGAGACATGTATACAGGTCCCTCTTTGATTCAAGGAAAAATATGACCATTGGTGGAGGGAGCCAACTATTGGAGAAGTGCCTATAAATAGGAAATCATTTGAATCATATCAACATTGTTCCATCACTCAAGATATTGCATGCTATATAAGTGATTTCAAAAGAGAGATATTCTCATGATTCGTTTAGTTTGGAACTTCTTGTTCAGAATGCTTTGTGGGACTCCGATTGTTGTAGAGTAAAATAAAGGGCTTCTAGTGATTAGAGGACAGAGGTGGAGACTACCAAAATGTTTTAGGGCTTGATGTCATAGTAAGATAGTTTCTGATATTCCAATTGAGGGATTACTCTAGTTTGGGTAAGACAGAATTTCTGGAACATATAAACCAATGGAACTTTATCCGAGGTTGTTGGATAAAAAACTATTGGGTTAAATGATTTCATACTTGTTAAATGTTTTGTTTCTTGTTTATATCTACTGTATTTTGATAAATAATGAAAGTATAACATTCTTATACTTTCTCAATATTTTATGTACTCTAATAAATAATATTTTTTAATCTTTAAGGTATTATATTTTCTTTGTAATATTGTATTATTTCTCACTTCCGAAACCATATTTCCCAAACCATGAAATTTTTTTTATTGAACTAAAAGATGCTTTCTGAATTTACATTGTATAACATTATTAAACATAGTTTTTCATTAATGTTAGAAATGAATGTTTTTAAACATACAATTAACCCCCCCCCCCTCTTGTAATTGAACATCTACATCATTATTTCTATCCTATAGGTTATTTGAAGTTGATACAATGAACAACGCATTGAGGGTCTAACAGTGCGTCCCTCACCTCTATCGTAGTCTTGGGTTTTCTTGTCAGAAATTAATGACTACATTCCCTTCTGTTCCAAACCTAAAGCATTTCCTCGTCCCCTTTAGGAAATTTCCAGGCTTCTTCTATCCACACCATTGGTATGTGGTGTGCTAGAATTTCCTAGAACCATTGGACTTATCCATCAGACCGGCAGTATTGAAGTCTACCTTATGCTTCGTATACCCATGACACCCCTAGGATTATCCCATCTCCATTTCAACTTTGAGGTAACATCAAGAATATCTACTCACAGCGATCAAAGTCACTGATCACCAGGGATTTTTGTAGGCTAGGTTTAGGACCACCAAAGAAGCATTCAACGTTGCATTTGGGGGAAATGATGATGATAGAGGCATATGATGCAATCCATGTGATGTTCTCCTCATAGGTTCCGATGGATTCTTTATCTTTTTTCTTGAGGGAATGTAATTCCCTTTCCATCTTAATTTGGAGGGTGCAATAAAAATATTTATTAATTTTTTTTCAGAAATACTTCCATTCCAATGCCTCTATATCCTCCTCATGGTTCATATTTTTGACCAATGTACCCCATTTATCAGATTCACCATCCATATTATAAGTATCCATAATAACATTATCTTGTTCGGAACATTGAATGATGGAGAATATCATTTAAATGGAATTTATCCACTTTTCGACAATTAGTGGATTATGTGTTCCATTAAAAATTGAAGGCCTTTGTCTCATGAAGCTCTCAATTGTGAATTCTTATTTATTTAGGGGGGGTGGGTTAACGTTCCCCTTCACCCATACATCTATTCATATATTGAGATAACAGAAAGAGTACCTTGAAAACGTTTGTGATTACATCTCCCATCAGATTGAGCATCTGATTAGAACATTCATCAAATTGATCCTCAAATCGGTTGTTAGCCCGAGTCCTCCAATTACAGGCCATTGGCTGGAATAAACGGAAAGTTATGGGTAACACATAAAGTTTAATCCAAGGAAAAAAACAGATGACTTTTAAATAACATTTATTTAATTAACTTATTAATCTATTGGCTTCTATCAATGTTATCCACGATCTACAATCTAAAATACATTGTTAGGGTAATTTTTTTAATTCCTGTAATAATGGTTCATTCTATGTTTTTAAATTAACCAAAGTATATCCCTTTGTAGTGTCATTACCAAGAGTGAAACAAGGAGATTTTTTGTGTACTAGGATACCTGGTTCAACCCTGAAACTCCTTGTCTGATTTTTCACTCCAAGGTACAACTGTGCCAGAGCTACCTCGACACACTCGTATCCAGACATGGATTTCTTTTTTTGACAAACCATTTACTCAATAGTCACCAAAAACTAGAATGTTTTTATTATAGTTATTCTTATCACTATTTCTTTCACTAGGTTTTCCTAATCCTAATCCAAATAATAACTAAACTTATCCTCTAATACTAACTATAACATCCATACTCTTTATTTCATACATTAACATGATTTATTACTTAAAATCATCACTTGATATAACATAGATGATCTATAGGTCTAGTTCATTTAGGCATTAAGAACAGTACACAAAAACATAAAACATGAAATATCACATCTTTATTGAAAACATTTTTTACATTACCACTATATTCTCTCGTACATAGCATTCAGTGGGGTAACATGAGGACATGCATATGAAAAGGGTGAAATATAATCATAGTAAGGTTGTAAAGATGTAATAAAATTAATAATTCAACACATGTTAGGAAATATTCATATCAATGGATCAAAATATAAACATGAACATAAAGGCGTGATACAACGTGATTATCATAACATGGAAATGTGGAAACAACACTTAGCATGGTATTAGCATGAGCCAAGGCATAGTGCACATGGAGAATGAGTAAACTCTCATTGCACTTGAATTAGTATGAGTGAACTGTCATTTTACTTGACATATCATTATACTAATATTTACCCAATTCATTGGAGTGCTATCCGGGCACACCATTCTTAAACATTTTATTTCATGTATAAGTTTTCCACATGGATCATATAACATGGAATAATTAAAGATCATAAATTATTTCATGATTAAATAAATTTGGAATTAATACATGAAACTCTATAATCAATATGTAAGCATGAATAATGGTGAATACCCTTCATTGAGATATGGGCATAGTACTCATGACACAATGACATTTTATTGAAAAAATGCAGTGCAATTTCTGCAGCATAATAATGTGACATAAAAATTCATAAAAATGTTGATGAGAGAGATATGGGTGCCTAATAATATGAACATGAAATGGAATGTAATGAGGTTATATAGATATATGTCCCAACATATGTAATGGAATTTGGATTGACAGTAAAAAAATTGAATGTAAATTAGGAGAGATAAAATCCTTATTGAATTCTGGCGTGAGAATGGGTGTACATGGGAGGAATCAATGAGATAGAAAATGGATATCTCATCATTCAAGCATAAAGAGTGTAGTCTGGTGGAGGTGCTAAATCATACCCTAAAATTTATAATTGAAAATAAAAGGGCATAAAAATATTAAGAAACATAGATAAAATGTGAAAGGACAAAATTCCTTACTATAATGTGTGATGCCAAAGGCTTGGGAGGGGATTGAGAGGGGATTCATGCGAGGTTTGGGCTCCATATGAGGATTATATAGAGAGGATAATAGATGTTTTATGAACTCAAAAGGCTTTGATTGATGAAAATGTTGGAGCATGGGTGGGTTTATATATGAAAGGAGAGGGAATTGTTTATTATTTAGGTTTGGGTCTCCACACATTAAACTTATCCAAACCATAAACCCACCCATAGTTTTGCCCATGTTTTTTTCTTAATGGGAGTGAAAAAAATATTTTATATGTCTATTTTCTGGACTTTATAAAATATTATGCCTTTTTTTGTGTTGGTGAGTCACACTCTCAAAGAAATCATTTTATAAAAGATAAAATGTTTTATAAGTATTGAAGGGTCAACTAATGCATTGTGAAATAAATGATTCAAACCTATAATCAAATATTCATAATGGTAAAACATATATTGGAAAAAAATAGTGTTTATTGTATTCTATTTTCATAACTAGTGGATCAGTGTGATGTCATAAAAAACAATATATATTTAAATAGTATTTAATTTTGACCCAAATTTTTGAATGTCTCAGAAAATTTTGAAAAAATAACCATTGTATAATTTTTATTTCCTGATTAAAAAAATAAAATTGATTTTATCTAAATAATTTTCAAAATACGTGAATTTTTACTTTCAAAATAAAAACTAAAATTTATCAAAAATTCAATAGTCTTCACCAAAAGAGGTTTCAAACCATAATAAAAATATCAATCGTATTCATCATAATTATACGATCATTTATATTATATAAAAAGTAATTTAGTAATAATATTTAATTAAAATAATATTTAATTCAAAAATCCATTAATTCATTAAAATAGGTTTCTTAATTTACTAAAAATTCCATTTTTGCTATAAAAAACTATTTACAAAGTAACAATAACAAAATGAATGTATATTCACTATAAAAAATAATGTTCATAAAAATAGTTATAGGGTCTTGTTATATAACCCCTTATAACACCGACATATGACTTAAGGGTAAGGTGTGCGATGGTGACCGACTCTTGGGATGGCTTAGATAACCTCACTCGGGTGGTAATCTCTATCAATTTCCACTTCTCCCATAGGCGGTTCTGTTCAAGCTTAACCTGTTGAATCTCAGAATCATCTTGGTCATGATAGAAGACCAATGACTCCACCTCCTTTTCGAGCTCCAAAAAATGGGCTTTGTCTGGGGAAAGTCTAATGGATAAGGCCATCATTTCCTTTTTCTGAGAAAATTGGACTTCATAAATCATTATATTTATAAAAATCATGTGATCACTATTCAATGGATATTTTAGCAATGGTCACAATTCATAATGGTAATTAATATTCCAAAAACATAAAACCAAATAAATTAAAATGTTATAATAAACCATTTTACATAATAATACATTTAATTATTTAATGAATAATTTTCATTAATGAATGTTTGGGTCATTACAAAAGTTATCTTGAATAAATAAATAAACATTAATATGAAATGTTAAATAAATGAACTCATTTTCTATTTAAATAACTTGACAATAATGGTATGATTTGGAATAATAAATAATGTAAAGAAAATCACTTTGAATTTATTCCATTTAATCCATAAACAATGAATGAAATGAAACCATATTTAATATCACATATAAAATATATTGGATAATAATAACTAAATTATAAATGTTGGTTATGTTAAATTATCAAATTTCATGTCCCCAATAACATGATATCATTACCGTCATGACCATTCAAAATATGTTTGTGAAATTAATACTATTAAGACCTTCCATATGACTATTTTACATTATTGGTCACAAGTATATAGGGGTTTCCAAATTATTTTATCTCATGAGACTACTGAGGCATTGGGAGTATTGCGTTAACCAATCCCAACTAGTGTCATTATTTTGCAAAAAAATTCTCTTATATAGAGTAATTTATTTATTTAATAAAAATGTGTCTTATTATCATGTTTCTATATTGAGTAATGGATACAGACTTATCTACATTTCCCATGTTAATAAAAAAACTATCAAATTAAACAATGTATAAAATATGGTATATGGTTTAGGAAATAAATATATACATGATAAATATTATTGACATGTAGGGGAAATTTAATGTTTTTAGGAATGTGAATCATTCACATAAAATTAATAGATAAAAAAATTAATCAACGATTTAAATGTCATTTCATTAGTTGGTCAATGTAATCCTAAATAGTCATTGGGAAGAGTAAGGATGAATTCAATAAAACACATATCCATTTGATATTTAATAAAGGGTATTTTTCATTTATGAATAGAAATTTTATAAAAATATCAATAAATATATTTTCCATAAAAATAAAATTTTCATCTAATAAATATTTTGAGAATAATTTTGTTAGAAAATCCCTATTAAAAAAAATAATTAAAAATAATTAAAAAAAACTCTCTAAAAATAACCTATAAATTCTGTTAAATATTATTTAAAAAAATTATTGGTCGTGATTTCTAAAAATAGTATTCATTCCATTCACGTTAGGATAAAGATTCCTTTTACTTTTTCAGTAAAAGATAAACATGAATTGGTTTGAAAAAATATAATTTCATTGAAATAATAATTTCAATAAAAAATGGATAAAATTTAATTTAATAAATAATTTAGAAATGGTTAAAATATATTTGAAAAAATTTCTATAAATCAATATTTTATAATAAAATGGGTTTCCGACCAAAAAGAGAAAAGAAATTGGATTTTCATAAATAAATTCCCAATTAATATATGTACCAAAGTGTCAGGAAAGGATACCATTACATTAAAATATCATGAATAACATGAATAGATGAAAAATTAAGGGTTTATTTAACAATGATAAAAAATTATATATATTTAAATTTAGGGATGAACAATCTCGATTAAAATTATATTGTGCGTTAAACCCTTGCAAGGATATCAACATTAAAGTGAGTATCAACAAATGAATGGATTATATATATATATTATAAGGCCCCAGCCTTAAACCTTACTTAATCTTGAGTTATTATAAGATTACACATTGAGGATCTTTTCAGGTTTAGAGTTTTAGAGAATTATATCATGAAACTTGCATTACATTCCACATTTAAACAAAGTGGTTACATAAGAGAATGTATTAATTCTTCCCATCAATGGAAACATATTTTAAATAAAACATGGATTCTTTCTTGACACATCCTTGACACTATCATCACATCTTGTACCATTCCCTTGACCTGTGAAAAACATTTCAAAAACCTGGGATGAGCATAAAAATCTCATTAAGGGTTATAAAAATATGGAAAGGAAACATGAGTACATATATACATAATAATGAAATCATACTTTACCCATAAAACATAGGCACTTTAACATACCTCATCAAACCATGAATAAATCCTAGAAAACACAAGACATAAAGGTAACTTGAGGCATTCATAACATTCTTACGTAGGGAGTAACCCTCTTGGTTACGTTTGGAATACCCATCACAGTATATTCCCTAAATCTCTTTGGAGAAACCTTAACGTTTCTCTCATTCGTGTTACCCAATGCATTGGAGAGGTATATCGGGCTCACCTGCCCTTAGTTTATCACGGAACCACCCGTCTTCATAATAATGCCCAAGAACCTTAACATAATCATATGACATAAAACATGCGTAAAGGAAACATAACATTCCCACCATTCAATAACAAGATATCAATACAACACATTGATATAAAAACATTATGAAAACCATTTTCAATACCAAGATAAAAGAAAAGTAAAACATGGTATTTATTTTTCTTTTAAAAAGAAGGTATGGCTTATAGAGGAAGCTGAAACTCAAATAATGGTCACGGCGGCGGAGAAGTCGTTGTCGCCGCATATATACGACAAAAACATTCCCTTTTGTCGTTTAGTAAACACTTCGTATAAAAAATATTCCTTTAGAATAAACGTAACAGTCAAAGGGGTTTATACACCGTATAAAAGAAGGTTGTGTATAAAACAGAATATGCCTCAATGAAAGGAGATTGAGATGAAGTCCCATACAAAGACGATATCCTTGGTTTAGGGATAAATCAATTACATAATTATGTGTGAAAAATGAATACACCAAATATAAGTGGATATTAAGTGTAAAATAATCAAAGTTCATTCACACATATTCAAAGGATGACATATTCAATAACTACATGTTGAACCCAAGGAAATCGAAATTGGGTTAAGAAGTTCCCTTGAAAGCCTAACTGTGTCACATCAAAATGAGTTGATGAGAGATAAAAAGTGTATCTCATCACTTGGACATAAAATTTACATCAATAAGGATATATGAGAACATATCCCAACATAACAATATGTAAATTAAAAGACCCAACAAAAGAAGTCTTTTAAAAAAGAGGAGGGTGAAAGGTTCCCTTACCAACTTGGGTATCTTTCAAAACATACACCCCATGAAAGAATGACAATAAATCATTGATGTAAATACTCATAAATGAAAGTATATTACACAAAGAGTAGAATAATGTGCATTACAAAAACCACTCAAAGGAAATTGTGGAAAATGTAGCATAAATCTCACAGGAATAAATGTGAGATGAAAAATCCCTTACGAAAACTCGACAGCCTAACGGTGCCACATAAAACATACAAAAATGGATTAATGAGATAAAATAGGGTATCTCATCATATTAACTTAAAGTTTATAGAAATATGAATATAAAATAACATCCCCCAACATATCAAAGAGGAGCTTAAAATAAGTGACATAAAGTAAAGTACTTAAAAAGAAAGAGAGAGGATAGATCTCTTACGAAAATTCGGCAGCCTAACGGCGCCACTCAAAACATCCAAAATGGATTGATGAGAGAGAATAGGATCTCTCATCACATGAACATAAAAATTATAGTAAGTGTAATATAAAATAACATCACAATAACAAGAAAGATGAGATTTAGAGGGAATGACATAAAAGAGTGTACTTAAAAAGAAACAGAGGAGTAAGATCCCTTACCTCAAGTCCAGCTTGTCTTGTTCGTTTCTTTATATTCCTGAATAATAAACATTGGTCAATTAATAATTTCCTAATTAACTCCTTTATATATTATTATTCAGTTCATATCACATATTATAATGTTATAATAATTGTTTAATAATGCTAGTTCATATCAGACGTTTTTGCCGATGTTTGGTACATGAGTCAAAAATGAACTTGTTTGAAAAAAGATTGCCCATGTAGTTATAAGTAAATAATTTCCAGAATATTATTAATGATTAAAATATCATATATATCCAGTAAATATTCATTTCATACTATTCCATATCATTTGGAGATAAAAAATGAAAAGCATCGTTCATCGAGACGGTAGGCCGTACGTACGCATGAACGCTACTTTCATTTTTTTGTCATATTAATGGAATTAAAACAAAATGAGAGATATATATATGATATAATTCCAGAATGATATCCATAATTTTGATGTAATATTTAACATATATATCCATTATATATATGTACTTATAATATTACATAACATTTTGAGATAAGAAATGAAATGTACCGTTCATGGAGACAGTAAGCCGTACATACGCATGAACGCTACTGCCATTTCTATTTTTATATTTAATGGAATTAAAACATAATGATACATAATAGTATTTTAATTCAAGTATGGTATCATATATAATATCATTAAATATATCCTTTATACGTACCACATATGGTATTAACGAATCAAATCACTTTGAGGGGGCGGTAGTCCGCACTTCCTTAAATGAAGATATTGCGTTTACCCATAATGGAAACCATAAAGGTATACCCAAAATAAAAAATACAGAAGCTTAAGGAAATCATAAACATATTATATATCATATATTAATATAGTGTCATCTTAATGGCCACCTTTGAAGGTGTTAAAATAATGTTGAACAATCATCGTTTCGGGAGGCATAAATTCACCATCCACGGAAACAGTATGTCCTTTAACTATTATATGTAGGTGTGTGTAAGTGTTGCTCGAATCATTCTTATAACAACATCCTAGTATATTTAGGATACTGGAGTAGTTACAAAATAAAATAATAAAAAGTGTTTAGGGGGTTGGAGAAGGAAAATAAAACAAAAGGACTCAAAAGAAGACATTACCTTAAAATCGGGTAACTCCCTTTGGTTTGAGCTCAAAGGCTTCCTTGGGAAGACATCTGCCAAAAGTGAGGCTTAAAGGAGTAAGATAGGGAAGTGTAGAGACAAAATGGGCAGGGTTTGTCCGAGCCAAAGGCTTTGGTATTGTGGGTAAGTAGGTAGAGGTGGAGGCCTTTTATAAGAGGAGAGGAGGGGCACTCTTGTAAAGTTACAAAATGTTACATTATTTTCAAAAGAGTTTCAGATTTTAAAGGTCCCACATTGATGTATTTCGAGGATAAGGTGATAAGGGTTCGCAATCAAGTCATCCAATAAGTTTTTGACTTGTTTAGGTCTTAGATATTACATTATCTTTCAATTCTAATTAAATCGTTAAATAATGAGGTCATCGCTGCATCATCATGATGTCATAAATAATTTAATTTATTTAATGTCTAAAAATTATAAAAAAAATACTATGATGTAATAAATCTCTTTATCTTTCCAATGAATATTTATAGTCAAAAATATGATTTGTATAACCCCATGTAAAAATTATTTTAGTAAAACATTTCATGTTTGTCTCATTTTTTACTTTAACTTTAAATAAAAAGATATTAATGTCATTTTCCAACCAAAGTGGCTTCATGGGGTCCCCAAGTTGACCCATGGGATTTCTTGGTCGTCCATGACACATCCAATGATGTTAGTACATGTGTCATGTTCATTTAATATTATTAAAACATTATTTTTACCTTAAACTACACTAATTACCTCTAATCGTGATTAAAAACTTAATAAGTTACTATTCACCAAAAAATTATTTTTATCCCAATGAACCACATTTTAATTCTTAATGAAAAACATGTATGTCTGATTTTTGAAATTCAAAACAGAAAGATGGAAAAATTTCATTTAAACGGAAAATCAGTTTTTATAAGTACCACTTAGTGGTTTCACTATTCATCAAAAATTGAAGTTTTTCATAAAATTACCAAAACTTCACCCTAAGATATATTTGATATTCCGAATTCAAAAATGAAGTCTATTTTACAAAATTCAAAACATATAAGTCACATTAATTAATTTAATAATTAATTCCCGCTGTTAGAGCAAATAGCGTGTTTTTATGAAACAATATGTATCAAAAGATTGACACTAGTTTAAGTCCGATTTCAAAGTGAAATTAATTCCAACGACCACTATTGGATTTAATGGTAAAAATATATTCTAATTTCACTTCAAAACCAATTAAAAATATAATCTAATTATATAAATAAATTAGATTAAAAAGCAGTTTTGATGTAAAATATAACATTTTACACTATTCATTAAAAAATGAACTTTATCGGAAGGATACCAAAAATTTACACAAAGTAAATTTTGATGCCCCGATTCTTAAAAAGAGTTTTATTTGGTCCAATATAATGTATAAGAGTGAACAAAACTATATTTAATGACGGTTCTCCATTAAAAGGCGATAAGTGAACCTTTAGTGAAAACTAGGGAATATACGCCTAAAATCGAATTATTTACGTATTTTATGCCTTTATCTTTCATTGGATAAATGTAAAAACATTAAAAAACATATATAATCATATTTTAGTTATTTCTATCCATTCCCGCCAATACAACGGCTACATGTTAACTACCATTTAAAATAATATTATTTTATTATTAGAGTGCAACGTAAGATTCTCAAGAAACTCGTTGTTGCATGTTGGGTATGCCATCGAGCATCGCGTCCTCTTTAATGTAATATTAATAATTTATTAAAAAATATAGATAAATATGAAAATGTCATATTATTTATTTACCTGGGGTGTTACATCCTTCCCCCCTTTTGGGAATTGCATCCTCGCAATTTTTAAAATTAAGCTTGGAAACATCCTTGAAAGTACCACATCGGAACAAGAGTCGGTAAAACAATCACTTTAAAATAAAGAAAGATAAGTACAGAGGTCACCCGAGATAACCCATACTAGGACTCCATGTAGGAAAACATGGACATGGAGGTGAAAACATAGGGTCATGTTCTGATGGAGAGTGATAGAAAACATGTTTAGGAGAAAGTTAACAATAAGAAAATCAGAAACTTGTGATGGGTTAAACGCTGTTGGGTTCCCCAGCAGGAAAAGTTAATAGACAACATTTTTGTTTCAAGTTACTTTTTATTGAGGAATTTATTCAAAAGGAAACATAATCACTTATCATGTTGACTTTCAACTTTTACTAGATTCCTTAATCAAACTCATATTTTTTTCAAAAAGACAAGTATTTAAGGAGACTTGTTCGCATTAAGAGTACTATAATAAACTTCTAGAGAATCACCTAATCCACAAAAGAGAACTATATACATACCATGACTTTAGTCTTTAACCAAAACCAAAACTATAATGGTTAGTACAAGGTCAGATAATCCAAAAAAGGATAACCTTTTATAAAAAGAAAATCTATTTTTAATCTCAAAATTTGTCCAACAAAACCCAAAGTTCAAAGAGGACCATCCGATAAACAATTTGTCCATAAAATTCTTCAAATTAAACCAATATAAGATTGAAACCCAAATATTTGAAGGATTTAGTCACATAATCTTCCAAGTTAAATCTTAACATTTATCTATAAACAACATCAGTTGCTCCTAAAGTCTCATATTGAAAAGTAATTAACCTAATCACATATCCTCCATGATAGGTTAATCATTTTCACAAATAACCCAAAATAAACTTACTCTTAATTCATAAAATCATATAACTAGAAAGAATCAGTCAAACTAACTAGGGACTTCACGTAGTCCAGTGGTAGGAGATAAATACCAGTTGCACTTTGGTTGTGGGTTCGATTCCCACAGCTTTGTCCGACGCGACGGGTTGTCACATGGTCTAGGTGTTGTCGTTTTTCCAAAACTATATAATTCTTAAATCATTCCCCAAAAAGAGATAAAATCATCAAAAATGATCATAACATATTTTAACCTCAAGTTTATCTCATGCCTTTCATTTTCCAGCATATCATATAATAACCCATAATTACCTCAAAAGTAAGGATCATATAAACACTAATGGTTACCTTTATAATAATTAATTGAACTTCCACATCGATTGGTCATCTCGTACATGATGCATTACAGAACATACCAAGGTTCAAGTGGTTGATCATGACTCCTTGATATTTGGTTTAGAACAACCACGAGTTTCCTCATTGAATCCTCCATTTTATATAGTATCTTAATCAGAGAACCACCACAGTTTCCTTCAAACCTGTTGTCTCTTTGGTGCCTGCTAGATCCATATATTCACTAAAAACAGAAATGTTAGAGTGAGTATATCAACAAAACGATCATGTACTAATGAGGAAGGTAAACACTAAGATATACTTACTCATTAACTTTATCTAAAACTAGAACTCTTTCTGAAATCCTAACCATTATGGTAATGTCACTTATGCTTAAAGAATACCCTAACCTCTAAAGTTATCTAAAACGACCTTTGATACCAACTATAAGGCCCCATCCTTAAACCTTACTTAATATTGAGTTATTAGAAGATTACACATTGAGGATCTTTTCAGGTTTAGAGTTTTAGAGAATTAGATCATGAAACTTGCAGTACATTCTACATTTAAACAATGTGGTTACATAAAAGACAGTATTAATTCTTCCCATCAATGGAAACATATTTAAAATAAAACATGGATTCTTTCTTGACACATCCTTGACACTATCATCACATCTTGTACCTTTCCCTTGACCTGTGAAAAACATTTCAAAAACTTGGGATGAGCATAAAAATCTCAGTAAGGGTTATAAAAATATGGAAATGAAACATGAGTTCATATATACATAATAATGAAATCATACTTTACCCATAAAACATAGGAACTTTAACATACCTCATCAAACCATGAATAAATCATAGAAAACATAAGACATAAAGGTAACTTGAGGCATTCATAACATTCTTACGTAGGGAGTAACCCTCTTGGTTACGTTTGGAATACCCATCACAGTATATTCCCTAAATCTCATCATAGAAACCTTAAGGTTTCACTCCTTCACGTTACCCAATGCATTGGAGAGCTATATCGGGCTCACCCGCCCTTAGTTTATCACATAACCACTTGTCTTCATAATAATGCC
The DNA here is from genome assembly GCA_963277665.1 of Viscum album. Lineage (NCBI taxonomy): Eukaryota > Viridiplantae > Streptophyta > Magnoliopsida > Santalales > Viscaceae > Viscum > Viscum album. The sequence goes on from OY728146.1 coordinate 530,665,123, forward strand.
CAAGAACCTTAACAAAATCATATCACATAAAACATGCAAAGAGGAAACATAAAATTCCCACCTTTCAATCACAAGATATCAATACAACACATTGATATAAAAACATTATGAAAACCATTTTCAATACCAAGATAAAAGAAAATTAAAACATGGTATTTATTTTTCTTTTAAAAAAAGGTATGGCTTGTAGAGGAAGCCGAAACTCAAATAATGGTCACGGCGGCGGAGAAGTCATTGTCGCCGCATACGTATGACAAAAACATTCCCTTTTGTTGTTTAGTAAATGCTTCGTATAAAAAATATTCCTTTAGAATAAACATAAATGTCAACGGGGTTTATACACCATATAAAAGTAGGTTGTGTATAAAACAGAATATTCCTCAATGAAAGGAGATTGAGTCGATGTCCCATACAAAGACGGTATCCTTGGTTTAAGGATAAATCAATTACATAATTATGTGTGACAAATGAATACACCAAATATAATTGGATATTATGTGTAAAATAATCAAAGGTCATTCATACATATTCAAAAGATGACATATTCAATAACTACAAGTTGAACCCAAGGAAATCGAAATTGGGTTAAGAAGTTCCCTTGACAGCCTAACGGCGTCACATAAAAATGAGTTGATGAGAGATAAAAAGTGTATCTCATCAGTTGGACATAAAATTTACATCAATAAGGATATATGAGAACATATCCCAACATAAAAATATGTAAATTAAAAGACCCAACAAAAGAAGTCTTTTAAAAAAGAGGAGGGTGAAAGGTTCCCTTACAGACTTGGGTATCTTTCAAAACATACACCCCATGAAAGAAGGACAATAAGTCATTGATTTAAATACTCATAAACGAAAGTATATTACACAAAGAGTAGAATAATGGGCAGTACGTACACCACTCAAAGGAAATTGTGGCAAATGTAGCATAAATCTCATGGGAATAAAAGTGAGATGAAAAATCCCTTACGAAAACTCGGCAGCCTAACGACGCCACATAAAACTTACAAAAATGGATTGATGATATCAAATAGAGTATCTCATCATATTAACTTAAAGTTTATAGATAGAGGAATATAAAAGAACATCCCCCAACATAACAAAGAGGAGCTTAAAATAAGTGACATAAAGGAGAGTACTTAAAAAGAAAGAGAGAGGTTAGATCTCTTACGAAAATTCGGCAGCCTAACGGCGCCACTCAAAACGTCAAAAATGGATTGATGAGAGAGAATAGGGTCTATCATCACATGAAAATTAAAATTACAGTAAGTGTAATATAAAATAACATCCCAATAACAAGAAATATGAGCTTTAGAGGGAATGACATAAAAGAGTGTACTTAAAAAGAAAGAGAGGAGTAAGATCCCTTACCTCAAGTCCAACTTGTCTTGTTTATTTCTTTATATTCCTGAATAATAAACTTTGGTCAATTAATAATTGACTAATTACCTCCTTTAGATATTATTATTCAGTTCATATCACATATTATAATGTTATAATAATTGTTTAATAATGTTAGTTCATATCAGACGTTTTTGTCGATGTTTGGTACATGAGTCAAAAATGAACTTGTTTGAATAAAGATTGCCCATGTAGTTATAAGTAAATAATTTCAAGAATAGTATTAATGATTAAAATATCATATATATCCAGTAAATATTCATTTCATACTATTCCATATCATTTGGAGATAATAAATGGAAAGCACCGTTCATGGAGACGGTAGGTCGTACGTACGCATGAACGCTACTTTCATTTTTGTCATATTAATGGAATTAAAACAAAATGAGAGAGAGATATATATGTTATAATTCCAAAATGATATCCATAATTTTGATGTAATATATTACATATATATCCATTATATATATGTACTTATAATATTACATAACATTTTGAGATAAGAAATGAAATGTACCGTTCATGGAGACGGTAAGCTGTACGTACGCATGAACGCTACTTCCATTTCTATTTCATATTTAATGGAATTAAAACATAATGATACATAATAGTATTTTAATTCAAGTATGGTATCATATATAATATCATTAAATATATCCTTTATACTTACCACATATGGTATTAACGAATCAAATCACTTTGAGGGGGTGGTAGTCCGCACTTCCTTAAATGAAGATATCGCGTTTACCCATAATGGAAACCATAACGGTATGCCCAAAATGAAAAATACAGAATCTTAAGGAAATCATAAACATATTATATATCAGATATAAATATAGTGTCATCTTAATGGCCTCCTTTGAAGGTGTTAAGAGAATGTTGAACAATCATCGTTTCAGGAGGAATAAATTCACTATCCACGGAAACAGTATGTCCTTTAACCATTAGATGTAGGTGTGTGTGTAAGTGTTACTCGAATCATTCTTATAACAAAATCCTAGTATATTTAGGATACTGTAGTTGTTAAAAAATAAAATAATAAAAATAGTTTAGGGGGTTGGAGAAACAAAATAAAACAAAAGGACTCAAAAAAAGACATTACCTTAAAATCGGGTAACTCCCTTTGGTTTGAGCTCAAAGGCTTCCTTGGGAAGACATCTGCCCAAAGTGAGGCTTCAAGGAGTAAAAGAGGTAAGTGGAGAGACAAAATGGGCAGGTTTTGGCCGAGCCAAAGGCTTTGGGAGTTTGGGTAAGGAGGTAGAGGTGGGGGCCTTTTATAAGAGGAGAGGAGGGGCACTCTTGTAATGTTACAAAATGTTACTTTATTTTCAAAAGAGTTTCAGATTTTAAAGATCCCACATTGATTATTTCGAGGATAATGTGATAAGGGTTCTAAATACACTCATCCAATAGGTTTTGGACATTTCTAGGTCTTAGATATTTCATTATCTTTCCATTTTATTTAAATCGTTAAATAATGAGGTCATCGCTGCATCATCATGATGTCATAAATAATTTGATTTATTTAATGTCTAAAAATTATAAACAAAATACTATGATTTAGGAAATCTTTTTATATTTCCAATGAATATTTATAGTCAAAAATATGATTTGTATAACCCCATGTAAATATTATTTTATTAAAACATTTAATGTTTGTCTCATTTTTACTTTAACTTTAAATAAAAAGATATTAATGTCATTTTACAACCAAAGTGGCTTCATGGGGTCCCCAAGATGACCCATGGGTTTTCTTGGTCGTCCATGACACATCCAATGAGGTTATGACATGTGTAAAGTTCATTTCATATTATTAAAACATTATTTTTACCTTAAACTACACTAATTACCTCTAATCGCGATTAAAAACTTAATAAGTTACTATTCACCAAAAAATTATTTTTATCCCATTGAACCTCATTTTACTTCTTAATGACAACCATGTATGTCAGATTTTTAAAATTTAAAACACAAAGATGGAAAAAATTTCATTTAAACAGAAAATCAGTTTTTATAAGTACCACTTAGTGGTTTCACTATTCATCAAAAATTGAAGTTTTTCATAAAATTACCAAAAATTCACCCTAATCTATATTTGATATTCAGAATTCAAAAATGAAGTCTATTTTACAAAATTCAAAAAATATAAGTCACATTAATTAATTTAATAATTATTTCTCGCTTTCAGAGCAAATAGTGTGTTTTTATGAAACAATGTGTATCAAAAGATTGACACTAGTTTAAGTCCGATTTCAAAGTGAAATTAATTCCAACAACCACTATTGGATTTAATGGTAAAAATATATTCTAATTTCACTTCAATACCAATTCAAAATATAATCTAATCATATAAATAAATTAGATTAAAAAGCAGTTTTGAGGTAAAATACAACATTTTACACTATTCATTAAAAAAATGAACTTTATCGGAAAGATACCAGAAATTTACACAATGTAAATTTTGATGTCCCGATTCTTAAAAAGAGTTTTATTTGGTCCAATGGAATGTATAAGAGTGAACAAAACTATATTTAATGACGGTTCTCCATCAAAAGGCGATAAGTGAACCTTTAGTGAAAACTAGGGAATATACGCCTAAAATCGAATTATTTCTGTATTTTATGACATTATCTTTTATTGGATAAATGTAAATACATTAAAAAACATATATAATCATATTTTAGTTATTTCTATCCATTCCTGCCAATACAACGGCTACATGTTAACTACCATTTAAAATAATATTATTTTATTATTAGAGTGCAACGTAAGATTCCCAAGAAACTCGTTGTTGCGTGTTGGGTACGCCATCGAGCATAGAGTCCCCTTTAAAGTAATATTAATACTTTATTCACAAATATGGATAAATATGAAAATGTCATATTCTTTATTTACCTAGGGTGTTACATATATAAACTATAATTCCAATTAAAAATAGTGTAAGTAAAACAAAAGATAATAAAAATTAATTATACATATATTCTTGTCATGACGTAATCAACGAAGTAGAATTTCAACTCACTGGGTGGAAATTGAGATAATAAATACAGTACATACAACCTTTTTTTGGTGGAATGTTATTTAAAATCATGTATAGTTGTTTTCAAAATTTTATTAACTTTTTATATAACTATTTTAATATTTATAATATATTCTAGGATACTTCTATAACATCTTATTACAATTTCATTAATAATCATTCACTGTTTTCATTATTTTAGGTATTAATTTCCTTGTTTTCTCATCCTTGTTTGATAATAAATTCTTTATTTATTTTTTTATATTATATATTTTAACATATATTAAACAAAAAAATGAAATAATTATAATATTTTTACATCAATTTTACTTTTAAAAAATCTGTATTGAGGTTTCTGAAAAATAATCCATATTACAATCATGGAGATGGTAGGTTGTATTTACGCATGAGTAAAGTTTTCATTTTTTAGTGACCATAATGAAAAGTAGGTAAGTAATATTTTCCCATTAAATAACTATAATAATATCCTATAAACTATATTATATACTTATATATATATCATCCATGTGATTTTTTTATGAAAATAAAGTCATATTGCTTCGTGAAGAAGATATTCAACATGTAGACCAACGACGTTATCATATTTCATTTTGTGAAAGGGAAAGAAATAAAATGAGATATATATTAATATATTATATATAAGAAATTATAAATATGTCATATATATAATAATTATTTATCTCTATGAAATATACTAATTAAATTTATCTTTATCACCTTGAATATGAAGTGTTAGTGAAAGATGAATCATGTCGATTCACATGGTAGTAGTGCGCCATACACAGGAGCGACATTATTATGACTCCAAAAAAATGGAATTTGACTAGGTATATGTGATATAATGAAAACATAAGTTTAATTATATCAATAATATTATATATATATATATAGTTTAATTCAATAGTAATACCAATCTTTGAGATGAGGTAACTGAAACCTGAATTACATCGGTTTGTGAGATGTGTGGTCCACCGTACTCGTGAATGATGATTTCATAGAAAATTAGATGGATTTTTTAGATTTTTTAGTTCACTAATTTTTTATTATAAAATATAAGTAAATTTAATCTACATAATTTATTATATCATCAAATGGTTTATATGAATTAAAGGAGGTGGATGATGATATTATATAAAAAAGATTATCAAATAACAATACATCTTTTTGGGGTATTTTTATTAAGTCTATAATATATTATTATTTGGGTATATATTGATCCTTAATGAGGATTCTAAATTAGGTGAGGGAATTTTGGACTTTATTTGGGCAGTTTTTGTTTGATTTTAATGAAATTATAGGTGTTATTATGTGACGAGAATGAGTGACCTTTTCTAATTGAGTAGTGGGGTGTTTGTAATGGCTAAAAAAAATTAATTCTTGGGTGGTATCCCATAACTCATGTTCCTAAAAAAATTGAAAAATAATGGATTTTAGGGTTTATGTTGCATATAAAATTATCCAACACATAAATAAATTATATTTTTATCATGTTATTCCTTATCCACTTTGTTTACTCAATGTTACCCTTTTTGATTTTAACCACGACAACTTATATCATTTTTAGGATATGTAATTTACCCTTAAAGAATAAAATTAAAATGTGTTTTATTATATTATTTATAACTACTTTATAAAAATATGATATCAAATTAATTAAATAAAAATCCTAGGTGTGTGTAAAATTTATTTTCATACAAATGCATGTAATGCACAAAACCCAGTTTTAACCTCATTCGTGATAATTTATCTAAACTATTTTCACATATCATGTTTGTAAAAAATTGAGTTGAACATATTATATTATATAATTCAATATAATCAAAAATACAGAATCAATTTTACCCTATTGAAATCATATAAATGGTATAATTTAATTTAAAATTAATCACACTGAAGTGATAAAAAAGATGGTTTAAATGAGAAAATGTTAAAAAGATTAATTTTTTTTATATAATAATTAAATAGAAAAATTAATCTAATTATATAACTTCAATTTATTTATAAAAAATTGAATTAATTTTATTTTAGAACAAAATAAAAAAATATTTTAACATTATTATATATGTAAATTAAAAGGCAGTTATCAATTATAATCCATCACTTATCACTGATAATTAAAAAAATGAAACAACTCTAAAAAATAAAAAAAATATCCATAATATAATTTTCTTATTACTCATATATAAATAATTCTACCATTTGAAAATAAATTATCTAAAAGGGGTAAAATTTGATTTTAAATTATGCGATCAAAGAGTCACTAAACTGCCTTCTAGAAAAAAATCATTTTCCATGAAACATTTCTTTTCATATAAGTGATTCACATTTTATGTAAAATATATTATGTGAAAATAAATTTTTCTTATATAGATATTTTTATATTTTAGTTAATCCTATATTTAACATCCATGACAATGGATATACGATAATTTTCATATTAAATAATAATTTTAATAATAATTTTTTCTAGTAATACTCATCCATGTGTGTAACAAAAAATTTGGATGAAAATAATTATTGTCGAAGATGAAATAATAACATAGTGTTTTATGTCACATAAACTATTGAATAAAATCTTAATCTTTATATAATTATTGGGAATTATATTCTCCCCACCTTATATAATTTTCATCTTCTCAATTTAACCATGATCTCGATATTCTAGGAGGTAATATTTGAGAAATCATTTTTTTGGAAACCCACATTGAAAAATTCTTAATAAAATATAATATCTGTAATATAGAATGTAACATAAAAACTTCATGTGGAATAACACATAACTAGGGTAACAAGTAGAAGAACATTGGTGGAAATTGATGATTTAGACATGGTAGAAAATCGAATGAAATTATAGAGTGATTAAGGTTATTGATCACAAGAAAAAAATGATCAATTGAAAATTAAGGGCCTCAAAACCATTAATTTTTTATTTTTTAAATTAATGAAAATTTTAAAATATATGATTGTAATAGTATAACTTTTTTTCAAGTTCCACTTACTAAAATTGAGGAATTGTTTTATTGTCATATGATTTTAAGGAAATATACAAAATTGGAATATTTTTATTTCATAAGAAGAATTCAATCCTATCTTTGTGCTTTCATAAATTTATATTTTATACCCTATTATAATAAATGAATTTCCAAAAAGTGTTTTTTTATGAATGAACCAATAATATTCTCTATTAACATAATTAATGATCCAAAAAAGAGTTTCATGCCTTCCGCCTTCCTATAACTATTCTCAAGAGACAATATCATTATAATAAGTTACCTAATATAATAATATTATCATTAAACCAAAAAATAACAATAATGGTTCATAATTAATATTAAATTTTCAAATAATTTAAATAAAAACAATAACATATTAACTGGGATATCTTATAGGCCAGTTCTAGGTGTGAAGCCCATATCTTTTTTCAGTAAATGGTTTTATCCCCACAAACTCTCTAGAAGATACAGGTTGTCACCTGACATGCAGGATTTAATTTTTAATCAATATTAATATAATTATTATAAAATTCAAAAAAATAGTATATAAATCTTTGAAATAAAGAAAATCATTAAATAAACATTTCAAAAATGGTTTTCATAAATAATTTTTTCACAATAACTAATAATCATATATGAATATTATTATAATGTCATTAATTATCCAATTAACAATAAAGTATACCAATACAATTAAAATTATTTCATAAAAAATATTAAGTAATTATTACTTAAATAAATTATCTTCTAAAACATTTTTTTCTATAAATTTATCTCAACCAATCCATAACCATTGTATCCTCCCATCACCGAAAACCCAAAAAAAATCTGTTTAATAAATTAAAAATACGATAATTAATAAATGCATTAATCCCATTATTTTATTCATAACACTTAATTTAATGAATACATATAATATTATTACATAACCCAATTATGTTTTATGATTCTTATAACCAAAATACAATTAGTAAAAATACATTATAATTTCTATTTTTGAATTGATACACATAAAAACATCTTCCATTTTATTTCTAGGTAGGTCTTTACATGCTATAAGGATTAACCTCGGTCATTAATTTTCATTATCTATTTATTTAATTGTAAATGGTGCATAAATAAAATGTGAATATTTATATTTATATCCCCACGGTGTATCCAACTACCTGCATAGTATGTCATGTTGTCACAAACATGGTGATGATTAGGATAATACAAATGCTCACATTTCAAATTTATTACCCCTATGTACATCTATTTCATAAGCACATCCACTTTTAGTATCTCGGATGTGATGTACTTCTAGAAAATAAAACATAATATATACATTAATAAAACATTAGGATATTCTTTTAAACATATTCCCAACGTTTTTCATAGTGTTTCATTCCTTGATATATGTTATATAGAATCTACTTCTCATTATTTATACTAAACATCAAATGATACAAACTATAACAACCCTAACCCCAATAGCTCAGAGTTGGTGGGTACTTTATTATACCGAAATAGATACAATATTTAAAATATTATAGGAATATTTGTTTTAGTGGTCATGGTAAACTAGATATAGAAATGATTCATATATTACAATTGAATACAAAAATTAATGACAATATCTTTTATAATAACATCATTCCATCTAAAATATAATTCATATCAAACATAGTACAATTCATAGATTCCTTAGAATGGAAAAAATTATGCGTGACCTCAAATTGTGAGTAAGGATTATATACAACTGAACCATTCATAAATAAATAATAAAACATAAATTTGGAGATGTGAACAAGTTAACAAATATACCATTTATGTAACTCTAATATCATGTCAAGATATAGAATAATTAAAATGCCATTCTAAATAACTGAGATCATGTTTCACCTAATCAATAAGCTAAGAATAAAATGAATCTATAGAAAATATCATAGAAGAAATTTAATAAATAATAATAATAATTAAATGATGAAAATGAATAATTATAAGATTTAATTTTTTCCAAGGACATGATACCTTTACCATCGTGACCTTTTACAAGATAATCTAGAACATACTACTGTCATGAACTTTCAAATGACAGTTTAAAACTAATGGTTACAAACATGTATGGTTTGGAAAACCGATTAGTTCTCATGGGACTGCTGAAGCATCAAGGGTTTTACATTAATAGGTCCCCAAATAATGTTATAATTTTACAATGAATTACTCATATAATGGGAAAATATATTTAATTAATAAAAAAAATTCCTTATCATTAAGTTTTTGTGTTGAGTTAAAGATATAGATTTATCAATATATATTTACTCAATCAAATAGAATTTATAGTAAAGACATTATGTAAAAATGGTATATGGATTATTAAATAATCATATCCATTACATATAAATTTAAAATTTATGGAGAATTTAATATCCACATCAATGTGCCTAAATCAATGAAAACATACTAACTAAAAAATAAATCAATGATGTCAATTTCAATACATTCCGTGGTCAATCTAATTATACCACATCTAGAGAATGATTAAGGATAGTATCAATAAAATATATACCCATTGGATTATAATAATGGGTTTTTTTCATTAATCAATATGAATAATATAATGATTTCATTCAAAACGTTTTTTAGTAAAATATCATTTTTATCAAAAAAACATTTTGAAAATTGTTTTCCATGAAAATAAATTATAAAAAAATAAATAAAAGCTTTGAAAAAAAAATTTCATTGAAAATAAACATCGATGGTTATCAAATAATCATTAAAATTTATCAATATTAATTAGGTATGTAAATTACATTAATTCCTTACATATTGAAATAGTGTTTCCTTTCACTTTTATGATATAATCCAAATGAGATTTAAAAAAAATAAAATTGATTTAAAATCAATTTTTTAAGATAAAAAATAGATGAAATTCATTAAGAAATAATTTTAAAAATGTTATTAATGTTTTGAATTTTTTTTATAAGACATGGTTTTGGAAGAATTTCGACCTCCGCCTAAAGGCAGAAATGATGTCAGATTTCCTAAAAAACCATTCCTCAAGTATTTTATGTATGAAAGTGTTAGAAAATGTATTATTATATGAGAATATAATTAATAATAATATGAAAATAAAATTATTATTTTTTCAATAAATTATCACATAATATATTTCAATTTAATTTGAAGGACAAACAGTATTTAATAAATCAAATTTTTTGGTAAACCCTTACAAAGATCATAATGTAGATTTGTTATTCACCCAATGAATTTATTGTGTAAATAAATTGATAATACACATAATAAAGTGTGTATATAAGTTAATATAGTTTAAATTCATTATGCACATAATAATATCATATCATAATCAATGAAGTATAAGTTTAACCCAATTAGGAGAAATTGAGTTATGAAATTCCATACCTCATGATTTCATTTGATTAGACATTATATAACATCTTATATAAGTATTTTAGAATTTATATTAACATATAATAAAAGAATATTAATTTTTATAACATCTTATATGATCCTTTTATAAAATCTCATTACCCATTAATTAGTTATCTTTGATGTTTTTTGTTATTTCGGGTGTTAATTACCATGCTTTCACATGCATGTTTCATTAGGAAAGATAAATTTCAGGTCAAGATTACATAATTCTATCATCTATAGAATAATTATTATTAAATACATATCATATTTATAGATAATTTTATCTTTTTAAAACCCACAATTTTTACTAGTTATGACAAATGAAGTATGTTACAGTCATAGAGATTATAGACCATATGTACAAATTTCTATTTTTCAATGATCATTATGGAAAAAAGATAAGTGAAATTTTAACTGAAATGAAAGATAATAATATCATTTAAACTATAATATCTCCAAATATATGTATATATCATCCATTTTGTGAGTTGGTGAAAAGTGATTCACATAGCTTCGTGAAGGCGGTAGTCCCCACATACAAAAAAGACTTTATTATCGATGATTGGGTGAAATGGAATGATATAAAATGATATATATATATAAATATTATTTCTACAATGAAAAATATTTCATGAATATTATAATTTTTCATGTTTATTACATATAATAATTAACAGTATCCTCATCACATTCTTTGTGGTGTGTAAGTGACAGATAAATGATATCACTTCACATGGCGATAATCTTCCATACATATGAGTGACGTTATTGTGACTCTTGTGCAATAGAAAGTGAATATATATATATATATATTATATAATGGCTACAAATGTATGATTTTATTATATATATATATTATATACTTTAAATTCATCATAATATTTATCCTTCATATATTGTAGTGGAAAAAATGAACGGCCTCAGTTCATGAGGCGTTAGTCTTATGTACACATGAATAATGATTTCATAACCCATTTTCTAGATGTTTGATAGGGTTATAGTTAATTAAATTATTAAAACAAAATCATAGTATATTTAATATATTGAATTTATTATATAATTAATGTTTAATAATAATTTATAGATGTGGAGGAAGAAATTAAATAAAAACTCTTATTGAAGAATGTTGGATCCTCATCAGGTATTCACCATAGGTTTGAAAAAATTTCTTCCTAGGATAGATTTATGAATAAATTAAAAAGTATATGATTAGGGTATGGATTTTAAGAATTTATTTGGTTATTTTTTGGTAAAACGAAATTTATTTATATGATGAACTATTTGAGGGGAGTGAGATTCCATTTATAATTGAAGAGTGGTGATCTTGTAAATTCTAAAACAAATTAACTATTTAATGTTCTCCCTTACCTCATATTCATAAAAAATTCATTAATAATTTATAAGAATGTTTATGTGGTCCAAAAATATAGTGACCAATCTTAAAATACATTTATTTTAAATTATTGTTAATGAATATTAATCTCATTACAAAATAACAAGCCTAATGACTGTAACAATTGATTGTATTTGGAAACATGGAACAAAATATTCTATCTTGGTGAAAGAAATTCAATGTTTCCCAAAATTATATTAAAATTTATTATATCTTCCTAAAACCTATCTTTATAACCATGGGAAATGTAACATAAGAAAGGGTGAGCTTAGATTCTTACTAAGGGTAAATAATGAGATATGTAGGAACAAATTCATCATAAGTATATGAGAACATCAGAATAATATTAAAATATAATACCCTATATATCAAAGATTATATATATGCTTAATGGAATAAATATTGGTTGTTCATTAGAAAATAATCATAAGTGAATCAAGGGAATATTCCATGAATTCATAAAATATGATTAATAATTAGAATTCTCGAAAACACATAATATATAATATGATTTCCATATTACCCAATGAATACATCCATGGCCATATTAGTGAAATGGGTTAACTCCACAAACAATATTAATAGTCAATGATTTATCTAAATATCATATTAGAGGAATAACTTATTTACTGAACTTGGTTCACTACCCATTCCATCTCTATATTAATATATAGGCCTGACATCCCATATTAGCATTGTTTTAATGAACTGAGTTCACGTTGCATTCCAGCCCTATAAAAATGAATTGGTTTCACTTCCCATTCAATCCATGTATTTTTGAACTGAGTTCACTCTTCATTTCATCCTTGTATTACTAAACAGTGTACACTTATTGTTCTATCCCTGTAATGCTGAAAAATCCACTCCTTATTCAATCCCTGTAATAGAGAAGTGATATCATTACTCATTCTTTCCCTATCATACTGAACCATGTTCACTCCACATTCCACTGATTTCATGATGAACTGAGTTTACTCTACATTCTATTAATGTCTATCTAATGAGATTTAAATATGTACTCTATAAATATTTGTTATATATAGGACCCACCTTTCACATAATAATATCATACAAATGTGTGCCACAATATAATAAAACATTCATCATAGAATGACCCATACAAATATAAGACAATAATAAAAATATTATCATATAATAACTTTTGAAAAAGAGATTGGTTTTATAATCATTGAATAAACCATGAATGGAGGTTATTTTCACTATCATTTTATTATGGTATAACCCATAGAAGAGAAATATATTTTATAAACCACTGATCAATTTAAAAATAAACCATTCATAGAATGAAATAAAATGGTGTCCCTAGATCCTATATAAAATAAAGCATAAACTATATCAATGGATGTAATCTTAGATCTATAAATATTTTTAAATATCTCTTTTTTCATTTGATAACTTATATTATGTTTCATTGAAAATAATTTAAATTAATAAATTAAAATTTTCAAAACGTTTTTATTTGAAACCGACTTTGACAAATAATATAATAATAATTAAAAATTAATTAATATATTTCATTAAAATAAAATCCTTTTAATTTTGTAAACCAATTTTTAAATTAATAAAAAAATTTATATCCTTCTTTTATTTGAAAATATCCTTGAAAATTTATAAATTATTCATTGAAAATCACTTAAGAACTTGTCGAACATAATTTTTTTATAAACTATTATTTGGAAAAAAATATAAAAATAATTAATTTTTCTAAATATTACAGAATAAAATTACATTAAAAAATAATGTGGTAAATATGAAATTGATTCTTCAATGAAACCATTATTATGACTGTGTATAAATCCATACATTCCAAACATTCATTGTTTTACTCTAACAATTTATTAAAATGGGCTCGATGAGGAAAAAAATAAGATTCCTTTGGAAAAAATCATTTTTTGAAAATTATAAAACAAGGTTGAAATTTATTATAAATATAATATTATATAATTATAAAATATTTTGATACTTTTTTAGAAAACATTATTTTATAAAAAATAGATTTCTGACCGAAGAGAGAAATAAAGTCTAATTTTAAAAACAACATTTTATTGGGTATATTGGGTGCCAAAGACTTGAAAAAATTGTCATATTATTTTAAGATATAATGAATAAATAGTGGAGAAGAAAATTAATGATTTTTATGGAATATATATCATAATATCTCTTCAATGGAAGAATAATCATAAACAGTCATGATAAATGATGAGATTTTATTAATAAACTATTACCATTTCGGAATCCTTGAATCTTATACCCCATAAATGAATAACATAAAGGGAAAAAATGTATAATGAGGATTAATAAATTGATTATGTTAAATATAAAATAAAATTATATTATCAAATTATGAAATATTGGTACATGAAAAAATATGTGTCTCAATGATAGAAAATTGAGAAAAAATTACTTTTATAATTTTGTTCATTTTGACTGTAATCCCCCAAAAAAAGATTTACTGAAATGGATGTGTTAATACCCATAAATGTATATATAATATTAATATAATACATTCATGGGTAGCATATATACCACAAAAAAGAAAATTATTGGTTACTATGTCATAATTCACATAGAAATAAATGTTAGACCATAAACACCCTTACTACATGAGTATGTCTTAAATCCTGATATCAATAGAATAAAAACATATATTTTAATATTAAAAATCATGAAATAAAGGTAATTTGTGATATAATATTTAATAGGGTAGTATATACACCATATAATAATAATAACTAGTCAATAGATCATATATCTCACAAAAATAAAAGCATGGTGAGAAACCCATACCTTAAGTCTTGACTTTTTCCATCCACATTCAAACACCATGATTGATAATTATAAGCATATTATAATTATAAAACATATGAATACTATTTTCTGTAATACCAAATATGATTTTCTTATTAAATTATATTAATAGTTTATTAACATTTCTATATTATTGTTGTGTTTTAGGTAATAAACTAGTTTTTATATGTTTTGACTTGTTATTCTCTATACTCCTCATAGAACAATATTTAATTATTAATATAATTAATAATATGATATAAAAACCATATATATTAAATATATATGGATTTATAATAATCTATAAAATATAAAACTATGAAATTGAATAAACTATTATTGGAGAGGGTATGTTTTGTGCATTCATGAATGTTATTTTCATTTTATTATATTATTGAGAGAAAGTAAACGACATATTTGTATATATTTAATTTTCATAAATGTAGTAAAATTATTATGTCATACTATAACAATAGTTTTTTTAGTTTTAGGTATTTATTCTTTTAATTTTTATTATACATTTATCTCTTGGGTTTTATAGGATTTTATGGTGAAAAAATGGATATTTTGGGTTTGACACTAGTTGGCACGCAATTGGAACAGTGTAAGGGGATACTGTGTGAGTTTTCATAGGAAAAAATGTAACCAAATGTCATTTTTGACATTTTAGAAATAGATGGATGACACATGGTTATCCAAAAACATGAAATTGAACTATTCATCTTATTCCTCATAGGGATAGAGGGGTGAATGGTTTCTACACACTTTGTAGAAACTTGCAGAAAAACTATGAAACTTCTCTAGTTCAATAAAAATTTGGAATTTAGATTTCTATCCACATTGATTTTTAACTAACCAGCTCTTTTTCATTAAATTTTGTATTTTCTACCCTATTATCCTCTAATTACCCCCTTAGATCCATTTGATGATCTGTTTATTGGTGGTTTGGGGAGGATTACTAATGGAATCATGACGTAGGTGTTTTCTCCCATGGTTTCTACCACATTGTTGGGTATCCCCTTGTCCAACTTTTGGTTCTTATTTTCCAACAGGTCATTTGAAATATGGAGGTGTTGAACATATGTTTTTAGTGAGATCATGACATTTTTGGTTTAATATTATATTGTTAGGGTCTTGTGGTGGTGATATTGTTGTATCACATAAATTACTCGAAGTTCAAATGAGTGGTTGGTGGTTCCATGATATTTCATTATTATATGAGTTTATTTTTCTAGATTTATTATTCATACATGTTATATGGATTTTTTATGTGGTGAAAATGTTTTTTGGACATTGTTTAACATTAATATGTGATGGATTTAAGTTCTTGAAAATATATTTTTTTATTTTTGATGTGTGATTTTTTGTGTGTTTTCAATAAAATATTATATTCTTGGTGTGAATGGTGAGAAATGGTGTTTCAAATAGATTTAAAGGTGAAAATATATTGAAAGGGGATCTTCCATTTTAATAGAGTAATATTTATTATTTGATCCTTTATTTTTCATCATTATTGATCTTTTGAATTGTGAAGCCTGTTATAAATAAATTATCTTTAGGTGAGAGTAATTTTGAATGGGGATTTTCCCATGGAAATGAATGGCATCAAAATGTGATTTTCATAGATTGTTTTCAATTTATATTTTATAATATTATACAAGTGGAGTGAAATTTATTATCAAATTGTTAATGTTTTTGTACTAAATAGATTTTGTTGTTTGTTATAGAAGATGGTTGTATCCATGTGATCCCATTATCATGGGATCAAAAAAAATAACGAATTTTGAGAATGTTAATGTCGTGATATCCTTATGTACTTATGATTATTGACATGTGTATGTGAATTTTTTGGTTTATGTGATATGTGAAATGAAATTATAGCACATGGGGAGTCCTGATTATCTAGGTGGAAGAACTAGACCAAGTATACTAGTTCATTCATAATTGGATGCGGCTCAGATTCATCTAGAAGGATTTTCAATTGCAACACTATCTAAAAAAATTACATGAACTCTAACACCCTGAGCATAGTTTCTCAGAGTTAGTACATTATTTTATTACATTGTAATGATCAAAAGGAAAACAAATCCAAAAGTACTATGCATTTTATTAGCCTTGGAAAACTACAAAGAATCATATGTTTTATATTACATATTGAATTGAAAAAAAAAACAAAGTGTCTCCATCATAAACACCAATATTCCTTAGACTATCCCTACTGGTAAATCATAATATACTTTTTTACAGCCTTGGGAAAATGATACATAAGAAAAGTTTGATCTAAGATGCTTAGTAAGGATAAAAAAATATAGACAAATGAATCATAAATAATAATAAACATTTAAGGTAAGATATAAAACTAAAACTCAAGCCTTTTATAACATTATCTTCGGTATAATATTGAAATAATAAATAAAATAATTACATTTACACATTCATATAGATATTATACTATTCTAATAATCAGATGCAATATCAATAACTAATCTCATAACTAGGGAATGAATAATTCCAGACATCATAACCATACCATGGAGGCCTTTGTTTAAGACAACTACCTTACAATCAAGGCATTTTTCCAAGACACTAGTTTGTATTATTAGACCTACGGATTCATTGAGGGTCTATAGTGGGCCTTCCCCATCACGTACTATGTCCAGTGAATTCCTCTTATGAAAAGGGTGAAACATGACATAAACATTCATATTAAAACTGGCATACGAATTGTTAATACATTATAAATACACCATTAATGGCACATCCACAGTAAAACCTATCCTAAAACATTCAATAAAATTTTAAAGATTATGTCCTAATAATTCAAACTCAATCCAATATAAAATCCCACAATAGATTTTGACAGAGATGAAATGAATCTAATATATTCATTAAAATACTTTGTGAGAAATATCTATTATTTAAATTTGAAATTATTTATATGTAGAAAAATTATAAAATGAAACATTTCAATTGAAAATAAATTTTTATGCTTTTACGAGAATATTTATAATATTTAGGCATCATAATGCCAAAAAATAGCTGCTCACACCACATAATTGAAAAAACGTTTTTTTATAATTTGCCGAGAATATCCTAAAGTACGTCGTTTTGAAATATATGAATAGATTCATTTCGATATTTTTTATATAAATACTAACATGGGTAAAATTTTCTTTAAAAACTGTTAATAATATTTATAATTATATTTAATGAAAAATGGACATGGATGACAATGTTTTCCAAGTAGATACGTATCTATAAACCATCTCAGATAATAAAGAGATTCTAAAATTAACCCTTACCCTAAAAATTCCTATATCTGTGAGTGAATTATCCTCATATATAATGGTTAATTTTTTTTATTAAATAATATGAGTACCATATCCTTGGTTATGTTATCATATATTAACCTCTTATATCACTTTGGTAAAAATATTGTATAATTAATGTTGTTTCGGGGGTTAACAACTTCATTTTCTTGTTCCAATTTTGTCATGTAAATCGAGTTTGTTATGAATATGATATATTTTATTCATATAAATAATGAAAATAAGTTCATAATTATTCTTTTTTTACTCTTTATATATTTTTTATAATCATTTTTTAATTGTTAATTTAGAGAATGAATCTCAATGGATCATGAAGTCGTTAGGTTGTTCGTACGCACGAGTGATGGTGTCATTCCATTTTTGGTTAAATGATATATAAGTTGATGGTTTATTAATTATAAATATTCATTTTAATTTTATATTATTTATTTATATCTAATATACTCATAATTATGCCAATCCATATAAATTTTTGTTGAATAACAAATTACACCACATTGTGGAGACGGTAAGTCGTACATATGCACACTTGGTGATATTATTATTCGTAAGATGGATAAAATGAGGAATATAGTTGTCCCATTGTTATAATAAAATACCATCATATGGATGATACTGGATTCATTATTTTGATATAGAAACAACATAGAATGAGGAATTAGAAGAAGAAAAGAACATCAAAGGGGTTGATAAAACAATTAAATCATCTTCATGTGTTTCCTTTTGATTTGAACAAAAGGGTACCATATTGTGAATTTATGACCAAATTTTGGCCTCAAATATGAAGTGAGGGAGGTTGGAAGGGGAAATAGGCAGGTTTTGGCTGAACCAAACAACATTATAGGTGTGATATAATGTAAAAGGGAGGTTCCCTTTTATAAGAGAGGTGAGGGCCATTTGTGAAAAAAGTTTAAAATATAATTTTATTATGAAATGATTTTCAATTGTAAAATGCTCCAAATTGATTTATTTTTATTATAATATGAGTATGGGTCGACATACTCTAAACCAATTAGTTTTAGTCATGTTTAGGTCATAAAATTAAACTTATTTTTTATATTTAACCCTTAGTTAAATAGTTTAACACTTATAGTGTCCTCTTATATTTTCACACTATATGTTTAATATAGTAACCATAAAATGCCCAAAGAACCCCAATTGGATAAATAATATATTTTTTAACATTATATATGTCATTTTGATTAATATTAGTTTTTTATGACTATTAAATCCCTTATAAAAATAGTATATGTTTTAAAAACTCATTTTTGTCAATTTTAACACCATTTAGTCATTGATTTATGTTAATGTCATAAAAAATGATTCCATTGAACCAAATGTATTAAATAAAATATAATAAGTCAATATAAGAACGAAATTCTTGTATAGAATCAACCTGTTTATATTACATTTATTTTAATATTTTTAATATCTTTTATTTGAATCTTTTATTAAGAAGCTAATTGATGCCTTATCATTGTGACAAAAATAAATTTATTCATATCATGTCTAAAAACTATAAATAATATACCATGATGTAGGAAATAATTTTTATCTTTATAATTACATTTTATAGTAAAATATTTCATTTATATAACACTTTATTAAATTTGTTTTAGTAAAAGATAATTGTTTATGTTATATTTCTCTTTACATTAAATTAATTCTTATAACATTTCATTATCACACCCATGTGGATCCATGTAGTCCCCAAATAAACACAAGGATTCCCATGGTTGGAAATATATCATCAAATATGATTAGGACACATGTTAGGGTAGTTTTATATTATTATAATATAATTTTATACACATAATTACCTGTTTTACCCTTTAACCATGGTAAATAAAAATAAATAATGATGTAACAAGTCATAATGTTAAAAAATAAAAGGTAAATATTTAAATAAATTTAAAATTATAATTCCAAATATGGAATTAATTTTTTCCAAATTCAAAACACAAAATATGTAGTAATAAATTTAAAATTAATTCTCATATTCAAAACCCGAAAGTAGGGTTTTAAGAAGTAAATACTATCAAAATATAGACATGTGTTTATATATATTTTAATTCTGAAATTACTTCAAATGACCATATTTTGGTAAAATGATAAAATATTTATCCAATTTCACTTTATAATAAATTAAAATTGCCATCTAACTATATAAATAAATTAGATAAAAAATAATTTTGAGTTAAAATGTCATATTTTCCACTATTAATAAAAAATTTAATCCTTTCATAAATTTACAAAAAATTCACCCTATGCTAAATTTGGTATTTTCAATTAAATCGTGAATTCTATTTGGAAATATAATTTTTTAAAATTTTTAAATTTTGGATAATACTGTTCATACCAATGTCTTAAATGGCTAGTTCAAAAGGTAATGGTTCACTCAAACTCGATGTTTACAGTAGTACATGCTATTAAATTATTTAAAATGAAAAGTACTATGGATTCTTGGAGTTTTACAGTATTACCTACTTGGAATAATTTCATCATTGAAATTTTATAGAATATCCCTTCAATAGATGATTTGAGTGGTTCTCCATCATATGTTCTTCAAGTTCCCACGTCTCTTCTTTCATTTTATGGTTTATGAAAAAAAAACCTTTACTGGACGAGTCGTATGATTTCTGAACACCTATTCTCTACTATCAAGAACCATTTTGTGCTCTTCATAATATGATAGATCATGTTCCAATTCCATTTCATCATACATGAGTACATCTGTTGGGTCTTGCCTGTATTTCTTTAACATTGATACATGGAACATATTATGAACATTGGTGAGACTTGGAGGCATTTCAAAATGGTAATCTATGACTCCAATTCAATGGATAATTTCAAATGGTCTAATGTACCTGAGTATTAATTTCCACTTCTTAATAAATTGTATAAAATTCTTCCCTGGATATATATCTACGAAAACATGATCTCCCACTTGAAATCCCAAATCATTCCTTCAGTTATCAACATATCTCTTTTTCATATAGTTTGATATTTTGATATGGGTTTGAATAGATTGTACCTTTTTTGTCATTTCCTCATAATGTTTTAGACCAATGAGTTTTATTTCACCATCATAATCTCAGCAAGATTGTGTACAACATCTCTCTTTCCATATAATGCTTCATATGGTGGCATCTGAATACTTAAATAAAAGTGTTTTTTATTGAAAAATTCTACTAGAGGAAAATAATGATCTCGCATACCATGAAATTAAATTGAGAAATATCTCAACATTCCTTGTATTGTTTCGATATCCTGCTCTAATTGTCTATCAGTTTGAGTTTTTTATGTTATGCTCAATCAAAGATCAGTATCTAGGGACTTCTAAAGACTCTTCCATAATTGTGTTGTGAAATGGGGATCACGGTTAGAAACAATCTATAGGTGTACACCGTGAAGTCTTATAACATTATTAATATATATTCTTCAAAAAAATTCAAGTGTTAAATATTTTCTTATTGTAATAAAATTTTTTGATTTGATTATTTGATCAATAATAACCCTTATCACATCATTTGTTCTGGGAGTCTTTGGTATCCCCCTGACAATATACATTGTAATACCATCTCACTTCCACACAAGTACAATAAGAGGTTTCATAAAACCTCAAGGATGTTGTCTTCCAGCCTTCCCATGTTGACATACTAGACATCTCGACACATAATCATCAATCTACCTCTTCATGTTATCCCACAAAAAACGTTCATTCAAATATCTATACATCGTAGTGCCACAATAGTGTATAAATAAATTGGAGCTAAGAGCATCATCTAATAACTCATGCTTTAGATCAAGTATAGTAGGGACACAAGGCCTCTATCAAAATTTAAAAACACCACCTTAAAATATGAATTCAATCAGTCTCCCATCATTCACAGCTTTAATTTTATTTTGAATCACCTCATCACTAGACTGATAAATATTCAACCATTCCAGTAATGAAGGATTTGAAATAATTTGAAATAGTCATGATGTTTCAACTTCTATGATAATTTCCATGTCCGTCTTTAGTAGATCCATAAAAATAGAATCCATTTAAACTCTCATATTATTTAGAAATCCCTGGTCTTTTCTACTAAAAGCATCTGCAAACCTATATTCCTTTGTTGGGTGGTAGTGTATTGTGGATTCTTAATCCTGTAGTAGATGAAGCCATCTCGTTTGTCTCATGTTGAGTTCTTTCAGTGATAAAATATATTTCAAACTCTTATGATTAGTATATATCTCACATATTTTACTATTGAGATAGTTTCTCCATATCAACTGTGAAAAGATTATTTCTTATATCTCTATATCATGATTGGGTTAGTTTTTTTCATGAATTTTTAATTTCAATGATGCATAAGAAATAAACCAATAATTCTAAATAAGGACACAACCGAGTCCCTTCCTTGATGAATAACTATAAATCAGTAACCCACTAATCACAAACAGTAGAGTCAATATAATGGAATTGAATAATCATCTTTTCAATTCATAAAAACATACTTCACACTCTTTTCCAAAAAATTAATATAACCCCTTTTCATGGGAGCTTATTTAATTGGTTTTCTAATTGGAAAAAATTATTGATGAAAAGATGATAATGAGCTGCTAAACCAACAAAACTGTGTACCTATGTTATACTAATTAGTATTGCCCAATCATGGAATGATTCTTTCGAAATATCAATAAAGATTCCATCATATTATATTAAATTTCTAGGAAAATTAATTTTGTGAATCCAGAAATCGAACGTGCTAAATTTACCATAAAAATAATCTATTTAAAGAGTGTTCAGAACAATCTTCAAGTTGTTCTCTTTGTATTCATAGCTTTTTGTGTATATTAGTATATCATCAATAAATATTGTTACAAAATCATCAAGTTTTTTCTCACACACTATGTTCACTAGATCCATGAAAAGAAAGGATTAATTAGTCAATCCAAATGGCATTACTGTAAATTTTTAGTGACCATACCTCGTTCATAATGTTATCTTTAGAGTATCTTCCTTTATAATACACAAATTTTGATATACAGAATGATGGTCAATATTAATAAAATATTAACCTCCAGGAATTTGATCAAATAAATCATCTATATGAGGGTGGGGATATATGTTCTTTACTGAAATAACATTGATTTCTCTGTAGTTTATACATATCCTCAATGATTCATATTTCTTCATAACAAAAATAACGGAGGCTCCCCATGGGGAAATACTAGGTAGAATAAATCCCTTATCACTCATCTATTATAGTTTTTTCGTCATCCTTAATAATTCAACATTATCTTTTCTATAGAGAGTTTTCAATATTGTCCTTACATCAAGGTTTAAATCAATAGTAAACTCAACTTCACGCTCTAGAGGATATATAGGTAAATCCTACGGAAATACGTAAATATGTTCATGTACAATAACCACATACTAAATATGAATATTTATTTATTTACCTATGGATGATATTTTCTCTTCCTATCCAAGAATTTCCTTTAGAAGTGCTACTAGGGTGGATCTAAATAGAAATCAGATGATGAAATTTCTACACTAATGAAACTAGATTCTATTTCATCCTCACAAATAATAGCTTCCTTGTTCTTGTAATAAATTTTTTCATTATATTTTGATATGAACTCCATATTTAAGATTATATCAATGTTGACCATAGGAATGATGATAAATTCAGAATATAAAGAACATTTATATTCCATAATGGGAACTACTTGACAAATAATTTTTTCAAGTAGACATATATTAGGGATTTTGACTAAAAACACCCATGTTAAAGTGAATTATAAATATCTTATTTTTATAGAAAACATGGATTATATAAATTAATGTGAGGATATTGAATCTAAAATATCTTTGGATAAATTTTAGGGGATTATTATAGTACCATTCAGCTTGTAATTTGAAACATCAACCTCAGTAGTTGTGATCCCATAATCTTTGTCGTGCACCAATTTAATTTTCTGAGGTAAGTTTCCTTGAATATTAGGACAGTAATTTGAATAATTTCACATTTATTTTGAAATTGTATCATAGAACATTGAAAACATATTTCTTCCCCTTGTAATCATGAGTACGGTGACCTTTTTCTCCACAATTGTAACAAACTCTCATCCCCTTTAGGCCTATACTAGTGTGTTTCTTCCAACATGATCTGTAGAATGTAATGATACTTTTCCCTCCATTATCTTATTTCATTTCCCATTGTGTTCAACAAACCTCTTTTTCTCTTTATTCCCATTAAAGTTAAACTACTTAGTGTTTTTTTTTGCGATATCACAGGAGACTATATCTTCATAGAACAAGAATGATTCCGAGACCAATGCCTATTGGGGGAATACTTTTTACCCATCAATGAATGAATAAATCTGACTTCTTAGGTCATGAATATGTTCTCTAGCACGAATTACTAACATTGTGAAGTTATCCTCAAACATTGCCACATTCTTATCCTTTTTTCCTCACACTCAGAAATTACCTTTCCATATCAACTCTTAGATCACGAGGAAAGTATTTTTATAGGAAAATTTATTTAAATTACATCCATTAAGTATTTTTGACCCCTTTATCCTCCTTCATGTTTTGAAAAATGACCACAATTAATATGTATCTCATGAAAGGTGATTGGGTTCCATAATAACTTTTTTACATTTCATTACTTCCCAAAGTAAGAAATAATGTCTCTAAGGATCTTATCCACTTCTCAAATATAAAAGGACTTATAAAACTATTGAATGTTGGAGGTTGATGTCTCATGAGGAGGTTGAACATTGATCCTACACATTGTAGATTAGGTTTCTCCATACAAGTAAGGTAATTATTCCCATCCAGAGCCAGTTTTCCATATATGATTATAATCTATTCAGCACCGATTATATCACCATCTCCCCTACAATTATCTTTTATAAGAGATAAATACCTTCATGTATTACTTAAATTGATTTAATTTTAAGTTCTTCCACTAGGATCCATTTATAAAAACTCTAATACATTATATTAGGTTATAAATCATAATTCATAATTCCATACTATTAATAAACATAACATAAATTGAAACATTTATGCATATCAAATCTATAATAAAAACATGGTTTATTTGAGTACATATTTATTCATAAATCATTCCTAAAGATTTTTGAAGAAAATTTTAATTATCCTAAGAATTTCCCCATGGAGTGTAAAATGAGGTGCGTAGAAGGGCATGTTGTCATGTTCCATGTTACCCCAAGTCTTGCTTTAGTCATGATGTTAGAGTTTTCACCCCTAGGTAAATATGTTCCAAAACCACTTCCACATTTAATATCTAAATAGGGATTTATTTTTAATGAATACCAAAAAAAATTTATTTTACCAAAATTATAGGATGCTCTTCAATAGTTTTCCTCAAATTATATATTATGATAATGTTCCCTAATCCAGTTTGTTTTCTAAATCTAGTATATAATTATTTTAATAAACTTCTATTGATACCAACTACAATGCCTCGACCTCAGTTTCCCAAAGTCAGCGCATTATTTTTTTACATTGTCATGATAAAAAAAATAAAATCCAAAATTATTGATCAGTTTAGTATCATTGGAAAACTAGATATCAACATATGTTTTACAATACATTGTGAATTGAAAAAGAATATAGTTTCTCTTTGGTAAGAACCCAAATTCTGTAAATTATCTCTGAAGATAAATCATACTATATTTTTTCACATCTTGGGGGAAAATGAAACATAATAAACGGGTGAGCTCAGATGCTTAGTAAGGATAAGAAATATAGAAAAAGCTATCATAAAAAAGCATAAACATTTAAAGAAAACGTATAAACCTAAAACATAATATTTTTAAAACCTTAAATTATGAATAATTTTGAAAGAATATATCAAATAATTCCATTTAATCATTCACATAGATATTATACTTGTCAAATATTTTCATGTTATATCAATATCTATTCTCATAATAATGGAATGGATAATGCCAGAAATCATTACCAAACCAAGAAATCCTCATTCCACGATCGTTAAAATACAATCAAGGCCTTGTTACGAGACACTATTTTGTCTCAAGATACCTACTAATTCATTATGGGGATATTGTGGACCCCGCATCACTTACTATGTCCAGTTAATTTCTTTTTATGAAAAGGGTGAAACATGACGTAAATATTCGTATTAAAACTACCACAATAAATGTTTATAATTTAACCATAAACTATGAAAAGTACATCCACATTTAAACATATCATAAAACCTTCAATACAATTTGGATGATTGTATCATAGTAAATCAACCACAATCAAGAAAAAAACAAAGGATATTGACGTGGATGAAAATAATCTAATAAATTCATTAAAACTCATTGAAAAAAATATATCTTATTTTTAATATAAAATTACATAAAATCTTTGTAATTATAACATAACAATTTCCATTGAAATTAACATTGTAATCTTGTATTGGAAGCTTCAAAATGATAACGCGTCAAAATGATGGAAAATAGTCTCTCGCAAAATATATGTTAAAAAAATTCTTTCCATAATTTGTCAAAACGATCGTGATGTACATAATTTAGAAAGCTGTGGAAATATTCCTTCAAAATATTTTATAAAAATTAAAACACCGGTAAATATGAATTAAAAAAATAGATAATATTTTGATATACCATTAGATAAATATGTACATGGATGATAAGTTTTTCCCAGTAGATACTTATGTGTAAATAATCTCAGATAATAAAAAGATTATAAAATTAACCCTTACCTTATAAATTCCTTTAGTAAAGGGTGAGTTAGCCTCCATTATAATATATAAAACATTTTATAAAATTACACCAGGACTATATCCATGTTTATTATATCATATATTATTCTCTTATATCACTTTGGTAATAATATTTCAGTATTACTGTCGTTTCTGGTGTTAACTGCTAAGATTTCCCATTCCTATTTTGTCATGTAAGTCATGTTTGTTATTCATATGATATATTTATTTCATATCTAGAATGAAATAATGTTTATAATTATTCTTTTTATATATAATATAAATTTTATAATCGTTCTCGAATTATTAATATAGATAATTAATCTCACAACATCATGGAGATGGTAGTTCATACGTACGCATGAGAGATAGTATCATTCCCATGATGGTAAAATTGTATGAATTTGAATGGAATATAAATTATATATAATAATTATAATGTTATATTAATAATTTATATCCATTATACTAATCATTATATCCATCTTAACAATGTATTGTTGAATAACAAATTACACCATGACGTGGAGACGGTAAGACATACGTACACACACATGGTGATATTGTTATTCGTAAGATGGATAAAAGGAGGAATATGGTGGTCCAATGATTATAATATGATCTATGTGTATTTATGATACTAGTGTTATTATTTTGATATGGTAACTATATATATATATATATGAATTCTAAGAAGAAAAGAACATTGAAGTGGTTGATAAAATAATTACATCTTCTTCTGATGTTTCCTTTTTATATGAAAAAAGGGATCCTTAGGATGTCGTTCTGCCCAATGGTAAGCCTCATGGATGAATTGAGAAATTTTGGTAGGAGATATGGGAAGGGTTTTCTGAACCAAAAGGCTTTAGAGCTATGAGTTAAAGAGAAAGTGATGTTCCCTTATATAAGATAGGTGAGAGGGGATGTAGGAAAAATCATGAAATATTAATTTATTATAAAATATTTTTTATTTAAAATATATCAAGATAGATTTATATAGAGCCTAAGATGTGGATGGGTCTAAATCCTCCCAACCAATAGGTTTTATAAATGTTTACATCAGAAGATTAACCTTGACTTTTAAATTTAACCCTTAGTTAAATAGTTTAACTATTACCTTGTCTTCTTATATTTTGAAACTATAGGGTTAATATAGTTACAATAACATACCATAATAAACTCAATTAGATCCTTAATGAAATTTGTAACATTATATAATTAATTTTCTTCAATCTTATATTTTTCATAGTATTAATGCATTTAATAAAATAGTATTTGTTTTAAAAGATTTTTTATGTAAATTTTGAGCTTATTTAGTAATTATTTTTAGTTAAAGTCATTAAAACTTGATTACTTCAATCCAAAGTTACTAACACAAATATAATATGTCAATATCCTCAATAATATTCTTTTATGGCATAAAAATTTTCAAATTAAATTTATTTTAATATTTATGATAACTTTTATTTGAATCTTTCACTGATAAGGTAATTATTGTATCATCCTTGTGTCATACATAAGTTTATTTATCTAATGTAGAAAAATTAAAATTAAAATACCATGATGTATAAAATATTTTGAGCTTTATAATTATTATTTTTTGTGAATTGTAACTATTATATTACCCTATATTAAAATTTTTTATTAATAGATTCATGTTATTCTTATACACTTTTTACGTTAAAATACATCTTATACCATGTCATTATCACACCCAAGTTGCTCCCTGGGATCCCATGATCGAACCAATGATTATGACGGTCTATGGCATATCATCCAATATTATAATGAAATGTGTTAGTGAAGTTATATATTATTATAATATTATTATTTATCAGTATTTCCCTTATTTACCCTTTAACCATGGTGTACAAAAATAATTTATGAAGTTACTATTCATAATATCCAAAACTAAAACATACCTATTTATTAAATAAGGAAATATTGATTCCAAATATGGAATCCATTTTTTCCAAATTCAAAACATAGATGTTGCATTAATTAATATAATATTAACTCTCATTGTCAAAAATAGAAAGCGATTTTTTAAGAAGTAAAAATGATCTAATGTTTTAAATGTGTTTATATAAGATTTAAATGTGAATTTACTTCCAATTACCAAAATTATATTAAATTAAAAAATCAAAATACAATAACACATTAAAACCCAATAAAAATACAATCAGTTTATATAAATTTATTAGATGAAAAAGTAGTATTAAAATCAAATTCAATATTTTTCCAAATTCATCAAAAATTGAAACTTTTCAGAAAATTACTAAAATTTCACCAGAAGATAAATTTGATATTAATATTTCATAAATGAAGTATATTTTGAAAAATAATTTTTATAAAATATCAAAATGAGGTTAATACTATTCATAACTATTTTTAAACGGTTAGTTCGAATGGTCATGGTGTGATCGAACTCAATGTTGCGTGCAACACATGCTATGGAATTATTTAAAAGGATGTGTACCCTGTAAGCTTAGGGTGTTACATGGCCGGAGAAAACTATACCTTTTTATTCATTTCACTTAGTGTGTCATGCGTGAGAATGAAATTTTGGAGACCAGTGTACCTTGGGAGACATTACCCTATAATGGATCATGCATGAGGACTTTGTTGGTTGTTTAGTAGAGGATTTTGATCACCGGGGTATGAGTTTTATGGGTTCCCACAAGATATATTTACCTATAGTGATTTACTGATGGTTATCACATAGTACATGATGTTTATAAGATGTGTAAATAACCAGCAGTTAATTGTATGCCTTGTGTAAATTTTAATTTCAGGAAATCTTATTTTTAAAAAAGTTTTTAATGGAATGATTTTTCATGAAAATGTTTCCATTAATAGATTCCTCCAAAATATTTAAAAAACATTTTATTAAATATTTATTTTAATTTGACTTATAAATTTATAGAATGGAATCTCTTATTGTTGGTGGAATCCTAAGATAATTTGGCTCACACCCTACATACACCTTTGGGTGTATGTATAAATTGTTATGTCTGACCCAAGTAAAGCAAAAATGTATCATGGAGATGTTGGATTAGGTGGATATAGATCTAATTATATTAGGAATTGGTGGTTGTGGATCGAGAGTTATTACTCAATTATCTAACCTGTGATTTTGGAATGATTGGTTGTTCACTCTTTTTTTGTAGCCCTATCTGTTATTGGGTAATGTTGTAAACCTTGATTGTGAAATTATTATACCATGTTTTTCTTTATCCTTTTATGCTGATGTTTATTACTATTGGGTTTTTATCCTTATAAAATATATTAAAATCATTCCAAAAGATTATTTTTTATACACATTCAATTGTTTTCGGCCCATGGGGATCCAGAACTCCCTTTAAAAAATTCCACAGACGAGGTCGTGTGTTAGGTTGGATGGTAATCTGGATTGGTTCATGAAAAAATGGTATCAAAGGTATGTTACTCTATTTTTGGTCATATTATTTTGTAATGATTATGGATATATAGGATCCAGGAATATTGTAACTTTTGGATTTGGTTTTGAGAAGGGTTCCTGGCTATCAAACCTCGTGACAGATCTTGAGTATCAACATGATTTTAGGATTTTATATTTATTCTCTTCCAATTGAGATGTACAGGCTACAGACTATATATGGACTCTTTAAGATGGTGGATTAGTTTGGTTTTTATTTTTATTGTTATGGATATGGTTTGTTCTAATATATAGCAGTGTTTGAGATTTCTCATTGTTACTATTTTTTTAGAATGGTATTATTTGTGATTTTCATTGTGATTATTTATTGTTTTAGAAAGATGCATCCCTAGATAATTAATATGTATGAATTATAAAACTACTATAGAGTTTATTCCCACCAATTGGTAAAAGGTTTGTGGAATCCATTTTTTGGGTTATCTATGCTTAAGGAAAACAAGCGGTCTCTGGTCCTACTCAGTTTAGAGATTCTGGGAGGACAAGATTAAATGTTCCTCAAGAACAAGACTCCTTATTTCTCAAGTAGTAAAAAACGTTAGGAATAAGGGTAAAATCTTTAGATGAAAAATAATATGATCATGTTTCTTGATACTCCTCATTCATTTTGAGTAAAATGTGCTTCATTTTTGTTGGAAGATCCAAGTAGGAAGTAGTGGAACTCGATATTGAAAGCTACAAAGCATTACATTTATTGTCTTAATATTTTGTCCTTTAATATATATCATTAGTTTTTGACCTTTCCAAGGTAAATCAGGCTGTAATGGAGTTGGTAACTTCATTTGGTAAGTAGTGAGAGTTTGGTTACGTGTGTCTATATTGTGAAATCACCATATTAAGGGTCATGTTGGAATGATATTTTTTTGGTTTTAGATATGGACCTCTTTGACATGATACATGGTTTGGATTGGATAACTCATTTTCAGTTTCACATCAACTTTTATAAGAGGCAAGTGAGTTTGGAGGAACCATATAAAAGAACCAATGATTTCATGGATAATGGTATCATTGATTGGGTTTTGCTAGACCACCACATCCGGAGTTGTGAAATATAATTTTTTTGGATCTCATCACTCAATTTGTAGGATGATTATGTTTCTCCTGAGGGAGGATTACCCCCATTTTGTGAATAATTTTATAGAGAGTTTTCCATAGGATTTAATAGGGTTTTCTTTAGAGTGATATGTAGATTTTTCGATCAATATGGTTCCAAAAACACAACATAAATCACATACCTTATCATATATGGACCCTACTGAGTTGATAGAAATTAAGGTATAACTAGAAATATTGTAATCAAGATAATTAGTTTTCATGAGAATATCAACTTGGGCCGCTCTAGATTCCATTATGAAGAAGGATGAAAGATCTCTCCGGTTGTGAATTGACTACTGAAAGATAAATATAGTGATTATCAAGAAGACGTATCCCTAGAAATTCATTAATTATCTTTTTAATCAACTTAAAGGGGAGAGGTGGTTCTATAATATTTATTTGTGTTCCATGTATCCTCAAGAAAGAGTTAGAGAGGTGGATGTTTTGAAAACTTCCTTCTGAAGCATGTATGAACATTTTGAGTAATTTTTAATTCATTTAGGTTTGAAAATACCCTAGAGGTCTTCATGGATTATATGAATAGGGTGTTCCATTAGTATCGTGACTCTTTTAATTTCATATTTTAGGACTACATCCTGGACTATTCTGAGATTGAGGGGGGTCCTGAGCGTTATTTTAGAATTATGATAGGCACCCATTGAGATCATCATCATAATTCAAAATTTTCTAAATGCACCTTCTAGATTAAAGAGGTAATGTTTTTGAGTCATGTGATCTTGAAACAAGGGCTTCCAGTGGAACCTAAGAATATTAGTGTAGTATTTTTAAGGGAGAACCTGAAGAATATTGTTGATATTTGGATATTTATTGTCATAGAAGGGAAATACAGTCGATTCATTTGGGATTTCTCTAAGAATGATTCATCAATGGAGGATCTCACCCACAATGGGGTGATGTATGAATGGATACCATAGCTTGATCCATCCTATTACATTCTTAATATGTGGTTGACCAAAGCCCTAGTTTTATTTTTTTGTACCATGTAATGGGATGTGTGGTCTATTATGATGTATAAGGTATTAGTGTTGGGTGTGTGATAATATATTAAAACCATGTGTAGGCTCATGGCTCTTACATTCTCTTACTGTATTAAAATAATTACCCAAACCATGACCTAGATTTAGCAACAATAATACTTTCTATAAAGACATAGTATCACTGTATTTTTATGTGAATACTGTTTTTAATTATGATGATAATAATTTATCATACTTTTTCTCCCAAAATATTTTGAAAATGAGGAAATTTAATTATGTCAAGTATCATTAGGAGATTTATTTTGACATAGTCTATACCCCCAGAAAGGGTAATGTAGTATAAGATGATTTTAGCCAAATAGTTCTAGAAAAATAATTAAAAATGACATATGATGAGTGTACTTTGATAGTAATATTTTTCTAAGATACATTTAGAGACTAATGAGAATAGTGGGGGTGTGTTCTTGGTTGTTGTGTATCTATCGTGGTATCATCTAGATCTGATTTAGTGGGTGCAACCTACTGATTAGTAGTTCCAACAATATATGAAATTCATAAATTTTGGGGAGATGCCCTGTGATTTTTCATTGTTTCTCGATGGATTTTTTGCTTCAAGAGTTTCATTGTGATGTTATTATTGTTCAGGAATGTGGGGATGTTGGACTTCCATCATTCATAGTGGGTCATTCATCCTAGGGCTACCAAAAAGTAATATGGTGTGAATAAGTAGTTTTGATGGCTAGTTATGAGGTGAGGTGTATCTAACATCTTGTTACAATGTTACACATTTCATATCGATAAAGTATAGACCCAATAGACATACGATTTTATTCATTTTCTATCCTTCTCTACATGGTAGTGGGAAGATATCTCTATAGACATTATTGTTGGATTACCTCGTACACCCCACGAGAATAATTCTTTTTGGGTAGTGATTGATCATCTAACTAAATCATCTAATTTATTTCTAATCAAAGATTATACCAAATTGCATGAGTTGGGTCGGTAGTATATTCATGAAAATGTTAGGAATCATGGTGTGCCATCAATGATTGTTTATGAATGTGTCCCCCCATTTTACCATATAATTTTGAAAAGTCATTTTATAGGTTATTAGTTCTCGATTCATGTTGAGCACAGTATAACATCATCAAAAATATGGTTAGATGGAGTGGGGGAATTATATTTTTAATGGTATAATCCAAGAATGGTTTTTTGGTTTTTGGTGGTTTTTGGGACATCCATTTACAGTTGGTTATTTTGACATATAAAAATATTTACCACTCCTTGATTCGAATGGATCCTTTTATGGTTCTTTATAGTCTACCATTTAAATCCCCTTTATTTTTTGATGAGGATGGTGAGACATCATTACTAGGACCGAGCCTAGTGTAAGAGAATTATGTAAAAGAAAATTTGATCGGTCTGTGGTCTTTCATAGCTCAGATCCATCAATAGTCTTATCCATCTCAGGTTTTCCAATCATTAGAAAATTATATGGGTGATCGAGTGTTTCTAAAATTTTCACCTCACTTGGGTCATTTTTTTGTGTATGCATGTGAATCTAACACTGAGGAATGTTATAACATTTGATATTATTGAGTAGATTTGAATTGTGGAATATAGTTTAGTTTTTCCCTTATAGTTAACATAAATTTGTGATGCACTTCATGTCTCACAATTGATAAAGTATATCCCAAACCCATCTAGTGTGCCGAATTGGGAACAGTTGGATTGGAACCTAATTTGATTGTATTTGAATGATCGATAATATTTATGGATTCTCTCGAGAATTTTCTCTATGGGAAGTCTATTTATTTGTTCATATTTCAATGGAATCAGAGAAATGATGTTCGTGAGACTTGGTAGAAGACGTCTAGGGTTAAATCAGAATATATATTCTATTTCTCTGATCAAGTTCTCGTTGAGTGTATGGGGATGAAATTTTTTCATGAAGGAGAGAATTATCAAATCCAGGGTTTTATATTGATGTATTAAATCTATTTATTTTCTATATACCTTTATCTTATGGTATCTTGTTGAGTTTTTTTTTGAAAAATAGTTATTTTGGACTTTAAATTCAGTGGCGCATGGTTAGCACATAGTTGGGGGGTACCATGAGCCCATCCCCTAAAACCCGTATGATAAATTGCAATTTTGGAATGTGGAAAACCACATGGTTGTCACACGGTTTGTAAAAAAGTGTGGGCTAACCATGAAGCTTGTTTCTCTTAGGTAAAGAGTGGTGCACGATTGCCACATGGTTTAGAAAACTGTTTGGGTGTATCATGCAACATTTCATGGTCATTAAAAATATTGAACTGACATTCCTACCCTATTATATTTTTAAACCTAAATTACTTCCATTTTTCTTTTCTGGGATTCCCCATCCAAGGTTCTTCTCTTTCATCCCATGTATTCATTGCATATTCATTATTAGGGTGGTTTTTGTGTGGATTCGTTAAGGAATCATCATGTATGTGTTTTCTCCATTGGATTATTCCTCTTTTTATGGTTTCCCCACCTCATTATGTTGGGTCTTTTTTCAATGGGTTATTTGAACAATGGAGGGTTTGATCTTTTTTAGTGATATCAGGATGATTTTGGTCTAATCACACCTTATTAGGGTCTTGTGGTTGTGTGGTTGTGTTTTCACACCAATTTCTGGAGGATTCAAATTGATTGGTAGGTGGATTCATGCTTTTACATTAATGGATGAGTATAGATTTCTTGAATGATTATTTATACATATTATATGGTCTTTTTATGTGGTTATAACTATGCTTTAGAAGTGGTTCAACATGTTTATATGATGGATGTTTTATTTTAAAAACAAATTGGTTATATTTCATGTGTTCATTTTTGTAGGCATTCATTAATATGTTCTACGCCTTATGTGAAAGGATTAAAATTGGATTTCAATGAGATCTAAAGTTAAAGATTTGTTGAAAGTTAATGTTCCAAGAGAAATGAGATTTATTTCTTATTATATCCGTTTTTGTGTACCATAAAAGTGCGTTTGAATTATGAGTCATGTTATAGTAAAATTATCTTTGTGTAAACATAATTTTGATAGAGTATTTCCCATGGAAATTATTCCCCTGTAGAAGTTGTCTTATTATTGTTTTTTTGAAATTATAACATAAAATTGTGCTTGTGGTGAAACAGATTTTTCCAAATGGATTTTATATGTGTATAAAATGGAAACTACTTTTGTTATGGAAAATTGTAGCTTCTATGTGAAACATCAATCATGGGATCAATAGGAAAATGTTCAATTGTGAAAATGTGAAAGTGGTGATCTCCTTCTGTACTTATGATTCTTGATGTGTATATATGAATGAGTTTTTTTATTTGATACATGAAATGAAATTTCATCAAAAAGGGAATCTGAGGTTCCTAGGTTGGCGAATAACAAGTAGTACTCTAGTTGATTCAGAAGTGGTTGAGACCGAAATTCGCATACCAGGATTGATGATAGAGACACTAAATAAAAATATATGATGATTTTTATGAGATGTGGTGATAGTCATTGGTATATGGCAGGCCTTCTGTATATTTTTATTTCAACTAAAAATTTATTCTAATATGTTTATTCATTGAACTGTGGGTTTTTAGAAAGTCTCCATTATAATTTTTTCTTTAAAATTCTTAAAATGTGTTATAAAAAATAGTAATGTCAACTTTACCTATAATGATATATTGTGAAATATTTTCTATTTAGTTGAATCCTACTTGGATTTGGGTCACACCCTGATTAATCAATTGGGTGTATATATAAATTTTAATGTATGACCTAGAGAGTGGAATGATATATCACATTAATGGTGGATACAATGTATATAGTTTCACTTAATGTATGTTTTTTGAGGATGGATTTATATTAATGACTCTTTTTTTAATGTATTGGTTTTTTGGGATAGGTTGGTTGTTCCCTCTTTATTGTATCCATCTTGGTTTTTGGTTAATGTTGTAAACCATTAATCTAAAATGATTGTTCCCCATTTGGAATTAGTTATTTTTTTTATTTTAGACATATTTGTGCTTTTATACATATAAAAATTAGTGAAATCACTCCCAAAACACATTGATTATACCCATGCACAAGTTGCTAGCCAATGGGGATCGGGAAATCCCTTTGGATCATTCCATTGACTGGATCAAGTGTCAGTTTGGATGGAAGTCCATCATGTTTTGTGAAACATTAATTTCATTCAAATTTACCAATCCCATACTTAATTCATTACATTTATTGTGTGAACAAATAACTTCACTTTGAGGCAGTGGTAGTCAACACGCCAACAAAAGAATTTATAATATTCCCAAATAATGGAATGCATACAGGTATATATTATATAACAATTCTAGAAGTATAAATATATCATAAAAATCATAAAAATAATATAAAATAGTTCTTCCATCCTTATTACCATCAATTTAAGGTTGCAATGAAAGAACAAATAACGTTGGTTCATGGAGCGGTACTCCATCATACAAACGAACGATGATTTCGTATCACTTTTGATGGAAGTATATTAGTTTTAGGTATAAAACCTACCCTAAAAACGTCTAAGTTATTATGGATACCTAGTTTGTGATATAATCAAGGATTAATAACAATATTGCGAATGTATAATAAAATTAAAGTAAATTTCATATTAAATGATGTAATCTCTTATGTAATTCCTTTTAGTTTTCCCCAGAGGACTAACTTTGATTTATTTACTCCCAAAGTGTGTCTTATAAGATGATATGGGATATTTATGGAGTTTATTTGGTTTTTTTAATTAACCAATGTTTCTGATAGTTGTTAATAAATTAGGGGGTTTAGTTCCCTTTTATAAAGGAGGAGGGACATTCACGTATATATAAAATGGTAAATAGTCTTGAGAGGTCTCCCTTACATCGTGTTCCTTCAATAATGTTCCATATTAAATAAAATAGAGTATATGGTCTTTATTTATCCATATAATTTATTTTGGAAATGTTTCTAGGTTATTTGGATCCATAATATAATGTTTATCCACTAAGTAAACTCATTTTTACCTTAATTGGAGTAATTAATTTTAAATAATTTCATTAATATTTTTTGTCAAAAATAAAGTTGAACATACTAGAAACTAAAAATTTTTATTATGAGAAATATAGAATCCATTTTTAAAAATTATGAACACGTATTTTTCAGAAATTAAATTATTATTAATCCCAGAGACAAGACAAGACAATGGGGGTTTAAAAGTGAAAATGTACAAAATCATAAAATGCTTTCAAATCTGATATCAATGATAATTTTTTTTCAATGACCTAAATTGTATTAATATATGTATAATAAATATATTTATACCTTAAAAGGGTTAAAAAATAATTTATTTATATAGATAAATTATAGGAAAATGTTGTTTTTAATTAAAATCCAATATTTTCTAACTATTCATCCAAAAAATGAATCTTCTCTAAAAAATACCAAAAAAACACACTAAGACCATTTTCACATTAAATTTTCAAAACATTATTGTATTTTATCATATATAATTTCTAAATTTTCAATATTTATATTTAAAATTTGTGCACCATAAAAATGTAGTAAAATTATATTTTATGAAAATATATATCTTTATGCATAAAAGTGGTTTTATTCTTATCTCATGTCTATAAAAAAATATGAACATTAATTAGTTTATTAAATATAAATTTTATGTATATAAATATAATCAAAATAAATTATTAAAAGTGGTTAAATTAATTTATTGAGGTGTGACAATATTGATTTCATAAATATAGTTTCCCACCAATATATATTCTATATTTTCAAAAGGGTTTAATTTTAATTTATCTTTAATTGATCACCAATTATTTCTATTATAAAGATGTTTAAACCATATATTCATTATTTAATAAATCTTATTCATAATCACCATTCAAACGGCTTGGTGACAAATATAATAATAGTTTAATAATATTGCTAATAGTACATTTTAATTTTCTAAAACAAGGTATAAAAAGTAACATATGTTATCATATGAACTCTGTAATGTGAGTAATAGTATCCAAACATAGTGTTGTTTGTCCCTACATTTTATCCAATCATCATGTACATTTCAATATTAATTTTATTATGTGAAACACAAAAAAACATAGTTATTTAATATGAAACAAACTATATTCAAGGATGCGTGAAATAAAGAATATTTAAATCATTAAATTTATTCATAAATTTATATTTGAAAAAATCATGGGGTGTTACATTATAACCCCATAAAGGTGGATTTAACCCTAACAATTATAGATGTTATTAAAATTCCAAGAGTTGAAAGTTTTATTCATAGAAACTAACACTGTAAAAGTGGAATACTAAAACATACCTTTTAATTATAATGTTGGATCCATAATGGTTACCCAATGTATCCCACTACAAGGTTCACACGTATGATAACATATGTCGGATGTGATTATTGGACATGGTTGAAAGGAATAAATAATTATATTGAGTGATAATGATCACTAATCAAAGGCATGTGAATGATGAATGGAAAATTAACAGCCTCTAAACCATAAATCTATGATGATTTATAAGACCATCATTCTAATTTTAGCAATCTTATTAGGATAATTTTTTTAAAATATATTTTACTTTAGTTTATGAATACTTCCCAATATAATATACATACATGATTTCATTCCATTACATATATAAAAGCTCACCCTTTGGTTTTTCACTGATAAATTACCACATCATTTCTTTCTTAAGGGAATGAAGGAGGATTTTTCATTCCTCCGATCTAAAAAAACATGACATCAATTAATATAATGATAATTCATTCCATATATCTTTCGTTATCAAAAAATCAAAGGCACGGGTCTTCCTGTGTGAATAAATCATTATAATGATATAAAATACATTAATCTCTAAAAAATCATATGATGTTTATCTTAAAACCATTACCCAAATGGTTAACCTTGTAACCCATCCAAATTATTAAAACAAAAAACATTAGAAAGAAGGACACTTATCTTCGCCAAATTAGCTTAACATTGATACCATATATCATAATGTAACAATTGGTTGTCAATTTGAAAACATGTGAATAAATTTACCATTTATTCACTTTAAACATGGAAATAACCATAATTATCATAAAACCATATTTAAAACATGATTATGTTATTATTCAAAATATTATTATATTTATTCCTTAAATGAAAAATATGTTGTAAAATTTTTCCATGATGACATAGACTACCTTTTCAACAAATCCATTATTAGTTCCAAGGTTATCAATATAATCAAATTTACTTTATTCATATCAATAATCTCTTTATCCAAGCTAAATACGACATTCTCAACATCAAGGACACATTACGGGTTACCTTACATTAATATTATTGTGATGTTCCAATTAAATCCCTTTTCAAATGCATTAAAAACATTAAATACCTTATTTTTAACCCTTATTGGAAAACATATACTTAATGATTCATATGACATGATTATTTAATTTATATACATAAAAACATCTATCATCCAACATTATTTTCAAACAATTACTTAGGATTCATCATCTTATTCTTTAGTACCCCTTTACTATAATATGACATATGGATCATTTATTAATGGTCATGGACATAAATTTAATCACTCTTCTTGTATTTAATGTAAAACAAAAATTGTTAGAAAATATCATACCTTTTACATGTTCTTTGTGGAATCTATATCTTTAGAAGTATTACCAATACTCGTACTGCCTTCCTAATTCCATTGATTATATTTAAATTGAAGACATTGATTGTTATAATTATCAAACATTACACATCAGAAATAGTCAATTTTATATTATTTCCTTTTAGTTCCCTCTATTATCTATGTTCAAAAATCATAGTGCGGGTAAAACTTATCATAGTAGAAAACAATATATTCATTTAAAATTAAATATAATATTATTAAATCAGGACACCATATTTTAAATTAGTGACACCAATTACTTATCCTTAAAGATATCCCAAGAAATACCCTTTTAAATATCCCTAGGTATCTCACTAATGTTTTCTCATTATAGTTTTCAATGTTTAAGGTAACCATCCCTTTGCTAAAAACTATATAGAAAAAGGCTTAACATACTTTAATAATTCTTAATTTTAGATGAATATTGATCATTTTATAAAAGTACATTCCTATGGACCATAGTAGTATAGTGTCTTTGGAAACATAGAAGAAAATATTTTATCTTGGTGGTATATCTTAATGGATTCAATAATTTTTTTTCCATATGCTATTCATTCATAAAACATTTCTTTATAAAATTGAAAAATGAAACCTAAGAAAGGGTTCGGTCTGATGATAATTAAGGGTAAATAAAAGAGGCCCAAATTAATTAATTTGGAATAAGTGTATAAGAACATGAGAATAATATTTAAAGATAATACTTTGTATGTCCTAGATAATATACATGAGTCATGGAATAAAGATAGGTTGTTTAGACATGAATCATACATGTATCATGAGGATAAGATATGAAAGCCTAACATTTGAAAAAGACATTGAATTATGGTAGGTACAAAAACATATAACATTACTTCCACAATAGTCATGGCATACTTCCATGGACATATCCATGGAATGAGTTCACACTCCAAACCATATTAGTTGTTAGGATCCTCTCCAAAGACCCTCTTAGTCAAAATAATCCTTATTTAAACAAGGTTCACTCCATGTTCCATCCCTGTATTACTGAAGAGGGTTCACATCCAATTTCATCCCTATATTACTGAATAGAGCTTACATCTCGTTCCATCCCTATATTAATAATGTAATTTGAATTCCCATTCAGGTGAATTATTACTAACCCAATTTCCCTGATTATTCTATAATTTTATTACTTCACCTATTTCACAACATAATCAATTCCTAACATAATGAATCAAGTTCACTCTTCATTCCATACCTATCATACTGAACCGAGTTCACTCCCCTTCCATCCCACTAATACTGAACCGATTTCACTCCTCATTCTAAACCTATAATATTGAACAATGTTTAATCCACATTACATCCCTGTCAATATCATTACATATAAATCTTTACCCAAAGTATTGTAAGGATAAATTGTCCCCACCCTTCATATAATGAAATCATATACACATGTGTTATAATATAACGACCCATTTATTATATCATAACCCCTAAAAATATATGGTCATCATAAACAAATCATCATATAATAATCTGTGGAAAGGAGAGAGGTATCACAATAAAAAAAGAAAATAAGGATTAGGGTTTCTTTAGAAATTTATCATTCTATAATCCATGTAATAGAAACAGGTTTTATAAACAAATTTTTAGGTTAAACCTTACACAATTAAAATGTCTAAAAGGAATGGGGTCATTTCATACTATCCTCATTAAATCATAAAATCTTTCAAACGATGTCATCTTAGATGGATAAGGATTTTAAAAAATCACTTGGATGTTTTCCTAAAGAAATTTTCATTTCTCTGAAATTTATTTAAAATTTGACATGAACCATTTTAACAAATATTCTCTTTGAAAAAAATCATTAAAAAAGTGTGCTGTAAAATATAAATCTAATTTAATATATTTCTTGATGAAAATATCCATCTTATTTGTAAAAATACATTTAAGTCATGAAACACTTTGAAAACTGTTTTTCTTTTAAGATAACATTAATATACTAAAATGGAAACATTTAAATAATTTGAAACATTTTTTGAGCATAAATATTTTTTTAAAACATTTTTTAAAATTTTCAATAAAACAATGAATTCATTAAATATTAAGAAATAATTTATTTATAAAAAAATTAATATTATAATCATACAGGGGAATCTCAATAGAAATGAATGTTATGATGGTCGATAAATCCATACATTCTAGTCATTTTTTTCATTACAAAATGTTTATAAAAGCGCCTTGATTAGAAAAAAATATTATTCAATTGTTGAAATAAAAATTTTAATAAAATAAAACATGTTACATTTTTTTAAATATTAAGGGATAATATTAGAATATTTTTTAAGACTTTATTTAAATCATGGTTATGAATGAAAATGTATTTCTGATCGATGAGATAAATAATATCATAACTTCATAATATATTTTTTTATTTATATTATGTACCAAATAAGGGGGGAAATGGTAACATTAGATGATGATATAATTAATAATAAATAATAATAAAATTAGATATTTTTCATAAAATATAGATTACTAATATTCATCAATGGAATCATAATCATAAATCATCTCAATAAATGATAATATTGTAGAAATAATATATTATATCTTCGGTACCCATGAATATAAAGTCCCGTGAAGGAGTAACATAAAATGAAACTAAAAATTTCATAAGTATGAATAGATTAATTATATTACATTTTAATGGGTAGTGTTTTCACATCCTAAATAATATATTGTGTGACATAAGAAGTTACTCATAGATAGAAAATTGAGACAATATTACATAAAAAATTTGGTACCTTTTGAAACATAACCCCCATGAAAGAGAAATCAAAACACTATTATGTGAATACCAATTAATTAAAATATAATAATCATATAATAAATTAATGGGATGAATATATACCACACAAAATAATCAAGTGGAGAATAATGCATAAGTCTCCCAAAAAAAGTTAAGACAGATAATCCCCTTAATACATAAGTAAGTCTTGAATCCTGAGATCCATTAATGAAAAACAATAATTAAAACATTTAATATAATGAAATAAATTAAATTCATGATATTTAATTTTATAGGTAATTATATAAGCTAAAAAACATGAAAAAGTTGTTCATATATCAAATATCTCACAGAAATAAATGTGAGAGGAGAAACCCTTACCTCAAGTCATGAATTTCTTCATATGTGCTCAAACCTAGTATATAATATTTATATGTTTATTATAAATATATAAAATCACAAAATATTATATATTACACAGTATATAATTTTATTATGACATTATATTTCACATTTATTAAAAATAAAATATTAATGTTAGGTTTCGGGTAATAACCACATTTCTTTTTGTAAATGTTTTGACTTGTTACTCTTCATTGTATTACATAGATCATGATTTAATTATTTATAGAATGTAAACCATGATGTAAATATCATATATTTTAATTATATAAGTATTTATAATAAACTATAATGTATGTAAATATGAAAGGGGATACAACGTTAATGGAGACGATATATTGTATATATATGGGAATATTTTTTCGGTTTACATGTCGTATTGAATGAAAGAATGTAAATAAAATATTTATATATATTTATATATTAAAATTAAAGTATTAATATTATCTCATAATTGTCATAAATATTTTTTAAACATGTCCTTAATACATTCCATGTAATGTGTCAACGAATCACCTCTCTTTAAGGATATGATTGTCCACACATCCACAAACGAAGCTATCATATTCCAAAAAATCTATATAATTATGTTATATGTTATATAATAATTAATTAGTAATAACGAAATAATATATATATATATATATAATATAAAATCTATATGTCAATCATTATTCCCCTCTATGAATGGTGATAAATAAGAGAAGAAAGACATGAGTTCTTGAAGAGGTAATCTATCATAAACAAAGGATGATTTTGTATCCCATATGATAGAAATATTTATTGGAGTAGGATGAACCCTTAAAATAAAAAACATAATTATATTGAGGGTAAATAGGTTAATATATAATCACGTAA
Organism: Viscum album; assembly: GCA_963277665.1. Classification (NCBI taxonomy): domain Eukaryota; kingdom Viridiplantae; phylum Streptophyta; class Magnoliopsida; order Santalales; family Viscaceae; genus Viscum; species Viscum album. The sequence continues at coordinate 530,709,569 of OY728146.1, forward strand.
TAAGAATAATTGATCGAATGTAAAATGAAATAAAAAAAGTCATTGTGGAAATATGTTACCTCTTTTGTGTGTAATTCCTTTTAGATTCCACTAAATGACTATGTGGGTTTGATTGATGCTAATATTTAGTCTTCTTGTATTATAGGAGGGATTTTATAAGATAATATGGTCAGTTTTTGGATGATCTTAATGGATTGAGATTTGTTATGAAATGAGGGGGGTGAGTGCACTTTTATTGTAAAGGAGGAGTGTCATTCTTGTAAATATAAAAATGTAAACATTATTAAAAGTCCTCACAAACATAATGTTCTTTATATATTAATAAACATAATAAAAAAAGTCATTATATAGTCAAAATATGTCTATCTAATTGATTTTGCATTGGTTTCTAGGTTATCTTGCCCCTTACGTTAATGGTTAATAACTAAGTAAACCTATTTTACATTAATTACAATAATTAATTTTAATTACATTGTACAAAAATTTTGGTAAAAACTACGTTCAAATTATATAAATTATAAATTATTATTATTCTAAATATGCAATCCATTATTCCAAATTTTAGATACAGAATTGTCAGAAATATATCAAAAATTATTATTGTAAAGGGGATGAGACAACTGGTTTTTTAATGTGAAAATATTCCTAATTTTTAAATATTTTAGGACAAATTTCAATGTCAAATTGAATAAAATGGAAAAATTAATATTAATATAATTATAATTGACTTATATAAAAATTAAACCAAATTTAAAATTTATTTAAAATATATAAATAAATTAGATGAAAATTTTGTTTTAAATTAAAATATAGTATTTTTCAATATTCATCGAAACAACATATCACAAAAAAAAGATAATTTTGGTGGTAATAACTCTATAATGATTTTTATTTTATCATGTATAATTTATGAAATGTTCAAAATTTAGATATAAACAATGCGTTCCACAAAAAGGTGTTGAAATAACCTTTTATTGAAATGTATATAATTATACAGAAAATTTGTTTTATTCTCATTTAACGACTAAAAATATTTGAATGTCAATTATCTGAAATAATATAATAATTATATATATAATTTAAATAATTTATCATTTGTGATTTAATTAAATAATTGATGTAAAACATGTTTGGTTGTATAAACCTAGTTTTCCAGTAAATGAATTTCATTATTTTGAAAAGGGGTTTATATTCAAATCAAGAGAAATTATAATGAAATAATTCTTATTATATACATGTTTCATCAATATTTTCAAAATTTAAAAAATCATATTTATAATATTTATTCTCATGGTTATGTGAAAATTATAATAACATTTTAATAATAACATTAATAGTGCATTTTATTTTGGTAAAACTAGGACTTACATATAATGAAAACTATAATGTTTACAAAATTTTTTTAGTAAAACAAACCAATCATAGTTTTTTCTATACTAAAATATAATCTTTGTGTTGTTTTTATGCAATACTATCTTGGAATTATGTGAAAAACCAACAAAATATAGTTTTTCAATATAACAATGGTTATTTTTTTTATTCCTGTGATATGAAGAATATAAAAAAGATTAAATTAATTCATAAAATATTTCAAAAATATAGGGGGTTTACCCGACACACCATAACCATAAAAACATAAACATTAATACTTATATTTTTAGTATTTATATTTACTCAATTTTACCATTTTCATTTTTTATCACAGTAACTTATATCATTTTATTTACCTAGGTAATTTATCCCTTAATAATTATAGTTAAATGTTATTTACTTAATAATATATATCTATATATTCTAAATATTTAATCCAATTTATTAAATATGTATACTATGTGGGTGTAAAATTAATTTTAATAAAAACCACATTTTTCACAAAATCTAGTTTTAACATTATTCATAGTAATTAATTATGACTGATTTGAATAATAACTATGGTAAAAAATTATATTGACATAATCATATGACATAAATTAATTTGATTCGAATAGATAAATACATTTTTTCATATTTAACTCCCATATGTAGAAACATTTAACTTAAAATCAATCCCACATATGTGATGATAAAGTAGGTTTTGAAGTGAAAATATTTAAAAGATTATAGTGTTTAATTTTATAATTCAATAGGAAAATTGTTCTAGTAACCTATATTTGATTAATTAATAAAAACATTTACAATTCTTTCTTAGAAAATTATTCAAAATATTATAGAATATTATTTATTATTTAAATGAAAAATAATATTCTAATTAAAATATTGTTTTATTAAATATCTATAAAAAAATTATAAAAAGAATAATTTGAATTATCTCTAAGATAAATATGGTATTCCACTATAAAAAAAATGTTGATTTTATAAAATATATTTTTTGAAAATTGGTAAAAATTAATTTTCTGTTTATTTTTCAAAGCGTGACTGACCCATTTTTTAGAAAAAAAATACACATTTTCATAAATAGTTTATTTTTTAAATGACCCATATTATATTTATAATCAATAGATACGTAACATAATTATACAAAATATGTAATTTACTCAGTTAGTTAATCATATTATTAACATACATTCCAATATCTTGGAAATAATTATTACAATAATAATTAATAATAATAATATATTATTGTTCAGCAAAACTCATCATTGTGTGTAGCGATACGTTTTGAAGAAAATCATTATTATGTGTAACACAAGAAAAAATTAATGTTTAATTCCCCATAAACTATTAAATAATATGTTTTTATTTTATAATATATGGGACTTGTATGTATTGTGAATTGAGAAACTTGGTGGATTAATTCAAGAAATATATAGAAAAAATGTATCTAAATTTAAATAATTAAAAAAATAGAATAAAACAATCCCCATGAGATTGGTATTTCAATTCAGATGATTATTATATGTGTATGCCATTAATAAAATATAAACTAAATTGATACTTATATATATAAAATACAAACACTAAATCGCCTATTATAGTAACATATATTTATTATATTATAAATAAAAATTTTATTGAAAATTACTATGTATATTTTCTACAAAAAGAAAAAGAATATTTGAGATTTAGTTTTATAGTTAGATTATTTTTTTATTGGGTTTACAAATTACAAAAATAGTTTTTCACAATTTTTTCTTTGATGAAAATTATTCCAAGAAGTAATCAAAATAATTTTTTCATTGGATTATCAAGAGTAATATCTAAACAAATTCATGTGAGTACATAACTACTAACCAATACATAAGGATGATATGATAATGAGATCAATGTTGAAAAATTTATTGGTTGTCTGTTTTATATTATGGAATCAAGGATAAATATTTTATTTTCTATTTTAATATACGATATATATATATATATTGTAAAAAGGAGTCACACGTAATGGTTTCCGAGAGGATTTTGACACAAATCAAGAACATATCGAATGATAAAATAATGTGTGCAATGAAAAGTGTGATAAAATTAATATATTTATATATATCAACTAAGTAGTTCATTGCGATGATAGAAATTTCATATTTAGAGGAGAATTAATCATTAGTGGAATATTTATATCATGGAATTCCATGAAAAAATCCCCTATCTAATTGAGTATTATTAATACTGAGTATGTTTTTTCATCACTGGATGTTAGACAATTGAGTTGGATAATGACTCAACATGAATATATGAATGTTATTATTGATTATACATTGGTCATTTTATTTATTAAACAATGTGTTATCAATTTATTCGAGAATCTAGTAAACTTTTTGAGGTCAAATATTATCTGATAAAATATATCATTTCTTAATGGAGAAGTTGGTTTAAGGAACATACAAAAATGAATTTGTTTCAAATAAGGAACAATTTGATTACATATTCCCAAGACTTATTCCCATTGTGAAATATGGGATTTTGAAACTGTAAATGGGTTTCTCACCCATTACTTAAGATCCCTGATAAATGATTCTAAATCATTAAACAATATTTTGTCATTATATGGTTGATAAGAAGGGGGTATATGAACTACATGGTCATAAACATAATTTCAAATGAATGTTCGTACATTTTTTTTCTGAGGTTGAGTGTAAACATTATAATGAAAATATTCTAGATATTTATTAAAAATGAATTTTTTATAGTGTATCACATTAAAATTGTATTTTGGATAACATTGATTTTATATTTAATCTCATTTTCGCATAAAATAGTGGAAATCAGTTTATATGTGGGGTGGATTATATTATAAAAACAAGGATTAATTTTTTTACCCATCCTAGATTAAAACCATAAGATAATATATTCTTCCAATAAATAAAAAACATATTAGAATGATTGTAGTGTAAAAAACATATCTTTAGATTAGTTTAATTTAAAAACTATTATAATTTCATCAATAACAAAATAATTTATAAACATATAGATATAGTTTAAATAAATTATTTCACAACATCAATATAATCCATAAAAAGTAAGAGTATAAATTATATGAATAATGGAAAATATAAAAAACTCAATATATTTATAGAAACAAATAATCTTATATATGAATATTACGTACTTTTATATGAATATTCTTTACATTTCACAAAAACACACATGATGAATATAATACAATATTTCATTTAGATGCCTGGAAGACAACCTTCATTTATCATGATTTATTTCTAACATATCCAATAATGATATTATAATATAGTACTACTATTAGTAATACCCTACAAAAACATATCCTCATATCCTAGAGAATAAATCATAAGAAATGGTAAGATTAGATTCTCGGTAAGGGCGAATATTAGAGATACCAATCTATGAACATGTGAATTTATAAGATAATAATATGGGTATGTGATCATGAACATAACATATAAATACCATACCCAACCTGTTATGGATCATAAACATGATTAATGGAAAAAAATTCATTTCAGAAAATGTGGGCCATATGTGTGAGAACTCATCATAGGTTAATAATGACCATACGATCTTCTCATAAAATAATTTTACAATCACAAATATAAAATAATATTTCATACATCATGGTTATCTTCAATGACCATCAATATAGTGGATAAAGATATAAAAACTATTTCTTATAGTGGATCTGGATGCACATATTTCCCATTGTGGATTAGGAAACACCTATTTCCCATGGTGGGTAAGATTACATGTGTTTCATATAGTTTCTCATCCCATCGACTTGTTTCCCCTTATTATCTGAAGACCTATAAAGAATTACCCAATTTATTATAGGTATATATATGTCCATCCATCACATAATGAGAGTATATATTATGTGTTCCAGAAAACCAAAAACCATTCATCATATCATAACCCATGAAATGAAATGGGATTCAAAAAAATTTTAACATATCATAATCCATGTAAAAGAGACAGGTTCTACAATCATTTAATCATTTCATCATTGAATGACCCATGGATGTAGTTCTTGTCTCAAAATTATTTTATCATGGAATAACCCACTGAAATGAAATGGGTTTCATAATCATAATTCCATCATAAAAATAATCCATGAAAATAAGTAATAATAATTTCATCGTTTGTTAATATACCCCACAAAGTTACATCAAAGGATGTCATCATAGATAAAAATTAATTTTTAAAATTAAACACTTTTAATTTTTCTTAAGGAAGATAAACTATATTTTCAAATAAATTTCTAAAAATTAAAATTATAAAATTTTTTGAAATCCGTTTCCTAAAAATTAAACCAAAAAAAATTTAATGGAATATATAATACTCATTGAAAAAAATTCCTTAGTAATACAACCTTTCTGGTATAAATTTTTTTTTTCAAAATATAAAATTTTAGAAATCGATTTATTTTAAAATATTCATGAAAAAAATTACACTAATATTTAATGAAAATAAATTTATTCATAATAATATGTTTTGTTCATACCATACAAGATAATACAATGTTTCCTTCCACATTTTTGGTAAATTCCAAGAATGCATTGTTTGGAATATGACATGAAGACATCATTCAAAAATATTTTTTAAAAAGTATCAAATGGGTAAATATGTCTCTTAAGAATAATATAAGTATATTAAATCCTTTTTGATGACATTTTTAGAAAAAAATGTTTTGGAAGATAAAAAAATTTCAACGATGATTGAGATAATGTCATATTTTTTTAAAAAAACATCAATTACATTACATTTTAAAGAGTGGAAAATGGTATTATTAATATCATGAATAACCAGATGAGGAGAAATTTTAATATTATCTTGTGTGATGGATTATACAATTTTATCATAAAAAAATAATAAAAAATAATCTAGAATAATGTTGAGATTGTAACACAAAATATTTACCACTTTGGAAACATTAAAAAGTAATCACCATGATTGAAAATAGTTAAATGAAACATAAAATTTAATGGGGATTACATGTTAAAGGGGATTTATATACACCTTATAACATAATATAGGCATATAAAATTACATTTTTTTGAAAGATGGGAAAATTAGAAAAATTTACCTTAATGCTTGGGTAACTTTTTATCCATAATCCCTATCAAAGAGAAATCCTAAAATTGATATGTAAATTATAATATATTAAATTAATGTAATTATAAAATAAAACCATGCTTGGTATATAAAAAACATAATTAAAACACAAATTGAATATGGAATGTGTCTAATAAAAAATAAATGTAATATGGAAATCCATTACATTAGGTCCCAACATCTTTTTTACTCATTAAAACCAAATTATCATAAATAAATGTTTACCATAAATATTTTAAAGAAAAATAGTTTTATATATCAATCATATATGTTTCTATTATAAAATATTATTATGCATTTATTAATAATTCTTCATTAAAATAATGTTTCATGTAATAACCATTTTGTTTTTCTTATATGGTTTGAATTGTTATTTTTTATCCTCTTACATTTATCATAATTATATTATCCGATAAATAATAATAATTAAATCATTTTATTATTTATACATAAATTTTAATTTTATTAACAGTATTATAATATGGTTTATAAAAATGATTTATGTTACAATATTGGACACGATAAGTCAGGCGCACACATGAGTAACGTTTCAATTATTTTAAAATCATTATGGAAATTAGGTAAGTAGTATAATATATTTTCAGAATTAAAATTATAACAAAAATAACAAAAATAGTATCCTAAATATACTATGATGTTTTTATGATGTGGGATTAACCTACAATTATACATACCACTATCTAATGGATATAGAACATACTATTTCTCTGTATGATGGACTACTACCTCACGAAAAGATGATTGTTATATTTTATCCTACCACATATCATAGAAGCCATTATGATGGAAATTTTTTTATATATGATATATATTATATTTCTACTATCTCTATACTTCTTTTATTTTAATTTAGAATATAACTGTATTATTTTGATGATGTGAAAACGAGATAATTTCATTTCAGTAAGTGTGGACTACTGCCCCCTCAATGTGATACGACTCATTCATTCCATGCATGGAACATATAATGGTTGGTGTTAATGAAACTATGTAACATATATAACATAGATATTATACTATAATTGTAATCTCCCGAAATTTATGTATAATGTTTTTTTTATATAGAATTATTTTGAGATTGTGAAATTTAACGACGCGCGATTACAAGGCCTAGAGTGTCCAGAACGATTCGTCAATGTTTTGTCAAGCATTAATTACCACATGTAAGAAGTTTTCCTGAAAAAAGAGGAATAAGTCTTTAATGGTTTCCAGGATCATAAATCTGAGGGCACGATTTCTTTTTGAATGACGGGTTTACCAGGGGCCCAACTTAATTTTAGTTGACGTAGGCCTCCGGTGAGAAAACCCAAAAATGGCATAACCATAAATAGAATAATTAAATAATGTTTTTCTATTTTTCAAATTCTTATAACTCACAAATTGTAACTCAGACTAAAAATATGATACCACCACTGAACTCCTAAGGATATGCATTCTTTATGAAGACACTAACATTGGCCGACGTGGACCTCCAGTGGAAGTTAGTTTTTGAACATAAATAATATATTTAAGTGACAATTATTTAATTGTAAAATACATTACATCTAAATGGTAACATGGATTTGAAATAAGAGAGTACCTTTGGGTTTGTTGGGATGTGTTTCATATAGAAAGAGCATATCCTCGACCGACACGGGTCAAGGGTGACTGTTAATTTTTTTTCTAAACATTTTTTCTGGAACATTCAATAAATGTGTAAGTTTCTTATTATAACTTATGAACTGTTTCTCATATTAAAAATCAGAGGGCACCATTGAATCCAAAGTGTCGAGATTCTCTTAATTGAAGCTTTATATGACCACAATAGGTCCATAGAAAAAGTTCTGTTTTGAAACTTTTTAAAAGAAATGAAGTAATTTTTTTTTTGATATTTTATTTCATAAACCTCCAATAGACCATTTAATGTAGTGAGGTCGGTGGTGTGTCAAGTCATTAAATGGGATGACCTGTCTGTAACAACCCAGGTAAATAAAGAATATGACATTTTTATATTTATCCATATTTATGAATAAAATATTAATATTACTTTAAAGGGGATGATATGCTCGATGGCGTACCCAATAAGCAACAACGAGTTTCTTAGGAATCTTACATTGCACTCAAATAATAAAATAATATTATTTTAAATAATAGTTAACGCCTTGCCGATGTAATGGAGGGAATGAACAAAACTACCTACAAAATGATTATATATGTTTGTCAAATATTTTTACTCTTTACAAAAAATGTTAGAGGATTAAAAATGCGAATGAATCCAATTTTAAGCGTAGACATTCTAATATTCTTTAAAAGGTTGATTAACCACCTTTTGAAAGGGAACCTCTTTTAAATCCACTTTTGGACAATTTTATGTGTTATATTTGACAAAATAAAATTCTTATTTAGAATCAGGACATCAAAATTTACTTTGTTTAAATTTTTGGTATCTTTCTGATAAAGTTTATTTTTAATGAATAGTGAAAAATGTTGTATTTTAATTCAAAACCTATTTTTAATCTAGTTTATTTATATGATTAGATTATCTTTTGGATTGTTTTTTAAGTAAAATTAGAATATAGTTTTACCATTTAATCCAATAGTGGTCATTGGAATTAATTTCACTTTGAAATTGGACTTATACTAGTGTCAATCTTATGATACTTATTGTTTCATAAAAACATGCTATTTGCTCTAACTACGGGAATTAATTATAAAATTAATTAATAAAACTTCTATGTTATGAATTTGGTAAAATAGACATCATTTTTTAATTCGGAATATCAAATATAGCTTAGGGTGAATATTTGGTATTTTTCTCAAAATCTCCAATTTTTTATGAATAGTGAAACCACAAAGTGGTGGTTACAAAATTTGATTTTTCGTTTAAATGGGACTTTCCACTTCTGTGATTTGAATTTCAAAAATCCAATTTAAATGATTTTAACTGTTAAGTAAAATGTGGTTCAATGGGATGAAAATAATTTTTGATGAAAAGTAACTTCTAAGTTTTATTAATCGTGATTAATGGTAATTAGTGTGATTTAAGGTAAAAATGATTTTATAATAAAATGAAAATATATTGACACTTGTCCTAACCCTATTGTATTAGTTATGGACGACCAAGACAACCCATGGGTAGATTTGTGGTACCCCATGGAGCCACTTGGGTATGATAATGACATTTATGCCTTTTATTTAAAGTTAAAATAAAAATGTCACAAACATGATTTGTTTTACTAAAAGAATTTTTACATGTGGTTATACAAGTCAGAATTTTGACTATAAATAGTCATTGGAAATTTAAAAATATTTCCTACATCATGATTTTTTTATATAATTTTTAGACATTATATATATTAAATTGTTTATGACATCATGATGATGCAGCGATTACCTCATTAATAAAGGATTTAAATAAAATGGAAATATAATGTAAATTCTAAGAATTACACATGTCCAAAATCTATTGGATGGGTGGATTTCGAACCCTTATCACCTTAGCCTCGATTTATATCAATGTGGGTCCATTAAAATCCGAAAACCATTTGAATATAAAGTAACATTTTATACTTTACCAAGAGTGCCCCTCCTCTCCTCTTATAAAAGTACCCCACCTCTACAACCTTACCCACACCTCTAAAGCCTTTGGTTCAGACAAGATCTGATAATTTTTTCTCTCCATATCCCTCTCTTCATAATAGAAGCCTTAACGTAGGCAGGAAGCTCTTCAAGAAACCCTTTTGGTTCAAACCAAAAAAGTTACCCAATTTTAAGGTAACATCTTCACTTGTGCTCTTTTGTTTTATTTTGCTTCTCCAACACCCTGACCTCTTTTTATTCATTTATATTGTAACAGCTTTAGTATCTTCAATATACTAGTATGTTGTTATAATAATTATTCGAGCTACACTTACACACACCTTCATCTAATGGTTAATAAACATACTGTTTCTATGGATGGCGAATTTCTGCCTCACGAAACGATGATTGTTCAACACTCATATAACACCTTAAAAGGTGTCCATTAAGATTTAACTATGTTTATATATGATATATAATATTTTTATGTTTTACTTAAGCTTCTTTATTTTTCATTTGTGGCATACATTTATGGATTCCATTATGGGTATACGCGATATCTTCATTTTAGGAAGTGCGGACTACCGCCCCCTCAAAGTGATTTGATTCGTTAATGCCATATGTGGGATGTATAAAGGATGGATTTAAAGTTATTATATATGATGTTATACTGGAATTATAATATACCTTTATATCATTATTGTTTTCTTTCCATTAAAGTATGAGATAGAAATGAAAGTAGCGTTCATGCGTACGTACGGCTTACCGTCTCCATGAACGGTGCATTTCATTTCTTATCCTCAAATGTAATGTACTATAATAAGTACATATAATGGATATATATGATGTATGATACATATAAAGGATGAATATAATTCTGGAATTAAATATATACACATCTCTCATTTAGTTTTAATTCCATTAATATGACATAGAAATCAAAGTAGCGTTCATGCGTACGTACGACTTACCGTCTCCATGAACGGTGCATTTCATTTCTTAACTCTAAATGACTATGTAATATTATAAATACATGTATATTCTGGATATATATAATATATATGATATACAAATCAGGAATTTCATTCTAGATATAAAGAACCTTTGACCACACGAACAACATGTAATTGTGAGAAGTCCACTTTTGACTTAAGAACCAAATATTAACAAAACAATCATTATTAACTTAAATGAATACATAATGTTTATAAAATGTCAATAATTCATATAAAATGAATAATTAACTTGAAAAAGTTTCTTAAGCAAGTATAAATTAACTGAGATTTATTATTCAGGACGTTAAAGAATGATCGAGTCAAGTCGGACCCGAGCTATGGGATCCTACTCCTCTCTTTCTTTTTAAGTACACTCTTTTATGTCATTTCTTTTAAAGATAATCTTTCTTGTTATTGGGATGTTATTTTATATTACTATTACTTTAATTTTTATTTTCATATGATGAGATACCCTATTCTCTCTCATCAATCCATTATGGATGTTTTGAGTGGCGTCGTTAGGCTGCCGAATTTTCGTAAGTGATCTAACCTCTCTCTTTCTTTTTAAGTACTCTCCTTTATGTCACTTTTTTAAGCTCCTATTTGTTATTTTGGGGGATGTTATTTTATATTACTCTTTATATAAACATTATGTTAATATGATGAGATACCCTATTTGATCTCATCAATCCATTTTTATAAGTTTTATGTGGCGCCGTTAGACTGATGTGTTTTTGTAAGGGATTTTTAATCTCACATTTATTCCCGTGAGATTTATGCTACATTTTACAAAATTTCCGTTGAGTGGTGTATGTACTGCCCATTATTTTACTCATTGTGTAATATAATTTCATTTATGAGTATTTATATCAATGTTGTATTGTCCTTTTTTCACTGGGTGTATGTTTCGAAAGATACCCATGTCGGTAAGGGAACATTTCACCCGCCTCTTTTTAAAAGACTTCTTTTGTTATGTCTTTTAATTCACATACTATTATGTTGGTATATGTTCTTCTATATCCTTATTGATTTAAATTTTATTTCCATGTGATTAGATACCCTTTTTGTCTCTCATCAACTCATTTTCTGAATTTTGTAGTGACGCCATTAGGCTGTCAAATTTTTGCAAGGGAACTTCTTAACCCAAATTTGATTCTTTGGGATAAAATTATACTCCAGGAATATGTCATTCTATGAATATGTGTGAATAACCTCTGATTGTTTGACACTTAATATCCACTTATATTTGGTGTATTATTTTGTCACACATAATTATGTAATTGATTTATCCTTAAACCAAGGATACTGTCTTTGTAAGGGACTTCGTCTCAATCTCCTTTCATTGAGGCATATTTCGTTTTATACACAAATTTATTTTATACGGTGTATAAACCCCTTTAACTTTTACTTTTATACAAAAGGAATCTTTTTCGATGAAGCTTTTTACAAAAAGACAAAAATGAATATTTCTTTTAACTTACGCGGTGAAAATGACCTTTTCCGCCACCGCGAGTATTATTTGATCTTTGGCTTCCTCAACAAGCCAAAATGTTTTTAAAATAAAATAAATACCATATATTCTTTTATATATTTTGGTATTGAAAATGAATTTGATAAATTATTATATTATGTCAATATATATAAATGATATATTGTGATTGAAATGTGGAAATTTTATCATTCCTTTATATTGGTTTTATGTGTTATAATTTTATAATGGTACTTAGACATATTACAGGTGGTTACGTGATAAAGCACATGACAGGTGGTGCCGTGAATACCAGGATGGGTGGTTACGTTATAACCTCCAATGCATTGGGTATGGAAGTCGGCCGTATGGCTATTCCATTAAGTATGTATGGAAGTTGGCCATATGGCTATTCCATTAAGTGATATGTGTGTAAGTCGACCGTATGGTTATTCCACTTAAGAATGTTTATGTCCCAAGTTACCTTTATATGTTATGTGTTCTTTATATGGGTATTATGATAATATTTTGATTACAAAATGGTAAGTAATGATATTTTATTCAGTGAATAGTTTTTACTACTTCATAAAGGTGAAGGTATTACTTTGATAAAGTATACATGGTTTACTTATTGTTTTAAGAACTAACAGTTTTCATTCTTTGTGTATCCCTTACTGAGCTTTTTATGCTCACCCCAAGTTTTTTTGAAATGTTTTTTTCATAGGACATAATGTGGAATTGGGTCAAGGATGGGATCAAGGGAATGTCATGCTATCTAAAACATGGAACTAGACATGTTTCTTTTTAAGAGTTTTTATTTTCTGGAAACTTAGTAGAAGTTTCTACTATTTAATCTTTTGAGATGTAATAGTTATGATCTAATTCTCTAAAACTCTAAACCTGAAAAGATCCACAATGTGTAATCTTGTAATAACTCAAGATTAAGTAAGGTTTAAGGCTGGGGCCTTATAGTTGGTATCAAAGGTTGGTTTAGAAAACTTTAGGGATTAGGAGTTTTTGTTAGACACATGATTAGTCCCTATATCTATTATTTCAGTTAAATCCTTGTTTTATAACTTTTTTCAGGTCAAGTAAAGTCGGTTATGAATGGAAGGATAAGGATCTCAAACAACATTCCTATATCTTCCTGATGACATGCTTGCAATAATTATTACAAAGTCATGTTCGGATGATTGTGAAACTTTTTCTAGCATACAACTCACTTGCAAGCAGTTGTTTGAGATATCAAACACCTCCACTATACCTCATTATCATCATGGATAATGGGTTGTTTTTATAAAAATACTATTTTCACAATATTCTCATATTTTCAAGAATGGTAAATATTATCAAGGTATTTTCGAATATTTTACCTTATCACAAGAATTTGAAGCATATTATGATTTTAAAGATGGTGCTGAGGAAGGAGACCCTTGCGCAACCTATTTATATTTTATTTTAAAATATAGTCTCTTAGAACATACTTATGGTATTTTAAAAGGACCAATAATAGAAAGTTTCAACTCAAATTCTGTCCGACTATTTTATAGAAATCATGTTTTATCAGATGTTTTGGAATTATATGTCATAGATGATTATTTTCCAAAACTGTTTTTCTGTGAACACCCATATGACCCATGTTGTACAAGGTGTATTTGGATGGAGGAAGAAAATGATTTTGAAGGATATCTAAATCATTATTGTAATTCATGGGACTTCTACCTACGTGAGCAAGATGGCGATGAAACCGAGTGGACGCCATGATCAAGGTATGATGTTATTCATTTTGGGAATCGTTTTATTTTATCTTTTGGTGGTGAAATGAGACTTCAAGAATTAATATGTTGAGACCGTAATGAATTTGGATGAAAATGAGAGGCATAAGCAAACTATTAAGGTTAAAACAAGTTAGGGTTATTTGAATGTTTTATAAAAAGGACAACACGCAGACCGTGTGACAACCCGTCGCGTCGGACAATGCTGCGGGAATCGAACGCACAACTAAAGTGCGACTGGTATTTATTACCTACCACTGGACTATGCGAAGTCCTTGGTTAGTTTGAATGATTCTTTTTAGTTAGATGATTTTATGAATTAATAGTAAGTTTATTTTGGGTTATCTATGGAAATTTATTAACCTATCATGGAGGATATGTGATTAGGTTAATTACTTTCCAATAAGAGACATTAAGAGCAACAAATGTTGTTTGGAGATAAATTATATGATTTTACTTGGAAGACTATGTTACTAAATCCTTCAAATATTTGGGTTTTAATCTTATTTTGGTTTACTTTGAAGAATTTTATGGACAAATTGTTTATCGAATGGTCCTCGTTGAACTTTCGGTTTTTTTGGGAAAATTTTGGAGATTAAGAATAGATTTTCTTTTTATAAAGGGTTATCCTTTTCTGGATTATCTTATCTTGTACTAACCTTATTGGTTTTTGTTTTGGTTAGATTTTAAAGACATGGGAAGTATATAGTCCTCTTTTATGGATTAGGTGATTCTCTAGAAATTGATTATAGTACTCCTAATGCAGACAAGTCTTCCTAAATACTCGTCTTTTGGAGAAAATATGAGTTCGATTAAAGAATCAAGTAAAAGTTGGAAGTCTACGTGACAAGTAAGTATGTTTCATTATGATTTAGTTAGGCTCAAAAATAAATTCCTCAATGAAAAGTAACTTAAAACAAAAATGTTGTCTGTTATCTTTTCCTACTGGGGAATCGAATACCGTTTAACCCATCACAAGTTTGTGATTTTCTTATGGTTAACTTTCTCCTAGACATGTTTACTATCACTCTCTATCAGAACATGACCCTTTGTTTTTTCCACCATGTCCATATTTTCATTCTTGGAATCCTATTATGGGTTAACTCAGGTTCCCTCTATACTTATCTTTCTTTATTTTAAAGTGATTGTTTTACCGACTCTTGTTCTGATGTGGGACTTTCAAGGATGTTTCCAAGCTCAATTGTAAAATTACGAGGACGCAATTCCCAAAAGGGGGGAAGGATGTAACACCCCAGGTAAATAAAGAATATGACATTTTTATATTTATCCATATTTGTGAATAAAATATTAATATTACTTTAAAGGGGATGCTATGCTCGATAGCGTACACAATACGCAACAATGAGTTTCTTGGATATTGTACGTTGCACTCTAATAATAAAATAATATTATTTTAAATAATAGTTAACGCCTAGCCATTGTAATGGCAGGAATGAACAGAACTACCTACAAAATGGTTATATATGTTTTCCAAATATTTTTACTCTTTACAATAAATGTTAGAGGATAAAAAATGCGAATGAATCCAATTTTAGGCGTAGACATTCTAATATTATTTAAAAGTTTGATTAACCACCTTTTGAAGGAAAAACTCTTTTAAATCCACTTTTTGACAATTTTATGTGTTACATTTGACAAAATAAAATTCTTATATAGAATCGGGACATCAAAATTTACTTTGTTTAAATTTTTGGTGTCTTTCTGATAAAGTTCATTTTTTAATGAATAGTGAAAAATGTTGTATTTTAATTCAAAACCTCTTTTGAGTCTAGTTTATTTATATGATTAGATTATATTTTGGATTGTTTTTAAGTAAAATTAGAATATATTTTTACCATTTAATCCAATAGTGGTCATTGGAATTAATTTCACTTTGAAATTGGACTTAAACTAGTGTCAATCTTTTGATACTTATTGTTTCATAAAAACATGCTATTTGCTCTGACTGCGGGAATTAATTATAAAATTAATTAATTCAAATTATATGTTATGAATTTGGTAAAATAGAAATCATTTTTGAATTCAGAATATCAAATATATCTTAGGGTGAATTTTTGGTATTTTTCTGAAAATCTCCAATTTTTTGATGAATAGTGAAACCACAAAGTGGTGGTTACAAAATTTGATTTTTCGTTTAAATGGGACTTTACCACTTCTGTGATTTGAATTTAAAAAATCCAATTTAAATGATTTTAACTGTTAAGTAAAATGTGGTTCAATGTCATGAAAATAATTTTTGATGAAAAGTAACTGTTAAGTATTATTAATCACGATTAAAGGTAATTAGTGTGATTTAAGGTAAAAATGATACTATAATAGAATGAAAATATATTGAAACTTGTCCTAAACTTATTGGATGAGTTATGGACGACCAAGAAAACCCATGGGTCGATTTGTGGTACCCCATGGAGCCACATGGGTATGATAATGACATTTATGCCTTTTATTTAAAGTTAAAATAAAAATGTCACAAAAATGATTTGTTTTACTAAAACAATTTTTACATGTGGTTATAAAAGTCAGAATTTTGACTATAAATATTCATTGGAAAGATAAAAAGATTTAATAAATCATGATATTTGTTTTATAATTTTTAGACATTATATATATTAAATTATATATGACAGCATGATGATGTAGCGATTACCTCATTAATAAAGGATTTAAATAAAATTGAAAGATAATGTAAATTATAAGACCGAAACATTTCCAAAACCTATTGGATGGGTGGATGTCGAACCCTTATCACCTTATCTTTGAATTATATCAATGTGGTACCATTAAAATCTGAAAACCATTTGAAAATAAAGTAACATTTTATATGTTACCAAGAGTTCCCCTCCTCTCCTCTTATAAAAGGCCCCCACCTCTACCACCTTACCCACACCTCTCAAGCCTTTGGTTCGGCCAAGATCTTATCCCTTTGCCTCTCCACATCCCTTTCCTCATCCTAGAATCTATAACGTAGGAAGGAAGATCTTCAAGAAACCCTTGTGGTTCATACCAAAGGGAGTTACCCAATTTTAAGGTAACGTCTTCACTTGTGCTCTTTTGCTTTATTTTGCTTCTCCAACCCCCTGAACTCTTTTTATTAATTTATTATGTAACAAATAAAGTATTATCAATATACTAGGATGATATTATAATAATTATTCGAGCTACACTTACACACACCTTCATCGAATTGTTAATGAACATACTGTTTCTGTGGATGGCGGATTGCTGCCTCACGAAACGATGATTGTTCAACACTCATCTAACACCTTCAAAGGTGGCCATTAAGATGTAAATATGTTTATATATGATATATAATATTTTTATGTTTTACATAAGCTTATGTATTTTTCATTTGTGGCATACCTTTATGGCTTCCATTATGGGTATACGTGATATCTTCATTTTAGGAAGTGCAGACTACCGCCCCCTCAAAGTGATTTGATTCGTTAATGCCATATGTGGGATGTATAAAGGATGGATTTAAAGTTATTATATATGATGTTATACAAGAATTATAATATAACTTTATATAATTATTGTTTTCTTTCCATTAATGTATGAGATAGAAATGAAAGTAGCGTTCATGCGTACGTACGGCTTACCGTCTCCATGAACTGTGCATTTCATTTCTTATACTCAAATGTAATGTACTATTATAAGTACATATAATGGATATATATGATGTATGATACATATAAAGTATGAATAAAATTCTTAAATTAAAAATATACACATCTCTCATTTAGTTTTAATTCCACTAATATTTCATACAAATGAAAGTAGCGTTCATGCGTACGTACGACTTACCGTCTCCATGAACGGTGCATTTCATTTCTTACCTCTAAATGATTATGTTATATTATAAATAAATTTATATGTTAGATATATATGATATATATGATATCCAAATCAGAAATGTCATTATGGATATAAAGAACCTTTGACCATACGAACAACATGTAATTGTAAGAAGTCCACTTTTGACTTAAGAACGAAATATCGACAAAAAAAACATTATTAACTTAAATGATTACATAATGTTTCTAACATATGAATAATTTATATAAAAGGAATAATGAACTTGAAAAAGGTTCTTAAGAAAGTAGAAATTAACTCAATTTTATTATTCAGGACATTAAAGAATGATCGAGTCAAGTCGGACCCGAGGTAAGGGATCCTACTCCTCTCTTTCTTTTTAAGTACGCTCTTTTATGTCATTACTTTTAAAGACAATATTTCATGTTATTGTGATGTTATTTTATATTACTCTTACTGTAATTTTTATTTTCATATGATGAGATAACCTATTCTCTCTCATCAATCCATTTTGGATGTTTTGAGTAGCGCCGTTAGGCTGCCGAATTTTCGTAAGAGATTTAACCTCTCTTTATTTTTAAGTACTCTCCTTTTTGTCACTTCTTTTAAGCTCCTATTTTTTATGTTGGGGGATGTTCTTTTATATTCCTCTTTCTATAAACTTTATGTTAATATGATGAGATACCCTATTTGATCTCATCAATCCATTTTTGTAAGTTTTATGTGGTGCCGTTAGGCTGCCGAGTTTTTGTAAGGGATTTTTCATCTCACTTTTATTCCCGTGAGATTTATGCAACATTTGCCACAATTTCCTTTGATTGGTGTATGTACTACCCATTATTTTACTCATTATGTAATGTACTTTCATTTATGATTATTTACATCAATGTGGTATTGTCCTTCTTTCACAGGGTGTATGTTTCAAAAGATACCCATGTCGGTAAGGGAACCTTTCACCCTCCTCTTTTTAAAAGACTTCTTTTGTTATGTCTTTTAATTCACATACTATTAGTTTGGGATATGTTCTTCTATATCCTTATTGATTTAAATTTTATTTCCATGTGATGAGATACCCTTTTTATCTCTCATCAACTCTTTTTCTGAATTTTGTAGTGACGTCATTAGGCTGTCAAATTTTTGCAAGGGAACTTCTTAACCCAAATTTGATTCTTTGGGATAAACTTATACTCCTCAATATGTCGTTCTATGAATATGTGTGAATAAAATTGGATTGTTTTACACATAATATCAACTTATATTCGGTGTATTCGTTTTTCACAAATAATTATGTAATTGATTTGTCCTTAAACCAAGGATAACGTCTTTGTAAGGGACTTCGCCTCAATCTCCTTTCATTGAGGCATATTTATTTTTATACACAACATTATTTTATACGGTGTATAAACCCCTTTGAATTTTACTTTTACACAAAAGGAATCATTTTCGATGAAGCGTTTTACTAAATGACAAAAAGGAATGTTTCTTTTATCGTACGCGGTGACAACGACCTTTTCCGCCGCTGCCAGTATTATTTGATCTTTGGCTTCCTCAAAAAGCCGTAATGTTTTTAAAATAAAATAAATAACATATACTCTTTTATGTATTTTGGTATTGAAAATGGTTTTGATAAATGATTCTATTATGTCAATATATTTAAATGATATATTGTGATTGAAATATGGAAATGTTATCATTCCTTTATATTGGTTTTATGTGTTGTAATTTTATAATGGTACTTGGACATATTAAGGGTGGTTACGTGATAAACCATATGACGGGTGGTGCCGTGAATACCAGGATGGGTGGTTACGTTATAACCTCCAATGCATTGGGTATGGAAGTCAACCGTATGGCTATTCCATTAAGTATGTATGGAAGTTGGCCATATGGATATTCCCTTAAGTGATATATGTGGAAGTCGACCGTATGGTTATTCCACTTAAGAATGTTTATGTCCCAAGTTACCTTTATATGTTATGGGTTCTTTATATGGGTTTTATGATAATATTTTGATTACAAAAGTGTAATTAATGATATTTTATTCATTGAAAGTTTTTTACTACTTCATAAAGGTGAAGGTATTACTTTGATAAAGTATACATGGTTTACTTGTTGTTTTAAGAACTAACAGTTTTCATTCTTTATGTATCCCTTATTGAGATTTTTATGCTCAGCCAAAGTTTTTTTGAAATGTTTTTTTCACAGGACTTAATGTGGAATTGGGTCAAGGATGGGATCAAGGTAATGTCATGCTATCTAAAACATGGAACTAGACATGTTTCTTTTTAAGAGTTTTTATTTTATGGAAACTTAGTAGATGTTTCTACTTTGTAATCTTTTGAGATTAAATAGTTATGATCTAATTCTCTAAAACTCTAAACCTTAAAATATCCTCAATGTGTAATCTTGTAATAACTCAAGATTATGTAAGGTTTAAGGCTGGGGCCTTATACTACCATCCTAAAGTAACATCAACATTGGGGAAATTAGGAAGCTTCCTAATTAAGGAACCCCATTATTTCCCCACACTGTTACTTTCCCTCCCCCTATTCTATATATATGGATCTAGGGGAGGCGTATCAGAGAGCTTCACCAAGACTCGAAGTGTTGATGGAACACCACGATTCCAGACCGTTGAAAAATGATGCTGACCCAGGGGGACGTGATAGATGACACCGAACCAAAGGGGCGACATGCAAGTGGCATCTTTGGGAACCTGTAATGGGAATAAAGAACACAATCCACCATCAAGCATAGACGTTTCTCTGACATTTTCAGGTATGGGTTATTTTGTTGGTGAGTTTTTTATTCCCACTTTTTCATTCTTGAAATTATATGAAGAATGTCGGTCAACCGACTAATTGGTTGACCCACGATTCATTCGTCTTGGAAGGAGGTTATTGCAGGGATTTTTTGAGGGGTTAATCTTATGTTTAATTAATTTTTTTATTGAAATACCTTAATATCCCCCATAATATGAGCTAATGTGGAGGGTGTAGGCCTAATGAACCCAGCCCAAACCCTCTTCTATCTTGCTTCCCTTATGCCACCTTGGAAGACCGCGAGCATGTCGAAGAATGCGGGAAGAGGTGGTCAGTGGCTTGTTATCCGCGATGAATTGAGAATGCGGTCGGCTCGATGGAAGGCTATGGGAAGGGAGGCGGCATGAATTTCATGCCACCGGCGAATGGAATCCGCGACGGAGGCCGAACCCACCTCCAGCTGGTTTCGTAGTGAATGAGCACCACCGTCGCATCGCCAACCGAACGGACTCCAGGCCATTCGAGAATATGGGTAATGGTGGGGGTTACACCCCCACCCACCCCCACCCTGTGTCAGACCAAACTGGGATTCCGACCTTGACCAGGCCTCTGCCCTCAGCCAGACCACCACCCTCGACTGAACTGGTGCCCTCGACTGGGCTACCGCCCTCTGTTGGGTCACCGCCCTCATTGTCGGGTCATCACCCTTGGAGTGGGACGAGGCCATCAGAGCTTAGCCTCCACCCTCATAGTGGGATCCCTCCCTCAGAGTGGGCTGCTGCCCAAGTAGGACGTCGCCCTCAGATCGGGAGGCCACCCTAGCTGGCCGCCCCTTTGAGGGTCTCCATATTTTGGATGGTCCTCCGTTCGGGTTTTCCCCCATGGGGGTCGGGCTAGACCTCGGCATAGTTGGCCATGTCTGTCGTGGCCCAGCCCATAGTGGGTGGTGATGGGTCAGTCTGACCGGGTCTGACTGGACCGAGGCCCAACCGAGCCCGGAATCACATAAAGGGACATATCCTGAGAATCATATGTTCGTTTGACAAAACATTTATGGCATTGGGATCCTTGGATCGAGACGGACCATTTGGTTTACTCCTCTAGAGTTTTGGAGATAGTTGGAGTACTGCCGTGTTGGATCAAACCTGAATCCAATTGGGCCCTCAGAGCTAAAACACAAATAACTCATAGACCAGGTGTTTGATGGATGCACAGTCTATCACATATGAACCCTTACATCATGGTGGTCCTTTGGGTTACAACTTTTTGGGGCTTAATGAGGATCACGGTGCGACTGATATCTTAAGGGAAGATTCTACGAAATTTAAGCGCACTGGGTTTGAGGAATCTAGTGGCTGGATGTAAGGAAAATGTTGGAGACAGATCATGCATAGTTCAGCGCTTAGCAATCCTATATGGGTAAAGTCCTATGTGGGTCAGCGCTCAGCAATCCTGTGTGTGTAAACTCTTACCGATCATGTGTTTGTCATATCTTGTGTGGGTCATTGGGGTTGGTTAACTATCATCTCTGGGTGGGTTGGATCCTGTGTGGATCATTACAGGGGCTAGTACCTATCTGTCCTATATGGGCCGATCTTTGTATGGTTATATAAAGTGCCTCTTGACAGAATAAGATGATCTATTTTCGTGACTAATCATTTGTACTTATATACATCACTAAAAACCTAGTTTGACCTGAGACTCATTATGAGATGTCTTTACATTGTGCTTGTGATTGAGGTATGCTACTTGGTACTATACCTATGTGGTATACTACCTTCGTGGTGTTACCCTATGGTTTTTCATTATGGAATATTAAAATACCTTCGGGGTCTCGGGTTCCCTACTGGGTATCATTATACTCACCCATGCATGGGCATCACCCACACCTTTTTGTGTCGTGTGTAGACAATGTACAACATTCATCGAGGCTGAGGGAGCCAGGACTGGACGGTGCCTGGAGGTGGACCATTTTGTGTGTGGTGACGTGGGGGAGATGGACATGCGTGGAGTGCTGAGGAGGTGATCTTTACCTACTATTCATGTAAGAATCTTGGAGAATGATGCATCAGATTTTTCCTTTTCCTTTCAGTTGTATTGTATTTTTTGTTGTACTTTTACCTTTATAGTTAGGCTTGTATTCCGGCCCCCTTTACTCTCAGCACACTTTAAATACATCATTTTACTTCACAAATTCTTCCTGTTTTGTTCTTGGATAGTGTATTTGTAAAGGATTAAATTTTATTTCTTCTTTTATTGGGAGTATGACTTTTTGTGCCAGTCACTAGCCCCTGGCCTATGGAAGGCAGGCATGGGGGAGTCACGGTATGGGCCCCCGGGGATGGGTCGTGACAAAGTTGTATAAGAGGAGTTAGGTTCCACCGAAGAACTAGGACTGTGATATTTTCTATGAATCCATAGTGGTAAATGTTATGAGTTTTGTGTTTTGTTTGGGGAGTCCAGTATTGGTGCGGTGGCTGATGTATCCATACACCAGGACCTTGAATTCTGATTTTCGACTCAACGCATAAAAACACTGATATTTTTTGTTTTTGAAATGTTTTTCTTATGATTTCCCTGTGTCATCTCACCAGGTCTTACCTAATCAAAATGGTGCACCTGTTCCTTATCAGGATGCCACCACGAAGACATCCACCCATGTTTCCCAAGAGAGTATGAGAAGACATCCCACTGAGTTATGATGCCTTGGTGCAGGGCCCTCGTTACAACAGTGTCACCTTCGGGCGGTGTACTAGTAGCACCACCACCCATTGGTTAGCCATTGAAATGAGCCCCACCAGAAGAGGATACCCACCATATGAGCATGTTTCACGAGTTCTAGAGAAAGAGGACTCATATGATCCAAGGAAAGAAAGACCCACATGCAGCTGAGGACTGGATAGAGGATGTGGCTAGAGTTTTCTTCCTAGTTAAGAGAACAGTAGAGAATATGGTGATCTTAGCTTCTAGTCTTTTTAAATGAGTGACCATGAGGATGGTCTGCATGGTTATGAGGCTTTGGTACATGGACCATTTCCCAAGATGGTTCCTTCGGGTAGTTTTATAGCTATATCACTACCCATTGGTTAGCAGTTACAACCGTCAGTACATATAGATGAAACATGTAGGCTTAATGGATTACATATCATTCAACGTTAAATACCCCCATGTTCCTAGGCGATACTGACTCATAGGCGGATGAGGACTGGCATGAGGTGGTGGTAGAGAGTTCCCAAGATCTTCTCCAGCTTTCTCAGGAGGACATGTCGGTGGCTGAGTATTCATTGAGGTGTACCGGCCATTCTGGGTACTCAATGAATATGATATGATCCGTGCTTTGGGGCTCAGACTTCTATGTGAGGTGTGCTTGATGACATCCTATAAAACACTATTTCTCTATGAATTTTTACATTTGTTAGGGTTATAGAGAGAACCTCTATCGTTGAATGTTCTTTGGGTGAGAGGACACATCCAGTGAATATTAGTAGTTTGAAAGTAGGAAACATGGGCTAATCATAGAGACTTGGGCGTGTAAAACGTTTTGAGAAGAGGAAGTGATAGAGATAGACAAATCTGTAGGGATGTAGACATGGAAGCAGATATAGGAGAGAAGAATAAGGTTGTTTTGATTTATACATGTTACAAAACACCCCATATGTGGTCCCCACCAGGCTTAGGGAGCTAGAGGACAGGGGAAGGTAGTAGCTACATGCGGTCATGGAGTGTGACCCAAGGGCACTAGGAATGATTCAAGGTATGGTCCATGCCTACTATTAGCTAGCATATTAATAGACATAAGAACTAGTCATTCCTTCTTTCCACAAATCTTGTTCAATACCTAGAGTTTCTGGTTAAGACATTGACCTGACCCTCGCATTAAAAGATACAATAGGGAAGAGACTTAATAATCACAAATACGCTGATGGTGTGATCTGATCTTTGAGACGGGAGGTTCAGTTGGATGATCTTGGTGGCAACGTTGAGGCCTTACGACGTCAGTTTGAGAATTGTCTGTACATCCATAGTTCATACTCAGATTGATTGTATTAGGGAAAAGGTTTTAGTTTATCTAAAACGTGGTAATAGGGTTTTCCTTGGTTAGAGAAAAAAGAAAACCCATGAAGCACATGATAAACTAATCTATATGAGGGTGCGGTCAATAACTCTTGAGTCGGCCAGTATTACCCCCGTGGCAGTAGGAGTTTGGAGTTTTCAGCAGAAGTGAAAGAATGTGGGGACATCTTTTCAAAAGATATTTCCAGGATTAACTCATCGAAATGAGGGGGTCTTCTACTTTTGATGGATACAACCATAGTTTTGGACCAGACTTCTCTAGAGTAGCGGAACACTTATCAGCTCTAATGATAAATGTGGAGCCTTTCCTGTGGATGGAGGAGTTTCATCTGAGCTTTCAGGAGCTATGATATAGACTGACGAGTAGAAATAAACTATCCATGACATGGAGTTAGCAGCAGTCATCTTTGCGATGAAGATGTGATGACATTACTTGATGGGAAAACATTTTTAAAATCAATTCTGATCACAAGAGTCTCAAGAATATATTCTCTTAGAAGGAACTGAACATGAGATAGAGGTGATGTCTAGAGCTCCTCCAGGACTATGACTTTGAGATAGTCTATACTCCTAGGAAGGGGAACATGGTAGCAGATGAACACATCATGAGGTATGGTCTACAATTGCTGAGTGAGACAACATAGTAGCTAGCCACGTTTTAGATATCTTTCGTGGATAGAGATGAAGAATCATACATCCAGTCTATGACAGTCACTCCCTCAATCCTACAACGAGTCAGGGAGGTGTATCTTGGGAAAAAACTTACTTGGAGGCTCGAAGTTCTCAGATATCCTCTGGAAAGGCACATGATGGATTTTATGAAGGTGTAGAGGACGTCATTCTCTTCAGAGGATGTACCATAGTACCTGTGGTGCTACAGGAGGAGGTTTTGAGGGAGTTCCATGTGTCCCATATGGCGACAGATCCTAGTGTAGAGAATATTTACCAGGACCTCCGGCATTAGAACTGTTGGCCATGGATGATGAATGCAGTGGCAGAGTTCGTTTCACGATGCCTCACTTGTTAGAAAATAAAGGTTGAGGACTAGGTTCTAGCGGGCTTAGCTCAGCCACTAGAGGTGCAAGAGTTGAAGTGGTATGGGATCTCCATGGAATTCATGACATGGCTTCCATGTACATCAAAGGGACATGATTCTATATGGGTGATCATTGACCGAATCACCAAGTCGTCCCACTTTCTACCTATCCAAGAGTAGGGACCAATAGAGGGATTGTGACACACCTACATAAAATAGATTGTGCGAATTCATGAGCTGCCAACGATGATCATCTCTGACCATGACACATGTTTTAGATCCTAGTTGTGTAAGGGATTATAGGAAGTGTTCGGGACTCAACTATGTTTGAGCACCACCCTTCATCCTCAAACGGATGGTTAGACGGAGAAAACCATTTAGACACTAGAGAACATGCTACATGCATGTGTCCTAGTTTTTTGTCGTAGTTGGGAGGAACACTTTCTCTTGTTAGAGTTCAATTACAAAAACAATTATCCCTCCACTATCGGTATGGAACTATTCGGGGTCATGTATGACTAACCCTATAGATCACTTCTATGCTGGATAGAATCGGGGGAGTCATCACTTATGGGTCCGGAGTTGGTACGAGCGACCCCTGAGAAGGTGGAGATCTTATAGGAGCATATGAAGACTTCACAGAGTAGACATACGTCATACGCTGACAGATGAAGGATACCATTGTAGTTCCAAGATAGGGACCACATTTTCTTGCAAGTCTCTCCCCAATGGGGACTACAGAGATTTGGCTGAGGCGGAAAGTTATCACCAAGGTTTATCGAACAATTTCTACTAAATCAGATGATAGAAAAGGTGGCATACTTCAAGGAACATCCACCATAGTTGGAGAAGGTGCACATAGTCTTCTATGTATCCCACCTGAGGAGATACATGCACGACTCATCTCACATTATCGACCACGGTAAGATGGACTTCGTGATGGGGCGACATTTTCGGAGGTTCCATTGGAGATTCAAGATTGACAAGAGTGGGACCTTTGTGGTAATTTGATACCTGTAGATCACATACAATGGAAATAAGGAAAGATCTATGAGTGACCATGGGGGCGGGAGGCTCATATTCATGCTCAATACCCTCTTTTGTTTGATTTTCCTTTATTTTGGATTTAGAAGATGTAAATCACTAAGGTGGGTAGAATTTAATGTCTTGAAATTTCCATATAATTTTATTATTATATGGAATTATTTTGAGATCATGAAATATGACAACACATGATTTCGGGGCTCGGAGTGCCCGGAATGATCCATCGAAGTTTTGTTAAGTTTTAATTAGCACGCGTAAGCAGTTTTCTTAAAAATGTAGAATAACACTTAAATGGTTACCCGAATCATAAATATAAGGGCACCATTGCATTCAAAATGGTGGGTTTACCCTAGCCACGATTTATGTATAGTCGGTGCATGCCTCCATTGAGAAAACCCAGAAATGGAATAACCATAAATAGAATAATTAAATAATGTTAATTTTTTTTCAAATGCTTATAACTCACAAATGGTAACTCGGATTAAAAATCTGATACCACCTCGGAACTCATGATGGTATGAATTATTTTGGAAGATACTTACATTGGACAGTGTGGACCGCTAGGTAAGGTTAGTTTTTGGAAGTAAATAAAATAATTTAGTGGAAATTATTTTTTTTGTAAAATCTATAACAACAAAATGGTAACTCAGAAAAAAAATCTAAGAGTAACATTGTGTTCATTATGGTGTGTTTCACTTAGGGACATTCTAACCTCGACGGGCATGGGTCAAGGGTGGCTGTTAATTTTTTCTGAACTTTTTTTCATGTATATTCAGTAAATGCGTGAGTAGCATTTTATAACTTTTGAACCATTGCTCCGATTAAAAATATCAATGCACCATTGAATCAGCAACACTAAGATTCTCTTAAGAGAGGATTTTACTTTGACTGCAATAGATCTGGAGAAAATGTTTTGTTTTAAGACAATTTAAAAGAAAGGAAATAAAATAATTTTTATATTTTATATCCTAAACCTCCAACGGACAATTTAACAAGGTGGGGAGGATGGTGTGTGAAGAAATTAAATGACATGACCTTACAACCTAATGTAATGACAACGTTGGGGAAATTAAGAAGCTTCATAATAAAAGAGCCTATTTGTTTCCCCACGCTGTTACTTATCCACCCCCTCTTCTATATATATATAGAGGTAGAAGAAGTGTATCAGAGTTCTTTACCAAGCATTGAAGAGATGAAGGAACACCATGATGCCAGACCATTTGAAAATGAAGCCTCGCAAGCGGGAGGTGATGGATGGCACCGAACCAAGTGGGTGATGTGCGAGTGGCGTCTTTGGGAGTCGATCATGGGAATGAAGAACATGATCCACCATAAAGTGTGGAAGTTTCTCCAACGTTTTGAGGTAGGGGGTTATTTTGGTTGTGTGTTTTTGATTCCCTCTTTCCCATTCATGAAATTACATGAATAAAGTGGGTCAACCGACTAATCAGTTGACCTGAGATTCATTCGTCTTTGCGGGAGATTATTTTGGGGAATCGTGTGGGGTTAATATTGTGTTTAATTTAATTGTTTATTGAACTCCCTTAATATACTCCATATTATGAGCTAATGTGGAGGGTGTTGGGATAACTAACCCATCCCGAACCCTCCGTTATCTTTATTTCCATGCGCCACCTTGGAAGACTGCAAGCACGTTGATGCGCGCCGCATGATAAGGTCAGCGGCTCATCAGCCATGATGAATAGAGGAGGCAGTCAGCACGAAGGCCTACTATAGGAAGTGAGGTGGCACAACTGCCACACCCTCAGAGAACGGAAGCCGAACCTGCATCTGTTTGGTTACGCAGTGATTGAGAGATGTTTCCGCTTTGACAACCGAACATCCTCGGGGCCGTTCAGGAATCCGGGAGATGGGGGGTTACACCAACCCCCCACCTTCATGCCGGAAAAAACTAGGATTCCTCCCTCGACCAGGCCACTTCCCTCCATTGGGCCACCGCCCTCGGAGCTAGTCCCCCGCCCTTGGAGCAGGCCACCACCCTACGTGGGTCGGGCCGCCCCTTTGAGGGACGCCCTATTCTGGGAGGGGCGCCCCCTAGCTGGTCGGGCTAGACCTCAGCCTAGTGGGTTGAGTCTGTCATGGCCAAGCCCAAACCGTGTCCGGACGGGTAAATCCAACTGGGTCAGATTGGAACCGGGCCTGACCGGGCCCGGATTTACATAAAGGGCGATATCATGAGAACCAGATGTCCATTTGATGAACCTTCTATGAAGTTGGGATCCTTGGATTGAGGCCATAATTTTGTTTTAATCCTCTAGATTTTTGGAGATAGTTGGAGTACGACTGGGTTGGATCGAACCCGAATCCAACCGGGCCCCCGAAGCCAAAACTCTTATAACTCACAAACCAGGTGTCTTATTGATGCATTGTCTGTCGTATTGAAACCCTTATGACATGGAAGTCCTTGGGTTACTATTTTTTTGGATCATAGTGAAGGTCAAGGTATGATCGATATATTTAGGTCATATTCTATGAAACTCGAATGCACCACCTGCGAGGATTCTAGTGGAAGGTAGTGAGGTTGAGGTTGGAGACATATCATGTGGAGTTCAGCACTCAGTGATCCTATGTGGGTCAGCACATATTGATCATGTGTGGGTTAGATCCCGTGTGGGTCAATACTTAGCGATCATGTTTGGGTCAGCACATACCGATCCATTCTAGGTCAGATATGGTGTGGGTTAGTGCTCAATGATCCTGTATGGATAAACACATACCGATCATGTGTGGGTCAGATCCATTGTGGGTCAGTGGAGGTTTGTTACCTATTGACTCTAGTTTGGTCGGATCATGTTTGGATCATTTCGGGGGTTACTACCTATCGATCATGTATGGGTCAAACTCCATATGGCCAGAAGAAGTTCTTCCTGATAGAATATGATGATCAAGCTTCGTTACTAATCATTTTTACTTATATACTTCAGTGAAAACCAGGTTTTAGCTGAGACTCTTTTTGCGCTTTCTTTACATTGAGCTTGTGATTGAGGTTATGCTACGTGGTACTATACCTATGTGGTAAGCTACCTTCATGGTATTAACCTATGGTTTTTCTTTGTAGAACATTATGTGACTTTTGGGGTCTTGGGGTCCTTACTGAGTATCATTATACACACCCCTACACCGGTTTCTCCATCACCTTGTAGAGTCTTGTGCAGACGACAATCAACATTGATAGAGGTAGAGGGTGTGAGGACGAGGCAATTCCTAGAGGTAGACCATTACGTTGTACTTGTAGATTAACAGTTAGCCTTGTATTCTTTCCCATTTTACTTTCATCACCCTTCTACTATAGAAATTTACTTCATAGTTTCTTCTTGTTATGTTCTTGGATAGTGTTTTTGTATCTAATTAAATCCAATGCCTTCCCATTTTAGGGAGTATGCCTTCTGGTGATAGTCGCTAGCCCCTGGCCTATAGACGGCAGTCTTGGGGTAGTCCCGGCACATGCCCCAGGGTACTGGTAGTTATAGTAATTATAATATTTAATTTTATCATTTAGTTTTCATTTGTTTAAAATGAAAATTAAATGAATGTAGCGTTCATGCTTACATAAGGCCTTCTGTCTCCATGAACGGTTCATTTCTGTTCTTAAATCGAAATACTACAAGTTAATATATATATATATATGATATTTTAAATGTTATTTAAACCATGAATATAATTCAGGAGATGATGGATCTATGTCTATATGGACAATTTGTAATCACAATAAGATCATTTTTGACTCAAGTAGCGAACAACGAATAAAATTCTAACATGTACTCAAATAATTAACTAATTTTTATGACAAGGTAATAAGAGATATAAAATAAATTATAAAGATGAAAATTTTTGTGATTAATGTATAAATTAACCTATGATTATTATTTAATAAAATAAAAGATGAAATAGAAAAGTTAAACTCAAGGTAAGGGATTTCACCTCAATATCATTTCATTGAGGAATATCATAGTGTTTGTACCTTTATTTTCCTATAAAATGTATATACAACCATTTTTACATTTCATATCATTAATAACTATATATTCACGATATTTTACATTTTCAAAATGTTATTCTATAATGATTCGTTTTTATGTGTTTATCAAGAGGTAAGGGACTTTTTAACTAAAAACATCGTTTTACTATTATGCTGATATATTATTTTAAAATAATTCCATTTTATTTCCATGTTTTCAAAAAAAATTTATGGAATTATTAGAATGGAATTAATTTTTTTAAAATATCAATTATCAAAATTATTTTATATGTTTTAAATTGGTATGAGACACTTTGTTTCAAAAATATATTTTATAACTTATTTTATTCGTTTTTTGAAAATAAATTGTTTTTCTTATGAATGAAAAATAAATTTTATGAGTTACAGGTTGAAAATTTAAATCTTTTATGAATTTGTACTTGGAAATTTGACAGTTGAGTCCAATATAGATTATATGAAAGTTTGAGCCCCATTATAACTCATAGGTGAGCCCAATATAGCTTATACGAAGGCTTGAGACCCATTATAGCTTATGAAGGACATGTGATCCTGATATATATTGTACAAAGGGTGAGCCCCATTATAGCTCTGCAATGCATTATGTATTCTAGTGATGGAATTCAACAGTATGGTTATTCAATTAGTACGAGTGAATATAAGAGAGAAATTGTAATAATGTACCAAGGAACCTATGTTATTTCTTAATGCTTACTAATTAGTTTTTATGAAAATTTTCATAATGGGGTTTCATGTATTCAATAGACTAAAAAATTACTTTTTTAAGTCCCTTATTCAGATTTGTGTGGTCATCCCATGTTTTTAAATTTCTTTCAAAGGTTATAAGATTGGTAAAGACAAATAAGATGTAATAATGATAGTATTGAATACGTGTCTTGAAAAGATATCCAGGTTTATATGAAAAGGGTTTCCTTTTTTGAAAAAAATGGATATTGAGTATAAGTGTCCACTTGTAACATATGAGTTTACTATTTAAGAGTTTTTCATAATTATCTAAAAATATAAACCTAAAATGATCCAGAATTTGAATTATTGACTTAACTCAAGATTATGTAATGTTTAAGGATGGGGAATTATACGGACGATAAGATCATGCCATAAAATTACGCCACCATAATAAATATTGGAACCCATCTAATATGTGCAGTTTAAATACCATTACCATTAACACAGTTGATTAGTACATATCACTTGTTTCCCATCATGGATCAGGATATACCAATTTATTATTATGGACCGGGATTCACTTATTTCCTGTTGTGGATTAGGATACACTAATTTACCATACTGAATCAATCCCATGGAATAGTTTCCCAATATTGTCTCATGATATTTGAAGCATTACCCAATACTATACAGATACAGATATGTTTTAGTTTTCATATAATTGAAATCATACATATGTTTTCCAAAATATTATAAAATATTCATCATATCATAACCTCTAAAATAAAATTATCTTTATAAAAATTTATTTATATTCTAACTTTTGAAAATGATATTGGTTTCATAATCGTTTCTTCATTTCATCACTACAAAGATAAATGATGAAAGAGTGGGTTTAATAATTATTTTATCAAGGTATTTCCTATGGAAGGGAAAAGGGTTTCATATAAAAATTTAAATCATATTTTAAACTATTTAGATTAATAATATTTAATGTTATCATTGGTTAATATCCCTATAAAAGCATAAGTTAAAACAAAGGATGTAATCTTAGATGGAGAATGACATTGAATGATTAATCATGTTAAATTTTTCAAGAAGAATATAACATTTCATTGAAAATAACATTCTACAACTAAATATTATGATATATTTCCTAAATAATTTTCATTATAAATTATCTTGAAAACAATTAATAAATGATTAAAAATCATTTAAACCATTAATTTAGGAAAATATAAATTTTAATTTAAAAATATCTACATTTAAAATAAAAATAGAATAATATGTTACATGAATATTTCCTTCCCATCATGTACTTCATGATTCATATATAATATTTTTCATGATTACGGGATGTTTTATTCATGACATACATGTTAAAAAATATTTTCGTTTCATATTTTCTATGAAAAACAAACAATTTTTTTTGAAAACTATATAATGATTATGTTAAATTATTTTAAAAAAAGTTTAAAAAGTTTAAAAATGTATTTAGAAAATATATCTATAGTAGTCAGTCAGTTTTTAAAACATTTTTAGAAATCATGGTTTTGGAATAAAGTAGATTTTGGATGGTTGAGATAAACAAAGTTGATTTTTAAAATCATTTTGTCAATTACTTAAAGTAGAAAACAGTTGAAAATTTAATTATTAATATCATAAATAACCAAAATAGTTTAGATCTATTGATTTTATTGGGATATTGTTCATTATATTTCTTTATTAAAAACATATAACCAAAAAATCTAGAAAAACAATGTGATTGTAAAATAATGTATTTTACAATTTGTAAATTATCAAGCATAAGAACCATAAAATAATATAATTAAATGAAACTAAAAATATAATCCTAATAAATAAAATGATTATATCTATAGTGACCCAATCATGAAATAATTATAAATCAAAAAACATTTTAGGAATATATAATACATCACACAAATAGAGTCCCTGAGACCATATTAGTTTACAACAATTGGAATCATGGAACAGATTACTCTAATCTTGTGAAATATCTTCATTACCTACACTAAAAATGTTATCCTTTAGTATCCCTAACTAAAACCATTCATTATAACCTGGGTAAAAGAAAAAAATATATATATGGTGACCTCAGATGCCCATTAAGTGAAAATAAGGAAGACATGTAAACAGAATCATGATCATAAGGGTATGCGATCATGATAACAAAAATAGAATATCATAGACTATGTATCAAGGATAAAAATCAACCATCATGAAATAAATATTAGAAGCTCAATATAAATTAATCATAAGTAAATAAATAATATATTCAATGGAATAATAATATAATAATAGAAATGTAATTTGTGGCACATTGATAAATATATAAAATATTGTCAATAGTTTTCAAGGCAATGTTGGAAATGCCTTCATAGTAGTATGGGATCAACCTCCATAACGTATTAGAATTCATGTTTCACTCCCATGTCCATATTAGTATTACAGGTTCATTCCATATACCATATTTGTAGTAATGGTTCACTCCCTTGGAAATATTATTATTGAAGATTCATTAATCATACAATCCTGGTAGTTGTGGGTTACTCTCCTGAAATCTTAGTAGTCAATATTCATTCTTAATATAATATTAGTCTATATAATAATATATAAATAATTACCCAATGAATTATAGGGAGATATAATTGCCACACATCTCATAATTAAATCATACAAACATGTTCCACAACATCATAAACACTCAAATATTATCTAAAAAATGGAATAGGTGCTATAAACATTTTATCATATCATAATCTATGTAAATATTACATGTTTCATAACCATTTGATCTAAATAATGAACCATTAAATGAAATGGATTTCTTACACATGTTCCAAAAAAATTACAAACCATTTATAGAATGAATAATAATTTTATTCATTAATTATATCAATTTATGTCATCTTATATGGGTAAGTAATTTGAACGATCACTTATAACATGTAATTTTTTTAAAAGTAATTTCTGAAAACATAAAAAAATTTAACAATCCTTTTCTTTATAAACAATTTGAAAAAACATAACGAATCATGAAAAGTAATTTAAAATATTTATTGAGGAGAATAGATTTTTTTCCTTGAAAATTATTCTTTTTAAACATGAAGTATTTTCAAATCCTATTTCCAAATCTTATAAATTAATGAAGAGAACATGTAACGAAATATTGAAACCCGTTTGGAATCCTTTTTCCAAGAAAACAAATCAAGGAAGTTTAAAAAATATTATTTACTTTCCCTTGAAAATATATTTGAAAACATATAAATTAATCAATAAAAAATTCATTGAAACATATAACATTTTATTAGTATCCTATTATATGAAAATAAAATTAATATATCATTTGAAACAATTTTATTAACGAAAATAATCATTAAACCTTTCAATGCATCACATACCACTTTTATACATTTTAACCACAATCCCCATAAAATAATATCATTACATGAATAATGTAATATCATTAAAAGAAGGATATTCTTTATATAACACGTAAAATGGAAGTATAGAAAACTTGTAAAAGAACATATGTGCATAACAAAACATGTCCCTCCAAGAAGAAAATAGAGAAAAACAACTACCCGTCTCAATTGGTAACATTTAAAACATAAAAAAGAATGAAATAGAGATCATAAAATATATATTAAAATATTTATAAATTTAATTATAAATTCTATAGAACATATTCATTTTCATTATATATATCATAAAAAATTATTGACTAGTGAATAAGGTATGTATCATGCAAGAATAAAAAGTGAGTTTAAATTACCTTACACCTTTTGCAATAGTAAAATTGTAAGTCCCATGAAATAATGGATACAATATAGATATTAAAATTCCATAATATTCATAATAATATTAATAAAATACATTCTTGTAAAGTATATAAATCATAGAGAAGAAGTGAGTTATTAATATGGCATGTGTCCCATAGAAATAAAAGTGAGACATAAGTCACTTTAATTATTTCTGATTCCCTTAATATGTGTCTAAAACTCATGTATATTTGTTCTAAAAATATTATTAACTTATTAAAAAATATTTATTATGTCATATATGATTAATTTATTACATTATATTACCTGTTTATTAACAATTCCATGTTGAATCCACTTTTTGGGTATTAATCACTTTGTTTATCATATACGTTTTACTTGTTATTCTGGATCATATTAATCCTATAATTATGTAATTATTTTCATATTGTATACCATTAATTATTTATACTATATATTTTTTTCAAATATATATATACATGATAGATATAAGAAATGGAATAAACCATTCATGGAGACAGTAAGTTGCATGTATGTGTTTTCTTATCGTACCGAATACAAGAAGGTAAATGAAATTTATGTGAATATATATTATTAATTTAGAGTTATAATTTATATTAAGTGTTATCTATTTAATATATAAATTTTTATAAGAATTCATTAAATGGTTATTTTTTAAGAACAATATCATCACGTCGTAGAGAGGCTCGGCTGTGCATATGCACGAGTAAAGCTATAATTCTCTTAATAGTAAAAGGGTGAGAAATTATATTTTATATTAATTATACAGAAATAATATAATTTCATATTTATTATTTATAACCATTATATCCATAATTATACCCATCCAAATAATTTTGTGATTAAAAATAGATTATAACACGGTGTGGAGATGGTAGTTCATACGTATACACACATGATAATTTCCTTTTTTATATGGTGAATAAAAACTAGAATATGGTTGTTTTATAATAACAAAAACATCTAATAAAATTTGGGATACATTATTTATTACTTCATAATGTAATAAATTCATGAATAAGAATTAGTAGAAGAAATAAATTTTGAAATAGTCGGTAAGAAGATTACATCTTCTTCGATGATCTCCCTATTGATCTTCTCCTAGGGGCGCTAGAGATTCTCATTTTAGAATACCATATAGTATATAATGTTATTGGGGAAGATTTGAAGGTAAATTAGTGGGTATTTGTTGAGATTTTAGGCTCATGGTGGTGTGAGGAAGTGAAGGAGTAGGTGCACATTTATAATTTATTTGATGTGCACTTTAGGAAATGCTTAAAATAATTCGTTTATATTGATTTACATTTAATTTTAAATATCTAAAAAGTGAAATATTTTGCTTATAATATTAATAATGGTCTATATAATCATAATATAGTATTTCTATAAATTTTTCGGTCACAATACTAACCATATATTGTGGATTTATCCATTGTTAAACCACTTAACATTTATAATGAAAACATGTATGTTTAGAATTTAGGTTTTATATTATTACTATAAAATTCTAAAAGAACAGAAAATGGATCATTTGTTAAATTTATAAAATTATTATATCTATTTTTCATAAATTTATATTTTTATGAATTATATATATATTAATAAAATATTATTTATTTTAAAGTATACTTTATATCAATTTTGATAATATTAAATATTTTTCTTTTTAAAAATATCCTAAAAACATGATAACATAATGAAAATTCAAATACCTCATTAATATTTTAATGTTATCTATAAAATTATTTTAGGTCAATAATTATGTTGAATTATATTTATTTTTAAAAATATTAATGTCATTTATTTTATACTTAAATTAATTAAACCATTACATTAGATATTAATTAATATTTGTATTACCTAAAATATTACAAATAAATTATATTGATGAGGATAAATTTATTTTATTTCAAATGAATATTAATTTACTAAATTTTTTTATATATAACCCTAAATTAAAAATGTTATTTTTATTAGAAATAGGGGAATGAAATTTTTATCATAACATTAAATAATGTATAATAAATTTCATATTCTCAATTAAGTAGATCAAAAGGATATAATTAATTCTTAATGTAGAATTTGGTCTAAATACACATATAAAATATTATTATTACATGATTTAGGGTAATTTTATAATATTATAATGTCATTTTTTCATTTAAGCACCTGATTTACAATTATATGTGGTAAATCATAATTTACTAATTGTATTATTCTAAATTACCAAAATTAAATGATACGTATTTACATAATTTGTAAACTATAATTCCAAATATAATTTAAAACCAATTAGAAATATAAGTTAACGCTATAATTTATTTTAATGAAAGTAGTTGTTTTCAATTAAAATGTAGTATAATTTACTATTCATCTAAACATTATCTTTATCAGAAAAATATAAAATATTAAACCAATGAAAATTAATATATACCTATTTCAAATAAAAAAAATTATTTTAAAAATATATTATACAATTGTTTCAGAAATTTTATTTAAAATTTGTTCTTATTTAAAAGGTGAAAAAATTACCCTTTTGAAAAATATACGGTGTTATGAAAAAAAAATCATAGATCAAATCTTATTCTTATAAAATCTATTCTTTTAATATAAAATTAATTTTATTGAATATATAAAATATATATTATTTTAATATAATTTTCTAAAATTAATAAATTTAAAATATTAATACAAAATGACTTTTGGAAAAGAAAATTAAAATTATTTCATTTATATTAAATTTATTAAAAATTAATTTCTAATTAATTAGTAACCAATGAATTAACATGTTCATAAGTTAGTTAATACTATTCATACCTACTTATTTAATATATATTATTATATTACTTATATAATAATATTTTGTTTTGTGGAAACTCGATGTCACGTGTAACGTAAGCCATGTCAGTCCCACGTGTAGTGCAAGCCTAACTTGGTGTTTCATATAATGTTATTCCAAAATAATATTTTTATAGAATAAAAGTTATTTTTAGTGTTATGGGGAGTTAAAAATAATGAAAATATTAAATTAATTTGGAATAAATAAATTGAAAAAGTATTAGGGCGTTACATTGACACCCCCAAAGGAATTTCCCCCTAAAAATTCATGTGGGTTATCAATAGTTTAATAGTTGAATTTTTATATCTTTGAAACCCAAAGCGTAAAAATGAATACTAAAATATCCTTACAAATTTTTTGAAATATATCAATTAACCAATGTAATAGATAATAGGTTTCAATATAGGATAACACAAGTGGGATATCAAAACATAGACATGGATGATAAATCAAATTATCATGTTCTGATAGAGTGTGATAGAGAAAAATGTCAGATGAAATTTAACAATCACAAAGCCATTAAAATGAGATGGTTTCAGAGACCATCTGTCTTAATAGAAACAAATGTACTAGGATAAAAAAATTTGGTCACAGGATCCTTTATCTGGAGTTAAATAAATTTCATTTGAAGAAATGCTTAGTTGATTTCAGGATAACTTACCCCTTTATTGTTCATTGATAAAATTCCATGTCAAATATTATAAAAAAAATGAAGTTTAATTTTACATTACCTAATAATTATCTGATCATAATATCCATAAATATATTTATAGGCCATTCTATCTATCTTTATCAGGTGATAAAGGGTAGAAAAATCTATCATGTATGCATTAATCCATCTATATTGAGATAATACTATAATCTCTAAAAAATCCAACAATTTCATAAATTTTTACCTTTATTATCATTCTATAATATTAAAATCCAAATCATTCAAAACAATGTCATAAATTTCCAAATTCGAGTTATCATTAATCCACCAGACAATTTAATGTAGGTCATTATTTTCACACACCACACGTGTGAATACCTTTATAGTATATTCTCATGAATCATGATAATAACCTAATTTAAAATATATCCTTATTCAAAAAAGCAGTTTTTTTCATTTCTAAATTTTATTGTATATTTTTATTTTAGCAAAAAAATTTGTAACTGTCATCAACGATATCATAAAAGCATGTCAACAAGTCCTTAATTAGTTATAATGTAATCTATACTATCCTATTTACTTATTCATTTCCATAATATACTTATCATAACATATAGAACATATAAATGGTTATCTTCCCATATTCAAAATTTCACCTTTCCATTAAATTAATTTTATAGTACATTGGAATCATTCAACATAAATTTTCAAATCCCAAAAAATTATAAACTAAAAATTCTGTTTATATTTCACCAATAATATAACATAATTATTAAATAAAAATAAATTAAAACATAAACTATTCCTCTAATTTCATAATTCAAAATAAGGATAACTAATCCTATTGCTTAATACATTTTTTCTTCCATATTACATTTTTTGTCCCACCATCATTAGTAATATTACCATTAATCAAACCTAATTTCTAATCCTCTTCAGGATCATTTCATTTACGAAAATGATTTTCATAATGACAATTCATTATAAACTTAAATAATTTAACTAGTAATGGTGTATTTGGGTGTCCAATATTCCCATACATTTCATCAACCGAACCCTTCATTTTTTACTATTACTTGGTGACCTTTTACACAGTCAAAATATCATCATGTTCCTTTAATAAAGTCACAAATGTAATTCATTCCACATTCATGACACAAAGAAACACCAATATTCATTCTTCTATGGTATCCATTATTAAAACTCTTAGAGAACACCTGTTTTCTCACTTTAGTGAGTCTTAGAGTTGGTTAAGGGAGAGATTGGGAATCATGTTCTGTGAAAGATTGAATTGGAATGATCAAAACATCATTTACTAAAATTATTGTCCCATTTTTCTATTCATCCACAACTTCTTCTTCACATTAAACTTTAATCTAGTTTCATAATGATCCCTAAAATTACTAGAATAAAAAATCGGAGTATACTAAATATTTATCATAATAGAAACCACATAATCCTAGAAATTTACTTATATGATGTCCAAATCATGACACATACTTGTTTCGTCTATGCAAAAATATTTTATCCTAGGACATTCATATCCATGATATATATATCTTTCACAATAGTTCAATAATAGTTTTTTAATTTCAAAGGCATATCCCTTGGGACTGTTAAACCAGGTGTGCTGCAAGGCCCATTATTGTATACTAGTTTACGACCGAGTTTGGCCAGACGCACTTTGTCATAGTTATTACCCCTAGGTACATATGTGCTAGATAGGCATCAAATTATAGATTTTAGATAGATATGTAATTATTGGAAACTACTCACAATATTCTTTACAAAAATTCCAACACAATCTATGAAGTATTAACCCATCCATAGACATATCCCTAGAGACACCACAAATCATATACATATAAATATACTTAAGGATATCAATAATTTTCATTCATACTGGTTTCCAACTATTGAATAATCCTTTTCAATAACACGAACTATAAATTAACAATCATAATTTAAATATATATTATATCACTTTTTTATAATACATAATACATGACACAAACATACTCCCAAATACCATACTTGTTTAGTGTCATTGGATACTTACAACACATTATTATCATTTAGTGAATGATCTTAAACTTATCCCATAATGATCCTCCCCTTTAATACCCCTAACTAAAACCAATCTTTATAAATTTGAAAATTTTAATCATAAAAAAAGGGTTGAGAATAGATTCTTTGTAAGGGTAAACAATGGATACATGTAAACTTAATCATGGCATAAGGGTATAAGAACATGATAATGAAAATAGATGATCATAATATTTATATCAATGACCACAAAAAAGAATCATGGCATTAAGAATGGATCTTACGAAGACACGAATCAGAAGGAAATAAATAACCAAATCCATTAAATGATAACATAAGAATTAGATATGGAATTTGTGTCACACACGTAAACTTATAAAATAATATCCATAGTTGTTAAGAAATCGCTACCAAGGCCATCTTCATAGTATGGGTTCACACTCTATACCACCTTAGAATACATGTTTCAATACCATGTCCATCATAGTACTATCATTTTATTCCCCATACTATCTTGGTAGTCATGGTTCACTCCCATTTTTATTTTATTAGTAAATATTCATTGTCAATACTATCTTGGTAGTCATGGTTCACTCACATAGATATATTAGTAGCCAAGATTCATTCTTAAGTACATATTAATCATTCTCATGAGATATAAATAATTAATGAATGCATTGAAGGGAGATATAGGTCTCACTTATATCATCATGAAATAAAAAAAACATGTTCCACAAGACCATAAACAATAATATCATAACTAATCAAATGGAATGGGTTTCATAAACATGTATTCATATCATAACATATGAAAAGATAAAGGTTTCATAATAATTTCATCAAAATAATAACTCGTTAAAAGAATCATGTGTCTTAAAAATAATTCCATTCGAAAATAAAACATTCAGAGAAATAATATGAGTTTTATTATGGAATTATAATTTTCATCCCATATTATATGGGTAATGATTTTGAATGATCCCATGGAACATGAATTATTCTAAAAAATCAATTTTCCAGAACTAAAAAATTTCAAAAAATTTTTCATTAAAATCACTTTCAAAACATATAAATAATATTAAAAATTAATATAAAATATTTTTTGACAAAAATATCTTTATTCATAAAAAAATCGATTTAAAATAACATTTTGAAAAATCTTTTCCTAAACATATAATGGACATATGAAAACTTATAATGGAATATTTAAAACCATTTGAAACGTTTTCCTTGAATCATATAAAGGAATATTTAAAAAAAGGAAATTAATTTTCACTGCAAATAGATTTTAAAACATATAGGGAAAGGCTGTAAAAATAATTTAAAACATAACACATTTATTTAAAATCTATTTCCTTGAAAACGATCTTAATAGTTCTTTTAATGGATATATTTTGAGGAAATTTTTTTTAATCATTTCAAGGTATCCTAAACCACAATGAAAATTTTGAATCAAAATCCCCATTAAATTATTACATTTCAAAAAATTAATATATTATTATAAGAAAGATATTCCTTATATAACATTTAAAAAGGCCATATATATATATATAATGTAAAATAAGATAGGTGTAAAAAAACGTTTCTCTCCAAGAATAAGACAAAACATCCATACTCATTTTGTAAATTTTGAAATGTTAAACCCAAATAATTATATATCATAAAATTATAATATAAATACCCATTATGTAAATTATAAAAATCACTGTAAACATTCATGGTCAGTATGTATACCACACAAAATAAATGAGTGGTGAATATGGAATTTATCATGAAAAATTAAAAATTGAGATGAAATTCCCTTACCCCATTATAATCAGTCTAATTATATAACCCATGAAATAAATATAACTGTCTGGATATAAAAATAACATAATACTCTATATAAAACTCATAAAATAAATTCATAGTGAGTATATACACCATTAAAAATAAGGGAGATGTGAATATGGTATGTGTCCCGTAGAAAAAAAAATTGGGATATAAATCCATTTTCGTTGGTAAGATTCCCTTCATACATGTCTAAACCACCTATCATGTGGTGTTAAAAATATTATTAAATTATAAAAATATGAATAATATTTATTATATCATATATGATTCAATTATGACTCTATATTACTAGTTTATTATCAATTCTGAGATAAAGAAACGTTTCGTGTAATAATTATTTTTTTTGTAGGTGATTAGACTTTTCATTATAGATCTTATTGCATAGATCCCGATTTAATTACGTAAAAATGTAAAACAATATTTATATATCATAATTATTTATTATATTAATAAATTTTAAATATAGATATATGAAATTGAATACACCGTTTAAGGAGACAGTAAGCTGTATGTACTCATGAAGGTTGATTGTGTTTTCTTATCATTAACAATGCAAGAAGGTAAAGTACATACATGTATATATATATATTATTCAATTAAAATTATAATTCCATATAATTTAAATATATTCATAATATAATTTTTTTAATTATTATTGAAATCGTTAACATGGAACATGAATCTCATCACGTCGTGGAGATGGTAAGTCATACGTAAACATGAGCTACAATATTATTCTCTTAATCCTAAAATGGTGAAGAATTATGTAGTATATCAATTATAAATACTCAATAAAATTTCAAATTTATTACCTATATCATTTATATTGATCATTATTTCCCTCCAAATGAATTAGTGACAAAAAAAGACTACACCAGGATGTGGAGATAGTAAATCATACATACGCATACCCGGTACTTTAATTTTTCATATGATTAATAAAAGGTGTAATATGATTGTTTCATAATCATAAAATTATCTCATAATATAGGTGATATGGTAGCTCTCATATTATGATGTAATTGAAATATGAAGATGAAGTAGAAGAAGAAACAATTTCGAAAGAGTCGGTAAGGAGGTTACCTCTTTTTTGATGATCTCCCTCTAGATCTCCACTTAGGGACATTAGAGTTGCACTTTTGAAAATAAAATCTCCTCTATAATGTTACTGTGGAATTTTATC
The DNA here is from genome assembly GCA_963277665.1 of Viscum album. NCBI lineage: Eukaryota > Viridiplantae > Streptophyta > Magnoliopsida > Santalales > Viscaceae > Viscum > Viscum album. The sequence goes on from OY728146.1 coordinate 530,753,710, forward strand.
AGGTAAATTATAATTTTTTTGTGGATCTTTAAGGCTCAAGGTGGTCTGAGTATGTGATGGAGTAAGTTCTTTTTTATAATTTAGGTGAGTATAAGTTCATTAATCTCTTAAAATAATAAATTTATATAAATTTATATTAAATTAAATATAGTTAAATGGTGATTAATAAAAAATAATAAATGTTTATGGCTAAAAATACTCTGAAAAATATTTCTTTTTCATGTTTGGTTAATAATATCAACATTATCTTTTTCCCTTAACCCTTAGTTAGACCCTTTAACATTTACCAAGACAACATTGATTTTTAATCTTTATGGTTGATATAGTTACAATAAAATTACAAACAGATCCCAAATTTATCATTGAAGAAAATATTTACCTTATTCTAGTTATTGTGATGAATATTATTTTTTTGGAACTTTAAAACATTTAATAAAATATTATTTTCTTTAATGTTACCTTTATGTAAAATGTGATAATATTCAATATTTTACACCTTAAAAATATCGTAACAACATGATAACAGTAAAAAAAACTTAAAATATCTAACTAATATGAAAATTATCTCTATAAAAATAATTTATGCCATTAATTTTGTTAAATATTGATTATTTATTATTTGTAATATCATTTATTTGATATTTCCATTAATTAAAAATTTACTGCATCATCATTATGAAATTCATTAATGAAAATAATTATGATTTAAAAATTAAAAATAAATTAACATGATGAAGTTAAAAACACTTTTTATAAAATAATATTTTTTTCAAATTTATCTTCTCTATAACCTCATATACAAAATGGTATATTTATTAAAAATATGATTATGAAAATTTTTATTTATAATTAAATACATATTAAAAAATATCATATTCTCACCCATTATCATAGAAGGTTATAATTTAGACTAAGGTTTTATATAATTGAAATAGACTCATAACATAAAATTATGTCATGTTTTAAGGTTACTTAATGAAACTATAATATTATGTTTAATTTTAATTAATCTATGAACCCTTAACAATGGAAAATAATAAATTACTAAATTTAGTATTTATGAAAACTAAAACTAAAAAAACATTTTTAAATAATTTTTTTAATCTGATTAAAAATATGGAATCCATTTTTAAAATAAAAAACACATAATTATCAGTAATTAATTTAAAATTAATTATGTTGAGAGGGTGTAAAAACAGATTAATATAGATAAAACAAGCACAATAATAAACCATTTTCAAATATAAATTCAAGGTAAACATTTTGTTATTAAACATAATAACATTAAATGATAAAAATTTAATCTAATAATACATTAAAAAGATTGAAAAATATACATTCTCAATCTAAAATACTTCAACTAAAAAAGTTATTTTCAATAAAAATATGGTATTTTTACTATTCTTCAAAACATAAAACTTTTCCTAAAAATACCACAAAATAATCATATTTAATTTTTATATACCTATTTATAAGAATAATTTTATTATTAGAAATAGAATATATAAAATTTTCAAAAAGATGATTTTATATGGGTTCTATATTAAAAGGAAATAGATTTACCCTTTATAAAATATAGGATTTTATGGAAAAATTTTGTTAGTTCTTATCTAAGGACTATAAAATCTATTTAATTAGTCTCAAAAACATCTGACTCAAAATATCACATATATATTTCATTATTATCATATAATTATATTAAATAATTTATTTTATTATTAGAAAATGACTTTGGGGACATGTGACAAAATTATTTCTTTTATATTCAATTGGTTTTTTTTATCATTTCTAATTAATTTCTTACCAGTGAATTCAAATTTTTAGAAGTTAGTTAATAATTTTCGTACAGATAAATTTAATAGTTAGGTTATTATATTATTTAAATAAAAGTAAAATTATGATTCATGGAAACTCAATGTTCCATGTAACGTATTCTAAGTCAGTGTTACATATAGTGCAACCCTATATTGTTGTTGCATATAATATAATCCAAATAAAGTGTTTCTACATAACAATAAAAATATAGATTTGGTATTAAATGGAGTGAAAAATATCCATATATATTAAATTAAAAAAAACTATCTAAATTCACAAAATCTCACGGTTCTACAATATAAAATGTAAATGGGGTTGTACATATAATTCACAAGGGAATAGGGGTTCATATCAATATATATGTCTCAATGATTGAAAATTGAGATACAATTTCCTTAGCAGTTTGGTAACATTTGAACCAAAAACCACCTAAAAGATATAATCTATATGGACATGTATATACCCATATTTTTTTTATGGATCATCAAAAAAATTCATTGTAAGTGTATATACTGTATAAAAGAAACACGTGGTGAATATTTAATGTGTCCCTTTTTAAAATAAATGTGAGACGAAGATCCCTTACACTATATATAAACATCTATTTTACATGTTAGAACCTCTTATATATAAATTATGTGATTAGTAAAATCAATTAAAGAAGAATTAATATATATATATATATATTTATAATATAATATATTTTATTGATATGACCTTTTATTTCAAGTTAACAAACAATTCCTTACTAAAACCACATTTCAGGTAACAACATCTTTGTTTTTCATATAGTTGGTGATATTTATTTTTTATCCTTTTACATTGATCTTGATTTGTTATATCCAAAATAAAAATCATTAAAGAATTAAAATATTTATACATCAATTATAATTTTTTGTCCAATCATAGAATATGGTTTTGAGAAATGATGTGTGCTAAAATCATGATGTTGGTAGGACAATCATACCCCTGAGTAATGATTCCATTTTTTAATGATCATTATTGAAGGGAGGTATGTAATATAATATATTTAAAAAATTATGATAATATCATATATACCATATTATTTCTTTTAATATACTTATAATTATCATTGTGATGAAACGATAATGATATCTCTTCATGAAGGCTCCAGTCAACACATACATGAACAACATTTTCATTATTATGTAAGTAAGAATTCAAGAGATAAAATGATATATTAATATTTAGGAATGATTTATTTTTAAATATAATTAATATTCTCTGAATATAATATATTTTAATTAACAGTATTTTAATTATCTTCCATGTATTTTTTTTGAGAAAGAATCACATCTCTTCTCGATGTTGTGGTTTGTTGTACACACGAGCAGTGATATCGTATCATCTACAAATTGGAAAGTTAAAATGGATTATAATATATAATAACTAATGAGTTATACTTTTATTAAAAATATCATATATATATATAGTATTTATACTTCATCCTACCCATATGTCAGATGTTGTAATGGAAAATATAATAAAATTGATATAAGAGGCGGCAGTCCACCGTACACATGAACAATGATTTTTTAACACAATTAATGGATGTGTATATGGTTAATGGTCATGAACACAAAAAAAATTATATGGATGCTACTGATTTTATTATATCATAATGTTTTAATTATAAATGACATATTTCAAGAATGAAATAAAATAAAAACACTCATAGAAGAACATTGCCTCTTTTTGGGGTAACCTTGTTACGATTTAAAAAAATGACTTCATAGGTTGGATTAATGAAAAATATTGGTTTTCTAAGATGAGATGAGATAATTTAAATTTTATTTTGTTACTATTTCTTTGAACTATATAGATTCATATGTGTGAATAAGTTAAGGTTGGTGGTGGCCTTTTATACATTGGGGAAAGGAACCGACTTGGAAGTGCTAAGAAATTTTCCAAAACAATTCAAAATGTTAAATTAATTCATATTAAAAAAATATTAAAAAAAAGAAATATATTAAAAATAAAGAAGGAAAATATTGATGTATGGCCATCAAGTAGGATTTTCACATGCGTTGGGGAATTTTTAATCATTATATTTTTATTTTAACCCCCAGGTTATCCCATTTTTACCTTAAATGTGAAAAATTATTTTTTTAATGTTTTCACTATTAATAATTTTATAAAATGAATTTTAACTTTTTAGATAGTGTGATTTATTATGAATAAAATTTATTGATAATTTTTATTCATGTTCAGTTTAGATAATTTCAGAAAAATTATCTAAAATTAATCCCACAGATGTGATGATAATGATGGTTTTCAATGAAAAAATGATCAAAACATGATAATGTTTATATATAAAACATCATTATGAAATTTACACCAATGAACTAAATTTTGCTAATTTATATATAATTTAAATATGTATACATTAAAATATTATTAATATAAAATTTATCTTTATTAATAATTTAAACAAAAAGTTGGTTAAAATGTAAATATATTATTTTTCACAATTCCTAAGAAAAATAATCATTTCAAAAAATTATAAAAATGAAACCCAAATAAATTTTTTATATTATTATTATTAAGAAATATTATTTAATTTTTTTTCTCTGTTTGTAAAAAAAACTATAACTATTGAAAAAAGTCCATCAGAACTGTTTTTTGAAAAATACAATTTTTATTGAATAAATTTTGATTTATGATTATATCTTTCCTAGAAAAAAGATATAAGTTAAATGTTAATAATTTTATTAAATAAAAAATATTTAAATTTTATTAATATAATTCCATCAATGATTTTTTTAGTTAATTAATGTAAACCACATTTTTCAGCATAAAAATGTTTTCAAAAAAATGATTTCTGTTATTTATGAATAATTTTTATTATCAATTATAATTAATTGGTAACCAAATATTTATTTTCATACATCTGTGTTCAAAATATATTTGCATGTCTTATTTAACGACATTCATTAACACAGAACCAATAGTTATGAGATGACTATCATATTTAAAAAATCAATAATAGTATATTACATTTCCTTTAACATTGTGTTGCACGTTACACATGTTTATATTATTATTAATTATAACATAAAAATGTGTGTCTTGAAATGAATTTTAAACCTGTAATTTTGTGTAATGAATTGAATCGATAATGTTACACTAATTTTAAAAAATATAAAATATCAAGGGTGTCATAGTTTTAGATTTCAATAGGAGTACACCATTAGAGGATATTATAATGGTAAACTCTCATATGTTGGGATTAATTATCATTAATATTATGTTTCAATGAAGTCTATAACCCAAAATTTATGTATCCAAAACAATAAATATATCATATGTTTTCCTTTAAATCCTTGAATGACATTTACTTAAACCCATCATAGGTTTTTTTTATCTTCTTATCAATTGAATCCCTAGATCACACAAAACGAGCCATAAAAAATGGATCCACAGAATAGAAAATCATACCAAAATTAATATAATCCCTAGATATTATATTCAGAAGTACTAAAACAAAAATATGATAATTGAAGTCCTTTTTATATGAATACCTGCATGGAACAGATTCTCTTTGCAATATATATAGATATAAAATTTATGCTAATTAATAGCTCAATGTTGGATATAATTAATTTATCATCTTAAAAATGAATTGAGGAATTATAAATTCATGGAATTTAATTTTTTTCCCTATACTTAATGTTATATAATTATTTATAGATGAATTATTAACAAACTCCAATGATCTAAATTTACATTATTTAGAGTCAATAGTAACTAAATTATATGAATATTCGTTATATTATGATGAACATAGAAAAATATCCAATCATTAGATGAATTTGAAAATACATTATCATAGTGATTATACATTAAGTGAATCTGATCATGCATAAAAATTAAAACCACCTTATTTTTATATAGTTCTCTAACATCTATAAAAAAAATTATTGAATTTTAATTCTCCACATTGAAAAAAACTAAAATAATGAATAATTGTAATATAATTCATAAAACTGTATTTTTTTATAAAAACCTAAATAGAGATTTATTGCCTAAAAATACCCACCTTTTGAAATTAATAAAAAAACGAAAATTAGATAAGTGAACTTGAATATTAAAATAAATTAACCACATATGATTCAATTAAATAAATATCCCCCCATTGATATTTTTTATTGAAAAATTCATTTAATATATGATTTCTATGCAATTTATGTCTTATATCTATGTTTTTCTCTGATGACTGAAGTTATGGGTTTTTGTAAATATTAGTTTTATAATTTTTAACAAAAATTAGAGGGGTTTAATTATATTTCAAAACAAAATTTGGGATTATTTATTACATTCGAAACACTTGATCACATCAACATCCAGCTACCATATATTCCTCACTAATATTAGATAATACTATGGACCGTTTCTTCTTGATAGAACCTGAAAATAAATATCATAACAACAAAGGGAATTTTCTAGTTGTTCCCATTTATTTTATTATATAGCCTCTTAATTAGTATTTGATAACATTTAACAGTTAAATAAATTTTATTATAATTGAGAATCTAATTTTTTGATGAAAAATTTATGTAATAGAAATTACATTTTTCAAATTTTAAACTTTATTCCTACAGTTTTTGATAAAATATCATATAAAACATATTAAAATATTTATGTCATATCAACCATCCTTTAAATATAATAAAATTATAAGAAAACCACTATAATGATTTTTATCAAAGGGTTTCCCATAATCATTATGACTATGTTTGATTGATGTACATAATGGAGTACTAGTACATGAAAATTTATCCAAACTAAAAGGTTTATATAAGTTCCTAGTATACAAAAAGACATTTAATCTATTTACTTCTAATTTATAGATATTTAAAAAGAAAGGAAAAATTATAAGATATCCAATCATTAAAATTTCATATTCAATATTAAAATGTATCAAAAAACAATGAAAAATATGTATTTGATTTGATCAAAAAATTATTATCATATATTTTAACAACCTTGGTATATTGAGAAATTTTCATGGTAAAATGATTTATTTTAAAATTTCCCTAAAAACGTTTATTTTGGAGTAAAAACTAGTCCACCTATTATACTAGGCTATGGGGTCTTATATAATTCAATAATAATCAATGTTATGTTTAAATACATGATCAAAAAAATTATCATCGACATGAGGAGGTTGGGTACCATAAAATTCTAAATGAACATAAATATTATAAAAATATATTTTCACATCCATTAAAAATAAGATATCATTTTTATGTGTTTTAAAGGATATTAATATTTTGAAAGACAATTTCCCAGAAACATGTGAAAATATAAAACAATAATATATGCCCAACTCCTAATAGTAACCCTTAAAAATAATACTCCCTTATTCATAATAATTATTCCACTCTCATTGAATTTTTTTTCTCAAACCCCATTTAACTCAAGTTGTTTGAATATTATTAGGTAATTCAATAAACAAATAGACTTGGTTAAATTTTAATTGATTAGTCTCATATATCATATCCTTTATCAAATATTCATAGCTACTTCCATCAAATAGTATTTTTTCAAATTGATATTGGAATTAATGATGTTCAATATTATTTCATAAGATTATTAGAGTTTTTACTAGTTCACTTACCTTTCTAAAGAAATTATTGATGTGGGGATCCCTTAAGGTAGAATAGTTCATAGTTAATAAGGTAATTTTTTCCTCAAATATTATATATATATATATATATTGAAGTGTTATCTAAATAAGGATTATCAATTGACCAATGTTATGAAATATATAAAACCGATGGTTGTAGATTAAAATCTGTAAATTAATAGTTAATTTATTTCAAAATATTCTGTAGTATTAGCTTTTAAATATTTTAAAAAAAATAAGTATTTTATTTATCAAATTTTACATTATCTATATCCACAGAATAATTGTTCATTTCAAAATGACTTTCTATACCTTACTAGTTGTTGAATAAATAATAAAAATCTCATTATCAACATTTTGACCATATTTTAATAAGTTGAAATTTAGTTTTTAAAATGAATTCATTACTCCCAACATATCTAAAATATGATAGTATTTGTTTTTGATCATTCAATAAAATAGGAGGAGATTTATTATGAAATTTGTGATGTAAAAATTAAATTTATTTATAAAAAACTATAAAAGTAGACTGATACCATATATGTTTTGTGGTAGAATATTACCCTATAATGTTTATTTCATTTTATAATGAATTATATTTCAGTTTTCATTTATTACATTTTAATGTGGTGTTCTTTGTACTAGAAAATTATGTTTAATAACATACTTACTATAAAAAACATTCAAAATATAATTTTTCAAACATGGCAGCATGATCAGTACAGATAGTAATGAAATACATATTTTTTACATTTTTTATTCATGTAATAATTTTTCTTTAAATAAAGCATAATATTATAATTTCATGAAATTTTTCCTAGTAAATCTATTGTAATTATCAATAGGAATATAATCATGATGATTTCCCCCAATACATACAATTTAATATGACAAATAAATTCATATTCAGTAATTTGAATGAATTAAACATTGTATCCTTAGTAATTTTTATAAAAAAAAATATTTTTTGGTATCTAATGATAAAGAAAAGGTACTATAGTTGAGTTAAAAATATTTTTTCGTTGATCCCTAACAAAAATTTCCTATAATGTTTATATAATGTCCAAAGGTTATATTGACCAATTCATCTATTTTAAACCTCGGATATAGTCAATATCACTTTTAACAATATATATTTTGATACCTAAGGGATTATATGTCATGTATATGAATTTTCAAATGATTTTTAGTTGATACAAAAAAAATTACATTCTGAATAGTGAAAATAAATTTATCATTCATAACATTGATAAGGTAATCCTCATCGAATGATGGGATAATTCAAATAATTTTTTTCTTAAATCGTACAAAAATTGAACATTATAAATTAAATATTTCCATGAAAATGCACATCACTAATTCAGATGATAGAATTTAGTTTGGTGTTAGTAAATTTTACCAAACTGATATTTAACTTTTCATGTTCTAGATGTTGGAATTTTCTGCTATTAGGTGTCAAAAAATACCATTTTCTATATTCCACATGTTCTAGTAAAATGAAATCATCATATATTGTTTAAAATAATAAATCTATGTTTTTCTTAGAAAAAATCATTGAGTCTAAAACATTATGTAAAAAACGTGAACCAACATCCATCAAACTCTTTTATATAAAACACTTATAGTTCAGTTGGAATAAATTTTGTACAAGAACAAAAAATTATTTAACATTATTTATAAATAAATCTCCATAAAAATACTATTTTTTATTTTTTATAAAAGGGGTTACTTCTAGAAACTGCATAATTTTCATCGAAATATAATTTATCAGAAATATAATCAACTATGTTAGATGTTCTATTTGGATTTAACTATTTATAATTCTTATCAGTATTTTGGTTACTATAAGTAATTTTATAAAATTATTTATTCAAAATTATAATCTAATAAATATTTTTTAAAATAAATTATGATATATATCAGTTGAACATAATTTTTTTTTCATAGTAATTATGAAGAATGATGAAAATATTTAATTACTAAGCTCCAAAATTTTACTAGCCTTAGTAACATCATAAATAGAAATATTATATTAATTATTTAACATTTTTTTATATTTTTCCATATCAGTTACATTACTCAAAATATCTTCATATATAAAAAAATAATCCCTTTTAGTGAATGAATTAATGTTTTTTCTTATGTTGTTTTATCATTTTAATAATAAGAAGAATATTAGGAAACATTCAAAGTGTAATAAAATTTTCAATAAAATATAAAATTAAATATATATTTTTTAGATTCTCTTACCATAAAAAATTTATCATCATTAAGAATATTTTTTTATAATTAAACATTATTCTAAATATCAATACAAGTTTACTATAATTAAATATCAAAAGTTGTATCTAGGAAGCTATATATTCATATTTTTATAGATTTCACACTATTCCTCCCCATAATTCTTGATTTTATTATTGATTTTCTATATTTTCTTCGAATCCTCAGGTAATTATGTCTTCTATGAATAGTCATTTACATTCTTGACCAATAAAATCTTAGTATCACTTCCTCACACATTTCTCTGTTAAAAATTTTTTATTACCATATTAATTTGTCTAATTTATTATAATCACATTAATCCATCTTTATAAATGAGAAAGTTATTCTTCACTGTATTCAACATTGGGAAAATATAATCCATGTTTTAAATATATATTTTCATTATTAAACCAATAATTTATTACACCAAATGTAAAATTAATGTAATTTATGTTGAAATAAATTATATTCTTCCCCTTAGCTTTATAAAAATATAATTTCGAATATTTAATGTTAATTTATCTTATTTAAAAAAAATCTAAAGAATTAATTATTTAATTTTTTTTATCATAAATAGTAGTAGGATTAGACTATCTCTCTTTAATAAATATATATAACACATCTAAAAAAGCATTCCATCAAACATCACCTTCTAACTGTGAAATAGTAAATATTTCACAATAGTAATTAAATAATGGTTAATCAAGGAAATTGACTCTTTAGGTAGAAAATGGGACAATTGACAACCCACATGTGGAATATCTATTCTGATCATAAGAACATTAGATGTTCCTTTGTTATTAAATTTATGCTAATTACAAATATTACTAGTAGTTTTATAATAATATATTTTACAATAAATGTTTTTTATTATTGAACATAAAAATGTTTTCTACACATTATAGTTAACCCGAAACTAATGAATCTCATATTTAATGAATGTAAACATTTTATATTATGTAAATCAATAATTTATGTTCATCATAAGAAAATTCCATTCTAAAAAATTAATAAAACACATTATTAAAATTATTACATAAATACTCATAATCATTTCTATTTATTATTAGTGTAATATTAGGGTTCATATTATATACATATCCTACTAGTATACCAACCTTTAAAAGAACATTTTCCCACAACATATTTACTCAAAAGGAAATACTAAGACAATGAAATTATAATAATCATTTAGAATCAAACTAAAAGGATATTATAAGGCTTCATTTGAATGAACACATATAATACAAAGTTTTTTGATAGAAAATAAAGGCAAGACACACTAAAATAATGAAGGAATTTTTGTCTAAAATATGACGTAAAATTTTTCATCAGATATTTTTTAAAATAACTAAATGTTTTGATTTTATGATCAAACCACATATTATAAGTGTAAATGTTCCATAAAAACAACTGTGTGGTTTTAACAAACTATAAATTTATAATTTTATAAAATATATATATAAAATAAAACAATTATAAACATATAGACAAAAATAAATAAGGAATTTCATCAGATCTATTAAAAATGAAAAAATTCAATGTAAATATTTTTTGCAACATAAAGAATAGAAAAAAAATCGATGGATTATTTCAAAACATTCCATGTACCCCATTAAACTATATGATAAAGGTAATCACCCTCTAGTTAGGGAGATATTTTCATTAACAATAAGCACAATTCAAGTATGTAAACTAAATATTTGGTATCCCCAAATCCAAAATTATTAGAATGTATGTCTACTGATCCCTATAAGTCCAAGACTAATATTGATCATAATATTTTTCTATCATCATATTCCAATATTCACTTAATCATATAAGATCATTCATATCTCTACTTCCAAACACCAAAAATATTGGTATTATACACATGGAAGGCAATTCCACCACAACTAGAGACTGTACAAGTACAAAATAAAGATAGTATATTATCATATCTACAAAAACAATGATTATATTCTATTATTAGAACACAATGAATTAAAATTTACACCAATAATAATAACTCAATTAGAAAAAATTTATCTAATAACTTCAAAATAAAAATTCACTATCAGAGTGATCATTATTTTAATATATAGACAATATTTCTATATAATTTATAAATGAATACATAAGAACATACATAATTTAAAATATATATTTTTAGAGTTTAATATAACTATATCAAATGATGCATCATGTTCTTTTATTAAAATTGAAAAATATTCACATCTTCCGATAAAGTTTACTAGAAACCAGTATATTTCTCTTCAATATGATACATAATATCTATAATTATAATTCAAATCCTTGAATTTTTACGTCATTCATTTTTTTAAATTAAAAATTCACCATATTTTCATTCTTCACATTGAAAATTAAAATAATAAATCAAATATTAAATCATGTTCTAATAAATTTTATTTCCATTATTTAAAAAAATTACGAAAAAATCTGATTGACATAAAAAATCTCTATATTTTTATAAATAGTGATAGTTCACATGGAAATATTTTTTATTTATCCATGGATAACATCTTGTAGAAGAATTATACTAACCCTTTCAGGAATCTATTTCAGTATTATCAATAATGTGTAGTAGATAATATCTCAGTTGCTCTGTTATTTTACAAAACATCAGAAAAATTAGAGGACGAAATATAAGTGAATAACATTAGCGATGATATGGACCTAATATTAAGTTTATATAGATAGAAATTCATAATGGTGTGTTTTTACAAGATGGTAATATTGTGGAATTTCCAAGAGGTGGGGTAAAATTTTAATTTTAATAAATATTTATGATTTTATTAGAAATAAAAAATTATTTCAGTTTCAATTAAAAATATAATGATCACAATATATTTTAATTATATTTTGGGTCAATGTTATCATATATATATTCTACATGATCATAACGTGAGAGTACATCACCCCCTAAAAATTAAATTCTTTTTTATATGGATAGAAAACAATTTATAACATTCATCATTGACACATTGCAGTATAAACCCTATCATTCCTTATGTTCTCCTAAAGGAAAATACAATAATATTACTCTTTATGTGAAAAAATAACCATCGTAGCCTTTTTTATAACCAAGTAATAAACAAAAATCAATTTTTTTACAAAATGAGGGAATATCCAAAGTCTGTGCATTTAAAGGTGAGTCACAACACCACAAATCATTCCATTGAATTCATAATCATAAAAAAACATTAATTCATTTATAAAATATTTATGAAAAATAAAATACCCTATAAACTAGAAATACATTGAATGGTATAATTGTTAATGAACCATGAATGACACTTTATATAGTAGAGTGAAGCTCAATGAATCCCAACAAAGTACCACAAGTGTAGTGATCACAGTAATGTCCAATGAGTCCTTCAAATATTTCAGGAGTCACAAATCTTTTAATTTTTATATTATTTTTACCCTTAAGTTTTAGGATATTCATTAATGTTATAAATCACCTTTTATAAAGTTTATTCATGAATTTATCTATAAATATAAAAAAATTATAGATAAAAATTGAAAATATAATTGATTTAGATATTTGTTTTCCAATTAATATAATCCATGTTGATATTTGAAAAATAATCACCACATAAGAAATAACCAAATATCATCACATATTTTAAATTATTTCATATATTCTACCTATATTATAAATTCATAAATGAGTATAAATAATAATAAAATGGATATTTTTAAATACCTTGTAAATAAAGAAAATATAATGTTTCATAAGTCGTTAATACTAAATTAATTGGAATGTTAAACACTACAACTAACCATGATATAATAATGTGAATGTTTCCCATAATCCACAGGGAGTTACATTCTATTAAATATCTACTAATATTTCACTTCAATTATATAAATATATATCAATAATTAAATAATACATAAGACCTCAAATAACGTTTAAAGTTCAATGTATTGATTGAATCGTTCAAATATATTGTGTTTCTGACTCATTTTTTTCTATGTATGTGTCGTTTCTATAGGATTCCTTTTATTGGATAAATCAAATACAAGTATGAGTCATTCCATTCATAGAATACAAATCAATATTCATATTATTAATTTCATAGGTTTCATATGAATTCAATTATATTTTTTTTGATTCAATGTATGATTCATTTCTAAAAATAGAGAAATTTTAAAAAAATTTGTTTTATTTATGAGTAATTCTTTGTTGTGTACTAGTAATTTGATATTTTTAAAATTTTCAATCAAATGATTCAGCTTATAAGTCAGAACATGTCTCATAATTAGATTTATTTTTCTCCGAAATTAATTTATAAGAACATTAAATATGGGAAATCAAGAATTTATAAAATTAATAATAAAAAGATAATATCCATTGATTTTCAATTTCATTTTATTCTTTTAAACTATGTAAATGCATAAAAAATAATTCTATTCATTTCTAAACTCATTTTACAGAGTATAAATAATGATTTTATAATTTTATCAAACACATCAAAATGAAGTGATATATTTTAATTATAAAAATATGATTACATGTAGAAATAAGGATCCACTATTAAATTGACCAATTGTTTATAATTATAAAACTATTTTTAAATCAAAATATTTACCCAATTTTTTAAATTATAATAATAATATAATAAATTATATGGACTGCCATTTAAAATAATAACAATATAAACAAGTTTCTTATTTTCAATATAATATTAAAATAATCTCCAACTACATCAATAAATGATAGTTTTAATTTAAATGTATCATTTCTCAATATATTTAAAACAGTAGTAAAAAATATTAAATGTATTAAAATTCAATGGGGATTTCAATTTTCTATATTATTTTGTTTAAATTAGATATTATCTCTACATTATTTAATAACTAATAGAAATATAAACGAACCAATGAAGACGAATATTAAAATATGTAGGAAAAAAATAAATTATACCTCTTAATTTTTCCCTTTTCATTTTATGATGTTACAATCATAATAATAATATGTGAATATTTTAAAACATTAAAATACATATAATCATAATTAGTTGTATAAGATCATGAAAACCCCCTAAAAATGTATTTTATAAAGAAATGATGAATTCTAACCAAATAGAGTTTATGGGAATGATTATAACTATTAATAAAGACCCTGGAGTCTACATGGAATCAAGATAACCATAAATAGATTCATCAAATGTCATATTAAAATAGATAAAAAGTGGAAAAAATTTATACTCCACTAGACTACTATTGAATTATATTTTGTTTATAGAATGAAAAAATTTAATGTTCTCAAGCATAGTGAAATATTAAGGCATACTAAGAATGTCAACTAGTTTTTCATTATTTTGAATATATTTCAAATATATTTAACTATTTTTAAAATGGTCAATAATAAAACGATATCCAACTTTAATAATTTTTTCTTCTTGAATGATGTAAGGAATTGTTTAAGAGAACAATAGTAGATGGGTTTTCACTTCAAATATGTCAATTAGAAAACTAAACATCATAATTAGTTAAGGTTATAATAATTTATAAGGATTGAGGGTAATAACTTGATTTATTTATATAATAATCTAAAAAATTATTTAATTCCACATGAATTTTTTTAATTAACCTATAAAAAATATATTTTCCCTTAAAAATGAAACATTACACCCGTACCTTTTCAATTTGTTAAATCCACAGAAATAACGACCAATATATATTTTCATTTTCAATTTTTCTAAAAGGAGAGAATAAAATATTGATTACATAGATTTTAACATATTTTATGATTCTTTTAATAGATATTATTTTACTTTACATAGGTTAACTTATAAATCTGATGTACATAAATACATTAATCATTTAATATGTTGTAGATTATTTTAAATAAATTAAAATAAAAATTTAAACTCTTTAAAATTTATAATCTATATTTCTTCATGATTTATCAAAAACTTTTTACATTAATTACCCATAAGAATTATTCTATATTTTCAATTATAGAGTCCAAATCATTTCATAAATTCTTAAGCACACATATATTGATTAAAAAATATTAGAACATATCATTGAAAAAATAATATCTAAAATTTTGTTTTATTCTACAATAATATTCTTATAAAATTAAACATTCATTAAATCTTATAAAATAACATATAATGTATCATTTGAATATAAAAAATAAATATCCTAATAATAAATATTTTCAACAAAAAAATCTAAATTTTCACAAGAAATAATATCGGATCTACATTTCATTTTTCAAATATATTTATCAAAATAACTTGAGATATTAAATCCTACCAATCTCCTAGATATTATTCCTATTTATAATGATAATTAAAAAAATTCATACATGATAAAGATAGATTTTATCATCAAATTCACGTGTTTTTTATATATATAGGTCAGAAGATTTTAAACAATATAAAATTTAAATTTATTATTAACTTAACAGAATTTTTAATAATAAAAAATATGTTAAAAATTTTAATATTTAAAATGGTGTAAAATATTCTTCAAAATAAATTTTTTATTCATGATAATATACATATAAATCTAATCTAACATTTTATCTGATTTTTTGTCTTGGGCTATCAAATTTAATTTCAAATATTCATTTAGAACCAATAATTTGATTAACTATATGTTATTAAAAAAATTAGAAATTTTTTATATAAAATTGTTTTAGTTAAACTTCCACAAAAAAATATATAGTTATAATTAGTTTAATATTCATACCTATCACAACGAAGAAAATAAAAAATGAATCCATTATGAGAACAACTGTTTTATAATAAATTTTATATTTATACTATAGAAATATAATTTTCTACAACCATATCCATATTATAAACCTTAAGTTCATTCCATGAGTTTTTTCTGAGGGTGACACTCCCCACATCGCGTGAATTTTTATTTTTAGGATCATTATATCCAAAATTAAAATTTCTAAAATCGTTTTTATGGTGTTCTAAATTGTAATTCATTCCTCTAAAATAATTACCATCAATAGTAACATTAATAGACTCTTCAATAATAATAATTATTTTTTATAGAATTTATAGGTTGTTCAAGTATTTTAATAACCTAACATATCCATTAATCTAATGTTTAAAGATAATTATGTAAGGAATCATTAGTATTATGAATATTAAAATTACAACTGAAATAATGAATTAAAAATATTTAGATTTCATCCCATTGATAACTCACATAGTGTATTTTTTAAAACTATTCTCCAAAAAATATTGATTTTAGATACATGAAAAGTTTTTTTATAAGTTATTCTAAAACCTACATATTTTATTAATGTAATATAAAATGGTTCTATTTGTTTCTTGAAAGTTCTTGTCTCTCATTGTAACTAAAATATTTTATTGAGGTTTTTATGAGATAAGTAACTTCGAAAAATATTAACTGTAATCCCAAATCATTTCAAATTATATATTTAAAAACCCTCATCCTCTATCATTTCTAAAATATAATATTTATTTTCCCTTTTACGTTAAGAAAACATTTCAATAATAAATAAACAATGATAAAAATTTGATTTATGAATATGAGATAACTCATATAACCCTTCTAAAGTCATCCACAATTAAACAAATAAAATTAAGATCAAATAAAAATAGTTTGTATAGGTCCAAATAATTGTACATGAGTAATTTATATAGGTATTAATTTTTAATATTCCTTGATAGTTGTAAATTTCATTCAATGTTATTTACCTTTCATGAAATATTCATTAGTATGGTTTAGTCATGATTTATCTCAATAAATTTTAGTACACAATTCTTCTTGAGTAACTAATTTAGAATTTTGGAATTGGCTTTGAATAACCAATTTTTCGGTCAAATGTTGTCTATTGCGAAAAAAAATTAAATACATGATATTTTTCCCAATTAGTTTAGTCAAATTAATAAAATATATGTTCCATTTTTTGTTTCAATAAAACATAATTGATTCATTTATAGAAATAATTACCTTATCCCCTTACTATTTAAATAACATTCTATCATAAAATAAATTTGAAAAACAAATCAGATTATATTTCAAAACTGTATCATATTATATATTAATATGAAAATAGATGTAAAAATACCATCATATGAAAAACCATAAAAAATTCCTTTTAAATTATCTCAAAATATACCTTTCAATCTCCCCAAATATTAAATTATAATAAAATTGATGTATCTCTTAACACATGGCTAAAGAAACCACTATCATTGTACCATGTTTCCTTTTTCCAATAGCCAAGGAATATATCATGTAAATATATTTTTCATTCATTTATGCTACATATCTTAATTTTTTGTGAAACAAAGTTAGAAAAAAAAAATTCTATCTAATTAGATTTCAATTATTTATTTATAGGTAATCTATGGGATTAGTATTTTGATATAATATATTTTTTCCCATGATATTATAAAATATAATTTAATATTAACTTGAAAACAATCCTTTCATAATAAAATTAAAATAATTATTTATGGATACACATCTTGTTGAACACCTACAATGGCTGTTATGATTATTTGTAATTAATAATCATATACAAGACAAATTTTATTTTTATCGCTTTTGATTTGGTTCATTTTTAGTGTTATAGATTTCTCTTCCATGAAAATTTTTGGATAATTTTTATTTTAATCCTTCAAAGTCTTTTATGAGTTATTAATTTTTTCATAAAATAGATTTAAATTTTCTCTATTTTTTGTTTATATTTTTATAAATGTAATTTATCATTAAATGGTGTTTATTTTTTTATATTCTCTAAATAAACCACACTTTTATCATTATTTCATTTTTATGTATTAGTTAGCTATTCATTTTCTCCAATATAAATCTTAATTTATTTAACAATATTATTAATCTACATTTAGTTACTTATATATATATATATATTACATTTTAAAAAAACATTTTTTACCTCTAAATTTCCCTAGTTAAATCATAGATTATAGGTTTTTTATAAACATAATAGTTAAAATCAATGTCTTTATTTCCAATATTATGTAAAAAGTCCATTAATCATGGATTTTATAATTCTTTTTCTAAAATAGACTCATCATTGGAGAGTGATGACCTTATATGGATTCAACAGATTAATATGTCTCTCTCCATATATTTTTAGATTTTAGTTCTTATATTCATTCCAAATCCTTCATAACTAAGTCCAAATGATTCAATTTCTCTTACATTCATAAAAGTTGTCATTTATAACTTCATCAAGAATGGAATTACCATTCTTACTATCTTGGTGGTCTTTACCAGGATAATCCCGTATATTTTTTTTAATATAAATTCTTTATTTATTTATATTCCTTTTAAAAAAATGCAAATTCATCACTACTACTTTCCTATAACTCTGAGTCAATTGTATATGTAATAAAATTTATATACTTAAGAGAAATACCATTATTTATAGTAGAATGTTCCATAGCACTATTATTATGTTCTACTTCAAATTTTAATAGTTAACTAATGTGTTCATTTTGAGTGTATTCATTGCACTTATTACCCTCATTAATGGATTCATTTTTTATAATTACATTCATTAGGAAATTATTTAAGAACTCTTTTAATTAGAGTTGTATCATTCAATTATTCTCTTAATATACTCATAATGATTATAATTCTAGTAAATAATTAAAATATTTTTTAAAAAATATAAAATATTTATATTCAACATTAATAGTTTAATTTTTTTATCTTTTTTATTCATTAATGTGTGACTTGAAACATTATCCATATATCAAGAGCTATTTTATAAGAAGATATATTACTAAACACATTTCTTCTATTTTAATCATATAAAATATTCACTACCTTATATTTTTCTACATAGGTAACAATATAGTAACCAATTTCATGTCCCCCCTATAGTATCACCCATCATGGGTTGGTAATGAATATGGGTATGACCCAAGAAATTGTTTTCTAATATTCCATGGTTTGGGGACTAGCACCAACAAAATTAAATGCATAAAAATAAAAGGCATTACACCCAATATATATATATATATAATATGAGAACACAAAAAATAAATAATCCCAATATAATAATGTAATGGAATATAATTGGAAATAAACAAAAATATAAAAGAAAGGATAGACAGTGACCATGATAGTCAATAACTCTTTAAACAACTCAAGGAATAGGTATTTCTTACTTTGACATTATCCATCTCCAACACACCTAAAAATAGTCCTATAAATATGGTAAGAATATTGGTATTATAACTAAGATCATCCAATATTCCTCTCATGAAAATTTGAATGACTCATTAAAACCCATAGTAAAAAAATAACAGAATCCATCTCATCACCTAAATAGGTAAAACTATATATCATATTGACCAATTTTTTCTCCCCAAGCAATTCATTGAAGTAAGAATATCCATATGAGAATAATATTCATATTAATGGTACAACCCAAATACAAAACATGCTATGATATAATCTATTATACAACACATATTGCACCACATGCATTCATATCACAGCCAAATAATCATCTTATCCTATATCACATGTAAGTCATTGTAGAATCATCATCATACCTTACCAGAGGAATGTAGAATATATAAATTCAGTTACATATCATGTATAATAAATTATTAATTAACCCACTATCGTTGACACCTATATACATATAAATGAATGTAGCCACAATAACTATAATATAAGTATGTTCCATTAACCTAATCAATTATAGCACACACAAATATTTTGGTAAATAGTGATCCATCATAACCCATGTAGACACGTTCCTTATAATGTAATCCATAATATGCTAAACACAAATATAAAATATAATAAATATAAATGGACAGTTACATAGAGGTAAAATTCATCAATTCATTCCAACACCAACCTATATGTTTAGGAAAACACTATGATATCAAAACACGTGGGCACCAACTACCCTCTTAACTCATGTGGAAGAGCATATATAATCATCAAATACAATGATATACTATTCGCAACCTCATTACTGGAAATTACTAATCCTTGAACACAATAATAGTCATCATCTCACAAGACACCTAGCTTCAACATCAAATGACTAAGAAATTGATTTTATATTGGAAAATAGAAATAAAGATTTAACATCATTATCTTTTATTATTTATTAATATTAATATATATTCCATTAATTAATATCATTAAAATATTGTGTTTAATCATTACTTTTCTTCAAAATCCATCATTAAATTTTAATTCAAATATCAATTACAAGATTTCATTTCTATCCTCACATTGTGAAATTCTGAATGCTCCATTGTTACATTTATTCATCATTTCCAACACAAAAACTCATCCCATTGGTTAATTTTCAACATCATTTAATATTCTACATTGTATATATTTAATGAAAAAACATAAAATACAAAAATATGGTAAACTTGTAGTTCCCAAGAAATATACTTTGGGAAGTTAGATATCATATAAATAATCATTACAAAAACCACCCATCAAAAAATATAAAATATAGGTATGCCTTACTCTCAAAAAAACTATATAGACTAATATATTTAATAAATAGATATTATATCTTAGTAAATGAATACTCCTTATATAATATAACTATATATGGAATATTTATCTATTTATACTTCCATTGAATACATGTGTACATAATCATATCGTTTATAGAATAACCACAATGTCCCCCACTTAATTGTTCACAACATTCACCAATAATATACATATCATTCATAAAAATATAATTAATAACATGTTGAGGGGAATAATATGAATGATTAATCTTATACTCTTAGTAATGGAAAATAAGGGTAACATCAATGATAATATCAGTATATCATGATCCAATAGGTATCATAACATGATGTTAAAATTTTAACAGTATACCATGCATATCATAGATCAAAATTGTGATTCAGAGACTAAATCATAGATACTCCCAAGAGATAAATAATAACATATTAAAATTTAATTATCTATGAGATCATAACATTAATATAATACAATGATTTTGGGCATACAAAGAATCATATAAAATCATTTTTCAGTTGTTCAAGCACACTTATAGGAATATCATAGTGGTTTTGGTTCACTACACATTCCATTTTATTAGTCAAGTGTCACTCAATAAACTAGAATAATGGATAGAGTTGTATAATAATATGGGATCAATCCCCCTTCTAGTACTATTAATATCACAAGATATCTATATTTTCCCAATGCATTGAATGTCTATCATATTCAGAGCCCACCTATCAGATATTAAAAATCATATAGATCTGTACCATAATATCATAAAATATTAATAGTATCACAAATACATTAATATGAAATAGGTTTCATAAATATTTACTTATGGAAGAAATTGTTGAAACAAAATGTGATATATAAACATTTCACTAATTCATCATACTTTATCCTTTGGAAAATGAATGTGTTTTATAAAAATATTTTCACCATAATGATAAACCATTAATATAAATAATGTGGATATTATCATTGGGTCAAATCCAATGAAAATATTATGTAACATCAAAAGATATCATCACAGAAAAATAATTCCATTAAGATATCAAATTGAATATATCATAACGGAAATACTCTTTTCACACTGAATTCACTTATTTCAAATATCATAATACCCAAAATATAACCAAACCAATTATTTTAGATAAATATTGAAAGCTTTAATGGAAGCATCAAATCATGGTGTGGTATTAATGGTTGGAAAATTTTTTATATCATGCATATCAAAATAATGATTCCTTATACATTTTTAGTAAATATTGAAAATTAACATGTTCAAAAAATTACACAAAGATTAATTTTATGGTTTTTCATTTATGATAAAATATGGGTTAAAATTTAATTAAAAATATTATTGGTTAATTGTAAAAACATTATTAAAGTAATTTTTATATAACACAATCATTAATTAAAATGGAATTTTGATCTAAGGGAGAAATATGGTATAATGTTTTTAAAAAATATCCATTCAGTATCTTGAGTACTCAATGGGAGGAAAATGAAATGAAAAATTATATTCTTTAAAATTACCATAGTATAATAAAATTATTTTAATTAATGTTTTGTATATAATTAGATTTCATCATCATAATTTATTCATAAACATTCCCTATAAATAATATTATTCTAACATAAAACCACTACCACTTTGGTTACTTTGGAATCATAAGATCCATAAAATAATAACATAAAAATTAACATTAAATATACAGAAAATAAATAATTTCATGATATTATATGTTAATGAGGATTTAATAAAACTCAAAAAAAATATGTATGTATAACAAAAAATATT
Source organism: Viscum album (assembly GCA_963277665.1). Lineage (NCBI taxonomy): Eukaryota > Viridiplantae > Streptophyta > Magnoliopsida > Santalales > Viscaceae > Viscum > Viscum album. Next base: position 530,776,725 of record OY728146.1, read on the forward strand.
TCTCAATGATGAAAAATTGATAGGATAAACCCATACTCAATTTCTGGTTACGCAAAAATAACTGTAAATTCCTGTATAAAAAGATTTATATTTATTATAATTTAGAATAATATTAATTTAAATTACAATAATATTACATATTATCCATTTAAAATATTTTAACAAACATTTATGAATAATTATTTATTTGAATCAACATTTCTGGGCATTAACAGTTTAGTTTTATTTAAGATTTTTGGTTTGGCCGTACATATCATTATACAGTGATCCAAGTTCCATAATCCTTAATGTTTTAATTGTTATATAAACGTAATATATATTAACTATTTATATTATGATTAATTCTTAATTTATAGTGATATAAGCAATGAATTTTTTTATACATGTAGATGACAAGTCGTACGTGCACAAGAAATTTTTTTTCCTGTTTCGATGCATGGAACAAAAGAATAATAAATAATAATTGGCGTATCTAAAATGTTTATTATATAACATATATAGTATATATTAATAAAATTAATATTTATTTCCATCCATTTAAATAATAATTGAAAAATTAATTGCATATCATAATGGAGATGGTATTCAACATTCACTCAAGGGAAACCTTATAATTTTCCAACGAAAGAAAATTTATCAATAAAGATATGATATTATAAGTAATTGAAATTTATTATGTCATAAATAAAATTTATCACCAATAAATCCATCATAATAACCATCCATGAATGATGGATATAGAAAAATAATTGTATTTCCTCATGGATAACATTGTGTATATGTACGCATGAGTGATACTTTCACTTCTTAACTGATAGAAATGATGGTGGATATTAAAATATCAGTATAAATTATAAAGTATAAGTACAATGTGGACTATAAATTTATTTTTTTTAGTGCAAATACCACATATTCAGAGGTGGTATATATGGAAAAAATTTAAAATGATCATTTAAAATTTTTACCTCATCCTTAAAAACCCAATTTTGGAATAACATTATGCCTTCAGAAGAAAATGTTTTTAAAGGCCATAAATTCTATGATTTTATCAGGGGATATATTAAGGTGTTCTCGTAATTCATGGGTATGTTATAAATCTAAAAATGATTTTGGAAGAAAAAAGTAGATGTGTTCATTTATTCTTTAAGGGTGAGTCACTCATGGAATTACAAATAACATTAAATTATAACTTAAAAATTATCTATAGAAACATCTATATATTAGAATATAAATTGGATAATTTTTATAAATAATATCCCAATGAATGTTTTGGAGGATTTTGTGTCATTTTTAAATTTATATTTTCAATTAATAGCTTTATTAATAAATTTTATCCTTAACAGTGGTAATGAATTTATAAATACTAAATAGCTATAATTTTACTTTTTTGGGAAATATTAATCATAAAAGAATATGGAATAATTTTTTACCATATCTTTTCAATCATTTAAAAATTAAATATATTCATTAGTTGTAAATAATTTATAAAAATATGATTCTTATAAAATATAAATAATATTTTTTGACACGATTAGTTTAATTTGACTTTAAAGACAACAATAAAATATTGGAATAAAAATATAAAACATTAACACAAAACTGATATGCTATGTTATTCTATTAATTTCATGGAACAAAAAAATAAACCCAAATTGTATCACCTTATTTCATTTTAAAATGATTCATTTTATTTTTGAATGAATATAATAAAAAAATTGATGGGCTTGTAAAATAATTTATAGAAATTGTTCAATAACAAAAAATTATAAAATAAATAATAAGCAAAAAATTACTTCATTTAAATTTTTAATAAGAATTTATAAATTATTTTTTCACATAAAATCCTAGAACCAATACACTAAAACTATGTGTTGGAATCCATATCTTTATATTTTTCACTATAATGCTCAAAATTGTGACCCAATTTTTTCCCACCAAAACCTTACAGTATCAAAAGGAAACCCTCAGTCACTTATATTATAGTATCATTTAAGGGTTTAGATGTATATAGAATTAGGAACTCTCTTATATAAATAATACCCAAGATATCAAATGAAAATTTCTACCATTTAACCAAGATTTTTTAACTTCACATTAAATCATCAACAAAATATGGCGGAAATTATTGAAATACCTAAATAGCTCAAACTAAATATTTATAACTTGGGGAAGAGAAAAAAAATGAACGGTGAGATAAAATTCAAAATAGTGGTAAAAAATCATTAGAAATTTAATTTCATCAATGATAATAACAATACATAGGGGTATGATGACATAATAAATGTGAATTAGTGAAAGGTATAGGAACTAATACCAATGAATGTCTAAATTATTAAATATAAAATCTTGGAAATGATTAGAGTCTTAAGAAATATTAATCATTATATAATTGATACCAATAGGGATTATTAGAAGCATTCTAACCCACAGAATGAATGATGAAAATATATACACAACTTTGGAAATATTTTTCAATTCACAATTACAAATAGAATAACTAGCCTATAAAATTCCATACCCAATGCTATATAAGGATATTAGGAACTCACAAATAATTCATTTCTTATCGCATCACCCATCATCTGGTTATCACTGAACCACCCATAAATAGTTTATTTCATAACCACACGTCATATGTCAAAGTGTCTTAACACAATCATAGCACATACAATCATTAATTTCATTATAAACTCATAGGAACAACCATTATCAATTTAATAACATGACTAAAAAATATATATTAAATTATTTATTTAAAAATATCTCTCAAACATGGTTATCCTAAGGAAAATAATCATTTTGAATAATAATCTATTTGAAAGGTGAATAACACAAGGAAAGAAATTGGTTTCCATAATAATCTCTTTTAAAAAAAATTATTCCATCAAGAAAATATTGTGGATTTTATAAGTAAATAATATCCAAGATAAAGTATATGTAACACAAAGGGTTTTTAATTACTATGAATAAATTTAAAATTAAAATATCTATAAATAAATTTTCAGTAAAATATCCATTTCATTCAGAAATTAAATTTTCAAAATTGAAAACATTTCCAAAATATATTACCAGTAATGTAACCTTTAATTTTTATAAAGAAGCTGTTAAATATCATTTGAATAATTTGTTACGAAAATTATCATTTCAACTTTGAAAAAAATAAAACATTTTTTAAAACATTTTTAGAAAACCGGTTTTTGAAATAACATAAATTTCTATCAAAAGAGATAAATGAAGAGGAATTTTATTAAAATCAACATCCCAAAATTTTTAAATAAAAAAAGAGTATAAAATTGTAATATTACTTAAAAATACATTCAATAAAAATATTATCTGATATTTAATGATAATTATAAGATTTCAACATTCAATACATGATAATACACCATCTTAGTAAATGGTGAGATTATAACCAATGACTGTTACCACATTGCTTACAATGAATCACAAACGTCATATAAAGATCACAATAAAAGAAATTTTAAATAACATGAGAATAAATAAATTCAGTCATTTAAATGACATAGGGGATTTATATACTCTCATAAAAGAATACATGATCATAATATGGCAAAAGTCACAATAAAGGATAATTGTGACAAAAATACATTACCATTGTGATATATTAGAACTCATAAACCCAATGAAATAGGGATCATAAAAGGGATATGTAAATACAGATAAATTTAGGAATAAAAATAATAAAATACATTCATATTTATTATATACCCAACACAACACATATAAATGGTGAAGAAGTAATGATTCTCAAAAATAATAAAAGTGGGACGAGAAACCCCCATATGACATGAGTTACTTCTTAATCATTAGATCCATGAAATAATAATATTAATTTTGAATTATAATATCATTAAATAATGATAATTAATTATATAAAATTTCATAGGTAATTATATACAAAACAAAAAATAGTGGAGTGGTGAAAATGGTGCAAGTCTTGTGTAGAAACCCAATATTAGAAATCACCCATCCTTGAGTCTATGTCATCAAGCTTCCTCTTTATCATCCTAATTAAATAATTAAATTAATAATTTAAATTATTTATAACCTTATAAAACATTATTATAACTTTTACTTAACATATAATCAATTTACATATAATTTCTTAATTGATTATGTTTTACTCGGATGTTTTGACCATATTCAAGTTATGTGTCAAAAATGACCTTGGTAGGTTAAATATGGTCAAATATTCATTATTTGAACACATAGAGAATAATAATACTGAAATAAATAAAATAATCATATATATTTTTTAATTTTTTTGTAAATAATTATATATGGTTCTACAATATTAACTATCATTATGATTATATAGACAGTAGATCATACATACGTTTAAGTGACATTTCCATTTTTAAATGATAATTATGAAAATAAAATAAGTAATTTTTTTATTTAAGGAAATTAAATCATAAATACCATGATACATATTTATAAATAATTTTATATAAAATTATTGTGATGGAAAAATAATCACATCGCTTTGAGGCGATGGAAGTCTAAACATCTCAAAACAATGTTATCACATGTTATGGTTGTGACAAAGGTAAGAATAAAATTATATATTATATTTATAGAAATATAATTAAATAATAAAAATAAAAATTATTTCACTTATATCATTTATTTTTATTAATAAAATCCTTTATTTTTTCCATGTAAATACTGTACGAATCAAATTTCTTTGAGGAGGCGGTAGTTCACATATCTACAATCGGTTTTTCATATTCCCAAAAAATTGAAATCCAAATGGTATGTGTTACATTATAATTCTAAATGTGTAAATCTGTGTTAAATATAAAATATATCATAAAAAATTTGTTTCTATAATTTTTTTCAACCCAGAGAGTTGTTAATTGATGATCAAATGACATCAGTTCGCAAGGTGGTAGTCCACCGAATATAAGAATCATGATTTTGAATCCCATCTGATTGAAGTGTTTGAAGTTGTAGGAATTACCATTAAAAAAATATATAATTATATTTAATATAATTTTATTATTATATAATAATAATAAAAATTTTAATTTTTTGTGAATATAATAAAACAAAAGTTTATACTGAATAATGATAATGCTTTTTCTGGTAGCACCATTTCGTTTTCAAAAAAGGACATCATCATATTTTTTTCTTCCAAAAGTGAGGAATATAGTATTATAACAAGGATGTTGTTTTTTTCATTGGTTGGGGGTGGAATTATTAAAATTGATTTAGATTTGTGAATATAGGGGGATAGTGAATTCCCTTTTATATTTGATGATGAGTGGATGTCTTATAAATATAAAAAGGTAAATGCTCTTCAGAGGATTACCTTAAATAATGTTCCTCCAATAATGAACCATATAAATATCTTTTGGATGATTTTATAGGATATTTTCCACTTAATATGAATTTTTAACCACTATATAAGCTCATTTTCACATCAATTACATTAATTAATTTTAATTGATTTCACAAATATTTTTTTTCAAAATATATATTGACCTTACAATACTATATAAATTTTTTTGATTAAAAATTTTTCGTCCGTTTTTAAAAAGGCAATTCATATAAGTGGTATAAATTAATTTTTTAATTATTACTGCAGATGGGATGAGAAACCGAGGCTTTAAAATGAAATATTGCAAATGTTCGAAATGTTATTATATAATATTTATGTGAAATTTATTACAATGAAATTTATTTTTTTAAAAGATATGTATATTATTATTTTTTAATTAAAAAAATTAAAAATATAATTTTAAATTTTAAATTATTTAAATGAAAATTCAATTTTCAATTAAAATATAGTATTTTTCACTATTCATTGAAAAATGATACTTCTCTAAAAAATTCCAAAAGATCACCCAATTCTAATTATTATATTACTATTCAAAAAAAATTGTATATTTTAAAAAAACAATAATTTTTTCAAAAGTTTTTTTAAGAATAAGTCTTCCATTAAATGGAGGAAAAACAATCTTTAAGAAAAGTAATGCTTTTCATGCTTAAAATGTAATTTTTTTACTATTTCATTACTATAAAATTTATTGGATGAATGTAAGAAAATAATATTTCATATATATTATCTAAATTTCATTGAGATTAATCACTATTAGCGATTAATTTAATTTAGGAATATAAAATGCCTCTGTGGGAATAAAAACTAATCCTATATAAACATATCATTTTTATTCAATTGTTTTTTTTTCATTTTAATTTAAATTGTATCTAATGAATATTACATACATATATATATATATATATATATTTAAAAAATGTAAAAACAATTTTCTTTATCCTATTAATTCAATCCCTTACATCGACTATGTGATAACAATAATATTAAATAATGATATTAGTAGTATATTTTTGTCTAGTAAGACTCGGAATAGAATGTAATGATAGAAATATAAAAAACTCAATGTTACATATAATGAAATATTACATAGTGTTTCATGTATTTTTTTTCTCTTGAAACACAAGATCTTAATAAATTTAAATTAATTTGAATTTAAATATATTTCATAAAATCTTGTGATGTTAAATCCTTCTCCCTTAAAATGAATTTCACCCACGAAATTTATCTTTGATATCGAATGATTTATTTTTTTAATTGTTTTAATGGAACCCAAATTGTTCAAACGAAAAGATGAAATCATCCCTTATAATTCAAAATGGGAAATATAAATGTCTCCTGATGTTACAGATCACTAGGATTTCACATAAAAATAACATTTTGGGAAAATAAAAGATCGATTTGGATGGGAAACTTTATCATGGAACAATAGGGAGTGATGAAGAATTTTTTAAAGAGGAATTAAATGAAAAAACCACAATCTATAGAAGATCATATAAGGCTATTAATATATTCAGAATAGGTTGTTATAATATAACATGTTATTTCATGATCATTTTCCTAATGTTGATGTATTTTCATTTTTCCCCCATATAGACTGAATACATATTGAATTACACTTACATGAAATAGAAAATTTCTTACATTCACAAATGTATACAATAATCTCTTATATTTCTCTAAATAAACAGTATTGAAGATGCGTATTTAATGTAATATGCAATAAAATAAACTTTCAAAGACAACATAACCATGAAATGGAAAGACATTCTATTGCACTTTTCATTATACATTAAAATAAAAAAATAGTTTGAACATGGAATTATAATTTCCAAAATGAGAAAACAATCATATCAAACATTAATCTTTAAAACAGATACCCAATGTTAAAAAAATTCAATTCATTATTATCCTAATATTTCATTAAACATTTTATAACTTTGTTCAAAGACAAAAGTTTAATGGTATTTGATCATATATTTTTCCAAGATAAATTTTATTTTTTTCATCAAATAAAATCACATATGATTCCAAATAAATGTAATATTTTATTATAATTAATATTTCATACCAACAATGATATATTGTTGGCCATTAGTATGAGTGGAGAATTTATCTTCCTTCGGTCAAGGGTTCACACCCACTGCCTAACTGTAACACCCGAAGGTATTAAAAAATAAAATAAAATACATGAAACACTACATCTCTATATTGTGAAACATTTTAACATATAAATTATTTAACTAATTATTAAACAAAATTTTTCATCTTCTATGATTTGAATTTAGAAAAACGGTCATATACAATTGTGATCAAAAAGTTATTTTGAGTCTGATAGGACCAAATTATTTTTTGCATGAATCATAACATACTATTATGAATAGTAAAATTATTAATAATATGACACTTATGAATATTAAAATGTATTATTATTATTATTTCATGGTTATAAGATAATGAGAACTTGATTGTTTTTTGAAGGTGATATAAAATGTTTTAACGTTTAAAATTGGTTATTTTTTCAAATAAAATATAATTTTATTGAAAACTTAAATTAATCATATTTAGAAAACTATTCTAAAAAATGGAGTTCATTTTTTAACTATAAACATCAGAAAATGGTGAGGGTGATTTTTTGGTATTTTTCTGAGATGGTTGAATTTTCATTGAATAGTAAAAATATAGTTTTATGTTTTCGGGTGTCTAATGAAATTACAATGATGTAATAATTTTGGTCAAATCATTAGGATTATAATATGACATGATATTTCAGAAGTGTCTAATAACATTGTAAAAACCATGGCCAATACCATTGTATTTCAAATACCACTAATTTGGTGTCCTTTGAAATAAAATAAAAACTCCCCCAGCTTCACTATAAATACCACCCTTACCCCCTCTTCCTCTCACTCCTCTCATGATTTGAAAATTGCTTTAATTATGCCCAATCCACATCCCCAGAATCTTACCAACATCAGAGACCTTCTTAGGCTCACTAAAAGGCTAGAACTATGGGACGTAATGATGATCTCAAGAAAAATAGATCAAGAGGTAAAGATCCTCTTTCATTTTCTTGAGTTCTCTTTTTAAATCTTTTCTTTTCTTATACTATCTTATAATATCCTTATCCAAGAGATATGAAATCTCTAGAATCATATATATGATGGATTTTTTCTTTTTTATGGAAAAATTAATTAACTTACTTCCTCTTCTCTTCCTCTTATTCTAAAAAAACATCTTCTGTAATGTGTCGATTTATCGATATTGTGGAAGATGTGTTCTAAATTTCCATTAAATCCTTCAAAGATGGTTATAAAACCATTTTAATGGTGGAAATAGATTTCAAATTTTAGTATATATCCTTTTCCATGTTCTGGAGTTAATATATATATATATATATGTGTGTGTGTGTGTGTGTGTTTTGTTATATAATGATACTAGTTTGTGAATATCAAAGCACCACCAAAATCAAGTAAATGGATGTCATTAAGGATTTATCTAATGATTAATCCTCTTACCATACAAGCAAAATGATTTAAAGAATCATTTAATATTCTGGGAACATATCAATACTATTTTATTCCACTTTTATAATTTCATTTCCATACGATAAGAAAATCAAATACAAAACGGCCATGTAAATCTTGTAAATAACACACCTGAAACAATGTACGAAACAAATTACTAATTGTCAAAGGGTGAAATAATGTTAATAAATTATAATATAAGGTGTTATACACCCGAATATGTTTCAATAATATATTAATAACACTCTTTTAACCATTATATAAGATTTTTATACAATTTTTAAGTAATAGAATCCTGAGGTAATGGGAATCCATAACCAAATTTCTATTCTATGGGTCAACCTTATACATTATTCATTATATGGTAATAAGATTATATTTTTTAATGTATCTTTATTATGTTTTGTTTTATTAAGATTATTTTTAGTGTCTACACATAATATTTTCATTATAATAATTATTACTTAAATTATAATATATTTTAAGGGATATTCCATTAAAAATCCTCTTTTATAATTAAATTTTACAAAATTCAAAAGAACTATTTTTATGAAATTGTTCATGAATTAACATTATGTTTAGGATCTTTGAAATTGTTTATGATGAATTATGGTACCTATATATACCTCCTATGCAATGGGTATGTGTTATTTGGTGGTTGGCCCCATAGTTACTCCAAGTGTAACTATGATGGTTATATAATAAGGTAGTCATGAGGGTTACATTGTAAGGTAGCCGTGAGGGCTACAAAATATAAGGTAGATGAGACAGTTTCAAGATAATTTAATTAATTCCCCAATATATTTTTATGGATAAATTTATATATGTTATGTTTTCTGAAAATCCCATGGAAATCTAATGTTTTAGAAAGATAGTATATATGGGTGACATATATTTATATTAGAAAATCATTTCATATGTATACAAGTATTTATGGAATAATGTTTAATTTCATTTTTTTGTATCCCATAATAATTTTTTTTTCTTATCCCTTTTTTTATATGTTTTTCAAAACGTATACGGATTCATAAGACAATGAAGGAATCTATGTTAAATGTTATAAATATTTGACATATAAACAATGTTTTATTTAAAATGTTTTATACTTTCGATGAAATGGATACTATTTTTAGGGTATCCTCTCTATATAAATATTTAATGTTAAATATGTATTATATCCCAATTATCTGAATCTCTAACCTTGAAAATATCCTCAATTCAGAAGGAGTTCTTTAAAAAATTCAAGAATACGTAATGTAATAAATTTTGTTCTTTATTATTGGTATAAGATGATGGTTTTGATAAATTTAAAGGTTAGGATGATGTTAAGATAATACAATAATTGATTTTTAATCAATTGTTAATTTTAAATCATATATAATTTAAATACTATAATAATTCATAAACTAGGATATGTTTTATCAGAATGGGTTTCTGTAGAAGAAACAAAGAAACTGAAGTTGAAGGGTACTGACAGAAATATATCCTTCTAAATCTACATCATGGAATAATAGGGATTGAAACTAAGTAGTTTGTGTAATTTATTGATCAACTAGAACAAGAAAAAAATGGTGGTAGAATATATGAATGAGACTAACTAGATCAAACACAGAGTAACATGATGATAGTGTAATATTTTATGAGGAAACACCCTCTTGCATTCAGTGGATCTTATGACCAGGTAGAGGATAAAGGAAATATTAAATATCATGAAAATACATTTGATGTTATGGGATGCTAAGATAATTAAAATTTATAATTTACTTTTTATTTTTTTGATTTTAAATCTGGTTAGTGGTTGTCAATGGTCAATAATATTAGGGATAAAGAGAAGATTCAATCTTTAGAGTTTGATGAATTTAAAAGTCATTTCCTAGAAATTTTTTTCCAATGGTAGTTCAATAGAGTGTGGAGAAAAATTACATGAATTTAAGAAAAAAATATGATGATTCAGTGTCTTTTTATAAGGAAAACATCACTCGAATTGAAAGTTATGCTCAATTATTATTCATGATTTTGATAGACAATAAAAAATTGTTAATCAAAATTGAAGATGATATATAATTGGGAATTTGATTTATGTGAGTTCAAAATTTTTGAGAATCTTTTCATATGTGATGAGAGTGTAGAAATAATGTTTTTTGATGATTACATTAACTTTTCCAATAAGGAGAAGAAGAGGTCATAATGGAAAGATATGCGTAAGAATTAATAAATGAAATATGATGGTATGAAATTCCATTTTCATGTTTCTTATAAGTGTGGAAAAAATCACCCTATAGAATGTGTTACCAAAACTGAGAAGTGTTTTCAATGTGATAAATTTAGACATATGGCCCAATATTGTAATGAAAATGTTACTAATACTAATTCTGATAAGAAAAATATAATGTGTTTTAAATGTCGCGAGAGGGGTCATTATGAAAATTAATTAACAAATTGAGATCCTAATGATGGAAAGGAGATGGACTTTGACCATAATGGTTTTGTGAGAACTTTTGCGAATACATCAGTAGATGGTGGGAAAAACAAGGATGTTGTATTTTGTACCTTATTTTTTTCTAATATTTTACTAATGTTTTTTATATTGGTTTTACACATTCTTTTATTTTTACGAAATTTTCTCATAAATTGGAAATATCACCTCAAAAATGAGAACAGAACATATTCTTAAGACACTATGGGAATATTATAGAAAAGGTGAATTATAATAATCATTCTATTGCAATTTATGGAAATAAGTTATTTGTGAACCTTATTGTTTTACCCTTATTGATGTTTTATGTCATTCTGGGTTGGGATTAGATTTTCTTTATCATGATAAGATTTATTATACGGATAAATAATTTGTTCTTCAAAAAGTGTTTCTATTCGAATACATGAAAGAATGAAAATAATTGACAACACATCAGGAAGAAATTAATATGTTGAGAAAATGGAACTGAAATTTACCATGATCAAATTGTTGAAAATAAGGTGACTGTTCAGATTAGTGATGTCCAAGTGGTAAATGTGTATATTGATGTCTTTCCAAAAAATACACCCAGTGTTATACCTAATCAAGAAGATTAATTAACAATTTACATAGAATGTGATGTTAAGACAATATTAAAAACCCCTTATTGAATGTCTCAAATAAAAATTATTTATTTGAAAAATCAGTTGTAGAAGTTTCTTGATAAAAGATTCATTTGTCCTAACACTTCTCCATGGGATGCCTTTATTTTGATCAATAAAAATTTATATGGTTCCATGAGACATCGTATTGATTATAGAGCCTAGAATAACATAAATATTAAAGAAATATCATTTTCCTCAAATAAATGACTTCTTTGATCAGAATAAGGGATCATATTATGTTTTGAAGGTTGACCTATGGTTCGGGTACCGCCAGATGAATTTAATGGAAGATGAAATTCGAAATACTGTGTTCCTTACTAGATATAATAATTAGGATTTTTTTCTTATTCTATTTGGGTTAACTAATGAGCCTATTTTATTAATCAATATTAGGAATAGATTATTTCATGTGTTCTTGGATAAGTTATAAGTTGGGTTTATTGATGAAATTATGGTCTTTTCTAAAATTAAGTAAGAGAATTGAAAACATATAATGGTTTTTTTAAACCATAATAGAAAATGAAATGTTTATAAAATTCAACAAGTTTGATTTTGGTGTTAAAAAAGGTTTCTTTTCTATGAATTATTGTAACTAACGATGGAATAACAGTTGATCCTACAAAAATAATTCACTGATGATTTTTCAATACATTCAAATGTTATAGAAATTTATATTTTTCTTGGAATATATGATTATTAACGATGGTTTTTTAAGAAAATTTCATCGTTATCTATCATGCTAACTAAGTTAACATGGAAATGGGTTAAATCGATTTTGATATAAAAATGTGATATTTGTTTTCAAGACCTAATAAAGAGATTGGTGAATTCTCTAGTTTTGGATCTACCTTACAGAAATAATGATTTTTTTCATCTACAATGATTCTTCATTGAATGTAATTGGTTGTGTTATATTGCAGAATGATTAGGTAATTTATTACGCTTCATGAAAACTATAACCTTAGGATTTAAATCATCCCACACATGATTTGGAATTAACTGATGTTCTTTCTTCTATGAATATTTTCGAGGCATCAATTATACAGAGTGAAATGTGAAATATATACTAACCATTAAATTATGTAATATATATTCAATCAAAACTAATTATTCCTAAGGCAGATAAGATGGCTTGAACTGATAAAGGATTGTGATTTCATGACAAATTACCATCCTAGAAAATGAAACACCGCGGAAGATTCCTTGAGTTGAAAAAATCATACATCAGTAAACGTGTTATTTTTTGAACATGATCGGTTGATTAATGATTTGATTAATTTTTTATTAGAAGTTGTTGGTGTAGTAAATACCACTATTTTGTTTCGGGTTTTAGTGTATTCATAATTATTATACCAAATTATGAATGCACAAAAGGGAGAATGTCTGCTATAGAAAAAAGGTATTATTGGTTAAAATGGTAATGTTTCCCAAATTTAACCTTGATAATGAATGAGTTTTTGGATTTGAAAAAATATTATGTGTTCCTTGTGATTCCAAGTTGAAGAAAGTGTTATTGTGGGAAGCTTATAGTTCTTCATTTTCAGTTCATCCTAGATATAATATGATGTACATAGACCTTCAGGAGTATTACTTGTATAATGAAATGATAAAAGATAATGCATATTTTAATGTGAAATGGTTCACATGTCCAAAAGTTAAATTACAGTAGCAGTTACCCAAGGGGTTGGTTCATCCATTTCTACTTCTAGAGTGGAAATGGTAAAATGTATACATGGACTCTGTGGTTGGACTACCAATGTCTTCTGGAAGTAAAAATATGATTTGGTTGATTGTTAATCAGCTGACTAGATCTTAACATTTCCTTCTTATTTGAGATATAATGTCTTTGGACCATCATTATCAACAATAACATAAAGGGATTTTCTAGTTACATGGAGTTACTCTTTCCATTGTATCTGATTATGATCCCAGGTTTACTTTCAATTTTTTTAATGGCCTTTAGAAGTTGTTTGGAATATATTTAAATTTTATTATAGATTTTCATCCTCAATCAGATGGGCAGTGACAACCAATGATTCAAAAAATAGAGGATATGCTTCTATATTTTCTAATTGACTACTATGGAAGTTATAATTATCATATTTCATTACTTTAATTTTATTATAATAATTTTTTTCATTCCAGTATAATGATGGAACATTTTGAGGAATTATATTGGAAACGGTGTTGAACTCAATAATTTTGGGATTATGTTAGGGAAATGAAGATGATGAAATTAAAATCAGTAGAGGAAGTGGATGAGAAAGTGACAATGATCCAGTAATACATGAGTACATATCAAAGAACTAAAAAAAGATATGTAGATAAATCCAGGAAGACATTTCTTTTGAGGTAGGTGATCATGTTTTTCAATAAATTTCACCATAGAAAAGCGTAACTCATTATTTGTAAGAATGAAAAGAGATACCCAGAGTTCATTTTACCATATAAAATCATGGATAAAGTGGGACTTGTTTCCTACTGAGTATATTTTCCTCTAAGTTTATATCAGGTACACAGTGTTTTTTATTTTTCAATGTTGATAAATTCTTTCCATACTCATATCATGTTTTTATCCCATAATTATTTCAGCTTGAAGAAAAACATTCTTATAAAGAGAAACCTGTTAAAAATAATGATCGAAGAGAACATGTAATATAGAATAAGTTAGACCACCAGGTAATGGTTTTGGGGAGAAACCAAACGGTTAAAGAATAAATATGGGAAACTGAAATATATATGATGGAAAGGAACTCTCAATTGTATAATAAGTAAATAAAATTGCAGGGACACAATTTTTAGAAGGTGGGAAGAATGTAACACCCCAAGGTTTTAAAAAGTAAACTGAAATGCCTGAAACACCAAAAATCTTCAAAGTGAAACACTTTTTTAAGTATAATGTTCTAAAATAGTCGTTAAACATAACTTTTATGTTTCTATGATTTGAATTTCGAATAAGGTTTACCTATAGTTGTGATCAATATGGTATTTATAGTCTGATAGAACCAATTTTTTTTGGAATAGTTCAATACCCTTATGAATAGTAGAATGAATAGTAATATTACATGTATGAATAGTAAAAGTTATTAATATTTTATTTTTTATGTTATTATATGATCTGATCTTGAATAATTTTTCAAGAGATTTAAAATGAATTATTGTTTTAAAATTATAATCATTCCAACAAAATATGATTTTATTTAAAAATTAAATTTATCACAATTGGAAAATTATTTTCAATAAATGGGGTACATTTTTGAATTATTCATTTAGAAAAAATTTCAGGGTGTTTTATTGTGGATTTTTTAAGATAGATGAATTTTTGGGGAATAGTAAAAAAATAATGTTTTATGTTTTCGGGTGTTTATTGACATCATAATGATGTAATCATTCTGGTAGACTGTTGAAGATAAAAGTATGATATCGGGTTTCCCAGGTGGCCAATAAAATGGTAATAATCCATTGGTAATCCCATGGTTTATCAAATACAACTAATGTAGTGTCCTACTAAATTAATTAAAATTTCCCCCACTTTCATTATAAATACCACCCTCACACCCCCTCTTCTTCCCACACATCTCAATATTTTATAATTGTAAAATTTCTACCCAATCCCCTCCCTAATGATATTCCCCACATCCCAGAACTTCTAGTATCACCAAAATACCAAAACCATGGGCCTTAAAGAAGATCTCAATGAAGAGAGATCAAGAGGTAAACACCCTCTTTCATTTTCTTGATTTTTCTTTCTAATTAATTTATTTTTTATACTCTTTTATCATTCACATATACAATAGGAATGAAAGAAAAAAAAAATTATATTTTCCTGTATGTAATCTTGTTTATCAAAAAAATTATAAATTTACTTATTCACCACTTCCTATTATTCTAAAAATAAAAAAAATCATCTTTGATGTGTCAATTTAATGGAATCATGGATTATGTGTTTTAAATTTCAATTTATTCTTTTAAAACTAGTTATAAAACCATTTAAATGGTTCAAATTTATTTTAATGTGTATTATATATCCAATTTCATGTTCTGGAGTTAACTAGTCTATATAATATTATGTTATATAATGAAACTACTTCGTGATTATCAATGCACTGCCAAGATGATCTAAAGCGGTATCACTAAAGATTTATCTAATTATTTATCCTCATAACATATAACCATAATAAATTATGGGGTCAATTAATATTACGAACACATATAAATTCCATTTTTTTCCACTTATGGAAACTCATTTACATAATACATGAAAATCAAATACAAACCTACCATGGAAATCATGTAAAGAAAACAACCAAAACAGTGAATGGAACAAAATTCATATAATTAAATGGTGAAATGATGTTATTCAATGATCATATAAGGTGTTACAAACATTAATCAATTTCTGTAATATATGAATAAGGATGTTTAACCATTATATGGGAGGTTTAAACATGTTATAAGGAAGAAGAACCAAAGGTAACGTAATTCATAACATAATTTACATTCATTGGGTTAACCATCTACATTATTCATTATGTGGTAATAATATTATTTGTGTAATGAATTTTTGATTATATTCAGTTTTATTATTTTTATTTTTATTTTATGCACATAAAATTTTCAATATATTAATTCTCAATTCAATTATATGATATTTATAACGGATTCTCTTTTAAAAATACATTATTAGAATTTTATTTTACAAAATTCAAAAGATATATATTTATGCAATTATTCATGTATTATGATTATGTTCTGGATCATGAGAATTTTTTATGATGACAGTTGGGACCAATATCTCCCTCCAACGCATTGTGTATGTGTATTGTGGAAGTCATTCATATGGTTTATCCAAGTGTTACTATGATGGATACACAATATTGTAGTTGTGAGGGTATACATGGTAAAGTAGTCGTGAGGGATACAAATCCTAAGGTATCTAAGAGGGTTACATTATTATGTATGTAATTCCTCAAAAAAACCTTATGGTTATATTTATGTTCTTTATGATTGGTAGAAATCCCTTGGAAATCACATGTTACATAATGTATATATGGTTTAAAACTATATCTATATGAAAATTATTTCATAGTTTTAAAAGTATTGATGAAAAAATGATTTTATTCCTTATTTTTATATCCCTTGTTAATTTATTTGTGATCAACCAATGTTTTTAAACGATTTTCACATATTATAAGGATGTGTAAGTCTAATTTGAAATCCATGATAATTGCTATGAATATTTCAGAAATAAAACAATTTTTATTTGAAATGTTTTATAATTTGGATGAAATGGATTCAATTTTTGTGGTATCTTCTCTGTAAAAAAGTTGATGTTTATGTATTTATTATATCCTAATTAAATAAAACTATAACAAGAAAAGATCCCAAATGTGAAAATAATTGAGTTTCTAACTAAAATTCAATAATAAGTATTGTAATAAGATCCGGTCCTTAAACTAGCCATATGTAATGGGTTGTCACCCATCATATGGGTTTTCCCACTTTTTATATAATCATGAAAAATAATTCCACCCAAAAACACGTCAATTTTATCTTAAAATATATAAATACCTAAACCCAAAAAAATATCCAATAAAATCATTAGTAGACTCAACTTTTTAAATACATGAAACCCTCAAATGTGGTGTCTATTTATTTAAACTTTTGATCATGAATAATATTATATTCCTATTATGGAATCCATAAATCTTAATATACAATCACATTAAAACATCCAAATTTCAAAAGATATCTATATTGAGAATTTCCTGACTATAAATTCATTAATTATGTCTCAATTTTTCCATCAATCCCTCAAAACATAATAAAGAGAACATGGATCACCTACTTTATAGGGTACATATTATGTTTATAATGTTATAGAATTTTGAAAACACTGATATAAATAATACATATTTTTTCAAATGAACATTTCTACTATTTTGACTAAGATTTATTACTTCATATTATGTCATCATAGACATCCTTGTGATGTACTTTATAGTCATAAATTGTTAAAACTCATTATTTATAACATAAAAAAAAGGAAACATAATAAGGGTGAATTCACATTCTTAGTTAGGTTAAACATAAGCATTAAAAACTTAATGTCATAAATTTTTATTATAGGCCACAGGGGTATGAGGACATAATCATTGTGAATGAGATAATAATGAAGGTAATGATATCCATCAAAACATAGATCATTAAATATAAAAATTTACCAAAGATATATACATCATAATAAATAATAATGGGAAATATCATATCAATATTAATCATTTGTATCATTATAATACAATGGAAATAATATTGACAACATGTATGTAACCGTGTTCATCATTTTCACTTCACTATTATAATCAAAATTCAACATATAATTACCATACGGTCGAATTCAATAGCAAATTCATTGGATTACTATCATATCCCACCAATCCATAGACTATTAAGGAACCCTTACTCATTGGTTTATTCAAGAACCACCCATCATTGATTTACAATGAAAACACCCATTACATTTACAATATCAATTACATAATATTAACACATAAAATATTTAATTTCATTATAAACTCATAGGAAAAAAACATTAAATATTTCATAACAAAACGATCCGGTAGAATATGAATTATTTATATGAAAATCACTTTGAGAAAAGGAAAACTCATTGAAAACAAATGGGTTCTATAAAAATATATTTTTAATTTATTAACACGTGGATGGTAAATATGTTTCATACAATAATCCTTACGACAATATTAATTTATAAAGAATATATATAGGATGGTATTAATAAAAAATATCTATAGTATTGGATTATTAAGAACAATTTTTTTCATACTAAGAAATGGAAGTATAATTAAAAGATTAATAGGAACAATCTTGAAAAAAATACTAATTTCACATTTAAAAAGACACATTAAATCATAAAACATTTTGAAAATAATGTTCTATGAAAATTAACATAATATATTATAAAATAATATATTGTAAAATAATATTTTAAAAAGAATATATATCATATATTGATTAAAATATACACTCTTCTTACAAATATAATTTTTAAAACCGTTTTTGTAACATATATATATATATGTAATGGTTTAGAAAGAAAACATATTTCTGCTGGAAGAAAAAAATGAAGTCGGATTTTCATTAAAGAATTTGTCAAATATTCTAACAACCAAGCACTAGAAAATTTTAAAATTACATTAAAATATAATTAATAAAAATATTATCCAATATTTTAGTAAAAAAATAATATTTATAAATAGGATAATTAATTATACTCAATCTCGGAAATTGATGAGATTGTAACAAAGAATATTTCCACCTTGGTAACATTGAATCAGGATTCTCGTGAAAGTGTTAAATTAAATGAAACATTAAATATGATGATAATAAAATAATTCATGATATTACATTATAAATCATATTTATATACTCCTCATGAAATAAGTTAGTTTTATAATATGACATATATTTCAAAGAAGGAAAATCTGAACAAAATCCATTACTGATTTTGTAACCATAAAAATGAAATCCAAAGGAAAGAGAGATAAAAAATTTCGTATGTAAAAACCCATATATTTTTTTAATAAAAAAATAAAAAATTCATGTTATTTATAAAAACAAAAAAAGCCATGAATGTGGCATGTATCTGATGGAAATAAAAGTGAGACAAAAAAAACATTACTACTTGAGTAACAATTTAATGAAGAGATATGTGTAAGAAGAATATAATTTATACCTTTTAATAAATTAAAAAATTAAATTCCTGACATTAATTTTAATAGGTAATTATATACAGCACAAAAATGAAATGAGTGGTCGATATGGCATAAGTTTCATTGAATCAAAAGTTAGATAGAAAATTCCATTACCTTAAGTCTGATTTGTCATGCTTATTCATTATCATTGATAATAATAAATATATGATAATTATTTACATTATTTATAAACATTTAAATTTTTATTTTTAATATTATTTCAATTATAAAAAATTTACATACAATTACTTAATCGATTATATTTAAGTTGAATGTTTTGGTCATAATTAGCTTCTGTGTCAGAAATGACTTTCGTTTTTTGACTATGGTCAAGTTTTCATTATTTACACATCTATATAATAATTATGAAATAATAATCATATATATACATAAATTATACTAATAAAACTAATATTTAATGATGGTTATGAAAAATTCATTGATGTTATGATCATGGAAACAGTATGTTGTACATACGCATGAGTAACATTCTAATTTTTTTATGATAATTATGTAATGAAGGTATGGGACAATTTATATTAAAATAATTATAATTATATTATAAATATAATTATATATAATTATATATACTTAAATAAATCATGCATATAGTTTACAAGTAATTTCATCGCATTGAGGAGGTGGTTGACTACAAATTCAAAAACAATGGTATCATATTTTCGATGAGTCAAAATGGAATGAATAAAACTTTATATAATATTAAAAAATGTTGAATTTTTTACTGAATATCATAATTATTTCATTTATATAATATATTTATATTAAACCTAGCATTAATTCATTCCATGTAAATCTCAAATGAATCTCATTGCTCTGAGTTGGATGTAGTGCACACACACAAATGATGTTAACGTATTTCAAAAAAATGTAATGAATGGAGGTATGTGTTAAAAATTATTTAATTATCATAAATATGTCATAATTATCATATATATCATATAAAAATTATTAAATTCATTATTCCACCCCATAATATGTGATAAAAAATAGATAAACAATGTAGGTTTGCAAGGTGGTAGTCCACCGTACACAAAAAATGATGATTATGTGTCCTATTTTATAGATGTGTGTGAATTTCTATATCCTTAAAATAACATTATAAATAATAATATATTGAATATACTATGTTTATTTTATAAAAATTATATTAAAATGAATACAAGAGAAATAAATTAAATAAAAGTGCTCATTCAAGAACATTACAATTTCTTTGGGTAACTCATTTTGATTTCTAGTGAAGGACATCCTTTTATTTCTTTATTTAATAAATTAGGATTATTGGATTATATAAGTAATAATTGTAGTTTATTTTTTATGGGTTTTATGAGAAAAAATAATTGATGATTGTGAATAGATGGAGAGAATGAATTCCCTTTTTTAGTGGAGGATGGATGGAAATATTTTAAATAGAAAAAGTTAATCAATATTGGGAGGTATAATGTAAATATTTATCATAAAATAAGGATCTATTTAAATCATATGTGGTTATACTGTCTATATTATTCCATAAAATTTGTTTTGGACTATTTTCTATCTCATTTGGCTACTTAAGAATAAATATTAACTTCTAAGTAATCTAATTTTACCTTAATCGATGTAATTAATTTTTATTTTTTTACTAATATTTTGGTCCAAAACAAAGTTGAAAATACTATAAATTATAAATTATTATGATTAAAAATTTGTATTCCAGATTTAAAAATTCAATTCCTAGATGTGTAAAATTTAATTATGAATTATTCCCACAGACATGACAAGAATAAAAATTTTAAAAGTGAAAATGTGTAATAGTTCAAAACATTTTATATACAATTTCTATATGAAATTAACTAAAATTAAATAAAAGGTAATAATATATGTTTATTCAAATTATTTATAATTTAAAACCTATTTTAAATATAAAATATAATTATAATTTATTTTGATGAAAAGTAAATTTTCAATTAAAATTATGTATTTTTTAATACTCCTCAAAATATGAAACGTCGAAAAATAATAAGAAAACATACCCTAAAAAATATTGAAATTTTTAAATAAAATAATAAGTTCATGGTTTCAATTAATATTATTAACGTTCCAAAATGTAGTTTAAAAACATGTCTTCAATTAAAAGGCAGAAAAACTACATTTTGGAAGAAATAATTATTTTCATAATTAAAATTGTATTTGTTTGTATTTTATTCAAATAAAACATATTAGATGAATGAAAAAACATTTATTTGAATATATAATTTATATATTTAATTATTACCTCTTAGTAATAGTGATAAATTAATCTATTAATATTAAAATCCATTGTGTGTAAAAAATAGTCTCTATAAATATATTTCCTTCATAATCAATAAGATTTTATTTTCATTTCAAATTAATTTGTAACCAATGAATTAATTATATATATATATATATTTGAAAATATATTTTCAAAATTTATTAATCAAATAAATCCCAAATATTCCAAAAGGTATGTGATAATTATCATATTAAAAACTAATGTTAATAGTATACTTTTGTTTGGTAAGACTCAATATTATGTGTAACATTATTTATATAAGACGCATGATGTTATACTAAATTTAAGGGAAACATGGTGTTTCATATAATGAAATATAACTATGAATTATGTATATATAAAGCTATTAAATAATTTAAATTAATTTGGAAAAAATATTTCATAAAATTTCTGGATGTTTCATTACATCTTTTTATCCTTATGAAAAACATTCATAGATATTAAAGTCAAGGGTTTGAAATCGTGAATTTAATCTTTTAATAAATTAATATAGAGGGAATATTCAAAGTCATATGGAACTATGTGACCAAATATTTTAAAATTGTATGGAAATCTCTAATCATCACTCATCCAATAGCATAAAGGCATGTTTTATAGAAATTTTGAAGCCATATCTCAATGTATTGACCCTGTTATATTTGATTTAACTATAATAAAGAAGAAAAAAATTAGGAAGTATAATATTCATAATTATTATATATAAAAGGTGCATATTTTCCAAATTTGGACACCCTAATTCCAAATATAGAATCAATTTTTAAAGGCTAAGTTTCCATAAATGGTTAAATATTTTTTTAATAATATTGAAATAAAATATAATTTCTCAAAAAATTAAGATTTTACTATAAAAATTTTTTTATAAAAAATTAAAACAAAAATGATCCAATTATCTCAATTTTATTTTTATTGTCATTGAGAAATAAGTTTCATTTTAAAAAACATTAAAACAAAATCTGAAATTTTATATGTTTTTAAAAACTAATATTCTCAGTAAAATTCATTTTTATTATTTAATATTCATTGAAAACCCAATCATTTCATAAAATTATCAATAATTTATCCAATGCTAATTTTGACATGCTGATTGAAAGATAATATCATATTTATTATATTAATTTTTAAAATCTTCCAATTTTCTATAATATTACCTAACAAAAAAATTTAAAACATGATTTTTAGAAATTTATTTTTAAAAGAATGAAATTTAATTAATAAAAAATGGATTTGTATTTCCCATAAATTAATTTTTATATTTTTATTCAGTCAAAAATTTATAAATAATTTATAATGTTGTTACACAAAATAATGAATGAAAATACAATGGATTGATTATAAAATTAATATTTAAATAATAATAAAATTTATTCATATAAGATCAATTTTGAGTATCTTGAATGTTATAGAAAAAAAATTTATTTTATAAAATCTTGTGATACTAAATTATCCCACTTTAATAAATAAAGTCATGAAATTTAAACTTTTTTAGTAATCTAGGGTTTGATATTTTAATTTTTTTCAAACCCAAATTAATTAGGGTTAATAAATCATAATACTGAAAATTGGGGGATGTGGATATGTATATCGGATAACTAGGTTTCTAGATAGTAGAACATTAATAAAATGTGAAAATATATAAATGTGTAAAACTATATTTCCTAAAAATAATGGAGAGTGATAGAGAACATTGATCAAAATAATGCAAATGAACTTGATAATGTTAACAACCCCAAATCCATAAATAAGCGAGGTTTGAAAAATACCATAGATTCATCGAAAATGATAATAATATGAAAATGTATTTTTTTCCAAATCTATTTCTAATATTTGAATAAATATTTTTTCTTGTATTATAATAAAAAAACTAAAATATACTTGCTTGTCACAAAGTGTTTCATACGTTAATCATTTTCTACCACAATCTGGTGTTTTCTCTATATGATGAGTGTTCATGAAGAACATGCTTATCCTGAAGAACTTAAAAAAAGCATAACAGATCACATAATCCAAAAACAGATAATATAAAATTTCATCAATATTTAAAAACTAAAAAAACCAAAATAGACAACATAATGAAAAATAATATCCAAAATTTATAAACCTTTATGTTATAAATTAATATATTTTACTCCCAAACATCCATAATAATTATAAAGGATCAACAAAGATCATTCCACTAATAAATCAAAATGTCCCATCCATGACTTCTTTTAAAGGTAAATTTTGTTTAATTTCCATTCTTTCATTGTTGTGGGGGTTTCCCAAGCATCTTTAGAGGAAAGGGTGAGTTCTCATGATTCGGTCCAAACCGTGATCCCATATCCAACTTTAAAAGCTAATATTTTTTATTTTTTAAATCTTCAATTTTCAACATTTTGTACACATTAAACTTCCAAAATATCCTCCCCTGACATATTAATACCACAATATCAATTTGGACCCTTTAAGAATCCATAATCGTGGTGGATTTGTGTTTTTTAATTTAGGAATTGGGCTAGCCCAAAAGCCCATTTCCATTTTAAGATTTTTTCTTAAATATGTAATTCATGTTTTAAGATTTTTCTCTGATTCCATGTTTCAACTGGGCCCATTAGAACCCAGGCAAACCCCAATTTTCTTTTCCCCATATTTGGAGCTCATATGCATCGAAAATTAGGGCATAAAATCTTTTGATTTCTCAAATCGTCCAGATTTAAAGTGGAAAATTGTTTCCTTTATAACTACTTCAAATTTTACTCTTATTCTCCCATTTATGTCCTCACAACACCTTATCATCCTTATGAAAAATTCAAATTCATTTTTGGTTGTTTGTAAAGTCGGATATTGGTGTATTTGGGGATATTTCCTCAAGATCCATTAAGTAATTGGGTTTCCTTCCTTCTTCTTTCAATTTGATTAGATTTCATTCCTTTTACATGGGATTTCTTCCCTTATTCTTGCATTTTCATATTTCTAGAATGTAGGGTTTCAAACCTAGGGGTTTATCCTTGTTTTCTAGGTATATTCTTTTTGTTTTAGGCTTGATCTAAGTCCCTTGTAGTTGGGTGGGGGTGCAGTTTGATTTTTTTTCACTAAGATTCAAGTGTTTTAACACTTATGGTAGGTTATTCCATGGGTAATAAATGCTATATGAGTTAGGCTTTTAGAATTTCTATTTTTATCAATCTTATTCTTCATTAACCTTGCTGTGAAATATGGTTTGGGTGACTTTTGTCAAGAAAATGTTTTAGACCTAATTTGGAGTCAAATTAGGTGTTTCCCAGGTCTATTTTTTGTTATAGAAAATGGGGTTGTTTTATAACTCATGAAATGGGTTTATAGAACTCTTTTGGGTCCTTAATATTCTGTTTTGTTGAATGAGGGAATACACATGGTGTTCAAAGTGGTGTTTCTAATGGATTTTGTGTGAAAAACATTATTATATTTTTTGAAGTAATTTTATTGAAATACTAAGGGTTTTATTGAGTTGTGTAAGTGGTGAAAAGCATGTCAAGTTACTATTTTTAGTTTATTATGACTAGATATAAGGCGCCTGCCTTAAACCTTACTTAATCTTAATTTATTACAAGATTACACATTGAGGATCTTTTCAGGTTTAGAGTTTTAGAGAATTAGATCATGAAACTTGCATTACATTCCACATTTAAACAAAGTGGTTACATAAAAGAAAGTATTCATTCTTCCCATCAAAGAAAACATATTGAAAATAAAACATGGATTCTTTCTTGACACATCCTTGACACTATCATCACATCATGTACCTTTCCCTTGACCTGTGAAAAAACATTTCAAAAACTTGGGATGAGTATAAAAAGCTCAGTAAGGGTTATAAAAAATATGGAAAGGAAACATGAGTTCATATATACATAAGAATGAAATCATACTTTACCCATAAAACATAGGCACTTTAACATACCTTATCAAACCATGAATAAATCATAGAAAACATAAGACATAAAGGTAACTTAAGGCATTCATAACATTCTTACGTAGGGAGTAACCCTCTTGGTTACGTTTGGAATACCCATCACAGTATATTCCCTAAATCTCTTCGGAGAAACCTTAAAGTTTCACTACTTCACGTTACCTAATGCATTGGAGAGCTATATCAGGCTCACCCGCCCTTAGATTATCATGGAACCACCCGTCTTCATAATAATTCCCAAGAACCTCAACATAATCGTATCACATAAAACATGCATAAAGGAAACATAACATTTGCACCTTTCAATCACAAGATATCAATACCACACATTGATATAAAAATATTATGAAAACCATTTTCAATACCAAAATAAAAGAAAAGTAAAACATGGTATTTCTTTTTCTTTTTTAAAAAAGGTATGGCTTGTAGAGGAAGTCGAAACTCAAATAATGGCCACGGCGGCAGAGAAGTCGTTGTCGCCGCATACGTACGACAAAAACATTCCCTTTTTTCATTTAGTAAACGCTTCGTATAAAAAAGATTCCTTTTGAATAAACGTAAATGTAAAAGGGGTTTATACACCGTATAAAATAAGGTTGTGTATAAAACAAAATATGCCTCAATGAAAGGAGATTGAGATGAAGTCCCATACAAAGACGGTATCCTTTGTTTAAGGATAAATCAATTACATAATTATGTGTGACAAACGAATGCACCAAATATAAGTGGATATTAAGTGTAAAATAATCAATGTTCATTCACACATATTCAAAGGATGACATATTCAATAACTACATGTTGAACCCAAAGAAAACGAAATTGGGTAAAGAAGTTCCCTTGACAGCCTAACAGCGTCACATCAAAATGAGTTGATGAGAAATAAAAAGTGTATCTCATCACCTGGACATAAAATTTACATCAATAAGGATATATGAGAACATATCCCAACATAACAATATGTAAATTAAAAGACCCAACAAATGAAGCCTTTTAAAAAAGAGGAGGGTGAAAGGTTCCCTTACCGACTTGGGTATCCTTCAAATCATACACCCCATGAAAGAAGGACAATAAATCATTGATGTAAATACTCATAAACGAAAGTATATTACACAAAGAGTAAAATAATGGGCAGTATATACACCACTCAAAGGAAATTTTGGCAAATGTAGCATAAATCTCACGGGAATAAAAGTGAGATGAAAAATCCCTTACGAAAACTCGGCAGCCTAACGGCGCCACATAAAACTTACAAAAATGGATTGATGAGATCAAGTAGGGAATCTCATCATATTAACTTAAAGTTTATAGAAAGAGGAATATAAAATAACATCCCCCAACATAACAAATAGGAGCTTAAAATAAGTGACATAAAGGAGAGTACGTAAAAAGAAAGAGAGGTTAGATATCTTACGAAAATTCGGCAGCCTAACGGCACCACTCAAAACTTCCAAAATGGATTGATGAGAGAGAATAGGGTCTCTCATCACATGAACAAATAAATTACAGTAAGTGTAATATAAAATAACATCCCAATAACAAGAAAGATGAGCTTTAGAGGGAATGACATAAAAGAGTGTACTTAAAAAGAAAGAGAGGAGTAAGATCCCTTACCTCAAGTCCAACATGTCTTGTTCGTTTCTTTATATTCCTGAATAATAAACTTTGGTAAATTAATAATTGCCTAATTAACTCTTTTAGAGATTATCGTTCAGTTCATATCACATATTATAATGTTATTATAATTTTTTAATAATGTTAGTTCATATCAGACGTTTTTGCCGACGTTTGGTACATGAGCCAAAAATGAACTTGTTTGAAAAAAGATTTCCCATGTAGTTATAAGTAAATAATTTCCAGAATAGTATTAATGATTAAAATATGATATATTTCCAATAAATATTCATTTCATACTATTCCATATCATTTGGATATAAAAAACGAAAAGCACCGTTCATGGGGACGGTAGGCTGTATGTACGCATGAACGCTACATTCATTTTTTTTCATATTAATGGAATTAAAAAAAATGAGAGAGATATATATATGTTATAATTCCAAAATGATATCCATAATTTTTATGTAATATATTACATATATATCCATTATATATATGTACTTATAGTATTACATAACATTTTGAGATAAGAAATGAAATGTACCGTTCATAGAGACGGTAAGTCGTACGTACGCATGAACGCTACTTCCATTTCTATTTCATATTTAATGGAATTAAAACATAATGATACATAATAGTATTTTAATTCCAGTATGGTATCATATATAATATAATTAAATATATCCTTTATACGTACCACATATGGTATTAACGAATCAAATCACTTTGAGGGGGCGGTAGTCCGCACTTCCTTAAATGAAGATATTGCGTTTACCCATAATGGAAACAAGAAAGGTATGACCAAAATGAAAAATAGTGAAGCTTAAGGAAATAATAAACATATTATATATCATATATAAATATAGTGTCATCTTAATGGCCACCTTTTATGGTGTTAAAAGAATGTTGAACAATCATCGTTTCGGGAGGCCGAAATTCGCCATCCACGGAAACAATATGTTATTTAACCATTAGATGTAGGTGTGTGAAAGTGTAGCTCTAATACTTATTATAAAAACATCCTAGTATATTTATGATACTGTATTTGTTACAAAAGAAATGAATAAAAAGAGTTTAGGGGGTTGGAGTTGCAAAATAAAACAAAAGTACTCAATTGAAGACATTACCTTAAAATAGGGTAACTCCCTTTGATTTGAGCTCAAAGGCTTCCTTGGGAAGACTTATTCTCAAAGTGAGGCTTCAAGGAGTAATATAGGGAAGTTTAGAGACAAAATGGGAAGAGGTTGGCTGAGCCAAAGGCTTTGGGAGTGTGGGTAAGGAGGTTGGGGTGGGGGCCTTTTATAAGAGGAGAGGAGGGGCACTCGTGAAATGTTACAAAATGTTACTTTATTTTCAAAAGAGTTTCGGATTTTAAAGGTCCCAAATTAATTTATTTCGAGGATAAGGTAATAAGGGTTCGAAATCCACTCATACAATAGGTTTTGGACATGTTTAGGTCATAGATATTACATTATCTTTCCATTTTATTTTAATCATTAAATAATGAGGTCATCGCTGCATCATCATGATGTCATAAATAATTTAATTTATTTAATGTATAAAAATTATAAAACAAATACTATGATGTAGGAAATATTTTTATCTTTCCAATGAATATTTATAGTCAAAAATATGATTTGTATAACCCCATGTAAAAATTGTTTTAGTAAAACATTTCATGCTTGTCTCATTTTTACTTTAACTTTAAATAAAAAGATATTAATGTCATTTTCCAACCAATGTGGTTTCATGGGGTCCCCAAGTTGACCCATGGGTTGTATTGGTCGGCCATGACACATCGAATGAGGTTAGGACATGTGTCAAGTTCATTTCATATTATTAAAACATTATTTTTACCTTAAACTACACTAATTACCTCTAATCGTGATTAAAAACTTAATAAGTTACTATTCACCAAAAAATTATTTTTATCCCATTGAACAAAATTTTTACTTCTTAATGACAACCATGTATGTCGGATTTTTTAAATTCAAAACACAAAGATGGAAAAATTTCATTTAAATGGAAAAATCAGTTTTTATAAGTACCACTTAGTGGTTTCACTATTCATCAAAAATTGAAGTTTTTCAGAAAAATCCCAAAAATTCACCCTAAGCTATATTTGATATTCTGAATTGAAAAATAAAGGCTATTTTACAAAATTCAAAACATATAAGTCACATTAATTAATTTAATAATTAATTCCCGCTGTCAAAGCAAATA
The DNA here is from genome assembly GCA_963277665.1 of Viscum album. Classification (NCBI taxonomy): domain Eukaryota; kingdom Viridiplantae; phylum Streptophyta; class Magnoliopsida; order Santalales; family Viscaceae; genus Viscum; species Viscum album. The sequence goes on from OY728146.1 coordinate 530,806,576, forward strand.
GCGTGTTTTTATGAAACAATAAGTATCAAAAGATTGACACTAGTTTAAGTCTGATTTCAAAGTGAAATTAATTTCAACAACCACTATTGGATTTAATGGTAAAAATATATTATAACTTAACTTTAAAACCAATTCAAAAGATAATCTAATCAAGTAAATAAATTAGATTAAAAAGAGGTTTTGAATTAAAATACAACATTTTACACTATTCATTAAAAAAATGAACATTATCGGAAAGATACCAAAAATTTACTCAAAGTAAATTTTGATGTCCCGATTCATAAGAAGAGTTTTATTTGGTCCAATAGAATTTATAATAGTGAACAAAATTATATTTAATGATGGTTCTCCATCAAAAGGCGATAAGTGACCCTTTAGTGAAAACCAGGGCATATACGCCTAAAATTGAATTCTTTCCATATTTTAAGCCTTTATCTTTTATTGGATAAATGTAAAAACATTTAAAAACTTATATAATAATATTTTAGTTATTTCTATCCATTCCATCCAATACAATGGCTACATGTTAACTACTATTTAAAATAATATTATTTTATTATTAGAGTGCAACGTAAGATTCCCAAGAAACTCATTGTTGCTTGTTGGGTACGCCATCGAGCATAGAGTCCCCATTAAAGTCATATTAATATTTTATTCACAAATATGTATAAATATGAAAATGTCATATTCTTTATTTACCTGGGTTGTTACATCCTTCCCCCCTTTTGGGAATTGCGTCCTCGAATATTTAAAATTGCGCTTGGAGACATCCTTGAAAGTCCCATATCAGGACAAGAGTCGGTAAAACAATCACTTTAAAATAAAGAAAGATAAGTACAGAGGTCACCCGAGTTAACCCATACTAGGAATCCATGTAGGAAAACATGGACACGAAGGAGAAAACATAGGGTCATGTTCTGATGGAGAGTGATAGAAAACATGTTTAGAAGAAATTTAACAATAAGAAAATCACAAACTTGTGATGGGTTAAACAGTGTTGGGTTCCCCAGTAGGAAAAGTTAATAGACAACATTTTTGTTTTATGTTACTTTTTATTGAGGAATTTATTCATAGCGAAACATAATAACTTATCATGTTGACTTTCAACTTTTACTAGATTCCTTAATCAAACTCATATTTTTTCCAAAAGACGTGTATTTAGGGAGACTTGTTCACATTAAGAGTACTATAATCAACTTCTATAGAATCACCTAATCCAAAAAAGAGAACTATATACCTCCCATGTCTTTAAGATTTAACCAAAACCAAAACTAGAAAGGTTAGTAAAAGGTCAGATAATCCAAAAAAGGATAACCCTTTATAAAAAGAAAATCTATTCTTAATCTCAAAATTTGTCTAACAAAACCCAAAGTTCAACGAGGACCATCCTATGAACAATTTGTCCATAAAACTCTTCAAAGTAAAACAATATAAGATTGAAACCCAAATATTTGAAGGATTTAGTCACATAGTCTTCCAAGTTAAATCGTTACATTTATCTCCAAACAATATCAGTTGCTCCTAAAGTCTCGTATTGAAATGTAATTAACCTAATCACATATCCTCGATGATAGGTTAATCGTTTTCATAAATAACCCAAAATCAACTTACTCTTAATTCATAAAATCATATAACTAAAAAGAATAAGTCAAACTAACCAGGGACTTCACGTAGTCCAGTGGTAGGAGATAAATACCAGTCGCACTTTGGTTGTGGGTTCGATTCCCGCAGCTTTGTCGACGCAACGGGTTGTCACATGATCTGCGTGTTGTCCTTTTTACAAAACTATATAATTCTTAAATCATTCCCCAAAAAAAGATAAAATCATAAAAAATGATCATATCATATTTTAACCTCATGTTTATCTCATGCCTTTAATTTTCCAGCATATCATATAATAACTCGTAATTACCTCAAAAGTAAGGATCATATAAACTCTAATGGTTACCTTTATAATTATCACCTAAACTTCCACATATATTGGCCATCTCATACATGAAGCATTACAGAACATACCAAGGTTCAAGTGGTTGATCATGACTCCTTGATAGTTGGTTTAGAACAACCACGAGTTTCCTCATTGAATCCCCCATTTTATCTAGTATCTTAATCAGAAAACCAACACAGTTTCCTTCGAACCTGTTGTCTCTTTGGTGCCTGCTAGTTCCATCCATTCACTAAAAACAAAAATGTAAGTGTGAGTATATAAACAAAACCATCATGTACTAATGAGGAAGGTAAACACTAAGATACACTTACTCATTCAATTTATCTAAAACTAGTACTCTTTCTGAAATCCTAACCATTATGGTAATGCCACTTATGCTTAAAGAATACCCTAACCTCTAAAGTTATCTAAACCGACCCTTGATACCAACTATAAGGCCCCAGCCTTAAAACATACTTAATCACGAGTTATTACAGGATTAAACATTGAGGATCTTTCCAGGTTTAGAGTTTTATAGAATTAGATCATGAAACTTGCATTACATTCCACATTTAAACAAAGTGGTTACATAAAAGATAGTATTCATTCTTCCCATCAACGGAAACATATTGAAAATAAAACATGGATTCTTTCTTGACACATCCTTGACACAATCATCACATCATGTACCTTTACCTTGACCTGTGAAAGACATTTCAAAAACTTGGGATGAGCATAAAAAGCTCAGTAAGGGTTATAAAAAATATGGAAAGGAAACATGAGTTCATATATACATAAGAATGAAATCATACTTTACCCATAAAACATAGGCACTTTAACATACCTCATCAAACCATGAATAAATCATAGAAAACATAAGACATAAAGGTAACTTGAGGAATTCATAACATTCTTACATAGGGAGTAACCCTCTTGGTTATGTTTGGAATACCCATCACAGTATATTCCCTAAATCTCATCGGAGAAACCTTAACGTTTCACTCCTTCGTGTTACCCAATGCATTGGAGAGCTATATCGGGCTCACCCACCCTTAGTTTATCATCTAACCACCCGTCTTCATAATAATGCCCAAGAACCTCAACATAATCGTATCACACAAAACATGCATAAAGGAAACATAACATTCACACCTTTCAATCACAAGATATCAATAACACAAATTGATATAAAAATAATATGAAGACCATTTTCAATACAAAAATAAAAGAAAAGTAAATCATGGTATTTATTTTTCTTTTAAAAAAAAGGTATGGCTTGTAGAGGAAGCCGAAACTCAAATAATGGCCACGACGGCGGAGAAGTCATTGTCGATGCATACGTACGACAAAAACATTCCCTTTTTTCGTTTAGTAAATGCTTTGTATAAAAAATATTCCTTTTGAATAAAAATAAATGTAAAAGAGGTTTATACACCGTATAAAATAAGGTTGTGTATAAAACAAAATATGCCTCAATGAAAGGAGATTGAGACGAAGTCCCATACAAAGACGGTATCCTTGGTTTAAGGATAAATCAATTACATAATTCTGTGTGAAAAACGAATACACCAAATATAAGTGGATATTAAGTGTAAATTAATCAAAGGTCATTAACACATATTCAAAGGATGACATATTCAATAACTACATGTTGAACCCAAAGAAAACGAAATTGGGTTAAGAAGTTCCATTGAAAGCCTAACGGCGTCACATCAAAATGAGTTGATGAGAGATAAAAAGTGTATCTCATCACCTGGACATAAAATTTACATCAATAAGGATATATGAGAACATATCCCAACATAAAAATATGTAAATTAAAAGACCCAACAAATGAAGTCTTTTAAAAAAGAGGAGGGTGAAAGGTTCCCTTACCGACTTGGGTATCTTTCAAAACATACACCCCATGAAAGAAGGACAATAAATCATTGATGTAAATACTCATAAACGAAAGTATATTACACAAAGTGTAGAATAATGGGCAGTACATACACCACTCAAAGGAAATTGTGGCAAATGTAGCATAAATCTCACGGGAATAAAAGTGAGATGAAAAATCCCTTACGAAAACTCGGCAGCCTAACGGCGCCACATAAAACTTACAAAAATGGATTGATGAGATCAAATAGGGTATCTCATCATATTAAGTTAAAGTTTATAGAAATAGTAATATAAAATAACATCCCCCAAAATAATAAATAGGAGCTTAAAATAAGTGACATAAAGGAGAGTACTTAAAAAGAAAGAGAGAGGTTAGATCTCTTACGAAAATTCGGCAGCCTAACAGCACCACTCAAAACATCCAAAATGGATTGAAGAGAGAGAATAGGGTATCTCATCACATGAACATAGAAATTACAGAATGTGTAATATAAAATAACATCCCAATAACAAGAAAGATGAGCTTTAGAGGGAATGACATAAAGGAGTGTACTTAAAAAGAAAGAGAGGAGTAAGATCCCTTACCTCAAGTCCAACTTGTCTTGTTCATTTCTTTATATTCTTGAATAATAAACATTGGTAAATTAATAATTTCCTAAGTACCTCATTTAGAGATTATTATTCAGTTCATATCACATATTATAATGTTATAATAATTGTTTAATAATTTTAGTTCATATCAGACGTTTTTGCCGATGTTTGGTACAAGAGTCAAAAATGAACTTGTTTGAAAAAAGATTGCCCATGTAGTTATAAGTAAATAATTTCCAGAATAGTATTAATGTTTAAAATTTCATATATATCCAGTAAATATTCATTTCATACTATTCCATATCATTTGGAGATAAAAAACGAAAAGCACCGTTCATGGAGACGATAGGCCGTTCGTACGCATGAACGGTACTTTCATTTTCTGTCATATTAATTGAATTAAAACAAAATGAGAGAGAGATATATATGTTATAATTATAGAATTATATCCATAATTTTGATGTAATATATTACATATATATACATTATATATATGTACTTATAGTATTAAATAACATTTTGAGATAAGAAATGAAATGTACCGTTCATGGAGACGGTAAGCCGTACGTACGCATGAACGCTACTTCCATTTATATTTCATATTTAATGGAATTAAAACATAATGATACATAATAGTATTTTAATTCCAGTATGGTATCAGATATAATATAATTAAAAATATCCTTTATACGTACCACATATGGTATTAAAGAATCAAATCACTTTGAGGGGGCGGTAGTCCGCACTTCCTTAAATGAAGATATTGCGTTTACCCATAATGGAAACCATAAAGGTATGACCAAATTGAAAAATAGAGAATCTTAAGGAAATAATAAACATATTATATATCATATATAAATATAGTGTCATCTTAATGTCCACCTTTGAAGGTGTTAAAAGAATGTTGAACAATCATCGTTTCGGGAGGCCGAAATTCGCCATCCACGGAAACAGTATGTTATTTAACCATTAGATGTAGGTGTGTGAAATTGTAGCTCGAATAATTCTAATAACAACATCCTAGTATATTTATGATACTGTATTTGTTACAAAATAAATGAATAAAAAGAGTTTAGGGGGCTGGAGAGGAAAAATAAAACAAAAGTACTCAAGTGAAGACATTACCTTAAAATCGGGTAACTCCCTTTGGTTTGAGCTCAAAGGCTTCCTTGGGAAGACTTATTCCCAAATTGAGGCTTCAAGGAGTAATAGAGGGAAGTTTAGAGACAAAATGGGCAGAGTTTGGATGATCCAAAGGCTTTGGGAGTGTGGGTAAGGAGGTAGGGGTGGGGGCCTTTTATAAGAGGAGAGGAGGGGCACTCTTGTAAAGTTACAAAATGTTACTTTATTTTCAAAAGAGTTTCGGATTTTAAAGGTCCCACATTGATGTATTTCTAGTATAAGGTAATAAGGGTTCGAAATACACTCATAAAATAGGTTTTGGACATGTTTAGGTATAAGAGATTACATTATCTTTCCATTTTATTTAAATCAATAAATAATGAGGTCATCACTGCATCATCATGATGTCATAAATAATTTAATTTATATAATGTCTAAAAATTATAAAACAAATACTATGATGTAGGAAATATTTTTATCTTTTCGATTAATATTTATAGTCAAAAATCTGATTTGTATAACCCCATGTAAAAATTGTTTTAGTAAAACATTTCATGTTTGTCTCATTTTTACTTTAACTTTAAATAAAAAGATATTAATGTCATTTTCCAACCAAAGTGGCTTCATGGGGTCCCCAAGTTGACCCATGGGTGGTATTGGTCGGCCATGACACATCCAATGAGGTTAGGACATGTGTAAAGTTCATTTCATATTATTAAAACAATATTTTTACCTTAAACTACACTAATTATCTCTAATCGTGATTAAAAACTTAATAAGTTTCTACTCACCAAAAAATTATTTTTATCCCATTGAACCAAATTTTACTTCTTAATGACAACCATGTATGTCGGATTTTTGAAATTCAATACACAAAGATGGTAAAATTTCATTTAAACGGAAAAATCAATTTTTATAAGTACGACTTAGTGGTTTCACTATTCATCAAAAATTGAAGTTTTTCAGAAAAATCCAAAAAATTCACCCTAAGCTATATTTCATATTCCTAATTCAAAAATTAAGTCTATTTTACAAAATTCAAAACATATAAGTCACATTAATTAATTTAATAATTAATTGTCGTTGTCAAAGCAAATAGCGTGTTTTTATGAAACAATAAGTATCAAAAGATTGACACTAGTTTAAGTCTGATTTCAAAGTGAAATTAATTCCAACGACCACTATTGGATTTAATGGTAAAAATATATTCTAATTTCACTTTAAACCCAATTCAAAAGATAATATAATCATACAAATAAATTAGATTAAAAGGAGGTTTTGAATTAAAATACAACATTTTACACTATTCATTAAAAAAATGAACTTTATCGGAAAGATACCAAAAATTTACACAAAATAAATTTTGATGTCCCGATTCATAAGAAGAGTTTTATTTGGTTCAATGGAATATATAGTAGTGAACAAAACTATATTTAATGACGGTTCTCCATCAAATGGCGATAAGTGACCCTTTAGTGAAAACCAGGGCATATACGCCTAAAATTGAATTCTTTCCGTATTTTAAGCCTTTATCTTTTATTGGATAAATGTAAAAACATTTAAAAACATATATAATCATATTTTAGTTATTTCTATCCATTCCCACCAATACGACGGATACATGTTAACTACCATTTAAAATAATATTATTTTATTATTAGAGTGCAACGTAAGATTCCCAAGAAACTCGTTGTTGCGTGTTGGGTACGCCATCGAGCATAGCATCCCCATTAAAGTCATATTAATATTTTATTCATCAATATGGGTAAATATGAAAATTTCATATTCTTTATTTACCTGGGGTGTTACATCCTTCCCCCCTTTTGGGAATTGCATCCTCGCAATTTTAAAATTGCGCTTGGAAACATCCTTGAAAATCCCACATCGGAACAAGAGTCGGTAAAACAATCACTTTAAAATAAAGAACGATAAGTACAGAGGTCACCCGAGTTAAACCATACTAGGACTCCATGTAGGAAAACATGGACATGGAGGAGAAAACATAGGGTCATGTTCTGATGGAGAGTGATAGAAAACATGTTTAGGAGAAAGTTAACAATAAGAAAATCACAAACTTGTGATGGGTTAAACAGTGTTGGGTTCCCCAGTAGGAAACTTTAATAGACAACATTTTTGTTTTAAGTTACTTTTTATTGGGGAATTTATTCATAAGGAAATATTATCACTTATCATGTTGACTTTCAACTTTTACTAGATTCCTTAATCAAACTCATATTTTTTTCCAAAAGACAAGTATTTAGGGAGACTTGTTCGCATTAAGAGTACTATAATCAACTTCTAGAGAATCACCTAATCCAAAAAAGAGAACTATATACATCCCATGTCTTTAGGCTTTAACCAAAACCAAAACTAGAAAGGTTAGTATAAGGTCAGATAATCCAAAAAAGGATAACCCTTTATAAAAATAAAATATATTCTTAATCTCAACATTTGTCCAACAAAACACAAAGTTCAACGGGGGCCATCCGATAAACAATTTGTCCATAAAATTCTTCAAAGTAAACAAATATAATATTAAAACCCAAATATTTGAAGGATTTAGTCACATAGTCTTCCAAGTTAAATCGTAACATTTATCTCCAAACAATATCAGTTGCTCCTAAAGTCTCGTATTGAAAAGTAATTAACCTAATCACATATCCTCGATGATAGGTTAATCATTTTCATAAATAACCCAAAATCAACTTACTCTTAATTCATAAAATCATATAACTAAAGAGAATAAGTCAAACTAACCAGGGACTTCACGTAGTCCAGTGGTAGGTGATAAATACCAGTCGCACTTTGGTTGTGGGTTCGATTCCCGCAGCTTTGTCCGACGCGACGGGTTGTCACATGATCTGCGTGTTGTCCATTTTCTAAAACTGTATAATTCTTAAATCATTCCCCAAAAAGAGATAAAATCATCAAAATGATCATAACATATTTTAACCTCATGTTTATCTCATGCCTTTAATTTTCCAGCATATCATATAATAACCTGTAATTACCTCAAAAGTAAGGATCATATAAACACTAATGGTTACCTTTATAATTATTACCTAAACTTCCAAATAGATTGGTCATCTCGTACATGATGCATTACAGAACATACCGAGGTTCAAGTGGGTGATCATGACTCCTTGATAGTTGGTTTAGAACAACCACACGTTTCCTCAATGAATCCCTCATTTTATCTAGTATCTTAATCATAAAACCAACATAGTTTCCTCCAAACCTGTTGTCTCTTTGGTGCCTGCTAGATCCATCCATTCACTAAAAACAGAAATGTAAGTGTGAGTATATCAACAAAACCATCATGTACTAATGAGGAAGGTAAACACTAAGATACACTTACTCATTCACTTTATCGAAAACTAGGACTCTTTCTGAAATCCTAACCATTATGGAAATGCCACTTATGCTTAAAGAATACCCTAACCTCTAAAGTTATCTAAACCGACCCATGATACCAACTATAAGGCCCCAGCCTTAAACCTTACTTAATCTTGTGTTATTACAAGATTACACATTGAGGATCTTTTCAGGTTTAGAGTTTTAGAGAATTAGATCATGAAACCTGCATTACATTCCACATTTAAACAAAGTGGCTACATAAAAGACAGTATTCATTCTTCCCATCAACCGAAAAATATTGAAAATAAAACATGGATTCTTTCTTGACACATACATGACACTATCATCACATTATGTACCGTTCCCTTGACCTGTGAAAAACATTTCAAAAACTTGGGATGAGCATAAAAAGCTCAGTAAGGGTTATAAAAAATATGGAAAGGAAACATGAGTTCATATATACATAAGAATGAAATAATACTTTACCCATAAAACATAGGCACTTTAACATACCTCATCAAACCATGAATAAATCATATAAAACATAAGACATAAAGGTAACTTGAGGCATTCATAACATTCTTACGTAGGGAGTAACCCTCTTGGTTACGTTTGGAATACCCATCACAGTATATTCCCTAAATCTCTTCAGATAAACCTTAACGTTTCACTCCTTCGCATTACCCAATGCATTGGAGAGCTATATCGGGCTCACCCGCCCTTAGTTTATCATGGAACCACCCGTCTTCATAATAATGCCCAAGAACCTCAACATAATCGTATCACATAAAACATGCATAAAGGAAACATAAAATTTCCACCTTTCAATCACAAGATATCAATACCACACATTGATATAAAAATTTTATGAAAACCATTTTCTATACAAAAATAAAAGAAAATTAAAACATGGTATTTATTTTTCTTTTTAAAAGAAGGTATGGCTTGTAGAGGAAGCCGAAACTCAAATAATGGCCACGACGGTGAAGAAGTCGTTGTCGCCGCATACGTATGACAAAAACATTCCCTCTTTTCCTTTAGTAAACGCTTCGTATAAAAAAGATTCCTTTTGAATAAATGTAAATGTAAAAGTGGTTTATACACTGTATAAAATAAGGTTGTGTATAAAACAAAATATTCCTCAATGAAAGGAGATTGAGACGAAGTCCCATACAAAGACGGTATCCTTGGTTTAAGGATAAATCAATTACATAATTATGTTTGAAAAAAATACACCAAATAAAAGTGGATATTAAGTGTAAAATAATCAAAGGTCATCCAAACATATTCAAAGGATGACATATTCAATAACTACATGTTGAACCCAAAGAAAACGAAATAGGGTTAAGAAGTTCCCTTGACAGCCTAACAGCGTCACATCAAAATGAGTTGATGAGAGATAAAAAGTGTATCTCATCACCTGTACATAAACTTTACATCAATAAGGATATATGAGAACATATCCCAACATAACAATATGTAAATTAAAAGACCCAACAAAAGAAATCTTTCAAAAAATAGGAGGTTGAAAGGTTCCCTTACCGACTTGAGTATCTTTCAAAACATACACCCCATGAAAGAAGGACAATAAATCATTGATGTAAATACTCATAAATGAAAGTATATTACACAAAGAGTAGAATAATGGGCAGTACATACACCACTCAAAGGAAATTGTGGCAAATGTAGCATAAATCTCACGGAAATAAAAGTGAGATGAAAAATCTCTTACGAAAACTCGGCAGCCTAACGACGCCACATAAAACTTACAAAATGGATTGATGAGATCAAATAGGGTATCTCATCATATTAAGTTAAAGTTTATAGAAATAGGAATATAAAATAACATCCCCCAACATAATAAAGAGGATCTTAAAATAAGTGACATAAAGGAGAGTACTTAAAAAGAAAGAGAGAGGTTAGATCTCTTACGAAAATTCGGCAGCCTAACGGCACCACTCAAAACATCCAAAATGGATTGATGAGAGAGAATAGGGTCTCTCATCACATGAACATAAAAATTACAGTATGTGTAATATAAAATAACATCCCAATAACAAGAAATATGAGCTTTAGAGGGAATGACATAAAAGAGTGTACTTAAAAAGAAAGAGAAGAGTAAGATCCCTTACCTCAAGTCCAACTTGTCTTGTTCGTTTCTTTATATTCCTGAATAATAAACTTTGGTAAATTAATAATTGCCTAAGTACCTCATTTATAGATTATTATTCAGTTCATATCACATATTATAATGTTATAATAATTGTTTAATAATGTTAGTTCATATCAGACGTTTTTGCCGATGTTTGGTACATGAGTCAAAAATGAACTTGTTTGAAAAAAGATTGCCCATGTAGTTATAAGTAAATAATTTCCAGAATAGTATTAATGATTAAAATATCATATATATCCAGTAAATATTAATTTCATACTATTCAATATCATTTGGAGATAAAAAATGAAAAGCACCGTTCATGGAGACGATAAGCCGTACGTACGCATGAACGCTACTTTCATTTTCTGTCACATTAATGGAATTAAAACAAAATGAGAGAGATATATATATGTTATAATTATAGAATTATATCCATAATTTTTATGTAATATATTACATATATATCCATTATATATATTTACTTATAGTATTACATAACATTTTGAGATAAGAAATGAAATGTACCGTTCATGGAGACGGTAAGCCGTACGTACGCATGAACGCTACTTCCATTTCTATATCATATTTAATGGAATTAAAAAATAATGATACATAATATTATTTTAGTTCCATTATGGTATCATATATAATATAATTAAATATATCCTTTATACATACCACATATGGTATTAATGAATCAAATCACTTTGAGGGGGCGGTAGTCCGCACTTCCTTAAATGAAGATATCGAGTTTACCCATAATGGAAACCATAAAGGTATGCCAAAAATGAAAAATACAGAGGCTTAAGGAAATAATAAACATATTATATAACATATATAAATATAGTTTCATCTTAATGGCCACCTTTGAAGGTGTTAAAACAATGTTGAACAATCATCGTTTCGGGAGGCCGAAATTCGCCATCCCCGGAAACAGTATGTTCTTTAACCATTAGATGTAGGTGTGTGAAAGTGTAGCTTGAATACTTCTTATAATAAAATCCTGGTATATTTATGATACTGGATTTGTTACAAAAGAAATGAATAAAAATAGTTTAGGGGGTTGGAGATGTAAAATAAAACAAAAGTACTCAAGTGAAGACATTACCTTAAAATCGGGTAACTCCCTTTGGTTTGAGCTCAAAGGCTTCCTTGGGAAGAATTATGCCCAAAGTGAGGATTCAAGGAGTAACAGAGGGAATTGTAGAGACAAAATGGGCAGATTTTGGCCAAGCCAAAGGCTTTGGGAGTGTGGGTAAGGAGGTAGGGGTGGGGGCCTTTTATAAGAGGAGAGGATGGGCACTCTTGTAAAGTTAAAAAATGTTACTTTATTTTCAAAAGAGTTTCGGATTTTAAAGGTTCCACATTGATTTATTTCAAGGATAAGGTGATAAGGGTTCGACATTAACTCATCCAATAGGTTTTTGACATGTTTAGGTCTTAGATATTACATTATCTTTTCATTTTATTTAAATTGTTAAATAATGAGGTCATCGCTGCATCATCATGATGTCATAAATAATTTAATTTATTTAATGTCTAAAAATTTTAAAAAAAATACTATGATGTAGGAAATATTTGTATCTTTCCAATTAATATTTATAGTCAAAACTCCGATTTTTATAACCCCATGTAAAAATTCCTTTAGTAAAACATTTCATGTTTGTCTCATTTTTACTTTAACTTTAAATAAAAAGATATTAATGTCCTTTTCCAACCAAAGTGGCTTCATGGGGTCCCCAAGTTGACCCATGGGTTGTATTGGTCGGCCATGACACATCCAATAAGGTTAGGACATGTGTCAAGTTCATTTCATATTATTAAAACATTATTTTTACCTTAACCTATACTAATTACCTCTAATCGCGATTAAAAACTTAATAAGTTACTATTTACCAAAAAATTATTTTTATCCCATTGAACCAAATTTTGCATCTTAATGACAACCATGTATGTAGGATTTTTGAAATTCAAAACACAAAGATGGTAAAATTTCATTTAAACGGAAAAATCGGTTTTTATAAGTACCACTTAGTGGTTTCACTATTCATCAAAAATTGAAGTTTTTCAGAAAAATCCCAAAAATTCACCCTAAGATATATTTGATATTAAAAATTAAAAAATGAAGTCTATTTTACAAAATTCAAAACATATAAGTCAAATTAATTAATTTAATTATTAATTCCCACTGTCAAAGCAAATTGCGTGTTTTTATGAAACAATAAGTATCAAACGATTGACACTAGTTTAAGTCTGATTTAAAAGTGAAATTAATTCCAATGACCACTATTGGATTTAATGGTAAAAATATATTCTAATTTCACTTTAAAATCAATTCAAAAGATAATCTAATCATATAAATAAATTAGATTAAAAAGAGGTTTTGAATTAAAATACAACATTTTACACTATTCATTAAAAAAATGAACTTTATCAGAAAGATACCAAAAATTTACACAAAGTAAATTTTGATGTCCCAATTATTAAGAAGAGTTTTATTTGGTCCAATATAATGTATAAAAGTGAACAAAACTATATTTAATGACGGTTCTCCATCAAAAGGCGATAAGTGACCCTTTAGTGAAAACCAGGGCATATACGCCTAAAATTGAATTTTTTCCGTATTTTAAGCCTTTATCTTTTATTGGATAAATGTAAAAACATTTAAAAACATATATAATCATATTTTAGTTATTTATATCCATTCCCGCCAATACAACGGCTACCTGTTAACTACCATTTAAAATAATATTACTTTATTATTAGAGTGCAACGTAAGATTCCCAAGAAACTCGTTGTTGCGTGTTGGGTACGCCATCGAGCATAGCGTCCCCTTTAAAGTAATATTAATATTTTATTCACAAATATGGATAAATATGAAAATGTCATATTCTTTATTTACCTGGGGTGTCACACTAGAATTTCTATTTTTATGTGATAATATATTTTATTATCATGAGATAATGGTTTGAGCACAATGGGGAATCCCAGGTATCTAGGAGGGTAGATATGTACTAGTGCGCTAGTGATCAGAATAGGTATTCTCCCAATTTCACTATGAAAAATGGATAACGACAACAATAAAAAAATATTGATGATGATTTGGGACCACTAGGTTATGGGTATGTTCTCTAAGAGGGGATTGTACATGGTAACAGAGTTTTGTTGTGGTTACTTTACACCGAGTTACGAGGTACATGGGGCCCAAGAATAACTAGTACCTAGGGGTGTTATCAAGATTAGTTCTCATTGACACTTTTTTATTTATTTTTAGAATATTGTAAGATTTTATAGAAAATAAAGTAGATTAGATGATTTATTTAAATTTTTTCATTCATGGGAAATTTCCTTTTGATAACTGTTTACATTTTAAAGTTTCATTCTTTAGAAAATATTTCGACCATATCCTGCTTATCAAAATATAGCATGCTTTTTATCTTTTATTTTTTACTGAAAGGAATCTCATTGTGGTATCCAATTGGGATTTGGATCACACCCTACATACACCCCAAGGGTGTAAGTATACTTTTTCATGTTGGATATAGGTAAAGGAAAGGATTTGTATGATGGATGGTCGGGTTGTTAGTTCCCTACCGTGGTGTGATGTTATTAATATGGCTTGTGGGTGATGACCCCTTATAGTGTGGAGTCATTGGGGATGTTTTTATATTATTTTTATGTGTATTTAGGCATATTTTATTATGTTTAGACCTATTCATCCCATTTGTGATTTTTTTAATCTTGTTTGGTATTAATTTTTTACATTAAGTTTATCGATTAGTTTTGATGTTTTATGATTCTATATTAGGGTAAATCATTCCCAAACAAAAATATAGGATACCTGGGAACTTGTGCATCCCTTGGGGATAAGGAATGCCATTCAGGCCATGTTGTAGTCTGGGTTTGGGACCAGTTTTCATGGAGACCATATTCAGTTCATGACAATATGGTTTTAAAGGGAGGTTAATGTTTTTGGGTTATATAATTATTTTGGGATGAGTCAGGATAGATAAAATCTAGGACTGTCGAGACTCAGAGTTTTGGTCATGAGTTGGGTTCATGGCCTACACCTCCCTTAGCAGACCTCGAGCCACCATTGGACAATTGAATTTATTTTTTAACATTACATCCAGCTGAGAGGTGTGGGTTGCAGACTACATGTGGACATCGGGTGGGGGTGGGGTTGTTGTTTCTTTTATCATCGTAATGTGTTTGAATTTGTTTGAAATTGATATTATTGTTAAAAATTTTAGAATTGTAGTAAAAAAATTTCTCTTGTGATTGATTACTTTTTTCTAAAACATGCCTCTCCGGAAAGCTCTCATGCACCCATGGGAGGAAGACGAAGGGAGTTCTCCCTCACCACATGATCAGAGGTTAGCAGAGGCTGTGGTTCAGAAATTCAATTCTCTAGTACATTGAATGTCTCCTGTTCCAGCTCTTGTTAGCGAATATGATATTAGTCCTATGAAGGACAAGGCCAATGTGTTCTTGAAAAATCAGCCTCCTACTTTTTGAGGTAGCATAGAACCCCAGGAATTAGAGGAATGGATCAAAAAGATCGAGCGCATGTTCAAATTCCATGATAAACCTGATGAGATCACTTGAGAGGGTCCCAGTGATAGGTGGTGGGAATCGGTACTTCATACAAGTAAGAATGAGTAGAGTCACAGGGGAGATTTCAAGAATATATTCAATGAACATTACTGCCCTAAATTCATGGAAGATTATATATCCGGAGTGTCAATTTATATTTTTTAGGGAGATAATTTTTGTGACATAGTACGCTGACTGTTTCCCTAGGCTAGTTTGGTATTCTCTTGAAATAATCTCTAATGAGTAAGCGATGTCCCCTAGGCTTGAAAAAGGTGTACGACCTGAGATATACTCCTAGGTTTTCTTATTAAAGTTGATGTCCTATTCTGAACTAGTTTACTGGGCGTGTATGGTGGATATTGACTAAAAGGTGGGGATTCTTTCTCTAGGACAATATCATTAGTGATTAGTGGCATTTTTTTAGAGAAGAAAAAACGTGGGAGGATTATGAGAATAAGGGTGGTGGTAGTTCAAGCCACTCTTCCAGGAAGTTTACATCTATTGATTATGATGCCATTTTAGTTAGGTGACACTAGTGTGGGAGACCAGGGAACACCTTACCAGCAAGCCCATTTCATCTGATGTCCTCTTATAAATGTATAGGTATGGGTCACAGTCAGTGCTTTTGTGGCGTGGCACATTCACTTAAGAGTGGGGCAGGATCAATGGCTTCAAGAGTATTTCTATCTCAGTTAAATCCATCAAGGATTATGGTTCTAAATATAGTGTATGTGGTGGTGTGGATGAGACTTATTTTGGGTAGAGATAGTTTTGGTCACAGCGACAGACTAGTTGTCGTCCTCAGGAAGAGAACAAACATTTCTATGTGGTGGATCATGCACAAGCAAAATCAAAGGCAGTATTGTCCATAGTTTAATGTACCGTTTTGATTGGATCTTCTGTGGATTCTACTCTGTTTGATACTGGTACATCTTTTTAAGTCATTTCTTCCCATTATGTGGGCATGCTGTGTTTTCCAATTTATTTTTTTCCATTTTGATGGAGTTGGTAACTCCACTGGTAAGGAAGATTGAGTAGGGTCTCTAGTGCCTATCATGTGAAATTTATGTGCCAGGGGATGAGATGATGGGGGACCTCAAGGTCTAAGATATTGATATTGTTGAAATAATACATATAATATATTGGATATTACACTTCTAGGCATACATCAATTGATATTGGCGGCGAGTGAGTTTCACGACACCTGATGGTCATCGTCGGGTTTTTCATGGGGAATGAGATGGTTGGTCGAGTCATGCGGGACCTCCACTCATATATTGTTGAGGTTTTTTTTTCAGTTCTCATAGCATGAAATAGAGGAAAATGGTAATGATCTTAATAGTGTAATAACTCATGTAGTTGACGAGTTTCTAGAGGTATTTCCATATAAATTTTCAGGTTTTCCCCCAGAGCGGGATGTATAGTTCTTGATTGATCTGTAAATGAGAACACAACCAATATATCTTCCCTCATATCATATGGCCCCTACTGAGCTTAGTGAATTAAATATAAAGTTGTATAACTTAGAATAAAAATTATTCATTCATCTAAGAATATCTCCTTGGGACACTCTTGTGTTATTCGTGATAATGGCTGACGGATCCTTCCAGTTGTGCATTGTATACCGGAAGCTGAATAAGGTAAAAATTAAGAACAAATATCCTTTTCCCGGATAATATGACATGATCAATTAGTTGAAAGTGGAAAGTTGGTATTATAAAATCTTCTTGAATTCAATCTATCATAATTTTAGTGTGAATGTGGATGATATCCCAATGAAAGTCTTCCGAAGTAGGTATGAACACTTCAAGTACTTTATCATCCCTTCGTATTGACCAATTCTCCAGCAGTCATTATGGAAATCATGAATAGTGTGTTCTATTAGTGTATCAATTATTTTTTCATGGTATTTATGGATGACATCCTAGTTTTTTTGGGATCTTATGAGGAGCATGAGAATTAATTATGGATTGTTATAGGCACCATGGGAATGAATCAATTTTATAGAATGTATTCCAAATGAACTTTTTGGATGACGTAGGAAAAATTTATGGGGCATGTTTTCTTGGAGCATGGGGTTTTGATTGACCCTGAGAAGATCAGTAAGGTTATTTCATGTGAGATTATAAAGAACTTGTTTGATATCAAGAGTTTCCTCGACCTTGTTGGTTATTATAGGTGTATTATTCAAGATTGTTCTCGGCTTTCTTCACTGACGATCTCACTCACACAAAAAGCGGTCAATTTTGTATGGGGCCCAGAATGTCAGGCATCCTTCGAGGATCTGAAGATGAAGTTGAATAACACCCTCATTCTGATTTTTCTAGATGGTGGAAAGACGTATATGGTCTATTATGACCCTTCTGGTATGGGTCTTGTGTGCATGATTATGCAAGATGATCTCGTGGTGGTGTATTGATATCACCAACTCTGGCCACAAAAAAAAATTAATTACCCAACCAATGAATTCGTGTTAGCATATGTAATTCATTATTTAATGACTTGGTATCACTAGCACATTGGAGAGAAGTTATTGGTATAATCTGATAAAATATTTCTAGCTTATATCATCTCATATAAGTCCCTTAAAATTTAGCAGCACCATTGAATTGAGTACTTGCAGGGGTTCGACTTATCATTTTCTATACCCCAGGAAAGGGTAATGTGGTGGAAGATTCCATGAGAAGGAGATTTCCAGTGAAGGATTTGAGGAAGTCCATTTATGAGTAGACACTGATGGAACACATTGATAAGATTCATGTGGACACCAAGGAGGACAATGAGGTTGTGTTCTTGGAGATCATTCTGTTGACTCCTTATCTTGTATATCTAATTAAGTAAGAACAACCCAATGATGATATTTGTCACCGGTCGAAGCTTCTTATTCATAGTGGGGAGATGTATTGTGATTGGTCATCATCTATTGAGGGAATCCTATTCCTCAAGGTCTGTTCCGTAGTTCTGTTATTTCTAAGGATGTCAATGATTCATGATAGCCACCAGTATCACTCGATTGTCCTCCAAGTGCAACTAAGATGTATAATAATGTCTATTGGCAGTTCCAGTGGCCTGGTATGAGACAAAACATTTCTCAATTTGTGTCGAGATACTACATATTCTAGCAGTTGAAAGCAGAACATCCAAGGCCCTCCGGTATTCTCTATCTATTACTCATTCCTACCTGAATGTTGGACATGGTTTCCATGTACTTAATTGTTGTCTTTCCTCATACACCTTAGGGAAATAATTTCATTTGAATGTTTAACGGACATATGACCAAATCACCCCACTTCATTACGATCAGAGATATAGCTAAAGTGCATGAGTTGGGCCATTTTAAACTTCATGATGTGGTAAGTCTCCTTGGGATTCTGTTAAAAGTTGTCTCAGATAGAGACCCCCATTTCACATCTCTGGGATGGCCTTCATAAGGCCTTGGGGTCTCAGATTAATATGAGCATAGAATACCATCCTCAAATGGATGGCCAAAAAGTGTGGCCGAATTAGATTTTGGAGTACATGATCTGTGCTTTTTATTGACACTATGGAGGTTCTTGGGATATCTATTTGGGATAGGTTGAGTTTTCATGTAATAAAATTTACCAATCCAAGATTGAAATGTCTTCTTTTGATGAACTCTATGGTCAGCCATGTTGGTCCCCCTATATTGGGCTGCGGTAGGAGAGACCTCGCTACTGGGGCTGAGTCTGTTGTAGGTGACATCTGAGATGGTCTAGTTCACCAGGAAGTGCATATAGACATCTCAGAGTCTCCATAAATCATATTCAGACTAGAGGCATTAATAAATATTGTTTTCTATAGGTGACAATGTATTATTGAAAGTGAACCCTCGTGTGGGGAATTATCGATTAGAAAAGGAAGGGAAGCTAACACAACAGTATGTCATGACTTTTGAGATTACATAACATATTGGAAAGGTGGAATATAGGTTGGACTTACATTATCAACTTACATCCCTACCAAGAATCTTCCATTTGTCCCAATTGATGAAATTCAACCTAGATCCATCTCGTGTACTGAATTAGGAGGACTTAGATATAGAGCCTGATTTATCTATTTTTCAGCGGCCGATGCGAATAGTGGACTTCCAAAAAATGGGGCTTTGGGGAAATTCTATTCCACTAGTATAGGTTCATTGGTAGTATGGTAATGATACACATAATACATGGGAACAAAAGTTGTGGGTTGAGAAGGATTGCCCATTATTTTTACCTATCAAGCTTCAATTTTACTTTCTAGTTTAGAAAGTCATTCATGGTGGGGACAATTATCACATAAATGACATATATTAATGTAAAATTTAATTTAATTTCCATTAATTCTTCTTTATGGGGCTATCCCATGAATTTTTGGAAGAAAGGGCATGTTCTCATGATTTGTTCCAAACTGTGAGCCCATTTCTAGATTTAAAAACTAATTTTATTTTCTTTTACAATGCGTTAATTTGTCAACATTTTACACCGATTCAACTCCCAAAATAGTGTTTTCTGAGCAATTAAATCCACAATATCAATTTGGACCATTTATGAATCCATAATCATGGTAGATTTGGGTTTCTAATTAAGGAAATGGGCCATCCTGGATGGCCATTTCTGGTTTATAAAACTTCTTTCTTTAATATAATATTCAATTTTTACGATTTTTTGGTGATTCCAAACCTCACTCGAGTCCAATAAAACTAGGTGCACCCCCATTCTTTTTCCCCCTCTTTAGAGCTCATTTTCATTGTAAATTAGGGTAGAACTTCTTAGGCATTTTTAAATCACCCAGATTTAAAAATATAACTTGTTTCCTTCATAAATATTTTAATTTTTACTCTATTTACCCTATTTCAACTCTCATTTAACCTTATAAGGCTTATTAAACCCTCACACTCATTTTTTCTATTTGTAAATTCATCTAGATGTGTATTTGGTTTTATTTCATCATGATCCCTCGAGTAAGTGGGTCTCCTTCCTTAATATTTTAATTTACATAGAGTTTCTTCCTTTTGCATAAGGTTTCTTCCCTTATTAATGATGTTTTTAATGTCTAGAAATAATGTTTTAGAACCTAGTGTTTGATAATAGTTTTACCGTTCTATTATTTTGGGTTTAGTCTTGGTCTATGTCCCCTGTGGTATGGTGGTGGTGCGGTTAGATTTTTTCAAAACTAATCAATGGTTTTAATAATAGTCGTAGGTGATTCCATCAGAAATCAATGATAGATGAGTTATCATTGCTGAATTTGTATTTTTATCACACTTATACTTCATTAACCTTGGTGTGAAATTTATTTTTGGTAAATTAGTCAAGAAAACGATTTTTAGGTACCAATTTTGTGTTAAATTGGGTGTTTTACTTGTCTATTTTATATCATACCAAATTGGGTTGTTTTTTTATCTCATGTAATGGGTTTATAGAAATTTTTTGGGTGCTGAAAATTCATTTTTTTAATAAGGGTATGCTCTAGGTTTTCAAAGTGGTGTTTCTAAGGGTTTTTTGTGAAAAACATTTTAATTTTTTCTGAAATTATATTATTCAAATCCTAAAGGTTTTATAGAGTGGTGTAAGTGGTGAAAATCATATAAAGGTACTCTTTTGAGTTTATTATTACTATAACTGATATTTTAGTTTGATAATGGATTTTATTATCATTAGATAATGGTTTGAGAACAAAGGGGGAAGCCTGGGTATCTAGGAGGGGGATATGTACTAGTACAATGGTGATTCGGATGGATTTTGTCCTATTTTCACTATGAAAAAATTGATAACTACAAGATTAAAAAAAACTATATTGATGATGATTTGGGACCACTATGTTATGGATATTTTCCCTACTAGTGGATCGTGCTTGAGAACAGTTTTTTTCTATGGTTACTTTACACTGAGTTATTAGGTATTGGGGCCAGAGATTAACTAGTTCCTTGGGGTGTTCCTCATATTAGAGATCATTGAATATTTTTTAATTATATTTGGGATATGTTGGTATTGGATGGAAAATACAGTAGCTTATATGTTTTATTTAAATTCATTAATTCATGTAAAATTCCTTTTGGGAACTGTTTACATTTAAAAGTTTCATTCTTTAGAAAATATTTCCACCACTTTGTGATTATCAAAAAATGGCATGCTTTTTATCTTATGTTGTTTACTCTATTGAATCGCTTGGTGGTATCATATTGGTATTAGTATCTAACCCTACTAACACCCCTTGGGATTATGTAAACTTTGTCATGTTTGACACTGGAAAAGGAAAGGCTTTGGGTGATGGCATTTCAGGTTGTTTGTTCCCTTCTATGGTGCGTCGTTATGGAGACGGCATGTTGGTGATGACCCTTTGCCTTGTGGAGTAATTGGGGATGTTTTCATTTATTTTCTATTTGTCTTTATACCTCTTTTATTATGTTTAGACTTATGTATTCAGATCTAGATTTTCTTGAAATCATGTTTGTTATGAATTTATCAGATTCGGTTTATCGATTGGTTTTGATGTATTCGGTTTCCATACTCAGGTAAATCATTCCAAAATAAAAATCAATGATACCCAAGAACTTGTTTCAGTCCGTGGAGTTAGGTAATTCCCTTTAGGCCTTGTAGCGGGTTAGGTTTGGTGACGTTTTTTGTGGTGACCAGAATCGGTTTGTGACACACCCTATATCATAATGTACCTTAATAACCACAACATTAATGACATTTTGATCCTCATTGTTTATATCATACATTTAAACTTATTTCCAAAAAAAGTATAATATCATTCATTAAAAATAATATTTCAGGTTAAAAACATTTTAAACCTAAGAGTTAAATATCACTCAATATAAAATATCAGTATTCACAATAACAAATCACAATATTATCTTGTAATATAGTATACTTCACTAAAATATAATGAATAAAATTTAGATGGAAACCCAAAAAGTAATCCATACCATGGAGATAAATATCATTTAAAATATTTTCTTTTCCATGAGTCCATTTTATTACATCAAGATTATATATATCTTACTATCCAATAAGACATAATTGATATAAAATTAGTTATAAACCCATTGGGTTATATATTGAAAAATATAGTATTCGTCCTAAAATCATATAAATTATTCAAATCACCTAAATATTCCCTCACATTAATTATTTAAATTGGATTTGATGCCTTGTAGATTTTGATAAAACAAAATCTTATAAAACACTTATGGTTTCTAGAAATATTATGTCTCTCCACGCATGAAACCATCTATTATTCCAAAAGTTAAAATATTTTTTATTTATAAAATAAAATCATAAAAAAATATATAAAGCCAAAAATTAAATACAAAACACCAAATATGACATAAATAGATTTTCCATCAATTGAATAACCAATTTCATGGTCACCAATAATATCAAATTTAATTCCAAAACTTCAACCATCTATTCATCACAACTAATCATTATCACCACATAACTAAAGAACTTTTCATGTTTATAGATACCATTTAATATATGTATCAAAATCCATAATAAAATACTAATGAAGAAATTCCATAGATGATTAATGATTCATATATCCAAAATATCATTGATAAATAACTTTTAATATATTATTCTCATACCCCAACACATAACCACTTAAATCATGTCATTGCAATGATTTACATTTTATAAGTCCTTTTGTGGCCTCAGAATTAACCATCAGATTATGGAATTGGATTAGTTTATTTTCATATTCACTATAAATCATACATTGAACTATAAATGATACCATTGGATGAAAATCCTTTCATTTCATTAATCACTCTATTTTTACTTGGCTGTTACTTTCCCAATTCCCTTCATTTCCACACAGAAAATTGTTTCCCATTACATCGAGACATTACCTTGATAAAAACAACTTATATTATCAAAATAATGAATAATAGATCATCCTTCTTCTCTTGTCATTGGGAAACTCCATATTTCACTTAGTAACTATGTTGACAAACACAACTTAGATGGTGTTTTTAACTACAAAATAGAATAGCAGATTATAAAAAATTACACGGATTCATATTCTATTTTTTATTTCATTTGCATTCAAATAAGTAAATTCATTCTATTACCTGTAAATGTTTACACGAATCCTCTTTATTTAATAAATCAAATAAAATAAAAATAATAGTGTTAAAATAAGTATTTAAAGTGATTATTCCTGAGAAAATCATGTATAGTATTTCAATATCCAAAAAACATTTTTAATCTATGACACCGTAGGTTTATATTAGGTTATTACTGTTCACTGTATTTCAATTATTCCTTTATTTGCTTAAAAATATAGTAATTAAAATAACAATATACTCCGGGAATGTTAAACTAGGTTATAATTATTGACACACACATCACGAACTAGCTTTATTAATGAGATTTATTCAACTATCTCTTTAAGGGGGTTATTACCCTTATATAAACTTGGGTCAAAACCATGTACCCTTTTAGAATATATACATGGAATTTTCTTCATAGGAAACAATTTTTTTTTTACTATAATTAAAGTAATTCTATTATATATAATATTATTATACATGTTCTGACTAATATTTTATCATCCTTATTTACAAAGGTAATTAATCGTTTCTTAATACCAACTATAGAGACCCATGATTTTAATAAATAGACATTACATACTATTAGATTAATATTAATTTCATAAAATATTCATCTATGTTATAATCATATAGTTATAGTGAAATTTGAAACATGGGTACATAAACAACTCATTCATAAATGATCTACATCATCTCCCACATAACTATTAATAACCTACATCCTCCTTATAAATATCATGCTTAGAAAAATAATATATTTTTTTGTGGAATATGTAAATAATAAAGGGTGAGATCCTCTACTAAGAATGTGAAAACAAGTGATAAATTGATGAAAATATAAGCATAAAATTAGAATTATGGTATGAAATCATGATCATAACTTTTAAATATAGTACCCTACATATCAAAGATCATAATATCCAAAGATGTAATAAATCATTATATTTTATAAGATATTAATCCTAAAAGAATTAATGATCATTATCTAGAAGTTAATAACTTTGGGATAATATATAAATTTAGAGAATACCTATAATAATTGAAACTAATGTATTTTTAACTAAAATACCAATAATAATTATATCATAGTGTATTTGGTTCCCTCACCAGTATATTATATTAGTCAGGGTTTCTCCCCATGAACATTATAATAGAGAGATATCATTACTGAACTGTTCTCAATCCCCATTCAGTTTTTATTTATAGAAAGATATGTAAAACATTACCTAATAATTTGGAAGGATATAAAATTTCAAGACCTCATCACATAATGTAAATCATATAAATGTATTCCAACATATTATAAAACATTCAGTAAATCCTAAACTGTGAAATATATATAGTTTTCATAAACTTTTTATCATGGAACAACCCATGAAAAAGAAATGGTTTTCATATATATTTCTTAAAATCATTTTAGCGTAACCCATTGAATAAAAAATGTTTCTCTAAGAATATTGTAATAGAAAATATTCCCCATTAATAGAAAGATTAAGGATGGTGTCATTTATTATATACTAATTAAACATTAGGTAACATAAAAGGATTTATCCTTAGACGGAAAATGTTTTCAAAATTTCATATTGACTATTTCATTATGAAAATACACTTCTCACGTTTAGATAACTTATTTTAAATCTTGAAGACTCTGAATTAATAAAGATAAAATTATTTTAGTAGATAATTTGAAATATCTAATGGGATCTTAAAATCATCGGTTGGACAAATTGGCAGGAAATTATATTCAGGTTGTGTAGGTAAAAATAAATATTCACTTCACATTTTTTGGGAAAAAAATTGAAAGTACCTCATTCATAAAATGTAAGGAAGATTCCTTTTTAAATAATTAAAAAATTCAATAATGGGTAAATACGAATTTAAAAATAATACAAAAATATTACAAATGAATTCATGAAAACTTACATAGAAAACCTGGACATTGATTAAAATAAATTTTTTATCAAAGAGATAAATAATTACAAATTTCCTTAAAAATATTCATTGATTATTTTGTCTACATAAATTGTGGAAAATGAATTTAACAAAACTATAAATTGGTATTAAACCAATGGTACAATAAAAATGGTTTTTATGAAATCATTTCTATATATAACTTATAGAGACTCTATACAAATTGGTTTTGAAAACCCGTTGGTATAGGTCGCTTATAGAGACATTTTTACAATGGTATCTCTAAACTCATTTGTATAGGTAACACATATTGACCTATATGAATAGTTTTATCCCCAACTATTGAGATATGTCACTTATATGGACCAATATAAATTGGTTTTTACCAAACTGTTACCATACATCCATTATAGAGGACCTATATGAATAGTTTTTTAGAAAATAGTTACAATAGCTTAAAAATAAAATTAGCTATTCCAACGGTTATCAATCACATAGGTCTAAGAACCCATATTTTTATACAATATTTATTTAAATAAAATTAAATAAATAAGTAGTTAAATTACTTATATATATATATATATGAAATTACGTTTACAGATGTTAACCTATGATAGTGGTTTTGACGTTGCATTATAAAAATGAGTTGGTTTGATCAATACCTATTGGGTTTTAGGTTTTACATTACCTATACCCATGGTTTAGTCAAACCATTGGTTTATGTTTTCCATATGAGCTATACAGATGTCATAACATCCAATTCCCCTCTAAACCATTGGTATAGGCTATACCAATGGTTTGTAGACAACACTAGCAGTTCCAAACAGTTGGTATATGGTTTTTTCTATTATTGATAAATAAGTATTATCTAGAAAAAAACATGATTATAATAAAATTCATGAGATTATTAAGATGTTGACTATAGTACACCATCATTATAACATAATAATAAACAATCATAATAAATAATTGTATTATAACATAAAAACTATAAAAATTAGTTATATTTTATATTAGAAACCCCATGCAATAAGAATAGAAAATGAAAAATTAAATATTATAAACATAAATAAATTCATTATATTGAATTTAAATGGGTATGAAATACACATCATAAATGAAGATAGGATCATAATAAATCATATGTCTTGGAGAAGACAATTTTTGATAATAAACTCTTACCTCAAGTATGACATCCTTTGAAAGATCACTAGAAACGATAATAATTATTATAATTTTTTAGAAAATATATACCCGAATATTTTACATACTCATATTATATTATTTGATCAATTTATAACATTTAATCACCCATTTTTACATGTTATCTTTTCATGGGAATTTAGGATAGGTATTTGTGGTCCTTTTACATTAATCGTGGTTCCATAATTTTAATAATTCTTATCATGATACAAATGTAATATAAATTCAATATAATTGTATTCAGATTAGATATTATTTGTTATATATATAAAAATAAATTACACCATTCACGGATATTATAAGTCATACTTATGTATTAATTTTGTTTTCACTTTTCTGTGGATGTAATTAAAGAATCATAAATAATAATTCACCATATAAGATAATTATTGTATAATATGTATCATATATATATTCATTAAAATGATCCTTATTTCAGTATATGTAATGTGTAAATGAATACTAAATCATGTCGCATCATGATGGTTTCAGTGCACATATACACACAAGAGACTTTATCGTTTCCCAATGGATATAAAGATGAGCATTAAGATCCGATATTATAGTTACAGACACCTAATTATTTCATAAATATCATTTATAAATATTAAATCCATCAAAATAATGATCCATGAAATACATATATGAAAATAATTTTTATGACTAAATGGATCATGTAGTCCACCTAGAAGCACGAGCAATACATATAATTCTCATTTGATAGGTATGAGGAATGATATATGTTGTTATATAATCATAATTTTTTTTTGCATATTTAGGAAAACCAATATATTATCTTATTAACAATAAAACACATTTTTAGATGCTATATATATAATTAAATTTATAACACTTGGTTAAGAAATAAATCTATTTTTTGAAAACCATCTTTTGCCTTATACTTTATACCTTGAAAAGATGGTGTATTTGAAATACCAAAAGATGTATAATTTTTTCATGGAAGTTGAAGGTATTATTTCTTACATCGACAAATATTTAAGAATAAAATGGTGTTGGGAAGATAGTAGAATAGACACCCTATTAAAAGTGAGGGTATTGGAACTATTTTTCTAACAAAAAATATTGAAATATAATTATATCATTGTCAAAAAAAATTGATTCAAAATGGTCGATGATTTTAATAAAAAAAGTATACAATATAAATTTAATCAAATAGTTAAATTTATAACATTATTTTTTTCATTTGAAATCTTATATTTTTTATTAACCATGTGATTAAAATATTTTAACCTTAACCATATTAATGACATTTTCAATATTAACAGGTCTTAATATTACTTATAATGTAAAAATTGACCCATTAATGGACATGGAATAACGTTATATACAATATATTACCCAACTTGTCCACACTAATGATATTTATGATTTTTAATAAATTCAAAAAAAAAATAATATTTTCATAAAATATCATTAATTTCTTTTTGATACTTTTCATGTAATTTGACTTTAAAGACAATAATACTTAAGAGAATTTGAATCTAAACCATTCACAAAGACCTATTTTGTTACATTAATATATAAAATTCTTAGAACACACACAATAAATCAATTTTATTAATTTTAAAATTAATAAAATAATATATTATAAATTTTAATGAATTAAAATAATACTATGACGACATTGCATAAGAATTGATGGTATCATATTAATTAATAAAATTCTAAATAAATTATTATTATAATTTAGTTAATATTTATTATAAAAAATTTTATCAAAAAATTTCATCTGTTTATACTTATGTAAAGATTTTAGACATAATAATGATAAGATAGGGGCATTTTTGGTATTTATTTTTCTGAATTTAAAATAATGTTCACAATCGATGAAATGTGGGATTAGGTGAACAAATAAGTCATAATTAGATGCATGTGTACGTAATACACAAATCCTATAAGATAAAGTAATTTTTTAGAAAAAATTATAATCCATATCAAAAAAAATTATCCCTGTCATACCATTTCAGTGGTGAAAAATATTTACCAAGGTTCCTTCTCACAAATTACAAAATTATAAAGGGAAGTTTAAACCAAATTTTTATCTCATATTTCCAAATATAGAATCCATATTTAATTATTAAATATCTAGAAGTATAAAAAAATTAATTTAGATAAAAAAGAAAAGTTCAATGAAGAATCATTATTCATAAAATTCATTTTTATGTATTAAAATAGTTTTACAACAAATTAAATAATAAAATTTATTCAAATGATCCTAATTAAATTATTTATAAATTAATATTAACAATTTTTATTTTATATTTTTTTTCTAAAAAAAATTATATTATGAAATTATTAAAATATAAAAGTAGTTTTCAATAAAAATCAGTATTCCTCACTATTCATTGAAAATTCAAACACTAGTAAAAAATCCAAAATTCATCGTATGGTTACATGGAAATTATTAATTTAAAAATTTTATCCTTTTTACCAAATATAATTTTTAATAGTTATAAAATTTAATTATAAAAATTCATAATAAACCATTGAAGTTTATTTTATAATGGAACACATTTTTTGAATAATAAAATTAATTTAAAAAAATGGGTATTTTTTTTAATTTTACAGTACATTTGAATTTTTTTAGGACAATTATATATATATTTCATAATGTTGGTGATCATATATATATCCCCCCAATTATGTGACATGGATATAGAAGCGAAATTTAAAGAATAATATTTTGTGGCCTATGAAGAATAGTAATGTGTATATTTGATGCTATCGAAAAAAAGTATCATTTAAGAACCTCAATGAGCTACAAAAACCGAAAAAACCATCCATAAACCCTATCATAACTCTCTGAAAAAAAATTAAATCACTGCCCTTAACCTATTAAATCTATTACATCCCCTAACCATATCATTTACATCAAATCACAACAAGGATTTACCATTATAGAGATTATATACATTGAAACAAAACAAATTTTGAGAGAAAAAATTATAGGGGGAACCCAATAATATGATATGAAGCATAAAATATTAAAAAACAATTAAAATTTGAAATTTGGGGATCATAATTGTCCCAAAATAGCAATTCCTTCAAGAAAATATTCTTTATTATTATGTTTCATTAATCGATTCACTATATTTATGTATCAAAAATTAAAAAACTATAATGAAAATATATAAATAGATTTAAAATAACTAAATAAATGATTTAATAAGCTCTTTAATGATTATAATATTATAAGGAATAATTTTAATTAACAAAATTTTAAGGGTATAATAGAATTTATAATGACCAAATAGATAGAAAAGTATGAAACATCCCCCCAATCCATGATAAAATAATTATAATTTTCATAACTACAATAGAAAAGTGATTTTTATATCGTAATGGTCCTATTAAAAGCCTCATGTTTTAATCAATGACAAAATTACATGATATAACAAATAAATATGGATAACATCATGGGGCATCAATGATACCATGCAATATTGAACCCTAAAAATGTTGAGAGGATTTCTTGACACCTCAAGCACCACAACACAACCCTAATGACTACATTGCATCCCCTTATATATTAATTAAGATTAAGAAATAATTATCCTCCACCTTCACTCAAAATAAATGAAAACTATTCAATATTAATTTTTTTAAAAGACGTTTATAGATGTATAAGTGTAATATACATGATACATCCCAACTTTGAATATTATAAAGAAACATCATAAGTGGTATTCCCTTTTAAAAATTTACACATATCAACCTCAACATCACAAGGATAATGGATACACAAGATAAGGAAATATCAAAAACTAAACCATAATAAAACCCTAAAAAAATTCTTCAGCCTACTACTTGGTACAAAAAATATCCCCTAAAATAAAACATCCGCTCCTCCACCATTTAATAGAAACCTCTGACCTAAACAAAAAAGAATGAATGGTACAAGGAATATCTAGACCACTACATTACATATCTAAAAAAAATTATAACCCACTTGAATTTTATAGAAAACTCATGATGTATTAAAATAGGAGAAAAAAACTATATGAGATACTTCACAAGAACATATAAATAACAATATCACATCCGAAAAAATAGAATAAGAGGGTGCATAATCACACACCATCACTCATTATCATAAAAATAAAAATAATATATATATATATATATATCATATATAAAAAATCAATAATTTGATAAGTTTTGATATTTAGTGTTCATCAGCGACACAAAATCCCAATTACTTCTCCAGGATACATCATGCCATAAAATAACAACATCCAAAGGAATAATACACTCATGAATCACCTTCTCCCAATGGTCCTTGGTCTCAAAAGATCTTTCTTTTAAGGTACAATCCTATAAAACCTCCATATTACCCTAGTTAAAGAAGTGGAAATCATCACAATGTTATGGGATAAGATTCGAAACATGACATACATTTATTTCATGTCATATATTTGATAGAACTGATAACTGATTCATAATAACCTCAAATAATGTAAAATCCTAAAAATATCCAAAGAATCCTGGAGAAGTCATTCTCCAACTATAACACCCCAATTTTTATGGAATTTTTTTTAATATATTAAATATATTTTATATAGTATGTTCCACTAAACACCAATTTAATATTTCTCCATATGCAACAATAGGATAGCTATCATCACACATGATAATGTGTTTTAAAAAAAACCATGATATATTGTTAATATTATTAAAATTTAATCATTATAAAAAAACCATTAAATATATTGAGATGAATATTAATAACAAATTTTTGAATATTATTTTTCATTGTTTATCTTAAAAAATATATATCGAAAAAATAGTTAATTTTTATTAAGGTGTTTATATATTTTGAAATTTTTGTTCACCCACAAAATTGATTTTATATCATTTTGTGGACAATAGTAAAACTAGTATTCATCACTTTTATAAAATTCATTTTATTAAATAATAATAATTTCATAAATATTTATTTCATCTTTATTTTAAGATTATATTTTTTATTTTTCTGGGATATTTAATGTTTTGAGGAATAAAGAGAAATACTGAAATTTAAAAGAAAA
This sequence comes from Viscum album, assembly GCA_963277665.1. Taxonomy (NCBI): domain Eukaryota; kingdom Viridiplantae; phylum Streptophyta; class Magnoliopsida; order Santalales; family Viscaceae; genus Viscum; species Viscum album. The sequence continues at coordinate 530,838,429 of OY728146.1, forward strand.
CTACTGTAGATGCCGGAAAAGTCCGTTGTTCCCAAACGAAGCTCCGGATGCGGGAAGCGAGGTCATATTTGGAGTCGGAAGCCCGTTTCGGAGGGCCCGGAAGCCTTGCGCGGAATTTTGGAGAGCCGCGCGCAAAGTTGACGAGCCGCGCGCAAACCTCCCGGGATGCGCGCAATGCGCTGGGCCGGCGCGCAATTTTGCGCGCCCGTGGCCCACGCGACTCCCTTGCGCGCCGGGCCCGATTCCGCGCCCGCGAAGAGAATTCTGCGCTCGCGATCCGGATTCCGCCCCCGGGGTTGCCTATAAATATAAGGCGACCCCCGACGTTTTGAAGGTTGCCGGAAGTCGAAAGGTCTCTCGTGCGCGCAATGCAACCCCTCCCGCGCGCAATGCCGATCTTCAGGTAACCTCCTTTCTTTCGCGCAAGAAAGCCTCGGGGTTCGCCTTCGCGCGCAATCCCTTGGGCTCATTTCCTTTGAATAATTCTTCACCCTAAGGCCTTCGCGCGCAAAAGAAGCCTCTTGCGCGCAATTTCCCCCGGGGTGCGCGCAATCCGGCCCGATTGCGCGCACCCCCCCCCCCCCCTTTCAAAGTGGCCATTCGATTAAAGAATGAGCCGTTTCCCCCGCGCGCTATCCGAAGCCCGGTGCGTGCAATCTCTATCTTCCGCGCGCAAAGCGCTGGCCCAATTGCGCGCCAGCCCGCCCATTTGCGCGCCGACCCGCGTTATTGCGCGCCAAGCTCTTCTTTTGCGCGCAATCGGCCGGGGTCGCCCCCTTTGACCCCCTGAGGGTACCCACCTGTGTGGCGCCCGATGATCCTCATCCCGGGTGCCCGCACCATGCATTGTCTTCCCGTGCGGCCCTCCAGGCTCGCGCGAAGTGACACGGACCCATCGGTGGCACCACCACGTCCAAGCTGCACGACGCTAAACTGCCTAGCCTCCATCGTCCGCGCGACAAGACGTTAAACTGCCAAGCATCCATCGTCCAACACGACGTTAAACTGTACCACGTCCAAGCTGCACGACGTTAAACTGCCTAGCATATCATCCGCACTGCAAGACGTTAAACTGCCAAGTGTTTCGTCCTGCATGACGCTAAACTGCACCACGTCCAAGATGCAAGACGCTAAACTGCCTAGCCTCCATCGTCCGCGCGACAAGACGTTAAACTGCCAAGCATCCATCGTCCAACACGACGTTAAACTGTACCATGTCCATGTTGCACGACGTTAAACTGCCTAGAATATCGTCCGCACTGCAAGACGTTAAACTGCCAAGTGTTTCGTCCTGCATGACGCTAAACTGCACCACGTCCAAGCTGCACGACGTTAAACTTCCTAGCACATCGTCCGCGCGACAAGACGTTAAACTGCCAAGCATCCATCGTCCAACACGACGTTAAACTGTACCACGTCCAAGCTGCATGACGTTAAACTGCCTAGCATATCGTCCGCGCTGCAAGACGTTAAACTGCCAAGTGTTTCGTCCTGCATGACGCTAAACTGCACCACGTCAGCGCTGCAAAACGTTAAACTACCAATCATCTTCTTCCTCAACACACGACGGTAAACTGTACTTCGTCCGGCAAGACGTTAAACCGTCCGCTTCGTCCTCAACACACGACGTTAAACTGTACTTCGTCATGCAAGACGTTAAACCGTCCGCATCACCCGATCCCGTGTCTCGCACGCAGGATCCCCCCGGTTTGGATGTGGCCCCCACCCGCGCGTCTCTGCAGGGATGTCGGGATTGGAGTGGCCTTCGCCCACGGGGGTAGAGTGTTATAGACAGAATGAACTACGTGGACTTTGATCCCTGTCTTCTAAACAGGGTACGTAGGAAGTCTCTCCGTGGTTCAAGCCCACCACCTGGTCGTCCCGGTCGTATTCACGTCGGTTCGTCCATCAGTGGACCCCTCCTGGGTTCACACTTGCGTCGATTCACCTATGAATCCACCCCTGTGGGAGACTGAACATGTGTATCTCTTTTGTGCTTCCCCACTTCCCTTTTCTCCTTTCAGCGTCCAGCATGACGTGAAACTGTGATCCACCCGGCCGTTCCACCCCCCTCTGTGCGAGGGGGTTCGGTTCAATCCTTCTCCAGGCAGCATCGATCTCCTTGTGAGTCGGCTTGCCAACGTCCACCATGACGTGAAACTGTGATCCACCCGGCCGTTCCATCCCCCTCTGTGCGAGGTGGTTCGGTTCAATCCTCCACCCGGCGGCCTCGATCTCTTCGTGAGTCGGCTTGCCGACGTCCTGCATGACGTTAAACTGTATATCCGAACTACGCTGACTTTGATCCGTGCTAACGCGCGGTACGTAGGAAGCCCCTATGGGGTCCAAGCTCTTCACTCCATCATCCATCCTGATCCTTACCCGGGCCGCCACATCCCGGTGGGGTCATGCCACTTCATTCCACTCCACTTCACTCGGGAAGCCGCCCATGTGCTGGCCCCAGCGTCGGAGGTTCCTCGCAAGGGGTTCTGTCATCTGGTCCACTTCTCGTGTTGATCAGTCCGATGCCGTCCCCGCTGGACGTTAAACTCGCAGCATACCCCGTGTTAAACATGGGAAGCTGAGGAAAACCTCAGGCAATGCAGATCCCCGCACCCAGCGCGGGATGCCTCAGGCCATCACGCCTTCGAGAAGCCCTATTAGGGACGGAAGGCAGTCATGCAGAGTCGCAGTGTTAAGACACGCCCCCGACACCCAGAGCCACCCGGTCTCCTCACCGCAGGTTTCTGCCCCGACCAGACTCCTTGGAGCGTCCGGGCGGAAGCAGTGTAATTAACCGGTGTCCATGAAGATATGGAGCCGGGAACGAGATTCACGAACATTCTTAAATCTATGAGGGAGACCCGGATTAGGCGACGAGTTCCGAGGAGACGTCCACGGAAGGAGGAGCCGACATCCCATCATCCCGGTTTTGATCAAGGAGCAGACCCCCCTGAACAAGGGACGGATGCCGCCCGCCTTTGGAAAGCGGGACTGCGGGACAACAAGCCGCGCGCGCCCATCCCCTCGGGTCGACGGGTGCACGCGCGAACGCGTCCTGGCGGAACAGCGTCGGAACAGAAACCTGACGCACATCCACACCAAAACCGAAAAATGGTGAACCCGACGTGAATCTCTTCTCCTCAATACGAAGACCGATGGCTTTCAGAGTTGTTGGAAGACCAGCATGCTGCTCGACCAAGCATTCAACACTGGGGCCCAGAACCCGCCAGGGGCAGGGGAAGGGAAATCGGGCACTCCGTCTCACGACGTCGAGGGCCTGGGTTCCCCCCATGGAAGGCGTCGCGGCACTAATGGTTGGTTGTCGATTCCTTTTCCTGTCAGTGTTAATGGGTTGTTCTCCCTGCTTTCAGGAATCAAGTCGCCCAATCCAGTGCCCGATCGCCACCCGCCCACTGGCGCAGGGGTAGGGGAAACACCGACGCGGCTACTCCGCGCGGTCCCGCCCGTTCCACAGCCGTCCCAGAAGCCGCAGCTGCGGGGCAACCACGCCCTCTCTCCCCCACGTAGGTCATCTAGAGAAGGGTGATCAACAACTTGGTGCGGAGATATGAGGAAGAGGGAGTCATCCCCACCAGGGACATGGCTCGCCTAGACCTCGAGGCAGCTGCACCTCGCCACCAACGCCGCCCCCGAGGGCCGCGCAGGGAGGCACCGCTGCCTACCTCGACGTCCAACCGCTTCGGGAGCTTATCCCCGGAGCGCTCCGACAACTCCTTCCCCTACGCGGATGAGGTGGAAGATGTCCGGGACCACCCTATCCGAGATTCGTTCCAGGGATCCGCGATAAGGGCTCCTGTCAGGCCACAGCGACACCGCCGCCAGGCCCCTCAAGTCGAAGAACGGACTCTCCACCTGCCCGCGCCGCTCATCCCGACTCGTTTGTCCTGACGCCAACGTCGGGCACGAGCGAAAGAGGATGCCCACATTGGGGCCCTAGCGACGGCGGCCGCGTTGGCTCAAGCCACTGCTGGTTCCAGTCACCAGGCCCCTGCGCATCCTGAGAAGGGGCACTTCTATGCCCGACCTGGATCGAGGCCCCGACCGCCCCAAAGGCAGGTTGGGTTGACTCTCCCGGTTGCTGGTACAGGTAATAGCCACCGCGGACCACCTCGCGGTAGCGCTATTCACCAACAGGGTCTACTCCATGTGGCCGATCCAAGAGGCATGGGTCACCCCACCTTTCGATCCCGGCCCGGAGGCCTGCCTGGAATCATCTCTCCCCGCATCCCCTTTGATATCCGTCCCGGTGCTCCTCGCACCTTGGTTTCCAGTCCTCTTGGCCCCAGCACCAGTGCGGCCGGGGGACGCCAGGATAGAGATCAGCCATGCCCCGAAGAACCACCCAGGGGCAGGAAGGCGAGGCGTCGACGCCGAGGGAAGAATGTTACGGAATTCCGGACAGAGATCCGACCGGTTCGTTTCTCTGATTCAGAGGCGGAGTATGATTCGGCGACGGAGCCCTCCCCCTGATCCCGCCAGTTAGGGGCAGGGGTAGGAATGCGGCACGTCAGCCTCGTACTTCCCGAGAGCGAGATCGATATGATCCCCGCTTCTCTCCGAAGTTATATCCGGAGTAGCGAGGGCCTAGTAGACCCCCAAGGATCAAGCTTGTGGTTGGTACCCGGCCCCTCCGGAAGCGCCTCCTGCCTTGATTGGAGACGCCGGAGAATATTTCTGGGGACCGACGGTCGAACCACGATCCAGTGCTCCCTCGGCGAGCACCGACGCTACAGCAGGATGTTCGCTCGCCGGCCCGTCCTATCGTGATGTGGTAGCTAGGGCACCGCCACCCTCAGAGGGCAGCCCGGTATATGGAGGCCAATCGGCCTGCTCGCCGTATTCACCGCCGGCCAGCCCGTCGGCCCGGCGGCCCGCCTCGGCACCACTGCCGGTTCCCCGTCCATTCCCAGTCATTGAAGAGGACCAAGGGGATCTGGGTCCCGAGTTTGAGTCGTGGAGCTTCTGGACCGTCCTTGCAGAGGGCCACTTCCCTGAGAAGTTTTGGCCAGTCGCAGGACCAGACATTGATGCACCCGAATCGCTCACCCTGGATGAGTTCGAATGCTTCCGCCGAACTCTCCGGGAGACTCACTCCCGTCTTCACCACTTACAAATGCCATATCCCGGGAGTCAAGCACACCTGGAGGATATTGGTGAGCAGTTCCGTCAAATTGACCTGGCCACGCTCCCCGCGGTTCGGCACCCCGGGTCATTTGGGCACCACGAGGCCCTCCAACAACGATGCGTCGAGTGTTTTCAAGTACTCCGCAAGGTTCTCGAGTAAGCCACTCCCCACGTGTATATCCGTGGATGGGGGCAGTACACTTCCCTACGCTTCAGTGCGATTCGCCGACAGCCCGATTCACTGGGTGGCCCTGAGGGTATATCCCCAGGGATGGAAACAGTCAATATGGCTGACCTGTCGGGAGAGGAGAACGACTTGGAACTTCTCGATGGGGGCTCTCCCCCCGAAGACAAGTCGTCGTTGGATCCATCGGTGAGAGTTACTCGTCACCAGAGGAACCTCCTGGGACTCCCCGCACCCACTGAAGCACTGACGTTGAGCCGAAACGTCAGCAAAGGTAAAGAGCACGGTGGGGCTGTAAAGCCCGCCGACCCGTCTGCCTCCATGCAGAGGGCGGATGAGGATCCCGAGAAGGCTATGCTACGTCAACAGCTTGCCGAGCAGAAGAATCTAGTTGACCAGCTCCTCGCCGAGCGCGCTGCAGAGCAGCGGCCTGACTACGGTGATCTTAGGCCAGGACAGCAGGGACAGGAACAACCACCCCTCAATGAGGCTCTCCCGGGCAACCGTGATTATGCCGTGTTTGCCGACAGGAGAGAGGCCATTGCCTATGGCAAGAGGGTGCGGTATGTTTCGCCACACCCTCCCGAGCGGCGTGACTACCTGAGAGACCCCGCTCGGATTCCTCCCGCTGCCCCAAGGGCCGCTCCGCCCGCCATCCCACGAGCTGCCGAGTTCGACGACCCGGTCGACGACCCGATTGAAGGGCCATGCAATGCGCTCGTGGTTAGAGATCCTCTCCAGGACTGGAACCCATGTCCGGACGATCCGATGGCGGCACTCATCGCCCGCTTGGAAGTTTTGGAGACTCGGCAAGTGGCAATCCCACCGGACGGCAAGCCATACCCAGCATGGGTGGATGACATGCCGGCACCTCCAGGATTCAGGAATCCCACCTTCGCCCCCTTCAACGGGACTGGAGATCCGCCACAGCATTTGGCCCATTTCAACTCGAGGTGCGGGCCTATGTTGGGAACTCCGGCGCAGCAAGAGGCCGCTAAGCTTCGCTGCTTTGTCCAGACACTGGAAGGGCCAGCATTTGTCTGGTACAGCCAGCTCCCCGTCGGGTCGATAACTAGCTGGGAGGACCTTCGTAGAAAATTCCTCTACCAGTTCAGTTCCACGACCCGGAAGACGAGTATCGCAGACCTCTTCAAGTGCAAACAGAGGCCTGATGAGCGAGTCGCGGATTTCGTCGCCCGATGGAAGGGTGTCACGTATTCCCTTGACATGCCATTGACCCAGGAGCAGTTGATGACAATGTGCGTCGGGAACGTCAAGACCGAGCTGGTCCCTTCCCTGATCACTCAGAATTACCCCGGAGGGTTCAGGGACTTCTCAGACAAAGCTCAACGTCTTGAGAAAGCCCTGCAACAGGCCAGCCAGGCACACCCGCTGCCTCCTATGATTCCTGCAAGGAGAGTCAGCAGGGCTGAGCCCGCTGCTGTTGCCCATATAGAGGCCCCCAGGCCGTTGGAGCTGCTGCCGGTGAGGCCAGCTCCACAGCCTCACAGGAATCCGCCTCCACGGGCTCAGTTCCCGGCCCAGCAGCGGCAGCCTCAGAACCGGCCGGCCCCTCCGCGTAATGTACCGCCACAACCCAGGTGAGATAATCAGGGTCCACCTCCTCGGCAGGCCCCTCCAGCCCCTCATCAAGACCATGATCCCAGGGGCCCGCGATACCTGACTTACTCATTTCACGAGGATCAGGTCCCCGGTTATTTCCAGAGCGCCCTGGAGCAGAGGATTGTGCGACTGCCTGAGTGTTGGAGGCCAGAGGAGGCACATCTCATGGATAACCCCCGCTACTGCCCTTACCATCGGGCCCTGGGGCACACCATCCGGCGGTGATACGTGTTTAAGGACTGCCTCCAAGACCAGATTAACAACAATGTAATCAGGTTGGGCCCAGCTCCAGCACAAGTGGCGGGCGTGTTCGTGGGATCAGATGACGATAGTGGCAATGAGGACGAATGGCATCTGGTCTCCGACCGCGGATCCCAGAAGTATAAAAACTGGATGGCCCGCAAGACGATCATTCGCGCCCATGGAATCATCCGTGCGCGCTTGAATCAGCCTGAGCCCCCAGAATCTGCGGGTGCTGCTTCGGCATCGTCATCCCAGCCTGCCTCTTCCGAGAAGAGCAAACGGCGGCGGCGCAAGAAGGAAGAGCGCGCCCCGCCAGTTCCGCCACTATCCTGCACTCTCGGCGATTTCATGCCCCCGGAGATGGGGATCCCTCCTCAGATCCGCCCGGCGATGGATGATTAGTCCGATGACAGTATTGGGTACGCTTCGGTTAATACCGTCGACCTGGTAAATCCCTTTTCAGTTCCCGACGTTGAAGAACACCAGGTGGACCTCCCTAGTGTCCCCGGTCGTCGCCACCGTCGGAGGAACCGCAACAACAGGAGTCGCCGGGGCACAGCAGTTGGTACCTCTAGCTAGGACGTGCACGCCACTGAGACTAGGCAGCAGGCTCAAAACCGAGTTCAGCGCGCGCAGCCCCCCCATCCGGGGATGACGGATTCGCCTCCGCCACTGTTTGTGGTGTGGGACCAGGCAGAACCGCCTCAGCCGCGTCGCGATCAGCTCCGCCCTGCCACGAGTCCATCCCGGCCTCCTGACCCCGCTATGGTGACTACTTCCCGGGCTTCAACCAATGAACAGCGAGATGCGCCAAGTACCAGTCGGCCGCCGGCCCAACCGGCAAGGCCCGTCATGCCTCCAACCGCAGAGCAACCTCCTGCAACCAGGGGCTCACGCTTGGCCAAAAAGTATGATGTCCTGAAGCACTTGGCCGACATCCCAGCAAGGCTCTCCATCCTTGAGGCTCTGTGCATGTCATCTGTTATGCGTGAGGCACTCGCTGAAGCCCTGAAAAGCCCCCTCCAGTTTGAGACAGAGGTTGCGGCTGCGGAGGCCTTTCATGCCGAAACGATTGAGGACGCTGAATGTCAGGCAGTTATCTCGTTCTCTGGTAAGGATGAAGACCCTCCTATACAGGGACACATTCGTCCGCTGTATGTTACTGGCCAGTTCAATGGCCTTCAAGTCCGGCGTTGTCTTGTCGACGCGGGGTCCGGGATTAACCTGATTCCAACTCAGACGCTCCGGAGATTGGGGTTGTCTGAGGATGACTTGATCCCCTCCGACCTCAGGATCCAGGGGTACGACCGCACCGAGCAAACCCCGGTCGGCAATATACGCTTGAAGACCCAGTTCGGTGACTTGGTTGCCAACACCGAATTCATGGTAGTCTCTCAAGACACTACGTACAACGCATTGATGGGCAGGCCATGGCTCCACCTTCATGCGGCGGTTCCCTCATCATACCACCAATGCCTCAAATACTCCCTTAACGGTCGAGTAGGCGTGCTTCAGGGAGATGCCTCTCCTTTTGCCTCATATGAAGCCCGTTATCTGGACGCGGACTATTACAAGAGCAAGGATAAGCAGATCTTGGCAGGTGAGGTTGAGCCTGTCGCTGTTGCAAGTGATCCCTGGGCATGTTTGGATGACGCTTACGTCCTCCCGGTTCAACGGTTGGACGTAGCCATGGTCTCGACGGCCTGTGAGTCTCCCGATGAGATGACCGCGACTGCCCATGCCAGCACCAGCGGCCCAGCAGGATCTGGTAGCCCCAATGCAGTTTCCAACGCAGTCTATCCCGTGGACGATCCCTCCCCAAGTGGAGAGGACGTGAAAGATGCACCCCCAGCCTTTGAGGAGGGTGTCTCCGCCACGGTCGATGAGTTAGTACAGGTGAACCTTGGAACCGAAGCAGATCCAAGACCCACATTGGTCAGTGCCGCCATTCCCTATCAAGAGCGGCAACAGTACGTGGACTTTCTGAGGCAGCACCGTGATGTGTTCTCTTGGGGCTATGACGAGATGCCGGGGCTAGATCCTCAGGTAGCCGTCCACCGCCTTGGTCTCCCGGCGAACCATCGTGGGTTCAAGCAGCCTCCCAGGAAGATGCACCCATTCCCCGATGCCATGGTTGAGGCCGAAGTTGACAAGCTTATCAAAGCCAACTTCGTGAGGGAAGTTCAGTACCCCAAATGGCTGGCCAACATTGTTCCGGTCAGGAAGAAGAACGGGCAGATCAGAGTCTGCATCGACTTCCGCGATCTCAACCGCCACTGTCCGAAGGATGAATTTCCCCTTCCGGTGACAGAGTTGTTGATTGACGCCACGGCAGGGTTCCAAGCCCTCTCCTTCATTGATGGATACTCCGGATACAACCAAATCCGGATGGCCCCTGAGGATGAGGAGTTCACTGCCTTCAGGGCCCCCCAGGGTATCTTTTGTTACCAGGTCATGCCCTTCGGCCTGAAGAATGCAGGTGCCACCTATCAACGGGCGATGCACCGCATATTCAAGCCAATCCTCGGCACACTGGTGGAATTCTACGTCGACGACTTGGTAGTCAAATCGCGCCAGCGTCAGGACCATCTCAAAGATCTTGAGAAAGTTTTCGGCTTCCTCCGGTCTCGCTGCCTGAAGATGAACCCGTTGAAGTGTGCCTTCGGGGTCACCTCCGGAAAGTTCCTTGTATTTGTGGTAAGATACCGGGGTATTGAGATCAACCCAGAGAAGATCAGGGCGATTAGCCAGATGCCTCCCCCAGGTAACATCCGGGAACTGCAAGGGTTCCAAGGCCACCTAGCCTATATACGCCGATTCATCGCGAATCTGGCCGGCAAGTGTAAGCCCTTTTCTCGGCTCATGAAGAAAGGTGCCACCTATGTATGGGATAAAGAGTGTCAGACCGCTTTCGAGGAAATCAAGCAGTACCTGCTTCAACCTCCGGTTCTGATGCCGTCTGTATCCGGAAAGCCGCTGGTCCTTTATGTGACCGCCCTGGAACGGTCCCTGGGTGCCCTTCTCGCCCAGAAGAACAACGAGGGAACAGAGAATAGCCTCTATTACCTCAGTCACATGCTCCTCGATGCGGAAGTCAGGTATTCCCCCATCGAGAAGAGCTGCCTGGCACTCGTATTCGCCGTACAGAAATTACGGCACTACTTGCAGCACCATGAGGTACAGTTGGTTTCTCGAGTAGACCCGTTGAAATATATCCTGAGCCGGCCTATGTTGGCTGGCCGTCTAGCGCGGTGGGCTGTGATTCTCCAGCAGTTCGACATCAGGTATGTGTCTCAGAAGGCCATCAAAGGGAAAGCATTGGCAGACTTTCTGGCTGCTCACCCAACCTCCGCGGATCAGCCGCTGGATCTAGGCTTTCCTGATGAGGCCATTCTCTCGGTCGATCGAGCCGATCCATGCTGGAAGATGCACTTTGACGGTGCCACCCGGAGCCCCACCGGTAGAAGGCTCGATAATCCTAAGCTCAATAGAGTGGGCTTGGGTATCGTCTTCATTACCCCGGAGCAAGCCGTGCTGCCATACTCTTTCCTGTTGTCAGAGGGATGTACCAACAATGAGGCGGAATACCATGCCCTCATCACCGGCCTCGAGTTAGCTCTCCAGATCGACGTGCCCCATCTGTGTGTGAAAGGGGACTCTGAGCTGGTCATTAAGCAGATCAATGGCGACTATGTTGTCAGGAAGCTGGAACTTGTGCCGTTGCTGGAGTGCACCCTCCTTCTGATGGCCCAGTTCCCTTCTCGGCCAGAGATTTTCCATATTCCCCGGTCGCAGAACGGTCGAGCAGATGCTTTGGCAAGCCTTGCTGCGTCACTTGCAGAGCCTGAACAGGACAACCTGATCGTCCGCGTGACGCACCGCAGGCTCATCGCTCCCGTTATCCCGGAGGGAGATCGCGGCCCGTCGGTAAGTAATCTCACCACGGTTGCCCCTATGCCCGGAGCCCTGAGTACCCCAGATATGGCAGTCAAACCAGCCCCTGATTGGAGGACGCCTTTGGTTGAGTACCTCCAACATGGAATTATCCCGTCGGATCGGGCCGAGCGCGAGCGAGTTCGACGCCGCGCATCGCAGTTTGTCCTCCAGAGCAGTCCCGGCCTGGAGCAGATCCTATATAGACACGGATTTGATGGTGTTCTCCTCCGTTGCCTTCATGGAGTTGAGATCCCACGAGTCATGCAAGAGGTTCATGCTGGTTCATGCGGTGCCCATCAGACTGGGCCAAAGCTGTCCCACCAAATTCAGAGGTTGGGATACTTCTGGCCCTCCATGATCCATGACTGCATCGAGTATGCCAGGAGGTGCCATGCGTGCCAGGTTCATGCGAACTTTGTGCATCGGCCGCCGGAGCCTCTCCATACCACCAGGTATTCTTGGCCCTTTGCAGTCTGGGGGATGGACGTTGTGGGACCTTACCCACCGGCGACGGCTCGCCAATGCCTGTTCATTTTGACCGCCACGGACTTCTTCTCGAAATGGGCATAGGCGATTCTGCTCAGAGAGGTCAAATCCTGTTTGATTGCTGACTTCGTGACCTCCAACATCATTCATCGATTTGGAGTGCCTCACGCTATCCTCATGGATAACGGAGCCAATTTCCGAGCAACCGAGTTGAAGAAGTTGTACGCCAAGTACAACATTCGCTCGAACCATACAACTCGCTATCATGCGCAAGAAAATGGACAGATTGAGGCGTTTAACAAAACCCTCTCTAACATTCTGCAAAAGATGGTTGGTCAGAACAAGAAGAGTTGGCCGGACAAGCTCCCCAACGCCCTCTGGGCTTATCGGACGACGACTCGCAATTCCACCCAGATGACCCCTTATTCCCTGGTGTATGGAGCTGAGGCCGTCCTGCCCATCGAGATCTAGTTACCGTCCTTGCGCACTGTGGTCTACGACCAGCAAGCGCCGGACAGAGCTGCTGAAGCCCGTCTAGTCGAGCTGGAAGCACTAGATGAGAATAGACTTCGCGCTTTGCACAACTTGGAGAGGCATCAAAGCAGAATGGCTCGAGCTTTCAATAAGAAGGTTCGCCTCCGGTCCTTCCTACAGGGTGACCTAGTACTGGCCATAAGAGCGCCAATGATCCCCGGCAGGAATCCACCCAAGTTGGAGCCCAAGTGGGAGGGACCTCTTGTCGTCCACAAGGTCTATCCCAATGGCGCGTACTCCCTAGCAACTATGGATGGTGAGCGTGTCACTCCTCCCACCAACGCTAGGTTCCTCAAGAAGTACTTTGACTGAGTGCACTACGTCCAAGCTGCACGACGTAAAACTGCCTAGCATATCGTCCGAGCTACAAGACGTTAAACTGTTCAGCATTCGTCCTGCAGGACGTTAAACTGTACTTCGTCCGCGCGGCAAGACGTTAAACTGCCAATCATCTTCGTCCAACACGACGTTAAACTGTACTTCGTCTCGCACGACGTTAAACTGCAGTTCGTCCCGCACGATGTTAAACTGCATTCGTCCTGCATGACGCTAAACTGCACCACGTCCGAGCTACAAGACGTTAAACTATTCAGCATCCGTCCCACATGACGTTAAACTGCACCTCAAGAACTACGTGCGGCTTGATTCCCATCCTTATGGGATACGTAGGACCGCCTGAACATTCATGTTTCAGGCCCAGCCCCATCCTTCGGGAATTTCCATCCCATCTCGGGCCCTTGGCCCAGTTGCCTCCGGGTGTGCGGCGTATGGTGTGAACGCGGGGCTATTCCCTCATTCACGTCGGTTTTCTCGCCACGCTGTACGCCCCCCACGTTTGGGGATGCCTTCTGCTCCCCCCCTTTCTCTTTTTTTCGTCCTTCATGACGTTAAACTGCACTTCAAGAACTACGTGCGGCTTGATTCCCATCCTTATGGGATACGTAGGACCGCCTGAACATTCATGTTTCAGGCCCAGCCCCATTTCTCGGGAATCTCTATCCCGTGTTGGGCCTCTGGCCCCAGTTCCCCTCCTTTTTGTGCGAGGCGTATGGCGTGAGCGGGGGATTATGTCCTCATTCACGTTGGCCTACTGGCCGCGCCGTACGCCTCCCCCGTGTGTGAGACTACCTCACACCCCTCTTCGTCCTGCATGACGTTAAACTGCCCCTCAAGAACTACGTATGGCTTGATTCCCATCCTTATGGGATACGTAGGACCGCCTGGACGCTTGTGTCTCAGGTCCAGCCCCGTCTCTTGGTTGATCACGGGGATCTACTGTCTTTTGGTTGCTCTCAGGATGAGTCCTCCGACCCTTTCCGGTGATCTGTTAAGATGTTTTGGGTACTTCGGTCTATGACTAGTGGTGTCGGATTCAATCCCGACAAGTCCGGTGTTGCTTGTCGGGCCGTGCGCTTCCTCTTGTTCGAGCCTTCACTCAAAGGGATCCTCGTTAGCGGTTTCGGTACGATGCCTCAGTGATCTCCTACCGCTCCGGGTCGATTTACCGGCGGGTCCTGGGCAGCAAATCGATATGAATCCTGCGCTTGAGCGGTTGATGCTCATTTGCTTGCCCCGTCCTAGGCTGACGCGATCGGATGTTGTGTTGCGAATATGGTCAGCGACATCCTTGATCGCCATGTCGGCTCTTTCAGGCTCTGAACATTGGTTGCGCAGTCCTCATCACACTCCGCCTTTGTGCGTTGTTGTGGAATCTCGACACTCTGTTCATATTGGCCTTCAGTACACCTTTACACGTTAGGCAGGCCAACCAGGGTAATGGTGTCTGTCGAGGCTCCCACGATCTGAGCACCAAGGATATATGCTGATGTCCTCCCTAAGGGCCATGTGTAGCTGGGCCCTCGTCCCCATAAGGAGGAAGGAGTCACCCGAACAATCGCGTTCTGGGCCCAGTATAGCTGGAGGCTAGCATCTCTGCCCCTCGGGTGATGGACATACGCAGGCCCCTATCCCAGGATTCTTCTCCTGGAATCGTGTGTGACCGCAGGGCTGGGTATGTTCCCACCTCCGCTGAGTTCGCCATATCGCAATAAGCGGATTCTTCCATGGTCCGAACCACACGACCTTAAACTATGTTGTCTGGTCCTACCACACGACCGTAAACTGTGATCGTCTTGGCCGCCCGACGAGAAACGACACTGCATCGTGATGTTCTCCTCAGAGGACACTCACGTTGGGCGCTGGTTACTAACCACGCCATTTGTCAATGCCTTTTATGGCTTGATTATTGTGGCGACGCCAGGGATTCCTTAATCACAGGCATGTCGCTGCACAAAGAAAAACCATCCATCTTTAAGGACAAATAAGAAATATCAAATCTCGCTTCTTCTGGGTGTGAGGGCCAGACCCGCACCCCTCCCCGCGCTGGTGCCCGATTGTGTTGCGCCGCGCTTCTAGAACTACGTGTGGCTTGATTCCCATCCTTATGGGATACGTAGGAATGCCCGGATGTTTAAAACATCGGGTCCAGCCCCCCACCTCTTAAAGATTCCCCCCTTCTCTGGGGAATCCGCCGCCTTCGGGTCACCCCCAAGGCGTGTCCCTCGACCCCTTGTAGTGGTCCACCGGTGTCAAGAGTACTCTGGTTTATTTCCAGGAGGGTCAGGTTCAGCTTGGTCAGGTTCCTTCCACTTTTCAGGCTTCGTGCTCCCTTTCATTCGGACCCATCGCCTACGCCCTGGGTGGAGCCCCAGTGATCGGTCTGGACACAATGCCTCAGAGCTCTCCCACCGACTCGGGCCGGTGCCCCCAAGGGCCTCAGGCAGCAAATCGATATGAATCCTGCGCTTGAGCGGTTGATGCTCGTTTGCTGCCTCATTCCATCAACGGTCAGTACGATATTTATGTTGCTTTTCCGCCACGGTCGGCAGTACTCCCATATCGTTACGCCGGTGCCCCCAGTCCTTGAGTGAATGGCCGCATGATTCACATTACATTTTCCACCTCCCATTCTGACCAGGCGAAACCTCGACACTCTTGATGCTATCCCTCAGTGCATCTTCGCATATCCAGGGGATAGGACCACGATGTGGAGTACTTTGAGGTTCTTATGGTCCGAGCTCTAAGACCTTAAACTAAGATCTACCCCTATGGTCCAAGCTCTACGACCTTAAACTAAGATCTCCCCAAACGGGGTTCTACGTCCTGCATGACATTAAACTGCACTTTCAGAACTACGTGTGGCTTGATCTCTAGCCTGATGGAGTACGTAGGAACGCCCGGGCATCTCGACTCGGGTCCAGCCTCAGGGATCGCTAAGTCCCACCCCTCCTCGTCGCCGGCCGTCTGGCCTGGCTTCTGGTAGAGTGGTGCAGTTGTAATATTTTCCCCGATCCAGCTCGGGATGCCCCATTGCAATGATGGGAAGCGACAGTTTCCTCGTCAAAGAGGTTCTGTCTGAGAATTGGGGTGATTCATGGCCAGATTAGTGCATCCGCCTGACACGCTTTCCCCACGGTGGCGCAATTTTGAGAGCGTTGGATTCTGTCCGAACAAATCATCACTTCGCCCCACGCTTCGCATGCCCTATTGATCTGGATTTCCACCCTTGTTCCTGAAGGAACCCCCAAAGCGGCATTGATGATGACATGTGATCCGCCTCCTGCGACATGAATGATGACCTTCGGTCCGTCTATTGCGGTAGTATGGTCGATTGATCCATTGTCCGCTTGCCGTCTTGGGCATTTCCTGGAAGGCCGACCGTTGTGGATTTCTGAATTCGGGACACGCGATTCACCCTTTCCCATTTCCCTATGTTCGGATAAAATCTCAACGCCCCTAGCGTTGTCCCGCTCGTGTGTTGGAACAAGTTGGGGGGATGATACATTGATTAGGTCTGAGGTCTTCTTTCCTAGGAATGACCTCCCTCTTTTCTTTAGAAATCCAGGCCCAATTACGGATGCCTGAATCTTGGTTAACGCTCCCGCGAGACAATTTTTGGTTGAGCATGTTAAGCCAAAAGATGCAGATAAATATATTGGTTCATACAAATGGATCGAAATATTGAGTAGCGGAAGCAAATGTTCTGGGAGTGGCAAAAACAAAGCCCCTAGGGATTAGCGTGCTGGATAAGTCTTTCTAACGCCGCTACCCTTTGGCTGGCGGCCTCCAAAGCTGCTTCTCGCTCTCTGCGTGCCCTCTCCTCGTCGGCGGTCGCAGCACGCAGTTCGTCGATCCTGGCCTGTGCGCGCTCCCGCTCGACTTGAAGTGTGACCATCTGTTGGCCCGCCTCCGTCAGCTGTACCTGGGCGTCGATCAGCTGGGCCGTTAGTTGCTCCACAAGCTCAGTGCACGCTGCGACGAAGGCCTCCTTCTCTGCCGCCTGCCCTTCGAGGCGCCGGACTTCCTGCTCCGCCACGAAGAGCGCCCGCGTGCTCTCCGACATGTCTCGACTTTGTGCGACGTCGGCACGCCGGCGGCTCTCGCGCATCTTTTCGGCCATGAAATCACGGACCGTCAGATGGAGGCGTTGAGCATCAGCTCCCCCGGCACACAGGAAGCGCAGCCAGGTTTGAAGTGATCCCATGCGCCCCAGCCACTCCGATGGGTCTCGCTTGAGGAAGCGCTGGATGCACTTCCACCCCCTGCGGCGCGTTATCCGGCTCTCCTCGACCGCCTCCGCGTCCGAGTCGTCCATCTCCTCAGGGTCGGCAGGCCGGTAGGCAGGGAAGGCAGCCAGCAGGTCTGCTGCAGGGTCCGCCCCTGGGGTGTCCTCACGGGGGATAGGTTCCCCAACATCTGGGCGACCTTCTTCTCCCGCCCCAGCGGCGTTGACACCCTCTTCAGCCCCCGACCTCTCTCCGATGTCAGCACCGCCGGCGTCCGCAGCCCCTTGATCAGCAGTTGGTAGCGCCGGCTCGGTGTGGGAAGTCTGTTCCAGAGCAGGCGGCAGGTCTGCCACTGATCCACTCGTGGATGGCCCGGGTTCGACAGCCCGACGAGCCTCCAGTGTTGAGATCACTGCGCAGGGCATTCCGTGGTTAGTCAAGGATCGTCAATGGCGAGCACCAGCAGTAAAGTAAGGAGACTTACGGGAGTTTAAAGCGTCATCTTCCGCTGCCCCGGCCGCCGCAGGAACAATTGTAGCAGGGGACCCTTCCGCGCTTGTCAATTCAATGATGGGTGTCTGGCCCCCGCCTTGTCCTGCTGGCGCCTCTCCTACTCCCGCTGAGGATGCCTGACCGACATCCGTGCGCTCCTGAGAAAGGTGGAGAAATGGGTTAGAAGCTGCATAAGAGAATGGATGAAGCAGGTTGAGTAGGGATAGAAGCGGACCTCGAGGAGCTCAGTGACATCAACATTGTCAGAGCCGGCCACCTCGTCGCTCTCCCGCGGGCTCCCCTGATGGGACCTTCCCTCGGATCCTTCATCTTCCCCCGTCTCCTCCTCTTCCTCGGAGTCGTCGCTACTATCATCTTCCTCCGGCGGCATCTGTTCTGGAGCAGGCTCTAGACCGAGCATCACCTTCACTAGAAGGGATGGCTCCGCACGCTGACCACGTTGGCGCGCGTACTCGTCCATGGCCGTCAGATACGCATACTGCCGGTTGAAGTCCACCCTGTCGGTGATCTGGAGGCGCTCGACCTCTGGCAGATGGATTCCTTCTCTGAGTATATTTCACCAGATGGCGTCGGTCCCCAGTGACTGCCGCAGGGTCATCCAGGCCGACCACAGCGCCGGGAAGACTGCATCGTGGGAGGGTTCGAGCAGACGCCTTACCTGCTTCCCGGGCCGCTCCCCGACCGCCGCATGTGCCCCCTCTCTGGGCGCTGAAGTCGTGGCGGCAGCTTGCGATGTGCCCGCCGCCGAAGTCCATGCCCGCGCCGGCTCCGCTGCTTGGCGCGCCTCCGTTCTCCCCCGTGTGGCGGCGCCTCGCCTCCTTCCTTGACGCCCGGTCTCCGCACGGGTGACCTCGAGCCGCCGAACTGGCTTCCGTAGAAGCCCCTCGGGGTACGCGATGGCCCAGTGTTCGGCGTACTCGGTTGCCAAGCCTGCGTCGACCCCGGTAGGCGGGAGAGTGATGACGTCGCCAGAGCCAAAGGCGACAAACATCAGCCACATCTGGCGAAGGACGCAAGGGTTCGTCTCCTCCCGGACAGCAGTGAATACCCTCTTCGGCATCCGTTGAAGGCAACCGAACTGCCTGGCGAACCGGGTTGGCACGTAAGGCTCGCAGATCACCTTCCCGTCG
The DNA here is from genome assembly GCA_963277665.1 of Viscum album. Classification (NCBI taxonomy): domain Eukaryota; kingdom Viridiplantae; phylum Streptophyta; class Magnoliopsida; order Santalales; family Viscaceae; genus Viscum; species Viscum album. The sequence goes on from OY728146.1 coordinate 530,856,791, forward strand.
ATCCGAGCCACGAGCACCCCGCCCCGCATGTTCAGGAAGTACTCGTGCTACTCCAGCGGACCCTGCCCATTGTCAATCATTTGGCCAACGGGAGTGGGGAACGGGCTGAAGTTGAAATTGGCATGATTGCCAATCCGAATCCTCACGCCCTCCTCACTTAGGGTCATCGGAGCAACCCCCGCAATGTTCAGCAGGGAGGGTCGCAAGCCGTTGCCCGGAGGAATGATGGCGTTCGGAAACGTGTACCCACCAAGGTGAGCATCCACCCAGCCGTGGAAGAATTGGAAGGGCCCACGGATCCTTCGTGGTGACCCCCCTCGCGAGATGCGTCCCAGGATGGCGTACAGCTTAGCCAGCACCAGGACCCCGAGGTTGTATCTTTTATTGGCAGCCATGGCGCCCGCCATCGCCAGTGTCACCGGGAGGACACCCATTCTCGCATCCCGCACTGGCAGGAGCCACCCACTCAGGAAGGCGGCCAGGAACGCCGCGTACCGGACATTTGGGTCCCGGGCCTCGATGACGCAGTACCCCCATGAGCGGTAGTCGCCCGTCTCCAGGACCCGCCAGTACGACCCGTTCCGGCTCCTCTGAGCCGCGGTCGGGCACCGCTTTCCCCTGCCTGGCATCTTGACCGCCGGTTCATGCTCCAAGAACTGGCCGAACCACTCCTTGTAGGCTATGTCCTTGTGGAAGTCATTGATCCCGAGCCGCTGCGTAGCCAGGTCAAGCAGATGCCATGTCAGAATGGGAGTCCGTGACCTGTCTTCCCTGATGTTCTTCGGAGGCAGGAACTCATCGTACTGGTAACCCTCCAGCAGGATACCTCGGATGCAGTGGATGTCCCAGAGACCAATGTCGACCTCCCCATGGTGAAGATGGAAGGTGTTCGTATCCGGGGACCAGCGGGTGAACAGCTCCGGCCCGAGCTCGGACTGCTGGTAGAAGTGGAACTGCGACGTCCACACCGCCTCGAACAGGCCGATGTACCGCAACTCCTCCGCGAAGTGATCGCAAGTGTGGCGTACCCAGAACGCCCAGGCCCACTCACTGTGAAATTGCCCCCAGACCACAAGTCCCAGTCCTTCAGCCAGCCATTGGTGTCGTCGGTGACACTCTGGCAATATGTGCTCGAGTAGACGGCTGGAGAGTTCTCCGCAGTAGGCTCACCCCCGACGATGGTTCGCGTCCTCGGGTTCAGGACATAGACATCTAAGTGTCTGGTCTCCCTGGAAGGATGCCCATTGTTGGTGATGTTATAGCGGGGAAGCTCGTCCTCCCGAGTCACCCAGGTCCGTGGCGCATCAACCTCGAACCCTAGCACCAGAACCTCATCTAGGATGCCAAAGTTCCAGAGCGGCAGGTTGTCCGACAGCGGATATGTCTTCTGGGCCAGCGTCAGCAAGTCGAACAAGGATTGATTGTTGGAAACAATCTCCTTGGCTCCGTAGACCTCCTCGTTCGTCGCCATCTCAGCTCTTCGAGTGGCGGCATCCCCCTCATTTCCTTGATTCGCGGCCATCTCAGAAGCTCCGGGAGCCGTGCGGGTTAAGGGATGAAGCGTGCGGAATCAGACGAGGCTGGTAGAGAATTTGAGAGTTGGCGCGCAATCCTAGTGGATGGCGCGCAATCGGGAAGTCCGTCGCGTAAAACCCCGGGTGTTCGCGCAAAATCAGGCCGAAATCCGGAGAGGTTTGCGCGACGAACGGGTGAATTCCGCGCCAGAAAGGGCAATTTCGCGCACGAGAGCTCGAATGCTTATCGCGCGGAAGGCCAGTGTACGGTGCGGGGGACCCAGGGTCCCTATTTATAGGCAAGTCCGGGAGTCCGCGCTGCGCGGAAAGCGCTTTGCGCGACCGCACCGGTGAATTTCGCGCCCGACGCCCCTTTTTGCGCGCCACAGTCCCGCGCCACCCAGGACTTCGGCATTCCGGCGTCTCCCTCGGAACCCGATCGTTGCGACCTCTCGCCGATCAGATTCCGAGGGGGGGGGGGGCTTTTGTAGACGCCGGAAAAGTCCGTTGTTCCCAAACGAAGCTCCGGATGCGGGAAGCGAGGTCATATTTGGAGTCGGAAGCCCGTTTCGGAGGGCCCGGAAGCCTTGCGCGGAATTTTGGAGAGCCGCGCGCAAAGTTGACGAGCCGCGCGCAAGCCTCCCAGGATGCACGCAATGCGCTGGGCCGGCGCGCAATTTTGCGCGCCCGTGGCCCGCGCGACTCCCTTGCGCGCCGGGCCCGATTCCGCGCCCGCGAAGAGAATTCCGCGCCCGCGATCCGGATTCCGCGCCCGGGGTTGCCTATAAATATAAGGCGACCCCCGACGTTTTGAAGGTTGCCGGAAGTCGAAAGGTCTCTCTTGCGCGCAATGCAACCCCTCCCGCGCGCAATGCCGATCTTCAGGTAACCTCATTTCTTTCGCGCAAGAAATCCTCGGGGTTCGCCTTCGCGCGCAATCCCTTGGGCTCCTTTCCTTTGAATAATTTTTCACCCTATGGCCTTCGCGTGCAAAAGAAGCCTCTTGCGCGCAATTTCCCCCGGGGTGCGCGCAATCCGGCCCGATTGCGCGCACCCCCCCCCTTTCAAAGTGGCCATTCGATTAAAGAATGAGCCGTTGCCCCGGCGCGCTATCCGAAGCCCGGTGCGCGCAATCTCTATCTTCCGCGCGCAAAGCGCTGGCCCAATTGCGCGCCAGCCCGCCCATTTGCGCGCCGACCCGCGGTATTGCGCGCCAAGCTCTTCTTTTGCGCGCAATCCGCCGGGGTCGCCCCCTTTGACCCCCTGAGGGTACCCGCCTGTGTGGCGCCCGATGATCCTCATCACGGGTGCCCGCACCGTGCGTTGTCTTCCCGTGCGGCCCTCCAGGCTCGCACGAAGTGACACGAACCCATCGGTGGCACCACCACGTCCAAGCTTCACGACGCTAAACTGCCTAGCCTCCATCGTCCGCGCGACAAGACGTTAAACTGCCAAGCATCCATCGTCCAACACGACGTTAAACTGTACCACGTCCAAGCTGCACGACGTTAAACTGTCTAGCATATCGTCCGCGCTGGAAGATGTTAAACTGCCAAGTGTTTCGTCCTGCATGACGCTAAACTGCACCACGTCCAAGCTGCACGACGCTAAACTTCCTAGCCTCCATCGTCCGCGCGACAAGACGTTAAACTGCCAAGCATCCATCGTCCAACACGACGTTAAACTATACCACGTCCAAGCAGCACGACGTTAAACTGCCTAGCATATCGTCCACGCTGCAAGACGTTAATCTGCCAAGTGTTTCGTCCTGCATGACGCTAAACTGCACCACGTCCAAGCTGCACGACGTTAAACTGCCTAGCACATCGTCTGCGCGACAAGACGTTAAACTGCCAAGCATCCATCATCCAACACGACGTTAAACTATACCACGTCTAAGCTGCACGACGTTAAACTGCCTAGCATATCGTCCACGCTGCAAGACGTTAAACTGCCAAGTGTTTCGTCCTGCATGACGCTAAACTGCACCACGTCCGTGCTGCAAGACGTTAAACTGCCAAGCATCTTCGTCCTCAACACACGACGTTAAACTGTACTTCGTCCGGCAAGACGTTAAACCGTCCGCTTCGTCCTCAACACACGACGTTAAACTGTACTTCGTCCGGCAAGACGTTAAACCGTCCGCATCACCCGATCCCGTGTCTCGCACGCAGGATCCCCCCAGTTTGGATGTGGCCCCCACCCGCGCGTCTCTACAGGGATGTCGGGATTGGAGTGGCCTTCGCCCACGAGGGTAGAGTGTTACAGACAGAACGAACTACGTGGACTTTGATCCCTGTCTTCTAAACAGGGTATGTAGGAAGCCTCTCCGAGGTTCAAGCCCACCACCTGGTCGTCCCGGTCGTATTCACGTCGGTTCGTCCATCAGTGGACCCCTCCTGGGTTCACACTTGTGTCGATTCACCTATGAATCCGCCCCTGTGGGAGACTGCACATGTGTATCTCCGTTGTGCTTCCCCACTTCCCTTTTCTCCTTTCAGCGTCCAGCATGACGTGAAACTGTGATCCACCCGGCCGTTCCATCCCCCTCTGTGCGAGGTGGTTCGGTTCAATCCTTCTCCAGGCAGCCTCGATCTCCTTGTGAGTCGGCTTGCCAACGTCCAGCATGACGTGAAACTGTGATCCACCCGGCCGTTCCATCCCCCTCTGTGCGAGGTGGTTCGGTTCAATCCTCCACCCGGCGGCCTTGATCTATTCGTGAGTCGGCTTGCCGACGTCCAGCATGACGTTAAACTGTATATCCGAACTACGCTGACTTTGATCCGCGCTAACGCGCGGTACGTAGGAAGCCCCTATGGGGTCCAAGCTCTTCACTCCATCATCCATCCTGATCCTTACCCGGGCCGCCACATCCCGGTGGGGTCATGCCACTTCATTCCACTCCACTTCACTCGGGAAGCCGCCCATGTGCTGGCCCCAGCATCGGAGGTTCCTCGCAAGGGGTTCTGTCATCTGGTCCACTTCTCGTGTTGATCAGTCTGATGCCGTCCCCGCTGGACGTTAAAATCGCGGCATACCCCGTGTTAAACATGGGAAGCTGAGGAAAACCTCAGGCAACGCACTTCCCCGCACCCAGCGCGGGATGCCTCAGGCCATCACGCCTTCGAGATGCCCTATTAGGGACGGAAGGCAGTCATGCAGAGTCGCAGTGTTAAGACACGCCCCCGACACCCAGAGCCACCCGGTCTCCTCACCGCAGGTTGCTGCCCCGACCAGACTCCTTGGAGCGTCCGGGCAGAAGCAGTGTAATTAACCGGTGTCCATGAAGATATGGCGCCGAGAACGAGATTCACGAACATTCTTAAATCTATGAGGGAGACCCGGATTAGGCGACGAGTTCTGAGGAGACGTCCACGGAAGGAGGATCCGACATCCCATCATCCCGGTTTCGATCAAGGAGCAGACCCCCCTGAACAAGGGACGGATGTCGCCCACCTTTGGAAAGCGGGACTACGGGACCACAAGCCGCGCGCGCCCATCCCCTCGGGTCGACGGGTGCACGCGCGAACGCGTCCTGGCGGAACAGCTTCGGAACAGAAACCCGATGCACATCCGCACCGAAACAACTACTTCTACATTTTAGTTATTTGTAATGTAAAATTGTATTTAATATTTCATTTAAAGTTAAATTGGTTGTAAATTATATCATTAATTCCCATTTAGGTCATTTTAGTCAATTTCATGTTGTATTGTTTGAAAACATAGAAACCTTTTGAACATCTTCTCTTTAAAACCCCACATTTTTTTCGGGACTGTGGGACTAGTTTTAAATTAAAATTTACAAATTATAGTTTCTTAATTTCTTAAATTGGATTAAATATTTTTAATAGGAATAATTATTATTAGAAAAAAATTTATATAGAATTTTAGACCAAAAAATAGTAAATACATTCCAAAATAATTATTGTAGTTATGGTAAAAATGACTTTACCAAGGGGGGTTGAATATAAAGTCATGGGCTAAAATTACCTATAAAAATTTATAAAATATTTTCTATGTAAATATTTATACCTTATCATTTTTTTTTGTTTTTTGGATTCTTTTTACATATGAAAAAACTGTTATAAAATTATTCTTTTATATAATACCTTGTGTGTCCTCTCCCTTACTTATTAAAATCCACACACTCTCCTTTATTCTTAAAACCATAAAACCATTTAGGGTCATACAGTAAATTCCCAAATAACATATAAAATTACATCCACTCATCTTACAATTTTTATTTTGGGATTAAATCCACCATGTGAATTATTTTAGGGAAAACTCACTAAGAGTACCAAAAAAGTGGTAATGTTCATCAATGAGTGCTATTAATTTATTTTTTCCTAAATATCCGTAAATTATCATTATATCATTCTTATATAAAAACATTAGTATTTTAAATATAATTTGATATTTTATTTTTGGTGAATGACTTACATCAGCATCCTCATCCATCAAAATAGTTATGAAATCATCTTTACTGTGTTTGGTGGACTACCGGCTAACGAAGCAATGCATTTTTTATTCAATTAATAAAAATTTAGGATGTATATAAGTCTTATTTATTAATAATATATTTTATTTATGATATTATTATTACTATTTTGTTACTATATCATGCATTCCTTCATACTATTCATTTTGTGGTAATTTGATAATGTTTCTCTTGTGTACGACAGACTGCCACCTCACAAAGTAATGTGATTCATTCACAAATTTTTTGTAATTTATTGAGGATGGGATTAATAAAGACATGTGATATATATATTGCATAAAAAGGTATTTTTAATTACAAAATATATCATTTAATATTCATTCATTCTAATTGATAGAAAATAAAAACAATATTTATGCGTATATACGACCTACCATCTCTATAAACCATGTATTTAATTTTCTATCATTAAATATTTTTGAATTAATATAGCTAAATATATACTAAATATATATGATAATTATATCAGGTTTACAATTTTGGAGATAATTAAACCACTATAATGTTATAAACACCATAAATAACTAGTCAAAACATATGAGAAAAAATGTAGTTATTGAATGAAACATAACAATAGCATGGCATTTTAAATAAGAGGGCAATAAAATGTCATATAAAAATTATTTATCATAAAATATATTTGAATATTTCTATGTAATTTGTTTATATTAATATTATATTTATTATACATGAGGTTTTAATTAGAGTGACATAATTCAAGACTTATGGTATGAGAGTTTTTTCTCACTCTTTAATTATTTGAGAGAAAGATCACATTCACCGCCTATTTGTTTTATATGGTATATATAACACCCATGAATATATTTTATTATTGTGACCCAAGAAATAATTTTTATTAACATATTAAATTTATTATATCACCCTTATGGGTTTTATGGGTAAAAAGTTAAAAATTTTGTTTGTGATTGTGGTCTCAATTTTCATACATTGAGATGTATGTTATGTTATGAACCTATATTCATTCATGAGGTATATAAAAATTAAATTTCCCATGTAATATCACGTATTTTTTATACCCATGATATTTTATAATTTTATGTGATTCCATCATGGGGGTACAATTCTTATAACCAAAGTGGTGAGGATTTAATTTTACAATCTCATAATTTATCAGGATTGTTTATGATTTTATTTTGAAAGAAAAATAATCATTATCGGTATCTCATTAAAATCATTATACATCATATAATATAGTTATTAATTATTTTAATGGTAATTTTACCATTATTTCTCTCGTTGGTATTTAAAATAATTTAGTAAATGCTTCTAACAAAATATTACATTTTTTTCTCTTCAGTTAGAAATTCATTTTAAAATAAAACAATGCTTTAAAAAATGTTCGAAAAAAAAATTATTATTACCTAATTGATTTATTAAATAAAATTTTTCCCTTGTTTAACATTTTATATATTTTCTTAGATAATATTTTTGAAATTTTATATACAATTCCCAATTTTCTTTGACCCCAAATGTGAAAAGATTAATAATTTTTATGTTTATGAAATGAAAAAAAAATAATTAATCATGAAAAATTCTTGATTTGAAATAGAAAATATAAATTTTCATGTTTATTTTCACTAACAATAGATTGGGAAAAAGGATTACCCTTTTCAAACTAATTTTCATTGATGTAAGGATATTGTCCAAAGGAAATTTTTAAAATGATAAATAAATATAATTTTCCATATATTATCTCATCAGTTGATATTTCATATTCCTTGCTAGGGATAAAATCCAAACATACCATTATTATTATTTATTTAAAAGGTTTATTTTTATGTTTCCATGATGTTTATGGAACTCATTTCTCTTCCATCGGTTGTACCATGAGGAAAATTCTTATGAAACATGATTTTTTACAATTTTTATTATATGATGAAATTATTATCAAACCATTATCTCATCTACATGTTTTGATAGGATGAAATTTTTATGATTTTGATTTCATTTCATGGGTTATGATAAGCTGACTGGTTGGGTTCTGATGTAACACATAAATATGGTTTTCATTATGTGACAGATGGTACCTAAATATTCTTATAATTAAATGTTATTGATTTATATCTCATGAGGTATATACGAATGGAATGAGGAGTGATCTTGGTTTAGTAAGGGACTTGGTTAACTATGATTTTCATGGGAGTGGACCGTTACTTCTATGATGTTTTGGGGAGTGAACCCATTCAAATAATATTATTATAGAATTACTCCTAAACAAATATTTTAATGATTTTCTATGATTATTAGTATGATAAGACTATGTCACTATTTATGGAATTAGAGAGAAAGATTATTTTTCATTTGGATACTATGATGAAAAAACCATAGTTATATCACTAATAATATTTCTAATATAATTCTATGTTTGATTGAATGTATAGTAAAATGTGATAGAGTTTTGGTAAAACAAATAGTTAGTGGTTTTCTAGAAATAAAACCATTTATGAATACTACATGTTGATGATGATACAGAATAGATGTACCTAGGGGTGAAAACCCTAAAAACTGTATATTGGGTTAGACTTAGTCGAGATCAGGTGCATAAAAATAATCCTTTCTCTACAACTTGTCTGTCACTCTTAGGAGAAATTGTTTTTTAATTTTGAAACACTTTATGAACCTTTATTAAGGATTTAAATAGAATATTACTAAGAATTAACTATTATAAAATTAAGGGGTTATAGATTAAAGAAGAAGGTTTCAGGAATTAAAAATTATTAAATTTATTTTTTTGATTATTGGTTTATACAATATGATTTTTGGTATTTTTTCAATCGAGGGAACCCAATGAAACCCCATCAATGTTAACTACAATGGAAAATGAAACGATTTCTCTCATGACAATCCAAATGATATGGGCAATGGATTGAACAAATATCATTTATACTATCAGAAAAAATTTTCAATATATTAATAATTATAGACTTCTAAATGATCAAAATAGGGAAGGACATGTTGTTGAGTCAATCAAGAGACATTTTACACCTTACATTAGTGGATATTCTAATATGTTAGTTACTGAATGATGGATAGTATAACTGAAAAAAAATTCATTTTTTATTTTTTATAAATTGAAAAATAATTTTTAGTTTTATATTGTTTAGATGGGGAAGATGCAAAATGGTGGGCACTTATCAAGAATAAAGGTCTATAGAATAAAATTGACTCCACGAATTTGGATGAGATTAATAAATTATTTTTCTATATATAAATTCATTCTATTATTCATATTAATTATGATAATGGGTTCCATCAGTTACAATAATATTATGATGACTCAATTGGTGCCTATGAGTATAAATTTATAATACTTTTAATGTTTCCATCTATTATAATTATACAACCAAAAATTATGGTTGATCGATTATTTATTGGCCTAAAAAAGTATTTTAATGTATTTATCCATTATAGGTTATAGTAGATATGAAGATATGTTATGATGTTCTATATTTGTGTAAATGGACATTAGAGTTACATAACAATATCATGGTTTTGGAAAGAAAAGGATTATGGATTTTGATGAAAAATATAAAAACAAAGGACATTAGAAAATGAAGTTTTCTTTGTGGTCAAACATTGGTAGAAGAATAGAGGAAATTATATTAGGGGTACTGAAAAAATTAATGTTTTCATGGTATTTTCATCAAGAAATTCATTACCAAAATGGTGGGAATAAGATAGCCAATGTCGCAAATATAGAAAATGATGCGTAGAATTCACCACCCACAATCTAGTGTTTCAAATGAATGGATTATGTAAATAATGCTAACCAATACGTATATCAGATGGTTAATTATGATGATCACTAACAGTAACCACTTAATTTGAGAGACAAAAGGAAATTTTATGTGATCATTTTTTTCTAATTAGGGGTGTTATAATTATGTGGTTAATAATACAATTAACATCAACTCTTGTACTATTAATGTATACTTTTAATTGGTATCTACCAATTAATTAATATCAAAATAATTTTATAATGGAATCAAGATTCCACCAAACTGATTAGATGTTCAATTAGCACTAAAACCCCTTAATCATAAATTGATCATATATCATGTATATGATTTCACTCCAATTATAATTGGTGGAAATGTTCTTCCTATAATTATTTCCATTCTAAATCTATTTTAATTTTATGTTATAATGGGAATGGGTTCTATTTCTCTACATCAATCCTACATCAATTATTTAGGGATGTGAGTAAGGCATTGTATTCCAAATTAACATAATATTTTCCTTAATTGTGATGATATGTAATAATGTATAATCGAGATCAAATCAATTTTATGGGATTTAATTCCCATTCAGATAGGGTGTTTATTTCAAATGGTTTGGGAGAATCATGAAATCAATGATTTTACTATTGTGCGGAAATATATGGATGTCTTTGAAAAGGTTTTTCCTAGTCCTCCACTGAAATCATGATGTTGAGTTGTCAACATAAATCATAATTTCTTCCACACTAATTTCAAATACCCTATAAAGAATAGCCCCAATTTAGTTGAAGTGTAGTGACCAAACCCCAGATAGACTAAATCTAGTGGCTGCTGTCAATTAATTTGGTATGATTATAAGGAATAAAATCACAAAATACCATGAATATATAATTTTGGTTATGTTAGATAAATAAATGAGTATTGTATTACAAATCAATACTCTAATTACAACGAAATTATTTTTTCAAATTAAATAACATTTATAATACCTATATTGCATATATTATATCCCAATATACCTTTTATAGTATGCTTCATTGATTCCTTGTAAAAGTAAAAATAATAAGGTAGTGCTAAAATAATCATCAATTATAAGATAAATTTGATGGAATAATGAATAAATTAGAGTAACAGAAATAGAATTGCAATTAAATAAACGCACATTCCATTGAACCAACATGATGAAATAGAAATTAATTAAAAAAATTAAGGAACATTAAATGAAAACACATTCCAATCAAATATATAGATAAGGAATTATAAATATGGGAAGGTAAGAAAATAAATCAGAAGATATTTATTAATAAACTGAAAATAAAATATATCCACACATTTTTTGAAACAAAATATCACAGATGAATAATAACTAAGAATAAATGATGGAAATGATTTCATAATGGATGTAATGTCTGAGGATCATGAAAACATATACCATCTAGACCACTCACAAGATATTTTAATAATACTGATAGAAACTCATTTAATTTTTGCTACTAGTTTGTCTCATGAAAACCTACTAATGCATCTATGTGATATATAAAGTTTGTTCCCCATACGCCATTGCATGTTTATAGCATTCCTCATCTCGAATAGTCTAAATAAATAATAGGCCTTGTCAATTAACTATTTTGAATAAAGAAAACCAAATTATCAATATATCCCCAAAAGATAAAAAAGTATTCAATGTAGACACCATATGTAAAATGGAAAATGGTTCATGGAATAATAATATCATGATAATTGAAATGTATATTCAGGGGAAAATTCAACAATCAATGATCATAAGAGATTTAATATTTCATGGGGAATATAAAATAAATCAAGGAAGTGTATGTGAATATTATCCTTGGAAAACTAAATCATAAACCATCAAAAGGAATATTAGTGATTGTATCAATACAACATATCCCAAAAGTGGGGTTTTTATGAATGGGAACATGATAAAAAGTTCTTTTAAAATAACTGTTGAAGAAAATATTATTTTATTTTTAAAAACCATTTGAAAATATATTTCATTGAAAATGATTTTTGAAAAACAAAATTTTTTAATGTATCATTTTAATTATAAAATGGAAGATTTTATGAAATGATGGTAGGTAAACCCTTATAATCTATATAAAGTGAAAATAATATTCCCTTTTTCACCATAAAAAAGGAGAGAAAATGCATCATTATGAATGTCTAAAAAAATCCATTAAAAACATTATTAAAAAAGGGAAAAATATATTTACTACATTATTTTGATAAAGATAAATTCATTTTTAATAAATTCTAATAAAACATGTTTTTTATAGTAAGATGGCCTCTCTGACTAAAGAGTGAAATGAAATATTTGTTTCTAGAAAAAAATTCTATAACATTTTCAATACCAACGAGTTAGAAAATGGTATTATTACATGAAAATTTTCATAAATAACTAAAGGATAATTAAATAAAATTTTTTATTAGAAAATTATCTAATATTTTTCTATGATATAAATTCCAGTGTAAATAATCTTTAATAAAATGATATTGTGAAGGAAACCAATTATAAATACCATAATTTTGAGGTGACAATAAATCAATTGATAATTAATGTGTATCAACTATAAACCCAAATATAGAAGAGTAAATACATCAATAAATAGTTAAATTCGTTTTACACATTTAAATAGAATATTTACTATAATGAGGAAGTAATATAAAAAAATGAGAAGAAATTGTTTTATGAAAATATTTTCTACTTGGTAACATTTAACTCAAATCCTTTTAAATGAAATAATTCAAATTGAAACTAGAAAACCATGAATAATGGTTGAATCATGATATTATATGAAAAACATTGTACAATGTACACTATATATAGGAAATAAGTTTATCGTAAATAATGTGATTAATTCAAGATAATTTTTACACTCCAAAAAGGAAGTGAGATTGCAAGGATGATACATAAAAATGTTCATGAGAAGAATAATATTTAAATGCTACAATGTAGCCCTTATCACTTTGAAACATATGAATCATAATCTACATGAACTAATAGCATTAAATGAAACTTATAATATCATGTCACATTTTTTTCATTATATAATATTTAAAATGGTTGTATAAACACAAAATAAATTAAACTAAGTGAAAAATAACAAATATGACTCAGTGGAATGTAAATCGAGATATAATCCCTTACCCTGCATCCAATTTTTTTCACGTTTCATTATATTACTCAAAAAAAAAATCTATTAATTAATTTCTTTTTTGATAAACATTTTAATTTTTATCATAACATTCATATCACTTATTACTATTTTTTATACAACAAGATAAACAATTTAGTTTACATCATGTGTTTTGACCGAATTCGGTTCATATGTTAAAAAAACAATTGTAGATCAACATTTTTCAAAGTTGTTTTTATATAACTATTATTGAATAATAATAATGAAATAATTATCATACTTATAAAATAATTATAATTGTAAAATGAATCATTAAATATGGTCATAAAAAATTAATCAACATTACAATCATGGGGATGGTAGGTCGTACATATGCATGTGTGGCATTCCACATTTACAATGGTCGTTATTGGGAGAATTTATGTTGAACCATATATTTCCATAACGTATTCTTTTATGATAAATACAAAGTTATTTATTCAAATAAAATTTTCTATATAATTATTTTTATGTAAAATTAATCATATCATCTAATGGAGGTGGTAGTCCAAACGTCCACAAATAACGTTACCACATTTTATGTGTCTGGAAGGTTAATAAAGAAATTTACATATATTATATTTATATAAATTTAATTACGTAATTAATATAATATATATGTTTTATATTTCATATATTTTTAATTAAAATCATCATTTATAAATTCAACATATCGTGTGAATGAATCACATCACTTTTAGAGACGGTAGCCCACACTTCCACAAATGATGTTATCGCATTCCCACAAAATGGAGCTAATATAGATATGTATTATAAATTAATTAAAAATATAAACAAATTATATGTATTATATATAATATAAATACAGTGTCTATCATACATGCCACCATGGGAGACTGTAAAGGAAAATGATGCATCATTATTTCGTGAGACACTAGTTCATCGTACACATAAACGGTTTATTCCTTACCCATTAGATGGATCTGTGTGTACTTTTTTGTTGAAAAATTAAAATAAAAAAAATACTATTATTTTTAGGATATTTTTATATAAAATGAGTTTATAATAATATTTTAGTGGGTTATTAAAATAATTAAACTAAAGAGCTTTAGTAATGAGGTTACACCTTAATTGACTAACTTTTTTTGGTTTTCACCTAATGGATTCCTTTGATTTATTAATTACCAAGGTGAGTTCCCTTTTACAAGGGGATGGATTTTTTATATGTATTTTGTAAGATATTGGTTGATCTAATGTGTCTTGAGAGGCATGAGGAAGGGGTGGAGTGGATTCATTTTTATAGTTGAGGAGGAGTGGTAGTCATATAGTATTTTGACAATGGAATTTCATACCTATTTTAAAAAATTTAAGTGGAACCCATAATGGTCTAATTTTTTCAAAGTGATTATATCATAGATATATGGCGGTCTAATGGATTTTTTATAAGTTTCTAGGACATTTGGGCCGTTAAGATTTTGTTTACTAACTTATTAACCATTATATCACCTGAATCGTTGTAATTAAGATTATTTACACTGAAAAATATATTTTGTAAAGACTACATTGAAAATATTAGAAATTATAAATTATCCAGATTAAAAATACATAATTCATTTTTCCAAATTATAGTTATAAAAAGGAAAGAAATTAATTTAAATATAATCCCACAGATATGAAGACTATATGGGTTTTTAATGAAAAAATGCTAGGAAATATTCTATGTGTATATAGTAATTTTTAATGTGAAATTGATTCCAATTACCTAAATTATATTAATTTATAAAAAATTATCAAATATAAATTTTAAATAAATGATAAATATTATTTATCCATATAAATAAATTCAACGAAAAAGTTGTTTTGAGTTAAATTATATATTTGTTATTATTCATCAAAAAATGAAACATCAAATAAAAATACCATACATTATCTATAATATAATGTTTATATTCCAATTTCAAATATTAATATTTTTTCAAGAATAATATTAATAAAAGTAACAAAAATTGGATTTTAAATGGGATCTCGATTAAAAGGTGATAAAAGTGCATTAATAAAAATATAAATTTTTATGTTTAATATTGGGTTTATTATTATCTTATTATTATCAATATTAGTATATGAATATCAATAATATTTTATTTAATATAGAAAATACATATTTCACTAATATCATTCTTTTCAATTAATTTAATTTATTAATATAAAACACCTTTTTGAGCATAAAAAATTAATATATCATTTATATTCAATTGGTTTATATTTTCATTTCTAATCAATTAGTCACATATTAATTTATTTTATATCGGTTTAAAACATATATTTTCAAAATTTAATTAATACTATTCATACCCTCTAATTAAACATCTAGGTTATGTATTATTATATTAAATAAAAATATTTTAATAAAATATTCTTTTTCAGAAAATATCGATCTTACGTGTAATGAAATCTATTGATGAAACTTGTTGTAAAATGTGTCAGACCCTAACTCAATATAATGTGTATCAAGACCTAAATTATAGTTTTAATTTATTTAAAATTGTAAATATATTGTCAAGACGTGAGATATTATATTCCCTTGCATGCTTGGTGTTACATGTCATATGCATCATCGAATACAGTGTACCTACTTTAGATTTTCTAGGAATTACATTATCCCCACCTTAATTAAATGCATAGTGGGACGTTGAACTCAATCATGGTAATATATTGTTTAATATTTCATTTGTTTTAAATCTCACATCATGATAAGTGTATCTAAGAAATCCTCTAAAAAGAGAGAATGGGTGTACCAATGTCACATGTAATAACAAATAACTAGGCCTCTAAGTATAGGGAAATTGGTGATAATTATAGATAAATAATTAGAGGAAATGAATACATAATTATATTAATTTATTGAGGTCATAAATCACAATCATGTTAGTGATCAGTGTAGAGTTTAGTTTCTAAAATAATTAAATTCACAATGATTTATTAGACCATCAGTTGACCAAAAATTAATGTAGTAGGAAAACACATTTAATTTTTCTTTTTCCTAATGTTGACAAGTTATTTTACATTCTAATAATATATGTAAATATTATTTTTTGATACATTTCAATATCATATGAAAAATTTCCTCTTTTTGTTTTTCTTCGATCAAAATATAATGCATCCCTTACATCATGAAATGGGAATCCAAATGTTAAAATATATTTCTTAGCCACTAGAATCAAATTTTGATGGATCACAAGGCACTTAAGAGAGTTACTTGTCTAACTATTTTTATCCAACTGTTTTCCAATATCAATATAGTCAATAAATAAATCTCTAAACCAAAAAAAGTAACATTATTGGTTCATAAATAATATTTATTTGTCAAAATGAATTACATATTTTGAAATAACCAGGACATCATGTAAGCTAATGGTAGGCACTAAACCATTATCATCCTTTGGTGATGGGTCTATGCCCTATGGCCTTACCAGACAAAATGGGTTTTCCCCGCCATAATTGTTGTCTTTCTTTAAAACAATATTGATATAATTTCAAAAATAAATATTCTGGACATCCTTGAAATAAGGTAAAGTGCTAAATAGTATTTTAACTATGGGTTTTCATATATATCGAATATTTAAATATATCATCCATTTTATTTCACATAGGACATTAATTGGTCTATTTTTATCATAGTCCATTCATTTTCAAAATCCTTCATAATGGTTTAAAAACAAAATTTGAGTTATCATACACATATCCCATTAGAGTGTCATACCAGGTGTGATGCAAGGACCATTCTCACATACAAGATTACGAAGATTTAGACCCAATGCACCTTTTTAGAGTTGTTACCCCTTGGTATAAATATATGATAACTAAATACACGTGTATCATCTAAAAAGGGATGTATTTCGAGTAAAACTACATAATCTCAATCTAACAAAAATTCTGGGATTTATTATATAATTATCCTATAATTATATATTATGGATATGTTATCTAATCTTTTATTTCATAAATCTAGTTTACAAGGTTACAACTAAGTTTTATATGATATCAAATGTAGGGATCTGACCCTAGATATCATGGATTCAGTTTCTTTTATCAATTATGTTTGCATGATTACAAGGAATAAAATCTCGAAGGACTGATTATTTAGTAGTCTTGGTAACCCAAATACATATGTGAGTCCTTGATTAAAAATGAATACAATAATTACAATATTTTTTTCTAAATAAATAACATTTAGGTTGACTTTAATTCATCTAGTAGACCCATGCTCATCTTTCATGGTATGATTATTATATTCATAGCGAATGGAAACATAATAAGGTTGCAATCAAATGTTCACTAATGGAAAAATATATTGGAATAAATAAGTAATAAATGAGAATAATAAATATGATATTGTAGATAAATGAACACACATTCCATGGAATTAATAGGGTGAAAATAAATTGGAAAAACAACATGGAATGATGATTGAAAACACATGACTTTCCAATAGCTAGATAAGGAAAAATAAATATGGGAGGTTTGGAAACAGAAACACACTCCATTTAAAAAATTAACTAAAAACTAAATGTATCCATATGTATGTCGACAAAAAATCTAATTGATTAATAATAACTTAAACTGAATGAAGGATACAATTTCTTAAGGTATGTCATGATCAAGGCACATAAAAACTATACCACTGATACCTTTCATAAGAAAGTCTCTAACTATAGAGAAAAACTCATTTATTTTGTGCAACTATATTTTCTCAAGAAAAACTATTGTTGCATCATGAGGATATGTAATGTATGGGGTAAACCAGTCATTTTCAATCAAAATCATTCCACATATCTAATTATTTAAATAAATAATATACCATATCAAATAATAGTGTTGAATAAAAAATAATGACTTGTAATTATTTTTCCAAATATTCAAATATAATAAAAAATAGACATCGTACATAAAATTTTATATGGTTTAAAAAATAATAATATAAATGATAAATGATAATGATAATTAGGGGAAAATAAAATGCACAATGATCATAGGATATTTAATATATCGAGGGGAATATCAACTGAGTCAAGGATGTGAATGTGAATAATATCATGGGAAAATTCTATCATAAACCATCTAGTTGATTATTAGGGATAGTATTAATACATCTTATCCCAATTAAGGTTTTTTTATTTAGATGATTGGAATCATTAAAATAATTCTGTTTAAAGACATTCATGAGTAAAATGTTATTTTTTCTGGAAAACCCTTATGGAAAAACATTTCATTTATAATCACTATTAAAAAATCATTAAAATCATCCTTTTAAATAAGAAATTGAACATTCTAAGAAGTAATTTAGGGTATATATATATTTATTATTAAGTAAAAAAGATATATTCCTTTTTTTAGAGTAACAAAGTTATGAAATAACTCGTTTGGAAAGCGACAAGAATGTTCCTTTGAAAACATTCCTAAAAAGAAAAAAGTGTAAAAATATATTTAATAAATCATTTATTGGTGGTTGAAAAAAATTCAACAATTAAGTAAAACATTCTTTTTAGAAGAAAACAAGTTCCTAGACTAAGGAGATAAATGATGTCAGGTTTTCTTAACAGCATTTTATAAAACATTTTGAGTTCCAAAGAGAGGGAAAATGGATATATTCAATCAAATTAGTAACAAAAAGCAAGAGGATAATAAAATGAAATGTTTTATTATAAAATGAAAAATTAACTTCTTCTAATGTAATTTCATGTGTGAAAACTGTCACGACCCCTCCTCGGGACCCGTGCCATGACTACCCCAAGCCCGCCTTCCATAGGCCAGGGGCTGGTGACTATCTCTAAAGGCGTAAATCCCTAAGATGGAAAGGCATTGCCTTTATTAAATGAAAACACACATAATCAGAGTATACAACTAGAATAAAAACACTAAGTAAAACTGAATACAAAGGTAGTGCTGGAAGTAAATTGGCTTCATTACAAACCCAATTGAACAAGAAGATCAAGTATAAGTAAAAAGGGAAAAAAACTTATGGATCGCCCACCAGGGAATCCTACCTCAAGGGTAGGTACATGTAAAGACCCGTAAATTTCATGGAAATTTTTTCTTAATTTTCATTGGAATTTTAGAAGAACGCAGTTTCTGACGGCGCCTGATTCCGAGGCCCGATGTGCCCGGAATCATTTTCCGAAGTTTGGCTTGGGTACGTTCAGTGAACGGACGAGCGGGTTTTTCTTACTTTTAAACTGGTGCCCGGAATCGAATTCTGAGGGCACCGATGAAATCGCAGCGCCGGTATTCACTTAGAAACGCCTCTTCCGGAGTTGCGTTTCCTCGGGGGTGGTTTTTAATTTTCGGCTTAAATTTAAGAAATAAAATAATTTTTCAACAAATTTATTTTATTTCACTTAAGCCACTTGGAAGCCACTTGAAGCCACTTAAAAGCGGATTAAACTGAGTTGATCCGGATAGGATGCTATCCAGAAAATATCCTACCCCCTCGGTAGGATATTCGTGAGGTGGGGCCCGCACGAGCCCCGCCGTTTCTTTCCGCTAAGTAACGCACCCGCGAAAACCCGTCATTATGAAAGTCAACTGACGCGTTTTCTTAATTTCTTAACAGACCTTTTAATTGCGTGGTTTATTTCGTAAATTAAATGAGCTGTTTCATTCGTTGAATTAATTCAAAGAATTGATGGGTCGTTACTTACCCCTTTTTCGTGTGTTGGCATAATAATAAAATAAGACCAACCAGTCTTTTGAAAGTTTCCACGTTGAGAGGATTTGACATAATCCTTGTATCTTCCTTCTCCTTCGCGAAGAACGCGAAGAACGCGAAGAACTTCATCATCTGCGGAAATCGACGATGCTCTAATCCGAGACGTTCTTCCCCGCCCCGATCTCTGATCACCAACCGTTTGAGGTGAGTGATTTCGGGTTTCGTCTAAAACTTCTTTTTGGTTTAAAACGAAACACGGATTTAATTATTTTCTAATTAAAATATATTGTTTCTTGTTCCGTCGAGTTCGTCGACGCTACGCTGGATTCTGCGACGACGCAACGCCCTTCTGCGACGACGTGACGATCTCCTCCTTCCGCGACGAGCAATTCCGCAAAGGATGTGTGTATGACGACTTTGAGGTAGGGATTTTATTTATTGGAAATGCCCTTACATCCCATGTTGTTTCCGTTCAAATGTGGAACCCAATTTATGAAACAATTTTATTTCATTAAAAATTGTTTCGAATATGCGTTCATGTGTTGAACTGTATTCCTCCAATTATTTATCTCTAACGCGGAGGGTGCGGGCCAAACGAACATGGCCCGACGACCCTCCGTCGTTCTTCGTTTTGTGAGGATTTGATGGGCGACGACGGAAGGTGCCGCAATGGATGTTTGACGATACCGCAGCGAAGAACGGAACACGGGAGGAGCAACGGCGCAGACGGGAAGAAAATCGGGCCACCGGAGCGAGACGGTCGTTTCGATGATGTATACCTGCGTGAGCTGAATCTTGTGTTGAGCTATCCTGTGTGGATTTACTGTTTACTCTTCTTTTTGGATTGTGTTGAGCTATCAAGTGTGGATTTACTGTTTACTCTCCTTTGTGGATTGTGTTGTGCTATGCTGTGTGGGTTACGTTTGCTTTCCTGTGTGGACTGGGTTGTGCTTGGGCTCGGACGTTGGAGTCGAACGGGAATTGATGACTTAGGTATATGTATGGGCATATACCTAAGCAGTGTCGGTTGTTACTTCGTGATTGTATCTTTATTTTGTGGTTTATCCTTTGTGGATTTCAGGAGTCCTTCGGGGGTCTCGGGGTCCCTACTAAGTAGCTTATACTCACCCCTGCACGGGCTATGCCCGCACTACGTTGTGTTGGTTTCAGACGACGGACCACGCTGATCGTGGTGGAGGCGTGCGGAGCAGGATGGTGCCTGGAGGTGGACCACTGGGCGGAACGTACTTGGAGCGGTCAGGTGGACCCGAGGAGCAGTGGAGGCTATCTGTACCCACCCTTCAGGTGGGACTTCCAGAGGACGGTTCGACGCTGCGGATTTTCCTTTCAGTTGCTATTTTTCCTTTCAGTTGTACTTTACAGTTGGGCTTCTATTTCTAGCCCCTTTTTACTTTCAGCACAGCTTGTACCGTTTTTACTTAGTGTTTACTTTTCCGCTTGCTTACTCTTTGGTGCTTGTTTACTTTTCAAAGGCAATGCCTTCCCTTTTTTTGTTGGGATTTACGCCTTGGTGCTAGTTGCCAGCCCCTGGCCTATGGAAGGCGGGCTTGGGGTAGTCACGGCACGGGCCCCGAGGACGGGTCGTGACAAATTGGTATCAGAGCTGGTCGGTTCTACCGGAGACTCTGATCTTTCTTCTTTGTGAAGCAATAGTGTTTAGCGTATTGGGTGTGGTAATCAGTCCAGGGAGTCCAGTGTTGGTGCGGCGGCCGACGTATCCGTACACGAGGACCCTGACTTCTGATTTCCGACTTAATGCATGAAAACATTGGTTGCATGTGTGTTCAGGTTTTCTTTGTGATTACTTGTGTCAGCTCACCAGGTATACTGTTCTGACCGTGGCACACCTGATTCTTTCAGGATGGCCCCACGACGGCAGCCAGGTAGGGTTCCGAGAGTGGAGCGTGATGACAGCACACCGAGCGACGAGGCCTCGGTGCAGGGCTCATTGTCAGTAGAGGCACCGGCGGTACCTTTACCCGCCGAGCCACCGATGCTACCAGCCCCAGTCGCTGACGATGCACGTCGCCTTAGTGCGCTGCACGAGTTCCAGCGTCAGCGACCTCCCAGGTTCCATGGGGAGACGACCCCCAGGCAGCCGAGGACTGGCTGGAGGCGGTCGTCCGAGTTTTCAGGCTAGTGAGGACACCAGCAGACCTCATGGTGATCCTTGCGGCGAGCCTACTGCACGCAGCAGCATGGCGATGGTGGAGCTTGATGCTCCAAGTACACAATGAGGCATCCCTCATCTGGACGGACTTCGAGAGCCTCTTCCGCTCAGAGTTCGTCCCGGCCACCCTTCGTGCAGTGCGCATCCAGGAGCTTCTTCAGCTGCGGCAGGGCAGCTTGACGGTCGCCCAGTACGCGGCGAGGTTCACCGACCTTTCTCGCTACTCGACAGACATGGTGCGGGACCCCTTGTCCTGGGCCCGGACCTTCGAGCAGGGATTGAGACATGAGATCAGGGCTTCGATGATCTCCCTCAACATTCCGACACAGGCAGAGGTGTTGGAGAGGGCCCTTCTAGTGGAGAGTTTTCTCGCCGAGCAGGCTCCAGTGACAGGACCCTCCACAGGACGGCCCGTAGCAAGGTCTTCTGTAGCTGGAAGTAAACAGGTGACGCAGAGGTCCAAGCGGGCCAGACCATCAGATGGGCAGTCATAGGATGAAGATTCGGTTGTGCGGGGCACCCGAAGGAGAGCCAGCTACGCGAGGGGAAAACATTGCTACGCATGCAGTGGGCGAGGTCACATGGCTCGAGACTGCCCGACTCCTCTTACAGATGAGAAGCAGGCGTTAGAGGGACCTCCCAGATAGAGATTCAACCACGGTGGTCCGCAGGGTACAGGCGGACGAGGCAGAGGAGCTGGCCGAGTAGCCGATGGTGGGAGACACTTCGAGGTGTTGCCACCACCACCACCAGGAGGTCCACCCCGACCGCAGGGAGTTGGTGGACATGGGAGAGCTCAGCTTCAGGCAGCTGAGGCCTTCGATCATGGAGCTCTGGGAGCAAATGGACAGGAGCGGAACTAGTGGATACGTCTTTCGTACTTCTAGTTCCTTGTTGCTATTGTATAGCGTCTTTGTATTATGAGCTGCAATAATAAAAGACGCATACCATTGTGATGTTTTCATTCCTGTCCTCTTTTGTTTTGTTACTAAGAGGTTCCAGTTTTGACTGTTGACTTGACCCTCACTTGTGAGACATCTACTGGAGGAGACCCAGTTACCACAAACTGATGCCGACAGTGTGACTCAACCCTTGGAGGCGAGAGTAACGGTTGGATCTCTTGGTAGTAGCGTCGAGGCCTTACGACGTCATCCTTGGTATGGATTAGTATCATCCATGTCGGTATTGACTGTATTAGGCCAAGAATGTGGTTCATCCAGGGGATGGGACCAAATTTCTCTTATCGGCAAATAAGAAATCTTGCAGATCTTGTGGGACCTGAGATGGTCCAGGTCTTCCAGGGGCAGATGAGTACAGCTCAGAGCTGGCAGAAGTCTTATGCTGACAGAAGGTGGAGACCACTAGAGTTCGAGGATGGCGACCACGTCTTCTTGCGGGTCTCATCTCGACGTGGTTTGTGGAGATTTGGTCGAGGCGGAAAGTTGTCTCCACGCTTCATCGGGCATTTCCAGGTCCTCAGCATGATTGGCGAGGTGGCTTATCGCCTGGCTCTGCCACCTCAGTTGCATCGGGTGCACGACGTCTTCCATGTATCTCAGCTGAAGAGATACGTGCATGACCCGATGCACATCATTTACTATGGGGAGCTAGACGTGGATGATGGGGCGACTTTTACGGAGGTCCCAGTGGGGATAGAGGATCGACAGGAGCAGGTCCTACGTGGACGATCGATTTCTCTTGTGCGCATCAGATGGCAGCACGGGAACCTCCAGGAATCACATGGGAGTGGGAGGCTCAGATGCGTGCTCAGTACCGTCTTTGTATCCCTAGTTTGTGTTGAAGCTTTACGGGGACGTAAAGTCCTATGGTGGGAGTAATGTAAAGACCCGTAAATTTCAAGGAAATTTTTTCTTAATTTTCTTTGGAATTTTACAAGAACGTAGTTTCTGACGGTGCCTGATTCTGAGGCCTGGTGTGCCCGAAATCATTTTTCGAAGTTTGGCTCGGATACGTTCAGTGAACGGACGAGCGGGTTTTTCTAACTTTTAAACCAGTGCCTGGAATCGAATTCTGAGGGCACCGATGAAATCGCAGCGCCGGTATTCGCTTAGAAACTCCTCTTCCGGAGTTGAGTTTGCTCGAGGGTGGTTTTTAATTTTCAGGCTTAAAGTTAAGAAATAAAATATATTTTCGACAACTTTATTTTATTTCACTTAAGCCACTTGGAAGCCACTTGAAGCCACTTAAAAGCGGCTTAAACTGAGTTGATCCGGATAGGATTCTATCCAGAAAATATCCTACCCCCTCGGTAGGATATTTATGAGGTGGGGCCCGCACGAGCCACACCGTTTCTTTCTGCTAAGTAATGCACCCGCAAAAACCCGTCATTATGAAATTCAACTGACACGTTTTCTTAATTTCTTAACAGACCATTTAATTGGGTAGTTTATTTCGAAAATTAAATGAGTTGTTTCATTCGTTGAATTAATTCAACGAATTGATGGGTCGTTACTTACCCCTTTTTCGTGTGTTGGCATAATAATAAAATAAGACCAACCAGTCTTTTGAAAGTTTGCGCGTTGAGAGGATTTGACAGAATCCTTGTATCTTCCTTCTCCTTCACGAAGAACGCGAAGAATGCGAAGAACGCGGAGAACGCCGTCATCCGCGGAAATCGATGACGCTCTAATACGAGACGTTCTTCCCCGCCCCGATCTCCGATCACCAACCGTTTGAGGTGAGTGATTTCGGGTTTCTTCTAAAAGTTCTTTGTGGTTTAAAACGAAACACTGATTTAATTATTTTATAATTAAAATCTGTTGTTTCTTGGTCCGTCGAGTTCGTCGACGCTACGCCGGATTCTGCGACGACGCGACGCCCTTCCGCGACGATGCGATGATCTCCCCCTTCCGCGACGAGCAATTCTGCGAAGGACGTGCGTACGACGACTTCGAGGTAGGGATTTTATTTCTTGGAAATGCCCTTACATCCCATATTGTTTCCGTTCAAATGAGGAACCCGATTTATGAAACAATTTTATTTCATTAAAAATTGTTTCGGATATGCGCTCATGTGTTGAACTTTATTCCTCCCATTATTTATCTCTAACGCGGAGGGTGCGGGCGAAACGAACACAGCCCGACGACCCTCCTCCGCTCTTCGTATTGTGCGGATTTTATGGGCGATGACGGAATGTGCCGCAACGGATGTTTGATGATCCCGCAGTGAATAATGGAACTCGGGAGGAGCAACGGCGCAGATGAGAAGAAAGTCGGGCCACCGGAGCGACTCCGGCGGCCCGCGGAAGCCGGCGGTGGTGCCCGACGCGCCGCCGGACGAGACCTCCACGGCACCGGCCGCGGCGGCGGCGCTCGCGGGACGCAGCGGAAGCCGCTTCCGGCGCCAGGGAGACACCCCGCGGGTGTCCCGCGGGTGTCCCGCGAGTGTCACGCGGGGGCGGCGGCTCCCCCCCGCGTCACTCGGGACACGACCTCAGCCGCATCCGGTTGTCTGGCCGACACCCCGTGGGTGCCGCGGGGGTGTCACGTGGGGCGGCGGCTCCCCCCGCGTCGGCCACTTGGCCGCTCGGCCGAGCCGGGCCGGGCCGGTCGAGCCAAACCGGTCCGACCGGGTCGGGCCGGGTCCGACCGGGCCCGGACCCCCCGTCTTCGGATGGTTTTCGTTCAAATGGCCGTATCTTGAGTTGTGGGCCTCCAAACGACCCGCCGTCAGCGGCTACGCGATCCTTGGATCGAGATGGTCGTTTTGGTGTATCGCACTCAAGGTTTCGGGATACTTTGAGTTTGGCCGGGTTGGTTCGTACACAAAACCAACCGGGCCTTCGGAGCGAAAACGCTCATATCTTGAGCTACGGACGTCCGATTGACGTGCCGTCAGCTTTGTTGAATTCCTATTTGTGAGACGGATCTTTTGGGATACTCCGCCCAAGGTTTGGATGTAGGTGGAGTATGGTCGGGTTGGTTTTGACTTAAAAACCAACCGGGCGTCCGATTGACGCGCCGTCTGCGACATTGAGTTCCTATTGACGATACGGAACTTTTGGATACATCAACTTCGGGCTTTGTGTCAGTTGATGTGTCGGCCTCTCGGCTCGTGAAGTGGACCCTCCCGAACGAGCTTGCTGTGTGCGAGAACCCTAGTGCTGGCTGCGACTACTTCTTCGACAGCAACGACCATGCAGAGATCCTCAGTGGACTGCGGCGACGACCGTGCAGAGATCCTCAGTGGACTACGATGACGACGATGCAGAGATCCTCAGTGGACTGCGATGATGAAGACAGCTGGTCTTGTATCCTATGTGGGTCCTAGCTGTGCTGGTCTTGTATCCTATGTGGGTCCCAGCTTAGATTATTCAATACTAGTCTTGTATCCTATATGGGTCCCAGTATATTTGAATCAATGAAGACAACTGGTCATGTATCCTATGTGGGTCCTAGCTGTGCTGGTCTTGTATCCTATGTGGGTCCCAGCTTAGATGATTCAATACTGGTCTTGTATCCTATGTGGCTCCCAGTATAGATGAATCAATGAAGAGTGATGGTCTTGTATCCTATGTGGGTCCCAGCTAAGATGATTCAATACTGGTCTTGTATCCTATGTGGGTCCCAGTATAGATGAATCAATGAAGAGTGCTGGTCTTGTATCCTATGTGGGTCCCAGCTTAGATGACTCAGTGCTGTTCTTGTATCCTATGTGGGTCCCAACCGTGCTGGTCTTGTATCCTATGTGGGTCCGAGCATAAATGAAACAATGAGGACTGCTGGTCTTGTATCCTATGTGGGTCCCAGCTTAGATGATTCAGTATCTATGTCTGATCATCTTTTTCACCTTTTCGATGATGTATACCTGCGTGAGCTGAATCTTGTGTTGAGCTATCCTGTGTGGATTTACTGTTTACTCTCCTTTGTGGATTGTGTTGAGCTATCCTGTGTGGATTTACTGTTTACTCTCCTTTTTGGATTGTGTTGTGCTATGCTATGTGGGTTACGTTTGCTTTCCTGTGGGGACTGGGTTGTGCTTGGGCTCGGACGTTGGAGCCGAACGGGAATTGATGACTTAGGTATATGAATGGGCATATACCTAAGCAGTGTCGGTTGTTACTTCGTGATTGTATCTTTCTTTTTTGGTTTATCCTTTGTGGATTTCGGGAGACCTTCGGGGGTCTCGGGGTCCCTACTGAGTAGCTTATACTCACCCCTGCACGGGCTATGCCCGCACTACGTTGTGTTGGTTGCAGACGACGGACCGCGCTGATCGTGGTGGAGGCTTGCGGAGACACCCCGCGGGTGTCCCGCGGGTTTCCCGCGGGTGTCCCGTGGGTGTCACGCGGGGGGCGGCGGCTCCCCCCTCGTCACTCGGGACGCGGCCTCAGCCGCGTCCGGTTGTCTGGCCGACACCCCGTGGGTGCCGCGGGGGTGTCACGCGGGGCGGCGGCTCCCCCCGCGTCGGCCACTCGGCCGCTCGGCCGAGCCAAACCGGTCCGACCGGGTCGGATCGGGTCGGACCGGGTCGGACCGGGTTCGTCCGACCCAGGGGGGTCGGGCCGGGTCGGTCCGGGCTCGGACCCCCCGTCTTCGGACTATTTTCGTTCAAATGGTT
Source organism: Viscum album (assembly GCA_963277665.1). Lineage (NCBI taxonomy): Eukaryota > Viridiplantae > Streptophyta > Magnoliopsida > Santalales > Viscaceae > Viscum > Viscum album. The sequence goes on from OY728146.1 coordinate 530,884,175, forward strand.
GTATCTTGAGCTACATGCCTCCAAACGACCTGCCATCAGAGGCTACGCGATCCTTGGATCGAGACGGTCGTTTCGGTATATCGCACTCAAAGTTTCGGGATACTTTGGGTTCAGCCGGGTTGGTTCATACACAAAACCAACCGGGCCTTCGGAGCGGAAACACTCATATCTTGAGCTACGGACGTCCGATTGACGTGCCGTCAGCTTTGTTGAATTCCTCTTTGTGAGACAGATCTTTTGGGATACTCCGCCCAAGGTTTGGACGCAGGTAGAGTACGGTCGGGTTGGTTTTTCCTTAAAAACCAACCGGGCCCCTGGGACGAAAAAGCCAATAACTCTCAGACTGGGCGTCCGATTGACGCGCCCTCTGCGACGTTGAGTTCCTGTTGACGATACAGAAATTTTGGATACATCAACTTCGGACTTTGTGTCAGTTGATGTTTCGGCCTCTCGGCTCGTGGAGCGGACCCTCCCGAACGAGCTTACTGTGTGCGGGAACCCTAGTGCTGGCTGCGACTGCTTCTTCGACAGCGACGACCGTGCAGAGATCCTCAGTGGACTGCGGCGATGACCATGCAGAGATCCTCAGTGGACTCCGACGACGAAGGTGCAGAGATCCTCAGTGGACTGCGATGATGAAGACAGCTGGTCTTGTATCCTATGTGGGTCCTAGCTTTGCTGGTCTTGTATCCTATGTGGGTCGCAGCTTAGATGATTCAATACTGGTCTTGTATCCTATGTGGGTCCCAGTATAGTTGAATCAATGAAGACAACTGGTCTTGTATCCTATGTGGGTCCTAGCTGTGCTGGTCTTGTATCCTATGTGGGTCCCAGCTTAGATGATTCAATACTGGTCTTGTATCCTATGTGGGTCCCAGTATAGATGAATCAATGAAGAGTGATGGTCTGGTATCCTATGTGGGTCCCATCTTAGATGACTCAATACTAGTCTTGTATCCTATGTGGGTCCCAGTATAGATGAATAAATGAAGAGTGCTGGTCTTGTATCCTATGTGGGTCCCAGCTTAGATGACTCAGTGTTGGTCTTGTATCCTATGTGGGTCCCAGCCGTGCTGGTCTTGTATCCTATGTGGGTCCGAGCATAAATGAAACAATGAGGACTACTGGTCTTGTATCCTATGTGGGTCCCAGCTTAGATGATTCAGTATCTATGTCTGATCATCTTTTTCACCTTTTCGATGATGTATACCTACGTGAGCTGAATCTTGTGTTGAGCTATCCTGTGTGGATTTACTGTTTACTCTTCTTTGTGGATTGTGTTGAGCTATCCGGTGTGGATTTACTGTTTAATCTCCTTTGTGGATTGTGTTGTGCTATGCTGTGTGGGTTACGTTTGCTTTCCTGTGTGGACTGGGTTGTGCTTGGGCTTGGACGTTGGAGCCGAACGGGAATTGATGACTTAGGTATATGTATGGGCATATACCTATGCATTATCGGTTGTTACTTCGTGATTGTATCTTTCTTTTGTGGTTTATCCTTTGTGGATTTCGGGAGACCTTCGGGGGTCTCAGGGTCCCTACTGAGTAGCTTATACTCACCCCTGCACAGGCTATGCCCGCACTACGTTGTGTTGGTTGCAGACGACGGACCGCGCTGATCGTGGTGGAGGTGTGCGGAGCAGGACGGTGCCTGAAGGTGGACCACTGGGTGGGACGTACTCGGAGCAGTCAGGTGGACCCGAGGAGCAGTGGAGGCTATCTGTACCCACCCTTCAGGTGGGACATCCAGAGGACGGCTCGACGCTGTGGCTTTTCCTTTCAGTTGTTGTTTTTCCTTTCAGTTTTACATTAGAGTTGGGCTTCTATTTCTGACCCCTTTTTACTTTCAGCACAGCTTGTACCGTTTTTACATAGTGTTTACTTTTCCGCTTGCTTACTCTGTGGTGCTTGTTTACTTTTCAAAGGCATTGCCTTCCCTTTTTTTGTTGGGATTTACGCCTTGGTGCTAGTCGTCAGCCCCTAGCCTATGGAAGGCGGGCTTGGGGTAGTCACGACACAGGCCCCGAGGACGGGTCGTGACAAATTGGTATCAGAGCTGGTCGGTTCTACCGGAGACTCTGATCTTTCTTCTTTGTGAAGCAATAGTGTTTAGCGTATTGGATGTGGTTATCAGTCCAGGGAGTCCAGTGTTGGTGCGGCGGCCGACGTATCTGTACACCAGGACCCTGACTTCTGATTTCCGACTTAATGCACAAAAACATTGATTGCATGTGTGTTCAGGTTTTCTTTGTGATTACTTGTGTCAGCTCACCAGGTATACTGTTCTGACTGTGGCGCACCTACTTCTTTCAGGATGGACCCATGACGGCATCCAGCTAGGGTTCCGAGAGTGGAGCGTGATGACAGCACACCGAGCGACGAGGCCTCGGTGCAGGGCTCCACGTCAGCAGAGGCACTGACGATACCTTTACCCACCGAGCCACCGATGCTACCAGCCACAGCCGCTGACGATGCACGTTGCCTTAGCGCGTTGCACAAGTTCCAGCGTTAGGGACCACCCAGGTTCCATGGGGAGACGACCCCCAGGCAGCCGAGGACTGGCTGGAGGCGGTCGTCCGAGTTTTCAGGCTAGTGAGGACACCAGTAGACCTCATGGTGATCCTCGCGGCGAGCCTACTGCACGCAGCAGCAGGGCGATGGTGGATCTTGATGCTCCAGGTACACGATGAGGCCTCCCTCATCTGGAAGGACTTCAAGATCCTCTTCCGCTCAGAGTTCGTCCTGGCCACCCTCCGTGCAGTGCGCATCCAGGAGCTTCTTCAGCTGCGGCAGGGCAGCTTGATGGTCGCCCAGTACGCGGCGAGGTTCACCAACCTTTCTCGTTACTCGATAGACATGGTGTGGGACCCCTTCTTTCGGGCCCGGACCTTCGAGCAGGGATTGAGACATGAGATCAGGGCTTCGATGATCTCCCACAACATTCCGACACAGGCAGAGGTGTTGGAGGGGGCCCTTCTAGTGGAGAGTTTTCTCGCCGAGTAGGCTCCACTAACAGGACCCTCCACAGGACGGCCCGTAGAAGGGTCTTCTGCAGCTGGCAGTAGACAGGTGACGCAGAGGTCCAAGCGGGCCAGACCATCAGATTGGCAGTTACAGGATGAAAATTTGGTTGTGCGGGGCACCCGAAGGAGAGCCAGCTACGTGAGGGGCAAACATTGCTACGCATGCAGTGGGAGAGGTCACATGGCTCGAGAATGCCCGACTCGTCTTACAGATGAGCAGCAAGCGGTAGTGGGACCTCCCAGACACAGATTCGACCACGATGGTCCGCAGGGTACAGGCGGACGAGGCAGAGGAGCTGGCCGAGTAGCCGATGGTGGGAGACACTTCGAGGTGTTGCCACCACCACCACCAGGAGGTCCACACCGACCGGAGGGAGTTGGTGGAAATGGGAGAGCTCAGCTTCAGGAAGCTGAGGCCTTCGATCATAGAGCTCTGGGAGAAAATGGACAGGAGCGGAACTAGTGGATACGTCTTTTGTACTTCTAGTTCCTTGTTGCTATTGTATAGTGTCTTTGTATTATGAGCTGCAATAATAAAAGACGCATACCTTTGTGATGTTTTCATTCCTGTTCTCTTTTGTGTTGTTACTAAGAGGTTCCAGTTTTGACTGTTGACTTGACCCTCACTTGTGAGACATCTACTGGAGGAGACCCAGTTACCACACACTGATGCCGACCGTGTGACTCAACCCTTGGAGGCGAGAGTAACGGTTGGATCTCTTGGTAGTAGCGTTGAGGCCTTACGACGTCATCCTTGGTATGGATTAGTATCATCCATGTCGGGATTGACTGTATTAGGAAAAGAATGTGGTTCATCCAGGGGATGGGACCAAATTTATCTTATCGGCAAAGAAGAAATCTTGCAGCTCTTGTGGGACCTTAGATGGTCCAGGTCATCCAGGGGCGGATGAGTATAGCTTAGAGCCGGCAGAAGTCTTATGCTGATAGGAGGCGGAGACCACTAGAGTTCGAGGATGGCGACCACGTCTTCTTGCGGGTCTCACCTCGACGTGGTTTGTGGAGATTTGGTCAAGGCGGAAAGTTGTCTCCACGCTTCATCAGGCCTTTCCAGGTCCTCAGCAGGATTGGCGAGGTGGCTTATCGCCTGGCTCTGCCACCTCAGTTGCACCGGGTGCACGACGTCTTCCATGTATCTCAGCTGAGAAGATACTTGCATGACCCGACGCACATCATTGACTATGGGGAGCTAGACGTGGATGATGAGGCGACACTTATGGAGGTCCCGGTGGGGATAGAGGATCGACAGGAGTGGGTCCTACGTGGACGATCGATTCCTCTTGTGAGCATCAGATGGCAGCATGGGAACCTCCAGGGAGCACATGGGAGCGGGAGGCTCAGATGCGTGCTCAGTACCGCCTTTGTATCCCTAGTTTGTGTTGAAGCTTTACGGGGACGTAAAGCCCTGTGGTGGGAGTAATGTAAAGACCCGTAAATTTCAAGGAAATTTTTTCTTAATTTTCTTTGGAATTTTACAAGAACATAGTTTCTGACAGCGCATGATTCCGAGGCCCGGTGTGCACGATATCATTTTCCGATGTTTGGCTCGGGTACGTTCAGTGAACGGACGAGCGGGTTTTTCTAACTTTTAAACCAGTGCCCGGAATCGAATTCTGAGGGCACCGATGAAAGTGCAGCGCCAGTATTCTCTTAGAAACACCTCTTCCGGAGTTGCGTTTTCTCGGTGGTGGTTTTTAATTTTCGGGCTTAAAGTTAAGAAATAAAATAATTTTTCGACAACTTTATTTTATTTCACTTAAGCCACTTGGAAGCCACTTGAAGCCACTTAAAAGCGGCTTAAACTGAGTTGATCCGGATAGGATGCTATCCCGAAAATATCCTACCACCTCGGTAGGATATTTGTGAGGTGGGGCCCGCACGAGCCCCGCCGTTTCTTTCCGCTAATTAACGCACCCGCAAAAACCCGTCATTATGAAAGTCAACTGACGCGTTTTCTTAATTTCTTAATAGACCATTTAATTGGGTGGTTTATTTCGTAAATTAAATGAGTTGTTTCTTTCGTTGAATTAATTCAACGAATTGATGGGTCATTACTTACCCCTTTTTCATGTGTTGGCATAATAATAAAATAAGACCAACCAGTCTTTTGAAAGTTTGCGCATTGAGAGGATTTGACAGAATCCTTGTATCTTCCTTCTCCTTCGCAAAGAACGCGAAGAACGCGAAGAACACCGTCATCTACGGAAATCGACGACGCTCTAATCCGAGACGTTCTTCCCCGCCCCGATCTCCGATCACCAACCGTTAGAGGTGAGTGATTTTGGGTTTCTTCTAAAAGTTCTTTGTGGTTTAAAACGAAACACAGATTTAATTATTTTATAATTAAAATCTGTTGTTTCTTGGTTCGTCGAGTTCATCGATGCTACGCCGGATTCTGCGACGACGCGACGCCCTTCCGCGACGACGTGACGATCTCCTCCTTCCGCGACGAGCAATTCCGCGAAGGACGTGCGTATGACGACTTCGAGGAAGGGATTTTATTTCTTGGAAATGCCCTTACTTCCCTTGTTGTTTCCGTTCAAATGAGGAACCCGATTTATGAAACAATTTTATTTCTTTAAAAATTGTCTCGGATATGCATTCATGTGTTGAACTTTATTCCTCCCATTATTTATCTCTAACGCGGAGGGTGCGGGCCAAACGAACACGGCCCGACGACCCTCTGCCGTTCTTCGTATTGTGCGGATTTGACGGGCGACGACGGAACGTGCCGTAACGGATTTTTGATGATCCCGTAGTGAAGAACGGAACCCGGGAGGAGCAACGGTGTAGACGGGAAGAAAATCGGGACATCGGAGCGACTCCGGCGGCCCACGGAAGCCGGCGGCGGCGCCCGGCGCGCCGCCGGACAAGACCGCTGCGGCACCGGCCGCGGCGGCGGCACTCGCGGGACGCGGCTGAAGCCGCGTCTGGCGCCAGGGAGACATCCCGCGGGTGTCCCGCGGGTGTCTCGCGGGTGTCACGAGGGGGCGGAGGCTCACCCCGTGTCACTCGGGACGCGGCCTCAACCGCGTCCGGTTGTCTGGCCGACACCCCACGGGTGCCGCAGGGGTGTCACGTGGGGCGGCGGCTCCCCCCGCGTCGGCCACTCGGCCGCTCAGCCGAGCCAAACCGGTCCAACCGGGTCGGACCGGGTTGGACCGGGTCGGACCGGGTTCGGCCGACCCAGGGGGGGTCGGGCTGGGTCGGTTCGGGCCCGGACCCCCCGTCTTCGGACGGTTTTCATTCAAATGGTCGTATCATGAGCTACGGCCCCCCAAACGACCCACCGTCAGCAGCTACACAATCCTTGGATCGAGACGGTCGTTTCGGTATATCGCACTCAAGGTTTCGGGATACTTTGGGTTCAGCCGGGTTGGTTTGTACACAAAACCAACCGGGCCTTCGGAGCGGAAACGCTCGTATCTTGAGCTACGGACATCCGATTGACGTGCCGTTAGCTTTGTTGATTTCCTATTTGTGAGACGGATCTTTTGGAATACTCCGCCCGAGGTTTGGAAGCAAGTGGAGTACGGTTGGGTTGGTTTTTCCTTAAAAACCAACCGGGCCCCTAGGACGAAAAAGCCAATAACTCTCAGACCGGGCATCCGATTGACGCGCCGTCTGCGACGTTGAGTTCCTGTTGACGATACCAAACTTTTGGATACATCAACTTCGTACTTTGTGTCAGTTGATGTGCCGGCCTCTCGGCTCGTGGAACGGATCCTCCCGAACGAGCTTGCTGTGTGCGGGAACCCTAGTGCTGGCTGCGACTGCTTCTTCGACAGCGACGACCGTGCAGAGATCCTCAGTGGACTGCAATGATGAAGACAGCTGGTCTTGTATCCTATGTGGGTCCTAGCTGTACTGGTCTTTTATCCTATGTGGGTCCCAGCTTAGATGATTCAATACTGGTCTTGTATCCTATGTGGGTCCCAGTATAGTTGAATCAATGAAGACAACTGGTCTTGTATCCTATGTGGGTCCTAGCTGTGTTGGTCTTGTATCCTATGTGGGTCCTAGCTTAGATGATTCAATATTGGTCTTGTATCCTATGTGGGTCCCAGTATAGATGAATCAATGAAGAGTGCTGGTCTTGTATCCTATGTGGGTCCCAGTATAGATGAATCAATGAAGAGTGCTGGTCTTGTATCCTATGTGGGTCCCAGCTTAGATGACTCAGTGCTGGTCTTGTATCCTATGTGGGTCCCAGCCGTGCTGGTCTTGTATCTTATGTGGGTCCCAGCATAAATGAAACAATGAGGATGGATGGTCTTGTATCCTATGTGGGTCCCAGCTTAGATGATTCAGTATCTATGTCTGATCATCTTTTTCACCTTTTCGATGATGTATACCTGCGTGAACTGAATCTTGTGTTGAGCTATCCTGTGTGGATTTACTGTTTACTCTCCTTTGGGGATTGTGTTGAGCTATCCTGTGTGGATTTATTGTTTACTATCCTTTGTGGATTGTTTTGTGCTATGCTGTGTGGGTTACGTTTTCTTTCCTGTGTGGACTGGGTTGTGCTTGGGCTCGGACGTTGGATCCGAACGGGAATTGATGACTTAGGTATATGTATGGGCATATACCTAAGAAGTGTCGGTTGTTACTTCGTGATTGTATCTTTCCTTTGTGGTTTATCCTTTGTGGATTTCGGGAGACCTTCGGGGGTCTCGGGGTCCCTACTGAGTAGCTTATACTCACCCCTGCATGGGCTATGCCCGCACTACGTTGTGTTGGTTGCAGACGACGGACCGCGCTGATCGTGGTGGAGGCGTGCGGAGCAGGACGGTGCCTGGAGGTGGACCACTGGGCGGGACGTACTCGGAGCAGTCAGGTGGACCTGAGGAGCAGTGGAGGCTATCTGTACCCACCCTTCAGGTGGGACTTCCAGAGGACGGCTCGACGCTGCGACTTTTCCTTTTAGTTGCTATTTTTCCTTTCAGTTTTACTTTATAGTTGGGCTTGTATTTCCGGCCCCTTTTTACTTTCAGCACAGCTTGTACCATTTTTACTTAGTGTTTACTTTTCCGCTTGCTTACTCTGTGGTGATTGTTTACTTTTCAAAGGCAATGCCTTCCCTTTTTTTGTTGGGATTTACGCCTTGGTGCTAGTCGCCATCCCCTGGCCTATGGAAGGTGGGCTTGGGGTAGTCACGGCACGGGCCCCGAGGACGGGTCGTGACAGTACAGAACTCGAACAACTCATCCCTGAGGTACGTCCCATCTAGCCCAGCTCCAATCTGCTTCCCGTCCGTCATCTTCAGCCTCGATCATTGTTGTCCATCATCTGCACAGAACACAACAAGGTGCAGGCGAAGGCCGTGTAGGTGTGAGTATTAAAATACTCAGTAGGGGACCTCAAGACCACCGAAGGTCTCCCAGAATGCAATAAGGATAAACCACAGATGGAAGATACAATCACGGAGTATCAACAAACCTTACATAGGTATATTCCCATACATATACCTAAGTTACCAATCACAGTTCGACTTCAACTCTCGAGCCCAAGAACAACCCAGTCCACAAAGGAAGTAAATTAAATCACCATGATGATAATGACTGAAAGTCAAGACTCAGCTCACAAAGGTATACATCTTTAGTAGAGTGATAGAGATTATTAGATGCAGTCACTGATTTATCTAAGTTATCGGACCCACAAAGGATGTAGGGCCAGCTAAGGTGTCGGACCCACATAGGATATAGGACCAACTATTCTAGAGTGATAGAGATGATCAGATGTAGTCACTGATTCATCTAAGTTGTATGATCCACACATGATACAGGAAAACTAAGCTGTCAGACCCACACAGGATACAAGACCAGCTATTATGTTGGAACCACACAGGATACATAAATAAAAGTCAGAACTGTCGAACCCATGGAGGATCCTAGTGTAGTAGTAATCACCGTCGAACCCATGGATGATTCCAGTATAGTAGTCATCATTGTCGAACCCATGGAGGATTCCAATACATCCCAGTCATAGCCAGCCCAATGGTTCCCGCACATAACACCCTCAATTCTGAGAGGGTCCTCTCCTTGAGCCAAGTGTCGATACATTAACTATCACGAAGTGATGATATGATATAGCATGTAGTTCTATCTCATCAAAAAGAACCCAATTCGACAGACAGTACGTCAATCAGACGGCCGGTCTGGGATTTATTGACATTTCCATTCTAGGGGCCCGGTTGGTTTTTAGGCTCAAACCAACCAGACCGTACTCCACTGCGTCCAAACTTCATATGGAGTATGCCAAAAGAATCATCTCACTCCAATAATTCAATCACCTTAGGTGGTTCGTCGATTAGACACCTGTAGTCTAAGTTATGGGTGGAAAGGTGGAAATGGCAATTGCGGATCCAGGTCCGGTCCAACCCAATCAGAGCGACCCGGCCCGAGCCAGTCTGAGGGTCTAACCCATTCCGAGAAAATGGCCCAGCATGAGGGGGCGACCCAACCAAAAGGGGCGTCCCAAACCGAGGGCAGCCCGACCGTAAGCAGTCAGACCTGTGGGTGGCCCAGCTAAGGGCCGCCTAGTCGGTGGTGGCCCAGCTGGCCATGCGTGGGAGGGGGTGCCGCCCACCCCTGTTCTGCTCCGAAGAAACCGGCACTAGGCTCCAGTTTTAGTTAACCTACTGGACCCGAAGGGTCTCTCCTATTTGTCCGGCTTCACAGTGAACGGCCCAGCAGGCCGCTTCTGCACCTCCACCATGGTGCGACGACACCACGGTCCTGCTGCCCTCTGCGCGATGTGACAACGCCATGCCACCACCGTCGCTATCCGACCTGGCCACGACCTTCAGCTACACTGAGCAGCGCAACGACGCCACGCTTCTCCATCCACCGCGTCCCTCCTGGCCGCGATTCCTCTCTGGCACAGTGCAACGACACCACACCCCTTCAGCACCGCCACAACCCACCTGGCCAAAACACGGTTCCTCTGCACGACATGGCGGTGTTGCCCCCTTGTGGGGACCCAGCGGCCTTGCACCGCCGGTCCCTTTTTTCAGTCCACCTCCATTTTCATCAAATGGAAACGAACAAAGGGGGACAGTTCAGGTCGTGTTCGTGCAGTCCGAACCCTCCTCATTATACTATATCATTTGTCTTTCCAAACCAGAAACTTGTACGATGAAGAACGGAGTTTTTAATATCATATTTAAAGAAAATAATTAAAATCCCCCTACCTTGATTCGACGATTGTTCGTTGACCACGATGTCGTTTCATTGACGCTGGGGAGCCTCCAAGGAAGAAGTGTCATCGACGTTCTTCACGGGAAGCTCTTTATCTTTTAAGTTGGTCAAAGATCATGGACAGTCTTCGTCGTTCTTTGGAGATGAGGAGCATTCTTCATTGGGAGGATGTTGTTCTTCCAAAGCTCCACCAAAGAAGAATCACCAAGAAAAAATAAAATAATAGCTTCTCTATTATTTTAATGTTTTCATGCATTTAAAAATAATTAAAAATAATTCATATCAATACAAATTAATAAAATAAGCCATTAACTAATCCTTAGGTGTGTTGGCACCATTATGAGGGATGGTGGAAAGTGACCACAATAAATTGGGAGTTCCAAGTGTTGAATGGGGTTAAGGGGATTTGAGATCATGTGGGACCCACCACCTAATATCCTCCCAAGAGATGTTATGTGTAGGTGGGACCCACCTCCAACCTCTCCTAGGAGGATTTAACCCCCAAGATTAACTTTCACTCTAGATAAAATTCAACTATGGTAAATCTCTTCTTAAGTGAATACTGGTGATGCGAGTTCAACTGTGTCCTCAGATTTCAATTCTATGCATCAGATCGAATGATATAAAATCTCCCTCGCACGTTTACTGAACACACCTGAAAAAATGTTGGAAAATTATTAACATCCATCTTCGACCCACTGCGGTCGAGGATATAATCTACCTATGTAAAACACACCCCAACTAACCCAACATGACCCATGGATTTCCAATGCGAGTTACTGTTTAAAATTTATGAATTTTACAATAATATAATTGTCACTTAATTATTTTATTTGCGGCCAAAAACTAACTTTTCCTGGTGGCCCTCACCGACCCAATTTAGTGTCTATTTAAAGAAATTCCACCCTCATGAGTTCAGCGGTGGTCTTGAATTTTTAATCCGAGTTACTGTTTGTGTGTTATAATCATTTGAAAAATATAATAATTTTATTTAATTATTTTATTTACGTTTATGCCATTTTTGGGTTTTCTCATAAGATGCTCATGCCGAATAATCTTAAGTCACACCTAGGGTAAACCCGCCAACCTAAGAGCAACGGTGGTCTCAAGTTTCTAATTCAAGTAACTGTTTAAGAGTTATTAAACGTTTTTCAAGAAAATTGCATGTGCTCATAAATTTATGATTAACAAAACATCGACGGATCATTATGGTCACTCCGGGCCTCAGAATGGCACGCTGTCACAAACTACGTACTCGTAAAATTTCCATGTATTTGGGGAAAAATATATCCATAGAATTTCCAGGTCTTTATATTATCCCCACCTCAGGGATTTACATCCCCGTAAGCTACATCTCGAACTAAGGGAACAAATGGGGGTATTGAGCACACATCTGAGCGTCCCGCCCACATGTGCTCTCCTGGAGGTTCTCATGCTGCCAGTGAACATGCACAAGAGGTATCGAACATCCATATTGGACCCGCTGTTGTCATTCCTCAATCTCCACTAGAACCTCTGTGAATATATCCCTGTCATCGATGTCCATCTCCTCATGGTTGATGATGTGGGATGGGTCGTGCATGTGTCTCCTCAGCTGAGATACGTGGAAGACATCATGCACCTGGTGAAACTGAGGTGGTATAACCATGAGGTAAGCCACCTTGCCTACCCTACTGAGGACCTGTAATGGTCCGATGAATCACATAGATAACTTTCTGCCTCGACATAAACTTTATAGACCTCGTTGAGGTGAGACCCGTAGAAATACGTGGTTTCCATACTCAAACTCTAGATGTCACTGTCTTCTGTATGTACATAGAAGACCCATCGTGAAGTCCATGGATATCTCATCCCTCTTAAGCTTTGGGACCTCTAAAGGCCGAACCAAGCCTGCTGGTACCTGATGCTCCGCCTTCACTTGCTGACAAGTGAGGCATCAAGAGACAAAATCCTCTACTTCCTTCTTTATACCTGGCCACCAGTGATGTTGTCGAAGGTCCTAGTACATCTTCACCACTCCTGGATGCACCACTAAAGGGGATGTGTGAAACTCCCTCAACACTTCCTCCTGAAGTGACACTGGAACAATAGTACATTCTCTGAAGAGGATGACGTGCTCCCCACCTTCAAACAATCCATCAGGTGTATGTCCTGTGGATAACTCAGCACAACACATCTCACAGTCAACATCCCCACACTGTGCCTCCCTGAATCACAAAAGAAGTAGATGAGTGACTGTGAGAGACTATAGAAAGGCTGCTTCATCTCTATCCACAAAGGATATCTGCAACACAACCAACTTATCTGTCGCCTCTCCTAGCAGTTGAATACATGATCTCCTGCTGATAGCATCTGCTACAATGTTCCCCTTCCCATGAGTATAGAATATCTTGAGGTGATAGTCCTGGAGGAACATGATCCATCTTCGTTGTCTCGTGTTCTGGTCTATCTACGAGAAGATATACCTGAGACTCTGGTGGTCAGAGTAGACTATAAAGCATTCTCCCATAAGATAGTGTCGCCACATCTTCAAGGCGAAGACCACTGTTGAAAACTCTAGGTCATGGGTAGTATAGTTCTTCTAGTTTTCTCTCAAATGCCGAAAAACATAAGCGATCATTGCTCGCTCCTGCATCAGGACACATACGAGTTTGGTCCCTGATGCTTTGCAGTAAACTACGTACCCAACACCCTCCTCTTGTAGCCTCAAGATGGGCACACAAATCAACCCGACTTAGCTCTTGAAAGATCGTCGGGAATATCTCTGATCTCACCAAGGGTTGCCCCTTCATCGCCGAAGCTGATAGTAGTGATGCAACTATGGAGAAGTTTTCCACAAAGGTAAGTCTGGTCAACTCATGAGTGATCAACTACACCCACTTATGCATGATTCCATCATGTAATGCCTGGGATTTACTTTTCTTTGACCAAGGAAAACCTCATCCGAATGTTTTATATAAACAACAACCATTTTTCCTAATACAATCAATCTGTGTAGGAATCGTGGTTTCCTAGTACATACCCAAACTAACTTCGTAAGTCCTAGACACTACTATAAAGAGGTTCTTATCGAAACTCTCACCTCAATGGTCAGATCACACCGTCAGAGTAAGTGTGATTATCGAGTCTCCTCCCAAAGGTATCTACAGACGTGAGGGTCAATTCAACAGTTTAACCAGAAACTCTAGGTTTGGGACAAGATTCGTGGAGGGAAGGAATGATTGGTACCTATGTCTATTGATAAAACAACTAGTGGTAGACACAGTCAGTACCTGAACTCATTCCTAGATCCCCTCTGTGACACTCCTTGACCGCATGCAGCTACTCTCTTCCCCTTCCCTCCAAATCCCTGAGCCTAGCGGGGAATACAAAGGCAGGTGGTTGTAACATGTCGAAATGTTCACCAACTCATGATACTCTCCTAGCCCTATTTCAATGTCTGCTTCCCTAAAGATTCATCTGTCCTTAAAACTTCCTCCTCCTGAAATATCTCACACGCCTAAGTCTATGAGATTGTCACCGGTTTCATGCTTCGCAACTGCTAACATTCACTGGTTGTATCCACTCAGCAAATGAACATTCAACCACAAAATTTCTCTCTAGAACCGTAAAATAAGTAGGAATGCATAGAGAAAAATTGATGGCTCAGATATCCTTAAAAACACCACGCTCAGAGGTCCGAACTCTAAAGCACTGATCATATCATATTCATCGAGTACTAGGAAAGATCAATATGCCTAGATGAATAATCTAATACTAAAAAATCATGATACCAAACCTATAAAAGCTCTAGTAAACTCCCATCCACCTTCCAAAGCCAGTCTCCAACTGCTAATGAGTCGAGATCACCTCATAACCAGAGGGGTATCTAATTCTAAAACTAATGTAAGGAACTAATCCTACAAGTGTCCTCTACTGGTACCTCCAGTAGTGTCTGCTAACCAAAGGCAGGGATATAGTTGGCACACTGCCTGAAGGTACCATCTCAGAAAATGGTCCAAGTACTGAAACCTTATCACTATACAGACCATCCTCATGGTCATTCACTGAAAAATATTAGTAGCTAAGATCAACATCTGCTCTACTAGTGTCTCAACTAGGTGGAAAACTCTAGTAATCTCCTCCATCCAATCCTATGATACATCGGAATCTGTATCACCTCGTAACCTCAGAGGACTCTATTGATGGAACTCGTAAAAAATGATCAGTTAGCATGCACCGTCTTCCAGTACAGCTAGGGGTATCTTCAACCCTAAGGGTGGTGGTGCAGCTGGTATACCACCTGATGGTGCCAACATAGAAAGATGGCCTTAAACCGGAGCCTTGTTGCTCAGTGGGCCATTATCGTGTACTCTCTTGGAAACCCTAGCTGGCTGTCTATGTAGCGCCATATTGATAAGGAATAGGTGGTCCACAGTCAATAAGTTATACATAGTGAACTGACTCAAAGAGTTCACAAATAAGACTCTTTAAAACACACTCGAAATCATTATTTTTGTGCACTGAGTTGGAAATCAGAACACAGGGTCCTAGGGTATGGATACATGGGCCGCTGCACCAACACCGGACTCCCTGGACTGAAAACCACACTCAATATTCTTAACAATATTTCTTCACAGAAAAGAAATATTAGAGACCTATGTTCTGCTGTAGAACTGACTCCTTTGATTCCAATTTGTCACGACCTGTCCTTAGGACCCGTGACGTGACTACCCCAAACTCACCTACCATAGGCCGAGGGGTTGGCGACTAGCACCAAAGGCATAAATCCCTAAACTTGGAAGTCATTTCCTTTATAAAATGAAAACACACACAATCTGAGTACACAACTAAAAGCAAAACACTAAGTAAAACTCTATAAAAAGGTAGTGTTGAAAGTAAATGGGGAAATATAAAAACACAACAGAACAAAAATAACATGTACAAGTTAAATAGGAAAACAACTCCTGGATCATACACTGGTGAATCCTACATGAAGGGTAGGTACAGAACTCGAACAACTTGTCCCTGAGGTATGTCTCGTCTAGTCCAGCTCTGATCAACCTCTCATCCGTCACCCTCACCCTCGATCACTGTTTTCTATCGTATGCACAGAACACAATAAGGTGTGGGAGAAGCCCGTGCAAGGGTGAGTATAACAATACATATTAAGGGACCCCAAGACCCCCAATGGTCTCCCAGAATGCACTACGGATAAACCCCAGAAGAAAGATACAGTCATGAATTATCAACCAACCATACTTAGGTATATACCCATACAAGTACCTATGTTACCCATCACAGCTCGGCTCCAACTCTCGAGCCCATGCAAAACCCAGTCCACAAAAGATGTAAAGTCAATCACCATGATGATAATGACTAAAATTCTTGACTCAGCTCACACAGCTATACATCTTTAATAGAGTGATAGAGATGATCAGATGTAGTCACTGATTCATCTAAGCTGTTGAACCCACACAGAATACAGGACCAAATAAGCTGTCAGACCCACACAGGAAACCGGACCAGCTATTCTAGAGTGATAGAGATGACCAGATGTAGTCACTGATTCATCTATTATTTCGGACCGAAACAGGATACATGACCAACTATTCTATCAGACCAACACAGGATACAAGAACAGAAGTCAGAACTGTCAGACCCATGGAGGATCCCAGTATAGTGGTCAACACTGTTGAACCCATGAAGTATTTCGGTATATTAGTCATCGCTGTCGAACCCACGGAGGATTCTAGTACATCACACTCGCAGCCAACACTAGGGTTCTCGCACCAAGCACGCTTGATTCTGGGAGGGTCCGCTCCTTAAATAGACTACCACAAAGACCTGAGTTGATGTATCCCGTAGTTCCATATCATCATAAAGAACCCAATGCGACAGTCGACATGTCAATTGGACGCCTGGTGTGAGAGTTATTGGCATTTCTGTTCTAGGGGCCCAGTTGATTTTTAGGTTCAAACCAACACGACCGTACTTCAGCTGCGTCCAAACCTCAAGTGGGGTATGCTAAAATTATCGTCTCTCTCAAAGAATTCCATTGCAATAGGTGGTTCGTTGAGTGGACACCTGTATACCATGTTATGGGCATAAAGGTGGAAATATTTATTCTCGGTCCGGGTCCGGTCCGACCCAGTCGGAGCGACCCGCCCCGACCCGGACTGAGGGTCCGACCCGGTATGAGGAAACATCCTGGCCGGAGGGGGTGCTCCGGCCCGAAGGGTACGTCCTACCCGAGGGCGGCTCGCCCATAAGCGGCCCGACCTGTGGGCAGCCCGGCCAAGGGCGGCCCCGCCAAGGGCGGTCCGACCGAAGGCGGCCCGGCTGGTGGCGGCCCAGCTGGCCGACCTACGTGGCCCGACTGGCCACGCATGGGAGGGCAGCCCGAACTAACCACGACCTTCAGCTCCACAACACTGTGCAACGGTGCTACACTTATCCATCCGTCGCGGCCCTCCTAGCAGAGATTCCTCTTTTGCGCGGTGCGACGGCATCATGCCCCTTCGGCACCTCCGCAGCCCGCCTGGCCACGGCTCGGTTCCTCTACATGACATGGTGGTGATGCGCCCTTGTGGAAACCTGGTGGCCTTGTCCCACCAGCTCCATTTTGTGGTCCACCTCTATCGTCATCAAACAGAAACAAACAGAGGGGGAAGGGTCAGGCCGTGTTCATGCGGTCCGAACCCTCCTTGTCATACGATATCAAACATCTTTCCAAACTAGAAACTTGTAAGAAGAAGAATTGAGGATTTAGATTAATATTTAAAGAAAATAATTCAAATCCCCCTACCTTGATTGGATGATTGTTCTTTGATGAATGTGTCGTTTCATTTACGTCAGGGAGCATCCGAGGAAGAAGTGCCTTTGACGTTCTTCGTGGGCAGCTCCTTCTCTATTAGCATGGTTGATGATCGAGGATGGTCTTCGTCATTCATCATATGTGAGGACCATTCTTTGTTGGGAGGATGTCATTCTCCAAGAGTTCTCCCAAAGATCCACCAAATAAGAATAACCAAGCCAAAATAAAATAATAGATTCCCTATTATTTTAATGTTGTCATGCATTTTACAAGAATTTAAAAGAATTCATATCACTACAAATTAATTAATTATGGTATTAATTAATCCTTAGGTGTCTTGGCACCATTATGAGGGAAGGTGGAAAGGATCCACAATAAATTGGGATTTCCAAGGGTTAAAGGGGGGTTAAGGGGGGTTTGATCTCGTGTGGGCCCCACCACATAATATCCACCCAAGGGAGGTTATGCACGGGTGGTCCCCACTTCCAATATATTCTTAGAGGATTTAATCGTGAAAAAATTAAAATATGTTGCATATATTTTTATTTAATTTATTTAGAAAACCCCTAAAATTAACGTCCGCTCTCGATAAAATTCAATTGAGGTAAAGGTCTCCTTAAGAGAATATTGGTGATATGAGTTTAACAGTGTCCTCAGATTTTTATTCCGAGCACCGGTTCAAAAGATATATAATCTAGCTTGTATGTTTACTGAACGTACCCGAAAAAAAAGTTCGGAAAATTATTAACAGCCATCCTGGACCCACTACGATTGAGGGTAGGCTCTTCCTAGATAAAAAACTCCCCAACTAACCAAATGGTACCCTCAGATTTCTAATCCGAGTTACCATTTAAAAGTTATTAACTTTACAAAAATAATTGTCAATTAATTATTTTATTTGCGGAAAAAAACTAACTTTTTCTCTGGTGGCCCTCGCTGACCCAAGTTAGTATCTTCTTATAGAAATCCTACCCTCATGAGGTCATTTTTGGTAACATATTTTTATATGATTTACCGTTTGTGAGTTATAAGCATTTGAAAAATAAAATAACTTTATTTAATTATTTTATTTATGGTTATGCTATTTTTGGGTTTTCTCATAGGAGGCCAGTGCCGACTAAACTTAAGTCACGCCTAGGGTAAGCCCGCCTTCCTGAGTACAAATTTGGCCTCACATTTCTTATCTAAGTAACCATTTATTAGTTATTCCACTTTTTTAGGAAAATGGCATATGCATGTTAATTTATGCTTAACAAATATTTTACGGATTATTCTGGGCACTAAGGGACTCAGAATCGTGCGCCGTCAGAAACTGAGGACTTGTAAAATTCCCAAGTATTTAGGAAAACAATTTCATGGACTTTCCACATCTTTATAAAAACCTTGAATAAAATGATATTGTGAAGTGAAACCCTTGACAAGACCACAATGAGGAAGTTACAATCAATCAATGAAAAGATTATTTGTATCATATGTAAACCCACATATAGAAGAGTAAATACATAAATATATATTAAAATTAATTTTAAACATGATCATATAATATTAATTATATCTTGTATGTAATATAACCCTATGAAAATAAATTGGCCTATGAAATTATTTTCCACTTTGTAATTGTTATGTAAAATCCCCTTTGATGAAATAATTCAAATTGAAACTAAAAATATCATGAAGAATGATTGAATCAATATATTATATGAAAATTTTGTAGTAATTATATTAGATATATGAAATTAGGAACCCAACAGTAATGTTATTTTTTAAAGAGAATGTCAAAAATCCAAAAAGGAAGTGACATTTCAAACATGATATTTAAAACATTTTTCATGAAAATAATCTTTATACATTCCAATGTGACTCTTACAACCTTGAAACACTTGAATCACAATATATATGAATTAATATAATTAAATAATTCTTCTAATATCATGAGAAAAAATATGTTCATGATATATAATTTCATATCACCAGATATATAACATAGAAGAGAAACTATGTGCATAACAACATATAAGTGACATTGGAATGTAATCTGAGGCGAAATCCACTACATTGAAACTAATTTTTATCTTGTATATTTATATTCAAGATTAAAAAAAATATTCTAATTATTTAATTTATTGAAGAACTTTTTAATGTTTATTAAATCTTTCATTTCTCTTATTAATGTGTTTTATACTACAACTTAAGCAATTGTGTTTACATTAGGTGTTTTGACAAAATTCGATTCATTTTTTAAATAATTATGTTGTTAGGTAAACTCTGGTCATAAGGTTCATTATATATCATCTATATAATTAAAATCTTGAAATCTTAATCATATTTGTACAAAAATTATTCAATTAAACCCAGTCATTAAATTTGGTTAGGAAAAATGGATTAGTGCTACCATCATGGAGGTGGTATGCCATCCATATGCATGAGTGACGTTCCCATTTTTCCATGATCATTACAGAATGAAGGTATGTAGAACCATATATTTCTAGAATTATCATTATATCATAATTACCATGTTATTTAATTATTTTTAATTATATATATAATTATTTTTATGCAAAAGGAATATCATTGTGTCGATGAGGATGTAGTCCACTCATCCATGGACATCGTTACCACTTTTTAAGAGTATGAAAGGTCAATAAGGAAAATGATATATATATATATATATATTATACCTCCAGAAATGTAATTATGTCCTGAATATCATTTATATGTTTTAAATTTAACTATGTTTAATTAAATTCATCCATTATATATTCCATTTATCTTGTAAATGAATCACATCTCTTTTAAGAGGTGGTAGTCTACACTTCCACAAATGATGTTATCGTATTCTCAAAAAAAATATAGTTTATAAAGATATATGTTATATAAAAATTGAATAATTATATTAAAAATGTTAAGTATCATATATATATAATATATAATTATATTCTCTACCATAATGACCACCATGAGATGCAGTAAAGGAATAATCAACAATCATCCATTCGTGAGGTCATAGTTCACTATACACTAAAAAATTATGTTTGTAATCCATTAGATATATTTTTGTATATTTTCATGTTTAGTCATTAATAAAATAATAATATAAAATAGAGTAAAATTTATTTGTTATATAATAATTAAATAAGAATATTTTAGGGGTTGGAGAATTTAAATAAAACTAAAGAGCTAAGGAAATATGTTACATCTTAAGGGGGTAACTTCATTTCTTTTCAACCAATTAGATTCCATGGATTTATTCCTACCCATGGTGGGGATTCTGGAATTAGGGGAGATATTTTTAGGAGATATTTGGGTTGATATTTTTCAAGAAAAAGTTTATTTGATGTGTGAGGGTGTGGGAGGATAATATTCTTCTTTATAGTGGAGATAGAGTTGAACTCATGTAATATTTTGAAAATAGAATTCCATTAACATTTTTCACTTATAAAGTGGCTCCCATAATGGCACAATTTTGATAAAAACATATTTTCATGTTGAAAAACGTCCATAAAATGGATTTTCAAATTTATTCAAGATCATCTGTGCCCTTAAGATTATGGCCGAGTCCCTTATTAAGCATAATTTCACATTAATTGTTGTAATTAATTTTAATTGCATTAAATAATATTTTTGGTCAAAAAAATATATTGAAATTTTTGGAAATTAAATATTATTCTTATTAAAAATATAGAATATAATATTATAAATTCCAATAATAGAATTCAATGAAATTAATTTAAATTTAATCTAACTGAATAGAGGAAAATGCTGGTTTTTAGAGTATAAAAATCTAAAAGTTTACTATATGTTTGTAGTCAATTTCAATGAAAAATTAATTCCAATGACCAATATTTTATTAATATGTAAAAATATTATCTAATTAAAAATTAAAATCAATCAAAATAAAAAAATTTCCTTTTATAAGAATAATCAAAAAATCAGTATTGAGTTAAAATGTAGTATTTTTTATTTTCCAAAAAATGAAAATTCACATAAAAATACAAAAAAATAACACTAAACGAATTTTTATAGTAATTATTCAAATATTAATTTTATTTCTTATATTTTTGAATTAAAAAAGTTCCAACAATTGGTTTTAAAATAGGTTCACCATTAAAAGGCAGTAAAAGTTTCGTAATAAAATTAACTTTTTTATTTGTAATATTGGTTCTTTATGGTTTTATACTCATCAATTAAATTGGATGAATATTAAAAATATTTTTTTGAATATTTAATATATATATTTTATTAATATTATTCACTCATGATAATTAAATTGATTTATTCATAAAAAAGGCCATTGTGAGCATAAAAATAACAATATTTCCTTTATATTCAATTGGTTTGTATTTTCAATTCTAATTAAATTGTAACTTAATAATTCATTATATATTTTTTTAGGCCACATTTTTTCATAATTTAGATAACACTATTCCAAAAAGTTAATTTAACAGCTAGGATAAGTATTTTTATATTATATAATAATAATTTAATAATATAATATTATTCAATAAATCTTAGTTTTCTGTGGAATGAAATCCAATGAAAAAAAACTCATTGTTACTTGTGTCGTATACAAAATCAGTATCACATGTATCTGAAATTAAATTATAGTTTGAATATATTTAAAATAATAAACATATATTAATTTATGTGGATATTATATTCACACACCCTCTTGGTTTTGTGACTCATATAGGCTATCCAATACAATGTTCCTACCTTATATTTATGGTGTATTACATGTAGTCAAAAAAGAAAAAACTCTAAGAAAATATTGGAAATGGGTTCCTTTAGCCATGTGTGTTAATTTTAGGTCTACTGACTATTTTATTTCAAAATGGGAGATAAAATTCACTATTCATTGACTATGTGGAGATCAACATGATCATAGTTAAGAACAAGTCTCTTCTTCACCATACTGATGACTTATTTGATCAGTTATGGGGATATCATTACATTTTCATGATTTTCCTCCATTCATGATATTATCAATAGAGGGTTATGAAAGAGTTCATAACCAAGATATAATTCCAAAAAAATTATTGAAATATCGATTAAATAGTGAATCATATATTTCTTAATAATTCCACTAATATATTCATCGATTTAATTGATATATTCTTTATAGATTATCTTGATCAGTTTTAGTTGTATTTATAGATGATATTCTTATCAAATCAAAGATAAAGGAAGGGAAATAATATCACATGACAATTATACTAAAGACTCAATTAAAGGATAAAATAGATGAAAAATTTACAAAGTGTGAATTTTGGTAGAAAAATATTTAATTTTTTTGGTCCATTAATCTCATAAGATTGTATAATAGTAGATCTATAAAATATTGAGGCTGTTTAATGTAGTTCTTGACCCACTATGGTTAATGATATCCATAGTTGTTTTCATTTATCTGGATATAATAAACTATTTAGGGAGAATTTTATATGACTATAAAATCCTTACACCATGTGAACTAAGATGGTAGTCATGTACGTTTTTGTATAAGATTGTAAAGAAAAATTCAAGGAAGTATATTCAATTTCAGTCATGACAATTGTTCTTACATTACCTTATATCAGGGAAGGGTTGGAAATATCTTATGATTCATCCAAGAATCATGTGGGATGATTTCTTATTTATAATGTTAACAATATATATTATTACTCATGAAAATTGAGGATTCATTTTAAATATTTGCTACGTAATTAATTTGATTGATCACTATAATTTTTTCATAAAAGATATGGAGGATTAGCTTTTGGGACAAAACTGTGAAATTTTTTTAATCAAACATGTTTAAATTATATTTTCCTACTAATGGAGATTAAAATCCCCCAAAAATGAATAAATATTTTAAAATTTACATAATTTATATTGTTGAATATTGTAATCTTATTTTTTGACAAAAATGAATAGTAAAATGTGAAAAATATTTTTTATCATGGTTAAGAAAAAAATGGGTTTATATAGGGCTGAACAAAAAATATATGAGATAAAATTACCCAAAAAAATTTAAAATACCCATTTTATAGAAATATTTCATCCGTATATATTCTAGGGCCATGGATGGACATTGTTTAATCCTTGTGTCATGTGAAAAATATGGGCACACCTTTCACTATAAAAATTAAAAATGTTCCACACATCACACATATAAAAGGACAACCCTCTCCTCCAATGTTCACACATCAAAAATCATATTTTAAAAAACAAAACTATCCAAATAACATACTTACTTCCATAACAACATCCTAAATCACTTATTTTGATGAGAAACCCTACCTATGAAGGCTTTTGGTGCCAACCTAAAAAAATTCTCCCAAGAATAGGTCACAATGATAAACAAGTCTATTACTTTTTTATTATTACATGTCATTAAAATAATTTCAAATCATGAATATATAATAACCATGTTATATTCTCTATACACATATTTTATTGTCTAAAGGGAGTGACATATATCCATTACCTCTTTCATCAAATTAGAAATTAAATCATCGATCTTGTGTATGGAGGACTATCGTCTCATGAATAAATGTACTAAATTTTCCATCACCAAATTTTAATAATGAATTTTTCTGTTAATTTAACACATAAATATTATTTTTATGGTGTTATTATACTTATGTAATTATTATTTCCCTTATACTTCCTTGCTTTCCATGACATTAAATTATGATAATATCGCTTGTGTGTGTGCTAAACAACCACCTCGTGAAGCGAAGTGTTTTTCTTCAGAAACGCTTTACGTGGAAACTAAAAAGGATATATTTAATAAATAAATTTGTTATATATGATATTATATTGATTCAATAAATTTAATTTATCACCCACATTCTTATCCTTTAATCCATTATGGAAATGATAATGTAACTTTTGTGTGTGTATAGAGTACAATCCCTACAAAGCGATGTGATCTATTCTCCATGTTCAAATTTAACTAAAAATTAAAAATATGTATCTATTAAACAAAATTATATTAATAACATAATATAAATATTTAGATGCTATAAAGACGTAATATGAATAAGAACTAAAATTTTCATAACCAAGAACGAATGAGAAAAAAATTCAATTAAGAGAAGAATAAATTAATATAATGAAATATTATTAAAAAATAGGTGGTAAAATGTTATAATAGGATCATATATGAGATTATAAATATTAATATTTTGTGTTATAAAGAAATAACATGCATTAAACCCTTATACAGAATGTTAAATCATTTTAAACCAAATAGAAGCATAAGGTAATGGGTCATCATCTCAATTTCTATTCATTGAGGTATATTATATTGTTAATCACATAATATCATTATATGGTCTATATTATTCCTTTTTGACAAGTGATAAAATTATTCCTAACTAATTAATGGCATTTAAGTCAATTTGAATTATTTTATAAATGTGTATTTTATTTAAATATTATGATGTTATAATAAATTTTATAAGTCAATTTCATTTAATTGTGTTAAATTACATTATAAATGTCTCTGATATTATAAGATTATGTGAGTAAGGAATTATTATTATTTTTTATTTTATCTCCTATTTTTTTATTTAGATATAACTTTTATGCCCATAGTTTATTAATTTAATAATTCTCAATTTGATGTTCTGATCATTGTATATGTTTATTTTGTAATCTTAATCTGATCAATAATTTATTTACTGAATATCCAATGTGAGAAATTATTTGATAATTATATCATAACCCCATTTAATTTACATCACATTAATTTATTCATGATTTTTATGTAATAGTACCAATTTTCCTCTCTTTTTTACATAATATAATTTTGAATTTTCTAGAAAATATGATTTAATTTCTCTATTCTGGTGGAAATATGTTTTCATCAAAACATGATTTATTTAATATATTTAAAAAATATAATTATCAATTAAAATTGATTTCTTGAAGGAATTTTTACTATATTTAATATTGTGAAAAAAAATAAAATAATCTTAATTATATTTTCAAAATAATTCCCTTTTAGATTTTACCAAAATTTTGAAATGAATATTTTTTTAATGTAATAAACATGTATTATATTTATTTCCATCATGAACACTCAATTTTATAAAATTTACATTATATTGTTTTAGGTTTATTTTCAAAAGTATTTATTTTTTTATTTTTTATGAACTTCTCATTGTAAAAGTACGTTCACTATGAAAGGGTGGTTTTACTCAAAAATGTTTTTTAATATCTTTTTATTTTATTTTTATTCATAAATGTAAAAAACAATTATTTTAAATTTAATACATTGCGTATGTATTATATTTATACCATCCATACTAATTATATCCATGGTTTATGACTATTTTGATGAGGGAAGGTACTTATATTCATTTTCTCCATTTATTTTTTCCTTCATTATCATTCCCTTCATATATCAACTTTCATATGATCATTGGACATTAAGGTGCGCATAAATATCAATTTTCTTTATCAGTTATAGAATTATTTTCTAACCATTATATCATTTCAGTATAATTTTTTCTTCATTGAATATTATATTATATATTGGGGAAGTATAGATAAAATTGGTTTCCTTACTCAATATGGATATTTTTTTCATAATTCATATTATTCATGGAAGATGTAAATCATTCTAAAAGGAGTAATTTTTTTGGAAATGTAGATACAGGTGGGGATTATTTATGTTTATCAACTCAATGCATTGGTTGTCCCATAAGATGAATTAGAATACTAGCTTTCAATGGTTTTCTACTTGTATTTTCAAACTGTATTGAAAAAGACATGACAATAGAAGTATCATGATGTCTGAGATCATGATGTACAATAATTAAGAATATCCATCGTTGGGAATTTATTTATTATTATCTATGATAGTTTCTCCAAGTTATTATCATTGGTTTTATTTCAGTCATGGTTTATTGAATAAATGGAAAATGTATTTAGTTATTTACCTTTCAATATTGATTATGTGTTATCCAGTTAGGATTGTATTGTGACTGATTAAATTGATTGTGTTTTGACTTATTTGTCCTGCTATATTCACTATGACAGTCAACCAATTTAATTGGAATTTATGTTTAGTTGCATATATTTCTCTAATTATGATTACTAACTCAAGATTTCTTCTATTCTATTTGACCCTTACTCAGTATTTCATCTCAGCCTTATTTTATTTCATTTCTAAGGAATCCCAGTAGTTAAATAATAATTTTATAAAGTGATGTTCTATAAGAAAATATTAATCTTATTTAAAAAATATGTTTTAATTTGTTTTTTAATATTTAATATATTAATACACTGACTCTGGACTATTGGGGTCAAGGACACTATAGGAAAACTTCCTAAGTGTTAATTCTTAGAGTCTATTGGTAGCATCCATAGTGTATCCCATCCTTCCACACCATAATTATACTCTATATGATTCATTAACATATCTAAAATTACAACTCTCATGTTACATGAAAAAAATCATAAAGATGTGCTATAAGATTTCATCTTCAGAAGTGCACCATGACAAAACCGCAGAAACCAGACCACAAGATTCATCCTCTAAATGATCTCAACCAAAATTCTATTTTTTCCCTTCCATCATTTATCTAAATCCGATATCCGCTTGAAACCATTATTTAAGGGATTATAATTGTTTAGTCAATAAGGTTTCCTTAGGGATATTCCATTCTTATATGTTTTGAATATCACAAACACTCCAGTAATTCAAAGTCGGAATTCTGAGTAATTCATAGTCTGGATTCTGAGGAATTGAGAGTTAGAATTTAGAGTAATTCAGAGTCTAAATTCTAAGGAATTTGGAGTCTGAAATCTATATAATCCAGGTTCCTAATTCCTTGTAAAATATAATTTGAATATCCATGTATTATAGACACTTAATGATTATTTTGTTAGAATGAGAAATTTATTTTTCATGAGACTCTGAAAAATTATATTAGGTTTAGAAAACTTATTTTTATTATAGATGTTATAGTTATGAAACAATTTTATACATTCTGTTTCTAACTAAACATTGTTTGTGTGACACGTATACAATTCCCTCAGAAATTCAATGAAAAATAAAACAGTTGGAGGAGGGAACCATCCGTGGGAGAATTGCCTATAAATAATATCTCATGTTAATGAGCTCTAAAAACTCATGTTGAACACTATAGAGATTGTATACTGATAAAGTGATATTTTGAGAGAGAGATAATATATTTCCTTGTGCGTACTGAACATCTAGTTCAGGTTTCTTCATGCGGCTATGATTTTTGTTGTGCACAATCGAGGACTTCTAGTGATAGGAAGACAAGGATGTTGACTACCTTATAGTTCGAGATCTTACAAGGATAGTAAGACCAATTCTGATATTCCTACTAAGGGCTTACCCATGTGTGGGTAATAAAGACATTCTTGAATGAATAATCAAGGGAAATTTTTCCAATATTGTAGGACACCCTTCTCATTGGGATAAAAGATTTCATAATTATTACTTGTTTTGTTTCATGTTTATTTCCATTGTATATTTATAATGGAAGAAGTATAACCTTCTTATACTTTCTTGTACTCTTGTATACTGTGATATGTATGATTCTATACATTTTAAGGTATAATATTTTCCTTGTAAACGTTCTTGAATATTTATTTCTAGAACCACATATCCAAAACCAAGAAATTTCGTAGAAGTAAATTAGGTCTTGTAAATTTACCTTGTTTAATCATTCTAAACATATTTTTCTATAAGGTTAAAAATGAATGTTTTTAAAATTAAAATTCACCCCCTCTTACAATTGAGCATCTACATTCATATCTCAATCCTATAATTGGTGTTAGAGAAGGTTTCTAAAATTCGTAAATTCACATATATGTTTTCTAGTTCAGTTTTCATTGTTCTAAATAATTTCATTTATTATGGGTTTTTATCATTTATTACAAAATTTTTCTATTAACATATTTCTGTAGAATGATATTTCATTTTTAATGGAAGGAATGAATGTTTGTTCAATTGAAAATATAAATACTACTATACAACTTATATTTTATGGGAATGATTATGAATATTGGAGTGATTGTATGAAGACATTAGTTATTAATACTATATTGGATAAATTTTTTATTCTTGCTATAGATTACAAGATCCGTGATAAGGAAGTCAGAAATTTTACCAATCAAGAAAAGTCATAATATCAACTAAACTACAATGTAAGAAATAACATGTTGTGTTCCATGAAAAGGAATATATATAATCACATTTCTTCTTGTGATTCATCAAACTATATCTGGAAGAAATTGTAGTTTTCTAATTTTTGTACATTCAATGTTATATAAACTAGAAGAGATATGCATAGAGAAGAATATCATGGATTTATCTTTCCTTATAGAGAACCAATATGCAAGGTGCAAAAATGGTTTATGACTATTGTTAAAAACCTAGAATCTATGGGTGAGAAATTTTTAGATCATGAAGCACTTGTGGAAAATATTATAGATATCTTGACTAATGAGTGGGAATGTAAGAGAAAAATTATTGATGAGAATATGAAAGTATCTCAAATCACTCTACATGAGATTTTTGGAACTATTCTTCAACATGAGATAATAATGAAATAAGATGCAGATATGAATAAGAATAGGAATGGTAATTTAATTGTAGCCTTTAATACTACTAAATCCTAGACTCCTTAAAGGGTTACAAGATCTATTTCTAAGAAAGTAACTATTTTATCTGAATATAGTGAAAGTGAATATAGTGAAAATGAACTAGCTAATATTTCTCTAAAGATGAACAAGCTAGTTGGAAAGAAATAATTTCAGTATAGATACAAGAAGAAATAAATAAATGACAAGAAATAATTTTAAGCCACTTGCAATGAATGAAAATGAGAAGGGAATATTAGGCCAGATTGTCCTATCCTTATGAAAAAAGATAGAATGGAAAAGCATTATGAGAGGAATAGAAAAAAGTATTTCAAGGATAAAGGTATGAATGTTTTGAAATAAAATGACACATGGAGTGCCTATGGTGGAGACTCTTTTGATGAATCTCGAGAGTATGAATCTTCTGATCCAAATTATATTAGTCTACTAGCCAGAATTCCCATTGAAAATCGTTGTCAAATGGAAAAGGTACACAATTATGAATCTATCACAAATGTATCATTGAATTAAAATTATTCTAATCATAAATTCTATAGGTCTTCTGATGAATAATCATCTTCTGATGAAGATAATATATTACCTACTTATGATGAAGTATCATTTTTTATAATCTTAATGAGAATAAAAATTATAAACTCAAGAAAAATCTCAATAAGGAAAATTCTAGAATATTTATTTTGACTAAAAAAGTATCATATCTATCTATAGATATTGATAAGATAATTTTTCAGTTTAAAATTTTCTCCAAAAACCATTATGATGTTAATTCTACGTTGGAAAAAAATTCTAAGGATCTTGAAAATGTAATTTCTAATAAAGATATTTAAGAAACTAACTCTAGTTCTAAAACTAATTTTTTTTATGATAAAAACATGGTTATTAAACTAAAGTTAGATGTTCTTTCATTAAGAAAGTGATTTCAATATCTACCTCTAGTAATAAAAACTTTAACAATATGTATTCTCAAATTAATCCTCTAAGAAATAGTTCTTGATTTTGTTAGAATCATTCTAATATGGTTTTTAGTAATAAATATTTTCTTCCTCAATTTTCTCCACTCTGTACTAAATTTCAGTGTGGGGGCTATCGGGGAAAAAATTGTTCTTTAATTATAACCTAGTATTTAAGTTTCCATAATGCTTGTTTTTATAAGAAAACGTGTATTCCTATAATATTACTTTCTAAAATTTACTGAATCAAGAAATTAAAGATTCCAAATGTCTAACACTTTTATTTTTTGGAAAATAAAGATAGTATCAAGAGCAATACATTGCTCATGGATAGTTCATGTTCCTAGTATATTACTCGTAAGAAAAACTTCTTGGAAAATATTACCAAGAGTAAAGGATAAAAAGTAACTTATATAGATAATGGTCAGGGAGAAACTATGGGTATTTGTAACATTGTTCATATTGTAAAAACTTTGATTTAAAATGTATTATTTGTTAAGGGTCTTAAGCACAACCTCATTATCATAAGTCAATTATGTGATAAAGGTTACATTGTGAATTTTAGGAATGATAAGTTCATAGTAAACAATTCCAAGGATGTGTATATTATATCATCACATATTAAATAAAATTTATACACACTGAAATTATAAGACCTTAGGAGCCAAGATCTACCTTGTCTTAGTGCAATGGAAGATCAATCCTAGTTATGGAATAGAAGGTTAGGACACTATAACAATATAAACGTATGTAAACTCTCTTATAAAAGACTTGTTAAGGATATACTGGAGATCATATATGATTCTTCAAAAACAATTTATCCTTATAAAACGGTTAGAAACATAAATCATGTTTTAAATCAACCGGTGAAGTCTCAACTATTGATTCTTTACAGTTGGTGCATATGGATCTTTTCGATCTAACACAAACTGGAAGCATTGGAGTCAAATATTATATATCATTCCTATTTGATGATTACAGTAGATTCATGTGAGTCTATTTTCTTTTAATGAAAACCTTGTTTATTTCAATAATGTATTATCCCTATTTAAAAATGAGAAAAACCATCCATTGATTACTATTCATAGTGATCATGGAAGAGAATTTCAAAATTCCAATTTTGAAACATTTTGTAGTAAAAAAGTCATTACTCATAATTTCTATTCTCCAAGAACTCCTCAATTAAATGGTTTTATTGAATGAAGAAATAGATTTCTTCAAGAAATAATAAGAACCATGTTGAGTGAATATTTTATATCTTACCACTTTTGTGTTGAAGCTGTATATACTGTTTGTTATAATATAAATCCATTTTTTTATTATAACTTATCCCAATAAAAACCGTAAGAATTATGGAATGGTAGAAAACCAAGACTTTTCATCTTTATTGTGTTTTGTTTAAACGTATTCATTTTGAATACAAATTATAATTTACATAAATGTTGACTAAAATATAATGAAAGAGTTTTCCTAGGGTACTCCACAACTTCTATGGATTATAGTGTTTAATAAAAATACATGTATTGGTAAAGAAATAGTACAAGATAAATTTGATTAAGCTAATCATTTTGTTTTTATACAACCTTAACCTACATCCTTGGATGTGTTTTCGAAAAATTATTATCAACCATTGATATAATATCCTTCTGATAATGAGAATGTTCATGAAAATGTTTCTGAAACATTTACCCTAGAATATTTCCTACCATATGTTGATGAACAAGTCTTTCAAATCCCAAATCATTTGTTTCTTAAGAATCATCTCAATGATAGTATCATTGGAGATTTAAATCATCTTATAATGACATAAAGTTACTTTAGAAATGAAGTATTATATCTAGCATTTTTTCTCAATTAGAACCAAAAAGCACTGATGATGTCTGAGGTGATGACAATTGGATTAAATCCATATAAGAGGAGATAAATGATTTCAAAAGGAACAATGTCTAGACCAAGGTTGAAAGACATAAGGAAACTTCTTTTATTGTAGTAAAATATGTCATTAGAAATTAATGTGATGAAAATAGAATCATAGTAAGAAATAAGGATAGATTAGTTGCTAAAGGATATAATCAACAAGAAGGAATAGACTATGAAAAAACCTATTCTCTAGTATCGAGACATTAATCTATTTGTATTCTACTTTCCATTAGAGAATTCATCAACTTTAATAATGATCAAATAAATGTTAAATGTTCATTCGTTAATGGGTATGTTCAAGAGGAAGTTTTTTCAGGAACAAACTCTGGGTTTTGAAGACACAAAACATCATGAACATGTTTTCAAAATTACCAAATCATTATATTGACTTAAACAAGCCCCTAGAGCCTGGTATGATTAAATTACTGAATTTATGTTATATAACAAATATGTTAAGGGAAATGCTAATCCAACACTATTTATATCGAAAGATAACAAAATTGTTTTTATTGTTAAAATTTATGTTAATGAAATTATATTTTGTTCAACTTAGTAATTTTTAACCAATTCGTTTGAAAATCTAATAAAATCTAAGATTGAAATGAGTATGATGGGAAAGTTAACATTTTTCCTAGGTTTTCAATTTTTTCAAAAACCAAAATGAAGATATAAATCTCAACATAAGTATAATAAAAATAATCTTAATAATTATGTATATAACAACACTAAGAGTATTATTACTCCCATTAGTACCTAAAATTCACTTGATCTTGATAAATCCGGGAAACTAGATGATTAAACTACTTTTAGAGGTATGATAGGTTGTTTTTATACTTGACATCTAGTCTTCCATACATAATGTTTTCAATAGGCTTAGTTTCAATATACCAATCCAATCCTAAGGAGTCCCATATAAAATTAGTGAATTTTTTTTCTCTATTTAAAGGGAACCATAGATTTAGGACTCATTTATACTTCTGGAAATGATTTTATTTGAAAATATTTTTTAGATGCTGATTTCAGTGGATATATAATGGATATGAAAAGAACATCAGGATCATGTCTTTTCTTAAGAGATTCATTATTTTCATGGTCATGTAAAAAGAAACACGCAATAACACCTTCCACTATAGAAGAAGAATATATAGCGGCAGAATGTTGATGAGGCCATGTGTTGTGGATACAACACACACTCACAGACTATAGAATGAGTTTTACCATAACACAAATATTGTGTGATAATAGTAGTGCCATTTCCTTAAGTAAAAATATTGGACATCACTCTCGTGAGAAACACATAGATATTAGGCATCACTTTTTTAGGGATCACACACAAAAAGAAGATATCATTATTCAATTTATAGGAATAAAAGATCATCATGCTGATATTTTTACAAAATTATTACCCTCCAATAGATTAGAATAAATTAAATATGTAATGGCACGGACCTCTCTGGCCCATTCCATTTTCAAAAGGAAGGTCATGAAGTGTTCTAGAGGGTAAAATGGACTTTTCCCACACTTTTCATAATTTTGAAACTACACGCTTTGTATTGTGAGTACACGATGTTTACCCTATCACCGGGTTTACCCCGTGTTAAAGGTCGTGTCCTTGCCATGTGAAATAAATGGGTACACGAAGTGTATCCCAATACTACACACAGTGTAGTCCCTCCCCGCGTACGCGTTACCCTTAAACCGTGTGTTGACCAGTCAATGGTCGTGTGCTGTGTTGGATCCATGTCCTTGCTGATTGAAATAAATGAGTACACGCTGTGTATCCAATACTAGACGTCGTGTAGTCCCTCCCCACGTACGCATTACCCTCAAACCGTGTGCTGACCTGTCAATGGCCGCGTACCGCGTTGAAGGCCGTGTTGGAAGCCTCGCGGTGACTGTGTGAAATGGTCGAGTACACACCGTGTAAAATAATTTACACACTATGTACTTTTGTTTTTCACCCCTATAAAAGGAGGGGTCACCTCCTCCTTTTCAAATCACTCCTCTCCTCCCCTTTCCTCTGAGCAGAGATTTCCCAAGAGACTCGAATGCTCCTTTTCCTCCATAACTTCTTCATCTGAGCTCAAATTTATGATCTGTCAGCGGCCACAGGATCATAACGACGAGGATGAACTTCTGAGCTAGGAGCCATTGTCTTTACTTTAGCCTTTCCTTCCCAAATTCCATCGGAGGATGTTTTTCTGGGATTTAACGAAAGGGACGGACGCCGACGAACGTCTTATAAAGTTGATCTAGTGGAGCGTTGTGATCAGAACCTATTGAGGTAGGGATATTACCTTCATCTCTCTAAATTGTGCATCATTCGGGGTGGTTTCCTCTTGTTTACGTGAAACACGTTTGAGCTAGTTTAGTGAAGATAATAACTGGCTTATATAACGGGGATGGGAAGTTGAGAATGCAGTTACTTTATTTTAATATCATGTGATATTATGTTGTGAATTGAATAGGCTTATGCCAACTGAAAATCATGGTCGTTGGGGGCCTTTGCCTATGCAATTAAATGTTTCCCTATCCTTCAGGAACGTTTTTGTGAATGGAACATTATTGAATGTGGAATTTGGATAATCACATAAATTTAGCTGATTTAAAATATGAAACCCTTGTGTGATCACCCCGGTTGAACAAAATGGAATATTGAACATGTGGGTGTTGGATTGGATACGTGGCATGTGATGGCGGTGTTTTGTGGCTTGTTGTGGATCGGGTGAGTAGTGGGGCTACAATTGGCTTGGTTGTGGGTTGGTGTGAATGCTATGGTGGTTGGAAGCAGGGCTGCAGGGTTGGGTTCGAATGTGAATGAACTATGGATTGTAAATAATAAATAAAAAGTGGAAGAGAAAATAAATGGTGGGGAATGTTAATAGAATGGGAATAATAATCAATGGGTTGGTTGGTTAATAAGAAGGGACTTGGTTTTGTTGCTTGTGTTTTCCAAACATGATTTGTGGATGGCAGGGATATTATTTACAAATGATCGATGTGGTTGGTTGTGGATAGTTTCCCAGTAGTTAAGGAACTAATAAACTGATTCTATTGAAACATGAAAACTTAAATGGGGTTTCGGGATTGTTCGTTGTATGCATGCTTCGTGATTGCAGTACCGAGGCACGTGCTCCATCTCTCTATTTAGAAGCCATAGGTTGGGATGAGTGTTTGGTATATATATATATATATCTATATCTTTGTGTTTTATCGCACCCCATCCATGTTGAGAACTTAGTGCCGAACACTCCCATTTCATGGGAGAGGGTGTTTTCCCCTTAGTTACTAGCTCCTTCCTGCTACTTCTTCCCTATGATGTGATGGCTTGAGGTGACCTTACACCCATGATTCTTCGGGTATGTTTCGATTGTGGTGGATTAGCCCAAGACTCTTCAGTCAGGTTTTACTTTTTCCCAAGAACCTTCAGGATGAGGCCCAGGTGTGTGCGGGCGGGATATGTGGTTGTGGGGCCTAGGTGTGTGCGGGCGGGATACATGGTTGTGTTGACCAGGTGTGTATGGGCGGGATACGTGGTTGTGAGGCCCAGGTGTGTGCGGGTGGAAGACATGGTTTTGAGGACCAGGTGTGTGCGGGCGGGATACGTGGTTGTGAGGCCCAGGTGTGTGCGGGCGGGATGTGTGGTTCTTGAGGCCCGGGTGTGTGCGAGTGGAAGAGTGTGGTAGCGTCAGGACGTTCTCCGTTAGGAAGAGCAGCTAACTAGTGGAAAATAGTGCGGGGTACCCAATACTCTTGTTCTTATATACTACTACCGATTGTGATTGTTTTTTTTTGGTGAGTGTGGCTGGTGAGGTTGGGTGGATAGAATTATTTAATTGGTTCTTCTGTTGTTCTCTCGGGACATTAGTATGTCTCCCCACTTCTACACGAGAGCTTTAGGTTTCCCTACTGAGTATACTTATATTCTCACCCTACGTTTACTTTCAGGTTTCCAGGAGGACTACCAGGGCCCTGCGGGACCCTACTAGTCGGGACAGTTGGAGGGGCTGCTGTTTGCTGTACTTGTTTCTTTTGGTATTGTACTTTATGAGCTTTCTTGTACTTGTACCTTGTTTCAGAACTATTTAGACATGCATGTGACATTGGTTTTGGTTTATTTATATACACTTGTTCTTTTAATTTTTGGTGGTTGACTTATCGTATCTCCCGATCTTAAATAATCAAAAGGGTAATGCCTCCCATATTTGTGAAGACTCATACCCTTGGTTCTAGTCGCCACTCCAGGGCCTACTGGAGGTGGGACTCGGGGGGTCATTATCTCCCTTTCACCATTGCCAGCTCAGGAGGGTAATCTTTGGTGGGAGGGGGTCGTGACAGAATGGTATCAGAGCTGATGGTTGAGAGATAGGATGGAGTTTGGAGTTAGGGACAGTGAGGATTGCATGGGATGGTAGGTAAAAAGTGTTGGATGATCTTGTTGTGTGACATATGACAATGAAGACCAGCTAGGACACGGGATTTTAAGGCCCCCCAAGATCCAATGCAAGGACTTTGAGCTTACTGAATGACCAAGTGAACTACATTGATTGCAGGGTAGAGACCCTAGGAAAGGTACATGAATCATGATGATTGTGTTTTACTTGATTTGGGTGTTCTGGGAAAGAAATTGAAATAATGTGATAAAATAAAACCTTGAGATATTTCTTTACTACTTGGGAATATGCGGTCGATCTGATGAGGATTGACTGAGAGGAGGAAGATAGCGAGTGGCAGAAGACTCTCCATTATTTCCATCGGTAAACCCTCAAGAAGTATGAGGGTAGTACTTCAGATATGGAGATGGAGGGGTGGATTGAGGAGCTAGGGATTTCTTTTACCTTGATCTGTGCTCCAAGGGAGTACTGGGTTCCCCTAGAAGTCAGTCAGCTGAGAGGTACGTCGTGACAACAGTGGATGCTCTACCTCGGAGAGAGAAAAGTTGCAGAGGTTCCCTAGGCTGACCTTGAGAAGTAATTTTGAGAGGAATTCCTTTCTTCCATGATCAAGGCGGAGAAGTGGAAGGAGTTACTCTCCCTTCAGCAGGAGAGTATGTCAGTATGAGAGTTCGGAATCATGTTCAAGGATCTCCTGCGCTTTGCTCTGGATCTCTTTCTGGATGAGGATTCTCGGGTGAGACGATTGGAGGAGGCACTTCGTCCTTTGCTCTAGTTTGATGTTACCCCCTTCACCCTTCCGACGTACTTGGTGGTACAGAATAAGGAAGAGGATGTAGAGAGGATGCATTCATTGGGAGGTGCACCACGAGAGGGGATCTAGCCAGGTTTGTCGAAGGGGAAGGTAGTCATAAGAAGGTCTCCTGCGATGGGACCTTCCAGGTTCAGGCAAGTGGGAAGAGAGCCCCAACAGTTCTAGTTCAGATCTTTGGGTCCTCGTCCCTTTTTCACGGGTATAGGACTGAAGTGTTTTTCTTGTGGAGGTTTCAGGAACGTTCAGAGTCAGTGCCCGACCCAAGCTTAGTACGGTGGAGGTGGGAAGGTTCAGCTCCCACCTCAGTAGCCCCAGTTTTCGGCAAGGCCCTTTCAGCAGCAGCAGGAACATGCTCCCCCGAGGGCAGACATTGCAAGAGGAGGCCGACCTTTGGGTGCTCCTCAGGGACCTCGACCAAGGAATGGTCGGGGAGGTGGATGACATCAGAGTGGCAGAGGAGCTGGGCGTGGACAGTTTCACGCAGTAGAGTTGATAGCTTCAGCAAGACCAGAGGTGGTGCGAGGTACAATTTTTTTTCCAGCATTCTCGTTTCTGCCTTGTCCAATTCGGGAGATTCACACTCTTTTGTTACACAAATTCTAGCCCATTCTTTGGGTCTAAACGTAGAGAGACTTTCCATACCACTGGTTCTGAGTACACCAGTTGGGGGCCAGACGAGCGTATCTTGTGTTTGCCGGGGATGTGGGCTGACGTTGGGACCACCTCGATCTAGTGGGGATCTTCTTTTGCTATAGATGCACCCGTACGATGACATCCTAGGCATCGACTGGTTGTTTTCTATTAATTCTCTTACCGACTACTTCCGAAAAAGAGTCGTGTTCTCCAACGTCGACGGGCATCGTGTTTCTTTTGTTGGCGAGAGGAGCTATCAGGTGGGAAGCCGGCGTGTGGAGCCTCTCGTTTCCTTGTTAGGTGGGTTATCAGTGGTTCCAGCTGATACAGAGATGATGGTTGTCCCAGAGGTTGTTGGGGAGTTCCTCGATGTTTTTCCCAAGGAGGTTGTGACTCTACCCCCCCCCCCAATGTGACGTTGAGTTTGGGATATACTTAGAGCCTGGTGTCCATCCGATTTTGATGGCCCCTTGTCGGATGGCACCTTCGGAGTTGCGGGAGTTACAGATTCAGATTGATGATCTGATGGGGAAGGGTTTTGTTCGACCTAGTGTGTCGCCTTAGGGTGCTCGAGTTTTGTTCGTGAAGAAGGCAGATGGTGGTCTCAGGTTATGCATAGACTACCGAAGGTTGAATCAGGTAACAGTTAAGAACCATTACCCCCTTCCATGGATAGATGATCTCTTCGACCAACTGAGGGGATCAGGTTGGTTTTCAAAGATTGATCTACAATATGGATATCATCAGCTGAGGGTAATGGACGATGACATCTCGAAGACGGCTTTCAGGTGCAGGTATAGGCACTTCGAGTTTGTAGTGATGCCGTTAGGAGTTACGAATGCACCGGCTGTGTTCATGGGACTTATGAACTTTGTCTTCCAAGAGTTTCTGGACCGGTTCATCGTTGTGTTTATAGATGACATCCTGATCTACTCAAGATCAGAGGAGGAGAACGTTGAGCATCTCGTGGAAGTCT
Source organism: Viscum album (assembly GCA_963277665.1). NCBI lineage: Eukaryota > Viridiplantae > Streptophyta > Magnoliopsida > Santalales > Viscaceae > Viscum > Viscum album. The sequence goes on from OY728146.1 coordinate 530,922,522, forward strand.
TGGAAGTCCTTCGACACCACCAGCTTTACGGGAAATTGTCGAAGTGTAAGTTCATGACACAAGAAGTACACTTCCTTGGGTACGTAGTGTCTCAGCATGGAGTGTCAGTGGACCCATAGAAGATGTAGGACATTGTTTCTTGGGCAGCACCCAAGATCATGGCATAAGTTCATAGTTTCCTGGGGTTGGCATGTTACTATCGGAGGTTTGTTTCGGTCTTCTCTTGAGTTGCTGCTCCATTGAAATCTTTGACTATGAAGAACCAGGTCTTCCTATAGAGTGAGCAGTGCAAAAAAGCATTCGACTACCTGAAAGAGAAGTTGGTCAGTGCTCCCATACTCAGGTTTCCAGAGGAAGGATTGTTGTATGAGGTCTTTTGTGATGCTTCTGGCCTTGGTCTGGGGTGCGTCCTGATGAAGAAGAAGGTGGTGATATGTTATGGGTCTTGGAAGTTGCGCCCTCATGAGCGTAACTATGCCACCCATGACCTGGAGCTTGCAGTAGTAGTGTTTTCACTGAAGTTGTGGTGAATTTACCTCTTTGGGGAGCACTTTGTGGTCTTATCAGATCAAAAGAGGCCGCGTTATATCTTCTCTCAGCGTGACCTGATCTTATGGGAGCAGAGATTGGTCGAGTTCCTCTAAGACAATGACTTTGAGATCTCTTACACTGAAGTTAAGGGAAATGTTGTGGCTGATGCCCTGAGTAGGAAGTCACATAAGGAAGTGGTTCGGGAATCCACTGATGCTTGGAAAGAGATAGGTGAGTTGGCTTCCTTACACTTGTATACCAGTGTAGAAGGTGTTAGAGGCTGTTTGTTTCCGATGACAGTGCAGTCCTCCTTGTTACAGCAGGTGGGAGAGTCTCAATGGGGGGACTCTGAGGCAGAAGTGATGCAGGATCGTGTTGATCAGGGAAACGCTCTAGAAGGACGGTCAGAGGACAACCAACATTAGATGCTTTTCCATTGAAGGTTGTTTGTTCCAGAGGCAATGCATGAGGGAGTTCTCCGCGAGTTCCATAGCTCGTCCTTGGAGATACATCCAGAAGTTTCAAAAATGTACCGAGGCCTAAGGGAACACTTTTGGTGGGCCGAGGTGAAATGGGCAGTGGCAGAGTTTGTGGCTATGTGCATAGTGTGTCAGTAAGTAAAATCTGAACACCGTGTTCTTAGTGGTTTGCTGCATCCATTAGATTTCCCTGAGTGGAAGTGGGATGACATCTTGATAGACTTCTTCATAGGACTACCCAGAGGTCAGGGAGGTTATTATGCTATCTGGGTAGTGGTGTATCATCTGACGAAATCAGCTCACTTCTTAGAAATTGAGGAGTCAGGCCGGGTGAGTACCTTATCACAGAGGTAAGTAGACGAGGTGGTGTGTTTGAATGGAGTTCCGAAGACTATCATCTCAGACTAGGATACTCAGTTTACCTCACGAGTCTGGAGGGGGTTACAACATTCTTTTTGCTCCCAGTTACGCCTTAGCACTGCTTTCCACCCCTAGACTGATGGGCAGACAGAGCGGACTATCAAGACATTGGATGACATGTTGCGAGCATGCGTTCTGGAATTTGGAGGGTCATGGCAATAACACTTGCCTTTAGTAGAGTTTTACTACAACAACAGATTTCAATCTACTATTGGCATGGCACCGTTTGAGACTTTGTATGGAAGACCATGTCGTTCACCCAATTGTTGAGAAGAGGTTAGTGAGACAGTTGCTCTTGGGCCAGAGGTAGTGCAGAGCACCATAGAGAAATTCCAGCTTGTACGTGAGAGGATGAAAGCGGTTCAGGACCGACAAAAGTCTTCTGTTGATCATCGGAGGAGGCCCTTGGAGTTCGAGGTGGGAGATCATGTGTTCTTGAAGGTTTCCCCTCGACGGGGGTAGCAGAGGTTCAGGAAGGGGTGTAAGCTCTCCCCTAGGTTAATCGGACCTTTTGAGGTGTTAAGGCGAGTCGGCGAGGTGGCATATCAGCTAGCCCTACCACCTCAGTTGGAGAAGGTTCATGACCTCTTCCACGTCTCCCAGCTTCATCGGTACTTACACGATGACTCTCACGTTATCGACTGGGGAGATTTAGATATTGGATACGACGAGACATTCGAGGAATGACCAGTCAGAATCGAGGATCGTAAAGAGAAGGTGATCTGTGGATGAACCATTCCCTTGGTTCGTGTGTTGTGGATGCATGGAGGCCTCGAGGAGAGCACTTGGGAGCGTGAGGCTCAGATGTGCGCTCCGTACCCGGAGTTGTTTTGACATATGTTTCTTTGTTCTTCTGAGCTTTGTTTTGATGTTATACTTTGTACCTTTAATATATGGAATGCTTGGCTTGTCGGTTCTGAGACCTTTTGTTTCCTTGTTCTCTAGAAGTGTGTATCATGTCCGGATGTGTGGGAAAAAGGAAAAAAAACCTGATACTTAATCGAGACGCATTAATGTGGATGCGATTGAACCCATGCGGGTGAGTCAGTGCTGCCTAAAGCGGATAATATCTCAACATAAGAAAAAAGAATTTTCCCCAAACCACGTGTTCGGGAAGTGTGTGGGTTGTGCAGTCTTGGGTGCAGTACGAGTGGGAAAATCCTAATATATGGAAGTGGGATGAACCAATTCTTAATCGAGGCACATTAATGAGGATGCAATTGAACCTGTGCTGGCGAGTCAGTGAAACCTAAAGCGGATAATATCTCGACATAGGAGAAGGAATTCCTAACACATATAATTAGGGTTGATGGTTGGGTTCCTGTTATAACGAGGGCCCTAAGAGGTATCTTGTTGGGATCCTCTGGGTTGGATTTTGATTTCTCGGGGATGAGAATGTTTTAAGAGGTATCTGATGTAATGGCCCGGACCTCTCCGGCCCATTCCATTGTCAAAAAGAATGTCACGATGTGTTCTGGAAGGTAAAATGCACTTTCCCCACATTTTCAGAATTTTAAAACTACACACCATGTAATGTGAGTACACACCCTATTCCCCTTGACCGGGTATACCCTGTGTTAATGGTCGTGTCCTTGCCGTGTGAAATAAATGGGTACACGCCGTGTACCCCAATACTAAACACCATGTAGTCCCTCCCTGCATACGCGTTACCCTCAAACTGCGTGTGGACCAGTCAACGGCCGTGTGCTATGTTGGAGCTGTGTCCATGCCGTGTGAAATAAACGAGTACACACCGTGTATCCAATACTACATGACGTTTAGTCCCTCCCCGCATTCGTGTTACCCTCAAACCGTGTGTTGACCAGTCAACGGCCACGTACCGCATTGAAGGCCATGTTGGAAGCCACGTAGTGACTAGGTGAAATGGACGAGTACACGCCATGTACCATAAAGTAAATGCCCTATACATTTTTTTTTCACACCTATAAAAGGAGGGTTCCCATAATCCTTTTCAAATCACTCCTCTCATCCCCTTTCCTCTAAGCAGAGCTCTCCCAAGAGACTCGAAGGTTCCTTTTCTTCCATAACTTCTTCATCCGAGCTCTGATTTATGATCCGTCAGTGGCCATGGGATTGTAACGAAGAGGCGGAACTTCTGAACTTGGATTCGTTGTATTTCCTTCAGCATTTCCTTCCCAGCATCCACCTGGGGAGGTTTTTCCGGGATTTGACAGAAGTGACAGATGCCGATGACCGTCTTCTAAAGTTGATCCGGGGGAGCGTTGTGATCAGAACATGTTGAAGTAGGGATCTTACCTTTGTCTCTCTAAATTGTGCATCATGCGGGGTGGGTTTCCTCTTGTTTACGTGAAACACTTTTCAACTGGTTTAATGAAGATAATAACTGGCTTATATAATGGGGATGAGAAGTTGAGAATGCAGTTACTTTATTTTTATATCCTGTGATATTATGTTGTGAATTGAATAGGCTTATGCCTACTGAAAATCACGGTCGTTGGGGGCCTTTGCTTGTGCAATTAAATGTTTCCCTATCTTTCTAGACCATTTTTGTGAATGGGACTTTATTGAATGTGGAATTTGTATAATCATGTAAAGTTGGCTAATTTAAAATCTTAAACCCTTGTGCGATCACCCCGGTTGAATAAAATGGAATAATAAACATGTGGGTGTTGGATTAGATACGTGGCATGTAATGGGTGTGTTTTTTGGGTTGTTGTGGATCGGGTGAGCAGCAGGGCTGCGATTGGCTTGGTTTTGGGTTGGTGTTAATGCTATGGTGGTTGGCAGTGGGGCTGTAGGGTTGCGTTTGAATGTGAAGGAACTATGGGTTTTAAATAATAAATAAAAATTGTAAGAGTTAATAAATGGGGGGGAATGGTAATAGAACATGAATAATAATCAATGGGTTGGTTGGTTAATAAGAAGGGACTTGGTTGTGTTGATTGTGATTTCCTAACTTGATCTGTGGATGGCAGGGATATTCTTTATGAACGATCGATGTGGTTGGTTGTGAATAGTTTCCCAGAAGTTAAGGAACTAATAAACTGATTCTGTTGAAACATGAAAACTTAAATGGGGTTTCAGGATTGTTCGTTGTATGCATGCTTCGTGATAGTAGTGCTGAGGCACGTGCTCCGTCTCTCAATTTAAAAGCTGTAGCTTGGGCTGAGTGTTTGGTATATATATATATTTTTATCTTTGTGTTTTATCATACCCCACCCACGTTTAGCACTTAGTGTCGAACGCTCCCATTTAATGGGAGAGGGTGTTTTCCCCATAGTTACTAGCTCCTTCCTGGTCATTCTTCCCTAGGATGTGATGGCTTGAGGCGACCATACACCCAAGATTCTTCGGGTAGGTTTTGATTGGGGTGGTTTAGCCCAATACTCTTCGGGCAAGTTTTACTTTTTCCCAAGAACCATCAGGATGAGGCCCAGGTGTGTGAGGGCGGGATACGTGGTGGTGAGGCCCAGGTTTTTGCGGGCGGGATACGTGTTCGTGAGGCCCAGGTGTGTGCAGGAGGGATACGTGGTCGTGAGGCCCAGGTGTGTGTGGGCGGGATAAGTGGTTGTGAGGCCCAAGTGTGTGCGGGCGGGATGTGTGGATCTTGAGGCCCAGGTGTGTATGGGCAGGAATAGTGTGGCAGCGTCAGGACATTCTCTGTTAGGAAGAGCTGCTAACAAGTGGAAAATGGTGTGGGGTACACAATACTCTTGTTCTTATAAACTACTACCTATTGTGATTGTGTTTTTTTGTGAGTGTGGCTGGTGAGGTTGGGTAGATAGAATTCCTTTCTAGGTTCTTATGTTGTTCTCACGGGACATTTGGATGGCTCCCCACTTGTGCACGAGAGCTTTAGGTTTCCCTACTGAGTATACTTGTATGCTCACCCTACGTTTACTTTCAGGTTTCGAGGAGGACTACCAGGTTCGTGCGAGACCCTACTAGTCCGGAAAGTAGGACTGGCTGTAGTATGTTGTACTTGTTTCGTTTGGTATTGTACTTTTTGATCTTTCTTGTACTTGTACCTTATTTCAGAACTATTTAAACATGCATGTGGGACTGGTTTGGGGTTATTTCTATACACTTGTTCTTTTCCTTTTTGTTGGTTGAATTGTCCTATCTCCTCGTCATAAATAATAAAAAGGGTAATACCTACCATATTTGTGAAGAGTCATACCCTTAGTTCTAGTCGCCACTCCGAGGCCTACTGGAGGCGGGACTCAGGGGTCATTATCTCCCATTCACCATTGCCAGTTCAGGAGAGGCATCTTTGGTGGGAGGGGGTCATGAAAAAATAGAAGATAGAAATGATAACCTTAAAGTAATCCTCTATATTAAATTCTTTTTAAAACCTATCTCATTACCGTAGGAAACTCTTTTTCGTAGGGGGAGTACATTTTCATAAATCATAATTTTATTATTCAAAATTTTCGTAATAAATATTTTTGTAAGAAAAATTTTCATATTAAAAAGTTTCAAAATCAAAATTTTCATAATCAAAATTATAGTGATCAAATGTTTTGTAAAAAAAAATCGTAATAAAGATTATCTTAATTAAAATTTTCCTAACCATTTTTTTTAATCTTAAGCTCTTCCAAAATAATTTTCCCCATTATGGAAAAGTATCATAAAAATATGAAAGGTATGTTTATTTTTTCAAATTTTTGTAATAATATTATTACATATTGGTATTTTATTATTATTGAAATATTTTAGTATTCAAATTTTTTAAAATATGGATTTTTTTTCCAAAAAAAATATCCAAAGATCAGAACCTATAAAATTTATTCTTCAGCTACCATCAAAACTGTTAGATATAATCTAGAGTTTTTCACCTATTGGATCATTCAAGGAAGATGAACCGTCACCTCAAACACCTATATAAGGACCCCCGATGGTTGTCCTACATCAATCTTCAAAGCTTTGTTGTGCTGAAGTACAGATTCTCTACATAAGGTTGTTCAAAATATTTATGTTTTCTATAATTCCGAATGACTGTGAAAGCTTCTCCTCATAACGAAATGTCTTCAGTGAAGGAAATATCTGAATGGAAGATATATAGAGAAAACATAGTTGAACCAAAATTCATTGCTAAGTGTGATTCTATTATTTCAATGAATATTAAGACAAATGGTTGGGAGAGCCTATTTATTTCCAAACCGAATGCACATGATCCGATTTATCAAGAGACAATGGTTGAATTTTATGAATCATTAAGATTCTACATTGAATGAGGGAGAGATATGTTTTTCTTAAAGTGCTATAGAAAGACCTACTCCCTTTCCTACAGTAATTATACAAGATTAATTTGAATTCTGGGTGAGGGTGAAACAGAAATTTTTACCCACATGCTACCATATTTAGAAGGATATTTCATTAAAGAAATAGATTTAGAGTTCCTTGGTCTATCAAAAGTAAATAATGTAAATATTATCCATCACTCTATAAACTTACAGATTCTTGAGTTATGGGTACAAGGTATTATCATTCTGAGAAAAGGGAATAAGGATACCCCGGAGAAAAGTAACATCTATATTCTGAAGTTCTTAGTGAACCTCAAGAAGATAAAATGGGTAAATTATAACTTTATCACAATTGATAATATAAAAAATGATTCTATGAAATCTCAAATTATCATGAATCCTACTCTTATATCCAAGATTATAGTTCTTTGTCTCGTGTCTTTAAAAATTCCGTGTAGTTCAAAGCCAAGGAATTACAATGTAACATTGTCGAGTGATGATATAATAATGATAATGAAGGTTGGTTTTTCTATTGAATCATAAGAATTCTTTGATTATTCTGAATTACAAATATAACATCTTTCAATGAAACCGAAAGTGGCTGAGTCTTCCAAGAAGGGTGGAAAGAATAGGAATGAGAAGGAACTGGAAGAGAAGGAAAAAAATCATGCGTCTAAGGAAACTCCATAAGAACCACCTAATCCAAAAAATAAAAAGACATACCCTGATGAATTGGTTTCTATGTGGAGAGAATACAAGAAGAATAAGAATGAATTCGAGCATAGTTTTGGCTTGGACACTACTGAGGAAATCATTTTAAAATTGAATGCTGCTGAAAATATTGACAAGAATGAGAAAGAAATGTTGTATAGGAAGAAGATGTCGGAGGATAAAATCATTCAATCCCTTCTCAGGAATGCTAAGAAATATTCTAAACAAATTGAGGTACTAGAATAAATTTTGTAAGAATCACTTCTTGTGACTCTAGGAAAGAAGATAGTGATTTCAGAACCAGAAAGAGAAGAAGAAATAGTTCAAGGGGAAGAAGTGGAAGAAAAATAAGAAGGAAGGAAGGAAGTGGTGGTACCGAAGACATTATAAGGAAAGTAGAGAGATATCATGAGAATGATTTTATTTCTGAGAACCATTAAATCTGAACTTCTGAATCCAAATCATTAAACATTTCTTCTCAAGGAAAGGAAGAAAAGGGTCAGGACGATGTCAATAAACTATCTAAAGAAAAGAGTAGAAAAAAGGACATTCCTTAGCCAGAGGATCTAGTTGCAGGTGCTGAGAAATAAAATCTTTATGAAGAAAAGATTTTTCAATTTATAGATAATGATAATGAATCGGCCAAAGCAAAAGAGATCATTTCATGAGCAGATAAAAGAATTTTTTTTTGGATTATACACCTAGGAAATATTTTGAGAAAAAAGATAGATGATACTGGTTTGTCAAAAAGGAATGTTGAAGAGATAGAAAAATAATCATCACTAACCAAACAGTCTGGTTCAGAATTTTCCTCTCTTGGACACAATTTAGTTGTTAAATATTTTAAAATACTGGTTGATAGTATTCCCTTATTTCTGAGTATAGACTCGATGTTCCAGATGCTTCAACACCCGTTTAATCAAGAAGAATATTTATTCACCATTATTATTGATAAGTTTTTCAATCTTGAGATCAATTTCAAAACATTCCTCATTGAATATAATTCCCAAAAAAGACCATGCAATGAAATCACAAAATGGTCAAGGAAAACAATTGAAGATATGAGAATCCTTGATGATTTTGAAGAAAGTGTGAAGGATTATTTTGACCCTAAAGATGGGAAGTTTAATTTTATTACTAATTTCATTTAGGAAAATATAAGTCTCGAATAAACAAATCGGAAGCATGAAGTCAAGGATTTGAATGTGAAGCTTAATTCAGTGGAAATGAATTGGAAGAGGGAAAGAGCTCTCAAAATATAGTTTAAAGAAAATATTTCTGAGCAATAATATCTTTTGAATGTTGAGGCAGCTGTTCTATAGGATTTGGAATAAATGATCAAATCCTTAGAGAAGAAAAACAAAAATCAAAATTAGCTGCACAAGTGCGTGGGAAAAGATAAGAAATAGATAAAGAAGATGAAAACCATCGTAAATAATTTAATACCAATGAAGAAAGAAGGATGATTCCTTTTCTTAATCTAATCATTTGTTGTATTTTCTTATTTTTATAAATTCTTTCAATAATAATGCAATATTTTGTTGTTCTTCATATATTTCATTTTTTACTGCTAATTTTTCAGGTACTATATTTTTTCCCATTCCATTTATTCATTTTTGAAAATCACAGTGTTGTAGAAAGGAATGATATAAATAATTATAAGTAAATAAGAAATTTCCCTATGTAAGGGGGAGTTCATCTAAGGAGAAGTTATTATCAAAGTAGATTTTTTATGAAAGAAAATTTAAAATCTTATTCAGTAAATCTAGAATACGATCCTTAGGGATTTCAAAACCTAAGGGAGAGTTATCCATATTCACTATGTTTCATATGTAAAGGGAGAAAAGTTTTTATTTTCAAGTTCATAATAAAAACTGGAAGTCCTTATATAGTTTTTCGAAATGATGTTTGTGATTTCCAAAAAGTGGGTTATTTTTAAGTCAATAAGCTTTATTTATGATAGTTTCATTCCTCTATGTTTTAAAAATCACAATTACTCTATCTTATGGAAAAATTAATTTTTTTCTACCCTAAGGAAATTTATCCTAATCTTTGTTTTCATTGATCATTTTATATTTTTTCTAAATCTAACTCATATTATTTTTAAGTCTAAAATTCTATTTCATTTAAAAACTCGTAATCTTGTAAATTCATTGATATAGATTATTCTTGTTTCCGGTGCTGAATTCAGACTCTGAATTATCTGAAATATAGACTCCAAATTCACTAAAATCCAATCTCTGAGTACTATGAAATTCAGACTCTAATCTCTCTGAAATTCAGGCAAAAAATTCTATGAAATTCATACTCTGAATTCTATGAAATTCAGAATCTGAATTCATTGAAATTGAGACTTTTAATTCCCTAAAATTCAGACTCTGAATTATCTAAAATTCAGACTCTGAATTCCTCAAAATTCAGACTCTGAATTCCTTATAATTCAGACACCTAATTCCTCAGAATTCAAACTATGAATTATATAGAATTCAGATTCCGAATTTATTGGAATTCAAAATCCGAAATCTATAGAATTCGGGTTCCAAATTCCTTGGAAAATAGAATCCAAATATTCACATATTATAGACACATAATGATTTTTTGGTTAGACTATGTTATTTATATTTCATTAGAATTCGAAAAATTATATTTGGTTTAGAAACAATATTTTTCCTATATGTGTTATTATTATTAAATGATGTCGTGCATTCTATTACTAACTCACCATTGTTTGAGTGACACATATATTTTTCCCTTCAAAATTCACGAGAAAATATGAACATTGGAGGAGGGATTTGACCATTGAAGAAGTGCCTATAAATATGATCACATTTGAATGATCTCCAAAATCCCTCTTGATCACTCGAGAGATTGTATACTTGTGAAGTGATTTCTAGAGAGACAAACTCTCCTACCTTGTGTGTAATGAACATATTACTCAGCTTGCTTCATTGGACTCTGATTATTGCTGTGTATAATCAAGGAATTCTTTTGATTTGAAGACAGAGGTTCCCACTACCTTAATGTTTGAGGGATTGTAGGGATAGTAAGACCTATTATGATATTCCAATCGAGGGTTTACCCTAGTGTGGGTAAGACATACATTCTTGAATGTATAAATCAAGGGACCTTTATCCAAGGTTGTTGGATAACCTTCTATTTGTGTTAAAATATTTAATACTTGTTATTTTTTTGTTTCATTTTTATTTCTGCTGTATTTTGATAAAGGATGAATGTATAACCTTCTTAAACATTCTTGTACTCTATTATACTCTGATAAGTAATATTCTATATTATTTGAAGTATAATATTTTCTTTGTAACTTTCTTTTTGTTTTGTTTCTAGAACCACATTTCCAGAACCCAGAAACCTTGTGGAACTAAAAGTGGTCTTGTGAATTTACCATGTTTAATCTAGTTAAAGATAGTTTTAATTAAGGTTAAAAACAAATGTTTTTAAACATTAAATTCACTCCAATCTTGTAATTGACCATATAAATTCATATTTCTATCCTACAATAATCAATCAAAACATTATAATATATTATGGTCTCTAACTCATTCTCTGGTAAATTTTTGGGTTTTTTCATAAGTGTATATTTTTATATTCTAAGATACATTAGGAAGGATTAAATTGAATATTTTGAATATGCGCCGTCATTTCCATTAAATATTTTTTTTTATTTCAAGAACCCATCCCCCATTAAAATTTTTACATGTCATCTCTAATTCATAATTTCCTTGGGAAATTATGTTGTGGATATGGTTAAACAAACTATATATAAAACAATAAAAAATTCCTTTGAATTTATAACATTTGATACCAATTATTTTTACAAGATGATAATATGTTATAAATTTCAATAAGTCTGAAATTAAATTTAAACAATTTTTTAATTTTTTTTTCATAGATAAATATATTGATATATATGAAATTAAAAAAAGAAAGGGGACATGATATTTATATAGTATTTAATATTAATGTGATTGTATAACTACTTTTAATAATGTCAATGTGATAGTATGTAACAAACTAAATATTTTCCTAAATTATGATAATTAGTCAAAACCCCTTACAACCACAATTTATACTCCTCGCCACATAAAAACCATCATGTGAATTTCGAAAATGGAGGCACAAAATAAAAACATCCTTCAAGAGTGGACGAAGAACCAACATTTCCATTATTCAGATAAAGGAACAACTGAAAACCCCTGAATTTTATTTGACCAAAGCACAACTAAAGACCTAACTTTTACTAAGGAGCTGTAACTGATCTCAGCCTAATTTAGTTATTAAATGAATAATCAAACATTAATGGATATAGAAAATAGATATGAATAATGTATAAAAAATAAAAATACAATGAAATATATGAATTTCAAGGTATCCTCTATCATTATTTATTAATTAGGAAAAGGATTGTGGAATCCTAATAAAAATGATCACAATAGTAGTGATTTCTAGATTATAGACTGAGTCCTTTTATTTTATTGTGCTTAATTATTTTTGTGATGTGGTCCATTTTTTGTACCTAAAATTTGATGATATTCACTATTTCAATACAACTATAATTATATAGTTTGATTATGTATTTAATCATAAAAAATATTTAATTAATTCCTGATAACATTAAAATTAATAATCCTTGTACCTCATTCTTTTCTAAAGTAACCAGTCATTGAACAGTATTGAAGAATAATGAACATCATAATAGTGGTTCATATATAAATAGTGGTTATTTGTGTTTTTATAAGTTATCCACATGTTATTTTTTCATAAATGATTAACAATAATATTCACATGGACTATCTTTCACTCTTTAAAATATAAAACAATTTTCGTAACAAGTCATTAATATTAAATTAGAAATTAATTGTTTAGAGAAATAAATACACCCACTAATTAATCTTAAATTTTTTAATTATTTCAAACATTTCATGCATAATTTCAATATTAGAAATATTTGTAAGTATTTGAATTCAAATATATATATATATATATATACAATCTTAAAAAATGTTAATGAATAATTGAAAAAAATAATATTTAAAATTTGTAAGAGTGAATTAATTTTATATGATCATAGTGAATAATAGTTATTTCCATGTGATTCATTCCATAAGATTCATCCATTACATTTTATGAGTAATTATTATATTATTTAATGAATCATTTTCCAGAAAATACATTTCATAGGTTGTTTATAATTGAAATTATGATGTGTTATAGTTAGTGTAGTAACATTTTTTATTGAGTTTAAAGTTTATCCTCGATGTTTTTTGAATCGGGAAACAATTGAAAAATGTGATTAATTCATAAAAACTAAAAATTTAAGCTCATAATATGTTATTTAAATAAAAACTTATTGAAAAAAAATTATAAATCACACTGTAATCACTACATATCCCAAATAACTGTATATAAATTTTTTTAAATATATTTTTTAATATGTTCAATTATTTAAACCTTTATTCAGAGTATAGAAAATAATATTATATATTTTCTATGCATTTATAATATGAATTCATTGGCTATAAATTCGTTTAAAAAGAAAATAAAATAATTTCAAGGTAATGTGGGCCATTTTTTTGAAAACTATTTTATTCACATTATGTATTTTTATTTTAATAAATTAAAATAAATTATATTCATAAAGGAATATAATTATATTATTATATTATATATTTGATACAGTAATTTTAAATTTATTTAATGGTTTTTACTAGGAATGTAATAAGCATATATTTATATGTTATGCTTTTAAATTCGTTTTTTGTAAAAAAAACTCCAGGTATTTTCTATGGTCATTTTGAAATTAATTCATACCACATAAAGAAATTTTATATATTCAAAATTTTATATATTTGGAATCATCATGTAAAAATAATATATTATGGAAAATTTAATATTTATTCATAATGAATAGTAGCTTATGTAAAAGTTCATTACTATATTAAAGGATCAAAGGGTTAATAAAGGGTTAAACTAAAGAGATAATGGTTTAACTAACCCGATAATTATATAAATACAATATTATGAATGTATTTGCACCATAATACAAAGCGTCCTCTTAATTGATTTTTTTTATATTTATCAGTAAATGTGAATTTATATTTTTAAATGGTGAGAATTATTAGATGTATGTTATTCCAATTACTTATAAAAATGAACCACTTCAATTATATTATTAACACATCATTGAAGCACATAGATCATGAAAAACATGCCCAAATAACTTATAAAAATCACATTACATGTTTTGAAGGTGCCTTCATTATCAAAATAGCAACCCAATTGTCCATAAATAGAGATCTAAAGGAGGTTTCAAAAGGAAAAGGTATAACTATAAACTGAGTGTCTTCATATTTATTTATTGTTAAATATATTTTTTATATTATATAACAATGGTAAAATAAAAATATTTTTATCATTAATATAGTTAAATTTTATTATGATGATGTGACAACCCCTTCTAATGTCATTTTTCAAACAATGAGAAATTAAATCATCACCCGTGAGTAGGTTCAGACAACCGTCTCCAAATAGAAATGCAATTATATTCTCATCAATATCTCATGAATGTATTTATTAGATAATTTAAGTATTGTGAATTAATTTATTTTGATTATTATTGTTTTTAAGGTTCAAATATCATATACCTTTGTATTATTACACTCATTGGAAGATGTTAATGTTTCTCATGCTTATTTTTGTCCAACCATCTCTTTAAAGAGATGTTACTCATTTTTAATTTTCACATTATATGTATAGTAGTGGAAAAATTTAGGTTGAATTTATGTGATATTTATAAATAATTATTATTTTATAATGGTGGGTTATTATTTACCATTAATTCGTTCTATCCATTGAAAAGTGAAACCATCACATGTGTGTTCCTATGATCTACCATCTCCATGGATAGATAAAAGTCAATATTCATCATCACATTTTATTAATGTTAATAAAAATATTTATAATGAATATATATTAAAATTATAATATTTTTATCTTTAGATATAATATTAATCAATTACCTAAGGTAATGGAATAGAACCATCAAACCACTGTATGCCACAGTACTGGAATTTTTTATACTCAGATGTTGAATTCATTAATGTTTTTTTATGAAAGGGTAATTGTAAATTCTAATGGAATTTTATATTATACAAGAATTATAATATGTTTTTACAATATATTTATAATAAATATAATTTTATTATACAAGAACATAAGAGTATGTGCAAAGAAATTAAGGAACTCACTTAAGGGTTTATGTTACAATATCATTTTTAATTGGATTTTTTTTTAAATCTAAATTGATAGAATTATATACTATTTAAATAGTAAACACTGCATATTTTATTATCTTATATCTGTTATTATATTTTTTTTTTATTTTCCTTTTATTCTAGTCTCTTTTTTTAATTTAAATTTTCAAAACCTTTTTAAGAAACTAAAAACTTATTTTATCGTTTGTTGCTGAATTTTTTCTTCAATATAAATAGTATTTAAGTAATTTATAAAATTTTATCTTCTATTATCCAAGGATTATTTAAATTTATTTTAATACATCTTTTAATTTCTTTTCAATGTATGAATATGAAACTTTTACTATGACATATATATAGTTTACTTTTTATATTTTTCAATATGGTTGAATGAAATGTCAGTTTTAATATATACCACAAAAATGGATTTTCCCACCAATATGAAAAATATTTTCATTGAATATTTCTTTACAATATTCCACTTATATTTTTATGGAAATTGATTATTTAAATATTTTTTGAATTTTTATTTAAAATTGTATCATAATAAAAAGATAATTTTTTCAATCTATCAAAGAGGTGTTCAATTGTTATTTTAAGGTATTTTTTATCTGTTACAACATCATCAGATGTTTATATTAATTTATTTGGAAAAAATATTATCATACCATCAATTTTATTTAATTTTATGTATTATTATTATATTATATGATAAAATTTATGATTTCATTTCCATGATATATCATATGATGGAATGGTGAATGCTTCTATGATATTATAAAACATATATATAGGTTTAAAAATATATAGTTGGTTTTTCTATAATTATATATCGCTAAAATTCAATGTATAATTTTTTATATCAGATTTCATAATGTTAATAGGTTGGGGAGTGAACAGATTTTATGGATTAAGATATGTTTGGGAGTGAACCCAACTAATTATACGACATTTTACAATATGTGATGATGTTGTTGTAAATGATACATGACTGATGAAATTATATTTTATTCCTATTATTGTGATAGAATTACATTGACATCACATTATTAAATTTTTATTCTCAATTATGTAAATACATATTTATTATGATTCCTCACTCTTAATAAGTGATTATCATGATCCCAAACCATAATTATTATTTTATGTTTTAATATTTTCATTGCTTTATATCTCCAATTGTTACCATTTTGGAATATTTGATCTCCCCCTTTCTTATGTTTCTATTTTTCGAATGATATTAAGAATGGATTAATGTACAATTTTTCTAAAATGGTATGATGATAGAAGAAAATTGTGGGATATAATGAAGATATTTTTGTAAATAAGTTGATTATGTGGAATGACTTAAAAAAATAAATTAATCCTTTAATATTAATGGGTGTGTATTATTGTTAAATATTTTAAAATTTATCTAATACAATTGAATGTTTATTTACAACTTACTTGGTATAACTATATTTGAGTTAGGGCAAGGTTAAGTTTTTTTGGATACTATGTTTTGAATATTATAAGGATAAAACATAATAGATCCTATGATGAACTGAAAATAAATTTTTTTAATTTTATTATGTGATATTTTGATAAAAAAGACTCATAATTAAGGATATATTTGAAATACTTTAACAAAATTATAGGGTTTACCATATTTATTAACATATACTAATTACTATAAAATGATTTTTTTGTACTATTAAATTGTCTAAAGCAATTGGAATTGGGTAAGAAAGGGATGTGGTCAAAATGAAATGATTTTCCTCCTAAGTAAATGTATATAATTGGATATAGAATATAGAATCTCATTATTATGATCATATAACTCCCTCAATTCCTAAATGATTCTTACAAACCAAATGAATAATATAGCGACTGACACACCATTTATAATTTCATTCAGAAACATCAATATTCTTTTAGTGGTTCCTCTGATATTCATGTTTTAATACAATGGGTACATGCCAATGTAAATTTTTCTTATATTCTCTAGTGATGAATAAAATAAAAATAAGTCCAAGCATTGTATTTTTTGAAGGATAATTAGACCATAGATTGAATCATATTGTGAATACGTGGAAGGATGATGAAATTGTCTCAAAAAAATATTTTTTTTCCGAGAGAGTATTTTTTAGAACATAACTTCTCTAAACACTTCAATTAAAATGGAAATGGAGTTACTTGAGAATAATAATATGGATGATAAATCATTTGGTACCTATGAGGAATTTTTTTAAAAACATTTAAAGTGTTCTTATGGTTTTATTATCTACAATAAATGAAATATTACTCAATTATTTGGTGGCTTAATGATAAGTATCTTAAATGTGTTGCCAATAAGAGAATTTAGAAGGAAAGAATAAATAGTTAGATTCACTCTGAAGGTAGAAAAATTGATTTGATATTCTCATCATTCACATTTTTCAGATAATAACATAAGGTTTTTTTAGGAAATACTAATTATTGATCCCATGGAGGATTGAAAAGGTATATTTCATTATACCATATGGGTGGAATGAATCATGAAGAAAATTATCATAATGGATGTTTTAAATATTTCATGTTGTAAAACTTATATGGTAGAGAAAGTGAATGAAAAAAGGGATCTAATTGTAAAACCCAATGAAATTAAAGTGGAGAGAGATTACCTGAATTCAACACCTATAATCCAATACTACAACTACAAGGAATATATGTATTATTCCAACAAATGAATAAATTCATAGTAAAACTAAAATAATCATTGTGAGAAACCTATAAATCCAAGATACAAGCTTAAATCTCACGTAACCACAATCACAAAAGATGGTCATGAAAACAAAGTGTTGAAAGGTACACATATCATCCACTCGAGATCTGGAAATGCCTGAATAGATTCTAGTTCATCCATATCTTTTATATATTTGTAATTTTTTAAGGGTATTTTATGAGCAAATTATGGATTAAATCATGAATAATCAATGAAAACATATAATTATCCCACCTTGTTCGACTAGATACAACACCCAATCATAGTCTATATAAGGCTCGAAAAGCATTCTTAATCACTATAGTTGAGTGATTGGAACCTACGTATCAATGTGAATTTCCAATGGAATGACATAACATATGAATCAAAACAAAACATGTTTCATGTATAACAATAAAGTAAAAAAATCATTCTGAATCAAAAATTAATATTTAAAAAATATAAAGACATTAACAAAAAATCCTAAATTCTAAATCCAGAAATTAAAAAAAACAATTCAGTATGTGATCATTTGTCACTAGCATCACAAACCACCATGATAGTCACATGAACCAAGAAAATTCATCATGATAGATTACCCCATTACCTTTATATTTATACAAAAAAATAAATCTTCATACACCTAAACCCTTATTCATGGTGTCGGTAAAACATCTAGTAGGATACCACAATCAATACATAAATTTTCTATTGCCATTAAACCATTATTTCAATCATTAGAGAGAAAATTTCCCTTAAATAAAATTCATTTTTCAAAAAATCCAAAAAACTCATTTAATTTTGTTTAAAACATTATATATTCTAATTATCCATGAATATGATAAAAATAAATTAACATAAATATAGGTAAATGGTAAAATCTATACACAGAAATCAAATAATAAACATGTAAGAATCAAATCCTGAAACATTATCATTATGAATAAAAAAATGAAAAAAATGGGATCTACCCGCGGGAATAAATAACTAAGTTGAAAAAATAATATTATATAGTTGAAATGTGTATCCATGGATTATTAGTTCCACAAAAATATATTAGTATCACTAATATAACACATTTTGGTACCACAATCACTAATATTTACATCTATCCAAAACATTAAACACAGAAGAATCCAACGTGTTGTGATTTCTAAAATATTTACGTAATACATAACCCATTTTTAAAAAATAAATTGAAAAATAATTATAGATCTCATTATTTAGAAAATATTTTTTATTCTACATTATAATTGAGATATTAAATCGAACATAATAAATTTTTAAAATAAACTTTTAAGAAAACCTATATTAAAAATATTCCCCATGACATAAAAGAAACATTTACAAAATAAAAGTGCACATTGATATTAAAAAAAAATTCTTAAGCCCATCCATGGGGAAAACCCAAAAAAAATGTATTCCATGAGAAATAAAAAATCTACAGAGACACTAATATCTCTAATGGAGGAAAATTGGACAAATATTAAAAAATTGATTGGAAATGAAGTGACTGTGTCCTCAAACCATTAGATCCATAATGAAAATTATTATCTCCTTTTAAAAACCTATATATTAGTCTATCACTATCCTTTATAGGCTTAACTCATGATAGAGATGAGATATATTAGATATATCGATAAATAAGAGGATAAAATGTATAGAAATAATAACATTCATCAAATATATATTCTAAGTCCGAAGGATATTCAACCAATAAAAAATTATGAACCTACAAGAATTAAAATTAAATTCTTGGTCAGGATAATGATAGATTGTTGTAATGTTTGATTCTAAATCATGTTATTGTGTCCTGGTCATTTTCAAATTGTAATAATGTCTAATAATTCCCACAATTAAGTAACATAGTGAGACAAAACATCTAATAACTATGCATTACCTACCCCACATTGAAAAATTAACATGAAAAACTATGAATATATTAATGTTTATTGAATACATACACAAACCATGAAGTACTTACTTCATCATCAAAACCAAATCACAATGTGATTTGGGAAATTATTTTTGGTTAGAAAAAAAGTTTATAACCCATGAAACCACCATTAGAACAAAAACCAAACTCATGGAATATATTTTTCTCTATAATGGTTAGAAAAATAAAGATCATCCAATGAAAAACATAATTATAGTTTGAATATATATATAACACATAGTTAATATTACCCCTTCCCAGACAATGTGAATGGCCTCTTTCACCTTGAATTTTAACATCTCAATCCTCTCATCTAGAATACATTTATAACTTCATGAAATGAAAAAAATATCAATGTAAAAAATTCATACATCATAGAGGGTGTCACAATCCCCTCACCAACATTCCCATTTTTACACTCCGATAGAACTGTAGTTTATTGAATCTCAACCAGATAATTCCTCTATTTCTTCCTTAGTGATTCACACTCCAATATCTCATTGTTATTGAATCAAAAATATGATATTACATGGAGAAAAGGAATAATTTTACTGGAAAATATATTATTCCAATTATCCATAATATAAATAGGTTTATTAAACCCTAATGTATTAGATAGAAGATCAACATAATCAATTTCTAATATATAAGTACATTTTCATTTTTTACCACCATAGATGGGAATCATGAAATACATCATGAATTGATGTCAATTAAGAGAGTAATTTGAACTAATATACAAAATTTCCATGATGTTAAATGATCATTTGTGCTGAAATTTACTTTGGCATGATAATAACATTTATTCATATACAATGATGTTCAAATTAGGTGAAACCATATGAAAAATTCAATCAACTTCCAAACCTCAAAAAGGAAAATATGATAGTCTGCATAGTATATCTACTTACTATGCGATATCATTAACCACTTTCAGATCAACTACACATTATTATCATATATTAAACAATACTACGTCCAATCAAAAACTAATATTCTTACTCCAACGAATATAAAGTATATTTATATTCCCACCAATAAAATTCATTAAAAGGATGCATTTTATTTTTAACTCAACATCAATTCTAATAGGTGTACTCATCCATGGGAAAATCCATCTCCCATAAACCATAAAAATAAATTACACATGCCCAAAGAATATCCTTATGAATATCAGTGGATCACGTATATCTTCCATCCATATAATTATGATACATCATTCTCAACTTCAATTGGGTACACATTTCCTTGTGTAAACCTTTCTAAAATATGGATATAAATAAATAATCTCTATCAAAAAAATTATATGGAACTTTGTGGATCATATTATATCTTGTACATATAGATTTTTTATTTATTCTATCTTAATCATCTCCACAATTGAAATGGAATTATTTTTTGTCATCAGTCAAATAATGATCGCTGAAAATGTATCGTTCCAAATCGGAGTCTATTGTAAGGCCACTATGAATTTTTTAAATATCTTACTCCACATCCATACCATAGTGGGTTACTTATGAATGAAATTTTTTGTTCTATAGTTATCTTCCATAAAATTTTTGCATGTTAGGACACGTGATATAAAGCTTACTGTAGACCACCTCTAAACTAGCCACTAATAGTGATGCATCAAATAAAAGTAGATATTTTCATTCCCAAGGTGTAAAAATAACAAAAAAAGTACACCATATAATTAATCTTATATTAATATTGTCAAAATAAAAAATATACCACAACATCAAAAAACACAATCAGGTTACCAAGACTATGCAACCAAGGAATCCCTAAAAATATATTTGCTAAGAATTATGAATCATTGTATGATTCCTTTCAAAATATATTCTGATAATAAAAAAGAAGAATCATATATCACACATGCTAAGGACAAAAACCCATCATATTCTTATATGTCCTTGTGAATCATAGAAAAAATACTCAGAAAAAACTACTCATCTATTGTTTTTTTATGATAGAGTTTTTAAAATATTTCTTAGTATAACTGTAATGGCTCAGACCCCCCTGGCCATTACATTTCCCAAATATGGCTCCAAAAAAATAGTGGCACTGGTCATGGTGGCACTGGTCACTATGGCATCGGTCACAGTGGAACCGTGATGGTGACACCATGACAATGGCACTGTAAGGTTGACACGGTGACGGTGGCCCCATGTCCTCACCCAGCCCTCCATTTTATTTTTCCAGTCCCGCACCCGCAACGTATTTTTTGTTGTAAATTAATTCATTTACCCTTTTTAAATCCATTTAAATCTCATAATTAATTCCTAGAAATCCCATGAAACATCCCCGATGGAGGTTATTCAACAACACCTTAGTATCATCGTGTGTAAATTCCCACCAATGTAGGAAACCATGATCTGACTTCCCAGGCATTCAAAATTTCTGTATCTTTTAATAGTAGGATAACCTATTTATATCTCAAGCTATAGTTTCCTTCATCTTCTTCTCAGATAGTTTTCTTCTTTCTTCCTTGTGCGCTTGGAGTCTCATCTTCCCATGGCTTGTGGTGTGCCTCTGTTGGAGATTTCTGCATCTTTTGGAGTCCACATAATTCCTCCCCTACAAGCCGCGCATCCCCTGTTCTTAGCACGTAGAGAAAAACATCGATCCTTGATCAACCTAGAATTGTTTTTTCTTCCTCTCTCATCCATGTGTATCATGTGGGGTGGGTACGCTAATGTTTCTTTGGGAATAGATGAAACCAAACCTCAATAAAGATAACAAACAGACTTTAAAGAATGAATGGAAGGGGTGTGAATAATGTACAGCTGTTCTATTTTCTCCTCTTCGTTGAATATTATTTTTTGAATTGTGTGGGATTATGATAACTGAAAATCATGTTTTTTGGTGGTCTTACTTTACGCATTAATAAACCCTTGTCTTCTGTGATGATTAAATGATTGTAACATGGTAATTTGTTAATCACGTAAACTCGGTGGCTTAAATTGATACCCAGTAAACATAAAGCCTTTTGTGGTCACCCCGGTTAACCAAATAAAAGAAGAAAATAATTATTGATGTACTTGAACCTGGAATTTTCTCTACTCTGTTTTGGTAGTAGGTGTGTTGTTTTTTTTGTTTGCTTATTGGGTGATGTGGGTGAGGATGGGATCCTCTTGGTTGTGAGTCTAAAACTGTGTGGTTTCTCTGCTTGTGATACGAATTGGGGTGGAATACTCTACTATTTGTGTATCTTTGGTTCAAGGTTTTGGGGATGTGAGGCTGTATCTTGAAGCCTACTTTGGTTCCAGTACATTGAGGGATCTCACTTATCCATTTGTTGTTGTGACTTCACAAGAGAACTGGGTGTGAATGCTTAAATTATTGTTTGGATGTTTCTCTTTTCTTCGCTTTTGGTTATGCCTGTTAGTTTCCCCGTAGGGAAGGAATTTACTTAAATGAGATCACTTGAACATGAAGAAAAGAATGGGTTAAATGGGGAATTGGTTTTGGGAATGAGTTGTGACTTGGCCGTGAGTGTTCTGGCTTCTTTTATGAATGATTAATAATAAGGGTGTTATGCCTGGGTTGGCTTTGGGAACCCTAGGTTGGGATGAGTGCTTGTTAACTATACATATATCTTTAGTTTTTATGTTTTATTATTCACATCCCACCCAAGTTGAGCACTTAGTGTCGAACACCCCCATTCCATGGGGGAGGGTGTTTTTCCCAACACTCCTATTAGTGGCCGCCAAAACTCTTCGAGCACACTATGATGGCCTGAAATCCATTATTAGCCCAAGAATCTCCTGGAAGGGTAGTGTGGTGGTTGTCCCAGGTGTTTTCGGGTAGGTTGTTTCCAAAGTATCTTCGGGATTAGGCCCAGGTGTCTTCAGGCGTGACAGTAGCTTTCTGTCCCATGTGTCTTCGTGCATGGAAGTGGTTGTTCTGGCCTAGGTGTTTGCGGGCATGGTTATGTGTGGTTGTTTTGGCCAAGGTATCTGTGGGTGGGATAGTTATTATGGCCCAGGTTTTTGCGGGCGGGATGCATGGTTGTGGACCAAGTGTTTGCGGGCGGGTGTGGTAGTGGGACTACGGTGAGAATGGTGGGATTGGTTCGATGCATAAGATGTCTTCAATAACCAATGGGAAAGTGGAGCGTGATAGCTAAACATTGATGTTCTATTACTATACCTTACATGAATTGTGTAATTTTGGGAGTCTTCCTTGGTGAGGCTTGGGTGGATAGTTTTCCTTGATAGGTGTTTTGATTGTCTCTTTTCTCACAGGGAATTAGAATGCCTCCCCACTTGTGCACGAGAATCTTTGTTTATCCCTACTGAGTATACTTTTATGCTCACCCTACGTATATACAACTGTTTTCAGGTTTCCAGGAGGTCTTTAGGGATCGTGCAAGTCCATTCTAGCTTAGGCTTTAGGAAATTTCAGTTTCTTTTTTTTCTTTTCATTTGGGTACTTTACCTTTGTAGTTTCCTTGTACCTTTCTGGATTTTACTTTTGTAACACGCATTTGGGAATGGTTTACATTGTGATTTACCTTTACCTTAAATTTTTTGTGTTGTTTTGGATTTACTATCTTATCTCCCGATCCTATTAAAATAAAAATGGAAATTCCTTCAATCTTGTGTGTGATTCTATACCCTTGGTGCAATTCACCACTCTAGGACCTATTGAAGGCGGGTCTCAGAGGTCATTATCTCTCCTTCAACTTAAAGAAGGAAGGGTCTGGAAATCCGTAGTCTCTTCCCTCCTTTTAGTGAAGGCAGGTTGTGATAGAATGGAATTAGAGGGAGGTTGAGAGATAGAATGGAGACTGGAGTTAGGCACGGTGAGGATTGCTTGGGATAGTAGGGCAATAGTGCTGGGTGATCTTGGTGCGTGAAATAGTCCAGGGAAGACCGGCAAGGACACATAATTTTAGGGCCCCATGTGATCTGATGCAAGGACTCTGGACCTACCGAACGACCAAGTGTGGCTACACTGATTGCAGGGTAGATACCCAAATAAAGGTACATGCATCATAAATAATAGTGTTCTCGTGTTTCTGGGATGTATTGGGGATTTAAATAAGTCTAAGAAAAATTTTAGAACAATATTATGCGATACATAGGATTAGGAATTCCTTGTTTACCTTGCAGCTATGGCACCTAGAAGATTACCATGAGTTGTGTGGGTGATCGAGGCCTAGGAGGTTGGCTTGGCCGATCGGCAGAGGATGGACCAAGAAGAAGAGGGCGATCAGTGGCAGAAGATGCTTTGTGCCTTTCAGCAGCAGACCCTCGGGATGTATGAGGGCATCATCACTAACGTGGAGACAGAGAGCTGGCTAGAGGAGCTGGTGATAGCTTTCGTCTTGATCCGGTCTCCGGAGGGTTATTGGGTTCCTTTAGATGTGATCCAGATGTGGGGAGCAGCACGTCAGTGGTGGACGCTTTACCTTGGGGAGAAGAGGGAGGCTAAGGTGACGTGGACTGATTTCGAGAAGGAGTTCCAGGCGGAATTCCTCTCTTCCACAATGAAGGCTAAGAAGAGGCATGAGGTACTCTCCCTCCAGCAGGGGAGTATGTTAGTAAGAGAGTTGGGGATCAAGTTTAAGTATCTCCTCCGCTTTTCTCCAGACCAATTTCCGGATGAGGAGTCTCAGGCGAGACATTTGGAGGAGGCGCTTCGACCTTCTCTCCAGTATTTTGTTTCTCCCTTTACCATACCGACGTACATGGAGGTCCAGAAGAAGGATGAAGTGGTGGAGAGGATTTACACACTAGGAGGTGTATCACAATAGGGAGTCCAGTTTGTTTTGTCGAAGGGGAAGTCCGTCAGTAGCAGACCTCCAGCATCAGGGCCCTCTAGGTTCCGACCAGCAGGGAGAAGCCCTCAGAAGATCTATTCCCGATCACCTGGCCCTCGCACTTTCCTTATGGGCCCAGGGATGATATGCTTCATCTGTGGATGCCACGGTCACCTTCAGAATCAGTGCCCAAATGGAATACAATATGTCGGTGGTGGGAAGGCTCAGCGCCCACCTCAGCAGCAGTAGTTTCTGTCTCGTCCCTTTCAGCAGCAGCAGCAGCAGGGTCATCGATCTCCCACTCCTCCGAGGGAAGACATTCCGGTAGGAGGCCGACCTCAGGGCACTTTTCAGGGACCTCGACCTGGGCATGGTTGGGGAGGCGGCCGACAGTCGAGAGGTAGAAAAGATGGGCGTGGGTAGTTGCACACCGATGAGGCAGTGGTTTCAACAAGACCTGAGGTCGTTCGAGGTATGATCATCTTGTTTAGTACCTTTGTTTATGCCTTGTTCGATACCGGAGCTTCTCACTCCTTTGTTGCACCCAGTCTGGCCCGTGCTCTGGTTTTAGACGCTGATGGAATTCTAGTTCCCCTGGTGCTGAACATACCAGTCGGAGGTCAGACCGACTTGTTTTATGTCTACCAAGGGTGTAGACTGATGATAGGGCCACATCAGTCTATTAGGGATCTTCTACTGTTGTAGATACATCCATATGATGTCATCCTAGGCATTGACTGGCTGTTCTCTGTATGTGACGTTGCTGAATTATTCCGAGGAAGTGTCGTGTTTTCAGACTTGGGTGGCCGACATGTAACATTTATTGGCTAGAGGTGTGGCCAGAAGAGCAGTAGTCAAGAGGAACCCCTCCTTTCCTTGTTGGATGATCTATCAGTGGAGTCGGTGGATGCAGAGATGGTGGATGTTCCAAGGGTCGTCATTCAATTTATGGATGTCTTCCCTGAAGAGGTGACAACTCTACCCCCTCAACGTGATTTTTAGTTCGGGATAGACTTGAAACTCGTGCTCGCCTGATTTATATTGACCCCTACCGGATGGCGCCTTCGGATTTACAGGAGATGCAGATTTAGATTGACGATCTGATGAAGAAGGGTTTGGTTCGACCAAGTGCATCGCCTTGGGGTTCTCCAATCTTGTTCACAAAGAAGTCTTATGGTGGTTTTAGGCTATGCGTAGACTATAGGAGACTAAATCAAGTAACCGTCAAGAATCGCAACCCTTTTTAGAGGATAGACAATCTCTTTGACCAGTTGAAGGGGGAAATATGGTTTTTTAAGATAGACCTACGGTTAGGATATCACCAGTTGAGGTTTAAAGAGGGAAACATTTCTGAGACTACCTTTAGGTGCAGATACGGGTACTTTGAGGTTGTAGTCATGTCGTTTGGCGTTACGAACGCTCCAACTGTGTTCATGGAACTCATGAATCCATCTTTTTGGAATACCTTGAACGGTTCGTAGTCATGTTTATTAACGAAATCCTGATCTACTCATGTTCATAGGAGGATCACACTGAGCACCTCATGATAGTTTTAGAAGTCCTCCGACAGCACCAGCTCTATAGGAAGTTATCCACGTGCAAGTTTTGGACGCAAGAGGTGCACTTCCTTTGGAGCGTGGTGTCCGAGAAGTGGATAGTAGTGGACCCGTTGAAGGTTGAGGCAGTTGTTTCTTGGGCAGCACCAAAGAACATGGCAGAGGTTCGTAGTTTCCTCGGGATGGCAGGTTACTAGTGGAGGTTCATACCCAACTTCTCTCGAGTTGCAGCAACTTTGAGGGCTTTAACCTAGAAGGACCAGGTTTTTGTGTGGAACGGGCATTGTGAGGCAGCCTTCAGCTATCTGAAGGAGAAGTTGGTTAGTGCCCCAGTGCTATGATTTACATAAGAAGGGGCGGCGTATGAGGTGTTCTATGATGCTTCAGGACAAGGCCATGGGTGTGTGCTGATACAAAGACAAGGGGTGATCACTTTTGGGTTTAGGTAGTTAAGTCCTCAGGAGCGTAATTATGCCACCCACGATCTAAAGCTTGCTGTGGTCATTTTCACGCTAATATTTTGGCGGCATTACCTCATCGGGGAGCACTTTATGGTCTTCACGGATCACAAATTCTTGAAGTATATCTTCTCCCAACAGGACCCGAACTTACAGTAGTGAAGATGGATGGGGATCCTTAAGGACTACGACTTCGAAATTTCCTACACCTCAAGAAATAGGAATGTGGTGGCTGATGCCTTGAGAAGGAAGTCGTAGAAGGATTCAGTTCGAGAGTCGGCAAATGCATGGAAGGAAATGGAGGAGTTAGCTACCCTGAACTTGGATGCAAGGATGGATTATGGTAGAGGTTGCCTATATCAGATGATAGTACAGTCTTCTCTATTTTGGCTGGTATAGGAGTCTCAATGTGGAGACTCAAAGAGTGAGGTGATGCGTGACTGGGTTACCCAAGGTGAATCCCTAGAGGGGTGGACAGAGGATGGTTAGATTCAGATGCTTTTCCAAGAGAATTTGTTTGTCCCAGAGGCGGTGAGTGGAAGGGTTCTTGGTGTGTTAAACAAATCACCACAAGAGGTGCACCATGGAGTTTCCAAGATGTACCAGGGTCTGAGGAGACAGTTTTGGTGGCCCGGGGTAAAGCGGGAAGTGGCAGAGTTCGTGGACAACTGCCTAGTGTGTCAATAGGTGAAGGCTGAAAACCGTGTTCCGGGTAGTTTGTTGCAACCATTAGATATTCCCGAGTGTAAGTGGGATGAAATATCAATGGATTTTGTCATAGGGCTACCCAAGGAAGAAGGAGGTTGTGATGTCATATGGGTGGTGGTGGACATGTTGACGAAATCGGCTCACCTCCTGGCAATCAAGGAGTGACATGTAGTGGATGCCTTAGCATAGTGGTATATGGATGAGGTGGTGCAGTTAAAATGAGTTCTAAGGTCCACGGTCTTGGATAGGGATGCACGGTTCACCTCATGAGTCAGGAGAGGATTGCAGCATGCTTTTGGCACCCAACTATGTCTTAGCACTGCTTTCCACCCCTAAATAGATGGACAAATGGAGCGCACCATCCAGACGATGGAGGACATGCTACGGGCATGTGTCCTAGATTTTGGGGGATCATAGGGATGACACATTCTTCTGGTGGAGTTTTCTTATAAAAATAGATATCACTCTACCATTGGCATGTCTCCATTAGAAGATTTGTATAGGAGGTCGTTTCGCTCACCCATATGCTGGACAGATCTCAGGGAGTTAGGTGTTCTTGGCCCAGATGTGGTGAAGAGCACGATAGAGAAGGTGCAGCTTATATGAGAGAGATAAAGGTAGCCTAGGACCGGAAGAAGTCATATGCCAATAATAGGAGGAGAACCTTGGAGTTCAAGGCTGGGGAAAACGTGTTTTTTAAGGTCTCCCCCTGGCGTGGGAAGTGGAGGTTTGGCAGAGAGAGTGTAGGATCAAAATAATGATGTAGATGATCAATATACAAGTGGGGGGTGAATTGTATACATTAAAAATTCCTTTGGAACCTTTAAAGTTTGTTACGAATAACTATGTGTTCCTTAGACAAGGATATATCTAAGTTTAAAAATGTTAAACTAAGAAAATTCACAACACCTCTAACACCAATTGAAAACATGGAATAAGGAATGAAGTTATAATCTTCAAGTTCTATGTACTTGCATAAAACTGGATTGTGATTCAGAAATTAGGTTCCGAAAATATGAATCAGGAAATTGAAACTTAACTAAAGATTACAATATGAGATTCTACCATAAAGCGTATAGAATCTGAATGGAACAGTGTACAAGTAAGGAATTATAAGAAGGTTATACTTTCCTTATAATACAATATGCAGCGGAAACAAACAAGTGGTAAAACTATAAGTAACAAGATATAAGTCTTTTAACCCATAGAGAAGGGTATCCAACAACCTTGGATAAAGGTCCCTTGATTTATACTCTCAAGAAAGTCTGTCTTACCCACACCAGGGTAAGCCCTCGATACAAAGATCAGAATCTCTGTCTTGCTATCCCCGCAAGCCCTCAACTTCAAGGTAGTTGGAACCTCTATCTTCCTCAACAAGGAAGCCCTCAAACTTCAAGGTAGTCGACACCTTTGTCATTTTATCCCAAGAAGTCCTTGAATGTAATCACCAACATTCGGAGTCGCATGAAGCTTTGAGAGTTAATAAGATCCTCTCTCTCTAGAAATCACTTCAAGCATGAAATCACATGAGTCGAAGATTAGTATCAAGCTCTTTCAAATGAGCTCCTATTTATAGGCTTGGTGGACCTCCTTTCCAACAGTCATATCTTCCTTAAAAATCGGAGGGACTTGTACACGTGTCACTTTACCAATGGTTAGTTTATAACGGAATAGACGACATCGTTTTCTAACAAAACAAGTATAATAGAAAGTACGACATCGTATCAAGATTAGCTAAAAAGTTTGGAGTGAAAGTTCGGAGTGTAAGCAGAATATCAAAGAGTAGACAAATTATAAAAGTGTAAGAAAAATGAAAGTTTGGAGTCTAACAAAAAATAATATTCGGAGTCTAAATAAATTCGGAGTTTATAAAGCAAAGATGATCAGATTCTGTTTAATAGGTGAATTCAGAATGAGAATTCGGAATGAAAATTCGTCATCATAATTCGTAATGAGAATTCGTAATCAGGATTTGTCATTAGATTTCGGTGTCAATCTTCATGAGAGTTCGTATCCAGAATTCGGAGTGTAACTTTATTAAAGTTTGTATCCAGAATTCGGAGTGGAACTTCATTACAGTTCTCATCCAGAATTCGGATCCTAAAACAGAATGCATCATATCAAAGTTTTAAACGATTCTGAGAATATAGAAATGAATCTGATTCCTATACTTAAGAAAAATATGGATATAGATAATGAAAATATGATAAGAATATTTTTCCTTATAAAAGTGATTTTCCTTATAAAAGTGACTTTCCATATAAAAGCAAATTTCCTTATAAAATCGATTTTCCTTATAAAAGTGATTTTCCGTAAAGATAAGGTGTTTGTGATTTTCAAAACAAGAAGTAATGGAAAAGTCATAAGGAAAACCTTATTGACTCAACAATATCCCCCTTTTTGGAATGCACAAACATCCTTATGAAAAAGAAAGACTAAGAAAAAGGAATGAAAACATTAAGGCTTATCTCCCTTTGCTTAAGGAAGTTGATGAATACGACTAACTCCCCTTAGGCTTTGAAACTCTAAGGATCGTATTCTAGATTTCCGGAATGATATTTTATTAAGAATGAGAATGTCTTCTTTAATGAAAAACTCCCCCTTAGATAAACTCTACTAGAGTTATTTTTCTTTCTCCCCATTTGTTAAGGATCTTTTTTCCTTTTCCCCCTTTATTAGGGTTCTTTTTCCTTCTCCCCCTTTGTGATTTTCAAAAAGAATTCGAGGGAATGGAAAATATAACAAGGTACCTGAAAAATTAGTTACAACAATAAAATAGACAAGTAATATAGATTTTCATTAAGTTTGAAAGATTTAAAACAAAGAAAGCTAAGATACAACAAAAGTTCAGATTTTTCTATTTTGGACATTTTTCCTTTGATATAAGACCCTTAAGAATAGTCTTTATCTTCTTCAAGTCTTTATGGTATTCCTCGGCTTGCTTCTCTAACAGAACAATTCTTGTAATTTGAGCTTCAATCTTTTCTTCCTGGGGTACAAGCTTTTCTTCCCGAGCCTTCAAGATTTGTTCTTGCTTTAACAAATTTTCATAAATCTCAATCCAATGATCCCTTTCATTCCTCCAGTTTTGAGCAACAGAATTCAGCTTCCCATTCAGATCCTTGTCTTCTTGAATCCGGGAATTCTTCTTAGCTGTCAACTTTTCTTCAAAGGAAGAAGTAAGTTCATTTAGCTTCCTGTCTTCTCTTTGAAAAGCATCCTAAACATTATCATGGAATTCATCAAATAGCATCATCTCTTATACAGTTTGTCTCGACCAACTAGTCATTTTCTTACAAGACCTTTTGTGGGATTCATAGCCGACAAAAAACATTTTGAACTGAGCCTCCATCTCAACACATTTATCCATGACCATGGATACAAAGACTGTTTTATGATTCAATGTATATTAGAGCATCTATCATCTTGAATGAATACTTGAGAAGGTCAGAATAGAACCCACCAACATTATTAAAGACTGAACAACAAAGTCATGTCCCAACAAAGATGACTCCGAATCTGAGACTTTGCTTGGAGAATTTTCTTCTACAAAATTCTCATTCTTCTTCTTAGAAGAATCACCAACTTCCCTTCTCTTTACGGCCACTGAGCTCAGGGTATCAACAACAAGTTGATTTCCCTTGTCCCTTTTCGGAATGGATTGTTGTTCCGGAGTTTTCTGATCACTACCAGACACTTGAACAATATTGTCTTCATCATCAATAACTTTTTTAGCACCATCCTCTACATTCTTAATTTGAGAAATGTCATATATAAGTTGTTCTTCCTCTGTATGATAAGCCACTTCTTGTTCTCCTTTCTCCTCATACTTTCCTAGAGTAACTAACTTAGAAGACTCAGCTTCTGATGTTCAGAGAGACAGATGTTCCGAAGGTCACCCCTTATAATCATCTACTTGCTTCAAAAGATCTCCGGTCTCACCACTACCTTCAGCCACTGCTTCTTCCTCTTGCACTTCCTCAAACTGCTAAACTTCCTCAACATTCTTAGCAACTGCCTCTTCTGGAGTGACATAGTATCTTCCTGGAGTCTCAGGTATAGATTCCAAAGAAAAAGATCTCAGAACTGAAATGTTTGCAGAAACCATCTCATTAAACTTCAAGAAAGTCTGAGCTACCTCAGCTTCAGACATCTTCTTTTTAATATTCTTTTGTTTCACTTGTTTTTCTAATTCATCCGTTGTTTTTTACTTCAAGGCCTTAGCCTCCATAGGATCCAAGCCAAAATGAGGCTCCCCTTTCACTCTCTTCTCTTTGATTTCCCTCCACTTAGCAACTTCCTCATCAGGGTAAGCTTTCTTCTTCTTCTTCGGTTTTGGAGATGCGGAATGAACTTCCTTAGATTTGGGATTTCCTGCTTCAACTTCTACTTCTTTCAACTTTCTCTTCTTCACTGGTTTAGAAAATTCATGTTCAGCAACTTTCGAAACCGCTTCTTCTTGAACTGGTAAATCAAAGAACTCACCAGTCTTCTTATCGAAAGCAAAATTCATCCTTTTGAGGGTATCATCACTCACCAACATAATTCTTCAAACTCTTGGCATAGACTTGCAAGCCTCCTTGAAAGACTCAAGGCACCGAACTATTAACTTCGAGATGATTGATGGATACATTATAATATGAGCTCTCAGATTCCCTTTCTTAACATTCTCAAGGGTAATAAGAATGTGTTTCATTATATTAAACTTACTTAGATTTATCAAAAAATATAAGATAAAGATCTCACTCTTATTCAAACTGTCTTTATCACCCTTTCTTGGTACGATAAAGCCTTGTACCCATAATTCTAGAATCTGAATATTCATAGATAGACTAGTAATCTTTGGAGCCTTGTCATATGAAAGTCCGAGAGTCTCCAAATCCTTTTCCTTATTGAAACTTCCATTTGAATATGAAAAAACACGAGTGATGAACTCGGCTTCTCCTTCATAGTTCAGCCCTACCAAGCTGGCTTACTTGACATAAGAAAGATTATAAGTCTTGCCATAAGACTTGAATGAAAATTTCAACCTACCATCTTCCTTAAATAAGGAAATTGTCTCATAGAACTCTAAAAGTAACTCTGAATATACTTCATCTTGATTCCCGGGCATAGACACAACAACATATTTCCATTTTTTAAGTATTATGTTCTTGGATATAAGAGAATCATATTTGTTGAAGAAATCAGGATGAACTAACATTTCTCTATATACTAACCATTGAGAAATCGACTTAGAGGTTGACATGTCTTGAGAAGATACTTCCATAGACATTCAGATATGAAGACTTCTGTGAACTTCGGAACAGAGATTGCTGAAGATCGGAACAGCCTTAAATCGGAGAGGCGGGGCTTCGGGACGCTGGAGCTTGAAAAACCGATGTGGGACGACAATTTGGGGTCCCCTTTAAATAGGCAACGATATGACGGTTCATCTTCCTCGGTTGATCAAATGGTTATAAAATACTGATATCAGATCTGACTGTTGAAAACCAATTCTCAAGAAAACATGAATCTGATCTTTTGAGGTTTTTATTAAAACAATGATTTAAGAAAACGGGAATTCGAAAACAAAATATATGAAAACACCAGCAATTAAAGTATGATTACGAAAACTTGAGTAAGGAAATCATAACTTTCGGACTGGCATAGGAGGATTATTCGTAATAGGTAACAAGAAAAAAACATTACATGATTTTCAACAAGAAAATTTCATTACAAAAGTTTGAATATAAAAAGCTCATTATGAAAGTCTTGGTATGAAAATCTAGTTTCGGAAACAGTAGTATAAAATTTTCCATTCCGGAAGTTTTCAATTCGAAAATTTCCCTTCCAGAAGTTTTCTATACGAAAATATCCATTCTGGAAAATTTCAGTTCCAGAAATTCCCATTCCAGAAATTTTGTTTCGAAAAGTTTGAAAAACTATCATTGAAAAAATTTAGTTACTCTTACAACCTAATGTACTCCCCCTATGAAAAGGAATATATTACTGTAAGGAAACTTTTTGATCAGAATGTTAATTAAGAAATATTGCCTTACGGTTATCATTCTTAACTTCTATTTAATGTATTCAAATCTATTAGAAGGAAAATATTTTGTTAAAATATCAGCAAGTTGATCTTGTGTCCCGATAAACTGAAGAATAATTTCTCCTTTTAGTGTGTGATCCCTAAGAAATTGATTCCTAATATCTATGTGTTTTTCACGTGAGTGATGTGCAAGGTTCTTACTTAGGGAAATGGAACTTGTGTTATCACACAAAATTTGAGTTTTAGTAAAACTCAAGCCATAGTCTGTGAGTGTGTGTTTCATCCAAAACAATTGAGCACAACAACTTCCAGCTGCTACATATTCGTCTTCAGTAGTGGAGAGTGCTACAGAATGTTGATTCTTGAAAGACCAAGAAACTCGTGAATCTCCTAAGAAATGACAAGTTCCGGATGTACTTTTTCTATCCATTCTACATCCACCAAATTCAGCATCAGAAAATCTTTTTAGAACAAAATCATTTCCAGAAGTATAAAATAATCAAAGATACATGGTTCCCTTAAGGTAGCGAAAAATTCTTTTTACTGCCTTTAAGTGAGATTCCTTAGGACTGGATTGATATCTTGCACATAAGCATACTGAGAAAATTAAGTCTGTTCGACTAGCTATTAAGTAAAGTAGACTTTCAATCATACCTCTAAAAGATGTTTGATTTACTGGTTTCCCAGCTTCATCAAGATCTAAATTGTTTGAGGTACCAATGGGAGTACTTATACTTATAGTGTTGTCATAACCATACTTTTTGAGAAGATATTTAATATAATTATGTTGAGTTATATGGATTCCTTCTTGTTTTTGAGAAATTTGAAAACCAAGGAAAAAAGTTAATTAACCCATCATACTCATTTCAAACTCAGATTTCATTAGTCTTGTAAAAGAGTCAGTTAAATATTGCTGAGTTGAACCAAATATGATTTCATCAACCTAAATTTCAACAATCAAAATATTTTTCTTATATTTATTTATAAAAAGGGTGGGATCTGAATTTCCCTTAACATATTTATTTTGAAGAAAAAATCCTGTGAGTCTATCATACCATGCTCGTGGGGCTTGTTTAAGACCATATAGAGCTTTGGTAAGTCTAAAAACATGATCAGAATGTTTTTTATCTTCAAAGCCAGGAGGTTGTTCAAAAAAAACATCATCATGAACATAACCATTAAGAAAAGCACATTTCACATCCATTTGAAAAAGTTTAAAATTAATGAATGCTGCAAAGGCAAGTAGAATACGGATAGATTCAAGTCTAGCTACGGGATCATAGGTTTCTTCATAGTCTATTCCCTCTTGTTGATTATAGCCTTTAGCAACAAGTCTAGCTTTATTTCATACTATGACTCCATTTTCATCACATTTGTTTCTCAAGACCCACTTTACTCCAATAACAGAAGTTTCCTTATGTCTTTCAACAAAAATCCAGAATTTATGCCTTTCAAATACATTTAGTTCATCTTTCATGGCTTTGATCCAATCATCATCACCTAAAGCTTCATCAGTTCTTTTTGGTTCTAATTGGTAATGAAATGCTAGAAGTTCTATTTCATTTCATAAGGAACATCTAGTTCTTACTGGTTGATTTACATCACCAATGATACTATCACTGGGATGATTCTTAAGAAACACCTGATTTGAGTTTTGTAAAACCTATTCATCAACATAGGGTAAAAAGTCTTTTGGGGTAAATAATTCAGAATTATCTTCAAGAACATTTTCCTTATCAGAAGACTCTTTTATCAAAGGTTGAAAATCAGTTTATGAAAACACATCCGGGGATGTAGGCTGGGATGGTTTAAAAACAAAAGGATCTGACTCATCAAATTTTACATGCACTGTTTCATCAACAGTCCAAATATTTTTATTAAAAACTCTATATGTCTTAGAAGTTTCGGAATAACCTAAGAAAATTCCTTCATAAGATTTTGGTGTGAATTTATGTAATTTATATTTAGTTTTGAGAATGAATACCTTGCAACCAAAAACCTTGAAGTAGGATAGTGTTGGTTTTCTACCATTCGATAACTCATAAAGAGTTTTAGTAAGAACAGGTCTAATAAAAACTCGATTTATAGTATAGCAAGCAGTACTTACAACTTCAGCCCAGAAATGTCTAGCTATAGAATATTCACTCAACATGGTTCTAGTTATCTCTTGAAAAATTATATTTCTTCTCTCAACTACACCATTTTGTTGAGGAGTTCTAGGTGATAAAAAATTGTGAGTAATACCTTTTCTACTACAAAAAGTTTCAAAATAATAATTTTGAAATTCTCTTCAATGATCACTACGAATAGTTTTCAATGGAAGGTTTTTCTCATTTTTAACTTGATCTCTAAAACTTTTTAAATATGAAAAAGCTTCAGACTTTTTTGCTATAAAATAAACTCAAGTAAATCTAGTGTAATCATCAACTAGAACAAACACATAGTATTTTCCTCCAATACTTCTAGTTTGTGTTGGACCAAAAACATCCATGTGTACTAACTGTAATGCATCAGTTTTTGAGACGTCACTGATAGATTTAAAACCAGATTTATGTTGCTTTCCATATTGACAAGGATCACAAACTTTAGAAGAATCAAATCTAAGCTCCGGTAGATCCTTAACTAGTTTCTTCTTAGAGAGTTTGCAAAAATTTCTAAGGTTACAGTGACCTAGTCTTCTATGCCATAACCAGGAATGATCTTCCATTGCACTTAGGAAAGGTAAATCTTGTCTTCTTAGGTCTTCTAAATTTAAGGTGTAAACATTCTCTTGCCTATTGTCTGAGAGAATAAATTCTTCCTTGGAATTGTAAACTAATCACTTATCATTCCTAAAATTTACAAGGTAACCATCATCACATAACTAACTTATGCTAATGAGTTTGTGCTTAAGACCCTTAACAAAAAGAACATTTGAAATCAATGTTTTACCTAGAAAAACAATATTACCAATACCAACAATCTCTCCCTTAGAATTATCTCTGAAAGTTACCTTTCCTCCTTTCATTTTCATAATCTTTTCAAAATAGATTTTGTTACTAGTCATGTGCCAGGAATATCCACTATCTATGTACCATGTGTTACTACTGGTACTCTCTTTATTTTCATGAAATCAAGAAGAGAAATAGACTTTTGGAATCCAAATTTTTTGGATCTGAGATTTCCAGATAACAAAATTTTGGGTACCCACATCTTCATAGAGAAATAAGCTTTGTGAAATCCTAGAGATTGGGTTTTGTTTAAGGATCAATTCCCTGCCTAGTGACCACCACATTGAAACTTTTTACAAAATGGGGCACTTTTTGGAACAAAGTAGTTGTTCCTAAAAGTTGGTTTTGCATGGGTATAACCAAATTCGGATTTATTTCTTAAATGTCGTATTTGAGAATACATTTTATCATAATTTTCCTTACCATGGGTAAAGTTTGATAAACACTTCTTTAAGGAAAAAAATTCGGACTTGAGTTTTATATCCATGTTTTTATCCTCAAAATCATAAGATTTAGAACTAGAGCTAGGCTCGAAAACACTTTTCTTAGAAATTACTTTTTCTAGCTCTTTAAAAAGTTTGTTCTTTTCAGAACATACTTCCTCAAGACTTTTTGAAATACTTTCAAAATCATCATTTTCTTATATCAAGATCTTTAGAAAGATCTAATATTTCTTTTATAAGAATATTATTCCTAGAGTTTGCCTTATCAAGTTTCTTATTGAGTTTGGAAATCTCAATCTCAGGTACTTCATCAAACCTAGATACTTCTTCATAAGTAGGTAAAGTATTTTCTTCATCAGAAGAGGATTATTCATCTGAAGAGTTATAATACTTACTATCATTATAATTTAAACATACATTAGTCAATGATTCAGAATTTTGTACCTTATCCATAAAACAATGATTGTCAATAGGTAGTCTGGCTATAAGACCAAGATTCTTCTATCCTGAAGATTCATAATCAGAAGATTCATCTGAAGAGTCACCACCACTGGCACTCCAGGTATTACTAGCTTTCAGAACTATCTTAGCTTTGGATTTATAATACTTCTTTCTATTCCTATCTGAATGCCTTTCTTTCCTTTATTTCTTTTTGAGCAAAGGGAAATCTGGTCTAATATATCCAGCTCTCTTGCATTCATAACATGTGACTTCTCCATCTTTCCTATATTTCCTTTCCTTTTTATTATACTTGGATTGGAAACATATTTGGCAGGATATCTTGTTCATCCTTCAAGCAAGATGTTATAACTCATTTTCAGAGACTTCACTCTCACTAGATTCGGATTGGATAATAACTTTCTTAGACATAGATTCGATTACCCTCTCAGGAGTCTTAGCTTTCATCTGATTTGATGTTGTTGTAAAAGCAACAGTACCATTTCCATTTTCCTTCTTTATGTTATCATCATCTCTCTTCATTCTAGTTTCATGTTGAAGAAGAGTTCCTAATAACTCATCAAGTGAAATTTGAGTGACCTTTCTATTCTCATCTATAGAAGTTCTTTTGGATTCCCACTCAGTTGACATAATATCAATTATCTTATCCATAAGTTCTTCATCATCTAACCCTTTCTCTCCCATAGACTGTAAACTGTTGACTATAGTCATAAATCTCTGTTGAACATTACAAATTGGTTCACCATAAGGAAAATTAAAGCCATAGTATTCAGATCTAAGAATAGCTCTCCTAGTCTCAATCACTTTAGAGGTTCCAAA
Source organism: Viscum album (assembly GCA_963277665.1). Lineage (NCBI taxonomy): Eukaryota > Viridiplantae > Streptophyta > Magnoliopsida > Santalales > Viscaceae > Viscum > Viscum album. Next base: position 530,961,048 of record OY728146.1, read on the forward strand.
GTGTGTAACCTCTAAATTCTTCAAGATACAATTAGCTGCCTCACAAAAAACAATTTGGCTACATATATTTCTGGTCATTGAACAAATTAAGGTATTGCGTACCTTATAATTGAGTTGATACTCTTTCTTTTCCTGGTTAGTGAAAGTTCTAACTTCCTTACCAGAAATTTTATAATCTCCAGTAAGCATAATAATGTTGTCCACTCCAGTATTGATAACAAAAGTCTTCATTCGATCTCTCCAGTATTCATAGTCATTACCATCAAATATTGGTGGTCTTGTAGTTTTTATATTATCAATGGAACCAAAATTTACTCCTGTCATACTTAAAATAACCATCCGCACACAACCTTGTTAGTAGAAAAAGATCATAATAACAATGTTCGGAATGACTATTCGTAATGACAGTGTTCCGAATGATAAAGTTCAGAATTACAATGTTCAGAATGACAAATAACTTTCTAAGAAAGTATGAAGAATAAAGGAAAATGAACAAGAAAAACATAAACGTGAGTATAAGTATTTCAGAGACAGCCTTTGATACTAATTGTAGGATCAAAAAAATGATGTATATGCTCAATATACAAGAGGGGGGGGGGGGTGAATTTTATACTTTAAAAGTTCCTTTGGAACCTTTAAAGTTAGATACGAATAACTATGTTTTCCTTAGACAAGGAAAGAGCTATGTTTAACAAAGTTAAACTAAGAAAATTCACAACACCTCTACCACAAATTGAAAACATTGAATAAGGAATGAAGTTATAAGCTTTAAGTTCTATGAACTTGCTTAAAACTGGATAGAGATTCCGAAAGTCGATTTCGGAAATATGAATCCGGAAATTGAAACTTAACTAAAGATTACAATATGTGATTCTACCTTAAAGCGTATAGAATCTAAATGGAATAGAGTACAAGTATGTAAGTATAAAAAGTGTATACTTTCCTTATAATACAATTTACCATGGAAACAAACAAGTAGTAAAACTACAAGTAACAAGATATAAGTCTTTTAACCCAAAGAGAAGGGTATCCAACAACCTTGGATAAAGGTCCCTTGATTTATATTTTCAAGAAAGTTTGTCTTACCCACACCAGGGTAAGCCCTCGATACGAAGATCGGAATCTCTGTCGTGCTATCCTCGTAAGACCTCAACATCAATGTAGTTGAAACCTCTATCTTCCTTAGCAAGGAAGCCCTCAAACTTCAAGGTAGTTGGCACCTTTGTCATCTTATCCCCAGAATTCCTCGAATGTAATCACCAACATTCGGAGTCGCACAAAGCATTGAGAGTTAATAAGATCCTCTCTCTCTAGAAATCACTTTAAGCATGCAATAACATGAGTCTAAGATCAGTATCGAGCTCTTTCAAATGAGCTTCAATTTATAGGCTCTGTCGACCTCCTTTTCAACGGTCATATCTTCCTTAAAAATTAGAGAGATTTGTACACGTGTCACTTAACCAATGGTTAGTTTATAACATAATAGACGACACCGTTTTGTAACAAAACAAGTATAACAGAAAGTACGACATCGTTTCGAGATTAGCTAAAAAGTTTGGAGTGAAGGTTCGGAGTGTAAGCAGAATATCAAAGAGTAGACAAATTATAAAAGTGTAGGCAAAATGAATGTTCAGAGTCTAACCAAAAATAATATTCAGAGTCTAAAATAAATTCGGAGTGTATAAAGCAAAGATGATTAGATTCTGTTTAATAGGTGAATTCAGAATGAGAATTCGGAATGACAATTCGTCATCATAATTCGTAATGAGAATTCGTAATCATGATTTGTCATTAGATTTCGGTGTCGATCTTCATGAGTGTTCGCATCCAGAATTTGGAGTGGAACTTTATTAAAGTTCGTATCCAGAATTCGGAGTGGTACTTCATTATAGTTCTCATCCAGAATTTGGAACCTAAAAGAGAATGCTTCATATCAACGTTTAGACGATTCCGAGAATATAGAAATGAATATGATTCCTATACTTGAGAAAAATATGGATATAGATAATGAAAATATGATAAAAATAATTTTCCTTATAAAAGCGATTTTACTTATAAAAGCGACTTTCCTTATAAAATTGATTTTCCTTATAAAAGCGATTTTCTTTATAAAAGTGATTTTCCTTAAAGATAAGTTATTTGTGATTTTCAAAACAAGAAGGAATGGAAAATTCATAAGGAAAACCTTATTGACTCAACAGAGAGTAAGCTTTCCCCTGGGTTTTTCGGACCATTAGAAGTGCTGCAGTGGGTCAGCGAGGTGGCTTATTAGCTGGCATTGCCACCACAGCTACAAAGGGTGCACGATGTCTTCCATGTGTCCTAGCTCATTCGATATCTACACGATGATTCACATTTCCTTGACTGGGGGAGCCAGATATCGGAGACGATGCAACATTCGTGGAGCGACCAGTGATGATCAAATGTCGTGAAGAGAAGGTGCTTCGGGGACGAACCATTCATTTGGTTTGTGTTTGTGGAGACACGGTGGGCTTGAGGAAAATACCTGGGAACGAAAGATGCAAATGTGCGCCCAGTACCCAGAGTTTTTTTATGTATTGTTCTATTTTTTTGTACTTGGTTGATGGAACCCTTTACCTTGTTAAATGTGGAATGTGTGGTTTTCCTTTTATCTGGATGTGTGTGAAGTGTCCAGAGATGTGGGGACGGGAGGACCTGATCCATAGTTAAGACGCATTAAAGTGGATGCGCCTAAACCGTTGCGGGTGAGTCAGTGCCACCCAATGAGTATAATATCTTAACATGGAGGAAGGAAAACCCTTCACCCACATGATTGGATGGTTTAGTCTTTTTTTCTTGGTTTCATGGGGGAGAGGGGCAGTATGATTGTGATTTTTCGTGAGATAGTTGAGGAAGGGGATGTTCCTTGGTAACAAAGAGGTTTACTCCTGAGAGGTATCTTTTTGAGGTGGTTGTTTGGACCCTCTCCTTTCATCAGTTCTGGTTTTAATTCTTGAGGGAGAGAATAGTTTGAGTGGTATCTGATGTAATGGCCCAGAACCCCCTGGCCATTAAGTTGCCAAAATAAAGCTCCACCAAAACAGTGGCACTGTGATGATGGCACCGTAAGGGTGACCCAATGATGGTGGCACCGTGTCATCACCCAACCCTTAGTTTTCTTTTTCCATTCCCGCTACCGCAATATATATTTTTGACATAAATTAATTCTTTTACCCTTTAAAGCCATTTAAAGTCCATAATTAATTCCTAAAAATCTCAAGAAACCTCCCCGAAGGGGGGTATTCAATAAAACCTTAATATCATCATTTGTAACTGCCCACCCGCATAGGAAACCACGATCCGACTTTCCAAGAGTTCAAAATTTGTGTATCCCATAACAATAGGAACTCCTCTTTATATCTCACGCTAGAGTTTCCTTCATCCTCTTCTCGGCTCGTTTCCTTCTTTTTTCCGTGTGTGCCTGGAGTCCCTTCTTCCAGTGTCTTGCGGTGTGCCTCTACTGGATGTTTCTGCACCTCTTAGAGTCCACAGAATTCCTCCCCTGCAAGACGTGCATCACCTGTTCTTGGCTTGTGGAGAAAAACTTCGATCCTTGATCATTCAAGTAGGGATTTTCATTCTTGTCTCCTTCAGGTGTATCATGTGGGGTGGGTACTCTACTGTTTCTGTGGGAATGGGTGAATCCAAACATTAATGTAGATAAGAAATGGACTTTAAAGAATGAAGGTAAGGGGTGTGAACGATGTATGATTGTTATGTTTTCTCCTCTTACTTGAATATTATTTTTTGAATTGTGTAGGTTTATTCTCACTAAATATCAGGGCCATTGGTGGTCATTCTCTGTGAACTAATAAACCCTTCTCTTCTATGATGATTAAATGATTATAAAATGGAAATTGGTTAATCAGGTAAACTCGGTGGATTAAATGGATACCCAGTAAACTTAAAGCCTTGTGTGGTCACCCCGGTTATCCAACAAAAAAAGAAAATAATGAATTGTGTTCTTAAACCTGGATGTTTCCCAACTCTGTTTTGGTAGTATGTGTGTTGTTTTGTTTGTTTTCTTGGTGGGTGATGTGGGTGAGGATGGTATTCTCTTGGTTGTGTGTCTAAAATAGTGTGGTTTCTCTTCTTGTGACGTGAATTGGGGTGGAATACTTTACTTTTGGCATATCGTTGGTTCATGGTTTTCTGGATGTGGGGCTGTATCTTGAAGCCTGCTTTTGTTCCAGTACTTTGAGGGATCTTACTTATCCCTTTGTTTTTCTGACATCACAAGAGAACCGAGTGTGAATGCTTAAATTGTTGTTTGGCTGTTTCTCTTTTCCTGGCTTGTGGTTATGCCTGTTAGTTGCCCAGTAGATCAGAATGTTACATAAATGGGATCACATGATCATGATGCAAAGAAAGGGTTAAATGGGGAATTGGTTTTGGGAATGAGTCATGACTTGGCTGTGAGTGGTGTGGCTTCTTTTATGAATGAATAGTAATAAGGGTGTTATGCTTGGGTTGGCTTTAGAATCCCAAGGTTGGGATGAGTTCTTGTTAATTATACATATATCTTTAGTTTTTATATTTTCTTATTCATGCCCCACCCAAGTTGATCACTTAGTGCCGAACACCCCCATTCCATGGGGGATGATGTTTTTCCCCAAAGTCCTATTAGAGGATGGTTATTATCTCCTTTTCTACTCCCTTCCCCGAATATCCAATGACTCTTCGGGAAGGCTATGATGGCCTGAAGTCCATTATTAGCCTAAAAATCATTGGGAAAGGTAGTGTGGTTGTTGGACTAGGTGTTTGCGGGTAGGTTGTTTCCCAAGTATATTCAGGATAAGGCCCAGGTGTCTTCGGGCATAACAGTAGATTTCTGGCCCAGGTGTCTTTGGGCGTGGCTGTGGTTGTTCTAACATAGGTGTTTGTAGGCATTGTTTTTTGTGGTTTTTGTGACCCAGGTGTCTGTGGGCAGGATAGTTGTTGTGGCCCAGGTGTTTGCGGGCGGGATGTCTGGTTGTGGCCTAGGTGTGTGTGGGCGAGTGTGGCAGTGGGACTGCGGTGAGAATGGGGAGATTGTTTTGATGAGTAGGATGTCTTCAATAACTAGTGGGAATATGGAGCGAGGGACCCAAACATCGATGTGTTATTACTATATGTTACTTGGTTTGCGTTATTTGGGGAGTGTGGTGACATGGTGAGGCATGATTGGGTAGTTTTCCTTGCTAGGTTCTTTGGTTGTCTCTTTTCTCATAGGGCATTAGAATGCCTCCCCACTTGTGCACAAGAGTCTTTGGTTTTCCATTTTGAGTATACTTATATGATCAACCTACATATATAAAACTGATTTCTGGTTTCAAGGAGGAATTCAGGGATAGTGCAGGGCCGTTCTAGCTTAGGCGTTGGGACATTGCAGTTTCTGATTTTTCTTTTCTTTTGGGTACTTTACATTTGTAGTTTCCTTGTACCTTTCTAGCTTTTACTTTTGTAACATGCATTTGGGAATGGTTTACTTTGGGATTTACCTTTTCCTTTAGCTTTTGGTGTGGTTTGGGATTTACTATCTTATCTCTCAATACTATTAAAATTAAATTGGTAGTGCCTTCCATCTTCTGTGTGATTCTATACCCTTGGTGCTAGTCACCACTCCGAGACCTATTAAAGGCAGGTCCCGGGGGTCATTATCTCTCATTAAACTTAAAGAAGGAAGGTTCTAGCAATATGATGTCCCTTCCCTCCTTTTAGTGAAGGCATGTCGTAACAATAACATCGACCAAATTCCCTTTAATAGTTGCATATGTTTAATAAAAAATTTGAATCTTGTAAATACACTAACGTGTGTGTCTATCATAGGTTCATATACCAATGTGTAAAAATATATTTCTAGATGTTTTGTTTTGAATATATTGTGAAACATGATACATAGAAAATATAGATCCATGTATTGAGATAATTCATCACTACAACCAATTCAAGACCAGGAGTCAAAAAATTCTTCTCATGAGGGGGTAGAAGGAAGTATACATAATCCACTACATATATCCTTCATATTAGAACACAACATAATCTCGTACATGAGGTATCATAGAAAAACATCGTAACCCAGACATATTTCTAGAATAATGATGAATTGCGTTAATTTATTACTAACCTTTTTCATTAAATCATCTTTGACACAAATTATTATATTGAAAATTAACACCCTTATAGGAGAAATCCAACCTGGGAAAATTAGTCTTAGAGAAATCCTGAACAAAACACATGTGATAACCATAAAAACCCAAGTCATTGTGGATCTCAAACACATTATCTAGTGGTTATAAAGACATAAAAAACTATATAATTTTTAAAACCATTGAGATACCCATATTTGATATAACATTGTATAAAAACATCAATTATTGGAACCAAAATAAATATTTATAAGATATTCTACAAAGAATAATTTTCTTCATGGTTCTGAGAATCATAACTAAATGAACCGTATATTCATCCTCAATCCTCAAATAAACAAAAATATAACCAACAGTAGAATCCCTGAATGATCCCATTATTAGATAATAAATATGATTCATTTGATACTAAAAAACCCATGATGTTCCATAGTGAACAAAATAGCATAAAAATACTTATAATTATCATACATCAAACTGGATTATATGTTATCAATAGTCACATCTTAGACTATCTGTTTATCGAACACCAACCTCAACCCAATCTTTAAAACCCATCATGATCCCATTATTTTAACAAAAATATCATCATTATTAGGAAAAGAATATTATTTCTTAATATTCACCTGATAAATCTTTCAATAATCATTATAAAGAAGATGGATTCGATATTTATTATTTGTGAATATAAATAGTGAATCCCAATGTGACATGCTTATGAAAATAAGTCCATAGCACCAAGATATTAAATATAAACAATAAGATACATCTTATCAGTCAGTTCTATATTATATAATCATAAGAGTATGGGAAACATCCCCAAGAGTTGTTCAATACCAACCCCATGGATGATAAAAATTACTATGGGCCTCATAATAGACATGAAATTCTCAAAATATCATATTTATTCTTAAATATATGCATTATTTTTTACTTTATGTCATTCTATAGGTTGCGTGTGAATGGGGGTTGAAAATATGAAATTTGATCAAAGAAATATAGGTGTATGATTCACAGATGGTTTGTACAAACCATATGGAAATAATGTTGTACGGCTTAATGAGGTGACATAATATTTTTCTATAGTTTTAACATAGTTATATATAATTCGTTAATAAAAGGATGCTTTGTCGATATATGAGTGATTTTCCATGGGTGTCACATGATTTGAGAATAATTTTTCTAACCATTCATCCTATCTCATGGAAGCCATGTGACTCTTTTAACTCATGGGAATTAGCCACATATAGTTAAAGACGTGTTTATCTAACCATGTGGCCAAACCATGAGCTTTCCTTTGAAAAATTATTTTTTTGGATTTCACCCTTTTACATTTATCTTTTCTACATAATATTCCTCACATCTTAATTTGTTTTGACTTAAAAATTTCCCAAATATTTAGAGGATTTTTTCTAGATTCCTAGTAGAATTTTTTCCTGATTGATAGAACACTATGATGTGTTTTTTCATTTTATATGGTTTTCCATTTTCATTATATATCCTCACTAGATTTATTCATTTATTATATCATTATAGACTAAATTGTATGTGGATTTCATATCTAATGTGTATTATAGAAGATTGATGTTGTTTCTTATGGATCTAGTATTGTGATGAATAGTCTACTCTTTTATAATATATTTTTTCAATTGAATTATTTTTTCCACTATTATAAATGAAGGTACCTCTATAAAAATGATTTTAAAAAATGAGTTAAAATAGTTTCTGGTAAATTCTCAGGGTTCATTAAAACAAATCAATTTATTTATGGTTATGGGGTTTTTTCGGAAGAGATTCATTTTTTAAACGGTTTTGTTCGAAACTATATTTTATAACATAATGTGTTTGATGAAATTATTAAATTTTTGTATTGGTTAGAAAATTCGTTTTGATGCATGGATGAATATATACATGGATATGAAAATTTTAAATAAATTTTAATTAATGTTTTTAAAATGAAAATTGAAATATTAGATCCTTGGGTAAACACTGGTTCAACAAGAATTAGACTTTCCACTTTAGTGTGTGTAATGTAATTTTATGTTTTATGTCACATTAATGTGTGTTATTCCACATGAGGATATACAGGTTGGATCCACATTTTCCGTGAATGGGTATTTCATCTCAAGTCTAGTATGTAAACCCATTTGATAGAAACGGAGTGGAGTGATATTTTATTTATTATTGGATTCTCAAATGATGCATTATTTAATGTTTATTTTATCACATTATCATGATATAAATTATCCCTAGTTAATTATTATTATGATTTTATGGTTTTTCACATAAAAATTCATACTTATAATATTATGAATATGAAATTTATTTTCTGAGAACTAAAGGATGGTTTATGGAATGATTTTATCTTATGAAAATTACATTCTAAAAACTGATATTATGAAATATAGAAAGAATTCATTGTTGATAATATAATTTTTATAGATTAATTGATGAAATTCTACTTGGATTGGTGCTCACACTAGAATTATTCCCTTGGGTGATTTTAGTAATTTTTAGGTAGGTTTCAAGTACATGGAAAGAGATTATTTAATGACACACTCAATTTTCAGGAATATTTTTAATCACATTTCTTCTATGTTAATCCCAAAATTGGGTTATTTTATTTTCTATTTCTACATTTTATGGATTTATAATAGTTTTTAGATTAATAGAAATAATTGTCTACTTTTAGATTTTAATGGTTTAAATTTATTTATATATTTCAACCATAAAATTTTATAAACAGATTTCATTTAAGAAATTCATTTTTGGGGATAATAAATATCTCGGGAATCATATAATTATTCATGAACAATAGCTGAATCCTAAATTTGGGGACCCAAAATATGATCAAAAATCAAGCCACAAAATATTTTCTTAGATGTGGGTAATTTAAAAGTTGGGCCTATATATCTTAAATAAAATCCATAATGCAGCTGCAATTCGATAATGTCCAATATAAAATATAAAATAATTTTTTTTATAACAATGGTCCCACATCATTCTACAATTATCAAGGCCATAATTTCATGGGAAATAATATTTCATATATTCAATTGTTCTTCATTCATAGAATAATTTTTTTAGTAAATGGGATATAAATTATTCTACATTTTGTTTATTAAGATGATATGTTGTGGTAAGACACACAATATATTTTAAAACAACTGTATATAAGACTACATATTCAAATTCTGAAATTCATTTGGTCTACCATAAGAAAGTATTCAGTTGATAAAATCTACAAGAGATTATAAAAGAATAATTAGAATATCATGATTTAGAATACCGAGGTTTGCCACAAACATATCAAATATAAGGGTGATTTCACTCATGATAATGGAGATATCCTCACTCCCAATGGAGTGGAGGCCAAGGGATATATTATTTCACATGATTTTTATTTTTTTATTTTCATAAATTTTTTAATTTTAGTTTATATTCAATTTAACTATATCTTACATTTTTAATTAAAATTCTTGTATTTTTATTTTATATTGTGTTTTTCCACCCATCAAAATTTATTATTATTATTATTATTCATTTAACATTCTTATTCAAATTTGATTAATTATATTGTTTCTATATTATTTCTTACTCTATATTTGACATCCCAAATTGTTTTATTTTTATTAATTTTCTCAACCTAATTCTTTTTATTTTCTGTTATAATTTTATTTTCATTCATCTCCCCTATAATTTTTTTTGTAATTTGATCTATTATTCAGGATAATGGGATCCTAACCTGAGTCATGTCTCAATAGAGGTCAAGGTGTTCCTGAACTGTTTTTATTATTTATTTTATATTTATTTGGGGATATGAGTTTCATGCATGGGTGTGGAAAATTTCGATGGTTTGGTGAATTTCCCCCTGACATAAAACCCATTAAATATTTATTATATTATTTAATTTATTTTACATTAATTTACTTCCTAGGTATTCAAATGATTATGTTGACTAAATCAATTAATGAAACAACTTTGAAAGTGCTACATCCTCGAAGATTGAACCCCCTCAACTATGGTGTGTTACCGATCTGGATTGTTGGAGAAGTTAGAATTGATATTTCTTAGGAATTCAAACATTCCAATTATTCAAAATAAAAGGAATATTAATTCATCATGGGATTTCTTGTTTGTATTATGAAGAAAATCAAATAATGGTGAATAATGATTCAACCAAAAAAATATGTTCTTTCTTCTTTAAATTAATTTTAATTAGCATGGGATGTTAGCTTAGTTTATATTATCTTATTTCATTTCATTATCTTATAAAATTAAAAACACCAATCTGATTTTACATTTTTATCATTAATGAATCTATAATACAAAGTGAAACATTTTAGGTGAATTAGATTAAGTAGTTATAACTGATAATCTCATCAACTGAGACAACCATGGTTAGCCACTATGTTGTACTAGGAAAATAACTTTCTTCTTCCACACCCTATGACATGCATGTATTCCAAATGGTCACTATTTATTAGGATCCAATCAGTTATTGGATCCATTTTACTTTTTTGACATTTTGTATGGTTCCATTTTCATTATAAAACTTTAAAAAATATATTTCATATTTTTTCAGATTATTATTATTTTGAATAGACTTTTATTTATGAACAGTTGTAAGAACTAGTTTCTATATCACCATGTACTTTAGGATAAATTATTTTTATGGTATATATAGAACTTGATATCCTAGATCCAAATTATAATTGGTGGTATTCAATGACCCCATATATAATCTAAATGAAACCCTAGAGAAACCACTGATTGATAGATTTTCAATAGACATTTCTTAATTATATAAGATCGTCCGATAATTATACAAATATGTATTTAAGATACAAGAAGATTAATCATTTTTTCCTCCCATAACATTTGACGAATTTTCCTTTGAACAATTCTTGGAGAATGTGCATAATCACAAACTGAAATATGATATAAAAGAGCTTGAATATATGGTGAAATATGTATATGGAAAATGGATTTTATAACTACATATATTTAATAATCAGCATATAAAAATTTACTTGAAAAATAAGATGAGCCAACTGTCCTCCCTAATTTAACTATGGATACCTATGGGGGGGACTTTCTTACTAAGCTTCATGTGGGAGATCATCATGATCTGGATGACTTCTGAAATGATTGCGAGGAACTTATTAATCACCTCACAAATTGATAAGAATAAAATGCAACACCATTGAAGGTATACACCATAAAGGTAGATTAATTTTATGTAATGAATGTGGATCCCAACTACTTACCTTTATCCATTGAGAACCGGTTTCACGATTCACTCATCATTGAGGCAGTTATTGAACCAGAACCAGCTCAAGGAGACGATATTTCATTGAAATATTTATTTTCTATGTTTATTCAATATTATTTTTGTTTCAATACTAATTTTTTTTAATTTTCATATTTGTAAAATCATTGTTATTCTTTATAGGGGGATGGAGAAATTCAAAATAAACCTACAGAAGAATACATGGAGCTCTATTACATTATTGAATATAAATTTTAGGAATCCAATGAAACACTAATTTTTTATAATGCTATGGAAATCAAGAAAGAGGCTTATATTATTTAACTCATTGATGACATATTAAAAATTAAAATCAATATCATTTTCTTGTAATGATACTATCTTATTCCACTTTTGATCATTCAATTTATGCATCCTATGTGAATCGAGCACTATAAGAGAAAGGGGAGGTTGGACAAATAAAAACCAAGAAGGAGGATGCATCATACTTCATCCCAACCCACCATGAAAGCTATAATAAATTTTTAAGGGGGGTGATGTGATATAATATTTCCTTGGTTCATTCCTCATGAAGAAATAATATTTAGAGGCTCATAAAATCTCGATGTGGTTTTTTCAAAAAAAGAAGCTTCATCCAATAAAAAAATTGGATAATAGCTTGAACTGCCCTATTGATGTAGTAGAAATACTAGGACCATTTTAAAGATCATATCAATATTTTTTATACTATATTCTATAAAGTAATTTATATTTAAATTTCAATTTTATAAAGTAGTCATGCATGCAGCCCACTAACTCTTATATTTTTTAGTGTAAATGACATGAGTATTGTTCTTATTTTAGTAATATTATTTTATATGTTCGTGTTGGAATAATGAATCCCTTAAAAAGTGGAATATATTTCATTTGAAATTGAATTTACTATATATATATATTTCAAAATCTATAAATTTTTTTCCAAAAACCTATATTGTGCTTAAACATGAAATTGCATTCCCATTATTCAATTATTCTCTAAATGAATTATCTAGGAGACCTAAGTTTCATAGGAATCATATGATTAATTTATTGAGATTTCATTTTTAATAATATTGAATGATAAAATTTGAGAATTTTATTATTGAAGTGAATCATGGATATTAAAATGAGGACTCGAGATTTGAGGGAATTAATTGATTTGTGTAAATGAAGTTTCAAAACCATTTTTCCTATATTAAATATCTAAAATTAATTTTATTTTATTTTTAGTATTAATAATTGATTTATTTATTGTACCAAATCAAATTTCTAATTCCTTATAGGATTTATTGACCACGTACATCATATTTATTGTTGATCAAATTTGTAAAGTGATCATGGTACATGTTACCAACCAAAAGATTCATTTGAAATAATCAAAGCTATGACTATGAAAAAACGAATTTAAAATGAGTAAAGAATCCTTTTAAAACCCCTTATCCTAAAAATACTACGATTACATCTATCCTTGTTTATCTTATTAAAACATTCAATGACCATGTGATGAATTATTCACAATTTAATCCATTTTTCTACATTTCTACCCACTTCTTGGTATTTCTATGTTATTTTTAATGATGTAGTGTGGGTATGAAGGGAGTTATGGTGAAAGGGATAATGTATAATACAAGGAAGATGTGTAGGGGTGCTACATATGGGAATTGGTAATGGTTTTCATTCATTGTTCAATTTTTTGTTTTCACATCTTGAATAAAAATACTGAAATTGAAAAAAAGAAGCAAAAAATGAGGAAATGGGTTGTGATTGGGGAAAATCACCATTACTATCCCTATGATTTTTACCATATTTGGAAAAGTGGTGGATTAAGTGTTTATTTAATGCATTAAATTCAAAAAATAAAAAATTAACAAGTTTATTAAAAATCTATATATATGATAAATAAAAATAAAGTGAAAAAATTAGTCACTGTGCTTTATTTGATTAGGACCATTACTTTGAGATTTGGGGGATGTTGGGAATGTTACAAATTTAAGGGTAAAATTTCATTATTATTTAATTCATTATATCATACAGTATTATTAAGAGATAATTCTCCCCGTTAATCCTTACCTTTTAAATCATAAATTCCTACCAACAATAATCCTCATTGTTATTTGATCATTAACAAAATGTCCACATTATTTTATGTGTCTTTTTCTTTAAAATATGTGGAATGTAGTTACATCACAAGACTATTGATAAGGATCATGTAATCAATACATGTGAATAAATATAAATGTATTTTATCTTTTGTGATATGTGTAAATATTCAGTGTGAGGAAGATCATTACCTGGCTAGATTAATAATAATATATTACTGACCTTGACTGAATAAATGAATAAGTTACATATTTTTGAAAAGGTCGAATGTAAAAAGTAATGAAAGTATTTTTTCTTTGTAAAATTAGATATTTAATTTATATATGATGTCAAATTTAAAAATTTTATTTGACATTGATTATTTTTTAATTTTATTTCCATGAAATTTGAATACTAGTAACATTGGTGCCCACTAATTTTTAATGCTTTGATTTTATGTTGGAGGAAAAGCATGGCTTACGTGTGAGGGTTTGGACACAATAAATTTTCATGATTATTGAAACACATTTAAATGGATTTAATTCCACAGAAGATATATTTTTATTTCAATTGTCACATTTTTTGATTTTATAAAAATTTTATGATTAGTATAAAGAATTGCCTATTTTGTTTAAAAATTTTAATTCACATAATTTTTTTATATTAATTTTTAAAAACTGATCCAATTTTTGGAATTACTTTTTTAAAAATAAAAATATATTGGTCTATAATTTATCCACTTGGACAATGAGCTGAATATTTCATTTGGACACCCAAAATAGGCTCACAAGTCATTACTCAAAATCTGTGCACAGATCAAGATATTTTTGATGTTTCACCTATATATCCTAAAATGAAGGCTAGATGGAGCTAAAATTCAACAATGATAGTGATAAAATCCATAGTAACAACTTTCATAATAATGGTTATACTTGATTATATAGTTATCAGAGACATAAATGCATTCAAAATTCAATTATATAAGATTAAATATTCTTCCATGATAGAATATATATTTTAATGTAAAAGGGATATGGCTTCTTATTAACAAGGATAATTAAGATGTAATTTTTTTTAATAACATTCAGAAGAAATTTGGGAACAACATTATAGAAGACTACTTAATTGAAATCAGTCATTAAATTGGCCTACCATGAGACAAATTTCGGTGGACACTGTTTAAAGGATGTCTTATAGGGAGATTGGGAAGATCATAAATTTTAATACCAAATGATAGTAGCCCATTGGGATATACAAGGATCAGACACCCACACTAAATGAGGTATACATAACCTTGATGGATAGGCAGCCAAGATCTCTAATTCTACCCATTAATCTTTTTTCATTTGTTTAGATTATATTACATTCATTTCAAAATTTCTTTTAAAATAAAAATTATTATAGTTTTATTATTCATTGTTCTTATCCACCCATCCAAATATTCTTCAAAGTGTTATAATTTTTATTATTTTAACAATATTTTTCAAAGTTTATTATTTCTTTTCTGGTTTTATTCTTTCTTACTATATCTCTCACATCCCAATCCTTTTTATTTTTATTATTTTTCACACACTCATTCTTTTTATTTTTTATTATATTTTTTTTATTATTTTATTATTATCTACCATATTTCCACTAATGTGTTAATTTACTTCTAATAATGGAAGGCTTACTCAAGGATTGGTATTTAGGATTTCAAGTTATTATTCAATTTTTATTAATTTTAATTTTATGTTTGTGGTAGATATGAGTTGAATAAAAGGTTGTGGTGAATGTCTCAAATGTAGTGATTTTCCTCCTTGACATGAAACAAAATCTATTTATATAGTTTTTTATTCTACTTTCCCACTTTTAATTGGCCAGATCGTCATACAATGAATTTGAGGGAATCAATGAATGAAATTACATTGACAGAACATGATCTTGGAAGAGGGAACACCCTCAATGAAGGTGTTTTTTTGACCTATATTATAGCTGGAAATAGAATTGATATAACCTAAGAACTAAAATATTCCAACATTTATACATTTAATGAATATTAATTCATCATGAGATTTAATTTTTTTATTATCAAACTATTTTCAATCAAATAATTGTGAATAAGTAATGAAGCCAAAATCTATCCAAAAACCAAGTTCATTATTCTTTAAATGCATTCTGTTTATAACTAAAAGTTATTTTAGTTTATTTTTTCTTATTTTATTTCATTATATTAGAATCTAAACAAAAAAACACACCAAATATATTTATCATTTTTTCATAAAATAATCCAAATAACAAATAAAATATTTCATGTGAATTAGATTATGTAGATGAATAAAAAGTGAAGATCCTTATGTGATATGACCATGTTCTACCACTGCACTACACCAGGAAACTAATTTCCTTTTCAAATACCCTATGACAGAAAAGAAACATATAACATGTCATTTTCTCTTGTCTTCATCATTTTCAAAGGTGGATGTTTTGGAGGATTTAGTTGGTGGCACTGATATTTGTTAGTATTTTCTTGTTTTACATTTTTTGATTATTTATATTTCATATCCCTGTTTGTATCATTAGTATTTATTCTTTTCATACACATTAAAATATGACTGATCATTTATTATAGGTGAGAATTATCTTTATCTCTTTCACCTCCCTATATAGAAGAACTTATATTGAAACTTTTTTAGTTGAAAAAGCAGGTTCACTATATAATTGTATCATAGACATTACCCAACATGATGTTTTGGGACACTACCTTGGGTTAGACCAATTTCATTGGTAAAGAGGATTTAGGACCCTCAAAATTTGGGCAGTAAGTTTGGGAGGGTTCCTATAAATCATTCTTCTATAACTGATTTTGAGTTACCATTGGGGGATATAACTTTTTTCAACGATTTGTACAATGTGTTTAAGGTCATTAGAATCAACTATATATAAGGTATATTTAAATTCACATGTTTTTTTTGGATTTTTCATACATTTAAATAATTAAATATGATTTTAATTCTTCTAGTTTAAATACATTAATATGGATTTCTGAAGATGGTCCTTCGATTTTTTTTAAATTTTAACTCAATCTATTTTGATTATTTTCATATGTTATTTAGAAGATGCCTCCAAGAATATTTTTTAAGAATTAGATAAAGGAAGATTGATATAATTTAAACATGAAGATCCTCCGGGGAACTCGTATTTGATTGAAGGTTTATTCCAAACTATTTACACGCTAGGTCAAGTGGGTTTTAAAATCTAAGTATGAGTATAAGATTTTGGCATGTAGTTTAGAACTAGAATCCACACATATTCAATGGTGTCAAGGGACACATAGAATATAAGTAATAGAATTAATAGATTGAGAAAAACCATCAAATGCTTGAATACAGTGGAGGAATATAATAAGGGATTTCAACTAACATGTTTGACGGGCCTCTAAATGGATGTTAGGACAATATTTTGAAATCTAATTTTCAACAGGATATTATATGTTATTCCTTAAGGAAAAATTTAAAAAGTAGTTTTATCAAGAGACTTTCTTCTTGAATATTCCAATGAGTTTATAACCATGTAGATAGGGTTGTCTATCATTATGGATTATTCTACCTCTATTGATGAGTTATTACATTTAGCATCAAAAAATGGTTTCAATAATTTATTCACGGATTTGAGGTTTGAGATCAGTATAATTAGTGATATATGGTCAATGATGATTTTAATATTTCATTAAAAATAATTTAGGTTGTAAATAAATTTATTTTTAATATTCATATACAGTTTGGAGTACTATTTTTGTGGGGATTTAGTTGGTACAGTTGCTGGAAAGGATGTATCTTCAAACAAGAAATGGAAGTGTATGGGTGGTGTGTTCTCTTCTGGTCCATTTATAAGGGACTTTTCATGATATATGTTTGTTTTATTATATTAATATATATGTAATAGTCATGAAAATACTAACCATATATAGTCTTCCTTGAATGTTTACCATTTTGAATAATCTGTACATCTGAGGAATTTTGAAGAAGGATATCCCAAGATAGTATGGTTGGATCCACTTCATCCAAGGCTTCTCAAATTTTTAATGATGCTTCCAAGGGTTTTGTGTCTTATCCTCCTCCCAATAGGGATATTCTTGTTGCATATAAATCAATAAGAGTAGTTAAGAACATATATCTTTAGGAAATAGAGTATGCACCGAATGAATCTGAAGCAAGGTCTAATACTTTTAGAAGTGAAATGTATATTTTTTCATCTTCAGTTATATGATTGTTTGATATATGTTCTACACATTATTTTATATTATCCATGTTAGTTAATGTGTTAGGTTTAGGTTATTATCTTATTCTACTTCATTATTTCCATTCTTTTGGGAATGATCTCCGAACAGGGTTTTAAATATCACATGTGTCATGTCAGGATATCCAACGGTGAAGTGTAATGGGGATTCATAGTTAATGATATTGATATCATCAACCAATTTATTTTCATGGATTGGGTTATCTAAATTTTGATCCAAATCAATTATTATCATCTCCATGTTGAGTTTTTATCTCCCAATGTGGTTACTCATAATTTTCAAGGTGAGTGATACTCTATATCTGGAAGGGTAGAGCCTATTGTTCCTCATAATAGGGTGATCTCATGATAGTTTTTGAAGATGTTTCATGATGTTTTTAATAAATATTTGGGTAGTCTATCTCATGTTGAAGTTTTTTAATACCCCATGGTCTTTCAAACTGATGTTTCTTATTATCCACCATAGAGAGAGGTCAAGTTTACCATTGACATGATTTACTATTTGATTCCCATATCTATTTCATATTATCATATAATGTATTCTATATTAATTTATCATAAAATAATGATCTTAGGAATTAAGTCCATGTTAATAATTTTTCTTAGAAATCCATTATTGGCCTTAAATTTACTATTTTACAAGAAGGAAGACGAGAGCATAGAACATTTCATGGATTATAAAAAGTTAAACAAGGTGAACATTAAGAATAAATAATAGTTTCCAATTATTATACATATATTTTTATCAAATCCAAGGGGATCATTTGTTTTCAATGATCTACCTTCAGTATGTGTACCACTAGTTGAGATTCTCTAAAGTATTCATACCTAATACGGATTTTAGGAGACATTATGGGAATCTCTAGTTTCTAGTTATGTCATCAGGTATCACTAATATTTATATGGTATTTATTATGTTGATATAATAGATAATTTTTTAGTTATTTCACTATTTTATGTTTATATTCATGGATGATATTTTAGTGTACAACAATATATAGGAAGAACACATAGATCATTTGGAAATCATTCTTATAAACAGAAAGGAACGTCATCTATATTGAAATATTTAAAAATGGTAATATTGATTATAGGAAGTAAATATTTTATTCCAAATTAATGGATCATGAAATGATACAATATTTTATGTCCTGAGGTTAACAAAGAAAATTTTTGAGGGTCAATGTTTATTGGGGATGGCTAGTAACTATAGGAGGTTTGTTTTGGATATATCTAACCTCATGTCTCTAATGAATGATTTTCCTATAATAGAGTAGAATTTTCTTGGGAAAATATTTCAGGTATATTTTGTGGATCTAATGGTGAGGTTAAATTTATCTTCAGTTTTACTTCTTTCATAGTAGGTTTTGGATTATGATGTTTTCTGTGATGCTTCTAGTATAGGATTGGGTTGTGACATGATACAAAAGAAACCTGTTTTTTCATATGGACCTTTCTAGTTTTTCACTCATGATAATAATTAATCTACTAATGATCTTGAGTTGGAATTGGATATGCAGTCACTCAAAATGTGGAGTCACTATCTTTTTGGGGAGTGATTTACATTATATTCTCATTATAAGATAATCATATATATTTTAACTCACATAGATATGAAATTGAGATACTTTCATTGGTTTGGGTATCTTCATTATTTTAATTTTCATATTGCGTATAATAATAGGAAGGGAAATGTGGTCATAGATGAATTTAGGAGGAAATCAGTCACTCATTTTAGGAATGAGTTAGTGGATAAGAATTCTTTATTTTTTTCATGGATATGGTATTGGGAGTGAAAGAGGTATGTGGAAAGGTGTTATTGAATTTGGTAAAGGCCCACTCATCAAATTATTAGTGGTCTATTGCAAGCACAAACCAAACATTGAGTGTTAGTTCTTTGGTAATATTATTTTTTATGGGGAGACCTCCGCTGAGTGGTTTGGGTCTCTTAGTAGCTAATTGTGAATATAAATTTGGAAGGTCATTCTGAGTTATCTAATATAAGATTTCATTGTAACTCCTTCAGTTTTTATAAATATTTTTTCAATGAAATTATATTTATTTATTGGATTTTTTAATATGAAACACCATGATTAGGTTGGGTCGAAAGCAACAATGATCATTTCTTGCATTACACTAAACATTGAGTTTAAACGAAACCTCACCTATTATTAAAATTTTATTTTAGTTTTCACCTAGACATCATAATGGAGGGTATAAAAAGGATTAAAAAATTATTAAAATATATTTTTTAATTTTTATAAAATGTATTATTTCAAATTCAATAAATTAGAAATGATTATAACAACTGTTTAAAATAAATAAATTCATCTTATAAAAAACATTTTCTCTATATAAAAACATTTTTTATCTCAACAAATTATGAAATCCACATTTGAAGATTGATTTGTGGGAAATTTATATATTAAATAAAATATATTACATTCATCTTATTTTTCCAATACAATAGATTACAATAAAAAATTATTATGCATAAGAATATATATTTAAAAAAATGATGTTTTATCATCTTTAAATTGAACTATCATTTAAAAAAATTGAAAAATTTATAAAACATATTTGAAACATAATCTTATATTTTTAAAATTTTAAATGAAATTAATAATATTGTTCATTTTTTGTATTTTTCTGAAAAAAATCATTTTTTATTAACAATGAAAAATACTATATTTTTAATGAAAATTACATTTTAGTAAAATTATATATATAGTAAAATTATATTATAAATTATATTTAATGTATAATTAGATGATTTATATTTCTTTTAATCCAATATTTTATTGCTAACAAATTACATTTTAAATTTTCAATGAAAAGCATTGTTAGATTTTGAATCTTTGAAATTTAATAAAAACCTACTATATCCTCGCGTTTTCAATATTCATTTAAAGTTAAATCCTATCAATTATCTGAATTAAATTTGGGAAATTTTATTACATATTTAGAATCATCATAATTTATATTATCTAATAATTTAATCATTTTTTTATCAATAATGATTACAAAAAAAAGTTAAAATTAATTTATGTTATTATTGTTAAAATGGGGGTTTGAGTATTACATGCATTTCTATTGAAATTAATATTACACCCAAATATGAATTTTATATAAAATAATGTAAATAATATTTAGAATCATAATGTATAAATTTTCAAATAAATAACATTTTAATTATAAATTTTATGGAAAATTACTTAGGTAAACAAAAAGATACATGTTAACTTGGTAAAAACTATAATGATAAAATTGGGTACACATTAATACTTAGTTGTAACATGATAAAAATTTATTTATTACATGTGGTACATTTATTCCTTGTCTAATTTATCCCTTCACTTAATTATTGTTTAATTTTTAAGGCACATGAGGTACATTAGACCTCAAACTAGTGAAAACGTTTGATTATTTATAAGAATTTCAATCCTCATAAATTATAAACTTCATTCACTCTCCCCACATCTTCACACAGGTCATGAAATTTGTATTGAACCAATACTACAAAAATCACTTCTAAAAATACATAATTCCATCTTGTATGTCTTAATTGGTGAATAAATACAGGTAATAATGGATTTTGGTGAAAACCAAAAGAAGATACAAAAATAATAACAAACGTTCATCAACGAATATTTTTATTATATTTTCCCCTAGAACCCCTTTAAATATTTTTATGATATAAAAATATAATAACCTAGGTATATTTCATATAAATATATATTTTATTTTATGGATACTATCTATAACCAGACACACTTACACCAAATGGTTTACAAAATAATCATTCATGTGTTTGGCAACATACCGCCTTGCAAACCAATGTAATTTTTTTCAATTAACTCTTTGAAAGGTTGGAAATAATGATTGATATAATATTAATATATGATATTTATGATTTTTCAATTATTATTTGAATTTTATATAACACATAAATTCCGTGTTTCCATTTTTTGGGAATATAATAACATCGTTCATGTGTGTGGAAAACAACCACATTGCAAAATGACATTATTCATTCAGACATTACATTTAATGTTTTAAGGATGAGTTCAATAGTAATATATGATATATATAAGATAATAATTCTAATTTTATTATAATATATATACATATATATATCTATTTATGTCAATACAACAAG
Source organism: Viscum album (assembly GCA_963277665.1). Lineage (NCBI taxonomy): Eukaryota > Viridiplantae > Streptophyta > Magnoliopsida > Santalales > Viscaceae > Viscum > Viscum album. The sequence goes on from OY728146.1 coordinate 530,983,003, forward strand.
AAAATAAAAATGTCATTAATGTGTACATACATCCTACCATCTCAATGAATGGTGTATCTCATTTCCTAGCACTATATTTTCTGGGCTAATATATGTAAATATATTCTGAATATATATTATATTTATATCAATTATATAATTATAGATATTATTTAATAATGATTTATAAAATTGGTCCAGGAATAAATATTCAAAACATGTATGAAATATAATGTGGTTATTATGCAAAACCTAACATTAACATGAAATTTTAAATAAATGTGTAATATAATGCCCAAATTAAATAATATATGGTATTATATATATTAAAATGGTTATGTGATAGATTTATAATGAACCATTATTTTTTATAAAATATGCTTCAACAAATATGAAAAGATTCATGATATTAGGAAATGGGATTTTTAGTCTATCTTTAATTTTTACGAACTTATTCAAATTCAAGAGTCATTTATTATTTTTGTGGCATATATACTGACATATGAAATGTTATATAATTAATCTAATTCATTTTGTTTTATTAAATGTTTATATTTATTTAATTTTTTTATGGGGCTCACGAATCAAAAATTTGCTCAAGTAGTAATGGATTTACATCTAAATTATTTCTATAGTGAGAAACAAGTTATAATCACCAGATATTTCTATTATATAGTGTATGAAATTACCATTAATGTAATTTATGATTCTTATACATAAAATGGTCGGTATTTACTAATATATTGGAGGATATCTCATTCATGGTGTTACATTTTCAATGTTACCAAAGTCGTAAGAGAACTTTAACTCAATTTCCTTCATTTAAAAACATTTTATATTAAAAAACTCTATTATTATATGAGGTATATATATTTCCACTATGAAATTTTATATCAAAATATCCTTATTTTCATGGTATTTTAAGAATCATATAATTTTATTATTTCTTGTATATTTTGATTCAATGTTATCAAATTTGTAATGTTTATTTGTAGAATCTCATCATTTATGTGGATTATATATGATTATGATTCCATTGATGAAATATTAAGATCCATATGTCAATAATTCAAATGAATATAACTCCCCTTGTGTTAATAATCATATCTTCCTATTATATTTTCATTTTCCCACTCTTCGGTACTTAAGATAAATAATAATCAATTTTTATAAAAATTTGACCTTATTTCTCTCTCCATTCATAAATTATTTTTATATAAAATAGTTTTTTCTAAAATTTTATTAAATTTATTCTGAATGATACTTTAATACTATTTTATAGAAATGGATTTTAAAATGTAATTATGTTCGAAAAAGTTTTTGAAATGGTTTTCAAGTCATACTTTATATGTTTTCAATGATAATTTCATAGAAAAATGTGTTCAAAATATATTACGTTTTAAAAATAAATTTCAAACTAAAAATTATGTTTCCCTTAATAAATGTGTTAAATTATTTTTAAAGATTTATTAATAATTTTTCAATTATATTTTATAATAAAAGGATTTCAGAAATGATTTCTATCTTCAAAAGTTATTTTCAAATATATGATATTTTACATTATAAATGCTCCAAAGATCTTAAAGAATCATTAATCATCATAGATGAAATCCTATGATATATTTTTTTTATTTTCAAGGGATATTATCTAAGTAAATCATTATTGTTCATTCTATAATGTTTTTATGGTTAAGATGAAAATTTCTGTATGAAAACCATTTTTCATTGACATGTTTCACCATGGTTAAACACTTATGAAACCCTATTCCTTTCATAGGTAATTATATGATGAAATGATTTTGAAAAATATATATTTCAAATATGTTATGATATGATGAAATATTAATGATACACATTTCATCTCATGGGTTATGATATTATTTATTTGAAACACATCTATTTTTTGGGTCTAAATGTGACGATTGCTTTATTATCATGTAACATATGTATATATGATTTCATTATTTGAAGGGTGGGACCTATATATCTCTTTAATTAATTGGGTAATGATTTATATCGCTTATGATAGAAATGTATACAATGGAGTTTGATCCCAGTTCAGTAAGGTACATTGTCTGCTATGATGGTCATGAGAGTGAATCCAAACATCAAATATGGTCTTAGTAGTGAAGCAGGATACTAACTTGGTTTTGGGGAGTAAAAATATATTTCTATGATAATTTAGTGATTAAACCTATACCACTAATATAGCCTCATATGTGAGCCTTGAATACTATGGAAATCGTTCTTTCTGTTTTTTTGTCTACCAAAATTCCATTTTCAAATTATTATATTATTCTCTCAGGGCTTATGATCATGATTCCCTTATGATCCTTGTCTAATGATCAAATAATATATATTACTTGAATCATGTGTATTATATTTGATATGAATTGTATTATCTTTAAATATTGTGATCATGTTCTCATATCATTATGTTTAGGTTATTATCGTATAACCACTTTATTTACTGTTATAGTGCATCTGAGCTCACCCCTTCTAATGTTACCTTTCCCCTAGCTATAAAAAATGATTTATGTAGGAATAATAAATGGACAACTATTTTTTTGAACCATTTAATATGTTTCACACTGTTATTATAATTTGATATATTTTTCCAAATACAGTAATCAATTATGGTCATTTTTCTTGAATTGTTGTATCATACAGAATATTAATCTAAAATGATGTAATATCCATGTATGAGAAGCATTTGTAACTACATAGATAAAGATTTGTCACTGATATTATTTATCTATACACCCAATGAATAACAAGGTGTATCATGACATGACACATTGTTCTAGGTTGGTAGGGATGATATTATCATTTGTATATTTGTGTCATGGTTTCTCACATTTGTAAAAAATAAAGCAATGCACCAGAGATCTGCTGGTTTGTTGCAATATTTTCTCATTCTAGTATAGAACATGGTTTTTAGATCCATGTAATTATTCATTTAATTACCATAATATCCATGTGAGAAGATTTTTATTTTGGTAATCATTGATCAACTTATTAAATAAACTCATTTCATACCCATCAATGAGACAAATATGGTAGAATATCTTAGAGTCTTGTATATCTTATTGGATGTGAAAAGTCATGGGTATTCCCCTACAATTGTTTCAAATAATACATTGAGGTTCACATCTTGTATTTTTAATGGATTTATTAGACGATATGGGTTACTATATGGAATTTGGTATTGAATATCATCCATAGATGGATGGATAAACAATGATAGATATCCATGTTCTTGTCGATATTCTTCGAGAAATCATGCACTATTTTGTTGGTTCATGGAAAAAAACATCCACAATAATGTTTTCTATATCAATACATATCATTATTTTATAATGATGGAACCTTTAAATGAATTATATGGGATCCCATATATAACTCCTTTGTGATTTCAATAGTCGGGATAATGGACCTTGGTTGGTTTGAGCCTTTTTTAGGAGATAATTGAAAATCATCAGTTCACCTAAAAGATATTTTTCATGGAAAAGAGTCATCATAAGTCCTATGATGACCATTTTCATCATATATTGTAATTGTAGAGTGGTGAACATGTCTTTTGATGAGTTTTGGTTTTCTTTGTTCATTTTCGGTTGGGTAAGCATGGTATGTTATTTATAAGGATTGTATGACCCTTTAAGTCTAGGGAATAACATAGAAAGGTGAAATTTAAGTGGGGCTATCCATCAAATTTTTCTTAAATTATTGATGAATTTTATGTTTATTAGCTTAGGAGACATCAACGGGGTCTATCCCATGTTATTTAATGGGAGGATATTGATCATGATCCTAACACCACTATGGCTGAGAAACTAGTTCCGATTATGGATCGAAAAAATATTGTACTACATTGTAATATGATCTTGATGGCCCATGACCTATGAAATCTTTGATGATATATCAAAGAGATATGGGAGTAAGATTCATTCATGGGGTTGTAGTTACCTTCTATTTTCGTTTGTCTAGGACCTTAATAAATTTCAAAGGAAGAATGATTTCATAGTAGAGGGAATTGTAACATCAACCAGATCTAAATTCTGACTTAATTGATGATTGGTTTTTCATTTAAGTAGTTATAGGGGTTATGGTGGAATGGGTGCTAAAAATGTAAAATTTTGATGAAGGATGGATAGTATCTTGGTTTGAACATGGTTATTAATAACCATGTTCCATGGATCTGTGAATTGAGAGAGGAGTTTTGTCATGGATTGATCATGGATAAAAAATCTATGTGGGTCTCCATGGAGACAAGGTATGGGTTAGAGTAATTATCCATCAATGTCACATAGTTTGGGAAAATTTTATCTAACTATGTTTCCTAAATCTTTAAAACCATTCAAATGATTTTTTAATGGATTGTACTCATGCATAGTTTATGCACTATTTGTCTAAACCTGCGGTGTAACCACTAATACCCCTACAAACCATTAAAAAGGTATATTTTTCAATCTTTCGATTATTATTTTTTATGAATAATATCCTTATAATCATTATTTATCTGAAGATAAAAATTCCACAGTGATCTAGGTGATTCTTAATTGAGATTATTTCTTCAATTCCATCATTAATAATGGGTTACTTTGAGGTATCTTTCATTTCTAATCTCGTTTTCCAATTTCAATATAGATCATTATTTGATAAATTCCCATTTATCGTATTGGAACCAAAATTGTATATCCATGCGATATCAAATGTGATTGATAGGGGATTGATATTAATTATTTTGGATATAGGATTATGATGACTTAATCTACACTTTCTTGGTATCATTTTTAAGGAAATTGGGTTTTCATCCATTCATGAGGTAGGTGTCTATATACAAATGTGAAAACACATGAATTGTTATAATTTATTGTAAATTGATTTGGGTTATTGAAAAAAATTGATTAATTTCTGGTTTTCGTGGTTTTATTTGAAAATATTCATGTTTTAATGGGGGTTTTCATTGAAAATAATTTTTTCACACCAAATATTTGATTGAATGGTTAAATGGTGTTTCTAGATCTAAAATTTATTTTCATACAATGAAGAATATATTATTGGCTCGGAAAATGTACTAGAAGTTTTATTAATGGTTTTTTATAATGATTAGGGAAAATGTATAACATTTGGTAACCTTGGTGGCATTGGAATTAGAATTTTCATAATAGTGTGCGTAATTCTATTAAAAGTTTTGTGTAAATTTAGTATCTGTAATACCATTATAGGTTATACTAGTTAAGTCCACCCTAATCAGAGATTGGAGATTTTTTTTAAGTCGTTAACATATTCCCAATGGCTACATCCTAAATGATACATTGTCATTTATGTTTTGATTAGTACAATGTTGACACCCACAAAATGCCTAAAATAAAACTCAAAAAGGAAATAATTCCTAAATATGGTTATTATTTCCCATGAGAAATGGAAGGAGAGTGAGGGAGAATATTTCATATTGTGAAATCCTCTAATAGGAATGTGATCACGTGACCACTATAAGGTCATGCGAATGAACCATGTGCAGTGCATAACCTAAAGCGGATCCCGTAGAGTCCCTTTCGACAAGTCCGCCTACTCATATAAAGGCTCTTTAGACAATCAGTGGTCATGCATTGACAACTGAATAATCTATACCAGTCCACGTGGTTTGAAATAAAATAATTCATTACAAAACAACTGAAAATCAATTGAAAATATGAGGAAATTTTCCTAAACTTGTATGTATCATGGGGTCATATAGACTATGTGATGTGTCACCAATGATATGTTTGATTGCCTATGCCAACATCCATGAAAAATCATGAGACCCCCAATACATTGTAATATAATTAAATGAAATAAAAGGGAATGAAAAGGGAGCCACATGTAGTCCTAAAACACATATGATGTTAACCTGGTGATCCGCAACACATAGTGGGACCCCGGTGACATGTCTGCCTCTTCTCGTGGAAGCCTACAGAAATTTAATCATCATCACGCAAAGGGCCTAAAGCATGTACATGTTACGTTTCTCTCCCCCATTTAGATCCATAAAGAAAAAGTGAGTGGAGTTTTCAATGAAATGTTTGAATAACCCCACAATACATTTTCCCACCATGCGACACCTCATCGATACATAGGATGTTTTTCATTCAAATAATCATGAAGCCTCATGACCCCAAACATTTGTAAAATAAAAAAAAGAAATAAAAATTATATAGAGGTAGAAGCCCGTGATAGTATAAAAACTCTAATGACATGCTAAGGATTTACATAGTGTAGTCTCACAATACCCTATGAAAATCCATTATTATCCCACAGAATGTCCAAGACAAGTCATCTGAGATAATGTAATGGCCTTTCGATAGGAACAAAAATCTTGCGAAGACACTCAGACAAGTATGTTAGACAATATAGATGTATTTCATCATGTAAAGTCCCGTATATTTCAAGGAATTTTTTTTTCTTAATTTTCTTTGGAATTTTACCAGAGCGCAGTTTATGACGGCAACTGATTCCGAGGACCGGTGTGCCCGGAATCATTTTCCGAAATTTGGCTTGGGTACGTTCAGTGAACGGACGAGTGGGTTTTTCTAACTTTTGTACCGTTGCTCGGAATCGAATTCTGAGGGCACCGATTGAATCGTAGCGCCGATATTTCCTTATAAACGCATCTTCCGGAGTTGCGTTTGCTCGGGTGTGGTTTTTAATTTTTGGGCTTAAAGTTATGAAATAAAATAAATTGTTCGACAAACTTTATTTTATTTCACTTAAGCCACTTGAATGCCACTTGAAGCCACTTAAAGCGGCTTAAGATGAGTTGATGTAGATAGAGTGCTATCCAAAAGTATCCTACCCTCTTGGTAGGATATTTGTGAGGTGGGACCCGCACGAGCCCCACCGTTTCTTTTCTGCTAAGTAACACACCCGCGAAACCCCGTCATTATGAAAGTCAACTAATGCGTTTTCTTTTTTTTTTCTTAACGCAGCAATTAATTGCGCGGTTTTCTTCATTGAATTAAATGGGCGGTTTATTCGTTGAAATTAATTCAATGAATTAATTTCATTCCTTTCTTAACCTGTTTGAAATCTGTTGGCGTAATAATAAAATAAGACCAACACAGACATTTGGAGGATTACACGTTGAGAGGCTTTTGACAGAAGTTCTTGTGCCTTCACCCTTCTTCGCGAAGAACGCGAAGAACGCGAAGAACGCCGAAACCGCGAAAATCGATGACGTGATGACGTGTGCCGCGACACCGAAGTTTCCTCTTCCGCGACATTCTTCTGCGACGTTCCTTCATCCGCAACGAAATCTTTGATCATCTGTTTGAGGTAAGAGATTTCGGGTTTCTTTTAAAACTCCTTTGTGGTTTTTAACAATGCACGGATTTAATTATTATTAATTAAATCTATTTGTTCTTGAACCTCGGAGTTCGTCGACGCGACACCCTTCCGCGACGACGTGACGCCGGATACGACAACAACGCGACGGTTCCCTCCTTCCGCGACGAGAAATTCCGAGAAGAACGCGCGTGCGACACTTGACGAGGTAGGGAATTTATTTCAATGTTTTATATTCCTGTGAACGTCTCTCTTAAAATGATGAACCTGGTTAATAAGAACAATTTTAATTCATTATAATTGTTTTTTGATATGTTGATTATTTCTCTCCGGTTGTTATCGCCTAACGCGGAGGGTGCGGGTCGAATGAACACGGCCCGACAACCCTCCGCAGTTCTTCATTGTTGTGGGTATTTGGCGGGCGACAACAAAATGTAAAGCAAGGGCGATTTGATGATCCCGCAGTGAAGAACGGAACTCGGGAGGAACAACGGCACAAACGGGAAGGAAAACGGACCACCGGAACAACTCTGGGGGCCCACGGAAGCCACCGGCGGCGCCAGCGGACCCGCTGCCGCGCGGGTCCGGCGCACACAGGACACGGCGAAGCCGCGTCCGTTGACCAGGGCGGCCCCCCACGGGGGCCGCGGTGCTGTCACGCGGGGGCAGCGGGCCCCCCGCGCTACTCGGCCTCTCGGTCGAGCCGAGCTGGACCGGCCGGCTGAGCCAGGCCACGCCCTGGCCTGGCCGAACCGGTTCCATCCGGGTTGGACCGGGTCGGGTCGACCTGTTTCGGGCCGACCCAGGGGGAGTCGGGCCGGGTCGGCCTGGGCCCAGACCCCCGTCTTCGGACCGTTTTCTGTCTTTTTCCCGTAACCTGAGCTACTGGCCTCCAATCGACGCTTCGTCAGCGGCAACATGATCATTGGATCGAGACGGTCGTTTCAGTATATTACACTAAAGGTTTCGGAATACATTGGGTTCGGCCGGGTTGGTTCGTACACGAAACCAACCGGGCCCTCGGAGCGGAAACACTCATATCTTGAGCTATGGACGCCCGATTGACGTGCCATCGGCTTTGGTGGATTCCTCTAAGTGAGACGGATCTTTTGGCATACTCCGCCTGAGGTTTGGATGCAGGTGGAGTACAGTCGGGTTGGTTTTTCCTTAAAAACCAACCGGGCCCCTAGGACGAAAAGGCCAATAACTCTCAGACCGGGCGTCCGATTGACGCGCCGTCTATGACGTTGAGTTCCTGTTGACGGTACGGAACTTTTGGATACATCAACCTCAGACTTTGTGTCAGTTGATGTATCAGCCTCTCGGCTCGTGGAGCGGACCCTCCCGATTGAGCTTGCTGTGTGCGGGGACCGTAGTGCTGGCTGCGACTGCGACGACGACTGTGCAGAGATCCTCAGTGGATTGCGACGTCTAATTCACTTAGCGATCCTACATGGATCAGTGCTACAGATCCTGTGTAGATCTGATCCTGTGTGGGTCAGCGCTCAGCGGTTCTATGTGAGCCAGCGCCTACAGGTCCTGTGTGGGCCCGATCCTGTGTGGGTCTTTGCGGGGATTAGTACCTATCGATCCTTTGTGGGTCTGACGACTTAGATGGATCAGTGATCATCTTTATTGTCATACAAGAAGAATACCTGTGTGAGCTGAATCTTGTGTTACTCTCATTTGTGGATTGTGATGTGCTATCGTATGTGGATTTACTGTTTACTCTCCTTTGTGGATTGTGTTGAGCTATCCGATGTGGATTACTTTTTCTCTCCGTCGTGGATTGTGCTGTGCTATCCTGTGTGGGTTTACGTTTTGCTTTCCTGTGTGGACTGGGTTGTGCTTGGGCTCGGATATAGTAGCCGAACGAGAATTGATGACTTAAGTATATGTATGGGAATATACCTAAGCCGTGTCGGATGTTACTTCGTGATTGTGTCTTTCCTTTGTGGATTACCCTTTGTGGATTATGGGAGACCATCGGGGGTCTCAGGGTCCCTACTGAGTAGCTTATACTCACCCCTGCACGGGCTATGCCCGCACTTCGTTGTGTTGGTTGCAGACGACAGACAGCGCTGATCGTGGTGGAGGCGTGCGGAGCAGGACGGTACCTGGAGGTGGAGCACTAGGCGGGACATACTCGGAGCGGACGGCTGGACCAAGGAGTTGTGGAGGCTATCTGTACCCACCCTTCAGGTGGAACTTCCAGAGGACGGCTCGACGCTGCGGATTTTCCTTTCAGTTTCTGTTTTCCCTTTCATTTGTACTTTACAGTTGGGCTTGTATTTCCGGCCCCTTTTACTTTCAGCACAGCTTGTTACAATTTTTACATAGTGTTTACTTTTCCGCTTGCTTACTCTGTGGTGCTTGTTTACTTTTCAAAGGCAATGCCTTCCCTTTTGTTGGGATTTACGCCTTGGTGCTAGTCGCCAGCCCCTGGCCTATGGAAGGCGGGCTTGGGGTAGTCACGACACGGGCCCCGAGGATGGGTCGTGACAAATTGGTATCAGAGGTGGTCGGTACTACCGCAGACTCTGATCTTTATTCTATGTGAAGCAATAATGTTTAGCATATTGAGTGTGGTAATTAGTCCAGGGAGTCCAGTGTTGGTGCGGCGGTCGATGTATCCGTAAACCAGGACCCTGACTTCTGATTTCCTACTTAATGCACGAAAACATTGATTGCATGTGTGTTTTCAAGTTTTCTTTGTTATTACTAGTATCAGCTCACCAGGTATACTGTTCTGACCGTGGCGCACTTGTTTCCTTTTCAGGATGGCCCCACGACGGCAGACAGCTAGGGTTCCGAGAGTAGAGCGCGACGACAGCCCGCCAAGCGACGAGGCCTCGGTACAGGGCCCGTTGACAGTAGAGGCACTGGCGGTACCTTTACCCGCCGAGCCCCCGATGCTTCCAGCACCGACCGCTGACGATGCACGTCGCCTCGGAGCTCTGCACGAGTTCCAGCGCCAGCGACCACCCAGGTTTCGTGGGGAGACAGACCCCTAGGCAGCTGAGGACTGGCTGGAGGCGGTCGTATGAGTTTTCAGGCTAGTGAGGACACCAGCAGACCTCATGGTGATCCTCGCGGCGAGCCTACTGCACGCAGCAGTGGGCCGATGGTGGAGCTTGATGCTCCAGGTGCACGATGATACATATCTTCTCTGGACGGACTTCGAGAGCCTCTTCTGCTCAGAGTTCGTCCCGGCCACCCTCCGTGCGGTGCACATTCAGGAGCTTCTTCAGCTGCGGCAGGGCAGCTTGACGGTCGCCCAATACGCGGCGAGGTTTACCGATATTTCTCGCTACTCGAAAGATATGGTATGGGACCCATTCTTCCGGCCCCAGACCTTTGAGCACGGATTGAGACACGAGATCAGGGCATCACTGATCTCCCTCAGCATCCCGACCCAGGAAGGAGTACTGGAGCGAGCCCTTCTGATCGAGATCTTTTTGGATGAGTCCACAGCGAGACCTACCGCAGGGCGGCAGGTAGCGGAGTCTTCTGCAGAAGGCAGCCGATAGATGAATCAGGGGTCCAGGCAGACCAAACCCTCTCGTAGACGACCTCAGGACACTGGCTCAGCAGTGCGGGGCACACAGCGTGGAGCCAGTCTTCCGAGAGGCAGGCAGTGCTACGCCTGCGGCGGGCAGGGCCACATGGCTCGTGACTGCCCGAACCGCCATGCCGAGGAGCAGTAGATGGTGGAGGGACCACCTAGGCCGAGGAAGAGGGTCGACCATGGCGGTCCGCAGGGAGGAGGCAGACGAGGCAGAGGAGATGCCCGAGCAGCGGGTGGTGAGCGACACTTTGAGGCTCTACCCCCACCAGCACCAGGAGGTCCGCCCCGACCACAGGGAGCTGGCGGGCAGAAACAGGCACAGCTCCAGGCAGCAGAGGCCTATGACCACGGTGTGCCAGAGATGACTCGAGGTACGATCTGTGTCTATTCCACCCTTGCTGTAGTTCTGATAGACACAGGAGTGAGTCACTCTTTCATAGCCACTGCCCTTGTTCGGAGCTCGGAGATTCCGACAGAGCCGTTGGCTCGATCCTTACGGCTAGAGACCCCTACGGGAGCAGACTCGACGATTATGCACTGGTACCGGTAGTGTGAGCTTACTCTAGGAGGCGAGAACTTCGGCTGGGATCTTCTTTTAGTGGCGTCGAGGCCTTACGACGTCATCTTGGGCATGGATTGGTTATCTACATTCCATGCTCAGATTGACTATTTTAGGCGCAAGGTGCGATGTGTGCGCACCGACGGGAGCAGGTTTACCTTCATCGGCGAGAAGGGAGCCTTTGCAGCACAGGAGGGACTCTCGCAGAGGAGAGGACAACCCATCACTCATCAGTTGGATAGCCTCATCCTTGGAGCAGTTGATGTGCGGAGTCCTAGTTTTCCTGTAGTGGTGGATCAGTACGCGGACGTCTTTCCCGATGACGTTCCAGGGATACCTCCTCGCATAGAGGTAGAATTTTATATTGATCTGTACCCCGGGACAGCCTCGATATCCACTCCAGCGTATCGGATGGCCCCCTCTAAGCTTCGAGAGCTGCGGGTATAGTTGGAGGACTTGCAGGGCAAGGGGTTCATCCGACCCAGTGTTTCACCCTGGGCTTCCCCGATATTGTTTTCCAAGAAGGTAGGTGGGAGCTTGCGACTGTGTGTTGACTATCATCGCCTGAACCAGGTGAAAGTGAGGAAAACGTATCCGCTACCGAGGATTGATGACCTCTTCGATCAGCTCAAGGGAGCACGGCGGTTCTCTAAGATAGACCTCAGGTTAGGCTATCATCAGCTCAGAGTTCGAGACATGGACGTGCAGAAGACAACCTTAAGGTGTCGGTATGGACACTATGAGTTCTTGGTTATGCCTTTCGGCGTAACCAACGCTTCAGCGGTGTCCATGAGCCTCATGAACAGGATCTTCTAGCCATACCTCGATCGATTTGTCGTGGTCTTCATCGACGACATTTTGGTGTACTCGACCACGGAGGAGGAGCACGCCTACCACTTGTGGGTTGTACTAGACACACTCCGAGAGCACCAGCTTTATTGAAAGCTCTCTAAGTGCCAGTTCTGGTTACGTGAGGTCCACTTCTTGGGGCACGTCATTTCTGAGGCGGGAGTTGCTGTGGATCCCGCGAAGATCGAGGTAGTGCTAGCTTGGGAGCCACCCAGGAGCGTGACAGAGGTGCGGAGTTTCTTGGGTCTAGCCGGATACTATCAGAGATTTTTGCCGGGCTTCTCCAGAGTTGTGGCGCCACTCTTAGCTTTGACGAAGAAGGGGAAACCCTTTGTGTGTTCAGACAGATGTCAGCAGAGCTTCTAGGAGCTGAGACAGAGATTGACCAGCGCACCTATCTTGAGGTTTCCTGAGGAGGGAGTTGGATACGTAGTCTACTGCGATGCATCAGGGACAGGACTCGGATGTGTCCTGATGCAGGAGCGGGCCGTGATTGCCTATGGATCACTTCAGTTGAGGCTGCATGAGCAGAACTACGCTACCCATGACCTGGAGTTAGCAGCAGTGGTCTTCGCACTGAAGGCTTGGCGGCACTATCTGATGGGCGAGCGCTTTACAGTCTTTTCTGACCACCAGAGTCTTAGGTACAACTTCTCTCAGAAGGAGCTGAACCTGAGACAGTGGCGATGGCTCGAGTTCCTCCAGGACTATGACTTTGAGATAGTCTATACTCCTGGGAAGGGTAATGTAGTAGTCGATGCCCTCAGTAGGAGGACGGGCATTCAGATACTTGAGGAGGCGACAGAGCAGCTAGCCGCCTTGCAGATATCCTTCATGGATAGGGACGAAGCAGCCTTCCTTCAGTCTCTCACGGTCTCTCCTCTACATCTACAGCGGGTCAGAGTGGCACAGTGTGGGGACGCTGACTGTGAGACACAGCGTACATAGATATCCTCGAGACAGGAACCTGATGGTTTCACCCTTGGAGTAGAGCACGACGTCTTTTTTAGAGGACGTACCTTGGTACCAGTTGCTTTATGGGAGGAGGTGTTGAGAGATTTTCACACTTCTCCTTTGGCGGTACATCCTGGAGTGGCGAAGATGTACCAGGACCTCAGACGATAGCACTGGTGGCCGGGGATGAAGAAGGCTGTGGCAGAGTTCGTTTCACGGTGCCTCACCTGCCAGCAGGTGAAGGCAGAGCATCAGGTACCAGCAGCCTTGGTACATCCCTTGGAGGTCCCGGAGTGGAAGTGGGACGTGATATCTATGGACTTTGTGACTTTACTTACACGCACTTCCAGAGGTCACGACTCCATTTGGGTGATTGTTGACCGACTCAACAAGTCGGCACACTTCTTACCCATCTGAGAGCAGGGCTCGGTGGAGAGCATGGGGCGTCTCTACGTTCAGGAGATTGTACGGCTTCACGGTGTGCCATCATCTATCATCTCTGATCGGGATGCTCGCTTTACTTCCCGGCTTTGGAAGGGGTTGAAGGAGGCATTCGGGACGCAGCTACGTCTGAGCACTGCCTTTCACCCTCAGACGGATGGTCAGACGGAGAAGACCATTCAGACTCTCGAGGACATGCTCCGTGCATGTGTCCTCAACTTTGGTCGTAGCTGGGAGGATCACCTACCCTTGGTGGAGTTCTCGTACAACAATAGCTACCACTCCACCATCGCGATGGCACCATATGAGGCGTTGTACGGAAGACCTTGTAGATCTCCTTTGTGCTGGGCAGACCTTGGGGAGTCACCACTTGTGGGACCAGAGATGGTACGGACCACAACAGAGAAGGTCCAGGTCATCCAGGAGCAGATGAGGACAGCTCAGAACCGGCATAAGTCTTATGCCGACAGGAGGCGGAGGCCACTAGAGTTCGAGGATGGCGACCACGTCTTCTTTCATGTCTCACCTCGACGTGGTTTGCAGAGATTTGGCCATGGCGGCAAGTTGTCTCCACGCTTCATTGGACCATTCCAGGTCCTCAGCAGGATTGGCGAGGTGGCTTATCGCCTGGCTCTACAACCTTAGTTGCACCGAGTGCACGACGTCTTCCACGTATCTCAGCTGAGGAGATACGTGCACGACCCGACGCACATCATTGACCATGGGGAGCTAGACGTGGATGATGGGGTGACTTTTACGGAGGTCCCGGTGGAGATAGAGGATCAACAGGAGCGGGTCGTACATGGGCGATCGATTCCTCTTGTGCGTATCATATGGAAGCACAGAAACCTCCAGGAGAGAACATGGGAGCGGGAGGCTCAGATGCGTGCTCAGTACCCACATTTTTTCCCCTAGTTTATGATGTATCTTTATAGGGACGTAAAGCCCTGATGTGGGAGTAATGTAAAGACCCGTAAATTTGAAGGAAATTTTTTTTCTTAATTTTCTTTGGAATTTTAAAAGAGCACAGTTTCTGACGGAACCTGATTCCAAGGCCCAGTGTGCCCAGAATCATTTTCCGAAATTTGGATCGGGTACGTTCAGTGAACGAACGAGCAGGTTTTTCTAACTTTTGAACCGGTGCTCGGAATCGAATTCTGAGGGCACCGATGCAACACCGGTATTTGCTTAGAAACGCCTCTTTCGGAGTTGCGTTTTCTCGGGTGTGGTTTTTAATTTTTGGGCTTAAAGTTAAGAAATACAATAAATTGTTCGACAAACTTTATTTTATTTCACTTAAGCCACTTGGAAGCCACTTGAAGCCACTCAAAGCGGCTTAAGCTGAGTTGATGCGAATAGGGTGCTATTAAAAAATACCCTACCCTCTTGGTAGGATATTTGTGAGGTGGGACCTGCACGAGCCCCACCGTTTCTTTTCCGCTAAGTAACACACCTGCGAAAACCCGTCATTATGAAAGTCAAGTGACACATTTTCTTTTTTTTCTTAACGCCCCAATTAATTGGGCGTTTTTCTTCGTTGAATTAAATGGGCGGTTTATTCATTGAAATTAATTCAATGAATTAATTTCATTCATTTATTAACCTGTTTTAAATCCGTTGGTGTAATAATAAAATAAGACCAACGCCGACATTTGGAGGATTACATGTTGAGAGGCTTTTGACAGAAGTTCTTGTGCCTTCACCCTTCTTCGCGAAGAATGCGATGAATGCGAAGAACGCCGGCCTCTGACGAAGAACGCCGAAACCGCGGAAATCGACGACGCGACGCTGTGTGCCGTGACGCCGACGTTTCCTCTTCCGCGACATTCTACTGCGATGTTCCTTCATCCGCAACGAAATCTTCGATCATCTATTTGAGGTAAGAGATTTCGGGTTTCTTTTAAAACTCCTTTGTGGTTTTTAACAACACACAGATTTAATTATTATTAATTAAATATTTTTGTTCTTGAACCTCGGAGTTCGTCGATGCGACACCCTTCCGCGACGATGCGACGCCGGATACCGCAACAACGCGACGGTTCCCTCCTTCGGCGATGAGCAATTCCGCGAAGAACGCGCGTGCGACACTTGACAAGGTAGGGAATTTATTTGAATGTTTTATATTCCCGTGAATGTCTCTCTTAAAATGATGAACCGGTTAATAAGAACAATTTCAATTCATTAAAATTGTTGTTTGATATGTTGATTATTTCTCCCCGGTTGTTATCGCCTAACGCGGAGGGTGCGGGCCGAACGAACACAACCCGACAACCCTCCGCAGTTCTTCGTTGTTGTGCGTATTTGGCGGGCGACGACAAAACGTGACACAAGGGTGATTTGATGATCCCTCAGTGAAGAACGGAACCCGGGAGGAACAACGGCGTAGACGGGAAGAAAAACGGACCACCGGAGCAACTCCGCGGGTCCGGCGCACACAGTACACGGCAAAGCCGCATCCGTTGACCAGGGCGGCCCCCCGCGGGGGCCGCGGTGCTGTCACATGGGGGCAGCAAGCCCCCCGCGCTGCTCGGCCGAGCCGAGCTGGACCGGCCGGCCGAGCCGGGCCGTGCCCTGGCCTGGCCGGACCGGGTCCAGCCGGGTTGGACCGGGTCGGGTCGACCCGGTTCGGGCCGACCCAGGGGGGTCGGGCCGGGTCGTCCCGGGCCCAGACCCCTGTCTTCGGACCATTTTCGGTCTTTTGCCCGTAACTAGAGCTACGGGCCTCCGATCGACGCACCGTCAGCGGCAACGCGATCCTTGGACCGAGGCTGTCGTTTCGGTATATTACACTTAGGTTTCAGAATACTTTGGGTTCGTCCGG
Organism: Viscum album; assembly: GCA_963277665.1. NCBI lineage: Eukaryota > Viridiplantae > Streptophyta > Magnoliopsida > Santalales > Viscaceae > Viscum > Viscum album. The sequence goes on from OY728146.1 coordinate 530,999,497, forward strand.
GTTGGTTCGTACATGAAACCAACCGGGCCCTCAGAGCGGAAACGCTCATATCTTGAGCTACGGACGTCCGATTGATGTGCCGTCGGCTTTGGTGGATTCTTCTAAGTGAGAAGGATCTTTTGGCATACTCTTCCCGAGGTTTGGACACAGGTGGAGTACGGTAGGGTTGGTTTTTCCTTAAAACCCAACCAGGCCTCTGGGACGAAAAAGCCAATAACTCTCAGACCGGGCGTCCGATTGACGCGCTTTCTCTGACGTTGAGTTCTTGTTGACGATACAGAACTTTTGGATACATAAACCTCGGACATTGTGTCAGTTGATGTATCAGACTCTCGGCTCGTGGAGCAGACCCTCCCGAACGAGCTTGCTGTGTGCGGGAACCCTAGTACTGGCTGCGACTGCGACGACGACTGTGCAGAGATCCTCAGTGGACTGCAATGACGACTGTGCAGATATCCTCAGTGGACTGTGACGACGACTGTGCAGAGATCCTCAGTGGATTGAGACATCTACTGCACTCAGCGATCCTACGTGGATCAGTGCTACAGATCCTGTGTGGATCCGATCCTGTGTGGGTCAGCGCTCAGCGGTTCTATGTGAGCCAGCGCTTACAGGTCCTGTGTGGGCCCGATCCTGTGTGGGTCTTTGCAGGGGTTAGTACCCATCGATCCTTTGTGGGTCTGACGACTTAGATGGATCAGTGATCATCTTTATCATCATACAAGAAGTATACCTATGTGAGTTGAATCTTGTGTTACTCTCCTTTGTGGATTGTGATGTGCTATCCATTGTGGATTTACTGTTTACTCTCCTTTGTGGATTGTTTTGAGCTATCCTATGTGGATTACATTTTCTCTCCTTCATGGATTGTGCTGTGCTATCCTGTGTGGGTTTACGTTTTGCTTTCCTGTGTGGACTGGGTTGTGCTTGGGCTCGGATATTGGAGCCGAATGGGAATTGGATACTTAGGTATATGTATGGGCATATACCTAAGCTGTGTCGGATGTTACTTCGTGATTGTATCTTTCCTTTGTGGATTACCCTTTGTGGATTCTGGGAGACCTTCGGGGGTCTTGGGGTCCCTACTGAGTAGCTTATACTCACCCCTGCATGGGCTATGCCCGCACTTCATTGTGTTGGTTGCAGACGACGGGCAGTGCTGATCGTGGTGGAGGCGTGCAGAGAAGGACGGTACCACGAGGTGGACCACTATGCGGGACATACTCGGAGCGGACGGTTGGACCAAGGATCTGTGGAGGCTATCTGTACCCACCCTTCAGGTGGAACTTCCTGAGGACGGATCGACGCTGCGGCTTTTCCTTTCAGTTTCTGTTTTTCCCTTTCAGTTGTACTTTACAGTTGGGCTTGTTTTTCCGGCGGCTTTTACTTTCAGCACAGCTTGTTACAGTTTTTACTTAGTGTTTAATTTTCCGCTTGCTTACTCTGTGGTGCTTGTTTACTTTTCAAAGGCAACTCCTTCCCTTTTGTTGGGATTTACGCCTTGGTGCTAGTCGCCAGCCCCTGGCCTATGGAAGGCGGGATTGGGGTAGTCACGGCACGGGCCCCGAGGACCGGTCGTGACACATCATGTTAACATATTCATGAAATTACCCATTAATTTGTGACAATCCAATAAAGGTGATTTTGATTGGAGGGACTCTCAATCAATAAAAATAGGAAACACCCTCAGCTTTATCTATGAAAGGGACATGTGAAGTTGTGTGATGGTGAGACCCTTTAATGACTCCAGTCTAGAATCATTCAGGATATCCTTGGAAATTTATAGAATAGTTTGTGAGGTGAGACCTATAAATTCTACTCCACAATATGAAAATAGTTCCAGTCTTTCAATAATGAACAACCATCAGAACCTCACACAGAAACTAGATTGAATTTCTCACAGTGATGTTTCTTGTAACAAAAAACGTACTCGTCAGGTATGATACCAAAGAACTGCAAGATAAACCATGAAACATGCATACTAAGTTCATCTGATCACTTATAGGTCATGATAAGGACTTTTGGAAAGACATCTGAAGGAAATCCCACACACATTATAGATCATGAGTGACATATAAAATAAAACATGAAACATATATAGGACATTCACAATTTAATCAATGAAACTAAGATCAATAATTCAGATAGAAAAGAGAAGTCTTATACCCTTATCCCCATCTGTTATGCATGAACCACCTAGGACATGCGATACCACAATGGTGTGCTTCTCAGTTCTCACAACCCCCTTTGGTATACTATTTAGATAACACAATTTCCCCTAGAAATATTGAAGAATTTAATACATAACCCCTCATCCATGTCACCATAGTCTCAGGAATATTAATGGTCTACTAATAAATCCTTGTGTTTACATTCAAGACTTGTCACCAGAAACATATACTAGAACTACTTTAGGTTTGGTGAACCTCAGTGTAGAACCCCAGAATATCAACAAACTCTTATGATACCCTCCGAAACTCCATAGATATATCATAATTCCCCTCATACATGTTATCCAAGATACACGACACCCTCTGATGTATTTAATAGTTACTATCATGATGCCCCCATATGTGACAAAAAACTCTCATTATGACACCAGGGAAATTCCACATGATCACGTGACACCATCTAGGCAATCCATACATGTAATGTGATGGCTTCTTAGTCAAAACATTCTGGTCATGCAATGTATTCCTGACAATTCAACCCTAATCATGTCAAAAATCCTTAGACATTCCATCTAGGATATGTGTCATTCTATGTAAATGTCATCTAGATTACATTATTTCCTTTTAATATTTGTTGAAGAGATTATCAAACATATCATGCAGAAAACCAAGGCATGTCTAATGGACAATAAATGCATGAATAACATGCTAGTGGGTTAGGTAAATAGGGAATCCCAAGGATTGAAATCCTTTCCCCCCTTTGGTGTGTAATACCATTCTATAGGGAAACATTAGTTTGTAATCCCTTATCAAGAAAACTAAGACGACTCAAATTCATAAATAAACATGATTCATTGGATTCCTCCCTGAGGCTTGTGTTCTATATTAAAACACCTCATGGGTTTTCATAGTACATAGATCACACATCTATATGAAATGAGACTAATCATTTTCCATACATTCTTTCTCACACTGATCATAGTCCATGTAGTCTTAGCGAGATTAAATAATCATATCAATTTCATTATAATCCTATAGGAAGGCATGTGGATACATTAGAGTGTGATCCCAAATCAAAGGAACTATGACGACTCTAATTCCTTCCATAACTAGGATACATTTTATTCATTCTTGATCCTTGTAACTAAACATAAAAGGTAATCCAGATCAATGTATAACCCACCATTTTTGTGTAATTTCATCCAATAGGGCACAACCATTACCCTAGGTTGATCATCTTTCCTCATACACCAGTGTCTGAGAACCTCTTAAAATATTAAAACACTGACTCTTGTAATAACCAGGATAGATAGGATGTCTTTATAAGGCTATATCTCAAATAAACAACCATTTTGATGTAACCCGTTGGTTTTTGACATTTCTACCATCGAGACCCAATCATTCACCTGGGATACCCAATTTAACTTATCCCCCAATAGACTGTAAAATAAAAAAAACTTCAATAACTCGGATTCCTTCAAAAATCACCAGACATTAGATTCCTATTTAAGGGTCTAGTTTGATATTAAAAAAACTCAAGATATGTCCCTGTACATAAGTCTACACACAAATATGTCATGAGGTTGATAATTTTTCCTCCCTTGTTTCTCGCAAAAATAATTGCTCACATGGTCTTAGAGAGATTCTATTAACACATCATTGGAATCAAGAATATCAGATATCTATGGATATCTGAGTTTTTAACTCTTTATTAGTGGCACGATAAGAACACCCCTCATATAAGAGAATCTTCCTTGGGTTGACCCTTAAGGGTTTGATCAAACTATGATAACTATAATTCCTACCATAACCAGGATGCATAGGATGTCCCCTCGAGGATCGTGTTAAAATATTAGGTTCCTTAGTTCCCACACACATTTCCTCTCTTTCATGATGTTAAAATGATGTGTTACAAAAACATTGTCTGTTTTGATTCCAAAAATGTTTGGAAATGTATGATGCCTCATAATGGCTCAACCCCATCCTTATAATATAAATCTACATCCCTTCATGAATAAATATTATGATGTGTCTATTTATATTTCTTAATCATATAAAGAAGCTACCCATCATTAGGTAAATGGATGGAGATCTTCAAATACATGATGATGGTTTCATTAATGAGATACCCTTAATTTTGTTCATAAATGAGATTCCTTTTAATTTTCATATAAATAGAGTTAAACTATAATAAATTTCTAGGGTATTTGGTTCTGTATCGGGATGAGGAAGAGATTCGAGAACACATATTAAATCTTTATGAAAATAATGGAGTAAGAAAAAATTTCACCTAAAAAATGTGTGATGAGTCTGACATCTCATCCTCCCGACCAATGTGAGTCCTTAAGTGTCGTTGGGTCTAAATTCTCAGATGACCATTTATGATTGAAAATTCTATCCATACCTATTTCTGGATGATGGAACCATTGGGAGTTTCCATTAAGAAAACAAATGAAGAATGTTATTTATTGTGTAAGAAATCAAATACCCCCAAAAATTAACAATCATTCCTGATTGAACCCAGATCAGTGAGTGTTTCACAAGTTTACTCTTATCCATCGAAATAGAAATAATGAACCCATTGTAAATATTTCTATGAACAAATGAAAATAATAATCCATCCAGCCATTTTTCTTCACACTATACAAAACAAAAAAATTGTGAAATAGACGTGAATATCTCAAGGAATCGAAAGATAAATGAATCATCTGTTTAGAAGAATTCTTTTCATATCCTATACAAACAAAGATGTAATTTAAGAATGATCTTACATATGATCCTATGTAACTACAGTTCTCACAAAATAAAAACATCCTCATTTTTGACAAGCCCAAATGAGTATAATTGGAGGATCAAGAATAAAAGGAAATTTTTTTTAACCATGCATATCTGATTGATCACATCATGCCTATGATAGTTCAATAATTGGTGACCTTGTTCTTATTTTCTGTGAGATTGTGGATTCTACTGTCATCACCAGCTTCTCAGTATGATAAAATTTCTTCTTTGTCCATCAATTGATTTTGTATATCACTTATGACTACAACCCTAACGAGCCAAAAAATGGTCTCTCTTTCTTAATAGGTCCCAAGTCATGTTGTGAACACCATGGTCCGGGAGTACCACTGACATGGTACAATCATGACCCAAGAAGAGTCATGTGTGATTCTCCATGAACAAATACTTGCCAGTCTACATCACCAAGGGAAAGCTGTGACTAAGAATGTGTCTCTCATTTCCACAACCAACTTCTTTGGGTTCTTATCCCATGAGATTGAAATCATACATATTCAATATCTAATGGAGGTATAAAACAAATCCAAATACAGATCCCTTCTACTTTAGGGGCCACCCTGGAGGGCTGCTGGTAACCACCATCTCCACCACAATCTCACTGGTACCCACATGTTGCCTACAGAGGGTACCACCTGAAAAACATCAACCTATAATGCCCATTCCAAGGAATTAAGAAAGGATCATCATGGTAGGAAGGAACTAGATATTTTGGAGAGAGATCATATGACCACTCCTATTGATTAGGATTGACTGCATCTTTTGGTAGAAACCATAAAGAAGGCTCATATCCTTGCTCGCTCGGAACAAGTCTGTAGGTATATTCCCACATACTAACTATGGAGGAACATATCCCTACCCCCACATGCTAATTCCATCAGCATATTCTTGTGGTAAAATTATGATACAATTGGGTGCATATTCCAACATCAATCAAAGACAACTACCCATGTATAATGGATATAGAAAATGTGAGTATTATATCCCTACAAACACTTCACTAACATTTTAATATATTTTAGAAACAAGGGATGATATCCATTGGAATATTTTTGAACTATTTTAGATAAAGGGAGTTGTCTATATTCAAATCCCGATATCCAACACAGTTGAAAACTCTGATCATCATTAAGAATTGGATGTACAAGAGAAAGTTCACATTCCTGATGCCATCTAGTAGGATTAGAAACATATTTTGATAAAGGGAAGTACATAATAAAAAAATATATTCCTATTACAAGTGTGGATCACCATGTTAGAGCAGATAATTCCTTAGGACATGGGAACATGGATGTTTAAAAAATCCATAAGCATATTCGAAGGGCCCAATATTGGTATCATTTACCAATTTTGGTTGGGGGTCACTAAATTAGAGGGCCACATTCCTTGATATGGGATCATATTCATATCAAATAGGTTGAGAAACATACTACAAAGTCCCAACATCAGGAATGTAACCCCGATGTGGTTGGAGATAACCATGTAATAATTGAACAAGCCCCAGGAGGGGATCATATTCCTATAAGTGGATCTGCTTGGCATATTCCTGCGGATCAAATTTTTCAGGCGCATATACCTGATTCATCTGATGAATGACTACACCAACTTCATTTTGAGGAAATAATGAAATAGGATCATATCTCTCCTCCCATTCTGAAGTTCCAACATTATATTCTGGTGGAGAATGTATATTTGTATTAGGTTTATATTCCTATTCTAGCAAGGTCTAACTATGTGACCGTAGAAAATTACTCAGGTAAGTCTCATAATACATTCATTAAATACCATAATAAAATCATGAAGGCTCGAGACTAGGATTACACCACCATCCTAACTGAGGCTCACCATGTGGGAATGATCATGCCTCAGTTTAGTCCCATATTCTTAAAAATAATGAGATAGATCCCCAGAATTTTCTGAAAGCTTCTCCACAATGCTCTCAAACAATGGTAGCATTATAATATTATAATCAGGTTCTAGTAAATATAATATAACAATATCATATACATGCACATCCTCAAAATGAAGGTTTTGATATTAATTCTATGACACAAAACATGAAGAATATTTTTAATATTATCAATTCTAGCATCATTGAGGTTGTTCAAGAAACATTTTCAACACCCCATGTGTCTTTTAACTCTTCAACCAAAGAAGAAGATGATCATAACTATAATAGTCCTTCTTGTGGTATTGTGGATATGTATCATATGTACTCTACCCCTGATATTCACCATGGTCAAACTAACCATGGAAATATCCCCCATGGAAAAAAATCTATCCCTCTCCCAAACAACTCAGTATAGAGAGGTGTCCAAATTTCTGACACAATCATATAAATATATGTTTGAAACATAAGGTTCAATGGTATACAGTTCCCCATAAACCTCTAGTAACACACCCCTCTCATCAGCAGGTGACAATAAGAATCATATTCTATGGTCATACCTGATGGAGGCATGTATGTCATATTAAGTGGAGAATGAAGTTGAAATATGGATATATTTAGATGGAAACAACATCCCCATATTGTTCATGGCCCCTCGGAAATTCTAAATATATGATCCTAGATGATCTAAATATGGGTGAATTCCTTATATAGGTCATGATACATGATATACTAATCAGAGGCTGAAGTCTATTATCCTACCTTATTTAGGATATAATGGTAACATTCATAGCATCATGACACTCCATTCTCAGCTAGACCTGGCTCCTATCTCTATGGGTAAGGATTAAAAAATGGAAATGAAATGAACAAATTTATAACATGATTTCTTCCATTTCATCATAACTCCTTGAAGACGTATATTTGAAGCCCCATCATAGTATGTTTTCAAGGATGGGGAATGTATGAAGATTTTTAGGTTTCCTCACCCCTCGAATTATAGAACCTCGCAAAAATGTTGTCTTGTAATGTCATTGCATTTAGTGAAATCAAGGGACTGGGAAATGCTCGGGATGGATGATCACTATAATATAATTTCCACACTTCAAATGTTCCCAAACAAAACAAATATAGATAGAGGATAGAAAACATTATTCCAAAATATTACCCATGAAAACACATGAATTACTTTTAGATATGAAGTCTAAAAATATGATCGACTAGAAAACCTCAAGTGAAAATGGTTGTCATCATGGGATACCATCGCACCAAAATTCATCATGAGAATAGCTACACCACATCAAATAGGACACAATAGAAGTTTCTATATCAGCCATCCAAGATAATACCTAGCTCACCAGGATAGTGGAATATCTTCCTCCCCCTCCACAAAAAAGATCATGAATTTAGTATAGGATTTTGGACACATCAGCAGTAGTTGTGAACAAATCCCAACCCACTGGACTGGGGGAATTTTTATCTCAATCACCATAATCAGGTTCATCTTCCTCTAAGGGGACCCTCAGGATATCAATAATGATTCTTGATTAACCATATCCAACTAGGATTGGGGATTTTATGTGAATGTATTCGTCATGAGTTTTCAAATCCTAAAATAGATGCATTATATCCTCAAAAATATGACTAATTAATGAAAATTATGGCCCTGAATAACCCCCATCATGTAGGGATGGTGGATTTTAATTATCTTTGCCATTTAGATAATCATTATTCTATATATTTCTCATTAAAAATCAATGGTTGATGACCAACCTGTTTCTCCAGGCCAATGAAAAACCTCTATCGATCTGGGCTCATTCAGTAATCATGACTGAAAACCCTATATAGATCACTATTCATATTCAAAGAAGGAAGAAATGTAAGATGATTCCAATAAGTCATTGATGGGGTATAAAGATAAAATTTATCAATATAGAAAATTATTTGAAGAACGACTATGATAATTGAAATGGAGAATCATCTTGTTACATTGAATGTAATGGAACAAGCAACATTTCCCAGTCTACCATTATAAATTTAATTTCTCTTAGTATAGATGACATTGTGAATCAAGATAAAAATACATAAGGTTAGAACATAAAAAATATACCCTTCGCGGAGGGTGATCTGGATGCACCAAATGAGGTTGTATTCTCCCAGAACCATAGAATGCTCTAAAATATTGATTATCCAAATAATGAGATGTCAGATCTTTGGTGTAACACTACCAAAAATTAGAATGGTATGTCTATACCATACTCACTACCCAAAATATTTTAGTTTACTTACACATAGGAATCTATATCATAATATGAGAGTGAAATAAAAACTCTCTAATAACTAAATGAGGAGCCACTCAAGGAACATATCCATGTTTGGTATCATATTCAGGCTGAAGAAAAGATCCCTCCTTCCATGAGATCTAATCTACCATCAAAAGATAAATATGTGTGTCAGACATGCTCCAACTCCAGGAAGCATTTCTACATAGACGAGGAAGTTGAAAATAACAGTGGCATCACCCTATTAAACTGGAATCCTCTCCATCACTAGGTTAATAATTACGTCCTATGGATGATCGAGTATCAGCGAAATATAATGGTAGTACCACTTCATCATCCCCCAACAGATCCTTATAAATTGGTGAAAAATAATATTGTAGATCCCCTATAGCTTAATAATTCCATAGAGTCCTTATCCACTTGAATAGATTACATGGAAGGGAAACATGAACATGTACAGTTTGAGTGGAATCCATTTTCTTACTGAGTGGATGGAAAATTTCCTCCACCAAATTTGGGAAATTTTATCTCCTCTATTTTTGAATTTGTGAGTGACCCCAAAAAAATATCACCGACTTCTTATCCTTATGTTTTTTGATGATGGGAAGTCGAGACCATTTAGAGGAAACAAGATGAAGTGTTTTTTATAAACTCTGATAGAGAAGAACATTGTATGGTGAAATAGCCTTCCTGTAGGATCCTCTACAAGATGGGAAAACCATTGTCATCTATTAATCTACTAGATCAGAAATATGTTGAGGAAAAATAAAATCATATACCTAACAAATTTCAAGCAATGTGACTATAATATGGTGTCTACGTTCATTGAAAGGTTGAATTGTTTAGCATTTTCATTCAGAATCCCACTATCATTTGATAAACTACTATAACTCTATGCTAAAAATATTAGGTATGAGTTGAAGACACATATGTATCTAATTAAATATCTAGAAGATACCAAGATTTTGTATAAATGGCCCAATTATTGGAATATGTCATTTAGAAAAACCAATAAAAACCTCAACTCATTCCCCCAACACAAGGGAATAGCCAGACTAATTAGAATCTAAATCTGTCACTCTCAAGCGAGTTGAAGTACCCATCCAAGAAAACATGAATTCCCTAAACCTCTCAACACCACATTTTGGGAAGCATTTACCACCTAATTTCCCTCATTTATAAGTATAGATAAATCAGCATCAGATATGATTTTAGGAATGGATGAGAAAGAATACTCCTTCAAAAATAATCACACCCGAGTAATTTCTTTGTATCTATGGAAAAGAACTTTCATAGGATCCCAAAATCTTGGATGCCCGATGAGTTCAACCTCACTAACTGTACCAACTACATCCCTTACCATTAAAGGATGGGATAAAATATCAATAACTTCTTAATATTCAAATATTTCCATGATTGAATGGTTGGTTATATAAAAGAGGTTCAAGAAAAATCCTCAATACAGGTAGCATTTATAACCATTTTCCAGTCAGAAGAAGAAGATGGTTTGGATATTATTCCATCCATGAATGAGTAAAAGTTAAAATAATGGATAACATGAATAATAGTTGATCAACTAATGAAACCCCAAGTGAATAGTTGTGAGGAACCTCAATATCTCCCTCGCCTAAGAAGGAGTCCTCAAATGAGATTCCCTATAGTGGTTGTGACTACTTGAAGCTGGAAGAAGTAGAAGAGTATGATTCATGTTCGACTCCAACACATAATATATATCTTGAATATTTCAAACTTAAAACAATTGAAGCACGGGAACCACCCCACCAAATGGAATCCTCATCAGATGAATAGCACATATTTGGTTCTATCAGTTTGATACACTTGGAATACCCTTTCTTTGGGGATGAAAACCCCTCAAAATACAAGTTCCATACATATAACCAGAGAATGGGAGGCCTCATGAGAATGAACTGAGGATTTAGGGGACATCATGGTCACGGATGGAAACAATACTTTGGAAAAGTTCCTAAAAACCACATATCTGATGCTAAGACCCATTGGAAGTAACTCTAGTGAATCTAGTAAAGGCAGGGAGGCATCTCATAACACTTCTATATTCTTCCTCAAACAATTGTCTTACATGAATCTCTAGTGTGGTTGTTATTACCAGACAATCCCTGAAAATGAGGATTTCTATAATGACTTATGATAATGGAAGAATATACTCCCATAACCATTTCACAATCACTGTGATAATCTACCTCAAATTAAACAACTCTTTAGCTTCATGTACAAAGGAAACCCCAAATCTGGAAGTGATGACCTCTAGAATAGAAGTATGCACTATGAAACATCTTGATGTAAAAATACAAATCTGGAGCCCCTCCACTGGTGCCCCGTACTCGCTTCACCACATGACCTCAAGCACGTTTCCCCGAACGACAGAGGCTGTCGACTAGAAGCGAGGGCCTTAGTGAGTCGGTGGGAAAACTATGCCCTCATTTGGTAAGATATACAGCAGAAAAAAACATTCAACGTCAGAAGCAGTATCAACATGCATAACAACAGAAACCAAATAGTGGTAGCAATGAATATATATATAGCAATGATGGCAATTATGAAGTAGGTACAAGTATCTATGGAAATAAGAAAACACAACAACGTTCTAGAATACAACTAAAAACAATTCCAAAAGAAATTCAAAATAAACTCCCCAGCATCGCGAGCCCCGGCTCGGTCCCATGCTCTCCAACACCAATGCAATCAAGATCTTGACGTAGAAGGGTACTTCCCTTATCTATACCTGCCGCAACATAGTCTTCTTGGGCCCAAAAGCATGGCCCAAACACGGTGTGAGAAAGAATCTCGATAGGCAATCACCCAATGATTTGTTCCTAACAGTCAATGACTACAAGGCAAGAAATAAAACAAGAAGTAGTAAACATGAAATCACAAGCAGCTACAATCCATAGTTCTAACAAATATAGTACACAAGTAAGAATCCCGCAACAAAGAGAATATAGGCAACCCTCTGGGTAGCTCTCACATCCTAACCCCTATGGTTCAACCTATAAGTACCAGCAAACCTCTAGGAGGCACACACAGTGTCACCCCTCTGGTTCAGCTCTGAAAATTAATAGACTCCCTGTTACATCACTCACCATCAATTCCCCCTATAGTATCATATCATGTTAAAGGCTCTCTAGGGAAGCACTCAACGTCTATTACCCATGTGGCCCGTGTTGAGGAACTACAGACTCTTTGAGGAAGCACTCAACGTAAAAACCCCCTGTGGTCTCATATCGCAATTTAAAGACACTTTGAAAGATCCCTTCAGTCAATTCTCCCTTTGGTCTACTACTCTAGGTTCTCACAGTCCTGAGTGAAAGGTATAACATGCTCAGTGCATGTCTACATTGTCCTAGTAAACCTCAAGAACTACTTGGCTATCAACTAAGGCTCAGTAGCATAACAAGGCAACAGTCCACAATCCTACAACTAGGCATGGCAACTGGAAAATTCCAGACATGCAGAACAAGAATAAAAAACAATCATGGTACAGTAAAGCTACCATAATCACAGGAAAAACATCTACTCTAGCAATCAAGCATTGCAGGAAATACAACAAGGGAAAAACATGAACACACAATACCTCGTTCAATGTTATTGGTGGAAATTGCACAAATATTCATCATCTATCTACAGAAAGGCACAAAACACCTACCTTGATCCTAGGTGATCAATATAAGTGAACCACGATGACAGATTCCCCTTGGAATGACGTAGATCTGTGAAAACACACAAAACGCTCAACCTATGATAACATGGAAACCAGGAGGAATCAAGAAACAAGGCTAAAGCAGAAAGAAGAAGTGACTGCAGTGATTCCAACGCAATCGACCATTCTCAAATCGGGGAATGGAAGGTGAGGCGGGATCTCGTCAAAGATCCATCCGTATGATCTCTCTCGGGTGGACGAAAACTAGAGAAGAAGATAAAAATTGGGGTTAGGCATGACCCTGATCCATTTAGTAAAAAAAGAATGTACACGACGTGTACTTTTATAGTACACGACATGTACTGGGTCCTTTCTATACTCTGCCAAAATCGGCCTCCACGTCACCCCTACGCACTGTGTGTGTGCCCCGGGCATGGCCAACACACGGCTTCGAGCCGATCAGAGTACACGACATGTACTCCGAAAGTACACGGTGTGTACTTTGAAAATTTCCAGAAAAAACATTTTCCTTAAAAACTCATGAAAAAAAGGAGAACATACCTGAAGGAAGATTCAGGTTCTTACAAACACCCCCCCTTAAATTAATTTGTCCCCGAATTTCCCGAACGGGGCGTATAAGAAGAATCCCCGAACAGTTCCGGCCACTGTGATCGTACATCGGCCTCCCTCCCCCAGGTCTCGTCCTGTACTCGCCCGTGCTACCATAGCACTCGTACCAGAGGAACAGACCGCCCACGGAGGACCTTCGTACTGCGATCGACAATCCGGATAGGATGCTCCTCGAACGATGCATCCACTTCAAGCTCAACTTCCTCAGGCTGAAAGGCGTGAGATGAGTTTGAAAAGTAACGTCAGATCTGAGAGACATGGAAGACGTCGTGCATGGCCCGATACTTTTGAGGTAGCTTTAACTGATATGCGACCGGTCCCACTCTCCCCACGACCTCAAATGGTCTGACGTACCGCGGTGAAAGCTTACCCTATCCGTGAATCCTCTTGTGTCCCAACCTCGGTGGGATGCGCAGGAACACCTGATCGCTGACCTCGAAATCTGGAGGTCATCTCCACTGATCAGCATAAGACTTCTGCTGAGATTGTGTTGTATCCATCCTCTTTCCAATCAGCTCTATCTGTTCGGAGGTCTCCTGAACGAGACGAGGTCCCAACAAGGCTGCCTCTCCCACCTCCAGCCAGCATAAGGGTGATCATCATGGCCTACTGTACAAAGCCTTGTATGGTGACATCTGTATGGTCGCCTGGAAACTGCTGTTATAGGAGAACACCACCAGAGGGATATGCTTCTCCCAAGAACCAACAAAGTCTAGGATACAAGCTCGGAGCATATCATCAAGCACTTGGATCGTTCGCTCAGACTGGCCATCAGTTTGGGGATGATATGTTGTACTCAAAAATACATGTGTACCCAAGGCCTTCTGAAGTCCCTTCCAAAACCGAGAGGTAAAGTGTGCATCCCTATCTGAAACAATGGAGTGTGGAACTCAATGCAGACGAACGATCTCTCAAATGTAAAGTCATCCCAGATCATCCACACTAAAGTTCTCCTTAATCAGCAAGAAGTGTGCAACCTTCGTAAGCCTCTCAACGACAAACCAAGCATCATCGTTCCCTCGAGGCAACCTTGAAAACCTAGTCACAAAGTCCATCGTGACATCGTTCCACTTCCACTCCGGAATGGGTAACAACTGTAAAAGGCTTTCTGGTCGTTGATGCTCTGCCTTCACCTGCTGACAAGTAGAACATCTCATGACGAAACCAGTAACATCCTTCTTCATACCTGGCCAACGGTACTGGTGATGAAGATCTCGATACATCTTGGTGACGCCAGGATGAACTGCCCAACCTGAGGAATGAAAATCTCAGATCAGCTCCTCGCATATGTCGGCTGGCACCCATACGCGTCCCTGGAACCACACGATCTCATCCTCGCCCACTGCCCATCCAGGAAGACGCTTCTCTTCTTACACACTCTGCCGCAGGACTAATCCTTTAGAGTCTGATAGCTGCCTCACCCGTACCCGATCAAGAAGTGTAGACATAACAGCTACGGAAGATAGGATGGTCTGTCTCTGTCTATCGTGAACCTCTAGATGCATTTCATATAACAGAGCCATCAGCTTCCACTCACTGCTAGCCTCCTGAAATACTTGAATTGGAGTTCTCCTGCTTAGCGCATATGCCACTGCATTGCCCTTCCCTAGCATATAGGAATGCACAATGTCAAAAAATTGTAGATACTCAACCCACCTGTGCTGCCTCAGATTCAGATCACGCTGAGTGAAGATGTACTTGAGACTCTGGTGGTTAGTGAAGACCACAAAGTTCTCCCCCAGCAGATAGTGTCTCCAACAGCGTAAGGCATGAACAACAGCTGTCAACTCTAGATTGTGCATTGGATAGTTCCTCTCCTGTGGCCTCAACTACCGAGACCCATACGCAACGACCCCATCCCCCTACATAAGCACAGCTCCCAGCCCGATACCTGAAGCATCACTGTAAACAGTGTAGTTCTTGCCTGGCTCCGGCAAGACTAGTATCGGAGTTGACGTCAACCTCCCTTTCATCTCCTGAAAGGCTGACTCATAAGAATCTGACCATAAGAACTTCACCCCTTCTTGTTCGGACCTTTCAAAGGTGCTTCTAGATGAGAAAAGTCCCGAATGAAGCATCTGTAGTATCCATCCAGCCCTAGGAAACTTCGTACCTCAAAGACGTTCTTCGTCTGCTCCTAGGAAACTACAGCTCTCACTTTCTCTGGGTCCACTGATAATCCTACATCGGAGATGACGTGACCCAAGAAGTGAATCTGATCCATCCAGAAGTGGCACTTCGAGAGTTTAGCATAAACCCAATGCTCTCTCAGTGTACTCAGAACGATATCAAGATGTGTGGCATGGTTTTGTAGTGTGTGAGAGTACACAAAGATATCGTCCACAAAGACCATGACAAAGGAGTCCATGTGAGGATGGAACACTCAGTTCATTAGTGCCATGAAGACTACAGGTGCGTTCGTGAGACCGAAAGGCATGATTGTATACTTGTATAGACCATACCTATTCCTGAAGGCTGTCAGAGGTATATCTGATGGTCTAACATGCAACTGATGATAATCGAACCTCAATTCAATATTCGAGAACACCAGGGCTCCGCGATGTAGATCAAAAAGGTTGTCAATTCTCGGCAAAGGATATCGGTTCTTGACCGTCAATTGGTTCAGCTTCCGATAATCCACAAAAAGCCGAAGGGTACTGTTTTCCTTCTTTGCAAACATGACAGGCGAACCCCAAGGAGAAGTACTGGGTCGGATAAAACCCTTTGCATGTAGCTCCCCCAACTGCTTCTTGAGCTCCTGCAACTCAGGTGTAGCCATCATATAGGGAGGAATGGAAACCGGTGCCGCTCCTAGGATGAGCTCAATAGAGTAGTCTACCTCATGCTCCTGAGGAAAACCAGAAAATTCCTCGGGAAAGACGTCCCGAAAGCAATCCACCACTAGAGGAAAGTCCAACTGTGGAGTCCCCTGATCATCCAGATAAAGACTATCAATCTGGGCCATCACCCCTCCTTGCCCAAGATGCTCGAGTCCTGCCCGACTCGCCCGAACGTCCCACTCGCCTTTATGAAGAAATGACTCACCCTCTAGTGAAACGAAACTCACTCTACGGAGATAGCAGTCGACGAATACTTGAAAGGGAATCAACCAATCTATGCCAAGGATGACATCATAGCCGGTCATCTCTAGGACATAGAGATCCCATAAGTAGAGATACCCTGCCACCTCGAGAGGGTACTCTCTACACTGGCGTACACTAGATGTCCTTGTCCCCAAAGGTGCGTCTAGTGTCAAAAAGTCAGAAGAAGAAAAGATAAAGAGTCCAAGGCTCCACACAAAAACAATAGAGATAAATCTATGTGTAGCACCAGTATCAAAAAGGGCTGAAGATAAAACCGAGGCTACTAAAATCATACCTCGAACAGTAGAAGGGTCGAGATCCTGCCCCTAATAAGTCTGCTACATGGAAAATGATTGGCCTATACTGCTGCCCTGCGTCCCTGGCTGACCACTCTAGGATGAACCTCCTTACTGGTGTTGAGGAACTTGTGGATGACCACCACAGCCTCAACCTCCACCTCGGCCCGAACGGTCGGAAGAACTCCAGTTCCCCAAATGGTGAGAAACTGGTAGTGCTGCTCCTGAATGAGGAGTCATGGAAGAACCCCGGTCACCAGCTGCTGGTGAGAAAACTGGGTAGAAATGCTAAAGGTGACCCATCATTCTGAACGATCGGTAATCCATGGGGTCCCACTGGCACTGCGGCCTTGTGTGCCCTAACCGGCCACACTGGTAGCATGTCACATGGCTGCCTGATGATTCATATCGCTTCCTCGGATCACCACATGTAGGCTCTCTACGGCACTTCTTGCTGTCATCTGGAGGAAAACTAGCTCTGGAAGCAGAACCGACCTGGCTCGTAGCTCCAGATTCTCTCAGATTGCGCTCCGCAATCAGTGCCTAGTTGAATATGGAAGTAATGGAAGTCATCTAGAAGATGTTCACCTATGAGCGGATCCCCTACCTGAGACCGTCATCAAACTTCATTGCTAAGAACACCCCACTCCCAACCTGAAGGGGCATGAAGCGCTGCAGCTCGGTGAAACGAGCAGAATACTCCATGACAAAAAGATTAACCTACTCTAAGCTCATGAACTCCCGAGCTCGGTCGGCCCTCAGGGTCTCTAGGTAGAAGTAGTCATAAACCATGTGCTGGAACTCCTCCCAAATCATAGCCTGCTGCTGACCTACCTGTGAGATAATTTCCCACAACCTCTTGGTGGACTCTCAGAGCATGTAGGTGGAGAGCTTGAACGCCTCTCTGGAGGCGTCTCTAGATGCTCGAATATAGTCAGCATGGCTTCCAGCCATCACTCTGCAGCCTGAGGTCCTCCTTCCCCCAATAACTTGGGAGGATGATGCTACTGAAAAATAGGCGTCAAATCTTCCATAGATGTGGAAGGAGGAAGTGATCCCTGGAAGGCCTTCATCATCCTCATGCAACCTTCCCTGAACTGCGCATCATCACCTACAACTAGTATAACAGCTGGTGCCAAGGCTGGCCCGACTGGAGGATCAGCAGGAAGTCCCTGATCATCCCTATCTAGCGTCTGATCACTTCCCGATGATAGAAATATGACCGGAGGACGTCTCGGAGGCATAGCTTTGAAAGACCAAAAGCACACCTTAGATTACAAAAATAAGGACAGAGAACACAAGAGTACAAAATGGAAATAGGGGAAGAAAACACATAGGTTTACAAAACATGACTACACTGCGTGTATAAAACTACACGACATGTCTTCTTAACCCACTGACATGGGCGTGTACTCCTACCCTACAAGTCGTGTACACTTCAAACCACACGACGTGTTTCACCCAGACACGGCGTGTACATGAAAACTATTCCCCTGCCTGAGTCTCCTTACACGGATAACCCACATGGTCTGACATAACCCAAGACTACACGGAGTGTTCTTAACACACACGACATGTACTAGACAAGGCTTCAGCGGCCCTTGTTTGTGAAACACATGGCCATCTACACGGCTGAACCTTACACGGTGTGCTCTGAACAAACAAGGCGTGCATAGGCAACGTGACCCCGTCCCGTGTTGTTCGTGACACGGCTGGGTACCTAGACAAGACTACACGGCGTGTTCCGAACAAGAACAACATGTGGAAAAGAGGGTAACGTCAACCCATGTGGTCCGTGACATGGTCGGGTACCTAGACAGGACTACACTACGTGTTCCCTAAGGACACAACTTGTTCTACTCAAGCTTCCCCGGCCTGTGTTGTTAGTGACATGGCTGGTTACATGGCTCCGAACTTACACGACATGTACTAATCGTACACGGCGTGTTCCTGAATTACTCCCATGACACCGTGTTCTGCTTGCACGGTCAGTGACATGGCTTAAAAACAACACGGCGTGTATCCAAAAAGTATACACTGTGTATTCTGGGTTTTTCTAGGATGTAGCTCAGAAACTGCTCAGACTCCCAGAAACACTAAAAAAAGGAAAAAGGGGGTGCCAAATTTCGATTCGTGAGGGCACATACTCCTCACGAATAAAATATCAGCATCTCCTGTAGTCACATACAAGGGAAAACAACTTCTCTGTAACATAAAAACATAGATTCTATCAAGCATCTATCAGAACATCATTCATAATCTACAAAAAGCCTATCACAACAGCATGAATCGCTAATGCACCCTAGATGGAATGACAAGAATTCATGGCATGTGATTTCTAAAGGAGCATATATGATGCATGAGGTGGCATACCCTCATATAATCGGGTTGCGAAAGAAATAGAAACGAAATGTCAAAACAATAACCGCACAAGTCATGTGAATCACTCTAGGAGAAAACACATCTGCCATTAAAACTCAAAACCAGTAAACTACAATTAATGAGGTAGTATGGACATTCCTTGTACATGGGTTAGCTACTCACGAGCACAACTTAATTCTAAGTACCAAATCCGTCCAATCCCTGGCTAAAGTCTTCAAACAGTAAAGCAAGAGAAAAGAGCCCCTCTGATACCACATTGTAACGATCCGAAATCAGATCCCCTCCATTGGTACCCTATATCC
This sequence comes from Viscum album, assembly GCA_963277665.1. Taxonomy (NCBI): domain Eukaryota; kingdom Viridiplantae; phylum Streptophyta; class Magnoliopsida; order Santalales; family Viscaceae; genus Viscum; species Viscum album. Next base: position 531,019,000 of record OY728146.1, read on the forward strand.
GGTTCACCACATGGCCTCATGCACGTTTCCTCGAACGCCAGACGCTACCGACTAGCAGCGAGGGCCTTGGTGAGTTGGTGGGGAAACTATGCCCTAATTTGGTAAGGTATACATCCAAAAAACAACAGTCAATAGCGGAAGTAGTAACAACATGCATAACAACAGAAACCAAACATCCGAAGTAATGAATATATATATTGAAATGATGAAAATGATGCAGCAGGTACAAGTATTTATAGAAAGAAGCTAAAAAAACAACGCGCTGGAATAAAACTGAAAACAAGTGCAAAAGAAAAACAAAATAAACTCCTCAGCATCGCGAGCCCCGGCTCGGTCCCATGCTCTCCAGCTCCAGCACAATCAAGATCTTGAAGTAGAAGGGAACATTCCCTTATCTATACCTACAGCAACATAGTCTTCTTGGGCCCAAAAGCATTTCCCAAACAGGGTGTGAGATACAATCCTAGTAGGCAATCACCTAAAGATTTGTGCCTAACAATCAATTAATACAAGGAAAGCAATAAAACCAGAAGAAATAAATAGGAAAGCACAAGATGCTACAATCCATAGTTCTAACAAATATAGTACACAAGTAAGTAGCCCGTAATAAGGAGAAAACAGGCAACCCTCTAGGTAGCTCTCACAGCCTAACCCTTATGGTTCAACCTATAAGTACCAGCAACCTTCTAGGAGGCACACACAGTCTCACCCCTATGGTCCAGCTCTGAAAATTAATAGAATCTATGGGGAAAAACTCACCGTCAATTCCCTCTATAGTCTCGTATCGTTCTAAAGGCTCTCTGGGGAAGAACTCAACGTCTATTCCCCCTATGGCCTGCGTCGAAGAACTAAAGACTCTCTGAGTAAGCACTCAAGGTCAATTCCCCCTGTGGTATCGTATCGTAATTTAAAGACACTCTAGAAAAGGCCTTCCATCAATTCTCCCTTTGGTCTACAACTCTAGGATCTCACAGTCCTAATTGAAAGGTAAAACATGCTTAGCACGTGTGTACACCATCAAAGTAAACCTCAAAACCTACTCGGCTATCAACTAAGGCTCAGCAGCATAACAAGGCAACAGTCCACATTCCTACAACTAGGCATGGAAATTGGAAAACGCCAGACAGGAAAAACAAGCATAGCAAACAATCAAGGTACATTAAAGCTACCATAATCATAGGAAAAACATTTACTGTAGAAATCAAGCGAAGCAGGCAATACACAAGGGAAAAACATCAACACGCAATTCCCCGTTCAATAGTATTGGTGGAAATTGAACAAATATTCATCAGCTTTCTACGGAAAGGCACAAACCACCTACCTTGATCCTAGGTGATCGAAATAACTGAGCCACGATGGCAGATTCCCCTTGGAACGATGTAGATATGAGAAAATGCCCAAAACGCACAACCTATGATAACATGGACACCAGAAGGAATCAAGAAACAAGGCTAAAGAAGAAGGAAGAACTCACCGCTGTGAGTTCAACGCAATATACCATGCTCGAATAGGAGAACAGACGGCGAGGATGGTGCTCTTCAAAGATCTGTTCGTACGGTCTCTCTCGGGCGAACGAGAACTGGAGAAGAAGATGAAAATTGGGGTTAGGTGCGACCCCGGTCTATTTAGTAAAAAAGGAAAGTACACGGCGTGTAGTTTTAGAGTACATGTCATGTACTGGGTCCTTTCCGTACTCCGCCAAAATCGTCCTCCACATCACCCCTACACACCGTGTGTGTGCCCCAGGCACGTCCAGCACACGGCTTCAAGCCAGATCAGTGTACACGGTGTGTACTTAGAAAGTACACAACGTGTACTTTGAAAAGTTCCAGAAATTTTTTTTTCCTTAAAAACTCGAGAAAAAGGAGAACATACCTGAATGAAGATCCGGGTTCTTACACATGATGTGTCCCCAACCAAGCTATAAATATTGAATTTTCTCCATCATTCAATAGGACATGTGTAGGTACTCGTTGAATCCCTATGATGACCGCAAGAGCTCAAAATAGAAGTTTCTATTGTTGTGGTCTATTGAGCTAAGACCATAACATTTTAATGCCATGTCCCCATATCGTTCAATAACCCTTCTCAGAATGATGTCTTCACATGGAAAACCATATTTTTATATGTATTGGGAAGCCTAAAAAAATGTCAACAACTAAAGGGATCTTATTGATAACCATTCTAAGACCAACCTCGTCCTATTTTGAACCCTCCGAAGTTGAGGTCATGGATAAGTGTATTTTTCTCCAAAAATGATGACTATTAAAGGAAACAATAAGTGTGAGAAAAGACCACCCGGTATGATCAATATTAAGGTTCATTTTGGGGACTATACTTTAGATAATTAGTTTATGGTTATCCAGCAGGATTTCACATACAATTTCCTTCTTGGAAGGCCATGGATACATATCCACTTGGTGGTGCAATAAAAATTACATCAGGGCTTGAAGTACCCCCTTGGTGGAAAAGTGGAAAAATGAATTGTGATAGTTCCCAATTTGGGACTAGAAGATCCACATAAACTATAGAACATTTCCACAAAGGGGGGCGGGCATAAACCAATGGAAGATGATTATACACAGGTTATAGTCCCAAACAGCTTAAGGATCACCCCTGTGAATCCTTGGAGTATGCTCGAAAATGAAAATGTTCTACATATTTAGATGGAAAAGGTAATAAATCTGATCTCAAAGGTCCAATATTCTAATGTTCATATTGGAAAAATAAAATAAAATCAGCTCCAGCATCTCTCTGCAAGGCACGATAAGAGGGGGATGATAATGTCTCTTAAGATGGCCTCTATCACCCAAATAGTTATGGTGAAAACCCTAGATTTTCAAAAAAAAAAATATAAGTCACTATATACTCATAAATGGAAGGATATGAGAATTACCTCATGAATTACCCTCCAACACTCCAGGAATTCTTCTCCACCATGTTTGATGATATCAAGAAAATAAATCTAGGAAAACAGAATACTCATGGACTATTCTAATTAATGATGGAATTCACCGAAAAGATATTGATATTTATATCCCATTTCGGAAACAACACTGTTATGTGTTCTCTTGTAACTATATAGAGATTCCCATACTGAATCCATATATGGATACACACAATCTCAGACTATCAGATGAGAATCGAGGATTCGAGAAGGCATCCAAGAGGATTAACCCCTATAATTATCCCAATTTTGATGCATAATTTGACAAATATATCAAATCCAACATTGTATAAGATGGCTAATACCAAAAATGAATTTCCAATAGCATCCTCATCAAGAATAAGAACACACATATCAAGGTATGCATTGAAATCTGAGACCTCAATCAACCGATCCAATTTTTTTTGATTTTTCCTATCATAGATCTCATTAATGATGGATGTTTTAGCTTGGGATCCTTTTCCCTCAGGGACAGTTACTCAGGGTAAAATCAGATAAATATGGGCTCTGGTGAAGAATAATCCACTACCATTAGAGCACCACAAGGTATCTTTTCTTATCTAGTTATTCCCTTCATCTTCAAGAACACTAGAGCCATATATCTATATTCCATGAATTATATATTCAATACATTCTTAGGAATCATAAGTAAATGTTACTACAATGACCTGGTGGTCAAATTAAGAGAGAAATGTGACCACTTCACAAACCATAGGATACAAATTTATAAACTATCATATATTAGTTTTATGATTCATCCTCTTAAATGTGATTTTGAGGTAAAAACAGGGATGTTCATCGACTTTTAGGTACACCACCACAACATTTAGTTCGACCTAGAGAAGACTAACTCTATCTTAAAAATGTTACCCTCAAAAATCTCAAATAATTGTGGGGACTCTAAGGGAACCTCACCAAGATTCAGTTACTTATTACCAACCAATATAGAATAGATCCCCCCTTTAACATGATAATAACATTTTGAAACACCTATTAATAGGATGATAATTTCTAAGAAACCTTTGAAATCCTAAAGAAGTTCTTGGGACAACCTCTAGTTCTGATTCATTTGGTGGAAGGGAGGCCACTCATCATATTTTTTCCACCATGGAACATTTGTTGGGATTCCTACTCACACATAAAAATGATTTGAGTATTGGTGATAATATCTTCTATATCATCCTAACATTGGTAGGTATTATGGTTTGATAATATAATGTAAATAAGAACTTCCTCACACTCATCATTTTAGTGAAAATGATGAGGAAATAATTGCATCCCCATGATCTCTACCTAGTCTCTCATAATCATTCTCTCATGTACATCCTTGTTTATCCCATGTTCAATGGGCTCTTGGACTAATGGATGATCATCCTTCAAAAACATGACATTCAGTTTGTATCGCAAAAATTAGTGAAAGGGAATGACTTGACTGATTAGATTGAATCACATACTTCTTAAGAAAATGCATCGGTGGTCACCAAGCTTCTAGGAAAATATGTCTTCTATTCCCATGACACTACCAATACGTAGGAGATATATTTTTATGGGTCCTCCCGAAGTCCTATTCAGAAAAGTATGGAAATCCTAAAGCTCAATCAGCTTGGATTAGGGACTGCATTAATCTCTCTAGAAAAAGCAGTTTTCAATACTCTTTTTCACAATGTGAAGGTTGTATGAATAACAAGGAAGAGACACAAACCTTCATCGCTGGCTCAGAACTAGCCCTACAGTGTAAAACAACCAACCTAAATATCAAAGGGGACTCAAAGCTATTGATAAAGAATATCAGTGGTGAATATTCCATAAAAAAGAATGATTTGGAGCCTCTCACTAGCTATGATAGGGAACCAATGGAAAAATTCCCTTTTGATACCTCATTTTTTCATGTTCCACAATCACAGATTGTGTGTTCCAATGCATTGGAAAAAGTAGCCATCATCCTAGCTGACCTTGATTTGGAAGAAACAATCTTCCAAATCACACATTAAAGAATCATCTAAGTGATCATCTTTTGTGATATGTAATAAATAAATAAGGTAAACACTACCCCATAACATGAAAAAATAATGACCAACCATACATGGATAGAGCATGAAATCAATTATCTTAAAAATAGGATTCACTTGATAGATTGAGCTAGAATGGAACATATTATGATCTGTACAGTGAACATCACCCATCAGAATAGTCAAATTGATTATAAAACAATCTATATGAATGGAGTTAATTGATTCATATTTAGAATTTTTACATAAGAGGATGTTACTACAATTATGGAAGATTTTTATATGGTTTCATGTGGTGCCCAAAAATCTAAGACAAGGATCTCCCACCAAATCAAGAGGATTCATTATTATTGGAAGACTGTGATATCAAATTTTGTTCAATACAAGAAGAAGTTTCATACATTCCAAATCCATGAGAACATCAGACATCGACACCCGAAACATCTTTATACAACTAAATATATCTTTCCATTCTCTATTTGGGGGATTGATTTCATGGGGCCATATACCCCATCCAGAACTAAGCTGATTAATTACATCCATTGATCCACCAAAATATTCTCTAAATGAGATCATTCAATAACCATAACTATGTATGGATTACGAACTTAATCAACATCATAAATTTATATTACATCATCATGTTCGAGGTTCCTCACAAAATATTCAAGGGTAATGAAATAAACATTTGTTCAATAGAGTTAAAGAAACTCTAATATTAATATAAAATTGAGTTCAATCAATCATCTTGCAATCATGAAAAGTCAAATGGGTATATACAGGCCTTTAATAAGACTCCATAAAATATACTCTTGATAATTTAAAACAAGAATAATAATTCATGGTCCATCCAAATCCTCTATTCATTATGGGACTACCATAATACCACACATTCCACTACACACGAAATTCCAAAAAAATTGGTGTGTAGGGATTACATCGTATTAAAAATAAAAATACATATTCCCTCACTCCAAATAACCATTTTTGGATGTCTCTTAGATGATGATAAATCATAAAAACAGTTGGATGAAATGGAATTTCTGGTTGAGTTGAAGATTCGTACACTACAAAACCATGAAGTTTATCAAATCATATTTCATATGCCTTTAATATAATGTTTCTCCTACATTCATTACTCCAAAAAGAACTGGTGTTGGTGCTTAGAATCTTAATGATACCAATAATGAAACCCTCAATGCTAGAAACCAAATGTATGGGACCCTACATCATATACATGGTCAATCACAACAGGGATTACTTATTGTCCATAATGGATAGGTAGTACATTCCCCCACCACTAATGATAAATTTTTTTAAGAAAAAAATCCATATCTATCACCACATGGTACTACACATCAGTGTAAGACTCAAGTTTAATTCTAGTTTCATGATGTTGGACTATACCATATCATTTTATTTACATATGGTTAAACTGTATAAGCACATCCTGGTTATGTGACATTAAACTATACTGATCATATTGTATAAATTTTTCTAAAAGGTAAAAGATCATAATAACCAATGGATATTAATATACATGGAAGATGTCCTTCCTACATGACATTTAACATCACAGAATATTTCCGTTCTTCTTGACATTAATCTATCTGAGTTTCTAATAAGTACATTTGAATTGATTCTCATTTTGATGGTATATGTAGGGATTCCTCAATCCTATATCTTGTTCTAGCCACCACGTGATAAAAAGTACCCCTATCATTCTCTTAAATGCAATCGCATGGTAAGAGGAACAGTTGTCATTCCTTGTTTCTCACACTGATCATATCTCATGTGGGCTTAATAATTTCAGTTAGGTATTCCTCGCACGATCATGGTGTAATAGATTTTGATAGACTAATCATGGTACAGAATTCAATACCATAAAATTCATACCATGAGTACCTATCAAATGATGTTAAACAAAATCATTAATATACAAGTATGACATAAAACAACAAACTCTTGTAGGCCTTAGTTGGGGGGATCACTACATTTTGGGTTTGTCATATACCACATCTCTATTAAAAGAAATATGTATTGAATCATTAATAATATAGAAGGACATGTAGTGATTCATAGATACGCATCTCAAGGACTATAAATTGTATCCCTCATGATGACAGGGAGGTAACATCCTCACTATATGACGTTAAGTAGTACAATTCTTCTAGAACAATGAGTGGATTTATTCCTATCATTAAAAGATATGTAGTGATTCCTAAACATCCCAATCAGATCCCAATTATAATATAAAAGTATCAAAATTCCCCCTATTTACGTAAGGGTAAAACTTTTATTGTTGAATTCAATATGAAATTTGTGTTGGTTGATTCTCATCCTCATGAGATACTTAGTGATTGCAAGACCTCAACACTTGGTCACAACCCAAAAAATCATGCTCTTTCATGGAGATTCATCTTCATCCTCACTGCATGATATTAAACAGAACGACTCCCCAAGAACTAATTTTGTCTTGATTCTTTACATAATACGATATGTTGTGAGGCCTAGATCCCCAATTCTGGGTCTAGCTACAACAACCATTAAGAATAGGAGGATGATTGTGAACATAATACATCATGTACTGTTATTTCACATAGGTTCCCTCATATATACCACATGAAATTAAAACGTATGGATGATAACCTGGTCGTATGGAATTAAAATATCACAATAAGATCATCCTTACCGCATTATGTTAAAATACATAACAAGTGTCCTTAACACATGATAATAAACTACATGGAACATGTCCTTACCTCATTACGTTAATGGAATGAAATATATTACCACTATATTATAATAATTTCTATAGACCATGACCCATATTTCATTCAATATCAAATTAAAACAAAAATTTTACACCTGTAAACTAGAGTACGAGGTGCATCCATTGTCTTATAATACACCTCAATCTATAAAACAAACGTCATGCCTCAAGAACCACATGTTTCATAAATATTACATAGACCATGGAACATATACATTATTTCTAGGGACCCATTTCTTTACTATGATTATATGCTTGTGGCTCCTTCATATGTGCCTATGGTCATCATCAAAATGAATAAGTCTGTAAAAATTACATTCTAATCCTTCTGAGTCATTACATCACTCTGGAATAAAAAAACACCCCAGTGTGATATAAACCTTTCCTGGTATAACTATACCATAGCATCACTAGTGAAATGAAATCCATGATCAATGATTTACAATATTTTCATTGCCTTCTCATAAGGATAATGAGGTACTCGTGTACTGGGGTATCCTAATAAAATCATATGTATTATCCCCTATATTAGGTACATGTGCATCAGGACCATGGAATGTTTGTACTTTGGTCATAGATGTATGACCTAAAACACTAGCCTATAATCGTCCAAATATCATGGCATTAAACTACTAGAGATAGAGACACAAAGAGTATGAAGATGAACCTCCTTAAAGGGATGTTTAAGAAAAATTCAAACAGTTACTTTCTAAACTCTTCACCTTCATTGTTATGAAAAAAATGTGGGACAAATAAATAAGATATGATACTCAAAGGGTCTAATCAGTAACCCTAATATAGGTCAAGAAAAGCTCCCTGGACACCATGGTTCTGTAAAAAGTAAGAGTAATGATTTCACACCTATACTCATTATAAGAAACTATTCTCTAGTTGGTGGTACCACATTTAGGGTACTATAACACTTCATGGATCTTAGAAATTCCACAAATCATACTTCATGATTTGGGATCCTTGTATCGCCACAACAGTCCATGGCCCTTGGTAGGGATATCTGATTTGAAGGAACCCTTTTTTTGTCTGTTCATATAAGCCCATGGGACTTCTATATTAACATAGTTTTATAAGAAAGTAGTGTCCCTATTTAAAAAGGTAATTCCAATCCTTGTGAGCCCTGGCATCACTATGGCGGATCTCAACTCCCTAGTGTGATCTAAACTTCTCCCATTATGACTATCTCCTACCATTCCATGGACCCAAGACCTTATGGACAAGAATGAAAATCCCCACACCAAAAAAACATTGTGGATTCATCCTACTCAATGTTACGTGGTTGTATTTCATACCGTTTATCAAGGTTGGACAGTGATGCTTCATTCTTGAGGCTTTGATTGCCGACACCTCATGATTGAAAACCATAGTTCATAGTGAACGAGCTTTAAAATTCACAGTTGAACTACCCTAGGGTGCCTGAAACCTTCTTGGATATCTATTATACCAATACCCAACCTCATCATCTTGACGATTGAGTCATCTAAAATCATTCATGGATAGCAGAAAGGAGTGGATATCATATTTTTCTCAACTATTCTACTAATTCATATGTTCTTGGACCCACCAACTAAAGGCATACCCTCCATTCCAGAGAAGAGATTCTATACATGTGATCCTTAGAAACAATGCGATTTAACATCGAATATCATAACATCATGGGATATACCAGTAATGTACACTCTATCATATATTCACATACTCAAACTTTTTTATTATGATTTACATCACCCATATTCTAACTATTCTGGTGGACCTAATATTCATAGTATTTATTCCTCAATCAAAATTTCCTCTTTAAATCATGCAAAGCCCCAAGAAATGATACTCGAATTTAGGAACCATTTTCTTGACTATGGATGTATGAATATGGAACCCGTATATTCACCTCTGGTTATCAACCAAATGTGCCACTAGGAAAAAGTGTTTTTTGATCCTTGTGTTCCCCCACAACACCATGGTATAAGTCAATTCCCCATAGTTTTTTGGATCACTCCTTGCATGTCTGCACCATATTTGATGATCACTAATCAGTTTCAAGATAGAATAACCTAAACTAAATAAATATCAGGACTACGCTAAAAGACCATAATGTAATGAAATATAATGCTTGATCTAATAAAACCCTAACTAAAGAAATATCTGGTCTGAGCTAAAAGTCCCTAAACTAATGAAATATAAGGTCTAATATAAAAGGCACGAAACTGATGAAATATAAGGTCTAAGCTAAATTACTCATAGACCATAAAATGTAATTTTAGACCTAAAAGAACCTAATATGAATGAAATATATAGTCCTAAATATGATACCATAAACTAACATAGTGCAATGTTTAATCTAAAAGACCCTAAATTAATGAAATAAAATTCCTGAGGTAAAATATCCTAAACTGATGAAAAATCTGGTTTGAGCTAAAATACACAAAAATAAAAGAAATATAATGTCTGTGCTGAAAAACTATTAATGAAAGAAATATCTTGTCAAGGGTAAAATACCCTAAACTAAGAGAAATATATATTTTGATCTAAAAGAACCATAACTAAAGCAATATCACATTAGAGCTGAGTGAACCTAAAGTAAAGTAATATCATGTATGATCTAGAAGACCCTAAACTAAATAAATATCATGTGCAATATAAAATAAACTAACAAACTTCATGACCTTTATTTATTCTGTAACGAAGAGAAAATATTGAATGTCCCACAATATGGTCACATTAATATTAGGCTATGATCTCCAAGCACATCAACATCAACAGTGAAATAGCACCTTCCTTATAGAACTTATATTATACCAATTTATCCTTTTCTGAATTAATTTATGTCACAATAAATGGAATAAATTAATCTGTATGGAACTTCATGTTGGTGGGAATTAATGACTGCTTCCCAAAATAAAGCTATTTTTATTAAAAATTATAATTCAGACATTTATCTTTATTTGATATAACGCAAAGGATGGGTATCACTACAAATTTGAATAATATCAGAGAAATGCATTTCATGCATTACATAGAATACATGTTATTTGGATAAGTGATATAATATTTCGAATATATATTCATTTATACCATGAAAAGAGAAATAATATATATTGATTAGTGTCTTTTAGATGAGAATATAGACCAATGAAAGATTACAATTCCATCAATGAATATGCTCAGATGAGTCTATTACCTCTACAAGTATCTACACCAAGGAGGACATGGATTGGTGTAGCTATTATGAAGACTCGGTTTCTACCAACACAACCCACTAAAACTTCTCCGCTCAGGCAGTGACATTAATCATAACATTCTCTACCACATTGACAAGTTCCTTATGATCAGATATGGTCTATCATAATATCGAATGTGCATATTAGGACTGATATTGTTCCATATGAAGATATCTTATTTAATAGTGAAGATTGATGGTTTCATATTAATGATTTTATGTTTTAGTCTTTGAAACATTGGTTGCATCCTTGTGACCGTCTCCTTCCACCACATATTGGGAAGCATCATTTATAGATTCTTTCAAATTCTTCCTCACTGAGGATGAAGCCTTATCATCTACTACCCTCAATTCAAGGGACCTTTTCTATTCTCAGTGATATAACCTCCTTCAACCATGATTCAATGAAACAATCATCAAACCCTCATATCCAATGGATATAAAAATGAATTGAAGATGAACCAATTGGTACATCATATCATATAATTGGGACTCTGATTATAAAATCTAAACCTCACTTCACATATGTCACCACATTGAATAATAATTTAATGTGTGATTTGGGCCTCGGTCGAGATTTCCCATGGCCATGAGAATTTATTCTGGGACAAGATCACTATGGTAGAGGGTTATACTAACAGAAATTGAAGATTATAGAAGGTAACCAACCCCCATAATTGTTGTTCCTGTCAAAGGGACCCCCTAGGGAGAAGAAACCAAATCCTATGAGCATTAAAGAGAAGATACTACATAAAATAGTAGAGGGGCTTCTCAATTATAGGATATATATTACACTATCACCACGTAATCAATTGATATGACCAATATTATTATCATAATATTATCAATTATGTCACTAGAATCATTATCTTCCCCAACCCCATCCTTGGGTGATGATACAAATCCTTCTTTTGAAAAATTAACTCATGTCACCTCCAATGATTTTCTTGAAGATATACATCATTCCCCCTATTGAGGACTGCAAAAATGGAGATAGCATCATGCGGTATGACATAAGTAAAAACTTATCTATGTTTGAAGAAGTATTCACCTTCTCCAAAACTATATTCCATTAAGGCTGTTGTGGTTTCAGAATTTATACCTATTTCCACATCATATGAAAGTTCATCTACCTATGATGGATAAAATGGTAAAATCAACGAATCATATGGGAAGGAAACACATTTGATTGAATAGGAACCCTGCCCACATCCTCTTCTTATCGATTTGGGTCCAACAACAATTGGTCTGCTAAAGAAACAACATGCACACCCACATCCTTAAAAATGGTCACATATTTTATATGTGATTGTGATGTGGACCTAAATATTATTAAATATCACAATGTGATACCATAATAATCGAACATAAAGAGAGAGTGAATTTAGACACATACTTAATGATCATAGAGGTAAAGTAACTGATAATCTAAATCAATTATTTTTTTTCTTCTTCCCTTCCAAATAAATCCCTCCAGAAATTTCTTGAAGCTAGAATTTTTGAGATGTAAGTTGAAATTATTGCCTCATCTGAGCCCGTAGGCCTGAGGACCCTTCATCATATTTTACATAGTCATTCAATAATTAAAATTTCATATCCATACCATGTGGTGTATACTCATGGGATAATATAGTCAGATGATCATGAGTGGACACCCACTATGTTCTAATACAAACTAAAACAATACAGTTTCAATGACACTATGACCCATTAAAAACGATGTTTTCCAAGACTAACCACTTCCTTTAGAATATGAAAACCTTTTTATTCCATATCAACATGTAGTGTTCCCTGGATAAACCATTCAGTTAAGTAGGGATGAATAAAATACCTAACATTTTACACTCAAAAAATATAGGTAAATATCTTGAGGAAATACTATGTCCTCCTCAAAATGTTCTACAATGGTGATACAAAGAGGTGTTGTGATATAAACAAATCCTTCAAAAGAACCTCTTTATGAAAAAATAAACCCCAATGTTCATCCTATGAACTCCTCACCATCCAAGATACCAACTATTTATATGTGAATGGAAATAATATCTCTGGAATAGTCTCACCCCTATCACTACATTTGTTGCATCTGTGTTAGAATGTTCTTCTTATAGTAATGGAAAGCGTCTCACATCCTTATGGGGTGCTTATGGGGAATCTATCCTGTTATAAGTATTATTATTTTCATTCATAATATTATGTTCAAAAGTTATTGTTTGTTATTCTTTAGTTACCAAATTGGAAAATTATCTATTGGGATATGACAAAATCCAAACATCAAAAAAAACCCCTAGATTAGATGACTATTGTGTTATGAGGAGGAAGATGTATCTCCACAGATGTCTCTATACCAATTAAAAATTAACCATAATTGGAAATATACCATTAGGTTCTTCTATGACCAATCAAAAAATTTGGTCAAGGAATTTTAATTAGACACATAATAATTGGAGGCTGAACTAACATTATGCATACCACTCGAAAATGAGGTCCTCGTCTGTAACACCCGAGACTTTTATGTTATATAAATCATCAAAGAAATCTTTTTCTACACAACACTTGCTTGGCTTGCTTTACACGCAATCGCGACCTTCCTCGATAGCTTGCGTCGTACGCAATACCGAGTTTCACTAAACAACAATATGCTATTAAAACTAGCCGTTATGAATAGTAATAACCACTTTTTGAAATTTTATAAATTTTATTTTTCAAAATGGACTTCATTTTTGGACTCAGAATATCGAAATTAGCCTAGGGTGAAATTTTGGTATTTTTCTGAAAACTTTCAATTTTTGATGAATAGTGAAACCACTAAGTGGTAGGTTAAAAACTGAATTTTGCATAAAACTTAATTTTACCGATTCTGTGAATGGAATTTCGAAAATCCGACAGACACTGTTGATATCAGTAAGTAAAATGTGGTTCAATGAGATAAAAATAATTTTTTTGGTGAATAGTAACTTTTTACGATTTTTACCGCGGTTAATAGTAAATAGGGTAACTAAGGGTAAATATGATATCAATATTACCCTAACACATGTCCTAATTCTATTGGACAAGTGTAATTCGACCAAAAACAAACTTAGGAATAAAATATGACCATTTAGGCCCACTTGGATTAGATTAGGACATTTATTATTAATTTATTTAAAGAAGGGTTAAAATAGTTAAAATCAACGTTTAATAAGTAAATCATTTTTAATATGGGGTTATACATAAGATAAATTCGATTTTAAATATTCATTAGAAAGCTAAAAAGATTTCCTACATGATGGTATTTTATTTGTAATTTTTAGACATCAAATAATTTAATTTATTTATGACACAAAGATGATGCAGTAATTATCTTATTAATGAAATATTGACAAAATTGATAATATAAATACCAAAATAAATGTAATTTAAGACTTTTTATGAATTCCACTAATTTTCTAGGTTACTATGATATATTAATGTTGATTTAATAAACTTGGTTAGAACATATAATTCTGTTATGACTTTCACAAAAATCATATATCAAATAGTGTCAAAATTGACACAAAATAGTTTTTAAATCAAATATTATATTATTAATTGTTATTTTATTCCTAAAAATCTAAGGTTCGGCCAAATGACTAGGATAAGGATATATATATTAATAATAAACAATTTGGGGTTCGTTTGACATGTTATAGTAAGTGTATTAACCATATAGTGAAAGAAAACAAAAAGACACGGTAAAAGTTAAATTAATTAACTTAGAGTTAAATCTAATTGATAAGGTTAAAATAATACCCTAAACTTGTCTAAATCCTATTGGTTGATAGGATTTCGACCCATCCCCACTTTATCTTCGAGATAAGTCCCTTTGGAACCATTATAAACCGATTTTGACTTTAATATAAAATAATATTTTGAGATATTCCTAAGGTGCCCCTCTCCTCCCTTATAAAAGGGAACCTCCTCCCCCTCCTCCTCACACCAATTTGAGCACTCAAGCTCGGCCAACCCCTGCCATTTTCTCCTCTCCACTTTCCTAGAATAATCCTAGAGGTCCTGGTCTTCTCCAAAGACCAATCATAGTTCCTTAAGTGGATGATTCAAAGAGGCGTTCCAAAGAAGAGGTAATATCCATTACCGATCTTTTCAATTTCTTTCTTCTTCAACTTCTTCTTCTTTAGTTGTTTCATGATAAAGTAATATCATCAGTATTAATTACATACTGATATGTTATTATAAATATTAAACAACCCTAATTCACCTTCTATCCATCCTACGGAAAAATGAAATCATCGCGCGTGCGTACGTACGGAATACCGTCTCCACGCCGTGGTGTAATCTATTTTCCACCATCACCTTACAAGGATGGGTATAATGGTGTAATGAGTAACTATATATGATTATTTTGAAGTAATATTGATACTGAAATAATATATATATACTCCAATACAATTCCACGATCATAGGAACGATATCATCACTCGTGCGTACGTACGGAATACCGTCTCCACGATGTGATGCGACTCGTTCTACATGATATTCATTTCATAATGATTATATAAATGAATTGAATGAATGAATATGGTATATAATACACTAATACCATTCTGAAAATGAATTATCTATAACCTAAAGATAAGAATAAGAATTTATTCCACAAAACACGCATAAGAACAAAAAGTTATAAAGACCCGAGTAACAAGTAACAATGAAATATTACTAACAAGAAGCTAATAATATGACCATATATGATATCATATCAATATGTATGATTCTGGAATAAGTCAATAACATTATTTAAACCATTATACAGGAGCTTCGGACATGAACAAAGCAA
Source organism: Viscum album (assembly GCA_963277665.1). Lineage (NCBI taxonomy): Eukaryota > Viridiplantae > Streptophyta > Magnoliopsida > Santalales > Viscaceae > Viscum > Viscum album. The sequence goes on from OY728146.1 coordinate 531,034,765, forward strand.
ATCGGACCTAAGGTAAGGGAAATATCACAATCTCATTTTTATCCGAGATTGTTTATTCGTAAGTATTTACTGGGGTGTATTTTATCATCCACATCCATGTTCCCTCAATATGTAATATTGTTTCCATCCACTTGAAATAGTTTAAATCCAATTTTACCCTTAGGTGAGTTTTTAGTAAAGAATATGAAAGGAATCTTTTGTCGTTTTTCCGTACGAGGTACTTTTTGACTTTTCCGACAAAAGTACGAAGAATGTTTTTTTTAACTTATACGGCATGAATGGATTTTTAAAACATTATTTACAAGAAGCATCCTTTACAAGTTTTCAAGTTTATTTTTAATCAACTTATTTTATTTTAAAGTCGTATGGCATGCTATGAAAGGAAAAATGTTTTTGAAGAAGAAAGGATATTTTCCTCAAGAATGGAGTTCAAACGTTTTATCAAAATTATTTTCCATCTAATATAATAAAGGGTTCTGTTTTTACCCCTATTATTACATTGATTTGATTATGTTGTAAGTGAATTATTTTTATGAAGTCATTTACCTTATATGATTTGTCTTATGATGTCATGATGTTTCAAGAATCCCATTTTTATTACATGTGTTATGCGATGATGTATGATTTATGATTTATGTGGCACACATAAGAAAGGATTCATTATAAGATGGGTGGGACCTATATCTCCCTCCAATGCATTGGGTAAAGACTTTATATCTCATGAGATAGAAATGGCTGGAACGGAAGGTTATTTCGGTTCAGTGATACAAGACTGAAACGAGGAGTGAACTCGGTTCAGAAAGGGACATTGTCCACTAAGATAGTCTTGGCAATGAGTCATGACTAACAAGAAATGATTTTCCATGATTATGTGTGCATGCCACAAAGTTTCAAGTTTTATGTTATGATTATGGGGATCTCATTTTCACTTCTATGATTTATTCCATGTTAAGATATTATGATCTCTTTTACAGGTTTTGATTTTCAAAAAGATATGATATGATTTTTATCTCCTTTATTTGCCCTTGCTGAGCATTTGAGCTCACCCTTTTATGTTTTATTTTCCCCAGGTCAGGAAGATGGATATTAAGTAGAATATGCTAAAAGGGACCCTAGATATGATGAAATAAATGGGAGACACTGTAGAAGATTTATGAACCAGTTGTTTATGTTTCCCAGTTTCTAAAGACACTATACCTATACGGTCCTTTGTGGTTTTGTCATATGTTGTAATAAGTGTGCTTCAATTTTGAAGTATTAACAATGTATGTAAAGTATGGGTCGTTATAGTTGGTATCAGAGGAAAGGTATAGTCAACCTTTGGAAACTAGGATGTGAAAGCCTTAGTAAGAACCCTAAGGATAAGTCTAAGCATAGAACACAATCTTAGTGTTTTAGAAATGGCCTTGAATAACCTAGGATAAGACCTTAAGCATGAAAATTTTATTCTTGAATTATGTGGTTTCCTATTATAATTAGTGTTGCTCACACTATTCTTCTTGGTTTTAGTCAATGGCTTGAACCCGAAGGAACCGTGTTAATGCGGAATGCGATGGGCAATGCAATGATTGTCCCCCTGAGCAACCAAACGATATGGGAGCTGGAATGCAAAATCTTGTAGCCATGCTCACACAACTTTCTCAAGCTATGAATCATGCAGGATTTCCAAACGAACAAAGGAGGGAGCAACATTCTGTTGAATCCTTCATGAGGCAGCGTCCAACTTCTTTCAGCGGGTCTACTGATCCATTAGTTGCTGAACAATGGATTAGTACTACTGAAAAGATATTTTCAGTTCTTCAATGTTCTGATCATGATAAAGTCATCCTAGCAGTGTATCATTTGGAAGGAGATGCGGATCAATGGTGGAATCTTGTTAAGAATACGAGGCAAAGGGATGAAATTGAGTCTATGGAATGGGACGAGTTCAAGAAATTATTTTTCAATAAGTACTTCCCTCGTATTCTCCGAACAAAGATGGAGAAAGAGTTCCTTGAACTGAAGCAAAGGGATGATGAATCTGTTGGTACCTATGAAGCAAATTTTACCAGACTTGCAAGGTACGCTTCTGGTATTATTATCCAACCTGAGAGTAAGATCGATCGATTCTTTAGTGGCTTAAAACCAAGTCTTCGAAGGGCGTTAGCCATAAGGGACTTCAATAGCTACGAGGAAATCGTTCGATGTGCTCTCAAAGTCGAGATAGAGATTGGAGTAACCCATCAGTCACATGGGTTTGATAAGAAGAGGAAGATGGAATTCAAAGAAAAATCTAAAGAGCACACTGAAAAGAAGATGAACTTTCCCTTATGCTCAAAGTGTGGAAAGAAACATGGAGGGAGTTGTCTTAAAGGGACAAGTAAATGTTTTAAATGTGGAAAGGAAGGTCATCGGGCATTTGAATGCCGCGATAATGGGAAGAAGATGTCTAATGACGCAAACAAAGGAAGGGATACACAGAATGAACCTACTACACTTCAATGTTTCAAGTGCAAGGAGATGGGGCATTATGCCAATCAATTCCCAAATCCAAGGGTTGATGATGATGGTCGACGTCAACAAACTCTTAAGGCTAAAGACAAAGGAAAGTCACATGCAATTTCTATCAGCGATGTGGAGTACGATAACGATGTGGTGAAAGGTACACTTACCATCCACTCTAAAGTAGAAAATGTTTTATTTGATTCTGGATCCACCCACTCTTTTATTTCTGAAAAATTTTCTAAGGGTATCACCATATTACCTCAACAATTAGATGTTGAGTTAGTTGTGACAACACCTAATGGCACATCAATCGCATCAAAAGTTTATAATTCTTCTCCGATCGAAGTTTGTGGGAAAGTGCTTCCTGCAAATCTTGTGATCCTTCCTTGAGTGGAATTTGATGTGATTCTTGGCATGGATTGGCTTTCTCTACATGGAGCTCATATCGATTTCCAAAGAAGGGAAGTCACATTTCATATTCCAGATCAATCTACGATCGTCTATCAATGCAAGGATGAACATAACCTTCCAGTGGAAATTTCTTCCATCTTATGGGTATTGATTCTACTAAATGAAGGTTATTTATCTCAAATGGTTGGTGAGAAACTCACGATTAAGAATATGCCCATTGTACGGGAGTTTGATGATGTCTTTCCGGAGGAATTGCCGGGTCTTCCACCAAATCGTGAAGTTGAGTTTTCAATAGAACTCGTACCGGGTGCTTTGCCTATTTCAAAGACACCTTATAGAATGGCCCCAATTGAGTTGCAGGAATTGAAGAAGAAACTCCAAGAGAATCTTGATAAGGGATTCATACGGCCTAGTGCGTCACCTTGGGGAGCACCTGTTCTATTTGTTAAGAAGAAAGATGGATCAATGAGACTCTGCATTGATTATCGAGAACTTAACAAGATCACTATCAAGAACAAATATCCTCTCCCACGCATTGATGACTTATTTGACCAACTACGCGGAGCTCAATACTTTTCCAAGATTGATCTTCGTTCAGGGTATCATCAATTAAGGATCAAAAGGGAGGATATACCAAAGACGGCTTTCCGTACAAGGTATGGACACTATGAATTTATAGTGATGCCATTTGGTCTTACTAATGCCCCTGCTATCTTCATGGATCTAATGAATAGAGTCTTTAGAGACTATCTTGATCAATTTGTGGTAGTCTTTATAGACGATATTCTTGTCTATTCAAAGAGCAAGGAAGAGCATGAAGATCACTTGAGAATTATATTGAAGACCCTGAGAAAGGAGAAGCTTTATGCCAAATTTACCAAGTGTGAATTTTGGCTTCAAAAAGTTGCATTTTTGGGTCATATAATCTCAAAAGAGGGGATATCTGTGGATCCAGAAAAAACAGAGGTTATCGAAAGATGGTCAAGACCAACAACAGTAACTGAGATCCGAAGTTTTCTTGGTTTGGCTGGATATTATCTACGTTTTGTAAAAGATTTTTCACGATTATCTAATCCAATTACCAAGTTGACTCGGAAGGGAGTTAAGTTTGTCTGGACAGAGGAATGTGAAGAGAATTTCAAGGAGTTGAAAAGAAGGTTATCCAGTGCACCTGTGCTCACACTGCCTTGTAGTGGAGAAAGGTTTGTGATCTACAGTGATGCATCCAAGAAGGGATTGGGGTGTGTTCTTATGCAAAATGATATGGTGATAGCTTATGCCTCACGACAGTTGAAAATCCATGAGCAAAATTACCCAACACATGATTTGGAGTTGGCTGCGGTAATATTTGCATTAAAGATTTGGAGGCATTACCTTTATGGTGAAAGGTGTGATATTTATACTGATCATAAAAGTTTAAAGTATATTTTCACACAAAAGGAGTTGAATATGCGTCAAAGAAGATGGTTGGAGCTGATTAAGGATTATGACTGCTCAATCCATTAAAACCCTGGGAAAGCAAACAAGGTGGCCGATGCATTAAGTCGACAAGACCATGCTAGTTTATCCATGATGAGGATCACAAAAGATCCAATATTTATGGATTTACAAAGGATGGATCTTGGAATTATAATGGAAGGGGAAAAATCTTATATTTCTCAAATGAATGTTCAACCATCTATACATGTGAAGATTAAAGAGGCACAGAAAGAAGATGTCGAGTTACAAAAGAAGGTGAGAAATGTTCCTGAATTCAACCTTGATTGTGATGGGATAATAAAGTTCAGGAATCAGGTTTGCGTTCCTCCCATCCCCGAATTAAAGAATGAGCTGCTGGATGAGGCTCATAGTTCATCATTCTCTATTCATCCTGGAAGCACGAAGATGTATAGGGACCTGAAAGAGTACTTCTGGTGGGATGGAATGAAAAGAGATGTTGCTGAATATGTCTCTCGATGCTTGGTTTGTCAACAAGTTAAAGCTGAGAGACAGAAGTCTAAGGGGATGTTACAACCATTACCCATACCCGAATGTAAATGGAAAAACATCACTATGGACTTTGTCACAGGACTTCCTAAGACATCCAAAGGCAATAATGCTATCTGGGTCATAGTTGATCGTCTTACAAAGTCCGCACACTTCATTGCTATTAGAGAGGATTTCTCTCTAGATCAGCTTGCCAGGATATATGTACAGGAAGTGGTGAGATTGCATGGAGTACCACTTTCTATTATATCTGATCGGGATCCGAGATTTACCTCGAAGTTCTGGCGAAGTCTTCAGCATACTCTGGATACAGAGTTGAGTTTCAGCACTGCTTATCATCCCCAGACAGACGGTCAGTCTGAGAGAACAATTCAAACCCTAGAAGATATGTTGAGAGATTGCTCTATGGATTTCAAAGGAGGTTGGGATCCACACCTACCTTTGGTAGAATTTTCTTATAATAATAGCTTTCACTCCAGTATTCAGATGGCTCCTTATGAAGCTCTCTATGGAAAGAAATGCAGGACTCCAACTTGCTGGGATGAAGTTGGGGAAAGAAAGCTATTAGGACCTCATCTTGTTGATGAAATGGCAGAAAAGGTCAGATCTATTCAACAACACATAAGAGCAGCTCAGATTCGACAGAAAAGTTATGCCGACAACCGAAGAAAAGACCTAGAGTTTGAAGTGGGTGATAAAGTGTTCTTACGAATATCTCCCTGGAAGAGGGTTATGAGATTTGGAAAGAAGGGGAAGTTGAGCCCTAGATATATCGGTCCTTTCGAAATACTGGATCGTGTTGGGAAGGTAGCTTACCGATTGGCGCTTCCACCGAATCTCTCTCAAGTTCACGATGTGTTCCACGTATCTCTCCTGAGAAAGTACATACAAGATACTTCACATGTACTCAGCTCAGAAGTTGTACCGCTGGAGCAAGATCTTTCTTATGAAGAACAGCCGATAGAGATTCTGGATCGTAGCAAAAAAGTCCTACGAAACAAGACCACTCGCTTGGTGAAAGTTTGATGGAGAAACCACCAACTTGAAGAAGCTACATGGGAGCTTGAGGATATGATGAGGGAGAAGTATCCTCATCTGTTTGTTGCAAAGTGACGAATTTCGAGGGCGAAATTCTTTTTAAGGGGGGTAGAATGTAACACCCGAGACTTTTCTGTTATATAAATCATCAAAGGAATCTTTTTCTACCCAACACTTGCTTGGCTTGCTTTACACGCAATCGCGACCTTCCTCGATAGCTTGCGTCGTACGCAATACCGAGTTTCACTAAACAACAATATGCTATTAAAACTAGCCGTTATGAATAGTAATAACCACTTTTTGAAATTTTATAAATTTTATTTTTCAAAATGGACTTCATTTTTGGACTCAGAATATCGAAATTAGCCTAGGGTGAAATTTTGGTATTTTTCTGAAAACTTTCAATTTTTGATGAATAGTGAAACCACTAAGTGGTATGTTAAAAACTGAATTTTGCATAAAACTTAATTTTACCGCTTCTGTGAATGGAATTTCAAAAATCCGACAGACACGGTTGATATCAGTAAGTAAAATGTGGTTCAATGAGATAAAAATAATTTTTTGGTGAATAGTAACTTTTTACGATTTTTACCGCGGTTAATAGTAAATAGGGTAACTAAGGGTAAATATGATATCAATATTACCCTAACACATGTCCTAATTCTATTGGACAAGTGTAATTCGACCAAAAACAAACTTAGGAATAAAATATGACCATTTAGGCCCACTTGGATTAGATTAGGACATTTATTATTAATTTATTTAAAGAAGGGTTAAAATAGTTAAAATCAAAGTTTAATAAGTAAATCATTTTTAATATGGGGTTATACATAAGATAAATTCGATTGTAAATATTCATTAGAAAGCTAACAAGATTTCCTACATTATGGTATTTTATTTGTAATTTTTAGACATCAAATAATTTAATTTATTTATGACACAAATATAATGCAGTAATTATCTTATTAATGAAATATTGACAAAATTGATAATATAAATACCAAAATAAATGTAATTTAAGACTTTTTATGAATTCCACTAATTTTCATGGTTACTATGATATATTAATGTTGATTTAATCAACTTGGTTCGAACATATAATTCTGTTATGACTTTCAAAAAAATCATATATCAAATAGTGTCAAAATTGACACAAAATAGTTTTTAAATCAAATATTATATTATTAATTGTTATTTTATTCCTAAAAATCTAAGGTTCGGCCAAATGACTTGGATAAGGATATATATATTAATAATAAACAATTTGGGGTTCGTTTGACATGTTATAGTAAGTTTATTAACCATATAGTGAAAGAAAACAAAAAGACACGGTAAAAGTTAAATTAATTAACTTAGAGTTAAATCTAATTGATAAGGTTAAAATAATACCCTAAACTTGTCTAAATCCTATTGGTTGATATGATTTCGAACCATAACCACTTTATCTTCGAAATAAGACCCTTTGGAACCATTATAAACCGATTTTTACTTTAATATAAAATAATATTTTGAGATATTCCTAAGGTGCCCCTCTCCTCCCTTATAAAAGGGAACCTCCTCCCCCTCCTCCTCACACCAATTTGAGCACTCAAGCTCGGCCAACCCCTGCCATTTTCTCCTCTCCACTTCCCTAGAATAATCCTACAGGTCCTGGTCTTCTCCAAAGACCAATCATAGTTCCTTAAGTGGAGGATTCAAAGAGGCGTTCCAAAGAAGAGGTAATATCCATTACCGATCTTTTCAATTTCTTTCTTCTTCAACTTCTTCTTCTTTAGTTGTTTCATGACAAAGTAATAACATCAGTATTACTTACATACTGATATGTTATTATAAATATGAAACAACCCTAATTCACCTTCTATCCATCCTACGGAAAAATGAAATCACCGCGCGTGCGTACGTACGGAATACCGTCTCCACACCGTGGTGTAATCTATTTTCCACCATCACCTTACAAGGATGGGTATAATGGTGTAATGAGTAACTATATATGATTATTATGAAGTAATATTGATACTGAAATAATATATATATACTCCAATACAATTCCACGATCATAGGAACGATATCATCACTCGTGCGTACGTACGGAATACCGTCTCCACGATGTGATTCGACTCGTTCTACATGATCTTCATTTCATAATGATTATATAAATGAATTGAATGAATGAATATTGTATATACTACACTAATACCATTCTGAAAATGAATTATCTATAACCTAAAGATAAGAATAAGAATTTATTCAACAAAACACGCATAAGAACAAAAAGTTATAAAGACCCGAGTAACAAGTAACAATGAAATATTACTAACAAGAAGCTAATAATATGACCATATATGATATCATATCAATATGTATGATTCTGGAATAAGTAAATAACATTATTTAAACCATTATACAGGAGCTTCGGACACGAACAAAGCAAATTGGACCTAAGGTAAGGGAAATATCACAATCTCATTTTTATCCGAGATTGTTTATTCGTAAGTATTTACTGGGGTGTATTTTATCATCCACATCCATGTTCCCTCAATATGTAATATTGTTTCCATCCACTTGCAATAGTTTAAATCCAATTTTACCCTTAGGTGAGTTTTTAGTAAAGAATATGAAAGGAATCTTTTGTCGTTTTTCCGTACGAGGTACTTTTTGACTTTTTCGACAAAAGTACGAAGAATGTTTTTTTAACTTATACGGCATGAATGGATTTTTAAAACATTATTTACAAGAAGCTTCCTTTACAAGTTTTCAAGTTTATTTTTAATCAACTTCTTTTATTTTAAAGTCGTATGACATGCTATGAAAGGAAAAATGTTTTTGAAGAAGAAAGGATATTTTCCTCAAGAATGGAGTTCAAGTGTTTTATCAAAATTATTTTCCATCTAATATAATAAAGGGTTCTGTTTTTACCCCTATTATTACATTGATTTGATTATGTTGTAAGTGAATTATTTTTATGAAGTCATTTACCTTATATGATTTGTCTTATGATGTCATGATGTTTCAAGAATCCCATTTTTATTACATGTGTTATGCGATGATGTATGATTTATGATTTATGTGGCACACATAAGAAAGGATTCATTATAAGATGGGTGGGACCTATATCTCCCTCCAATGCATTGGGTAAAGACTTTATATCTCATGAGATAGACATGGCTGGAACGGAAGGTTATTTCGGTTCAGTGATACAGGACTGAAACGAGGAGTGAACTCGGTTCAGAAAGGGACTTTGTCCACTAAGATAGTCTTGGAAATGAGTCATGACTAACAAGAAATGATTTTCCATGATTATGTGTGCATGCCACAAAGTTTCAAGTTTTATGTTATGATTATGGGGATCTCATTTTCACTTCTATGATTTATTCCACGTTAAGATATTATGATCTCTTTTGCAGGTTTTGATTTTCAAAAAGATATGATATGATTTTTATCTCCTTTATTTGCCCTTGCTGAGCATTTGAGCTCACCATTTTATGTTTTCTTTTCCCCAGGTCAGGAAGATGGATATTAAGTAGAATATGCTAAAAGGGACCCTAGATATGATGAAATAAATGGGAGACACTGTAGAAGATTTATGAACCAGTTGTTTATGTTTCCCAGTTTCTAAAGACACTATACCTATACGGTCCTTTGTGGTTTTGTCATATGTTGTAATAAGTGTGCTTCAATTTTGAAGTATTAACAATGTATGTAAAGTATGGGTCGTTATATCGTCTATACGGGTTGAATGAACACCCTCCAAGAGTGACATCATTTAAGCCTATTACTAGATACTAGAATAACCATTATCCAAAAAATCACATATTATCTGTGTTATAAATGTTATGAAAGATAAATTATCATAAAAACTGATATAATAACTCATATATTGATTTTTCATTCTTACAGGTCATAACCCATTGATGCATTTCAATTACTGTATGAATTGTGAATTGGGGATTACTATGTTATTTTGATACTCATAAAATCCCATGTGATCTCCTATAAAACACCATAATACTTTTAAGGGGACCACAATCCTCTAAGGGGAGTCTCACTTATAAATGTGTAGAAAATGGTGATATATTTTGGCCAGTACAGGGTCGGTCAGCCTAATATGCTTCCCCATCCATGTAAGTCTCCTTTGTGAATGTTGAAAATATATATCCACATTTTTTTAGGAGGAGTAAGTACCCACTTAGGTATTTGTCAATGAATTCATCCAGTTGGACAGACAGATCAATGCTATGAATAGTTTTCTATCCCCATTCTCTGAAATTACCTACATCATCATTGGTCCAATAAACACCCTATGTGTTGTGGGTATCCTTTGAAATCTATGAATTCAGATTCATATCTTCTGATTCAAATATGTTATTATTGATGACTAATTATTTCCATACCATAAACAAAATATTTTCTCTAGGAAACTACCCTTTTGGAAGGACCTTCTTGGCCAGCTTAATCGGCTCCCTAGTAAAAGTAGGATTCCAAGATACATAATCCTTAGAAGATTATAGATGAAATATTTATTTTTTCATACCTCCTATTATTGATGAAACCATATATTTTCTCTAAATATGGGTGGATGATTCCCACCTCTCCATGAGAGAGGTCGAAAGTGTTTATATTAGGACAACAATTAATGAATAGGTCTATCATTTTTCCCTTGTGGTCATTAGAAAACATCTTCAATATCCTAAAAACCTCATACATTCCAATTTTATTTATCTCTATAGAAAATTAAGAAGAAATATATTGATCCTAGAAGGTTCATACCCACTCCAGTCCACAACTACCTCCCAATAATAATTTCTAGTTTCAAAACATCCCAAACTTCTTTTCAGGATAAGACGTCCACCTTATTGAGCCATATATATGGATGTGATCATCAGGTGAACACTAGGTCATATTAGAGTATATATCTATGAATTTTAGCAACTACATATCTTTAGGATCCACCTTGTATAAGCTATCCACCTACAGAGAAGTTCACACAGAAAGTGTTATCGATCCTCCATATATAGGAAGATGGCATGGACGATATCTTTGATAAGGGAATGGGAACACCAGCAGTAATACCAAACCATTAAAGGGAAAAGAAGTACGAAAGGGGATTATTTTCGAATTTTAATCCCATTATCATTGTTATTTTTTTTGAAATGACCAAATTTCATGATGTGAAGTGTGGTCCCTTCTCTTCACAATAGCATTGGGATGAGATATCGCTGCATTTTCCTCCTTTTTCGAAGACCTGTGATAAGTGTGATGAAAACTAGAATCCATCTAAATAAAAATAAATGTAATATGTCATATATATAAAATAAAATATTTTGAATGAAAATACATAGACCAGAAGCAGCATGGAAATTTCATGAATAAATAATGGATTGGTGAATTGAAAAAATGATTTCAAAAACTACCTGCACCCCCAAAGGAATATTATGTCACATAATCCCATATGGAATCATAGAATCACAAGACCCCATAGAGGATAAAAATCAAATGAATTATAAATTGTCACATGGATCACCAGATAATAGATTGATCAAACGATCGATCCAAAATATCTCATTAAAAAACAATCACAGTCCCCAAGGAAGATGTTACTGAATAATGGATCATAGTCAAAGGGAACATATTCATAGGAAAAATTGTCCTTGGTGAAGAGTTCACAATAAATGGGCTCACGAAAACGAATAATGAATAGGTCAGATGATCAGCCTCATAAAACATTCTAGTGAAGGAGGTGTGTGACAAAAGAAATGTTAAATTACTCTGATGAATGATTAGGTGTTTAAATGAATGGATCTCCTCCCCCTATATATATTTAATATTTTGGATTACCAAGTGTCTCCCTATAGACCATAATTCTCGCAAGCCATTAGTTCTTGAGGGTTACACTGACTCAATAATTCATTCAATTTCCATATAACTAAGCCCTTATCTTCATGGTTTCATTCATAATTGGGTAATTTATAGAGGTACGCCAAATTAGAATCAACAAATTCTCAAAGGATGGAGTATTGAAAATGGGTATTATTTCTCCTGAAAAAACCAGGAGAAGGTGGATGATGCTTAGGGGTCTCTATATCCTCTAATAGAATCATGATTTTTTGACCACTATATGGACCCACAATTAAAAATGTGTAAGGAAAACCCTAATGTGCATCCTATAGGTCCCATTTTGACAAGTCCACCTACTCTTGTAAAGGATCTCTAGACAACTAGTGGTCATGCAACGACATGTGAATAATTTCCTATATGCCACACTGATTGACATCAGAGAACTGTTGATAAACCATCCGATATCATTTGATAATAAGAAGGAAATATCCTAAAGATATGTTTATCTTGTGATCAGAAAGATCATGATATGGATCATCGATGTGAATGATGATTTTCCATGACAACATCCATGTGAACTCCTGATACCACCAATGCATTGAAAAATATAAGAATAGAAATAATGTGGGAGTAAGTTGGAGCCACATGCAGTTATAGAAGTCATGTGACAAACCCCTGGTGATTTTCATGACACCATAAGACCCCGATGACATATATTCCACATCTCAAGGAAGTTGGTTGTCATATAATCCTCATCACGTGAAGATCCTCAAGCATGTTTAGGTGACCATGAACTCCTCAAAAACTCTTAAATTTCAACTAGATAGATTTCCCCAATAATTCTCTCACACCCCCATATTATATTTGATGGTCATGTGATGATTCATTGATAGATAGGTTGTTTTTCATTGACAATACTCATGAAACCTTGACACCCCCACCCTTTGTAAAATAAAAAATGAAATAAAAAGAGGATGGAGGAAGCCTCTCGTGACATGCTATGGATTTCAGCAGTACAGTTACACAAGGCCCTATGACAAGCCTTTCATGTTTCAAAAAAATTCTCGAACATGTATTCTGAGATTACATGAAGGCCTTTCGACAGACACCCTGATCTCATGAAGATAATATGACAGGTCATTTTTATAATATGTAATTCCTTATTCATACATGCATAATTATATAATCCCCCATTAATTAGAAATTATCTAATAAAATAGATGTTCAAATTCATGGGTGGGACTCACAATCATTTAATATCATATCACGGCTTCAAGGAAGCACGTGATAGGTAATTGTGATGATGTGTGATATCGAATCTCATCTCCGACTCCAACATAAATTCATGCAAGATACACCATACAAAATTGTTAACAATAGGGGTAGATAGGCCAATAAATCAAAACCCCCACCCCGCAGTATGAAAAAATGAACACTCATGATGGATTGATGAACCATTGGAACCTCACATTAGTGCTATAGTAGATTACTCATAGTGGTGGATCTCATGACGGGGAAGTTACTCATCAGCTAAAATATAGGCGAACACCATGAGAGAACATGCATCATGCATATGAACTTCTTGTGATCACATATAGATCCCAGAAATGACATCTAGAGGGACATGTGAAACACATATCACACACCTATTACATCATGTGCTAATGAAACGAATCTTACACTTAACAGATCTACCAATTTCATGATTTAGAGGTTTCCACTAAGACTAATAAAAGGGAGACAACAGATAAGACATATGTTTTGACCCCCATGTGTTATGCATGAACCAACAAGGACATGAGAGAAATTAGAGTGTATCAATTAGGTCTCGAAATATAACAACCCATACTTTACATACATTGTTAATACTTCGAAATTGAAGCACACTTATTACAACATATGACAAAACCACAAAGGACCGTATAGGTATAGTGTCTTTAGAAACTGGGAATCATAAACAACTGGTTCATAAATCTTCTACAGTGTCTCCCATTTATTTCATCATATCTATGGTCCCTTTTAGCATATTCTACTTAATATCCATCTTCCTGACCTGGGGAAAAGAAAACATAAAAGGGTGAGCTCAAATGCTCAGCAAGGGCAAATAAAGGAAATAAAAATCATATCATATCTTTATGAAGATCAAAACCTGCAAAAGAGATCATAATATCTTATCATGGAATAAATCATAGAAGTGAAAATGAGATCCCCATAATCATAACATAAAACTTGAAACTTTGTGGCATGCACACATAATCATGGAAAATCATTTCTTGTTAGTCATGACTCATTGCCAAGACTATCTTAGTGGACAAAGTCCCTTTCTGAACCGAGTTCACTCCTCGTTTCAGTCCTGTATCACTGAACCGAAATAACCTTCCATTCCAGCCATGTCTATCTCATGAGATATAAAATCTTTACCCAATGCATTGGAGGGAGATATAGGTCCCACCCATCTTATAATGAATCCTTTCTTATGTGTGCCACATAATCATAAATCATACTTCATCGCATAACCCATGTAATAAAAATGGGATTCTTAAACAACATGACATCATAAAAAAATTCATATAAGATAAAGGAATTCATAAAAATAATTCCATCACAACATGAACAAATCAATTTAATAATAGGGATAAAAACAGAACCCTTTATTATCTTAGATGAAAAATAATTTTGATAAAACACTTGAACTCCATTCTTGAGGAAAATATCCTTTCTTCTTCAAAAACATTTTTCCTTTCATAACATGTCATACAACTTTAAAATAAAAGAAGTTGATTAAAAATAAACTTGAAAACTTGTAAAGGAAGCTTCTTGGAAACAATGTTTTAAAAATCCATTCATGCCGTATAAGTTAAAAAAACATTCTTCGTACTTTTGTCGGAAAAGTCAAAAAGTACCTCGTACGACAAAAGATTCCTTTCATACATATTACTAAATACTCACCGAAGGGTAAAAATGGATTTAAACAATTGTAGGTGGATGGAAATAATATTACATATTGATGAAACATGGATGTGGATGATAAAATACACCCCAGTGAATACTTACGAATAAACAATCTCGGATAAAAATGAGATTGTGATATTTCCCTTACCTTAGGTCCGATTTGCTTTGCTCGTGTCCGAAGATCCTGTATAATGGTTTAAATAATGTTATTGACTTATTCCAGAATCATACATATTGATATGATATCATATATGGTCATATTATTAGCTTCTTGTTAGTAATATTTCATTGTTACTTGTTACTCGGGTCTTTATAACTTTTTGTTCTTATGCGTGTTTTGTTGAATAAATTCTTATTATTATCTTTAGGTTATAGATAATTCATTTTCATAATGGTATTTGTGTATTATATACCATATTCATTCATTCAATTCATTTATATAATCATTATGAAATGAAGATCATGTAGAACGAGTCGCATCACATCGTGGAGACGGTATTCCGTACGTACGCACGAGTGATGATATCGTTCCTATGATCATGGAATTGTATTGGAGTATATATATATATTATTTCAGTATCAATATTACTTCATAATAATCATATATAGTTACTCATTACACCATTATACCCATCCTTGTAAGGTGATGGTGGAAAAATAGATTACACCACGGCGTGGAGACGGTATTCCGTACGTACGCACGCGCGGTGATTTCATTTTTCCGTAGGATGGATAGAAGGTGAATTAGGGTTGTTTCATATTTATAATAACATATCAGTATGTATGTAATACTGATGTTATTACTTTATCATGAAACAACTAAAGAATAAGAAGTTGAAGAAGAAAGAAATTGAAAAGATCGGTAATGGATATTACCTCTTCTTTGGAACGCCTCTTTGAATCCTCCACTTAAGGAACTAAGATTGGTCTTTGGAGAAGACCAGGACCTCTAGGATTATTCTAGGGAAGTGTAGAGGAGAAAATGGCAGGGGTTGGACGAGCTTGAGTGCTCAAATTGGTGTGAGGAGGAGGGGGAGGAGGTGCCCTTTTATAAGGGAGGAGAGGGGCACCTTAGGAATATCTCAAAATATTATTTTATATTAAAGTCAAAATCGGTTTATAATGGTTCCAAAGGGTCTTATTTCGAAGCTAAAGTGGGTATGGGTCGAAATTCTATCAACCAATAGGATTTAGACAAGTTTAGGGTATTATTTTAACCTTATCAATTAGATTTAACTCTAAGTTAATTAATTTAACTTTTACCGTGTCTTTTTATTTTCTTTCACTATATGGTTAATACACTTACTATAACATGCCAAACGAACCCCAAATTGTTTATTATTAATATATATATCCTTATCCAAGTCATTTTTCCGAACCTTAGATTTTTAGGAATAAAATAACAATTAATAATATAATATTTTATTTAAAAACTATTTTGTGTCAATTTTGACACTATTTGATATATGATTTTTGTGAAAGTCATAACAGACTTATATGTTCGAACCAAGTTGATTAAATCAACATTAATATATCATAGTAACCTATAAAATTAGTGGAATTCATAAAAAGTCTTAAATTACATTTATTTTGGTATTTATATTATCAATTTTGTCAATATTTCATTAATAAGATAATTACTGCATCATCTTTCTGTCATAAATAAATTAAATTATTTTATGTCTAAAAATTACAAATAAAATACCATCATGTAGGAAATATTTTTATCTTTCTAATGAATATTTACAATCGAATTTATCTTATGTATAACCCCATATTAAAAATTATTTACTTATTAAACTTTGATTTTAACTATTTTAACCCTTCTTTAAATAAATTAATAATAAATGTCCTAATCTAATCCAAGTGGGCCTAAATGGTCATATTTTATTCCTAAGTTTTTTTTTGGTCGAATTACACTTGTCCAATAGAATTAGGACATGTTTTAGGGTAATATTAATATCATATTTACCCTTAGTTACCCTATTTACTATTAACCGCGGTAAAAATCGTAAAAAGTTACTATTCACCAAAAAATTATTTTTATCTCATTGAACCACATTTTACTTACTGATATCAACAGTGTCTGTCGGATTTTCGAAATTCCATTCACAGAAGCGGTAAAATTAAGTTTTATGCAAAATTCAGTTTTTAACCTACCACTTAGTGGTTTCACTATTCATCAAAAATTGAATGTTTTCAGAAAAATACCAAAATTTCACCCTAGGCTAATTTCGATATTCTGAGTCCAAAAATGAAGTCCATTTTGAAAAATAAAATTTATAAAATTTCAAAAAGTGGTTATTACTATTCATAACGGCTAGTTTTAATAGTATATTGTTGTTTAGTGAAACTCGGTATTGCGTATGACGCAAGCTATCGAGGAAGGTCGCGATTGCGTGTAAAGCAAGCCAAGCAAGTGTTGTGTAGAAAAAGATTCCTTTGATGATTTATATAACATAAAAGTCTCGGGTGTTACATTCTACCCCCCTTAAAAAGAATTTCGCCCTCGAAATTCGTCACTTTGCAACAAACAGATGAGGATACTTCTCCCTCATCATATCCTCAAGCTCCCATGTAGCTTCTTCAAGTTGGTGGTTTCTCCATAAAACATTCACCAAGCGAGTGGTCTTGTTTCGTAGGACTTTTTGCTACGATCCAGAATCTCTATCGGCTGTTCTTCATAAGAAAGATCTTGCTCCAGCGGTACAACTTCTGAGCTGAGTACATGTGAAGGATCTGGTATGTACTTTCTCAGGAGAGATACGTGGAACACATCATGAACTTGAGAGAGATTCGGTGGAAGCGCCAATCGGTAAGCTACCTTCCCAACACGATCCAATATTTCGAAAGGACCGATATATCTAGGGCTCAACTTCCCCTTCTTTCTAAATCTCATAACCCTCTTCCAGGGAGATATTCGTAAGAACACTTTATCGCCCACTTCAAACTCTAGGTCTTTTCTTCGGTTGTCGGCATAACTTTTCTGTCGACTCTGAGCTGCTCTTATGTGTTTTTGAATAGATCTGACCTTTTCTGCCATTTCATCAACGAGATCTGGTCCTAATAGCTTTCTTTCCCCAACTTCATCCCAGCAAGTTGGAGTCCTGCATTTCTTTCCATAGAGAGATTCATAAGGAGCCATCTGAATACTGGAGTGAAAGCTATTATTATAAGAAAATTCTACCAAAGGTAGGTGTTGATCCCAACCTCCTTTGAAATCCATAGAGAAAGCTCTCAACATATCTTCTAGGGTTTGAATTGTTCTCTCAGACTGACCGTCTGTCTGGGGATGATAAGCAGTGCTGAAACTCAACTCTGTATCCAGAGTATGCTGAAGACTATGCCAGAACTTCGAGGTAAATCTCGGATCTCGATCAGATATAATAGAAAGTGGTACTCCATGCAATCTTACCACTTCCTTTACATATATCCTGGCAAGCTGATCTAGAGAGAAATCCTCTCTAATAGCAATGAAGTGTGCGGACTTTGTAAGACGATCAACTATGACCCAGATAGCATTATTGCCTTTGGATGTCTTAGGAAGTCCTGTGACAAAGTCCATAGTGATGTTTTCCCATTTCCATTAGGGTATGGGTAATGGATGTAACATCCCCTTAGACTTTTGTCTCTCAGCTTTAACTTGTTGACAAACCAAGCATCGAGAGACATATTCAGCAACATCTCTTTTCATGCCATCCCACCAGAAGTACTCTTTCAGGTCCCTATACATCTTCGTGCTTCCAGGATGAATAGAGAATGAAGAACTATGAGCCTCATCCCGCAGCTCCTTCTTTAATTCGGGGATGGGAGGAACGCAAACCCGATTCCTGAACTTTATTATCCCATCACAATCAAGGTTGAATTCAGGAACATTTCTCACCTTCTTTTGTAACTCGACATCTTCTTTCTGTGCCTCTTTAATCTTCACATGTATAGATGGTTGAACATTCATTTGAGAAAGATAAGATTTTTCCCCTTCCATTATAATTCCAAGATCCATCCTTTGTAAATCCATAAATATTGGATCTTTTGTGATCCTCATCATGGATAAACTAGCATGGTCTTGTCGACTTAATGCATCTGCCACCTTGTTTTCTTTCCCAGGGTGGTAATGGATTGAGCAGTCATAATCCTTAATCAGCTCCAACCATCTTCTTTGACGCATATTCAACTCCTTTTGTGTGAAAATATACTTTAAACTTTTATGATCAGTATAAATATCACACCTTTCACCATAAAGGTAATGCCTCCAAATCTTTAATGCAAAGATTACCGCAGCCAACTCCAAATCATGTGTTGGGTAATTTTGCTCATGGATTTTCAACTGTCGTGAGGAATAATCTATCACCATATCATTTTGCATAAGAACACACCCCAATCCCTTCTTGGATGCATCACTGTAGATCACAAACCTTTCTCCACTACAAGGCAGTGTGAGCACAGGTGCACTGGATAACCTTCTTTTCAACTCCTTGAAATTCTCTTCACATTCCTCTGTCCAGACAAACTTAACTCCCTTCCGAGTCAACTTGGTGATTGGATTAGATAATCGTGAAAAATCTTTTACAAAACGTCGATAATATCCAGCCAAACCAAGAAAACTTCGGATCTCAGTTACTGTTGTTGGTCTTGACCATCATTCGATAAACTCTGTTTTTGCTGGATCCACATATATCCCCTCTTTTGAGATTATATGACCCAAAAATGCAACTTTTTGAAGCCAAAATTCACACTTGGTAAATTTGGCATAAAGCTTCTCCTTTCTCAGGGTCTTCAATATAATTCTCAAGTGATCTTCATGCTCTTCCTTGCTCATTGAATAGACAAGAATATCGTCTATAAAGACTACCAAAAATTGATCAAGATAGTCTCTAAAGACTCTATTCATTTGATCCATGAAGATAGCAGGGGCATTAGTAAGACCAAATGGCATCACTATAAATTCATAGTGTCCATACCTTGTACGGAAAGCCGTCTTTGGTATATCCTCCCTTTTGACCCTTAATTGATGATACCCTGAACGAAGATCAATCTTGGATAAGTATTGAGCTCCGCGTAGTTGGTCAAATAAGTCATCAATGCGTGGGAGAGGATATTTGTTCTTGATAGTGATCTTGTTAAGTTCTCGATAATCAATGCAGAGTCTCATTGATCCATCTTTCTTCTTAACAAATAGAACAGGTGCTCCCCAAGGTGACGCACTAGGGCGTATGAATCCCTTATCAAGATTCTCTTGGAGTTTCTTCTTCAATTCCTGAAACTCAATTGGGGCCATTCTATAAGGTGTCTTTGAAATAGGAAAAGCACCCGGTACGAGTTCTATTGAAAACTCAACTTCACGATTTGGTGGAAGACCCGGCAATTCCTCCGGAAAGACATCATCAAACTCCCGTACAATGGGAATATTCTTAATCGTGAGTTTCTCACCAACCATTTGAGATAAATAACCTTCATTTAGTGGAATCAATACCCATAAGATGGATGAAATTTCCACTGGAAGGTTATGTTCATCCTTGCATTGATAGACGATCGTAGATTGATCTGGAATATGAAATGTGACTTCCCTTCTTTGGCAATCGATATGAGCTCCATGTAGAGAAAGCTAATCCATGCCAAGAATCACATCAAATTCCACTAAAGGAAGGATCACAAGATTTGCAGGAAGCACTTTCCCACAAACTTCGATCGGAGAAGAATTATAAACTTTTGATGCGATTGATGTGCCATTAGGTGTTGTCACAGCTAACTCAACATCTAATTGTTAAGGTAATACGGTGATACCCTTAGAAAAATCTTCAGAAATAAAAGAGTGGGTGGATCCAGAATCAAATAAAACATTTTCTACTTTAGAGTGGATGGTAAGTGTACCTTTCACCACATCGTTATCGTACTCCACATCGCTGATAGAAATTGCATGTGACTTTCCTTTGTATTTAGCCTTAAGAGTTTGTTGACGTCGACCATCATCATCAACCCTTGGATTTGGGCATTGATTGGCATAATGCCCCATCTCCTTGCACTTGAAACATTGAAGTGTAGTAGGTTCATTCTGTGTATCCCTTCCTTTGTTTGCGTCATTAGACATCTTCTTCCCATTATCACGGCATTCAAATGCCCGATGACCTTCTTTTCCACATTTAAAACATTTACTTGTCCCTTTAAGACAACTCCCTCCATGTTTCTTTCCACACTTTGAGCATAAGGGAAAGTTCATCTTCTTTTCAATGTGCTCTTTAGATTTTTCTTTGAATTCCATCTTCCTCTTCTTATCAAACCCATGTGACTGATGGGTTACTCCAATCTCCATCTCGACTTTGAGAGCACATCGAACGATTTCCTCGTAGCTATTGAAGTCCCTTATGGCTAACGCCCTTCGAAGACTTGGTTTTAAGCCACTAAAGAATCGATCGATCTTACTCTCAGGTTGGATAATAATACCAGTAGCGTACCTTGCATGTCTTGTAAAATTTGCTTCATAGGTACCAACAGATTCATCATCCCTTTGCTTCAGTTCAAGAAACTCTTTCTCCATCTTTGTTCGGAGAATACGAGGGAAGTACTTATTGAAAAATAAGTTCTTGAACTCGTCCCATTCCATAGACTCAATTTCATCCCTTTGCCTCGTATTCTTAACAAGATTCCACCATTGATCAGCATCTCCTTCCAAACGATACACTGCTAGGATGACTTTATCATGTTCAGAACATTGAAGAACTGAAAATATCATTTCAGTAGTACTAATCCATTGTTCAGCAACTAATGGATCAATAGACCCGCTGAAAGAAGGTGGACGCTGCCTCATGAAGGATTCAACAGAATGTTGCTCCCTCCTTTGCTCGTTTGGAAATCCTGCATGATTCATAGCTTGAGAAAGTTGTGTGAGCATGGCTACAAGATTTTGCATTCCAGCTCCCATATCGTTTGGTTGCTCAGGGGGACAATCATTGCATTTCCCATCGCATTCCGCATTAACACGGTTCCTTCGGGTTCCAGCCATTGACTAAAACCAAGAAGAATAGTGTGAGCAACACTAATTATAATAGGAAACCACATAATTCAAGAAATTTTTTTTTCATGCTTATGGTCTTATCCTAGGTTATTCAAGGCCATTTCTAAAACACTAAGATTGTGTTCTATGCTTAGACTTATCCTTAGGGTTCTTACTAAGGCTTTCACATCCTAGTTTCCAAAGGTTGACTATACCTTTCCTCTGATACCAACTATAACAACCCATACTTTACATACATTGTTAATACTTCGAAATTGAAGCACACTTATTACAACATATGACAAAACCACAAAGGACCGTATAGGTATAGTGTCTTTAGAAACTGGGAAACATAAACAACTGGTTCATAAATCTTCTACAGTGTCTCCCATTTATTTCATCATATCTAGGGTCCCTTTTAGCATATTCTACTTAATATCCATCTTCCTGACCTGGGGAAAAGAAAACATAAAAGGGTGAGCTCAAATGCTCAGCAAGGGCAAATAAAGGAAATAAAAATCATATCATATCTTTATGAAGATAAAAACCTGCAAAAGAGATCATAATATCTTATCATGGAATAAATCATAGAAGTGAAAATGAGATCCCCATAATCATAACATAAAACTTGAAACTTTGTGGCATGCACACATAATCATGGAAAATCATTTCTTGTTAGTCATGACTCATTGCCAAGACTATCTTAGTGGACAAAGTCCCTTTCTGAACCGAGTTCACTTCTCGTTTCAGTCCTGTATCACTGAACCGAAATAACCTTCTGTTCCAGCCATGTCTATCTAATGAGATATAAAATCTTTACCCAATGCATTGGAGGGAGATATAGGTCCCACCCATCTTATAATGAATCCTTTCTTATGTGTGCCACATAATCATAAATCATACTTCATCGCATAACCCATGTAATAAAAATGGGATTCTTAAACAACATGACATCATAAAACAATTCATATAAGATAAAGGAATTCATAAAAATAATTCCATCACAACATGAACAAATCAATTTAATAATAGGGATAAAAACAGAACCCTTTATTATCTTAGATGAAAAATAATTTTGATAAAACACTTGAACTCCATTCTTGAGGAAAATATCCTTTCTTCTTCAAAAACATTTTTCCTTTCATAACATTTCATACAACTTTAAAATAAAAGAAGTTGATTAAAAATAAACTTGAAAACTTGTAAAGGAAGCTTCTTGGAAACAATGTTTTAAAAATCCATTCATGCCGTATAAGTTAAAAAAAACATTCTTCGTACTTTTGTCGGAAAAGTCAAAAAGTACCTCGTACGACAAAAGATTCCTTTCATACATATTACTAAAAACTCACCGAAGGGTAAAAATGGATTTAAAAAATTGTAGGTGGATGGAAATAATATTACATATTGATGAAACATGGATGTGGATGATAAAATACACCCCAGTGAATACTTACGAATAAACAATCTCGGATAAAAATGAGATTGTGATATTTCCATTACCTTAGGTCCGATTTGATTTGTTCGTGTCCGAAGATCCTGTATAATGGTTTAAATAATGTTATTGACTTATTCCAGAATCATACATATTGATATGATATCATATATGGTCATATTATTAGCTTCTTGTTAGTAATATTTCATTGTTACTTGTTACTCGGGTCTTTATAACTTTTTGTTCTTATGCGTGTTTTGTTGAATAAATTCTTATTCTTATCTTTAGGTTATAGATAATTCATTTTCAGAATGGTATTACTGTAGTATATACCATATTCATTCATTCAATTCATTTATATAATCATTATGAAATGAAGATCATGTAGAACGAGTCGCATCACATCGTGGAGACGGTATTCCGTACGTACGCACGAGTGATGATATCGTTCCTATGATCGTGGAATTGTATTGGAGTATATATATATTATTTCAGTATCAATATTACTTCATAATAATCATATATAGTTACTCATTACACCATTATACCCATCCTTGTAAGGTGATGGTGGAAAAATAGATTACACCACGGCGTGGAGACGGTATTCCGTACGTACGCACGCGCGGTGATTTCATTTTTCCGTAGGATGGATAGAAGGTGAATTAGGGTTGTTTCATATTTATAATAACATATCAGTATGTATGTAATACTGATGTTATTACTTTATCATGAAACAACTAAAGAAGAAGAAGTTGAAGAAGAAATAAATTGAAAAGATCAGTAATGGATATTACCTCTTCTTTGGAACGCCTCTTTGAATCCTCCACTTAAGGAACTAAGATTGGTCTTTGGAGAAGACCAGGACCTCTAGGATTATTCTAGGGAAGTGGAGAGGAGAAAATGGCAGGGTTTGGCCGAGCTTGAGTGCTCAAATTGGTGTGAGGAGGAGGGGGAGGAGGTGCCCTTTTATAAGGGAGGAGAGGGGCACCTTAGGAATATATCAAAATATTATTTTATATTAAAGTCAAAATCGGTTTATAATGGTTCCAAAGGGTCTTATTTAGAAGATAAAGTGGGGATGGGTCTAAATCCTATCAACCAATAGGATTTAGACAAGTTTAGGGTATTATTTTAACCTTATCAATTAGATTTAACTCTAAGTTAATTAATTTAACTTTTACCGTGTCTTTTTGTTTTCTTTCACTATATGGTTAATACACTTACTATAACATGCCAAACGAACACCAAATTGTTTATTATTAATATATATATCCTTATCCAAGTCATTTGGCCGAACCTTTGATTTTTAGGAATAAAATAACAATTAATAATATAATATTTGATTTAAAAACTATTTTGTGTCAATTTTGACACTATTTGATATATGATTTTTGTGAAAGTCATAACAGACTTATATGTTCGAACCAAGTTGATTATATCAACATTAATATATCATAGTAACCTATAAAATTAGTGGAATTCATAAAAAGTCTTAAATTACATTTATTTTGGTATTTATATTATCAATTTTGTCAATATTTCATTAATAAGATAATTACTGCATCATCTTTGTGTCATATATAAATTAAATTATTTGATGTCTAAAAATTACAAATAAACTACCATCATGTAGGAAATCTTTTTATCTTTCTAATGAATATTTAAAATCGAATTTATCTTATGTATAACCCCATATTAAAAATGATTTACTTATTAAACTTTGATTTTAAATATTTTAACCCTTCTTTAAATAAATTAATAATAAATGTCCTAATCTAATCCAAGTGGGCCTAAATGGTCATATTTTATTCCTAAGTTTGTTTTTGGTCGAATTACACTTGTCCAATAGAATTAGGACATGTGTTAGGGTAATATTAATATCATATTTACCCTTAGTTACCCTATTTACTATTAACCGCGGTAAAAATCGTAAAAAGTTACTATTCACCAAAAAATTATTTTTATCTCATTGAACCACATTTTACTTACTGATATCAATCGTGTCTGTCGGATTTTTGAAATTCCATTCACAGAAGTGGTAAAATTAAGTTTTATGCAAAATTCAGTTTTTAACCTACCACTTAGTGGTTTCACTATTCATCAAAAATTGAAAGTTTTCAGAAAAATACCAAAATTTCACCCTAGGCTAATTTCGATATTCTGAGTCCAAAAATGAAGTCCATTTTGAAAAATAAAATTTATAAAATTTCAAAAAGTGGTTATTACTATTCATAACGGCTAGTTTTAATAGCATATTGTTGTTTAGTGAAACTCGGTATTGCGTATGACGCAAGCTATCGAAGAAGGTCGCGATTGCGTGTAAAGCAAGCCAAGCAAGTGTTGTGTAGAAAAAGATTCCTTTGATGATTTATATAACATAAAAGTCTCGGGTGTTACACGAAATACCCCATGGTTATACTTTTGGATCATGAGATGTCCTTTGGACATGTTGAAAAAAGTCATATAGAACACCAATGGCATGTCATCACAGTCTCATGAAGACCTCTGGGATCAAAACATAGCCCTTGTTATTACCTTTGAGATGTGTATCCTAGATCATATAATGGCTCTATTTCAGGTCAGTTGAATCTCATAGTAGCACCTAAGAATATCAACTGACTCTCATAGAGCCCACTGGCCATTCCAACGTGGTCTCACAATTCCCCCAGACATGTCAGAAAAGACATTCTACACTATCTATGACATGTAACACAAAGTCCCAGGATTCCATCCATATGAGTTATCCATCAGTCATTATGGAACCAAGTCATGTGATGACTTCTAGGAATAATCAACCATGTATCATGATGTACTTCGTGAAATCCGACCATAATCATGTGACAAACCATTAGACATGCCATCTAGGATATACAATATACAATGAATAATTCAATTAGATGACATGCTTTCCTTTTAACATATCTGGTATATTATCACTAACATATCAAGAAGAAAACCAAGGCATGCTGAATTGAAAATCAATACATTATAGGAAGGAATGCAGGTCAGGTAAATAGGGCATCCCAGAGCTTGATAATATAGTACACAACCAATGTGTAAGCACCAGAGATAGAGGATATTCATTGTATAATCCCCAATCAAGGGAACTATGATAAATATAATTCCAAAAATAACTAGGGAATGTAGGATGCCTCCCCAAGGACTTAGATCCCTATAAAAACAACTTATGTGATGTCTTAGTTCAAAGATACCAAATCTATTAGCAATGAGATTGATAAATTTTCATCACTTGTTTCTCACAATGACCATATATAAAATGTATTAGGGTGAAGTAATAAAAAAAATATGTGTTATAAGCCTCTATGAAGGACAGGGGACACATCAGAGTGTAAGACCTAATCAAGGGAACTATAAAGACTCCATTTCATCCCATAACAATGATATAGAGGATGCCTTACTAATGTTAAATTTTGAACACAAATGGGAATCCAAATCAACATAAATCCTACCATGTCTATATCAATTTAACATTCGAGACTCAATAATTCTTATGGGGTGATCATCTTTCCTCATCTACCAGTAGTCTGAGAACCTCTAAAATTGTGAAAATTATGATTCCTATAATAACCATGAAATGTTGTATGACCTCCTAAGGATCAATCTCAAATAAAAATTAAATTACATGTAATCCCAATGTTTCTACAATTTCAATAATTGGTACCCAATCATACCCATGGGAAGACCACGCTACCTCATCCCTCAGTAGACTGAGAAATCTTCCAAACTATGATTAATTTTATCCCTTCCATAATAAGTATATTCATGACACCTTTTTATGGCTTGTGATCATCATTAACAAATTAGGATAATTATCATAATATATATCACCATACCCAAATGTCATGATGTTTATCACTATCACCCCATGTTTCTCACATTTGGAATATCTCATCTGGTATTTGGGAGTCGTAATTAATACCTCATTAGCATCATGATTTCCCACCACCTATGGAAATCATAGTATGTAAACCCCAATCAATGGGATTATATGAACACCAATCATATAAGGGTATTTACCATGGGGCCAGTCCCAATGGAATGATCAACCTATGATTACTATTATTCATGACATAACTAAGATACATAGGTCTTATCTTCAAAACATAATATAAAATATTGACTTCCTCAATGCCCATACATATGCTCTCTCCACATGACATAAAACTACCCAGGTTTAACAAACTATGTGGGTATTTATTCCGGTAATAATTGTAATATATAAGGTTCCTCATAAGGTCTTAGTCACCTCCTCAAAATATTAAAACACCCACATGGGTGGAATCATAGTCTATAGCATCTTATTATTCATCATTTTAATAGAAATTAGCTACCTATCATTATAGAAAATGATTGAAAACCCAAAATAGACCCAGATTGATTAATTAACGAGACCCCATTTTATTTATTCATTAATAAGATCCATTTTCTTTTGAATATTTGGATATTTAACAAAAAATAATTTAGATAGGGTAAATATTCTAATATTTGGATTAGTAATAGATTCAAAAAAATATCATAAATCTATAATAGAGTCCCGAAGTTGGATGAATTCACCCTATAAGGGATCCATGAGCCTGATATCCCATTCTCCGAACCAATGTTTTCCCCAAAGTTCCATTCGTTATAAAAACCTACAATTCCACCTTCCATTGTGATGTAGTTCCATACTTAGTAATGTATACGGTAACCATTGGGAGTTTCCATTTGGAATGAAAATGACGTGATATTAATGATTTCACAAGAAATCACACCCCCCATAATTGACCATCAAGATCGACTAAATTAACATCAGTGAGGGTTTACCTAGTCATCTCTTATCTGTCAAAATGCACCATATGGTTACTTTCCAGGTTACTTTCTCACACAATAATCTTATGGTGTACCCATGGTTTGTTTTGGATATGATTTTGTGGTTTATCAAATTTAATTTTCATATTTCCTAATATTTTATTTTGAAATTATTTTTTTTGAAAATGGTTTGTTATTATATCAAATGTTTTAAACATATAAAAGTTTCTTTTAAAACTAGATTTTATTTAAATCTAGACCTAATTTATTCCTTATATTTTCATTTTCATAGATTTTATTTTTAAATACTACTAGGTTTATGTAAAAACTATAATTTTAGATTATGTTAGTTATAGATTTTTTTAGGACTCAGGTAAAGGGAAGGGCATTATTTATCAGTTTAGTTTCACTTGTTATTATCATATTTATAGAAATATATTTTAGAGGTGATAATTCATCACAGGTAAACGTTTTGTTATTTTCTTGTTTTACTTTTCTTTTTTATCCATATAGTAATCAATTTCTATTTATCTAGGAAATTAATTATATTCTTAATCATTATAGGTGGTTATGTATTCTATTATACATGATACTTGTCTTTTGTTGTTTCACCTCACAAAGTGGGGGACCTTCTTGAGTGACTTATCTAGCTAACCAGGGTTGGTTTGTTATATAACCATATAATCCTTTCAAATGATGTGGTCAATGGTATAGATATTTAAAACTATGTAATCCAACAAGACATTTGGGTCATTAATCACCACCAGGAACTATAAATATTTAAACCATTACTCCTTCCTCATTCCCAATGGAGTGGACATGTATATCAGAAATGGGATATGCATTGAGTGTAATCTAATCATTTCAATCAACTAATATGATAAAATAATAATGATATATTTCTAGTATAAAATAATTCATAGACTATAAATGATGAAATAAATGCACTACCTATGCCTTATTTAGATTCCTTCAGTGTATAATCTGTTCAATAAAGGTTCATCGTGTTAACCCCACCCAAAGCATTATTCACAATATGATTGTCCCCATTAACATGATAATGAGATCCAAAACTTTTTTTAAATTGGACCAAACCTAAGATATTTTATTCAGGGTGAATCCATCTCTTCCACTCTAGGATACACTTCCAAAAAATGAATAATGTTACTAGATTTTCCACAATGATGTAAATTATTGTAATTTTTCCAATAGTTATGATTGATGTGGAAATTTCATCCAAATATTAAGAAAACCACGTTTAGTGTTAATAATGACTAATTGATCCTGATGTAAACTGATAAAAATCTTTATGATTTCTTTTCTATCCAAATGATACACCCTATCATTATCCTATAGAAACAAAATATACACTAAGTCATATATTCCAAGATAATTAAGACTCATCCATAGAATCATTATCACCTTCCCCTGAAAGGATTAGTATGCACATGAAAATAATAATAAATCAAATATTATGAGTCAAACCCATATCGAACAATACATCCTTGATGAATACAAAATATATAAGTTATTTTCACAAAGAAACCATCTTAGTGAAATGATTATAATACTTCATCATAGAACAATCTCCATTATCCAAGGTCATAAACTCTCGAACCTTCTATAAATGAAATTTATCAGAATATAACTTATAATTATATCATTTCTATAATGTTTTCTAAGATATTTCCTCATGTATTTTATCTATCATGATGTAATCTCATCACTTCTATCCACATCATATAAGAATAGGAGTGGAAAATAACACCTTAGAGTCCTTTAGAGTGATCAAAAATTGGAAAATAAAATCTATTCCCTCAATAGATTCCTTCATTTATTGGATTTCATTATTATCATAGGAGATGGTGGTTTTCCTCTTTTTTTTCTATATCCCATAGTACCTAAGGATTGAATAGTTTAGATTACCATTTCGACTAATAATGGTTTTCCTGTAACATTTTCCTTTAGTACATTCTCGAAAATTCCATCCAATAGTTCAAGGATATCCTTCTTAGTTTAATTATCTACTATATAAAGATATAACACACAATTATCATAGGAATACATCAAACAATGAAAATATGAGATTGATAAATCCATATTAATGATATTGAAGAAACAAAAAGCATGAAAATATTCAACTAAATAAACCCAAAATCATTGTCAGGTCATGATTAAAAATTGTTGACATCCCATAGAATCTCAAGGTCAAATACTGATCTAAACTAGATAGGAACCCTTTTATACTTGGTACCTATGTTCCAGTGGTCCTTCATTTAAACAACCAACTATCCTATAAAATGAAAACTTTTTTATAATACTATTTTACAATGAACTATCCAAGGTTGTCCGAATATGTCCCCATGCGATCTGGCCCCAAATCCCAAAACACATTCCCAACCCCCTGATGTTGGAAATAAGAAGATCTATATCAATATACATTACCAAGGTGATGGTCTCACCATAAAATAAAAACAAAAAATATTTCATGTCTCAAAAAATATAAAATATTAAAATACATCATGGAAGAATAATAGAAAATGATGAGATGTAAACTAAAAAATCGATAATACAGAACCTAGAAATCAAAAAACAATTTCCACATATGACCATTAATCAATGTCATCAGAACACACCAATTGAGTTATATCAACCAAAATAAGTCATCAAGATACAAAAAACCCCTACCTGTACCTATATCTAACAAAACCAAATCAACATATGCCTAAAGGCGTAGGTACTGTGTGCAGACAATTCCTAGTTAGACACAACCATGAATATGTACAATAACTATCATTATAAAACCTTCATTTAGATCATTATAATTAAAATGGTTCAAAAATAAATTTCATTAGAAGACTTATTAAAAGAAATTACTCCAATTACGTTAAAAAAATTACAGATTCAAAAAAAAATATGACTAATCTACAAGAAGAAAACCAATGGAAAATAATTAAAACATTCATTAAAAACAACAAGATATACATGTGATAATCAATTCATGATGAATGACAAAACTGAATAGAACAAAACACAAATGGTAACAAGATTATTGTAAAATAATTTTAGGATATGCAATGATGAATGGTTAATAACATGAATCATGTGATATAGAGTCCTACCATATTCTATCGATATTATAATCATAACACCTAGTTTTACACACTCATTATAGTTAGAATATGTCCATAACCCGATGAACTCAACATAATCATGTTCTATGTTTTTGAAAAAAACATGTAACCCATGAAAAAAATTAACAGAACATTTTAACATGAAATGAATGATCGTTCCAATGCTTAAAACCCCATTTCTTTCATAACTATCATTTATTAATTTTATTTTAAAATGACTTTTATAAACCATTATAAATGAAAAACATCAATAAAAATATTTTCAAATACACCAAAGATGTAGTCACACAAAACAGTTTTTAGTGGACATCAAATCAAACATTTTCATATTCAAAACCAATGTAAAATTCAAGATCAAGAAGATGATCTGTGTGAAATGAAAAATGTATAGACAGACCAGCCTCTCTAATAGATGAATCATAAGATCCTTAAAAATTTATTGTCAATAAATATATGAATTAATCACAATCATATATCCATAGGAAACATCATAAAATTTATGGAAAACACCTAAATTCAACCGTCCATAACCTAATGTTGTTCAAAAGTTGATGTAGAATAGTTATTGATGAAATATCTATACATATAAAGAGAAAATGAATTGAAAAAGGAATATAAATCAATTATATACACCATTACTAATTGGGAATCACTAAATAAAGATATGGGGAAGCTCCTAGAACCTCACTGAATGGTTCGGTCAATATAATGAGAGATCATAGTGAGATTTGGATTAATAAAGATAAAGGATGTTGTAGTGACTTATAATTTTAATGAAAGTCATACAATTTTGATGATTTTTCCTCATGGTTAGGAAAATTGTTAAAGAACGACAGTCTAAATGAATTTTATACCTGAATGGCATTGAAGTC
Organism: Viscum album; assembly: GCA_963277665.1. Lineage (NCBI taxonomy): Eukaryota > Viridiplantae > Streptophyta > Magnoliopsida > Santalales > Viscaceae > Viscum > Viscum album. The sequence goes on from OY728146.1 coordinate 531,066,709, forward strand.
AAGAACCTAGTTACGGGTATGGGCCCGAGTGGGGGTAAAAGACTAAACATCATATATTTTCTAGAGATATCCAGTTTTAATGAGAATTGGATAAGATATGATACCACACATAGTTTTACTATACCCTCATAAAGTTACCCAAACCATTAATGATCTATAAGAAAATCCAACCAATGTTAACAAATCCATATAATATGGTTGCCTCTTGGTTACAACTAATAATGCACAGACTCTTTGCTTGACCTATGTCCCCTAAAACGCAAATATCTCGAGCCTAAATCCTGAATCATTTTGACCCAAAATTGATAAAAAAATCCAACATTAAGACATACCTATGAAATATATGGTTACATAAAAGTATTAATGGTATGATGATTGAATCTTAATTGCATGGATCAAACCTAATAGTTGCATATGGGAATGTGCTATACCCAAATATTATGATTCCCCATCTATTTGAATTTGATTTGATTTATGTCATGGATTAGATTTCATTATATAGATCAACTATCAGCTTTTGAGGAATGAAAGTCACATTTCATATGGAAAATAATCCAACGATTCTCTATTAATGAAAGGATAAATATAAACATCTAATAGAAACTACTTCAATTGTACACATATTATTATCTATTCATGGGTTATAATAATCTACAATTCATTGAAATAAAATAACAAACTACTTTATTCCAAATGTTTTATAATATGATAATGTTATTTATAATGATATTATTTGTCTTCCACATAATTGTGAAGATGATTTTTCAATTGAACATATACTTAGTTTAATTATAATTTCAAATACACACTATATAGTATCATGATTGAGTTATATTCATTTATGTAAAAACACTAGGATACTAAAGAAAAGGTATTCATATCACCAATTGAATCCGTATGGTGTTGTAATTTGCTTTATGTTAATAAGTGTTACTGATTAGTGTTTCATTTCACTTATTTCAATTAACTAAAAAATATAAATAGCAACAATAATTATTCTCTACCCCATATTGATTATTTTTTCATCAACTATTATTATCTCACCAATTTTCATGGAAATTTATATTCTAATTATAATTTGAGTACTATTTTAAATACCTTGTAGAATGATATTGAGATTCCAAGTATAGTTATTTTAATTTTTTCTATAGAGAGTACCATTATTGTGACACATAAATCAAAACACGGTATTTCAGATGATCCATAAAGGACAAGACATATTAATCACAATCCTAGAAAGACCATGATGACTAAAATCTATAGTTTTATTAGGTCGGTTATATAGTACTAGTTATTGGTGAGATATTTCAATGTCCGACAAAATATACTAACAAATTTGACGTAGAAGGGATCAAATTTCATTTGTATTGATGAATGTTAAGTATATTTCATGGAATTGAAGTGGAGGTTGGTCGATGCACCTATGATCCCACTAACCAGGAGTGGATAAGGATTTTTTATCAATAGTGATGAAATACAAAATTTATTTAGATATGTTACCTTTTATATTGATATGGTATTATGTTATTTCTGGAAATAATATATTGTTCCTGAGTAAAATTACTCATCTCATGGTTTGAAAAAACAAAGGGTATTTTTTTATCTGAATCTATAGTGGATTTATCTATAAATTTAAAGGCTTTTAATATATAAATGTCGTTAAATCCTGATTTATATATTAGATAGAATGAGTTCTATCTATAGAAAAGGTGATGGATATAAATGACTAATGATTATGAATCCTTAATACAACGATACATTGGGAAGGTGGACATGGTGGTTGATGATATGTGTTGGAAATACCATGTTAGTTCTTATATGATGATGATTTAAAGAGAAAAATTAATTATACATTATTACAGGATAAACATTAAAAATATATATAAGAGAGAATGATATTTTCATACCGAGAATAATGTTTAAACCATCTATCTATGTAAATTTAAAATAGGTCAAAAAGGATGATGATGGACACCGAAATAAGGTAAGGACCATTTCCTTTGTTCAATGATGATAATGTTGTCATGGTAATAGTTAGGAAAAGATTTTGTGACCCTTGAATACTATAATTAATGAGTTATCAATTAAATAATGATCATAGTTCACCCTTCAATATTCATCATAGAAATATGAATATGTATATGAATCATAAAAATAATTTCTAGTATCATAGAAGGAGGAGAGATATTACAGTGTATGAATCTTGATACTAGGTATACCAGTATGTTATGTTTGAGAGATAAAATTTATGGGGTTGTTACAACTGTTAACCATACATGGGTGGATATTGGAATTTTTAACCACGGATTTCATTATGGGTCACCTCATGAAATATATTTGAAATAATTTAATATGGGTTTTTACATCATCTTATAAAATTGGAACATTTCATTATTAGTTGTGAAGATTAATATATTTATCATTTCTTTAGGTTATCATTATAGAAGTGGTATTCTTTAAGGAGTACCACTCTCAATCATATCTGACAAAGGGAAATTTCCTACCTCAATTTTTTGAAGAAGTATGCAGTATTTATTTAATAAATAGTTATGATTTAGTATAGTATTATAAGAAATATAAATAGTCTAAAAGGACCATTCAAACCATATGATATATTCTAAGAGATTTATTTTTTGATATAAAAGTTTAATTGGGAGTAACAACTCCCACTAATTAAATTTTGTTAAAACAATCCCATCATTCATGAATTCATGTGGCTCCTTATGAATCCCTCTATGTAATGTAGTATAAAACTCTAATATTTGGTGACAAATATTTTGAAAAAGATAAAATGGGACTTATGCTAGATAATAAAATTTCAAATAAGATTAGATCCACTCATAAATAAATTAATGTATTTTAGGTATGATATAAAAATCATGCTATCAATAATTGGTGAGATCTATATTACAATGTTGGTTAATAGTATTAATTTAAATATCTCTTTGGAAGTGTGTATTTATATTTGGAAAGTAGGGAAATTAATTCCCCATATATATGGATCTTGGTGAGATTATTAATTAGATTGAGATTGTGTTTTATAACTTGGAAACTCTTCTAAACGTCTCTAAGGATCACGATGTGGTCCATGTATCTCATTTGAGAATTTATAAACCATACATTTCACATTTACTAAACTCAAATGTCTACCATTTGTGTATGATCATTCTTATGAGCAATAATTGGTTGAGAATCTGTATCAATGAGAGAAATTGTTGTCGAATAATTCTACATATATATTCAATGTTTGGTGGAGAGAAATAAATTTATGAATCCTTTGTGGGAAAATATGAATGTGAGGAGAAGTGGTATCCTTTTATTTTTTGCATCAGATTACCATAATTTTATGGTAAAAAAACATACAAGGGGTTGAATGTAACATAATGATATTTTATAATATATATTTTATATTTTATTTATTTTGAATCATGTAACCCTAAACTTATATGTATAATTATTAAACATTTAATAGTATTGTAATGATAAATAATTGTCAAAAATAATTTCTAATTAATGTGTGATAAACAATAGATCCTAATGAAAAATTCTAAAATATTTTGTATCAAATGTGTTTTATTTAAAAAATAAATAAATAATTAAATTTATGAAAAATTATTATTTACCAACGAAAAAATGAATCCACTGTTTATTAATTTTTTCAAAATTAAATTAAAATCATATTAAGGTAAAAATCAAATTTTTTATATACCATTTATAAGTGCATAATGTAATTTGATAATAAAAAATAAAAATAATGTATATTTTTTATTAATTATAATTAAATATGTATATTGTATATTAAATAAAATATGTTAACATTATTTTAGTGGTTTTTACTATGTGAGTAATCCGATCAAAATCAATGTTATTCATTATAATGCATTTTTTTAAAAATAGTTTTCATTGTGTCTTCCATTCTTATTTTAAATTAAATATCCACCACTTAAAGAAATTCGATATAGTAAAATGGTATCTATAATTAGAATCATCATGAAAAAATTATTAATAAGATTAATTTTATTTTTAATCATAATAAAATTTACTAAGGAACAAATTTATTAGAATGGAAATGGTTAAATTGGTTAATTAGGTGATGAAATAATGATATTTGGGTTAAAATAAACTAAAAATATCTAAATAATATTATTTTTATTGATGTTGACCCTTTATCATACAATATTATAAATGGATCCAATTTTATTCCACATTTACATGAATGCTAAATTATAATATTTTAAATAATAGAATATTTATAGGAGTTCCAATCCCCTCACATATAAATGGGTAACTCACCACATCTCTTCATCATACATTCTTGAGAAACTTAACTCAATAAAAACATTATGAAATCACTTATCAACTTCCACATAAACATTTTTTAGGTTATACTATAACCCCCTTAGATTTATTGAATTATTATTTTTTGAATAAAATAAATTTATTTTAATATCTTTTTTAATACACAGCTCCATGTTAATAAAGTGTTACATAAAACACTGCATTAACTTGTGTTTGAGACATTGCTAATTTTTAACAAAACCATGATATAATATTTCTATTATTCACAAAAGAACATTATAACAAAGATGATGAACATATTAATATGAATATTAATAAATATATTTAAAATATTAATTTTAATTATTTTATATAAATAAAATATGTTGAAAAAATATACATCATTTTTGATAAAGTCTTTATATGTTTTTAAAATAATTTTTTTTAAAATACATTTAATATTTTTTTGTGAATAATATAAAAAAATTTGAATTTTTTTGAAACATTATTAGAAAAATTAAATATTAGTTTTGAAATCAAAATATCAAATTTATCTTCATGTGATTCTTTGAGAATTTTCAAAAATCAATATTTTTTAATGAATAGTGTACATTACTAAATTTTATTTCCGAATTTACATTTCGTTTTAATTATTTATAATGATAAATTATACAATAAAATTGTGTTTAATGTATAATTATATCAATTATATATCTATTCATATAACATTTTTCATTGGAATCAATTTAATATTGAATATGGGTATAAAAACATTGTAAGATTTTGAACATGTTCTGTTTAAAAACATATTTTCTCATCACATATCACAGTTAAACTAAATATTATTATTCTAAATATATATGATTGGAATTTGAATAAATTTATTAAATATTTGGAATCATCATAATTTATGATTTTCATTATGTTAAACATAATTTTTAACCAAAATTAATAGTTAAAACAGAAATAATTAATTAAAATTGTTAATGTTAAAATGAGTTTATAGGTGGTAAAACTAAAATGAAATGGGTTTAAATGAACTAAATATTTTAATTAAATCTATTTTATGAATATATTTATACCTTATAATTTCTAATTCTGTATAAATGTCATCTTTGGTTTCAATTGGCATGAGAAAAAAATGGTTACACCTTTTTTTACAAAAAATACAAGTGTTTTTCTCACCACACTTATAAAAGGCCACCAATCCTCTCTTATTAAAACCACAATAACCTTTTTATTGGTCCTTTCCAAACCAATTAACTTACTAAAATCATAAATATTATATTATATGACAAATTTTTGGCATAAATACAATCTAGGAATGTTTTTGCTGCATCCTTAAGGAGGTTACCCATAGAAGATGTTACATTCTTCAACGAGCGTATTTATTTTATTTCCTACTCCACCTCCATAAATTATTGACAAAAAATAATGATATAAAAAAAATATTACAAATCATTTAATTATATGTTCTTACTCCATGTTATTGAATGGAAACCATATTGGCTTCAATTAAAAAAGTTAAAAAATCATCAATCATGTCTACGATAGACTACCACCTCATGAACCAATATCAAAATTTTTTCCAATACCTTAACTCATGGTTGAAAATGATGATAGATATAAAGTATATATATATATATATTATTTATAAATTAATTATACATATAGATTCATTATATCAATTATACAAATTTACATTCCTTCTCATATGGGATGTGATAACATCGCTTGTGCGTCTGGAAAACTACTACCACGTGATGCTATATGATTCGTTTTCCTGTTACTCTTTTCTTGGAAGATATTAATGGTAAGTATATTTAATTTATATGATATGAATGAAATATTAATTATATAATTATATATATATCATTCTTAATGGATAATATATCATTTTATTTCTTACCTTTTCAGTCACAGAGAGATGATAATATCAGTCACAATCATGTAGAATGTCACATTGGCAAAGTGATATGGATAACTTTTCATCACCAAACAACATGGATGAGTTGTATATTTAAATAAATAATATGTTATTTAGGATGTAATTATCATTATATAAATATATGTTATTATTTACCTCATTTCTATAGTGATCATTGAAAAATTGAAACGTTACTCGTCGATAGGTACACCTAACCATCTCCATGGTTGTAATGTTCCCCATTTCTCCAAACCATAATTCATGATTGGTCATAAATGAATAATTTATTTATAAATGTATAACTATTTTATGATTATAATTACTAAAGTGGTTGGACCATTATCAATGTGAAAGAAAAAAATGAAAATCAATTCATCTTAAAAACAACGCAGTTGTTACCCAAAGGATATTTTAGTAAGGAATTGTTGTTAAACGTGTCATAAATGGTCATCAATAAATAATATATAGTATTATATATTTATTTATGATCTTATAATAGATGTATAATAGTCATATTATCACGAACCTGATATGGTCACCACCAAAAATAACACCAAACCCAGCACATGACAATGTCCAAAGGGCATTCCTGATCCCCATGGGCTGGAACAAGTTCCCGGGTATCATAAAATGATGTTTGGGAACTATTTACTGGTTTTTATAAACACAAAATAAAAAATAAACTCAATAAAACAAATCAGGATTTATCAAGTAAAACCATCTTTTACAAAATTTCAGAACAGAATTACATGATTTGAAACAATGTAAAAAGGTCATTACAATGGTTCAAAACAAAAAATGGATAGCCATGAACCCTAATGGCAAGGTCTACCACCCTCAAACCATCTCCACAAGACTTCACAACCAAGGACCTACTAGAAACCCAAACCAGTGGAACTAAAAACTATACAATACCAGAGAAAACAAAATTAACCAAGTCTACTTACCCCCAACGGTTTAAGTAGGGTGTGATCCAATTCCTAGTAGGATACCACCACAAAAAGATTCCATGTGATAAACATTCAAAGACGAAAAGCATGCAAGTTTTCAAAAACATGTAATTTCTTGTTTCAATTTATAAAATGAGAAACATAAAAAAAAGTAGTTCTAAAGTGGGATCATTTAAAGAATCAACACTTTTAAAATAAATTCCAAAGATAAAAAATTTCTAGACAAATATACCATGTACCGAACATAATTATAAATGATTTAATGAGCACAAGCAATAGGAAAATAACCCCTAGGAACTAGATCATTGTGGGTCCCAGACACCTCATATCTCAGTGAGAGTAATCATCATGAATATCTATTCTTGTGCCCGATCCACTAGTAGGGACCATGCCCATACCCTAGTGTTCCAAAATCATCTTCATCATAGTTCTGTTAGAGTTGTAATAGTCAATCTTGCAAAGTTAAACTGAGGCCAATCCCCATGTATTCACTAGCATACTAGTACACGTCCACCCACATAGATACCAGGGATTTCCCTTTGTGCTCAAAAAAGTTAAACAAGTCATGAAATATAATTTTCACATGAAAATATCATTTCCACATCACATATTTACCTAACAGAACACATGTACATCACACATGTCACAAAATCCACTTTTTTCATTCAAATGCATTTTGAAATCATACACACACCAAAATAGCACACAACAATTTTCACATCACTTATACACTTCAACACATCCTTTAAATATTTTTATAACACATTTACAAGGTGATACACATCACATAATAGCCCACACACACATTCCACATAATACCCTTTTTACCTTCAAAATCATTTCATCAACAAACTTACACGAAATAGCCCACAACCAAATTTCGCTCCAACATCAAAATTTAATAACACATTTCAAAAATTTAAAACACATTCTAAAAATGTTTAACATCATAAAACAACACTTAAACATTAAAAACCCCATGATAGGTTAACCCACACACCAAACAATACATATACACTCTTTTCCCACTTTGTTGAACCAACTAAAATATTTATAATTTCATAAAAATAACCTAAGTGGGATAAATAAGTATTGCACACAAAACCCATTTCAAAACAACCATTTAAGACCAAAACCATACCAATTCCGATCCAAAACAGAATTAGAAGCCCAAGAGTCATTTTTAAAACCACCTTCATGTGTTATAAAACCACCGTGAATAATACCACAAAATATACAAATGAAAACAAACATTTTCATAAAATTCTCTCAAGAAGTATAACAATGTTTTACACATCAAACCAATTAAAAAACCCTCTTTTAGGGCCACATGAAACTAATAAATTACCAAACTATAATTTCAGGCCAACCAAGATTTATTAAACTAATTCTATAAGTTATAAAATAAACAAAAATAATACCCCATGGGTTACACATGAAAACACCCAATTTCAAGTTAAAATTCTACTAAAAAATTAAACACATAACCAAATAAATCCAAAATAGTTTTCACACCACACCCAACATATTAGGAATATAGAAAATTAGTAAATACATCAAGCTAACTCATCAATAATTTTTTATGCATGGAATGAACTACCTTTTCTGTGGAAACCCTCAATACATGGTGCGAAAGATAAACTGCACCACCACCGCACCTCAAGGACGTGAACTACAACCTAAAACAACAAGATTTCACCCAAAAGACAAGAAACCAAACCCTCATTTCTAACCCTAACATCTATAAAATGGGAACCTCAAGGATAAGGTATGAAACCCTAATGACATTTAATGTGACCCTAAACAAATTGAAAGATGAATGAAGAAGACCAACTTAATTTAGGGATCTTGTAGAAATCGCCCCAAATTCACCAGTATCTGAACTTTCAAACATCAAAAATTTCAAGGGATATTTGAAAAATGACATGTAGACCATTTAAGAATTTGAATTGTGTAAAAATAGTGATAAATTAAGGAGTTATGAAGGAAAAAAAATACCTTTATAAATCTTCTCTAATGAAGGAAACCTATGATGTTTCAACTTTTTCTGCAAAAAAACGAGCTCTAAAACAAAAATAGAAGAAGTTGGGGGAACACCTAGTTTCAGTGGGCTCGGGTTAGAGGTGAAATATCCAAAAAAGAGTTAAAATTGAATAAGTTATTAAATATTTTTTTTTAAAAACTAGAAATGGGATTTCGGAGTGGCACAACTAATTAAATAAAAACCCCAAATACACCATGATTATGGATTTATAATGGCTTAAAAATTAAATGGTGGTGTTAATAGGTCAGGGGAGTCCTAGTAGGAATTGGAATGGATGAAAACTATTGAAAAATTAATGAGTTATAGAAGAAACAAAATTTATCTTAAATCTGGAATTGGGCTCATGGTTTGGCTCAATACATGAAAACTCACCCATTACTCCATAAAATCTTGGGAAACCACCAAAACAAAGCATGAATGGAAAATATAATAAAAATACATTTAAAATAAGTTATTTATTTAAAAATAATCACAACCATGATAACATTATGCCCTATAAAGTCACAAAATTGTCAAAGCAATAACCAAACCCAACTAAGAAACCAAGAGGTACTCCCTTGCCAGGTTTCACCCCCAAAGGCCAAAAAACCTGTAGTGATCAATTAAGTAAGGATTAATCTCACAACCAAAACTTACAAAAATTTCCTAAAATGATCAATCACATTCCTACATTATCCCAAAAGAGATCTCCTCAAACACTATCCGAACAAGACACAAGAATTTCACCCAAAAGAACAACAAATTTGAATAAGTTTACAATTGACTTAATTTAACTAAAACATTAAGAGATCTACAATCCCGATGTTTACTCAAAGAAGATGTTGGTAGATAGATTGATCTGAAATAAAATATCTAGGCCAAGATAATACCATAGATAAATTTATGTTACTGGTACAGGGGGAAAAAAATATGCTCCCTACCATAAGAGACAACCAATATTTTTTTCCGAGACAGAATCAGGTTACCAATAGGGGGTGGTCTGAATAGACTCGCTAGTACATAGGGTAGGCTTCCATTCAAAATCTTAGAAGGAAATATACATGAGAATCATAGTGGGTTGCCCCACCATAAGAACCAACCACCTTAATTGGCCATCAAGGGCCAGCATAAAAAGGCCCAAAAATTTAAAGATATGGGAAGGTTGCACGGTTAGTCCGCACAGTTTGTGAAACCGTAAACTAACCGTGCTTCCCAATCTTCTCGCATGGATTCCAAGAATAGGGTCACTTTTAATCATGCAAAAATCGTGTGATGAGCTTGTCTATCCAAATTTCCAACCATTCTCGAATGAATCAATGGAATCCAAAGGGAGGGGGAATGACATTGGGCGAGGACATGGGTATAAGGCCCTCCACCTATTTACACCAAATGTGAACAATAAAAAAATCTGATGATACCAAAGGTTTAAACTCTTCCTATATTTCATATTTAGAGTAGAACTATATACAAGGGTTTAAGTTACCCTGGAATTTCCCCTGACTATGATCCAGCTTCTCTCTAAGACCTATGGATGGAGCACAAATGATTGAAGCATCTTTGGCCTAATAGTTAGTCTTTGGAAGCCCAGTGAATGAGAATTCTTCTTTTGTTGCCACCAAAAACTACAAAGCAATCACAGATAAGTTCTCCAGATGCAACACATTATAAAATCACTTTACCCTATCCAGATATTTTAATGAAATATAGGGCTTAGAAGATACAAACGCATCACACCTTGTTTCTTCAGGTGAGAAAAAATAGAAGCAAAGAACAGCTACACTCACCTTCCTCTAAAATGGAAGATTTTATAGTTTTTAAGAGGGAGACATTCTCCCAACATAACAGGGACTCTCAGATGATTGAATGCCTTTCACCATTATGGTCAATAGAGCACATGACATCACAAGGAGTCACAAAACAGGACCATGAAGACTGATATAAACAATTCATGGAGAGAGACCTTATACAACATCCCAAAACAACACAAAATTATTGAAAGTGGACAGAATATCCTCTCATGAGCAGATTTCTCACACAAGTAGTTTAATGTGAAATCCTTCTTCTAAGACACTAATAAGGACTGGGAGGACCACTTAGACACCATCCAAATAATCATCCATGCTAACAACCCCAGCCCACATTCACCTTCTACAAATCAAGAAAAATAAGAAGCTAGGGTCTCTTCTAACATTCCATGATAACTCTCCCGCTATAAGAGGAAAAAAAACCAAGAAAGGAAATAGTGTATTCTCAATAAAAAAATCTCATGAAAATATTCCTTACATCGATCAACTAGATGATATTCCAATGAAAAAACAACCCGGGCTGCACTTTATTTGTGCACTAACCCTTAATGGGGCGTAAATAATCAAATGAGAGAACCCAAGGAACCAACCAACCGGGTCCATTGGTCAAGACATATCTAAAACAAATTCAATCTGATGAGGGGAAACATCATAAATTCTTTCCAAAATATTCTCAGAGGAGAGCACTAGTCAGCCCTTCAATATAGCTTACCGACCAAACACAAAACCAAAACACTGTTCAAACAAGAGCTGTCCTTGGACTCGAAATATTCCACAACATTAACATTTCCAAAAACACATAATACACACCTTCCCAAACCACTCATTAAGACATCATTATTTCCTTTTAAAAACATATCTTTGAAAACAAACGGTTCAACAGTTAGCATACCCCCCAATGGTACCCCATGGGCCCTACACATGCGTGTTTTCATGCCACACCAGGCACCCTCCTCATATCCATCTTGACACTCAACCAGTCATACCATTAATCATCCATCATCCCATATAAACCCATGTATGTGGTCTATCAAGAAAAAACCAAAGGTTAATACAAAAATTCATTCCACTTTTCAAAACCAAAACAATCAACCAATACTTCCTTTTTCTCAGGAATGCTAACCACAAAATCAAACCCAAATTACCGCATAAGAAACATTTTAGAAAAGAAAAAAATTCCAATGAAAACTAACTTTCATGTTATTCACATAAATATAAAAACATATCATTCCATTTAATCACCTTTCAATAGTTTAGAGAACTCTTTTTGAAACACTTTTTTCAAAATCAAACATGACATAGTTCATGCTTTCAAAAGATGTCAAAACACACCATTTTCCATTCCAATACAATTCTGAAAATTTAGTTCTACATTTTAAAAAATCAAACACTTCGGTCATTATTAGATAATTATTTCACAAAAAATTTACACATCTTAAATCCAATTCACATTAAAACCAAAGATTCATGATTTCAAAACTAATGAACAGAAAACAATTCGAGAGAAAACAAGTTTCAGTGGGTGACATGGACATATGGTTGGTGGCCATATTCCAATAACTTCACCATCATAGAGAGTGTTCTAGTGAATATCTCTGGCTCCACATGGCTTTCCTGGCCCTGCGAGCTCACTGAGACCATTATCCCAACTCTCTTTTCATTTCCCCAAATCATCATCAATCCAAGAAATCCAAAGAGATCATATAAATCTAGAATTCCCCTAGTAAATCAAATCCCATCATGAGGTGTGGTATCAATAACACTAACTATAACCAATATACAAGCCCCAAAAATACTAAATCTAGACTACCCTGACTATTCCCTAAATAATGTTACCCCAAGAGTAAACCAGAACCTCTTCAGATACCATTTTGTCACGAACCAGATATGATCACCACCAAAACTGGCACCAAACCCAGCCCATGAAAGGAGAAAAAGGGTGTTCCCAACCCATGTGGGATAGAACAAGTGCCCGGGTATCATAAAATGACGTTTGGGAACGATTTACCTGATTTTATAAACAGTAAACAACAAATGAACTCAATAAAAAAAATCTGGATTTTTCAACTAAAACCATCATTTAAAAAATTTATGAACTAAATTAAATGATTTGAAACAATATAAAGAGGCCATTAAAAATATACAAAGCCAACAATGGATATCCATGAAACCTTGTGGCAAGGGGTACCTCCCTTATGCCATCTCCACAACACATCACCACCAAGGACCTGCTAGAAACCTGAACCACTAGAACTAAAAATTGTACCCTACCTAGGATAAGAAAAAAAACCAATTATAATTACACCCAAGGGTGTAAGTAGGGTGTGATCCAATGCCCAGTAGGATACCACCACAAATACATTCTATGCGATAAACATCCAAAGATGAAAAGTAAACAAGTTTTAAATAAAATGGAATTTCTAGTTACAATTTCTAAAAGATGAAACTTAAAAAAAAGACGTTTTCAAGTGGGATAATTTAAAGAATCAACAATTATAAAATAAATTTCAATGATAAAAAATTTTCCAAAAAAATATACCATATGCCGACATAAATTATCAAAGATTTAATGAGAACAAGCAATAGTAAAATAACTCCCAGACACTTTCTCATTGTGGGTCCGAGGTACCTAATATATCGGTGAGAGTAACCATCCAAAATATCGATTCTCATGGATGATCCACTTGTAGGAAACATGCCCATAACCTATTGGTCCCCAATCATCATCGTCATAGTTTAGTTAAAGTTGTAAGTGTCAATATTTCTAATTGAAACTGAGGCCAAACCCCATAGAATCACTAGTATACTTATACATGTACAACCACCTAGATACCCGTGTTTTCCCTTTGTGCTCAAAAAAATTCAACAAGTCAAGAAATATAATTTGTACATGAAAATAACATTTACACATCACATATCCACCAAACAGAACACATGTACATCACACAAGTCACAAAATCAACTTTTTCATTCAAATGCATCTGGAAATCATACACACACACAAAATAGCCCACAAAACTTTAAACATCACTTCAACACTTCAACACATCCTTTAAAAAATTTTATAAAACATTTACAAGGTGATACAAATAACATAACATACCACACACACATTCAACCTAAAAACATTTTTACCTTAAAAATCATTATATCATCAAACATACACAAAAAACCCACAAACTAATTCTTCTCAAACATCATAATTTAATAAAACATTTCAAAAATGTACAACACATTCTAAAATTTTTAACTTCTTAAAACAACACTTAACCATTCGAAAACACATTATAGGTGAACAGAAAAAACAAATATTACATATGCACCCTTTTCCCACTTTGTTAAAACAACTAAAACATTAATAATTTTCATAAAAAGAACCCAAGTGTTGTAAATATATCTTGCACACAAAACCCATTTCAAAAAAACCATTTAAGACCAAAACCTTACCAATTCCTATCCAAAACAGAATTGGCATCCCTAGAGTAATTTATAAGACAACCTTCATGTTTTATAAAATCACCTTGAATAATACCACTAAATATACAAATGAAACACACATTTTCGTAAAATGATCTCAAGACGTATAACAATGTTTTACACATCAAACCTATTAAATATACACTTTTTTGGCCCAAATGACAATAATAAATTACCAAACCAGAATTGGCTGCCCTAAAAAGATTTAGTAAACCAATTCCAAAATTTATAAAATACACCAAAATAATAACCCATAAGTTGCACATAAAGACACCCAATTTCAATATAAAATTCAAATATAAAAGTAAAAACATAAACAAATAAATCATATAAATATTTTTCACCACACCCAATATAATAGGAATACGAAAATTGAGTAAATACAACAATCTAACTCATCAATAATTGTTTTCACATGGAAACACCTTCCTTTTATGTCTAAACCCTCCATACATAGTGCGAAAAATAAATCGCAACACCTCCACACCTCAAGGAAGTGAAATCTAAACTAAAACCACAATATTTCACCCAAAATACATGTAATAAAACCCTAGTTTCTAACCCTAACTTCTGGTCAGTAGGAACCCCAAGGATAAGGGATGAAACCCAAATCAAATTGATTATAAACCTAATCCAATTGAAAGTAGAATAAAGAAGACCAACTTACTTTATGGATCTTGTAGAAATATCCCCAAATACACTAGTTTCTGAATTTTTAAACAGCCAAAAATTCAATGGAGGTTTGAAAAAGGATATGTAGACCATGTAGGAATTTTAATGGGGTAAAAAGAGTGAAAAATTAAGGTGTTATGAAGGAAACAAATTACCTTTATAAATATGCTCTAATTGAGGAAGTCAAAGATGTTTTGACTTGTTCTGCTAAGAAACGATCTCCAAAGAGGGAGAGAGGGAATTGGGGCCACACCTATGTTCTGTCATCTTGGGTTAGAGGTGGAATCACCAAAAAATACATAAAATTGAATAATTAATTAAATTATCAAAATGATTTTTTAAAATTGGATATGGGATTTTGGGGTGGCCCAACTACTTAAATAAAACCACAAATCCACCATGATTATGGATTTATAAGGGATAAAAATTTAAATGGTGGTGTCAATAGGTTAGGGGAGGCCAGGTATGAATTGGAATGGATAAAAATTGTTGAAAAATTAATGGGTTATGAAAGAAAAAAAATTTATTTTAAATCTGGAATTGGGCTCACGGTTTGGCCCAATTCATTATAAAACATACCCATTCCTCTATAAAAGCTTGGGAAACCCCCAAAACAAAACATGAATGGAAAATAAATTAACAATACCTATAAAATAAGTTATATATGTGACACGTATGTTTATTATATAGGCATTTCTAATGTACATGAGGATTTTGAGACTTATGGTATGGGATTTTTAGACTCTTTTATTTTTGAGAGGCATATGAAAATTCACCACTCATTTATTTTGATTGTTTATATACTCAAATCTGTTATCATATATCATAAATATAAATATTTTAATGATATTATTAGTTTAAGTTAATGTTATTACATAACAGTGTCATGATTCAAGGTTACAAAATTAATAATATATATATATGTTATTATATCATCATTTATAAGGATTATATATATAGAAATGCTAACAATGATAAAATTTTGTGATTTATCTCACATGAAACTAATTAATTTTCTTATCTTGTGGTTATTTAAAGAGAATGAATGTATTCCTTTAATTTTCCTATAATTATGTAATCATTAGTTCAAAAGTTTGATTTCATGAAAAAATATTTATTTTTCCATTTTTTCGAAAATTAGTACTCTTCCAAAACTATTTTTTATAAAAATGGTTTCATTTTTTATACTATATTCCAATGATTTTAAAATAAATGTTAATTTTTTTTTTGGAATTTTAATTTTTTTATTAAAAAATAATATTGTTGTAATTATAAATTAATGTATATTTATATTTTAACAAAAATTATAATCGAATATTTTTTTAAAAATAATAAATTAATATTATATTCTACCGTCATGACCATTATTTTAATTGATTAATGATTTATAAATTTCACTATTATTTTTATGGAAAAGTATTTTTAATATGAATTCTGTTTTGAAATTTCTATATCAAAGTGGAAACACTAATTTCCTAAAAAAATTCTAGGTATCTTTAAAATTTATTTTACATCTAAGATGACTTCCTTTGTTGTTAATAATGTTGTATTAGGGATTATATCCAAGGTTAACATTCATATGCATTATCATGAAGTTTAATGATTTTGATGAAGCGAGGTTTATGTAACCCTTTTTCCACGAATTATGCTATGATGAAATGTTTTGTGAAACCAATTTCATTTCAAGTGTTATAAAATGATGAATGTGTTATAATATTTTGTCACACTTATGTATTGTTTTCTTTATGTTATGGTGGTTAAATTTTAACAATGGAAGGTGGAAACATTATAACCAAGGAAACATTGGTCCTATATCTCCCTCCAATTGTTTTGGAATAGATGGATAGCTCATTTTTAAATATGTTATATGTGAACCAGATGACATAGTAAATATGTTATATGTGAATCTGATTTCATGTTCATAGTGTTATCTCATTACCAGATTACATGATCCAAGAGTAATTCATGGACATGTATTCCATGTACATAATTTTATACATGCACATGTTTTTATGTCTATAAGTTTATGCGAGGGCCTTATTTCATCTTCATAAATCAATGAGTGACCTTGTATCTGTTTATACATATTCACTATGTTACATATTATTGTTTATTACAGAAATCATTAAATTTCTCCATTGATATGCTCTCATTGCCCATTTTATTTTATTTACTAACGATTCAAGTATTTTTAACATCCGATCATTATTCCATAACTCATGATTATGAAATTTGATATACAATATGTGGTTTTAAAATGTTATTCTCATAATATCATACCCTTATGATCATATTGTGCTTATATATATATATATATCTTGTTTACCCTTAATGAATATCAGAGCTCACCCTTGTTATTTTTTCATTCCCAATTTAATGTAGAATGGTTTTAAGTATGGTATGTTTGTGATGATTACTAGATAGTAAGATTATTATGGGATATGTTAAATATATTTCATGAAATTAGATGATTGTCTATATAGAATCCAAAGGAAATAAAATATTTTTATCCTCATATATTTTTTTGTATAATGTGATGAATATTTATTTAAAAATACGCAATATCCATGTATGAGAAAATCAGGTCAATATAGTCATTTTGAGAGGAACGATTTAATGAACCATTGAAAACTAGAATGAAAAAACATTATTCAAATACCAAGGGATATTTATAAGGATATTTCTACCGATGTCTCCATGGATAATTTTATGGATGTGTCATTGTATATGAAAATGTCAAGTAATTTTATTAAAGTATAGTGAATGTGGGTTTCAGCCAAATTTCATCATTATTTGGAAACTAAAATTAGATTTGGATATGTCATAGTGGTACCTAGGGGAAATGAAATTTAATGGGGAATATTTATCTCAACTCAATCATCTCCTAGTGCATGATAATGGGCCTTGCCGCACATATAGTTTGACACATCTGGGGGATATTCCTTATAAATTAACAATCCCTTTTTGAACCACCACGATGGATTTAAATAGATAATTACTATGAATGAAATATTTTAAACATAAAGTGTCTTATATTTAAAATAATTATTCATTATTTGGATATCCTATATGGTATTTTTCATGATTATGTGGTTTTCCCACATTTAATATATTTTCTCAAACTATGCTTCTTAAAATTATTCAATGGACCGAACTAGAAGAAATCATGTTAAAAATGAATCTGATGGAAAATTAGGTGTCTATGAGTAAGAAAATTAGCGTATCACTGGAGAGATAGATATTTGGATTATTCATAATTATCTATAGTGATGTAATATTAATAATATGAAATTTAGTGATACTCTTAATGCATTATAAAAGAGGATGATCTTATTTTATGAATTTTCATGTCATCATGAACACATAGAAGATAAGTTTTTGCCTCCCACATGTCATGTATATTGGAATAATAACCTTATAGAATATTAAAATGGATGTTACCATGTTATGTATATAGAAAATAAGGTCATATAATGACAAATTATCGTGGTGTATAATGTATTATTTGTATGGATCCATGGAATTATCCTTGTCAATACATTAAACTAAGAGTTATCTTCGAGAAAATTGGATGAAAAATTATACTATAACTATCAAAGTGAAATGATTGAAGTGTGAATCAGTTTTTATTCTAGAATTTTGATGTGGAAGTATTTCATTAATGGTATTTTAGTTATAATAATTACGAAATATATATGTTATGGGTTAATTTTGGAAACATATTTATATTCCTAAAACATTAAAATGAGATTCATGGATACCATCAGGGGTTTAGGAATTTATATTTTATAATAAGATCAATTTCATTGAAACTACTTTTCAGGTATTATGTGATTGTAGATTATCAAGTTTAAGGATGTTTTAAGTGAGATTTATGGATATAAAACCCATTAATTATGTAAAGTCTTAGATACAAATATATTTATGGTGTAATAAAATTAAAATTTATGTACATGTGAATAAATGTACTGGTAGCCATTAAGGTTCATCTTATCATTTATGTTGATGTAATTATTGGTTATACATGATGAAAAAATGAATAAAGTAGAATTCATTACTATTAGTGATGATTTCACTATGGATATACCCATAAGAACATTAATTAAGGGAGAGTAAATGATTCATGAGGTAACCCATACAGTTGTTTGGGATATATAACTAAATATTACCTTAACAATTTTTTTATTTCTTTAGAATTATCTTGATATAGAGTTTAGTTTCATCACGTCCTATTATCCTCATACAGATTTTCAGCATGCGAGGATAACTAATTTTATAGATGATATTATAACAATTCATTAGGGGTTTTCAATTGGTTTGTGATCAATACATTCCTCTTGTTGAGTTTTATTTCAATAATATCATTCCCAAGAAAATTCATATGTCTATTTACGAATCCATTTATAAAAATATGTGTAGAAATCCAATATAATAGAATGAATTTGAAAAAAGAAATATGTAGGGAACTAAGAAATATTATGAGATTGAAGCTAATTTTAGATCCATTTTGTAATTAGTAAGGGTGATAAAATTTTGATATAAATATTATGCTACTACTATTAGATATGATCAAGAATTTCAATTTTCAAAGAAGGTGTTTTTATGAATTTCTCCATTGAATAATGAAGGGAAAAACAAACACTAAGTATATTTGTTATTTTGATATTTTTTATAACATTAGTAACATATCTTATCAAATTATGCTTCCATTTAACCTATATTAAGTTTATTATGTGTTCAATTAATTTCTCCTGAAAAATTACATACCGGATCCATCACATGTACTTAACATTTAGGTATTAATAGTGGAGTACGATCAATATTATGAGGAAGTACATGTGGACATTCTGCATTTAATGGAGAATGTTATATAAAACAATACCACATACCAAGTTAAATTTTCATGGTAGGAAAATTATTTTGAATAAATGTTTTGTGAATATTAGGAAATGAATAGGTATTTATGTCAATATTTGTTTGTATTAGAGTGATAAATTTTACCAGAGAAATATACATTAAGGGGGTAAAATATAACAACATATGTTTTTATGAATTATTTTTTCAAATAAATTAAATATCGTTGATAACTTCTATTACATACAATATCATGTTAATCATGTGGTAAAGACAACACTCATTTATCTTGAGTTACACACATTCCATACTTTTACCAAAATCGTGAGGTATTATAATTATTATTCAAATATGACCATTATAAACATCCCATTAAGCATAGTGATATGAAAAATAAAAACTAATTTATAAATATTAAATTTAATAATTATAGGTAAGGAATACATATTGATACAAATTTACATAAATTTTCAATAAAGTCATTATACGTTTCAAAAATAACATTTTTTTTCAAAAAATGATTATTTATTACATTTTTTTAAAAGTATTAAAATTATTTTTTAAACATTTTAGATAATTAATTTGAAACCATATACATATATTTTTAAATAATAATTTTAAAATTAACTTTCTAATAATATTTAAAAATATTTGAAAAAATATTTTTTTTCTGAATAGTTAAAACTATTGATTTATAATTGAAAACAACATTTTCATTCAAATTTGTTAAAAAGAATAATTATATTTAAATTTTGTTTTAAATTTATCATAGTTAAATTAGATATCTATTAATCCAATTTCGGTCATTTGAATAAATTTAAGTTTTAATTAGATATAAAAACATTTTAATCATTTTACATTTTCTCTTTGAGAACCCACATTCTTGTCTCATCTGGATGAATGATTTTGAATTTAAATTTTCCAATTATATGTATTAAATTAAGAAAAATGGAATCCATATTAGTAATAATAATAAATTATATTATCTAATATGGTTAACATAACTTTAGGCCAAAACAAATGAATTTGAAAATAATAACATTAATTAATGAAGTGAACGTAAAAATTGGTTTACTAGGGGTCAAGTATAAAAGATAATGGTTAAAATGTCCTAAAAATAGTATAAATAATGTTTTAAATGAATAATTCTATCATATAAATTATATTTATTTATAATAATCCATTTTTATAATTTTTCATTATAAAAAGTTTCTATAACTTTTCCTTTCCAAAAATTAAAAGTCTTTAACTCACCTCACTAGTAATGGGATACCCCTCTCCTCTATAATTCCAAAATTCAACCAATTTTTGATAGGAAAATCCCTACAAAAATAAATTCCCAAATTCACTAATATCATTATAGAAAGATATTTGTGGGAGTAAATCCATTCTATGAAGGAAATTGGTGAAAAACTAAAGTGGTTACCCGGAAAAGAGGTATTGTTCATCAATGAGTGTTTTATTTTATTTCTTCCTCAGCCTCACCAAATTATTTTGAAAGAATAGTTATATAAAAAACATATAGTATTCCAAAAAAAATTTATTTTTTAATTTTATAGTAATTACCTACAATGATATACACATCCATCTGATGGGTTGTGAAATTATCATTTGTTTTTATGATGGACAACTACCTTATGAACCGATGGCATTCACTTTTCCATTACTACATATTAGTGTAGTGTATGATGATGAAAATGAAGAATATAACTAATATTTATAATATTATTATACATATATATTAATTATATAATATATAAGTTTTTAATTTTCATTATTTTTGCATTACGTCAATGCTACTTGTGTGTATGGAGAACTACAGTCGCAAAATGCAAAGTGATTCATTTTCAATAATACATTACATGGATGATTCTAAGGATACATGTAATGAATATATGTCATATACATAACATAATTACTATATTCCTTAAATAATAAACACTCTAAAATCAAAATATATCATTTTATTTGTTACCTTCTCACTCATTGAATGATGATAACATCATTCATCTATGTGTGGGATACCGCTTTCATGAAGCGATTTTGCACTCTTTTCATCACCACACCACCTGAAAGATTTTTATATTTAAAGAAATGATATGACATATTTGATAGTATTATAATTATTTAATGATAAGATATTACATACCACCTTTACAAAATGATAATTATAAAATCGAAATGTTATTCATGTGTAAGTATGACCTACTGTCCCCATGATCGCAATGTACTTAATTTCTCAAAAACATTATTCATGAATACTCATACAAGTATAATTTATATATAGATATGATAATTATTTCAGTATTATAATATTTATATGATAGAAACTTGATCAGTGTAAGAGGACGAAAAATAACAAATCAAAACATCTATAAAAAACAAGGATGTTATTCTGCAAAACATGATTTTAACAAAGAATTATTAATATATAGTTAATATATGGTCATATGTATATCATATATCTTATGATATATATAATTACGGATCTATTAAATATTTATTATAAAATTATATTAATTATACATGGGTATTAAATGAGTATAAATGATGTCAAGACATATGGTTTGTGATTTATAGTCTTTCTTTTGATTCAATGAGACATGTGAAATGTAACCACATGCTTATTTTATGTGGTGTACATACTGTAATAGTATCATTTCATATCCTGAATCTTATTATTTTGATGATATTATTTTTTTTATTTTATTCTCTACTTTCCTAGATATTATTATTCAAATATACCAATTTGGAAAGATTTATATATTACAGTATCATCATTTACCATGATTGATTATGATTGAGCATAAATTGATAAAATATTATGAACCATCCCTCAAGAATATCATGAATTTTACCCTCACATATTTATTTCTATATAATACATGACATTCCTTCATTTTCAATTCTTTATGTACTCAATAATTCAAAATTATGTTTTTATGAAAAATCATCGTTATATATATCTTCAGTTAAGAATTTGTTTTCTTCCAAGACATTATTTTCTTCAGATATTTGAAAAAATTCAATCATATTATTAAATTATTTTCAATAAATTTTTATCCATTTTTTACTCATTAAAAATGGTTTTAAATATGAAACATATTTTCATTTTAAAGAACCATTCCAATTTTTCATTGTCTGAAAAATTTGAAAGGAATATTTGTTTCAATGTTTATTTCATGAATTATATTTTCCACCCTCATTACCATTATTTTCATTGAATCATAATAAATATTTTTTCAATGTCATTTTCAATGAAAAATATTTTTAAATATTTTCATGTTTTAAATAGTGTATTTATAACATTAAAGGCTATTTTACTTAAAAATTATTCATGTGATCTTCCAAAATAATTTTCCATACATGCTGAGATCCCCTAATGGTTATTATTATTTACTTGGTAAATGATAAATGGTTACGATTATTATTACATCTTTTTATGGTTTTGGTTTATGATGAATAGACGTTTTTGTGACCTGTTTCATTCCCATGGTTTATGATATGATGAAATATTTTTTGAAACTAATATTTTTTCATTGGTTTTTATATGATTAATGTGTTCTGATCTTGGGGCACAATTATATATATATTTCTTAATGTGGAAGTGGATAAATTATAGAGAATAACTTTGGTAACATTATAAGAAAATAATTTTGGGAATTAAATCTCCCTCCAATTCATTGGGTAAATATGCATGACTCATGGGTAAATATGTTATGTGTGAACCTGATTACATGTTCACAATGTTATCTGTGAAGACAATACATGGTCACCATGTTTTGTGTGAACCTTATTACATTTTCACAGTGTTAATCATGAACCTATCCTTCATGTTAATTATTTTATTTTCATAACTGATTTCATGAACATAAGTTTATATAAGGGCCTAATTTCATGTCCATAACATAATGAGTGAACATATTTATATTTTTTAAATTTTCACAATTTTATATGATGATATTTATTGTAAAAGTCTATGGATTTTGACAATTACATGCACACATGGACTGTGTTCTTTTATTTCCTTAAGAATCAGATCTTATAGACTTCCAATCATTATTCTACGACTCAATATTATGATCATTGATAAACATGGTATGGTTTTCAAAATTCATGCTCATGTTCTCATACCATTATGATCATATTATGATTACATATATCCCTAATTTACCCTTACTGAGCATCAATGCTCATTATTTCTTATGTTTCCTTTTCCTCTGGTTATGAAAACCATTTTATGTATGTTAGGATTTAGAATAGTAATAATGTGGAAGATCTTTATGATATATATTAAAAAAGATTCATAAAATTAGAAGATGATACATCTAGTCTAAAAAGACTTAAACTATAATAGTTATCATATATGTGTTTATGTAATTTATTGATTATTTATATAAAAATATGTAATATCCATGTATTAAATTCTTTTGAATATATATATATATATATTATTCATCAATGATAAACTTAATGGTACTTAAGAATATATCCACATGGGGATTCTTAAGGAATAGGTATATCTCTTAACCAAGTATTTTTATGATTATTTTTTCTTCCATGTCCTATTAATTTTCTATAACCTTTATGATAATATATATATATATATATATCATATAATGAGATGGTATTATTTTGGATTCACAACCCTTTTTCATCAACTTTTACATCCAATGGGAAATTAAATCATTGCTCATGAGTACCTAAGAATTAATTACTCAATTTAGTGATGTAACTCATTTTTAATCATCATATCATGTAAGGTTATTTTGATTTATTTAGTGGTTATATAATATATTAATTACCATATAATTATTCTATAATTAAAAAAATATTATCTACCATTTTATGTTCAAATCCATTAAAAAGATTTAACGTCTCTTGTGTGTACCTATTGAGTACCACCTCCATAAAGTGATTAGATTCGTTTTCATTTTGAAAATACTTGTAATTTTCAAGTAAATATTTAATGAATATATATAATATTAATTTTATAATTATTATTTTGGGAAGGTTAATTATTATTTATAGTTCTTTCAATGAATTTTATGAATAAGAAAACATCACATGTGCGTACATGCAGACTACCTCCTCTAGGATGCGATGTAATTCATTTGTCATCACTTCATTACATTAATTAACAAACATTTATATATAAAAAATAAATATGATAATTATAATTTGAATAATATTTTGGATATTAAAAAACCAGGAAAAATTTGAAATTCCTGGAACTATATATAAGATCCTTGGTTTTTCTTGAGGTATAGATTCATTAATTTCAACAAAACTATTCCTTACATTCTTTTTGTCATAGAACCTAATTCGGACTGTGGGTCGATTGGGTAGTTCATGAGAAGGAATTCTCTGGAGGTATATATAATATATGTAATCCATTTACACACTATGTAATTAGGATACATGATGTTTATTAATTACATGATGTGTATTAGTGTGTCTACGATATTTTAAATAGCGTAAAGGGTTTTTCCAAGGAGGAATGCCTTGGGAAATACATGAAGTGTAAGATATTTACATTTCATGAATATAACCAACCATTTTATATATATAAAAATGTAGGGGCATATATTTTTGGAAATAATACCCCACACTCCCTTTTCACATGAAATAGAACCCAATAAATCCAATATGCATGATTTTATCATGATCGAATAATTGGATTATACTTATTCTGCCTTTGGTCTCATTATATCCACATCAGTAAGATCATGATTCCTTTTAAGACACGATTCATTCTTTTTGGAATCAGGAGTGCTATTTATATGAAATATCCTTTCCCCTATTTTAATGATCAATGTCCGTTCTTCATTTTTATCCAACTGTAGGCTGAACCAAGAGTTGAGACTATATGACCACTCTACAACTGAGAAATGGTAGGTGGGATAAACATTTACCTTGACTTTGGGTTCTTTATATGGATAGAATCCATTTTCAGTCACACTGAAAATCATGACTGGTCCCTAAATGAAACATATTAATTGAATTTAATTAAATATGACCTTTTAAGGATACCCTTGGGGTCCATTGTGATGGTTTGGGGTTTTCTTCCAAATCCATTACCACTGATGTGGTGCACCATGTAATTTCATATGCCCATTCCCATTTAGACCACCCATTGGGTGTGTTATTATTCTTACATGGTTATATGAATCGTATTTTTAAATGAATTTTATTTAATTGGTTGAATTAGTGATGATTACCTCCTATTCCTATTGACATTTCCTATTCAATGTTTTTATGGATATTTTATTTCTTAAATGGTCCTGTTAGTAATTATATGAATGTGTGGGTATAGTAGTTGGATTCCACCAAACATGAATTTTGGATAAAATGTTTGGCTATACTAATTTTTAGTATTTGATGTAAAAGATTATATGAGTGGGTAAACTCATTTGGTATGAATTATAAATGGTATGAAATGGTGATTATTTCATTATATTTTTTAGATGATGCTCCATGGATATTGAATACAGTATTTGATGCATAAGATAGATTACTCTCCATGTGTCTTGATTCAGTTGGATTCCTTGGTCCTTACTACCCCTTGGATTCAGCTTTCATGGACTCATATAAGATATGTTCTGAAGGGGATGCTTCTGTGACTCCAACCAGTGCCTAACTGAGTTTTCATTAGGTTGCTCTTATGACTCGATGAGGAATAATTAGTCTTATACACCTTGGATCCGGCCCATCATGATCTGGAACATTGTTTATACAACATGAAAATGAAATTTTTGATATTCTTGGTTGAACATCTTGGTCGTGGTTTATAAGACACTTTGGGGTATAAAGAATGGTCATAGTGGTGTGACATGTTTGGATGAAAGGCAAGGTCATGCAGTTTATGTATTCCTTTTAGTATATTTATTTTTATATGAAATTTAAAATATTATGTAGGGTTCCTTGAGAGGATATTTTAGAGTTACTTGATTAGTATTAGATATGCCATTGGAATTTTACATTTAATTTTTGATTACCTATTTTCTTGCACACTATTTAGCTTATTATACTGTATATCATGGTTTTTTATCGATATTGGGTTAAATACCTAATGGGATTATATCTCACACCCTATTTGGGCCACTATTGGGTACCCAAAAAGACAATTTGGATTCGGGTACAGATAAGGGAAAGCACACACAGTTCGGTGTGTGATTTTGCACCATACTTTAGAGAAGGGGAGAACACTACTGATATGAGGCTCGTGATGCTATTTGGAGATATCAATTTTTTTATATTGAAATATATATTGTATTTTATTACATAGTACATATTTTGGGAACTTTTAAGAGACATGTATCATCATCATTATGAATATGATATTCAATTTGATATTATCATCTATTCCTAGTGTGATCTGTTGTCTACATGTTTTATTGATTTTTATATTTATATGACATTGATATTAAACTATGTTACACTTTGGAAAGTTATAAAATTATCAACACATACACACCTTAGTCCATTGCCTCTAGTCGTCGACCTCTACGACATAGGGAGATGATCTTGTGTCAATGTGGCTAACAAAGATTAGGTAACTGCTGAGTGGCATCCCAATCCGGGACATTATAATGTTGTATCGGGGAAAATTTTTTAGTTTTCATTATTATTTTGTGAATATATAAATGGGATAGGAAGGAAATGGAGTTTTATAATGAACTTTTCTTGGGAGTAGCTACCCCACATACGAGGGAAAATTCAAATTACCTCAAGTTATATTGTTGTTTACTAGATTTTTACTTAAACAGTTTATTTAATTCCATTATTTGGTGATACAGATTTATTTTGATGTTATTATAGATCTGAATATGTTTTTTCTTGTGTTGAAACCCAAATAGATAAGGGTATTCCATCTTTTTTTATAGGTTCTTGTTAGATTTCATATTCCATGTACTATTCAATTCTATTTAGGATGAATTACTTGTTAAATGTTGTTATGATAGGTGTCGGGATATATACCTTTTATTCTGATAGACGTTATATAATATGTAGTTGTGTGAATAATGTGGATTCCATGATTTGATTCATGATGATTATGGGACCTTGTGGATCAGAATGTGGTAAACCATCTGGTTATTCTTCTAACAAATCCGTGTTATAGTGGTAATGATTATTAAATTAAATAAAATGGAAAATTGAACATGAAATTAAATACTTGAAATTGGAATCAATTTTGAGTGGGAAAGAGGAAATTTATCTAGTATCTTTTTCGACTATTACTTATGTTGTTCTATCTTAAATTGAATGATGTGTATTATGATCAAGTATTAGTCGGTACTTGAACTATTTTTACACTTTTCAGATCTGTGATTTCATATTTTTCTTTTATGTGGAACATGTTTTCAATTGATGTGGAATGCCACAATGATGTCCTACAGTCATATGGTGAGAGGGAGGAAAAATACATGCTCCATAAGTGATGGGCCATGGGACACCATTGGATCCTCCAATCATGTTAGTAGTAGAACCCGAGGTTTTTCCACACATAGGTGATGATGCAATGTTCTATGAGGGGTTTTATCACATTATCCTGACTTATTAGGGAGCATCATAGCCTACCTTGTACATGGATGTGATGATTCATGTTTTCCAGTTCTATCATCTGCTAATAGTTTTTGGTGAAGGATCACCATGGGCTACTTAGCAGTGGCTATAGTCTACGCTATCAATATTAGAGAATATGCAGACACAACTAGTGTGGAGAGTGAGGATCATGAATTAAATGATTAGATGAGAATCAATGATTTGTTGGGACATTGTTAACAAGGATATTAGGGTATGGGATATGGTTTGAGATGATATCCAAACAAGGTTCTATAGAAATTTATACCTGAAGACTCTTCTGGAAGAACATGCTTTTGATTTCATGCATTTGGAGCAGGGCATGATGACAATTATAGTGTACTCAACATTATTTACAGATCTACATTTCTTTTAAGTGACATACCCTATTCATGATTTATCAAGGTAGATATACATCAAGAAATTTATCAATCATTTCAATCGATCTCAAATAAAAATTTTGAGATTGACCTATATTACTGAAATTATGAATCAGGTGCTGATTATCGAGAAATATCTAGGAGAATATGGGGGGTGGAAAGAAAAACACTATAGTGTCTCAACCTTATATATCTACATCCATTGGTGGAAGGAAATGTTTTCGGGCTTCCAAATATTTGAGTACAATTGAGTCTCTAAGTACTGGTAGCTTGATTTTCTACCAACATTGTTCCAGACATGGCCTCATGAAGAATCAGTGAGATCGCGACGTTGTCGAGTGTTGTGCATTAGGAAGTTTAGACCATGTGCAAAAAAATTATAGGGCCTTACATCTAGTTGTGAGGGGTAGTGGTTCATCTTAGACACCATGTTTAGGAGGAGGATTCTCATCTCCACATCATGTAGGGAGTTGAACTTATGTCAGTTGATCATGATAAAGTAGTGGTGGTCATGATCGAGGATCCTAGTAACAAGTTACTCCTAGACATCTAACTAGGCCTACTCTAGGTAGTGAGGTTGTATCTTAAGGCCATGGTTTATGCTAGATATTTTATAAAAATCCTACCCCTGAGGACCAGGTTTTCAAAACATCTACCTTGATATATACAATTTTATTAGCTTCTATTATTTCATCTTTTCTTTTTGATATAGTTGCATCATATAGTTTTATATTCGTACCTATGGTGAAAATCTGTTGGCTTGTTATATTTTCTTTTGATAGAGATATGATGAAATAATCTACTTTTGGAATCATAATGGAGGATGTGTTTTAGTGAAGGGAGTTCCCATTATGTTTAGTGGGTGTCACTTCTGCTAGAATATTTTTATCCTCGAGGTGATAGGGTTTGATGTCATACTCGAGATGGAGTGTCTAGTAACTTATAAAAATTATGTTGACTTCAATATATAGAGGGTTAATTTCAAATCACCAATGGTTCTATTTTATACTAAATTTTTTGAATGGAATGTTTATCTGAGTTGATCTACACTAGAGCATCTAGGGATGGGTGGGATGAAAGCACATATATCTAGTTTCTATCTGGTTGATCAGGGATTATGTCAAGAATAATTCCCTATTGTGTTTGATCATTTATGGGATGTTTTATGAGATGATGTTTATGGTTTACCGTAGGATAAATTCGTTTATTTCTTTATATTTCATGTTCCAAGATCTCCACCAGTATTCATTCCTCCTTGCAGAATGGCTATGATGGATTTTCAAGAGCGTAAGAGGTAGCTAGAGGATTTGGAGGCAATGGGCTTTATCTGACCCATTACATCTTTGGGGGTTTAACCCTTGAATTTTGTGAAAAATGGTAGATGGTACCCTTAGGATATATGTGAATTTTTGTAAATTAATCTAGTTCAAAGTTAATAAACAATATACTCTACCATAGATAGATTTCATGTCTGGTCAGCATTGAAGAGATCATGTGTTTTCAAAAATTGATCAGTAGTCCAGATATCACAATGTTTGTGTTCGGCTTATAGTCATTTCTCATACAACCATTCAAAACATGTATGGTATATTCGAGTATCTATCCAATTAGTTCAATCTCATGAATGTGCTATATGTTTTCATGGTTTTGATGAAGTGCGTCTTCTAACCTTATATGGATTTATCTGAGGTGGTTTTCATAGATGATATCTTGGTGCATTCCCACAATCCACAAAATCATGTGAAATTATATGATATCATTATAAATACATTAATAGAGAATCATTAATATTATATTATCACAATGTGACAATTCTGGATGGACAAAATTCATTTCTAGGGTCACTTTATCTTAGATACATGAGTATTGGTTGACCAAATTACATTGAGAGTTATAGTTTTCTGGGATAATCCCAATAAAATATTTAACATATAGAGTGTTTGGAGAATAACAAGATATTTTAGTAATTTTTTACAATAATTATCATACATAACAGTGGCATTGGTGGTCTTGAATAAAAAGTACATGATGTTTTTATGGTCAGATACCTCCAAGATAAGTTTTTATGAACGGAAAGGGAGATTGACTTCAGCACCAGTCCTAATACTGTCTGAAGAGGGATATAACTAAACTACATATTTAGATGCATTAGTTATCAATTAAGGATGATTTATTATAAAGGAAGAGAGGTTTGTGGTGTTTGGGTCTTGGAAATTGATGTCACATGAGAGAAACTACCCAACATGATCTCTAGTTAATTTAGGTCATTCATTTTTTTCGGTGTTGGAAACATTACTTACAGGGATATACTTTTTGGATGTACATGGATCAACAAAAATCCTCAAGTACATATTTACACAACATCATCTAAATATAAGACAATGATCATGGGTTGAATGCCAAAAATATGTTTACTTAGAGCTTGCATATATGCCTAGTAGAGGAAATGTAGTGGACAATAAACATAGCATGATGATGCAGATACATGTAGTTCAGCAGACCAGTTGTAAGTGGAATATTATATCATTTTTCTCTAATATTTACTTGGAGGATCATGATATACAATGATAGACTTATTATTCCTCCTTAGTTATGACCTATACCCTACTAGACAGAGTACGTATGAGGAAACTATTGGATTCGGTTTGCCTAGTCCTATGTGAGAGTGTTTCATGTGAGGATTAACCTCATATATTGAACATAAAATATCGTGAGATTTTGATTATGGATGGTAATTTTTTGGTTCTAGTAGACACACAATAGGAATTTATGAGGGAGTTTCATGCCTCATAATAGATAGTGAATCCCAGTTCCACAAAGATGTATTATGAGAAATTCCATTAATAGGGGTCGAAAATTTTGAAACATGAGGTATTTGATTTTGATACGAGGTGCTTCACCTGTCAAAAAGTGAAGACAGAGCATCAAAAACTAGTTATATTGTTACATAATCTCTTATTTTTAGGTGTAAATTGGATGCTTTCATGATAGATTTCATTACTAGTTTACTCAGGTCACCTTGAGGTAATGATGATATATGGATTATTGTTGAAACACTCGTGAAGGGTGATTACTTCTTATCAATCAAGGGGATATTTATTGTGGACGATCTTGGGAGGTTCTATATCCGTGAGATATCACAAATTCATAGGGTCTCACACAGTATAGATTTAGATAGGGACTGCCATTTTATGTCTCATTTCTATCAATGTTTGTAGAAGGCATTGGGTACATAGGTTCTTCCATGAATATCATACCACACTCAGATTTATGGCTAGTGATAGTATACAACATAGGTGCATGAGGACATGATAGAAGCTAGTGTCTTTAATTTCTGGGGCTCTTGGGATATTCATATACCACTGTATGTGTTCGAAAACAATATAAGCTATCATGGGATGATAGATATGGAAACATATGAGACCCTATATGATATTTCATTCCAATTACATCAATAATGGTTAGAGTTGGGTGAGGGATCTTTAGTGGGACCATGTCTTATGCAGGAGACTTCTGAGAAGGTCTAGTTATATCAAAATAGGATGGCTACTACATAGTATCCTCATAAATCATATGTTGATTACTGTAGATAACCTCTAGAGTTTGAGATTGGGGATAAGTTATTTTACAAATCTCACTAAGGGAAGGACATAAATTCATCTTGAGATAGGGGAACCCTTCACCGTGATATGTCGATTATTTTGAAATTTTTAGTAGAGTTAGGCCAGTTGCCTATCTATTATAGTTACCTCAGTGGTACAAAGCCATGTATGATGTCTTCAACATAAATAATATAAGATAATATCACTTAGATCCATCTTATTCTTTCCACAATGAGGTGGTTGAGTAACATGTTGATTCATACTTTGGTAAGTATATGATTTGTATCATTGACTGGGGAATGAAGGTCTTATATGGTCGGTATGTTCCTCTATTATGGGTGATATGGTAATATGGTCATTTATTAGAGGAGACTTGGGAGTTAGAAGATGAAGTACATGCTCAATGGATGGAGATATTATCATAAGAATCTTGACTACCCTTGAGAGTAAAATTCGTGGAAGAATTTATTTAAGGGGGATATATTGTAAGATATCATGTTTTTTATGAGGTAGAGATTCATTTATTTCTAGTTTATCTCTTCATTAAATTATTTTTTGGATTAGTTGCTAATTCATGCATTGGTTCATTTGGATAGTTGTTCATAAGAGGATAAAGGGTTGTATATTGGTTGTAGGACAATTAAATTCCATATAGTTGTGATACTTGATGTGTATCAATTACACATTGTGTAATTGTGTGGCGATGATCATTCACATTATGAGTTAGTGGTTTTTTAGCCAACCAATTCCACCCATGTGGTGATCCATGTAACTGCCTATGTATATGAATTGATAGACCTCCCATGGGGTGATTTCTAATGCTTTCCTATTTTGAGGAATCCCATTTATAATTGATTTTTTTGGAAATAGTTCAATAGGTGATGGTTACCTCCCTTAAATTTTGATGTTTCTAGTTAAATGTTTAATGTGGAGATGGAATTACATAAATTGTCAAGTTAAACATTGTATAAATGTTTTGGAAAATTTATTTGAATCCTTAAACCATGATTTTTGGATAATATGAGTGGGTATACTCATTTTAATTTTTTTGATGTGAATGATTACATGAGTGGGTACACTGATGTGGTCGGAATGAAAAATGGAATGAAATGGTAATTTCTTCTAAGATTCCTTGGATGATAGTACATGGATCTTGAATTTAGTAGTGGAGGAATTAGATAGATAATGCTCATTGGGTCCCAATTATATGGGATTACCTAGTGGTTAATAACCCTTGGATAAAGCATTCGTGGACTCGTATAGGAAATGATTTCCTTGACATGCTCCTAGGACTCCAACTAGCGTCTAACCTAGTTTTCATTGAGATGCTCATATGACTTGACATGGATGCTTTGGTTTTATAACCCTTTGATAATACCCTTTATGGTTTGAAAACTTTTTTATATGGAATGACCATGGAATTTGTGATATTCTAGGTTGAATAGATTGGTGTTGTTTGATATGGATCTTTGTGAGGTAGAGAAATGTCATGGGGGTATGAAATGTTTGGATGAGTATCAAGGCTTTGATGGTTATTTATTCTTGATTTTTAGCTTCCATGTTATTGGAGCTCAACCATATTTTTTAGGGAGCCTTCAGAGGCTATTTTATATATAAATGACTAGTAGTAGATATTTCATGGCCACTGTACCCTTAATTACTACTTAATTATTTACACCCAAACTATTTAGCTTATTGTATTGCACTTCCAATATTTATATATATAGATTATTAGGTGGTTACCTATTGGGCTTGTAACTCACACCCTGTTCGGGCCACTATTGGGTACCTGAATAGACTATTTGGATATAGGTGGATATAAGTGAAAGATCCCATAGTTGAATGCTTTATTTTATACCATGATTAAGATAAGGGGACTTGGGACTGTCCTAAGGCTCATGGTATTATTTAGAGATATCCATTTACTGTATTTTTGTTATTTTGACATGTGTATTTTAAATTACTACTTTGTACCAATTTCAGATTCATTGTATAGAAATGTATCAACATAATTTCCTACATGAGATTACTTTTTATATTTTTATCTATTAATACTATGAATATATTTTCTGAATTTTTTAATACATCCTCTATTTATCTGATATTTATTTTCCGTTGTGTTACACTTTTTTAAGAGGGCATACTATCCACAATGCAACACCTTAGGACATTACTGGTAGTCCATATCCACTATTGTTTGTGGATATGTACTTGAGGACATCCGACCATCCATGATTGTGTCACATTTGAGTGGAATTTGGGTATGGGATGTTACACCATCAAACAAAAACATGCATACAAAACAAAATTTTGAACACCGGAATATTGATTTTAATGAATAATTAATAAAAAAAAATTGAATTTTGAATTTATAATGGGATGTTATATTTTTATATAAAAATTAATATGGTACATTTATATATTTATAATAATGATTAATTAAATATAAAATAACTTAGGAACATGTACAATGAAATTCAAGACATGGGGTAAGGGTTTGTGTTGCAATATCATTTTTAATGGGGAATATTTATACTTGAATCTCCATTGGAATAATTATATGATATTTATCTATAGAATCAAATATTTATTCTTATCATATGGTTATTGCAATGGATTTAATGATATTATTTTACACTACACTATTTGGTAGTTAAAATTATTAAGAAACAATTTTCTAAAAAAATTGAACCTTATTTTTCCGTTCTGTTAGTATAAACATTCTACAATGTCCATTTTATTTAAAAAGATATCAAAAATTCTAATTTATATTATCTAATTAAAATTTAAATTCATTTTGAAAGATCTGTTGGATTTTTTTAAAGCATGTAAAATTAGTTTTTTACAATTTTTTCTATACATATTGTTGGTCGGAGGGGACACTCTAAAGGGGGACGAATTGAGTACCAATTAAAATTTTCTGTTTAAAATATTTGTATTAAAATCACCTAATTTATAAAACAAGTTATTCTTTAGTGAATTTATAAAGATTGTAAATGGTGAATTAGTTTCTCAAATATTGATTAGTTCTTAGTAAATCTAATCTGATGATTAGATTAGATTTTGAAACTAACCTACTGATTTACAATAAAAAAAACACTTGCTAGTTTATCTATTAGTGTAACATTAAAATAGATTTCTATTTAAAGTAATTAGTAGCAGAATATTCCAAAGAGTTTTTTCAAAGACAAAAAGAACATCAGTTTTAAAACAAGAGGTTCAGTCTCAAGACGAGACTTAGTCCTCTTAAACAGTTTATATAAACTATGATCCACAACCTGGATCGAGGGTTTTACAATAGTAATCATACTATTCAGGTCCTCAGACCTTTACCATAGTTTTATATAGGAAAACTAAACAACAACACACTATCTATCCAGGTCACTCTTGACCTCTTCCACAATTCACAGTGGGATACAATAAGGTGTAAAAAGTTAGGTATGAGGATTTAGTATCCTCCAGTTAATCCCAGGTGTCAGTGTGTTTCTAAATAGATAGATTCACACACACAACTCTAAAATTTAATCAAAGGTTCACTATAGAGAAAATAAATGGATAATGAGTTTAGAAAGATCTGAGTGATTTTAGATGAGCTCTGGACTCGTTTTGATGTTGCAGATGTTAGTTGAGTCCTTTCTAGTGAGGTAGACACAAAAAAGAATGTCGTTGTTTATCTCAGCTACAATTATTCAGCCTTGTGCACATGATGTTTAGTAGGCACAGAAACTCGACTTGAGTGTTTGTTCCATGTGAATGATCTTCTTGGATCTCTCTTCTTTTCACAATTTTTCTTCCAGCTCTTTTTTTGTTTCATGGTGCTTCACACACACGTACACCCTCGTCTTCTTATGTGTCTTTGTCTGTCTATTTTTGCGTCTCATTCTTATTTATTTTTTACAGAAAATAAATCTTCCTTTTTATTACTTGAGTTATGTTAAAAAGAATGATTATCATTTGACAGGTACGAGGTATGGTTCCCTGACATCCAACAACCAACATTAATTAATAGCAGGTGCATTAAAATAAGAAAATATGACCGTTGGAATTAAATAAGAGTTAATATAAATTTGAATAGTTTTTATGAAAATCAGTGAGTCATGAGATTATTAGGTCATTTTGAATTTACATCAGCTTCCGTAGGTCATTTGATCATCATCCATTTCGGTAGGTAATTTGATCAGCATTGGATTCTATAGGTCATTTGGTCAGTATCAGTTTGACTGTTGTCATCAGTGCGACCATTGACATTGGTGCGATAGTTTCCATCGGTGTGAATATTGTCATCAGTGAAACTGTTATCATTAGTGTGACTATTTTCATCGGTGTGACCGTTTTCAGTGGTGCGAATGGTTTCATCAGTGCGATGGTTGTCATCAGTGAGATCGTTTTCATCGGTGTGACTGTTGTCATCAGTGCGACCATTGTCATCTGTGCGACTGTTGTCATCAGTGCGACAGTTTTCATTGGTGTGACTGTTTTCATTGGTGCGACCGTTGTCATTGGTGCGACTGTTGTCATCGGTGCGACTGTTGTCATCGGTGGTACTGTTGGCATCCCTTTAACTATTGGTGACTCCAGAATATAACTAAAGGTGACTCAGAAACATAAAACTCACATAGAGTGTCTGCATAAACCAGAATACCTTCAAGTCCACAATAGACCATAAATAATCATACTTATATAGGATTTACCACATATAATAAAATTTAGAATAGATTGAATAATTTACTAAATTGAATTACAAACAAAAACAACAATGATTTGGTATTATTAAAATAAAAATCCCACAGAGGGTTCAAAAATCTCCCCCTTTTTGATAATCACAAATCTAGGGCATAAATAGTGAGAGATAAGGATATATCATTCAATAAGCTCCCCCCTGTATAAAAGTAATATATGAATAAACATAAACATGTCATCATAGTATGGCATCAGATCATAAACAAAGTTAGAGTATATAAACATAGCATCATATCTAAGAATAAAACAAAGCTATATGTATTTATGGAATTAGAACATAAGGCACCCTTTATATATTTACATTTCTTCCACTATATTTATTTATTCAAATATATATTTATTCATATCAATATTTATTCTTTTCTATATTTATTCTTTTCTCCCCATTTGGGATTATCAAAAAGAAAAGGAGAAAACAGAGAGATAAAAAAGGGTTTAGTGAAATAATATCTGAAAAAGGTACATGAAAATGATCCAAGGAAAAGACCCATATCA
Organism: Viscum album; assembly: GCA_963277665.1. Taxonomy (NCBI): domain Eukaryota; kingdom Viridiplantae; phylum Streptophyta; class Magnoliopsida; order Santalales; family Viscaceae; genus Viscum; species Viscum album. The sequence continues at coordinate 531,104,495 of OY728146.1, forward strand.
AAAATGACAGGAAAAGCTATTTATTGGGGTGCATAGGAGCATTCTCTTTAGCTGAGGGAGAAATAGATGGACCAGAAGGAGCATTGGTTGAATCTTGATCTGGTAGGATGGAGAGAGGAGGTAAGACAACTTGGGCTGGAAGAAAAGTGGGTGCAAAGGTTACTTTCTGGTGGCTAGAAGATCGGATTGAAGGTGGCTACTGAATGACTGGCCAAATACGGGATAGATCCTGAGAGACAGATAGCTGGTCATGAGCAGAACTGGATGGACTGAGAGGCTTAGCTATAAGAAAAACTATTGATTTTTCCTACACATGAAGATAAGGATTGTGCAAATTGACAAAATCTTGAATGACTTCACCAACATTTTTCATGGCCTTCTAAAATCATCTTTGTTATGCATGAAACTCTCTAGTGTGGGAGTAAAATCCTTTAACTATTGGACTTGAGCCTTAATGTCTTGAGTGACTGGAGGGAGCCTCAAATTCTCATCCAGGACTTTAAACTGATGGTTCAACACATGATTGGTATAAATTTTATTAAAAAAGAGATCCACCTTTTCTTTTATCTCCTTCTAATCTTGAGTAGCATCAGCCGAATATAACTTCACCATTTTTTAAATATGATCACTATTTTCTTTCATCTTTTTTTAATGAGTCCAATTCCAGAATCTGTCCAAGTACTGCTAACTCTTCTTTTATAACATATTTCAAGGCATTAATCTCATGTCCAGTGATCTTGGTCACTTTGGAGGAGCTATCCTGAGCAACCATCTGAGTTATCACAGTCTTAAATTTTTTCAAATATGATTTCTTCAGGTGTTCTATCAAGTTTCACAAAACATCCATCATACCAGTGATGGTTGATCTAAATTCACCTGACAGAGATACTAAGTAATTTACCAAATCATTGAGCACTTGATTTAGAGAGGTAATGTTCCTTCGAACCATCTCACCAGTATTGCACAGATCTAGATTAATAATACCTTCCACTCGTTGAGTTATAGCATCCATAACAGCCTCAGATAGATTCACAGGAGTCGGAGCATTAAATAATTCTTTTTTCATTATCTCTCTAAATGCGTGGGGCAACCTATCTATAAAACTGTCAAAAGCAGATCGAGAAACAGAAGGAAAAAGTCTTTCTATAGTCACTTGTACTTCCTCAGAAATTGCTCCAGCCTTAGCTCGATGGATAACCTTTGCAATATTCACTACATCTTTATCTTCCTCTGAATAATCCAAACCTAGAACTGCAAAACCTGGGTGTTCATCCAATGCAGCTTTACAATAGGTATAAACAGGCCATACAAAATCATCTTTACTATAATTTTCATGAGTTTCTTCCCCATATACTTCAAAAACATTCAGCACTATCCTTTCATCCTCAGCAACTGTTTCTTGCTCATTTAATTGAGGTTTTGAATCTGCTTGGATCACATTGTGACCATCCACTGGTCCGGAATTTTCATTATCATCATCATCATCATCACCATTACCATTTCCATTATTATTTACCGATGTATCATTGGTACTGTCTTTTATACTGGATTCATACTGCTCAGAATTTGATAGTTCAATGTTAGCATCTTCTTCATCACCTAGAAGGGGTTCTGACTCAGGTAACTAAAGAGGTGGACTAGATGGTCCAAATTCCATTCTTCTTTTCTTAGGACATACTGTATCAGGGTTACTATATTCATCAAGAGGTGACTCAAGTTCCTTTTAAGTATCGACATCATCATTAGCTCTAGCTTCCCTTATTTCCTTCTTACTGGACTCTCTAGTGTCCTTAGGAATGTCTGTTTCTTTTTCATCATTAGAATAGACAACTTCATCATCAGGATTTAAACCAGGATCTCTCATCCCCTTTGGTCACTTAGAGTGGTTAGTGTGATTGAAGGATACATACAACCTATCTTCATCAGAAACCCATGTCTTCTTCCATGGATTCTAATTAATTTTCATTCTTTTGTAGATATCCATGATAATACAAAAACTTCTACTAGATGAGATACACTCATATCCATCTTCAACATAACTCAAAGAATTTAACATAGCAGAGTCTTGCTTATAATAGAACAAGGTTGTATCATTCTTTGATGGCTTTACCATCTCAGCAATATGAACAGTAATGCATCTACACAAGCTGATATTTTCATTACTGTGCAATAAAACCTACAAGGAAACATCTTGATATTTCACAGAAGAAAAATCACCCTTTATGGGATAGATTTGGTGTGGAATAAACTTAAACAAGATTTTTCTTTCTCCATCTAACTCAGCAGTTGTTATTCTTCTGGATTAAGATTTTCCAGTCAACATCTCAAGATCATACTCATATGAAATCATATTCAGTGGTAGGTGGAATATTACAAGTATAATCCTCATATATACCTTTATGAGGTACCCCCAAACACTAATCCCATTGCTTTGAAGAAAATATTTTATTCTTCCCTTTGACTTCTAAAGATAATCTTGCAGCTTCCGCTCCATCTAATGCAATACTTAAATTCAAATAATACTCATGCACTAGATTTGGGTAGTATACTAGATCATTATTATAGAACCAATATTTCCATCCTTGCATCTCCAAAACATTCAAAAGTACAGACTTACTGTATAACACCCATTCAGAACTTACTTCCTTTTCTACGGTGACCACCCGAGTCTCTAGTTTCAGGTTCACCGACTTTTTAGTCATGATGCTCGATTCTCCTCGAGTGCGTTTCATAGGAGAGGAACCTTTAAATTCCATGTCTTGTAAATTTTTCTTTTCCATTTGGAGGTTCCAGAGGTCTGAGTGGTTCGAATGGTTTAAAAGGTTCAAAAGGTTTGGGATTCAGAAAAAGTGGAGTTCGGTAGGAGATGAAATGTCAACAATTCTTTGGAAATGAAATAGCCAGAAGTCATTAATTTTATCAATTAGTGTTACAAGATTAAATATAATTTCAATTATGTAAAACAACATCGTTTTAATAAATACAAATGGTTTCATCTACTATATAACTCAAACGGTAGCAAAGATCGGTTTCAATAATCGGTTTCACTGATCGGTTTCACTGATCGATCATACCTAGCTCTTGTTTAATAAATTAAAACATTTCATAGCTTAAGGTCTTGGTGAAAATAGTAGCCAACTGATGTTCAAAGTCAATGAATTCCAGAGAAATATCACTCTTTTGATAATGATCTCTCAAAAAGTGATGTCTGACATCAATGTGCTTAGTCCTAGAGTGAGACACAAGTTTCTTAGAGATGTTAATTGCACTAGTGTTTTCACAATTTATAGACACATGTCTAAATTGATATCCATATTCCAATAATGTGTGTTTCTTCCATAGAATCTGTGCTCAAAAACTATCAGTAGCAATGTATTCTAAAACTATCAGTAGCAATGTATTCTACTTTAGCAGTAGACAATACAACATAGTTCTATTTCTTACTACACAAAGATACTAGGGACTCTCCCAAATGATTACATGTTCTAGATGTGTTCTTACTAACAAACACGAAACTAGAAAATTCATCATTTGAATAACTTATTAAATCAAAGGATTTCCTTTTGGATAAAACAATCCAAAATTTGTAATATGTTTAAGATATACGAAAATCATGTTAACAGCATGTAAATGAGATTATTTATGATTACCTTGAAATATTGCACACATGCATACACTAAACATAATATCTGGTAGACTAGCAATAAGGTAAAATAAGCTTCCAATCATACCTCTATAACTGGTTTGATCAACTAGTTTCCCAGTTTCATCATCATCCAACTTATAGGTGGTACTCATAGGTGTATCACGTCTTATATTACTATCCAACCCAAAACGTTTTAAATGATACTTTGAATATTTACTTTGGTTTAAATTAATACCATATTTCTTTTGAAAAAATTTGAAATCCAAGAAAGTACTTGAGTTCTCCAATTAAACTAATTTCAAATTCATATTGCATAATCTTTAAAAAATCAGTACATAAAGAATTTTTAGAGGATCCAAAGATAATATCATCAACATAGATTTGTAATATCAAAATATCTTTAGAAATTTTTTTAATAAAAAGAGTGGGATCTGCAATTCCTTTAGTAAAACCTTTAAAGATAAGAAAATTAGTAAGTCTATCATACCAAGATCTTGGAGCCTCTTTTAAACCATATATAGCTTTAGAATGTTTAAAAACATGATTTTGAAAATGGGGGTTTTTAAATCTAGGTGGTTGTTCAACAAATTAAACTTCGATCATAAAACCATTTATAAATTCACTTTTGACATACATTTGATTTAACTTGAAATTTAGATGAGATGCATAAGCATGTAAGATCCTAATGGATTCTAATATAGCTACAGGTGAAAAATTTTCTTCATAGTATATTCCTTCCTTTTGATTGTAACCTTGTGTAACTAATCAATCTTTGTTTCTAATGATCTTTCCAGATTCAAAAAATTTATTTCTGAAAACTTATTTAGTAACTATGGTCAACGTGTCCTTAGGTATTTCTCCTAACTTCTAGACTTTTTTTTCGAAATTAATTTAACTCTTCTTGCATATCAATTACCCAAAATTCATCATATATTGCATCATTGATATTTTTAGGTTCTAGGTGTGAATGGAATTCTTGATGTTAAACAAGATTTCTCATAGAATCTCTAGTTTGTGTTTCTCTATTTTGGTTACCTAAAATTTCATTTAGAGGATGGTTCTTTAGAATCCTGGTTGATCTAGTAATGGTAGGACTGGAAATTTCAGGTTCTTCTCTAGGTTTGGGTTCATCAGAAGCAGGTTCTGGGGTATTTTCAGAGCTGGTTGTCTTTACAACAGGTTCACTGAATTTATCGTTATGGTTCAGAACAAAAAAATCCTCTTCATGATTTTCAAGAGAAGGTTTAGGTTCTTGTGGATCTGTTTCATCATATTTTTTGTGAACAGATTATTTAACACATTTGGATCTATTATTGAAAACTCTATAGGCTTTACTGGTAATTGAATATCCTAAAAAGGTTCCTTCATCACTCTTGGATGCAAACTTTTCTAGATTATCATTAGTTTTCAGAATAAAGACTTTGCCACCAAAAACTCTAAAGTAACTAACTTTTGGTTTCCTATTATTCCAAATCTCATAATGGGTTTTCTTAAGAACATATCTAATAAAGACACTGTTTATAATATAACAAGCTTTGTTGACAGCTTCAGCCCAAAAATAAACAGGTACATCAAATTCATTTAGCATAGTTCTTTCCATTTCCTTAAGGGTTATATTTCTTCTTTCTACTACACTATTCTGTAGAGACGTCCTAGGGGTAGTGAAGTTGTGATTATAGCCATTATGTGACCAGTAAGATTCAAACTCATGATTTTCAAAATCACGACCATGATCACTTTTTATGGTTTTAATCTTAATTCAACTTAGGTTTTCTACAGACATAGAGTATTTAAAAAAGTCTGTGCAAGCATCACTTTTGTGAGCTAAAAATAATACCCAAGTATATATAGAAAAGTCATCTACTAGAACATAAACATAGTGCTTCCTATTTAGACTAGAAACTATAGAAGGTTCATACAAGTCCATGTGATCCAACCCGAGAGGTTGAGAAGTTGGAACTTATTTCATTGATTTGTAAGAAACTTTATGTTGCTTTCCCTTTTGAAAGGGATTACAAACTTTGTCCGCTAGGTATTCAAGTCTTGGTAGGTCTCAAAATATGTTCTTCCAAGTAATTTTTCTAATTGAATTTATATTGAAGTGTCCTAATATTCTGTGCCAATGCCAATATTCTTTATGAAAAGAATTTAAACAAGTAATATTCTGCTTGGCTAAAGAATTCAAATCTACAACATATACATTTTTATTTCATAACATAGAAAATAATAAAACATTTTTATAATTAAAAACTTTACAAGAATAATTTTCGAATATAACATTAATACCATCATCACATAGCTGTGAAATACTTAACATGTTATAGTTTAGTCAATAAAACATGTAAAACCTTAGAAATCAAAATCGAATCAGAGTTACCAATTTGACTTAGGCCGATGATTTTCTCTTTAGTGTTATCACCAAAGGTGACATATCCCCCAACAATCATGATTAAGCTTTTGAAGATTTAAAATTCTTCTATCATGTGTCTTGAATATCCACTGTCCAAATACCATGTCTTTCTACATTAAATTTTCAAGTATGTTTCAAACAAAAAAATTTTAGATAGAAAATGATTTTGTTACCCAGATTTTATTAAGTCCAGACAGGTTAGCAAGAAAAGCTTTAGGTACCCATATTTTTCAAGTTTGTTTTATATAATTAGTAAATTCAATAGGCATTGAAGGATAAACATTGTTTGATATATAACTATGTGAATATCTAGTTGAGGCATAAGAATTTTTAAAACTAGAACCTGCAGCATACTATCCGGGTTTAGGAATAAATATATTTTTTGTAATATGTCTTTGTCCCGGTTGATAACCTAAAGCAGTAGTATACTTTGGTGACAATTGTTTTCCTTGCATTTGTGTAAGTATGTCCTTTCCATTTGAAATTTTCTCCAAATCTTTCTTGAGTATCTCATTAGAAAATTTCAGTTCGGTATTCTCTTGGGTAGTTGGGAATTCATTTCCTTTTCTACTTCTAGTGGAGATTGTACAATACTAGCTAATGCATACTGCTATTTTAAGGATTGATACATATCTTTCATCTCATTTCATATATCCTCTACAATATTACAGTATTCAAATAAATATTCACTATACATGTTTTCAGAATCATAATTATCTCTAGAATAATAAGAGTTTAACACAAGAGTATCTAATGTTTCCTCTAATTAGTTCGTCATGAAACACATATTGGCTTTTTGATATTCCTCATCCTGAGTGGAATCAGAATAACTTGAACTGTCTTTTGAAACACTCGTGTTTTCATTCATAGCTCTCTTATATTTGTTGTCCCTGTACTCATATTTCTTCTTGTACTTTAATTTTGGATAGTCATCTTTCAATGTCCCTTCCTCTTGCATTCGTAGAGGACTATTTCATCACTCTTATTAGTCCTTTTCCAATCTTTATTCCAATGACCTTTGTTGTCATACATTACCTTATAGTTTGATTTTCTGAAAAATTCTTCTTCCTATAAAACTTCTTAAATCATCTGGCTATCTGAGCCGTTTCAGCATCACTGTCAAATATACCTTCTTCACTACTTGAACTATCAGTTGAAGTTTGAGTTTTCTATTTGTACTTGATTTATGAAGTAGAGGTCTTGAAGGCTACTAATTTCTTTCTTGGCTCATCATCCTCTTCACTGTTTACCTTCAGTTCTTCTTCAAACATCATTAATTTACCATTGAGTTCCTTGACAGGCAATGTACTAATGTCACAAGATTCTCAAATTGAAACTGATATGCCTCCCCATATGTCTGGAAGACATCTTAGTATCCTCATGATTTGCACTTTTGTAGGAAAAACTTTTCCATGTGAGTTCATTGTAATTAAAATTTCGATGAACCCGAGATACATGTCAGAAATAGGTTCATCGGGATTCATTTTTAAATTATCATACTTAATATTGTAGGTATTCAATAAAATTTCCTTAACATTGGTTGTTACCTCATGAGAAATAGCCCAAGTATCCCAGATTTCATTAGCAGTTTTACAAGCAGATTTTTGATTAAATTATTCATCTCCTAAATCACAATATAGAGCATTTAGTCCTTTATAATTATTATTGTACGAAACAGTAGTAGGTTCATCCCAAGTAGTTATTTCAATTCCTAAAATCTTATATTGAGTCTCTATAGATGTCCAAATATCAAATCCTATACTTTCTAAATGAATTTTCATTTTTAGTTTCCATTGGGAATAATTAACACCATTAGAGAAAGGTGGCCTATTAGTAGCTACGTCTTCTAGCCTATTATCAAGAATTGGATTTTAGAAAATATATTTAAAGAGATAAAATTTACAACTAACATAAATTTTGAGATCTTTAAGATAAAACTAAAATCACAATTGAAAAACTGAGTGTTTTAAAATCCTTTATTAATAACCACCTCTAATACAAAATGTTGGTCAGAGTGAACACTCAAGAGGGGGGTGAATTGAGTTCCAATTAAAAAATTTTGTATAACATATTTGTATTAAATCCCCTAATTTAAAAAATGATTTAAAATGTAGTTAATTTATAAAAATTGAAAATGATCAATCAGTTTCTCAAAGATTGATTAGTTCTCACTTAATCTAATCTAAATATTAGGTTAGATTTTGAAACTAACCTACTGGTTATAATAAATACAAACAATTTATAGTTTAACTATCAGAGTATCTTTAAAATATATGTATATTTAAAGTACTTATCAGTAGAATATTCATAATAGTTTTATCAAAGTGAAAAAGCACAACCATTTTAAAACAAGAAGTTCAGTCTCAAGATGAGACATAGTCCTCTTAAATAGTTTATATTAACTATGATCCAAAACCTGGATCGAGGGTTTTACAACAGTACTCAGACTATTCAGATCCTCCGACCTCTACCACAATTTTATGTAAGAAAACTAAACAACATCACACTAGCTATCCAGGTCACACATGACCCCTTCCACAATTCATAGTGGGATACAATAAGGTGTAAAAAGTTAGGTGTGAGGATTTAGTATCCTCTAGTTCATCGGAGGAGTGAGTGTGTGTCTAAAGAGACATATGAACACACACTACTCAAAAAGATAATCAAATTTTCACTACAATGAAAATGAATGGATAATGAGTTTAGAATGCTCTGAGTGATTGTAGTGGAGCTCTGGACTCATTTGGATGATGTGGATGTTATTTGAGTCCTTTCTGGTGAGGTTGATACAAAAATGAGTGTCGTTGTTCTTCTCACCTATAGTTATTCATCCTTGGGCATATGATGTTTTGTAGGCACAACAAATCGGCTTGAGTGTTTATTCCAGGTGAATAACCTTCTTGGAGCTCTCCGCTTATCATAGGTGTTCTTCCAAATCATCTTTTGTTTCGTGGTGCTTCACACACACATATTCCCTCATCTTTTTACGTGTCTCTGTCTGTCTATATTTCTATCTCGGTTTTTTCTTTTTACTACAGATCGATCTTCCATTTAATTCCCTGAGATCCGGTAAGAAGAATGATTACTTCTTGACAGGTATGAGGTATGGTTCCCAGACATCCAACAACCAACATTAATTAATAGTAGGTGCATTAAATTTAGAAAATATGACCATTGGAATTAAATAAGAGTTAATAGAAATTCAAACTATTTTTATGAGTGTCGGTGAGTCATGAGATTGGTAGGTCATTTTGAATTTGGATCAACATCTGTAGGTCATTTGATCATCATCAGTTTTGGTAGTTCATTTGATCAGCATCGACTTCGGTAGGTCATTTGGCCAGCATTGGTTTGACTGTTGTCATCAGTGTGACTGTTGTCATCGGTGCGACCATTTTCATCTGTGATATCATTGTCATCGGTGTGACCATTGTCATCAGTGCGACTGTTGTCATCGGTGTGATCGTTGTCATCAGTGCGACCGTTGTCATCAGTGTGACTGTTGTCATCAGTGCGATTGTTGTCATCAGTCTGACCATTGTCATTATTGCGACCATTGTCATCAGTGTGACTATTTTCATTGGTGTCACTGTTGTCATCGGTGCGACCGTTGTCATCCCTTCAACTAACGGTGACTCAAGAATATAACTAATAGTGAGTCAGAAACATAAAACATGCACAGAGTTCCTGTATAAACCAGAATACTTCTAGGTCAATAGTAGACCATAAATAATCATATTTAGACATGGTTAACCATATATAAACAAATTTTGAACATATTTATTAATTTACTAAATATACTTATAAAAAAACAACAATGATTTGTGATTATTAAAATAACCACCTCCCAGAGGGTTCAACACATCTTCTTTTTGACATTTTCAAAATGTTTTAAAGGAAATTATTTTACATTTACAGTGTTGATGAATATTACCATTATTAGAAAAATTCATATGTATGTATCTTAAAATAGTTTTATAATGATTATTTTACAGTTTTCTAATTATAAATCATTTTTATTAAAAAGTATTTAGATGAAAAAACATTTTCATGTTTTCAATAAATTGTGTGAACATTTGTTTAAATTTATTTTCCATATATGTTAACATAAATTAATATTTCTAATGTTTCACTAGGTATATGATCTAGTTATATCATTAATTTTCTTTCTCTATATGGGTTAAGACATTGGGATGGGAAATAATTATGAAACTTATTTCGTTTCCTTATGTTTATATATGATGTAATTATTAATGTTTTTACGATCTTGTGGCACACATATGCATTGTTTTCAATATGTGATGGGTGGGACTAAAATCATATATCTATTTAATAAATTTGAAAATGATTGATAAATCATGAGATAATATAAATAGTATTGGAATCCAAGCCATTCTAGGAATGTAATGAGGTTGCTTAGTGAACCCAATCCACTATGTCACTTTTTCCACTATGAGATGATGTCTTGGATATGACTCTTGTCAAATGATATGATTTTAAATGCATTTGATTGTAACAAAATTTCATTGGAAGGATCTAATTCTTATGATATGATCTCATTGATCATTATTTATTAATGATGGTTCCTTTATCATATGTCTCAATTGTATTGATATGACAACGGGTTAGGCCATGACTCACAATTTATGACATATGAATGATTTGGTAAGAACATTGTATATTATGATCATGATATCATAACATTATGAATATATTATTTATTGATATGATCATTGATTGAAAAATCCCATGATAAACCCATAATAAGGATCTCAGCTAACCCTTTATCATGTTTCCATTTTCCATAGGTTATAATGAATGGTTTTGTGTTGGATATTCCTGGTAAGGGTACATTGAGAGAAGAACTATAGGGGATATGTTGTTTTTAATTCATGAAATAAGTTTATTAGGTATCCTAACATTAAATATATTAAACCTTCATTATATTGGGATGTTTATTATTGTGAAATGTATTAAATATATTTCAATAATGACATATTATAAGTTTTTTATATGTGTGGATTTCCTCAGTCAGAGTGTGATTCAAATCATACAATGGGATTTTTTCAAAATTTGGATCTACCTTGAATTCATAAGAACATACTTACGAGTATCCAGATTCATACAAATGTTTAGGTTAAAGACATAAGAATTTGAGTATATGTTCTGGGTGCAGTGGAAGTGTGTGATAGGAAGTACCCAACATTTTTTTCTTCAATAGTTAATGATAAAATCGAGATCTAAATAATGATGAATGTTTTGATCTATGAAATTGAATCAATTAAATAGATAACGAATAATGAACTCGAAACTGGAGAGAGGATCGTGAAATGTTATTTATGATTAATTTAATTAAATAAAGAATCACCTTTAAGGAATTATTTTATCATCGATGAATTTAGAGATCGATCTACGAGCCACTGTCGTTGTGTTGTAGAAACCATTTTTAGATTTCCACTACGATGATACACATGTCTTCCATAAATCTCCCTATATAGATGAATGAATCATTGGTTTCTAAAAAGGAATATCCTTACACATACTTTGTCCGCCTTTGATTTCATCGTGACCCACTTCCAAAGCGTTCACCATGATCAAGTGGAGGAGGATTTCTCTCCGTTCATGAGAGAATTCTTAAATAAGGGAGCTCTCTTGGATTTATAGGATTCACCAAATCTGTTGTGAAAAACCAAGGAAAATTTATTTTATCTCATTTAGAAGAAAACATATTTGGGTATCTATATTTCTAGAGATAAAATAGAATAATTTCACAAGATCCCTCAACTATTTATTTAATCCAATCAAATCTCTATGTCAAATAATAATATTATTATTTTCATTTCCCAATATGTTTTTACTTCTGAATTAAATTTGGATATTATTAAATTAAATAATATTAAAAATTTATTATTTAAAAATGGACCATTACAATTAGTCTATCATTCTTCCAGAATATTTATCGGGCTTTTAATAATGTCTATTTATTTCTTAAATAATCATCAAAACATTATTCATTAATAAATAAATAAATATTACATTCAGTAAATAGAAAATTATGATTAATATGAAATAAATCATGCATGACTAATTATTAAACCTAATATGGGAATAATATTTATTGAAACTATCTAATAATACATAATAATATATTATGTTCCTTAGATCATGGATACACTTAGTCTGTGACCCTCAAGGCCTCTTTCAAAATTGAATTAGAAAAAGAATCATAGAGTCCAAGGTTATCATCTAATAACACACCAAGTTATCCATAGAGAAAGATGTTAACGCCACAACAACATTTTACATAATAAAAATTCTTAGATTGAAATATAATCCCTTTTTCTTGACATCTCTAAACAAGCATGTGGCATGGTAGTTCCATTAAACTATGTGCTTGATTTATCTTTCTCAACCCATGTGCTTGATTTTTCTTTCATCATGGTTTTCATCAATATATCTATGTTTTGAATCATAATACTCATTATGAATAATTTTATATTCTAAGAACCGATACACATGTATCCGTATTGGAAAATAAAATGACACATAAATATTGATATTTTACAGGTGGGTCTCGTTCTCAGAATATCCTACTACATATTACCAAGGGAGTACACTATTAAGAGGTTCTCAATGTTCTATGAGCATCTACCCTTGATAGTCGGTATAATTTGTGTCACTTAGATGATATCATCTGGATAACGAACATATATCCAGGAATAGTATTCTAGCATTTCTAAGTTCTCATCATTATGGGAAACTACTATGAACATTTATTGTGACAGCTACTCTTAGGACATTATCACATATTTAGCTATGCGTAAGAATAATATTTATGTGATAATATGTTTATTAATATTCATTACCATGAATAAAAGTTATCAAAATTTACATATAAATTTGTTCTAGGGAACCAACTCAAATAGAGTTTCACTTGCACTATAACCTACTACTGACAATGTTCATTCTGTTAGTTCTCACATGATTCTCATGCTTCAATTGAGATCGGCCTTTAGTCAAGGTTTCTTCCATGATCTCTAATGTGGGTACATTTATTCCAGAAAATTTACCCTAATGATATAAATCCCTCATGATTCAAAACTTCTAGAGTATATATTTTTTCTATTGGTGTATCCTTTTCTCATTTTAATGAGAAACTACTGTAGTATTATCATAATAAAATGTTATGGGATCCTTACCACTAATTAACACATAATTATCTTGGAAAAAGGTCAGAATACAATATTGTTCCTATATTACATTAAAAGATGCTATATACTCTCCCTTCAATATAGAATTAGCAAAAACTGGCTACATTAAAATCTTCTATGTCCCATATCCTCCAATGAGATAGAAAAATTTTTTTTATTATAAAATTAGATCATTATGATCTATCTGGAAACTAGAATCAGAATGACCCATTATAACTATGTGATCATCTCCTCTGTGCACCAAAAATATATCCTTACTTCATCTTAGATAGAAAAGGATAAAATTAATATCAGTCTAATATTTTTCTCTTGTATATACATGATTTCTTCCAACCATGGTCAGTACATAGGAAATATCAAGTCAGATATATAACTTGGAATATATGATTGATCATATCACTGAAGCATATGAGATCATACTCATTCTCAATTTCTCTAGTTTTTCTTATGAAACATTTTCTTATAAATATGTAATCCATTCAACACATGAACCAATCAATTCTTGGATTTTTCTAGAGTAAATCCATTTTAAAACTAGTCAGTATATTTAAATTGACTTGGTCTAAGATTCCACTTGGAAATTTCATGAATGTTCTTGATCCCCTGAATATAGGCTACTTCATCTAAGTCCATCAGGGAGAAAAATGTGTTTAACTAGTCCTTAATAGACTGCAATAGTGGTATCTCATTTACAATAAGTATATTTCATCAGCTTAAAATTCTAGAATATTGACCAAATTTATACTAAACCACTTTTAAAAACATGGTGTACATACAATTTTAATGAAACCAAATTCTTAAATAGCTTCATGAAATCAAAGTTTATATGACCGAGATACATTCTTTACTCCATAAATGGATCACTATATCTTGAAAATTAAATTGGCATATCTTGGAGTCACAAAAAATTCATGTATTTTCATATAGAAATCCTCCTGATGCTTCCCATTATAGAATTAATTTTTGACAGAAATCTTATATATCTCATACTCATGGTATGATTAATTATCAAGTTGATTTATAATGAATTTAATCATGGAAACTGGTGAAAATTTCCCACTATAGTCAATTCTTATATTAAATTTAAACCCTTTTTTCTGTATCCTTTATTTATAGGTATTTACTTATATTCCCTATCCATTTTCTCTTCAAATATAAATTTTCATCGAACCAGATATATATATATATATATATATATATCAACTTGTGCATTGACGAGAAACAAAACATGGTTCTGTTAAATGCAATCCATTTAAAAATTCATGATTTCCTTCCATCATGCTACATTTCAGCTTTCTACTACCTCCTTGGATGTTAAAGGATCTTTATATTTTTCAATAATGTTTCACTATCCTCTATGGATAGAAAACTATATCTCTCTTATTCTATTACATCTCTTACACTCCATTTCAATAATTCTATTTTAGAAACTTCTTCTTCCCTGGGAACCTATGTAATTTGTTCTTATTCTATATCTTGTGTATCCTTGGAATAAAATTCATTGATGATAATATTTCATGTAGTATACTTATTTAGTATGTTATCCCTATCATGAATGATTACTCGTCTAGTGACATCCACATTATTATTTGAGGGGTTTTATATGTAATATCCCCTTAATCCCTTTGGAAACCCTATAAAGATACACTTTGTGCTAAGGGAGATTATTTATTTCCTGAGAAGGTCTTAACAAATTCCCCACAACCCCATACATGTGTATGTGAAAAAACTGTTTTCATTCTTCTTCACATATCGAAGGTAATTCCATTTTACACTTTAGTTGGAACTCAGTTTGATGTTTATGCCAATGTTTGTAATGTATATCCCTAAAAGGATTGTGTAAGATGTTCATGAATCATTATCCTCCATACCATTTCCAACACGTTAAGATTCTATGTTTCTATATCTCCCATTGTGGTGTATAAGGTTGATTGAGTTGAGATATAATCCCAAACTCCTATAAAAATCCAAAGGACTCTTGTTTAGGTTTTTCACTACCACGATCCGATAAATGATTATTTTTGTTCATACCATGTTGATTATCTATATTATTATTGAATTATATTAATATCTCTAAGTACATGGAATTATTCTTTATAAAGTAGAGATAAAAATATTCTCAATACAATATTAAATTTTATGAAGTAAGAATATCTACCTCCAGCTTCTACAAGAAATGGTTCAAAAATATGGGTGTATACGAATCCTAGAAGCCATGGGTCCTTTTAGACTTTCCACCAAAGAGAGGTTTTTTCATTTTCCATTTTAATCATGTCTACCATATTTCTATTTGTATAAGCTCAGATGTGTCAAAATAGCCATATTGATAGAGATTTTTCAAATTCTTTTCATTTATAGGTCTAAAAAACTAGTTTCAAATCTGGATGTTTCCCGGGCCATGTGAAAATGATTCATTATACATTTATAACTATTGGTTTTTGTAATTTATTACAAAAAGTAAGTTATTTAAATGTTCAATACCATAATATATGATGTCCTTATAAAAGAGAAAACTTTTATTTCCAAATTTGGAAATAAACCCATTTATATATAGGCATGATACATAAATTTTGTTTTTTGTAATTGTGGCTACATAATAAAGATCATATGAAACCAACAACATTCCCATTGGAAATGAGAGGAGGTAGTCACCACTAGATAGAGCATCTGGACTTACACCATTATACTTTCTCAGATCCACCTCTCCTAAGGAAATCTTTCTGAATCTACATGGTTTCTGGATTTAGATATAGATGATAGGCCCAAAAGATATATCAAATACCCAATGTGTAGATATTTAACTATTACATTTAATAATAAATGAAAATTTATATTTCCCTTTATTTTGGGTGTAGTTCCTCTTTTAGTGGACTGACTTTCAACATGAAAAACAAACTACGTCCTTTTATTTTCCCTGTATCTGGAACATTTTCTTCCTAGAAGGAAGGTTCTTGGGATCTTTATACTATTTATAAATTTTGTGTCACTTTTCCATGTTCTTACTTTTCTTATTCACAATAAGGTTTTTCGGTTGGTCACACCTCATGTCTTTGTCTACATAGGAAATTAATATATTATGATATGAAATATTCTTCTAATTATTTATCATATTGTTATTAATAATAAATCTAGAGGATGTCTTGGGTAGTGATGTAGGAATGATATCAATTATTGAATCCTCAACAAATTTAATACCTACGATGTATATGTGTTCATTATTGACAATCAGTCTAACTGAATGAGGGATATAAGGTGGAAAATCTCTATTAATATTTGTGAAAAAAGCATTATAGATCTCTTAACTTTCTTATCTTTCCTTCTCTTGATAGAGACCCTGAAGGCGAGACAACATGTTATACACATTAATGTATTCATATTTCTTCAAAATCACATTAGACCTTTATTATATCATGAAGAATTTAACATCTATGTCATAATTAAGATGGTTCTAAAAGTGATATATCTTTTCATCACTTTATTCATTACCAGGAAAAATTGGCAAAGCTTATCTGAACACATATAATTTTCCATTCATGGAAAAGGATGAAACATATGTGCCTTTTACACTCAATGAAATTTGTGTCAGCGAGGTGGTTTTCCTTCTCAAGTATATAAAAAAAAAGATATGTTTGATGCCATTTTAATGATTTTTATAAAAAATAAAATAAAATGGATTTTCGAACATTATTTGATAAAATTTAGACAAATAAATAAATAATATTTTTATTAGTCTCCCACTATTTTATCAACATTCAATTGGCCTCACCATTGGCTTCAGAATATCCCTTTTCTTTTAAATTATACTAGAAGTGATCAATATTCCGCTTCTCATTATAAAAAATTGGGTTGGATAAGAAAAATTTAATGGGTTTATATTGGAATTCGAAATTCCATCTACATTAACTCACTCTTCCTTGTACTTTTCAGTGGACTCCCCCATCTTTAAATCCTTAAAAGGTATTTCTTTATCCTTTTCCTCTCAGTTTCTCGATTTCCTGGTTTGGATGTAAACCCATGATGTAAATAAGACAATTCAACTCAAAACATCAGGATAGAATTCCCTAATAATTGAATTAACCCCAACATGGGTTGGTCAAGAACTTTGAACTATTGTTTTATTTTAACTAATTTAATGTAAGACTACAATTGATTAATATTTTATTTATGGATTTTCTCCTTTTATGCATAAATTATTAATTGTCATTTTTATCAAATTATTGTTAATTTGAAGTTGTTTTAATTAAGTGATTAATCGTTGATTAGATAATATTTAATCATAATCCAGTTTATTTTAGTTATATCATGAATTTATGTTCATTCATTAATTAAGGGATTGTAACAAAACATCTATTATAAAATAACAATGCAACTAAAATAAATAAAATAATCACGGGTATGATTATTATCTTATACTAGTGGTTTGTTTATCTACCAGTTTACAAATTGACTACTGGATTAGGGGGAAAACACATTGAATTGATTGAGCTACTAATTACATATTTCTACCTGTCTAACTATGTATCTTATTGGATTGGTTTCACCTCGACTGCAGAATGGAACTGCCTCCCCAATCTTGGGAGTTCACTCATTACATATACCTTTTACTCACAAAAATGTGAGGTAAAATGGGGTCTACAATAAATAAACCATGTGAACGCATTACATAAAAAATTATATGAGTGATGTAATGAAGGACAATAATTTAATTTAATATTAAATTAAATGAAACCAATCACATTAAATGGTTGGGTCCATTTTATGATCATCCATATGCATGCAACGTGTAACACATTTAAGAAAACATACAAAATATTCATAATCATTCATATTTAAGATAAATATTTCTCAAATAGATTATTATTTATCTTTAACTAATCAATTCATTAATCATAATTATCATCAGAGTTTTCTTGAGATTCTATTCGATTATAATTTATAAAAAAATTATAAATTTATTTAAAATTAACCATGTACATAAATTTACAGTGTCGGATACATGATGAATTCACATTTTAAACATCCCCAAATGTATTATACACATATACTGTTTTACTCTTTTTACATAAATAATACACAACATATCACGTACATTCACAACATGTACTTCATGGATGATTACATGAATTACATGGTTTTCAGACCTGTATATTCTTCAATGCTTGCAGAGTAATAACTTGGATTATGTATCATACATGATATGGATATCTTAACATTACACATATAATGATTAAACACACACACACACACACACACAGAGATATATATATATATATATATACAAAAACCTATCACATGGTATTCCCTTGATTTTCATCCACACACATGTATATGTATAAAGGTTTACACTGTATAATAAATAGGTTTTAAATATGCATAACTTGGTATAGGAACATGAAATGTGCATTCATGCTACACAGTGTGTTTATATCTCACCATCTATCCGAGGTATATTCCTAGGGACTTTGCTTTTGAATTGTGCCACATAAATTAGAGTACATGACGTGTCCATTGGGCTACATGTCATGTGATATCCAAATTAAATGGTCACTAGTCAGGTAGGTTTTGTGTTGAAATACATGAATTTTCATTGAATAAAAGGGGCTAAATTATGTATACAAGGGCTAAACAGTGTGTAATATAGTTGGCAGTGATCCATTATCTTCTAATAAACATGTAGTGCTATTAAATAATGCAATTTTTTCATAAACACAAATTAATTTTAATATAAATTCTAATGAATTAAGCATGAAAACATGAATTGTAGCTCTAGATACGTGTAATTTCTTCATGTATTGTCCATTTAGAAACCCTTAAAAATCCATATGAGTTCCTCGATTTTATTTTATTTATAAATTTAATCATCTCAATTATATCAGTGAAAAATGAAGGACTAATAAGTAGATTTAGCGGTTCGGATTAAAACTATAACTAAAAATGAAATGAAAAAATAAATTAAATCTGCATAAATATCCAACAATGTATAAATAATTATGAATAATTATGTGACTACTCTGATATTACATATAGGTTTCATTAATAGAAGAATCATCCCATAAGGGGTTCCCAATAAGATTTTTTTCATAATCAATGATCAATCTGAGATCTTTGCGATAATGAACACCATAATCCATAGAATTGGATTAATGAAATAGATAATGGATAATTACACTGGAACCAGAGAGTTTATCATGAAATTATATTTAAAATTAATTTAAATAAATAAATAATTACCTTTAAGTATTTCTTTATTCCATGAGGAATCTAATTACAGATCCATGGTCCAATATCATTGCATTGTAGAAAAAAATGTAGATTCCCTCTAACAGTGATCCACAAATGTTCCCAAAATCTATGGACATATTCAAAAGAATATATGGTACTAGTATGGAAGATCCATTCACTTGCATCATCTAAATTTGGCTACTCTAAGACCCACCTCCAAGCATTCTCCTTGATCAGGTGTAGGAGGAATGATCTATGTTCTTGGGAGCATTCTGGGAGAAGGGAGCTCTTTATTAATGAAAGGATTGTTTAAATCCATTGTGCACAACCAAAAAAATTAATTGGACCTCTTTTATAAAAAATAATAATTGTTTATTTATATTAAACATTTTAAAATAAAATATTTTCACATGTTCTCAAAATTATTTATTTAACTCTAGAAAAACCACATGTCAAATAATAGAAATAAAATAATGATTTCTAGACATGCGTATAAGTTTTGAAGGGAGATCATTAGTCTTAAAAGGATTATCCAAAACCATTGTGTACAAAGAAGAAAAATGAATTTTAAATATTTTATAAAATAGAATAATTTTGTGTTTATATTACACTTTTTAAAATAAAATAATTTTATAATTTCCCATAATTATTTTTTCATTCTAGAAAAATCCCATTTCAAATAATAACAATAATATTATCATTTCTCAACATGTGCGTATGTATTTAATTAAAATTACATTTTATTTAGCTATGTAATATTCATTATTTATATTTATCCCTAAAAAAATAATCTTATTATTCCATTCCACTATAATAATTATCAGAATTTGAAAAATGACTATTTAAATATTAAATAAATATCACAACATTACTCTCAAATAAATAAATAAATATAAAAGTAACTAAATTGAAAATTATCATTTATTTGAAAATGATTCTTGAATAATTATTAAAACATGTATAGGAATAATATTTATTCAAACTATTGAATAATATATATGAATATATTATCTAAATGATATTCAAGATACAGTTAATGTGTGACCCTCTAGGCCATTTTCTCAGTGGCATTAGGTGAAACAGTGTAAAGTCCAAGGTTAGGATCTGTAAACACACCAAGGAACCTATAGAGAAATAATATAATTCCACTACAATATGTTACCTCATATGGATTATTATTGTGTAATATAATCCATTTATCTTGATATCTCTATTTAGGAAGCTTTCATGATATTCTCATCAACCAATGTTCTCAATTTCCCTTTCATAGACATTCTAGTAATTGAACATCCCTATAGAAACTCATGGACATGGATTTATTTAGTATATCTCATTTCCATCAATGGTCTTGAGATATCAACTTTTGTTAATCAACAAAAGTGAAAAATCATTTCTCTTAGTATTCCTTAACGCAATATTACTCGTGACCTACCCAATATATCCTACTTCACTGTGAACAACAATAACCACAGTTTTCATCAATACATCAAATTGTGTTACTCATAATACTCACAAATAATTATATTAATGTCTAAGGACTAACAAAAATGTTCGCAAATATGATTATCCAATGAAACATATAAATGTGGATTTACTACTCGCATGTCTCATTCTCATAATATCCTAATGGATATTACCAAGGGTGTGCACCATGAGAATGTTCCTAAAACTCATATCGGTCTCCACCCCTGATAGCCGATATCATTTATGTACCTCAAATTTTATCATCCGGCTATAGAATATATATTCATGAATAGTTTCATGGCACATCCAGGTTCCCATCCTAGAGGTGATCTACTATGACCATTGAGTACGAAAGCCAGTCTTGGGACATTATCACATAGTAAATTTTGAAGAATAATAGTAATGATGTTATATAGAGTTTATTAATATTCAAAAAAATGTGTACAAGTTATCATAATATACATAGAAGTTGGTTCTTGGGAACCAACTTCAACATTGGGTAATAAAAAACTCATACATATGTTGTTTTTCACAAAAAAATTAATATCATAAAAACATTAGAAACATGTAGACAAAATTATATAAAATTACGAATAAACAATAAATAATAATAAAAATTGATATATCATTATTTTCCTCTAATATATTTGAAACCCTCTAAGTTGAATTTATATATTAATTTCAAAACTCACCTTATAGGGAATAAACTAGGATCTCATTATTTTATGCAAATATATCCAAACTATTTGAGGTATTTGAAATTACCAAAAACATTTAAATGTAACGGATAGAATCAACTCAATAAGAAGGTTTAATGGTCCCATAAATACTAATATAGTATTTGTTTTCAATAATTTTTGTTCATAATCAATACCCCTAGAGAACCATATAATGTATTTGATTATTCTTCTAAGGTATTTTTAATTTTCAATATTTATTGGGGATTATTTCCAAAGGATAGAGTGGGGTCCATTATGTTTTTATTGTCTAATTTTGAAGACTATGAAAACAGATTAGATATTTATAAATAAATTTGATTCTATACGTATTTCTTAGGACTTCATACAATGTTTTAATTACTATGTATGATTAATAAAGAGATTATTTTTCATAAACATGACAATCTGTCTCTTATATAGTAAAAAATATTTCTTGAGTAATTTTACGTGTTACAAGAATAAAATTATATAAAAGTAATCATAATTTTGTTAATATTGATTCCAAAATTTCAAATCATGCATATTATTTCTGGGTTCTCAATATTTATAAACAAATGGATATATTTTTATAAAAAAAATAAAAAATGACACATGTGATGATAAATATGTCAAATCACGAAATTATTGGTTTCATGGGAATAATTTAATCACACATAAATGAAAATTTTAATATAATATTTAAAAAAATAAATAATGAATACCAATTATATGTATTTTATATTCTTTAATGACATTTAATTTAATTTAAAAATGATAATTTTGTTATCTATTTGAAGGGATTGTACGCATCCTTCCAAGTAGATATTTTAACAATATAGGAATGAATATTAAGATGATCAATTTTATATGGGATTTTTAGAGATAATCTCTTAGATATTTGCAAATGATTATCCTTGATCCTGATTCATGTTGATATACGTATTCAAATGGGAGGTTGAAGTAAGAAGTAATTTTAGTGAAAATTTGTGATATAGAGGATTAAGATCATTCCTAACTAACGCTTTAATGAATTAAATACATATTACTAATCATTATTCAATAATACTAATTTTTGTTTTCATTTCTTACATGTTGTTCACTAGTTCTATTATCTTGTTTTAGAGATCCATCAAGTTTATTTATAAAAACATGTATATGGATTGTTATTGATATTAAAATAGAATCTATTTAGATCGAATATATCTATAGAGACCCCATTAATTCCTTGAATGACTTTGTAATATGTTTAGTAGATCATGAATTATATTATCATGCACACCTATTGTGAAATGAACTACCTCACTTATGGTCTTACAAAAAAGGGAGTAACTGAAGAGGTTATTTTTCTCTATAACTCCCTACATATTGATATTCTTCCTAAATTTCAATAAAAAAAGTAAAATACTATCTTTCATACTATTTGAATCATGTTTTCCCATTATTAAAGATCTTTTTAGCATACTTTTATAAAAAAATGATGCAATGTTCATGAAGCTAGGCGTTGAGACGGTGGATGATTTTGATTCCCTATGTGCCTGTAATTTTTTTTATTATAATAATAAATATAATTTTCTATGATTATTGAATGTTTATTTAAAAATAATGGTGATATCCATAAATTAAGTATTTGATAAAAATATGAGACCATTGGGGAATATGGAATAGAGGATTTACATTTGGTTTGACATAAAGTAGTTTGACACTGTGCATTCGGATAAGGCAGCCACTAGAGGATGTGTTATGTTAAATAATTATTTATTTTAATTAATTTATTTAATCCTAATTACATATATAATATTTTTTTTATGAATAATCACAAGGGTCTACTACATAACCATCGGACTATTGAGTGTAGGTGCCATTATTCATTAATGGTTAATTGATATCGGGAGACAATCAACCACCAGGTCAAGGAGGATCGAGAAGAAATGAACACAATATATCTTCCCCCAGAGTTGGATAGAACATTATTCACCAATTATGTATCTAAATCAAGGTATGAATAATCATTTGTGATTTCTTCCCTTATTATTAATATATTGAGCATGATTAATTCCACTTATTTTATCTACGATTAATCTGAGCCTTTTCATACACTAGTGTATTGGTTTTTCATTTGATTATTAAATTAATTCATGTCATGACATGTTTCTAATCCTAGTTGTAACCAATATATAATCAGTGGATATGATCTCCTAGAAAATGATCAATACACCCTTGGTTTATTTTGTTTTCCCTAAACAATTATTCTCATTCTTCATTATTGGATTGTGGGACCACGATTCGACTATTAAAGGGTGGGATCAAGCACAATCAAGCCCTATAATTCATGAAATATTCATGTGATATGAAAATATTTATTCTTAAGAGATTTATTAAGATGTTTTTCATGACATGGTTTATTATTACCTTGAATTTGGTTTTCGTTGCGAAATTTCAATGACAGGAGGTGTGTAGGGTGTGTGATGGGCTACCATGGATTAGAGGATAAATATTTATGGCCACCAAAGGCCCAAAATTGATAAAAGGAATCTTCAAATTAAAATTTCTAGTAAGAATGTAGATGAAAAAGAAGCAGATAAGTTAAATCAGGATCACGTTGAGAATATCTAGATTTTTTTGGAACAGCTAACTGTTTGTCATGTAGTTTACAGGACACACAACATATAGAACCCGTGATATATTGGATTGAGTTTTTAGGTTGATCTAAATATCACCATACATGTGGGACCACCACATTCTGTGTGTCTTGTTTTGGAGACATATCATGTACTCTGGGACTGCACATACATGGACATGACTGGGAATAGGATGTGTACACAAAAACATGAGATGAAGGAAACTTGCATGGTTAGGAGAAAGAGGATTGTCCCTAGGTGGCTGAGATTTTTATTTCAGTCCCAATACATTCCATTTATAGAGACATGTACATGTAGTTATATACTGGTGAAGGACACATAGAGGTAGTAGAGTGGGGCCACATCCTGTGTGAGTCTCTTACATACCACATACCTTCCATTTAGAGTAAAATTCTACCTCTCATATATCCTTCATATTTAATAAAATTTTTTCCAAGAGTTTATATTATAGTGTGTATTTTTTAATTTTAATTTTATGGTGAATGTCATCGTATATTTAATGATATAATGTTAGATGTAATGAGTGTGATTATTCTTTAGGAGGAACATGATGATGATAGTGATCATAGAGGATCATTAGAGTGGAACCCTCCAGATGGGAAAGGGAATGGTATGTCCTTTGATATATAGGACGGAATCCTCCTACTATGATATGGAATGGTTTCTCTATCCATCTTCAATGTGGATCCAACCTATTGGGACAAGACATCTGTCCTCTATACATCATAAGAGTGTAACCCTCTAACATTGAAACAAAATGGGATATCTAACCATTGAGTGGAACTTTCCTATAATATTAGGGTATAGTTCCTCTGTCTATTAATATTTATCGTGGAACCCTCAAGCTGAGTAAGCTCATGGGACATATTCAATTATAGTATAACCCTCTGACGGAGTGTTTTCATGGGTATTCTACCAATAGAGTGGAGCCCTCCAATAGATTTATGGAATAGATCATCTACCAATAGAGTGGAACCCTCATATGGTGTTAGTGCATGGGTCGTCTATCCACAATGATGAACCCCTCTATAATAACATGAAATGGGACCTAAAACTAGATATTATACCCCCTTTACTATGTGGAATAGTGGTGATTTGTGGCTTTACATGGATATATATATTTAGGTTATCATGTGTGGAGATAGTCATTGTTTGTGGACCTATAGAAAATGATAGAAGACTCATTTCCAAGACAATGTTGTGAGATAGAGAATCCCATTCTCTCTCATCTGGGCTTCTTTTATGAGAATATATCCTTTTTTATTGGTTTTCATTTCTATCATGTAATAGGATGATCTGTTTATATATATTTTTTATCTTACTACTACCCTTTCATATTTTAGGGAGTCATATTGGGTATGTATATACTCACCAATGCATGGTGTTTTCCAACAAGTATCATGTGTTTTTATGATTAATGGTATCTTGAATGTGATTTTATTGGATAATGGGGATACTATAGTGCATTAGATGACATACAATGGTCATGTATAAGAGATCAAGGGCCAGTATATCTTAACATTTACATTTCCAAAAAAAAATTCATTTTTAGATTTTATTCTGGTTGTGTTTGTATTTATCCCCTTTTTCTATTATTAGAATACATTTTCATACAATTATTTTATATAGAGTTTTTTATAAGAATGATTATTACTCTAGGAATTTCTTTATTTTCTTTTATTACTCTCTATGTTTTCATAGAGAAGACATACAGGTACATGGGAAAAGGTCTGACCTGTTGGTTATTCCTTTTGGTTCTTGTCCCCATCCCCTAGCCTATGGATGTAGGCTTAGGGTATTTATGGATTGGGTCCCATTTTGTAGGGAAATGAATGTTATAAATCAATGAAATTCATTCCTTACTATGATTCTTGGAATTTTCCTCATACATGGATTTTTTTGGTACATTGGGAAATTGTTTTTTAGTATTCCATGTTAAGAATCCAAGATATAATACTCAATTTTTGTGTGGTATACAAAATATCCATTCCCATGGACTCTAGAAATTTTGTTATTGACTTGGAATATAAATACAATGGTTGAGAGGGTCAATGGTTAATGCATCGTATAGGATTGAGTCCTTGACTATCCATCACGAGTCATAGAATCATGTATATATGTTCATATGAACATGGTACATGTTTATTATCTTTTAAGTATTATTTCATTAAAATATCTAGTTGGGATTCCAATTTAGGATCGAGATTGTGATCAGATGTGTGATGAGTCATTAGATCATGGTATTTCAAGTGATATCTATTATCCAACTGAACAGGTAGTGGCAGTCCACCAATCTGGTAATAGTGAGTCCTAGTAGACGATGCTGAGGATACCAATACAATTAGTCCACTACATGAGTTTTAGTTCTAGTTTCCAATAAAGTTTCATTGTGATATAGATCACCAAGAAACAGAGGATTTGATATAGTCATCAATCCAAGTATTTAGGATTATGTGGACACCTATGGATTAGGTGGTTTCAAAGGAAGACATCATTTTTCATGGATCAATTCGGCACTAGTGAAGTATATTTAAGAAGATCCATGATGATTCCACACTATCATGGGACATATTACAAAATATATATCATGAGGTGTACCACAACTCATGTGTGTGCTCAGTTTGGATTCGGAAGATTTTGGACCTGCATAAGGGAGGGATGGTAGTTTATGATTATTCCCTTGACAATACCTGATACTCCCTCATCATTATTTGAGATAAATTCTTCCGAGTGTGGATGATTGACCAGGGTATCTATATAGATATTTTTTCAATTGTGGTACCCCTATGCATTTCATCTTATGTTAGAATGTTGGAGAGAGTGATGGTGATAGAGAGATTTTTATCAAATGGACTCCATGCAGCTAAATGTGGATGTGGGTTTGATGGCGATGAGTATTCTATAAAATCTAGTAGGTTCCAGTTGGCATGAAATTTCTGTAGGAGATATTTTCATAACAAGTCATAGAGTTGTCATTGTGTGTCATAGGGACCATGCAGTAGACTAGGGTAGCCCCAATAGGGTAACTACAATAAATGTTATTAGTGATGTCACATGATATGGGATTTCCAATCCTAAAATGTTTAGGAGTGCATGAAGATAATAGATAGGCCACCACATTAGAGGTAGAACTAGGATCATTGATCTCCCAAGAGAGGGAATGGTGAACCCTATAGAGGCATATCTTGAAGAAAAGTAGATGGGGATCTAGGATGCGAAGATATGGGTGATGGATCAAAATATGATCTCCATAAAAAAAACCACTAGGATTCCTCGGTAAGTCTTAAGGATCAGGATGCTATGACTTTGGTCTTTTAGAGGCTATAAAGGCATGTGACCTACTGGGTCTATATATGATTATATGCATGATCGATTTTTATTCAACTCTCTCTTCAGTACTAGTAGATGTTGGTTCAATTCATTACATCATCTCTTTAATCTTATGGAAAGGTATTGTGCTCCAAATTGAGGCTGTATCCCATCATAAATTCCTACAGGTGACTTTTGGGACCATTTATTCATTCACTTTTATCATCCGTAAGTGAAAGCTATCACTTTGTGGGGAATGTTTCTCATGAGAGATTTGGGTCATCATAAGGAAATTTTATGATGTCATTTCAGTATGGAATAGTTGTTCATGGTCCATGCCCACAATATCTATCCTCATATATGTTTATAATACATCCACATTGATGGGAAAATATTATTCATTGTGTATGATAGATATATCATGGCATGATGAGATGGTTTCAAAAGCAGGTGGATTAAATCCATCACACATTAGTAGCTAAGTATATCCCTAAGCATAATATGATCTTTAGGAATATATATTTTATTAGTGACGAAGGATTCCCTAGATAAATTCTCCAAGGATATTTTGGAACAAACTCTTAGGTGGGATTTATAAATTTTCATCATCTTTCATCTCAAGGACACTCTGATATATTCTATGACATTTCAGATGGACCATAACAAACTCTAAGAGCTGTGGTTGTAGTTGTAGGACCATTGAGAGAATGTTTCTGTCTAACGTAGTGTGTACCCTTGGTATATCTAGTGTTTTTTGTGAGTAATTTGGATGATAGATTTTGGATTTGTGTTTTTTGTCAACCCCTAACCCAAGACATAATAATGGTAATGTTTCAATTGCATAAGATTCACCATCTCATTGGTATGTTTTGAGGTGAGGAGTGATTCTGAATGATTGATCTCGGGAATGGGTATAAGAAATTGAGAATTCATGATGTTGATATTTGAAAAATAGAATTTTTATGTTAATATATACAATATGATTTTTTTATAATGCCTATCTAAGTTATGAATTTCAACGATATATTTATGACATTTTTTAATCAGATATTCCTTCCGTACATGGGACTATATATTTTTTTCTTTATTTATGACATACTCATATAATATTTTATAGATGAGGATCATGTAAAGCACTTTAGGATGGTCATAGATATTATTTGGAAGCACTAGAATTATAGAATTATTTCGAAGTTACAATTCTAGATCCATGGGGTTTTCATTATTTGTAATGTAACTTATGAACATGGATTATTTTTGGAAATATTAAAGATTAATGAAGTGATATTGGGATCCACCTAAGAGTGTGTAATTGGTGCTTAGATTTCATGGACAGGTGGTGTATTGCATGACATTTTTGGCAGACCTATCTAGGATTGTAACCTATTTCACCACCCTAATGTATAAAGGTAATCCATTTACCACGATTGAGTTGTTATTGAGAGATCTAAAGGATCTGATGTTGGGAATGATGAGTGACTCCATTTCAAGACTACTACAGGAGTCAATGGAGAACATAGGGTATTTAGGTGCCTCTAGAGCTAGGCATGGGTGCATATCGATGTCTAGGTATGACATTATCACATATGGGTTGAAGTAGTTGAAACCCCCGGAGTAGAACTATGTTACTCATGAACTATGCTTGGCAGTGGTAGTCCTGTATCAGGGTATTTTAAGGTAATATTTTTCCTGATATCACTTTTTTTACATAGACAATTGTAGTATCAAGAATAACTTTACATATAGAGACATGAAACTGAGATTGTGGCACTAATTTTAGTTCTTGTATAAAAATATATTTGAGATATTATATACTATGAGGAAGGGAAAAATGGTGGAATATTCCCCTTGTAGGAAGTCCCATGCTCATTTAGTGGAGGATGAATCATTGTAGTAAGATTCCTTGTAGCTGGCCGTAGTTCTGGAGATGGTGCATGTTTTCTTCCATTGATGGTGTCCATTCCTCCGCTCCTATTTCATGTGTCAGAGTCCTAGTTTGTATAAATTGAATGTGATATATTATGTGACCAGATATCTTAGAGTGATTCACCAGATTCATTTTATGATAGTGGGAATCACAAAATCCTTTTTGAGTGATAGATATTGGTCCCAATCATGGTACAATATGGTATTGTGAGAGTGTTTAGTACCTAACATTTGGAAATAAATACCGGTGTAGGTAATGTATAAAGAGACCATAAATGATAGTTTTATTGGGTGGAATATGATGGGTCAAAGTTCAGTTGATATCATGATGCCTCACATGTCAATAGGTGAAGGATAATCACCATGTTCAACAAAGATTTTCATAGCCTCTTATGATCCTAGATTGAAAATGGGATGATATATCCATTGACATTGTGACGGGTCTTCCATGGATAGTGAGAGGTCATGACTCCGTGTGGGTGATAATTTAATGACTTATAAAGTATGAAAACTTCCACACTATCAGGGAGAAAGACAGGGGGAGAGTTTGGCGTAGTGGTACATGTAAGAGATGTTCTCATTTATGGAGAACCCTCAACAAATTTCACTAACCATGATGTGATGTTCACATCACAGTTGTGGATAGGCATGATGGATGCACTCAAATTCTAGATGATGATGATTATATAATTTCACCCCCAGACATATGGGAATACCGAGAACAATATCTAGGTGGTGGAGGATATATTACTGGATATCATGTAAGACATTATTCTAATCTTGGATTATCAGATTCCCTTTGTGGGTTATATTATAATTATATACATCACTCTTCTTTCTGCGTGGAACATTTCAAGGCCCTAGAAGTGATACCCTATAAGTAGATTTTATGATTAAATTCGATTGGTGAGGAATCTCTCATTGGGACATAGGTAATGTAGGAGATGAGGGAGAAGTTCCACTTGATATGTGAGTAAGTGAGGACATATCAGATCCGGTATAAATCTTGTGTAGATTGATGTCATAGGTCATTGGAGTTTTATTAAGTAGACCACCATTTCTTGAGAGTCTCCCCATGACAAGGACTATATATATTCATATAAGGATGAATGTTATCCCTGAGTTTCATTATGATGTTCAAGGACTTATAGTGGATTGGTGAGGTTTCCTCCTACTTAACCTTACCCCCATAGTTGGAGTGGGATTATCATGACTTCAATGTGTCACGATTGTGCATATATGATCATGATCCCACATATGTTATTGATTTGTGGAATCATGAACATGAGTAGGGATCAACTTTAATAGAGAAATCATTTTAGATAGAGGATTATCTATAAATAATACTACATGGATCAATTATACCTTTGGTACGTGTGATATGACAAAACAAGAGCATGTAGAATAGATCATGGGAGTGTGAGAGTAATATACAATCTCATTATAACAATATTTGTTTATTTGTTTTTGGTTTTTATGATGTAAATCATGAAGGAGGGAAAAATTTTGTGACCCAATTTTTCTTTTTAAAACTATTCAATATATTAAAGAACATTTTTTGAGCCAAACATTGAGACAACACATGATTCTAAGGCCTAGTGTTCCAAGAATTAATTTTATAACAATATTATATAGATTTTATATCAACCACACATAGTGTTTATGAAATAATGGTATAACTCATTAAATGTGAATCCGATAGAATGTACGAGACCATGGTTGGATCTATAATGCACAATTTACCTTAGGAAATACCAAATGTTTTTCATTGTTGGGAATTCTGATGAGGTGATCATTAGAGGATGCGTTATGTGGATTAATTAATTATTTCAATAATTAATTTAATAATAATAATCTCTTTTATTAAATCTCTATGAATAATCTACATGGTTACCCCCATAAAATTGGGACCATTGAGAGGAGGATCGACATTTCTTAATTGGAAGATCATGATAATGAGATGATCATCAACTAGATCAAGGTAGATCAAGGCACCAAAAAACATAATGGATCGTAACCCATAATTTTTAAGCTTGTTCTTCCCTAAATAAAAAACCAAATTGATGTTGGAATCATCATTTTTTTATTTACTCCCTTTTAATTAAATATTTGAGCACGATCAATTCAATTTATTTAATTTATGTTCAATATGAGACTTTTCTTGGGATCATTTCTCAAATATTCATTTAATTATTCAATTAATCCATATTGTGTCATGCTTCAAACCTTTGAAATCCATAGTTTTTATTCTTTGACCAATAATACTTGGACAATTATCGTTTCACCCTTGGTTTTTATTCTTTTAGAAAACCTATTCTTCTTTTTCTTCATCATTGGACTATGGGTCATGATTCAACTATTGGTGGGTGTGATCAAGTGTAATCGAACACATATATTAAGTATGTATTCATGTGTATCAAATAGATTTATTAATTGTGGTTTGAATGAATTGTTTCATGTTATTTGGGTGATGATTCCCAGGGATTTATGCTACGGGACCAAACGATAGTGATAGGAGGCGTGCTGGGTCTAAGATGGACCACCATGGATCAGTAGATTCTAAATTCTATCCAACAGAGGTCCAAAAATGTTGAACAGAAGCCTCATACTTAATTTTTGAAAATATTCGGGAAGCAATAGTATTAGTGAGGCAGGATCTAGAACACATGGAGAAGAGATGTATTTTTGCCGAAAACTCAACTACAAATCTTATACTTTAAAGGACAGATGAAGCGTGACCTAGGGATATAGTGGTTATGGTTTTATGGATGATATAAACATCACATACCAAATGGGAACCAAACATATCATGCGACATCATTTTCATAACAAGGAATGTACTCTGGGGTTACATGGACACATGCATGACCACACACATGACCACTATACATCAGCATGACCCGAAGGACATGATCATGGCCAGGTGACGACAGATCATCCTATGTTGGCCAATACATACAATGTAGTCCCCTTACATGTCCTTCAGGGATACACGACCATTGATTTATGTAATGGTTTAGGATACTTAGAAATATAGGAGTGGGACCACATGATGTGTGGGTATCTTACACATCATGTACCTTTCTTTTTGAGCAAACATATAATTCTTATATCTTCTTCATATGGACTCAGATTTTAGACTCAAGGTATCATATCCTCATAATTTTCATATAGGATTTTATCATTTCCTTTTTAGTGGATTTTGATATGTGATACCAGAATCTATGTGTGTGAAACATTTTTAGGAAACACTCAATAACGATAGTGATTAGCTGTGACCATAGTAGTGGAACCCTCAAGTTGGGATAACGAATGGGTACAATATCCATATTCAATGTGGATCCCTTCCATTTGGGCAATCCAGGGGTCTTATATAAATAATTAGAGTGTAACCCTCCTACTGGTATAGGTCATATTTCATCTATTCATCTTCATAGTGAAACTCTCCTATTGTGGCAGGGCATGGGTCCTCTACCAATAGAGTGGACCCATACTATAGTATCAGAGTATTGTTACATTTTCATTTTATATTAATATAGGATCTTGTATGTGTAGTTAGTGAATTTTTCTATTACCATTTGAGTGGAACCCTCTAGTAATTCATGGAATGTGTCCTCTATGATTACAGTGAAACCCTTATTTGGATTTAGGGAAAGGGTCCTCTACTATTAGATTAGAACCATTATGTGGTGTGAAGGAATATATCCTATCTACACAAAGAGGGACCATACTATGGGATAATGTGTTTATCCCTCTACCTTGAAAATATCCCACCTCTATTATGATGTGTAATGGTGTGGTGGGGCTTGATGGGATACTTGTTTGGATAGACACACGAGATGATTGGAATCATTCAAGGACCACTAGAAATTTGTGGAAGTCACTTTTCCTATAGTGAATTCTGAGATAGAGAACCTATTTCTCCCTCATATAGTATTCTATTTTGATTATATATCACTATTGATTGGTTTACATTTCTATCTTGTGATGGTATGTGATATTTAATTTAATCTTGTATCTTACTTCTCTAACTATATATTTTATGGCTTCCTACTGGGTATGTATATACTCAGCACTCAATGATATTTTCCCACACTTGTAGTGTCTTATACAAATGATGAACTAGTCAATGGGAATTATAGAGGATCATAGGGATTCCCTGGTTCATAAATCGAGATATGGTGGTTGGGGAGTTTATATATGGATCCGGGATCTCTCAACATTTACATTTCAGATTATTGTATGGTTGGGACATCTTTAAACTTTATTGTGTGTTTATTCCCTTTATCCATTTTCAGATTAAACTATCATACTCTTGTTTTCCATAGATTTTATTAAATGCATGACTTTTAGTCTAGATGTTTTTTTATTTTCTTTTATGAATCTCCACATCCTCGTAGAGATGGTTGTCTGTGTTCATATAAGTACTTAGGAAAATTCATCCTGTAGAGACCCAAAGCTTGATGTACATGGATATTACATTACATTTTTCAGAATACTTAATACATAACAAAAACAGACACAAAAGGACCGTAATAGTTTAGTGTCTTTGGAAACTTGGATTAATATCATCTAACCGTGGTGAAAGGTGTTCAACAACTCCAATAATGATCTTACCCTTTGTTTTCATACCTAAAACCTTTCTTTAAATCCTGGGGAATATAAAACATATAAATGGTGAGCTCAAATTCTCAGTAAGGGAAAACATAGAGAACATAAAACAATCCATAAACATTTGAAAGCAAAATCTTGAACATGAAATTTAAACATCAAAATCTTGAGAAAAGACATAAAACATGGCAGAAAATAATGCATAGATCATAAAGAAACATCAATCATGATAAAATAGAATGGTAATAAAACATTTAATTGTGGAAACCATTCAACACATGTTATGATTTTCATAGTAGCCAAGGCATTGCTGCCAGGACTATCTTAGTGGACAATGTCCCTTTCTGAATCGAGTTCACTCCTCGTTTCAGTCCTGTAACACTGAACCGGATTAACTGACCATTCCAGCCATCTATATCTCATGAGATATAAATCTTTACCCAATTCATTGGAGGGAGATATAGGTCCCACCCATCTCATAATGAAACCATTCTTATGTGTGCCACAAAATAAACTTAAAACATTCATCATAACCCAAAGAATAAAATGGGTGTCATAAACATCATCACATCATCACATAATTCATATAAAATAAATGGATATCATTTAATAATGAGAAAAGTAAAACCATGTAAATCATAGTGACATTATACTTGAAATATACACATATAAAATAATGTCATTTTAGATGGAAAATGGTTTTGATAAAACACTTGAAATGAATTCTTGATGAAAATATCCTTTGTTCTTAAAAAAAATTTCTTTTCACAAAATGTCATGAAATTTTAAAGAAAATGATTTTGATGAACATAGTCATGAAATATTTTGGAGGAAGCTTCATGAAAATAAGGCTTTATAAAACCCTAAAAATCCGTTCGTGCCGTATAAGTTAAGAAAAAATTTTTCTCGTACTTTTTCCGAAAAAGTCCAAAAGTACCTCTTAAAAGAAATATTTCATACATACCATGTAGTAAAAGTCAAAAATGGTTAAAAAGGACATTTAAAATACATGAAAACACTTTTATAAAACATGGACACTGATGATAGAAATAACCCCAGTAAATACTTACGAATAAGAAATCATGGATAAAAATGAGATTTGCAAAATTATCCCTTACCTTAGGTCTGCTATGCTTCGTATGGATATGAACCTCCTGTATAATGATTTAAATAATTTCATTGACTTATTATAGAATCATATTCATTGTTATGATATCATATATGTTTCACTTATGACTTTATATTACCCGTTCTTTTGTAAATTCCATGTTAAAGAGCATTTTGGGAAAAATTGTTTCATTTATCGTACATGATTGGACTTGTTGTTCTTTATATAATTACTTATATCCTGCTTTAATTAATTCTATAATGTAAAACATGATTTATATGTAATATATATTCAGTATATACATATATATATATATGATAGATCGATAAATGGAATGAAATACACTGTTCATGGAGACGGTATGACGAACATACGCATGAACGATGTTTTTGTTTGCTTATTCAATTGAATGGAATTAAGTAGATGGAAAAAATATATATACATAAATACAGTATCATTATTATTTCATATATCTCATGATTTCTTATTATATATACTTCATAATCATTCATTAATGGTTAACATGGAAAATGAATCTCATAGCGTCGTGGAGACGGTAGTCCATACGTACGCACGAGCGATGATATCATTCCCATGATCGTGGAATTGCATTGAAGTGTATGTATAATATATCAGAATCAATATCACTTTGAAATAATCATATATAGTTATTTATTTACACCATTATGCCCATCCAAGAAAGGTGGTGGTCGAAAAAAAAATTACACCACGGCGTGGAGACGGTATTCCATACGTACGCACGTGCGGTGATTTCATTTTCTGTAGGATGGATAGATAGTGAAATAGGATTGTTTCATAAATATAATAACTTATTAGTATATTAGTTATACTTATGTTATTACTTCATAATGAAACAAATAATGAAGAAGAAGTAGAAGAAGAAGAAATGAAGTTGAAAGAATCGGTAACAGATATTACCTCTTTTTCGACACGCCTTTTTGAAACCTCTACTTAGGGCAATAAGATTGGTCTTTGAAGAAGACCAGAACCTGTAGAATTTTTCTAGGGTGGTGGAGAAGAAAAAATTTCAGGTTTTGGCCGAGAATGGAGGCTCAAAGTGGTTTGAGGAATAGAGGGATGGGGTGTCCTTTTATAATGGAGGTGAGGGGAACCTTTGGAGAAACACAAAATATTATTTTATTATACAGTCCTATTCGGTTTTTAATAGCTCCAAATTGATTTATTTCGAAGCTAAGGTAGGGGTGGGTCGGAATCCTCTCATCCAATAGAATTTTGACAAGCTAACGTAACTATTTTAACCTTATCATTTATATTTAACTTTAAGTTAAATAATTTTTCTTTTACCGTGTCTTCTTGTTTTCTTACACTATAAGGTTAATAAACATATTATAACAAGCCAAACGAACCCCAAGATTTTTATCATTAATATATATAACCTTATCTAAGTCCTTTTTCCAAACCTTTGATTTTTAGGAATAAAATAACAATTAATAATATAATATTTGTTTTAAAAACTATTTTATGTCAATTTTGACACAATTTGGTAATTGATTTTTGTGAAAATCCTAACAGGATGATTCGTTCAAAAAATGTAAACTAAATCAATACTAACATGTAATATTAACCTAGAAAATTTGTGTAATTCATAAAAAGTCTCAAATTACATTTATTTGGGTATTTATAACATCAATTATGTCAATATTTCATTAATAAGATAATTATTGCATCATCATTGTGTCATAAATAAATTAAATTTTTTAATGTCTAAAAATTATAAATAAAACACCATTATGTAGGAAATAGTTTTATCTTTCTAATGATTATTTATAGTCCAATTTATCTTATGTATAACCCTATATTAAAAATGACTTAGTTATTAAACTTTGATTTTAACTATTTTAACCCTTATTTAAATAAATTAATAATAAATGTCCTAATCTAATCCAAGTGGGCCTAAATGGTGATATTTTATTCCTAAGGTTTTTTTGGTCGAACTAAACTTATCCAATAGAATTAGGACATGTGTTATGGTAATATTAATATCATTTTTACTCTTAATTACCCTATTTACTTTTAATCGTGGTAAATAAAAGTAAAAAGTTACTATTCACCAAAAATTATTTTTATATCACTGAACCACATTTTACTTACTAACATCAACCGTGTATCTCGGATTGTTGAAATTCCATTCATAGAAGCGGTAAAATTAAGTTTTATGTGAATTTGAAAATTCTCCCAGGAGGTGGGTAAAAGACGGTGAAAAGTTCAATAAAATTTTTATATATCTAAAATTATTATAAAACGACTCCAATGAATTGCATTGAACTTATATTGGTATTATGTATCAATTTTGACCTAAAATAAATTTAAATAAAATAAATTATTATTTAAATAAAAAGTCGGTTTTTAATTAGTAACCCAGTGTTTTCACTATTCATCAAAAATTGAATGTTTTTAGAAAAATACCAAAATTTCACCCTAAGCTAATTTAGATATTCCAAATCCAAAAATGAAGTCCATTTTGAATGATAAAATTTAAAAAAGTGTATATTACTATTCATAACGGCTAGTTCATAATAATATTATAATAATATCTCGTTTAGTGACACTTGGTATTGCATACTACACACGCTGTCGAAGAAGGTCTTGATTGCGTGTAATGCAATCCAAGTCAGGGCTGCATGTAGTGAAATCTCTGTTTAGTGTTGCGTATAACATAATAAAAACTTATTTCATTTATACATTAAAATATAACTATACTTAATGTTGCGTAGAAT
Organism: Viscum album; assembly: GCA_963277665.1. Lineage (NCBI taxonomy): Eukaryota > Viridiplantae > Streptophyta > Magnoliopsida > Santalales > Viscaceae > Viscum > Viscum album. The sequence goes on from OY728146.1 coordinate 531,142,498, forward strand.
AATTTCCACAAAACCAACTTAAAATAGTATGTAACACTAGCCAAGAATAGTGTTGTTTATACTGCAAGATTATACGGTGTTGCGTATAGTACAATCTAATCTTGGTGTAGCATACAACATAAGACATCAAAGTAATTAAAAATAATATTTCTCATAAAATCTCGGGATGTTACATTCTACCCCCCTTAAAATGAATTTCTCCCTCGAAATTCTTCGGGGTTGTAAATGGTTTACTACTTGAAAGTTTCTTTCATAGAAACCCACATCGTTAAAAAAACTAAAACATCATTTTAAAAAGGAAAGTTATAAATGTAACGGTTACCCAGATTAACTCATCACTGAGTTTCCACATAGGAGAACATAGGTGAAAATATGGATATGGAAGAGAAATCTAACCATCATGTTCTGATGGATAGTGGTAGAGAACATGGCTACGAAATAGCCAACAATCACAAAGCCATAGATTTGTGATGATCTAAGGTACCATCTGATTTGTCGAATATATGAGCACTAGGACAACATTTTTGGTTTTCAATATCATTTCCCTAAACTTGAAAATTTTTAATTAGAAGAAATACTTTCTTGATTTTGGTACAATCTCACTTTTGTTCGTGCTTTGAACAATTTCCACTTCATCTCTTAAAGAAATGATGTTGATTTTGTTATTCGTGAAGTGCTAACAGATCATGTGATAGAATGATCGGTCATTCCATCTATCTCAAATAAAAGGTTAGAAAAAGTTATCGAATACATAAGTCCATGTATAGTGATTTTAATCAAATATGATTCCAAACATGGACTTATACTTCATCTATCATATCGCATAATAAAATAAAACTAGTTTCTACTAACCAGAGAATTCATGTAGGCCAGTGGTATGCGATAAAGGCCAGTCTCACTTCGGTTGTGGGTTCGATTCCCACAGCCTCATCCGACGCAATGGGTTGTTGCCCATCCTATAGGTTGTCCATTTTCTAAAATTAGATCATTATGACAGTCCATCGATAATATAGAAAAAAGTTCTATCCTTAAAATAACTTATGTTCAACATAATCCATTTCAAATCTTTTGGCTAATCCAAAATATTTATGTCAAAGATTATAGTATAAAAAAAACAATTACTAGAAATGTGATCCACCGAGAATATGAATACCATCATTTATCCCCGATATATCTTGTTGATCACATTCCAATCATGTGAATACCTTAATCATGTTTTCTATTGAAAAATTAATACCCATTTAACCTTAGTGAAAAAATGAATGATGTCAAACGTTAACTCTTTCCACATACCAAAATCCCAAAATTTCTATATACTCAAACCATGATATGTAACGCCCCGACCCTAGTTACCTAGAGTCGGTGCATTATTACATAACATTGGCATGATCACAAGAAAGATCAAATCTCGAAAGACCGATTGGTTTAGTAGCCTTGGAAACACTAGATATATTCATAAGTCTTACATTACATCATAAAATGAAAAACTACAACAACAACATATCGTCTCCATAATCCACACTCATATTCCCACATAATATCCCTGCAGGTCATTCATAATTTACTTCTTCACTTCCTGGGAAAAATAAAAAATAGAAAAGGGGTGAGCTCAAATTCCCAGTAAGGATAACAATATAGCGGAAACTTTCATAAATAAGAATAAACATTTAAGGAAATGTATAACTAAAACAAAAGCCTTTCAAACTTGAACTTTCAACATAGTATGGAATAAATAAAATGAAATAATGACATTTACTTATTCAAATGGATATTCTACTAATCAAATAATCACATGAAAAATCAATAACCACTTTCATAATGATGTAATGCATAATGCTAAACTTTAATTTCTTTGTCAAGGCCTCATCCCAAGACCATGAGTCTAACTGTAACCGGAACCCAACCCGGAGTGCCTCTAATAACCGGACACCAACCCGGAGTGCCTCTAATAACCGGAAACCAACCCGGAGTTCCTCTAATAACCGGAGACCAAACCGGAGTTCCTCTCATAACCGGAGACCAAACCGGAGGGCTTACTTTTACCGATCCCCAACCCAGAACATACTTGTCTAACACATTCATCTGAATGAAAGGTTGAAATATAACATAAACATTCGGATTTCAAATAACTTATGAAATGTCAATACTCTAAACAAAAACCATGAGTTACATAAGAATAAATTATCCACAGTCAAAAATATCACAAAACCTTTAATAAAATATGGATGTTTTGTATCATAATAAATCAACTTCAAATAAGCTTAAAATCCATCAAAGGATGTTGACATAGATGAAATAAAGACTATTTTAGAAAAATATCTCTTTCTATTTTGAAATCATTTAAGAGTCTTATATTTATGAAATAAAACATTTTTTTGAAAATATTCTTATAAGCTGGTAAGGGAAGCTTAGACGATTTTATAACGGCGAAAAATAGCCACACCCGCCGTATAAGTTAAAAAAACATTCTTACCTTAATTTTGTCGAAAAGGTTAAAAAGCAACTTGTTTGGAAAATGACGGAAAGATTCCTTTATAAACCTCTTATAAAAATTCAAACAGGGGTATAAATGACTTTAACCCATATTCTAGTAAATAGTAAAAATGTTTTGGAATTCATTTTTAAGAAACATGGATGTGGATGATAAAAAGATCCCAGTAGATTATTACGTATAAACAACCTCGGATAATGAAGAGATTGTGAAATAACCCTTACCAATTTGGTAACTTATGAAACATACAACCCATGAATGAGGTATCATACAATGAATATGTAAATACACATAAATTAGAGTGTATTACACAAAGAATATAATTATGGGCAGTACATACACCACACAAAAGGTGATGGTGGCAATATGGCATGAATCTCACGGAAATAAAGAGTGAGATGAAAACCCCTTACCTTGTACTTTTTCTTGGTTGGGGTTGGTTAACCTCCTGTATAATGGTGAAATAATTGTTGTTAAATTTTACAAGAATCACATACATTAATATGATATCATATATGATCTTTTAATATTTATTTGATAATAATATCTTAGTATTATCGTAGTTCCAGGTGTTAACTTACTTGTTTTATTTTATATGTTTTGTTACGTAAGCCATGTTTGTAAAGGATAGGTTGTATATTATTCATATATAGAATGATATCAATTCCTTAAACATCATTTTTAAATCATCAAATGATAATTATACTTGAATGGATATGATGGAGAATGAATCTTATCGCGTTCGTGGAGACGGTAGTCCATACGTACGCACGAGCGAAAATATCATACTTTTGATATAAAAATAATATATAAATGGATGGTATATAATATATACAGAATCATTAACATGTTATATTTATTATTTACATGAGTCACACATCATTATTATACCCATCCAAATAATAATATATTGAATAACAATTACACCACGACGTGGAGACGGTAAGTCGTACGTACGCACGTATGGTGACATGTTATTCAAAGGGTGGATAGAATACTGAATATGGTTGTACCATATTTATAATAACATCACAGTATATATAAGATACTGGAGTTATTATTTTAGATTGGTAATAACAAAGAAAGAAGAAGTGGAAGATGAAATGAACATGAAAAGGGGTGGTGAAAACATTACCTCTTCTTCAGGTTCTTCCTTTTGATTTGATAAAAAGGGCTCCTTAGGTTGGCTTTATGATCAAACTAAGGCCTCTAGGTTGTAGTGAGGGATGTTGGGAGAGTATTTGGGCAAAGTTTGGCCGAGCCAAAAAGATTTGAAGGTGTGAAAAAATGGGAAGGAAGAGTGCCCTTTTATAAGAGGGGTGAGGGGAACCTTTGGAAAAGCTAGAAATATTAGTTTATATTAAATTCATATTCGGTTTCTAATGGATCCAAAGTTTATTATTCAAAGGTTAAGGTGGTTATGGGTCTAAAAAAACTCATCCAATAGAATTTAGACAGGTTTGGGTACTTATATTAACCTTATCGTTAAGTATTAACTCTAAGTTAATTAGTTTCACTTTTACAATGTCTCTTTGTATTTTTATATAATATGGTTAATAAACTTGCTATATACCTCCAAGAGTCCCCCAAGTGGTCCACTAATGATGAACCTATCATGATATAAGTCTCTTGGCCGAACCTTATATTTTTAGGAATTTAATATCAATTAAAAATATAAGATTTGTTTGAAGAACTCTTTTATGTCAATTTTGATACTATTCAATAGTTGATTTTTGTGAAACTCATAACAGATTTATTACTTCTAAAAAAGTCAATTAAATCAATACTAATATATCATATTATCCTAGAAAATTAGTTTAATTCATTAAAAGTTTCATATTATATTTATTTGGGTATTTATAATATCAATTATTTTGATTTTTCACTATTATCGTAATTACTGCATCATCATTGTGTCATAAATAAATTAAATTATATAATGTCTAAAAATTATAAATAAAATAACCGTATGTAGGAAATCTTTTTATCTTTCTAATTAATATTTATAATCTAAAATCCAAAATATATAACCCTATGTAAAAATTGTTTTTCTAAAAGATATATGCTTGTGTCATTTTTGTATTCATTTTCACTTAATTAAAATAAAGTGTCTCTATCCCCTACAAGTGGCACCATGGGGTCCCAAAATCGACCCAAATATGCCTATGTCCAAACATGTATCAACCAATAAGTCTAGGACACGTTTTAGGGTAATTTTGTATTATTATAATATTATTTGTTAACCCTTATTTACCGGATTTACCCTTAACCATGGTAAAGAAAATATTTACCGCAGTAATTATTCAAAATGTCTAAAAATAAAAGTTATCTATATACACAATTTGAACATCCTGATTCCAAATATGGAATCCATTTTTCTAAATTCAAAACACAGAAGTGGCAGAAATTATTTTAAAATTAATTCCCGCTGTCAAAACAAAAAGCGTGTTTTTAAGAGATAATAACTATCAAATGATTGACACTTGTTTATGTTCGGTTTAATTGTAAAATTATGTCCAATGACCAAAATTATATTAAATTGTAAAAATATATTCTAAATATACTTTAAAACCACTCAAATTCATAATTTATCACTATTAATTATTTTGATTAAAAAAGTTGTTTTTAATTAAAATTTAGTAATTTTCACTATTCATCAAAATATTAAAGTTATCCGAAAAGTACCAAAATTTTACCTTAGACTAAATTCAATATTATGAATCCAAAAATGAAGTCAATTTTGAAATATAAAATATATATAATTTCAAAAAGTAGGTATTATTATTCATAAAGGCTAGTTTGATTGGTTGTGGTGTGTGTTAGAACTCGAAGTTGCGTACAACACTCGCTACTGTATTATTCAAAGGAAAGCGTACCGTGGAAGCCTGGGATGTTTCATTTTAATTTTTTTTATGTCCCCATTTAGTCAAAAAGTTTAAAATATTTTATTTAAAAATGGTTCACCATTAAAAGTTGGTAGAAGTGCAATACTGAAAATGAATTGTTTCTTACATTATTTCTAAGAAACTCATAATATGGATTCTAAAATTAGAAGGATTATATAAAGTTTAAAATTTAGTTAATACTATTCATAACCTCTTTTGAATGGATTTTTTGGTAAGTCATGGTGTGCTTGAACTCGGTGTTGCGTGTAGTGAAAGTTATTGTATTATTTTGAAGAAATAACACACTATGAAATCTTGGGGTGTTACATTCTCCACTCCTTCAATAAATTTCGTCCTCGCAATTTGAAATTGTTCTTCGAAAATAAAATGTTGAAAATAAGAAATATCTTTGTGGGAAAACCCACATCTGAAATTGGGTTACTAAAATTTAGTCTTAATATGAGGAAAAGAGAAATGAAAGGGTCACTACCAAATTATGATCTCGATTAGGAGAACATTGGTGGGAATTAGAGACATATAATTGGAGAAAAAACGTAAATATTTATAGGTAGTGATTGAGGTCATCAATCACAAACAAGTTTAAAATTGAGGTCCTTAAATTCATCAATCTACGATGATTTAAAATACCATCGATTCAACAAAACATATGTTATTAGGATAACACATTCTTGACGTTTCAAAATATCTTAGTTGAAATCCCACATCGAAAAATGAATTAATGAGGCCTCTATTTAAAGTAAAGAGTGGAAAGTATGAAGATTACCAAAAATAACACATACTAGGGTTCCATGTAGGAAAATATGGATATGGAAGAGAAATATAACCATCAATTATCTGATGGAGAGTGGTAGAGAACATGGCTATGGAAAGGCCAACAGTCCCAAAGCCATAAATTAGTGATGATTTAAGGTACCATATAGGACAACATTTTTGTTCTAAGTTCCTTTTATTAATGTTGAGGAATTTATTTATGAGAATGGCTAAGATCAAAAGGAGATATACTTACTTTATAATTAGAGTTTTATCCATTAATAAATTTCTACCAAAAACTCATCTTTCACTCTAAAAGATAATAGGACGTAAATTTTTTTCTATTTATACTTTTCGTATAGGGTTCCAAAATAAATGAATTTATAATTCATCTACCAGATCTTTTATGAAAAACTACATTATTTAATCCAGGACATCTCGTGGGATAGTGGTAGGTGATACACCCTTGTCGCCCTTCGGTTGCGGGTTCAAGTCTCGTAGCCTTGCAGGACGCGACGGGTTGCCGCCCGACCTCCGGGTTGTCCTTTTTTGGAAATCCAAAATAATCCAAACTAGAACTATCCAAAATACTTCTGTCCAAACTCACAGTCCAACATTTATAAGTAAGATAAACATAATGTAGATCCTTTTTACCCCGTAATAGCATATGAATACCTTCATCTTGTATTCTTTTAATACACTGAAACATCCTGAATTACCATATTCCTTATTGATTAAATTCATGCTCCCTTATAACATATAGAATGCTGGATATACTTCATCAATCCAAAAATGTTTTAAACCCCAACAATGATGGAATATACAAATCATTAATCAGTTCCAAGGTAGTCAAGAATATCCAATATAATTTATCCAAAACAATCATGTATTATTCCAAAATCACTACCTCGGTATCAGAATTATATTATGGTTTATCATTCTCTCAACCATATATTTTCCAAAAATTTATCCTGCTATTGAGTCACTTTTCTTTGTTTCACACAATCTCAAGTCCTTAATGAAATAGTACTGTAGTGCAATCCTTATATACTCCATAATTATTATAACAAGTACATTGTTGATACAACACTCAATTGACATAATCAACATAAGAACTCTAATCATTCCTCTTAATCTGTGGTAGTATCATAACTTGATTATTATCCAATAGCATCATTTGCGGCATAGTTTGATGACTGGGACATAGGTTCGCGTAGTGTCCAAACTCCTTGCAAATGAAGCATTGTACATTTGAGACCATTTTCTTACCCTTGTAGTCACGTACTTTGTGCCCTTTTCCTCCACACTTATAACAAACTCTCATACCTTTCAGGCAAGTTCTAGGGTGTTTCTTCCCACAGTTATCACATATAGTAAAATTCCTCTTTTTCCTCTTCCCTTTATCCATCTTTCTCTCTTCCATCCTTTTCTTCTCTTGCTTCCCTTAAAATCCATAGGACTCAGTAAACTCTTTACTTATCTTATCAACACATGATATTATTTCTTCATATGATGATAATACATGCGAGACTATTTCTCTTATAAATTCTGGCTTAAGACCAAGAAATATATGATCCTTCTTTCTCTTTGTATCATGTGCATTGCTGGAGTTCTCATTCCTTCTACTAGGCGCCATTTCTAAACAATGGCATACACTAGATTAGTTTATGAATAACAATACCTAATCCCAAACTTGTGAAACACATAACATAAATTAAATAGTTTATGGATATAATCCATAATCATAAAAATGAATCTTTTGAGGAAGTATATACTCATAAACCCTTCATAAGGATTTGTAAAAAAAATGAGAGTTATCCTAAGCATATCCCCCGGGAGTGTCATAACCAAGAGTGCAGCAAAGCCCATTGTCGTGCCTCAGTTTCCGTTCGAGTCTAGCTCAAAACGGTGTTTTCGGGTTTTACCCCTAGTTACATCTGTACCGGAGTCGCCTCTACTTGCTCGTATCCAGACACGGATGTATTGCTCGGAAAACTCACAAAATCTCTACAATACCAAAATTTTATGAAGTTTTTCTATACTAATCCTCAAAATTCATCTTAAATCTATGTGCTCTAATCAGAGTTTATCTAAATCTAGCTTCCACGGTTTGTACTAAACTTCCTCTGATACCAACTGTAATGCCCCGACCCTAGTTACCCAGAGTCGGTGCATTATTACATAACATTGGCATGATCACAAGAAAGATCAAATCTCGAAAGAACGATTGGTTTAGTAGCCTTGGAAACACTAGATATATTCATAAGTCTTATATTACATCATAAAATGAAAAACTACTACAACAAAATATTGTCTCCATAATCCACACTCATATACCCACATAATATCCCTGCAAGTCATTCATAATTTACTTCTTCACTTCCTGGGAAAAATAAAAAATAGAAAAGGGGAGAGATCAAATGCCCAGTAAGGATAACAATATAGCGGAAACTTTCATAAATAAGAATAAACATTTAAGGCAATGTATAACTAAAACAAAAGCCTTTCAAACATGAACTTTCAACATAGTATGGCATAAATAAAATGAAATAATGCCATTTACTTATTCACATGGATATTCTACTAATCAAATAATCACATGAAAAATCAATAACCACTTTAATAATGATGGAATACATAATTCTTAAATTTAATTTCTTTGTCAAGGCCTCATCCCAAGACCGTGGGGCTAACTGTAACCGAAACCCAACCCGGAGTGCCTCTAATAACCGGACACCAACCCGGAGTGCCTCTAATAACCGGACACCAACCCGGAGTTCCTCTAATAACTAGAGACCAAACCGGAGTTCCTCTAATAACCGGAGACCAAACCGGAGGGCTTACTTTTACCGGTCCCCAACCCGGAACATACTTGTCTAACAAATTCATCTGAATGAAAGGTTGAAATATGACATAAACATTCGGATTACAAATAACTTATGAAATGTCAATACTCTAAACAAAAACCATGAGTTACATAAGAATAACTTATCCACAGTCAAAAATACCTCAAAACCTTCAATAAAATATGGATGTTTTGTATCATAATAAATCAACTTCAAATAAGCTTAAAATCCATCAAAAGATGTTGACATAGATGAAATAAAGACTATTTTAGAAAAATATCTCTTTCTATATTGAAATCATTTAAGAGTCTTATATTTATGAAATAAAACATTTTTTTTGAAAATATTATTATAAGCTGGTAAGGGAAGCTTCGACGATTTTATAACGGCGGAAAATATCCACACCCGCCGTATAAGTTAAAAAAACAATCTTACCTTAATTTTGTCGAAAAGGTTAAAAAGCACCTTGTTTGGAAAATGACAGAAATATTCCTTTATAAACCTCTTATAAAAAGTAAAACAGGGGTATAAATGACTTTAACCCATATTCTAGTAAATAGTAAAAATGTTTTGGAATTCATTTTTAAGAAACATGGATGTGGATGATAAAGAGATCCCAGTAGATTATTACGTATAAACAACCTCGGATAATGAAGAGATTGTGAAATAACCCTTACCAATTTGGTAACTTATTATACATACAACCCATTAATGAGGTATCATACAATGAATATGTAAATACACATAAATTAGAGTGAATTACACAAAGAATATAATTATGGGCAGTACATACACCACACAAAAGGTGATGGTGGCAATATGGCATGAATCTCACAGAAATAAGGAGTGAGATGAAAACCCCTTACCTTGTACTTTTCCTTGGTTGGGGTTGGTTAACCTCCTGTATAACGGTGAAATAATTGTTATTAAATTATACAAGAATCAAATACATTAATATGATATCATATATGATCTTTTAATATTGATTTGATAATAATATCTTAGTATTATCGTAGTTTCGGGTGTTAACTTTCTTGTTTTCTTTTATATGTTTTGTTACATAAGACGTGTTTGTAATAGATAGGTTGTATATTATTCATATCCAGAATGATATCAAGTCCTTAAACATCATTTTTAAATCATCAAATGATAATTATACTTCAATGGATATGATGGAGAATTAATCTTATCGCGTTCGTGGAGACTGTAGTCCATACGTACGCACGAGCGACAATATCATTCTTTTGATATTAAAATAATATATAAATGGATGGTATATCATATATAAAGAATCATTAACATGTTATATTTATTATTTACATGAGTCACACATCATTATTATACCCATCCAAATAATAATATATTGAATAACAATTACACCACGACGTGGAGACGGTAAGCCGTACGTACACACGTATGGTGACATGTTATTCAAAGGGTGGATAGAATACTGAATATGGTTGTACCATATTTATAATAACATCACAGTATATATAATATACTAGAGTTATTATTTTATAATGGTAATAACAAAGAAAGAAGAAGTGGAAGAAGAAATGAACATGAAAAGGTGTGGTGAAAACATTACCTCTTCTTCAGGTTCTTCCTTTTGATTTGATAAAAAGGGCTCCTTAGGTTGGCTTTCTGATCAAACTAAGGCCTCTAGGTTGTAGTGAGGGATGTTTGGAGAGTATTTGGGCAGATTTTGGCCGAACCAAAAAGCTTTGAAGGTGTGAAGAAATGGGAAGGAAGAGTGCCCTTTTATAAGAGGGGTGAGGGGCACCTTTGGAAAATCTAGAAATATTAGTTTATATTAAATTCATATTCGGTTTATAATAGCTCCTAAGTTGTTTATTCAAATTTTAGGGTGGTTATGGGTCTAAAACAACTCATAAAATAGAATTTAGACAGGTTTGGGTACTTATATTAAACTTATCGTTAAGTATTAACTCTAAGTTAATTAGTTTCACTTTTACAATGTCTCTTTGTATTTTTATATAATATGGTTCATAAACTTACTATATACATCCAAGAGACCCCCAAGTGGTCAATTAATGACGTACCTATCATGATATAAGTCTATTGGCCGAACCGTAGATTTTTAGGAATTTAATATCAATTAATAAAATAAGATTTTTTTTAAGAACTCTTTTATGTCAATTTTGATACTATTCAATAGTTGATTTTTGTGAAACTCATAACAGATTTATTACTTCGAACAAAGTAAATTAAATCAATCCTAATATATCATATTATCCTAGAAAATTAGTTTAATTCATTAAAAGTTTCATATTATATTTATTTGGGTATTTATAATATCAATTATTTTGATTTTTCACTATTATAGTAATTACCGCATCATCATTGTGTCATAAATAAATTAAATTATTTAATGTCTAAAAATTTGAAATAAAATAACCTTATGTAGGAAATATTTTTATATTTCTAATTAATATTTATAATCTAAAATCCAAAATATATAACCCTATTTAAAAATTGTTTTTCTAAAAGATATATGCTTGTGTCATTTTTGTATTCATTTTAACTTAATTAAAATAAAGTGTCCGTATCACCTACAAGTGGCACCATGGGGTCCCAAAATCAACCCAAATATGACTATGTCCAAACATTTATCAACCAATAAGGCTAGAACACGTTTTAGGGTAATTTTTTATTATCATAATATTATTTGTTAACCCTTATTTACCGGATATACCCTTAACCATGGTAAATAAAATATTTACCGCAGTAATTATTCAAAATGTCTAAAAATAAAAGTTATCTATATACAAAATTTGAACATCCTGATTCCAAATATGGGATCCATTTTTCTAAATTCAAAACACAGAAGTGTCAAAAATTATTTTAAAATTAATTCCCGCTGTCAAAACAAAAAGCGTGTTTTTAAGAGATAGTAACTATCAAAAGATTGACACTTGTTTATGTTCTGTTTAACTGTAAAATTATGTCCAATGACCAAAATTATATTAAATGGTAAAAATTTATTCTAAATATACTTTAAAACCACTCAAATTCATAATTTATCACTATTAATTATTTTGATTAAAAATGTTGTTTTTAATTAAAATTTAGTAATTTTCACTATTCATCAAAATATTAAGGTTATCCGAAAAGTACCAAAATTTCACCTTAGACTATATTCAATATTCCGAATCCAAAAATGAAGTCCATTTTGAAATATAAAATATATATAATTTCAAAAAGCAGGTATTACTATTCATAACGGCTAGTTTGATTGGTTGTGGTGTGTGTTAGAACTCGAAGTTGCGTACAACACACGCTACTGTATTATTCAAAGGAAAGCGTACCGTGGAAGCCTAGGATGTTTCATTTTAAATTTTTTTTGATGTCCCCATTTAGTCAAAAAGTTTAACGTATTTTATTTAAAAAGGGTTCACCATTAAAAGTTGGTAAAAGTGCAATACTGAAAATGAATTGTTTCTTACATTATGTCTAAGAAACTCATAATATGGATTCTAAAATTTTAATAATTATATAAAGTTTAAAATTTAGTTAATACTATTCATAACCTCTTTTGAATGGCTTTTTTTTAAGTCATGGTGTGCTTGAACTCGGTGTTGCGTGTAGTGCAAGTTATTGTATTATTTTGAAGAAATAACACACTATGAAATCTTGGGGTGTTACATGATATCACTTTGTCCTTATTTTAGTCATGAGATCATGATTACTATTATATTATTTTCTCCTTATCCCTTCCATATGCGCATTTCATCTGCTTTCTAAAAATATTTCAATCAATTTTTCATGGTTACCAGTACCATATAATAATTGAAAACCATTGCATAGATATTCCAAAATTCAACAATACCATAAATGAGATTCCATGATACTATTTTTAAATCCCATTACATAAACACTTCATCATTACACAACATCATTTTAATACTCAACATCACAAATAGTGATCGCAGGAGACTTCCCTTTATCCTTTGCTTTAAGAGGTCGCTCACGTTGATCATCATTAACCCATGGATTAGGGCATTTTTTAGCATAATCCCCCATTTCCATGCACTTGAGTCATTGAAGTGTCGATGGAGAGTTCTCTGTAATATTTTATCCATTCACATCATTATCAACTTTTTTCCCATTACATCGACAATAAACTGCTCGATGACCTTCTTTTCAACACTTAAAGAATTTTCTAGTACCTTTTAGGCAATCTCCACTATGCTTCTTTCCACACTTTGAGCATAAAGATTCATTCATATTCTTTTCACCATTGTTCTGAGATTTCTACTTGAACTCTATAATTCGTTTCTTGTCAAAACCATGAGATTGATATGTTAAACCATCTTCTAGTTCTACCTTGATAGCACAACACACAATTTCTTCATAGATACTGAAGTATCCTATAGCTAATACCCTTAGAAGATTTGGTTTTAAGCCATTGAAGAATCGATCAACTTTACTTTTAGTTTGGATGATAAACCCAGATGCATACCTTATAAGCCTTGTAAAATTCGGTTCGTATATACCAACCGATTTATCATCCTTTTGAGTTAGTTCAAGAAACTCCTTCTCCATCTTTGTTCGAAGAATACGAGGGAAGTACTTATAAAAAAAAGTTCTTGAACTTGTCCCATTCCATGGACTCAATTTCATATCTTGGCCTCATATTCTTGATGAGATTCCACCATTGATCATCTTCACCTTCCAAACTATATACTGCTAAGATGACTTTATCATGTTCAGAACATTGAAGAACTGAAAATATCTTTTCAGTTTTATTGATACATTGTTCAGAAACAAGTGGATCAGAAGACCCACTGAAATAAGGTGGAAGTTGCCTCATGAAGGACTCAATACAATATTATTCCCTTCTATGCTCATTTGGAAGTCCAGAATGATTCATAGCTCGTGTAAGTATATAAATAAGATTTTGAACTCCATCTCCCATAACATTGGTTTGTTCAAGAGGACAATCATTTCATTGTCCGTTACAGTGATCAACACGGTTCCTTCGGGTTCCAGCCATCATCTAAAACCCAAAAGAATAGTGTGAGAGGAAAAAACCATGATAGGGAAAACAACATAATAAAGGGGGTGTACCTTCAATATCTAACATCTTAGGTTTAATCCTAAGATCGTTACCATAATTCTAGGACTATAACCTATACTTATACTTAACCTTAGGGACATCCCTAGACATACCTTAGAAATATCTCTAGGGATCTCACTAAAGTTCTCCCATCCTAGTGTCCAATGGTTGACTATACCTTTACTTTGATCCCAACTATAGAGACCCAAAGCCTGATGTACATGGAAATTACATTACTTTTTATGGAATACTTAATACATAACAAAAACAGACTCACAAGGACTGTAATAGTTTATTGTCTTTGGAATCTCAGAATATTATCTTCTAATCGCATTGAAAGATCTTCAACATCTCCATTAATAATCTTCCCCTTTGTTTTCTTACCTAAAACCATTCTTTAAATCCTGGGGAATATAAAACATATAAAGGGTGAGCTCAAGTAAGGGAAAACATCGAGAACATAAAACAATCCATAAACATTTGAAAGAAAATACATGAACATGAAATTTAAACATAAAAATCTTGAGCAGAGACATAAAACATGGCAGTGCATACGACATAGATCATAAAGAATCATCAATCATGAAAAAATAGCATGGGAATAAAACATGTAATTGTGGCAACCATTTAGCACATGTTATGATTTCCATAGTATCCAAGGCATTGCTGCCAAGACCATCTTAATGGACAAAGTCTCTTTCTGAATTGAGTTCACTCCTCATTTCAGTCCTGTTACACTGAATCGGTTTAACTTTCCGTTCCAACCATGTCTATCTCATGAGATATAGATCTTTACCCAATGCATTAGAGGTAGATATAGGTCCCACCCATCTCATAATGAAACCATTCTTATGTGTGCCACAATATAAACATAAAACATTCATCATAACCCAAAGAATAAAATGTGTGTCATAAACATCATCACATAATCCATATAAAAGAAATGGATATAATTTCATAATGAGAAAAGTGAAACCATGTAAATCATAGTGACATTATACTTGAAACATACACATATAAAATAATGTCATTTTACATGGAAAAGGTTTTGATAAAACACTTGAAATGAATTCTTGAGGAAAATATCCTTTGTTCTTCAAAAAGATTTTCTTTTCACAAAATGTCATGAAATTTTAAAGGAAAAGGATTTTGATGAACATAGTCATGAAATCTTTTGGAGGATGCTTCCTGAAAATAAGGCTTTATATAACCCTAAAAATCCGTTTGTGCCGTATAATTTTAAAAAAACATTCTTCTCGTACTTTTGCCGTAAAAGTCAAAAAGTACCTTGTAAAAAAAGTTTTCATACATACCATATAGTAAAAGTAAAAAATGGTTAAAATGGAATTTAAACATACATGAAAAAACTTTTATAAAACATGGACATGGATTATAGAAATAACCCCAGTAAATACTTACGAATAAGTAATCTCGGATAAAAATGAGATTTGCAAAATTATCTCTTACCATAGGTCCGATATGCTTCGTATGGATCCGAACCTCCTTTATAATTATTTAAATAAGGTCATTGACTTATTAAAGTATCTTATTCATTGTTATGATATCATATGTGGTTCACTTATGACATTATATTACCCGTTCCTTTGTAAATTCCATGTTAAAGAGCATTTTGGGTAAAATCGTTTCATTTATCGTACATGTTTGGACTTGTTGTTGTTGATATTATTACTTATATCCTGATTTAATTAATTTAAGAATGTAAAACATGATTTATATGTAATATATATTCAGAATATACATATATATATGATTGATTGATAAATGGAATGAAATACACCGTTCATGGAGACGGTAGGCCGAACGTACGCATGAACGCTGTTTTTGTTTCCTTATTGAATTGACTGGAATTAAGTAAATGGAATACATATATATATTCATAAATCCATTATAATTATTATTTATTATACTTCATGATTACTTATTATATATACTTTATAATCATTCATGAATGGTTAACATTGAAAATAAATCTCATCGCGTCGTGGAGACGGTAGTCCGTACGTACGCACGAGCGATGATATCATTCCCATGATCGTGGAATTGCATTGAAGTGTATGTATAATATTTAATAATAAATATCACTTTGATATAATCATATATAGTAATTTATTTACACTATTATACCCATCCATGTATGGTGGTGGTCGAAAACAGATTACACCACGGCGTGGAGACGATATTCCGTACGCACGCACGCATTGTGATTTCGTTTTCTGTAGGATGGATAGATGGTGAAATAGGGTTTTTTCATATTTATAATAACATATTAGTTCATGAATGATACTTATGTTATTACTTCATAATGAAACAACTAAAGAAGAAGAAGAAGAGGAAATAAAGTTGAAAGAATCGATAACGGATATTACCTCTTCTTTTGACACGCCTTTTTGAAACCTCCTCCTAGGGCACTAAGATTGGTCTTTGAAGAAGACCAGAACCTCTAGGATGTTTCTAGGAAAGTGGATAAGAGAAATTTTAAGGGGTTGGCCGAGGTTGAAGGCTCAAAGTGGTGTGAGGAAGAGAGGGAGGAGGTTTCCTTTTATAAACGAGGAGAGGGGAACCTTTGGAAAAACTCAAAATATTATTTTATTATAAAGTCATATTCAGTTTTTAATAGCCCCAAATTGATTAATTTCGAAGCTAAGGCATGGATGGGTCGAAATCCGCTCATCCAATACAGTTTGGATAAGTTTAGGTTACTATTTTAACCTTATCATTTAGATTTAACTTGAAGTTAAATAATTTTTCTTTTACAATGTCTTCTTGATTTCTTACACTATTAGGTTAATAAACTTACCATAACCAGTCAAAAAACCCCAAGTTATTTATTATTAATACATATAACCTTATTTAAGTCATATGGATGAACCTTATATTTTTAGGAATAAAATAACAATTAATAATATAATATTTTTTTTAAAAACTATTTTAAGTCAATTTTGACACTATTTGGTAATATCTTTTTGTGAAAATCCTAACAGAATTATTAGTTCAAAAAAAGTTAACTAAATCAATACTAAAATTTCATATTAACCTATAAAATTATTATAATTCATAAAAAGTCTCAAATTACATTTATTTGGGTATTTATAACATCAATTATGTCAATATTTCATTATTAATATATTTACTGCATCATCATTGTGTCATAAATAAATTAAATTATTTAAAGTCTAAAAATTATAAATAAAACACAATTATGTAGGAAATAATTTTAGTTTTTTAATTAATATTTATAGTCAAATTTATCTTATGTATAAACCTATATTAAAAATGATATCATTATTAAACTTTGATTTTAACTATTTTAACCCTTCTTTAAATAAATTAATAATAAATGTCCTAATCTAATCCAAGTAGGCATAAATGGTCATATTTTATTCCTAAGGTTTTTTTTGGTCAAATTAAACTTATAAAATAGAATTAGGACATGTGTTAGGGTAATAATAATATCACTTTTACCCTTAATTACCCTATTTACTTTTAACCGTGGTAAATAAAAGTAAAAAGTTACTATTCACCAGAAATTATTTTTTTCTCATTGAACCACATTTTACATACTAACATCAACCGTGTCTCTCAGATTTTTGAAATTCCATTCATAGAAGCGGTAAAATTATGTTTTATGTAAAGTTGGAAATTCTCCTAGGAAGTGGGTAAAAGACGGTGAAAAGTTCAATAAAATTTTTATATATCTAAAATTATTATAAAATGACTCCAATTAATTGCGTTGAAATTATATAGGTATTATGTATCAATTTTTACCTAAAATAAATTTAAATAAAATAAATAATTATTTAAATAAAAAGTCTGTTTTTAAATAGTAACATAGGGTTTTCACTATTCATGAAAGATTGAAAGTTTTCAGAAAAGTACCAAAATTTCACCCTAAGCTAATTTCGATATTCCGAATCCAAAAATTAAGTCCATTTTGATAGCTAAAATTTCAAAAAGTGGGTATTACTATTCATAACGGCTAGTTCATAATAATATTATAATAATATCTTGTTTAGTGAAACTTGGTATTGCATACTAAACACGCTTTCGAAGAAGGTCTTGATTGTGTGTAATGCACGCCAAGTTAGGGCTACGTGTAGTGAAATCTCCATTTGGTGTTGCGTATAACATAATCAAAACTTCTTTCATTTATACATTAAAAAAAATCTATACATGATGTTTCATAGAATAATTTCCACAAAACGAACTTCAAAGAGTGTGTAACACTAGCCAAGAATAGTGTTGCATATACTGTAAGCTAATATGGTGTTGCGTATAGTACAAGCTAATATTGGTGTAGCGTACAACACAAGATATCAAATTAATTAAAAATAATATTTCTCATTAAATCTCGGGCTGTTACACATCCCATATCATACATGCCTTTCAGCACAGGTCTCTAACCCCTGACCTATAGTGGAGGTCTTGGGGTAGTTGTGACTTTGGCCCTATTATGTTGGTTCATGAAAATAATAACCACTATATATAAGGGACATATTCACCTATATTGAGAATTAAAATCACTAAACTTTATTATGATTGTCATTTAGTTTATGCACTAATTGAAATTGATTGTTATTTTATGAACTCTAAATAAAGTGACTTTATTTAAAAACTGAAAATTTTAAACAGTAATTCCCCATATTTCAACTTTAATCCCTTAATCAAGTGATCCTAATAGAGAATGAACTACTCTATATGGTGAAAAACTACTTCCTCATTATCTAATCCCTCTCATTTTCCTCATTCACTAAGTTCACTTTGTTTCTAATTGACTGAAATAGTCAAACAATAATTTAGGTGAGTGTTACTCCTAGATATTTTATGAAATATTTATCTTTGATAAAAATTAATTTCCTCGATAGATTTATACACTTGTTTTATAGAGTTTAAAAGAACTGTGATATGCTATTGAAATATTATTATTGAATATTACTATTATATCATCTTTGGTGAGTTCACTAGTTTGAATATATCTAAATGAATTATAAAATATTTATTGATTAAAATTTTATATATTGTATTCATTTATTGTAGATTTATTATTAATGATACAAATATTTATATGATATTAAAATAAATCTTTTTCTTAAATACAATTTTTATGTCTGCAATGTATTCTTATCATAAACTATTATATTAACCACTATTGGTGAAATAATTTAGAGAAATGTATATATTATATATTATATAAAATTCTTTAACATTTATATAATTTTTTTTCTTTTCATGTGATGTGAATATATCCTGTTTTAGGATTAACATTCTTATTTTAACAATGGTTGTCATTGCAATAATCACACTTATTTCAAAAAATAATTTTCCCACTGAATTAAATTTAATAATGACTAATGTATTCCATATTATGAATGCGGATGATATAATTTGTTGGATAGACCTATTTTATTTTTTAGTCACTATGAATTGTAACCATAGAAAATATATTTCACCTTAGTAAGGTATTATCATCTCAAATTGTCTTCTATATAAAATATATTATTTTATGGAACTATTTAATTTTATAATGTGTAATTAATATCCATTGAATTGTTATGTTATAAATTTTACTATGTTAATTATATTTATTGATTCATTTCAATTAATTATTTTATGTTACTAATGATTCAAAAGCTAAAAAATTCATAAGGCCATTATTTTACAATATCATTGTTTATTGGGATTGTTTATGATTATGTTAGTGCTTATGAAACTTTAGGATCTAACTCTAAATAATTTCAGGAAATTTTTATCCAAGGGTTATTTTTATACAATACATGGTTTTGTTTCCTCTTCCGCTCTCATTGAACTTCTAAGACCGAATGGATTGTTTTACAAAAAATGAAATTCAATTTTCTTTATAGATGAAAATATTTTTCATCCATGACCGTGTTATCAAAAAAATTATTAAGGTTTTTTATACTATTAATTTATTTTCTAATTTAATTTTTAATCTTTTATAATATTTTATAGAATATTTCAAAAGGAATTTATTTTTATCTTTCGAATGATGAACTATTAGTATTTTCTTAAAAAACTTGAAAGGAAACATTTTTTATAAGTACACGAGTTGAATAGAATTTCCCAATGTCTTGACCACTCTATTTTTTGATGATTAATTAACATGTTGTTATTTTCTTCCAATGAAAATGGTATTTTAAAAAATAAATATTTTAATAAATATTTTAAATGAATTTATATCTAAGATAAAATCCATCTATGTAACTTATTATTTATAGTGGATATGATCCAATGATACCAAACAAAGTCATTCCTACAATGGTTTATGATTACAATGATGAGATTTGTTTTAAATCACATTTTTTTCGTAGGATCTGTCATGATGGAATAGTGAAATTTTCAATAAATCGGTTTCTTATTCATGGGTTATGATATATGATGAATGATTTATTATCTTGGGGAATATAAATGAATAGATTATGATTATGTGATGGGTGGGCCTAAAATTATATAGGTATTTAATACAACGTAAAAATATTGAAATCAGATGTCATAATAATGACTATAATGGAATGTGAACATATTTTAGAATATGATTATTTCTATTATGAGAGTCATTATAGTGAACCATATCTAATATGATATCTTAGAGATATTTATTAATCCATAATTATAGTCATGGTCGTGAAATACGACAACTAAGGACACATTTTTCAATAGTTATATATATTCCAAAATCTTATGTATCATTCCAATATTATTTTATCAAAGAACATGTCTTTTATTTATTTATGGTTAATTTCTTATAAGAAACATGGATTTATTCCATGAATCATTTTTATGAACTCTAGTATGTTAGGTATGGATATCAAATGTCAAGATCATGCTCTCATAAACACAAGATAATGATTTAATTAATTTGTCACTGATATTTTCCTTTTTTTACCACTAAAAATATTCTGAAATAACTCTTTATTATGTTTCCTTTCCTATGTTATTAATAATGGTATTATTTATCTTATCACAATGGGTGATAATTTTAATGAACATAGATTGAGATGATGTAGTTTATTTAGGAACAATTTGTTTATATATCTATGTTTTCAAAAATAAAATACTTATTTGATTATGTAATGGATCATAATGTAATATAATAAATAATAATCTAAAAATATATGATTTTTTTAAAAGTTTGGGTCACTATAGTTACTATAATGGCCGAACATATAAATCCTTATAGTGGACCATATATATCACAACATAATTTATATTTTTTTATGAAGACATTGCTTGTTATTGATGGTCCTCCCCTAATCCACCAAATTCTAATACATTATATTGATGAGTATACACTATTTTCCTATTTGATCTCTTCAACTACGTATCTATGTATGTATGATACATAACAATCAACATTTGATTAATTCACATTACCTTATGTATCCCCTTTTAATGAATATATTTTCTAATGAACATAAATATATAAAATTATTTGTATATAAATCATTTATTAATGAGTAATATATATATAATATATTATACTAAAAACATTTAGCTACTAATTATATCAGATAAGTATAAAGTGAAATAACTTTGTCACTTGATCTATCAAAATTGGTACTAAATGTAACACCCCCAAAATTATAAAAAAGGACTTGTATTTGATTGCATGTAGGAAAAAAACACCAAACATGTAATGTAATATAATATACTGAGACTTTTCGGTATGTTTACTATTTTATAACTACAAAATCAATTGTATATATTTCAATTCACACAACATTGATTTTATCGTGCATTGCATGCAATGAGTTTCTTCGATGTCTTGCATTATATAAAAGATTGAATATTAACAAATATAGTAAATATTGTTAATTTAAATGAAAATTATATCCTATAAGTTAAATTATATCTTATGAATCTGATTAAAAATTTTATAAAAATATAGAGGTGAATTCATTTGTTAACAATTAATTAGAAATTAATATATAAACCACTGAATGTAAAGGAAATGTTTTTATCATAAAATATTTTTTATTCTCTAAATTATGTTGGTATTAATAAATTAAAATCGATTTAAATTTTTGGATTATATTAATGATATATATATTTTATAAATTCAATAAAATGTAATGAAATATTTTTAAGAGATATTTAGGCATAAGATATGAATAGATCCAATTTTATGCATAAGAATCTATATTGTTATAAAGACACATTTTTCTCCTTTTAATTGTGCACCTAATTTAAAACTGATTATTTACAATTTTCTAAATTTTATATATAAAAATAAAAATCTTTTTTGGATTCATAATTTCAAAATTAGCTTTGGGTGATTTTTTGGTATTTTTCTGTGTAGTTTAATTTTATCATGAATAGTGAGAAATAATAAACATTAATTGAGAAGTGAATTTTCATATAAATAATTAATAGTGATAAATTATATTATTCATTCATTTAAAATTTTTCATAGATAAATTTTACATCTATTAATCCAATTTAGGTAAATTTATTCATTTTCACTGTGGAATTGTATATAAAATAATTTAAATCATTGGAACATTTTTACATTAAAACCCCATTTCTCATCCCTTATGTGGGATTAATTTTAAATAAATTTGAACCACATATGTGATTAGAATTTAGAAAAATGTATTCAATATTTGGAATAATCAAAAACTATAATTTCTATAATGTTTGAATTTTTTTTCCAAAAAATTAGTTGAATCAATTAAAATTAATTACTACAATTAACATGAAAACTTCATTAAAAAGGGACTAAAACAAAAACATAATGGAAAAACTGACCTATAAACATGAAAAAACATATTTTGTGGACATATTTGGACTATATCATACATTATTTATAATGTTTTCACTATTGTATGAACTTTACATTGAAAAAACTTGGTACAAATTCCCCCTTTTATAACAATACATAAACGCCAATCCTCCTCCACTATAAAAAGGATATCACACCACCCACTTATTAACCCCTATCAAGAAATTTGGATTGTACAAAACAAGACCGAATAATCTTCCAAAATACCTCCATAAATTCTAAAAGAAAAAATATATGAATAAATGAAAATTATGGAATACTTTTGGTATAAACAAAAATAAGTTACTTGTAGATGAGGTGAAATTATTCAATGAGATATTTTTTTAATTTCATTATCCGCTGCTAAAATTATTATTATATTATAATTATATAATAAAATAATTAAACTCAATATAATAATATATTTTTATATTAATGTTATGACCTACATTTTCATATACTTCCATCAAATGGGACACACAATCATCTATTATGTGTAAGGTAGACATGAACATTGTGAACCAATATTGTTTTTTCTTCCATTACCACCATTAAATGTTGGGGATAATGATGAATTTTTAGTTAATATATGTTATATGTGAATTTTTTTTCTTAATTTCTTCCTAAATTATATGTAAGACATATCATCATTCTTTCTATTTTTGGGGAATATGATCACATCATTTGTGGATGCGAAGTCTACTACATCCTCAATGTGATGTGATTCATTCACAATATACATAAAAAGTATTAAAGAATTATTTAGGATATTTCTATTACGAGAATATATTTTTTATTATATTAATGTAGTAATTTCAATATTTAAATTAATAAACATGCAAATTTCTGAACATTTGACTTGTTTTATGTTTTATGAAAGGAAATGAAAGATTTGTTAAAAAGGAACAATTTCAGAGTGAGACTCAATAATGGACGACACTAGAAGAAGGATCAGCACCTGATTCACCACATTCTTTAGTATATTTTATTTATTTATTTTCTCCACCTGCTCATGTTTATCATTATTAGGTTGTTCCAAGGCAAGCGCAAAGAAAAGAGATTGAATTAAGAAGTTATTTTATATTTTAATGCAATTAATATTGGGATTGAATTTTTTTTATCAATTATAATCTTTTCCTGATTTTTTATTACAATAACATTGTCAAAAGGGTTAGGGATTTGGTTTATTTCTTTATTTCTTTATCTATGACTATTTAAAAAATTGATTTAATTAATTTTTTTAATATGTGATCTAGTGTATGGAATTCCACCATGACTATTCTCTTTGTTTATTCGCTATGTTTAAATAAGGTTTTAGGTTACATATTCATTCCAATCCTATGTAAATTATTATGAGAATAGTATACCATTATATAGTGTGTGTTTTTAAGGACCATTGTACTCGCTGTGACAGAATTACAATGAATCCCTTATTGTAAATTGATTACTTCATACCTAGTCCTCTCATGAACCATGATTCATTTCTTCCAAATACCCTTTTTATATTTTTTTAGTCCCAAAATCTTCACATATCTAATTTTCTTGTAGTTTATATTTTATTTCATAATATATAAAATATTTTTGGAATATTTTATTTAATTGATATTTTCTCCAACCCTGTTTATATGGGTTTAACATCAGACATACAATTCATATACTACCCAGTAGTATAGTGATTTGTTTTATTTGTGTATTAAATCTATAAATTCTATAACTTGGTGTGAATTAAGGATGCCCTACTTGCTATCAATTCTTAGTGAAATTTCCAGGCATTGTTCTCAAAATGTTAAATTTAATTAATAACATAGATAATTTTTTTCATATTAATTAATTATTTTATACATGTTTTTTATGTGGTAGTTTTTGGTACTAATAAATTGCATGACTAGTCAAATTAATGGAAGGATAAAGTTGATGAAATTACATATGATCTGTAGTTAGAGAAAGAACTCCATTAGCAATGGATGGAGAAGGATGAAGATAACTAAGAATATGTCACCATGGTAGGAATAGGAAAATTCAAAGGAGTCGATCTTGAATTGGTCCAACTAGCATGACAACAAATTCATGGAAGAAATATGGGGGAAAGCACTGATAAATTAAAAAAGACCCTCAAATAAATGGAGTGAAAACATGAGAGAATGGACCCCTAACTCTACGAGCAAAGAGAAGCATTATGAATCTGAATTTTTAGGAAATTATGATGTTATATAACTGGAGAAAATTGATTATAAAACATGTAATTACATTAAACATTGTGACTTCATTAGAGAAGAATGTTCACATAGGAAAAGTCATGAAAAACATACACATAAGGAAATGTAATTACACATCATGAGGCTATAATTAATATCAGAAATTCGGTCAAAAATTTAAATCCACATAAAATATTCATGCAATGAGGCTAAAGAAACTGATCTGGATTACAAGATGTGTAACCCGGTTACATGGAAGGTAATTATTGATGTGCAGAGACAATAAAGATGATGTGGGCTGCATGATTTAATGAAAAAGGCATATAGATACATCCCTTTTCTACCTTTATAATGTATTATGGACCAGACTAAGCAGGTGTGACACTAAGGAGAGACCACTAGATGATGGAGTGGTGATCAGGAGACGGGCCTCACCTCCGACCTTCAACACCTTTCTTCTTCTGGTACCAACGACTCTTGTTCTATAAATTCCTAGCTTGATAGAGTAGTTTACTTTGTTGTAGGTGGTGTGATTATTGGGGTAGTGGGTCTTATAGATTATTTTGATTTTATATTCATGTTTTGGTTTTTTGAAAATCATTTATTCAATTCCAATTCATTTTAATTTTGTATTGTATATCCATTTATACATTCTTAATTTTTTCATTATTATTGCATCAATTTATTAAACTAGTTTGTGTATGATCATTATTAAATGTAGGCTGGTTTTTTTGAAAAAACATTTTGTGTCAACTGGTTTTGTTTTTTTTCTAAGTAGTCAACCATTTTAAAGGCACAAAAACATGATTAGGGTCGAATACCAAGACAAAGGATCCTTGCTGACCCAATTACTAAAACAAAACTGAATAAAAACTCTTTCAATTTAATACCTAGCACACGAACCAAAAATAATTAATCCTGACAAGCCTCTCATCTTGATTCACAACCCATTTGTTTCTATTTTTATTTCTCATTCCTTCAAATGAAAAAATACTTTTTCATTTTATTTCTATAATTACATTAAAACATACGGATCGTACCTATTGGATTGACACTCGAACTTTCTAAGTACTAAATTTTTATTAGGTTGTTAGAGTAATAATTATTAATTATTTTTTTCTTAAAATTGAATTTATTGTTATTAGTTCATTTAATAATACTGAACAACATTATAACATAGCAATGGTCATGCAATATGAAAAAAATATGAATTGGAATTGAATAAATGGTCTTCAGAAAACCAAAAATGAATAAACATTAATTTAACTAAATCCCAAGCATACAAACCTGAAATCACTGAACATAACATGCCTCTCATCTTGATTCAAAACCTAATAATTGATTCTATTACTTCTTATTCCATCCAATAAAATAAACATTTTTTATTTTTTATTTTCTTAATTAAATTAAAAAATATATATCATCCTCCTGGGTTCTATACTCGGACATTCCAAGTACTATATTTTTAGTAGGTTTTCAGTATAGTATTATATAAATAAATTTGTTTTTTCCTATAGGATGTTAACGATTCCCTCTGGGTTGAATTTTTTTGGCATCATTTCTAGAGATGATTGTCGTTTTCATTAAATTAATATGGAATTTAGGTAAGTCTTTTTATATTAATTCAATATTTTATACATGGTCTTTTCATGTTTTAGTTTTATCTACTAATATTTTACATGACTACTCCACTTGAGTGATGAATAATGTTTATGACCATGCATTCAACCAGTACTAGAGAAGAAATTAAGAAATAAAATAATAGAAAAAGAGGAATCCTGCCAAGAAAAGAAAATAAACTATGATAGAGGAAAATTTCATGGAGATTATCTTAGCCAAATATTAGGACCACAGGTCATGGGAAAAAATCAACGAGAGAAAATTGGTGATGAACATTTCATGACGTTAAAACATTGGAGTCAATCTGTGCTTTCTGATGACCCCCATAACTTCTAATCACATCAAAATAATGCCAATGGTTATCTATATGATTACGCATTCACTACAATTCACCAGGCTACCACATGAAGACCCCAATTCAAACATTGGAATTTTTTGGAGATATGTGACACATTCTCATTCCAGAATGTAACAATCGATTTTGTGAGACAATTCATGTTCATATAATCATTGAAAAATAAAGAACATAAATCGATGAAATGTTAGAATTTTCATTCAATCAAAACATAGGATGATCTGGTAAGAATTTTTTTGACAACTTTTTTTCTTCCATCAACCTCTATGGATCTATGGGTATATATTTTAAATTTAAAAAAATTTAAATTAAGAGTCATAATATAGTTTATGGAAAGGTTAAATGGTTTAATATTATGATTCCCTCGTCATGTAATCAAAATGTGGATTTTAATTTATTCATTCTACAATGTTTTAACATAGGGAAATCATTCCATATTTGATGAAGTTGTCAGAGGATCGCTGATGTGAAAGTCACCAGAAAGTAGCTATTATATCTTGGAGGAGATCAAAAACAATAGTTTTAAATGGAATTCAAAGGAAGTGACAACCCAATGGGTATATATGGTGGAAAATATATGGATTGCTTTTGAGATGTAGTCTATGAAAAATATGATTGATGCAAATATGGACAACAAAAATGTACAATGTATGCATTTTGAAGATGAAATTTAACCTAATTATAATCATAAAAATTATTCCTAGGGATGTAGGCCAAATCAAACACCAAAAAAACCAAAATCAAGGCCAAGGAGTTCCACAAAGTCAAAATGGTTTTCATCCTCAACAACAAAGGCCAACACTGACCAATCAAGTCCATTAATAGGAAGAGATCCATACAACTTTCATAACCACCACTAGAGTTGCACTTAAATTTTAGACTGCATGATCATGAAATTTGGGGAATGCAATTAGGTAATTGATAAATGACTCATCTAACCACCAAGCTACAATGAGAAACATAGAAATTTAATTCTGTCAGATTGTGGATAAATATAGAGTATGTAAAATAGGAGAGATTGTAGGATTCCCATAATTACATCCTCATGAAGATTTTAAATCCATATTACATAATGTTGAAACAAGACATGAGGGATTTTCATTGAGTTTATATTACATAAAGAACAACAACTAGTAGAATAATGTAAAGAATAATAGGGTTATGTTATGAAATATAATGAAGATAAAGAACCACTTCTATACCCACCACCACTAGTAATTCCATATCGGGTGAATCAATTTATGATTGATGGGAAAAAGAAAATTTTATTTGAGATGTCCAGGAAAATACACATCAATACCCCATTCACTGCGGAAATTAAAAAAATACTTTCTAAACAATGTATATGAAGGAATTCGTAATGAACAAAAAAGAACCTTGAAGAAATACCCACCATTCCTCTTATAAGAGATTGTTCAATTTTAGTATCAAGCATCATACTGAAGAAACAATGAGATCCATATATTTTTTCCATTCTAATTTCTATTTTTTACGAATGATTTTGGTATGGATTTGTGTTCTTTAGGATTCAGTTTATATATATTATCATATTAAACATTCAAGATCCTGGTATTAAAAAATATGCAACCAACTCAAGTTATGATACATCTAGATGATACAAATGTGATATGTCATCGCATATTACATTAAGATTCCATCAATAATATAGAAGAATTCAATTTTCCAGTGAATTTTCTGGTGATATACATGGATGAATAGAAACTATAAATAATATTGGGAGGACCATTTCTTGCTCTGATAAGGGCATTGATTGATGATCACAATGGAGAGCTGAATCTAAGAGTGGGAGGATCAGAAGTAAAATTCCATTTTAACTAGGTGATGAAGAGCTTGTTGAGGTAATGGATGAATTTTCAGAAGACAATCGAATTAAATAAGAGGGAGGTTTTTTCCATAAAAGAGTAGGTGAAGAAGGTTCTGTAGAAAGTGAATAAGAATGTATGAACAAGATGGCATAAAATAAGAATGTTCTGGAAAAAGATAAATATAATCAAGGTATAATAATTCAAGATGAATTAAAAGAAGGGGAAAAGGTTTGGGATACTATTGAACTCTAATTTAATTATAAAAGAAAGGATAAGAACCATTGGACCGTGCCCTTGGATATATAGATATTTTTCAATAATGTAAAGGTAAAATTAGTTATAGATAAAGGGATCATACCAATCTACACTAAGGAATCAAGGCATTGACAACTTTTTAATCATGATCTATTATCATATTTCCTACTATAGACCACCTAGAGCTGAATGTGAAAAGGTCCAGGAAATGATGGAAAATAATAGGGATTCTTGGAGTCCACCCAGGGTTTTTTATTTTTATTCCCTTATTTTCATATTATCAATAGAAATCATACATCAACAAGTATTTTTAAATTTAATTTTTATGGCATGTGTTTCACTTGTGCAGCACCCGTGAGGAAAGAATCATGAGATGGAGCTATAAATAAATTACACGCCTTGAAGTGAATTTACACACCATGAAATGGTTCATAAAGAACATGCACAACCCACATTTGAAAGCCCAATGTGATAGTGTAATAAGAATTTCAATTCAATATTTATCAACACTCTTCCCCATATTTTAATTGTTCTAGATCATTATTTTTTATTTAAATTCCACACATTTGATTCAATCTTTAATCAACTGAACAAAGACACATAAACTACTTTGAACAAATAACATTCCATATATTTAGATTTTATAGTCAGTTAATTAGAAATTGAAAATTTGGGAAAATATTTTTTATAGAAAAATATGTGGATTAGGATTTGAAAATCATTATTTAGGGGATCATTTTTATTGTTGTAAATGAAAATTTTCTAATATATTTCCATGAAAGGAATTTATGATGTTTCCCTTTGTTTATTTAATTATTGGTATGCATTTCCTTGAGTAGTTATCCCCATAATTAGTCTCATTATTGAGACATCCACCAGGTTAATATTTCATATTCTTTCTATAGAATATTTATTGATATACTTAGACATATTGTCTTCTAGAACATACCTTTAATCATATTAAATATATGATAGCAAAGTGTCACTTTTTCAATGACTCAATAATTATTGTTATTTACCCTTATCCTATGATAGACCAATAATGATTCCAATTAAATCTAATAGAGGTCCTGAAAATTTTTATTAGGAAATGAGCCTGGTCACAAATCTATTTTATCCATTCATACCTTCCTCATAATTTGTTCATGATATTCAAAAGAAAAATTTTGGGGCAGGAACATTTTAGGGTGTACAAAAATATAAAATATTATGTATACTTTACTAGGGGATTTATGACTTAGATAAGGGGGAAGGCCATGAAATATTTCACTGTATATTATTAATCACCTCTATTTTTAAAAAAATGTAAAAATATTAAAAACTCATTTGTGCCCTAAGAAGATAAAAAATCACCATTTTCTAGACCGATGATTTTTGTATCGTATGTGGTTAGGTGATGGAAGTGATATTTGTACTCAACATAGCTTTTAGGAAAAAATACCTGACAAAAAAAGAGAAATATATGGTGATTTATTCATTATACTTATATCATGATCCCACATAGAGATTTCTGGGGGGAATAAGATAAGAAATTTGTAAAGGTAGAAATTTATTTACATATTTTTGAATACCAGGTAAAATGATTTCGAGAAAACCTCCTTTTTAAGAATAACTTTTTACATTAGTTACTTATATACCATAAAGCATCATAGTTATTTGATACTTAATAGTGGAGCCCTCAGGATTAATTAAGATTTTGTCTTTACACGATGGACATTTTAAATTAATAGAAATATTATGGTATGTAACATATTCATTAGGTTTATGCATCACTATATTAACATTTCATCCTTGAAGATGAGTGGAAATATTCATGTGACATAGATTTAAAATGGAATCCATAATAGGAATGAATTAAAAAATTGAAATGAATAAATGAAAAAGATTGGTTCTTTGAAGGGAGAAAATTAAAATACATTGTTATCTTGTTTCTTTGAAAAGTGAGGCCATAAAGAGTTTTATACTTGTAATTCCCAAACATTTAATTTCTCCATTTTATTAATTTATTTTGGTCAAAATGAATTTAAGGTATGTTACGGTGAGTTTCCTTTGTAATATGTTGGAATCCCATCCTCATGTGAAAGGATGAATTCAAGTGTGTGGGTAATTGATAAGTATATATATTGCATATATTTTAAGGTATATTGATGTAGATATTTTTTTTTATTTTAATGTATAAACATATAAATTTTTTTCATGTCACTTGTTTTATGTATTATGGTTGGAAATGATTTATTTTTTAAAAGCAACAATTATGGAGAGAGCCTCATCAAGGGAAGACACTAGAGAATGTGAACCACCTGCTTAACCACAATTTTTTTATTTTTTATTTACTCCATCCTTTATGGTTAGAAGGATTGGTTAATTTTTTTGTTCTGAGGAATTCATGATAGAAGGGGATTGAGTGTATGAGGTATTTAAATTTTTATGAAATTAATGTTAGTCTATCATATTTTTTCATTAATTATATCCTTTTTCTAATTTCGTCCAACATGACCATTGTGAGTGGGTTGTGGATTGAATTTATTTCCTTATTTCAATGCTCCTGACCATTAAAAATATTGATTGAATTTATGTGTTTATTATAAAATCTTAGTTTTGATCCTCCACCAAGACCTTTGCTTTTGTTTTTTCCCTTTGTTTAAATAATGTTTTAGGTTACCCATTCACTGCAATATGATGTAACTAATTATGAGATAATGATAGATTTTGATAGAAATGATTTTTATGAAAAATTTTCTCTCAGTGAACAAATTTTTATGAATTCGTGGTTATTAATTGATTATTTAATACATGTTCATCTCGCGAATCTAGATTCATTACTTCCTAGAACCTGTTTTATATTTTCTTCTCCCACTATCTTCACAAATCTAATGCTCTCTATTTTAGATTTTATATCTTAAAATCAAAAATATTTTCTGTATAGTTTATATAATTGATATTCTCTCTAACCCTATCCTTATGGGTTAAACTTGGATATGAAATTATTATACAGCCTAGTAGTTTAGTGATTTGTTTGATTCAAGTTTTAAATTTAGAAATTAAGTAACCCGGTGGGAATTAACTTCACCCTATGGGACATCAATAATTTAAACATATGTGATATATATGAAGTTAATATGATAATAAAATTATAATATAAATATATATATAATTTAATTTTCATCATATTAATATTAAAATAAATGGATACAATGATCATTTGTAATTACGGTCTATCGTATCCATGAAAGGTGTATTTTATTTTCCATGTCCTTATTTAATGTATTATTATAAATACATTTCTATTAAATATATATGATATATAAATAATTGTTTAAATCCATGTAAATATTAAATAACAACCTATATAATAATAAAAAGGACAATAATTCTAGACATACTTGAAAAACAAAACAATAAACACCCAAAAGCATGAAAATAATGAATAATTTTTAAAAAAGGGTAATAAGATGTTATAATAGGATAATATATTCTATTATAAATATGAGTAAGGTTAATTTATAAATATTTAATGTGTTTTAAACCACTATAAATGAGTTTAAATACCATAACTCAAAATATTAGAAAAAATTATGTGATTTCATCTCAATTTATATTCCACTGATACTTGTTTGTTATTATGTATCAATTCACATTATTGTGGTGTATATATGTCCCAATTATCATTTAATGTCCTAATTAATTAGTACATCATTGTATTTTAGGTATCAATTTGAAATATATCATACAATGGGATTCAAATTGAAAATTACCAAGTGGTAAAAGTTATCGTTCCAATATCACATTCTTTTATGATTGTAAACATTCTCTTGAAATAATAACTTCCTAATTATGAGTTTTTGTATACATTAAATTTTCCTTAAATATACATATTACTATAAAATGGATATTATAATTTCATAAAAATTATACCTTATTTACATTCAGCATTCCCTTGACATTTATTTGATTAATAAGGGTAATTATTGATAAATTTGTATCTTTTAATCAAATTGGATAGATTTTCATAATGCATGTTGACGAGTAACAAAAAAAATTATTAGATATATATATAATGATTGTTACATGCACTAAATTGGTTGGGTAACTTTCAATTAAATCCCATCGATGCGTTAGTAGTCTCGTGAGATGAATCTATTAAATAATCATATGGTTTTCAACATAGTATGTTTTAAACAGTCTTGATGATATATCTTGATGGTAAAGGTAGAATGGGTTAGAGAACCAAGATTTCCAATAACATTGAATTTAATTTATTTAGAATTCAATTAATATTATTATCAATGAGATTTTTTCTTCTACATTATCTATGGATACAATTTCATTCTTAGTTATTTGATTAAATAGAACATGTGTTCAGTTGTTTATCTTCCCCTATTGATTTTTATTTATCCAGTTATCTAAATAGTATATTTGTTTGCATATTTAACATTCCATATTTAATATTAATTATTATTTCATGATACAATCTAATATACTCTAAAATAAATGTTAATTTGATCCCACCCTTATTTTCTTCTATTCCACATTTTATGAAGAAGAAATATTTGAATTGGTTTTTAAGGATGTCCCTCATTTTATTTTATTATGGGTAATATTTTTTAAAAATTAAAAATTTAATAATGATACAATGTTTTTAATATAGTTTTCCAAAACTAAAAAAATGATGAGTCCATCATGATTATATTTTGTGTAATCATGTTATTGTAAAACGATTAAGGCACCATCATTGGTCCTCTAGGTTTTGGGCGTTACAGTTGGTAACAAATGATGTTTAGTAGAATCCATAGAAACAATACTCATGAAATCATATATTAGGTAAAATAACACAGAAATATAATTTTGATAATAAGTAAAAAATAATATTTCTATAATTTTAGTATGATAGATATTATGTGGGAATTTTTAGAAATAAAACCTATTTTGGATACAAAATGTGGACTTGGTTCTTGAAATGAAATTCATTGGGGTAAAACTCTAAAATGTGGCATCAGGACTGACATGAGCATAACATGGTATAACAAAATGGTCTGTATTATTCTCTTGGTTTAAAAATCCAAGGGGATATTCTTAGAATACCTATAAATTTCATTCAAATAATTACTATTGTTTTAAAAATAAATATGTCCCTAAAGATACTGATGTTTATGATTCTATGATTTATGATGAATAAATGTTTAATTTATGTTGAGTAGTGTACCATATTTGTAAATATACATTATGATTTAGAGTTTATAATTATATGATATAACCTAGTTTATTTCAATGTTTTGAAATGGTGTGTGGAAGGATGAATAGTATTAGTACATGTGAAAAATATAGATATTTCTCTACTAAGGATACCAATAAAACTACCATTGGAACTGATCATGTTATGTAATATTATGGAATCATAATATTGTTGTGACACATAAAATTTATAAATTGGATAAAATTTCCCACAATGATATTCTTTGATGTTGGATCACTTCATTTGGTAGCGGACACAATCATTTAGCGGGACCACTAACCCAGTGGAAGCTTAGTGATGGATTAAGATATTATAGATGATATTCAGGGAATTTGGGTGTGTTGAAAAGAAAAAGGATAAACTTCTAGTTTATCATCTCATTATAGATGATGCTAAATGTTATTCATTGATCTAGAATAGTAGGGAGGAAGAAGAAATATAACTCATGGATTGTAAATATTTGAAGGAAATATTTTTTAAAAAATATTTCCCTCAATTAAATCAAACTAATATAAAGGGAAGGTTTCATAATTTCAATTAAAAGGATTAAAATAGTGCAATGGAGTATAAATATACCATTAAATGGTTATTAAGGTATTATAAAAATTTTATAAACAACATGGGGTGCTAGATTGATCGGTTCATTGAAGGGAATAAGAAAATTATCTAAAGGGAACTGAGATCTCAAAATTTTTCTTCATATGATGAAATAGTTTCATGTGATATCCAGACAAATAGATAATCCTCTGAAGGAATGAAGGTGATGAATTATTTTTTTCATATGTTATAAATATGTAATGAATAACCTTAGGAAATGTAATAAATATTTGGGTGCTTGTTAGAAGTCCCAATACATGGCTCACTAGGAAATAGAATGGATATGGAAGGAAGAATATGCATATATTAAATGTTTCAACTATACTGAAATGGAAAAAATGAAAATAAATTCCCCAAAAATCATGGGAATGTAACTCAGAAGAAGATAAGGGATTAAGGTTAAGCATATATTATTGACACATCTGATTTGTAATGATTAATTCGATCTTTTTTTAGATCTAATAAATATGTTGAAAATTTATTTTATTTATTATGTTATCATCATCAGGTTTATTAAATATATGTGTATCTTACCACCAAAATTTTTCATTAATTATTTGAGATCGTATATTGATTTTTACCAAGAAAATTGAGTCAGTATCAGGTTTATTTTTTCGAAAAGGCATGGTTAAGGGGAAAATAAGTCATTAATATGTTCTTGATATTGAGATAATAATATTTCATAATGATATGATTGATATCAATAAATTTAATTAGATACTACTAACTAATATGGAAATGATTCAAATGAATTGGATTATACTATTAGGAAATATTAATAATTTTTAAACTTGATTAACTTGATATTTCGATGTTGTTTTAGAGATTGATGTATTAAATCAGCCTATAATATGTCTTGTTCATAGTGATAAAGTATACAATGTATATGGAAAAATCAAAGGATAATATTCTCCTTATCAAATAGAAAAGTATCATGTAATTATATTTTCTTTAATTCTTATAGATTGATCTAATTTATAAAATCTGGAAAAATGGTTTTGACACAAAAAATGTTGTCCAATTATCTTAATTTTTTATGATATTAATTAAATATTACACCACAATAGTTTATAGATTTTTGGCTATCTATTATTAGAGGAATTTGTTCTCTATCACTATCAATCATAACTTTATTTTTCTTCCATGTCACAGTTTTCTTTAATGTTATCCAATTTTATTTCCTAGATTTTTGGTCACATTCACATTTTAATTTTCATTTTATTATGAAGATGTGGTATAATACAAATTTATGATGAGTGTTTTATAGAAATATTTTATTTTAAAATATCAATCCCTCTATTACCGAAATATATTTTTAATTATTTTGACACATTTTGTATGAGATGGGGATAATGTAACACCTTAAAATTCTAAAGAAAGGATATTGTTTTTTATAGTGTCTGTGAAACACAACACCAATTTTATATGATTATATAGTATCATGATAATAAAAATTAGTTTTAATATTTTAAATAGATTTAATCTATTTTATATATTTAATTCATGCAACTTTGATTTGATCTTATATTGAACATAACAAGTTTCATATATATGGATTGTGTTATATGTAAGACTGAATCTTACCGAATACTATTAAAAGTATTATTTAAAATGGTAATCGTCTAATTGATGATTAATAGGAGGTTATTAATAAAATTATATAAATTATGAAGATATATTTTAATTCAATAGTTACAAATTAAATATAAACGAATATAGAAATCAACTATATAAAAATAAAATGATTTTATAAAAACTATTTCTATTCTATAAAGAGTTTTACCTTAATGAATTAAATTAATTACTATTAGTGGATAATATTAATGGATAATATATATATATATTATATTAAAGGAAATATTTTTAACTTTTTCTGAAAATATTTGATAGATATAAGATTAGAGAAAACCAATTTTAGTTATGAAAAGATATATTTTTTCAAGATTGTTTTACAGAATTTTAATAGTGATTTTTTTTAAACTATATGTTCTCAATTTTATAAATTTTATATAAAAAAATAATATTAATTTTTGAAATAAATTTTTTTTAATTATATTATATTGTTTTTTTTGTAATTTTCTATAAAAAATCATTTTTTGTATAGTGAAAAAATACTAAATTTTAATTGAAAATTGACTTTTTGTCTAAATAATTTATAGTTTTGAATTATATTATTATGTGTTTTTAAATAATAAATATATAATTTTCACATATATTAATATAATTTATTTAATTATAATGTATTTTAAATTGACATTTTTCATGAAAACATTTCAAACATTTGATATTTTTATATTAAAAACACAATTTCCCATCCCATATATGAGATTAATTTTAAATTAATTTGAGAACCTTTTTTAAAAAAAAATCATGAATTTATCAACAAATTCATGCCCAAAGGAATTTATTGTATAAAATTTTTAACAAAATAGGAATGATGATTAATGCACCAACACCATTAAAAAATTATAGTAACAACTAATGAAGCATTGACCATCCAACAGAAAAGAGAGAACGCAAACCTCTATCATCCCTGCATTATGAAAAATGAGGGTCATGAAATGTCCTACATCTGGGAGAACAGTGTATGCTATTTCATCACTACATCTGCCGCCAGGTTAGGTTGAAACTCTGCTTGAGTTAAACTAAGCTGGCATTTCAGCTCTGGAATTCTGTCAGCATGCAATTCACAACTCCTAAAATAATTCTTAAACACCCTTCCAAATAGTCAATTAGAAAAAAAAATTTAACTGTATCTAAGTCTTTTTTCCATACATCCAATAATCTATATTTGATCTATGGAAAATTCATACTAATAACTCAAAAACATGTTCATTACAATTATCTATAACACATCACCAACCCTTCGGTAGGTTCATGCACATGAAATACTACTTGAATTTGGATCCCCACAGAGATTCTTCATCAAAACATCAAAAATCAGTTTTCATAAAGATCATAAGAATAGAGAACGCCTCCTAACATGAGTATCCCGCAACAACTCAAAAATATAAAAATATGAAATCATAACAGTATAAATATTGTATCTAATATTTTTTCACCATTAATGCTAATCAATCCCTGCAACTATACCACCAGACGATCCATAATATTCTATTAAAAAAAATCAGAATCATTGACAAGGAATGTTGCTATATTTAATGATGGTATTTCGTTTAAACTCTTCCTCCATTTTAGTAATAATATGTTCTCTAAATTGAAGATAGAATTCAATAGTGAATTTTCCATCTTTTTATTTTTTTCAGAACAACATCATCTAGTTTCTCCAATATGGAAAATAATCCCTCTTGAACCCCTCCTTATCTCTATAAGGATGCTTCAATACAGGATAAACTTATTCATCAAAATCATATTCATTTGGAATAAATTCATTATTTAAATTCCAAGATGGTTTGTCCTTAATCGGCTGTGGGGTGGGATCTATGTATTGCGGCCTGTCCACAATAAATGATCTAGTGAAAAATGTCCTTTCAATGTTATAATAGTCTTTACATTTCCGGGTTTTCTTGGGATATGGAGTGATGAAACCCTCCGAGTCAGTCTTTAGTTTTTTTCATTTCATAGCACTCAATATAAAATAATCATCCTCAATATGACATTCATAGCCACCAATATCAATTAAGGACTCATATGACTCAGATTGGATACTTTCTTGCCCCACTTGTACTGCTACATGATATTCACGGAGCTCCTTCTGATCTATCATTTTAGGTGGGAGAGCTACCTTTTTCCATTTACGGCAGTGTGAATAGCATCCACAAAACCTGATAGACCAATTACAGATTTCTCATGCTGGTCTATATCCATCTCTAATGCCTTATTCTTCTCTGACTTCTATACCACATCCTTATTCCCCCTTGGGGAAGCTTGAACGCCAAAAGGTCCAACATCATATGTGAGACCTTCATTGAATTTTTCTACTTCGTGTTTATCGTTGACCTTACCCAACAAGCTGAATTTATGAGAAAGATGTCATGTTGCCTTATTGGAACAATTATTCGAGACATGTCTATTCTTGAGTTAGGTTCTACAATAATCAGGGAGGTTTTTATAAACCAATTCCTGAAACAATCCATGTTTACCTTTATGTATCCATATCTGGGATGACATGGGTTTTGAAACAGAAATATCCACGCAAATTCTTGTATCCGAGGGTGTAGAGAGACTCTTTATTGAAAAATGTACCTTTAATTGGTTTCTAATAATTCTAGAAATTAGAATCAAAGCATCTTGTTTGAAGAGATGCAGTGAAAACCCAGGAAAACCGATCCATATAGGAATAATGGGAGATTCAATGTGAGGGTCAAAATCAAGGGTCCATTTAATTAATCTCATAATGCTACCCCCAAATGACCATGAGCATCTCGTTCAAAGCCTATAATAGTCATCTTGACAAGACAGTCAGAAAAAGTTATTTGAAGAATTCAATAATCAAATTTGAAATTCCAAAAATCCAATATCATTGAGAGAGCATCGTAAGAACTTCAATGTTGGTCTATGTTTAAAAACTTTCCTAACTAAAAGAAATCTTCAATCTGAAGAGAGAATATTTACCACATTTTTTGAGAAATAGATCGATGGTTTCACTCAATGCCTGAAGTATTTTGGCTCAATACACGTATATGGAACCACAAATACCTTTTTGCTCATCTCCTCAGTCTCATTAGATATTCAAGAAACAACACCAACGAAGTATCAATGTGATGAAATTAAAATTAATTACTATGATAATGAGAAAAAAAAAGTTTAACAGGGGACTAAGACCTAATCTTATGGTCCAAAATGACCGATACACCTGAAAAAAATGTAGTTGGTGTCATATTTGGACCATATAGTCCATTTCATATAACGTTTTCATTTTTGGGACCACCGTGAATAGAGAAAACATGGTTGGAATTCACCCTTTCAAAAATTAACATGAATTCCACCCCACCTCTACTATAAAAAGGAACTGACCCCTAACACTTATTGAAATATTTAATAAAATTTTTATCATACAAAACTTTCTCAAATAATTATAAAAAAATCCCTTCCATCACCCTATACACATCAATCATTTTAGAAAGGAGTCTGAGGAATACTTTTAGTGTTAATTAAAAAGAGTTACCCGAGCATGAGGTGACATTATTCAAAGAGTTTTTTTTATTTTCTTTCATTCTACACCACTAAAATTATTATTATAACATGATTATATACAAAATACATTATCCAATGTATAGTGATATGTTTTTTTAATAAATTTATATCATAAAATTTCACAGACAATAATCAAATTGGATAATAAATAATCATTCATGTGTACGGTAGACTATAGCCTCACGAACTGATGTCATCAATTCTTCTATTATCACATTTAATGGTTAGGAACAATGATTTTTTTAGATTTTATGCTTTAAATATATATATATATATATATGATATTTATAATTTATTTATTGTTATGGAATTTTTATATAGTAGATACCTTGATGCTTTATATTTTGTGGGAATTTGATAACATCATTTGTGGATGTATGGACTACAACCGCGTCAAAGAAAAGTGATTTATTCAGAGTATACATGGAATGTATTATGGATGGTCTTAATAAAAATATGTATAATATATGAAATAAATATGATACTGATATTATAATATAAAATATATCATTTAATTATAATTTATTTTTTATTATAATAAAATGGAAATATTGTTTATGCGTATGTATGTTCTACCGTCATTTTGAATGTGTATTTCATTTCCATTGTAAAAAAATAATTATTTTTTTATAAATAAATATATACTGAATGTTTAAGATATCTAAATATTATTTTACATACCGAATAGTGTGAAAGCATTATCTACATATGAATAAAAAATATAACATGTTAAAAAAAAATCAAATTCAAATTAATTAACTCCTAAAAGGATGAAAATAATGATTTATTTTTTACAGAAAGATAATAGTATGTTATAAGGCGATTATATATGATATTAAAAATATGGTTATGGTTATAGTACAAGTTAGTTATGTGTTTTTAACCACTTTATTGGAGATGAAACACCACAAAACTAAAATGATTCATAAGGTAAGGTATTTTGTCTCAATTTATAATCCATTGAGACTTATTTGCTATTATGGACAAACTGAAATTATTTTTGATAATATACGTCCCCATTGTAATTTAATATCATGAATCACTAATCATTCTTGGTATTTTATATTTCAATTTTAACTATCTAATCCAATTATATTTAAATTAAAAAATACTAAGTGGTAAAATTTACCTTCATAATATCACTTTCTTTTGTGATTGTTAACTTTATCATGAAACGATAACATCCTTATGATAATTTTTATTATACACTTCATTTATCTAAAATATCCATATTCTCATGAAATGTATTTTATTATTTGCTAAACTGTATTCCTTTTTTAAATATTATGCTCATATTGTAGTTGTTGGGTTAATTAGGAAAATTTTGATAAATACGTATATTTTACTCAATACATAAATTTGATGATAAGGCATGTTGTTCATTAATTAAACAAATTATTCGATATATATGGAATATTTCACAAATGTGCCGCATGGTTTGAGGATTGGTTAATGAAATCCCCATGATGCATTGGTAATCTGATGAGATGAATTAGTTGGCCAAATAATATGGGTTTCCATCTAGTATGTTTTAAACTATCTTGAGGATATATTTTCACTATTACGGTATCATGTTTCTATGAAATATTACATCCAAAAACTATGAATTTCTCTTAATGAAAATTCAGTTATTATTATTGTCCATGATTTTCCTTCTTTGAAAATATCTATTGATATTTTTTTGAGATAATTTTATTTTTAAATAGAATTTGTGATAAATTATATACATTTAATTTTGATTATTAATTATCTAGATATTAAAATGGAATGGGTGTTTAGTTATTTACCTTTACATATTGATTATTCATTATTAATTTAGGATAGATTCTTCTATATTTAACCCGTACAAAGAATTTGAGAGCTCCCTTCTTTTTGTTAATTCCCGAGGTTATGATGAAGAAATATATAAATATTATTTCAAAGATGATGTTATTTATTATTTTATTATATAACATACATTATTTTCTATTTCCAAGTGTAATATGGGAATATTGTCTTTAATTTGGTTTTCGAAATCTACGAAATTGATCATTCATTATGGATTAGATTTCATGTAACCACGATAAAGTAATAATTTATGGAAATGACTCCAGTATTCTAGGCTCAAGTTGTTATAATTAATAATTAAAGATGGGTGATATTGTATGCCTCATGAGAAAATTCCATGGTTACAAAATCCAACATCCAAATGGTAATAATAAGTGGTTTGTGAAATCCAACCAATTTTAGTGATCTTCCTTCCCCCTTAGATAATACCGACATTGATTCACATTGGTTGAAATTTCCCTTTCATGCCTAGGAATTAAATATGGAAATTATTATCACAATATATCTTTTTTACTTGCATATAAACTAAACATTGATAGGTGTGGAAGTACCTCATAAACTCCACTGTCATAAAATCTGGAACTACCACTCCACCATGATAATATAGCACTCCGTCTTAATAGTGATTCAATTTTTTAATGGTCTCTTATCTAAGGCCCCATCCTATATAGCTATGAAGCCTTGTTTAGACTCCTTTTAAACTTCGACCTATATAATATTGAAAACATGATTTATTGTAGGGAAAAGTCATAATACATCACTCCTCATTCATATTCAAGTAAAAATAGATGAATATGGTCCAAAATATCTATTAAATAATATGATATATAATTAAACAAACATGGATAATTTTAATATTATAGTCTACCTCGAATTTCCCTTCTATTAAGTGTGGTCTATCTTGAAATCAAATCTTTACATGTACTTAACACAATTCCATCCCTATAGTTTTAAGTAACTCTTTGAAAAGATATACCATTAGCTCTTATGATCCATATAAACCATTATATGAAAATATACCATGAAACCAACACTTCATAGAATTCACCATAGTTGTAACACCTCAATGTTTTTTAATTTTTGAAAATTAATTAAAATTATATTTTAAGTCTTGCAATGCATGCTAAAAAAATTTAATCGTTCTTTATACACACCACCATGTGTATTATGTGTTGTATAAAATACTAAGTATATATTGTGTTATGTAAAACACTGGCTAATATACTATTCCAAGAAACACATATATTCTTTTACAGTATATGAAACACCATTTTTAGATTTTTTTTACATAAAATACTAAGATCCTTCGATTCATTGTGTTATATGAAAGAACGATGCGTATAGAACTAAAATATACTATTACGCTTATTATTTAATATCATAATTGTCTCCTAGCCGTCATAATTGATATTATGAATTGGATTAAATAAATTATAAAAATATTGTTTAGGCATGTTCAGAAAATTAATTCTATTATAACCAGTTAATTATAAATTAACATAAGAACATATTAAAAATAAATTAATATCTCTTCTAAAAAACTATTTTTCTATACACAAACATGTTTTATCTAAATAAATAAACTTGAAAATTTGATGTATTAATTTCAAGATATATATATATTATTTGAGAAACATCTTAATAATCCTCTAATGTGTTTTCTAGATAGGATATAAGAAGAAATCAAATTGTATTCATAAAAATATGTATTTTTCTAAAAGGTATTTTTACATCCTTTTAATGGATCACATACATTAAATCTAATTTTTGACCCATTTAAAATAATATTTCAAAAAATGAAATTAATTAATTAATT
Organism: Viscum album; assembly: GCA_963277665.1. Taxonomy (NCBI): domain Eukaryota; kingdom Viridiplantae; phylum Streptophyta; class Magnoliopsida; order Santalales; family Viscaceae; genus Viscum; species Viscum album. Next base: position 531,186,249 of record OY728146.1, read on the forward strand.
ATTACTGATAAAATTATCTTAAGGTGACTTTTTGAGATTTTTTTTCAGAAGTTTCATTTTATTGATTAATAATGAAAAATCATGTATCTCAATTGAGTAATGAATTTTTGTTTGAATTATTTTTATTCAAAAATTAAATATTAAATGGGTTTTAAATTATTATTAGATCAAATATTTATCTATTAATATAATAATATCATTATAATTAATTTCATAATGAAATTTAAAATAAAAACAATCTAATATTTTGAACATTAAAACTTGTTTTTTCATCCTATCAATGGGAATAATAAAAATAAAATTTATGAAACATATATAAATGAAATTAGTAAAATGGATTTAATATTTAAAATAATAATAATTTATAATTTATAATAATGGAAACATAAATTTTTTAACAAGTGATTCTTTAAATTTTTTAAAATTAATCCCGGTTATTTGGAGAAAAGAGGAGTTTACTAAGAGAGTAAACATTAATATTAAGGTGGAAAAAAACATAAAAACTGTTCAAACCCCCATTTTATATACATATTTTTACTGTATACCTTCAATGATCAATATTATTCCACTATTGGAGCACATGACATGGAATGTAAGTAGGTCAAATTCTATCATTCAAAAAATTATAATCTTTCTCCTCACCTCCGTTATTAGTGGCCACCCCTCTCCTCATCTCTCAAAACTTATAAATCCATATTTATTATCCAATAACTAACTAAATGTCATATAAAAATCCCTCGTCTCGCACTAGAATCCATATTTATTGATTAAATCCATCACAGTGAGTTCATTGGGGAAAACCAAATGGAGATACCCAAAGAATAGGTAATTCTCATGAAAAAACATTTTCATTTTATTTACTCTTATAAAACACATAATTACTTTTATATAATCATCATAGAAAAATATAATTATATCCAATATTATTATATATGTTTTTCTGTTAACAGAGTTACCAAAAACCACACACAATTACATCAAATGGGTTATGAAATCATAATTTGTGTGTACGTCAGACTACAACCTTGTGAACTGATGTCATTAATTTATCCATTACCAACTATCATGGCGGGGAATAATAATGTAAATACTTTTTAAAAATTATAATTATGATTCTTATTATATTATGAGGATTTATGAATTTTTTATCACACATACCTCAATGCTTTCGATTTTGTGCCAATATGATAACGACATTCATGTGTACAACAGACTACAACCTTGTGAAGTGATGTGATTCATTCATGCTTTAAATGGAATGTATTAAGGATGGTTTTAATATAAATAATTCATATATGTGAAATAATAATTAGTAAATAATTATAATATCTCATATAATTTCTTGTAATTAAATTTGACATGAGAATGGGGACAACGTTCATGCATATGTATGATTCACCATCTCCATGAACGGTGTATTTATTTTATTATTTCAATAATTTATTAATTATATATATATACTAAATATATATTATATTTATATAATTTTAATCATTATATATATTGTTAAATCATTATTAATGTAGGAAGGCTAAAAATATAAAAATAAAGACACATACAAAAAACAAAGTAGTTATTACCGAAAATGTAACATTAACATGGAATTGTTAATAAATTGAAAATAAAAGGTCATAAGAAAATAATATATGGTATGATATAAATTAATAATTATCATTTATATATTTACAATATAGATTTCATTATTATACAATATGATGTATTTATTAAAATAGACGTCAAGACTTTTGTAAAGTGATTTCCGTCTCACTTTTGAATTTTTGTGAGATATATGATATATTCACCACCACTTTCTTCTATGTCATGTATATAATTCCAATAAATAAATATAGTGATTATTATAATTAAAAAAATTTATTTTTACATCCATTTGGGGATCTATTTTCCCTGAGGTTACGGTTTAAAATTTTAACAATGTGGTAAGAAAATTTAGACTCTATATTCCATATCTGAGATGTTGGTTATGTTCTGCACCTATATTCATTCATAAGGTGTATATATTACCCATTTTACATTTAATGTCACGAATTTAATAATTTTCATGCTAATTTATGTTTCAATTTATATTTTTCCTTCATGGTTTTGATGATTTAAAGTTAACAAAGTGGTAAGAGTTTATTGTTAAAATCACACCATATATCAGGATTTCTAATGATTATGCTTAGATTGATTGAATATTATAATCTATCTATCATGAATAATCATGAATTTTATTATCCAATGTTTCTTCATGATATGTTCATATAATGGTACCTTTTTACAGTATTTGGTACTTTATATAAGTAACAAATTATTTTTTACAAAATGCGACTTTATTTCTCTTTTCGGTCAGGAATATATTTTCTTTAAAAATCATGGTTTCTAAAAATGATTTCAAAAATGGTCTACTATTCTCCCATGATTTTTAAAAGACATTTTCACCAATTTTTTATCTTTTTTAGAATTGATTATAAATTGAATCTTCTTTCCATTTTTTGATTAAGGATATTTCGACTTCTACCGACACAATGAAAGGATTACTATTTATATATACATCATGTATGGAATTATCCCCTATCACAATAAGTCCATTCATTTAAGATTAGTTTAAAATTTTCATGGATTATTTTAATTATAAAAATATTTCATAATTTTTTTGGAATGATTAGTATTATAATTTTATTTTCAATGACAGAAATGTGAAAATATTTTATGGATTAAAATATTTTTTAAATGATATTTAATGAATTAATTATAATTTTTTTTTTATTTTAAAATAAAAGGGTTTCAAAGGTGTTATATATTATTATATTATTTTAAATTGTTTTCAAATCATCATTTATAATTTTTCATTATTATTTTCATGGAAAATATTTCCCAAAATGTTTTTATATTAAAAAGTTTTTTCAATTTATAAAGTATATTTTCATTACTAATTGTTTAAAATGAATTTTAAAAGTGTTTATTATAGGGTTGTAATGTTATTTTAAAAGATAATTATTTTTAAAATGATTAATGATGGTTATTTTCAAATAATTTCTAATTTAATTAATTAATGTTACAATTAATATTTCAAAATAATTATCTATATATAATGAAATCCTTTGATATAGTTTATGAATTAGTAGGGATATGACTTACGGACACCATTCAGATTTTTTCATTGAATAGTTAATGTTTAATATCATTTTTTATAAAACTCATATCTCTTCCATGGGATATACCTTGATAAAATTATTATGAAACCCTCTTTTTCCATGGGTTATTCTATGAGGAAATGATTATATAAACTCTCTATTTTCCATATGTTATCTTATTATGATGTATTTATGATACCAATTTATTCTCATGGGTTATGAAATAATGAATCGTTATGATCCTTTCGAACACATATGTATGATGTCATTATGTAATAGGTGGGACTTATATCTCCCTACAATGCATTGGATAAAAATTTATATCTCATGAGATAGACTTTTCTGGATTGGGGAGTGAACCTAGCTTAGTAAACTAAATTTTCTAATAATATGGGTTTGGGAATAGACAATGACTACTAAGATGGGTTTTTGAGTGAAACCACTATACTAATACTTCCTTTGATATTATCCTTTACTACTATGGAAAATGTTTTTTATGTTTAGTTGTTTTCCACATATTCAGGTCTTATGTAATTGTTATGATCTCATTGATCATTCTATTTGATTCACTTATGATTTAGTCATATTAACTTTTAAAAATTATTCCATGACTCGTTATAATGATCATTGATGTACATGGTATGGTTTTAAAAATGTTATACTCAGGTTATCATACCCATATGCTCAATATATTCTAATATATGTCTTTTGTTTAAAATTTCTAATCATCTATGCACACCCTTTATTATGATTCATTTACCCATGTTATGAATATACATATAATTTATGATTTTTATATGAAGGGTTCTAGTTTTGAATAACATTGTGGGAGATTATTCAGTTTACATTTTGAGTAGTGTTTATGTTTCTATGTCTTCAAAGGCACTCAACTAATATGGGTTTTGGGCATGTTTTTCTATAATTCAATAAATATTATAATGAATATTGTAATATATTTTTATTTTATTATACGATATATATATTTGGTATCATATCAAAGAATATCTATCTTTTTTAAAATACAATAATAAAACCATGGTGACATCCCCAAGGAAATGGCGGTAGAAAAATCTATGTTTGATCCTATGTATAGGAAATGTCCGGGAATTTTGTAAAAAGATAGTTTATAATTTCTATACAAGACATCAATTTCTAGATAATAAATGTGCATCTGTATTTGGTATATTTATACCTAGGGGTAAAAACTTTTCAAAAACAATTTTGAGGGGGACTCGATCAAGAAATGGTGTAAAACAATGATCATTCTCACACAACTGGTTGACCTCTCTGAAGGGATATTGTTTTTAAATTGAAAACCCCTTTATGAAATATTATAGAGAAGTTAAATATATGATTTCACTGAATGAAATAGGATAAAAATAAGGCGATGTAGACTTAATATGATGTCATAATTTAGATATCCTATAATATATTTTCATGATTTTTTGTTTCCCCATTATGATTATTGTTTCATACACTATGAATTCTGGTGTAATTTAGTGGTTATAACCGGATGGAACCGTGTTAATCATTAGAGTAAAAGATAATGAAAAACTTTTACTCATTATAATAAATATGTTAGTGGGTTTGGAATGAATAATATCTTCTATATTATGAAATAAAACCCCTTTAGGGTATAAAAAATGATTTACATCCAAATGAGAAGAGGAGGGACCAACATTATTTTATTATTCCATGCGGATATGTATACATTCTTTCAGTGGGTATTTTGATAAATTTGTTTTTTAAAATTTTACTTGTTCCACTCAAAAGATATTTTCTATTTCATTATGTTAAGAATGTTAAAAATTCATTTTTCATGTCTACAGTTTGGTAGGCCAAGAAGGTAAACGGTGGAATATTATCAATATTACAAGACAACTATTTTAAATTTACTCTGTGGATTGGGAAGAGTTGAAGAATTTATATTTCAATAAGTACAATTCCTCTAATATTTATGTGAATATGGAAATGGAGTTCCTTAAGTTAATAAAAAATATGATGAGTCAATTGGTACCTATGTGGTCAGTTTTATAAGACTTGGGAGGTGAACATCTTTTTTTATCATCTATCTATAATGTAAGGTTAACTAATTCATAGTTGGCATAAGAAATATCTACAAAGGTTGTTATGTTTATGAGTATTCAATAGATATTATGATACTTTTTATATCAAATCATGGTGTAAATAGAGTTCGGTGTTATGAATCAATCTCATGGTTTTGACAAGAAAATATTGAGGAGATCCGAGGAAAATATATGACCCCTGATGAAATGAAGATGATATTTTCTTTTTTCACAATGTGTGTGAAGAGAAATGGGGGGAATTTTCTTAAGGGTATTACTATATGTTTTATGTGTGGAAGGGATGTCTATCTAGTGGATGAATGTCGTTGTAAAAGGATGAATTTAGATAATGGTGTTAATAAGGAGAGAGGCCCAAAAAATGAACCTAAAACACTTATTTATTTCAATTGCATGGGGGTTTGGTGTTATGATAAAAAATTACCCAATCCAAGGAATAATGTGTATAATAAGAAACAAAAACCTGTTAAGAAAAAAAGGAAATTTGGATTGATTATTCTATCATAGTGGGGGATCTAATACGTGATAATTAGTTAATATGTGTCTTATTATCTATGGATGGGATTTTCATGTTTAATTATGTATGAATGAGACACGAAAAATATTATTGTTTATCCATTATTGAAATTTCATGTGAATATTTACATGTATTATAGAATTATAAAATCACATATTTAATCATTATAAAGATGACCCCAAGATTACAATGAAAATATTTTTTTATAATATGGTATCTTTTATAAGTAATGAATAATAATATATGTTTTATAACAACACATCCCTTTATTACATAGATTAATATGATTTATTACATAAACTCTCACATAAGACAACTCTATAGATCAAGAGGTCTAGTGTCTTGAGAAATTAAGAACATTACATAATAACTTAGAACATAAAACCAAACTACTTTATTTTAAATTTATTTTACATGACCTCAAAATTCCTTCTTACGTGGCATTCCATGGGATAACCTGAGGACATGCATAAGAAAAGGGTGAGCTATAAAGCCTAGTAAGGGAGTAAACAAGGCATAACATGAAGAATATTGTAAAAGTTAGGAAATAGTCATATTAATGTAGTACATGATCAATATGAACATAAAAGAATTATATATAATTATTATCGTATCATGGAAATGTGCCAACAACATTTAACATTATATTAGCAATATCCAAGGCTCATTACACATGGATGATAATTAAGCCCTCATTTAACTGGAATTAGCATGATTAAACCCCCATTTCACTTGAATTTTCATGAGTAAAAACTCATTGCACATAGAGTATCATGATACAATTCCTTACCCAATGCATTGGAGATCTATTAGAGAAAACCTTTATAAACATTTAATTTTATGCATAAGTGTGCCATAAGGATCATACAACATATATTCATTAAACATCATAATTTATTCCATGAATAAGATATGTGGAATAAATAAATGTAATTAATCAATAAAAAAATTACATGTGTATAAAGGTGAATACCCTTGATTGAGAAATGGGAATGTTATAATCCTAAACTGCGATTATTGAATAGGAAATTTTGGTCTATCTTTTGCAATATAACAACGTCAAATAGAATTCATAAAATGGGTTGTGAGATATGAAGGGTTTTTTCATCATATATACATATAATAGACAGTAAGGGGTTATTAAATATAATATCCCAATATATGTAATGGATTTTTCATGAATAATATAAACGAATTTCTTTAATATAAATGAGATGAGATAAATTCCTTACGAAATTTCAGCATGGTGACAACTGCACTTGAGAGGAATTAATGAGAGATAAAGAAATATTTAATAATTAAAACATAAGTATAGATTTATGGGGGAGGTCAGAAATCATACCCAAACATTGGTAATTGAAAAAATGGTATATCAAGATAAATAATATTAGATAAAAATGAGATAGGATTAAATCCCTTACCTGGATATGTGATCCCAATCACTTGGGAGAGGCTTTAGAGAGGCTTCTAGGGTGACTAGGGCACCTTGGGAGAATTCTAGATAGAGGAGGTTAGATGTAGGTCTAGATCCAAGGGTTTTTAGTGAATATTAATGATATATTATGTGGGTTTATATAGGACAGGGGAGATAATCTTTATTATTTCGGTTTTGGACACTACACGTTAAACTAATATAAACCAAGAACCATCCCATGGTATTCCCCATGGTTTTTTTCGAAGGGGAGTGTAAAAATTTATTTTTATAAGACCAATGGTAAAACTTATTAAATTGTTAGGATTTATAATGTATGGGTGAGTCACACACTCAAGAAAATCATTTTGAAAAGATAAAATATTTTATAAATCTTAGCGGGTCAACTAAGGCACCATAAAATTAATAATAAATTATAAAATCACATTATTTTAAATAAAAACATAAATTGGATGAAAATATTTTTTATAGAATTTTATTAAACAACTATTGGGTCATTATTATTTCATAAAACACATTATATATTTAAATAGAATTTAATTTATACCCAAAAAATCGACTATCATAAAAATTAATGAAAAATGCACCACTAGATAATTTTGACATCCTGAATCCAAAAATGATATTCATTTTACCGAAATTTTTTTCTAAATATGTGCATTTTTTAATTTTAAAACAAAAAAACCATTTATCGATAATTCATTTGTTTTGACAAAAAAATATTTCAAACCTTAATAAATATTACAATTGAATTAAAAAATATAATACAATCACATATATTTAATAAAAAGTAATTTAGTAATTATATTTTAATAAAATATTATTTAATTCAAAAATCCATTAATTCATCAAAATGGATTTATTAATTTAATATTAAATAAATAATTTTTTTAGTTTAAAAAATATTTACAAAGTCATAATAATAAAATGAATGTAAAATAGTTTTGAAAAAAATAATGAACATAATCATAGAACTAGGTTTTGGTTACATAACCCCTTATAAAACCCCTATAAGACCTAAGGGTAAGGTGTACAATGGTGAGAGACTCTTGAGGTGGCTCAGATAACATCGATCGTGCAGTAATCTATATTAACATCTACTTCTCCCATAAGCAGTTCTATTCAATCTTAATGTGTAGAATCTCTTCTTGGACTTGGTTATGAGAGAAGCCAAGTGATACTACCTACTTTCTGAGCTCCAAAAAATGGGATTTGTATGGAGCCATTCTACTAGATGAGGTCATCAATTCCTTTTTCTATGTAAATCGGATTTGTTAATGCCCTATATTTATACTAATCATCTGTTCTCTGTTCAGTGGATATATTAGAAATGGTAAAAATTCTTAATGGTATTTTAAAAAAAAAAAAAATAAAACCAAGGAAGTGCATATGTTATATATAACCATTTTACATAATAAATTAATTTAATTATATCAACAAGAATTTTCATTAATCAATTTTTGGTTCATTACATGTTTTAAATATGGTTTTAGGTTAATTCTGGTTATTAACATGTTTCAAGAGGGTAAATGATGAATATACATGATTGGTATATGAAATTTAGGAGTAAAATTTTTATATCTACGGGATAAATGTTAAAAAGATTTTGAGAAATTTATTCATCTTATTTCTAATGTTCATTATTTTCATCTTTTTTATGGTCATAAGGCTAACCATTTATGAAATGGTTGATGTTGGTCATTAAAGTACATTTGAGAGATAAATAATTTTCCATATAAATATTTTCTCATATTAAATAAACTATGATAGTAATTTTATTTCAAACATATGTAAATATATATGGAATTACTTATCAAGTTTTCTTTGGATCTTATGATCCATTTGTTCATCAGGAATGAAAAGGTCCCATTTATTTCTTAGAGTAAGAGATAATGTGAAAATAATTTAACTTACAACCATATGGTGAGAGTTTTCCTATGAAATTGAATAAAATAAAATAAGGATATCTTCTTGTGAAAATCATTGACATTTTGAAAAATGTTATTGTAATATATGTTTTCATGTTCTAATAATTGTTTATAATATCCGTGATCTTTTTTCTCACCTATTTGGTCTTTGGTGTTATGATCACTAACCTTCTCTAAATCAACCATTTTTTGTGATTAGGGATCTCTATCATTATATAACTATTTACAATTTTCCCCCATTTCCAAATCATCACATCCGACCTATGTTGTCATATATAGAAACCCAATTGTGAGTTACATTGGGTAACTGTTATATTTCTTAATTTCTCTTATTAATATATCTTTTATAATTCATTTTTACGATGTGGGTTTCTATGAATGGAACATAAAATTATTGAAACTGAAATGATGTAGTTGAATTTTTATGGAGAAATTCATTTTATGGGGAGTAGAATGTAACACCCGGAGTTTTTTATGAAAATAATTAAAATCATTGTATTGTTTTCATTACACACTAAACCATGTTAATCTTTTTTAATATGAAACACTGATTTTATTCTTCTGTTTCATGAAATATTATGTTTAAATTTTGTTACATACATCATTGAACATAGATTTTATTATATGAAACACTGAGATTAGAATTCCATACAGGCAACACTATGTTTGGATTGTGATACACACAATATTGAGTACCTTCGATAGCTTCTGCTACACAAAAAACTACGTCTCAATGTATTATATTATAATCTTAACATTATTATTTCATATAATAATTTTCACCACCTTTTGGAATTAAGGGTATGAATATGATTAAATAAATTATTAAAATATGATTTATTGATGGGTCATAAATTAATTCTTTGGTAATAAATTAATTAGAAATGAATTTTGGTTCTATTTTAAAATAATGAAATCCCTTCTCCTAAAACTTTTTTCCAATGCTCAAAATTGTTTAATATAAATAAATGAAACAAAAACATTTTATGAATAATCTATAGGATATATATGTATATATAAAAAAGATAAACAATAATATTGTGTTTTTTCAAACAATAGAAAATAATAAATCCAATTTTTGCATAAAAGATGTATTTTTTGAAGTGGTAGTTTAATCTCATTTTAATCATGAATTTATATTAAATATAATTTTTTGAAATATTTGAAATTTTATTTTTAAAAATAAGTTTGATTTTTTAATTTTTTTAAAAAAATTATATTTTGGTTATTGTTTGGGATTTTTTTGGGAAGTTTCATTTTAATGAATTGAGAGAAATCGTTAATTTTAATTGAAAACAACCTTTTTTTAATATTTATATAGTTAAATTAAATTTTCAAATGATTATAAAATATAATTAGATAAATTAGAAATACATTGATAATATTTAGTCCATTATAATAAAATTTCACATTTAAATTTTAAATAAATATGTTTCATTATTTTTAACATTTTTAGTTTAAAACTCCACTATTTATCTCATTTAAGAGATTAATTTCGAATTTATTTAATCCAATTATATTATTATTATTTTTATAAGTGGATTGAATATTTTTATTTAAAATAATTTATAATTTATAAAAATGAAAAAATAATTTTTTACTAAAGTTACAAGTAAAAACTATAAAAATTAATCATGATGATTAAGAGAAAAAAGAGCTACCAAGGAGAATAAAATTGAATCTTAATTGAATAATTAAATGAATAATATTACAAAAAAAGAAATGAAAATTTATATATAATATCTTATATTATTTAAATGGGTTCACTATTGGATCCACTTGAAATTAATGAAATGTGGGGGGGAATTCTCTCTTTCAAGAATTCACAAGTTTTCCACTCACCACATTTATAATAGGGCACCCCCTCTCACCCTCTCATCACACATATAATGACCTTTTCGTGGACAATATATACCCAAATATAATTCCAAGTTATCTCGTATCATAATATCATCTTCCCTCTAAGTATAAATCCATCTAAGGGAGTCCTTTGCTGAAAACCAAAAGGAGATACCCGAAGAAAATGTAACGTTTATCAACAAATATTTATTTTTTTCCTTCTGCTTATAACCCATTTAATAAAATATATATCATGAATATATAATAAGATAAATATATTAAATATATAAATATGTTTTTTAAGAACATGACATCCATCTACACACACCTACATCAAATGGGTTATAAAAACATTGTTTGTGTGTATGGAGGACCACCACCTCACGAACAAATGTAGTTATTTATTCCATTACCACCAATGAAGAATGGTAATAATGGATTTAATTATTTTTATATATGATATTAATTATTATTTTTTATGTTATTATGATTTTTTAGTTTTTATTTCACTTATATCTACATGCTTTCAATTTTTTGGGAATTCGATAATGTTCCTCGTTCGTATGGAAAATTTAAGTTTCGGGAGGCTTTGTGATTCATTCATAATTTAGATGGAATGTACTTAGAAGGGTATTAATAAAAATAGTATATATATATATGTGAAATAGTTATTATTATTTAATTATAATATCTCATATATTATTCCTTCTTCAATCTGATATGAAATTGGAAACAATGTTCATGCATACGTAACACCAGCCGTCTTTATGAACGACAATTTTAATTTCCTATATAAATATTTTATAGATTATATATATATATGATATATATAATTTTTATACAATTTTTATAATTATTGTGGTAATTAAATTAGGACTAACAAAAGGGACAAATAAAATAACAAATATAAACATATACAACAAAAAATAAGTTATTTCCAAAAAAGTATCTTTAGAATGTAATTGTTAATAAATGGGTAATTAAAGTCATAATCGGAAAAGAAAAAGTTCTATCGTGGTTGAGGATATGTATTTTCATCCATGTGACCCACTATCAAATCTGGGTGGAGGTGATTATTTGGGATACTATATCAAAACTATAGTTATTACTATAACAGGTATTGTTTGGTACTATAGCATCATGCACTGTTTATCTAAATCCTTTATTCATTTTGTAAATTATTAGGAGATGTTTGTTCTTAGGGGGATTAATGTAAATAGTAAAACCTTTAAATCAAAGAATATAACTTACACTATTTAGTATCATAAGTCTATATATAATCATCAATATATAACATAACAATTTTTTATCATCTTCTGTGTTGTATATGTAGATAGAATCTATACATTAGGTGTGTATTTGTATAGTTATTGAATATATTATATTGGTCTTCATAACATTCTATGGAATTTGAGCCAAGGATGAAGGTTATTGGAAAATATATTTTAGTTTACATATCATTAAAAGTTTTATAGTAGAATATGAATTCCTAACGTAATTCCCTAATCATATGGATACCAACGATAAATACAATCCTCGTAACTCATATAGTTTATTTTTATAAGATTATTAAGGTATGTATACTAGGGAATATAAATGATAAATTTACTCCCACCCATTGCATTATGTGATGTTGAATGACCCCAGTTTTTGGCACATGAAGGATGCTCAATATATAATGATTAATAAGCATCTAATGTTAATAAAAAAATTATTCATCCCTGGAGTGTCGATTTTTTAAAACACACTGAAAACCATATTTTAAGAGGCCAATCTGATTTAAAATCTATTAAACACATGGTATCAATGGTAAATACTCATCTACTATGGGAAAAAAACATATAATTAAGGTATATGGTTCAAACTAACAAATATATATACATGAAATTATATTGATGTTTTCTTTATGTGGATATGTGATTACAAACTTTAGTTCAAAACATGAACACATGGTTTTGGTCCAAAAAATTTCTCATGATGACAAAATAGGAACAAGCGATAACAATCAATTTGGTAGTGTTAGTTTTATCTTAGAAACCCTAATTTTTAATGCTTGTTTATTAATAGAATTACTTCTATAATATCTTAACTTTTTCCTATATTTTAAATGTGTTTAATGTGGTTTATGAAATATTTTATATTCCCAAAGACATAGTTTTTTTACCTTATCATATATTTATGCTGATCTTATAGGGATATCAAGGGTTTGGAAAATATAATTTAATAGACATGATATAACTAGTTATCTTTCATTCAACTACATCTTTATATTATCACCATATAGTAGAATAACAACCAATTTGAGAATAGACTTTTTCTTTTTATATGAAGAAAAATGTAATTCAAGAAGTAATTTTACAATGTGTTACAAGTATAGATAGTTGATATTGATATGATCTTTGAGATATATATCTCATATCATTCCACATGATTTTTAGGATACATAATATATTGAGGCCCACATTTTAATTCAATTAAGAATATAGAAACATCATATGGTTTCATTAAAATATTTAATTTCAAGGGACATGGAGGATACTCATACACATATTACTTTTCTATCTGTATACTCACTAGTTTGTTAGTGTTATAAATTGTCCAAAGTTTTGACATGTACATACACATACGTATAGATGAAATGGATAGTTTTCTATATAAATGGGTAACTAGTCTTGGGAATGATGAAACTTTTTCACTAATGATTTATGGGGGTTATATAGTTCTTATAAGGTAATTGCATCAGAATAGTTGGTAAAATGTTCACTGTGATCAATCCATAAATATTGGAGATATCTAACAATCTAATATTGGGGAGTTAAGGCCACTAAAAAAGAAGAGGTTATGATTTTTTTTGAATGGTAAATGTAGAATGATCGATACAAGTTCAAATATAATAGGATTAAGATCATTCTATTTGGGTTTCAAGGGAATGTGTTAGATCCACCACAAATATGTTAGTTATAGTTATTTAGTATGTTTTGGGTGATTAAAAGGTCGGACTCGCCTTGGAGGATGTATCGGATTACCATTAACATGGGTTTTATCACCTAAAACATAGGATGATAAAATCCATGATACTTTAGATTTTTAGTTTGATGCTATTAAAGACATGGAATGTGAGGAGGAGTTAGATGCTATGATTCAACTTATGAGTGATCTTGGTTAGTACACATAAAAATTACTAGGACTGAAATTGTTAAGGGATATATAAATAGAGGATGAAAAGGAGGTAAAATTCTATCATATTATATAAGGAGTGTTCTATGATATGTATAACATCTTATTTTTGAAACATCCAAATCACAGATCACCTACTATTGAATTTATAACTACCATAATTCCTAAAAAGTATTGAAAAAAATAACTCTATGTTTTTACAAATAGTATTAATTTTGGATGAATTCTATTTTTATTTGAAAAAATTTCTAAGGAAAGGATGATATTGATCCCTAAATTGAGAACCTCACATTACAAGACACAGTGGTGGCTAACCCCTTAGAGACATTTCATTTCACATTTTTTGTGGATTTAAATATGAATCTTTTATAAAAAGGTATCATTAAATATCTGAGTGTTGAAGAAACTGAATGTAATGTTCAAAATAGATTAATTGGTCATTTAATAAAATTTTATTTTATGTGTGGTCATATATTAAACACATGACTTGTTTAAAAAAAATAACCACATTGTTAGAACTTCTAGGGGTAAAGTTGTAAACATCTCTGGGAAAGGTTCATGAAGTTTAATTTCATAGGGAGGATTCAACAAGTGCTTTAGTGAAAAATATAGTTTTGGATGTTGAAACTATGAATTTTGAGGTTAAGTATCCAAAAGTAAAAGCACTAACTATTAAACTAAAACATATAGTTATTGAGGTATATTCTATGGTTGTATTATTACTTTAAAAGGGGAAAATTGTATTTAAAAAACGTAACATCTCATTATTATGTTTCCCACTTTTTTATATCATAATTCCTAACATTTTTGTAGAATCCGCTGCTCTATTGGATGTTGAAACCTTATCTCTACTCAAATAGTAAAACACCAAAAATAATATAATGTTACATTAATAATATGATTCCTTTTTAGGAATAATTATATAATTAATATTTATATATTAATTATCACCCATGATTTTTATGACAATATCTCTTGATTAAGGAGACTAAAAAATATCACACTATGTGGAAGGGGAAATGAAACATATGTCATTATCTGATAAGGGTCCTTCCAAATGAATTCTGGAGAGATTAATACCACTATTTATTTTCTTTTTAATATCTACATCCACGATGTTTAATATAAAAGAGGTAGTAAGTGTTTCTCATACCAATAATATTGATAATTCATAATTTTTTATTTGTTTAATAACTTTTTAATTCATCTACAACCTCTAATATTATTTTCTAGATATAACTTTTCCATCAATGACTGCTGTATAAGTAAGGAAGTAAATTTCTAAATGTAGTGTCACTTTATGCGATAACTGTTATCAAGTCCTACACATCTCTAAGAACTGTTTCCCACTATATAAGCATATTATAGGAATGGTGGATTATTATATATATTAAAAGAATAAAATTGATGATTTTAATAACATCATAAATCTGATCACCCAAAATTATTTCGGAAATTTAATTTTTTTAATATTAATCTCCTAAATCAAAATACCACTATCCAAGACATCTATGTTCTAGTAAAAAACATGTTCTTAATATCATATTATGAAAATGTATTTTTTTATCATAATTTCAGTTTATCCAGTAGGCTCTACAGATTAAAAAGCCAAGGAGATAGAAATGGTCATGTATTCCATTAATGGTGAGTATGATTCCACTGTGAGGTTTATTAATTTGTTCCGTGAAGACAATGTTTGTGATACATGTTTATATATTATTATTTAAGATGTTTCCTCCTCAAGTAAATCATTATATTATATAAATTATCCCAGATAGTAGGACCTATAATTATTTTTCTCATTTTTACCCAATTCATTTGTTTAAAAATATCAATGACATCACCCCATCACTGTTTCTCCATCCTTTTTTAAAAAAATTCCCTGTATAATTTTTTCAGATCTATTTGTTAAAATAATCTTGTAAAAATCCCTCAAATAATATCATAAAATCATTATTAATCATTTTTTTAAAATTTTATATATTTTTTATGAATATATAATGTTTTATTAGAAATAAAACAGCATTCTAAAATGCCTTATGTATTATACCATAACATATATTTGTGTAAGGATAGGTATTTTGGCATGTTTTTTACTACATGGATTTTATTTAATGTTTATAATATTTTATTGATGAATAATCATGAAATGGAAGAGTAAATATCAATTAATTAGGGAATAATACCACATCATTATTTTTTATGTATGGTAGGGTCTTAAAGTATGTGTTTGACATAATTTATTATGGTAAGAGTCTAATTTTACAGTAGAATCCTAGTTATATTACTAGATTATATTTTTTACAAAGTAATGAAGGGATATATTTTCGGAATTATGACTCACTCATCGATGGTGTTCCCTATATATTGGATTATATCTAGATTATTATAGTAAATAGAGAAAGAGTTGATTGGATATATTTTTAGAAGATTGGTTATTTCATAATATCTTGTTGATTACTATAGATTAGGTAATGAGTTTTTGGATTTATTCCTATATTATAATAATTAAATTATAATAGTGTTCATTATGACATAATTAGTTTGATATAGTATGTTTTGATAAATTTAAAATCCTTTTATCATTATGGTTGTGGAAGGAGATAATATCATATATATATTTGACGATATTATATATCTTGGATTATCTAACAATGGGGAAGGAAAGGATTCATGGTCATTGATGATTTGAAATACATGAGGATATATTAACCCCTAACTTTGTATGAAATGAGAAAATAAAAAATCTTATTTCTTGGGGAAAATGAATAGGAGGTTATATAAGATATTACGACTAGTGAATTATAAGAAGAGAATACTAGAAATTAAACAAAATATTTTGATATCATTGTAAAATCAATCCGTATAAAAATAGAATATAATATCATTAATCGTAATTAACAAGGACTATATTTCTATACTAATAAAGGTTTAATAATTATTATTATTGATTTGTGTGTTCAAAAAATATAATATTAAAGGGAAATGTGTCTTAATTGAGAGAAATAGTTGTTAAATTTCTATATCATGAGTGGTTATAACCCTATAAGTATAATAAGACCACCATAATAATTATTCATGTTGATAAATGTAGTGTTTTATTTTTAATTAACACATTATTTTCATACACTCCTACGATGTGGTACTATGCTAGTGAACCAGGTCCAATTGATGGTATACCTATGTTTTATTTCTTCCAAATAAAATAATAAATATAAGTCTATTCTAACTTGTAAAAAAAATATAATTTTTGAATGGAAAAAAATTTATTTGGAATAGAATTATTCACCCACCCACTCAATCTATCATCCCCAAATGGATAAATTAGTTTTATTAGAATGAATTGTTTTAATTTATTTGAAATTTCATATCATACATTCTTATTTCAAATGTAATTTTCTATCATGATGTAATAGTTTTGATTTAGAATTATAAGTGAATACCAATTTTTTATGGACATAATTTTCAATTTTTGAAAAAACTAGGAAATCACAACTTCTAATAATAATTCATTGATGTGGAAACTAATATCTCTAATGGAATTGTGGATAAAATGGATAATGATGATTTATCTGAAATTTATTAATGTTTTTTGATAGAATATTACACTGTAATAAATATGAAATACGGATTTTTTCAAATTAAATCATTATTATGTTTATTTCATTTAAATCCCAAAACACTATATAGAATAATTTACTACAGACCAATGAATGTTTTATTATCTAATGAAATTAAAAACAACCTGTGTTTTATAACATGTATAAGGATTAGAGAAACCACAAGATGGAACCTATTAGTCCATTTTTATAATAGGTTAATTTGATTAGGAATTACATGAATGTTCGTAGATAAATCTTTGAATGTATTAATATTTCAATATAGATCATGATAATATTACTTGCTTCAATTTTAGTTTTTTTACTGATGGAATGTTTCTAATGATTTTCCCTTTCAATTATTTTCATTTGGTACTTATTTTTTCATGAGAATATAACTAATTAATATGGTTCTATGGAAGTCAAAAAATATATAAATGTGTAATTTTTGGACATTCAGAAGCTCACTATTGAAGATGATCTTGAGGAAAAAGTTGTTGATGAGGTTATTCCCTTAATTTACTCAAATCTAAAAAGGGATAATTTATTATTAGTGAAAATTTTCTATATTTCATTCATATAAAATAGTTGGTAATCTTTATGATAAGTTTCCCATGATGTTATATATTAATTAATTTTCTATAAACATGTTAATATAGTTTTTAAATATGAGAGGTAATAAGGTAGATAAGAAATGTTTTTCTAAAAGAAAAATATTTATTCCATAATACAGTGATTCCTCAATGATAATTAATGTATAATAAATTTAATTTTTTAAAGATATTATTAAATAATTCCATATTGTTTTAACTAAGAAATTATAGTGTAAATAAAATGTATCAGTTCAGTGTTTAATTAGCCTAAAATTTGAATTAAAGGTTACACATATAGAATTACATATTTATAGGGATGAAAATAAAAAATTCAAATGATATTTATCAAAAATATATACTCCATAAGAAATATAATTAATATAGAAATATAATTTAATGTCTAAAAAATAATATAAAATTTGATTTGATGGAAAAATCATTGATGGTTGGACAAATCAAGATCAAATTGGATGAAAAAGCTTGAATTATTCGTGTATTACCTAGTGCATTGAGTGAAAGGGATAAATAAATGGATTTCATTAATGGATTGGTAATGATGAATGATTAATGATAATTTTATTCAAAAATTAAAAATATGTGAGGAAAAAATTTAAGGGGAATGGATGTCTTGGTAGTTGAATGTCTGGGTCAGAATCTTTTACGTGCAAGTAGATTGTTTAAACTGGTACATCCAATTAGCATTACCCATAATAATTATAATTTAAAAGTAAATTATTATTAAATATTAATTAAATGTAATAATAAAAAGGGGAATCCCTACCTTATTAGTGGGGAATAATATATGTGATTTTAATCCACAGTGGATAAGAATTAGTTTTTGCACAAAAATCGTGGTCACATTAATAAAACCTCATCATATGTTTTATTGAAATGTGATGTTAATCAAAATATAAAAAAGATTACATGTAATTGAAATCATATATGCGATGTTTGACATAAGGTAAATATCACTTGTATCATTTATAAACCAAATTAAAATAAGTAAATAATGCATATATAATTAGTTCTTGTCAATGTTTTTTGGGTCCTATCACCATGGAATATCATTGTAAAGAAGTAAAATATATTTTCCATCAATGATTATTTTATTATTCCTTAATAGATGTTGATAACATAAAAATGTATTTTTTTATTTTATTAGATGTTTTTATGTGATATTAAATATAGAAAAATATACTTTGATATATATTCTTGAAATTCATAATAGATAATAGTGCATAATTTTGAATAATACTTGTATAATACTATCCCAAAAAAACACATGATAAGAAATAATGTTTCAAATATAAGAACCACTAAAAAATTCATTGAGGGGATAAACTAAATAATAAAAAAATTGACATATGATATTATCATTGAGATATACCGATTGGAGTTGTTTTTTAGGGAAGCCATATTTACTTTATCCAAAAAAATAGTCTTTATTCTATCTCAGCGAGGAGAAGACCACATATAAGATATGAAATGGAAAGAAATTTATATTGAAATAAATTCATATATCTTGAAGTCGGAGCTATATTTTAAATAAAAACAAGATCCACTATGTGTTCAGAGTTCATATATATGAAAGAATGTTTTTTGGATACTCATTGAAAATAAGATAATAGTTTTTTAAGAAAGATCATTTTAAACATATCTAAAATTATATCATCATGGATTGAGCTATATTATTTTTATTTTTGGGTTCTTTCCATTGGGTTTGGGAGTATATAGTAGTGTCATAATGTCTTTAAATAGGTGTTTCTATTTTCTTTTTGAAAAATGGTCTTCGAAATGTTTTTGCCCAAACTATTTCACCCCTAGGATGAACATCAGAAACCATGGTAATAACTACCAATACCATCGTAGGGCATGGACCTGGGATTGAATGGTAATAGGAAACCCTATAGAATATAGAAAAAAGGCCCCACTACATGAGTATTGGAGGTTCTGGCTAGAATTAAATTCCTGAAATCATGGGACAAAGTTATATTATGTGGGGGAATATTAGGCTATGGTTAGTAATCAATGAGGTACTCATTGGGATTGGTAAACAATAACTATGTTGTGCTGTTGTTTGGTTTCTAATATTTAAAAATATTCTTTATCCACCTATGTTTTTGAACCATTTTTTATTTCCTTAGGAAAAATAAATTATCTTTAGAAGTGGTTATTTAATGTAGATTTCCTTGGTTTTATCCTCTATCTAGACCCTGTTTTTCATTCCTAATCTAGTTTATTGAATTATACAATATTTTCAATGATCATTGGTTGAAATTTATTCCTTGGTTTATATCCTTTTGGAATTCGATTTAGGATCGTTAACATGTACTTTTGTTTTCATAGTGTGTTCTTGGTCCCCATAGGCTTGGTCGTGTTTGTTTGGGTGTATAATGGGTGTTATTTATGTTATTCCAACTTTTATATTTTCTTGAAACATTTTTTTTATGGAAAAACCAATATTATGTGTGAGAATTAATTCTTATTACCTCATCTTGATTTAAATATTGTTTCCTTTCCATCTAGTGTGTGGATCCCATTGTTCTCATTTTGTGACTGAAGTGTGAGGTAGGTGGTTCCATATCTATCCTTTTTAGTGAACCATGCATGATCATTATTCTTAAATTTTTCTCTAAATTATGTATTGTATTTTCCTTGATAATATTATAATGTTTCTATATATGGGTATTGATATAATATGCATTTAACTTTATTTGGTACAAAACTAGGTTTCAAATCACAATTAAATAGTTTTTGAAATTAGTTTTTAAAAACGGTATTAATGGGAAAGGGTTTGTTTGGAAAATTTATATGAAATGTTATGAGGCCTTTAAAATGCCATTAAACATACTAGACATCATAGCCCTAGGTACATAATTGGTGGTCTTAATATTGCACATTATCCTAGTTTTTATTGGGTGGTTCACTCATGTGATACTCCTCTATTCAATGTCCAATGTATTTTTTGGTGCATGATTATCTAATAGTGTAGTGGGTCTACTAATGGGGTATTTTTTTAATTTCCTAGGCCATGCTATTGAACTGAACGTATGTAGTGCACTAATTTAAGACATGAATATTGAGTTATAAGTTACCATGCATACCCAAACCTATTTTGTCCATGAAGAGATTCCATTTCACTTCTATTTACATATTTTGAATTTGGTTATGATAGAATAAATAATACATTCATTAATAACTGTTTTATTTTAAATTGTTATTTTACTTTCCTAATATGAATTATATTTTGGAACTCTCAAAAAGTGTAAATTGTTTACCAAGCTTTTGATATAAATATTGTTACAATTTATTCCTGTAATTTTTTACATATATTTTTCGTACTTGGATTGTTTGATAAAGTACTTATTTGAAAAAAAATTGTTACGATCCTACTAGGATTGTTTTTTAAAAACCCCACACACTCTCTTGGGCTTTCTAGAACCTGTATTATATTATACAGGAAAGGGAATGAAACCCAGTGAGGTGGTAATGTTTCATGTCTGCTAGGAAATAGTACATTGTTGTTATATAGTGGGATGTTTCCTAAATCTCGCCATTAATAACTATTAGTTTTTGGGTTACTTTTGTTTTTAAATTTGGTTGTGTTAATTGGTTTTAGGATTTTTTTGGATTAGTTATATCAATTCCACTTTTTATTTTGGGTTAGGGAATTTTTCCTTCATTAGAATTTTTTTATTTATGTACGATATGTATCTTGTTTATTGTTGGTTAAATCATTCCCTATAGTTTTATTGGATGGATGAGTTCTATTTTCCTTCATTAGTATGTTTTTACTATGTGTCTGGGACATAGTGTGATCTTAGAACCCTGTTTAGGTGATGTTTTTAGCCACCCTCTTCATTAGTAAAAACGTGTGGGGTTGGCCACATATCTTGACTAAATTGTGCGAGGTAAGAAAAAAGGGTGTGTACATTGCACAATGATTAAGGATACCATGTAAGAGGAGGCACATTCTCACATGAAAAGTTTGTAGAATTTTAAAACACCTGATATATTCTTAGCACTTTTCTTGTAAACCATGTGATTAAACCATGTAGATGTGCCTTGTCCTATAGGAAACTATTCATGGTTTCCGCACGGTTTGACAAATAGTGCTGGTAAATCATGTGGCCCATGTATTTTGGTTTTTTAAATAATTTTTTAATTATTTTTCTATATTAAAACATATGTTTTATTATCCTACTCACTACTAGGAGAACCATTGGTAGTTATAAAATGTGATTATTTATGCATTTCATATCTACAATCTGTATGGACTCTAATTCAAGTGCAGTTTGAATCATCAGATTCCTAATGGTAAGACCAACATTAATTTTTATACATTATAATTTATTTTGACTATAAATTGGGCTATTTTTATATAGGATTATATTCCTTAACATCCCATTAGTCTTCCATTATTTGTATTTCTCTTAAATTGAGTCTAATCAGGACATGATACTGGATTTTCACTCTACTATCGAGCTAATGTAGGTAGACTATATTTTTCATTCCACATATGGTGATTTTTAGAGATCTTGGTCATTAGGCCTCTTGTTTTACATTCCATATAAATCCCACTTTGGAACATGTTACATCAAATAGATATAATCTAGCTCATTAGGGATTCACATAGGATCTGTTGTGATGCATTGGTATGTGTTTCCCGAACTGAGGATACCCATGGGGTGTATCTTATGGAAATACCTTCATTATACATTTTAAAACAACCAAAGGGTTGTGTTTTGTGATTTCCCTAATATATGAAGCTAGTTAATAATGTAATGAGTTGAATAGGTTGGTTAGGAGATTTTTTTCCTCCCTTACCTTGATATTTATTATGTTGAACCTGAATTGGGTAATTATGGAATTGATCAAATGAGTTATGTTAAATGTGATGTATTAAATAGAATGAATGGATTAATTTAATGGGTCAGTGTACCCATGTGATATGTTAATTTTTTAATGGTGATAAAGTGGTAGGTATAACCATTTGACTTGATTCAGTGGAAGTGAAATACATGAGTGGATATACTAGAGTAATGCTTCTGTATGAAATATAAAATATGAGTGGGTATACTCATTATATATAATTGAATGAATTTGTTTATATGAGTTGGTATCATCATATGAAATTAAATTGTTAAATTGTATGAAATGTATTAATATTATATGGATTCTATGGATGGATCTCCATATATCATGAACAAAGTGTTGGATTCCTTTGGTTGATTATACCCTTTGGGTATTGACTCCGTAAGATGCCTTGGGCCTTGCTACCCATTGGATCTATCTTTATTGGAATTTCATATAACTTTTAAGGCATGACATGCACCAAGGACTCCAATCATTTCCTATACCTATTTTCCATTGAGAATCTCCTTGGACTCGATGAGGATGCCTTGTTCTTGACACCTTTGATCGAGCCCTTATGTGGTATGATAATTTAGCTGATACAATAAGGTTGTGGGAATGTGATTAACTCTGAGTAAATGGAACAGACTTGGATACTATATATGTAATTTAGTTTGGAGAGGTTTTGTTGTTTATTATTACTACTTGTAGCTACCTTTTATATGAGATAATACATGTTTTTCAAGGAGCCTTGATAGGCCAGAACATTTTATTTATTTTTAGTGGATGTGTCATTGGCACATCTCTTTTTTAATTTTATTAGATATTTATAATTTACTTCCTTACTAACATTTATTAACCTATATATAATAGACTGAAATGTATAAATCTTTTTGTTGAAACCTATTTTCATATTTATCTCACAGCATTTTTGGGCCACCATGGGGACCCAAACTGATTTTATGGTTGTAGGTGATAGTAGGGGAAATCATCCTAACACTGGTTTGTGATCATTTATTTGGAGAAGTGGAACATGAGACCATCCTAAGGCTTGTGATGTTATGGAGTTTTTATTCATTTTTTCATTTTGGATACTTGTAATGTACTATATTTCCATGTGCATGTTTGGGGTGTTTTCTAAATACATGTATCATCTACATCGTTGTATATGAGCCATATTTTGAAATTGTTAACTATTCCAAGTATGTATCTAATGTTTTAATATGTTACTCATTATTCTATTTGTAAGATATTTATTTCCACTTTGATATACTCTAGTAATTATGAAATAATCTCTACAATTACTCACCTAGTCCCTCGCTGCTAGTTGACAGCCTCTAGTGTTTTGAGAGATGTGCATGAGGCGATATAGAAAACTGGGCTCAGGGAACTGTTGAGTGTGATCTATCCGGGAAGTTATAACGTGATATCAATGTTTCTTTTCAATTTTTACATAATATTTGGTGAAAATATATAGGGGTAGAGGGAAATAGAATTTGGTAATAAGATCTGCTTTGGTTAAGCTCTACGGTGTTTAGGGAGAAGCTATATTACCTTGAATGTAATTGTTAGTTTTAGGATTTTGACAATTATAGTTGATTTTATGTCACCATTGATTGAAATAGTAGACATATATTTTTTATTGATACAATAAGGGGTTCTATTTTTTTTAACCTGATGAGATGATGGAATTTAATATCATGCATCATATAGGCACTTGTTAAAAATGACATTACATGTATTATTCCATGCCATTTTAGGTGTATTACTTAGTGTATGTTTTTGTGATATGTGTTGTGGTAGTTATATATAATGTTGTGATATATTTTGTTCATTGGATAGAGGAGTGATTCCCTATTTATGTTCAGAATGTGCAAGGTCCCTTGATGGCTAGGAAATGACTCATTAATAGAAATTTAATTATTAAAGTGAAATTAATATGTATGTATGGAATATAAACCATGTTTTGGAATCATGATGTGTTATAGGCCCTCATGGACTTTGAATTGGAAAACCGTTAGTTAATCCTTGAAAATTTATTTTTGAAAACGAAATATAAAATAAATGTGGATTCAACTGAAAATGAACTGGAAACATGAAATGATGAAATGAGAATGTAACCTAAATCTAGATTTCGAGTGGGAAAGAGGTAGAGTTTATAATTGTTTTTTTACTATTAGTTTTATAAACTGGAATGAAGAGCATGTTATGGGGGGTTACATTGTTTTTGGAGGGTTTTCACCTATCCTATTCTTCTAATTTTGGGACGTTGATACCATTCCATTTATGTTGTGTGATGGGAATTGTAGAGATATTTCACCATGAAGAACTAAAATCATACACAATGAAGGAGGAAAAGAACACTATCTAAAGGAAGTAGTATATAGACTACCAGTTGATACTCCTTTAGGGACATCTATTTCACCCAAGGCTGTTCCAAACACATATTCTATGGAATATTTCTATATGGGATTCATTAACTATATGAGGAAAATTTAGGGTTCACCAAAACCTACATTGCCAATGGTTGAGCTAACAAAATTGATCCAGCAGCATCGCCCCATTATTTCAATGTATGGAGGTCCACATGATGTTGAGATGTGACTTGAGACCATCTTATCTATCTTCGAGCATCTAGATATTCCTCCAGTGAGGAGGGTAAATATCTCCACTAATATTCAATGTGGAGTAGCAATGCACTGGTGGGATATTATGAACGAGGATTATAGGGATGCAAGACATGTGTTTCATTGATTTTGGAACCCACTTATACGACTACTTTTACCTAGAGACTCAAAGGGAAGAGCAGGTTAGTCAGTGCATGCGTCTAAAATATGGTGTGATGATAGTTATGGAGTACTTGGCATGCTTTACAAATCTGCAGTGTTGTATGCTGACGTACCTTACTGATTAGCTATCTAGAGAGAGATTCTTCAAGAAAGGTCTCGGAAAACCTATCATATCTATGGTTAATGTATTGATATTGACATTTATCATTGATATTTTGAATGTGATACTAATTACAGGGAATAACTTGAGTGAATATCTGGGCATTGAGAAGGGAAGTTCTATATGTTGACACAATAGTTTTGTGTCTTCTGGAAGGAAGTTTCATTTTGAGGATTCACAATAAACGAGTTCTAGTATTAATGAAATTAATAGTATCTTGGTGTTTTCTTATCAGTGTGTTCGGTGATTCCACATAAGGAACATGTTTGACTATGAACCAATCTAATTTTGTGATTTCAGCATGATAGGGAATGTGTAATGTTTTTATGGTACCTTCCCTCCAGTTGGGAGTGATAAGGAGTCAGCTTCAGCAACTAGTTTAAGAGAAGGTTCCCCACCTATGCATTAGTTAGGGAGCTAGATTAGTGTTTTCCAATAAGTCCAAGGTAGTGGTGGTTAGGGTATAGGAAACTAGACACCAGTTACATAGATTCATCCGTGTGGAACTACTTCATGATGTGTGGTTGTATCACATGGATGTGGTCTAGGATAGTTCTATTTTATACTACCTACCTCCACAGAGTAGTGTTCCAGGACATCTATGGTGAGAGTTATTATTCTAGAAGACTCTACTATTTCTTATTATCTTTTTTATATAAGTTCTTCTTATAGTTTTAAATCTGCACTAGTGGTGAAAATACTTAGGGTTGCTGTGTTTTCTTATGAGGGTTTTATGACTCTGCACACACCATTGGGAATCAGAATAGGAGATGTATGACAATGCAAGGAGTGTCTTCCTTAGGATGGTGGGTGTCACATCATCATTAATCTTCATTTACATGAGATGATAGAGTTTTATGTCATACACGTGATGGAATATCTAGTAGTTTATCGAGATTATGTTGACTTCTATCATCGAAGGGTGACTTTTACATCACTACGTGGTGAAATGTTTAATCACAAGTGTGAATGGGATGTCCATGTGAGATGATATAGACCTGAGCATCATGATTTGGGTTTAATGACAACCAAAATTAATAGTTTTAATCTAGATTATAAGGGTATGGGTAAATAAGACATACCACCAATGGTTGATCATTTAAGGGATGTGTTTCTCGTTTACATCTATAGTTTACATCATGATAGAGAGGTGTAAATATCTATCGAGATACTTCATAAATATTAAACAGTATCCATTCATCCTTACATGATGGCTACGATGTAATTGATTGATCTCAAGAGGTAGCTAGTGGATTTGGAGGCAAAGGAGTTTATTTGACCAAATAATTCTATCTGTGGTAAGCGGTCCTTTTTCCAAAAATGTGGGAAGGACTCTTAGTCTATGCATGTACTATTGAATGTTGAACCATCCAATAGTTAAAAACTAGCATCCCTTTCCACAGATAGATGTCCTATTTGATCAGTGTCGAGGATCCCAAGTGTTATCGAAAATTGACTTTAGGTTTGGATATCACCATGTGTGTGTTTTACCTGTAGACATACCTATATATTTTGATATCAGTTATTGTATGTATTTGTAGTTTCTTAGGAACTATCAAAGAATTTTTTTGAAATATGTAGTTTTTTTGGGTATACCTGGTTACTACAAATGTTGCATCCAATGATTCTAATTATTTACAGTTACATTAACATGATTGACTAAGATGGGTCTGAAATTTGTATGGTCGGATTCTTGAGATACATGATTTCACGATCAGAAGGTATGGTTGACATCAACACCATTCCTGATACTTCAAGAATAGGGAAATAGGTACACAGTGTACTGTGACATGTCATGTATTTGTCTTGGAGAATTAATGAATCATGGGTATAGATTCTTCATGTATAGGTCTCAGTATTTGAGGCCACAAGTTCAGATTTACGCAAACACATGATCTGGATCTAGCTTCAGTTGTTCACGTGTTACACTATTGGAGAAAGATTTAATAAGATATCATTTTGTGGTGTTTATGAACAAAAAAATCCTCATGTATATTTTTACACAGAATGGTTTAAATATGATGTAGTTTAGATAAGTTGAGTTCCATTATTTATTTGAATTTATTTTTTATTACATTCTGGGTAATGAAAATGTAGAGACCGATGTGTCGAGTTGGATAAATAAGATACAGACAATGCAGCAGGCCAGTAATGAGTTGAAGAATGTGTTGATGGTCTTAGAGATACATGTGTAGGTTCACGATGTGCAAGGTAAAATTTTAAATAATCCCTAGGTGTCTCCTCTAGCAAAATAGAGAGAGTGAGGATGATGTAGCTATCAGATTTGTTAGGCCTACTTCAGTGGGAGAGTCTGGATGGTGAGGACCTGATTCTTAGATGGATAGTAATCAAGGATGAGATCTAATATCTTTGTGGTTGATTTTGGGATTCAATGGATATATGTGAGGTTATTATGAGAGATTTCCATACATCATATTGGGTAGAAAATCCTAGAGTAACTAAGATGTACCTTGACTTGTGGTATCAATATTGGTGGCTAGTTATGAAGAGAGATGTAGCTTGATTTGTTATGAGGTGGTCCACATGTCAACAGGTGATGGTGGAACACCAATGAACAGATAAGATATTATTGTAGTCAATTATTCCGTAGTTTAAATAGGATGATGTCATGATGTATTTCATGATAATTTCACTGAGTTTTCCTAGAGATAACGATGTAGTGTGTGTGTTTGTTGGAATTTTCATGAATTTTTCTCATTTCATGCTAATTAAGGTGACCTTCAATGTTGCAGAAATTGGAAGGTTGTACATCCGTGAGAAAGTACGACTTCGTAGGGTCCCGTGAACTATAATTTTGGATAGGGATGCATAAATTACATTTTATTCCTGGAAGGGTTTGAAGAGGGTGATCGGTACACATATTCTTCAGAGAACATCATACCACCCTCAGACTGATGGTCAATCAGAGTGTATAATACAGGTGCTAGAGGGAATCCTACGATCATGATTCTTGGATTTTGGGGTCACATTGGAGAGGCATATTCCCATGATTGAGTTTACCTAATATAATCGTTATCTGGTGACGATATAGATGTAACCTTATGAGGATTTGTACGTTTTTCCATGTTGATTACCCTTGTCCTAGATAAAGGTGGGTGGGGTATCTTTATTGGGACAACTTCTCATGCAGGAGATATCTCACCAGGATTAATTAATTTAGAAATGGATGGTTAATGGACTATATAGGTAGAAAAACTCTGTCAATTTTCCCAAAAGACCTATTGTGTTTGAAGTTTAGGATCCTGTTTTTTTCATCGTTTATCATGGTTGGGACACAGGAGGGTCAAGGGAAAGTGTTTTCTATTACCATGATATATCGGGCTGCTCGAGAATTAGGAGAGAGTTAGGTTGGTATCCTATCAGTTGAATTTCCTTCAATGGTATCGATCCATGATTGGTGTGATCCACATATCCCAGATGTGATTCTATCATTCAGACTCATCTCACCCTTTTCAACTTGAGGATTTTTTTTATAGGTTGATACATACTTTGCGGAGAATTATATTTAGATCATGTATAGAGTATGAAGGTTCTCTGTGGATGGGATGTTGCTATAGTACATGTAATATGGAATCACAACTATTTATAGGATGTGACTTGGGAGCGGGAGGGTAACATACATGCTCAATGGACAAAGCTGTTCATAGGAGAATCTTGACCACCCTACAAAGATCAATTCGAGTATAAATTTCAATAATGGAGGAATATTGTAAGAACCTGGTTTTTTATGACGTATGGATACCTCAATATTGATTTTTATTGCTTAAATGTGGCTTAATACGAGTAACCTTTGATGTAACATAAGTTTTAGTAGTTTCCTTGGATTTTCCAAAGCCTGAAACCCATTTTGGGAGGTGTTTCCATCTAGGTGTAGGGTTATTACAAACTCTGCAGGATAGTTCATGTAGTTTCGCTAAACAGTGCAAGGATGGAAAAAGATGGTGTACATGCCACACTATTTACGAAAACTGTGAGGGAGGATATGTATTCCCGTGAAACCAGTCTGCAATTTTTTCAAAAAGACGAGAGAGTCTTCATGCATGATTGATGCACAGTTTGTAAACCATGAAGCTGCCCCATGGCCTACATGAAACCGTGCAAGTCAATTTTATAGGCCATGTATTTTGGGTTTTAAATTAATTTTATGTTTATTTTTTTTTCAATTTTAAATCCTAATATGTATTCTTCAATGCACAACAAAAAGAGAATTTTTAAGCTCTCAAATGTAACTATTCATTGAATTCATATCTACTCACAATCTAGACTTCAATTTGAGTGTGGTTTGTCTCACTAGATTTTCAATGTTAATATATACATTCCTTTTTATCCATTATTGATTCTTAAGGATATTGAATTCACTATTTGGATTTAGGCTTACATTCCTTTATTTCATATTCTTCATCAACTATTTATATTTCTCCAAAACCAAGTCAAATCAAACATGATATTGGACAAGCACTGCACTTCCGAACTAAGGTAGGTGGTCTATACTACTGTATTGGGATTTGGTTATTTTTATTGCTATCGACCATTATTCCACCCATTCAATATTCTATCCCCGACTCAATTTTGAATGGGTTTCATGCAATAGATATAATCACACATATTTAAGATTCCCATAGGATATGTTGTGACATGTTGGTAATTGTTTTCCAAACTGAGGCCAACCATGGGGTGAACCTTATGGAAATTCCTCGATTATTTCTTGTTATATAACATAATCAATGTGTTTTGAGTTTTCCATCTTATAAAAATATGCCTAAAAAATAATTAGTTGAATCAATTTATTAGTATATTCTTTTCACCCTTCCATTGATATATATTATTTCTAACTTGAATTGGATAATTTTTTAATGTATCAAATGTGTTATGTTAAATTTGATGTGTTAAGTGAATTAAATTGATTAATTGAATGGGTCAGTATGCCCATCAGATATTTCAATTTGTGAACGGTAAAAAATGGGAGGGTATACCCATGTGACATGATTGAACAATAATTGAATACGTGAATGATTATACTTAGATTAAAAAACTTTATCAAACAACTTATGATGACGAACATCACTATCTGTTAAACTTACTGAACACCACATAGATTATCCATTTTCCCCTCTATCAAATACTCAGGTTTGAACCATTGTATGAAATTGGACTAAAAAAATCCCAAGACATTAGAGCATGAAATGATAATAGGATGATCACCATCCATGTATCCATACTTGTATCCTCAAACAAACCCCAAAAATCTCACACATTGACAACATTGGGCGTTCTCAATGACCTAATGACTCCAACGACTCCATCAAACCATTTTGAAATCTCTAACATACATCAATCACCACAGAATATGTAAAAACACCAAGAACCCATTTGGACCATTATGGGAATTATAATATAATTAACATAAAACCAAAAACTAAATATGAATCTAACCAATACTCAAACCAAAAAACGGATATTTAAAACTAAAACACCATACTCAAAGACAATGAATCAAAAAATGAAACCACATCCTCTTTCAAAACCCTCATTTCCAATTAAAATACAAATCCCTTTTGTCTATATCCACTTACTAAAACACACCCACTAACTTTTCAAATCATGATTAAAAACTGAATCATGATTTTAAAATAAATCATATCCACGAGAAAATTTTTATTATGAATACCATTTAAAAAAAAGCCATTTATTCCATTTCAAAAACAACCAACACTAACCTAAACCAAATCATCTCGAAACTCACACCAAAATTTTGAAATATGAATCTTGTGATCTCGTAAAACCTAGACACATGGTTTAGTGGACCATGAACCTAGAAAACACCAACAAATAGAAGTATCAGGAACTACGAACTCGATATCAACATGGTTCACTTTCCATAAAGTCACACATGACATCACCAATTCACCTAAATTTTCATTCCTTATCCACAAAACCGAAAATAAAAACAAAATACTCAAAACTCATACTACCCCTGGAATCTCAAGGATTAGAATATGAATGATTTCATGAAGCTCTACCATAAACTAACTCTCAATTTCTTAATTTCCTAATATTAAAACTACATGGAACCCCAAATAAAAAAGGGCTTCTCTGATAATAAATTTTAATTATCCAAGACAACTTCTGTCCACCCAGACACCAGAAAAAATCCATGAAATGGCTAGAGAGGCATTCCTAATCCTCTTGAGATAGTGACTATCAGTGGTCATCAATGTAAATGAAAATGGGAATTATTTTTATCAATAAACTACCCGAACACAATAAACCAAATAGATCTATCAGCACAAGAAAATAATTATTCAATATAAATAAAAACATAATCATAATCATCTACAACTACAACTAACCAAAAATGAGAATTAGAAAAAATGGAAACAAATTCAAAACCCAACATGGTATCTATGTGACTTCTTGGTAACCAAAATTGACAAAACCAAACATATCTATACTCTATGAAACCAAAATAGAAACTTGAACCTGCAAAGTACCTCAGGCATACCAATATCAATTTTAAAAAATAGGGTGTGAGCATAAATAGCTCATTAGGTAAGCACTACTGAATCAATGCTTTTAATTTATTAAAATTTTCTACAAACACCACTTTAAAATTATTTTTAAAAATACTTTTTTTCATTTAAAATAAACAAACACAAATTTTCATTTTTCAAAACACACACTACATTCCACATTTCCAAACATATTTCCATCATCAAACCAAATTTAAAAACCCCTTGCAAAAGAAGGAACCAAAAACATGTGATCAAATAAATATACTTAGAATATATGAAATTAAACAATTTCTCATATACTATGAAAGTAAAAAAAACAAGTTAATACTATAAAATATAATGTATAGATAGTAATCATGGATATTTACTTAACATATCTTGATTAAATCCCTGAATGTACTTGGTTCGAACACACCTGTTGGTATATGGTTCAAACAAATAGTCCATAATAAACCTGAAATTTTTAAACTATCGTCATTAGAGGAAAATCCCACCTAGCCTCTCTACAAATCCATGGTTTACCAATCCATCTTATTGAGACCTATATGTAACCATCATTCAACCCTCTAAATGAGTCTCAATAATCCCTTAATATTAGTATATAGAAAATGGTGATTTAATCACATGAATGGAAATAACCAAAACCCCACATATGCTACCTTTATTTCATAGCCAAAACTCTAACAACATATATGTAATTACCATATCATATGAGGAGATACCATAAAGGATCCAATAATTCCTCAATACATCTCATATTTTTAACCAGGCCTTCACATCACAGAAGATTCAAGACCAGTTTCCAATAAACCATAAAATTAAAACAGATATTTGACATGTATAATCCAAAAAAATTCCAAATCCATTCCCAATATTAAGGAAAAAATATAAAAAATTTCCTGAAAGGTTCCAAGCATTCCATTATTTAAATTTTATTTAGAACCACATTCCAATGTTCTAAAGGGACTACATTGTAGGATGTATCTAGAAACACATTCTGAGATAATTTTAAAACCATGGTTACATTTTGAACATGTAATAGTTTTACAAGAACCATTTTGAAATAGAAAGGATAAATAAGAGAATAAGGAGAAAGTAAGGGTTATTTTAAAATTTGTGGTTTGAATGGAATATTTTAATTAAAATCATTCTCATTTTTGTGCCTATCCCTATGAACACCACAAGAACATATGGATATTTCAACGTCTAATGGAACACATTTCTTAAACCATAAATGGTTCCAAAACCCACATTAAAGAGTTTCCACTAGCATAAACAATAATCACAACCACCAAAACATGATATAAACCATCATAAGGTATTATAATCACACATAAAACCCAATATACAATGAAAACCCAATGACCAGAATCCAACCCAATATACACACATTCCAAAAGTATTCAATTTTGTTTTTAAGGACCAATTGACTTTTCAAAATACTCCATTAATGAAAATATATAGGCATACATAATTAAAACCCATTGAAACCCCATTTTATTGGAAAACCACTATTATTAAAACACCACTAAAAATCATACTAAGGCAACACAAGAAAGAGAAAAACACACATAAATTATTTAGAAACACCCAAGCATCTAATAGAATGTTCTATAAAAGATGTATATTAGAGTTCATAACTCAGTGATGCGTGCACACAACAAAACCCTCATTGAAGAAAGAACTAATCACATGGAGAAAACTGCACACTATAAAATCCAATAACCCATAATCAATTATTATCCCCCTTCCCATATGATTCTTCTAAGAGGTATGAATGATTATAAAACCATAAAATGATACATGTGAAGTGGATATTGGTATGGGGACATATTTGATGAATAAATCATGAATAATGACCAACATTTCGTGAGAAATAACCCATAATGTTTCCCATGTAGTAGGGGAAAAAAGGGGGAACCCTCTAGTCGATACCCAATATAAAGATGGTTAAATGGGAGATATAATTACTAAAATTTCATTTTG
The DNA here is from genome assembly GCA_963277665.1 of Viscum album. Lineage (NCBI taxonomy): Eukaryota > Viridiplantae > Streptophyta > Magnoliopsida > Santalales > Viscaceae > Viscum > Viscum album. The sequence goes on from OY728146.1 coordinate 531,220,874, forward strand.
AGAATAAATTTTATTTATCTTTCAATGGGATCAATGGTTTTGATGTATTGTTTTGTAAACCATGTACAATCAATGATAATGTTACTAGAATCGTTTATAAAAAATTTATATTAACATTACACAACTTGGGAATGTTGTGATCAGATTGTGTAACAAGCAAATTTTCTGAAAAAAACCTTAATATGACTTCCAAACATGATGAGAGTCTACCCAAAGAGCATTTAATTAGTTAAACATAATCTTGTGATGATGTGGGGTCATAAACAACCCACCTTGTCACTTTCTCACCACACTATTCATAGTAACTATGCATAGGTCCAAAAATCACCCAAAACCTCCAAAATTTATAAAATTCACAGGGTACACAACACCAAAATCATCCAAAAGTGTTATGATATGTAAATGTAAAAAATAATGGAAATCCTATCTTTAGGGTGTGGTTGAGAATACTCATGAGTTCATTCGCCTGAAATAGGAGGGAATGTCTGTGTTGGACTACGTTGTACATTTAATGGAGTTGAATCAGTTTGTGCAATCTTCAACAACTGATATGATCTCCAAGGAGAGAAAAATTAAGGATGGTCTACGCTATGAGATTAGGTTTTAGGTAAACATGTTCCATTTTTTTTTGAATATGTTATGAATAAGTATCTCATAATAGAAGGGAATCTTATAATGTCACTGAGAAGTCACCATGATGTTTTAGTAGAGTGAACATGGAACAATACTTATATTGGAATGAAGAATTACAATGTCCTTTTTCTCCAATGAATCTATGTTAAGATAATTCAGGGTATTGGGATGATATCTCAGGATTGTGTCACATTTGGAGAGCTATCATTATGGAAATATGGTCCACATACGACCTCAATGTATATACCCCTCTTTTGAGACTCATTCTTATTGGAAGATGGGCCACCTAGAGTGGTTTTTTAAGGGAATGCAATATTTGAATAAATGGATGGTATCATGAGATGTACTAGATCCTAGTAAGGAAAAACATACTCCTCAGTATATAGGTAGATGGAGTTCCATGATATGTTCTGTTCAAGTAAAGGGATGTTGCAATCCAATGTAGGATTGCTAGTACCAGACAAGAGAGAATAGCTCAGCAGATTTAGGATGGTGCATAGGGATGTGGGATTGTCAATTGTATTTTAGGTGGAATACTCAAGACATTATATAAGTAAGAAATTATATAATAATAGTAGTAATTCTCATATCAATACAATTTCATTGGTTATTTTTATTACAGGAGTATCACATTCCTTATTACTTTTCATTTTTTTAAAAATTGTCGATCACGGATGTGGAAATATTGGATGATGATTTATACATTGTTACACATTTGCGAGAATGTTTAGAGAATATCATTCATTTAAATGTGTGTTATTTAGATATTGTTGGTTATCATCTATTTTGGTAACAATTTCTGCAGGAAATGATTGGTTTCAATTTTATTTTTTTGATGGATAGGTTAGTTTAACACCATGGAAATATCTATTACTATTAGAGGAGTTTTACTTTTTATATATAGAAGTAGGTAAATATTTTCAAGAGATTTATAAGGATATTTAAGAATATTATATTGGAAAAATTTAGTGAATATTGGATATTCTCATGGATCCAATAGCAGTTCAAGATTTATATGATTATGGAATGCATCATGGATATTTACTACTAGTGGTAGTCTATTTATAGGATTTCATTATTTATGAGGTCAATGGATTAATGCCCGAGTGGGAGATCATGTTCTTGGTGGAGGTAGTTCTAGGGGATGAGCTAGTTCTACACTACCATATATAATTACACTAGAAATGCTTCAATAGTTGAATGTTCAGTTGGATAACCTGGTAGCTAATGGTTACTTGCTCCAAAGTATGTATCTATGGGGTTCTACACATTTTCTCAACCTAAAGGATAATGATGCATTTCACTTATGTTTGGATTATGGTAGATTGATCCAGATGATGATAAATAAATTGTATCATCTTCATCACATCGATGAGACCTTCTATTAGTTGAGAAGTGTTAGGATCACCTCAAATATTGATTTGATACATGGATAACACTAGTTGGAGGTGATACCATCTAACATTATTCAGACTACTTATTGGAGTATGTATGGATTATATGAGTTTGCAATGATGCAGTTTGAATTGAACAATGGACCAGTGATATTCATGGACTTAAAGAATTATATTTTTCATTATTATAAAGACATGTTTTTGTTGGTTTATGCAGAAATTTTTTTAGTGTACTCTTACTAGGTAGAATATCATTACCAACATCTTGGAATCATCACAATTACCTTGAGACAGAATCACATTTATATAAAGGTATATAAATCTATTTTCTAGATTTATAAATTTCACTTTTTGGGCCATGTCATCGAAGAGACATGAGTGTCAGTTGGCCCTAATAATGTTCCAGTTATGGAATTATGTGATCATCCCAAGAATTTATTCAATATTAAGATAATTTTATGTATATAATTCTATTATCAGTTTATTTTCTAAGGCTTATCTAATTTTATAGCAACATTGTTAGGTCTAACCATGAAGTGGATGATGTTTGTTTGGTCGGATACATGTGAGAGAGATTTTTAGGGGTTGAAAGGCATGCTGACCTCAAGACATGTCATCACTATACCTATATCAGGTAAATCATATAAAATGTATTATTATTCGTCCAGAGTTGGTCCCAATGTAATTACCATACAAAAGGATTGAGTGGTTGATTATGTCTATAGTCAACTGAGACAACATGATAGGAATTAACCTACTTGCTATTTGGAGGTTCCATTTGTGGTAATGCCTTGAGGTGTTGGAGGAATTATTTCGTGATTGAGAGGATTTAGTTATATAAGATCCAGAATTTCCTCATGAACATATTTTCTCAGCATAACCAAAACAGTTAATATAGGAGGTGGGTAATGTATATATATTCTTTCGACTTTGAGTTGGGTTATACATTGGGTAACGGTAGCATCATTGCTTAACCATTGAGATAAAATAAAAAAGACATTGGATGTGCATGAGTCTTGCATGGAGTAAATGATAGTTGAACCCTTTACTGACATGAAACTATATGTTCATGTTTCATATGCTTGAATAAATCTAACTTCAACATCTTTTATACACATGATTTTTTACCATAACTAGACCATGTAGTTATCTAATCTAAATAGATTACCTATGAGTTATAACTTATATGAAGAATAAATCTTCAGGATATAATCTTGGTAGTGGGTATTCAATACCTTTCTATGGTTAATTAAAGGATCTTTTAATCTTGAATAAGGAGCTTACTGGGAGTGTTTCATTATTCTGAATATTCATTACATTATAGTTTTACAAATATGTATCATGACATCCAATGAATATATGGGTCATAAATAGTGAAAGATGCTGAAGGCTTTATGTTGAGATGATTTACTTACTATTAAGTGAAAGTTGAGAATTATAGTCCATCTGTGATTTTGAAGCCATTTCCAATTCAATAGTAGAAATGGGATGATGTCATTACGGATTTTTTTATACAATTACGGAAGAAAACCTGTAATAATTATATTTTATGGGTATTTATGAATATATTAATAAACGTTATATAGTTATTTACTATCAGTGATACCATCACTTTTGATTATATGGGTAGTAATTATGTGATCGTGGTATTTTGGATTCATAGTGTTCCGAAGAGAATCATCTCAGATAGTGATCCTCATTTCATATAACAATATTGTCAGGGTCATTAGAAGGATATGTGATCTTATGTTATATTTAGTATGGCCTTCTATATTCATACTAAATGAAAATTTAAGTGGACAATTATGTTTTTAGAGTAAATATTATGAGCATATCTTTTTTTAAAGTTTGTGAATCATGTGGCTATTTGAGAGTTCTTATATAGTAATAGATTACAGGATTTGATCCCTATGGAACATTTTGAGGATTTTTATGGAAGTCTATGTTTCTTATTTATTATATAGTGGGAGGTAGTTGAGTTAGTGATTTATGGGCCTAGTATCATGCATGAGACATTTTAGTAGGTCTAGCTGATCAGGTAGTGGTTAGTGAACACATAGATAAGGAATAAGTTCTAACCAGAACATCTATGTTTACCCCTATAGTTTGAGGTTGGTCAATGTATTTTTCTTTGGGTGCCTGTTAGATTGGTGAAATGTCTAATTAGAAAACAATTAAATATTGCACCATGGTTTGTTCAGGCCATTTTAGATAGTGGATAGGGTCTGTCTAATATCATACCCATTATCCCTTCAATAGTGCTACAGTTCCATGCCTTACATGTTTCACATGTCGTGGTTTTGAAGATATCTTCCAAACCAATATCATGTGATAGATTTACCATACATACACTATGGGTTAGATGTCGCCTTTTAGGTGCATCTGAAATATCTAGTTGTCCATAAAATGAATTATCATTTTCGTTTGACTGTTACTTTGTTTTGAGTATAGTAGAATCAAGGGTGTGTTCAGTAGGGGACTTGGGAGAAAGAGTTTCATATGTGAGCACAATATCCATATTTTTTCACTAAGATACTATAGTGATACTTAGAAAATCATGGGTATGAGTTATTATATGGGTGGGGTACTCTATATATCCCATATTTTTTAGTTACTCCACTCCAATACATTTTTATTTAATTTCATTTTGTTTGGTTTTCCTCTTTCTTTAATCCTTGGTGGAAAAGTTTTATTCTGAGACGATGAGCCTTTATTTGGTAAAATGAATTAATTCATTGAGATATAAGTCTTTTAATTAATGGATTCTTGATGTAAATTTGTTTTATGGGTTTATAATGATTTTTCTCACTTTTGGTGGCTTTGGATGTAGATGGGGTTCTTTTTTGTGAAAACTAGATTGGAATATCTCTTTAGGGGATTTAATCACCATTTAAAAGTATTAAATGACAAGTAATTTATTCCAAACAAAAGTCATTAAACAAGTATATGGTGTAAAGTGGTTACATGTTTTGTAATCAATTGATGTTTTAAAATGTTTATGAAATATAAATAATGACCTGAGGCGATGGGTTTTTTAGCACATCCCTGTAAAAAGAAATACAAGATGTGTAAATGAGTTAAATTTCTGGAAATTTCCTAACCAGTAGTTTTAAAAATCATTGTGTGTGAGATTTGTATCATTACCTTAGTGTAGATTCTTTATATTGATCTAGGATTGTTATCCATCTTATTTTGGAGCACCTTCCTCATTTACGGACTTCCTAATTGTGTGATTAATCTATGGTATGTCTTTGTCATTGGATTTCAATAACTATTTTATTGTTCTCTATTAGGGTGGTGTAATTATTGCATTCCTTTTCGTTTTGATGTTAGATCCAATTTGATCTATGTTCCACCTTTCAATCTTTTACACCTTTTTGCTCATAAATTTTACCCCTCTAGAAGTGTTGTGTAAATTTTCTATTAAAGGTTAGGGTATAAACCTCAACATTATGGTCTCTGTAATTGAAAGGTATATCCAATATTAAAATTGTGACAATATAATGTTCACCTAAATTAATTAAATAATGAGTTAGATTTATTCCATTTAATATATTTTGAAACAATTATTGTGACCTTGATTATAGATACCATTTGGGTGAGAAAACTCTTGATTATATAGAAATATGTCTTGATATGTGATTAGAAATACATGAGTTTTGAGTGATTTCATGATATAGATTAAATATTTTCTCTAGATAGTTTAAATAAATTTCATGTTTTGAGTTAACAAAAAAATGTTCAATGAAATGTGTAATTGAAATATACATTATATATTTCACCATTAACCATTAATCCATATGTTTTGGATTTTTTATATCCCTACTTATGTTCCTAGTTATTCAACTTTTAATGAATATATAGAAGTATATATCCAATGTGTCATATTGTAATGATTATACTTATTTCAGGGTCCTGATATAGTCTCCAATGATTATACACTAGTCATGGACCGAATTTATTTCTGTTATTCTTATATAGTTGGATATGGCTAGTGATTCATGCGATAAAGCATATATTACAGGCTAAAATAATTAAACACTTTTGTAAATAATATATATTGGCCTTATCTCTGCTAAATGTTGTAATGATTATATACTGGGCTTGACCAATTATCATGTCAAAAATCATTATTTAGTGGAATTGATATATTTGCTTAATTTATACAGTGAATATAAAGTTTTGGTTGGAATGGTTGTGAGACATGCTCAGAGACATCTTCCATGTAACTTAAGAATATTATGTATTTCTATGGTTATATGCATAGGATTTTCATGGTTGAGTTCCATGCTCAGAGATATTCCTACTTGGTGCTGAATTATGTTGATGTGGTATAAATTTAATAGTCAAATTATTTAATACACATGTTTATTACATTACTACATGCAGTTATTAATAGACAGTTTATGTTTAGACACAGTGGTGTCTACAAGAAAAGGTATACTCACCCTAATCGGGCCTTCATTTGATACACGTGTAAATTCCATGGATATATGAATTTTCAAGGGAATGGGACATTCTATTTATTGTTTCATTCTAGAGGGGATAGAGTTTAGAGACGAGACCTACATGGGGCTCGAGACTAGAGATCACTAGTCTATTTTGAGTATTCTAGTTTTTTATTATTATTACTTAAATCATGACATTTACTTATGTTTAATTATATCATTATATTATTCCTTAATTATTTAAATGGTTATTCAATATTCTTTTATTTGTTTGTTTTTCCACTGTACTTTATTATCTTCCTTATTTTTCATACTGATATAATTTTTTGAACATGATTATTCTGCTATGTTTTAATTCTTTAACAAGCTGTTATAGTCTCTCTCCTATAATTATCACACAATCTCTACTACTTGGGTTCCTTTGGTATATGTGGAGTCCCTCTTGATGTCCCATAACCAACCCATTTTATCCTTATGAAGGAGTTTCATATTAGGGGACATTATTATAATACAGTGTTATGAGACAACCAGTGTTGGATAAGTCATGTACTGTCTATCCAATATGCAACCATAGAACCCATGGATTTATTAATACTTTAATTTTTTATTATTTATTCACATTAATAATAACCTTCAGAAAGACCATATATGTTATTAAAATTTTTCTTGTAGACCTATGAGTTATTCTACCACCATCTCACCTATTATGGGTACCCATGAAAACATTATTATTATAGTACTAAAAAAATGTACGAACCCTATATCTTATGGGTAATCTAATATCTATTATTTGAAATGGTATATGGGACAATTCTGGAAAATGAAATCAGTTTTATAGTTTTCTCAATTTTTAATATTTTGACTTTTCAACCTAGTAGTGTATGATCCTCGCATGATTGAAATAGATACTGGTTTATTCCTTCTATTATCCATATTTAATTCAATTTGATATATCTTGGGTGATGTTTAATTTTATAATTATTTTTTGGATGTTTTGACATTATCCATATAGATGTATGATATTCATACAAATTATTATGTTGTTGTTTAATCTGAAATATGGGTATATTATCCCCTTGACAATATCATAGATCCTCAATATTAAACTATATCTTATTCAATATGGTCAGGATTGTCTGGGGTTACATAGATCATTGATCTAGTTAATGTCGATCGAACCTGTTTTGTGAATTATAAAACAATATCATTGAATATTTTTATTATCTTACATTTTTTGAATGAATCATGGAGATAAGGAATTTTCAGAACATGGTATAGAACATATGCATGGGAATAGCTAACCCATGCATGCAATAATTCATGTTTCCATCATTGGGATGTTTTTCATGGTTTCTCCTTTCTCTGTTGAGATACATCACCTAGTGGTACACACATAATTTTAGAATTATAACTTATGGTATTTAAAATCATGGATGGTATTTTAATACTGTGTGTGTTCATGCATCATGTTGCGAATATTTAATTCCCTTGTTATTATCACAATTTCATGTGACTGGTTACAATATCCTATTACCCAGGTCAGTTATTTAAAGTGTATGTATAATCTATTATGGTGTTTCCCATATAACATGATGGTGGAATATTGTGTAACTAAGAATGTAAATGTGATAGAACATAATTCTATATTATATTTTTGTGGTTACATTATAGTTTCAGTAAAATATATTTCTAAAAAAACATATGATGTGCTTTCCTATATAAATTGTAACTTCCATTTCATTTTACTATGCCCATGATATGAAATATATTATTAAACTTCAATGAATGAAAAAAAATTTGTGGTATTTTGAATTCTGTATTTAACTTACATTTATATTGAGTATTAATATATTGTAAAAGATATTTTACCCATGCTTTGTGGCATCTGTGATGTGAGGTTTAAAGAATAATGGGATTCTGTGACTATTATTTCATTCCCCAACCTATGATATTGTGATCTTTTATATTAATATATTTTGAGGTGTGTGATTGGAATTATTGATTTATTTCTATAACACCCCATGATTTTTTTTGAATTCTTTTCAAATATATTTAATTTCATTATTAGTGTATGTTACACACAATACATAATTCTAATAGAACATGAAAAGATAGTATTTTTATTATTTAAATGAAAAATTAATTAACAAGATGTTAAACAAAGATGAATGAATTGGAATAAGCTAATTTTAAATATTAAGTATAATTTTTTAAGATAAATAATTTTTTTTTTAAAAAGTACATAATTTTTATTGAAGTCTTTGTATGCATCAAAAATACTTGTTTTCTCAAAAGAAATAATTGGTATTAATTTTTATTAAGAAATTATAAAATCAATTTTTTACAATTTTAGAATATTAATTTTACAAAATTAACATAATTTTTGGATTCAAAATCCAAAATATAACATTGCAATAATTTTAAGGATATCTCTAAAAAAATTATTTTTCAATGAATAGTGTAAAATCCCATTTTTTTAAACCTACATTCTATTAAAATATTTTATAAGGTTCAATTTTATTTTAAAGTAGTTTGAAAATTAAAATTAGGAAATTTATATTATAATTAATCTAATATAGTTCTTTGAAAATAACTTAATATAAATTTATAAAATATTTTTTTTAATATTTCTATAAATGTTTTCTTCAGTAAAATATCTTCTTTTTCATGTCTACGAGATGAAATTTATATTAAATTTGAAATATATATGTATTTAATTTGGAAAAAATTATACCATATTTGTAACCATTATAAAAAATTAATATATTATTTCTTCAGATTAATATTTTGTCAACTTTAATAAAAATAATAGTAGAATTCAAATACTACAGTTATGGTTAAAATGATCTTTCTAGGGGTTAAAAATATTATGATTGGGGATAAAATTACATAGAAAATTTTCCAAAACCAATATTCTATACTTATTTCAATTTTTAAAATTTATGGTTATTTAATGTACAATTTTGGATTCTTTTTCAGGTGAAAAATGTTTGTATGCTTTATCATTTTAAAAAATTCTATGTTTTCTATAATCCCTGCATATAAAAGGCCACCCACAATCCTCTCATTTTCATAAAAAATAATTTTTTCAGAACTTCCCTATAAAAATTATATTGGACGTTTTTTTTATTATGAAACCCTCTCGAGAAGGATTTGGGTACAAAATTAACGAGGTTCTCTAAAGAAGAGGTAAAATCATAACCATGAAATTTGCTTTATTTCTTCCTCAGCATACATACAATATTAATAAATTATTATGATATAATAAAAATTGTATCTACCAAATAATTAGATGTTAATATTTTAATTTAATAACCTATATCAATCTCTTCTTCTATCAAATATGAAATGAAATCGTTGATGATGTGTACGGTGGACTACCGCATGCAAAACGATATAATTCTTTTCCCATCACCACCTCTCATGAATGGATGTAATTATGGATTGAATTTTTATATATTATATTTATGATTTTATTATACCTCTAAAATTATAATACAACATTTATCTTCTGACATATCAACCTGTTGCGAAACAATAACAACACTCGTGTGTACGGTGGACTATTGCCTAACGAACTGATATAACATATTTTTCATTTAGGGTATACATGGATTGAAATAAGGATAGAATAAATTAATATAAATATATGTGTGTGTGTTTGTGTGCGTGTTCGTGTTTGTGTGTGATAAATGTAACATAATTTGATTAATTTTAATTATTATACAAAATATACCATTTTACATTCCATTCAATTGGGGATATGATAACGTCATTCGTGTCTACGGTGGACTTCCACCTTACAAGGCGATGTGATTATTTTATCACTAACAATTTTAATGGATGGTAATTATTATTATTTTATTGAATATATGTGAGATGTATGAAATAAAAATTATTACCTAATTTTAATACATTATTTACTCTTTTTCGTTACATTCATCTGGAAAATGGAAAAAGCCTTTGTGCGAATATATACCCTACAAAATCCATAAATAGTGTGTTTCACATTATATATCTATATTTTATGTGTTAAAATAAATACATATATAATAGATATATTACATGTGTATATCATAACTAAAATTATGGAGACTATAGAACCATGATCAATGTAAAATCTTTGAAAATAACAAACTAAAACATACATGAAAAAAATGCCGTTAATACATTAAATGTTTTTAAAAAAAGGAATTGTTGCTAAACGGGTAATAAAAGATCATAAGTTTTAATATTTGGTATAATATATATTATTATAGTTGTGGAATATATGTATAATAATCTAATATTTATTATACATTTTTTCCTAATGTGATTGAAGGAAGTATAGACTTAAGGTTAGATATTTTTTCTCTATTTTCCTTATTTGAGATATATGTTTTGTTTTTAAAATATATTATTTTATGAGGATGATATATTTATCATTTAAAATTTATATCATTAATATCTATTATTTCAAAATAGTTAATATTTATTTTTTTGTTATTATTAAATGGGGCTTATGATTCAAAAGATACCAATCTTGTAAGGGGTAGATGGTAGAATCTCATTGTTTATCAGGATTATTTATGATTGTTCTTTAGATGATAAATTTTTATGATATAATTCTCAATAACATCATGAATTTTATTCTCCAATATTAATATATTTAGAATACATATATTTAATTCATTTTACTCTATTTAATAAATATTGAAAAATAATATTTTCAAATAAAAATAATTTTATTTCTCTCTTCGATTGAAAACCCTTTCTATTCCAAGTTCATTTTTTATAATAAAAATTAGAAAACTTACAAATTTTTCTCTATGATTTATTAATTAATTTTTTTCCCCATTTGTCAATTTTTTTTAAAAAGCTTTAGGGAATCATCGTGTTGTTTTTCAAAAAAGGCCCATTTAGATTTTATGAGAAATTTTAATGGAATCAAAGTCTTAATGTTTATACCATGAATGGAATTTACTTCTATCATCATCACTCATTGTTTTAGAGATTAAATTATAATATTAGAACTATAATTTTGAAAAAATATATTTTCCAAATATTTTATATTTTTTTAGTTTCAAAAGTTGATCATCAAAGAATATTTATTATCCTAAAAAAAATTCATGTAAACTACCAACATCATTTTCCATATTATATGACAACATTTGATGTTATTAATGTTTTATTAGGGATAATATTTTTTGATAAAATATTTTTTCATCCTATTAATGGTTCATAATTAAAATTAAATGTTTTTTTGAAACCCATTCCATTTCAACCCGTTATATAATGATGAAATGTTTATTAACACCATTTTTTTAATTTATTCTAATATTATGAATGTTTTATGATATTGTAGGACACATATGTTTTTTCATTATTTTATCGAGTTTATTTTTAACCATTTATTATGGGTATATTAAATCCAAGAGTATTGGTTACCTTTTAATTTTTTATGGTGTTTACATTATATCCAAGGAGAATGGTCAGGTTATAAACATGTATGGATTGGACCAATATCAACCTTAAATGGATTGGGTAATGATATATTTCGCGTATACAAAATCTAATGTTCTTAATAAAATATGTAACTCTATTTATTTTTATACATGTTTACAATGTTATAATCTTACATGTATGACACAAATCTATGTATCATTCTGAGGTAATTCTCTCATGGTTAATGTACCTTAATTTAACTATGATTTATATCATATGAAATTTAAATATTATTTCAATGAATCAAGTTCAAAATATACAATGCACATGGTATGATATTAAAATGTTGATATCATGTAATCATACCATTATTATCATATAATTCTTATGCGATCAATGAATACTCCAATATTTACCCTCACTGAGAATATGATCTCGCACATTTGTTTGGTTCATTTCCTCGGGTTACAAAGAAGGGTATTATGCATGATACATCTTAGGGGGTTCTATTTATGATGAACTAAGTGTGAGACAATATATAACCGTAAATAATAAGTCAGTTATGTTTACATTTTTTCAAAGGAACTATAAAGAAATTGTTATTGCATGGAACATTATGTTATGTAATGAAAATTAATCTTTTAATAGTTAATATCTATATAAGTGATTTTTGGGTTTATACAATTGGTATCAGGGAAGGGTTTAGATAACCATTTAAATCCAGTATAATAAATAATTTGTGAGATCCCTTAGGATAATAAAAAAGAATATGAGAACATCATATGTTTGGTTCATTCAAGAAGTGTAGTTTTACTAGAAATAAACTCACTATATAGATGATACAGGTTAACGTGGTTCTAGAATAGATTTATATGGGTGTAAAAAATAAGAAAAAGAACATCATTCTTGACTCAAGAATTAACATGTAAACAACAAAAAGCCTTACTATGGACCTAGTAAGACACTAACATGGGATATTCATTCAATAATTAACATTTACATTATGAGACATCATGATAGATTTGAATAGATGATGACCATGAATCAAATATGTTAAAACTAAGGTGTGATATATTTAATAGAGGATATCATGATTTAGACATCCAACAAATTATTTTTTAGGATTATGTTGGTTTCAACTATGATTATTCTTCTCCACACTATCCATTGAGATTTATTAAATGGATGGAACTAGAAGGAATCCTTGTACCATTAAAACTGATGGAATATTCACTGACTATGAATAAAAAAATTATGTGATTATAGGATAGAAACATATTATGATTTTCCATATTAGTTGTTACCATCTATGATTAACAACATCATCTTCTGTGAGATTCCCAATAGATAGAATAATGGAATATTGTTTTTATGAATGTTTATATGGAATGAATATTCAGCTTCCAACATGTCAAGAAGTTGGGAATAAGCACTATGAAGAATATCTAAAATGGAGGGGAAGATGATTTATGTATAGAAAATGAAGTCATAAAGTGAAGAGCGGTATAGGAGTTAAATGTCTTATATGTGGGGAACATGGGAATTATCCATGTGAATTACATAATAAGACATATTACTTATCTACCAATGAATGACCTACTCCATTTTTATCATTGAAGTTGAAGGATTAATGTATTTATATATCATGATTCAATGAGTTTTATGTATATGTATTATTACGAATAACATTTGGGCAGTATAAATCATGAAAAAACGATATATTATTATAATTTTGGAAGTATATATATCTCTATATAAGATTAATATAAGATTTATAAATACCATCATGGTTTTATGAGTTTAAATTTGATTATAATTTCATATATATTGACACTCTTTTTAATTTTTTATGTGATTCATGTTTATCAAAATTGCGGATATTTTGGGAGAAATTTATGGAAATACACCATATTGTTTTATACATATTTTATTGAAACATTATTCTAGAAGGATATACCGAAGGAATCATTCTATATAGTTTATATCGATAATGAATATATATTGATTCCATTTTTTCTTACTAACCTCCCACCCCCGCAATCTTCATGGACATAAAGTGTGGCCTCTAGATATTACCTTGATCATTTTATGGTAGTATTTTTGTGATGATATAATCATTAATTGATAGATTATGGATGACCATGAATATCACTTGAAACATTTACTAATGACACAAATAAATGAGAAGTAGTATGAATAATTTACAAAGTAAGAATTTTTGTGGAAAATTGTTTCATTTTTTGTGTTATATAATCTCAAGGGATTGTATATCGGTAGATCCATCAAAGAAGGTGGATATTGAACATTTCCCCAGACTAACCACATTGAATGATATCATTGGTTATCATAGTTTGTATATAAATATAATCAAACATGTGTGGATAATTTCTCATTATTATCTAATCAATTCACCACGTTAAATCATAAGGTAGCCAGGTTCCTATAGAAAAATAAATTTGAAGGAAATTTTAATAAAATAAAGATAAGGTTAGTCTATGCACATGTGCATACATTACCTTTTAGTAGAGAAGGTTTTGAAATCTATTTAGATTTTAAAATGAAATATTTAGTTTAAATTATCATGAAAAAGTACTCAGTTATAGTTTATTCCACAAGAAATTTTCATGATTTTTGAGAATAAATATCTAAATCAGGGATTAGAGTAAGATGTGGTAGATTTTTCATTAGTGATATTAATGAATTTTCATTAAATTAAAAAGTTTGATAAATATAAGGATAAAAAATGTTTCTTGTACATATTTACATAGATGGAGTTTAATATGTGTTATACAATGAGGTTGGATCAGATTATGGATTATGAATGATCAATATATTACAACCCTGGGAAAGTGAACATGGTGGATGATGATTTGATTCAAAATAATGCTAGCTTACCTATGATGAGCATAACATGGGATCCAATATATCTGGATTTGAAAATAATGGATATGAATATCCTGAATGAAGGGGAATAAATATTATATTTCTAAAACATTTCATCATATATCCATACATGCGAAGATTAAAGAGGCTCAAAATGATGATGTAGAACTATAGAATAATTTGGGAAATGATCCTAATTTTAACATTGAATGTATTAGAATGTTGAGGTTTATGATAATTTTATTTATTTTAACCATACCAGATTTAATGAAATAGGTATTAGAAAATGTTTATAGTTTTTCATTACTTATTTATCCTAGAATATGAATGATTTATATAGATTTGAATTATTATTTTAGGATGTATGAAATATATAGAAATATATAAGAGCTTGTGTCGTAGTGATTGGTATGCCAATAAGTTAAGGATGAGGGAATAAATCAAAGAATATTTTATAACCATTCCCCATACCAAAATTTAAATGGGAAAACATCATCATGTATATTTTCATTACACTATCCAAAAAATATAATGATTATAATTCTCTATTATATGCTATATATCACCTTACAATTTAAACACACCTCATCACTATTAGAGTATATTTTTATATGTATCAACATTGTATATTTTACATTAGGTAAATTATAAGTATAGTAACCCTTTGTTTTCATTAATTAATATTACATAAAATTTGTTGAATAATTAATTCATTATAGAAATTTACTCCCAAAGAATGTATTATTAAAGTGCCTTTGGAAACATGGAAATATAAACACTGGAATATAAGAGTGATACATGATCACTCACTAGGTTCTTCATGACTGTCATCATTATAAGACACAACATACATAATACAAATATTCATATCCTAGGGAAGGAAACATATAAATGGGTGACCTCATATGCTCAAATAGGGTAAATAAGGGAGATATATCAGTATAAAAATTATAATAGGGGGTTGAGAACATTATCATAATATTATAATAGGATACACTACATATTAAAAAATAATAAACATAAATAAGGGCATCAAGAATATCATTCCCCATGACATGAATCTTAAGGGAATCAAGAACATGTGACATGAAAGTAAAACATTGGAATAAGAAATGGAATTGTAGATTACACATAATCATGAATTATAATTACCTATAAGTCTAGATGCATAACAAGAACTTAACAGGGGAATTCATGGGGACTACACCTACTAGGAAAGACACAACATCATCTGTAGTGCCAATCCTTTCCTTAAAATAGATCAGGTTTCCAAATATTCCCATAATGTATTAGGTTTCCCCATCATTCCATAGTTGATCAGGTTTCCCTAACATCCATATTAATGGTGACTATACCTATTGGTTGGGACACACAACCATCCCAAGGTGTATTTAATTCCATGTAAGGTATCATGTTTCCCTGTCTTCCTAAAGTGGATCATGCCCATCGACTTTATCCTCATCATTAATTCAATAGATATAATTTTTTATCCATTCCATTGGAGTTAGATATAGGTCTCACCCATCTTATTATTAAATCATGCATAAATGTTCCAAAAAATCATAAAAAACAAATCAGAACACGTGAAATGAATATGGTTTCATAAACATTTAATAATATCTTAAACCATAGAAAAAAGAATTGTTTTTTAATAATTATATCAATGCCTAAACCATTAAAATATGTGGGTTTCCACAAAATATAACATGGAAATAAGAAATGGGTATCATAAACACTATTTACTCAAAAATGTAATCCATTAATAGAAATAATATTAATAGATATTTTCGATTATTTCCCCCAAAAAATTAATGATTAACACTAAAATATGTCATCTTATATGGAAAATAATTATGAAATCTCATTTAAAAATATTTTTTGGTGAAAAAATCCATTCATCATTGAAAATTTATTTTTAAAAAATATAACATTTTGAAACCAATTATTTTGGAAATAAAAATTCAAAAAATATAAATAATTATTTAAATCCTTTTGAAACCCATTTATTTGAAAATAACATTAAAATATTTCCATAAATCCTAATCACGTTTTGAAAATATTTCATTGAAAATTCCTTGAAGACATATAAATAAATCTTGAAAATGTTTTCAATACCATTTCTTTGAAAACAATATGGAAAAATACACAGGATTATTTGATAATGATAAGGAATTTTTTAATACATTTTCCTAGAAAACGAGTAAATAGGTTGTCTTTTTTTTAAACATGGGGTTTTAAATTCATTTTATGTTTCTTAATGAATGAAAATTGAGACAAAACTATACTAATTCAATGATAAATTTGGAAACATAAACCATGTGAAAGAGATAAACAAAAATGAATATTTAAGTAACCATAAGTTTATGGTCAATATTCATATAATATATTAATGACAAGTATATACATCACACAGAATAAATGAGTTGTGAATAAGTCTTAAATATCACAAAAATAAAAGCGAGACTAAAAATACAATTACCTTATGCCTTGAATCTCTACAGACTCATACAAAAATAATATATAATAATTTTAACTTAACTATATATATTTTAAAAAACCATAATCTTATATATAATACCACAAATTCTTTATTGCGACTTTATATTACAAGGGTATTTAAACTTCCAATTTATGTTTTCAATTTATGTAATATCCTCTTTGTTTTTGAATGTGTCTGATTTTTTAATATTTTAGTCCTCATACTTATATCATGATTTCAAAAATGTAAATAATTATATAAATATCAGTTATATTCTGTATATAGTGTCATAAACCATCTCGGGTTGAACTTGAATCATTTACCCAAGCCAGCCCGCGACATTTCCCGAAGGGCATTCTTGATCCCCACGGGCTGGAAACAACTATTGGGCATAGAAATAAAATAGGTGGGAATAATTTTTCCCATAAATAAAAGAAAAATGAATAAATAAAAAATTATAACAATGAAAAGAAAAACTAGTGGGGGTGAGAAAATAAAACTGTACATACCTCCATGTAAAGATATGGGTCACCACCGACCCCAACTTAATGTCGCACTAAGGCGACTGAGTATGGGAAAAAATCCTCACCTGAATCTAAAAACAAAGATAAAATATTGTCATGAGTATTAAAACATAGTATAAATGCCAAAAAAATCTATTCCCATATTCTATTCCATTTAAATTAAATATCCCTAAATATCATGTTTGATATACAATATATAAAACTAGGTTTTCACACATTTTCATCTTAAAACAAATCAAGATTCATTTCCATTTTCAATTAAATACCAGATTCCCATTTTAGGAATCATGAATTGAAATTTTAAAGGAGGATATGCTTACACAAAAAAGGGTTTATGTAAGTTTAAAAAAACGAAACCTTTTTCCATAAACAATTGAAACAATTTTATCATATTTTTCAAAAAGCTATACTACACAAGGAAACAAGATCAAAAAACATACGACACATACAATGAAAAAACACAAAAGAAGAGAAACCAATCAACACATTCATCTCAATCATCTACCACATATTACTAAGCACTATACTACATGGGAGAACCTTGGTCCTCATGAATAATCTAGAACATACTGTACATGTGACTCATCCTAAAGGCATACCATACCCTATGATATCATAATTTCCAAATGCCTGATCGTCTCCCTATATACCATTAATGACGGTCCCAATCCCATAGTAATGTTAACAAAATAACCCCCACCAATGGGGCACTAGCAAGTACCCAATCTAAACTAGTGTAGTAATCATTCACCGAATAATTTCTTTTGATGCTTGGTATCCATTTACAGACTAAAAATGGGGTGATCCAAAAAAGTTAATCAAATATCCAAACACGAGTATATTAATCACACATAGTCAACAAACACCACGTAGTAACCCCTGAGTCACACCAAGGAACAGATATCTCTCCTTTAAACCATCATAACACTAGGGAATCCCAACACTAAGGAAACTCTCATATTGTTTGACCAATATGGTGAGGACCCATTGCATTTAGGGATTTCGATGAAACCATTTTATTTAATGTTCCAAGCGTGCCTCACAAGAACCATCGCATGCTAACCCATTTTTTAAATAACCACATGCAAAACACTTTGAAAACTATAAACACATATAGAAAACCAATTAATAAACCCACAATATAATTTTAAATCCCAAACACATATACAAATGTTATCAAGGAATTTCATCAAGCATTTTTTGTGAGAAAAAAATAAAACCATTTATTGAAATAAATTAAAATATTGAAACCAGTCCAATTAATGATATAAAATTTTATTATGCATTATAAATAAATAATTAATATAAAAACTAGTTATGGAATGCAAGAAAGAAATGATGTATAAATTTAATGTTCGGTGGATAGAGATCTAACCTCATAGTCGAACCAAACCAAACCATTAGTCATTGGTGCTTTATAACCAAGAATTTTTCTCCCCCACTAAATATATTAATCTTCACATACATTTAAGGACACATATCCCATATGTATACACCATCATGGACATGAACATGTTCATGTCGATCCTCAAATATATGATCATATGTATATACCATTATCTACTCACCTATGTATGAATTTCCATGTATATACCTAAACACACTTATCCACATAAAAGTATGTTCACCTCCATGGATGAATATACACATAATAAGGGAACATATATATATATATATATATATACTTAACTATGTATACGCAGGAGAGTCACCTTAGACCTGATGACTTGAAACCAAAATTCAGTGACCCACATCATAATTACAAAAATAGGAATCCATTAACATCATAATACCATAAAATAAAATTAATCCAAACAAAGGAACCCAAATAAGATTATGAAACCAAGGAAACTTTTAAGAAAGAAAATGTTAAAGGGAAAAGTAATTTTTAATTTAAGTAGTACCAAATTGGACATTGGGTTTGTTCACACCCCGAATGCATTTTCTAAAAGAAATTCAAAACGCATTTTTACAAAAAAAAATTGTGAAATATCTTTTGCACTAAAGATTGTAAAAAATACCACACCTTTCCACAAACAAGTCACCTTCAATTTTTCACTAACCAAAACCATTTTAGAACACACATCAATATTATTTTCACATTTCACAGATAACCCATTTTGTAATGTCATTAGAAAATTAAAAAATTAAATCAAATTCATTTTCATAGGCCAGACATGTTTCAAATCCACCCATAAGCCACATTCATTTCACAACTTGTTTCATATTATTTAATCAGTTCTGAAATAATATTTCAATATTAACAATAAGGATAATATGTGGAATATAACTCATTTAATTTGAAACCCCAATTTTGGATGTATTTTCACCACAATTAACCTTAAAACACACATCACATTTCCCAAATAATTAATAAAATACGTTTTAAAATAACCATAATAAAAAAATAAAAACGTAGCCATTAACCCTTACGAAACCTATTTTCATAACTTAAGCATGCCAAAATAACATTGTAAATTGTTTCTCGCCACATAATAAATCCATTTAACTCATTTATAAAGGCACAGAAGCATATTAAGAACATCTAAAAATGTTAAGGCAAGGAACCACCACCTTGGTGGGGTGTAGAAGAAACCATGTTTCAACATAATGGAGAACATGTTCTTGTGGACCATCTGTACACCCTAAATTTGAATGAAACACATTACCCATTAAAATAATACACATTACGGTTTGATCAAACAAGAAACCCCCATTTAAATCAGAGAAATATAGTGTAATGACTCATCCGAGTGGGGGTTGTGCTGGAGCAGGCCTTCCATACATGGGGAAGTGCACCAGAGCCGGAAAACCAAATAGAGGGAAGTACGCTAGAATGGCTCAAACTAGATTGGGATGTGCTTCTATGTAATTATAAATATAAGGTGGAGGGTGTCGCTGATTGGAGGGTACGCCACATGGGAAAAGAGGGAGGTCAAATTGACGGCGTATGGAGGATCGATGGAGGAGTGGTGATTGGGGGTCATGTGAGACCTAGAACACATGGGGGGTTATGGATCATGCAACTGGAGGAGAAAGTGTAGGCTACAGTTTGATTTTGTTTTTTATATAAAACATTACTAAGTAAAATAAATTACTGCTACTACTACTAATAATAATTTTAATAACAATAATAATAACATAATAAAAATTATAAATAAATTTATCATTATCATCACATTAATGATATTTATTTAATTTATTTAATAATATTAATGTTATTAAATAATTTAAAAAAAACAAATAATATCAATTTTGTAATTATAGTATTACAACAATAAAATAATTATAGTAATAATAACAATAATAGTCTAATATAATAGTAAAAAAAATCAATATCATCATCATTTACTTTTTAATAATTATTATTACTATGAAAATATTATTGAAATTTTATTTTCATAAAATGATATATATTTAAAATATTGGGAAAATGAACAGTCACCTAGTCTGACTGCATGGTTTGCACTAACCGTTTGGTTCCTGTGTACCAGCCGAAAACCCATCAAATTCGCCAAACAAAAAAATAATTAAACCATTACTCAACCCGAACATCAATGACAAACCATATACAATAAAGTAGAAAATAAAAAATATATAAAAGTCAGGGTGTGACAATGTGCATCTACAATAATCAATATAATATATAAATTTAGAAGGGAATACATAGTTCATGGGGATGGTAGGTTGTACGTATGAAAGAACCTTATTTCCATTTTTGTCATATTTAATGAAAGAAATTTAATGACATATATTTATATAAATAAAAATTAATGTATAATTATAATTTCTTATATATCATATACTTTTCTTGAACACATCCTTAACACATTCCATGTAGTATGTGAACGAAACACATATCTTTGGGGAGGCGGTAGTCCAAAATTTCCAAAAAAAAATTATAGTATTTACAAATAAAGGATTATATGATGGGATGTATTATATAGTAAATCCAGAAGAATAAATGAATCATATAAAATATAGATAATAAAAATATATATTTTATATCACAATTTCCATCCATTATAGGTTGTAAATAAAAATCAAAAAACATTGTTTTATTATACAGTAGTGAGACATACCCAAGAATGATTAGTTCAGTACCCATTAGGTGGAAGTGTTTGTAAGTGTCAGATGAACCCTTATCATTAAAATATATCATTAAATTGTGGTACTGATTCCATAATTTACTCTTGAAATATGAATAATTTAGGTAGTGTATAAAGAAAATAATGGAAACGAGCTTGGGGAATGATGTTACCAATTCATTGGGTAAATTCTTTTTGGTTGCACCAAAAGGATCCCATGATTAGATTTCATAACAAAGGTAGGGTACTCGGATTAGGGGAGGTTATTCGGGAAGTTAAATTGGTATGTATCTTCTTAATATAAGTTGTTTGAGAGGCGATAATAAGGGGGATAGCTGGTGACCTTTTATATGGGTGGGAGGGGATAAACTTAGGATCTTAAAAAAAAGTAAGGTGTACCCATATTTAACCTCAAAAAATGAATCAAAAACCTTAAAAAATCAATAAGTTATGTTTTATGGCGAATTTATATCAATCAAATTGGTTTTGGGCAAGTTGATATGTCATTTTTCCCTTATTGTTACAGTTCAGTCCCTTGTTAAGATTGGTTTTACCTTAATCATTGTAATTAATTATGATCACTTTCACTAATCCCTTTAAGATATATTATGTTGATGTTATTAGAAAATAAATATTATACCAATTAAAACCAAGTGTTTTGGTTTTTTGAAATTTATTTTATTGAAGTGGAATTTTTTTTATCTTAATCTCACTTACATGGTGGGAATGTAGGTTTTAAAAGTGGGAATGTTGAAATATTCATTAAACTGTCATATCTAAATTCAATAAATACAAATTATTCCATTAAACTACATTCGATTAAGTGAGGTATAATTTTCTTTTTTTACTTTTAAAACAATCATATAATATAATTTAACTATATAAATAAATTATATGACTTTTTTTTATGAATTAATGTTTATAATTTTTCACTATTTGTCCATAAATGATGATTCTCAGAAAAATACCAAAAATACACCCTAAGATAATTCAATGACTTTTAACTAAACAATAATATTTATTTAATCAATTTAAATTTCTAGAATTGTAAAAAAATAATTTTATTATTTTTTAATGAAGGGTGTAAAAATTTATTATTTTAATAATGTTCTATTTTTAAACATATTAAGATAGGGCTCAATAATGTCTTTCTTATTATCAATATGTTTTAGGAATATAAAACCATTATATAAAATGTTTTTAATATTTATTTATTACTAATAATTTTATTATGTTTAATGGTTAGGTTATAAATATCTCTTTTAAATAAGTAAAACGATAAAATGATGTTTCATAGAAACATGATGTTACATGAACCATAATATAAGTTGGTGTTGCATATAATGATAGTTGGAATCACTGTAGTGTGCAACACATGACATCAAAGAGAATAAATTTATTTAAAAAAATGTTCAAAAATCTCAGGGTGATACATTCTACAACCCTTAAAATGAATTTCTCCATCAAAACTCATTATTCCAAAATAAAAGAACGAGGCCACTTATACCTCATCGTATTCGCATCTTCCCACAAAGCATCCTCTTAGTGGTGGTTTCTCCATATAATATTAACCCGGAGAGTGGTCTTAATTCATATAAATTTTTTTGTACAACCTATAATCTCAACTGGTAGTTCCAAATAAGAACGTTACTTCTCCTTTGGTTGGGACTATCAATTCCATATATGTGATGGGTAAGGTATTCACTTCCTCAGGATAGATACATGAAATGAATTGTGGACTTGAGAGAGGTTTGGAGAAAGTTTCAAGAGATATGATTCTATTCTTATAAGATCAATAATATCTAATGGGGATATATACCAATGTAGAACTGCATAACCTTCTTCCATGGAGAAATTAATTGAAAAATCTTCTCCAAAACTTCAAATTATAGCTCACACTGATGGTTATCAGCATACCTATTTTTCCAACATTAAGCTTCCTTGATATGCAGTTGAATGGTTCTAACCTTATCTTCCATTTCTTTAGCAATATCGAGTCTCAATATATTTCTTTCTCCAACATCATCCTAACAAGTTGAAGCTCTACATTTCATCTAATGTAGGGATTTAAAAAGAGATATCTGAATGATTTAGTGAATGTTGTTGTTGAAAGAATACCCAAATAGAGGAAGGTGGTGATCCCAAAAAGATATAAAATCCAATAAACAGATCACAACATATTCTCTAGGGTTTTAATTATTTTTTATTGAAAATCCTTATTTGGATGATAACAATTGATAAACTCAATTCTTTACCAAGTTATTGCTAAAGGATTTTCAATAACATTGAGGTAAACCATAGTCCCAGATTGTAAACAATATAATGTGGTACTCCATGAATCATTATTACTTCCTTAATGTATATCATAGAATTTCGATATAGAGATATGTTTTATCTGATAGATATTATGTTTGATAATGTAGTATGGAGATAAAATTCAACCCGTATAGCATTATACCCTTGAATGGTTTTGGGGAGTCCTATGAAAAAACCCAAAAGCGAGGTTCACTTATTTTCACTCTCGTATTAGTATTGGATGCAACATCCTCTTAGAGTTTTTTTATCTTCCTTAACATTCTATAATACCAAGCACCGAGATAGGAAATATGCAATATCCTTCTTCATGATATCCTAGTAGAATTTGTTTTTCAAACAACTATAAATATTTTTACTTCAATGATGAGTAAAGAATAAAGAATTATGATATTCCTATAATTTATTATTATTAAAATCTATAATTGAAAGGACATATACTCAATTTCTGAACTTCATCATTTCATTTAGATATAGATATACCACCTGATCATTTGTAACCTTTTTTTTAGTCATGCATCTTCCTTCTGCACGTCTTTAATCTTCACTTGGATAGAGGGATGAACATTCAACTGAGAAGGACAAGATTTTTCCCCTTCCTTAAATATTTCCATATCCATCATTATTAAATCCATAATTATTGTATTTTTTCAATAATTTTCTTAGATAATCTTAAATGATCATCTTGATTCTAATCATCGGCATCATTTTTTTCTTTTTCAGAGAAGTAATGTTTTGAGAAGTCCAAATCCTTTAATTACTCTAACAACTTTTCTTATACATGTTCAAATACTTCTTTGTGAATATATATATTATACATTTATAATCAATATATATATATATCACACTTTTCTCCACAAACATGGTACATCGATATCTTGAATGTAAAAAATATCACGGCTAACTCCAAACAATGTGTTATGTAATTTTGTTCACGGATCATCAACTTTTTGGAGGCATAAGCGATAACTATGTTATTAAATTTACTAACACATCCAGAACCCTTCATTGATGAATAAAAATAGATAAAAAATCATTCCCCACTATAGGTTAATATATGAATATGTGGGATGACCAACTAACTCTTTAGTTCCTTGAAATTGTCCTTGCATTCATTAATCTAGAGGATGTTTTCACCCTTATAAGATAACTTGGTCAATGGATTCGATAGTAATGAGAACTTATCACCAAAAACATGACAGTATCCATCAAATCCATGTAAACTATTGTTCTGAATCACCATTTTAGGTCTAGGAAAAAATTCAATAGCCTTTGACATTGATGAATCTACATCAATACCATCTCTTGAGATTATGTAACCCAACAATGAATCCTTTTTCATACAAAATCCACACATGGAAAATTTTTCATAAAATTTAACCTTCCTCGGGGTCTTTAGTACAAATATGAATTAGTCGTAATTATCATTCTCACAATTTAAATAGAAAAAAATATCATCAAAAAAATACTACCACAAAATGATCAAGGTAATCTCTAAAAAAAGTATTCATCAAATATATGATGAGAAGAGGGGAATTAGTAAGAACAAAAGGAATCACTCTATATTCATAATGTCTATACCTTGTACATAATGATATATTGGGTATATCCTCTTTATTGACCCTGAAATTGATGATATCTAGAACAAACTCTAATCAGGAAAAACTATTGTGAACTTCTTAGATGCTCAAACAAATCATTAATATAGGGAATAAGATACTATTTCTTGGTCATGATCTTGTTCAACACCCAATAATTAATGAAGATTCACATTGATCCAACGTTATTTTTCAAAAATAGGATTGGTGCACCTCATGGTTAAACACATATCCAAATGAATCTCTTATCAAGATTTTCATTGTGTTTATTCTTCAATTACTTCAACTCAATTGGGGAAATTCTATTAAGAGTAATTGAAATTAGTTTGGAACTGGGTATGAGTTCTATAGGGAACTCAAATTCACAATTTTTTGGATTTCTAGGAAACTCCTCACACATCCATAAATTGATGAAAAATGGTTATATCATCAATGCCATTCTTCTCCTTAACCATATGAGATAAAAATTCCTTATGAATGGTAACTATGACCCACACATAGAATATATCATCCATAAAAAGTTTGTATTTAACATCACTTTGATAGACGATCATATGATGATTTTAAATATAAAACAGAACTTCGTTTCCCTGAAAATTGATTTGGGATTTATGAAGAGAATGAAAATCCATGCCTAAGATGATATCAAATTATACTAGGTGAATAATTATAATATATGCAGGAAGTACATTCCAACAAACTTTAACTTAAGTGTTATTATATATTTGAGAGGAAATAATCATAGAATTAGGGTTTTTCACTTCTAATTATGCATCCAATCATTTTATTGGATTATTAATACCCTTATATAATTCTTTAGATACAATAGAGTGGGTAGATCCACTATAAAATTACACATTATAAGTTCAAGATTAGATGTCATTTGAACCTTTTACCACACTATTATTACACCCCTCATCAGAAATAGCCACCACAGAAGATTTAAACATGTCTCATAGTTTAATAGGTTGTTGACTTAGATATCCATCACCAACCATAATGTTTGGGAACTTGTTATCATTATTCCCATCTTCCTTACACAAAAAAGCACTGATGTGTGGGAGTTTAATTCTATGTATCTTTTCTTCTATTTGAATCAATGGGAATATTCTTTATATGAGTGTGGTAATAAATTTCCCATTTTCCTTCATATATACACTTAAAAAACTCATTAAATCCTAAATGTTAATTCCATTCTTTCTTCTTTCCAAACATAGATCATAAAGGATGGCTCGTCTTCTTATAATTAGCGTGTTTAGTTTTTTAATCAATATTCATTTTATTGTTAAAACCATGATATTTATTTGAAACTGCAACCTCAATTCCAAAATATCTTTCACAATTCACAATTCACAATATCTATTAAAGACTCTTATAGAAATTATCTTTATGATAATTTGGCATAAGCCATTAAAGAACATGTATAAATTAGTTTTGCGTTGGATGGTAATTCTAGAAGCATACCTCGAATGTATTTTGAAATTATCGTCATAGGTACCGAAACATACATCATCCCTATACCTCTACTCAAGAAAAAAAATTTCAATATTCACATGAAGAAAACGGGGAATGTAATTATATTATAACAAGATAATGATGTTTTTCCAATCCATGGATTGAATTTCATCTTATATATATTATTTATTAGAGTCCACCATTTCTCTCATTTAACATCTAATTGAAAAATAACCAAAATGAAATTATCATAATTTGAACAGTGAATAATATAGAATATATTTTAAGTTATATTGTTCCAATGTTCAAAAACAATTGGATTAGAAGTCCCACAAAATGAACGGGGTGTTTCCTCATTAAGAACACAACAAAACATTGTTCCCCTCAATTATATTTTGGAATCTCATTACAATTCATATAATGAGAAATTTTTTTGATCATAGTAATGTGGTTTTGTATTTAATATACCAAAAAAATTGGATTCTCATGAGAACAATCATTGAATAGTTAGAGAGAATCCCCATTAATGTAGTATCATCTGGATCCAACCATTCACTAAAATTTAAAAAATATGGTAAGAAACAGTTTTAAAAGTTAGGAACCACATTATCTTGAAAACCCCCTTACATGATGTCAAAATTTTGACACCATACTTAATCTATGACAACATGGGTTTTCCTATTTTTTTATAGACAACATATATTTTAATCCATCGTTATGTTTCATGAAGAGTTTGGGAAATTACAAAGGCATATCATCTGGGACTGTCAAACCAAGTGTATAGTAAGTCATATTGTCATGTACCAGGTTATGCTTGAGTGAATACCAACACGCCTTGTCTATGTACATACTCCTTGGTACATTTTATCTGGATCCACATCCACATGTAGTATCCATACAAGTATGTTTTTCTAGGATACCACTTACTCTATCATTTACCAAAATTCTAGTATATTATCCAATACATTTCCTAATAATTTCACTTATCGTTAGGCATGTTCTTAGGCTTCTCTGTAAGGATTTTCTTCCAAGATTCCAAAGGTCAACTAAACAATTTCTCTAATAACAATAATAGAAACCCTATAATTTCATACATTAACAATAAATTACTATTTTGTAATATTTAATAAATTACACAATCAGACACTTAAATATTGTAATAGTATACATCATGTTGAATAATGTAATAATAAACCCTATTACATAAATGAGTGAGATTATCTCCCACTAAGTTATTCATGACTAGCACCTTTCATAGGAAAATAATAATTAATACATATATTCACATCTTGGGGAAGGAAACATAAAAAATTACTGAGCTCGGATACTCATTAAGGGTAAACAATGAAGATAAGTAAGAATAAACATGATCATATTGGTATAAGAAAATGATATAATCATTATAAGATCATACCTTTCATGTCAATAACCATGAATGTAAATCATGGAACAAATATTACTATTTCATTAGACATACTTAATAAGGGAATCAAGATCATGATCATTGAATGAATAGAATTGGAATAAGACATGGAGTTGTGGAATACAAATAAACTTGTAAAAACATTCTTTAAAAGTCAAGATGCTTTGATAGAACATATCAGGACACTTCATGGGGACTAAAATTACTAGGCGGGACACACCACCATCCACAATTGTTGACCTTTCCATATAAGGGATCATGTATTCCCATCTTCACAGAGTGGATTAGGTTTTCACATCATCTCATTGTGGAATGGAATTCCCCATATTCTATATTAATGGTGACTACACTATCGGGTTATGACACACCACAATCCCCTTTCATAGTCCATTCCTTATAAGGGATCATATATACCCATATTATCCTATTTAGTCAATCCTATCAACTTGATTCCATTCAATATCTCATGAGATATAAATCATTACCAATTTTATTATAGGTAGATATAGGTACCACCGATTTTGTTATTATATCATACATAAATGTTCTAGATATCATTAGCACCTCTATCACAACCAATGAAATAAAATGGGATTCATTAACATATAATCATATATTATCCTCTATAAAATTAATGTTTTCATAATCACTTAGTCAAAGCATAAGCTACGAAAAGAAGCACGTTTCAAAGCTATATAACCTCTGAAGAAAGAACCAGTTTCAAATACATCATTCCATAAAAAATATAAATCAATTAGTGAAATAATATGAATGGAACAATCAGAATAATTCCAAAAAAAATCTGGAGTAACACCAAAGGCTTTCATCTTAGAAGGAAAAAAATTTTGAAATGACTTTTAAAAATATTTCATCAATAAAATATCATATCTTAATTGAAAAGTTATTTTCAAAATCGAAAATATTTTGAAAACCCTTTTATTTGAAAATAAATATGAAATCATAAAAATATGGCTTGAAAATTCTTCAAAAAAAATTTATTGGAAAAAAATCACAAATAATAATGAAATCCTGAAAAATTTTCAAAAACCATTTCTATGATAAACACCTTGAAAACTTATAAAGAGATATATAAAATGTTTTGAAACCCATTTCATTGAAAACACTTTTAAAACATTTTAAGGATTTTTTTAAAAAACCATAAAAAATTTTAAAATCAGTTTTCCTTGAGAATGAGATTAAATTATCATCTTTAATGAAATTTTAGAAAAAACTTATATAATGGATTTTAAAATTCATGGCATCTGTGTTAAAGAAGGAAAACTTAGACAAAAATACTTTTCTGAATTGGTGACATTTAAAATATAAACACCATTAATGAGAGATCTTAAAATGGATGTTTAAAACCCCATATATTTATGTGTAATACTAATATATTACATTAATTGACATTATATACACTACAAAAAAGAGGAAAGTGCTTAATAAGGCTAAAATCTCACAGAAAAAAAGTGTGAAAAGATATCCCCATACCTTATGTCTTAAATCACTACTTACTCATATAAAACTCGTATATAATAATTTCATTTTTATTATAAATATTTTAATAAACCAAATTCTTATATCTAATTCCATATATGACTTTATTAAGAATTTATATTAAACAACTTTTAACAATTACATGATAACGATTCAATTCGGGTAATATCCTCTATGTTTTTCACATGTATATAAATTTGTTATAT
This sequence comes from Viscum album, assembly GCA_963277665.1. NCBI lineage: Eukaryota > Viridiplantae > Streptophyta > Magnoliopsida > Santalales > Viscaceae > Viscum > Viscum album. The sequence goes on from OY728146.1 coordinate 531,251,239, forward strand.
TTTGGTCCTGATATTTATATCACAATTTCGGGAGATTATAAAATTATATCAAAATCATTTATATTCAGTCTATATGTTTTTTAATATTATTGAATATATAAATATAAAATGGAATACACCATTCATGGAGACGGTAGGGCGTACGTACAGATGTACATTGTTTCCATTTTTTTCCATATTGAAAGAATAAATGTAAATGAAATATATATATATTTATATATATATAATAAATTTAATTTTTTCTTGTTATGTCAAATATATCATATAAGTTCACTAAACATGTACATAATACCTTCTATGTAGTTTGTGAATGAATCACAGTACTTTGAGGAGGCGGTAGTCCACACTACCCCAAGAAAAGTTATCATATTTACAAAAAAATGAAAAAAATTAAGGAATGTTTTAAATAATAATTATAGAATCATTAATAAATCATATATATCATAAAAAATATTTTTCATCATAATTACCAACCATTAGAGGTGGTAATGGAATAACAAACATAGTTTTTTGTGGCGGTAGTTCACTGTATAGAATAATAATAAGTTCATTACCAATTAGAAGGATGTGTGTGTATGTGTATGTAGAAATATTATTATATAAATAAATATATTTATTTTGGATACTATTAATATTGATTATTCATGGATATAGAATATTCAATTATTTGGATAATTAAAATGAAGAATCTTGAGGAATGATGTTACCTCTTCTATGGGTAACTCTTTCTGGTTTTCACCAATGAGCTTACTGAGTGGGATTTGTACCAAAAGGGATGCTTCAATGACGAATAGAGGTATGTGAGGAAGTTAATTGAGAATATCTTCGCCAATATTAATTAGTTTTAGAGGTATTAAGATGGTGTAGATTTGGTTTCCTTTTATAAGGAATAGAGGGGACACATGAGGCATTTTTGAAAAAAAAATAGGTGCACACATGTTATTACCTTACAAGGTCATAAAAACCCTACCAAAATAAATAATTAAGGGATTATAGAAGATTTATTTCTAGAAAATGTTTTTCTAAGTTCATATGTCTTTTTGGCCCTTAATATTATGGTCTACTCTCTTATTAATTTTAATTTAACCATAATCATTGTATTTAATTTTAATCACTTTAACTAATATTATTTGAAAACATCCATTTGATGTTAATAGACTATAAATACTATACTTATTAAAACAATTTATTTATTTATTTTCAAAATATAGTTCAATGAAATGGTAAAATTATGGTTACTACAATTCTCACAAACCTGGAGACAAATTGTGGTTTTAATGTTTGAATTTTCACATGTTCATTGAGATTTATATATACATTTAATATAAAATGATTGAAATGAACTAAATTGGATTTGTAGATTTATAATTGACCTATTTTAAATTTTAAAAAACATAAATTATAATTTAACTATATGAATAAATTTTACTAAAAAGTAGTTTTGACTCAAGATATGGTATTTTCACTACTCTTCCAAAAATGATGTTTCTCATAAAAATATCAAATATAAAAGCTAAAATACTTATGATGTTTTTAATTCTGAAATGAAGTTTATATTATTAAATTAAATTTCTAAATGATTATAAAATTTATTTTTTTTATTTTTCATAGAATGACAGTAAAATAATTTATTTTAAGAAAATTGTATTTCAAAAAAATAATTAACATTACAAAAAAAATTATGTCTTATTATCAATATGTTTTATTTATCTAAACCCATTATAAATAATAATTTTGAAAAGTAGTTATAAATTTTCATAATAAATTGTTTAATTTCATGGTTATAACTATCTAATTTAAATAATAATAATAATAAAATGATGTTTGGAAGAACTGAGTGTTGCGTGTAACGTAATCCATGCCAGTAGTGTATATAATGAATGTTTTACATAGTGTATTTTTAAATACACAACATCAATAAAAATTAATTTATTGAATAAAATGTTCACAAAAACAGGACGTGTTATAGTAAGGTCACATGGAGTATGAAATTCAATTTTATCAGATTAAAATCTATGATTTACATCAAAGATCAAGTTAAATAAATGCAATAAAAGTTTTGATCCATTCAATAACACATTTAAGAACAAAAATGTTAATAGAAACGTTATGTTAACCATCAACAAAATTATCCATAAATTAAATATTGTGACAATGTATTTCAAAGAATTTATCCATGGAATAAGGTAATGATATTTAGAATTAAGGGATTACTATTCCCTATGTATATCGTTCTAGTTGAAATCCCAGATTATATCAGGTCGATAAATTATCTTTTAGAACATACACCAAGCCTCTCAAAAATTTAGGATGTGTTCCATGGATCTTTACTAAAGAAGTATATAACTGATCCATCACATGTACTAAACTTATAGGTCACACTATCGGAGTAAGATCAATATTAAAATGAACAAATGGGGGAAATTTTGGATCAAATTGAAAAACTTATATGAAACAATACCACTCATGCGGTCAAGTTTTATCGTGAAACCTTACAAGATTTTATGAAATTTATTTTAAATAAATTTAATTTCCTCTACATCTTGTGAAATATGTGTCACTGATTTTAAAAAAACCATGAAAAACTATTAATATTACTATATAAACAAGAAATTTATTACCTATATATTGTTCTTGGTGGAATTAATATGAATAATATATATATATAAATTATTTATATGTTTTTATATTAACAAATTGTATTTATAAAAAATTCTAAATGTTTATTATTGTCTCTATATACTACAAAAAATTCTTATTTTCTCTAAAAAATGATTTTTATTGATTTTTGTGAAAAATAAAATTTGATTCCATTGGAAAAAATTCTTGAAAAAACTGAACTTTAATTTTTGAATTAAAATTTCAAAATAATCTTAATGTAATTTTTTTTATTTTAATGGAATGATTAATTTTTCAATGAATAGTGAAAACTAATGTATTTTATTGAAAGAAGACTATTCATTTAATGAATTTAAAATGTTACATTTTTGTAAAATTGGTTTGAAAAGTAATAATCTTATTAATTATATTATATTTATTCCAATATATGTCATTGTAATCGATTTTATATTGAATTTTTATATAAATTCTTTTGAAACCTTTCAACATGTTTTTTTGGAAAAGCTGCTTATTCATTGTGTTTGCGAGTTTAATTTTTTATTAAATGATTCCATTTACATGAATTGAATTTATAAAAAATTTATTTGTAATTTTGATTCATAATTGGTCATATTAAAAAATAATGTGAACAATCTTTTATTTCAAAATGAATTGTAAAAATAGTAATAAAAAATAGTATGGTTAATGTTAAAATGGGTTTACCAGGAGTGAAACTAAAATTAAAAGGGTTAACATAAGAAATAATCATTTCTAAAACTTATTGGGTAGAAAAATTACAACCCTATTACCTATAATATTCTATAATGACCTATTATTTTTCCTTGTTTTAAGTGAAATCGTGAGTACATAATATTTTATCAAAAATTAAATTAATGTCTTCTCTACCACTTATAAATTTCCACCTCATATCATATACAATTGACACATCAAAAACCATTTGGTATAGAAAATTACTACCCAAAAATCATACCTACATCCCACTACTCCACCTATATTCCATTGGATTATTATTTAAACCTCTTATGAATTCCATAGGAATAAACCCTAATAGGTTCTCCAATGAAGTGGTAAAATTCATTACATAGCGATTTGTTTTATTTCTTTATTAACCACCTTCAAATCGTATTAAAATATAATGATATAAAAAAAATTATCAAAAATATAAATATATGTTATTATTTTAATATAATAATATATATCCATATCCTATGATATCATATGGGAGAAGAAACTGTTGATCGTGAGTATGGTGGACTACCTCGTCGCAAATCGATGTTATTCATTTTTCATCACGACCTCTCACAAATAGATAACAATGGACTTAAGGTTTTTATATGATATTTTGGATATTATAAAACATCTATAACTATAATATCACTTCTACCTTCCTATCTAAATACAAACTAGAAAATAGTAATGTTGCTCGTGTGTACTGCGGACTACCACTTAATTTATCAATGTGATGTGTTTTCTATTAATATTTTATATAGATAGTGATAAGAATATATTAAATGAATATATATTAAATTATTGATGTAATTTTATTTTTTTATGTTTTTATATAATATATACCATCTTAATATCCATTTTTTATGGGATACAATAACATCGTTCATGTATGTGGCAAATTAACACCTCCCGAAGCGATGTGATTTATTTTACACTAAGGATTTTTATATAAGGAAATGTGGATAAATTTAAATAATATATGTGGTATATATGAAATAAAAATTATTCAACAATTTTGGAATATTTTATTCCATCATTTCATTTCAATCATCAAGTAAATGGAATTGGAATTTCTGAAAAAATACAACCTATTGTCTACATGAATGATGTATTTTATTTTATATCTCTAGAATTTATGGGATAATATAAATCTTTATATAATTAATATATATGATATTTATGACATGATTAATACTGTATATATTGTTTTACCGAGATCTACAAAAAATGAATGAAAATAACAAATCAAAACAAACATGAAAATAAGGCAGTTATTACAAGAAGCATGTTTTTATCCAGGAATTATTAATAAATGGGTAATAATATGTTACACTTAAAAAATATATTGTATAATATTTTTTATGGTTCTTTAATATATGTATAATAAAACTATACTTATAATATAAGTGGTTAAAATGTGTATGAATGAATTTGTGACTTATAGTAAGTTAATTTTTCAATTTTTCTTCTTTGGGACATACATAATGCTATGTACCTATCTAATTTTATGAGGTTCATATATATACCAATTCAAATTTGATATCAAGAATCTACTTTAATTCATGATATTAAAATTTTCTATTTAATTTATTCTTTAATGGGTATTATGATTCCAAATTTACCAATTTTGTACGGATTTTATGTCATAATATCATTTTTTGTTGGGATTGTTTATGATTATTCTGTTGATGCTAACTTAATATTATTATTTTATTATATAAATAATTAATTTTATTATACAATTTTTATTTATTGATAATGAATTTTATCCATTCATTTTACTCTTATAATCTACTCAATATTCGAAAATAGTGGAGTGTAAGGATGGGTGAAATATATGTAGAGGGAAGATAAATTTTATTCACATATCAAGATGAAACTTTTGGAAGTTTTATACCAAAGCCAAGGTATACAGAGAAGTCATGGAAGTATATCATTACATCATCCCCGGGGAGGTAGTTATATGTAGTTCCATTAATGTGTGTAGGCCATGTCATATTCCTAAGCAATATGATCTGCCACATATTTATTGGTGACTATGTGATGTAATTGGATATATATAACATTAATATAGGACCAAAAAATTGTCGTATAGTGAGGGAGGATATGTATAGTGATATGGTTTTGTGTATTGGATGATGTAATAGGTTTTTACTTGGATCTCCACCATCTATTTATGATGGGGTGGAGGACGTAGTGCCTTGGGATATCAGTGATAGTTCTAGAAGAGTGGTTCATTATAGGGGACACAAAAAGGAGCTCAAGGATAAGGAATAGACCTATTATTTTGCATTAATCCCGTTTTTAATCATTATTAAGTTTTTGTTTCTATAGTAAGAGCTAAAATTTTAGTGTCCTTAACCTTAGTTGTTTTAATGTTTAATAGATTCAGATATCATTCATTCACAAATACTATATTTTTGGATGTATTTTGGAGGGACCTAAATTATTTTTTATCATTATGTCAATTAAAAAACTATTAGTTATATAATGCAAGGGAATTCATTGTTATAGGTAATGATTCATTCTGATTAATGGCCAAAAGATTCTCTATGATATCCTCATGTTAGTGGTGAATGGATTTAATTTTATGAAATATATTGGTTGATTAGTATGGTGTCAATATCAGGTCAAATTTTATCATTGATGAGTATCATTAAAATATCATGAGAGTTGAAATTATGTTGATATTGGAAAATATAACTTTCGAGGAGGATAATACCAGAAAAGACCATCTATAGTTGGGTAAAATTATAGCTTGGGTTTTGATTCAAGATTTTTATGTTTATGGAATATAAAATGTTTTTAGACAATATGGATTAATTTTACAAATATGATTCTCATAATGGATTCTCAGGGTTACCACCCTATAGATTTGTAGTATTTACAATAAATATAATTCCATTTTTAGAGCCAATTACTATACAACTATGTACGATATCTCATTCCATTATCTATGTTATGAGGGATTTGCTATAGGATTTACATTCCAATGAGATTTATATGACTTAGTATGACCCAATAGGGTTCTCCATACATATTCTCTTGGATGCTATATATATCTTTATAGATTTATAAAACTAATAAATCAAGAGAAATTGGTGATAAAAAAATGATTTCCACCGCTTCATTTCAATGATTTTTTATCATCATAGATGATACAATGTGTTTTATAATAATAAATTGATATTAGATTTTATACTATTTATTGAGTTACCTTAATAAATTCCATTCATGGAATTTCTGAAGGTATAGTTTATAAGAGTGTGTGTTGATTTCATTTGGTGTATCAAATGAGACGATGGTACTTAAATATTGAGTGAAATTAATCTTCCATACAGATCTAAAAAACATTTATTTGTATCTTTTTTGATTATTTTTTCATGTGATCTATTTTCATGGTGGAACATTTGCAACATCAGAATATTTCCCTTAACATATAAAATGAACCCTCACAAGTGTAAGGTACAAACAACTTCTTGATGAGCGCATCATAGTATTTGTTTCCCTTTATAAAGGACTCACATATTCAATTGATATTATATTAACCCAAGATCATATATTGTTGATGTGCATAGGGACCATCATTAAAGATATGGTACCTATACTCATCACATAGAATATCCTTGGTGTAATTTGAAAATATTAAGATAAGGATCAGGGAAATAAGGAAGCCTTGTTGCAAGCCAGATAGGCATGAACACTGCCTCTCCCATATAATTCAGGAAGAACTATTAAGGTATAGACTACCATCATTGAATATGTTGATTCCCTAAATCTTCTAGAGCTATTTCACACTCTTCAATATGTGCCTCACCGAGTGTAGCTACCACATCAGGCTCATCCACACCCTATATAAAATCGAAAGACACTACATCTCCAAGAACATCCACATGATTAAGAAAATGTGGCTATAGCCCCTCTTTAGGCCCCAACCCCACGATTGGGATATGATCCGAGTGTTCCCTTCCCAGATAGGAGAACCAAAATATATTACATGAAATAAAATCATGTTCCAGGTTATTTTATCATTTCTCTAGAAAATAGGATTACAAATCATCTAAAGTGAAAGAGGGCTCATGAAGTTGAGCATACAGGTCTCCCTTATCAATACCATTTCCACATGCTCATAGGGCACACCATAAATAATTGTTTTGTTTTCAAGGATCATCTTTATGACTAGGTGTAAAACTATTTGGTCAAGTCATGAAATGTCCTAAAACAGCTGGCACACATCTCCTCCAAGACTAGTATGGGAATTAAAAGTTAATGAAACTAGGTTTCCAACCAAAAGACTATAATGTATGATAACTGGTTGTCTGATAGAGAAGTTTCTCATGTACATGGTGTAATTCATTCCATTTTATGTTGGACCAAACCTCAAAAAATCAGGGAACCTTACCTTACTGATGATTTTGTATCCACCTTGTTGTCTTATGTAACTCTAAATATTTTGTGGTGACGACAAAAGGTCCTTCTCTGATGTCAAAGATGCCTTGTACTCTCAGTGATTTTTTCATTTAGGGTTGGAAGTTTCCCATTAGTTCACCGTGAATTGGAATACCCCTCCTATGATGATGATAATTTGTATACCATTGAGAATACCATCATATTAGTAGATCCCTTTATGGTCCCCGACGATAAGGAATATCATGAATTCCCACTAAGTACGTCTAGTCGATGATGTTAGATGAATGATCTAAGGTATGAAAACCACCAGAATGCACAAGATAGTGTTTCTATACATGAAAACCATGATACCAAAACAAGGAAACATGTTCTGAATAGATATCATCAAACAAATTCCTCAAATCCTAATCCATTAGAAATGTTTCCACACTTGACCCTACTAACTAATCAGGAAGAATAGTTACAACCACACCATGGTCGTCCATGTCTAGCTAAATCTAGTCCTTAGTCAACTGATAGATAACATGTATCATATCTAGGTGAGTTATCTAATGAGTTGTAGGACATTTTTACAACCATCAAGAATCTAGAGATGAAGTCTGTAGTTCTTTTTGTTCTTAATTAAAATGAATGGACCTTTATTACCATTATTGTTCATTTTACATGGATGTGTGATGTGTTGAATCACCTCACCATCATATATGTTAATATCATGATTCATTAGGCCCTATTCCTATTATAATGGATGTGTATGTCTATAGAAGATACCATGAAAAGAACCCTCCAATTTTATGTAGAGGTAACAGCCCCAAAAGGCTACTATGCAGGGGAGGTTGCGTTGGAAAAATTCATATACATAATTCAATTATCTATAGAAGATGAGGGATCCCTCGTAAGGGTCACATCTTATAATTGTACATCACCAGCCAGTTTAATGGAATGGAGATCCTTCACTTTCTAGTGGACATAGGCTTTGGGATCAATCTCATCCCAACCAAGATGCTTCAAAAGATGGGACTAAAGGAAAAATATTTGAGTCCCTCATACATGAATATTTTGGGTTATGATAGGAGCAATAAGAGGTTGTGTGAAAGAATATATTTGAGGATATATTTTAGCATGATAATAAAAAATTCTGAATTCATGGTTGTTATATAAGGTACCAACTACAATGCATTGATCAATATATCCTAGATTCATTTGAATGCATCAATCCTCTTCTTGTATCACCAATGCCACAAGTACTACCTCTATGGTTGAGGAAATACAACTTAGAGACATGCGTCCCTCTTCAAATCTAATAAATACTTCTATATAGATCTTGGATATTAGAAGAGAAATGATAACTAGGTTTAGAATAGTGAGTTTGATCACACCATTATTACATCCAACCCACGGATAGATTGGGATGGGGCTTCAATCCACCTGATTCACTATTTGGAAGCCATGAATATGAAGATTGGAAATTTCATTTTCATTTCTAGGATTAAGGGGTGAGATGTCCTTATGTACAGGTAACATCATAACATAACCTCATACTCCTACACAAGCTAGGATCAGGTGATACCAGAAGCCCCATACCCTATGAGTTGCTAATTTGTTTTCCCCATGGCTACGATTGTATGTCAGACCCACCTATTTTGTTGAGTTAGGTTGATCCTACAAATACTGACCCACCTCCATTTATTTGATTTCAATCATGGACCACACCATCAAATTCTATACTAGATTGGAGCTATATACTCAGCCTTCATGGTATTAGTAGAGTTGGATTTCCCAAGAATGCATCGATGTTCACCCGGAATCAGACAGTCCAGATGAACCATATCTACCAACCGATTCCCCAATTTCATGAAATGAGGATGATTTTGGAGACACTCCTCCCACAATGGAAGTGGTAATATAAACCACTTTTGAAGAGTTGGTTTAGGTGGTCCTTGTAGATGAGGATGATTTGAGGCCAACACAAATCAATGTGGCTATACCTCTAGAGGAACAACAATATTATATGGATTTATTGAAGCAAAACCATGATGTATTTAATAGAATATAATATAAAATGGAAAGACTAAAACCTCATGTCATCATACACCATCTAGGTCTCTTAATGATTCATCGCTAGTCCCTACAGCCTCCCAGGAAAATGAACTCTTCACATGTTTCCATGGTAGAGGCCGAAGATGATAAGATTATTAATGCCAAGAACATAATTAATGTTTAGTACCCCAAGTGGATTTCCAAAATAATTATAGTCATGAATATAAATAAGAATATTTGAGTTTTTATTGACTTTCTAGACCTCAACATTTATTATCTAAAGGATTTTTTTCTATTTTCATTTATCGATCTATTGACTTATGCATATCTAGGTTACATGATCTCTTATTTATGGATAGATATTTTGTGTACAAACACATTTTATGGTCCCTGGAGATGAGGATTCAACCACCATCAGAGTAATGAAATGAACCTTTTCTGTCATGTAAATCCTATGGGTCTGAATATTTCAAGTTCCACCTATCATCAGGCCATGTATCACACTTTAAAACCGATCCTCACGATAATAGGGCAAGGATCCATATATGATTTTGATGTCAAATTCTACTAGATTTAGGACCATATAAGGTATCTTGGGAATGTATGTAGCATCCTCTACTCTTATCATTTGAAGATGAACCCCTGGAAGAGTTATTTTGGGGTTACCACTTTGATGATTCTCAAATTCATCTTCTGATACATGAGCATCGATATTGACACATAAAAGATCAGATCCATCATCCAGATTCTTCATCTAAGGAACATCTAGGAACTCCATGAAATTAAATTACACTTATCATACATATGTTGATTCATCATGAATATGGTCGTTATCTGTAACCCTTTTTCTAGGATTATGATAAAAGGTGTAGTCTATCAATGGGATAAATATTGTTAGGTCACGTTTTTGCAACTGAAGTAGTATTTACTATAGCCTCAGCATCTAATTGCACTCATATTTGGGAATAATATGGTCTATTATGAGACCACCCTGGAATGATACATTGGTTCTCTTCTCACCCATAATGAAAAAAAAGATTGAGATAATAGTTTAGATTATCTCACCATGATTATCCTTAACATGATTTTTATATAAAATTATATTGAAAAATGATTCAATGTGATGGTTATCATTGTCTACATGTAATGTCACTATCTGCAGCATCATGATAGAAAAATTATTTCCCATGTGGATACATTTATGTTTATATGAAATCACCTAATGTTGATAAGAAAACTACCATGTTGGGAAGTGAACCTGCAATAGTTATCCATAAGGTTTATTTCACCAAAAGACGCCATCGACCATGTGACAGAAGACTCTATAACCACCCATACGACCGATAAAAAATATCTTATGGGTGTCAATTTCACTAATGGGGCCATCCTTTTAGTGGAAGAAGCCATGTCAGGCTAGCAGATAGACATCAATAGTGCCTCTAGAAACCCAACCATTATATGGTTCAACGATACCATGATCAATTGAATAGACAATGGATCATCTTCATCAAGCCTAAAAAGGTTGTTTTTCCTTACTCATTGCTATTGTTGGATGGTTTCACTATCAAAGAGGTATAGAATAAGGAACCCATTATTAGTCTGGATGTAGACCTCGAGATTAAGGTCCCCATCTTTCATGTGACCAGATAAATAAAGTTAATACACCAGAAAAAAATGGTGATTACATCTTCAAGAATCCATAATTTGTACCCGTGATAGAGTGCACTCAAAAAATGATGGTCCAGTTCGATTATTATGACTATTTGACTCTTGTTACCCTACCGTAGAATGGTTATTAGGTCCACAAGGCTGAATACCCAGAGAGGGGGGGGGGGGGGGTGAATCAGGGTATGACTAATTTAAAATTAGCTCCCATTCTGATCTTGTTTCGCTGTTAAGAAAAACACTCTTCTCTCTCTTTCCTGTAGCACAAAGTAAACAGAAAGTAAAGCATGCACATGACACAACAATTTTATTTGGTTCACCGCAAAGGGATACGTCTAAGGAGCATACGCCGAAATGTTTTTGATCGTACCAATTCCACTAAACTTCACTAGCTGTGGATTACAATGTTCAGGCTAGATCACTTCTACGCCCAGGATCACTGCCATTACAATGTTTAGGGTTAGCTCACTGCTTCCCCAATGGTCACTCCATGTTTCTCTCTCTATGGATCACTGTCGGTGGAGAGGATCACCTTATTTCTATTCCTTTGCTCACTGCTCTTGGAAGGAATCCACTCATAGTTTATAGACCTGTAGGTCTCTTCATTTTCATGAAGGAATGCATCTTCCTCTGTTAGTAGATGCTCTGTTGAAGCCCAATTTTCACTCATAGATGAATCTCTCTTTTCACCGAAGGTATCGGGCAATCTTCCAGCTTCCACGCAGCCCAAAAATAACTACTGGAAATAAACCTTACTTGGAACGCAAGTCAAACTCGGCGCGCATGTATCGGCGCGCAAGTCACAACGGGCGCACAAGTCCTCCTCAGACACTTGCGCGACTCAAGCTTCCTCAACTCCAAACCTTCGCGACTCACTTCCTTTTACGCCCAATATAATATTGGCGTGCAACTCCACACTGGCGCACAGCTTCAAACACTAGCACCCAACAATCACCCTGGTGCGCAAGTCTCACCTGCGCAACCACACACACCACTTGCGCGACCACCCCACCTGCGCAACGGAAGCTCTGATTTCTCAAAGTGTTGAACTCCAATTTAGAATAAAGAGGGTTGGTCCAGTATTTATAGGCAAATTGACCACCATGCGTGACGGCACACAAGTCACCTGCGCGACTCACTCTTGGCGTGCAGGTCTTCTATCCTCTTAGACACTTCTGCGACCATCTCCCAAACTTGCGCGAACCTATTTCCATATCCATATTTTGATCTTATGATCTTGAAAAACATATGGCGTTCAAGTTTCCTATACTCCAAGTCATCGGTGCGCAAGTCCCTTTTCCAAAAACACTTTTCTCCATTTGTCGATTTTTAGGCCCAAAAATTTGGCAAACACTAGAAAACATCTCCACCTTGTATCTGTTCTTTTGTACCGCCTCCAGATCATTCATTCCTTTTGTCGACGTTCTTGAATTAAACATAGATCGTTGACCTCAACTCTTGAACTAAACATTCCATCATGAAATCCTCTTTGTCAATAAATTTGTATGTCATTGTTTTGATTTGTCAACAATCACTACTCAGATGACCACTTTGTCAACAAACACAATCACCTCAAAAATGATTCAATGATACCATGAGGGATTTTTTCCCAACAATCTCCCACTTTGGGTTTTTTGACGACTCTTATATGGAAAGATACATCGTTAATTCTTCAGCCACTATTCGCCTTTGGCGATTATGATAGTGATCAAGGATTTACTCAACATATACTCTAAGCCCACATGAATAATGCTCAGCGTGAGAAACAAGAGTAAATGAAAAGTTTATTAATGAATCACTTCATCTTTGACTCCCACTATTGACACCAAACTGATACCAATTTGTACTAAAATGATACCAATTGTTGATGGAGTTGTTGGAAGAATAATGTTTGGTTTTGAAACATTCTTACCACTCTCCAACACAACTATTCTTATTTTATCACGATCCTCATCTATTTTGATATCTATCCTTTGATCGATCACTTATAGCATCGTCATATTTAATAATCTCCCCTTTCTCATTACTCCCCCTATCTGGTTGCTCCACTGGTCAGCTTCTCCCCGTATCAATCATGATTTATCAAATTACCACACCGTCTCCCCCTTGAACAATCACTATTTTACCCCCCCTTTGTCAATGAACCCAAAGGACAGTCCTTTATACTCTACAACATAGTAGAGAACACATATTAGTACATTAGGGATAACACATCATACCTCGGGGAGAGGGGGAGTTCCACATCCACACTATTTCAAGTGTGGGGAATCGACTGAACTGCCAGAGCTAGTCGATGCCTCTCAAAAGCTTCCTTGGGTAAGGCCTTTGTCAGAATGTCTGCAACTTGTAGCTCTGTAGGCAGATACTCCAACTTCACGATTCCCTGCACAACCTTCTCCTTGATAAAATGATACTTAATATCAATGTGCATTGTCCTTGAATGATGGACGATATTTTTTCTAAGATTTATAGCACTTGAGTTATCACAATGGATTCTAATCAGATACTTCACTTCAACTCCCATATCTTCAGGCTGCTGCTTCATCCACAATAACTGTGTGCATGCTTGAGTGGCCGCAATATACTCAGCTTCTGCGGTGCTCAATCAAATGAAATCTTGCTTCTTGCTTAGCCAATAAATACACAATCTACCAATATATAATTCACCAACTGACGTTGATTTTATATCATATGCTGAACCATCCCAATATGCATCAGTATATCCCAATAACTCAGTCTGAGATTTGGTAGTATATATCAAGCCGAAATCCACTGTGCCCTGGATATACCGAATTATTCTTTTCACTTCAAGTATGTGGATTTCCTCGGGATTACTCTGATATCTCGCTGCTTGGAATGTAGTGAAAACAATATCAGGCCCTGTTGCAGTCAAGTACAACAAACTTCCAATAATTTGCTTGTATTTTATGATATTAACTGCCTTTCCATCATCATCTTTTGATAATTTCATCTGGGTAGCAACTGGAGTCTTCATCTCCTTGGAATTATCCATTCCAAACCATCTCAGAACCTCCTTGGCATATTTAGATTGAGAAATGAAAGTGCCATTAATTCCTTGTGTCACCTGTAAACCAAGGAAAAATGTTAGCTCTCCAATCATTGACATTTCAAACTCATTTTTCATAAATTCAAAAAACTGTCTGCACTAAGCTTCATCTGATCTACCAAAAATTATGTCATCGACATACACCAGCACCATCATCCTTTGATTACTGTCATTACTGAAATAGAGATTGTAATCAACTCCTCCATGCTGAAAACCAAGATTCTTCAAGTACTGATCAAGCCTTGAGTACCATGATCTTGGTTCTTGTTTCAGCCCATAAAATGCCTTCTTCAGCCTGTAAACGTTGTTCTCATCCTCATGAATGAGAAAACCATCTGAGTGCTCAATATACACCTCCTCTTCTAGAACACCATTCAAGAATGCAGATTTCACATCCATATGGATCACTTTGAATTTTCTTTGCACTGCAATGGCAAAAAATAATCTGATTGTCTCTAGCCTTGCAACTGGTGAAAATGTCTCATCAACATCTATTCCCTCTATCTGGGAGTATCCCTTGCACACTAGTCATGCTTTGTTCTGAATAATTGTGCCATCTTGATTCATCTTGTTGCGGTAGACCTATTTAGTCCCGATGACATTATTGTCTGCTGGCCTCGAAACAATCTCCCAGGTCTGGTTCTTCTCAATCCGATCAAGCTCTTCATTCATAGCCTGAACCCAGTTTTCATCTTCAGCTGCATCGGAAATACAATTTGGATCCCCCTAAGCCAAAAATGATGTTTGTCGTAACAATTTCATCCTTCGAGTCTAAAATGGATCTGTCTGATCACCAATGATATTCTGCCTATCAATTTCAGCTCAACTCTTTGGCTTCCTTGCAGACACATACTTGACACTTTCTTGTTCATCATCAATATCTTCTTCTGAGTCATCCTCTTCCACTTATGCTCTCCCTGTGTTGCTTACCTCATCATCAATTTCATCCAGGAACTGTTCACTGGATCATTGACTATTCTATACATTTTCAACTATAGTGACATCATTGCTCTCAACAATTTTTTCCTGCCTTTTGTTGAAACATTTATATGCATTTCTTTTCCCTGAGTAGCCAAGGAATATCCCATCATCTCCTCATGCCTCAAACTTCCTATGATTTTCTTTGTTGAGAATGAAACACTTACTTAAAAAGATTCAAAAGTATTTCAATGTTGGCTTCTTTCCATACCATAGTTCATACGGAGTCTTCCCTTTCTTCAGACACAACAGAGACCTGTTTGAAACATAGACCGATGTCAAAACTGCTTCCAAAATTTCTCCGGTTGGTCCTTATCAATAAGCATTGTTCTGGCCATGTTATTGATGATCTGATTTCTCCTTTCAACCACTCCATTCTATTGGGGAGTTCTTACTGATGAAACTTGATGCCTTATCCCATGATTCTCGAGATAGTTTTCGACCTGACTATTTGTGAATTCCATACCGTTATCAGTACAAAACTTCAGAATTTTCTACCCAAGCATATTTTCTGATTCCCTCCTATATTTATTTATACAACTGAATACCTCTGTCTTATGGGTAATGATGAATACCCAGGAAATTCTTCTATAATTATTAAGGAAAAGAACATAGTACCTTTTCCCATTTATAGCTCGTGGTGAAATTGGTCCACATTCATTAGCACGTACCAATTTGAGCACTCTAGTTGATTTCTGTTCCTTGGGCGTGTATTTATTTCTGATGATCTTCCCTTGTTGGCAAGCATCACACGTATGAGTGCGATCACATGATTGTTTGGGAATGTCTCTAGCAGCATCCCACTTTACCAGATCTTCCATAGATGGTTGGCATAGATGACCAAGTCGCTTATGCCACAACTGGTTTTCTTCTTCTCCAGATAAAAAGAACGAATCATCTTCCCCGCCTACCAGGTAATGATTTCCCTTGGTTCATTTTCCCTGAAGAATGACTGCTCCATATTTTCCTTTGACAATACACATCTTCTTGGTAAATCAGATAGAGTTCCCAGAGTCACATAGTTGACTGACGCTAAGCAAGTTATGACTGAGACCCTCTACTACCAAGACATCAGCACGTCTCATTTCTTTTCCCCTAAACTTGGATTTTCCGGAGCCAACAATCTTCAGGCCTTCATCATTTCCAAATTTGACAACTTATACTTTGTAATATTTTATGCCTGTAACCAGATCCTTATTTCCTGTCATGTGAGACGTACAACCACTATCAAGAATCCACACACAAGAACGATCTAACGCTTTGAGGGAAATTTCAGTAACTATGGTCTTCTCAATTTTCTTCTTCATCGTCCACAATTTTTATTTCATACTCGGCATGGATTGAGGCTTCTGTTCTTTCTCAGAGTATGATGGACCAGCTTAATCTTGCAGAGCTGCAAATCTGTTCTGAACTTTTAAATCACTTGTCAGTTTATTGATCTGCTGCTTGCGAACATTTTGATTCTGCTTCGGAACATTTTCCTGAATGGTCTAAGTGCATTACCTAGCCATGTGTCCAAATCCTCTGCACCAAAAATAGTGTCCTTCGAAATATGATCTGGAAAACCATTCTCTGTTTGGATTCCATCTCTGTTCCTGTTCCCTTCTATATCTCTTGGATATGGAACACACATACTATGAATGTCTCATTTTCCCACAGCAATAACATCTTATATAGGATGCACTCCTTCGTGATACTTTAGCACTACGATTTTCCATTTGGGATTTCTAAATATTCTGATTCTTTTTTGTGCCCAAATCCACCTTCAATATCGGGATGGGTGCTTGCGGTTTGACTTCAACTGCCATAGATTTTTGTTTTTGATTAAGCCATGAATCAGCCTTAACTTCTGAGCTCAATTGATGCTTCTTTCCTGCTGAACTTCTTGGACCTTCTTTCTTCTTTTCAGTCTTTGTAACAACCTGCTTTCCCAAGAATGTGTTGGGATTCAAAGGTTTTTCCTGGTCTTTAACTTTTCTCTACAGACCGACAACTTCCTCTTCAAGCTCTTCGATACGCTTGACGTGATATTTCACTTTTCTATTCACGCAATCTATCTTCCTTTTCTGTTCTTCAATCTTGATCTTATGCTCATCTACCTTTTCTGTGCACTCTGGACTGGAAGACATAAGATTTTCAATTTCTTTCACTAGCATAGACTTCTCTTCTTCTTACTGTTGCATGTAGAGTTTGGAATCATGTACCACCTTGTTGGATTTCTTTGTTTTTGCTCTCCAGAAATCTATCTCTTCAAGAGGTTCTTTTAATTCAGCTTCCATGTCAACTCTCCCTTCAATTTCTTCTTCTTCCTCATCAGTTTCAGTTTCTTTCTTTTCTTGAGCACTACTGACAATATCCACCATCGCATTTTTTCCACGATCTTTGCAGTTTTCTATCTCTTCAATTTCATCAGCCTCAGACTCATCTGAACTATCTATTTCTTGTGAAAGAAGATTCTTTTCGTAAAAAAATTTCTCTTGAACTGCTTCTTCCCTTTCACATACGCTGAAGATTTTTTCTTAGGAATTTCAACGTCATCTTTATCGTTTTCTTCTTGAATCTTTCTGGGGCACCTTGCAGCAAGATAACCAACTTTTCCACATCTAAAGCAAGAAAGTGGAAGCTTCTCTTTGAACTTTCATTTTCTTCTTTGAAGATTTGAGGAGAGGAATGACATTGCCTCATCTGTCTCTTCTTCTTCCTGAGAATCTTCAATTGTAATCTTCTTCATGGTCTTAAATTCCACCTCTTTGGACTTCCCCTTTTCCACATCCTCATCATCATCGTTCCTCATTTCATATGAAACCAAGGTAGTGTGAAAATTGTCTAGTGTCATCTCTTTTGGATCTTTATCTTCTAGTACTGAAACATTCGGATTGGACCGAGGTGGAAGTTTCCTCAAGATGCGCTTTATGATCTTTATGTCTTCAACGACTTCTCCAATACCTCTCATATCTTCCACAACAATGTTTACCCTGTCAAAAAATGCGTCAACGGACTCATTCGGGTTCATTTTCAGATCTTCATATTTGTTCCACAACACCTCCAGCTTTTCCTCTCTGACCTTCGTATCCCCTTCATATATATTCAAAAGCTTTTCCCACATGGCATGTGACGTTTTTCATGACATCACCTTCATATAGATGGGATTGGAAAAGGCTCCCCCTATGGCATTGATTGCTTTGAAATCAGCATCCAACTCTTTATGCTCAGCTTCTGATAATGCACCAATGTTAATATCAGCTATGATACCATGCATAGCTGCTGAAAACACATCCATTCCCAAGGATAGAAAATAGTGTTGCATTCGATTCTTCCATATCTGAAAATTACATCCGTCGAAGATCCGAATCCCTTTATGATTAGTGACCTCCATTGAGAGAAAAACAACTTTCATCCTCCGACATTTGATACCAATTTTTATGTCCACAAGGCTGATTACCCTGAGATGGGGTGAATCAGGGTATGACTAATTTAAAATTAGCGCCCGTTCTGATCTTGTTTCGCTGTTAAGAAAAACACTCTTCTCTCTCTTTCCTGTTGAACAAAGTAAACAGAAAGTAAAGCATGCACATGATACAACAATTTTACTTGGATCACCGCAAAGGGCTACGTCCAAGGAGCATACGCCAACAAGTTTCCAGTCGTACCAATTCCACTAAACTTCACTAGCTGTGGAATAAAATGTTTGGGCTAGATAACTTCTATGCCTAGGCTCACTGCCTTTACAATGTTTAGGGTCAGCTCACTGCTTCCCCAAGGGACACTCCCTGTTTCTCTCTTTGTGGCTCACTGCCGGTGTAGAGGATCACCTTCTTTCTTTTCCTTTGCTCACTGCTCTTGGAAGGAATCCACTCACAGTTTATAGACCTGTAGGTCTCTTCATTTGCATGAAGGAATGAATCTTCCTCTATAAGTAGATTCTCTGTTGAAGCCCAATTTTCACCCGTAGATGAATCTATCTTTGCACCGAAGGTATCAGGAAAACTTCTAGCTTCCACGCATCCTGAAAATCACTTCTGGAAATAAACCATACTTGGCGCGCAAGTCAACCTTGGCGCGCAAGTATCGGCGCGCAAGTCACAACGGGCGTGCAGGTCCTCCTCAGACACTTGTGCGACTCAAGCTTCCTCAACTCCAAACATGCACGACTCACTTCCTTTTATGCCGAATCCAATATTGGCACGCAACTCCACACTAGCATGCAGCTTCAAACACTGGTGCCCAACTATCACCCTGGCGCGCAAGTCTCACCTGCGCGACCACACAAACCACTTGCGCGACCACCACACCTGCGCAGCGGGAGCTCTGATTTCTAAAAGTGTTGAACTCCAGTTTAGAATAAAGAGGGGTGGTCTAGTATTTATAGGCAAATTGACCACCCTGCGCGACGGCGCGCAAGTCACCTGCACGACTCAGTCTCAGCGTGCAAGTCTTCTATCCTCTTAGACACTTGCACGACCAACTCCCAAACTTGCGTGAACCTGTTTCCTTAGCCATATTTTGATATTCTAATCATGAAAAAATATGGCATGCAAGTTTGCTATACTCCAAGTCCTCGGCGCACAAGTCACTTTGCCAAAAAAACGTTTCTTCAGTTGTCGATTTTCAGGCCCAAAAATTTGGAAAACACTGGAAAATGGTGCCACCTTGTATCTATTCTTTGGTACCGCCTCCAGATCATTCATTCCTTTTTTCGACGTTCTTGAATTAAACATGGATCATTGAACTCAGCTCTTGAACTCAACATTCCATCATGAAATCTTCTTTGTCAATAAATTTGTATGTCATTGTTTTTCTTTGTCAACAATCACTACTCAGATGTCCACTTTGTCAACAAACAAAATCACTTCCAAAATGCTTCAATGATACCTTGAGGGATTTTTTCCCAACAATGGTCCTGCCAATAAAATGTCGGTCTAGTTTCATATCTTATAGGGCCTATCCATGGTGTTCTTTTCATCCATGTGGTGCACCAAGGAATTAGCTCTCTCATCATCCTAGATGATGACATTTATCAACTAACCCAGTTGAATGTCAGTGCTTCCACTTAAGGACCTCCCAATCCACCCTGCAAGGGAGGAACCCTCTAATTAGAATACACATTTCATCATGCACATTCAATATAGTAACCTCTTAGAATAAAGTGAAAAACATGAGAAAATCCAACACAGTGCAGCATTGTTCAACCTCAAGAGTGGGCCTAACCTATATAACAATCTCTAAAGACATATTATTGATGGAATTACCCTCCATTGCATCTAGGGGGTCAAGGTTCCCTAGGTTTTGATGGATATTCGGGATAGGACATATGGAAAAAAATAGGGAGGGTTTAAGCTCATTCCCCAAATCCAACAAATAGGATACTTCTATACCATCATGTTATAAGTCTATATCAAGTTCACAAAGAGGATCTATGCGTTTTAGGATTATTCAAACTTTTTCCATCGACTGTCGGGGGCCCTTAATACTGCAATTTATTCTTTTCCCATTATAGTCTAGGGAATAAATGTTGTGGGACCACATATACCTACAATAGCTCTCGAATTTTAGTTCATTATGACAATGATAAATTTCATCTCCATGTAAAAAAAATTAATTTTATAGAATTCATTTCCCTACCAGTGGTAAAATTTAGAAGATACCACATCATTCAATGATTCAAATTCCAAACATGATTCTTAAAGATAAGGGAACCAAATTCATGGGGGATAGGCTAAATAATATATATTCTAATTGTAGTATCTAGTAAACCCAATCTTATTTCATTCACATGTTGTAAAATGGAAATATTGAGGCATTAACAAAATCACTCTCCAACATTGTGTAGAAGATGGTTGGACAGAACTATAAGAGATTGAAGAAAATGTTCCCCCATTATCTCTTGGATGATTGGAAAATGACTCAAAACTCCACCTAGGTGACCCCATATTCTATTTTGTATGGAATAGATATAGATATACCCATCATGATTCATTTTTCATCCCTCCAAATATCAATCTATAATTAGTATGTTCTAGACAAGATATGATAAGTCTATCATGTTGGGATGAAATCCCTCATAGAAAAAAAAGGTTTAAGACATGCATAATTTATAGAATAACTAGAATTAGATAAAAGGGGAATTGAAAAAGAGTATTTTCCTCTGCTCCTTCCACTATGGTAACATGGTTTTGGTTCAACGAATTCCAAGGATTACAGGTATGAATCTACCGATATTGGATACCATGTGGGAAGGATCTTACATCATATATATGCTCTATTACAATGGAATATTCCCTTTAATGACTATAGACGGTGAGCATATAAATCCTCCAAACCATTCCATGTTTCACATGGTGTACATATCATAATAATATAGCTTCCTTTTAAAATGGCATCAAACTGGGCACATGGTTCATACTTTAAGAACATTAAAAAATACCAATTCTATCGTCTGATATCTACGAACATCCACTAAATGTTGAACTCCAGGTATCACCACAGTATATTATGCTCAAGTCTTCCATGGGAGTTTTTAATGTTGATTAGACCCCTTAGTCCCCATTTATAGTGGGTTATTGCTGACCCATTTTGAACATCCCTTTCAGAACACTTCCTCCACTTATTTATAGTACCCTGATGTTAAACTATGTAACCACCACACATTCTGATTTAATAATGTTAAACTGAACATTCATCATCCTAGTTGTATGATATCAAACTGTATAACAATTATCTTCCTATATACAACATGAGAAAATACACAACACCATAATGTTGTCACCTGAGAGTATGTGTCCCTTTTCATCAATCATTTACTATTCCCCTCCCTGTGTATGGATCTGACCTTCATAGGGGGACTTCCATAACAAAAAATGTATGGATTGATTCCTACCATTAAAGAATATGTAGCAATTCACATTCACTTTATCTATGTTCAAATCAAAAAATTCATCAACCCTATTTCACCCTAAGGCCCCGGTTATGGAATGTTAGTCATATTTTGTTCTTTTTCACATCAGATTTATTTTCTAGTCGTTCCATATAAGTGTTTATAGAGCCTATCTCAAATGTCTCTTAAAAAATATTTTGTTTGAATTTTTGGAATCCTTTGAATTCATTCACGTTGGGACTTTCAATCTTATATGATGCATATATTAATTGGAGGATTCCATGGTAGGAATACTATGACCATTAACTATGAACTACAAGGTATGAATTCTATATTCATAATCTAAGAACA
This sequence comes from Viscum album, assembly GCA_963277665.1. Taxonomy (NCBI): domain Eukaryota; kingdom Viridiplantae; phylum Streptophyta; class Magnoliopsida; order Santalales; family Viscaceae; genus Viscum; species Viscum album. Next base: position 531,273,969 of record OY728146.1, read on the forward strand.
ATATTGTCTATGCAAAACGACCTTAATATTTTCACTCCATGTCAAATAATCACGAAATAAATTGTATGCAAGCCTCTTCAAGAATGCGAATGTGGGGGGGGGGGGGTTCTAGGGCTTTAATGACCATCATTCATATTTGGTTTGTTATACACTCACATTATTCATATCCCTTTTAAATTGTTTAACATATAGTCCAAGCATAATGACATTGAATAGAATGTAATAATCCTTAGAAATGTCTCCTGCATCACAAGACTCCTTTGTCCCCATTCATGTTGGGATTCTCTCAGGGCACAATACATACCCATTTGAAAAATTTACCCTTCTAGTATGAAATCCTATTGTCATAAACTGGGAGTTAGATTCATCAATTCACTATGTTAATGAGGATCCCACCCTAATCAAATTTTGGGTGCCTCATGATAATCATTAGACGACATAGCTCCCTCTTCATAGAATATTTTCCCCCTCAATATTTGTATCTCACCAAAATGTGGACTAGAACTACATGTTTCTTGATTTTCATCCTTATGGGATTTGTAGTGACACGTGGACATTTTTTCATCTACCCAAACACAGTTCTATAAACCTTTTGACCTATTTTCCTCAGTTATGGTCCAGTAATCATGACATTAAAATGAATTCTAGTCTCTTTAGGAATGTTTTGTGTGTTTTTTGGCGTCTTATGACCTATTCGTGACAGGTCTGTCACTCTACAATGCTATGGAACTCCAATTTTGGAATACTCCTAATGGTCACAATTCTATGAATTTAAAGTATGAACTCATGGAATGAGCTCTATGACATGAAAATAGTATCCATGGTACATGAAATATGAATTTAAACTCTTAGTAGATCATAGAATTATACCCCACTTTCTACTACATTGTGTTCCAAAATTTAACTCTTTCTCAATTGGGATTTCCATCATCCCTCAAATCCAGACAAACTCCCAAATAGTGATGAAAACATGCTATTTTGGATCACCTCATGGTTCGGGCCCACACTATAATTGTATCATCACGTACATTATAAAATATTAAATAATATTTTAATAAATTAATTATTTAAATAAACTATGAAATAAATTTTATAAAATTCTTTATTAAAAAATTAAAAACACTATATAATAAAACATTGAAATAATATTACTTAATTATGTTTTCCAAAATTATAATATTTTTAAATATATTATAATAAGATTTTATTTCATATTAATATTCAATATTATACATAAATGATGGTATAAAATATTATTTTGATTAAAAAATAATTCTAATATTTCTGTATAAATATATGCTTAAAGTAAAAAATATATAATTTTTTTTTCAAATTATTATAAATAATAATATCAAATTACATACAATAAAAATATAATTTAATATAAATAATTTTTTTTGAAATAAAAATTTATTATCAATGAAATGTATCATTCAAACTCTAATTTTTTAAAACTTTTTTTAAGAAATTATACTTTCAAGGAACTTATATTAACTAAAATAAATTAATTATATGGATTGTAATTTGTCACTTTATATAATAAATTATTTATTATAAATTATTAAATATAGTTAAATTAATTAAAATTCAATAATTTTGATTATGTTGTAATATATTTTACCAGGAATATGTATATAAATGAAATAATTATATTTAATAATATTATAATTATTAAAAAATATTGATTATAAAATTGTAATAAATATTTTAAATAATAAAATATATTATATTATATTAATGTAAAAAATGTTAATTAGATGATGTATAAAAAAGAGAAATGATTAATTTGAAAATAAAAAATTAAAACCTAGAATTGAGTTTTTGTTGGAGAGAGCATCTTTATAATTGAGATAAGGGGATCCATGGTTTCATTTATTCATGAGTGATGAGACATGAGATAGGAAGTTAATGAGGGGGATCGAGCCAACATGGTCAAAAATGAAGGAGGGTTTCAACTGGGGGAACGTTCATAAATGGAGGTCTCAACCATGACTGAGTGAAGATGGGCCACCAGCAAAAGTAGACCCAGAAACAAAGTAGTTCACTTTCAGTTTAGGCTCTTGCTACATGAGTGGGAGACACATTTCTAGGAGGGGGCTGAATGCTAATCATTGTTATATTTTAATCTATTTGTGAGGAAGTATTTTTATTATATTTCTCTAATCATTCTATAGACCCTATTTCACATGTGGATTTTTCATGGAAGTGATTTGTTTGTTTCTTCATTTTCTACACCAACCATTTCATATGTCTCTATAGTGGTAATTATATATTTTTTAGGTCGTATTATTTGTATTTTTTTCATCCAATGAGTTTATTACAATGTTTTTTTAATATATAATATAATCATTTTCTACATAATTACATTTCTCTTACTCTGCAAGCTTGAATATGTCTCAGTTATGAGATACTTGAGAATATACTCTCGTCCACATATTAGGATTTAGCATATTATATGTATATTTATATCACTACATAAACAATAATGTATATGGATATAAGAGCCCTATACCAATGCTAAAATGGAAATTAGAAAACCAATTTGTAGTCTGGAGAGAGGGAATGTCTGAAGGAAGGTCTCATGAATTTTTATGGAAATAATGTAATTTATTTTATATTCAATATATGTTTAAATTATTCCAATAATTTATTTGTTTTAGGTATTTTTTTTCAAATTGTTTTAGTCGAATAAAATTATTTATTTCATGACTACTAAAATAATGTTTAAAAAATATTTTATGATTGAAAGGGAACTGTTTAATTTTCATGTATCAATTTCTATTTAAACATTTTCCAATGATGTTGGTTTATTTCAAAAAATATATATGTGCGATGGCATATTTTCTTTTTAAAAAATACACTCATCATATGATTCTAATTAGTTTATATGTTTTAGATAATATATTTCAATATTACTTAAGTTAATTACTAATAAATATTTCTTGATTACAAATACATAAATTTATAATTATATCATCATGATAGTTATGTAATTTTATTAAAAAAATTCTTATATAATTTAAAATTTTCATTATTTTTAGTTTTTATATGTGAAATTGTTTATTCCATCAACATTTAATTTATAATGGTGTTTTGATATGGAAAGTGTATCATTTTTTTCATTCTTCCTCATTGATTAATATTGATATTAAATTAATGATTTTATACATGGAGTTTCATTGGTCCATGAAATTTATTTTCATGATTTATTTTGAATATTAATTTGTCTCATATATATATATATGAGATGTTAACTGATATTCCAAATTATTGATAATGTTTCTAATTAATGAATATATATATATATAACTATACATACATATATATATACACCTATTTTTATGTTAAAATCATGTCCACCCATGGTTTTCTATTTTAAAATTATTTTTCTCGATTTGACCAGCAGATGGAAGTTGAATTTATCGAATTTTCAAAACTAAAATTTAGGATTATTTTTTCAAACAGTTATATGTTCGTATAAATAATTCATTTCATATAATGTTTTTTTCCTTTATAAATAAGTATCTGTATACATATATAGGAGAAAAATATTTTTTAATAACATAATTAGAGAGATTTATATATATATATACATAAATATTTATGTATATGTTTATTAAATAATTTAAAATATTTCTATTCTTATTATTTATATATATGAATGTAAATATATTCACATCTATACAAGTTTCATTTTTTATGTAAAAATATTTTTATTTTCTCTTGACATCTATAAGCATGCATAAAAACATGAAATCATGTTTTTATTCCAATATCATTATATATTCATATATATATATATATAATTAAAGAAAAGTATATATATATGATTTTATATTTGTATACTTCATTTCATTTGAACTGAAATTTATCAGGAAACATGCAAAACCGGGTAAATTATTTTTTATGAAATGGATATCAAAGAACATGTTTTTAATGGAAACATCATGGTACTTATGATGTAAAATAAATGTTATCTATCTTAATAATTGAATATTAATATTATGTGAATGAAGTTAGGTAGAATTTTCCTAATAACATTATGGAATTGAGGAGATAGTCTAACCAATCATGGGACTATTTCCACCATGTTATGTTGTATCGGGTGTGAACCAATAATTTATGTTATTATACAAGGTTCATTTATGAATTAATTATGAATTACTATAAGTTTTAAAGTAAAATCACTATTATTCTATGACTTATTTAAATTAAATATCCCAATGATATATATTTTTAATTTCATTGAGCGAAAATGTATTTTTTTTGTAAACTACTCATTATTTTATAAGCTTAAATTGTCAAACTTTATAACCTGTTTTATTTATTTATATTGAATCGAAAAATACCTATTTCATTTTATTGTATTTTGAAACCCCATACTAATATTTTTTATCTCACCCTATGTTTTCAAAAACTTTTTAATTGGGAATAGTGATTAATAGAAATGAGGTAGTGGTCGAGGTACCTCTAAGTTGTTTAACATTTATAAATAATATGCATAGTTTGAATATTTTCTATTATAGGTTTGTAATTATTATATTTTGATGTATTTAAAATCTCTAAAACGATTTTCATTTTTTTAGTATTGGGTTGTGATTTAAATAAATAAATTATATAAAATATGAAAATGTTTTCTCAGTATTTACACCAATGGATCTCTGGAAGTAAACAATGGATCCATGGATTCAAATATAGTCAACAGTTGTTTCTGTATTTTCATACCCCATTATTGAATAGTATGGTTGTGGTCCACATGTTTTGATCATTGTCAATAGTTGATCCCCACTCATCAATTACCCCTATATCCAGATCTTGATACTCTCTAATTTTCTTCTTTCCACTCCCCTGTGACATAGTGTAATACTAATTCACTGGGTATCATCCCTAACGTGTGCTTCCACATATCGGGAAACCCCTTTGAGTCCTGTGATTCCCAAAACAAGCATGAATAATGTGGGCTCATGATTTTTGGTAGGGTGTGTACTGATGTGTTTGATCTACACAATGGGGCCCTTGATCCAAACTCTATGACCTTAAACTAAGAGCCACATACTATACATCACGAACTTAATCTATGTGTAATCTTTTTTGGGGATGTTTGGTGTGGAACTGGACCTCCTAGGGCCCCATTCCCATCGTGGTTTTCACACCATTGTTATGTGTATGCCCATTTTGGGGATCTTCCTTCCCCAAGAAAAAAACTATTACCTTAAATAAATATCATATGGTCCATAAAACATGAAAATAAAATGATGGGAAAAGTTATGAGCTCCATGACCATAAACTATAAATCATGTCCAAGTAGCATGCCTTTAAATTTTATGAGGGTTTTCATACAAGGGATATGTTGTGTGAATTTTTGGGTATTTTTTGACCACGTCCACGTTGGGTTTGTCTACTCACCACCTTAAACATATACATTTTATGTGTAATATATTCCAATTACTATGCCCCTAATATAATAGCATATTACTTTCATCATGATATTAATTTTTTTCTTTGGTCAAATGCATACATCCTTAAATTGTGTGAAATGTCCCAGTTACATAAGTTAAGAAATGGGACACATCCATATAACATGACATTATGATATACCATGCATCATCCTCAGTGTATGACATTAAACTATCTGTCTATTATCTTATGTTCCATGATGTAAAACTAAAAAACATCACTAGCCCCCACTTAAGATGTCCTCTTCCACAGTGTTTTTCACATACCACATTGTCCCCATTTTCAATTATCGGTTATTATCGAAGGTAGAGATTCATTACAAGATGGTTTTGATATTTTTTATACAAATACGATTACAGAATTGTGTTTTATGACATGGTGGTGTAATTTTAATATTGTTGAAATCCATTTGAACTTTTCACCACTCCATTACCACATTTCATGTTACCCTTACTTGAATCCTCATCCTCTTTAATGTCTAAATGGACCCATTAGTGGTTTGGTGTCATTCAATTTTTTATTACCAAACTTCTTGATCCAACATCACAGTAGTCTTCAAATGAAATTCTGAGTATGGTTCTGTGTATCAAATATGGCCAATGGTTGACCCTCATTTGTTTGTATCCATCCCATGTTAATGGTTTGGATGCTATGTTTCGAACATGATCAGAAGTTATCATGTGTCTCCATGCCACTCTCCATTGGTTCCAAAATTATTTAATTATCATTTACACTTCCCATTCCCCATAGTCTAAGAATAATCCAAGGCCCTTGGTGATATCTTGTTCGTGCATTAGAGCATGTAGGAATATAAATTCAATTGTTCTATGATCCATGTTCTCTAGCCACATCCTCTCTCATCCCGAACACTCTCGGTGGTCAGCCAACAACAGTAGACCCTAGGTGTTCAATGAAAAACTAATAGTCTAACAAAAATAAAAACCCATGTGGTGGTACCTTATTTCTCACATTGAGAATGACCAATATTTTATTAGGGATTGATCATTGGTTTTCCAAAAATATGATCAAAGTTAAATAAAAAAAGAGACAAAATTAAATGACTCAATTCTATCATGAACGCTTCAAAATCTGGGAAGCAAGTCATGGTTGTAGCTGAGGACATCCACATGTTGGATCCTTTCCCAAGTCTAATGAAAATATCCCTTATGGAACATTTCTAAGGATCAGGCACCGTAACTTCACTAGCCTCTGGAGCATGGCCTCCAATATCTACAAATGCTTCCAACTCATTATTCCCCCTCATCAACTTCTAAAATAATTTGATCTGCTCTAATCCATTCTCAATCCCACTCAGCCTAGAGAGTGTCTACCTAATGTGTTTCTTTTCTAATCTACCTCTCAGCCCCTTAGAACTAATCACTCAGTAATATTGATAGTATATGATTGGGGGATGATGATAGTAGTATTCTTGATTATTTTCACTTCATGTATTTGGATCTCATTATTGATTTATTTGAGCTTCTAGATTCATTCTTTCTTTTTTAATGCTAAGAGACATTCATATTTCGGCACCTTTTATGCAATAGTTTTGGGAAAAATTCATTCACCAGTGCATAATGATGATGATAATCTACCACTATGGTATATAAATTACACAACCAATGGAGAAGATACCCCATCATGTCCTCCATTTTTTGTTATAATGTCAGATGGATGAATACTTTTATGTATTTCCATGCCAAGCACCATATGATGTGGTTCTATTTGGCCACATCAGGTTTTTAGTCCAGATTATCTTTCGATGGAGTAAGCTTGTACATAGGAAAGGATTTAATATGTTAAAAAATAGGATCCTCCTCCAATATCCTATTAGTTAGTTAGGTCTCTATATCATGAATGAGATCATATTCACTTCACACTACATCAAAAATGAAAACAATGCCAACCTCAAGTTCCACATCACCATCTTAGTCACTCGCATCCATGGTATACTATTCTCCTGGGACCATGGCTGGATCAACTTGGACGAAGAGTTCCACATGAACTAGAACATATATTGGAGAAGGTACCATGGATATGCATGCCTCTTCTACAATCTACATGTGAAATCTCTTAAGAACTGTTAAAATACACATTAGTAAACTGAATTAGGAGATGATCAGTTATGTTCATTTGATGGCTAAAGATATATGAAGGTTGAGAACTGATATATCATGTCCTCGAGTCTTCATTTGGATTTTTACTATAGGATACCCCTTGATATCAGCTCGAATTTCAATGACTTTTGTTGGTTCTTCTTATGTTAGTTGAATATTAGTTGTATGAGATATGAAAACACATTGATGCATTGAATTTGTAAAATCTCGTTATGTATTAATGATTCGAGAATTTCTATTACCATGAAGTGGAGGAATTTTAATGATTGGCCATCTTAGGAATGTTACCTATCAAAAATTGGTTTCCATTGTATGAATGACAATTAATGGTCCCCCTTAGATAAATGAAAGGACATGAGGTTATGAGGTGTCTACCCAAACCTCATCGGTCGTCCCACAACTTACCTCATCCCCAGTAGTACGCCTTAGAATGTGATCCTCTACACCAATTAGTGATACTTCATCCCCTTCACGTGAATACCCTTAAACATTATTTATATAATTCTATAGAGGAAATTAATTATATTGATAATATTGATAGTGGATATGGATTTCTGAAAAAGGTTGTAAGTTATTTAAGGTTTAACTTAAGGTACATATCTAATTATTCATTAAAAAGGCCACAATCTCCCCACTTTACCAGGGACTCCCTAGAGGAGGTTTCACACCCCATGATCCTCCATCACTAGATTAATCTTCAATACCTTCAATAATTTCTTCCCCAGTTTATGGGATAACAACAGTTAAGGCCTACTTCATATACTCATTATGACCAAAACACAGAAACACTGGGGTTGAAGGTGGTTCATTCTTAATTAAATGAAATGTGTATAAGTACATAGTTGTCAAATATTCATGTGTTATATATAATTCCACCCAATCCATTACCTGAATATCTTGGATTCTAGAAACCTAATCCTTTCCTGATAGATCATCTACCATATGTCTTCTGTCAATAGTGACATATGATGCATCCTCCAGGAAGAAAATATGGAAAGAAATATGGAATTATCAGTTGGTTAAAGAAGGTATGTAATCTCCCTCATAGAGGACTCCTTTTTTAGTATGAATATTCCTTCTGAGATATTTCCCCTCCAGGAAGTGGGACTGTGATCCCACCTTGTGATGTACTCACCACTGTAGTTCCTACCTGAGTTTCCCCTTGTTCATGGCTTGCCTCTCATAGAGAATCCCTCCCACTTCCTCATTTCTTTGGTTCCTCTCTCACTGGATAAATCACCCAAATATGTTTCCATAGTAGTTTCTATGGACATACCACCACCCATTTGCAAGCATATTCCATGTATATATGAGTATAAATGTTTCATTGTCAAAGCACAATGGTATCTCTAGATCCTATAATCACCTGCATGCACCACGGTCAACAAAGTATATACATGTTCCACTCATCAAGAACCCCCATATAAAATTTATTATCCACTCTCTGAAGGCACCCATTATACATGGAGAAATTGGATGGTGTATATGTATCACTGTAATTCTTATTATATATCCAAGCTACTATTACTCCACCCCAGAAATATTACAGATACTCTTTCTACTCCCATTAGTCTTTCTTTTTTCCACCACAGGACAAACAAAAGTTGAAAAGGGTTGAATATGAAGTTCTCATGGTTTCCAATCTGATGTATGATCCCAGCCTCATCAAGTTTCATTGGATGCACCCCATATATGCTAAGAAGAGACATCTGTAGGATGAATTTTAGAGGACTGATGGTATTTAGGAATTCATAACCCTTATGATGCAATGATATCCCGCCATTCAAGAATAGGAAAAGACCACAGACGATCATGTTTTTCCCCTCACAACATGACATAGTATGTTGTAATTTACTACTAGAATGAGTACTGCCAAATTGACCAAGTTACCATCAATTAGGATTACTACAATCACTTGCATCAACATACATATTCCCATCAATGTATCCCTTATTGATATCTGCATCCCACAAAGATATGTGCAATGTAAAGTGGATTATCAAGCTAGTGGGTCCCAACCTCCCACTACGTTGTACCTCCACTTCTAACAATACACATATTCTAGGATCAAATAGTATGATTGTAAGTTCCTACTCTACAACTCAGTTGTACATTTGTTCCCTCGCCCCAACATCCTCACCCTTGGGTCCCTAAGAAAAATGTTGAACAATGCATGGAATAGGATAACCCTGTTGGAATCCAGAATAAGATTCAACTCTAAATTTAGTGCCTCAAAAAGATATTACTTTGGTAGAGAAGTATTTTCATTATCCCTCCAGGTATTATATTATGGAAGGAACTCTACATACTCAAATTCTTTAAGTGAAATTAAACTATTGAAATAATTATAAAAATTATAGATTCTAACTTCAATGTGATGTAGACGGACTATGTTCATATCTGGGGACCATTAACTATGGATTTATAGAACATTCTCATGTTGTTGGTAAATTTGGAAAAACAACATCCACACATCTTTATAGAGACCAATGTTTCACAACTCTGCCCAATAATCTAGGCATGTGTTGTGAACCCAATATGCTCATGTGCATTTTATTAGTTATTTTTTCACTAGACATAAATTCAAATCCTTTATGATGCTCTATGTTATTTTCTATCATAGTACTCTAGAATGTAGTGGCATAGTGGATATAGACATGTTCATCCATGGACTAATCCCCTATAACCATCCTAATATACCCATTCAGTAAGAAAATAGTGGTAGTTTTATGCTCCTCGATATCATGACCCTGAATTGTTATGTTCTTGTGTTGGAGTACAACTTCATGTGTGAACCATGATCATGATGAATTGACCTCGAAGGATAGAATGATGAATTCATCTAGAAGTCCATTGTTCCATACACAATGACAGTCTATCAGTGGAAAGATTTTCTATGACTCTGTCAGCATGCCCATAAGAATTTGATTGTCAACTATGACCCTCATGGATTAATGGATCTGATGGTTCTTTTTCATATTAGCTTTTAGAGAAAAGGAAGTGGCATCAATCTCAAAAGTGTTTTATTGGTCAGCCATTTTGAATGATTTTGAATGATCTATGTATGAAGGATGTGATGTGATGAATTGGAATGCAAGAGGTGATCTGCTTAAAAAAATTGGGTAGCTAGCATGAAAATATCTTATATTTACACAAATTCAGATGTGTGAAAGAAGGATATGACACAATAAAGCGATGGTATAAGCTTGTTGTTTTACACAGAATGGGTGAACTTATGTTCCTAATAGAATTGTGGATTATCACATGGAATGTCAAGGGTAATATATAAAGGGAATCCTCCACTTATTTATTATTTTGGAAGTAGTATTCCATGCGCACATAATTGTTTTATGTGTGAACTGACGATTTTGCGTGCGCCCATAGGAATTGACACCCTCCTACAGTGATTTTTCCATATCATAAGATTTCGGTCCCCATCCATCTAAGATTCTATTGTGGTGATTTTTTGGTGTGTAATTTTAATTCAGTCTATAAATGGACCACTTTGGGAAAACTGAATGCATCATCTAACTCAATCAATCATTTCTAGAATGCCAAAAAAGGTGCACTAATGTATTGATGTGTGAAAAAAAGAATTAAATCTTCATGCAAGATCCTTGTTCACTAAATATGACTTTAATTCATGTAACATTCATGAATTCCACACAAACACTTGAAGAGTACACATGCTAGGTGTCCGCATTGCACGCAATAAACCCTATTCATGTGCAACCATCTTGCGTTCTTGGTATGACCTCATCCTGCCCCATGTGTGATCACTCAGTGTGGCTAAAGACAGTGTTTCATAGAAGACCACTCCTAATACTGAAATATTCCATTCCATCTCAGACTATTTCATTTATAAGTTTAAGGTATCCCCCTCCTTAGGGTTATCCTCTTGACGTTAAACCATCTCTCTACTATATGTAATATCTGTCTTCCATGATATAATAAAAATATTAGAAAATAAATGAATAATATCTGGTGAAATTAGATCCCTTTGAGTCCTCACTTGTGTTGGATCATATTTGTCTAACCCCCAGCCACCCACTTTCAACTAACATCAAGTGTAGGCAAGGGATCATTCTGTGGGGAACATCAACCTTGTGTGTGACCCCTGATGTTGTGTGCACCCTTGAACCATTTTTCAAGCCATGATATCACATGAAAACCTTATTTGAAGATCCATGGGTGGTCCTATGTCATAAAATCATGTCTGGGAACATTTTTCATGAAACACTCATTCCTTTCTTGTGCCTCCTGCACAGAACCATCCAAACTTGTGCGTAACAATTTCATGTTCCCTCATAAGATTTATTTTATTCCCCTAGTGCATGAATTTCCATATGGTTTTCTTCACAACATATGAATTATAATTAATTTTCTTATCAGAATAAAAATACTAATGTAGACACCATTATTGAACACTCATCCACTCCATCAGACATAAAAATTATCAACGACATCCCCCACCAATGTGTTCATGATTTGTAGCAACATAAGCCCAAGGGATGTTGAGTGAGGCCCCAATGTCTACACCACTTATTGTAAAAAAATTTAGAACCAATATCCCTATCACATGAAATAAAACAACAGTCATATCCTCTATGATAAATGTAGGATACCCCATGTTGGATCATTATTAGATGCCACATTCTTCCCCGGTATAGAAGATTCTCACATACTGGGATGATTTCGTGCATAAACCCCACACAAATTATTCCTTAGGCATGGGAATCTCCATATATGACTCACAATGAATGAGATCCTTCTCACATAGAATGTGACCCTGGTCAAATGTAATGACATCCTCCCCTATAGTCATTCATTTTTAATGCCAACATCATCTATCATTTGAACATATTTCGTAGCACAAGCGTGATTTCTACTTCATAGTCTTTTTTCTCACACAAATCATGACCCACATGGTCTTAAAGGGTACTAGTGAGTATCACATAAACAACCTCCACTCCCATGGGTCTCTGAAATGTGTAAGCCCTAATCATGTCCCAATCCTATGCTTCCTTTTGGGTATCATCCCCAATCACCATCATATACATTTGAATCATCTTGAGTGTAAGTATTGATATCCATTTTCCCTCATATGGGATGATCATATGCATAATCCCCAACTATGTGATCCACTTCCATGGGCTTCCATCTCAGGTGGAGGTCCCAACATCCAGAACTATGTGGGAATTTACTCATAACAAACATGGATATGATGGAATTCCCTATGATATCCAAACCTAGAAGCAATACTTTCGTCCTCAAACACCATAATTATTCATCAGATCACCACATCTCATTAAGATCATTCCCCTTCATAGACCACATCTCTTTCAGGTCTCTTTAGGGTGATTTTAGAGGTAATCCTAAAACAAATAATCATTGCTTCTAGGAACACTCAGATAGATCCCATTCATAATCCCCACACAAATACCAAAAAATAATTGTTCTATTTTAAAGGAGAAATTAACTGAATAATCCACATACCATACATCAGTGATACAAATCTCGTGGAGTGAGGATCCAAACCATATGATTTTAAAATACATGGAATGTTCCAATAACATGACATTAAATAGCTATATCGACTTACATGGGTTTTTATCCCAACATTCTAGAAAAGTTACATAGGATTCCTTTTTTAGTTTTAGTCCCGAAAAATGGTAAACCTAGGTGCCCCCTTTTATGGGTGAACATCTGTGATCCACCTCCAAGGGTCTCCCAGTCAACCATTGTAGTGGTCCATCATCCATTTATGGGACACACCACTATGTTCCTTCACAATCAGACATTATGATCAATCTTCCCTGCAAGTGTGACATCATTCCTTTATGGGACACACCTCCTGGGACCATTCTGATCATGAATTCTGATATATCCACCTTCATGGTGTTTCATCTTCCCTTTATGAGACACACCTCATGGGAAAATTCCAAACATAAATAATGATACACCCAGCTTCATGGTGTCACATGTTTTCTTTACAGTATAGACATCATGAATCTGCATCCCGGGGGAATTCAGATCCATCCATCCAACAAAACATCATGTTTGTCCCTCGAGATACACCATCAGTGTGTTCCATATTCCCTTTTATGGGACACTGCTATTAGATTCACCTCCAAAAGTAATTATGATCCATCAATTGGAACACCAAGTTGCTCCCTTATGGGGATGTACCACCGCGATCCACCTCCAGAGGTGTTATGATCAACCTTTATTGTGAGATATCTTCCTATTAGATATTCACCTCCCAAATAAACCTTCACAAGGTATTCTAATCCATCCAAATGTAAACATTTATGTGTGACAAATTCCATCCCGTGGACACACCTCCCGGATCAGCCTCTATTTGGGGTCTTGATCAATCCCTTCAATCACCAAATGATGTTCAACTCTTACCCTAAAAAAATAACTCATACTAAATATGGGATTCTTTGGTTGGATTACATGGAATATGAACACCTATGGAGTTTTCTAACTTATGATAATAATGGGATTCTTGAGATCATTGAATTATTTGAACCTGTAGTGTCATCTACTTGATGTTACTCATGGGATGCCTTAGGTGAATTACTCAGAAGAATTTCACCACTGGGGTTCGATACCTCATGATTGACACGAGATTCGTTGTGTTCATGCCTTATATGCCTCCTTGAGATTCCTTCCTATGAGAATAAAAACAATTGACTAATGATCCTCGCATCCAAATATTCCAGTAATGTCTAGCATGACTACTATCCTGACCCATTGTATTTACCTATAAAGAACCAATGTAATTTCCATAGATATGATGTGCAATTAACCAGAATCTACAATGAGATGGAATTGTAAATGAGTTCCAAGATTATGACTTAAAAATATGATGGATACATAGACTAGGAGATGATTTCAAAGGAAAAATCCATGGAAGGGGGGGGGGGACTGAAATCCCATCATCCCATTTCTATCAATTATAATACATCACTAGTGAATGTAATGAAGGTTGACCTCCTTCAGAATGATAAAAATTGAGACAAAAAAAATTTGATTCCATTTCACATCAGCATTCATGGAGGTGGGCCTCAGTCAATGCATTAACTGTAATATTACTTTTCCCATTATTCATGTTGTTTGTGGCAATCTTTTCTAATTTTTTGATTTACATGTAATGTGAGTAAATTTAAATATTCACCTATAATAGTCAAAACATATGTATTTTGCCATTAAATGAAAAACTATAATAATATGACCCTATATTCAGACACTAATTATGGTGTTCCAACATTCAGTAAATATTTTAATTAAGGGGGTTACTAGAGGTGCATTAGAGAAAAAAAGTATGACCAGGTGTATTTGAGGACTCTAGCATAGATGTGGTTATGAGAATAATTTTTACATATGAAGGGTTGAATACTAAATATGGTTTCCATATGAACTTGAAACATTACCAGTGTGGTAAATGTCAGATATCTAGAATGATAAATTTATATAATTGATATGATATGTTATTTTTTCCAAGAAGGGAGTGTTTACCAATGGGGTTGATATGACGTGTTCTTGTTTCTTGGAAAGAAGTCTATACCCCTTGTTTAGCTATGATACATTCATGTTTACTAGTAGGTAGTGTCTACCCCTATTTATCAAATTATATATTTTTATTTATTATCATTTAGTTTAATTACCTAGGTTTATGATAATCTGTCGTATTTCCGGATGGGGAGTGGTTTATCTTGGGGCCAAAATATTTCATTCTGGTTTCCATGTGTGGTTCTTGTATTCCCCATAAATCATATGATTATAACATTTTTTGATAAATTGGGTATTACAAGAATCATGTATTGTATATCCCTAGTATCACCATAAAACCAATTGATTTATGGTGGTTTAATTATTAAAAATTCTTTTATTTACTATATAATTAATCATACAATGTTACTTGGTCTAGATATATTATAGACATCATTATTGCTATCTGACTGAATTATAACCACACCGTACTTAGGCCTACACGGGTACCTGAGTAGAATTCCTGGATAATTGGCATGAAAAGAATAAGAATAAAAGTTCTAATTGTTCATCTATTAATTGGTGTGTGTCTAGGGATTTTGGACTATTCTAGGACTTGGGAAAGGTTTTTAATTTTTCTAGTTGTTTACATTTTGACTCTTTTGGACTATATTTGGTAGGATCATCTCATAGGGGATCATGACACTTCTTTTATTCTTAATATTACATATATGGAAATTATTTTGATTTATTACCGGTTATATTTTATTTATTTTCACTTTTCATGATTTATATGAGCTTATTAATATGAATATATGACATTGTTGTGATTTTTTTGTTATTGGTTTCTCTGATATGACTGTATAGTCTCCCAATTATAAGAGCAAAAATCCTAACTATTTTCTTATATCCTATGTCATCTAAGGATTTTCACCTAAGGTAATAGAGCTGACTAATATTTTTACTATTGGGTGTACTTATTCTATAAGTTACAACACCATAATGAGGTCATGTAAAGACATTTTGATGAATATAAAATCTGTTAAACATATATTATAGTAAATAGGATGTAAATAAATAACTTAAACATATTAGATATCTATAAATATATTATAAGGTGGAATACTTTTATTATTTTTGAGGTTTGGACGTAGATGGTGTTCCCCTAAGAGTTGATTAAATCTCAATTAAGATAATAAAGATAATATTTTTGATAACATGATTGTAGGAGATAGTAGAGAAGGTGTTATGATACGTGAATTACAGAAATAGATTACTTGAAAAAAAGGGGATTTTGATTACATTGACCCATCAATCCAAATAGTAAAATAAGCAATTGTAGATCATCAATAATGGTGAATAAAGATCATATTAAAACACCAATTGGGGTGTAATTATTTTGGTTTTTGTTTTTTGTTTTCAAAATATTCACACATTAGGGGAAGTAAATATTTTTTTACAAAGAGAGTATTGAGGTATCTATCTTATGATTGGATGGAAAAATAGGTATAGTGATTCCAATATGAACATTTTATAATCAATAAGATTTAGTTTATATTGGTACATTAACATAGAATTAATATATATTCATTTAACATAGATCAATATCAATGAATAATGAAAATACTATTTTGTCTTTATATTATATCAATTTCAAATTTAGTGAGGAAGATAGGTGTGTCATAAAAAATCATTTAACAAGATAATTGGATGGGAAATTATAAATTGATAAAACCATATTTACCCCCATTTCAAGGAATCTTACAATTATTGGACCAACATTACTATTTCTTAATAAAATTACATAATTTATTTAATCATTGTCTCATGATAGAACTATATACACACATATGTTAAATAAGGGATAAGATAGTGATACATCATATGTTTTATCTAATCTGTTATAAAATTCATTGGGTATAAAATGAAAAATATTGAAATCCAAAATTACCTAAAGGCGAGGAAAAGGTAAATCAAGGAACTAGATTGTTGTGTCAAATATAAAGAATGTTTTCCTTTTTGAGTTCTATTATAGATAGGTGTGAAGGTTATATAAAAATAATAATATTTTTATTTAACTCTTTAATTGTATACGGTAATATTTTCATCATATCATGGGCACATCTTTCCTCATAATATGAATATAGGTCTATTAAAAGATGATGATGTAAACTTTTCCTCTAGGTATTATTCCCAATATGTGTATATGTGAAACGTATAACGGGTGATGTAAATTTAACTTTACCCAAGGGGAATATTTAATATATGATATGAATGATTTTATGACACAATAATTAAATATATGATTAAAATATAATGAAAATGAATTTACAAGAATATTTTTTGAGATCCCTATGTTTACACCACCATGCATTGATAGAGCTATTAGAGTGAACTATAAATGAATGATTAACACATATAAATAAACAATGTCAATATAAAAATGCATGCATGAAATTAGAATCAATAAATTATGTTGATAAAATTGGGTTAAAACAAATTTTAAATAGAATGTGGGGAAATAACACCATAAATATGGATGAAAACCCATAAAAAATTATTAATGAAACATCAAAAGACCTATAATGAAAAATGAAGTTTGATAGTAAAATACAAGAATATAAAATGGTAAAGAATGTTAAAAATTGCTTAGAATAATTTCAAACACATAATTAATTCATTTTAAGGAAAATTATAATATGGTTTGGTCTACTTCTAGCCATATTAGATGCAAATCATGGTACAAATTAATGGATGGTTGATCTTACCATGATTCATTGTTTTATTTCACCCTTATACCAACGTATCGAATTGGTTTTGTATTGAAAATTACAATTATAATAACAAATTTCATTCTATATTTGACTCAATTATTTTTTAACATATTTAAAAGGGGAAATGTTAATTTTTTTCATTAATTATGTTGTAGGTGGAGGTGATTTGGAGGACCCATGATGAAGTCCAAGAAAAATGGGACAACATGCACATGATACAAGCACATTAGGGGACTAAAACTCCTGTTGATACTAAACCATGCATTCAAATTGGATGAGACATTGTGGGATGATCCAAAACATAGTGTTATACATTTCATATTAAAGAAATGAAGCCCAATTCTTTCATTAAGTGGCTCATACAGACTGATCTATCCAAAAAAAGAATCTGCAAAGGGTAAACACTTTGACTCAGTATTTTAGCCATATCTCTTATTATATTCAATATCTGGACACAAAATTTGACATAGAGGTAGAAAAGGTATCAGTAACAATTGTGTTGTTTTTAATAAAATCATTTATTACGGTCTAATAGGATAAAATCATGGACCAATCATATTCATGAAATTTGGTTGCCCAAAACCACTTCCCACTTTCCCAATAAATTGGAAACTTGGGCACCCCATTTTGGTGTTCGGACAGGAAGCAAGGTGTTGCCATTTTGGAGACCCTAAGGATTCATCCAATAATCCCTGTAATATTTGGAGGCTGTGGGGTGTGCTACTTTAGCATCTTCTTATTCCACCCCTCCCAGTGATTCTTAAACCCCTTGTGATCACCCGGGAAGGAATGTGATGTAATCCCGAGTTTCATGTTTTTATTATGTTGAATGATATTTTTAATTCCAATTTGTATGTTGTTTTTATTCATCCTTTATTCTTATTTAACTTATTTAGATAATATTATGTTATACTTAATCTCAAATGATCATGTTTGGAGGTACCCTTTCATGTGAAGTTTCACACATCGTTTATCCCTATTTCTTCCATCATTCATTTATAGTGTCTGTGTGGTTCATATTAGTCAATTGAACCCACATAAGAACTGTATTTTTCATGTTAATTTTTTTCATGGTTACAGAAATAAATAACATACAAACATATACATCACATAAATTTCATCGTGTGTGGCCTTGATGAGTTTCAGTTATGATGTCGAAAACAAATCAACAAATCATCAGCGGTGTCCGGTGAATCATTGTGTGTTTTTCACTAAAACCTAAGAGTTATCCTAGAATAAACTCAGTAGAATTATAGTAATAGGTGTTAAAAACTTAGGATTATAATATATATACCCTTTATCTTAAATAAATGAAGTATGTGATTCACAAGACTTCACTTTATTGATCATGTTTAATTAATCTTGTTCATTTCTACATTGTTTTATCACATTCACTTTTTATTGTCCTATTTAATATTTAAATTGACGTTTTATTAAATCCCAGTCCACATATATTTTCATATTTAGAACAATATTTTTAAATTATTGATCTCAGGTTCTGTTGAGAAATGATATTGGGTTCCAACTATTCTATTGAAATTCTAGTAAAAATTAAACAACTAATTTGACGCCCTCGATAACGTGATCGAATTTTGGCACCATTACCAGGGATCCAAGATAAATTTTTCTTTATTTTATTTATTTATTTATTTTACTTCTTAATTAGTAACCTTTTCAATACCACAAACCCATTTTATTGATTTTCTTTGGGTTTTGTCTTTTTTCTTTCTCTTTGTGTGTTTTCTCTCTCTATGTCTTTCTTCTTTTACCTCTCTATTCTTTTATCACTCACTCCATATCACAAATTTTGTAGAATAAAATTATACTTGTCATACCTTTTTCATTTATTAAGATTTTTTATTTCGTTCTTCTTCCGAAAAAACAACAAACAACCAATCAATCAACTGGACATCATTATTGCATGATAAGATCTGGTAAAGAAACACTACAAGAATTTGACCCTAAAATTGAAAAATCAATTCCCTAAAAAATCAGGGAATCTAGAGTATGTAAATCAAGTTACAATATATAACCCCTTTTGGAACCCCAAGTGGTTATAAACCAATAAAAAATTTAACACAATCAAACCCACGAAAATATGGATCCAAATAATTGAACCTTAAAAGAACTGACCACCCTGGTTATGGAGTACCAACCTACGTACATAGAATATCATGAGGAAGCATCCAACATTAAGCTGAGATCATTCCTCAACCACCTTATTCATAAATTCCATGGTCTTCCCTTGTAGGACCATCATAAATTCATTATAGAGTTTCACATAGTATGCTCCACCATGAAACCCCAAAATGTGTATGAGGAAATAATCATGACCAGGGCATTCCCTTTCCCCCTTGATGGAGTAGCCCAGTATTGTCCATATTATTTTCCTCCAACAATTGGGGGATGGAATGACCTAAAAAGACACTTTTTATATAAGTTTATCCCTACCTCCCGAGCTGCATCAATTAGAAAAGATATTTCTGGAATTAGGAAATCACAAGGATAGACCCTTCATGAATACTGGGAGAGACACAAAAGATTTTTATAATGATTCCCCAACCACCAGATTAGTGAAAACCTATTAATCCAATAATAATATGAGAGACTTATCCACATAGATTACACGAATGATTGATTATACAACTAATGGTTCCCTAGTTGATAAAACTCCGTCCACTGGTTGAGGATTAATAGCCAACATGGCTCAAAATGCACAACATTTTAGTACACATGCTATTTCACTAACTCTAGGAGTTCAGGAGGCAAGTCATCCATCTCTAGAAACAAAGGTAGATAATATTCTTGATGAGATGCACACCCTTTTATGGAAATAATCTCAATCACACGATAACTCACAATCTCCTCGTGTTACATTACATTTTGGTATTTGTTCTGACAATACTCATTTTTTTATCAGTTCCCACAACTTCAAGATTCACCTGAGTCTTGTGCAGCTATTTTCCTTGGGCGTCTATTCCAACAAGTACATCCCTTCAATAAATAACAATTCAGGATACATCTAAACCCTTCATGGAAAGGAAAATCCTAGTACCAACAAGAAGGAAACTCAATATACCCCAAGCAGAATTGGTATCAACATGACCAAGGTATGATACCTTCATATCCTTCATCTTTTCAAAACAGTCATCCTCCTCCTCCAAAATCCTAACCAATACCTAAGGATTTGGTGAAGAAAATGGCATACTAAAGCCTCCAGTTCCATCAAAACACACAATAATCTATTAAAAACATGTGAACTCAAGTGGGGCCATTAGAAAACACCATCGTTCAGCTTAAGATGCATGGTTCAAGACAACCACCTTCCCAACCCATTTATAATATGAAGGAAAATGGTAATGTATTTGTAGTTACACTTCGCAGTGGTAAAGTATTTTATCCTTCTACTGATTCTAGGCAACATGTATTTCCCCCTCTTTAAAACACTCTTTCCCTACCCATAAAAGATTCCAATAATGAAAAAAATATATAAAGAGAAATCAAATTATCATTGATGATTCAATTGAACAATCCAATCCTCTTCTTTTCCCCCAAAGACTCAATAAATATATGCAAAATTTTTGATAATGACATTGATACAGAAATAATGGATACATTTTAAACAGTTCATATTAATTTTCCTTTATTGGATGGAGTCAAAATAATTCCCCATTATGAAAAATTTATTAATGAAAATTGCACCCATAGATGAAGGATAAAGTGGAATGAGAGAGTCAACTTGGGGAGTAATGTCTTGTCATTGGACAACCATCCGTGTTACCTATGTTCAAGGATCCAGGTACATTCACAATACCTTGTACCATAGGGGATAAATTCTTTTCATATGACATGTTAGATTTAGCTACTTCTATTAATTTAATACCTCAATCAATTTATACTTCCCTACAAGTTGGATAGATTCAACCAACGGGCATTGTCGTGTAACATTAATGCTAGATTACTACACATCCAACATGAGTGATTGAGGATGTCCTTGTAAGAGTGAAGAATATCATCTTCCCTAATGATATCTATATTCTTGAGATGAATGATACTTGAACCCAAAGACATGTCCCTCTCATACACGGGAGTCCATTCCTTAAAACAAAAAAGGCAATAATCAATGTTCATAATGGTACATTGTCCATGGAGTTTAGTAGAGAAAAGGTATGTTTTAACATACTTGAGGCTATGAAAAACCCTTCTGAAGAGATATCCACTCTTCTGTTCTATTTGATGAATGTTCTCTCAAATAATGAACACACACACAACTCCCTCCTCAAACCATACACAACTTAGTTTTCCTCTTCCTCACCTTTGAATGATTTGAGTTTTGATTCATGTTTTGACTGTTGTGTTAGATTTGAAAAGTGTAATTTTTTTCATTAATTAATGAGTGTGTTCATTTTGAGGTACCCCTAACCGTCGATTATTCTTAAAATCTCATTTTAATATATTCTCTATATTTAGAGACTAAACATGGGAAGATACACTGTTTACTGGACCTAATTCTCCCTAAATCCCTTCCAAAAATCCAAAACCCCTCAGAGTTAGAATTAAAACCACCTCCATATAATATAAAATATGGATATTTTGAGGGTATTTACCAATTACCCATCCCTATTACCAATAAACTCTTTCAACAAGAGGAATCAAAAATGTATATCCTTTTGAGAGAGTGAAAAAAGGAAATAGGATGGACATTGGAAGATATTCCTGAGATTATCCTATTTATTTTTATAAACCATATAATTGTTGATGATGAGGCTAAGCTTATAAGGCAATCTCAACACCAGTTGAATCCCACTCTCCTTGAAGTGGTAAAATTGGAAGTTAGTAAATTACTTGTTTTATGGATAATTTATCCTACATCTGATTTTAAATTGCTTAGCCTAGTGAAAATTGTGCAGAAAATCAATAATAACAATTGTATTAAATGAAAGGATTAAATTGGTTCCAACAGGTGTGAAAAATAGTTGACAAGTATGTATTGACTCTCGTCGAATAAATCAAGAGATGTGGAAGGACCCCTTTCCTCTACCTTTCACTGACCAAATTTTAGAATGATTGGATGGTATGTACAATTATTGTTTCCTTGATCACTATCCGGGTTATTCCCAAATCCATATAGACCCTAAGGATCAAGAAAAGACAACATTTTTCTATCCATTCATCACATTTTCCTACAAAATAATTCATTTTATTCTACGAAATTCTTCTGGTACTTTTCAACTATGTATGTTGAGTATTTGTATGAGTTCCATTAGATTTGTATGAAAGTCTTTATCTATGATTTCATAGTATATGGTTCTTATTTTTATTATTTTTTGGAACTGGTAGGTTTTGTCCTCTACTGATACATTGAAAAATATATTTTTTTAATTTATGAAAAACATCATTTCATGGTTGAGCGGGGGATAGTTCTCGGTCATATCATTTAAAATAAAGTAATTAAAGTTGATTAATCTAGAATTGAATTAATTTTATCCCTCCCATTTCCAAAACTAATTTTTGAGAAGGGATATTTCTTGAGTCATACAGGTTTTCACAACCGATTAATTAAATAATATTGTAAGATTGCACTTCCATATCTCAATTATTAAAAAAGGTTTATGGGTTTTTGTTTGAAATTTTTTTAGGATGCATTAAATTCCCCAAAAAGGAGTTTCACATCACCTCTCATTATCCATACACTAAAGTGTGATCTCCCCTTTGTACTTATGTGTGATTCCTCTAACTTCGCAGTTGGGGCAGTTCTTTCCCAAAGGGTTGAGAATTCTATTCATGTCATTGGGTATGCCTCATATACCCTTGACCCTGCCCAAGAAAACTACACAAAAACTAAAACATAACTTCATTCTATCATGTTTTCCTTCGAAAATTCAGTTCATATATTATGGGGAAAAAATTATCATCTTATTTGATCATGATGCACTTCTTTTCCTCATAAAGAAACCAGAAGCCAAGCCCCACCACATTCTGTGCATGCTCATCCTACAAGAGTTTGACCTTGAGATTAGTGACAAAAGAGGAGTTTAAAATGTGGTAGTTGGCCACATTATTAGGATTTTACCTCTTTTGGACCATAATGAAGACTCACCCATCACCATTGGATAATTCTTCCCTCATGAAAACCACTCTGATGTTGTGGACCTTTACCCATAGTATGCAGACATTGTGAATTTTCTAGAAACATCTAGGGTCCCCACTGATTTCACCACTTCACAATCCCAGATACTTAAGCATGATTCTTGGTGGTATATTTTGGATGATCCATATTTTTGTAGAATTTTTGGTGACCAAGTAGTTCTTTCATGTGTCCCTGACCATGATTTCACCTCTGTTTTGACCTTCTTCCACACATTGGCATGTGGGTTCCACTTTGGCTATCAATGAACATCTCTAAAGGTCCATGACTCTAGAATTTATTGGATAAAATTGTATAGAGATGCCCATAGATTTTGTAGGTCATGTAGTAATTGTCAATTCATATGGAATATCTCCTTGGGGAATGAAATTCCCCAACAACCCGTGTTATTTTAGTGAAATGTTTTATGCATGGGGCATTGACTTAATGGGGCATTTACCAATTTCATTTCACTTTTAGTACATCTAATTGGATTTTGAAAATGTATCTAAATAGGTGTAAGAAAATTCCACACTGACCAATAACTCTCGAGTAGTTGTTGACATTGTGAGGTCCCAAATTTTCTACAGTCATGGTATATCGAGATTCATCACTAGTGATACGGGTTTAATGTTTTTCAATCACAAAATGAAAAAATTTCTTTGTAAGTATGTCTTTGATCATAATTTAAACACTACATATCCCCCCAAGCTAATGGGAAAGAAAAAATCTGAAATTGGATAGTTTAGAGAATTTCAGAAAAAATGGTACAACCCAATATGAATGTTTGGGATTTTCACTTGGATGATGCACTTTGGGCATGCCGTAAAGCTATTAAAACCCTAATTGGAATGTCAACATAAATATTTGTTTTTGGAATGGCTTTTCATCTCCCAGTGGAGATTGAACACGATGTATATTGGGTTGTTAAACAATGTTATATGCATCTTTCATATGCATTTGGGCCTAGAAACCTTCATATTCAAGTGTTGGATGAAATTAGATGTGATGAATATGAGAAATACAAAATCTATAAAGAGAATAAAAAGGATATCCATGATATCATTATTCATCAGTGGAAGTTTCATAATGGTGATAAGGTTATCATGTTTAATTCTAGGCTAAAGCACCATCTTGGTAATCTTCATTCTCGATGGCATGGTAATTATACTATTACTGAGGTTTACCCTTTTGGAACCATACATCCTTTTCATGAGGAGAGTGGAAAAATGATTAATGTCATTGGGAGGAGGATCAAACACATATATGTAGATTTTCCAAAGCATATCGTGGAGGAAATTCAACTGATAGGTGTCAAAAATGACACCACATATCAGGTTATCCTTTCTCCCTACCTTTATTTACAAGTTTATTAATTTAAAATAAATTCATTGGGGGGAATATAACTTTTAGTTGTGGGGGAGGATGAAATGTCATAGTTAGGATTTAACAAAAAAAATTAAAAAAATTAAAAAAAAAAAGAAAAATGTGTCCACATTTTTGATTTCATTATTTTGTGTTTTTAGATAAAAATTGATCTTAAATAATATCCATAATCATTATTCATTCTTGGGTCGATTGTGTGGAATATTACATTATATTTGGAATTTTTTTTAAAATTAATGTTCATATGGAATATTTTTATATAATATCTATTTTCAAATCATTATTAGGTGTTTAATGGATTTCTAAATCCCATTCTCCATTAACAATGACCAATATTTTAATCCCTTACCCAAGAGAAATTATAATACCTTTACTAAATATTCTTTATTTAGTCACATTTATGAGAGTCTTGGGTCATGTAGAGAATCTATAACTTACCATGATTCTATTTGAAGCCATAAGATTCAATTATGCTACATTTATGATAGAGGCAATCATTCATTAAAAATCCCTTTTTAAAATTATTCTCTATTGTTTCCCACCTTTACATGTTATCCTTATAATGCCATAGAGACCATGAAATTCTTATTATGTGGCCACATTACAAGATAATTTATCTCTAAATACCCATTTCTTGTGTATATTCATGTTTTTTTTTCAGAAAGTGTGGGAGATAGGGTTTTTTCATGGGAATTCTTGGAAGAGAAACATTGTTATGGGTTGATATAATGGGAGCCTACATTTTCCTTCGTCAATGGGTTCACTATCCATATTACATAATTGTTTTACACATGTTTCCATCATTATTTCCAAAAAATATATATATTAAGAAAATTTTATTTATATTGCAAAAAATAGAACAAAATAATTAAATGGAGAAAATAGGATCTTTACTCATTATTATTCGCAGTTTGGTTGTAACCCGCACAAATAGACAATGGGTATAGCGAGTTGGAGGTATTAAAATTTTTGAGGGTTTGAGTGTGCACATTCATTGTGAACACTTTTTTAATTTTGAAATATTATATACATAAGAGATTACACGATCCTCTTCTGCCTCATATTTTAAAACATTAATCCCCACCAACCATTGAACCTCAGAACCACTTGTTGGATGTCCTCTTGAGTAGCACACTAGTTTCTGCTCGTAGGGAATTGAGAATATAGAAAGTAATATGGTAAGATCACATTAACTCTGGGAAAAGAGCATAAATACACATTATTATGTTCATTTAGTAAAGAGGGAAAATTTTTAGGTGTGGTAGGTTGTGACATGTGGTGTGGGTGAACAAGTGAAGTTGAACAAAATTGAATGTGAGAAAAGAAAAATTATAGAAAATTGATTCAATAAATGAGACTTGATGAATTTCATTTCTAAAGAATATTTGATATTATACCACCTTTGATTTATGAATTGGAAATGATTATGATATTATAATTTTCCCATGAGTGGAAATTTTAATGTGTTGGGGTGTGATTGTACAACGATTCACTGTTTTATTTCGCCCTTATACCAATGTATAAAACTGGTTTTGTATTGGAAATTAAAAGCATAATAACATATTTCACTCCATGTTTGATTCAATTATGTTTTTGATTAATACTGTTAAAATTTTTAGTTTTACTTGAATTGATAATTATATTGAGGTGGAGGTTATTTGGAGAATCCATGATGATGTCCAAGAAAAATGGGCCAATCTGCACATGATCCAAGGACACCAGTGGACTAAAAAGCATGTTTATACAAAATTGTGCATTAAAATGGGATGAATAGTTTTGGTCAGATACAAAATATAATTATATACATTTCATATGAATTATGTGAACCCCGTTCGTTCATTAAGACGCGCATACAGACTGATCTGTCCATCAAAACAAGTCTGCACGGGGTTAAAACGTTTCCTCATTATATGAGAAATATCTCATATTATATTTAATATATCGATACTAAATTTGACATGGAAGTAGAAAAGGTTTCGGGAAACAACATTTTAGTTTTTTCCAATGGGATTAATGACCATCTGGCTAGCCAAAACAATTGACCATGAAGATTCCTGAAATCAGGGTGCACAAAACCACTTACCACTTTGCATATAAATTGACACCTTTGGCACCCCATTTTGGAGTTAAGGTAGGTGGAAAGGTGTTTCCATTTTGGAGTTAAAAAGTTTTCCTACCATTATCACTAAATGTTTTGGAGTCTATTATAAATTCTACTTCAACAACTTCTTGTTCCTCCACTCCCGTTGATTTTTAAACCCCTTGTGCTCACCCGGGGAGGAACGTGATGTAATCCCAAGATTCTTATTTTTATTATGTTGAATGATAATTTTAATTCTAGGTTACATGTTTTTTCTATTCATCATCTCTTCTTATTTAATTTATTTATATAATGTTATTTTATACTAAAACTAAAATGATGATGTTTAGGGGTACCCTTTCATGTGATGTTTCACGAACCATTCTTCCCTTTCCCTTCCCTCAGTAAATTTTGGTGTTTGTGTTGTTCATATAGGTCAATTAAAATCACATAAGCATTTTCATGGTAATGTGCATTTATATAATGGTATAAAAAATAAATAACACACAAACCTAGACAACACATCGAGTTCTTTGTTTGTTTCCTTGGTGAGTTTCAGTTATGATGTCGAACACAAATCACATAATAATCAATGGTGTTTGGTGAATCATTGTGTGTTTTAGACTAAAACCTAGGAGGTATCCTTCTACAAACTTAGAAAAACTATGTTTATATGTGTTTGAAACTATTTATTAAAATATCTATACCCTTTCTATTAATTCTATTAATGATTAGCATCACAATACTTCATTGGGATGATCACGTTTAATTAATCTTGGTCATTTCTACTTTGTTTTATCACTTTCATTTTCTATTGTCATACTTAATCATCAAACCCAATATTTATTTAATCCCATTCACCTTTATTTTCATAATCAAAACCCACTTTTTAAAATTAACAATCTATGGATCCATCGAGAGATGACCTAGGGTTTCTGCTATACTGAAGAAATTCTAGTAAAAATTGAACAACTAATTTGACATGCTCGATAATAGGATAAATCGTTCATGACTATGGGGAGAATTGATCCAAAATGTAATCAAAATTTATGAATTAACGTAAAAATGATAATTATTCTAAGGTTTTAATACATTTTTTGTTAATGTAGGATAATGGGTACATTATCAATGTTTAGAAATATAAATATTGGTAAATGTAGGTTTGATCTAACTATTTTCTACATTATTGGACCTACAAAGGAGAACATGAAATTTTTAAGGAAGGAATGATATTACTACAATATTTTTTAATATTTTATTTCATATATATCTTAGTTTTTAATAATAAGTATTAAAATAAATAATAATGACAACTAACTCAAATAATTAATAAGAATCTTTTTTATGGGGTTTTAATCCTTGAAGGTTTTTCATATCTTTATTTATGGTTCAATATTTTTTAATAAAAAACATGTTATGCTCTACATTTTAACATCACAGAACTTAACCCCAATAGATAATTATAGATTATGGCCATTTAACTTGAACCAAAATTTCCTATATATTATACTCTTGTATTGTAGAGTATGATTTCGTATTGTCAGATGATATATAATAAATAACATAAACCACTATATAATGTTAATGAGTGAGCTCTATCAGGTATGTGGAAGCCATTATAGGGTTCCCTTATAAATTTTAGACTCATGCACATGAAGTGGAAATGGGAAATACATATCCTGAAAAACAATTCCTAGACCAAAGGTTTTTCTATAATATATTAAATATTTAACAGATAACATTGAAAGCCCCTATTAATTTTGTATATTTTGTCTTAGGCATAAAAATTCTCTCAATCCATTATGGGAAGGATTTTAAAAAAATAAATATATTTTTCCTTAGTTTTTCCTTTGGATGTATATATTATAACATATTTTGTGTTTGTTTGATCATTTCAAAGTGTTGTCTATGGGAATGGATAGGGTTCAACTTGCGATCATGAATCTGATAAAAAGTTATGCTTTAATGTTTTATGTTATAATTCTCATCCCGTCATGGAAAAAATCTTATTATCTTAAAATATGTAGAATTATATTTACATGTTATTGTTTTTTCTTAATTTTCTTTTTCACTGAGTCTAGATGAGTACTTAAGATATAAATACATTGCATTTGGGACTCAAACATTGGTTATTAGTATCTGTATAAATATTTTAATGAAATTTTTTAATCCATACAATTAATTATAAAATGGTTTTATTTTATGATTTGTTAAATGGATATTTACATGAATATGTTATATAATGGAACTCTAGTATTTTTGTCCACATGTATTTATTTTTGGTTGTGTATGAGATTTGAATAAAGTTCAGCAGATGTTCAAATTAATGTGATGAATAAAGAAACCATTTTAGGATTAGTAACATAATGCATAAATGGGGATGGAATCATAATCCTTGGTAAAATAATAAGGATATGGAAAAATAGTATTTTTATTCTTAAGAAGAATTATTTCAGAATAAATATATAGTATTTCAATATATGAATCATGCCAAATACATTCCAAGATTGGAGTGACAGTATAATTTAATACAATAACTCACAATCATATATTTCTATAAATTAATCTTATGTGTAAAAATGTGAATATCACTGATGTTTAAAATAATAATGTGAGGAAGATTTATTGCCTTATAGATTAATTTCATATTCCTAGGTAGGAAGATATACCATGTAGTCTATGATCACATCGAATGAACCACTGTCTTCAGTAAAATTTAACATTACATGGAAGTGTAATATGAGTGAACTGACATAAATTTTTATATAAATATATAATATTTTCACATCATGTGGTTTGAAAAATAATCATCCCTATTATTTAATTCTATCTGAAGGAGTTATACAATATACATTAGAATTAAGGTCTATATAGAAGGGACTGGTATAAAATGAAGTATAAGGACTTATGAATAGGATTGTGAAACAATATCCGAATTGGGAATCACTAATATGAGTATGTGGTCTAGATATTAATATTCCATCCCCAAAGGGACATTTTTATAATTCAGGATAATGTGAATATAGGAAATAGTTGATCAAATAGCCAAGTATAGTTTAATTTATTCCTAAAAGAAGTTATTCAATATAGTTTTATGTGATGGGAAATAGAAAATATTCCATGTAGTTTAGGGTCATTGGGTGAGTACAATTTCATTATTTTTGTTGACATATATTTAAAAAAATTATCATTATGCATAACAATATATAATAAGGGTGCTTATTTATGAAATATTAAGGTCATATGTTAGGTAAAATCATACCCGGTGATTCTACATCAAAAGGAAAGGGGGATAAAAATATATTATTTAATATTATATTATATATATGATGATACATTGATGCTTGAAATAGTATAAAAAGAATTTATATGCCATCGATTTTGATATCATTTCATAAATATTACAATTTATTATAGTATAAGGTCATTCAATAAATACATTAAGTAATTATCGTGAATGTTCATATATAAAACCATTATAAGATAGTGGTAATAACTTACACATTGGATACATGTTCATTTTGTTACTCAAAATTCTTCTTATAATTAATGATATAATTTTGATTAAAATACCTAAATATTGAGACATATTGTATTATAAATCATTTAAATCAATTATATGTTCATCAAATATGGTAATTCTTTAAGATTTCTTCATATTCCTCTCATCCTTTTAGAAATCGAGTGAGTAATTACACTAGAAATAAGTGTTATACCTGCGAAAAGTTTGTGAAAAAACGGAATGCATCTTACTCTATCTATAATTAATAGATTAATAGTTATAAACATTCTAGATTATTTTATTTTAATGAATATGTTGTTAAATATACAAAGTAGGTGGTGTCAAATAAATCCTAATCTGTTGAGGGATAGGGACTGACATCACCACTAGATTTGATATTAATGATGGCAACTATATCATAGAAAATATGTATTTCTTCAAGGATAACAAGGTAGTTTCTTGGGATATCCACCGTATTGAAACAACAACTGATAATGAGAATAATAAAAAAATCCCCGAAACCACAATAAAGGGAATTTGATTACTTAATCAATGGTAGAACATATATAATACTAATTTTTTTACTACACATTATGGAAGACCTCCATGGGGTTTTTTAATCTTCTTTATTATAATGATCTTTACAAATTTTAGTAAATTATTTTTCATGGTGTGGATCTATACAATAATATATAAATTGTTTAACATGGTGAGAATCTCTATACCAGTTTTATCATACATCACTATGAAGAGTTCCTCTATAGTTATTAGTTTTATCAGAATGGAAAGGACCTAAATAAGGTTTTTATTATTTATCATGAAGAGAACGTGCATGGAAATTGATTTCATTATCATAGGTTGGAATCAGAAGAAGGATTGTTAATTAATTATCACACGAACAACCTCTATAACATTTTATTGATACATTATCGAGAGGAGGAGCTTAATAATGGTTTATTTATTCAATTTCAAGATGACCTCCATGAATGTTTTTATTCTTTATCATGAGAAGATCCTCTATTATGATTGTATAATAACTCATTCTAGAGGATCAAGAGACTTCACCATTGGTCTACTTCTTCTATATAAGGATAAGTTTCATAATTTTTTCTGATTACTAATCACGATAATGACCTCTATGATTATTAATTAATACATTAACTAATTGATGACCTCTACGATGGTGACATTATTTATAAAAGGTAAAAACTATATGATAATATTACAATTCATTTATTTAATAGAGACATTTGAAATTGTTGAATTATGCATCATTATATAGATAACCTCTACGACAGTTTCATGGTACTTTATCAAAAGGATAACCTTTCCAATGATTCATTACAAAGAAATAATGAGGATGAAAACCATAGTAGTTGATTTCATTTCTAGGGAAGGATTTTCTTTGAAGGAATCTCAATGAATTTTCACATGGTGTAAAATAAATCCATCCAAGTGAAATTAAAAAAAAATTACTTAGTGACTTCCTCAAGGCATGGTGATAGATTTTAATGTAATTATATAAAATAGAAATATCAACATTCCTTAATAGGTTGGGAGAAAATTCTACTTGATGGGATATCCTCAATTCTTAAATTATTTTTGCTATAGTATAGTATTATTTTAATAGAATTTTATCAACATTAGAAATATTTACTTGGTAAAATATGACAAGGAGTCTTTAATCATCCTCTAACAATTATATAAAAATGGATAATTATTCATTTTCAAAGTAATCTATAATGGGTTCATATTACTAAGGGTCCTAGTGTAATAATCCAGGTGTGTCTCCTTAAATCGATATCTTTTTCTATGGTTTTCACCACATGTAACACCAAAAAACAAAACAATGTAGACCATCATATGGTAACCATAAAATTAATATGTATAAACATTCGTAATTGAATTATTAAATATGTATAAATTATTATATATTTATATATATAATTATATAAAAAATCTAAAAAATTCCAACTTAATCATCAAACACAATTAGTTGAGCTAAAATTCTAATACATTATCTTTCTACATATAAAATTAATTGTAAAAATGTATATTGTTTTCATGGTTTTGATATATTTATTATTAAAACTATGTTTATAGGAATACTTAATATTAAAAAAAATATATATTTTCCATAAAAAAATTTCATGATATTTATGATTTTTTATAAATTTATCAATCATAGGAAATTAATTTTACCCAATTAAATAAATTGTATTAGTTATCATGTTCGTATTAACATTGGATAAATATTAATAATTTTTTCAAAACAAATAATGTTTTAGATCAATAATGAAAAATAAGGTTTTTCAAAATTCCATGGATTTTATAAGATAATGTATATTTAGTCATAACCTAAAAATTAAGAAAAATATTATCGACCAAATATATGTATTTAAATTTACATAATATTATTTAAAATGACATGTTTTAATTAAAAAATTAAAGATGATATTTTAAAATTTTATTAATATTTTATCAATAATTATTCTATATCAGTAATAAATCATATTTTTAAAAAAAAAATTTATCATCTGAATAAAGTGAAATTGAATTTAAATTTATAATAAGATGGTTTATATTATAAAATAAGGGTCACTTAATTTTTAGTCATTAATATTATGTTATCTTGGGTAAATATTAGTTTCCCTTTTAACATTATGATTTTTCAGTGAATAATTATTTTTAAAATATTGTATTTTTGTAAAATTAAATAAATAAATTTTAAATTAATGTTTTAATAATTTTTAAACATATATATCAAATAATTATCTATTATTTAATTGGTTATCTAGGTTATGTAAGACTTAGAACACCTTATAATTTAAAAAATGTTTGAAAAACCCATTTTCATCAATACATTATATATTACTATTTAAATTTTTTTGTTAATATATTTATAAATTAAATTATCTTAATTGGAGCCCAAATTATAATTTTTAACATAAAATATTGGTAGTAATATTATAACTAGATTTATAGTAATAAAATAACTTTATTGATTAACATTTAATTAAAGTAATAAGTTCTTAATTAACTCATCTAATGTGGATCCAATTTTCCTAAATTTACCTTATCTTTAAACCTTATGGAAAAAGTATGTTTAAATGTCTTACTTATATGCATTAAAAAGATTACATAAAATAAAAAACAAATCAGTCAGTCATTTCTTTTTTACCCCTTTCGTACCATTCTTTCACAAGGAAGAGTCCATCATTCTCACTTATGAAATGGGAATCACTTCCACTGATTCAAATACTAGAAGCATATTTTGAAAATTCCCTACAATACAAACCAAATTTAATTTTATGAAATCCATTACACTTTCTTTCACCCATTGTCACCATAAATTATCTTTAGTCCCTCATATTTATGGTCTCAGTTAGGTAGAAATTCAAGGCCTCAATTGAGGTATCATTTCTTTCATAATATTTCTTTTTTAATAATTCCTAACTAAACCAAACATATAAATATCATATAATAACAACCAAAAATTAATTTTATTATTTTATTATAAAATTATTTCAACCAATATTTTTTATCTTCCACCAACTATGAGAAACATGAATCCTCGTTACGGTGTGTGCACAGATTAATTCCACCATGAGGTGAATAATTATTTTTTCATCACCTCTTATCATAGAGGGTCTTAATTATGTATTTTATTAATATATATAATTTATATATTTCATTTATGATTATTAAATTATAACTTAAAACCCACCAACACCCTAATCATTCATTGATTAATGAAAATTTTAATTGTTTCTTGTGTGGACTATCAACCCCACAAAGAGACATTTTTCAATTTACTTTTTGTTGATCACTATTTATCAATAAATATTAAAATTTGGTTAACCATCCTAATGAATATAAAAAATATGTCATTATTCATCTATTATATTGATATTATGTCAAAAAGAAACAACTACATGGCCTTACTAAATAATCAATTTAAAGTTTTTTCAATATTTTTCCGCTTTATTTCATGTTTGAATGATTTAATGAAATTATATAATGTATGATCATAAAAATGTAATTTATTCTATAATATTATATTAATAATTAAATAATTATGTTTTATTAGTTTTATAAATGATACATGTTTCGACCCTAATACCAAAGAACAGAATATGTGTCTGCTACCATATCATTGACATAAGATACAAAGAAACACATCCCAAAGGAAAAATTATTTAGCAGTATTTCTAAACTAGATACATACACGAGTCTTTAATTATAATTGGATAAACAAATAATAGAATTTTTTTCATTAATATATTTATTCTTTCTAGAATATCTTTTTATATAGTTCATAATATAATTTATGGAATCCAAAGGAAAGGAAACAAAATAAGGGTGAAATCAAATGATCCATAAGGGGTAAATATTGTGGAAGAAATAATTAATCAATGATCATAATCAAAATTTAAAGGTAAATAATTGAACCCACATGTTTTTCATATAATTGGATATTTAATAATCAGTATGGAATGGTAAATAAATTATCACACATTCTGTATAAATAACTAGATATGGAATAATACATATTGAAATATAAACAATTGAAAAATTATTACATTTAATAATTAAACTTCTAATGAAATTAATGAAATTATATTTTTTATAGTGAAAATTTCATTGATGTTAATAAATGAATACTAAATGATGGGAAACATTAATTATCAGGTGTCATGTTTTGCAAGAAACATGATACATTTTCTATCATATTCTGTTTGTAAGATGATTTTTAATACATAGAGTTAATACCCATTATATAATGATAAAAAAAATTAATCCTATGAAACTTCATATACATAAAGGGTATTTCATTACGTTTTCCCCCAACCCATGTCTTTCATGTCCAATTCATTCTCTATATATCAATTAAAAGATTTAATTAAAAAACAATGTGCTTTATCAAATATATATATTAGTAATGAATACGATTTTATCAATATTTCCCCAGTCAATAAAATATATTCGAATATGAACATAATATGAAGAAATGTTATATGTTCTATTTTATAATCATGTCATAATAACTAATAGGGATATTTACGATAAATTTAATGTTCAATGATGACATAAAAGTGAATAACTATATCGGAAGTTAATGTCTACAAAAATTATTTGAGGAAGTGAATTTCAACACATTACATTCTAAAAAATAATTATAATACAACCATAGGAATAATAATAATTCTCTCAATTAAATTTATACACATTGGATTAATAATAAGGTTTGTTTTCGTTGATGAATAAAGTTAATATCTTTAAAACAATTATTATTAAAATTATACTTTTTTCTTTGAAAAAAATTATGAAAAATATTATCATTGAAAATTAATTTTGAGAAAATTTTATTTTAAAAATAACCTTATATATTTTAAAAATATTTTTCACAGAAATTATGGTCATGTCGGTGGATAATTTCATAGAAGTGAGAAAGAATATTCCCTTTTCATGGTAAATGTTTTTGAAAAGTTCCTTATTCTGAAAGTGAAATGAATATTCGTTTGAAATATTTTTTTACAAAATGTGTGGAAATTTATTTTAATAAATAATTTTTTAATGATAGAAAAAATTATTTTTTTATAAAAAAAAATTCGTATGAAAATATATTTTGGAATGAATAGATAAATGAAGTGAGATTTTCTAAATATGTTTTATTAATAATATTAAGTATAAAAGATTTGAAAAAATGGCAGTATAACATAAAAACTATCTTTAGTATATATAGGAGAATGATGTTAAATGTTTTATTAAACAAATATCACTTAATTTTCATTAATTTATTTTCATGAATAAATAATCACGATTAGAATGAGATTGTGAAATGTACCATTAAAATGGTCAAAGAATTGATATGATATTTAAACAAAGATTTGATTATGTGTATAAAATTTATATAAAAATAAAAATGTAGAAATACATCAATATATATTCAAATATAAATATACACATAATCATATAATATTAATGACAATGAGGATGTAATATAACCCAATGAAAAGGTTTTGATTTATGAAATTTAATTACCACATCCTAACATTTAATTAAAATTTTCTTAGATAAAATATATCTAATTGAAACTAAAAATACCATTAATAAATAATTATTCAAGACATTAAACGTCTTATGGGTAGTATATACACCATATAAAAGAAACTAGTTGCATAACATTACATTTTGACTCAATGAATAAAATTGAGACAGAACCCCTTATGAAAGATTTAATTTTAGATGGAATTAAATTAACCTCTATAATAATGGATTAATTAATTTTATTTAATTCATACATAATCATATTAATATTTTTCTATGATATTTTATCATTTTATAACAAATTATTACACATTCGTTAATACTCATTCATTATTTTAATAAATTTATGTGTTAATTGCCTTGTTTTTTGAGTACGTATTGATTTGTTATTTTTTATTATACATAATTAGATCATAATTTTATGATGTCAGGAATATAAAAAATGATTTTAATATCATATATATTCATTATATATATATTTATAATAATCCATAATTTTTTTTGATATGATATTAAATACACTGTTAGTGGAGACGGTAGGCCATACATATGGAAGAATGCTATTTCCATTTTCTTATCATATTAATGAAATTAAGAGAACATTATATATATATATATATATATTATCCTAAAAATATAATTTTTATTTAATATATGTCAAATTTTTTTTGACAAAGTTTGAATGAATTTCTTTACTTCATGAGGCGATAGTCCTCCGTAGACATGATTGGCATTATTGTGTCCCCAAAAAATATAAATAATGTCATTATGTGTTAACAAAAGTTAAAAAATAGATACGAAATACATATCAAATATATAGTGGGTTATAATCATTATTTCCAACAATGAATGGTGGTAATGGAAAAAATGACATCTGTTTGTGAAGAGGTAGTCTAACGTAAACACGAACACTGATTTTGTGACCCATTTGATAGAATTGTGTGTTGTATATGGTCATATAATTGACATAACAATGGATAATTATATTTAATATACTATGTATATCATATAATCATGATCTAAAATTAATTCAATGATGTCAAGAAGAAATAAAATCAGTTTTTTAAGATTATTTTCTCTTCTTTAGGTATCCTCCTGAGGTTTTCACTAATGACTACTTATGTATTCTTTTTAACTAATATAAGGATTATAAGATGAGGGGATAAAATATTTCGTCTGATTTAGGAATCTCTTGGGAAAAAATGTTATCTTAGCGGTTTAAATAAAGGGAATATGTGAAGCCTTTTATAAGTGGAGTGAGTGGAAAACTAGTAAATTATTTAAATAAGGAATTCCACCAACTAATTATTTATGTAATTGTGATCATATAATGCATAGATATATATAATATAATTTATAATGATGAATATTTATTTAAAAATGGGTTTTGAAATTTTTTTAGGTCATTTTCCCCTTTAGATTAAATATTTGTTCCATAAAAAACATTTTTCTCTTAATCCATGTATTTAAGTTCAACTACCTTCACTAATCATTTTTGGTGAAAAATAAATATTAGATATATATGTATTATATATTATTATAATAAATAATATGTGATCCATTTTTTAAATTAAATTCACATAAGTGGAAAAAATCCATTTAAAATTTATCTCGCAAACGAGACAAGAAAATGGGTTCTTAAAGTAACAAATGTTCAAATGTTTATAATGTGTTTTATCCAATTTCAAAATTAATTTTTTTAAATGATCAAAACTGGATTAATAGAGAAAAAATTAAATTATTTTGACTTCCCATAAAACTGTAAATATATTTTTACATTTTAAATTATTTTGATGAAAAATTAGTTTTAAATTAAAATTCACCATTTTAACTATTCATCAAAAAATGAATCTTTTAAAAAAAGTACAAAAAATTAATCAAATTGTAATTTTAATGTTATTTTTTTAAAAAAATGATTATTTTTTGAAATAATATTTACCAAACTATCAAAATTTAGTTTTAAAACAAATGCGACATAAAAATGTTGCACACCCAACTTTAGATAAACACATGTTTTATATGTAAAATTTGATTTGTTATTATCTTATTCTTATAAAATCAAATGGATGAATGCAAAATAATTTGATGGAATATTTAATATATAAATTTAATTAATATGGTTCAGTAGTAGTAATTAAATTATTTTATTGGGGTAAAATACTTTTGGCGCTTATTATTAGTTTGTATAAAAATATTTACTTTAAAATAAATTGTTTTTTTACATTCAATTAAAATTAATTTGTAACTAATGAATTTAGTAATATATTATAATAATTTATATAATCCCATTTATGACTATCCAATTAATTTTTCTGAGATTATTTTAATTTTTAATAATATTATTAATAGTATTCGTTAAAACTCAGTCTTGCATATAACACACGCTTTTAAAGAAAGTCTTTTTTATGTGTAATGTAATCTAACTAATGGTTTTTTTTAGATTGGACGATATATAATAGATTGAATTTATTTAATATAGTTAATAATTTTTAGTGTCTTAACATTTTATATTTCCTTTTTTGTTTGGGGATTGGTGTCATTGACACTATTTATTAAAATATTATTATTTCAAATATTTGGGGAGTTATATTCTCCCCAACATAATTAAATTGAGTCCTAGCTATGAAAACATCATCATATTAATCTAATTTTTTATATTTTAAAAATACATTTTAGAAAAAACCACATCTAAAAAGGGTTAATAAGAATCATCATAAAAAGAGATAAATACGAGTACATTAGTAATATTAAATAACATATAAATAGGTTTCTACGTTGGATAAAATTAATGGAAGGTGGTGATATGGACAAAGTGGGAAGGCATAAATAAATATATTGATTGAGTGAGGTTATTGATCATAGTAAATTTAATGATAAATTGAATTTTTAGGGCTTCAAATCCATAAATATAATTGGTGTGAAACATTCATTGATATCATTAGAATTATGATAATAAGATAGCATTTTATTTTATGATCTTTTTTTCCATTGTTGAGGAATTCTTTTACGGCCTCTAAATATGAGAAACATAATTACTTCATATATTTATATTTCATAATAACAATTTCTTCTTCTTTTTATTCTTTGACTACTTACTCTATGAAATAAATATCTATAAATATATTTTATTTATACAAAAACCACTAAATTTAAGTTTTAATGGTTCGTAAGATTTATAAAAGAGTGAAATGTAATTTTGTTTACAAATAAAAACATTCCAAAACAAATATGGTTAAAAAATTATTCAATAACCAAAAATTTAATACTATCAATTCATAGTTAATACATATTCATCAAATTGTTTTACTAAGAACAATGACAAACTAACAAGGACAATGTATAGGTCAGTGCCTGGTGTTATACCATTATCTCCCTTCAATTGTGGGTTCAAACCCTATGAGATTACCATGTACAGTGGGTTTCCACTCATAATAATTGTTATCATTTTTCTAAACTCTATGTATATATTTCAAAAAAAGTAGAAATCCTTGAAATGAAATAATTTTTTTAATATGTAATTCAATAAAAGATATTTTTTACAATGACTAATAAAATTATCTTAATATTATTAAAGTATAATTAATGATCAAATTTACCCTATAGGGTGTGAATAACTTTAAAATTATGTCAATGAAATGTAATTTCATTATTTATAAAATAATTTTTCAAACAAAAATATATATACTCTCTCTAAATTTCATCCAAAACCTCTGGAATAATGGTCTCCACTCATTATATAAAACCTAAAAAAGAGGAGTTTATGACACTAAACATATGATAAATATTAAATCACTAAATTTTCATGGTGTCTATAACTCTTATGTTAATCAAGAAACATGGGTTTATAGAATTTAAAAAAAATCAATAGATGTTTCATTATTCTTGAACCAAATATATTATTGTTAAAAAAACATCAAAAATTTCTTTCGTGAATCATGATTCATAAACACTTAATCCATTTTATATTCTCTTATTTCCTTCCATGGTCTAGTAGTTACCCTTTATAATAGGGAATTGACTTAGTTAATTCCCATATTCCGAACATTTAGGGAAAAAACTTTTAATTGATCAACGTGATGAGGTTTATTTCATTATATCATACTCCCCTTTTTCCTGACATGTATTTGTTATATTACCTTATTTTCAACAAATAAATAATTTCTCTATTTTATTGAGACGCTATCATATATGTTTCCTTCCACATTTCATTCATGATGGAAATTGGTCCTTCTATTCTCTTTCGTATCCATCACTCAAGATATTAGAAAACTCTATACCTCTCTTCTTTAATGAGTCTAAGAGTTGATTAAGGTATATGTTGTTGACCATATTTTAGGGAAACTAATTTTTAATAAACATAACATAATTCACTAATATGACTGATTCATTATTTTAAAAATTATCCCCACCATTCCCTTCTTGTTATATATGAACTTGAGTCGATCATGTTCTAGCCATAAAAAAACCAGAAAGCATAGTGTGAGTACAAAAATCATATTGATATAACCATATAATCATTTATATGATATCTAAATCAGGACACATTATTATCAATATATAACCCCTTAGTTTTATTCTATTTTATTTATTTTTTTCATCTATTTATATCATTCAAAATGTTTTGTAAGGAAAATGTGAATAATCTAAAGTATATACCCCAGAAGAATCAAACCAGGTACACAGTAAAGCCTATTTTTGTGTACTAGTTTATAATCATGTCAAGCCTAACGTTCCCTTTTTAAAGTTATTCTCCCAATGTATGTTTATTCTAGAACCACCTCAACTTATAGTATCTATACAAGGATGTATTTCAAGAAAAAATAATATAATATTTAACTTACCAAAACATAGGTATGTTATTATACACATATCCAAAAAGATTATATTTGGTTTATGTTCCCTAATCTATGTTTTCCGAACTCTTGTTTCCATGGTTTCAACTAAAATTAAACTATGGCCAAGTGTATCAACCCCAATCCCAGAAATCGTGAACCTGTACCTACTACCATTAAATTATTTTAGGATACAAATAATCACATCTCAATGCAGTGACCAATTTAGTGTTATTGGTAAACAAGGTAAATAAATGATAATTTCATTACAATTGAATACTAAAATTGAAACATAATTTTTTTCAATAATAAAATTATTCTATCTCTCATATCCTTTTATATCATTCTTAGTATACTTCATTGAATTATAGGGAAAGGAAACGAAATAAGGTTGGTCCCAAATGATTAAAAATTATAAAATAAATATAAATTAATAATGAATCAATGAGAATAATCAAAATAGAATGATATATAACTAAAAAAACATTCCATTTAAATAATTGGATAAAGAATAATTAATATGGAAAGGTTAATAACTAAACACACATTCCATTTAAATAACATGTTAAGGTATAATCCACATTTAATGATAAATAAATGATAACCTATACAATTAAAAAAAATTAATGAAATTTGTCCAAATATTTTTTCAAAGTGAAAATATCGTTGATATTAATAACTAAATACTAAATGTTGGAAATTATTAATTACCAGATGACATATTTCCCAGGCACATGATAAACTTACCTTAATTATTTATCATATAGATGGTTTAAAAAATACTGTGTGAAAATCCATCAGCTGAGGATAACCAATTTATTCAACCAATGAGACTACCAATGGATTGAGAGTCATTAAATAACTAAACCCCAATTAGTTTCTTCCATGTATAAACCATTCCTAAAATATAGAATAATCAATTTAATTCATAAACAATTCCCCAAAAAAATATACATATTGAGTAAAGAATAGGAGTTTATCAATATTTCCCCAGTTAGTCAAATATATTTTAAATTGAAAATTGTGTGTGAAAAATAGTATACGGATTATAAAATAAGTATATCA
Organism: Viscum album; assembly: GCA_963277665.1. Lineage (NCBI taxonomy): Eukaryota > Viridiplantae > Streptophyta > Magnoliopsida > Santalales > Viscaceae > Viscum > Viscum album. The sequence continues at coordinate 531,316,857 of OY728146.1, forward strand.
ATGATAAATGATATGGGAATTTTTTGAAAATTTAATGTTCAATGATCACATGAAAGTTAATAACTTTATAGGAAACCAATGACTATGAAAAATGAATCAAGGAAGTCATTTTCAATACTACACATTCAAAAAATAATTATAATCCATCTAGATGAATAATAATGATGATATCAATACAATGTGTACCCATTAAAGTATGAAAAAGTGTTTTTCATGAATGAAAAATATTATTTAAAAAAAATATTTAGGAAAATATAATTTTCATCTTTAAAAAAAGTTGAAAATATTTTTACATGAAAATAAATTTTGAAGAAAAATTACATAAAAATATCCTCACAAAATTTCAATGGAACAGTTGGAGAAATAACAACCATGTCGAAGAGTAATTGTTTACATATTGTAAAGAACATTCCTTTTTCTTGGTAAAAAGGATAGAAAAGTCCCTTGTTTGGGAAGAGACAAGAATTTTTATTTGAAAAAAAAATCATAAAAGAAATAATATATAAAAATTAAATTTAGTAAATAATTTTTACGTGGTTAAATAAGACGTTTTTTAAAACATTTTTTAAAACATGTTTTTGTATGAAAATTGATTTCTGACCGTTGACATAATTGATGTCAAATTTTATTAAAACATTTCATAATTAATATTAAATTATAATGATTCCAAAAAATGGATTTATCACTTGAAAATTATCATAAATAACCATAGGTTAACAAAATTAATGTGTTTATTGATCAATAATCATATAAATTTCATTAGTTGAATTCTAATAATAAACAACCTCGATTAGAATGAGATTTTGAAATAAACCCTTAAATGATCATCACATTGATGAGAAAATTAGTCAGTGAAATGATTTTGTGTATCAAAATTAAATATACGTAAAAAAAATTTATATGAATAAATATAAAGTAAAAATTAATTATACACATAATCATAGAATATTAATGACCACGAGGAAGTAATATAACCCTAAAAAACATTTTAGTTATGAATTGTTTTTATCACTTCGTAACATTTCATTAAAGTAACCTTACATGAAATAATTCAAATTGAAACTCAAAATACAATGAATAATGAATAATTCATGATATTAAATTTCATAGGGGATGTATATACACTATATAAGTGAAACTAGGTGCATAACATTACAATATGACAAAATAAAATGAAATTAAGATTGAATCCCATACATTACACTTCCTTTTGATTTAACACCATTTAAAAACATTTATAATGTTTTTAATAATTTTTATAACTCATTAAATAACAATATTAATAATTATGATATCTTATATTATCGTTTTATTACATATTATTACTTGATCATTAATAATCATTCTTTATTTTCATCATTTGGTTTTTATTTTCCTTTTTCGAGTATAATTTCACTAGTTATATTTCATTCATGTTTCATCGATAATTATTTAAAAATATAAATAACAAAGTATATTATTTGAATAATATATATTCATTATATATACTATTAGAGTAATTTATAAAATTTTATAATACGAAATTAAATACATTGTTCATTGAGACAGTAGGTTGTACATACAGATGAACGATGTTTCTATTTTCTTATCGTATTGAGTGAAATAAAAGTAAATTATACAAAATATATATATATATTATCATCATTGTATAATTTTTATATCAAATATATCATATATTTTTATTAACCCCATCTTTAATACATTCACGATAAAGCATTCTTGAATAACATCACATCGTGAGGTGGTAGTCTACCACACATGCGAATGAAGTTATCATATTGCCACAAAATAGATATAATAAATATATGTGTTATTAAATAATTATATATGAATTTTTAAATTATGGATATAATATATATAATATAGAAACATTTTTTTAATCGTTATTACTATACTGGAATCTTGGTAATTTTAAAATAAATGACCTTAGATCATGAGACGGTAGTTAGTCGTACACATGAATGATGATTTCGTAACAAAATTAATGGATGTGTTTGAAGCGATAGGTAATACCATAAAAATAAAAAATATAAATATATTTATTACACATATGTTATTATCTAGTAATTATATAATAAATAATTGGTGGATGTGGAGAAATAAATATAATAAAAATGCATTTAGTATATCATTGACTCTTCTATGATTATCCTCCTTATGATGGCACTAATTACTTACTAAGTTATAATATTCCCCAATATAGGTATTATAGAATGATATTAGATAAGTTGTGTAGATATTTGGGCATTAATTTTCCATATTAAAGGTGTTTGAAAGGTGTGAAAAAGGGGGAGGGTGAGAGGCCTTTTATAAGTGGGGTGAGTGAAAAACATGTAAATTTTGGAAAGAGGGTTTTACACCAAGGTTTTTTACATGATAAATGGATAAAATAAATAACTAATATATATTATAGAAATTATAAGGTCTAAATATTGGTATAATATTTATTATACATTTCAATGTCATTTCTCCTATACTTTTAATGTTTAGTCCCTTGGTAAACTCATTTTTCTATTAATCACTATAATAAATTTTAATTGCTTCCACTAATATTTTTTGTCAATGATTATTTTCAGTATAATAGAAGTTATAAATTGTTATAATTTCAAATATGTAATCTAATTTTTTATATTGATTTTACATAAGTAGAAAAATTAATTTTATATTAATCTCATGGATGGGATGAGAAAGTGGGGTTTCATATGAAAATATTCACCCATTTAAAATGTTTTAATATCATATTTCAATATGAAATTCATTAAAATGAGTGAAATTATATTAATATATTTAAAAGATAACTATTTTTTTAATTTAAAAATAATTCAAAATATAATTTATCATTATAATTTATTAGGATGAAATATTAGTTAACAATTGAAATTAAGTATTTTCACTATTGATTGAAAACAGAATCTTCTATGAAATATAAAAATATCACCATAAGATAATTTTACTATTATTAATTAAAAATTGATTTTTGTTTTCTAAATAAATTCTTAAAATGTATCAAAATTTATTTTTAATATAAGTGCACCATTAAAATCCAAAAAACTACATTTAGAAAAATATATATTTTTTGGCTAAAATTGGATTTGTTCTTTACTTATGCCAATCAAATACATTGTCATTGTTTAAGAAATATTTATTTAATATATAATATATAAATTTAATTAATATTAATCACTACTAGTAACTAAATTAATATATTATTATGAAACACCTTTGGGGCGCAATAATATATATTTTTTAAGATTTCCTTTAAATAAAATTGTGTTTTTATGTTAATTTGTAATTAATTGGTAACCAAATAATCCAACCATATATTTTAATAAGTTATTTAATTATATTTATGAAAATAAGTATAATAGATATGATATAATTTTAATTTTAATTAATACTATTAGTAGTATTCATTAAATCTTGGTCTTGCGTGTAATGCATGATATCGAAGAATGAAATTGTCGTGTGGAATGCAAGCTGACTCAGTGTTGTGTTAATTATAAAATATATCATAGATTGAATTTTATAAAAATAGTAAATCTATTGTAAATTATTGAGATTTCATATTCCCTTCTACTTTTAGTGTTGTGTTTCATATACACTATTGAATAAAATTTTTTATTTCAGAATTTATGGGTTATTACAATATATCACAATTATTATAATTAATTAAGATTACACCCTTTGTATGTTAAAACTCATCAAAAATTGTTATTTTTCAATTTATCCTTCTAGTATAAATATTAAATTATTTGGAAATTAAAATTTTAAATAAATAATTAATTTTAATTCATTCATTAATTTAACGTTAATTAACTTTTAATGATGAAATATGGGAGAAGAAAGAACATTGAAAACACTCTTACGAATTTACTAAAAACTGTCAAATCTGTATACACCCGATGTGGGAAAATATAAAAAAATGAATATACATGAAGATAATTCTTATAAATTATAATTAAAAATATTTAAATATATTAATATAGTTATAAAATAGAATATTTTTACATTTATTTTTGTTTTATATGAGTTTAGAGCACATATAACTAATCCTAGAAACAATGTAGAAGTTCTTTTGTCTTAAATTTAAATTCCTTGAGACATGTTCATTATATACACCATATTCCATTTTTAATGTTGTAAATACTACACCCTTTTAATGTGGTGTCATTATTTCATTGTATTTATTGGTGTAAAATGTTTTTACATATTATATATCTATTTGGTTTATGATTAAAAATAAAAAAAAATTAGGGTTTTCTTCTAAATATTTATTGATTGATAAATATTTTAATGTTTTGAACGAAATTATTATTGTTTTGGTGTATATACTACCAAACATTTGACGTTGAAATAGTATATTATTTAATAGATTATGTTTATATAATGATATTATTTTTGATGCTTCTAATTTTTTTTCAAAATAACAAAAATGTTATAGTGTTTTTTGTGAATCAATATTTTTATTAGGTCTTAATAACTATTATTTGACTAACATATTTAAATATTTATTATTATACACTACAATTTTGATATATTTCATTCACAACGACAATTATAGGGAAATCAGGTTTGAACCCAAATTATTCTTCATCTATGAATTTAATGATTAGTTGAAATTCATTTTGTTTAAGAATAATTCTAATTAATTTTAATTTATTTTTCAACCATGTCAATATTTTCACATCAGACCAATTTTCAATTGACCTATTGGAAATAAAATAATTATTTATCTCCAATGATCCTTTTAAATATTTTTTTTAAATTTTTTTAAAAACTTCTCTATATTTTTTAGTGATGTGTTTTCTCAAAAAGGTTATGTAAAAACCTTCTAATGGTTTTTTAAAACATTAAATATAAAAAGTTTTAACATCAACTTTACATTTTAATTTGATAAAATTTATTTAATTTTAATATCATATTTTATTAATGGATCTTCTTAAAGAAAAAGTTTTCAAATTATTTTTATTTTCCGTTTTTGAAGAACTTATGATTTTTTAGGTTTATATTAATAATGATTTTTTTCAAAAGAAAAATTTCAATGTATTTTCCCTCCCAATTCGTAAAACCATGTTTATTTTCATAGATAATTTATTTTTACCTTTTTATCATAAGTTTTTTAAATAATATTCACTTTTAATTATCAAAAATGTGTTTTTAATAGATATTACACATCATATTTTATAAAAACATTTTAAAATGATTTTTTGAAACGTATTTATGTTAACATCAATTTTTCATTTAAGGTTTATCTTTCATGAAGTGATGTTTTTATCATCAAATATATGTTATTATTTTAGGAATTCATTTTGGAAAAGTTATTTTAAATACTATTAATTCATAAGTTAATATTATTCTAATTTATATAAAAATATTTTTTTACTATCGATTATTTAAGATTTGCAGATATTTCATTCTAGGTTGCACTCATATGTATTAATAATGATAATTGGGGCACTAAATAAAGAATAAATGCATTGTTATAAGTTTTTATCTAATGATATATTTGGGAATATAAAAAATTTGTCTCGTCACATAGGCATTGTGATGATTAGTTTTATAACATTTCCAAGAATATACATAATGATTTTGATCACATATGAGTAGGAATAATGGGTTTAATCGCATAGATTTTTCTATGATTATGTTTGTGTCTAATTTTCATGTTCACCATAAATTTATTCCAAATTTTGGGTTTTTTATCATGTTATTTGAATTTTGAATTATGTATTTCATTTCTATGAAATTCCATGTTTTCATGTTCATGTCATATTTTTAACGTGTCCTGTACTTTTATATCACAATAATTTGTTTTATGATTACTTATATGTATTTTGAGATATGTAATATTTTTTTTAATCTTTAGTTACATTTTTATAAACAATTGATTCAATACATTTTATTGTTATAATACATGGTATAATGGTATTTCATTTATATATTAATATCTTCCACATATTCTTATTCATGTTTATGATCTAATAACTTTTGATATATCATTTACATTACATATAATTTTATCTCACATACATATTATATTTCCATCCCATCTGTTATGAATATTTTAAAACAATCGTTGTGTCATGAATAGTGTCCAGAGGATCATAATTATAGAAAATTCTCCCAATTATTGTAAAATAAAAATTTTATGTATCTAGCCTCAAAAAATGAGAAATTTATGTCCATGATTTGATTGAATGTTATGAGATATATTATTCAAATCATGATATTTTTATTTATTAATTTAATGCCCATATTCCATGAAATTAGATATTATCATTTGAGGGTATATATTACATTAGCGATTAGTTTAGTCATTTTGGGGATTAGTTTAGAGACTCATAATGAAAAATCATTGAGATATGTCTTATTATATGATGATAACCTAATATATTGTTAAAGTATTTAGTATATGGTATTACCTTTAAATAACACATTGTTTTGGATCCTATAAGTATTTGTAGTTGGGGGATAAATGTAGCTAGGGGTAATCACCTTGAAAAGGTTTTTTTGAGAATCGACTCGATTATAAGATTGGTACTAGATTAATAGGCCTAAAACATCAAACCTAGTTTCAAATTCATGAGGGATATGTGTTGGTTGATAATATTCTCATTATGAACCCCTATAAAAGATTTATTTACTAGTCAATTTGAAGCATTAATTTGAGAAATGTAAGATAAACCATCACAAAGTAACCTATATAATATTAAGATTAATATAGGTGAAACTATAGAAAATATTGGCCAAAGTAATAATGTAAAAAAAACAATAAATATTGAGTTTATATACCTTTAATTATTATGACAATAATTATTTATTTGTAATCTTATGTCAGTCATGTCAACATATTTTGTTCAATAATTGTTATAATCAGAAGGAACCATGTTAAATATGTTTGTGAAGGAAAATTAGAAATTTCTTTAATAATCTACCCATTTTAATGGGTGAAATAATAAAACATATGTTGATGATTAGAAACCAACTATAATGAAACATGATTAATAATTTATTCCTTGATGAAATCCTGAGTATACAAAAAAAATAAGGATATGTGATCCTGATTATTTTGGAAATGATGTTTAGAATAAAATGGATATTCAACCACATATATGTCAAAAATGAGGGTACAATCATCAAGGGAATTACCTCATGGGAATTGGATGATGATTTACATGTGGTAAAGGAGGTGATCGAGGGTTAAAGTATTGGGGTAAAATGAACATTTCAACTACCAAGAGGAAAAAAGACATAACCAATCATTGGAAACTAGTAACAATTAAATTTATTATGGTGGATAACTGAGTCATTATGAAATACAATTACTTAGTCCATGTATTGTAGAAACTTTGGGAGTCCACAACCTCATAGAAACAAGGATTATGAAAAATCATATGAAATGAATATCTACGAATAGGATAGTAGTGTATAAGTATTCCCACACCATCCACTTTGAATTAGTTAATTCACTATTTAGTAAATCCTACTATATCTAGTATAAATAATACTAATATCATGTGATCCCCATTGTTGTTTTTTAATTTATAGAAAACATTTATTAGAACAAATACATTGTTTTTTGAAATAATTTTTTTAGAAATAATTATATTCTCCACCGTAAAAGATTTTATTTATCAACTATAGTTTCTATCATCACAATAACTCCACGATAATTTATAAAATTTTGAAATAAGATGTTCTAAATATACAATTGAAATCTATTATTTCACTGAAAACTATGAATTATCTAAGAAGAAATTTTTATCCCCCACAAGGTCATTAATACTTATTTATGAGATACCATTCGGTGAAACTATACGTGGAAATACATATTTTATAAACTTTCGTAGTAATATTATGATCATATATTGTGGAATTTCAATCATTTTACCAGCTTAATCGATTATTATAAGTAAATTTTTATTAAATTTTGTGGAAACATTTTATTTATGTTTGATGAATATAATAATAAATGTTTTTCACTCTAAAAATAGTTTTTCTTATGTTATTCTCCACATGGGACACTGGAAAGACAAACCAATATAGATCATTTTTAGGTCAATGTGTAATTAAGTGGTATAAAAAGTGGTAATTTTAAAAAATATATATAAATGAATATATATATATATAATAAAAAATTTCCATGATCAATGAACCAAGTTATTGCAACTACAAAACTAATAAAATATCACTTTATGTTTAGTTTATTTATAAAATTGATATTTTTCAAATTTTGATATATTTTTTTATTGGCATTAGTTTTAGAAGAATTGCTAAGATACAAAAAACAAATGACTCCTCATTGAAAAACTCATTAAATGAAATTTTATAATACTATTTAATAATATCAATTATAGTGTATGAAATCGAGAATATGGACATCATTTTTGTGTTTAAAATCATCATATTATCTTTATATTATTTTTTGTATTTTGCTTAAAATAATTCATTTTTTGTGAATATTGTAAAACACTATTTCGTAAAATATTGTTGATTTTTAATTTCACTTCGATATAATAAAAAATTAAAACATCATAATCTATTTCCATGACCAAATATATGTCATTTCAATGAAATTATTTTTTCTTGAATATCGTTTTAGAATTATAATCCATTATTATAATTTTTAAATCATATGGTATATTTTCTAAAAAAATTAAATACATTATACATTAGTATTTGAAATATTTTCTTAAGAATAAAATCAAATGAAATATATATTAAATTTGTAATCACTATAGAAATTAATATAATAAGGGTAACTTAATATTTTTCATGAATATTATGTTTCGTTTTTGTAAATATTCGTTACCTTAGTAAAAAAATATTTTTCAAAGAATAGTTATTTTTAAAAGTTGTTTATTTTAAATGATAAAAGAATATATTTAAAATTAATTATATAATTTAATTCTTAAATATATATGAAAATAATTATATCTAATTTAATGGGTAATAAATATAAAATAATTATAATAAAATAGAATAATTACAAATAAATTTTTCTAAAAAAAGAGGGTTTTCTATATAGTTTATGTTTTGAGAAGAAAATAAACATTATATTATTTATAAATTAATTTATGATAATTATACCCTAAAAAAATTTAATAAATTTAATTTCATGTAATAATAGATTACATATTTTTTTAAAAAATTGATTAATTTACGTGATTAATCTAACACCCCAAGATTTCATAGTTTGTTTTTTTCTTTAAATTAACTAGCATGCGGTACACGCAAAACTATGTTCGAGGGCACAACGACTTACCAAACTAGCAGTTCAAAGGAGGATATGAATATTATTAACTGAATATTGTGTTTTAAAAATTATATATAATTTTAACATCCAAATTATGTGTTTCTTACATATAATATAAGAACAAATTCATTTTATTGGTAAAGGAAGTATTTTTTTTAAAATGAAATTTTACCGCCTTTTAGTGGTGATCCCTTTTTAAATACAATATTTGACACTTTTATATTAAATTTGAAAAAATAATCTTCTTATTTATAATTGGGACATAAAATTTTTTTTGATAAATATTTGTTGTTTCTCTGATAACTTTAATATTTGGGTGAATAGTGAAAAATATTAATTTTTAATTGAAAACAACTTTTTAAATCCAATTAATTTATAGTGTTAAATTATAAATTTTAATTGTTTGGAAGTATAAATAGATTATATTTTTACCATTTAATCCAATTTTGGTTATTGAAATTAATTTCACTTTGAAATTATACATAAACAAGTGTCAACATTATGATAATTATTGTTTCTTAAAAACATGCTATTTGTTTTGACAACGAGAATTAATTTTAAATTAATTAATGCAACATATTTGTTTTGAATTATTTAATATATACATCATTTTTGAATTCGTAATATCAAATATAGCTTATACAGAATTTTTGGTATTTTTCTGAAAAACATCAATTTTTTATGAAGAGTAAGACCACTTAGTAGTAGTTAAAAACTGACTTTTTCATTTAAAATAAATTTTACCAGTTTTTTGAATTAAATTTTAAAAATCCGACATACATGGTTATTATTATTAATTAAAAATTGGTTCAATAAGAAGAAATTTTTTGGGTGAATAGTAATTGATGACTTTTGTTTACCACGGTTAAAGGTAAATAGGTTAATTAAAGGTAAAAATAATATTATAATAATACACAATTACCATAACCCTAATATTAATATTTTTGGATGAGTCATGGATGACCATGGGCATCCTTGGGTTGATTTTGGGAACTCGTGAGGCCACTTAAAAATGATAATGACACTATTTTAATTAAATTAATGTAACGACAAAAAGGACCTTAACAAATATCTTTTAGTATATCAATTTTTACATAGAGTTATATAAGTCATCTTACCATCTGTAAATATTCATTGGAATGATAAAAATATTTTCTACTTTATGGTATTTTTTTATAATTTTTAGACATAAAATAAATTAAATTATTTATGAAACATTAATGATATAGTATTTACCTCATAAATAAATGATTTAAATAAATAAGATTATTAATATTTAAAAAATATCCAAAACCTATCCAATTATTATTTTATGATTTGTTTTCAAAAATTAGTCATATTATCTTCGACTTTAACAAGTTTAGGACTTTTTTAAACTGAAGATAATTTTATAATAAAATAACATTTCCAAACATTTCCAAATAACCCCTCATCTCCCTTATAAAAGGACACCATTTCTAACCCATTCCTCACACCTATGAAGCCCCTGGTATCATCCAACCCACGCCCCAATAAGCTCTAAATTTCACTCCCTTCCACTTAGAAACCTTACCTTTGGCATAACTCACTTCAAGAAGTTCTTTTGGTTCAAACCAAAGGGAGTTGCAAAAATTAAAGGTAATAGTTTCTCTTAACTTCATTTCTTTTATTTACTTTTCCTACCCCTAAATTCTTTGTATTACTTTATTTTATAAGAACACTAGTATCCTAAATATACTAGGATAATTTTATGATAATTATTCTAACTACAGTTACACACACCTCCATCTAATGGGTAAAGAACATATTGTTTATGTGGATGGAAAACTAACACCTCACAAAACGATGACTGTTCAATTATCTCATACCGCCTCTCAGGGTGGCCATTAAGATGAAAAATTATTTAAATATGATATATATTAAGTTTATTTTTTTCTATGCTTCTGTAATTTTCATTAACAAACACACCTTTATGCTTTCCAATATGTGTGAACAAGATAATTTCATTTGAGGAAGTGCGGACTACTGCCCCCTCCAAGTGATATGACTCATTTATGCCTTATGTGGGACGTATAAAAGATGGAGTTGATGGTATTATATATGATATTATACTAGAATTATAATATACCTGTGTATCATTATGTTTTAATTCCATTGATATACAAAATAGAAATGAATGTAGCATTCATGCGTACGTACACATTACCGTCTGCATGAACGGTGCATTTCATTTCGTATCTCAAAATTTATGTACTGTTTTAAATACATATATATTGGATATATAATATATATATATATGATATCTTAATCATGTATATCATTCTGTAGATAATGGAATTTTGACAACATGGACAATTTTTAATTATTACAAGTTCATTTTTTACTCAAGTTCCTAATATTGACAAAATGACCATTGTTAACTAAAATGATTAAAAAAAGTTTATAAAATGATAAAAAGTGATATAAAATTAAAAATAAACCTGAAAAGTGTTATTAAGCAAGTATAAATTAATTTTAGTTTATTATTCATGAGATTAAATAATGAATAAGTCAAGTCGGACAAGAGGAGAGGGGTTTCGTATCTCACTCATAATTTCGTGAGATTTTCATTGTTTGCTAATTATTTATTGCATTGTTTGTATTGTGTACTTCCATTTGGTATATATTATCATGATTCAATTTATATTCATGGTATTCTGTGATTAATTTTGTGGTTATTAACTTTTATTCATATGACATGATTGATTACAACGTGGTAAGGGGTTTTCAACTCACTTTTTATTCCCATGAGATTAATGCTATATTAGCCACTATTTCTTTTTCTGTGGTGTATGTACTGACCCTGATTGTATTCTTATTTTAATACAAATTAATTTATGGGTATTTAAATTTTTGTTATATGATCCTTCTTTCATGGTGTGTATGTTTCATATGCTGAAAATCGGTATGGCAATTTCAATTTTCAATTTCCACTCATTGGGCTTTACGCATACTTCCCTAATTATTTAAGTCCAAGATTATATGTGGAATAACAATTTATTATTTTGGCAGAAATTTCTACTCTCCTTTGTGTTTATATACTATTGAAACACATAATCAATCCATTTATAATTTCCCAAGTCATTTATATAAACTTCATAAGAGTAATCATAACTCAATTTCAATTAATTGTGTTAAACATCCAAGTCATTGGTGTTGTTTTTACAAGAATATGTGTGAATTTCCTCTAATTGATTTACACTTAATATCCAAAAATATTTAGTGTATTTGTATATTTCACACATAATTATTTCATTTATTGATCCTTATCTTAAGGATATAGTCTTTGTAAGAGACTTTATCTAAATTTACATTCTATTGAGACTACTTTGTCATTATGCTCCAATTCACTTTTATTTAGGGTATATAATATACATTGAAAAATTATATCATGAATCCCTTTATTCTCAAGTATTAAAATGTTTTTATTACCTTAATTGTTTTTATTCAATAGTCTCTTATTTGGTTAAGAACTCTTACTAAAATATAATTTCAAATGTTTTAAAACACATTCTCTTAAATTTTTCTCATTTATGTCCATGTTTTAAAAATGGTTTTAAGGTTTTATTTATATAGAAATTAATGTTTCAAAATTAAAATTTCTTTTAAAAGTTTCAATGTGTCTTGAGAAACTTTTTTTAACAAATCTATTTTAAACGGATTCTTCATAAATAGTGAGACTTTTAAACGTTTTCATGAAAAAGGGTGATATTTATATCAAATAGTTTTGATGATTATTTTCATCTATATAAATATCCATCATTATTATCGATTGAGGAAAACATATTACAATATAATCTTCTATATTGTATTGAATGAGTTATGTTTGACACTGGATATTCTATTTTTATTCCATTTATGGTTTGTGGTTAAAATATTGACATTTCGTATGATAGTATTAATATGGAAGTTTATGTTATGTTTCAACACATTAATATGAGGAATTAATTGGACTTAGTAAGTGACGGGTAGAGCCATCTATAGTCTCTCGATGCATCAGTAGGTATCATGAGAAAATTAGACGTCGAATTGGCCAAGGCATTTCCCAATATTTTGATATATGATTTTGGCCAAGGCCTTAATCATTTTTAGATGTCTTGCATGAGGACTTGACAAAATGTTTTAGAATTTTAGGAATTATGCAGTCCATCATTATGAGATTAGCTATTGATATTTCATGTGGTTATTTGACTAGTATAATACCCATGATTTTGTTTTATTATGGAATTATTTACTCAACTCATATTCCTTCCATAACGTGTTCATGTTTATTATTTGTAAAGGCAGGTGTTTACCATTATTTTCAATGCCTAATTTTTATGTTATCTTTTGTTGTGTTTCTTACTCTTACTGGCCGTTTGAGCTCACCCCTTTCTCATGTTTTATTTTCCCAGGATATGAAGAAGTTAGTTATGAGTGAATTATTGGAATAATCTTGGAAGCATGGATGTTTGTAATGGAATAAATTATTGATGTTTTTATTTTCAAGTTGTAATGTATAACTTATGTATGTATCTTGTTTCCAAGAATACTAAATTGATCCATAATTTGGGACTTGATTTTTTGTAATCATTCCAATGTACTAAAATAATGCACAAGCTCCGTGATTCTGGGGTCAGGGCATTATAATTTGTATCAGAGGAAGTTTAGTACAAAACATGGAAACTATATTTACATAAACTCTGATTAGAGAACATTTCCCTAAGATAGACTTTGAGGATTAGTATATATGAACTTCCTGTAAATTTGGTGATGTATAAATTTTGTGTTTTTTCCAAGCAATTCATCCCTGACTAAATAAAAGCATGTAGAGGAGGCTCTGAGACAGATGTAACTAGGAGTGAAAACTCTGACAAGGAGTTTCAGGATTGACACGGGGTATCCTGGTACACCAAAATGGGCATTGCTACACTCTTGGTTACGACACTCCCGAGGGATATGCTTAAGATAATTCACATTTTCATTACAAAATGATTTTATAGATTGTAATAATATATGAGAATAAATAATCTTGGTCAATCTAAAGGTGTTTTAGATTAAAAATACAGTGTTATGATATTCTCTAAATGATTGTAGGTCTCACGCTCTGCTTTCTTTTTTTAGCCAATGGATGGATTTCAAGGAAGTCATTGTATCATTGAAAATAATTTACAATGTGCGTACAATGGTTGAAATGAGAAACGAAATGGAATGTTGATAGGTGAAAAGTTATTGTTTTCATGCCGAATCAATTTTCCAAAAATATGTTCAACAACACATATATTAACCAACTCTCGGACAGAACAAATAAGATAAAAGTGGTGACTGATAAGATCTCTAGCAGTGAATACCATGGAGAAAAGAAAGCTCATTCTCCATCATGCAAAGAATGTGGAAGGAGAAACCTAAAAAAGTGTCTCAATGGAACAAAGAAATTATTTACGTGTTAGAAAGAAGGATATAAATTAATGAATTTCTGAAGAAAAAATGAAGAGTAATATTGAATAAAATAAAAATGGTCCCAAGAATCCATTTAGATTCATTTGTCGTAAATGTAGGGGACCTGGCCATTACCCGAGTGAATGCCCTATTCTATAGGATATAATCTTAGTTATGGAAGAATATATGTGGAAATAAATGGATGGGGAAATGTTTAAAATTATTAGTGCTCTTTTTTTTATGTGATTACTTGGGAAGTCTATTCTCTTGAATATGTAACCATGCAATTTTTCAAGTGAAAATTATATTTGAGGCAGAATTATCTTTTTACATATGGATATTCCAATACATAACCATTTCGTTTTATATGATCATTGAGTTTGAGGCAATTGCATGTTATTAAATTTTGGGATGAAAATGTGAGGTATGTGATAACATATGTAGTGAAATTATGTTATAGATATTTTGAGTAATTTATCTCATTTTTGGAACACTATAAAAAACATTTTTTGAAGAAGGATAACACGCAAACCATGTGACTACCCATCACGTCAGACAAAGCTGCAGGAATCAAACCCCACCCATAGTGTGATTGGGATTTATCTCTTACCACTGGACTACATTATGTCCTTGGTTAGTGTGACTAATTCTTTTTAGTTAAATGATTTTATTGATCAATAATAAGTTTATTTGGGATCTTATTTCTTAACAAATGGATATCCTTAGTATAGGAAAATGATTGGGTGATTAAGTGATAAATGCTATTTTGGAAGACATTCCCTCTATTGGGAATACTATATGCCTAAGGAAAATAGAATACTGTGGTATTTCATTTAAATCGTAATGGTGGATTTTTATCTATGTTTTATTGTGCATTTATAGAGATTTGGGTATTTTATGGAAATGATTAACCTATCCTAGAGAATATGTGATTAAGTAAATTACTTTTAATTATGTCACATTAAGAGTAGTTGATATTATTTGGAGATAAAATTTAACGTGGAATACTTCGTAACCAAATAATTCTATGTATTGGGTTCCAATATTAGTTTTGATAATATTGAAGGATTTTAAAGACAATTGTTAATTGAATGGTATTTATTGAGCTCTGGGAATTTTTGGTTTAATTTTTGAAATTAAGAATTGTATTTCTTTCTATAAAGGATTAAAATTTTTGGGGATCATCTGATCTATTACTAACCATTTTGGTTGTTGTTAATCTCTAAGGACAAGGTAAATATATATATTTTATCCTTTGTAGATTATGTGATTCTCTAGAAGTTGATTCTAGCCCTTCAGGTGTGACAAAGTCTTCTTAAATAATCATCATTTGAAAAAAAGATGAGCTAGTTATAATTTTTTTTAAAGGATGAAACTCTACTCAAAATTATGTATATCTCATTATTTTCTTATTCAATCTCATTAATAAATTCCTCAACATTATGTAATATATCTTAAAACAAATAAGCATTATCTATTTTATTTTTTTACTAGGAAACTATTGACCATTTATTCCATCAAAAGTTTGTGGTTTTTTTGTGGTTAACATTATTTTGATCTTGTTTTTTATCACTCTCCACTAGAAATTGACACATAGTTTATCTTCCATATCCATGTTTTCATACATGGATTCCTAGTATGGGTTATCTCGGGTGACCTTTGTACTTATTTTTCATTCTTTTAAATAGATATTTTTGTTGACTATTTTTCTTATGTGGGACATTCAATGAAGTTCCCAATACCAATTTTAAAATTGTGAGGATGAAATTTCTAAAATGGGGGAAGAATGTAACACCACAATATTTCATAGTAAGTTATTTTCATTAAATTCAATAGCTTGCGCTACACGCATCACTGAGTTTGAGCACATGACGACTTACCAAATTAGCCATTCAAAATATATTATGAATATTATTAACTAAATTTTGAGTTTTACAGATTACATATAATTTTACCAACCATATTATATGTTTATTAGACATAATATAAGAACAAAATCATTTTTTTATATAAAGGAAGTATTTTTCAAAAAATGAAACTTTGCCGCCTTTTAAGGGTGAACCCTTTTTAAATAAAATTTTTGACACTTCTATATTAAATTTGACAAAATATTATTCTCATTTAGAATAATGAAATAAAGATTTAGTTTGGATAAATTTTGGGTGTTTTTCTGTCAAGTTTCATATTTGGGTGGATAGTGAAAAATACTAAATTTTAATTAAAAACAACATTTTTAATAGAAAAAATTTATAGTGTTAAATTATACATTTGAATGGTTTTTAAGTATAATTATATTATATTTTTACCGTTTAATCTAATATTGGACATTGAAATTACTTTCACTTGGAAATTATACATAAATAAGTGTCAATCTTTTGATAGTTATTGTTTCTTAAAAACACACTATTTGTTTTAACAACAGGAATAAATTTTGAATTAATTAATGAAAATTATATGTTTTAAATTAGTTAAACTATAAATCATTTTTTAATTCGTAATATCAAATATAGCTTAGGGTCAATTTTTGGTATTTTTCTGAAAAACAACAATTTCGGATGAATTGTAAACAACTTAGTAGTAGTTAAAAAACTGAGTTTTAGTTTAAATGAAATTTTAACACTTCTGTGAATTTAATTTTGAAAATATGACATACATGGTTGTTATTAGTAAGTAAAATTTTGTTCAATAAGATGAAAATAATTTTTTCTGAATAGTAACTATTGTCTTTTATTTACAGTGGTTAAAAGTAAATAATGCAATTCAAGTTAAAAAGAATATTATAATAATACAAAATCACCTTAACACTTGTTCTAACCACATTGGATGAGTAATGGAAGGCAATGGGAATCCATGGGTCGATTTTGGGTCCCAATGGAGCCATTTAAGAATTATAATGACACCTTATTATAATTAACATAAATTAAAGACAAAAATTACATTAACAAATATCTTTTAGTATCAATTTTTATATGGGGTTATATAAGTTTTATTTTTGACTATAAATATTCATTAGAAAGATCAAAAGATTTCCTACTTTGTGTAATTTTTTTAAAATATTTAGATATCAAATAAATTAAATTATTTATGACACAATAATGATACAGTATTTACCTCATTAACAAATGATTTAAATAAATAAGATTATTAATATTAAAAAAATATCCAAACCCTATCCAATTCTTATTGAATGATTATATTTCGAACATTATTCTTCTTATCTTCTACTTTAATAAGTTTTGGACCTTTTTAAATGGGAGATAATTATTGGTCGGAGTGGACACTCAAGAGGGGGGGTGATTTGAGTTCCAATTAAAATTTCTGTTAAAAATATTTCTCTTAAAATCCCCCTATTTAAAAACAATGTTAAACTGTAGTGAATTTATACAGAGTGTAAATTTTAAATTAGTTTCTCAAATATATATTATGTCTCAGGTAATTTAATCTGAAGATTAAATTGACTTTTGAAACTAACTTACTAGTTTACAATAAGTATAAACACTTGCTAATTTAACCATCAAAGTAACTTTAAAATAGTTTTGTATTTCAAAGTAATAGCAGCAGAATATGATACATATATAGTATACATATGACTTAAAATAAAATGCACAGCAGATGTAACCAAGATGTGCAGTCTCAAGCCGAGACTTAGTCCTCTCAAACAATTTATATAAATTGATCCAAACCCTGGATCGGGGAAAACAACAGTACAATACTGTACAGGTCTAAAGACCTCTACCACTATTCTACGTGGGAAAACAAACAACAGCTCACAGCTGTCCAGGTCTTACTCGACCTCTAACACTATCCACAGTGGGATACAAGGGAGTTGTAAAGTTTGAATGATGATTTGAGAATCCCCCAGCTTAGCTCAGAAGATAGGGTGTGTGTAAAATAAACAGGGTACACACAATGCTCGAAATGTAAATGAAAGAATCGCTAAAATAAGTATGAGTGAGTTTAGAAAAGCTTTAGTGATTGGTAGTGCAGCTCTGGACTCGTTTGATTGGGCAGAAAAGCTTTTGAGTCTTTCTCTGGTTTTGGTCTGAAAAGCAGAGTATCGTTTTCTTCCTCTGTTCCAGGTTCAACTTATCACCCTAAGTGCAGGATGTGTTTGTTGTAGTTCTTCACTTAGGATGAAGCTTTTGTTCTCCTCTATAATGAGTAGCTTCGTGTATGTCTACTTTCCTTGGAGTATGGATGTAGCCTTGCGTGAATGCACCACGTTTGAATGTTGTTGAGACTTTTTCTTTTTCACCGTTTGTGTGACTTCTTAGTTCCTTGATCGTGTTCACATATTTCATCTCTTTCACCTAGGTCTTTATCATCCCTTTTATAGCTTTTATCTTTGGGAAATTGGAATGATTACCTTTTTCATGGGTACTAGGTATGGTTCCCTGACATGGCAACAAAAATGATTAAATAAAATTAACTTCATTAAAAAAAATCAAATGTAACTACTAGCTTAATAAATAAATAGTATTGAGAGTATAGAGTTTGACTGGTTGGTCAATCATTAGTAGATTCCCGTTGGTAGATGTGTACGGTGGATTTTGTGTAACAGTGACCTTACATTGGTAGCTCTTTGAACTTGTATTGGTTGCACTTTGTACTTGTATCAGTAACACTTTGCATCAGTAGCTCTTGGTATTAGTAACCCCTTCTATCGGTAGACTTACTCTATCAGTATCTTGGTAGACTTGTTCTATCGGTAGCTCAATTCTATCGGTAGCTCTGGTCTATCGGTAGCTCTGGTCTATCGGTATCTTTTGCTTCGTTCGAGTGATTATGTGTATTGGTAGACTTATGCACATTGGTAGCTCCATTCTGTGATATCGGAAAACTTTTTCTATTGATAACTCTGTATTGGGAGCTTGTTCTATTTATAACTCTATATTGGTAGCTTGTTCTATTGATAAATCTGTATCGGTATCTTGTTCTATGCTTACTGGTGGACTTGTACATATCGATAGCTCTGTGTATCGGTGACCTTAGCTTATCGGTGACACTGTCTATCGGTAGACTAAGTACCGGTATCTCTATATCAGTAGCTATATACAGATCAGTGACTAACAATTATCTATTTTATGCAACACATATCTGATTGGATTAGAATTACTTCAAAACATATATAAACAAAGATAAATATTGATTAACATATTTCAAGGATTATTTTAATATTATTATCATCTTGATAATATAATATCATAGCTTGAACAAATTAGAATATAGATAAACATTAATTTAGATTATCAAAGTATGTGAAATCATAATTGGGATTATCAAAACAGGTGAGGTCAACAATATCACCCTTTTGATAATCACAACTTATGAAATATAGTTTTAAAACAATGAGTAGTTGTATCAGAGGATATATCATTAATGTATCAGAGGTATAATTAAATGCAATTATATCAAAAGGTCTAAGCATGGTAGTTCTTCATTCGATAATATTTCTCCCCCTTTGAGAATATTTATCCCTCATTGATCTTAGATAATATTTCTCCCCCTTTGTGATAATAAAAAAGTCGAAAACAATAAAGAGAAAAAACACAATGATAATGAAATGAAAGCCAATGGTATTAAAATTTGGAAAAAGGTACATAGATAGAAAACAAAATACAAAGTATTCCTTTCAAACATCTTAGCCACTTGTTCAATCCACATCCTCAATGCGAGATTTGCTCTTTGGTTCAGAAGATGAGTCAGACTATGTGGATTCTGG
Organism: Viscum album; assembly: GCA_963277665.1. Lineage (NCBI taxonomy): Eukaryota > Viridiplantae > Streptophyta > Magnoliopsida > Santalales > Viscaceae > Viscum > Viscum album. Next base: position 531,337,271 of record OY728146.1, read on the forward strand.
TGCAGTCTTAGGAATTATGGAAATGATCATAGGAGGCTGAGCGACTAAAACTATTCCTGGCCTATACTGGGGAGATATTTTAGTGATCATAGGTGTAATTCTTCGAATGGCTTGGGCTGGAGTCATCTGAACAAGAGATGCAGTAGAGGCAGAGGCAGGTAAAGCCGGAGGTACAATCACTGGCCTAGCATCGACATGCTGGAAAGGCAACAAAATATTTTTGAAATCCATAATTATTTTTCCTCCTCTCTCCATTGAAGATATGAAATCATCCTTGTTCTCCATGAATTTTTCCAAATCTGGAGTTAATTCCCTATGTTTGCTGACTTTCTCTTTAAAGGGTTGGTTGACATGAGGTAACTTCAAGTTTTACAACAGAAGTTTAAAGTGATTGGTTAGTTGATGCTTGGTGTAAATCTTTTCAAAATAGAAGTCCACCTTATCATTCAGTTCTTTATGAGAGGCAGAAGTTTCTCTCATATGATCTTGAACTGTCTTCATTATTTCTCTACCTAAATCTCTAGTAGAAAGTACAACTTTGCTCAGGTCAGATGAGTCCATAGAGCCACTGGTTGAAGCTAAACCAAGCTCCTCCTTCATCACAGCTTGAATATGATTCATATACACTAAGGGTTTAGAAGAAACATAACCAATAAAGAAAGATACGGTTTCCATGAAATTTTTGTTCAACCCACTAATAATATTTTGAACATGGGAATCCATGGTTTTAATATGATCTTTCAGGGAGGTTTTAAAACCATCAAACACTGAAACCTTTTGGATTACAACACTTTTGAAAAAGGCTAAGTCCTTGTCTTCATGAGATTTTGAACTCTTGTAAGAGTCTAAAGAGATGACCTATTTCATTAGAGCTTCAACATCAGCTTCCAGTCTTGAAACTTGAGTCTGGAAGTCTGTAACTTCTTATACTATTTCCACCACAAAGGTTGACAAATTACAACCGAGAGAGTGTTCAAAAGATTTTTCCAAATTACTCATCTCTTCAACAAAGTAGTGTGTCTACTCAGCAACATATGCACTAATGGACTCCTTCATCTCATCCTTTAAGGATTCAAGTTCAGCCCTGGTTATCAAATCTGCAGGAGAAATCACAACAGGTTCTTTTTCTGTTGCTATGTTGTCCACTGAGTCAGTCATAATAGATTGGATTAATGACTCCAGTGAAGCTTCCATCTTCTTTTTCTATTCCACAAAACTGCCTTTAATCTTTTTCTTCAAAATATCCAGGTCATAAATTCTGACCACATCTTCAGGTAGAAACTCAGACTCAATATCATAAACAATCATTGGTTTATTTAGAGATGCCTCATTATCAGAATCATGATATTTTAATCCACAAACCACTAAACCTAGGTCTTCTGACCAATCCTCAATATCAACAGCCACTGACACACTTCCAAACATGATTTGATGCTCCCCCTTAATGGATGAATTCTCTTGTAAAACAAGGGAAATCACAACAGGTCGTTCTTCTTCTAAAGAATCTTCTTACTGTCAATTCTTTCTCTGCAATAGCAGGAGGGTCCTCTGGATTAGGTACAACTTCTTCCATTTCTCATACTATATCCTCAGTAGGTACAACTAAGATTCCTATAAAGGGACTCAGACATAAGCAGACAGAATCAGAGGATTCAGATTCACTCTCCTTTTCTTCTTTATACCCAGGGGATGGCTGGTCTTCCTCATCAGCAGGTGTTTCTTATTATACCAAGGCTTCCTTTCTAGAAGATACAGCATCAGAAGTAGGACTTGGAGGCATGCCCGGATCTCTTCCTTCATCAATAGAAGACTATTTTTCTTCAGTCTCATCAATGTACATCGGTTCTTCTTTATTATGTCCTAGACCTGGATCCCTCACATGCTTAGTTCTTGAAGGATGATTCACAGGATTAAATTTATCATATAAATTATGGTCATCATGAACCCACTCTCCTCTCCATGGGTTCCAATTTATCTTCATATATTTTCAAATTGTGCTTGTGATACAGAAGTTGTTCCTTACAACCACTATCTCATCTTGAGACTCAGCTATCTCTTTCACTTTGATCATCACTAAGTTTATCTTGGAAAAGAATAGGGCATTAGTCTTTGATTTTGGCAGTGTCATGTCTTCCATTTGAATCATCAGCAATCTGCACAGATTTACTTTTACACAATGCCTCAAGAGAGGCTGGAGATAGATATCCTGATATCTTAAATTCTCAAAGTCTCCTCTCCTTGGTATTAAGAAATTCTGTACAAATTTGAACAATAATCTGTTCTCTCCATCCATTTCAGTAGCTTAACTTGTCTTTGATTTCCATCACCGGTGAGGTCCTCCAAGGAAGTCTCATAATAATATATATCACTTGTGGGTGGCATAGTATTCGAGACACATCCATATACTCATTCAATTGGAACATTCAAGAATTAAACCCACTCAATAGACAAAAAAGACATCGCCTTTCCATTCACAAAAGAAGTCACTCAGTTATCATCTTCAGATTTCTCAAATCATACAAACTCATAAAATTGTTTCCCAAGCATCAGATAGTTTATGCCATTGTTGTTTGAAAATAAATCTACCCACTTTTGATCTTGTAGTGCTTCGAGCACTAACGACTTGTTAGGAAACAACCGTTCCATGCACAACACTTCAATCACAATCACTCTATTATGTAAATGTGGATTCACTGGTCACCTACCCAACCTAGTTCTACCAACACTACCACTTGCTTCTGGCTCAGACTTTTGATTATTCTCACTGGTCTCATCAGTGTCATCTCTGACGGTAGGAAGTTTGGGTTTTTCCATCACTGGTTCGAGGTATTTAGGGATCTCGAGAGATTCGGGATCTAAGGTTTGAGGGTAAGGGTTTGAGGCTCAGTGGATTGAGAAGTAGCTAGGAATTTGTTTTTATCATTTAGGAATCATAAAATAAATAAATAAAATGTAATAAATTAAAAAAGATTCATATTCTGGCGGTAGAGAAGATTAAAACATTGCACTCATTGGTAGGGTTTATCGGTGAGAATTCCTATCAGCGAGGTCCATCGGTGAGGTTACATCGGTGAGCTATTACATCGATGAAGTTACATATCGGTGAGGTATCCACATCAGTGAGGTTACATCAGTGAGGTATCCACATCACTGAGGTTACATCGGTGAGTTAGCTACTGATCAAGGTTAATCATTCCTAACTAATGTCTAATGTAACATAGCCTATCTGAACTCAAAGGTTTGGTGAAAATTTCAGCTAATCGATGTTCAGTACCTATAAATTCAAGAGTAATATCACCCTTTTGGTAATGATATCTCAAGAAATGGTGCCTTACATCAATGTGTTTAGTCCTAGAGTGAGACACAGGATTCTTCGAAATATTTATTGCACTAGTGTTGTCATAGTTGATAGAAACATGCTTAAAATCATATCCATAGTCCAAGAGAGTGTGTTTCATCCACAGAATTATTGCACCACAACTACCAGTAGCTATATATTCTGCTTCGGCAGTGGAAAAAGCTACAGAATTTGGCTTCTTACTACAATAAGATACTAAAGAATTTTCCCAATAAATGACATGTTCCAGATGTTCTCTTTCTATCCAACTTGAAACCAACAAAGTCAACATCTGAATAACTCATTAACTGAAAGGATTGTCATTTTGGGTAAAACAAACCTAAGTTTACAGTGTGTTTAAGATACTTAAAAATTCATTTAACTGTAAGCAGATGATATTCTTTTGGGTTATCTTGAAATCTTGCACACATATATACACTGAACATAATATCTAATCGACTAGCAGTAAGGTAAAGTAAGTTTCCAATCATACTTTTGTAATTGGTTTGATCCACTGGTTTCCTAGCTTTATATGCATCCAATTATCAAATTGTACTCATAGGAGTATCACATTCCTTAATACTATCCAAAACAAAATGTTTTAAATGATCCTTTTTATATTCACTTTGATTCAAAATAATACCATTTTCATTTTGAAAAACATGAAATCCAAGAAAATATTTATGTTCTCCAATTAAACTCATTTCAAATTCATTTTGCATAATATTTGAAAAATCAGTACATAAGGAATGTTTAGAAGATCCAAAAATAATATCATCAACATAGAATTTTACTATTAAAACATCATTAGAAATTCATTTAATAAAAAGAGTTGGATCAGAAATTCCTTTAGTAAAACTTTTTGAGATAAGAAAATTACAAAGTCTATCTTACCAAGCTCTTGGAGCTTTTTTTAAACCATATAAAGCTTTAGAAAGTTTAAAAACTCGATTTGGAAAATGAGGATTTTTAAATCTAGGTGGTTTTTCAATAAAAACATCTTCAATTATAAAACCATTTAGAAAATCACTTTTGAAAACCATTTGATATAACATGAAATTTAGATGACAAACATAGGCAAGTAGAATTCTAATTTCTTCTAATCTAGCTACAGGTGCAAAGGTTTCCTCATAGTCTATACCTTCCTCTTGACTATATCCTTGTGCAACTATTCTAGCTTTTTTTCTAACAATATTTCTAGACCCAACAACTTTGTTTCTAAAACCCCATTTAGTGCCTATTGTCAAAGTGTCCTTGGGTCTGTCAACTAATTCCCAGACTTTGTTTCTTTCAAATTGATTTATCTATTATTACACAGAAATTAACCAAAATTCATCATTGATTGCATCATTGACATTTTTAGGTTCTAGCTATGAAATAAATTCTTGATGTTCAACCTTGTTTCATAGAGAATCTCTAGTCTGTGTCCCTCTATCAAGATTACCAACAACAGCATCTAAAGGATGATTCTTTAGAATCCTATTTGATCTAGTAAAGGTAGGAATACAAATTTCAAGTTCATCTCTAAGTTCGGGTTCTACATAATCAGATTCTAGAATATGTCTAGAACTGGATATTTTTACAGCAGGTTCTTTAGTTTTATCATTAATGTCCAGAACAGTCAAATATTCTTCAAGATTTTCAATATAGGTTTTAGGCTCATGTGGAGCAGTTTCATCAAACCTAATGTGAATAGATTCTTCCACACATTTGTTTCTTTTATTAAAGACTCTATAGGCTTTTCTAGTTAAATAATAACCAAGAAAAATTCCTTCATCACTTTTAAAAGCAAACTTGTCAAGATTATCCTTTGTATTATGAATAAAAACTTTGCAGCCAAAGACTCTGAAGTAACTAACATTTGGTTTTCTATTATTCCATAGTTCATAAGGGGTCTTCTTGAGAACAACTTCAATTAAGACTCTATTAATAATATAACATGCTGTATCCATAGCTTCTCCAAAAAATAAATAGGCAGGTCATACTCATTAAGCATAGTTCTTGCTATTTCTTGAAGGGTTCTATTCCTTATTTATACTACACCATTCTGCTGAGGTGTCATAGGAGCAGAAAAGTTGTGGCTATAGACATTTTGTGAGCAATAAGATTCAAATTCTTTATTTTTAAACTCATGGCCATGATCACTTTTTAGGGTTTTAATCATATTTCCACTAAGGTTTTCTACAGACTTGGAGTATTTAACAAAGTATGAACAAGCTTCACTTTTGTGAGCCAAGAAGTATACCCAAGTTTATCTACAAAATTCATCTACTAGGACATAGACATAGTACTTCCCATTTAAACTAGAAACTCTAGAGGTTCCAAACATGTCCATGTGAACCAACTCGAGAGGTTGATAATATGAGACCTCTTTCATTGATTTAAAAGAGACTTTATTTTTCTGTTCCTTTTGACAGGGATTACAAACTTTTTCATTTGGGAATTCATGTTTAGGTAGGTCTCTAATCAAGTTCTTCCTAGTAAATTTTATAAGTGAATAGATTTTGTAGTTTTCTAATCATATGTTCCATAGCCAACCTTCTTTATGAAAATCATTTAAACAAGTAATATTTTTCTGAGCTAAAGAATTTAAATCAACAGCATAAATATTTTCATTTCTCAAGGAAAAGAACACTAAAAAAAATTTAGAGTTAAAACATTAAATGAATCATTTTAAAACATTAAATTAAAGACATCATCTCATAATTTTGAAATAACTAACAGGTTATACTTAAGTCCCTCAACAAATTGAACTTTAAAAATCAAAACTGAATTACTGTTACCAATTTGGCCTAGACTGATGATTTTTTCTTTAGAATTATCACCAAAGGTGACATGGCCTCCATCAACATTGATAAAGATTTTAAATCATGAGTCATCTCTAGAAATGTGTCTGGAACAGCCACTATCCAAGTACCATACCTTCTTGTGAGAACTCATTAAGCAGGTCTCCTACAAAACAGATTTATACCGAAAATGATTCTGGTACCCTGATCTTCTTGGGTCTAGAGAGGTTAGCTATCAAATTTTTAGGTAACCAGATTTATCTTATGGGTCTCATATAATTTACAGAGTAAATATATTTTGAATGATAAAATTTATTTGATCTATAAAAATATGAATAACAAGTTGAAGCATACAAATTTCTAGAACCGAAACAAGCAGAATTTTGTCCATACTTAGGAATAAATCGATTTTTAGCGAACTGTATTTTTTCAAGTTGGTATCCCAAACCAGTAGTTTATTTTGATGCATCTTTTTTTCCTAAAATTTGAGTAAGTATATCTTTTCCCTTTGTGAATTTTTCTAAGTCCTTTTTAAGTTTCTCATTAGACATTTTTCATTCAGTATTCTCCTTCAATAGTTGACCATTTTTTTCCATTTCTATATCAATTGCAGATTTAACTTTTGTAGTGAGAGCATGATGTTTCATTAGTGACTTATATTTGTCGTTAATTTCATTACAAGTTTCTTCCATAATGTTACAATTTTAAGATAATTCAGCCTTTGACATATCTTCAGAATCAGAATCAGATTCTGCATCATCTCCAGAATAATTGAAATTTAAAAAAGGAGTATCTAAGGTTACCTCAGATGTGTTGGTCATGAAACACATGTTGGCATGATTTTTTTCAGAATAAAAAATCTTATATTCACTTATGCGGTCTTCTGATGAAATCCAGGTAGATTTCATAGCTTTCTTGTAGTTCGTATCCTTATAATCATGTTTCTTCTTGAATTTTAATTTTGGACAGTCAGCCTTGATGTGTCCTTTCCTTTTGCATTCATAGCAGACTATTTCATCTTCCTTATCAGACTTCTTCCAATCCGTCTTCCAGTGTCCTCTATTGTCATACCTAACTTTGTAGTTTGATTTTCTAAAGAATTTCTTATTCCTATAGAACATCGTAAATCTCATGGCTATTTGAGCCATCTCAGCATCACTGTCTGAATCCAAATCTTCACTAGTTGAACTTTCAGTAGGTACATGCATTTTTTCCTTTTCTTTGCTCTTAGAACCAGTAGTCTTAAAAGCCACAAATTTTCTCTTGGGTTCATCATCTTCTTCCTTATTTACATTAAGTTCTTCCTCATACATCATAAGCTTGCCTATTAATTCCTCAACAGGGAGTGTGATAATGTCGCATGATTCTCTAATGGAAACATATGTGCCTCTCCATATTTCTCATAGACATCTCAAGATTCTCATTATTTGTTCCTTTGTAGGACACACTTTCCAAGAGAGCCCACAGTATTGACAATCTCATTGAACATGAGATACATGTCAGAAATATGTTCATCAGTCTTCATTTTAAAATTATCATATTTAATAATATATGTATTTAATCTTATTTATTTAATATTATTTGTTCCTTCATGAGAAACACTCAACGTATTCCATATTTCATAGGTAGTTTTTCAAGAAAAAATTATATTAAACTCTTCATATCCTAAAGCACAGTACAAGGCATTCATAGCTTTACAATTATTACTGTAAGTAGTATTTGTAGGTTTATCCCATGTTTTTCTTTCAATTTCTGGAATTTTATATTGAGATTTAACAGAAGTCCAGATATCAAAACCAATACTTTCTAAATGAATTTTCATCTTAAGTTTCCACAGGTCATAGTTTCTACCATTGAAGAAAGGTGGCCTGTTAGTAGTACCACCCTCTAGTCTATTATCCATATCTAGATTTTAAAAAATAATTAAAGTGATAACATTTAGAACTAACAAAAATTTAAGATCTTTAAAGATGCATCTAAAATCACAGTTGAAAAACAGAGTCTTTTGAAAACTTGTATTAATAAAAACAACCTATGATACCAAATGTTGGTCGGAGTGGACACTCAATAGGGGAGGTGAACTGAATTCCAATTAAAATTTCTGTTAAAAACATATCTCTTAAAATCCCCCTATTTAAAAACAATGTCAAATTGTAGTGAATTTATAAAGAGTGTAAATGTTCAATTAGTTTCTCAAAGATTTATTAGGACTCAGTTAATTTAATCGGAAGATTAAATTGACTTTTGAAACTAACTTACTGGTTTACAATAAGTATAAACACTTTCTAATTTAACTATCAATGTAACTTTAAAATAGTTTTTTATTTAAAAGTAATAGCAGCGGAATATGAAACATATATAGTATTCTTATGACTTAAAATATAATGCACAACAGACGTAACCAAGATGTTCAGTCTCAATTCAAGACATAGTCCTCTCAAAAAATTTATATAAATTCATCCAAACCCTGGATCGGGGTAAACAACAATACAATATTTTCTAGGTCCAAAGACCTCTATCACTGTTCTATGTGGGAAAACAGACAATAGCTCACAACTTTCAAGGTCTTACTCGACCTCTACCAATATCCATAGTGGGATACAAGGGAGTTGTAAAGTTTGAATGAGGATTTGAGAATCCTCCAGCGTAGCTCAGGAGATAGTGTGTGTGTCAAATAAATAGGGTACACACACTACTCAAAATGTAAATGAAAGAATCACTAAAATAAGTATGAGTGAGTTTAGAAAAGCTTTAGTGATTGGCAGTGCAGTTTTGGACTCGTTTGATTGGTTAGAAAATATTTTGAGTCCTTCTCTGGTTTTGCCCTGAAAAATAGAGTACTGTTTTCTTCCTTGGTTCTAGGATAAACTTATCAGCATGACTAAATGAAGTGTTTGTTGTAGTTCATCACTCAGGATGCAGCTTGTGTTCTTTTCTAGAATGAGTAGCTTCGTGTATGTCTAGTGTCCTTGGAGTATGGATGTAGTCTTGGGTTAATGCACCACATTTGAATTCTGTTGAGCCTTTTTATTTTTCACCCTTCATGTGCCTTATTAGTTCCTTGACCGTGTTCACTTATTTCATCTATTTCAGCTAGGTCTTTATCTTCCCTTTTATAGATTTTAGCTTTGGAAAATGGGAATGATTACGTTTTTGCATGGTTACTAGGTACGGTTCCCTAACTTGGCAACAGAAATCATTAAATAACATTAAATGTATTAAAAAAATCAAATGTAACCATTATCTTAATAAATAAATAGTATTGAGAGTATAGAGTTTGACTGATTGGTTAATAATTTGTAGCTTCTTATTGTTAGATGTGTACGGTGGATTTTGTCTGACAATGACTTTCTTTCTGTAGCTCAGGTCTATCAGTAGCTTTGGTTTATCAGTAGCTCTTGCTTAGTTCCAGTGATTATGTGCATCGGTAGACTTATGCACATCGGTAGCTCCATTTTGTGATATTGGAAAACTTGTTCTATTGATAACATTGTATCGATAGATTGTTCTATTGATAACTCTATCTCAGTACCGGGTTCTATTGATAACTCTGTATCGGTAGTTTGTTCTATGCTTACCAGTGGACTTGTACATATCGTTAGCTCTGCATATTGGTGAACATAGGTTATCGGTGACTCTGTCTATCGGTAGACTGAGTCCCAGTAGATCTGTATGAGTAGCTATATTCATATAACAGACCAATTTTTATCTATTTTACGCAACACATATCCGATTGGATTAGAATTACTTCGAAACTTATATAAACAACGATAAACATTGATTAACATATTTGAAGGATTATTTTAATATTATTTTCATTTTGATAATAGAATATCATAGATTGAGCGAATTAGAATATAGATAAAAATTAATTGGGATTATCAAAGTATGTGAAAGCATAATTGGGATTATCAAAATAGGTGAGGTCAATAATAATTTTATAATAAAATAAAATTTTCAAACTATCCTAAAGAGGCCCTCCTCTCCCTTATAAAAGGACACCACTTCTAACCCATTCCTCAAACCTCGTAATCCCCATAGATCATCCAAACCCTTCCCATATAAGCTCTAATGATCCCTCTTTTCCACCTAGAAGCCTTACCTTAGGAATAAGTCACTTCAAGAAGTCTTTTTGGTTCAATCCAAAGGGAGTTAACCAAAAGGTAATTCTTTCTCTTAAATTCTATTCATTTCTTTTACTTATCCAAACCCTAAACTCTTTTTATTCATTTATTTTATAACAACACCAGTATATTCAATATACTTGTATGTTTTTATGATAATGATTTGAGCAACACTTACACACACCTCCATTTAATGTCTAATGAACATATTGTTTATGTGGATGGAAAACTAACGCCTCACGAAATAATGATTGTACAATTATCTCCTACCACCTCTCATAGTGGCCATTAAGATAAAACTATATTTATATATTTTATATATTATGATTATTTTTTCTCTATGATTTTGTAGTTTTAATTTGAAAAGAAACCTTTATACTTTCTAATATGTGTGAACATGATATTTTAATTTGTTGAAGTGTGGACTCCGCCACCTCAAAGTTATATTACTCGTTAATGCATTATGTGGGATGTATAAAGGATGAGGTTGATGATATTATATATTATATTATAAATGAATTATAATATATCTATGTATAATTATGATTTAATCCCATTAAAACAAAAAATAGAAATGAAAGTAGAGTTCATGCATACGTACGGCTTACCGTCTCCATAAACGGTGCCTTTCATTTCTTATCTCCAAATGTTATGTACTGTTATAAATACATATATATATATACTGGATATATAATATATATATATATATATATATGATATCTAAATCATGTATATCATTCTAGAGATAAGGGAATTTTTACCACATGGACAATTTGTAATTATAACAAGTCCATTTTTGACTCAAGTACCGAATATGGACAAAACGACCATTATTAACTTAAATGATTACATAATGTTTATAACTTGATTAAAAGTTATCTAAAATAGAAAATAATCATGAAAAGTGTTATTATGAGAGTATAAATTATCTTTAGTTTATTATTCAGGAGACTAATAAACGAATGAGTCAAGTAAGACACGAGCTAAGGGGTTAATTATCTCACTCTTAATTTCATGATATTTCCATTGTTCGCCACTTATTTATTACATTTGTTGTATTGTGTACTACCATATGATATATATTATCATGATTATAATTATATTCATGTTATTTTGTCATTAATTTGGTGTTTATTACATTTTTTTATATGATTCTACTGATTAAAAAATGGTAAGGGTTTTTTAACTCACTTTTATTCCCATTAGATTCATACTATATTAGCCACAATTTCCTTTTGTGTGGTGTATGTACAGACCCTGATTGTATTATTAGAGTAATATAATTTAATTTATATATATTTATATATTCATTGTATTATCCTTATTTCATGTGGTGTATATTTTGTAAGTTATCTAATCGGTAAGTGAATTTCAAATTTCAATTTCCACTCATTTGGCTTTACACATACTTCATTGATTATTTTACTCGAAGATTATGTTTGGAATCACTAATTTTTTATGTAGTAATTTTCACTCCACTTTTTGTGTATATACTTTTTAAAGACACAATCAATCCACAGATAATTTCTAAAGTCATTGATATGATCTTGATAAGAGTAATCTTCACTCAATTTTCATTAATTGAATTAAACATCCAACACATTGGTGTTGTTTGTACACGAATATGTGTGAATGTCTTATGATTGATTTTCACTGAATATTAAATAATATTTAGTGTATCTATATTTTTCTCACATAATTATGTAAATGATTTATCCTTATCCTTAGGATATAGTCTTTATAAGGGTCTTTATCTCAATTTACATTCCATTGAGACTTCTTTGTCGTTATTCGACAATTCACATTTATTTGGTGTATATACTGTTCTATTAAATAATATATCATAAATCAATTTGTTCTTGTGATATTATTATGTTTTGATTACCTCAATAATTTTTATTCAATAGTCTCTCATTTGGTTAGGAACTCTAACAATAATATCATTTTAAATGTTTAAAAAAATTATTCTTCTAAATATTTCCCATTAATGTCCATGTTTTAAAAATGGTTTTATTGTTTAATTATATGAACATTAATTTTTTAAAATTAATTTTTTAAAATGTTTAAAAGTGGTATGAGACACGTTGATTTAAAAATATATTTTAAAAGTCTTATTAATTAATAGTGACACTTTTAAACATTTTCAAGAAAAAATAGGATAATTGTCTCAAAAAGTTTTTATGATTGTTTTCATATATGTAAATATATTTATTTATTCATGATTGAGGTTAATATATTATAATATAGCCATACATATTGTATTGAATGAGTTATGTTTGATTGTGGAAGTGCTATTTTTACATAATTAATTATTTGGGGTTAAAATATTCACATCTCATAAGCTAGTTTTAATATGAATGTTTATATTATGTGTCATCCTTTTCATATGAGGAGTGCATTGGAATTTGAAATTGATGGGAGGATATCCCTATAGCACCTTGATGCATTATTAGGTCTCATGATACAATTAGATGTGTAATTAGGTGAGTCCTTTAATATTTTTTTGATATCTGGTTTTGGCCGAGGCCTTAATCATTTTTAGATGTCTTGGCTGAGGGTTGGAAAAAATGGTTCAAAATGTCTGGCATTATACATTCCATCATTATGAGATTATTTATTGATATAAAATGTTGTTATTCAACTAGTGTAATACCCATGACACTTATTTTTTATGCCATTATTTACTCATCTCATATTCCTTCCATAAAGTTTTCATGTTTTTTGTTTGTAAAGGAATGTGTTTACAATTATTTACCATGACTAATGTTTATGTTATCCTTCTCTTTATTTATTACTATTACTGAGCATTTGACCAAACCCATTTCTTATATTTCATTTCCCTGGGAAATGAATATGTTAGTTATGTTTGACTTGAAGGAATAATCTTAGAAGATTGGATGTTTCTAATGGATTAAATTAGTGTTGTTTTTATTTTCAAGTTGTAATATTGAACATATGTGTTTATCTTGTTTCCAAAACTACTAAATTTATAAGTCCTTTGGGACTTGATTCTATGTAATCATGCCAATGTATTAAAATAATGCCCCAAATCTAGGATTCTGGGGTCGAGGCATTTCAATTAATATATAATTATGAGTAGTATGTGTGAAATGACTAATCTATGGTGGCATAAATTTTAATAAATAAACAAAAAATGTAAACCATCAACAAAATAAATAGATTTTAAATTATTACCTACCTTCTATACAAATAATCATGATCATAATACACCTAGCATTCATTAATTTTCATTCATAATCCTTAATTTCAATTATTTTCCATCAAAAAGTCACCCTTCCTCCATTATAAAAGAGTAATCACTTCCTCCTCTTAAATACTACACATTTATTTTGGAATTTAATTGTTTTTAAATCCAATTTTTATATCCTTGATCTATATTACACTCTAAACTTTCCATTTCCTATAATAATTAGCCTATTTCCCTCACATTGATGGAATTCATCAATAGGAAATCATTGGTCTCTATATATGTATCACATCTTTCTTAAAATTTATTTCTTAATAATTCCATTATAAACGAGGAAAATCAATATTATAAAAAGAGTCTAAGAATATTTATATTTTTTATATGTTATTATAATAATTCTACAACCCAAATTTTCTATTTTATATATACTACGAAATATAATATTCATAGTAACATTTCGGTTGCAGATTACCACCTCCCCGAAGCAATGCCTTTATATTTTCATAACTCATCTTATAAATGATATTAATGATTGCATTTTTGAATAAATATAATTTATATAAATTATTTATGGTTATTAAATTAATAATTACTACCCACATTAACCCCTATATATCATTGAGTAATAAAAGCATTATTAACATCTCTTTCTTACTACTACCTCCATGAATATATTTCTATAATTTTACTATATTTTTAATTCACTCTCAAAAAATAAAAAAAGATGTTAAAAATTCATAAAAATATTTAAATAAAATAATTATTCACTTATTATAGTTATATTATATCAAAATAAAAACCTCATTAACCATACCTAACAACCAAGATAAAGGGTATTCAAGATTGGGTCAGTTTGACCCCCAACTTATGTAATGATTTTAAATTGTATAATCACTTATTATGAAAAAACAATTTTTCTTAAAATTTGAGACAAACATATAAATTATGATTAAATTTTTTCTAAATGAAAAAAATATTTAAGTTATTATTTAATAAAACACTGTTATAATATTGAGAAAACCCCATAAATTATTGTTTTTTATTTCATCTTCTTAGACATAGATTAATGTTAGGAAAATAAACATTAATGATATTATAAAATTATATGGTTTGAATTAAATTAAAATTATGTCAAATAGAAAAATGTGCTTTTTAATTATTACGAACATTGAAATGAATCCAAAAACTACCATTACAAACAAAAATGTAAACACAAGATATAGGAAAATAGAAAAAAACTATGTAATATATATTTATAAAATGATTATAAAAGATCATTATAAATATACTAAGGAATTAATATGCTTATAAAATATTATATTATGATTTTTTTAAAGGAGGTTAGAGTGCATCAGACTAAGTAATAAAACACCATAAGGGTTTCCTTTCTCTAATTTCAATCCCTTATGAAATTTTAATTCTATTAGTAATGTTTTATTATCAATTTTATAAATAATAAAAAAATGTAGAATGATTTTATTATATTTCCAATCTTTGGGTTTTGATTCCAAAGTTACATATCTTATATGGAAAATATTCAAAACATCTCTTCATTGAAGCTTATTTTATTATTTTTCAACAATATCCTTTTTATATGGTTTATATACTACACAAGAATGTATTCTAGAATAATACAAGAGTTATTCCATGGTATTTATAATGACATATGATTCTAAATATTTTAATGAAATTTTATTGAATATTTACTAAAGTTGTAAGGGGTTTTTTGTGACTCAAATTTTTTCCTTTTCCAAAATCACTTTTCTTGCAATATAAAATTTAAATATTGATATATTATACCCTATGGTGATGTCATATTTTTTCCATAACAAATTATAGATAATTAATGATTCACATGAAGGGATTATTTCTTAATGATTTTTTTGATTCGTTAATATTCACTATAGTTGAAAATAATTCCCATTGATTTTTATAGATTTTTAATCCATGTAGATATTTTTACTTCTAAATAATTTTCTTCATTTCCCAGGGAATAAACAAAATAAATTTGCCTCCAATAATCCTTTTATTTTATTTATTTCATTTTAATTCAATTTTTCTATATCCTTTTAATATATGTTATTTTTTATTAAGTTATTTAATAATGCTCAAAAGTGTTTTATATCCTTTCAAATTAAAAGGATTTATCATCCTGTCAACATTTTTAATTTTTAAAATTCATTTATTAAATAAGATTCCATTATTAGTGATTTTTTATATGTTTAGCATCTATGTTCATATTTTAGTACCCTGTATCATTGTTTTTTTCCACATTAGGTCACTCCATAATTTTATTCTTCAGTATGGAACACTTCCCACTAGAGTTGAACACTACCATGGGATGAGAAGGTGGTTATCCTTGGATTATATACATTTCTCAAAACCATTCCAGTATTTGATGTGGGTTAGGTAACTTGGTGTCATGGTGTGCCACCAATATGCCACGTCATGACAACCTGAACACTAGCAAGAATGACCCATCGGTAAGAAAATATAATTCATTTGGGAGTCAAAAAATCTCCCCATGGTGATTTCTGGGTGAACGAGATCTTGGCTAACTCATATGATTCCAATATCAGGATATAAATTTGGTATGTAGGGCCCTCCATCAAAATATTGTCCTCTTTGGGCCACTCCCTCATTGTATTGTTCTTCATCAGGG
Source organism: Viscum album (assembly GCA_963277665.1). Lineage (NCBI taxonomy): Eukaryota > Viridiplantae > Streptophyta > Magnoliopsida > Santalales > Viscaceae > Viscum > Viscum album. The sequence goes on from OY728146.1 coordinate 531,353,388, forward strand.
CTCACTACCCACCAGGTTGGCTCACTACCCGTCCCCCTTCATAAAACAACTTATGTTTTTGGGAATATAGTTGAGTCTTATATAAATATCCAAAAATCCTCTATTCACTATTTCGGTATAGGTATATTTATGTCACTTTGTAACACCCATATGTCACATCATGATACCAATGCCACCATCCACCTTGACCCATCAAGAACACTATGTAATTTATTTATAACTCCAACTCCTTGGATGAAATAATACAAATTAAAACATAAAATATCATGAATTATTATGAAACAATTATATTAAATTTAAAAAGTGTTGTATATACACAATAAAATTTATTTAGGTTGATGACATTACAATGTTCATCAATGAATATAATTTGAGATGAAGTTACTTACAATGATCGTAATGTTGAAGTGGATATTAATAAATGTATAGAGTATGTATAGTAAGTGTAAATCCAAATAAAATAAGTGAAAAACGAACACATGATATTAATAATTCTTGAAACACATAATCTATTAATATCAAAAGCAATGAAAAAGTAATATAACCCAATTTAAAGACATTGATTTGTGAATTTTTTACCACATCGTAATTTTAAAGTAAAATTACCTTTGACTAAATAATTCAAATTGAAAGATAAAATAATATTATATATTTATTAATCAGGATATTAAATTTCAAAGGGGTAGTATATTAAATATATAAAATGAAATTAGCTGAATAACATTACAATTAGAATCAATGAAGGGAAATTTTGACAAAGTCCCATTCCTTAAGCTTCTTTTTGGTTGAAAATGATTTAATAATATATATATATATAAGTAATTTTTTTAATCATGTTATTAATTTTTAATGGAACCATATTCATAAATATAATATCATATAAGATACTCTTGAAACATTTTATGACTCATTTTTCACTAATGTTCATTATTTTCATTGATTTAAGTGTTAATTATCTTGATATCTTATGCTTGTTTTATCATGAAAACTCTTGTTATAGGGTATATGATATAAATACATCATATCACAAATTATATTAATGTTATAAATATTATATTTACTAATTATATGAATTTTTAGAATCATTTGTTATATTTTTACAGGGAAAGTGTATGACATTCCTCTATCAAGAAGGTAAGTCATACATATGCACAAGAAAATATTTCATTCCATTAACGAGTGAAGGAATATGGATATGGGTGATATATTAATCTTCCAAAATCTATATCATTTCATATATACCACATATATTATATAATTTTTTTTATTATATTTCATGTTATTCATAAGTGAAAAATGAATCACATAACTTCATGAGTAGGTAATCCACCATTCATATTGGTGAAAATATCGTATTTTTAAATAGAATGGAAGATAAGAAGGTATACGGGATATTATAATCAATAAAATAAATAAAAAGCAAATATAACATATAAATGTGTTAAACCCTTCATTATATACATCCTTGAAATGTATTTATAGAAGTGTATATGGATATAGGTTATGTAATTTGCATAATTACATCTCACTTTAAACTAGATAATGGTTTTACTAAATTATAATGATTATATAAGATTTTATGGAGGTGGAAGAATAAATAAAATGAAAACACATGTTTAATAATGTTTCCTCTTATTTAGGGAACTTCTATTTGCATGCAACAAAATGCATCTTATGGAGGGTTTAAGATCAAACTACATGATCTAGGATGTTGGTAGGGGATTAAAGAAATTATTTGGAAAGGTAATAGTATAATAAAAATGATTTGAAATTAGGAATAGGGGAGGATATGGGTGGCCTTTTATAAGTGGGACACTAGATAAAATGTAATTTTTTAAAAGATTCAATTGCAATGATGCTTTTATTTTCAAAATGACCTCCAATATGGGTCATTCTCGACCCTTATTTCCTGTAAGGTCAACATATTTCCATAAAATGGGTGTTGTACAAGTTTTTCAATAGTGTATAACCATTAAATTAATATTTTAATCCCTGGTAATTTTTTTTACCAAGCCCTGGGTAATTAATTTTCAATATTTTAATATACATAATGGTAAAATAATATGTTGAAATTATTATATAACAGAAATTATTCTTATAAAATATGTGGAATATTTCATTAAATATTCTATTAAAATAAGTTTCTGAATATAATTTAAAATTATTCTTGCTGACACGATTTAAAAGTGGGATTTCAATGAAAAAGGTATCATAATTGTTGATGTTTTTTATATAAATATTCAATATTAAATTGATTTCATTGAAAAAACTAGTAAAAAAATATAATTAATGTTACTTTAATACCAATTTAAAATTTAATTTAACTTCTAATATTATTTAAACCAAATTGGAACTCTTAAATAATAATTAGTATTTTAACTATTCATTGAAGAACGATGAATTTTAGAAAAATAAAAAAATCACCCTATTCTAATTTTGAAATTCTGATATCAAAAATTAATTTCATTTTATAAAATAAATTATCATAAATTGGCAAAAAATGATCTTAATTTGAATTTGTAATGAAAAACTAAGTTGTATATTATAAAAAAAATACAGTTCACCGTGATTTTTTTTCATTTAAACAATTATTATTTTATCTTCAATAAATATAATACCATAAATTTCATAATTTAGTTTGTATTATTCATTATTAAATATTTATCTTCAATGTTGTAATGTTTTACTATATTATAGTTTATTGAGAATCATGGTTTTGTGTTATATAAGATTTCAAAGATATTAAATTGGCCAAACAAATATTACGTGGGTTGTTCATGTTCGGTGTTTCTTGATGAATATTATGTAGAGTAAAATTTATTTTTTTATAATTTTATGGTGTTACTTTCACCCAACCATAAATAAAATTTCTTTCCCACAATTTTATCTTCTTCTCAAAAATCAAGGGTTTGATATTTAGATATTCATTTTTTAAAAACTCACATCGTAATAAGGGTTAATAAAAAATTCTATTAATTGGATAAAATGGTATGTACATAGGGAATATGGAATAAAAAATAACTAGTTTTATGAGTATATAATCATTTTTGGAAAGAAAACATATTGAAATTGATTAAAATCATGAAAAATTATAATGTGATTGTGTTTATTGGTCAAATGAATGTTAATGATCTATTGAACATTAAGGACCTCAAAACGATAAATCATTGATAATTTAAATGTCTATTAAATTCATAAAATTTTAACAAAGTATGAAATTATATTTGATTCGTGATCATTTTCCTAATGATGAGGAATTATTTTTATTCCAAAAAATATATTTAAATATACTTAATTTATATGTTTCTATTTCATAAACCCCATTATATCTTTTTGTAGTGTTTTAATCAATTTAAAATTTGTCACTTTCAATAAGAAAATAGTATCTAAAAATGAAATACTTATTATTAAAACACTACAATTAATTTTTCCCTAAATATGTGATATATAAATGATTGAAAAGTATTTCTATCTGACTCTAACTATTCTCAAAAACTAATATTGATAAGACAAGTAATCCAATATAATCCATATATATGTAAATCTCATCCGTAACACCACTAGTCCATTAATAATATTTATTAGTAAAATAACTTCACTAAAAATAATGACATATTGACTATGAGATTATGAAGTCTAGTGGTAGGTTCAAAAACCTTATCATCCTTCAATTATGATTTCATGCCCAAATACCTTCCCAGTTGCGATGGGTTTCACATGGTATACAGGTTATAATTCCAATGATGTTCACAAATAAGGATGTCCCATAATTACTATGACACCAAAGATATGATAGAACCTAAAAGAAAAAAAATTACTTTATTCATTAGTATAAAAAAATTAAAAGCATTCATTCTCAAATAACTATTAAATATACTAATACAATGGGTTGTAATCCAATAAATTCTTTTCAAAATTATAGATAATAAAGTTATATTCCCACCCCATAAATTTAGAAAAGGGTTTTTTATGAAAATTAATATAGGATTAAAATTAAACCTACAAAACCAATAATGTTTCCATAACACATAAGTTAATGAAGATATATATTCTTATGAAATTTTATATAGCCCTTAGAAGTTTCATGATTCCTATAACCAAAGTTGAATTTGTAAAAATATCTCAACAATTTTAGTCTTCAATCCTAATAAATAAATACATCAATAGTTTTATTTCAATATAGGTCATTCCTTATCCATGTGGTTTATTATTAGAAGACAGAACATATTTTTATAATTATATGGTTCCTCACATTTACAAAAATTAATTATAAATATAACCCAATGATTATATTTGATGCCTTCCATCAAACTCTTATTTATTCCGATGAGATTAATAAATTAATATCCTTCTTTTATACTCATCAATAATTTTTCCATTCTATTCAGAAAATATAATGTGTTTTCCTTTCCATATTTGTTACATGAATGAAATTTATCCTTCTCCCCTCCATTTCTCCATCACTCGAGCTCTTAGTGAGCATCATACATCTCTTCTTTAGTGATTTCAAGAGTTAGTTATTATATAGTTTTCTGGTCATATTTCAGGATAAAATTGGTTATAATCATGATATCCTTTACCCCTTTAATCATCCCATTTTCAATAACATATTCACCACATTTTCATTCATATTATATTTTAATAGAATTACTAATGGTTCCATCCATTGAATAAAACTAGAAATAATATTCTAAGTCACTATAATCCTTGTATAATACTATATAATCATGGAAAGTCAGTTATATGATATCTAAATCGTGATATATTCATTGATAATTATGACACCTTAAGTTCCGTCTAGAATGTTCACTTTCATCATCTATTAAAATTCATTATAATGGTTAGTAAATTATATGTGAATTATCCAAATCATAACCTTCAAGAGAGACAAAATAAGTGTGTTGTAAGGCAGGATATCATGTACTATGCGATGATTAGGTCAAGCCTAATGTCTCCATTTAAAATTTATGACCCCTAAGTTTATTTTCCCCAGATCTATGTCCTCTTATAGTATCCTTAAAAGGATATATTTCCATGAAAAACTATATAATACCTATATTACTAAAAAATTAGGATGTTATTATATACTTGTCCTCAATGTTTAGTTTATGGTAATGTTCTCTAATTTAGGTTTATTAATGGTTGTTCCCAATACTTCTACAAAAATTACTCTGATACCAACTATAATGACCATGAATATAGTAACATAACCTCAATGACTTTTTTATTACACTGGAATAAGATACAGGGAATAAAATCTTGATGGACATAAGAATTTAGTATTCATCGAAAAATTGTTACATTAAGGATTCAAAAATTACTTTTGAAAAAAAGAACTATAAAATATCGTCTAGAATATCATTATTCCCTCAATCATATATTTTTATATTATGCATAATAAACTCCCCTAATAACTTGTAAATGAAGTAAAATACAAGTGAGCTCAAATTCATAATAAGGTTTAATTAATGAAAAATCTATCATGAATCAATAACCATAATAAATATAGAAAGGTTAATAAAAGAAAAGACATTGCATTTAAATAATTTTACTATAATAATACTTTTATATAGGTAAATAAATGAAAACATTATATTTTTACTAAATAACATTACAATCATAATATGACATGGCATATTAAATATGGTACGGTAAATTACAATATACACATTCCATTTGATCAAAAAAAATATAACACATAAAGAGATAACATCATTGTTAAAATATCATGGATAATAATTAATTAACAATAAATGAATTAAATAATTAATTATTATATTTAATGATCTCATTCATCATGATACCTCTATTATCATGGCTTATATCAAGACAGTTTAAAACTGATAGGTATGTATATTCCAAAAACCCATTTTTCTAAGGCTAGCCAATTGATCCTTCTTATGAAAATACTAATGCATCGAGGGTATTTATATAATTAATCCCCGAACATATGATTTGGACCAATGAATTAATCAAATGTGAAATAATATATTTAAATAAAAATTCAATATGGCTTATTATCTAGAATCTAAATTGAGTAAATGATAAAATTTAATCAATATTTTCCAAATTATTCAAATAACAATCATTGTAACCACCTAATGTATCTATGGTATACTTTTTAGGAAATAATCATATTAATCATACATGAATATGTATATATATTAAATATGTAATTTTCATTGAAAAATGATTTGAATAAAGTGATTGTTTTAAGAGAATGTTAACAATCACAAAAGAGAGTTAGATTCTACAATAACTCTAACCAATTGGTTATTTTAAATTCAAATCACCTTTTATAAAATAATTCCAATTGAAAATTTAAATATCAAGAATTATTATGAAATCATTATATTTCATATTTAGGGGAGATTATATACATTTTATAAAAGAATATAGGTGCATAACATTACAATATTCCTCAATTAATGGTAAATGAGATGAATTACATCACAATAATCATAAAATTGTAGTGAAAAATAATCAATGGATTGATAATTTTTATCTGAGGATAACAAACATAAAAAATATTCAAATACAACATAAGTTATCCAAAATTTATTACACAACTAACCTAAAAATATAAAGGACAACAATGAAGTAATATAACCCAATGAAATGAAATTGTGTTATGAATTTCTTTACCACATTTTAATGTTCAATTCAAATCCCCTTAGAAGAAATAATTAATATTGAATCTTAAAATATAATTATTTATTATGGAATCATGATATTACATTTTTATGGGATATTATATACACCATAAAAAAGAAACTTGTTATATAACATTATAATATTCCACAATGAAGGATAATTGAGATGAAGTCCCCTACCTAATGCTTCCTTTTAATTTAACCTGATTTAATATAATGTATAATGATTTTATACATGATATTAAATTATAATATTACTATATACATAATTTTAATATCATATATGATATTTTTTTACATTTTACCACCCTTTTGTTAATAATATTCAATATTTTTATTTCATCAAGTGTTAATTTCCTTAATTTTTCATACATTTATTAACATGAATTTTATTTTTTAGGAGTATATGATATAGATCCATCATCATAAAAAGGATATTAATTTTATAAATATCATAATGACTAATTTTATTCAGTTTTTAATTAATTATTAAAAGATGAACATGGGAAATGAAATGCTTCTCTTTGTGGACTGGTAGGTCGTACATAAACACAAGAGACGAGGTAGTTCCATTAATAAGTGAAAGGATAATGAATTGAGTGATTTATTAAACATACAGAACTATTATCATGTCATATATATCACATATATTCTTTAAATTTATCCTTTTTACATTCAATGTAAATTGTAAGTTAAAAATATTCACATAACCTCACAAGGAGGATATTAATGTTCCATAAGTATAATACCTTCATAAATAACATAAACATGTGTTAAATCCATCAATATATCTAGCATTGAAAGTATGTGATGGATGAATATATTGATATGTGTTTTCTCCTTAATATACTAACATATTAGTATATGGGAGATACTAGTATTGTAATGTTATCATAATTAAATATTATTTTATAGAGCTATTATAATAAATAAAATGAAAACTCTCGTTCAATAATGTAGCCTCTTCTTCGGTGGAATTATATTTTTTTGCACGAAGAAATTATGAAGAAGGTTTTATGATCAATCCTATTACTCTAGGATGTTGGAAGTGGAGTATGTTTGTGATATTTATAGTTTTGGGATAAACTAAATGGATTTGGAAGAGTGAATAAGAGTGTAGATAGTTTTCCTTTATAATTGGGGTAGAGGACACACTTGATATTGTTTAATATAATTCATTACACCGACATATTTATGATTCCATATGCCACAAAATGGGTAATTATTGACCATTATAGATAATGATTAAAAAAATATGGTAATATAATGGGTTTTCAACAAATTGGTAGGTCATTTTGAAAACTTTTCATCTTAGATTATCTGATAGATAAATTAGTTTCTACCATAATAATGAAAGTTAATTTTCACTTATTATAATATTTATGAAGGTAAAATATTAATCTAAACGTATTATATAATATAAATTATGCTTATTCAAAATATATAATCCATTTTTCCAAATTCAATTAAAAAAATTTGCAAAACACAATTTAAAATTTTAAAATTAGAAGTAATGAAAACTAATGTTTTCAAAGGGAAAATTCTCATAGGTATAAAAGGCTTTAATATCAATATTCATTATGAAATTCATTTAAAAGAACTAAACATGTCAAATTGTAATATAGTTGAACTATTCTTTACATTGAAACAAATTTCAAAAGTAATTTATCAATTTGAATTATTTAAAAGAAAATGATGTTTTAAATAAAAACCAATATTTTTAACTATCCATCAAAAAATGAATGATTCTAGAAAAATACTAAAAATTTAACCTTAGGAAAAATTTTATATTAATATATCAAAAAAGATGTTTTTATCATATTTTAATGAAATTGAAATATATTAATTGTTTATTATGTGTGAAAATCACAACTAAACTGCTTTTAGAAAAAATAATGTTTTAAAAAACATTTCTTTTTATTTTAAATGATTATTATTTTATATCTAATCAATAGATTGCCATAATTTTCATAGTTTTATTATAATTATTCATAAATTATAAATTAATTCGTTGGATATGATTGTACATTATTTAACCATTTATTTAGACTTGTGGTCACATATTTATTAAGCTATGGAAGAGATTATATTTAGAAAGGAATATTTTGTGGGTGTTTTATGCTTAGTCTTCTGTATCACATACAATTTTGAATAAAATGTTATTCTTTTAGAATTTTAGGGTTATTAACAAATGGAATTATAAGTTTAAATATGTTATAGGAGAAAGATCTCATTCATAATTGATGTGGAGTGTTATTTTTATAAATACATGAAACTTTTTAATAATCAGGAGTCACTATCAACCAAAATAAATATATAATTAATATATAATTGAGTAGAGAGATGATATGGTTAATCCACGCATCCGCTACACACACCAAAACACAAGTTATAAACATGTTGTTCTTTAACATCTAAGTTTCTATACTTTTATGATTTTATTTTTCACTATGGTAACTATATCATTTATATAAGTATTTTATTATTTAAGAATATAAAAAATTTATTCTTATTAGAAAAACTTTACCTAGAAGTTATAAATATTTAATACAGCTTATAAAATAATAATCAATTGTTTGAGGATAATTTATTTTCATTCAAAAGTATGAAACATGCAAAAACCTATTTTGAAATTTACAATGGTAACAATGATTTCCCAATTTAGTGGTAAATAAAATTATGATGAATGAACCATTTTTTAATTGATGGGCCATTGTTGATATTTTTTAATATATACTAGTAATGTGGTATAATATTGGGTTTTTAGGAATTTTATGTCATTTAATAAAATATTATTTATTATAAAATAAAATTATTGTCAACTTTGACACTATTTATTTAACCTTAACTGTTATATTAATTTTTTATTATTTATGTTTGAAATTAAAAATTATCCTTGGCACTGATCCTTTTAGTTTAAATCCTGGTAAAATCATTTTAACATGAACCATGCAAACTAATTTTTATTTTTTGTTGTATTCGTTATGAAAAAAATTTAATTTGACCATACAATATAATATTAGCCATGCAGATTCAAAATATATAATCCACTTTTAAAAATTAAATTAATATATTTGGAAATACTTAATTTAAAATTAATCCTGTATATGAGATAAAAAAATTTCTAAAGATAAACTGTTCATAAGTATTGAAAGTCTTAATATCAAAATTCAATATGAAATTGAGCTTAATGAACTAAATTATCATAAAAAATATAAAATTGAACTAATATTACTTTTATTATATTTTAAAAAATAGTTTAAATTTGTAAATGGTTTAAACAAAAATGTAGTTTTCAATATGAAAAAGTATTTTTTTACTATTCATCAAAAATTCATCTTTTCATAAAAATAAAAAAAATCAAACAATGATAATTTTTCATGATTATTAAAAAATATGATATTACATTTATGAAATATATATGTTATTAAAGTGTCAAAAACAAATTTTAATACTTTCTCACAAAAATAAATAGAAATATGTTTTCTGAGAAAAAAATAATTTTTTAGAGCATCTAAATATGTTAGTACAATTTTATTACTTATTTATAAATATATTTTCAATATCTAATAATTTAAGATTAAATTTAAAAAATGTATTTATTAATATTCATAACATGAAATTTATCTAGTAGGTTATAAGGGAATAGTTTAAATAATATTTTTTATAGTATACCTTTATTTGTTAAAACATGATGTTGTGTATAATGCGATCTATTAGTGAAATTAAATGTACTTGAAAAAAATCATAAAATCTCAGGGTATTACATTATAATCCCCCACTAAATAAAATTTAAATTATTTTTTTTGAAATCCAACACAGAATATAGGGTTGATGTCACATTATACTGATAAGAGATAAGGGGAAGTATAATGGCTAGTTAGAATAAAACATAACAAGGATTCCAATTGGAAAGAATTACTGTGAAGTACAAATATATACCTAAAAGACAACAATAACACCCAAGGACTAAAAAATGATATATAATATGTTCTTGGGAATGTTAATAACCCCATATCCATAAATATGTGATGAGTTAAAAGATAATTGAGTCAATAAAAATGATTGTTATAAGACAATAATTTTTTCCTCAAGATCTGTTTTCCTAAACATGAGGGAATATTTACCCTTATTATTGAGAACATCAGAAACCAAAATTATTTTATTTTATCTATTTCATAATATTTTACAAAAAAATTATCTTTAAATAGATTTCAACATTATCCCTTACTCCAACAAATGAAGATGGATTTTTCATCACTGAAGCACTAACATATCACATGATCCATAATAGATTGATAACCCATTCCTTCAATCTCTATTTATTATTAAAACAAAAACAATTTAACATGTTATCCAATAATGATAAATATTTATATGATGAAAAACACATTAATATATAGAACATTTTCCAAAGTACAAATAAATCTATTCCATAAATAGTTAATTTTAAAAACTTTTGAAAAAAAAAATTTATATAAGAATGATGACAAAACTAATTGAAAAAAAATTAATCCCACAAATTTCATAAATTTTTTAATAAATTACCCATGCCAAATATGTAAATACATTGGTCTTGTATGCTCTGGAAACTGGAAAATTACTTGAATACCAAAAAAATTAAATGAAATGAGACATTATTTCAAAAATGAACTATTCCCTCTTTCCTAAAATAAAATAGAAAAAAATTTAATATATTCCATAAATCTAAAAAGGTCTTAAAATATTTAAAGGGTAACATAAAAAACTTTTTTATAAAATTGTTAATCAATTATAAGGTAGTAAATACTATATATTTTTCATTATCAATATCAATCATCTATTTATATAAAAAACATTATCTCGACATCATGAACATATTGAGGTGTTTATTTCCATTAATCAAATGTTTCTAATAAAATATCATCTTTATATTAAATCAGTTATCTCTTCCATAATCACAATTCATCATATTTTTTAAATTCAATACTACAAAACATTTATAAAAAATTACTTATATATTTCACAATTCATCAATTCCAATAAATACATGCTTAAATTTTTCTACATTATTCCTAAAACATTTACAATGATTCATCATATTTTTCCTTAATACCTTATACATTTTATATTTAATTTATAATATCTATATAATTAACCACAAAACATATTAATTTTAATAATTTTGGATATTATTATTCATATTTTCAATTTCAAAATAGATTTCAATACTTTACATATATTCCAAATTTATAACCTTCATCCATTTGATGATGCCTTTGGGAAACCATAATTATCATCTGTTGTGTTGATAGAAATGATATATTTTACTCAAAAATTATTTACTATATTCCCTTATTATAAAAACATAAATATATTCCTATTTTATTATGACATTACCTTGAGTGCTTTATCCAACATTCTTGGCATATAGTAAATTCAATCATCTTTCCTTCATGGTCTCCACCACATGAGATCTCAGAAAACTCAATCCTTATCTTCTTTGTTGAGTCTAAGAGTTGGTTATGGTACAATTTGTTATCAATAAATCATGATAACAAATTATTCATAATATCAATATCATTCACTCAGTGGTCATCCCATTTTATTCTCCTCCAAACTTTATCTCTCACTTTAAATATTAACCTAATTACATATGTTTCTTTCCATTGATAAAAATAAAAAAACATAGTGTAATAAAAATATTCATATTGGAAACCCAAATAATTAATAATAATCATTTATATGATGGCTATATCATGAAAAAATCATTTTGAATATGAGACATTATATTTAACCAAGGCTATCCATGCTTAAAATTTACTTAAATCATGTATAATGATATGTAAAGAAAATGTGTATTAAATATGTAACATCCCCTAAGTAGTGTCAAACTATGTTCGTAGTAAGGGAAAAATCACCATGAACATGATTGATGGGTGAGATATTCTAAAAAAACTCTTTTAATGGTTCCCTCTCCTATATGAATATATTCAAAATACATGATGACTAGTAGTATTCAGACAGGGGTTTATTTCATTGGAAACCACATATTATTTTCCTTACCAAAACATTGGGATTTTATCCTAAACTTTTGAATATCTTAAGGGTTCTTACAACAGTATTATCATCCTAGGTTCCAAAGGATATCAAAACCTATTATTTTATAACCACTATAGAATCTCATTTCATTATATATATATATATTACATATTTTTAAATGTATATTCATTACATTTCACAAACACTCACCGAAGGATCATAAAAGATTAGTTTCTTTAGAAACATGGAACCATAAACCATTGTTCACAAGTAAACTACATCATCTCCCTCTAAACTAAACATAACTAGAATCTCTTTAGGTATAACATTCCTAATACCTTTCTTAAAATCCTATTTAAAGGAAATAAAATAATGTGTGATCTCAGATTATTAGTATGGGAAAAAAGAGATTTATTTTCTAAAAATGATAAAATGGGTACAAGAACAACATAAAATCATTTAAAAAACATATCGTACATGTTATAGATCATAAAATTTTGATTTTGAATAAATCATGGTAGATCAAAAGTCTTGATTCGTAATTGAATCAAATAAAATAATCCATCATAACATGAAATTGGAATAAGAAAGAGAATTGTTTCCTATAAATAAGCTCATAACACTTTGACCATTTTAAAATCGATACAGGTTTACTCATTATGTTAAGGATATGAAATTAGGATATCACAGAAATTTATGGACATGAAATCGGTTCTAAGGTTGAAATTATGGACATGAAAGCATGTGAGATTATAAATTTTTATATATAAAAGTAGTCCCACACATAACCTTATGGAAATGAAATTAGGTCCATGCATAACATTTTGAACATGAAATTTGGATCCAGCATGACATAATTAACTCTTCAGGAATCCATAATTACATTCTGAATTGAAGAGAGATATAGTTTCAACCCATTAAATGATGGAAATCATACATATTTTATCTATAATATATTATGAATAAATCATATCAGGAAACATGGAATTAAATGGGTCACACAATCATTTTATCAAATAATCAACCATGTAAAATGAGTAATGTTTATAAAAAGTTTAACAACAAAGTCATAATCAAATCAGAGAAACAATAATAATTTTATCCCTGGTTGATATCAATAATAACATAAATGCAACCCTAGTGGACTTAATCATAGATATAAAATTATTTTGAAACATCACATGGAACGTTTCTTGAAGAAATTTTCATTTAAATATGGAAAAAAACATTTTCAAACAATAAATTTATAAAAAAATTTAAATAAATTTCTTTTAAAAAACTATATAAACATATAATGGAATATTAAATGAATGTGTTGGTCATTTTGGCATAGAACTTCCATCATGTCATACATGTTCAAACAAATACTCTTTTCACATTTTCAGTAAAATCCAAAACAATCCTTTTTTCAATAATAACATGAATATGGATTTTATGTGTTTTTCTAAAATTTCAAAAATGAGAATAAATGAAATTAATAATTTATATTTAAACCTCAGTAAATTTTTGAAAATATCATTGTAATCATGTATGTGGAATAAAATTTGTTTTCGACCAAAGATAATAATAAAATTTGTTGTAATTAAAAACATTCAATTAGAATATTGAGTTTATAAAGAGATGAAAATTAAGGTAAACATATTTTCTAATTAAATAACTATAATAACGGGGTTTGATAGTTTCCTTAGAGATATATTATAATATATGATCATTTTAAGCTTAATCATAGACAATCCCAATAAAAAATGGGATTATGATATAAAATTATTACTACTTTAGTAACATTTGATTCATAATCCCCATGAAATAATGAAATTAAAAAACAATATATATCTTTATAATACATTATTTATTAATATAAAATTTCAATTGGCTATTATATACACATCATAAAATAATATGGGTTTAAAAAATATCTAATGTCCCAAAGAAGTAAATTTTAGATAAAAATATCTTACTATAAGTCACACCTTCCTTCGTACACTTTAGAACCAACAATGTAATAAATAAATGTTTAAATATTAATATATATATAAGAATCATAAGTATATATATAGTATCGTAGATGACATATGTTAAGAATTTGATTACTCATTTTTTAACAATTCATAGTTCAAATCTTGTTTTATATCATAACTATTTTTTTCATGTATGTTTTGATTTTGTGTTTTGGTCCTTTAACATTGATCATGGTTCTGTCATTTAATTTTTTTATCATTATCCAAATATAATATATATTTAATATATTTTTATTAATATTAATCATTTATATTTATAAAGAGATAATTAAATACATCATTCATGGAGATTTTAGGATGTACATATGCATGATTTGTGTTTCCATATTCTCGAAGGATGGAAAATAATAAAGGAAAAATAATATAAAACTCTCTATGTTAATTATTTTTTAAATATATCACATATATTATTTAAATTTATCCTTATTATATTCAATTTAAAAGGTTATTTAAAACAAATCACATTACTTTGTATTATAGTAATCAGTCCTACACACAAGTGACATTATCTTATTCCCACAGAATATAAATTATGAAGTTATTTTTTATATTGAAATTATAGATGTATAATTTTTACATAATTATGAAATAAATATTTTAAATCCACCATTGCATCTAACTATGATATATGGAGAAGAATAAAATAATTACATTGGTTCATGAGGCAGTAGTCCTCTATACACAAGATCGACGATTCTTTTGTCCAATTTGATGGAAGAGGATATGGTTCTGGGTCATTAATTCAAACAACACAACTACTAATTTGTAAGAACCCAGATCTTCTTTTCAGAGATGTTTTTCTTTTTCTAGTTTTTTTTTTGAAAAACAGTAATTTCTCGAATTTTCTTAAGTACACGTCATGTACTTTATAATTACTCATCGTATACATTATAAGTATTCTCCATGTACTCGGTTACTGCGGGTATCCATGTGCTGGCCATGTAACGGCCATGCATATGACAGTGTGTTGTGACCTAGAGGCCGCCTAAATCAGGTCTCGTTAAGGGAAAGTACTTGTCGTGTACTTCAAAAGTACATGCCGTGTACTTTCTTTTGTTCCATTAAATGGACTGGGGTCGCATCTAATTGATAGAAACCCCTCCTTCTTCATCTGATTCGACCGAGAGCATTTGTACATCACTGATTATTCCCCGAACCCCCGATCAAGAATCTATTCTCTGACTCGACTGTCGTCAGTTGCATTGGAATTACATCGGTAAGATCTTCTTTCATCTAAATCTTTGTTTCAGGATTTCACTTCTTACAAGAGTTATCTTCAATTGAGGGTTTTTAGCATTTTTTTAGATCTATGGTGTGACCACATATAATTCTAAATCAAGATACACCCCCCAAAATTTTACGTCCAAATGAACAACGGTGTGGTCAGATACAACCATGGAATAATGATATCCCTTATGGAATAATGATGCACCTTATTGAATAATATGTAAAGACCTGGAATTTCCGGGGAAAATGTTTTTTCCTTAAATACATGGGAATTTTAAAAGTCCATGAAAACTGACGGAGTGTGATTCTGAGGCCCGATATGCCCGAAATCAATTTCTGAATTTTTGTTTGGGCACATTCAGTAAACATATGAGCAGGTTCTTGTAACTTTTTAACCAGTGCTTGGAATTGAAATTGGAGGTCACCGTTGAACTCGCAGTGTTGGTATTCTCTTAAGGAGACTTTCACTTCGATGGCACTGAGTTGATAATAAAAGATAGTTTTTGGGTTTTCATGGAAAGTAATAAAATAAAGTGAGCTTCCCTTTATTTTTATTTGAGCCGCCATGTGGGTGTATGGAGGTGGGACCCACTAGATCTATAACCTTCTTGTGGAGGTTGGAAGATGGAGGTGGGACCACCACACCTTAACCTCCCACCATGGGTTATGATAGTGGGGCCCACCAGAACCTATCCTCCCACGAGGGGTTACGATGTAGGGACCAAACGAGACTAAACCGACTATTAATGAGAGGAGTGGAAAATCTCTCAAATCACCTCAATAATGAGGGAGATCCCCTTAACCTCCTCTACCATTAATGGTGCCTCCACCTCCGCTATAATTATTTGATCCAACACATAATTTATTATGCCAAATCCATAACATTAATTAGGTGGAGCCAATAAAATTATTTAATCCAATTTGAATATCGTTCCAATGAATTAATAAGATATCACAATCTCTTATTATTTTGGTTGGAATTTCTCTTTTTTTTGGAACCTGGGAGAAGAGAGAAATGCTCCCAATGAAGAACGAAGGACGGAGAACACCGTCGAGGAGCGACTTCGACTTCCTTCCTTAGATCCTACGGACGTGGAACGTCTTCCACAGCTGATGTGTGAGATTGGGATTGAATGTGTGCTGCAAACACTATGGAAAATGATCTCATTTTTCTTCTTCTTCGCGACTTTATCGATGAGAAATGATCAAGGTAAGGGGTTAATTTGATTAAAATTACCTTCCTTATTCTCTTCGTCAGTTGGAATGGAATCGTTACAGAGGTTGTAAGACAATTGAAGTTCATCTTTCTTACTTCTTGATAGGCCAAACATTACCACCCTAAATGTGGAGGGTGCAGGCCAAACCAACATGGCCCGACCCCTCTGCTGTTGTCGTTCATGATGAACTTCGGCATGGAGACGAAGCAACAAGCCGACGAATGTGGCGAAGACAAAGGTTGCACTACACGCAGCCTTCGTGATCCACGCCACCCCAACGGCGTTCCACACCACCGCCTGCTGAACCGGCCCAGGCCGATCCCCCGCCGGTAGTGCCACTTGTAGAGCCAAGCCGCTACCCCAAGCTCGTATGTGCCCCGCTGGCCTACCCGACCACCTCCCGGCCGCCCGCCAGCCCACCTGGATCCCTGCCCTACCGCCCACCGGGTGCCCTTCCAGGCTACTTGCCGGCCTACTCGACCACCAGTGAGACCACATGGCACCCTACAAAGTCACCTTCCATCTTGGTCGCGCCCTGCCCGGCCTCCCGCTAGCCCGCCAGCCTGTCTGCCCGGCCACTTGTCGGCATGTCCGCACCTTGCTCGTTGGCCTGCTCGGCCGTCTCCAATGCGCCCGACCAAACCACACCGGCCAGCACACCTCGTCTTGCTCGGGTCACTCCCCTCGTGGTGATGGCCGAACCAGTCTTGTTCATCCGGGCCGAGACGCCGACCCATGAAACATGCACTCTAGGCCGAACTGGCCCTGAGGCCAGGTAGAACTGCCCACGCGGCCCACTGGGTTGGGCCCAACAGTTCGGGCCATACCTAACTGGTTAGCCCATCCTCTGGGTTGGCTGAGACCTAACAGGTCAAACCGGGATGACCCAGACCGGGTTGACCAAGAATGGGTTGGATTGGGTCGGACCTGACCTAGGCCCACTACCGACTCTTTACTCAGAGGAGCGTGCATCCGATCACTCATCAGTTTCCCTGCCTTACCCTTGGAGCATTTGATGTGCAGAGTTCGAGTTATCCTGTAGTGGTGGACCAGTAGGCGGATGTTTTCCTTAATGATGTTCCGGGACTACATCCTCATAGTGAGGTGGACTTATACATTTAACTACACCCTAGGAAGACACCAATATCCACACCAGCGTATCAAATGTCTCTTGTAGAGCTTCACAAGGTACGGGTATAGCTAGAGGAATTGTTGGAGAAGGGATTCATCCAGCCTAGTGTTTCTCCCTGGGCAGCCCAGATTCGGTTCACCATGAAGGAGGATGGGAGATCGAGGCTTTGTGTCGACTACCGTCGCCTAAACCATTTGACTGTGAAGAAGAAGTACCCACTCATAAGGATTGACGACCTATTTGATCAGATGAAGGGAGCATAATGGTTCTCAAAGATAGACCTCATATCAGGCTATCACCAGCTCAATGTTTCAGACAGGGATGTGCAGAAGATGACCTTAAAATGTTGGTACGGCCATTATGAGTTATTGGTTATTCCATTTGGTGTAACCAATGCTCCAGCAGTGTTCATGGGACTCATGAACAGGATTTTCCAGGCTTGCCTCAATTTCTTTGTCATAGTCTTCATCGATGAAATACTGATCTACTCGACTACTAAGGAGGAGCATGACTACCATTTGCATGTATTACTGGTAACACTCCTTGAGAAAAAGCTTTATGGTAAGCTCTCGAAGTTCCAGTTATGGACCTGAGAGGTTTACATCATGGGACACATCATCTCAGAGGCTAGAGTTCTAATGGATCCATCGAAGCTTGAGGCGGTACTGTATTGGGAGCCACCCAAGAGTGTGATAGAGGTATACAATTTTCTGGGTTTGGCTGGTTACTAATGTAGGTTTGTTCCAGACATCTCCAGAGTTGCAACACCACTATCACCATTGACGAAGAAGGGGAAACCCATCATGTGGTTGGAGAGATTCCAGCAGAGCTTTCAGTAGTTGAGGCCGAGGCTGACTAGTGCCCCCATCATGAGGCTTCTAGAGGAAGGAATAGGGTACGTAGTATACTACGATGCATTAGGGAATGGGCATGGGTGTGTTCTAATGAAGGAGTGAGCAGTGATTGCATATGGTTCATAGAAGTTGAAAAAAACTTGAGCATAACTATGCTACCCATAACCTAGAGTTAACAGAAGTGGTATTTTCCCTGAAGATATGGAGATACTATCTGATGGGAGAAAGTTTTACCATGTACTCTAATCACAAGAGTTTCAGGTATAGCTTCTCTCAGAAAGACCTGAACATGAGACATCAGTGGTGGATTAATTTCCTCCAGAACTATGATTTCGAGATAGTCTACACTCCTTGAAAGGGGAATGTTGTAGCAGATGCACTCAACAAGAGATCTGGTATACTTCTGCTAGGTGAGGCGACAGATCAGCTGACTGCTTTGTAGATATCCTTTGTGTATAGAGATAACACAGCCTTTCTACAGCCTTTTATAGTCACTCCCCCACTTCATCAATGATTCAGGGAGGCACAACATGGAGATGCTGACTGTGAGACACAATGTGCTCAGATATCCACAGGGAAGGCACCTGATGGATTTTCTGAAGGTGGGGAGCATGTCATGCTTTTTAGAGGAAGTATTATGGTACCATTGTTACCTTAGGTGGATGTTTTTAGAGAGTTCCACATATCCCCTCTATCGGTACATCCAGGATTGGCAAAGATGTACCAGTATCTCCAAAGAAAGCACTGGTGGCTAGGTATAAAGAAGGAAGTAGTGGAGTTTGTCTCTCGATTCCTCACCTGTCAGCAAGTGAAGTCGAAGAACCATGTACCAAAAGGCTTGGTTTAGACTTTGGAGGTCCCAGAATAGAAGTGGGATGGGATATCCATGGACTTTGTCATATGATATCCACATACATCCAGGGGTCACGACTCGATTTGGGTGATCATTGATCGACTCACCAAGTCGGCCCACTTTCTACTGGTCAGAGAGCATTGTTCAATTGGGAGCTTGGGATGCCTTTATGTGCAAGAGATTATGCAGATACATTGAGTACCTTCATCTATTGTCTCTGATCATGACCCAGGGTTTACTTCCTGGATATGGAAGGGGTTGTAGGAGGCTTTCAGGACATAGATTCGTTTGAGCAGCACCTTCCATCCTCAGATGGATGGCCAGACTGAGCAAAACTTTCAAACCCTCGTGTAAATGTTCCCTGCTTGTGTCTTCAACTTCGATCACAGCTGGGAAGATCACTTACATTTTTGGGGTTTGCATACAACAACAGTTATCACTCCACTATAGGGATGACACCTTTTGAGGCGTTATACGGATGACGTTGCAGATCACCATTGATCTAGACTGTCCCTGAGGAGTCAACACTAGTGGGACCAGAGATGGTATGGGCAACCACAGTGAAGGAGCAGATCATCTGAGAGTGGATGAAGACTGCACAAATTAGGAAGAAGTCGTATGATCACAAAAGACACAGACCGCTGGAATTTGTGGATGGTGACCATGTCTTTCTATGGGTCTCAGCTCGATGAGGACTACAGAGATTTGGCCGATGCGGTAAGCTATCTCCAAGAATCATCGGATCTTTTCAGGTCCTCAGCAGAGTTGGCGAGGTGGCTGGCCACTTAGCTCTTCCACCTCAATTGCACCGATTGCACGACCTCTTCTACGTATCATAGGTGAGAAGATACGTGCACGACCCATCTCTCATCATCGACCATGGAGATCTAGATGTTGATTATGGGGAAACTTTTACAATGTTTTACGTAGAGATTGAGGATCAACATGAGCGGGTCCTATGTGGATGGTCGATAACCCTGGTTGGCGTTCGCTGGCAGCACGAGAACCTCCAGGAGAGAACATGGGAGCGAGAGGCTTAGATGCATACTCAGTAACCCCACTTGTTCCCTTAGATCGAGTTGTAGCTTATGGGGACATAAATCCCTGAGATGGGGAGAATGAAAACACCCCGAATTTCCATGGAATTTTTTTTCTTAAATACATGGGAATTTTACGAGTCCGTGAAAACTGATGGCGCATGATTTCGAAGCCCAGTGTACCTGGAATCAATTTATGAAGTTTTTTTCGGGTACGTTCAGTAAACGTATGAGTTGGTTTTTATAACTTCAGAACCAGTGCTCAGAATTGAAATCTGAAGGAACTGTTGAACTCGCAATGCCGGTATTCGCTTAAAAAAATTTCACGTCGACGGTAGTGAGTTGAGAATAAAAGTTAGTTTTTGGGTTTTCATGGAATGTAATTAAATAATGTGAGAATCACTTTATTTTTATTTTAGTCGCAATGTGGGTGTTTGGAAGTGGGTCTCAATGGATCTATAACCACCTTGTGGAGGTTAGAAGTTGGAGGTGGGACCACCACACATTAACCTCCAATGAGGGGTTATGGTGCTGGGTCCCACCCAAACCTAACCTCCCATGAGAGGTTATAATGTGGTGACCACACTAGACTAAACCCCATATTAATGGGACGAGAGGAAAATCTCTCAACTCCCCTCATTAATGAGTGAGATCCCATTGACCTCCTCTACCATTTATGATGCGACCACCTCCCCTCTAATAATTTGAGCCAACACGTAATTTATTATGCCAAATCCTTCACATTAATTAGGTGGAGCCAATTAAATTATTTCATCCTATTTGAATATTGTGACAATGAATTAATAAGATATCACAATCTATTATTATTTTAGTTGGCATTGCTCTTTGGGTGGAACTTGGGAGAAGAGGGAAAAGCTCCCAATGACGAATGAAGGACGAAGAACGCTGACGAGGAGCGACTTCAACTAACTTCTTCGGATCCTACTGATGTGGAGCGTCTTCCACAACTGACGTTCGAGCTCGGGATTGAAAGTGTGTGGTAGACGTGACGAACAACTATCCCCTCCATCATCTTCCCCATGACTCTTTTGACGACTAACGATCAAGGTAGGGGGTTAATTTGATTAATATTACCTTCCATATTCTCTTTTTCAGTTAGAAAGGAATCATTACGGAGGTTGTGAAACAATTAAAGTTCATCTTTCTTACTTCTTGATGATCCAAATGTTACCACCCTAAACGTGGAGGGTGTATGTCAAACCAGCATGTCCTGACCCCTCCGTTGTTCTTGTTCATGATAAACTTCGGCATTGCGATGAAGCAACAAGGCGACAAAGGTAGCGAAGGAAAAGGCCACACTACCTGTGGCCTCCGTGATCTCCGCCACCCCCAACACATTCTTCACTGCCACCAGCCGAACTGGTCTCGGCCGCGCCCCCACCGGTCGCGCCGCTCAAAGAGCCGAGCTGCTACACCGAGCTAGCCATCACCCCACCGGCCTGCCCGTCCACCTCCTTGCCTGCCTCGCGCCCTGGCCGGCCCCCATCCATCCCGACTGGTGCCCTTCCGTGTAGCATGCTAGCCCACCTAGGTCCTTGCGCGACCGCCTGCAAACCTTTGCGGCCGCCCGCCGGCCCCCCTGGCACCCTGCCCGGCCACCCGCCAGCCCGCCTGGCTCCCTTCCCGGCTGCCCGCCAGCCTGCCAGCCGATCTTCCTGGCCGCCTGCCGGGTTGGCCGCTTAGTGGCCCACTACCGGCCCAGCTGGCCGGGCCCCGCAGGTCTTCCCCCGGCCTGCCTGCCGTCTCCCTTGCATAGGGCTGAACCGCGCCTGCCTGTGCGCACTGTGCGCCGCACGCACCTTGTGTTTCCCGAGCCACGCCCCTCGCTATGATTTCCGAACATGTGTCAACCATCTAGGCTATGTTTCCGAACTGCGCCCCACATGCCCCAGGTCGAACCAGCCCCGAGCGCAGGCCATACTGCCCACGCGGCCTGCTAGGATGGGCCTAGTGGGCTGGCCAAACCTAACAGGCTGGCCCACCCAGTGGATCGGGCCAGACCCAACAAGTCTGACCGGGTTGACCCAGACCGGGTTGTCCCGACCGAGCCAGACCATACCCAGGCCCACTACTGACCCTTTACTTTCTTTGGCCATATCTTTGGCACTAGACGACATTTGGATGAACCGTCAGTAGTGATGGTATTTTTCAAGTGCGGAGGTACTTTTGAGTATACCCCACTATAGTTCGGGGTAAAGTTGAGATATGCTCAGGTTTGATCATGCACGAATCCAACAGGACCCCCAGGACTAAAAGGACAACAACACACATACCGGGCGTCCGATTGACATGCTTTCTATTGCATTGAGACCCCTATGATGTGGTAGACATTTGGAATACTTCTACGTGGGACTTCCTTATAGATGGAGTATCGATATGTAGCTTGTGGAGTACATCCTCTTGCAGATGAGCGAGCATTGTGCAGAAACCTAGTTGTAGGCTGAGACCTGACGACTGCTGACTGATTCCACTCGGAGTGATTTGTCTAGGCTAGTGGGGAGCGCCTTGGTGTCGTGGAAGACCCACAGTGGGGAGTGCCTTGGTGTCGCGGTAGACCCATGGTACTCGACAGGAGGAGTACCTCAGCAGACTACGAGGGGGAACACCTTTGTGATGTGGTAGACCATAGGTGGGGAGCACCTTGGTCATGCAGTAGACCCACAGTACTCAACAGAATAAGTACCTCAGTAGTTCACGGTTAGTGGGAAGTGTCTTGGTGTCGCGGCATTCCCATTGTACTCGATAGAGGAGGAGTTCCTCAACAACCGAGATTATGACAATATGACCAGGGATGTTACTTGATACTGACCTAGAATAAATTCCCAGTTTTATCTGATTCAGTAACTTTTGTGTTTACCTCCTGATTGAGATATATTACATGATAACATAGTTATATATATTGGCATATACCTCTATGAGGTTATCTGTTCATTTCATACTTTTTGGTTTGTCATTGTTGGATTTTGTGAGAACTTGAGGGTCTTGGGGTCCCTACTGAGTATCATTATACTCACCACTGTATGAGCTATGCCCGCACCTCGTTGTGTTGGATGCAGACGACGGACATCGCTGATTGAGGCTGAGAGTACCAAGACTGGATGGTACATGAAGGTGGACCATATGACGAGTTGGTACACA
Organism: Viscum album; assembly: GCA_963277665.1. NCBI lineage: Eukaryota > Viridiplantae > Streptophyta > Magnoliopsida > Santalales > Viscaceae > Viscum > Viscum album. Next base: position 531,377,559 of record OY728146.1, read on the forward strand.
GAGGAGACTGACAGATGTGGAGTGCTGAGGAGGCTATCTGTACCTACCCTTATGGTAGGATCCATGGTGGATGATCCAGGAGCTTCTTTTCACCTTTCAGTTGTTTTTCCCTTTTCAGTTGTACTTGTACTTTACATTTGGGCTTGTATTTCCAGCCCCTTTACTTTTCAGCACTCTCTTATTATACAGTTTCACTTAGTGTTTTTTATCAAACTATGTGCTCTGTTGTATGTGTATACAGTTATGAAGGATATTCCTTCCCAGTTTATGGATTTACACCTTTGGTGCGAGTCGTCATCCCCTGGCCTATAGAAGGTGGGCTTGGGATAGTCAATATTCCAGGTCTTTACATAATAAAATTATTTTTAAAATGTGTGAATATTAAAAATCATGGATTTCTAATTTTAGTATGATCATTATGTCATGCTGAACTGTTTGAATGTATCAAAACATTTTAGAACCAAATCATGGCTTGATCAGCTAGATTCTAGAATGATCTATTATTCATTTACCAGAAAGGTAATCTTATGTAGCCCCATATTGATCTGACATCTACTATTATGGGATGATATGTTATTATTTGACCAAACTCATTTCACACATCACAATATTACCTTAGTATTCTTTCAAAACATACCAAAACATCTGAATGTATTCAACTCATTTTAAAACATCTGAATTCATATATGTTTGAATTTTATTCTTTTTCATCATAATTTTGTCAATGTGATGAAAAAAATAATATGTTGAAACCAATATCACATACAATTCAATTCAATTCAAATAGATCCCCCATTTTATAATTACATTACCTTATAGTAACCTTCAACCAAAAAATGATTCATGGTCTCAAAAATATCCCATTTGGATTTTAATATTGATAATTTAATATAAATAAAATTCAGCCACAAAAAAATCATTGAATAATATTAATCCTTAATGAGAGAGCTCAGTGTAAAAAATCACAATAATGAATAAAATTGAAATAGTTTTCCAATTGAATAATTTCCATCTACTTCTATATACCCATATTTTACTTTTCATCTCAACTCATTTCTCAAAAATTGGTCTAGTAAATGTGATAAACCACATCTATAACACCTGGAAAACATATAAATTATAAAACTGGGCACAATTCACAAATACCCACATAATGAACCCAAAAAATTCCCATTTTCAAAAATCCCCCAAAATAAATTTCGTCACAAATGAAAAACTTATTCTTTGAATTTATATTATTATACCCTCCTTTGACCTGAAGATTATTTTTTTTTATTAAAAGCAACACTTTTACGGGAAAAGTGAGAAACCCAAAGTTCAGCAAAAATCCAAACATTCCAAAACAAAACAGGAAAAAACAGGATACCTCATTCCAGCAACAGCATCAACCACCATCCCCATGCAGGACACTCGGCGATCCCATGCAAGCATGGTCCCTCCCGATGTTTCCATCCCACCAAAACAGCCATGTCCCAAATGGCCTACAAAGATGATGGCAGAGAAACCGAGCCTACCAAGGAGATCCTGCGGCTAGCCAACAAAACCACACAAACCGTAGACATAGGAAAACCACCAAACCCTTGGAAGCAATAGGAAAAACAAACCCAATTAGTCCGGAGGTGACGCCTCATAGGAATATGAAAAATTACCAAAGCATAATCGAAGTCTGTTAGTGCTTTCCTCTCTATACAGATTCCACTTCATCAACCATACCTTGGCACCAGGGTCTTCCCCAATGATGTCTTCAAATCGGTCCGCCATTTTGTCCCATGTTCGGATATATTCAACTTTGCTGATTTTCCGATTGTTGAAGCCTCTCATTAGAATCAGATCCTGTTTGTCAATCCACTTGGCCTGCTCACTGTTGACCTCCACTTTGATAGGTCTTCCCATCATATCGGCCTCCTCCTGAGGGATGTTGACATAGAAAAATTCCTCTACCATATCCTCTTCAGAGAAGATGATAGGATCTTTAATGCTTTTTCCCATTTTAGAACTGCTGCCCATTCCATTATTATTCACCTTGGCCCCAACCTGGGGATCCTCCTGCATGAGAACCTTGTCAGATGATGTTTCCTTCTCACCTAGTTTAGATTTTTTACCTGACCGTGTTTCCATCGGCTTTGGTAAAAATGAGTAATCCTTGCGTTCTCTCCCTTTGAACTTTTTAGGTAACATCCCCTCCTCCTGGACCTTGTCAACTCCCGAACCCCCCTCAGTCTGCCCATCCCCTTCAACCTGGTTAGGCTCAATGGAGTCCAAACAGCCAAAGGAATTGAATGTGTCAACACCATTTTGGGTCCAGCACTTCCCTGCTGGTGTCTTGGTGCCTCCCGAAGAAGCAGCACCTTTATCATTTCTAGGTGAACAGACCGCCTCCTCATCAGGACCAGAACCAGGAGCCATGAGAATTCCCTTCTGAGTTTCCACATGAACCCTTACCATCTCGGAATGGTTACCATTTAAACCAGACTCAGCGTCCATACCCGCAGCATTGCACTGAGAAGACTGTGCCAATGGTTGTTTCATACCATTATGATCTCCGATCAACCTGTTGCATACATCCTTGACCCTGGCTTCAGGTGAGGTAGGAGCTGGCTTTGAAGACTCTTCAATTTGGGTACTGCGATTAGGCATTGAGGTATCCTGCTTAGAAGGAGAAGCCAAATTTCTCTCAAGCATGCTCACGCCATTGTCCACAGGTGTTGCAGCCGCATCCTCCTGCAGTGAACCACTAGAGCCAAAGGGTTTCGCGATGCCCGCTGTTTGCAACTCTGGTGGGGAAATTCTGTTATCAGCCAAGGTTGAAGACTTCTGAAACATTTTACGACAGCCCTGTTCAAGATGGCCCAGACGGCAACAGGACGTGCAGTAGTCATACCAGTTCTCAAAAGACACCGGTTGGTGGCACCGAAGCTCATTTTCCACCTCAATCCATACCTCTTCAACAGGCGGTTTGGATACGTCGACTTCCACACATATTCGGGGTGCCATCGGATGGCACAGTGTTCTCGATCGCTCATCAATAGTATATAGTCATAATTATCTTGAGAAATTAGGATATAATCAATTTCATGAGAAATTTAGAGACCTAAAAAATAATTTATTACTTATAAGATTAATAACTCAAACAATATCTTCCATTAAGTCATTTTTTATAAAAGAAATTATTTCCAAATAAATAATATCATCTACATAAAAAATTAAAATTATATATAAATATTTAAATTCCATAAAATATATTTATTTATCCATTTTTTATTTTCTAAAATTTATCTATTTTAAGCATGAGTGATGCTTTAAATAAAATGCACTTATACATTTTTTATCCCATATAAAAACTTATTCAATATAAAAACACATCTTTTGTTTTCTATAACAAATAAACCGTTATGTTTATATATGAGAACTTCTTATTCATTTTCACCATTTAGAAACATTGATTTTAAATATATTTGGAAAAAAGTTATTTCCATTGAGATTAGTATGAGGAAAAATTATTATATTATAAATCCTATAATCTTAAGAAAATATCTCATCAACATCAATCCATTTAACCAAAGAATAAACATCATGGATGAGTCCAATTTTATTCATCATTACATCACCCTTTTAATTCATCATGTTATAGAAAAAAATATTTTTTTAACATAATAATGTTTTGTTGACTTAGGTACCAAATCCCATGTTTTTTCTACTCATTATATTTCAATTAATTAGTCATTGCTTCGACCCATTTTTTATACATTAATTCTTCATCAACACTTCTTGTATAAATGTGATAAAATAATAAACTATGTTTTGTTTTACTCAATATTATCTTTTTCTAAACTACTAGTCTATGATCACAAATTAGATTCTAATCTTCTACCTTCATTTTTATCTATGGATGAAATGAATTTGAGAATTATTCATCAATTGATGAGGTTTAATCCTTACCATTTTTATGCAAATTAGAAAAATCACTATTTTAGAACATTTGATGAGTTGTTAAATATTTTTATATTTATCTCCCTTACTTTCAAAAAATATTCGTTTGAAAAAAAAAATTATTTTAGATTTGTTATACTTTCACATCATAAATATAAAAATCAATAGTTTATCTTTATTGTAATAATATATCCACCTCTATTTGGAGAATAAAATATACAAATCACAACTAAGCATCTTTTATCTAAAATTTTAATGTTTATATTTTTAAATTTGATAAAACATGGGATATAAAACAAACAAAAGTACTTTAATATATAATGATTCTTATAGTACATTTAAATTAGAGTATTATTTTAATTTTGATATTATATATATAATTTTTTTGGACGTACACCACTATCTTAATAAATTCCCTCTAAAATAATCATAAATTATTATTATCTTTTATTATCATTGGATACATCACTACTAAACTTATATTCATATATTAAATGATGTAATTTTTTCACGGGATTTTATCATGCACTAATATCAAGTTATATTCCATTATTTTCATAGTAATCTTTAAATATTTTTTGTGTGCACATTTCTTGATTATATATTTGAGTTCTATTTAATGAGAAAATATACTCTTTTATTCCACTTCTTAATACTTTTAGGTATATTAAAATTAATTGATTTAAATTTCATAAAAATAACATATGTAATGCATGTTACATTAAAAAATAAGTTACAAAGTACTTCTCTCACTTTAATTATTTCTTTCTCTTAGGATAACAAATATAATAATAAATAATCTCCAATGGATGAGAAGATTGAATATCCAATTTCTCGTTTGAAGATCCAATTATCATCCCTTTTTTATGATTGAAGAAAATACAAAAAATTTCCTTCTTCTTGAAAAGAAGATCATAAATATTTTATCAATAAAATCCTATTCATATTCATGTTTCATAGATAACCAAGTCATAAATTCAATAATATGTTCCCCACATTAAAATTAAATTATTATGAAATTTAAGAATATATTTGTTTATAAGACACCGCTTTTAGATTTCCTTATCATAAAAGATTTCCATAAATTTCTCTAATCATTCGTAATTTAAAAATTCATTTCATTATGTTTATCATAGAGTATAGAAACATTTATCCAATTATGTCTCAACTCATAAATGTAAGGTGTGTTATTTTATTTCTTCATGTTCTCTATAATATTCATTGATCCAACTCATATTATTTTTATTGAAAAAACATTTAAGAATAATACATAACCTTCATTGTATTTATCAAAATCCAAAATAATTTTCATAGAACCAATTATGTGTAACTAACATCCAAAATCAAGAATCCATGAACACTATTTTTGTGATGAATTAAGTGAAAATCCACAACAATTTGTTTCTCATTTTATTTTATCGTTTTCTTTGAAATAGTATAATATTTTTAATATATAATAAAAATGTAGGGAAAATAGAAATATCATTCTTACCATCATGACATTGTATGTCACACATTCCACAAAATCCTTTCAACATCTAAAATTGATTTAAAATATTCATGTCAAAATATTCATATTTCCTACTAAATTAGATTCTTTGAACAAGATAACATCACCTATACTTGTACCCTCTAGATGTTATATTTTTATAAAAATACCTTTCTATAAACCAATCTTTATTTTAAATTGTTCCAATGAAACCAGTGTCCTATAAATATACATGTGATATGAATCCCATTCCATTAAAAATTATATTTAGACTATTTATCTTGTTTTATATTAATATTTTTAATTTTAATTTTGGATCCTTTGGTAGAAATAATATTACTGGGAACTCCCAAAAAAATTCTCAAATATTTGAATCTATTTCATTAATTTTTTTATAAATCATTTTTCACAAAATTTTTATTAAAGTTAGAATTTTAATATTTCGTATATTTCTAAATTTATATTTTTTGACACCAATGTTGACATATATTATTTTTCCATTAAATTATATTTATATTCAACACATCCATGAAATTATAATCCTTTTTGAGTATGGTATTTAATTATTATCATGATCATCAAACAACTTGAATGTTTCATAAACCTCTTTTACTACCTAATGTGTTCTCCAGATTTTTTAATCTAATTTTTCACGCCATCCTTGATCTTTTTAAGGCCTTTCTACTTTCCAAAAAATTAAACAAATTACTATTAAATTTATTAATATATAACATTCTCTTATATATATTCCTTTATATTCTTTTAATATATTAGTAACACCTCCAATTCATTGATATCCTTTGAAAACTAAAATTACCTTTTAACATCACCAGAATCAATGATCGTAGTTATTATAGCGAATTTTTTGAAAACAATTTTCTTTCCCATGTAATGAGATCATTAAATGAGAATCCATAAACATTATATTTACCAAAAACATCATCTCATATTTTTATTCTCTTTCATCACCTTTATATTCATCACCAGAAAACCCATCATCATTCACATTTAAAATCAAAAAAAATTATCTTTCACATCACTTGATGTTATAAAATTTTTATTTTTATTACCTACAATATTCTTAATAAATGATATAAAATAAATTTCCCTTTTTGAATTTTGATAAAATATTACCCTTTATCATAGAGTTAAAATTCATTTTGTTTAATTTAGAACATTGTCTTCCTGGAGTAACTCTATGATGACTCAACTTTATTATCACCATCTTATTAATTTTTTTTTGGGGAATGTGGTTAAAAAATTTCCCATTAGTCCAGATTTGAACCATTTTAGTGGTATATTCCCTTACTATTTTACTTTACATTTTCAATTACATCCTAATATGAATGACATAAATTTATAAAATTAGTATGATTATCTTATTGATCTTTAATTTATTATTATTCCTATTTCACATACTTCTAAAACATCACTTGTTTCATAGACTTAAAAGATACTTCTTTTTCATATGTACTCTTATTCTTGAATAGAACTCCATTATTTGTTTCATAGGAAAAAATTATTCATAAAAATAATCTAATGAAGGTGTGTTAGAATCATGGTCTTAAAGATCCAACACCATGGTATCAATTTTTTATAGAAAAATTATAATTATCTCTCTAAATATTGAATAATTATTTTTGTAACTAAAACCACTAATGGTGATCACTAAATAATTAAATATTATGATTAATTTACCAATAGATTCATCATTATGAATTATAATTACTTGTATGTTAATTGTTTTTTTAATTTATATATGTTAACTTCAACATTTCCATTATAGATATTTTAAAACTTATCTTATATTAATTTTTATATATTAATATATAGGAAATTTTTCAGCTTATTCTTCTATAGTGATAAAATAATTGAATTTGAGATATATTATCATTCGCAATGTTATTTTTCTTGAATTCTATAATCATATATTTTTCTTCTTTAGGATCATACCAATTTATGTAAAATAAATCATATCTTAACTAATATATAATTTGTAAGGTGGTATCGTGTCCCTATAAATATGATCTTTTTTCCGTGAAACATCAATTCACCCTTTTTGTTCCCTTAATTAATATTATCCCTATTGGGTATAAGATTTATATCCAACACTAATTCAAAACACAATACACGTATCATGGTGAAAATTTAATAATATTATCATATTAAAAGGAAAATTTCAAAATTTCTTTGAAAAACTTTGTTTAGGATTCTAAGATACAAATATTTATTAATATTATTACAAATTTCTCTGATAGAAGGTAAATCCGAATATATTTTATATTTAATGAACACAACTAAACTTATATTAAAAAATTTTAAGCATAGTGGTTCAATTAATTTTTATACTTCTCTGCCATTTCAAGAAAGACAAACATAATGGTAATAATGGATTGATAAGGATTACGTTTCCAAAAAAAATGGAAACATCATTAGAATGGTCTAAAAAACTTGAGGCCACATGATCCTCTATGAATCATGGAAAAAATGGAGAAAAATATACTTGAGCTCATGTTTCATAAAAAATGCCTCCAAAAAATATTTAAACCTTATAAATAATCAAAAAATGATATTCAAATTTAAAATTCATAGAATCATTAACTACCAATAGGAGACTTCAATTTATTATTTTCAGTACCAACTTTCTTTCTCTTATTTTCAAACTTATTTTAGCATAAAATAGTGGTGGATCATAATATTCCCTAATAAAAAATAATATTCAGTTTTTCAATTAGTTGTATTAATGAATGATAAATCATTGAAAATCAGTTAATATGAATAAATTCAAGAACCTTATTATTTAATTTTAAGAACCCTGTGTTATTTTCAACAGAATCCACAATATTAAAATCAAAATATCCCTTGTTGAATAAATGTGTTGATAATGATTCACTTTAATTTTTCTTCCATTGGATTTATTCTTCTTCCTCTTTTATTACACTTTTAAAATTCATAAATTTCACCCTTTACACACAAGCACATACTCTCCCTCCCCCTCTCTAATTCTGTACTCTTTTCATGATATCCAAAAATTATATATTCATTATAAATTTATCTTCGATTTAATTCATCAATTATGATCGTCATAAAATGTAATTCAATCATGAAGATCAATCGTGACCTTCTAATCACTATTTATGTGTTTTGGAAACACGAATTATTATGTTTTAGTACCCTTTTTATAATTCCCTATGAAACATTATCAAAGGTTTCAAAAATAATGTTTTGAACCAATAAGGGTGTGACTATTTAAATTAAGGTGTTTCCATGCTCATTGAGGTTTGTTGTATTAATTTCATAAATGTCTGTGCATTTTTCTCTAATTTCTCCTAAAATAGATTTCAACCTCTAAATGATTTGGTCCACAATTCTCCTTAATATGATATGTCCTCTTAAAATTTAAATTCTAGAGATATTATAAAATTTCATAATGACAAGAATAATTGAATTGTTAGACACCCCATGAAAATTTAAACTCCCTCATAGTAAAATCGTGTTCCCCATAAATAGATAATGTGATGTTGAAAAAAAACATTTCCTACTTATTGAAAAATGATATTCATATTACAGAGGGAAAGTTCATGATATAATCTCATTTTATAAAGAACCCATTGATATATTAGTTAAATTTATTCATGATCTATTTTTTATTATTATAAAAGTTAATTATACACTACCACATTACTTAATGGTTACATTATTTATGTTGTGATATAAATTTCAATCATTAAAACATATTTAACACTCTAATTTACAACTGTAGTTTTATATCATGTCCTTTTAAAATTCATAATTTCCTTTACATCACCTAAACATATATGAATTTTAATTATTTTGAATTTTATTCATGTGTTTTTCAATTATGTTAATCTTCTGATAAATGAAACAATAATACCTACATCATGTCCACTACACATTATATTAATAATCTTCCACTTTTGATAAAAACAACATCTTGGGTAAACTATTAACCTCAAACTTTTTCTTGTTCACTATATATAATGAAGATAACTTAGCAATATAATCCATTTCATTTGTTTCTATATCCAATTTAATTTATTTTAATTTTATAAAAATTAAAATAAGGTTGTGAAAAACATGTCAACATTTATTTATACATTAGAAATTATAATTAAATTCTTCACTCATAAATTATTTTTAAATTTAAAATATCATATGAATTTTTTAGGCTCTAAAATTAAAAAATACATAAAAATAGATAAAAATTAAAATGAAAAAATTAAAATAAAATTTAAGAATAGAAAATTTGTATTGACCTAATAATGGGCCCTTCAACTCCCACACTGAGTTTTTTCAATATCCTTAATTAATGTACAAATAAATTAATATCAATTATAAAATGATAATAATATGTAAATAATTTAAAGATAGTGATATATAGAAAAAACATTATAGTTCACTTGTAAATATTATGTTGGAGTCTAATACCCTCTATTGGTCCTCTAGAAGGATTCCATGATAATTATTCAAACTATTTATACTCATAGTAATATATTTCTTTGATTATCCACCAATAAACTCAAATTTTCTATAATATAATACATTATCGACTAAAAATACAACTTTCCACCAAGATAAAGTATTATAAAACATTAAATACATCCATGAATTATAAATTTATGTATTATTTCATAAGTGAATGTACTTATTATGAATCATTTTTTCATGTTACCCTCTTTTATTTTCCTTGTAAAACCCATAATTATCATCTTCTTATCATTTTTTCTTTGGTAACTCTTGAATATATATCCTACATTTATATATACAATCTATCTAATTAATTTTTTTTACTTTTACTATATAGATAGATTAGATCCCCAACACCAATAAATGGTGGTATCTCTATTTGAATACCAATATGTATGGGTTCATTCTAAATGGAGTTTTATAAGAAGTCTTATAAACATGAGATGTGTCTTCAAACCATGTACTCTAATATTTCTAGTTAGGTTGAAGAATCAGTTCCTAAATTATATTTACCTCTCTATTTAATTCTTTTACATGGTTATTTATCTATATGTTATAAGTTATTATGGTATTATGAGTTACACCATATCTTTTATTCAATTATTTCATGCTTCTATTGCAAAAAATACTTCCTTGGTCACTTCTAACAACCATAAATATTCTAAAACTATTAATGTAATTTTACATAAAAAATCAATAATAAAATAATAATCATTACTTTGGGTGGGTTTTATTTCACCAATATAGACACATAATCTGTAAATAGTATCATTAAATCAAATCCAAATTATTGTATAAATGGACCTATAAATTGAATACACCAAACATAAAAAATTTATAATATATGATAATTTTTTCCAGGAATTTTCAATATTTTTGAGAAATATCATGTTAATTAAAAGTGATTACAATTTTTAAAAAAATTATATGAGTTATTAAAAGGGTATTCTAATATATTTATGAATCTATCACATTCTAAGATATTATTTGTTGACCAAAATATCCTCCATCTTCTAGTGAGATAAAAATATAGTAAATATTTTTTTTCATTTTCATGTAAAAAAATTCTTGTTGTTTATTAATTTAACATTTTCCATACATATGGATCAACACTTATATTGTATTTTGAACTAGTTTTTACCTTTTTTTTCATTTTAATGTATTCAAAAACATGTTATTTTAAAATATGTTTTTAATTTCTATATGTTTAGGATTTCTTCTACAAATAATGAAAAAAATCAGACATGTTATGAATTTTAAAGGTATATATTTATTAGTTTTTAATTTTGTTGTTTGTAGAAATCATCTCATATACTATGATAAGAAATTTTTAATTCACACATTGAATATATTCTCTATCTCAAACTCCTAGTGCAAAAATATATATCTAAATATATTTTTTATTGCAATCAACGTTACTGAAAAAATATTTATGTTTTACATCGTCAATGTTATTAATTTTATTGTCCCAAATAGATATGTTCTAAACCTGTTTGATGTAAGAAAATTTAATTCCAAAATCCTATTCTCGCATTTAATTTAGTATTTTTAAGAATAATAAATTTTCATTCAATCGTAAGTGATGGAATGATTCTTTCACTATACTATCTTTGAAGTCACTCCTCCTACTACATTTTTTTGTTTCACATGTAGTCTCAATGTTCATATCCTAGTTTGGTTGTCTAATATATAGTGACGTAGTCAAACAATTCAATAACATAATAAATGATTATCTACAGGAGTCATCAAATTAAAATTCATCATCATTTTGAATTAATTTATATAATATAAAATCTATTATTGAAAATTCCATGATAAATTAACTATAAAATCATCATGGAAAAGAAATGAAAAAAATATTATTTACATGGAACTATTTTGGAATTGAAGATATTATGTCACCATTAGATTTTTCTACAACAATTAGATTCATTAAAATTGTATTTCTAAGAAAATATATATTTTCTCTTATAAAACACCATCATTCAAATTTTAGATGAATATTTTTATCAATACACATTTTTTTAAAAAAATCATTATTTAAAATACATCGATCAAATGAAGTTTCATACATAGTAATATTATCATAAAACAATTAAAATAAAAATCATATCATTAAAATTAGTCATCATTAATTAGTAAAATGAATTATGATCATTAAAAAATCAAATATATGTCCTTTTATAAGAAAATGTTCCATAAGAGAAATTAAATGTTGTTTCTAAAAGGTATTTATTTAAAATGAACACATAATAGTTACATGAAAATTCATAAATAATGTTGTTTGAAAATTATATCTAATAACTCTAATTTATTATCAATAAAATTATTAATAGAATGATTCTTCCTTATTAAATAGTATATTTCTCTTATCATTGATAAATACTCTCTCAAATGTTTTAATGAATTTTTCAATATTTTTTAATTATCACAAAATAATTTTTAGGTTTTATTTGAATGGTATGGTGATAGTAAGAATAAACAATTTGATATTACAAAACATCCTCTAATAAAATTTTATTGTATTTTCAACCCCAATATTTATTTTTGGTTTTATACTTCTTCGAGATAGTTGCATTCTTCTAGATTTTGATACATTATTGTTTTTTTCATGAAATTCATAAATCTAGCTCCTTGTATTGACCAACGAATGCCTAATATTTATTTGAAATTATCTTCTGAATTGATGAGAAATTTTATTTTGGGACTAATTAATAGATTGTTTTAAATTATTTTAATAAGTATCTCCTCACCAATAACCTAAAGATATTTTTATTTTGATGAAAAAGTTTTAAGCTCTAGTTTGTATGGTTTAAGGATATAAGGTGTTTATTTATAAATTTTTACATAAGAAACATGAATTTCATATATAGGAAAATAATGTTTATTTGTTTCTATCATTACATAATCGATAATAATAACAATCATATAAATATTCCATTATCATTTCAATATTTATCTATTCAAATCTTCTTAATAGATTAGAATTAAAAATAGTTCAAAAAACATTTTTAAAATTTTATCAAAGAAATATTACATTTAATTCTATTTTCAAAATTATTTATTTATCACATCAATTCATTACCTACATGTAAACTGTGTCTCAAAATATTTTAAAATGTAAGCATTAACTAATCATTATGTCCATGAATGATTTATTTATGATTATAATAGTGAATTTTTTATTTCCTCATTTATATTATCTTTGTACAATTATAAGGTTTTTTAATTATCTATATATTATTTTGGAACTGTTTGAAAATGATTATTGGGATAAGATAATTTAATAATTAATCTTCCATTTTCAGAAAATATAATCCAACATTGGCGGATATAATCCCATAATCGTTCCATCACATAATTAATAACAACTACTATGATTGATGTTTTTCGATTTGGTAGTTCCATTATTACCAAAATTTTCATAACTTGACACCCACATGTAACTGTAGTACTTAATTAGAGTTATTTTATTTTATATTGGGTCTTTATATTGTTAAATAATTTTTGGGCTGGAATTTGGTATTTTAGGAGGCATTAATGGTGGTAAGTCGATTACCCACATGGTTGGAGTAAACTATTTGGAACCCTTATATAGAACATGCATTTATTAATTTCTTATAGATACTATGGTTTTTCACACATTCATCGCGTTTTGTTTTTAACTTTCCATTCCTACCTAGAAAACATTTGGTTGGTTTTAACCTATATAGTTTATTACGAATGGTTAGTACAAGGTTTATCCAACTATTTGGATTTACTATGCATTTATATTTTTATATTTATGTAAAAATCACATTTGGAAATAAAATTAATTTTATACCTTTCTTCCACCATACATATTAGACTTATCTTTTGAACCCAAGGGAGAGTTACACCCTAATTATCTCTTCAATATTGGCTTATTCATGGAAATTTTCAAGAGTGTGCATGTAAAATATTCCCTTTTCTACCAAATATCATTCTTCGTTCCATCATTAATAGGTTTTCTCTTCCACATGGAACCCTAATTCAACATTATTTTTAAGAATGGGGTTTTGGATTTTTTTTAACCACAGTTTTGGTCGCTTTTTTACTTGTAGATGATGTATTCCTTCTTATTCAAGATTTCGACATTGAAGGAAACACATTTCATCTTGGTTTTTAATTCTCCCATGAATGTGATTATATATAATTGTTTCAATTGGGGTTTTAATGTGTTCTTATGAATCCTAAAAAATATTTTTATAGAAATTATAAATATTTTTGATATCCTTGGGTTGATTCCAAATTAGTTCTATGTGTTTTTTGGTAGTAATAAAGTGTTACCATTGTTAATTTCTATGATTTCATTTTTAAATGATTAGTTTGATCATGGTAATCATTTTTCAATTCTTGTGAGTCTATTTTATAATGGTTTAAATGATTTTTGTTGTATTTTGATAGGTGTTTTTTCAAGGAGTGAAAAAATTTTGTAATGAGGGAATTATTCAAAAATAATTTGTTGTACTCAGACTAGTATATAAAATGGGTTGTTTAATTTATTTCATAAATTGGTTTGAAATTGATGAATTTTATTCCCCTCCTTAAAATTCCACAAATGATTTATAATATGATTGAATGGAACTGTATGGTCATTGCCCTTGTTTTGGATTTCAGTGTGGAAACCCCATGATTTAAATGGTGTATTTTTCATGTTTAAATGGTGTGTAATTAAATGTATCATCAGTATTCTAAATTAATTATTTCATTAAATGAATATGTGTTTCAAATTCCAATACATGTTTTCCACTAAAGGAACATTTGGAACTTTTTTTGTGAATGGTTGATTTTGAAAGACCCTCATGATTTCCCCTTGAGTTGATCACCCCATGTGTGGATCATTTTCCATTATGAGATACTTATTAATACCCTTGTGTGTAATTTTTATTGTTTAAATAATGTATTTATGGTATATATAGGTATACTCTTTATGAGAGTGATAGAGGTTAGGGAGTTTCATTTTTATGCCTTATGTGTTGATCTTGGCTTCTGTATTCACTCTCATCCATTTTTTGTTGATCATGGTACTTACGTAAAATGTGGGAGGTCTATTATTATGTTACACTAGTTGGATTATATGTATCTAGTATCCCTCTAGTCAGGTTAGGAACTAGGGATAAGAGGGATGTTCTGTTTACAATTAGTCTTTTCTGTGATAGTTGAACAGCTTATGGTTTGGGCATAGAATATGCAAAAAGCTGATCTCTGAGATAAGTAAATAATGTTAGATGTGTCTCAAAGTAGTTTCCTATGGTAGAGCCCATGAAACTTTACATTTAATGATTCTTGGTTGACATTATGGGTATAAGGTCCCAGCCTTAAAAATTACATAATCTTGAATTAAGATAATAATTCATATTGAGGATCTTTTTAGGTTTATTCCTTTATATAATTATGTCATAACATATAATTAAATGGAGGAGTATTACAACTAGACACTTCAACTCAATATCCATTTTTTCATAAAACTAAAACTCTTTAAAAAATGACATCATTTCATATTTTAATAGCATAACTTTTCTAAGATCCAATACATGACTATATTCTTCTTTATGTCCTGTGAAAAAAATTTCCAAACATGGGATGAGAATAAAAATCTTAGTATGGGATTCATATATAATGAAAACTGGTAGTCTTTAAATAACATGAAAACCAAGAATACTATATTATATTGTAATAATTTTCTCCATTATGAAGTAGTAAAAACACTTCACTGAATATAAACACATTTAATACACTTTGTGTAACCAAAATATTACCACGATCACATATAATGCAACTTATAACATGTAAAGGTAACTTGGACATAAAGATACATAGATGGAATAACCATATGTTCAACTTACACACATATCACTAAATAGAATAGCCATACTTCCGACATACATACCCAATGCATCATAGGTTATAACGCAACTACCCATCCATGGTTTATCACAAAACCACTCGTTATTTGGTTTATCACGTGACCACCCATTAAAGGTCCAAGTACCATTATATTATCATCACACATAGAACATTACAAATATCAACATTTCATTCATAAAACTGCATTTCAATTAATAAGAAATAATTTCAATATATTTAAATAGTAAATCCACATTTAAAACCATTTTCAATAACAAAATATTTAAAAATGGAATGTGTAATTTATTTTCCCTTTAAAAAATCTCGACTTGTTAAGGAATCCAAATATCAAATAATGCTCACGGCGACGAAAATGTCGTTTTCACTGCTTATATTAAAAAAACATTCTCTTCGATAAATAGTAAAATGATGCATAGAAAAAAAATATTCCCTTTCAATAAAATTAAATGTATAATTGGTTTATACACCATATAAAATCAAGTCATGTATAAATAAAAATATGCCTCAAAGAAAAGAGATTGAGGCGAAGTCCCTTACCTTGCGTTCGATATGTCTTGTATGTTCCTTGTTCTTCCAAAAAAATAAAATTAAGTTAATATATACTTTCTTCAGGTCCTTTTAAAATTTTATTATTCCTTTTAAATAACTTATTACATTTCAATAAAAATTATTTATATATTTCAATTCATATCGAATATTTTTCCGATGTATGGAATTTGAGTCAAAAATGAACTTATTATCATTAAAATTTGTACATGGGGTAAAAAGTGAATTATCTATAGAATTATATTCATTGTTTATATATCATATGTATCTTATATATCCAGTATATATGTATTTTGAATATTCCATGTCATTTGGATATTGTATATTAAATTCACCATTCATGGAGACGGTGAGCCATACGTACAAATGAACACTACTTTTATCTCTTTCTCATATTTAATGAAATGAAAACTAAATGATATATATGTATATTATAATTACATTATAATATCATATATATTTTTATAACTCCATTATTTGTACATTTCATGTATGGCATGAATTAGTTATATCACATTGAGGGTGTGGTTTTCTACACTTCCTCAAATGAAATTATCGTATTTATACAACATGAAAATCATAAATGTTTTGTATAAATGAGAATTTAAGAATAATAGTGATTCAATAAATATTATATATATCATATGTATCATATATAATTACATTTCCATCATAATGACCACCATAAGAGGTGGTAATAGAAGATTGAACAATCAATGTTTTATGAGCCAATAGTTCACCATCAACAGAAATAGTATGTTCTATAACCATTAAATGTAGGTGTGAGAAATTTTAGTTCTAATACCCCTCATAAAAAAACTATTATATTAAAGATACTGGTTTTTAAAAAATAACTTAATATATAGGGTATGTTGGGTTTTAAAAGGAAAATAAATAGAAGAATCTTGATAGAAGAATTGACCTCAAATCAGGTAACTCTTTTTCATTTGAGCCAATATGATTTCAAGAATTTCATTATGCCTAAGGTAAGTTATGTAAGAGGAAGATTGGTATTTTGGGAGCATAATTCAGTAGATTTTGGACGATCCGAGGGGCTTTAGAGGTGTGTGTAATTGGTTAGAGGTGGTGAGCTTTTGTAATAGGGAAGAGGGGCTCTTTAAGAAAGTTTGAATGTATTATTTTATTATAAAACTATTTTCTATTACTAAAGGTCAAAAACTCGTTAAATTAAAATATCATATGAATAAAATTATAAATAAAATCTCCCAACAATAATTGGATAGGTTTTGGATTTTTTTAATCCTTATCATTTTTTATTTATCCCTTTTTTACTCTTGCCTTTTTATCATGCATTTAAAACATTGAGAATCAAAATAGTTACCAAAACATGAAAAATATACAAATAAAGTGTGACTAAAAAAATATGAGACTTAAAATAACTATTTATCTCTATATTATATTTTTTTAAAATTTTATAATATTTAATAGAATATTTTATATTTTAAAATATGAATTATGTCAATTTTGAAACTATTCATGTCATGAATTTTTAAAATACATAACAACCTGATTGATTTGAAATAAATCATTAATACAAATATAAAATGTAACTATAATCCAAAACATTCTTGTATGACATAAAAAAAATATAATTACATTTATTTTAACATTTATAATGTCATTTCATTGAATCCGTTATTAACGAAGCAATCACTGTATCACCATTGTGTTATAGATTAATTTATTTATTTAATGTATAATATTTATAAATAAAATTCCATGATGTATAAAATCCTTTATCTTTATAATTTATATTTATATTTTAAAATATTACTTAAATAACCACATATTAAATTGGTTTACTAAACGATATATTTTTTGTTACATTTTCCTTAACATTAAATTAAATTTTATAAAAAAATCTTTTTTACTTATAAGTGGCTCCATGGGGTCCCAAAATCGACCCAAGGATTCCCATTTTTGGACTTGTATCAAAATATTTAGTTAGGATACTTTTTTGGATAATTTAATATTACCATAATATTATTTTTTACCCTTATTTACTAGATTTACATTTTAACCATGGTGAATAAAATATTAATAAAGTTAGTATTCATAATCTCTAAAACTAAAAGTTCCCTATTTACACAATTTGGACCTCCTCATTCCAAATATTTAATCCATTTTTCAAAATTCAAAACAAATATGTTGAAAAAATTAATTTAAAATTATTTCTCATTGTCAAAACAAAAAAACAGGTTTTTAAGAAGTAAAACTACCATAAGATTAACATGTTTTTACATCCAATTTCAATGTAAAATTACATCAAATGACCAAAATTTGATTAAAGGATAAAACATTAATCTTATTAGCCTTAAAAAACATTTAAAAGGAAAAAATAGTCTTATAAATAAATTATATGAAAAGATAGTTTTGACATGAAATGTATTGTTTTTCACTATTCATTGAAAAATTAGCTTTATCAAAAAAATAAAACAATTTACCCAAAGTAAATTTTTATGTCCCTCTTTTAAAGTAAAATATTATTTTTTTCAAATGGAAAACATATAAGTGGAAAAAATGAGATTTAAATAGTGTTCTCCATCAAAAGGTGTTAAATCGACCTTTTAATGAATATTAGAATATTTCATGCTTAAAATTTAAAGCCTCTAGAATTTATTGGATAAATGAAAATACAATTAAAAAATATGTGTAAACATAATGTAGTTAGGTATTCTCTTTAACATCATTCCAACGTCTAGGTGTTAACTACCATTTAAAATAATAATATTATTATTGTATTATATATTGGTATAACTCAAAGTTTTGTGGAAAGTAAGATTTTAGAGAAACCCATTGTTGAGTGTCGAGTATGCTATCCGAAGGATATTCACCTTTAATGTAAAATCAATATCTTATTCATATGTATTAATAAAAATCAAAAAGTATTAATCAATAAATACTTTGTTCGTTACAACTTTTCCCCCTTTTTAAATTTTGTCCATACAATTTTCAAATTGGGCTTGGAAACTTGATTGAATGTCTCCCATCATAAAAAGATTCAATAAAACAATAACTTTAAAATAAAAATAGAGAAGTACAATGGTCACTTGAGATAACTCATACTAGGATTTCATGCAGTTAAATATGGATATTTAAGAGAAACTAACCATGAAATTGTGATGGAGAGTGATAGAAAATATGACTAGGAGAAAGTTAACAACAAGAAAACCACAAACTTGAGATGGGATAAATGGTCATTTGTTTCCTAGTAGGAAAAGTAAACAGAAAACATTTTTTTCTGTTCCATTTCATAAATTTGGAGAATTTATATATGATATTAACTAAGTACATAAGGAATTATACATAGTTTTCAAGTATAGTTTGATCCATTAAAACGTTTCTACAATAAAACTCATGTTTTATCCAAACTATGAGTATTCAAGATTACTTGTTCAAACCTAAGGTCATAAAATCAACTTCTATAGAATCACATAATCCGAAAAGGATGAACTATATTTTTTCCAAGTCATTGTAAATTAACAACAACTAAAATGGTTAGTACAAGATCTGATAATTCCCAAAAAGGACAATCCATTATATCAAGAAATACTGCTCTTAATCTCCAGAATTCAACAAACAGTACACAAAGTTACGGAATGACCAATCAATACACAATTTTCCTTTAAATTATTCAACGTAATCCAAACACAGATTGATACCCAAAATTCAAAAACAATTAATCACATAGTATTCCATAGTAAATCATAACATTTATATATAAATTATTTCAGCTACTCTTAATGTCTCATACTTAAAAGTAATTAACTTAATCACATATTCTATAATATAGTTTAGTCATTTTAATAAATAACCCAAATTTCTATAAGTCCTTAATAAAAACATAGATTCTTACAAAATAAAATTAAACCATTACTCCTCACATAAAATATCATAGTATTCTATTTTCATTTTGTATATAGTGTTCCCAAAAGAATGATTTTCTTCCAAACTAACTATTATCACTTGATCACTTAATAATTTTCTTATTCTAAGGATATGAATTTAATAAAACATAAGTTCCACAAATCAACATATTCTAGATCCACAATATTATTTAATTAAAAAGAATAATTCATACAAACCATGGAATTCATATAGTCCAGTGGTAGGTGATAAATCAAAATCACACTTTGGTTGTTGGTTTGATTCACACAGTTTTGTCTGATGCGATGAGTTTTCACACGATCTGCATGTTTTCCATTTTGCGAAACTATATAATTTTATAAAATTCCAAAAAAAAATTGAGATAAATTCCTAAAAAATGAATATAAAATATTTTAACCACAAAGGTTATCTAATACCTTTAATTTTATATCCCAAAATGTAATACACTCTAATTGGCTCAAATTCAAGGATCATATAAACCCAAATTCTTCATTATAACTATATCCACAAAATAATAGATAATTCTTCCTTGAATAAAATTTTCACATATCAAACTTCATGGTTACACATTCTATAACAAGTATTCCAATTTAATAAAATTATTAAAAGCGCCTAAATACTTTTAAGTATTTCATCATCCTAAAATATACCATAACTCATGAATCTCCCATACATAGTCTTCTTACACATTCAATGTTATTCATGTTTCATTAACCATTCTTTTCTAACTTATTCTTTAATACTTATTTCCTAAAAAAAATAATTAATCATATACTAAGATTCAATAATCTCAAAGTCTAAGGTAAGAAATAATCCATACCTTTCATTGGTCATTTTAAATTTCCTCATCTTCAATTGCAATGTCATTATGTATTGGTAAACAAATATATGTATGATCCTACTGATCACACTCCTGATCCTTCTTCGTAGGACATCTATTTGAATAATTACCATGCACACCACATTTAAAACATTCAATTGATCCATCGGAAAGAACTTCTTTCCCTTTCCTAAAGTCAACTAGATGCATCCGTTTTTCAGGGTAAGTTAATAGTCTATGAAATTAATTACCATATCTGAAACACCTTATCATCCCTTTGATGCATTTTTGTTCATGTTTCATTCCCCATCTTTCACACATAGGTTTTTTAATATACTTACCTTTATGATTATTACCTAAACATATATTGTGATTCATTTCTCATTTATATGATGCCTTATAAAAATAACCAATGTTAATGTGGTCAATCATGAATCCAGATAGTTGTATAAGATTAACCATAAGAGTTCTCATTGCATCTCTCATTTCATTTGGTTGAATATTAAAAAACCACCAAAGTTTCTTTCACTTCTATTGATAATTTGGTTCCTTCTGGATCAATCCATTTACTAAAACAAAAATGGTCAGTGTGAGTATATAAGTAAAATAATTATATACTATCTTCTGATGAGGGTAAACACTAAGATATACTTATTCATGTTATCTTAAAATAATTCAATTAATCTAAAATAACTACAACTCTTTTCTAATATGATAACCATTATGGTTAGGTCACTTATGCTTAAATAACACCCTAACCTCTAACGTTATCTAATAAGAAATTTGATACCAACTATATGGACACATCCTTAAACATTACATCATCTTTAATTAAGTTAATAATTCAAATTAAAGATATTTTCATGTTTAGAGCTTCAGATAATTAGGTCATCACTTATATATAACATCTTGAATATTACAAGCTTAAAACATAAAATCACTCTCCATTTTTTCATAAAACAGAAACTCATTAAAAAAAACATGACATTGTTTCATGTTTTAACATAATAAATTTTCCCTGATCACATCCTTGACTATATCCTTCTTTATGTCCTACAAAAAAATATTTCGAAACATAGGATGAGAATAAAATGTTCAGTAAGGGATACATAAATAATGAAAACACTAACTCTTTAAACAACATGAGAAGATTGAATACATTATTATAATTTAATAATTTTCACCTTTAAGATGAAGTGATAACACTTCACTAAATAAACTCTCATTTCATACCATTTTTGTAACAAAAATACTACCAAAATCCCATATAATTCAACATATAACATATAAAGGTAACTTGGGACATAAAAATACTTAAATTGAATAACCATATGGTCGACTAACACACATATCACTAAATGGAATAACTATATAGACAAATTCCATAACAAAATAATTGAGGGTTATTATGTAACCACCCATACATGGTTTATCATGGAACCACCCATCAGTTATTTTATCACATAACAACCTGTCAAATGTCTAAGTACTATTATATAATCATCACACATATAAGATTGGAAATATTAACTTTTTAATCATAAAATTACATTTGGAATCATAAGAAATAATTTCAATTTATTAAAATATTAAACCCAAATTCAAAACCATTTTCAATAAACAAATATTTAAAATGGGTATATGGTATATATTTTATATTTAAAAATAGAACGACTTGTTAATGAAGCTAAATATCAAATAATTCTCGTGGCAGCAGAAAGGTCGTTGTCAATGTGTACATTAAAAAGAAACATTCCCTATGTCGTATTCTTAAACACTAAATTGAAAAAATAAAATTCCCTTTGAATTAAATTAAAATTCAAAGGGGTTTATACATAGTAGACAGACATGTTATGTATAAATGAAAATATGCCTCAAGGAAAGTAAATTGAGGCAAAGTCCCTTACCTCGAGTCTGAATTGTCCCATATGATCCTTGTTCTTCCGCAATAATAAACATTAGATAATTAATACCTGATTCAGAACCTAATACAGGTTTACAATTCCTTTTATATCTCTTATTACCACTATATAACAATTAGCTAATTATATGAGTTCATATCGGATATTTTGCCGATGTTCGGAACATGAGTCCAAAATAAACTTTTTATAATCAAAACTTGTCCATGTCGTCAAAAGTACATTATCTGGAAGATTATATTCATGATTTAGATATCATACATATCATATATATCCAATATATATGCATTTATAATATTCCATAGCATTTGGATATAAGAAATGAAATGAACCATTCCTGGAGACAGTAAGTCGTACATACGCATGAACACTACTTTCATTTCTATTTCATATTTAATGTAAGGAAAAATCAATGATACATATATATATTATAGTTAAATTATAATATAATATATATAATATAATTATCCTCAACCTTTATACATTATATTATTGAAAAAATGAGTCATATCACTTTGAGGGGTTGGTAGTCAGCACTTCCTAAAATTAAATTTTTGTATTTATACTACATTAAAAACACAAAGTAATTTTATAAATTATAATAAAATAAGAATAGAGATAAAATATATATCATATATATCATATATTGATACATTTCAATCATAATGGCCACCAAAATAGGTGGTATTAGAAGATTGAATAATCGTCGTTTCGTGAGGCAATAGTTCGTCGTCAACAGAAATAGTATGTTCTATACCCATTACACAGAGGTGTGTGTAAGTATAGTTATAGTCATTATAATAAATAATATAGTATATTTATGAAACTGGTTTTTTTATAAAAATAATTTAATAAATATTGTTTAGGGGGTTGGAGAAGGAAAATAAATTAACAAATCTTGAGAGAAGATATTGCATCATATCATGTAACTCCTTTTAATTTTATTCAAAAGGCATTCTTGAATTTTCTTATGACTAATTTATGTCTTATAGAATTTATATAGGGATTTTGGGAGCTTATTTGGGGAGATTTTGGACAATATAAGGGGCTTGAGAGGAGTGTGGAATGGGATAGAGGTGGTGGCCTTTTATAATGTGGAGGAGGGGCTCTTTAGGAAAGATTGAAAAATTATTTTATTATAAAATGGAAATCTATTTAACAAGATACAAAACACTTCAATTTATAAAATAATATGAATAAAAGTCGAAATAAAATCATCCAATAATAATTTTATTGGTTTTGGATAACTTTTAATCATTTTTTAATTTTATTTATCCCTTTTTCACTCTTTCCATTTTATCAGGTATTTAACACTTTGAAAATCAAAATAGTTACCAAAACATGTAAAATATCCAAATAAAGAGTCATTAATAAAATTTAAGATGTATGATAAATATTTTTTTGAATCTTAAATTTTTTCGAAATTAATAATATTTAATAAAATATATATTTTTTTTTATTTTAAAAGATGAATTATTTGAATTTTGACACTATTCATATCAAGATTTTTTAAAATACATAACAACCTGATTGATTAAAAAACATCACTAATATAAATATAACATGAAAATATCATCCATAAAATATGTGTGTGACATCAAAATAAAAAAATTACATTTATTTTATCATTTATAAAATCATTTATTTGTATCCATTACTAACAAGCAATCACTGCATCACCATTGTGTCATAGTTAAATTTATTTATTTAATGTCAAACAGTAATAAATAAAATACCATGATGTTTTAAATATTTTTATATTTATATGGACTATTTATATTAGAAAATGTATCTTAAACAACCCCATATAATAACTTTTTTACTAAAAGATATATGTTTATGTTACATTTTCCATTACAGTAAATTTATTTTTTAAAAATGACATTTTAACTTACAAGTGCCTCCATGGGGTCCAAAAATTGACCCCAAGGATGAAAATGGTCAGAAAATTATCATATAATAGTGCTAGAACACGTTTTAGTGTAATTTAGTTTTATAATAATATCATTTCATACCCTTATTTACCATATTTACACTTTAACCATGGTAAATAAAATATTTACTGAAGTTACTATTCAAAAGGTCTAAACATAAAAATAACCTATTTAAAAAATTTGGAACTCATGATTCCAAATATGGAATCCATATTTCCAACTTAAAATCACATAATTTTCTGAAATTAATTTATAATTAATTATTGTTGTGAAAACAAAAAAAACATGTTTTTAAGAAGTAAAAACTACAAAATAATTGACATTTGTTTATATCCAATTTCAAAATTAAATTACTTATAGTGAAATAAATGGACTAAATGAAAAAATATAATCTAATTAAACTTTCAAACAATTTAAAATGACAATATAATCATATAAATAAATTATACAAAATGACAGTTTTTACTTAAAATGCAGTATTGTTTACTATTAAATGAAAAATGTACTTTATCAAAAAAATGTCAAAAAATTAACCAATGTAAATTTTTATGTCCCTATTAAAAAAATGTGTTTATTTTGTCCAATGTAACATATAAAAGTGAAAAATAATATATTTAAATAGGGTTCTTCATCAAAAGGTGGTAAATAGACCTTTTAAAGAATATTAGAGTATTTTATGCTTAAAATCCGATTCATTATTATTTTATGCCACTAAAATTTATTGGATAAATATAAATAAATTTATGAATTTTTTTAATAAAAAATTAGTTAGTTATGTTCATTCTCATCCATACAATGACTATGTGTTAACTATAATTTAAAATAATATTATTATTATATTGTTTTTTGTTATAAATAAATTTTTTGTGAAACATATGATTTCAAAGAAACCCGTTATTGTGTGTTAAGTAAGTTATCGAAAAAAGTTCCTTATTTAATATAAAATTAATGTCTTATTTATAAATATTATTATATATGAAAATGTATTATTTTATATATACCGTGGTTGTTATAAGGGGTTCTGATCTAATTCTTGATTATATCATTCTCCTTACATATTAATTTATAAAACCCTAATTTTTGATATATTTATTTTATACCCTATAAAATATGGTACCTATTTTCATATTTAGGAACCATGTATGTTTGGGTAATTTTCCATGAAAAATGGTTTTCATATATGTTAGGAAACCCCATTTAGGTATGGTGTTTTTTGGGTTGTTAAAGGGGGTATCATAAAGGGTTTTGTTGGATTAAATAAGTATAATTCAGATGAAATTTGTATAATGAAATTTATTTAATTTAAATAAAACAAGTTTAATGTTTTGAATGAACATTATAATGTTCTGCGGTTTTAGAATTTAAATTCGTAAACCAAACATTCTATTTAAATTTCAAAATAATATTTATGAATTTACTCATGATATTCATTGCATGTACATGGAAGGTGGTGACCTACTTGGTTCATTATATCACACACACATATTTTTTATTCATGTTTTCTAGTTAGATTCAAGTTTTTTCTTGAGTCTAATGTGTAGTTATTTGATAGGTTGTGAAAAAACAATGGTTGAATGGATTTAGTTTTGAGGATGGATATAATTTTATAAGGATGTTATTTTTTGTCATATTTTCCAAGAAATACATCAATTTATTTTTTATAGTTATTTTTAGTGGATTCATGATATGAAATGTTGTGTTGTTTTGAATATGCATGGTGTCTTTCATGTATGTTAATTGTTGGTGTCAGAATTTTAATGACCATTTTGACATGTTTTCTTAATTTTATTTATTATATATTAATGTTTCATAATGATCTAGTGGAAGGATTATCCATGTACGGAACTCAGTGTACGTCATGCTATATTTTAACATTGATATTGGAAAAAAATTCTCACATATGGATTCATGTTTTTCCATGGAACTAGTTTCAATCTGATGGGGAGTAGGGATTCCCTTCAGGCTATTTGGAGATAACATTTGGATTCTAAGTAGAAAGAAGAACATGGTTTTTATAAAATAGTATTAGAGCCTTGGGATCTTTTCTATTATCCTATTTTTCTTGATTATCCCTCTTATTACTTCGTTATGTCCTGTAGAAGAAATATTATGGTTTTCTGTGCTTGATAGGTAAGGGAGGAGAGATTTTATATAGCTCTTTCTAATCATGATCCTCAAACTAAAAGAGGAAGTGGGGTTTTAATTAGTGAATGTTATATTTTTTTATTAGCTGTTTTTAATTTAATTATATGTTAATTGATGTTTTTTGATCCCCAGTGTGAATATATGTGATTATGGGGGGTTATTTCCTAGTTTTATTGTGAAAATAGGTGAAGAGTTCACCAGTATAGTCTGCACACTGGGTTGGGAAACTGTGGATTTCATGTTTTGTTTTGGTATGTTATCTACACATAGACGGTTTCAGGGATTCCACATAGTTTACCAACATGTCTCGGAAATGCTTTCATATCCCAATTTATTCCCTCATTGTATTATTTTCACACCTCTCATTTTTTTTATTTCTCCTAAAGTGATTGTTAGTTGTTTTAAATAGATAGATGAAAATTTTTATGTTACTTGATTTCATTTCATTTCTATATTCATTGAATTTTTGTGTAGAGAGTTTTTTATTCATGATTTTAAACCATCATTTCAAATTAATATTGAATAAATTTTATGAAATGATTAATTTAAAAAAATTATATTTATTTTTTAGTTGGTAAATTATATTCCTCTCTTTCAAATGTTTTATAAATTATTAATTTCATTTATGGTGTTCGTGAAATTTATGAAAAAATTGGGTTGTTCAAAATTTGTATCTTTAGTTATTCATGGAAGGAAATTATTTAAAAAATATTTTATTTAATGTGTTTTAGTACTAAATGGTATTTATTTTTCATGGAAACCTTGTTGGTTTATAAAAATGAAAGTTAGATTGGACAACACTCATTGGATGCATTTGTTTTTGAAATGTAATGTGATTATGAAATGAATTTTTTTATATTTTTTCTTATGTGTGAAGTGTGTTCCACTAATAATGAATTTTTATTCAAAAGGGATTTTTGGATTGTTTTTTAGTTATATCTTATAATAGATAGAGTTTTAAAATTTCGGTGCAAAAAAATTCAACTTTAAGAATAAAATTTCCTTTTATTTCATAAAAAGTGACATGATTTTTTCAGTGATTTCTATTTTGGACATGATTCTTTGATTATGATTAGGACATCTGTTTTATATTTTGAGTAAGGACTTTATATTTTTCATGACTCGTGTAATTTATATATTACCTCCCAAAAACATATAAATAGTCTCTTTTATTCCATAACCTACCCATACATTATGTGGCGTAGTGGGTGTGGAACCATCTTCACTCTTGAACCCCATATCTGACATATTAAATAAAAATATTCCATACTTATATAGAGATAATGGATCAAAAAAATATTTATTGTGTTTATAAATTAATGAGTTGATCAAACATTATCTCTATACACTTGAATCATTATAGGTGAGTAATTTTGGGAGATTTCATATTGGTCTTAATCGAGTTTGGTTGGAGTTTATGATAAATTATCACATATTTGAAGGAATTATATGAGAGTTTTCTAGAATATTTTATTTTATGGTTCATTCTTCATGTTATAAAAGTATAAAGAGTGGTTTTATTGAGTTTCCACTTTAGAATGTGAGGTCTATGAGGGAGTACACCAATCATTGTTACAAGTTGTTCTTTTTCTCTCTAGAGTGGGTGATTAATGTTTTTGAGAAATATTATTTCATATGAGGTTATATTCATATATATGTGTGTGTTTATATATATTTTCATATTTCCTAACATATTTTAAAGAGGTTTTCAATGAGGAAATTTAAGTGGAAGATGACCAGTCTAGGATACCCATGGTGGGTGAGACCTTGGTTCCATCTGATAAGAATGAGTGTAACTAAGTAGGTGTGGATAAAAATAAGGATGAGCCATGTCTAGATGCAATGGGTCCTCTTCATGAAAATAAATGATCTCATATCATCTTCCATAATAGGGTTCCAAGGCATTATAATTCCCCCTATTTGAATCCTCCTAGAGTTTTCCTCTACTATGTTCATTTATGACATTATTATAAGTTTTATATAATGGATTTTTTTGAATAAATATTGGGTTTGATTCTATCTTTGAGATCTATTTTTGTGGTCCATTCATTTGATGGTTATGACATGTGTTGAAATTTTATAGGATATGTTATTATTCTTGGGATATTATTGGTCATTTATTTTTTGGAATAACCATTCTCGATGGGTTTTAGTGTCATTTTATAACATGTCTTGTTCTTTTTTTGACGGTTTTAATCTTTTTTATATATAATTATTTGGTTTAAACTTAATTGGAATTTGTCATTTCGCTATTTTTTCATATTGATATCTTAATGTGCCTGTTGGTTGGTCATGATAAAATTGCATGAGTACATGATTGGGTAACTAGGGTGAGTGATCCACCAATTGAGTTTCATATTAGCTATTGTTTGTCTTTTGATACATCAAACTCATTGTGTGAGGCTGATATAGTCTATGCCGCTATTATATCCATGTGTTATGTGGATCGAGGTGAGATATCAAGTTATTTCTTTGAGGTCTTATAGTGTTATTATTCCCAATTAAGCTTTTAAAGATCCCGTGATATAAAAGTGATTTTCTCTTGTGGTTAATCAGTTGTTTTATGATTCGTCCCATGGTAGTTTCTCTATATACACAGTGTTAGAGGAATTCAAAATGGTGTAATGATATTATCAGGTTTCCTGTAGATATTATATCTTCTTATTTTATGTTTGAGTTTTAGATGTTCTTAGATATATTTTTAAATCCAATAGATAATTAGGTATTTTGGTTTTATGATAATTATATGAGGGATTTGGGGATGGATCATGTTGAATAGTCGTCTTTGGTTATGTCCTATTTGGACTATCCATTCTGAGTTACCATTTAATTTCCACCACTGAATTTCGAGGGGAAGAAAGTAACATGGTGTGGAAAATATTGATACCTATATGTAACTATATTGTTAATTTTTTATTATTTTACCTTGACATTTTTTATGAGAACTAGTATTTGTTGTGATAATATTTTAGAGTTTTGGGGGATATCTGATTATTACACTATGAACCTTTATTGTTGTTAGTAACCTTATATTTTCAACTTTTAGGGACATATCATAGATACATTGAGATTTTTCATGTATTTTGAATAGTTTTTTTCTATGAAGAGCTACCGAGAAACTATTTGAGTGGTTCAAGAAAAGGAAGAGTAATTTAAATGATTGGGACATGGTATGAAAAACCATGCGACTATGTAGGAAGGAAAATTTTATTATTTGAAAAAAATATTTGTTCAAAAAGAAATGGCATTTCATTTATTTTCCCCCATATTTGTCGGCCAGACATTGGAATCACATGGATGAGATCCACCCACTATGTGTATTCAATAATATCTTATAACTAGGGATTTTAATGAGGTTCCAAGCTAAACCCTCCCTCTAATACACCATATTAATATCCACTCTTTATTTCGTATGTTTCATCTTTCTCCCAGAATTCATCTTCATGTTTTATTATAGCGATTGGTTTTTTGATTATATTATCCCAGGGATATTGTTTCAATTTTCTTGTATAAGAAGTAAATTTTTTTATTTAGGTGGTCTCTACTGAAGGTCATATGTTTTTACTAGGTTTTCATTTTTCTTACATTGGTGTCTCTATGAAATATTTCCTTTTTTGGATTTAAATTGTTCTTGTGCTTCCCAAATCTTTATTTATTTATATTATAAATATATTTGATAACTAAGTGGTTATTTTAAAAAGTCTCTATGTCTATTTAACTTGATATAAATGGTTTACCTATTAAATTTTCATGTTTTCAATTTGAATTAGTTTTTTAGGATTCCAAAAATTTGTGAAAGGCCTATGAGGCTTTTTAAATGGTTTAAATGAAGAGTGTTGGATTTTGATGAAGGTTTGGTTTTAAAAGAGTGAAAACTATGTTTTAAAGGGTCATTTCATTTAATATAATGTTTTGGCCTCAAAATGATTTATAGAGGGGGTAATTTTAAGCATTTCAATTTTTTTAAATGAATATGTGGGTTTACACGTTATGAAATTTCTTTAACAACTCTTTAATGTGATATCATGTAAGGTGACATCCATTGACCATGTTTGGTATTTCAAAGAGGAAAAACTAAATTATAAAGGGTTTCATTGAAATGGTTAAATTATGGGTGATTTCAATGGATCTTTAAATACACCTAATATAATTTTTTGATAAATGTATAAGGGAAAACCATTTTGATCTACCTTCAAACATTGAAGAAATGATTGGATGTTTTTAAAATGGTTTATTCTGAAAGGCATTTATGAACTTCCCCTTAGTTTTTCACCTATTTTGTGTGTTTTTACTACTATGGGATACGTTTTTATCCCCTTTATTCTAGATTTTACATATTTATTCCATGGATTTATTGGATATATGGGAATATTCAATAAGGGGTGTATGGTAGGGAAAGTTATTGCTTATGCCTTGATTGTTGTTAATGGATTATTTATTCATTCACCTCACTTTTTATTGGTCATGGGAGACCAAGTACTATGTTAAAGATCTATGAATATGCTACACTAGTTTATTCACATCTTTCTAGTGTCCCTCAAGTTATTCTAGGGCTTAGGATTAGCAATGGTGTTCCATTTAGAATGAGTGTTATGTGTGATATTTGGATGATTGGTGGTTTGGACTCAGAATATTCTGGAAGTTGGTCCATGGTATAAATTGACAATGTTAGATGTGAATATCATTTTCATAATAGGGTAGACCCTATGAACTGATTGTTTTTTTATTATTGGTTGAGATTAAGGGTTTTTATCTAGTGATTGATTGTGTCATTAGAATTCCCTATATTATTATGTCACTCTTATCTTGCTTATATTTATTTTATCCCTTGTGACATTTTATGGATGATTTTTTATGTTGGACACATTTTTGACTAGTTCATTTACTTTATAAAATTGATTTCGATGTTTTTCGATAATCCTGTCTCAAAATATGGAAACTTTTTTGGGTTTATAAATTTTATTTCATAATATGAGTTTTATCATAATAAATATTTTTTAGTGATATATCCACAATGAAATTTATTTTATTTAAAATCACAATGTATTTCTTTGAATTTAGTTTATGGGATTGTTTTGTTTATTCATTATATTTTATTAAAAATCATAGTTTTTTGTTATACATTCAAAACTAGCATCGATGAATTTCCTTAAGATATGCATTTCATAGTCTCAGTGGGTTCTAACAAACTAGGATGTTTATATGACTCCTATATATTTTATTGTCTATGTTCTTAGATGGATTTAATTTTTGTTCATGTCGAAAACATGGGGTGAGTTAGTATGTGTTGAGAAACGAAAATTTTTATAGTAGTATTTTAAGTCTAGGATTGAATTTATTGATGTTTTTTTTATTTTTAGTTTTTTATCCTCTAATAAGATCATACTTTTAGTTTAATTAAGTTATTTTTTTGGTTACTGCTTGATATATTCTTTTCATTTGGATAGTTTTTAGTATTTATAAAAATGGTCTTGATGTGTGTTGTACTTATAGACTATTTGAAAAGTTTTTTTACATTTCTTTATTATGTATTGATGTTTTATATACATACAGTTTTAGGATGGTCCATGTAGGACTATATTTATATTATATACTATTATTTACCTATAAATTAAGGTGAAATTATTCCCAATTTGATTCCTATAAATCCCAGGAACTGGTTGTTATCCCATAGAGATCGAGCACGCCCATCGGGTGATGTGAATATCGAGGTTGAAATCCAAGTGGATGGAATGCCAAGTTATTTCAATACACATAAGCTCTCAAATATGTATGGAGAAATATGATAAATTAATAAAAATATTATTAGATTCAATAAAATCACCATTAAAATTAATTAATATTTATATCCACATTATATAGTGAAATATAAATGTTTATAGATCCTTACATTTGGTTGGAAGCTAATTTCTGATCATGGATGGACCAGTTTTAACTAGGATTATTCTTTCATCCACTTTGAGACTTTTTTTCATTGTACATTGTTATTTCATAATCCTAACATGTATTGGGACACTCTTCATAGATTCTATGTGCATAAGTTTTATTTTTACCTTCTCAAAATTTTACGAGCTTTAGTGGAATTGAATATCCATGAATTGTCCTTAACTATACTATCTTTGATAGGTAAGGAAGTAGAATATAATCATTTTACAGAATTTTCATTTCCCATAATCCTTAAATCTGGGTTGCATTTCCTCTAATTGTTCTTCTGGCTCACTCAAAATATAATTCTCAAGAATTTTTGTAAATAAATATTACAACATAATTGGTTGTTTTTTGTTATATTTCCTTCCCATTCATTATAATAATAATTATTACATTGCCTCTCATGCACAAATATTGTTTGAGAATGAATTTTCAATTATTTTTAGTCATTAATAGACCCATAGCTGAAGCTAATAATTCTATTTTTCATTTTAAAATAATTTATCATATTTTTTTAATTCCTTAATACTTATGTCTGATTTAACTTTTAGAAAAAGTATTCATTTTTTAAAGGATTATCATTGTTTGTAATTTTTATAATATATGTGGATTATTTGATTTTTGAAAATCAAAAATACTATAAAGGACATAGTTTATGTTAATTTACATAACCATGTTGGGTATGATGACTCTATTTCAATCCTATAGTATATATTAAAACTTTTTATTATCAAACAAAGAAGACTAAAATAAAATTGTTTGTTTTTTCTCTTATATTATTAGGTGATCATAATACTCCATTGATATAAAAATCTAACAAATTATTGGATATTTATTTGTTTCTACTTTCAAATTTAAGTCAAACTCATCATTATTATATTCAAAAATATGTGATCCTATTCATTTTAACATGTTTACTACTTTGGAAGTTATAACTCTTAAACTTAACGTTCCTATAATTCTTATAAATATTTAAAATAGCTTGTTTGGATTCATATATTAATTTTTCAAATGAATATCCAACTAAGTATACAAATATGATAAAATGCAATTTTCTAATAAAACATGAAAAACATTACACCCATCAGTAGGATAATGTGAATAGAGCACACAAAACTCCTTGAATTTTTCCTAATATTTATACAATGTTTCAAAAATAATTTTCCATCCAAAAAATATAAATTTTGTACCAGCTGTGATTTTGGATGTGGGATAAAATTCAATATGGAAATCATTTAAATTTAATTCCAAATGTTATTAACTTTGGGTAATAAGTTTTATTGACACTATTTATCTACTTCAACCACTAATAATTTAAATTATTTCCACGTCATCAATTCATATATGATACCTTTTGCATTCATGGTTTCACTAAAAAAATTAAACTCTCTTAGATTCTTTTTAGGATTTTCAAATGAGAAAATATTATACATGGGAAAAATTGTGATTAAAAAAATATTATTTATATTATATGGTTGTAATTTATGGTAGCTAAATCTATTTTTACTGTGATTAAAATGAGGGTTAAAAAAATACCCCTTATTTGGATTAATATTTTTTTTGTATTTTCTAAAGGTGATCTAGAAAAAACATTATTTTTTGTTTAACTTAAATCTGAAAAAGAGATGATTATAAAATCACTATGAATTTTCAAATATTCCTCAAATGTGTTCCTATTAAGAATAATTTTTTTCGAATATTAATATCGCAGTCTAGTTATATTTAATTTTTTATCGTGGTAATTAAACCTAATATGAAATGACAGTGACAAATTCAATAGATATTAAATAAATTGAATAGTGCCTCTATGAAAACACATCCATGTTTATAATGGATTTTTACATTGGTATGTATGAAATAATATATTATATTTAAAAAATTATTATAATGTTACTTCAATTTATTTATCTAAGATATAATCACACTACCGTTTCTCTGTTTGTGAAAATTTTATTTGTAATTTTTTATTTAATATTTGACAACTATGTATATGTGTTGTGATAAATTTAGTTTAAAAAAAATACCAAGATGTAGAGAGACTAATATTGGAATATAAGGTAGAATATAGTTGATAAATATAGGTTATGATCACATAATATATTTTATCATAGTTGTAATGACCCAGAGTTTATATGGGATATTTTTTTCTTGAATAAATAGTCAAAATTTTATTAAAAATTAATATATATATATATATATATATATACAACAAATATTGAAACCAATAACACATTATATCAGTGATAGAGTTCGATATATTAGACTAAAACAATACCCATTAAAAATCCAAAAAATACAATGTGATTAGAAAGTATGAAATAAAAAATATATAATATGAAAATTTCAATCATTCCAGAATTCTAGATTAATCTCCCCCACAATCAACACTATAGAAAATAAATATTATATAAATGAAATTATGAAAATATTATAAAATGAAAATATAAAATCTTGGTTATAATTATATTTAATGTTTAATGAATCAATTAATTTTTTTTATAATAGGTAACCAGATCTATGGAATATTAATGAAACAATTGGAATAGTAACATGACCATTGACAATATTAACATGGTTGTTGGGAATTGTAACCACAACATTGGAATATTATCTTTGTATCAAGATAATAATATTCTATACAAATGATATTTATCATGTGTACTTTACTAAATTATTAACATTATGATTATATACAATAGACATCAATATTGAAGACACAATGAAAATATAAGAACATTTTCAATAAAATATAATTTTATGAATTTCTTAAAAATAAATATTTTTTATAATAAGAATTTTAATTACATAAGACGTATTTAAAAAAAATAATTTCATTTTTAGAATTCTTATTTTGAATCATTCCAAGGTTGATTTTTTGGAAACTTTTTGAAATAATTCTAATTTTATATGAATAGAGAAAATATTTTTTTCAAATAGCACTTGTTTTATTTCATTATGATAATGTAATAAGGGTTTTTGAGAATTATTAATTGTTTGTTTCAATGAATGATAATTAATAATACAAATGGGCCATTGAAAAATAATAAACTTAATTTCTAGACCAAAATATTATTTTTCAATGTCTAAATTCAAAATCATCCCTATAAAATAATAATTTTTCACATTTTTCTACATTCCATTTTTGATAATCTAATGAATTTAGTTTATAATTTTATTTAAATTAAAAAAATAAAATTTTATGATATATGATTTGTCACATAAAAAATATTACTATTTAAAGGCTAATATTGGATATGATAAATTATTTATTATTTTGTCCTCAAAATACCCCACTACTCAAGTATAAATAACCCATCACTAGTCCTTTGAAAAAACACTCATAACTCCATTAGTAAAGACAAAACTCAACCAAAATCTCCCCTATTAAAAATCTCATAATCATCAGGGATATTCTGGAGTAATCAAACTCCATGATTTCAAGAGGTTAATGTCCATTGAAAAGGAACATCTAAAGTAAAGAGGTAATGTCATTTCATCCTTTTATTTGGTTTTCCATATTTGAATTCATTTTCACATTTCCATTTCTATTACAAAGTATATCAAAAAAGAACATATTAATTTAAAATGGTATTAATAATTGTGATCTACTGTATTTTTTAATAAAACCCTTTATTGTATATCTCTAACATTATCATTGGGAAATGTCTCCTGCACAATTAGCAAATATCCAATGAGGATGTTTCCAATCCATTTCTTATCACCAATTATATGGATGGAAACTTACTTTTTTTAAAATATTTAAATTTATAAATATAATTATTTTCATATTCTATAATTAATTCCATTTTTTATAAATTTCTTTCTCGAATATAGTAAAATTGAATAAAAATGGATATTTTTTACAAAATTATGATAGAAAAATGATTCACAATTAATAATAGAAGTTGAGAAATGGTATCAAATTATTTTATTTTATTGACAGTAAGAAAAATTAAAAGAATTCTATTTTGATGACATTTTTTTGTAAAAATATGTTTATTATCCAAGAGGTGGAAAAATGAAGATATAAAGCATGATTTACTGTAAGGGGATTCTCAAACCCAACCCTTTATTTTGGTTTATCATCTATTTAACATCATTTAGAATAAATATATTCCTATATTATCATTAAAATTTATTTTATAATTTATTTGTCTTATTCTTATAATGATACACATATTTCTCCCATATCAAAATGAATTATACAACAATTAAATTGATTTTTAAAAAATGATCATATTTCCCCACAACATCTCATAACTTCACTTGGGTTTTTATTATGAAGATAAAATATATCTTTTATTCCAAAATTTGATATTAATTATTCATTTGGTAACCCCAAAGTTTATTCATGATCAAATTATTTATAAAGGCTTTATGAAACTCATTTTTTCTATGGGTTTATTTTATGACTATTACTATTCTCTTTTTATATGGAATACATGATTGTGAGATATATTTAGTGTGATTTGTGAGATCTGGATGAGAAACCCTCTAATTCATTTGATAATGTAATAAATATCATGATATTAAGTGTACTATGTCAAATAATGATCCTGTATTTTTCTTTCATAATTATGATGTTATGATATATGCATATGTGTTTTTTCTAAATAAGATTCCAGATTTGTTCAAAACTGTGTACAATATTTGACCACTATATTATGATGTTTCATTATTTTTTGTACACCACATTAAATTCAGTTGTGAAATGTTTCCCCCATGACTTAATAGTGATCATATTATTATGAAATTTTATTACTGATAATGTTCAACCATATACTATTTATTTATTACCTTATTAATCCCCTGATATTATTCCCCTTAATTCGATTTATTATCACCCCTTTCTTTGATATATATCCTCAAGTGATTAAATGTTCTAAAACTATTGTGAGGTATTTTAGGATGATGAATTAGAATTTAAATAATATTTTATTTTTAATATTTACAAGTGATGTATGGGCCTATTTTTCTTAAGATACTAAACTTTTGGATCCTAGATTGTATCATTATTGTTTTTTTTATCATAAAAATTATCTAATAGTCATGTAAGTAAAATTCTTTTGAAATATTTGGTATCATAGTTGGATTAGTTAATT
Organism: Viscum album; assembly: GCA_963277665.1. Taxonomy (NCBI): domain Eukaryota; kingdom Viridiplantae; phylum Streptophyta; class Magnoliopsida; order Santalales; family Viscaceae; genus Viscum; species Viscum album. The sequence goes on from OY728146.1 coordinate 531,415,658, forward strand.
TCAGAAATTTGTTTAGAAACAAATAGTGAATACCAAAAGATAACCCAATGAAAAGAAAAACATCCAATATTTTAGTAATGTATAAGAAAAATTTATTTCAGTGAAATGAAATCCCTATACAGATACTATGAGGGGATATAGCTCTGGCATAGTTCTACTCAGGGGAAAAACCACAAATGGTGAATTTTATATTAACTGAATCATCACCTAATTGATGATAAAGAGGCCTTATTATAAAACCTTTTTGAAACTCATAGATAATATAATCCAATTAACTAAAAACTCCACACAAACCATTATAATGGTTATATAAAAAAGTTAACTTTTTCTTATAAATGGATAAAATTGGATGATCATAAAAGAAACATTTAAGTAAAATTATAAATATATAGATCCCATAATATTTGAAATTATAATTAATTTTAACTTTTGAATAAATTATTTATGCTTGATTTTTCGACTTTGATTTGATTAGACCACTTCTATTTTAGAAAATGGTGGAAACTAGTGGAAAATTGACCAAAACAGCTAAAACAGAAATTACAACAATTTTTTGAATGAAATCAAAAATTATAGGGTAAGTGGAGTTTAAATCATCATGGTGATTCTTACATATATATATTTGGCTATAAAAAATAACCTAAAACATGTAGAATGTATTCCTTCCCACATTTAGTTGAAATTAGACATTGTGTCCTTTACACACCAATAACCACCAACATTTAGTAGATCATTCGATTCACTTTTCATGGAATAGTAGGTTAACTCAATATTGAAGAACTTTTACATGCTCTACTATTCTGAGAATGATAAATTCACCCTTTTTTCTATCTTTTACATTGTGAGGATGATTAATGGTGGGAATGGATAAAGAACAATAATATGAAGGATAAAATGTAAGAAAATAAGTATAAATACTTTAAAATTTTATTTATTAATAAATATTTATTTCAAATATATTCTAATAATGATGGGGAGAGAATTACTAGATATTAAGGAAATTAAGGGTTAATATTTGAGGACTTACTAGGAAATTTATACAATTCATACAAGGTACACCATTGGTTTTGTACTCAATAATGATAGAAAAATGATATATTATTTAGTGGTTTAAAAACACAAATTTAAAAGGATATATAAATATAGTAATTTAGTAGTTATGTAAAATTAGTTCAATGTGATCTCAAATTAGAGATTTATATTGGATAATGGTCCTTAGGTTTTGGGGATAAGAACTGAATAATGGATTTTCGATCTTGTGGATCAAACAAGAAAATTTAATAAATATCTTATAAACCACGTGTCAATAACATAGGAAAATACATCATGGTAATTTTCTTAAAATTACCATGAAATTTTTCAACAGTGAGAGACAAGGACACCACACTTATGAATGTAAAAATAAATTAAGAAGATAACTAGTGTTATGGGGGAAAGGAAGGAAATTTCTGATTCACTACTTATGGTTTAATGCATTTATAATAGTGAGAAATGGAATTTTTCAGTCAAGTGCTCTAATCCAATAGTCCTTTAGAGTAATTAGTTTCAGAAACCAGCATATGCAAATGAGAAATGTAAATATTATTCATCACTACCGCTGAGCTGGAACTTCAAAATGATCTTGTACAAGTTATAATTCATATTCACTCAAGAATGGATAATGTTTTAGTTGATTATTATTTTATACATTCTTTTATATCCAACATGATTAATTGAAATATTAAATCAAAAAATGGAAACATTTATATAGAGATATCTGTAAAAACACCTAGTTATGTGATAATTAATACCCATGTGTTGGAATCTTCTCCCATTATCATATATAGGGATATTCTTTTATAAAATATAAAATACATCCCTCCATGTAATTCGAGGCTGTAAATCGAATGTATTGGGTATAATTTTATAGATCTCACATATATTATAATCCATCCAAATTTAATTTTTTATTAATCAATTTTTATGAAAAATGGGAAACGAATGTTCATAAATAGGATACCACCAAGTGATGAAATAACTCACAAAATTGATAAACATAAGACTATTATTACATAAATCAGATAATCTATAAATTTCCCAGTGCAGCATACTAACCTGGATATCTGGATCCTCCCTAATAAGCTCTTCATGGCTAGTAATCATCCTTTCCATTGTCTAAAAGAATTCCTCTGAGTTGATATTACTCTGATCAAAGGTTCATGCTAATATTGTATATTGTTAATCTAACCAAACTTGTTTCTCCTCTGTGTCATCAACATTCAACCTTCATTCATAAATTCTATTAAGCTCCTCCTCCAATGGCCTGAAGGCCTTCATTTTTTTATTGATTGATAATCCACCTTTCAAGGGATGAGATGGAACCCTATTACATGCCTGTAGGCCATATAGGTACCAATTCTTGTAGGCACAAACATACCATACAACCTAGACTAACAACTTGGAACTGCTCCTCCCCAGCATCTTCATCTTTGAAATCAGCTCTTCACCTCCAAATGGCTGTTCGGCTAGGCATTCCCGTGCATGCACAGGCTTGTCCCGATGGTAGGTGTCATACCATCTCATTCTTGCAATCCGTTTAGCTCCTGCTGTGGTGAAAGATCCTTTTTCCCATCCTCCTTGTAGAGCCTGTTCCTTGTAGTTTGGTCTGGTTTGTATCTGCAGGTGACCCGATGGCCATATGGATAGCCCAAAGGCCCAACTGACCCGAAGGCCTGGGTGCCCGAAGGCCAATGAAGGACTCGAGGACCAAATCTGATGTTCGAAGTCCCAAACAGGAGCATATCTCCGGCAGCTACAGTGCCAAAACAGGTCCTGCTACAGTACTGCTACAGTTCTCATTATAGTACTGCTACAGTAACCCGGAAATCCTGCCTCCACCAGGTTTTGATCCCTGGTCGCTTGGATGCACCATCAGAGACCTTGCCAACCGGGCTAAGGCTCATGTGCCTCTTAATCTCCTCTTTTTGAGAAATTGGGTCGTATATCATGATCAAGAATTTCTTCCATAGAGTGCAGGATAAGTTTCACAAAGTCTCCATCCTCTTCTTCTCTATCTCTTGTATACTTAATTGATTCTTCACATTCCCCATTCTATAGGGAATTAGTTTCCTTCTTTCTACCCTTTTTGACCGACCTAGTTTCCCTTGGTTTTTGGAAGTGAGAGTAATCCTTACTTCTTGTGGTAATTTTTCCCTAAACCATAATACATTTCCTTGAATCTCTAATAAAATTTTCCCTTTCATTATTTGATGGCTATGACGAACATTTCCTTGACATCTGTCAATACTATCCAATGAGGGGTGGCTATAACATTCATCACATGAAGAATAATCCTCCTGAAAAAATGGAAGTTTATGAACTTCCAAGCCATCAAAATAGGTCACCATATTTATCGCCATGCCCTCTTTGATGGGCATCTACTTACACATAGACTCCTCCTTACCTACATTATTCTATAATCCAAATTTCTTCCCCCCATACCAAGCCTTTAGATGGGTGGATTTGATGTTTTTTGGGTCTAAGGGCCTCAAAAATCACTTCTTCCATCTTCCCCGGTCCACTGTGAGATGTTTCAGCCAAAAAAAAGACATCCCCTGTCCCAGGTCTGATCCAATGGTCTTCTCATATCCGCGACCCATAAACTGTAGTATATTGTTAGTTTACTCCCAGTCTCTACATTGAGATTCATCAAGACCTTAAACAACACTACCTATCAATCTTACCTCACCTTCCACAGTATAATTGTATATAGCTAGTGGATTCACTACAATAACTGCTAAGGGAAACTCATCTTCAACTCCATTGATACAAAAATCTTGTTTGAACTAGGAAAAGATTCCTACAACCCATTGTTCTATCTCTTTGGGCTACACATTATTCACAACCACTGTAGAAATCTAGGTAGTCCACTTCTTCTGAGCCACCAAGGTATTGGCCTATGCAACTGGAGAATCATGGATCCTGACCAGTTCTATCTTCTTTTGAACCTCCCAACATGCCTCCTCATGATCTAACATAATATCACTATCCCACGACTGGTATTCCCCAACTAGATCCACCTGCAATGCATTTGACTTTTTCTGACTCATGAAAAGACATCTAGAGGCCAAAGGGTCTAGCCTGTTTCATCCCTAGATGGATGTTGTCCACGAGTCGAACACCCCCCTCTTCTTTCATCTTATCTCTATTCTGACCAAACTCCATAGCCACTCTTTTGGAGGTTTTGAAATGAAAACCTCGAAACATATGTGAGGCATAATAGGGGGAAAACTATAGTTTTGGGATTACCAAATCACAGATACCTTCCAAACATATTTCTGAGAATTCATTTAATGGAATAATTCTATAAATATAGTGGTTGGTCTAGAAAAAAACCCATACCACAGCTGAAGGTGGATCACGATTCATGTTGAAGTCAAAGGACCGTCACAGGAGGAAAAACCCACATCCATCAAAAACATGAAGAGCGTAGAAATAGGCGACAACCAAATCCTCCTCCGATTATAATACTATAATCAATTTACATCGATTGAGAAGAAACACCACTGCTCGGTTTTGAAGACCCCTTGTATGGAATACCAATATTTTAGAATCCTAAATCGAAGTACAGATACCCTTGAATTAATCCACAAGCATCGATCTATGAATATTTGAAGCTGCGTTGAACTCCATTGTAGAAATCTCAAGCTGGGGTGAGCCTTTGTGTGGGTTGGGGACAATAGGGAAAAGAGGGATCAATGAGAAAGGAGGAAGTAAAACCCGGTTGGTGAAGGGGGTGAAGGTACGATACATCGAGGAAGAAGTAAGGATCCCCCTCCCCCCATAAGGGAGGATGGGGCCGGAGCCTCAGGCATCTCCGGGCTAGGGAATCACCAATGATTCTATTAATGGCGTGAGAAAATGCACCAAAAGAATTGAAATACATTGATCATGAAAAGGAAAACACAATATATTTTAGGAACCATACCATGCTCTTATACCAATACAAGGGATATCATGAATCTCCATTAAAAACCCATAAACTATGTGGGTGTTTATAAATAGTGAATAAGAATACCATTTCCAATTGGTTGATTCAATGGAAAGTATCGACCTTATAGAATTTACCATTATAAAGGAATATACTGATATATTTTCTAAAGAGTTACCTTGACTTCCCCCAGATCATGAATAATGGTTCTCAATAACGGTTATACCCATAGCCACTTCTATCGCCAAATTCTATTATTGGATGGCCTCAATCAAACTAGTAGGGTTAAATAAGTATCTATAAAAGAATTTGGAAAAAGGGTTATTACTCCCATGTGAATCTCCAAGGGGTGTGTTGGTGGACTTTCTCATGAAAAATGATGGATCAATCTATCCATAAATTTATTACAAGATGATAAACAAGAACACCATAAATAACAAGTATCTCATTACAAGGATTGACATCTCATTTTATCAAATATGAGGATCTAAATACTTCTATTAGGTGTATATTAATACTAGATATCTTGACCAATAGGTAAAGAATGAATATATTCATAATATAACCTTCTCTATAATGTATGAATACTATAAAGAGATTGTGATTATCATGGGACTTAGTAATTCCCCTACAATATCCCAAGATTTTAATAATATAGTTTTTTGAGATTAAATTAAAAAAATTGTAGTCTTTACTCATGAAATTATTATTTACTCCAAGAGAAAGGTGGAATATGATGGGAATGTATTTATTTTTATTGCAATTTTAAGAAAGAAGAAAATTTATTCTATATTCATTAAGGGTAAATTTTAGATACATTAATTAATATTCTTGGAGAATATGATCATAATATTGGAAATTTATATGGAACCTTCAATGATAAATGAAATTTTAGAACATACAAAACCCTAATTTTTCTAGAAAATTAATATTCTTCTTGTCTTAGTTTCCTACTACTGATGTTTTTTGGGAAATTTTTAATGATTATCAATCCCAACAAAAAAATTTACATCGAGTAGAGTAAAGTATGTGTTGATGGATGAATGTTTGTACATATTATAGTATATTAGAAAAATACTAATCACCCTTATTATACTCACACTCACATCGACTAGATAAGGTTTGATGATATATAATTATTTTCCAATGAAATTAGGGGGTTGTGTAATCTTGTAGAATGATAAATTGATAGAATGTTCCTCCTAAAATTTAAAGATCAAAAATCAAAAGTACCTAGAATATGATCTGGAGTTAGTAGTTATGATCATCACATTAAATATTTAGTCACACCTCCACTATGGTGAGATGTGGGTTATATATACCAATCATAGCAGACTGATATATATTTTCACATGTAAAGAGATTAACATGCATTAATGAATATGGTTAGAGTTAATCCAAGACAATGATTTCACTATTCACTACAATCTATGATAGTTGAACAAGGTTGATAATGCTCTTTGAAAAAAATAACTCACTACACTATCAATGAGATAAATTGAGAAAGACTCCATATTCAAGGATATCTAAAGGATGTATTTAAAAATTAAAATGGCAGGGAGTACATCCAATCATTCAAAAATTATTTCCCAAAAATAAATCCAATAGAAGAACAACAAGGCTCCAATGGATGATATAGAGCCTCAAAATAAAGTAAAATTAATAATTTTAGAAATTATTAATTAATTCAAAATCATTTAATATGGTTCCATTCGATTTGAAACTAGAGGTTGTGTCATTTCATCACTTGAGATAATGAAATTGATATTGGATAATTCGTATAGATCGTATTTCTTCTTTTATTATGGAATTACTAATATGTACTTTGAAGTTTGAGACCACTTCTAGTGGGACATAATGAGGAAGGAGACAACTGATTAAACCTCAATCTTCGTATTATATCATCATGTAAATTAAATGAAACAAAAGTTTATGGGGATAATGAAACCATCTCCCAAACCCCACTTGTAAATGGGAGAACCTCACTAAGGAAATTGTCACTGCTCTCTTGAATACATTCTATGTAGGTAATATGATACGGTATATATTGGTTCTAATCATCATGATTTCCCACTTCATTTATATTCAATATGATTTACCTCTTGAGTAACATGCAATGACATACATAGAGGAAGTGGTGAATACGTATTGGGCACCACTTTTTATCATCTATTGTCATGATCCATTGATTTATTATAATTTATAAAGAATTATTCAACATGATAATAATAAAAAATTGAATTTTAGTAATCCTTATCATACCTAATATATTAACCACTATCAAAAGACCATTCATACACATAATAACATATTAAGATATTTTTGTACGGAATTTACTGGTTTTTGGGATTAAAGTATCCTTATTGGTGAGTTATCATAAAATAACACCGTAAACTCATGTATTTTAATGGATATATATAAATATTGGTATGGGATGTAATGTATAACTCCTACATGTTGGGATGATGTTTTTTAATAAAAGCAATTTGGACCTTATATTGGGAAAGAGATGATAAAATTTTTCCAAGGCCACAAAATTTGTATAAATGCTTCTCAGAGTGGGTAAAAGAACTATAATGAAAATAATTTAAGGTTCATAGAGTTTTATTTTTGAGAAAAAGTGTTACTTATAATATCATCAAGGAAGAGATTCATTCAGTTTGGAAAAAATGGGAACCTTAGACCTTAGTGTATTTTCCCTTCTGAGATCCTTGACAGTCTTGTAGCAGTGGCCTATTTGATGGTACTTTCACCAAACATAGATAAAGATCATGATTTCTTCTACATATACCTCCACAAGAAGTACATACTAGCACCAATACATGTAATTAATTCATTAGTGCAAAAACAATATAATGGGCTCTATCATTAGGAGAAACTAGTGAGGATCTTAGTCTATAGAGACAACGTTCTATAAAAGAAGGGAAGTAACCTTTTATAAGTGTTGTGGTGGAACCATAAATATAAAGAGGTGATATGGGAACCAAAGAAAACATTGAAATATTAGAACCCCGTTATTTTTTTTATTTAGAATATGAGTGGAAATTTGGAGGACAAACTTTTTATGTGGTGTTGAATATAATGACCTAGAGATTATAAGTGATATTTTTTCCTGAATAAATGTATGAATAATTATATAATGTAGCATTATTCACATACATCACATACAGATACAAAAACACATTATTTCATTAATATATATCATTAAAATAGTCAGTAACTAAACCACGGAAAATATGATGAAATTAAAAGGGAATACAAAATTTGACATTTGAAAATTAGAATGGGAAAATTTGAACTTTATAATGATCTCAAATCATCTCCCCCGTGAATAGACCTATAGAAAAGATACAAAATTTTTGAAAAGCAATCGACCTATAAAATTGATCTATATAACCTTGGCATGAATTTCAATGAATATTTAATGAAGTAATGGATTTTTATTTTTTTGGGGAAACCTAACCATTAAAATTTTTGTGTTATCATTGGAATATTTACCTGGTTATTTGGAATATTAATGTAACTATTGGGAATTGTAATTAGGCCACTTAAAGAGTAACATGGCCTCAAAAAAATAAAATTTAATATAAATAATATTTATCCTAGGTAATTTAGTAATGTATAAATATTGTTTTACCATAAAATAGATATCAATATTAACATATTCCGAAAATATAAGAATATTTTTAATAAACTGTATTTTAATATATTTCATAAAAATCATAAATTCTTATATTAAAAATCAATATTAAATATATTATAATTTTTTTTCTAAAATTATCTAAATTATAATAATCATTTTTTGGAAATTTACCAATGGTGGTTTTTTTAATTTTTTGAAATACATCTATTGTAACATGAATAGTAAAAATGTAGTTTCAAATACCTCATGTTTTATGGCATAATTATTACACAATAATGACTTGATAAATACTAAATTGGTTATTTTGACCCAAATTAAATTTGGTGATATATATGATCAATTTAATAATGTTAAAATTAATTTCTAAATATAAAAATTATTTTTCAAAATCTAATGTCAAATGTATCTTATTAAAAGAACAATTTTTCTCTTTTTAAAAATTAATTTTTAATAAACTAATTAATTGATTATAAAAAGGGGTTTAAAGAAATAAAGAAATTTTATTTTATTAATATGGGATTTATAATGTCAACAATATCACTATTGAAAGGTTTTCCATGATTATAATAATTTATTCAATGTTTTATCCTTTAAGTACCCCTCTCAAAAAGTATATATAAGTTACTATCCCTCCATTTGAATACCACTCCCCCATTAGTTACCAAATCTATCCTAATGACCAAATATTATCTCTAAAGATTCATATAATCCTTAAGGGTGATTTTGAGTAATCAGACTCCAATATTTTAAGATGCTAATGGGCATTAGAAATGAGAAACATCAAGAAATATGTAATTTCCATTCATCCTTTTTAATTATTTTCCATTTATAAAATCATATCATCCATTTATTTTTTAATAAAAATCATATAACTAAAGTAAAAAATTGTTTGAATTATCTTTATTATGTAAATATTATAATAAATGATTTTATTAATAGTAACAAATTTTTTATATCTCTCTCATTCTCTTTGGATACTGTCCCATTAGCGTTCTATTAATATAAAATGTGGAAGTTTCAATTTCTTTTTCTTATAATAATATTTATTAATTGTAATATTAATGAATTATGATATATAAATATTTAAAAATATTTATTTTTATCTTATATAATTAATTATACATATAAATAAATGGCCATGAAAAATAAAAAATCGTATAGAATTATGTTATTTGTAATGAAAATATGATATCAAAATATGTCGCCATTAACAGTGGAAATTAAGAAATAAAATAGAGATATTATAGTTGATATAATGTGAAAAAAATTAACACAATTCATTTATGGTTCAATTTTTTAAATAGACTATATATATTATTCCGGAGGTGGAAACACTGTATAATAAAGAAGGATTTAAGGTAATGGGATTCTAAACCCAAAAACATTATTTTCAAAGATATCATATTTTACATCATTTATTATATATATTTTCATATAAAAGCATTAAAATTACATTTTGAAATTATTTCCCTTATTTTTATGATAATATATATGTTTCCACTCAGTCAAAATAAATTCTACAGAAATTAAAATTATTTTATAAAAATGATTATTTTCTCCAAAACATACCTTCACCCTCCCTGAGTAATAAATTATAAAAAATGGTCTATTTTCCAAAATATAAATTAAATTATTCCTATGGGAACCTATTAGATTATTCCGGAAATTATTATTTTCAATTTATTTATGAAATCCATTCATTTCATTGTATATATTTTATGATTATGATTGTACTCTTTCGATGTGGATTGCATGATTATGAGTATGTTATGATTTGATGGGTGTCCCAGGAATTATATAGACATATAATTAGTTTTTTAATGTGTAAAATATCATGAGATTATTTTTATTATGAATTAACTGGATTCTATATGTTCTCACAATTATTATTTTACCATTTAGGAAAATAGGTTATGCATGAACATGGTGATATATTTGTTCAGAACAATGTGTGGTATTTGAACACTATGTTATGAAGTTCCATTATTATGCATATTCCACATTCCATGACATTTCCAAATGTATCTTGTGATTATGATGATATATTTTTTATTTTAAACTTATTATATTGATTATCATAACCCATTAATAATTTATTCACATCCCTTATTCCACCCATTATATTCCTCAATATATTTAGTTTTTTTCTCTACCAGTTCATTGATATATATCCTCAGGTTATTATATGTCTATGGTGAACATTAGAAAATTTATAATGATATATAATCTCTATTTAAATATCTTTTATGTAATATTATTACTAATTGATGTATAAGACTTCTTTTTCTAAGATTTTAATCATTTGGATCCAAGATTATATCATTACTATGTTTTTTATCTAAAATTTATTGAATATTCATGAAAGATAAATATTGGTCACTATAATATTCTTACCAAAGTATAATTATTTATCATATTAAAATTCATTGGGTAGGTCTATAATTTAAGATTAATCAATACTTGTTGTTTTAAAATACAATTTCCAATACACTATGAATATATATTCATGGTCTTCCTTATTATATGAATTGATTAAATCACCTAGAACCCACAAGACTACTAAATAGAAACATAATTAATACTGATGAATCAGCACCTAATTAGGGGAAGTTGATATGATATAGTAAATAAAAAATAATCATTCCTATCCATATACTAGTAATCTCTAGAAACTCACCATTCGATCCTCACAATTCCTTAATAAATGGTATTAATCAAGAAAATGAAATTGTGATGGAAATGAAAAGGGAATTAAAAATAAATAAATATAATTATAACCCATAATAATGTATTGCATTTATCTATCAAAAAACTACAAACACAAAATGTGGGATATAAAATGAATTTAAATTATATAAGAGGACTCTAGAACTGATTTGGTTCTACCAAGATAGATTAAATTCTATATTAGATCATACCCATCAATTAATCGGATAATATAAATAAAGGGTAATGAAAATAAAAACTTCCACATAAATAATGGAATATGGTGAAATGTAAAATTCCCCCATGAGTTTAAAATTTCCTCTAATAAATGGTTTATTCATCTCATTTTTTGGAATCCATAGATTAAAAATGACCACTATTTTATTCTATATATAAATATCTATACACTATATGATCTTAGATTACTCTTATGTGTCAATTAAATATTCTAAAATCATGAATTTGATTCTTGTTCCTTCACCATGTCGTTTACCGTCCCACGATCTTTTTTAGGCTTCCCTTTTTAGATTTAATGAAATATGTCCAATTTATTAAAATATTTACAAATATGGTTAAATATATGTTGTTAATATTTTTTTAAAACTCATTTTTTCTTAATATATATATATATCTTTTCATATATCACTCCATTTTACTTCAATATTTTTATCATTGTGATTATTTAATTTTTTGTCGAACCATCCCAATATAATATGATTGGTTTAATCCAATCATGAAATATTCTCACACATACCAAATAATATCTCATGATAGGTTGGTTTTTTTGTTCATAGTAGGGTGGTAGAGAATTCATGGACACAAGTAATAAAAAAATACACAAGATAACATGAATATTGGTTCATGTTAATTGTTTTCCTATTTATTATTAGATCAAACCCATTTATAATTTCTAAGGGTCAAATGATTCTTTAATAAGTAGTCAACCACTCAAAATTAGTTTCAAGATGATGAAAATTAGTTAAATGTTACATCAAATCCCCTTCATGTTCTGCTCCAACTGACCATGAATAATGGTTCTATATCACTTTTAATCTAGTTTAGAATAGGTTTAAATGACCAAAAATACCCCATTTTAGTTAAATTTATATAATTTCATTTTTTTTTTCAGGTAAATTTATTTTCTAATTCAAAATAAATATTATTATATTTCCTAAAAATTAAAAGTTTACTGAAATTTCAAAAAAAACCTAAAAATTGAGAAATATTATTATATAAAATGGATTTAAAATATAATAAAATATGTATACTAACATGAATTTGTAAGTAATATCAGTGTTTAATGATGTATGGGAAATTTAGTTAAACAGACCTCTCCATTACTATAGATGCATACATGGTTGTTATTACATAATGATTTTGTGAACAATCCACATGTTGTTTTCACAAACACATTAAATATCTTCATGTTGTCTCCATGATTTTTTTATTCTACTTTATGGAATGTATAAAACAACAACACCACTAAGATTTATTAGTTGGTAAATTAATATATTCATTATATTAGAAATATTTCATTTACTAGAAACCAAATTTGGTTGAGGTTTCCCATAGATTATGATATATGTATGGTGTTTACACTTCATAGAAAATATCATCAACCATATATTGAAGGGTGCTTTAGGGATGGTTTTTATTATCATCTTATCTCTAGCCAGGTCCATATTTCAACTTATCCTTGAAAAATAAAAATATATCTTATTTCTTTTACCCTATGGTAACTGCATTGAAAGTTTTTTGAGAAGGTGGCATATTATTTTAAATAATTTTTTCAGATACAAATTAGACAATATAATGACTAAAGGATGGATTTATTGGGACTATTAACATATTTAATTTAATATATAATATTTAAAAATATAATATGGGACTTCATTCTCCACTGATTTAGATGATGATACTAGAAATGCATTTTGTATCCTCCCTTAAAGAGAGTAAACCATTGCATAAAATAGGATTATTGAAGGATTTTTGATTAATTTCATTACTATGTTTGTTATGAGGTATATATGTAGCCTAGATCAAGTAATTGAGTGTTTGAAGACACTAACATTGTGCTTTACTCATATGAATAATGTAATAATGAATCTATGATGAAGACATAGACCATACACTAATATACAAGTGAAGGGACTTCTTCGCTATGTACATCTTTCTCCCATGTATTCAACACAATGACTAAAATGTTTTTATTCCTAATGGTTGGTATATAAAAATCAATGGACATATTGTGAATACTAAGATGTGGTGATGTCATGTGAGTAAGTTAATCACAGATTTTAAGCTTTTTCGTATAGACCCTTATTTGTGGGGTAGTTTTCCTATTTGGGGAACCTCATGTGTTTCGGCTAGAAATTTGTGGTGGCTTTTTTCCTAAAAAATATTAAGATTACCATGATAATAAATTACATAATTTCAATTTGGAATATATCTATGATTTATTTAATACCGTAGAGATAATGTTTAGATACTAAGGATACAAAAAGAATATTAAAGGATGTTTAGGGCCTTCATCCAATATGATATGTAAATATTACTAATTAGCCATTTAAATATTTATACAATTATAAAGGAATATATAAATAATGATTAGACTGGAAACTTTCATTGTGATATAGGTGACTTTCCATTAGAGAGACCTCGATCTAGGAAACTCAATAGGGATGGAAAGGATAAGATTCTGGAATAGTTACATTATAGTGAATCAGGATACATAGTGGTATAAATGATTGCCGTTGATTAAAACCATTGTTTTTAAATCATTTATAATACTAAGGAAATAAAGTCATACTATTCCACTATGTATGGTTAGATTATGTTTTTAATTAAGAGAGAGTGGAACATGAATAGGTTTTCACTGATGATGAGGGACACCAGCCCCTATCCTCCCTTTGGAAAAAATTATACAATCTCAATCTAAGAACCTCTAGATTATATTATTTCATAATAAATAAATAAATATATATATATATATATAATTATAAATCATACTATCACCCTATATTATTAAAAATTTAGTAATGAATGATACTTTTCATAGATAATATCAGTGGGAATATAATAGTTCTGATAGTGGCAGTTATAACAAAAGTTGTTTAAATGATCCTTACCTAATGGTTCCAGGATACTTACCCTGAATAAGTGACTATTTTACAATAAGAAAATAAATTGGTATTTTCAAATTGAATTTCACATTAAAAGAGAAAACACTATTTTTTTTAAGGGAAAACACAACGAATTGATAGATCAAAATTTTATTAAAAAATAAGATATATGACCACCCTATCAATTTTTTAATGGTGGTGGAAACTAATCCTAGATCACCAGTTTTGTTTTTGGCACTTATTTTTCTATAATATTTGACTCATCTCATACAATTTATTATTGCCTAGTTTTCAATCTCAATACACACTTATTTATTTAGTTGATAATTTTCAAATAAATCATTATGAAATTCTTTTTTATATTGGAAAATTATATCTCTATCAACTCAATGGGTGATTACCATTAATTAATGGGCTAAAATATTTTCATGTGTTATGGTCATGATGAAAATAAAACACTCCTTCGGTCATATATTAATAAATCTTGGGATTATATTATAAATATTAGTGGAGTGCTATATAATTAAATATATACAAGAATGAAAATTATTGTCTAACATATTATCTTAAGATGACTATGTGGAAGGATATGGTCTTAAAGGAATTTTGGTATTTCACATTGAAGAGTATTTTTATATATCCTAATAAAGGGAACTAAAATTTACATTTCTTAAAGAAGAATTGTATATATTAAACCTCTGTAAAAAGGTCATTAAAACCATCATTTAATGTTAACCTTATAGTTTAAATATATACATAAAGGGATTTAAACATTCAATTAATATGTGATCCCAATAATTTAAATTTATTCAATAAGGGAATTCATAGTATTATAATTACATATAATATTGATAGTATTCCATAAAATGTATCATCATGTGGGAATGATGATTAAGGGTGTTCTATAGGGTTAATCCATTTATCAAGGGACTAAAAATAACCCCCTATATTTATAAATTTTAATTTTTATAAAATAATATTGGGCGTAAAAGTTAACATTGAATTGGTTTTTTTAATATGAATCCATGAAATGAAGACCTACAATATTGATTGATTTATTGTGGAAATAAGGAGGGATTTATAGTTTTAGGTTGTGCAATGGACAAAATTGTAATATAATGTTTAAGGTCATTATGTAATTACAAGGGGCCATATTATTTAACATTATGTAGTTAGGATATGGTCTCATATAATATACTGTTATATTTAATGGAAATATATACCATGAAACATCAAGTAAGATTATAAAGGCCTTAAAGGAATTGGTTGTTATTATTTCTTAGTGTTAGGATGTTACTTATATTAAATTAATTATGGATCATCATATACTTTAAATGATGGAATATTTATGTTCACATAAATGTTCTTTTAATTATGAAAGGGTTTTATGAAGGTGGGAGGGTTTCATAAAGGAATAAACCTATGAGAAAAAATATCCAGGGAAGAAAAACCATTGTAATTATTTTCCATTGGGTTTGGGGGATCTAGTAGAAAATTAGTTTATATTATTTCAATATTATATGGTATTTCTGAAATTTCTAACATATGTGAAATGTATAGATATTCGAAAAAGGTAAATATCATGAAGCAGTTGTAAATAAATATTTATTAAGTCATGTTTTATGAATTAGTTCATTAACGTGAAATTTATGTATGAGTGAATGTTTAAAAATTTTCTGACTATCCCCATATAAAGTTATGGTTTAATGGAATTTTATTCATAACATGTTAAAATTTATTCTAAATGGAGAATAATTTCATAAATAATATATTGTTTTTTGGAATATTTATTTTAGAAATATTTACTGTAGGGTGTTTATTCCTTCTAATCAATATAAATATATTGATATTGAAGGATATAATATTTCATGGTTTGAAATTTAGAAAATAGTAAATAATATTTGATTTATTTTTATGTTGTTTTTAATAAATTACAATCAAAAAAATAAATAATTAGTTGATGAAGGAGGGGTTTTTACAACAATGATGAGGCATAAAAACTAAATTCATGGTGGAAACTATTTTTATGAAGATAATTTCTTATGTACAATGGATATGTGACTACACAATATTGTATATTATGGTACATGTTAATTAAATGAATTCATTGTAGTTTTTTATAGAAGAGTTGGTCATTACGACCATGCGTAACAAAAAAAGGTAAGCTAGAGATGACCCAATTTTTCAAGTGTTGGGAATTGAAATTGAATATAAATATTTATGTTTTTTTGGAAATGATAATCAATATTGAAATTGGAATTTATCAATGAATATTTTATAAAATATTATTGACATTTAATTAGGGTATTCATGGTGTGGTGTGTTTTTCTATGTTGGTGAACATGATTTTACAATAATAAATGAGGGATCAACCACAAATTATTCTATTGATTACAAAATTGTAGTAATTCATGAAACATATTTTTAATAATTGAATTTTTTTTCTTTAATAAATTTTGAATTTTGGGGTCATGGGTTTTGATGTATATCTATTTACTATCCCGAACCTATCATTGGTGAGGTAAAACACATCACAGTTCATTGAATTTCTAATGATATATTCCATTTTGTCTGATTTAAATTCATTGAAATACATAACTTTTTACAGACAAATTAATTATTATATTATAAAATTATTCATGGGATATTAAGTTTCTCAACTTGGTTAACATTTATTTCTCAATTTTTAGAATATAAATTTATTGAAATATTAAGATGAAGATTAGTGAAATTGATGGTATTTTTTATAAATTTATGATTATTGTTGTAAATCTGTAGTTCAAATTCTAAGTTTGATGTTGTATTTTATCAATATTTAAGATCATGATTTGATCATAGGTCAGAAATAATGTGGAAATTTAAAATCAATATTATTCATTGATTATCTTTTCGATATTAATTATGAGTGACATGTGTGTTGTCTACTCCCTATAACAATTATTTGAATTAGTTCCTTGATATTAAGATATTGGAAGTATAACTTTATTTTGTTTTGAACCATAAAAAACATTATTATTCACATATAATGTATACTAGTTCTTTGAAAAATGAAAAATCAAAGTGTTTATGATTCTTTGATATGTATTGTTATTTTGAACCACATAAAATAATTTCATTTGATTTATTTTACTTATTTGGATGTTGTGGATGTGTGTTGAAATTTATATTATTGATATGTTACTTATAATATTATAACATCATAAAATAGTCATGAAAGCCATTTTAAACAAAAATTCACCTCCCTTATTAATGTGTGTTTAGAATAGTGGTAATAATAAGAAATATCAAATAAAAATGTATTATTCCTAATGAAAATATATTATAGTTTAAAACACTATGTATATTATAGGACGTAATATTTTTTATTTATGTATGTATTATATCTAGAAAAAATAAATGAGATCATATCTTTTCTCTCTTATACTTTATGTCTTCCCTACTGAAGTGACAAAATTTATCTTATCAATCCAATAAAGTTATCATTCAAAAAATATAAATTAATATTCTAAGAACGTTCAGACCCACAATTTTATTTGCATTTATAAGACATATTATATTCTTGTAATTGTATTTAAATATTGATTCAAGTCAGCTCATAGGATAATATTATACAGCTAGACATATTGATGTATTAGGGATGTTAATTTAGTATATGAATTGACTATCAAGAGATTTAATTGGCTTGGTGATAGTATTATATAGTAGTTAGAAAACCATATATTGAAGGAAAGAATAACATTTTATAGTGAGATTGTTCGTGACTCATGTTATAGATAATGGGAACCATAGAACAATGGATATAGTTGATTATGGATCATAATTTTTTTTGTGATTTACCATGTGTGAGGGTCCTCATAAATAATGGTCCTCTTGTGTAATGTCCAATGATTTATTTTAAAAATTAGTATTCCAATGTGTAAGTGTTATGATATTTATAAGGAATAAATTAAGGATTCTCATTTGTGGATATTTGAAAAAGTAATCCAGACCCTATGATATATATGGATTGATGGTACCCCATGATATAAAAGAATTTTTCAGACTTTGTAATATTTAATGGTTAATAAGTTACTATGAGATATGAGGGGTTTTATAATACCATGTGACATGTAATGGTTATTATGTTAGAGAGTAATGTGTAAGGGTTGATCTAGTGAACAATAAGGGTTTTTATGGACTATTGAAAATATATGAGACCAAAACCCTGGTGTGGCATATGCACTATGGTGCAACAACCCCAAATAACACAGAATCTAGAAACATGAACTCCATTTCATTACACAAATACCAAATTTGATCACATTGTGACTAGAATTCCAACATGAAACCACATAGAATTTAACCCTTATGGCCTATTCCTTATAGATGTTAAACATCCCCACATTGTGTCATGGCTTACCCCTATTTTTTTAAAAGTATTTATTTTTAATATTAAATTAAATATAAAGTACTTTAATACAATGTATTATCTATAAGTAACAATGATATGTTTTAAAATTTTATGGGATGTTATAGAATGCGTATTTTGAGTTCAAAATCATTTATAGAACCCATGTACTGGTAACACGATATATAAATATTGTAGCCTAGATGTGATTGTTAATATTTTTAGTCAATTTATTATTTTCAATCATAAAAATCATTTTTCAAGGTTTTTTAATTTTTTAAATGGATGATGATTTTTATAATGATATTATATAGCTGTTTTAATGAGCTTATAATTCATTATATAGTTTTCTCAAACCATTTTCCCTCAATGACCTTTTGTAAATGCCATGAAAGATTCTGTGGATCAATATACATGAGATAATACACTAGAAATTCATAACATTGTCAAGATGTTGTTATGAACCATTTTGGATATTGTCCGGGGGTTGTGGTCAAACCAAAATCTAACTAAAGAGGCAGTTCATAGTATAGTTCAATATAAGGATCAAGATCAAATTTTACTTAACCATATGCCTCTATATTTAAATGGAATGAATGATCCCCAAGAGGAGGGGGATAGATGGAAAAATATTTAGAGAAATTTTACAATAATTAACACTCATGGATTCATAATGTTAAAATATGTTGTATTCAAGATCGATTGCCCCATCTGAAAAAGTAAGGGTTCTATGGTTCAATCCATGATATACAATAACCTATAGTGGAAAGACATCATGTTCATTTTTACCCAATATTTATATCCATATACCATTTCATTTCAATATTATTTATAGATTAATGCATCCAATAGATTAACTAGATAGTGATCGTTTATTTCAGCTAGTTCCTTGATTATCTGTTACGGGTTCAAATGGTTGGTATAAATAATAGAGATTTAAAAGGATCTAAAAACCACAATGTTGAAATTAAATATTTCAATTAATTATTACCACCTATAAAGAAGTTTTATAGTGACCCATAATTTTCAAATATAAATATCACATCTTACTAGATGGGTATTGAACATATAATATTATGATCTCCTCTATATTCATATGAGTATAGTGTTTTTGATATTATTGATACACAATTTTTTTTACAATAGATATCATTCATGTCCCATTATTTTCCTCATAAATAACACCCTTTTTATAAATATCATACATAAAACCATTCTTTATATCCTGGGGATGGGGAACATGATAATGGGTGACATCTAATGTTCAGAAAGAGTAAAAAGGGTGATATGAATAATCATTAACATAATATGAGAATAAGGGAATAAGATAATGAACATAACATTTGAAAACTATACTATGAATATCATATATCATAATATTTATTCATAGTATATAGTATGTAAATTCATAAGAAATTATTCATAATGGAATCATTGAACATCATCCGTGAAAGCATGACTATGGCATAATATATGAGTTTATGTCACCCACATAAGTTTGGAAAATCATTTCCATAGTCCTGAATCACTACCAAGACTATCATAGTGGATTTTTTTCACTCCATATATTCCAGCATATCCTAGTTATGATTCAGTCCCAAGTCTAACATGGTGGACTAAGTCCCATATAAAACTAAGTTCACTCCACATTCCAGTCCTTATTTTCTCATGATATATTCAAAAAACACAATGACTAAGAGGGGTATAATATTTTGGGAAAATTGATAACATTATGAAAAATATATATGTGGGTTCAATAAAATCACATAACATCATTCACAGAAAACACCATGGAAAAGAAACATGTTTCACAAGAATTTGATCATAACATAATCAACTATTTGGAAGGAATGAGATTCATAAAATCATTCATATATAATTAGAATAATTATCTATCAAAAGAATGAAGGTGGGTGGTATCTTTAGATCATAATCCTAGTAAATAATAATTAACATCAAAGTATGTTATCATAGATCATACATTCCTTTAAAAATAACTTTAAATTTTCTAGAGGAAAATATAATTTCAACATTGAAATCACATATTAAAAATCTAAAATATTCCAATATAATTGAAAATATAGTTAAAAATAACTCAAAAACTATAATTTATGATTCAAATAATTAAATGAAAATTATTTTTGTAAATTCTATTCACTTTTAACATGTAAAAATAAAGTCTTCTTTCAAATTTTTGATAAAATATCAAAATTATTGTAATTCAAAGAATGATATGATGGTATTTTTAAAAAAATTAAATTCTAGGTTAAAATTAAATTAAAAAATCTATGATTAATGATATCAACAATATTTTTTTTAAACATGGACCATGAAGAGAAATTATTTTCCTCCAAGGAGTGAAGCATAGTCTTTTTTCCTTAATAATATTATTTTTATCTATTGAGTACTTAAAGTGTGTAAAATGAAATAAAACAATATTCTGAAGAAATAACCATATGAGAAGAAAATTCATGAGATTATGGAGTGATATATCATGAAATTTTATCTTCATAAACATAATCATAAATAATCCCTATAATCTGTGAGATTATAAGATAATCTCTTACAGCAAGTTCAACTTTATTTGAAAGTGATTTAACCTACTATAAAACAAATATAAATTTATTATATTTCTATTATTATATCATGTACATACATATAATATCATATATAATCCAATTATATTATTTTAACACCAATTTATTAATAATTCCTTATTAAATAGTCATATTTAGGTGTTAACACTTTCATTTTCTTGAGAATTCTGGTTTGGAAGTCCTATTCCTTATACATTAATCATTATTCCATCATATCCAAAATGTTGTAAATTATATAAATAAAATATATAATCAGTATATATATATATATTCATCCATAAAATCTATACATATATAGAAAAATAATTACATCATTCAAAGAGACCCTAGGTTGTACGTACACATGAATAATTCTTTCACTTTATGATGGATTGAACAAAAGAAAGGTAAATACTAATTTACCATTAAAATATCATTATTATGACATTTATATTCATTATATAATCCTTATTTATATATACTTAAAGAGTAATAATAAAATTCAATTACATCGATTTGTGAATGTGTTAGTCCATACCTACACATGAGGAACGTTTTCAATTTCGAACAGATTGTATAGTAAGAATGTGTGTATTCTGTTAAATTTATATATGAGTAATTATGTTATAAATGGAATATATAAAAAGTAATCCTTCAATATATAAATAATGAGGATGTAAAATTAATTGTATCTTTACGTGTTGGCGGTAGGCCACGCATATGAACAAGTGATACTTTCACATCCAATTAGATGGATTAATAAATAAATTTTTTTTCGATATTCATAATAACATTTAATTATTATAAGGATAATAAATTTATTATTTTCTGCTAAAAACATATAATTAATGTAGCTACAAGATGTTAAAAACTGATAGAGGTTGGGTAAGTTGATTACATATCCTACAATTGGCCTGCCTTAGATTTTTTATTTTGGACCCCTATAAAAATTCTTTTATGAAAAAAATCCACATTATAGATATGTAATTTTAGAATTTATATGGTCTTATTTTATTTGATATAGATGAAAAAATTTTAATTAGCGTAGATAAGTGAGTGGTTTTATTTTATATTGCTGTGGAGAAAACAACCTTGGAATTTATTGGATAATTTAATTATAATATATTTACTCTCAAGAGAAATTATTCCAAAATTCAATAGATTTGAAATTAGGAGTGTATGTGGTCAAAATATTTCCATAAAATAGGATTCATAAATTTTTAATTCAAAATTTCAAACTAATTTCTTGGTTTAATAACCCTCCCATATTAAACATATTTTATCCTAAATTTTGGTGAGAAATTTTTACAAGTTTTTCTCTTCATTCTAACTGAAAGAAATATTACCATTAATAAAATAATTGGAGATGATGGTTCAAAATATTTTTTATTTATTAAAAAATTTCAAATCTATAATTTACAAATATTATATTTTAATTAAACTCAAAAAACGTGATGAATACATTTTTCAACAAAAATGATTTATTATGTATAGAAATTTTATATAAAAAAATCCACATAAATCTAGGTTTAATGAACAAATTTTATTATTAATAATATAATTTTACTTATTTTACTTTCAAAATATTTTAAAAAAAATTAAATTAGTAAAAAAATTAAATACAAATACATTGTTCAATATAAATAAATATTTTTCACAATTCATCCAAAAATTAATCTTCTCATAAAATTATAAAAAATTCACTCTATTATGATTTTGACATTTTAATTTAAAAAATTATTTTCAAATTTCCATATAAATTTTATAAAATTTGATATAAATAATTATAATATTTTCTCATAAAAAGTAATAAAATCCATTTTTTTGAGAAAAATGCTTTTTAAACCCATTAATGAATATCAAAAATTCTGTACATGTGTATTTGATTTATTTAAAACAATTATAGATATTTTTTAAATTTGGTCATTTGTATTTATACCCCCAATTTATTGTTTTGGATATAATGGTATACTATGTGATTGTTCATTTATACTCAAAGTTGCGGGGAACGTAAGCTATCAATCCAAAATTATTTATTTAAAGAGAAACTCATATCCAAAAAAAATGAAGTTTGTTCCATTCACCCCCCAACCAATGAATTTTTCCATTGAAATTACATAACTATGATTTAAAAAAAATTATATCTCTATTTCACCTCATCCATGGATTTCTATATTGCGTATTCTAACTTATTATTCCTCCGTACACCTTTTACTTGGTGAGGAGTCTTCTTCGGTACCACTATATCTTTATGATTCAATATTTCTACACACGGTTCTTCATAAAAAGAATCATGATCCAATGGTATGACCTTTTAGTTTAGTAAATCTGAAGGATCGATTACATACTTCCTCCTGAGTGATACAAGGAAAACCACATGAATTTGAGAGAGGTTCAGTGGGAATAGTTAGTGATAAACTAATATCCGTACTTGTTTAGGAATCTTAGATGGTCCAATATATATAGGGATCAACTATTCCTTGTTTACAAATCTTATGACCTTCTTCTATGGAGAAATTCACAGTAATACCTTCTCACATAATTCAAATCCAAAATTTCAATAATGATCATCAGCATTAAATTATCAACTCAATGCTACCTTAATGTTCTGTTGAATACAAATAATATTCTCTACCATTTCCCTAGCTAGACCAGCTTTGAAAAGACTTAATTATCTAACTATATCATAGAACATTAGGGTTCTATAAATCATTCCATAGAGAGATACATACATAGGAATATATGTCACAACCCGTCCCCCGAGGCCTGTATCGTGACTACCCCAGGCTTGCCTTCCATAGGCCAGGGGCTGTTGACTAGCACCAAAGGCGTAACTCTCTAAAAACTGGGAAGGCATTGCATTTATAAAATGTAAACACACACACAACCAGAGTACAAGTGGAAGAAAACACTAAGTAAAGCCGTAACATGTGTGCTTAAAGTACAAAGGGGCCGAAAATACAATCCCAACAGAAAGGTACAGCTACAACTGATAGAATGTACAACTGAAAAGACATACAACTGAATGGTGAAGCAGCTCCTGGATCATCCTCTTGGTTCCTACCTGAAAGGTAGGTACATATGTCTTCCTTGGAACTCTGCATCAATCGGTCCGCTATGTGTTCCATCACGTCGAGTGTCTACCTCCGGGTTCCGTCGAGTCCTCGTACACTCTTCCTCAGTCAGTGCTGTATGTCGTCTGAAACGAACACAATGAGGTGCGGGCATAGCCCGTGCAAGGGTGAGTATAACAATACTCAGTAGAAACCCCGAGATCCTCAAGGTATGACCAAATTCAAAAAGTATAAACCACAATGATAGATCTCAATAGATAACATCTACTTAGGTATATTCCCATAGATATACCTAAGTTATCAAGTAACCCATATCAATCATGAGGTAAACACTAAGGTCATTGACTTGGATCAAACCAAGATTTTCATTATCGAAACCACAACTATTGGAGAGCTCCTCCTCTATCGAGTGCAGTGATCCTGTCATGACTCTGAGGTGCTTCTCACTATCTTTAGACTACTGAGGTACTCCTCCTCTGTCGAGTACCGCGGGTCTATCACCCCAACACAGTAGCGATTCCCCACCATGGGTATGCCGCTACAACAAAGCGCACCCCCTTATTGCCTACAGAGGTACTCCTTCTGTTGAGTACCATGGGTCATCTTCCCCAACACAGTAGCGCTCCACCACCATGGGTCTTCCACTGCAACATAGTAGTGCTCCCCACTGGGCTTGTCAAGTCACTCCGAATCGAATCAGACAAACATTCATCAGGTCTCAGCCGGCTATAAGGTCTCTGTACTCCGTATGCTCATCTCCAGTAGGATACACTCCATGAGATAATGGTTGATACTTAAAAGTGTCACGTAATCTCACATGGAAGTATCTCATGGCACTTCTTCGTCATAGGGGTCTTGACGAAACAGATGGTGCGTCAATCGGATGCCCGATCTTTGAGTTATTTGCCTTTTTATCCTGGGGGCCCGGTTGGTTTCATGTACGAACCAACCCGACTGTATCTCAACTGTACCCCAAACTCACATGGGGTATACTCAAAGGATCTGTTTCTCAGTGAGATTACCAACGCAGCTGACGGTTCATCAAACGGACGTCCGGTCAAAAAATTATTGTCTTTTCCGTTCTAGGGGCCCGGTTGGTTTTTACGCTAAAACAAACCCGACCGTACTCCAAATTCGTCCAAATCTCAAGTGGAGTATTCCATAATTACCATCTCATCAAAAGGAAACCAACGTAGTTGAGGGCACATCGCTTGGACATATTGTCCTTATGTTATAAGTGTTTCCTCTCTGAGAGCCCGGTTGGTTTTGGGTTCGATCCAACCCGGCCATATCCAAACTTTTCCGAATCCTTGAGTGTAATATACCGAACCGACCACCTCGATCCAAGAAATCCTATGCAGCTGACGGTGCATTGATAGGAGTTCCATTTCTTATATTATGCGCGTTTAAATGAATTTGGTCCGAAAATGGGGGGTCTGGGCCCGGTCCGACCTGGCCCAACCCACACTGGGTCGGCCCGAACCGGGTCGACCCATCCCGGGTCCAGGTCTGGACTGGCTGGGCGCGGGTCGGCTCGTGGCCAGCCTGGCGAGGGAGGGGGGGCTCGTCCCCCCAGTTCACCGCAATGGCGACGCACTGGCACCGCCCTTCATTCCGGATCCCGCAGGGCCCGAGATCCCACCACCTCCACCGTGGCTGTTGCCGCAGCGGCTGTTCCACTGGCGTTGCACTGGGGAACTGCCACCTCTGGTCTCTTGTCCCACCGCGCCTATGACCCATGCCACCTTGGTTTTCTGTGGGCCATCAGAGTCATTTCAGTGGTCCGTTTTAACTTTTGTATGCACCGGCGGTCATCCCGGGACCCGAACTCCACTGCGAAAGCTCTAATTCGCCGTTGTAGTCCCGTTTCGTTGTCTCCAAACATTCAATGCCTAAACAATGATAAAGAGATGGGTTCAGACTTGTTTGTTAGTCCTTACCCACTGCGTTAGTGGATCAAAATATCATCCAAACAAGTAAACACACATGCTCGAGGGTATAATTAACATAAATTGAATTATAAAAAAACAACCCCTACCTCAATTAGAGTTCAGGAATATCGAAGAACAATTTTATTCAAATAAAACTGAAGCAATCCACCCTACCTCAATTAGAGTTCACGAAGATCAAAGAACAATTTTATTCAAATAAAATTGAAGCAATCCACCCTACCTCTATTAGAGTTCAGGAAGATCGATGAACAATTTTATTCAAATAAAATAGAAGAAATCCACCCTACCTTGATTAATGATGTCACACGTCGTTGAGCCACATAAGACGATCGTCGCAGTAGATGACGTCACCGATAACAATATCGCGGTGAAGGGACATCAATTCTGTGGACGTCGGGGTGAGTCCGAGTAGGAAAGGGAATTGGTGAGTTCACGCTCTTCAAATCGTAGAGAATTCTCCATCAAAGAGGGCATCTTTCGTCGTCAAAGAACGATAAAACTCTCCTCCAAATCTCAAAAGGATCTCCCCACCAAATATTTGCAACCAAATATTATACTAGCCTCCTCAAATTCTTTTTTAATGTATTTCCAGGCAAATAAAAAACAATTCAAAATAGTGGTGCCACTTAATTAATAAGGCTATAAATTAAATGGGTTGGCAACTTCAATAGGTGGGAGGTGGAGATATTCCTCCTTAATAAATGAGAGATAGTGTAAGGTAATAATGAAAGGGAGTTAATGGGGAGTTGGCACATCAAATAGAAACTCAAAGGTTTAAGGGTATTAATGGGGGGTTAGGTGTTCGTGTGGGCCCCACCACATGTTATCCTCCCATGGGAGGTTATGCGGGTGTGGGATCCACCACCAACCACCCTTTGGTGATATAAACTACCAAAAAAATAGTATTTATATAAGACATAAATCTTATTTAGATTAATAAAATTCCCCAAATTAACACTATACCCGCATAAAACGCAACTGCGGTAAAGGTCCCCTTACGCAATTACTAGTACTACGAGTTCATCGGTGTCCTCAGATTTTCATTTCGAGCACCAGTTCAAAATATAGAAAAACTCTCACGTACGTTTAGTAAACGTACCCGAACAAAACATCGGAAATTGATTTCGGGCACACCGGGCCTCGGAACCAGGCGTCGTTAGAAGCCACAGACTCATAAAATTCCTAAGTATTTATGAAAAAAATCACATTGATATTTTCGGGCCTTTAAATTACTCCCACCTCAGGTATTTAAATCCCCGTAATGCTATATCACACACTAGAGAAACAAAAGAGGGTACTGAGGACGTATCTGAGCCTCCTGCTCCCATGTGCTCTACTGGAGGTTCCCGTACTGCCAACGAATGCTCACTAGAGGAATCGACCGTCCACGCTGGACCCATTCCTGTCGATCCCCATTCTCTACTGGAACCTATGTGAATGTCATCCTGTGTTCAATGATGATGGATATGTTGTGCATGCATCTCCTCGCTGAGATGCGTGGATGATGTCATGCAGCTGGTGCAACTGAAGTGGAAGGGCCAACTGGTAAGTTACCTCTCCTACTCTGTTGAGGACCTGGTAAGGTCCAATGAATCATGGAGAAAACTTGCTTCCCCTGTAAAATCTACATAGACCTTTTCAAGGTGATACCTGTAAGAAAACGTGATCACCATCCTCGAACTCTAGTTGTCTCTATCTCTTATCAGAATAGGACTTCAGTCCGCTATGTGCAGTCTTCATCCTCTCCTGGATTATCTACACCTTCTCCAGTAGCCTCAAAATGGGCGCACTGGACAACCTCTACCTCATCTCTTGAAAAGATCTTCTAGAATATCTCTGACTGCATGAACTGTTTCACCTTCTTCTTCAATGCTAAAAGTGGCGCAGCAACTCTGGAGAAGTCTAGAATGAGTCTATGTTTGGCCGAATCAGGAGTGATTGACTGCACCCACTTATGCATGATTCCATCCTGTACTACCCGGGGTTTTCTTTTCACCGACCAAGGAAACACATTCCAATGTTGTAGGTTCACCACATCCTTTTTTCTTAATACAGCCAATCTGTGTATGAACTGTGGGTGCCCGGTCCATACCCAAACTAACTTCTTAAGGCATCAATGATTCCACCAAGAGGATCCAACCAAAACTATCACTTCAAGGGTCATATCACACTGTCAGAGTAAGTGTTTTTATGAAGTCTCCTCCCAAAGTTATCTCTAGACATGAAGGTCAATTAAAGGGCTTAACTGGGAACTCTAGGTCTGGGACAAGATTCGTCGAATGAAGGAATGATTCACATCAATGTCTATTGCTACGGCAGTTAATTGTAGACACTGACCGTACCTTGAATCCTTCCTAGAGCCCTTGGGTCACATTCCTTGACTGTGTTCATCTACTATCTTCCCCTACCCTCCTGCTCCCAGAGCCTGGTGAGGACTACAATGGCAGTTTGTTGTAACATGTCGTAATATACACCACCTCATGCTGCTCTCCTGGCTCTACTTCCACGACTTCTATTCTGCAGATTCGTTTGTCCTTAACACTTCCTCTTATTTAAAAATTTTACAAGCCCAAGTCTCTGAGACTAGTTCCAGTTCCCTACATTCCCACTGCTAACATTCTCTAACTGTATCCATTCAGCTAAACAACATTCGACCACAAAGGTTCTCTCTATCACCCTTACATAAGTAGGAATGCTTATTGGAAAAGTGTTAGATCATATTTACTTTACACACACCTCGCTCTGAGATTTGAGCTTTAAGACATTGATCGTATCGTAGTCATCAAGTACCAGGAACGATCGGTATGCCTCGATGAATACTCATCTACCGACATGATGTCCCGCCGAAGCTGTATAAGCTCTAGAAACACTACCACAAAAAAAATTCCCAGCGCTAAACTTTATCAGCACTAATGAAAAAGCGCTGATAAAGGGGGGTGCCTTTATCAGTGCTAATAAAAAATGCTGATAAAAGTACCCCTTTATTATTGGTTTTTTTAGTGCTGATAAAGGTACCCCCTTTATCAGCGCTTTTTTATGACTGATAAAGGGACCCCCTTTATCAGCGCCTTTTTAGTAGCACTGATAATGGGGGGCCTTTATCAGTGCTTTTAAAAGTGCTGATAAAGTGTTGACTTCAAATTAAAAAAATAAAAAATAATATATTAATATATAAATATATAAATATAGTTATATTGATATAAATATAATATATAAATTTTAAATATATTTTAGATAAGTAAAAATATGCATTTACACTTAATATACTTAATATATATGATATTTAGTGAAAATGTCTTATAAAAAATTAAAAAAAATTAATTAATAATTTTATAATTATTATGGAGTAATAGTCATTCAAGAACAATTTGAAAACTAAAAAAATTAAATAAATATTAAAAATCGATCCAAAATAAGTTGAAAACGCAACTCGAACTTCAAACGGCCATAAATTTTGATCCGGGTGTCCGTTTGATCTCTACCACATATCAAATCGAAGCCTGCGATGAGCTATGCATCTCTATGAACAGGGAAGCCCTAGTAAAGGTTTATTAGAGGACAAAAGAGGCCCACAAGGCCTCCAAAACTGAGTTTTTATTCGGGGTACCCAGATGTTTTAACATTTTGGGGATTTTCAGCCTCGTTTAAGGGGGGGTATTGTTGGCTTTTTGGTGGGGACTAAATTTATTCCATTGTATTACATTCATATTGATATTATGTATTTGAAATTTAATCATTTTTTATAATTTACTTCTATTTATAATCAAATATATAACTATATATACATATTTTTTATATATTCAGAACTAAAAATATAATTATAAATATAAATAATAAAATATATTTACATATCAAATATATTAGATTTATCTAAATAATAAATAAAATAAATTTTATTTAAAATACAAATAAATGAATATTTATATACCTAAATATTAATATAGCTGTATATATATATATATATTAATCTAACTATATATATTAATATAACTACATATATATATTAATATTACTATAAATATATATATTAATATCACTATAAATATATATATTAATATCACTATAAATATATATATTAATATAACTATATATATATATTAATATAACAATATATATATATTAATATAACTATATATATATATTAATATAACTATATATATATATTAATATAACTATATATATTAATATAACTATATATATTAATTTAAATGTATATATATATTAATATAAATATATATTACTATACAAATAAATATAACTATATATATATATATAAATAGATATATATATCAATATAACTATATATATATTAATATAAGTATATATATTAATATAAATATATATTACCATACGAATAAATATAACTATATATATAGATACCATGAAATGGAAACAAATCAAAATACAGGAGTGGTAAGGGCTTAGGCGCGCAAGGGGGAGGTCTCGAGAACAAATCCTGGTAGAGGTAGGGGCGCGCGCGTATGAGGGAATATGGGAGAAAGCACTGATAAAGGGTGGAGGGGGTGTGTGGGGTGCTGTAGAGTGGTGAGAAAGTGATGTAAAAGGGGGGGCTCTGGCACTAAAAAAGCCCCCCAGTTGGCAGTAATTTTTAATTTTTTTAATTTGTTTTTTAACTTTTATCAGCACTTTTTTTAAAAGCACTGATAAAAGGGGTCCTTTATCAGTGCTAAAATGAAAGTGTTGATAAAGGAAGCGCTAATAAAGGGGTATTTTATCAGCAGTATAACAAATCACTGATAGAGGACCCTTTTATCAGTGTTTTGTTTTAGCGCTGATAAAAGACCCCCTTTATCAGTGCTTTTTTTAGAGCTGATAAAAGGGTACTTTTATCAGCGCTAAAACAAATCGATGATAAAGGGGACCCACCTTTATCTTTGCAGGCTTTAACAAAAATTTTCTAGCACTGTTAAATGTCATTTTAAACGCTGATAAAAGTCATATTTGTAGTAGTGAAAACACTCAGCCACCTCCTCAAGCTAGTCCTCAGCCGCCTGTGATTCAGGCTCACCTCAAAACCTGAGGGGTATCTGATGCGGAACCACGATTAAGGCATTAAGCCTACATGTGTCATCTACCAGTACTAACAGTTAAAACTGCTGACCAAAAGGTAGTGATATAGCTGGAACACTACCCGAAGGTACCATCTCAGGCATCGGTCCACGTACTGAAACCTCATCAATATGCAGACCAACATCATGGTCACTCATTGTGAAACACTAGAAGATAAGATCACCATCTTTTGTACTAGTGTCTAAACTAGGTGTAGAACTCTAGAAATCGCCTCCAGCCAGTCCACTGCTTCCTGGAAATCTGCCTTGCCTCGTAACCTCAAAGGCGTCTTCTGCTGGAACTCGTGCAATGTGCTCTATCAGCGTACAATTTCTGCTAGTAAGACTGGTGGCATATGCTACCTAATGGGTGGTGGTTCTGCTGGTACACCAACTGAAGGTACCAACATAGAAATAGGGCCTTGCGTCGGAGCCTCATCGCTCGGTGAGCTTTCATTGGGTACTCTCTCAAAACTCCAACGGACTGTCTGCACAGAGGCATCTTGAACAGATGTGACATGGTCAAACGATTTAAACCTGGTGAGATGTCCTGGTTGAGCTAACTTAAAGAAACTTTTGATAACACGCACGCAATCATTGTTATAGTGAACTGAGTCAGAAATCAATAGTCAGGGTTCTCGTGTATGGATACGTCGGTCGCCGCACAAACACTGGACTCGCTGAATTGAAAACCACACTCGGTAGCCTTAACACTATTTCATCGTAGAAAGAAAATATCAGAGTTCTATGTTATATGGAATAAATGAATCCTCTGATACCAATTTTTCACGACCCATCCCCCAGGACCCGTATCGTGACTACCCCAATCCCGCCTTCCATAGGCCAGGGGCTGGCGACTAGAACCAAAGGCGTAACTCCCTAAAAACAGGGAAGGCATTGCCTTTATAAAACAGAAACACACACACAACTAGAGTAAAAGTGGATGAAAACACTAAGTAAAGTAGTAAAGAGTGCGCTGAACATATAAAGGGGCAGGAAATATAATCCCAATGTAAACGTACAACAACAACTGAATGAAAGTACAATTGAAAATACAAACAGCTGATTGGTTAAGCAGCTCCTGGATCGTCCTCCAGGTTCCTACATGAAGGGTAGGTACAGATGTCCTCCTCGGCACTCCACGTCTATCGATCCACTCCATGTGCCATCACATCGAGTGTCCACCTCTGGTTTCTGTTGAGTCCTCAAAAACTCTGCCTCAGTCTGTGTTGTTCATCATCTGTAACCAACACAATGAGGTGTGGTCATATCCCTTGCATAGGTGAGTATAATGATACTCAGTAAGGACCAGGAGACCCTCAAGGTCTCACCAAATCCAACAAGGATAAACCACAATGAAAGATATCAACCGATAACCTATACTTTGGTATATTTCCATACATATACATAAGTTATCATGTAACCCATATCAATCATGAGGAAAATGAAAAGTTCATTGACTCAGCATAAACCAGGATTTTCATTATCAAAACCACAACTGCTGGAGAGCTCCTCCTCTGTCGAGTACAGTGATCTTGTCGCGACTCTAAGGCGCTGCTCACTAACCTTATAATGCTGAGGTACTCCTACTCTGTCGAGTATAGCGGGTTTATCTCCCCAATACAGTAGCGATTCCCCAGCATGGATTTTCCGCTACAACCAAGCGCACCCCCTCATAGCCTACCGAGGTACTCCTTCTGTCGAATACCAAGGGTCTGCTACCCCAACATAGTAGAACTCCTCCGCCATGGATCTACCACCCCAACATATTATTTCTCCACACTGGGCTATTCAAGTCACTCTGAATCGAATTGGACAAACAGTCATCAGGTCTCAGCCAGCTACAAGGTCTCCGTACTCCGTACACTCGTCTTTGTACACCGTACGCTCATCTCCAAGAGGATACAATCCCTGAGCTACTGGTCGATACTTACAAGTGTCACATAATCATACATGGAAGTATATCATGGGATCTCCTTATCATAGGGGTCTCGACGCAACGGACATCGCGTCAATCGGATGGCCGGTCTGTGAGTTATTAGTCTTTTCATCCCGGGGGCCTGGTTGGTTTTGTGTACGAACCATCCCGACCATATCTCAATTGTACCTCGAACTCCCATGGGTTATATTCAAAGGAATATTTTATCAAAGAGATTACCAACGCCGCTGATGGTTTTTCAAACGGACGTCCGGTCTGAGAATTATTCGATTTTCCGTTCGAGGGGCCCGGTTAGTTTTTAAACTAAAACCAACCCGGCCGTACTCCAACTTCATCAAATCCCCAAGTGGATTATTCCAAAAGAACCTTCTCATCATAGCGAATCCAATGTAGTTTATGACACATAAATCGTACTTATGGTCCTTAAGTTATAAGTGTTTCCACTCCGAGAGCCCTGTTGGTTTCCTGTTCGATCCAACACGGCCATACCCAAACATTGCCGAAACCTTGTGTGTAATATACCAAAACTATATTCTCAATACAAGGAATCATATTCAACTGACAGTGCATTGATCAGAGGTTTGTAGCTCAGGGTATGTGCATTTAAATGAATCTGGTCTGAAAAAGGGGGGTCTGGGCCCGGTCCGACCCGGCCCAACCCACCCTGGGTCGGCCCGAACTGGGTGACCCGTCCCATGTCCGGGTCTGTCCCTGTAGGGCACAGCTCGTCCCGCGGGCCGACTAGCCTAGACGAGCGGGGGGGGGGGGGGGGGGGGGGGTTCACCGCAACAGTGGTGCGCTGGTGCCGCCCTGAATTCTGGATCCCGCGCGGCGCAAGATCCCTCCACCACTATCACGGCTGTTGCCGTGGTGGCTCTTCCATTGGCGGCGCACTGGGGCGCTGTCTCCTCCTATCTCTGGCACCGGCGCGGTTTTCCGCAGGCCACCATAGTCATTCATGTGGTCCGTTTTAACTTCTGGTTGCGCCGGCAGTCATTTTGGGACCCGAACTCCACTGCGAAAGCTCCAATTCGCCGTTGTGGTCCCATTTTGTCATCGTCAAACATTCCACACATCAAGAACGATACAGAGATGGGTCCGAACTTGTTCGTTAGTCTGTACCCACCACGTTAGTGGTTCAAAATATCATCCAACTAAGTAAATTCCCATGCTCGAGGGTATAATTCATATAAATATAATTATACAAAAACAACCCCTACCTCAATTAGATTTCACGAAGATCGAAGAAAAATATTATTCAAATAAAATTGAAGCAATCCACCCTACCTCAATTAGAGTTCAAGAAGATCGAAGAAAAATTTTATTTCAATAAAATTGATGCAATCCACCCTACCTCAATTAGAGTTCATGAAGATGCAATAACAATTTTATTCAAATTAAATTGAAGAAATCCACCCTACTTTGATTAATGACGTCGCACCTCATCGAGCCGTGGAACACGAGCGTCGCAGTAGATAAAGTCACGAAGAATGGCGTCACGGTGATCGGAATTCGATTCCGTCGATGTCAGGGTGCGTCCGAAGAGGAAACAGCATTGTCGACTTCACATTCGTCGAATTATAGAGCGTTCTTCGTCGAAGAAGGCGTCGTTCTTTGTAGAAGAATGATGAAACTCTTCTCCAAATCTCCAAAGGCTCTCCCCACCAAATATTTTCTAACCAAATATTATAATAGCCACCTCAACTTCATTTTTAACGTATTTCCATTCAAATAAAAAACAATTCAAAAGATTGGTGCCACTTAATTAATAATTTTATTAATTAAATGGTGTGGAAACTTCAATAGGTGGTAGGTGGAGAGATTCATAATTAATAAATGAGAGAAGGTGTCAAGTAATTATGAAGGGGAGTTAATGGGGAGTTGGCACATCAAATTGAAGCTCAATGGTACAAGGGGGTTAAATAGGGGTTAGGTGTTTGTGTGGGCCACAACACATGTTATCCTCACCATGGAGGTTATGTGGGTGTGGGCTCCAACACCAACCACCCTTTGGAGATATAAACTACCAACAACATAAAATTTATATAAGACATAAATTTTATTTAGTTTAATAAAATTCCCCAAATTAACTCTCAACCCGCATAAAATGCAACTATGGTAAAGGTCCTCTTAAGCAATTACTGTTGTTGTGCGTTCATTGGTGTCCTCATATTTCAATTCCGAGCATCGGTTCAAAATATATAAAAAACCGCACATATGTTTACTGAACGTACCCAAAAAAACATCAGAAATTGATTCCGGGCACACCAGACCTCAGAATCAGGCACCGTCAGAAGGCACAGACTCATAAAATTCCAAAGTATTTAAGAAAAGAAAAATCATTGAAATTTCTGGGTATTTACGATATAAATGATTGATTGAAAGATATTTTTTAAATAAAACTTGAACAAAGTAACTAATTTAACCCAACCAACTTTTAAATACATATAAATAGATCTTAGAATATTTACAAGGTTTTTAATGGGCCTCCTAGACTAAACATATTCTTATGGATGATAAAAAATTCTGAAAATAAACTCTGTATCAAGATCATGCATAATAAATCAATATAAATTCAATGTATACCACGTACCCTGATCATATAGAATATAATATTGAACTACATGAAACCCAAACACTTCCTTAATGTATATTATAGAAATTTTATTTAGTTAAAAACCATATCTAATATCAGTGATATGTGTTAACTTCGTATGATGGAATAATACAACACAAATAATACTATTTCATTAGACTTTTTACAGAGTTTGATTAAAAAATAAATAGGGTTATTTTCCTATTTCCATTGGGGTAGGGGTAAATGATGCAATATCCCCTTACAATTCTTCAATTTAGCATTAACATTATGACATACAATGTAATACGAACCCCACTCTGCAATATCTCACATCTTGTTTCCCTACTATGAAAAATCATTTAGACCTATTTACATCTTCAAAAATTCTGAATTAATATGAAATTATGAAATATGACATTCATCTAATAGCACTTTATTCAAGTCGAGTATTGATAAGACCTAAACACGGTTTTGGAACATATCATCCAATCACAATCAAAGTTGAACAAAAGAACATTTCTCAAATTATCTCATAATTAAAAATCATACATTTAGAACTATTTACTTTTTATCTAGAAATATGGTTGATCAATAATTTTAGAAAGATATGATTTCCCCCCTTCCATCACATTTTCAATTTTTATCCCTTCAACTCAAATCTTCAAACTCCTTGTTCACTTTCCCCAAGTGTTAATGAGTTGAGTAGTCAATATATTTAATCAACTCCAACCATATTATCTGGGGAATATTAATATAATTTTTAGTGAATATATACTTCATAGTTTTATGATAAGAAAATATATGACACTTTTCCATAAAAATAATGCACCTATATCATTATAGAAAAAAATACTACAGATAATTCAAAATAATGAGTTGGGAAATTATTCTAATAAAAATTTAATTATCATGAAGAGTAAGCTATAAACATATAATTCTCCATGATTATTAATAACATTTCCCTATTATATGTTCATATACAGATCATTAACCACAATATAGTATAATGTGGTTTAAGAAAAGGGGCACTGACAAACCTTCTCTTTTGTTCATTGAATTTTTACTCACATTCAACATTACAATGGTACTTTTCTCTCTTATTATCTAAATTGGTGAGTGTATTAAGTTTACAAGATATATTATCCCTGAATTATTGATAATACCTGACAAACTAATAAAACTATTGATCTCAGTAACCATGTTTAGTTTAGGATAACTTTTAGTTACTTCTATCTTTGTGGGATCTACCAATATTTTCTAACTAGAGAATATATAACCCAAAAATGAAACTTTTTTATCTAAAAGTAAAACATTATAAAGGTTTCATAAACATATCCATTCATAGGTACTTTAGTAAAATCCCTAATTAATCATCAAGATATTCTTTTCGCTTTGAATATATAATAATATCATCTATAATGACAAACATAAACTGATCACGGAAATATAAAAATACTATATTAATTAATTCCATGATGATTGCGGGGGTATAGTAAGCCCAAATGCAATCACTATAAATTATTATTGTCCCTACCTTTTATAAAATTTAATCTATTCTATATCAACCATATTTAACCATAATTGAGGATATCCAAAATGATCCTCATGTTATTAATCCTAATGTCATTGATCAAAAGCATCTTCAATATATGTTAGAGGATATTTATTCCATATTGAGATATTGTTATGTCACCAATAATAAATTAATCCCATATCTAGATTATCTTGTAGTTGTTTCTTCAATTCCTACATCTCAGTGAGGGATTTTCAAGATGAATTATTTGATATAGTTGTACTTCTTGGTATATTTTCTATTAAAAACTAAACATTATGATTCCATGTAAGACTAGGATACTCTTCAAGAAACACATAGAAAAACTCCCACATAAGAGGAAAATATTCAAAATTCAATTTTAATACAACATTTTATGATAAAATCCAATTTTGAATAAGAATCTAGACCCGTATATAATGGATTTTATTTCTATCACAAGTTTATATTTATCATCACAATAATAAAATAACAAAGGTTGGATTAGAATATAAAAATTTGAATTCCCTTATTTGGAAGTATCATTGGGATGTATATTGATAAATTCAGTACATACATAAGAGAAAAACATATTCATATAGAGGGAGAACAAAAAAAAATTTGGAATAACATTCCTACAAACATCAATTGAAGAAGAAACGTAGAATTGAGATTTGATCATTTTACAATTAGGTGTTATCACTAAAAATTCAACATACAATCCATGAGGTGGAGTTTTTATACCCTTATAATGTTATTCAGATATAAAATAGTTGTTAGATCCATAAATCAATGAAGACATTATTGGTTGAAGAGGCAATCGTAATTGTACGTAAGTGCCTGGATCAGTGTGAATCACTGAGAGGGGGAGGGGATGAATCAGTGATCCGTAAAAATATTTTTACTCATTCATTCATTTCAATTAAACCTCTATGGATGGTTAAATACATGATCCACACTTCTTCTGTCTCTTAGAATTTCCTCGATTGGTGAAAAAATGTAATGGAACTAAACCCAAGGATTTACAAGCTTCGATTTCAATACATAATCCTTGTTGTGTTGGCCATTCACCCCAACCCAGATTCCCAGTTATAATCAGATGAGTAATTATATTGGTTTATATAGAGTCACATTGTATCTCTCATGAGTCTCGCAAGAGGGTCTTTATATTACATCCCACATTGATTCTAGAGTCACATTGGCCTGCTTTAGAGTATCACTAAAGACTTCTTCTTCTCATAGAATAACACAAGTTCCATTTAAATCTAGAGTCACACAATAAAATTTATTATTATTTCATTCTTGATTCACTATAGATGATATTATTTTCTTCCCTCATATGCTTTTTGAATTACACATTCTATTGTATCTCTTTAAGAATCTTCAATATCCTTTGGTATGATCATTTAGACTTTCTCCATAACATTGGTCACGTTTCTGATCAGTCCTGAGTTCCACAATGCTCAGGAAATTCATTATTATTCTGATGAAGACCTAACCTCAATAATTTGTGTGAATACGGTTCGTACAACCACTTAAAGAATTCATGGATAATTTCGAACAATATCAGCTATGTCAGCCTTCTAGGATTCTCAAATACTATCAACTCAGACATCAAATCTTCTTTTAAATTCTTTCTGGCTTCAGTATTAATTCAAATCAACTTCATGCATGGATTTCAAGGCATCCAATCCTCTTTTATTGTATATCTCAATGAATTTTCACATTTAAATGTTGTTACACATGATTTCATGCATGTGTCTCATGATTTTTCACATTTATTCCTTTTTGGTTTCTTCTTTCACAATTTTCACACACACAATCTCTTCCTTTAAGTGTCATCACATGTTCATGTGCATGCATGCATGCATGCAAAAATATTTTCTTCATTATTGTGTGAAATTCCTAATGGTTATAATTATTTGGGAACACACACATAATCTTATTCTTTCCCCTTTTTCTTCTTCCTTTTTGCTTTTTAGAACACACACACTTGTTCTTTATTAATTTCGGTTCATTGTGTGTGATTTTTCTTTTTTATTTCTCCCTCCATGTTCACATGTTCTCACACACATTGATCTATTGGTTTCTTTTCATTAACATGAACTCAACCATTTTTGAACTCTCCATTTTATTTTTCTATTCACACACAACCCAAATGGGTATATGGATGGTGTGTGTGTGTGTGTGTGAGTGTGTTACTTCTCATGAGGGTAGTGAATGGGTCATGTATACAACACCCAAATGTTTGGGTTCCTCTTCTTCTCCAAGGGAAGTGTATGGAAACATTGTCCCTTTATGAACTCTTATAATTCACTTCAGAAACCAAGAGGGATCAAGTGTTCTTATTCATGCATGGATTTTATGTGTATCTCCTTTAAACAACCTGTGAGGATCGGGTGTATGTTGTCGAAAGGCACTACAAGGTTGGGGAGCACTAGTTGTTTCCCGCCGTATCATCTACACTAACCATATGCATGGATTTCGGAAAACTATCATATTTTTGTGATTATATTCACTTAGAGAGTGCATTTTCTTTCACGAACCAAGACGGTTCACTGTTATCCTTCACACAAGCGATGTGCAGAATATCTTCACGTAGCAAAGCCGCGTGGAACCCAAGTTGTGTGGTGCTATGTTTTTTGGAAAATTAGAGCCTCTCTCAATATATCCAACAAGAGTTATTAGCTTATTTATCCTCTATTTATAGGTGAGGTTTGGATCACTTGCACATTCAAATCCATATGACATTCCTTGGTAATCAAATCATTGAATACCCGTGATCTTCAGTTTGAATATTTCAAAAATGGGATAAGATTTGGGTAAATTCATGGGTGTTTTATTTTCAACCATGTGATCCTCTTTCTTGGAGTCATCCTCTCATGCATCCTATGAGGAACGCATGCAACACATATTCTTGCTGGCTTTGAGCTCCATGACATGGCCTTGGAACTCTGTTTTCTTTGGCGACGTTTGAATTCGTTATATCGATGCATGCATAAAAATGTAGTATCATGCATGTTATCATGTTGCTCAATAAATCAATATGCATAGATGTACGTGATTCAATGGTGGTTGTAGTTTGATCAATGAGGTGTGGGGGCTTCTCCGGTGCACTGGTTCATGTGGTGTGGTCGTGGGTTTCTAGAGTATGAAGAAAACCCAAGTGTGGGAGATTATACGGCTTTGGATAAATCCAAAACCTCAAAGATCATATGGATGGCTTGGATGAGTGTGATCGATCCTATGATTGATCAGACAGTGGACATTGTGCCAGTCATGCATCAGAAGGCTGATATTGCTTCCCGAAAATTTTAGTCGTCCCACATCAAAACGAATGAATGGGATACATTTTTTTAACAAAAAACTCTTGTCACCCTGATGCTAGATCACTCTTCTCCCCCCTCTGGTTCCACCCCGCACCAGTTCTCTACGGGTTCCCTCATAGTGGCCACTCTACATCCTCTGGGCCAGCTCCTAGTGCCCACTATGCACTTGCAGTATGGGTTCACAACTGTGCGCGCACCTGTGGCCTTATACACAACCTCTGTGCAGCTCTTGCGGGCTCTCTTCCAGTCCTTCCCTTTAGAACTATCATACCCTTAGGTCCCACATATTTCTTGGGTTAGGGCTTCATCTAGCCTACATTGTTTGTCCTATTTTTTTGATAATGAATAAAATAAACATTTTCAAAAAAACAAAGTATAACACATATAATATGCCACCATCAAATACAATTTTCATCCACCTTTCTTTCATCATCTTCATACATCATCTTTCTTTTATTTTTGGAATAAAAAATCTAAAATCATAAAAATTCCTTTAATATAATCATTGATGATGCATGGATCATTTCTTAATTCATCATACATTAAACCACAATGAATAGACTTCTTGTTGTGAGGGATGTGTTCTCCATTAACACATATCTTAAACATTTAGTAAAAACTCAAACGATTGTATTATTTTATTTACAACCTTCATCCAATTAGAATTAATTTGATGGATCATCCACTATCATCAGGAAATAAAATATTTCATGGGGTTCTTCAGGATGGTGTAAACAAGTATCACTTTGATACATGTCTTTGAAACATAGGACCAACTCAACAATCATATGAATTTGTATACAGAACATCCCTGAATGAAATCCAATGTCATTTCATATTTATTCTCCATGTGACATATGCTTTTGAAAAGCGTTGAATCTTAAATCATCATCATCACTTCATCACTACCTTTCCATTCACACGTAATCTCTTCATAACTACCTTGAAATACATATATTGAAATCTTATTGAAAAAAATGAAATAGTATTCTCTACAATATCCCCCATTTATATTTTTTTGTCAGTATCACTTAGGCACACTTTTATAAGGGTCAATATGTGTGACTACCTCTATCCCCCCAAATTGGAAACCAAATGCAAAGGTTATGTGGGTTCTTTTCAAAAACACTTTCTCCTCCAATTAATGAATATATTCTTGAACATTCCTGAGAGAGGGATGAGGTCACATGGTTCACTTATCAAAGTTACTTTATTTAATCAACTATAATTCTAATAGGGATAACCTAGTGTAGAAAAAAAAAGATAGATATGAACATGGATTTTAATATGGTCCATAAACAACCATGTTGGTGAATTCATGCTCAGAATGCATCAATTCTTTACCCATGGGTTGGAAATAACCAGATTTATTAATGAAATGTTTAATCATGCAAATACATCACCAAAAAAATTATAAATGTTCATGTTCTATGATATTTCTCCCTTTTCATCCCATATTGTCATCAATGAATCAATCTCTTTTAATTAATATGATAAATAAAATTAATTACAAGGGATTAATGTGTTAATTGAATACCTCAATTTTAACTGCTTGAGAACATATAAATTTCAAGGTTTTTCTTGACATAATCCTTGATTTAATATCCATTATTTTTTTCTCCCCTCAAGGGGTACACTCCCTTTCATTTTTCTTGGTGCTGAATAATCATAAGACTGTCTTGAAGATATTTTTAGTGATAATCATTCAGTGAGGAACAATTTATGTTGTTTTCCACTTTATTCATTAAATTATAATTTTGAGAACGACCTTTATCTTCAATTCCCTATCATATGAGAACACATGTATTAAAAAAAGTATAATGGAAAAATATGAAATCTCTTTGCATCATCATTGTGAACATAATGGTTGGGATGGTTTTCCCAACCAAGGTGATCTATTTTATCAACTCTTCACACTTTCACATGTGATATTTAATTAGAGTTGTTCTTGTGTGGATCTCAATACATGTTCAACCTCTTTGTGTGTGAACCCTCATTATTCAAATTCTATTATAGCACTAGAATCTACTGGTGCAATTTTCATTCTTTTGATAAATTCTTCTTGAATAGGAATAAGGTATATACACGTTCTAATAGTGTGACCATATTTCGTGTACCCTAAACATAGGACTTGTGAGACACTTTGGTTATCATGTGTTTAAAACCTGTCACAAATCATAATTTTTCATGATGTGAAATGACATATTATCCCTTTCTCTTAGCTTTAGCTTGTACTTTATTTTCAACTATTTTTAGTTCTCTAGAAATTTTCAATTTATTAGGCTAGATAACTAAACACTCATTATTTTCATTCTCTAGCATGGAGCTTCCACATGGTTTCTTTAATACTATAAATTTACCTTTCTAAGGAAAATTACCTTCAATTAATCTTGTCTTCTCCTTGATTGATTGTATTTTTAATTTCACCTTTCATCCATTCATTACCATTGATTGTTTGTAGTGATCCATGGTATTAATTCTCTTTTCATAGTAGAAGCATTTTTTATTGGTAGTGATTTTGAATCCATTTCCTGTCAACTTCATTGATTTAGAATCCAATTAATTCTTACTCTTATTTCTTGAAATCATCTTAGGAGATTTTTCTTTTTCACCATTCTTCTTCTTGATTCTGAAGGATTCTTCTTCTTTTTGGATAGCTTATGTGATATTATTTTCATATCAGCTTTGGATACATGTTGAGATGAACATGTACCAACATTGTGACCACTTCCATTTTAGAAATAAAAGATATTATCAATTATTCCAAATCTTTTTGCAGTGTACTGATGCTTTTGGATCAGTGGATGTTTCTTCCTTTTCTCAATATTTCTCCCCTTTGAGTGGTCTTCCTTTTTGATTTTTCATTTAAAAGATTGTACAATCATTATAAGGAATAATTACCATACTTGGTGTAGCACCAACATTGACCCAAAAATATTAACTACATGATATATTTTTCATGAGATTGTTGGGTCTCCATCTTCATGTTTTGTGCTCTCTGTTGGGAGCCATCTTCAAACTTCTTCTTACTATCCACCCTAGTCATGGTGGTATGTTTCTTATCAATATTCCTCATCCATAATTATTTTTAATTCTTCTTCCAACTTGCACTTTTTTTGAAACATATTTAGAAACACATGTACATGATGATATGGATTATATCTTTTCTTTAGTGGGTGTTCCCATTTGATTAGAGGATGATTTAACACTCCTTTTGGAATCATTGTCCTCAAAGAAAAATTTAGTGGAAACATATATTTTCCCCATATTATTGGGATGTTTCAGTATTGGGTGGTTGCTGATTTTTCAATATCACCTCCAATTAAAAACATTTCATGTTTAGAGAGTTCTTCCCATCCTAAACTGATCTCTATTTTCATTGCCAATTATCCTTCTGCATTATCATCTATTTTTCCTGCATTCTTTTGAATTATTGAGAAGAAATGTCAAACTCCTTTACCATATTATCTTTTTCTTCTAGTTGAGTATCTTTGAAAACCATATAAGCTTTTTTAAAATTTTCAAAATCATGGAAATCTTCTACAAACATAATGTCAAATAATTCATTCCCACATATACTCCCTTGTGATTCTTCAGTAACCAGAGCATGTCATTTATTGCAATGAGAAATTGATTCTTCCTTTTCCTTCAATAGTTTTATGAGATTGTTGGATATTTCAACCCTTTTAGCAAATTCGTCTTCTATGGATTCATCCTCTTCTTTTAGTCCTAAATTTTCATTATGAAGAGTACCAATGTTTGTAGAAATATGTACTGTTACTTTTTAGGGAATTTCATTAGATGATATCTGAGTGTAGTATGAGGATCACTAATTGATCTACCATCATCAAATATTAAAAAACCTCCGTCAAAAGAATAATAAGTATTACCAAATGTCGTAATTATCTTATTAAATTCACTAGAAGGTGTCTTCCAATTAGTAGTAAGCTTCTTCTACATCTTCCTTACATGTTTATTCTTTCATTTTTTCTGAGTTGCGGTAGATATCTCTATTTGAGGGTTCTCACACATTTCCTCAAAACCTTCACTTCATAATGACTCCCTTTGTTCTTTTATAGGTGAAAATACCTCTGATACCAATTGAAGTTCTTGGATCAGTGTG
Source organism: Viscum album (assembly GCA_963277665.1). Taxonomy (NCBI): domain Eukaryota; kingdom Viridiplantae; phylum Streptophyta; class Magnoliopsida; order Santalales; family Viscaceae; genus Viscum; species Viscum album. Next base: position 531,460,656 of record OY728146.1, read on the forward strand.
AAGCACTATGAGGTGGTGGGAATCAGGGATACCTTTAAATATTTTTTGTAATTTATTCTTTTCAATTAAACATATATGGATGGTTAATGCCTCAATCCACTCATTATGTGCCTCTTAGCCTTACCTCGAATGGTTAAATGAGTTTAAATGCAGTGAACACAAGGATTTACATGGTTCGGTTCAATGACCCACTCCTTGATGTGTTGGTTATTCTCCCCAACACAAATTATCCACTATAATAAGATGAATAATTACAATGGTTGATACATAGTAACACTGTAAATATCTTAATTCTCATCGGAGGGTCTTTATACTGCGTCCCATAATGTTACTAGAGTTATACTATCCTACATCAGTATCTCACTGAAGACTTCTTATTCTACGTGAATCGTATAGGATCCTTTTAGCTATTGGGTCACACAATAAGTTTCTTTATTTGTTCTTTATTGATCCACTTTATATGATATAATATTCGTAACATATAGGATTGCAGAATCACACTTTCCTATTTATCTCTTCAAGAATCTTAAACATCCATTGGTAAGGTCTGTTGATTTTGATAAATAACTCTGATCATTTTTCTTATCAGTCCTCGGTTCCACAATTCTCGGTCAATAATTTCTTCTTATAATGAAGAAATGGTCTCACTACTATTTGTGCAGATGGTGCACGCAACCTCTTCAAGAATTCAAGGATATTTTTCCACATTATCAACTCTATATGCCTTTTTGGATTCTCAAATATTTTCAACTCAGATATAAAATATTCTTCTAATTTTTTTTGGCTATAGTATTAATTCAAATCAACTTCATTAATCAATTTCATGGCATTAAAACTTCCTTTATTGGATATCTCAATGAATTTTCACATGTATATGTGATTACACATGATTTTAATCATGTGTCTCTTGATTTTTCACATGTATTCTCTCCTGGTTTCTTATTTCTCAATATGGACACACAAAATCTCTTCATTTATGTTTATTCACGTGTGCATGTGCATGAATGCATACATGCACAAATATTTTATTATTTCTTTTTTGAAAACCCTAATGGGTATAATTCTTTTTGAACACACACTTCATATTATTTTTTCACCTTTTCTTCATCCTATTTTGGTTATTAGAAGAAAAACACACTTGTTTTTAATTTTCGTTCGTTGTATGTGTTTTATTTTTTATTTCATCCCCCTTCTTCACATGTGCGCACAAACACTGTTCTTTTGTTTTCTTTTCTTGCACATTAACTCAAACACGTATGAAATCTCCTATTTATTTTTCCTTTCACCCACATTGCAAATGGTTATATGGGTGGTGTGTGTGTGAGTGATACTTCTAATGATGGAAGTGTATCTATCATGTATAAAACACCATAGTGTTTGGGTTCATACTTTTCTCCAAGGTCAGTGTATGTGTACACTGTCCCTTTATGATCACTTCTTCTTCACTTTGTGAAACCAAGAGGGATCACAATTTCTTCTTCACTCATGGAGTGAACATGTATCTCCTTCATAGAACCTGAGAGATTCATGGGTGTGTCGTTGCAAGGCACAACAAGGGTGCGTTGCACCAGTTTTTTACACACGATATCTTCTTCACCAAACATAGGTGAGGGTTTGAGAAACCTATCACATGTTTTTGATTATCTTCGCACAGAGATTGTGTGTTTTTTTCAAGAAGCAAGATGGTTCTCTATTCTCCTTTACACAAGGGATGCACCGAACTTATTCATGTAGAATGGCTGCTAAGATACCATGTTGTGTGGTGCTTTATTTTTGAGAAAAACAGATCCACTCTTAATATTTGAAATGACACTTCTCAACTTGGTGATCTATTATGTATAGGTGAGGTATGGATCACATGATCATTCAAATCGATGTGATATTACATGGTATTCAAATCTTTGAATACTTGTGATATTTTTTTTAATATTCAAAACACGGGATTATATTTGGCATATGTCCTGGGTGTTTCCATTTCTACCATGGGATCCTCTTTATTAGTGTTATCCTCTAGTGAATGTGAAGAGGGACGCATGAAATGCATATTCTTGAAGGCTTCGAGCTCCATGATGTGACCTTTCCACCCCATTTTCTCCAACCATGTTTCAATTCTTTATATCGATGCATGCATGGATACTTAAATGCATGAATGGTATCGTGTAGCTCAGTCGATCATAATGCATGGAAGTACAAGCTTCAATGGTGGATAGAGTTTGATAAAGGAGGTGCGGGGGCTTCTCGGGTGCACTGGTTTATGTCGGGTGGCCACGGGTGTCCAGACGTGGAATACAACCTCGGTGCAAGATATTTGAAGGTCGTGGATCAATCTCAAACTGCAAAAATCAGATAGAGGGATCAAATGTGCACGATCGATCCTGCGATTGACCAGAATGTGGACCTCATGTCTGTGATGAATCATATGACTAAGAGTGCTTCTTGAGAATTTCTGGTCATCCCACATCGAAAGGAACACATAGGATGTGTTTTTTTATCAATCAACTCTTGTTTCCCTCATGCTAGACTACTCCTCTCCCCCTCATGTGTCTCCCTGCACCATTTCATTGCGAACGTGCTCTTTGTGCCCACTCTGCCTCCTCTGGGCGCACTACTAACACCCAATATACGCTCTCCACATGGGGTTACCTCCATATGCGCGCCTACAGGCTTATACACATCCTGTATGCACCTCGTTCTTTTTGGAATTGAGGCCATTCATTTGGGCACGGTAGACCCTCAGGTCCCGCATATTCCATGGGTAAGGGCTCCAGTTGGACTGCATGGTTGGCCCCATTTGTTGATAAGGGAAAAAATAAACATTGTCAAAAGACAAAGTAAAACAAATATAATATTCCACCATCATATTAAAATCCCTACCTTTTTCTATAATCATCTTGAAACATCGTAATTATTTTATTTTGAGAATAACAAATCCAACATCTTTAAAATTCAATTAATCCAATCATGGATGATGCATGGATCATTTCTTTATTCCTTATTAATTAAATCATAATTAATGGAATTATTACTTTTATGGATGTGTTATCCATATAAAAATATCTTGAACTTTGATAAACAACTCAAGCAATCATCTGATTTGATTCAAAACCTTCATCCAATTAGAATTAATTGGATGGACCTTCCACATTCATCATGCAATAAAGTATTTCATGGGGTTCTTCAAGATGGTGTAAAAATGTATCACATTGATACATGTCTTTATAAATTTGGACCAACTCAACAATAATATGAATTGTTAAGGAAAATGTCCAATTATGACATCCAATGTCATTTTATATTGATTTTCCAAGTGACTTAAGCATTGCAACAAATTCTCCTATTCAATCTTCATCATCACTTCACCACTACCTTTCCATACACACATCATCACTTCATCACTACCTTACCGTACACATATTGTAATCTTACTGACAAAAAATGTTACACTCTTCTATACATGTACCTTTTACCACACCATTATCATATATCTCATCGTAAATAGTTATCACATGTGATTTATATTTTTTGGGATTAATATCTTTATAATATAGATCACCATAATTAACATTATTTTTTTAAAATACTTAATCATAATACCTATAAACATTACAATAGAAACCATATAGTGTGTTTAGTGAAATCTATAGAGATATCTATCAATCCGCATAATTGGATAAATTCTTCGCATTACATAGGAATTATACTACCCGGTGACATTCCTTTCCACACTTAAAACATTTACTAACTCCCTTAAGATAAATTACACACTGATTTCTTCAAGACACTAATGATAATTGAAATCTCGTCATCTTATCTCCATGGTTTCTATAAATTATTATGAATTCAATATTTCTTTTCTTAGCAAAACCATGATATTTTGGGTAACACCAATATCCCATTTACTTATTGATCAAAAATAAAAAAAAACATCATTAAAATTCAATTATCTATTTTTCAACATAATTCTGAGAATTAGTTTTAAAATATTTAAGAATCAATCAACCTAAGATTATGTTTAGAAAATTATACCGTAAGTGAACCTTGAATGTATTATAAAATTATTCTAAAAGGTGAAAACAAATTCATCATCCTTATATTTATGATATATAGTTCCTTATCCATTTTAATATGAAAAATATAATGAATTAACAAATTTATAGTATTCTCTCCAAATCATCCCACTGTATAGATTCAATATGTTATCATTGCCTTTGGTTTTTAATAGGAGTAATACATTAATTTAGTTCTCCTACTAAATAATGAATGTCTGAAATAATGTTTTTATACTCATAACATTTAAGAACGCAAAATATCTTATCATTGGTACAAATTCATTTCTCACTTACTAGTTTATCATAAAACCCACTAAAAGAAGGTATATGTTGCAACATAAATGATTCAATTGAATGGTGTTCCCCCCTTTTACTCATTTAGAAGAACATATTTATTTGTAGATTGAGAAAATGGTTAAATATTAAAAATATGGGTTTATATTTTGGATCCCAAAATGTTTAGTTTTTCTAGAGGAAAAAAATTATTTTCCATTACATTTATTATAAAAATGGTTCCATTGGATTCAATTAAATGACTAAATCAATAAATCATAGTGTAAGAAAATATAATCCTAGTGAAACCCATATATTATTCAAAAATCATTTATATGATGTCTTAATAATGACACATTTTATTAATTCTATGACAACCTAGTTTTATCATATGATATTCATAGTCATATTCTATTATATTCATTAATAATGGTTCATAAAGTAAATGTTATTTGTCTACTAATATACCTTGGTAATGTAAAACTACGTGTGGAGCAAGGGAATAATCACAATTCACAATAGTAATATCATAGATATAATCAATTAAATTTTTAAGGGGTTATCTTCTATAGATTCATCAATTTCAAAACCATATCTACTTTTAGTATCCAGTCACTGAAGTTTTCAAGGTAAACCAAACACATATCTTTACCAAAACATAATGTGTTTACTTATACATTAGATTTTATAAAGGATTATCATTTATTATTTCTCAAACTAGATTCCATAGTTACCAAATCCTTATTGTGATATCAAATATTGTTACCAATACAGTTAATATACAAATATAACATCATATTAAATAAATATTCAATTTATAATATTATGATCCATTCCAAAATTGTATATGTCATGTGTCATTAGAAAAATTGATATATAATGCACTTATTTAAAAGAGATCTACTGCATTACCCACTAATTTATTTATAACTAAAACACTTATAGAAAATATCATAATTAAAAACATTCATTATTACCTTAAGAAGAGAAACATATACTTGTTAATCTATGATGAATAATAAGGATAAAAAATGGAGATAAAAATAATCACTTAAATATAAAATTAGTATATGGGTGTGATATAATGAGAATAACATTTTAAAACCATTCCATACATATCATCGATCATAATATTTATTCATATAATAAATCATGGTTGTTCAAAATAAATGAATCACAAATTAGGCAATGAACATGAACCATTAAAGTATTACATTAGAATACGAAATGTGATTATTCACAAACACATAAGAATGAGAAATAATTTCCTTACTCATGGATCACTACCAATACTATCATAATGCACTAGGTTCACTCCTCATTCCATAATATCCTTATTTAATATGCACTCACAATAATTTTATTGTAGAATAATACCCTTTCTGAATTGGGTTCACTCCCAATTCTAGTCCTTATTATCTCATGAGACATCCATTTTTACCCAATGAAATTAAGGGACATAAAATTTGCTCCATACCCATCATATGAAGAAAATCATACATATGTGTTCCAAAATAACAAAAAACATTCATCAGAATATTAACATCTTGAAAGGAAATCTTATTGATAAATATTTAACCATAACATAATGAAACCGTGAGAAAGAAACATATTTCATTGAATCACCCATATATTATCGTCATTATAATTATTCCAAATAATGAAATTAGATGGAATAATTGTATCATACACATGGTAAAGAATATGTAACATCAAATTATGCTATAATAGAAGAAAATATACTTTTAAAGGATCACTATAAAATTCCTTGATGAAAAAAACTTCTCATTATGAAATCACTTTTTTTAATATAAAAATTTACTAAATATTAAAGAAAGAAAATTCAATTTAATATAACCTTAAAAAATTTTAAAATAAGATTCATATAAATATTTTATAATGATGGAAATAAATTATGATTATGTTATGTACATGTAAATAAATATTCCTTTCTTTTTTGGTAAAATTAAAAATTAAATCATTTTAGAAAATGACAATAATATTCCATGTTATTAAATAAAAAAAATGAAATATTGTGATAATATTACGTTAGAAAAATATAGGAGAATATTAATAAAATTCTCAATAACATTTTTAGAAAACATGTACATGGATGGGAATGTATTTCCATCTCTAGAAGAAAATAAAGACAATTTCATTAAAACCATTATTTTATCCCATTAAGTAATTAAATTGAGGAAAAATGAAAGAAAAACATGAATAATAATAAAATAAATATATGATCAAAAAATTAATCAAATTTTTTTGAGTTATATCATGAAATTTCATCATTAGAAACTTATTCATAAATAATTATGATAAACTGTGGGATTTTAACAAAATCCATTACCTTGAGTTCCACATAATTCGAAAGTGCATTATCCTCTTGTATAATAAATTTACATTTATTATAATTATATAAAATAATCCTGTACATAATTATAATATAATTTATTTCCCCTTATAATATTTTAGAACCATTTATTTATAATTATTTATTGAAATCGTCTTTTCTGGGTGTTAATTGTTTCGTTTTGTGTGACTCGTTTGGTTTAGGAGTTAGGATTATTTTAAATTTATCATGGTTCCAAAATCTCTATAATGTTAATAATTATTAAAATATGATATATATTTATATATTCATAATATATATATATATAGACATCCATAAAATCTAAAGATATAAAAGGAATTACTCCATTCTTGGAGACTGTAGGTCGTACGTACTGAAGAACATTTTTTTTCACTTTTTGAAGGTTTGGAGGAATGAAATGAAAGTATAATTAACCCTTATATAATCATTATCTTGTAATATATATTATATAAATTCATTAAATATACCATTATTACAATTAATCTAAATCCATATTGACGAAAATGAGTCACATCACTTTGTAGATGGGGTAGTCCACACATACACACAAGGGTCATTTTCATAATCCTAAAAATTAGAAAGAATGAATTTATAGATGATATTATAATTTAATTAGAATAATTATTCTATAAATATCATATATATAAACATTAATCATATCATCATATTAATCCATCAAGTATGATGATGGTAAAGGTATTGTATCGCTATGTGGAGGTGGTAGTCCACACATATGTATAAGAGATAATTCCTCTAGGAATTTGATTAAAAAAAGGATAATATTAATGGTTAAGTATTCAAAATAACATTTAAGGATATTTAGGAATCACTTTTTTTATTTCATGGTTACTACCACATGTTTAAAATATGTATAAGATGAAATAAATCTGAAGAGGTCGGATGTGATGATTACCTCTCCTTTGGTTGGCCTAACCAAGACCATTTCTTATAGACCCTTGTAATTTTATATTATGATGACCAACACCTCCATGTCATGGAATGGTAATTTTAGAGGGTTTTTTTGTCTATTCAAGAAGGCTCAAAGTGAAATAATGAGTAGGAAATAGGGGTTTACATTTATATGCGGGTTTGAGGAAACACATGGAATTTATTAAAATATTAAATTCTATTGAATTTAATATCAATAAAAATGATTCCAAATAGCCATATATTTAAAATATGTGTATTATGATGTAAAATTATGTCCAAAATAGTTTGTATACATGTTTAATTGAATATTTCACCCTTACATTTTTTTTCACCCCCCCACACACAAACATACACAGAAAGCACTACTTAATCTTAAACGTGGTGAATTTATTGATTTTTTTTCTAATTTCCAATATTACCCAAAATTAAATTGAAAATATTTAAAAAACTAATTGAGGATTTAATAAAATTATATCCATTTATCAAACAAAATTTCAAAAAGTTTCCTAAATTACTTTTAAAATAAACTCCAAATATGCGACATAAATAGTTTTAATGAAAAAGGGTTTTCTTAATTATACAGAGTTTTTATATCACAAATTAAAGTAAATTAAATCCAATGACAATAAATTAATTATTAAAAATATAAATGATATAATTTTAAATTTAAATTTTTTCTTAAAAACTATATCTTTTTAATTGTTTTTTATTTAAATAAATTTTACAATAAAAATAAATATTCTTCACTATTCATGAGAAAACTAATCATTTCTTAAGGTTATAAAAATTAAATCTAAGATAATTTTAAAATTTTTATTTAAAAATAATAAAATAATTTTTATAAAATAAGAATAAATTAATTATATTATATGATCACAAAATGGATGAAAACACATTATTTTGGAAAATTGTATTTTTAAAACATATAATAACGTTATTAAAAATTGATTACATAAGTATTATTGATATCTAACACCTTTATAATTGTTTTTAAAATATCTCTATCCCTATTCGTAAATCTTATTTAATGGATATGTGATATTGGAATAATATATGATATTTCATTTTTGCTAAATTTTGCATGTTTAATAAGATATAGATGAAAGAAAAATTATCTAAAATGTGAAATATACATAATAAAATATTAGGGATTTAACAAGTTGTGTATGAAGATATGATGGAGAAGACCGATTAGTCTAGGCTGTCAGAAATGGTTATCCCTCCACTAATTCTATGTATAAGAAAATGTCAGTTTTCCATGGGAATTATGAACCATGATACATCTAAATAGTGAAGGAGCAGATGCTTAGAAAAACCATTATAGTTTTCTTCCCATATCCCATTGAGGATAATACATGTTTTATACCATCAATGTGGAAGGGTTTTTCATATGAAACCCACTTTTCTAGTGGCCCCCATAACATATCATGCTTGTAATTGTTTGGTTCATCTTCATACGTTTTTATATAAAACCTTTATCTATAATTAATTGTCAAGTATTCATTCTCAAATTGGTACCTAATAAATTATGAGGCCTATTCAGTGTGTAGATCCCAATATTAAGGAAAATTATTCAATAGTGGTTCATCCAATAAGAATAGTTAGTCAAGTTCCAAGAATCATGTTAGTTATGGGCCTCAGGCTCATTATAATGAAAGGATGTTGTATGTGGTGGAGAAAGTGCCTATTAAATCAGACATTGGATCAAAAACTATATGAGGTAACATTATTATAAAATAATTTATGTCTACAAAATTATTTTACCCAATTTCCATTATTTTAATTATATATACCCAAATAATGGACATGTTAAAAAATCATTTAAGACATCTCCAAATAATTTGGGGATATAAAAACTTCTTGTGAAGAAAAAAGAGCATGTATTCTAATGTAATTATTGTACCATATCCATATCTAATGATATGTTATGATGAGAATTTTCTATCGTTGAAATATATCTCTATGAAATTATTCTATGTATATGTCATATGATCCTATTTAAAAATTATTGATTTTAATAAACATCGTCTGACCTTCAATACTACAATTGATGTTATCATCAATTTTATGGAGAATCGATCTCTTGGCCTAGTCAAGAAGGACCTATTAATTCTATGGTATAAATATTTTTATAGGATATTTTATCTCTTCTAGTGATGAAAATTGGGGGAATTTAATGAATTAGTTTCCTCTCATAGTCGGGCATTTTTCTGATATATTCCCAAATTAAAATCAATGTTTCATCTTGAGTGGGAAGTTATGTTTCCTTTGATATATTGACTAGGGTACAATTGTGTTCATTTACCTCCTTCCAAATGAAACCATCTAAATTAAAAGAGTAGAAAATATTTCTAGATGATTTAGAATCCATGATATTTATTTTACCTAGTGAATATACATAGTCCAATCTTGTAATCCTTTCTCATAGTGTGGAGAAAACACCATTACATCTCTATTGAATATAGGAATAGAATTTATAATGGAGATGTTAATGGTTTAATTTATTTTCAATCAGTTTTAAGAATCATTATAGTATTATGAGATATATTTTTACGTTCTGGGTAATGTTTTTTTGAGATGGTATGATAATATATGAAGTGACTCCAAGTAGAACATGAATTTTGGATGGTGATGAATTTTAACTAAGTCTTCCTATATAGATACCATTTTATTAGTATGTAAACAACATTTTAATATCCTCATAATCATGTATTTATATATTTGTAACCATTATATTTCTAGGTATGCATGAATTAATTCGTCAAAATAATGATTCATGTATTCATAATGGTTATAAATGTTATAATTATGCATAGATATCATGTTCTAAAAAAAATCAAGAAACTGTAAACATCGATATATAGGAATCAACTAAATATTATTAAAACTTTAAAATATTATTTATATGAATCAATCCACCTATGTTGGTATCATTCCAATTTTTATCCATCCTCACTTAGATAATATTGGGGTGTCTGCTGCTAAAAAAGATCATGTTTACAAATGTTGAACATTCTGATGAAATCTTAATATGATGATAATATTATGATGTTATATATGAGAAGATTTTTATGATCAATCAAATAATAATAATTTATGTAATCGAGTTTGGATTTCCAGTGCATTAATAATTTGGTGTTTTACACACTTTATGTTCAAAAAATAGAGACCACACAATGAGGATATAAGAAATTAAGATCACCATGTCATGGTATTTTTTTATAATTTGATGTTAATTTATTCCTTATTAATTTAATAATGTGATAATTTAGAGAACCACTCAAAAAACAATGTGTTTAAGGAATAATTTTTACCAATTGAAATCGGTGAGTCACAAAACATTGTGATCCACTTCTGGTGAATTTTTTAGAATACCCTATAGTTGGATGTTGTGCATGGGAAGCACCACATAACAAAACAAATTGGTGTATTATCCAGGGTAGTTTTTCTTAAAATAGTGAAATTATAAATTTTTTTTTTATTTTTAATAAGAAATTGGTATGAGGATGTCGAGAAAGCTATTTCACTAAGTGTTTCATGTGAGAGATGAACCTATGAGAAAATTTATTTCAAAATTTTATGAAAAGGTTTTTATTGTGTCCCTAATGAGATAGGAATGACTAATAAGAAAAATAGTGTGAACCAAATACTATTTAATAGTTAATAATTTTTTTTAAATAAATCAATTTTGTATATGGTTCTTGAATTAATTTTTATGAGAAATGAATGATAAGAAGTGATGAAGTTGTATATCATGCCGGATATGCATCTATTTAAAATATACAGTAGTCCAAATTTCATGGTATATGAAAAATAACCTAGAAATGAGGACTAGAATATAATTAATATTATATTTTTTCTGAGGGAAGAATCACATATTACAACATAGAAAATAAATTTTCCAATTTTTTTTAATTTAGTATGTTATTATAATGATGGATATAATGATCTATTGATGAGACAGGTTGTGTGAAAAATACTGTAGAAAAATAGAGCATTAAAATATTTTGAGAAGTTACACTAAATGGAATATGAATACCCTCTACATAAATTTGATCTCATCATATCAATAAACCAAAATCTTGTTTTAGTTATCTAGAGGGAGATATTTATTATTGTTACTGATGTGAGAAATTTGTTCCTGAACAATTTTTAAGGCTCATTGAGAAAAATTAGCATGTTCTATTTAAGAAGTCACCAAACTCCAATTATGATCTTCTTTATTCTATTCATGATATCTACATACTAGTAGAGTGCAAAATTTCAATCTAGTGTGGCTATAGACAAGCATATTAGAATTCAATCCTCAGGGAGTAAACTATAACAGTTCTAGTTATATTGAATAAATCATTGATTGGGGGACTAACAAGCCACAATAAAGAGTATATTTCATCTAAAGAGTATTAAAATTGTAAGAATGCATAATTTAATTAAACTTTTATATTATTCTTAAATGGGTGAGTTTGAGATTTACATTCGATTGAATTAGTCTTTAACATGTCATTCAGGTTGATTTAATAGTGAAAATAATTTTTAAAAAGTTGAGATCTTTTGATTAATCCCCTACACTTGGTAGTGGAGTAACCCATTCCTAGGAACATAAAATAGTATCATATCAACATCCCAATTTTAATTAAAATAATTTAAAATAACGTATAATATTAATTATATTAATTTAATGATATTCCCAACATTTAGTAGTAATAATTTCTATTACTGGAATAATATTATGTTTCAATATATTTTATCTCTTGGAATGGAATTTATTGATTTTATATTTTTTTTTCAACCAATTTATAAGGATTCACTAATTTCCTTCACTAGGAAAATAAATTTTGTGGTTTATAAAAGGTTAAATAATGAAATTTTAATGTCTCATTCAAAAACAATGTACAAAAATGTGATGGGACTTCAATCAGTCAACGAAATCAAGGACAACATGGAGTGTAGCGATGAGGTTGCTGTTAATGTTAAAAAATAAAAATTAAACATTTTTATATGTTTATTTAAAGAAATTTAGATAAATTAGGATGAAAAAATAGTCTACTACATTACATAGTTAATTAAATAGTTAGAGACATTTGAGAGTTTACTGAATAATAAGAAGACTCTAAAATTTTTAGAAAGGTTATGAGAAAGTTTCTATATAGGTTTAATCCTAATATGATATCTCTAGAATATGGAGAATATATTTCCTTTTAAGTAGTGTATAACATACTCAAACCCAAAGGGATGACAATACTCCATGCCATCAAGAATAATGTTAATGAAGAAATTTCCTTTCAGTCCATGAGAATGTTGAAAAGTATGGAAAATATTAATGATTCATATTCAATTGAATTGAAAATAAATATGACAATGAAAAATATCAAATAATAATTTGAATTATTTGAAAAAAAAATTAGAAAGGTATATAGAGTAATAAAGTCATGGTCCTAGTAAGATGTTTAAAATTCAATGGATTTGGGTGCTTTTCAAAAAAAATTCAAATTTAGAAAGGGAGAATGTTTTGATTTTGAAAATTATGCTAAACCACAAAGATTCAAGTGGGATAAAATATTAATATATCATGTCAATTTTTTAATAATAAATAATATATTTTATTTAAGTAAGAAACAAAATATGATAAGAAAATTAAAAATAAGATTAATATTTATCTATTAGTGAATCTAGGGAAAATTTTACCAACTTTATGGAGCATTTGGAAAAACATTTTTATAGTTCAAGTATTGAATAAGATGTTACTGGACTAGTTGATATTTAATACATGTTGATAGAATAAATTGATTCATATCTTTTTCATAATACAATGATCTAGAAAGAAAATAAAATTTTGTTAAAAAACATGAAAATTGTAGAAAATATAAAAGAATTTTAAAATATAGATATAAAACATTTGGATGAAATAAAAAATAATCGTTATTTGAGGTTAATAATATGATATTATGATACAGTATGTTCGAGACATATTTTCATCGAAATAAGAAGATTTCTAATATTCATAGTTTATGTTTTTTAAATTAGAGAAAGACTTGAAGATGTTCTAGGAAGATTTTAAAAATTTTATTGAATTCATGGCTGAATAATATAAGTCATCTAAGAGGTAAATTATTAATGATTTGGTTTTATATAAACATTATAAATCAAATTAAAATTAAACATTCACTAAAACATCATCCTCAAACAAAAAATTATGTCATGTCTAGACAATCTAAAATGGGTATAAACATACACTAACATCAATAGATATAATTAGGAAAAAAATTAGTCCATTGACTCCCTAAAAGAGACTAATTCAATTCTAATAAGTATAGGGAAATAATTGTCTGACATCATTATATATATAATTATCTTTCTCGGTGATGATTTAGGTTTCAAGTCTATAGTTAGTGTTGTGGTTTTTTTTACAAATGGAATACATGTGTTGGTTCATTATGTATCTATATGGAAAATGTAATGATGTTATGGGAGTTATTTATATGTTATTAATTCAAATACCTAAATAATGATTTTTAAAGGAAATGTTTCATAACTTCCAACAAAATACAAATTTGAGTGTATTGACCAAATTTTTCATAGGTGTGAATGCTATATCCATTATTAAGATATGTACATGAAACCATTTCATGTATTGATCTCCAATAATGGTAAATTGAAAATGAATTCATAGCCATATGGAAAAAACTAATTTCTACATGAGGTTTCATTGAATTCTAGAAAAAGAACATGTTAATTTATATATAAAATCGACTACTCCTCCTACCTGATCGGTGTTATCATGTTTATAATGTATATTTAAAACCATGATTAAGGGGATATAACCATTGGTAAGGATAGTTCCATAAATAAAAAATATGTTTCTTCAATTAAAATAGAAACAAAAAATATAAAATTGAATTATGATTTATGTATAGAATGGATAACTCATAATCTCTTGAGTGTAAGTAAACTATGTAGTGATGAGAATTTTTTTTGATGAATCAATCATGTAATATTAAAAAATAACAGTATTGAAGAGTTATATAACATTTAAAAAAAATAAATTAAAATATTTTATTGGTTATATTTTAAACCAAATCCTATTATTTTAGGGACAATGTTATAGTGTGTCATGGAATATGAGGATTGATCAACTTCAAAAAAGAATTATATGTAAAATTATGAAAAAAACTGTTGTGTTAAATATTCTAAATATAAAAATTGATAATAATGATGTTTGTTGAGTATTTTAAAATGTATAAAATTCTTTAAAATCAAAAAAGAATATACATCTTCATTCTACCATTGAACTTGAGAAAATTTAGATATATTATTATAATCCTATGATGAAAAAATATAAAATTTATTTTTTTATTTCATCACTTATATTAAAAAATATAATGGATGAGAAATGTGATATTTATCATGTATAATTAAGAATCCATTTAGTTTAAATTTTTATGTATACAGGTTGAAAACAATTTAGATCTCTTTATCAACAAATTGAGATCTGGTAACAAATAATTATATATATGAGATACATAAGAAATAAATAAATAATATAATGAGATCAATAATTTATTCACCACATTATATACACCAAAATATAATAGAATGTAAAATAGAAATAATAGAATAATTATGGAAAAGGGAAGGATAATATTAGCTGAAAACAATGTATAAATTTTTTTTAGGATAGAACTGTGTACAATTGTACACATTAAAAATTGATGCCATTTGAGTCCCAATACACATCTCACTCCTAATTTTTTTGTTGTACAATAAAAATAAAAATATTATTTATTTCATATTATTTGGTTCCCTATTTTTAATTATGATTAAAAATATATTGAGGGAATAGTTTGAAGGGAATTTTGAAGAATGTGACTTTATGAGATACTTATCTAATAGGTGTGGGTAGAAGTGTAAGAACAAATTGTTTAACAAGTTATTTTAAATTTCTAGTGTTAAAATTGTTTAAAATTATTTCACATTAAGTAAGAAATATATAGAAGGTTGAAAATTCCATGAGAATATCATCATGCATAATTATGATTAGTAGGTCTAGAAAGAAACTAAAATCCAATAAAATGTTGTTAGTATTGTTTCAAAACACACAATTTATGAAGATTGGGATATTCTAAGTGATATAAAATATAATTATTGGTTGATAAAACATGATTAAAAAAAATATATCATTTCTATATAAGAGAAACCTATTAAAATAAGAAGGTGAGTAGTAATGGAAAACCAAACAACTCTTATATAATAATGTGATCCAAGAACCATAGGGAAATATTTTGATAATTAAGTGTGGTTTCAATCGATGAATTTCAAGATTAACTAAATTGAAGATAACTCATGTTTTTTATAGTTCCAAGGCCCATATATAAATAATTTTCTACCATAAAATTGGTATTTATAAATAAAATGAATCATAATGTTGATGGCATAGGGAATAAGGTCTAGCTAGTGTAATATGGAATCACGTAAATAGACATCATATTATTAAAGAAAGATTTTCTTTAGTACTTAGAATTCAAAAAATATGTGTATTGTTTGGTAGTGTCTTACCAAAAGAACAAAAAAATTATCACATGGATATGAAATGTTTATTTCTAAATGGTGAGCCTATGGAATAATTCGTCCTTGAGAAGCCATATTGTTTTATTCTGGATATTGATGGAAATATGGTATACATAATGAGAATGAAAATATATGGTTAGAAATAGGCTCATGATGTAGAGAACTCAAAACATGATGGATTCTTTAGGAAAATATCATCCACAAATTTAATTTTAAAAAAACTATTTATGTTTCAAAGAACTATCTATGAGTACTTTACTTTTCACTATCTATAATGATGAAATAATGTTTTAGGGACAATTACTACCTTGGTGATGAATTATTAATGAAAATTATAGAGTATATTGGGACATCATTATTTTTAGAACTAATATATTTTTTTTCTTATAAATTTAGTAGATAAAATATTTCTTATTTTTATCTCATGAAAATATGATAGGGAGTTATAGAAAAAGTCGTTAATGCAAGAATAAAGATTATTCCCAATTCCAATACAAGTTAGAATAAAATTGTGAAATTATTATATAGGATATGACATTAATAAAAATTAGTCCATTATGGTAATCTGAAGCATGTAATAATTAATATTTTCAAGACCTATCATAGAATTTTTAGTGACACAAATTTTTATATTTTACGTTGAACAAAGGGAGTCCCATATGTTTATAGAAAGGAGTGTTCATAGATATGTCAAAGGAGGGATGAATTTTTGACTATTATAAATATTGTGTGAAAAATATAACTATTTTACTGTCACAGATATAGATTTGGAATCTAGTTTCCCAAATATAAGATCCACCTTGGGAAGGAATCTCGTCATTATTTAGGGTTGCATTATAAGGTATAGTGATAAATATAATTTAGTTTCAATAAGCATAGTAGAGGTAAAATATGTGGCTTCTACTAATGCCTGTAAATAGGTTTCAGAGATGGAAGTGAAATTGGATAAATTTAGACCTGATAATGGAATCCAATTGAAGATACTATGTGATAATAATAATGTTAAACATTTTTCAATGAACCCAGTGTGTCATTCAATATCCAAGAACATTTCCATCAGGAGTCATTTAATTACGGGAATAGTTTCAATAGAGATATTAATAAAGAATATATTTATACATCAAATTATAGTTTACATATCATGACTAAATTTATTAAAAAATATGTGATTTATATGTTTAGGATCAAATTTCATATTCATCACTCTCCTCTCACTTATAGATATTTGTGAATAGGCCACCATAATGATTTGTATTCTGAGAAAAATGGGGGATAGTGAAAAAATTATTTTCCAAAGGGGAAAATAATTCTTGTTTGAAGGTGACCATATGCTACCTTTTCACTGAAAAGTGTGTATATTCATATATGCGGGTAACATTTTAATGTGAAAATGGTTGTATGAAAAGATGGGGAGTTAAACTATGTCAATTAGAAAAATATTCTTATCACTAGGGGATTGAATTATATAAAAAACAATATTTGATCTTCTGGCATGGTGGAGGACAGAAATCATAGATGATAGGATATTATTTGATGATTTTTATTTTTTGATTAAAGTTCTTAATAGTTCTGAGGTTATTTTGAAAGATTCAAATAATGTTTCCAATAAATCTAAAGAAGGAGATTAAATTATAATTGGATTTTTTGATAGTTTATATTTATTCTCAATAATTTATGGGAATCATTAGAGGTATCTAGTTTTCCATTTTAACACGAGAATAATGTTTTTAAATTTTTTTATTTGATCTAAGGTTAATCCCTGAAGATCAATAATTATGGTCGTATTTGAATTTTATCTAGGTCTTCTAATCTAAAAATCATTTGATCAGTGAATATGAATCATTTCAATGTCAGTATAAGATTTTTTTTGTTTTCTATAACCTTTATCTTATTATATATGGATGATTTATATATTATTAATCGTAAATCATGTCTTTTTAAGGGTGAAACAATCATTATGTAGGCATGTATCTATTTTGTGTATGCATCATCCAAACACTACAATCATGGATTCATAAAAATAATCTGGAACATACTTAAACATCAAAATTATCTATTGAAGAATTAAGCAATTACCATGATAATAAATTCCTCTATGTATCCATCAAAATTTATAGAATTTTAGTGTTTCTACTGCCTAAAAAAGTATTGTTTTTAGAAATTGATCATTTTGATGAAATTTTAATATGATTATTTTGTAATTGTAATCTTCATGCATAAAAATTTTATGATCAATTGGTCGATCAGAATTAATATTTTTGAGTTTTTAGTTCATGTAAAAGAAGAAGATGGGGTTTCATATTCAACACAATAATAAAGACAATAAAAATATATAACAATCTATAAAGAGAAGATGGCCACACTGTGTTATGTTTTTTTGGTTGTTTTAGAGGACATTAATTGTGTAATTTTTTGTAACGAATTGAAAAGTATGAAAATGAGTAGAAATTATTTTAGTTCATAATGTTTCAAAAAAAAATTACCAATGAGAATTATAAATTTAAAATATGAACCCGTCTACTCTTGATAATTTTTTTCATAATCCCTCAATGCTATTGTAATTACATGTGTAGAAAAAAGTCATAGAACATACTATGATGTATTATCATTGGGTATTTTGGTCAATCCGGTGAATTAAAAAATCAAGTGTTTTGAGACTTAAGAGGATGCCCATAAGAGGATGTTGATCCATTCCTTATATAGAGTGTATCATGTGAGATATACACCTATGAGAAAATGTGATTTAAATGATTTAATGGATTTAGTGATGGTCTCTCAAATTAGTAGAGAATGATAGAGAAGAAAAACAACCTAAACAACACTGCGGTCTAAAGTTGATGACTATTTTGAATTTTTGTTGAATTTTTAGAGGGTTCATGGATGATTTTTTTGGGTAACAGAATAATAAAAAGGTTGGAAGGGATATTTTTATTTAGAAATAATTTCGTCTAACATACAAAATATCTAGTATATCATGATGTGCGATAAAGAGCCTAACCAAATTTGGAATGAAATGGAATGTGGTGGTTGTTTATATTGAAATTAGAATCATTTAGGTCGATATGTATAAGAACTTTTTCAGAGTTATCTTACATCTATATCTTATGAGAATAATGGATACTGGTAGCTACAAATGAAGGATATTTTTGTGCTTAGATATTCCAAAAATAGAGCATTGAAATATTTGGAGAAGAAAAAGGAAATAGATTGAGTGGCTGAATGTTAAGATGAAATACTCTAAATTTGTTTTAAATTGATATATTAGAGAACAATAATAGGATTGCAATAATAAATAGGATGATCTAAATCAATGTATTAATTATTTGAGAAAACTATTATGGTATATTCTTGTTGGGTTTTTTATGAAGATCAACATTTTTTGTCATAGAAGTAACCAAACACTCAAGAAGATCGTTCTCATTCTTGTTATAATCTCTATATGTTGGCATTAAGAATAATGTGACCCAATCTAAATATAACATAAATAATAAAGTAGTATCATTATTTAAATAAATCAGATCACTAATAATAACACAACCCAAGGTCCTATAATTTAATGTATTTAATATTAACTATGCAAAAAACATGTTTTACAAAAATTAAAATTATTACATCACAATAATTATCTTATTGAACTTTTTATAGAATTATCACATTATATAATCACCATCATAACATGTGGAATATAATAATAATAAAATAGTGACACAAAAATAATATTTAGTGAAAAAATATCATAACATGCTGGTCAAAATGAGGGAGCCATAAATATTAAAATAAAATCACAAAAAGCCTAAGATGATAACCATAAAATTTGTTTGAGAAATATAAGATCATAAAAATATTGTTATGTAATCATAAAATATATGAAATGGATCAAAAAATCTCAATAATCAAATAACATGTTAGCATGACCTATATGTGTGAATTACCATAAAAATAATGCATGATAATGAAAACATTGTATTTTAAGGAAATGAAATGCATCCTACAAATTGTGCATAACTTGATAAACAATATTAAAATGTGGTGTAATAATATTAGTTTAAAAACCAATACAATTAAAACTAGTATTCCAACTACTATGTGAAGAAAAACATTGTGTGCTTTCTTGAAAATGTAAGAAAAATAATCAATCATTTTCATGTGTGAAAAAACACGTTATGTAATGTTCATAAAATTTATGAAAACTCATCATACCTATTTATTTATGAACAAACTCATTATTTTCATTGGATATAATAATTAAACAATTCATTAGGAGGATACATATGACCACATTCATCATTATCCATACATTTGGGTTGAACTTAAATTAAATTAAGTCAAATATTAAATAGCCCATGTAAAAAATTAATTAGATTCTTTATTAATAACATGTGTTAAACATGTTAGGCCCTTTACCTCTTTAATTACTAATTTTTACCATTTCTGTTGTCACCATGATATCTAGTTTTTACCTATTAAATTTATTATTTATAATCAAACATTAAATAGTTCTTATTATATAACTTGGACCTACTAATTCGAAATATGAAATAATATTTTTCATTCAATTTTTAAAAGTGATAAAATTAATTTTTAAAATATTAACTATTTAATTTATTCAAAACTTTTTTCTGAAAAATATGACATAAATATTAAAATGTAAAATATTTATTCAAAAATTAAACACAAAATTTTATATTTATAATGTCACTTATAAAATAAATATTTTTTCACAGAAAAAAGTTTTAAAATTTTATAATTCATATTTATATTGTAATAATATCACAAATACATGTTATTTTAAAAAATGACATTCTTCAAAATTAACTAGAAAATAAATCTTTTTTGAAAAATTATAAAAATAGTCTTAAGAAAATATGGAAATAATAAATCATAAAAAATTAATTTTTTAAAACTCTCATCCAAAAATATATAATTTATTTATCAAATAAGAAAAATATATTATATAAAAAATTATTTATTAATAGAAAAACGACATTTGGAATATTTTACATTCATATTCACATACCAAATACATTTTTAATTAAACCAGTGTTAATATTTTATTTATATAATAATATATTTTTCCTAAAATGAATTAAATATTATAAAATATATTTTATTATTTATTTATTTGTACTCATTGAGTCGATATTTGATGTGAAATTTATTTTTTTGTATATATATATATATATTAATTATTATATTACCATTTTTTATACATTTCAATTATAGATCTTCCTTATAAAATATAACATTTTTTGTATATATGAATCCTTCGAACAAAATATTTATTTAACGAGGAAAAAATCTAGTTGTTAAATTCTACCGACATTAAAATACAATTTTCCATTGAAATTTCCTTACATGGAATTAAGGAACAGTCTGTAATTTTCTCTCAAAACATCCTTAGTTTCCCACATATCATCCTAAAACATATGAATTCCCTATAGAACATTGACAAGATGATTTGTCTTCTTCCTCAATGCATTATCTCTTGGATCCTAAATTTCCACTGGTTATTCCTCATATGATAGTTCATGATCCAATTGCACGGATTCTTAACATGAATCATGTAAGGTTTTTTCCTTGTACTTTATAAAGAGAGATTCATGGAATAAATTATTTACTTGTGAGAGGTTTTTAGTTAATTTTATGTCATAGGATATGACCCATACATGATTAAGGATCTCATATGCACTGATGTATTTATGAATCAACTCCTAAATTTTCCCAAATCCCATTACCTACATCCATTGAGATATTCAAAGGAAATTATTTTCACCAACATTATACTCTTGATCTCATTGATAATTACATAAATAACTCTTCTTGTTACATTGTTCACCTTTATATGTCACTACATGGTTTAAAACATTCCATCATTTCATTGGTTATGCTATGACCTATCAGCCTCATCCCACTATCATCATCCCATCATTACGAAGTCCTATATATCTACATATTCAGAGGATTATATGATTTAATATATAATATAACATGGAAGAAAAATTTACATAATAAGTTTAACATAAGAAATTGTTTGTCCCAATATCCTTGTAAATCTATAGAAGAAGATATTATCATATCCTTTAGTGTTTGATTAATCTTATAAGATTGATCATATATCAGTGGATAATATGTAGTGTTCAAGATTATCTATCAATATAATTATTTATAAATAATTCTTTAGAACATTGAACAAAACCATATATCCCGATAATATACAATTATCATCCATACTCCATGCAGCCTCACCACTCCTATTATGTATATCATTATGAGTTGTTCAAGGGATAAATTCACTTTGATTTAAATATAATTCACTTAATATGAAATTAAATTGGGTAAATGTCATGTAAAATTATGTCCTTTATATGATTTAGGGGTCCTATGATGAATTTCATGGTGATATTTATTCATTTCCATGCTGTTATGGGTAATGGTTCAATAAACCCTTATTCATTTATCATTCAGCTCTAAATTTCTAGAATACCAATTATCGATATTTTTGTTCTAGAATTTATCATTTCAACTTATCCAACAAAAAGATTAAATTTTTACAGTTATACGTCTCCAAAATTCTATAACGTAAAGGGAAGGATGAACTATGTTCATCATGAAAAAGCTCACACTTCATTTCTAAATTTGATGGGACACTTATCTAAGTTCCAGACCATATAACTCCATCATTATCAAATATTAACTTCAATATATTCCTTTCCTTTTTTATAGATCTACATTATCTTAATAATATTATTTTATATTAATATGAATATAATTTTGAAATGTTTTTAGGGAAATATGGTATTTATCTACTCCCATTATGACATCAATATTCATCTTCTATAAATTCGTATTATTGGAATTTTGAAATCCTCAACATATATATAGTAGCAGTGTATTTCCCACTGATAGCATAAACTGTCTCATTTTTCATACTATATGGTAATATATTGAGAATTCAAAATATTTTATCAATTTCAACCATCTCCTTTAATGCGTATTCAATTCATTCTATGAGTATATTTATGTCAAACTCTTATGATTGGAATATATATATATCACACTATTATCTGTAAAGATAATGTCAGGAAATATTCAAAAAATGAACAATATGTTCATTTAGAAATATTGAATTGCTAAGTCTTTATCAGGACTATTTAATTTTTTTTATTTATGTTAAATTACATAATCAATTTTCATGAGAACACAACCCAACCAATTTTTTGAATCATCACTCTAAATTACAAACCCTTCCCCATTGCAGTGTAATAATATAATAATAGAAATGACCACAAAAAATTTTAGTTCCATAAATAGTTCCTCACGTTACTCTATCTAAAGAAAAATTACTCACTTTTATGTTAACCTCAATATTAGAATTCTAAGTCATGATCATTTCCAAAAAAATGTCGATAATATCCAGCATACTCATGAAAACTATGAATCTATTCTATAGTAGTATATCAAGGTGATTTATCCTTAACATTCAACTTCAATGGATATAATAATATGCCTTTTAATAAGATTAAATTATACAAGGATGAATCCTTTTGTATCCATAATTCACATTTATAAAAAATTTGCATCCCACTTATCTTTTCTCAATGTCATTAAGAAAATTAGAAAATGATCCTCTTGATCATCCATTATTTTCAAATATATATAAGAATGTCATCTATACATACTCTACCAAATTTATCTATGTAATATATAAAGACTATATTCTTAAAATCTATGAATATTGTCGAGTAATTTCTTAGTTGAAATGACATCACAATAAACATACAGTGTCCACTCAGTGTATAGAAAGCCATCATTAGAATATCTTCTCTTTTAGACCTCAACGAGTGATATCTATATTGAAATTCAATCTTCAATAATTATCAAGGTCGTTCATTTTAATTGTATGGATCTTAAATATGTGGTATATTGTACTTATTCATTATCATTATTTTATTAACCACATGATGATCAATACAAATACACATTGGAATGTCTTTATTTTTGAAAAAGAGGGTCGATTCACCCCCTAGTGACACACTGGGCATATAAAACCCCAATCCAAATTTTCTCTCATTTGATTAACTAACTCATATATTTCCATTGGATATTGTCTATATGGTCTCATTGAGATAGTCATGTATCAATTTATAAGTATTAATTTTTTTAAAAAAATTCCTCTTTTTTGAACCGTACTTTTCTTTCATATATAGTATACAATTTTATATGAATATTAAATTATTTTCACAATAATACACGATAAATGAATTTAATTCTTTACCAATATCATTGTACTTAATCATAACATTCATGAAAAAATAATCATTTCCTGGTGATGGGAAGTATAAGAAAGGGTAAACTCAGTTTCTCAATATGTTTAAAAAATATAGAGATAATATAATAATCATAAAACTATATAATATAATCAAAATGGTCTGATAACATGTTCTAAATATTTAAAAAAATTCTACCAATTCATATATTATTATCATGAATCATGAAATAAGGTTTCATAAATCAAAATAAATAGGAAATAAGGGAGTGGAACCATCAATAATCAATCATGAGACATGAAAAAATATCTATATAATAATAAATATGTTTTTTATTGCATATAATCATATAAAATAATTTTGATAGTCTATCATCCCTACCAATTCTACCACAATGGATTTGGTTCCCTCTGCATTCCACTATTTCCATAGTTAAGGTTCATTCGCAATATTATATTATTAGAAATATTCCATTACTAAACTTGGTTCACTCCCCATTTAAGCCCTTTTTACCAAATGAGATATCCATAATTCCCCAATGCATTGGAGGGATATATAATTATACCCCCCCATTAACGAATGAAAACCATTCATATTTTTTTGATAATAACATAAAACATTCATCACATCATCAAATCATAATTCATGATAAGAATATAGGTTTCGGAAAAAGTTCATCATAACAATAATAAATCATACATAGATGGAATAAAAATTGTAACATTATGCTGTATCCCAATTAAAACATGATAAACATAAAAGGATATAGTTATAGAAATAATTAACTTCATAAGATCTCTAGAACATTTCTGGGGAAAATAAGCCATATTTATTGAAATAACTTTTCTAAAATATAAATATCATCAAAATATTTTGGAAACAAATTTCCTTAAAATGAAATAAGGAAAAATATAGGGTATGATTTAATGAAAACATTATTCATGATATTGTGATAAGGTGTTCATGCATTGTATGTTAGAAAAATTGCTTTCATATTTTTAGTAAATATTCCAAACTACCTCATTTGAAAAATGATAAGAATTTTACATTTAAAACATGTAAAGAAAAGAAAAACATAGTGTAAAATGACTTTAAATAATCATTGAATATTATTAAAAAAATTGAAAATATTTAAAAATATATATTGGATGTGGATGAAAAATTTCCTCATCAAGGAAAAAACATGGGTAGTTTTCCTTAAACAATTCTATAGATCTCCTAAGTAATTAAAGACAGTAAAATGAATGGAAAAATTAAATTATAAATAAATAAATAGAGTATAATAAAATAAATAATATTTATGATATATATATAAAATAATTTTACCAGAAAAAAATTTATTCATAGATAGTCCCGGTCAAAGTGAGATTGTAACATAAACCCTTACCTCAATGCTATATAGATTTGTATGTTTTATAACCTCTTGTACAACATGTTTAATGTTATTATATATTTCTATATATTCTAGAACAATAATATTACCCATAATAACATACATGTTTTAATTGTTACTTCTTATCACCTATTTGTTAACAATATTTCAGTATCATTGTCATTTAGGATATTAACTGGTTTGTTTTTCTTATTTGTTTTCTATTCATTCAATATTTTCATTGAAAATTAACTATGATTACTTAATCTCAAAAAAATTTATAATTATATAAATATAATTTATATTCATTTTATAAATATTTATAACAATTAATATTAATAAAAGATGAATAATTAGTCACCTCACTTCATGGATAAAATGGATTGTATGTATGCATGAGTGAAACTTTCATTTTTCCTGGATAATGTGAAGGGAATATAAATATTAATTCAAATTTCTATAAAAAACATTAATAACATATATATAATATATATATTAAATCCATATTAACAATAAATAAGTAATTATTCTAGTGGAAAATATGAAGAATCAGCACGTGGAGCTCGTAGTCTACATGTACACCAGAGTGATACTTTAATCTCCAAAAAAATAGATAAATGGTGGTAAATGGTTGTGTCGGCATAATAAAAAAATCATAATAAATTTATGATATTATATCAACCTTGTTTTTATTAATCCTAAATGTTTATCGGTTGTAGAATAAAAAATAAATTTACATGAAATTTTTTAGGATCCATAACACTTCTTTAAAAGACCTCCTTGGGATTACTCCTCATGCCTTGACCTATTAGTCTAAGGAGAATATATAATGATATAAGATAAAGGGAAGGATTTTATGAATGATTTTTTTGTAGGTATTGGATTATATATAAGGCTAAAATTTTGTGAATAATGGAGGATTATAGGTTTCATTTTATATGTGAGGGGAGGGATATATATAGAATTTCTTCAATTATTTCAATGATTGGAGCTCACATTCATGGGAAATTAGGTAAACATGTCCTGATCTTAGAAGGTAGGATTTGATAATGATAAAATACATTCAAAAATGAATAAATATTTATGTTTTTTTTGAAATCATAGCCTTATCTTGAGGTTTAACAACCATAGTAACCCATTTTCACCATAACTGTTGTAACAAAATTTAATTATTTTCACTCTTCACTATGAAAAATAAATTAGTTGAAATAATTAAATTTCATGAATTATTATTATTCCAAATATTTTATCCAATCTACAATATTCAATATCCCAATGTGGTGGAATTTATTTTTAATTAATCACGCAAATAGTAATGAAAATACATTTTTTGTAAATGAATTATTATGAATAAAACATAATTTACATCCATCCCTGTCAATTAAAAAGACATCAAATGAATGTTAAATTATTTTATTAAATGTACAATTTCAAAATTTAATTAAAACTATTTGTAAATAAACATTGAATATAGTTTTTAAAATTAAAACACATTGTGTGCTGAAATTTTTTTAAGAATATTATGACTTTAAAGACAAATACTTTACTTAAACCAAAATCAAGTCTAATGATATTTACTATTAAAATAATTCAATTTTTTCTAATTAAATGATAATTGGGATATTTGAAAACAAAATTATTAACATAATCATGCATTTAATAAAACATTAATGAAAATTTATAAAACAAATTGATATTTTTATCTATTCACATCAAAATATTTAATTTTAGAAAAATCTAAAAAATTCACATGATGATAATATTGGCATGATAATACTAAAAATGTTATTCATTTTATAAAATAGTCTTTCTATAAAAATTTTAATTTAATTATTGTTTTTTTCATGTAATATTTTGATAAAACCATTACTGCAAAAACCATATTTTTTGGTATAAGACGTCATTAAAAAAAATTATAACTTAATTATTATCAAATAATAAATACATTTTAATTAATAAAAAAATATATACATGTTTTCATTAATTAGTCAATATAATTCAAAAATTATATTTTAATTTCTATGTTATGATGGTTTACAATATCTACATTCATATATACATGGTTTTTCGTGTATTAATGTTATTGAAGACTTATATTTTATTTAAAATATATATATTCTGAAATCTTAGGGTTATACATCACCCCCATTCCCATAAATACATTCCACACTTTAATTTTTTTCTATATAATCAAATGTTCAATATTATATAATAGTTTTTTTGAAAACAAATGTTTTACACTAGGAAAATAAAAAATAATTTCCAAAGAGTAAGTGGGAAACATAAATCATAGATGAAATAATGCATAATTAGGTTTCGAGATAAGGATTACATTAGGATGAATTGAAAATATAGATAAAGAGGTGAATGATAATTTCACGATAATAATATAGTGTGATATAAAACATGTTTATGATAAATTTAATCAACATGAAACCATAAGTCACAGTAGGGTAAAAACACACATCAAATCCTCAGAATCAATTGTAATAAGGATTAATTTTCATTTTCATGATCATTTTTAGTGGTTTTAGGTATTATTTTGGCGTTTATTAAGATAAAATATACTTATATGGTTCATTCAAATCCAAATTAATTATTTCATAATTTGACTGTGTATTTTAAAAAAGATCTACATTATTGAACCTTATTCAAACAATATGAAATTTTCATTCAAAAGGAACATAAAATTAACTTTTTACAATTGCTAATATCAATAAAGTTAGAGAAATCCATTCCTTTTGTCTCTAAATATTTACCAAAAACTAGTTCACATAATGTATTCATTATGTTTAAGTCTTTATATGATAAAATACTATATTATTATTTAAAACATCAATAATAATTCCCAAAAATTAATATAAAACATTCTATATTTATATTACATTAATTATCCTCCTGAATATGTATGCACAAAATCAAAACCAAAATAATTATAAAATAGTTGACAAAATTTCCAAAATCAACTAATCATTAATCCCCAAATAACATAAATTATATTTTAATGTCGCATATCAAAATAAATGAATACCATGGACTTATATTCCCATAATTCTAGATAATCATTTCCAAATCTGACCTAGATCAATATAAAACCACAATGAGAAAATATATTCTAATAAAAATTAACATTATCCTTATTCCTTATAAGAAATCATAGACTATCAAATTCCTTCTATAAATCCAAAAATGTAATAAACTTCCAAAAATATAATATATATCATTTTATAATGAATTTATTAATAAATTTCATGGTTAATAATAATATATATTTTAATTTATCACAATCATTTGTTAATTTATCCCAAATAAATATTATTATCCCGGCCTGATGCACATATTATGTTTTACTAATCCCTTAAACATTTTTTTCCAGAAAATATCACCTTATCACTAAATCACTTTTCTTGGTTATCAATCTCATTCAAAGTATACCTATAAAATCATAAATAAAAACTAATTTTGGTTATCCATTTAATTTATCATTATTCTTATAACCATAATTACACTAATAAAACACTTCTAAAAAAAAATATATAATACCAACACAAAAATACTTCAATTATCTAACCTCAATGATTGGTATTGTGTATATCAATATTTAAACTTTGATTATCCATTGAATAAGGATATTTTCTCAAATAATTCTCAAGCTCCCCACACATAAGACATTTAATTATAAATGGTACCTTTGAATGCATTTTATTTCCCCCATTAAAATCATCATTTTTTCCTAGTA
Organism: Viscum album; assembly: GCA_963277665.1. Taxonomy (NCBI): domain Eukaryota; kingdom Viridiplantae; phylum Streptophyta; class Magnoliopsida; order Santalales; family Viscaceae; genus Viscum; species Viscum album. The sequence goes on from OY728146.1 coordinate 531,490,225, forward strand.
ATTTATTTATGTATGCCCTTATTCCATACATAGACGTTCATTCTATTCTTATGAGACATGTCCTCAGGTTATTCTTCCCACATTCCCTACATATAAGAAATTGGATCATATTTCCCTCATGATCATCATAAAAATTCAACTTTTTATTATTATTTTCATTAATAAACTCACCAATATCCAATTTTTTATTCATATAATAAGATATATAATTAAAAATAATCAAAAGATTTCATAGTCCATATCTCATATAATTTATTTTCTTATGAAGAATTTCATTGAAACATCAATAACATTTAACATTAACATGATTCCTACGGTGTCCAGCCACTAACAAAAACCAAATGCATAGTGTAAAAATTACTATTGAGTAAATGTCTAATCATGAAAAATTATTCATAGCATGCCTAAAACATGACTTGATCTTTTCAACCTATGGTACAATGAATTTGACTATGGTCATAAATTTTAATTATCTATCCAAATCCTTAATAATGGTTCATAAATAAAATGTGATCTAACCTAATTATATCCCCTAATAGTGTCAAACATGTGTGTAGTAAATCCCATTCACAAAAACTGGAATGATGGAATTGATATAATCGAAAAATTCTTTTCGATGTTATTATCCCTTAATGAATCTATTCCAAAACCATGTCCCATTATAATATAAAGATAGATATGTAGTTCTAAGAAATCTGCATACTCTCAAACATAACTAAACATTAGGATTTTCTCCTATACTAAGCCTTATCCAAATGGTTCTCACTATATTTTCCACATCCTTATTTCAAAAATTTATAAACCTTCCCTTGAAACAAACTATGTAAATATATAATTTTCATATATAAATAAAAAATTAGTTTACATGAATATTAAATATACTTGACAATAATAAATGTATAAGAAGAATTATGATTTACTGTCTACATAAAAAGTATGTATAAATAATTATTACAAAAAAGATCTACATCATTTATAATTTAGTTCTTCAAAACTATCACCCTTCTTTGAAATAACATACTTAAAATCATTCTCCATAACCTAGGGATGGGAAATATAAGAAAGGGTGAGGTCATATCCATAATTTGGTTAAAAAAAGAGAAATCAATAAATAAAATTCTGTGATAATAATATATCTATAACGGTATGATAAATGTTGAAAAAAATAGAAATTAATAACCATAAATTAATATATAATAATCATGTAACATTTTATAAGTTTTATTCTTAAAAATACTTAAGGGAATAGAGTATAGAATCATTAATAGTAAATCATGATCCATATAAAACCTCATAATTTAGGAAAAACATTGGTATCATGAACATAATCATATAAAATCATTTCTTTACCCAAGTCTCACTACTAATACTATTATAATAGATTTTGTTCACTCCTTATACTATTATTCCCTTAGTCTAGGTTTACTCCCAAAATTATATTATTGTACGACATACCTTATTGAGTTGAGTTTTTTACCCATTATATTCCTTATCATATCATGATATGTCAATATTTACTCAGTTATTTGGAGGTCTATATAATTCCAGTCACACCCATCAAATATTAAAAATTATACATATGTGTTCCATAAGATCATAAATAATTCATCATGTCATAAAATCCTTACATGTGGAAAGTGTATGGGCTTCACAAATATTTCATCTTCAGAATAATAACCATATATTGAAATATAAATATGGTAACATTTGATCAAACCCCTATTAAATAATAAAAAACATCAACGTTTTTTATTATAGATAAAAATTATTTTTGATGAACTCTATAATTTTTTTGATAAAATAAAATTATTAATTGCAATCACTTATTTAGAATCAAAAAATTTCAAAATTATTTACGATAAGATTTTGTTTTAAAATAAAAAAAACATATAATTTTTTATTTAAATAAATGTTTATTCATTATTGATAGGGTTTTGTTCTTGTTATGTATGTTAGAACAAAAAACCATTAACATGTTTTTTTAAAAGATCAAAAGTAATAAGTTTCAAAAACGATAAGATGGTTCCTATTAAAAAATAATAAGGAACAAAATATATAGAATAAAATAAACTAGGATAAGATTTTTAGAATATTAAACAATTTTATTACTAAATATTTAAATAAAAATATGGACATGGAAGAAATGATTTCCAATTGAAAGGGAAAACAATGTCAATTAGGTCTCTTGAGTACATGAAGAGAGGAAAATAAAAAGGAAAAAAATTAATTCTCTAAAAATATCTATAGTACAAGAAAATATATAACATTTTGTATAGATATGACATAAAATTTATTTTTTTGGAAAATCTACAAATAAAAATCCCAATAATAACGAGATTATAATATAAACCCCTTACCTCAATTACATATTTCTTCTCAAAAACTCTAACAAAATATATAGTAAATTATTATTTATTAAAATTAAATCACATAACTATAATCATACTTATTATAACATATATGCTTTAAATATAATATCTTATCACATGTTGATTAAAACTCTTATATTATCATCATTATTTCGGGTGTTAATGGCTTCATTTTTCTTGTATGTTTTGAGTTTAGCAGTTATTTTCCTTGCATAGTAATCGTGGTTAGCTCATTTCCAAAATTTTAACCATGATATAAATATCATAAATATTAAATACATACATTAGTAAAAATATGTGATGAAAATGAATCACATCACAATGTGGAGACGATAGTATGTACATTCATATGAGTGATGTTACCATTTTTAGATAGATGGGACGAAAAAGGTAAATATTAATTAATATTTAAAAAATAATTATTATAAAATAAATATAGTTTATAAATATTAAATCTATAATAATAATGTACCATGAATGACAGCGTTGGAAAATGATTTGTATCGCTGCATGGAGGTGGTAGTCCACTCGTAGACATTAGTTATACTTTCATCTTCGATTTGATAAAGAAGTAATGGTAAATTTTTATTCAATAATTGTAATGATAAATAAATATATATTATATATTTGTGTCATAATATATTTATAGATACAAAAACATTATATTTATTATAAAGAGAAATAAAATTGAAAGAGTTTGGCTAAGATTTATATATGTTTTAAAGATACCTCATTGGTTTACTCGATAGGCCTTCAAGGTTTTATCTTATGATAATACCAATATATATATGATAAATGGAAGAATTCTGGGATAAATTTTTAAAAGTTATTTTTTGAGATGTAAATATGATATTTTTTGAATAATTAAGGATGATAGGTTCCCTTTTATATGTGAGGGGAGGGTCATACTTGTAATTTCTAAAAATATTTCATTAATTTGAGGCGACTTTCATGGGAAAGTGGATCCAAATGGAAAGGGATGAAAAGGATGGACAATATAAGGACAAAATATATTCCAAATTTCAGAAATTTCTATGTTTTGTGGAAATACAACACTTATTAAATTTTTACACCCAACCCCTTGGTAAACTAATTTTAATATTAAATATGGTAATAAATTTTTACTATTTATACAATATATTATAACCAAATACTAATTTAATCCCAATAAGTTATATTAATTGGGATGATTAAATATTTTTAATGAATTTTTTCAAATAAAATTGCTATATGTTATTGCATTTAATTTTAATTAAGCGTGCAAACCGTGATGAAATCAAGTTTCAAAAAAATTAATTTTAAGCATAAACCATATTTTTAATCCATAAAATTACATGTAAAAAAATGAAATGAGTGTTAAAATATTATAATATTAATATAAATACAATATATAATAAATATCATTAATAAATATAAGTTATATTGAATTATTTTCACAAAAACATGTTGCATGCATCAAAATAGATTTTTCAAAAAATGTGTTTTTAAAACAAAAAATGAACATAATCAAAATAGAAAATTATAAAGAAGATTAATATGAAATTAATTATATAATTCCTATTTAAATTATACTTATGTAAATTAAAGAAAAAAATAAATAAATAATGGGGAATTTACTTGAAAATAGAAGGCAATTTTTATAAAAATCATTATTTTCACAAGATGGTAAAAACACATATATTTAGAATATCCCAGTAATTCACCCTATGATAATATCGATATGATTATTTTAAAAATAATAGTAATATAATCTAATAAAATATATAAAAATAGAAAAAATTAATTATATATCATTCACTTAAATTTTTTTTTAAATGATATTCAATAAAACATATTTTTGAAGAATAACATTACATTACTAAAAATTGAGAACAAATTTGGTATAAATTAATCTATAATTTTTCATTAATAATAAAGATTATAAATATTTTCATAATGTTCTTGTTATTATTAATACCTACCAAATTAATGACTAGATAAGAAATTTTTAATATATCATAGTCCGTAAAAGCCTAGGATTGTGTGTAAATCAAGATACCTAGCACACACATTTTATTAAAAAAATACAATTTTTTAAATCTCATGGTATTAAACACACTATAGAGGAATATAGGATCGTTAATTTAAAAATAAATTATTATATATATGTATTATAGGCATGTCACCAATGTTGACATCTTCACCGATCATTTGATCCATGAGTCCCTTGTAGTTGTGTATCATCACCCATATTATAGAAATTTATTTGAAAAAGAGTTCATAATCAATCATATATTGATTCTATATAATTGGTAGATTTGAGATATGAACTAAGAATTCATCATCCGGATAGTTGATATGTTTTTAAGAAAGGAATGATAATCCATGCTTAATATTATTACAAAATTCAACCAATTTAGGAATAATTAGATTTATAGTATGTATCCCCCAACAAGTATCAGTTTTAGAATATTTATAAATGTTATATGGGATGATTGTGCCACCAATGATTTCACTGATAGTTAAATATCCATTTCAGTGGTTGGTTATTTCACATTCTTATAAAACATAGTATATATAAAAGAATGAGATTAAATGGAATCAAATATGGTAGTAGATTATGCATAAAAAACATTTTTACCTCAAATAACATCATTATCATGAATCCAATTCAGTGTTCCCTATATTTGGTTGGTTAATGGTGATTATTTTCTTCATTGGCCATAGTTTTAGGTAAATTATTCACGTAAAATTGAAACTCCTTGAACATCAACCATTTTATATTAGGTGTATCATTAATTGGGACAATATTATACTCCATTTAATTTATTATAATATTAAATATAGTTTTATAGATGTAGTCTAGGTTTCCTTCTTTACCAAATTTATAAAACCCTAATTTTTTGTGATAATTAACCAAGTTTATTCTTCCACATCAACATTATGCAATAAATTTATCTTTATTCCCAGAAAGTGTCTTATCTTTGATTATTTTATGATACTCAACATTACTTTTCATTTCTATAGAATATTTCGAGATTATAGTTTCTATAAACCCCTTTATAGAACCTATAAAAATAACTTCATATCTACAAGTGTCTGTTAGGGCTAAGAACCATTGATGAAATGACATTAATCTTGTAATGAAGTGATCATTTTTTTATTAATATGAGATATTAAACTAGAGGTATACTTCATGGGTCTTATGAAATTTTCATAATATGATCAAATAGATTCATTTTATTTTTTCTTTAATTCCCACAAATCCTACGTAATTATTGTGTGAAAAAACAATGTAAAATACTACATGAAATTTATATTTTTAAACACTTCCCATTCTATTAATATTATTTCCCACTTTTTATTTGTACTCTTTATGAGAATTCACAATTGGTTATTATAACCTTCTAGATGATAGAAATCCAAAATTACTATCTCATGGTTATAGGTCTGGAGAACAAAAAATATCTTTTCCATTGAATTGACCCACTTCTCAATTACCAATTGATTATAAGACCATATATATGGGTTGATGTTACATCATAAAAAACTTTATTGTTAATTTATCCATCCTTTTTGTGTTTGTTAGATCAACCTGATTCAGGTTGTTGATTGAAAATTGAGATAGTTTGGTAGATTTTCCAATAGAATATTCATTCGATCCCTAATCACATTAGGTTTCGTATTGGGATATTCTTTACATTTTCTATTTCACCCAATATTTACTTAGTTCTATCAACGTCCAAAAATTAATATTATTAAATAATAATAGCTAATTATTACACATAAATTAATTAATTTTTATTCAATGAATCTATAAACATAGAAGTATGATTTCATAAACAGAAAACTTATATCAGCCTATGACACTCTAGGTTTCAATCTATGTTACCATTGTACGATTTCTAAATAAATTCTTTATATATAGTCAATTACAAAAAATAATATTTTTAAAGATAATTTCATTAACCAAAGAATATCCCTTGGGAGTATTAATCATGACGTCAAGGCATGCCTCTGTCACACACTGGGTCTTGGTTGAGTTGATACCTAGCATTCCCCTATCAGGGTTATTTCCACATGGTAAAATTGTTTCAGATACTACATCCACTTATTGTATCCATACTAGGATGTAATTTCATGGAAAACCAAGAAAATATCTAATTTATGAAAATATAATGATTTTATCTGATACCTATAATCACCATATAGGATTTTCCCTAGTATTTTATCTATTGAACCCTAAAAAATTTCTATAAATAACTAATCATAGCTCTAATACCGACTAATGTGACCTAAGAAATTCATATCATAAATAATAAATTAATATCATGATATAAATAATACATCTCACAAATAAACAAAAAACATGGACCAAACGTTTTATTGTCTTGAATATTAGCTACTTATACAATATATTTTATAATGATTATAAATATTTTTTCATTAACATTCTATTATAGAACATTGTATATAAATATAACATGATATAATAATCTTCATAACCTATATAATATATACAAAAGAAAGGTGTGAGATCATTCACCCAGCAAGGTGAAAACATATTATAACCTGAAGTAGGACCCTAGGAATACATAAATATCTTAATAAAAGAATGAAATACATTAGGTGGTAATCATTAAAAATGTTATAAAAACAAAATAACTTAAAAGATCAATAAAGAAGCATAAATGATAAAGAATTTCTCAAAACACATCTCAATAGTCTTATAACATGTGACAAATACATGATAGTGTGGAATACATTAAAAATAAGGTATAAACTTGCAAACATGGAAATTTAATGAAATTTAAATCATTTTTGAAAAATTTTCATGACATTTTATAAAATACATACACCTTAAATACCAAAATTGATATAAAAACGTCATCTTTATATTTATGGCTTGATACTGATACATGCGACCAAATTTTATCCATCCCAAACATACCATATCATATAATATTTTGGGATCAGTTACATAACCATGATAATATTACTTTTACTGTTTGAGGGAACTATGAAAAAATCATTCAAGTTGTTTTTCCACAGCATAAATTTTTTTCCAAAAAACGTAAGTTCTTTATAAATACATTCCTTCTTTATCAAAGGTAAATTTTATATCTACAGCACTAACCTGATTAAATTTTCTACTGATAATATTGTAAATATGAAAAACATTTGAAACATTATATGACTCTAAAAATCATAGTAAGGGACATAAGAGTATAAAATAAATTATTCTAGTGAAAAAAGTCCCATAAATTATTTAGCTTTATCATAATATTCTTCACATTATGAAAGTAATTGTAACCTCATTAAAATAATACAGATTTTTTTTCGCAAACTAATCCTTTAAATTTTATAGTAATAAAATATGAACCCTTTTGTCCATTGTAAATATTTGTATTCCTAACCCATGTTAAAGTTGTGTCAACAATAATAGGACACTAGTTAAATCCATTTTAGTAACATTCCCAGTTAATGAACTCCATCTTCATAATAAATATAAAGAGAAATACCTCTTTAATTAAAGAGCTATAATGGGTCTCACCTTTCATATGACATATATCAATTTTTCTTGTTTTATAAGTTGTGTTGGGCTCACCAATCATATATGATATATATGGATAACCCACTCATATAATCTATATAGTTCTCACTCATTCATAATATATAATGCTAATGAACAATATCATGAATAAAACATTTTAGTCTTCCACCTTTAGATCATACAAACCTTTCCCATTAAAGCATAATTTTTGAAACCAATATACCCAAAACAAAAAAGAAATTTTGGTTTTCTCTAAGGAAAACATGATATATTATAAAAACAAATCTAGAAATAAAATGAATTTTATGGAATCATGAAAATAAATTGAGAATATATATGTTAAAATAAAACATTACTTTTACATTTTGTAATAAAAATCAAATCATGTCCTATAAAATTTATGTAATGATTCATATTGAAAACCATTGAATTAAGTTTAAAAAAAGATATAAAATTTCTCTCTTAAATTATATATTTCTATATAAATACATAAAAAATTAATTTTTATAATATGGTAATGTAAGAAAAAGGTTAAAAAATAAGTAATTAAAAAAATTATGGAGAGTGTTTATGTTAATTTATCCCTTAACTCGAGTTCGACTCGTCACATACATTATTTGTCTTCATAAATAATAGAATAAAATTAATTATTTAATTTGAAAATAAAATTTTTTAATTTTATTATTTACATTATTTTATTTATTTAATATCTATATACAATTACTTAATAAATTATGTTTTTGTCGAATATTTTGATGATATTCATGTTATATGTGAAAAAATGACTTTGGTAGGTTGATTATTCTTAATGTTGTAATTATTAAATAATCTAAAAAAATACTAATAAATAAATAAAAATAATTTTTATTTATTATTTATATTTTAAATCTCATCATGAAATATATTTTTGAAAATTAAATTGAATTACAATTAAGGATATGGAAGGTCATACGTATTCATGAGTAACATTTCCATTTTTAAACAACCGTGGTTAAAATAAAGTAGGTACTATTTTATAAATACATATTTCTTTTTTAACATAAATAATAAATTGATTATTTAGATAATTGTTTATATATTATATATTTTATGTGGTCATGAGAAATGATTTACATTGTTTATAAGAGGTTGTAATAGACACATACACATGCAAGCCGTTATCATTTTCAAGGAATGGAAACATGAGAAAATAAATAACATATTATATTTTAGGAATTATCATTATTAGATAAATATAAAACAAAGATATATATGAATTATATAAATAATTAAAACAAATATTGGGAGTTGATAATAGAAAAAAAATGACATCATTTTAGGAGGCGGTAGTCCACTATACACATGTACAACAGTTTAGTTTCCCATTAGACGGATGAGGAGATGTATATAGGTAATTCTATTAACATAAAAATGTATTAATGTATGTAAGACACGTTTATATTATTTAATCATGTTTTAATAAAAGTTCAAGGTGGTATGGAAATAAATATAACAAAATTGTTAAGTTAAAATCAATACCTCTCCTTCAGACAATCTCCTCCACATGGCACCTTAATCCATATAACATCGATATTCATCTAAAATCAAAACATAGAGATCATAATTTGGAATTTTATAAAGATTTTTTTTTTGTATTTATTTATCTTGATTTCATAAATGGTGTGAGGACAATATGGTATTAGGTTCTATTTAATATGGGATGGGAGGCGAATTCTTTGAATTCCCTAAATTATTAAAATAATATATAAAATATTCCATATTCATATTTATCCAAATTTATATATTTATTATATATTATTATTATGGGTAGAAATATTTTCATCCAATAAAATTGGTAAAAAATTAAACATTTTGTTGCACTTATCTCTTTGTTTTGAACCCTCATTATACCTTTTGATAATGACCATGATAACAATTTTGTTTACTCTTTAGGGGTAAAGAAGGTCACTGGAAAAGGAAAAATGACCCCTAAAGATCTCGTGGGAGAGATTTTCAACCATATACAATTATCTATGAATAATATAATTTTTTATGAATTTTGAATCATTTAAAAAAATATTTTTTGCTATAAAATAACAGTAATCAAATTTTTTGATCACATAAAATAATATAATATAATATGTGTCTCAATAAAGTAAAATGGTTGCAAAATGACATGGATTTTAATATAAAGAGTATATGGTCTTAAAAAAATAATGAAACTAAATTTATATTTGTTAAGATTTTTATTTTAAACTTTATATTCTCATTTAACCCCTTGGTAAATCAAATGTACCATTAACCATGGAAATGACTTCTTCAATATTAAGTTTTTATAATTGAACTTTTATGGTATATATTTTCTCAGAAATAAATATTGGATGCTATTATAGAACACATTTTTTGATATTTATATAGTTTTAATATTTTTAAATCATTTAATAAAAAATATTTAACTTACAATAAAAATAATGTCATCTTTGAACTATTCTTTTAATTTGACTTTAAAAACAACATGAAAAAAATGTAATTAAAATATAAACATTAAAATCATCAATAAAATTTTATTTTCATCTATCCAATTCATGTTTCAGTATAACCCATTCATAGAAAAAATAAATTTAAGGGTTTATTGTTGTCTACCTTGTTTTTATAATACATACTCATGCGCTGAGTTGATGTAGTATAGGAATTTAAGGTAATTATTTCACCACTAAATATTTAAATAAAATACAATGATAAAAAATAATATATATTTTACATAGAATTTTATAAGTAAACATAATTAGTTTGTATCCTTGTCACATAATTTAATACATTGTAAATGCTAGATTGAAATTCTTGACTTTGTATGTACTTAAAATAATATATGAGTCACTCTCAAAAAAATTCTTCAAAATTGACAAAAAAAATTATATCAGGAATAATTATGGTATAAAATCACAAATAAAGTAGGTTTTATACCATTTTTTATTTTTAGTCGTCGTCATATTTGTTTTAACATTAATTACTCTCTTTAAACATACTGAGGTGACAAATATTATATATTATTACTATTCATATTGTCCAAAAATAAAAGAGACATATTTAATGTATTTAGAACTCTTGATTCCTAATATGGAATAAATGTTTACATATTAAATTATTATATTTTGATAAAATCAATTTTAATATAAGTGGGTGAAACTAAATGATAAATAGTTTTTTTAGAAAAATGTATTTCTAAGTCCAAAAATGGAATTATACAAAAATCTAGTATAATTATTAATAAAAACGTAATTAATTAGATAATATCAAATAAAAAATACCTATGTTACATTATGATAAAATATAAATCATAATTTCACTTCTTAATGGATACAAATGATAGTTTTACAAAAAGGTAACTGTCTTTATTCACTAACAAATCAATCATCTCATAAAAATCCAAAAATATCACCCAACGCTAATTCTGATATACTTATTTAAAATTAAATTATTTTTTTAAATATCACTTATACTAGTTTTATAAATTAATTATATTATTTCCTAAAAAAGATTCAAAAAAAATATTTTTGGATAAAATGTATTCTTGAAGCACAAAATGTCCTCACATAACATATAGTTTTATTTCGTACTAATTTTTAAATGAATTGTTTTTTCATAATGAACTTTATAAATATATTTCATAATTTGGTCATTCTTATTTATACCTAAAAATTTAAAAATTATTTTACAACTATACAACATAAATAATAATATTTCATAGTTTTTTAAGCTCAGTGTTGTCTGTTGCATGCACTATTAAATGTAGCATTCTTTTAAAAGTGATGGATTATTATATTATTTTTTTCCTGTTCAATTAATTTCTTAAAAATTATAGTTTTTACTGATAATAAATTTTTTCACATTGGAAAATAAATTTCTTTAAATATAACTTTAAAAAATGGTTAATAATTATTCCTTTTTAAAATAGGGGAAAGAAAATATGAAGTCCATATTGGATAAAACATAATACATTTCATAATAGGAAAAAAATAGTGCGTTGTGAAAATATATTCATTTAGGAAAAAGTAATTCCAAAGTAATTGCATGGAGTGATAGATAACATTGATTATATGAAATTGAATTATCATGAGAAATTCAATGACTGAAAATCCATAAGCCAATGATGTGTGAAAAAACCATAAATTTATCTAAAATAATGATGATAGGATAAAACAAATTTCAATATTCTTTTTACCTAGGGTTGAGGAATTACATTACCTTAGGGACAAAGAACAAAATGAAATATACTTTCATGATATGTATAATATGATCTACAAGTAATTATCCACCAAAATAATGTTTTATTCTCTTAACGATGAGTATTATAGATTAATTATTCATGAATGAAATACTAAAATAAAATTTCATTAGATCACAAAATCCTAAAAAATATACCAATTTATTCCTCTATTCGTTAGCTAATAACCAACATAGAAATGTTTATGATAGGGGTTGATAATTCACAAAATGAAAATAACTATGAAAAAATATGAAATTAATATTTAAAAACTCAATAATAACCCCAAAATATCATTATAGACCATTCTATAAATAACAATCCAAAAAATTCATCAAAATTTTCTCCAACAAGTTTTAAACCCAAAAAATAGAACGATTTTATCACATATTATTCAGTGATTAATTCAACCATTCCCATTAATAACCATTTTTCATGTATAACTTCATGTAACTAAAAATGTATATTCACTAAACATATAATCTCCCAAATATTTTTATCACTTTTATATATAAAATAAATCACTATAAATCCACATTTAATTATATAGTATTCAAAAAGATAATTAATCCTTTCTACCTCAATTAAAATCTCAAAAATATACAATATTACTTAATCATATAATGTTACCTAGAATTATAGTTATTTTCTTCTAAAATAAAATTAATCACTTAATCACCAAATCTCATTTCATTCTCATGCTTTTCTATATGATAAAACATATGCTCCAAAATTTTAATATCCTATAATGTACTCAATATCAAATATCATATAAACCATAAATATTATCGATACCATTAAACTTTTATCCGATACATTTAAATGATTTCTTCATATAATAATACTTCACATTAAACCTAAGGATAAATTCTACCTCATTTCAATAAAATATCTCCCATAATATAATTAATCACTTTAAAATCACATCTATTAAACCATCAAAATGGGTTTATAAGACATTGAAATTATGATCAGCTCTAAAATTATAATCCTAGGATAATATCTATAACACTTTACATATCCTCTCATTAAAACATCATATTATCTAACGTTATCTAAACCCCACTATTATACCAATTATAAAATCCTGAGATATGTACTACTAAATCAAGTGCTAAAACAAAATCATTATATAAATGGATTGATTTCGAAAAATGTGACAATATTTTATCTATACCAAACATTCATCATCATAGAAAATTATTTCATCTCTTACATAACTAAGAATCTTTAAGGATTGTTTTTTTAGAAATAGTGAAAAATCTTTAATGTGGGAGTTTCCACATAGTTTCCATTTTCTCAAAAAAATTGGTTATTCACAGAGACATCCTTTCTTTGAAAAAAGTAACTTATTTTTCCAAAAAATTGAATTTAATAAATTGTATAATTATCATTAAGACCAATTGAAAATAATTTCAAAAACGGTATTAGTATAAAAATATCAATGAGGGATATTGATTTCTAAAATCTATTAGTTCAACGAAAAATTGGAAATCATATAAATTATTTACCTTCAAAAACAACTTATTTCAGAGTATCAAATAAATAATAACCCAATAAAAAACACTCAGATATTTTAATCACATAAAAGCATTAAAACAATATAAATAAAATAGACACCCTTTTTTGTTGAATTATAGAAATGTGTTCATAAAACGTGTTAAACTCACATTAAAAATAACTAGTGAATATTTAAATCCATAGTAAAAACCTCCCCATTTAAATCCCTATTTATTTCCTATAAAGATAAGTAAGATTACCCAATTAATTGGATGCCAATAATGGTTCTCACTGATCATATAAGCTTGCTCGGTCTCACCTATCATATATGATGTAATGGACTCACCCGTCGTGTAGGCTATATCATTCTCAAAAACTCTTATAAGAAATATAAGGCTTAGCCATTCATAAAATATATTTATCAAGAACCTTATCATGAATAAAAAAATTAAAATTTCACATTTTCATCAAAAAACTATTGATAATGTCTTCTAATCCAATCTAAAAAACACCGCCAGATATTGAAATTCCATTTAATTATAATATTGGATTTTCAAAACTAACATTCCCATAATAAATTGGAAAAAGGGGATTTATTTGATGAATTAATGAATTCATGTAATATAATCCAAAACAAATTATTCTGATGATGGAGTTCAAATTCATTGGAAACATATGCATTAAAATTTGGAATTTCTTTTACATTTTTAATGAAAGTGAAAACATTCTGTATAAATTAACTAAAAATAATATTTTTGAAAACCATTAAATGAAATTAAAATGTGGAATAACATTTTATTTAATTATTTATAAAATTGCACATAAATAAATCAATAAAATATTTTTAGTAATATGTAAATGGAAGAAAAATATATTAGGAAATAAATATTCACCAAATTTAAAATGAGGTTATAAAGTAATGTGTCTCTTACCTAGAGATTCTGTTTCCACCAACATTAATTGTCTTCGTAAATAATAAAATAATTTTATTTATTTGTTATTATAGGGAAATATTTTGAACATTATTATTCCATTTATAAAATTTATTACCATGTTATATATAATTATAAAATTTATTAAGTTCATCTCAGATGTTTTGAAGATATGTGTCTCATATGTCCTAAATGACATCAGTTAAGATATTATGGTCAAAATTGTAATTATTCAATTATATAATGAATAATATTCATGAAAAAGTTCACATTCTTATTTATTAATTACATTTTAAAACCCACACATAAAATGGTTATAAAAAATTAACTATGTAAGAATATTGGATATTGTTAGTCATACGTACATATGAGTAAAATTTTCATTTATTAACAATCATGGTGGAAATAAGGTAAGTATTATTTTATACTTCTAGAATAGTGGTTATATTATTAATATAATATTAATTCTTTAAATACACTTATATATAGAATCCATGTGTTGTGTTCATGAAAATGAATCAAATCGCTTCTTGTAGGGGATAATCCACACATTTCCACAAATGATGTTATCTTTTTTCAATGAATTAAAAGGAAAGAGAATATATGATTTATTATATTTTAAGACATAGTATTTTTTCATGAATATCATATATATATATATATATATTTAATAATCAAATTCATCATTATAACTTGTTGTGATAGGTTATTATGGAAAAACAATTACATCTGTTCCTGAGGCTGTAGATCATCGTACACAATAATGATGGTTTCAGTTCACATTTGATAGAATATTATATATACATGAGTTATTATATTAACATAAAAACACCATCGTACATTTTATATACCATTTTTATTATTTAATAATTTTCCTAGATTATTTTAATGAGATTGTTGAAGAAATTAAAAAAATATTCAGTTACAAGCTATAAAAATTATTCAGACAATATCATTTAAATTACACCTTATGTAATGGAACAATCCTACATAGGATCATAATATTGTCAACATTAGGACTAGAACACTTGGTATTTATTTCCCTCAAAAATTTTCATTAGGCATCCCCGAGTGAAAGGGATCATGATGTAAAAGGTATCCACAACAAATTTTAATTGGATATTGCATACTCCTCTCCATCGATATGGGATTTACAAAATCCTTCTCCTCCCCTTAAAGGTACCAGTGTCCTCAGTTCCACATCTAATGTGAACTGTCTCTAATAAATTTTTTTAACATCCTATTATATCCCACTATCATTATATTGTTCTCTTTGGTCCTTCCCCAGACTATTTTTCTTTCCTCAAGATCTGGCCCTCATCTATCCCGAAAGAAAATGCCACATGTGGGGAGAGGTTTCCACACCACCCTATAAATTATTACTTTTCCCCTCCTACTTTGATTTGGTATTTACATAATAATTATTATGGAAATAACAGGTCGAAGGAGGAGGTACACGAAGCATCCATTTATAAGGTGGTATTGGTACCTCTCCCGTCATTAGGCTATTTCTAGGGGAAGTTGAAGGGAGAGAGCCTAGGGAAATTAATAATAATGTGGTTTAGGCCAAATGTTGAAAATTTCATGATCATGGGAAGTAGTAGTCTATTATAAATGGTTTCACAATGAGTTTCCATTTGATATTTCAGTGAGGATTCCGGTACCTTACTAGGAGTGGGTTATGGAGATCCCATATCAAAGGATGAGATCATGAATCACCCCTTTCTAAGTTTGTGTGAATATTTCTCCATGTATAGGTCCTTTTTTGGATTTCTGAGGTCTATATCGTAGGTAAAATCAACACTATGCAGGCTACTTCCAAAGTAGTCAATATCCTGATCTTGGTATAGATTTTGTAGTTACACCAAAAGACCTATGTGGTTAGAATTATACCTAATTAAATAACCCTAGAAAATTTGTAAGAATTTTTTTAATTTATTAGGTCTATTGTTTCTTTTTTTGACAGAGTTATCAATTGGTGTGATGGGTTTTGGAGATTAGTTTCCATTATATAAGTGTGTGGAGTGGAATTCAACGAATTTCTATCATTACTAAATAAATAAAATTAACATTATAGTGTATATGGGTACAAATTAATATAATTATAATACATGAAGATTATGTTTCAAAATAATTTAATTTTATAAATATTTTCCAGTTTAAATAATTTTTTACTCAATTTTTTTCTGAACCCCCACTAACCATTTTAACAATTATAATTATATTTTTGTTTTTTACTCTTCAGTGGTCATAAAATTTACTACACCTGAAAAAATACCCCATAAATGGGACATGGTGTATATTTAAAACCATATACAATTAACATAGATTGGTATATAAAATTTGTCATTTTTAAATCATTTAATAAAATATTGTTTCTTATAAAATATCATTAATGTCCTTTTTGGAAATACATGAAATATTAAAATATTATATGAGGTGAACTCAAGTAGAATAATCCCAAAAATTAAATTAATTTGAAGACCCGAAGGATATAGAATTCATAAATTCAAGTTTACATTGTTTTTTATATTATTTTAAACCTTATCTTTTTTGGTTTAACCCTTTGGATAAAAAAATTTAACCTTAACCAATATAATAATACTTTGGAAATTAATGAGCTATAATTTACATATAAGTTGAGAATTTGATAAAAATGGACAAGGGATGAAATTATTTATATTTTAGTAGATTAATATTCCACTTTCAATATTTTAATAATATTTTAATAATTAAATAAAATAATATTTATGTAAAAAATAATGAGTGACATTTTTTACACTATTTATTTAATTAGAATTTCAAAAAACTATGAATAAAAGTGAATTCAAATATAAAACTTTCACAGATCCCCAAAAGAATATATTTATCTATAAAATAAATGGGATACTATAAATCAAAAAAAATATACCCTATAATAGTTTTAAAATCATTTATTATATTACTCTACTGATAGCATATTCTATAAGTTGATGTTGTATTAGAATTTAATGTTATTATTAAATTAATAAAAATTAAATATAAATTACCATGATAAAAATTAATTTATCTTTAAAATAAAAATATATAATTGAACATATTTTTTTATCCATGTCATAATATTTTCGAGACATTAAAATCATTATATTTCTAATTTTACTTTACATTTACATAAACTAATATATCACTAATTCTTAATAAAAATTTGCTAAAATTTCAAAAAAAAATTGAATTAATTAACGTTAATAGTATAATAACACTCTTAAATTTTATTAATTTCATGTGTCATGTTTAATTTTAGTCCTTATCAAATTATATTGATAATTAATTTCTCGATTGACACTTACTATGGCGACAAAACAATTTACAGATACTATTAATATTTGGAAAATATAAAAGGGATCTATTTATCAAATATGGAACTCCTAAATACAAATATGTTAAAAATTATTCATGATTCAATTTATGTAATTGTAAAAAATTATCTTTAATATGCATTCATCATATGCAAAGAAAAAAAGTTATTTTAAAAAATGACTTTTCAATCCCACAAATTAACTTATATGGAAATCAAAAATAATGATTACTCAAAAGTAGTTAATTATTTAGTTTTTAAACAAGTAATACCTATTTTAATTTAATATAAAATTAAAAGAATATTTTTCTTTTTAATGAAAATAAATGACAATTTCACAAAAAAATAGTATTTTTACTATTCACTAAATAATCAATTTATTCAGAAAAATCACAAAATTTAACTATATGGTTATTTCGAAATTCTTATTTCAAAAATTATATAATTTTTATAAAATAAAATCTCTGTAATTTTAAAAAAATTATTACATTATCCCCTCAAAAAACTAATAAAAGCATTTTTGAAGTAAAATTATTTTGGAAACATAAAATGACATTTCTAAAAATTGAATGATTATTCCTGAAAATATAATTAATGCATTTTTGTAGTGTATAATGTTTATATATATTCCATTAATTGTTTTATATTTATCATATCCACCATTTTAATAGTTATGTTACAACTATAACCCATAAATAATAATATTTCATAGTTCATCTAAGCGTAGTGTTGTGTGTTGTATATGTTATCTAGGATATCATTATTTAAAAATTATTACGGTGTTTCACTTGAAGAAAAATTTCAAAACATTAAAAAACCATATTCATAGAAACAAATGTGGGAGAAAACACATGACATCCACTGTTAAGAAAAAAACTCATTAAATTCGTGATTGAAAATTTGAGATAACCCTTAATGCCCACACCTATTTGAAAAAAATAATTATACCCATTCCGAGATATTTGATCAGGACTATCATACCAACTCCATTGCAAACAAAATAATTATTTCCATTCCTAGCTATCTCATTAGATATAAACATAGACCACTTCATAGGAGGTAAAATATTGGATCTTAGGTATCAACATTCATACATATGTTTGAAAATTAAATTCAATCATCAACAAAGATTAAATTACTCATAGAAAAATAATTTGTTTCTTAATTATGCAAATTTAAATTATTCACATTTCATAAATAACCCATTAAAATAAAATTGGTTTCATTAAACATAAAAATTGTGTTAAATATTCTGATGAATTAAACCGTCTAACTAAGAAAATAGGTCACCCAAAATAATAAAATAATAAAATAAAATTTAGTATCAATCATCAAGCATTGATTTATTGGAGACATTTCATTTATTATAGAGAAACCATTCATGGACTAATATTTTTTAAAATATGTTGTATTCATCATTGTAAAAGTCATAATTATGAGAATATTTTTAAAATCCCCCCTTTATTTAAAAAACATGAATGGTTGTATTTTTATGAAGTTCATTTTGATCGAAAAGACTATTTTTAAAAAAATAAGGTGATAAAAACACTAAAAATGGAACATGTTGAAGAGAAAATAGTTCAATAAGACATTTTATAAATCAAATAAAAGAATTTGAGTTTCTAGATCCCTAACATTTATCCTAGGTTTACATGAATGATATTTAACATCTTGTGTCATTAAGATAAAAAACATCATTAACTATTTCAGATCAATTTTCATGTAAATTTTTTATTATAAAATTCATTAATAATAATTCTCTTAATTTATTATATTTTGGTACAATTTTTCAATGCTAGGTGTTAATAATATTCATCGTTATGTACTATGTTCGTAAAAGAGGAGTAAGTCATCCATTTACTCAAAAATATGAACACATTTAACTAATTAATGTTTCTGTTATTGGTTTTTTATAAAGGCTTCTAATTTTATAATTCAATCACATGGGAGTTTTATTCATGGTCTGGTAAAATGAAAATAGTGACGAAATAATTTTTGGTTATTCACACATATTGAGGGATTACCTTATAATGATCAGTAATTATTTGAAACAAAACTAACCACATTACTAATATATATTACTTATATATATAAATAATAATAAAATGTATACAAAACCTATCTTAGTTTGGATGTGAAGGAAAAAAAGAAAGAAGTTTAATTATAGGGGAATTAGTTTAGACGACACACGATTTATTTTTTTATTTTTAGTAACAAAAAATGGGATGTTTCATAATGAATTTATCATCATTATAAAAATATAATAATGTAATAATGATACTAATAATAATATTTCATTATTTCTAAATTTAAATTTAGGAAGAATAAATGAAATGAATAAAATAGAAAAAAAAATATTAGTTATGAACATATTTGTTATTTCATGGATTATCTCCTTTTAGATTCAAATTAAACCACTAAGGGATGATATTTTTGCATGAAATGAACCTTTTAAGAGTTTCTAAGAGTTTTTATGAGTGGTTTTTCTATATTTTACTCTATACATAATGATTTTTGGTGTGACTTCAAGTGATTACAGTAGTACCCCTTTTATGTGAATAGATGTGGATTTTTTAAAAACCTAAAACATTACAACAATATTTTTATGGAATGTTTCTAAAAAAATAGAATTATTAGAGTGGGTAAGATATAACACTGATAAACAATTAAATTATTCCATAAAAACATATTTTATACATGTTAGGCCCTTTTCCTCTAAGGATACATATTTTTATCATTTTATTTTTTAGTACGATAACAAGTTTATACAGAGGTAATTTATCCACAATGAAAAAGGTTATGATTATATTATTTATACCTAATGATTATATATATTAAAAAAATATTTTTTTAAAAATTTTTAAAACATGTAAAATTTAATTTTAAATTTCTAAATTATTAACGTGTTAAATAATATTTTCTCTTAAAATTATAGAGAAAATTCCAAAAAATTTAATATGATATTATATGTAAAATACAAAAAAATATAAGTTTATATTGTCTATTATAATATAATTAATTAGTTTTTGAAATATGTTTCAGGAATTTTTTATTCATACTAAAATAAAAATAATTTCATAAAAGTCTTGTTATTTGTAAAAACAATATTTTTTTCTATTTACCTAAAACAATATTTTTATAGTCATTCCAAAAATTAAACCCTGGAATATATATATATATATATGATAAATCCAAAAAATAGATTTTAGTTTTTTCACATTGTCATCCAAAAAATTATTTTTTATATTGGAAAATATAAAACATAACATATAGGGAGAAACAATTTTTTAATTGGAAAAGAACTTTTCTTATTATTTATTCTTATTTTTACTTCTTATAAATATTTTATTAAACTAGTGGTAGTAGTTTTCTCAAGTGAAAATATATTATTCTTGAAAATAATTAAATTTTGTAAAATATATTTAATGAGATTTTTTGATGGTCTAGGTGATTCAATATTTAAAGTTTACGTTATTTTGTTTATATATGTAAATTCATATCACTTCTATAACTATTTGTACATGCTAATTATTTTGATACATTAAAACAATATTTTATTTTGGTTTCATTGTTGTATGTAGACCAATCCATCAAACACTGTACTTATTTAAGGAGAAACAAAAATTGTTCATTATAGTTAAAATTTTCTAATTTGGTGACTCTGAAAAATCATAATAAAACTTTGTTCTCATGTTGTAATAAATTAACTATTATGATTCTAGTAATGTATTTGTGGTTAAAGGGAGTAAAAATATATTATAAGGAGTATGTTTTCTATGAATTTATTTAACCTTTTAAATATACTCATGATCATCGATCATTAATTTTGTCCTTGCACAAGTGAGAATGAAATTTATATTTGAGTGAATCAAATTTTAACATGTCATAGGTGTTGATTTTAAAGTGAACTAAAATTATAAAAACTAACCT
Organism: Viscum album; assembly: GCA_963277665.1. Lineage (NCBI taxonomy): Eukaryota > Viridiplantae > Streptophyta > Magnoliopsida > Santalales > Viscaceae > Viscum > Viscum album. Next base: position 531,512,066 of record OY728146.1, read on the forward strand.
CCATTAATTCATCAACCCATTATTAGAAGGGAAACATGTTCCTATATAATTTTAGATGTTGAATCATGTGACTATCAGGAAGAAATACCTCTTGTCTCACATTAATTGCCTCTTTTATTAAATTAAAGTGGAATGGTGGTTTTTAAATATTGACTTTCTAGTAATATATAAGATGTCTATGGTGATGGGGTATAACATTATTTTGATAGATTTTAGATGTAATTATCGTCACTTTGAGTATATTATTATATATTTCATCCTAATTAATGATATTTTAGTGTTTATTGACATTATAAACAATGTAATCCATAGATACCATGACTCATTTTCTCTGGTGTTCTATATCTTAGATTATTCCAATACTATATAAAAACATGTAAATAAAAATAGTTTCGTTTTTTATCATCATTTTTTTGAAAATTTATTAAATTTAAGCTTCTGGAACATGTAATTCAACATCTTTTCCCATGTGGTGTTAGAATGTGGTATTTCAGTTGATCCAAAGAAGGAAAAAGCTTCATTATTTTTGGAAGTTCAAAAGAATGTCTTCAAGATACATATACCCAATGGTATATCTAGTTATAATTGATTACTGATTGACGAATTCCCAAGGATTGATTTAACTTTGACCACCATTACTTGGAAATGGATGAGGATTCTATGGATATGTGATTTTCATTCCTTTTTTACAGAATTAATGTTGAAGTCGACATCATCCCATTTTTTATTTCTACCTGAAATTGAAGAGGTTCATTTGATGTATTATGATGAATAAATCATGGGTTTGGGTTCCATTAATAAACAAGTTAAGGATTAGGTGGAATATGGATCTTCTTCACCCTAAACAAATGAAAAAAACTCTCGAACCATGATCATGATCTAGTAATGATTATGGTTGCTCTAAAATATATGGAATACTACAAATACAATGATAAATTTATCAGGTTTACTAGTACGAAATTATATATATATATATATATATATATATATTATAAATATTTGACTTACTGTTAGATTTGATGGTGTAATTCTCTAAAAAAATTGATTTTGGTATCACTTATACAACATGGAATGAAAAAATATTTTCTAATTATTTTAATATGATATTGTTGATGAATCCATTGAATAAATATATTGATAAATTTATTGTGATGATACAATTTGATGAGTTACACTTTGAGTTAAAAAAAATTAAAAGAAAATATTTATAAACAATATTCATTTGAAAGCATTTCCCATTAAGATTATTCATTAAGTAAAATATGTACATTAGTATTGTTCATTTATTTGGAAAACTATATATGGTTGGGTGGACCCCTAGTGAGTGGTATCTATCTCTTATGGGTACTTTATGGTTTAAGATATTCCATGTGATCCCTCGCTCTTTGAAAAAAAGGATTATTAAATATTTAAATTATTTTTACTAGGAATTATATCTATGTGCTACCAGGATTTACTATGAATGGAGGAATTAATATTGTTGTATGGTATAATATATGTCATAGAGAAAATTATTTTAATGATATTATACTTCTCATTAAGTTAAACTGGATCATTAAAAACCCTATGGTTTTCTTGAGCCTCTTTCTATTCTCGACTTGAAATTAGATGAGATATCCATGTATTTAATCATTTGATTACATCATACACCATAATGAAATGACATTATATAGATTTTAATTGATCTGATAAGTATGTCATCTCATTTCATCTTGATTAAATTCAACACCAATGTAATTGGTCTTGGGAGATTACATGTGTATTATATTTTAAAAAAATATGGTGTGACTTTTACAATAAATTTTTATTAACATTACAGGTTCATGTATAGATTTTGGGGAGGCCATAACAAGGTCGTGGGATCCCATTTGATGCTAATCATGACTTATCATATATAAATTGATTGTAAAATGGTGGGGGATCCTACTTTGGTTGAAATCTTCTTTACTTAGTTTATACGATTCAGAAGATGATAGGATACCCATATAGAATTTATTAATTTATCTAATTATAATAGATATCAATACCCTTTTGATATGTCTTGTAGTGAAGATTTATATGGTTGGTTGTTTTAGTCTCTCTTATTCTACATTTAGGTCATTGAGACTTTCTTGGTGGGACCGACTATCTTCCTGGTGAAAAAATTGAAATATTTAAAATATTACAAACTAATTGGTGATAGAACACAGTTTTTATAAATATTATAGTGATCATAGATTTGGTCCATTTTAATTTTGAGTTTTTGATCAAGTGATTTTAATATTGTCACCTATTTTAACTCATTAACCACTTGGTAAAAAAGGGAATCTCAAAATATTTCTATGTGTACTTTTGAGACCAATTAATATATTGGGAATGTTCATTACCATTTGGCCTTACCCCATCAGATAGAAGAAATTGAAAACATCTTTATAGGTCTCAACAATAGAAATTACATTTGGTTCTCTCCCAGTTTATAAGCACGAATTAACTATAATTAGATCCAAAAGTTTCAGTGATTGAGAAACATATTAAAATTAGAACTCCAATAATATGGGGTTGTGTATAAAATATATTCCACTAATTCTAGTGATACAAAATAACATTATTAACTCTATGGTATATTGGATTGGGAATATATAAATGACGTAGAAATGGAATCATCATCTCTCTGAGAATCCGTCTCCTGGATTACTTCTTTTGGCATTATATTATTTATTGGGAAGAATTTTATCACCCATAGTGTTATTTTTATATATGAGAGTTTATTTTATTTTCCCCATATTTATAAATATGAGTATTATCTTCATTGGACTATGTGTGTTTGGACACATTAAAGGTATCGAGGGTATTAGTGTGGGATAATAAACGATTCTTGAGATTTTTCATGGGATTTGAGAAACGATGGTTTTTATGAATAAAAACTATATTGTGATATTGGTTATCATAGCATAGTGATGGGTTTATTAGGAATAATTATATAACATATGGGTACCATGAAATTATAGTTTTTAGTCTAGGATGGTTCAAAAATTGGTAATTCACAATGCATGGGGTCCTCATGTGTACGGCTTCTCATACGTAAATGTTTTTGATTTATTTAGAAAATTGGTAGTCTTTTGCGTAGGGCTCCTCACGTGTAAGGGATTCACTATAAAAATGGAATCCATATAGTTTCTCAGTGGTAATGATTTTACAAAGTACTCAATAACCTATGATATGAAATGGATAATATGACACATTGATGCATAATGTTTTATAGGATACTATGACATGTAAGTGTTGATCATATGCCCTAAGATATGTAATGGTTGATTTATTACTCTATGATGTGTAAGTGTTGATATAATTATATAAAATATTTTTCTCAGATAATGTAAAATACCCATAATTAAATCCATATTGTGTCTAATGTACAATGAAACAATGACCCCTAATGGGATATAATTGAGGAACTCAACCTCTAGGTCTTTATTCTATGACCTAATATGAACATTTCATGATTAGACATCCAACCTAAAAAAATGTAACACTAAAATATCTGGGGAAACACCTCAAAAATTCAATAAATCCTCACTCAATGAGTTCTCTTAAATTTAATTTGTGTCATGCAATTAATTGATTCATTGAAATTAAATATTAAGGGATAATTGTATTAAACAATAACCTTAACTCCCCAACCTGAATTTCTATAGACATTAATTCATTGAATTATTATTCTACCTCTCCTTGGGTTGTTTTATCATGAATTTCATAATCAATTAATCAATGAATATTTAGTTAAGTGGTATAATTCATTATTATTAGTTATATTCCCTTATTTTTTCCATATTTCATTCTCTCGTCTACAAATGGTGTTCCATGGTTTATGATTATTAAATTTTGAGGGAGGGGTTTTATTGTTTAGAGTTTCCAATCAAGTGGATATGGATCTTCCTTTTATATATTAGTTATTTGATATTATTGACTAGTAGTTTTTTCACTTAAAGGTATGGGGTTTCATGAGTTACTATTTTTTTGAAACCATATTTATTTTATTTTAAAAGATGAACTTTTAAAATTCTTTGAAAGTGGAATATTTTGTATTTGTTGGCATCTATAATTGTTACTTTTTTATCCCATGAACTCTGATATGGTTAATTATAGTTTCTCAAAAGAATTTTGTGTATATGTAATTTAATGGTTCCAACATAATATTTGAGGAAATGATTATGATTAAGGAATATAAATAATTTAATAATTATTATGACTCTTGGAAACCTTGAATATTTTTGGAATAGAACCTACCAAATTTTCCATGTTGAGATATTATGACACTCTGACTAGCCTATTCTACCCTAGTTTTGATGAAACTCAAGCTAGTAGAGATACCTCTATATTAGTATACCACTTTATATAATGGTATGATATTATTTTTATATACATCATTGAGTTAAATATTATTATGATGACCCTATTAGAACATGACCACATTGACCCTAGGTCATATACCATGATGATTTAGTTATAGTGGATATTTATGAAACTTTTAATTATAAGTTTAATTGTGTTGAATCTTGAAACATAATAATTAAAATCAGTATTTTAATTTAATATGTTAATATTTAAACATGAAGGATTTATTTATCTAAGGATGGATGAACATGGGGATGTTTTTGGGATCCTATTAGGATAGTTATTCTCACACCATACACACAAACTTTGGGTGTATGTAGTAATTATTTTGATATATAAATGAAATTTTAAGGCACCACTTATTGGATATTCATATTAATGTTACCCATGTTTGGTATTGGTAGAGGTGACATGTCTAGAGTTATCCCTTTTGTCGCATGAATATGGGTAATCATTATTTTGTTTTGTTTTGGATTTTGGTCTTGTAATAGACTTATAATATTGTGTCACCTTACATGATCCCATCTTATTTTCCAACCAATGATTTATTTTTTGTATTTTACTACATAGTATGTATATTCTTGATCATTTGATCATGTTTTTATCTTTATGGTTATGGCTAATTATGAAATTTCATGTTATATATAAATATATATTAATTTATAATATTCTATTCCCATGTGTGTATCATTGATGATCAAGTAGTAGTTTCCATCCTGTGAAGATTAGGAACACCCTTCTAGCATTTTTTATGGTTGACTCAGCTATGAATTTTGGAGAATCTTTGGTTGGTTTATGAAAGGAAATGAAAAAACTGAAAAAATGGAATAATATAATGCATTATTAAAAAAATTATGTAAAATTAGTGAGTTTTAAATTTAAGAAGGATGTTCTAAAAAATATGTAAAATATTTATGAAGCGTACAACATTGTAAAGGTGGAAAATTTCCCTGTACTACAAAATATGTTTTTTATTTAAATATATACATAAATAAAAAATATAATGGTTTTATAAACTAAATCATTATTGTTTTTTGATGTATTCATGTCTTTATTGATGAAATCAAGGATTTTAAGATAAAGAAAAAACTAGGTATATTTCCAGAATTTTATACACTAAAGGTTTTAGCACATGAAAAATGAAATATTATGGATATTTCACTCGATGAATTACAATATAATCTGGTATCCTTTGATATAAATTTTATTTTCATAAGGGATTACCAGTAATTTATATAATTATGTATAAGTTAAAGAATTAGATAAACTATAAAGACTCGAAAATTCTATGTAATATTTTTTAATTATTGATGATTATTAGGTGTTTTCGAAAATTTACATTGTGTGATTCTGAGGCCCAGTGTGCCAAAAATGGAATAGTGAACTTTTTTTAAGGTGTGTAGAGTAAATGTATGGGTTGTGTTTTCTAACTATTGAAATGGTGCTCGAAATTTACATCTGAGAGCACTATTGAATCCGCAGCACTGCGATTTGCTTAAGGGAAGCTTTACTTCGGCCGTAATAGGTCGGGAGGAAAAGCTAAATTTTGGACGTTACAAAAACATAACTTAAAAATATTATTTTATTTGTTTTCTATTACTATTGAGCAGTAGTGGTAGGACCCATGACTTATCAAGCCATTTAATGGCTTCACTCTATAGTTATGTATCCTCGATGTTTTATCATTAAATGTGGTTCATAAATGAACCCCATTAATGTCATGCAACACATTTGGATCCTCCTCTTATTTAATAAAATCAAAGGGGTCGGATTTTGACACAAATATGAGTAACCTCTAATGAAGTGTTGTGGTGACTTACACCAAGGAACGGACTCTTGGACTGCATAGTCGAAGGAATCTAATCAGGAACGAAGAATGTCGGTGTCTTAGACAATGGCGGATTCTCCTTCCACCACAGTGACATTTCCAACAAAATCCATGGTATGGGGTTATTTATCAAAGATTATATTTGATAAATTGAATAATATCCCACCTGTTATAATTATAACACCGATGGAATGGGCCAAACAAACAAGGTCTGACCCTCCGCTACTTCGTTCACGTTTTGTTCTTCAGGTACAGTTTTCCAACTCGACGGAAAGCGGAAACTGGGTGGCACGAAATGACAACGACATCTCGGTGTTGGGTCGGAACAAACAAGGAATGATGGCAAGAGGGGGGGTGAATTGCCTTTTAAAAAATTGATTAACAAATAAAAAATCAAAGTAAAGTGCAGCGGAAATAAAGAGGCAAGACACACAAAATTGATAACGGAGTTCGGCCAAAAACCCGGCCTACGTCTCCGCTCCCAACTCAACCGTTGAGAGATTCCTACCGCTTGCTTTTCAATGGTTTTAGCAAGAAACCCACTAGGCTTTGAGGTAGCACTAGGACCTATTACAGCTTGCTTTTTGTGGTTTAGCAAGATCCCACTTGCTTTCAATGGAATAGCAAGAACCCACTAGCCTTTTTAACGGGTGAAGGCTAGCTCACCGAAACACAAGCCTTTTAAAAGGAAAGGCTTGAAGAAACCTCTTCACACCTTAATGGTGATGTGAAACCCAAAAGAAAGGGAGATGAGAAAAGAGTTTGGGGTTTGTAGGCACAAACCCAATTTTAAGCTCAAAATAAAATAAACAATAAAAACCGTATAGGAGGAAGACTTGGGCACCAATTGGATGATGGAGTTGATGTAGCGTGCTCTCCCAAGCTTCTTGAGGTGCTCCTTGGATTGGAAAATGGTTGGAGCACTTGTGGATCCTTGAAGGTGGAGCGCCGGAGGTTCGCCAAATGTGCAACAATATGTCCGGGCGCTTTGTATGTGATCCGATTAGGTTCCGGGGCTTCCTTGGCCTTTATTTATAGGCATGGAACCCATTGGGGGCCTTCGGAGCCGTTGGAGAAGTCTTCGGAGCCGTTTGGAGGCAAGTGGAGCAGCCTGGTCAAAGCTCCAACGGCTAGTTTGACTGGGCAAGTGGAGCAGCCTCCTCTAGTTCTTCTAATTCATTTAATCATCTTTCTTATGAAGAACTCTCACACGCTAGAGACCAACTAGAAAATGGTTTTCATGAACTTTCTTCTAAATTTGTTTCTTTGAAAAAGAATTTCAAAAAACTCTCCTCTGAAAAAGAATAACTTCTCAAAGAGAAGGAGGAGTTGACCCTTAAAATCCAAAATTTTCCCAATGTTGATTCTTTGGAATCAACCATCAAGGACCTTAGAGAAACTCTAGCGAAGTTCACCCAAAGGGAACAAAATTTGAACAATTTACTTGGTTCCCAACGCGTTTCCCGAACCACCCAAGGGCTAGGCTACACCAATATTGCTTCCTCCTCCCATGCTCCAACTGTTTTTGTAAGGGGGAGCTCTTGTTATAAATTTTGTAACTATTGCAAGAAACCCGGGCACCTTATTTATGAATGTAATTGTAAAAATGCCCGTTATGGTCAACCCAAGTCTTTTTACTTTTCGGACGAATTTTATAGGAGAAGACCCGCTATGAGACAAGTATGGATTGAGAAATCCCTTCTTGCGAGTCTCTCCGGGCCAAAATTTATTTCCTCTCCCCGGTGACTTTTTGTTTTTATTTAGGGGGAGTTAGGTCTGTTTAAGCTTTTTGTTTCAATTCAAACTTTCAATTTCAAATTAAGCCCATGATGGCAAGAGGGGGGGTGAATTGCCTTTTAAAAAATTGATTAACAAATAAAAAATCAAAGTAAAGTGCAGCGGAAATAAAGAGGCAAGACACACAAAATTGATAACGGAGTTCGGCCAAAAACCCGGCCTACGTCTCCGCTCCCAACTCAACCGTTGAGAGATTCCTACCGCTTTCTTTTCAATGGTTTTAGCAAGAAACCCACTAGGCTTTGAGGTAGCACTAGGACCTATTACAGCTTGCTTTTTGTGGTTTAGCAAGAACCCACTTGCTTTCAATGGAATAGCAAGAACCCACTAGCCTTTTTAACGGGTGAAGGCTAGCTCACCGAAACACAAGCCTTTTAAAAGGAAAGGTTTGAAGAAACCTCTTCACACCTTAATGGTGATGTGAAACCCAAAAGAAAGGGAGATGAGAAAAGAGTTTGGGGTTTGTAGGCACAAACCCAATTTTAAGCTCAAAATAAAATAAACAATAAAAACTGTATAGGAGGAAGACTTGGGCGCCAATTGGATGATGGAGATGATGTAGCGTGCTCTCCCAAGCTTCTTGAGGTGCTCCTTGGATTGGAAAATGGTTGGAGCACTTGTGGATCCTTGAAGGTGGAGCGCCGGAGGTTCGCCAAATGTGCAACAATATGTCCGGGCGCTTTGTATGTGATCCGATTAGGTTCCGGGGCTTCCTTGGCCTTTATTTATAGGCATGGAACCCATTGGGGGCCTTCGGAGCCGTTGGAGAAGTCTTCGGAGCCGTTGGGAGGCAAGTGGAGTAGCCTGGTCAAAGCTCCAACGGCTAGTTTGACTGGGCCACCGGCTGGCCGGTACAGATCCACCGGCTGGCCGGTGCCTTGGCAGTGGAGGAGAAGTCTGGTCCAGGCTCTACCGGTCGACCGGTGGAGGAGCCACCGGCTGGCCGGTAGAAAGACAGTAGCAAATACTATTTGGGCTGGGTGCCACAGGTCGACCGGTGACAAAGCCACCGGTCGACCGGTGGAACCTGGCAGTGGGCAATCCCTCTGCCAGTTCCACCGGCTGGCCGGTGCTATCACACCGGTTGGCCGGTGGACTGAATTTCAGTCCATTTCTTGTCCATTCTTGGGCCAATCCTTTGGCAATCTTTTGCCTATCATCCACAACACTTAAAAACAAAGTTAGACTGTAACACCCCAAGATTTCATAGTGTGTTATTTCTTCAAAATAATTCAATAACTTGCACTACACGCAACACCGAGTTCAATCACACCATGACTTACAAAAAAAGGCATTAAAAGAGGTCATGAATAGCATTAACTAAAATTTTCACTTTATATAATCCTTATAATTTTAGAATCCATATTATGAGTTTCTTAGTCATAATGCAAGAACAGATTCATTTTCAGTATTGCACTTTTATCAACTTTTAATAGTGAAACCTTTTTAAATACAATATTTTAAACTTTTTGACTAAATGGGGACATCAAAAAATTTAAATGAAACATCCCAAGCTTCCACGGTACGCTTTCCTTTGAATAATACGATAGCGTGTGTTGTACGCAACCTCGAGTTCTAACACACACCACAACTAATTAAACTAGTCGTTGTGAATAGTAATACCTACTTTTTGAAATAATATATATTCTATATTTCAAAATGGACTTCATTTTTGGATTCGTAATATCAAAATTAGCCTAGGGTGAAATTTTGGTACATTTCGGATAACTTTCATATTTTGATGAATAGTGAAAATTACTAAATTTTAATTAAAAACAACTTTTTTAATCAAAATAATTAATAGTGATAAATTATGAATTTGAGTGGTTTTAAAGTATATTTAGAATATATTTTTACCATTTAATATAATGTTGGTCATTGGACATAATTTTACAATTAAACCGAACATAAACAAGTGTCAATCTTTTGATAGTTATTATCTCTTAAAAACACGCTTTTTGTTTTGACAGCGGGAATTAATTTTAAATTAATTTCTGCCACTTCTGTGTTTTGAATTTAGAAAAATGGATTCCATATTTGGAATCAGGATGTTCAAATTGTGTAAATAGGTAACTTTTATTTTTAGACATTTTGAATAATTACTGCGGTAAATATTTTATTTACCATGGTTAAGGGTAAATCCGGTAAATAAGGGTTAAAAAATAATATTATAATAATACTAAATTACCCTAAAACGTGTCTTAACCCTATTGGTTGATACATGGTCGACCATGGGCATCTTTGGGTCTATTTTGGGACCCCATGGATCCACTTGTAAGTGATAATGACACATTATATTAATAAAGCTAAAATAAAAATAAAAATGGCATAAGCTTACATCTTTTATAAGTACAATTTTTACATAGGGTTATACATGTTGGATTTTCGATTATAAATATTCATTAGAAAGCTAAAACGATTTACTACATAATTATATTTTATTTATAATTTTTAGACATTAAATAATTTATTTTATTTATGACACAATGATGATGCAGTAATTACTATAATAGTGAAAAATTAAAATAATTGATATTATAAATACCCAAATAAATATAATATGAAACTTTTAATGAATTAAACTAATTTTCTAGGATACTATGATATATTAGGATTGATTTAATTGACTTTTTTCGAAGTAATCAATCTGTTATGAGTTTCACAAAAATCAACTATTGAATAGTGTCAAAATTGACATAAAAGAGTTCTTAAAACAAATATTATATTATTAATTGATATTAAATTCCTAAATATCTAAGGTTCGGCCAAGAGACTTATATTATGATAGTTTAATCATTAATGGACCACTTGGGGGTCGCTTGGATGTATATAGTAAGTTTATTAACCATATTATATAAAAATACAAAGAGACATTGTAAAAGTGAAACTAATTAACTTAGAGTTAATACTTAAATATAAGGTTAATATAAGTACCCAAACCTGTCTAAATTCTATTGGATGAGTTGTTTTCGACCTATACCCACCTCATCCTTTGAATAGTCAACTTTGGAGCCTTTGGAAACCGAATATGAATTTATTATAAATTAATATTTCTAGCTTTTCCAAAGGTGCCCCTCACCCCTCTTATAAAAGGGCACTCCTCCTTCTCTTTTCCTCACACCTCTCAAGCCACTTGGCTCGTCCAAACTCTGCCCAAATACGCTCCCCACATCCCTCTCCTCCTCCTTGAAGCTTCCCCTTAGGAAGAAAGCATTTCAAGAAGTCCTTTGGTTCCAACCAAAGTGAGTTACCTAGATTAAAGGTAACGTTTTCTCTTAAATTATTTTCATTTATTTTGCTTCTCCAACCCCCAAACTCTTTTTATTTCCTTTCTTTTGTAACAAAACCAGTATCCACAATATACTAGGATGTTGTTATAAGAATGATTCAAACTACACATACACACAACTCCATCCAATGGATGATGAACATAATGTTTCTGTGGATGGCAAACTAACACCTCACGAAACGATGATTGTTCAAATACATCTTACCACCTCTCATGGTGGCCATTATGATGGAACTGTAATTAAATATGATATTAATGATATATATTTTATATATAAGCTTCTGTAATTCCATTTTATTTCATACCATTATTCGTTCCATGTTGTATATACATACGATAATTTCATTTGAGGAAGTGCGGACTACCGCCCCCTTAAAATGATATGACTCGTTCATACCACACATGGAACGTATAAAGGATGGTGTTAATGAACTTAAGTAACATATATAAAATATTATATTATACTGGAATAGTAATATACCTATGTATCATTTGGATTTGATTCTTTTAAAATGAAAATTAAATGGAAGTAGCGTTCGTGCGTACGTACGGACTACCGTCTCCACGAACGTGATAAGATTCATTCTTCATCATATCCATTCAAGTATTATTCTCATTTTAGGGTTAAAAATAATGTTAATATCATTCTGATTATGAATAAGATATAATCTATCCATTAAAAACATGTCTTACGTAACCAAACATTTAAGAAGAACGAATCGATTATCACCCGAAACGACGATAATACTAAGATATTATTAATAAAGAAATGTTAAAAGATCATATATGATATCATATTAATGTATATGATTCTTGTATAATTTAATAACAATTATTTCACCATTATACAGGAGGTTAACCTACCCCAACAAAGGAAAAGTACAAGGTAAGGGTTATTTCACAATCTCTTCATTATCCGAGGTTGTTTATACGTAATAATCTACTGGGATCTCTTTATCATCCACATCCATGTTTCTTCGAAATGTATTTCAAAACATATTTATTATTTACAAGAATATGGGTTAAATTCATTTATACCCTTGTTTGACTTTTTTTTAAGAGGTTTATAAAGGAATCTTTCCGTCGTTTTCAAAACAAGGTCCTTTTTGACCTTTTCGACAGAATTAAGATAAGAATGTTTTTTTTTACTTATACGGCGGGTGCGGTTATTTTCCGCCGTTATAAAATCGTCAAAGCTTTCCTTACAAGCTTACAAGAATATTTTCAAGAAAATGTTTTATTTTATATGGCTCTTAAATGATTTCAAAAATAGAAAGAGATATTTCTCTAAAAAGTGTTTTGATTTCATCTATGTCAACATCCTTTAATGGATTTTACGCTTATTTGAAGTTGATTTATTATAATACAAAACTTCTATATTGTATTGAAGGTTTTGTGATATGTTTGACTGTGGATGTGCTATTTTATACCATTCATAGTTTATGGTGAAACTATTGACATTTCGTATGCTAGTTTTAATCCGAATGTTTATGTTATATTTCAAACTTTTCTTCAGATGAATGTGCTAAACAAGTATGTTCCAGGTTGGGGACCGGTAAAAGTAAGCCCTCCAGGTTGGGGACTGGTTAATGTAAGCCCTCCAGGTTAGGGACTGGTAAAAGTATGCCCTCCGGGTTGGTGTCCGGTTATTAGAGGCACTCCGGGTTGGTGTCCGGTTATTAGAGGCACTCCGGGTTGGTGTCCGGTTATTAGAGGCACTCCGGGTTGGTGTCCGGTTATTAGAGGCACTCCGGGTTGGGTTCCGGTTAGAAGTAACCCCTAGGTCTTGGGATGAGGCCTAGACAAAGAAATTAACGTTTAGCATTATGCATTCCAACATTATGAAAGTGGTTATTGATTTTTGCATGTGATTATTCAATTAGTAGAATATTCATGTGAACGAGTAAATGGCATTATTTCATTTTATTTATGCCATACCATGTTTAAAGTTCATGTTTTAAAGGCTTTTGTTTTAGTTATACATTGCCTTAGAAGTTTATTCTTATTTATGAAAGTTTCTGCTATATTGTTATCCTTACTGGGCATTTGAGCTCACCCCTTTTCTATGTTTTATTTTTCCCAGGATGTGAAGAAGTAAGTTATGAATGACCTGCAGGGATTTTATGAGGGGTTAATAGTGTGGATTGTGGAAACATTATGTTGTTGTATTTGTTTTTCATTTTATAATGTAATGTAAAACTTATGAATATATCTAGTGTTTCCAAGGCTACTAAACTAATCGGTCTTTCGAGATTTGATCTTTCTTGTGATCATGCCAATGTTATGTAATAATGCACCGACTCTGGGTAGCTGGGGTCGGGGTGTTACAGTTGGTATCAGAGGAAGTTTAGTACAAACCTTGGAAGCTAGATTTAGATAAACTCTGATTAGAGCACGTAGACCTAAGATGAACATTGAGGATTAGTATAGAAGAACTTCCTAGAATTTTGGTGTTGTAGAGATTTTGTGAGTTTTCCGAGCAATACATCCCTGTCTGGATACGAGCAGGTAGAGGTGGCTCTGGCACAGATGTACCTAGGGGTAAAACCCGAAAACACCGCTTTGAGCTAGACTCGAACGGGAACTGGTGCACGACAACGGGCCTTGCTGCACTCTTGGTTACGACACTCCCGGGGGATATGCTTAGGATAACTCTCATTTTCTTTACAAATCATTATGAAGGGTTTATGAGTATATACTTCCTCAAAGAAAACATTTTTATGATTATGGATTATATCCATAAATAGTTCAATTTATGTTAAGTGTTTTATAAGTATGGGATTATGTATTTTGATTCATAAACTGATCTAGTTTATGCCATTGTTTAGAAATGGCGCCCAGTAGAAGAAATGAGAACTCCAGAAATGCACATGATCCAAAGAGAAGGAAGGATCATATCTTTCATGGTCTTAAGCTAGAATTGATAAGAGAAATAGTCTCCCATGTATTATCATCATATGAAGAAATAATATCATGTGTTGATAAGATAAGTAAAGAGTTTACTGAGTCTTATGGCTTTGAAGGGAAGCAAGAGAAGAAAAGGATGGAAGAGAGAAAAATGGATAAAGGGAAGAGGGAAAAGAAGAATTTTCCCATATGTGGTAACTATGAGAAGAAACACCCTGGAACTTGCCTGAAAGGAATGGGAGTTTGTTATAAGTGTAGAGGAAAAGGGCACAAAGTACGTGACTGCAAGGGTGAGAAAATGGTTTCAAATGTACAATGATTCATTTGCAAGGAGTTTGGACACTACGCGAACCTATGCCCCAGTCATCAGACTATGCCACAAATGATTCTATTGGATAATAATCAAGTTATGATACTACCACAGATGAAGAGGAATGATTAGAGTTCTTATGTTGATTATGTCAATTGAGTGTTGTATCAACAATGTACTTGTTATAATGATTATGGAGTATATAAGGATTGTACTGCAGTACTATTTCATTAAGGACTTGAGATTGTGTGGAACAAAGAAAAGTGACTCAATAGCAGGATAAATTTTTGGAAAATATATGGTTGAGATATAGTTCTGATACTGAGGTAGTGATTTTGGAATAATATGTGATTGTTTTGGATAAATTATATTGGATATTCTTGACTACCCTGGAACTGATTAATGATTTGTATATTCCATCATTTTTTTGGGGTTTAAAACATTTTTGGATTGATGAAGTATATCCAGCATTCTATATGGAATAAGGGAGAATGAATGTAATCAATAAGGAATATGGTAATTTAGGATGTTTCAGTGTATTAAAAGAATACATGATGAAGGTATTCATATGCTATTACGTGGTAAAAAGGATCTACATTATGCTTACCTTCCTTATAAATGTTGGACTGTGAGTTTGGAAAGAAGTATTTTGGATAGTTCTAGTTTGGATTATTTTGGATTGCTATAAAAGGACAACCCGGAGGTCGGGCGGCAACCCGTCGCGTCCGGCAAGGCTATGAGACTTGAACCCGCAACCGAAGGGCGACAAAGGTGTATCACCTACCACTGGCCCATGAGATGTCCTGGATTAAATAATGTAGTTTTTATTAAAATATCATGTAGATGAATTATAAATTCGTTTATTTTGGAACCCTATACGAATAGTGTAAATAGATTTTTTTTTACATTCTATTATCTTTTAGAGTGAAAGATGAGTTTGTGGTAGAAATTTATTAATGGATAAAACTCTAATTATAAAGTAAGTGTATCTCCTTATGATCTTAGCCAATATCATAAATAAATTCCTCAACATTAAGAAAATCAACTTAGAACAAAAATGTTTTCCTAGATGGTACCTTAAATCATCACTAATTTATGGCTTTGGGATTGTTGGCCTTTTCATAGCCATGTTCTCTACCACTCTCCATCAGATAATTGATGGTTAGATTTTTCTTCCATATCCATATTTTCCTACATGGAACCCTAGTATGTGTTATTTTCAGTAATCTTCATACATTCGACTCTTTATTATAAATAGAGGCCTCATTAATTCATTTTTCGATGTGGGATTTCAACTAAGATATTTTGAAACGTCAAAAATGTGTTATCCTAATACCCTATGTTTTGTTGAACCGATGGTATTTCAAATCATCATAGATTGATGAATTTAAGGACCTAAATTTTACACTTGTTTGTGATTGATGACCTCAATCACTACCTATAAATATTTACGTTTTTCCTCCAATTATATGTCTCTGATTGCCACCAATGTTCTCCTAATCAAGATCATAATTTGGTGGTGACCCTTTCATTTCTCTTTTCCACATATTAAGACTAAATTTTAGTAACCCAATTTCCGATTTGGGTTTTCCCACAAATATATTTTCTATTTTCAACCTTTTATTTTCAAAGAACAATTTCAAATTGCGAGGACGCAATTTATTGAAGGAGGGGAGAATGTAACACCCCAAGATTTCATAGTGTGTTATTTCTTCAAAATAATTCAATAACTTGCACTACACGCAACACCGAGTTCAATCACACCATGACTTACAAAAAAAGGCATTAAAAGAGGTCATGAATAGCATTAACTAAAATTTTCACTTTATATAATCCTTATAATTTTAGAATCCATATTATGAGTTTCTTAGTCATAATGGAAGAACAGATTCATTTTCAGTATTGCACTTTTATCAAATTTTAATAGTGAAACCTTTTTAAATACAATATTTTAAACTTTTTGACTAAATGGGGACATCAAAAAAATTAAATGAAACATCCCAAGCTTCCACGGTACGCTTTCCTTTGAATAATACGATAGCGTGTGTTGTACGCAACCTCGAGTTCTAACACACACCACAACTAATTAAACTAGCCGTTGTGAATAGTAATACCTACTTTTTGAAATCATATATATTCTATATTTCAAAATGGACTTCATTTTTGGATTCGGAATATCAAAATTATCCTAGGGTGAAATTTTGGTACATTTCGGATAACTTTCATATTTTGATGAATAGTGAAAATTACTAAATTTAAATTAAAAACAACTTTTTTAATCAAAATACTTAATAGTGATAAATTATGAATTTGAGTGGTTTTAAAGTATATTGAGAATATATTTTTACCATTTAATATAATGTTGGTCATTGGACATAATTTTACAATTAAACCGAACATAAACAAGTGTCAATCTTTTGATAGTTATTATCTCTTAAAAACACGCTTTTTGTTTTGACAGCGGGAATTAATTTTAAATTAATTTCTGCCACTTCTGTGTTTTGAATTTAGAAAAATGGATTCCATATTTGGAATCAGGATGTTCAAATTGTGTAAATAGGTAACTTTTATTTTTAGACATTTTGAATAATTACTGCGGTAAATATTTTATTTACCATGGTTAAGGGTAAATCCGGTAAATAAGGGTTAAAAAATAATATTATAATAATACTAAATTACCCTAAAACGTGTCTTAACCCTATTGGTTGATACATGGTCGACCATGGGCATCTTTGGGTCTATTTTGGGACCCCATGGATCCACTTGTAAGTGATAATGACACATTATATTAATAAAGCTAAAATAAAAATAAAAATGGCATAAGCTTACATCTTTTAGAAGAACAATTTTTACATAGGGTTATACATGTTGGATTTTCGATTATAAATATTCATTAGAAATATAAAACGATTTCCTACATAATGATATTTTATTTATAATTTTTAGACATTAAATAATTTATTTTATTTATGACACAATGATGATGCAGTAATTACTATAATAGTGAAAAATTAAAATAATTGATATTATAAATACCCAAATAAATATAATATGAAACTTTTAATGAATTAAACTAATTTTCTAGGATAATATGATATATTAGGATTGATTTAATTGACTTTGTTCGAAGTAATCAATCTGTTATGAGTTTCACAAAAATCAACTATTGAATAGTGTCAAAATTGACATAAAAGAGTTCTTAAAACAAATATTATATTATTAATTGATATTAAATTCCTAAATATCTAAGGTTCGGCCAAGAGACTTATATTATGATAGTTTAATCATTAATGGACCACTTGGGGGTCGCTTGGATGTATATAGTAAGTTTATTAACCATATTATATAAAAATACAAAGAGACATTGTAAAAGTGAAACTAATTAACTTAGAGTTAATACTTAAAGATAAGGTTAATATAAGTACCCAAACCTGTCTAAATTCTATTGGATGAGTTGTTTTCGACCTATCCCCACCTCATCCTTTGAATAGTCAACTTTGGAGCCTTTGGAAACCGAATATGAATTTATTATAAATTAATATTTCTAGCTTTTCCAAAGGTGCCCCTCACCCCTCTTATAAAAGGGCACTCCTCCTTCTCTTTTCCTCACACCTCTCAAGCCACTTGGCTCGTCCAAACTCTGCCCAAATACGCTCCCCACATCCCTCTCCTCCTCCTTGAAGCTTCCCCTTAGGCAGAAAGCATTTCAAGAAATCCTTTGGTTCCAACCAAAGTGAGTTACCTAGATTAAAGGTAACGTTTTCTCTTAAATTATTTTCATTTATTTTGCTTCTCCAACCCCCAAACTCTTTTTATTTCCTTTCTTTTGTATCAAAACCAGTATCCACAATATACTAGGATGTTGTTATAAGAAGGATTCAAACTACACATACACACAACTCCATCCAATGGATGATGAACATAATGTTTCTGTGGATGGAAAACTAACACCTCACGAAACGATGATTGTTCAAATACATCTTACCACCTCTCATGGTGGCCATTATGATGGAACTGTAATTAAATATGATATTAATGATATATATTTTATATATAAGCTTCTGTAATTCCATTTTATTTCATACCATTATTCGTTCCATGTTGTATATACATACGATAATTTCATTTGAGGAAGTGCGGACTACCGCCCCCTTAAAATGATATGACTCGTTCATACCACACATGGAACGTATAAAGGATGGTGTTAATGAACTTAAGTAACATATATAAAATATTATATTATACTGGAATAGTAATATACCTATGTATCATTTGGATTTGATTCTTTTAAAATGAAAATTAAATGGAAGTAGCGTTCGTGCGTACGTACGGACTACCGTCTCCACGAACGTGATAAGATTCATTCTTCATCATATCCATTCAAGTATTATTCTCATTTTAGGGTTAAAAATAATGTTAATATCATTCTGATTATGAATAAGATATAATCTATCCATTAAAAACATGTCTTACGTAACCAAACATTTAAGAAGAACGAATCGATTATCACCCGAAACGACGATAATACTAAGATATTATTAATAAAGCAATGTTAAAAGATCATATATGATATCATATTAATGTATATGATTCTTGTATAATTTAATAACAATTATTTCACCATTATACAGGAGGTTAACCTACCCCAACAAAGGAAAAGTACAAGGTAAGGGTTATTTCACAATCTCTTCATTATCCGAGGTTGTTTATACGTAATAATCTACTGGGATCTCTTTATCATCCACATCCATGTTTCTTCGAAATGTATTTCAAAACATATGTATTATTTACAAGAATATGGGTTAAATTCATTTATACCCTTGTTTGACTTTTTTTTAAGAGGTTTATAAAGGAATCTTTCCGTCGTTTTCAAAACAAGGTCCTTTTTGACCTTTTCGACAGAATTAAGATAAGAATGTTTTTTTTACTTATACGGCGGGTGCGGTTATTTTCCGCCGTTATAAAATCGTCAAAGCTTTCCTTACAAGCTTACAAGAATATTTTCAAGAAAATGTTTTATTTTATATGGCTCTTAAATGATTTCAAAAATAGAAAGAGATATTTCTCTAAAAAGTGTTTTGATTTCATCTATGTCAACATCCTTTAATGGATTTTACGCTTATTTGAAGTTGATTTATTATAATACAAAACTTCTATATTTTATTGAAGGTTTTGTGATATGTTTGACTGTGGATGTGCTATTTTATACCATTCATAGTTTATGGTGAAACTATTGACATTTCGTATGCTAGTTTTAATCCGAATGTTTATGTTATATTTCAAACTTTTCTTCAGATGAATGTGCTAAACAAGTATGTTCCGGGTTGGGGACCAGTAAAAGTAAGCCCTCCAGGTTGGGGATTGGTTAATGTAAGCCCTCCAGGTTAGGGACTGGTAAAAGTATGCCCTCCGGGTTGGTGTCCGGTTATTATAGGAACTCCGGGTTGGTGTCCGGTTATTAGAGGCACTCCGGGTTGGTGTCCGGTTATTAGAGGCACTCCGGGTTGGTGTCCGGTTATTAGAGGCACTCCGGGTTGGGTTCCGGTTAGAAGTAACCCCTAGGTCTTGGGATGAGGCCTAGACAAATAAATTAACGTTTAGAATTATGCATTCCAACATTATGAAAGTGGTTATTGATTTTTTCATGTGATTATTCGATTAGTAGAATATTCATGTGAACGAGTAAATGGCATTATTTCATTTTATTTATGCCATACCATGTTTAAAGTTCATGTTTTAAAGGCTTTTGTTTTAGTTATACATTGCCTTAGAAGTTTATTCTTATTTATGAAAGTTTCTGCTATATTGTTATCCTTACTGGGCATTTGAGCTCACCCCTTTTCTATGTTTTATTTTTCCCAGGATGTGAAGAAGTAAGTTATGAATGACCTGCAGGGATTTTATGATGGGTTAATAGTGTGGATTGTGGAAACATTATGTTGTTGTATTAGTTTTTCATTTTATAATGTAATGTAAAACTTATGAATATATCTAGTGTTTCCAAGGCTACTAAACTAATCGGTCTTTCGAGATTTGATCTTTCTTGTGATCATGCCAATGTTATGTAATAATGCACCGACTCTGGGTAGCTGGGGTCGGGGCGTTACAGTTGGTATCAGAGGAAGTTTAGTACAAACCTTGGAAGCTAGATTTAGATAAACTCTGATTAGAGCACGTAGACCTAAGATGAACATTGAGGATTAGTATAGAAGAACATCCTAGAATTTTGGTGTTGTAGAGATTTTGTGAGTTTTCCGAGCAATACATCCCTGTCTGGATACGAGCAGGTAGAGGTGGCTCTGGCACAGATGTACCTAGGGGTAAAACCCGAAAACACCGCTTTGAGCTAGACTCGAACGGGAACTGGTGCACGACAACGGGCCTTGCTGCACTCTTGGTTACGACACTCCCGGGGGATATGCTTAGGATAACTCTCATTTTCTTTACAAATCATTATGAAGGGTTTATGAGTATATACTTCCTCAAAGAAAACATTTTTATGATTATGGATTATATCCATAAATAGTTCAATTTATGTTAAGTGTTTTATAAGTATGGGATTATGTATTTTGATTCATAAACTGATCTAGTTTATGCCATTGTTTAGAAATGGCGCCCAGTAGAAGAAATGAGAACTCCAGAAATGCACATGATCCAAAGAGAAGGAAGGATCATATCTTTCATGGTCTTAAGCTAGAATTGATAAGAGAAATAGTCTCCCATGTATTATCATCATATGAAGAAATAATATCATGTGTTGATAAGATAAGTAAAGAGTTTACTGAGTCTTATGGCTTTGAAGGGAAGCAAGAGAAGAAAAGGATGGAAGAGAGAAAAATGGATAAAGGGAAGAGGGAAAAGAAGAATTTTCCCATATGTGGTAACTATGAGAAGAAACACCCTGGAACTTGCCTGAAAGGAATGGGAGTTTGTTATAAGTGTAGAGGAAAAGGGCACAAAGTACGTGACTGCAAGGGTGAGAAAATGGTTTCAAATGTACAATGATTCATTTGCAAGGAGTTTGGACACTACGCGAACCTATGCCCCAGTCATCAGACTATGCCACAAATGATTCTATTGGATAATAATCAAGTTATGATACTACCACAGATGAAGAGGAATGATTATAGTTCTTATGTTGATTATGTCAATTGAGTGTTGTATCAACAATGTACTTGTTATAATGATTATGGAGTATATAAGGATTGTACTGCAGTACTATTTCATTAAGGACTTGAGATTGTGTGGAACAAAGAAAAGTGACTCAATAGCAGGATAAATTTTTGGAAAATATATGGTTGAGATATAGTTCTGATACTGAGGTAGTGATTTTGGAATAATATGTGATTGTTTTGGATAAATTATATTGGATATTCTTGACTACCCTGGAACTGATTAATGATTTGTATATTCCATCATTTTGTTGGGGTTTAAAACATTTTTGGATTGATGAAGTATATCCAGCATTCTATATGGAATAAGGGAGAATGAATGTAATCAATAAGGAATATGGTAATTTAGGATGTTTCAGTGTATTAAAAGAATACATGATGAAGGTATTCATATGCTATTACGGGGTAAAAAGGATCTACATTATGCTTACCTTCCTTATAAATGTTGGACTGTGAGTTTGGAAAGAAGTATTTTGGATAGTTCTAGTTTGGATTATTTTGGATTGCTATAAAAGGACAACCCGGAGGTCGGGCGGCAACCCGTCGCGTCCGGCAAGGCTATGAGACTTGAACCCGCAACCGAAGGGCGACAAAGGTGTATCACCTACCACTGGCCCATGAGATGTCCTGGATTAAATAATGTAGTTTTTATTAAAATATCATGTAGATGAATTATAAATTCTTTTATTTTGGAACCCTATACGAATAGTGTAAATAGATTTTTTTTTACATTCTATTATCTTTTAGAGTGAAAGATGAGTTTGTGGTAGAAATTTATTAATGGATAAAACTCTAATTATAAAGTAAGTGTATCTCCTTATGATCTTAGCCAATATCATAAATAAATTCCTCAACATTAAGAAAATCAACTTAGAACAAAAATGTTTTCCTAGATGGTACCTTAAATCATCACTAATTTATGGCTTTGGGATTGTTGGCCTTTTCATAGCCATGTTCTCTACCACTCTCCATCAGATAATTGATGGTTAGATTTTTCTTCCATATCCATATTTTCCTACATGGAACCCTAGTATGTGTTATTTTCGGTAATCTTCATACATTCGACTCTTTATTATAAATAGAGGCCTCATTAATTCATTTTTCGATGTGGGATTTCAACTAAGATATTTTGAAACGTCAAAAATGTGTTATCCTAATACCCTATGTTTTGTTGAACCGATGGTATTTCAAATCATCATAGATTGATGAATTTAAGGACCTAAATTTTACACTTGTTTGTGATTGATGACCTCAATCACTACCTATAAATATTTACGTTTTTCCTCCAATTATATGTCTCTGATTGCCACCAATGTTCTCCTAATCAAGATCATAATTTGGTGGTGACCCTTTCATTTCTCTTTTCCACATATTAAGACTAAATTTTAGTAACCCAATTTCCGATGTGGGTTTTCCCACAAATATATTTTCTATTTTCAACCTTTTATTTTCGAAGAACAATTTCAAATTGCGAGGACGCAATTTATTGAAGGAGGGGAGAATGTAACACCCCAAGATTTCATAGTGTGTTATTTCTTCAAAATAATTCAATAACTTGCACTACACGCAACACCGAGTTCAATCACACCATGACTTACAAAAAAAGGCATTAAAAGAGGTCATGAATAGCATTAACTAAAATTTTCACTTTATATAATCCTTATAATTTTAGAATCCATATTATGAGTTTCTTAGTCATAATGCAAGAACAGATTCATTTTCAGTATTGCACTTTTATCAACTTTTAATAGTGAAACCTTTTTAAATACAATATTTTAAACTTTTTGACTAAATGGGGACATCAAAAAATTTAAATGAAACATCCCAAGCTTCCACGGTACGCTTTCCTTTGAATAATACGATAGCGTGTGTTGTACGCAACCTCGAGTTCTAACACACACCACAACTAATTAAACTAGCCGTTGTGAATAGTAATACCTACTTTTTGAAATCATATATATTCTATATTTCAAAATGGACTTCATTTTTGGATTCGGAATATCAAAATTAGCCTAGGGTGAAATTTTGGTACATTTCGGATAACTTTCATATTTTGATGAATAGTGAAAATTACTAAATTTTAATTAAAAACAACTTTTTTAATCAAAATAATTAATAGTGATAAATTATGAATTTGAGTGGTTTTAAAGTATATTTAGAATATATTTTTACCATTTAATATAATGTTGGTCATTGGACATAATTTTACAATTAAACCGAACATAAACAAGTGTCAATCTTTTGATAGTTATTATCTCTTAAAAACACGCTTTTTGTTTTGACAGCGGGAATTAATTTTAAATTAATTTCTGCCACTTCTGTGTTTTGAATTTAGAAAAATGGATTCCATATTTGGAATCAGGATGTTCAAATTGTGTAAATAGTTAACTTTTATTTTTAGACATTTTGAATAATTACTGCGGTAAATATTTTATTTACCATGGTTAAGGGTAAATCCGGTAAATAAGGGTTAAAAAATAATATTATAATAATACTAAATTACCCTAAAACATGTCTTAACCCTATTGGTTGATACATGGTCGACCATGGGCATCTTTGGGTCTATTTTGGGACCCCATGGATCCACTTGTAAGTGATAATGACACATTATATTAATAAAGCTAAAATAAAAATAAAAATGGCATAAGCTTACATCTTTTAGAAGAACAATTTTTACATAGGGTTATACATGTTGGATTTTCGATTATAAATATTCATTAGAAAGCTAAAACGATTTACTACATAATGATATTTTATTTATAATTTTTAGACATTAAATAATTTATTTTATTTATGACACAATGATGATGCAGTAATTACTATAATAGTGAAAAATTAAAATAATTGATATTATAAAAACCCAAATAAATATAATATGAAACTTTTAATGAATTAAACTAATTTTCTAGGATAATATGATATATTAGGATTGATTTAATTGACTTTTTTCGAAGTAATCAATCTGTTATGAGTTTCACAAAAATCAACTATTGAATAGTGTCAAAATTGACATAAAAGAGTTCTTAAAACAAATATTATATTATTAATTGATATTAAATTCCTAAATATCTAAGGTTCGGCCAAGAGACTTATATTATGATAGTTTAATCATTAATGGACCACTTGGGGGTCGCTTGGATGTATATAGTAAGTTTATTAACCATATTATATAAAAATACAAAGAGACATTGTAAAAGTGAAACTAATTAACTTAGAGTTAATACTTAAAGATAAGGTTAATATAAGTACCCAAACCTGTCTAAATTCTATTGGATGAGTTGTTTTCGACCTATCCCCACCTCATCCTTTGAATAGTCAACTTTGGAGCCTTTGGAAACCGAATATGAATTTATTATAAATTAATATTTCTAGCTTTTCCAAAGGTGCCCCTCACCCCTCTTATAAAAGGGCACTCCTCCTTCTCTTTTCCTTACACCTCTCAATCCACTTGGCTCATCCAAACTCTGCCCAAATACGCTCCCCACATCCCTCTCCTCCTCCTTGAAGCTTCCCCTTTGGCAGAAAGCATTTCAAGAAGTCCTTTGGTTCCAACCAAAGTGAGTTACCTAGATTAAAGGTAACGTTTTCTCTTAAATTATTTTCATTTATTTTGCTTCTCCAACCCCCAAACTCTTTTTATTTACTTTCTTTTGTAACAAAACCAGTATCCACAATATACTAGGATGTTGTTATAAGAAGGATTCAAACTACACATACACACAACTCCATCCAATGGATGATGAACATAATGTTTCTGTGGATGGCAAACTAACACCTCACGAAACGATGATTGTTCAAATACATCTTACCACCTCTCATGGTGGCCATTATGATGGCACTGTAATTAAATATGATATTAATGATATATATTTTATATATATGCTTCTGTAATTCCATTTTATTTCATACCATTATTCGTTCCATGTTGTATATACATACGATAATTTCATTTGAGGAAGTGCGGACTACCTCCCCCTTAAAATGATATGACTCGTTCATACCACACATGGAACGTATAAAGGATGGTGTTAATGAACTTAAGTAACATATATAAAATATTATATTATACTGGAATAGTAATATACCTATGTATCATTTGGATTTGATTCTTTTAAAATGAAAATTAAATGGAAGTAGCGTTCGTGCGTACGTACGGACTACCGTCTCCACGAACGTGATAAGATTCATTCTTCATCATATCCATTCAAGTATTATTCTCATTTTAGGGTTAAAAATAATGTTAATATCATTCTGATTATGAATAAGATATAATCTATCCATTACAAACATGTCTTACGTAACCAAACATTTAAGAGGAACGAATCGATTATCACCCGAAACGACGATAATACTAAGATATTATTAATAAAGCAATGTTAAAAGATCATATATGATATCATATTAATGTATATGATTCTTGTATAATTTAATAACAATTATTTCACCATTATACAGGAGGTTAACCTACCCCAACAAAGGAAAAGTACAAGGTAAGGGTTATTTCACAATCTCTTCATTATCCGAGGTTGTTTATACGTAATAATCTACTGGGATCTCTTTATCATCCACATCCATGTTTCTTCGAAATGTATTTCAAAACATATGTATTATTTACAAGAATATGGGTTAAATTCATTTATACCCTTGTTTGACTTTTTTTTAAGAGGTTTATAAAGGAATCTTTCCGTCGTTTTCAAAACAAGGTCCTTTTTGACCTTTTCGACAGAATTAAGATAAGAATGTTTTTTTTACTTATACGGCGGGTGCGGTTATTTTCCGCCGTTATAAAATCGTCAAAGCTTTCCTTACAAGCTTACAAGAATATTTTCAAGAAAATGTTTTATTTTATATGGCTCTTAAATGATTTCAAAAATAGAAAGAGATATTTCTCTAAAAAGTGTTTTGATTTCATCTATGTCAACATCCTTTAATGGATTTTACGCTTATTTGAAGTTGATTTATTATAATACAAAACTTCTATATTGTATTGAAGGTTTTGTGATATGTTTGACTGTGGATGTTCTATTTTATACCATTCATAGTTTATGGTGAAACTATTGACATTTCGTATGCTAGTTATAATCCGAATGTTTATGTTATATTTCAAACTTTTCTTCAGATGAATGTGCTAAACAAGTATGTTCCGGGTTGGGGACCGGTAAAAGTAAGCCCTCCAGGTTGGGGACTGGTTAATGTAAGCCCTCCAGGTTAGGGACTGGTAAAAGTATGTCCTCCGGGTTGGTGTCCGGTTATTAGAGGCACTCCGGGTTGGTGTCCGGTTATTAGAGGCACTCCGGGTTGGTGTCCGGTTATTAGAGGCACTCCGGGTTGGTGTCCGGTTATTAGAGGCACTCCGGGTTGGGTTCCGGTTAGAAGTAACCCCTAGGTCTTGGGATGAGGCCTAGACAAAGAAATTAATGTTTAGCATTATGCATTCCAACATTATGAAAGTGGTTATTGATTTTTGCATGTGATTATTCGATTAGTAGAATATTCATGTGAACGAGTAAATGGCATTATTTCATTTTATTTATGCCATACCATGTTTAAAGTTCATGTTTTAAAGGCTTTTGTTTTAGTTATACATTTCCTTAGAAGTTTATTCTTATTTATGAAAGTTTCTGCTATATTGTTATCCTTACTGGGCATTTGAGCTCACCCCTTTTCTATGTTTTATTTTTCCCAGGATGTGAAGAAGTAAGTTATGAATGACCTGCAGGGATTTTATGAGGGGTTAATAGTGTGGATTGTGGAAACATTATGTTGTTGTATTAGTTTTTCATTTTATAATGTAATGTAAAACTTATGAATATATCTAGTGTTTCCAAGGCTACTAAACTAATCGGTCTTTCGAGATTTGATCTTTCTTGTGATCATGCCAATGTTATGTAATAATGCACCGACTCTGGGTAGCTGGGGTCGGGGCGTTACATAGACAACAAATAAGGTGATTGTGATCATGAAAATCAAACAACGAGGGGAACGAGAGGTACAACAATCTCCCCCTATTTTGATGATCACAATCACCAAAACAATTAAAGTAAAAACATAAATTGAAGGCATTCTTTTAATGAAAATATTGAAAATAAATACTAAGCATGAGAGAAAAGATTCTCCCCCAATCAATCAAGAAATTTCTCCCCCTTTGTGATTATCAAAATAGAATGGGGCATAAAACTTGATTGAGGGAATACGATGAATAAACGAGATTTTAAATCAATTGAAAAATGATATAAATTGTTGAAAATTTTGAAATGAAAAATTGAATAACAGTTTGAATTGAAAGTTTTGAATCAAAAACCAAATGAAATTTGAAAATTTTGAAATGAGAATTTGAAACCAAAAGTTGAAATTGAAAGTTGGAATCGAAAATTTTGAAATAGAAATCAAAAGGGCTTAATTTGAAATTGAAAGTTTGAATTGAAACAAAAAGCTTAAACAGACCTAACTCCCCCTAAATAAAAACAAAAAGTCACCGGGGAGAGGAAATAAATTTTGGCCCGGAGAGACTCGCAAGAAGGGATTTCTCAATCCATACTTGTCTCATAGCGGGTCTTCTCCTATAAAATTCGTCCGAAAAGTAAAAAGACTTGGGTTGACCATAACGGGCATTTTTACAATTACATTCATAAATAAGGTGCCCGAGATTCTTGCAATAGTTACAAAATTTATAACAAGAGCTCCCCCTTACAAAAACAGTTGGAGCATGGGAGGAGGAAGCTATATTGGTGTAGCCTAGCCCTTGGGTGGTTCGGGAAACGCGTTCGGAACCAAGTAAATTGTTCAAATTTTGTTCCCTTTGGGTGAACTTTGCTAGAGTTTCTCTAAGGTCCTTGATGGTTGATTCCAAAGAATCAACATTGGGAAAATTTTGGATTTTAAGGGTCAACTCCTCCTTCTCTTTGAGAAGTTGTTCTTTTTCATAGGAGAGTTTTTTGAAATTCTTTTTCAAAGAAACAAATTTAGAAGAAAGTTCATGAAAACCATTTTCTAGTTGGTCTCTAGCGTGTGAGAGTTCTTCATAAGAAAGATGATTAAATGAATTAGAAGAACTAGAGGAGGAAGAGGAGGAAGATACCTCATGTTTTGCCATTAGGCAATTTGTACCATTGTCGCTCGAGGAGAAGGAAGAGAAGGAGGAGCTATCACTCCATGTTTCCTTTGAAGCCTTCTTCTTCTCCTTTTTCTTGGCCCTTTTCTTGTGGAGTGGGCAATTGGGCACGGATTTTGCATCGGGTTCTTGCTTTTGAGCGGGTTCTTGCTTTTGAGCCAGTTCTTGCTTTTCAGCCATGCTAGTACCTTCATGGGTTAGCTCTAAACATTTCCAAATATCATGTGAAGTAGAGCAAGAAGAAATATGATCAAAAACATTACGGTCTAAGCCACAATGAAGAGCATTCATGGCTTTGCCATCAAGCTCAAAATTTGCAATATCATTGGGGGTCCATTTAGACTCATCGGGAGAGGAGAGGGAAAATCCTTGCATAACAATTCTATAAATTGGATAGCCAATACTTTTAAGAAATGTGGCCATGCGGGTTTTCCAAAAACTATAATCGGTTCCATCAAAGAATGGAGCACGATCCAAAGAAAATCCTTTGGGGGATTGAGAGGATGAAGCGGTAAAAGCCATCAAAAAAAAATAGGATCTTTAATTTGAAACCGGTTAGGGAATTATTCAAATACGCCCTCTGATACCAATTGTTGGGTCGGAACAAACAAGGAATGATGGAAAGAGGGGGGTGAATTGCCTTTTAAAAAATTGATTAACAAATAAAAAATCAAAGTAAAGTGCAGCGGAAATAAAGAGGCAAGACACACAAAATTGATAACGGAGTTCGGCCAAAAACCCGGCCTACGTCTCCGCTCCCAACTCAACCGTTGAGAGATTCCTACCGCTTGCTTTTCAATGGTTTTAGCAAGAAACCCACTAGGCTTTGAGGTAGCACTAGGACCTATTACAGCTTGCTTTTTGTGGTTTAGCAAGAACCCACTTGCTTTCAATGGAATAGCAAGAACCCACTAGCCTTTTTAACGAGTGAAGGCTAGCTCACCGAAACACAAGCCTTTTAAAAGGAAAGGCTTGAAGAAACCTCTTCACACCTTAATGGTGATGTGAAACCCAAAAGAAAGGGAGATGAGAAAAGAGTTTGGGGTTTGTAGGCACAAACCCAATTTTAAGCTCAAAATAAAATAAACAATAAAAACCGTATAGGAGGAAGACTTGGGCGCCAATTGGATGATGGAGTTGATGTAGCGTGCTCTCCCAAGCTTCTTGAGGTGCTCCTTGGATTGGAAAATGGTTGGAGCACTTGTGGATCCTTGAAGGTGGAGCGCCGGAGGTTCGCCAAATGTGCAACAATATGTCCGGGCGCTTTGTATGTGATCCGATTAGGTTCCGGGGCTTCCTTGGCCTTTATTTATAGGCATGGAACCCATTGGGGGCCTTCGGAGCCGTTGGAGAAGTCTTCAGAGCCGTTGGGAGGCAAGTGGAGCAGCCTGGTCAAAGCTCCAACGGCTAGTTTGACTGGGCCACCGGCTGGCCGGTACAGATCCACCGGATGGCCGGTGCCTTGGCAGTGGAGGAGAAGTCTGGTCCAGGCTCTACCGGTCGACCGGTGGAGGAGCCACCGGCTGGCCGGTGGAAAGACAGTAGCAAATACTATTTGGGCTGGGTGCCACAGGTCGACCGGTGACAGAGCCACCGGTCGACCGGTGGAACCTGGCAGTGGGCAATCCCTCTGCCAGTTCCACCGGCTGGCCGGTGCTATCACACCGGTTGGCCGGTGGACTGAATTTCAGTCCATTTCTTGTCCATTCTTGGGCCAATCCTTTGGAAATCTTTTGCCTATCATCCACAACACTTAAAAACAAAGTTAGACAACAAATAAGGTGATTGTGATCATGAAAATCAAACAACGAGGGGAACGAGAGGTACAACACTCGGGAGGCCCATAGCTACATCCGGAAGAAAGATTATACCACCAAATCCCACCCAGTGGCCTATAAAAGCACCTACGACATGAAACTGAGGTGGTGGAATCAGCGATTGGCACCGGCCGGAGAATGTGGCAGCCGGCTCTCACCGGTAGTGGAAGGAGACGGTGTTGCTCGGTGCCCCAGCGGACAGATAGGCAGTCGGTTCTCAGCCGGATGTAGAGGCAGGTGGTGTTGCACCATCACATGTCTTGGGGATCTGGCCACGACTAAGAAGTCATGGAAATGGAGTGGACCCACTCCTTGCGGGTCCCGCAGGTGATGAGGTGGTGGCACATGGCATCGCCGTTTAAAGAATCGAACAGCTCTTTGAGCTGTTCAGGAGGCGGACCATGCGACCCCTATGCGGGTCATGCTAGTCAGTGGGCCGATCTGGCACGACCTAGCCCGATTGGGCCGAGCCAGTCCAGGATGGACCGGTCGGACCTGAACTGGGTAATTCTTTTTCAGACCGTACCGAGACCACTCTCAGGCCCAGATTTTCTCAAAAGGTCATATCTTGAGAAAAGATGTCTATTTGACAAACATTATGTGGTTCTAGGATCCATGGGGTGAGAAGATCCTTTTTAGATACTCCAAGAGTATTTTTCAGAAAATTGGAGTATGTCCGGGTTGGATCATCCCCAAATCCAACTGTGCCCTCAAAAATAAAATGTCAATAACATACATACTGGGTGTCCGGTTGATGTGTCATCTATTGCTTTGGAACCTGTATAATGTCCCAGATCATTGGGTATCTTATTCGTGGGACTAAGAGTTAGAAGAAAAAATACTGATGGATTGAGGACCAGTTTCTCCTAGAATCATGCTTTCTATGAGTGGGAATCCAGTGGCTGAATGTGAGATGGTGGTTGGAGACAGATCATATAGCAGTTAGTACAGAGCGATCTTGTGTGGGTCAGAACCATGATATCCTATATGGATCATGACCTAGTGATCATGTGTGGATTATCATCTGGAGAACTTGTGTTGATCAGTATCTAGAAACCCTATTTGGATCAGCATCTAGAAACCCTGTGTGGGTCATCATCTAGCAACCCTGTGTGGATATGAACCTATAGATCCTGTGTGGATCAACACCTAGTGATCCTGTGTGGATTATCACCTACCGATCCTTTTTGGTTCTTGCGGGGGTTAGTACCAATCTATCCTGGGCAGGTCGGATCCTCTATGGGTCTTCAGGGGGTTAGTAGCTATCGACCTCGGGTGCATCATATCATGTGTCGGTCTGCATGGGTTAGAACCTATCGATCTGGTGTGGGTCAGACATTGTATGGTCATCAATAATTTCTCTTTATAGAATAAGATGATAATGCTTTACGACTAATCATCTAAACTTATGTACTTTAGTTATACCTAGTTTTGAGATAAGTCTATTCCTTTGTGTTCGATGTCATTTTTGTGGTATTACATTGTGTAATTCTAAGAGTCCTTCAGGGGTCTTGGGGTCCCAACAGGGTGTTGTTATAGAAACCCCTGCATGGGATTCGCCTGCACCTAGTTGTGTATTGTGCAGAAGATGGCAGCCTTGACTGAGACTTGGGGAGCTAGGACCTGATGGTAGATGGCAGTGACGGTTGATGAGGAGAGTTGTGTAGATGAGTTGTACCTACCCTTCAAGTAGGATCCTCAGTGGAAAATAACAAGATATGTTTTCTCTTTTCTTATGTAGTTTTATCTTATCAGTTGGTGTTTTATTCAAAACCCTTTACATTCAGTAAAAACCATTACTACTATGGTTTTACTTTGTGGTTTCATCTTTTTGTGTTCTTGGACTGTGTGTTTGTACATGTTTAAAGGAAATTCCTTCCAGTTTTTGGGATATGCCATTCTGGTTCTAGTCTCCAATTCCTATACTATGGAAGGAAGGATTCAGGAAGTCACAGAACGGGCCCCGGGGTACAGGTCATAAAAAATTGGTATTAGTGGAGTCGGTTCTGCTGAAAACTAGGACTCTGATCCTTCTAATGGATCAATAGCGTCCTGTTTTTTAGTGTGGTTTTCAGTTCTGTGAGTCTAGTGTTTATGCGAAGACTGAGTTATCCATACACCAAACCCTAAATTCTGATTTATGACTTGGTGCACGATAACATTGATTGTGTGTGTTTTGGAAAAGTTTTTACCTTGATCTCTTTTGAGTCAGCTCACCTGGTATAACTTATTGACAACGGCACACCAAATTCTTTTTAGGATATCGCCACATAGACAGCCATCCAAGATTCCTGAGAGAGTACACAATGACGGACCACCGAGTGACGAGGTTTTGGTGCAGTTCCCTCTTACAATGTTATCACCTTCATGTGGTGAACCAGTTGTACCACCACCCGTTGTTAAGAAGTTTCCACTGGCCCCACTAGTGGATAGTGCACACTGACTGAGCGGGTTTCACATGATCCAATGACAGAGGCCTCTAATGTTTTGAGTCGAGATAGATTCACAGATAGCTGAGGACTACATGGAGGCTGTGGCATGAGTTTTTCACCTAGTTGGGACACTAGTAGCGCATATGGTGATCCTAGATGATTTTCTTTTCCGGGGCAGAGTAGAAAGATGGTGGGTCCTGATGCTACAGTTACCTGAAGAGGCAACAGTAACCTATACAAACATTGAGAGCCTATTAAATGGAGAGTTCATCCCAGCGACACTACTCTCTATGCATTTTCAAGAGCTGCTGCACTTACAACAGGGTATCCTGACAGTAGCCCAGTACTCAGTGATCTTCACTAACCAATCATGCTAATCCACTGACATGATACGAGACCCATTCTTCAGGGCATGGACCTTAGATCAGTGTCTCCAGTAAGAGATCAGAGCGTCGATGATATCACTGAATATCCTAATACAGGATGGAGTGGTTGAGGGAGAATTGCTATCGGAGAGCTTCTTAGCTTATCAGGCACTGACGACGAGAGCCTCCACTAGACGACATGTTAACGAGTCAGCTGTAAGAGGCAGTAGGACAATGATGCAAGGGTCTAAGTGGGCCAGACCCTCTGGTGGACAACCCCGAGATGCAGGGTCGGAGTTGTGGAACTTACGAGGTAGAGGAGGTTAGTGTGGAGATAGAGTGTTCTTTGAGTACGGCGGGTAGGACCACATGGCGTGCGACTAATCGACCTGTCATACTAAAAATAAATAGACGATCAAGGGAACACTGATAAAAAGGCATTTATTTTATAGATGTAGTCTGCAGGGCGGTGGAAAAGGTAGAAGAGATGGACGTGCAATAGGCGGTGGGCGGCGATTTGAGGTTCTACCGCCACTACTACCTGGTGGTCCACCTCGACCACAGGGAGCAGTTGGAAAGGGGAGGGAACAGCTACAAAAAGCAAAGGCCTACGACCAATGCTACCCAGAGATGATTAGAGTTATGATTTGTTTCTATTCCACCATTGTTGTAGTACTTATAGACATAGGTTCCAGTCACTCTTTCATTTCCACGACACTCGTTCGGATCTCAGAGATTCCGATGGAGCCGTTCGCTCGATCCTAGCAATTTCAGACTCCTATGGGAGAAGCTTCGATGATTATACACTGGTATAGGCTGTGTGAGCTCACTCTAAGATTTGAGAGCTTAGGCTGATATTTTTTAGTAGCGGAGACAAGGCATTATGATGTCAGCATGCATATAGACTGGATATCCATATTCAATGCTTAGATCAAATTTTTTAGGCACAAATTGTGGTGTGTTAGCGATGCTGGGATCAGTTTGGCCTTCACAGTTGAGGGGGGAACATTTTCAGTATAGGATGGACTATCTTGGAGGAGGGTGTGGCCAGTTAATCATTAGTTTTCTAGCCTCACCTTCCGAAAAGTTGACGTGAGGAGTCTGAGTTAACCAATAGTGGTGGGCTAGTATGCTGATGTCTTCCCTAATGATGTTCTCCGAAAAAATCCTGACAAAGATTTAGAAATTCACATTGACCTGTGGCTTAGGAAAACATCAATATCTATAGAATAATATCATATGAATCTCATGGAGCTTCGTTAGATCAGGGTACAGTTGGAGGACTTATA
Source organism: Viscum album (assembly GCA_963277665.1). Lineage (NCBI taxonomy): Eukaryota > Viridiplantae > Streptophyta > Magnoliopsida > Santalales > Viscaceae > Viscum > Viscum album. Next base: position 531,546,757 of record OY728146.1, read on the forward strand.
GATAAATGGGTTCGTAAGTCCCAGTATTTCCCTATGGGCATCATCGATCATATTTTCCAAGAAGGAAGATGCGAGTTTAAGGATTTGTGTGGACTAATAACACCACATCTCGGGGAATAAGAAGAACTAGTATCCTCTTTTGGGGATCAATGATCTATTCGACCAGATGAAGGGAGCTGGTTAGTTTTTGAAAATAGTACTCATATCAGACTATCACCAGCTCCGGGTAATAGACAAGGAAATACTGTAGTTAGCCATAGGATGTCGGTATGGACATTATGAGTTCTTGGTGATGCATTTAGATGTTACCAATTCTCCAATAGTGTTCATCGGGGTCATGAACAGGATATTCTATAAATACCATGATCACTTCGTAGTGGACTTCATTACAACATCTTGATATACTCCGCATCAGAGGAGGAGCATGTCACGTACCTGTAGATATTTCTAGATACACACTAAGGTCACTAGATTTATGAAAAGCTATCGAAGTTCCAGTTATGGATACAGGAATTCCACATCCTAGGGTATGTTATCTCATAGGTTGTAGTCATAGTGGATCCGGAAAATATTGAGGAAGTTCTTTTTTCGGAGCCACCCAAGACTGTGAACAAGGTGAGTTGTTTCATGGGATTGGTTGGGTGCTACCAGAGATTTTTAAATGACTTCTACAGGGTGTTTCCACCCCTTTTAGTCTTGATGAAGATGAGTTAGTCTTTATTTTGAATGGAGAAGTTACAAATGAGCTTTCAGTAGCTGAGGTAGAGACTAAAGACTGCCCCCATCATGGGCCTACCAAAAGAGGGTGTTAGGTATTTAGTGTACTACGATGCATCAGGGACTGGACTAGGTTGTGTCCTGATGCAGGAGAGATAGATTATCAACTACATCTCATGGAAGTTGAGACAAAATGAGCTGAACTACACTACCCATGACCTTGAGTTGGCAGCAGCGGTCTTTGCACTAAATATGTGTAGCACTACTTGATGGGTGAACTGTTTACTATTTACTCTGATCCCAAGAGTATCATATATATAATCTCATATAAAGACCTAAACCTGAGACAGTGATGGTGGCTAGAGATCCTTCAGGAATATGAATTTGAGATAGTATATACTCCTTGGAAGGGGGATGTAGTAGCAGACGCACTTAGAAAGAGGTTTGGTCTACAACTGCTGAGTGAGGTGACAGAGCAGCTAGCCACGTTACAGATATCCTTTATAGATGGAGACGGAGAAACTTACCTTCAGTCTATGACTGCCAATCCCCCACTTCTATAGTGATCATGGGAGGCATAGCTAGTGGACATTTACTTTGAGTCCCAATGTTCTCAGATATCCTTAGGATAGGTTCTTGAAGGATTTTTTGAAGATGTGGAGAACGTCATCCTCTTCAGAGGACGAACCATGGTACTAGTGAGGCCATAAGAAGAGTTATTGAGGGAGTTCCATAAATCCACTTTATAAGTACATCATAGAGTGTAAAATATGTTCCATGACTTACAATGTCAGTACTAGTGGCCAGGGATGAAGAATGAAGTGGCAGCGCTTGTATCCCGATGCCACAAAATTCAGCATGTGAAAGCCGAGCAACAGGTTCTAGTGGGATTTGCTCAGCCACATGAAGTACCATATTGGAAATGGGATGGTATCTTCATGGACCTAATGATAGGGCTCCCACATATGATTAGGGGTCAAGATTTAATCTAGTTGATTTTTGACCAACTCACCTAGTCAACCCCCTCCCTACCCTGCAGAGAGTAGTGATATGTAGAGGGCTTGGGATGCCTCTATATGCAAGTGATTGTGAGACTACACAGGGTTCCCTTGATGATCATCTTAGATCATGACACAATTTTTACACCCCCTTTATGAAAGGGATTGCAAGAGGAATTTAGGACTCAGCTACGTGTGTCCACCACCTTCCATCCTCAGACAGATGGTCAGATAGAGCGGACCATATAGGCACTTGAGGACATTATTCGGTCTTGTGTCCTTGATTTTGGACATAGTTGGGAGGACCACCTGCCCCTAGTGGAGTTCGTATACAAAAATAAATATAACTCCACCATTGGAAGGGCTCCATTTGAAGCCTTGTACAAACGACCATGAATATCAACTCTTTGTTGGAATGACCCAGGGGAGTCAGCACCTATGTGTCCAGAGTTGGTACAAGAAACCATAGAGATGTTGTTGATAATCAAGGAACAGATGGAGACTTTTTAGATTAGGCACAAGTCTTATGCCGATAGGTGACAGAGACCCATAGAGTTTGAGGAGGGAGACTATGTCTTTCAATGGGTATCACCCCAATGGGGATTGAAGAGGTTTGGAAGGGGCGACAAGAAATCTATGAGGTTCATCAGACCCTTCCAGATCCTCAGCACAATAGTCAAGGTGGTATAAAATCAAGATCTTCCCCTAGAGATGCACCGAGTGCAAAATGCATTCCACATGTCATAGCTGAGGATATATGTGCATGATCCATCGCATGTTATCGACTGGGGTGAGTTGGACATCAATGATGAGTAAACGTTAGTAGAGTTCCTTGTGGAGATAGAGGATCGTCAAGAGTGGGTACTTTATGTGCGGATGATTCATCTAGTGCGACTTCGTTGGAAGCACGTGAATCTCTTGGAGATCACATGGTAGTGGGAGGCTTAGATAAATGCTCAGTACCCCCATTTTTTTTAGTAGTTTTGCTTTAGATTTCAGGGAATAAAATCCTTAAGGTGGGAAGAATCTAAAGACATAGAAATTCCATGTATAGTTTTTATAAAATTATTTGGGATTATTACGAATCCACAAAAATTGACATCGAGTGATTCCAAGGACCGATGTTCCCAAAATTAAATTTTAAACTTTTTTCAAGGTATGTATAGTAAAATTATAGGCATAATTTTATATCTTTTGAACTGGTGATCATAAGTGAAATATGGGAGAACTGTTTAATCCATTGCACCATGATTTGCTTAATGGAATCTTCACTTCGACTGCAGTAGGTCGGTAGAAAAAGATAAATTTTAGACATTATAAAAATCTTAACAATGTTATTTTAATTTTTTCGGTAACTGTTGAGAGGTATTTAAGGGACCCATAACATGTAAAGACATTTAATGGATTGACTCTTCTATTTTGTAACCATGATGTTCCAACATTAAATGTGTTTCATAATTTAACTGCATTAATGTCATGAAATGAATTTAAATCCCCCATCTATTTAATATAAGTTTAGGAGTGGGATTTTGGAATTACGGTGAGGAACCTATGAAGATGTTTTGTAGCAACTTCAACCGGGGAATGGTAGCTTGGACAACAATATCAAAGGAATCGAATCAGGAATGACGAACGTCGGAGGCTTCGTCAGGTGCAGATTCTCCTTCCACCACCGCGACATATCCAGTGAAATATATGGTAAGGGGTTTATTTATTAAATATTATCATTGAGTAATTGAATAATCTCTTTTTTGTTATAATGCTAATGTGGAGGGCGTGAGCCAAAAAAACTAGGTAAGACCCTCCACCTCTTCGTTCCAAATGCGTTATTTAGGGGACAATTTTCGAACTTGACGGAGAGCTGAAACCAAGATGCAGACAACAACAACGACATCTCAGGAGGCCCATAGAAACGTTCATAAGGAAAAATTGACCACTAGAGAACACTGGGTGGCCCGCAGAATTCCCTCCGGCATGGCACCGATGTAGCGGCAGTGGCGGCCGGTGACCAACACGGGCTGAACGCGAAAGGAGGTGATGCCACTCGGCGCCACAATGGTTGGATTGGTGGCCGCATCTCGGTCAGTCGTGGATGTGGGAGGCGACGCTCTATTGTGTAATGATGTGAGTAGGTCATGGCTACGAAGTCATAACGATGGAGGGGACCTTCACCCTACGGGTCCCATTGGTGATGAGGCGGCGCCACCTGGAGCGGCCATTTAATGCACCAAAGTGCTCATTGAGATGTTCTAGAGGCGGACCGAGCCGCCGCAACCCTGCCTAGTCAGGGCAGGTCAGGCTGAAATGTGGCCCCACCCAACAGAGACGGGCTAGGATGGGTTGGGCTGGGCTAGGATGGACCTGTTGTAACACCCCAGGTAAATAAAGAGTATGACATTTTCACATTTATCCATATTTGTGAATAAAATATTAATATGACTTTAATGGGGATGCTATGCTCGATGGCGTACCCAACACACAACAACGTGTTTCTTGGGAATATTACGTTTCACTCTAATAATAAAATAATATTATTTTAAATAGTAGTTAACGCCTAGCCGTTGTAATGGAGGGGATGAACATAACTAACTACAAAATAATTATATATGTTTGTCAAATATTTTTACTTTTTACAATAAATGTTAGAGGATTAAAAATGCGAATGAATCCAATTTTAAGCGTAAACATTTTATTATTCCTTAAAAGGTCGATTAACCGCCTTTTGATGGAAAACCTCTTTTAAATCAACTTTTTGACAATTTAATGTGTTATATTTGACAAAGTAAAATTCTTCTCTAGAATCAGGACATCAAAATTTTCTTTGTGTAAATTTTTGGTATTTTTCTGGAAAAGTTCAATTTTTAATGAATAGTGAAAAATGTTGTATTTTAATTCAAAACCTCTTTTTAATATAATTTATTTATATTATTAGATTATCTTTTGAATTGGTTTTAAAGTGAAATTATAATATATATTTACCATTTAATCCAATAGTGTTCATTGGAATTAATTTCACTTTAAAATCGAACTTAAACTTGTGTCAATCTTTTGATACATTTTGTTTCATAAAAACACGCTATTTTTTTTGACATCAGGAATTAATTATTAAATTAATTAGTGCAACTTATATGTTTTAAATTTTGTAAAATAGAAATCATTTTTGAATTTGGAATATCAAATATAGCTAAGGGTGAATTTTTGGTAATTTTCTGAAAACATCAATTTTTGATTAATAGTGAAACCACTAAGTGGTACTTATAAAAACTGATTTTCTGTTTAAATGAAATTTTTCCAACTTTTTATTTTGAATTTCAAAAATCCGACATACTTGGTTGTCATTAAGAAGTAAAATGTGGTTCAATGGGATTAAAATAATTTTTTGTTGAATAGTAACTTATTAAGTTTTTAATCGTGATTAGAGGTAATTAGTGTAGTTTAAGGTAAGAATAATGTTGAAATAAAATGAAATGACCTAGACACATATCCTACCCTCATTTGATGTGTCATGGCTGACCAAGAAATCCATGGGTCAACTTGGGGACCCCATGGAGCCACTTTGGTTGGAAAATGACATAAATACCTTTTTATTTAATGTTAAAGTAAAAATGACACAAACATGAAAGGTTTTACTAAAAAAATTACATGGGGTTACACAAGTCATATTTTTGACTATAAATATTCATTGGAAATCTAAAAATATTTCCTACATCATAGTGTTTTTTTTATAATTTTTAGACATTAAATAAATTAAATTATTTATGACATCATGATGATGCAGTGACGACCTCATTATTTAGCGATTTAAATAAAATGGAATGATAATGTAATATCTAAGACCTAAACATGTAAAAAACCAATTGTATGGGTGTATTTAGAACCCTTACCACCTTATCCTCGAAACACAACAATGTGGGACCATTAAAATCCGAAACGCATTCTAAAATAAAGTAACATTTCTTTACTTTCCAAGAGTGCCCCTCCTCTCCTCTTATAAAAGGCCCCCACCTCTACCTCCTTATCCACACCTCTCAATCCTTTGGCTCGGCCAAAACCTGCCCATTTAATCTCTCCACATCCCTCTATAACTCCTTGAGGCCTCACTTTGGGCAGAATCCTTTCCAAGGAATCCTTTGAGCTCCAATCAAAGGAAGTTACCCGATTTAAAGGTAGTGTCTTCACTTGTGTCCTTTTGTTTTCTTTTTCTTCTCCAACCCCCTAAAATCTTTTTATTCATTTATTTTGTAACAAATACAGTATCTTCAATATACCAGGATGTTTTTATAAAAATTATTCGAGCTACACTTTCACACACCTACATCTAATGGTTAAAGAACATACTGTTTCCGTGGATGGCGAATTTCTGCCTCCCGAAACGATGATTGTTCAACATTTTTTTAACACCTTCAAAGGTGGTCATTAAGATGTCACTATATTTATATATGATATATAATATCTTTATTTTTTTCCTTATGCTTCTGTATTTTTCATTTATGTCATACCTTTATGTTTTCCATTATAGATAAACGCGATATCTTCATTTTAGGAAGTGCGGACTACCACCCACTCAAAGTGATTTGATTCGTTAATGCCATATGTGGGTCGTATAATGGATTGAATTAATGGTATTAAATATTTTATCATACTGTAATTATAATATACCTTTATATATTTATTATTTCATTCAATTTAATACAAAAAAAATAAATGAAAGTAGCGTTCATGCGTACGTACGGCTTACCGTCTCCATGAACGGTACATTTCAATTCTTATCTCCAAATGTTATGTACTATTATAAGTACATATATATAATGGATATATATGTAATATATTACATCTAAATGATGGGTATCATTCTGTAATTATAATATATATATATCTCTCATTTTTTTTTAATTCCATTAATATGGAAAAAAAATGAAAGTAGCGTTCATGTGTACGTACGGCCTACCTTCTCCATGAACGGTGCTTTTAATATTTTATCTCCAAATGCTATGGAATAGTATAAAAAGAGTATATACTAAATTTATATGATATTTAAAACATAAATACTATTCTGGAGATGATTTACCTATAACTACATGGAAATATCTTTTCCAACAAGCTCAATTTTTACTCATGTATTGAACATCGACAAAAACATCTGATACAAACTCACTTTATTAACCAATTATTATAACATTATAATATGTGATATGAACTCAATAATAATATTTAAAGGAGGTAATTAATAAATTATAAATTGACCTAATTTTATTATTTAGGATATTAAAGAATGATTGAGTCATGTCGGACATGAGGTAAGGGATCATACTCTTCTATTTCTTTTTAAGTACACTCTTTTATGTCATTCCTTTTAAAGATCATATTTCTTCTTATTGGGATGTTCTTTTATATTACTCTAAGTTTAATTTTTATGTTCATGTGATGAGAGACCCTATTCTCTCTCATCAATCCATTTTGGAAGTTTTGAGTGGCGCCGTTAGGCTGCCGAATTTTCGTAAGAGATCCATCCTCTCTATTTTTTTTAAGTACTCTCATTTATGTCATTTCTTTTAATCCCATATTTCTTATGTTTGGGGTTGTTCTTTTATATTACTCATAAATTAATTTTTATTTTCATATTATGGGAGACCCAATTTGATCTCATAAATCCATTTTTGGAAGTTTTAAGTGGCGCCGTCAGGATGCTGAGTTTTCGTAATGTATTTTTCATCTCACTTTTATTCCCGTGACATTTATGCTACGTTTGCCACTATTTCATTTGAGTGGTGTATGTACTGCCCATTATTATACACTTTTTGTAGTATAATTTAATTTATGGGTATTTACATCTTCATTGTATGACCCTTCTTCCATGGGGTGTACTTTTCGAAAGTTACCCAACTCGGTAAGGGGACCTTTCACCCTCCTTTTTTTAAAAGAATTCTTTTGTTATGTCTTTTAATTCACATACTATTATATTGGGATATGTTTTTCTATATCCTTATTTATGTAAATTTTATGTCCAAGTGATGAGATCCCCTTTATCTCTCTCATCAACCCTTTTTGTAAAATTTTATGTGACGTCGTTAGGCTGTTGAATTTTACAAAGGGAACTTCTTAACCCAATTTCGATTTCTTTGGGTTCAACATATAGTTATTGAATATGTCATCCATTGAATATGTTTGAATGACATTTTATTGTTTTACACTTAATATACACTTATATTAGGTGTATTTATATTTTTCACACATAATTATGAGATTGATTTATCCTTAATTTAAGGATTCCTTCTTTATAATGGATTTCATCCCATTTTACATTTCTTTTGAGACTTTATTGTTGTTATGCACCAATTCACTCTTATATGGTGTGTATATTGTCCTTTGACATATTATATCATGAATCCATTTATTCTCATTATATTATAAATTTCGTATTAAATGTTATTCGACAATTTTTTGTATTCAAGAGTCTCCGATTTTGTTAAATACTCTTTAACAAAAATATCGTTTTAAATCTTTTAAAGATTTATTATTCTAAATCTTTATCTTTAATGTCCATGTTTTCAAAATGGTTTTTAGTATTTATTTATATAGAAATTAATGTTTTAAAATTATAATTCCATTAAAATCTTTAAAGTGGTATGGGACACTTTGATTCAAAAATCTCTTTTAAATGGTTTTTTAAAATGGATTGATTAATTCAATATCTGGGAATTACTTATTGTGATTGAAAATGAAATGTTGTTATTGAAATGTCTATATTTTTAATATTTTATGTTTAATGATGGTACTTGGACACTTTACGGGTGGTTACGTGATAAACCATATGACGGGTGGTGTTGTGAATACCAGGATGGGTGGTTACGTTATAACCTCCAATGCATTGGGTATGGAAGTTGGTCGTATGGCTATTACATTAATTATGTGTGGAAGTCGGCCATATGGATATTCCATTAAGTATGTCTGGAAGTCAACCTTATGGTTATTCCACTTATGTATGTTAATGTCCCATGTTTCCTTTATATGTTATGTGATCTTTATATGGGTTTTATGGTAATATTTTGGTTACAGAAGGGTCAGTAATGAACTTTTATTCAGTGAAGAGTTTTTATTACTTCGAAAAGGTGAAAAGTATAACTTTGATAAATTATACATGGTTTACTTGTTGTTTTGAAAAACTAACAGTTTTCATTCTTTGTGTATCCCTTACTGAGATTTTTTATGCTCATCCTAGGTTTTTGAATTGTTTTTCACAGGACTTAACGTGGAATAGGGTCAAGGATGGGATCAAGGGAAAGTCATGCTACCTAAAACATGGAACTAGACATGTTTCTTTTTAAGAGTTTTTATTTTATGGAAACTTAGTAGAAGTTTCTACTTTGTAATCTTTTGAGATGTAATAGATATTTCCTAATTCTCTAAAACTCTAAACCTGAAAAGATCCTCAATGTGAATTATTCATTTAATTCAAAATTAAGTAAGGATTAAGGTTGGGGTCTTATAGATGGTATCCAAGGTCAGTTTAGATAACTTTAGAGGTTAGGGTATCCTCTAAGCATAAGTGACATTACCATAATGGTTAGGACTTCAGAAAGAGTCCTAGTTTTAGATAAAGTGAATGAGTAAGTATATATTAGTGTTTTCCTTCCTCATTAGTACATGCTGGTTTTGTTGATATACTCACACTAGAATTTCTGTTTTTAGTGAATGGATGGATCTAGCAGGCACCAAAGAGATAACAGGTTTGAAGGAAACTGTGGTGGTTCTCTGATTAAGATACTAGATAAAATGGGGAATTCAATGAGGAAACTCGTGGTTGTTCTAAACCAACTATCAAGGAGTCATGATCAACCATTGAACCTTGGTATGTTCTGTAATGCATCATGTACGAGATGACCAATCGATGTGGAAGTTCAGGTAATAATTATAAAGGTAACCATTAGAGTTTATATGATCCTTACTTTTGAGGTACTTATGGGTTATTATATGATATGCAGGAAAATGAAATGCATGAGATAAACTTGAGGTTAAAATATGTTATGATCATTTTTGATGATTTTATCTCATTTTGGGGAATGTTTTAAAATTATATAGTTTTGGAAAAAGGAAAACACGCAGACCGTGTGACAACCCATCGCGTCGGACAAAGCTGCGAGAATCGAACCCACAACCAAAGTGTGACTGGTATTTATCGCCTACCACTGGACTATGTGAAGTCCCTGGTTAGTTTGAATAATTATTTTTATTTAGATGATTTTAGGAATCAAGAGAAAGTTTATTTTGGGTTATCTATGGAAATGATTAACCTATCATGGAGGATATGTGCTTAGGTTAATTACTTTTCAATATGAGACTTTAAGAGTAATTGATGTTATTTGGAGATAAGTGTTAATTTGTTCCTTGGAAGACTATGCGACTAAATCCTTCAAATATTTGGGTTTCAATATTAGTTTGGTTTACATTGAAGTATTTTATGGACAATTTGTTTATTGAATGGTCTTTGTTGAACTTTGGGTATTGTTTGATAAATTTTGGAGATTAAGAATGGATTTTATTTTTTTAAAGGATTATCCTTTTTGGGTATTATCTAATATTGTACTAACATTTTTGGATTTGGTTTTGGTTAAGGTATAATGATATGGGAAGTATATAGTTATCTTTTGTGGATTAGGTGATTCTCTAGAAGTTTATTATAGTACTCTTAATGTGAATAAGTCTTCCTAAATAATCATCTTTTGGGGAATGTATGAGTTTGTGTAAGAAATCTAGTAAAAGTTGAAAGTCAACATGACAAGTAAGTATGTTTCCTTAAGATCAAAAATAAATTCCTCAATGGAGAGTAACTTAAAACAAAAGTGTTGTCTGTTAACTTTTTCCTACTTGGGAATCTAATACCGTTTAACCCATCACAAGTTTTTGATTCTCTTATGGTTAACTTTCTCCTAGACATGTTTACTATCACTCTCCATCAGAACATGACCCTTTGTTTTTTTCCTCCATGTCCATATTTTCATACTTGGAATCCTACTATGGGTTAACTCGGGTGACCTTTGTACTTATCTTTCTTTATTTTAAAGTGATTGTTTTAATGACTCTTGTTTCGATGTGGGATTTTCAATGAAGTTTTCAAGCCCAATTTTAAAATTGCGAGGATGCAATTCCCAAAAGGGGGAAAGGATGTAACACCCCAGGTAAATAAAGAGTATGACATTTTCACATTTATCCATATTTGTGAATAAAATATTAATATGACTTTAAAGGGGATGTTATGCTCGATGGCGTACCCAACACGCAACAACATGTTTCTTGGGAATCTTACGTTGCAATCTAATAATAAAATAATATTATTTTAAATAGTAGTTAAAGCCTAGCCGTTGTAATGGCGGGGATGAACAAAACTACCTAAAAAATTATTATATATGTTTGTCAAATATTTTTACTTTTTACAATAAATGTTAGAGGATTAAAAATTCGAATGAATCCAATTTTAAGCGTAAACATTTTAATATTCTTTAAAAGGTCGTTTAACCGCCTTTTGATGGAGAACCTCTTTTAAATACACTTTTTGACAATTTTATGTGTTATATTTGACAAAATAAAATTCTTCTCTAGAATCAGGACATCAAAATTTACTTTGTGTAAATTTTTGGTATTTTTCCGGAAAAGTTCAATTTTTAATGAATAGTGAAAAATGTTGTATTTTAATTCAAAACCTCTTTTTAATCTAATTTATTTATATTATTAGATTATCTTTTGAATTGTTTTTAAAGTGAAATTAGAATATATATTTACCATTTAATCTAATAGTGGTCGTTGGAATTAATTTCACTTTGAAATCGGACTTAAACTAGTGTCAATCTTTTGATACATTTTGTTTCATAAAAACAAGCTATTTGTTTTGACAGCGGGAATTAATTATTAAATTAATTAATGAAAATTATATGTTTTTAATTTTTTAAAATAGACATAATTTTTCAATTCAGAATATCAAATATAGCTTAGGGTGATTTTTGGGTAATTTTCTAAAAAACTTCAATTTTTGATGAATAGTGAAACCACTAGGCGGTACTTATAAAAACTGATTTTCCGTTTAAATGAAAGTTTTCCAACTTTGTGTTTTGAATTTTAAAAATCCTACATACATGGTTGTCATTAATAAGTAAAATTTGGTTCAATGGGATTAAAATAATTTTTTGGTGAATAGTAACTTATTAAGTTTTTAATCGCGATTAGAGGTAATTAGTGTAGTTTAAGTTAAGAATAATGGTTTAATAAAATGAAATGACCTAGAAACATGTCTACCCTCATTGGATGTGTCATGGACGACCAGTAGAATCCATGTGTCAACTTTGGGACCCCATGGATCCACTTTGGTTGGAAAATGATATAAATACCTTTTTATTTAATGTTAATGTAAAAATGACACAAACATGAGATGTTTTACTAAAACAATTTTTACATGGGGATATACAAGTCATATTTTTTATTATAAATATTAATTGGAAAGCGAAAAATATTTCCTACTTCATAGTATTTTTTTTATAATTTTTATACATTAAATAAATTAAATTATTTATGACATCATGATGATGCAGCGATGACCTCATTATTTAATGATTTAAATAAAATTAAAAGATAATGTAATATCTAAGACCTACACATTTACAAAATCTATTGGATGGGTGGATTTCGAACCCTTGTCACCATATCCTCGAAACACATCAATGTGGGACCATTAAAATCCGAAACTCATTCTAAAATAAGGTAACATTCCTTTACTTTCCAAGAGTGCCCCTCCTCTCCTCTTATAAAAGGCCCCCACCTCTACCTCTTTATCCACACCTCTCAAGCCTTTGGCTCGGCCAAACCCTACCCATTTCATCTCTCCACATCCCTCTATAACTCTGTGAAGCCTCAATTTGGGCATAATCCTTTCCAAGGAAGCCATTGAGCTCAAATCAAAAGAAGTTACCCGATTTAAAGGTAATGTCTTCACTTGTGTCCTTTTGTTTTATTTTGCTTCTCCAACCCCCTAAACTCTATTTATTCATTTATTTTGTAACAAATCAAGTATCTTAAATATACTAGGATGTTGTTATAATAATTATTCGAGCTATACTTACACACACCTACATCTAATGGTTAAAGAACATACTGTTTCTGTGGATGGCGAATTTCTGCCTCCCGAAACGATGATTGTTCAACATTCTTTTAACACCCTCAAAGGTGGCCATTACGATGTCACTATATTTATATATGATATATAATATGTTTAGGTTTTACTTAATCTTCTGTATTTTTCATTTATGGCATACCTTTATGGTTTCCATTATGGGTAAACGCGATATCATCATTTTAGGAAGTGCGGACTACCGCCCACTCAAAGTGATTTGATTCGTTAATGCCATATGTGGGACGTATAAAGGATTGAATTAATGTTATTACATATGTTATAATATTGGAATTATAATATACCTTTATATCTTTATTATTCCATTCAATTTAATACAAAAAAAATGAAATAAAAGTAGCATTCATGCATATGTACGGCATACCGTCTCCATGAACGGTACATTTCATTTCTTATCTCCAAATGTTATGTACTATTATAAGTGCATATATATAATGGATATATATGTAATATATTACATATAAATTATGGGTATCATTATGGAATTATAATATATATATCTCTCATTTTGTTTTAATTCCATTAATATGGCAAAAAAATGAAAGTATCGTTCATGTGTACGTACGACCTACCATCTCCATGAACGGTGCTTTTAATTTTTTATCTCCAAATGCTATGGAATAGTATAAAACGAATATATACTGGATTTATATGATATTTAAAACATAAATAATATTCTGGAGATGATGTACCTATAACTACATGGAAAATTCTTTTCCAACAATCTCAATTTTTACTCATGTACTGAACATCGAAAAAAACGTCTGATACAAACTCACTTTATTAACCAATTATTATAAAATTATAATATGTGATATGAACTGAATAATAATATTTAAATTAGGTCATTAATAAATTATAAATTGACCAAATTATATTATTCAGGAGATTAAAGAATGATCGATTCATGTCGGACACGAGGTAAGGGATCATACTCCTCTCTTTCTTTTTAAGTACACTCTTTTATGTCATTCCTTTTAAAGATAATATCTCTTGTTATTGGGATTTCTTTTATATTAATCTTACTATAATTTTTATGTTCATGTGATGAGAGACCCTATTCTCTCTCATCAATCCATTTTGGAAGTTTTGAGTGGTGCCGTTAGGCTGCCGAATTTTCGTAAGAGATCCAACCTCTCTATTTTTTTATGTACTCTCATTTATGTCATTTCTTTTAAGCCCATATTTCTTATGTTTTGGGATGTTCTTTTATATTCCTCATACTTTACTTTTTATGTTAATATTATGGGAGACCCTTTTTTATCTCATAAATCCATTTTTTGGAAGTTTTAAGTGGTGTTGTCAGGCTGCCGACTTTTCGTAAGGGATTTCTCATCTCACTTTTATTCCTGTGACATTTATGCTACATTTGCCACAATTTCCTTTGAGTGGTGTATGTACTGCCCATTATTATCCACTTTGTGAAGTATAATTTCATTTATGGGTATTTAAATATTTATTTTATGACCCTTCTTCCATGGGGTGTACTTTTCCAAAGTTACCCAACTCGGTAAGGGGACCTTTCACCCTCTTTTTTAAGGCCTCTTTTGGTATGTCTTTTAATTCACATACTATTATGTTGGGATATGTTCTTATATATCATTATTTATGTAAATTTTATGTCCAAGTGATTAGATCCCCTTTATCTCTCCCATCAACCCTTTTTTTAAAATTTTATGTGATGCCGTTATGCTGTCAAATTTTACCAAGGGAACTTCATAACCCAATTTCGATTTCTTTGGGTTCAACATGTAGTTATTGAATATGCCATCTATTGAATATGTGTGAGTGGCCTTTTATTGTTTTACACTTAATATCCACTAATATTGGGTGTATTTATATTTGTCTCACATAATTATGATATTGATTATTCCTTAATTTAAGGATACCTTATTTATAATGGATTTCATCTCATTTTACATTTCTTTTGAGACTTAATTGTTGTTATGCACCAATTCACTCTTATATGGTGCTTATATTTTCCTTTGACATAGTATATCATGAATCCCTTTATTCAAATGATATTATAATGTTCGGATTAAATGTTATTCCTCAATTTTTTTTATTCAAGAGTCTCTCATTTTGTTAAAAACACTTTAACAAAAATATCATTTTGAATGTTCTAAAGATTTATTATTCTAAATCAGTATCTTTAATGTCCATGTTTTAAAAATGGTTTTCAGTATTTATTTATATGTACAATAATGTTTTAAAATTATAATTCCATTAAAATCATCAAAGTGGTATGGGACACTTTGATTCAAAAATCTCTTTTAAATGGTTTTTGAAAATGGATTGATTAATTCAATATCTGGGAATTAATTATTGTAATTGAAAATGAAATGTTGTTATTGAAATGTTTATATTTTCAATATTTTATGTGTAATGATGGTACTTTGACACTTTACGGGTGGTTACGTGATAAACCATATGACGGGTGGTGCTGTGAATACCAGGACGGGTGGTTACGTTATAACCTCTAATGCATTGGGTATGGAAGTCGGCCGTATGGCTATTCTATTAAGTATGTGTGGAAGTCAGCCATATGGATATTCCATTAAGTATGTATGGAAGTCGACCGTATGGTTATTCCACTTAAGTATGTTTATGTCTCAAGTTACCTTTATATTTTATGTGATCTTTATATGGGTTTTATGGTAATCCTTTGGTTACAGAAGGGTAAGTAATGAACTTTTATTCCGTAAAGAATTTTTACTACTTCGAAAAGGTGAAAAGTATTACTTTGATAAAGTATACATGGTTTACTTTTTGTTTTGAGAAACTAACAGTTTTCATTCTTTGTGTATCCCTTACCGAGCTTTTTTATGCTCATCCCAGGTTTTTAAATTGTTTTTCACAGGACTTAATGTGGAATATGGTCAAAGATGGGATCAAGGGAAAGTCATGCTACCTAAAACATGGAACTAGACATGTTTATTTTTAAGAGTTTTTATTTTATGGAAACTTAGTAGAAGTTTCTACTTTGTAATCTTTTGAGATGTAATAGTGATGTCCTAATTCTCTAAAACTCTAAACCTGAAATGATCTTCAATGTGATTTATTCATTTAATTCAATATTAATTAAGGATTAAGGCTAGGGTCTTATACCTGGACTGGGTCAGGTCGACTCGAACTGGTTCAGGTTAGCCTAGGTCAGGTTTGGCCGGGTCGGACAGGACCTAGACCCTTCTTGGGCCCAGATACGCTCAAAAGGCCATTTCTTGTGAACCAGATCTTCATCTGATGAAACGTATGTCGCGCTGGGATACTTGTAGAGAGGCAAACTTATATAGAAGGCGTCTGGTTGACACACCATATAACTTATAGAGAAGACTTCCGGTTGACACACCATATATTGTGTTGGAACTGTTTTAATGTGACATATCACTAGGTAACATCTTAATGGGACTTTTTCCAGTTGATAAATGATGGATTTATTGAGGAGTGGTTTCTCCGGGAATCAAGCATTCTATGAGTGGGAATTAGTGGCTTGCTATGAGATGGACGATGGAGATAGATCATACAGAGGATAGTATCGATTGATCCTGTCAGGGTCAGCACATAGTGAGCCTATGTGGATCAGCACCTATATTTCCAATGTGGATCAGCACCTATAGACCCTGTGTGGATCTGTATCTAGCGACCATGTGTGGATCAACATCTAGCAACCCTGTGTGGATCAGTAGATAGCTACCTTGTGTGGATCACCACCTATCGATGTTGTGCGGATCAGCACCTTGCGATCCTGTGTGGATCATCACCTATATATCATGTGCGGATCATGAAGGTGTTAGTGCCTATCAATACATGGTGGGTTGGATCAAGTGTGGGTCTTGTGGGGGTTAGTACCTATCGATCTTGGGTGGGTCGGATCCTGTGTGGGTCAGTGGGGGTTTGTACCTATTGATCGTTTGTGTGTTAGACTCTGTATGATCCACATCAGTCCCTCTTGATAGAATAAGATGATTAAGCTTTTCGACCAATCATCTGCACTTATGTACTTTAGTTATACTTGGTTTTGAGCTGAGTGTTTTTCTTTGTGCTTTGTGTTTGAGATCATATTTTGTGGATTTTCTTTGTGGAATTCTGAGAGACCCTCAGGGGTCTTGAGGTCCCTACTGAGTGTTGTTATACTCACCCTTACACTGGCATCGTTGGAACCTTATTGTGCCATGTTCAGACGATGGGTAGCCTTGAATGAGACTCGGGGAGCTAGGAATCGATGGTGGATGGTGGTGACGATTGACTTGGGGAGCTGTGGAGACAAGAGGTACCTACCCTTCAGGTAGGATCCTCTGTGGATGATCTTAGATGCTATTTTTTATTTTCAAATGTAGTTGTATCTTCTCAGTTAGACTTTTATTTTGGCCTCTTTACATTAAATTCACACCTTTATTACTGATGTTTTACTTCGTGGTTATATATTATTGTGTCATTGGACTTTTTTTTGTAAAGGTTTTAAGGTAATGACTTCCCGTTGTTGGGATATTCCTTTCCAGTGCTAGTCTCCAACCCCTGTCCTATGGAAGAAGGGCTTGGGTTAGTCTTAGCATGTTTCCTAGGGGACGGGTCATGATAGAAACATGATAAAAAATCTGATGATTGAGAATAAGAAGTAATTGATGACTATCTATCACATATGGAATGAAATTTCAGATTAGGTAAAATAGCTATTTGGGAAAGCTTCCATTATATATTTTTTAATTATGGAATGTTTAAAAACAACGTTTCATGGTGTTCGAGAATGATTGATGGTGATGATGAGGTTCGTTATTCATAATATCAACAAAATAAATTCACCAAAAAAATATATTAAAAGTATAGAAATGTTTAGGGGAATAAATTTTAATGAAAAAAATATATCTGTAAGTAAAAGGTCACTAATAATGTTTTCTTGATGAATATATGATATTTTTTAAATCAGATTCAGATAATTCTGTGATGGTAATGGTTGAGAAAACTCAATCAGAATCATTAGAGTAAAATAAACTATAAGAAATTTTTTATTTCAAGGTATAACCCAATGGTTCACTTGAGGAGTTGAATTTTCAAATATAAAAAAGGATGAATAGTTTATTAGTCAATGAATCATCAAAATATATTAACTTACACAAATTTAAATTAATCAGTTAGAGGCAGATGAGAAAGAATAAACTGTTCTAAAAACAATAAAGAGGCCCTTTATTTCATAATTTATATTGGGGTGCATTCTGAGGTAATCATAGACCATAATTATTTTATTGACGAATGATATAAGTAGAATAAATCAATTAATGAAGAATTGTTTTCAACGATAAATAATTTTGTAAATAAAAAAATATTGGTGATCCCAAGATTAATCTATAGTTTTTAACATTATAAGATGAATAATTAAAGGATAATGCCAAAAGGGGATCATGGAGTCTCAAGAATCTTTTGAATAACCATATTCTTTACAACATGGAATTAATTGGAATTAGATTTGAGGAATAATCATATAAAAATTTAGATAACATAAAATAAAAGTGAAATAAAGAGTTTGGAGATAACTTTTAAACATTTATGTTTACATAAAAAATAATAAACTATTTAGAATTTGTTATCATGTGAATTAATGTTAACAAGATTTTCTCATATATTTAGTACCGTTTGATTGGTAACATAGGTTAGTATATAAGTAATTATGAGGTTGTAGAGACCTATCTAAAAGTATAGACACTAAAGTTTTATCAATGGAAAATAATGGAATATAATATATCCAATATAAGAAATTAATTTTTCTTGATATTTATTTATTGAAAAAATATTCATAATTATACTGATTTGTTGAATAGAAGTATTGGAAACAAAATTTATATAACATCACGGAGAATATCGATTCTGTTAATGGACACAAATAAAATAACAAAAATATACTACTCAAGAATAAGAGGTGGGGTTATTTAATGATCAAAATAAATATAATTAGGATTGATAATCAAATATTTTATAATCAACAGGGTATATCATAGAATTAAATTAATAATGAATGGAAATATATTCTAGAAGAAATTTCTCATAATGAAAAAAGTAACACAATAATATTTCTATATCTATTTCTCTATCAAATGATTATTAATTTTGATATATTTTGATAAATGCATCATAAAACTATAAAGAACCATGATAATTTTATTGGAATAAAATATTTTAATAGACATTAATACATTGTGAGTTTTTAATAAAACCCAATATAAATAAATGTACAAGTTTAGTAAATGCACATATATATAACACAAATATGAAATAATTATAATTGTGCTTATCCATGAATATTTTGAGCCCAACTACAACTATGGAAACAAATAAAAGAACTATGAATACAATAGGAATGAAAAGAGAAAACTAAATGAATTAATTTATGGGAAGTTTGAAAGGATATATATATTTATATATATGAATGTGATATTAAAATTATACAGATGATACTTGTCAAAATATAATATAATATATATATATATTAAATATATATACATTATATATATTTAAATTAATTTCATTTAAAATGAATAAAAAATCTTTTCAAGGCCAAAAGTATACTTTTCAAAAAAAAATGTATGAAATGTGCTTTTTTCATAATATATGTAATTAAACACTATTGATAAGTTATACTAATTAAATAAGTGTATTATAAATTCTACATACTGAAATAATATTAATTTAATTATGGTAACAATTAATTTAATGAGAAAAACTTATCTTTACTCTTCAAGAATACATTGCCATCAAAGATGGTTTTTATTTAATTTTAAGTGTAGATAATATAATTAATTTCTTACATTTTTATATATTTTACTCGATAAAATGGATATAATTTTTCAAATTGTAATATCTTTATTATCTTATAGTGAAATTTTGGAATTTTTCTAAAAATATTGATTTTTTAGTGAATAGTAAAAAATACAGGTTTTATAGTAAACTATAATTTCTTTTCAATAAATTTCAAAGACATATTTTATTTTGAATATTATTTTAAATTAAAATGTAATTAAATTATTTTTATATAATTAAATTAATTAAATAGGAATCAATATTATATTTTACTATGATATATTTTCATTTTTATTCTTCAAACACATTTTCCTAAAAAATATTTCATTGTATTTTATATATTTATATTAAAATTTATTTATTAAAATACTATAAATTTAATTTGAAAAAAAATTATATTTTTTTATTTAGATTAATAAAATTAGTTAAGTACTTATATTTAATTTTCATTCATTATAAATATCAACCCCAATTAATATTGGTCACATCTGTAAGGGTAAAACATGTAAAAAAGATTAAAAATATCGGATAAGAATATAAAATGTCCCAAAAACATTAGTTTATTTTATTTTATGAACTTATAAATATAAAAATACAATATTCTAAAAAATATCAATTTAGTGTCACTTTCCATTGATTAAAATTTTCTATTATTTTGAGTATAGGATAAATACAAAATGTCACTCTCTTGCTTCTAGTAGCTATAAAATTTTAATCTAGTGATAAAAACAAGTAATGTTTGGTTATAAATGGTTATTAGAAATGTGAATCAATTATTTTTATCATTTTATTTTTTTTTAAATTTTTTTGATGGAATAGTTATCTTAAATTTATATGCAAAGCTGACACAATGTTTATGTAAGAGAAAAATCAATTAATTCATTTTATAAAATTTAATGTCATATAATATGGATGATTTAATATCATTAAATAATATATTAGTCATATTAAACATATTAGTTTTGTTTTAAAATTTTATATTCTATTTCCATTAATTTCTTGATGTGTTTACTATCAAACTATGTGATTTGTCCAAAAAATAACTTTAATGGTATCTTATGTTAAATAAAATTTATATTAATTGATTTAAAGTTAATAGAAATTTATATTTATACAATATAATTGTATATATTCTAAAATATCAAATATTATCAATTTATGAATAATTTACCCTTTTATAGTAACTTTTATTTACCCAAAAAAATGTGACAAAGATAGATATCAATGTAATAGTCAAAAATATATATCAATAGTGTCATTAGTAGGAGTAGAGGGTTGATAATTACCTAAAACTATATGTAAATTATAATATGAGGGTAATTAGACCCATCATAATCTATTAAATTAAATATATAAAAATTGGGCCATATGAAAATTAAAAGTAATTTATAATAATTTATTACATTAGGATTTTTAATGGTTCCCTTACCCTCACTTATAAAAGGGAACCTACACATCTACCTTATTCAAAAAAATTGAGCCTTATATATTTTACAATTCATTACCTAATACTATTGTAACATAATTACCCATTTCATATATCCTTTACTATTACCAATATACTATCCTTTTACGGAATAATGTGTAAGTTAAAGAAGGTTTCTCATTGATGAGGTATAACTCTTAATATAGTACATTCAATTTTATTTATTCTCCTACCTCCCATAAATATATCATATAACTTATAAAATGTTTAATTATATAATTTAAATATACTATATTTTTATTATGATTATTTAAAAACTACTATCCACCTCATTCTCATCCTATGGTAATATAAAAAATGCTCGTCCGAAAATGTGGACTACCACCTCCATGATGTGATAAATTTTATTTTTCATCACTGATTATCATTGATGGTTTTAATGATGCATATATTGAATATATAATATTTTTATGATATTATTTTTTTCTATTATTTTTAATTATTTTTTACTTTTTCTTCTTTGATCCATCGAAAATTGGAAACATCACCCGTTCAGACAAACGAACTACGATCTCCATGATGTGATGTAATTCATTTTTCATTAACACTTTATATTTATAGATATAAAATTGTATATAATAATTACATATTATATTCATGAAATTATTATTAATATAGATGTTGCTTAGATTGGATACTCAAGAGGGGGTGAATTGAGTTCCAACTAAAATTTCTGTTAAAAACATTATGATTTAAAACCCCGAAATTAAAAAAATTTAACTTTAGTGAATTTATAAAGATTTTAAGTGTTCACTTAGTTTCTCAAGATATTGATTATTTCTCAATTAACTCAATATGAATATTAATTAACTTTTGATACTAAATTAATACCTAAAAAATTTATAAACACATGCATGTTCAACTATCAGAGTAACATTAAAATAGATTTATATTTAATTTACGTAGCTGTGGAATATTCAAAATAGTTTTTAGAAAAATAAACAAGAACATTAGTTTTAACCAAGAGGTTCTATCTCAAGATGAGACTTATTCCTCTCAAATATTTTATGTAAACTTTGATCCATACCCTGGATCGGGGTAAACAATATTACACAGACTGTACAGGTACTAAGATCTCTACCAAAGTTCTTCATGGGAAAAACAAAACAATAGCACGCAGGCTATCCAGGCCACACTTGAACTCTACCACTATCCATAGTCTGATTCAAAAATATTTAGAATGATTTTAGTGAGGATATTAGATATCCTCTAGTTCATCACATGATACAGTGTGTGCTTAAAAAAATAGATCACACACACTTCTCAAAATGTAAATAAATAAAACACAATAGAGTTAATTAGATAGAGATTAGTATAGAATGCTCTATGTGTTTTGAGTGAAGCTCTGGACTCCATGAATTGATGCAGATGAGGATTTGAGTCCTTCTCTGGTTTTTTGTCAAGAAATAGAGTGTCGTTCATGTATTTGACGTCTAGGTATAGTTTGATCAACCTGATTAGACTGAATGAAGATGGAATCACTAAATCTCTTTTCTGGATGAATTTTCTGGTTCTACCAATTCAGTATGTATTATTCCTTCTTCTTTTATGCATATAAGTTCCTGAGTATCTTTAGAAGATTGTCTTGTATGTGCATGGAAATACTAACTGACCACCACTACCACATGTCTTTTATAGTTCGAGGTTCCCTTATATAGCTTTAGTTCCCGCAATAGGAATGATTAACTTTTTACAGGTATGAGGTACGGTTCTTGAAATGCCAACCACTATCATTAATTAATAGCATGTTCATTAAGAACATCAAATATGACTGTTTCTAAATAAACAAATAGAAATATAGTTTAAATAAACTGTGACTGATTACCATTGGTAGCTCTTAGTATCAGTGAGCATGTATCAATAGCTCTTCTGTATCGGTAGTTGTCATCCTTTATAACGGTGGCTTGCAAGAATTGGTAGCTTCACCTATTTGAAGTTGTTACTCTTTATAACAGTAGATCTATGTATCAGCAGATCTTTCTATCAGTATCTATTATGCATATTTGTGACCTTTCTGTATCGGTGAACGTATGTACCAGTGACCCATACTAGTGAGCTTGTAACGGTGGACTTCATAAGAGTAGTGGTTATTCTATATCAGTAGACTTGTGCAAACCGGTAGACTTATTCTATCAGTAGCTCAGGTGCAATGGTAACTCTTTGTATACCGGTGACCTTATCCATATCAGTAGACTTCTATACCAGTGTACTTAGCCTTATCGGTAGATGTGTACCTAAGTCCTTTGTATCAGTAGCTATTTGTATCGGTGGACTTCATATCGGTAGTTGTCTTTCTTTCTCTTTTTATTGGTAGCAGGTATCAGTAACTATGTACTAGTGACCTTTACTTATCGGTAGACTATGTACCCATAGGTCTGTATCAGTGAATTTAACACTTAATAGTTATCTGTTATAGGAAAAACATATCCATATTGAGTTAGTAACATTTATAAAAAAGTATAAACATAGATAACCATTGATTAACAAATTACAATTATCATTTTGATATTTAATCCACTTAATAATATGACGTCATAGATTGAACGAATAATTATTATAAAGATAAACAATATTTGGGATTATAAAAACATATTGCAACATAACTGAGATTATCAGAAAAGGTGAGGTCAACAATCTCCCTGTTTTTGATAATCACAAATTATGATATTATAATTCCGAAATAAGCAGTAATGTATCAAAGAATATTGTATTACATGCAAATGTATCAGATGTAAAATTATAAAATAAATGTACCAGGGGTTTTAAACAACTGTATTAGAGGTAGAATATATTATTCTCATATATTTCTTCCCTTTATATAAAGTATGCTATATTATTCTCATAGTTCTCATATTTCTCCCCCTTTGTGACTAAAAAAACGTAGTAAATAATGAATGACAAAAGTACCAGAAGGTAAAAGAGAATAAGATCATATGTATTTCTTGGGGGGAAAAGATACAAAGAAATACCAAATGAATACAAGTGATTCCTATCAAATGTCTTAGCCATTATTCAATCCAACTCTTGAATGTCCACATTGGATTTGGCTTTGGTTACGGAGGTAGACTTGGGCTTGGGAACTCCATAAAGCACCACTGGTGGTTGAGAAACAGAGATTGTTCCTAGCCTATAGTGGGTACTCCTTGGAGTAATCAATGGGGTCATGCTTCTGATAGCTTTAGCCTGTGTCATCTGAGGAATAGAGGCAGACTGTGCAGAGGTTGGCAGAGCTAGAGGTGCAATGATAGGAGTACTTTCTACATGCATAAATGGTCGTGACAGATTCCTAAATTCCATAATCATTCCTCCTCCTCTCTCCATATAAGAGATAAATTCATCTGTGTTCTCCATAATCTTGTCTAGAGCAGGAGTCAACTCCTTGAGCTTTCTCACTTGTTCTCTGAAAGCTTGAGTGACTATAGGTAGTTTCATGTTTTCTAACAGATGCTTGAAATTGTTGTTGAGATGATGCTTGGTGTAGATCCTTTGGAAATAGAAATACACTTTGTATTTGACCACTTTTTGAGAACCAGTGGCCTCTCTCATAAAATTCTGAACAATCTTCCCTATATCCCTAGTGGTGGACACCACTTGGGTCAAATCAGCAGAGTTTACAAGGCCACTGGTAGAAGACTGTCCAATCTCTTCTCTCATCACAGCTTGAATCTGATCAATATCCAAATAAGGCCTGGTAGTACTCAAAGGTGCAATAGTAAAGGCAATTGTTTCCTTAAAAGATTTATTCATCCAACTTATGAGATTTTTTACAAGAGAGTCTGGGGTGTTGACATGATGTTCCATGGAATTCATAAATTCCTTAAAAACTGATACCATTTGGACAACTACACTGTTCACAAAAGCCAAGTCATTGTCTACTTTAGATTTAGAGCTCATATAAGACTCCATAGAGGCTATTTATTTCTTTAGAAATTCAACATCCTCTTCCAAGCTTGAAATTTGATTCTGGCAAGGCTTGACTTCATCCAAAACACTAGATGAAGATTCAGTCATAACAGACTGAATAAAAGATATTAGAGAGGTTTCCATTCTCTTCATTTCTTCCACAAAACTGTCCTGAAGATCAGACTTCAACTAGTTCAAATCATCTTTTCTTACCACATCCCCAGGTAATGTTTCAAAAAAAAGATTATAAGCGATAGGAGCTCTATTGATGGGTGTCTCATCCTCAAAATCAGAATAGTCCAACCCAAACACTACAAAACCTAGGTCTTCAGCCTAGTCTTCAATCTCATGAGAAACTGAAATAGTACCATATCTGGTAGGATGCTCCCCCTCAATATTTTCATTCTCATGTATATGTACAGAAATAGCACCCTCAGCAGGTCGGTCTTCCTTAGAAGAATCCTCCACAATCATCTCCATTTCTCAAACAGGAGGCTCATCAGGAATAGGTACAGGTCTATCTACTTCAACAAGAATAGCCTCTATAGGCACAACAGTACTTCCAATTAATGGACTCAAACTCAATGTGTCCTCATCTGAGCAATGAGAAACATGTTTTGTACATTCATGGACTACATCTTCATTCTCTAGTGAAAATTGGTCTTCCTCATCAATAGGGGCTTCTTTAATGCTTACTACCAACATTCTTTCCTTTCCAAATGATACAATTTCAGCAATAGGACTTTGAGGCATGTCCAGATCCCTTACATCAGCTATAGTGGTATCCTCTTCATTAGTATCATCACTATACCGAGGTTCCTCTTCATCAGGTCCTAGACCTGGATCCCTCACATACTTAGGCCTAGAAGGATGATCCATAGGATTAAACTTATCATACAGCTTCTCATCATCACTGACCCATTCTCTTCTCCACAGATTCTAATTGATCTTCTTGTATTTACAAATAGCATTAGTAATACAAAAGTTGTCTTTCATAAGCACTGTCTCATCCTGAGACATATCCACACATCTTACCTTGATCATCATAAATATCGGTTTTGCAAAGAATATTGCACTAGTTATTGTTTTTGACCAGATCATATCAACAATTTGAATTATCAGCAGTCTACATATATTTACTTTGACACCATGTCTTAACAGATGCAGAAAATAAATATCTTGGTATTTTAGATTTGAATGTCCCCTCTTCTTGTACTTAGCACATGTTGGATAAACTTGAACAGTAACGTGTTCTATCAATCCATTTCTATAGAAACTACCTTTCTTGGTGTACCATCTCCGGTTAATTCTTCCAAAGTAGCTTTATATTCAATGATGTCACTGGTAAGAGGTATTGATTTCGAGAACTAACCAAACTCTCCTTCATGTGGAACCTTCATGAATTTTTCTCACTTAATAGAAGAAAACGATATTGTCCTTCCATTCACTATTGATACCATACTGTTCTCAACTTCTGTTATCTCAAAACGAACAAACTCATAGAATTATTTTACCATCTTTGGATAATAAGGACCATTGTTATTCGAGAAGCACTCTACCCATTTCTGATTTTCCAGCAATAATAAAACTAAATACTTAATGGTTATCAACCATTCTGCGCATTGCTCTTTCTCAACTACTATTTCCCTTTGAACGAGATGCGGATTTGTAGGTTTCTTCACTTCACTGCCACCACTAGACTCTCCTTTGAGTCTATTTGCATTCGGCTCATCATTATTTTCTTTGACTGATGGTCTCTTCACTCTTTCCATTCTACGAATCATGAGGCTTATGGTTCGAGAGAAATGAAGGTTTGGGAGATGAGGCTTAAAGGTAAAGGGTTTAAGGTGGATCGAGATGAGGTCAAGACTTATGTTATATCATTTAGGAATCATAAAATAAATTAATAATACAAAATAAGTATAATATAAATGATACAGATTCTGGTGGCTAAAGATATATAATTTTAAAAACAGCACATCCTAACAGTAATTAATACCGGTGAGGATTCGTAATGGTGAGGTATATCAGTGAGGTTCGTACCGGTGAGGTATAACAGTGAGGTTCATTCCGGTGAGGTATAACAGTGATGTTCATACCGGTGAGGTATAACAGTGATGTTCACACCGATGAGGTATAATAGTGTGGTTCATACTGGTGAGGTATAACAGTGAGGTTCATACCAGTGAGGTATAATAGTGAGGTTCATACCGATGAAGAATAACAGCGAGGTTCTGGCTAATGTTGATGTTTCTGATGGTGAGGATTCTAACGGTGATGTTTCTAATGGTGAGGTTTCTAACGGTGAGGTTTCTAATGGTGAGTTTTCTAACAGTGATGTTTCTAACAGTGAGGTTTAGTCTCTACAAAGTCTATCATTCCCAATTCATGTCTAATATAACTTAACCTATCCGAACATAAAGGTTTGATGAATATGTCTGCTAATTGATGTTCAGTACCTACAAATTAAAGAGTAATATCACCCTTTTGGTAATGTTCTCTCAGATAGTGGGGCCTTACATCAATTTTCTTGGGCCTAGAGTGAGACACAAGATTCTTAGAGATATTAATCACACTAGTGTTATCATAGTTTATAGATACATGTCTAAACTGATATCCATAGTCCAATAATGTATGCTTCATCCATAGAATTTGTGCACATCAACTACTAGCAGCAATGTATTCTGCTTTAGCAGTAGACAATGCAACAGATATCTGCTTTTTACTACACCATGATACTAAGGACTTACCTAGAATATGACATGTTCCAGAAGTTCTCTTTCTATCTAACTTGCAACCAGAAAAGTCATCATCTAAATAACTTATTAAATTGAATGATTTCCCTTTTGGATAAAATAATTTTAAGTTAGTAGTATGTTTTAGATATTTGAAAATTCTTTTAACAGCAAGCAAGTGTGACTCTTTTGGATTAGCTCGAAGTCTTGCACACATACACACACTAAATATGATATCTCATTGACTACCAGTAAGCTAAAGAAGATTCCATATCATACATCTATATTTGTTTTGATCCACTGGTTTACCAATTTCATCAGCATCCAACTTACAAATAGTACTCATATGTGTATCCCTTTCCTTAATATTATCTAAATCAAAAAGTTTTAAAAGAACCTTTTTATATTTAATTTGATTTAAAATAATACCATTTTCATTTTGAAAAACATGAAATCTAAGAAAGTATTTGAGTTCTCCAATTAAACTCATTTAAAATTCATTTTTCATACTCTTTGAAAAATCAATACACAAATCATTTTTAGAGGATCCAAAAATATTATCATCAACATAGATTTGTACTATAAAAACATATTTGGAATTTATTTTAATAAATAAAGTTGGATCAGCAATTCCTTTAGAAAAACCTTTTGAAATAAGAAAACTACTAAGTCTATCATTCCAAGTTCGTGGAGCTTATTTTAAACCATATAAATCTTTAGAGAGCATAGAAACTCGATTTGGAAAATGAGGATTAGTAAATCCAAGAGTTTGTTCAAAAAAACATCTTCAATTACAAAACCATTTAGAAAAGCACTTATAACATCTATTTGATATAACTTGAAATTCAGAGGAGCAGCATAGGAATGTAAAATCCTAATAGCTTCTAATATAGCTACAGGTGCAATGTTTTCCACATAGTCTATTCATTCCTCTTGAATATAACCTTGTGAAACTATCCTTGCTTTGTTTCTAATGATATTTCCTAATTCATCAACTTTTTTTATAAAGACCCATTTAGTTCCTATGGTCAAAGTGTCCTTAGGTTTGTTAACTAATACCCATACATTGTTTATTTCAAATTGATTTAATTCTTCCTATATAGCCATTACCCAAAATTCATAATTGATTTCATAATTGATATTATTAGGTTCTAACTGTGAAAGAAACGCTTGATTTTCAACTTGATTTCTTAGGGATGCTCTAGAATGTGTTCCTTTATCAATATTACCAACAAAAACATCTAAAGGATGATTCTTTAGAATCCTAGTTGATCTAGTAAAGGTAGTACTAGAAATTTCGGGTTCTTCTCTATGTTTGGGTTCACCAGAAGCATATTCTGGAATCTTTCCAAAACTGGTTGTCTTTACAACAGGATCATTGATTTTATCATCATGGTCCATAATAGAAAGATATTTTTCAAGATTTTCAAGAGAATACTTGGGTTCATGTGGATCAGTTTCATAAAATTTGACATGTAATAATTATTCCACACATTTGGTTCTTCTGTTTAAGACTCTATATGACTTACTAGTTATAGAGTAACCTAGAAATATTCCCTCATCACTTCTAGAAGAAAACTTGTCAAGATTATCCTTAGTATTTAGAATAAATACTTTGCAACCAAAAACTCTAAATTAACTAACTTTAGGCTTCCTATTATTCCATAGTTCAGAAGTGGTCTTCTTAAGAACGGGTCTAATCAAGAATCTATTTATAATATGACAAGTTGTATTCACATATTCAGCCCAATTGTAAATAGGTAGGTCATACTCATTATGTATTGTTCTTGCAATTTATTGAAGGGTTATATTTCTTATTTCTTCTACACCATTCAGTTGTGGTGTCCTAGGGGCAGAGAAATTATGATTATAGCCATTATGTGAGCAATATGATTCAAATTCATGATTTTCAAACTCACGACAATGATCACTTACCAAGGTCTTATTCTTAAGTCCACTATGGTTCTCTACAGACTTAGAGTATTTAATAAAATAAGAACAAGCTTAACTTTTGTGAGAAAGAAGGTATACCCAAGTGTATCTAGAAAAGTCATCTACTAAGACATAGAAATAGTGCTTCCCAATTAAACTAGAAACTCTATAAGGTCCAAACAAGTCCATGTGAACCAGCTCAAGAGGTTGAGAAGTTGAAACTTCTTTCATTAATTTGAATGAAATATTATGTTTCTTTCCCTTTTTACAGGGAGTAAAAACTTTGTCTAGTGGTAATTTTAGTAGGGGTAGGTCTCTAACTAAATTTCTCTTAGTTAGTTTCTTAAGTGAATTAACATTGCAGTGTCCTAATATTTTGTTCCAAAGCCTATACTCTTTATGAAAATAATTTAAACATGTAACCTTTTTTTGGCTAAAGAATTTAAATCTACAACATATACTTTTTCATTTATTAAGGAAGAAAATAACAATACATTTTTAGAATCAAATATATGGCAAGAATCATTTTCAAATTTAACATTGAAACCAACATCACACAACTGAGAAATTCTTAACAGATTGTATTTTAATCCATCAAAAAATAAATCTTTAGAAATTAAAACGGAATCAGTGTTACCAATCTGGCCTAAGACGATGATTTTTCCTTTTTAATTAACACCAAAGGTGACCTACCCTCCATCAACCTTGATTAATCTTCTAAAACATGAGTAATCTCCAGTCATATGCCTTGAACATCCACTTTTCAAGTATCATATCTTCTTATATGAACTCTTCAAGAAAGTCTCCTACAAAATAGTTTTAAACTGAAAATGATTTTTCTACCCAGATTTTATTGGGTCCAAACAGGTTAGCAAGAAAAATTTTTTGTACCCATATTTGTCTAATGGGTCTCATATAATAAATTGATTCAAAAGATTTTGAAAGATAAACATTTTTCAATCTATAACTATGTGAATAACTGGTTGAGGCATAGTAATTTCTAAAACTAGAACTAAAAGCATACTATCCAGATTTAGGAATAAATTTATTCTTTGTAATATGTCTGTATCCAGGGTGATAGCCTAATCTAGAAATATATTTTGGTTCCACTTGTTTTAGAAGAATTTGAGTTACAGTATTCTTTCCATTAGTGAAATAATTCAAATATATTCTAAGTTTCTCATTGGACAATTTAAGTTGAGTAATCTCCTTTAACATATCAGCATCATTTTTCATTTCTATACTAAGATCAGATTTAAATGTATTGGACAAAGCATACTGTTTCATTATTGATTTTTACATATCTTTCAACTCACTTCAAGAATCTTCGAAAATATTACAATATTCAAATAATCTAGATTCAGACATTTTATCATCACTACTTTCATTCCCAGAATAATAATCATTCAGCATAGGGGAAACAGGTACCTCAGAAGTATTAGTCATGAAACACATGTTGGCATGATTATTTTCATAATCATAAATCTTAGACTTACTTGTACTGTCTTATGAAGCACTCTAGGTTGCTTTCATAACATTCTTATATTTTTTGTCCTTATAATCATATTTCTTCTTGAAATTCAATTTTGGACATTCAGCCTTAATCTGTCCTTTCCTTTTACATTCATAACACACTATCTCAACATTCTTATCAGCTTTCTTACAATCTTTTTTCCAATGACCATTGTTGTCATACTTTCCCTTCTAATTGGATTTTTTGAAAACTTTCTTCTTCTTGTAGAATTTCTTGAATCTCTTGGCTATTTAAGCCATCACTTAATCACATTTAGAATCTGAACCTTCACTTGTTTAGATTTAAATAGGTATGTGAACTTTTTTCTTGTCCTTTCTATTTGAGGCAGTAGACTTAAATGGAACTTACTTTTTCATT
Organism: Viscum album; assembly: GCA_963277665.1. Taxonomy (NCBI): domain Eukaryota; kingdom Viridiplantae; phylum Streptophyta; class Magnoliopsida; order Santalales; family Viscaceae; genus Viscum; species Viscum album. Next base: position 531,578,384 of record OY728146.1, read on the forward strand.
GGTTCATCATCTTCCTCTTTGTTTAACTCTAGCTCTTATTCATACATTATGAACTTACCAATCATCTCTTTAATTGGTAGTGAACATATATCACCAGATTCTCTTATTGAGACTGATGTTCCTATCCATCTTTCTGGCAGACATCTTAGTATCCTCGTGATTTTCTCTTTCACAGGAACAAATTTTCCAAGTGATCTCATTGAATTTAAAATTTTGTTGAACCTGAGATACATGTCATAAATAGGATCATCATGCTTCATTTTAAAATTATCATACTTAATAGTGTAGGTATTCAATCTCATTTCTTTAACAATGGTTGTTCCCTCATGGGAAATAGCCAAAGTATCCAAGATTTAATAAGCAGTTTTATAAGAAGATATTCAATTAAATTCTTCATCTCCTAAAGAACAATACATGGCATTCATTGCTTTGCAATTATTATTGTAAGATGTTTTCATAGGATCATCCCAAGTAGTTCTTTCAGTTTCTGGAACCTTATACTGAGTTTCTATAGTAGTCCAGATATCAAATCTCATACTTTATAAATGAATTTTTATTTTTATATTCCATTGGGAATAATTAACACCATTAAAGAAAGGTGGCATATTGGTAACAACACCTTCAAGTCTATTATCCATAATTAGATTTTAGAAAATATATTTAATGAGATAAAATTTAGAACAAAGATAAATTTAAGATCTTTAAGATATAACTAAAATCAATGTTGAAAAAAAAGTATTTGGAAATCCTTTATTAACAGCCAATCCTTTGATACCAAATATTGGTCGGAGTGGATACTCAAGAGGGGGTGAATTTTGTTCCAATTAAAATTTATGTTAAAAACATTATGATTAAAACCCCCAAAATTAAATAATAATTAAACATTGGTGAATTTATAATGATTTTATGTTTTCAATTAGTTTCTCAAGAGATTGATTATTTCTCAGTTAACTCAATATGAAGATTAATTAACTTTTGAAACTAACTTACTGGATAATAAAAGTTATAAACACTTGCTAGTTTAACTATTAGAGTTACTTTAAAACATATTTATATTTAATGTACATAGCAGTCGAATATTCAAAATAGTTTTACGCAAAATAAACAAGCACATCAGTTTTAACCAAGACATTCAGTCTCAAGATGAGACATAGTCCTCTAAAATAGTTTATATAAACATTGATCCACACCCTGGGTCGGGGTAAACAATAGTACCCAGACTGTCCATGTACTAAGACCTCTACCACAATTCTTTATGGAAAAAACAAAACAATAGCACACAGGATATCCAGGTCACACATGACCTCTACCACAATCCACAGTGGGAATAAAAAATATTTAGAAAGATTGAGTGAGGTAATTAGATATCCTCTAATTCATCATAAGAAATAGTGTGTGTCTAAAAAAAGAGCACACACACTTCTAAAAATGCAAATAAATGAAACACAATAGAGCTAAATAGATAGATATGAGTTTAGAATGCTCTATGTGTTTTGAGTAAATCTTTGGACTCCTTGAATTGATGCAGATAAGGCTTTGAGTCCTTATTTTTTTTTTGTCAAGAAACAGAGTGTTGTTTTTGTATTTGACATCCAGGTCCAAGTTGATCCGCCTGATTGGCTTGAATGAATGTGAAATCACTGAAGATCTTTTATTCTTGAATGTTAAGTTTCTACAGATTCATTATGCATTCTTCATTCTTCTTCAATGCATGTATGTTCTTGAGTATATTCGGAATATTTTCTTGTATGTGCATGGAAAGAATGAATGACCACCACTACAACACATCTTTAGTAGATTGAGGTTCCCTTATATATCTTTAGCTCTGGCAATAGGAATGATTACCTTTATACAGGTATGAGGTACAGTTCCGGAAATGCCAGCCACTATCATTAAATAATATCAGGTGGATTAAAAACATCAAATATGACCATTTCTAAATAAACAAATAGAAATATATTTTATAGAAACTATGACTAATTTCCATTGGTATCTCTTAGTATCAGTGAGCTTGTATCGGTAGCTCTTCTGTATCGGTAGTTGTTATCCTTTACAACGGTAGCTCGTAGGAATCAGTAGCTTCTCCTATTAGTAGCTGTTACTCTTTATAACAGTAGCTCTATGTAATGGCAGCACTTTCTATTGATAGATATTATGCATATTGGTGACCTTTCTGTGTCGGTTAACGTTTGTTCCAGTGACCCATTGTAACATCCCAGGTAATTAAAGAATAATTAATTTTCATATTTATTAATATTTACGAATTAAATATTAATTTTAATTAAAAGGGGTTTCTACGTTCGATAGCGTACTCGATACGCAACGATGAGTTTCTTTGAAAACTTACGTTGCACACAAGTAATAAAATAATATTATTTTAAATGTTAGTTAACGAGTAACCGTTGTACTGGCGGGAATGGATAGAGATAACTAAAATATGATTATATATGTTTTTAAATGTTTTTACATTTACCCAATAAAAGATAAAGGCTTATAATATGGAATGAGTTCAATTTTAGGCATTTATACCCTAATTTTCACGAAAGGTCCACTTATCACCTTTTGACGGAGAACCGTCATTAAATATAGTTTTGATCAATATTATAAATTCTATTGGACCAAATATAACTCTTCTTTAGAATCGGGACATCAAAATTTACTTTGTGTAAATTTTTGGTACCTTTCTGATAAAGTTCATTTTTTAATGAATAGTGTAAAATGTTGTATTTTAATTCAAAACCTCTTTTTAATATAATTTATTTATATGATTAGATTATCTTTTGAATTGGTTTTAAAGTGAAATTATAAAATATTTTTACCATTAAATCTAATAGTGGTCGTTGGAATTAATTTCACTTTGAAATCAGACTAAAACTAGTGTCAATCTTTTGATACTTAATGTTTCATAAAAACACACTATTTGCTCTGACAGTGGGAATTAATTATTAAATTAATTAATGTGACTTATATGTTTTTAATTTTCTAAAATAGACTTCATTTTTGAATTTGTAATATCAAATATAGATTAGGGTGAATTTTTGGTAATTTTCTAAAAAACTTCAATTTTTTATGAATAGTGAAACCACTAAGTGGTACTTATAAAGACTGATTTTCCGTTTAAATGAAATTTTTCCATCATTGTGTTTTGAATTTCAAAAATCTGACATACATGGTTTTCATTAAGAAGTAAAATTTGGTTTAATGAGATTAAAATAATTTTTTAGTGAATAGTAACTTATTAAGTTTTTAATCGCGATTAGAGGTAATTAGTGTAATTTATGGTAAAAATGATATTATAAAAATGTGAAAACACCATGACACTTGTCCTACCCTCATTGGATATGTCATGGCCGACCAAGACAAGCCATGGGTCAACTTGGGGACCCCATGGAGCCACTTTACTTGGGAAATGACATAAATAACTTTTTATTTAATGTAAAAGTAAAAATGACACAAACATGATATTTTTTACTAAAACAATTTTTAAATGGAGTTATAAAAGTCAGATTTTTTATTATAAGTAGTCATTGGAAAGATAAAAAGCGTTCCTACATCATAGAAGTTTTTTTATAATTTTTAGACATTAGATAAATTAAATTATTTATGACATAATAATGATGAAGCGATGACATCATTATTTGACGATTTAAATAAAATGGAAAGATAATGTAAAATATATGAACTACACATGTCCAAAGCCAATTGTATGAGTGTATTTAGAACCCTTATCACCTTATCCACGAATTATATAAATGTGGGACCTTTTAAAACCGAAACACATTTTCAAATAAAGTAATATTTCTTTACTTTCCAAATGTGCCCCTCCTCTCCTATTATAAAAGGCCCCCACCTCTACCTCATTTCACACACTCCTCAAGCCTTTGGCTCGGCCAACCCCTGCCCATTTACTCTCTACACATCCCTATCTTCATCCTAGAGGATTTCCTTTGGGCATAATCCTTTCAAAGGAAGCCTTTAGGCTCAAATCAAAAGGAGTTACACTTTTAAAGGTAATTCATTCTCTCATGTTCATTTGTTTTATTTTGCTTCTCCAACCCCCTAAACTCTTTTTATTTACTTCTTTTGTAACAACACCAGTATCTTCAATATACATGGATGTTGTTATAAGATTTATTTCAGCTACACTCTCACACAACTACATCAAATGGTTAAAGAACATACGGTTTCCGTGGATGGCGAAATTCTGCCTCCCGAAATGATGATTGTTCAATACTCATTTAACACCTTCAAAGGTGGCCATTATGATGTCACTATTTTTATATATGATATATAATTTGTTTATGTTTTCTTTATTCTTCTGTATTTTTCATTTGTGGAATACCTTTATGGTTTCCATTATGGGTAAACACGATATCTTCATTTAAGGAAGTGCGGACTACCGCCCCCTCAAAGTGATGTGATTCGTTAATGCCATATGTGGGACGTGTAAAGGATGGATTTGAAATTATTATATATGATGTTATACTGGAATTATAATATACCTCTATATCATTATTATTTCTTTCCATTAAAGTATGAGATAGAAATGAACGTAGCGTTCATGCGTACGTACGGCTTACCGTCTCCACGAACGGTGCATTACATTTCTTATCCCCAAATGTAATGTACTATTAAAAGTACATGTATATAATGGATATATATAATTAATGATATATATAAATGATGAATATAATTCTGGAATTAAAATATACATACCTCTCATTTAGTTTTAATTCCATTAATATGACAAAGAAATGAAAGTAGCGTTCATGCGTACGTACGGCTTACCGTCTCCATGAACGGTGCATTTCATTTCTTACCTATAAATGATTATGTAATATTATAAATACATGTATATTCTGGATATATATGATATATATGATATCCAAATCAGGAATGTCATTCTGGATATAAAGAACCTTTGACCACACGAACAACATGTAATTGTAAGAAGTCCACTTTCGACTTAAGAACAAAATATCGACAAAACAATCATTATTAACTTAAATGGTTACATAATGTTTATAACATGGAAATAAGTTATATAAAAGGAATAATTAACTTTAAAAAGGTTCTCAATCAAGTAGAAATTAACTCATGTTTACTATTCAGGACGTTAAAGAACGATCGAGTCAAGTCGGATACGAGGTAAGGGAACTTCTTAACCCAATTTCCATTCTTTGGGTTAATCTCCTACTTTAAAATTAAGTCATGATATTATTATGTCCTATCTTGTATTTGTACTTTCATTATGTGTAATTATAGTGAATACAAATAATAGATCTATTTTATTTAAAAAAATGATCTTTGTAAGGGACTTCATCTCAATCTCCTTTCATTGAGGCATATTTCATTTTATACACAACTTTCTTTTATATGGTGTATAAACCCCTTTGACTTTTACTTTTATACAAAAGGAATCTTTTTATACGAAGCGTTTTACAAAATGACAAAAAGGAATGTTTTTTTAACGTACGCGGTGACAACGACCTTTTCCGCCGCCGCGAGTATTATTTCGTCTTTGGCTTTCTCAACAAGCCGTAATGTTTTTAGAATAAAATAAATACCATATACTCTTTTATGTATTTTGGTATTGAAAATGGTTTTGAAAAAGGATTCTATTATATCAATATATTTATGATATATTGTGATTGAAATGTGGAAATGTTATCATTCCTTTATATTGGTTTTATGTTTTATGATTTTATACTGGTACTTGGACATTTTAACGGGTGGTTACATTATAAACCATATGACGGGTGGTGCCGTGAATACAAGGATGGGTGGTTACGTTATAACCTCCAATGCATTGGGTATGGAAGTCGGCCGTATGGCTATTCCATTAAGTATGTATGGAAATTGGCCGTATGGCTATTCCATTAAGTGATATGTGTGGAAGTCGACCATATGGTTATTCCACTTAAGTATGTTTATGTCCCAAGTTACCTTTATATATGTTATGTGTTATTTTTATGGATTTTATGGTAATCCTTTGGTTACAAAAAGGTATGTAATGATACTTTATTCAGTGAAGATTTTTATACAACTTCATGAAGGTGAAGGTATTACTTTGATAGAGTATACATGGTTTACATGATTTTGAAAAACTAATAGTTTTCATTCTTTGTGTATCCCTTACTGAGCTTTTTATGCTCACCACAAGTTTTTTTGAAATGTTTTTCACAGGACTTAATGTGGAATAAGGTCATGGATGGGATCAAGGGAATGTCATGCTATATAAAACATGGAACTAGACATGTTTCTTTTAAGAGTTTTTTATTTATTTATGGAAACTTAGTAGAAGTGACTACTTTGTAATCTTTTGAGATGTAATAGTTATGTTCTAATTATCTAAAACTCTAAACCTGAATAGATCCTCAACGTGTAATCTTTTGATAACTCAAGATTAAGTAAGGTTTAAGGCCGGGGCCTTATAGTTGGTATCAAAGGTCGGTTTAGACAACTTTAGGAGTTAGAAATGTGTTAAATTATAATATGATTGAAATGATATAGCATTTACGGATTACCATGTTGCTTCACCTAAGATATTTCTGTGTTCAGAATGGCTTTCCGCAGAGGAAACAAAGCAGCTATGTTGGGACGACATCAGGAGAAAGATAACCTTACAAATCCGCAACCTGAGATGGTCAGAATAGGAACTGAACAGTTTGTTGCAGTGATGGCAGAGTTGACTCAGGCTATAAATGGTGGTGGTATCAATGCACGAGATCAGCCAGATCAACCGCAGAGGAACATGTCAGTGGTGGAACATTTCCTGAGGTAACATCCCCCATCATTCAGAGGATCATCTGACCCTGTGCAAGCTGAAGGGTGGATTAAAGAACTGGAGAAGATTTTTGATGTCATGGGGTGTTCAGAACATCAAAAGGTTAGTCTTGCTGTTTACCGTTTTGAAGGTGAAGCTGATCAGTGGTGGTCGATGGTGAAAAATATAAGGGATGGTGATGAGATTGAGGATCTTTACTGGGACGAATTCAAAGGTATGTTTCTTGAGAAATATTTTCCTAAGGTGGTTCGTCTTGGGATGGAGAAACAGTTCCTAGAATTGAGGCAGGAGGATGATTCAGTGGCTGCTTATGAAGAAAAGTTCACACGATTGGCAAGGTATGCTCCAAACTTCATACGAGATCTTGATAATAAAATAAACTGTTTTTACTCAGGGTTAAAGCCAAAGTATCGAAGGGCTTTACCTTCTCGTGAGTTTAAAAGTTATGAAAAGCTTGTTCGATGTGCTGAGAAGGTGGAAATGGAGTTTGCCGATGATCAGGTGTTCTATGACAAACAACAGAATAAGAGGTCTAGTTGGCAGGCAAAGGGGAAGAATTCATCAAAGAAGCAAGGAGGTAAGAAAACCAAATATCCATCCAGTGAGAAGTGTGGTAAAATGCATCCTGGAGAATGTTTATCCAAGTCTGGTAAGTGCTTTCGGTGTTGTAAGTCTAGTCATATTGCTCGTAACTGTAAGGAAGATGATCAAGCAGGAAATAAAAAGCCAACGGTAAAATGTTTTAAGTGTAATGAAATGGGTCATTATGCAAACGAGTGTCCAACGAAGAACTCAACTGGGGGAATGCAGCCAGACTACAAGCAGAAAGGGGTTGTGAAATCCTTTGAAACAACTTCAGCAGATGTTGGGCCATCGAATGAAGTTGTATCACCTCCAGGGAGCTCAGTATTTTTCGAATATTGACTTGAGGTCGGGGTACCATCAGTTGAAAGTAAAAGAAGCAAACGTTCCGAAGACTGCATTCCGTACTAGATATGGCCATTATGAATTTGTAGTTATGCCTTTTGGGTTAACCAATGCAACTGATGTATTCATGGATCTTATGAATAAAATTTTCCATGAGTTCTTGGATAAGTTTGTGTTTGTGTTTTAAGGTTTGGGAAGAGGTTATGTGTGCCTTGTAATTCACAGTTGAAGAATGAGTTGTTATGTGAGGCTCATAGTTCCCCGTTTTCAGTTCATCCAGGTAGTACTAAGATGTACAGAGATCTGCGGGAGTATTACTGGTGGGATGGAATGAAAAAAGATATTGCTGATTTTACTGTGAAGTGTTTGACATGTCAACTGGTTAAAGCAGAGTGGAAGCTACCGAAAGGGATGCTTCATCCTTTACCAGTGCGAGAGTGGAAATGGGAGAATATATCCATGGACTTAGTTGTGGGATTACCGTAGACATCTCGAGGTAATAATGCAATCTGGGTTATTGTTGATCGCTTGACCAAATCTGCTCATTTCCTTGCTATACGAGATACTTTCTCTCTTGATCAACTTTCCCATTTGTATCTTAAAGTAATAGTCAGGTTACATGGAGTTCCTCTCTCCATTGTATCGGATCGTGATCCCAGGTTTACTTCTAACTTTTGGAAAGCCCTTCAGAAGTCGTTGGGTACTGAATTAAATTTTAGTACAGCTTTTCATCCTCAATCAGATGGGCAGTCAGAACAAACAATTCAGATCTTGGAGGATATGCTACGAGCTTGTTCGATGGATTATCAGGGAAGTTGGGACCAACATCTTTCTTTGGTTGAGTTTTCTTATAATAACAATTTTCATTCCAGTATACAGATGGCACCATTTGTTGCATTATATGGGAGGCGGTGTCGAACTCCATAATTTTGGGATGATGTGGGTGAAAGGAAGCTGATGGGACCAGAATTGGTAGAAGAGATGGCAGAAAAAGTTCAGCTGATTCAGAAACACATGAGAACAGCTTAGAGCCGGCAGAAGAGTTATGCGGATAACCGGAGGAAGGATCTTTCTTTCGAGGTAGGTGACCATGTTTTTTCTCAAGGTTTCTCCTTGGAAAAGTGTGATGAGATTTGGTAAGAAAGGAAAGCTGAGTCCAAGGTTTATTGGACCAGATGAAATTCTGGAGAGAGTTGGATCAGTTGCATACCGGGTGGCTTTACCTCCGAGTTTATCTCAGGTACACAATGTTTTTCATGTTTCAATGTTGAGGAAGTATATGTCAGATCCATCTCATGTTTTGAGTCCAGAGGTAGTTCATCTGGAAGAGAACCTATCTTATGAGGAACAACCGGTCCAGATTCTTGACCACAGGTAGCAGGTGTTACGGAATAAGGTGATTCATCAGGTAAAGGTTTTGTGGAAAAACCATGTGATTAAAGAGGCAACGTGGGAATCTGAAAATGCTATGAGGGATAAATACCCCCACTTATTTTGATAATTGAATAAAATTGCAAGGAAGAAATTCCCAAAAGGGGGGAAGGATATAACATCCCAGGTAATTAAAGAATAAATAATTTTCATATTTATTAATATTTACGAATTAAATATTAATTTTAATTAAAAGGGGTTTCTACGTTCGATAGCGTACTCGATACTCAATGATGAGCTTCTTTGAAAACTTACGTTGCACACAAGTAATAAAATAATATTATTTTAAATGTTAGTTAACGAGTAACCGTTGTACTGGCGGTAATGGATAGAGATAACTAAAATATGATTATATATGTTTTTAAATGTTTTTACATTTACCCAATAAAAGATAAAGGCTTAAAATACGGAAAGAGTTCAATTTTAGGCATTTATACCCTAATTTTCATGAAAGGTCCACTTATCACCTTTTGACGGAGAACCATCATTAAATATAGTTTTGATCGATCTTATAAATTCTATTGGACCAAATATAACTCTTCTTTAGAATCGTGACATCAAAATTTACTTTGTGTAAATTTTTGGTACCTTTCTGATAAAGTTCATTTTTTAATGAATATTGTAAAATGTTGTATTTTAATTCAAAACCTCTTTTTAATCTAATTTATTTATATGATTAGATTATCTTTTGAATTATTTTTAAAGTGAAATTAGAAAATATTTTTACCATTAAATCCAATAGTGGTCGTTGGAATTAATTTCACTTTGAAATCAGACTAAAACTAATGTCAATCTTTTGATACTTAATGTTTCATAAAAACACGCTATTTGCTCTGACAGTGGGAATTAATTATTAAATTAATTAATGTGACTTATATGTTTTGAATTTTGTAAAATAGACTTCATTTTTGAATTCTTAATATCAAATATATCTTAGGGTGAATTTTTGGTAATTTTCTAAAAAACTTCAATTTTTGATGAATAGTGAAACCACTATGTGGTACTTATAAAGACTGATTTTCCGTTTAAATGAAATTATTCCATCATTGTGTTTTGAATTTAAAAAATCCGACATACATGGTTGTCATTAAGAAGTAAAATGTGGTTCAATGAGATTAAAATAATTTTTTAGTGAATAGTAACTTATTAAGTTCTTAATCGCGATTAGAGGTAATTAGTGTAATTTAAGGTAAAAATGATATTATAAAAATGTGAAAACACCATGAAACTTGTCCTACCCTCATTGGATATGTCATTTCCGACCAAGACAAGCCATGGGTCAACTTGGGGACCCCATGGAGCCACTTTAGTTGGGAAATGACATAAATAACTTTTTATTTAATGTAAAAGTAAAAATGACACAAACATGATATGTTTTACTAAAACAATTTTAAAATGGGGTTATACAAGTCATATTTTTTATTATAAATAGTAATTGGAAAGATAAAAATATTTCCTACATCATAGTATTTTTTTTATAATTTTTAGACATAAATAAATTAAATTATTTATGACATAATAATGATGAAGCGATGACATCATTATTTGACGATTTAAATAAAATGGAAAGATAATGTAAAATCTATGAACTACACATGTCCAAATCCAATTGGATGAGTTTATTTCGAACCCTTATCACCTTATCCAAGAATTATATCAATGTGGGACCTTTTAAAACCGATACACATTTTCAAATAAAGTAATATTTATTTACTCTCCAAAAGTGCCCCTCCTCTCCTCTTATAAAAGGCCCCCACCTCTACCTCATTTCACAGACTCCTCAAGCCTTTGGCTCGGACAACCCCTGCCCATTTACTCTCTCCACATCCCTATCCTCATCCTAGAGGATTCCCTTTGGGCAGAATCCTTTCAAAGTAAGCCTTTAGGCTCAAATCAAAAGGAGTTACACTTTTAAAGGAAATTCATTCTCTCATGTTCATTTGTTTTATTTTGCTTCTCCAACCCCCTAAACTCTTTTTATTTACTTCTTTTGTAACAACACCAGTATCTTCAATATACTATGATGTTGTTATAACATTTATTTGTGCTACACCCTCACACAACTACATCAAATGGTTAAAGAACATACGGTTTCCGTGGATGGCGAAATTCTGCCTCCCGAAACGATGATTGTTCAATACTCATTTAACAGCTTCAAAGGTGGCCATTATGATGTCACTATTTTTATATATGATATATAATATGTTTATGTTTTCTTTAAGCTTCTGTATTTTTCATTTTTGTCATACCTTTATGGTTTCCATTATGGGTGAACACGATATCTTCATTTAAGGAAGTGCGGACTACCGCCCCCTCAAAGTGATGTGATTCGTTAATGCCATAGGTGGGACGTGTAAAGGATGGATTTAAAATTTTTATATATGATGTTATACTGGAATTATAATATACCTCTATATCATTATTATTTCTTTCCATTAAAGTATATGAGATAGAAATGAAAGTAGCGTTCATGCGAACGTACGACTTACCGTCTCCATGAACGGTGGATTTCATTTCTTATCCCCAAATGTAATGTACTATTAAAAGTACATATATATAATGGATATATATAATTAATGATATATCTAAATGATGAATATAATTCTGGAATTAAAATATACATACCTCTCATTTAGTTTTAATTCCATTAATATGACAATGAAATGAAAGTAGCGTTCATGCGTACGTACGGCTTACCGTCTCCATGAACGGTGCATTTCATTTCTTACCTCTAAATGATTATGTAATATTATAAATACATGTATATTATGGATATATATGATATATATGATATCCAAATCAGGAATGTCATTCTGGATATAAAGAACCTTTGACCACACGAACAACATGTAATTGTAAGAAGTCCACTTTCGACTTAGGAACCAAATATCGATAAAACAAACATTATTAACTTAAATGGTTACATAATGTTTATAACATTGAAATAAGTTATATAAAAGGAATAATTAACTTTAAAAAGGTTCTCAATCAAGTATAAATTAACTCAAGTTTACTATTCAGGACGTTAAATAACGATCGAGTCAAGTCGGATACGAGGTAAGGGAACTTCTTAACCCAATTTCAATTCTTTGGGTTAATCTCCTACTTTAAAATTACGTCATGATATTATTATGTCCTATCTTGTATTTGTACTTTCATTGTGTGTAATTATAGTGAATACAAATAATAGATCTATTTTATTTTAAAAAATGATCTTTGTAAGGGACTTCATCTCAATCTCCTTTCATTGAGGCATATTTCGTTTTATACACTACTTTCTTTTATATGGTGTATAAACCCCTTTGACTTTTACTTTTATACAAAAGGAATCTTTTTATACGAAGCGTTTTACACAACGACAAAAAGGAATGTTTTTTTTAACGTACGCGGTGACAACGACCTTTTCCTCCACCGCGAGTATTATTTGGTCTTTGGCTTTCTCAACAAGCCTTAATGTTTTTAGAATAAAATAAATACCATATACTCTTTTATGTATTTTGGTATTGAAAATGGTTTTGAAAAAGGATTCTATTATATCAATATATTTATGATATATTGTGATTGAAATGTGGAAATGTTATCATTCCTTTATATTGGTTTTATGTTTTATGATTTTATACTGGTACTTGGACATTTTAACGGGTGGTTACGTTATAAACCATATGACGGGTGGTGTTGTGAATACCAGGACGGGTGGTTACGTTATAACCTCCAATGCATTGGGTATGGAAGTCGCCCGTATGGCTATTCCATTAAGTATGTATGGAAATTGGCCGTATGGCTATTCCATTAAGTGATATGTGTGGAAGTCGACCATATGGTTATTCTACTTAAGTATCTTTATGTCCCAAGTTACCTTTATATATGTTATGTGTTCTTTTTATGGATTTTATGGTAATCCTTTGGATACAAAAAGGTATGTAATGATACTTTATTCAGTGAATATTTTTTTACAACTTCATGAAGGTGAAGGTATTACTTTGATAGAGTATACATGGTTTACTTGATTTTGAAAAACTAACAATTTTCATTCTTTGTGTATCCCTTACTGAGTTTTTTATGCTCACCACCAAGTTTTTTTGAAATGTTTTTCACAGGACTTAATGTGGAATAAGGTCATGGATGGGATCAAGGGAATGTCATGCTATATAAAACATGGAAATAGACATGTTTCTTTTAAGAGTTTTTTATTTATTTATGGAAACTTAGTAGAAGTGACTACTTTGTAATCTTTTGAGATGTAATAGTTATGTTCTAATTCTCTAAAACTCTAAACCTGAAAAGATCCTCAACGTGTAATCTTGTGATAACTCAAGATTAAGTAAAGTTTAAGGCAGGGGCCTTATAGTTGGTATCAAAGGTCAGTTTAGACAACTTTAGGAGTTAGAAAAGTGTTAAATTATAATATGATTGAAATGATATAGAATTTATGGATTACCATGTTGCTTCACCTAAGATATTTCTGTGTTCAGAATGGCTTTCTGGAGAGGAAACAAAGGAGCTATGTTGGGACGACATCAGGAAAAAGATAACCTTCCAAATCAGTAACCTGAGATGGTCAGAATCGGAACTGAACAGTTTGTTGCAATGATGGCACAGTTGAATCAGGCTATAAATGGTGGTGGTATCAATGCACGAGATCAGCCAGATCAACCGCAGAGGAACATGTCGGTGGTGGAACATTTCATGAGGAAACATCCCCCATCATTCAGAGGATCATCTGACCCTGTGCAAGCTGAAGGGTGGATTAAATCACTGGAGAAGATTTTTGATGTCATGGGGTGTTCAGAACATCAAAAGGTTGGTCTTGCTGTTTACCGTTTTGAAGGTGAAGCTGATCAGTGGTGGTCGATGGTGAAAAATATAAGGGATGGTGATGAGATTGAGGATCTTTACTGGGACGAATTCAAAGGTATGTTTCTTGAGAAATATTTTCCTAAGGTGGTTCGTCTTGGGATGGAAAAATAGTTCCTAGAATTGAGGCAAGAGGATGATTCAGTGGCTGCTTATGAAGAAAAGTTCACTCGATTGGCAAGGTATGCTCCAAACTTCATACGAGATCTTGATAATAAAATAAACCGTTTTTACTCAGGGTTAAAGCCAAAGTATCGAAGGGCTTTAGCTTCACGTGAGTTTAAAAGTTATGAAATGATTGTTCGATGTGCTGAGAAGGTGGAAATGGAGTTTGCCGATGATTAGGTGTTCTATGACAAACAATAGAATAAGAGTTCTAGTTGGCAGGCAAAGGGGAAGAATTCATCAAAGAAGCAAGGAGGTAAGAAAACCAAATATCCATCCAGTGAGAAGTGTGGTAAAATGCATCCTGGAGAATGTTTATCCAAGTATGGTAAGTGCTTTCGGTGTGGTAAGTTTGGTCATATTGCTCGTAACTGTAAGGAAGATGATCAAGCAGGAAATGAAAAGCCAACGGTAAGATGTTTTAAGTGTAATGAGATGGGTTATTATGCAAACGAGTGTCCAACGAAGAACTCAACTGGGGGAATGCAGCCAGACTACAAGCAGAAAGGGGTGGTGAAATCCTTTTCAACAACTTCAGCAGATGTTGGGCCATCGAATGAAGTGGTATCAGCTCTAGGGAGCTCAGTATTTTTTGAAGATTGACTTGAGGTCGGGGTACTATCAGTTGAAAGTAAAAGAAGCAGACGTTCCGAAGACTGCGTTCCGTACTAGATATGTCCAATATGAATTTGTAGTTATGCCTTTTGGGTTAACAAATGCACCTGCTGTATTCATGGATCTTATGAATAAAATTTTCCATGAGTTCTTGGATAAGTTTGTGTTTGTGTTTTGAGGTTTGGGAAGAGGTTATGTGTGCCTTGTGATTCACAGTTGAAGAATGAGTTGTTATGTGAGGCTCATAGTTCCCCGTTTTCAGTTCATCCGGGCAGTACTAAGATGTACAGAGATCTGCAGGAGTATTACTGGTGGGATGGAATGAAAAGAGATATTGCTGATTTTACTGTGAAGTGTTTGACATGTCAACAGGTTAAAGCAGAGTGGCAGTTACCGAAAGGGATGCTTCAACCTTTACCAGTGCCAGAGTGGAAATGAGAGAATATATCCATGGACTTAGTTGTGGGATTACCGTAGACATCTCGATGTAATAATGCAATCTGGGTTATTGTTGATCGCTTGACCAAATCTACTCATTTCCTTGCTATACGAGATACTTTCTCTCTTGATCAACTTTCCCGTTTGTATCTTAAAGAAATAGTCAGGATACATGGAGTTCCTCTCTCCATTGTATCAGATCGTGATCCCAGTTTTACTTCTAACTTTTGGAAAGGCCTTCAGAAGTCGTTGGGTACTGAATTAAATTTTAGTACAGCTTTTCATCCTCAATCAGATGGGAAGTCAGAACAAACAATTCAGATCTTGGAGGATATGCTACGACCTTGTTCGATGGATTATCAAGGAAGTTGGGACCAACATCTTTCTTTGGTTGAGTTTTCTTATAATAACAGTTTTCATTCCAGTATACAGATGGAACCATTTGATGCATTATATGGGAAGCGGTGTCGAACTCCAGCATTTTGGGATGAAGTGGGTGAAAGGAAGCTGATGGGACCAGAATTGGTAGAAGAGATGGCAGAAAAAGTTCAGCTGATTCAGAAACACATGAGAACAGCTCAGATCCGGCAGAAGAGTTATGCGGATAACCGGAGGAAGGATATATCTTTCGAGGTAGGTGATCATGTTTTTTCTCAAGTTTTCTCCTTGGAAAAGTGGGATGAGATTTGGTAAGAAAGGAAAGATGTGTCCAAGGTTTATTGGACCATATGAAATTCTGGAGAGAGTTGGATCAGTTGCATACCGGGTGGCTTTACCTCCGAGTTTATCTCAGGTACACAATGTTTTTCATGATTCAATGTTGAGGAAGTATATGTCAGATTCATCTCATGTTTTGAGTCCAGAGGTAGTTCATCTGGAAGAGAACCTATCTTATGAGGAACAACCGGTCCAGATTCTTGACCACAGGGAGCAGGTGTTACGGAATAAGGCGATTCATCAGGTAAAGGTTTTGTGAAAAAACCATGTGATTAAAGAGGCAACGTGGGAATCTGAAAATTATATGTGGGATAAATACCCCCACTTATTTTGATAATTGAATAAAATTGCGAGGACGCAATTCCCAAAAGGGGGGAAGGATGTAACATCCCAGGTAATTAAAGAATAAATAATTTTCATATTTATTAATATTTACGAATTAAATATTAATTTTAATTAAAAGGGGTTTCTACGTTCGATAGCGTACTCGATACGCAACGATGAGTTTCTTTGAAAACTTAGGTTGCACACAAGTAATAAAATAATATTATATTAAATGTTAGTTAACGAGTAACCGTTGTACTGGCGGGAATGGATAGAGATAACTAAAATATGATTATATATGTTTTTAAATGTTTTTACATTTACCCAATAAAAGATAAAGGCTTAAAATACAGAAAGAGTTCAATTTTAGGCATTTATACCCTAATTTTCACGAAAGGTCCACTTATCACCTTTTGACGGAGAACTGTCATTAAATATAGTTTTGATCGATCTTATAAATTCTATTGGACCAAATATAACTCTTCTTTAGAATCGGGACATCAAAATTTACTTTGTGTAAATTTTTGGTACCTTTCTGATAAAGTTCATTTTTCTAATGAATAGTGTAAAATGTTGTATTTTAATTCAAAACCTCTTTTTCATATAATTTATTTATATGATTAGGTTATCTTTTGAATTAGTTTTAAAGTGAAATTAGAAAATATTTTTACCATTAAATCCAATAGTGGTCGTTGGAATTAATTTCACTTTGAAATCGGACTAAAACTATTGTCAATATTTTGATACTTAATGTTTCATAAAAACACGCTATTTTCTCTGACAGTGGGAATTAATTATTAAATTAATTAATGTGACTTATATGTTTTGAATTTTTTAAAATAGACTTCATTTTTTAATTCGTAATATCAAATATAGCTTAGGGTGAATTTTTGGTAATTTTCTAAAAAACTTCAATTTTTGATGAATAGTGAAACCACTAAGTGGTACTTATAAAGACTGATTTTCCGTTTAAATGAAATTTTTCCATCATTGTGTTTTGAATTTCAAAAATCCGACATACATGGTTGTCATTAAGAAGAAAAATGTGGTTCAATGAGATTAAAATAATTTTTTAGTGAATAGTAACTTATTAAGTTCTTAGTCGCGATTAGAGGTAATTAGTGTAATTTAAGGCAAAAATGATATTATAAAAATGTGAAAACACCATGACACTTGTCCTAACCTCATTGGATATGTCATGGCCGACCAAGACAAGCCATGGGTCAACTTGGGGACCCCATGGAGCCACTTTACTTGGGAAATGACATAAATAACTTTTTATTTAATGTAAAAGTAAAAATGACACAAACCTGATATTTTTTACTAAAACAATTTTTAAATGGGGTTATAAAAGTCAGATTTTTTATTATAAGTAGTCATTGGAAATATAAAAAGCGTTCCTACATCATAGTAGTTTTTTTATAATTTTTAGACATTAGATAAATTAAATTATTTATGACATAATAATGATGAAGCGATGACATCATTATTTGACGATTTAAATAAAATGGAAATATAATGTAAAATCTATGAACTACACATGTCCAAAGCCAATTGGATGAGTGTATTTCGAACCCTTATCACCTTATCCTCGAATTATATCAATGTGGGACCTTTTAAAACCGAAACACAATTTCAAATAAAGTAATATTTCTTTACTTTCCAAAAGTGCCCCTCCTCTCCTCTTATAAAAGGCCCCCACCTCTACCTCATTTCACACACTCCTCAAGCCTTTGGCTCGGCCAACCCCTGCCCATTTACTCTCTCCACATCCCTCTACTAATCCTAGAGGATTCCCCTTGGGCATAATCCTTTCAAAGGAAGCCTTTAGGCTCAAATAAAACGGAGTTACACTTTTAAAGGTAATTCATTCTCTAATGTTCATTTGTATTATTTTGCTTCTCCAACCCCCTAAACTCTTTTTATTTACTTCTTTTCTAACAACGCCAGTATCTTCAATATACTAGGATGTTTTTATAAGATTTATTTGAGCTACACGCTCACACAAATACATCAAATGGTTAAAGAACATAAGGTTTCCGGGGATGGCGAAATTCTACCTCCCGAAACGATGATTGTTCAATACTCATTTAACACCTTCAAAGGTGGCCATTATGATGTCACTATTTTTATATATGATATATAATATGTTTATGTTTTCTTTAAGATTCTGTATTTTTCATTTTGGGCATACCTTTATGGTTTCCATTATGGGTAAACACGATATCTTCATTTAAGGAAGTGTGGACTACCGCCCCCTCAAAGTGATGTGATTCATTAATGCCATATGTGGGACGTGTAAAGGATGGATTTAAAATTTTTTATATATGATGTTATACTGGAATTATAATATACCTCTATATCATTTTTATTTCTTTCCATTAAAGTATGAGATAGAAATGAACGTAGTGTTCATGTGTACGTACGACTTACCGTCTCCATGAACGGTGCATTTCATTTCTTATCCCCAAATGTAATGTACTATTAAAGGTACATGTATATAATGGATATATATAATTAATGATATATATAAATGATGAATATAATTCTGGAATTAAAATATACATACCTCTCATTTAGTTTTAATTCCATTAATATGACAAAGAAATGAAAGTAGCGTTCATGCGTACGTACGGCTTACCGTCTCCATGAACAGTGCATTTAATTTCTTACCTCTAAATGATTATGTAATATTATAAATACATGTATATTATGGATATATATGATATATATGATATCCAAATCAGGAATTTCATTCTGGATATAATGAACCTTTGACCACACGAACAACATGTAATTGTAAGAAGTCCACTTTCGACTTAAGAACCAAATATCGACAAAACAAACATTATTAACATAAATGGTTACATAATGTTTATAACATAGAAATAAGTTATATAAAAGGAATAATTAACTTTAAAAAGGTTCTCAATCAAGTATAAATTAACTCAAGTTTACTATTTAGGACGTTAAAGAACGATCGAGTCAAGTCGGATACGTGGTAAGGGAAATTCTTAACCCAATTTCCATTCTTTGGGTTAATCTCCTACTTTAAAATTACGTCATGATATTATTATGTCCTATCTTGTATTTGTACTTTCATTATGTGTAATTATAGTGAATACAAATAATAGATCTATTTTATTTAAAAAAATGATCTTTGTAAGGGACTTCATCTCAATCTCCTTTCATTGAGGCATATTTCGTTTTATACACAACTTTCTTTTATATGGTGTATAAACCCCTTTGACTTTTACTTTTATACAAAAGGTATCTTTTTATACGATGCGTTTTACAAAACGACAAAAATGAATGTTTTTTTTAACGTACGCGGTGACAACGACCTTTTCCGCCGCTGCGAGTATTATTTGATCTTTGACTTTCTCAACAAGCCGTAATGTTTTTAGAATAAAATAAATACCATATACTATTTTATGTCTTTTGGTATTGAAAATGGTTTTGAAAAAGGATTCTATTATATCAATATATTTATGATATATTTTGATTGAAATGTGGAAATGTTATCATTCCTTTATATTGGTTTTATGTTTTATGATTTTATACTGGTACTTGGACATTTTAACGGGTGGTTACGTTATAAACCATATGACGGGTGGTGCCGTGAATACCAGGATGGGTGGTTATGTTATAACCTCCAATTCATTGGGTATGGATGTCGGCCGTATGGATATTCCATTAAGTATGTATGGAAATTGGCCGTATGGCTATTCCATTAAGTGATATGTGTGGAAGTCGACCATATGGTTATTCCACTTAAGTATGTTTATGTCCCAAGTTACCTTTATATATGTTATGTGTTCTTTTTATGGATTTTATGGTAATCCTTTGGTTACAAAAAGGTAAGTAATGATACTTTATTCAGTGAAGATTTTTTTACAACTTCATGAAGATGAAGGCATTACTTTGATAGAGTATACGTGGTTTACTTGATTTTGAAAAACTAACAGTTTTCATTCTTTGCGTATCCCTTACTGAGCTTTTTATGCTCACCCCAAGTTTTTTTGAAATGTTTTTCACAGGACTTAATGTGGAATAAGGTCATGGATGGGATCAAGGGAAAGTCATGCTATATAAAACATGGAACTAGACATGTTTCTTTTAAGAGTTTTTTATTTATTTATGGAAACTTAGTAGAAGTTACTACTTTGTAATCTTTTGAGATGTAATAGTTATGTTCTAATTCTCTAAAACTCTAAACTTGAAAAGATCCTCAACGTGTAATCTTGTGATAACTCAAGATTAAGTAAGGTTTAAGGTCGGGGCCTTATACCCATAATAGTGATCTTGTAATGGTGGACTTCATAACGGTAGCAGTTATTCTGTATCAGTCGACCTGTGCATACTGGTACACTTATTATATCGGTAGCATAGGTGTAACAGTGACTGCTTATATATCGGTGACCTTATCCATATCAGTAGACTTCAATACTAGTGTACTTATCCTTATCCGTAGCTTTGTACCTGAGAATTTTCTATCATTACCTATTTGTATCGGTGGACTTCATATCGGCAGTTGTCTGTCTGTCTGTTTGTATCGGTAACTATGTACCAGTGGCCTTTAATTATTGGTAGACTGTGAACGGGTAGGTCTGTATTAGTGACTTCAACACTTAATACTTATTCGTTCTATTAAAAGAATACCCATATTGAGTTATTAAAATTTCTAAAAAAGTATAAACATAGATATCCATTGATTAACAGATTCAAATGATCATTTTGATATTTGATCAACTTAATAATATGAATTCATAGATTGAACGAATAATTATTATAAAGATAAACATTATTTGGGATTATTAAATAATATTGAAACAAAATTGATATTATCAATAAGGTGAGGTTGATAATAGATATTATAGAACAATGGTCAATGTAAAAACACCAAGACTACTAAATCAAAACATACATGAATAATAATGAAATTATCACCAAGAACAATGATTCAAATAAACAATTGTTAATGAATGTTTGAAAATATGTTATAAGTTAATACTATATGGTATTATATATATGATAATGGTGGTATAATATATTTATAATAAATCAATAGTTATTATACATGAGGTCTAAACACATACAAAGAATGATGAGACTTGAGATTTGGGTTTTTTATCTAACTTTTTATTTCATGATACGTAACCCATATTCACCACTTATTTCATTCATGTGATGTATATAATATCCCTTTTATATTATATATAATTAATAAATTTATATTAATATTCTTTAATGTTTCATTTTGTGTCACTTCTTTCATTGGGGTTATGATTTAAATGTTACCGAAGTAGTAAGGGTTTATTTATCAATCATATTTGATTTTGTGATTTTCAATGGTAGATTTCCATTACTGTAAATTTTAAGAATCACATACTTTAAACACAATATGTTTTTTACTCTTTTTATATATATAATAATTAGGTATTATTATAATTCTCCCCTCTATGGTACTAAAAATGATAGAGAAAATGTTTTTTACAAAAATTTGACATTTTTCCCCTTTTGTGGACTAACTATTTCTTCCGTGTGCAACCTATTAAAACGATTTCTAGGGATGTTTTTACCTATATAGGTAATTTTTTCAAATTTTAAATTTAATTAAATTTATAATTATTGAGAAATTTATAAAAAGTAATTGTCAATATACTTTTTCTAAACATTTCATTTTTTTATTTAAAAAAAAAGTGGGAAGAGAACGTTATATTTTATCATATATTGTTTAAATGAAATATCTTAGTATCATGACCATTATTTAATTTTATGATTCCATTAATTTTTTTTCAATGAAAATATTTTTCTCAAAATTCTATGCATTTTAAATAAAAATTTATCAAAAGAAAAGACGATTTTTTATGATTTCAATGAAATGATAAAATATTATTTTAAAGGCATTTTTCATCTATGTCAACATCCTTTATGGATTTTTATGTGTCGCTGGGGATATGATCTTATCACGCCATCCACATTCCTGTTTTGGATTTCATATGATGATTAGTAGTTAAGAATGATTGGATGAAACCTGTTTCACTCCCATGTGTTAGTTATGTTTTGATTATACCTTTATGAAACCCATTTTTTTGATAGTTTATGCAGTGATGATTTGATAAAATATTTATATATCTTTTTTCCTTTCTATGATTTGTGATATTATGATATGATGAATGTTTTATGATCTTTTTCCACATATATATATGATTTATAATATTTAAAAGGTATGCCTGGAATTATATATCCCTCTAATGCATTGGGTAAATATGGATAAACCAAGAGATAATTAGGTTACGCGTGAACCTGATTTCATAATCATAGAATTATTTATAAAAATGGTTTCATGTCCAAAATTTTAAAATTAAATATAGTTTCATGTTAATAAGTTTATGGGAATACCTGATTGCATTCCCTCTATTAATGATAGAATTTGTTAATCATTATAAATGTTAAAAAATTTATAAACCTATATTTTTTTAAATTATTATTTTCTGAAACGAACACATGGATCATGATTGATTATTTCTTATTTAACATTATTAAAACAACATGTAATCATCCATAAAAATTACATTATCATTATATTTATTTCTATAATTAATTATTTTACATTTTTTAATCATTACAGTTTAGAGTTTTAGGTAATTATTTCATCACCATTTAAATGATAAATATTACATCATTTATTGGAGACTTCCACATAGTATCCTTTTTTCTCCAAAAACAGAACGGTTACGACCTAAACAATATTCATTTCAGGACATATAATTAAATTGTTTATCTTGACCACATTCTTATATTTATCCATCCTTAGAATCGTATAAAATAAATTTAAAAATATGGGATGAGAATTAAAATAGAATAATTGTAATATAAAGTAATAAATAAATGTTTTATGCCCACTGATACTTATAGAAAAACATCATTTTTGAAAACAAAACTTTCTGATCAAAACAAATATTTTATTACCCAAAAAATAATCTTTTCCACCAAAATATTTTCATAAATTATTTCATAAAACTTATTGATGGAAAAATAAAACTCGTAACACAAATTTGGTGTCAACACAATACATAACATAAGAATATGTCTATGATAAATATAGAGTCAAAATCACATGGTAAAAAGAATACCATCATAGATTAGGTTTACTCCCTCATCTAATACATAACATGTCATGAGATAAAATGTGTACCCACTGCATTGGCTCTCTATCTGGTTTCAAACATCATAACATGTTCATGACTATCTATGCCACAAATAAAAATTAATCAAATTTCATAATCATAATAATTACCCATTGTATGAAATGGGTTACATAATCATACCTCAAATCATAATCAAAGGAAATTTCATAATGTTTTCAAATATAAAAATATATAAAATATTTTGGATTTCCATATTTGATTACAATATCATAGTCTCAAAATATAGTGTTAATTTGGGAATTAATACCTTAAATAATCATTATAAGGTGATTAAGGTATATAAATGTTCCCCTTAATCATGTTTGATTTTAGATAAAAAATTTGATTAATGACCTTATGGAATGTCTGATCCCAGAAAAGGAAATCAAACTGAGGTATGTATATTGTTAATATAAATATATATAGATTATATAATAAATCTATAACATCATAGGGATATTGAGTGTGAGTTAGATATAATTATAATATCATAATGAAAATAGATGGTTCTGAGAGATCCCTTACCTCGAGTCCGGCTCTCCATGTATATTCTTTATCTTACTAGATAATAAAAATATGTTAAATATTTAGTTTTATAAGAATATTCTTTCAAATATTCTATTCCTTATATTTTATAATCATGTTATATTAAATTACCTTGTTTTCTTTTTCCATGTCAGATGTTATGATGATATTCAAATCATATGTCAAAATAAATCGATAGGTTTACTATGGTGAATGTATTAATTATTCCAGAATTTAAAGAATAATAATAGCATAATTTTAATTTTAATACATCTATTAAACGTTATAAACTAGCCATTAAATATGGCTTTCAAAAATGAACTATTTTAATACTATAAAGATGGTAGGTCATAAATACCCTTTAGTAACATTTTTATTATCAACAATCATGAAGGAAATATGGAAAATGTTAATTTTTCATTACAAAATTATGACTATATTTAAATATCATATAAATTTTTTAAAATATACTTATATGTAGAATCCATATTTTCTGGCTAAAAAAATTTATTACATCGCTTCGTGGAGGTTGTAATCCCCATGTATTGTAATACCACAAAATTTTGAAAGAATAATAGTTTACTAAATAGCATATATAACACACAACACAATTAGTATAGACAAAATAAATTAAAAAATATTTAAAATTTTAAATATTTTAGTTCTGTGATATATATTTAAATGATTTCAACATCGATTTATCTTATGTTACACAAAACAACGACTTTCTTCGACAGCTTGTGTAACACGCAAGATCCAGTTTTTCTGAATACTATTAATATTAATATTTAAAATTAAAATTAACTCATAGAAGTTAAATTATTGGTTATTAGTACTATTAAATAACATTAGAAATTATATTTTATAATTCATTTTTTTACCAATTAATTATAAGATAGTATACAATGAAATTTAATATAAACGATATGTTTTTCTAAAATCAATTATTATGAACCAAAATAAATTTATCCTATTAAATTTAATTAATTAATATTAGTGAATTATGTTATTTAAATTTATATATTACATATTCAATAATTGTTTTTACAATAAGAAAATAGAGTGTATAGGAAAAAGATAAGGAGAAATCCAATTTTACCCATAAAATGCTGTATTTTTTCTGAAGGTAGTTCTTCAACTATTTAATGCCACACTTTTTTAAAAAATAATTATTATAAATTTATAAAAAATAATTGAATAAATAAACCTATTTTTATAAATATTAATATTAAATTTCTTTACTGTAGATTTTTGGTATTTATTTGAGATGTTATTTTTTTAATTAATAGAGAAAATACTGAATTTTAATTAAAAATTCCCTTTTCATCTAAAAAATTTCTAAATATTAATTATTTTTGAAATTGGGTTTAAAGTAAAAATAATATAACTATATATATATTATCCAAATATATTTCATTTTAAATAGTTTATTTTTGAAATTAGATATAAAAACTTTAAAATCTTTAGAACATCTTCAATTTAAAACCCATCTTTCTTATCCTATCTATGAGATTTATTTTAAACTAAATCTTAACTATAATGTAAATTTAATTTGTAAAATTAGTTTTAATATAATTATTCATAATAATTAATAAGTTATAATAATTTTAAATTATATTTTTATAAAAATGTTCACTAAAAGATGTCAATATTAATTATATTGATTAAGAGAAAAAAAAGTCTACGAAGTTACTAATCATAAAAAATTATAGGAAGAGTCTTATAACCTATACAAATATACTATTATGGAAATATTTAAACCATATAGATTTTATTATAGTGTTTGGTGCAGTATTGGTGCTAGCTTACATGGAAAACATGTGGGAGGAATTCTCTCTTATAAAAATTTCAATTTTCCCACTCACCCAACATATAAAATGTCTTTCCCTCTCCCCCTTATTAACAACTCATAGAACAATTTTTCCTTCCAATACCTTCCCAAAAAACTCAAAAACATAACTAAATAAATTCTATAGTCATCATCTTTGGAATAAATCCAACATAGGAAGGCATTAGTGCAAACCTCAAGAGGATACATTAGAGAAATGTAATGATATTCTAAATACATTTTTATTTTTTTCTATATCCACCAACATAAATTATTCATATATTTTTCTTAAATAGTTACATAAGTACCATAAATATTATTATATGTTATTATGTTATGGTTTTTACCTACAAATTAACATCCTTCAATCAAATGGGTTACGAAATCATTGTTCTTCTATACGGTGGATTACTACCTCACAAAAAGATTTCATTCATTTTTAAATTTCCAGCATTCAAGGATGATAGTAATGATGAAATTATTTTTTATATATGATATATATTTTATTTATTATTTATTTATTATTTTTGAAGTATTATATAACACATTACCTAATGATTTCTATTTTGTGGGAATATGATAATAGCATTCTTGTGTACGACGGACTACCGCCTCATGAAGCGATATGATACATTCACACTTTAAATAGAATATATTACATATCATTTTAATAAAAATATGTGATATATATAACTTATTAACAATAAATTTATTATAATATATATATATATTTATATATCATATCCTTTTATTTTTCTAGTAATATAAGAAAATGGATATAGTGTTTCGATGTACATACGGTCTACCGTCTCCATGAACTGTGTATTTTATTACATATCACCAAATATTATGGATAACACTATATACATATAAAATTAAAATATATGATATTTTAATCATGGTTTATATTTTTTATTTTATTAAATCCTAATCTTTCTAAGAGAAAAAAAATAGAAGTCAAAACATACTTTAAAAACATTGAAATTATCACCCATGAAAATGAAAATAAAAAAAGATTATAGAAAAAAGATTTATAAGATGTAAAAAAATGATATCAAATTCTATTATAAATATAAATATGGTTATAGAATAATATAATACTCTCCATTAAACCATTATAAAATATTTTAAACAGTGTTTAACCAAAATGAAGTCTAAGTTTAGCGACTTCATCTTAATTTCATTTTATTGGGGAAAATTGTAATGGTATACACCTAGTTTCTTTTATATGGTGTATATAATCCCTAGATGACTTTAAATATTCTAAATAATTCTTTATTCATTGTATTTTTAGTTTCATATTTAATTATATTATCTATATGGATTTTAACATAAATTTACAAAGTTGTAAAAAAATCATAACTCAGTTCCATTTCATTAGGTCATATTACTTCTTTATTGTAGTCAATATTCTATGATTATTTATATAATAAATTTAAAATAAAAATTTATTTATATTGACTTGTATTATTTTTATCTATATTTGGTAAAAATAATTAATTCATTGATTAATCCACACAACAACTTTATGATCATTTTAAGGGTTTATTTCGCCGTCTCTCTCTTATCGATATTATTTCTTCATGAAATTATATTAAATTATATTAAACTATATTTTTTTAATAAAACCTTTTTTTATTATCCTCATGTTATTCATGATATTTTTCATTTTATAATATCAGTGTTTCACTCTTTTGGACTTAATATTATTAGGGAAATGTATAAATAAAAACTGTCTTCATTTCTATCCTCAGCTGTAAACTCTTTTTCTTACAAAACCATGATTTCCAAAGAAAATTCAAAACCATTTTATTAATAATTATCAAAAAAATTTATTAAAATAAAATTTTTATTATAAACTTATTTTTACAAATTAATTTCAATGAATATTGTTGTCACTTTTCAAATAAGGCACTTCTCTAACCTTTTTACCATGGAAAATTAATGTTCTTGATAGCCTATAAAGAATTACCCGATTACATGCCCAAGAATTCATCGAATATTATTTTGAAATTTTTTGAGGTTATTTTTAAATAATTTTTTTAAGAGTGATTTTTATAGAAAATTATTTCCAAAAAACACGAAACATATGTTTTCTGTAATTATTTTTTAAAATAAATTTTCTTATTTCCTCAAAGATAATATACCTTATTGTTACTCTAATGGGTATATATTGTATTAATAAAATAATTATTATTCATTTTTAAGTCTTATAATTTTTTTTTACCAAGGATAATATTAAAATTCTCGTCCTTAAATAATTTTTTTATTTATTAAATTTCCATGGAGGTGTTCACTTTCCTTTGATCACCGATCATTAATCCCCCCTATATATCCATATTATTTTTATTGGATATGATTATTGTTTAAAATGTATACCATTTTTAAAAAATAGTTTCTCTTTTAATGATATTATCATAACTGTGGAAATATTGGTAAATAAATATTCTTTACTCAATATCAATATTTGATAAGGTGCATTGTTTATGAATTCAATCGCTTATTTTCTATATTTATAATTATTTAGAAATTAAATAAGTGGATTATGGGCTCATTAATAAAACCCTTCAATGCATTGGTAGTCTCATGGGATGAATCAGTTGGTTATCCTCGGCTAATCGGTCTCCAACAAGTTTTTTTTAAAATGTCTTGATGATATATCTTGATACTAAAAGTATCATATCTAAAGGATGCATGAAATTATATAACTAATAATTTCTTTCATTCATTATTCAGTTATTAATATCGATTATATTTTCACAATGAAGAAATATTTTGATGAATTTCATTATCATATTATTTATTAAATCTTTTGATGAATTTCACCCATATTTTTATTCCATTCCCCAGGAATCCATGATGTTTACTATGAATGATATGAATGGATATGCTATATGGAATAATTATATTTGTCAAATAACTATGTTGTAATTTTTGTATTAAAATATTATATTTGGATTTTGTATGTATCTACATTACTAATACAACTAAATGGATCAGTCCTTTGGGATCAAAATCTTTTATCTATGCCAATGTATTGGTAGTAGGGACTGGCATTGGGCTACTAGAGTCTTGGTCACTACACGTACGCATGAATGACATTATCATTTTTCAATGGAGGAATATAAAATTAAATAGATGATATATTATACTTTAAGAATGGTAATTATGTCATTAAAACCATATATATCCATTAAATTGAACATTATAACAATCCCTAAATGAAATTTATAGAAAGAAAATTACATTTTTTTGCATCGGGGTAGCTTTTTATACAAACAAATGATGGTTCTATTTCATATATTATATAAGAGGATATGAATATATATATATTATAACTATAAATATAACATCATGATATATGGAAGATACTTTTGTTACTATTTCATCATGTTTAAATAATATTTGAAATAGATACAAGAATAATTAAATCTAAATGATTTAGCTAAACACCATATATATTCTCTAGAACACTTCATATGTTATACACTATTAACCACATGAAATTGGTATTCCTGACAATTTAATACCTATATAACAAGGGTAGGTATTCTATGAATGGATATAGGTATGGTATGGATGAACCAAATGACTTTTTATGTGTGATGAAAAAGGATATGATGTGTTATTTTATAAGGGAGTGTGTAACACCCCAGTGTAAATTTTTGGTATTGGTATTTGTTTCATGGATTTCGCCTATAGATAGAGGGATATTAGGCTAAAATGTGAAATTTTGAAAAAATAAATCCATGTCTCAAAATTAATTTTCATGTTATGATAATAATAACACATATGTGTGTAGATAATTCACACTTTCAAATTGTAAATTTTCACATTTACCACATGGTTTCACAAATTGTGATTGTAAATAGTGAGACAAACTATAAGAGGTGTATTTTTGACCTTTCATCTCATTTATAATTAGGGATTCAACCAAAAGTCAGCCCTATGAAATCTAGCTTTTATAAATACCTCTCTTAGGGTTTTTCTCTCTCTTTAAATATGCTCCAACTGGATTTTATAGTGGTTTTTAGATTTTTCATCATCGAAATAAATAGGTATGATATTCTCCTATCATACTCCAATGATTTATTTCTTTTCATAAAAATTTCCTTAATCCTTACGTCCATGGGTGTATGATTTTTCTTATTAGTGTTGTTAATAATTCAGGATTTCATGTTTTTAACTTTTTGATCCTTCTAAGGAGTTATTTTCTGGTGAATTGTTTTTAAGGTGACATGATTATACAATACGAGATAGGTGTCTCCATTTTATTTCCTTTTATTTAAGAGTTCCACAAATTCTAGATTCATTAATGTTTTTTTTGAATTATGGATGTTATTTATATAATATCTATGTTTAGTTTACCAAGGTTCTCATTATTATCTCTTGTTTTTTATTTTTCTTATTAAGGGGAGTTTAATAATTCAGTGGTGTTTAAAAGGGGTGTATTATGCATTCTATATGTTTGATAAAATTCCACATCTGATATAAATTTAAAAAACAATTGTTCATTCTGTTTTCAGCCAAATTTTATATTCATACTAACTTCTATTTTTGTTTTTATGTGTTTTCTTGATTTTAAAAAGGGTGGTATTGTTCTATAAAACGAAATGGGCATTCCCTTAGGGTTTTTGGTTGTGTTTATTTACAATAATGATTAAGTTTTGAATTATGTTTAGATTCTAAATTGTTTAAAAAAGAAATTTCCAATTTTATATGCTATATATGATAAGATAATGTATAGGTTCACATGTTATGATTTTTTGATTGATTATTATTATGGTCCCATGTTAAGACCCTATATTCTTATTGATGACATTATGTAATACATGGGATGTAGTATTATGATGTGAATCATGTTTTGATTATGTATAAGGGAAATTTATTAGAGAGATATCTGAGGTGTGAAGGACATGATAGTGATGTTAGTCCTGGGGGATTATTCATTGTCATGTGATGACATTTTATAGGTTCATAGCCATGATCCATTAGTTATTCCATGCGAATACATGGGTTAGTTAGTGGGAATAGGTGGAAATATTCTATGATAGTTGAGATTAGGCATTATATATTCTCTCCATAGTCTGTGAATACCATTCTGGATAACATCTTCTAACATTTACACATATGGAAAATGGGTTGACAAGTGGTGCATCCAAACCATGCACATTGGAGATTGTTTGGAATTTATTATTTTTTCCCATTTGTTATGTTAGATTCATCTTTTGTTGATAGTTTTTCTTCTTAGTTCTTTTATTGGGGTTTCTTTGAGAGTGGTATTTTAAAATAATTTATTAAATCAATATTTTAATGATCTATTAGTTGTGATTGTTTGAAAAACATCATTTTGGATAATTTTGTGTAGTTTTTGCAAATTTTTCAACCTCAATACAATTGTTTTTAGAAAATAAAAATTATTTGAGGCTATGTTATTTTTAAAATTATTTTGGTGTATTGAATGAGAAGTTTCCAAACTATTTTGAGGAAAATTTAAAAAATGGGTTTTTGTTACCATGATTGGGTTTTTAAGTTTTTTATTCACATATGTAGAATTTCGAGGTGTTTTTTTAATTCTTATAGCTTGGATTATTTATTATCATTCACTGTGTGTTGAATATATTTTGTTTTGAATAATTTTTTCTCTATGAATATTTATAATGATTATTCCATGAAATAATACTAAAATCAATAAGGGATTATCTTATTTAATTTCCCTAGTAATCCATGAGTTATATTTCTAGTCACTGAATCAACACAAAATCATGATGGAGTGGAAGTTACATGGTCTGGTCAGCTCTTGGATCATGTAAGATAGTTTTTGAACCAGTTTCCTCTAGTCTTCTATCATGGTCATGGATAATAAGAGGAATTTGAGTGGATAACCATGGTCAAATAATTTTTCAACATACAAAATAATCATGAATCAAATAGGTTAGTTTAAATGTTTCATTGTTTGAAGGATTGGGGTTTGAGTGGGGTAATCTCAATGTTTATGACAAACCGTTCAAGGTTTTATCTTTTGGATATTTTGAGGATACCGTTATTTAGTGATTTTATCCTGAATAAGTTAGAGTTGAGAAAATGACGATGTTTTGGGTGTTCTCTAGGATGATCATACTATGAAAGACTATATTGATCATTTCTACCTCTCTTTGTCCCTATCTCTATAATTGGAAACTAATTATTTAGGGAATGAATTGTTCTTTTATAGTGTACTTATTATAGATCTATATTTTTCAGTTCTTTAGTCTTATTAAAAACAAAAAGTAAGTCGTTTAAAAGGCCACCATCTTGTATGAAATATTATCAAAGGAATATTTTTGAAGATTATTCTATGATTCATGCTGGAGCCAGTACAGATGACATGACTGATGAGAACGGTATTCATGAAAGTGATAAGGATGGAAATACATCTTCTCAAACTCCTATTAATGTTCCAATTAATTGAAATATATTACCATGTTTCTATTATTGGAAATCAATTCATAATAAGCGCTCATGACTATATTCTCTGAAGATCTACTATCTTTTTGGCTATTCTAGTCACATTCATAGATTTCTATGATATAGTTTGGAATAATAAGAAAAAGACATAGTCTAAGCATGAATCAAGTTAGTTTTATAGGATGGCGATTCCATTTCAGTGTTGAAAACATAGAATTTTCTAGGGAACATCCTATTCTATAATTTTTACTTCTTCCAAAGGATATGTCCTATATTTTTTATAATGAGTTCCATAATATAAAATGAATGAAATGGATTTTTAACATGTTTTTGTATTATTTGATATTTTTATCCCTACTAATTTGTTATTATTGTTGTATTTTATTCATTGTGTGGACCATATGTTGAGATTTTTTATGTATAATGTGGGGTTTTTTGTGGGTTATAGTAATGGGGATTTGTTGTTGGCTGTTAGGGAGACTCTGAGAGCGCCTAAGTCAATTTTTTCTTCATGACCACCATGAGGGTGTGTTCTATGAGTTTTCCCTATGTTACCATTTTTTTGTTTGTTTAACTGAGTTTAGAATCATTCCATTCCATGATGAGGTATTTTCATGTTCGGGTGTCATTTTTTGAATTAGTGATTTCATTATCTTGGTGATATGGTCTAGGAAATATTTCCATATTATTAATAATATTATCTTTTTTCATGTAGGTAGATGGTTTTCATGGTTATTTGAATAATTACACTTTGAAGGAGATCTACTTTATAGGTGTTCCAATATAACTATCCCACGTTATAGAGAATTTTTTTTAAAAAATTGAGACATATGGTATGTCTCTATGGGGTTTTCAATTTTTATAGAATGATCCTTTGGGATTTCATTGGATTGAATGTTCATTAAGTTTTCTCCACTGAATTAAAATGTTATAGAAGCAGTTTTTCTTCGTATCCTATGATATGGTTTGGGATTCATGGGGATTATTGAATTAGTGATTGATATCTTTCTACTCTTGATTTCAAATAGGATCATAAGAGTGGAAATCTAATCATATTTCTCTTACTTTTTATTTACATTAATTTACTAATTAGAATACTACCTAGGACTCCTAGTAAATTATCTATTGGTGATTTCTAAATCCTTCAAATTTTATTTTCCTAAGGAAAGCTGTTTTTTGTATCTAGTGTTCTTTGTTTCACGATTTTGGAAATCAGTTTGTAGTGGAGTACTCATTAAAGGGATGGTAGTCAAGAAAATTCCTATTTATCCTTAGATGATTAAGAATTTTGGGGGGTAGAAAGTGGAATGGGGGGGGGGGGTTGTGACACCGTAGTGTGACTTTTATATGTGGGTATTTTTTTCATGCCTTCGGACCTTTATTTGTTGGAAATTTTTGGATGAAAATGGTCTAATGTCAGACACTTTTTCTAAGTCTCGTGGTTAAGGTGCATAGTTAAACAAATCATGCAACAGATGTGTGCACCCACTACACCCTTTAGTAGGGCCAATATTCATGATTACCACACGGTTCGAAAAAATCATGTTATTTTAAAAGTGTAACACATTTAAAGAAATGTATATTTTTTCCACATTTTTAATTTGGGATTCGACCCCATTCCATCCCTACTCGAATCAGATGACCCAAATTCTACTCTAGGGGGGTTTCCTCTCATCCAAGATCATGTATATGATTTTTTGGTGGTTCATGGTTGGAGATTCATCCGAATTAATAGTAAAGGAATCCCACATTCTTCCTCTCATGATTTATTCCATTTTTATAAGTTCTTATAAACCTATGGGCCATGGGGGATAAAAACAATTTAGGGTTTTTTGGAATTGTGACCATTAGATTCTTAAGTTTTTGAGTCATCTAAGGGGTTATTTTCTAGAAGATTTTAAAGAAGATGACATGATTTGAACACATGAGGAAAGTTTTTCCATTTCATTAATATTTATTTAGGAGTTCTATGAATTCTTGGTGATTTAAAAGTTCATTTGATTTAAGGGAGTGGCGTATATTATATTGAGGCTTACCTTATCGATTTTTTCATTGGCATCCCTTGGTCATCATTTAGATTGATAAGGGGAATTTTATAGTTCCCATTTTTTTATGAAACTTTGTGTTTCAGGAATTATACATGTTTGATAAAATTTCAAATATTATTTTAATTTAGAAAAATAACACTTTTTTATTATGATTTAATCCAAATATGATTTTCAAACTAGTTTCCCTTTTTTATATGAGGGGTTTTATTTATTTAAAAATGTTTGGTGTTTTTTATAAAATGAAATACAGTTTCCCTTGGGTTGTTTTTTATGATTATTGATAATCATGGTTTTTTGGAAATGTGTTTAGAATGAAAAAATTAAAAATTTATTTCCAAACATACATTATATATGTTATAAGATAAAGGTACAGTTATCAAATTATGATGTGTTGATTTATTTCTTGTTATTTTCCATTGTTAAGTCCACATGTTCTTGTTGATGATGTTATATAGTCTATGTAGTGGGTTCTTGTTATTTTATTCATGTGGTGATTTTGTATTGGGACTTTTTCTATGCAATGTATGTGTGGATATGATTCTAATGTTAGCACTTAGGGATTTGTTTAAGCCATGTGATTTTATTGGATTTTTTCATGTCCCACCTCTAATAGTTATTCTAAGAGGAGACCTGCGATACTGTGTGGGACGTTTCTAGGATATTTGATATTATGAAGTGTCTAGTTTCCCCAAGTTTATAATATCCATAGTAGGTGGGTTTCTAACAATGATAACAGGTAATATTAATTTGGTTAATGGATTTGTGACCACTAACCTACCACTGCTTTGTCTAACATTGTATTTATTGTAATAACTTGTCAGTCCCTTAGGCATTTCATCATGTTATGTATTCTATGAAATTAATTTTATTATTTATTTAAATCTGATATAATTATTAGTGGATGGAACTTTTTAACATGTTGATCCCCTTATTGTTTAGTCTTGATGTTAATTAGTTTTGTTCCATCCAGTTTATGAAATTATTTGTGACCATAAATAGTGATGTTTATTCTTGTTTTTCGTTTTTCCAATCATAAGTTTCTATTGGGTTTGTAAAATAATATGAAGTAAAGAAGTATAAATTGTTTCAAATTTCTATATTTGTTGGAAATTATTTTTAAATGTTTTAAACCATGTTCTAGTTTATTTAAAAAAGTGTTGTGTTTTAATGATAAATGATGGGTTTATTAAATTTAATTGTTTTGGTAAAACCTATTTATGGTATGTTTTCTATGTCTGTACTCTAAGAAAATGAATTTTTTTGTTTATTTCAATATCATATAAAAATAAATGAAAAAATATTTTTATATGTTATGTTCAATCGAGAAAACATGGTTTATTTTATATAGGGAATTAATTAGAATCATAGTTGTGTCAGATATTATTTAGATCACACCATACATACTTAATTTTTTGGGTTTATAGTCTTCATTTCTTGTGTAGTTTTCCTCAAGTCTTGGTATTTTGGTTAAATCTATTGACTTATTCCTTCGAAATAAAATAGGTATCAAAATCGTGTTAGTGACCAATGAGTTACATGGAGTTGGTATAATGACCCAGTCATAAGGTACATGAACATTACGCCACTTTTCAGAATACTTAAAACATTAAAAATAAGATGCTGAGAGACCTCATTAGTCTATAGCCCTTTGAAACATGGAAACATGAACACTTGTACATGTGTGAGCTAAATTGTCTCCAAATAGGTTATTCATAACAAAAAATCTTCTTAGAAACATCATACTTAATATATATCTTTATAAACTGGTGAAGGAACCATAAAAGGGGTGATATCATATTCTCAATAAGGGTAAAAAAGGGATACATGTAAGCATAAACATGAGAATAAGATTATAAGAATGTGAAAAAAAACATTTTATTATATTACCATGATTAATAAATATCATAAACATGAATCATGGAATAAATATTTACATTCTATAAGACATGAATCATAAGGAAATAAAGAACATAATCCATTAAATCATAATGTAGGAATAAAACATTGAATTCTATCACATACATGAAAATATAATATTATTTCCATATTATCTATGGAATAGCTTCTAGGACCATATTAGTAGTATGTGTTAACTTCCCATACTATCTTGGTAGTCATGGTCCACTCCCATGGACATTATTTTATCATAATTTTACTCCCCATACCATCTTTTTTGTCATCATTCACTCACATGGCCATATTAGTAGTCATGTTTCACTCCAAATACCATCTTTTTCTATATCATGGGATATAAATATTTACCCAATGCATTATAGGGAGATATATTTACCACCTGTATTGTAATTAAATCATACAAACATGTGACATAAAATCATAAAAAACCATATCATGCCCCACGATGTGATATGGGCTTCATAACCATGTAATCATATCACAACCTGTGGAAAAAATGCATTTTTCATAATCATTTGATCAATTTAATAACTCATGGTGGAAGCAGTTTTAAAATAATATATCTCATTAAAATGAAATAGGTTTCATGAACATAATTCTATAAAAAAAATAATCCATTAATAGGAATAATATGGATATAAACATTGAATCACCTCCCCAAAAAGTCATGAGTAACACCAACAGATGTTATCTTGGATTGGAAATAATTTTGAAATTTATTTTTCAAAAACATCATGAGGAAATAAACTATTCCCATTTAAAAAATTATTCGTAAAATATATAATATTTTCATCTAATTTTTATGATAGTAGACTTGAATTCTTATAATGTAATCATCGAAAACATTTTGAAATAATTTTCTCTTTGGAATCTTATAGGGGGCTTCAAAACATTTTAAAAACTATTTTTTATTAAGAAATTATAAAATAATATTGAAAACATTTTGAAACCCATTTATTTGAAAATAACATTTAAAAGAATTAAAAAATTATTCTTTTAATAAAGAAAATAAATCTTCAAATAAATGATGGTGGGTAAATGCGCACATATCGAACATTCATTTTTCACCGTACTAAGTTTAGAAAAGTTCATCGACCAGAAAATGATTATAAGATTCCTTTTTTAAAACCCCTTTTTATGGTAAAACAGGGTAAAAATTTATTTTAAGGGTCATAGTATTACAATTATATATTCATGGAATCCTTTTCCGATAACAAAGTTTTTAAGGAACACAGATTTCCGACCAAAGAGAGAGGTATTTTTATATTTTATAAAAAACATCTTAATTATCAGAGGTATCAAATAGTTGAAAATTTCTTATTAATACATGAATACATAAAGAATAAATATAGTATAAGTATATTCTAGAGTTTTATGTAATGATGTATCATATTATTTCATTATGAAAATGTTATCATAAACAACCTTGATAAATGGTGAGCTTGTTTCAATAAACTCTTACACATAGTAACATTGAATCACACTACCTATGTAGAAAAATTAAATTACATGGAAATTTAAAATATCTTGAAATTATTTATATTTATGTGATAATATGTTAGTGGTACTTTATAAACCACATATTAAAATATAGATGTATAACATGACATGTGTCCCAAAGAAAGAAAATTAAGGAAAAAATTAATTTACTTATTTTGTGACTTTTAAAACATAAATCCAATCATAAAAAGATCATAAAATGGTTGTTTAAATACTTATAGAATTATTTATATAAGGAATATAATATATTCTTGTGTAGTATATACACCAGACAAAATAATTAAGTAGTTAGTAATCCAGTTATCTTAAGGAAACAAAAAGTGTGATTAAATTTCATTACCTTGATTCTGACTTGTATTGTGTGTAATTATATTACTGAATTATAAAAATATGTTAATTAGTTAATTACTCAAGAACCTATTCCAAATATATTATAACCTTTCCATCACTTATTATAATTTTTATACTACTTCCTACACAATTATTTTTAAGTCGTGTGTTCTCACCAAATTTGGTTCATCTGTTAAAAATGAATTTAGTTGGTCGACTATGTTCAAAGGTTTCATTATATAAACATATAAAGAATAAAAATGATAAAATAATTATCATATTTGAACATTAATTTTATTGTTAAATCCAATCATTATATATGGTTGTGAATAATTAGTCTATGTTACATTTATGGAGACGGAAGTTGATATATACGCATGATTAACATTCCCATTTCTCAATGGTCATTATGGAAATAAGTTAAGTAAAATTAATATTTCCAAATTTATCATTATATAATAAATAACATGTTATTTAATCATATATTCTTGTATAAATAATTATTTTTTATTTAAAAGTAATCACATCGATCCGAGGAGGCGGTAGTACACATGTCCATGCGTGATGTTGTCACTTTTTATGTGTTTGAAAGGGTAAGAAAGAAAATGGTATATATAATATTTCTATAAATGTAATTATTTTTTAAATATCATATATATGTTTTTTATGTGACATATATTTATCTAAATCCATATTTTATACATTCCTTGTATTGTTTGAATGAATCTCATTGATTTAGGGTGGCAGTAGTCCACACTTGCACAAACGATGTTATCATGTTTACACATAATGAAAAGAATAAAATAATCTATTATAAAATAATTACATAAGGATATATACATTATCAATATTGGATATATCATATGTAAACATACTTTCCATGATAATGGACATGGTTTATGGGTGGTAATGGAAAAATGATCATTCGTCGTTCTATGAGGTGGTAGTTCAGTATACAGAAATGGTATGTTCGTCACCCATTAGATGCTGGTGTGTGTAAGTATAGGTATAAACATTAATATAAAAACAAATTATTATATTTTGGATACATATTTTGTTATATAATCATGAAATAACGATATTTTATGGGGTAGATAATGAAAATAAAATAAAGGATCTTGAAGAAGGGTGTTACCTCTTCTTCCGATAACACCTTTTCGTTTGAACGAAAGGGATTCATTAGATTTATTTCTCCAAAAAGTGATGAATCAAGGAATAAGGTTTGTATGATTGGGATATATTTTGTAAGAGTTTTTTTAAGACAAATAGTCTTGATAGGTTTGAGGAAGTTGGACGAGAGGTGGCATATTATAGTGGAGGAGGAGTGGCACCCTTGTAATATTTTGATAAATGGAAACCCTTCCCATGTTTTTTATTGAAATTGAATAATATAATGGTCCCAATTAGATACAAGGTAGTATAGGGTCAAAATAGTTTCATAAAATGGATTCTGTATGAGTTTCTAGGTCATATTAGGCCTTAATAATATGGTTTAATCTGTTTTTATGCTTAATTTAATCTTAGTAACTGTAATTAATATGAATTACCTTCACCAATCATATTTTTGAAAAACTAAGTTGATCTCATTATAAATTATAATTTTTTATAATTCCAAATATTGAATCTATTCATACAAATTCCTATCACAAAAGTGGTAGAAATCAATTCGAATTCATTTTTACAGACAAGATAACAAACTGGGTTTTTAAATAAAAACATTCAAAAGTTTTCTAGGTTTTTATAACCAAATTCAATGTGAAATTTAGTCCAATGACCTAATTTGGATAATTTTTTTAAAAAAATAGATCTATTTTAACATAAAAATAAATAAATTATATAATTTATCTATATAAATAAATTAGATGAAAAGAATTTTTCAGTTAAATTTAATTATTTTTCACAATTCATTAATGAATGAAACATCGTACAAAAATACCACAAATTATCCAAATCCTGCTTATTATGATTATTTTTTAAAAATTAAGTTTATTTTGAGATATAAAATTTCTAAACTATCCCAATTTTATATTTAATGTAGTTTCACCATCAAAAGGTGATAAAAGTATGTTAATAAAAATATAGGTTTTCATGAGTAAAATTGGGTTTCTACTTATCTTATTCCT
This sequence comes from Viscum album, assembly GCA_963277665.1. NCBI lineage: Eukaryota > Viridiplantae > Streptophyta > Magnoliopsida > Santalales > Viscaceae > Viscum > Viscum album. Next base: position 531,618,550 of record OY728146.1, read on the forward strand.
AATGAATCTATTGGATTAATATAAAAAATATTTTATTTGTTATTTAATATATATATATATTAAATTTATATTAGTTTTTAATTTATATTAATTTAATTTATTAGGATAAACATCTTTGTGAGCATAAAAATAGTTTTCCATAAAAATATTCCCTTTTTATAAAATTGGTTCATCATAACTTATGAATTCATTTATATTTGTGTAAACCATATGATTTCATATGTTAGTTAATGATATTAATAATTTCTGACATAATATCTTTTTTATGTATTAATATATTATATAATAATATAATAACAATATTTGTTTTTGGTAAAACTTGATCTTACATGTTATGGAGGTCGTCGAGAAAATTCAATATTGAGAGTATTGTAACATAACTTCAATGTTCCGTATAGGTAAATGTAACCATTATATATCATGTATTTTATAATTAACTTGGAATTTATTATAATTCAATCCAATCATAGAGCTTTGATATATAAAATCTATTTTCATTTATAATTAAATAGAAAATATCAAAAATCTTAAATTAATTCAGAAAACATATTTCACTCAATACTAGGGTGTTAAATTCTACCCTGTTGAAGTGAATTTCAGCCTCAAAATTCATCTAGGTTATCAAATTATTAATACTTGAAATTTAAATTCATATAACACTATATCATATAAATGAATAATACAACATCCTTTTAAAAAGTAATGTTTTAATCATAACAGTTACCAAAAGTAACATATAACTAGGCTTCCACCTGGGTGACGTATGTAGAATTTGAAAACATGCACATGAAAGAAAAATATAAACATAATTTACTAATTCGGAGAGATAGAGAACAACGTTCAAAAAATGTTAGAAATTCCAAAGCCATAAATCCTTAATGAACTAAGGGACCACCTAATTAATCATAAATGGGGGTATTATGATAACATTTTTATTTCAATATCATTTTTACTAATATTAATGAATTTTCTAGAAAATATACACTATATTGATTTAAGGAAACCCTCACCCTTTATTGTTCCTTGATCCACTTAACCACATTCTCTAAAAAGAAAGGTTTTTTTTCATTCCTCATGAAGTAAGAGATCATGAGATCCATTATATTCCATCACATTCGTCGTTAGTTGTAATCAAAACCATGTTTTTATAATAGGTTATCCAATATTAATAAATCCTTATGTTGTGATATAATACATTATTTTCAAAAACATTATCCAATGTTTAACTTAATATTTACATCAATGGTTACTCTTGTAACCCTTTTGATAGATGAAAATACAAAACATTGTAATTAATATAACAAAATAATGTTAACATTGATCCCCCATATACCACAATGTTTCTATTGGTTTTCACATTTCAAACAATTGAATACCTTCATCATATATTCTCTTAAATCATGGAAAAAATATGAATTTCCATAAATATTTATTTTAAAAATGCATGTCTCATTATTTCAAGGTATATTGGATATATTACATACATAAAAAATAGTTTTAAACTTGAATGCATAAAAATCTTGTAAATAAGTCCTTAATTTGTTCAATGGTAATAAATATTGTCTAATACACATATTCCAATCCAAAATATATTTATCCAAACAACATTATCCTAATATAAGGAATTTATTATGGTTCATAATCCCTTAGCCAAAATATCACTTGCTCATTAAATCAATTTTGTAGTCCATCAAAAAAAATCAACATAATCATTTAAATCCTTATCTAAAAGAATAAACTAAAAAATAATTGCATATTTCGCCTTTCATATAACAAAAATATTGAATATAAATACATAGAAATATTGATTATTACATGTTATCCATAAGTCATAAGAAGTCTACATAATCTTGTAATTTAATACAGTTTTTCCTTTTACATTTCTTATGTGGTATATTAATCATAAAAAATATAACCATTACTCATACCATAATGAGGATTTGGTTTATAATCTTTCAACTTAGGATATCTATTTGAATAATTACCATTAATTACACACATTAATCATTTACCCTTTGATTATTTCTTAGGGAGACCAATATTCCCATCCATTTGGTTATATAAACCCACCATTTTTTTCTTTAGAGATACATTATTTATGTCCTTCTTTTCCATAGTTAAAAAACCATCTTGTTCCTCTAATAAAATCAATTAGGAGATTTTTTACACATTCATTACACAAATTAGGTTGAATCATCTTTCCCCCATGGTCATAATTACTTGAACTCTCAGCAAACTCCTTCCATCTATTCTTTGGTGAGTCCAGGAGTTGGTTAAGGTAACTTTTGTTGGTCTTTTTCCTTGAAAATTGATTAACCATGATCAGATAATCCTCCCCTCTAGTGGGCATCCCATTTTACTTCTCATAATTAGATTTTCCATCAAATTCAACATTAATCATGTCCCTGTTGATTCGCTCCATTGGCTAAAACATGAAACATTTAATAAGAAACGATTATTTATAGCGATGAACCAAATAATCAGGAAAAGTCTCTTATATAAAGAATATGTTTTGAAAAATTACTTAATATATTTCCCCATAGTTTTATCCTATGTAATTCATCTCCAAATTATATTTAAATCCTTCATGATGGTTCGTAAATAGTTTGTGAGTTCACAAAGCACATCCCATGGAGTTTCAAACTACGTGTGTATAAAATATCATTATCATTTACAAGAATACCCTATGTCAGGCCCATGAAATCATGTTAGAGTTGTTACCCCTAGGAATATAAGTTCCAACCCCACATCTTCTTGTTATATCTAGATAGGTTTTTACATCTAGGAAACCACTCACTCTATCCTATTCAAAAATTCCAGGATATTTTCCAATACTTTTTCTTATCCTTAGAATTATCATTAGACATGTCCTTATAGCTATCACTATGGTTTTATCATCCTAGCATCCAATGGTTAACTAAAACATTTCTCCAATTCATACCATAAACAACAAATCATAATGTATATAGACATTACATCACTTTTGTGTGATACTTAAAACATTGAAAAAATAGACACTCAAAGACCATTTTAGTCCAGTGTCTTTGGGAACATGGAAACACGAACACTAGTACATAAGTTATATTCATTATCTCCCAATAGTTTCTTCTTGAATATCACCCTTACATACCACATCATATATACTACATATCATCTTAACCTAAAGACAGAAACATAAAAAGGGGTGAGATCATATGCTCAGTATGGGTAAACAAGAGAGACATGTAGGAATAAACATGATCATACAAATATAATAACATGATCAAAAAAATTAAAGATCATACCCTGAAAATAAAATATTATAAAAATGAATCCTGGCATAAAGATTGATAGTTTGTAATACATGAATCATATGGAAATAAAGAACATAATCCATGAAATCATAAAATAGGAATAAAACATGGAATTATGGAAGACACATAAGTATAATATATGATTTTTATAGTGTCCAGGACATTTCTTCCAAGATCATCTTTGAAGTATGGGTTTACTCCCCATACTATCCTACCAGTCATGGCTCACTCCCATGGCCATGTTAATATCATGATTTTACTCCTCATACCACCTTGGTATTTTTGGTTCACCCCCACATCCATCATAGTAGTCAAGGTTCACTCTGAAACCCATCTTATTCTATCTCATGGTATATAAATAATTACCCAATTCATTGGATATAGATATAGGTCTCACCTATCTCATAATTAAATAATACATACATGTTCTAAAAAACCATAAATAATAATATCATAAATATTGAACTGAAATGGGTATCGTAAACAAATAATCATATCATAACATGTAGAAAAAGATACAGGTTTGATAATCATTTCATAAAAAGCATAACATGTGAAGGAATGAGGTATTAAAAACATATAGTCCCTAAAATATAAATGGATTTCATAAGTATCATTCCATTTAAACATAACCCATTAAGATAAATAATATAAATGGAAGCATTGAATTATTTCCCCATAAAGTCATGAGTATCACCATCAAATGTTATCTTATATGGGATGTAATTTTGAAAGATCATTTAAAAAAATATCATGAGGAAATTGTATTTTATCCTTTAAAAAGAGATTATTCAAGCTTAAAACCTTATAAGAATCATTTCCATGAAAATAATCATGAAAATATATAAAGGAATCATTGAAAACATTTTGAGATCCTTTTTCATATGAAAATTTTTAAAGGGGCTTTACAATATTTTGAAAATAGTATTTCCTTGATAACTTATTTAAGAATCTTGAAACCCATTTGAAAATAACTTCTTTGAAAATCACTTTTAAAATAATTTTCACAAAAAAAACAATTTAAGCATGCAAAAAGCATCAATTAAATGATGACAGGTAAATCTGTATATGTAAAACATTCCTTTTGCACCGTAAATTTTTTAGAAATGTTCCTCAACCAGAAAATGATAAGAATATAAATTTTCTAAAACCCCAATTTCATTAAAAGTTTAAAAAATTGTTAAAATGTATTTTAAAAATCATCGGATAATAGTATAAATTAATAGAAAAAAATTTAGAAATTTTTTAAGGAACACATATACCTGAATAAAGATAGAGGTAAAGTCATATTTTCTTAATATAATTTTCTTAATTATATTAATTAAAAAATATTGAAAAAATGGTATTAATACATTAGGACATCAAGACTAACTATTTGAGAAGAATATTCATGAGTGTTACTGTTGGGAAAAAATCCCTCAAGGTACCATTGAGGAATTTTTGTGTTTTTTGTGTTTGCTAAAAAATTGGTTTGCGCATGTAACACCCCAAGATTTCACAATACGCTTCTCTTTCAATAATGCAATACCTTGCATTGTATGCAAGTTCGAGATTCTAACACACCGCGACCAATCAATGTAGTAGTTATGAATATTAATACCCACTTTTTGAAATAATATAAATTTTATATTTCAAAATGGACTTCAATTTTGTATTCGGAATATCAAAATTATCCTAAGTTGAATTTTTTGTAATTTTCTGAGAACTTCCAATTTTCTATGAATAGTGAAAAATAATTTAAAAAATACTTTTTTAATCAAAATAATTTATATTGATAAATTATAATATTTAGTGGTTTTAAAGAATAATTAGATTATATTTTTACCATTTTATCCAGTGGTGGTCATTAGAATTAATTTCACATCGAAATTGGACATAAATAATTGTCAATCTTTTGAAATATATTGTTTCTTAAAAACATGCTATTTGTTTTGACAGTGGGAATTAATTATAAAATTAATTAATGAAAATTATATTTTGGGAATTTTATAAAATATTCATCAATTTTTAATTCAGAATATCAATTATAGCTCTGGGTGAAATTTTGGCATTGTTTTGAAAAACTTCAATTTTGATGAATAGTGAAGCCACTAAGTGGAAGTTAAACACTGATTTTTCATTTAAATGAAACATTACCACTTATGTGATTTGATTTTCAAAAATCTGACATAAATTGTTGTCATTAGGATGTAAAATGTGGTTCAATGGGATTAAAATAATTTTTTGGTGAATAGTAACTTTTAGGCTTAATTAATCGCGATTAAAGGTAATTAGTGAAATTTAAGGTAAAAATGATATTATAAAAATATGAAAATACCTTTACACTTATCCTACCCCTATTGTATGAGTCATGGACGACCAAAAAAATCCATGGGTCAACTTGGGGACCCCATGGAGCCACTTTGGTAGGAAAATGACATAAATAACTTTTTATTTAAAGTTAAAATAAAACTGTCACAAAAATGAGTTGTTTTACTAAAACAATTTTTAAATGGGGTTATAAAAGTCGTATTTTTGAATATAAATATTCATTGGAAAGATAAAACTATTTCCTACATCATGATATGTTTTTTTAGAATTTTTAGACATTAAATAAAATAATTTTTAATGACACCATGATGATGTAGCGATTACCTCATTAATTAATGATTTTAAGAAAATGGAAGGATAATGTAAAATATAAGAATTAAACTTGTCCAAATCCTATTGAATGAGTATATTTAGAAACCTTAACACCTCAGAATCAAAATATATAATTGTGGGACCTTTATAATCCGAGAAGCATTTCATAATAAATTAAAAGTTCAATCATTTCAAGAGTGCTCCTTCTCTCCTCTTATAAAAGGCCCCCACCTCTACCACCTTATTCACATCTTCAAGCCATTTTTCTCGGCCAAACTCTGCCAAAATAATCTCCAAACGTACCTCCCTTACTCCTAGAAGCCTCACTTTGGGAAGAACTCTTCCCAAGGAAGCCTTTGTCTCAAATCAAAAAGAGTTACCCAATTTTAAGGAAATGTCTTCTCTTATGTTATTTTGTTTTATTTTGCTTCTCCAACCCCCTAAAGTCTTTTTATTAATTTTTTTTGTAACAACACCAGTATCCTAAATATACTAGGTTGTTTTTATAACAAGTATTCGAGCTACACTTACACACACCTACATCTAATGGTTAAAGAATATATTATTTCTGTGGATGGCTAATTTCTGCCTCACGAAACGATTATTGTTAAACACTCATAAAACACCTTCAAAGGAGGACATTAAGATGTAACTATATTTATATATGATATATAATATGTCTATGATTTACTTAAGATTCTGTATTTTTCATTTATTGCATACCTTTATGGTTTCCATTATGGGTAAACGCGGTATTTTCATTTTAGGAGGTGCGGACTACCGCCCCCTCAAAGTGATTTGAATCGTTAATGCCATATGTGGGATGTATAAAGGATGGAGTAAATGGCATTATACATTATATTATACTGGAATTATATTATACCTTTATATAATTATAATTTCATTCCATTAAATATGAAATATAAATGAAAGTAGCGTTCATGCGTACGTACGGCTTACCGTCTCCATGAACGGTGCATTTCATTTCTTAACTCTAAATGTTATGTAATATTATAAATGAATGTATATACTAGATATATATGATATATATGATATCTACATTATGAATATAATTCTGGAGATAATGGATATTCTACCACATAAAAAACTTGTAATTATAAGAAGTTTATTGTTGACTCAAGTACCAAAGATCGACAAAATGACCGTTATTAACTTAAATGACTACATAATTTACGTAACATTGTAGTAAGTGATATAAAATGGATAATGAACTTGAAAAAGGTTCTTAAGAAAGTAGATATTAACTCTAGTTTATTATTCAGGAGTTTAAAGAACAGTCAAGTCAAGTCGGACACAATGTAAGGGAACTTCTTAACCCGATTTCTATTCTTTGGGTTAATCTATTATTTTCAAATTATGTCATGATATTATTATGTCCTATCTTGTATTTATACTTTCTTTATGTGTAGATATATTGAATACACATAATAGATCTATTTTATTTAAAAATGATCTTTTTAAGGGACTTCGTCTCAATCTACATTCATTAGGGCGTATTTTGTTTTATACAAAAATTTCTTTTATACGGTGTATAAACCCCTTAGACTTTTACGTTTATTCAAAAGGAATATTTTTATATGAAGAGTTTTACTAAACGACAAAAAGGAATGTTTTTATTGTCGTACCTATGCAGCGACAATGACTTCTCTGCTTCCGTGGCCATTATTTGAGTTTCGGCTTCCCCTACAATCCATAACTTTTTTTAAATGAAAAATAAAAACCAGGTTTTAACTTTCATTTATTTTGGTATCAAAAATGGTTTTGATAATCTTTTAATATATCAAAGTGTTGTGTTGATATCTTGTGATTGAAATGTGGTAATGTTATGATTCCTTTATTCATTTTTTATGTGATACGATTATGTTATGGTTTATGATATGTTTAAACCTATTCAGATGAGGAATGTATTGGACTTAATAATTGATGGGTGGAGCCCGCAATAGCTCCTCGATGCATCGGCAGGTCTCATGAGACAAACTAGTGTCTTGTCACGAGGCCTTGACAAAATCTTATTTGTAGTCTTGGAACGAGGCCATAGCTAAGTGGTTATGATAGTCTGGCATTATGCATTCCATCATTATGAAAATGGTTATTGATATTGAATGTGATTATTCGACCAGTAGAATATCCATGTTAAGAAGTAAATGGGATTATCTCAATTTACTTTTTCCATATTATGTTGAAGTTCAGGTTTAAAATGCTTTTGTTTTAGTTATACATTGCCTTAAAATTTCATGTTTATTGATGAAAGCTTCCGCTATATTGTTATCCTTACTGAGCATCTTAGCTCACCGCTTTCAATGTTTTAATATTTTCCAGGATGTGAAGAAGTATTTTATGAATGACCTGCAGGGATAGTCAGAAGAGGATATCAGTGAGGACTATGGAGACTTTGTTATTGTATTTTTTCACTTTATGATGTAATGTAACATTTATGAATGTATCTAGTGTTTCCAAGGCTACTAAACAAATCGGTCTTTCAAGACTTGATCTTTGTGATCATGCCAATGCTACACAATAATGCACCGACTCTGGGTAACTGGGGTCGGGGCGTTACAGTTGGTATCAGAGGTAGTTTAGTACTAACCTTGCAAGCTAGATTTAGATAAACTCTGATTAGAGAACATAGCCCAAAGATAGACTTTGAGGATTAGTATAGAATAACTTCATAGAATTTTTGTATTATAGAGATTTTTTGAGTTTTCCGAGCGATAAATCCTTGTCTGGATACGAGCAGGTAGAGGCGGCTCTGGCACAGATTTACCTTGGGGTAAAACCCAAAAACACCACATTGAGATAGGCTCGAATGGGAACTGGTGCACGACAACGGGCCCTGCTGCACTCTTGGTTACGACACTCCCGGGGGATATGCTTAGGATAATTCTCATTTTCTTTACAAACCACTATGAAGGGTTATGGATATATACTTCCTCAAAGAAATTTTTTTATGATTATGGATTATATCCATAAATAGTTCAATTTATGTTATGTATTTTACAAGTATGGAATTATGTATTTTGATTCATAAACTAATCTAGTTTATGCCATTTTTTAGAAATGGCGCCTAGTGGAAGGAATGGAAACCGTATCAATGCACACACTCCGTGTAGGGATTTCCCTCCTGCTCAAGATAATTATTGTGGATCGGAAGATACAACTGGTGCTGATCAACTTATTACAATACTAGGACAACACACTCAGGTTATGAATAATAACCTTACTCATATGGAGCACCCTGATCCACAACGTGGAGGATCAATGTTATACCGCTTCATGAGGCAACAACCTCCAACATTTAATGGGGGTACAAATCCCTTAGTAGCTAAGCAATGGATAAACTCCTTAGAGAAAATATTCCACGCCTTGGTGAGTAGCGAAAGGGAGAACGTTATCATGGCAGTTTACCGCCTCACTGGAGATGCTGATCAATGGTGGCCATTGATTCAAAATACAAAGGAAGATGAAGAAGTATCATGTATGGAATGGAGAGAGTTCAAAGATCTTTTCATAGAAAAATACTTTACTCGTGACCATTGAGCAGATATGGAAAGGGAATTTCTGAGTCTGAGACAAAAGGAGAATGAGAATGTCGCAAAGTATGAGGCCAACATTACAAGGTTAACGAGGTATGCTGGAGATTATATACGTAACCCAAGAAGTAAGATCAATCGTTTCTTTGATGGGTTAAAACCGTTTCTCCATCGAGCATTAGTATCACAATCTTTCTCAACATACGAAGATATAGTCTCATGTGATATCAAGATAGAAAAGGAATTCTCTAAGTCTTGTGACAACAAAGTAAACCAAGAGATAAGAGAACGGTGGAACAAGAGATAGATAAAATGAAAAAGGGAAAGAAGGATTTTCCATTATGTGATAATTGTGAGAAGAATCACCACGGTACATGCCTAAAAGGAATGGGATTTTGTTACAAATGTGGAGAAAAAGGTCACCAGGCTCGTGATTGTAAGGGAAAGAAAGAGGCTATCAATGTTGAAAGCTATAATTGTAGGTAAATGGGGAATTATTCAAATGAATGTCCTAAGCGTCAGGGAAAATTACCTCAGAAAAGTCCAAGGGATCAAGGACAATCTTATGCTATTACTATAGTTGAAGTGGAATAATTAATGTATTGGTGCTTTTGGAATCAAGGATTATATTCTGGTTATATGAATAATGTGATATATATAAGGATTGTACTTCAGTACTTTTTTTTCATTAAGGTTTTAATATGATGAAGGTAATCATATTTTTAGTGTGTGACAATAATAGAAACTTTACTTTGTTTGGGGAATTTGATGTTACAATTGATTTTGGAATTTAGAGACCTTTTAGAGAAAGTATGGACAGAGGTATTTTGGATAACTATATAGGTTGGAATGGATTAAGTTGAACCATGGATAGTATTGTGTAAGGTTAAAACATTTCTGAAGATTATTTTTGGAATATTATAATACTATAGTTTTAGGAAAAGGAAAACCTGCAGGTTGGGGGATACCCGTCGCGTCAGAAAAAGCTGCAGGAATCGAACCCACAACCATAGTGCGATAGGCCTTTATTACCTACCACTAGCCTACATGAAGTCCCTGGTTATTTCAAAATAGTTTTCCTAATCTAAATGGTATGTGGTAATATTTGGAACCTTATACAATTAGGATAAATAGAATATTTTTGAGTTCTGTTTCCATTTGGAGTGAAAGATGGGTTTGTGGTAAAAATTTATTAAAGAATGAAAGCCTACATGACAAGTAAGTATATTTCCTTATATTCTTAGAAAATCTCTTAAATAAATTCATCATCTTTATAAAAGGTATCTTAAAACAAAAATGATGTCGGTTAACTTTTCCAACTGGGGATTCAATGACCGTTTAACCAGTCAAATGTTTGTGATTTTCTTGTGGTTAACTTTCTCCTAATCCTATTTTCTACAACACTCAATCAGACCTTGATGGTTTGTTTCTCCTCCATATCCATATTTTCATAGAATCCTAGTATGGGCTATCTCGGGTGACCTTTGTACTTCTCTTTCTTTCTTTTAATGTTATATTCTTATTAACCCTATTTCCGATGTGGGTTTTCCACAAAGGTATTTTCTATTTTCAACATTTTATTTTCGAAGATCATTTTCAAATTGTGAGGATGCAATTTATTGAAGGAGGGGAGAATGTAACACCCCAAACTTTCACGATACGCTTCTCTTTCAATAATGCAATAGCTTGCATTGTACGCAAGTTCGAGATTCTAACACACCGCGACCAATCAAAGTAGTAGTTAAGAATAATAATAACCACTTTTTGAAATTATATAAATTTTATATTTCAAAATGGACTTAATTTTTGTATTCATAATATCGAAATTATCCTAAGATGAATTTTTTGTACTTTTCAGAAAACTTCCAATTTTCTATGAATAGTAAAAAATACGTAAAAACAACTTTTTTAATCAAAAAAATTTATAGTGATAAATTATACTATTTTGTGGTTTTAAAGTATAATTAGAATATATATTTACCATTTTATCCAATGTTTTTCATTAGAATTAATTTCACATTGAAAATGGACATAAACAATTGTCAATCTTTTGATATATATTGTTTTTTAAAAACAAGCTATTTGTTTTGACAATGGGAATTAATTATAAAATTAATTAATTCAACTTATATGGTTATAATTTTTTAAAATATACATCATTTTTGAATTCGGAATATCAATTATATCTTAGGGTGAAATCTTGGCATTGTTCTGAAAAACTTCAATTTTTGATGAATAGTGAAACCACTAAGTGGTAGTTAAAAACTGATTTTTCATTTAAATGAAACATTAACACTTATGTGATTTTATTTCCAAAAATCCAACATACATGGTTGTCATTAGGAAGTAAAATGTGGTTCAATGGGATTAAAATAATTTTTCGGTGAATAGTAACTTTTAATTTTAATTAATCACGATTAAAGGTAATTAGTGAAATGTAAGGTAAAAATGATATTATAAAAATATGAAAATACCTTTACACTTTTCCTACCCCTATTTGATGAGTCATGGCCGACCCAGACAATCCATGGGTCAACTTGGGGACCCCATGGAGCCACTTTGGTAGGAAAATGACATAAATAACTTTTTATTTAAAGTTAAAATAAAAATGTCACAAACATGAGTTGTTTTACTAAAACAATTTTTAAGTAGGGTTATACAAGTCATATATTTGACTATAAATATTAATTAGAAAGATAAAACGATTTCCTACAACATTATATTTTTTTGATATTTTTTAGACATTAAATAAACTAAATTTTTAATGACACCATGATGATGCAGTGATTACCTCATTAATTAATGATTTTAACAAAATGGAAGGATAATGTAAAATATAAGAATTACACATGTCCAAAGTCTATTGGATGAGTAGAGTTAAAACCCTTATCACCTTAGTCTCGAATTATATCATTGTGGGACCTTTAGAATCCGAAAATCATTTCATAATAAAGTAAAATTTCAATCTTTCCAAGAGTGCCCCTTCTCTCCTCTTATAAAGGTTCCCACCTCTACCACCTTATTCACACCATCAAGACATTTGGCTTGGCCAACCTCTGCCCAAATACTCTCCCAAATTCCCTCTCTTACTCCTAGAAGCCTCACTTTGGGCATAACTTTTTCCAAGGAAGCCTTTGGCTCAAATCAAAAAGAGTTACCCGATTTTAATGCAATATCTTCTCTTATGTTATTTTGTTTTATTTTGCTTCTCCAACCCCCTAAACTCTTTTTATTAATTTATTTTTTAACAAAACCAGTATCGATAATATACTATGATGTTTTTATAAGATGTATTCGAGCTACACTTACACACACCTACAAATAATGGTTAAAGAACATACTGCTTCTGGGGATGGTGAATTTCTGCCTCACGAAACGATGATTGTTCAACACTCATAAAACACCTTAAAAGGTGTCCATTAAGATGTAACTATATTTATATATGATATATAATATGTTTATGTTTTACTTAATATACTTTTTTTTTCATTTATTTCATACCTTTATGGTTTCCATTATGGGTAAACGTGATATTTTCATTTTAGGAAGTGCGGACTACCGCCCCCTCAAAGTGATTTGAATTGTTAATTCCATATGTGGGATGTATAAAGGATGGATTAAATGGTATTATACATTATATTATACTGTAATTATATTATAACTTTATATAATTATAATTTCATTCCATTAAATATGAAATAGAATCGAAAGTAGCGTTCATGCGTACATACGGCTTACTGTCTCCATGAACGGTGCATTTCATTTCTTACCTCTAAATGTTATATAATATTATAAATGAATGTATATACTGGATATATATGATATCTACATCATGAATATAATTCTGGAGATAATTTATATTCTACCACATAAACAAATTGTAATTATAAGAAGTTTATTGTTGACTCAAGTACCAAAGATCGACAAAACGACAGTTATTAACTTAAATGACTACATAATTTTATTAACATTGTATTAAGTGATACAAAAGGGATAATGGACATGAAAAAGGTTCTTAAGAAAGTAGAGATTAACTCTTTTTTATTATTCAGGAGGTTAAATAATGGTCGAGTCTAGTCGGACACAAGCTAAGGGAACTTCTTAACCCAATTTCTATTCCTTGGGTTAATCTCTTATTTTCAAATAATGTCATGATATTATTATGTCCTATCTTGTATTTATACATTATTTATGTGTACATATATTGAATACACATAATATATCTATTTTATTTAAAAATAATCTTTGTAAGGCACTTCGTCTCAATCTCCATTCATTGAGGCATATTTTGTTTTATAAACAAATTTTTTTTATACTGTGTATAAACCCCTTTGACTTTTAAATTTATTCAAAAGGAATATTTTTATATGAGGAGTTTTACTAAATGAAAAAAAGGAATTTTTTTCTTGTCATACATATGCGGTGACAATGACTTCTTCTCCGCCGTGACCATTATTTGAGTTTCGGATTCCCCTACAATCCATAACTGTTTTTAAATGAAAAATAAAAACCAAGTTTTAACTTTCATTTATTTTGGTATCAAAAAGGGTTTTGACAATGTTTTAATATATCAAAGTGTTATATTGATATCTTGTGATTGAAATGTGGTAATTTTATGTTTCCTTTATTCATGTTTTATGTGATATGATTATGTTATGGTTTATGATATGTTTACACCTATTCATATGAGGAATGCATTGAACTTAATAAGTGACGGGTGGAGACCGTGATAACTCCTCGATTAATCGGCAGGTCTCATGAGACAAACTAGTGACTTGGCACGAGGCCTTGACAAAATCTTTTTTGTAGTCTTGGCACGAGGCCTTAGCTACGTGGTTATGATAGTATGGCATTATGCATTCCATCATAATGAAAATGGTTGTTGATATTGCATGTGATTATTCGACAAGTAGAATATCCATGTGGAGAAGTAAATGGAATTATCTCATTTTACTTTTTCCATATTATGTTGAAGTTCAAATTTAAAAGGCTTTTGTTTTAGTAATACATTGACTTAAATTTTTATTTTTAATGATGAAAGATTCCGCTATATTTTAATCATTACTGAGCATCTGAGCTCACCCCTTTCAATGTTTTAATATTTTCTAGGATGTGAAGAAGTATTTTATGAATGACCTGCAGGGATAGTCAGAAGAGGATATGAGTGTGGAATATGGAGACTTTGTTATTTTAGTTTTTCACTTTATGATGTAATGTAACATTTATGAATGTATCTAGTGTTTCCAAGGATACTAAACTAATCAGTCTTTCGAGACTTGATCTTTGTGATCATGCCAATGTTAAGAAATAATGCACCAACTCTGGGTAACTGGGGTCGGGGCGTTACAGCACACAAGGAGTAGTGAGGGTTGCGTGAAAGATTAGTGTACCTAGTATTATCTTTGGTAAAGTGGTATTAATCATTGGATGAATGTGTAACTTCAATAGCGTATCTATCTACGGTTTATGATGAAAGTTTTTATGAAAATTAATGGACCTAAATGTCCATAAACTATGTGTGTATCCCTTCCAATAGTAGTGAGAGAATGTATAGAAAGATACATAGGGAGTGAACCTTTGTAATGTAGTGAGTATACCCTAAACATTATAATGGTGGTGATCATGGGGATAAAAGATCTAGTCCGAACATTTTAGTTTGGTAGTGATCCTTAGTGAATTTGGTACAATTGGCACAACACTATTGTATTCTCCTTGGAAGTAACTTATTGAGGTTGAACTAAGTAAAAATCAGTGTGTCTCCTATATGATTTAATTTTTATTCACATAATTCTTTATGATAAAGAGATAATTTTTCATTGTTTAACAATGAATCAAGATAAAAAGGGGATGTATTTTCAATCATTCATAACATGATTCAATGCACCATTAGGGTTTTATTCCAAGTATACCTAATAGTAATTTCAAAATAAACCATAATATTTCATTATTAAATATGTGATGATAAACAACCTCATTAAAAGGTGATATTTTTTTAACAAACTCTTAGCAAATGGTAACATTGAATCAAAATCCCCATGTAGGAAAATGAAATTAACAAGAGCTTTAAAATATCATGAAAATAAGGAGATTCATGTTATAAAATTTAAAATGATGTTTATACACCACATATAAAAATAAAGTTGTATTACATAGAATGTGTATCAAATAATGGAACTTGAAACAGAAATTGATTTACTAATTTTCTAAATTTTGAATCATAATCCCGTGATAGAAATATTATAAATTTTTTATTTAAATAATGATTTATTTATGTATATTAGGCATATAATACATTCATGGAAATTATATACACCACCCAAAATAAGTGGGCGGTTAATAAGGTTTGTATCTCATTGAAAAAAGAGTGAAATGAAATTCTTACACCTTGACTCTGACTTGTCTTGTGTGCCTTTAAATTTATAAATAAAAATATGTGTTAATTAATTGCATGATTAAAAACCTTTTTCAATTTTATTATTATATTTAATTCACTTATTACTATGTTTTATATAACTACCTACACAATTATGTTTAAGTAAGGTGTCTTGACTAAATTATGGTCCTATGTTAAAAACCACATTGGTTAGTTGAAGATAATAAAATGGTTCATTATTTAAATAGATCCAAAATAATAATAATTAAAAAATTATAATATTTACACTTTAATTATACTTATAAAACCAATAATTTTATATGGTTGTGAAAAATGAATCAATGTTACAATCATGGAGAAGATTGGTCGTACATGCGCAAGAGTGATGTTCTCATTTCTCAAAGATCATTATGGAAAGAGGGTCTATCCAGAAGTATAATTATATCATAAATACCATATTATTTAATAATATATACTTATATATATAATTATTTTGATTTAAAAGGAATCACGTCATGTTGATAAGGCAGTAGTCCACTAGTCCATGAGCAACATTATCACTTTTTCATTGTGTGAAAGGGTAATAATGAAAATTATATATATTATTTTAAAATATATGTAATTATTAAATTAATATAATAATTTTTTTTTATATAACATGTTTTTTAATTGAAACCTTCCTTTATACTCTCCATGTATCGTTTGAATGAATCACATCGCTTTGCTGGGGCGGTGGTCCACACCTGAACAAACTATTTTATCGTGTTTACAACAAATTGAAATAATAATGGAATGTGTTATAAAATAATCAAAGAAGGATAAATAAATTATTTATATCATATATAAATATTTTTTCCATCATAATTCTCATCCTTTAAATGTGGTAAAAGAAAAAAATGAACAGTCATTATTTCCAGAGGTCGTATTTTGTCATACATGAAAAGTAAGTTTGTTAACCATTAGATGGCGGTGTGTGTAACTGAAGGTAGAAAACATAATATAACTAAAAATTAGTATGTTTAGGATTATTGTTTTTTCATATAATCATGAAATTATGTGATTTTAGGGGGTGGATTGAAAAAATAAAAGAAAGGATCTTTAAGAAAAGATGTTGCCTCTTCTTTGGGTAACATCAATGGTTTTTATAAAAGGGCCCCCTTGGATGGATTTCATCCCAATAGGATGATTTAAAGAAGAAGGGGGATGTTATATAGATATTTGGGTAGAGATTCAGTGATCCAATGTGGCTTGAGATGTGTAAGGAAGTTGGGGGAGAGGAGGACTTTTATATTGGTGGAGGAGTAGCTCTCTGGATATATTTTGGAAAAAGGGAAACACCATCGATATTTTTTTATTTAAAAAAATCCAATAATGGACTTAAGTAGAGGAATGTTAGGATAGGTTCAAAATATTTCAAACTAATTACTTTTAGACTAGTTTCTAGGGAATATCAATCATTATATTTAAGAATTAGTCCCCTGTTAGTAATTAATTTTAATTGGCTTACCTAATATGTTTTGTTAAAAACAAAGTTGATAATATTATGAAATATAAATTATGATGAATAAAAATATGAAATCCATTTTTCAAAATTACAATAACATAATTTATAAATATTAATTAAAATATAATCCCTCCAGTGGGATGAAAAATCTGGTTTTTAAAGTAAAAACGTTCAAAAGATTGTTAGGTTTTTATAAAATATTTCAATGTGAGATTAATTCCAATGACCTAAATTGGATAAATTTATAAAAAAATAATCTAATTAAAAATAATTTATCCTTATAAATAAATTATATGAAAAATATGTTTACAGTTAAATTTCTGTATTTTCCACTATTTATTAAAAATAAAACATCACAAAAAATAAAAAATATTCACCCTATCATAATATTTATGTTTACTTTACAAAAATGATGTTTATTTTTAAATAAATTTTTTATTAATGTACCATAATTTGTATTAAATGTAGCTTCCTCTTCAATAGGTGGTAAAGGAAAATTAATAATAATATAGGAATATATATATAATTGGGTAAGTTCTTATATTATGCCTACCAAAGCCATTGGATGAATATAAAATATATTGATTGAATATATATATATATATATATATTCATATGTAATACATTAATATCATTCACTAATTGTAATTAATTTAATTTATTATGATAAATAGCTTTTTGAGCATAAAAAATATTCTCTATAGGTATATTCCAATTTATATTGAATTGGTTTATTGTAACTAATTAATTCAATTTATATTTGATTAAACCATAGGATATTATTAATTAGTTAATAATATTCCAAAACTCCAACATAAAAGATAGTTTAAGTATCAATATATTGAATAATAATATACTAATAATATATTTTTTTGGGTAAAACTCAGTCTTGCGTGTTACATAGGTCATCGAGGAAATCCAGAATTGTGTTTAACGTAAGCTAACCTCATTATTCCATGTAAATAAATATACCATTTATATTCCGTGTGCTGAAAAATTAAATTTAAATTACATATAAATCAACCCAATCATATTTTTATGATATATAAAAACTATTTTCATCGTTGCATTAGATAAAAAATATGAAAAATATTAAATTAATTTGAAAAGACAATTTTTCAAAATCTCAAGGTGTTAAATTTTGTGACCGAACTTTCGGTTTCATGGAACCTATTATCCCATGTTTGGGTTTATCCTATATGGCCTTTTTTGATTCATTTTTACACACCTTGTATTAAAAGGTTGAATTTTTTTTCATGGTCATTTTGGGCCTTGTACTTGTTTTTCTATTGTAGTTATATGTTTGGTTATTATGTGTTTGTTTGATTTATTTATGGTGAAACCATTCCCAATTGTTATTTTGAAACCCTATATGATTTTTTCTCATCCCAAGAGAATGAGGTACTATATCCATGTATGTTGCGGGTTAGGATGGGAGTTTTTTGGATGGACTTCCCATCCAAACTAATTACAAAGGGGAGGGAAACTGTTGGAATTTATTAATGTAATATATTAAGATAAATTTTTTGTAATGAAAAAATGGATCCAAAATTATATATTTGTAATACAGGATGAGAATTTGTCGAAAAAGCAACATCCAATAAATGTTAGCCAATTTGGGACTATATTATTACCCTTATCTTTTTATTTTAACACCCAATTAACCATTTTGACTATTACGGTGATAATAATGTTTTTTTATTTAAAGGATTTATGATTGGTAAAATAAAAGAAAAACATCCCCATAAATGAACCATGAGTGATATTTTCGACCATATCCACATCAGTTAGCAAATGAAAATATTTTTAGAAATTTAAGGTCATTTAATAAAATATTTTTTATTATAATGTGTATTTTATGTCATTTCTGGAAATACATAAAATACTATAATATAATATTTTTATAACTTGAATAAAAAGGTTCCCAATTTACATGGATTAGAATATAATGATGTTAAGGTATTTACATAATCATCCAATATTAGGTTGACTAATTTTCCTATCATATTAAACATTATCATTTTTATTATCCCCTTGGTTTATCAATTTTAGTCATAACTATGATAATGACTTTTTCAATACTAGAGGGTTATAATTTTATATATAAGTTGTTATTTTCATCATAAATTCACAAGGAATGACTTTTTGGGAAATTTATCAATCCAATTATCCTTTTTCATGTTTTTTATGACATAAAAAGTTTTAAAAAATGTTATTTAATATAAAATACCATTAATTTCATATTTTACTATATTCATTTAATTTGATTTTGAATACAAAATAAAATAAAGGCTTTTGAATATAATACTTTAACATAAAACTAACATTTTATATTTGTCTAAAATTTCATGGAAATGATAATACTTCCAAATTATATTAATTTTAATATTCTTAAAATCATTTATTTTGTTTTAAGATTTATTGAATAAATATTGTTTCGGTGCTACGTAGGAAATTAAGTTAATTACTTTTTCACTAAATACTACAAATAAATTATCAGGATGTAAAAACAAATATATTTCCCAATAATATTTTTGGAAAACAATATAGCCTCTTGTTATCCCTATTTCAAAAATTGATTGTTAATTACACATACAGAATGACATTTTTTACTTTTTGTTGCATAAAATATTATAATAATACCAAAAAAAATAAACATGGAACCTAGTTTCAATATTTTTGAATCATGGATGGAAATAGAATAAATAAACTAATAAATTATTAATAAATTAATTGTTATGATCATTTTGTCTGTATCCTATTATTATTTACCTTTATTACTTCATTTACCCTAAATATGGAGAAAATTATTTACAAAATTTACTTTTCATAAGGACAAAAAATAAAAGGGTCATATTTACCAAATTTTGAACACGTGATTCTAAATACATAATCCATTTTTAAAGATTAATTTTTTATAACTGGAACAAAATAACATAAGATTAAAAGACAATTAAAAATAGTTTTCAAAAAAATACCTTTTTAAGTATAAAAATGTATTTATGATACATTCAAGTATAAAATTCATTAAAAATGCTATAATTGTATTTTTTTCAATAAAAAATAACTAATTACATTTTAAAACCGATCCAAAATATAATTTTACTTTTTAAATAAATCAAAATCAAATGCATTTATCAATAAAATTTTGTATTTTTCATTATTCATGGAAAATACATCTTTTAAAAAATAATGAATATTTATCCATAAGATAATTTTAGTATCATGATTTCAAAAATGATATAATTTTAATAAATAAAAATTATAAAAATTATAAAAATTAAAAAATAATATGTTTAAAAAAAACCCTTTTTTGATGAAAATAAATTTGTAAAGAATATAATAAAGCTACTAAAAATTGATGGATTGTGATATAAGAACTTATCAATACATTTATATTCATTAGGACAAGTATATATATTTCATAAATTAGATAATACTATTATTAAAGACTACCTTTATAGCGAGTTAATAGTTTCCATATTTAAATAATAATATTTCATAATTAATTTAGGCTTGATGGTTCATGTCATATATACTATCGATCTAAGTTTTATTTTTAAAATCACAAGGTTTAACATCCCCCATCCATGATAAATTTCATCATCATAATATTATCTTCATATCTATATTAAATGGTTGAAATTTAAAATAACTATTCTAAACAGAAAAAATAAAAGGGGTTAATAAAACATCCACATCAAAATCAAGAAATGGAAGTATGAAGTTCATATGGGAAAAAGCATACTATTTTTAAATATAATAAAACATTAGTGATAAGTGAAAATATTAATAAAGAATAGTAGTTTAATATCAAATTTAGGATTAATAGTGATGTGGATCATTTAAAAAAAGAATGGCAGTGGTCATGAGGAAGCTGACAACCCCAAAACCATAAACCAACGAGGTGTAAAAAATACCACAAATCCATCAAAAATGAATGTAATAAGATAATTTTTTTTAATATACTTTTCCAAAAATTGATGAGTTACATTGCTATATTGAAAATATTGTAAGTAAATATAATTACTTGATAAGTAAAAATTCTTTATTTAATCAATTTCAACAACAATATCATATGTTTTTCCAAAAAAAACAAAAAGGCACAGCACTTAGGAAAATTGGCTAAAAATATATTAATAAAAACTAAAAATAAAAGGTCATAGATTATAAGGTTATTTATATATATAGGAATAGAAGACATCATTTATGTATGAATCAATCGAAGATGATAAATAATCAGAACTCTGAAAGGACCACATCAAGATCATCTCCAATACCTCCATATTTATTAAATAATATTCAACATAGTTTTCCTCCATGTATGCATGTGATATGACCAAATTTAGGAGGATAAGGAAATGACTGAATTCAATCTAATTAGGTGTCACTCTATATATAACAGTCTTTGTGTGGACCCTGAGGACATTTATATCCATCCATGGAATAGATTATATCTATATCTAATTTAAAATATGGTGTAAAATAAGATAGACATCATACATTAATGCGGAGAGTTCATATTCATAAGCAGTTTCATTCTAATAAATTGAGGTAAGAATCCTTTAAAAAAAATTATAGTTTTAAAAGACACGCCACACCCCAATGGACTCAAGACACCAAACTTCAAACCATTAATGACTATTTAGGATGAATATTTTTTTCCAAAATCACAAAAATAAACATTTAATTGATCACATAATCCATAAAAATGATAAAAAATATATTATTAATATATTAATAAATTAAACAAAACAATATTTTTTATCATAAGGTAATATATTTCTGAAAAATGAATAAACATTCATATCAAGAAATAAAACATTAGTATTCATAGACATTGTAATAACACCCAAATTTCATCTTAGATCACTTGATAAATAACTAACCATAAAAATTTTCAAAAAATTCCAAACTAAGATTTAAACCAAATGAATAGAATGATTTTATCAAAATTTATTCTAATTAATTTATAATTTATCTCCAATTAACATTATTCACTCACAAATTCATATAAAAATTGAATATCCCCTAATTATATAATCTCCAAAATATGTTAATCATTTCCATAAATAACTTCACTCACTATAAAACCAAATTAAAATAATATATGATTACAAAATATAATTTATCTTTTAATACACTAATAAAATCCAATATCTTTTTTAAATATTATGTTTACCTTAATACTATATGTTTCCTAAAATAGTTAACTTCTTCTAAATTTACTTTAATCACTTAATCACCAAATCAATTTTCAATATCATGTTTATCAATGCAATAAAACCTATGTCCTAAAATTGTAATAACCCAAAATTATCACAATTTTAATGATCATATAAACCCTAAAGTCCATTAATACATTTCATATAAATTTTATATAATATAATATATTTTTCCTAAAATAAAATTTCCACTAAAACTAAAACTAAATCCAACAGTTATATTGTAATTAATTTATCCCAAAAAATTAATAGTCATTTCAAACTCAAATAAATTTAAACTAAAAAGGGGTGTTTGAGACTTTAAGATTTCAACAAACCTTGGAAATATAAATCAATGATGGTATCCGCAACTCCTAGGTTAAACTCATATGAAAAAATCATAATCTCCCAAATTATCTAAAACTCCTTCATAAAAAAATATAAAGACCCATCCTTAAAAAAATATAATATTATGTTTTAAGTATTGTATACATTATCTAATGTTTCAGGACCTTTAAGGTATATTATTTTACATCATTAGAAAAAAAACATAAAAAATTTACTCTATTGAGTGGATGCTTCAACTTATTACCAATTTTCGCACCAAATAATACATTTAAGATATAAAAATCTTTTGTATAATTAACTATCTTCCAAATTTTCATATTTATATCACTATTATTCTAATAAATCATTAAACCCCTGTGAAAATAATTTTTAAAATGATTGATGATCACCAAAAGATCATTAGTGTATATAAACAGAATGAAGGAAACCATGTTAGATCCAGAATACATAAAAACATTGTTTTTCAAAAATAAACGTCAGGAACTATATAATAATTTAAATACAAAAAAAAATTTAAACCCAGATATTTTTATAAAACATTTCATATTAAATCCTAAAGGTAAAACATAAAACTCATAGAGGAAATTTCCAATAAACACAAAGCATGACATAAGCCTAATTCAAGTATAACGTCCCATACAAAATCACACTGTTGACAAAGTCCCATTATGAATTATCCTTAGTCCCTTTTCCCATACAGAACATCACATGATAACAAAAAATTACACAATTAATTGGAGCATTATTTCGGGTGGACTATTGATAACATTATCAAGATTTTGTGTGTCACAAAAGAGAATCAATCGTATGGAAGAATAATAAGTACTACCATTCGAGAGATGAATTATCATGCTTAATATGATAAACAAAGAGTTTTTTAAAATATTTCAATTAGAGGAAGTATTTAAATATTATGGATGTTAAAATTTGACTAAATAATCATAGTTATCAAACTAAGTTGTTCTATTATGAATGAAAACATTAAATTATTGTTGTAAAAATTTTAAGAGATAAAAAAATATGTCAGTAATCTAGTATCATTTTATAGAATGAAATTGAGAATTAAAGTTATGAAATATATTTACCCATAAAATAAATATATAATTATCTAGTATACATATAAGGTACAAATATATATATAATTTATAAAAAATTGAAAACATCAAAGGGAGAGAGAAAGTGATTTAGAGAGATAACAGTCTTAACCTAAAAAAATATATAGTATTTTAGAGAGATCTGTTACATGTATTCTAAATATCCACATGTATTAATTATCCTCTTGAATAATATAATAATTTTAATTATTTAATTTCATAAGGAAATTTTTAAATTTTTTTATTCTTTTTTTATACCCATGAAATATACAATTACAAAATCATTTAAGTTCAGGTAATATGTTTTGATGATATTCAGACCATATGTCAAAATGACAAGAGTAGGATTAATATGGTCAATGAGATAATTATTATATTATATCTAGAATAATAATAAGTGCATACTTTTAATTTTTATAATAAAATTACACATTCAAAACTAAAAATAAAATATTGTTATGAAAAAAAAAACTTTGTTACAATCATGAAGATGGTAGGCCACAAATAAAATTAACTAACATTTCCATTTTTCAATGATTATAATGGAAAGAAGGTATGTGTAATTATATAATTAACTATTTTGATTATATATTAAATATAAAATTATTTCTTTAGATATAATTATATATTGCATCTATGTGATGTGGTTACAAAAAATGAACAACATTTCTATATTGAGGTGGAAATTCAAGCGTACGTGTGAATGATGTTGTCAATTTCCAATGGATAGAAGGATTAAAAAAATATGAGATATTATCCTAAAATAATGGTAATTATCTAATTAATTACATATATATTCATAAAATCCATCATAATATCAATCCTTGAGTGGTGGTGACGGAAAACAAATTATGTCAGTTCACAAGGCAGTAGTCTATCATACATATAAACCATGGTATTCTTTCCCATCTGATGGAAAAGGATATGGATGAAGGTTAATACATTTACACAAAATCATATAATTCTGGTTAATATATATATATTTTTATTATGTTTAAATAATATTTTAAGCTGGTATAACAAGAAATAAAACTAAATCATTCAGTTAAAGAACATACATCTTCTTTACAAAATGTCTTTTTCATTATAACTTAAACCCTATAAGGTTTGTATTCATCCCAAATAATACCTATATAATGTTGGGAGGGATTTTGATATGTGAATTTAATTAGTATTGTGTAATATAAAATAATTTTTAAGTGAGAATAAATCGGTATAAGAGGTACGCTTTTATAGGATAGGGGATGGGCACACATAGAATTTCATAAAATATTAAATTAATATAAATTATTTATCACTGAAAAATAGAACAAAAATAATATATTTTAAATATATGATATATATCATTCAAAATAACTTTATAAAATAGAACATGAATATGTTTTTTGAATGTTTTTACCCTTATCTGTTTGTTTTAATCCCTCGTTAACAATTTGGACAATTACAATGATAATAATACTTTTTACTATTTATGGGTTAATATAGTTACTATTAAAAAAATATTGGCACATAAATGGAATTTGGATGATATTTTAAATACTTTCCCAATAAAGTTGAAGAATATATATTTTTTCGGAATTTTATATTGTTTACTAAACTATTTTTTATTACAAAATATAATTTATGTCATTTTTTGCAATACATAAAATAATATAAAATAAATTTTTTACATTTTTTATATCATTTTAACCCTTATCTTATTAATAAATCACTTGATTAAATAATTTTATCCTTAATAGTAGTAATAACGTCATCATTGTTAAAGGGTTATGATATTAACTATAAAGTGAAAATTTGCCAATAAATAGACACAGAATGAAAACATATAAAATTTATAATCTCAATATTTCTTTAATCATAATTTTATTACATATATATAATTTTATAAAATATTATTTTACTGAAAATATCATTAATGTATTTTTAACACTATTAAATTCACTGGATATTGAAAAAAAACCTGAATGAAAATAAATTCAAATACAATCCATTCAAATAATAATAAAATTATATATATATACACATAAATTTAATGGTATACAGTAATTCATCCATATAACATTAATTTTAACATTTTTAAAATCATTTATATTGTTTTTCTATTAATTTAATAAGTCATTTTTTGTTGTTCCATAATCATTTAAGGAAATTATTTCATAACCTAAAATTATATATAAATTAACACAAAAAATTATAGTTTATTTTTCAAATAATTATTTTATAATATAAAATTTCATTTTTTTATCCCTATGTTAAAAATATGGAGATAATATAATAAAGTTAATGACATCTTTTATTTTTTAAAAAAATAATAACATAAAGGTCTAAATAAATGAAATATGAAACCATGATTCCATATTATATAAAATTAGATGAAAATAATAAATTTTGATTCATAAAATAGGATAAATTCATGTTTTATTGTCACTTAGCCCATTCCATATTATTTTTTACCTCAATTACATAATTTACCATTACTACAATTATAGTTATTTACTATCGATACTATTCATACTGACCAAAAATAAATGGGACCAATTTAATAAATGTGAACCTCAAAATTCCAAATATTTAATCTATCACTCAAAATTTAATTTCTATATGCTGAAAATTTAACTTAATATTAAAATACAAAATGCGGTGAAATATAATTTTTCAAAAGAAATGCATATTAAGTATTAAATTTTTTTTATACAAAATTAAAATAATAAATTAATTCAAAATATTTTAATTGTATTATTTACAATAAAAGGAAATTAATTTAAAAAATAATCAGAAATATAATTGTACATTGAAAATACAATAAAATAAAATACATTTTTCAATAAAATTTGGTATTTTCACCATCCATTTTAAAATAAACCTTTTTAAAAAGAAAAGAATATTTCACCATAATATAATTTTAATACGCTGACTTCAAACATGATATATTTTTTATAAAATAAAATTTATAAAATATTCGTAAATTAATTATAGTATTTATTCACAAAAATAAAGGAAAATATTTTTCTTAAGAAAACATATTTCTGAAAAATAAATTGGATTTCATAAAAATTGAAAATTTATTTACTAAAAGTTCATCAAATTTTTTCTATTCAGTATGAAATTTATATACATCTCATAAATTATTTATTCAAATTTATAATCATCAATTTAACATAAAGATTATAACTGTCATATTTAAAAATAATATTTCATAGTTTGTTTGGGATCGGTGTTGCATTCCATATATGAAATCATATGTAGTTTTCTTTTTTAAAATCCTGAGGTGTTATAATGAATTTTTTATTTTATTGTAAAAAATATTAATGAAATGACTCCTGATAAAATATATTTAATTGATTATCTAGGATTTTATATTGAAAATTACATGTTCTCATACCCTTATACTCATGATATTTGTATATATCATCATTTATTGATATCTTTCATGTCTACCCTTACTGTGAATTTGAGCTCACTACTTATATGTTTCCTTTTCCATAGGATATGAGGAAATATTTTATGTATGTTATTCCTTATAAGGGTTGTAGTTTTGGATAACATAGTGAGATATATTTAAAATATTTATTGAACTATTATTTTTATATTGATGTTTTTAAGGAAACTAAACATTTACTACTCTAAAATTGATTATAACAATATGTAATTAAATTTTATCTAAGAATATGTGATATTTATGTATTTTATGCTGGGTTAACCTCAGTTAAATAATGAAAAACAAGTATTCTTGATAGTTAGTGCTCATCCCATATGATCTATAATATGAATTTATTTAAAAAATTTAAGTGAAATGTTAGTACAAAATTTTTCTTTGGAAATTATAGAGACTTGAAAATAAAGGTCATCAATAAAATAAGTTATGAGATATATGATATCGAGAAAATTGATGTGATTTATATGGATGGATTTCAATATAATATATTAAGAATAAGTAGATTTTGAAACTACATAGATGATGTTATATTCAATTTAATGGGCATAAAAATTTAAAGAAAAGGTGAAAAATATATGATGAAAGGATAAATAATAAATAGAAATTCATTTCAAGTCTATAATATGAAGAACACTTAGTCATCTTAGGTAGTAATAAGAGAATAACATCTTGAGTCAAAATCATGTATATAGAAAAAAATATGTAAAATCTATAAAATCACATAAAATGATACACATTCATAATCTAATGTGCGATAGAGAAATGATATTTGATTCTTTAATGAGAGGTAAATGATGATAAATACTAATAGAAAAAATAAGAATAGAACATAAAATTTTAATAATTTGATTCAAAACAATTTTTTTATTTGATGAATTATATCATATCTCATATCTAATGTTAATTTATCAATATTTTTTATGATTTAAGGGAGATAAAATTCATTATAATAATATAATCAAAAAATTAATTGATATATAGAATTAAAATATTTTCATAGAGTGTTGAAAATGAAATTGGAAAGTGAATGAAAATTTTATAATTGAACAATTTCATTGAGTCTACATTCATTATTGTAGAAAAATATTTAAATAAACATAGTAGAAAACATAAGGATGCATCAGTAAGAATGAATCTACCTAATAATGTCATTTAATGAGAAATATCATGGGGAAAATAAGAAAAAATATTTATTATGTAATGTATAATATTATTGAAATATTGTGATTTGGTGTTGAAAGTAGTAGTTTAAACATAAAATTTTTCATTTTTATGAATTTATTTTGGGAAACCACCATAATAAATGTTTAAATAAATAAATATGATATTGAAACTCTTTAGGGGTTTGAGAAGAAAATATATATATCATGAATAGGTTTTCAAACCAAGGAATGAATTAAACCACTAAGAACGTGTATTGAATCCATGATTCTCTTTTTAAAAATTTCAGAATAACAGTTTAACCACTAAAAATATTTCATATTATGGAAAAAGAGTGATAAAAGAGAAGGATAGGAATCTGGAATTAACTTTTTAATATTATAGTTCATTCAATTAAAGAAATGTAGTTTTTCCTCATTTACTAAATTAAAAATAAATTAAATCATATATATTTTTATATGGTTTTTCCTAGATGAGGGAGCCTAATCCCTTCTACACTCTCAATTTTTGATTCATAGAATTCATACAATTATCCATCAAAAAATCACCTGCTTTGTAAGGGATTATAATTTAACTAATATTTCATCCCCCGTAAAAGTATCTCAACTAAAATATTATACATCTTCTAATATGTTTCAAAATATATCCTATTCTCTATGATTTTAAGTATAAAACTAAATTTAGTTCACAATCTTCAAAGTCCAAAATTTCATCATTCGGGAATTTGTTCAACTGATTCGTCAGTTTTGAGAAACTCAAATCCATGAGATCCTTATTTTAATAAATTTTGGTTGGATACTCTATGATCTTCTATAATAAAACTATATTAATATAATTAGAAATAATATCATCCTGATCCCCAAATTTTCCTCAAACAATGATCCACAATTTATATAACCATAAATTTCTGAATAAATTTGGGGAACATGCAGAATCATGTTTAAGACCATCAATCACTCTAATTTTTCTTTCAAAAACCATAAAAACATTTAAATATATCTGAGTATTTAATTTTTCAAATCCTCATCAAATCTCACCATCAAAATCCTTCAACTTATTTATAGGTCTTTTCTAAAATAAAAAATAGTCCTTTATAGAAAATGTACTTTGAACATAAATTCACATCACTATAACAGTTTTAAATTTAAAATATTTATATGAACTCACTCAAATCCATTTAATTAATACACTTTTGGTGAATTTTTATCTATATAACCCTTAAAATTATATATACTCATCCTTCTATAGTATTTATCAAAACAAAAATAAATTATATATATCTTTGGATTAGTTGATTTCAAACAATTGCACTAAATATTTTTTTTACGTCAATTGAAAAAATAAAATTTATAAAATTTTCAGCCTCTTGTATAGTGATATTTTTCAGAAAAACATAATAAATATTTTTCATGTGAGATTGAAAAACAACATCTGGTAAATTCATAAATCTTCTTATAGAGAATTAATAAAACTTCCTCGACTAAACATACAAATCAACATAAGATTAACATGTAAATATTTATCCATTAAATGTATGAATATTCTTCTATTGAAATTTCAATTCTACTTCTAGTCTTAGATTTCTAAATTTATAAACATTACTTTATTACTAAAAAACTGTTCTTTTAAAAAATGTCCATAATTAATTCATCACATTCACAGACCAATAGGAACTTTAAACTCCTCCTTTAGATTTATCATAAATAAAACACCTTTACAAAACTCAAAAAAATATTATTTAAATATAATAATTTCATTTTTCAAGGATGAAAATATTGATAGTAAACTATTTTATAAATTAATGTTTTAGAGTAAATGACTTCTCTTATTGACAAGAAAATTTCATCCAAGTTATATTTATATACACCCCCTCCCCAAAATTAATTCATTTCAATCTATCTATTTTTTATAATCCCCATTTTCTAAAAAGATTATGCATAAATAAAAATAAAAAATAAATATTATTCCTTCTTATTATAAAATAGTTCAACTTCTCTCCCCCATTTTTAGCATAATGTGTGGAACAATGATGGGAAGTCTCCCAACCATGCATTAATTAGAAGGATAATGAAAAATATTAACATTCAGCCTTAGTTCCCCAAATCATTTTTTTTTCAAAAATTATGTGAAAATATCAGAAATTTGATTATATGTGGAAATAATATAAATCATAACTTCACCAGAAAAAATAATCTCCTTGATAAATTGTAACCTTATATAAATATGTTTTTAATCTCATGTGTTGAACCAAACTATTTGACATATCAATTTCAAATTCATTTTCAAATAAAATTATTAACATATGTTCAATATTCACTTTAATTTATTCTAAATAAAAATATTTTGACATCATTTGAGTGAAAGAATGGGTGGTGGAAACATATTCCGATTATGTCCCACTCAAATTCACTGAGTTTTTCTTTTTTACTTCGGAAACCAAAAAAAACATTCCCCCAAAAATAATTTTCCTATAGTGTTGCTTTATGGTCATTATAATCATCATCCCAATCGTAATACATGAAAATGTGTAAGAACAAATTATCACATCACTTATAGATCAAGACAAAGTTTAATGTTCTTTTGACATGAAATAAAATTATTTTTGTATCCATTTGGTGCAGCACCTTTAGATCATGTTGATACCTATAATGCAATGTGACAATATAAAGAATTTCTTATCAAGATGTTGTTAGATATAGAAAACATTATATTAACTTTCCTAAACATATTTTACTGAAACTTTTACCTCATTCATCATTTCTCAATATTACCCCAACAAATATTAGAGTATAAGCTTCATTAGAATCCTCTATTTTAAACTTCCTCAAATGCTCCCAGAAATACCATTACTATATTAGTAATATATATCATATATTTTTTATAATATATTTACCATGAGTGAAATGAATGATCCTAATAATTAATATTTCATTATGTTATTTTTAATTCTCAGATAAATCCTTGCAAGAAATATCATTGTCACCAATAATGATTATTTCATCAATATAAACAATGCAAATAAGTGTTCAATAACATTTATCCTTCACACATAAGTTGTTGTCAACATTCCATTTATAAGTTAAATATCTTAAATCATATATCATGTTTATAAGTACATATTTTTTTGTCTTATTTCATCATATAAAAATATTGATTATGTTTACATACCATACTATCATCCTCATCAGGTATGAATCCCTCTATCAATTCAGTATAAACATCTTATTTTACATCCCCATTTATGAATGATGTCATTAAATCCATCTCGTTTAACCTATACATCTGAGGAGTAGAAACATCCATGAACCATAAAATCGTATAATGTCTTCAAAATCTATCAAAAATACCTAAAATTAAAAAAAACATATCGTTAGCCCTTTAAAACTAATCTTGATTCATTTCCTGAAACATCTCCCTTTTCGTTAGGTTTATTCCAGAAAACCCATATAGATCTGATAATGTTCTTTCGTTCTAGTCTCAAAACATGTTTTGGATTTCATTTATCCAAATTTTATCCAAATCCTCATCCATATCCTTTAACTATTCCTTATACTCAACTTCTTTTTATATATTTGGTGGTTTCACTATATAAATAAGTGTTATTTTCTTTTCAATTCTCATATTTCTCATTTCTAAACATCATACTCAAAAAGGAATATGATATTACATTGTTATAACTACTTTTTATATATTTTAAATCACATGTTTAGTATTTTTGTAGAACCTTATTCTTCATAAGATTTATTGAAGAATTTAGTTCAATATTAATCTCATGAAATCCTTCTTCTTCCACGGTTCTTCTAGAATCTTTTATGACAACTTACTTTGGTTCATTGGATTAAATTTTCTATACTTCTATTTATAAAAACCCATTTGTTACATTAACATCACATTTTTCTACATTTTTGTGTCATCATTTATTCTATCACCTATAGCTTCTTCTATTACATGGGTAACATAGGATAATTTAATCTTTTTATGTTTCATCAAATTTTTACAATTTTTATTTCTGATCATCATAATGAAGGTACTTATAAATACTTCAAATTTCACTATTGGTTTCTTCTTTTATAACATCTCATTTTGGGTGATATATTCTATTAGTGTAAGTGGAATTTATTATGAACATGTATTTTCATAATTTTAGCTTCCCTATAGAAGACTATATAATGTTAATATTCAAAAACCATGGCCCACCATATTTCAAAATAAAATATGTCTTTATTCTCTATAACCCCAAGATTTTGAAGAGAATTGTGATGTCTATACTGTCATTTTCTTTTATATTTTAAAAAATATGTTTTGAAAGAGTTACATGTATAATATTTTCCATTACCCATTTTTATCTTTAGTATATATAGACTATGTTTTTTTCTATCTTCCGTTCAATAAAACTTACAAATTTCTATAACATAAAATTTCTTTTGTAAAAATTTGACACTCATACTCAGGGTAAATTCACATACAAATTTGGTAAAACAAAACAAACCCATTATAGATAGATTCATCGTCGGTCCACAACATATAAATGAAAAACATCAAGTGGAATAGTGGACTAAATTTTGGGTCATTTATTTTTTCCTTCAGTTATCTCCCTTCTTTAAAAATCCATATAATCTTTTATTCTTTATCTACATTGAAGAGGTAAACATATTAGAGATTTTTCATTTGATATACTTCTCATGTTTTATTATCATGATAACCAATCCACCCATTACATAACAAACACTAATCACCCTCACTTAGGTAATAGGAGTTAATTAATTCTCAAATATAAAATATATTTCCTCTAGTAATTTATCCTTCAGAAATGTTATTTCCATCCATTATGAATCAAATTATATAAAAATTTCATTATAATATTACATTTTTCAACATCTCACAAATTACATATATTTATTATTTTATGTTATAGTTCATCGACAAATATAACTTCCATTAATTTTTACATTTTATCATATATGTTACATGTTAAAATAAAATTATTCATTAAGGAACTATCTATATGGGATCAATTATATTCCTATACGGCTTATAAATATTTTGGAGAATATATTTGAACCTAGGAATTGAGTCAACACGGGTTTTTGGGGGCCGAAGAGCCACCACGGGGTGTTACTAAGAATAGTAAATATAATTTTTCACACACGTACAATGTCAATGGAAACATTGAATATATTCTATCTGGAGTCTATTAATTGAAATATACAAGTAAAAGTTATTTTAGAATATTGTTTTTACACTAGGCCAGACATAAATATTGGCAGCGTTTGGTTCAGGGATAGATGCGATTTGGTAGGGTGTTAAATGGGGGATATTGATTTAATAAATATTAAACCAATATCCATCCCCCCTTGGTATGTTCATGGAATATAAATGGAAACATTTCCCCCATTTGGATCGATAGATAAACTAAGTAATAATCAAGGATATGAAACCCAACTGATTTTCAGTCTTTACAGAGATAACTACCAGATCGCGGTGTAGTAGCTTCGAAGCGTGGATATATACCAAAGCATTGGTATTTCTCCATGATGTAGGAATTCTAGAATTTTAATCCCAAAAATATATTTTTATTCATTTTTTATTTTTTTTATCCCTTTTATTATAGTTATAGATACTCATGGGGTCGATCTATTGGTTTCATGCAAAAATAGGGTGATTCAGGATGCTCAGAAGGAATTCACATTAAGAATTCTTTATCACATTGTGTGTAGTTCAATGGAACACCACAAATATTCTTCTCATTAAAGGAAGATAGTGTTTTGGGTCATAAACACTATGTACCACGGTTACACACCATGTAGTGATTCCAATTAATGTTCTCAAGGGACATGGCTTGGGTAGTCATGTCAAGGGACAATGTCCATGTGGAGGTACATAGCCAAAGAAATGAACACAGGGTGATGTAAATTAATATGGTATAAGGACACATCCTACGGTCTAGTTATCTAGGACATGCTATGTAAGAGGGACACATGTCATTTTTTGAGATAAGGGTGGCTATGTTGTGTGGTATAAGACATGTTCAGGGCCCTGGGTGATGTGATACACACCATGTATACAACATACACACCATATAATCTCAGATGGCTAGCCAATCATTGCACTAGAGGAAATGGCTGGGTGTTTTAGTGGGGACACACACCAAGGTGACCCCTGTACACATTGTGTACCATTTTTTGGAAGATTTATTCCTAGTTTATCTCCCTATTCAGTGCTTTGATTCTGGACTAAATGTAACCTATCCTAATCATTTTTTCACATAGAATACAATTGTCAAATTTGTTGTAATGTTTGAGATATTATGTGGAATGATTCAAGAATAAAACTATAGTTACAGTGCATAATCATGGATGGTGATCCAGTTAGATCATTGAAGATATATCAGGGTCGTTACCCTTCTTGATCGTCTAATGATATGGCTCCCTCAGACTCTTTAGGCTGGTAATGTAATTCCCCCAAGTCATATCTGTGTGTGGGTGCCCTACCCATTGTTGTGTTGTGATTTGATGATTGACTGATGTAGGATATCAATGCGGTAATCAGAGATATTTTGGGACTAGTACACCCATATCATACAAGGGGTGGTTTTCCCTTACCTCACTAATTGGTAGAGATGTCACCCCCATAGTGGAAGTGGTTCCTCTACCCATAGAGTAGTTCTCATGGTTACAACACTCTCTTCACAAATCATGGTGCAGGTTCCTCATAAAATTAATTACATATGATAAAAATATATCATTTCAAATTAGGTTTTGTCCCTCTATATTCATTGATTTGATTGAGTTCGTACCCCCATGAGGTTTTAGGGTGTGTTCCCTTCATCCATGGAGTTGGTACTCCCCAATTGCACAAAGGTGTCGATCCAACATATGAAAATATATGGAAGAGTTGTTACTCCCATGAGGTTCTAGGGTGTAGTTCCCCTTCCCATGAGGTCACTAATACCCTGTAATATTAGGGAGGGGATCATCTATATGTGATATACATATTGATTTGGTAACCCCATTTATACATCGATGTGGGCCTTTTATTCAAGGGTTTCTACACCCCTACCATGTCAGGCGGTAGATCCCCCATTATTATTCTATAGGAAGAGATAGAACTCACCTATGCATAAGGTGTGGGTCCTATATATATAGTGTTTTACTCCCCATAATTGAGTAGTGTCTGGGAGCGGATCTTCCATGGGAGTGAGATCTCACACAGCTATGGAGTGCGGTTTCAATGAGTAGGACCCACCACATGCTATTCATGAATCCTTGTTATAATTTACTACTCCGTCAACATAGTGATGAGAAAACCTTTATATATATGTGTGACATAGTTTCATCTATATTGTTAGGATATATTAATCCCTTAGATGGGGGGGGTAGTGGTGAGGTGTGATTACCTATTTTAACTCTCTTTATAGAGGATTCATGTGGTTCTTTGTCTGGAGTAGTGCTCCCATAACTATTGTAGTGGTGAGGTGTAGGCCTACCCATTGAGATTATTATTAGAATTAATAGATAACAATAGACATGTTATAGGACCTATGGTGTTGGGCACTAGAGTTTCACCAAACTATTGTTCTGAAAGGAGTTGGTTATCTCAAATGTAACATCTAGGAGGTTAGGATGATACCTGTTTCAGGTTACCTTACTGAACCACTCTCTAGGATGAATGGTCTCATGGATTGTGTTCTCCTCAATTAGTTTTAGCTTTATTCCATGAGTATAATTATATGTCATTATATGAGGTTGGTAAATAATGATACTTGGAGTCTAAGAAGAGTATATCTATGATATTCTAGGTTTCCTTATATTGTTCTCACCACAATTAGTTGGAACACCATGTAGATTGAGATGACTAGTCTTTTAGAACCAAGGAAGATTGAGTTGGATTTTCTCTTTCATTTGGCATCCCTATCCCTTGGTTAGGATAATTTCTGCCCTTCAGTTGTACCCATTAAATTTAGGTTTTTTTGGTTTCCACTGGGTATTTTTATACTCACCCCTAAACATGATTTTCCTTTATACGTTATGTCTTGTACAGATCACCATCCTATTGATAGATTCCCAAATGGACTTGTACCATGTAGACCATATTGATCTTGGTTGACTAAGGAGTTTGTCTATGGTTGGCCATTGATATTTCTCGAAGTTTCATTTTCAAATAATCCCTTCCATCTGAGAAGGTTAGACACTATTATAGTTTTTGAGGGATTTTAATTTTCCCATTTTATGATTTTAGTACTTCTTATTTACTTTATATGCTGGACATATGTATGCTTCCATTTATACATCAAATTTAATATCTCTTTAATATTTTATAGAGATGTTTGTGGATGCATGAGTAAAATTAACATAGGTTAATGCCTCCCATTTGTGTGATATTCCGAGACAACAATGGATTCTAGACACCGATGTATTAGAGTTAGAATTGTGGATTTTTGGATCCTGCCCCACTAGATCGGGTCAGGACAAAGTGGTGTTAGATCATTTTCCATTATGGGATCATAGTGTAGTATTTTTGTAGCTACAAAATTTTTTTGGGGTACATAGAAATAGTTATAATGTTTTTAGAGTTCATTATACATTTCAGGGACTTTAGTGTTGTTGTGTCGGTCGTCATATAAATTCTCTATGATACTGAAATCCTTCTTGTTGGGTCAGTAAATTAAGTTACTGGTCACAGAGAAATATTTATACATGAATCTTCTAGGATTGGATTGTGGGTTCCACGTCCTTCTGGAGTTAGCTCCTCATATATACTCTTTCAACGGGGTTACTCTTAAATATATTTTAGGGTACCATAATGAATACATCCAAACCATGTACTATAGTGGGATTTTGATTATGATACTCCCAAATATTGGTCTATGGTGATAAGAACTATTTTTTTGTTGAACCTCTATGTGGTCCACTAGTTGATCCACCACCAGTTGAGTATTTGGTTTTTCTAATAGTGTTGGATGAGGATACACATATGATAAGTTCACTAGATGATTTATATAGGTAGTGTCCTCTAAGGTTTTGGGGTGAACCATACCCCATAAAATTGATGACTATATTGAGGTAGTCACATTAATTTTCCACATGGTGAGGAGACATCCTAATCAGATATCGGTCCAAGAGGAAGGCCTTTTATAGAGTTTTACCAAGTGAAGGTGTAGTCTAAAGAAATAGATCCAAGAATAGGAAACACTCACTTGGTAATAGTTTGATCGGCCCTTTGGGAAAGATTTTTATCAATCCATGTTTAGATCTGTGTGTACCCAAGAGCTTAGGTATCATCAGAAGGATAGAGTGACCATAGAAGATTACTCATTGAGGTTCATTGGCCAATCATGATACTCCTTATATATGGTTTAGGATTTGTTTTTTGAGAACGAGACTCCAAAAAGACATCCAATTAGGTATGGCTTCCTTTTTCCATCCCTCTTACTTAGGGGTACTGTAGTTAGATATAGTGGTGGGGAGCTTTATATCTGAGGTTAGGGTAGAGGGGAGTGGAAGTGGTTACCATGAGGCTATGATTTATATATTAGATGGTAGAAAAAATTCAATAAGATCATGGAGTAAGAGTTATACTAATTCCTAGAATCAATCATGGGCGTCTATAGTACAGGAGCTGCATCGAGGATAAAGTCAGAAATAGTTTAGTTTGTGTCATACTTCTACGTATGGGGAAATATAGTAAAAATTTTACAACCCTCCCTGATTCTAAGAGGGAGAAAGTAGATTGAAAATCCTAGAAGATGAAGCATTTAGAGCATGGAGTTCATTATGATGAAGGATGTGGCTGAGGAGAAAGGATGTGAGATAGTGGTGGAAGACACTATGAGATATCTCCACCACCACCACTAGGATTTCCAATCGTGGCTCAAAAAGATAGAGGATGGGGGTGAGGATTCCTAGAGGTCATAGAGGCATATGAATCAGAGGACTTGATTATTATTTGTGGTACGATATATGTCCTTTTTTACTTTTTTACTAGTTTTACTTGACACTTTTTTGATATACTCTATTATTTCCACTTCCAGATCAAGGTTTTCCTATGGTGAAGTGGGGCATCAGTAGAACCCTATTTTGTTGTTTTTATACATAGATTTTGACTCACAAGGAATATGGATGATTAACCGATCAAGATGAATTTTTTTACCCGAGTAAATCCATGTGTTCAAGTTAGTGCCTCCACAATTTTATTGTGTAGAAGTGTGGTAGATGAGTTCCATTGACTTCTCTGTTTAGGGATGGGTTTTGTGATGGGGATTCTGCAGAGGTACTAGTAAGACCCCATGTGTTCAAATGGAAATAATTGTTATGTTTTGAAGTTACCCAAGTGTTCTTGACATCATATTCTTATAAAATCTACTCAAGGAAGATGTGGTGTAGTTCTTCCAGCGGTGGATATGAAATACCTGTTTGAATCGGTATTTTTGTCACGATACTGATGTGTTGTACTACTAGACCCTATAGCTACAGATGGACTAGAAGCTTTGTGTATTCCACCTATTTCAGATAAGGATAAATTTTTTAAATTTTTCATGATTTCTACCTTGGTTGATCAAGAGATTGGGTGTGGTATGGCCCTTGAGGTTCACCTAACTGCGGGGTGAAGGTAGAACAGAAAACCTTGGTGAGATCGCTAGAATAGGAGTCACAATGGACACCCAAATGTTTATACTTCTCCCAATGATTTCAATTTTTAAGAAAAAAAATAATAAATTTTGAGTTGATATAGTGACATTGGTTTTGACATATAATAATTTGTAATATTTCATAGAATATTTTTAAAGCTTGGCACTGAGTTGTCATAGGGTTAATGGGCCT
The DNA here is from genome assembly GCA_963277665.1 of Viscum album. Taxonomy (NCBI): domain Eukaryota; kingdom Viridiplantae; phylum Streptophyta; class Magnoliopsida; order Santalales; family Viscaceae; genus Viscum; species Viscum album. The sequence continues at coordinate 531,657,956 of OY728146.1, forward strand.
TGAGAGCCACAATATAGTGTTATTGAAAATATTAAATATATTTTATCACGTGCATGATTTTATCTTGAAATATTGAATAAATCATGTATGGACTATTATATCATAAATATGAATCCATTATTGAGTTCAAACAGGGTGATTACCATAGGTGTGATAAATAAATTTTGTCAGTGTTAGGTGTTGTGTCGGAAGTGTGTTGGGAGGTGTGAATTAAATGATATTTATTTAATAAAAATTAAACCAATATCCCCCATAAATTTGGTGTGTTCATGTAATATAAGTGGAAACCCATACCATATTATAGTTATGGATGAAACAAGGAGAATCCAGAAGAGGAGGTACCGTTAAACTACAAGTAGTGGCAAGGATCCAGTCCCCCACTAGAGTGGGAGTTCCTCCGGCTGCAGATCTCATTTTTTTGGAGTGGTACCCTCCACAAGTAATGTGTGAATCCTAGTTAGGATTTATTTCCCCATAAACAATATTAGGTTATGGCCTCTCCAAATAGTTTTTATAGAGATTACACATGATGGAAATCCATTAATACTCCCTTAGCTACAGGGATTCATTGAGGTATGGGTCCCTCTTTTCTCGCACATTAGAGTGGATTCATGTGGTGCATGGTCTATAGAATTTCTCCCTTGAGTTTATATTGTGGTGGGGGAAAATAATCTCTACTTTTATTCCTATGAAATTTTATGGGGTTCAAGATTAAGGTGGTAGGACCTCCAGTGTTGGGCACTAGAGATGGACCGATAGAGTTGTTTTCGATAGGCCATGTTCTCTCAGATGTACCATCTCAGATGATTAAAGGATTAATGTTGATAGTTACCCCATGGATTCACTATCTTGGGTAGATGTTATCATGGAATTCATTTATTGAATGATTTTCACCATTAATCCTCTTGTACAATCCTATAGCTAGCTATGATTTTGGGACCTCCAAATACTTGTAGTCCGAGACGATAATATTTATGTGATTCACGGTATCCTAATTTTTTTTATCACATGTATTTGTTGGGAAAACATGTGAATTTATTTGAATATTCATTTATAGTCGAGGATGGTCAATTTGGTGTTTCTCTCTCATTTGGCTTCCCTCTGGCTAGGTGGATCTTACTATTTCTTTTCAGTTTGTCCCTTTTATTTTAGGACTTTTGGGGAACCTATGGGGTATTGTTATACTCACTTCTTCAATGTAATATCCAAGACTTGTTGTCTATTTTGTAGACCATAGGCCAATAAATGAGTTCTAAGGAGGACCAAAAGCAGGGGGAGCATAATAATCATGGTTGATATAGTTTTTTCTAATTTCATGTTCATTGAGTTTTTCAATATATTCATTTGAAAGTGATCCCCTCTATCTGAGCTGATTGAGATATTTGGTAGTTTTATAAGGATTTTATTTTTCCCTTTTTAAAATATCATTACTTATGTTTTACTCTAGTTGTGGGATAGATTTATGCATTAATTTATTCTTCAGTTCTATTATTTACGAAATATTTCATAGTGATGCTTGTGTGTGTTTTCATGCATGAACCATATTCTACGGGCACCCATTTGTGGGATATTCTTAATTGATTCTAGATTCCAGCTTTGATTTTATTATAGGTGGGTTGTAAAGTTACATCGTGAGACCCTTTAGGTTGGGTCTTCACACTATCATTTCGAAATTTAACAAATATAGTTTTTGTTACATCAAATATTCTCTAAATTTTATCTTCTCATTTCATATAGATGAAAAAAACACTTCCAAGAATCAATGTTTTATCTTTATGGATTGATTTTATGGAGATTTCAACTATTAGGGACTATTTATAAATATTTTATTTTCCCTTATCCTTTTCTATTCTACTATTTAGAGACTCTATAAGAAATGTTTCGCTATATTCATCTATATAGTAACCAGTCTGATCAAATATTATGAAAGTTTCTTCTATGCCATCGAAGTTTTTTCTCATTGACGTGTTCCGAACATCTTAATTGTATTTTCATGTGATATCACCTCTTATATTAATATTCATACTTTATTTTATTTAATAATTTTATTCTAATATCATTCCTTCTATCAGGTAGATAAAAATTACCTGAGGAATTATAGGATTTGTGCCTATAGTTTTTATAGTACCAAAAATATCCATCAATTTGATACCATCATTATTTATCACGGATGTGATTATAGAAATTTAACGGTGATTTATTGGTATATAAAACTCCCACCCTTTAGATAGATAATATTTTTTTGAATTTGTGTCTGACATTCATCCGTGTAAACGAAATACTGACACTTCTCTTCTCAATCCATACTTCCTCATTTTTTTGATTTTTAACTTTGTTTTTTATTAAATAGATTTTCATTTAATTATAGTAAGAATAACATTTATCTGTTTTCTAATAATAGATTATTTAAATTAACATATAAATTTTGATCCATTTTTGAAATCATATTTCATCTTCTTCGTTGTTGTATCGACTTTAAGTCATCACGATTGTGTCTTTCCCTATTTTTTCAATAGGATAATTTTCTTCACATGTTTATTCTTTTTCTCCATACAGGATTTATGTTCATATTTAATTATGTGTTCTCAGTAGCATTCTTTAATATATTCTTCCTCTTCACTTCAGTCATCTTTAGTTTTTTCATGGGGAATGACCTTATGTATTTCATTTTTATTTTATCATTGTGGGATAAAACTTCCAATGACTCTATATCTTCTTCCTTACAAACTAAGGTTCTTTTTATATTTTGAGTAAATATTTTTTTACCTTAAGGTAATTTTCAACCTTTTTGTACCATTATTCCACATATAATTTTGGGGATTGTCAACAATCCAATCTTCTTCACTTTCATTATCATGATTTTGGGGGTAATTGAACAAGTTGTTTAAAACTCATCCATATATAATCATTTTAAAGGAATAATTCCATTCCACTTCCATTTATACATTCTTAAAATTTCATGACATAAGGAAAATTATAATTTTTTTATTATTATCATAATTTCATTTTTCGTTAATTTCATTAGAGGATTAAACTTCAAATACATTGAATTTCAGTTTGCATTGGTATTGGAATAAAGTTATTCCTTATCTCTTTCCTTAAATATTGGATCCTTCCTCATTTCATATTTTTTGAGACTATTTGGAATTTCATCGTGGGATAAATCGTCACTATTTTCCAAGAATGATAGAGTGTCTACATATTTCAATTTTTTGTTATTTCACATTGAAATTTTATTAAAAGATACATTATATCTTTTCTTGATATTCCATTGAAAATTAAATAACCATTACCTTTCTATAAACCATGTTTGATATAGATGTGAGAATTACATTTCAAGACTTACTATTCACATAGATGTTCCTTTTTTTTACAAAATACATATGTTTATGAGGCCAACCAATATAATAATTCCATTATTCTAAATCATTTATATAATTAAAATAATACATTACATAATAAACTAAATATCTATATAGTATAAATGTTTAGTGAATATGGATACCAGATATACAAGATACTTATTTTTCAATTTTTTTGAAATTTTTTCCATAATATCAGCAAACTAAGACCGCCTATAAACATCTCCCATGTTTAAAAAAAAATTCATACCCAGGGAAGAGGAGACATGAGAATCAAGCTATAAATAACTCTCAGTAAGGGAGAAATTAGAATATCAATATAATACACATGGTGGGTTCAAAATCATAAGAAAAAACCGAAGTGTGATAAATATCCCTGATTAAAATAATAGGGATCCATAAAATTGGATCATAGGGCTTGAAAGAAGACCAAATAATATGATATAATGAAACATATAACTTGGCATAAATAATTAAAAAATAAGAGACATAAATCATGATACAGTGTGAATATAATAGTATAATATCAAAGGAGTGTGGTACCAACATAATCATGGAAAACACAACATTGTGGATTGGGAATCACCACTTGTTTCCTATACTAGATTTACAATCACAACATGTTTTCCATAGTAGATCATGAGTCACAACATGTTTCTCATGTTGGATTGAGTATCACAACTCATTTCACTATTATTTATTGAGATGTGAAGCATTACCCAATGAATTCGAGGGTTATGCAGGGTCTACCCATCTCATAAAGTTTATCTATACACTTTTATACCATAATAAAACACCATAACATGATGTCATTAAAACCTAGAAATAAGAATGTGTTTCGAAATAAATTAAAAAAGTTAGAACAAAAATAACCACCATAACCAGATAAATTGAAACAAAATACAATATCCTAAAATATTGATGTTATAAAATAATTAAATGCTTTATTTATAAAATATAACAACATGGAAAGTAAATTTATTTTGAGATAAAGTTGAAAACAGAATCCAAATCAGAAAATAGATTAATAAAGATTATCATTAAAAGTGAAGTATGAAGATCACATGTTTTGATAGATATTTTAGTTAAAATTTAATAAAGGGGTACAATGGTTGTAATTAAAAAATTGGATTTGAAATAAATATTTATTTAATAGAAATAAACACCTAAGATTACGGGAATTATTTGAAACATGTAATATCTTTATAGAAATTAAAATAATTTATAGATGGTTATTTAAATTAAGAACCCTTTCTCTTTAGGGATATAAAATTTTACTTGATATGAAAAAAATGTATCATTGAATATATGTGACATTGAATTTTGAAGTTGAAAAGAATTTTCACAACTCTTTCAAAGAGATTTGAATTTCCATATTCTATTAACTTTAATTCTTGATTTCCACAAAAGTGATCAATCCTCTTATAATAAAATAATTATCTTAATCAACTATATTAGAACCATATTCTTATACATAACACTTAGTTTTTAATTATTCTTTACATGTATATTAGATCTAGTAAATTTTCAATTTCGGGGGTGAAAAATCTTGATATTTTTTAACTAACATCATAATTCATATATTATTATTCACTGTTTTACCAAATTTCATCATTCCTATATCATAAAAGGTACTAGAAATGATGTTTTAGGATATATTATAAACTTCTAATTTCTCTCTATGATAATATTAGTAATTGTTCTTGTAGATAAAATTAGTGATAATCATGTTTCGATGATATTTAAAAAATGAAAATTGGTAACATAATAAATTAGATTAATTTTATATTACTAAAACAAAACCAAAAAAATAATTATTTACATATTAATATAAAATATTTTGTTTCCATTTATATTCTTGATATAAATTTACTTTATTTTTTATATATTTTGTTAAACTCGGCCAATAAGAGTGTGCTAGAATATTGGTGTCGGTATAGCTATGGAAGTGATACATTTGTTATAATATCAATATCTAGAAATTATAATGACATTATTTATATATACATATTGTGAGGAATAATAAATGGGAAGAGTTACAATAATAAATGAAATGTAAAATAGGTTTCCATGTATAAATAAATATATTTTTCTTCTTTGTATGTTCATTTTAGGTGGCTAGTTTTACAATGATCACTTATTACAAATACTTGATAGAATGAAAAAAATTATATTTATGTTATAGAATAATAATATAAATAAAATATATATTTAGTAGAACCATTTCAATAACCATATATAAAATTTAGTGATGAAAAAATGAAACATGTCATTCATGTAGGCGGTTGTTCACACACACTCACACATGTGAAACATTTTACTTGTTTTTTTATTGAATTTAGGGGATAGATAAATGTTATAACATAAATATAAAAAATTTAAGAATATTAATTATACTTATTTTATTATATGTATATTTTTTGTCATAATGGGTATGAAGGAGGGTGGACAAGAAGAACAAATAAACAAAGTTAGTGGGTAGGTAATGCTTATATTGAGAATTTAGATCTTCTCTTAATGTATATGTTGGTTGGAGTGAACAATTGAAGAGGGGGTGAATTGATCCTCCAATGAAGTTAATTTTGAAAAATAATTTAAAACATAAATCCCTCAATTTGATAAAATTAACAAATTAATCCAAACCATTGAAATATATAATTATATTTTTGAAATAGATTCTCAAGGTGGGATCAATACTCGTTTAAAAAATTATTTGAAATCCCAAAAACATTTGAAAATAATTTACATGATCAATAACTCTAAATTAAAAAATATTATATATAAATATTGTTTTTTTTATATACTTTAAATTGAATACTATTTTGAAATTGAAATAAAAAAATTATAAGACGCACAACAGAATTTAAGAAAGGGGTTTGGTTTCAAGATAAAACATAATCACATGCACAAGTAAATCACCCATTCGAATGTATTTTTTTATCCAATAAACTTGATCCACAAACTATATTTGGTTTTATCGATAGAATCACCCACCGATGTCTAGGCACACAGCCTCTTATGTAGTTATACATGGGATGGATTTGATTTCATGCCATGCATGACCTCATCCACATTTATTCATTATAATGAAAATAACAGATTTGAATGAGAATAAATTATTCACTATTAAATTGAATAAAACTATATTTTAATAGATAAATAGAGAAATATTAAACAAAAATTGAAATTATTGATAAAATAGAAGCAGCAGGATATAGGAAGATGGAAAAATAATGATTCCGGATCTGAGAAGATTCGGTTGTTCAGATTCCTTTTATTTTTCTTTTAAAGGATCTTGGAAAAGTTTCCGAAAAATTTATTGGAAACATAGAATCATTAAGGTTGTATCTATCATATATCCACATGATTATGGATCCTCTATTATTCATTATGTGTGATTAAATGTTTCCATTAGTCAATCATATCTCCACATGATAAAATAATTCTATTTAAATAGATATTCCCATCACTAGCTATTGGAAAGTAATCATACTCAATTAAATATATTTGTTCTTCCTTTAATACCTCAAACTACTTGTTTAAATTTTTAAATGCTCTATTTCTTATTTTAAAATGGTAATATGGGCTCACTTAATGTATGGTTAGTTGATCTTTTGGAAACATAACATGGTTATCTAATGTGGAAAGTTGATGCAATCAGTTCAACTCTTCAAGTGTTCAGTTCATTTTTCATATAGTAAGGTGGTAACATAATGTAGTAATATTCTTCTTCATGAATACAATAAATTAAAAAAAATAGTTGGCATATTTCTTTTTGAAAATTATTTATACCTTGGCAAGGTAACATGATTTCTTCATGATGTGAGGTAGTTTACATTATCTAGTCATCTAAATGATAGGTAAAACTTCATCTCAATGTAGGATAAATATGCATATATTTAGGTGAGTTTCCACATGTGATAAGTTGATTCTAATCATACTAAATTTTCAATCTTCAATGTGTTGTAAAATAATGACTTGGAAAAAAAATTGTGCTGCATGTAATGTCATGGACCTCTCTGGTCCATTCCACTATAGAAATCTGGTGTTTTAGGTTTTCTGGGTGGTCAAGCTGACATATCCCCTACAATTTTCCAAATTTCAAATTTTGCGAATAGTTCTATCAGTGAGACCGATCTGAATAGTTCAATGGGTGAGACTGATGGGAACAGTTCCCCCATTGATACCTATGTGAAAATTTCTATCGGTGAGAATGATGCCAAGAGTTATATCGGTGAGACTGATGCGAACAGTACCATCAGTGAGACCGATGGGAACAGTTCCATCCGTGAGACTGATGTGAACTATTCAATTGGTGAGACTAATGTGAACAGTTCCATCGATATCGGTGAGTCATTAAATTAATAGTACCATCCGCATCAGTAAGTAATTATGTGAACAGTATAATTAGCATTAGTGAATCATTTTCTAAAAAGTACCATCTGCATTGGTGATTCATTCTATGAACAATACCATTGACATCGGTGATTCGTTTTCTGAACTGTACCATCAGTATCGGTGATTCGTTCGATAAACAGTACCATTGGCATCAGCGAGTCCTTTTGTGAACAATACCATCATTATTAGTGATTCATTCTGTGAACTGTACCATTAGCATCGGTGATTCATTCTATGAAGATTACCATCGGCATCGATGAGTCGTTGTGTGAACAGTACCATTGGCATCATTAATTTGTTCATTGAATTATACCATCATTATCATTGAGTCGTTTAGTGAACACTACCATCTGTATTGGTGAGTAATTCTATGAATTGTACCATTGGCATCATTGAGTCCTTCTATGATCGGTTCTTCTAGGACTGTGTATTGTGTTTCTAGGATTGGTAGGTGTACTGTGTTTCCCGGATCGTGAATACTATTTCCAACTACCTACTATTTTACCCCTTTTCTATTTTCAATGACGTAAAATACATTTAAGGCTCTGTTTTAAGGGATTTATGGCCGAATCAAATCCCATAACTCTTATATTAATTTATCTAAGGCCCAATAATTCTTTACTTGGTCTAATAGTGTGTTTTAATGAGAACCCCTTTTAATGGAAATTATAGTGTATCTTAAACCACTGCTCTAAAAATCTTATAAAGGGATGAGACATCTTCCTCCCTTATTATACATTCTTATTCCCTAGTGTGAGATGCTCAAAACCTTCCTTCTTCCCATAGGAGTGGTTTGACCGATCCTTAATCCTCAGATCATTTCCCCTTGATGTTTCTTATGGCTACATCAACACCACTTGTTTTAGTGCAAATAGCAAGTGTTGATCCTTCATCGATATATGGTTTGATTTATTTTCATTCTTTTTGGTTCATCATCTCATGTTTCTCCATTTCATGTTATGGTATGTGATCTCCATGTTTCTAATTGTGTTTTCTTGGGTTTTGGTTGGTGCGGTCATACCACGACTTCTTCATGTGGATGCAGTTGTCATGGGAGGAGGCGATCGTGAACCATTGTGTGGATCTTTCTCGTATAAACAGTGAAAAGAACATTTTGATGTAGGGGATTATATCTTCTTTATTCTTTTATGTGAAAATGTAGATTTATCATGTTTTATCCCACTAGATCATAATGTAATTGACATAATAAATATTTGAATGGGATAAATAAATTGATATTGATCATATGTTATTGACTCTTTTTTTCTATATAGTGTGATGTCTATGCTTGATTATTTTAGCTTTTGTTATTGATGGGAATTTGTAAATAACATATACTGGGATTAATTATAAATTAATTTTCAATGATAAAGGGGTTTGTAAATGAATCTGGTTCTTCTTGTTGTAATTTGATGTCAATCAAATTGAGGCAGTAAGCTTGTATAATCAATTTTTGATAGCTTAATGTTTAGGATTCATGTAGTTGTAACTTTCAAATAATAAATAAGTTAATTCCATATGGATTAAAGGACTAGTTTTTTTATAAAATATAATGCCACATAGGGTTCTGAGTTACCACCTTGCCTGCTTAAAGGATAAGATCCAAGTCGATATGATGGTATTTTTCCGGATTATATTGTTGTGATATGAGCCTGGATGGATATTTTGATATGTGGGGGTGGGAGGCCCATTGGTTGTGGCCACAGTTGATGTGTAGAGTGGAGAAAGGCATCAGTTAAAGCATGTGGGTGTTAGGGAGGATACCCTAGACGATGAAATGGGTTGTATTTGAATGTTTCGATGCTTGATTAATGTTATTGGTTGTTTATCACCTTTATATTACCCACTACTCAAGGTAGTGGGTCTTGCTTACTGTTCTTCTAAAAAGGGGCAAAGATACATGGGGTATGCCACATGCTTTCCGTGTTTCGCTTCTTGATGGAGGATGTGTCTATGCTCTTGCAATAAGTGGAAAAGACTCAACGGGTATTTCACATACACACCGTTGTGATCCACTTATATTTAATAGCTTATATTGTTTTTATATAATTCTTGGGAATATGGGAATGTAATTATGTTAAAAAAGTATTTATAAATGATCTTAACCAAATGGGGTTGGAGCATACTGGGATTCAATGTTGTGGTTGAAATTTTAAAGGAACAGTGGACTTTGGGAGTGATTCTAATGAAATATAATGTGGAAATTGTTAATGGTTAATTAGTGTTTATGTAATTAATTAACGTAAAGTTCAAATTATAAAAATGGAATGAAGTAATGTAATAAGTCTCTTTAAATGGTTGTGTTTACATAGGATACCTAGTCTTATAAGTGGCAGTCGAGAGTCTGAGAGACATTAGCTACAGTTGAGTCTAAGACTAGGTTATTCCCATAATGTGGTTGTAATTTGTAGTATATTATGTACTTTTGGTGTTTCTATATGGTACTCCATCCCATTAGTAAGGTCAACAGACAACCAAAAGATTTTGATCCCTAATAGATTTTCCCCCATCATTTTGGTGGGAGGATGGATAGCAGATTACCCCCTTTGGCCCTCTCTTCTCTCTTGGTAGTTACATGTTCTGGTAGGCACAACAGTTATTTTTCCCCATATATGTGTGTAGAGGGTTTTAAAGGCTTGTGGTTATTCAAACATATATATTCTGGATATAGTTTCTTATGGAATACTATAGGTGTAATGTGTATAGGCAATAATGGATTGAGGATCCTTACTCGGTGTATGGGCTGTAATGGAATGAGGTATAATGCCCAACGTATGATACACATTATGCGAGCTGTGTTGGATCTCTGAAACTACCTGGTTACATTGCTTTGATAGACATGGTGGTTTTTTTGCACGAGGTTCATGTTGTGGTGCTTCGCCTAGGTGTTTGCAGGAAAGCCTTTTTTGGAGAGAGATTCTTCGGACGTGGGATGTTGGCGAAAAGTGGAAAACTAGTGGAGAAGTAGTAGCAGGGTGCCCTTCATATTCTTATTATGTTATATACTGTTGTATTAGATACTTGGTGAGAGTATCTATGGGGAGGTTGGGGACTTAGTATACATATTTAGGTGATCAGTTAGTTTCAATTGTTGTCCACTTTGCTTTAGCATGTTTTCTTTATTTTTGCAGGAGAGGATCCAGGAAGAACCTACTATGTATACTGTTATACGCACCCTATATATAAACTGTTTTTCAAGTCATCCAGAAAAGGATGGAGATCAAGATGGTTTCTACGAGCTTGGGGTTGCAGGAGCAATTCAGGCTGGTGGTTTCCATTGTTTTTACTTTCCTTTGGTACCAGTAGTTTTTTCATTCAGTTGTAGTAGTTTTTCATGACATTTCATATTTTCACTTTGGTTTTCTTTTATATTTGAGTCTGAGTTGGAGTTTGTCGTTGTATATATTATCTCTCACTTTTGCATGTGTTCTTTTAGAGGGTAATACCTTCCATTTTGGTGTTTACTATACCCTTGGCTCTAGTTTCCAACCCATGGCCTATTGGAGGCGGGAGTCGAGGGTCATAATATCTCTTCTCACATTAATGGCCTAGGAGGGGTATACCTTGTGGGGAGGTCTCATGATAGAGTGGAATCAACGTTATGGTTGTGGGATAGGATGGAGTTTTGTTTTAGGCACATGTGAGGTTTCATGGGTTAGTAGGGAAATAATGTCGGCCATAATTAGCAAGTGATGTAAACACTGATGACCAGCTGAGACATTGGAAGTTAGGGCCCCATGTGATATGATTCACAGAAGTTTACAATGGCTACTAAACAAGGTGATACTAGTTGTAGGATAGAGACCTAAGAAAGGATCATGCATCATTCTTCTTTGTGCATGTGTTTGAATGGGTAGACCTTGGGATGGGTTAACCTAATATGAATAAAATAAAACAATTCATAAAGTAATGTTTATTTTTCCATATTACAGGTTTAGGATCTCTAACTGTTTGTTATTTTGTTGGTATGGATCCAGGTTGATGTCGTCGTCAGTTTCACATAAAAGATGTCTAGAATTCCGAGCTATCAAATCGTCGTAGGGTAGAGGTTGGCGATGAAGACACATGGAAGAGGAAACTCCATGAGATTCAGTTCTGGAGTCTATATAAGTACTTGGGATCTATTTCAAATACAATCCTGGATGATTGGTTTTAGGAGGTTGAGTTTGGATTCTGTTCGATCCGTACTTGGAAGAAGCACTGTGTGTCTCTGGTTGTGATGATGCTACGTGGTGCAGTGAGGAAATGGTGGTTCTTATTCCTCTATGATCGTGAGGATTCAGTGATATCATGGTAGGAGTTCTAAGATAATTTTAGAGTCTAGTTTCTCTCTTAGACCACAAATGTGTTATGTCCCCAGGAGATTCTAACCCTTCGATATGGGAGATCAAGTGTGTGAGAATTAGTAATCTGTTTCAGGAACCTTTTATGATATGATTCAGACCTATTTAGAGATGAGGAGGCTTGGCCGAGGCATTTTGAGGAGGATTATCATCCATATACCCAGCGCCCGGTCACCCCATTTATGCGGAAGACATATCTTGAGGTGGTATCAAAGATAGAGTCCATAGAGAATACATTTTCCTAAACCATAGCTTTATAAGAGGGGAGTCATCATAATTTCTCATGAAGCATAGATATGGTCTAGGGTTCCCATTTTTTAAGGTAGAAAGTTTTTTGTTCGGTTGGGTGTAGATCCTATCCCTCCACATCTTGTTTCTCTAGAGGTAGTGGCTCTCAAGCCTAGCCCAAGGGAACAAGTGCTTATTTTTCTTGAGGTTGTTGTTTTCATCATCAATGAGTGTGTCCTGCCATTCATAGTAGTCATCATGCACCAGGTGTTACGCTCTAGGTTCCTCTCTTGAGGCAGTTCCAACCGAGGTTGGAGCATCAGGTTGCACCAGCTTTGGATCAGCAAAGAGAATATAGGGCTGGCAGAGGAAAACCCCATGACTCTCCCCGTCCTCAGTGAGTAGAGTCTGTCTGTGGAGGTGGTCATCATCTAGGTCTGATAGGGTATGGAGGAGGTCATGATCAGATCCATTCATTAGGTTTGCCAGTTCCAGGCAAGCCCTATGTCATTTGAGGTACCTTTTCTTGTTTTATACTTTGGTGTATGCCTTTCTTGATTCAGGAGAGACACACTCCTTCATATTACCTACCATTTTCCATGATTTTTCACTTGATTTAGAGAGGCTTCTAGTGACCTTGGCAGTTACTATACCAGTTGGAGGTCGAGGTGAATTTTTTAAAGTATTTAATGATTAGGAGATAGTGTTGGGGTATCACCGCTCTTGGGAACATTTCCTCTATTTACAGATATGACCATATGATGTCATCCTCAACATGGATTGGTTTTATTCGATGTAGGATATCGTGTATTTATTTAGTAGGCAGGTGGTGTTCTTCAATGAAGATGAAGATCTAGTGGTGTTTTTGTGGAGAAAGAAACTCAGATGGATCAGAGGCGTGTTTCGTTATCGTCATCTAATATGGTTGGGATGATGCGGAGTTCTTCATGGGTTTTACAGATGGAATTTCCTAGGGTCATAGAAGAGTACCATGGTTTCTATCCAAAAGAGGTTGCCGCATTACCCCCTTGATGAGATATCGAGTTTAGGATCGATCTACAATAAGGAGAATATCCTGTCCCTATGTCTCCATATAGGATAGAACCTTTTGAGTAACGAGAGATACATATACTACATGATGGTTTGTTACAATATGGTTTTGTTTAGCCGAGTGTGTCAATGTAGGGCACACTTGTTTTGTTCGTGAAGAAGGCTGATAGAAGTTGGTAGTTTTTTACTGATTATCATCACTTAAAAAAAGTGACAGTGAAGAATCGCTATCCTCTTTGGAAGATTGATGACTTATTTGATCAACTGAAGGGTTCATGTTGGGTTTCAAAGATCAACTTCCGGTCAGGATATCATCAAATGTGTGTGAAGGATTACCATATCTCGAAGACTGCTTTTCATTGTCATAATTGGCATTATGAGTTCTTTGTAATGTAATTTGGTGTGATGAATTCTCTAGTTGTGTTCATGGGATTGATGAATATTGTGTTCCGTGAGTTCCAAGATAAGTTTGTTGTGGTTTCCATCGACAAAATCATTTTGTACTCCACATCTGAGGAGGATCATGCAGAGAATCTACATGCTTTTTTGGAATTTCTTCATCAACATCAGTTTTTTGGGAAGTTTTTAAAGTGTATGTTTTACACTCTAGAAGTCTATTTATTGGGGCATGTTGTGTCCCAGTAGAGATTTTTTTTGGATCCACCTATGATAGAAGAATTTGTGTCTTGGGAAGCTGCCAATATAGTGGTAGAGGTGTGAAGTTTCCCTAGTCTTGCAGGCAACTATAGGAGGTTTGAAGCTGATTTCTCGTAGGTTGTGACTCTTCTTACAACATTGACTAGGAAGGATCAGACATTTGTGTGGAGTGATTAGTGTAAGTATGATTTCAAGTATCTAAAAAATAAGTTAGTAAGGGTTCTAGTTCATTGTCTCCCAGTATAGGGAGTTTAGTTAGATTTTTTCTGCAATGCTTTGAATCTGGGTTTAGGAAGTGTTCTGATGAAACATGGATTATTTGTTTCTTATTTGTCTCGTCAGTTTCATCACAATGAATGTATCTATTCCACCTATGATCTTGAGTTGGCATCTGTGGTGTTTCCTATAATTTTGTGGAGAAATTACCTCATGAGTGAGCACATTGGGGTTTTCACTGATCATAAGACCCTATGGAATGATTTCTCCAAGTGTTTGAACTTTTAGCGGCACCGGTGGATGGTTTTCTTACCACAATACGACTTTGAAATATCTTGTACACCTAGAAAAGAAAATTTTGTGGCTAATGCGCTAATCCGGAAGTCATATAGTGTTGTAGCTCGTGAATCTGGTGATTCTGGGAGAGTAATAGAAGAACTAACAACATTACATTTTGATATGGGAGCAGTTGGAGGTAGAGGTTTTCTTTTTTAGATAATGGCGGAGTTATCTCTGGTGTAGCTGGTGGAAGTGTCCCCGTTTGGGGATCTAGAGGTTTAGGTATGGAGAGACCGAGTTGTTTGTGGCGAGGCCCAGATGGTTGGTCTGAGGATAAACAACACCGAGTGTTGTATCACAAAAGGATATTTGTTACTTTGGAGATGTGTGAGATGGTTCCCGGAGAGTTCCACAGTTTACCTTCAGTGGTGCATCCTGGAATGACAAAGATTTATCGAGCCTTGAGGAGTTAGTTTTGGTGTCCTGGGTTGAAGCATGTCATTGTAGAGTTTGTGTCTCGATGTTTAGTATGCTAGAAGGTGAAGGTCGAGCACCATGTACCCAATGGTTTTTTCCAACCATTCTATATTCCTCAGTGGAAGTGGGAGGAAATATCAATGGACTCTATTACTAGTTTACCTGAACATAGGGAGGACATGATGTTATTTGGGTGGTAGTGGAACCTTTAATGAATCAATCCCACTTTATAGCGATCATGATGTCGAGCTCAATGGGAGATTTGTAGAGGTAGTGTCTCGAAGATGTGGTGATAATCCACAGAGTCCTATGGACGATCATTTCCGATCGAGATCCTTGTTTTACCTATAGGGTGTGGAAAGGCCTCCAAAATGCATTGGGTTCTCATCTTTTCCTTACCACTATTATTCATCTATATACGAATGGTCAGACAAAGCGGAATAACTAGACTCTTGACGACATGGTGCGCTCCTATGTCATGTATTTTTAAGGTTTGTGGATGAGGCACTTACCTTTTGTGAACTTCAATTACAAAAATAGTTTTCACTCCACCATTGATATGGTTCTATTTAATGACTTGTATAGGTGACCATTCCAATCAATATCATGCTATACTAGGGATGGAGACTCAGTAATTCTTGGATCAGAACTAGTGCATAATACAACAAATATGGTTTAGGTGATTTGTGAGAGGATTAAGATAGTGCATGATCGTCAGAAATAATATACTAATCACAGTAAGAGACCTTTGAAGTTTGATGTTGGGGGGTCACATGGTTCATAAGGTGACTCCCCATCATGGGCAGTGAAGGTTTGGTCATGGGAGTAAGATTTCTCTCCAGTTTGTTGGGCCTTTCGAGGTCATAGCTCATGATGGAGACGTGGCATATCAAGAAGCACTTCCCTCACATATGAGTTGGATACACGATCTTTTTCATGTGTCAAAGCTTCATCGTTATCTTCATGATGACTATCACATTATTTATTGGAGATATATTGAAGTTGATAATGATGCAACCTTCAAGGAGAGGCCTGTGGATATCAAAGAATGCAAATAGAAGGTGTTGTGTGGGTGTTCAATCCCCTTGGTTTGTGTCTTTTGGCGACATGGTGTCATAGACGAGAGTACAAAGGAATGTGAGTTGTAGATACATTCTCAATACCCCCGAGTTGTTTTATGTTTAACTCTTTTCATGTAAAAAAATGTTCTCTTTGTGGTTGTAGACATTTTTTGTTTACGAGGTAGTTTTATTTGGTTTCTTCTTCTGGATTGCACTCTTTTGAGAGGTATCTCGATGGGTGGTTGCTTGGATCCTATTTATGTTTCCCTTTAGGTGGGTTTTGAATTCTAAAGGACAATAATGTTTTGAGATGAGTCTGATGTAAGGGCTCAGACCTCTCTGTTCTATTACTCTACAAAAATCTGGTGTTTTAGGTGTTTGGCGAGGTCAAGGTGACATATCCCAAACACTTTTCCAAATTTCAAATTCTGTAAACATTTCTATCCGTGAAACCGATGTGAACAGTTCCATCGATGGGACTGATGTGAAGAGTTCCATCTATGTGACATATGCGAATAGTTCCATCGGTGAGACCGATGAGAACAGTTCTATTGGTATGAGTGATATGAACAGTACCATCTATGAGATCGATGGGAATAGTTCCATCGGTTAGATCGATGCGAATAGTTCCATCGGTGAGACCGATTTGGACCATACCATCGATGAGAACGATTGGAATTGTTCCTTCGGTGAGACCGATGCGTAGTGTTTTAGTGGTGAGACTGATGAGAATAGTTCTATCGGTGAGACTGATGTGAAAAGTACAGTCGGTGGGACCGATGGGAACAATTCCATCGGTGAGACCGATGTGAACAGTTCCATCGGTGAGACTGATGTGAACAGTTCCATTGGTGAGACCAATGTGAATTGTACCATTAGGATCGGTGATTCATTCGGTGAATGGTACCATCGTCATTGGAGATTCATTTTGGGAACAATACCATCGACATCGGTGACTCCTTATGTGAACAGTATCATCAGCATCAGTGAGTCGTTATGTGAATAGTTCCATCGACATCGATGAGTCCTTCTGTGAATAGTACCATTGGAATTCTTGAGTCCTTTTGGGAAAAGTACCATAGGTATCAGTTATTTGTTCTCTGAATAGTACCATCGGCATTAGTGAGTCATTCTATGAACAATACCATTTTCATCGACGAGTCATTCATTGAATAGAACCATCGGCATCAGTGAGTCTTTCTATGAACTGTACCATCAGTATCGGTGAGTCATTCTATGAAAGTATCATCTGTATCGGTGAGTCATTCTTTTAATAGTACCATCGACATCGGTGAGTAGTTTTGTGAACAGTAACATCAGCATTGGTGATTCCTTCTATAAACAGTACCATCGGCATCGATGAGTCCTTCTGTAAACAGTACCAACGGTATCAGTGAGTCCTTATGTGAACAGTACCATCGACATCGGTGAGTCATTCTATGAACAGTACCATTGGCAATTGTGAGACTTTCTATGAAGAGTACCATCAGCATTGGTGATTCATTATGTGAATATTACCATCGCCATTAGTGATTCGTTCTATGAATAGTACCATCGGTATCGATGAGTCGTTCTATAAATAGTACCATCAGCATCGGTGAGTACATCTGTGAGCAGCACCATCAGCATCGGTGATCCATTATGTGAATATTTCTTCGAGGATCATGTATAATGTTTCCAGGATTGGAAGGTGTACAATGATTCCTGGATCACAAATAGTGTTTTCAGGTTCCTACAGTTTTTCCCCTCTGACATTTTATTTAACATAAAATGCAGTCGAGTCCTTTTTCAAAGGATTTAATGGAAAATAAAATCCAATAAATCCTACATTAATTTATCTAAGGACTGAGATATCTTTATATATTCAAAAGTTTTGGATTAATTCGATCCTATTTTAAAGAAAAATCAAGTGTATCATAAATAGCTTCTCCATAAATCATCTAAAGGGACAAGATATCTTCCTCCATGTTCTACTTTCATGTGACCTAGTGCGAGACACTCAAACGTTTCTTTCATCCCATAGGAGTGGTGTGATCGAACTATAATACTTGGATCGTTTCCCCTTGAGGATTGTTCTTACTACAGGAAGCATCAAGTGTCGATCCTTCATCGATATAGCGTATGATTTATTGTAATTCTTTAGGGTTTATCGTCCCTAGTTTCTCCTTTCCATGTTATGGTATGTGATCACCATGCTTCTAATGAAGTATTGGGACTCGGTTGGTGCGGTCGTACCGTGGAATCCTCTGGTGGATGCAGTTCTCACGGGAGGAGGAAATCGTGATCCATAGATTGGATAATTCTCATTTAAGAATGACATAAACTGTTTGAGGTAGGGGATTCATTGCTTCTTTATTTTTTTTGTAAGATGTAGAGTTATCATGTTTTAGCCCATTAGATCATAATGGAATTGACATAATAAATATTTGAATAGGATAAATAAATTGATATAGATCATATGTTATTGCCTCTTGTTTTTCTAGATAGTGTGATATATATACTTACTCTGTTTTTATTTTCATTTTTTTTGGAAATTGGTAAAGAATGTAATCTAAAATTTATTGTAAATAAAATTTCAAAGATAACGAGGCATGTAAATGAATCTAGATTATCTTATTGTAGTTTGATGTTAATATAATTGATGTAGTAAGCATGTTTAATTAATTTGTGATAGCTTACCATTTAGTTTTCTCATAGCTGGACCTATAAATAATAAATCAATTAATTCGAAATTGATTAAATGACTGATTGTTTGATAAAAGATAATGCCTCATAGGGTTCTGAGTTTCCATTTTCTTTGCTTATGGTCTAAGAGCCTAGTCAATATGATGTCCATTTTCCTGCGGCTTGTGTTGTGATGTGATCCCGGATGGTTATTGTGATATGTGGGGGCAGGGAGTACCATTGGTTATGGCAGAAATTGATGCCTAGATTGGTGAGATGCATCATTTTATGCATGTGGGTGTTAGGGAGTACACCAGATATGATGAAACAGGTTGGATGTGAATGCTTGGATGCTTGATGAATCTTATTAGTTATTTATCTGCTTTAATTTCCCCACAACTCAAGGCAACAGGTCTCTCATACCCTTATTCGAAAAAGGGGAGAAGACATGTTGGATATGCCATGTACTTTCTGAGTTTATCTTCTCAAGGTAGGATGGGTCTACGCTCTTGCTATAGGTGGAAAACACTCGACAGGTAGTTCATCTACTCACCGTATTGAGGCCCTTGTGTTTAGTAATGTATAATTTTTTTCATGAATTCCTGGGAATACGATAATGTAATGATATTAATAAATTTTTGAATAAATTATGTTAACCCATGGGGTTGGAGATTTCATTGATGCAATGTAGTGGTTGAAATTTTAAAGGAACTGTGGACTTTGGGTGTGATGTGAAAGAAATACAACACGGAAATTGTTAATTGTTAATTATTGTTTACGGAATTAATTAACATAAAGTGAAACATATAAAAAGGGAATGAAGTAATGTAATAAAGATCTTTAAATAGGTGTGTTCTTATAGGATACCTTGTCTTTGGAGTGGAATCCAAGAGTCCGAGAGATGTTAGATACAGTTGAGTCTAAGACTAGGTTATGACCATAGTGTGGTTGTAATCTATAGTATATTCTATACTTTTTGTGTCTCTATATTCTACTGCACCTCTTCTGTTAGGGAAAGTGGCACCTTGGGGATTCTAAGCCTCAGGGGGGGGGGTTATTTACCCAACATTTGGGTGGGAGGATGGATGGCTGACCACCCCCTTTGGCCGCACTCTATTCTCTTGGTTGTTACATTTGATGGTAGGAACATCGGTTAGTTTTACCAATATATATGGGTAAATGGTTGTAATGGCTTGTGTTTATTCACACACATATATTCTAGATATAGTTTCTTATGGAAAACTATATGTGTAAAGTGTATAGGCTATGATGTATTGAGGATTCTTACTCAGTGTATGGGTTGTAATGGCTTGAGGTATAATTCCCAACATATGGAACACATTATGCAAGATGTGGTGGCCCCCAGAAAATACGTGTTTACGTTTCTTACATGGACATGGTGTTTTTGATACATTAGTTGCATGTTGTGGCTCTTCCCCTAGGTGTATGCAGGCAATCATTTTTGGAGAGAGATGATTAGGTTGTGCAACTTTGGGGAAGTATTAGCGAGGCACCCTTGATATTATTTATTAAATTATATACTCTTGTATGTTTTGCTTAGTTATAGTAGCCTTGAGGAGGCTAGGGACTAAGTATACCTGTTTTTTAATGAGTTATAT
Organism: Viscum album; assembly: GCA_963277665.1. Lineage (NCBI taxonomy): Eukaryota > Viridiplantae > Streptophyta > Magnoliopsida > Santalales > Viscaceae > Viscum > Viscum album. Next base: position 531,678,310 of record OY728146.1, read on the forward strand.
TCACTTGTTTTTCACTATTCATTTTCTTTCTTTCTTTAATTCTTCACGAGAGGCTTCAGGGAGGATCCTACTGAGTATACTATTTTAATAACCCTATATATATAAACTGTTTTAAAGGTCACATGGAGTAGGTTGGAGATCATGATGGTTTCTAATAGCTTGGGGTTGTAGGAGTTGTTCGATCTTGTGGTTGCTATTGTTTTTAATTTTGTTTTGTAATTACAGTTTTAACATTTAGTTGTAGTAGTTCTGCATGACATTAAATATGTGCACTTGGGTTTTCATTTATATTTCAGTCTGAGATGGAGTTGTTTGGTTTCAGTCTTATCACTCTCTTTGTCATGTATTCTCTTAGAGGGTAATGCCTCCCATTTGTATATTAACTATACCCTCAGAGCTACTCTCCAACCAGGGGCCTACTAGAGGCAGGAATCATGGGTCATTATCTATCTTTTCACATTTCGGACCAGAACGGGTGCTCCTTGTGGGGAGGGGGTTATGACACTACCTCATAATAAGTTTTTTGAGTTCTTGTGGAAGGGTGTTATTTTTACTTAACCTTCACTCTATATCATGGAATAGTATACTCTATACTTATCTTTTTTTCAAAAAAAATCAGTAAAATTCATCAAAATGAAAACATGAAAATCAGTAAAAATATGATAAACATGATTTGGGATCATTAAAATAAGGATGTGTTAGTATAATATAACAATATCCCCCTATTGGATGATCAAAAATCATGACATTAAAGTTGAAATGAATTTCATATATCATAATTGTATTTCAAAAGCATTGAAAAAAATATGTAACATGATCATGAAATCATGTTAAGGGAACCCATCAAAAAAAACTATCATCTCAACCTAAATGATCTATTTGATCCTGTCTTCATTTACAACTAATTGGATAGGAAAAGTAAAAGACTTTAGATTAGGTAGACACACAATATTCAAAAATATCTTTTCTAACTACATTATCATCTCAGAAATATTAGATTGAAGAGAACCAATATAATCTCTCATATATACAATTTCACTCAACATTATCTATAATTTTAAATTAAATATAGTCTGGAGATGATTGACTAACAAGGTATAATATTCATAAATATCCTCTTATTTTACTTTCTATGAAGTGTTCTGAAATTTTGGAAGATCATTTTTGAGTATCTCCTATAAATCTAACAAAAATCAGCTAAGTTATCTTTAGTGACATATGAAAATGATGTAATTTAGTGTTCCTAATTAGAGAGGGGTGAATCAATTGGCATATAAATACCATCTATCTCAGGTAAATACATAATCAGACTATCTCCCATAGAATGATCCTCAAATATCTCAAAAACATCAACTTCCTATTTATCATAATCTACGAAAATGTCTTCCAGAAAAAAAAAAAAATTTCCAATTCTCAGATTAATGTCAACCTCAGTAATAAAATATCCATAAAATTTTCTTAGAGTTAATAGAATGGATGTTCCACCATGTCTAGTTGTATTACCTATATGTTCTTCATCATTAGAGTTTTGATACTCTAATCCCAACCCAAGATATCTAGGGGACCTCTCCCCATGAAAAGGTGCATCAGGTATATAATGAATAGTTGTACTACAAATAATAATAGTTCCCTAGTAATTATTTCCATCATCATGAGATCCAACTGATTGATCCCATTATGAAAAATACTCATAAGACATCCTGGCTTCTTTATTAAGATCTATATCAACTATTTATTTTTTAATTATCTACTAATTCTTTTTCAGTTACTGTTACTTCATCGTGATAAGGAGAAACATTATCATAAAAATACTCCACAAACTCATCATATTCAAGACCTAGATGTACCAGGTCCCTAGGTCGAACAAGATCTATTACTGGGTTAAACTGTTCATACAGTTTCTATGAATTTTCCAAACATTCATGTTCTCATGGATTCTAGTTGACATCCATCTACTTAGAAATAATTTCTATAAGACAAAATCTATCAAAATTTGTTATCTTACCCCCCATGAGTAATTAATCATATTTATTCTATCAAGGAATATTTTTTATTAGGATACTCTAAGGAACAAAATATTTAATCTAGCTTTCATAGATCAACCATGTGTCTCATAATATATCTCCAAAGAGTGGTTTGAACACCACTCTACATCAAATGCATGACAAACAATTCCTGGTTCCTTAGAATAATAATGTCACTTATTCTTTGGAATATTTTATGACAAATAAACATAACCTAGAGTATACACTCACTACACAACCCAATAGTATTGAATCTTCTATAATTTCCATTCCATATGAGCTTATATAATGAATTATAAAATTTAATGTGGGGATGATTAATAGGATATGATGTTTGATAGTCATTATACGCTCTACTATGAGGAACACCCAAACATCATTCCTATCACATTTAATAGAATTGTAAAACTTCAACATTTATCATTTATTTTACTATGTCCCTATTTTCATTAGAAAATAACTCAAGGATCACATAAAACTAATTTACTATAATCAAAAAGAAATTTATAACAACTTCTATAAAATTTTCTGCCCATCTTTTTTCCTAAATCATGTTCCAAACTAGCGATTGGCTCAATTTCAACCAACAATCATCGATTTATTTTTTGATGAGACTAGATGTTCAATGGGACATGGATTCTTCAGCTTTAAAAAATAACTATAGCTAGATTTATACTTCTTCAACTTCACTAAAGAAGCATACTAAACTATAAAATATGTTTCCAATGATAGCTTCATCCTTGGTATTCTAATGTGATTTGAGATCACTTAAGGATAAAAAATATGTGGAAAAACAATGAGGTTTGGGTTAGAGTGAGTAAGAGGATTTAGATGATGGAAAATGATACACTCTAAATAAATTAAAAGGATAAAGGATGTCTAAAGGAAAATATTGATCATACTTAAGATACAAATTCATTTTTTTGAATCATTTCTTGATTAAAATAATAATTAAATTAGATGAATTCATGAAAAAAATAATTTTATGAAAATTTTTAAAAGTAAATAGATATTGTAATACTGCTAACCATGGAATTGAAAATAACCCAATCAAGGTAGGAATGATATCCAAAAACTTGTAGTTATTGTGATAATTGTTCTATTAATATGTTCTCGATAGTTTTATATTTTTAGTATAATAATGATTCCATGGTATACACAATTATTGTCTGGGTAAATACTCTGTGCAAGTGTGATGAACACATTATTATTTGTTCGTGGTATGAATGATGACCACATGAATGAAAAAACTCATCATCCGGCTACTAACCATTTGAAGCATAATTCTATATTATTTCCACAAAAACATAGAGAAAAAAATTTATAACATTTTGACATTGTAATTTATAAATAAATATAAATTAAAATTATTAGAAATAATTTATCATTCGTAATTCATGTATGAAATAATTTATTCTCTAAAAACTAAAAGTATTTCTAGATATATATTCAATATTATGTTCCGTTCCAATGAATTCTGGAGTTATATCGCATTTCTAGTAAGGATTTGTAAGAAAGTTATATCTTATATCAATATGATTTGTTCTAGAAAGTGATATCACATTACTATGAATATTTTCACTCTTTATTATCACAATTAATAAGTACCTGATAGAATTGATACCCATAGTGTATTAATGTGTGTTCCATATATGGAATATGTTCACAATAATTTAATGCACCTACATACTCAGTTTCAACAGTGGATAATAGAACTCGGTTATTCTTATTACTACACCATAAAAATAGATACTTACCAAAAAAATAACATGTTCTAGGGGTCATTTTTTATCTAACATTCATCCACTAAAAAATACATTTGAATAATTAACTCAATCAATTTATTGTACTCCAGGGTAAAAAAATTCCTATGTTGGTTGTATAGTTTAGGAATTTAAAAATTCATTTCACAAAAAATAAATTTTAATATATAAGATATTCTGGAAAATGGGAATATATATATACACTAAACGTAATATCTAAGAAAATAACGGTTAAATATAGTAATATTCCATCCATAACTCTATAACTACTTTGATCAACTTATTTCCTAGTTTCATTAACATCCAATTTATAGGTGTACTCCTATGAGTATCAATACCTTTAGTAATGTCCCTAAAACAATGATAATATATTTGGTTTAATTTTCTTGATTTCAAATTTTTCAATATTTATTTGGATAAAAAAAATTAAACTAAGGAATAAGTTTAACTCACCCATTAAACTGATTTAAAATTCACATATAATCATTTTAAAAAATTTAGTAAAAAATGAATTTATTAAATACTAAAAAAGTATAACATCAACATAAATTTGTACAATTAAAGAATATTCTAAAATTATTTTTTATGTAATATAGGATTAGCTATTCCTTTATACAAGACATTATAAATCAAAAAAGATATTAAAATATCATACCAATCCCTTTGAGATTTTTTAAATTGTATAAATCATTTTATAATTTAAAAAATGATTTGAAAAATGGTAATTTTGGGAAATTGAGGGTTTTTTCACACAAAATACCTCAACTATATAAGATTTTATAAATTTAAACTTATCTCTGATCTGATATAGTTTTAAATCCAAATATTTTTCATAGGAAAGAAACATCCTGATGGATTCAAGTCTAGATAATGTTCTAAATGTTTTTTAAATATAAATACCTTCTCCTCAACTATATTCTTATGTACCCAATATGTCTTTAATTATAATTATTGTGGATGTCTCATAAAACCTTCTTATAAACACACATTTATTGAAAACAAAAATTAGAATGTATTTAGTTCTATTCACTAGTTCACAAAATTTATTTATTTCAAATTAATATAGTTTTAAATGTATTTCCATTACCAAAAAATTATAATTAAATGCATAATTGATGTTTTAAGGTTTGAGATGTGATAATAAAACCTGATGTTTGAGCTGATTTATTAGTTAAGCTCTAGTTTTTTTCCTCTATATAGGTATCCTACTATAAAATCTAAGGGATAATATCCATGATTCCTAACAGTTTTAGGAAATGAAATCTAGTATATTTCATTATCCATTACAAATACAGTTTTATGTTATGAATGTTTTTCTACATGTTTCATAAAAAATCAGAAGGATTAGAAATTATATTTAGATTAAACATATAATGTTCATGGTCTTATAAAGAATTAATTGGATCATGTGTATCAATTTTATCAAACATGAAATGAAAAAATTAATACACACCCTTAGTCCTATTTTTGAATACTTTATATGTCTTACTGGTTGTAAAATATGCCAAGAAAATTCCTTCGTCACTCTAGGAGGAAAACATTCCAGATTGTCCTTTATATTGATAATAAATACATTGAAACCAGAAAATCTAAATTAACTAAACTTTTTTTATTCCATTCAGTAATTGATATGGGGTTTTATTTAAAATTGGTCTTATTATAACTCTATTGATTATTTATCAAGGTATATTCACATAATATTCACAAAAATAAATAGGTAAATCAGACTCATTTTTTTTTGATGAAATTTCATGAAATTAACCATTTCTAATTTCTGTTCCACATTCTTTTGTGGGGTTATTTGAGAAGAACTGTTATGATTACATCCATCTTATGAGAATAATTCTTGATTTTAAAAATCACATCCTTGATAACATGCTATGTTCATAATTTTAATTCCACAATTATTTTTCTAATATTTAGAATTATTGGAATAATATTATCAATCTTTAATTTTATGATCTAGATAGAATTACCAATTATAAATAGAAAATTAATCAAATAGAAAAAAACACAGTTTTTCCCATTTATGTTTGTAATCATAGAGGGTCCAAACTGATCATTTTAAGCTAACTATAGGGTTTGATAAGTGGAAACTTTTTTCCTTGTATTGGAATATATCATTTTTTGTTTCCCTTTTTGACATGGGTTACAAACATTTTCATTCAGTAGTTTTAGTTTTGTGAAATCCTTGACAAATTCATTCCCCATTACCTATATATGGTGTAGTGACTTAGTTTTTTATGCTAAACTCATAATCTTTGTGTAAGGAACATAGATAAAAAATGTCTTGATAATACAAAAAATCTAATATAACTACATATAAATTATCATTTTTTAAAGCAGTAAAAACTAAATCAATTTAAGAAATAATAACCCATGCATGAATTATTTACAATCATAACATGGATACCATCGTCACATAACATTGAGATTCTATGAATATAATTGTTCAATCAATCTTCAAATAAAACATAGGAAATTAATATAGTGTTAGAGTTACCAATTTGGCCATGTCCAATTATTTTTGCATTAGAATTATCACAGAAGGTTAAATTTCTACCATCAACAATGATTAAGTTCTTAGAGCTAGAATATTTCACAGTCATGTGTCTAAGGAATCCATGTCCTAGATACCATGTGTTATTATAGGAACATTTCAAACAAGTTTTCTAAACAATTAACAACAATTGATTTTTGTTCCCATGTCTTTTTGTGCTAAAATTGTTAGTAATAAATTATTATGGAATAAATAATTGTTTAACATGTTTCTAATATAATGATATTATGCCTTTATAAATAAAAACATTTTAGGAACATAAGAATATTTTGTATTCCTACTGAGTAGACAAGCCATTATGCTTTATTAAAACTTTATATTTATCGATAATTTTATTTAATGTGTTATCTATCATATTACAATATTCAAACACTTCTTTACTAGACACGTTTTTATAACTATTTTCATTTTTAGAAAGGTTGGAATAATGAACAAGAGTTGCAATATAATATTAGAAATCTCATTTTTTGTCATAAAAATATATTGAATCTATCATTCTTATCAACTCCAATTGATTTTGAATTACATGAAATTCATTCGAAATTACTCCATGTTTCTTTCATATCATTATTTAGTTACATATCTTTGTCCTCAAATATTCATGGATAACATAACATAGTACAGTTAGCTTTGATATGAAATTTTATCTTATGTTAAATTAATTTTTTTAGTTTCATCCTTTTTAAATTATTTTCCCCAATTACCTCAATTATCATATATAACATCGTAGTTTGACTTCTACAATAATTTATTCCTTTTCTAAAATTTATTAGTCCTTCAGTTTTTGTCCATCATTTCATCATCAATGTCATAGACTCTTCATCACCTAAGTTTTCTTCATTAATCTTCACTTTTTACAATGAGTTAGAATTCTAGAAATCAACTAACATCCTCCTTACATTATCTACCCCTTTTCTAATCACATATAATTCCTCTGAATACATCAAGAACATTAATATTAGATCTTCGACAGTAAACCTAATTATATTACATGTCTCAAAAGATAAATATGAGGTTCCTCTCCATCTTTATAATAAATATCATTGAAGTCTAATCACTTGATCGTTTTTTAGTAACTCGTTTGCTGAGTGAATACATCATGCTAACAATATTTTTGAACCAATGATAAATATATGAAATTGGTTCATCATGATTCATCTTACGGGTATAATATTTAAAATTTATAATTATTCAAATGAATTTATTTTATATATGATGTTCCTTCATGAGAAACCGCCAAGGTATCCCAAATCTAAAATTTTGTGGTACAAGAAGGTAATCAATTAAACTATTCATATCATAAATCAAAATGTAAAGTATTCATAGATTTAAATTTATTGTTATAAAATACTTCAATAGGATCAATCCATTCATCTGCGGATATTTTTGTTAATTCATATTTTTCCTTAATGAGTGTCCATATTTTAATACCCTTACATTACAAATTAATTTGTATTCTAATCATCCATTGATCATATTATGGTATATTAAGATATATATATTGATTAGTGGAAGTTCCTTCTTGTCTGTTATTTTCCATAAAGATATAAATTTTAAATAAACCGGAATTTATGATCTTGAATTATAAACTAGATCAAAATAATAAGACACCTAAATATATATATAATTTCAAATGTGGGTAAGAGTTGACACATAAAGTTGGAGAGATGAATTGAGTGTCAAAAAATAATTTTAGAAAAATTAAAACTCAAAACAACCAATTTCATAAAAACACTAGGTTAATCCATCCCATAGAAGTATGTATTTTAATTTTTTCAAATTTATTTTCAAATCATGATCAGTTTTCATTTAAAATAATATTTGAAATCACTTTAACTTTTGAAACTAAATTAATAGATCAAACAATATATATAAAACAAACAAATATTAAATATGGGAGTAATGTTTTGTTATATATTTTATAATAGATATAATTTTCAACTTTTAAATACATAAAAAACATATAATAAACGCCGTAAAATTAAAAAATTGGTTAATCCTCAATCCATAACTTTATCCCCTCTTCATGGGAATCACCCACTTCCAATATTTTTACTGAACAACAAACTTGATCAACAAACTAGATCATGTTTTTTTATAAATGTACGCAATTTTTTCTAGTCACAAACCACTTTTAAAGTTACACATTTGATACATATGATATTAGGCCACACAAGACCACTTTTAAAGTTATTTATGGGATTAAAAATAACATATTGGAGAGAATATCAATAATTATCTAATTTATCTTATAATGATCTATTTTTATAGATACATAAAAAAATATACAAAATAACATGAATTAAATGATAGAATATAAGGCTCAAGAGATAAAAATATAGTAAATTCAATGAATTTCTATCTGAGTAACTTCGGTTGTCCAAAGTCCTTGTATTTTACATTGAATAGATCTTGGACATGTTTCTCAAAAAAATCATACAAAAAACATTGTAAAGGTCTTATTAATCATACATTTTCTCATGTAGAGGTCCTCTATTATTCTTTATGTGGGATAAAAAAATTTAAATAGTCTATCATATTGCCACATGGTCGAATAATTATTCTTACATAGAAAATCCCAATAAGTTTCCACTATATGGCAATAATTATTCATTAAATATACTGATTATTCATTTAATGATTCAAACCATTCTTTTAGTGATTTGAAATTATTCACATATAATTTATACATAGTAAGATGTCTTTACATAAAGTATGGTTAGTTGATATCTGACCTACTTCACATGGCTGGCTGATGTGACAATGAAATGCGGTTGAATCATCTCTTCAGGTGATGAGATCATTTTCACATGTGGTAAGGTGATAACTTAATGTCATGATAAGCTTCTTTGTGTGATATATAAATTATAATACAAAGTCATTATATTGGACTATGAAAAATTTTATATACCATGTAATGATAAAATGATTATTTTTATACAATTAGGTAGTTTCCTCCACGTGGACAACCACATGGTAGGTACACCTTTATCTCATAGTAGGTTGAATATAAATATGGTCGGGGGAATTTATACAATATTCATTGTTTCTCTCATCATTCAATAAGCTCAATATTAAATTTATGGGTATCTAATGAAATAGGAAAATTATTTGTAACTGACTGAAGGTAAGGTGTTTGAGTTCATGCGGTATGGTGATACGGTCACTTGACCTTCACTTTGTAAGGTGTCATGGTAATATATATACTATGAAATTGTTTAATAATTTTTCTATAAAACTCTTTCTAAGAGAAAACATTAAAATCATTAATAAGAATATAAACATTATTTTGGATCATTAAGATATGGAAGATTCTCTCTAGTCCAATAGTATCCTTTGGAAATGAAGGGCTTCAGAGGTGGTTTTTAGGCTAGAGGCTTCCAAATGGGTATAATAAGTCTAATATAAGTAAATTGGGTAAAGCTACCTGGGTTTTTTAATCAAGGGGAGTGACTTGAAGGGGTGGATTTGAGCTACTTCTATAGGTGAAAAATAAGGACACATCAATTGGAAAAGAATGTTAGGTGACGGTTAAGAATGGAATTACATCGGAGTATGGTGAGATAGGTTAAGAAATGTTGCTGAGACATTTATTTATGAATTTAAAAATTAAAATATCTTATAAAAGATATTGTTAAATATAATTATTAAAATTGGATCTACATTAGATTATACATTTTAACATTTATTAATTACAATTACATATTAATCCTTGTTATCATTTTTAGAACATCCCATGATTTTATGTTATCACTCTTTAAAATTTAACTTCGTATATCGTTTATTATTCACACAACATCGATTTTAATACTATAATATATTATTAGATATGACCATTGGAACAATAAAGTGATCATTAGGAATAGTAATATGATTACAGTAATATTAAATTTACCTATGAAATTATAAATAAATTTTGGAAATAATCTAAATGAAATACGGTATATTTATAACATTGAATAAGTAAATAAATATTTTCAAATTGATAAATTATGTGTGGATATTTTTATCAAACATAAATGATTATTTTCAATTTTATAAATAAGATACTGATTTAAAAGTGTATTTATTATCAGTAAAATATATTTTTAAAATATTATTTTTATTTTACATAATTATAATATAATTTTATGTAACCTTAATTAATTTTTTAAGGTGTCATAAAACCGATTATAATTTTGAAATCAGTAATTTTTTTTTAAAAATGATGACTTTAATTACAGATTAACTTTATCATATTTAAATAATTATTTTTTTAAAATTCATTCCATTTTTTAATTTTACAAATTGAAAACTGGTTAGGGTAACTTTTTGGTATTTTAAAAAATAGTTGAATTTTTTTTAACGGTGAACTAAGTAATTTACTATAATGGCTAAATACATGAATTATTGAGTCATGGATGATGTATGGATTATGTAGGAACCATTTGTTAAAACTCAAATATACTAGTCACTACAATTAGTATCAATAATCAATATTATTTATATTCATCATCCAAAATAAAATATTATGAATAAAATAATCAAAAAATACCCCTCTCCTCCACTATAAATACCACCCATCACCACATATTCTCATCATACCTCAAAATCCATGAAGCATATCCAATTTCTACAAAATACCTCTCCATACCCTCTCCCCAAATTTCTAGAAATTATGGTATCACCTAAAAGGCAATTTCAAAGTTTCCTAAGGAGGTTCTTGATGCAAAGAAAATCACCTTTCATTATTTTATTTTTTTTCAATATCTCTTATTTTCTTATCCTTTAATTACCAATTATATCCATATATTTATGATAAATCTAGTATCTTATTTATTTTGTGATTTTATTATGTTAATGGTATACCATCATTACATTCTTCTCTCTTCGCCATTTTATTCTAAAAATGAAAACGTCGTTCGTGATGTGTTAATCACTGCCTTTATGGATTATTATTTTCTTTTTTCGAATACTTCCATAAAGGATGGTCATTAAACATTTTTATGGGTCAAGATGGTTTAAAATTTTATATTACAAATCATTTAATATTCTAGAACCAATATATATATACATTATTTTAATTACAAAACAAAAGTACTACTTGATGATTGAAAAAATACCAAAAATAATATAAATGGTTATCATTAATGTTTTATATAAAGAATCATCTTCATATCTAAAATAAAAGATATAAAAGTAATTAAATCATCTTGAAGTTAATTAATAACATATAATTTCAATTCTATAAAACTATTACCATTTTACATATCTCTTATATATATATATATATAAGGTGATTAATCATGAAACCACAGGAAACAAACACCCCCAAATTAAAAAAATGAATCTTATAACTCACCAAAAAGGAAATAAATGAAAATAATAAAATTATAATAACTCAAATACATTTTTAATTTATTTTTAATTAAATTATTAATGAAACTAATTTCATTACTCAAGACATTATGTGAAAGAGCATAACACATTCATACATAAGGTAAGGGATTCTCCATGAACCTTCATTTTTTGGATTATGTTTTATATCACTTTACCCTAATATAATTTTTATTTATTATTCTAAAATCCTTATATAATGTATTTATATGTACCAAACTTTATGTATCCATATCGTTCTATATTTATTGAAGAGTAAATACATGTTTTATATGGTTTCCTTTTAATTTCCCCCCGATAAATAAGCTCTATGAAGGGGTACGTCCTCATTTTATACACATTTTTAAGTAGACAACATAATAAGTTTTAAGATACACATATTTTAATAAAATAACTATTTTTATCAGGAAGAACTATAATAATTATTTTTTGGATTTATTAAAATAATTAGTCATTTGTTCTCTTTAATGACTCATTTATATTCTCCCTTAAACTGCAGTGAAGTGGTCCATTAATAATGTTTCTCAAAAGGAATTTTTACATATTTTCAATTTAGTTAGACATTATGTATCCCTCAAACATAATTTAATTTTACTTCACTTTTTTATATAATATACATATTTATAATCTTATTTTATGAAAAAACTCAAATTATTTTTCAAAATGAGTCTTCTTTATAAAAGTAGAAAATTATTTCTCTCTTGAATTTCACAATGATTTTATTAGAGTAATATTATCTAAATCGAACCCCATTTAAGGATCTAAATATTTATTTACTTTGATATATAAAAATACCAAATTCACTATTTTATTGAAGTTTGTACGATCATTTTTGTTGTGGATGTTATATTTTGATACCATTCAAGGGTTATGGTTGAATAATTCAAATTTCATATGGTAGTTTTTTTATATGAATGTTTAGGATTCTATCTATTTTTTCCTTTTCATATTATGAAGTCATTATACTTATTAAGTGGTAGGTGGAGACCTATATAGCCCCGTTATGCATCAATTGGTCTCATGATGAATTTTTTTTTGGGTGATAGATAATGTAAATCCCATTTATATATGGTGTCTTGGATGAAGCCTTGATGGAAACATTATGATGTCCAACATTATGCATTCTATTATTATGAAAATATTAATTGATATTATATGTGATTATTCTCTTAGTTGAATATTCATGTGATTATTTATATGGTATTATTTTATATTAATTTGTTCATTACATATTATGCTCATTATGATGCTTAATTGGAATGTGTTTCAGTTATACACATGGCCTTAATGTTTATAATAATATTTTAATAATAGCTTCTGATGTATGCATACCCTTACTAAGAATCTGACATAAACCCTTTCTAGTGGTTTACTTTTCCAAGGATTATAAGCTATATATTTTGACTGTTGTTATGGGTTAGTTGAGGAGAATAATTTTTATTCTAAAAGGATTCTCTATGATGTACTTTATGTATTAAATTGTAATTTAATTTTCATGTATGTAATATAGAATCCAAAACTATTAAACTGACTGGTCCATTGGAATTTGAGTCTTGAATCTATGAAAATTTAATAATGTGAGGCACAAGATCTTGTCTACTGGAGTTGGGTTTTTATAGTCGGAATCAGAGTAATATTTGTAAGAACCTTAGAAATTAGATTTTGAAAACATTGATTTCAGAACACAACCCTAAGATCAAAATTTAGGATAACCATAGAAGAACTTAATAGAATTTTTATATGGTGGATATTATGTGGTTATTTCTAGAAATACATACCTTTATGGATACTACATGTGAATGTGTTCTAGTACCGATGTACTAAGCAATAAAAACACTGACAATGTGTGTGGATCCTGGCTTGGTATAACATGGAACAATATAACGGGCCTTACTATGAATCTGGTTTGACAATACCAATGGATATTCTTAGGATAATTCACATATTCCATAGAAACCATTTTAATGGATTTAAAAGTAAATATGTCACCAAAGAAACCATGTTTGTGATTATGAGATTGGCAACTTAAAAATTTCCAATTCATGTTATGTGTTTTTCTTGTTTGAAATTATTCATTATGATTCATAATCAAATATTGTATTCCATTGTTTAGAATTCATTATTTTTGTAAGTAAAAGATACTTTATCAACACGCATAATCAATGAAGGTATTTCCCAACAATGAAATGTTAATATGTTTGAAATGGAACTCCATCTGGTGCAGAACATCTTATAACTATACTAGGATAGTTTAATAATGTTTCAAACAATTAACACGTATGTATAGATAATCCTAATCCATAATATTGATAAAAAATATTATAATGATTAATGAGACATCTACCTCCACCATTCAATGAGCCTAAATCCATATTTAGCTGAGAAGTGCATATGTTCCTTAGGGAAGATATATCTTGCATTGGTAAATAAAAAAAGGGAGAAGGTTGTCCCAGTAATTTATCATCTCTCAAGAGATGCAGATCATTGGTGGTCACTGATTCAAAAAAATGGATGAGGAATAAATATTAAAAATGTAATTGAAGTATTTTAAGGAACTATTAGTGGGAAAATATTTCCCACGCAAAAGTGAGTGGATATAGAGAGACAATTCTTGAATCTAAGGAATAATGTGGAAGATAATGATGAAAATTATGAACCCAACATTACAATGATATAAATTCTTGTTGTGGATTACATACATGATTTAGACATAAATATTTTTCGATTCATTGATGGGTTAAAACCATTCCTATGAAAGTAAATGGTCCCAAAAACATTCTAATTATATCAATATATACTTTCATGTTCTATCAAGACAATGAAATAATTTTATCGGTATTATGAAATTAGAATAAAACACTAGAAGAATAGGGATGATAAAAAATATGGAAAAGGAAATTTGGAAAAGGTCAAGATGGTAAGAGTTTACGTTCTATACTATAATAAAATTAGAAAGAAACATCATGGAACATTCCTATTGGGGGTGGTAGTTTGTTACAAGTGTGGAGAAAGATTCCAATAACCCTTTATTTCTGCGATGTTTGTGAATCGCTGTTATGTTATTATTTTCTGGTTGATTTGGTTCATGATGTGCACCAGTTGCGTTTGTATTTTTGGATTTGCGACTGTATGTCGAGTGGATGATGATGTTTTCGGTTCCTTGATAGCAATGAAGGGTTCTCGCCGGAGTTGTTTTTGTGGTGTGCGATGATGGTTTCTGTGGGGCTCCCGCCAGCGTTGTTTTAGTGGCGATGCAGGTTGATGGATGGCTGGTGGTTCGACGGTCACCGGTGTTGCTCACCGACGAGTTGGTTTGATGTTGATTGGTCATTGTGACGGTGGATCGAGGCTCAAGGCGGAAGGGTCCGTTCATCGATGATGATTGAAGGCTCATGGCTCGAGGAGTGAATTTGATTTTAAATTTTGCAATGTGAATTTTCACTGCATGTTGCGATGGAGTGAATTTGATGTGTGGAATCATGTATTCGGTACTGGAAACCCTTAAACCGGCTTTTAGAAAATGAAAAAAAATGATTTTCAGGGATCAAGGAAACCTTCCCCGTAAAATTCCAAGGGAGAAATGCTAGGCTTATGTTATAACCACTACTGAGTTTTAAGTACATAATGATATGATATATGGTTCTTAAATCATTTCCCCAAACATAGCCAATACATTACTTTATTCTATATAATCACAATCATTTTTATCTTCCATGTTTTCTAAGAAAATTTTATATTTACCTTCTGATTTAATACAAGATTTATTAGTAAAAATTCTTAAGCGAAGTCTCATTGTAAAAAACATGTGTTGGTCAATTTCTTTATGACACATAAACAATATTTAGTTTCTAAACATTCCATCATACATATGATTGAATTTTATTTGACCCCCAATATGGACTACATTTTAAAATATGATGTCAATGTCTATTTCAAGATGAAGGAAATTACGATTTATGAAGGAAATGTAGAATCCCATATCATTAAAGAAAAAACTTTATCATTTGATTTATATCTAGATGCACCCCTAGTATCTCAACTAAATTAAATTCCTGGGGAGAAAGATAAAACAACATCAATGGATGAGGAAAAAAGTCTTCAAATTGAGGATGCACCTAATACACAAGAAAACAATGAATTGTTTCCAAAATATTTACCTGGACATCATCCCGAACATAAAGTTAAGTTTTCTATTGATTTAATACTTAACACAAAGCCAATATCAATGAAACATTATAGAATAGAAACTATGGAATTAATTCCACTGAATAAATAACTAGAGGAGTTGAGTAGTAATGAATTTATCTAGAATAGTATTTCTCTATTTGGAGCCCATGTTCCCTTTGTTATGAAGAATGATGGATCCATTAGGATGTGAATTTGGTATAGAGAAATCAATTTCATTATAATAATGAACAAGTATCCACTGACTCACATTAATTACTTATTTGATCAACTTCACATAGATCAATATTTTTTGAAGATTTAATTTCATTCTAGATATCTTCAATTATATTAAAAAAGTAAGATATCTGAAATACAACATTTCTAACCATGTATTGACATTAAGAGTTTATAGTAACTCTATTTAGTCTTAATAATGTAACCTATTTTTATGGATATAATATATAGAATATTCGATGAAAATCTTGATGATTTTTTGTGGTATTTATTGGTGATGTGTTGGTAAACTTGAACATCTATGAAGGCCATGAGAACAAATTATAGACGGTTCTGATGAAACATAGAAGAAAATATTTATATGGGAATTTTAGAAACTATAAATTTTATATTCAAGTAGTTTTTTTTCATTCCCATACGTTCTCTACAGATGGAATATTAGCTAATTTTATGAATACTAAGGGAGTTCAAGAATGGAACAAACCAACAAATGTAACGGAAGTGTGTAGTTCTATTGGTTTATAATGTTACAATCAAAATTTTTTATAAACATTTGGATGATTAGCTAACCCATTAGTCAACCTTACTTCTAAAGGGGTTAATTTTATTTAGAAAAAAATTTCATGAATTCATTAAAGAATTGAATAAGAGACTAGTGAATGCTCTGATCTTTAATCTGCTATCAGGAAATGGTAAATTAATGATTTATAGTGATGCATCAAAGAAAGTACACGGTTGTTTTTTATATATAATTATAGATTTCTTATTTATGTATCATGGAAATTAAAAACGTGTGAAAAAAAATCTAACTCATGATCTTGCATTAGAATCCATAATATTTTCGCTGAAGATATGGATACACTATCTCTATGTTGAAATATTTGAGACATATACCAATCCAAAGATCTTGAAATATATTTTCCCACATAAAGAACAAAACATGAGGTAAAGGTTATGACTCAACCAAATAAATGATTATGATTATTCCATAAACTACGATACATGGAAGGAGAAGAAGGAATAAGATGTGTTGAGAAGGAAGCATCACAGATTTATAAACAAAATAAGGATTCACATGGATCCTTTTTCATCGATCTAACAAAGATGGAAATGGTAATTATCAAGGGAGCTGAAACATCAACCCATTTTCAATTTGATTCCCACCAATATTTATTTTAAATGATTAAATGTTCTTAGTCTGATGATGAGAATTTCCAAAGGAAAATTAAATCTATGATTATTGGGAAATTGGTAGACTTCATATATGAAGATGGAATTTTGGAATTTTGGAATAGTCATTGTCTTCACTCCAAACCCAGTCTAAAAAATCTTGTTATTAGATGATATCCATATATTTATTTTCTCTATACACCACAATAGTACATAGATTTATATATATTTGAAGGAACATTTATAGTGGGACAATATTAAGCATGAAATTTATGATTATGTAATAATATGTTTAGTCTACCAATAGGTGAAGGCTGAAAGAAAACATACTAGATGAGTCATGATTTCTCTTCATATTTGAACATGGAAATGGGATGACATTACTATGTATTTTTTCATTAGATTACCAAATACTCAAAAAAAATAATGGTTCAATATTATTAATTGTTGATCGAATAATAAAATCTACACATTTTTTCATTATGAGGGTGGATTGGACACTAGAGCACCTTGAATGACTCAATATTAAGGATGTTGTAAGATATCAAGGATCTCCTCTTTTAATTTTTTTGTAATCATGATCCATGGTTTTCATAGAAATTCTAGAATTTTTTTACAATGGTTAAGACACAGAGCTTCATTTCAGTACGTCTTATCACACTCAAACAGATTGACAATCTGAAAAGAATATTCATACATTAGAAAACATGTCAAGGTCTATTTAACATTACATTCATGGTATGTGTGATCTATATTTACCTTTGATATAGTTTTCTTATAATAATAGTTTCCATTCTAGTATTGAAATTTCACCATATGGAGTGTTATATGGAAATATATTTCATAAAAAAAATATTGGGAAGAATTTGATGAAAGGAATCATGTAGAACTAGAAATTTTAGAGGAAACAACAACAATGGTAATGACTATTCAATAACATATCAATGACCCTCAAAGTTGAAAAAAAGATATATGTTGATAATTAAAGTATGTATTTGTAATTTCAAGTGAGAGATCATGTTCTCTAGAAAGCATCTCCCTGAATGGGTGTGATATGACTTGGAAAGAAAGGGAAACTAATCCCAAGGTACATAAGACATTTTGAAATCCAATAGATAATTGTAGTATTGGATAAAAATTTGGAAGTGCCACATAGGATTTCTAAAGTACAGAGTCTTTTCCACACCACTTTGTTAATAAATTACATTCCATACAAAAAACATGACCTCATTTCTATAAGGATAGAATTGTAACATGGTTTATTGCACTATGAAGATCATATCTAGATTTTGTTCAATAAATAATAGGTGTTGGGGAATCAGACGAATCATCCGGTAAAGGTACTTTGAAAAAATCATAAAATTTAATAGGCTGTGTGGGAACCAAAAGAAATTATGATATTAAACTACCCATATATTTTTATGTGGTAACATTTTTAAATTTCACATAAAAAACTCATTGAGGGCTGGAACAATTTTACACCCCAAGATTTTATGTTATGTCTCTTTAAAATTTAATAACTTTGATAGTTTATGTTTCACATAACATCGAGCATTAAACCATAATATTCTATAAAATATGACCATTGGAATAGTAATGTAACCATTTGGAATATTAATATGATCAATATAATAATAACTTCATTTATGAATGTATAAATATAATTTGGGTATCTTTTAAATTAAATATGGTTTATTTATACCATGGAACAAGTAAATTAATTTTTTAAAAATGATAAATTAATTACTTATATTTTTATAAAACATTAATGTTTATTTCAGGTTTTATAATTAAAATAATGATTTCAAATAATAATTATTTTTTAAAAATAGATTCATAAATTATTATTCTATTTCCTTAGGATAATATGATATTTTTATTATAAAATAATTTATTTTTCATATTGTCATAAAACAGGTTATAATTTTAAAATCCGTATTTTTTTAATAAATGAGGATTTTAATTAGAAATAAAAGATATCACATTTTGAAAATTATTTTCATAAAATAGAGTCCATTTTTTAATTCTACACATCAAAAAAATTCCGGTCAATATTTTGGATTTTTCTAAAATATTTGAAATTTTTTGAATATTGAAATAAAATAATTTAAGGTATGAACTAAATACTTGAATTATTGGTTTATGGATGATGTATGGATTTTTATGCACAATTAGTTCGAACTCATAAAAAATATTTATTTTATTTAGTCACAGAATCATTACTATTGATATGGTTGAAAAACAATAATAAACTATTGAATAAAATAATAATAATAAACCTCTCTCCTCAACTATGAATACCACATCTTCTCCTCACACCACCAATGCATTGAAGATTATCCAATTTCTTCCCAATACCTCTTCCAAAACTATAACCCACATTCTAATGTTTTTGGTCTTAACCAAAATATTATTTTAATGGTTCTTTTGGAGGTTCTCGAGGGGGGAATTTAAAAAGTAAAATTCCTTTTTGTTATTTTATTTTTTCTTTCAATTTATTTTCTTTTATTTTCCATTAATTACAACATCATTAAAAATATTCATGATAACTCTAGTATATTATATAAACTATAATTTTATAATTATAATGGTATATCCGCTATCAATTCTTTTCTCTTCCCCTTTTTTCAAAAAATGAAAATGTCATCAGTGAGTTGTCGATTCACCACCTTCGGGGATGATTATTTTTTTGTTTTCTAATACCACCAAGAATGACTGTCCAAAAACTATTTTATTGTAAAAAAATATTTTAAAATGTATATTTAAACTTTTTTTGGTGTTCTAAAATCAGTATATATATATAATAGTAATTAATAAAAAAAACTACTCATTGATGACCGAAAAAATACCAAAATAATCTAAATAGTTATCATTAACATTTTATCTAATGAATCTTCAACATATCATGAGAAAAAATTATATAAAGGATATCTAATTTTATTTTTGTTCATTAATAAAATATAATTTATATTCTAGATAACTGTTACCATTTTACATGATCCTTCATATATATATATTTACAAGTGAATTAGTCATGAAACACTGGGAAACAAATACCCCTAAATGACACAACTGAATCATATTACTCATAAGAAAAGCCACAAATGAACTTAATTAAATTATAATAAATATTATAAATGTTAAATAGGGTCGGAATTTAATTTCTAATGAATATAATTTCAGTATCTATGACTCTATGTTCATGTTTAAAACACTTTAATACATATGGTAAGGGATTCTCCTCAAACCTCCTTTTTTTCCATCAGGTTACGTTTTCTCTCTCTTTAACCCAATTTAATTCTTATTTATTTATTTATAATACTTCTAAATTATTTTCATATGATAAAAACGCATTTTTACATAAAATTTAATCATTATTTGATGGGTAAATACATGTTCTATAATGTTTCCTTATTAATTCTTCCCAATAAGCAAGCCCGAAATAGGGGAACACCCCATTTTCTTACTAATTTTCAAGTACACTCCGTAATATGATTTTTGACACCAATATTTTTATAAAATCACTCTTTTTAACATAAAAATTTTTCTTATTCCTTTTCTATTGTTATGAAAATAATTATTCCTTTTTCTAATTAAATACTCTTTTATATTTCCCCTTAAACCATACTGAAGTGTCCCATTTCGAAAGTTTATTAAAAACTATTTTTATATGTTTTCACTGTATTGGGAAATAATTTATCCCTTGATCTTAATTTCATTATGATTCTATTTTGTTTTTTGGGATATACATGTCTGTAATCTAAAATTATGACAGATACAAATGATTTTCCCAATGAATGCTTCTTTCTAATGCTATAACGGTATTTCTCTCACAAATTACTCAATGATTTTATTATTTTATTATCATTTAAATCAACACCCTTTGATGGATATTTTTCTTAATTTAGCTAATATATTATTATATGATATGAAATATTTTATTTTAGTGTTTATGGTCATTTTTATTATGGATGTGCTATTTCGATACCATTCATGGGGGTTGATTCCCACCAAATGAGTATAAGAAATATTAAAAAGAAAGAAATACCATAATATGGGTATTATTTTACCCACAAAAAGGGTGGGGTAGTGGTCAGGACTTGCATGTTTTTTGAGCCTCTACGGGACTCACAATCACATGCCCGTCATAAAGCCACGTGAAGACTCCCTAAGTAATGCATAAACTACAATGGATCCTGAGGAACCCCCTTTGACATGACTTCCTGATCCTATAATGGATCCCCAGACAAACTAGGGCCATTTGGTGACCACTGAACAAGTTCCCAAGGTCATATGGGATTTCATTGGCATGTTCCTAAGAAACCCTCAGAAATTCCTTCGATACTGGGGGAAAATTATCCAAAGGGAGGAGGACTCTAGAAGTCGTCAAGATCAATCGGTGCATCACCAATGCGGGGGATTATTATCCTTGACAATATCTCATCTAACATTCAAGACCCCCAAGCCATTATAAAATAAATAAATTAAATAAAATGGGTGGAGGTGGGAGCTACTTCTGGTCACTAAAATACATGTTACACACCCTTGACAATCTACAGTACACCATGAGTTCCTACCGCTACGTTGGGCTCGACTCATGAAATCCCATCGACATGCCACCCAAATTACAAAGAATGCATTGGGTATAAATTGAATGCCACATGAAGCCCCATTGGTTCCTTAGAACTAAAGTGGATGAGTTTTTTCATGAAATTCTTATAATCCCCCATATTTCCCATATTTATCATGTGGTGTCTCGCCAAAAAATAGTGAAAATTTCCTCAAAAATACTCATGAAAACATTGATAATCCATAACCCTTGTAAAATAAAACAAAGAGGATAAAATGAAAATAAGTTAGAGATATCATTGTTGTAAATCACTTGGGGTATGAAATGTATGTCGATATCACATTCCTCTGAGAAACCTAGACAATCCATCTGAATGTCACAGGGACCCGTGGACAAGCCACCCATGCCTCGTCAAATGTCCCAAGAAAGGCATTGAACGCCTCGCAGATGACTTTCTACAGGAACATTGATTTCATAAAAGGACTTTGGATATGTCAATATGACAAATTGGAAGTACTTTATAATTCCTACATGTGGCTACAAATTCCCTATTAAATATCCATAATCCAGTAATGGAAGCTTTGATTGGAGGGACTCTCAATCTCTAAAAATAAGGCGCCACCCTTAGAGTGATCCATGCCCAAGCATAGTGAAGAGTCGTGGCGTCATGCCTCTTCATAGACTCCCGCATAAATCCATGAAAAATATTCCATAAAAATATTTAAAATATGGGCTGGATAGGCTTAAAATTCCTCACCCCAGTATAAAATATTCATGGTAATCACAAAAGGGTTGGACTCTTAAGCACAAAGGATATAATTACACCCAAGTATAAGTAAATATTTCTCTAAGAATCTAATCACATGACATGAAAGTCTTATTTCTATTAATATATAGGAGAATAGTTGGATTAATTGTGTTCTTATAATAAATAACATTACTGGATCATTCATATATCACATAAATGAGCTCTATTAGATAATGTGATGAAAATATCATACATCTGCTGGATCACAAGAGAATAAAAATAAACTGATATCGAATACATCTAAGGAATTCACAATATACTATATAGATCTGAGAATAATGTGGAATAATTAAACTAAAAACATGTTCAAAAAACCTCACGAGCTTCACAAGAACCATCCAAGACACCCAACAACACCCATACATGTCACCCAAATATCACAAAAATCATTCAGAATGTCGTTTGTGTTATGCTAAATAGACTGGACATGTTATAACAAGCCATTTTATCCCTCTTGGGGTACCACCACAGTCTCACGATGTCCTCATGGACTTGTCACGCAATCCACTAATGCCCTTCAGATACATCACTTGACTCATATAACGGTGCTTTATCAAGTCATCCATGTCTTGTGGTGGCATCTTGTCATATCAAATAAACTCTTATGTGGTCTTCTGGTAGAATCAGTTGAGACTCCCACGGCATGACATACATGTTAGATAGGTCTTAATAATCCTTCAAGGTATTACATTGATGACATGTGACACTCTCTGAGGCATGTCACAATGACTCTCATGACACCCTCCATATGTGTTAATCAACTGTTGTGACAATAATAGGGAACGTCAGTTAGATCATGTGATAACCCTCATCAATGCCACCCAATATATGCGACATCCCTTAGGAAAATTTTCTAGATCAAGTAGTTTCCATTTAACAAATCATGAATATACTCTCAAAAGGCATGTCAAGTTGACAATAAACACTTTTTATAAGGGAAAACTGGCTACATAGAAAGGTAATCACATGGTTTGAGAATGTTTTCCACCCTCAATGTGTAATCCCCAACCATAGGGAGACCTTAGCATGTAATCCCTAATTATGGTAACTACAATTATTATGATTCCTAGAATAACCAGGATACGGAGGAAACCTCCCTGAGTCATGAGCTCCATATTGAATTTCCATAGGGACGTTATAAAATTTAATTCCCACATTCATAATTATATGAGACTGATTATCCTCTATAACTTTTTCCCACACCAAAAATAGCTCATGTAGTCATAGGGAGTTACAATTATCATATCCCTTTCCTTATAAGCCTCCAAGCTGGAAGGGGAATCTATTGACGCTCTTTTCTATCAAAGAGTCTAAACGAATGGAAAATGGGAATACCTTAAGCACAAGAAAATTCATCCTAGGAAGAACATCAAAAATTAGCAAAGTCATGAACAAGGAACCCTTTAAGAAGAGGTCACAGATGTTTCCTTCTAGTCGTGAAATTCACTTGCGCGCCACATATGTGTTGTGCCAGTCACTTGCATGCCCTATTCCTTTTGTCTCCCAAGGTGCCTAGTGGCCTATAAATAGCCCCGGTGGGCCCCCCATTTCATGTGCAAATTTCCCAAAACACAGATTCAATCTCTGGTCGCCCAAGTATTTTCCTGAAGACTTCCGAACACTTCTAAGGTAATTCATTACCTAGAATGGAATCTCTAAAGAGGAAGAATAAGGACTATGTATTAGAACTCATCAATAATTTTGTGCCTAAGTGTCCAGCCCTTAGGGAAGTTAATACACTTGTGTGCCGCCTTTCCCTCTCAAGGGAACTTGTGCGCCACCATTCTAGAACCCTCTAAGGATGATACTAAGGGCATGAGTTCAAAGTCGCCCAAGTATTACCTTATGGATTCTTTGTTTCCCAAGGTGACTCATGTCACGCAAGTATAGTTGCGTGACTAGGACTTACATGCCAGAAGACTACTTGCGCACTTCCTTCCTAGTCACCTCCTTTCCTCAAATCCACCTCTCTTCTTCAAGATATGATCTTCAAAACCCTCTTTAAAACCATTTATGGCATGGTTCCTTCGTTTACTTCCTTATCTGAGAGGAATTCATATGGTCCTCCTTCTCAGGAGTAAATCCCAATCATAATTTCCCTTAATTGGGCCTCCTTCTCAAGTGTAAGTCCCAATCATAATTTCCTTTAACTGGGCCTCCTTCTCAGGAGTAAGTCCCAATCATAATTTCCCTTAATTAGGCCTCCTTCTCAGGAGTAATTCCCAATCATAATTTCCCTTAATTGGGCCTCCTTCTCAAGAGTAATTCCAAATCATAATTTCCATTAATTGGGCCTCCTTCTTAGGAGTAAGTCCCAATCATAATTTCCCTTAATTGGGCCTCCTTCTTAAGAGTAAGTCCCATTCATATTTTTTCTTAATTGTTCCGCCTTCTCAAGAGTAAATCCCAATAATAATTTCCCTTAATTGGGCCTTCTTCTAAGGAGTAAGTCCCAATCATAATTTCACTTAATTGGGCCTCCTTCTTAGGAGTAATTCCCAATCATATTTTCCCTTTATTGGGCCTCCTACTTAGGAGTAAGCCCAGGCCTTAATTTCTTTTGACTTGGGCTTTATTTTCAAGAGTAAGTCCTAGGTTAAAATCCCAAATCTCCATAAAGTAAAAATACCTTTATGGGCCCTGCTCTTGGATATTCCTACATACATAAGCCCCAGATCATTTCTTCTGATTTCTTCTTTTGTGGCAAAATCATCATTTTTACTGATACCTCTTGTTTCTCGCACCGAGCATGACTCACGTGAGCTTAGAGTGTAAAAGTAATTACGAAATCTCTCTTTGGGTCATTAATCATGCATAAACATCGTACATATTCTCCTGAACTATGTGTACTTTGATCTCTGCCTTAAAATTAGAGTACGTATGAAGCCTTTCTATGGTTCAAGCCCATATTTCATTAATTATATTCCATCCCATATGACATTAAACTATATCCTTCTTATCGAACTATGTGGGTTCTGATTCCTTTCTTTTTAATAAGGATACGTTGGTAGCCCATCTGCGAGTATGATTCCAACTCTGAAATAATCCAGTCATTCTGAATGAAAATAAACATCAAGTTCCCCACTGAGTGGATTTAAAACTAGTATGGTCATTATAATGACCAAGAGATTTCGATATAATGTATGGAATGATACCATTGACTTAGAATATCTAATTCATGTGGATGATTCTCTATTTATGAAGAACCTCAAATACATATAAAAGACTCTCTAAATTCCCTACATATCAATCATTGATTTCATGATCTAAAGGAAAAAACTCATTTTCATGATTTCTAAATTAATAAGGATTTAGTAACATAAATTAAATCTATAATAGAGTCCCGGAGTAGACAATAATTACCCCCAAAAACGTGTGATGAGTATAAACTCTCATCCTCTCAGGCAATGAAAATTCTTAAACCACATCATTCCACAACTAATGGGCACCTACCTTTGGAATGTAGTTCCAAATAGATATAGAATCATTGGATGATTCTGGTTCTAGGAAAAAACCCATTAGAAACCGACTGGAATGTTTGAACCATAAAATAAACAAGGTCATCCTCATTTCTAGAAGGAACAAAAAATGGTGAACCAGACATGAATCCTTAACCATGTTAAATGATGTTTTAATTATTTGTTAGGGCCCTATTTAACTCAATGTGAGGGCCAACAAAGCAATCAATAACATATGTGTTCATCCAAAAGATGTAGTCTATCCAAGATTATCTTTATTATGTATGTTATATCAAATAGAAACTCTTTTCCAATATATCTCTGCAATAAAAAAATGGCTTCTTTAAAGTTCACACTTGTGAATGACTTGGCAGTTACTCCTGGTGGATCCTTGTCCGCTCTTAGTATGACATCACCTACTCAGCATCTTCAATGATGGGTCTCAAATGCATTGGTGAGGAAATATTATCTACATGGTACCATCATGTCTCTGGAGGCCGCTCAACAAGCCCTACAAGATAATAACTCACCCGGATTGTCCGGACAGCAACGAGCAGTGGTCAAGAAGCCAGGGGTGCCAACCACTATTTCCAACTGTTTCGGGTCGTTGTCCCCAGAATGCAATCACCAGTCTCTCCCATATTATAGGGAGGTGAATTTAGCGGTCACCCAAGGCCTCAATTCATGAGTATAGGAGTCCATTCTGAGGGATTCCATCAATAATCGCCACCAGACTCGTGCGGTAGTGCACCCTCAACATGATGGGGGTATCGCCTTTAGTGGTTCGGCTCAGGTTTCTGAAACCCAATCATGGAAAACGAACCACTAGAGCCGAAATTCAGACAACATGGAGCAGGTCCTTACTTATTCACCCTCTGGATAATTCCATCAAGAAAACTTGATTGCAAACAACGAGTGGGTATATACACCCATCCGTCCTGATTTTTCTGCCAAGCAAACTCGTCTAGCAGTAACACGCCAATGCCACCCGGCAATTCTAGCAGAGTATTATAAGCATGCATATACACCTATTTGTAATTCATCAGCTAGTCAGCAAGCTCTCCTAACTATAACCAAATAAACGTTCCAATTAAATATGGTGGAGAACAATCATCTAGCACTTACACCTGTAATTCATCTAGATAACCAACAATCTCATTTGGTAGCACCCGGAGATGTCAATTGGAATGATCCAATGACAAGCAGGGGCAGACACAATTTTATGCCCCCACATAGGAGTATTGTCAGAATTCATTGACAGGAAAAGGAGGATAGGAGAAGGCACTTTCACCTACTCTAGCCATAGAATGGATGCATATTCCTATTCCAGCAGCTGAAGTCACCAAATACATTCTGAAAATGGAGAATGAGTAGAACCAAATCCCTATCCATATTCTAGATACCTGTTATAAAATTATAAAAACATCAGAAGCATCATAGGGAAAGAATCGTCAATCTATCCCTATCAGTGGAGTGACTCATCATCATATCACTCCGAAGCAGATACACACCTGACTCCCAGTCGAGGAGGGTTGTGGGTCATACTCCCCCTTGTCATACGGACATTCAAGTCGGGCACATACACCCGATTTGAATGGAGATAATCAGCCTAACCTGACCATTTATCCTGAGCAGGCACATACACCTGCCTATAATAACCACATCCGTGAACAAGCGGTTTCCAAATTTATTAAGAAGGAATCTATGAAAAAGACCCATCCAGCATAGTCGAAAAATCAATATCCAATCTGCAATAAGGCCTTCCTCGATGTTGTAGTTCTTAATGCGCTCAGGCAATTGTTTGTTGCATCTCAAGATTGTACTCTCTCATTTCCAGATTCTGGAAGTAACAACCATAATTCCGAATGTCTTTATCAGACATTTCTTCATGAAGGCTTGTTTCATGAAAATTAGGTCGATCTCAAAGTATCATCCATAGATGAGAGCCACAATAACCCTCTGCGTGACAAGAAGACCAAGTAGCAAGAGGTTTCATCTTTTGTTGTAACGCACCATGGTGGTCCTCCCCATGATGATGAATTGAGATGTGAATGTCCTCTCCACTGTAGTAATTCACATTTCCTGGAAAATTATTCAATGGAAAATATAGTAACGAGAAATCCCTCTTATCTTGAGGTACATTCAAATGAAAATCCAGTCATGTCAAATTCCTAACTGCTAGTGGGTGAGATACTTTCTCAATCAAAAGATAACCTAGGCTGTAGGTCATTCATCGAACCACCTATGGGTCATTCATCTTCTAATTTGACAAATGAATTCTCTACAAATCTTTTTGAATCTGATGAAGCAACAAAGAAGAATCAACTTTGGTCCAATCAGGTTGAAGAAACTTCATCAAATGATAAGGAAGAAGTTCTGAATATGAGAAACAAATGGTGAAAGGTGATGTGCCATTCATATTTTTTCCTTTGGATGACTCTCAGTATGATATTCCAGAAATGTTGAATGAAGATTGTATTCTTGATATTCATCTCAACATGTGGAAAACTATTTGTCACTTAAAAGAGAACATATTATCTTATGATGAATATGAAAATCATGTCAAGATAATAGAAGGGTTAAAATGCCAAATTGATTTGGCATCTCTCTCAGTTTCCCGACATCCAAAGGTTGAAAAGCAGTAGAGAGCCCTTCAATGTTTATGCCTTGGTGCGTTAAAAAGGTTACACCATTTAATTACCAATGCCTCATCTGGTATTCATATTAGGGGATGGGGTGTTCATGGAGCACTGCATTTCACTGTACTATCCAATCAACAAAGCCCTCCAAAGGTGGTCTCATGCAATGTTATTTCCCATGGTTGGCCACATCAAGATGGTTTTGTGCATAATCAAAGGCTTGCCCAAGAAAAGGCCTCAAATAGTTCTTCCCAAAGTCAGGAATATAAAGAAAAAGTTGTCTAATTACTCTTGCATCAAGAAAATGGGAATATTGAACATACTTCTTGTTTAGAGTATGCACATCATCAGGTGACATAAGTGTCAGAAATAATCCAATGGTTATCTGAGAAAAGTGATTTGAGTGGATGTAGGATGATGCATCTTGAAAATTTCTGGACTAAAGTCCACAAATTTATAAGAGAATTTAAGAGAGTTTTAGATATAGCAGCTCAAGAGCCACCTCATCTTGCCAGACTGGGGAATCTTTTAATCCAACCCTCAGTATCAATAGATAGGATTCAAGGAGTTGATTAGGAGCATCAACAATAGCCCCAATCCACATGACTGGGGAATTTTTCAAATTCTCAATCTCTTCCTCAACAAAAGTCAATATTTTATCGATTATGGAAGAATTCACAAGAGGAACACAGTGCCAAATTATTTGGATATTCCCTCCAAAATACGGTTCATCAAGAAGTTCGTAAGGGATAAACCAAACAAAAGGCAATGTCTCATCAAAGACATGGAAGAAGACAGTATCACAGAAATGCCGACAAAAGGGATGTAATGTGTTATGCTTCGATAAATGTCATTAATGTCATTATCACTGATCCCCCAAAACATGAGGTTCACTCAGAGGAATATGATGAAGAAGTTCCAATTCAAGAGGTTGTACACACAAAAATAAATGAAGAAGGTGTGCGTACCAGAAGCCATAGGGCTGCCCAGAGGTAAGATATTACTTAGGCTAATGCCCTTCCATACTCTAGAAAATCACATACCAAGGAAAAGGGTAAAAGTCAGGTTACATCAAACCCTACCTCTGGAGAAGGACAATCACTCTCATTAGAGGAAAGGTTCGCACAGGAGGAAGAAGAAATGAAGGAGTTAAGGAGGTTAAATGTAGAACTACTTCAAGGTAGTCTTCCTCCTAAGCATTCTGGAGTTATTCAATCAAGGGAATTCGTTGAATTTTCTGGGATGGAACAAGAATATCCTCCTTTACAAGTACACTCTCACGGGTCCAATCCTATGGGTCACGCACAACAACAACCGGTAGTAATACAATCAGTTGTAGTACCAGTCACCACACCCATCCAAACTCAAGTTATTTCACCTGCTCAGGTCCAAGCTCAACAAGATGTTTCTCAAAAATTAATATCTACCATTGAGTCATTAACATCTCGGTTGGAAGCTATGGAAGGAAAATGTGCACAAGTTCAACCAGAAAAGAAATCTTACCCTGAATGGGTTGATGCAATTCCTCCCCCATCAAATTTCGTGAATACCACATTCCCAATTTTTAATGGTTTGGGAGATCTAGAACAACACTTTACACATTATGTTTCTTGTTTTGATCCTATGATGGGAACTACTCAACAACAATAAGCAGTTATGCTTAGGTGTTTTGTACAATGGCATGATTTTGTCTGGTAAACAAGTTTGCAATCTCGGTCAATTACTGGGTGTGAAGATCTCCGTCAATGATTTATTCTTAAATTAAGATCAAAATTGCCAAAGATGATAGTTTTTGATCTTACGTAAGAAAAGTGTAAATGAAAGAGTTTCATGTTTCATTTCTCGATGGAAGGGATTGACATATTACTTATGTTTAGAACTCCCTCAAGAAGAATTGTTTCCAATCTGTGTGATGAATTACGCACACCATTGATCCCAGTGAAATATACAGGAGGGTTTCGAAAACATACTCTAATCGCTCAGAAGATCGAAGAGTCTCTTAGAAAGACTAAGGCTAAAACTCGTGTAATTCCATCAGTTCCAAGAAGGAGAATGGGGAAAGCAGAGACTGCTAAAGTTACACTTAAACAAGCACCTATACCTACTTCCACTTCAAAAACATTATCATATCGAAGGGCTCCACATCCTAAGAATCAACAAAAATGGTTATCTCATCAGGATGATCAAAGATATCAAAGGCGGCAACAGTTTGAAGATTTAAAGAAAAAAGTTTATTCTTTCCAGAATGAACAAGTTCTTTCCTACTTCATCTTAGCTCTGGAAAACAATCTAGTTCAGTTTCCAAGGCCCAAAAGGCATAACAAAGAAGTATATATAGACCTCCCCAATTATTTCTCATTTCATCAGATGTTCGGGAATCCCATTTAGGAGTGTTTTGTCTTCAAAGACCTCCTGAAAAAGATGGTGGACACTGAATAGGTAAAACTGAATGGTTTTTCAGCCCAGGTAGCATGTGTTACTGCTACTGATCTAGATGAAGAAGTCATGTGGCATGAAGTTAAAAGTAAAAATGCGCAGAAATATGATGATAGGATGGTCAGAAAAATGATCAACTGAACTCATGCCATTTTATGAACACAATTGAATCAAACAATTTTGTCTTCTACTATGAAAACCATAAAAAACACCCTTCACCAGAAATAAAATCCTCAAATAGGCAGCATAATTCGAATAAACAAGAGCAGTTAGAAGAAGATGAGCTCATGTCAAATCCTAAGTTGTCTTTATCTCTGGATGATTTTATGCCATCTGCTTCAAAACCACGGGCACTGCCCTACCAAATGGCACAACCTAAAATGGCTAATCAGGCAGAATCTTCATCAGATGAAGAGATGATCTTTGGTTCTATTAACATGATTCACTTAACGAATCTGTATGCTAGCCATAGTTTTAAACTTGATGAGCCTGAGTTCCCTGTATCAAACAGTGGAATTAGTGGAAGAGACATAGGTCTAGTATACAAGGGAAGATGTCGATATTCCAGAAGACACAATTTCTATCCCACCCCTGATAAAACTGTATATGCAGCAGAAACTTGTGGCAAAGCCCATCAGCGGGCTCAATAGGAACAAGAAAGTTCTTCCACAAATGGTAGATTCAGTCCTAGCACAGATATTGTGGATGATCGATTAAAGGTTACAACTTCTTTCCTCTCAGCAAATAAATAGACTTAGTCGGTCTAATCTTCTGAAGCCAAGAGTATTTCTATCTCCTATCCAGATACAAGATGCATCTACTTCCAAAACATCAAATTATAAGGCATGTGCAAACCCACTATTTCCTATTTGGAAACGCAGTCTTTTGGATGAAAAGTATGATGTCTCGAAAAATTTGGCCCAAGTACAGGCCAAGTTATCAATTTTGGATTCCTTGAATCTATCAAAATATCTTTGGGAGGTGCTTATTGAGGCTTTTTCAAGTGCTCAGGAATTTGAAACTGAAATTGTTGCAGGTGAGGTCAATCATATAGAGAATGTTCCAATAGAATTCCATGCAGTGATATCTTTTATAGATGAAGATGTCGATGATGTTGTACATGGACATATGAGACCTTTGTATTTATCTGTAAAGTTCAATGATATAGGCATATGACGATCTTTCATTGATAATGGTTCAGGAGTCAACCTCATTCCTATTTGTACACTTTATCGATTGGGCCTCACCGAATCTGATTTATCTTCTTCTACTTTGATGTTGCAAGGATATGATAAAAATGAACAAGAACCTCTGGACGAGATTACACTCAGAACTCGGTTTGGAGACCTTATGTCTAATTCAAATATCATGGTTGTTCGTCATGACACATCTTTTAGCATTTTTATTAGAAGACCTTGGCTACATCAACATGCGGCTATACCTTCATCATACCATCAATGTCTCAAATATTGTATCAATGGAAAAATTGGGACATTGTATGGTGATAAAGCCCCATTCAAAACATGTGAATCTTAATACATTGAGGCAGAATTCTATCACATGGAGGGAAAGGAGAAATCCACGACAAAGAAGGTTACCAAAATTAATGCTCCAAATGGTGTGTAAAAGATTCCTGTAAACCCATTCATACATGTGAGTACATATTATGTGATGGCTATCAGCCAAATTGATGGGAGAGACCCAAATCCAAACACTCTAATGGAAACTTCCATAATGTCAATTACTACAATTGAGCCTGAAAACATGGGAGAAATTGTTGATTCACCAATAAAATGATGAAAGTTTTAATGGAGATGTCTTAATTTCATCCGCTGAAATCCAAAAATTCTATACATCATCAACTAGGCCAGAAGAAGTTATAGCAATGTCAGAGGTGAACAATGATGTCGATTCTCAATCCATCATCTCCTCTTTATTAGCCAAATAACACCCTTCATCATAAATAGGGTCAGAAATGGTATTATATTCTTCAAGATGTTCAAATTTTAACTTCTCCCCTGGTCATGAAAATTATTCTTCATCATCTACTATGAAAGTAGAAATAAAAGAAGTGACACATATTGAAGAAGAAGTGGAAGATCTCAGGGATGCTCCTCCAACATTTTATGAAGTTATCTATACCACTGTGGATGAACCGAGAGAAATAAATATGGGTACAAAGAAGATCCATGCCCCCACATTAATTAGTATAGCCATGACTCTTGAAGAGTAAGAAATGTATATTTCATTTCTAAAGAAAAATAGAGATGTATTTTCTTGGAATTATACAGAAATTCTAGGGCTTGATACTGATGTTGCTACTCATCGTTTGGGTTTTCCATAAGAACATCGAGGATTCAAGCAAGCTGCAAGAAGAACACACCCGACTTATGCCTCCAAAATTGAAGCTGAAGTGGATAAGCTTATCAAGGAGAACATCATCAGAGATGTTAAATATCCTAAATGGCTGGCTATTATTGTCCCTTTGAAAAAGAATAATGGACAAATTAGAGTTTGAATTGACTTCAGAGATATTAATCTGCATTGTCTCGAGGATAATTTTCCAGTTCTGATCACAGAAATCTTAATTGATGCAACAGCTAGAAACGAAGCTCTTTCCTTAATGGATGGTTATTCTGGGTATAATCAAATATGAATGGCCCTAGGGGATGAGGATTCTATATCTTTCTGTGGCCCTCAAGGTGGGTTTTGCTATCGGGTAATGCCCTTTGGCATAAAAAATGCAGGTGCAACGTATCAACGTGCCATGCACCATATCTTCAAACCATTGTTAGGGAAATTTGTTTCATGTTATTTAGATGATTTGGTGATTAAATCCAGACAACATTCTGATCACTTGGTCGATCTGGAAATTCATATTCAACAAACTTCGGCAACACAATTTGAAGATAAACCCCCTGAAATATGATTTCGAGGTAACCTCAGAAAAATTTCTCGACTTTTTTGTATGCCATCTTGTTATCGAAGTTGATCCTGAGAAGAAAAAATCAATCCTTGGTATGTCACCTCCTTGAAAATTGAAATAATTAAGTGGAATTCAAGAAAACATGGCCTATATTCGGCATTTCATCACTAATTTGGTAGGCAAATGTTTACCCTTCACCAAATTAATGAAGAAAGGAATCACTTACCAATGTATTGAAGAATTTCAAGAAGCATTCAATATTCTAAATAAATATCTCTTAAGTACACCGGTATTAATTCCAACCATTTGCGGAAGACCACTTATTCTCTATGTAACAGCTTTAGAGGGATCATTGGGTGCCTTCCTTGCCCAAAAGAAGGATGCTGGGAATGAAAACATCCTTTACTATCTTAGTCGGACTATGCATGAGGTAGAAACTCGACATTCAGGTATTGAAAAGTGTTTCCTAGCATTAATCATTACAGTTCAAAAATTGAGACACTACCTGAAACATCATGAGGTTCAATTGGTATCTCGCAATATCCCGCTCAAATTTATCCTTAGTCATTCAATGCTTACAGGACGTCTGGCAAGATGGGAAGTTATTTTGCAGCTGTATGATATCCAGTATGGGTCTCAAAAGGAAATAAAGGGCCAAGATTTGGCTCATTTCCTTGATAAACACCCTTCAGTATAAGATACATCTTTCGATATTGAACTTCATGATGAGGAAGTCTTCTCTATTCAAGATAATCCTCAAATGTGGGAAATGTAATTTAATGGTGCTTCCAGAATTCCAATAGGGTAGAAAATGGAAGATCCTAAATTCAAGAAATTTGGGTTAGGAATTGTGCTTATTTCCCCAGAAAAGGCAGTGCTACCCTATTCCTTCTTATTGTTGGAAGGTGGTACAAAAAATGAAGCAGAATATCAAGCTCTCATCACAGGATTGGAGTTGGCACTTCAGGCATAGGTGAATAACTTAAAGGTAAAAGGTGATTCATATTTGGTAATCAAAAA
This sequence comes from Viscum album, assembly GCA_963277665.1. Taxonomy (NCBI): domain Eukaryota; kingdom Viridiplantae; phylum Streptophyta; class Magnoliopsida; order Santalales; family Viscaceae; genus Viscum; species Viscum album. The sequence goes on from OY728146.1 coordinate 531,713,461, forward strand.
AATCAATGGGGACTATGCCACCTAAAAAGAAGAGTTAAACCCTTTATATGATTACGTCAGAGATTTAATGGTAGAAATTCCTTCAGAACTGACATTTTCTTATGTCCCGTGATCAGAAAATGACCATGATGATACACTGGATAATGTAGCCACATCACTGGTAGATCCAAACCGGGACGAAACCATCATCAGTATTGCCCACCGTCATATAGTTTCACCTTATGTTCAAATCAGAATGGAGTAAATCAATTAAATCAGTCCCAATTCTAAACTATATTGTCATACTACATGTTAGATGACACCTATCAGGGAATACCTTCAAAATGGAACACTCCCTCCTAATAGAGCCGGGAAAGAACAAGTCTGATGACGTGTGGTCAATTTTACCCTTTATGATAGCCAAGATTAACAAAATATTCTCTACAAGCAAGTTTTTGATGGAATTCTCTTGAGATTTTTTGATGGTGAAGAGAAAATGGCTATCATGAATGAAGTACATGTAGGAGTTTGTGGTACCCACTAGTCTGGACATAGACTATCTAATCAAATTCAAAGCCTTGGATACATTTGGCCTTCAATGATACAAGACTTCTTTGATTTCATTAAGAAGATTCATTCATGCAATGTATATGCCAATTTAATTCATCCATTTCCTGAGTTTCTTCATACAGAAAAATACTCATGGCCATTTTCCACATGGGGAATGGATGTAGTAGGACCTTATCCTCCGGCTACATCCAAGCAGTTTAAGTATATTCTTACTTCTACTGATTTCTTTTCCAAATGGGCAGAAAAAATAGCTCTCAATGAAGTTATTTCTAAAGGCATTGTTAGCTTTATCAAGTCTAAAATCATTACCAGATTTGGTGTCCCTCATACCATATCGATAGACAAAGTCACCAACTTTTGTTCATCCGAGATGAGAAAGTTGTATCAAGAATACAACATCAAATCTAACCATTCATCTCGGTATCATGCAATGACCAATGGCCAAATAGATTACTTTAATAAGAATATTTCAAACATACTGCAAAATATGGTGGATAAAGGTAAGAAATCATGGCCTGATAAGCATTTTCATTCTTTATGGGCTTATCGGACCACCACCTGCACTGCTACGTGGTCAACTCCATATTCATTGTTATATGGAACAGAAGCAATCCTGCCCATTGAGGTTCAATTATATTCGCTCAGAGTAGCCATTTGTGATCAGTCATCTAAAGATAAACAATCTCAAAAGCTATTGGATGATTAAGAATGATTAGATGAAAAAATATTGTGCACCCTGCACCACTTGGAAGTCTATAAGAATTGAATAGCACATCTTTCAACAAAAAAGCTCATCTTTGTTCATTCATTCAAGGAGAATTAATATTGGTCCTCAGAACTCCAATTATACCAGGAATGAAACCTCCAAAGCTTGAGTCAAAGTGGTAAGGACCATACTCAATACATAAGGTCCGCTCCAAAAGAGATTATTCTTTAATTTCAATGGATGGATAACTCATCATGACTCCATCCAATGCCATATTTCAGAAGAAGTATTTTTTGTAACAAAAATACACCTCATTAGTCCTTACTTCAAGACTTTAAACTACATGGTCCCTTTTTTCCTTGCTGCAGGACATTAAACTGCATATCCCCCTCCATTTTCCAACATTACATTAAACTGTGTCCAGTCCCTTATATGTCCTACATGAAATTAACCCGTGCATCGTTAGAGTTGTTGCTACATATTTTTTTCTCACACTGAGCATGACTCAAATGATCTTAGAGTAAGATTCAATAATAACATTCTCTGTGGGCTACTAATCACGCGTAAGTCCCAACACCATCTATAGGTCGTTGTCCTCATGTACAACTCGATCACCAATTCATTCTTTAATCGAACTATGAAGACTTTGATCCTTGCCTTATATGATGGGTAAGTAGAAAACCTCCTGAGGTTCAAGCCCAAAACCAATATCTTCACCTTGGTTCACCATCGTCCTTTCTATATGACATTAAACTATACAATTCCCCATTGTACTCACTGCAAGAAATTGAAATTCATAGCCATATGTCCTAGTAACAAGACGCCAAACTGTGAAGCACCGGCCCATGCATATGACCATAAACTATTCGCACTTTTGTCCAGTATGACAATAAACTACAACATTATTTGACACCCTTACCTGAGAGGGAATTATTATTGACATTGATCTCCAATAATGTTATATTCCAAAGACTACGTAAATATATGGCAATGCCCGAACCTTTAATCTTGGATCCAAAAATCATTGCACTAAAGTCCCCTTTCACCCTTCACATGTACAAACCAAATCTGTACATAGGGTATTTCAAGAACTATGTATGGCTTGATTCCCATCTTTATGGGATACATAGGAATGTTTGAGAATCCCTCGAACCCAACCCCAAGTCTTTTGGCCTAACCCAAAATTCCACTTTCAGTCCCTTTTCATAAAAGTCCCCCTGTGAGCCAATAAATGTGGTATGAAAACCCTAGTCTTTATTCACATCAGATTTATAACAAACACAAAATGTGTGTCCCTCATTATGGTCTGAACTCTACGACCTTAAACTAAGATCTCCTACACTCTCATCCCACATGACGTTAAACTATATTTCAAGAGCTATGTATGGCTTGATTCTCATCCTAATGAGATATGCAGTGAAGTCCTACATCTCAATTCAAGACCCAGTCACAACATGAATATGGTTAGAATTGGTCTATGTATCTCCTTAATGCATTGGGAAATACCCATTTTCATGTGTCATGCTCCTAACCGTAAATACATCCCAATCTCCATAACCCTTTTGTTGACTTCTGGTTACAAAATGTCTGATACCCAGGAATTCATTTTCCTAACTATGCACCACATTCCCTTTAGGCGGCCTTGCATAAGTAGTCTACATAATGGACCTGTTAGCCAAAGGATGTTGTTATTTGACTATGCATCCTATGCCCTTAAGTGGCCCGATATAATTCAAACCCCCTAACGGGTTTTTCAAATAGTGTTAACTATATTCTTGGGGGGACCTCTTTTTTCTTTATTGGTCTTAACAATGATATGTAGGGTTTTTCAAAAATCAGTCATCCTTAACATATTTATCCCATACTCTTTTTCATGGTCTGAAGGTATTCAAGTCTATGGTTTGTATTTCCCTCCCCTACGTTTGGGTCAGACCTTTGCAGGAGTGACATTTATCCAATTCATTGAAAATATTGATTGCAAATATCCTCTTCATATTCAAGAACCTCTCTCCATATAGCAGAATCTATGCTTTGGAAAATTTGAATCTCCATAAACTTCCACTGGCTTTTAGCAAAAGAAAAGTAAAATTTCTTAGAGTTCTTTTGTCTGACTATGTAGCATGGGCCCCTAGGTGGCCTGGCATAAGTAGTCTACATAATTGACCTTTTATCCAAAGGATGCTATTATTTGACTCTACATCCAATGCCCTTAAGTGGCCCTGCATACATCAACCCCCTAACGGGTTTGTCAAATAGTGGTAACTTCACTCTTAGGAAATACTTCCTCTAATGCCTTTTAGCCCTTTTTTTCATATCATCCATCAGATTCAAAATTTATTAAGTCTTAGTTTACATGTTTTCCCCCAAAATTGAATGTGGTAATATGTTTTTAAACAGGTTATCAAGGAATTGAGTCAATTTTAATCCATTTGGTCAAAGATATTCAACCTTAAACATTGGCCTTTTTATGTCCAACATGCATGACATTAAACTGCCAATAAAAGACAGGGTACTCATTAAATTGGGAACTTGAAAAAGTAATTCTGAAAAAAAGTCGAGTCCCATCACACTTAAAATATATATTTTATGATTTAGGAAATATTGTGGAACAAAAGATGCAACGTTTGAAGGGTTGTTTGTATAATCCTAGAAAAAACCAACTATGCTTACTAAATCCCATTGGATTAGGTGATATATATATATAGTAATAATATAAGTAATTAGCAAGATAATGTAGGTAAAAATGATTTAAATGAAATGTCTTTTTCATTGATGCACAAGATTATAAGAACATCCACAGATTGGAGTATCTTCTCTTTTTAAATAATTACAAGAGGCTTTCAACATAACAATTCATTTGATTTACAACATCCTGAGCTTCATCAGTAGCCACTTGAAGTTCATTCACTCGACCAGCTTCACTCTTTTCAGGTTGATAGAGTTCTTTCTTGGCATCTGTGATGGCTTTCATACCATTCGTTTGGACTCCTTCCAGTGAATTGTTAAGCTGGTCAGGTTCCCCAGTAACTACATCTAACTATTGAGAAACGTGCATCTGTTGTAGAACATTCTCTTTGATCATATTCTTCATCTCATTCAACTTTTTAGTATGATCAGACTCAGATCGGGACACGCAGCCTCCAATTCGCTAATATAGGTCAACAACCTCACTTGGGTCAGATATTGACTGTACCTTTTCTCCTAATCCCTCCTTAAGATGACTTGTATCACCGCGGAAAGGATCTCTTGAGATCCAAAACCACCAAGTCCTAACATGATGAACAAGGATGACAGTCATAGGATCTTTGAAGAAATCTCTTCAAGAGGCACTTCAGATATAATCTTCGATATATTCTTCCATGCCTTGTGATGTGATAATTAGATCCCCTTCTGCACATTTGGGTCTGACTCAGCATCACTATCACATGGGGATATATTCCAAGATTAATGCACTTAAAGAAGAGTCATGTTCTGCTTCTTCCCCTATGACCCTTGGTACTTCATTTTATACTCCCGTTGGGGTGGAGGCTAAGGCTTCACCTCCTGATTTAGGCACTAAAATTGATGGCCATTCATAGTCAATTAAAAGATTTGGTTAGTTACAAAGGATAAAAAAAGTTGTTTAGCTATTTTAAAATTTATCTACAGCCACAAATATTATCATCTATTACTCAACGATAGATCAGTAGCATGAGAAGCTTCCTCCCCATCATTCCTAGCTTCAATAAGAGTTTGATGACGGATTTCAGGAAGATCAGCTAGGTTAAGCACTACTTGAGCTAGTGTCTCTGCAATGATAGGGTTGTCTCTACCCCCTTCAAGCATCTGCAGATCAGTAGCATTCTCAGATAGAACTGCACATTTCAACAAATCATGGTCAGAAATGTAATAAATTATTTAAATAGGATGAAAGATAACACTCACGTCGAAAATCATCTGAATTACATGGTAATTTAACAAGATCTAAAATTTCATCAAAAGACGTGCCATGTTTCATCATTTAATCTAGTTATATATCAGATTCCTAGTTAGTCTCACTAGTGGGAGAATTTTATGTGTCTTCTTGGAGACCCACCTCTTGTGACCTTCGACCCCAAAAAACTTCCTCTGAGAAAATTACGGAGTCAGTTGCAGCGGTCGCCAAATGTTCCGGTGCAGGTGTTGAACCTAAATCATCACAGAATGGAAGCCAGTTGATTTTTTCATTCAACATTCTATGAAATATTTTTTATTTACCAGAAGCAGTCTCTTCTCCAAATGCAGCAGCAACAAAAGCAGTACTGGGAACAGACGTTGGCTCTTCTTCTCTCACTGTTTCTTCAGGAGCCACCAGGTCATCATGAATTTGTGATTGTTCACCAGCACCCTCCGTCTTCCTCGGATGAGGGTCAGTCCTCTCCCTTATAAAAGAAACCGAGTAATCCCCTTAAATACCAAGAAATATGACCAATATTTTCATGAGTTAGGATTCATGACTATCTGAAGGACTTTCCACTACTGATGAATCGTTTATCTGTGGACTTCTTCCTTCGATGCCATTTCTTCTTTGACTTTTTGGGTGTGTTGACATTGTAACCTCCAAATATAGGCATGGGAGAGTGAAAAGACCTTTCTAACTCCTCTTCCATGGTTGGACGACCTGGAGATACCTCGCCCGGCTCACGAGGAGATTCAGTGGCTCTAAGAGTAGTGCCACCAGGGTTGTACTATGGTGAAGGAACCTCATTAGTTCCTTTATTAACAAGTTTCAGGATGAAGAAAGTAATTTCATTGAGTAACAAAGCTTTGACTGAAATCATGTGCAAAGAAAATAAGGAAATAAACTTACATCTTTAGGAGCCACATAATCGTGTCACTCCTCATCTATTAAAGCACCAATTCCCTCGTTGGTGCCATGATTCATCATTTCCTTCACAAACTCGGTAATAGGAATGGAATCATCAGTGGAATATATGAGCATTTCTATCTCTCTAATGCAAGCCCGCACTTCATCGGGGTTATCCTCAAAGAGGATATCAGTAGAAGCCCAGAGATTCCCCACTCCAGGGATATATATCCCTTCACATATGTCCATCCATGCTGTTTCAGCATCACAATATAGACTCCTCCATGTCTGGATATCCTCTGTTCATAAATATTCAGCATTTTCACTAGAGGGCCATGAGGAGGGTCCTGCAATCTAGGACATCAACTTCTTCACATCTCCTGCAATCACAGATAAAGGATAAGAAAATGAAACATGTTCCTCTATAAAATATTGACGACTAAATTTCCTCAATGATATAACTCACCAGGAGTCGATGGAGTAGGTCTCCTGACTTTGGCAGGACAATTATATCTGGCATGAGGCCGGTTTGAAGCATGTCGTGCCTCATCATCCCCATCCTAGTAATCTGGCGAATCAGCCCCGGGTGAGGAACCTGGTGAATTAGGTCCAGGTGAGGAAGAGTCACTTCCAGATGAATGGTTTCTTTTTTGACAGTTCTCTTTTTTGTCCCCACCCAAGGAACTAGACAATTCAGTACCCCTTAAGGATATGATGCTACCCAGTTCTCAGCATACCATGTAGTCAATTGACTCGCCGCTCCAGCAACTAGTAGATCAAACACTGCCCTGGTCTTCTCCATAGCTGTCAAAAACCATAGTTGTCGAGCAACCGTTCGATGCTGCTCTGACCTGACATGCACAGGAGGGGATACAATAATTTTCTGCAGACACTTGAATTGGCATGCAAATATATATGGAGCATAGGCCTCACATATAATCTCTCTGTCAATTCTAGTGGCCAATACACCATCTCTACAAGCCAGTATATACGACCTCAATTCCAGGCCAGTTGTTCCATCATCAAAAAACCTCCTGGTTGGCAGTTTTCTATAAGGAATGAAATGAAATTCCTTGAACATGCTCAGCCTCACCTTCATATTATAAGGATTGAGATACAACAGAGAAATTCAAGAAAATTCCTGCACCGATGGCCTAAGAGAACTTCCAGGAACCTGTACTCCGCTCTGTACAACATAAGTCATGAAGTGAGTGGCGATCCATCCCCACAAAACATGGAATGATCCCACTATTCTCAAAGGAGACTTACCTTTATAGACATGGAGTAATCTCCTGTGAATCTTCACGAAAATCGGGGTGTCCAACCTAACCATCTTCCTCTCATCCAACTTGGTTGCAACAATGATGGTCTGTGGTTTGACGCCTCCCTTTGAATCCCTATCTAGAAGAATATAAACACTAAGACACAAAGCTAAAAATTCCTCTATATGGGTTTTCTCTGGGATTGTTTGGTCCACTTTGTACCCCCACTTTTCAAACTCTCATGCATCTGGATTTTTCCAGAATGTTCCAAGAGCACACCACTTCTCTGTTCTGAGGAATCTGGTAGAACAAGTACAGGCCGACCCCTTCTCCTTACTCTTGATAAGAAACATATCCATCCATCCCTTTTGATGAATATCCTTTCTAGAATGTGTTTTGGTGGACTTTTAATCCTCGAGCTTGTGGAAACTTTTCAATAACTATCGAGCCAAATACAGAGTCCTCTCCGAATAATTCCAGGTCACCTTGGTGGGAATGAATTCATCATATATATCTCCCAAAATTGGATCCACCAATATTTTATAGACATCCCATAAATTGATGCCTACTTCTCCACGAGTCAGATAGAAAGAATTGGTTTCTCGGATCCAGCAACTGATTAACTCCAGCACAAAATTATCATTCTTGTAGACATATGTTTTCCCAACCCAGACATCTTCATATATTGCATCTCCTTTCAGATCCTCAACAAACTCTGCACAGGATTGTCGCACCCAATATGCCCACATCCAAGTAGGCTTAACACCTCCTCCGAGATGGAAATCCCAACTCTTTTTTAATCCCTTGGATTGATCCATCTGAGAATTTCAGAAAATGGAGGGATAACAATGCGGCTGCAGCTCAGGCTTATGAGGTTTTAGATCTGAATTACATGGCCTATGATGCATTATGTATGCCTTCTCCACTATTCCAACATTAAAAAATGATCCCGAAACAGAGACATTTTCAGAAGTGAAATTGGTGTAAGTCTGAAACAAGGAATGAGTAATATAGTTCTTTACATCTGGATCATTGACTCCTTGCAGATGACCATGGCCATATAAAGGCAATTAAATACTATGTGGTAAATTGACATGATATTTCTTCAAGTACTTTTCCAAATCTGGGAGAGTACAGTTGTAGATATCATAATAGTCCTGGCCAATGATGTTCATCATATCATCAATGAGGATGAGTGACATGAGAATGGTTACGGAGTCTTTGAACTACCTGAGGACTGGGGACCAGAATTGCTAGTTCTTGATTCCCCTTTTAAGCTCTGATGAAGAGGTGATATAACAGGTCCTATTGCTCAATGCTAATGAGGAGGAGGCTTCTAGAATGATGGGAATTCCTATAGAGGTTCCCCTTAATGAGGAGCAATATACTTGGATCGATAAACAAGACTCTATTTTGGTAGGGGTTTTAATCATGGAAAGATCAGTGTTGAGAAGAATATTCAGACATCGGATCAACTTGTGTCTGTTTTTTAGTAGCGGATTTTGGAAGACGCGGGTCTAAACTTATCTTCCCTAACATGGAAATTATTTAGGGAAGAAGAATCAGGTAATATTATGTTTCTAGTTAACAACTTAGTTTAAGCTGGTGGTCGTGGTTGGCTGATGTGAGTGTTTGGGTTGTGTGAGCTAGAGTGGTTTCGGGTCACTTTCCTTTGAAGTTCAGTTTTTTCTTGTTTTTTCATGATTATTGGACCATCCCTGGAAGGGGTTTTGAGCATCAGGTCTTCATTAATACAGGTCTCTTGGAATTGGATATTTGAGAGGTTATGGCTTCGCCATCGGTTTCGTGCCCGTGCTTCTGTATGGGACTTCTTCCCAAGGGAGCATGTGTTGATGAAGGCTTGTTTCTTGGTATACATACTAGGATGGGGTGGTCTGATCTTTTTACTCTAGTTGTATGTGGTTCTCACTTTCCCCTTTAAAAGTGTTTTATAACAAAAAGTAATTTACAATCTGTCTTGCTAGCCAACTAATCATCTGATCCAATTCTTTTGGGATCCATTGAATCTGCACAAAGATCTAACAGTTAACTTTTAAATAAGTCTGTTTTTTATATACTTTTGAAGAAAACCAAAAAAAATGGCTAAGGAATTAAGGCACGCAAGTGTGGTCATGCAAGTTTTTTCGTGCAAGTATGGTCGCTCAAGTACTGTCGCGCAAGTCAAAATTATATTGGAGAAGCAAGACAAAGGAAAAAATCGAGAAACCGAATATATGGAGACAGTTGCACGACAAGAGCTAAAAAAATCAGAATGTAGGATGGTTTGCGCAAAGTGAAACCTATATATATAGGCGATCCCACAACCCTGTGTGCCGAAACCTGCATGCCAGAACCTGTGCGCCAACCTCCAGCGCACTGTCAAACCCTTTTTTCACATTTTCCTCAGATTTAAATCATCTTTCCTTTGTCGTATCAAACACTGAGGGGGGAACTTTTTGTTGACACTCCTTTCCATCACAGAGTCTAAACGAGTGGAAAAGGGTAATACCTTAATCACAAGAAGATTCATCCTTTGAAGAACATCAAAAAATGAAAAAGTCATGAACAAGGAACCCATTAAGAAGATGTCGCAGATGTTTCCTTCTGGTCGTGAAAGTCACTTGTGCGCTATATATGGGTCACGCAAGTCACCTTGGTTCCCTATTCCTTTTGTCGCCCAAGGTGCCCAGTGGCCTATAAATAGCCCCTCTGGGCCCCCATTTCCGGGATGAATTTTCCAAAACTCAGATTCAAGCTCTGGTCACCCATGTCTTTTTTTTGAAGTCTTTCAAACACTTCAAAGGTAATTCATTACCTAGAATGGAATATCTAAAGAGGAAGAATAAGGCTTAAGTATTAGAACTCATCAATACATGCACGCCTAAGTGTCCAGTCTTTAAGGGAAGTGAAGACACTTGCACACCACCTTTCCCACTAAAGGGAACTTGCACACCACCATTCTAGAAGGCTCTAGGGATGATACTAAGGGCTTGTGTTAAATGTCTCCCAAGTATTACCTTATGGACTCTTCGTCGCCCAGGGTGACTCATGTCGTGCAAGTATACATGTGCGACCAGGAATTGCGCCCCAGAAAAGTACTTGCACGGCTCTTTCCTAGTCACCTCCTTTCCTCAAATCCACATATCTTCTTCAAGATATAATCTTTAAAACCCTCTTCAAAACCATTTATGGCATGGTTCCTTCGTTGAATTCCTTATCTGAGTGGAATTCATATGGGACTCCTTCTTAGGAGTAAGTCCGAACCTTAATTTCCCTTAATTGGACCTCCTTCTCAGGAGTAAGTCCCAATCATAATTTCCCTTAATTGGGCCTCCTTCATAGGATTAAGTACCAATCATAATTTCTCTTAATTGGGCCTCCTTCTTAGGAGTAAGTCCCAATCATAATTTCCCTTAATTGGGCCTCCTTATCAAGAGTAAGTCCCACTCATAATTTCCCTTAATTGGGCCTCCATCTCAAGGGTAATTCTCAATCATAATTTTCCTTAATTGGGCCTCCTTATCATGAGTAAGTCCCAATCATAATTTCACTTAATTGGGCCTCCTTCTCAGTAGTAAGTCCCAATCATATTTTCCCTTAATTGGGCCTCCTTATTAGTAGTAATCCCTAGCCTTAAATTATTTTGACTTGGGCTTCCTTTTCACTAGTAAGTCCTGGGTTAAAATCCCAAATCTCCATAAAGTACAAATACCTTTATGGACCCTGCTCTTGGGAAGTCATACATACGTAAGCCCCACATCATTTCTTATGATTTCATCTTTCGTGGCACAATCGTTAGTTTTACTGATACCTCTTGTTTCTCACACCGAGCATGACTCACGTGAGCATAGAGTGTAAAAGTAATTACGACATCTCTATTTGGTCCATTAATCATGCATAAACATCATACTTCATCACCCTAACTATGTGGACTTTGATCTCTTCCTTAAAAGTAGAATACGTAGGAAGCCTTTATAAGGTTCAAGCCCATCTTTCATTAATTATTTTCCGTCCCATATGACATTAAACTATATTCTTCTTATCGAACTACATGGGTTTTTATTCCATTATTTTTAATAAGAATATGTAGGTAGCCCATCCATGGGTACGATGCCAACTCTGAAATAATCCTATCTTTTTGAATGAAAATAAACTTCAAGTGCCCCACTGAGTGGCTTTAAAACTAGTATGGTCATCATAATGACCTAGAGATTTCTATATAATGTATGGAAGGATACCATTGACTAAGAATCTCTAATTCATATGGATGATTCTCTATTGATGAATAACCTCAAATACATATACAAGACTCTCTAAATTCACTACATATCAATCATTGATTGCAAGATCTGAAGGAGAAAAACTCATTTTATTTCTTGGTAAATTAATAAGGATTCATGAACATAACTTAAATCTACAATAGAGTCCCAATGTAGACACTAATTCCCCTCAAAAATTTGTGATGAGTCTAAACTCCCATCCTCTTGACTAATGAAAATTCTTAAGCCCCATCAGTCCAAAAATAATGGGCACCTACCTTTGGGAAGTAGGTCCAAATGGATATAGAATCATTTGATGTTTATGGTTCTACAAATAAACCCATTAGAAACCGATCGGAAAGTTTGAACCTTAAAACAAACAAGGTCATCCTCATTTCTATAAGGAACAGAATCCCATGTCTTGAGAACTTTTTCCACCCATGGTGTATAATTTCTGATTATTAAGGTGATGTTTTAGTATAGAATTCTCACATAAGGGAACTATAATAACAGTGATTCCTACAATAACCATTTTATGTAGGAAACCTCTCTAAGGCCATATATCCATATTACATATTCTTCTCTTGTACATAAGTTCTGTATTCATAAGTAATGAGACTAATCATTTTCTATACCATATTTACCACATCGATCATAGATCACATGAGCTTAGGTTGTTGCAATAATCATATCATTTTTTTTATAAACCTACATGAAACAATGGAAACATTAGTGTGCAAGGTATTGACCAAAAGTATAATATATTATTTTTTGACTATAAGGGAAAAATTAACATGAAAGCCTTAATCAATAGAACTATGAGAATATTGATTCATTCTATAATTATGATACATAGAAGGCATTCCTGTGGTCCAAGCTCAAAAAATAATCCACATTGATGTAAATCTGATGACTCTGACATTTTTACCATTAGGACACAATCATTGCCAAGGGTTGATCACTCTACCTCATCCCTCAGTGGACTGTGAAATTAACTGAACTATGATGAATTAGATTCTATCCATAATTAGGATACATAGGATTTCATCTCAAGCACTGATATCCATATATATAAACTCCATGTATTGTCATAGTACAGAAGTCCCATATGCATACATTGTAAAGATGATCATCTGTTACCCCTCTGTTTCTCACGCTGATCATAGTTCATTTGGTCTTAGGAAATCATAGTGAACACCTCATTAACTTCATAAATCTCCACAATCTTGGGAAATCCCAGTGTGTAATCCCTGATGAGTTGAATGTTATTAACTATCCCGGATATAAGTGAATATACCTTGGGACCAGTCCCAAGAGAATGATAAAACTGTGAAAAGTTTGATTCCATCAATAATCAGTATACATATGACATCTATATGATACATTAGATCATATATTTTTTGTCTCATTACCTATGTATATATCCTCTCCACATGATGTTAAACTGAACTGGGTTAACAAATTATGTGGGTTTTGATTCCTTCAATAACTAGGATACCTAGGACAACTCATAATGGCTCAATACCCTCCAAATAATATAAATCACCTCCCTGTATGGCATTATAATCTAAATAATCTCATTAAATGTCAAAATCGTATAAAACATCTACCCACTATTTTGTGGAAATAAATATAAATCATCAGATATATACATATGGATTCATTAATGAAACCTCACATTTCTTTTTTTCCATTGAGATCCCCTTTGTTTGTGTAAAATTAAAAATATCCTATAATTTTATTTTAAGGGTAACTAGTCCCACATTAATATTATTAAGAGAATCAGAGACAAAAATTAAATCTATTAGAGAGTCCCAGGGTAGGAAATAATTTCCTTCAAAACTGTTCGATGATCCTAACCTCACATCCTCTCAATTATTGCATGTCCCTAAGATTCATTCCTCCTAAAAACCAATTTATCTTCTCCCTTTGGAAAGCATGTTTATACCAAGATATGGATGAGGGGTCCATTGGGTGTTTCTAGGAAATACAAAACAAATGAATAACCTGATGCAAGCAATTGAGTGACCCCTTGAGACTCCCTAAAAATCAAACCATTGAAAAAAAACCCATTTCCACACCATTTATATCCCCTATGAAAATATGGTGAACCCGATTTGAATCTCTCTAATAAAAAAATGATTGATTATTTTCCATCGAGCCATTTTGTTTCCCCCCATATGAAAACTGATATGGACCCCAACATCAACTCTCAAATAAAATAATGATCATCAAATCATGTGTCAGGCCACTTATTTTAAAAACCCTTTTAAAAAAATCAAGTATGTCCAATATGATCTTACAAATGATCCTCTTTTACTACAGTTCTCATAAGTGAATCCCCTTTCTAACAATTCCAATTGATTGGAATGGAAAAATAAGTAATTAAAGAACAATTGAGCTAACCAAGAATATCTGATTTAGTATAATATACCTATGATACTGCCCTAATTGGTAACCTTATCGTTTATTATCTTCATAATTGAAGATTCTGATCCCAACATGTCGATTCAAGAAAATGTCTTCATCATCGAGAATTCACTCTGGTATATCATACATGACTCCAACACCCATGAGTTGTAAAGACATATCACTTACTCAATAACACCAAAGACATGTGGAAAACATGATGGTCTTGGAGTACCATTTATTTGATATAATCCTTACCATGGAATATTCCTGCGATGTTCTCAAAGAATGAAACACAGCAATTCCACATCATCTAGGAAAAGATATAGCTAAGATGGTGGCCCTCATTTCCAGAACAAACCACTTTGAATGCTTATCCTCGTATCGCGACAACTGCCACCTTCTATATATGATGAAGGTGGACCGAGAGGCTAAAAAAGGATCCCTTCAAGTTCAAGATCCACCCAGAAGTGCTTCTACAGGCTACCATTTCCAACACTATCCCACTAGTTCCAATAAGTCACCTAATGAGGTTACCAACTGACACACTACAACATTTGAAGCCCATGTATATGAAGAAAGTAAGGATAATTAGCGGTATAAGGTTATAGATATCTTGGAAGGGGATCATATCCCTACCCCTTCTGATGATCACTGACAGCATATCCAGGTAGGAAACAACATGTAGGATCATATCCATTCTCTCTTGGAACAAGCCTATGAGCATATTCCCACAATAGTAATAGGGGAGGCTCATATTTCTAACAACGTTCATGATGCCCATTGGAATATTCTGAAGTAACATGGGCGATAGAAGTGTGCGCATATTCCTGCTTCAATTGAAGACATATTCTATTGTACAATGGAGATGGAAAATAGTTAGGCTTATATTCTTACACACACATTGATAAAATTAAAATATATTTTTTTCACATCTAAAGAACTCCACCGGAATATTCTAGACCTATTGTTGATAAATGGAGAGGTGCATTCTCTAATCACTATAGCAAGGAGAGATCCAAAATTTGATCACCATGAGAAAGTGGTTATACCGAAGAAATTTCACATTCTTTCTCCTTCCAAATAGGTTTATCAAAGTATTTTGATAAAGGGTGAGGAATTGAATTGGGGTCATATTCCCAGTCCAACCAGGTCTCACCAGGTTAGAGTGGAACATGACTCGAGATAGGGGAAAATACATCCCGAAGAAGTCAGACTATATATTCTAATGTCTTATGGTTGGGATTATATCCCCATTCTCACTGAGGATCACCGTGTGAGTGGGGAACATGCCTCGGTATAGTATCATATTCATGTTGAATATATCAAAAAGCATACTCCAAAGGCCCACGATCAGGAAGATATCCATATTCTGGCGGAGGATATCCATGTATTAAATGAGAAAGCATCGAGATAGACTCATATTCTTTTCATTGATTGTAGATTGAATATTTTCTTAGAGTAGGGAATCCATGCATAAATTCCTAATTCTACCAATGAATGACTGCGACAGAATTATTCTAAGGAAATAGAGGAGGACACTCATATTCCTTCTCCCATCATGGATGTCTATCCGAATATTTCAACGAGGAATGAATATTCTAACAAGGATCATATTCCTTATCCAACTAGGGACCACCTCGTTATATTGGCACATACCTCGGGGTAGACTCACATTCCTACCAAAAATGACCAGCCAAATATTCCAATGTCTTGAGATCAGGTCCATATTCCTATCCTAACCAACACTCCCCATGTATGTATGGAACATGACAAAGAACATTCTCTTATTCCTATCAATACTGGTATAACTCATCAGCATATTTTGATAGCTTTTCATTAGTGGGATCATACTCCCTCTACAACATATAATTATAGTCAAGTTCTAGAAACCATCATATAGTAGGCTCATATCCAACACAATCCAAAATGTCAGGATAGAATATTTTAAAAAAAATTCATAACATAGACCATGTTCCTAATCTGGTCAACAATAGTGTCCTTGAAGACGTTTAAGACACATTATAAACACCACATGGTTTAATCGACTCTTCAATTGAAGTAGAAGAAGATGATGTTCATTGCCTTGATAGACCTCCTCATGGTAGTGTGGATATCGATCATAGGAAACCTTCTACTAGAATCCACCATGTTCATCCTCTCCACAACAATATCTCACATGGAAAATGCAATACTACACTTTCCTAAACAACTCCATATATAGATATGACCCTGACATTGATGCCTTCATGTAGATAGATTCTCAAAACATCACGTTCAATGGTATATATTTCTCCATTAACCTTCAGCAATGCTCCAATTTCGTTAGCAGACATCATTCATAATCATCTTCTACAGTCTGACCAGATGAAATCATGTAAGTCTTGTGAAGAGAAGTTTGACATCAAAATATGGATAAATTTATCTGGAAAAACCTCCCCATCATGCTTGTTCCCTTCTCCACATCAAGCTCTGAGATCCCAGACAAGCTAGAAAATGATTGTAGCCTTATCTATGCCAAAATATGGGGGATACTCATCAGTAAATGATGGATAAAAACCACCCTTATCTAGGATATGAGGTTCACCTATATACCATAAAGATACTTTGTTTTCATCTAGACCTTTCTATTATATCCATTTTTCTGGATCCAAAATCAAAAAAGTACAGCACAAATCTGCAACATGCATGCCTTTATTGCATCACAACTCTTTAGTAGTTGATCTCTAGAACCACTTCATGTAACAATATATGGGGATGGGGATAGTATGGGGTGTTACAAGTTTTCACTCCCCTAGAATAGTGGAACCCCTATGATATAAAATCATACAATGTTGTAGCCTCCTTCGAGATCAGTGGACAGGGTAACGCTCTGGCCATTTGGTCACTGCAAAAAAAATCCTCTTCTTCAATAGTGCATAAAAATTATGAACAGAGAGAGAGGAGGAAAATATGATTTCAAAATCCCCCAACCCACCCCCAAGCAATAAGAATTAATTTTTAATATGGAAGACAAAGTTGCGTTCACCTGGAAAAATTCTTGTAAGAAATCGTTCACCTCAAGTGATATGATCACACCCAACTCATATGAAATCACAAATGTGCCGCATAAAATGGGATGTAATAGCAGTGGCCATATTTCCCATCCAAGGGAAGAACCAAATTTCTAGACCATGAGAATATTTACCACCACCTCCACCTCTTTTATCCTCAATTCTAGAGATGATTTAAGACCCATTGGTAGTTGTGGAAAACGATCCCACCCCACTAGGCTGAGGGAAATTATATATCGATCACCATCACCTGGTTATTCATCCCCATAGAGGACCATAGAGAAATCAATGGTGATTATAGATCTACCCCACCTCATAATGATGTGATTATTTATATCTTCATGTTCATCCTGGGAGTCATCAAATCCCTGACTGGAGGCATTGGATCCTCAATAATTGGAATAATCAATTCCAACTGCAACCCAAAATATCCCTTGGCCCACATGGATGGGGGAATTTTCATCCTCATCACCATAGAGAAAATAATTCTTCTCTTTGTTGGGATGAAATAGTCTATGGTCAGTATCCCACCTATTCCTCCCACCCCAAGGTAAACAACTTCTTGGTCAGGGCCTATTCGGAAATCATGACCAGAAGCTATCTCATAGAATTTATTCATAGACCTTGGAATATGGAATTTATGGTGAATTATATCATACCCCACTAGGGTTTTAATCTAAAATATCTTAATATGGACAAGTGTTTGAATAATCACCCAAAATAAGATAGCGCAAAATCATCCTATTGTGTCGAATACTGAGTTGCCTCCTCCACATCAGAACATTTCCAAAGAAGAAGAGAAAGGTGAAACTACCTCCTAGTTTACACTTGAAATAGTTATGGTTCCTTCCCTGGAGGAAAAACTATCGTAATATGATAGTGAGATACAAGCTCTCAAATAGATCAATGAGGAGCTCCTTAGGGTAAATATTTCTATTGAGTATCTTCTTTAGGTGGAGTTTAATATTCTCCCTCCTATTGAAAATCCACCAGCATGAGAAGTATCAGAACATCAGATTATCTTTAGCTATATGAATCCAGTCTATAATAATATGGAAGTAAAAAATGATGATGGATTCCCTCTATTGCGGTGATAGCCTCCCCCTTATCAGGGAAATCGTTCAGTCTTCAGAATAATTGAAAATCATCGAGAGATAAAGGTGGGGCAACCTCATCAACACCACATGCTCCCTAAAGATTGTAGACAACCCAAACAACAGTCCCCCTAGAGATTATTAATTTCATAAAGTCTCTGGCCACTCGAATGGAATCCATGTAAGGGTGGCGCTAACCTGTAAAATCCGAGGGATAGAAATATCCCAAATGGGTGGATGACACCATTCCTCCACCAAAATTATTTAATCCAAGATTCACTACTTTTGACGGTGTAGGTGGCCCCGAACAACATCTCACACAATTCATTTCCCAATGTGGGATGATGATGGGGCCTCGAGATAAACATGAGGCCACAATGTTGACGAGTTTCGTATGACTCTGATAGGTCTAGCCTTTGTTTGGTATATAAGACTTCAAGTGGGTCATTTATAGAGTGGTAATACCATCTTCATCAGTTCCTTTATCAATTCAGTTCGACATTAAGTAATATTAAAATATTTGACCTGACAAACTATTAGAGACATGTAAATGAGAGGGTTTCAAATTCATATTAAGGTGGAATGTTATAACCTATTCACTCGGCATCCCTCCATCGCAATAAAAACTTGTCGAACTCTTTGATGAGAATATTAGGGATGAGTTTCGTATTCCTCTAATTGTAATGAAATATCTAGGATGGTTTCAGAATTTTTCCCCAATGCCATTATCTCTAGAAGAAGTCATTCAGTGGAACGCATACAAAAATTGACTCATCCCAATGTCATAGGGAAACATTCTAGGAAAGGAAGAAGCTACAACTGTCACTCTCAAGCCTTTAGCAACAACCATCACTATAGAAGCTACTACCATTCAAGTGGTGTTAACTATAGAATTTACCTCTCCATAAAGAAGGATAAATAATGGTCAACCTAGATTTGACGAACAGATGAATAAGGCATAATTCTACCAGAACAAACAAGTATCTTGTTATTTCTTGATATCCAAGGATAATAACCCTCTAACATTACTGTATCCTAGGAGTTTTGAGGAGTTCAACCACAAATACAGTCCCAACTACTTCCCTTTTCATAGAATGTTGGGTCATAATATCCTGGGCTACTTCATCTTCAAATAAATCCTTCATGGTATGGTAAATTTTGGGGTGGTAGTGCTAGATTACTCCCTCGGTTAGGTGGCTTTCTTATCTGTGATATAGTCACAATAAGAGAATGATTTAAAGATGGTTTTGCTAGGTGTGATCGAAATTTTTACAACAGGATGACTCAAAAACATAGTTGACCGAGCTCATTCCACCATGAGAGCATAGTTACACAAAACTTTAATAGATCCACCAACATAGTTGAGAACATCAAATATACCTCCAAAATGTGGGATTGACCCACATAATCATGAAGAAATATAAGAGGAGGAATCATTCTCTACTCCAAATAACTCTTTGACTCTAATAGATATCTTCTTGGAAATATCAGCAACACAAGAACCATTCCACCAAATGGAAACCTATTTAGATGAAGAGATCAAATATGGTTATTTCAATGTAATACCCATGTCATACCCCTTCTTTTATGATGATTTTTTCATAGAATATGATTTCACTAAACAAGATTGGGGAATAGGAGGCCACATGTACAATAATGGAGGATACATGTGATATCTTGGTTGTGCTCAGACCCAATATTTTGGTCATATCCCCATAGAAAACATTTATACAGCTCAGACTCCTAGGAATGTACTCAAGCATGCCCAAAAGAGGAAAGAATGTATCCCAAAACCCTCCAGTAGTCACTAAATCCCAATTGTATAACATGACCACCTAGAAGAGGATCAATCATATTATCAACCAATGAAAACAAGAATCCCATCAAGATCTAGGCCACTGGAAGAAGATGCTACCATGAATTCTTCACAAGCACCAAGACCGTCCACCACAAATGCATTGTCTCATGAGTAGCATGTTATGGGAAAAACCACATATCACGAAGTGCCAACTCTGGAAAAAATATGATCTTCTAAAATAGTGGGCGATAGTGGTATCCATGCTCTTAGTCTTCGATGCAATCCAACTTTCAAAAGAGCATTGGAAGGCTCTTGTTGAATCCCCAAATATCCCATAAGAATTTGAGACATATCTCGCCACAATTGTGGTCTATCGAATGGATACCATTTCATAAGAATGTAATCTCTCTATCTCATTCACTATCCAAGATAAAAAAAGGTCCTTGAAGGGATCATTAGACCCCTATATGTCTTGGGTAGAGTCAATAATGTCATCATCCAAAGGAACCTCGTTGAAAATGGTTATGGGGACAATTTGAACCTAGTCTAAACCCTTAAAAAGTTGGGATAAGGTTAAAGGGATTTTTCTCCCACTAATATGACCATAAAAGGGTATGATAAGAAATAGAAAAAACCTTTTGGGATGATCAAGAAAAAATATTAGTTTGTTGATAATACATTAGACAATGAATTAATGGTAATCCAGTAAGACATCACATACAATGAACTTCTAAGAAGGCCCTAACACCACAATCACATAGTGATTCCTTCAATATTCCAAAATTAATTAATGTATCCCATCGATGAAAAAATCAGCATATTATATGGTGATAGTTCCCCCTTAGTGTCTTGTAGAGCCACATATGAAAAATAATATTTCAATATAAATTAGAGGTAAGAAACTAGTGGTTGAAGATGATATAAAGGTTACAACACCTAATGGATTGGGGACTTCCCATGTTAATCCTTGGAGTATGCTTGATGATGACTATATTCTCCCTATAAATTGGGTCAATGTAACAAATATAATCCCATATATCCAATCTCCTTGTGTCTACAGTTATAAAATAAAGAAAAATTATCTCTGGAATATTTCTACAACATCACAGAAAGTTGGGGGTGGTAATGTATCATCTCATGTTCTTCCTTTACTTGATAGTAAATAATAACCCATGTATTAATGCATTCATTTGAATATTTCTTCATATATTCAGTTAGGTAAGAAGATACGGATGACCTCTAGAACCCCCCTTCCGCATCAGTGGAGGTGTCTCCACCACCATAAATGAACTTAGGTAGATAAATATGTGAATAGAGGAAGTCCCAAGACCTATTGTAATTAGTGGCTCCATTCCTCTCATAGATAAATATATGAACATCACATTTCTAAAGTAGCACTGATATGTGAGCCGTAGGAACTACAAAACAATTCTTGGGATGAATCTAAATGTTCCTAGGAACTATCTCAGACTAATTAATGAGCAACGATGCTTCATGAAGAAATCTAGGAAGATGCACCCCTCTCACGCCACTAATGTAAAGGTAGATGTTGACAATTTGATCAAATCCATCATTTTCCTTAAAGTGAGATACCCAATATGGCTTTCCAACATCGTTCTTGCAAGAAAAAGAATGGGAAATTTAAGGTTTTCATTGTCTTCAGAGAACATAATCCACATTTCCTAAAGAACGATTTACATTTTCCAATCACATAACTCTAGTCTGATGCAACTGATAGCTTCCAAGCCCTCTCAATTATTAATAGGTACTCAGGGTAAAATCATATAAAGATTTCCCCCAAAGATGAAGAATCAGTTTTCTTTAGAGAAACTCTAGTGATAATTTTCTATTAGGTCATGCACTTTTTCTTGAATATTGATGGGACCACATATTAGTGTTCCAGGAATCATATTTTTGAACTATTCATGGGAATGATAGTTGAATGTTATGTTTACAAACTAGTGTTCAAATCCCAACAGTGATGTTGTTACTTTATGCACTATCAAATATTCATTGAAACGATATGTCAGCATATTTTAGTGATAATTCCGCTGAAATGAACTTTTTTGGTATCATTAAGAATGTTACTTGTCTATGTGGTGTGCCACCTCAACATTGTGTTCAATCTAGAGAAGACTAGTGCTATCTGAGAAATGTCACCCCCAAAAAATCACAATGAATTTAGGGGGCTCCAAGGACACTTGGATTAAATTTTGTGATACATTTTCATCCTAGCACAAAAATCACTTTATTTAACCATTCTAATAAAGATAGGAATTTCCTATCAATGGGATGATTATTTCCATGAATCATTTGAGAGTCTCAACATGTACCTCATGTATCCACCATCTTTGATGCCTCTTGTGTGAGGGAGGGAAGTTACATTATGTGTGGATACCATGGAATGCTCATTGGCCACCCTACATACACCAAAGAATGATGCAGGTAGAAGTAATAGTCTTTATTATCTTAGCTGAACCATGCTAGGTAGTGAGTCCTGAAACTCTAAGGTTGACAGGAATAGCCTTGCACTCAGATTTGTAGTGAAAATTTTGAGGCATTACTTGCATCCCCATTATGTTTATCTAGCCTCTCATATTAGTCTTCTCATGTACATCCTAGGAAACCCTATGCTTACTGGGCATTTATTCTGATGGGTTATTATTCTTATGCAATACGACATCCGATTAATATCATCGAAATCATGGAAAGGGAATGTCCTAAATGATTTCCTTATAGCACATCTGACCCTATAAATTATACTAGAAGACATCAAGATTCTTGATAAGGATTTCTAATATGCTTATGACACTCCTCAGACATAGGATATGTATTTTGATGGTTCCTCCCGAGGTCCAATCAGTTTAAGGATGGAAATATCGAAGCTCGGTCAGGTTTTCATAGGGGTATTATTAGTCTCTCCTAACAAAGGGGTTTTCCCAAACTCCATTCCACAATCCAAAGGATGAAAAAATAATGAGGTAGAATATCATGACCGCATTGATGGCTTGGAATTATCCTTACAGCATCAAATAGCCGACATGAATATCAAAGAAGATTCAGAGTTAGTTATGAAGAAGATCAATTGTGAATATGCCACAAAAAAGGAATAACTGCAGCCTCTCACTAGCTACATCAAGGGGATGATGGAAGAGTTATTCCTTGAGCCCACATTTCATTGGGTTCCCCGATCACATAATGTTCTTACTGACGTATTTCTCAATTCAACCACCATCATGGTCATACCAGATGAGGAAGAAGAAATATTCCTGATCACCCTCTTATGAATTTTTTCAGCGATCGTCATCTGTGATTTTGAAGAAATCATCAAGGTCAACACAACCCCAGAGCTTGGTGAACCAATGAACACATCTGGATGGATAGATCCCATAATCAGCTTTCCTCAAATTGGTACTCTCCCAACAAATTTATTTGTAAGGGGATATATTTTTGGCCAAGTAGTGATCTTTATCATGCATGATGTCCCAAATTAAAATAAACCCCACTATAATCTTGGATTTTTTGTGATACTTATAAGATAAATAGTATATGATGATATCACCACCGTCATGGGGGAATTTGACATGGGATATTCCTGCACCCTTCATTCCAGGATTAGGCCCTGCCACTAAATGAGGAGGTTGAGATATTACTAGAAAACCATGATAAATAACATTATGCAATTCACCAAGAAATGTAATGCACGTGAGATCCCTGAAAACCCAATCTATAAACCCTCAAAATTTCTAAATATATCTAAATATGTGTTTTCATTTTTCATTTGGGGGATCGATGTCATGAGACCATATCCCCCAGCCACATGTAAGATGTTCAAGTACATCATTACTATTGGGGACTTCTTTTCCAAATGGGATGAGGCAAAAACTCTCAAGGATTTTGGGATGAATACCATCATCAAATTCATAAATCTCAAATCATCACTAGGTTCAGGGTCCCTCACACAATATTGATGGAAAACAACACAAACTTCAATTCTATAGATTTTAGGAAACTCATCTAGGAGTATGACATCAAATCCAATTACTCCACTCGATATTATACAACAAAAAGTTTCAAAATATAATCCCTCAATAATATTATGTTGAATATACTCAAAATGATGGTAAATAAGGATATGATTTGTTGGCCAAATAATATCCTCCACAATCTATGTTCCTACCATAACATCATGTGTACTACCACACAAGAAATTATATACTCACTAGTGTATCGAACTGAGGAAGTGTTACCCATAGAGGTGTCGATTCCATTGTTCAAAATTGCTATTTATTGATAGATCTCACATGATGAACAATCATAAAATTGGATGGAAGAATTACAGTGACTTACAAGGAATAGGTTGTGCACACTACACAACCTTTAGGTCCACCTGAATCGGATTTCATGAGACTTCAATAAAAAGTTTCTTCTCTGCTCTTTCCACCAAGGGGAACTGGTATTGGTGCTCAAAACCCTTGTGATACTAGGAAATAAGCCTCTTATATTGTAAACCAAAAGGGAAGGACCTTAAATCATATATAAAGTATATCACACATGGATTAATCATTTTCTACAATGGATGGGGAACAGGTCAAACCACCCATTAATGTGATACTCCTCGAGAAATAATCCACATTGTTGTCAGTGAAAGGGTATCCACATTAGTGAAAGTCTTGTAATTCATCATGGTTATGTGATGTTAAACTATAAAATTTTTTCCTAGTTACATGATGTAAAACTATAAAAATTCATCCCAGTTACATGATGTTAAACAATAAAAATTACTAAAGAATACATGATGCTAAACTACTCATGCTCATCCTTACCGCATGACGTTAAAAATGAAAGGAATATTTCGTTTCAATATGATATTAAACTATAGGGTTCATCAATAACTACGTGTGTCTTGATTCTTTCCAGCAGAGGATGCGTTGCAAAGTTTGAACATTTAGTTGTGGGGTTAGACACAATGATCCTTCATGTTAGGTGACCCTCATCCTTACTGCATAATGTAAAACTACACATATCCATACCATCCCTCTTAATTCACATTGAGTCACCCATGTCCTTACCACATGAAGTTAAACTATACGGACCTCCCTGAACAATGTATGTATTGATTCCCATTTCCAATGAGATACGTAGAGATTCATTGGTCATATTTCTTTGTCCATTCACTACATGATACAAAATTCCCCTATTGTTTGGTAAAGATCTAGAAATCCCATATAATTTTTTTAAAATAATTTGGGATTAATACAAGTCTGTGAAAATTGAAAGTTCTTGATTTTGAGACCCGATGTGCCCGAAACTGATTTTTGAACTTTTTTAAGGTACGTTCAATAAACGTACGGGCGGCGTTTTCTATCTTTTGAACTGGTGCTTAGAATATAAATACGAGGGTAATGTTGAACTCATGGATCTGATATTATCTTAAGGGATGCTCAACCTCGACCACAGTAGGTTAAGAGAAAAAGCTAGTTTTGCAGACTTTTTAAAGAATAATAAATTAACATAAAAATATTATTTAATTTTTATAGTACCTTTTTAGTGGCGGTAGCAAGACCACTGGGTTTTCAATCAATTTAATGGCTTGAAACTTCTGTTTCATAACCACACTATTGAGAGTTAAGAGGTTAATTAATTAAAACTCATTAATGAACCTCATTAATTCTTTTGATGTGATAATATCCCTTCCCCACTATTTAAACAAAACTTAGTCTTGGGTTTTTGACACGGAAGAGGGGAACCTATGATGAAGTGTCACAGAATATTCCACAAACGATGAATGGATTCTTGGAATGAAACAATGGAGGAATCAATCTGGAAATGAAGAACACCAAAGGATTCATCAAACATGGATTCTTATTCAATAATCATGATGTCTCTTATGAATCTGAGGTAGGGGTTTCTTATGTTTATATTCAATTAACTTCTCGATTATTTTCCCCATTCTTGAAAATAATGACGAACAAGGATCAACCAAAATGAGTTGATCAGTGATTCGTATGATATTATGGGTGGTTGTTGCGGGATATTTGAATAGGGTTTAATCATTATCTATGTGATGTATTTATTTAATGCCCACTTGATATGATGCTAACATGAAGGGCGTGATCCAAACAAACAAGGTAACAGACCATCCACCACTTTAGTTTTTGTTGTGCTTTTTTGGGGCATATTTTCAATTCAAAGGAATCCTGAATCTAGGAGCAATCCTGTGACATCAACAACTTAGAAAGTTTGTAGGTGAGTTATCAAGAGAAAATGGGCCACCGGAGCACACCCGATGGCCTGCGGAAGCCCAGCTGGCGCGACACTGGTGGGCGATGGCGGCACCAGTGGGAGAAGACGGAACCGGTGGGTGATGGAAGGGGATGACTAGCACCAGCCGTAGATGAGAGGCAGTGCCTAGAGGCATTGCGATGGACCGATGGGGCGTATGGCTTCAACAGGCTGTCATGGTAGTAGGGCGATGCGACGTCACGCACCCTGGATGGAGTTTGTGGCTTAAACGCTGCAGTGGAGGGGGGACTGCACCCCACATGTCCTGCGGATAGGGGACAGTGCCACATGGTGCTTCTAGTTGAATAACCCAAAAATATTTTTCATTGGGGAAGGAGGGGCCACCCAGCTTGTGGACCGTGCTAGCCACCAGGCTGGGTCACCTGGTGGGCCGCGCCCAGCCGAGGCGGGCCGGTCCTATCCACAACCATGTGGGACGAGGACACAGCCCTGCACACTCGGTCCAGCCTAGCTAATAGGCCAGAGCGGACTCGGGTCAGGGAAGCCCAGGTTTGGGGGGTCGGTGTGGTCCAACCGGGTCGAACCAGACCCGGACCCCTTTTCAGCCCAGAAATGCTTTATTGTCCATATCTCACAAAACAGACATCTTTTTGAAGAACTATCTATGGAAATGGATTCTTGGGAATGAGATAGTTTATTTGAGATACTCCACCTGAGTTTCAAAGAATGTTGGAGTATGGTCAGGTTGGATCGAACACAAACCCAATCGGGACCTTGGTACTAAAATGCTTATAACTCATAGACTGGGTGTCCGATTTACTTGCCTTCTATTGTGTTGGAACCCTTAAGACAGGGTGGTAATTTTGTTACTGCTTTGTGGAAATTCACTGAATTTGAGGCCTGATCAATATCTTGAGGACCAGATACTATGGAACTCAAGCGCACCGAGTGCGAGGAATCAGGGGGATGACTATCGATTGAAGAGCGGCCCTATGTGGATCAGCATCATGGTGACTCTGTGTGGATCATCATCATATCCATCCTATGTAGATCAGCATCATCACAACCCTATGTGGATCTGTATCATAGCGACATTGTGTTGATCAGTATCATAGTGATCATGTGTGCATCAGCATCATATCAACTCTGTGTGGCTCAACATCATAGTGACCCTGTGTGGTTCAACATTCTAGCGACAATGTGTGGATAAGCAGTGCACTACACGACGAGGTCCAGCCTCAGAGCGGCCCATCATGGATCAACGACATACAATCCTGTGAGGATAGACAGTGGAACAAATTCTTCATGGTTCAGTTGTAGAAACTCCCTAATGAAATAAAATGATATAGAATAAAACTAATCATCTTTGTTCTTGATCTCGAAGTTGTATACCTGGTTAGAGATGAAAATTTTTCTAATTTTTTTGTAATTGAGATCATGATTCTTGTTTTTCTTTTTTGGAATTCTGAGAGACCTTCATGGGTTCTTGGGGTCCCTACCAGGTATTGTTATACTCACCCATGAACGAGCTTGACATGCACCTTGTTGTGTCTTGTGTAGACGACGATCTACTTGGATGATACTTTAGGGAGCTAGAACTAGGGTGTACAAGGAGGTTACTGGTTGAAGAGGATAGATATGGAGACAAGTTGTACCTACCTTCAGGTAAGATCCTTGGTGGATGATCATAGGATCTGTTTTCGGTTGGAGTTGTATCATTCAGTTGGACTTGTATTCCGGGCCCTTTAATTTCAGTACACACTTTTACTACTATAGTTTTAATATGTGGTTTTCTTCTTGGGGTGTTCTTGGTCTTTTTGTTTGTAGTTTTAAAGTAAATCCCTTCCAACTTTCATGGATATGGTTTTCTGGTGCAAGTCACCAACACATGGCCTGTGGAAGACGGGCTTGGCATTGTCACGGCACAGGTCCTAGAGGATGTGTCATGAAAAATTGGTATTAGAGAATTCGATTCTATTGACTATCTAAGACTCTGAACTTTCCAATGGATAAATATTGTTATGTGCTTCAGTGTGTTTTTCAGTTTGGGGAGTCCAATGTTGGTGTGGCGGCCGATGTATCCATACACTGGGACCTTTGATTCTGATTTTCGACTCAGTGCATGAAAACGTTGTGTGTGTGTTTTGGAAATGTTTTTATTTTGACCTCTCTTTAGTCAGCTCCCCAGGTATGTCTTTTTGACCATGGAACACCTGATTCTTTCTAGGATGCCACCATGTAGACAGCATGCTAGGATTCTAGAGAGTGTTCTCAATGACAACCCACCGAGTGATGAGGCTTCAGTGTAGGGCCCTCTTAAATCGATTTCACCTTTGAGTGGTGAAATTTTTTTACCACCACCCATTAGGAAGTAATTTCAACTCTCCCCATTAGTGTATGGTGCACAATAATTGAGTTCATTTTATAAGTATCTATAGCATAGGCCTTCGAGGTTTCGAGGTGATACATATGTCAAGGAAGCTAAAGACTGGCTAGAGGCTATGTCACGGGTTTTCTGCCTATTAGGGACCCCAGTAGTGAAGATGGTGATCAGAGATACTAGCCTCTTCGATGGAATAGTAGGGAGATGGCAGAGCCTGAGGCTCCAGTTATAGGATAAGGAAACCTTCACCTGGATAGACTTTGAGAGCCTCTTTATGGTGGAGTTATTTCCAGCGACACTACGCTCTGTGCATATTTAGGATCTCCTACAGTTACAGCAGGGAAGCCTAACAGTAGCCCAGTACTCTGTGAGATTTAGTGACCTTCTCACTACTCATCCAACATGGTACGAGACCCATTTTTCTAGGCCCAGAACATTGTTCATGGTCTCTTACGGGAGAACGGAGTGTCTATGATATCGTTCAACATCTAGACACGTGTTGGAGTTCCCGATCATGCATTATTGGTGGGGCCTTTCTTATCTAAGCAGGAACTGATGGTGAGAGCCACTGTTGGATGATAGGTAGCTGAGTCATCTATAGCAGACAGTAGGTAGATTATACAGAGGTCAAAGTGGGATAGACCATCCAAAGGATGACCCCCGAACGTAGGGTCGAAGGTGCGGAGTTTATGAGGTAGATTAGGAGAGAAGAGAAGACATTGCTTCACGTGTGGCGGGTAGGGCCACATTGCCCGAAAATTCACGACCCTCCATACCAACGATCAACAGATGGTCAAGGGACCGCCGAGTCAGAGGCATAGATTTGAGTGAAAAGGTCTGTAGGGAAGTGGATGCGGTTGAGGAGCAAGCCATGCAGTAGGTGGTGGGAGGCGATTTGAGATTCTACATCCACCACCTCCAGGCAGTCCACTGTGACCTCAGGGAGTAGGAGGGCAGGGATGAACACAGCTTCAAGAAACTGATGCCTATGTCCAATGTTCTCTAGATATGATTCAAGGTATGATATGTGTTTACTCCACCTTAGCTATTGTACTTATTGATAGGGTTATAATTCAATCTTTGATTGACACAACTCTTGTTCGGAGCTCGGAGATTCTGGTAGAGCCATTGGCTCGATCTTTACGATTAGAGACTCCTACGGGAGATGATTTGATGAATACACTCTACTGTTGGCAGTGTGAGCTTACTCTTGGAGACAAGAGATTTTGTTGGGATCTTCTAGTAGCAGCGTCGAGGCCTTACGATTTCATCTTGGGTATAGAATGGTTATCCATAGTCCATGCTCAGATTGACTATTTTAGGTGTAATGTACCGTGTGTCCATGTGGATGGTATCATGTTTTCTTTCACCGATGAGAAGGGAACCGCTGAAGCTCATAATGGACTTTCTCAAAGGATGGTTAAGCTGATCACAAATTAGTTCTCTATCCATACCCTCAAAGCAGTTGATGTGAGGAGTCCGAGTTATTCTGTAGTGGTGGACCATTATATTGATGCCTTTCCTGGAGATTTTTTGGGACTACCTCATTGTATATAGGTAAACTTATACATCGACCTATACCTTTAGACAACACTGATATCTACACCATCATATCAAATGGTTCCCAAAATGCTTTGTGAGTTTCATGTACATTTAATGGACTTGAAGAGGAAGGGGTTCATAAGGCCCAGTGTTTCTCCATGGGATTCCCCTATTTTGTTCTCCAAGAAGGCATATTAGAGTATGAGGATTTTTGTGGACTATCGACACATGAACCAGGTGACTGTGAAGAACAAGTATCCTCTACCGAAGATTGATGATCACTTCAACCAACTGATGGGAGATTGATGGTTTTTGAAGATGGACCTCAGATTAGGATATCATCAGCTTAGAGTAAAATATAATTGCATACTGAAGATGAATTTAGATGTTGGTATGGACATTATGTGTTCCTGGTGGTTCCCTTTGGTGTAACCAACACTATGGATATGTTCATGGGGCTCATGAATAGGATCTTCCATCCTTACCTCAATCGCTTTGTTGTAGTCTTCACTGATGACATCTTGATTTACTCGGTGTCAGAGGAGGATCACGCCACACAGCTACCGATAGTTCTGGATACACTCCGAGAGCACCACCTTTATGGAAAGCTATTCAAGTTCTAGTTCTGGATACAGGATATCCACTTCCTAGGTCATGTTATCTTAGAGGCTGGAGTTGCAGTGGATCTAGATAATATAGAGGCATTGCTTTCATAGGATCCACCCAGGGGTGTGACCATGGTGTGGAGTTTCATGGGATTGGTTTGGTACTAGGAGAGATTAGTACCTAACTTTTACATAGTTGTGAAACACTTTTCATCTTTGAAAAATATGTGACTACCCTTCTTGTGGGCGGAGAGATTCTAGTAGAGTTTTCAGGAGCTGAGGCAGAGACTGACAAGTGCCCCCCCCCCCCCTCTTGAGGCTACTAGAAGAGGGTAGTGGATGCATCAGGGACCAGACAAGAATGTCTCATAATGCAGGAGTGATCATTGATCGCCTACAACTCACATTTGTTGAGATATCCTGAGCAGTACTATGCTACTCAAGACCTAGAGTTAGAAGCATTGGTATTTGCCTTTAAGATGTGGAGACACTACCTGGTGGGTGAACGATTTACTGTTTAATCGTATCACAAGATTCTGGGGTATATTTTCCAACAGAAGAACCTAAACCCAATACAATGGCGATGGATAGTGTTCCTCCAATACTATGACCGTAATTTATGCTACACTCCTGGGAAGGGGAACATGGTAACATATACAATCTGTAGGAGGTCCAGTATACAGTTGCTGAGTGAGGTGATAGTGAAACTAGAGGCATTGCAGAAATCCTTTGTGGATAGAGATGGATCAGCTTACCTCTAGTCTATGGCAGTTACCCCCCTCCCCCACTCCTCCAGCAAGTCATGGAGGCACAGCTTGGTGATATTGACTGTGAGGCCTGACGTACTCAGATATCCTCATGAAATGTTTCAGAGGGATTTTTTGATGGTGGGGGGCTTGTCATCCTCTTCAGAGGATGCACTATGGTTCAAGTGACGCTTTGATTGGAGGTGTTGAGGGAGTTCCACGCATACCCTTTGGCGGTATATCCTAGTGTGATGAGGATGTACCAGAATCTTCAACATCAGTACTGGTGGCCAAGGATAATGATAAGAGGGGTAGTGTTCATATCATGATTCCTCACATGTCTGAAAATGAAGGATGAGCATCAGTTACCAGGGGTCTTAGCTCAGCCACTTGAGGTACCAGGGTGGAATTTCGATGTTACCTCCATTGAATTTTTGATAGGGCTACCATGTACGTACAGGGTCCATGATTCCATTTGGACAATCATTTACTGACTCACCAAGTCATCCCACCTTCTACCCATTCGAGATCATGGATCAGTAGAGTTCTTGGGACATCATGACATATATGATATTGTATGGCCCCATAGGGTGCCATCAACGATCGTCTCAGATCGTGATGCATGTTTTACATCCCTCTTTTGTAAGGGATTACAAGAGGTGTTTAGGACTCATCTACATTTGAGCACTGACATCCATCCCCAGAAAGATGTTCAGATGGAGCGGACTATGCAGACACTCGAGGATTTTCTTTGTGCTTCTGTCTATGATTTTGGATGTAGTTAGGAGGAACACCAACCACTGGTGGAGCTCCCTTAAAACAACAATTATCACTCCACCATCAGCATGGATCTATTTGAGGCCATGTATGGGTGACCTTACAAGTCATCACTATACTGGACAGACCCAGGGGAGTCAGTACTTATGGGCCTAG
Source organism: Viscum album (assembly GCA_963277665.1). NCBI lineage: Eukaryota > Viridiplantae > Streptophyta > Magnoliopsida > Santalales > Viscaceae > Viscum > Viscum album. Next base: position 531,745,871 of record OY728146.1, read on the forward strand.
AGTTGGTATATGATATAATAGAGAAGGTATAGATCATCCTGGAGAGGACGAAGACAGCACAAAGCCAGCAGAAGTCTTATATTGACGAGAGACAGGGACCCTTGGAGTTTTACAGGGGAGACCATGTCTTCCAATGGGTCTCACCCCAACAAGTATTACAGAGGTTTGGTCGGGGAGGAAAGTTATATTCGACATTAATCATAACTTTCCAGATCCTTAGTAGAGTAGGCGAGGTGGCGATCCATCTATATATTCCCCCACTGATGCACTATGTGAATAATTTTTTCCATGTGTCGCAGCTGAGGAGGTACGTGCATGATCCATCACACGTTATCAAATGGGGCGAGCTGGACAACAATGATAGGGTGATGTTTGATGAGATCTCGGTGAAGATAGAGGATCGACAATATCAGGTCCTTCTTGGGCAGTCTATTCCTCTGGTCTGAGTTCATTGGTAGCATGAGAACCTCCAGGAGATCACATGGTAGCGGGATGCTCAGATATGTGCTCATTACCCCCATTTTTTCCCCTGTTTTTGTTGTATCTTTAGGGGATGAAAAGCCCTATGGTGGGGAGAATATAAAGACCCAAAAATTCCGTGTAATTTTTTATAAATTATTTGGGATTATTATGAGTGTTCAAAAATTTATGGCGCTTGATTCTGAAGTCAAATGTGCCCATAATGGATTTCTAAACAGTTTTAGGGTACATTTAGTAAATGTACGGGTGGCATTTTCTTTCGTTTAAACTGGTTCTCGGAATTGAAATCCAAGGGAACTGTTGAACTCACAGTGCCAGGATTCAATTAAGGGATTCTTAACATCTATCATAGTAGGTCGATAAAAAAAATTGTAGACTTTTTCAAGAATAGTAAAATTACAAAAAAATGATATTTTATTTTTCTAGCACCTGTTGAGCGAAGATGGTGGGACCGGTCGGTTGTCAATACATTTAATGGACTAACACTTCTGTTTCGTTACCATGCTATTAAGAGTTTCGATATTCATTAATTAAAACTCATTAATGAACCTCATTAAGTCTTCTAATGCACTAATATCCCTTCCCATCTATTTAAATGATACTCAGGCTTGGATTTTGACACGGAAGAGAGGAACCTCTGAATAAGTGCCACGGTGTATTCCACTAATGAAGAATGAAGGCTTGGAAGGAAACATTGGGGGAACCAATCCAGAAATAATGAACATCGATGGCTTCATCAAATGGGGACTCTTCTTCCACAATCGCGATGTCTCCTCTGAATCTGAGGTAGGGGTTGTTTATGTTTAAATTCAGGTAAATTCTCAATTCCTTTCCTTGTTCTTGAAAATCATGATGAACACATACCAACCACAACAAGTTCATTTGTGATTCGAATGAAATTGCAGTTGGTTGTTGCGGTATATTTTAATGGGGTTTAATCATTATCTATGTGATTTATTTATTTAATACCCACTTCATAAAATGCTAACATAGAGGGTGCGAGCTAAATGAACAAGGACCTGGACCATACGTCGCTTCAGTTTTCGTCGCGTTTATTGGGGGAAGATATAAAACTTGATGGAATCATGAATCTGGAAGCTATATAGTGACGATAGCAACCTAGTAGGCCTGTAGGCACGTTTGGAAGGGATAATGGACCACTGGAGCTCACCCAATGACCCGCATAAGCCCCATTGACACAGCGGAGCTCGTGACCAACACTTGTGTGCGATGGCAGTGTCCAGCTTTCACCACATTTTGAGGAGAGGTAGCACCCAGAGGCACCGTAATGGATCGACGGGGCGGCCGATGTTGGTCGGCCGCAGTGGTAGCACGACGGCTTGTTGTCGCGCACCGAGGATAGATGCCACAGCTTCAAAGGTGTGACGGAGGTGGGCTACATCCCATGGGTTCTGAAGATAGGGGTTTCACTATGTGTCATCACTAGTTGAAGTACTTGAATGGATTTTCCGTTTTGGAAGGACGGCGGCCACCAAGCTGGCGGACCGCCAGCCACCAGGCTGGGTCACCCAGCAAGACGAGCTCGTGACCTAGTCGATTCTGCCCAGGCCTGGTCGAACCCGGACTCGGTCGGTATGACCTAGACCGAGTCGGGTTTGCCTAGGTATAGGCAGATTGGGTCTGTCCAACAGGGTCGGACCAGACTCAGACCCCTTTTTAGCGTAGAAATGCTTAAAAGGTCATATCTAACCAACAAGACGTCTGTTTGATAAACTGTCTACGGTGTTGGAATACGGAGAATAGGATGATTCCATTGAGATACTCCACCGGATTTTTGGAGAGTGTTGGAGTACACTTGGGTTGGTTTGAACCAGAAATCAACTCGCCCTCGGTACTAAAAAGCTTATAACACAGAAACCAGGTGTTTGTTTGATGCGCTGTCTGTTGCGTTGGAACATTTAATATATGGTGGTCTTTTAGGTTACTACTTTTCATAAAGTCCTGGAATTTGAGGCGTGAACGATATATTGGGGAGAAAAAACTACATAACTCAAGTGCACAGGGTGTAGGGAATCCTATGGCTGTTTGTCAATTGAAGAGCGAACCTATGTGGATCATCATCATAGATACCCTATGTGGATCATCATCATAGGGACCCTATGTAGATCAGAATCATAGAAACCATGTGTGGATCAAAATCCTAGCGACCCTGTGTGGATCAGAATTATAGTTTCCATGTGTTTATCATCATCATATTGACGATGTGTGGATCAGCATTCTAGAGACCGTGTGTGGATCTGTTGTGCGCAACCCAATGAGGACTACCCTTAGAGATTCCCATCATGGATTAGTGACATACAACCGTGTGTGTATCAAAAATGGAACAAGTGTTTCATGGTTTAGTTGTGAAAACTCCCTAAGGGAATAAAATAATGTAGCGTAAGACTAATGATCTTTATTCTTGATCTCTAAGTTGTATACCTAGATTGAGCTGAGTCATTTTCTTTGTGTTTTATAATTGAGATCATTCATTGTGGTTTTCTTTTGTGGAATGATGGGAGACCTTCAAGGTGTCTCGGGATCCCTATTGGGTATTGTATTTCTCACCCCTACATAGGCTTTTCCCACACCTTGTTGTGTCTTGTGGAGAGGACGAGCAGCTTGGCTAGGACATTACGGAGCTTGGACCATGTGGTACATGGAGGTGACTGGTTGACAATGAGAGCTGTGGAGACGAGTTGTACCTACCCTTAATGTAGGATCCTTGATGAAGTCTCTCAAGAGATGTTTTCTATTGTAGTTTTATCTTTTAGTTGGGCTTGTATTCCGGCCCCTTTACATTCATTACACACTTTTAGTGTTGTAGTATTACTACGTAGTTTGCATCTTATCAGGTTTCTTTTCTGTGTGTTTTCAGTTTTAAAGGAAATTACTTCCCACATTCGTGGTTATTCCTTTCTGGTTCTAGTCGCCAACCCCTATCCAATGGAAGGCAGGAATGGGGTAGTTACAACATGTGCCCTAGGGGATGGGTCGTGACGTGTTCCCACAACTTTCTCTACATTTTGGCATAACCGATGTTATTCCTTGTCTCTCACTCCATGCATAGATCATATGTTCTTATAAATTTCAGAAAGGGATTATCCTCATGAACAAGGAATTAACATACAAGATATATCCATCGTGATCCTAAATTCAGGAGCATAAAAGGAACACCGATAGTCCTCGCCGTGTGATAGTAAACTACACGGCCAATGTCATTTTTTAGGATATTAAACTACAAGATTCTTTGAAAACTATGTGTAGCATTATTCTTTTCATCCAGAGATACATAGGGACACTATTATCTCTAATCATATTCCTAGCTACAATAGTCAATGGAAATAATCCCAACCCTTACATATGGGTTAGAAATGTGAAGGGTATTTCCCATTCAAGGACTATGTGTGACTTGATTCTTTCTCTCATAGGATAAGTATTGACACCTGAATTTAAAACACTAAACCCGGTCATGAAAAAAAATATAAATCCTCCACCATTTTTTTGTATGGGTCATACATATGTAATAGACAGTATATAGAACTACATGTGGCTTGATTCTCATCCTTATGACAGACATAGTGACACTCAGTATTCCATCCTTGGGTCAATCTGCAATATGTACTAGCATTCTCCTCAGTCCATCTACATCCTTACCACATGATGCTAAACTACCTAGTATTCCATGTACAATTTAAGGCTTGGTTTATGTTGAAAATGGATACCTAGTGACACCTGGACTTCCATCCATGGGTTGATATATAAATCCCCCTTTTCACATCAGGTCCTGTATCCTTACCGCATGACGTTAAACTGAAAGGAAATATATCTTTAATGGATGATGTTAAACTACACAAAAAATTTCATTACCACATGATGCTAAAATAAACAAAAAACATACTTACTATATGAAAATAAAATGCATGACACACATCCTTACTCAATGATGGTAGGAATCACTGAAGCAAATATGTCCCCGTTACATGATAATTAACTATGCACACCACCAATCGTATTTCACTCCTTATCATAGGGGTACAATAACCTTACCCCATTCAACCAAAATATGTGGTGCATACATCATATTTTAAAGCATCTCAATCCATATCCATAAATCAGGCAAAGATAAACTCATGTTACCAAATCATTTCATGGACCTGCAATGAATATTTGGCTTCAAGTAACCTTTTCTAGTCTTTGAATACATTCCCATGGCTCCTACATATGTGGATATGGTCATCAACAAAATGAGCCACTCTATAAAATAGAAAATTCAATCCTTATGATCCCGGAAACCACTGCGGAAGAACTCAATACCTTTGTGTGATTTGAACCTCTCCTAGTATGACTATTGCATGACATCACTCATGATCTAGAGACCTCAATCCGTGATTTACAATATGTAGAACTCTTTCTTAGGAGGATTATGGGCTACCCTTGACCAAGTTTATCCTCATAAGGATCTTGTGTATCATCCTCCATGTTAGGTCAATGTGTGACATGATCATAAACTTCCTACACATTGGTCAAAGATGCATGACATAAAACTCTAACCTATAGTGGTCCAAATCAGAAGAACATAAAATACTAATGAAAGAGACACAAAAACAGTCAGGTTGAAAACCCAAAAAGGGTTGTCTAATAGAAATTCTTGTATTCTCTATCTTTACTATTCAACATCATAGTTTAAGAAAAAAAATTGGTGTAGATAAATATGGAATAAATTTTATACGGTCTACCCTATTACCCTAGTAAAATAAAATCTATGCTTTACCTTCCCCTCAGTTAATGGATTATTTAGATTACTGGTTTCCACATCTCATCTCCCTAAGAATATATTCTCTATATATTTTCCCACCATTTAGGGTACTCAAACCCTTCGTGGATCTTAAACTTTCCATAAATCACACATTAGAATTTTGGGTTCCTCGAATCATCATAACCTTCAATGGACCCTCGAAAAGATACACGGCCTCAAGTAACCTTTTCAAGACTATGAATACATTCCCATGGAACCTACATATGTTCTGATGGACTTCAACCAAATGCAACATTATAAAAAATGACATTCCAATCCTTGTGAGCCATCACACTCTATTGCATAACTCAACTCCTCTATGTGATATAAACCTCTCCAAGTATGACTATCCCATATCATTATCCTGACTCAGACACTTTAGTTTGTGACTTACATTGTCCACACCAAACCATCGAAGTGGATTCAATATCCTCGATGTAGTGTCATTGTGTTTCATAACCTTTTTCAAGGATGGAATGATACACTTCACTCACTACCCTTTGGTGGACCACACCTTGGGATCTGAAACCTCATGGCATAGGGACCATGATTTATAATCAAGAGATAAATTTACATAGGGTTCCAGAACACTTCCTATATAGCCATCCTTATATACCCAACCTCATCATCTGTATGTTTGAGTCTTCAAAAATATTTCATAGACCTCTGATATGAGTGTAGATCAAAGTTTTCCTAGCATGATATCAATGCATAAGGTCCTTGAACCTCCATCTGATGTCATCACCTCATTTCCATAAATGAGAATCAATCATTTTGAGCAATAGAAACTCCATGGTGGAACCTAGAATCTGAAAGTGTAATGGGATATACCTGGAATATTTTCACCCTCTCATATTCACAGGATCATACTTTTGGGTTGTGATTTACAACACCCATATTCCTACAATCCAAGTAGGCCTATAATCACTAATATTTAACTATACAAAATATAGTACCTACATAAATCATCCATAACACCTAGAAAAGATTCTTGGAATCAAGGAACCTTTTCTTGACTATGCATACATTCTCATAGATCCTACACATGTGCTTTTTTCCATCAACCAAATGTGTCACACTGTAAAATTTTATTGTTGATCCTTGTGATCCCTTGAAACACCATGATAGTACTCAACACCTCATAGTTTTTTGAGTGATTCATAAATATTTGGACTTCATCCCATGATCATCGATGAGGATTGAGCTAAAAGACCATAAACTAAATAAATATGAGGTTCGAGCTAAAGGACCCTAAACTAAAGAAACATTATGTCCGAACATAAAGACCGTAAACCAAAGCAATATCAGGTTTGATCTAAAATTCCATAATTTAATGCATTATTAGACATAATATAAAATATCCTAAACTAGAACAATTTTATCTCTGATCTAAAGGATCCTAAACTAAATCAACATGTGAATCGGGATAAATGACAACAAACTAATGCTAGACCACAATTCAGTCTTTTAGGACTTATAAGGCCCGCTATACGACCTTAGAAAAATCAATATATGCTCACCCAGCATATCAAGTTTAGAAATTAATAGACAAAACTCCCTTAAGAACATATATCATTCCAAATTATCCTTCAGAAAAGTAGGTGATCTCAAAATAACTCAAGTATAATCATTAGTAAGGGACGTCGTGTTAGTGGTAATTTAAGGGAACCCTCATAAAGAAAATTTTTAAATAAAATAATTCACATTTTCATGATGATACATGGAAAATGGGTATCATTGATGATTATTATAATATTCTAGCAATGATATGATGTGCTTATTGAAGAAGAAAAAAACTGTATAGAAATGTGAAATGTTTGTAATGTCCATATATATTATGCAAAAAATGAGGGTGGAATCTCCAAATTTTGGAGTCTCTTGAAAGACTCCACAAAAATTAGATTCATTATAATGTTCAAACTATGAAACATGTTGATTGGCTGCACCAATATGTACAAAAAGACTCTGACGAGAAGAATCAATGGAATGATGAAGTGCCACTCCCCCTACCTCTTCTGATTCCACACCTGGACAATGTTTCCTGACCAAAGTAGCCAGCTATTTAACCCTATTCTGAGTAGAATCTAATGAGGATAAGGATGTATAAAGATCAATCATTGAATGAATAATTATCTCCTTACATCTCCATCTTTTAATGTTTAATGCATTGATTTCATCTTGTAGTTCAGATATCAGGTCATGATGTTACTCTAGTGCCTCTAATGTCACCCTTATATATCGAGTGAGGTGAGCCTCATCCAGAAGATCGTGCAGATCCTATTTACATGAGGCAAGATCTAACGGAGTCAAAAATATTTCTTTATAATTTCATATAGAGGAATACGATCAAAACCATCCACCACTAATTCACGAAACTTTTGGTAAAGGCGTTCCCCTTGGTCGTGAAATAAATACAAAGGGTGTCTCAGTGATCAAGGCATGAATTTTTTTTCACATCATCCAATGTTGTGCTTGATCCTCTATGACTGATGGATTAGGCAGTACATATGAAGGAATTGTTGAGTCAATAAGTTTTTCCTTATGACTTTTCCATTCCTTCATGTTTGGGGGAGATTGTTAAGTCAATAAGGTATCCTTATGACTTTACAATTCCTTCTTGTTTTGAAAATCACAAACACCTTATCTCAAGGAAAATTTCATTTTACCCTATGTTTTACTTCTATAAGGAAAATTTTCCTTCCCCAAGGAAATTTATCCTTACCATGTTTTTCCTTGTTCATTATCTTATGTAAGTGACAAATTAGGTTTCATTTTTAAAGACTCAAAATCATATAATTATTAGATAAAGAACATTATATTTTTATACTCTGAATTTAGACTCCATGTTCTCTGAATTCAGACTCTGAACTCTTCTGAGTTATGACACCGAGTTCTCTGAATTCAGACTCTAAACTCTTCTGAGTTCTGAATCCTAGTTCTCTGAATTCGGACTCTGAAGTCTTTTGAGTTCTGACTCCGAGTTCTCTGTATTCAGAATCCGAACTCTTCTGAGTTCTAACTCTGAGTTCTCTGAATTCATACTTTGAATTCTTATGAGTTCTAACTCCAAATTATAATGAATTAAGACTCCAAACTTTGTAAGTTTAGACTCCGAAATCTCATGAACTCTGAATCTGAACTTTGTAATTTCTGACTCCAAATTCTCATGAACTCTAACTCTTAACTTTTTATGTTCAGGTTCCAAATTCTTTTGAATCCAGATTCTGAATTTCCATGAATGTCAAACTCTGGAAATCTATAGAGTTCTGGTTCTAAATTCCTTAGAAAACAGAATCGTAATATCCTTGTATTATAGACACTGAATGTGTTTTTTATTAGACTCTGATCTTTCAATTTTTTTACATTCCGAATATTTGATTTTGGTTATGGAACCATATTTTTTGCTTACACTTTTTCTTGTTATAAAATGATTTCATGCATTCAGTTACTAACTAACCGTTTTTTGAGTGACACATGTACAAGTCTCTCCAAAATTCATGGAAAAATATGACTGTTAGAGGAGGGAGATGACCGTTCGTGTTGTGCCTATAAATAAGAGCTCATTTGAAAGAGCTCAATACTATTCTATGAATCTAGAGATTACATGATGTTGAAGTGATTTATAGAGAGATACTCTCATTATTAGTGCATATTGAACTTCTTTTTCATATTTTCTTTGTGTGACTCTAATTGTTGTTGTGTACAATTGAGGGCTTCTGGGGATAGGAAGATAGAGGTGTCGACTACCTTGAAGTTGAGGGCTTCCTTACTAAGGAAGATAGAAGTGCTTACTACCTTGATGTTGAGGGCTTTCAGGGATAGCAAGATATACTCTGATATTCGTATCGAGGGATTATCCTAGTTTGTGTAAGACTGACTTTATTAAAATTATAAATCAAGGGACCTTTATCCAAGATTGTTTGATACCCTTCTCTTTGGGTTAAAAGATTTACTACTTGTCAGATGTTCTGTTACATGTTTTCCGCTGAATTTTGTTATTTAAGGAAAGTATAACAGTCTTATACTTTCTTATACTTCTACTCTGATATAGTAATATTTTATTCTCTTTAAGTTAGAATATTTGTCATTGTAAACTTTTGTTAACTTTATTTTCTGGAATAACTTTCTCAGAATCATATTTCTGGAATTAATCAAGTGTGTAGAACTTGAGGTTTTGGAATTACCTTGATTAACCATGTTAAACATAACCATCTTTAAAAGTTCCAAAAGAATTTTTTAAAGTGTACAATTCACCCCCCCTCTTGTATATTGAGCATCTATATCATTAGATACTACAATCAATATCTTCATTTATTATTTCGATCCTATATTTGGTATTATAGAGTATATCATACTCACATACCATCTTAAAAATTGGTATTAGAGCAGGTCTTTAAAACACTTATATTCACATATATGTTTTCATTTCTCAGTTATCATTGTTCTATCTTTTAGCATGCTTAGGAATATTATCCTTGAATCTGAAATTTTTCTATTAACATGTTTTTGTGGAATGATTTTTCTTTAAGATGGCAGGAATCAATGTTGGTTACATAGACAATATCACTCCAACATAACCACCTATTTTTTATGGGAATGATTACGAATATAGGAGAGATCACATGAAGACATTTATTATAAATACTGGAGTTGATAATTTTTTTATGCTTACAGGAGGATATAAAATCCCTGTCAAGGAAGTTAGTAACTTCACCTATCAAAAAAACAATGAGTATCTACTGAATTATAAGGTACGAAATACCTTGCGTTGTTCTATGATGATATATATATATATATATATATATATCCAAATTTCATCTTGTGAAGTAGAAAATTGAATTTGGATGAAACTTGAAGTTACTCACTTTGGAACTTCCAAAGTAATTGAAACAAGAAGAGCCATGCTCAGAGCTGAATATCATGGTTTATTCTTTCCTGGAGAACCCATATGTAAGGTGAAAAAAACATTCATGACTTTTGTGAATAGTTTACAATTAATGGGTGAGAAATGATTATATGATGACGCTCTTATTGATAAGATCATAGACATTATTCCCAATGAGTGGGAATCCCAGAGGACTTGTATTGATGAGAACAGAAAGGTTACTCAGATATATCTTAAGGGACTTTTTGGAACTCTTCTTCAACATGAGACCAGAATGAAGAGAGATGATGATAATGTAAAGAAGAAGAATCGGAATGGCAGTGTGGATTTTACTACAACTTCAAATCATATGAAAGACAAAACTCTGGAGAGAGTTACTAGATCCAAATCTAAGAAGATTGTTATTGAATCCGAATCTAGTGGAAGTGAATCTTTGGAAAATGAGTTACAAAATCATGCTTGAAGGATGAATAAGATTGTTGAATAGAAGAAATTTCAATCTAGATATAAGAAGAATGATTGGAAATATGAGAAAGATTCAAGAATTACATGATATGAATGCAAGAGAGCTGGACATATAAGGCCTGATTGTCCTATTCTTATGAGAAAATAAAGAAAGAGAAATCATTATGAGTGAAATATAAAGAAGTACTACAATTCTAAAGATAAAAAAGTCTTGAAAGCTAATGACACCTGGAGTGCCATTGGTGGAAACTCGTCAGATGATTCATCATATTACAAATCTTCAAGACAGAAGAATCTCATTCTAATAGCCAGACTAGCTATTGAAATCATTGCTTTATGGATAAGGTACACAATGCTAAATCTATGACCAATGTTTCTTTAAATGAAAATTATAGTAATGATAAATATTTTGAATCTTATGATGAATATAATACTTTACCTACCTATGAAAAAGTTTTATGGTTTGCTAAACTCTTTGAGATTGAGAATTCAAAACTCCTGAAAAAGCTTGATAAAGAAATTTCTAGGAATAATATTCTTACTAAGGAAATATCACATCTTTCTATATATCTTGATAAGAAAATTATTGATTTTTAAAGTAATTAAAAAATTCTTGTGGATGTAAATTTTTAGAAGAATAACTTTTATATGTATCTAGAAAACGTAATTTCTACAAAAAAATGTTTATGAGCCTAAATCTAGTTCCAAATAAATTTTTTTTGAAGATAAGGACTTGTTTATCAAACTGAAATATGAAATTTTTTCCTTGAAGAAGTGTTTTTAAAACATTACCTAGGTAAGGAAAATTTTGATAAGATGTATTCTCAAATCCGACCTCTAAAGAATAATTCTGGATTTTGTTATACTAGTTATAAACCAATTTTTAATAACAATTATTTTGTTCCTCAAAGTGATCCATTATGTACTAAGTGTCAGTGCGGTGGGAATTGGGAAAAAAATTGTTCCATAAACCAATCTCAGTCCTTTGGATTTCATAAAGGCTATTTTCTAGGAAAATGTGGGTGCCTAAGATTTTTCTTTCTAAAATTTCTGGATCCAAGAATGTTTGGGTTCTGAAAGTCAAACTCTTTTGTTTTCAGGAAAATAGAGAATGTACCAACAGCAATACTTGGTACATGGATAGTGGATGTTCCTGACATATGACTGGTAACAAAAACTACTTTGAAAATATCATCAAGGCGAAATGAGGAAGAGTAACTTTCAGAGATAATGCTTAGGAAGAAATTATTGGTATAGCTAACATCGTTCTTCTTGTAAAAACAATAATTTCCAATGTTTTATTTGTTAAGGGTATTAATAATAACCTCATTACCATAATTAAATTATTTCATGAAGGTTACCTTGTGAATTTTAGGAATTGCAAGTGCTTAGTTCACAATTACAAGGAAGATTTTATTCTTTCTACCCATAGGAAAGAGAATGTATACACACTAAACATAGAAGACCTTTGGAGCCAAGATCTACCTTGACTTAGGTCAATGGAATACCATTTTTGGTTATGGAATTGAAGGTTAGGTCACTGTAACATTAAGAACTAATGAAATCATTCTAGGAAAATATTAGTTATGAATATACTGGAGCTTTGATTTTATTCTTCAAAAGTTTGGGACCCTTGTCAATAGGGAAAGAAACAAAAATCAAGTTTTAAATCAGTAGGTTAAGTCTCAACAACTGATGCATTACAGTTACTGCATATGGATCTCTTTAGTCCTATACAAACTAGAATCATTGGAAGCAAGTATAATGTATTTTTTTTAGTTGATGATTACACTAGATTTACGTGGGTCTATTTTCTAGCAAAGAAGCCTGAAGACCTCTCATATTTTAAATGTTTTAGATCCAAAGTTAAAAATGAGAAAAAATCATTCATTGAAAACTATTCATAGTGATCATGGTGGATAATTTCAAAATTCTGATTTTGAAACTTTTTTTTCGGCATTACTCACAATTTCTCAGCACCAAGAACTCATCAACAGAATGTTGTTGTTCAAAGAAGAAATAGAATTCTTCAAGAGATAACAAGAACCATGTTGAGAGAATATTTTATAGAAAGATATTTTTGGTATGAAGCTGTAAGTAATTCTTGTTATACTATAAATAAAGTTTTAATTAGATATTTTCTTAAAAAAACAACTTATGAGTTACGGAATGGTAGAAAACCTAGACATTCATACTTCATGGTTTTTGGTTGCAATGTATTCATTCTAAATACTAACGATAATCTACCCAAATTCACACCAAAATATGATGAAGGAATTTTATTAGGCTACTCCACAACCTCTAAGGCTTATAGAGTTTTCAATAAAAAACACTTGCACTGTTGAAGAGTCAGTACATGCGAAATTTGATGAAACTGATCCCTTTGTTTTTAAACAACCCCAACCTACATATTTGGATGTGTTTTCAAAAACCGATTATCGACCTTTGTTTGAAGATCCTTCTGATAAATAAAATGCCCAAGAAAATGTTTCTGAATCATTTACCCCAGAAGATTTCCTACCCTATGTGGATGAACAGGTTTTACAAAACCCAAACCAGTTATTTCTAAAGAATCATCCTAGTGATAGTATCATTGGTGATGTGAATCAACCTATAAGGACTAGAAGTTCCTTATGAAATTAAGTAGAATATATAGCATTTCTTTCCCAATTATAACCAAAAAGAACTGATGAAGCATTAGGTGATGATGATTGGATAAAAGCTATGCAGGATGAACTAAATGAATTCAAAAGGAATAAAGTTTGGACCTTGGTTGAAAGACATAAGGAAACTTCTGTCATTGGTGTTAAATGGGTCTTCAGAAATAAGTTTAATGAAAATGGAATCATAGTTAGAAGTAAAGCTAGCTTGGTTGCTAAAGGCTGTAATACACAAGAAGGAATACACGATGAAGAAACCAATGCTCCAGTAGATAGACTTGAATCTATTCATATCTTACTTTCCTTTGTAGAATTATTAAATTTAAAACTTTTTGAAATTGATGTGAAATGTGCTTTCCATAATGGTTATGTTCAAGAGGAAGTTTTTTTTGAACAGCCTCCAACTTTTGAAGATACAAAACATCCTGATCATGTTTTTAGACTTATCAAAGATTTGTATGGACTTAAGTAAGCCCCTTCAAGCCTGGTATGATATAATTAAAATATTTTAGCATCAAAATGATTATGTTAAGGGAAATGAAGATCCAAAACTTGTATAAATATTGATACGAAATTTTTTTTTGATTGTTCAAATTTATGTAGATGACATTATATTTGGTTCAAATCATTAATATTTAACTGATTCCTTTGCAGATCTAATGAAATATGATTTTGAAATGAGTATGATGGGTGAGTTAACATTTTTCCTTGGTTTTCAAAATTCCCAAAAACTTGAAAAAATATATAGATACCAACATAAGTATATTAAATATCCTCTTAAAAAGTATGGATATGACAACAATAAGAGTATTAGTACTCCCATTGGTACCTCAAACACATTTGATGTTGATGAAGCTGGGAAACTAGTAGATCAAACATATTTTATAGATATGATAGGAATTTCACTTATACTTGATAGTTAGTCATCCATAAATTTTTTTCAGTATTATTATGTTCAAGATATTAATAAAATCCTAAGGAATCTAATTTAAAGTCAGTGAAAAGAATTTTTCACTACTTAAAGGGAACCATGGATTTAAGACTCTTCTATACTTCTGGAAATGATTTCGTTTTGAAATGTTTTTCAGATGCTGACTTTGGTGGATGCATAATGGATAGAAAGAGTACATCGAGAACTTTTAATTTCTTAGGAGATTCATTAGTTTCTTGGTAATGAAGAAAAACAACACTCATTAGAACTTTTCACTACTGAAGATGAATATGTAGTAGTTGGATGTTGTTGTGCTCATGTGTTGTGGATGCAACACACACTCATAGACTATGGTATGAGTTTTACCAAAAAAGAAATTTTATGTGATAATACAAGTTCCATTTCACTTAGAAGAAACCATGCACTTCACTCTCATTCAAAACACATAGATATTAGGCATCACTTTCTTAGGGGTCACAAACAAAAAGGATATATCATTCTTGAATTTGTTGAAATGCAAGTTCAACATGATGATATTTTCAGAAAATCTTTACCCTCTGATATATTTGAATACATTAAATAGATGTTATGAATGATAACCATAAGGTAATCCTCCTTGGTAACTTTCTATTAAACTAATCTCCTTACAGTAAAAAACTCCTTTTTATAGAAGGAGTATATATGCCTGTTAGTATTACAAATTTTTCGTCATGAAGTTTTTTTCCAAAATGATGTTTTTTTTCAAAATTTCCATAATGATGTTTTCCAAATTTTTCATAATGAAGTTCTTCAAAATTTCCATAATAGATTTTTTCAAATTTTTCGTAATGAGTTATTTTTTCAAAATTATTCATAATGAAGAATTGTTATATTTTTTTCATAATGGAAATTTTCGTAGTCAGTTTAAAAAAAAATTATGCTCATGTTTTTTTGGAATCTAAAGTTCTTCAAGAAGAATTTTTCCTCACAATGAATAATTTTCCTGACAATCCGAAAGGTATGTTTTCTTTCTTATGTTTTCATAATCATCATTTACTTGCTGGTATTTTATTTTCTATTTTAAAATTTTCAGATTCTTGTTCACTTAAATCCGAATGATTTTTGTAAAAAAACTCAAAATATCAGATTCTATCAAGATTTCCTTGCGGCTATCATATGAACCGTTATATCTGATCATAATGATTTCCAGCCATTGGATTGAGTTTGGAAGATGAATCGTTTTTTCTAACAGCTATATAAAGGACCCCCGAAGGGTTGTCCCACAACGATCTAAAGCTCTCGTGTGTTGATGTTCTGACCTTCTACTTATGCCCATTCTGAACTTCTTAGATTTTTCTCAATTCTGAATGTCTTCAGAAGAATCCTCTTGAAATATATGTCTACTATCAAGCCAATTTTGGAATGGCAGGTATATAGAGAAAGGATGGTGCATCCGAATTTCTTCAATAAGTATGATTTGATTATTTCAAATAATATTAAGCTGAATAGATGAGAGAGTGTTTGTATATCAAATCTAGGTACTCAAGATTTGGTGTATCATGATATTATTATTGATTTTTATGAATCAGTTGGTTTTTTAAGGAATAAGGCAGATATAAGTTTTTATTCAAAAGCTATGGAAAGTCCTATGCTCTTTCGTATACAGAGGCAACTAGTTTGGTTGGAGTTCCATTTGAAGGGGAAGCTGGGTTCTGTTCCCATATGTTTCCAGATGTTCAAGGAAGTTTTGTCAAGGTGAAAGCTATAAAGTGTCTCAGTCATACATATTTCTAGACTCCAAAGATTTATCACCTCTCTAAAAATTATAGTATCCTTGAATTATGGGTTTAAGGTTTCATTATTCTGAGAAATGGTTAAAAGGACACCTTGATGAAAAGTGACATGTAAACCCCAGATTTTCTGGTGAATTTAATGAAGATCAATTTGGTTAAGAATATTCCCATTATGATAGAGAATATCATGAATGGAAACATGAAGGCTTAGATTATAATGTATCATGATATTCATTCCAAGTTGATTGTTCGGTGTCTAGAGTCTTTCAAAATCCCTTGCAGTTCAAAGATGAGGAATTGAAAAGCCATGCTAATCATGGATTATACTCTCAAAAGGATAAAAGTTGGTTATTCTGAGGAAACCATATAATTCTATGATCTACTAGTAGAAGAGGCTGAAGATTTTCCAAAAGAACAAGAAGTGGCTAAACCATCGAAAAAGGCTGGAAAGAAGAGAAAGTTGGAAGAATTAGAAGAGGAAGATAAAACACCAAAAGCTAAGGAAGCTCAATCTGCACCTCCAAAAGCTAGGAAACAAATATCCTATCTAGATGTGGTTGTATCCAAGTGGAGGGAAGATAAGAGAAATCAAAATGAAGGAGAACCATAGTTTGGCTTGGATCCTGCAGAAGCTAATGCTTTAAAAGAAAAGACAGCTAATGAGCTTGAGAAGCAAGCTAATGAAACGAAGCAAAAGAAGAAAATGGCCATGGCTGAAATTATTCAATCCCTTCCGAGGGATACTGATAAAGAATCTGAGAATATCCCAGTACCAAAATATTTCTTTGTAGAGGCCTTAACTGAGACACCGAAGAAGAAATTTCTCACTCCAAAAAAAGTACAAGAAATGATTATTGAAGAAAAAGAAGTTTTGGAAGAATTATATGAATAAGAAAGTAGTGGTGACACCAAAGACATAATAAAGTATGTTGAAGACATTCATGAGAAGGAAAGTGCATCCAATAAATTCTCAATCCGTACCTCTCAAGCCGGATCTTCAAAGCTTGATACTCTTGGGTTAGACGAAAAACTTGATGATAAAGTGAATAAGCTCACTGAGGAAGAAAGTTATAATAATCATTTCATTCACCCTAAAGATGTTGAGTCATGAGCTGAAAAGAATAAGATATATGAAGATCAAATTTTTTAGTTGTCTAACAGTGAACATGAATCTCCGGATGAGGAAGTTATTCTGAGAACTGATAAGGGGAAACAGTTGGTTGTGGATACACCTCCTAAAGTTGTTTTAAAGAAGAAGGAAGTTGTTGGATCTTTGAAGAGGAAGCATTTTGAGCTAGAGAAAGATCCCTCACCAAGAAGAGTCTCAGATTCGGAATCATCATCCCTAGGGCATGATTTCATCATTCAATCACTGAAGAAGCTTGTTGTCACCATTCCGATCATTCCAAGCAGTGACTCGATATGTCAGATGCTCCAACACAGCTTGAATCAAAAATCAGATTCAATATCCATGGTGATGGATAAGTGTGTAAATCTTGAGGCTGATTTCAAAATCTACTTCATTTAATATGATTCCCATAAAATATTTTGTAAGAAAGTGGTTAGCTGGTCAAAGAGGATTGTTGAAGATTTGAGAGTGCATGATGAGTTTAAAGATGGTGTTAAGGATGCTTTTGATATTTAATATGGAAATTCGGGGATCTAACGAA
The DNA here is from genome assembly GCA_963277665.1 of Viscum album. Lineage (NCBI taxonomy): Eukaryota > Viridiplantae > Streptophyta > Magnoliopsida > Santalales > Viscaceae > Viscum > Viscum album. The sequence goes on from OY728146.1 coordinate 531,763,532, forward strand.
TATCTTTGAGGAAAATCTAACTCTTAAGATGAATACTCAGATTCAATAGGTAAAGGATCTGAATGGGAAGCTATATTCTGTTGCCCAAAGCTAGAAAAGAGAAAGAGATCTTCAGATTGAGATTGAATAAAATATTGTTAAGTAGGAAGAAGTCCTCAAAGCTCAGATATAGGTTCTTATGGCTCAGGATGAACGAATCAAGGCCTTAGAGAAAAAATCTGAGGATTATGATTAGCTCCTAAAGCAAGCAGAGGACGATCACAAGGAACTCAAAAAGATGAAAACCATAGTGAAGAAATTGATACCCAAGGAGAAGGATGGAATGTAGATCCAATCTGATATATTTTTGTATTCTTTCTTTGTTCAAATTCTTCCTATCTTAATGGAATTTTGGTTCCTCATTTTTGTTTGGTTACTTTGTAGTAATATTTTAGCTACTATAATTACTTTTACATTCCCTCAAATTTATTTTGAAAATCAAAAAGGGAGAGAAAGTCAAAAATAATACTAAGAAAAGAAGAAATGTATCTATGTAAGGGGGAGTTTATCTACGGGGGAGTTTTAATTATCGAAATTTACGTAATCAAGATAATGAAAAATCTCATTCCGTGTAATACCTCGACCCCAGTTACCTAGAGTCGGTGCATTATTACATAACATTGGCATGATCACCAAAGATCAAGTCTCAAAAGTTCGATTAGTTTAGTATCCTTAGAAACAGTAGATACATTACATCATAATGTGAATAACTACAATAACATGGTCTCCATAGTCCTCACTCATATCCCCTTCAGACTATCCCTGTAGGTCAGTCATAAAATATTTCTTCAAATCCTGGAAAAATTAAAACATAGAAAGAGGTGAGCTCAGATGCTCAGTAAGGATAACAATATAGTGGAAACATTCATGAATAAACATAAGCATTTAAGGCAATGTATAACTAAAAAATGCCTTTTAAACGTGAAATTAAGCAGAATATGGAAAAAATAAAATGAAATAATGCCATTTACTTATTCACATGGATATTCTACTAGTCAAATAATCCCATGCAATATCAATAACCATGTTCATAATGATGGAATGCATATTTCCAGACTATCATAACCATGTAGCCAAGGCCTCATGCCAAGACTACAAATAATTTTTTGTCAAGGCCTCATGCCAAGACACTAGTTTGTCTCATGTGACCTACCAATGCATCGAGGAGCTATAGCGGGATCCACCCATCACTTATTAAGTCCAATTCATTCCTCATATGAACAGGTTTAAACATATCATAAACCATAACATAATCGTATCACATAAAAAATGCATAAAGGAAACTTAACATTTCCACATTTAAATCACAAGATATCAATACAACACATTGATATATGAAAAACACTTTCAAACCCATTTTCAATACCAAAATTAAAGAAAATTAGAACTTGGTATTTATTTTTCATTTTTAAAAAAAGTTATGGCTTGTAGAGGAAGTCGAAACTCAAATAAAGGTCACGGCGTTGGAGAAGTCGTTTTCTCCACATACGTACGACAAAAAACATTCCCTGTTTTTGTTTATTAAAATTCTTCGTATAAAAAAGATTCCTTTTGAATAAACATGAAAGTCAAAGGGGTTTATACACCGTATAAAAGAAAGTTGTGTATAAAATAAAATATGCCTCAATGAAAGGAGATTGAGATGAATTCCCTTACAAAGATAATTTTTTAAATAAAATAGATCTATTATGTGTATTCACTATAAGTACACATAATGAATGTATAAATACAAGATATGACATAATAATATCATGACATAATCTGAAAGTATGAGATTAACCCAAAGAACAAAAATTGGGTTAAGAAGTTCCCTTACCTCATGCCCAACTTGACTCAATCATTATTTAATCTCCTGAATAATAAACTAGACTTAATATCTACATTCTTAAGAACCTTTTTCAAGTTCATTATCCCTTTTTTATCACTTATTACCCTGTTCTAGAAATTATGTATACATTTAAGTTAATACCGGTCGTTTATCGATCTTTGGTACTTGAGTCAAAAATAAACTTCTTAAAATTACAAGTTGTTCATGTGGTAAAATATCCATTATATCAAAAATTATATTCATTATGTAGATAACATATATATCATATATATCCATTATATATATGTATTTATAATATTCCATAACATTTAGAGGTAAGAAATGAGATGCACCGTTCATGGAGATGGTAAGTCGTACGTATGAATAAACACTACCTTCATTTCTATTTCGTATTTAATGGAATGAAAGCATAATTATATAAAGGTATATTATTATTCCAGTATAATATCATATATAATATCATTTACTCCATCCTTTATACATCCCACATATGGCATTAACGATTCAGTTCACTTTGAGGGGCGGTAGTCCGCACTTCCTAAAATGAAATTATTACATTTACCCATAATGGAAATCATAAATGTTTGCCATAAATGAAAAATACAGAAGCATAAGGAAAACATAAACATAATATATATCATATATAAAAAAAATTTCATCATAATGGCCACCATGGGAGGTGTTAAAATAAGATTTAACAATCATCGTTTCGTGAGGCAGTAATTCACCACCCATTGAAATAGTATGTTCTTTAACCATTGGACGTAGGTGTGTGTAAGTGTAAATAAAATAATTCTCATAAAAACATCCTAGTATATTGAATATAATTTTTTTTTACAAAATAAAAGAATAAAATGAGTTTAGGGGGTTAGAGAAGCAAAATAAAACAAACCAACCTAAGTGAAAACATTACCATTAAATCGGGTAACTCCCCTCGGTTTGAACCAAAATGGTATCTTGGACAGCTTTCTGCCTAATGTAAGGGTTATAGGATGAAGGGAGGAATGTTGAGAGAGTATTTGGGAAGATTTTGGCCGAGACAAATGGATTTTATGGTGTGAGTAAGGTGGTAGAGGTGGGGGCCATTTATAAAAGGAGAGGAGGGGCACTCTTGGAAAGTCATGAAATGTTACATTATTATGAAGTGCATTTCGGATTTCAAAGGCCCCACAATTATATATTTCGAGGATAAGGTGATACGGGTTCTAAATAAACTCATCCAATAGGTTTTTTACAACTATAAGTCTTATATTTTACATTATGTTTTCATTTTATTTAAATCGTTAATTAATGAGGTAATCGCTACATCATCATGGTGTCATAAAAAAATTAATTTATATAATGTCTAAAAATTAAAAAAAATCATTATGTAGGAAATTGTTTTAGATTTCCAATGCATATTTATAGTCGAAAATTTAACTTATATATCCCCATGTAATATTTTTTTTGTAAAATAACACATGTTTGTGAAAATTTTATTTTTACTTTAAATAAAACGTTACTAATGTCATTTTCTTACCCAAGTGGCTCCATGGGGTCCCCAAGTTGACCCATGTATTTTCATGGTCGGCCATGACTCATCCAATAAGGGTGGGACAAGTGTAAAGGCAATTTCATATTATTATAACATTATATTTACCTTAAATTACACTAATTACCTTTAATCGAGATTAATAGAACTTAAATGTTACTATTCACCAACAATTATTTTAATCCCATTGAACCAAATTTTACTTCCAAATAACAATTATGTATGTAGGATTTTTAAAATTTAATACACAGAAGTGGTAAATTTTCATTTAAACAAAAAATCATTTTTTTAACTACCACTTAGTGGTTTCACTATTCATCAAAAATTGAAGTTTTTCATAAAAATACCAAAAGTTAACCCTAATATATAATTGATATTCTGAATTCAAAAATGATTTCTATTTTACAAAATTCCAAACACATAAGTTGAATTAATTAATTTTATAATTAATTCTCGCTGTCAAAACGAATAGCATGTTTTTAAGAAACAATATCAATCAAAAGATTGAGAATTGTTTATGTCCAATTTCAAAGTGAAATTAATTCTAATGACCACCATTGTATAAAATGGTAAAAATATATTCTAATTTTACTTTAAAACCACTAAATATTATAATTTATCACTATAAATTATTTTAATTAAAAAATTTGTTTTTAAGTATTTTTTCCTATTCAGAGAAAATTGGAAGTTCTTAGAAAATTACAAAAAATTAAACTTAGGATAATTTTTATATTATGAATACAAAAATGAAGACCATTTTGAAATAAAAAATTTATATAATTTCAAAAATTGGGTATTACTATTCATAACAGCTACTTTGATTGGTCGCGGTGTGTTAGGATCTCGAACTTGTGTATAATGCATGCTATTGCATTATTGAAAGAGAAGCGTATCACAAAAGCATGGGTTGTTACATTCTCCCCTCCTTCAATAAATTGTGTCATCGTAATTTGAAAATTTTCTTCTAAAATAAAATGTTCAAAGTAGAAAATACCTTTGTGGAAAGCCCACATCGGAAATAGGGTTAATAAAAATATATCTTTAAAAGAAATAAAGAGAAGTACAAAGGCCACCTAAGATAGCCCATACTAGGATCCTATGAAAATATGGATATAGATGAGAAAAAACCATCAAGGTCTGATGGAGAGTTGTAGAAAACTGGATTAGGAGAAAGTTAACTACAATAAAATCACAAACTTTTGATTGGTTAAACGGTCACTGATTCCCCAGTAGGAAAAGTTAACCGACAATGTTTTTGTTTTATGTTACCTTTCATAAAGTTGAGGAATTTATTTAAGAGATTTACTAAGAACATAATGAAATATACATACTTGTCATGTAGAATTTCATTCTTTAATAAATTTTTACCACAAACCCATCATTCACTCAAAAAGATAATAGAACTCAAAAATATTATATTAATCCTAATCGTATTGGGTTAAAAAATTAAATTTATAATTCCTCTATCAGAACTAAAAAACTACATTATACACTCTAGGGAATTCATGTAGTCCAGTGGTAGGAGATAAATCCCAATCGCACTATGGTTGTGGGTTCAATTCCCATAGCTTTGTCCGACACAACAGGTTGTCACACGGTCCGCGTGTTGTCCTTTTTATAAATATCCAAAAACAACCTTAACAATAGTATCCAATGTAAAATATAATCCATTCCAACCTTTATATTTATCCAATATACCTATGTCCAGAAATTCTCTAAAAGGTCTCTAAATTCCAAAATCAATTATAACATCAGGTTCCCCAAACAATGTAATGTTTCTCTTAATTTCACATATTAAAAATATGATTACCTTCATCATATTAAAAGAATAATGAAAACAACAAGTACTACAGTAAAATGCTAATATATATCACATTATTCTTATAACCAGAATATAATCCTTGAGTCCAAATGAACCAATACATTAATTATTCTACTTCAATTGTAGTAACAACATAAGATTGGCTTTGATCCCTTGGAATTTTCTGAGGTAAGTTTCCTTGGCGTTTATGGAATTCATTTGCATAATGGCCCATTTCCCTACAATTGTAGCATTCAACATTGATAGCCTCTCTCTTTCCCTTGCAAGCACGAGCTAGGTGACCTTTTTCTCCACATTTATAACAAAATCTCATTCCTTTTAGGCAAGTACCGAGGTGATTCTTCCCACAATTATCACATAATGGACAATCCTTCATTCCCTTTTCCCTTTATCTGTCTATTTTTCAACCATTCTCTTCTTCTCTTGATTTACTTTATTGTCATAAGATTTAGAGAATTCCTTTTCTTTCTTGATAGCACATGAGACTATATCTTCGTAAGTTGAGAAAGATTGTGATACTAATGCTCGATAGAGAAATGGGTTTAACCCATCAAAGAAATGATCAATCTTACTTCTTGGGTTACGTATATAATCTGTAGCATGCCTCACTAACCTTGTAAAGTTAGCCTCATACTTTGCGATATTCTCATCCTCCTTTTGCCTTAGACTCAGAAATTTTCTTTCCATATCTGCTCGATGGTCACGAGGAAAGTATTTTTCTAAAAAAATATATTTATACTCCCTATATTCTATATTAGATACTTCTTCATCTTCTTTTTTGTTTTAAATAAATGACCACCGTTGATCAGCATCTCCAGTGTGGCGGTAAACCGCCATGATAACTTTTTCCCTTTCATTACTCCTCAAGGCATGGAATATTTTCTCTAGGGAACTTATCCATTGCTCAGGTACTAATGGATTTGTACTCCCATTGAATGTTGGTGGATTCTACCTCATGAAGTGATCTAACATTGATCCTCTATGCTGCAGATCAGGGTTCTCTATACGAGTAAGGTTATTATTCCTAACCTGAGTGAGTTGTCCCAGTATGGTGATATGCTGATCAGCACCATTTTTATCACCACCTCCACTATAATTTTCTTGATCAGGAGGGAAATCCCAACATGGAGTGCATGTATTGATACAGTTTCCATTCCTTCCACTAGGCGCCACTTCTAAGCAATGGAATAAACTAGATCAGTTTATGAATCAAAATACATAATTCCATACTTGTAAAATACTTAACATAAATTGAACAGTTTATGGATATAACCCATAATCATAAAAATGTTTTCTTTGAGGAAGTATATACTCATAGACCCTTCATAATGGTTTTTAATGAAAATGGGAATTATCCTAAGAATATACCCCAGGAGTGTCGTAACCAAGAGTGCATCAAGGCTCGTTGTCGTGCACCAGTTCCCGTTCGAGTCTAGCACAAAGTGGTGTTTTTGGGTTTTACCCCGAGGTACATCTCTGCGAGATCCGCCTCTACCTTCTTGTATCCAGACAGGGATGTATTGCTCAGAAATCTCACAAAATCTCTATAATACCAAAATTCTAGGAAGTTCTTCTATACTAATCTTCAAATTCTATCTTAGGGCTATGTACTCTAATCATAGTTTATCTAAATCTAGCTTCCAAGGTTAATACTAAACTGCCTCTGATACCAACTCTAATGCCCTGACCCCAGTTACCCAGAGTCAGTGCATTATTACTTAACATTGGCATGATCACAAAAGATCAAGTCTCAAAAGACCGATTTGGTTAGTAGCCTTGGAAACACTAGATACATTAATAAATCTTACATTACATCATAAAGTGAAAAAAAATACAATAACATGGTCTCCATAGTCCAAACTTATATCTCCTTCAGACTATCCCTGTAGGTTAGTCATAAAATATTTCTTCACATCCAGGAAAAATTAAAACATATAAAGGGGTGAGATCAGATTCCCAGTAAGGAAAACAATACAGCGGAGACATTCATAAATAAACATAAGCATTTAAGGCAATGTATAACTAAAACAGAAGCCTTTTAAACATGAACTTCAGCATAATATGGAAAAAATAAAATGAAATAATGTCATTTACATATTCACATGGATATTCTACTAGTCGAATAATCACATGCAATATCAATGACCACTTTGATAATGATGGAATGCATAATTCTAGACTATCATAACCACGTATCCAATGCCTCGTGCCAAGACTACAAATAATATTTTGTCACGACCTCGTTCCAAGATACTATTTTGTCTCATGATACCTACTGATGCATCGAGGTGCTATTGCAGGATCCACCCATCACTTTTTAAGTCCAATTCATTCCTCATATGTACAGGTTTAAACATATCTAAAAACCAAAACATAATCGTATCGCATAAAACATGCATAAAGGAAACATAAAATTTCCACATTTCAATCACAGGATATCAATACAACACATTAATATAATAAAAACACTTTCAAACCCATTTTTAATACCAAAATAAATGAAAATTAAAACTTGGTATTTATTTTTCATTTTTAAAAAATTTATGGCTTGTAGAGGAAGCTCAAACACAAATAATGGTCACTGCAGCAGAGAAGTCGTTGTCGCCTCATACGTACGGCAAAAAAACATTCCCTTTTGTCATTTAGTAAAACGCTTCATATAATAAATGTTGGTCAGAGTGGATACTCAAGAGAGGGGTGAATTGAGTTCCAATTAAAATTTCTGTTTAAAAACATTGTCTTAAAAACCCCCCAAATAAAATACTGAATTAAACTGTAGTGAATTTATATCAAAGTAAAGGTTCTGTTGGGTTCTCAAGGGATTGAATATTTCCCAATTAATCAAAACAGAAGAGTTTATTAACTTTTTAATCTAACTTACTGGTTTACAACTAATATAAACACTTGTGAGTTTAATTATCAAAGTGACTTTAAAATAGTTTTGGTTTTAAAGTAATTAGCAGCGGAATAAAAAAATAACATTGAAAGAAATATCACAGCAGATATAACCAACAGGTTCAGTCTCAAGACGTGACTTAGTCCTCTAAACAATTTATATAAATTTGATCCACACCTTGGATCGCGGTTCACAATAGTTTACAACTGTCCAGGTCCAAGACCTCTACCACTGTTATTCGTGGGAAATGAAACAACAACAACCAGTTGTCCAGGTCACACACGACCTCTACCACTATTATAGTGGGAAATGAAAGATGTGAAGAGTTTTTTGAGGATTTACAGATCCTCCAGTTAAAGTACAGGAGACAGTGTGTGTGTTAAATACAGCAGATAACACACATTGCTTGAAATGTAAAATAATGAATCACATAGAAGTGATGTAGAGTTTATAAATGGATCTAGTGATTTCAGTGAAGATTTGGACTCCTTGAGTTTGATAAAAAATGGTTCTGAGTCCTCTTCTGGTTTTTTGTCTGAAAAACAGAGTGTCTTCTGCTTAGCATCCAGATTCAGAGATAGTGAAAAATGTAGTCGATGAAGTTCTTCAATGTCCTCGTGAATGTACAAAACTCTTCATGAGTAATCTTGAGTGTGTATGAGCTTTTGTGTCATCTTGTTCGTGCATGTATATCCGTTTGAGCTCTTCTCAGGTCTTCCACAACTATATCATCCACCACTCTTTGCACTCATATGTGTCTCTTTCTCTTTTTGCACCAATAGGGACTTCTTGTATTTATGGCACAAGCTCCAGCAAATGAAATGATTTCTTTTTGCAGGTACGAGGTATGGTTCCCTTACATCCAACAACATTCATTAAATAAATTACAGAGCATTAAAATATACCTAATATGACCGTTGGTTAGATTAAATAAAGATATAGAAATTCAAACAGCTGTTTATGAATATCGGTGAGTCAAGTGATCAGTAGGTCATCAGCATCAACATCGGTGGCTGAACATCGGTGTGTCCTGATCGGTGACTCAGATGATCAGCATCGGTGTGTCATGATCGGTGACTCATTTGATCAGCATCGGTGAGACATCTTCGGTGACTCAGATGATCAGCATCGGTGTGTCATGATCGGTAACTCATTTGATGAGCATAGGTGTGTCATGATCGGTGAATCATATGATCAGTATCGGTGTTTCATGATCGGTGACTCATTTGATTAGAATCGGTGTGTCATGATCGGTGACTCATTTGATCAGCATCGGTGAGACAACTTCAGTGACTCAGATGATCAGCATTGGGGCGACCGTTGTCTTTTGATATGGATCGGTGTGACCGTTCACTTTTTATATGGATCGGTGCGACCTTTGTCTTTTGATATGGATCGGTGCGACCATTGTCTTTTGATATGGATCGGTGCGACCGTTCACTTTTGATATGGATCGGTGAGACCGTTCACTTAACAGAACACAAAGTGTCTGTTTGATCTAGAAGACTTCGAGAATACTTGTAAATCAATAACAAGCATAGTTAAAAACATGATCCAACCGATATAAACAGATTCACTAAAAGATTCTGATTATGTATATGAGAAATCCAACCGGATTAAGTAACGATGATTTGTTATTATTAAAACAGTAATCATAGGAATAATTCAACAATCTTCCAGAGGGCTCAACAAAAAATATTCTTTTTTAATAAACGTAAAAGTCAAAGGGGTTTATACACCGTATAAAAGAAAGTTGTGTATAAAATAAAATATGCCTCAATAAAAGGAGACTGAGATGAAGTCCCTTACAAAGATAATTTTTTAAATAAAATATATCTATTATGTGTATTCACTATAAGTACACATAAAGAAAGTACAAATACAAGATATGACATAATAATATCATGACATAATTTGAATGTTGGAGATTAACCCAAAGAACGGAAATTGGGTTAAGAAGTTCCCTTACCTCATGTCCGACTTGACTCGATCATTCTTTAATCTCATGAATAATAAACTGGAGTTAATCTCTACTTACTTCAGAACCTTTTTCAAGTTCATTATCCCTTTTTTATCACTTATTACCCTATTATGAAAATTATGTAGTCATTTAAGTTAATACCGGTCGTTTGTCGATCTTTGGTACTTGAGTCAAAAATATACTTCTTATAATTACAAGTTGTTCATGTGGTAAAATATCCATTATATCCAGAATTATATTCATCATATAGATATCATATATATCATATATATCTGATATATATGTCTATTTATAATATTTCATAACATTTAGAGGTAATAGATGAAATTCACCGTTCATGTAGACGGTAAGCTGTACGTACGCATGAAGGCTACTTTCATTTCTATTTCATATTTAATGGAATTAAATCATAATTATATAAATATATATTATAATTCCAGTATAATATCATTTATAATATCATTTACTCCCTCCTTTATACATCCCAAATATGGCATTAACGATTCAAATCACTTTGAGGGGGTAGTAGTCCGCACTTCCTAAAATGAAATTATCGCGTTTACCCATAATGGAAATTATCAAGGTATGCGATAAATGAAAAATAAAGAAGAATAAGAAAAACATAAATATAATATACATCATATATAAAAATATTTTCATCATAATGGCCACCATGAGAGGTGTTAAAAGAAGATTGAACAATCATCGTTTCGTGAGGCAGTAATTCGCCACCCACAGAAACAGTATGTTCTTTAACCATTAGATGAATGTGTGTGTAAGTGTAAATAAAATCCTTCTCATAAAAACATCCTAGTATATTGAATATACTCGTGTTTTTTCAAAAGAAAAGAATAAAAATAGTTTTGGGGGTTGGAGATGCAAAATAAAACAAAACAACATAAGAGAAGACATTACCTTTAAATCGGGTAACTCCCCTCAGTTTGAACCGAAATCATTTATTGAAGAGTGTTCTACCTATAGTAAGGCTTATAGGATGAAGGTAGGAATGTTGAGAGAGTATTTTTTCAGAGTTTGGCTGAGCCAAATGGCTTTTATGGTGTGATTAAGGTGGTCAAGGTGGGGGCCTTTTATAAGAAGAGAGGAGGGGCACTCTTTGAAAGTCATGAAATGTTACATTATTATGAAGTGATTTTCAGATTAAAAAGGTCCCACAATTATATATTTCGATTCTAAGGTGATAATTCTTTTAAATATACTCATCCAATAGGTTTTTTACAAGTGTAAGTCTTATATTTTACATTATCTATTTCGTTTTATTTAAATAGTTAATTAATGAGGTAATCGTTGCATCATCATGGTGTCATAAAAATTTTAATTTATTTAATGTCAAAAAATTATAAAAAAAATACCCTGATGTAGGAAATCGTTTTATATTTCCAATTTATATTTATATTAGAAATTTTAACTTATATAACCCCATGTAATAATTGTTTTAGTAAAACAACACATGTTTGTGACAATTTTAATTTTGCGTTAAATAAAAAGTTATTAATGTAATTTTCTTACCCAAGTGGCTCCATGGGGTCACCAAGTTGACCCATGTATTTTCATGGTCGTCCATGAATCATCCAATAAGTGTAGGACAAGTGTAAAGGTAATTTCATATTATTATAACATTATATTTACCTTAAATTACACTAATTACCTTTAATCGCGATTAATAGAACTTAAAAGTTACTATTCACCAAAAATTATTTTAATCTCATTGAACCACATTTTACTTCTTAATGATAATGATGTATGTCGGATATTTAAAATTCAATTCACAGAAGCGGTAAAATTTCATTTAAACAAAAAATCAGTATTTTAACTACCACTTAGTGGTTTCACTATTCATCAAAAATTGATGTTTTTCAGAAAAAAACCAAAAATTCACCATAATCTATAATTGATATTCTGAATTAAAAAATGATGTCGATTTTACAGAATTCCAAACATATAAGTTGCATTAATTAGTTTTATAATTAATTCCAGCAATCAAAAAAAAATAGCGTGTTTTTAAGAAACAATATCAATCAAAAGATTGACAATTGTTTATGTCCAATTTCAAAGTGAAATTAATTCTAATGACCACCATTGGATAAAATGGTAAAAATATAATATAATTATACTTTAAAACCACTAAATATTTTAATTTATCACTATAAAATATTTTGATTAAAAAAGTTGTTTTTAAGTATTTTTTCCTATTCATAGAAAATTGGAAGTTCTCAGAAAATTACAAAAAATTCAAATTAGGATAATTTTGATATTATGAATACAAAAATAATGACCATTTTGAAATATAAAATTTATATAATTTCAAAAAGTGGGTATTACTATTCATAATGGCTACTTTGATTGGTTGCGGTGTGTTAGGATCTCGAACTTGCGTACAATGCAAGCTATTGCATTATTGAAAGAGAAGCGTATCATGAATGCTTGGGGTGTTACATTCCGGAAATCTAGAATACAATCCTTAGTGTTCCAAATCCTAAGGGGGAGTTAGTCGTATTCACCTTTGACCATATGACAAGGAATAATAGTTTTATTTTCAATGTCTAGAAAAATATTTTCTAAGTCCTATTATTCTTTTTCGTAAGGATGTTTGTGATTTCCAAAAAGGGGGAGATTATTGAGTTAATAAGGTTTTCCTTATGACTTTTATATTCCTTCTTGTTTGGGGGAGACTTTTAATTCAATAAGGTATCCTTATGAATTTACCTTTCCTTCTTGTTTTGAAAATCAAAAACTCTTTATCTCTAGGAAGATCTCATTTTACCCTTTGTTTTACTGCTATACGGAAAATTTTCCTTCCCCAAGAAAATTTATCCTTACCAGGTTTTTCATTGTTCATTACCTTGTCTAAGTGTAAATTTTGGTTTCATATCTAAAACCTCAGAATAATATAATACTTATATAAAGAGCATTCTATTTTCAAGATCTGAATTCAGACTCTGAGTTCTCTAAATTCAGACTCTGAACTCTTCTGAGTTCTGACTCTGAGTTCTCTGAATTCAGACTCCTAACACTTCTAAGTTCTGACTTCGAGTTATATGAATTCAAACTCTGAACTCTTCTATGTTCTGACTCCGAGTTCTCTGAACTCTTCGGATCTCTGTCTCAGAGTCCTCTGAATTCAGACACCAAACTCTTCTGAGTTTTGACTCCGTGTTCTCTGAATTTATACTTCGAACACTGTATGTTCAGACTCCAAATTCTCATGAACTCTGACTCTGAACTTTGTAAGTTCTGACTCCGAATTCTCATGAACACTGACTCTGAACATTGTAAGTTCAGGTTCAAATTCTTGTGAATATAGATTCCAAATTTCCATGAAATTCATACTCTGGAATTTTATAGAGTTCAGGTTCTGTGTTCCTTAGAAAACAGAATCCAAATATCCTTGCATTACAGATAATGAATGTGTTTTTGATTAGTCTCTAAACATTTTATTTTCTTACATTCTGAATATTTTATTTTGGTTATGTAACCATATTTTTTTCATACACTTTTTTGTTATAAAACTATGTTGTGCATCCAGTTTCTTACTAACAGTTGTTTGAGTCACATGTATACAGGTCCCTCAAAAATTCAATGAAAAATATGAACATTAGAGGATGGAGCCGACCATTTTTGTTGTGCCTATAAATAAGAGCTCATTTGAAAGAGATCAATACTGTTCTATGACACTAGAGATTACATGCTACTGAAGTGATTTCAAGAGAGAGACTCTCGTGATTAGTGCGTACTGAACTTCTTGTTCAGATTTTCTTTGTGCAACTCCGATTATTGCTCTGTACAATTGAGGTATTTTAGGGATATGAATACAGAGGTTCCAACTACCTTGAAGTTGAGGTCTTCCTTATTGAGGAAGACAGAGGTGCCGACTACCATGAAGTTGAGGGCTTGCGGGGATAGCAATACAGACTCTGATCTTCGTATCGAGGGCTTACCTTGGTGTGGGTAAGACAGTCTTTCTTGAATGTATAAATCGAGGTACCTTTATCCAATGTTGTTGGATACCCGTCTCTTTGGGTCAAAATATGTACTACTTGTTACTTGTTTTGTTACAAGTTTTCCGCTGTATTTTGTTTAATAAGGAAATTATAAATATCTTATACTTACTTATACTTGTACTCTGATATTGAAAGATTCTATTAGCATTAAGGTAGAATATTTGTCATTGTAATCTTTTGTTATGTTTATTTTCCGGAATCACTTTCTCGGAATCATATTTTCGGAATCAAGCAAGTTTGTAGAACTAAAGGTTTTGTGAATTACCTTGTTTATCCTTGTTAAACATAACCATCTTTAAAAGTTACAAAGTAATTTTTTAAAGTGTAAAATTCACCCCGTATTCTATATTGGGCATCTATATCATTAGATACTACAATCAGTATCTTAATTTATTATTTTTATCCTACATTTGGTATTATATAGTATATCATACTTACATACCATATCAACAAGAATGACTTGACAAAACAGAAAAAAAGTAGGAGAGGAATCCCCATAATCCCTTCTCTCAATAGGTGTATCATCTGTATCCTGATATTGAGGATTAATCTCCTCAAAATAATATGATCCATTTTCCAAATAATCATCAGTGGAGTGAGATCACTTCCTTGATTTATCTCATAGTTCTTCAATAAATCCATCTCTAGCACATAGAAAGGGGTCAGTGATGTGAAAGGATTGTTCACATGACAGAACAAAAATCCCAAAAAACTACCCCGGTAATTAGCTACCCAAGCCTATCAATAATATTGGATAAGTAATAATGGATAATTAGAAGGTGAATTTATGATCTGGGATTTTGTATCTTCACGTGATAGTATCTTTCCAAAATTGGAGAAAGATTTCTGGATGTCATTCCACTCGAATGATGACCAAAAAATTAGAGAGACTCTTTTAATACATCCAAACTAATTGGAAAATCAATAAGGTGTATAATATTCACATAATAATATTTCATCCACCTTGGATATAAGAACCCCATCCTAGAGATAGATCAAATATGGCCTTTCATCAATGGAATCACATCCATTATCGATAATCCTCCAAAATAGTGATCAAAGGGTGGTGAAATCAAATATATAAAGTTGGAATTGTGAATTTTCAACCATATAAAGTCTCTAATACATAGAATTTACCACGAAGATGTTTATAAAACTATTATGGGATAAGAATTCTAGGATCCTAAAATCATTTTAGTATTCGTAAAAATGGAAATGATCCCCTATCCATCTTGATTGGAATTACAGATGACCATTAATCCTATAAGGGGTGTTTTCTTATTGAATATTCCCTATAATTTGGTAGATACAAAAAATGACTGGTACTTTTATCTTGAGGAACCTCCCTTTCATAATTTTCATCCCCATCACAAATTTTCGAACTCGTATCCCGGAGCACATATCTCTATCTAGGAAAATCCATTCATTCTGCAACATGGATTCAAAACCTACCATCCTATGATCCGAAGAGACCTATAAATTCACTTGATATACCCATGACATATAATCCCTAGCTTCCATAATTATCTGATATGATTCAGCATCGTCACATACAAACTGAGAGGGACATTGGAAAGTGGTTATGACTGTCGGTCCTACCCCATTGCAGTAGAGAAAAATACTAATGAATTTCATGAATGAAATGATCGAGCATAATTTAAATTCCTTCTTTAATTTCCCCTACACAATAACAATAATATACCTCTCCAAATATGGGGTCTACAAGGGATCATCCCAGATATCCTTGTTAGGATGGAATTCATCATACATCTCTCTAACACTAGGGATACCACTAAGTCGATTGATATCCCATATGGTGATACCTGCCTCCCAATAGGAAAGATAGAATGTGTTGGTCCTAGGGAACCAATAGCTAATCATTTCCTAAAAAATATTTGTTTGATGATAAATGATAACATGAGATATATATACGGCTTCCTATAGATGATCCCTATACAGATCATTAGCAAACTCCAAACAACATTACCACAACCAGAATGGTCATTCCCATTAATCTCAAAAGTTGCCATTAGGATAGAGATCCAAATTTCCGTACCATATGAAACCTAGATTATTCATATAATAATAAAATTTATTTAAATAAATTTGATCAATAGTATTCTAAGTGAAATCACAATCATCCAGACCCAGGCGAGAGTTTTCCAAAAGATAGGACAAACATTGTGGTCCAGCTATAACCAGTCTGTCATCCTCATCAATTATTGATTAGGTAAAGTAAAGAGATAATGATATCTATAGGTACATAAGATTAAAGTCTGAAAGATGAATCATAACATCTTCCAACAAAAAAAACTTTTATAGAGGCATCTGGTGTAATAGAGGATGATCTGGATCTCAAACAAGAGGATCTTCTCCAATGCTTTGTAATCTAAATTCACTCAATATCATGGGACAACATTACTATTTCTAGAAATAACTTCCCTTTGTTTGGATATACTACTTGAATGATATAGGTGTAAACCATTTGAAAATATGCAAGTGGCACATGTTAGGTTGTTAAAATAAAAAGCATTTCAAAGCATGACATGAACCGGAGGCATCATGTGCATCTCATGATTCAGCAAGGAGTTCATGAATAACATAATGAGATCACAAAGTTCTTGACATACGAAGGAATAAACGGTCCATAACTTCTATAGGTCATCATGTGAATTACATAACCTCTTTAGACACTTGTGATCTCGTGACCTAGACATGGTCATGTGAATCACATATAATCGAGCTGGTGAATCTGGAAAAAACATAAAATCCAATAGTAGAAAAATTTAGAGAAATTAAATATTATAATTTCATGGGTTTATCAAATAGGTGCATGAGAAAAAAACATTCTTGTAGAAGATATGAGGTGAAACATACTCGTAGTGAAGGCTCATGAATAGGGATCACGATCTGAGTTTGTGAAATGATCTTTCAACGGATGTACATGACAGAGGAAAAGGTGAAAGCAATCTAGAGAAGGGGTGACTTGTGGAATGAATTGATGTACATCCCCTTTATATAAGTAATTTCATGAAATACCAAACATTTAGGGGTATACCTAGTGTAACTTGAGACACTAATTCTTGGTTGTTTAAACCAAATTTTCATCATACCCATTTCGTGGACTGAGATGTGTCCACTGAGACAATGCAGTATATACATCTTGTATTGGGAAGTAGGTTCAACATTTGATTGTTTCCAGTGGGTGATTTTTGGGGTTTTGTGTGTATAAAATTGTCCCACGTTAGGTACGATGTCCTCAAATGGTCTTCAACTAGTTTATTTGTGGAGATAGAAACACCCAATTACCCTTTTATCCAAGATTCATAGACATGTTTTCCAATGGAAGGTGCAAATTGGATGATTTTTTCAATGACACATAAAGACTCCACTGGTCGAGAGGATGGGATTTTAGTCTCATCATACCCTTTTGGGGGAATTATTTCCTTTTATGGGACTCCCTTATAGATTTCAGCAATGTTCATATTTTTGTGAATCCTTGTTTTTTTCCAATCATGTGTCCATGGATTAACCATTGATTGTGAGACCAATAATAAATACATATGAGTTCAGAATCATCTGTATGTATCTTAAGCTCTTCAATAATGTTACCCTTTTATGGGAATACTAATGATTCTCCAGAATTTTACCATGAAAAACAATTATTTCATCCTTATGATGAGGCGCTATAGAGTTTATCGTTATCTAGGGGGGATGAAAATCATTTCGATGTTGTGATTGAACCCACAAGATGGGATTCCTCTATATCATCAAGAGAGGAATCAGATTCCACATAGTTCTATGTCCCTTTTTTGGACATATCACCTTTTAATGTCGTGTGACAAGGACCCATACATGAAGTGTAACATCATGTGGAAAGGAAGTCTAGGTGGAATAAAACTATCTAATATGTGTTGTGGGACTTATGCCAAAGCGGCCAAAGGTTCAAAAAAGAGATAAGATCTCCCGGGTGGATATTACCCTACCAAGGACATGGACTGAATAATAGTAGGGTGATTTGGGCATCCGTTTTTTACCTCAGAGAGGCTTCCTACATATCCAAGTTAGGTGTGAATCAAATCCATTCTATTTCGGTTTGATTCAAGAAATACACCCTCTAGGAATCCCATAAAGTGGGATTTATGTGGGGATTACATCGGTGTTGGAGGCCCTTTCTTAGTAAGAGTTGTGACTTACACCATAAAAAAGGCCTTGATTAGTTGTGGGGGTCATGATTGGGGTTACCCTTCGGAAAGGATCCCCAATATGCTCGGGCCTTAGACAGGAGTACTTTGTATCAAATTTGGGGAAAGAATTAGAGTTCTCATATTTCAATTCTTTATTAATTGGGTGGATGTTGTAATCATCATAAACATCTAATAACATGTGACTCATTTTTGGTGAAAGATATTGGAGGACATAAAAGATTCAACAAGCCACGCATATTTCCTTCATTGTTGATTGAATGGTGGAGGAGGACCACAGAATAGGCTAGGGTTAGAGCCCAAAGGGAGAGGGATAGTGGTTTTGAGCGTGTGAATTTCCTCCCTTATTTTTTTATTCAGTATAGTCATGTGTGGTGGTCTATTTGGATGTGTCCCGGGCCAAGGTGAATAGGTGAATAATGTCACCCTCGAAATGAATGTATTTGGGCTTACCTCTGGAGGATTTCTCTTTTGGTTCTTGGGGAAAGGGGAAAAGTTTCATTACTCATCAAAAGGAAACGCAAATGTGGTCTCTTTTATTTATCCATGGCTCTTTGGGAAGGTAAAAGCTAGCGATTACCTTTTCTCTCCATAATGTGTAGGTACATGTGATTATCCCAATTTTGTACCTTGTGTTACCATGGGAATGTAATCTTATGTGTATTTAAGGGTTCATTCTGTTGAGTGGATTATCAACACATCTCCACATACCATGGGTCTCTAAGCTCAAAAGGGCTCACTAATGTGCCTAGTGGTTTTAGCATACAGGTCCAGCGGCTTTGGTAGAGGATTTTTACTAATTCCATTAGATTGGATCATGAAGGGATTATGGAATATATTATGTAAATGGAAGGATATGATCAATGTCAGAAGGTGGAACTTCTGAGGGTTCCCCATTCTATATATCGTTTTGTCATGATGGTTGGGGACATGCTTGCATATCATGTTGCTACATCGGTGGGAGAACTATCCACATACCATGATGGTACATGATTCAAGATGTGGTCTGTGTAGTTATTTTCTATATGGCCCCAGGTTCCATCTATGTAGTGGTTTTCTATGCGGTGCAGGGTTTCGTTTTCATAGCCATTGGCTATACGAGACACTCAATTGAATAAGGGGAATTAAATTTTTATTCCATGGGTTGATCATATTTGAAGTACATGTGTTTTTTGGTTCAAAAATTAGGTTCATGATCTTCCAATTATTATTTATTATTCTTTTTTAATTCCATGTGGTGGGTTTATACTTGATGGGAATCATTCACAGTTCCTCACTTCGTCGATCATTCGTCTTCAAAGTCTATCTTCTCGTAGGCTTACAAGCTCTCTTTTTTTCCATCCCACATTTCATTCCTCCTTGAAAACCTTTGAAAGTGTATTAGGGAATCTATAATAATGGGTTTCACAATACCTTCTATGGAATCTCATGAGGCAATCACCAAAACCGTGGATGACTCGGTCAATAGTAGCTTGTGGGGTTGTGGTTCGTAGTGGAAGAAATCACTACCTCAATCTCACAAATGACTTCATCTCGTTCATGGGAGGCCACTAGCTTTTCCTCACCCACAAACCATTTTAGTTAATGGGTACCATATAAGGGGTGTATTTCTCCAACTCTATTTCTACAATGAAACAGTTCATGGAGGATGTCGTATGTGGGTGCGGGGTTCTATACCTCAATTCCACCAGTGACATAGTTGGTGGAGGAGTTGGCACCATCATTATCATCCCATGAACTACTTGATTCACATATGGTTTGAAAAGATAACCTCTATGTGGAGTGGCAGTCCACAAAGGTATTTCTATTCATGAATCATTATTTTCCCTTACCAAATTTGGCCCCTTTGACATGTCTCCTTAAATTCTTTTTTTGATTATACATCTCTTCCTTTTTCAAATTTTAGGGAGTCTTTACATTCCATTTTAAATGTTTTAAGGAAGTATAAAATTCCCCCCATCAGAATGGGTTCTGATTAGGATGAAGAGGAGGCTATTGTGATGTAGAAATAAGTCTTGACTTGAGATGGTTTGTAGTATAATCATGGACCTTTAGGAGGACCATGCATATATATAGGGCCCCATTTCATTTTCATTTTATTCTATTCTCAGTGAACTCAGTGATAAAAAAATTTATTTCACTCACAATCTTCTGTGAACAATCACCCTCTATAGCTACATTCATTCGTGAACTGATCCTTGCATCCCACAAATTAAGAACCCTTTATAGGAACCTTTTTCTATATTCTAAATTTAAAATCTATGAACCAGATTTTTAAATTTTGAATATAATTTTCTCATTCTAGCATAGAGAGGGTCAGTGTGCAGCTTTCATGTTCTCCAAATAATTATGTTCACTTGCCAATGCCCCCTAGGATAGTTCCTTGTAGGATTCCACGAACTGTTAGTTCATGGGTGGTGTCTTCTATGAACCATTGATGGATATCATTATGTGGACAACATTGAGTCCATTACCCAAAAAAATTCTAGACTATCCTTTTTCTTGGTATTTTGATGCTAATACAAAAATGGAACTTTCTATTATCTCAATAGAATAGACCAGAAAAATGGATTCTATGGTTGAGAATATTGAGCGGAACATTACTTCCAACATTACTCCTCGAGAGGTTATTCTCAGAGATCTCCTTTCGTTAGAACTGATGTCCTAATCACTGTCTATTCTGTATCCACATTTTACTTTTGGACATGAAGATGTTTATCCCTTTTCACGGATTGACCAAGGTAGCTTTATAATTCATTTGGAGACATCCTGGGGGTTTGATAGAGAAAACATCTCTTTCATAGAAGCGATCAAGACTGTTTCGATCCAGGACGACATGTTCATTATAAACAGATCCATGTGGACACAGATTAGCCAAAAACTCTGTAATATATCCATGGAGTTAGTTTTCTGAGACTAATCAAGTATCATTAACCTATAAAGATGTAATTTAAATGGAGTATGGGGCACTATGTGGAGCCTGTGATCGAGTGGGTGTTTTTCTGATGAATGGGTTTGGGTGTTCTTGGTAGACCAGAACATCTTGGAATTCCCCAATCGATTAAGAACACTTAATCAATATCATTCTGTATGGGTTACCTAGTTTTCCATATATTTATTGGTTGAGATACAACCCGATCTAGTCATTCAATAGTTTTAGAGTCCCAATAACTTCCACTTGTCAAATGGAAAAGTGGGAATAATTCTATTAATATTTATCCGATTATGGAACTCCCCATCCTTAGAGAAATGTATGATGTCTTTTTACCTATGACCAATACTTGGTAGAATATTTCACATGTGTGTCTATTGGTTAGGGATTTACTAGTTTTGGAAGAGAGATTTATTGGTCATCCTTTTCATGTACACTCACCTATTAAATTTTATAACTAGATCGAGCTATTTCTACAAGAGAGTGTGCTGAGGCTGAGCATTCGCCACAGTCAAACACACCCACCTCCACAATCAAAATGTATTCTAGGCTCCAACAGTTCTACCCTTGCGGTATGCTGGTATACCACCTGGGTTTATGATATCAGGATGTACATTTCACTTATGCTCATGTTAGTAGGTTTATTTTACATGTTCATGACTAGATGGATCTTCCCTTGCTACAATTTCTACACTAGTGTTAGATAATTCTCATTAACGATGGAGGGTAACCTAGAAGAGGGAGAACCCATTAACATAGTTGTTCCCACCCTTGATCATATCTATTAATTTTTAGGGAAAATTTAGGGGGAAAGGGTCTGCATCACCTTAGTAGGGTATTTCAATTTTTGTATGGCTACATGGAAGAGCCTTTTCCCTATTACGAGTATCGATATACCATCACTGTTCCTCTTTACGACATCTTCCTGATAATTATCAACATTAATTCCATTTGTAATAAAAATTAGACCATTGATGGTGCAGTTTAACTATTTAGTGAAGCCTCTCTATTATCCTTCATACCATATGTTGTGCACCATGGTCTAGTAATAGATGATGATAGGGGGTCCCCTAAAGAAAAATCTTATAGAATTACACATTTGGACGGAGTTTTGACCATGTGTATAGACATAGTGACTATTTTCAAGCCTTGACCCTCTTATAGGTTGTCTAGAAAATACAGAATCCTACAAAATATTACATCCCTCCCTACTGCTCAAATAAAGGGAGAATATAATCACATAATCCTTCACCAATTATGGATGATAAATATTTGGGAATATATTATTATTTAGGTCCTTATTCCTCATGTGATGGATTCAACATTTTTCATTGGAGTATTCCCAATGGTGGGTGACTTGCTACCCTGACAGGGTACTGGACAAGGAAATTCAATGAGTTTGGAGGCCATTGATTGTTTCTTGTCTAGTACCCACTGTGTCAGTTGTTCCAACCTCCCCTAAACATTATGTGAGAAGATAATCTACACGGCATCGCATGCGATTGGAATGGACTTCATTCACGCAAGAGATCCCTGTGGAGAGTGACGAATACCCCACACCTTTTCTTGTCATGGTCGGTGACCCAAAAAAATCTAGCCCAAGTGGGACATCTCTATGTGTTCCTAAAGTGGTAGTCAGTCCCCCATGCTTACCACCCGAGACTGAACTGTGTATTGGGAAGGAATATCCCCCTACTTGGGAGACTCAACTAAGGGAACTTTCTCCTTCATTGATGGACCTTATTGACTATATTTGTATCATAGTGGAAGAATATAACCATGGTTATGGCACCATTAGGAGGCATTAAACTGTGTAAAAATGGGCATGGCACCAAATATGTTCTCATGCCGCAGAAACTCCATTGACATACTTTGACGAAGAGGAGGAAAATATTAAACGATTATTCAATGAATTAGGTTCAGGTGTCTTTGATTACCATAACAACTATTCTCTTGTGTTCCTAGTTGCCATTGACATGGCGGATGTCACTACTTTTCAAGTAATCATTTTTTGTTTCTATACCTCCCACCATTTAACTATGATTTTTTAGGATATAATTGATGAGTTGCACTATCTGGAGGCTAAGTTGGTGAATGCTCATGACCAGGTGATCACCCAAATTGAGAAACTGAGGGAGTGTGAGGCTCATGTGTATAGAATAAAAGCACAACTAGTATCATCAAATTCCAATTATGAGGCCACCAAATAAGAAGGGAATTACTTAAGAACTGTTATAAAAAAATACATCAAATGGTTGCTGAGTAAGCCAAACCGACAAATTCTTTGGAATACGACCTTCATGGACCATGTTGGGTGGTTATGAACCAACTAGAAAGATAAATTGAGGCATCATTTTAATCTATTGGTATTCAATTCACTACCTTTTTTTGTCTTTGGGGAGAAATTCTAGATTGTGTTTGTCCCCCTATTCTAATTTTTCTTGATGGAATGGAAACATTTGGATATCTAGTTCTTTTCCTTCATCCCTCCCTATAATTTCAGTCATTTTACCACATTTAAATAGTAATATAAACTATATTCTAATTTTAATTACAATCATGGATCATTTATTTTATCAAATCATGAAATAATTTTTTCCTTAATTGACGGACATAGCATGTGTAGTTTGACTATTACTGGGGTCACTTGGGAATCCCTCTAAAATTTTTGTATTTTACATTATGAAACTAATTTTTTTGGAATCATGATATTGATGTAGGCTTAGTGGTTATAACGTGGATTTTTCTTAGGTCACCCTTTGCATGTTTTAGACCTAAATAGCATTGTGTATCTTTTAAAATTTTGGTTTCCCGATATTTTTCCGAAATTGTAAAGAGTATAGGTTTATTGATCTAGTACTCAAATTTTATCTTGGATTCCATTTGATGGTTTTCATCATGGTCAGTTGTGTATTATTGTATGGGTAGTTTAAACTCTTGTGACTTGAACTTCCATGACTGATGTTTTAGGTCGAGCAACATTGACCACAACTTTTGGGGAGGGGGCCCGAATTTGGTTTTTGGGACCAAGGATGTCCCAATACACTTCAGAAATGGCTGAGTGATTCTTCTTGACCCTAATTATGTGTTTTATGAGAATTGGATATGACAGGGGCATGGAATCCTTTTAGTGTATAGATATTGGGAAATTTCTCCTTAGGATGATTGTGTCTTTGGTTGAAATGTATTTTTATTCTCAAATTATACAGAGTTGTCGGGGCATTGTGCACATAGAAAAAATAGGTGTTCGTAGGATGTTGGCCTTCCATTTACTATGTCTAGGTATTATTTTAAAAAAATTAGATTTCCTTTGTCTTTTTAAGACCAGAAAAAAGTGGATAGTTTGGGATAAAATTTCTATAAGTAATAGAGGCATTTATATAGGATTTGGTTTAAAAACTACTCCAACTAAAATAAACCTGTGTAAAGGATGGGTAGAGCTTGGTGAAGTTTAATGTTATACAATAGGTACACTTGAGACTTATGATGTAAGAACCCAACCCCAGTTGCCCAGAGTTGGTGCCTTATTTGTTTAAGTTGGCATACATACAAGGAATACGAATCCCAAAGGACCAAGTAGTTTAGCATTATTGGAAACAAGTACATACAACAGTTGATCCTTATAACATGAATGGAAAACAACACTAATTAATTCCACTAGCTACATCATGTCTCCTAGATTATTCTTGCATTTCATTCATAATTTACTTCTTCATATCCTGAGAAAAATGAAACATAATAAATGGTGAACTCAAACGCTCGGTAAGAGTAAGAAATATAGTGGAAGATAATATAAACATTAGAAATGGTGAATTATTGAAAACACATGTCTTTAATAATAATCTTTAACACATTATGGCAGGAATATGAGCTGAGTAAATATTAACATAATAAATCATTATCAAGGGTATTATACTAGTCTAATATCCACATGAACTTTCAATTACTAGATTCATAATGAGGGAAGTACATATACCGATCATTCTGAATCATTTTTTCATGGCCTCGGCCAAGACATCTAGTGATTAATGCCTCGGCCAAAATCCATATCCCATTAGGAAAGGCCTTGACCAATTCCACGTCTATTTGTCTCATGAGACCTATCGATGCATCAAGGGGCTATAGCAGGCCCCACCAGTCACATAATAAGTCAAATTCATTCCTCATATGAGCAGTGATAAACATAAACAATTAATACTTTCATATTGAAACTATCATACAAAACGTTACCATCTTTCCCCAATCATCAAATATAAAACACTAACCATTCAGAGTAATATGGTGAATGGTTTTAGGATAGATCATGCACAATAGAGTTAGTCATAACTATTAAATCAAATACTGTAGATTAATTCCTTAATTATTAAACCCAATAATACCATGGAATCAATTAGAGTGTTGAATTAGATGAAAACACTCTTATAAAATCATTAAGCAATTCTTGAGATAAATACTCTTTTATTTTAAAAAAAAAGTGTTCTTTTGGAAAAATATTTGTATAAAACCAGAAGTGTGGTAAGATGGTATTTTCATAATAAAATGAGTGATTTTATAAAGATAACAGTTTCCAAAAACAATTCATAGAGTGCCCTTGAAAACATGAAATAATTTTCGAAATTCCCTTGGATCAGGCTTGTATTTTAGAATCAACTTCAAAAGTTTCTTTAAAAATGTGTAATTATCTATAAAATACGGAAGGGTTATTTTTTGTACACATATGTAAGATACTCACACAGATTATATGATGATTACATAACAATACATAATAATTTCATTGAGGTAATTAGACAATGAATGTATCCCGAATGAAAATAGAAGTTTAGGTGAAAAAAACCCTTACCATAACTCCAAACATGTTCCGCTCTTGTACATAATCACTTGGAATATGAAATTATACTTGTTAATAAGTTATTTCAGAAACTATTAGACATGTATTTAGTTTACCATAATTTATGTTAGTTCATTTATGTCTTTATCGACAACTTATTGTTTTGAATTTCGTCGTTCTGGAGTGTTCGTTTCCTTTATTTTCAAATTCGGCTCACTTGCTTTTAATTAATTAAATGGATTGGATGTAAATATCTAAAATTAAAATTAAATATTATTTATGAACATATAAAATTTTTAATGTACATTTATATCATTTGGCTACAAGGAATGAGGATGAATCATTAGATGACCACCACTTCGACTATTCGGCAGTATTTGGAATATCATGAACTAGTTTTGTCATATAACTTAATTATATGTACATATTCTGGTTCCAGAATATTAATTAGGTTATAAAACATATATTATAGTCTGTTTAAACCATGAATATGGTTTCATGACCAGTAATGAAGAAGAAATTGAATAATGAAACTTCGTCGTCCACAAAGGTCATAAATTGGAACCTCATGGATGTCGATTTCGTTTATAAAATATAAGGGAGAAAGTAAGAATATTTATGATGGTTCTTCCATTCACAAGACATATTTCCAGTATGTAGATCTTAGTGGAGTTATCATGATCATTTGGACCGAGGATTTTATGAGAAGATAAAAAAAGATGATAAATTGAAATGAAACCAAATGAAAAAGAAGTGTACTTTACCTCTTGAAATAACCACATTGTGAAACTCTTTAAGGGAAGGGGTTTTGGTCTTTTGGCAAGACCAAAAGATTCTTGGACATGGGGAGAGACTAAATAAGGGTAATTGGGCATAACTTTGAGGAGCTTCAAGGTGTATAGGAGTGAAGAGCAGAGGTAGTGGTGGGGGGTTTTTATAGTGGTGGAGAGGGGTAAATTTTGAATATTTAATAAATTATTTTATTATTTCTCTCAAGAAAACCAATAGAATTGTTTCATGTGATCCCTAATAGTAATAATGGAATTTGAGTTCGAACCATGTGGGCTTACCCCATCCTTGCATCACCTATGATGCAGTAAATCAAGTATTTAGCATTTATCGAATTTTATCATATTTTACTATTTATAAAAAATTATAGAATTTCAGAAAAATCCCAAAAAATCACCCCTACAATTTTTTGTCATGTAGAATTCAAAAGTGATGTCAATTTTTTAAAAATAATTTTCTAAATATTTTTAATTTAACTTTTAAATAAATAGATACTTAATTCAAAAATTAACAGTTCTAATTCTACAACTACTTCTTTATCACAATGAAAAATTAACCAAGATGTTATTATCTTCCTTCCTTAATAAAATAAAATAATAATAAAATATAATATTAATTACTGTCATATTACAATTAATATTACTATTCATATTACTATTCATAAGGGTATGTTACTATTTACTAAAAAATCATGTTTGTTCTATCGAACTCCAAATGACTTACTGAATATAACTCTAGATGACCATTTTTCGAAATTCAAAACATAGAAGAGGAAAAGTTATAAAATTTCATTCTATATTTATTTTCAAAACCTTGGGGTGTTAAATTCTACCCTCCTTACAAAACATTCATCCTTGAAATTCACAGAATATTACCTAAAAAGGTTTGGGTATGTCTTTAACATAAGCTCCTCAGGCTCCCATGTTGCTTCCTCCATCTTATGGTTCCTCCATAGAACCTTCACTAGACGATTCGTCTGATTTCTCAATACTTGTTCTCTAGTATCAAGAATCATGATAGGCTCCTCACAGTATGTTAGATCAGGATCAAGTTCCACTTCATCATAATTGAGTACATGTGTTGGGTCTGGCATGTATTTTCTTAACATTGACACGTGGAACACATTGTGAACCTTGGAGAGACTTGGCGGCATTGCCAAACGGTAAGCTACGACCCCAATTCGGTCCATAATTTCAAAAAGTCCGATGTACCTGGGACTTTACATTACCTTCTTATTTAATCGTATAATACCATTCCATGGAGATACCTTTAAGAAAACGTGATCACCTTCTTGAAACTCCGCATCATTCTTTCGGTTATCTGCATAGCTCTTTTGCCTACTTTGAGTTATTTTGACATGGTTCTGGATAATCTTCACCTTTTCTATTGTTTCTTCAACAAGTTCTGGGACCACGACCTTTCTTTCACCAACATCATCCCAACAAGTTGGTGTACAACATCGCTTCCCATATAATGCTTCATAGGGTGCCATCTGTATACTTGAATGAAAGCTATTGTTGTAGGAAAATTCTACTAGAGGTAAATAATGATCCCACATGCCTTGAAAATCAAATGAACAAGACCTCGACATGTCTTCCAATGTTTAAATTTTCCGTTATGATTGTCCATCAGTTTGTGGGTGGTAATTAGTGCTCAAATGAAGATCAGTATCTAGGGCCTTCTGAAGACTTTTCTAGAATCTTGATGTAAAATGTGGATCATGATCAGAAACAATCGATAGGGGTACTCCAGGAAGTCTCACAACTACATTAATATATAGTCTTTATAGATGTTCAAGTGGTAGATATTCTCTTATTGCAAGAAAATGTGATGACTTGTTAAGACGATCAACAATGACCCATATTACATCGTTCCTTCTTGGATTCTTTGGTAGTCCCATGACAAAGTCCATCGAGATATTATCCCATTTACACTCAGGTATGGGAAAAGGTTGAAATACTCCTCTAGGTTGTTTCCTTCCAACTTTTACTTGTTGAAAAACTATACATCTTGACAAAAAATCAGAAATATCCCTCTTCATGTTGTCCAACCAAAAATGTTCCATCAAATCTCTATACATCTTAGTGCTACTAGGGTGTGTAGAGAAATTGTAACTATGAGAATCATCCAAAAATTTCCTTTTTAGATCAGGTATATCAGGAACACAAAGTCTCTTCCCAAATTTCAAAATTCCATCTTCATATACGAAGTCACTCATTCTCCCATCATTCACAGCTTTAATCTTCTTTGGAAACTCCCCATCATCATCCTGATAATTTTTTATCCTTTTTAGTAAAGATGGTTTGGAAACAATTTGAAAAATCATTGATGTTTCACCTTCCATTGTTATTCCCATATCCATCTTTAATATATCCATGAAAATTTGATCCCTTTCACCGATCATCTTTCTCAAAACTCCATGATCCTTTCTGCTCAAGGCATGTGCCACCTTATTTTTCTTCCCCAGGTGGTAGTGTATCATGCTATCATAATCCTTGAGTAGTTCAATCCATATCCTTTTCCTTATTTTGAGTTCTTTCTGTGATAAAATATACTTCAAACTCTTGTGATCAGTATAAATCTCACATTTTTCACCATAGTGATTATGTCTCCATATCTTCAATGAAAAGATTACAGCAGCTAACTCAAGATCATGAGTAGGATAGTTTTTCTCATGAATTTTTAGTTTTCGTGATGCATAAGCAATAACCCTATCATTTTTCATAAGGACACAACCAAGTCCTTTCTTTGAAGTATCACTATAAATAACAAGCCCATCATTCCCCGATGGTAGATTCAATATAGGATCATTGATTAATATTCTATTTAGTTCTTTGAAAAACTCTTCACAATCTTTTTTCCAAACTAATTTAACCCCTTTACGTGTGAGCTTCATTAGCGGGTTGGCCAGTCGGGCAAAATTCTGTACGAAACGCTTATAATAACCTGCTAAGCCAATAAAACTGCATACCTCAGTTATGTTTGTTGGAAATGGAAAATCTTGTATTACCTTTGTCATTGCAGGATCAACTAGGATTCCATCCTTAGGGAAAATATAGCCAAGAAAAGAAATTTCATGAATCTAGAATTCACACTTGTTAAACTTCCCATAAAATTCATGTCTTGTAAGAGTCTTCAAGATAATGCGCAACTGATTTTCATGATCTTCGTAGCTTTTTGAGTATACCAAGATATCATCAATAAATAACACTACAAAATCATCGAGATATTCCTTGAAAACATTGTTCATTAGATCCATGAAGACATAGGGTGCATTAGTCAATCCAAAAGGAATTACTGTAAACTCATAATGCTCGTACCTGGTTCGAAATGCTCTTTTGGAAATTTCTTCCTTCTTCACACTCAACTGATGATATCCTGATCGAAGGTCAATCTTTGAAATTTATTGAGCTCCATGTAGTTTTTCAAATAAATCATCAATGTAAGGAATAGGATACTAGTTCTTTATTGTTATAGCATTGATCTCATAGTAGTTGATAAATAACCTCATATATCCATCTTTCTTCCTAACATAAAGGACTGGGGCTCCCCACAGAGAAACACTAGGTCAAATATATTCTTTTTTCACTCAAATCCTCTAGTTGTTTCTTTTGCTCCACTAATTCCATAGTGTCCATTCTATATGGGGTCTTCAATATGGGCATTGAACTGGGAATTAAATCAATGGAAAAATCAATTTCTCATTCTAGAGGATGTCCAGGTAAATCTTCTGGAAGCACATCAACATATTCTCTCACAATAGTTACATCCTCTATTTGAACATTCTTTTCCTCACAAAAAGTTATTTCATTTTCTTCCTCCCCAATAATTGAATTTATTTGAGCTACTGGGGGTGGATCTAGATAAGAATTAGGTTGTGATGATTCTGCTCTAAGGATAAGGTGTTCTTTATCATCGCCATCAAAAATCATAACCTCCTTCTTCTTACAATAATTTTTTTGCATCATGATCCAAAAGCCAATCAATACCGATGATTATATCAAATTCAATCATGGGTATGACAATGAGATAAGTAGATAAAGAACATTTATATGCCATAATGAGAACTAATTAACAGAACTTTGTAGCAATGATACTTCCCTTAGTATTTTTGACTGAAAACTCCCTTGTTAAATCAAATTTGAAAATATCTAATTTTCTTAGCTAACTGGGAAGATATGAAACAATGTGATGATCCAGAATCAAATAAAGCATTGACTAAACTTGAGGAAACAATTAAAGTACCTGCCACTGCATCATTAGGAACTTCAACCCATGCAGTTGGGATTGCATAAGCTTGTCCCTGATCCCTTGACCTTTAATATTTCATATTTCCTTGATGTTTTGGAAAACGATTAGCATAGTGTACCATATCTCGGAAACTATAACATTAAACATCATTGGATACCTTCTTCCCTTTGAAATCACCAGCAAGATGGCCTTTCGGGCCACATTTTTAGTATACTCCTTTTCATTTTAGGCATACACTAGGGTGTTTCCATCCAAAATTGTCACATGGTGGATATTCGACTCTTCCCATCTTCCCTATTTCCTTATTTTCTTTCCTAGGGTTTTCAGCAGGCCTCTTATTTTCTTTCATTCCCTTAAATTCATAATACTAAGAGGATTATTTTTCTATCTTGATGGCACATGAAACTAGATCCCAATATGATGAAAAAATTTGGGAGACTAGTGCCTGCCAGAGGAATGGATTTAGGCTATCAAAGAATCGATAAATTTTTCTCTTTGGATTTCATCTGTAGTCTAAAACATGTCTTTATAATCATGTGAAGTTAGCTTCATACCTTAAAACATTCTCATATTCATTCTACCTCAGATTCAAGAATTTTATCTCTATATCTTCTCGCTGCTCATGAGGGAAATATTTTTCTTATAATATTTCCTTAAAATCCATCCATTCCATCTCTTCTATATCTTCCTCCTCCTTTTTGTTTTGGATTAATGACCACCATTGATCCGCATCTCCCGATAGATGATATACTGTCATGATAACCTTCTCTCTTTCATTACATCCCAAAGAGAGAAATATCTTCTCAAGGGAACATATCTACTACTCTACTACAATCGGGTTTGTAGTCCCATTGAATGGTAGAGGATGTTGTCGCATAAAGTGATCTTGCATGGCTCCACCACGTGGTGGATATGGATGCTCTATACTGGTAAGGATATTATTCATAACCTGGGTAAGCATTCCCAGTATAGTTATGAGTTGCTCACCACCAGCCACAACACCATATCCAACATCATTATCATGCATCAGAGGAAAATCCATACAGGGAACATGTGAATTCGTGCGGTCTCCATTCCTTCCACTAGGCACCATATCTAGATAATGGCATACACTAGATTAGGTTATGAATCATAATATACAGTCTTAACTAAAAAATTACTTAGAAAAAAGTGAGATTCTACGCATGGCTAATACTATATTCACAAAAATGAACTACTAAAAATACGCCCTTTATCAGCGCTAAAAATGGCCCTTAACAGCGCTAGAAAAGCGGTGTTAAAGCCAGCGAAGATAAAGGGGGGGTTCACCTTTATTAGAGCTAAAAAAAGCACTGATAAAGACCCATTTTATCAGCGCTAAAAAAAATCACTCATTAAAAGGGGTCTTTTATCAGCCCTAAGAAAGCGCTGATAAAAGTTCCCCTTTATCAGTGCTTTTTTTAGTGCTGATAAAGGGTTCCTATATCAGCACTTCCTTTATCAGGGCTTTCATTTTAGCGCTGATAAAGGACCCTTTTATCAGCACTTTTAAAAAAGCACTGATAAAAGTTAAACAAAAATTAAAAAAAATTAAAAAATCGTGCCAATCTGGGGGGGGTTTATAGCGCTTGATCCCCCGATTTTTATAGCGCTTTCCACCCCCTCCAGTGCCCCCCGTGCACCCCCTCCACCCTTTATCAGTATTAGCCGCCCCGCCACCCTTTATCAGTGCTAGCCCCCCATGCACGCGGCTTTGTCTCCAGCAGGTTTTGAACTCGAGACCACTCCCCTACACGCCTAAGCCCTTACCACTACTCTATTTTGATTTGTTTGCTATTTCATGATATCTCTATTTATTTATATATATATAGTTATATTAATATATATATATATAGTTATATTAATATATATATAGTTATATTAATATATATATAGTTATATTAATATATATATATAGTTATATTAATATATATATATAGTGATATTAATATATATATAGTTATATTAATATATATATAGTTATATTAATATATATCTAGTTATATTAATATATATATAGTTATATTAATATATATATATAGCCATATTAATATATATCTCTATTTATAAATATATATAGTTATATTAATATATATATATATATATTTATATTAATATATATATATAGCTATATTAATATATATCTCCATATATATATAGTTATATTTATTCGTATAGTAATATATATTTATATTAATATATATATATATAGTTATATTAATATATCTATATATAGTTACATTAATATATATCTCTATTTATATATATATAGTTATATGAATATATATATTTATAGTGATATTAATATATATATATATATAGTACTATTAATATATATGTAGTTATATTAATATATATATATATATATCTAGATTAATATATATATATATATAGTTATATTAATATATAGTAGTTATATAAATATTCATATATTGGTATTTTAAATAAAATGAATATTAGTTATTATTTAGATAAAGCTAATATATTTTCTATGTAAATATGTTTAATTATTTATTTTACAAATTTAATTTTTAGGTGTGAATATATAAAAAATATGTACATATAGTTATATATTTGAGTATAAATACCAGTGAATTATGAAAAATGATAAAATTTCAAAGACATAATATCAATATGAATGTAATACCTTGGAATAAATTTAGTCATCACAAAAAAAGCCAATAATACCCCCTTAAACGAGGCTGAAAATCCACAAAATGTTAAAAAAATCGGGGTACCCCGACTAAAAACTCAGTTTTGGATGCCTTCTGGGAAACTTTTGGCCTCGGAAGTCCATTTACCGGGGACAAACTAGTCATAGTGATGTAGATCTCATCGCAGGCTTCGATTTGAAATGTGGTAGAGCTCAAACAGACACACAGATCAAAAGTTATGTCCGTATGAAGTTTGAGTTGCGTTTTCAACATATTTTCGATCTTTATTTAATTTTTTAAATTTTTTTAGTCTTCAAATTGTTATTAAATGACTATTACTCCATTATAATTATCAAATTATTAATTAAATATTTTATTTTAATTTTTTATGAATTCATTTTCACTAAATATCTTATATATTAAGTATATTAAGTTTAAATGTACATTTATACTTATCTAAAATATATTTAAAAATTATATATTATATTTATATCAATATTAATATATCAATATATTATTATATTAATATATTAATATATTTTTTTAAATTTTTTTTTTGAATTCGACCCTTTATCAGCGCTTTTAAAAAAAGCGCAGATAAAGGCCCCCCTTTATCAGTGCTATTAAACAAGCGCTGATAAAGAGGTACTTTTATCAGTGCTTTTTTTAGCACTGATAAAGGCACCATTTATCAGCGCTTTTTCCTTAGTGCTGATAAAGGAGGGCGCTGGGAAAAACTATTTTTTTGGTAGTTATGGTTTCTTTGAGGAATATTTTACATTTCAATCCTTCATAATGACTTGTAAAGAAAATTTGAATTATCATAAGCATATCCCCCAGGAGTATCACAACCAAGAGTGTAGTAAGGCCCCTTGTCATGCACCAGTTCTCGTTCGAGTCTATCTCAAAGCGGTGTTTTCGGGTTTTACCCCTAGATACATCTATGCCAGAGTCACCTCTACCTAATCGTATCCAGACAGGGATTTATTGCTTCAAATATCCACATAATCTATTCCTTACCAAAATTCCAGGACGTTTTTGTATGTATATCCTCAAAGTCTAACTTAGGGACTCTTCTCTAATTCTACGTTTTCTAAATCTAGTTTCCAAGTATTCTATTAAACTTCCATTTATACCATCTGTAAGAACCCAACCCCAATTGCCTAGAGTTTGTGCCTTATTTGATTAAGTTGGAATACATACAAGGAATACGAATCCCGAAGGACCGAGTAGTTTACTATTATTGGAAACAAGTACATACAATAGTTGATCATTACAACATGAAGCGAAAAACAACACTAATTTATTCCACTAGAAACATCATGTCTCCGAGATTATGCTTGGATGTCATTCATAATTTACTTCTTCATATCCTGAGAAAAATGAAACATAAGAAAGGGTGAGCTCAAACACTCCGTAAGAGTAAGTAATATAGTGAAAGATTATTTAAACATTAGACATGGTGAATTATTGAAAACACATGCCTTTAATAGTAAACATGATCACATTATGGAAGGAATGTGAGCTGAGTAAATGTTAACATAATAAAACATAATCAAGGTTATTATACTAGTCAAATACCCACATGAAATTTCAATTACTAGCTTCATAATTATGGAAGTGCATATGTCGGACATTCTGAATTATTTTTTCATGGTCTCGGCCAAGACATCTAGTGATTATGTCCTTGGACAAAATCCATATCACATTGGGAAAGGCCTCGGCCAATTCCACATCTATTTGTCTCATGAGACCTACCGATGCATCAAGGGTCTATATTGGGCCCCACCCGTCACATAATAATTCCAATTCATTCCTCAAATGAGCGGTGATAAACATAAACAATTAATACATTCATATTGAAACTATCATACGAAACTTAACTATCTTTCCCCAATCATCAAACATAAATCACTAACCAAACAGAATAATATGGTGAATGGTTTTAGGATAGATCATCCACAATAGAGTTATTCATAACCATTAAATTAAATAGGGTAGATGACTTCATTAATTATTGAACCCAATAATACCATGGAATCAATAACAGTGTTGAATTAGATGAAAAACACTCTTATAAAATCATTATGCAATTCTTGAGATAAATACTCTTTTATTTTGAAAAAAAGAGTTCTTTTGGAAAAATATTTTTATAAAACCAGAAGTGAGGTAAGATTGTATTTTCATAATAAAATGATTGATTTTATAAAGATAAAGGTTTCCAAAAACTGATCATAGAGTGCCCTTGAAAATAGGAAATAATTTGAGAAATTCCCTTGGATCGGGCTTGTATTTTAGAAACAACTTTGAAATTTTCTTTAAAAATGTGTAACTATCCATAAAATAAGGAAGGGTTATTTTTTTACACATGTATAAGATACTCACACAGAATATATGATGACTACATAACAATACATAATAATTTTATTGAGTTAATTAAACAATGAAAGTTTCCCGAATGAAAATAGAAGTTCGGGTGGAAAAAACCCTTACCATAACTCCAAACGTGTTCTGATCTCATACTTAAGCTCTTGGAATATGAAATTATACTTGTTAATAACTTATTTCAGAACCTATTAGAAATTTATTTAGTTTACCATAATTCTGGTTAGTTCATTTATTTCTTTATCGACAAGTTATTGTATTGAATTTCGTCGTTCGGGAGTGTTAGTTTCCTTTATTTTCAAATTCGGTTCACTTGATTTTATGTAATGAATTCGATTGGATGTAAATCTCTAGAATTAAAATTTATTATTATTTATGCACATCCAGAATTATTAATGTTCATTTATATCATTTGGTTACATGGAATGAGGATGAATCATTAGATGACCACCACTTCGATTATTCGGCAGTATTTGGATTATCATGAACTAGTTTTTTCATATAACTTAATTATATTTACATATTATTAATTAGGTTATAACACATATATTATAGTATGGTTCAACCATGAATATGGTTTCATGACTAGTAATGAAGAAGAAATCGAAGAATGAAACTTGGTCGTCCACGAAGGTCATAAATCGGAACCTCATGGATGTCAATTTTGATTATAAAATAAAAGTGAGGGAGTAAGAATATTTATGATAGTTCTTCCATTCACATGATATAATTCTAGTATATAGATCTTACTGGAGTTATCATGATCATTTGTACATAGGAGGTGATGAGATGATAAAAAAAGAAGATAAATTGAAATGAAACCAAATGAAAAAGAAGGGTACTTTACCTCTTGAAATAACCTCCTTGTGAAACTCCTTAAGGGAAGGGGTTTTCGTCTTTTGGCAAGACCAAAAGATTCTTGGACATGTGGAGAGACTAGTTAAGGGTAATTGGGAAGAACTTTGAGGAGCTTCAAGTCTTATAGGAGTGAATAGAAGAGGTAGGGGGTTATAGTTGAGGAGTGCGGTAAATTTTGAATATTTAATTCATTATTTTTTTTATTTCTCTCAAGAAAACAAATAGTATTGTTTCATGTGACCCCTAATAGTAATAATGGCATGTGAGTTAGAACCAATTGGGTTTACATCATCATTACATCACCTATGATGTAGTAAATCAAGTATTTTGCATTTATCGTATTTTATCATATTTTACTATTCATAAAAAATTCTAGAATTTCAGAAAAATCCTAAAAATTCACCCCTACAATTTTTTAACGTGTAGAATTCAAACATGAAGTCCATTTTTGGAAAATAATTTTCTAAATATTATTAATTTAACATCTAAATAAAATCATAATAAATTCGAAAATTAATACTTCTAATTCTACAACAACTTCTTTATCACAGTGAAAAATTAACCAAGATGTTATTATATTCTATCATTAAGAAAATAAAATAATAATAAAATTTACTATTCAGTAGGGTCATATTACTGTTCATATTACTATTCATAAGGGTATGTTACTATTTACTAAAAAATCAAGTTTGTTCTATCGGACTCCAAATGACTTACTGAACCCAACTATAGATGAACATTTTTTGAAATTCAAAACATAGAAGAAGAAAAGATATAAAATTTATTTCTATATTTATTTTCAATACCTCAGGCTGTTACATATGATTTATAGTCATTTCACTCGAACCAGAGGGGTCACCTATTTTCCCTTTTTGTGGATGTCTGACTATATCTTTTCTATCATCTTCAGGAAGGAAAAGTAAAGAATTATATAAACTATAGTTGGGGGTTTTGAATCCAAGGATTGGGATGGGGAATATAATTCATAGAGGCATATAGAAGTTGTAAAAAACTCTTTTGAGGATCATTTTTCCTGTGGTTGGCAGGTCATTTTCTAGCAATCATATGCAGATGTACCGAGGCATTGTGTGCATATTCAAGATAAGGTGTCCGTAGGAAAATGACCTTCCATTTTTTGACAATAGTGGTTGATTATGGGGTTACAGAACTTTCTACAACAATGTATAATTTGTGGAAGGGGCGCCTGAATATGAAAGGGGGAGTTTCATGCTGGTGTTTTCCGATGATGGAAAAATGTGTGCTTCTCATAGAGGTGTAAGTATGGTGGTTCTTACAGTAGTCAAACCTTTACGTAGGAATGTAAAACCTTTTTTCCTATTATGAGTTGTTATATGAGGATAAATTGTCACTAAATAACCTATGCTGTTATGAATTGAGCCAGACATAATTCCTTTACAATTCACCCATAAGTGGATCAGATTCACACATATGGGTGGGGTATTATTTCATTTTGTGTATGAGTCCTCTAGTAAGTTCGGACTCACGTTTTGAATTCTTATAGAGATTCATTTCATGCACATGATCATGAGTGGAATACATTATTTGTCATATCGAGGCCCGAGAATGTATGTTGAATATCATGTATCACACAGTTTTATTATCTTGTGGTTTGAATATCGATACAGAACCCCCAATTTATTGGAGTATAATCTGGCCAAGGTATTCTAGCATGTCCCAGATGAATGTATGAATGAAAGTGTAAACTGCGGTTTTATTGGATTTCATATCAGGAGAAATGATATGGGGATTCAAATCCATTGTGCCAAAAGAAATAGGAAAATCCTCTCATGAGGACGAATTTTTCTGTGGTTGATAGGCTATTTTGTAGGAAACTTATGCAGAGTCACCGAGGCATTGTGTGAATATTCAAACAATGGTGTATGTAGGCCATTGGCTATCCATTACCGATAGCTTGTGAGGTGTATGAAGATCCAAACTTTCTCAAAGCATAGAGTTTGATAGATCTAAAGAATTTATTTTTATTTGTTAGAAACATTTAGTCCATGATTATCCACATATTTAAGAATTCCATTGAGTAAGTCTAACTCATATTTAGTGTGTATATTTTTGATTCCCTTGCGAGAGTTGGCACTAGATTTGAAGATCCAGGAGTCTAGAAATCAGACTTGTGGAATTTTGGCTACATTTCTACTACCTTGTAGTTTAATGTCATATGGTTAGAACTCTTGGCTCTCTACAATGGGGAAAATAATCATAACATTTCTTTTAAGGTCGTACCACTAGGAAAACCCATCATTGATTGATTTTCCATTACTGTGTCTGGAATCCCCTTCGAAACACCCTAATCTCATATTGTTCCTTCCTGGAGAGAGAAACAAGGGGTGACGAGGGTTTAAATTCTTCCACTAGGGATTCCATAATAAAAAATTGAACATTTTTTACACGTGTTGATATTATAGATTTTATCATCTTGAAACAAGGATGTTTCATCATACGGTTTAATGTCATAAGATTAAGAAAAATTCTATAACATTTAACATCAAGTGGAAAGGATATAGGTGAACTGACATCAAAGGGGGACATGTGATTATTATTGAGACAACCTTGTGAATATGTCCTTTTTGGGAGCTTTCTCATTTGACCTAGTCTACATGTAGAAGTGATATTTTTAGTGTCCCATGTATGGGTTTGGGTTACCAATTCTGAACATCACTAAATACCCCCTAGGATAGGAGTCAAACCACACATAATTCTTAATAGAACACACCGCTATGTAGGTATAGTTCATAGACATTCGAAGGATTTTATTTCATTGGTGTGGCTAAATTGGGGCACAAACCCGTATTTCCCTATGTATATTTTGAGAGTATGAGTCAAGCGAAATGTGGTTTTAAGACATATCATGGTAGGTGACCAATGTTGGAGGGAAATGTCCCCTTAGTTGAGAACACTGGTAGGCTATGAAATTATATGTCTTGCAGTGAGGATGTGGGTATAATAGTTTAAAGTCTTGTTTTGGGGATGACATGTCAAATGAATCTTGTGCAAGTATTGGATAATCAGTCTAGTATGTTCTTGTAAACCCCATACTTGAGTGGGGGAAGAAAGAGTAAACTGTGAATTTAGGGTCCCTCGAATCTAGAGAGATGATGCGAGGCTTGGGATCCAAGTGGAATATAGAAGTAGGAAAATCCTCTCCTAAGGAGAAATTTTCATTTAGTTAATGGGACATTTTTTGGGAAAGATATGAATATCCATCGAGGTATTGAGTTCATAGTAAAACAGTGGTGTCCTCATGACACTAGCCATCCATTTCTGATAGACGAGGATGATTATAGTGATCTGATATTTCAGGAGGTATGGAGTTTGACGTATAAAAATCAGATATTTTTTGTACATGAGAAATATCAAAACCATGATTAGTTATGAAGTAAGAAATCCTCTACATATATACGACTCGTATATAGGGGAGGCAAGATCATTTGACAAGTACTTTTTGCGAGAATCAAATTTTTGGAATCTTCTATGTAGATTTACATTTTCATGCAGTAAATAGGGGTATTTTTATTTCAATGCATCTATAACTAGGATTTCCCATGTTTCATGAAAAATAATGTCACATTTCAAGAAAACCCATAGTTTTTTATATACCTTATATTTTAATGTCGTGTGTTTGGGACTCCTTTTTTTGGCCATGGTGATTAATGTCATGCGATTAGGACTCTTTTTTGGCCATGCAGTTTAGTTTCATATGGTGATGAATATTTTTGGACATGTATTTTAATGTCATGTGGTTAGGACTCTTTTTTGTTATGAAATGGATGGGTATTACTATGTAGAACCCTCTTATAAAACTCCTAAGCCCACATGAATTAGGCTCTGTGTGATAAATAAGTGACGACAAAAGATTACTCCACAAGATAGGGGTTGCATAACAACAGATGGGGAAATTTTACCCCTTCATGTTGTATTGTATTTATTCATAGGTTTTTGTGACCTAGGTATCACTATGTATCCCATATCATTCAAAAAAATCCAGGGATAACTTTAAGAGTTTCCCTATATAATTTGGACCTATACAGAGGGGAAATTTTTTCAGGAATGTTAGACTAATATATGGGATCCAGACATCACTACATAACATACAATGTCCGTAATCAAGACACATTATTTTATAAGATGAAGATACCTTCCTTGTACTGATCTATATATAGAAAAATGAATCATTTAGGTTTAGATGATGGCTAGAATAATATGGGTGATCCGGGCATCACTATGTATCCAATGGTGGAAGGAATCAAGCCACACTTAGTTCTAGAAGGAAATTCCCTTCCTTGGCCTGAGCCATATATAGGGAAAAGGAGAATTTTAGTTTGGATGTTTGTTGCACCAATATGTCGAATTAAGCATCACTTTGTATCCTACAAATTCTAGAATCAATCCACACGTAGTTTTAAAAGTCCTTATGCATCGGTCCAACCCATACGTAGGGGGAATATTTTTTAATGGTGGCTAGACCAGGATAGATGATCTTGGTGTCACAATGTATCATGCATGGTTCGAAATAAATCCCCAGGTAGGTCTGTAGAAAATGATTTCCTATGTGGATCAGACTCTTACCTAGGAACATGGTAATGTTGTCATTCTCTCACATATATATAGCCCATGTGAAATGAATCATTAGTCCGGACCCAATGATCATCATGTAGTTTAACTTCATGTGGGGAGGACAATGATTCTCATATTTTTAACATCATACATCACAAACGCATATGATATTATGTGGTTTAATGTCTTGTAGTTAATACATACTTTATATGATTAGACAATTTATTTCATCAGAATCCCCACATTCATGGGATCCATGGTGAGATATACATCCATTAAAATTAAATAGTATGCTCTAATGGAGTAGACCTTGTGTATGAAATATGGTCCATCCCCTTTTGGCTCAAATTTATATATTTCATTTTGAGTATTATCAGAGTTATAAGGATCAGGACCATTTCTCCTTCAAAGAATGACATGAGGTGATACTTTTTAATAAAGGACCGTGAAATCCTATTTTGAAAAAATTACAAATGGTGAAAATTGTGAAATCATTTCTCATCCAATATCTCTAACTCATAATTCAGTTTCTAGGATTTATCATCTTCATATAGTTGATCACAAAGGAAAAAAGAGGAGTGAGGGTAGTTGGACTTCAATAGGTATAACTGCCTCTATCCTATATACTAATGAGTACGAGGTTTCTTGAGTGGCAGTGTAGGTCATGCTCTGGTAAGCACATAGAGCATGTATGATCTTGTCTGTCCATTATTTCTATTCCTTGTCTATCATATTATATAGTATTTCTAATAGGTTATTATTGAATTCCTCTATCTGACCGTAGACTGATTTATGATAGCGGGATGAACCGTTGGATTTAAGGTTGTACTCTTGATGTAGCATATACAATTCAGTAGGGCTAAAATTGGTTCCATCTTCTATAAGTTAAGTATGATGGACCACAAATCCGGTGATGATATTGGGTTTCTCAAAGATGAAAATTCTTATTTACCTAACCTCTTTAAGGATATGGATTCCTCCCATTTGAAAAAAAGTTAGTTTTTGTGAGAATAATCATGAACTACATGGACATAGCAGGAGGTTATGGTCCCACAACATCCATTATCTATATGGAAAATGGTCAGGCGTACTTGGATGTGTGAAGCAACTCATGGGATTAGTGGATAAAATTAGCACGAACTTGATAGGGATGGAATTTCTAATTGAATTCCAAGATATCATGTGTAAAAGTGGTCCCATAGTATCCAAGCCTCCAAATGTTATGGGAGATATTGGATGCAGAATGATGTTCTCTATAAGTTTTAGAATGTAATTATTTCATGAAAGTATTGGTTTCTTACCAATCAATGCACCTGAGAAGGATCTTATCATCACATCCCTTTTAAAGTACCTTTTGCTGGTTTGTGACATCGTACATCGTGAAGTTGATTACCCACCTCCATATTTTCACCCATCTAGACCAATGTTATTTTATTTCTCCCCTTTGGAGGTAATTTTCAATTGGAGTAATCCAACCATCGGTATGACAAAAAGTTTTAGTGATTGGATTAATCTTATTGATTTACTCTGTCTTCTTTACAACAAATTTTAGGACTATCTAACGATGGTAAATGGTGGTAATCATTTAATCTTGATCTAGATTTGAAAAAGTTGTTTCTACATTTTCTAATGAATCAACTTTCACATTTTTGGCTAGGGAACATAAATAAATATTGCATCTAATGAGAATTCTACCATCAGTTCTCGAACATGGTTCATTAAAGAGATTATCTCCTCTTTCATGATTGCATAGTCACCACTGAATTTCTTGATGACTAGTTCTTGATATTCTTTTATCTTCAATTACTATGATTTTTCTTGAAGGGATAGTTCTCAGACCTCTATGAGATCCTAGTACTATAATTCATTATTTTTTAATCCTTTTGATAGTAGGAAAGGGTAATTAAATACTACATTTTCCAGAGATATGTGTATGAATCATATCCAAACCTTGTTGAACTTGGGGTCTGCCATACCTATCCTTGTCGAGCTTATGGATTCACTATACAAATACATCTCCCATGTATGGGAACCCTCTATAACAAATAATACCTCTTCATTGGGTACCTCAGTGTCTAATGAATTCATGTATGCCAAGGGGTTCTCTTCCAGAAAGTCTACTAATGTCTGACCTTTGATGGGTTTCTGAGGAATGAACCGTATGTGAAACTATTGCAGAATGACCACCCATCGTGACAATCATCCAGTCATCATAGGATGGCTGATAATTTACTTGAGTGGGTTTCTACCAGATATTGAATAGAACTCATGGTTTATTACATAGTTTTTGATCATTTGGACCACAATGATTAGGGACATGCAGCTCTTCTCGCCATCTGAATAATTAATATATACATAAATAATGGTTTAGCTGAGATAATAGTGGTTCTTTATACTGTCAGAGTCATTGTTCTGTGCATGGAAGGCACCCGGTGATCATTCTAAGGCATTCACATACATGATGAGTGGTTTTTCTTTGACAATTGGCATTATCACCGGAGGTTTTGACAGATATTTCTTAATATTGTCAAATTATTTCTGGAAGTATTCCGTCCACTAATATGTGACAGTATTTTTCATCAACCTATTGAAATTGAAACACTTTCCAATGAGGTTGTCAATGTAGTGAATAATTTTTTACAAATTCCCTTAAAAGTCCTCTCAACTTAAGGAGGTTGCAAGGAGGTGACATTCCATGGATGGCCTTTGTATTCTTGGGGTTGACTTTGATGTTGTTATGGCATACAATGAAGAAGAATAATTTTCCTTAGGTAACAAAAAATGAATATTTAGGGGGTTAATTTTTATACTGTGTTATCATAGTTTATTGAAGATGGATTTAATATATATTATGTGGTCTAATCATTTTTTTGATTTAACCACCAGATCATCAACATAGAATTTGATGAACCATCCCTGTAAGGGTTTGAAAAAGAGATGCATGGCTCACTGATACTTGGAATTGTCATATTTAAATCCTAATGGCATCACATTAGGGAAAAACATTCCCTCGGTTGACCTGGGGTAAATGGATTCTTCATATTCCTAAGCTATTCAGATTTTATTATAACCTAAATACCCACCCATGAAAGATAGACACATATTCGGTTGT
Organism: Viscum album; assembly: GCA_963277665.1. NCBI lineage: Eukaryota > Viridiplantae > Streptophyta > Magnoliopsida > Santalales > Viscaceae > Viscum > Viscum album. The sequence goes on from OY728146.1 coordinate 531,808,270, forward strand.
TACATCGATCAGAAATTTTGTGATCGGGAATTGGAAGTCACCATTCGATAAATGCCAATTGAAATTCCTAAAATCGATGTAGACTCTAATATTCCCATTCTTATATTTTTATGGGGAAAATTTTAGCCATCCAGATAATATATTGGACTTCTTGAATGATGTTGGCTCTGATGATATTATCGACTTTAGCCTCAATTTTTGTATCATGGGTCGGTTGTGTTATTCGGGAAGCTTTATTGTAACCATAGTGGCATTATGGAAGGTTGAGTTAGTGGGTGACCACCTCAGGACTGAGGCCATTTGTTTCCGTATACTTTCAGAATAAAACATCTTGAATCTACATTATGAATTTTGTGTATATGTCCAGCTCTTGGAAAAGAATGGCCACACTAATCAGAGTTGGTCATAGATCTTCTTCTGTACCCAGGATGATTTCTTGGAGTTCATAAATGGATGTAGAGATTAATTCCCTAAATGGTGGAGGTGAATCCTTAAGGTCTTATTACTCATCCTCTTCATCGTAATCCTCATTATATTCCTCCTCTTCCTATGGGGATTTTTTTTGAGATGATCTCCCTATATATGAGATAAGAGTTTCAATTTTGAGGTCTTGGAGATGACACAACTTCTTCTGTTTTGATTGATTGTGGAAAATTCATTATAGAGGATAGAGTGAGGGGTGGAACGGTACTTTATTACTCTTCTTATTTAGTGGGTGAGGTTTGAATTTTTGGTTTGTCTAAGGATGGATAATGGAAATTATTTCTGAGAATTCTCCCATGTCTTTGGAACCAGTGAGATTTTTGACATATCATGCTCTGTGGACATGACCGATATCATGTGGATTGCTAAATATGAATCCATATTTGGACTTTTGAACTCAATATGATTAACGGAAAACACATACTCTCCACCGAGCTTCTTCAGGGGATTGGTTGGAACCATTTATAAACCATTTGGTGCTGCAACATAATCAACACCATCGACCAGAGGTTACTTCTCCATTGGCTTGTATAACCCTATGTCAATATAGTGTGACTCTCAGATGTTGAATGAGACTTTTTCATCTTTTATTGTTTGAATCAGTCTGTTAATGATATATTTTATGTATTTATGGTAATATGAGGGATTTTGTGTGTGTTTATGTAGCCAGATCCTTCCATGAAGGGCATTGAATGTCATATTCTTTTGGACCACATGAAATTATGGATGAACTACAAGATCATGTAATTGGGTTTAGACATTATGAGTTCCTAGTGTTTTATTCTCTATATTTTCATATCCTAATGGGGTCATGGTTCATGGTGTCATATAATCCTCATTTCATCTTGGATAGTGATGTGTCCGTAGTGGGAGCAGATTTACTCAAGATCCATTTTCAATAAAGAACCTTCATACATAGACATAATTTATCCTTCCAGACACATATAAGGTTCTTATGTGACCATTCATGATGGAGTCTTTATATTGATCCATGAAATATACAACTACATGGAATTTAGCATAATTGGCCTCTGTCTAGTAGACATCAGTAGCTTCTACCTTAGCTTCAAACTTTTGGGGACTTAACAAGGCTTCGGTAAGTGCTTCCCTATGATATTATTATAGATTTAGTGCATCCAATACTGACATCTTGGCTGGTACCATGGAAAATGGATTCACAATATCATATTTATAATTTAATTTCTAGTTCTACTTGGCTTGGGGATGACCTTTCATCGGTTCTTTAGGGGCTTCAGAATTTGATGATGATGGTTTGGACCATGTGATTGGAGTAGTAGGAGCTTCTTTACCTTCTGGATTGAAAATGGTAGTTCTACCCACATGACTAGGGAAATTAGTCACCTATTATTCCTCTGATGGATATTCCAAATATATTTTACCATGGTGAATTCTTATAGAAGGAAGATAATTTTCTTTTCCCAGTTGGGTCACCTAAATGGTCATTATATAGGTTTTATTAACATAGAAAGTTTGAAAGGTATTGGGGCCATAAGATTGACTTCATTCATGACTGCTCCTCCATTTATATCCCTAGCTTATAGGGCATATTCCTCTAGCCCCTCAATTGGGTGCACTGGATTCTGGTTGGTAACCATGTTTATTAATGGAGAAGGGATCTATTAAGTGGATTCCATTCATGGAGGTGAAAATAAGTACCCCATTTGATGATGAATTTTCTTTAGTATATGCCTCTAATGGTACCATTTGGTGGGGAAGTTCCCATACTATTATATCTAATGGCATGAATTCAGATAGTGTGAAAGCCAAATTTTTCCTTGGTGCAATATCTTCTTCATGCACTTGCTTTTTTCCCTTTTGATTGGACTTATTTTTGGGGGGTTGACCCTTAAAAGACTTTAGGGATGAAGATGTCAGCTACGTTGCATAAAGAACTATTGGTGAACATTTTTTTTACTTCAATTATACTTGGAGTATACCAAGGGTGTGATTGACTATCTTCCGAGTCATTCAACTGTCGAAATTGTTCTTCTTTTTGTTTATACATTTTTTCCACTTTTCACCTTTATTCAGTTTGGTGGGGGAAACAAATGCCACTTGTGCTGGGGGTGTTCCCAACATGACATTTTTGGAATATATCATTCATTAAAATACTTCATTGAAGTCCAATTACACCTAGATGCTTTGTCCCAATATCCGGTGGAGGGGAAAATAATCTTATCTATCAACAAGACTACTTCATCATTCCTCTACAAGTCTTGAAGTTGAAGAAAGTTAAAATTCATGGTGACTATGAAGTATCCATGGACATGGTCATCCAAAAATGTGTAAAATTTATTCTTCCATTCCATGAATTGATTTTTCATTGTTTCTCTTCACACATCATGAAAAGGCGGGGGCAGCTGCTGACGTCCATGGGGTCACATTATTTTGTGTGGTCTTTGGAGTTAGACATGAGTGGATGGGTGGATTAAGTGTAATAAAAGTTGCTTCATCTCTTCATAACCATTTAATTGGGGCATATGGGGCCTCTCAGGACTTCATATTAGTTTTTTTCAAGGAATATTATATCTTTTTAGAAATATAAGAGATGTTCTAGAACCCACTTGTATATTTCATTGTAATGAGTGGTGTTTGCAGCTCATCACAGAGGATGTCGATGATCATGGATAGCATCTCATCTTGGGAGAGTGGCTAATTCAAAGAGTATGTCATACCCTTCCATCAGGTAATGAAATCTAAACCACACTCATTCCCTTGTTGTTTGTACTTCATGAGGTAACATACTATTGTGTTTGGAAACATTTTAAAAGAATCAGAATATGAAATTGCATTAGAGATCCTCCCATCCAATTATTGAGTTAGATGGAAAACTAGTATACCAAACAAAGGCTGAGCCATATGTAATGCACACAAAGCATCTGAGATTTACTGCCTCTTGTTGATATGGGTTTCCCATCAGAGGATCACAGTAACACGAGTAGTGTATCTGGTATTTCTCTCGGTCACCAGAGCCATTGAACACTGGGAATACATGGTTCTAGAAATTGGGTGGTGGTGGAACATTCCTTACCCAATAAGGGTAAGGATTCCATTCTAGTTGTATCAGAGTCCTACACCATTCCATCACTTTTAATAGAGCTGTAAATGAATCGATGGCACTCAAGATCAATTTATTCATATCTTGTTGGACTTTAGAATGGGTGGGTATATTAGGGGGATTGATTGAATGTGTCAGATCTGGTAGTACTGAAAGTGGATATCCAGAAAAGTGAATCCTTTATAGATTTTATTAGGTCTTCTCTAGTAGTTTCCTCTATAAGGTCATGAACCCACCTAGTCCATTACTTTCACAAAACACGGCTCCACTGAAACGGTGGCACCGGTCACGAGGGCACCGGTCATGAGGGCACCGGTCACAATGGGACCGTGACGGTGGCACTGTGAAGGTGGCACCTTGATGGTCGCACACCGGTCACGGTGGCACCGTGATGGTGGAACTGTGAGGGTGATGTAGTGACAGTGGCACCGTGAGCGTGACACTGTGACGGTGGCATTGTGATGGTGGCACCGTGATAGTGGCACTATGTCCTCACCGGGAGGTCTTCGTCCCTTTTTCCAGTTTCTGACTTTTTCCGCTCCCACAACATATATTTTAATGTAAAGATGATTTAATGCCCCTTTCAAAGCAATTTAAATCCCATAAATAATATCTAAAATCCCCCAAGAGTCAAGAACCCCTTAAATTATCAAAACATGTGGTTTTTCCTGGGTGTCACGCCCTTCCCCGTACCTTCCAGTTCCGCCCCCGTTGCATGTTTTTCCTACTTTTAAAATAAATGATTTAATGCACAACTGTTATGCCACCAACCCAATGGGAATAAATAAATAAGAATTAAACCCATCGTGTGCAACCTCCCAACCGCAATGGAAACCGTGATCAAACTTTTTAGCTATTCAAAATTCCTTATCCCATAACAATAGAATCTCATCTTTATATCATGCTAGAGTTTGTTCCTTCCCCTTCTTGGCTGGATTTATTTATTCTCCCTGGTGCGCTCGGAGTCCCCCCTTCTTAAGGCTTGTGGTGTGCATGTGCTGATGTTTTTCGGCTCGTCCTTGGAGTCCCCAACGTTCCTCCCCTGCAATTCGCGCATCTTCAGTTCTTGGCGTGTGGAGAAGAACTTCGATCCTTGATCAACCAAGTATGGGTTTCCTTCGTCTCTCCTTACTGTGTATCATGTAGTGTGGGTACACTACTGTTTCTATTCGAATGGATAAAACCAAACCTTAACAAAGATAAAAAAACATACTATTAAAGAATTATGGGTTGCGTTTAACATTTCTGATGTACTCTTTTATAATTTCTATATTTTGTGAACTATATGGGCTATGCTCACTAAAAATCATGGTCGTTGGTGGTCTTTCCTTTAACAATAATGAACCCTTGTCTTCTGTGATAATTGAATGGCTCTAACATGGGAATTTGGTAAATTACATACACTCGGCCGATTAAATGAATGTCTAGTGAACAACAAACCTTGTGTGATCACCCCGGTTAACCAAACAGAAAGAAGAAAATGTTGTAAATGATGTACATGAGCCTGGAAACGTCCTTGTTCTACCTTGGTGGCATGTCTATTCGTTCTGCTCGATGGGTGTTGATGGGATCCTCTGTTGTGGAACGGTTGTTGGTTGTGAATCTGAAGCTGTGTGGGGTTGTATCTCAAGTCTTGGTTTGGTTCGAGTATGTTGAGGGATCTCACTGATCCTTTTGATGTTGTGACTTTACTTGAGAACCGGGTGTGAATGCTTAAATTGTTGTTTGGTTGTTTCTCTTTATCTAGCTTGTGGTTATGCCTGTTAGTTTCCCAATAGTGTAGAATTTACATAAATGGGATCACTTGAACATGAAACCAAGAATGGTTTAAATGGGGAGTTGTTTTTTCAAATGAGTTGTGACTTGTTCATGAGTGTCATCCATTTCTTTTATGAATGAATAGTAACAAGGGTGTTTGTGCTTAGGTTGGATTTGGAGACCCTAGGTGGGGATGAGCGCTTGTTACCTATACATATAATTGTAGTTCCTATGTTTCTTATTTGTGCTCCTCCCAAGTTGAGCACTTAGTGTTGAACACCCCCATTCTATGGGGGAGGGTGTTTTCCCAACACTATTATGATTTGCTGGTTATTAACTCCTTTTCTGGTCCCTTTCTTGAATAACCCAAGACTCTTCGGGCTGGCTGTGATGGCCTGAGATCCACTATAGCCCAAGATTCTTTGGGCAGGGTGGTTGGGGTAGTTGGCCTAGGTGTGTGCGGGCTGGTTGTTTCCTAAGAATCTTTGGGATGAGGCACAGGTGTCTTCGGGCATGGCAGTAGTTGTTCTGGCACAGGTTTGTGCGGGTGGGGTGTGGTAGTGGGACTATAGTGAGAATGCTAGGATTGGTTTGATGCGTAGGATGTCTCTAATAACTTGTGGGAAAGTGGCGCGGGGTACCCAAACATCGATGTGTTATTACTATACATTACTTGACTTGCATTATTTGGGGAGTGTGTCTTGGTGAGGTTTGGGTGGATAGTTTTCCTTACTAGGTGATTTGGTTATCTCTTTTCTCATAGGGATTTAGAATGCCTCCCCACTTGTGCATGAGAGTCTTTGGTTTTCCCTACTGAGTATACTCGTATGCTCACCCTGCATATATAAAACTTCTTTCAGGTTTCCAGGAGGACATCTAGAATCGTGCAGGGTCGTACTGGCTCAGACGTTTGGGACAGTAGCAGTTGTTGTTTTCCTTTTATTTGGTACATTACCTTTGTAGTATCCTTGTACATTGTGGCATTTACTTTTGTAACATGCATATGGGTATGGTTTTCTTTGGCTTTACTTTTACCTCCAGTTTTTGTGTTGTTGAGATTTACTATCTTATCTCTCGATCCTAATAAAGAAAAAGGTTAATGCCTTCCATCTTGTGTGTGATTCTATACCCTTGGTGCCAGTCACCACTCTGGGACCTAATGAAGGCGGGTCTTAGGTGTCATTATCTCTCCTTCAACTTGAAGAAGGAAGGGTATGGAAATATTTTGTCCCATCTCTCATCTTGGTGAAGGCGGGTCGTGACAGATTGGTATCAGAGGAGGTTGAGAGATAGGATAGGGTCTGGAGTTAGTGTAACATCCTAAGTAAGTAATGAATAATAGATATTTTTATCTAGGTCTATTAATGAACTAGATAGTGTTTTAGAGGCTTAAAATGAAAATAAATCCAATCTTAAGCATGGAATACACTAATATTTTTAAAAGATTGTTTTACTGCCTTTTGATGGAAAACCATTTTTGAATCTATATTTTGACAATTTTATAAACTATTTTTGTCAAAATAAACTTATTTTTTATGATTGGGACATCAAAATTTACCTTGTGTGAATTTTTGATATTTTTCTGACAATGTTCATTTTTTAATGAATAGTGAAAAATACTGCATTTTACATCAAAACTGCTTTTTAATCTAATTTATTTAAATGATTAGATTATATTTTGAATTGGTTTTAAATTGAAATTAGAATATATTTTTACCATTAAATTCAATAGTGGTCGTTGTAATTAATTTCACTTTGAAATCAGACTTAAACTAGTGTCAATCTTTTGATACGTATTGTTTCATAAAAACACGCTATTTGCTATGACAGTGGGAATTAATTATTAAATTAATTAATGTGACTTATATGTTTTGAATTTTGTAAAATAGACTTCATTTTTGAATTCAGAATATCAAATATAGCTTAGGGTGAAGTTTTGATATTTTTCTGAAAAACATTAATTTTTGATGAATAGTGAAACCACTAAGGGGTACTTATAAAAACTGATTTTTCGTTTAAATTGAATTTTACCACTTCTGTGTTTTGAATTTCAAAAATCCGACATAAATTGTTGTCATTAAGAAGTAAAATTTGGTTCAATGAGATTAAAATAATTTTTTGGTGAATAGTAACTTTTAAGTTCTTAATCGCGATTAGTGGTAATTAGTGTAGTTTAAGGTAAAAATAATGCTTTAATAATATAAAATGACCTAGACACATGTCCTAAGCTTATTGTATGTGTAATGGCTGACCGAGACAAGCCATGGGTTAACATGGAGACCCCATGGAGCCACTTTGGTTGGGAAATGACATAAATAACTTTTTATTTAATGTTAAAGTAAAAATGACACAAACATAATATGTTATACAAAAATAATTTTTAAATGGGGTTATAAAAGTCAGATTTTTGATTATAAATATTCACTGAAAATATAAAAGGATTTCCTACATCATAGTATTTTTTTATAATTTTTTGACATTAAATAAATAAATGTATTTATGACATCATAATGATGTAGCGATTACCTCATTAATAAAGGATTTAAATAAAATGAAAAGGTAATGTAAAATCTATGACCTAAACATGTCGAAAACCTATTGGATGGGTGTATTTCGAACCCTTATCACCATATACTTGATTTATATCAATGTGGGACCATTTAAATCCAAAACGCATTTTCAAATAAAGTAATATTTCTTTACTTTCCAAGAGTACCCCTCCTCTCCTCTTATAAAAGGCCCCCACCTCTACCTCCTTACCCACACTCCCAAAGCCTTTGGCTCGGACAAAACATGCCCATTGTGTCTCTCCACTTCCCTCTCTTACTCCTTAAAGCCTCAATTTGGGCAGAAATCTTCCCAAATAAGCCTTTGAGCTCAAATCTAAGAGAGTTACCCGATTTTAAGGTAATGTCTTCACTTGAGTCCTTTTGTTTTATTTTTCTTCTCCAACCCCCTAAACTCTTTTTATTTATTTCTTTTGTAACAACTCCAGTATCTTCAATATACTAGGATGTTTTTATAAGAAGGATTCAAGCTAAAATTACACACACCTACATCTAATGGTTAAAGAACATACGGTTTCTGTGGATGGTGAATTTATGCCTCCCGAAACGATGATTGTTCAACATTCTTTTAACACCTTCAAAGGTGGACATTAATATGTCACTATATTTATATATGATATATAATATGTTTATGTTTTCCTTAAGATTCTGTATTTTTCATTTTGGGTATACCTTTATGGATTCCATTATGGGTAAACGCGATATCTTCATTTAAGGAAATGCTGACTACCGCCCCCTCAAAGTGATTTGATTCGTTAAATACCATATGTGGGACGTATAAAGGATGGAACTATGATATTATATATATGATATTATACTGGAATTATAATATACCTTTATATCATTATGATTCCATTCTATAAAATACGAAATAGAAATGAAAGTAGCGTTCATGCGTACCTACGGAATACCATCTCCATGAACGGTGCATTTCATTTCTTACCTATAAATGATTATGTAATATTATAAATGCATGTATATACTGAATATATATGATATATATGATCTATACATAATGATTATAATCCTGGATATAATGGATACAAGAACAACTTGTAATTATAAAGGGCCTATTTTTGACTCAAGTACCAATGATCGTTAAAACGACCGTTATTAACATAAATAATTACATAGTGTTCATGACATGGAAATAAGTGATATAAAAGGAATAATGAAATTGAAAAAGGTTCTTAAACAAGTATAAATTAACTCATGTTTATTATTCAGGACATTAAAGAACGATCGAGTCAAGTCGGACCTGAGGTATGGGACTTCATCTCAATCTCCTTTCATTGAGGCATATTTTGTTTTATACACAACCTTTTTTTATATGGTTTATAAACCCCTTTGACTTTTACGTTTATTGAAAAGGAATCTTTTTTATAATAAGCTTTTACTAAATGACAAAAGAGAATGTTTTTGTCGTATGTATGCGGCGACGATGACTTCTCCGCCGTCGTGACCGTCATTTGAGTTTCGTCTTCCTCTACAAGCCATACCTTTTTTAATAGAAAAATAAATACCATGTTTTAATTTTCTTTTATTTTGGTATTGAAAATGGTTTTTATAATGTCTTTATATCAATTTTTTGTATTGATATCTTGTGATTGAAAGGTGGAAATGTTATGTTTCCTTTATGCATGTTTTATGTGATATGATTATGTTGAGGTTCTTGGGTGTTATTATGAAGACGGGTGGTTCCGTGATAAACTAAGGGTGGGTGATCCCGATATAGCTCTCCAATGCATTGGGTAACGCGAAGGAATGAAACGTTAAGGTTTCTCTGAAGAGATTTAGGGAATATACTGTGATGGGTATTCCAAACGTAACCAAGAGGGTTACTCCCTACGTAAGAATGTTATGAATGCCTCAAGTTACCTTTATGTCTTATGATTTCTATGATTTATTCATGATTTGATGAGGTATGTTAAAGTGATTATGTTTTATGGGTAAAGTATGATTTCATTATTATGTATATATGTACCCATGTTTCCTTCCCATATTTCTATATCCCTTACTGAGCTTTTTATGCTCATCCCAAGTTTTTTTGAAATATTTTTCACATGTCAAGGGAAAGGTACATGATATGATGATAGTGTCAAGGAAGTGTCAAGAAAGAATCCATGTTTTATTTTAAATATGTTTCCATTGATGGGAAATAAGAATATTATCTTTATGTGACCACTTTCTTTATATGTGGAATGTAATGCAAGTTTTATGATCTAATTCTCTAAAACTCTAAACCCGAAAAGATCCTCAATGTTAATTATTCATTTAATTCAATATTAAGTAAGGTTTAAGGCTGGGGCCTTATAGTTGGTATCAAGGGTCAGTTTCGACAACTTTAGGAGTTAGAAAATTGTTAAATTATAAGTTAATTTATGGTATGACTAAAATGATATAGCATTTTAAGATTACCATGTTGCTTCATCTAAGACATGTTTGTTCAGAATGGTTTTCCGCAGAGGAAACAGGGAAGCAGTGCTAGGAAGGCATACTGAAGGAAATAACCTTCCGAATCAGCATCCTAAGATGGTCAGAATTGGAACTGAACAGTTTGTTGCAGTGATGGCACAACTGACTCATGCTATAAATGGTGGTGGTATCCATGCATGAGATCAGCCAGATCAACCGTAGAGGAACATGTCAGTGGTGGAACATTTCATGAGGCAACATCCCCCATCATTCAGAGGATCATCTGACACTGTGCTCGCTGAAGGTTTGATTAAAGCACTGGAGAATATTTTTGATGTCATGGGGTGTTCAGACAATAAAAAGGTTAGTCTTGCTATTTATCGTTTGGAGGGTGAAGCAGATCAGTGTTGGTCGATGGTTAAAAATATCAGGGACACTTATGAGATTGATGCTCTCGACTGGGATGAATTCAAAGGTATGTTTCTTGAAAAGTATTTTCCTAAGGCTGTTCGACTTAGGATGGAAAAAAAATTCTTGGAATTGAGGCAAGAGGAAGACTCAGTGGCTACCTATGAAGAAAGGTTCACTCGATTGGCAAGGTATGCTCCAAATTTTATCCGAGACCTTGATAGTAAAATAAATCGTTTTTACTCAGGATTAAAGCCAAAATATCGAAGGGCATTAGCTTCTCGTGAGTTTAAAAGTTATGAAAAGCTTGTTCGATGTGCTGAGAAGGTGGAAATGGAGTTTTCCGATGATCACGTTTTCTATAACAACCAGCAGAAGAAGAGACCAAGGTGGGAGGAGAAAGGGAAGAATTCTTCAAAAAAGTCTGATGGTAAGAAATCTAATTTTCCAGTTTGTGATAAATGTGGCAAAAGGCATGCTGGGGAATGTCTTCTGAATTTTGGAAAGTGCTACCGATGTGGTAATATGGGACATAAGGCTCGTGATTGCACTGAAAAAGATCAAGGTGAAGGTAATACCAAATTTGATTTAAAGTTAGTGAAATGTTTTAAGTGCAATGAGATGGGTCACTATGCAAACGAGTGTCTGACAAAGTGCTTGAGTGATGGGAAGTATTTAGACTACAAGCATAAAGGGGTGGTGAAATCCTTTGCAACTACTTCAGCAGATTTCGGGCCATCAAATGAAGTTGTATCAGGTACTTTGTTTATTTTTTCAGATTATGCCAGTGTGTTGTTTGATTCGGGGTCTACACATTCTTTCATCTCTGAAAACTTTTCTAGTAAAATGGGAATACCATCTCAAGAAATGACTCCTGAACTTTTGGTAAAAACACCTGGGGGAAATGTTGAGGAAAAAATAATTTATAAGAATCTTCCTATCCTTATATGTGGAAAGAACCTACTTGCAAACCTTATTGTTCTACCTCTAGTAGTGTTTGATGTTATCCTGGGTATGGATTGGCTCTCTATTTACCATGCTAAGATTGACTGTAGAGAAAAAGAAGTTTCTTTTCAGAATGATTTTCAATTTTTGTACAAGAATGAACCCTTACTGTTGATAACTTATCAAGAGGCCAAGAAACTCGTAAAAGATGGAAATGAATGTTACCTTGCACAAATCATTGAAAATAAAGAAACTGTTCAGATTAATGATGTTCCGGTGGTAAATGAGTATCCTGATGTTTTCCCTGACGAGTTTCCTGAATAATACCAGACCGGGAAGTTGAGTTTACTATTGACTTAGTTCCTGATGCTAAGACAATTTCAAAAACCCCTTATCGAATGGCTCAAATTGAACTTTTAGAGTTGAAGGAGCAATTGCAAGATTTATTAGAGAAAGGTTTCATTCGACCTAGCACATCACCTTGGGGTGCTCCTGTTTTATTTTTTAAAAATAAAGATGGTTCTATGAGACTTTGAATTGATTATAGAGCCTTGAATAATATCACTGTTAAGAACAAATATCCTTTGCCTCATATCGATGATTTGTTTGATCAGCTCCAGGGAGCTCAGTTTTTTTCAAATATTGACTTGAGATCGGGGTACCATTAGCTGAAGGTAAAGGAGGCAGATATTTCGAAGACCGCGTTCCGTATAAGATATGGCCATTATGAATTTGTAGTAATGCCTTTTGGGCTAACCAATGCACCTATTGTATTCATGGACTTAATGAATAGAATTTTCCATGAGTTATTGGATAAGCTTGTGGTGGTTTTAATTGATGATATTTTGGTGTTTTCTAAAATTAAAGAGGAGCATGAAAGAAATTTAAGGGTTGTCTTAGAAACTTTAAAAGAAAAGAAACTGTATGGAAAATTCAGCAAGTGTGAGTTTTGGTAGCAACAAATTTCTTTCCTTGGTCACATTGTTTCTAAAGATGGGATAACTGTTGATCCTGCAAAAACAAAAGTTGTGGAAGATTGGCCAAGACCCACAAATGTAACTGAGATTCGTAGCTTCCGTGGTTTGGCAGGCTATTACCGAAGGTTTGTTAGATATTTCTCATGGTTATCTAGTCCAATGACTAAGCTAACTCGGAAGTGTGTTACGTTTATCTGGACAAAAGAATATGATGATTGTTTTCAGGAATTGAAAAGAAGATTGGTGAATGCTCCAGTTTTGGCACTACCTTCCAGGAATGGTGAGTTTTTTATATACAGTGATGCTTCATTGAAAGGACTTGGTTGGGTCCTAATGCAGAATGATCAGGTAATTGCTTATGCTTCACGACAGTTGAAAACTCATGAGGTAAATTACCTTACACATGATTTGGAATTAGCTGTTGTTGTTTTCGCTTTAAAAATTTGGAGGCATCATTTGTATGGAGTAAAGTGTGAAATATATACTGATCATAAAAGTTTAGAGTATATATTTACTCAAAAAGAATTGAACATGAGACAAAGGAGATTTCTAGAATTAATCAAGGATTATGATTGTACAATTCATTACCATCCGGGAAAAGAAAATAAAGTGGCTGATGCTTTGAGTCGAAAAAGTAATGCTTCATTAGCAATGTTACGTTTGGAACGTGATCCTTTGGTTAAGGATTTGATGAACTTTGGAATAGAAGTTGTTGGTGCAGGAAGTTCTTCTGTTTTGTTTCAGGTATCAGTGAGATCATCTCTATCAGATAGAATCAAGAAAGCACAGAAGAAAGATAGTGAATTGCAGAAAAAGGTAGATCTGGTTCAGAAAGGTAAGTTGCCTGAATTCAACATTGATAATGATTGTGTTTTGAGATTTGGGAAGAGATTGAGTGTGACTTGTGATTAACAGTTGAAGAGAGAGTTGTTATGTGAAGATCATAGTTCTCCGTTTTCAGTTCATCCAGGCAGTACTAAGATGTATAGAGATCTGCGGGAGTATTACTGGTGGGATGGAATGAAAAGAGATATTGCTGACTTTACTGTGAAGTGTTTGACTTGTCAACAGGTTAAAGCAGAGTGGCAGTTACCGAAAGGGATGCTTCAGCCATTACCAGTGCCAGAGTGGAAATGGGAGAATATATCCATGGACTTTGTTGTGGGATTACCGAAGACATCTCGAGGTAATAATGCAATCTGGGTTATTGTTGATCGCTTCACTAAATCTGCTCGTTTCCTTGTAATACGAGACACTTTTTCCCTAGATCAAATTTCCCGTTTGTATCTTAAAGAGATAGTTAGGTTACATGGAGTTCCCCTCTCCATTGTATTTGATCATGATCCCAGGTTCACTTATAACTTTTGGAAAGGCCTTCAGAAGTCGTTGGGTACTGAATTAAATTTTAGTACAACATTTCATCCTCAATCAGATGGGCAGTCAGAACGAACAATTCAGACCTTAGAGGATATGCTGCGAGCTTGTTCGATGGATTATCAGGGAAGTTGGGACCAATATCTTCATTTGGTTGAATTTTCATATAATAACAGTTTTCATTCCAGTATACAAATGGCACCATTTGAGGCGTTATATGGGAAGCGGTGTCGAACTCCAGCTTTCTGGGATGAAGTGGGTGAAAGGAAGTTGATGGGACCAGAATTGGTAGAAGAGATGGCAGAAAAAGTTCAGCTAATACAGAAACACATGATATCAGCTCAGAGTAGGTAGAAGAGTTATGCATACAACAGGAGGAAGGATCTATCTTTTGAGGTAGGTGATCATGTTTTTCTCAAAGTATCACCATGGAAAAGTGTGATGCGATTTGATAAGAAAGGAAAGCTGAGTCCAAGGTTTATTGGACAATATGAAATTCTGGAGAGAGTTGGATCAGTTGCATACCGAGTGGCTTTACCTTCGAGTTTATCTCGGGTACACAATGTTTTTCACGTTTCGATGTTGAGAAAGTATATGCCAGATCCATCACATGTTTTGAGTCAAGAGGTAGTTCAGCTGGAAGAGAACCTATCTTATGAGGAACAACCGGTCCAGATTCTTGACCACATGGAGCAAGTGTTACGGAATAAGGTGATTAATCAGGTAAAGGTTTTGTGGAAAAACCACATGATTGAAGAGGCAAAATGGGAATCTGAAAATGTAATGAGAGATAAGTACCCCCATTTATTCGATATGTAAATAAATTGTGGGGACAAAATTTTCTAAAGGGGGGAAGGATGTAACATCCCAAGTAGGTAATGAATAATAGATATTTTTATCTATGTCTATTAATGAACTAGATAGTGTTTTAGAGGCTTAAAATGAAAATAAATCCAATCTTAAGCATGGAATACCCTAATATTTATAAAAGATTGTTTTACTGCCTTTTGATGGCAAAATATTTTTGAATATATCTTTTGACAATTTTATAAACTATGTTTGTCAAAAGAAACTTATTTTTTATGATTGGGACATCAAAATTTACCTTGTGTGAATTTTTGGTATTTTTCTGACAATGTTCATTTTTAAATGAATAGTGAAAAATACTGCATTTTACATCAAAAATGCGTTTTAATCTAATTTATTTATAATATTAGATTATATTTTGAATTGGTTTTAAAGTGAAATTAGAATATATTTTTACCACTAAATCCAATAGTGGTCGTTGGAATTAATTTCACTTTGAAATCAGACTTAAACTAGTGTCAATCTTTTGATACTTATTGTTTCATAAAAACACGCTATTTGCTCTGGCAGCGGGAATTAATTATTAAATTAATTAATGTGACATATATGGTATGAATATTGTAAAATAGACTTCATTTTTGAATTCATAATATCAAATATAGATTAGGGTGAAGTTTTGGTATTTTTCTGAAAAACTTCAATTTTTGATGAATAGTGAAACCACTAAGTGGTACTTATAAAAACTGATTTTTCGTTTAAATGAAATTTTACCACTTCTGTGTTTTGAATTTCAAAAATCCAACATACATGGTTGTCATTAATAAGTAAAATTTTTTCAATGAGATTAAAATAATTTTTTGGTGAATAGTAACTTTTAAGTTCTTAATCGCGATTAGTGGTAATTAGTGTAGTTTAAGGTAAAAATAATGCTTTAATAATATAAAATGACCTAGACACATGTCCTAACCTTATTGGATGTGTCATGGCCGACCAATAAAAGCCATGGGTCAACTTGGGGACCCCATGGAGCCACTTTGGTTGGGAAATGACATAAATAACTTTTTATTTAATGTTAAAGTAAAAATGAAACAAACATAATATGTTATACAAAAACAATTTTTAAATGGGGTTATACAAGTCAGATTTTTGATTATAAATATTCATTGGAAAGATAAAAAGATTTACTAAATCATAGTATTTGTTTTATAATTTTTTTACATTAAATAAATAAATTTATTTATGACATCATAATGATGTAGCGATTACCTCATTAATAAAGGATTTAAATAAAATGAAAAGATAATGTAAAGTCTATGACCTACACATGTCCAAAAACTATTGTATGGGTGGATTTATAACCATTATCACCTTATCCTCGAATTATATCAATGTGGGACCATTTAAATCCGAAACCCATTTTCAAATAAAGTAATATTTCTTTACTTTCCAAGAGTGCCCCTCCTCTCCTCTTATAAAAGGCCCCCACCTCTACCTCCTTACCCACACTCCCAAAGCCTTTGGCTCGGAAAACCCCTGCCCATTTTGTCTCTCCACTTCCCTCTCTTACTCCTTGAAGCCTCACATTGGGCAGAAGTCTTCCCAAAGAAACCATTGAGCTCAAATCTAAGAGAGTTACCCGATTTTAAGGTAATGTCTTCACTTGAGTCCTTTTGTTTTATTTTGCTTCTCCAACCCCCCAAACTCTTTTTATTTATTTATTTTGTAACAAATATAGTATCTTAAATATACTAGTATGTTTTTATAAGAAGGATTCAAGCTACACTTACACACACCTACATCTAATGGATAAAGAACATACGGTTTCCGTGGATGGTGAATTTATGCCTCCCGAAACGATGATTGTTCAACATTCTTTTAACACCTTCAACGGTGGCCATTAAGATGTCACTATATTTATATATGATATATAATATGTTTATGTTTTCCTTAAGATTATTTATTTTTCATTTTGTGTATACCTTTATGGATTCCATTATGGATAAACGTGATATCTTCATTTAAGGAAGTGTAGACTACCGCACCTCAAAGTGATTTGATTCGTTAAATACCATATGTGGGATGTATAAAGGATGGAACTATGATATTATATATGATATTATAATAGAATTATAATATAGCTTTATATCATTATGATTCCATTCTATAAAATACGAAATAGAAATGAAAGTAGCGTTCATGCGTACGTACGGCTTACCGTCTCCATGAATGGTGCATTTCATTTCTTACCTCTAAATGATTATGTAATATTATAAATGCACATATATACTGAATATATATGATATATATGATATATACATCATGATTATAATCCTGGATATAATGGATACAAGAACACCTTGTAATTATAAAGGGCCTATTTTTGACTCAAATACCAATGATCGTTAAAACGACCGTTATTAACTTAAATAATTACATAGTGTTCATGACATGGGAATAAGTGATATAAAAGGAATAATGAACTTGAAAAGGTTCTTAAACAAGTAGAAATTAACTCAAGTTTATTATTCAGGACATTAAAGAATGATCGAGTCAAGTCGGACCCGAGGTATGGGACTTCGTCTCAATCTCCTTTCATTGAGGCATATTTTTTTTATACACAACCTTTTCATTATATGGTGTATAAACCCCTTTGAGTTTTACATTTATTCAAAAGGAATCTTTTTTATACGAAGCGTTTACTAAATGACAAAAGGGAATGTTTTTGTCGTACGTATGCGGCGACGACGACTTCTCTGCCGTCTTGACCGTTATTTGAGTTTCGGCTTCCTCTACAAGCCATACCTTTTTTTTAAAAGAGAAATAAATACCATGTTTTACTTTTCTTTTATTTTGGTATTGAAAATGGTTTTCATAATGTCTTTATATCAATGTGTTGTATTGATATCTTGTGATTGAAAGGTGGAAATGTTATGTTTCCATTATGCATGTTTTATGTGATATGATTATGTTGAGGTTCTTGGGAATTATTATGAAGACGGGTGGTTCCGTGATAAACTAAGGGAGGGTGAGCCTGATATAGCTCTCCAATGCATTGGGTAATGTGAAGGAGTGAAACGTTAAGGTTTCTCTGAAGAGATTTATGGAATATACTGTGATGGGTATTCCAAACATAACCAAGAGGGTTACTCCCTACGTAAGAATGTTATGAATTCCTCAAGTTACCTTTATGTCTTATGATTTCTATGATTATTCATGACTTGAATAGTTATGTTAAAGTGCTTATGTTTTATGGGTAAAGTATGATTTCATTCTTATGTATATATGTACCCATGTTTCCTTTCCATATTTTTATATCCCTTACTGAGCTTTTTATGCTCATCCCAAGTTTTTTTGAAATGTTTTTCACAGGTCAAGGGAAAGTTACATGATATGTTGATAGTTTCAAGGATGTGTCAAGAAAGAATCCATGTTTTATTTTAAATATGTTTCCATTGATGGGAATGAAGAATATTATCTTTATGTAACCACTTTGTTTATATGTGGAATGTAATGCAAGTTTTATGATCTAATTCTCTAAAACTCTAAACCCAAAAATATCCTCAATGTGAATTATTCATTTAATTCAATATTAAGTATGGTTTAAGGATGGGGCCTTATAGTTATGAACAGTAAGGACTGCATGGGATGGTATGGAAATAGTGTTGGGTGATCTTGTTGCGTGAAATAGGCCAGGGAAGACTAGCTGGGACATGGTATTTTAGGGCCCCCGATGATCCAATGTAAGGACTCGGGGCCAACCGAATGACCATGTAAGGCTACAAAAATTGCAAGGTAGAGACCCTAGGGAAGGTAAATGCATCATAATGACATTTGTTCTTGTGTTTCATGGGTATTTGGGGATTTAAAATGAAGAATAAGTCTATGAAAATTTAAGAACAATATTCTGCACTACTCGGGCTTAGGAATTCCTTGTTTACCATGTAGCTATGGCACCTTGGAGATGACCACGAGTAGTGCGGGCGATCAAGGCCCAAGAGGTTGACTTGGATGATCGGCAGAGGGCTGACCGAGAGGAGGGGGACGATCAATGGAATAGGATGCTTTGTGCCTTTCAGCGACATACCCTCGGGAAGTACAAGGGTATCATCTCAGACATGGAGATAGAGAGCTGGCTAGAGGAGCTGGGTATATCTTTCAGCTTGATCTGGGCTTGGACAGAGTACTGGGTTCCTCTGGTTGTATGCCAGATGCGTGGAGCAGCACATCAGTGGTGGACGCTTTATCTTGGGGAGAAGTGGGAGGCTGAGGATATGTGGACTTACTTAGAGAAGGACTTCCGCAAGAATTACTCTCTTCCACGATGAAGGATGAGAAGACGCAGGAACTACTCTCCCTCCAACATGAGGGTATGTTAGTGAGGGAGTTGGGAATCAAGATCAAGGATCTCCTTCGCTTTTCTCTTGACCTCTTACCGGATGAGGAGTCTTGGGAGAGACTTTTGGAGGAGGCACATCGACCTTCTCTCCGGTATGTTGTTACTCCCTTCACCCTACCGACGCACTTCGATATCCAGAAGAAGGCTGAAGTGGTGGAAAGGATGCACACACTAGGAGGTGTATCGTGAGACGGAATCCAATTGGACTCATCAAAGGGGAAGGTCTTCAGTAGCATGCCTCCAACATCGGGACCCTCTAGGTTTCGACCAGTATGAAGCAGGCCTCCGTAGTTCTAGTTCAGATCTCCTGGCCCTCGCCCTTTCCTTTTGGGCCCAGGACCAAGATGCTTCATCTGTGGAAGCCATGGGCACCTTTGGAATCTGTGCCTGGACAGAGTAAAATATAGAGAGAGTGGGCAGGTTCAACTCCCACCTCAGCAACATCAGTTTCTATCTAGGTCCTTTCAGCTGCAGCAGCAAGGGAAGAAAGATCCCGCTTCTCCCAGGGCAGGCATTGCAGGAGGAGGCCGAACCTAGGGTGCCCCTTAGGGACCTCGACCAGGGCATGGTCGGGGTGGAGGACTATAGCCAAGAGGCAGGGGAGCTGGGCGTTGACAGTTGCACGACACAGAGGCAACAGTTCTAGCATGGCTGGATGTTGTTTGAGGTACGATCAGCTTGTTTAGTACACTTTCCTATGACTTTTTCGATATAGGAGCTTCGCACACCTTTGTTGAAACTAGTCTAGCCCATGCTCTAGGTTTATATGCTGAGAGACTTCTAGTGCCCCTAGTTCTCAGCTCACCATTCGGAGGTTAGACTGACTTGTTTTATGTTTTCCGAGGGTGTAGAGTGATGACAGGGCCACATCAGTATATCAGGGATCATCTACTATTGCAGATACATCCATACGATGTCATCCTAGGCGTTTACTGGTTGTTCAGTATATGTTCTATCATTCACTACTTCTGAGGAAGGGTCATGTTTTCCGATTTGGGAGGACGATGTGTATCTTTAATCAGTGAGCAGGGTTGCAAGAAAAGCCGCAAGAGAGAGGATCCCCTCCTTTCCTTGTTATCTGAACTATCAGTGGAGTCTGTGGATGCAGAAATAGTGGAAGTCCCAGTGATCTTCAGTGAGTTTATATACGTCTTCCCTGAGGAGGTGATGACTCTACCCCATCGATGCGATGTTGAGTTTGGGATAGACCTGCAACCTGGTGCCCATCTGATTTCAATGGCTCCCTACCGAATGGAACCTTCTGATTTATGGGAGTTGTAGATTCAGATTGATGATCTGATGAAGAAGGGTTTTTTTCAATCAAGTGTGTCACTATGGGGTGCTCCGAGCTTATTCTCAGAGAAGGCAGATGGTGGTCTCAGGTGTGCATAGACTACCAGAGACTAAATCAGGTAAATTTCAAGAACCGTTACCCTCTCTCGAGGATAGACGACCTTTTTGACCAATTAAAAGGTGCAAGGTGGTTCTTCAACATTGAACTACGATCGGTATATCACCATTTGAGGTTGAAGCAGTGCGACATCTTTAAGACTGCCTTCAAGAGCAGATATGGGAACTTTGAGTTTGTGGTCATGTTGTTCGACGTTACGAACGCTCCAGCTATGTTCATGGGGCTCATGAACTCTGTCTTTCAGAAATACCTGGATTGGTTCATAGTCGTGTTTATTGAAAACATCCTGATCTACTCAATATCAGAGGAGGATCACACTGAGCACCTGAGAACGGTTTTAGAGGTCCTCCGCCAGCACCAACTCTATGGGAAGTTTTCCAAGTGCAAGTTATGGACGCGAGAAGTGCACTTCCTTGGGCACGTGGTGTCCGAGAAAAGAATAGCAATGGACCCATCGAAGGTCGATGCAGTTGTTTCTTGGGCAGAATCCAATAACCTAACAGTGGTTCATAGTTTCCTTGGACTGGAAGGTTACTATCGAAGGTTCATGCCCAACTTCTGCCGAGTTGAAGCACCATTGATGGCTTTAACCAAGAATGACTAGGCTTTCATGTGGAATGGACAGTGTGAAGAAGCCTTCATCTATCTTATGGAGTAGTTGGTAAGTGCCCCAGTGTTGAGATTTCCAGAAGAAGGGTCAGCATATAATGTGTTTTGTGAAGCTTCAGTACAAGGCCTCGGGTGTGTGCTGATGCAACAAAAATGGGTGATCTCTTATGGGTTTAGACAGTTATGCCCCCATTAGCGAAATTATGACACCCATGATCTGGAAAATGCGGTAGTCATTTTCGCACTAAAGTTGAGGCGGCATTACCTCATCGGGGAGTGCTTTGTGGTCTTCACGAATCACAACAGATTGAATTATGTATTCTCCTAGCAGGACCTAATCTTATGGCAGCAAAGGTTGATGAAGTTCCTTCAGGACTATGACTTCGAGATTTCATACACCTCGGGAGAAGGGAATGTGGTGACCGATGCCTTGAGTAGGAAGTCGCAAAATAATGTGGTTCGAGAGTCAGCAGATGCTTGGAAGGTGATGGAGGAGTTGGCTGCCCTACACCTGGATGCGAGGATGGATGGTGGTAGAGGTTGCCTCTATCAGATGACAATGCAGTCTTCTCTACAATGGTAGCTGGAGGAGTCTCAGTGGGGAGACATAGAGGGTGATGTGAAGCGTGACTAGGTTAACCAAGGTGACGATTCAGGAGGGTGGATGAAGGATGGTTAGAATCAGATGATTTTCTGAGGGAAGTTGTTTGTTCCATAGGAAATGCTCAAGAGGGTTCTTTTTGAGTTCCACAACTCACCCATAGCAGTGCACCTATGAGTTTCCAAGATGTACCAGTGTCTGAGGAATCAGTTTTGGTGGCCCGGGGTAAAGCGTGCGGTGGTAGAGTTCGTGGCTAGGTGCCTAGTGTGTTAGTAGGTGAAGGCAGAACACCGTGTTCCAGGTGGTCTGTTACAACCTTTATATGTCCCCGAATGGAAGTTGGATGACATCTAGATGTATTTATTCATAGGGCTACCCAAGGTTCAAGGAGGCTGCAACGCAATCTGGGTAGTGGTGGACCGGTTGACAAAATCGGCTCACTTTCTGGAAATCAAGCAGTCGAGTATAGTGGAAGCCTTAGCATGGAGGTACTTGGATGAGGTGGTGTGATTTGATGTAGTTTTGAGGTCCATAGTCTCAGATAGGGATGGACGGTTTACCTCACGAGTCTGGGAGGGATTGGAGCATGCTTTTGGCACCCAGCTACGTCTTAGCACTGCTTTCCATCCCCAGAAAGATGGATAGACATAGCGCACCATCCAGACATTGGAGGATATGCTACGAACATGTATTATTGATTTTGGGGGATCGTGGGTGTGAAACATGCCTCTGGTAGAGTTTTCCTACAATTGGCATGGCTCCGTTCAGAACCTTGTACAGAAGGCCATGTCGCTCACCCGTGTGTTGGACCGAGGTTGGGGAAACATGTGTTCTTGGCCCGAAAGTGGTGAAGAGCATGACCAATAAGTTTCAGCTTATACGTAAGAGGATGGAGGCGGTTCAGGATCGGAAAAAGTCATATGCAGATAATAGGAGGAGACCCTTGGAGTTTGAGGTCGAGGACCACGTATTCTTGAAGGTCTCTCCTCAGCGTGGACAACAGAGGTTCGGCAGGGGGAGTAAGCTTTCTCCAAGGTTCATCGGACCCTTTGAAGTGTTGCGGTGGGTCAGGGAAGTGGCTTATCAGCTAGAACTACAACCACCGATACTGATAATACATGACATATTCCATGTGTCACAACTCTGATGGTATGTACACAATGTTTAACACATCCTCGACTTGGGAAAGCCGGATATCGAGGACGACATGACTTTTGTGGAAAGACCAGTGAGGATTGAGGGTCTTGGAGAGAATGTGATCCATGGATGGACCATTCCTTTGTTTTATGTGTTGTGGATTCATGGCGGGATCAAGTAAAGTACTTGGGAATGGGAGATGCAGATGCGTGCCCAGTACCCAGAGTTGTTTTGAGTTTTGTTCTCTTTTGTTTGTACATGTTGTGATAGAATGATTTACCTTGTTAACTATGGAATGTGCAAATTTCCTTATTATGTGTATGTGTGTGAAGAGACTTGTCTATGGGGAGGGGAGGACCTGATCCCTAATCACGAATCATTAAGGTGGATGCGATTAAACCCGTGCGGGCGAGTCAGTGCCACCCAAAGCGGATAATATCTTAACATGGAGGAAGAAACTACCTAACCCATATGACTAGAAAGCTTGACCCTCAAATGTTTTCTGGTTACTTAAGAAATCGGTATTCCGAGATTTCCATGAGGTTCAATCCTAAGAGGTATCTTTTTAGGTGGTTGTTTGAAACCCCTCTTTTCTTCAGGTCTAGTTTTGATTCTCGAGGGCGAGAATAGTTTGAGATGTATCTGATGCAATGGATCGAACCCACCTGGTCCATTACATTGCCAAAACATGGTTCCACCAAAACTATGGCACCGGTGAGGGTGCCACTGTGACGATCGCACACTGGTCACGGTTGCACCATGACGGTGGCACTGTGAGGGTGACACCGTGACGATGGCACTGTGAGGGTGACTCCGTGACGGTGGCACTGTGATGGTCGCACCATGTCCTCACCGGGCAGTCTTCATCCCTTTTTCTAGTTTCCGACTTTTCCCGCTCCCATAACATATCTTTTAACGTAAAGATGATTTAATTACCCTTTCAAATCCATTTAAAGCCCATAAATTATATATAAAATTCCCCAAGATTCGGGCAACCCTTAACTTAACAAAATGTGTGGTTTTTCCTCAGTGTCACACCCTTCCCTGTACTTTCCAGTTCCTCACCCGTTGTGTGTTTTTCCTCCTTATAAAAAACGGTTTAACGCACAACCGTTATGCCACCACCCCGATGAAAATAATTAAATAAGAATTAATCCCATCGTTTGTAACCTCCCAACCGCAAAGGAAAACATGATCCGACTTTTTAGCTGTAAAAAATTCCTTATCCTGTAATAATAGAATCTCATCTTTATATCATGCGAGAGTTTCATCCTTCCCCTTCTTGGCTGGATTTTTTTCTTCTCCCTGGTGCACATGCAGTCCCCCCTTCTCGAGGCTTGTGGTGCGCCTGTGTTGAAGTTTTTTTTCTCATCCTTGGAGTCCCCAATGTTCCTCCCCTGCAAGTCGCACATCCCTAGTTCTTTGCGCATGGAGAAGAACTTTGATCCTTGATCAACCATGTAGGGTTTTCCTTGGTCTCTTCTTACTGTGTATCATGTGGGGTGGGTACACTACTGTTTCGATGGGAATGGATGAATCCAAACCTTAAAAAAAAGACTATTAAAGAATGATGGGGTGCATTTGACATTTCTATTTTACTCTTTTATAATTTATATATGTTCTGAACTGTATGGGCTATGCTCACTGAAAACCATGGTCGTTGGTGGTTCTTCCTTATGCGCTAACGAACCCTTGTCTTCTGTGATAATTTAATGGCTATAACATGGGAATTTGGTTAATTATGTAAACTCGGCCGATTAAATGAATGTCCAGTGAACAAAAAACCTTGTGTGATCACCCCGATTAACCAAACAGAAATATGAAAACATAGTGAATGATGTACTTGAGTCTGGACACATCATTATTCTATCATGGTGGCTTGTCTATCCATTTTTCATGATGGTTGAGGATGGGATCCTCTGTTGTGGCATGATTTTTGGTTGTGAATCTGAAGTTTTGTGGGGTTTTATATTGAGGCTTGGTTTGGTTCTACTACTTTGTGGGATCTCACTGTTCACTTTGTTGTTGTGACTTTATAAGAGAACCGGGTGTGAATGCTTAAATTGTTGTTTGGCTGTTTCTCTTTCTATAATTGTGGTTATGCCTGTTAGTTTCCCAGTAGTGTAGAATTTACATATATGGGATCACTTGAACATGAAACCACGAATGGTTTAAATTGGCACATGGTTTTGGGAATGAGTTTTTACTTGGCCATGAGTGTCGTGCCTTTCTTTTATGAATGAATAGTAACAAGGGTGTTTTTTCTTAGGTTGGCTTTGGAGACCCTATGTGTGGATGAGTGCATTTTACCTAAACATATAATTGTAGTTCTTATGTTTCTTATTCATGCTCCACCCATGTTGATCACTTAGTGTTGGACACCCCAATTCCATGGGGGATGGTGTTTTTTCTAACACTCCAATGAGTGTATGGTTATTAGCTACTTTTATGCTCCCTTTCCCAAATAGACCAAGTCTCTTCGGGCAGGCTGTGATGGCCTGAGATCCATTATAGCCCATGATTCTTGAGGGAAGGGTAGTTTTGGTGGTAGGCACAGGTGTGGGAAGGCAGGTTGTTTCCCATGAATCTTCAGGATGATGCCTAGGTGTCTTCAGGTGTGGTAGTAGTTGTTCTGGCCCAGGTGTTTGTGAGCGTGGTTACGTATGGTGATTGTGTCCTAGGTGTTTCCAGGCAGGATGTGTGGTTGTGGCCCAGGTGTGTGCGGGATGAGTGTGGCAGTGGGACTGCAGTGAGAATCACGGGATTGGTTCAATGCGTAGGATGTCTCAAATAACTAGTGGGAAACTGGCATGGGGTACCCAGACATTGATGTGTTATTACTATACATTTCTTGACTTGCGTTATTTGGGGAGTGTGCCTTAGTGAGTCTTTGGTGGATAGTTTTCCTTACTATGTGATTTGGTTATCTCTATTCTCACAGGGAATTAGAATGCCTCCCCACTTGTGCATGAGAGTCTTTGGTTTTCCCTACTGAGTATACTTGTATGCTCACAGTATAAATATAAAACTGATTTTTGGTTTCCAGGAGGACTTCAGGGATCGTGCAGGGCCATACTAGCTCAGACGTTGGGACAGTTGCAGTTGCTGTTTTTCTTTTCTTTGACACTTTACCTTTGTAGTCTCCTTGTACTTTGTGGCATTTAATTTTGTAACATGCATACGAGTATGGTTTTTTTTGTATTTACTTTAACCTCCAGTTTTGGTGTTGGTGGGATTTACTATCTTATCTCCTAGTCATAATAAATAAAAAGGGTAAATCCTTCCATCTTGTGTGTGATTCTATACCCTTGGTGCTAGTCGCCACTCAGGGAACTATTGAAGGTGGATCTCCGGAGTCATTATCTCTCCTTCAACTTGAAGAAGGAAGGGTATGACAATCTGTTGTCCCTTCTCTCACCTTCGTGAGGGCGGGTTGTGACGTTCTCAATAACGGTAAATATTTATATCCTTCCATTATCGCATTCAATTAGATTGATGTTCTTGATGCCATACAGGATAAGCATTTAGGCATTGATTACTTTTCCATGAGGATCCCTCATGGGAGAGGAACCTCTGTTGGGAGTATAGGTTGAAGTTCTTCCTGATGAATATATCTAGCTGGATGGCTTGCTTGAAAAAGCTTAGTTTTGATTCTCTTCAACTCTTTCATTTCTTCCTCCTTTTGATTGAATCTCTCCTCGGGCAATAGAGTCATGTTTTCATGGGAGGAGGAGGTTGTATGTGTATGAACTTGTGGTTATTATTCTCATTGTAGGTGATTTGTATAGGAAATGATGGATTGGATTAGGGATGACCCAAATTTAGGGTGACTCTTTGGTTCTGTGTGCGCACACCTTCTGGTTTGGTGTGGACTTCCACTGGGAGGGAAATATCTTCATTGGCATATTCATCATTTGAACTTTTTTAGTGAGATCTGTGGGGCTGACTTCCTGGATTTTCACCGATGCATACTTTATATTG
The DNA here is from genome assembly GCA_963277665.1 of Viscum album. Classification (NCBI taxonomy): domain Eukaryota; kingdom Viridiplantae; phylum Streptophyta; class Magnoliopsida; order Santalales; family Viscaceae; genus Viscum; species Viscum album. The sequence goes on from OY728146.1 coordinate 531,835,218, forward strand.
GTTGGTGTACCAAGTACCTAATGGTAGGATGGATTTGTGTGTCCCTTGTTGGATCCTATCATTCTATTATGGGATCTTTTTCAAGTTTCTTGGGGAAGAGTGACTCTAAGAGAGCCTTTATGTGACCTAGAAGTATCCCTATTCAACAAGGGAAAGAATCGCAAGATAGTATAAAACATGTAGCCTCACTATTTATTTTCCTCACTGGGTGAAAAAAGACTAACTTCCACTTGGTGGGTGGTTGAGGTAAAAATTCCCCCATCCCTATAGGGTGGGGTTTATCACATTCTCCCATTAATTTATCTAAGACTATATATAGTTGTTTTGTTGGGGTATTTTGTGTTAAAAATTACACCATCCCAATGGGATGGGGTTTCTCTTATACTCTGGTAGTTTCTTCTTCTATTTCTCCCTTCTTGATCTCTTGCATTCCAATGTGGTCATGATCCGGATATAGTGCCAGATATGAAAATGATTTATTTTCTTCTAAGTAAAAGATCATTGCTCATTGGATGGATTACCTTAGGCAAGAATCCAAATGGATGTTCTCAATGGCCTGGTTACTTGATTATTTAATAGATTTCACTAGTCCGACCTCACGCTTTTGAGACTTATGTAAGGCCAGTTTTTTTTTCGAGTGACCCACCTTTCCTAAAGAGTAATTTCATTTGTCTACCCTCATAGGATGATGAAATTGCAATATTACATTTCCAGTGGTTTCTACTAGATGGGAATGGGGGTGAAGTGTAGGGCTCCATGTTCTCCCCAACCTCAGACGTGAACACCAGACGGGGAGTCACTGATGAGGAAATACAATTTTTACAGCACGTGAATGCAGGACAATTCAATTTTTTATTTTACCCTTTCATATTTCTATGTCTTATAGATAGAAGGGATTATTGGTCAATTTGAAAATGAATATGTCCCAATACACTGATATGGTATCAAAACCCGTTGTAGGAATGAAATTTCATTTTCAACTAGGGGAGAGTTGTATAAATATTATGGAGAATGTCATGCATTCATTCATCCAAAAAAACGTTTTTCAAATGATTTACTAAGAAGTGGTTGTGGATCAAAACATAACTGGTATATCATCTCTATCTAGTTTTTCTTATCTTGAGAAACATATTATGTTGTTCTTATTTTAAGGATTCCTATACTTGATATTCCCAACATTGATTATTTTTTATGATTTCATCTTGATTAGTGAGGATGGTATAGAATTCATTTATGCATGAATGGAGTGGCGGTGGCTCCGAGGATGGCTGTTCTCTCAGGCCATCTCATGACTGAGAGAGAGGATTCCACTTTTAATTGAAAGAGTTTCTAGTGTATCTAACCCTTTCATTCCAAATGCCTTAGAATATTTGAGATTTCTTGTATTAGGGCAAGAAAGGGGTGGAACTTCTTATTGGTGTAAATTTGGACAGTGGGGAGGACCTTCACAACCAATGTTGTGGTGTTGAGTACTAGCATCACATCTTAATGTAAATCCATAGGGATATCTTCTATGTCATTTACCGTAGGTAGGATGTTTAGGGAAGACCATGGTAATGGGGTTAATTTCGTGTTTTTTTCATTATAGGGAGTACCATTGCAATGAATTCCATCATGGAGAGGGCTACCATCATGGATTAATATCTAGATGCATGGAGAATATCTGCAGTTTTCTTCATTGGGAGGACCATCAGGACGAACATCAATGAAGGGAGGACCTTCTTGTTTCTTTATTTCACCATCGGTAGGACCTTCATATTAATTTCCATAATAGAGAGGTTTACCATCATGGCATGATGTCTGTCCAAATGGAGAATAATATCCATGGAGTATACACTGGGGAAAACAACCTAGGTGGACAATAGAAAGAGAATGAACTTATTGTTATTCAATCTACTGTTCAAAGGGAGTCCTATAATAAAACTCATCAGGATATAGGCTCTCATGATTGATCGTTTCATGACCATGATGTAATCACTCGTGGGTGCTCAAGGGTTGACCTTTAGACCAAATGATAACAATATTGATGGGAGGACCTTTGAACTACTACTTTCACTTCCCTAATTTGGTAATGGATCAGTATGATCTGGAGCATTTGTTGATATATATTTTACATGGTCAAGAACTCCATCATCCATCAGAACAAAATCATGATAGGTTTATCATTTTTCGGATGCCTTTGGTACATTTCATTTTTTGGTGTTCTATTGTGACAAACGTTGGCTTGCTATTATTGGTAACATACATCATATATGAGTCCCTATTTCTTTTCTCCCGCGAAGCCACTAGGATATACGGATGAGCATATTGATTTTAGGTAGGGACATATGACTACCCTGGAGTGATCACCACATTGGGTCGGTGTCCCCTAGTTTGAACATGTGTTTATTCATGATCTGTTTGTCCTTGTATGATGGAATATATCCTTCAATCCTCTTAAACTGGAGGGTTGTTTCAAGTCTTCTCTTGATTATCCATATTATTTTGTGGATGAATCACCCCACCTGAGGATATGGGATCTTGGGCCCATCTCCTCTCTTCTTCTGCAGACGAGATGATGTTTTAACAGGTTTGAATGATATGATATGAAATCAATGTTTGATCCTCCATCATTTCCATATTTTTATGAGATATATCTTTGAATGTAATGGGTGTAAATTTCAATTCTGATGTTGGAGGAAGGTTTTGTACCTTCTTTGGTCCTCCATGTTTTGTTAGTGGGTTCTGGAAGTTCTCCTATGTCGAGGAATAGGAATGAGTTTTCCTCTAACATATATCCAAGATATACTATCGACTTTCTATGATTTCCCTCATATTTTACGGGTGTGATTTATATTTGTGATCAAGAATTTTCATCTGGACATTTTCTGTTGTATTTTTTTCATGGGTTGGATATGAATGCATAGGAATTTGACTATACCTATATTTTAATTCCACCATATTTAACTTGTGGGATTGATTATGGTAGTCATGAATTTACATACACATGTTTATTGCCACTGTATTTGACTGGTGGGATTCATATACATTGGCACTGTTCCATGACTTTACATTGTCTACCACCCTATTTAGATAGTGGTTTTTCTATGTCTTAGTAGGAATTTTTTCCTACCTTCTACTGGTTTTCTTCTTATTTGGATGACATGATTCTTTTTCATTGCTAGTTATTTTCATATTCTTATAATTCACCACTCTTATTGCATGTTCGTACTTGATTGCATCGAAAGAAATATTCCTTTTCTCAAAATGTGCCACCATTTTTCTATGGTGGGATTCATATGGGTGAGCGAGGATATGTGTATGCTCATAGGATTTTTCCGTGTTTCTATGGAGGGATTCAGAATAAGGGATAGGGATATATTACTACCTGTAGTGTTCCAACTTGTTTGTTTGATGAATCTCCTCCTCAAGAATATGGGTGATGACCTCTTCTAAGTGACAATTTCATTTCCCATGGAAGTTTTTTCAAGGGTCATGTGTTTGTTGGGATTTATAAGGAACCCTTAGTATTAAATCATCTCCAAAGTGAGGATATTAGGTAACATGGAACTAGAAGAGAAGTTATATAGAAAGGGCCCTTGATCGGGGTTCTTGTATAGTAGTGATAATGTTGTTGGAAACATCCTAATCCACCAACCTAAGGTAAGGGATGTAGCTATTTTTGCACTATAGGGACTAGTTCTCTATGTGATTAGAGATGGACAGTGGGGATGCTTTATGCTGGAATACTAGTCACGACTAATGTGTTGGCTAGAAACCTTTCACCAATTGGAGGGCTTGTCTAGAAGCTTCAATCAAGTAGAGAGTACACTTCTAGTGGTACTCTTGGACTTTCCTGTTCAAAACCCAGTGTTGAAGATGCTGAGTAGTTGATGGTGTCCTCTGTCTTGTGGAAGAGTCTATCGGGGTGTTCATCATCATGTGTGTATATGGGAACACTGAGGATTCCATTTGGATTTAAGGTCACTCTGAAGACCAATAATATATGTAACCTGTACATAAAAAACATTGTTATAGTAGAATATCTTGATTACATGTATAACTGATGATTTTCCTTATCCATCTTCCTTTTGGATGTGAAAGGGGTTTGAGGTGGGGTATCCTGCCACCTTGGTTAAGGATTCATGTCGGGATCGCCATTTTTATTTTGAACTGATTCATGTCATACCGTAATCATGGACTGAGATGGTCCCAATGGAACTATACCATACATCCTTCTTGTATTCTGTAGGAAGTTCCATAGTTGAGTGATCCCATCAGGTGATTATACGTGATTAATTGTTTGTTAAATTGGTCCACGTCAGGTACGATGTTCTCTGATGGTATCTAACCGGTTTATTCATGGATCCAGAATCACCTGACGTCCCTTTCATCCATGATTAATAGACCTGATTTCCAAAGGAAGATGTTCATTATATGATTTTCCCAATGAAAATTAAGGACTCCATTGGTCGATAGGATGGCAGGTCAGGCTCATCACACCCTTTTAAGGAGAAATATTACTTATTCTAGGACACTCTTATAGATTTAATAAAATTTCATAGGTTAGTGAATCATTAGTTCATTCCGTACCAAGTGTCTGTAGATTACCCCTAGGTCGCAAGATCATTAAAAAATTTTCATGGTTTTAGAATCATATATATATATCAGAGGATCTTCATCAATGTTAACCTTTTATAGACATACTAACGATTCTATGGTATTTTATCAAGACAAAGATGATTTCATCCATTTGATGAGGTTACCTAAATTTTATCATCATCCAGGGGGATCGAGATCATTTTGATGTCGGGATCAGACCCGCAAGATGGGCATCCTACATATCCTCATGATAGGAATCAGATACCACGTAGTTTGATTACTTTTTACTATAAACATACCATTTTATGGACATGTGACAAGGACCCATCCATGTAGTTTAATTCCATGTTTTTATGAAGTATATGAGGAAGAATCCTAGTTAATATTTCTTGTGGTATCTATGTTGATGTGGCCCAAGATGACCAAAATGGATATGATCTACTTGGTGGATATGACCCTACCAGGTATATGGCCTAGAGAACAGTGCAGTGTTTTGGGTATCATTCTTGGACCTTAGAGAGGCATCTTACGTATCCCATATAGGTGGGAATAAAATACCTCATATTTTGGTTTTATTATATACTTAGAACCTCAAGGAAACACATAATGGGAGCATGATGTGGGTCTTACATCGGTGTGGAAGGACCTTTTTAAGCCAGAGTTGGGACATACACTATAAGGGAGGCCTTGATGAATTTTGGGTGGGGGTCATAATTCAGTTTAACCTTTAAAAAGGATCACCTTTGAGTTCGATCATTAGATAGGCATCCAACATATCCTGTTTGGGGTAGGAATTAGAGTCCCCATAGTTCAATGATTGATGAATTGTGTGGATATTGTAATAATCCTAAACCTCTAAGCCCATATGAGTTATTCTCAGTGTGAGAAATAAGAGGAAAAGAATGATTCATCATGACACACATCATCACTTATCCATTGGTGGAAATGGATGATGAGGATGGTAGAAGAGGTTGGGGTGATATCCCAAAGGGAGAGGGAGATGGGATTTGAGTGTTCCATTTTCTCCTTATTTTGATATCCAAGATAGTCACATCAAGTGCTCTATTCGAATGTGTCTCAGGCCAAGGTGAAGAGGGGGGAGAATTTCACCCTCCACAATAATTTATAGGGGCATACCTTAGGATGACTTCCATGTTGGTTATACTAAAAGGGGAGAAGCATCGTTACTCATCAAAAGGAAATGAATGTATGGTCTCAATTATTTATCCTTAGTTCGTGTGGAAGGGAAAATCCAAAAAATAACTTTAATCCCTAGAATGGGGAGGTACATATGAGTATCCCATGTTTAGACCCCATGTTACCATGGGAATGTAAAATTATTGACATTCCATGTATCCATAGTACTATGGGGATTATCCACATGTATCTGCTTTCCATGGTTATGTAAACTCAAAAGGGAACACTGATGCACCCGATGGTTTTAGCATACATGTCTGATGGATTCGGAATAGGCATTGGCTTAATTCTATTTGACTGGATCACGATTGAGATATGGAGTATATGACATAAATAGAAAGAGATGATTGAATTTGAAAGATAGAACATATGAGCATACCCCCATTCCATGTATCGTTCTTCTTCGATGTCTTTAATCACATAGGTTTCCAAGATCTCTCTTTTTTCCACACCCAATTTCATAATCCCTTGAGATACTTCTATAGAGTGCCAGGGAAGCTCGATCTATGGGTCACATGGATCCTTTTGTAGAATCCCATGGGGAAATCACCAAGTCGATGGACAACATTGTCTATATAGGCTACTAGGATTGTCGTTCACAGAACTGAAAATAACTGCTTCAATCTTACGAATTCCTTCAACTCGTTCACATGATGTCATATGCTTCACCAAGATTACGAAACATTTCAGTTCGTGGGGTTAGTATGCGGGGCTTATTTATCCACCTCCATCTCTCCAATGAAATAGTTCATGGATAAAAATGTATGTAGGTGTAGGATTATCTACCTCGATTCCACAAACGATAAAGTTCAGAGAGGAGCCAGCGTCGTCATTAACGTCCTGTGAACCGCTTGGATTGAGGATGGTTTGTGAAGCAAATCTCCATGCAGAGTGGTGATATGTGGAGGGATTTTGGATCGAGTCACCTTGTTTTCTTTTTGAAAATTTATCCCCTTCCATATGTATCCTAAAAATATTCATTTGGACTTACGTCTCTTATTTTTTGAAAATTTTGGGAGTATTTTTTTTCCCTTTGAAAATTTTTCAGGACCCAATAGTGACACTTCTAAAAAAGAAATCATGCAGGAATTTTCATTCCTCGGAACTGAGCCATTTCCCTCATGAACATCACAATTGAAGGGGGGGTGGGGGGGGTGTCATTCACTAATTCCTGTGAAATTGGAATCAGAAAAATTACAATTGAATAAATACCTAAAAATGGGTATTATTTTACCCACAAAAGAAAATGGAGGAGGAATTTTCTAGGACCTACAGATTGCATGGGCTGCCAAGGGACTCACAATCGCGTGACCATCATAAGGTCACATGAAGACTCCCTAAGTATCATAAAACCTATATCATATCCCATAAGAATCCTCTTAGATATGCCATCAAGCACTAAAAAGGCTCTCTAGACAACTGGTGGTCATGTAGTGATGAACAAAAAAGTTCCCAAGGTCACATTTTTTGTCATTGTAATGTCCCTAAAAAACCATCCAAAATTCATTTAAAATGGGAGAAAAATATCAAAAGGTCGTAGGCCTCTAATAGTCTCAAAGATCAATTACTGCATCATTGATGGGGGATAATTATCCTTGGAAGCATTCAATCCAATTTGGGAGACCCCAATCCTTTGTATAATAAAAAAAATAAAAGTGGAAGAGGTGGGAGAAACTCACATTTACTGAAAGATATGTGATGCACCCCTAATAGTCTTCAACACCCCAAAATTTGTAAACAACATGTCTACTACACATCATGAAATCCCCTAGACATGTCACCCACATTAAACAGAATGTCGTAGATATGTTTAGGCAACCATGCATAACCCCTTTGTCTCTCTATGGATAAAACAGATTAGATTTTTCTTGAAATTATTTCAAACCACCATATGACCCATTTTGATCATGCAATGCATAATCAAATAATAGATAAAATATCCTGAACAATGATAATGAGAATTCTCATGATCCATAACCTTTTTGAAATAAAAAAGGCTAAATATAAAATAGGTATGAGCTATCGCGGTCATAAAGCACTCATGACTCACTATGGATGTCTACAGCACGATCTCGCTAGAACAATGGAAAAGCCTTTCTAATCATGTACAGACACCAATAAAATCCGCCCTTGACTCACAAAATTTCCCAAGAAATGCATCAAACATCTCCATGATGACATTCTATCGGAACATTTATTTCCGAGAAGGACTTTCAACATGTCAATATGAAAAATTGGAATCCCTTTGGAATTCCCACATAGTCAACAAAGTCCCCATTAATTGTACAAAATAAAATAAAGGAATCATTGAAAGGAGGGACTCATGATCACTGAAAATTAGGTTTCACCTATAGAGAAATCCATTCCAAAGGCTTGGGAAGACGAATGGTGTGGAACTCATTCGCCGATTCTACCATGGATCTATGTTAGGTACACCACACAAACCGATGAACATCCGAGGGGGTGAGGCTTATAAATTCATCACCCCGCATGAAAAATTAATGGTTACAATGAAAGGGTTATACTCTCAAGTGAAAAGGTTTTATTTATACCAATGTACCATATAAGATTTTGGGGCCAGTTGATCATGCAATCAGAGGGCCTCTGTTAGGGAATTTACCATAAAAACACAAGTAGTCTTACATCAGGTACGAAGGTCTTCACATGGTCATTCATAGATCACATGAAGGGCCTCTATCAAATCATTTAAAGAAAATTCCAGAGACCTCCTGGATCACATGATACTCAAAATAAACTGATATCAAATAAATCTATGGAATTCACAATATAAGGGAGAGAGAAAATACTAATGGTGGAAGTAATAAACCAAAAACATGTTCTCCAACCCTCATGTTATTCAAAATAACCATCTTAGAGACATGAAAAAACCATTACCTGTCACCCAAATCTCATGACACTACTTTGCCATGCCATATGGGTTTCTCAAAATTGTATGGGCATATCAGAACACATCATGTGATACCTCTAGGTGTACCACCTTAGTCTCGGAACGTCCCCTTATACTTCACACCCTAGCATTGTGAAATCTTTTAGATACATCACCTAACTAATATAATGGTGCATGGTCTTGTTAAGCAAGTATCATGATTGTGTTTCGGTATATCAAATCATTGCTTGCAAGGTCTTCTGTGAGAGTCTTTCGAGACTTGTGATTCCCTCCATACATGTTGTCAAGGTATCTCCAATCCTTTTAGGGATGTTAGCCATGACATGATACACTCTTCAAGACAAATCACACGAACTCTTGATGCACCCTCCTTATGTTTCAAAAATCACTTGCGATGACACTGGTGCATGTCAGCAGGATCATACGACAACCCTCAGCCATTCCACCCAGGATACGCAACGTCCCTTGGAAAAATAGACTAGATAAAGTAGTTTTCTTTTATCGTGTCAGACACATACTCTATATCATATTAAGAATATAGTCAATGTATTTCATGTGGATAATAAACCCATATTAGAAAGTAAAACATTCCATATCAAAAGGGTATCCTCAGTCTTGATAACATTGTCAACCAATAGTGTGTAAGCCAAAACTATAGGGAAACCTTAGTGTGTAAGACGCAATTAATGGAACTATGTTTTCTCTAATTCGTGTAATAACTGGGATATATTGGAAAAATCTCTTAGGCTTAATATTTATATTTAATCTCAACATGGTTTTTCTAATACGTAAGTCTTGCATTCATGAATCAATGTGACTGGTTATATAGTATTATCTGTTTTACACACCGAATGTACCTCACATGAGATTATGGAGTTCCAATAATCATATCATTTTACTTATAAGCCTCCATAAATACAACGACATCCCAAGGCTTGAGAACATTGTCCACCCTTGTCATGTAATCCCTAATGAGAAAAGGGAACCATAAGTGTGTAATCTCTAATTAAGGGAACTACAACGACTCTGATCCCTATAATAACATGGATATGTAGTAAACCTATTTGAGTTATGGGATCCAGATCAATTTGGGTTTTATATTATGCAAGTTTCACATTCATAAGCAATGAGACTAATCATTTTTCATCCCTTGTTTCCACCACTGAGCTTAGCACACAAGGGATTAGGTAGTTGCAATAGACATAACATTTGAGTTATAAGTATCCTTGAAGACAAGGGTAAGGTCAGTGTGTAAGGCCCTAAACATCATCATAATAAAATATTTCCTAAATACAAGGGTATCATGAATATGAAAAACCCAAACAACTAAACTAAGAGAACTCTGTTTCCCATAAAAATCAACAGACATCTGATTCCTTCGTATGGTCAGAGTTGAAATAAATATCCACATCAATTTATACCTTATGTCTCTGATATATTAACCACCATGACAGAATCATTCCCATGGGATGATCACTTTACCTCATCCCTCAATGAAATGAACAATTAACTTAACTACACTGACTATAATTCCTACAGTAGTTAGGATATGTAGGATGCCTTCTTGAGGACCGAGTTCCATATTTAAACACTCCATGGACAACCCCATTACATAAGTCCCATATCCATACACTGTATGGATGGTAGTCAATTACCCATTGTGTCCCACACTGATCATATCTCATGTGGGATTAGAATGTCATAGTGAACACCTCATTGGCATCATAAATTTCCACCAACCTGGGAAATCCTAGAATATAATCCTCTATGATTGGAATGATATTATATATCCCTAATATAAGGGAGTCTACATCGAGGCTAATCTTGATATCATGATCGAACTATGATAACTCTTATTCCTGCAATAATCCGGATATGTTGGATGTCTCCCTAAAACTTGAGCTCAAATATTTGGTGTCTCATTACCCATATATATGTCCTCTCCACATTACACTAAACTAAACGGGATTATAAAACTACATGGGTTTTTATTTCTGAAATAACCAATATATGTAGGATGCCTCATAATGGTTCAATCCCCTCCTCTGAATGTAATTCATATAAATACTTGGTTGCATATTCTAAAGCATCTTGTTATAAGGATTCAACATATAAAATAGTTACCCACCAATTTGGGGAAATGGATAGAGAACATTGAATACATATAGATGAATTAATTAATGAGACCTCACTTTCCTTTGTTTTTAATTGAGATTTAATTTCATTGTGTAAAACAAGAATAAACCAATAATCTTCTTATTTGGGTAACCAATCCTTTATCAGTATTAGGAATAGATTAGCGAATATATATTAAAACTATATGAGGGTACTATAGTATGAAATAACTCCACTCAAAAGGGTGTGATGAGCCCAACCAACCATCCTATCGACCAAGAGGAGTCCCCAATATTCATTGAGCCTAAAAACCAAATAGATGTCTGGAATTACAAAGAATATTTTAACCCATCTAAAGATGAGAGAACCATTGGGAGTTTCTAGAAAACATGACACAACTAGAAAACCTGATATGAGAGAATGATATAATCCTTCTAAATCCCTTGTAATCAAACCATCAAGTGAAACCCATTCCCTTCCTTTTAGATCCCCCACAATACAATGGATCATGGTTGAATTATTCAAATTTAATTACCTAGTTTTTTATTATGAATGTTTATGTTATTTTATGTTTCACTCATCTAATATGAAGATTGAATTGGACTTAATGTGTTATGGGTGTGGCCCATTATAGCCCCTTGATTATTCAGTATGACTCATTAGACAAACTATTTTGGGTATTGGATGACGTCTTACTCATATATGTATGATGTATTGGTTGAATCCTTGATGTTATTTTTATGATGTTTAGAATTATGAATTCCCTCATTATGAAATTATTTATCTATATTAGATGTGATTATTATATTAGAAGAATATTCATGTAATTATTTATATGGAATTATGTGATTTTCATTTGTCATTTTCATATTATGCTCAAGATTATGTTTAAATGTATTTTGTTTCATTTATACAGCTCACTAAAATATTTATTCTCATTTATTCAGAATAGATTATATTGTACAGTAAGCTTTACTAAACATATGAGCTCACACCTTTATTATGTATTAATATTCCACAGATGCCAAGATTTATATTTTGACTAATATGTAGGGTTAAGCTGGTCGAATAATGTTGTTTCTAAAAGTGTTCTATTTGATTTATTTTTTTAATTGTAATGTAAATTTCATATATGTAATATGTATTCCAATACTACTAAACTGAGTGGTTCTTCTGAAAGACCCAGAACACCCTGAGAGGGTAGGGGTGAATCTGGGTGTCAACTTTTTATTTTTAATTTTTTCTATCTTCTTCCAACATTGGTAGAAACTTGTTAAACATGTCAGTCAAATGAATCTAAGGAGATGACACAACACTTTTAACTAGTTCACTGAAAGGGCTATGTCCATGGAGCATACACTGATAGTGTGTCGGTTGTACCTAAATCCAATAATATTTACTATTTATGGAGTAAAATAGTTTAGACACATTCACTATGTTCTAGGCACAATACCTTTCCAATAAGTCTGGGATATCACACTACGTCCCTTAGAACACTTATGTTGACTCCCTCTTTATGACTACCAAGAGAGAAGTCTTACTAATTTTATTGACATGAGGGTCTCTTCAATATAGTATCATTGAATTATTTGTCTCAGTCTAGCACAAGACACTGCTTGAATTGAATTCCTGAATTGATGCATTGAAAGAGCTTAACGAACAAACTAGATATTAAAAATATGTAATAATCTTACATTAAAAATTGCATGAAAAACCTACTGAGTGCGTGAAAGATCTTACTTTTGTGCACAAGATTTTTCTTTGCGTTCAACATCCACTATTGGCATGACTGATTTTACTTTTGAGTGGAGATATTTCAAGCAACTAAAATCGTTTTGTGCAACCTCCACTTTTTCGCTGAATTTGAATTTTTCCTCGCAATGTTTACATTTTCATGAAACTTTGTTTTCACGCAATCATTACCTGCATCATAGTTTCGATATTCTCTATGTCTTCAGTAACATTGAATGAGAGGGGTCACCTCTTATATATAGGCGTCACTGACCCCCGCACTCAAAACCCACCATCTTATGTAAAGTTCCCATTTTGTGCACAATTATTTTCACTCATGAACCATTTTTTCACACATATATCTAGATTTTTCGTGCACCTCATGCATTTACCATTTCTCATTGTTTTTATCCTGAATTACCTTTTGTGAGAAAATTCCAACCTGCATTCACTATTGCAATAATTACCAATTTGGTGAACATTCCAGGTGTTTCATAGACCACTTCAATATTTTAGGCACCTTCCTTTTCCAAAAACATATCTCTCCCCTTCTTGATTTTTAGGTTCTAAAATTTGGCAAACACTAGAAAATGGCCACACCATCATTATTGTTTCCCTTTTCAACTATATAATCCCATTACTAGAAATAATTTTGAACATCCAGTTAGGATTGACAACAAACACAAACAATAAAACATTTCCAGCATCAGTCATGGTTCCAACAATCTCTACCTTTGGGTTTGTCAGAAATTTCTAGATAAATTAAACAGAGCAACAGCCACTATGAAAACCCAATACACAAGAGTAAACTCAACCAACACTATAAGTCTACGTGCTCGGTGTAAAAAATAAGAGGGGGAGATTGAATTGGGTTCTTGTGTTTTGGAATTCCTAAAAAACTCCCAAGCTATTCTCTTACTCTATCACGAAAGCATTAGATGTCCGAAATGTATTCCTTCTCCTCCTAACATCGAATTCTCAGTGTGTCATGGAAGCATTAAATGTCTTAAATTTATTCCTTATACTCCTAACACTAAATTCTGACTGTGTCATAGAAGAATTATATGTCCTAAATGTATTCATTCTTCTACTAACACTAAATTCTCACAGTTTCATAGAAGAATTACATGTCCATTTTGTGTCTTGAATTTATTACTTTTCCCCCATTGAAAATAAACCCAAAGACCATAATTTGTTTAGTATATAGCTCAAAACACACTCCACATAGATAGTATATCCCCTATAAATTTACATCACATCCAAAAAAAAATTAAAACAATTAACATAAGTGGGGAGAGGGAGATAATCATATCCTCCTCCTACACTAGGAGGTAGCTGAACACCAATGTTCAACCGATGTTTCAAAAAAACAGTTGTTGACAGTGGATTGGTCATAATGTCATCCACTATATCATCTGTTCCCACATATTCTATGTTGACCACGCCTCATTCTAATTATTCATTGATGATGTGATATCAGATTTCAATATGTTTTGTACAGGAATTCTGAACAGGATTCTTCATAATATCAATTGTACTCTTGTTATCACAGTAAATTACCATTGGTTGTTTTACCTCAGCACCATTGTCAGTTAGTTGATTCTTCATCCATAGTAATTGAGTGCATGACTTTGTAGCAGATATTTATTCATCTATATAAGTACTAAGAGTTGTACTCTCTTATTTCTTGCTCTACCAGCCCACACATTTCTTCCCAATAGTGAATACTCTATCACATGTGGATTTTCTATCCACTACATCCCTATACCATTCAGCATCCGAATATGCAGATAATTCATTATATTTTCCTACAAAAAAGAATAATACAAAATTTTGGTTACCTTGAATATACCTCATGATTCATTTAATGTCCCCCATATGTTCTTCCTTTGGATTTCGTTAAAAGTGGATTTTCAAAAAAATTGGAAAATAATATTTGGTAATGTCTCTATCAGGAATAGTAAGGTTCCAATGATTCTCCTATACATTGTCAGATTCACAAACACCCCATCCTCATTATTTCCATGTTTTTTCCAACCAAAATCGAAGTCCCTATAGGTTAGTAATCTTTCATATTAAATTTATTCAATAGCTCTTTTGTATAATTTTCATGAGAAACAAAAGTGTAATCCTTCTTCTGAATAACCTGCAACCCTAATAAGTATGTTAGTTCTCCAATCATAGACATTTCAAATTCTGACTTCATGTTATTAGATAATTAATCAACTGATACCTACCTACTACCGCCAAAGATAATATCATCCACATAAACTAGCAACATGAACTAATCTTTCTTAGAATTATTCACATTGAGATTGTGATCTACTCCTCATCTTTTGAATTCTAGCTTCTTGATATAAGAATCTAGTTAGGAATACCAAGCTCGTGATGCCTTCATTAATCAATATAGGGCCTTATTTAGCTTGGAAACCTTTTTTTCATCATTACAAAGAAAGAAACTCATGGGTTTTTCAATGTATACTTCTTCTTCCAAGACTCTATTTTAGAATTCTATCTTGACGTCCATTGATACACATTCTATGTTCTTTGGATTACTATTGAAAGAAATATCCTAATTGATTCCAGTCTCGCTATTGGATAAAATTTCTTCTCACAGTCAATGCCTTCAAATTTTTTATATCCTTTACTGAAAAAATACTCATTCATTTTAATCACATTTCCATGATTTTCGAATTTGTTCTTGAAAATGCACTTCATTCCAATCACATTGTGAACATCAGGCCACTTGACCAGATCCCAAGTCTGATATTTGTCAATATGAACTAACTATTCATTAATTTCATTCACCCAAGACTCATACTTTGCATCATCCTCAAATAAGGATGTTTCCACAACTAATATAAATATATATTGTGGATTATTCATCATTATCCTTGTCTTTGTAGGTGCATTCTGATCCTCGATAATGATGTACTAATCAATATTTTCCCTTCAATTTATCCTTTAAGATTCAACCTAATTCTCTACAGCCATGGTTTCTGCCTCAGATTATTCTTTTGATTCAACATCATTATGTGGCTCCTGAGAATTTTGTACGCCTTTCTCTATATCTATATTTTCATCTTTCTATGTTCACTTTCATCCTCATCTTCAATCACATCATCATATGAATTCATTGATCATTTTCATTTTTCTCTTCAATGGTCTTAACATCGATGCTTTCCAAAATCCTTCACAGGCTCTTGTGGAAATAGTTTTAGGCTTTGGATTTCATTGAGTATCAAATAAAAATTCCTTCATCATCTATGTCGCCATACTTCCCTTGATTTCCTTCTTTGTTTCTAATGAAACATTTACTTCTAAAACATGAAAGTATTTCAATGAGGTATTCCTTACATGAAACAATTCATATGGTGTCTTCATATCACCCATATAAATCCATGTTAGATTTTGAATATACATTGTGGCATAAATGACCTCTTTCCAGTAATGTCAAGAATACGACTCTCATTCGGCATAGTTCTTTCCATGTTGTTCACATATTGATTCCAATGCTCAACGACTCCATTTTGATATGG
Organism: Viscum album; assembly: GCA_963277665.1. Classification (NCBI taxonomy): domain Eukaryota; kingdom Viridiplantae; phylum Streptophyta; class Magnoliopsida; order Santalales; family Viscaceae; genus Viscum; species Viscum album. The sequence goes on from OY728146.1 coordinate 531,851,289, forward strand.
AGTTCTCACAACAGGTACCTCATGTTGTATCCCAATATTCTCTAAGTAATTTTCAAATTCAATGGATGTGTATTCTCAACCATTTTTAGATTCCAAAACATTGATTGTTCATCCAGTATTATTCTATTCGATTTGATGATGTGTTTTCATGCAGTCAAGAACATTTCGTTTTCTATGTATAACCATTACACATGCCATTATACTTTAATCTTCTATGAAAAGGATGAAGTAACTTTCTCCATGAGTTCTGGATACATTTATCGGGCCAAATATGTCTGTATGAATGAGATCAAGAAGATGAGATGCCCTTTTATTGTTTGGAAGATAGGAAATATAGACCAACTTCCCCCAAATGCATGCATCACAAGACTTTTCACTCTCATTCTTCATAGAGGGAATATTTGTGAAAATATTATGTTTTGATATTGTCTACATGTCTTGTTGATTGATTTTACCCTATCTATGATGCCATGTGTTATTTTATTCTTCAACAGTCAAGTAGAAAATATTTTTATTACTATCAACCTGATATGGGTTTCCTTCTATTCTGCATTCTTTTATATGTGAATTTCATTTCCTTCCCTTGATAGTACATCCTTTCAGATTGAAAGTAACTATAAGTATGGAGTGATAGAGTTGACTCACACTGAAGAGATAATACATAGGCCATTCATATAAAGGACTTCAGTTTTCTTTAGCTCTTGATTAGCTAGTTCAGTACATCCACATCCTTTGAAATTTAGAGCTTCATCATTACCAAATCATAATGTTCCATCAACCCTCCTCTTGAATTTTTATAACAAGTATTAATTATCTATAATATGAGACGAACAACTGCAATCAAGAATCCAGGTGTTATTTTGTTTTATAGCTTTCAGGGATACCTTTGCAAGGTTAGATTTATCAATTTTCACATTTTCATTCCATGAGATATTTGATTGAGTGTAGGGCACTGATGGCCTTTCAATTCTCTATTCGATGTACATGTGTTCTTCATAGACAAAATTTTCTTCGATAGGAGAAAACATATTTTAATGAGAAACATTGTCTTGTTGATGATATTTGAATTGTCTCGGACATTAATATGAGGTTTACATGTCACTCTTCTGCGTACAATAAATGGATTTATGGCCGAAGTTTGAACAAGGAAAACAATATCCATTGAAATTGTTTCTTATGTAATTAGTATGATATTAATTTTTCCACCTATGTTGATCTCATAGCTCTTCCCCATTTAGATAGCTCCATGCCTCTTAACTGTATGAAAAATTATGACCCAGATATGCACAGAACTGAAACTTCATGAGTGGAAATGTCTTCTCACTTCTATTTGTCCTCATGCTTTCATCCATGGGAAAACATTTTGACTATCTGTTATTCCTGGAAGCTCGAGGATAGTCTTCCATTATCCGTTAATTTTGGTTTAAGGTTCTCTTTTTCATTACTTTTGGTGACATTACAACATGATAAACTTTTAGGCTTCCTTTATTCTTGTCCATTTTATTAGAATCATTTGATTTTTTAGCATCATAACTTATTCCACTATTTAACATTCATGCAGGTCTTTGATCACTCAAAAAAATTCAACTCCATTAGACCCTCATTTTTCTCTCTCTAGTAGATCAACATCTAAGAACCTACCCAAATGTATTTTCATCTTTTCTTCTTTTGAACTTGATTAACTTTTGAGTGTACTTATAAGAGTTGCAACTTCTTCTTTGATTCCCCCAACCGTTTTGGACTTCTCCTCTAATCTCATGGTAAGGTCATTTGTGACCATTTCCCGTTTTTTGATTCTGAGATTTAGTTCCACCACATCATCAGCTCTGTCAAGGATTGATGACTATAATTTCACCAATTCTTCTAGTAGTTCAATTTTAACTTCAAGAAGATCAATATATTCTGATAATTTTTCCACCATTTCTTTCCACTTATGTAATCTCTAACACTTATTCTCAAGCTTACAAAAAGATTCCTAATGTTTTAAAATGGGATCATAATTTGTTGTTAACTAGTTATCTATAACATTATTTATCTATGGTTATGACTTTTTAATGATATTCATCATTGTAGTAAGGTTTCCAGTTTTATATTCTAGTTCTTCTTCTTTACAGAATTCATTATCATCATCCCCCTCTTCACAGATAAAACTCTTATTCTATACATTATTTCTAGATTTGAAGTCTACCTTTTTGAAAAAACTTTTCTAAGGCTTCTCAATATTCTCATATTCACTTTCTTCGTCTTCAAACATTCTTGAGAATTGAGAGGCAATGTTTCCAACCATGACCCAATGAAATCAAGACAGAGGTAACATCCCTATAAATTTACATTTTCCCTTCTGGAGCTTCTTGGAAATGAGAGAAAGAATTTTTTCCATCATCATCCTCAACACTAATATCGTTTGAAACAATAAGTTTGTCCATGGCTTTGAACACCATTTACTTTTCCACTCAAGTCAGATCATCTTCTAGCTTTACTATAATTTCATATGTCACTAGGATACATAGCAGATTATCTAAAGAAATTTTGGAAAGATCAATTTCCTCAAGGACTGACACCTTTACATTTTATAGGGGTGGAATTCTTCTTAATATTTTCATTAAAATATCAATGTATTTGATTTCTTATCTTAGAACTTTAATTTATCCAACAACTTCAGTAATTCTATAAAATAAGGAGTCATCATTCTCATCAGGATGCATCTTCATACCATCAATCTTATTGTGTAGGACTTGTAGTTTTTCCACCTTAACTTTTCTATCTCCTTCATAAATATTTTCATGTTTATCCCACATGGACTTTACTGAGGTGAAACTCATCACTTTTAGATAGATCTTATCATAAATGGTTGTTGTGAGATCGTTATTACCTTTATCATCTGTATCAGGAATTTTCATGTCTACATCAGTCATAACGAGCGTTGTTGGATCTATAACATGTATTGCATGAACATTGTCAAATAGAACTTACATTTCATGATATATTAAATGAGATCTCATTCTATTCATCTAGATCTGAAAATTACTTCCATCAAAGAGGGGGATTCCCATGACATTGTATTAATTCTTAATAACAGTATATGATAGATCCAATGCCATTAACCTACCTCTGATACCACCTAAAAGTCCCCAGAACACCCTTAGAGGGGAGGGGTGAATCTGGGTGTAAAGTTTTTCTTTTTAAAGATGTAGATATTATTCCCACATTGGTCGAAACATTTTAAATCTATCAGTAAAAATGAAATTAAGGAGATGACACAACACTTTGACTTGGTTCACCAAATACGAAAATATACAAGGAGTATACGCTGAAAGTGTGTCGGTCATACCTAAATCCACAAATGTTCACTAGTAGTGGAGTATAAGAGTTTAGACATAGTAACTACTTTTCATGAAAAATTCCTTTACAATAATCCATGGATAGCACACTACGTCCCTCATAACACTTCTGTTGACTCCCCCTTGCTCACTATCATGGGAGAAGTATTTCTCAGTTTATTAATGTGCAGGTCTCTTCAATAGATTTTCATTGAAGTCTTTGTATCAGTCCATCACGAGACACTTCTTCCATTGAATTCCTAAATTTATGCACCTAAAAGCGGTTAACACGCTAACTGGAAATTCAAAACAAGTAATCAACTTACACTAACAATTACACACAACACCTACCATGTGGGTGCATGATCTTACTTTTGTGTGCAAGATTTTTCTTTATGAGCAAGATCCACTATTTTCATGCATGATTTTAGTTTCGTGCGTAAATATTTCATGAGGAAATTTTTCACGCTACTACAAAATTTATGCACAACCTCCACTTTTACATTCAACTTGAATTTTTCTGCGCAACATATACGTTTTCAGGAAACTCCCATTTCGTGAAATCTTTATGCACATCAGAGTTTAGATCTTCTCTACGTCTTTAGAAACACCAAATCAGAGGGGTCACCTCTTTTTTATAGGCTACACCATCCCTCACATGAAAAACCCGCTGTGTCGTGTTAAAATCCCATTCTGTGAGCAATTGTTTTCATCCTAGAACCGTTTATTTTCATACATCTCCAAATTTTTCGCGCACTTCATGCCTTTTCCATTTCTCAGTATTCTTATTTTGAATCACCTTTTGTATTAAAATTCCAACATATTTTCACTATTGGAAGAAAATCCAATTTGAAACTCATTCCATGTTTTTCGTGAATCACTCCAATAATTTGCACACCTTCCTTTTCCAAAAATGCATCTCTCCATTTTCTGATTTTCAGGCCCAAATTTTGAGAAACATTGGAAAATGATTCCACCATTAGTAAATTTTTCCATTAGAACTATATGATTCCTTTCCTAGAAAACATTCTAAACATCCAATTTGGATTGAAAATAAACAAAAACTGTACTCCATTTCCATCATTAGTCGTGGTTCCAACACCTTTCTGATTCAATTCTTGTATCTATTCCAATTTTTTAATGTGAGACATAGGCTCATGGCTTCTAGGGTTGGGGTCATTACAATTTCATATATAAAATTATAACATAAACCATTTTATAAAATTATAACATTTTGAATATAAATTTTTAATCCATTTAATTTAATTGAATTACAAAATATCATGAAATTTATATTTAAATTTATTTATTCATTATGTTGTAAAAACTTTTCTGGTGAAAAACATATTTTTTAGTCAATATTTTTTCATAAAATTATATTACATGGATTAAAAAATAAGAGTGTTAATTGATTTTATATGTTATTAAACCTCATATTAGAGTTTTAATTTAAATTATATACATTTGAATAAAAATTAAATGTTTAGAAAATAATCGTTCTATAAAAATTATTTTTTATGGTAACAAATATTTACAATGGAAATATTGTGCCTAAAAATTAAAATTTCCAAATTAATTAATTTAAAATTTATAATTAAAAATATTAAAATCATTTTATTTAGTTAAATTTATAAATATGAAAAAAACATCTAAAATAATATCTACATACAATATTATATATAATTTATGATGAAAAATATTACATAGGTTATAAAACATTAATAAAATACTATTATGAACAAGAATCAATATTTTTTTTAACTTTTACTGTAAATTATAAAATATATATTTTACCAAGATAAAGATTTCCTAAATCTAAAAATCATTCTTATATACCAGTAATTCTATAAAAGAATTTAACTTATAAAATAATTTTATATTTCACTGTCAACCTAAAAATCAATATTTGAGAAAAATATCAAATAATATTCTTAAGAAAATATTTCCTTGAAAAATCAATCTATAAAGAATATTTTTTAAATTACAATTCTAAAATTTATACATTTTAATTTTCAATTAAAACCATATGATATATTGATTTATTTTTATAAGAAAAAAACTTTTTGTATATTAACAATTATTTTTCTTATATATTACAAATTAACCTAGTGATAACTTATTATTATTAATATATATATATATCATGTTGTTAATCAATGATAATAAAATTATTTCCTTTAAATAAAATTACAATTTTTTTAAAATATATTTTTTTCTTAAACTAAATTATACAAAAATTCCCTTTCATAAGATATAAAAATTCATGATATAGCTATACATATAAATATCTTATTACCTTTTGATTTAATCCTAATTTTAAAATACATAACCCCTTATGATATCAAAATAATACCTAAGTATTAGATAATATTTTATTATATTTTGAGGTAGTAGTTCTGATATTATGGATCTTTTGGTAATCTCTATTATCATGAAATTCTCTCATATATAGTTTTTTCTGAAACTATAATTACTCATGTACAACCTTGGTTTGGTCTAGGGAAAACCCTAGTGAAGCTAACTCCCTTTTTAGCTCACACAAATGGGTTTTATAAATAAGAAATACACTTTTATATTACATTTCATCCTTCATTATTTATGAATTTTGTAATATGTTTACTTTAATTAATATCAAAAAACAATTGATATGTTTTAAAAGTTATATTTTATATTAAAAAATATATTAGTATTTTTTTCATTCTAGTTTGGTATAGTGTATGAAACATTATATTTAATGTATAATTTATTTACATAGAATTTATAGTGAAATCCAATGTTCTTATAGTGAATCTTTTTCTCTTACTAGAGAACCTATTGTTGTAGAATTCAACGCTTCCAGGTCAAGAGTTAAAATATTGGGTATTATCAAAATTTTAATAGCATGGAATTTCTTCGCTAAAAAGTTGGAATACCATGGATGATAATGGAATTTAATTTCTATAATAAATAAAATTGATCCATTTGGGATATCCTTTCATGGTTACCATTTTTGATTCTAAGGAATGGGTTACACTACTTAGAGGGGGTTAAATCAGTGGTTCTATTTGTGGCATTGGATCGTAATCCCAAATAAAGAAAAACAATAATTAAAGTAAACAATATATTGAAAATAAGGATTTAAATTATATAACATGTAAAATTATTATTAAATAAACCACATAAAATTATACAGGTGTATAAATTAACGTATATCTCAATGAAGGAAATTTTAGGCAAAAATATTGTACCACATTTATAATATTGAAACTCTAATCCTCATAAAAGAGAAATCCACAAATTGATATGTAAATCCAAAAAAATTAATAATAATAAAATAATTTCATGGGAATTATATTAACCAAATTAACTAAAATAAATCAATATGGCATATATCTCATTGAAATAAAAGTGAGAAGAGAAAACCCATTACCATTAGTCTGATTCATCACACTTGTTCTTTATCATCCTAAAAAATAAATTTATGATAATTATTTAATTTTTTTTGAATATTTTTCATGTTTATTATTAATTTTATTTCCCTTATTATAATTTTATATGTAATTACTTAATAAATTAGTTATATGTTATATGTTTTGACCATATTAGTTTTATGGATTAAAATGACTCTTGTAGGATAACTATTGTCAATGAGGTAATTATTTAAAAATGTAGATAATAATAATCACTAAATAATTATAATAAATATATATAAATTATAATTATAAATCCAAACATGAAATATGGTTTAAAAAATAACTAACATTTTGACTATGATGATGGTAGGTCGTATGTACACTTGAGTGTCGTTTCCCTTTTTAAATGATCATTTTGGAAAGATGGTAAGTAATATTTTCTCTTTCCAAAATCAAAAAAAATCGCATTAGTAATATATTATTTAATTATTTATAATTATATATATCAGTCATCTGATGTGGAGGTGAAAAAAAATATTTCACATTGCTTTGAGGAGGTGGTTTTCCTCACATCTACAAATGATGTTATCAATTTTTTATTGAGTGAAAAGGTAATAATTAAATGATATATTATATTTAAAGAATGATAATTATGTCATTAATATCATAAGTATTTAATTCATATCATATTTATTTATTATATAGACCCTCATCATCTTCCATGTAATGTGTTATTGAAAAACGAATCACATTCTTTCATGAGACAGTAGTTCATCCTACACACATGTGACCATATCATATCACTTGCAGAATGGAAAGTAAAATTATATATATTATATAATAACAAAAGAGGTATAATTATGTTTTAAATATCATATGAAAACTCTATATCTACTATCACAACCAACCATAAGAGATATTAATAGAAAAAATGAATAACATCATTTCGTGGGGCGGTAGGCTGTCGTACACACGAGTGATGATTTTGTAAAAAGTTTAATTATTTTGTGTGCAATTTTAGGAAGTAAAAATAAAAAATTGAATATATTAAATATACTAATTTTACTATAACATAATTTTATAATAATAATTTAATGAGTGGAGAAATAAATAATATAGAAATGCTTGTTGATGAACGTTACCTTTTCTTCAGGTAACTCCATTTGGTTTTCACAAAAGGCCTTTCTAGATGCAATTTATTCAAATAATATGTATTCTTGGATGATTGGAGGTAATTTTATATGTTATTTAGGATGTTTTTGGTAGAACACATGTGTTTTAAATGTGTTAATAAGTTAGGAGAGGGGGTGTCGTTTTATAAGTGGGGTGAGCGACCCACTTCTAATTTTTTGAATGAGTGAATTCCACCAAAATTGTTTCATGTCACAATGCCCCAATAATGATCCATTATCAATAATAGAAGGTATAAGTTATAAATATGTCCATAAAATATGACTTTAACAAGTTTATAGTTCATTTAGACCATTATGTTTGATGTTTAACAACTAAGTGAGTATGTGTTTACATTAATCGTGGTAATTAATTTACAGTCAATTCACTAATATCTATGGTAAAAAATTAAGTTGAAATAACTAAAAATTATAATTTATTATTATTTAAAATAAGGAATCCATTTTTTTATATTCGATTCAAATTATTGGAATATTTTAATTTAATATTAATCATGTGGACGCAATGGGAGAGTAGGTTTTTAAGGAGATGATATACTAGAAAAAGATGATTCTATATTAACTCTATGAATAATAATAATCGATGTATGAAAATAAATTAATATTAAATTATATATTTTATATAAATATCATTTAATACATTCCAAAATAGTACCTATTTTAATTAATTAAAATGGAGAAACATTATGCTCTTTAAAACACTTTTTAGAAAACCCAGCTTTTATTCCCAAAAACATTATAAAAAAATCAATATAAAGTTGAAAAAAAATAATTAAGTAGATTAAATATAACACATATTAAATTGAAAAATATTCAAAACATATGGGGACATTTAAATTACTTGATTTATTTATTTGAAATGAATGTTTTTACAAAAAAATTTATTTTCACTATTCGTTGAAAAATCTGGGTTTTTTTTCCAAAAATCCCCAAATTTCACCCAATTTAAATTATCATATTAAAATTAAGAAAATTATGTTCATTTTTGATATAATTTATCAAAAATTATTAAAAAATTATTTTTAATATAAATTTACCATAAAAATTTGGAAACTATTTTTCAGAATATAACATTTTAATCGTAAAATTGGATTTAATTTTATATCATTTATAAAAAACACATTGGAAAAATGTCAAAAATTTTATTTAATATATTATAAATAAATTTATTTAATATAATCTGAAAATGGTTATTTTTTTAATTTATTTTCGTAAAAGTCACAAGTACGCATTAAAATAGTTTTTCTAGAAAAATATTTCAATTTATTTTCAAAAGTGATTTATATTCATTTAAAATTAATTGGTCACAAGACAATTCATTATATATACATGTGTAAAAAATATTTTCATAATTTAGATACTCTTTTTAATAACCTCCATTCTAACACCTCGGTTATGAAGATAATATATATCGTGGTTCATTTATGTTTGGTGTTGCATGTTGAATAGACCGTCGAATATAAAATTTTTGGGGTTTTGTGTAACACACGGTAGATGTGGTATTGTGTGTAACACAATATGAATATAGTGTTTCATTTCCCTTAATATATCATAATTTTATTCTCATAAATTATTGTTCTATTAAATATCCCCACCCCCTTGATAAATTGTATCCTGTCAATTTGAATTTTGTCTTGATAATCAAAGGTTGAACATTGACAATAATTTTGTTCTATAATCACATCATTAAATAGGATAATAAAACATTAAATTAATAATTAATAAAATTACCTAGGGTGGCTATCTGGAATAACAGAAACTGGGTTTTAAAATAGGATAACATAGTTAGTAATGGAGGAAAAGTGTAAAATAGAGTGATTGAGGTCATTGATCACAAGAAACTGAATAATAAATAGAAAGATAAGGACCTAAAGAAATATATATGATAATTAAAAATAACATCTGTTTATCAAAATTGAATTTACTAGGATAAAATTTCAATTTAATTATCCTTTTTCTAGAGTTGAGGATTTTTCCTAATGTATTAACAATGAGTATATGGAAATATAATTACAATGTTTGTATAATTTTGTACTCAAATAAATTTTCAACAAAATTTCCTAGTTTTATTCAAATTATATATATATATGATGAATTTTTAATGTATTTTGGAATAAAATAAAAATTTAAAGGACTATATAATCTGAAAAATAATAATAAGACATTCCTCCATTATTTAGACATTAACAAAAAACAAAATGGACAGCACATAGTTAGATAATTACCAAAATGTGTAAACATTTATATGATGAAATAACATATACATCTCCAAAATTTTACATTAATAACAAGTTTTCAAACAAAATCATTCCATAAATTACTATACCTAAAATTCTTTAAATATTTCTTAACTATGTTAAAACCTCAAAGATTAGAAGGATTTGATCATATGTTATTCCAAGATAGAAAAACTGTTGTTACTCAAAGTAAATCTCATATTTTTATAAAGCTATATTAATATTTACCTATAAAATACTTTCCCAAATCAATATATCTTGTAGTCCTAGGTTAGGTGCTATACTCATCTACCCTTCAGTTGTGGTTTCAAGCTCTACAACCTTTCCGGATGTGATAACCAATCAACTAGTATTTAGGTTATCATTTTTTTTTAATTAGGAAAAAAATATTTCTCCAAAAATAAATCATCATGTTGATCATTGGTGCCATAAATAACCCTACCCAATAAAATATATCCCAAAACATAATTAAAAGCCTTAAATATATTATTGTATATAAAAACTTTATGTGGGTTATTAGAGACTATGTGTTTATGATCAACATTGAACTTATAGACCTATGATTTTATCCCTAACATGTAAGATAGCCTCAAAAGAAAACATCCTAATCTCCAATGTTATCTAAACATTTTATATGATACCAACTATCATAGCCTAGAACCTAAACTCTCAGATATGGTGACAAATTCATAAGCATTACATTTTTAAGTTCTATATTAAAAAGGTGACCCAAAGTTTTCTAATAAAATATTACAAAATCAAGAAGAAAAACTGGATCACTTATCTACCCATCTAGATTTTAGGTTTTAGAGAGTTAAATAAATTGAACCAACTCATATCAACATGGATTCACAAAAGAATTTTTTATAAAGATGAAAATTATATCTTGTTATACCCTTCTTTTCATATTTCACATTACATCATCAACTATATCTATATTAAATCCATTCTAGAGATAATTCATTCAACCTCGTTCCTTATAAACTGGTGAAAAGGAATCATACGAATTGTATGTTAAAATTCACATTAAGGGTAGACAGAAACCATAGTAATTTAATGTCATTAACGAGAATAATAAGTTCATAAGGGTACAAAAACATAATCAGATTGCTTGATCATATCATAAAATAACTAATACCCATCAATACCTGGATCATAAAATATTAAAACATTAAAAAGGTAAGAGTTGCCTAAATCAATAATCAAGACACATGTGATATCAATCTTGATCCTAAGAAACACTATAAACTAATAGAAAGAACATAAAACCCTTTTTCGATAACATAGTTTATTATAATAATAAAACTCTTTCAATACCCTATTAATTTAAATAACCATATGACCAAATTCTAATATAATCATTACCCAATTAATTTGAGAACTATCTAGTTTCACCCATCACATATGATATTATAGGCCCACATATCACTATCTCGGCCACCCCATTATATAATCTATAATGGAATCACCTTGAGATATTTATGCAATCTCATTGTATAAGCTGTAATGGGATCACCCTTCGCTATCTGGCCCACCCAATCATATAAGATCTATATGAACTAAAACATGTATAAAGTACATATATATTTCATCATAAAGCTCATAGAGAAAATCAAAATTATTTTATAACATATTTATCCCATTTAAAAAATGTGTTTTATGTCAATATATTTAAAATTTTAATAACCTCTGGGGGAGACAAGTGCTCCATAATAAATTCTTTCAAACATGATAAAACCTTGTAAAATAAACGAGTTCCATAACAATCTCATTGAGATAATATTAATACATCTAGAGAAATAATGGGGATGATATCATTAAAATAAATCCCCAATTTATAATAAATAACAACAATGGGTTTTAATGATAAATTTTCTAAATACCATTAAAATATAATTATATACATTCTTGAGGAAAATATCTTTTTCATTTTGAAAATCTATTTTTAAAAAATAAGAAAATGAAAATCCTTTTCTTTGAAAACTATTTTTAAAAAACAAAACAATTTTTAGAGTATTGGAGAAAAAAATTATTTAAAATATGTTTGTAAACATACAAATGAATCTTCAAATAAATGTCTATCATGCGGGATGTGAATCTGTAGATGTCATAATGAACATTCATTTTTCATGGTAAACCATTTTGAAAAGTTCCTTGTTAGGAAAGAGAAAATAAAATTCTATTTTAAAAAATTAAAATGGTAAATTTTTTATGTTTTAATTTGTAAATAATTTTAAAAACGGTAATAAATTGAATAAAAATAGAAATGAATTTTTTCATAGAAAATATATTTCTAATCTAAGAGAGAAATAATTTCTTATTTTCTGAAAAACATTTTCTTAATAATTTTATGTTCATAATATTAGAAATATGTTATTATTACATTAAGATATCACGAATCATATGAGGATAATAAAATTCATGATAATTATAATATTTCATTATTGGATACTTAATTGTACACAATCTCGATAAAGGATGAGATTATAACAAAAGACACTCACCAGTTTTGTAACATTGAGTCATACGTCCCATGATACTATAATAATAAATGATACATAAAATATTATAAAATTAAGGATATAAAGATATAATATTTAAAAGGGTTATTATATACACCTCATAAAATGAGATAGGTGTATAACTTAATGTATTTCTCAAAGAAGGCAAATTGAAAAAAAGAAGTACCTTATAACATTTCTAAATTTGAAACTATAAACCTCACAAAAGACATATCATAAAAAAGTTGTATAAATACAAAAAAATTAATTATTAGAATTATAAAATTTATTCTTGGGTATTATATACACCACACAACATAAATACATGCTGAATATGGAATATATCCTATAAAAATAAAATTCAGATGAGAAAAACTCATTGCTTGATTTTGATTCATCACGATTTCTCTTTATCTTCCAGAATAATAAACATCTATTAACTATTTACATTTTTTGATAAATATTTTTCGGATTATTATTAATTTTATTTCATTTATTATCATTTTATATAAAATTACTTAATCAAATAGGTTTTGATCAGTTATTTTGACCATATTTAGCGTATGTGTCAATAATGACATTGGAAGGTTGACAATGGAAAAAGTGGTCTCAATTTAAACATATGTAGAATAATAATCATGAAATAGTTATAATATTTATATATAAATTATAAATTTAAATAACCATTAAACATGGTTATGAAATTTTAAATAACGTTACGCTCATGGAGAAACTTGTTCTTACGTATGTATGAGTACCATTTCCATTTTTTAATGATCATTATGGAAAATATATATGTAGTATTTTATAATTACAAAATTAACATAATATAATTAATAAAATATTATTTGGTTATATATAATAATATATATATTTCATGTGATGTGGTGGTGAAAAAAACGCATTCGCATCACTTCAACGAGGCGGTAGTCCCTATGTCCATGAACAACGTTATCATTTTTTGATTGTATGAATAGGTAAAATGAAAATGATATATTTTATTCAAAAATTATAATTATTTCATTAAAATTAAAATATTTCTTTAATATCACAAATATTTATATATTTTCCCTTATCCACTTCTGTGTAACTCGTTAGTGAAAAACGAATCACATCGCTTCGTGAGGCGGTGGTCAGTCGTACAGAGGAGCGACATTATCGTATCTCATATGGAATAGAACCTTAATTGTACATATAATATAATTAATCCATATATATTATTATTTCAAAAATATTATATATAAACTATATATATATCATTATACTAATCCATGTGGGGCGGTAATGAAAAAATGAATGACATCATTTCATGTGGCGGTAGTCTGCTATACACATGAATAATGATTAGCCCATTTTATAGAAGTGCGTGTCATTTTAGGTCATAAAATTTACTTAAAATAATATTTATATTTAATATAAGGACTTTATTATACCATCATGTTATGTTATTAATTTAAGGGGCGGATAAAGATATAAAAATAATTCGTGTTGATGAATGTTACCTCTTCTTCAGGTAACTCATTTTGGTTTACACAGAAGGACTTTATTAGTCTTTTTTATGCCCAAGATAAGAAATCTAGGATGAGGGTAGGGAATTTTTTATGTTATTAGTTTATTTTTTGGCTGAACAAAATAGTTTTTTTGGAGTGAATAAGGGATCAGAATGGGTGTCCTTTTATAAGTGGGGTGAGTGGCACACTTGTAATTTTTGTAAAGGGTGTATTTCAACCATGGTTTTTCCTAATCCCTCAGTCCCAATAATTTTTTAATATGAATTATAGAAGTTATAGGTTCTATATATGTCCATATAATGGGTGTTTTAATGATGTCTAGGTCATTTTTACCCTTTAGTTTAAATTTTAACCACTATGTAAACTCATTTTTACATTAATCATTATAATTAATATTAATTTCATTCACTAATATATTTATCCATAAATTATGTTTAATTGATTATAAGTTACAAATTATTTTTATTACTAATATGTAATCATTTTTTTCCAAATTACACCAACATAATTTGAAATTTATAATTTAATTTCAATCCTGAAGACACGGCAAGACAACAGGTTTTTAAGAAGTGTATTTAAAAAAACATGATTCTATATTAAATATATGACTAATAAAAATTAAAATATGAAAATAAATTAATATTTAATTATATTTTTTATATAATATTCAGTTGAAACATTCCACATTAGGTTTTATTTTAATTTACTAAAAAGGAGAAACATTTTTCATTCTAAAACAGTTTTCAGAAAAAACCAATTTTGAAAGGCAAAAACAAACTTATACTAAAATACAATTAAACGTAAATTAGAATTAATTCAGAAGAATAAATATAAATTCTGTTAAATGAAAAAATAATTAATAAAATAGTACCTTTAAAATGTTTAATTTATTGAGATGAAAATACTTTTTTACTAAAATTGTTATTTTCACTATTCCATGAAAAATCATTTTTTTCTGAAAAATTAAAAAAATAACCCAAATTAAATTATAATATTATTATTTAAAAAATGAGTGTTTTTGTACAAAATTTTTTAAAATTGGTTTTGAAATAAGTGGGCCATAATATGGTGGAAATACAACTTTTATAAAAAAATATACAATTGTAATCCTAAAATTGGATTCATTATTATATCATCTCTAGAAAACACATATGATAAATTATAACAATTATATTGAATATATTATATATTAATTTCAATAATATAAACCAAAAATAAATATTTTTTAATTTATTGTCATAAAACACACTCGTGCGCATTAAAATGTTATTTAGAAAAGGATTTCCTCTTATTTTCTAAAGGGTTTTAGTTTCATTTTTAATTAATTTTTATCCACATAATTAATTTTATATAAATGTATAAACAATATTTTTATACGTCATTTAATCAGGTTCATTACCACTATTCCAACGAATTGGTTATAATGATAATATATTTTATGGGTAATTTACATTTGGTGTTGCATGTTGAATAAGCTATCGAACATAAACATCTGAGGGTTTCATGTAATGAAAGAAAAACTCGGGATTGAGTGTAATGAAAGCTAGATATAGTGTTTCATATCCTTTAGACTACCAAATATAATTTTCATATTTTAAAATCTCAGGGTGTTACAATCCATGCATTGTTAATTATTTAATTATGTGATTAAATATAAATTAATTATTACAATCTTGTTTAAAAATATTAGATTACATCACAAAAGATATTCTTTATTGTTCATGGATAATTATTAATGTAATTTATATGATAAAACGGTTACTATAATGTTAAGATAAAATATATTATATCGTACATTGTTATATACAATTCCATTAAATAAAATATAAATCAATATAAAACCATCCATTATTTATATTAAAATGAATCCATAGATCGATATGTTTTCCTGGATATAATCAATGGTACCTACATTACTAGAGGAATTTGAAAAAATATAATGGGTTGACTCAACTAAAATGGGTTTAAGAGAAGTAATAATATATTTATATTAATAATTTAATGGAAAGTGTTATGTAAATACAAGTATCATAATTTTGGATTGGGAAAACCACTCAAAAGATCAAGGAGTATATGATTAATGAAACTAGAAATATTAAATCCTACCTAAATACCATTGAGTTGTAGTATTATCATAGTCTATACAACCAGAAGAAATATATGAGATATCCAAATAAGTTATATATTACAAATCTAATAGTGAGGGACATTTTATTTGATAAAATATAATGGTATATATAAGTTTTAATTAATTAATAACGTCTTAAATGGAAATCTATATAATGTACTAATATAATCATTTATTTATTTTATACAAAAATGTTAACTAAAACCACTTGTTTTTTATCATTATGGTATATTCTAAAAACAGAACAATTCATCACTATATATAATATCTATGAGTTATAAATGTGCTTATAAATAATGATATCCAAAGATTGAATATATTATGAGATAGGCTCACCTATACCTGATAATCAATCTTTTTATCACAATAACGGTGTGATGGAAGAATATAAAATACAAATATATTATTCTTATCATAACAAGGTTTCATTAATTCCTTTTAAAATAAAAATAAAACATGTATACCTGGAAGGATGGACCATGTTTTCATGTCTCCATGAAATTTATCAGGAAGAAGTCTGATGAGAAATAATTGAGGTCCCCATTATACATTTCACTTGTAAATTATAAGAAAAAAAATCTATTTTTTCCACATTTACATAATATAATTGGTTATATATAGTGATTTGCCTATTTATTATTCAATATAGATTAATATCTATCCACACATCACATTATTTAACATTTATACCCCATTTTCTCTATTTTTATTTATAACTTTACAACATATAATATAAAAAATAATCATATATATCATTTTGGAATGGTTTTACAAGTTTATAATGACATGAAGAAACACATATTTTAATTCTTTATGGTGAAAAAAGGAAGTAATGGTAAATAGGTCAATGGTATGATCATAGACAAAGATACCTATATAATATCATTTTATGAATCCAATGATTATGACGGAGGAAATTTAGATGGAGTTTTAGAACATTTCATCTTTCAATAAAGAACAATAAAATAAGAATTTAAATTAATTAAAGAATTTGGTAGGTGAATATTTTACATTAGTTATCATTATAATTTCATGTAATTTATTTTTTAAACATCTTTGGTAGTAGATACAACTTGATTCCCACACATTTATATTCAAATATAAAAATAATAAAAAATTAAAAATATTTAAAGAGATGAAGTTGATCAATATGATAATAATTTATAATGAAATGTTACATCCATTATATCAATTAATCATGTCATATTTTAAAATGGGTTTATTATTTTAGAGTATATCTATTATTATATTCCCAAAATATAAATCTTAAATTGTGGAATTCCTTTACTCAAATAGTTTTAGTTTTTGGATTGATAAATCCATATAATTTTTTATATATAATCAAATATGTAAATAAAATGATGACTATCAATCCCATTTTACATATCAAAACTATTAGTTTCTTCATTAACATTGTCATGAAAGTAAGAAACAATATAAACTCTATTTCAAGAAGTATATTTAGACTCCATTGAGTTCAATATGAAGATTATATTGCATGCTCTTTTAAAAAGTAAGATAATTGAGATATATTTTAATTGTAGAGATGAATGATTCCCATAACTTATATAATTAGTTTATATGGGTGTTTGTGGATTATTTCAAGTATATTCAAAGGATATATTCTCATAATTAATCACTTTTTTTAATTTTTTCCATAGATACTGAAATTTATACTTGAAAAAAAGCAAATAGGATTATTATAATAGATTTAATGAATATTAAATTACATTATATAATAAACGTGGTAATGAGATAAAAGATATTCAAATTGATAAAGGAATCAAATATCATAATCAAAAGATCATTGATCATATAAAATAAGGTGGGATAATATCATAACTCACTCCATATATAATTAAGTTGAACAATGTTAGTCAAAGGATAAATAGTACCTTTTTAAACATGGAGATATCAATGATGATTCATGAAAATATTAAATTATTCTTTTGGGTGTATTTATTGATTGTGATGGCATATAAACATGAGAAAATTCCAACCAATACAGTATATATAATCTTATCTGAGTGATGGTATGGGAAGAAACAGTTGTTATCACATATTTTGGTATTGGGATGTAAAGAAATGTTTAAGGATAATCATATCAATATAATCATTTATAAAGTTAATAAGTACATACTTTTAAGGTATATAAGTATATAAAATGAAATTTCATCTATAGTCCCTTAGATAAAAAAATTTATAGTAGAACATCTATCATGTTTCTAGAAAGATATTGAATGCCAAAAATAGTTAGTGAAAGAAATATTAAATTTCATGAATTTCATGATCAATATGTTCATCATGTACAAGAGTAATCACATGATAAAATCCAAATGACTTTGTGGAAGAAATTAATTTAAATATATAATTAATCCATAGGTTAATAAGGGAAGATAGAGAAATGGATAGATATAGTTTTCATGTAAATAAGAAAGGTGGCATATTCTTTATAGAGGGTGAAAAACCCATGCCCTATTAAGAAGTAATAGTTATCTAAGAATCTATAAATTTCAATAATATTTTAAATTTGGATGTGGATTCAATAAACCAGAATCAGGTTTTGATTTTGGTTTAAGATCTACTAAGGATAAAGGCCATTAAATTAAAATGGGTATTCAATAAGAACTGAACATGAATGGTAAAACTAGTAAATATAAGGATAGATTAGATATTAAATGTTATTGATATGATCTTGGTATAGAATATGGGATACAATTTCACTAGTTTAAATGCTAAAAAATTAAAATTTTACATATCATACCAAATTTCATTGATTAATGATTTTAATAGAAGAATTTAAAAAACACATGCTTGAATTGAAAACATCCAAAAGAATTAAATAATGAAAAAATAGAAGTTTTTTTTGAAAAATAATAATTCCAAACAAGTATAAAATCAATAGAGATTCATTTATGGTTTGAAGTAAGAATCAATATCATGGGATGTTTTTTTTGGAAAAGACATGAGAAAATTTATTTTCATTATATTGAACATAACACTTTGTTCTATGGATTCTTATTTAGATTATGAAGGATTTAATTATGAAATATATTAATGATACATATAAAACAACATCTTATAGTTATGACACAATTATTTTAGTAGATGATTTTTCATAAATTATTTAAAGAAGAAAAATATGTTTTATGATTGAAAATATACTAAATTATATATAAAAGGATTTTTAGACTACATCAAAGTATTCTCAAAAATATTATTGGAAAATAAAAGATAAACCAACTTTATATAGTATTTTTATTGATGAAATTAATCTTAAAATAAGACATATATTTGTATATAGGAATAAAATTATAAAAATAGTAGAATATTATATGATTTCATAAACATATGTATCTTATATTTCATGAAATGTCCTAATATTGATAATATCAAATAAATGTAGTTGGGGTTTGGCTTATTGGTAAGAATCCAAAAGGCCTATATGAAAAATGGGTGGTTCAAAACCCATTTGGCATAGGTACTACAGCCGTACCATAGTGTACTATAGTAATGGCAGCACTGTAGCAATGACGGTCACTATAGCAGCGGCAAGTCACTGTAGTGGCGACAGGGTACTATAGCTGCGACGAGTAATTCACAGGACTATAGCAGCGTGAGTACTGTAGTAGTACTATTCCCAGAATGGGTCTTGACCCAAAATATTAGGCCTACGGGCCATATAATAGGCTAAATGCCCAATGGGCCTTCGGTCTATGTAATGGGTCTTCCTCTACCTAGTTTAAAAATAGGTCATTTCATTCATTTAATTATAAATGAGGCTTTGGCCCCAAAAATTTAAAACAATTATGTCAAATAAATATAATAGACCTTCAATGAGTACCAATTAATGATATCTGTGTGATTATAAATTATTTTATTGAATATAGGGATGATAAATAGCTTGCTGATAGAGGGAACATTTATACTAGCTTCCAAATAAACTGAGTTGATTTATTATTGTATATATAATAATGGATTTGAGTAATAAATTTTTAATTTATCCCATTTTAAAAAATTTATAATTTTTATGTACATTACACATTTTATTAAAGCTAAAGAAGCAGTCTAAAAATTCAAATTGTATCCGAGATCGGTGAACTACTTAATAGTGTAGATAATCTCTCATTTCATTATGAAAACAATATACTAGTTATTCATTCCAATGATAAATTATTACAATAATGAAAAGACTAAATATTTTTTCAAATTTTATCTCCTGATAGGTCTTTAATCGGATATATAAAGTTAATTTTAGTGGATTTTCAAAGGAGGGTAATATAAATGACATATTGACTAAAGTAATGATAATGTAAATACATGAATATCATGTAATAGATATCCAATTCGATAATTACAAGATAGATCCCATGGAAGTGATAGATATTGTATTTTATACCCTTAAACCAACATTAATATGTATTTATGATTATATCATCATCTATAATGTTTTATATATAGATATTTTATACATTTCAAATATAGAAATTTCATCTTTATTCTCTATATGATATTTTCCTTTGAATATTTATCACATAAATAGGTCATAACAGTTCTTCTATATAATCAGAGTCTAAATATTCAATGATAATATTTTTAAACTATGTCTTATAGTCTGATATGTTAGTTTAAAATGATGTCTGGATATTAAGTGAAAGGGGATCATAATCATTGAGGTATTCTCTCAGGATGTACATACTTGGTTATCACTATTTGGAATGTGAAGGTTATTTAACTTTTATACCCAATTACACTAGAAGAATAATCTATAATAAATGTCTTGGTCTAAGGTTTCATTGCAGTGGTAAGGGAATTCTTCAATAGATTCAGTTTTATTGAATAATGAAATAGTCCAATAGTTACGTGCATTGTTCTTGGGTCTAATAAGGTGCTTTAATGGTAGATATTGAAAATCACTATCTCATTGTTCATTATAAGAGACTAGGTAATGTTTCACTAATCCTCAGTGGATTGTAGTCATTTTGAAGAAAGATGTAAGGGATTGGATGTCACCATATCTCAATTGTGGGACATCCAAAACTGGTTGCATTTTGTGTTATCAGATTAATAATAAGGCCCATCTACAAACGTTTGTTGGTATCACATGTTCAAGAAGGACATTTACATAATTATAATGTTTTTTTAATCATTAGTTTTAAATTATGAGTTTAGTTTCTTGTATCTTATTATAGTAATGATTATGAAAAAATTGTTCTTCTAGGAATCTAGGACTCATATTTTATCCTTATAAAAGAGAAGTTTTCAATTATTGATTGATTTTTTCTTCTTGGTTTTAATATTTTGTGAGTCGAATTTTTTCCAAAGTGTGTGAGATTTTTACTTGTTGGGTGATTTAAATTTCACTTTCTTTCTATGTTCTAACACACCAAATAGATGAAGTCTATCATTTGAAGTATGATCAATGAATATATATCCTATATGTTGTTCCTTCTATAGAATAATTCATTAGTTATATGGTGTTAGATCCCAATAATTGGTATAAAAAATTATGGTTCTCTTATATAACTCACCATCACACTCAAATGCTCTCAGTTATTGTTCACTCAATTTCCTTGATGTTTTTTAGATTTTTGTGGGATTTTATGTCATCAAAAGGCATTGAGTCAAAAGAAGGTACGGTCAAGATAGATAAATTTGATGGAATGGATTCCGTGTTCTATATAATTTGGATGGGGAACTATCTCATTTTGATGAAATTTAATGTTTTGATGGCTAGAATCAAACTGAATAATTAGGATTTTACACAAATGCGAATTAATGGATATGAAGTCACTTATGTTGGTTAGGATTTAACAAGTATGAAATTTTTCCTCTAATATATAGGATATTAAGAATATTATGGAGTTGATGAATTATCCTGAAGAAATGTATGATAATCCTATAGAATTTAATAATGTTTTCATGATGTGGGGGGTTTTTTTAAATGAGGCTCACAGATGGTAGAAAAATTTGATTTCACATGGAAACATTTTACAAGATCTGAGTGTATCTCAATCAAAGTATGTGGATTTTTCAAATAATTTCTATAATATTCTAATATTTTCATCACTACATGATTCACAGGATGAAATGGTAAATTTAGAAAAAAAATACCTATTTCAATACCGGTTTTTTATTTGAGGATGTCATGAACATAATCTTGAATGAATAACTAAAATAAAAGAAGAATAATGCACCTTCTGTAATTGTGAAAAATGTTAAAAAAGGTTCTCACATAAATTAATAAATTATAAAATACTGAAATATAAATTCTGATATTGATTTCATGGTAAATTGATTGGTCCTGGTAAAAAAGGATATATGTGTTGGAATAGTGGAAACCTTAAGCTGTATTGTAGATATTGTAAGTCAAATATTACAATGGTAATTTTTTTGAGTTAAAATTCAATTAATACATTGTAGGGAAGTAACAGCTTGATAATATCGATCTGAATTAAGGTTGAGTATTGGATGATTTAATAGGGAGCATTATCTTACTCAATATTAGAGTAGTGATGCAAGTTGAAATACATGACTGAAAGGTATTAAAAAGTTATTTTGGAAGAAAATGAAGCTATTGAAGTCATGGTGAATAGATATTTCCACTCCTAGATGAGTTATGGATTGTTATTATAATATATAAAATTTAGGCACATTTCGAGACTAGAAGAACTTAATTTTCATATGGTGTATAGATGGGGAAGGATATGGTATTAGAATCACCAACATAGTTTTAAAGGTGACTTAAGGATCTGTGGTGGTGGGAAGAGGTGTAAATATGGAACTATGTATCTGATTGTAAGATCCTATAGATAATTTTTTTGAGAAACCACTATTGATTGTATATAGTTTTGGGGCCATAAACTAAGACATGTTAACGAAAAGAAGATAAATGTTCTAATGGGAAATGTGTATTGATGTTTTAAAAAAAATAATTTGGATGTTGAGAGATTATATTTAATGTGGATAAAAATATATTGATTTTTATCATATACAGTAGAAATCCCATATCCTAAATTTTAGAACCAGTTCAATTATAAGTTTAGGGTAAACTACATATTTAATTACAATGTTGGTCACATTACTTTTTGAATTTAATTGATGATATGGTGAGTAACTAATGGGTTTTATTTATGAATCATAAGACTAATATCATTTCATCATTCAAAAAATGTATGTCCATGGTGAGAGGGAAACTGGATGGATATTAAAATTCATAATATCCAAAAATTGTTTTGAGTAAAATTTAAGGGACATTCTAAACTTATATCGAATTAAGTGGATGAGTTTGGAGAATATTATAATTGGTATACCATAGAATAATGGTTTTTTAGAAATAATTACTAGAATGTTAACAAAAAAATCTATAATTTAATGGATATACTCATGAATCTCCAAGGAAATTTTGCAATAATTAGTTAACATAATGACATACTAAGTTAAAATAAGAATATCCTCTCCATTAGGAAAAAATATTCCATATAAACTATTATCATCAAAATCAATGGATGTGAGCCTGCTCCAAATTTTTGGAGCATTTCCTATGATAATTTTTATTCCATTTATTTAGAAAAAATTGAAAAAAAAGTCGAAGGTGTGTTTATTTGTGATATATAGTGATAAATATATTTGATTCTATCAATGAGATGATGATAAATGAAATATAGTCAATATTTGGTATTTTATCTTCAATGGTAAGTTTATATGGGAGGAACAAAACTTGGTTTAAATGAATTTTGAGAGATGGGAATCAACTGAACAAGTCCAAGTTGATATGATTGATAATACTGGTAGAAAAATATATTAAATGGTTCAGATTTCAAAACTAGAATTTTTGAAGTGAGTCCATTTATGTATGTGTATGAATTATTTACGACAAAAAAATATTCAATAGATCTAGAAGTTTAGAATCTAAAAAATCGATCATTATAAATAAAATACCCATAAAGTGTAAAGAAAAAAGTTTATCTATAAAGTCCTTCCATGCTAAGGTGCCTAGTCAAAATATTTGGGGAGAACATGAAAATTTTACTTCTAATGGAATTTTAGAACTACAAATATTGGAAGAGGCATCCACTTTCACTTACATTAGAATGTGGGATCTAATAATGGTGAATGAAATGTCTTCTTTACAATCCAATGAAACATGGGAGCTGACTGATTTACCCAGTGGAAAATATCACTCTATAACAATGGGGTGTTCGATTTGAAGTAGGGAGAAAATGGAATATAGAGGCATAATTCATGAATGGAAATGAATGGTTTCCAATATAATTAAGTAATTAACTTCTATAAACTTTACCAAATGATAATTAAACATCATATAATTCAAAAAATCATATTAGTTGATTTTTTCAACTATCTACACCTAGATAATATTGATGTAAAGACATAATTTCGACTTTGTGACTTATAGGAATAAATATACATGAATACATTAATGTATTAAAGGATAATCAGAATGGGTATTTAGTAAATAATATATGACCATACTTTTTTTCTTGAAGAAGGGTGCTATATAGTGGAATTATAAATTTTATGACTTCAATGATAATAAAAATTTCACTTTTTGCAACGCATATACTTGTGCCTACAAAAATGATTGTAAAGAAAAAGTCTTCATCATACATATCCTATATGTGGATGAAAATTTATTATTTGGTCCAAAATTTAAAAGCATTCACAATTTGAGCATGCATTATCTGGAAAAATTAAGATGAAAGATGTTGGTCAATGAAAAATTATTTTGGTAATCAATATTAAGAGAGATTGTGATGTTGTTATGTTGCTTATATCACAAAGGGAATTTTTTGGATGATAATTTACAATATTTGGCTGTTTGGGTCTAATTTTTTCTCAAAACCATTGGTAATACACTTAATATTATATTAGTAAAAAGTTTCCAAAATGGAATATTAGGTTATTTACATGGTGAACATTCTACTTGAATCATTGATACGTAGCCTATGTATTCTATGATATATATAAAACTAGATATTTATTATTTATTCGGAGTGTTCAGTCGTTTCTTATCAAATATAAGATGATAACATTAAAATGTTCTCATGTAGATCATTCAGTACTTATCTGGACTATAAGAAATAGAATTCTGATTTAGGATTGATTATCCAATTCAAGGTTATATTAATGTAAAATTTATTAGGAATTTAGACACCTATAAAAGAACCCTAATTTTTTTTGTACAAATTAATGATAGTTCATTATATTTCAATGCTAAAAAAAATTATACATTGTCCATAAAAACACATAGGTATAAGTAATTAATTAAATCATTTAAGAAAATAATATGGTTGAAAAACTTATTAATATAATAGAAATATTCTGAAAGGGTGGAGTGTTATTCAATGAAAGTCGGAGTGTAATTCACATGACATAAAATCATGTGATTCCTGAAGGTAAAAAACACATCAACCTAAAATATTACTTCATCTAGAATTTTATAAATTATAAAGTGTTGTGGTTTATGTTGAAATCCATAAAGTGGAATATATAAATCATGTTTAAAAACACTATAGTTCATGAATTAATGAGGATACATTATATCCGAATTTGACTTAGGTGAATTAAAGGTCATGAAAAACATATATTTGTGCAAAAATAGATGATCTGTGGTTTTCCAAGATGTTGTAGAATTTCTATGTTTTTATTAAAGAAGTTATCGAGTTGGACATTTTGAAGAATTTAAACATAATTTAAGCTTACTAACTGAGTTCTACAGGAAGGGAAGGAATCAGAAAATGGCTCAATATTGATGTTCAGTGTAGTGGTAGTGAAATAATTTTATAGAGGTAGGTTGGATAAATAATGGAATCATCTGATGGGAATGTACAGTGGCCAATGATCTTGAAAAGAGTTCCAATGAATGTTACAGAAGATTTATTTATCTTTGTTTAGTGGAAAAGGCTGGGTAACATTTCACTATTCAATAGAGGATGACAGTCGAGTTGAGGAATGCTACATGGGATCAAGATTTACCCTAGATCAAAGGTTGGATGTCTGAAAGTATATGAAGTTGGTGCTACTGAGTGACAGGGTAGTCCCCGCTACAAAATTAGGGTGGTATCACTTGTGAGAAAAGTTCTTTGTTTTATTTTTAGATATTTTTTTTTGATATTTCTTATTATCGATAGTGATTATAAATTCTTGTATCTTTCAATGGTAATTAAAATGATGTTGAGTTCTATCATTGAAATATGTCTCATAACTAAATCACATATATCCAAAGTGTTAATTTCCTTATTTATTTATTTTATATTTGGTTTAAATGTTGACTAAGTCATGAATTTTCTTGACTGTGTATTATATTTAATTTTTGGTGGTTTAAGGTGAAAGGTCATCCTAAAATCTGATAAAAAAATCTTAAGGTATTACTTTTACTTAATGAAGTTGTGTGAAGATATTTTGGCTACATAGTACTTCTGGTGGTAAATTCTAGTACTCCGATGATGTCAGATCCTACAAAACACCAAGTGTTGTTATATTTTAAGGAAATATCCACCTATAAGAACTGTATATAAAATATGTATCTTTGGATGTCTATATTGTTAATTTATCTATTGGTCTTGATATGGTATCCTTTTCTATGTTTATCCTGAATAAAAAACATAGTAACATTTTATAATCCATGAAATATATTCTCTTGGAGATGCAGTTTTTCTAGGAGGATCATGAGTGTTATGAATTTAATTAAATGATAAAGATATAATTTATCCACTCTTTATAATTAATGATAATATCTATGGTGCATTGAATCAGCTGAATATGCGTGAGTAAACATTATGCCCATGGTTATTATAGGAATATTCATCTTTATATGTCGAAGAAGGATTTTCTTGGAAATAATGTATTACAACACATTTATATATCCTACATAATGACATACTTGATTAAAAATTGATTACATATTATAGTTATTATTTTTAGAATTTTTTTAATTTCTATAATTATTACATTTATGTATGGATGTTTTTGATTTTTTTCTATATACCACTCTTTGTATATGGGTTTGAGATATTTATACTAATAAATCTATCTAAAGGATAATACAGTAAGTTTATCCATAATCTCATAATATTGTATTTAATCTCTTTATTTGAATATAATTGAACTAGTATGAGGATCAATGACTATCCCAGTGATGTTGATCATAATTCAATCCTCAATTATTTTTTGTCAAAAAAAGGGAGTTTTGATTTATTTTATTATACATTTAAATATTTTTCCTACGAGGATAAGTGGATACATATTTATTTGGAGTTCATATACCTTATTAATGGTTCATAAGAATATAATTTTTTAGTTATTTGAATTATTTTACTTTGAATTTATTTAATGTGCCACTAAATTAATTAATCATTTAAGAAGTGGAAGATTATGTAAATTTAGTTTAATTAGAATGGATCTAATTATAAATTCAATGGAATTAATTATTTGTTATTTATTTTTTTAAATATATAAAATATTACATAGTGTTGTATTTATATTTAACATAAAATGAAATGACTAATATACAATTTCCTAAAGATAATCCTTAATACATAATGTTATTTGAGAAATTTCAATTAGAAGTTTTCTTTATATCTCTTATTGAGGTTTGACAACAAAATATTTATATCCCCCATTATTCTTTAGATCTCAGGTGAAATATATGAGTGATATATTCTTGATCAACCCTGGGATATCATGAGGATATTCTTTATTTATAGTATCACACAATAAATCAAGACAGGTAAACATAGATTTAGGGATAAAAAGTTAATATCACTTTTTGAACTCAAGTATAGTTTTATTTTTTAACTTAAAACATAATTGCAATCAATTATTTTATTGACATAGAAAATAATATGATGGAATAAAATCATAATTAAATTTCTTAAGGAGGCAATTTTTAAATTAATATATAATTATAAATTATGTGTGTTGATCCATAAAACCTCCCAACCCAGGTCACCCAAATAGACCATGTGTTGAAGATCCACTGTGTCTTAGGAATATCTACCCATATTCAAAAGATTTATAACTATTCAATGAGATACTGAAATAATCATGGGTATATTATTCTCTCAAAATTAATGAATAAGGGTCAATCTCTAATCTTCTATAAATATAGTCATTTATATATTGGACATACCCAAAAACTATCTATATAGAATAAGGATTCAGAAGTGGTAACTCGTAGTTCAATATCTAAAATAAATTGATGATCTAAATAATGTAACATATATATAGTATACTATTCCTTAACTACACAACATAATAGGTATCGTTAATAAATATATGTTATCCACATGTTCATTAAATATAAATTATAATAAAGAAAATAAAGCCGAATAGTCTTCAACACAAGTTGTTGGACAAGATACTACAAAATCACCTACTCTTAGTTCACATGTTGGCATGATCTGTAAATCTAGATCCAAGTAATACATATACGTTTCATGAAAAATAATTTTTACCCTTTAACATTGTCACTCATTCTCTATATAATGGCAATGGAGTATCTAATGAACCGTTAATATTCACCCAAACCCCTTGACATAATGAGTTTTTCTAATCGAGTGGATGCATGTGTTGGTTTTTGGTGAACGTCACTAAACCCACTCAAAAACATAACCCATACAATCTAAAGTAGTATGTCATACCTGCATTACATCAATGTGAAAAAGATAACCACACCCCAATGATACATATTAGTACTTTCCATCTTTTTGAAGGTCTATAGGATTGAGACTAATGTCTAATATAAACTCATATCCCAATTAGGAATAAATTATAGTCACACTCACCACATTATTGAAAATACACTATAGATCCAATATTAAATATATAATGGCTCACCAAAAATAATCTTTCCTATAACATTGGTCTCTTTAGTTCCCCTTGAATAACTAAGACCAAAAAATCTTGAGTACTAACAATTTTAAAAAATATTTTTATCATTTGATAATAAAATTGGTCCAATAAATCCATTAATCTATCAAAAAGAATAAAAATGGGGAAGTAAAATTGGGTTAAAATAAACATATAATAATATAAAAACAATCACATGATAGAACAAATGAGAAATAAAATAGAACAAGGTATAACCATAAGAAATAAAAAAACATATATGTCAAGTAATTCCCCATCTAGATTCATATGTAATTCCCAAAACTATTTTCCATACAAACCATAGTGTTTCTATAGGTATAATTCTTGAATTTTAATTCATCACAAGAGTATAATACTATTGTATGATCAAACAAATCTACTTCTATACCCTGATTCATCATATAAATTTTTAAAACATTTAAACATCTTATTATCCAATTTCATAGTGATGTAATTTGAAAGAATAATCTTCATTAAGGTATTATTATCTATTTCATTAATAGAGTCACCCTTCACACTAAGAACCAAATTCACTACTCTATTACACAACAGCTAGTCATCAATACGTAATATTACCATTTTTATAATAACTATCATCAAAAATCTTATTATCTTACCTCTATATGACTTCAATGGAAAATATGTTATAGCGGACTCGAGCATGATTATGGTATATGGGTTTTCATTGAAGACACTATTTCATATGATTTGTATTGTGATAAAAAGAAGTAAGATATCATATTTCATATCTATCTAGTTCATACTATAATTCTATAATTTATCCTAAGAATTTCCTCATTGCTAGAGTTCCACTGTTTTACTAAATACTACTTTAGGATCTACATACCCAACAGATTTATCTCACACTAACAAAGCCAATCCCACTAACGAATGGACTCTAAATACTTTTATTCCATAATCTTGGTATGTATATTGAATCATAAAAACTAGATGATTATCTCCCCACACTATATTAAGTTATTTAAATAAATAATACATATAAAATTTCCATTATAAGGAAATCCCCACGATCATGGTCGATGGTGAACTCACTCACCATCACATAGTCAAATAAAGGTATCTCACACTATACATTGATCCTCTAATGACTAGATCACATGTCATGTTTTGTCAACCAAAAGACTCAATAAACATTATGACTCTCCCTTAGTAGTCAAGGTTACCAATGAATCACAGTCTCTGGCAACATTTCAGCGTAATCCTAGGTTTATATGAACATACACTACCATTTAACTTACTAATTTTCTAAATATAATCTAACCAAAATATCACAAAATGATAGGTTTCATAAATTCTTCTCATAATATTAGAAATCCTTATGAAATATATGATAAAATGAAAAGAAAAATTAAAACATATGAGCTTACATAAGTACAAACATCCTAAAATAAAGCATTATACTGTTGAGGTCAATCAGATCAAACCATTCACCAAAATAGTTTCCCTTAGATTTACTCAAAACATTGATCAAAATAAATTTATTGTTAAATCAGTTTTTTATATTAAAATTATACATAAGAATAATTTACCATTTTATTCCTTTTTAATGTAAAATAAAATTTAATTTTAATTCCATGTCAGGAATTAACCCATGCCTCTATAACGTTCATAAAATGGGCAAATGATGCATTTTTTACTGTGGGACCACCAAATAATCCTTTTAAAATGATATGTTGTCCTTGGGAAACCATCATGCCAGCATGATATAATCTCATTTATGGAGAAATTATACACATTGTTAGAATATTATACTTATTATATAATAATAATAATAATAATAATAATAATAATAATAATAATAATTTTGAAGGAAAATATAGGGGTATGAAATAAACAAGATAAGTCTATGTGAGCCCAATACCTTTTTGGGTATGCCTAGTTTTGCCTATTTTTATACAATCCAAAAATTACATGGAAGAATAATTTTTAATATCAATCAGGGAGCCCAATATATAGTTATGTTTTTCCTTAAAAATTAAATTATATTTTATAAAATTTATATATCATCTATAACAATAATTCAAAAACCGTCATCATCAACTTAATCGGTCTAACAAATTAATTATATATCACCATCACCAATTTAAATCAGTGGTAGAAGTAATTTATATATAATTAACTTTAATTATAATGATAAGGAATAATATAGGTGTGACTAGTGATTAGCCCATGGGGGAAATTCAAATTGAAATAATAAAATATGTTATAGCTGATAATAGAGATGATTTTATAATGGAGAATATATTCATTGAATGAGTTTGTTTCTCTCTTCATCAACCAAAGATATTTGAGGTTATATGTTAAGAGAGTCTAAGATCAAAACAATAGTCACGCATGATCTGATGAATAGGGTATGATTAGTGATTCATTAAATATGGATTGTAAGGAGTGGTCAAATATAGGGTAAGGGGGAGGTGAAGACCCATATAGTGAGGTATGTTTTTGGGTCAGTTCACAAGTTATACATCATATGGAGATTTATTAGAATGTCTGGTTGAGATGGATTTGGAAATTAGTTTAATTTCGTATTGATATAGGCACCGATTTTATATCTTTTATGGATAGGATGGATGGATTATAATTCCACGTTGATATGGATCTTAGAGGTTTTCCCCCAAGGAGGGAAGATTTCAAACCATCATAGTTTACTGACGGATCCGAACACCCCATAGAGTAGGATCCAGGAGGTTTATCTTAAGAATGGAAGATGTAACACCTGGATGGTTCACCAATGGATCAAAACAACCCATGGAGGTGGACTTGGG
This sequence comes from Viscum album, assembly GCA_963277665.1. Lineage (NCBI taxonomy): Eukaryota > Viridiplantae > Streptophyta > Magnoliopsida > Santalales > Viscaceae > Viscum > Viscum album. The sequence goes on from OY728146.1 coordinate 531,883,245, forward strand.
ATGTCTATCCCTATAAGGGAGGATTTCACAGCTTGATTGTTTACCAGTGGATCATAATTACATATGGTGGTAGTCTCAGAATGTTTAATCAGAACATCCTATGGAGACGGACTCAAAGTTTTAGATATGAGGTCCCCATATAGGTAGACCATGAACTATGGATTTGAATGCCCTATGAAGGTTGATCTAGGAGGTGTGTCCCATGTAGGGAGGATTTCACACATTAAAGTTTACCATTGTCAAGATTGAGCATTAGAGAGGCATCCTGTGTACCCTGTTTTGATGATAGGGATAAAAACAAACATAGTTCTATGCATCGGTTTAAGGTATTATGACATGAGTGATCCTTTCAATTTAACATCTTGAGTTAAGCATGATTGTGCCGCAAAAGGAGCATCGATGAGGGAGGGGTGGGGATTAAGATTTGAATATTCCCTCAATGAAATGGTTTGGGGATTAAACATAGAAGCTACCCTGAGAATGTAGGTGTAATCCCATCCCATGCTATTCAAACTTAGGGAATCCTATTCATATTAATTAGGATAAGACTACAATTTTACATCATTTACTGAAGATGTTGTAATGTAGTTTAACATCATATGACTAGGATATGGAGCTATTTAGTTTTTTTGTCATGTAGCTCGGATGTGCTGAAACTCACTCCCCACCCCTTAGGATTATGTGACAGTCACTCATGCTTCTTTGTGTGGGGCATGAAGTTTGTACTGTCATGATGGAGTGGTCAATCACAAGGCCCATGTTGTATTCCCTATTTCTAGAAGTAATAGGGGTTACGATACCTATGATTAGATGGAATATGAAGGTTAACAGATACACTAGATGAATATGGGACATTAGGTACATGACCAATAATTTGTTACACACAACTAAGTTTGGTTACAAGCATGAGTTGTGTGGGAAGGGTGTTATATCACAATGGAATTACATCAATCCTTAATTAGTAGGTGTGAATCGGATTTTAATTATACATTCAAATCAAAAAATTTCATAGGTATCTTATTCTGTACACACCCAAACTAAATTCAAAGGAGTTGTGTAAGGATCACTCAACTAGGGGGAAAGTCATGTTTCATCTCATAGGAGTTCTATCAGCCCGGATTCTCTATTATGGGTGTTCCATGTTGGGTGCTATCGAGTAAGAGTAGGGTTGCACACATGGGGTTGACATTTCATATTGTGACGAGACTCTACCATGGGATATGTGAATGTATGTTTATTACTAAAATCCTCATTTTTTGGAATAAAACTACTCTCTTTTACTATTACTTTTCCATTTTATTTTTTTGATGAATCTTCCATGTTCTGACACCTCCCTTGGTGCAAAAGGGGATGGTTGTGAGACATGGTTTGTGTGCACTCCTTCTTACATGTACGTGGTGGGTGATTATAGTGTGAAGTGTAATTAGGCATGTTGTAGGCCTACAAAGCATCATTACAAATATATGTAATTATTTGGCATGAAATTATGTTATGTGAAGAATTTAATTTTTCATGCACATAGAGGAAGTTGTGTGCACCCAGTTTATTTGCCCTGAAATGGTCTTTGAGAGTGGGATACATGCTTAGTTTTCCAAAAACTGGTTGATTGAGACTTTATACAATATTTTTTCACCCAAAAAGCACCACACCCTTGAAATATGAGCTAACAAGGGATTATAAGGTCATCTTCTGATATAAATTTTAAAGATAGTGGGTTACTTTGGAGGATGCATTCAACATTGATGGTTGGTCATGAAACAGAGTTAAAAAGTCATGAAACTCAACAGTACATGCCTATAAAGAGTAATAGGAGGACCTTATATGGTGCAATGAATAATATCATGATAATAATTTACTCTCATGCATTCAAGTAAGCCTATTGTGAAAAAAATAAAACCTTAGGTGCATCTTTCTTACAACTCTCCTTCACCACATTTCCACCAATAGAAGAGGGTACCTTTTATGCACACAAATCTATGGTTTCTCACTTGCTCACATATTCCATGATAAGTACAATATTTTTTAATGAAATTCAATTTCTAATCTAATAGATCATATAAAATGGACCAACAATTGCACCAAGAAGATATTTATGCTAAAGATGCAGCCCAAAGATCCAAAATGGAGGCAAACCCTTTGATCCCTCAATATCTAATGATTTTTTAGACAACCATGCACTTACGGGTATGATTACCGTGGCATTGAGGAACTATACATTTATTAACCACCTACCACTATGGAATTTTGGACTAATGAATGAAATGAATATCCCAAGACTTGAAGTCAACACACCACAATCTTGGTTCATGTTTGAAGATGATATCAACTGATGGAACAACATCAATCAAGGCCACCATACTAGGGGGAAAAGTCTACATTCTTCTATTGGCTAATTGAGATGAAGATTACTATCATAGGAATGGAACCATGGGTTGATGAATTTCCAGCTTACTATGTCAATTTCTTCTAGAGATTCATGTAAGACATCAATATGTGTCGGCCTAAAGAACAAGATCTCCAGTCTGGAGGAAATTTCACTAGTTAATGGGAATGAGCATTCTAGGTGTGCTATAACTTCATAGATTATGGGGCTAAGTTATTCCATATCAGACTATATTATGTAGAGTGGATGTAAAATTTCCATATGTAAAAACAATACGAGATGTTATCAGAGCACTTCCAATGATGGTCCACAGACACCACTACATTCTACCTTCACCAAAAAGTGTTGGGAATCATATTTTAGGATGTTCACTTTATTGGTGGAATCCCGTTGGATGGGTCCCAACATAAAGAGATTCTTCCATCAAAGAACACCTTGGGAGAAAGGAAGTAGTCACCTCTCCCAACCCAGCACATTCTGGAGGCACTGAGGGTAACGTTGGACCATGACACCATATTAAACTAGGACATCGACTTCAAGATGTGGTTTGGGATGATATTGGAGAAGGATCCAACTATGAGTATTCTAGGCATGGAGAATTAATGTCATAAATTGTCATATTTGAGGATACAATGATTATATTTTTTGATCCTAGTGGAGGGGTAGATTGAGATGTGGGGCTACATAATGGTGGAAGGCAGAGAGAGTCTCATTTGTTACACCAATTTCCTTTCCACATTTATGAGAATCTAGCAAATTCCTAACAGAAGAAAACCATATGGTCCTGCACCTGGGGACCCTAGTAATGGTAGTAAAATTCGTGCTTGACTATAGGATGATCCTAGATGTTCCAATGTAGGCTCATCTTTACAGCATGTTTGGTCATTTTTCTAGGTGATAAATTCCCTGGATTATTGTAGTATAATCTATTTATTTCATGGGTGGATCATATTTCCCATAAGAGGCTACATGTTTCTGAACACCATGACCATCCATAATTCCTGTCTATAGCTATTTGTTCTCAACATCATTAGGGTTATTCTAGTGAAACCCAATGAGTCCTAGATCAAAATTGGGATTGGAAATCATTTTATCATCAACTTCAACCCATTCCTAAACCTTACTGGCCTGATGGTGGATAACATGCTGGGGACTTTGGAGAAAAGGGAATTACTATAGAGATTCTAGGGTGGAGTGTTAGTATATAGGATTGAATGAAACATCTAATGTGAATTATATATGTTATATCAATTTTATAGGAAATTTATCTTCCTCCAATAGCTGATGAAGATATTATACACATGGGTTTATAATGAATGGAATCCATGTATCCTTCATCAGCTATGGTAGATGCTAACAGGTGTGGGCTCAAGGGAAATCATCATGATACTAATTACCATTTTTCAATGTTTTCTTATCTAAAAATTATTATAGAAAATAGGTTTAAGAGTACCTGAATGAGATCCTATGTCAATAAATACGGGTGGGAAAGCTAGTGACTGAGGCATCGAGTCAACAGGATAGTAGTCAGACTGCTCTCAAAGGATTAGGAAAGACATCTGGAGTGCTTCATATTGGATATGTGGTGGGTATAATGCAAGGGAATATTTCACCCCTAAACACTAGACAATAGGGTTCCTAAAAGATTTTTTGGGTGCAATAAAGAGTGTACCCGGTTAAGGAAAGTAGGGACTGGGAATCTCTTAGGAAGAAGTTGAAGTACTTGTTACAGTATGTTTTTTACGCTACTTTACCCAAAAATGGGATGAATGGGAGGAATCAGTGATTGTCTACATCGATAGAAGCATTTTGGTAGAATATGATTCAAGATATAGTAAAAATGTTATAAGTTGGCCCATCTCGGACTACATCACATGTGATCATCCACGAGAGGCATGAATACTAGATATATATTGAAAAATTCACATGTTAATGAGGGGTCCATTCAAAACCAGTGTGGGTAATGTTTGTTTGTGAGCTAATACTGGAAGATTTACCACCTATAAATAATTTACCTGAGGAGGAATCAGAGCACCAATATGCTTGGGGATATAGTGATGAATAATCATGGTGATGAGCCAGTGACCAAGGGAGTCCCTCAGAGAGTGGTGAAATGGTTCCCTCCTATGAAAACTTTTTCATATTTCCAAAGGTAACCCAATTAACACACCTTTCTACCTCTACCATTTCCCTTCCTTATCGAAAATATCTAACCAAATATTTTCTTGTATTGGAAAAAATGGGAAATTGGCATGTGGCCCCTTCTGTGATCGAGAGAAGACTCCAAGGCCTATGTTCGAAGCTGAAGTAGCTGGTTGAACATTTGAAGAAGTCAGTGTAAAGACCGTGGATCCTATGGTCCTCTCAGTTATCTTAAAGGAACCATTCACGTGTATTACAATGACAATGACTACTAGAGATGAGGAATGACCAAGGAATATCGCCATTTAAATACTCCAACCTCAAAGTAAGAGAACATCTCCATTAACTTGGGCCTTATCAAATTTTCATGGAGACATTACATCAATGTGTTTGTATATTCTCATCCAACTCCTGCTCAACCAATAATTGGATATAAATTTTTAGATATCAAGGTACCAACTAGAGTTAATGGGTCCCATGTATCATAAATACCTTTCAGGACTCAGTAACTAAATCATCCAATGCTTGTCCCCTGTTAGTATTTTTCCCTCACATAAGCTAAACCCCTCATTTTTGGATTAAATTGACTAATATGTTCATATCCAAATTAGTTCTTTAATGTTTTTGTGCCCAACCAGACCCAATAGCTGGAGAATCCAGGGGCCCCTCCCTGATGGACTTGTCAGCCCTTAAAGTGCTAAAAATTTAAGGTGAATTGTACTTGGTCTTGGGGGAATATTTTTCCATAGTCATAGGTGACGTAGTTATTGGATCAGAACTCGGGGATGGTGGAGGAAATGATTCTATTGAAGGGTTAGATGAAGGGGACTGATCTCATGATCTGGATCCTAATTTGATAGAGAGAATCCCAGTAGAGGACCTAGATGCTTCCATTATTGCAGTTATCCTAGAGTACAAACCTACAATATCTAAGGATCTAGATGACTCCCGGTCTAATGTCACCGAAGAAAATTGAAATTTCCAGTGTTGGGAATGGAGGATCAAGAAGCTTTCAATTATGAAATCTTGGTAATAGTAACTAGTGATATTGATGGGGTATCTCTTGTATTGTTTATGAAAATTTAGTACCATATGAGTGGTCAAACTTGTTCTATATGCACTGGTCTGTGACTTCCTTGATGAGTGAGTGTGAGAGGTAAAACAAAATTTGTAAATTTTCTAGAACTCGAAGAGGCCTAACAGAAAATGAATGTTCCAAGAGGACAACCAGTAGATCCAACAGCTGGATGATAAAGTGAATGATCATGTTTCTTTCTCTAATTCTCAATAAGAGGTTATCATCTATCTAAGGTCACATCTAAAGGAGGAAAAGAATAAATTAAGGCGGGAGATATCATAGATATTTGTTATATAATATGAGTGAGACCGGGCTTTTATTATTTACGATGAGCTTAGTTCGATGTCTATTGAGGAGTAAGTAGCGCTTGGAAGGAGGTATCATTTCTTTGAGGCCACATGATAGAGGCTAGTGGAGCTGGATCACTCAATTGAGGGAGAGGACTGTCATGGTGATTTGTTGAAAACCTAAGGAGGCTCTAGTACATCGATGACCCTTTCATATAGATGAAACCTTCTTATTAATATTTATGAATTCATGGAAATATTTATTCTATCATTATTATTGAATTTTGACTATATTTTTCAGAAAACAATCAACTAATACTTAAAATCATGTGAGTCATGATTAGTATGAGAAATAAGGGAAGACCATATGATAGCTCATTCATATGAGAGTGGCTAGGATGAGAAAGGTTTTCGGTGGGTAAAGAGATTTTAGAATAGCTGAATTAATTTTACAACATTATCTAGTTAACACATGGGGTAATTCCAATGATTTTGAATTTTACCTGAACAATTGGGAATGCAAATTGTGAATCATGGAACCCAAAATATAGAACACTATGTGAGTGGAGTGATGACACAAGATAACTTCTTATACTTTTCAAAACACATAATATGTATTTATTATCTAGTTATAAATATTGAAAAATGAGGGTGGACTACTGACCATGTTCAAAAAGAAGACCTCACTCGGAATGTCATCCAAAGTCCTTTGGGACGTTGGCCTAGGATGGTAGGTGAGCCAATGTGGCTAGATACCTTGTTTTTAGGTGTTCCATTCTGGCATTGGGTAGGATGAGGGTCCAAATTAGGGGCACATAAATCTTGGAAATGAAGTGATGGACTGTTTAAATGGATTCCAAAACATCTATAATTATGCCACCATGACTTCAGTCATGTTGGGTAGGTGTATTGGTCTAAATGAAGGACAAAATAATCTTCTTAGTGGATATTCATCTCAAATTATGAATGATAGTAAAAGGATAAGAACTATGTGATAGGTTAGTAGAACCAGTGTATTGGGGTTCATGGGTGAGTACCTAAGATAGCTTTCATTTTTATTTATTGTATTGATGATGATAAAAATGTAGTTTTAAATCATATAGTTGGGCTGTTGGAAATGATGTTTAGTGTCATATGGTAAGGATGATTCAATTTATATTTTAGCACTATGTGATTAGGACACATCTCAAAATTTTATGTCATGTGACTAGGAAGTGGTACATGGGGATTATGCACAAAGTTGTCTATCATTTCATCGTCATGTTAGGTCAATAGTGCATATCATGTTCATTGAATAGTGTAGAGTCTTTGTTTAGCATCATTCAAAAAAAAATACATAGTGAATTGTTGTGTAAGATACTCTCTTGGCTATTAGTGTTTAGGATAAAGGAGGGTAGCATAATGGGAGACCCTATGTTGAGAAACATAATCTGTTGTTGGTCACATACAGTTTAAGGTTATGTTGCATGGACCACAGATTCCAGTTTATGTTCATAAATATCAAACCTATTGTAAATAGTTTAAGGTCATATTTTATGAACCAAAATGAGGGGTATCTTGAAGGAATGCATGTACCATAAAAGGATGGTTACATTATGTAAATGGAGAGGCCCATGATTCCACCTAATTCTACATAAAACACCTGTGTTTAATTAGTTTGTACTCTTAGATTAGGGTGATAGATTTCGGACCATAGTGTCTCTATATAGTGTTCAGTTTGGAATGAAAGGGCATTAACCATAAAAAAATGATGTCCAAGAAGGCCCAAGTTCTAAAATAAGTAGGGTAATAATGAAAATATGTTATGGATGTATTGTTTGGACCGTGAAACACAACACGGTAGAATACCGATGTCGGTAGGGGAAACCATCTCAAATGAGAGTATTAAATCTTTTCACGCATTAATTTGAGGAATCCAAAAATTATTTGGGGAAAATATTTATTTTAACCTCATGTAATGAGGAAATTAGAGTTTTTCATCTCATATATTCATATAGGGTATCCATATTTGAAATAGGGTACAATTATCTCTTATTCAGTGGAATTCCAAACATGTATGGGGTAAGACTATAGTTTAGAGTCATGTGATAAGGATATTGGTGGGCTTGCGCTAGAGATTCTCATTCTTACCTTACTCTTATCATGATTTGTTGGAATATCATCACACAGATGGTTCAAGGTAATTAAATGGGTCTCATACTATGAATTAGGCCCATATGATATTTTTTGGGTGACAATTCGGTAGATAACAGATGGCCTCATATAATCTATGGAGAGGTCTAAAAATAGAATGTTTAGGTGTCACTTAATATCCCATGAGGATGGTAATAAATCAACAAGTTATTCTAGGTGATGATACCCATAGTTTAAGGTCAAATGGTTTTTCCATGGAAAACAGTTTAGATTCATGTTATAGGAATGATGAACAATCAGTTTAATGGTATGATGTATGGACTCTAAAAATGTATTTTTCAATAGTTATTTTGCGGTGCGAATTAGGTAATAACTATTGTGAATGAGAAAAATGAGGTTAACACACCACCCAGATATTTTGAGGCAAACATCACATAATTTATGATTGTAATCCTTAGACTGGGGAAAAGGTAGAAAACAGTTTAATGTCATGATTCTTGGTCTTGAGTGATATTGGCCTCATGGGATCCTATATGACACAAATAAAGGGAATAACTAATGTGAATGGAGGATATAGATGACTAGTATCACAAATGGGGCTAGAGCACCAGTGGGTTGATGATTTTTTAACTGATCCTAGGTATGAGAAGCTCATGATTTTCTATATATCCAATGAGAATGGTAATCAAGACACACATAGTTATGAAACATGACTTGGAAGAAGACTGACGTCGGTAGGGGAAATCCTCACTAGAGAGGGAATTTGAGGCATCCCACTGTTATTGTGGGGTATCCCATATTTTAGTTATAGGGTAATGTTTTTTTTCCATCCCGTAATTATCATATGTGTAATCCCAAAAAAGGATAGGGTAAATTTTGTAGGATCATAGCACAACATAAGTGCATTGATGGGTTTACCAAACATTATTTTTTTCTATTAACAATGATCAATCTGAGATCCGCCATGATAATAAAATAGCGGATCTTCAGAATTGAATAAGAACCAAAGAATTTAAGGGAGTCCCGAATCTATAGAGGGGATCATAATATGTTTTTTATAATTAATTTAATTAAATTACAATAATTTCCATGATGGAATTCACTTTCTATTGATGTTTCTGGTCATGATCCTATGTAATCTATCGTTAAGGAATAAAATACAAGTGTAGGATTCTTCTATAGTTTATCCACATATTCTCTACGTATCTTGGGATGTCTTCGAAGGGATATACATTTGTTATCATGGAATATCCTTCGCTTGTGATGTCAGACTTCGATTTCCTTGAGAGCCGCTTGCAAAGAGCTCTCCTTGATCCAGTGGAGAAGGATCTCTCTCGTACCTTGAGATCATTCTTGGAAGAAAATAATTATCTCTTAGCTTGAGATCTTTCTCTAGATCCATTGTGCACATCCTCAAAAAATGGGTAAGTTAATGAGAATTATATAATAGGGATTTTAATTACATATAATAATAAAATGAATTAATTACCCGAAATCATTTATTTATTTGATTTAAAACATAGTAAGACCACATATCTAATAATAACAGTTGAAAATTATTATTACTTGACATGTACCAAACATATTACACTTAATATTTATTAATTAAATAAATAATATTGTTTCTCACAATTCCCAGGAAAATCTACAAGACGTTTATATTAATATACACGACGTGTACTTTTTTCCATTTTCATTATTTCCTCCACCATATTTATTAGGTCTTGAATAATGGCTATTTATTTCTCAAATAAATAGCACTACATTACTCACTAATAAGTATATTATTTCTCCCACAATATATTCTCTTGAATAAGTAGTGTCGAAATAAATGCGATCAGGAATCCTTGAATAGTTATTAAACCACAATCAGGAATAATCTTAATTAATATTTTTAAATTAATATTTAACTGAGATAATTGGACACAATTAGTGTGTGACCATCAAGGCCACTTTCACAGTGGCCTTAGGTGGAGCCTACCTAAAGTTCAAGGTTAGCATCTAGAAAAAAACAGGGCACCCATACATAAATAATTTAACGCCACAATGACATGTAACCTCATATGAATGCTTACCGTGTAATGTAATCCCTTTATCTCGATATCTCAAATCAAGTGTGATGCATGCAAGTTCCATCAACTCGTATGATCGATTATTTATTATTGGAATTTCTAGAATCGAAAACTCTCATTCCCTACCATGGCCATTGATTTATTTAGGCTACATCAATTCCATCAAAGGTACAGTGATATCTACCTCAGTTATGGAATAGAAGTGACAAATCATTTCTTGCATTATCTATTAATACAGTATTACTCATGACGCACCCAACATATCTTAACTCAATGTGAGCAGTGTTTAATCATAGTTTTCATAAATACATCTAAGTGTGAAAACTGTAATACCCATTAATAATAATCTTAAAGTCTAAGGACCAATACACATGTACGCAAATAGAAACATCCAATGACACTTTGAAATGTAGATATTCTATTGGTGGGTCGAATTCTCATTATATCTTCTTGGATATTACCAAGGAATCACACCATGAGAATCTGCCTCAATGTTTTATGAGTCCTCACCCCTAATTTCCTGTATTATTTGTGTCCTTCAAATAAAATCATCTGGATATAGAACATATATTCAAGAATAGAGTTTTGGCACTTTTGGGTTCTCATCATAGCAGGGATCTACTATAGCCTTTTAGTACAATAGTGATCATTAAGACATAATCACATGAATTTTCACATAGGAGAACAATCAAGATGTGAAAATGTATTTATTAATGAATAAAGTAAAAATTAGTTGGTTCTAGGCCACCAACTCTGACAGACTCTGACTTGGACTAGAGCCAAGTGCTAACAACATTAAACTCTCTATCCCTCAAATGATATTCCTTCTTCTGCTGATATAGTTCTTTAGTCATGCGGTCTTCCACGTTGTCTTTCATGGACACACTTATCACTAAAACATCAACCATTTGATAAAAATCCCTCAATAGGTGATATATCTAGAGTATGATCATTTTCTGTTGATGTGACCTAGGATCTTTTTCAAGATACACCACTGCAGTATTATGTTAATAGAATGTGATTGGATATTTAATGATAGGAACTACATCAAGCTCATAGACTAAGTTTTAAATCCATAAGGCTTCATTGGCTACATCAAAAGCTACTATATAATCTGACTCCACTGTAGAATCATAGAAAATTGGTTTCTTTGAACTCTTCCAACACACAACTCTTGCATTTAGATAGAAAAAATATCCAGATTGTGACTTCAGATCATTCGGCACTATTTAAAAACCATCATCAGCCTACCCTCTAATGAGAAGATCCTGGTCTCCTCTATACACTATTAGAATATCATTAGTTCTCCTTGGATACTTAAGAATAGTCTTAACAATAGTCCAATGATGTTCTCCAGGATTTTCTTGATATCATCCTACCATGCTCAGTACATAAAAAACATCAAACCTGGTACATAACTGGCATACATGATGGATCCTATATGCAAATTATATCAGATCTTACTCATTATATCTTTCTACTATTGTGTCTGAGGACACATTTTCTTAGAAAGATGAAGGCCATATGACAGTGGAACCAATCCCCAATTTGATTGTTCCATATTAAATAACATTAGTATCTAGTCATTGTATGTACCCTAACATATTCCAAACAACCTCTTGGATCTATCATGAATGATCTCGATCCCTTGAATGTAGGCTGCTTCACCCATGTCCTTCATGGATAGACACTAGTTCAACCAGTCCTTAACTGGGTGAAAGACTGGTGCATAATTTCCAATAAGCAATATGTCATCAATATATACTACTTGGATAATGACTAAATTCCCATTAAAACGCTTATAAACACATGCATCACATTCATTATTAATGAAACTACATTATTTTATGGCTTTATCAAATCAAATTTTCCATGACCTGGAATATTTATTTAATCCCTAAATGTATTTTTGAAAAATTCAAACTTGTTTGGCTTCCCCGGGTGTAACAAACCCTTCTGGTTTTTTTCATATAGAAATCTTCCAAATGGTTCCTATTAAGGAATGTTGTTTTACCATCCATTTTCCAAATCTTTTAGTCATGGTTAGCTATTATGGAATTGATGATTCTTATAGATTTGAACATGGAAATTGGAAATATGGTTTCATCACAATCAATTATCTGATGCTATCTGAATCCTTTAGCCATTATCCTTTCGTTATAGGTGCTAACTTGACCTTCCATGACCAACTTTCTCTTGAATACACATTTGAATCCAACAAGATTTACATCAATTCACTCATAGATCAGAACCCAGACTTGGTTATAGTACATGGAATCCATCTCTGAATTCATATCTTCTAGCCATGATGTGGTTTCTGAGCTTTCTACTTCTTCCTTGTAGGAGAGTGGTTCATCATTGTCTAAAAATTATAATTCACCATCCTCGGTGACTTGGAATCGAAATCTCTCTGGTTCCCTTACCTCTCTTGAACTCCTATGCATTACTTTTATTTTTGGAATCTCTTCCAAGAGGACCTTTAGACCTTTTCCCTATTCAAATTCCTGTGTATCTTGACCATCAACTTCATCAAATTCAATATTACTCCCAATATCTCTTTTTAGAATGTGATCCCTCTCATGAAAGACGGCTTGTCTGGTGATAGTCACTTTATTTTCTAAAGGGTTATAAACATAATATGCATTTTTTCCCTGGGATATCCTATAAATATACACATCATGGCCTAGGGTGCTGGTTTTTTTCTTCATAAGGCCTTAACAAAAGACTAACATCCCCATAGATGTGTGTGCGATAAAATGGGTTTCTTTCCATTCCATAACTCAGATGTAATTCCATTTTCCACATTAATTGGTACTCGGTTTAATTTTTATAGTGTAGTTTGTAATTCATATCCTCAAAAGGATAATGCAAGACCTGAATGACTCATCACTGACCTCACCATGACCAACAAGGTGTGGTTCCTCTATTCACCAACACCATTCCACTGTGTTGTATAAGTAGGATTGAGTTGAGATAGAATCCCCAACTCCTATAGAATATCTATGAACTCTTGGTTAAGATATTCTCCACCTCGATCCAATCAAATCTTCTTTATCTTATTACCAAGATAATTGAATACTTTATTCTTGAATTCCTTAATTTTATCTATGTCTTCTGACTTATACCTCATTAAGTAGATATAGCCATATCTACTCAAATCATCAGTTAAAGTAATGAAGTAAGAATATACACCTCTAGCTTATATAAGAAATGGTCCACACACATACATGTGCACTATCACGCCCGTACTTTTTATATTACTTATTTTATTATTTTTATTGGGCATCAGATAGTTCGGGTCGAGACCCGAAATTAAAATTTATGAGTTTTATTCTGAAACACATTTTCTGGCCTATTCGGCGTTCAGCGCGCCGCTGTCGAAGCCGCACGACCTCGCTTGGGTCCCCGTGTGACCTCGCTCGGTTCTCCGCACACCTGCTTGACATGCATCCAATTAAATAAAGAAGTTATTAATAATGAAATAAATTTTAAGGGAGATAAAATGAAGATAAAATTAAATAAGAAATGTGATAAATATTTAATGATTTGTTTTAAAATTGGGGGGATGTTAATATTATTATTATTGTTATTGTTGACAGTGTTGGGAATATAAATTTTATTAAGTTATTAATATTATCATTACCATTTTAATTATTGTTATTATTATTATTATTATTGTTATTATTTTAATTGATATAACTTTTTATTTGGTTTTATAATTATCAACTTGGTTTTATTATTTTAATTAATATTAAAATCATTATTCATGTTCTAGTTTTATTATTATTATTATTAGTTATTTAAATTTTTAGTTTTAAGTTTTTTTAATCTATTTATTCTCTTTTTTTGTAGGGTTTCTTTCCCTGTTTTTTTTCCTTTTTGGTGTGTGCTGTGACGTGGTTTCCCCTTACACCACACCGCCAGGTCTTATCCTTAGAAGGTGCACCGTCGGCCTCCTCCTGTTCTCCCCGTCGCGGCACCCCCTTCCCCCTTGGGTCTCCTCGTGCCGCACATCACCTCCCTCAGCCTCCTCCCGAGTCTACCCTACTCCGACATCACCACCTCACCGGACCGCACCCCTATTCCCCATTGCATCGTTGCACCAAGCCCCCTCCCACACCGGACCACCATCACGTCACCCCTGCTCCCTCTCCTCCTGGCGCGCTACTTTGCGGCGGCCTCCCCTCACGGAAGTCGGCCTCCCCTCCCTCGGTCCTGCTCACATGGCTTCCCTCCGGCGGCCGCCTGTAGCTAAGCCCCCTAATTTTATTATTATTATTAATAATCATTTATTATTTCTTTTCTTTCCTTCTTTGAGTTTTGTTATTTTGGTTTTTTTTCATCCAGCGGGTATGAGGTGCGTTTCGAGTTTATTTTGAATCCTTATTTTGTTCGAATTCTATTTTTAGGGTATCAATTGAGATGGATGTGATGCGAATTGGTTGCGATAGGAGTTTTGCACCCAAGCTTGGGAGTCTCGGCATCAAAGGTAGGTGGTTCCATGCCTTTGCATCATTTAGATAATTTAATTTTTTTTTAGTTTAATTTAATATGTTCTATAAATTAGTTGCATGGTGAGATCTATGTTTATAATGTTTTGGCATGTTCGTTTGATGAAAATTTGGGTTTTTGAAATAGTATTCTTTTTCTGTTTATATGCATGTTGTTGTATAAATTATTGGTTGTGTTTAATAGGTTGTGCGAAAGGCGTTTTAAATTTCTTTTGACATGTGTGCGTGATGAAAATTGCACTCTCTTTAGAAATGGTAATGTTTTTTCCCATTTCGATCCTATTGTGGAAAATTTTAGAAGTGTTTAATAATTGTTTATAGAGTGCCAAGGTGGTTTTGGAAGGGTCAATTTGTGAAATTGATTTTTTAATGGTTTCATTTTCATTCGATATGTTTTATAAATTGAGGAATTGTCTATTTAAGTGGCATTTTGAGTGCGAAACATGGTTGGAAGGTTTTTTAGGGTTGTTCAGCAGGTGCGAAAGGTGTTTTCAAGTCACTTTAGGTGTTTGTGTTTTTAAATAGACATTTCAAAAGTATATGAATCACTTTTGGTGTGTTTTCCATGTTTTGTACTTTTGAAGTTGAAATGTATAATTGTTTGAATAATGGAAAACAAGTTTCGATATGGTTACCTCGTGTATCAAGTTTTAAAGTGACGCCTCTATATAAAATCAAGCTATTTTCAGTGTAAAGTCTTCTTGGTTTTTCTTGAAATGATGTCAACAATAACTCAAATGATTTATTGGTACACTTATATGATGCTAAAATGGTGCTTTGTAGGAGTTGAATACGCGTTCATTTTTAAAGTGGTGTATTTCTATAAAATGGGACATGTCGTCTGCGTGTGTCCTTGAAATAGTGCTTTGGTATGCAAATGGTGACTTCTGTGTGCAATATCTTGTTTGTTCTGCGATATGAGATAGAAATATACTATGTGAATGAGAATCTTGTTTGATCACATTGGAAAACCCTGGGTATCTAGGTGGGCGGACTAGAACTAGTGCGCTAGTGAACCAGATGGGTATCGTCCCTGTTTCACTTAGCTGGATTGACGGTTTCAACACTAACTAAACGTATGATATCTGAGGGTCGTGGCCTTCTAAGCCACTTTTTCTGAGGGTTGTGGCCTTCTGAGCCACGTTTCACCGAGACACGAGGTTCTGTGGTCCCACTCGAGCTAGATGAACCTTAGGGGATTTACCCATAGTGCTCCACCATCATTGGCGTGGTGCCTTCTGTCGGCATATGGAGGACCATTTGGGTGTGAGTGTGTGTGTGTGTGTGTGTGTGTGTGTGTGTGCGTGTGTGTGTGTGAGAGAGAGAGTGTGTGTGTGCCCATAAATGAACTTTTCTCTTCCTCTTTAAAATCATGTTTGTGAAATGAGTTCTTTTTTTAGTGTTTTCCTTTTGCATTTGGTTTGTAAATGTTTTCTTTAAAAGAATTTCGAAAGTATAACTTGATTAAGCACATTAAATTGTCCTTTTGATGTTGTGGCATGGAACCTTTTTATTGGGTGATGTCCTACTGGGATTTTGGATCACACCCTACATACACCTTTGGGTGTTTGTAGATTTTGTTTCTTGTGTATTCCAGGTTGTGACATCATGCTCAGCGATGGGGGTTCTGGTTGCTATTGGTCTTCATGTGCAGGTTGGTGCTGGTAGCTTGGGGATGCAACTTCTAGTGTCACATGAGGTTAATTTTTTAGTTTAGTCCTCTATTATTTTTGTTGTTCATTTTGGGTTTTTAGTTGAATTTTAGACCTAAACAAGTTTATAGTTTAGAAGTGTGTTTGGTAGTCTATTTCTAGTTTCAGTTTATTTACCTTGTTAATTGTTTTTCTGTCTTTTATTTCGGGTAAACCGTTCCCACTTGTTACTCTTGATACTCGGGCACTTGTGCCAGCCCATGGGAATCATGAACGCTCTTCGGGCCTTAGCACGGATCGGGTCGGGCGTCGGGTCAGAAGGTGACCCAGCCTAGTTCATGACATGCACAATCCTAGAATATCTATGGCCCTTTCACCTTGTCCATCGAAAGGCAAATTAGTCATGTTACCTTGTAAAAAAGAATGAAATCTATCAAGTGGTTTTACCTTAGTAAAGACTAAATAACTATCCTGGAATAGCTTTTGCAAGTGCTTATCATTTACATGACTATGAAAATGATGCCACAACTAGTTGTTGTATGAGTCATGTGAATTTTTTTCATTACGGATTTCCAACACTTGGATTTCATAATTTAATACATAAAAATTGTTCTTAGAATGAACCATACCACAACATATGTTGTTCTTATAAAACAAACAACCCATATTTTCAAATATGAAAATAAATCCATCCATATCCAAAAAATATAAAGAAATTATGTTCTCGGTAACACTAATCACATAATAAGAGTAACATAAAACCAAAATCATTCTAGTTGGTAATGAGAGATGGTAATTTCCAATAGCCAACACAGCCCACCTCGTACCATTAGTAACTCGAAGATCCGCCTCTCCTCTAGAATTGTTTCTCAATGTACTTTGTTATTGAATTTTAATATATATATATGAGCCCCCAGGATGAATCTAATACCCAATGTGTTTAAATTTAAAGATTACACTCGATAACAAATACACCTTTAGTGTCCCCACACTTTTGGTTGGAGTTCCTCTTCCAGTGGACTTGCTTTCCATATGAAAAACATATCACCTCCCATTCCTTGCCCTGCCTCAGGATCTTCCCCTTCTTAGAGGGATGGCTCTTAGGGTTTTTGATTGTTTATGAATCCTTACCCCCTTTTCCATATCCTTCCATTTCTTATTCACCATAAAGTATATGGGTTTTCCATACCCCATGTCCTTATCTACCTTGAAAATTAAGGTTAGATGTTCTGATAGACTCTTCTCATTTTTTCTCATGTTATGGTTGAAAATAAAGCTAGAGAAGATCTTGGTCAGTGATGATATAATGAGATTTGTACGCAACTCATCCAGGAACATAATCCCTAAGATGTCTGGGAGTTCAATGTAGCCCGTAAGATTGACTACATGAGGCCCAACTGGCACAGAATCTCCAATATTAGTTGTAAACAAAGCATTGGAGATCTCATATTTCTCCAGTCTGGAATTCTCTTGATAGAGTTCCTTAATGTGAGACATCATTCTATACACGTCCATGTTTTCATGTTGCTTAAAGATCTCATTAGACTTGGATGATAGCATGAAAAATTGTGCATCTATAGAATCATCCATATGTTTCATATAGAGAGACAGTTCCTCATCACTGGCCTCTTTTCCAGGAAAAACTGTAATAGGCTCCCCCAGCATTTACAATTTCCTCTCATGGTGAAGGATGACGAATAATTGCCTCTTCCATTCCTGGAAATTGGTGCTGGTGAGAAGGATTCCTATCTCAACAATGGTTCACAATGATATGTTTAATGTCATATTTATTTATATTTCTAATAATTATGATGAGAAAAGGTTTTGTACATTATCGTGATAAAACAAAGAGAAATAAAATTTTTAATACATATTAGTATCCCACACTTTTATCAAAATCTAATATCCCTCACCACTGACTTCTGAATATTCGTTTTCCTGAATATTCTATTAGAGAGGATCCATATTTCCCTTCGTATTACCCAAACTATGTCGGGTCAAGAAACATAAAGAGTTTTAGGTAGGAATTCCAAATTCCAATTTCGTTAACTCACAGCTCCTTGATCTACTGAGTGGACTGCCCAATCCTGAAATCCTTTAATTTTGGATTTCCTTAACATTTGACTCTTGGTCACACCAAGTCCTGTTGTAGCAATAAACCCTTGATGTGAACCACGTCAAGTCAACCCAAAACCTTGAATTATAATTCCCAAATAATTTAAGCGCCTCAACTAGGGTTAGTCAAGAACATTTAACTATGGATCGATCCTAACCAAGGTTAAGGAATTCTATACTGGATTAATATTTTCATTGAGGGATTTTATCCCTATATGTAAATTTCCTTTTTATTTCTTTGATTTCATGATTTTAAATATTAATTGGGATTTACTTAAATGATTAATCATGTTTAAGATAACATTTACTCATACGCCGGTCTTATTTTAGTTCCATCATGAATGTTTGTTTAATTCATTAATTGTGGGATCGTGACAACAAACCCACAAAAAACCATGAAACTGACAGAAATAAAATAAATTTTATGACCATGAGCTTATTCTATTAGTTATTTTATCTTGTGGTTGATAAACTAACCCATGTCCTAAGGGATAAACAACTTGAACCTTTTGGATTCGTGTTTATACATTCCCAGTTGTACAAATTTATATATCCTTGGATTGGTTTCACATTGGCTTATAACTTGAGCTTCCTCCACTATCTTGGGAGCTCCATAAATTACATGTGAATTTATCTCACTCACAGATGAGGGGTAAATGGGGTTTTACATAAACAAAAACTTGGGCACACATGTCCTATATAATAATTAGGACAAGGCTCGCAGGACAAAAAAATTAATTTAAAAAAATTAATTAAAATAAACCATTAACATACAAAGGTCTTGGTCTAGCTCATGATCATCTATACAGACACCGATATCTACACATAAATAAAACAAGTATTCATTTCTTCAATCATCCTTGTTTAAGATAAATCATGCTCGAATCAATTAATTATCTTTAATTAATTAATTCTTTTATCATAAACCCTTTTTATGAATCTCCTTGATAATCTCATCCATCAAATTTTAAACAAATAAATTCATTTAAAATTATCTTTGTATGTAAATTGTACCTTGGTGGCAACCCATTGAATTACCCTTCATAACTACCCAATGAGTAGAAATGAAAATTATGCAGATGTTAAATTAAACACACACATATATATTACACCTATCACATGTTGTGCCTCTGATTTATGCCCATACTGTGGTACACGTCTCATGGGTTTGTATAATATAATAATAAAATTTATTAAATATGTGTATTTTGGATGAGTATATAACGTATAGTTCTGACTGTGCGATGTGTACTTTTTCTCATCGTCCATCTGATGTATATGCCCGGGGACATGGAATGTATATGTAATTTTGAAATCATTGGAGTATATGATGTGTTTAGTGGTACACACACCATGTATTATCTATGTTACATGGTTTCCAGTCGGGAAATCTATGTATGGGGTACACGGTCCAACCATAACCTAAAGTGACTACACACTGTGTTCATGGGGCCACACAATGTGTAATATGGAAAGCATGTTCCACTTATTCCTGATCAACACACGGAGTCTTATATACTTAGATATAATCCAATGACATGGAATGGTTTGGAATACTATCCCGATGCATGGAACCTATACTACATGGTGGGTACTGCCAAATACATGCCGTGTGTTCTGGTGTTGTGTGGCCAGGAAGCTTTGGCACATTTGGATGAGATAAGTTTTTTATTTTAATCAAAATTAAAAGAAAAACATTTCTATAAGGTGAACGAGAAAAAAAAGAGGAGGAATGGAACTTGAGATTCAGATTTATAGAATGATTAACATTAATTGAAACAACTAAATTTTTAAATTTTTAAATCACCAAAAAAAAACTAAATAATTATAATCAATGATATGAACACTCTGATATCACCTGTATGTTCTGGGCACAGTAGAAGTGTGTTGGTAGGTGTACCAAAATGTAATTTTTTCCATTAACAATGATCAATCTGAGATCTGTCACGATAATAAAACAATGGATCCTCAGAATAGAATGAATAACAAAAGAAAGGATGGGAGTCTTTGATCCACAGAGAGTATCATCATATGTTGGATATAATTAATTTAATTAAAAAAAATAATTACCTTGATGGAATTCTCTCTCCATTGTTGTTTTTAGTCATGATCTGATGTGATCCGTCATTGTGTCATAGAATAAAATTTTATTATTCCTCTATTAATGATCCACACATTCTCCACGTATCTCTGGACATCACCGAAGAGATCTCTAGGTGCTGGCGTGGAAGAACCTTCTCTTACAATGTCTACCTTCGATTTCCTTGAGAGCCGCATTAAAATTACACTCCTTGATCCGGTGGAGGAGGATCTCGCTCATACCTTGAGCGCATTCTTGGGATTAAAGAATTCTATCTTAGCTTGAGAGATTTCTCAAGATCTGTTGTGTATAACGAACAAAAATGGCTAGGCTAATGATAATTATATAATAGTGATTTTAATTACATAGAATAATAAAATGAATTAATTACCCGAAACCATTTACTCGTTTTAATTAATTCTTAGTAAGACCCTATGTCAAATAATAATAGTTGACTATAATTATTACTTGACATGCATCCAGCGTATTATACCTAATATTCATTAATTAAATAAATAATATTATTTCTCACAAGCCCCCAGAAAAATTGCACTGCATTTATATTAATATACCCGACATGTACTTTTGTTTTTCTATTTTCCTTACTTCCTCCACCATATTTAATAGGCCTTGAATAATGGCTATTTATTTTTCAAATAAATATCAATACATTACTCGCTAATAAATATATTATTTTTCCCACAATATATTCTCACAAATAACTTCTGTCGAAATAAATGGGATCAAGAATCCTTGAATAATTATTTAACCATAATCAGGAATAATCTATATTCAACTTGTTAAATTTATTGTTAACTGAGATACGTGGACACACTTAGTGGGTGTCCCTCTAAGTCTCTTTCTTAGTGGCATTAGGCGGATCCAGCCTAAAGTCCATGTTTAGCATCAAACAATGTGCCAAGGCACCCATATAGAAAGAAGATAACACCGCAATGACGTGTCACCTCATACGAACTCTTACCACGTAATGTGTTACCTTTGTCCTGATATCTCAAATCAAGCAGGTTTCATGCTAGTTCCAGTAATCCATGTGCTCGATTATTCTTTCTTTGACTTTCCAGAATTGAACTTGCCCATTCCTTACCAGGGACATGAATTTATTTAGGTTGTATAAATTCCATCAATTGTCCTGAGATGTCTACTTTCATTATTGAACAGAAGGGAAAAATCCTTTCTCACATTATATATTAATGCAGTATTACTCATGAAGCACCCAACATATCCTACCACATCATGAATAATGTGTCGTCATAGTTTTAATCAATAAATATAAGTGCATGAATTGTAATACCCATTAATAATAGTATTAAAGTCTAAGGAAAAATACACACGCCCACAAATAGAGACATCCAATGACACTATAAAATGTGTATTTTCCACTGGTGGGTCATGTTCTCATAATATCCTCCTAGATATTACCATGGGAACACACCATGAGATGGTGATTCAATGTTTTATGAGTCATTTACCCTAATGGACTATATTATTTGTGTTCCTCAAATAAAATCATCCATCCATAGAACATATATTCATGAATATTGTTATGACACTTTCGAGTTATCATCATAATAAGGATCCTCTATGACCTTTTAGTGAAACAACAATACTTAGGACATTATCACATGCATTTTAATAATTAAAAACAATAAATATGTGATAAGGTATTTATTAATGAATAAAGTACAAAGTAGTTGGTTCTAGGCCACCAACTCCAACAAACATCATCTCTTATTCAAGATGTATCTTATTTTTAGAAGTGGTATACATCATCTCTTATTTGAGAGGCATCATGATTTCTTCCATGGTAAGATAGTAGTTTAATTTCATGTGCTGAGGATATCATTATTTATAGTTTAAATTTGTACAACATGAACCTCATAGGATCAAATTATATTAGGGTCATAATTCATGGACTGATGAGGCTTCTAGTTTAATTTCGTAGTGTTTACACTAGAGGTTCTTAGTTTATGTTCATTGTGTTTTGGAAATGGAGAGGGGAACTTCAAATGGATATATGTAATGAATATGGGTAGAAGGACTGATATGGATGAGTGAAAAAGAGACCCAATACCACTACACACATTCCTAAAGAGACTCACACAAATTTTAATATCCCGGGGCTTAGACTTGTGCTCCTAGTTTAAGGTTGTAGAGTTCAGAAGCATTTCACACTTTACCTTCATGTGAGAAGGGATGTTATAATCTCCTCTTGTAAATTACTACTTTAGAAACATTGAATTGGTGGGAGGTGTGATATGATCTTCTTCCAAACTGATCAAAGAGTGTGCACCACTAGTATAAAACTTTTGTATGATGTAATGTCCTTCCCATTTGGGATCAAACATTGGTGACTTCTTTCCTTGTATCATTAGATTTTTGAGATCCAATACCATGTCACCCTAGAGGAAGGATTGGATAAAAACCTTTGTGTAGAACACTCTCACTATCCTATTTTGGTACCTATCTAGTTTATTTAAGGCCGATATAATGCTATCTTCAAGGGATTATAACATATCTTGATTGAAATGTTTTATTCATTATATATTCTACTAGTCATATACAACTATTTGATGGATGGAAAATGATCCTCAATGGGCAGTAATAGCTCTGTTCTATATGCTAGGGAGTATGGATCCACTATAGTGAAATTCTGAGTCATCATATGATAGACCATTGCGTGAAGGGGAGATCATCTAGAAAACAAATATTAATTTGGATCACAATATTATGAAAATTTTATGATGTGATCTGGTTGAAGGAATTGAATTATACATCTACCTATGAATATAGAGAGAAGTATGGAGTGAATAGATATTGTACATGGTGTACAATCTCATTAGCTCTGCAACCCTGAATATGGTATCACTGTCTGTGAGAATGGTGTGAGGAACTCCAAAAAAATGAATGATGTTGGAGATCATGAACATGATCACAGATCATGCCTTGACATCATTGATGGGAATCAAATCTTCCCACATAGAGAATAAATCCATCTCTGTTAGAATGAACCTAACTAGTTAGATAATTCAAGAGGATATGGGCCAACATCATCGAGTCCACACACTACAATGTTCCATGAATATCTGGTTGTGTGGATTGGATATAATGTTCTATGAAAAAAGTTATCATGCATATGTCACATGTGACACCTCTTGGCATACTGGATGCAGTTGTGGACTATAGTAGGAAAAAATTAGCCTAACCACCGAATCTAGTGGGAATGATAGAATCCCACTTGATGGACACCACACGCCCTAATAGTATCTTCCTACAAAACCTTGTTAATATCATATTTTAGGATGAAACATATGATAATTCCATAAAAACATCTTTAGAGAGTTTATTCATATTTAGGGAAACTCTAGATGGTGAACTGAATGTACACAAATAGATTTGTTCATGATGAGCATGATATGGAAGGATAATTCCAAGCTATAGATACTAAATAAAATTATTTTCCTAGTAGGGTGTTTAAACTACAATAGGGAACACGATTGTCATGGAATGGAAGCATCGGTAGGAATTTGGGTTACCTGCTACTTGATATAATAATCATATGAAATAACAGAAGATATGACCCTCTGATTTGCCACATAAATGAATAATTCATCCTGGTAAGGCTCTACAATAGAGAAACCTAATGTTGATATAGCATCGACTTGACCATTCTGTGATAGAGTGACATGAGTCACTTCTAGTTGAGTAGGGAATTTGACCATCAACTGATTATTACAATCTAGTAGGATCATGATCTCTTGCGTTCTCATGAGGTAATCAAAATTGATCTATTTCATGACTAATTTTGAGTCTCCCTTCCCATGCAGGTGGGGGACATCAATCTCGAGATCCATCCCAAGACCAAAAATGAGATCTAGATACTCTTGTTCATTTTTGGTGTAGCCTTCTGAAAATTTTAATTGGTATAGCTATATTATATATGTCAGGTTGATGAATATGACCCCTTATACTGCACTATTGAGATAGGTATTGTTGGTAAATCTATAAGTTTTACTTCTAGAGGAACTATCTAAATTTGTCTACCAACATGCCATGGAATTGTCCACTAGAAGGGTATCCTCATCTAGAAAATCGAAATTCAGGGGTAGTACAGCATTTGATGGATGGGAATTTATGAAGTCTTTCAATTCATAAACATTTCCAGATTTTGATGGAATAGAACTGATGTCAAACATTGAAGGATCGCCATGGATTGCACCAATCATCTGGTAAGCATGGGTCGATTCATGATATATTTTTGAAGGTCCACATAGGATACCATCTATATCTCATAACACTTCTGATAATTCTATAACTCTTACACTACAAAACTAGAATAATGCATTCTTATCAATAGGGGAGTATATGGTCTCTATGTCAAGGAGAAAAGGATTGAGATAGTATAAATTATTTTCTCTTTTCTCATTGTCCCTATGGTATAGAAGGGAAATAGGTGACTATTATGAGCGAGTCACATAGTGGACTAGAGGATTCCATGAGATATGCAGTATTGGAAGCAATGGTTATAGCAGATACTAACTAATTTCCTTACATGTGGCCTAGAATACCTCATCCAAATAGTGGACAATGACTTTGTTTATGATCCTTGAGAAGGGATTCCACTTTCCAACTAGATTATTGGAGAATTATAATATATAGGATAAGTCACCATAGATGAATTGGACCTCCGAAATTTTCTTTGGGGGCATTTGGGTAATGGCCTTGATATTCTCTAAGTATATCTCGATGCCACGATATTAACAATGAATCCAAGAAACACTACTGAGGTAACCCTAAATGCACACTTCATATAATTCATCTCCAAATTATGAAATTTAAGGAATATAAGAACTTTATAAATTTCACTTATATTACCCATAAACTGGTAGGATTTTAATACCATGTCATCCATATAGTATTCCCCCAATGCCCTGAAAAATTGGTGTGGTGATGTGGTGAATGGCCTACGGATATGAAGGTCCACCTAAATAAACTCATCAAAAGGATTGTGGAAAAATATCTTAGAGTAGAGAAACCCTCTTAAAATATAATAGGAACATATTTTAAATCCTTTTTGTCATATGAGGTAGGATAATCAGTAGGAGTATGTTCATCTAGGCTAGCTAACTCAAGGGGGAATTGGTGCCTATTTGGATGGATACGGAATTCTCATTAAGGATCTCATACTCAACTAAGATCATGGAAAAATAGGTTTTTGAGGTAATTACATCTGATCATTAACCATGGAGTCCATGTTTTATATCAAATAAATAATGATGGGCCAACTTCTGTCAGTTAAACCCTTCCATTCTAAATAGTTTGTAATGTCACAGAATGTTAGACATAGAGAGAACATATAAGTACTTAATAAGGGAAGGGAATTATGGTATCTCTTGGTCATGACCTATCTGAGTGTATGACATATTCTTCAGATGTTCCTTTACTTTCATGATGCTGAAACCCTTTTCTTGGAAATGAAAAATAATCTTCACAATTTGTGTGTTTTTAGATCAAATATATGTATTAGAGGAATGAAATCATCAACAAAATATAACCAGGGTTTTTTTGAATTTGTTTTTAGATCATTGATGTGTTAGACTATGTTTGTATGAACCTTTCTCCACCCACTCATGTAGTAGCTGACATCCATTCAGAGAGCTTCATAGAAGTTGATGGGATATGCATCTCCCTGAAGGACCATTAATCATCCATTGAGGGAGTATTTGTGTCACTTGTGATATGAGGAGTGGACTGTCATATGAAGATGAATCAAGGGCCTCCATAGTAGTGTGTTGAAGGCGGTGTCCAATGATACTACCATTATCTTGGTACTCCCTGTCAATCCACTATAGTGGATATTAATATAGATCATGATGCATAGTTTCTTGTCGGTCCGTCCATAACCCAAGATGGTCGTGTTAGAGGGATTCATATCCTCTTTAGTTAGTCCCACATAAGGGAGAGTCTTGGTTTGGATAAGATTGATCCAGGAACTTGTTTCTACTATGTTTTTGTGGACTTACACACAATTTAACAGACCTGTAATGTAAAAAAGGGAATGTGTTCCCCTACACAAGGGTACCATTTTCATCTTCTGAGAATGAGATTCTGCCTTAGCATTCCACTTTCTCAGTCAGCTTTACATAATATAACTCTTCAGCAAATTCCTCTATTTTAAACTAGTGGGGGATTTTCAATGCTTCTCTGAGAGCCTCATGAACTTACTTCAACAAGTGTAGGGCCATGATGATTGATAGCCTTGTATTTATTTTGGAATTTTAATTGATAAAATCATTCAATTATTCCAACAACAAGATTTTTCCTATAGGGAATCGATTCTTGGATGGGGGCACAATGGGTTTAGATATCTACACCATTGGGTTCTGAATAATGTTGGAAATATGTTTCTTTTTACTAGATGAGACACTATGAAACACTGTCAGCCTACTTTTTGTTGATTAAGGCAAAGCTATGGGCAGACACAATCAATCATGATATGTTCACAACTACATTTCTCGGTCAGTTAATATGGACATTTGTGGTGTCTTATCTCATGGAGATATCTAAGAGGATTTCACTGCTAATATTTTCAAAAAAACATGATTCTATGTCTTTGTAGCATTCACATCTTGTTTTGAGTTGATCACATGACCATTCTAGTTGTTCAAATGCCTTTGGACTTTCCTGTGATGGGGTTGGTCAGTGGAACCAGATGGCTTTTCCTGATATTCCTCACTATTGGGAAATGTGAAATGGTGTAACAACTCAATGAAATTCAAATATGTGTACTCCAACTCGTCATCATAGGGGTCTTTCGAGTACTGGCAAGACCTTATGGGTGATTTCGATCCCAGGAGGCAACAATTCACTAAGGGTGCGGGATGGCTTCAGCACTTACAGGGGACTATAATTTCCCATGAATCTTCAACTAATTTTCTTCTAAGATTTGGAAGTGCATAATGAAGATGACGAAGTGGTATCTGGAGAAGGAATGGTGACTACTCTTAAAACCAACCAATCATTATTCTTATGGGTTCCACGACTAGAATCCCACTTCCATTCACCTATTCCCTCACCGTTGTTATCGATCTTGTTAGAGATATGTGATACCTGCATTAATAAATCAACTAACTTGGCCAAATCATGATCCAATTGGATCTTTAGTCAATCCTTAATAACATATAAATCCTTGATGATATGTCTAAGGATCCTCTCCAAAGGGAAATGGTATGGTCGATCAGTGCGTCTAGCTTCCTGGGGCCTCTTGAACTTAGGAATCTTTATAATTCCTTTCTCCAAGGAATAGATGAAAAATTTGAGAAACTATTCATCCTTGAAAGAAAAAGTATGGTTCTTTATATATCAAAAGGGTGCTTTACGAGCCTATACCTAAAAAGGGGATGGATCCTGATTAGTGGTTGGAGATGTGTTCTTTAGTACTGGAGTTTTTACCTAGTGAGGTTTTTTATGATAGTTCATGATTTGGTGAGTTTACACTTTGTGATTCTATTCTCGGTGAGGATCTTATAGAAACAGGCCAAAATATTCAGCATCTTGGGGCCTCTACCTATATGGCGGTGGCAATATCTACTTTGAAATACCTTCTTATAGGAGAAAAAATAGGTAATGGGTGTTAATGGTTACCCTTCTACAAGGCTCCCTCCAAGTGATGGGGCTTATCATAAAACTCATAAAATCTTCCTTGAATGTTTTGGGTGATAAGGTTAGGGACCATATCATTCTTTACATTCCTATGCACATCATTATAATATACTCTTGAGTTAGTGACTTTTCGAGTGAATACGTGTGTAGAGAGCCAAAGCTTGGCGTACATGGAAATTACATTACTTTTGTGGAATACTTAATACATAACAAAAACAAACACACAAGGACCATAATAGTTTAGTGTCTTTGGAAACTCGGAAAAATAATCTTCTAATCACGATGAAAGATATTCAACATCTCCCATAAAGATCATCCCCTTTTTTTCTTACCTAAAACCTTTATTTATATCATGGGGAAAATAAAACATTAAATGGGTGATATCAAATCCTCGGTAAGGGTAAACATAGAGAACATAAAATAATCCATAATCATTTGAATGCAAAAACATGAACATAAAATCTAAACATCAAAATCTTGAGCAAAGACATAAATTATGGAAGTATGTAAGGTGTATATCATAAAAGAACATCAATCATGATAAAATAGCATGGAGATAAAACATGTAATTGTGGAAAACCATTAATCACATGATATGACTTGGATAGTAGCCAAGGAATTGCTGCCAAGAGCATCTTAGTGGACAAAGTCCCTTTCTGAATCGAGTTCACTTCTCGTTCCAGTCCTGTAACACTAAACCGAATTAACATTCCATTCCAGCCATGTCTATCTCATGAGATATAAATCTTTACTCAATGCATTGGAGGGATATAAAGGTCCCAACAATCTCATAATGAAATCATTCTTACTTGTGCCACAAATTAAACATAAATCATTCATCATAATCCAAAGAATAAAATGGGTTTCATAAACATCATCCCATAATAACATAATCCATATAAATCAAAAGGATATCATTTGATCATAATAATAAATAAACCATTTAAATAATAGATAAATTATACTTGAAACATAAACATACTAAATAATGTCATCTTAGATGGAAAATAGTTTTGATAAAACACTTGAAATGAATTGTTGTGGAAAATTTCCTTTCTTCTTCAAAATCATTTTCTTTTCCCAAAATGCTATGAAATTTTAAAAGAAAATGATTTTATTGAAAATAGTCATGAAATATTGTAGAATATGAATTTTTAAGAAAAGGCGTTATGAAACCATAAAAATATGTTCATGTTGTATAAGTTAAAATAACATTCACCTCGTACTTTTGTCGGAAAAGTCAAAAAGATCCTCGTATGGTAAACAGAAGAAAGATTCCATCCATAACATGCGGTAAAAGTAAAAAATGGGTAAATAGGACTTTAGTCATACATGAAATAACTTTTATAAAATAGGTACATGGATGATAAATATAACCCTAGTAAATACTTACCCATAAACATTCTCGAATAAAAACATGATTGTAAAAGTTATCCCTTACCTTAGGTCTGATATGGTTCGTACATATCCAAACCTCCTGTATAATGATTTAATTAATTTCATTTACTTATTAAAGAATCATATTCATTGTTATGATATCATATATGGTTCACTTATGACATTATATTACCCGTTATTTTGTAAATTCCATGTTAAAGCAGCATTTTTGGTAAAGTTGTTTTATTTATCGTACGTGTTTGGAATTTTTGTTCTTGATATTTTTATTACTTATATCATGATTTAATTACTTACATAATTTAAATCAAGATTTATATATCATATATATTCAGTATATATATATATATAATAGATAGATGGATGAAATGAAATACACCATTCATGGAGACGGTAGGCCGTACGTATGCATGAACGCTATTTTCGTTTCTTTATTAAATTGAACTGAAGTAAGTAAATAAAATATACATAAGTCGATTATCATAAATATGTCATATATTTTATAATTATTTAATATATATGCTTTATAGTAATTATTGAATTCTTAACTTGGAGAATGAATCTCATCGCGTCATGGAGACGGTAATCCGTACATACGCACGAGCGATGATATCGTTCCCATAATTTTTGAATGGAATTAGAGTGGATGATATAATATCTCAGAATTAGTATCATGTTATACTTACCATATATATATAGTTATTTTTTACACCATTATACCCATCCAAGTAAGGTGGTGGTGGAAAAACAGATTACACCACAGCGTGGAGACGGTATTCTGTACATACGCACATGCAGTGATTTCATTTTTTGTAGGATGGATAGAAGGTGAAATGGGGTTGTTTCATATTTATAATAACATATAAGTATATTATTGATACTAATATTATTACTTTATAAAGAAACAACTAATGAAGAATATGTTGAAGAAAAAGGAAACATGAATGAATCAGTAGAAGATATTACCTCTTTTTCGACACAACTCTTTTAAGAATCTTCTTAGGGCACTAGAGCTGGTCTTTATAGAAGAAAAGAACCTTTGTGATATAACTAGATATTTTGAGAAGAGGAATTGGCAGGGTTTTTATGAGCTTAAAGGCTCAAAAGGGTGTGAAGAGAAGAGGGAAGGGGTGCCCTTTTTATAAGGGAGGAGAGGGGCACCTTTGAAAAAACTTAAAATATTATTTTATAATAAAGTCATATTTGGTTTATAATAGCTCCATATTGATTTATTTCTAAGGTAAAGTGGAGATGGGTCAAAATCCTCTCAACCAATAGGATTTAGACAAGTTTATGTTACTATTTTAATCTTATCATTTAGATTTAACTCGAAGTTAACTAATTTAACTTTTACCATCTCTTCTTGTTTTCTTACACTATATGGTTAATAAACAAACAATAACAAGACAAAAGAACCCTAAGTGGTTAATTATTAATATATATAACCTTATATAAGTCATTTTTACAAACCTTATATTTTTCGGAATAAAAACCAATTAATAATATAATATTTGTTTTAAAAACTATTTTATGTCAATTTTGACACTATTAGGTAATTGATTTTTTTTTGAAAATCATAACAACATGCTTAGTTCGAAAAAATTTAATTAAATCAATAATAAGATTTTATATTAACCTAAAAAATTAGTTTAATTTATAAAAAGTCTCAAATTAAATTTATTTTGGTATTTATAATATCAATTATGTTAATATTTCATTAATAAGGTAATTACTGCATCATCATTATGTCATAAATAAATTAAATTATTTAATGTCTAAAATTATAAATAAAATACCATTATGTAGGAAATCTTTTTATTTTTATAATGAATATTTCTAGTCGAATTTATCTTGTGTATAACCCTATATTAAAAATGTTTTAGTTTTTAAACATTGATTTTAACTATTTTAACTCTTCTTTAAATAAAATAATAATAAGTGTCCTAATATAATCCACGTGGACCTAAAGGGTAATATTTTATTCCTAAGGTTGTTTTTGGTTGAATTACACTTATCCAATAGAATTTGGACACACGTTAGGGTACTAATAATGTCATTTTTACCCTTAATTACCCTATTTAGTTTTAACTGTGGTAAATAAAAGTAATAAGTTACTATTCATGAGAAAAATATTTTTATCTTATTGAACCACATTTTACTCCTTGATATTAACCGTGTCTCTCGGATTTTCGAAATTCCACTCACAGAAGTGGTAAAATTATGTTTTAGGTAAATTTTCAAATTCTCCAAGGTGGTGTGTAAAAGACGGTGAAAAGTTCAATAAAATTTTTATATATCTAAAATTATTATAAAATGACTGAACTGAATTACATTTAATTATATAGGTATTTTGTATCAATTTTCACCTAAAATAAATTTAAATAAAATAAATAATTATTTAAATAAAAAGTCGGGTTTTAAATAGTAACCCAGTGTTTTCACTATTTATCAAAAACTGAATGTTTTCAGAAAAATACCAAAAATTCACTCTAGGCTAATTTTGATATTCCGAATCCAAAAATTAAGTCCATTTTGAATGATAAAATTTATAAAATATCAAAAAGTGGGCATTACTATTCATAATGGCTAGTTCATAATAATATTATATAATATCTCGTTTAGTGAAAATCGGTATTGCGTTCTACACACGCTATCGAGGAAGGTTTTGATTGTGTGTAATGCAAGGCATGTCTAGGCTGTGTGTAGTGAAAGCTCCATTTGGTGTTGCATATAACATAATTAAAACTTATTTCATTTATACATTAAACAAAATCACTACTTAATGTTGCGTAGAATAATTTCCACAAAACGAACTTGAAATTGTGTGTAACACGAGCCAAGAATAGTGTTGCATATACTGCAAGCGAATACGGTGTTTCATATAGTACAATCTAATATTGGTGTAGTGTATAAGAGAAGATATCAAAGAAATTAAAAATAATATATCTCATTAAATCTCGAGGTGTTACATTCTACCCCCCATAAAATGAATTTCACCCTCGAAATTCGTCGTGGTTATAAATGGTTTACTATTTGAAATTTTCATTCATAGAAACCCACATCGTAAAAAGGAATACTAAAACTTCATTTTAAAAAGGGATGTTAGAATCATAACAGTCACCCAAAGTAACACAACATTGGGTTTCCACATAGGACAACATGGGTGAAAATATGGATATGGAAGAGAAATACAACAATCAACTTCTAATGAAGAGTGTTAGATGACAAGGCTATGAAAAATCCAACAATCACAAATCCATAAATTTTTTATAATTTAATGTACCATCTAATTCATCAGATGCACTAGGATAACATTTTTGGTTTTCAAGATCATTTCACTAAAGCTGAAGAAATTGGAATTAGAAGAAATGCTTTCTTGATTTTGGTAAAATCTCACTATTGGTAGTTCCTTAAACAATTTCCACTTCATATCTTAAATAAATGAAGTTTTAATTTTCATTCATGAAGTGTTAGCCAATCAAGTGATTGAATGATGGGTCATTCCACCTGTCCCAAGCAAAAGGTTAGAAAAAGTTTCAAATATAAATCTATACTGAGGTTAATCGTATATGATTCAAAAAATAGACTTATACTTCATATATCATACCGCTTAATAAAATAAAACTAGTTTCTACTAACTAGGGACTTCCTGTAGGCCAGTGGTATATGATAAAGGCCTGTCTCACTTCAGTTGTGGGTTCGATTCCCATAGCCTTGTCCGACGCGACTGGTTGATGCCCGTCCTGCAGGTTGTCCTTTTTCTAAAACTACATTATTATAACATCCCATCAATAATATCGAATAAAAATTATATCCTTAAACAATACTAACTTATGTACAACATAATCCATTCCAATCTTTAGGCTTATCCAAAATACATCTGTCCAATCTCATAGTGTAAAGAAATCAATTACTTGAAAGGTCACATAACAAGCACGTGAATACCATCATTTATCCCCCATATATCATAAGATATATCTTGTTGGTCATATTCCAAACATGTGAATAACTTAATCATGTATTCTTTAGAAAGATGAATTACCATAGAAATTTAGTGAAAACATGAATGTTGTCAAACGTTAACTCTTTCCACATACCAAAATCCCAAAATTTCTATATACTCAAACCATGATATAACTTTGTCCTTATATCAGTCATGAGATCATTCCATTTTTCCCTTATCCCTTCATTATGTGCATATAATCTTCTTTCTAAAAATATTTCAATCCCTTTTCATTGTTACCAGTACCATATAATTATTGAAAACCAATACATAGATATTCCAAAATTTCACGATACCATAAATGATATTCCATGATACTATTTTGAAATCTCATTGCATAAACACTTAATCATTACACAACATCATTGTCATACTCAAAATCACAAATAGTGGTCGCATGTGACTTCCGTTTATCCTTTTCCTTAAGAGGTTTCTCACAATGATCATAATTAACCCTTGGATTAGGGCATTGATTTGCATGATGCCCCATTTCCTTGCACATGAAGCATTGAAGTGTTGGTGGTGCGTTCTCTATAGTCTTTTCTCTATTCACATCATTAGAAAACTTTTTCCCATTACTTTGGCACTTAGATACTTGATGAACTTCTTTTCCACACTTAAGAAACATTTTCTAGTACCTTTTAGACAATCTCCACCATGCTTATTTCCACACATTGAGCATAAAGAAACATTCATCTTCTTTGCACCATTATTATGAGATTTCACCTTGAACTCCATCTTTCGTTTCTTTTCAAAACCATGATATGGATATGTTACACCAACTTCCAGTTCTACCTTGATATCTCAATGCACAATTTCTTTATATCTACCGAAGTCTCTTATATATAATGCAATTCGAAGACTTGTTTTTAAGCCACTGATGAACCGATCAACTTTACTTTCAGGTTGGATGATAAATCCAGATTCATACCTTGCAAGTCTTGTAAAAATTTTTTCGTATATATTAATAGATTCAGCATCCTTCTGTTTAAGCTCAAGGAACTCCTTTTCCGTCTTTTTTTAAGAAAACAAGGGAAGTACTTACTGAAAAACATGTTCTTGAACTCGTCTCATTCCATGGATTCAATTTCATCTTAGGGCCTTGTATTCTTAATTAGAGTCCACCATTGATCTGCTCCACCTTCTAAATGGTAAATATCCAGAATGGCTTTTTCATGTTCTGAATAGCAAAGTATGGAAAATATCTTTTCAATGGTAAAAATCCATTGTTCAGTAACAAGTGGATCAGAAGACCCACTGAAAGAAGGTGGATGTTGCCTCATGAAAGACTCAAAAGAATATTGTTCCCTTCTCTTCTCATTTGGAAGTCCAGAATGATTCATATATTGTGTAAGAATAGCAATAAGATTTTTCACTCTATCTCCCATGATATTGGTTTGTTCAAGAGGACAATAATTGCATTGTCGATTACATTGTTCAACACAGTTCCTTCGTGTTCCAGCCGTCATCTAAAACCCAAAAAGATTAGTGTGAGAGGCAAAAATCATGCTAAGGAAAACAACAAAATAATGGGGGAGTACCTTTAATATCTAACATCTTAGGTTTAATTCTTAGATTGTTACCATAATTCTAGGATTATAACCTATAATTATACTTAACCTTAGGGACATCCCTAGACATACCTCAGAAATATCTCTAGGGATCTCACTAAATTTCTAACATCCTAGTTCCAAAAGGTTGACTAAACCTTTCCTCTGATACCAACTGTAGAGAACTAAATCTTGATGTATATGGACATTACATTACTTTTGCAGAATACTTAATATATAACAAAAACAAACATACAAGGACTATAATAGTTTAATGTCTTTGGAAACTCGGAAAAATAATCTTCTAATCATGATGAAAGATCTTCAACATCTCCCATAATGATCGTCCCCTTTTTTTATTAACTAAAACGTTTCTTTATATCTTAGGGAAAAGAAAACATTAAAAGGGTGAGCTAAAATTCTCAGTAAGGGTAAACATCGAGAACATAAAACAATCCATACTCATTTGAATGAAAAAACATGAACATAAAATCTAAAAATAAAAATCATGAGCAAAGGCATAAATATTGGAAGTACGTAAGGAATATATCATAAAGTAACATCAATAATGATAAAATAAAATGGAGATAAAACATGTAATTGTAGCAAACAATTAATCACATGATATGATTTCCATAGTAGCCAAGGCATTGCTGCCAAGACCATCTTAGTGGACAACGTCCCTTTCTGAATTGAGTTCACTCCTCGTTCTAGTCCTGTAACACTGAACCAGATTAACTTACCTTTCCAGCCATGTCTATCTCATGAGATATAAATGTTTAACCAATTCATTGGAGGGAGATATAGGTCCCACCCATCTCATAATGAAATCATTATTACTTGTGCCACAAAATAAACATAAATCATTCATCATAACCCAAAGAATAAAATGGGTTTCATAAACATCATCGCATCATAACATAATCCATATAAAACAAATGGATATCATTTCATAATAATAATAAAAAACCATTTAAATAATAGAGACACTGTACTGGAAACATAAACATACTGAATAATGTCATATTAGATGGAAAACAGTTTTGATAATATACTTGAAATGAATTCTTAAGGAGAATATCCTTTCTTCGCAAAATCATTTTCTTTTCACAAAATTCCATGCAATTTTAAAAGAAAAGTATTTTTTTGAAAATTATCATTAAATATTGTAGAGTAATATTTATTATGAAAAGGCGTTATGAAACTGTAAAAATCTGTTCATGCTGTATAAGTTAAAAAAATCATTCTCCTCGTACTTTTGTCGGAAAAGTCAAAAAGTTCCACGTATGGTAATCAGAAGAAAGATTCCTTCCATAACATGTGGTAAAAGTAAAAAATGGGTAAAGAGGACATTAA
Source organism: Viscum album (assembly GCA_963277665.1). Classification (NCBI taxonomy): domain Eukaryota; kingdom Viridiplantae; phylum Streptophyta; class Magnoliopsida; order Santalales; family Viscaceae; genus Viscum; species Viscum album. The sequence goes on from OY728146.1 coordinate 531,919,682, forward strand.
ACATACATGAAACCATTTTTATAAAGCATGGACATGAATGATAAATATAACCCCCGTAAATACTAACAAATAAACAATCTTGGATAAAAAGGAAATTGGAAAAGTTATCCCTTACCTTAGATCCGATATGCTTCGTACGTGTCTGAAACTTCTGTATAATGATTTAAATAATGTAATTTACTTATTACAGAATCATATTAATTTTTATTATATCATATATGGTTCACTTATGACTTTATATTACCTGTTATTTTGTAAATTCCATGTTAAAGAAGAGTTTTGGGTAAAGTTGTTTTATTTATCGTACGTGTTTGGACTTGTTGTTCTTGATATTATTATTACTTATATAATGATTTAATTACTTCCAGAAAATAAATCATGATTTATATATCATATATATTCTGTATATATATATATAATTTATAGATGAATTAAATAAAATACATCGTTCATGGAGACGGTAGGTCGTACGTACGCATGAACGTTGTTTTCATTTCTTTATTAAATTGAATGGAACTACGTAAATAAGATATACATAAGTCTAGTATCATTAATATTTCATATATTTTATGATTATTTAATATATATACTTTATAATCATTCTTGAATGGTTAACTTGGAGAATGAATCTCATCGCGTCGTGGAGCCGGTAATCCGTACGTACGCATTAGCGATGATATCATTCCCATAATTATTGAATGGAATTTGAGTGGATGATATAATATTTTAGAATTAGTATCATGTTATAATTACCATATATATATAGTTATTCTTTACACCATTATACCCATCCAAGTAAGGTGGTGGTGGACAAACAGATTACACCAGATCGTGGAGATGGTATTTCGTACGTACTCACGCGCGATGATTTCATTTTCCATAGGATGGATAGAAAGTGAAATGGGGTTGTTTCACATTTATAATAACATATCATTATATTATTGATACTGATGTTATTACTTTATAATGAAACAACTAAAGAAGAATAAGTTGAAGAAGAAAGAAACTTGGAAGAATCGGTAGAAGATATTACCTATTCTTCGACGCACCTCTATTAAGCTTCTTCTTAGGGAACTAGAGTTGGTATTTTGAGAAAACCAGAACCTCTATGATATAACTAGAGAGGTTGAGATGAGGAATTTTCATGGGTTGGCCAAGCTTCAAGTGTCAAAAGGTTATGAAGAGAAGAGGTAAGGGGTGCACTACTGGAAAAGAAGGTTATACCAATGGTTTAAAACCATTGGTATAGGCTGGAGAATCGTTGGTATAGCCTATACCAATGATTTTCCAAACCATTGGTTAGTAAGCCGTGAGGAAATCCTTATACCAATAGTTTGATCTAAACCAATGGTATATTGTTCTAATTAAATTTCTCCCAATGTATAACAATGGTTTATCACCGTTGGTAATGCATTTGATAATTGTTATACCAACGGTTGAAAACCGTTGCTAATGTGATTTTCCAGACACATATACTAAAGGTTTAGAACCGTTGGTAATGTATTTTTCCAGAACACATATACCAAAGGTTCTAAACCATTGGTATTTTGCTTTTCCAGAATTCCAGAAAACATATACCAACGGTTCTAAACCATTGATATAGGTGTTTTCCAAAATTCCAGAACACCAATACCAACGGTTCTAAACCGTTGGTATAGTGTTTTCCAAGAATACAATCACTCTTATACTGACGGTTTAGAACCGTTGGTATTGATTTTTTCCATAACTGCTACACAACAGCCCCCTCCAGTATCCCCTCCACTATACACCTACACCTACGTAAAAAATATCACAAAAACCACATACAAACTTAAAACAGTATAAAAAACACCTAAAATAGCACAAAAAACACATAAAACCATCTAATTCTTCCAACCATGTCATGTACTACAATTCACTATTTCAATCTTCATATGACAACAATCATCCGATAGTAATTCACCTCACCCCAGCACAACCCCCAAACCTGCACAGCCACCCCCACCTCCACATCAAATTCTAATAGGAAGAATAGTATGTGAAATACCTATTAGAGTTGAATAAGAGTTTGAAATTGGATCATATCCCATTTTTTTTATCATAGTCTTGGGTAAATAATGATTTTTGATGAATTTTTCACTGAACTTGTATTTTTTATAATATATGGTGAAAATGTATTTTCTTAGGAGTCTCTTCACTTATGAACCCATGAGTGAAACTACCCAACTCATGAAAAAAAGTTTGCAACTATCACTGATGAGTGTAAATTTCAGTTGTATTCACTTAAAATGATGTCCTTTTCAAACAAAAGAGAGAATTTGAGAGGTTCCTTCAACACCACAACTTGGATTGAGGTGGGGCTGACTCGTACACATCACATATGACCCATGGATCGTTTTCCTAATGTTTCAACAGAATCCAAATGAGTTTGGTCGGTTTTCCGTATGTCGGTTGTTGTTTTCACTTAAAATCCTATCAATTTCAATTAAAAGTGATATACCTCGAGTGGTACCGGCCACACTGTGCCTCAGATTGAGGCGGGGTTGACTCGTACACATCAAAAATGACCCATAGATACTTTTCCTAAAGTATCAACAGAATCCGAATGCGTTTGGTCCACTTTCCGTATGTCAGTTGTTGTTTTTACATAAACTGTTGTCCATTTCAAAGAAAAGTGAGACACTTTGAGTGGTTCCGGTCACACCGCGCCTCATATTGAGGCGGGGTTGACTCTTACACATCACAAATTACCCATGGATCTTTTTCATAAATTATCAACACAATCCGAATGCTTTTTGTCTATTTTCCGTATGTCGTTTATTTTACATAAAAGCGCATCCATTTTAAACAATACAAAGACACTTTGAGCAGTTCCATCCACACTGCGCCTCGGAATGGAGGGGGTTTGACTCGTACACGTCACATATGACCCATGGATCGTTTTCCTAAAGTTTCAACAGAATCCAAATGCGTTTGGTCGGTTTTCCTAATGCCGGTTGTTGTTTTCACTTAAATCATATCAATTTCAAATAAAAGTGAGACTCATCGAGTGGTACTGGCCACACTGTGCCTCTGATTGAGATGGGGTTGACTTTTACACGTCACAAATGACCCATGGATACTTTTCCTAAAGTATCAACAGAATCCGAATGTGTTTGGTCCATTTTCCGTATGTCAGTTTTTGTTTTTACTTAAACTGCTGTCCATTTCAAAGAAAAGTGTGACACTTTGAGTGGTGCCATCCACACCGCGCCTCAGATTGAGGGTGGGGGGGGGGTTTACTCTTACACGTCACAAATGACCCATGGATCCTTTTCGTAAAGTATCAACAGAATCTGAATGCATTTGGTCTATTTTCCGTGTGTCATTTATTTTTATTAAAAGCACGTCCATTTTAAACAAAACAAAGACACTTTGAGCAGTTCCATCCACACCGCGCCTCAGATTGAGTCATGGTTGACTCGTACACGTCACATATGACCCATGGATCGTTTTCTTGAAGTTTCAACATAATCCAAATGCGTTTGGTCAGTTTTCCGTATGCCGGTTGTTGTTTTAACTTATAATCATGTCCATTTCAAATAAAAGTGAGACACTTCGAGTGGTACCGGCCACCCAATGCCTCCGATTGAGGCGAGGTTGACTCGTACATGTCACAAATGACCCATGGATACTTGTCCTAAAGTATCAACAGAATCCAATTGTGTTTGTTTTGTTTTCCGTGTGTCAGTTTTTGTTTTTACTTAAACTGTTGTCCATTTCAAAGAAATGTGAGACACTTTGAGTGTTTTCGGCCACACCGCACCTCGGATTGAGGCGAAGTTGACTCGTACACATAAAAAATGACTCATGGATCGTTTTCCTAAAGTATCAACACAATCCGAATGCGTTTGGTCTGTTTTCCATATGTCGTTTATTTTACTTAAAAGAGCATCCATTTTAAACAAAATAAAGACACATTGAGCAGTTTTGTCCACACTGTGCCTCCGATTGAGATGGGGTTGACTCTTACACGTCAAATATGACCCATGGATCGTTTTCCTAAAGTTTAAATAGAATACGAATGTTTTTGGTCGGTTTTCCGTATGCAGGTTGTTGTTTTCACTTAAAATCCTATCCATTTCAAATAAAAGTGAGACACTTCGAGTGGTACTGGCCACAATGCACCTCAGATTTAGGAAAGGTTGACTTGTACACATCACAAATTACCCATGGATACTTTTCCTAAAGTATCAACATAATCCGAATGCGTTTGGTCTGTTTTCTGTATGTCAGTTGTTGTTTTTACTTAAACTGTTGTCCACTTCAAAGAAAAGCGAGACACTTTGAGTGGTTTCGGCCATACCGCACCTTGGATTGAGGCAGGGATGACTCATACACGTCAAAAATGACTCATGGATCGTTTTACTAAAGTATCAACACAATCCGAATTTGTTTGGTAGGTTTTCCATATGTCGTTTATTTTACTTAAAAACGCATCCATTTTAAATAAAAGAAAGAAAAATTGAGTAGTTCCATCCACACCGCACCTCATATTGAGGTGGGGTTGACTCGTAAATGTCACATATGACCCATGATTCGTTTTCCTAAAGTTTCAACTGAATCCGAATGCGTTTGGTCGGTTTTCTGTATGTCGGTGGTTGTTTTCACTTAAAATCATGTCCATTTCAAATAAAAGTGAGACACTTCGAGTGGTACCAGGCCACACCGTGCCTCCGATTGAGGCGTGGATGACTCGTACACGTCAAAAATTATCCAGGGATACTTTTCCTAAATTATCAATAGTATCCAAATGCGTTTGGTCCATTTTCTATATGTTAGTTGTTGTTTTTACTTAAACTGTTGTCTATTTCAAATAAAAGTGAGACACTTTGAGTGGTGCCGTCCACACCGCACCTCGGATTGAGGCGGGGTTGACTCATACATGTCAAAAATGACCCATGGATTGTTTTCCTAATGTATCAACACAATCCTAATGCATTCGGTCTATTTTCCGTATGTCGTTTATTTTACTTAAAAACGCATCCAGTTTAAACAAAAGAAAGACACTTTGAGTAGTTCCATCCACACCGCACCTCGGATTGAGGTGGGGTTGACTCGTACATGTCCCATATGACCCATGGATCGTTTTCCTAAAGTTTCAACAGAATAAAAATGAATTTGTTCAGTTTTCCGTATGTCGGTAGTTTTTTTCACTTAAAATCCTATCCATTTCAAATAAAAGTGAGATAGTTTAAGTGGTACCGGCCACACCATGCCCCAGATTGAGGCGGGGTTGACTCGTACATGTCACAAACGACCCATGCATACTATTTCTAAAGTATCAACAGAATCTGAATGCATTTTGTCTGTTTTCCTTATGTCAGTTGTTGTTTTGCCTTAAACTGTTGTCCATTTCAAAGAAAAGTGAGACACTTTGAGTGGTGTCAGCCACATCATGCCTCATATTGAGGCGGGGTTGACTCATACACGTCACAAATGACCCATGGATCATTTTCCTAAAGTATCAACATAATCTGAATGTGTTTGGACAGTTTTCCCTATGTCATTTATTTTACTTAAAAGCGCATCCATTTTAAACAAAAGAAAGACACTTTGAGAACCAAATGCATCTGCAACGAAGACACCCTCCCTAAAGGTCTGTTTGAAGAGGAAATCATGAATGATCAATATTATGCACCTTATAACAATATTACTCTCCAACCAAGGAGAATTTTTTATAACGTGTTTAAAACTCATAAGTTGGCCCAAATGAGATTCCACTTCAGTAATAACCATTTTTTGTGGACATCATATCATAAATCCCACCATAAGAGACCTATCCTTTTCTTTAAGAGAAGTCCCATCACAAAAGACACATTGAACTTTATAATAACTAAACTATTGATTTCGCTGAATAATTTTCCACCACGCATCTGCACAGCTAAGCAACAGTAGAAAGCATAAATTATATTGGAACAGGATTGCAAAATTTATTCTCAACAAATTGAAATAGTAATCTGGAATTAACATACATTTAAACTAATAAAAGGAAACAAAATCAATGAAACATTCAGCACCTCCCCCTCCCACTTCAGAACCCCCCCTGCGCAGCCCCTTCCCCCAGCAGCCCCCCTCCCTCCTGCCATCACCTAGACCCTCCCCGACCCTCCCCTCTCCTTCCCCACCCTCCCCTTCAACCTGCCCAGCCCCAGCCCCTCCCCTCTCCTCCCCCTGCCCCTCCCCTCCTGCCCACCCTTTTCACCCAGCAGCCCCCTCCCCTCCCCCCTTGCCAACCCTTTTCCTCCAGCAGCCCCCTGCCCCTCCCCTCCCCTCCCCTTCCCTACCCTCCCCTCTAACAAGCCCAGCCCCAGCCCCTCCCCTCCCCTACCCCTCCCCTCCTACCCACCCTTTTCACCCAGTAGCCCCCTCCCCTCCCCTCCCCCATCCCCTTCCCCCTCCTGCCCACCCTTTTCATCCAGGATCCCCCTCCCCTCCCCTCCCCCCCTCCCCTTCCCTCCCCTCCACTACCCCCTTGCCCACCCTTTTCCTCCAGCAGCCCCCTGCCCCTCCCCTCCCACTCTGCCCACCCTTTTCCACCCACAGACCCCTCCCCCTGCCCAACATTTTCCCCCAGCAGCCTCCCTCCCTCCTGCCATCACCCAGCCCCTCCCATCCCCTCCCCTACCCACCCTTTTCCTCCAGCAGCCCCCTGCCCCTCCCCTCCTACCCACCCTTTTAACCTAGCAGCCTCCTCCCCTCCCCCTTCCCCTTCCCTCCCCTCCCCTCCCCCCTGCCCACCCTTTTCTTCCAGCAGCCCCTTTCCCCACCCCTCCTGCCCACCCTTTTCACCCAACAGCCCCCTCCCCTCCCCCTGCCCAACCTCTTCCCCCAGAAGATCCACCATTACTAAAACAAAAAACATCCCCTGAATAGAATGGAAATTCAAAAACAGCATGATTCACTTCAAAAACACATAAATAAGAACATAATCAACAATGTACAATTACTACTTTCAAAAGAACATTTATTTGCATGTGATTATTCCACGCATGTTACTATCAAGCATAAAACTATCATCCATAAATGACATAAAATGAAGTTCTATGGGAAAATGACATAAACATGAAATACATGGCTAACTAAGAAAGATAAGTAATACAAAATAGAGAAATGGGTATCACAGTACCAAGGAATACTAAAGGTATAGGTAGTAGACTAATCATACAATAAGAATCAAGTGCAAAAAAGTGATCTGATAACAACATCCATATGAAGCAGAGGAACACACCATAGTGGAGAACTAGGTTTAAAAATATAGAGTTATATAGAATTCAAAAATTTAATGGATCAATCTTCCCCTGGTCACCATCACCATCACCACTGTCATCATCGGTCTCACCCTCGCTGCCATCTCTAGCCTCCTCATCATCCTCGTCATCTTCCCCATGCTCATCATCGGCCCCCTCCTCGTCCTCGGCCCCATCCTCACCCTCGGCCCTATCCTCACCCTCGGCCCCATCCTCGCCTCGTCCTCATCCTCATCCTCACCCTCATCCTCTTCTGCATCCTCTTCATCACCAGGAACGTCATCATCTTGACCGCCACTAGAGCTACTGCATGTTGCATTGGATAATGCACCCATCGACGACATAAATGTCTGACAAGCCACGCTAGCCTTTGGTGGAAGTGATGAAGATAAAGCATTCATCAGTTTCATAAATTCTTTTTCCCTCGTTTGAACTTGTACTTCCGACTCTTTGTTCCCTTTATCAGACTGTCTTGCATGCTCCTTGACCTGATCCAACTCGGTGGTACTAGAATGGATACTTGAAGAGGCCAATACCTCGTCAGGACTATATTCTTACCAGGTCGGCAGCGTACTCGACCAGAGTGCTCCTCTCCCAAAACCTGATATAAATGATCGTGTGGCCCAAAATTGTCAGGCTCCTGGGCATCAAGAGACTCTAAAGAAGCCTATTAAAAATATTAATAGATTAATAAATTTTAATATAGATATTAAACATTGAAATAAACAAATAAAAACTTACAATATTTTCTTGGTTTGATTCATTTATTGCAGTTCCATCTTTTTTTCTTCTACTCGAGAAAAACAATTTTGCTCGAGGGATACATCCTTCAATATTCAACTTGTGCTTCTGTAATGACATTGAAACGATATAAAGTGAAAGAATAATCATATATTCAATATTCAATAAATCACATAATTTTAGTAGGAAACAATAAAAAGGGAATGTCCTAGAAAAAATTATAAACGACTATATCGTACCAGCTGCCTCTCATGATCTGACATAGTTGTGCGCCCCAAAGTGTGGAGGTATTGCTTTGAATCAATGTTTTTTTTCAGAAGATTCTTAAATAATGTTTAATAATAAATAAGATTATATTAATGCAAAATATGAAAACTCTCATTTAAATACCTCATATGAGATTAATACCTTAAATTTGGCAGTCGGCCAATGGGTAATCATTCAGCGATATTGCTCTATCGGGCAGTCATCCATGATAGGTAATGTCTCTAACTCCGTGCCCACTCTATCACACTAGCCAACATACAGGTCATGCTTATAAGCTCTCCAAATCTATCCTGACTCTTTTAAATGTGCTGGTCGTGCACCTTCACCATCAGGGAAGTTAAACCGAAGCTGAAACCCAATAGATTAGTTCATATAAATAAAAAAAATACTACATTAAATCCAATAGATTTTTTACCCATATTTGTGGCCACGTATTATCTTGGACTTCGTGTGGCAGATGAATCCAAGAGAGAGGGATGACCGAAATGATATCGGAGTATTTTGCTAGCGTCGCCAAAAAACCCCGACATTCCTGCCTAGATTTATCAATCATTTATCCATCAACATTGTATTCAACCATCAACTGTGTCTGGCGGTTCCATACCGCACGCAAGTCAGTACGCCCCCTCCCCCACCTCCTCTCTATAGATGAATCTGTTATTAAAGAAAAATAATATCAGTATAAGTTATAATAAAATAAATTTTTGTATAAAAATTTGATAGAGTTATATAAATATACCTGTGGTAGTCGGATCCATGGGTGTCACTGGATATTCAAAAGATGAAGGAATATCCTGTACAGGTGGAGTGTCCCTCAGTGTATGCTCCACAGCCACATACTTTGTTGCAGCAGGAGTCGAAGAAGGTGGAATATAATAGCTCGAAGATAATGAACTAGAAGCAAAAGATGATGGCATTGATGTCTGACCAACTAGTAGTGTAAACATTGGAGGTCTAAATAACTCGTGTGTCCCTGAAGACACGCCTGGATCAAAATTGGGAAAAGAAGATATGTCTGTGGTAGTGGATCGTCTAACTCTCTCCCCACGAGCCCTTGTACCACCGGCCTCAGAACCGGGACCACTAGATGATCATCCATCTCTGACACCACCCCCCTCCTGCCACCAGCCTCTCTACTGTGAGCAATGTCAGGCCCCTTGACAGATATCTCTCGTCTAGGGGGTCGATCCTGAAAAAACGTTTAACAAAAAATTAAACACATGATATTATAAATTACTGATATATTTATATTTGAAATAAAATACTCACAATAGGGATGAGTGGAGGAACACCCATCTGTATCATGCGAAGATTATTATCTGTCATCTTTTTCCATCGCCACTCTTCAATGGGTGTCATTTCCTACAATGAAAACAAATATGGAAGTAATTAGAAATAGATAACTAATGTGTAACCCAAAATAAAATATAGAAAAACCATTCTGATAACAAAACATAAAGTAAAAGAACATTTATATTGTTTTGAAGGTAAGTACTACGATACACACTCTGAATGATGTTGGTGAAACATGTAGGTGAGAACACGACTGTATGATTCTATATATTTCCCACCACATCTTCGGGTTCATAATCAACTCTGAAAATTGAGCTATTGGCGTCATCATAAGTAATAAACGGATTCCTTCCAATTGCAGTAGGGATAGTGTCAACTTCATCGTCACCATCATCAAAAACATGTCTAGGATTTACTTCAATAATTACACCGAATTTAGGATGACGATGATCTTTGACATAAAAAACTTGTTTCACCATTGATGCCAATACATATGGTACATCGGTGGCAAGAGTGCGAGTCATGTCAATAACTCGAAATCCACAATCATTAATAAAGGTTCCTTGCCTCGTCATTGAATCAAACCATTGACATTTCATCATTGTGACTTGACCATTCGAGTAATAATCCAAAATTATTATTTTCTCCACGAATCCATAATAAGAAACATTTTCAGAACGAGGTCTAGTATCCGATGAACTGGCATAACAACCTGTTGTGGCAGTTAGTATAACACCATTATGCTGTGTTCTCATGTTTCTTTCTCGTTCAGTGATAAGAAATTTTTATCCATTGATCACAGGTGATTTACAAGCACGAACCATGGTATTAGGACCAAAAGCCAAAGCTCTTATTTCCTCAGAAACAGAGTCTGCAGGCAAACTCGATACCTGAAATATAATCAAATAGTAAAGTTAATTAAATATTAATTTTATTTAGTTATTACAGAAATATTTTTACCTTCAATTTCAACAATGCAGAAATCCCTTTTCTATGCAAAGTCTCTTTCCTTCTCAAAGATAAAGAACAATGCTTTCTATATATCAATTATTTATGTTCCCTATAGATAAAAATAATAATAGTTTAACAAATATTTAAAATTACAAGAGATAAGATAAGAGATACATGTACAATTTACTTAATTGATATACTCATCGAACAAATCACAATTGAACAACACTATACGATGTGCCATCTCTCGCTCTTCAAGGCTTAATGTCGTCAATGTATATGATCCCAAAATTCCTCCTGTCTGAGGAAGTGATGGAAAATTGGGTTCAATTTGCCCATATTTTTCTTCTTCATTTCTCATTGGTCTGTTTATTCTCATAGTAAGATCAGACAAATACATTGCGCAAAAATCCATACATTTTTGAGCCAAGTAACCTTTCACAATAGAACCTTCGGGATAATTGCTGTTCCGAAAATATGATTTCAATGTGCACATGTTTCTTTCAGTTGGATACATCCAACGGAAAGCAACGAGTCCTCCAAGAAGTATTTCAGTCGGAAGATGGATAGTCAGATTTAACATGCATGTAAAAAATGATGGAGGGGATATTCTCTCTAACTCACACAAAATTAATGGTGTCTCTACCAACAGTTTTTGCAAGAAGGATTTGGACAACCTCTTATCACAAAGATCTCTAAAAAAATAGGACAATCGAATAACTAAGACTCTATCATTATTGGACAAGAGATGACAAATTGCTATTGGAATAAACTCATGCAAAAGGACGTGATAATCATGAGTCTTCAAAGATTTTAGCTTAAACTCTCTTCTGTTGACCCATTTTGATATATTGCTTGAATAGCCATCAGGAACTTTAATAGTCTCTAGCACTTCCAGAAATTAATTTTTTTCAGTAGGTGTCATCACATAAGAAGCACATAGAACTTTCCATTTATTTTCACTGATACAGACAGGATGCAATTTTGGTCTAATCCCCTGATCTACCAAGTCGTGCCGAGATCGCAAATCATCTTTTGTCTTCCCCTTGACATTTAGAAGAATCGAAAGCAAAATTTCATATATATTCTTTTCATTGTGCATTACGTCTAAGCAATGACATAACAAGTTAGTTGACCAATACGACAACTCAAAGAATATACTCTTCTTCTTCCAATTGTAATATGTATCATTGGAAACATTTTTCCCCTTTCTAGATTTCATTACACCCTTCCCAAATGAAAAACTGAAATCTTTCAATTCAGTAAGCACATAAGTTCCAGACATATGCTAGGGTGGATTGTCATTCTCCATGGTATTGTCAAATATTCAACGATTGTTTCTATATGGATGGTTCATTGGCAAGAATCGTCGATGTACCATAAAACTAAAACTTCGACGATATTTCAGTCTTCTCGATCGAGTATTCTTCATACAAATAGGACATGAAAATTTTCATTTTGTGCTCCATCCGGACATCATTGCATAAGTAGGAAAATCATTGATCGTCCACATAAGCGCAGTACACGTCTGAAATATGTCTTTTGAACATGCATCGTATGTGGGCACACCCACTTCCCAAAGAAGTATAAACTCTTTTATTAAAGTTTTCATGTATACATCTATATCATTTACGGGATCAGAAGGGCCAGATATCAGTATACTCAAGAAAGTGTAAGGCTTTTTCATACACAACCAGGGGAGAAGGTTATAAATGTGTATGAAAACCGGCCATGTGCTGTGCGAAGTAAGCATCTGCCCAAATGGATTAAAACCATCACATGAAAGACCCAGTCTCACATTACGCATGTTAGCTGCAATTCAGGATATCGAGCATCAAATCTCTGCCATGAAAATCCATCTGTAGGGTGAACCAACTCTTCATTATTCTTTTCTCTCTCGGTGTTATTCCATCGCATTTTTACAGATATTTCATCATACATGAAAAGGTTCTGTAATCTGGGGATCAATGGAAAGTGCCACATTACTTTTTGTGGAACACGAGATGGTGTTCCATCATCTTTTAGCTTCCATCGGGAGGTTCCACATTTTATACAATCATCTCTTTCAGCAGTTTCATCCCAAAATAAGCTGCAGTCATTTGGGAAATCATGATTTTTTTTGAGTATCCAAGTTCATCAACTAACTTTCATGCCATATAGTGGTTTGAGGGAATATTTGAATCATCTAGAAGTAATTCTTTCAAGAAGGTAAGAATGTAATCAATTTCAGTATTTGAAATCCCATACATAGTTTCCCCATGAACCAATCTGATTAAAAATTCTAACTTTTTCATTTTTCCACATTGCTGATATACTGGAGTCGTCGTAGCATCATTCAATTTTTTCACCCTATCAACATCATCATTTTCATTGGACGCATCATGTGTGCTTGTATCGAAATCTTTTTGTTTGGACATATATTCCTTCTCATGATGCCGAATAAATGGAAACCGATCATATTTCAAACTCTCCAATTCAGTCTTATCATTTGGATCATCAACATTTTCAGATTCCATTTTCTCTCCATTGTGATACCACACATAATAGTTTGTTTGGAAACCATATTTGGTTATATGATATCTAAATGCTTCACGACTCAACCATGGTCTTCCAACACAATTAAAACATGGGCAGTATATGCGACCACTATCTAAAGCATTGTCAAATAAAAAATCTAGAAATCTATCCAAATTATTTTGAAAATCAGTTAAAATCTGATCAGTTTCATACATCCAACTTCTGTCCATTCTATTGAAAAATTGCAATAAGTTATTTCAAAGAAATTCAATAATATTGATGTTTAATCAAAAAAATATTTAGGTAAATGACAATTGTTTACTTTATATAAAAGCGTAACTGACACATTACTCTAAATGAGAATCATATTAAGAAATACAACAAAATACAGTGTATATAAGAAAAGAAGATACAGAATTTCTAATGCCTATAGTCAAGGACTACCCAGTAAGATATTGGAAGTGGATCAAATAATACATAATACTTAAGGATCTTGTTGGGAGTATATGAGTTTTATACTTTAACTTCTTCATGGAGATCAGGATGAGGAGTAGGATGAGGATCAGGGGAGTGGCGGTATTGTACAAGGGGGGGGGGTGCGGGGAGTCCAGGGGGTGCGGGGTGTCTAGGGGGTGGTGGGGCCGTTTGGGGGGTCAGAGGTGTCTAGGGGCTGGGGTTTGTCTAGGGGGTCGGGGTGTCCAGGTGGGTGGGATGTCTGCGGGGGTTGTTAGGCTGTCCAAGGGGGTAGGGGGAGTCCAGGGGGTGGGTGGGCTGTCCATGGAGGTGAGTGGGGTGTCAAAGGGGTGGGTGGGGCTCTCCGGGGGGTACGGGGTGTCCAGGGGTGGGAGGGCTACACATGGGGGTGGCAGGACTGTCCAGGGGGTCTGGGATGTCTAGGGGGGGTGGGTGGGCTATCCACGGGGGGTGGTCGGGCTGTCCATAGGGGTGGAAGCGCTGTCTAGTGGGGTCGGGGGTGTCAAGGGGGTGGGGGATTTCCAAGGGGTGGGGGCATCCGGGGGGATGGGGGTGTCCGGGGGGTGGTGGGAAGGTGTCCGGAGGTGGGGTGGGCGGGCGATCAACAAGGGTGGGGGGATGTCCAGGGGGTACGGGCTGTCCAAGAGGAATTGTCAAACCTTTAATAGATGAGTTATTTTGAGATAGCATAGATTCTCTTACTGGCATGTCAGCATTAACCAAACATAATTCCCTACTACCATAGAACACTATGATAAATATAGATAAATCAGGGAATTCAATCCTAATTATTGAATTCTTTTTAATTTTTTTAAGTATCTTGATATTAAAACATTATACTTAATTTATAGTAACGAAATTCCTTATAAGTATTATTACCTATGGGTCTATCACACACTCAAATCCTTAGAATATTTTTGGGGATCAATGAAAACTTATAAGAAGGTTTTATCATTATTATTGTTTGAATGAATAGGATTCCTAACTAATATAATCACGAGCTATAATAAAATGTTTTAACCATATTCTATTGATTTTTTGGTTATGATACCTCAAATGAAAGGATTCACTAGTAAACATTCTATAAAACATTCCCTATATTATATGTGAGTTTTTCTCCATTTACTAGGGAGGAAAACTCATCCCAAGGTGCACACTCAACCCACTATTGAAGATGAGTTGTAGATGTAGCCAAAAAATACATTTACCAGGCACCAAAATGAATATAGAGGAGAATGAAACAAATTGAAATTATGTTAAAATAGATTTACACTAGATGTATGTGTGATGATCTCTATAGTCAAAGTCACACACTTCATTGGAAATAGTAATATTATCTAAAAATTAAATTAATTATTGGTGTTAAATGACATGGTCCTTTTGTAATGTAATCCCCCCTATACAAGAAAAAATATGTATTTTCTATACATTTAGGTCGTTATAAATTATAAATAACCCATGAATGTAATTTTACATCTCACATATAAAAAAATTCTACCAAACAAATATAATTCATTTCAATAGTTTAACAACATGATAGGTGCCACATTAACAAATGTGTTCTAGCTCCATATTTCACTATCAAAGTTTCACACCAATTAGTACATTCTATTGGATCATCGTCCCTATGATGCCAAGTATATAATATCCCATACATGTAATTTTATCTAGAGTCTGATTAACTCCTATGACTATTAATCTAGCTAATGACTTCTTGATTCATTGATCAATGATTAATAAAAAGGTTCATGTAACCTTTTATGTTTTCAACCATTCCCTAGGAATGTATAACTCACAAAATAAATGAATTACATGAAGCTATAACCCTTATGTAGTTTCAATTTATAAAATGAGGACCCATAAATCATTGGTGTCATTTTAGAAAAAAGAACTCCCACATGGTATGAATGGTATCATAATGATACCTATATGTTGAAAATATTCATATAGAATTAGAAATAATTTTATGATATTAGGTTGATAAATCTACCTATAGAAGAATTTAATCATACCTTAAATGAAGGTCAAAACAATAAATGCCACATTATGGTTTTATTTAATACATTACTCAAACTCAACATTTACTTATACACAACTCAAAGAAATGTGTTAAAAACATCAATTTCCAAATATTAGTCATTGATGCACTATCAAATATTGTGAATCATAAAATTTTTAAAAATCCCTAAAATAGGAAAAAATGACGTGATCTTTCGAGATATTGAAATAAATGTGGAAATCGGAGGAAGAGAGCTTGTATTTGGGAAGAGTTTTAAATAATATAACCTGGATGATGGAGTTGCAGCCGATCGGATGAAAGAAAGCGGGTTAGGGTTCATTGGGCGTCGTGACTTCTGCAAATTGGGGAATGTTGTGTCATGCAGGGGGACTCTGGAATTGGATGTATTTGAGGAGAACATTCCCAACGGTTTGTAAAAACCATTGGGAAACATGAATTGTACCAACGGTTTGTAAAAACCATTGGGAAAAGAAAAATAAACATAGGTTTTTTCAATGGTCTCTTCAAACCGTTGGGAAAGCCATCACAGAACCATTGCTTACCAATGGTTTGTTAAAACCGTTGGTAAAAAAAACTTATACCAGCAGTTCTGGAGAACCGTTGGTATATAAGTGTTGGAAAAAACCTACTTTCCAGTAGTGGTTCCCTTTTTATAAGGGAGGAGAGGGGAACCTTTGGAAAAACATAAAATATTATTTTATAATAAAGTCATATTAGATTTATAATAGCTCCAAATTGATTTATTTCGAAGCTAAAGTGGGTATGGGTCTAAATCCTCTAAAAAATATGATTTAGACAAGTTTCGGTTACTATTTTAACCTTATTATTTAGATTTAACTCTAAGTTAAATAATTTAACTTTTAATGTGTCTTATTGTTTTCTTACACTTTATTGTTAATAAACTTACTATAACAAGCCAAAAGAACCCCAAGTGGTTCATTATTAATATCTATAACCTTATCTATGTCATTTGGCTATACCATAGAGTTTTAGGAATAAAATATCAATTAATAATATAATATTTTATTTAAAAACTATTTTATATCAATTTTGACACTATTTGGTAATTGATTTTTGTAAAAATCATAACAACATGATTAGTCCTAAAAAAGTTAATTACATCAATACTAACATGTCATATTAACCTATAAAATTAGTTTAATTTATAAAAAGTCTCAAATTACATTTATTTAGGTATTTATAATATCAATTATGGTAATATTTCATTAACAAGGTAATTACTGCATCATCATTGTGTCATAAATAAATTAAATTATTTAATGTCTAAAAATTATAAATAAAATAAAATTATGTAGGAAATATTTTTATCTTTTTAATGAATATTTACAGTCAAATTTATCTTATGTATAACCCTATATGAATAATGTTTTAGTTTTTAAACATTGATTTTAACTATTTTAAATCATCTTTAAATATAATAATAATAAGTGTCCTAATCTAATCCAAGTGAACCTAAAGGGTAATATTTTATTCCCAAGGTTGTTTTTGTTCTAATTACACTTATCCAATAGAATTGGGACATGTGTTAGGGTAATAATAATATCATTTTAACCCTTAATTACCCTATTTATTTTTAACCATTGTAAATAAAAGTAAAAAGTTACTATTCACCAAAAATATTTTTATCTTATTGAACCACATTTAACTCCTGGATATTAATTTTGTCTCTCAGATTTTCGAAATTCCACTAACAGAAGTGGTAAAATTATGTTTTATGTAAATTTTCAAATTATCCTAGGAGGTTGGTAAAAGACGGTGAAAAGTTCAACAAAATTTTTATATATCTAAAATTATTATAAAATGACTCAAATTAATTACATTTAACTTATATGGTTATTATGTATCAATTTTGACATAAAATAAATTTACATAAAATAATTAATTATTTAAATAAAAATTCGGTTTTTAAATAGTAACCCAGTGTTTTCACTATTCATCAAAAATTGAATGTTTTTAGAAAAATACGAAATATTTACCCTAGGCTAATTTTGATATTCCAAATCCAAAAATGAAGTCCATTTTAAAAGATAAAATTTATAAAAGTTCAAAAAGTGGGTACTCTTATTCATAACGGATAGTTCATAATAATATTATAATAATATCTCATTTAGTGAAACTCGGTATAGTGTACTACACACGCTCTCGAGGAAGGTCTTGATTGCGTGTAATTCAAGCCAAGTTTGGTCTGCATGTAGTGAAATATCCATTTGGTGTTACATATAACATAATCAAAACATATTTCATTTATACATTAAACAAAATCTATACTTAATGTTGCATAGAATAATTTCCACAAAACGAACATGAAATTATGTGTAACACGAGCCAAGAATAGTGTTGTGTATACTACAAGATAATACGGTGTTTTTTATAGTACAATATAATCTTGGTGTAGTGTATAATAAAAGACATCAAAGAAATTAAAAATAATATATCTCATAAAATCTCGGGGTGTTTCAACGTGAGGCCATTCTAATAAGAAAAAAAATTCTGACTCGCTTATCATGAATTTTATTACACATGAAGAGTTCATAAATACTTGAGTATCACATTGTGGAGATGAACTTATAATAAGACTATATGTGAATGTCTTCCTAACCATTATTAGGTGCTATAGTAATCTAGTTATACTAGGTGGAAAATATCCTTCTAATGTCTAGAAAAAAACTAATGCTTTGCATCCTCGTACTATTATGGGGTCCCCAACATGAGTCTACACCTTGATGAAAACATATATAAGTGATTCAATGGGTCACATATCCCATTTAATGGGAAAATATAGGATTTCCCAGCATATTTGGTTTTTGATTGTTTTCCAACCATGTGGGGAAGGATTTTCTATCAGTTGTGATTTCCACTAGTCATGTCTCTAAGGCCTCAAGGTTAGCTTTGAGAGTTGATATCAAATAATCTTACTTAGGGTAACATTGTTGATTGGGATTCCTAACCCCAAATAAATTTATAGGATCATCAACATGGTATGTAAGCTTGGAATCTTGTGGAGTGGCTTGACCTGGATCTCGAGGAGGGTAATTATATTTCTCAGGTGGGTTCAACCACTCATAACTCATTCTATTTATATATACCCCAACCTCTACTCTGAGTTGATATATGGTATAACCAAGCATTATTGATGAAATCTATCTATGAAGAACATGTTTCCATACATAGGATAAATGGGATACCTTTGGTTAGTGCCATAATCTTAGAGTCGACCAGTAATAAACACAATGATAAACCTTTTCTACTCTTCGAGATGCTGAATCAAGAAGTATACCATTGGTTCTGCCTCTATTTTTAGAGAATTTTCAGATAGATCAGAGGGCCCAACATTCTATAATCCTTTTAAAAATTTCCAATAGGATGTCATTGATGCCAAATTAGTGGGATCATCAATACATAGGGACATCCTTTGTTAATAGGTGGGGACACATATCGGAGGGTCTACCTTGTACTATCAAACCCTTGGATGTGGGTTTTCCCTATTTTTTCGTACATTCAAGTCCCTCTTTCCTTGATCCTTTTTCAGGTTTTGGATAACCATGTTTACCCTAATGATAGCTAGAGGGTAAACCACACCATTGGGGGTAGGTCAAGCTACCTTAAGATAGGGATGAAGTGGATAATATCATATTTTACTTACCCGCCTATTATCCCATGAAGAGATAACACATCAATAATATGAAAAGGTACTATGAATATTCTGAGAAATCTATGCTAGAGATTCTAAAGGTATCTAGATGACATGAGCCATTGATCCACTAGAAATGATTCCGACTGATCATTTAATCGATATTAATCTATGACCTTGTGGTTCCCCTATATTCTAGGATAAACCAACTAACGATCCTGAAGTAAGTGAAACATCACCTAGATGATATAGTGGAAACACATGCCCTAACCCTTGGTAATGGATTCTAGGATGTCAATGTGGTGAGATTCTAGCATTCAGAACACCACTGACCACTGTTCGGAATCCAATACCTTACATAGGACTTTTTATTATGGGTATGTTCCATGGTCTTGTTCATTCCACTTTCCATTCAGCACTAATGGATAGATTTATGTTGGCACCAATATGGATTATTTTTGTGTCTGTTTGGTCTGTAGAGAAGCCACTTTGTGAAAATTCTATTCGCCGCATATTGGGATTTCTCTTGGGGTGGCACCAATCACATCATCACATCCTTATAATATTCAGGTTTCACCACTGCCTCATGCATAATGGTGGTGTCTCTCGTATTTGGCTCAACCGGGTGGTCATCATCTATAGCGGTTATCCTAGACCCTACCATCTCTCTAATGTATTATGTAGAGTTGGAGAGGAGGGGAAACTAGAAATGATGGAGATAGCTATACTATAAGCCCCAAGAAGGTGGCCAAAACATCCTCTACATAAATATACCTACATTAGTCTCTAGGGACCCTATAGATCTAAAAATCTGTGGTAGATAACTTTTTGCTATCAGGATCCTTCCCCACACTCCTACAGTTGTGTTGGAAACTCCATTATTGGTTCATCCATGTTCTCAGAATAAAAACTTTCATCATGTTCTATGACGTTCTGGTGTTTATTAGGATTTATCCTTTATAATTGAATGTCATCCCTTCTACCACAGGATGGTTCATCAGGTAAGGGAACCTCTTATACACAAGGAATAATTCATTTCTTGTTGATTAGAGTATTATGAGTACCTTTATACTGGTTATTGTTAGCGTGGGGAGGTCATTTTCTCTGGCTGGTGGTTATACAAATATGACCTTGTATTGAGTCTCATCATTACAAGTTGGATCGTAAAGGATATCGGTAGTGCGGAACATTGAAGGGTCAGCCCATCATCTCTATGAGGTGGCTGAAGTATTGATCCCAATCAATGGAAAATGGATCATTTTATCCTACTATAGGGATATGGAAGGATGAAATAGTAGTTTAAGGGGCTCCTAGAGATTTAGAAGATGATCCCACTTTCCAGAAATTCTCATGAACCTTCCCCTAATGTTAGAAATGAGTGATTTTTATTGGGGCCAACAGATTTGGCAAATTTCCACTGGTTCTTCGTCTGGAGGGGCCGATTGTTGGTAGTGTTGACAAGTCTTGGTGGGAGAACTCCTTGGTGGCACCCGAGAAGTATTAATGTCCTGGGTTACTAATAGATCCCCCACATACTTTACTCATGGGAGTGAGTCATTATATCACACTAGGGAGAGAATCTTGATGTGGTATGATGTTAGAATATGGGGTTTTTCCCCCCTACACAGGCCACGGGAGAGGCAGTGTTGGTTAGGTTTTGTTGTCTCCAGGTCTTGGAGAATCATGTCCCTTATGGGAATGACACCATTATATTTATAATAGAGAAGGAGGGTGTCGATCACCCTTCGTTGGATGATCTCTAAGGGTGATATGTGTTTTGTTTTCCCAATAACTGAAGTTGAGGTAGAAGTTGTGTTGGGGTTGATGTTGTTTCTGGTTTCCATATCTTTATTTCTCCCTCCATGACTCTTACAATCACTTGGTTTATAATCTCATTCTATGTGAATTCTATAAGGCATGTGGATTCATCCATTAGAATAAGTACAAGGAATGTCATACCCAATTTCCCTGCATCATACAATCTTTCAAAGATAGAGAGGGAACCACACAAAAAATGTCACTCACTAAAGATACCCAATTTTTAGCATCCCAAATTTTATTTTGAGTTATATATTGGTCCCACCATTTTCATGGAGGTAACTGGAGACATATTTTTGAATATGAAGGCATTACAATCCACTGATATCTTTGATGATACTAGTCCACATGTCATGGAGTAGACTTTCATATCGGGTTCACTATTTTGATTTCTGATGCATTAATCGGGGCCCAACTACGTGTTAATACAGATGTGAAAACTATCTTATTTATTTTAGCAAATTAAAAACCTCCAAAGGTAGGTGGTTTTCGTCACTTTCATTAAGGGTGTCTTGTCTTTGACTAAAGAGGATAATGGGATTTTGGTTCCTCCTTTAGTGGATTTCTCCTTATAGATCATTTTGTACTCATGGTATCCCTCATAGATTTCAGTCATGTTTATGGACCTCATTCCCATTTCCATATCTATGTTCATGATGGTTAATTACACTTATTCTATACGGAATGGAATCAACATTTGGTCGTGAGATTAGTCACGTTGGTAATCTCAATGCAAATCCAGATGCTATGTATATTCTGAATATTTGAAACTTCTTCCTGGTAGGAAATTTCATATGAAGAATCTTGGGTGATGTATTCAAGGAATCCCACATAGATCAAAATGTAATTAACACTAGGGGACTAAGTATTACATGTATTTTTAAATTAATAATACAATGTTTTATATGAGGTGGTTGTTTGGGTCAAGTCACAAGTTCTACATCCTATGGAGATAGATCAGAACGTCTCAATGAGGTAGATCAGGGAATATGTTAAACATCATAAGGATATGAGAGAATATTTACTGTTTTGTTGGGATAGGATGGATTTGTAAGAATTCTACATAGAGTTGGAACTGAGTGGTGTAACCCTAGGATCCATGATATCAACACATGATAGTTTACCGATGGATTAGAATGCCCGTAGAGGAGGATCTAGGATTTGTTTCCCTAGGAGGGAACATGTCACACATGGATAGTTTACCAATGGATTAGAAAACCTCATGGAGGTTCATATTGGTGGTGTTTCCATAGGATAGAGGATGTCAAACGTGTATGGTATAATTATGGATCATAACACCCCATAGATGCAGAAAATGAGTTGTTGATAAGAATGCCCCATGGAGGCAGACCCAGTTTTCTGGATAATAATTCTCTGTGAAAGAAAAATCTGGGAGGTGTGTCCCTAGGAGAGAAGATGTCCCAACTGGATGGTTTAACAATGGATCATAATCCCCATGGTGGTGGACCTAGTAGGTGTGTACCTAAGAGGTAGGATTTCACACCTGGATATTTTACAATTGGATAAAAAACAAAACGTGGAGGTGGACTTGAGAGGTGTGTCCCATGGAAGGATGAATTCACACCTAGAATATTACAATTGTTTGGATTGATCTTCAGATAGGATTCATACATTACCTATTTTGATGAAAAGGATAAAAACCCACGATGTTCAATGCTAATGTTTATGGTCATGTGACAGGACTGGTACATGCAGTTTACTACTAGAAATTTTAGATTTGGAGCCCCATGGAATAGGAAACCACCATTCGTAGTCGTTAGGCTTAAAAATTACATTATATCGCCCCTCCCCCCTCCCCCCTCACAAACTACCCTCAGCAAACCCTACCTCTACCTTTTTCGCCGCTCATCCTCTACCTCAACGAACCTACCTCTACCTCCGGTTCTAGCTCCATATTTCTTAGACTCCCTCTCCCTCCTTAGATCCCCTCCACACCTCGGCCTCCTCCTCCCTCACCTATGTCTCCCGCTCCTCACAGATTGTTTGTCTTCACCCCCTCACCTGGTTCCTTGCACCACCCATCTTCCCTAATCTCCACCCCTCCTTCACATCTCACCCAGTCTCCGAATACACATCTTCACATGGTTATGGATTTTCCGTTCTATTTGGTATTCAATAATTTTAGTTTTAGGTTTTTTATTTTGTAAACCTTCATCACCCAGATTTTATAATGCATTGACTTTGTGATTTGTTTTGTTGTTGATTATTTAGTCTTTGTAAAATAAAATATGTTCACATTTCTTCCACATACATTTTTCAAATTTGGTGTGACCACAAAGGTGTGTGGTTTTAATCAAATGAATGATGAGATGATTAACCTTAATCATGGTAATTAAGAGATCTGTCCCACATGAAAATTAACGCCACTTATTTACCACTTTTGATGATACTATCATAACAATTTAATGATCTATAATAATTTTATAATATAACATCTAGGGTGGAAACTAGAATGACTAAAAACAAAGTTATTTGAGATTTATATCTAGAACACTTCACATATTCCGTAAATATTTAAGGTAGAATTGCAAGGCCCATTTATGTTATAGACAACTGCATAATCATGATGAAAAACATCGGTCTGGAGAATGTCATTCTGAGGCTGCTTTGCCCTTGAATTTAGTAAAAATTTAAATAAATATTTCAATGATGATGTAGATGCCAATAATCTGCTGCATCTCGATGTAAGGAATATAATTTCTGTATTTTTTCCTCATTGAAATTGGATTTATTTGGGACATGCTTCTAGGGGATTCCATAGGAATGTGCTTTCACATCTGTTTGGAAATCATAATGGAAGGATCTTGGATTAATCTTTGATATGGTGGTTTCCAATGAAACGAATACTCATGTGTTAAACTCTCAATTTCAAAGTCGCAAGATTGGGTATTTTTTATAGTAGAGAGAATTTTTAATTTCACTAATGTACTTTCATGCTATTTGTTTATAAATTACTTTTTTATGTGTTGATGAACAAAGAGAATAAAATTATAAGGAAATGTCTTAGATAATATCTTTACATTGTGAAAAATGTTTCACTTTAGTGTATAAACATTGTATTAATTGTTTATTTGGTTGTATAGTTTATATCACTGTAGGGGGGTGGTTTGAATTTTAGTGTATAAATAATGATATCAACTTTTGACTCCAAGAAATCTTCATTTTGATGTGTCTATAGAAATTATTTATAACTAGAAATAAAATAATTAAAATTAAACGCCCCTTTATATTTGATAAAATAGATATGCAGTAAATAAAAATTAATTGATTACTCTGTATTTTACATTACATGGCACTATAATAGGCATCAGATCCTTTCCCAATTAATTATTTCTATGACTGCAGATATGTTCGGGGAACAAACATGATATCCATATCATTTTGCAGAGCCATCTACATCTAACGGTCGAGGTATGTATGAATGTAAATATGTTTATTTATTAATTAAGCATTAAACCTATATATTCACATCTATTTATCTGCTTTACATGATTTAGAAACAATAGAATATAGATTTTATTAACTTCTTTTCACAACTGAATGCATAATTTTGTTCACACACATACTTATATATTATTTTTCTTCTAAATTACTCAAATGTAATTGTGAAACTAGTACTGCTTAAAGATGTAGAAAAACATGACACTATTACTGTTGAGTGCACTCACAGATACTCTTCAAATATTTATAAAATATAACATTACTTCAAAAACCTCAATGTTTCTAATTCTCAACACATCATGAAATCCTAGAACTCTACATGAACTTTATCACTTAATGCGCACACATACTGGTAGGTTAAATAAAAACATCCATAAAATACACACTCAAATTCCTTCGGCACAAAACATGGAACAACCCGTGTGTGTCAACATGAAGCCCCAAATTCTAAACACTCGAGCGCCCAAAGGGCCATCATCTAATTCATAAAACTAAAAATAGAGTATTAGAATAAACAAAACTATTGGTGTGAGTATGAATCAATTTTTTTGAAGTATATTGTATGTTTTAGGTTTAGTTTGGATTTTTGATTTTCTTTTCCATTCAAGGTAAATGTTTTGTAGTGGAAGTGTTTCTTGGTTTGGAAGAAGATGGTTGGGAAACAACTTATTTTAGCATGCCATTTATGATTGGGGAATAAAGAGAGAATGAAAGACCTATTAATTAGATTCAAATTTTCTTGGAATCTATGGAAATATGTTGGCAGCCTGTTTGACATTAATATTTTTACAAGCATGCACCTAGAATATCTCACTGTTGACATCAACATGACTGGTCTGATTGGAAAGGTACACAACCAACTATTAAATATTGTTTCCTCTGTTTTTTTCATTGTGTGTAAAAAAAAGAAATGTTTTCATTTTCAACAACCAATCACCTACCTTTTATGAGGGAGTCATCATATATCACCCTAGGTTGCACTAGTAGAGGCAGACTGATCTAGGAATGGACAAAGAGGTATCACCTAATATTAGATCGGTGGACTCAAGGTATATTTTCTTTCTGAATACATTAAAATTTTCATTGATAGTGTAAAGAACACCAAAAATGTATTATTAATTTCAAATTAATTTTTTTGTTGTAGATGTAAATCCTAATAATTATAATTTTAGTCATTATTTTTCAAATTCAATTTGTTTCTTTCTATAATTTATTTTTTAGTAGCCTTAAAGGATTGAGTATAAATCTATTGGACTTTATTAATATCACATATCAGATTCATAAATATATTCTCAACATCATGAAACTTATATTGAGTCTCTATTTGATCATTTCCCTTAGTAGAAAATTCAACATCAAATTCGTATTTATCAAAACTAGATCTAAACATGATGAGGTTTTCTAGGTTAGATTTCATGAAAAAAATAGATATATTATAATGACTACAGATGATATGACTAGTGAGTATAGCCTATTCTTTCTATGACTTTCTTCAGCCGTTGAAGGCATAACATGTTTTTCTCTCTAATGATCTAGACTTCATTCAAGAAACATGCAACACTTACATAAACATTGCATAGATTCATGGATTTCCTTTTATGCAAATACATTTGGTGATCATACAATAATCATAATTCATGGATTTCAATAGATCTCATGAAAACATTACTATATTTTCTGATGAATTATTGTCTGGTTATTTTCGTTTATCTGAATATATTTTTTACTCATCTTTATTGCTTTATCATGAGTTGTGATTTAAATTACATCCAATCAGACCTTCTTCCGATAAAATATATCAATATGATATTATCTTTTATCATACTTCTGGGGGATTGAATTATCCATCCTTACTTTAACACAAGTATCTTTCGGTCATGGGTGACTGATTTTTGTTCATTTTAGGTGAGTTCTAAATTGCATTTTTTTCTACTTAGTCCCCACACATAGCCACATTAGACATTTTTCGTTTACTTCTATTTATTGTAGGTTTTTTTTGGTTCTTTGGATACTATCATAATGTAATATGTTTTTTTTAAAAATCCCAGGCTAGCGACCGACATAGTCGGTCGCAAAATGGTTTCATTTTTTAGAGCATTAGCGATCACCATAATCGGTCACTACTACTCCTCCTATATACCGCCATCACAGTTGGACATGGACCCCCTATAGTGACTGCTATTGGTGATCACTATTGGCCTTTACCTATGGGACGAATGCGGCCACCATTGGTCATTGGTTGGCGGTCGCTAATGCACATTAGAGACCGCTTTTGGTGGTCTCTAAGGGTCAATTTTGTAGTAGTGATCATTCGGTAAGGAAACTAGTGTCACGAAAAGGAATAGAAGAGAAATGGTTTGGGGATTAATCCTTAAATATTTCCTGAGTGAAAATTTCTAGGTCTTATGTGTGGAATCTTCCTTGAGTGCATAGGGGTGGGTTCATCAACTTCCAGTCATACACTAGGAATCCTATGCAGATTACATAGGGAAACACTATAGTTTTACGTTATGTTATAAGGGAATAATTTTGAAATTTAAATTCATTTGACTATGATGTGAAGATTAGAATTATTATGTCATGTATCTCAAACCTAGAGAAACTAACATATCACCCCTTAGTCTTATGTGACATTTGGTCATACACCTTTGGGCGACATATGGTGTTGTAACTTCCATGGAGGAGTGGTCAATCACAAGCCCATATTATGGTCCCGATTATTAGAAGAAGTAGGGGTCACAATACCTATATATATAAGTAATAGTCAGGGTAACAGATTCCCAAGAGGCATGGGGTACATCAATTAGGGGACTAAACAATTGGTTTGTGAAAATGTGTTGGATTGTATATAAGAGTTGTGTGAGTAGGGATCTCGAGATCAAGGAAAGCCTGTGGATCCTTAAGGAGCAGGTGTAGGAATGATTTTTAGTTTTATATAAAATCAAGGTTTCATGCTAGAATATTATTTTTTGTGCACCCAAACTAAATTTAGAGGAGTTGTTCAAGGATCACTCAACTCATTTCCAAGTCATGTTTGGGCCCGTTTGAGGTCTGTCATTCATGATTAACTACCTTTTGTGTTTCATATTGTGTGTTTTCATGGAATAGTATGGTTGCGTGCATAGGAGAGGCATTTCATCTTATGCATATCCTCTTTTAAGGGAGAGGGTTACCATTTATTAATATCTGAAATCCACAATCATGGGTGCACAAATTCCTTAGGCACATAAATACTCTTTATTGTGGTTCCTTCCTTAACCATTTTAGGTCATTTGTGCTACTACCATGTATTTATGTCCCCTTTGGTGAACAGATGGATGGTTTCTTGACACATTTTTTATGCCCTACTTCTTACATGTGTGTTGTGGGTGTCACCTGTGTCAATTTTCCTTAGAATTTTTCTAAACCTATAGAATTTATGTGGACCTAAAAGATTTATTTAGAATGTAATTATATTGTGCAAGGAATTTAATCATTGACTGCACATGTGGGAAGTTGTACACAACTTTCTTATCAGTCCTAGAATGGGCCTTTTGGGTGGGATGAGTTCTTAGTTTTCTCAAAACTAGCCAGTTGATACTTATTACAAGATTTTAGAAACAAAAATTCCATTGGGCCACTGAGTTCATTGGGAAAATGGTAGTGGGACTATTCAATTTTTTTCACCATTGGAATCCTAGTGGGATCCCACGCCTGTTTTCATTCGGTATTCATCCATTGATTTAATCTTGGTAGATTTCTCCAATGTTGAAAACCATGTGGCCATATTTTTTTATATGAATAACGAAGTCTAATAAATTACATTAAATATAAAAATACATCGGTCCAACCTCTATCATGAAATAATATAAAAATTAAAAATTTACCACATCTCTAGTCTCTCCAACCATTAATGATTCCAAAAAATGATTAAAAAAGGGAAGTCATAAAAATCATACTAGAAAACATGGTAGTATAAAATTAAACCCATGATTGAAAATAGGAGAAAATGTACAGGGATAATTATTTAAATTAATAATACCATCTCTCACACCATTACCTATCATAGGTCACTTTTCCTTACCAGATATATCTATGAAAATATCAATATAGTATCTCATACTCGATCCAATTTTTCACAAATCATCACAGGGGTTGGATCACACTATAGAAACATATAACAAAATATAATCACCATAATCCCACATATTTAAGAATAAAATTATATAAAAAAATCATATTACATGGCCATTGATTTACCAAGATGAAAAAGATAAAAAAATATTACCTTTAGGGTAGGGATTGTCACTTTAATTGTCATAATCACCATTCTCACCAAGATCCTAATTGACCATTGCACTTTATCCAATCATCAATATGGAATAGATCCACTAAATTAAGAAATTTTATTATCTATGTGTACCAATATTGGGCTATTTAACCTTATATGAATATAATTCATACCATACACGAGTTTGATCAGTATACCTAGGATAATTTTGATATTATCTACCAATAAAAAATATATTATTATCCACAAGATCTTATATAATGTTACATACACATATATGTTTTATTAGGATCATTTAGGTCATCCTGTATGTCACCTTCATATTTGAGTTCCATAATTACAACTATCCCACCCACCCAAGATATGTTCCCAACCATTATATCTCTCACCAATAAATCCTGACCCAACAAAGAGGGAACTCATGCCAATTTAATTACATGATCGCACTCCATCCTTGGATCATAAAAAATATAAGTAATATCTATATAACCAAGACTCATCCTTTAATTGAATAAAACTTCTTAAATTCATATTACATGGAAATTCCCATCCAAAAGGTTGTTGGTGAACCTGACCACCATCAGTTAAACCAAATAAGGTATTTCTCACTATCCCAAAGTCATATATTTATTTGATCACATAAAATATGTGATATCCCATAATAATCCATAAATTCCATTTATAATTATAATCATCAATGGTTACTACATAATATAACACTTCAACACCATCACAATGTGTCCTTAGGTTCCAATCAACATATCCAAACTAGGATCCTACTAAATATTACAGTCCAATCTAAATAACCCTTCACCTAAGGGAAATTTTCACATATTAATCATATACTCACATGCATCCCTATATAAAAAATTATGTACTAAAATAAAACCATAAAATATTGGTTCTGACACAATCATTTAATTTATTTTAATATCAGATATCACCCAAACATGGTAAATTTGACCAAGCCATTAATAAAAAATGGTTCCCTTTTATTTAATCAAATCATTTGTAAAGATGAATTACCTTAGAATAATTAAAAAGGGAACAATTCATCATCTCACACACTCTGTTCCCTTACCCAAAAATATGGAATCCAACCCTTTATAAATCACCAATTTTCCCCTTAAAATCTTATATTTAAACCAACCACTTTAAATACCCTAAATATTTTGAAATTAAATATAAATTTCTTTTTACCATTATATTTCCATTTTAAAATGTAAAAACCATTTATTTTGAAAACATAATAAAACATTAATGAAATCCTCTAAAACAATTAAGAAAAGGATCACTATCACTTTTTTAACAAGTTCTACCAAATAAACTAATTTATAAGTTATATAGACCTTTAGTGATTATTTGTCCAAAGTAATCCCTTCCAATATATGGTATAATGTACACCATGTTAATATTTTTAAAACATAATAATATTAATAATACAAAATTATAAAATAACTAACATGAAATCCTAAAACAACCCAAGATATCAAAACACTACATTAATAATGATCACCTACCTCAACTGAGGATCCAATTACTCATACAAGATCACATGGAATATTTTATATTCCCATCAAAAAAAAAAATTATTATAAAGCTCATGACCACTTCAATTATTCAATTGAAATAAAAACCCCAAAACATGAATAAAAAGCATAAACATAATTGATTAGTGATAAAATGTTAAAATCTTGTGTGGGGAATTATAGTCCACTGTTGGTGTACATCCAATCACATGGAGAGTAAAACCCAAAATATTATAATATGAATGGTATTTTAATTTAACCTAAAATTGATGAAATTCACCATAATATTTATTAATAAATATAAATTTACATAAATAATGAAAAACAACATGCATTCACCCACCAACATGACTTGACTATCACAAGATAAATATCTATCAAATGGATTATATTTTTCAATGTTATTAATACAAAGATATTTTGGATACATTTTTTTCAATATATATATATATATATATATTTATAATAAATATTTCATAAGAATCTTGGATAAGTTTAATAGAATATATGTAAAAAAATTCATATAATGGTTATGAATGTCTAATATTATGATGGTTATACATTTTGTCTTACATATTAGGATGATGTTATGGGGATCTTTGAGTTCCTAACATCATGAAATTACTCATGATATGAGATGAGTTTTTTTTGAATTTGAAAATTTTGAAATAAGTTCAAAGATGAGGCAATACAAAGTTGTCATATAGAACATGGATGATGTTACCATATGGAGTGTTGTAAGAAGTAGGTCTTTCTATGTTTTCGAATGTTTATATAAAGTAAGAGAGTTCATTTTTTTAGAGAAATTTTTATTTTCATACTATATGAAGTTAAAGAATGTTATCAGATAATAAGTCCCAATAAGAATGGGTGGATCATTAAATACTACTTGTAAAATTTTTGAATATATTTGTTTATGGAGATGAATCTAAAAATCTGTGTTTATCCAATGTTTGATTTGTAGAGTTATCATTATGGGATAAATAATGGTCAATCAATGAGACATACGAATATTATTGAACGAATTTGAACAAAGTTGTATCCTATAGAAGAAAACTGGACAATGTGATTTTCTTAATCAATAGAGTTCCAATATTTAAAAAAATTACAAAGTTAGAGATTATTAAATATATTCAAAGTATGAGGTGAAAATTTTAAGGATTTATCAGGTGGATGATAGAATTTGAATGTTATCAGATGGAGAAAATCAATAAAGATCACTATATGGAGAAATATATGTTGTCTCATTGGATGGAGTTCTATCTAATAGAAAATAAAAAGAAGTAATAGATAGAGTATTGAAATGAAATCATAAAGGAACATGTGATTCTTTTAGATAGTGGCACTCCTCGAAAGAAGAGTGAAATTTTTTGAGACGATGTTCATTTGTATTTTATAGAGATATATTGAACTAAATGGAAAAAATGTTCATAATATAGAAGAACCAAGAGAATAAATATTAGAAACATATTTGGGTTGGGAGTTCATCAGATGGATAATTTTGAATATATACCATCATAATGATGAATTCATTCAAAGTACTTCAGAGAGAAATTAGTTTAATGGAGTTCTAAAGAGATTATCATAATATTTGAAAATTCCATAACAATTATATAATACTAATATATTCATTCAATGGTCGTTATCATTATAAGGTAAATGAAATTTTAGTAAGTTCGTTAATTCTTAGTTAAAGAATTTTTAGATATTTAAATCAAACCTTTAATGATTCAGGAAGTCCCAATAATAATAAAAAAGAGTTGAGAAACATTCAATGAAATTAATTTTGCATGAACTCTAAAATTTTTATTTTTTGAAGGAAAATAATTTTGAGTTCCTAAATATTCACCAGATAATCATACCTATATAAAGAAGGTCAACCAATATAGGAAAGAATCATTGTTCATATATAGAGCAGTGGAATTACAAAAGTAATTGTTTCTTGAGTATATAATCAATGTTCTAGTATATTGAAGAAATGAAAGATAATCGGAATAAAAATATTCATGAAAAATAAAATTGAATAGAGTTTCATCAAGAAAATAAGAAAGTATTGGAATGTTTATTAATGATAAAAGAATAATATGGGAAATATTTATCAAATAATTTTCTACTCAGCTAATATTAATGCACTGGATGAAGAAGGAACATTAGACCATAGTTTATCAAACTGAGTTCCACTAGTCTGATTTTCATTAATTTGATGAGTACATGACACATAAGTGTATTTCATGTATATATTTTATGGTAATTTATTTTATTTATTTTTGTGAATTTAATGGAATATTCTTTCCAATTTTAAAAAACATATTGATCTATTTTATGATTTTTTGCAGGATACAATGACTATGTCAAAAATGATCTAAATTGGATGAATTTTGGATCTGAAAGACACTTTGTGGTGTGAGAGAATCCAAATGACACGACACTAGATTTTGAGGAAGTTTGGAGTTAGAAAACATGGGCAACGAGATACACATCATGATTTCATCGAAGAAGAAGGCCAGTGACAAGATGAGTTATAAAGTCAATACATGTTGTGAAATACTGTTACACATTATTTAAGTAAAATACACAACTTCAACTTTTTTAGGACAATATTTTGTAGAATAAATACGTCGATATTTATGGGATCTACTGATTTCAAGATTACAGGCCATGAGTCATGATTACACATCACGAATGGAGTCAAATTTTCCAATATTTTAATGAGGTTCGTGCGAGATTCGAGCACTCGTAAGAGAACTCGAATCTGGATTTCATGACATGTAAACACATTACACATTGTGAAATGTGTCCTGAAGTTCCAATATGGTGCCTATAAATAGGGGACCTACCTACTACTGTGAGGATCATTCTTGATTGAGGACCAAATCCAAATGCCCGCTGAATCAAGGTGAACATTATATTTCACCACTTTCTTTTGTATTTTTTATTGATTATTTTTCTACAGCATATCATGGTTACCATGAGTGGAAAAATTATTTGTGCTGAGGTCTGTGTGATAAAAGGTAATTAAATGTATGAGGTATTTTACATTTAATATTTCAATTCATGTTGATATTTCATATCTTTCATTCATTTCAATCATTATCCTGATTTATTCTTGAATGATCCTTATGAACAGGGTTGGGGAATGGGTATAAAGTCTTTCATTAATTGAGCATGTCCATTTCTTAAGTTGACTAAAATTCATCTTTTAATGTGATGTATAGGGTTTATATTTTCTCCATGACCATTGGTTTTATCTTTTCCCAATGATTAAACTAGGATTCGGGTTACCCATTCATTGCAATCCAAATTAACTGATCAAGAGTAAGTGAGAGATTTAGGTGGGGTCCATTTATCATAACCATTGAATTCTCTAGGACCCTATTTTGGAAACTTCATGATTGTTATTTAATTATTTCTTACCTTTTCATCTCAAAAATGAGGTTTGACTCTAAAATTTTTTCATGATATTAATATATAGGCTCAATAAATATCTCCCTTTACAAATTTAATCTCTATATTCCCCTAAAAGAACTGAAAAGGGGTCATGATACGGGTATGTGTAATGGTAAAATCAACCTCTTATTCTCCTTTTTTTTTTGAAATCAATGCTTGGGAAACATATAGTTCAGAACATACATAAAAAACATGAAAATTATTGTAGGTTTGAAAGGCATATAACATCTCTTCCACATAAAGAAAAGGTACGAAATAATTAAATAAAAATCATGGAGTCATCAGAATCAGGTCCTAGCTAATTCAATGTTCATGATAAGTTCGTTACACCAAAATATCTACTTTCTTCATTATCAGTTACATTTGATTATAATGATTGGTTAACCCGAAACCTAGTTTAAAAATAGGTTAAAGACAAACCCAATGGTCATATAGAAAATCTAAACCCTATATATCACATAAAATAATGGAATTAAAACAACTCAGGCAATGGTAATGCTCAATAAAAAAATAAATTCAACTCATTCACCAACCCCAATCATATTGATCATTCAAGAATAAATCAAGAAAGAGATATAAATGAACAATAGATATGAAATCCCAACATGAATTACAATATCAAAATTAAAATGCCCGATATATTCTATCTGATTTCATCGCATGCACCTTGGAAATAATAAATCACCCACTCATGTAAAACATGATCCAGTGTTGAAAAATAATTTATAATAAATCCTAAAGAGAGTAGAAAAATTTCAGGTTCACCTACATCCGTTAGGTGTCTAGAAATTGTCCTCAATCCAAAATTATCCCCATATTAGAAGGAATGTACTCTATTTATTTTCTCTGGTTGGGATATTCCCGACACATTTCAGGACGTGTAATGTGTGTACACATCGTGAAATCCCGATTTGAGTTTTCCCCCTTGTGGATGAATATCGCATGAATCTCATTCAAAAATATAAAACATTGACTCCATTTACAACCAATAATCGTGACTTGTAATGTGTAATCCTTAAATCTTCATATCCCACAAATGTAGATTTATTTATTCTTCAAAAACATGTATCGATAAATTTCATGTTGTGTAATATAGTTACCCGACATGTAACAGTATTTCACAGCTTATATTGAATTTATGACTAGTCCTATCAACAGGCTTCTTTTTGAACAAATTTAAAATGTTTAATCATGTTGCACCAGTTTTCCAGCTCCAATCTTCCTCAAAAATCCAATGTCCTGCCACTTCGCTTCGCTCATGGAACGTAGATTCTTTTAGATCTAAAATTCATCTGTTTTATCTTCTTTTCCAATAAATCATTTTATCCTACCAAAAATTTTAAAAAAAGTCGACACATTCCAAAATTTGAATGAATATTCATTTAAATTCCAAAATCAATACATTAAATTACCATAATATATATGCATGAAATACACTTATCAAATACCCCCACACTTGAATTGAGCCTTCTCCTCATGGATGGAATCTCAACATAATACAAAGGATATTTACCTTAACATACATAAAATTCAACTTATGTAAGATCAATTTATCAAATGAAAAATTAAATGTTTGAGCATCACATAGAATTTTTTTTCAACACATCATTTTTTCAATGAAACAAATCAACCATGTATTATACAATTCCTCTTTTAAAATAACCTTGTTTCTTCATTCATCTATCTTCATTTTGTAATTCCTTATTAATACTCATGCCACTGGAAATTTACCTCAAATGAATTTTTCCTCTAATCATTTGTGGTAAAAATGAATTGAGTGATGTACATAACTGAAGAACATCACTTACCATCATCTTCAAGGAATCTAACATGTCTACTGCATAAATATAGAGATCATAATTAAAAATAAGAGTTTCACTGTAACACCCCAGGTAAATAAAGAATATGACATTTTTATATTTATCCATATTTGTGAATAAAATATTAATATTACTTTAAAGGGGATGCTATGCTCGATGGCATACCCAATACGCAACAACGAGTTTCTTGGGAAGCTTAAGTTGCACTCTAATAATAAAATAATATTATTTTAAATAGTAGTTAACGCCTAGCCTTTGTAATGGTGGGAATGAACAGAACTACCTACAAAATGATTATATATGTTTGTCAAATATTTTTACTCTTTACAATAAATGTTATAGGATTAAAAATGCGAATGAATCCAATTTTAAGCGTAGACATTCTAATATTCTTTAAAAGGCCGATTAACCACCTTTTGAAGGCGAACCACTTTTAAATCCACTTTTTGAAAATTTTATGTGTTATATTTGACAAAATAAAATTCTTATTTAGAATCGGGACATAAAAATTTACTTTGTTTAAATTTTTGGTATCTTTCTGATAAAGTTCATTTTTTAATGAATAGTGAATAATGTTGTATTTTAATTCAAAATCACTTATTTAATATAGTTTATTTATATGATTAGATTATCTTTTGAAATGGTTTTAAAGTGAAATTATAATATATTTTTACCATTTAATACAATGGTGGTCATTGGAATCAATTTCACTTTGAAATTGGACTTAAACTAGTGTCAATCTTTTGATACTTATTGTTTCATAAAAACACGCTATTTGTCATGAAAACGAGAATTAATTATTAAATTAATTAATGTGACATATATTATTTTAATTTTGTAAAATAGACATCATTCTTGAATTCAGAATATCAAATATAGCTTAGGGTGATGTTTTGGTATTTTTCTGAAAAACTTCAATTTTTGATGAATAGTGAAACCACTAAGTGGTAGTTAAAGAAACTGATTTTTCGTTTAAATGAAACTTTGTCACTTCTGTGATTTGATTTTAAAAAATCCAACATACATGGTTTTCATTAAGAAGTAATATGTGGTTCAATGAGATTAAAATATATTTTTGGCGAATAGTAATTGTTAAGTTCTTAATCTTGATTAGAGGTAATTAGTGTAGTTTAAGGTAAAAATAATGTTTTAATAAAATGAGCTGAGCTTGACACATTTCCTGCCCTCATTGGATGTGTCATGGCCGACCAAGACAATGCATGGGTCAACTTGGGGACCCCATGTATCCACTTTGGTTGGGAAATGACATAAATAACTTTTTATTAAATGTTAAAGTAAAAAATGACACAAACATGAGATGTTTAAGAAAACAATTTTTACATGGGGTTATACAAGTCATATTTTTGACTATAAATATTAATTAGAAATATAAAAAGATTTCCTACATCATTATATTTTTTTTATAATTTTTATACATTATATATATTAAATTATTTATGACATCAATATGATGCAGCGATTACCTTATTAATAATGGATTTAAATAAAATGAAAAGATAATGTAAAAGCTATGACCTACACATGTCCAAAACCTATTGGATGGGTATAGTTCGAACCCTTATCACCTTACCCTCGAATTATATCAATGTGGGACCTTTTGAATCCGAAACTCATTTTAAGATAAAGTAACATTCCTTTACTTTCCAAGAGTGCCCCTCCTCTCCTCTTATAAAAGGCCCCCCAACTCTACCTCCTTACCCAAACTTCCAAAGCCATTGGCTTGGCCAAACCCTGCCCATTTTGTCTCTCCACATCCCTCTCTTACACATTGAAGCCTCACTTTGGGCAGAAGTCTTCCCAAGGAATCCTTTGAGCTCAAATCTAAGAGAGTTACCCGATTTTAAGGTGATGTCTTCACTTGTGTTCTTTTGTTTTATTTTGCTTCTCAAACCCCCTAAACTCTTTTTTATTCATTTATTTTGTAACAACTACAGTATATTCAATATACTAGGATGTTTTTATAAAAATATTTTGAGCAACACTTACACACATCTACATCTAATGGTTAAAGAACATATTGTTTCTGTGGTTGGCAAATTTCTGCCTCACGAAACGATGATTGTTCAATCTTCTTTTCAACACCTCTATTGGTGTCCATTAAGATGTCACTCTATTTATATATGATATGTATGATGTTTATGTTTCCCTTATGCTTCTGTATTTTTCATTTGTGGTATACCTTTATGGTTTCCATTGTGGGTAAACACGATAATTTCATTTTAGGAAGTGCGGACTACCGCCCCCTCAAAGTGATGTGATTCATTAATGCCATATGTGGAACGTATAAAGGATGGATTTAAAGTTATTATATATGATGTGATACTGGAATTATAATATACCTATATATCATTATTATTTCCTCCCATTAAATTATGATATAGAAATGAAATTAGCGTTCATGCGTACGTACGGCTTACCGTCTCCAGGAACGGTGCATTTCATTTCTGATCCCCAAATGTAATGTACTATTATAAGTACATATATATAATGGATATATATGATTTATGTTACATATAAATTATTAATATAATTCTGGAATTAAAATATACATACCTCTCATTTAGTTTTAATTCCATTAATATGACATAGAAATGAAAGTAGCGTTCATGCGTACGTACGGCTCACCGTCTCCATGAACGGTGCATTTCATTTCTTACCTCTAAATGATTATTTGATATTATATATACATGTATATGCTAGATATATATGATATATATGATATCCAAATCAGTAATGTCATTCTGGATATAAAGAACCTTTGACCACACGAACAACATGTAATTGTAAGAAGTCCACTTTTTACTTAAGAACCAAATATCGACAAAACAAACATTATTAACTTAAATGATTACATAATGTTTATAACATATCAATAATTGATATAAAAGGAATAATAAACTTGAAAAATGTTCTTAAGAAAGTATAAATCAACTCAAGTTTATTATTCATAACGTTAAAGAATGATCGAGTCAAGTTAGACCCTAGGTAAGGGATCCTACTCCTCTCTTTCTTTTTAAGTACACTCTTTTATGTCATTCCTTTTAATCTCATATTTATTATGATTGGGATGTTATTTTATATTACTCCTACTGTAATTATTATTTTCATATTATGAGAGACCCTATTTCCTCTCATCAATCCATTTTGGAAGTTTTGAGTGGTGCCGTTAGGCTGCCGAATTTTCCTAAGATATCTAACCTCTCTCTTTCTTTTTAAGTACTCTCTTTTATGTCATTTCTTTTAAGCTCATATTTCTTATGTTTGGGGGTGTTCTTTTATATTACTCATACTATAATTTTTATGTTCATATTATGAGAGACCCTATTTGATCTCATAATTCCATTTTTGGAAGTTTTAAGTGGCGCTGTTAGGCTGCCGTGTTTTCGTAAGGGATTTTTCATCTCACTTTTATTCACGTGACATTTATGCAACATTTTCCACTATTTCCTTTGAGTGGTGTATGTACTGCCCATTATTATACACTTTTTTTAGTATAATTTCATTTATGGGTATTTACATCTTCATTTTATGACCCTTCTTCCATAGGGTCTACTTTTCAAAAGTTACCCAACTCGGTAAGGGGACCTTTCACCCTCCTTTTTTTAAAAGACTTCTTTTGTTATGTCTTTTAATTCACATACTATTATGTTGGGATATGTTCTTATATATCCTTATTTATATAAATTTTATGTCCAAGTGATGAGATCCCCTTTATCTCTCTCATCAACCCTTCTTGTAAAATTTTATGTGACGCCATTAGGCTGTCGAATTTTACCAAGGGAACTTCTTAACCGAATTTCGATTTATTTGGGTTCAACATGTAGTTATTGAATATGTCATCATTTGAATATCTGAGAATAACCTTTTATTGTTTTACACTTAATATCCAATTATATTGGGTGTATTTATATTTTTCACACATAATTATGAGATTGATTTATCCTTAATTTAAGGATACCTTCTTTATAATGGATTTCATCTCATTGTACATTTCTTTTGAGACTTCATTGTTGTTATGAACTAATTCACTCTTATATGGTGTGTATATTGTCCTTTGACATATTATATCAGGAATCCCTTTATTCTCATGATATAATAAAGTTCGGATTAAATGTTATTCCGCTATTCTTTGTATTCAAGATTCTCTCATTTTCTTAAAAACTATTTAACAAAAGTATCATTTTAAATGTTTTAAAGATTTATTATTCTAAATATTTATCTTTAATGTCCATGTTTTCAAAATGTTTTTCAGTATTTATTTATATGGACATTAATGTTTTAAAATTATAATTCCATTAAAATCTTCAAATTGTTATGGGACACTTTGATTCAAAAATCTCTTTTAAATGGTTTTTGAAAATGGATTGATTAATTAAATATTTGGGAATTACATATTGTGATTGAAAATGAAATGTTGTTATTGAAATATTTTCAATATTTTATTTGTAATGATGGTACTTGGACATTTTACGGGTGGTTACGTGATAAACCATATGACGGGTGGTGCCGTGAATACCAGGACGGGTGGTTACGTTATAACCTCCAATGTATTGGGTATGGAAGTCGGCCGTATGTCTATTCCATTAATTATGTATGGAAGTTGACTGAATATCTATTCCATTAAGTGATATGTGTGGAAGTCGACCTTATGGTTATTCCACTTAAGTATATTTATGTCCCAAGTTACCTTTATATGTTATGTGATCTTTATATGAGTTTTATGGTAATATTTTGGTTACAGAAGGGTAAGTAATGAACTTTTATTCAGTGAAGAGTTTTTACTACTTCATAAAGGTAAAGGTATTACTTTGATAAAGTATACATGGTTTACTTGTTTTTTTAAGAACTAACAGTTTTCATTCTTTGTGTATCCCTTACTGAGCTTTTTATTCTCACCCCAAGTTTTTTTGAAATGTTTTTTTCACAAGACTTAATGTGGAATTAGGTCAAGGATGGGATCAAGGGAATGTCATGCTAACTAACACATGGAACTAGACATGTTTTTTTAAGAGTTTTTATTTTATGGAAACTTAGTAGAAGTTTCTACTTTGTAATACTTTTGAGATTTAATAGTTATGATCTAATTCTCTAAAACTCTAAACCTGAAAAGTTCCTCAATGTGTAATCTTGTAATAACTCAAGATTAAGTAAGGTTTAAGGCTGGGGCCTTATATTCAGCATTTTATTTTATATGACTCTATGGTTTCATGGAAGGTAGGTAAATGATGTAAAATGGGGCTCAAAAAGGAGGTTTGAGTCAAAATAATTTTTCATGATAATAATGTAAAGCTCAATAAATATCTCCCTTTACTAATGTTATTTATCTCTTTCCCCAAAATCTCAAAGTTGGATCATGATACATGTAAGATCAATGATAGAATCAAACTCTCTTTCTCTTTTTTCCTATATATATATATCAAATGTTATGATTATGAAAAATCCCACATCTATAACTAAATAACATACAATCCAAAGTTCGTTGGTTAAGAAAATGGTGAATATTATCCTCCAAAAACACAACCCAGTTTTTTTCAATATTTTTTTGGTTATTGATTTTTGAAAAGGGAGGTGAATAATAAAATAAAATTAATGATATAATGTCCTCTCCCAATATCATATAAAATATCTATATCAAAACATACACAAGGAATTATATCCTAATAAACCCAATAAATCCCCCACACTTATTATTTTAAATATAATGAAAAAAAATTAGATGGAGGTAGGAATAGATATAATAATCTTGTTATATGTCTCATTTCCTAACAAGTTTGTTCATGGATTCTATGGTAATAAAAAGGATTAATACAAGGTGGGTATTGGTATAAGGGATAATAA
Organism: Viscum album; assembly: GCA_963277665.1. Classification (NCBI taxonomy): domain Eukaryota; kingdom Viridiplantae; phylum Streptophyta; class Magnoliopsida; order Santalales; family Viscaceae; genus Viscum; species Viscum album. The sequence continues at coordinate 531,961,070 of OY728146.1, forward strand.
AAAATAATGGCTGAATCATTTTAAAATTTATTGTGTTCTTTCATATCTTTGATAAGATATATATCATGTTCCAGAGTAAAACATGCTCGATTTTTCTCAAGAAAATTCTATAGAAATAATTGGAAGTATTATGCTCAGTGGATGCCTCATGAATGAGATGAATAGTTGTGTCAATTACACATGGAAATGCACACCAGTAATTAAATCAATGAAAGAAAACATCTGAAAATGAAAACATTACCAAATATGAGAAAAAAATATTTTAAACTGATAAAAAGGCTCCTATAAATCATGATTTTTTTTAATAATATTCCATGTGTTTATATCTACTATTTCCTTTCCCTATTTTTCTCATTCAATTTTATCAATAAAGAAATTTAAAATTATGTGCATGATGACGGTATTGTAAATTTTCTGTCTCCTAGTTCCGTTGATTAAAGAATGAATCAAATGCGGGGCTTTTAATTTTTATTTAAATATTTAAAACAATTTTTAATATGGGGAATAGAAAAAATATGAATTGAAACACTTACTCCCCTTGAAAATTGATGCTAAAAAAATTGGATGTGCGGGTTCTGTCCTCGCCATTTCACTATCTTCCTATGCCATGGATAAACCAAAAAAATAAATAGATATAAGGTAAAGTATCGACCCTTACAATAATTCTAAAAAATAATTGGGTAATTGAAATTAGAAACTAATATGAAATTAAATTCTAAGAAAAGTAATAAATCTAAAATCCTAGAAAGTAGTAAAAATTGTATTTCCTCGCAGAAGCTACTCTTTCATAACTTTCATTTAGCTCAACCATACATGGGTTAACTGATTTGAGTGTTGTATAATGCTAACAATATATCTTTCACACAATCATGGATTTAAAATCCACAAAGTTCATTTTTACATCTCCTAAATGGAATTTTAATAGACCCTGGAGGTGGTTGATATAGTTTTAATAGTATTAGAACTGATAATAAAATCTTATAATTGGGCCAGGATTGATAAAATTATTCTCCTTTAACTGCTAGTTGCTTGTTTTGAGTTAGTTCAATGATTTATTCATGTTAAAACTATATATATTCATCTTCATCTATTTTTTATGATTCTTTTTGTTCCTTTGTGTAGCTAACGTAGGCTCCAGCAAGCTCATCATCATCTTCATACAGTGTACTTAAACATTCTAAAACATTTGTTATAAATGTGGAAATCGTATTTTCCTATTCCTCTCCTTCTTCATCATTATCCTCTTCATTCAGCTGTAGTCCATGATTTGTGAGGAAACATTGTAGAATCTTAACAGTCTAGGTTCCTCTTTCTTTAATTTATTATTATTATTATTGCTAATGTTTTCTAAAATGTGTTTCAGACCATTCAAGTTTTGCAACAAGGTCACCCCTTCCATCATCTTCTGATACATCAAAATAAAGTTAATTCTGATTAGAATAAAAATATGCATCAGAAGAGGTACTTACCCATACTTCATTTTTCATGCTTCTTCGATTAAGATTCTCCTTTTAGAATTTTTTCTCCATGTTATAGAGTTTTGTGTGTTAATTTCATTTGTACATTTTTGGGTACTCATATGGTTGATGTCTCATTATTTTGACTTCATCGAGTAGTTGTTCCATATCATCAAGAAAGAAGGTGAAGCTATCCTTCATACCCATTTCTCTCTATATTACGTACATCATAAATAAAAATACCCAATGGGGTAAAAATTTGTAAAAATAAATAAATACAATTTAGAGGCTAATATCAGAAGAAAAAAATTATAGGAAAAGTGTTTCTCTAAATTATTCAATTGAGAAATTCTCCACTTCTATCCCCGTCAACAACACAAAAAAATTAGTTATCCCTACAGGCATTTTTAATTACTATAGGTTTACTGGATTTAGAAATTTAAAAATGTGAAATAATCAAACCACTAAACTACTAGTTAGTTTTGGAATTTTAAGTCCAAGGATGAACCCACTGAAAATGGATTGGATAAAATATTAATTAAATAAAACAAAACCAAAATAATTTGATATTTTCAGACTTTAAATATAAGATACTAAGCATGTTACTGATTTATAAAATGGGATATAAAAATATAAAAATGGTTTCTAGAAGAAATGATTCTAGGTTCATGAGATGGAATGGTATGAAATAATTAAATAACAATTATGCAGTCATTGGAATCGGGTCCCAGAAAATTCAATTGTCATGATAAACGCACACCACTTAAATCTCTCTTTTTCTAATGAAAATTTAATTTGGATTGAAATTAATGGTAATGTGAAACCTAGTTAAAATATAGGTAAAATACAGAACTGGTGGTCATTGAGATAATCTAAACCCTATTTATCAAATTAGACGATGGCATTCAATCAATTTAGGAAATGGTCGTGATCAATGAATAAATGAAACTAAACCCATTCCCCAACCCCCTCATAATGATCATGAAATAAAAATCAGGAAAGAGATATTAATGAATATTATTTGTTAATTCCAAACATGAATTGAAATATAAAACGTAAAATTCTTCATACATTCAACCCCCTTTCACCATGCACTCATTGCACCAAAGAAATCACCACTCACTCTAACCATGATTGGGTTTAGAGAAATAATAAATTACATATACTAAATATAGAGGCAAATCAGCAAGTGAGACATCATCTAGAGGGTGCCTGATAGTGGCCCTCTATCCAGAATTATCCTCACAGTAGTAGGTAGGTCCTTTATTTATAGGCTCAGGTTTGGATTTTCCCAATACATTTCATGATGTGTAATGTGTTTACACATCATGAAATCCTTATAAAATTTTTTATACATGTGTTTGAATCTATCATGAATATCATTAAAAAATTTGAAAAATTGACTCCATTGATAACATATAATCATGACCCGCAACATATAACCTATAAATCTTCAAATCCTGAGAATCACAACATATTTATTCACAAAAATCTTGTACCAAAAAATCATGTTGGGTAATGTAGTTACATGATGTTTAATGGTATTTCACAATGTGTACTGACATGAATAATTTTCCAGTCAGTTTACTTCCTCTCTGATGAAGTCACAACATGTAATCATGTTGCTCCAGTTTTCTAGCTTCAGGCTTCCTCAAAAATCTGGTGTCATGCAGCTTTACTTCGCTCATTACGTGAAGTATCTTTTAGCTCCAAATTTTTTCAATTTTCTCTCCTTCATAAATTCATTGTATCCCAAAAAATATAAAAAATAATTCAATACATTCCAAAATTGCAAATAATTTTCAATTAAGTACACTAATAAATATAATATGTATGATTGTCATGGATTTTTTATTTCAATGTGGGGTAGTAAAATAATTGATTGTCTTGTTTCATTGAAGAGTGTGGAAGTAATGAGATTTACAGTTTGATTTTATTTTTCAATGGATCAATTTCATTTATTGAAATTGAATTCAGACAATGTTAAGATCAGTTTCCTTTATAGAATGTTGAGATTCCATACTTAAGGACAAGGTAGAATTCAATTGTGGGTTTATTTCATAAGATTATTTAATGAATATATTTTATAGTTTTTTATGTATTTATTTTGTATTAAATTGGATAATCTTGATGATTTTGGAATGAATCGACTTCTTTTATGATTTCATGGATGGTATTTTCAGGATCAAGAAGAATTTTTTAAACCAAAAGTATATTAAGAGAGTTATTAAATATCATAGAGATTATACATAGTCGATCATGATCCAAATTACTTGTGGAGAAAGAAAACCTATAAATTAATATCTTTATATAGTATATTGGAAAATAATAACAAATATATTATAGCTACTGTGTTGAAAAATTCCTAAAAAGGATTGTGTATATCCATCAGGGATAGATATGGATATGAGAAGGAAATTTGGGGGTATAACCAACTATGGTAGAAGAGTTTATTTTCAAGGTATAGAATAAGGTTTAGCTATAAGAATGATTACTGGGGTGTAGAACTATTTGATTCATGTTCCTTTGTTTTCCTAAAATAAGTTTTTAAAAGAATCCATTTAAGGGGTAACAGACATTGAAAGTAGTTGGTATTTATACCAACCAATGTAAATAGAGTGTTTTAATCTCTCACATAATATTTCTACATAACAAGTATGATTTTGATATATATTTCAGTGGATCATAACTGTATCCTGTTTTAGTGGTTCAGTTCTTAATAAGAATTATTAAACAATAGTAATATTTGATTCCCCCCCACCCATAAGTAGTGATCCTACACTGGTCAAGGAACATAAAATAGTATTATAGTGGCTTTTTTCTGAAGGATAAAACTATCTATTGAGGATAGAAAAAATTAATTATATGACTTACATTGGAATTTTTTAATTTAATGATAAAATGTTTCATAGTTTGAGGATAAAATGTTACCCTATATTCAATAATTTGGCATTGAATGTATAGATACTGAACATTAATATTTCCTCCTATTAATGTGGTTATTATTTAATATTCTGATAATAAAAATTCATAATTTAATGGAATATTTATTATTTATATTTTTATGGCTCTATAAGGGAAACTTTATACAACGATTATGTCATTTCCAATGGAAAAACAATTGCGTGATAGGTTTTGAAGAAGTAATGAAGGAAATAAGAAGATTAAGGAATATGTGATATAAATCTAGAGGATACGTGTTTTTGATATTAAAATTTTTGTTGAAAGAGGTACTGATGAATATTTTACAAGAATCAATGAAATTTTCATCAATATTAGAGGTTTTTAAATGATTCTAAAAGATGCTATGACCATTAAGTTAATAATGAGAAATTTTATTTATATATTTGATTCCAAATTAATAACTATATATGATATAGATGATTTAACTATACATGAATTTTAGAATATTATTATGGTATAATAAATGTGAAAACAAATAGTTTTTAAGAATAAGGCTAAAAAAGTTATGGGTTTTAATTCTTTTTTCAAAGAGAAATGAAGAGATAATGAAGTATAATAAGAATCAAGTGGTTTAGATGCTGAGGAAAATTAAGAGGACTTAAAAAAATCATAGATCTTCTTTATATAAAATAAAATAAATTATAATATGAAACGAAAAAGTAATCAATCTATTTAATATTGTAATTATAATGATAACTTACATTTTCTAAAAAAATTAATATGTATAATGTAAACATTCTTAATCTGAAAATGAAGATTAAAATTATTGAAAATATAATTACAAGAAACATAAGAATTATTTTTTTATCAAGGATAAGAAAATATTTTTTTGTGGAAGATAAAAGGGTGATTTTTCATCTAATAATGAATTAGATTATAAAGGAAAATTATTAGATCATATCAGACAAGGAATTTCTAAATCTGATAGTGATGATGATGGATAATATGGAATATAAACTAATTGAATTCTGAAATAAAATTTATAATATTCTCTTAATAAAAATACAAAAATCATAAATGGAAAGAATATATTGAATAAATATATTAAGGATATAAATTTTTAGAATGGTGAGCAAATCAAAAAGTTTAAAATAATTTTTCTTGAGATAAATGCTTAAAAAATATAGTTCTTAACTTGAAAGTTAATCAATTTTTTTATGAAACGACATCTACAGATGAGAATATCAACATGTTAGAAACAACTCATGTTGAAGAATTTATGAAATTTTTTCCAAAGTTTAATCAATTAGAAAAATATTGAATTTTACTAAATAAATATTTAATGATACATGAAATTAGTTTTTAAAGACATAATCATTTTTTCTTAAAGAACAATTTGTGTTAATAAATATTAGAGAATACATTACCAAATCAGTTGAGGTTAAAGGATAATCTCATTCAAATAGTGAAAATATAAGTTAAAAGACGCATATTGATTCTATTCCCAAAAAATCCCAGTATACATATTCTTATACAAAAAATGTGTGGTCATCAAGTAAGCATCCCCCTAAAGAAATTTCCACACAATTTATGAATAAAAAACAAAAATAAACATCAAATCAATACTACTATTAGTATAAAAGATCATGTTTCAAATTCCATTGTTGGTGTTTTCAATTATTCGGGTACAGTGAATATTAATGAATGTACAATATGAATCTACCAGGAAAAAACTAGAAATCAAGGGTGGAATATAATAAGAGGAGGGCAAAATATCTCTAGTAATCTTGTAGAGTCATTAAAGAATGTTATGAAGTTGAATAATGTAAATTCCTCATGAAATATGTGATTAATGTTTAATAATGTTGATGGGGGTAAAAAAAAATTTGCAAAGTAAATGATATCAATAATTTTGAGAATGATAAGAAATATTTCATAGTTATTTTTCAGATCAAATGATCATGGCTAAAAATATGAAGGAATCACAGAATTATCATAAAATAAATGTAAAGAAACTATCTTCTGAATATGAGAACAATGTTTATACTAAGTTACCAAGAGCTTGTGGTTTGAATGCTTTGTCAAAAATTAAAGAGATTACATAAATATGAACATATTATTAAAAGTTGTATAACAATATTACCATCCCAAGTGGAAAGCATGAATAAGATGTTGTGAAATTAGTGATTTTTTTATGAAATGTGAAGATAAAATGACATATTTATCTAAAGATTCCAAAAATGAAAATGAATCCTTTAAAAAATATATGAATGATGATATTATGGAAGAAATTGCATATCATTGTAAATCCAGAAGGAATAAGAATGTGTTTATAATGGGATAAGACTCTCATTCCAAACATTACTTCTATGGTACATCGTGGTTCCTCCTTATTCCTAATATTTTTAGTTATTTATATTAACATGTGGGGAATTGAAGTAGATATTTTTGAAAGGATATTTTTATCTATAAGAATTTAATATAAATAACAGTCACCCATAATATAACTTTTGTTAACCATTATGAGGAATGGTGGTGAATACTTATAGTGGAGAAAAAGTTGAAGTTAAGGTATGAATATTATACATTTCTTAAAGAAGAAGTAATGCACTCAAGAAAGTTCAGATGTTGTGGAAGCTATATCTATACACTTGATCTATTGTGATATGTTTTTTTAAATGGATGTATGATCTATTTTGATAGACTTACCTGGATTTATCTGAATATATAGATGTTGGAATGATCTTGAGGAAAGTATTACATGGTTGATGTCTAAGGGAAAAAATTTAACTTCTTGAATATGCAATCGTGTTGGGTACAATGACTCTCCTACATAGACGTAAAGTTTTTGACATAATGTCTCATTAATAAGAAAATCATGTGATTCTGTTTTTCTATATAGAGAACTTTTTATTTTTCAAATATGAAGGAAGGTTACCCTAGTTGATCCTTATCTTACCCTTTTCATTTTATTTTCAACAAGGAGTAATATAACTTAGGGGTTAGAATAAAATGAAAAAATCATATAGGGAGTAATTATTGAACACACAAATTGACATCAAATATTTTTAGGCGGAGGAAAAATACAAATATCATACGGTTAGTAAAAATTGATCACACATACTTACGTCAAATTTGATTCAAGGTTTGTGAGGATATTGACAACAAACATAAAGGGGGATATTATAGTTACAAAGTGAGTTTGGTTCTATTTTTTCAATCTATGATCATGTTTTTTAAAAATAAATTTTCTTCATAAATGTTTAAAAGTATTAATGAAGATATGAAAGAATGTTTCCATATAAAAATTAAAAAAAATTTCTTATGATGGTTATCAATTTTTCATAACAAATTCAGTCAATTTTTGGAAATTTTTATGTCTATGATATCATGAACATACTCATTATGTAAAGAACCAAAACTCTCATACATATATTTTTCATCTTAATATATTAATATTCATTTAATCATAAAAAATAATGAGGATTGTATGGTTTAGTGTCCTTAGAAACATTAATACGTAACCCACTATTTCATAAGTGAAATACATCATCTTCCACTAATTTCTTCATAATTATAGCTCTTATTATGAATATAATATATAATACCTTTCTCAATAACCATGGGAAATGAAATATTAGAAAGGGTGATCTTAGATTCTTAATAAGGATAATCAAGGGTGATATCACTTATTATATAAGAATAACATGATTATAAGGCTATAACACATGATATTAACATTTGAAACCCATATCCTACATACAAAATATCATAATCTTGAGTCAAGGAATAAATATTGACAATTAATGAGATAAAAATCCTAATGTAATAAAGGAACATGATCCATGAGAACATAAAATTTCCATAAGACATAGATTTGTGGAATACCCATAATCATAGAATATTATTTCCTTATTAGTCAATAAACATTACCAATACTATCATAGTGGAATGGATTCACTTTCCAAACCATCACAGTAGTCATGGTTCACTTCCAAGACTATCATAGTGGACAGATTCCCTTACTAAACTGGGTTCATTCCCCATTCTATACATATTTATATCACAAGATATCAATAATTACCTAATTCATTGGAGATATATATTGGTCCCACCAATCACACATTGAAATCATACATATATGTTCTATAAGATCTTAAAACACTCATAATATCAGAACCCATGAAAAGAGTCGGATTTCATAAACATTTCATTAAGGAATAACCTATGTAAAATAAATAGGTTTCAATAACATTTCAACTTTTTCTCATATATTAACACATGGAAAATGAAAAAATTTCCTAAAATTTTTATCTATATATCATAGAATAAACCTTGATAATGTTACAAGTTTCATAAACATCATGTCTTCCTGAAAATAAAAATAAACCATCTAGTTAGATAATAAGGATTGTACCAATGGATCATATCCCTAGTAAAACAAAATCAACAAAAAACTTTTTTTCATTTATTAAAAAATGTTCATTAAAAGATCATAGAAATTTTCTTATGGAAAATATCCTTTACCTTTTTTAATAAAATCATTAAATTCTAAAAATTTCTCATGAATTAAGGAAAATAATTAACTTTGAAAAGAACTTTAAAATAATTTAAAGGATGATTCAAATTATTGAGTGGTCATGATCCTGGAAATTTATTTTAATGTCGTATATGAATAAACAATGATTCCTTTAATTATTTCATAAACCATTCAATATTACCTCACTCATAAAATGGAAACAATATTTATTTTTTACCATTTTATAACAAGTAAAACATGTGTAAAAATGTATTTAAACAAAAATATTAAAAACATCATTTAAAAATGTATACATGGTAAAAAAGGATTTTATTCCAAAGAATAAAATAAATTATTAAAAAACAATCATTTGGTATATTTATTTCTTAAAGATAATAGAATGAAAGGAAAACATAAATTCTCCCTATATAAAATTTCTTGAATAAAATAAATGAGTTTATTTAAAGTTGGAAAATGAAATTTAATCATCAAAAAATTAGTCAGAACAAATCCTGCTAAATAATAAGATTGTAACATAAAACCATTTACACCATGGTTACTTTAGAATCATAAGCCCTATGAAATAAATTACTAGAATATATATGTATATACCCTTAATTATAATGATATGAATAATAGAAGACATTCATGGGTAGTATAAACTACAATAAAGGATACGTATACGAATTGAAATATAATAATTATTTTCAAAAACCCATTAGTATAAATCCCATTAAACCAATGGTTTGATAAAACCATTAGTATAAACTATTTAATATATGTATATTTAAAAAAGATAAAACCATTGCTGTATATTAAGGATATACCAATAGTTTTTTTAAACTGTTGGTATAGATTTCCCTACATTACCCAACCACATGACACCCCTCCTCCCAATTCACTTACATCGAGATTAAATCCTATGAGCGGGTGGCCTCCAGTTATATTCCCCACTTAGGGAAATATTTCCTCACTTCGTTTTATAATTCCGCTCTTCTTGAACATTAATTTTTTTTACTTCTAATTCCTTTATCACTTGTTTCAACAAAAGTTTTCATTTTCTTATAGCCATAAAACACTAACCATAATTATTTTTTTATAATTATTACAGATACAATAAACTAATTATTTTTACTTATATATGTTGTTTTATTTCATAATATCTCTTATATAAAGTTATTCGTTTTTTATTTCAATTACTCTCATCTTCTATTTAAATCTTATATGAACTTATTATTTTGTGTAATATAATTAAGGTAAATTTGTAATTATTTAATGTTGTACTTTTTTTGGTTAATATATTTTAGGATTATAAAATTATTAATTTCAATTTTTTATTTCCCTTATATATATTATTCATTTCAGGTCCTGAACATGTATAAATTTAAAATTTTGTGTATAGTTATAATATATAGATTGGTCATGTTTTCAAAAAGATTGATTACATTTGGAAAATGTTTTGTTACATGAACATATTTCTTAAAATATGTTAATTATGTGGAAAAAATATTTATATAAACGATCATTTCCTGTATTTTGATATTTGTACCGTGATATTTTTTATGAAATATGTCTTCTGTGAGTTGTTTCTAGTACATTTTTTTATAAAAATTTCCGTAATAAAAACATAATTATATTAATATATATAAACTAGTTATTGGCCAACCTGAACTACTTCCTTGTTTTGTTTTCACCTTGTGTGTTTTATTCCACAATATATTACCTATTTCATTTTTTATATAAATCATTTCCTTTTATATTTTTATTCTCATAGGGACTTCTTTTTTAGTAAAATACATATAAAATGAACTACGTGGACATGGTTCACCCATGGAAATATAGCAAAAGCACATGATGCTCTATAAGATATCAAATGTTTCCCAAACTTATCTCTTTTGGTACATACCCATTATTCTTATTGTGAAACTTTATTATGAGTTATTCTCTTAATATGACCTTATTTTATCTAATGCTTCTCAATTTATACAATTTTTTTTTTTACTTATGTTCATCATAATGGTATTATTGATTATTAATTCCTCTAGATTATATATTAATTGTGGATAAATATGAAATATAATTTAACTTGCATTTTCATTTTTTTAATCAATTTTATTTCCTAAAAGGTTATGTTTTATTTAAAATTTGTTTTCCATTTAACCCATAGTTGTTTCTATATAAATCAAAATTTGATCTTTGTGACTTGAAATTCCTTAGTACTTATTAAATTTTTTTAAAAGTCACATTACCTACTCATAAATTAAAATTAATTCATTTATAACCTTGTGGATATATATATATATATTTATTTATTTATTTTATAAAATCTAGTATCTATGATATTAGAATTCAATGTTTATTTATATTTATATCAATTGTGGTTGAATTTCTATTATATTATTAAATAATTTTTTAGGTTTTTTAATTTACATCACATGATTTAATTAAAAAATTATTGTTTCATAAGCACAATTTTATTTAATTGAATTATGTAATATTCTTTTACCATTCCATGTCGAATACGATGTCTGGTTCATTAATTATATGCATCAGTTATATTATATTTCATTTTTATTATTCCTTGTTTGGATAACTACTAGTATTCTCTAATGGAATCTGTAATAATGTTCATTGTAATTAATTTTTTAATTATGGTATACAATTTTTATTTTAATATGTATTGGTTTGCTTCAATTGAATTGATAAATTATGGATATATCATAATGGTTGAACCTCGAATGATATTCAAATTTTTTTTTAGATTTTTTATTTAACAAGGATTCTAATGAAGGTATTATTAGTTTTATATCACATAATTATGTTGTAAGACCTTTGTAATTTTAGGAAGAAGATAAAAATGATATAAAAAGAATAATTTTAAACAAAAAATCATTATTTTTATCACAACGGAGAGAAAACCCAATATTCTATAGTTCATGAATGGGATGAAAGTAGTTGAATAGAGAATTTGATATTTGATGGGTTTCCATTTTTGTATGGAAAAACAGTTTTCTAATTTAAGAAGATAATTATATCAAAACACATAAGGAAAATAATGAAAATGATGATGTTTAGAGAGTAAAAAAACTAATGGATCGTGCATTGACTCCTTTAAATCAAGAATGTACTAAAATGAAAAAATGGAATTTTTAATGTAGCTATATAATCGAAAAATAATGAATGGAATTTATAAAACCACCATTTGTTTTATTATTAAATTTTTAAGGTATTTTTTCATTATAATTCACACATTCCTTCAAAAAATTATAGGTAATGAATGTTAATTAACTAGGTTTAATTTTATAAATAATGATTCTTGAAGTCCTAAAATATTAAAAAATAACTTGGGTAGACATAGAATACCACAATGACTATAAATTATTTGGTATAACTCAATAGAAGGAAGATAAATATGGAACACTCCCCCTTGTTACATATAAATTCATGTGTGACATTCCATTAATTCCTTGGATTCAAAATCTATTCATGTTAGTTAAAATCTAAAAAATTATGTCATGACATTCTACTAATAGAAATAAATATAATGATGAGTTATTTCATCTTATAGATATATTATCATGGTGTAAATTCATTTCATTACATCCAAATTTTGGAGGTGTTTTTATAATGTTTTTTTGGGTTTGTCCTAGTATGGTTTTAATCCTTTTGGTAAGATCCTTAGTTCTCACAACACATGGATGGTTTATATTATTGGTAATAATATTCCTCCAAGAAATTTTATTAAAAACCATTAACATTGAGTTTACTAATATCCAGACCATATAATCCCTAAAACAATATAGATGTTTACTTGTAAAAGATAATAAAATATTTGAATGATCTTTTGGATGTGGGTTTGTTCACATTTCATGCTTCTTACAAAAAAATATTTCTAATCATTCTTCCCTTTGGTGGGTTATAATATATTTACCTACTTATGAAATTATGCCACATTGGAGCATGGAAAGAAAACTATCATGTCCTACTTTTATAATTAATACAACAACTAGAATAATTAAATATCTATGTAGCTTCAGTTTCATGGGGGCATTTCAGATTATTTCCAATGGATCATTCTTACATGATGAATATATAGAGGTTTTATAATACATTTGACACTAATGATCCACCACAATGTATATACATAAATACTATAAAAAATGAATTGAAATATTTTTTTTTCATTATGTAAAGGGATAAATAATTCTAGAAATAAGAATAATTTTGTCATATAGTACACATAGAATTTAAAAAAGAAAAGTATATTTTATGAGATTCTATATTGATCAAAAAATTTGTTACATGATTTTTTAGAAATAATGCACATTGAGAAATATATATGTGAAATACTTATTTAAATTAAACTAAATATCAAAGGGAAGACAAAATATGACTCTTCATCTCATTATGACTTGTTGGATTGGTGTATTTGACAAGAACTGCATCTAGTGTGTTTAGGTGAAAATAAATGCAGAGTTCCTTATGCTTCTTATGTGAAGAAACCTTTAGAGAAAAATAAATTTATGTATGTATGAAATAATATTAACATTCATAATTGAAATTCAAGAAACATATCTAAATGATTCAATAGAAGAGAGTTGACAATGAAATCCCTAAAAAATTATGATTATCACATACTTATTCAAGAATTGATTGCAATTAAAATATGACAATTACTATCCAATAATAAAGCGATAGTGGTGATTCTATTGTTCTATCTTTATTGAAAACATTGTATTAAAAAACACTCCAAGTCGTTCTTGATAAAAATGTAGCACGAGGAAACATTAATTTTGTATAAGTCTGAGAGAAAATTTCATCCAACGTTTTTTACAGGCATGCTGCATTTAACAGTGCATCTTTCAACTGAAATACCTATTGGGGGACCTATTTTTTAGTGTATGTATTATATTGACAGAAATATATTAACAATGATTTTTTTTGTTTAGAATAAGAATCATCTTGATTGTTCCATTTTAGGAGGATATCTAGCTCATGAATTTTTGGATTTTTATTCAATATATATTTCTAATTTAAGAAGAATTTACTATCCAATGACAAATAAAGATCATCTGTATGTAGAAATTGATCCCTCATTTCCATCAATTCCCTAAATAGAAAGAATTAGTGGGTCATATACTATGGATACACTACGCCTTGAAGAGTGGGATGTGGCGCATCACACAGTCTTGATTAACTTTGGTTTGTTTGATGACTATATCAAATAAGTAATTTCAATATTGATATGTTATCTAATTGTATGTAATTTGACATATACATTAAAATTTTATTATAATTATATTTAGGGAACATAATAAAATTATATGTAGATTTCATCATTATTTTCCTTCAAGAAAGATAGTGTCTTTTTGTAGAAAAAAATTTCCTACATAGTTGAATTCAAAAGTATGACTATTAATTTAACCAACTTAAAATATATGTATTAATTTTATTTTATTATTCTTATATATTTGAGTTATATATTATACTTTCTGACAATGTCTTTCATGAATTAGAAGCATTGGAGTTTAGTCCCAATTTCTTGGTTTGTGAATGAAAATATTTATTATTCAATCGATATAAGTCTATTATAATTGATTAATAGATGACTATGAGAAAAAATCATGATGTTGTTATGTTAGATAAAAAATTGTAATATTACTCCACTGTATTAGATTATAGTACTTAATATGAAAAAATTCTTATTAGGGAGTTGTTGAAAAAATATTTTTATTAGATTACTACTTTTATGGTGGAGTGACTATGGTGAAACAAAAATGGTTTTGTAGGTTCCATGTTCCAAAAAAATCCATAATAGACCATTTTTGGGTAAACTAAAGGCACCATCTGACTCAACAGAACATCCTGATTTCACAATGGATGGTTCACACAAGTTTAGAGTTGTGCACACAAGATTTAAATTTGCACCCAAAGGACTTACTCACCCAATGCATTGTCATGTGGGAATATTCAACCATAGACAATAAAAACTGATGTTGAAGGTGGTCACAAGTGGTTTCATCAATGGGAAAGAATTTTTGTCACACACACGGACATTACACACCCAATACTATGTCAAATGGTGCTTATTGTGACTGATCACTGTGGCTCAAGGCATAGTTGTGCAGAAACCCTCTTTTGCATCTTGAATATTATGTTTTGACACTAAGGTATTCATCTATATATTCAGGTGCACCCCCTACCATCTTCAAGGTGATCCACTTGAAGACGAAGCGTCACCCTTTTTCATGTAATACTCGTTTCCATGAAATCACGGATAAATGGAAACATAAAGCTATAAGATCTTGCATGATAGGTTCCCTATAGGTCCCATCAGGATTTGGAGCACAATTACATAACCCTCACCAAAATTCTTTTATCCCAATGTATCTGCGCACAAAAAAAACCACCTTGCATGCACCCTTGGTCATGGGTGCTACTCAATCTTGTGATCAACCCTACCTTTTACATGAATCACTCTAATATTTAATACACCCCTCTTTGATTCTTTATTGCTTTACCCTTTTTCAAAACTTAATATTTCATCCCCTCTTGCAGGAAACTATCACACCTTGCACATTCCCCTTGTGCATAACACTCCGTACTTGTTCACAACAACTTCTCAATCCCTCCTGAGATGTCCCATATCCCCCTTTTTCATCTATTTACCTAGACATTTCATTTTTTTCATAGGTACACTAATCACATTTTCTTTTCAGTATAGTGATGGTAACATAGAACTTGTGAATAACCACTTCTCCACACTATTCCATCCTAGAATTTCTAAATCCATCCCCCTACCAAGGGTTGATGAGAAAAGGCTATGTATGCCCAAGTGTGATGACTGAGCCCCACAAAATCCAAGATTCATTACATAAAACTATGTTGCACCAATGTCCTCAACACATGATGATAAATTGTGATCTCACCATGTGTCTAAAATGAAGGATACCCCATGTATGAGTGACACAGAATGGGATCCTATAAAAATAGACTAATATCCTCTACAAAATGATTGAAATCCACCAGGGCATACTTCCTGGAGAAAGACCCAAGCCTTTCTTACAGAAGATATAACCATTGTTCCTCCTTTCCTCCCCCAGGTATGAGGCCCATAAGGGGGATGAGCACCAGGAACCCTTTCACTTCCCTCACTCTCAATGCCTCATCCCTCTTCTATTTGAATTTGTCTCAATGATCTGCTCCCTCACATAAAACCCACTCACAGAGAGTGAGATCCTCCTCAAATTGAATGAAATTATTGTTTTATATATTCCATGAAAATTCCTACACTATCTATTGTTGGTAAAACTTTTACAAAATCACAATCGGGTCTACTTCATCCCCTTATTTCTCACACCAAGCATTACTTGTGTGGGTTTAGAGGTTAGTAGTGACCATGAAACTCATCTTTACTTAGTGGGAAACATCCATGTGTATTCCGCTACCATATACTCTATGGTCCTCCTCCTTAGGTGTAATCCCTAACACCCCTTCTCGAACTACATGGTCTTTAATTCCCAATCCAATGGGACATGTAGAAAGCCTATTTGTGGTCCAAACAAAACAATTAACCCACTCAATCAACTCCATATAACCTATCCATAATCTATCCTAATATTACCAAGGCTAACACATCCCAATAGAATCATTTCATTTATCTTGTCCATTCCAAAATGTAAGACCCATCCACATCATTGCAGGTCCTAGAAGAACCCGGGAAGATCCCATGTGTATGACCCCTAAAATAAAACACAATACAAACAATAGAAGTCATTTTACGAAGGGAAGCTCACATGAATAAGATTCACATAATCAATATAACTGTGTGGGTTTTGATCCATATCTTCTAAAAGGGGGTTTATGATGCCTCTTTGAGTTCCAATCCTGACCAATGGTAAACATTGGTGTCCCCCTCATAGGGGTGCACCTCCATAATCTAGCTCCATCGGTGTTCGGACCATTCTTCATTGTACGATATCATCCCATAATGGGACATGCCTATTTGGTCCCCCTAAGGAGAATTATGATCTATCCATTGGTAAAACACTTAGGCATTCCATCCTATGGATGCAACTCTAAGATATGACTCCATATGGTGTCCCAATAATCCATATGTATATGAAGTTAAACCCTATATCTTTCCCCATGTGGAATTCTGATCCATCCATCAGTAAACCATTCAGGTGATCCCTTTTAAGTATGTACCTACATGATCTGACTCCATGGGGAATCCCAATCATCTATCTCTATGGGATGTTAAACCCTAGATCGTCTTCCATGGTTTGTTCATATCCATCTATTTTTAAAGCATTTTGATGCTTCTTCCTAGTAATGTAACACCCAAATCCACCTTTATAGCCCATTATGGTTAGTTTAACTCAATCTCTTCAAGATTTAAATCTCAAAACCATCCCCACTTTTACATTGTGTTAATCATGGGATTCCTAAGGAAGACTCTAGAAGATATGCCTTTGGAATTAGATACACCGTGATAGAAATGGGATTCCTTGGAATACATGCTTGAGATGTCCCTATGAGAGCTTATATTATGAGTAATAATATAGGTGATTGTTGTTCCTTCATTCAGACATGCCAACGATTCATGATCTTACTACTCCCCAAACCAATGGTCGTTGTCTTGTCAAGACTGCTTTAAATGTCCCAAAAAAGAAGCATAATTAACTATTGTCCAAAATGAGATGGTGCAGAAATTAGTTTCACAAACACATCATAATCATTGAGGGATATCTAGACTAGGATATGCATTCCAAGGAGAAATAAATAGGAGGGGCATAAATCTCATCATACCATTTCGATAAAGGACAAGACATCACCATGAAATTTATGAATACTTCTCTCATTTCTAAAGAGATAATGTGGGGAAACAATTTTCAGCAGCGAACAATGACATGTCCAGCAGCACACCCCCATGAAATCTTCAAAAATAGATATTGTGAAATAAATATAAAACTCTTCTCCTCAACATGGGTACTCATAGATTTCAAGACAACAATAGATTATCATCTCACCAAATCCAGCTATCTATTGCCTGACTGATGACAAAAGAAGGATGGGGTCATTCAAATGAGGTATGCAGCCTGGAAGGACCTAGAGACTTCTGTAACTCACTCACGCCATTTCTCTAAGGGTCACATAGGGATTTGATGCTCCCCACTCAAACAACCAACTGCTTTAGAAGTCTATCCTTAGTGTGATATTATAACTCACTCCCCTTTTTCATGGATCTTGGGGATTTCATGGTCACCTAGGTTCTGACTACCACTAAGGAGACACTACGAAGGGCTCCCACCACCCCTTCAACACAAAAAATGACCATTATATTAGTTCTATTGACAGGTGAACTATATCCCTTCCCCCAAGCCCCATTTTGGATGACTCGAATCCAACGTCATGCCCCAGTTCAAGAGGATGAATGATCTACAAATTTGTCTTACATAGCTCCAATGGGTCCTTTCACCCCAATTTTATACCATCAGATACCTTATATTACAGGGCAAGGACCCCTTGAAGCCCAGTTGGGATCGAGACACTTTTCACCTTATATGAAGGTTGGGTTAACTCTTTCAACTGTTGTCGCTACCAACAGTCGTCATGGGCTGACCTGTGACAAATAGATTTAGTATGGAGGCCCCACCCCTTTCATATTCTATCATAGTGGAGGTCTTACCCACTCTCACACTCAATACTTTGGTCCTCCCCATGTTCCATGTGTCTATAAAAGTAGAGTTTCACCCCCACTTCATTGGAATTTATCATGGAGGTCCTCCCCATGCCTATGGATCCAGATATGGATTTTATCCATGTTTCATGGACCATCATCGTGAAGTTCCCCCTTGTAGAATTCCTAGATCAATAGAAGGTCCTCTCCAGTACTTCATTGATCTAGGTAGAGTTCCTCCCTACTTCATCATCAACCTATAAAGAGACCCTCCCTGTAAATCCACCGAACAACATATAGGTCCTCCCTGTAAAATAGAAAACCATCATGGAGGCCCTCCCCATTATTTCCTCCAGCTCAAGAAGAGGTCATTCCTTCTCCTGTATCAATCCATATAGAGTTCCTCCCCACTTCATCAAAATATAGTATGGAGTCTCTTCTTTTACAACCAATGGCCATCACAAAGATCCTCCCCATGAAATTTCCAACCAGCATGGCGGCCCTCCCAATGTTTCCACCCTCTCAAGTGGAGGTCCTCCCTACTCCAACATCTATCAAATCGAAATTCCTCCCCACTCCATCGATTATAGGTATGGATTCCATCATTGTACAACCACTACCCAACGCAGAGGTCCTCCCCATACAATAGCCAACCAACATGGAGAACCTTACCAATTTTCCATCAACTCATGCGGCGTTCCTCCCTTCTCTGTCACCAATCATTGTGGAGGTCTTCTTTGATCCATCATCATTAAACACAGGGGCCCTCCCTATTTCCAAATCGATCTGGGTGAAGGTCTTCCTCATGCTTCCACAAACTAGTATGGAGGCCCTCCCTATGTGCATTTTGATCAATGTGAATGTCTTCCTCGCATGTCAACCATCCATTAAGTAGTTCCTTCTTATGATATTTCCACTAATCAGCATAGAGGTCCTACCCATGTCCCCACCAAAAAAATGAATAGGTATTACTTTCTATGTTAATGTCTATATTGGAGGTGCTCCCCACTCATAGAGCAGTCCAAGTGGAGGTGTTACCCACTCCGACAATATCCAATATGGTGTTCCTCCATGTTTCTCAGTCCACCAAAGGGTTGATCCTCCCCAATCCAATTCCAACCATCAAAGAGGTATTCCCCATGCTAAATAACCTCTCTTTTCTGACTAACCATCTCAGGGAACAAGGGTGAATCTATATCTTCGAATGAAAAACTCTAAGAAGGGACAATTCATTGTCAATAGAGTTTCCTTCTCTGATTATGAAGACGAATGTGTTTCAATGATAGGAACTTCACCCCATTAATTCGCAACAACATATGGGGTAAGATCCTATAAAATGAAATTCATTATCTTCGATGGTGAGAATCCCCATATCCTATATCCCTTTGTAGGTACATGTAGTTTTACTAAGATTTTCTTCCCTTCCATGGTATCAGGGTGAATTTGTATCTATCATCTCATGTTTCATTCTCAACCTCTACCATAGGTCAAAGAGAGTTATTCTAAGATACGATTGACAATGATAATTCTTTAGACCTTCAAATAATAGTTGATCCCCTCGAACATAACACAGTGGTGGGTACCCAGTTTTACATGGGATGTGATGATGTGTTTTTTACATCCACTGAGAGATGAACCAACGTGCGGTGATCAGTTAACTCATGCAGTGGGTCATCTTTCAGCTAGTCCACTGACTTAGTGATCCAAATCTTTATCACTAACAATTCCCCATCTAGAACCAATAGGAGCCTAGGGAATCTAATAGTTAAACCCTATTTCTGAGCAGGGAAGCTTGTGGGACACTCTGGATTCCGATCATTTTTCAATGGTATTTTGGCCAAATGCAACGCCCAAGGTGGACATTATGGAGTCAGTCACCCAATAAAAGGTTATGTGATTAGTATGGACCTTATGGGTGATGTAATTTCACCTCAGTGCCCATCAGTTGGTCTACCCAAATAGCTAGAATCATTTTGATTCCAATAATTAGCATTGTTTCATGGTTGAGTTGGTAACACTCCCAGTGAATCAACATCCTTTTTCTCTAGGAAACCACCAGATGCACAAACAATGAAGAATCCAAATCTTCATAGTTCTATAAATAATTAATGAATAGCAATCCACACAAGTAATGATATGGGGTTTGGGAAATTCATTTTCTTTCCACATTAGCTCAATCCTATGGAATCTTGATTATCCTAGTGATATTGAGGATATGACTCCTGATATAGTCATGGTGAATAAGGATGATTTTTGTTTACTAAAGGAAAAGTTAATTGAACCAGGCTTCTATGAAGAGGACCCACCCCCAATGTAGTTAAATATCAATTGGAAACTCATATAGGTTTCCCAACTCACCTAAATATTCATATACATGGCCTTGGAAAACCCATGTCATCATTGTATGCAGATCGAGTTACCAATATTGGTAAAGAGAATATTGGAACTTCTAATTAATATGATCCACATGATTTCATACAAAATGAAGTGGGCGATCCATAAATTACTACCCTATGATAGGAAATTCCAGATCATAGCCATATCATCAATGAGCTCTTTTTTCAGTGGTGCCCATATTATTGCACACTTCGACCTGACAATGTTCCTCCTCCACAAGGGCAACAGGGGAAGCCAAAATTTCTTTTTGGTCAACTTCCTTCGATCAATAATAGAAATCCTTCACATATCAATGGAAGGGAGACTAGTGTTTATGGAAAATGACAATATTATGGGTCTGTGAATCTGCCCGAGAAACGTGATAACCTTTCTTGAAACCCGGATCAAGCAGCTCCTCAGGTCGTACACTGGGTCATTCCATAGGTTAGTCCACATGCCACTCCACAAGATGATGATCATTCTTATTGAAATAAAAATCCAATCAACATACTAGTGGTAGAAAAATTTCATCAATATAGGAACCCCCTAATGATGATATGACATATCCTCTCACCTCTCACCTCAAATCCCTTGAGGGGCGATAGATGGAAATACTACCTGATGGAAGGCCTTATCTAACAAGGGTGGATAATATAAGAGCACCCCCAAATTTTAGAAATCATACCTTCATCCCTTTAAATGGGATATGTTACCCACTACAGAATCTAACCCACTTAATTTTTATGTTGTAGACCCATTTTGGGAACCCTTGAGTAGAGAGAGGCCTTTAATCTCCAATGTTTTGTTCAACAAACTATGGGGACATTTTTTTCATGTACAACCACATACCCAAAAGGCCTATTGAGAATTGGGAAGACCTATGTATGTTGTTTCATTACCATTTCACCTTCACCACATGCAATACTAGTATTTATGACCTCTTTAATTGCAAGCAACTACCAGATGATCTTGTCGTAAATTTTCTCACCCAGGGGAAAGGACCCATGTATTCACATGATTTGCCACAAAGTCAAGAGAAGATGATAATGATGTTCATGGAGATTGTTAAGACTGATTTGGTCCCTTCCCTCATCACTCAAAACATTCTATGTGGATTTATAAATTTATATGATAAGACTCAACAATGGGAAGAATCCTTGCATTAGTCCAATTAGTCACATCCATTTCCACTTCCTTCTCCTGCGAGATGAATCACCAAGGTAGAGAATTCCACTAATGTTAGGTCCAATATGTCAAATAACCTGAGAGGTGGGTGCATCAAGGTGTGAAATATTATAACAACTACCCCTTTGGATCTTGTTTTGTCTTTAAACAAAACACAATTCTCTCTTTCTCCCGTAGGAATTTATAAACAGATATGAGATCATGCACATGACACAAAAATTTTACTTGGTTCACCCTCACTGGGATAATTCCAAGGGGAATACAACGATGATTTTCTGATCTACCCAATCAACTAAGTATCACTACCAATTACAGTGTTTGGGCTAGATCACATCTATTACTTGGCTCACTATCTTTAAAATTTTTAGGGTTTTCTCACTGAATTCATAGGGTTCACTCTGTATATCTCTTTCTATGGACAGTTTTCAGCAAAATGGATCACAATTTTTATCTTACTTTCTAACTTCACTTGGAAGGGATCCACTCATAGTTTATAAACTTGTAGGTCCTTTAATTTTCATGAATGAACACATCCCCAATTGTAGATAGATGATTTACTAAAGTCCCTTTTCCACCCATAGATTAGACATAGTTTCTGTGAACTATTAGGTTACTGAAATTCCTTTCATGAACTATTTTATTTCCTTCGTTGACCACCTAATTCATCCACAAATTGTGTATCACATATGTTTCACAGACAACGTATTTTATAAATCACCCATGCTCCATGAATATTATCCTATTCCACATTCTAGTACCTATTCCTCATACTACTATTGAAAACATATTCTTCATACCACTTACACTTCTATGGAATTCTTTATTCCATGGACTAATCCTTCCATAGACCACTTCCCCTTTCATAGAATCCTCATCACAAACTACATCATCCTTCGTGGAATTATCCCTCATGAACCACTTTCGTAATTCACTGAATTCACGAAGAAAATATGTTTTCATATGAAAATAGCTCATAGTAAAAATGGAATTATCACTCCATATATAATAAAATATTTCTAAAAAATAAACTAATCCAAGATTTACCAAATTTTCAATTTGGTACAGTTTCCACTATGTATTGTGCTCTTACTGAAAACCCTTCTTCCCTTCGTAGTCCACATATCTCCTCTCTTCCTTCGCTATAAAGAAAATCATCGTAACCTTTTCGAAAATGATTCCCTTAAAATCTTCTAAAATCACATCCTCGTTTCTAACAATGAGAAGACATCACACATACTTCAAGTCTTCCACAAATCGCAGTCCATGACCCAAACTATTTCTATAAAAACATTTTTTCTATAAACTGCGAGCCTCCCTGAAAACCATTTTTCCTTCAATGTACTTTCATTGAAATATTATAACTGTACTTCATGGTCTACAAACTGGTCAATCCTATCATGAAATCCTTCCTTTTCCAATATTAACCTTCAAATTTTGAGACCCAAAATTTTTCAAACACTGGGAAACTATTGCACCATAAAAAAATGCTTTGAAAAAATTAACCAAACACCATAATGGTCATATGTATTTTTCAAAAAACACAATCACTCCCAAATAACACATAGATGATGACTTAATGGATTGTTTCTCTACAACTAAAGTATAAGTAGAAGTTCCAGAGCTGCTACAAATTTAAATAGTGCTTCACCCTACGCAACCTCAGAAAGTAAATCATTACTAAGTGAAATAGCCTTAGGCCCAGCCTATCCCACTGTATAATTGGGAGTCACCTCCCTACCAAGACCTTCCACCTAGATAAGATATTGTGGATCCATCCCCCCTTCAGGCTCTATCCCCTCATTAATTCCAAACACCTAAATCTCCCTTCCCAAACAAGAGAAATCTCACCTTCACCTTCTTGGATGAATAGTTCCGCAAATATTTACATAGTCTCCAAGAAAAGGGGGTCTTGAATATACCTGAATGTAGGAAACCACATGATGCTATTCTAATCTATCACCCTGACCAATATACTTAACACAAAATCCTTGAAAAATACACGAATAAATGTTATGTGTTCAAGAATTAGAAACCTGAACAAGTGGAAAATGTATTAGTTAGATAGGGTTATATTCCAGTGCTTCTAACATGAATATTTGTTGAGATCAATAGTGAAAGTGATTGTTTTGGTGAATGATAGTAGGTTTCTAACTATAGGACTCAGAATAATGATGAATGCTTTGACCATAGATCATTTTTCCAAGCCGATAGTGTTATTTTTTCCCACTTAGGATAACCCAATCCTCATGTAATTGTTTCACCTTCTTTAAAAGACCCTTCTGCAACCACGTTTCGGCCTTCCCCATCTTAGGAGAGTAGGTGTCGATGGTTCAAGGGAAAGAAAATTCACCCATCGACACCAAATATATCAATCACTTTTGGTGATTTCTTATATCTAAAGATGTGAATATACCCTAGAGTATTTATTGAATTAGACTAATCCTCTAATGATGTTTAAGATTATGAACATGTGAATACCACTAAGTTGATATACCCCAACATAGTCCCCAATGACGAAGAGTGTCAGGAAATCTTCTTGGTTCCTCCAGTTAATTTATTTGGAAAAGAAACTGAGGACATGAGAATCATCAGAATTATCCGGGTGGTTCTCCAAGCCTAGTTGTTCATTCTACTAAGAACAAATAGTAGTGTTTGTGAAAAAACTCAGCAGACATAGTCCTCTTAGCTCGTTCTGTGGGATTCAAATCCATCACTGATCATGATACTAGGCTTGGAAGAATAGTCGTGAACGCCTCATGATTCGTCGTGTCTCACTATGGCAAGCCTCAGACAACTAACAATCATACAATAATGATTGTAGTAGAGTTTTCTAATGAGTATTATGGAATTTCTATCACCAACGACCATCCTCTAATTCATCCAATGTTACCCATTATTCTTTCTTCTAAAGAGAACCCCCCTTTCTGGTTGAAATGTGTGTTTAGAACCAAATTTTAATTTATTGAGGCACCATTCTAGTATTCATGTAATACTATCGATCCTCAAGGACCTCTTATTGTCATAAGATATGTCTGAATACCTCTCATAGGCCTTGAAAATCCCATGCCAGTTCGAAATATATGTGGCAGCCACAAATACTTTTAATGTTTAGGAGGTCTTATGATAAGATTTCCTAGACATGATCTCATTATCTAGAGAAGTTGGGGGGGGTCTGTTGTGAAGAGGAACATACACCCATTATACATCACTATTCAATTAAATGGTGTGGAATTCCGCCTGTTTTTAGTTGACATAGGTTTTGGGATCAATCTCATCCGGACCTGGATGCTCCGTAATAATTTATTGTCCAATAAAGATATGAGTCCCTCTAACCTGAATATTTATGGTTATGGAATAAATTAGCAGAGGCCATGTAGAAAAATTAATTTTATGACCCAGTTTAGTGGTATGGTAACAATCAGAAAATTCATTTTTTCATGTAGAATACAATATAAAATGAATTGATGGGTGGGACTAAGCTCCATATTCCTAATTTAATTCCCTTCTCACATCACAAATTCTTCATGTGCTACCTCAATGATCGAGTGGGAATGATCCAAGGTTATACAACTCCCTTAGACACTTTTGAAGCCCACTATATGGGAATATGATATTACCGAAGAAATGGAAATAAAGTTCATTCAAATGTGGTCAAGAACACAACCATTACGGTTGACCCGTGGATAGACCTGGACCATGGTTTTATACTCCTAATTCCTCGGTAAGAGGTCATAATGCCAAGATTGGGAGACTACATCATAAATCTCTAAAGGAAATGGGGATGTGTCCCCATATATAAGGAACATTGGAAGATTACCTTGAACTTCTACATAGGACAGCCTAAAGTAATCCCCAAAACCCCTTCCCTAGTGAAGTACAAAGATGTTTTCCCAATTGCCAAAATTTTTCAACACCATCATTTATTCTGTGGGGCTGGGTTGAGTCAACCAAAACAGAACTACCAACACTTATTTGATATTAATCATGGACCATGTTGTCAAAGGCCTGATGGACCTGGGTGGACAGCTACCATCACTGTGGCTTCAACTGAGTAGGATCCCCTATAAAGGATTTTATATCCTCCCAAGAAGGTACCAATGTTCATACAGAATTAGATGGATTTGAAAGACCATCTCTTCCACTAATCACCCATCATCAGATGATTATGTTGAATTGAATGATGCTCCTCCCACATTCGAAGAGGGTATCTCCAACACCATCGATATTTTGGTTTTGGTGAATCTCATAACTGATACAGATCAAAAGAAAAAACTTATTAGGGCATCCCTTATTATAGAAATATAGTTGTATTATTTGGATTTCTTAAAGAAACGTCATCATGTGTTCTCCTAGAGCTATGATGAGATTATATGGATAGAACCTAAGGACTATTTCTAGAATATTAGCCTTCCATTATGTTATTTTGGGTTAAAATAGCCTCTTAGTGAAATTAAATCTTCTCATGGAACTATGGTCGAGGGCCAAGTTGGTATAATCATCAAATATAGCATCATCAAAATAGTTTAGTACCTCAAGTGTCTTGAAAACATTATTCCAATAAATAAAATGAACTAAAAAATTATTGTTGTCATCAACTTCTGGGACCTCAAACACCACTCTCTAAAGGATTATTTTCCCCTTCATGTGACATATCTATTGATTTATTCCACAACTAGGATCCAGGAAATCCCTTTTATTGATGGATATTATGGATACAATTAGAATCAGATGGACCTAGAAGATGATGTGTCTTATGCCTTCCTAGTGCCTCAAGTAACATTCTACAATCTGGTAATGTCATTATGTTTTAATAACACAAGAGCCACATATCAGCATGTCATGCACCACATCTTCAAATCTATTCTTGGATCACTAGTTGAATGATACATAGACAATTTGGTGGTCAAAGCCTTCTAGGATGAGGACCATCTAAGATATCTTGAGAATGTTTTAGGCTTTCCCTGTTCTTGGCATATGAAGATGAACCCTTTGAACTATTCCTCAGGGTCACCTCTAAGAAGTTTATCAGTTTCCTCATTGAGTAAAAAGGAATTGAATTTGACCCAGATAAGATCGAGGCCATCTGCAAGATGCCTCCACCGAGTAATATGTGGGAGCTCTAACACCTCCACGAAAAAATATACAATATACGTCAATTCATCACAATATTTTCAGTAAGTTTAATCGATTTTCTAGTCTCCTAAATAAATGTACCATATACCAATGGTATGAAGAGATCTAGAAAAACTATGAGGAGATAAATAAATATCTGAAACAACATCAGTTCTGATGACACCCATATAATTGATGTCATTGGTATTTTATGTGATCACATTGGAACAATCCCTTGGATCCCACCTTGCTCAGAAGAATAAATGAAGGACAAGAAATCATTTATACTATCTCAGTCTCATCCTCCTCATCAGAGTCTAGATACTCTCCTATCATGAAGAGTTCGCTCACACTAGTTTCACAGTATAAAAGTTGCAACACTACTTGAAGCACTGGGAGATACAATTGTTATCTAGTGTGGATCCACTATAGTGTAATATAAACATCTCCATGTTGATAAAATGGCTAGAAAATTGGGTAATTACCCCCTAGTAGTTCGACATCTGCTATGTTCTGTTGAAAGTTGTTAGGGGTCCAGCATTGGCAGACTTCTTGGCTATCTATCCAATCTGAGCGGAGTTTTCCTTAGATCATGACATCCTATATGAGTGGATCTACTCAGTGGAACAAGCTATGACATGATGGTAGACTCATTTTGATGGTTCCTCCCAGAGTCCAACTAGTAGAAGGATCGTTGATCCCAGGCTCAACAGAGTGGGCCTGGAGATTGACTTCTTGACCCTCACATAGGATGTCCTTCCATATTCTTTTTTATTGTCATAGGGATGCACCAAAAATGAGGAAGAGTGTCAATCTCTCTTTACTAGTCTAGAGATGTATTTCATGATTGATGTTCCCCAAATTCATGTGAATAGAGACATTGAATTTGTCCTTAACCAGATCAACCATGATTATGTCACCAGGAAGCCAGAATTTGTACCCTTGCTAAAGTGCACTCACTATCTAATGGCCTATTGTTATTCTTATCCAAAATTGACTCATGTTTAATGGTCAAGCTGATTCCCTTAACGGCCTATCTATATATATTACATAGCCTAACCATGATTATATGTTCTTTCTTCTAGTGTATCGAAGGTTTATCGCTCACATACATCCATGTGATGATGATGGACATCAGGTAAACCACCTGACTATCGGTGCTTCCATGTTGGGACCTATAGATCCCTCCTCTATGGAAGAAGCCTTCAACTAGAAAAATAAATTTATTGAGTATCTCCAACATGACACTCTACTGCTAAAAATATATGAATGTGTGAAAATCCATTATCATTCCACACAGTTTACCCTCTAGAGTGGTCCCAACCTAGACCAGGCTTTCTACAGACATAGATTTCATGGAATTATACTATGGTATATTTATGGTGATGATATTCCCGTGGATATACAGAATGTTCATGCTTGATCCTATGGTGCTCATCTGACATAGATGAAACTCTCTCACCAGAATCAAAGGTTGGTCTAAATTTGGACCACCATGGTCCATGATTGTATCATGTTTCCCAAGACGTTTGACGCATGTCACATCCATGCCAACTTCATGCATCGACCACTATATCCCCTTCGTACTAACATATATTCTTGGCTCTTAATAGTGTGGGGACTCAACATCATGGGGCCTTATCCACCATAAACATTTCACCAGTTTAGGTTCATTCTAACCAAAACGTATTTATTCTCTAAGAGGTAAAAAATGATTCATATTAAATATTTTTACTCCCTATCAATGGTTGAATTCATGATTTCCCATGTCATTTGTATATTTTGAGTCCCCCATGATATTCTCACTGACAATGACATTATTATCGAAGATGCTGAGCTAAATAAGTTTCACACCATGTACAACATCGAGTCCAACCATACTACTCTGTAATAACCCCATTATTTTATGGTATGGCTCTTTTTAAATTTAATCTCTTCAATACTTACATCGCACACAATAACAAGTTTTAATGACCAACAATATACTATAAAGAAATTATTATTTAAAATAATAAGATATAAATTTGTCATTAAATTTGATGTTATAAATAGTATTAACTAACTTCTAAATACATATGTTGAATTCATTGGATAAAAATTAATTACAAATTTATATAAGAACCAGTTGAATATATTGAGTTTTTTTATAAAGACTATTTTTATGCTTACAAAAGAATTTTATCTAAATAAATTAAATTAAGTATTACTTGTGAATGATATTAATGAAATATATATTTTATATATTTATCAAAATATTTTTGACATTCATTGAATATATTTGATATGTATAATATAATAACAAAACAAATATTAGACATAAAAACCTATATTTTTATAAAAGATGTTTTAACACATTTTAATGTCAAAAATATTTCAAATCATATTATCAACACATTTATATATTCTACTTGGAAAAATAAACTTCTTATTTTAGGGAATAATATAAAAATTTACTTTTTATGAGTTTTTTTTATTTTTCTAAAAATATTCATCTTTTAATGAATAGTGATAAAATATTTCATTTTAATTGAATATAGTTTTTTCTTTTAAATAATTTATTTTTTTAAACAATATTTTTAAAAAAGATTTATAGTATAATTATATTATTTTTCAATTAAATCAACTTAGTTAATTGGAATAAATTTCACATTGAAACTGTATATAAAAATATTTCAATCTTTCATAAGTTTTCACTTTAAAAAATTGTTAACTTGTTCCATAAACGAGATTAATTTTAAATTATTGATAGTAGTTTTTGTTTTTTTAATTTGAAAAATGGATTCCATATTTGGAATCAAAATTTTTAAATTATGTAAATAAGTTTCTTTTATTTTTTTAGGATATGAATAGTTAATTTAGTAATATTTTAATTACAATGGTTATGTTTTAATCATTAATTAATGGTAAAAAGAATATTATAAGTATTAAAAAATTACAATAACACTTGTACGAATTTTATTTTTTGAGTTTTTTTTCATTAAAATTCTACCTTGGTCTGATTTTATGAATTCTTAGAGCAACTTTTATGACTTTAGGGATTTTATAGTATTTTATTGTAAGGAAATTAAAATGCATCACACTCTTGTTTTCATTTGTATTATATTTTAATATGTTCTCATTAAGAAGATATATTCAACTATAAATAGTAATTTTAAATCAAAATTTTTAATATTAATCATGATAACTTATTTTAAATTTTTATAGAAGAAATAATAAAATTAAATACATGTACAATGTTGATATATAAATTTTTAAATTGATGTAAGAATCAAATAAATGATATTAAAAATATAAAATAAATGTAATTCGGTATAATTAATGTTATCCGTAAATTTTATAGATTTATTTTACATATTATTGAGGATTTGAAATATTTTGTTAATAGATATCATTTTCTAATGATATATTTAAATATTCAAGTATTGAATTGTGTAACAATTGACATTAATGATATGTTAAAATAAATAATATTTTATTAAATGATATTAAATTAATAAAAATTTATAATTTGGAAATAAGATAAGGATAAAGTTAAATATATCATTAATTGGCCATTTGTGTCTCTTTTTCATTTTAGAGTACTATATTTATGCTGATTTAGTAAAAACACATGTTTCACAGTAATAGTAAAAGGGTTTAAATAAGGGTTAAAACAAAAAAGATAATGATTAAAATAATAATAATAACTAGTCAAAATATTATTATATGAAGGGGATTTGACCCTTGTCACCTTAATACTGAGTTGAAATATTTATAGTAGACACTTTTTCCGAAAAACAACGTATATATTATTTAATTCAATGATAGTTACAAAATATCACTCTCTTTGAATTTAATAAATTTTATAAGTCCACTTAAGGAAAAAATCAATCTATGAATGAATGTAAACGCCTATATTGATAGTAATGGAATTTTATTCACAATAAAATTTTATTTTTAATTATTATAAATTATATAATTAACTAAAATGTTTCTTCAATGTTAATATAGAATTTTTCTAATTAACATAAAAATAGTATAACTTATTTTAATAATACTAATTTTGATATATTTTAGATGAATAAAGGTGTATAAATAATTTCTAGATCTATAAGATATATTATAGATGTTTTAAATAATTATATTCTAATTCACACATTATAATTATGTTTTTAAATTCAAGTTAAATGAATAGTAGCAAAATTGAGAATAATTATATTTTTTTGAATTAATATATTATTAAATTATTTAAAAAAATGTAAAATAACCACAAAGTGGATAATATGTGGTCTAAAATTTGTTTATCATTCATTTATATTTCATTTATATATCTTTTTATCAAGGATACCCTTATTATATTTTAATATTTTGAGGATTTTTAAAAGTGCCTCTAACCTCAGTTATAAATGGGTACCTCATCCCTCACTTCCTCAAACCTCTCAAGCCACATTGGCTCAACCGTGTTCTTCCCAAATAAGCTCCCAAATTCCCTATATTCACTCTATTATCCTATTTTTAAGAATAAATCCAATCCAACTAATCCCTTTTGTGCAAACCAAAAAGTTTTACCCAAAGAAGAGGTAACATCTTTCCTCAAGCTCTTTTGTTTTATTTCTATTATAAACCCCCTAAAATATTTTTATTATATGATTATATAACAAAACTATATTCCTAAATATAATTATGTGTTTTTATTCTATTTTTTTAACTTACACTTATTGAAAATTTCATGTAATGGGTAACTAATATATTGTTTATTTGTACGAAGAATTATTGCCTCACAAAACAATGATTGTTTTTTACTTAACCACCTTTCATGGTTGGGAATCAAGATGAAGACTATATTTTTATATTTTATATATGTTTTTTATTATTTATTTATGATTCTATAATTATTTTATAAAACATACCCTTATGTATTCCATTTTTTAAAATATGATTACATCATTTACGGAAGTGCAGACAATATTCTCCCTAAAGAGATGTGATTCATTCACGCTATAATTAGAACATTTTAAGGATGATTTTAATAGTAATATAATATATATATATATATATCTATATATGACCTAGATATGATACTGTAATGATAATATATATATATATATATATATTGTTTACTTTTCATTCTTTTAAAAATGAATAGAAAATGGAAGTAGTGTTCGTGTGTATGTATGGCCTACTACTACCTTGAATGGTTCACATCATTTGTTATCGCCAAATACAATGGATTGTTATAAGTATATATACAGTGGATAAAAATGATATCTAAATCATGTTTTAAATTATAGATATTATGAAACTATGATCTAATTAATGGTAACAACAAATAAAAATCCAGAACATGCCAAAGAAACTACACAATGAAAACCTGAAATAGTGAAAATAACGAAAGAATGTTAAAAAAGGTAATAACATATTATAAGATTATTGTATATGATATAATAAATTTTTATATGGTTATCTAATAAGTTAGTAAAATTATTAAACCATTATACAAGATTTTAAATCATTTTGATCTAAATGAAGTGTATGGTAAGAGTTTTCTCATCTCATTTTTTCTTCTGTGAGATTCATGCCATATTCACCACTTATATTTGTTGTGTGGTGTATATAATGACTATTTCACATGTTATATCATTTATATAATTATTCTCATGATATTATATGTTAAATTTATATTCTTGATTATAGTTTATATTTTTTAAAGTGGTACTGGACGCTTTTGAATAATTAAATATTATTTTCCTTGAGAATCTTATAAGGAAGTCATTTAAATTATTATCATCCATGTTCATGTTTCTTAAAAATATTTTATAAAAGGATTTTACTATTATCTTATACATTTATTATTTATTTTAACCTATGTTATATTTTTTATAAAATTTTTTGAAACGAATATTTTTTTCGTTTTCCAAGTGAGGTACTTTATGACTTTTTTGATGAAATGAATGTTTTTTCAATTATGTGGCCTGAGGGATTTTTCTGATGTCATGGCCCCATAAAATTATTAATCTTAATTTAAATGTTTAAAATATTAATTCCAAATAAAATTCTTTCATTTATAATTTCATGACTCATTAAATAAATAATTTCAATGATAAAAGGGGTATTTATCTTAATAATTTTGAATGATTTTCTTACAGTATATTAATCTATGTCACCACACTTTGTTAAATAGTTTACATAATTGATTTTATTCTATTATGATACCATATACCGTATGTTATTGAAGATTTTATAATCAGTTAGACTATAGATGTTTTATTTTTATAATATTCATGGTTTATGGTTAAAGTAATCACATTTAATATTCTAATTTATCAATACGAATGTTTATGTTGTTTATGTTTCACCATTTTCATATGAGGAATGTATTGGCCTTAGTATGTGATGGATGTGACCCACAATATCCACTTGATGCATCAGTAGTTCTCAAGAGACAAACTTGTTAAGGGTTTTTTCTGAGGCATTAACCATTTATTTTTGTATGTCTTACCCAAGGACTCGATAATTTGTTTCTGATATCCAGTATTTTTTATTCCATCATTATGAGATTAATTATTGATATTCCATGTCATTATTCTACTAGCTATATTATGAATGATTACATTTTAAACTCATGTAATTATTTATATAGAATTATTCAATTATATTTTATTCCATCCATATTTATTATTTATTGTTAATTTAAGTTATCTTCCTATATACATTACAATTACTTATAATTTGATCTAACACTTATTATATTTTGATTCCCAAGGTTATGAAGATAAATTCTAGGAATCAATTTCAAGGATTATGATCTTTTTCTTATGTTATTTTTATTATCTTTTTCCAATGTAGTATGGGTATCATGTATGTTATCTATTTTTTTGAAACTGATAAAATTTTTTGTCCTTCGGGATTTTATTTCTTGTAATCTAAAATAGGTGATAAAGTAAGGCACCATCTACATGATTCTAGGTTCAGGTAATTAGACGTGTTATAAAATGAAGTTTAGAAGCAACCATGGAAACTATACCCTAATAACATGGATAAGATAATATAACCCGATGAGTGAGATTAAATATAAGACTATGTGTTCGATATTATCCAATTTATTATTTAACGATAATGGGTAACCATGGATAAATATAAGGATTCATATATTGATAATGTTTCATGGAATAGATATCCTATAAATGATTCTTCAAGACTATATCATTATGATTAGTGTTCATCACATTGTGATTTTTGTTTTGGTGTATGTGTAGAATCATAAAGGATATACATTTAATGGTTAGGCTATTGATGATAAAGAGACTATAATAGAAAAACTAATGGAATGATGTAGAATGATTAAAGATCTTGTGTTTCTGGATTCATAAATTATTTCATCAGGGGTTCTCTAGTTATAAAAAATATGAGATATATAAGGATTGAGGGGTAGTACTTCTTCTTTATGATTTTAGAAGAATGAATTTTCCTTTAATATTTTTAAATAGATCAAATATTTTTTATCTGATATTAAGAGATCAATTAAATTATTTGGGGAATCCGATGTTAATATTGATATTAGAAATTTAGAGACACTTTGGGACTAATAATTTCTAATGAAGTATTTTATATGAGTCTTGTGTTTGGAACATATTATGTTGATCAATTAATATTATTTTCTAATGTTAAAGAATGATTTATTGGATAATGTGTGTTAAACATTTTGGTTTTAGTAAATATTTAAAATTTTAAAGAATAAATTATGGATCTTATGAATCATTAATGTTCTTTGAGTATGAAAAATACATCCTGAACTTAGATTTCTCATTAAATGAGGTGAAGAGAAAATATATAGAATCACAATTAGAGGATTAGATTATGCTTATGACATGGAACGTAGTCATGTCAGTTTATTTTCTCAAGTGATTATCTTAATATTAAAGGAATAAATTATCTCTAGGGAAAACAATTTGGAACAAAAAGGTCATACATTCAGTTTTTTTATTTAAAAATAAATGCCCTCATTAACCTTTCCAGGTTTACAGTTTTCTGTTGGTAGAATTTCAAAATGCCTTGTTCTCTATTATAATCCATCAAAACATGATCATTTTATTTCATTTTCATGTCCCGGTTTTCACTTCCCACAAATGTCTTCATATTCAAATTCCATATTTTGTGGTAACCATCATATTTTCCTTTTCCACTTATTAATAAGATGTTTTATTAACCCTATTTATGATGTGGGTTTCCCAAAATTGAATTTCCAATTACCAAACATTGATTTTCAAAGTGTAATTTCAAATTATGATGATGCAATTTATTGAAGTAGGGGATAATGTAACACTACAGGATTTTGTGGTATGTCTCTTTCTAAATTTATTCTCTTTGATAGCTTATATTGCACACAACACCATGATTAAACGAACAACAATATATTATTAAAAAATTATTATTTAATATAATAAGATATAACCGAGTTATTAAATTTGGGGTTATGAATAGTAGTAAAGAGAATTTTAAAATATATTCTTAATTAATTGGTCACAAATTAATTATAAATTTATATAATTACAATTTGAATATAATGAGAATGGTTTTATAAAGACTATTTTTATTCTCACAAAGGTATTTTATCCAAATAAATTAGGGTAATTATTATTGGTGGATGATATTAATGGAATATATATTTTATATGTTGAATCGTTTATTTTTTACATTCATCAAATATATTTGACATGCATAAGATAAGAACAAACCCATTGTTACACATAACAACTTATAGTTTTCTAAAATTAGTTTTAATGCCTTTTAATAGAGAATATATTTTAATTCCAATTATTGAAACATTTATATAATTTATTTTATAAAATAAAATTATTGTTTTAGTTACTAAAATTGAAATTTACTTAGTTTTAGTTTTTTGTATTTTTTTAATAAGTTTCACGTTTTGATGAATATTGGTACTATATTAAATTTTAATTGAAAATAGATTTATCATCTAAATAATTTATACTGTTAGATAATAAATTTAATTGGATTCAATATATAATGAGATTATTTATTTTATAAATTAATTAAATTTATTCCATTTTAATCAATTTCACAATGAAATTGGATAAAAAAACTTCATAATCTTTAGAACGTCTTCACATTATAAACTCATTTACTCATTCCATTAATGAGATTAATTTTAAATTTATTACTGAAATTTATATGTATTTAATTGTCTAAAATGTATTCAATATTTTGAACTAGTAGGAGAAAAATATATAAATAGGTTTCTTTTATTTTTGGGAATATGAATAGTAAATTTAGTAACATTTTAATTACCATGGTTAAGGGTAAATCCAGAAATTAAGGGTAAAAATAATATTATGAGTATCATAAAATTTCCATCACACTTTTACTAATTTTATTAGATAAGTGATTTTCTACCAAAATCATCCTTAGGATGATTTTATGGCCTCTTAGAGCTAGTTGGTTGACTATAGGTCTTTTATAGTGTTTTATTCTATGGAAAGTCAAATATTTCACACTCTAGTTTTTAAAAAGTAATAAATTTTTTAATCTGGTTATGTATAATATATGTTCCACTATAAATATTAATTTTAATGTTAAAATGTTAATTTTCATAATTATTATTTTTTTATTTTTTGGGATGGAAAATTTAAATTAAAGGTTTGTATAATGATGGTGGAGTAATTGTTTAATTAATGGAATAATCAAAGGAATGATATTATAAATAATAAAATATATATAATTTTATATAATTAGTTTCATCCATAAATTTTCTATAATACTTATATATATTAGTGATGATTTAAATGAGTTATTTTTAAGATATCATGTTTTTATGGAATATTTAAAAATTCATGTAATGAATACTATCAAAAATGACACTAAAGATACTTTAAGATACATTACATTTTATTAAATGATATTATATTAATAAAAATATAAAATTCACAAAATGTATTTTTATAAATATAAATATGTCATCAATGTAATATTTTGGGATCTTTTGTCATTTTAGAGTAATTAGACTATACCTTAAGTATTAAAAGCACATGTTTCATGGTATGATTTAAAGGTTTTAAATATAGGTTTAAACAAAATTGAAAGGATTAAAAAATAATAAAAACTTGTCCAAAAAATATTTGATGAAGAGTATCAGAACCTTATCACCTTAATATTGAATTGGAGTTTTTTAATGGAAACATTTCTAGGAGAATAACATGTATATTATTTATGTCAATGATAGTCACAGAATATCACTCTCTTTGAATTTAATAACTTGTATGTGTCCATATAGGAAAAAATTATGATATGAATGAATATAAATATCTATTTTGATCTTAATTAAATTTTATTCGTTATAAAAGTTTATTTAAAATTTTTATAAGTAATATAATTAACTAAAAAGTTTCTTCAATGTTAAATAATATTTATTTAATTAACAGAAAAATGAAATAATTTATTATTAATAATAATAATTTTAGATATATTTTGAATGAATAAAGTTTCTAGTGAATTTTATAGATCTATAATATATATTATAGATGTTTGAAATCATAATATTTAAATTCCCAATTTTCCTTTAGGTATTTATGGTCAATTTTAATGAATAATATCAAATTTGATAATAATGTTATTTTATTAAATGTATATATTATTAAATTATTTAAAAATCTAAAAAATGTAAAAGAAACACAATGGGGATCCGATGTGATCAGAAATTTCTCCTCTCATTCATTTATATCTTATCCTGAATTCTTTTTCTCTATGACAACCATGTTATATTTTAATATTTTTAGGATTTACTAAAGTCCAACACACCTCAATTATAAAAGGGAACCTACTCCCTCATTTCCTCACACCTCTCATGAAAAATTAGATAGACCAATATCTTCCTAGATAAACTCTTAAATTCCTCTTTTCATCCTATAATCCCCCCTTTGGGTAGAAATATTCCCAATGAAACCTTTTGGTACAAACTAAAAGGAGTCACCCCATGAAGTGGTGGAATCTTTCCTCAAGCTCTTTAGTTTTATTTCTATTATTCACCTACATAATTATATAAAAACAAAAGTATAATAAATATAATGATATGTTTTTATGCTATTATTTTGACCTACACTTACACAAAATTTCATCAAATGGGTAACCAACATACATTTTATTTGTACGGAGAACTACCGCCTCCCAAAATGATGATTGTTTGTTTTTCCTTTTCCACCTTTCATTGTAGGAAATTATGATGGAAAATATATTTATTTATTTCATATATTATATTTATTTTTTCTTTATGATTATATGTTTACTTTAAAATACATACCCTTAGTCATTCCATTTTTTATGAATATGATAACATCATTTGTCGAAGTGTGTACCACCACCTCCCCAAAGAGATGTGATTCGTTCATGCTATAAAAGGAACTAATTAAGTATGATTTTAAAAATAATATTATGACATATATATGACATATATATGATACTGAAATTATAATATACACAGATATATATATATATATATTACATTTTATTAATTTTAAAACCAAAAAGAAATGGAAGTAGAGTTCGTGTGTATTTGTGACCTATCGTCTCCATGAACGGTGCATTTAATTTCTTATCTCCAAATATTATAGATTATCCTAAATACATATATAATAGATATATATGATATTT
This sequence comes from Viscum album, assembly GCA_963277665.1. Lineage (NCBI taxonomy): Eukaryota > Viridiplantae > Streptophyta > Magnoliopsida > Santalales > Viscaceae > Viscum > Viscum album. The sequence continues at coordinate 531,999,948 of OY728146.1, forward strand.
AAATCTAGTTTTAAATTATTTATATGATTAAATTACGATCTAATTAAGGGGAAGAATAAATAAAAAGTCAAAATGTACTAAAAAACTATGCAATTTACCCGAAAAAAGTGAAAATAACCAAGGAATGTTAACAAACGGGTAATAAGATATTATAAGATAATAATATATAATATCATAAATTTTATTATAGTTATGAAATAATTTATAAACATACTTAATACTACTATACATAATTTTCAATGATTTTATACTAAATGAAGCCTAAGGTAGCAGTTCTATTATCTTACATTTTCTTTTGTGAGATACATGCCTTATTCACCACTTATTTTTGTTATGCACTGAATATAATGATTCATTTACCTGATATATCATTTATATCCTTATAATAACTACATTATAAGTTTAAATATTGTTAGTTATTTTAGTTCAATGGTTTATAATTGTTATGGACACTTTGGAATGTTCAAATATTATTTTCCTTAAGAATAATTATTCGAAACCATTTGAATTATTATCATACATGTCCATGCTTCTTAAAAAAGTTAAAAATTGATTTTAATATTATACTATTAATTTATAATTTTTTTATCCTATGATTAAATGTCTATAAAAAGAATTCAAAGGAATATTTTTTTCGTTTTCAAAATGAGGTACATTATGACTTTTTTTATATAAGGAATGTTTTTTACTAGGGTGATGTTAGCGGATTTTCCACCATCATGGTCCATTAAAATTTTGTTGATTCATTTCAATGATTAAATGGTTCTTTTAAAATAAATATTTTCCATTTATAATTTCATGGCCTTTTAAATAAAGAAATTCATTATGAAAAAGGGTATTTATTTTAAAAAAATCAATGATTTTATTAGATTACATTCATCAATGTCTATATAATTGTTTTATTCATTTAATTCATTGTGTTTTATCTCTTATGATACAATATAGAAAATTTTATTGAATTTTATATGATATTTTTGTCTATAAATGTTAAATTTTGATACCATTCATGGTTTATGGTTAAAGTATTCACATTTAATATGCTAGTATATCCATTTGAATGTTTATGTTGTTTATGTTTTTTCATTCCCATATGAGGAATGTATTATACTAACTAACTAATAAGAGGGTACCACTATATCCCCCTCAATGCATTGGTAGGTCTCTAGAGAAAAACTAAATAGGGATTTTCACTGTGGACTTAACCATTTATTTTTAGATGTCTTTGTTCAAGACTCAATGTTATGTTTTCGATTTCCAGCTTTATGTATTCCATCAACATGGGATTGGTAATTGATATTCAATTTTATTATTCTACTTGTTATAATATCCATTGAAAAGTTTTAATTTAATATGATTATTTATATTGTTTTATTCAATTATATTTTATTCATTTCATATATATTATTTATTATTAATTGTAATTAGCTTCCACTATAATTTATCCTTATTGAGTAATTCAGCTCACCCATAATATGTTTCCATTCCCTAGTTTATGTAGATAAATCCATGCAATTTTTTTTAGAATGATGATCTCTAACTTATGTTATTCATTATTTTCATTTTCCAATCTATTATGGGTATCATGTATGTAATATGGTTTTCCAAAAGTTCTAAACTATTCAGTCCTTTGGGATTTGATTCATTGTAATCATGCCAATGTAATAATGTTCTGCACTAGATCTAGTCTTCTAGCATCTAGGTGTTACATTATCTGTAACACATTCAGAAAATTTAATAGATTGAGATATTAAAAACCTCATATCTAACATTCTATAGAAGTTGTTGGGCCATAATAAAAAAGTTTTATGGACAAGATCCCCAATTCTATTGGGTCTTATCAGTTGACGATTAAAAATTCCACCCCCATGACTCCATACTCACTCGAATATGGAAAAGAGGTAGTATTTTCCATATAGATTCAGTTACCATCACTCAAAAAAAATAATTTATTTTTATAAATTGGAAAAGATAGTGGTGTTCTTTCTAAGAGAACTGGAACCCTCAATTAAAATATGCTTCAAGCCCTGCAAAATGCATAGAGGCCCCTGAAAAAAATAGCCACAAAATTCAACAAGAGTGTTTTCCTCCACACTTTCCTATAAGGTGATAAAGTATTGTCTATATGAATGCAAATAATACTAAGGAAGGAGGCTTCCAATGTTGGAACCCAAGTGGTAGGTTCAATACAACATTCACAAGGCCTATCCAAATGGTGAATACTATTTGTTCACGGTGGATGGGGAGCACATGACTCGTCCAACCAATTCTAATTTCCAAAATAATTACTTATCATAAGGAGTTCCACATCCCAGGAACGCAACATTAATCTAGGGAACAGAGTCCAAACATCATTACTTTAAGATATGTGTGGGTTTTCCTTAGAAATATTCCATACGACATGGTCCTACATTGTCACTCATTCATATAAGGATGTTCCTAGAATGATATACATGTACAATATTTTGGATACCCCCCCCCTATAGAATAATATTTATGACTTTAAACTGAAACGAATCAACATCCTGAGAACATGGTGTTAAACTGGGTGCATGGTCCAATCTCTATGACCCTAAACTAGTAGTTCATGTATAAGAATCATGATTTTAAACTAAATACTGATCAACTTTGGGGGCATATAATGGAACATGGGACTCCTTAGTCTCCATTTATGTCAGGTAATATAATCTATTTTCTACACATTCCTCTCAAAGTACCTCTCCCCCAACATCCTAACAACATGATGATAAACTAGGCAGCAACCAGTGTCCTTACCACATGATTCTAAACTACACAGACCGCTGCAGGATCTATGACCTTAAACTAAACCATCATAATCCTATCCACATGGTGATAAATTTCATATCATCCACTTAATATCCTCACAACGTTAAACTACATAACAATTATCGTTATAGCTGCATGATGGAAAACGGAACAGTAGCATAATGCCATCACAAGAGAGGGTGTCACTTCTAGAATCCATCATCTACCATGACATATTTTCAAAAATATATATTTCATGATTCTTGTTTACACATGATATGTAGATACACCCATATTTTCTCTCTTGGTGATTCCACTCAAACAAACAATAATAATCCAAAAAGGAAGAAAAGAAAAAAGAAAAAACTACCATCATTATGCATGGGTCAGACCTACATAGGGAGATATCCTTTCAAAACTATGTATGGCTCAATTCACATATTCATGGGATACATGTTGATTTCTAGACAATTGGTCTTTGTATCGAGCTGAAAATTCATCTTGTGTTTTTCCCTCAGTCCTTATTTATGGAACGTGAGCTACCTTGGCTCATTCACATTGTGTATTCCCTCCATATGTGTCGTACAAATTTCTATAGTGAAAATATCAAAATCCTCCTCAGGAAAATTTGGTGTGTAATTGAGTCTCATTGTTCTTCATTCATATCATATTTATTAGTCCACTGCACCACATATCTTGTTTGGGGGAGCCTCCCCCCATAGGTCTGAAATCTGTGACCTTAAACTGAGATTATAATAGTCTAAGAATCATTACATTAAATAATTTATAGGTCTCCATTGAGATTTGTTTTTTGGTTTTGAGCCTCCTCGGTCTCTTTCGCATTAGTTTTTTCATAACACAACATTATAAATGTCTACTTGACATACCTTCCTCCTTGGTCAAAACTCTATGACCCTAAACTAAGAGTTAAATTCATCAATACACTATATTAAACTACATACATACATTGAACAAGTTTAGGATTAACCATGATGATCATGGGATGCCTCAGTTCCCTCGTTAGAGATGATTTCCTCCATTAGTGTTAGTATTTAACCACGCTGTGTTTCAGAACTACATATGGCTTTATTCCAATCCTCATAAGATGCATAGTGATTCCCAGATATTTCATCTTCATTGCTAGCCACAAATTCTCAAAAAAAAATCCCCCTTAGTCTTAGTTATGTTCTAGGTACATGATCATAAACTATATATATTTTGTTCCATGATATGTATTTGGTATCATGCCTTCATTAACATCATTCATGTCGGCATATTCATTTACCATGCCGTATAGATTCCCTTTAAATTGACCCTATTATATTATATACATCATGACATTAGTCTTTTTCCCCCAACATCCATACTGTATTATATACAACTAAGTGAAACTAGCATCAGGGTTGTTTTACATAGTGTATGGCCTACTTGGCTCATTCACATTGGGCCCTTAACTCTCACCTCATAAACATCTTTGAACACCACTTTTATTAATTTTCCAATATTTATGAAGTTAAAATATTTATATCTACTATAGTCCATCAAAAATTACTTTAAACTAGTTTAATTATTCAAAGAAGTCTGAATTTAAACTTCTTGCATTGTCCAGATTTGAATTCCAGTTTTGCATATGCTCCATTCCACACTTCAAGTATTTATTGATTCTGATTCCCATCATCCTTCAAATCAAGATGAACCCCATGATGGTGATGGTCATATCCCTATATGGATCACCTCCCAGGATAATCAAATTCCCTAATTAATCTCTGGAAGAAAACATTGAATCCTATGTTTAGAACTTATTCAATGGTCTATTATATGTTTTCTCACCCTATTCATGACTGGTGTTGTTTTCATCCCAATATTTTGAACATGGTCAGTAGTCTATCCAAACTATTTAGTTTCTCCTTGTTCCAAACTTTGAAATACCAATCTTACCCTCTTTCCATTCCATTTTATCGTGGTGGAATTGCACCCATGTAATTACTTATAAAGAATGCTCCCACATGTAAAGTAGAACCCCGTTATAATTCCTTATTTTACACACTGAGGATGACTCATGTGGGCTTGGGAATTCTGGTGGGGTGTGTATTGATGTGGTTGAGCCACAGATGATACCTTTGGTACAAACACTATAACCTTAAACTAAAATACATACTGGAATAGTGTATAGTGTCCGTTGGCTACTTTAGGCCTCATCCACAACTGGTTTTTCACCCCACTACACCATATATACCTTCCATGGGAATATTTATTCCCTCTGGTCTAAACTCCAAGACCTTATACTAAGAGACTCACTAGAGATGTGTGGTTCCGGATAGGCCCCATGGTCCTCATTCTTGTCAACATCCATTTTTTTCCAAACACTTGTGTGATACACATGCCTATTTTGTCCCATTCAAATCAGGTTTATTTCCTCCATTCAGCACAAATGTATTAGGAATAGACATTTCCAAAGTATTTACAACATGAAATTAATATTTTGTCCATGGTCTAGGATGTTTGACCTCAAACTATGTGAAATATATCTGTTATATAATGTTAAACTGTGGTATGCATCTTGATCATAAGAATCTAAACCGTACTATACATCATCCTCAGCATATGATGATAAAATGTGTGTTCCTAATACTCAATTGTATGAAAAAAAACTACATGGAATCCCAGTCCCTCACATGAGAAGTCCTCTTACTCAATTATGCTTGTCTACCGCATTTTATGTACCTTCAACAATCACTCAACATCTGATATGGATCTCCCCAACAAGATGATTTTGATCTTTTTAGGCCAATATTCTTATACCGGTGTGTTCTAATATGTTGTATAACTATTAAAAATGTTTAGGGAACCATTATAATATTACATCACATCGTTTTCATGCTCTTCAAACCCCTTATTGGGTTCTCATCCTCTTCTATGTCTGAAGGGACCCCCTAAAAGTTTTTTTTCTCATTCTCTTCTAGCTCACCTACCATTCTAGGCTAATAATCCCAAATAATTTGGATGACATATCAAGACATGTTCTATTTTTTGAACATGGTAAGTGGTTCACCATTTTTTTGTCCCCATTTCCATAGAACAATACCGATGATATGTTTTGAATTTGGTCAATATTTATCTTTCTTCACTGTGACACTCTCCATGTGGTTCAGATATTGTATATTTTGATTCACACTCTTCATTACCCTTTCTTTTAATAGATTTCAATTTCCCTGGTGTTATCCCCTTCTTGCACTAGCACACATCAAAGATTCATGTTGGCTTTTCTAAGAGCCATATTCTCGTTCCCTAGACTCTCTTAGACCAAATTATCTTGGTGGTCATTCAATAATAGAAGACAGAATTTGTTTTATGGTTATCTTAAATTCTCATATATGGTGAACAATCAGGTGTACTTACGTTTCCTCCACACTTGGCCAGACCCACAAGATCTTAGGGATTGGACATCGGTTTTATCACAAATATGATTTATGTGAGACAATTAATGTTGCAGAAGAAATGTTCCATGAATGTAAATGGTCTAATGGTAATCACACAATTTCAGGAGTTGTAAGTACCATCCACATGTGGAATCACTTCAGGAGTTCTATCAGAATTTCATCTAGAGTTATACTCTAGTGATTCAACACATTAGCTCTGTCAACCTCTAGTGTGTAACTTTTAGTATTTAATTCCCTCTCTAAGGATATTATTACTCATCATTGGATTCTAGAAGAAATTCATAAGATTATTCATATGATCAGACCCACTCCACTTGGAGATCATAAATTTGAGACTTTGTATTCTCTATTTGGTTCTCGGCCACTCCCAGCTAAGCCCTCGGTTTGTTGACGACTCCTACATGAGTTCTGGGGATTGTAGCACACTCTCCCTCTTCCTCCTCTAGCTAATTGATCTCATGGTTGACATATTGAATCTTTCACACGTAATCATAATTATACTTTTTCTATGAAACTTCTAGAAGATGACTCCCCTCCCACATATTTTTTGGTGAGACAATCCCAGACCGATGCCTAGATGCCTCCACCATCCACCCCTACGATAAATAGATTGTGCTTCTAATGATGAAGGGACCCAATCCATTTCACTATTTTCAACTCTGGAGTCTGGTTGATGAAGCATTGAATGAATATCCATTTCCTTATGTAGTTGATTTTATTTTTGCCCATCGTCTTAGGTTCTGAGTTTCCCAACTACTTTGATCCATAAGATCATACTACGAGAAAGAATCAAAGAGTTCAGTAGTAGGGTCTTCTTCCAGTATCCTCTCCAAGTGACTAAGCTTAATATCATGGGGTCATAAATCTTAAATTCATTATTCTTTATTATCCTCATACCTACCAACCTCTTTTTCTACCCCACTAGTGACATCGCAAAGATCCATAACCTCTAGTTCATCCGAATCAACCATGGATTGATAGTTTGGGTGACCAGATCCTCGTGAATAGGCGAAACCATCGAGAGATATTACAAGGGTTACTTGGGCCCATTCATTCACTAGGATCACATTCAATAAAGAAATGTATGGAATGAATCACCAAAGTCAAATCTATCAGCAGAAAAAAAAAATTATGACTTTTTGAAATTGAATACATACTATAGTTGAGCACTGCCAGGTTAATCTATTATGTAACTATGGGAACTTCCACCATAGGAGAGACTTAAAGAACATGGTAATTCAATAATTAAAACTTGTTAAACTTACATCATTTTGGTGTAAACATCATGGAATAGGAAACACATTGTGGAAAAATCTCCATGAAGATATGATATGTCCAAATGATTCAAAATTCTATCTTGCCTTAGGGTGGATGAATTTTGATTATTATCCATCTTAGACATGTTTCCCTAGTAAAAAGTGGTTGTTCCATAGGTATACTAAGGTGTGACACCCCCCCCCCATATATAATAGGAAGATCCTATGGTGTTGAGTTTATCACCCTGACCTCCTCACCTGGCCCACCACTAGTCATTTCAACCACAACTGGCTCGTCACCAACCTCAATCCCAGGTGTAGACCCTGAAGTACATTCATCCACTCCCACTAAATCATCATCACCCCTACAGTGGGGACCCCTTCCCCAATATTGTGTTTCTCCTATTCCGAATTAGTTTTGGTCAGTAAACATGTATGGTGAAAATGAGAGATCAAGGAGATAAATGAATAGGTTATTCTTACTAAGAGATATACAAAAAATATTCTTCGAAGCATCCAACCTAACCACTCTCCCTCCAGAATAAATTGATGGAAATCCACCCACAATAACTCACCATATTCTTCCACTTATTCTTCTTCTTCTTCTTCGATTTCATCCTCAGGCAGTGTATCCTCCTCATCTGACTCTAGTCCATGAATTACGTTTATTAAGGGGAAGGTTCCACATACTCCCCCCCCCCCCCCCGCTCTGGAATGCGTAGATATAGATGTTTATGATGTCTCCATTCCTCCAATGGATGTTTACCTTTAACTAAACCTAAATGCACTAGAATTATGGAAATTTTCACCCACCCCCTTCAAATTCCACTACAATACTACAGTTGGCATCGATTATTAAAATGATCTCCAGCAGACCTGTGGGACATGAAGACAGTATTAGTGAATGGTTTCAAGACATAACATATATTCCTTCTAGTATCTTATTTGTATGTCAATAAAGATCATTTTCAGGACCATTATCTTTGGGAGATGGGGGTGAGGTAGTTCCATGTGATGTTCATTCCCCTTCTATTCTAGCTAGTTTAACCCAAGGTCCTTAGCTTGCCTCTAGGTTAGCATCTGCTCTACATTCCCACTGCTCTTTCTCTATAATCACTTCTTCAATCAACAGAATGTTTTTTAAAGATTTACTCTAGAATATCCACCACTCATTTTTTTATTGTACATTGATTGGTCGGTGATGATGTCTGTAGAAATCATCATGATAGTTTCTCCAAAACTCACAGTCGTCATCATGATCCACATTTTGAAGAGGTTACATGGGTTTATTTATTCAAAAACATCCAAGTACACATTCTTCATCACATATTAAAGGAATTTAAACTTCTTGGTGAAATGGGATGGTATATATGGATCATAGAGAACCATTCCATCGATATGAACCACCAAAACACCACCCCTGAAATAATTTAAGTACTCTCTATACCCCCACAGACATCATATTTTTTACACCATTTGTCCTAATGGTGTGTGAAAGGGGTGGAAGTTGATGTTTTCGTGGTTAAAAATATGGAGTACGACCCCATCATCTTGAATATTCAATGTCCAAATCCTATAAATTTTTATTATAAATGGTTATATATTGGTTCCTAGAGTGTGAATGGAATTCAGGAATTTGTACATGACAAGATGTGCAGCAATCTAAGAATGTAGGAACTATAATGGTAAGAATATTCTCCTGGGTGTGTTTCCCCTGAAGACGCATCCCAGGATACTATAGAGCATGACCAACACAGGCACTCCCAGATTAAACCTGTTGTGATATGCTAGAATCCTTTCCATTTCCAAGGTCCCTAATCATATCCCCATACTAGTGTCTATCATTTGAAACAACCAACAGCTCAAGAAAGTTCCATGAAAGAAGGCCTAGAGATCCAATGGGTCCCAACCACCATCCATGTTTTACCCACCATGTCTAATTTTCAATTGTCTATATTATCACCCACTACGAGCCTACCTTTCCCTTTTATGATGTGATTGGACACTTCTTCCCCCAACTCAACATCCTTACCTTCCTATCCTTATTGAGGAACAAATTTAACCATGCTTAAAATAGGATGTCATTTTTGATGAATTTGATCTTATTCTTCTCATTTACCACCTCAAAAATATGTCATTCAATGATTGGGGTTTTATCCATGTTTAACCAAGTATTCTCTAAAATAATTAAATCAACATATTGGAATCAATCCAGATGAACTCCTCTGATATAGTTAATGATTCACATGACACTTCTAGAAATTGGCCCATTAGAGATGGCCATTGGGGTCGCTAATGGTCTTTAGGGACGGCCTTGAGACTTCCAATGGTGGTCAAATTAAGCCCATCTGTGTAGGGATACAGTGACCGCCATTGGAGGTCTCTCTAGGGGAACCAATGTCCTACTGAATAGTGATCACTATTGGTCTAAGCTATAGCGACCGCCAAAGGTGGCCTCTATGCTAGGGATTTTTTTTATAAAAAAAACAGTGCTGCTTCTCAAAAAGCAGAATGAAAGATCCCGGTTTTTTGGAAGAGTTTGTTTTCGTTATGTTTTGGTAGAATACCTTGTTTCCAGCCTCAAGGGATGTCTTCTAAAAGTATGAGAGGTCTTGGGGGTATTTCGGGGGATCGAGGCATGAACGAAATGAATTGTGGGAAAGGCAAGCCTCAGCGCACGACCTACGCACGGCCAGGGAAAACCGTGCGGCCTACCCAGGTAAACCATGAAACCCTCTTCCTCCAGACAGTAGCATGTGCACGGTTTGCGCATGGTTTTCGCACGGTTTATCAAACCATGCGGCCAAACTGTGCGACCTCTTAATGTTGGAAAAAATTACGAAATTTCCACCCCAGGATTTTAAGAACCTACTCATGATTTCCTCTCCATTCCTCCCTATTCACCCTAAGAACAAACCAAATCGGCCAAGAGCTCCAAGAGGTCGATCTACCTCATTTCTAAGACATTTTTTGTGCCGTTGGATTCAGATCGAAGCTCCCGGTAAGGCTGATCCCATCCTTGTATCTCTCTTTGGTTTATGGTTTGTATCTTCTCTCCCTCTTGTTCTGAAGTTCTAAAACCCTATCTTTTGGGTGAGCTATATGAAGAAGCTCCAAAGTTTGGATGGATTGAGGCTTGAAGACTCGATTGAGTGTGCGTTCAACTGTGATTTCGAGGTAGGTGGTCTACAAACAGTATACCATATTTTTATGGTGGATTTATGCGTGTGTGGCTTTGCTCATGGTTTCCTTTTGATGAGCTTTGTTAAACCTAGATGTGGTTGGTGTGAAGGGTGATTAAAAACGGTAAATGGAAACCCTAACGATCCCCATGGGATCCGTTGAGAATGACTTGACCTAATTTGTGCCATCCATGGGATATGCCAGATTTTACTGGGCTTAGGGATTGTTATTAAACAAGCGACCTTGTTGTAATAAATGGTAGATCATGGGACAAATATGTTGACATGATTGGTCAAACATGGAATAGAAATTAGGTTATTCACCTAGACTTGGAAATAACCTAAGGGTTGTTTGGAAGAGGTTGAATGGTTGATTCATGGAAATGATGAATGGGTTAAATAGGTTAATGCGTAAACTAATTAAAGACCATAAAGGGATAGTTTATGGGTATAGTGTTGAATGATTAGTGAGATAGGCATAACACATGGGAATTGGGTGAATGGTTAAATGATGTAAAATGGTAAAGTGTTAATGGGTTAAGGCATAATGTGAATTCCCGTGCGGTTTGTTGTGACTGGTGTTTTTCAAAGGACAATGGTATGGTGGGTTGATGATTACTCATATATATAAGAATGTTCACATATCTTGGTAGAGTGGGGTATGACTTGAGGATCTATGCCCACGGGTCGAGTGAAGACTGATGCTCTAAACACCACCCTAAATGCACGGGTTAGGAATGGGGACTGATGATCTATTCTCCTAACGGTTGCATCCACCCAGACTGAGGCTTCGAGGTGAGGAAATGGTTTCTATGAGGGGGTTAGTCCTAGTGAGATAGTATAACGATGTTTTTACCCTATTGCATTTTATTTTTGGCCTTAGACCCATGTAACATAAATGTATGTGATTAAACCATGGAAATTTGATGAAATGGTAAGTGATGATAATTGGTGTGAAATGAATGGTAATGTAAGTGCCAAAGTATTTGGCTTTTAACTGGTTAATGGAAACTTAAATAATTACTTGGAAATTATCACTCATATCCCTTTTGCATTCACTACCTGTTCATACTGGATATTTTGTAGACACCTTTGGTGGTGGCCTAATGAGTTGTACTCACACCCTGCTTGGGATGCCATTGGGTACCTGAGCAGAATTCATTTTTGCAGGTCAGGAGAAGGGAAGGGGTCCATGGTAGATAGTTGAGTGGACATGGGTAGCACTTTGTGGAGGATCCGGACTTGGAGTCGGGACCATTTTGGGGGATTTTGACAGTGGTCTTTGTTTTGGGCTTTTGTTCACTTCATCACTTGTAGTAGGACATGGAATATTTATTGTTGGAAATGGTTGTTATACATGTTCATTGTTTATTGATTATTTTTTCCACTATTGTATTATTTCTATTGTGTCTTACTCTGATAAAAAGGGGCTATAGTATCCCCACTTGACCACAAAGACCCCCTATTCTAGTTTGCATCCTTTAGCGTACGGGGAGGTGCACTTAAAGTTATGTAACTACCCAGATCGGAGCACCGGATTAGTGGCTTCTGGGTCGGGGACATTACAAAGTGGAATTAGAGGAGATCTTTCTTCTCATTCTATGAGGTCTTGTTATTTGGGATGGGTTTCGAAGGGTTAAGATGTGTCGGGCCTTGGTAAATGAGCTCGTTCTTGGGATTAGATAACCCATGTACGAGGGAAAAAACAAGTTACCCTGGGTGGGAAATGTTGTTCCTGGTTGTGTGTTGTTACAGTTGATGATATTCCACCGTTTGGTGATCCACATGTGGTTTGATGTGACTGTTTTATGATATTTGGCTTGTGGCCTTAACGGCACAAGGATTTACATTCATCCATCATTGTAGACACCTAGGGAGATATATGACATGCATTTTGTTATGCACATGCACGGGGTGGGTGTGTGAGGTAGGGAAGTAGGGTGCATCATGCATTTCATGAAACCATGAAATAATGAGATGAATAAAATAAATAAAGTGGTAAAATGATGTTTAATGAAATATAAGGGTTTGGAATGAAGTGGAAAATGTTCTTGTAAAATGTTGTGTGAGTTTTGTGTTTGTGCATGGTTGTTTACCCCATGTGGGCCACGACCCACGGTAGATATGGTCGGGGAGGTGAATTTGAGGTGCTAATGTTGTTTAATGAGTATATTAAAATGGGTTTTTGTAGCTAGTAAAGAACTTTTGATGAAGTCGTGAAAGTTTTATGGTATGCGTGCTAAACCTCATTCTTGGAAATATAGAGAGATGCCACCACGACATCGGTTACCAGTTGGGAAAAGGGAGGATGTCGCTGAGAACACTCCGCTAGTAGAAGAGCATGAAAATGTTTTGATCAATGAAGGTAGAGAAGACTAGTTTCACGAGAACATCGCTCACCTTTTGAAGATGATGGATTGGGACCCAGGGAGGGTTGCACCATGTATGTTTGAGCTAACCAGGGAATTCCAGCTATAGCACCCTCTGACATTCACCAGAGAGGGTGGGCCAGAGGCAGCAGAGTTCGGGTTAGAGTCTGTCCAGATGATACCGGATCATCTTAAGACCCCTGTTGAAAAGCGAGTAAAGTTGGCCGTTAATATGTTGTGGAGCCAGGCAAGGTGTTTGTGGGACATTCAGGCTCAGACCGAGCAGGCTGATGGGATGTCGTGGGAGGTTTTCCAGGAGATGTTTCTAGAGCATATCTACCCAGAGACATTGAGGAAGGAGTGGGCAACAAATTTTATGATCCTGACTCAGGGATCGCTATCGGTGATGGACTATGCTAGTCGCTTCACTTATTTGTGACGCTTTGTCCCAGTGTTAGAAGGGGATGAGGTAGTGGTAGAAAAGCGTTTCTAGGACGGGTTGATACATGACTTCAGGTCTCATGTAAATATCTTTCGTTTGAAGAGGTTTGCAGAGGTGATGGATCATGCACTCATCTCTGAAAGGAACCTGAAGAGATCCTCGGGTCGTGCGCTTGTCATGCCAACTGGGTGGACAAGTGGTGCATTTTCTGAAGGTCGAAAGCACCATTTGGAAAGTTTCAAGCAAGGTGGTCAGAAGATAGGGTCAGCCTCTCAGGGTGGGAACCAAGTGTTCTGTTATTAGTGCAGTAGGTTAGGACACATGCATCGTCAGTGTCCTTGACCTCCAGTTAAGTGCCATTTGTGCGGCTGGATGGGGAACGTGCAGAGGTTCTGTAGGAACCCTTGGAAGACGGGTGATCATGATGATGAAAAATAGGTACCAGGTACAGGAAGGGGATCGGTTTCCCCGTATCTACTAGGCAGTTGGAGCTCCACTGGCCGTACTGGTAGGGGCGGAGGACGTGAAACTCCAGGGAAAGATCTCTCCCGCCATCCGGGCTCTGCGGCGTAGGGTGCTCAGGTTGGATCCCATGGTAGAGGGGCAGGCCAGCTTCAGGCAGTTCAATTTGCGCCTGGTGATGGCGAGGCCGGACTGTCAACTGTTCGAGGTACGATCCTTGTTGCTTCTACATTTGATAGTGCATTGTTTGACATAGGATCCACACACTCTTTTGTTTCTTCTCAACTTGTGCTAGTGCTGGGTTTACCTGTGGAGGGGGTGTGTGGAGTTATGCCAATTGACACTATGTTGGGGGTGCAGGTTGATGATATCAAGCAGTGCAAGGGATGTGCCTTGGAAGATGGTGGGTATCGTTTTCTATGGGACTTATTCATTCTCAATATGTTAGGATTTGACCTAATATTGGGAATGGATTGGTTGGTGTTGTATCAGGCGCACATAGACTGTTATCGTCGTAGAGTATCATTCAGGTCGCTTGAGGGTGACTTTTATGTTCATCGTGGCGAATGGGATGTTAGAGCAGGGCGTGAGGGGCCGTTCTGTCAATAGATGAGTGGACTCATGGCTCAAGTGGCATGTTTCATGCTTGATGATGTTGAGGGAGGGGAAAAATATAATTTTCCTACCATGGTGGATCGGTTTCAGGATGTGTTTCATGAGGATTTCTCAGGGATACCACCCGAGAGGGATGTCGAGCTCACGATCGAGTTGCTGTCGGGAGTGGAGCCAGTTTCTATTCTGCCATACCGAATGGCACCGGTACAACTCTAGGAACTGAAGGTTCACCTTCTGGTGTTGGATCATAAGGGGTTTATCAATGTTTTCTAATTTTGATCTGAGGTCAGGTTATCACCAGATGAGGGTGAGGTCTTCTGACGTACCGCAGACAACTTTCAGGAGTCGGTAGAGGTTTTTTGAGTTTGTGGTAATGCCTTTCGGCTTGACCAATGCACCGGTGGTGTTTATGGATTTGATAAACTAAATCATTCATCCCTATCTAGATCATTTGTGATTGTCTTTCTTGACAATATCTTAGTGTACTATAAAACTCAAGACGATCATGCCCAACATCTTGACATCATCTTTGGTACACTAAGAGAGCATCGGCTATGAGCCAAGCTATCATAGTGTCAATTCCGGATAGGTGAGGTGTAGTTTTTGGGTCACATTATATTTGAGGAAGGTGTGTCAGTGGATCTAGAGAAAGTACAGGCAGTTGTATCTTGGGAACAGCCCAAGAGTGTTTCTGATGTTCGGAGTTTTCTGGGCTTGGACGAGAATTACCGAAGTTTCATTCAGGTTTTCTCTCCCTTGGCAGCACCACTCATGGGCTTGACCATGAAACGAATCAGGTTCGAGTGGTATGAGGCTTGTGAGAATTCCTTATAAGAGTCAAATAATCAGTTGAATATCTCACCTATATTGATCTTACCTGAGCCGAGTAAGAAGTACATCATGTTTTGTGATGCATCTGGGGTTGGACATGGGGTTGTGTTGATGCAGGATGAGTGGGTTGTGTCTTATGGGTCAAGGAAGTTGAGACCCCATGAGCAGAACTATCCCACTCATGACCATGAGTTGGCTGCATTAGTGTATTCCATGAAGTGTTGGAGGCACTATCTGTCGGGAGAACTTTTTATTGTGATTACCGACTATAATGGTTTAAAGAACATCTTCTCACAATGGGATCTGAACCTTTAGCAGTGAAGATGATTTGAATATCTCCAGTCTTTTGACTTTGAGTTGGTGTACATGCCAGGAAAGAGAAATAGTTTTGCTCATGCTCTGAGTAGGAAGGGTCAAAATCAGGTGGTTCAGGAGTCCATAACCTAGTAAAAGGTGATGGCTTCGTTGGCAGAGATGCACCTAGAGGTGCAGGAGGAGAGTGGTCAAGTCACTCTTGCTTAAAAATAGAGTCGATGCTTTTGAGTTGAGTTAAGGGAGGTCAGCTTGATGATCCTGAGTGTTTGATCGTGAAGGAAAAGCATAAAGGTGGGGAGCTACCATCTGGTTGGTCCGTCATTGTGGAAGGTGGTGTTCATGTTCTTGATCATGTGGTTGTACCAAAGTGTGTGCGGGAAGAGTTGATGCGTGAGTTCCATGAATCAAAGTGGGCAGTGCATCCTGTTTTGACCATGATTTACCGTGATCTCCGAAGGCAGTTCTGGTGGCCTAGAATGAAGAAGGAAGTTGCGGGCTTTCTGGCACAGTTCCTTACCTTTCAGCAGGTGAAGGCCGAGCATCAATGCCCTGATGGTTTTCTGCATCCATTTCCCATTCTAGAAAGAAAGTGGGATGATGTAACAACAGATTTTGTCTTGGGTCATCTGAGGATGCCACGAAAAGAATTATGCAATCTGGGTGGTAGTGGATAGGTTAACGAAAGTGGCTCATTTCTTACTGATTCAAGAGACCTTTACAGTCAAGTAGTTGGGTGAGCTATATGGTCGGGAAATAGTGTGGATGCATGGAGTTCCGTGAACCATAGTTTTGGACCGAGATCCGTGTTTCACTTCACGTTTCTGGAAAGGGTTGCAGAAGGCGCTTGGTACGCAGGGGTTTTTGAGTACGGATTTCCACCCGCAGACGGACGGGTAGTCGGAGCGTACGATCCAAGTGTTGGAAGACATGTTAAGATCTTGTGTCTTGGAATTTGGTCGTTCTTGGGAGAGGCACCTATCGTTAGTTGAGTTTTCCTACAACAACAGTTTTTAGGCTACGACTCTAATGGCACCGTTTGAGGCACTCTACTGGAGGCCATGTAGATCTCTGTTGTGTTTGGTAGAGGCCGATGAATCTGAGTTGTTGGGGAAAATTCTCATGCAGGAGACTTCAGAGAGAGTTAAGTTGATCAGTAAGTTGATGGATACAGATTAAAGTAGGAATAAATCGTATGCATATCGGAGGCGTAGAACTCATGAGTTGTGATGGGTGATAAAATATTCCTTTGGGTGTCGCCAATGTTGGGTCACCGTCAGATTTGAAAGATGGGTAAGTTGGTGCCCAGGTATGTAAGACCTTTTGAAATTGTGGAGAGGATCAGACCAATGGCTTACTGATTGGATCTTCCATAGTGGTATGGTGGGATTAATGATGTGTTTCATGTGTCAAAACTTCGACGATATCACCATAACCCATCTCACGTGGTTGATGTGGAGGATGTGGAGCTTGAGGCTGATTCGTCCTTTGAGGAACATATGGTTCGTGTGGTGGATTGTAGTGAAATGTTCTTGTGAGGAAAGTTCGTGCCATTATTAAGATTACTATGGAAGCATGTGAATGTTTAGGAAGAAACTTGGGAGTGAGAATTGGATATGCAGGCTCAGTGGCTCGAACATTTCTCTTCGGTGGATCATTGAGGCTTGGAAACTCAGCTCGAGGATGAGCCTTTATAAGGTGGGGAGGTTGTAAGATCCCGGTTTTCGGAAGGGTGTGTTTTCATTTTGTTTTGGTTGAATCCCTTGTTTCGGGCTTCATGGTATGTCTTCTAAGAGTATGAGAGGTTTTGGGGGTGTTTCAGGGGCTCAGGGCATGAAAGAAATGAATGTTGGGCAAGACAAGCCTGAGCGCATGGCCTGCACACGGCCAGGGAAAACCATGTGTCCTGCCCAGGAAAACTGTGAAACCCTCTTCCTCCATACATTACCATGCACACGGTTTTCACATGGTTTGTCAAATCGTGCGGCCAAACCGTGCGACCTCTTAAAGTTGGGAAAAATTACAAAATTGCCACCCCAGGATTTTAAGAACCCACTCAGGATTTACTCTCCATTCCTCCTTCTTCACCCTAGGAACGAACCGAATCACGCAAGAGCTCCAAGAGGTCGATCTCCCACATTTCTAAAGTGTTTTTGGTGCCGTTGGATGCGGATCAAAGCTCCAGGTAAGGCTAATCCCATCCCGGATTTTCTTTTTGGTTTAGGGTTTGTATCTTCTCTCCCTCTTGTTCTGAAGCTCTAAAACCCTATCTTTTGGGTGAGCTCTAGGTTGAAGCTCCAAAGGCTGGACGGATTAAGGTCTAAGGACTCAGTTGAGTGTGTGTTAAACTGCGGTTTCGAGGTAGGTGGTCTAAAAACGTTATCCCATAGTTTTATGGTGGATTTATGCATGCGTAGCTTTGCTCATGGTTTCCTTTTGATGATCTTTGATCAACCTAGATGTGGTTGGTATGAAGGGTGATTAAAAAATTGTAAATAGGAACCCTCACGATCCCCATGGAATGCATTGAGAATGACTTGATCTAATTGGGGCCATCCATGGGATGTGCTAGCTTTTCCCAAGCTTAGGGATTGTTAATAAACAAGTGACCTTGTTGTAAAAAAAGGTAGAGCCCTGGACGAATATGTTGACTTGATTCGTCAAACTTGGAATAGATGTTAAGTGATTCACTTAGACATGGAAATAACCTAAGGGTTATTTGGAATGGGTTGAATGGTTGATTCATGGAAATGATGAATGGGTTAATTGGGTTAATGTGTAAACTCATTAAATACCATAATGAGATGCGTTATGGGGTTAGTGTTGAACGCTTAGTGAGATAGGCATAAAACATGGGAATTGGGTGAATGGTTAAATAATGTGAAATGGTAACGTGTTAATGGGTTAAGGCATAATGTGAATTCTCATATGGTTTGTTGTGAATGGTGTTTTTCAAAGGACAATGGTATGGTGGGTTGATGATTACTCATATATATAAGAATGTTCACATATCTTGGTAGAGTGGGGTATGACTTGAGGATCTACACCCACGGGTTGAGTGAAGACTGATGCTCTAAACTCCACCCTAAATGTACGGGTTATGAATGGGGACTGATGATCTATTCTCCTAACGGTTGCATCCAACATGACTGAGGCTTCTAGGTGAGTATGTGGTTTCTATGAGGGGGTTAGTCCTAGTGAGATAGGATAATGACGTGTTTACCCTCTTGCATGTGATTTTTGGCCTTAGACCCAGGTAATATAAATGTGTGTGATTAAACCCTGGAAAAGTGATGAAATGGTAGGTGATGATAATTGGTGTGAAATGAATTGTAATGGAAGTGGAAATGGCTTTGTCTTTGAACAGGTTAATGGAACCTTAAATTATTACTTTGAAATTATCACTCATATCCCTTTTACATTCACTACTTTTTCATACTGGATATTTTTTTGACACCGTTGGTGGTGGCATACTGAGTTGTATTCACACCCTGCTCGGGCCGCCATTGGGTACCTGAGTAGACTTCATGTTTGCAGGTTAGGAAAAGGGCAAGGGTCCTTGTTGGATAGTTGATTGGACATGGGTATCACTTGGTGGAGGATCCAGACTTGGAGTCGAGACCATTTTGGGGTATTTTGACCGCTGTCTTTATTTTGGACCTTTGTTCACTTTTTCACTTGTAGTAGGACATGGAATATTTATTGATGGAAATTGTTTTTATACATGTTCCTTGTTTATTGATTATTGTTTCTGCTATTGGTTTATTTTTTTTGTAGCTTACTCTAATAAAAAGGGTGTATAGTCTCCCCACATGACCACAAAGACCCCCGATACTAGTCGGTAACCTTTGGCGTATGGGGAGGCACGCTTAAGCTTATGTAACGACCTGACTCAGAGCACCAGTTTAGTGGCTTCCGGGTCGGAGACGTTACAACAGAAATATAGCTAAAATCAGAACAAAAAATAGTTTAAAATAGAAAAAACACTCGGATCTTCAAAAACAATAAGTGATAGACATAATTATACACATATCCAGTGATCCAATCATCTCATATCCATTCTAATCATCCACTTCAATAAACTTATATGAAGATACAAAAGAAAAACTAAAAAATAAAATGTAAATTGGACATATTTATTCAGTTAGTATATATATATAATAATCAAATTGGGCTATTAGGGAATTAGTCAATAAGGGTGTTAGGGCGTTAGGCCATTAGGGAGTTATGCCATTAGGGTGTTATGTTGTTAGGGATTTAGGCCGTTAGGGCATTAGGGTGTTAAAGAGTTAGGTTGTTAGGGCGTTAGGATGTTAGGGAGTTTTTTCGTTAGGGCTTTAGGTCGTTAGGGAATTAGACCATTATGTAGTTATTCCATTAGGTAGATAGGCCATTAGGGCCTTAGTCTGTTATAGTGTTAGTTTGTTAGGGCCTTGGGCCGTTAGGGTGTTTTTCCATTATGGATTTTGGCCATTTGGGAAATTGGGAATTTGACCAATTCACCAATTCTCCATTTATCCAATTGGCCATTAGGCCAATAGGCTAATATGCCATCAGGCCATTTGGTCATTAGGCCAATAGGCTAATATTCCATTAGACCATTAGGACATTAGGTAATTTATATAGTAGTCCATTTGGAAAATTATTTCATTGGGTCGTTAGGCAGTTCGGTCGTTGGGGCGTTAAGCCATTAGAGCCTTTGGTTATAGGTCCTTTCGGTCATTGGCCCATTTGGGCATTAGGCTGTTGGGGCATTGGGTCATTGTGGGGTTAGGTCATTGGATTTTTCATCCATTAGGTCATTTGGCCGTTGGGGCGTTAGTCCATTGGGACATTAGGCCATTTAGACCACTGGGGCATTTTGTGATTTGATTTGTTGGGCTATCCAGGCTTTCGACCATTAGGCTAATAGGTTAGTACGCCATTCATCCCTTAGGCCAATAGGCCACTAGTCCATTGGTCCATAAGGCCATTGGGACATTAGGCCTTTAGGCCACCTAGCAAAATTCCTATCCTCCAATGGGGATTCTAAAATATTATCTATCACAATAAAGTATCCAATTACTGATCATACACTTAAAATTAGAAAACATTAGAGTTTTTAAAAACATAAATTGTTCTAATCTCAAAAAAAAATCTACATTTAAATTCTTAATCAGTATATAACATTAATTAAATAATAATTCTAAAAGAAACACACCTTGTGAATATGATGCATCATGTGTGGCCTTGGATGCTACATCCATTCGGTGTTCCATTGGCTTGCAAAAAATTAAAATTATAATGAATTTAATAATGAAAATAATAGGAAGTAAATAAATAATTTTAGTATAAACCTTCATCATATGATCCCTTGCACCATCACCCGGATGCACATATTCCCACAGTGTTCTAACCTCAGTGATAAATTGTGCATTTACCTCCTTAGAAGTGCGCAACTGTACCTCGAAATCTGAAAACTACTGTGCCATTTGAGCAATAGAAGGACTGACAACCTCAGTGCATGATAATACAGAAAAATGAATCCTCGTTCTGTAGGTCAAGCTTTATCCATGCCTATCATGACCAATAATGTGATGGAATATCTCATCCCTTTGCAAAGGAAGCTGTCGCTGGTCCTCTGGAAGCTATTCTTACTCAGCTTCAAATTAATCCTTTGTAATATTTTAATATATATATATTTATATTTATATATAGATGCATGTAATTATTGTTAATGAGTAGAAGCACTTACTGTAAGAGCTACAACCTCTTGATCATTTTGATCACGTGTTCTCATCCACACCGACAATTTTTCAGTCAGCGCACCTTTCTCCCGTAACTATATACCAATAAAATATAAAAATATAACACAAAAATATATTAGATAATAAATTAAAAATTGAATAATAAATACATCATGTCAGTTCGGATACACATGACGATTCATGAGCCTCTGAGGTGTTCCCGGCAACGCTCGATTCTCAGAATGGCATGCTGACACCTCTTACATTCAATTAATTCTAATATAAAAAATATATAATGTAACAAATTCTTGAAAATATATATACCAAAATAAATACTAGCCGCAACGGCCTTAGTAGAACAATATGAATCTAAGTCATGCCACTGAGATGGGAGAACACCTCTCGGGACGTCTTGAAATTAAATTTATAATATTTCCACATATAACAACATTTTTCCATTAAAACCTGCTGATACTCATTGGGGGAACACTTTCAGATTATTTTATATAAGGAAAAAAATCAAACAAGTAAGTATTTTTTAAACATAGGGAAGAAAATGAAATGGTCTTCTTACCTGAACATTCCTCCAAAGTTGATCTAATGTATCCTAAGGGATAGATTCCCAGTCACGTGTGGTTAATATAAATCGATGTGGGTTGCATATGATATGATAGAGTTGACAAATAAATTCAAGGTCAGTCAGTGCCACATGATGAAAACTCTCATCCAATTAAATATCAAAGGTCGTGTTATAATTCCATGATGAAATGCCCCGACCAGGGGATTTCTTGTGAGGGGAAGTAGTAGTCATGTCTGATCTTGTTGAAAATAATTTTTTACATAATTTGAAAAATGTATATATATATATATATGTGTGTGTGTGTGTGTGTGTGTGTGTGTGTGTGTATTTATGTTATGTAATTACATAATAAAATAAACACAGTTACATTCAGACATTACTCGACCGTGAGATGTAGATGGCTTAGATGGATGATGTGGACCTACTGCATGTTCCCCGGACATGCTTGCAGTCGTCGAAAACATTAGTAAGGGGACCATCCAAAGTGTCAAAAAGATCAATTGGATGGTTTAAAAAAATAAAACTTATATAGTTGTTAATAAAACATAAAGATAATCAGTTAGAGGAAAAATCCAAGAGGGTAAGGAGGTTGGATATTTCTTTAAAGTAAAAATAATGTTCATAAAGATCAAATAATTAATTTGAATAATGAATGTGGAGATAGGGTGAAATCTCTTGAAGATCAGAAGTCCACTCTCAAAATTCTATATCTAGAGTTGGATGTGAAACTAAAAAATTATGGAAAGCACCTATGTTGGATCTTCACAATGTGCTAAGAGAATGGATGTTGCCACAAAAAATTTGAATGTGAATATTACTTTTAAAAATATTCAAAATGGTTGTAAAAAAGATTTTTGAATAATCTCTTGATCAACAGTCAAACAACTCTTAGAAGAAGGTATCCCACAACCCTGAGAAATGTTATTGAATTGAATTTGTTTTAACTATAAGTGTTTGAGTAAAGTAAAAAATTCTTTAAATGTGGTAGGAAAATGTTTCCCATAAATTCACCACATCATCAAGGGTGAATATTTTCATGTTTAAGAATAAAAAATCACCAAATGGAATAAAAAACATTGAGGTTTCCAACCAAAAATAGCAGTCTAGTAAATTTGGTCTGTCTACATCTAAAGATAAGACAAATAGATTTGTTGGCCTCTTTTGGTGTTTCTGGAGATTCAGCCATATTTCTATGGAGTGCTAACATTATATTTTAGCATGTGGAAATCAAAGGACTAAAGTAAGGGGGAGAAAAACCTAAACAAAGAGAAAACACTTTGGATAATAGAAAACAACAAAAAAAATTCAGTATTTTTCTTGCAAAAAATTGCTTTTATTATTTTGGAATCTTCTATGATTACTACAACAAAGTTGGTCACTGCAATGAAGAGGGTTAGTATATACCAATCCAACACAACTCTTATGTCATTGATGGAGAATGCCACAACAAGGGGGGTTGCGAGTGGGGGTAGCGTGGGGCTGGGGCTGGGGGGGCTGTCCAGGGGAGTTTTGATTGGGGGGGCTGTCTATGGGGGGGTTGGTAGTGGGGGGATGAGGGGGTCTTTTCTTAGGGTGGGTGTGGGTGGGGGCCTATCCGGGGGATGGGGAAGGGGCTGTCCAGGTGGAGGTGGAGGGGATTTCTAGTTGAGGGGTTGGGGTGTTGTCTGGGGGGTGGGGGTGGGCTGTCTAGGAGGTGTTGTGCAGGTGGGGGTGGGGGCTATCCGGGGGGTTGGGAGTTGGGGTTGTCCAATGGGGGGTGGAGTGGGGTTTGTTCGAGTCTGGGGGGTTTTCTAGGTGGAGGGGTCAGGGATGTGGGTGGGGGGATGTCCAGGTGGAGGGGGAGGGGCTATGTATGTGGGGTGGTGGTGGGGGATGTCTGGGCGGGAGTTGGGGATGTCCAAGGGGGTTTGAAGTGGGCGCTATCTGGGGTAGGGTGGAGGGTGGAGAGGGAGGGGCTGGGGTGGGGTGGGGGGGATTTCCAGGGGTTCAGGGCTGTCCAGGGGCTGGGGGTTTGATTCTGACTAATAATAAATAAAAAAATTTATGTACCAAATTAGTTATGGGTTGTTTTAAAAAAATTTAAAGGAGGATTTAAACTGAAGTGCAGGAAAACAATTATAGCTTTCATTAAACATGAAAATCTACCATTTCTCCAACAATGGTTTCTCTAAACCAATAAATACCTTCTTCATTTTGAACAATGGTATGTTGATCAAGCTTTTTTCCATCAGAGGGAACAATCTCGGGTTTTTATTTTTAAAATAAATATACTCCTCACTGGGAAATTTTCACAATAACATGCCTACTAGGATTCAAAGGTAATGTAATGAAGAATACTTTCTCCACATGGGATTTAAAAATGAATGGCTCGTTATCAACTCATTCGTTTCTATATAACATATGGGTAAAATTCACTTATGTGAGATGATATTGATCAAATTTACTTCCATTCACATGATCAACCCAATTACACTTTAACAATATGTACTTCAAGCCGTGTGCATATACAAATTCAAGGATGTCTGACAATTGACCATATTAATAACCAAAATCGATAAATGGAAAAATGATTCCACTATTTTTTGTTTCTTGTTTGTTGACAAAATTTATAATGTGAAATCAAAAGATATTAGAATCTATAGCATTATAACGATGAGCCATTATAGATGGACCCTTATCTAGTTAGATAAATTATTCAGTTAGCATGGGGTAACCCAAATCCCTTAGGTTATTGACCTATATAATTCATAGAATTCAATAATGATTTATGTAGATATAAATTTGTATAATACTTCACTCATAATAAAAGTCAATTTATATGTACAAAATCTTTGAATCAATCATGAAATGATGCAAAATGAGATTTTTGAATTTGATACTCAGTCACACGAGACATCTCTTCATTTAGATCATTAATGTGTTTCCTGAAAATGGTAACACGATGTTTAAATGATCAACTTATACAAATAAAACACGTAAAATTTAAATAATAAAAGTGATTTGACACTTACTACATTAGTGGTGCAACTGATAGAGTATCGAATATAATATATCGATGTTATTATATCCACTCTATGTTGTCCATATAAATTATGGTTCCTTCTCCAAATGGACCATCATGAATCCAAGATCGCTTATCTAATTTTCTTCAAAATCCATAAGATATTCTTCAAAAAAAGTAGTATACTCATCAATAAAATAACTATTGGCTATTGATGCCTCCAGAAAAGATCTGTTGCATAAAAATCATTTCAATTTATTTAGATACCGTTCAATAAGATACATCCACCTAAATTGCACTAGGCCAGAATCCATTACATCATAAGTTAGATGAACTGTCATGTGAACCATAACATCAAAAAATTATGGGGGAAATAGTTTCTCAATGTGACAATAAATTAGTACAATTTGGTCCTGGTAACTTTTTAAATCACTCATTCATTTATTTCTTAAACAAATTTATCTAAAAAAATTACTCATCTCAATCAATGGTTGAACAGTATTAGGGGATAAACAATCACAAATTGTGATTGGAATCAACTGTTGGAGTAGTATGTGATTGTCATGAAATTTAAACCCTTACAATTTTATGATCGTTAGATTCACACACATTGAAATATTAGAAGAATAACCATCAGTCACCTTGAGAATATTTATGGAATGAAATTTCACTTTCTCTTTTGTATTCGTCATATACTATGCAGCAGGAATATAATCCTTTTTTCCCTTAGCTAATTGTAAATTCAACTTTTTCGTTAAACCCATTTATTCCAAATCATGATGTGGATTAACATGTTCCTTTTATTTTCCACTGACATCTAAAATGGTCCACAATATATTATCAGAAACATTGTTTTCAATTTGCATGACATCCAAATTATGCCTTAGCATGTTAGTTTTATAATAGGGGAGAGTATAAAATATAATTTTTTTTCAATTGTGAATGTGCTATCTACCTGTACAGTGAATATTATGTAATGGATGAGCCACCAAATCTTGAAATTCTTATATCATGCTGATATTTTCTTCCTCAATCTCTCATAACATTTCGACTCATTTCATGATCTTTAGTGATGGGATGAACTCTCTAGAACCATCAAATGTAACTTTTTCCTTTTAGAACCTATGATGGGGGGGACATCTATGAACCATGTATTCCAATTTTTTGGAATGTTTGATCCATACTGATTTTTTACTTTTATTGCAACAAGGGAATGAAAATTCCCCTTTAATACTCTATCATTATAAATTTTCATAACCCGGTAAGTCATTGATTTTCTACAATAAAGAATCTTGTAGTTTGAACATTTCATTCATTTCACAGTCATAAGTTATTACACCATTCCCCCAAAATTCATTCAACTCATTATTCAATGGATGATAGAAAACATCAATATTGTCCCTTATACTTCTAGTTCCATCAATAAGCGTTGAAATTAATAGAAATTATTGCTTCATACAAAGCCATGGAGGATGATTATATGGAACCAACACCAAGGGCCAGGTGATATGAGTTTCACCAACCATAGAATTAAATGAATTGAAACTATCTGTTTCCAGGCCCAATCGAACATTATGAACATCATTTGAAAATTTGGAGTGTCTGTTATCAAAATCCATTCATGCACGAGAGTCTGTTGAGTGGGTTAACATATCACTTTCCTTATTTCTTTCATTGTGCCATCACATTAAATTAGAAACTTTAGATGACATAAAAAATATTTTCAACCTCAGATTTTGGGGAATGTAATGCATTTTCTTTATGGAAATCAGTTTTCACTGTTTCGTAGTCAGACTTTGATGAGACTGATTTCCCCTATTCTCTTTCCACCTAGAAGCTCCACATACTGGAAAAATATCCAAATGGGAAGTTTCTTTTCTAAACAACATACAGTTGTTTTCACAAGCATCTATGGTCTCATATGTAAAAACTAGGTTCTATGTCAACTTAAAAGCATGGTAATATGAATCAGCAACCATAGAGTTGGCAGGAAGAACCCTTTTCAATAACACCAACAACATGTCGAACAATGTTTTTGACCATTGATTCAAAGTCTTCAATTGAAACAACTCCATGATAAATGATAATTTATTATATGTAGTACATCCTGGATATAATTCCATTTTTTGCATCATCATGTACTTCATAAAACCTCCTTGAATCATGATCTGCACCCGATTGCAGATTTATCTCACCGCTCTCAATATTCTGGATATCAATGCCTTCTGGAGGAAACTCTCGTACCATTTCATTAAGCATTTCATGCATTGGATAATTAATCCTTTCATCAATATCCATATTAACTATATCTATATTTTGAAAACGAATATATTATTCCCCATGATTAGTCCAACTCTACTAATTTTGCAAAAATCTTTCAAGAATAGGTGCTCCCTCAAGGTATCTCTTGTGAATTGATATCTTTTTGCACATTTTCTACATGGAAAACTAATATAGTCACTTTTAAATCCTCTAGGGTACTCAATTAACTGAATAATTCCCTTGAAATATTATCTAGACATTTGATTTGGAAGATCAATCCAAATATTATCCATAACAATATTTTTATAACAAACATTTACAAAAAACTTTATATTAAATGAATTTTTCATATCAAATATATTTAAAATAAAGAGTGACCAATTTCATGTGCACCATTGATAAAATAAACAATTTATATCTCCAAATATTAAAATAGAGAATAGATAATGGAATGGAAGTGAAAGCCCATGTCATCTCCACAATGTTGGTATGGTAAATCTAATGATGATTCTATATTCAAGAAACTATATTGATAATAAATTTGGTATATAATTCCATAGAGTGAACATTTTTCAAGAAAGGAATATTATAGCTATAGAAAATCATTATTCAAACATCTGGAATATTAATTTTTCTTCACAACAGCATACTTTTGCACAATCCTTGGTTAATCTTAATCCTAAGGTAACTGATTGGGTCATCCACAACATGCTTGCTAGCATTGAGCTGTGAATTTTAGGTTTGGTTCTCAAATGTGTTTCCATAATGTGTCTCACACTTATCATATTCTCTTCCAATGAACATGATCATTTCGGTTCCCTTCATTATATTTTTCATCATATTATGTAGTTGGATATATCATGGGTTATTTTTAATTACATTACCTAACTCATTTGATCAGATGGGTGGGGGAGTCGATCAGTTAAGAAACAAAATATATTATATATTGGGTATAGTAAAAAATAGCAAACCAATATGAACAATAAGGAATCTGTGGTCCACTAATATCATAATTCATAAATTTTGATACACTATAATAAAAACATATAAAGAAACTATAAGTATAGAAGGTCAAATGCTAAATAAAAAAATGAAACAAAACTTATAACTTGCATTCGTATGTGGTACATGAAATAATTCATCAAATAAAAATCTAGAACTCTCAACTTTAGTGACTTAGTTAATGGCTGCCAATAAAAAACTTAAATAATTAATGATGAAAGTGTCCAAAATAAATTTGTGACGAACAGTCTTCTAAAACTCATAGAAAATTTATCCTCGTAAAAATAATTTCTCACTGCCCCTTGTATTCATAGTGCCTTTGTGCCATCAGATGAAGTAATGATTAACCGTCAAAGATAGAAATAAATCACTAATTTATGGAAAAATAACTAATATATATCAAGAATAACATCAAATATATTCAATTATAGAACAAAAAAAATACAAATCTATCTTGACATGTGTTATCAGTAGAGAATATGTGGGACAATGAAAGTGATGCCCCGTGCTGAATGACATGGTCCAAGACAGTGTTCCTCATGGCCTCAAGCAGGTCTCCTTTTATGCAAGATGATTGTTACTAGCATTAAGGGTCTAAATGTTATCAATGCATAAAATATACCCTTGGTATCAATAAATAATAGGATAAACAATAACATAATAGAGTCAATAAATAATGAAAAATCATAATTCATGGTAGGAATCTCAAGTCATATTGTAAAAACCCAAATACCCCAAGGTGTTAGGTCTATAAAATTGTCAGAAATAACAAGAATGTGAAAAAATATTGATACATCAATATAAATTCCATCCCAATTCTACCTCTAATCTCCATTATCTGTATCCTAACCCCAATCGTCGGGGCCTTTCCCTTCTATCCCAGACTATGAAGTCTTCACATGCATCAAGATGCCCATGCATGGTGGGAATATGAAAGTATTAAGAAACAACCAATTTTTCCTTTCCACATGTGCAATGGTATAAGAGTTTATGTTGTTATAATAAATAAATGTGCATGAAATAAAACACACATCCATGTTCGGAGTGTTCATGCGCTAAACCAACATTGGCTCTGTGATGGAAATATAGTTATGAAAAATTTCATGAACTTAGTCAACCACAATGTCATGTCATATATTACAAAACATAAAAAAGGTAAGAGTATCAAGTCAACCCATATAAGTCCATCAATCCCCATATCTCTCTTAGTTAATCCATAAGGAAAATACATTTGTAGGCTCTCTTGGGCCTTCGTATCCCAAAATTATGTCTCAAGTCATGTCCTTGAATTCCATAATGCCCCATTGTCACCTCAAGGTTCATATCACATAAGCCTACAATGACACTATGTGATGCTAAAAAAATACAATATACTTCATCATCTATCTCAATCCATTATCCAGGGCACATACATCACCATATCACACTCTCCCTTAAGGGATACTATGCCAGGATGAGTATACCAGTAATATTGGGACCACACATAGAAAAAAAATATAATATACAAAGTACGTCACATTGAAACATGGAATATAATATAATATAAATTAACAACATAACATATTAATAATAACATAGAGTATTGAAACACATTTGATCAAACTCAAACATGGGTCTCATGGGCTATGCAAGAACACAGATGTGCTCAAACCTCAAACATTTTCTCATGGGATACACACACAGAGACATGTGATAAACTCAAGAATGGTATAAATAAAATAACAACACAACTTAATATCAATCCATTCAACATATACATGGACTCTAAATTGTATGAAACTTCCAACCTCAATTAAAGTGTGAAGTATTCTCATAAAAATACTACCAACACATGTTGTTTCATAATTCTTCGTGCACAAAGACCCGTATACACATGATCTTCCATTTCCACACTTTTTATTCAAACACAATATTAATATAATCCTCATCCTTGCCAAATTTGTGTTGTAAATTTCTCAAAATTAAAACCCAATAATGGAAATTAGAGCATACCTGATAGTGCGGAAAATTCATAACTGAGAGGAGCTGAAGGTGGTGTTGTGAGGGAGAGGAGGGGCAGCTAAGGGGAGCCGGAGTCGAAGGCGGTGTGGCGAGGGAGGGGATGGGTGGTGATAGCGGTGGGGAGCTGGAGGAAGAGGCAGTGAGGTGGCGGTAGTGCAGGGAGGAAGGGGATGGGCATTGCAGTGAGGGAGAGGATGGGAATCGACGGAGGCTGGGAGCCAATGGTGAAGGTGGTGTGGCGTCACCAGTGTAGTGAGGGAGGGAACGAGTGGCTGCGGTAGGGAGGTGAAGGAGGGTACATGTTGCTTCGGGTGGTAGGGTTTGGTATCGTGTGTGTGTGTGTTGGGTGGAGGGGGGCCGTTGGGGTTTTTTTGAGAATCCTTGTGACCGCCGTTGGCGGTCTCTATGTCGCCTGTGTAGGGGGTCTTCAAAGCCTCCATTTATAGCAGTTTTCTGATGTCGACTTCTCCATGGTGATGGTGGAATCTGTGTTTGTCTGGAGGCCATTTGCTGAGGAACTCTGGAATCAACTCATGTTGATGATAGATATGGAACTATGATGTCCATACAGCTTCATACAACCCAATGTTTCACAAACCGGCTTCAAATTCCTCTCATGTGTAGTGTACTTAGTATTCCCATGCCCATTCACTTATGATGTTTCACATGGGCTTTAAGTACCAAGCCTTATACCATCCCACAAAGTCATTCCTCATACTTCTTTGGAAGGTACTATCATGGTGGGTAGGGAACTCCTCCATCTTTGGCCCATTATTTGTGATTGTCACTATCCTCCCATTCATAACATAGAAATATATGACATGATTATATCTGTTAGTGTGGACATGAACATTGATGTTGTATCACTGAAGGCTATCTTCAAGCATAATCCTTTACCGCGATGAATTTTCTTCGAAACATGGGATGTAAACTTCATTGGTAACCTGATGTTCCAGAATTGTAGGTTGTCACTTGGAATTTAATCCTTCTGCAACTTCATCATCAATCCCAAAAGAATCTAAATTTCTGATACACCCCTCCTAGAGTGAAGTATCTAAGGGTTCCTGATCATCTCCACTCTTCATGAAGAAATGGAGTCTATGATCTCAACAATATTGTGTAGAACAAAAATGTTTGTTGAGAATGTAAATCCAAAGGTTTTTGTACCAAAGAAAAATGGTTTGGCATGAAAAATGTTATTTTGTGTCCAATATTTGATTTTGGTGATGTAAAATTTCCCAAATTTCACAAAATTAGAATAACATATGAATCAATATTTGTGAAAAAGGGTGGTTGAAACTCTGAGTTTTTTCATGGAATATTCAATATTAAGCACTTTATAGTGGTATTGTTATCATGTATAAAGCCATGGTACCATATTTATGTCCCCCTCTGCATAATTATAGGCTTGGTTCTAGGCCTCCATGTGCACGCAATGTGCCCTGCGCACCGAAGACCATTTTTTTCATGAAACTCATTAAATTAACCCTTCTCTTCAGTGTTTCCCTTGGAACCTGACCTTCTAGTACCCATTAAATGCATATTTTTATTGGGGAATGTTTTGGCATCAAATATCACACAAACCCACAGTAGGCCGTCATTGGGTAAATGGAAGTAACTATCCGACTGAACGGAACATCATGAGATGACTAGGGATGGTGTGCACATGTTTCCAAGTGTGGATGCAACATATAAATCCATGTCAAAGGCCCATACATCCCCAATAAAATGTAAAAGGGGAATCTTCTACACCTTCAACACAAAATGGCGCCGCATGGTGCATGTATGTTGTTCCTTTAGTGAGCAATAAGATATCAATTGGGCTTTTTCAAACTCCCTCACCACAGCCCATATCACAACTATGTAGAAACCCTCTTATTCACCAAAAATGTTACACTCAATTTCCAATGTATTATCTTATATATTAAAGTTTACCCCACCCCCTATGTTGGGGTAATACTATGGAAGTCGAAGTGGTTCTCTACTACACATAAAAATGGTCGTCCACGAAATTGCGAATGAATGAAAACCTCAAGGTATAAGATATTGCACGATAGGTTACCTGCATATACTCCCTTGAGTGGGATCATAGTTACTTAACCATCTCAAAACTACTTTCATCCCAATGCAGGTGCACACGAAATACCGACTTGTGAGCACCCCTAGTCTTGGGTGAAACTCAATCTTGCGCTCAACCCTGAATTTTGTGTATAGAACTCCAATCTTGTGAAAATCCCATATTTGATACTCGGTATATTTTTACTTTGTCAAAACACAATTTCTGAGCACCTATTCTATGAAACCCTCACACCTTGTGTTCTCCCCTTGCACATATCCCTCTAGTATTTTTCATAACAACTACTTGGTCCCTCACAAGATGTACCCTATTCCCCTTGTTCATGTGTTTACCTACTTTTTTATTTTCAACCTAGGTATTCTAATAACTCTTTCTTTTCTGTATAGGGACACTAATTTGGGACTCATGAGTGATGCCTCCTCCAAGTCATTACAGATTGCATTGTTGAATCCATCCCCTTCCCAAGGGTTGATGACTCATGGTTTTGTAATCCCAATGGGTGTGGAATGAGTTCACTAATATCCATGATGGATGACATAAAACTATATAGAACCATCATCCTCAACACATGACATTAAACTATGATCTCACCTTGTCTACAAAATTCAGGACACCCCATGTACGAGTGACACATAATGGGATCCTCCTCACATGGAATGAAATAATTCGCACAAGGAAAGTCATCCTCTAGGGTATCCCTCATGGATTAAAACCTTATCCTTTCTTGTATGAGGAAACACATTTTCCCCTCCTTGCCTTCCCCCTATATGAGGTTCAAATAGGTGATGGGAACCCCAAACCTTTCCACTTACCACACTCACAGAACCCCATCCCTCTTCATTTGGAAGTTTTTACCATGAGAGGCTTCCAAGTGTAATCCCCACTCACAATTAGTGAGATCCTCCTCACACGGAATGAGATCCTCTTATGGAAGTTTCCATTCATAAGACCCATACCATCTCTCATTGGCGAATCATTCATGGCCTAATAGTCAAGTCTACTTCTTACTTTTATTTCTCACTCCAATCATGACTCATGTGGGCATAGAAAATAGTAGCCACCATGAAACCCATCCAGCCTCAATGTCGCGCTTCAATGTGTAATCACCAACCATATGGTTTTTGGCCATCCTACTTAGGAATAATCTCCTACACATCTTATCAAACTACAATGGATTTGATTCCCAATCACTTGGGATACGTAGGAAGCCTCTTTGAGGTCGAAACCCAACAATTCACCCACTCCATCCATTCCATATAATCATTCCACAATCCATCGTTACTTTACAAGAGCTTCCACATCCAAAAGTAATCATTCCATCCATCTAGGTCATTCCAACACATAAGCCCCATCTACATCAATACTACTCTTAGTAATACCCAGGAAGGGCCCATTCATAATCTCCATACAATACAACACAATCCAACCAAGATAAATCCTCTTAAAAAGGTTGTATCCCATAAGTAAGACACACAACATTCATCAAACTACATTTGTTTTTATCCTTGTATTCTAAATAATGTACATAGGAAACCACTTTGAAGTTCAATCCCCACCAATGTTAAACCATGGTGTCCCCATCAAAAGGGGTTCACATCCCTAGTCCACCTCTAGTGGTCAACAGTCCAACCATAATAATGTGACATCTAAACATTATGGGACACACCAACTGAGTCTTCCCCCCTTGTGTGTTATGATCCATCCATCTATAAACCATTCAGGTGCTCTTTCCCAGAGATGTACCTCAACGATTTTCCTCATGGCCTATTCAGATCATCCATATCTATAGGATGTCAAACCCTAGATCTACCCCAATGGGGTGTTCTAATCCATCCATCAATAAACTATTTTGGTGCTCCATCCTTGGAATGTAACTCCATGATCTTCATCCATGTGGAATCTTGATTATCCATCTCTATAGGAAGTTAAACCATGGATCCACCCTTATAGGGTGTTCTGATCTATCCAACGGTAAACCCTGTAGATGATCCCTCCTAGAGACGTATCTCCCCAATACACCCCCACCGGGAATTCTGACCAGTTCTACTCTGTCTCCATAAAATTTTAATCTTGTGACCTATTGTTTCCTCTAGAAATGGGAATTTCCTCCTTGATTTAAGGTTCATACATTCCAAGTGGTTTCTAAAGGGTTTGTTCTTAGAACCGGAAACATCCAATGATTCTATATCCATTTGGACCTACTTTCTAAAGGTAGTTGATCATTAGTTATGGACTGATGAGGCATAAGAATTTGCATTGGTCGAGAGGATAGGAGGTCGGACTCATCACACCCTTTTGGGGGGAATTATTTTCTACTCCGGGACTCTCTTTATAGATTTAAGTTATTTTTGTGAATCCTTATTACATTACAAAGTATGAAAATGAGCTATCCTTTGGATCTGACAATAAATTATTAGTATGAATGGGATTTAGAGAATATTTTATATGTATTCGAGGTTCTTCATCGATAGAGAATCATTTGTATTTGTTAGATATTCTTAGTCAATGGAATCCTTTGACACATTATATAGAAAACTCTTGGTCATTATGATAGCCATACTGGTTTTAATGTCACTCAGTGGGGCACTTGATGTTTATTGTCATTCAGAAGGACATAGATTATTTCAGATTTTGGATCGTACCCGCAGATGGGATACATACGTATCCTTTGTTTTAGAAAAAGAATCAGAACGCACAGATTTCGAGTAAAGAATTATGAGGTTTATGCATGATTGATGGCTCAAAGAAATATTTCATAATTACTTTTACACTCTAAGCTCACGTGAGTCATGATCGGTGTGAGAATCAATAGGTATTGGTAAAACCAGATAATTATGCCATGAATGATGAAATTATAAGAAATGATTTGGGGCTTCTATATGTATGACTCCCAGATAGATGAAGATTAGGATTTACTTTAGGGAAGAAACCCGAGAACAAGGCCCATAAAGGTATATGTGCTTTATGGAGATTTGGATACTTAACTTAGGACATAATCCGAAGAAGGATGCCCAAATTAGAGAGGACTTATGATTTCATATTACTCCTGAGATGGAAGCTGAAATAAAAAGTAAATTATGATTGGTTATGGGAAATTATTATTGGGGCTTAATCTTAAAGAAGAGGCCCAGGTTAAAGGGAATTATGACTGGGGATTAATCCTGAAAAGGAAGAACAGGTTAAGAGAATTTGGATTTTGGGATCTTGGGGCTTACTCTTAAGGAGGATGCCCATATTAAAAGAATTGTGGTTCTGGCTTACTCTTGAGGAGGATGCCCAAAATTAAGGGAACTTGAAGACCAGGGCTTACTCATGAAAAGGAGGCCCAAGTTAGGGGACTTGAGGCTTACTCCTAAGGAGGGTGCCCATATTTGTGATTCTGAGATTGGGACTTACTCTTGAGAAGGAGGTCCAGGTTAATGATCCTCTCATCTTTAAAGGATGAGGTTGAATGAATGAAATCTCTAACCTTAGTGACATAAAGATATGTAAATCACTAGGTTTTAAAAAATGTTCCATAGAATTCCTTATAGATAAGGAAGACAACAATAGAACCATGCCATAAATGGCTTTGAAGAGGGTATTAAAGGATAAATTTTGAAGAGGATATGTGGATTTGAATAAAGAAAGTGAATAGGCAGGAGAGGAACCCAATAAGAGAGAGGCACGCAAGTCCTGCGTGGGTGTTCACGTCCTGTTCGCACAAGTACACTTGTGCGACACATGGTTACTTGTGCGATGGTCATCCCTTAGGGTAATACTTGGGAAATACTTGGCTCAGGCCCTTAGTATTATCCGTAAAGTCTTACAAAAGAGTGGTGCACAAGTTTTATTGAAGGGATAAGGCTGTGCACAATTGTGGCCATTTCCCTTAAGGGTCGGACACTTAGGTGCACAAGTGTTGATAGGTTTCAACACGTAGGCCTTGTTTCCCCTGTTTAGAGCTTCCATTCTAGGTAATAAATTACTTTATAAGTGTTTGGAAGACTTCCAGAAGATACTAGGGTGACGAGAGATCAAATATGAGTTTTGGAATTTTTCCTTCATTTAAATGGGGGGCCCACAAGGTGTATTTATAGGCCAGGGAAGACCTTGGGTGAAAATCAAAGAGGGCATGCAAGTCACCTGCATGACCACTATTTGGAACGCAAGTATACTTGTGCAACCATGATGAAACTTTCACGACCCAAGTGGGAAGAAATCCTTCTTCATGCCTTTGTCTATTTTTGATGTTTCTTCAAATGATGAATCACATTGGACTAAGGTATTTCCCTTTTTCAGTCGTTAGACTTTGTGACAGAAAGTAGAATCATCAAAAGTCCCCCCACAGAGTTGGATCCGGAGTGAAAAGAGGATTTGACTCTGAGGAAAAAAAGAGAAACCAGTGGTCTTTGTGGTTATTGGAAGTTTAAAGTCATGCATGTCGAACATAAAAAGGCTAATGTTTAAGGTCGAATATCTTTGACCGAATGGATTAAAATTGACTCAATTCCTTGATAATTTATCTGAAAACATATTATCATATTCAAGTATGGAGGAAAATATATAAACTATGACTTAAAAAATTTTGAATCTGAGGAATGATATGAAAAAGGGATAAAAGTAATTAGAAGACATATTTCCCAAGAATGATGTTACCACTATTTAACAAACCCGTTAGGGGGTTGAATTATGAAAGGCCGCCTACGGGCATTGGCTGTATAGTCAAATAATATCATCTCTTGGCTGACAGGTCCGTTATGTATACTACTTATGCAAGGCCTCCTAAGGGAACATGCTGCATAGTCAGGAAAAGGAACTCTCATATATTTACATTTCTACCGCTAAAAATCCAGTGTAAGGTTATGGAGATTCAAATTTTACAAAGCATAGAGTTTTGTATATGGAGAGAGGTACTTGAATATAGAGAAGATATTTCCAAACAATATTCTCTAAGAACTGGATGAATGTCACTCCTACGAAGGTCTGACCCAAACGTAGCGAAGGAAAATATAAACCATATACTTGAATACTTTTAGATCATGAAAAAGAGTATGGGAAAAATATGATAGGGATGGCTATTTTTGTGGATCTTTATATATTATCTTTAAGAAAACTAATGATAAAAGTGTTTTTCCTCCCAAGAATGAAGTTACCATTATTTGAAAAACCCGTTAGGGGGTTTTATTATGCAGGGCCACCTAAGGGCATTGGCTGCATAGTCAAATAATATTATCTTTTGGCTGAAAATTCTGTTATGTAGACTGTTTATGCAAGGCCGCCTCAGGGAACGTGCTGCATAGTCACACAAAACAACTCTCAAAAAAATTGGACATTTTTTGACCAGAAGTAAAGAAAAGGGTTATGGAGATCTAAAAGTATTTAAGGTTAGGAGAATGAAAAATGAAAATGGGTATTTTCCAATTCATGAAGGAGATACATTGGTCAATGCTAACCATAATCATGTTGTGGATGGTTCCTGAATTGAAAGGTTGGACTTCACTACATATTCCATAAGGATGAGAATCAAACCATACGTAGTTCTTGAAATACAGTTTAACATCATGTGGGACGAAAGTATGGGAAATCTCAGTTTAGGGTCATAGAACTTGGACCATTATAATGAATACACAGTGTGTGTTTTCATAGGGACTTTTCAGCCAGGGGACTATAAGTAAAACTTGGGGTTATGCCTAAAGACATGGGGCTAGATTCGCGGGACACTAAAACATTCCAACATATCCAATAAGTATGAGAATCAAGCCGCATGTAGTTCGTGAAATACCCTCTGTACAGATTTGGTTTGTACGTATGAAGGGTTAAAGGGGACTTTAGTGCAATGATGGTTTGACCCAAGATAAAAGGTTCAGGGATTTCCATGTATGCACGTAGTCTTTAGAATATAACATTATTGGAGATCAATGTAAATAATGATTCACTATCAGGTGAGGGTGTCAATGAATATTGTAGTTTATTGTCATACAAGAAAAAAGTGTGAATAGTTTAAGGTCATATGCATGGATCGTGATGAACCAATGTAAAAAAATTGGTTATGGGGGTTGCTTTCACAGATCAACATCATTTGAGACAGAGGTGAACTGATTTAAAGATATTGGTTTGGGGATTGAACCTCATAAGGTTGCCTACATACCCATCCTAGAAGGCAACGATCAAAGTCTGCGTAGTTCAATTAAAGAATAAATTAGTAATCAAGTTGTTTTTGAGAACAACAACCTAAAAAATGGTGTTGGGACTTCGACATGGTTAGAGTCCCAGAGAGGGTCTTATGGTTGAAGTTTACTCTAAGCTCATGTGAGTCATACTTAGTGTGAGAAACAATAGGTAGCAACAACCTTAACGATGCACATTTTAATGTCATGTAGGACATATGAAGGAACTATGTGGTTTAAATTCTTGCAGTTAGGACTATTGGTGTTGCACAGTTTAGTGTCATGTAGCAGGGAAAAAATATAGTTTAACGTCATGTAGGACGTATTAAGGGAATTTTTTTAGTTTTATGTCATGTAGGACGAATGATCAGTACAATTTAACATCATATAGGACAAATATAGGGACACAGTTTAACATCATGTTGGACATGAACACAGTTTTACGTCATGTTGGACAATAAGGGTGATGTATAGTTTAGTTTCCTGTAGCTAAGACGGTGGGGAAAATAAAGTTTAATGTCATGTTGGACAAAAGGGGGACTATGTAGTTTAATGTCTTGCAGCCAGGACAACACAGTTTAACGTCATGTTGGACGATATGGATACAAATAGTTTAAGTTCATATGCATGGATCATTCTGATGTATTTTGTGTTTATAAAAAATACTTATTTAGTAATATGGCATTGGTTGGAGTAGTGATGAGTTCTCCATCCATTGAGATTAAAGAATAAGCTCCATTGGAGTAGACCTTATGTGTTGAATAAGGTCCTTCCCATTTTGTCTCCAAATTGGGATGTTTCTTTCCTAGTATCATTGGAGTTCTAAGAACCAATACCAACTCTCCCTGAACGAATGAATGAAGACAAACTTTTTTGTTGAAAGATCATGCTATTCGATTCTGATAGACTTCCAAGTGGTGTAGGGTGCACAATCTTTTCTCATCTAACCGTTCCAATTCATCCAATCGCTTTCGAGATTGTTCATCTGTAGATGACTGATCACAAATGGATACTCTGAGTGAGGGTAATTGAATCTCAATGGGAAATACTTCTTCTATTCCATATACCAATGAATATGGAGTTTTCCGCGTTGTAGTGCGGGTGGTGGTCTGATAGGCCAATAAAACTTGAAAGAGTTTATCAGGCCATGATTTCTTATCTTTATTCACTATCTTTTGTAGTATGTTTGAAAGAGTATTTTTGAATGCTTATATCTGGCCATTGGCCGCTGCATGACACCAAGATGAATGATTGTATTTGATGTTGTATTCTTGATACAACTTCCTCACCTCGGATGAACAGAAGTTGGTGCCATTGTCCGCCAATATGGTATGAGGGATACCAAATCTGGTAATGATGTCAGACTTGATGAAGCTAAAAATGCTTTTAGAACTAACTTCTTTGAGGGCCATTGCCTCTGCCCATTTGGAAAAGAAGTAAGTAGCAGTAAGAATGTACATAGACTGCATGGATGTAGTTGAAGGGTAAGGTCCCACCACATCCATTCCCCATGTGGCAAATGGCCACGAGTATTTAGCTGTATAAAGCAATTCTGGGGGTTGATGAATAAAGTTGGCATGTACTTGGAAAGAATGAAACTTCTTTGTGAAATCAACACAATATTGTATCATTGAAGGCCAAAAGTATCCAAGCCTTCGAATTTGATCAGATAGTCTGTGTCCATACTGATGGGCACCACAGATTCCTGCATGGACTTCTTTCATGACAGCCATTGTCTCTTCACCATCAATGCATCTGAAGATAAATCCATCAAAAAATCTTTTGTAGTGAATTTTATCTAGGTGATCCGGGATATCATAAAGAGTAAAATTAACCACACGTTTCAGGATTTGTTCTTTCCCAGCTCTATCAGGTGGAAGTGTTCCATTTTTAAGGTATTCTCTGATAGGTGTCATCCATCTTGTAGTATGACCATATGGTTCAGGAATGGGACTAATTTCATTGATTTCCTCTGTTCTGATTTGAACATAAGGCAAAATTGTACGACGGTGGGCAATATTGATGCTTGTCTCGTCTTGATTTGGATCTGCCAGAGCGGTGGCTATATTAGCCAGTGCATCATCTTGGGCATTTTGTGATCTCGGGACATAAGAAAATGTTGTTTTCGAAGGAAATTCTGCCATTAAATCTCTGACGTAATCATACAAAGGGATTTGTTCTTCTTTTCTAATTTCATAATCCCCATTGAATTGTTTGATTACCAGTTCTGAATCACCTTTCACCTTTAAGTGATTCACTTGTGCTAGAAGCTCCAACTCTAATTCTGTGATAATAGCTTGGTATTCTGCATCATTATTTATAAAGCATCCCAACAATGAGAATGAATAAGGTAGCACTGCATTTTTCGGGGAAATTACTACAATTCCTAACCCAACTTTGTTGAATTTAGGATCTTCGATTTTCTTCCCTGTTAGACTTCTGGAAGCACCATCAAAGTACCTTTCCCATGTTTGAAGACTATCTTGAATAGAAAAGACTTCCTCATCAAGAAGTTCAATATCTGAAGATGTATCTTATACTTAAGGATGTTCATCAAGGAAATCAGCCAAAGCTTGGCCCTTTATTCCCTTTTGAGGAACATAATGAATATCAAATTGCTACAAAATAACTTCCCACCTTTCCAGATGCCCTGTAAGCATTGGAAGACTAAGGATGAATTTGAGCGGGTTATTGAGAGATACTAATTGTACCTAGTGATGTTGCAGGTAGTGTCTCAACTTCTGAACTGCAATGATTAATTCTAGGCAGCACTTCTCAATATTTCAATATCAGGTTTCTGGTTCAAGAATAGTTCAACTGAGAGAGTAGAGGTTATTTTCATACCCATAATCATTCTTCTGAGCAAGAAGGGCACCCAATGATCGCTCTAAAGCTGTCACATAGAGGATAAGTGGTCTTCCTTCAACAGGTGGCATTAACACCGGTGTAATTAAGAGATATTTCTTGAGAATATCATATTCTTCTTGACATTCTTCTGTTTACTGGTAAGTGACTCACTTCTTTGTCAATTTGGTGAAGGGTAAAAATTTTCCTGCTAAATTGGCGATGAAACGCCGAATATAGGCTAAGTGTCCTTGAAGTCCTCTCAATTCATTAAAATTACGAGGAGGCGACATACCAAGGATTGACTTTGTCTTCTCAGGATCGACTTTGATACCATGACGGAGTACAAAAAAGCCAATAAATTTTCTGGAGGTTACCCCAAAAGCACATTTTAATGGGTTCATCTTCAAATTATGTTGCCGAAGTTTGTGGAATATGATTTCCAAATCAGCCAAGGGATTAGAAAGTTTCCTAGATTTAACAACCAAATTGTCCACATAACATTCAAAAAACTTCCCTAAAATGGGTTTGAAGATATGATGCATGGTATGCTAATATGTTGCGCCTGCATTCTTTAGGCCAAAGGGCATTACCCGATAGCAAAACACACCCTAAGGGGATCTGAAGGTTGTAGATTCCTCATCTTCTGGAGCCATTCGGATTTGATTATATCCTAAATATCCATCCATGAAGGAAAGTGATTCATAGCCAGTTGTTGCATCAATTAAGAGTTATGTTATCAGAACTGGAAATCATCCTTAGGACAATGTCGATTAAGATCTATGAAATCGATGCAAACTCTAATTTTTCCATTCTTATTTTTCACAGGGACAATATTAGCCAACCACTTGGGATATTGAACTTCTCTGATGAAGTTAGCATTGATAATCTGTTCCACTTCGGCTTCAATTTTGGAAGCACATGTTGGGTGTGTTCTTCTTGTGGATTGCTTAAATCCTCGATGTTATTCTGGAAAACCCAAATGATGAGTAGCAACATCAGGATCAAACCCTAGAATCTTTGTATATCTCCAAAAAAATATATCTCGATTTTTCTTTAAAAATGATGTCTACATCTCTTTCTCTTCAAGAGTCATGGCCACACTAATTAATGTGGGGCGTGGATCTTCTTTTATACCCAAGTTCATTTCTATGAGTTCATCCACAGTGGTAGATATACCCTCTTCAAATGCTGGAGGACCATCCCTGAGATATTCATCTTCTTCTTCAACATGTGTAATTTCTTCTATTTATAATTGCATAGTAGATGATGTAGTAGAATTTCCATAACCAGAAGAGATGTTAAAACTTGAATATCTTGAAGAAGAAGCTTCAATTTCTGACCTGATTGATGATGAAGGGTCATCCTTGGGTAATAAAGAGGAGATGATGGATTGAGAATCGACATTGTCGTTCACCTCTGACATTGCTATAACTTCTTCTACCCTGCTTGGTGAAGTATAGACTTGCTAGATTTCAGAAAATGAAATAAAGACATCCCCATTTGAGCTTTCATCATTCCATGTTGAATCACCAATTTCTCCTATGTTGTCTTTCTTGATTTCTGTAATTGGAATTATGGAGGTTTCCATAAGAGTATTTTTATTTGGGTATATCCTGTCAATTTGACTGATAGGCAACACATAATCTGCACTCACATGTGTAAATGGATTTACTGGAATCTTTTCCAAACCAATGGAGCATTAACCTTGGTAACCCCCCTTGATGTGGATTTCTCCTTACCCTTCATGTGATAGAATTCCGCCTCAATGTATTGAGATTCACATGTTTTGAATGGGGATTTATCACCATACAATATCCTAATTTGACCATCGAAACAATATTTGAGACATTGATGGTATGATGAAGGGATAACCGCATGTTGATGTAGCCAGGGTCTTCCAATCAAGATGTTGAAGGCTGTGTCATGATCAATAACCATGAAATCTGAATTGGATACAAGATCTCCAAACTGAGTTATGAGTGTAATCTTGCCCAGTGGTTCTTGTTCATTTTTATCATATCCTTGTAACATCAAAGTAGAAGGAGAGAAATCTGATTATGTGAGACCCAATCGACGAAGTGTACGAATGGGAATGAGGTTGACACCCGAACCATTATCAATGAAATCTCTTTGGACGTCTACGCCATTGACATTTACAGATAAGTATAAAGTTCTAATATGTCCATGCGCGACATCGTCTTCGTCTTTATCTGTGAAAGATATCACTGCATGAAATTCAGCATGATTATTCTCTACATGGTAGACGTCAGCTATAACAATTTCGGTTTCAAATTCCTGAGGACTTGACAAAGCCTCGATGAGTGCCTCCCAAATATCCTTTGATAAATTTAAGTAATCCAAAATTGATAACTTGGCAGGTACTGGGGACAAGTGTTTCAATACATCATACTTTTTATCCAAAGGTCTGTGTTTCCCAACAGGAACATGTGGTTTTGCAGGTAACTTTGAAGTTGATGCTTTGAAGTAGATTCATCTTGTATTGGGGTAGGAGTTGGAAATACTGCTGGATTGGGAAGATTAGACCAAATAGGTATATTTACTTGCTGAGAGGAAGAATGAGAAACCTCTAACCGATCCTCCAGAATAAATGTTCTAGGACTGAGTCAGCTATTGGTGTAAGAATTTTTTAGTTCTTGTTGAGCCCGTTGAAGAGCTCTGCCACGAGTTTCTGCTGCATACACAG
This sequence comes from Viscum album, assembly GCA_963277665.1. Taxonomy (NCBI): domain Eukaryota; kingdom Viridiplantae; phylum Streptophyta; class Magnoliopsida; order Santalales; family Viscaceae; genus Viscum; species Viscum album. Next base: position 532,043,969 of record OY728146.1, read on the forward strand.
TTCAACCATGGGTAGAATTAGAATAGTGGCTTCTGGGATATCCATGTCTTCCTCTGTCTCCCAGACCTCTGGAACTCCATTTAATTCCTTTGTTTGATACAAGTAATTTAGGCTCATCAAAATCGAAACTCCGACTGGCATAAGGATATGTTAAATGAATCATATTAACCGAACCAAAGATCAACTCTTAATCTGATGAAGACTCTTCCTGATTAACCAATTTAGCCTTTGCCGTTTGGTGGGGTGGTTCCTATGGCTTCGAAGTAGATGGCATAAAATCTTCCAGAGTCAAAGAAAATTTGTTCTTTGACACGATCTCATCTTCTTCTGATTTCTCTTCTTTCTTTGAATTATGCCATTTCTTTGAGTATTTTCCCTCAGATGAAGAGGGTTTTGATGTGACATTAATGGTAGAAGACACAATTGGTTTCTTAAATTGCATTTTCAAAATGGAATGAGTTCGGTTGATCATTTTTTTGACCATCCAATCATCATATTTATGCGCATTTTTGTTCTTGACTTCTTTCCACTCACCTTATTTTTATAGATTTATAGCAGAAACACATGCTACCTGAGCTGAAGAATCATTCAATTTGACTTTTCCTAGGTACACCATTTTTTTCAGGAGTTCTTTGAAGAAAAAAGACTCATGAATGGTATTCCCCAACATCTGATGAAATGGGAAATTGTTGGGACAATCTTCATCTCCTTCCTTGTTCTGTCTCTTGGGCCTTGGAAATTGAACGAAATTATTTTCCAAAGACGAAATGATGTTACCAGGAACTTGTTCATTTCATAATGAGTAAACATTACTCTTCAGATCCTCAAATTGTTCCCGTCCTTGATCTCTTTGATAATCATGACGAAACAACCGCTATTTTTGATGCTCAGGAGGTGGAGCCCTTTGATAAGATGATGGTTTTGAAGTAGAAGTAGGTACATGTGCTTTTTTAAGCGTAACTGTAGTTGTCTCTTCTTTACCCACACTCCCTCCTAGAGCTGATTTAATTACACGAGTTTTATCCTTAGTATTCGTAAGAGAATATTCAATCTGCTGAGTGATCAAAGTAATATCTCAAAACCCTCCTGTGTATTTCACAGGGATCAATGGTGTGTGAAACTCATAAAACAAATTTTCTACACAGATTGGCAACAATTATTCTTAAGGGAGTGCTAATCTCAGGAAATATGTTAATCCTTTACAGCGAGCAATGAAATCTGAAACCCTTTCATTCTCCCTTGGATTACAGTTTCCAAGATCAAAAACTGTTGTCTTTGGCAACGTTGAGATGAATTGAAGAAGGAATCATTGATGGAGATCCCCCCATCCGGTAATTGACCAGGATTGAAAGTTTTAATACCAATCAAAAGAAAGTCCTTGTAATGAATATACAAAACACCTGAGCTTAACTACTTCCTTTTGCAGAGGGGTTCCCATCATAGGATCACAATGAGAAACAAAATGTGTTATGTTTTGATCTGGGTCCCCCGAACCATTAAATATTGGGAATGCGGTACTTGCAAAATTTGATGGGGGAGGATTTGCATCAACCCATTCAGGGTATGCTCTCTTTTCTGGTTGAATTTTAGCTCGTTTTCTCTCCATAGATTCCAACCGAGATATTAATGAATCAATAGCAGTTATTAACTTTTGAGAAACATCCGGTTGAGGTTGGACCTGAGCAGGAGCAATAACTGGATCTTGGACAGATATGGTGGTTGGTACTGCAACTGATGATAATACCACCGATTTATGTTACACTTAACCCATAAGATTAGACCTGTGAGGGTGTACTGATAAAGGAGAATATTCTTGATCCATCTCAGTAGCCGCAACAAATTACCTTGGCTAAATGACTTCATCACGCTTTGGAGGAAGACTACCTTGAAGTAGTTCTGCATTCATCCTCCTTAACTCTTTCATTTATTTCTCCTATTGTGCAAATCTTTTCTCTAGTGAGAGAGATTGGACTTCTCCAACTCCAGAGGAAGGGTGTGTAACCTGATTCTTTCCTTTACCCATATTGGATCCCTTTTGGAGAGGGGGAAGTGGGTTACATGAAGGATAACCAAGACTATGTGTAATCCTTTGATTTTGTGTACGCACACCTTCTTCATTTGTGTCTGTGCGTACAACCTCTTGAGTAGGAGCTTCCTCAGCTGATCCCTCGGAGTGAGCCTTATCTGGGGGATCAATAACTATGTAATCGATGACATTAATTGATGCATAACGCATTTCATCCCTTCTATCAACATTTCTGCGATATTGTCTTCTTCCATGTCCTTGATGAGACATTGCCTTTTGTTGATTAGATCCCTCAGGAAATTCTCGAAGAAATGAAATGCGGAGGGAATCTCCTGATAATTCGGATATTCGTTCCACTTGTGGCTTCTTCCGTAATTGAGAGAAGATTGAATTTCTATGAGGGAGAGATTAAAGATTTGAAAAAGTCCCCAGTCTTGTGGACTGGGGCTGTTCCTGCTGTTTCTTCTCAATTCCTCGAATCTTATTTATTGATTTTGAGGGTTGGGATAAAAGAGTCCCCAGTATGGAAAGTAGGGGTGGTTCTTGAGCTTATATATCTGATAATTTCTTGAAAGATCTACTGCACTTGTGGAATTTAGTCCAGAAATTGGCTAGATGCATCAACCTACATCCACTCTTATCACTCGGCTGAAAAGACCGTTGGACGATTTCTGACACTTCTGTAACTTGATGATATTCATACTTCAAATGAGAACCCTATTAAATATTCTTGATGACTTGATGCAGGAGTAATTCAACCACTTGTTCTCTTTATTCTTGATTTTGAGAGGAACAAGTTGAGGCATTTACTTGAGCTAGCCTTTGAATACAAACAATGCCAATTGGTTTTGGCTGGCCATGGGAAATAACATTGCATGAGACCATTTTCAGTGGTCTTTGCTGACTGGAGAGTACAGTGAATTTAGTGCTGCATTGACACCCCATCCCCTATTATCAATACCATATAGGGTATTGGAAATTAACTGGTACATTCTTCTTAGTGCACCAATCATGAACGTTGAAGGGCTCTCTGCAAATTTTCAGCCTTTGGATATCGAGAAACTGAGAAAGATTCCAAGTCAATTTGGTGTTGTAACCCATCTATTATCTTGACATGATTTTCATATTCATCATAAGATAATATTTTCTTTTTCAACTGACAAAGAGTTTTCCATTTGTTGAGATGAATATCATGAATTCCATCTTCCGTCAACATCTCTAGAATGTCATATTGAGATTCAGCCAAAGGCCAAAACATAACGGGCACTTCACCTTTTTCCAATGGTTTTCTCATATTCATTATTTCCTTATTATCATTTGATGAAGATTCTTCTACCTGATTAGACCTGAGCCGGTGCTTCTTTGTTGCTTAATCGTATTCAAAAATATTGTTAGAGAATTCACTGATCAAAATATAAGATGAATGACCCAGGAGTGGTTCGGAGAATGACCTACACCCCAGGATATCTTCTGATTGAGAAAGTATTTCACCTGCTAATGGTAAAGCATCAGACATGACTGGTATCACATTTGCAAGTTCCTCAAAATGAGAGGGATTTCTCATCACTACATTGTCGATTGGGGCATTTTCCATGAAATGGGAATTACTACTATGGAGTGGAATTTTGTAGCTAAATTCACCATCCTGGGGAGGACCACCATGGTGGGTTACAGCAAAAGATGAAACATTTTCCTTCTTGTCCTTCTGGCCACAAAGAGGGTTCTTGTGGCTCTCATCTGAAGATGAAACTTTGAGATTGACCGAACTGTCATGAAGCAAGCCTTCATGAGGAAGTATCTGATGCAGACCTTCAGAATTAATGTTCCCACTATTGGGAACTGAGAGAGTATAATCTTGAGTTGCAATAGATAATTGTCTGAGTGCATCAAGAACTCCAGCATCGAGTAAGGCCTTGTTACAGATTGTCTCTTGATTTCTTGACTGTGATGGGTGGGTCTTCTTCTTAGACACCTTCTTACTCACTTTGGGAACCACTTTTTGATAAAAGTGGTTATTATGGGCAGGTTTATGTGCCTACTCAGGAGAAATGATCAGGTTAGGCTGATTATCTCCACTCAAATCAGGGGTATGTGCCTGACTTGGCTGCCCGTATGATATGGGGAACATGCCCCAGAACCCTCTTGGATAGAAACAGAGGTGTGTGTTTGTTCCGAAGTGACATATTGATGTGTCACTCCACTGGTAGGGATAGATTTGCATTTCTTTCATTGTGATGCTACTGAATCTGTTATAATATTCTGGCAGGCATCCAGAATATGAGCAAGGATTTTCTTCTTCTCTTCAACCATTGACTGAATATGCTTGGTGACTTCAGATTCCAGAATGGGAATATAAATCGATTTCGTACCTAGAGTCGGTGTGTGTTTCTGCTCCTGTCCTCCTTTTCCTTTTAGTGAATTCTAACAATACTCAAGTGTGGGGGAATAGAGTTGAATCTGCCTCCTGTTTCTCATCAGAGCTTTTCGACTGAATTCTCCGGGTGCTACCAAATGAGAATGTTGGTAGGCTTGATCGATAATGTTAGGTGTATGTGCCTGCTGATTACACTCTTCTGAACATGGTTGACGATCTTCCTTCAATACTGACAGATGAGGCTGCTAGCAGGATTGATGAGTGTAAGCAGGTGTATGTCCCTGTTTACTAGTCGTTAACACATTGGGTTGGCGGGCTTCATCATATATAGTCAAACGAGCTTGCTGATTAGCTGATGACTTATAAACAAGTGTATGTTCCTGTCTATAGTACTCCGCTAGAATTTCTTGGCGGGATTGGCATGTTTCTTCCAGGCGAGTCTGCTGGAAAGCAGAATTAAAACGGACGGGTGTGTTTTCCCACTCGTTGCTTTCCACCAAGTTAGGTTAGTGGACTTCTCCGAAAATGGAAGATATAAAAACCTGCTCACTATTGACTGTATTTTTCGTCTGGTGGATCCTCTTGCATTATCGGGTCTAAGGGACCTGAGCCGAACCCTTAAAGGTGATACCCTCATCATGTTGAGGGCGTACTGATGCACGATGGAGGACTCTTGTCTCTTTGAATTAAGGCCCTGAGGGACCTACTCATTCACCTCCCCAGAATATGGGGGGACTTGTGATTGCGTTCTGGGGATAATGACCTAAAATGGTTTGAAACGGTGGTTGGCACCACCAGCTTCTTGATCACTGGTCGTTGCTATCCGGATGACCAGGATGAATTATTGACTTGGAGGGCTTGTCTTGCGGCCTCCAGAGTCAGAATAGTACTATTTTGATGGTATTCCTTAACTAGATAATTTGATACCCATCATTGAATATGTTGATTAGCTGATGTTGTCCTCAAAGCAGATGACGATCCAGCAGGAGTAGCAGGAGAGGCATTCACAACAGAGGTATTCACATGCGTGAACATTAGAGAAGCCATTTCTCTAATGCATAAGATATTGGAAAAGAGTACCTTTTTGATATTACAGACATAATCAAGAAAATTTAATCCACTACATCTTTTAGATGAGAACATATGGTATTGATTGTTCTGTTGGCCCTCCCATTGAGTTTCAATAGGGGCCTAACAAAATAAGTAAAACATCATTTTAACTTGGTTAAGGATTCACGTCGGGTTCACCATTTTTTGTTTCCTCTGGAAATGGAAATGAACTCATTGATTTAAGGTTCAAACATTCCAAGAGGTTTTTAACAGGTTTTTCGTAGAACCAAAAACATCCAATGGTTCTATATCCATTTGGACCTACTTTCCAAAGGTAGGTGCTCACTATTTATGGACTCATGAGGCTTATGAATTTTCTATGGTTGAGAGGATGGGAGGTCGGACTCATCACACCCTTTTGGGGGTAATTATTTTCTACTCCGGGACTCTCTTTATAGATTTAAGTTATGTTCGTGAATCCTTATTACATTACCAAGTATAAAAATGATATTTCCTTTGGATCTGACAATCAATGATTAGTATGAATGATATTTTGAGAATCTTTTATATGTATTTGAGGTTATTCATTAATAGAGAATCATATGTATTTGTTAGATATTATTATTCAATGGTATCCTTCGACACATTATATAGAAATCTCTTGGTCATTATGATAACCATACCGGTTTTAAAGCCACTCAGCGGGGCAGATGAAGTTTATTGTCAGTCAGAAGAACATAGATTTTTTCAGAGTTGGGATCAAACACGCAGATGGGATACCTACATATCCTTTGTTTTAGAAAAGGAATCAGAATCCATGTAGTTCAAGTAGAGAAGTATGAGGTTTATACATGATTGATGTCTCAAAGAAAGATGTCGTAATTACTTTTACACTCTAAGCTCACGTGAGTCATTCTCGGTGTGAGAAACAAGAGGTATTGGTAAAACCATAAAAAATTTTCCATGAAATATTCAATTATAAGAAATGATGTTGGGCTTATGTAGGTATGACAACCCAGATAGATGAAGATTAGGATTTACTTCAGGGAAGAAACCCGGGAAGAAAGTCCATAAAGGTATATGTGCTTTATAAAGATTTGGATACTTAACTTTGGACTTAATCCTGAGAAGGATTCCAAAATTAAAGAGGACTTATTATTGGGTTTTACTCCTAATAAGGTATCCCAAATCAAAAGTAAATTAATATTGGTTAAGAGAAATTATGACTGGGGATTACTCTTAAATAAGAGGCCCATGTTAAAGGGAATTATGACGGGGGCATACTCTTTGAAAAGGAATCCCAGGTTAAGAGAATTTGGATATTGGGAACATGGGGCTTACTCTTATGGAGGATTCCCATATTAAAATAATTATGGTTTTGGCTTACTCTTGAGGAGTATGCCCCAAATTAAAGGAGCTTGATGAATGGGGCTTACTCTTGAAAAGGAGGCCCAGTTTAGGGGACTTGGGGATTACTCTTAAGGATGATGCCCATATTTGGGATTTTGAGATTGGGACATACTCCTAAAAAGGAGGCCCAGGTTAAAGATCATCTCATCTTTAAAGGAAAAGGTTGAATGAATGAAATCTCTAACCTTAGTGACATAAAGATATGTAAATCACTAGGTTTTGAAAAATGTTCCACAGAATTCCTTCCAGATAAGGAAGCCAACAAAAGAACCATTACATAAATGGCTTTGAAGAGGGTTGTGAAGGCTAAATTTTGAAGAGGAGAGGTGGATATGAAGAATGCAAGTGAATTGGCAGGAGGGGCACCCAAAAAGAGAGAGGCGCGCAAGTCCTACATGGGCGCACAAGTCCTGGTCGTGCAAGTATACTTGTGCGACACATGGGTACTTGCGCGATGGTCAACCCTTAGGGTAATACTTGGATGAGACTTGGCTCAAGCCCTTAGTATTATCCATAAAAGGCTTCCAAAAGAGTGGTGCAAAAGTTTTATTGAAGGGATAAGGAGGCGCGCAAGTGTGGCCATTTCCCTTAAGGTCTGGCCACTTAGGTGCGCAAGTGTTGATGAGTTTCAACACTTAGGACTTGTTTCCCCTGTTTAGAGCTTCCATTCAAGGTATGAAATTACCTTATAAGTATTCAGAACACTTAAAGAAGAGACTAGGGCACCGGGAGCTCGAATATGAGTTTTGGAATTTTTCCTTCGTTGAAATGGGGGGACCACAAGGGGTATTTATAGGCCAGGGAATACCTTGGGCGAAAATCAAAGAGGGAATGCAAGTCACCTGCGCGACCACTATTCGGCACGCAAGTATACTTGTGCGACGATGATGAAACTTGCGCGACCCAAGTAGGAAGAAATCCTTCTTCATGACTTTGTCAATTTTTTATGTTTCTTCAAAGGATGAATCACTTTGGACTAAGGTATTTACCTTTTTCAGTCTTTAGACTTTGTGACGGAAAGGAGCGTCAACACCTATGATACTTATACATCGTGATAAACATGGGATGCCTGAGTAAAATCAATGAAGATATTCTAATTAGACCAGATACCCCATGATCCTCATGGGATGCCTCAGGTTTTTTAACTGAGATTCCTCCATGAGATTCACTTTTATGAAGAAAAATATAGGTGACCGATGTTCCATCATATAATAATGGCAGTTATACCTAACATGACTACTCCTCTGACTAATGTTTGTTATCCTGTCAAGGCCCCTTGGATTTTCAAAACATAAGTAGCATAATTAACTAGCATCCACGAAGAGATTAAACTAGTAATGTGTTTCTTGAACATGTCCTAATCTACGAGTGAGACTTGAACTATTCGACATGTTCCAAGGAGAAATACATGGAATGAGGGACTGACATCCCATCATTCCATTTCAATCAAGGAGAAAACATCACCAATAAGGTGATGAATGTCTCTCATCCTTTCTAATCAGGAATGTGGGGAAAAAATGTATGCCAAAGAAAATTAACATGCCAGGTGGAAAACCCCAGTGGAAGCATTTTAAAAATGTTTGATTCAATGACATGACATAGTATATTTATTGAAGACTGTGGATTTAGAGTTACTGAAATGAATCACTTTCTGACTAGTGATGAACCATATATTCTTGCATCAATGGGAAAATTGTTTTTTTGAATGATCATGTGAGACCTTATTATGTAATAATTAAATAAGTAATCCCAACATATATTTTTGATGATGTGGTGCTTAAATTGACACTATTTATTCCCCAATTGGTTTTTGATCAAAATATTGTATTTGATGAATAAAAGTTTCTAATGCTAAGAATTTATATTGAACCCAAAATATTGGTGGTTAATATATTGTATAATTATTACAAGTTTTAATTTTATTCAGTTTAGCTTAATGTGGGTTTCTCTAGTTGGTACTACTATAATAGCATTAATTTTCTTTCAGATTTGGAATGGGGTGTTTGTTTTGTTTTTTTTTCATTGTAATTATTTATATTTATTTTGAATCAAAAAATCTATATTATAATAGTTTTTAAAAACATGTTTATGATGGTTTGAAATTATAGTGTCTAAGGCATTTTATAAAATAATCATCTATAAAATATTATTTTAAAATTAGTTTAAAATAGTTTCTCCAAAAAGAATTACACTATGTTCTTAAAAATGTTTTAAAACAAGGGTGTATAATAGGAAGTTATGATATTGTTTAATTTTTGTCTATATCACTACAAATAATTTATTTGGATTAAAAATTAGTATCACTTAATTAAGTGATGTCAGATATTCTTTCTTGGTTTTCATACAAATTATTTACGAATGTTTAATTAATTTCATTTTTTAAAAAATATAAAATGAAAAACAATGAAGTGGTACAAAGGTAGAGGATGTTAGATAATAATATCTACATTAGGTATATCATAATTTACCCTTTACATCCTATTTTTAGTATTATATTTCATACATATATATATATATATATATCAATAACCTAAAATTTCATGTTGTTAGTTTTTTTACAAAAAAATCAATCAAGAAACAACACCCATGAGACAATTATTCTCTAACCAACCTTGTGGTAGAGGTTCTCATCCCAAAAATTTGATGGGATTGTACATGAGATAATCACACTACTCATTGTACTCGATCACACCCTATCCCTTCATCAGATATACCATCTATAACACTTTATTTTCCCATGGCTCTATTAGAGGTACATATGATATTTTTACCTCCTATACTATCACCAACATTTACATTTGATCATTATCATATTTCTATTCTTTATCTGATGATGTCTCCCACCCCCACACATATTATATTTTTACTTAGTCCTATATATCATATTCTTTTCATTCTAATTCGTACACTCTATAATTTTATGTTCCTAAACCTTTGAATTATTTTCTAAAACATTATAAGCCTCATGAGTAGACATTAGACCCCACTACTAAAACACAGGTAGACAATCCTTTATAGCCAAGGGATCTAAATGTACCCATTGATCATACTTGATCAAGTATATGCATAGTATAATTTTTTTCCAAAAATTTATTTTCTTTATAAGATGTCTTAATATATTACTTTTTATTTTATTATTTAACTTTTAGATCTTCCACAATAAGGTAGTGTGGTCATTCACGCATGTGTGAAGTGTAGAACACCACACACAACTAATGGTTGAGTACTATTAGGACACTAAAATGATTAGAAAAATAGGTATAGAATGTAGTTGTTTTATGATGATATTTTGATTACAATTATGACACTAAAATGATTAAAAATACAGGGTGAGAATGTAGTGGGTTTTTTATGATGTTTTCCAAATACCCTGACAACATTCCCATCAAGACACTCTCCTGGTGACACCTTGGAAATAATGTAATGTAAACTTTTCTGGATCAAATATGTGTAATAAAATTCATTATATTAAATATTTCTTTTTATTCTATTTATATAAATTAATGATTTGGTAGCACATTCATTATAATTTCCCGGATCGTGAGGGTGCAGGGTTTAGAAGACTACTGGAATTATGTGAGATATTGAGGGAATATCATCATGGGATTTATAATGGTTAGGGTTATATAGTGTTAATGGATTTATAGGCCTTGACTATCATGAATTAGTATCCAAAAACAAATAATCAGAAATGATTTCCCAAAAGAAGAGTATTAATTTTAAGGTATTAATAAAATATGATCTTTTTTATTGAAAATTATGTTTATTGTCATTAATAATGTGTGATTTATAATAGATTTAATTTAGTAATAATCAAAATGAAATAAAATAAAATGATGATGAAATTTATCTTCACACTTTGGGGTAGATGACGATGCCAAATCATGAGAGGAAGCAGGTATTTTTCTTTGACACATTCTTTTAATTCTGCATAAATTCTGAAAGTTTTTACTACTTATCATCTTATTACTTTTTATTTAGTTATGTTGTACTTATTATGTATACATTCTTATTTTTATTATTTTTATTTAATTATAAATTCTTCTATATCATTAAATACTTTTTTGAATCTGTATTTACGTATGTCCACTTAAAGTATGAATATTTGATCTTCAATATGTCACAATTTATTTCCTGTAGATTTATATATTATAAAATTAGTAAATTAATCTAAAACATTCTTCCTAATATATGTTATCTTTTCATTTTAGAAATATACTTCATTCAACCTTGAATTTTTTTTCTCTTTTGGGGTGCTTTGTCCCCTTTATCTACCACTTCTTAGGGCATCAATGCCAAATTATTTATAGTTTATTGAAAATACCTTGAAGCTAAAATCATGATTGACAAGAAAAATAGGGAATATTATGTCCCTTTTAAATCTCTTTTTGATTTTATATTAATTTTTCGTATTTGTTCCATCTTTTTATTAAATAATTCCACATATTCCTAGCATATTTCCCAAATTTTTGAGTAGTTTATACTATAAAAATTTACATTTATTTAGATGTTTTATATTTGAAATCATAGTCTCAACTTCAAAAAATTATTCTTAATTTGTATCTTATCCTAAATCCATAATTTCAATGTATCTCTATGATTGTTATTCCCCCATGAAAATTTGTTTCCATTCTAGAAATTCAGTAGTTTCTTCTATAGTGAAAATCCCAAAATATAATTTATGTGGGTTTCTTTCCTCAAGGACTTACTCAGTTGTAGTTTTCTTTATATATGAATTTACAATGTGTTATTCATTTTCTAGAAAATAATAATATTTTTCATGTGGTTTGGTCCTCTAACAATTTCGATCCTCCCTTAAGTTGATGACCATGACACACTCTATGAGATGTACTCAACATTAATATAAACCAATTATTTACTATTTTCACTATATACTTTTTCAAATTTAGTTTTGTGTTTCAACTCATTTTTACTCTAAAAATTAGGATTCAACCCCCTCTTATGATAATAAGTTTTTGATAGATTGAATTACTCTTGCTCCAACAAAGTGATGTTGAAATGATCCCTAAAATTTAGAATTCTTACCATTGAAAATATATCAATATAAACCATATTTCCATTAATTATTGAAACAAGTTAAATTTATTTGATACCACCAAAATGTATGAGGTTTTTACCTCTATATTTTTCCATAAGGACATGATACTGTTTCAACCTCATGCTTTTAACTAAGGACTACTCATTTTTATTAGTTTTTTGGACTTCAACTTTTCCTGTTGTAATCATAATATATCAAAATATAAATTAATTCACACAGACAAAACATACACATATTGACAGGTTTCTACAAATAATGAAATCCCCAAAAACTCTCATCCATACCACTTATATGTAACTCACACTTCAATGCATGCCCCACCCACTCCAATCAGGTTTCAGGGATGATGGTCCTGGTGGTTATTGGGATGGCGAATTTCCTAGTGACGTAGATGGTGATGATGGTAATCGTGATGATAGAGATGATGAGGATGGTGGTGAGGATGATGGTGATGATGATAATGATGATAAAAATAGTGATGAAGATGATATCAGTTTCAAGAGGGGTTGATTGATTATAAAGACCCAATCTTAAGGTAAATAGGCATTATATGAATTTTGTGGAATACTTAAAAATTACAAAAAATAGACACCCAAACACCGTATTAGTCAGGTGCCTTTGGAAACATGGAAACATGAACAGTATTATATAAGTGAGAAACATTATATCTCACTAGGTTATTCTTTATTGGAACCATTCATATGGGCATCATAGTTAATACATATGTTCATAACTTGAGGAAGGAAACATAAAAAGGGATGAGATTAGATGCATAGTAAGGGTAAACAAGAGAGACTTGTAAGAATAAACCTGAGCATAGGTGTATGAGAATGTGATTGAAAATTTTTAATATCATAACCTTTATATCAAAGATCATAATAATGAATCATGGAATAAATATTGATAGTTTACAAGACATGAATCATAAGGAAATAAAGAATATAATCAATGAAAGCATAACATAGGAATAAAACATGTAATTATGGAAAATATATAAGCATATAATATGATTTCAATAGTATCCAAGACATCACTTCCAAGACCATCTTAGTAGTAGGGGTTCACACCACATACTGTCATGGTATTCATTGTTCACTACCATGGCCATCCTGTTAGCATCAGTTCACTACTCATTCCATCTAGGTAGTCATGGTTCACTCCCATGGCGATATTAGTAGTCAAGGTTCACTCCCAATACCATCTTAGTCAATCTCATGATATATAAATATTTACCCAATCCATTAGAGGGAGATATTGGTCCCATGCATTTCATAATGAAATCATACATACATGTTCCAAAAAATCATAAACAATCATATCATAACTTTTGATGATAAATGGGTATCATAAACATGTAATCATATCATAACTTGTGGAAAAAGATACAGGTTTCATACCCATTTCATCAAAAGCATATCCCGTAAATGAATCAGGAATTAAAATAACAAAAAATGTGAAATAGAAACAGGTTTCGTAAATATCATACCATCAAAATATAAACCATTAAGATAAATAATATGAATGGAAACATTGAATCATTTCATTATAAAGTCTTGATAAATAAAAACTGATGTTATCATATACAGGGAATAACTTTGAAAGATATTTTCAAAAAATCGTGATGAAATTATCCTCTATCCTTTGAAAATTGATTATTAAAAAAACCAATTGAAACCCATTTTCAGGAAAATAAATATGAAAACTTATAAATGAATGATGGAATACATTTTAAAAGTTTTTTCTATTTTGTAATCTGTAAAGTGGCTTGAAAACCTTTTCATAACTATTTTTCCATGAGAAGGTATAAAAGAATCCTGGAAACATTTTTAAAACCATATCTTTCAAAATAAAATATAAAAATATTTTATAAAAAATTACCATTTTAAACATATAATGGAAGATTCAAATAAATGATGATGGGTAAATATGTACATACCGAATATTCTATTTTCACCGTAAACATTTTAGAAAACTAACTTCACTGAAAAACGACAAGAAGATTCCTTTTATAAGAACCCTTTTCAAAAGGTAAATAAAGAGTAAAAATGTATTTTAAAGATCATAATATAATAGAATAAATATTCTTGGAAACTTTTCTAGAAAATATGGTTTTGAATGAACATAGATTTCTGACTGAAGAGACAGGTAAGGTCATATTTTCTTAAAAATATTTTCATTATTATCTTAAGTACCAAAGAGTTGAAAATAATGGTATTAGTACATAAATACATCATGAATAACCAGTGGATAATAAAATATATGATTTTTATTCAAATATGGATCATAATATTTCATTAATGAAAACTTGATCATAAACAATCTCGATAAACTGTGAGATTGATTCAATAAACTCTTACCACATGTTAACTTTGAATTATACTCTTCATGTAGAAAAGTAAAATGGTATTGAGATTTGAAATATAATTAAATGATGTATATTCATGTATGAACATTAATAAGGTAGTTTATACCCCTCATATCAAAATATATTTGTATAATATAACTTGTGTCTCAAAGATGGAAAATTGAGACAAACATTACTTTACTATTTTGTTAAATTTTTAAATATAATCGTTATTACCTAAAGATCATAAAATTGTTTTTTAAATACCCATTTATTTATGTATAATAGTTATATAATTAATTCATGGTAAATATATATACCACACAAATTAATTGAGTGGTGAATAAGGCATATATCTCATGGAAATAAAGAGTGATATGAAATTCGATTACCTTGAGTCCTACTTGTCCTGTGTGTCTTTATATATTTGAATAATAAAATCTTGTTTATTACTTAATTTATTCATAACCTTTTTTAAATTTTACTTTTAATTTTAATTCACTTATTACAATGTTTTATACAACTACATAAACAATTATATTTATGTTAGGTATTTTGACCAAATTCGGTTCATGTGTTAGAAACGAATTTTTTCGGTTAGCTATTGTCAAAGGGTTCATTATATAAACATATAAAGTATAAAAATAATGATATAATTTTAATATTTATACATTAATAATACATTTAAAACCAATCATTACATTTAGTTGTTAAAAATGAATAAATATTACAATCATGGAGATGATAGGCCATACGTACACATGAGTAGCATTCCCATTCCTCAACGATCGTTATGGGTAGAATTTAAGTAAAAATAATATTTACATAATGATAATTATATTATATATAAAATATTATTCAATCATATATTCTTATATATATATAATTCATATTACTTTAAATGATTCCCATTATCTCTAGGAGGTAGTTGTCCACACGCCCATGAGCAACATTATCACTTTTTATGTGTCTGAATTGATTTTAATGAAATGGAATATATTATTTTTTCATAAAGGTAATTATTTCTTGAATATAATATACATTTTTATATCACATATTCTTAATTAAATTCTTCTTGTCCACACATGAAAAAACGATGTTATAGTGTGTACACATAATGGATGGAATAAAGGAATGTGCTATAAAAGAATTAAATAAGAATAAAGACATTATATATATCATATATATCATATATAAAATGGGGTTGCATCATAATTATCCACATTCAATAGGAGAAAAGGAAAAAATTATCAATCGTCATTTTGCGAGGCGGTGTTTCGTTGTACCTGAACGGTAAGTTCATTACCCATTAAATGGTGATGTGGGTTAGTGTAGGTAGAACGATTAATATATAAACAAATGCGTTTATTTAGGATGCATTTTTTATATAAGCCTGATATATTTATATTTTACTTGGTGGATAATGAAAATAAACAAAATGATCTCGAGGAAGGATGTTACCTCTTCTTTAGGTAACTTTGTTTTATTTTCACCGAAGGGCTTCGTAAGATGTTTTTAAGACCAAAAACATGATTCGAAGAGGAATAGAGTTATTTTTTGGATCTATGTGGGAATATTTTGATCGAACCATAGTGTCTTGAGAGTTGCAAGGATGTGGGAGGAGAGGAGTCCTTTTATAGTGAGGGAGGAGCAGCTTGCTGGTACTATTTCGGAAAAAGGGAAAAAATATTCATGTGTTTAATAGAAAGTGGATTGAATGATGATCAACAATCGGTCCATGTGTGGATAAAATCGAAATTTTTCCATCCATTGGATTCTAGAAAAATTTCTATGTCATATTAGGCCCTATGTTTAGGGTTTAGTTCCCTGTAAATTTTAATTGAATTGTAATCATTGTAATTAATTTAAATTAAATTCACAAATCCCTTTTTAAAAAACTATGATTATATTATTAGATATAATAAATTATGTTGATTCCAAATATGTAATATATTTTTCGAAATTCCAATAAAAAGTGTCAGAAAATAATTTAAATTTAATCTCACAAATGGGACAATAAAGTGGGATTTTAAAGTAAAACTGTTCAAAAGTTTTCAAGGTTTTTATAACCAATTTCAATGTGAAATTGATTCCAAGGAGCTAAATTAGATAAATTTTTTAAAGTATGGTCTAATTGAACATTAAAATAAATTAATAATATTATTTAACCTCATAAATACATTATATGAAAAATTTGTTCTGATTTAAATTTTAGTATTTATCATTATTCCTTAAAAAATGAAACTTCAGAGAAAAATACCAAAAAATCACCCTAACCAAATTTTCATATTTTGATTTAAAAATATTATGTTTATTTTGATGTAAAAAAATTATAAAAGTTCCATTATTTATATTTAATGTAGGTTCTCCTTCCAAAGGTGATAAAAGTGCATTAATAAAAAAATAAGTTTTTTTTGTGTAAAATTGGGTTTATTTTTATCTTATAGATACCAAATCTATTAGATGAATATAAAAAATATTTTATCGATTATAATATATATATATATATATATATTTAATTTATATCACTCGCTAATTGTAATTAGTTTAATTTATTAGTATAAAATATTTTTGTGAGCATAAAAATGTTTTCTATAAAAATATTCCCTTTATATTCAATTGGTTCATTGTAACTAAAGAATTAATTTTATAATTTTGTAAACCATATGATTTCATAAGTAAGTTGATACTATTCATAACTTCTAACATTTCTTCTAGGTAATGTCTTAATACATTAAATAATAAAATTCTAATAAAATATTGTTGTTTAGATAAACGCAGTCTCTCATGTTACGCAGGTCGTTAATGAAAGACACTATTATATGTAATATAAGCTAACCTTAGTGTCATGTATATAGAATGATAACCTTTATATTTTATGTAGTGAAAAAATAACTTTGAATTGAATATAATTCAAGCCAAACATAGTGGTTTGATATATAAAAACAATTTTCATTGTTTCATTAAATTAAAAATATACTAAATAATAAAATCATTTGAAATAATTGTTTCACAAAATCATTGGGTGTTATATTATACCCCCCTAAAAATGAATTTCACCCTCAAAATTCATCTGGGTTATCAAAGGTTTAATACTTAAAAGTTATATTCATATAAACTCGCACTGTAAAACGGAATACTAAAACTTCCTATTAAAAAGGAATTTAGGTAACATAATGGTTACCCAAAGTAACATATAACTGGGTTTCCTCATGGGATAACATAGGTGGAAAGGGAAATACATGACATAGAAGAAAAATATAACCATCATATTCTAATGGTGACTGATAGAGAACAGGTTCAAGATAAATTTAACAATTCCAAATCCATAAATATAAAATGTAATAAATGAACATTTGATTAATTAGAAATAGAGGTACTATAAAAACATTTTTTAATATCCTTTTTCCTAAAGTTAAATATTTTTTATGAAAATATATAGTTGCATGATTTCAGGAAAACCTCTCCCTTTCTTGTTTCATGACCCACTTCACCTCTTTCTTTGAAAAAGAAGGTGAATTTTTCATTTCTAATGTAGTAACAGATCATGAGATCTATGATATGTCATCCCATATGTCATCAGTTATCATCGAAACTTGGATTTTATAACATGTTATCCAATATGCATAAATCCCCACGTACTGAGATAATACATTATTCTGAAAAACATCATCCAATGTTTAACATAATATTTACATAAATGGTTAACCTTATGACCATTCAAAAATATTAAAATAAAATACCTTATAAATAAGTTCACCAAATCATCATAACATTGATCCCCTATATATCAATAATTACATCATGGTTGTCACATTTCAAACATGGGAATACCATTATCATATATTCTATGGAAACCTAGAAATAACCTGAATTTCCAAAAATCATTATCGTAAACCAGTATGTCTCTCTATTTATCGGAATAATGGATATATTCCATAAATAATTTTTTTTCAAACATCATAGAATATACTACTTATTAACAAGTCCGTATTTAGTTCCAAAGGTAATCAGTACTATTTAATTTACATATTCCTATAAAATTCCTTTTTCCAAAAAAACATTATCATAACATAAGGAACATATTAATGGTTTTATTACATTATTAAAAGTATCTACTTTTCATTAAATTACATTTCCTTTTCAATAGAAACATTCATCATAATATTTCAAATACTTAGTGAAAAGAATAAACTAAAAAATCCTTAGAAATTTCACCATTCATACTAAATAATTATTGAATTCAAATAAATATTACATTTATTATTACACTTTATCCATAATTCATAATTAGGATCCCTCAACCTATTACATAATACATTTTTCATTTCATATTTCATTTTTAGTCTCACATTCATCGATAATATTACCATTAATCGTACCACCTTGCTTATTCTATATGCAAAAATTACACTTGGGAGATTTATTTTCAATGTAACAATTCATTCCACACATAAATTATTTGACCATTTATGATTTATTGGGGATTCCGATATTCCCATCCATTTTTTTATCTTAACCCTTCATTTTTTTTCATTTCATGTAATTGATTTGTATTCTTATTTTCCACAGTCAAAACACCTTATTATTCTTCTAAGACATTCAATTAGGTAATTCATTCCACATTATTTACATAAAAGAAATAAAATCTTCTTTATTGTATGGTCTCTATTACCAGAACTCTTAGTAAAATCATTCCTTCTATTCTTTGGTGAGTCTGAGAATAGTTTAAGGTACATGTTGTCGAGTAGGTTCCTTAAAAACTGATTAGGCATAATTAGAAAATCATTGCTTCAAGTGGTCATCCCATTTGAATTCTCATCCGAATATTGCCCATAGAATCAAAAATTAACCATGTTCATTATTATTCCCTCCATTGGATAAAACCATAAAACTTTGAATATCAAACGATTATCATATTTTGTAACCACATAACCATGAAAATTAACTTATATGATGTTTGTGTATTGACGTATTCCTTAATATATGACACCTTAGGTTTCTCTTAGTTTATTTATAGCTACTATATATGTAAATTAATCATGATGGTTCATGAAAGTTTTTTAATTCCCAAGGAATATCCCCTGGGCGTTTGAAATAAGGTGTGAATCAAGGCATGTTTTCATGTACCATATTACCCTGAGTTAGACCTGGAGAATCTTGTTAGAGCTGTTACCACAAGGTACATCTGTGCTGGAACCACATCAACTTATAGTATCCATACAGGGATATATTTCTAGGAAACCACTCACTATAACCTTTTACAAAATTCAAGGATATTTTCTGATACATTTCTATATCCTTAGACTAATATTTAGACATGTCCATAAAGTTCTCGCTAAGTTTTTCTCATCCTAGAATCTAGAGGTTACCTAATCCTTTTCTCGGATACCAACTATAATGAACCTATATTATGGTACATAGACATTTCATAACTTTTTTGGAATACTTAAAAAATTTATAGAATAGATGTTGAATTACATATTAGTCTAGTGCCTTTGGAAACATGGAAATTAGAAGACTAAAATATGAGTGATCTACATTATCTCACACTAGGTTCTTATTAACATTCATCCATTTTAAAGACATCTTATTTAATTAATATCATCATAACTTGTGGAATGAAACATACATATGGGTGATCTCAAATGCTCAGTATGGGTAAACAATTGATACATTCCATCATAAACATGTTCATAAAAGTATAAGAATATGATCAAGAACATTTATGATCATAACCTTCATATTAAATATCATAAACCTGAATCATGGATTGAATCCTGAAATTCCGTACGACATGAATAATAAGTAAAAAACTATATTCAACAAAATCCTAGGATGTGAATAAAAAAAGAAATATTTGCAAACACATAATCATATAAAAATATTTCCATAATATTCAAGGAATCACTTCCAAGAAAATATTAGTAGTATGGGCTCACTCCCCATACTATATTGGAATTAATGGTTCACTCCCATGGCCATATTAGTAGCATGATTTCACTCCTCATACCATATTTGTATTCATGGTTCAGTCCCATGGCCATTATAGTATCTATAGTTCACTCCCAAGACCATCATAGTTCATCTCATTAATTATAAATCTTTAACCAATGCATTGGAGGGAGATATTGGTCCCACCCATATCAAAATTAAATCAATCATACTTTTTCTACAGAATCATAAACACTCATATCTTAAATTGTGACGTGAAATGAACACCATAAACTTATAATCAGATCATAACCTATGAAAAAAAAGATACATGTTTCACAATAATTTCAACAAAATTAAAACCATAACTGAAATAGTTTTTAAAATAATATAAACCAAGAAATAGAAACAAGTTTCATAAAAAATATTCCTTTAAAATATAATCTATAATGATAAATAATATTAGTATAAACATTGAATTATTTCCCCAGAAAGGCATGAGAAACACGGATAGTTGTTATCTTAGATGAGAAGTATTTTTGAAAGATCTTTTAATAAAACGTCATGATGCAATTCTCCTTTCTCATTTGAAAAAATATTTTTAAAATATAAAACCTTTTTAAAGAAAATAATGAATATAAAATTTAAAACTTATAAAGGAATCATTGAAAATATTTTTATATCCTTTTTCATTTGAAAACTTGTAGATAGGTTTTAAAATATTTTGAAAACCATTTTTCCTTGAGATCCTATAAAAAAATCATGAAAAAATTTAGAAAAAAATTTCATTGAACATAATTTTGAAAACATTTTATAAAAAAATATCTTTCTAAACATACAAATAAAGCATGAAATAAATGACTTCGGGTAAATTCATACACTACGAACATTCCTTTTTCACTGTAAAAATTATAGAATATGCCTCGATCGAAAAATCAAAAGAAGATTCCTTTTAAAGAAAGATATTTTTTTAAAGGTAAAATAATGGTAAAAATTTATTTTAAATATCTTAAAATAACTGTATAACATTCTTGAAAACCTTTTTATAAAAAATGGTTTTGAAGGAACAGAGATTTCTGACCAAAGAGAGAGGTAAGGTCGTATTTTCTTAAATGTATTTTCTTAATTATATTAAGTTCCAAAGAGTGGAAAATGGTATTAATACATGAATATATCAATACTAACCATAGGAATAGAAAATTCATGGGTGTTACTAAAATATGGATTGTAATATTTTATTAATGAAAATGTGATCATAATCAATTTTGATAAATGGTGAAATTCTTTTAATAAACTCTTACCATAAGGTAACATTGAATCATAATCCCCATGCAGGAAAATGAAATTACATGGAGCATTAAATTATCATAAAAACAATGATATTAAAGTTATAACTTGTAAAATGAAGTTTATATACTTAATGAAAACATATAGGTGTATAACATGGCATGTGTCTCAAAGAAGGAAAATTGAGAAAAAATACTTTACCAATTTGGTAAATTTTGAAACATAAACAGTGTGACCGAAATATCATAAAATGGTTATGTAAATAAAAATATATTTAATTATATCAAGAATATAATAAATTTATGGTCATTATATACACTACACAAAATAAGTGAGCAGTGAATAAGGAACGTATCAGACAAAAATAAAGAGTAAGATGAAATTCTCCAACCATAAATATGACCTTTCATGTGTGTATTTATATTCATGAATAATAAAAAAAATTAATTAATTACTTTATTAATTGAAATTTCCATTATTATTATTACTTTTAGTACATTTACTTCCATGTTGTATGCGACTTCTTAAATTATTAAGTTTATGTCATGTGTTCTGACCAAATTTAGAACATGTGTTAAAAAGGACTTTGGTTTCTTGGATGCGGACAAAGGGTTCATTATATAAACATCTTTAGAATAATAATCATAAAATAATTTTAATATTTTTAAATTAAATATAATTTTAAAACCAATCATAACATATGGTAGTGAAAAATATATCATAGATACAATCATAAAGATGGTATGTCATGTGTACGCATTAGTAACATTCCCATTTCTGAGTGATCAATATGGAAAGAAGGTCAGTAAAGTTAATCCCTCTAGAATGATAATTATATAATAAATAAAATATTATTTAATCAAACACACACACACACACACATATATATATATATATATATTATTTAAAATTAATCACATCATGTTGAGTAGGTGATAGTCCACCTGCCCACAGGCGTCATTGTCATTTTTTAAGTGTGTAAAAGGTTAATAAAGATAATGTTATATATTATATTTACATAAAAGAAATTATTTTTTTAATATAATATGTATGTTTTTTATGTCATATATTTTTCATTAAAACCTTACATTATTCATTCCATGTATTTTGTGAACAAATCACATTGCATTGAGGGGCGGTTTCCCACACTTGCACAAACGATTTTGTCGTGTTTACACATAATAGAAAGAATAAAGGAATGTATTATAAAATAATTAAATAAGATTAAATAAATTATATATATATATATAATATAAACATATTTTCTCTCATAATAACTATCTTTGATGTTTTTTAATGGAATAACGAACAATCTTGGTTTCACAAGGCAGTAGTTGTTCGTACATGAATGGTCAGTTCATTAACCATTAGATGGTGGTCTATGTAAGTGTATGTTGAATTCAAAATATAAAAACAAAATAATATATTTAGGATATTGTTTTTATATAATCATGAAATAATGATATTTTATGGGATGTATAATGAAAATAAAATAAAGGATGTTGAGGAAAGATGATACCTCTTCTTCGGGTAACACCTTTTGGTTTGCACCAAATGGACTCTTTGGATGGATTTTTTCTCATAGTTAGGATCCAATTATTAAATCATAGATATAGGTGAGATATTTTGGTGTTATTGTTTTGAGCCAATGTAGTGTGATATTTGAGAGGAAGTGGTAGGAGAGGAGGCCAGTTATAGTGGAGGATGAGTGGAACTGTTGTAATATTTTGGAAAAACGGAACCCCCAACAATGTTTTTTATTGAAATTGGATCCAATAATGGTAAAAGGTCATTACGTGGGAGTATAGGGTCTAATTATGGATATAAAATGTATTTTGTATAAGTTTCAAGGTCTTATTAGGCATTATGATTAGGGTTTAGTCTCCTGTTAAGTTTAATTTAATCTTAATCGTTGTAATTAATTTTAATTATCTTTACTAAACATTTTAATAAAAACCATGTTAATATAATTATACATTATAAATATTCATTATTCCAAAAATGGAATTTATTTTTCCATATTTGAATCAAAAAAATTCTAGAAATTAATTTAAATTTAATCCCACATACGGGATGGTAAAGAGGATTTTTAAAGTAAAAATGTTCAAAAGTTTTCTTGGATTTTATAACCAATTAAAATGTGAAATTGATTCCAATGACCTAAATTGGATAAATATATAAAAAATTATCTAATTAAATATTAAAATTGATTAAACATATAATTTTTTCCCACAAATAGATTTTATGAAAAATTAGTTTTTAGTTATATTTCAGTATTTTCACTATTTGTTAAAAAATTAAATTTCATTAAAAAATACAAAAAATTCATCCTAACTAGTTTTTAAGATTCTATTTGATAAATAAAATTTATTTTGATAATAAAAATTTACAAATAGTTCCTTAATTTAGATTTAATTTACGTTCTCATTGAAAAAGTGGTAAAAGTACCTAATAAAAATATAGGTTTCTATGTGTAAAATTGGGGTTTTATTTTGCTATGCCTACCAAATCTAATGGATGAATATAATTTTTTATTTAATATAATATATATATATTAAATTAATATCACTCTTTAATTTTAATTAATTTTATTTATTAAGATAAAATAGATTTCTAAGCATAAAAACATTTCTATAAAAATATTCCCCTAATATTCAATTGGTTAATTATAACTACTAAATTAATTTTATATTTCTATAAAACATAGAATTTAATAAGTTATTTAATAATATACATAAATTCTAATTTAACTTATATGTTATGTCTTAATATATTAAATAACAATATTTTAGTAATATATTTTTGTCTAGGAAAACTCTGCCTTGTCTCTTTCATTGGTTGTCGAGTTAATTTATTATTTCATGTTTCGTAAACTTACCTCATTGTTCTATATAGATAAATATATGATTTATATTGATTTTTGTGAAATATTAACTTAACATTGCATATAATTCAATCCACACATAATGATTTTATATATAAAAACTATTTTAAAAATTGAATAAAATGAAAAATATCAAAAATCATAAATTAATTCGAAAAAAATATTTCAAAAAATATTAGGGTGTCAAATCGATCCTTTTAATTATTAAATATTATTTAAGACACTTTATATTCTATTAGTATATGTTATTTAATATATGTGATTTTTTTATTTATACTAACATATGTATAACACATTAATTTGTTTCTTTATATTTATATATTGGGTAGTATTTGTGTGACAACTGGTTCCCAATGACAGCACAACCACCCCGCCTTAACATGACCATCGGGTCCTGGCCCACTAGGTACCACCAGTTGCCCCGCAGACATGTGGGGCCCACCCTAGGGTCCACCCACATGCCTGAACGGGTCATCTGACTAATGAAAGTCCCCACAGGCCAACACATTCCCTTTCCAGTGTGCTTTGTCCTCACTCACACACACCCTGGGAAACATCCCAAAAGGTCACCCATCCTAGTCACTACTCTAGGCCAAGCATGCTTAAATGTGGAGTTCTAATCAGACAGGCTCCTGAAAAAGAAGGTGCACCTTGTTTACATGAGTCATATCATTTAGTCATATAACTCTTTATCATTTGGGGATGTTACAATCACCCCCTTTAGAGCACAATGTCCTTGTTATGGGCCCTACAACTCAACCCCAGCAGCGCACCGCACTTAAGGCTGGGTTCCTCCTCTGATACCAAATGTGACAACTGGGTCCCAGTGACAGCACAACCACCCCAAATTAACATGGCCATCGGGTCCTGGCCCACCAGGTACCACCAGTTTCCCTACAAACACTTGGGGCCCACCCTAGGGGATTGTCATTAGATATAATTCAAGCCACACATAATGATTTTATATATATAAACTATTTTCAAAATTGAATAAAATGAAAAATTTCTAAAATCATAACTTAATTTGAAAAAACTATTTCAAAAAATATTAGGGTGTCAAATCGATCCTTTAAATTATTAAATATTTTTTAAGACAATTTATATTCTTATTAGTATATGTTAATTAATATATGTGATTTTTTTTATACTACCATATGTATAACACATTAATTTGTTTCTTGATATTTACATATTGGGTAGTAGTTGTGTGACAACTGGTTCCCGATGACAG
Source organism: Viscum album (assembly GCA_963277665.1). Taxonomy (NCBI): domain Eukaryota; kingdom Viridiplantae; phylum Streptophyta; class Magnoliopsida; order Santalales; family Viscaceae; genus Viscum; species Viscum album. The sequence goes on from OY728146.1 coordinate 532,069,568, forward strand.
TACAACCACCCCGCCTTAACATGGCCATCGGGTCCTGGCCCACCAGTTGCCCCGCAGACACGTGGGGTCCACCCCAGTGTCCACCCACATTCCTGAACGGGTCATCTGACTAATGAAAGTCCCCACAGGACAACACATTCCCTTTCTAGTGTGGTTTTTCCTCACTCACACACACCCTGGGAAATATCCCAGAAGGTCACCCATCCTGATCACTACTCCTGATCACTACTCCAGGCCAAGCAGGCTTAACTATGGAGTTCTAATCAGACAGGCTCCTGAAAAAAAGGTGCACCTTGTTGACATGATTCATATCATTTAGTCATTTAACCCTTTATCATTTGGGGATGTTACAATCACCCCCTTTAGAGCACAATGTTCTCGTTGTGGGCCCTACAACTCAACCCAGGAAGCGCACCGCACTTAAGGCTGAGTTCCTCCTCTGATACCAAATGTGACAACTGGGGCCCTATGACAGCACAACCACCCCGAATTAACATGGCCATTGGTTCATGGCCCACCGGGTACCACCAGTTGCCCTACAGACACTTGGATCCCACCCCAGAGTCCCCCCACATGCCTGAACGGGTCATCTGACTAATGACAATCCCCACAGGCCAATGCATGTCCTTTCCAGTGTGTTGTTTCCTCACTCACACACACCCTGGGAAACTTCTCAAAAGGTCACCCATCCTGATCCCTACTCCAGGACAAGCACGCTTAACTGTGGAGTTCAAATCAGACATGCTCTTGAAAAGGAAGGTGTACCTTTTTTACATGAGTCATATCATTTAGTCATTTAACCCTTTATCATTTGGGGATGTTACAAGTTGTATGGGGTGTGGGTTTAGGTTCTTGGTTGTTTGTAGGTTATGGGAAAATATGGGGGTGGTTATAGATTCCCTAGAAAAGGGAGGGTATACAAATAGTTTACTTCGATATTTTATGTACCTATAATAATGTTTTAATGAAACCGTTGGTATAGGATAAATCATGTTTTCCCATACCAATAGTTCTATGGAAAACGTTTGTATAGGCCAATTGCCACACCTACAAAGCCAACATATTTGAGAACTATTAACATATGATATACTAATGGTTATATATATAATAAATATGTTTTATAACCATTTCTATAGGTAATATTTCTTGAATTCATATACACCAAACCAAAATAAAGTGGTGTATAATGCATGTGTCCTATAGAAACAAAAGTGAGTTAAAAATATCTAACCACAAGTCCTGAAGTTATTTGTTCACATTAAAGCCTCATGTATAATCAATATATGTTTATTATAAATCTTTTATAAAACCGTACACATATATATCATTCCATATAAGATTTAATTATGACATCTTATAACCTTTTCATTAACAATTCCTTATTAAAAATTACATTTAAGGTAATAACTACTATGACTTCCATGTATGTTTTGGTTTGGTAATTTGGTTCCTTTTACTTTGATTACAGATCCATAATATCCATAATGTTAACAATGATATAAATATTATATATTCTAATTTTATAAGTTTTTAGGGTAATCCAATAAAATTTCATATCGAAAATTAATTACATTGTTCATGGAGATGGTAGGTCGTATATATAGATGAACATTGTTTCCATTTTCTTGATAAATGGAATGATTTAAAGGTAAATATTAATTCATATTTCTATAATCATTGATATTTTATATATGTAATTTAATTTTTTTTCAAATCTATATGTATTATCACCCATGTCAAAATAAAATTATAAATGAATTGCATCTCGTCATGTAGGCAGTTGTCCACACGTACACATGAGAGACGTTATTGTTTTCTAACAGATTGGAAGGTAATAAAGAAAATATGATATATATATATATGTATTAATATTTCATAAATAATATATTTATACTTTAAATCCATCATTATATCAATCAGTGAGATGTGGTAATGGAAAACTAATTATATTAGTTTGCAAGGCGGTAGTCTTCCGTCCACAGGATCGACAGTTTCATTTCCCATTTTATTTAATATGGGATAGATATTTATTATTATATAAACATAAAAAAATATCATTATATGGTATATATTTGTTTTATATAATTTCATTTATTAATACATGAATGAAAGTGGTAAGATAATAAGTTAAAAAATATTTTAGTGAAGACAATTACCTTCGGTTAGAAAAAAAACATTTGGATTTGTTATTAAGGACCTCAGGGTTGGTCTTATGTTAAGAATAAAAATCCCAAAACATGAAAAAAAATTATGTTAGGGATTTTGGAATGTTTTTTATATAAAAGGCTTAATGGTTGTGAAACAGTGGGGGAGGAGGTACCCGTTTATAATTGAGGAGGAGTGGCATTTGTATAAATACTCAAAATATCAATATTCGCAAGAAACTCTCAAGATTTGTGACAAAAAAATTGATAAATAATATAGTGTATATATGATATGGTCAATCCAACATCCACCAAAATATACACATTTTTAAAGATGTTATTCTTTTATCCACAAATTTTAATCATTTTGGTTGTCTCCATAGAAAGTAATATCTTTTTAATTACCTAGGAAATTTAACCTTTATACCTAAAAATAAAATTAGCACTGTTATATAATTTGGACCCACTATTTAAAAATATGAAATCTTATTTATTACATAAGGATTAAATATTTTTTGAAAATTAATCCTAACACATGCACATGGCATGCATAAAACCCCATTTTAACCTTAACTTTTCTAGTTAATTATGTTTAGTTTTATTAGTATCATTTATGTAAAAAACTAATTTAACCTATTTATATAACATAAATTATTCAAAAAACAAATATTAAATCCATTTTATCATATTACATTCACATAACTAGTCAAAATTAATTTAAAATAAAACACACAAACATGACAAAAAATCAATTTTCCAACAAAATGCATAAATAAATTTTTTAATATTAAATTAATTATAATAATAAAAATTAGAATAATTATATGATAATTAATCTAATATTAATTTGAAAAAAAAACTAAAAAATTATATATATAACGTTTAAAATTATTTAAACATAAATGCAATTTTGAATAAAACCCTGTATTTTTTCACTATTAATTAAAAAAATTAATCTTTTCAAAAAAATATAGTAGTCACCCTGAGATAATTTTTAAATATTTATTATAAAATTATGTAAATTTATCCATGTAATTTTTTATAATATGGAAAAAATATTATTATTCTTTTTGGAGAAAAATAAATATAGAACATTTTTTGAATTTTTTTTCAAAGAATATAAAGACTATAAAAATTAATTACTTCTTTATAAGTATATTTTCAATATCTATAACCTCTATATATAATTTAAAAAAATCATTTATTCCCATTATTAACATAAAATTTTTTGGTTAGGCTATAAAATCCATATTTATATAATAATAATAGTATCATATTATGGTTCCCTAAAACTAAGTGTTGCATGTAATGCCAGCTATTGAATAAATGAAATTTACTTGTAAAAAATAATATTTCATAAAATATCAATTTGTTACATTACCCCTCCCCCAATTTATCTATACTTAAAAATTATATTACATTTAAATAAACAACTGAGGATACTTATTCCACATTATATATTTAGGTTCCCACATTGCTTCCTCAAGTTAGTGGTCTAGCCACACAAATTTAACTAGGTGAGTGGTATTATTTCATAAAACATTATATCTATTATCTAGCATCTCTACAGTTTTTTATTCATTTGAAAAACCAATATCCAGTGGTGTGACCACTAATTTTAGTAATTGTGAAAGATCCAATATGTTCTTCCTCAGGAGCGATACATGAAACACATTTTGGACCTGAGAGTGGTTTGGTGGAATCTCTAATGGAAGAACCATATATACTCTATCAAGAATCATAAAAGGTCCAATATACCCAAGGATCTACTTCCCTTTCTTTTATAATCTCAAAATGGTCTTCCAAGTATAAAATTAGAGAACCACATTCTCAACAACTTCAAATTCTATATCACGTGGATGATTATCATCATAACTTTTCTATCAACTTTTTTTTCTCTTATGTGTTGCTGAAATGATCTGATATTATCGCCAATTTCTTCAACCAAATTAGGTTCTAGTATCTTTCATTCCCTAAATTCATAACAACATGTTTTTTCTACACTTAATTCCTTAGAGGGATTCATAAGGATTCATTTGAATTCTTGAGTGAAAGTTATTATTTTAATAAAAATATATTAGAGGAAGATGTTTATCACAACTACCATTGAAATCCATATAAATAGATATTTTCATATAAAATAGGGGTTTCATTCTTCTTATAGACTGAACATATATCTAAGGATGAAATTTTGTGATGAAACTTAACTTTATATCCAAAGCCTATTGAATACTTATCTATAATGTCGAGGTAAACCTTTGATAACAATCAGATACAATAGAATGTGGTACTCCATGAAACCATATCACTTCCATAATTTATATCCTTGAAATATGGTCTTTAGAAAAATATTTTCATATATTAATGAATTATGTTGACATCATAAGGCTATCAACTAAAACACATATTGTATTTTTCTCTTTAAATTTTTTCTGCATTTTGATGAAAAATATAAAGTGATGTTTTCCCATTTCCATTATTATATGGGTAATGGTTGTAAAACAACCTTATATTTTTTTATATTAGCCTTAACATGCTAACATACCAAGCACAAAGTTACATATTCTTCAATATCACTCTTTATTCTATCTCGCTATAAAATACCCTTTCAAATACTTATACATATTTGTTCTTCCATGATGAATAGAAAATGAAGAACTATGAAATTCCTATAATAACTCATTCAAATCGAGTACATGTAGAAAACATACATGGTTCTGTAACCTTATCATTCTATTATAATTATGGTTAAACTTAGTAAAATTTATCATTTTATTCTTTATTCTTACATATTAATTCTTTTACTCATTAATATTATCTTGTGTAGATGGTTGAACACTTATTTGACAGTTATAATATACCTCCACTTCCATCAATATTTCAAGAAACATCCTTTTAAAATCATGAAATATTAGACCTTTCATAATCCTCACCATGGATAAGCAAGAATGATCATTTTGACTCAAAGCATCGACTGCTTTGTTCTGTTTCTTATGGTGATAATGTATTGATTAGTCATAATCTTTATTTGTCCTCAATCATATTATCTATCACATATTACACTCTTTTTGTATGAATATAAACATTAAACTTTTATGAACAATATATAAATCTCACGTTTCTATATAAAGATAATATCCACATATATTTAATGTAAAAATTTTAATAGATAACTCAAAATGATGAGTTGGGTATTTTTTCTCACGAACCGTAAATTATAATGAGGAATAACCTATCATCATCTAATTCTACATGAGGACAAATCACAACCCCTTATTCTATGATTAAATTTAAATTTTAAGTCTTTATCCTTTATAGGCTAATATAAGAACAAATTCACTTAATAACCTTCTATTTATCTCCTTGAAATTTTTCTCATATTCATATATCTGAAAGAACTTGTCTTCCATCAAAGTTAACTTGGTAAATGGATTGGACATTCATGATAATGTTTTCTCAATTATACATTATATATATCCAAATAGAGAAAAATACAGATCTTAGTCACCATGTTAGGTTTATACCATCATTCAATAACATCCTTATTTTATGGATCTACTAATATACCCTCTCTTGAGTATATATAACCAATAAATGATACTTTTTATTTCCTAAAATCACACCTAATAAATTTTTTATACAGCTTATCCTTATTTGGGGTTTCAGCACAATCCTTAAATTTTCTTCATGATATTAATTTATCTGTAAATATATATGAATATTTTGTATAAATGCAACAACAAAATGATCAAGGAGATCTCTAAAAACACTCTTCAATAAATCCATAAAGATAGCAGCGAATTAGTAAGAAAAAATAGCATCACTACATAATCATAGTTTTCATACCTTTTACAGATTGTTTCTTTTGGTATATCCTCCTTCTTGACCATTAATTGATGATATTTAGAATAACGGTCAATCTTGGAAGAGTATTAAGCTATGGGAAACAATTCATCAGTATCAGGTTGATAATAATAATTCTTTTTGGGATGTTTTTTAGATCCCCATAATCAAAATAGTTTTGCATTGATATATATTTAATCAAAACTAAAAAGATAAGGTGAACCATAAGGTGACATATTTGGACCAATAAATACGTTTTTAAGATTATACTAGAGTTTATTCTTCAATTATTTTAATAAAATCGGGGTTATTCTATAGGTAGTCTTTGAAATATATATATATAACCAAGTGTGAGTTATATTTAGAAAAAAACATCATGATTTTAAAGATGACTAGTTAAATCTTCTATAAAAACATTAATAAAACCCCCACAATAGAAATATTTGATATCGATTTTCTCCCTAAACATCTAAGATAACACCCATATTGAATAGGAATTAAGACCCATAAAATATATTTGGTTTTCATTATAATTTAATATTTATCATCACACTAATATATGATCATATGTTGGATTAAAATATAAAATTATAATTCCCTTCCAGATAAATTGATTTGATATTTATGTAGATAAATCCAATCCATTCCTCAGATAACATAAAATTCAACTAGAGTTAGAATAATGATGTTAGCAGGAAACACATTTGTAGAGACTCCAATGAGATAAGAATCATATGATTTAGATGTGATCATCAAGCAATTTGGTGTTCCCACTGCAAATTTGACATCTATTCATGGGGGTGTAATTTTGATACCTGTATAAAATTATTCAGATAGAATGGTGGTGTGCATTTATAATCTTCCAAATTAGATTTTTTATTTTCAAAAACTTTTAAGGGGGAAGTGAGAACCCTCACAGAAATGAATATCTACCATTAAAGAAAACTACAAGTTTATTTAACACAGTTCTAAGGTGATTAGAATATCTTTCCCTAAACAGTATCTATGGGAGTGAATTTACCTGTCAGTCTAGATCTTCTTTTATATATTATTTATAATTCCATTCTCGATAATACAATAACATTTGTAGAGTGAATGGAAAGTGTTCCTTTCACCTTTCCATTATCGCATGCCTAATCATAAATATTAATCTCATGAAATTTACATAATTTTATTGGATTATGATATTGTCGAAATAAATCATATCCATTAACCTTCAAATCTAGGCACTAGTTATCATAGTTACCATACTCATTTTATTAGAAACATTGGAGTGTGGGTGGTTCATTTTGAAGAGTTTTATATCTATTTTCTTCAATAGAAAACTTCTTTCCACCGCTTCAGTAATCATTTTCTAAATGACCTTCCTTTAAATACATAAAACATTTAATAGTACCCTTAATAAAAATTTCTCAAGTTTTCCTCCCAAAAATTGAGAAAAACGGAAAGCTCATATTCTTTTACACAAGGTTTTCAGAGTCTCCATTGAATTCTATTTTCAATTTCCTATCAATCCCACAAGATCTATGGGTAACTAAAATATCCTATTCAACCATGATAACACATGAAACAATTTCTTCATAGATATTGAATTTTCTTGGGGATAACACCATTTTAAGACTTTGTTTTAATTGAATTAATAATCAATCAAACTTACTTTCAGGTTGGATGTTAATACTAGTAGTTTACAATGAAAGTCGTGTAAAATTTTCCTTATATATACCTATAGATTCATCATCCTTAAATTTTAACTGAAGGAATAGATTCTCTATTTTTAGAAAATGAATATGAGGAAAATAATTATTAAAAAAAATCATAAACTCATCCATTTATATAGAGTAAATATCATCTTATTGACTAGTATTCTTGATAAGATTCTACCATTCATCCTCTTCCACTTTTAGATGATAGACAAACAAAATGATAGTTTCATGTTTTAAAAACAAGATAATTGAAGATATTGTTTCAGTGGTACTGATAAATTATTTAGAAACTTGTGGATTAGTGTAACCTTTAAAAGAAGGTAAACATTACCTCATAGACACAATAAAACATTTCTCCATACTTTGATCATTTGGAAGTTCGGCATTGATTCATAATGTGAGAATTATTTAAAATAATATCTATATGTTTTTTCATTCCAAGCAATATAATGTTTTGTTTCCCAGGAGGAAAATCATTTCATTGTTCATATAATTAAATATATATACAATTCCTTCAGGCTCTATCCATAAATGAAAACCTATAATTTTATTATGAGAAACAATAATCTTATTCAGAAACACATAATCATCAAAAATAATTCATTTGATGTCTATATCATGAAACACTCATTTAAATATTTGAAAATTTGGGTTTTGACATAGAAGTTCATGGTCACCATCTATTCAAATCCTTCATGATTTTTCATAAATATTTTTTAAATTTTCAATGAATATCCCATTTAATTGTCAAAACCACGTCTGCAATAATGACTGTATTTCTCCACTATGTGCTAATCAAGTCTTTCTTTTTACAAAATTTTCACAGTTATTACCCCTAGATTCAAATATTCTATATCCATATCCACTTATAGTATCCAAATATGGATGTAATTTCTTTAATAAACTTAGAAAATCTTTTACAAAAATTCTCGGACATTTTTATATACAATGAATTATCCATATACTTATCCTTAGAAATATCTTTAGGGATCTTACTAATGTTTTCTTATCCTACACACCCAAGGTTAACTAAAATATTACTGTGATACCAACTATAATGGCCAAAACATATAATACATAGATATTACATCTTAACATATGAATATACATTTCATCATTCAAAACCACTAATGAGAACCATAATGGTTTAGTGTATTTAGAAACATTGAAACAAAAACAACTAGTGAATAAGTGAACTAAGTCATCTCCTGGTAATTTCTTCATGACGAGAACCCATATTAGATTTATAATACAGAAATCCAATATTCATAACCTCAGGAAAATAAACATAACAAAGGGAGAGATTGTATGTTTAATAATTGTAAACGAGGTAGATATAAATGATCACATAAATTTAACATGCGAATAAGTGTATGAAGAACTGATATTAACATTTAAAAACTATACCATAAAATCAAATATCAAAATCTTGAGTCATGGAAGAAGTCATGGTATTTCTTGAGAAATGATTCATAAAGGAATAAATGAACGTGATCCATCAAAACATAACATATGAACAAGACAATAAATTTTTTAAAACACATAAGAATTTAAAATAATTTCCTTTGTATTCACAGATCATTTCCAAGAATATCATAGTGGAATGGTTTCACTCCACAAACTATCATAGTATCCACCGTTCACTCCCAAGAATATCATAGAGAAAAAATTCCCCCATAAAAATTGGGTTCACCCTCCACTTCAGTTCTATATGTGTCATGAGATATCATTATATAATGGACTCATTCTAGGGAGATATATTTCCCATATATAAAATAATGAAATCATACATATTTATTCCACAATATCATAAAATATTCATCATATCAGATCCAATGAAATTAAATGAGGGACCCTGGAACACCCTGCGAGTGGAGGGGTGAATCAGGGTGTCAAATTTTTCTTTCATAAGTTTTGGATCTTATTCCCAAATTGGTAGGAACTTTTTAAATCTATAAAAAAATTAAAAAAGGTAGTTGACACAACACTTTTACTTGGTTCACCACAAAGGGTTCTGTCCAAGGAGAATATGCTGACAGTGTTTCGGTTGTACCAAAATCCACTAATCATTACTAGTTTATTCATTACATGTTTGGCTCATAGACACTCCGTGCGAGGAAAAATACCTTTAAAAATATTTAGGGAACACTCACTGCATCCATTAGATAACTTCTGTTAACTCCCCCTAGCTCACTGCCTTAAGAGAAGTCAAACTCAGTTTATCGACTTGAAGGGACCTTCAATAGATTTGCATTTAAGCCTTTGTCATTGTTCAGCATGAGACACTGCTTGCATCGAAGTCCTGAATTGAAGAACTTGAAATCACTAAACCACTGAACCGGATAATCTGACCCATTTCAGAAGCATAACACCACCCTTGCATGCAATACCCCAACACGCTTGCAAGATTTGGAAATTGTTGTGAAATATGACTTTCTTGCAACACCTAATTTCCACACAACTATTAACTTTTCTTGAAACTACACGGAAGGGTTCACTTGGTATTTTCAGACTAAAGGAACACCTTGCACGCAAGATTTACTCTCTTTGAATCTTTCACACACAAATCTTTCATGCAGCTGAGCTACCAAATTTTCGATGTAAAATTCACAATTCTTACTTGGGGTAGCCACATATTTATAGGACCTTGATGACCTTGTGCGCAAGATCCCAAAGTTTTTTTGTTGGTGTGTGTAATATTCTTCATGAGTACATAAACCCCCTATTGACGTCGCATTGGGCGTGCAAACCCTTTTGTGGAACATCATCTTCTTCGCACTTCATGACTTTTACATTTTTCGACGTTCTAATCCTGAAATATGTCTTACACGCATGTTCCAATAAAACCTTCAATATTGTTGTAAAAACCCAATCTTTCATGCACACATCAAATCTTTCATGCACCTTTTTTGGCCAAAAACACATTTATCCATTTTCCGATTTTCAGCCCCAAAAAGTTGGCAAACACTGGAAAAACAGTGTTACCTTCAATACTACATACGGATCAAACACTATAACCCCTTTCCATGTAATCTCCCTAATCTTCTATGAAATAGTTGACAACAAGAAACCCAAAACATGATCAACCCAAAGTATATTGACCCCAAACACAAACCAAACTCTTTTTCCAGCAAATAACAACCTTGGTTCCAACATTAATTTGGTTTCACAAACATTTCATCATAGAATAACCTATGGAAATGGAACATGATTCATAAAAATTTTATCATTTCATCTTAGCTTAATCCATGAAAAAGGAACAGGTTTCATATAAATTTCACATTTTCATTATAGCATAATATATGTTAAAGTAAATGGTTTTAGGAAAATATTCTCCTCATTAACTTGAAAAATAATATCTAGAGAAATAATAATGTGTGTACCATTGGATTATATCCCAAATAAAACATAATAAATGACAAAGGTTGTATTCATTGATGAATATAAATTTCATAAAAATATCCTTAAACTATTCTTAATAAAAGTATAATTTCTATTCATTAATAAATTTTTTAAAATATAAAAAATTAAAAAACATTAATAAAAATATTCACTAAAAACCCCTTCAAAACATGTAATGGAATATTTTGTTAATTGAGTGTTCATGATAGTGGGAAATTCTGGCCATGCCATAAATATGAAAAGAAATATTGCTTTCAAATGTTTGGTAAAAATTCAAATACAACTCATTTAAAAGATAAAAATAATATTAAATTTTAACTATTTTTAAAAAATAAAAGTTGTTTAAATTTTAATTAAACAGACATTGTAAAAACATTCTTGAAAACATTTTTATGAAACCTAGATATGGAAAAAAGTTATTTTTTATTGAACAGAAAAGTAATGTATTTTTTGAAATATTATTTTTGTATCATTAGTTATTAAGGAGAATACATTTCAATGAAAACATGTATTATTTATAAGTAACTAGAGTATAATAAAATAAATTAGTTCTTAATAGTTTTATAGTAATATTTAATCATTATAAACATAATCATATGCAATCTAGATAAAAAATGATATTGTAATAATTTTTTTACACTTTGTTAACTGGTCAATAATAAGCCCCATGAAATAAAGAACCTAAAATAGATATTTATATTAAAAAATGTTTTATAATAATAAGAATAAAATAAAATCATGGTTATTTTATAAACCACATAAAAACAAACATGTTTTGTATAGGGCATCTATCCCATAGAAACCAATGTGTGATGAAAATCCATTTCCTAGAGTCTCGAATTTCTTAACACACATTAAATTTTCAGGTTTAATATACATAGGTTTATTATAAATCTAATAAAGAGACATAATCATATATATCATTAAATATATGATTATCTTATGTCTATGTATTACCCGTTTATTAACAATTCCTTATTAAAATTACGTTTTGGGAAATAACTCTTTTATTTTTCATGTATGTTTTGGTTTGGTAGTTTCTTCCCTTATATATTAATTATGGATGAATCATATAAATAATTTTAATAATGAAATAAATATGATATATATTCATTATAATTGTATTTATAATAATACATTAATTTTAGATAAGTTAAATGAATTACACCATTCTTGGAGACGGTAAGTTGCATGTACACTTGGATATTGTTTCAATTTTCCCTATAGATGGAATAAAAGAAGGGTAAATATAAATTCCCCATTATAAAATAATTATTATATAATATCAATAATTCTGTTTTATATAATCTCCCCTTATTACCATAAATGTTAAAATAAAATTAAAAAGGAATAACATCACATTGTGGAGGCGATAGTTCTCAAGTACGCAGAAGCAACGTTATAGTTTTCCAAAGGATTCGAAGGTCAGAAGGTAGATATGATATTATAATTAAAAATGTATTATTATTTCATAAATATAATATATATAAACATTAAATTATTCATTATATTCATCCATTATAGGTGTTTATGGAATATGAATTACATCGGTTCACGAGGTGGGATTCCTCCATACACACAATTGATGGTTTCATTTCCTATTGATGGAAGAGAAGCTAGATATAGGCTATTACATTAACATAATAACATATTAGTATATTTTAGATATTTTTATTACTTTATAATTATTAAGGCATGAATGAAATTTTTAGGAGAATAAGTAAAAAAAGAAATATCTTAGGGAAGATAATTACATTGTCTTATAATAAAATCCTTTGGATCTCTTTTTAAAGACATTAGGGTTTGTCTTTGGGATGAACAGATTCTATAGAAGGTTTATACAAACATTTTAGAGGTATTTTGGAAGTTTCATTGAATAAAAATTCGTTAAAATGTGGGAATAAGTGAGTGTAAGTGGCTTCCTTTTATAGTTGTGGAGGAGTGACATTTTTTAAAATACCCAAAACTATCCAATATTGGGAAGTCAGTCTCAAGGAATGTTCCTCCAAAATAGATTAATTATGTAGTGGAGGTATTATGTGGTCTATAAAAAACATGACAATAATCCCATGTTTTCAACATTTTATTACCTTAGTCTTTATGTTTACTCATTTTTACCATTTTAGTTTTCACCATAGAAAATAGTATCTTTTTATTTACCAAGGTAATTTGTCCTTTAACCATAAAAATAAAATTAACCTTATTAGATAATTTTGACACACTACATCAAAATATTAAATATAATTTATCAAATAAATATTTAATTAGTCATGAAATTTATTTTTAACTCAAGTGTATCAAATGCACAATACCTCATTTTAACCTTTACTATAGTAATTAAACATTGTTTTAACCTTAACCATAGTAATTAACTTTTTCCTCTTTTTATAATTTTCATAGAAAATTTAACATGAAATTATTATATAATATGAATTATTTATATTCCAAACATTTAATTTATTTTATAAAATTCAAACCACACAATTAATATAATTTAATTTAAAATATATCTCAAACGTGAATAAAACATTGCTTTCAAAGGGAAAATTTTCATGAGTATAAAAAATTTTAATATCAAAATTAAATATTATATTATATTTGATGAACTAAGTAAGATTAATTATTAAATTATTGAACTAATTTTACTTTTATATAATTTTAAAAAATAGAACTATTTAAATGATTTAATCAAAAAGGTAGTATTCAATAGAACCTATTATTTTAACTTTTTATTAAAAAAGAAACTATTGAAAAAATCTCCAATATTAACCATAAAATAATTATATCACTTTGATTCCAAAAAATGATAGTAATTTTTGTAAATAAATTTAATAAAAGTGGGAAAAAATAATTTTACTTTTTTCACATAAAGAAATAAAAATAATTTTTTGATAAAAATGTTTTTTTAAAGAATAGAGAAACTTTTCTAAAAATTAACAACTTTTTTATCATTATTTATTTCTAATATAAAACATTTATACTTAATTTTTAAAATTTAGTTATCTTTATTCATACTTACAATTTTAATAGATAAACTATAAGGACCATGTTTAAATAATATTATTAATTGTATACTATGGTTTAATAAAAAGCATTTTTGTGTGTGACCTCAATTATCAATGAAATTAAATATATTTGAAAAAAATATTTCAGAAAATATTCGGGTGTTACACATGAAATGAAACACATTGAGATTTAAAAAATGGAAATCATAATAGATAAAGTATATGAAATGAAAACCGAATTACATAAGAGTATTTAACACCTTGACACTTTACAATATTTTTATTTTTAATAAAATTCAATCTCCTCAATAGCTTTCAATTCATTATACATTGGGTCCAAAAGAAACATGATTATCTTTGAAAATATTAATTTTTAAACATAACCATTTTAACATAAACATTAAGTTGGATAGTATGATCAATACTAACTAAATAATTAAAATTATATAGTTTACATAGATATAAAATAAATTCAACAGGTATTTTATTATTATAAATAAAATAACAACAATATGAAAGAAAAAAAATGTTTTTTTGAAAAACTATATTTTTTCTAAAATGGGATCTAATCGTGCTTTGATAACATAATTTAAAATTAATTTTTTTACCAATTTTAAGATATTATACTTAAAAATTGAACATAATTTTTTAAATCTGCATGTAAAATTTATCTTTGGTTTAATTATATAAAATTTTATGAAAATATAAGGTTTTTAGTTAATAATGAAAAATTTTAGTTTTTTATTATGAATTTTTATTTATTTTAAATACATTAAGAACATCAAAATTGTTTTAATATAGACTTAAAAGTAAAAATACTTCAATTATATATCTATTAACAAAATTTAGGTTATTTAAATCAATTTAATATTTAATTTTGTTATAAATATATTATAATATTTTTAACATTTTCCCTTTGAAAACATATTTTTCAGTCACATTTACAAGATTAATTTAAAATATTTTTTTTTTCAATTATGTTATTGGAATTTTTAAAAGTGGACTCAATATTTTAAATATTCATAATTTATATTTTCTAATAATTTCAATGTAATTTTTAACTATAATTTATAGTAAAAATAGAGAAAATTATTTACCACGATTAAGGGGAAAATGGATTTACATGGGGTTGAACTAAAAAGAATATAGTTAAAAATTACAAAAACATGTAAAACACACTTCTCTAGATATATATAGACCTTTTATTTTCAATGGTAGATAATAGACCATTTTGGATCCTTTTTTCATGTGAAAAATATGGGTACACTATTTTCTTTTCAAAAATTACATGTGAGCCACTCACCTCACATATAAAGGCCACCTCCTTTTGTCTCTTCTTAGTATTTAAAAAACCCATTATATCAAAAAATAACTTACCAAATAAATTTTTTACATCCATAATTTCATCCTATAGACCTTTTTAATAATAAATCTATTCTCAAAAAATATTAGATTAAACCTAATGAGGTTG
The DNA here is from genome assembly GCA_963277665.1 of Viscum album. NCBI lineage: Eukaryota > Viridiplantae > Streptophyta > Magnoliopsida > Santalales > Viscaceae > Viscum > Viscum album. The sequence goes on from OY728146.1 coordinate 532,085,136, forward strand.
TCTGATGAATTGGTAATGTTTCTGCCTGTGTTTTTTATATTACTTCTTATTATAGCTCCTTAAAATATTTTCCAATTATTATAAAATAATAACATTGATATATATTATATAGTGAAATATTATTATTTACCTATAACAACATACATCCATGTACACTTCCAAAAAATTGTTTGCGGAATCATCTTTCGTGATTACGATAGACTACGATCCCATGAACCAATGTTATTCATTTTCCATCACAACGTTTAAAGAATGGATATATTGATAGATTTAACATATTCATATTATATTTAGGATATTATTACACTTTTTTAATTACTGTACCAAATATACCTTCTTACATTCTATTTCACGACAAAAACGATAATTTCATTCATGTGATCCATATTTTTCTTACCCATTACATTGAAGTTAGTAAGGATAATAGTCAAAGAATATATGTGATATTTAAGATATAAAAAATCTTATAGAAATATATTATCACATTTAACTTCTTAAAATATAATACATTTTATATAATTAACATCTGTCATGCATATGTGTGAACAACCACCTCTATATAGAAATGTGAAATGTTTTTCATTCTATTTTTACATGGATGGTAATAAGGTTTAATTTTATTCATATAAATTATAAATATAAAATTATAATTGTTATTTTATTTTTTACTAATATTTAATTTCCATTTCATTTCATCCGTAGAGAAAAATGGAAAATGTATCCATGTATATGTACAGTTAACCATCTCCATGAATGGTGTAATCCATTTTCTATCTATGACTATTATATATTACTATAGAAATATATAATTAATGTATATTATATTTATATAATTTATCTAATTATGTATATTATGTAACCATGATCAAGTAAAAACCACCAAAATTACAGAACCAAAATATACATGGAAATGAATTAATTATGCCATGAAAAAATGCTTTTAACAAAGGATTACTAATAACCTAATCATAAAAGAACGCAAGTAAATCATACATGGTATGAGATATTTAATAATGGTTATTTAATGTATTTTTAATGAACCTATATTTACAATGTTGTAGTTTCAAACACATGAAATAATTTTAATAAGTAGTATGTTTTTATCATTTCAATATTACTTCTATGATATATATTCCATAATGACCAATTATTCTATTATTTGTGTATATAATATGCCTTTTGATATGTTATATCAAGAAAAAATGTCTCTTCATGGTATTTATGTTTTTATTAAAAAAATTATTTCATGTGGATAATGATTTAAAACATACCAAAGTGGTATGGGTTTATTTCACAATATCATGATTATTTAGGATTGTTTATTTCTATATATCACATGGGAATTTTTTTGATATTTCCATATTAATATAAATATATTTTATTATCTTTTAGTTATTTTAGAACACTTCAATTAATAGTTAAATTTTCATCTTTTTTGTTCTTAAAATGATTGAGAAATGTTTTTTACAAAAATTGGACTTCATTTCTATCGTCGATAAAAATTACATTTTCATCCAAACCAATGTTTTCAAAAAAAAAATTATATTCTAAAAATTGTTTATGAAATATAATTTAAAGCATTTTTTAATTTATTAAAATGATTTTTGGAGGGATCATCATGTCATTTTCAAACCAATGCCAATTTTTATTTTACCAAAAATGTGAAAGGAATCCTTTTTTCTAATGGGTACAAAATGAATTTAATTATCTATAATCCTGAAAATTCAATGATTTAAAGCATGTTTTAGATGTTTAAAGGGTTTATTTTCAATTAAAACTATTTTCACCACATTTTTTGATATTTTATTTTTAAAAATTGGTTTCTTATGTGGAAAGGTTGTCTTCCTAAAAACATTTTTTAATTAATTTATTATCAAATTTATATTCATCAATGATGTCAGCCCTTTATAGAAAATATGATCCAATGGGGTTATTTTTTATTTATATCATTATTATTAATTCTATGGATGCTTAATGATTAATTTAACAAGGGATGTATAGTTTTTTTAACATTCACAATATTACTCTAGATGTTTTGTGATTATGTTTATTGATTGGGTAAATTATTAACAATTCATATTTTAGTCTTTAAATTTCAATGTTTATATTGATGATGCTTAAAACAGTTCATATTAGTAATAAATTGGAAATATTAAGTTATAAGTGAATCTGGGAATCACAACGAACGTCGATACATTGGTTGGTCACATACAGAAAATTTCCATGGGTGTTTGGCTAAGGACTTACCCTTTTATCTAACATATATCTGCATGGGGACTTAATGGTAATAAGTTTTTTAATTAGGCTATGATGGTATATTTAAGATTTTTTTTAATTATTTATTCTCTCATTATGAGATTAGTTATTGATTTCGATGTTATTATTTTACTAGTTCTAATATCCATGTAAATGTTTCAAGATCATACGATTATTTATATGGATTTATTTGGTCAACATTTATTTCTTCAATATTATGCTCAGTTTAATGATTAAATGGAATATTTTTCTATTATTTTCCTTTATAAATTGAATATTTTTATTTATTGATGAGTGATTATGATGTATGAATAACATTACTGAGTATCTGAGATCACTAAAATATTATGTATTATTCTCCCCATGATATGAGGAAGTGTTTTGTGATTTATATTTTGTGATACACTATGAGAAATAATAATGTTCTCAAAGAAATAATTTTTTTTTATTTTATGTTCTCAATTCGAATGAGAATTTAAAGTATATAGATAGTTAAACAAGACTCCTAAACTATCCATTACTTTAATATTTTATTCCATGTGTATTATGCCAATGTAATAATGTGTACAATGTCTTAGGGCCACCAGTGTCGGGGTTTCAATAGTTGGTATTATAAGATGTTTAGTATAAACCATTGGAATTAGATTTAGGATAACATATATTACTGGACATAACCCTATAAAATAATTTGAGGATAATTATATAACAATATCCTAATGATTTGTTAAGTACAATATTATATTTTTCCTATAAATACATCACTATCTAGATGCTACAATTGGATGTGGTTCTTTGATTGATGTACCTAGGGGTAATTACTCTGAATAGGGCACATTGGGATTAAACTGATCATCACCTAGTTCTTGATAGAAGTTTTTAATCTTCAGCTTTTTTTACACTCTAGAGGTATATGACTTAGTTAATTCATATTTTATTTAGGAACCATCATTAATGATTTGTATAGATGATGATGATGATGATGAATGACCAAAGTTAAACCAACTGTTTCATATATTAAAAACCGGTTTTTCATGTACGTTTATTGTATCTAAAAAGATATAGATAAATGGTGGTCATTAAATAAAAATATGAATGATGGGGGGGGAATTACATGTATTGAGTGGATGGATTTTAAGGTACTCTTCTTGGAAAAATATGTTCTTTTGAACAAAATGTGGATATGGAGTAATTAAGCTAGAAATTCTTTTAAAAGGAATAGGCCTTCAAACTATCGTTACAATGTTTACAAGGTATTTATAAACAATGTATCTAATACAATGATAAATATTGGCCATTTATATTATGGGCTTAAGACCATCCTTTTAAAGAAACTAGTATAAAAAACATTCTAATTATATGATGCTAAAGTATCATGTTCTAAAAAAACAAAGAAATACTTTTATAGGAATTATTTCTTTTAAAGGAAGGAAGATATGAATATGAAGTTAGAGAAAATTATAGATTAAGATAGATATGAAAGATGGATTTTCCCACATGTGATACTTTTGGAAAGGAGAAACTTTATACATGAAAAAAAGAAAAGGAGTTTTCTTCAAGTGTAGAGAAAAAGTAGCTCATGCATATTAATTCAAGGGTAAGGGAGATTCCCTCAAAGTAAAGAAAAATAAATTTAAGTATATTGGGTACTATTATAATCATTTCCCCAAATTTCAACGGAATATACGTTATAAGAATATACAAGGTGATATTCAAGATTATGATATTGATTTTCCCGAAGTGGAATGATTAATGTTCTTGTGTCTTTAAATCCAAGAAATATGAATTAAAAGGATTTTATATATTATATTATTGTAATATAATGCATAAAATATATAAGGATTATAATACAGTATTGTTTATAGAAGTATTTGGAAGTATGTGTTAGATGGGAAAAATAAAAGTGATTCAATAGAAATTTGATATTTTTTTAAAACATGTGATTATAGGAGGATAATCCATAATATGTTCCTGATGTTGAGATAATAATGAGAAGTTTATATAATAGTTTTTTTGACCACAAAATTTGTTAGTGTTTTGATGGTTTATGTCCCATTTTCTGGATTTTATTATAAGTATTTATTTATGTAATATATTTTACAACTTTAGATTTTATATTTGTAAGTATGAATTTTTTTCATCATGTTTTTATGATGATAAATATATTCACATATTTAGAACATGAAATTCAAATAAAAATTATATTTTATAAGGAATATAATATTGATTTAGTGACCCTCTTAAATTTGGTCAAATGTATTTTTAATGAGGCTTAAGGTCAACTATTTTTGTAATGGATTCTATTTAACTTTGGGTCTTATTGGATAACTTTTTTTAACCATTTTGGTTTTATTAAATACATGGGGAATCTATAATTAATATTTTAAGGAACTTATGATATGTTAAATTTAAATTATATTTATTTGGGAATAATAAATTTATTTTTGGATATTCACTTCAAGGACTAGTATATTATGGGGAAATTAATCAAAATAATAAAGGGATGAAATTGTGCTTCTGAAATAGAAATATATATAGTTGTTAAATTTTTATATATTTAAATAAATAAAAATAATACCTCAACTATTGGAAAAGGGTCTTGATAGAAAAATATAATCTTAATTTGATTATTTATGATGAATTGATGGTCTTTTCACCCTTTGTAAATTTATGGTTTTTTTCATTTCGCATATTTAGATCATATAGTTTCATCTTATCAATGACCTCAAAAAATATCTATAATTATTTATTCTTTTCTTCCAGGTCCATATCATCACTTCCCATTTATGTTCTTATACTTTGAATCCCAGTTATCTAATTATTCTATATGGACTCCATACTCCCCTATCAATCTTATCATGAAGTTTTTTTATTAACACTTCTCACAGTTTGGGATTTAAATAAAGGTATTTTATGACACATAACACCAAGAATAGAAGATAATAAAACACCATAATATTTTAAAATACATATCTTTTTAACTAAATTCAGTCCCTTTGATAAGTTACAATGCACACAACACTAGGTGTGAACAAAACATGAAACTCTATTAAAATATTTTTATTTAAACATGAACATTATATCCTACCCATAATGTTGGAAGGTGTGAATAATAATAAATAAATAATGAAACTAATATGGTAGGAATTATGTAAATTCAATGTTTATAAATTTATTGTAAATAAAATAATATTCATAATTAAAAAAATATTTGTAAAAAAATAATATTGTTTCTTAAAAAAGGTGGTCCAATCATGATTTGGTAACATTATTTCATATTAATTTTTACCAATTTTAGAAAAAAAATTATTTTAGAAAATAAATATTCATTTTTAAATCTATATGTAAAAATTATATTTTGGTGAATTTTTGCTATTTTTTTGAAAAGATTAATTTTTATGTGAATAGTGAAAAATACAAGTTTTTATTAATAATTTCTATTTATATTATTGCATTTTAAAACATAAAAAAATTAATAAGGATGTAAAAGTAAAATTAATTCATTTATATATATATATATATATATTAATACAAATTATTAAATTTTAATAAATTTCATATTGACTTATTATATAAAATTTCAATAAACTTTTGAACATTTTCTCTTTGAAAACTCACTTTCTCATTGCATCTATGAGACTAATTTTAAATAATATTTTCCCAATTATTTGAATGGAATTTAAAAATATGGATTACTTATTTGGAATCGTAATAATTTATATCACCTAATATTTTCAACTTAATTTTTGACTATATTGAATAGTAATAACATGGAAAATTATTTACCTTGTTTAACGAAAAAATGGGTTTACCATGGGTTAAACTAAAACAATAAAAGCTAAAAATTACCAAGAACATGTCCAAGAACGATTTTATGGAAATATATAGACCATTTATATTATAGTATATATAATTTTCTACTTTAGATCCATTTGGAAAGTAAAAAAATATGTGTCCACTTTTTTCATTTCAAAAATTACATGTGTACCACTCAACTCACTTATAAAAGTCTACCTTAACTCCTATCCTCTTAAAACTTCAAAAACACACTAGTTACATAATGAACTACAAAAATTATATCCTTAATTTTATCCCCACAACCTAGATAACTTGGTTTGATCATAAATCCAATATAACAAGGCATTAGGTTATACCTAAAGAGGTTGTATGAAGAATGTGTAATGTTTTTAACTATGGATTTATGTTTCACTTCTTATAATACCTCATTAAAGTATTTTAACATTATGAAAAAAATCATATCATTATTATATCATTTATACTTATACATTATTATGTAAATTGAATGACCTATTTCAATCTCAACTTCTATCAACTGGGTTATGAATCATCATTTGTGTGTACGGAAAACTACCACCTCATGAATAGATGTTATTTTTTTCAATGATCACTTTTAAAGGATGGATATAATTATGTATTTAACATATTTATATGATATTTATGGAATTATTAAACTTATTAATTTATCATATTTCATATACCTTCTGACATTCCTTTCTCTAAGCGATATGATGACATCACTCATGTGTACAGAGGATTATCACATCGTGATACGTTGTGATGCATTTTTCACTTATTCTCTATATGGTAGAAAATAACCATAAATGTTAATTAATATATTTTATATTTATTATATAAAAATAATTTCTGAAATATAATATAACATATAACTTATTACCATTTAATCTATGGCAAAATAATAACTTCTCTCATGCGTACGTATAGACTACCGCCACCATGTAGAAATGTGAAGTTTGATAACATTATTTTTACATAGATAGTAATGAGGAAATATTATAGCATTATAACATATATATATATATAATAAAAATTATTCAATAAATTTTAATTAAATTTTTTCTTTTTTTTCATCCATTTATAAAAAATGGAAACAGTGTTCATTTGTACCTATATCCTACAATCTCCATGAATGGTATAATCCATTTTCTATCTCTAAATTTTATAAAATACACTAAAAATATAAAATGAATATTTATAATATTTAAATAATGTTTAATATTCTGGATTTTATTTAACTATGATAAAATTAAAAGAACCAAAATTACTAAGCCAAAACATATATAAAATACGAAACAATTATCAACTAAAATAGTGATTGCAAAAAAGAATTCCCAATAATTATCTGATAAAAGACTACAATTAGTTAATAATTATATTATATATATTATTATGGTTTTACAATTGATTTATAATAAACCTATATTTGTTACACAGGAACCTCATTCACATAAAAAGGAAGTTGGAGAAGTGGTAAGGGTTTCTCGTCTCACTTTTACTTCTCTAAGACTTACACCATAATAAAAAATTATTACATTGTTTATTATATATAATATAACATTTTATATTTTATATCATGAATATATTTCTCTTAATGGTATGTAAATTTTCATTTTAATTTATTTCTTTCAAGGGGATTATGATTCAGAAGTATCCACCGTGGTGAGCGCTTATTTTACAATCTAATCTTTTTTCAGGACTGTTTATGTTTACATCTCCCATGTGAGAATTATTTGATAATTAAAGATTAATATAAATATGGTTTATTATCCTATTGTTGTTCATGAAAATTTCTTGTAATATTGTCATTTTCCACTCTTTGGTACTTAAAATATTGGATAAAATATTTTTAAGAAAATTTGACATCAATTTTCTCATTAGTTGAAAATCTATTTTCTTCTAAATCCATGTTTTCAAATAATGTTTTAAAAAAAATTAACATTGGAAAAATTATTAATGAAACAAAATTTTACCCATTTTTAGATTTTTTCTAATTTATTTTAAATTAATATTTAAGTCATTTTACAAAAAATTCTCAATTATCATTTACAAAAAATGTGACTGAAATATTTATTTTAAAATTAACGGAATGAAATGATTTTCTACCATTATAACCTCTAAATGTCTAAAATATTGACATATATATTTTAAAAGGTCATTTTCAATGATAATTATTTTCAAAAAAAATGTGAACATTTAGTTTTAAAAAATGTAATTTCAAATATAAAGGTTATTCTTCTCAAAAATGTTTTTAATAAAATTCTTATGGAAGTACAATAATTTAATTAAATGATTCCTTTATTGTAATTATGATCCATTGAGGATATTTTGGGTTTCTATCATCTTTATTTGTTATCTGTACTGTTTATTATCACTTGTACAATGTATGTATAATTTTATTACCATTCACCATATTACTCTTAATGGTTTATGATTATGTTTATTGATTGGGGTATGTACTAACATTTCATATGTTATAATTTCAATAAGAATGTTCATTTTGGTTATGTTGCACAATTTAAAATGAGGAATGTATTTTAGTTATATAGTGATGGGGGGGCCTGAAATTACAATTCCTCACATGCATCGGTAGGTCTCGTGAGACAAATTATCTTTGCTATTGGCAGAGTCATTACACATTTATGTAATATGTCTCGGCATAAGTTCATGAATATATTTTAATTATTTCTATAATTAAAAATCCCCTAATTATGAGTTTAGTTATAAATTTCCATGTGATTATTAAATTAGTTAGAATATCCCTGGGTAAGTTTCAACTTCGTGTGATTATTTATATGAATTTATAATATCATCATTCCTTTGTAGCATATTATGCTTAGTTTTTTGATTAAATATAATGTGTTTAAGTTATTTAATTTACCATATTTATTATTATTATCTCCTCATGATATATTCCATTTGACACAAACCCATACTGAGCATATGAAATCACCCCTTTATTATGTGTTATTTTCTCTAGGATAAGAGGAAGTGTTTTTTGATTGATATGTGTTATGACACTATGAGGAATAATGGTGTAACACCCCAAGGTTCTAAAAATATATATTGAAAGAATGAAACACGGAATCCCTATAAAGCAACACATATTAAAATCTAGCTGTTAAACACAAAATTGCCTCTACTATGTTCTGAGTTTTGAAATACGGTCATCTAGAGTTGTGATCAGTAAGTTATTTAAGTCTGATAAAACAAACATGATTTTTGGTGAATAGTAACATACCATTATGAATAGTAACATGAATATTAATATGACCCTTATGAATATTATATAATGATATTATTATTTTTTCTTAAGATAAAAAGATAATGAGATTTTAATAAATTTTTCAATGTGATATAAATCTAATTTTACCATTAAAATTATTATTTTTTCCATTTACTTATTATTTTATTTAAAAATTAAATCAATAATTTTTAGAAATTTATTTCAGAAAAATGGAATTAAGTTTTTGAATTCTACACATCGAAAAATTGTTGGGGTGAATTTTTGGGATTTCTCTGAAATTGTTGAATTTTTTATGAATAGTGAAATGTGATAAAATCCCTTATATACAAATTATCAATTAAATACAATATTTATGACATCATGAGTGATTCAATGCCACCTGGTTCTAACTCACATGTAGTTATTACTATTAGGGGTCACATGAAACAACACTATTGGTTTTATTGAGATAAATAATAAAATAATGAATTAAATATATAAAATTCACTCCTCTCTTCGACGATAAACCCCCCCCCCCCCCATCCCCACTTCTCTTCACTCCTCTAAGAGTTTAATCTCCTTAATTTTCTTCCCAAATACCCTTCCCTAGTCACTCCCCACGTCAAATATTCTCTTGATCTTTCCAAAATACCAAAAACCCTTCTTTTAAGGAGGTTCTCAAAAAGGTTATTTCAACAGGTAAATCACCCTTATTTTTTCTTTGAGTTTCATTTCAATTTATCTTCTTTTGTTATCTTTTCCCCACCTCCTATATCCAAATGACCATGAAATCTCTAGTATGATCTATATACTATTATTATATCATGTTAATGGAAGAACCATCCTCAGTATTCTCAATCTCTCCCTTTTATTTTTGAAACAAAATCTACGTCTATGCGGTTCCAATTTATAACATTCATTGATGATGAAGTTTTGTTCTTCAATTTATCCTCCATTACTAGTCATGAATCCACTTTTATTATTGAACCAGACTATAATATCTGTATTATAACATAATTAATATTTAATATCCATTATTTGTACATATTATTATATCACATAATCAAACTTATTCCTAATAATCAAAAAACTGTTAAAATAATCGAAGTGAATGTCATTAATATTTCATCTAATGATTCATCCTATTTACATGTAATAAGTTGATATAAATTATCATAAACACGTATTTATGTTCATAAATTAAATTAAATTTCAATTCTGGAGATTTAAATCCTTTCCACATGACCTTCATTACTTAAAAACAAGTGAAAAGATTATGAAAATCAAGAAAATGAACAGTCAGGAATGACGAAATTCAATATAATAACTTATAATTAAGGACATAAATGAACTAATAATAATTATGATAAACTAAATAAATGTATAATATCTTCAGAAATAATTTATTAATAATTCTATTTTCATATTCCAGGATCTTAAGATCTTTTTCGGAACACATTCATACTTAAGGTAAGGGTTTTCCACCCGAACCTCCATTTTCATTCGGGTTACTTTTATTGTATAATTACCTCAATGAAATTATTATATATTATTATATACTCCTCGTAAATTTTTTTAGTGTTCTACATATGTTTATGAACCACAATTCTTCCTTGTTTTATGGGGATTTACATGTTTTAAAAGGATCATTAAAAATTATTTCCGAAATACAGGCACGATTCAAGGGAATTTCTCAAATTCATACATACTTTCAAGGGAACTCTATAATCTATTATTGGAAACCATTATCATTATTAAATAAATAATTTTATTGTGAAAATAATGTCTTTATTTACTTATTGTTTTATTCAAATACTTTTCTAAAAGAACTCTTCATTTAAATATAAAAGTGCATTTATCTCCAAAATTACTCAATGATTTTATTAGAGTATTTTCATTTGTTTCAACACACTTATTGATTATTATGTATTACAAGGATTATTATTTTATTAAATCATCTAAATCAATTAATTAGATGGTTTATGACTAGTTTTATTATGAATGTGCTATCCAAAAACCATTCACCAATTTACTCTGAATGGTTAGTGTTTCTGCTTATTGTTTGGGAAATGTTTTTTACAATTCATATGTGTGTTTCAATATGTATGTATATGTTTTTTATATTTATCCCCTCTCATATGAGGAATTAATTTGACTTATTATCTGATGGGTTTGGACCACTATATCCCTTTATGCATATGTAGGTCTCATGAGACAAATAGATGTCGACTTGGACAAGGCCTTTCCCAATTTGAGATATGGTTTTGGATGTGGCCTTGTTCATTTTTAGATGTCTCAGATGAAGCCTTGAGCATGTGTTTCAGAATTTTTGGCATATGAACTTCCCTCATTATGAATCTAGTAATTTAATGTTCATGTGGTTATTGGATTAGTAGAATACCCATGATTATATTGGCATTATTTACTCAAATAATATTTCTTCCATAATGTGTTCAAGTTTATTATTTGTAAAGGCATGTGTTTTAAATTATTCACCACACCTAACAATTATATTTATGTTATCTTCTGCTGTATTTATTACTCGTACTGAGCATTTTAGCTCACCCCTTTCTTCTGTTTCATTTTCCCAGGATATGAAGAATTTTGTTATGAGTGACTTGAAGACATAATCTTGGAGGCATGGATGTTTCTAATGTAATAAATAAGTATTGTATTTCATTTCATGTTGTAATGATGAACTTATATATGTATATGTTGTTTCCCAAAGCTAATAAACTACTTGTTCCTTTAGGGTATATATTCCTTGTTTATATACCAATTTAATAAAACAAGGAACCAGCTCCGTTTATCTGGTGCTAGGTCCTTTCTATTGGTTTGAGAGGAAGTTTAGTAGAAAAATTAGAAACTAGATTTAGAAAACATAGATTAGGGAATTAATTCCTATGATAGTCTTTGTGGATAAACATACAAAAACATCCTGGTATTTTTGTAAGAAATAGATTATGTGGATATTTATAGAAAATATATCCCTATATGTATAATACAAGTGGACGTGGTTCTAGCACAGATGTACCTAGGAGTGAAAACTCTGAAAATAATTTTTGGTTTCGACCCGGGGTATCCTGGTACATGGAAATGGGACTTACTACGCACCTGGTTTGACACTCCCATGGGATATTCTTAAGATAATTCACATTTTCCTTAAAATCCATTCTGAATAATTTTAATGTAAATTTTTCCCTAAAGAAACCATTTTTGTGATTTTGGGATTAGCCATGCATAGGATTTAAATTTTTTGCTATTTCTTTTTTTAATTTAAGATTATACATTATGATTCATATCCTAATATAGTGTATGCAATTATCTAGAAATGGAACCTAGTGGAAGAAATGGAAACCACATGAATATATGTATCCCATGTGAGGATTTCCCTCTGACGTAAGATACTGATGTTGGCTCTTGTGCTGCTACTAGTGCAGAAAAGCATATAACTATATTGGGATAACATACTCAGGTTATGAAAAATAACCTTACCCCAAGGGAGAATCCGGATCCTCCACATGGAGAAACTTTTTTATACCGCTTTATACAAAAACATCCTATATATTTCAATGGGACTACAAACCCCTTTGTATCTGAGTAGTGGATAAGTTCCCTAGAGATGATATTTCTCACGTTCAGATGTAACGAAAGAGAGAAGGTCGTCATCGTAGTTTATCATCTATCGGGAGAAGTGGGTTAGTGGGGGACATTAATCCAAAACAAAAAGGAGGAGGAAGAGATAGAAGAGTTACAATGGAAGAACTTTAAGTAAATATTCCTAGATAAATACTTTTCTTGTGAACAATGACTAGATATGGAAAGGTTGTTTTAGAATTTGAGTCAAAAGGAAGACATAAATGTTTCCATGTATTAATCTAACTTCACAAGGATATCAAGGCATGTTGTGGACTACATATAAAATTAGAGGAGAAATATTGATCGATTCTTGGATGGCCTAAATCTCCGTCAGGCACTAGTGTCCCAATGTTTCTTTGCATGTGAGGATATAGTTTCATGTGCTATCAAGATAGGAAATGAATTATCTAAGTATTATGACTTTTAGGTAACTCAAGAGAATAATATGGATGCTGAAAACACTAGAAAGGGAAATAAGGAAACAAAGAATAAGGGAAGAGTTTAATTCCCACCCTATGATAATTGTGGAAGGAAACACCATAGTGCCTACTTAAAAGGAAAATTATTATGCTACAAATGTGGGAATAAAGGTCGTCTTTCTAGTGATTTTATGGGGAAGAAGGATTGTATTAATGTTCAATTCTATAATTTTCAAGAGATGGGACACTATGATAATTATTGTTCAAGGCATCAAGGAAACATGCCACATCAAAGGCCAAGGAGTAGGGACATGCTTATGCGATCACAACTGATGATATTGAAGTTCCTTATGATGTGGTGGTAGGTACTTTAATCATTTCTTCAAACATAGACAATTATTTATTTGATTATGGATCATCCCATTATTTCTTATCTTCCTGGTTTACCAAGAAAATTATACGTTCCGCATTTTATTTATTGTGTTAGTTGTTAGTTTGAACTCTTAAGGGAGGTATCATTTCAAAAAATTTGTGTTATGAAGTACCCATTATAGAGTATTAACGTTATTTATCTGCTGATTTTATTGTCTTACCCATGATTGGATTTTATATAATCCTTAGTGTGGATTGTCTTTCAAATCATGATTTAAAAATTTATTGCAAGAGGAAGGTGGTTAAAATTTTCGAGGATAATGTGGAATCCATTATATTTAGGGAAGAAACATCACCATTTGATTCTCATATAGATCCACCCCTACTAGCTCTACTGAATTCAATTATTAGGGAGGAAGGGAATGCAATAACAATGGGTGAAGAAGGGAATGTATAGATATAGTATTTGACGATTTTCTAAGAATATGTCAATGCGTTTCTAGAGGAATTACCTAGACATCCTCTAGAGCAGTTAATTGAGTTTTCCATTAACATAATTCCTAGTTCATGGGACAGATCAAAGACCCCTTATAGAATGACCACTTTTGAATTAGTTTAAGTGAAGAGAAAACTATAGGAATTGAGTGATAAATGATTTATTTTCCCCAGTGTTTCTCCTTGGGGAGCCCATTTTCTTTTTGTTATGAAGAAAGATGGATCCATGAGGTTTTGCATTGACTAAACGAAGATCAATTCTATTACAATAAAGAAAAATTATCCCTTACCTCGCGTTGATTATTTATTTGATCAACTTCATAGAGCCCAATATTTTTCTAAGATTGATCTTTGATCTAGATATCATCAGTTTCGTGTAAGGAAGGAATAAATTCCAAAAACAATATTTCAAACCAGGTTTGGGCATTTAGAGTTTAGAGTAAAGCCTATTTGACTAACTAATGAAACCACTATTTTCATGGATTTAATGAATAGAGTTTCAAGTAATATCTAGATGTCTTTCTGGTGGTATTTATTAATGATATATTGGTATACTCCAAAATTTACGAGGATCATGAAAATCACTTGCACACTATTTTAAAGAATCTTAGAAGAAATGAATTATATGGGAAGTTCATAATGTTTGAATTTTGGCTCCAATTATATTTTTTTCTCGGAAACATTGTTTCTAAAGATAGATAATCTATTGATCTTGTAATGACAATGGTTATGCAAGGATTTCCTACTCCAACAAACATAACTGGGGTATGTAGTTTAATTGGTATGACCATTTATTATCAGTGTTTCATTTATAACATCACCCGTTTGGCCAAACCAATGACCAAGATTACACAAAAAGGGGTTATGTTCATATGGGAAAAATAAAGTGAGGAATATTTTGAAGAATTGAAGAGGAGGTTAGTGAATGCTCTGATGCTAACCCTACCATCTAGGAATGGTGGGTTTGTGATATTTAGAAATTCTTCAAAGAAAGGGATTAGATGTGTCCTTATGAAGAATGATAGACTTATTACCAATTGAAAAAGAAAATTAAAAATTCAGTAACAAAACTTTTCCACTCATGATATTGAGTTATGAGTAGTATTCTTTTCTCTGAAGATATGGATACATTATCTCTATGGAGAAAAATGTGAGATATATACAGGTCACAAGATTCTGAAGTATATCTTCTCATAGAAAAAACTAAACATGAGGCAAAGGATACAGCTATAACTACAAAAGGATTATTATTATACCATACACTACCACCCTAGAGAGTTAAACAAGGTAGCTGATGCATTGGGAAGGAAGGATGATGGAGTTCTGAAAAATATAATGATTGATAAGGATCATTTCGTCATGGATACATTAAGGATGGACATGGTAATTATCAAAAAAGGTGAAAGAATCATTAATTTTACAAATGTTTTCCCGAACATCTTTATTAGAATTAATTAAAGCTTCTCAGATGAGATCCTTCAAAAGTAAATTAATGTTGTGAAAGACGGAAAGATGGCTGACATTGTTTGTGAAGATGGTGTTCTAAAATTTCGGAAGAGGATTTGTGTTCCAGCTGTACCTAATCTATAAAGGCATTTTTTGGATGATGACCATAGTTTGAATTTGTCCATACGTCCTAGTAGCACTAATATGTATAGATATTTGAAGGAACAATTTTGGTGGGATAACATGAAGAGAGAAATTGTAGATTATGTATCAAGATATTTAGTCGGTCAATAAGTGAAGGTCAAAAGGTAATATCCAAAACGAGTCATGAAACATCTACCTATTATTATGTGGAAATGGGATGACATCAGCATGGATTTTTTCACTGGATTACCAAAAAATAAGAGTAAGAAAAATGTGATAATTACAAAATCTACACATTTGTAAGGGTGGATTTTCCACTAGAGTGCTTATCACGACTCTATATCAATGATGTTGTCAGACTTCATAGGGAAACTATCTCAATTATGTCTGATCATGACCCATGGTTTACATCGAAATTCTTGAAAAGTCTCCAGAATGATTTGGATACTAAACTTTTATTGAGTACTTCTTATCACGCACAAACTAATGGGGAATTAGAGAGGACGATCCAAACCTTAGATTACATGTATAGATCATTTTCAATTGTCTTTAAAGGTATGTTGTATCAATACTTACCATTAGTGGAGTGTTCCTACAATAATAGTCTCCATTCAAGTATTCAAATGGATCCATATGAAGCATTGTATGGAACGATATATCGTACACCAACATGTTGGGATTAAGTTTGTGAAAAGAGGTTTGTGGGTCTAGAGCTTGTGGAGGAAACAACAATGAAGGTAAATACTATTCAAGGTTATATCAAATCATATCAAATAAAACATAATATATATGCACATAATTGAAGGAAGGATCTAGAATTTCAAGTGGGAGATCACATTTTCTTGAAATTGCCTCCATGGAAGGGTGTTATAAGATTTGGAAAAAATGGAAATTGAGCCCTAGGTACATTGGGCCTTTTGAAATTATAGAGAGAATTGTTGTTCTTTTTTATTGTTTGGTTATGCCACCTACCCTGTCAAAAGAACACAATGTGTTCCATGTCTCATTGTTGAGAAATTACATGCCAGTCCCAACGCATGTCCCCACTTAGAAAGGTATAAAGTTGGAACCTAACCTATCTTACTGTGAAGAGTCAATCAGGATTCTGGACAATAAATAACAAGTGTTGAGTAATTGGATGACTAGTCTGGTAAAGGTACTTTTGAGATATCATAAAATCAAAGAGGCAACATGGGAGCCTGATGAACTTATGTTGAAGACATACCCAAAATTATCTATTAAATGCACTATTTATGAAATCATGAGTGGTGAAAGGCCACTTGGTTCTAACTCACGTGAAATTATTACTATTATGGGTCACATGAAAAAACACTACTAGTTGTCTTGCGGGAAATAAAAAATAATGATTTAAATATTCAAAATTCACTCCTCTCCTCCACTATAACCCCCACCCCTATTCTCTTCACTACTCTATGACTTGAAGCTCCTCAAAGATCTTCCCAAATACCCTTCCCTAGTCACTCCATGCATCCATGAAGATCTTGGTATTTCTAAAAGTCAATAAATCATTCCCTTAAGGAGGTTCTCAAGGAGGTTATTTCAAGAGGTAAAGCAACCTTATTTTTCATTTAGTTTCATTTCAATTTATCTTCTTTTGTAATCCTCTCCCCACCTCTTCTGTAAAAATTAACATGATAACTCTAGTATAATATATATATTGGAATTATATTACTTTAATAGAAGAACCATCATCATTATTCTTACTCTATTCCATTTATTTTATAAACAAAATCAACGTCCATGAGGTTCCAATTTATAACCTTTATGGGAGACGAAGCTTCATTCTTCATTTTCACCTTCATTACTGGTCATAAAACCATTTTTATGGTTCAATGAGACTATAATATATATGTTATAACCTAATTAATATTCAGGAACCAGTATGCATACATATTATTAAATCATATGATAAAACTAGTTCCTAATAATCAAAATAATGCTAAATAATCAAAGTGAATGTCATTAATATTTCATCTAATGATTTATCCTCTTTATATGTAACCAAATGATATAAATTAAAATTAAAACTTCTGTATATTCATAAATAATATTTAATTTTAATTATAGATATTTTCATCCTTTTCGTGTGAACTGCATTATGTAAAAACAAGTGAACCGAATATGAAAATCAAGAAAACGAACACTCTGGAATGACGAACATCAATATAATAACATCTAAATAAACACATAAATGAACTAAATGTAATTATGATAAAATAAATACATGTCTAATTGATTAAGAAATTAGATATTAATATTACTAATTTCACATTCTAGGATCATAAGTTCAATTGTGGAACACATTTGGACTGAAGGTAAGGGTTTTCCACCTGAATCTCCATTTTGATTCAGGTTACTTATATTGTCTAATTACTTCAATGAAATTTTTATTTATTATTTTTTAATCCTCCTAAATTCACTGTGATTGTTATAAATCTATTTACCAACCATAATCCTTATTTTTTTTATAGTGAGTTGCACATTTTAAAAGGAACACTCGAAATTATTTCTGAAATACAAGCCTGATTCAATGGAATTTTTTAAATTTCGTACCAATTTTCTAGGGTTTTTTATAATCTATTTTTGGAAAAAATTATCTTTATAAAATCACATATTTTCTTATTAATATAATAACCTTCTTCACTTATGGTTCTATACAAACTCTTTTCCAACAGAACTCTTCTTTTCAAAATAAAAGGGCATTTATCTCAGGAATTACTCAATTATTTTATAAGAGTATTTTTGTCTGTTTCGACAATCTTGTTAATTATTACGTTTTACAGAGATTATTATTTTATGATATAATCTACAATACTTAATTTTATGGATTATTACTATTTTAATTTTGGATCTCATATCATAAAACCATTCACCAATTTACTTTGAATGGTTAGTGTTTAAGCTTAATGTTCAAGGAAAGTTATTTATATTTGATATGTGAGTTTCAATAAGAATGCATATGTTGTTTATATTTATATATGATCATATGTGGAATTAATTGGACTTATTATGTGATTTGTGGGGCCCATTATATCCCTTATATGCATTGGTAGGTTTCAGGATACAAATAGACATGGACTTGGCCGAGGCCTTGCCTAAATTTAGATATGGTTTTGGCCGAGGCCTTAATAATTTTTAGACATCTTGGCCAAGGACTTGATAATATGTTTCCGAATTTCTAGAATATGAACGTACCTAATTATTAAGAAAGTAATTGAACGGTCATGTGGTTATTCAATTAGTAGAATACCCATGGTTACATTTACATTATTTACTCAACTTATATTCTAACCATAATACGTTCAAGTTTATTATTTGTAAATGAATGTGTTTTAAATTATTAACCATGACTAATGTTTATTTTAATGTTCTCTTACACTATATTTATTACACTTACTAATCATTTGAGATCACCTCTTTTTTATGTTTCATTTTCCCAGGCTATGAAGAAGTAAGATCTAAGTGACTTCTATGCAAAATCTAGGAGGCATGGATGTTTCTAATGGAAGAAATTAATGTTCTATTTCCTTCCATGATCTAATGTTGAATTTATATATGTATCATGTTTCTAAAATCTTCTAAACTACTTGGCCATTTGGGATACGTATTCCTTGTTTATATTCTAATGTAACAAAATAATTCTTCGACTCTGGTCAACTGGGGTTGGGTCGTTACAAATGGTTTTCTCAAGGAAAAAGAAATATGCATTGTATTTTTTTAATTGTAATGATAATTTCAAACATGTATCCAAATTAATGAGGCTACTAATCTACTTAGTCCTTCAGTATGTGATTACTTGTACATTATTACAATGTAATAATGTAGACACCGACATCATGATACTGGGATTGGGGATACTACATGATCCATGATGACTTTTTATGCATTCATACAAATGGAATGAAGTGTAAATGTTGATACAACATAATGGTACCTTAGAGAAAATGGATGATATTCCTTGACTGGGATTTGTATGAAGTAATAATTTTTGAGATTTTATGAATTTATAAAATGGGTAATAAGTTATTTTATAGATAAAGAAAGATCATAAAACAATATGAAGTGAAATTATGTTTTTGGATGAATTTACTCAATGTAAACAGATGGAGTTTTATATAGTTTATATTAAAATGTTTGAAGATAAATATATATGATGGTTAATCGATGAATTTATGGATATACAATGTTTCATTAGTGGATTTATCATTATTGGATGAAGAATGATATGTTTGAGAGATATATAAAGTTAACTAGATATACATGAAGAATTATATTTCCGAAGGAATAAAACTAGAAAAATCAAGTTTCTAAATCAATTGAGGTCCAATGGATGGGTAGTTTTTATAATGTTTGATTTATGAAGTCTATACAATGTTTAAAGTGAATATTTGAAATATGAATCATATGGAGGATATCTTGTCAATACTATTAGATAGAGATAACTAGTTAAGATCACTAGATGAAGAAATCGATGGGGTTTCATTTTATGAATTTAAATCAAATATAAACTATGAATATCCAATATATTGATTATGATGATGACATCATATGGAGATTTTTGATTCCATCGGTTGGAGGAACCCCTAGTAGAGAAGGGAATACAAATTTTGAGATGAATTTGAGTTTTATTATAGAGATATATGTTGAACCCAATGAATAAAGGGTTCTTAAAATGGTGGAACCAACTAAACATATATTGTATATAGATTTGGCTTGTGAGTCCATCAAATGGGGAATTCTAAAGATTTAACATCGAGTAGAGTATTTCTGGAAAATTATATTGGACAATCTTTTGTTGACTTTATTTCTAAAGAGGATTACATAAATTTTGTAAATTCATTAACAATTATGATTATAAGATATTTATTGATAAAAATTTGGCATTCCAGTGTTAATAAATTTTTAATAAGTTATACAATGTTGATTTAAGAAAGATTAATGTTTTTTCTCGCACCACTAATATACCATGAATTATAAATAAGATTTCAGAATATTTGAGAATCATATTTCAAAAATCAATTGATCATGAGATATGAAATATGATTTTTTTTTATAGTAGTAAAATACCTTTTAGGTCCCACATATTCAACTAATATGTGAAGCTATAAAAATTGGGTTTAATAGTATAGGTGAGAAACACTAATCGTAAATGAAGGAGCAGAAGTGATGAAGGAATTTTGTCCTGAGTTGCCAGCACAATTTTTATATGACTGAAAGATCTTATGAGCATCAGAATGAAGTGTTCTGAGTAATGGAATATCAGACAGAGTTTAATTAGGTGAAGAAGAAAGTATCATACAAAGTATCATCATCCAAATAATATTTTGAGAAATATTTTTCAATTAAGTTTCTATTTAGTTGAAGAATGTACACTAAATTTATATGTAGTATTTGACTAAGGATTATCATACCTTGTTTCATTGCACTGATGTGAATTTATTTCAAGAGTACAAGATGGAGACATACAAGATAGAGATTGTGACCCATCAGATGAAGGGATTATCTGAAAGATCTTGTTCTGGTAAAATTTTAGAAAATTTTCAGTAATATGTGATTGAGTTATCCATAACTTACTGTGATCATGAATAATTTTTGTGACCAACAAACTCATAAGATATTTCATGAAGATCGTGAATATTTTACACAAGATAAGCTGTTCCAACATTCCTATTAAGAAGAAACATATGAAGAATAAATTCTTTCTATGGTGGATCTTAAGATAAAACAGAATAACATTTGTTGGGGTTTAGAACTAGTTCCAGGAAAGACTTGTGGATGGGGTGTATAACTACCTAGGATGGAAGTGGATATGATAAGAAGAGTTGGTGGTATAAACAACTAAGGTAAAATAGAATATTATTTATGTATAGAACTAATTTTATCTAGGGGAATGATTACCGGGTGTAGATATAGTTTCATCTTATGACTTTTTATTCCTTAAATAATTTAAAAAAAGAATACTTATTTGGGATTATATCCAATAGACTAATGAGTAGGTCTTTGTACACAAAAATTTAAATATAAATGCCAATCTCTCACTTTATATTACTATATAGGAAGTGAGTTTGAGATATATATTGGATTTTATTGTAACTAAATAATTTTTTTAAGGATGATTTTGTAAGAATAATTCCTAAAAGAATGTGATCACTGATTGACCCCCTACTAATCTTGGTGATCCTACACTAATCAAGAAAATTCAGATGCTTTAATAGAATCAATTTTTGAATCCTTAATGGGATTAACCCTAATAATTGGATAATGGAGTTGAATAATAAAGGAAAAAAAATAAATTTATGGTATTATCTCAATACAAAAAAACCAAAATCATACCGATCACCATGAATCAATAGAGGAAAAGGGGAAGGGAATGAGAGAAGAGGGGAGTATCTCTACCCCTAATCTAGATGAATGGAGGAGTATAATCCCTACATCTTTTTAATTTAAAACATCTTAATTATATAAAAAATCATACTTAATTTAGTTCCTGAGTAACACCACTAGATTTCCAATGGAACCCCACTAGGTTTCTGGTTGTCTGCAGGGGTTCTAATGGCCATCATCAAGTAACTAGTGGTGGGGAAATTTTGATTATTCCACTACCAAACCATTATAACACCTAGTGGGTTTCCACTAGGTTTTTTTGGTTGGGTGTATTCACCCCCCGCCCCCATAAAATCAAAATTTCTTCTACAGGTTATTAATATACTACACCATCCTTTCCTAGGAGAATCGCCATATCGAAACCATCTATTTTAACATATAAGACTCATCATACAAACCTATGTATTTATTTAATATCAAATGTTAAAATTAAACCTATATTTATTATCACTAGAGCTTTTCCTTCCTCCCATTATCGTAAATTGAGGTGGTATAGGTCATTTAAATATATCTCAACAATTTGGGTTCCATTCATAATGGTCATGAGAACTATGATAAGATTAAGAAGAAAATTATAAATATAATACACTTCCAAAATACATCTAATTTTATTGTATACATCAAATAATTTATAAAAATTATTAATAATTTTATATTATAATATAAAAATAATAAATTTATAATGTATTCAAAAGGTCCATATAATAAGAAATAATATAACAATGTAATAAAAATGTAATTAATAAAGGTAACATCATCTTGTAGTGTTAAAACTATATCCAACCTTCCTTAGGGAAGGTCATCCATTTTTTTGATATAAATATCACAATGTCCAATCATTTGATATTTTCTTACATTTTTTCCACTGGGAATGTTGAAATGGAGATGAATAAATTAAGTGAATACTTATTTATTTAAATATATTAAAATATGAAGTAATAAAAAATAAAAATAATATCCTAAATCCTATCCCACAGCTTATAATTAATTTAATGGAAGATTTGTTTTGTGATATCAATTATATTATAATATTGTGCATATATTTTACAAGTTTATTGATTAATCAATTTTAATTTTAAACATTTTTTACAACAAAATGGGACTACAATGCCTTGAATTTCAAGGTATATTGAATAAAAATAAAAAAAGTTCATAAAATAAATACTAATAAAATAAATGGATTTTATATAATAAAATAAAAACAAATTACATGACCTATGAGGATTTGGGGCCTCAATATCATTGTTATGTTTCATATCACTGATAACCTCAGTATCATATAGAGCCCTAGGACCCTCAAAAGTTGGATAAGTGTTATAAAATGGAAATTTTTTGAAAATGTAACAATTTTGAGGATAATTATAAGTGGAGGTATCTATTATATAAAAGGGATGGTGTGGAAAATAATATCCCTTGATATAATAAGTTCTATTGGGATAACAAATTGAACAACCAATAACACTACATTATTTTCTCTTACTTATGACTAGAGCCATTATTAGAGATGGAAATAATGTTTGTGGATACAAATATAAAAAATATTTCATTATATTAACATTTTTAGAGATAACAAACATGGTGAGAGGATATGAATGGGTCTATAAATTTATTAGGGGTATCTCCAATAAGAACACATGATGTGCCTTCCTCCTAGACCAACCTCTAGTGAAAAAAATATATTGTACTATTCAGTGAAAACTGGAGTCAACCCCCCTATCTTTCTAATCACCATTAAAATTGACAACCCTTATAAAAATATCAATAATAATATATATGATATTACATATTTATAAAATATAAATATTAAAAAATTAAGTCACATTTAAAATAACTTTTCATCATTTTAGTTTGTTAAATTATATTCTCATTGTTATGGATATTATTATTTTTCTCTCATTCATAATCTGAAATAATCTGTAAAAAAATTTCATGTACTAAATTTCATTAAATTTTGTTGACTATTTTTTCACAAAATCAATAGAACATGGGAAAATAAATTTATAAACCAAAATCAATAAAATTCATAAGATGTCTAAAAATGTATAAGGATATTTTCATATTTTAAAAAAAATTATGGGATTTAAAAAATAGTATTCAAAAATATTTTAAAATTAAAGTAGATATAAAAATAAAAAACAATTTTTAAATATATAATGACAAGAGAATAATCTAAATAAATATAAATTTTTTTTTGAATTATAGTTATATTATATTAAATGATCTTATTTTCCCTATATGACTTCAAGTTTACAGTCTTACTAGAATAATTTAATCATTTTCATTATCATACTCAATAAAAGGGTGATCAAATATACAAAAATTAATTAGGTAAATATAATTCACATTAAAATTTAGTATATCTAAAAAATTAAGATAACAATTAAGTATAGGGAAATATTATTATTCAGTATAATCTGTATTTTAATTATCTATTGAAATATATTTTTTTATTTTGTATCAATAATACTCAAAAAATAATTTAACAAAAAAATTATATAATATTTTAATAAAAAATGATATCAATATATAAGATTATATATTTATAAGATAATTATTCATTTAAATATCCATAGAGTAGCATTTATAAACATACATACATTATTCGGTGAGTATATAAAGAACATTAATTATATAAAAAATGAACCTTGATAGTGGTAATCCAATATTATAATTTTATTAACCACTATATAATATAGTATATTTATAAAAAGATAGTTTTACATGCTCTATAATGTCATATTTATTATACATAACATGAAACTATCATTTTTTAATATCATGTTTATTGAATGACTTTTAATAATGAACTTGTATCTATTGAAAACTATCGATTTACACTTACAAAAATAATATTTTCACCAAGTAAGTGTGAATTAGTCTCATAAGTCACCTATACTTTTGAATCATAACAAATAATATATTACAATTTCATTATTATTAATACAATCTTAACATTAATGAAGTAAATAACAAGTTCAATTTCTTTTGCAAAATTTGAGACAAGAAGGACACTTGACACCATGTTTTTACACCTATATTTTTTCATTTAAATTATAAATTATAATTATACTACCCATTTTATTATTAGTGAGTCTATGAATGTGTAACCTTAAAATATTAATTATATAAGTTTAAAATAATTTGAAGGAAATTTGAAAAAACAATCCTTTGTCATGGCATGCTACCCTTCAAGTCTTGGTTTATTAAAGTGCCTAACATGGTGAAAAAACAATGAAAATGGACATAATATTTTAAGAGCTTAATTCATCTTAATAATTTCATGGAGAATAAAAATCAAATTATTTGATGAAGTTTTTTAATCTCAAAATGACACAAATTATATAATGATATATAAGAAAAAGAATGACTATGATACTTTTTATAGTACCATAGTCTTGACCACTGTATCAATATAATGTTATAAATGAATAGATAAAATTGATTCACTCATGCCATTATGAAAATTTATCTTGATTTTTTGATATATATTCATTATGGTGTATTGACTAGTGTTATATTTTAATTTTCCAAAATCTATAAACAAATGTAATTTTTCTTAATTGAGGGATTTTTTCATATATTTTACTTTTGGGTTTTACTAATTTCAATTCCATTAAAATGTGTTGTAATCAATTTCATAGAACTTTTTGTGATAATTAACTCTGTTTTTATTTTTATTCTCATTGTTATTTTAATTACTTTTCATCATTATAATATTTAATCTTAATTCGTTTTATTGATTATTAATCCTATTATAATCATGATTGAATAATTCACTAAGTGGTTGGAGATCATCTGTTGGAGGTTGCTTTTATAACTTATTAATAAAAATTCACATGTGAATAATTTTATTTTATTAGTATTATCTTAGGACATGTGATTAACAATAATATTTATTATTTATGTGAACAAAAATTGTGAGAGAATAAATGAATATAAAGTGAATAAAATTATAAAAAAATATTTTAATCTTTATAAAAAAATGATTTGAACAATATTACACATATCTGGTTTGTATCATTAGTTAAAAGAGTATACTTTATTTGATATGTACTAGAACATTTTTCTATGTGGAACATAGTTACAATTATAGACATGTATTTAATTAATTTAATTGAAATCCTAAGTGAATGGGACGTAATATTATAGAAAAAATATATTATGGAATTAATATTCTATTTCATTATTTAATAGTATTTGGAAATAAAACATTGTAACATTTTATTTGAAGCTATTCATACCCTTTTAAAAATTATAATCGTTTTTTATATTGTTCAATTTTATTTTTTGGGATCTCATGTGTTCTCATGGGATAGATATAGCATCTCGTCTTCTTATAACATAACTTTCATTCCATTACACGGAACTGGGGATCTTTAAGGTTTAGTGTCTTGGAAACAAGGAACATAAAACATGAAACAAAAAAAAACATTCTTCTTAAACACTTGAAAGGCTTCTCCTCATGTTCCCCCTAGGCTCATTACTGCATCTCATAACCTGGGGATATACATCAAAAGAAAGGGTGAGCAGAAGGCCCAGCAAGGGAAACAAGTGAAACATTTTACATATGAACTTGAGATACATCAATAAAGTCATGAAAAGAACTTTAAGGCACGAAAATGAAATCATGAGGCATATCATAAATAAAAATAACATTTTTCATAACTTGAAGATGTGGCTGCAACATTTAATATTGACAATCGTTTCGTTTCACCAAGGTCCATCCCCAAGGTGTCGTTAAAAATTACCAAGGTTATTCACCAAGACGTCGTTAAAATGGTCATCTCTAGAGATTAAGTCTTTACCCAATGCATTGGAGCGCTATAAGAGAGCACCCTTAAATTTTCCTTTATTATCATGTGAGCCACATATATCATCATCAAAAACTTCATAAATAGCCCATATAGCATAAAATAAATGGGTTTCATTTCATAATCATAACGTTTTAAAAACTGCTTTAAAGACATGATCTTTACGTTACTTTAAACCCACGGAAAGGGAAAGCGGGTATCATGTATGTAAATCCCAGAATTTAAAATAGAACATTTTTATATATATGTGAATACCCCTGTAGAAATAGGAGCTTTTAGTTTTCACTATATAACATAAAATAATTTTGAGAAAAGAGAGGCATTTTGAGAGGAAAATTCTGTAGCATAACGGCTATGTTACAAGGTTTTAGAAAACTTTGAAAAGGGAGGGAACATGGGTCGAACAATCATAATTGACCCATAAAACAGTAGAGGAACAGAATAAGAAGTATACATGATAATGGTAATGAAATTTCAAGGACATACCATTTGAAATGAAAAACATGGAAGGAAGATAAAAATTAGATTTCTCTTATGAAAGTTCGGCAGCCTAACGGCGTTACTTAAACTTCAACAAAAATTATTTGAAAAGATCAAATAGGGTCTCCCATCATGTGAACATAAGAGTTCAGTATGATTGATATAGAGATAATGACCCAACATAATTAAAAATGAAATTGAAAGACTTGACATGAAAGTAGAACTTTGAAAAGAATGAGAAGGGTGAAAGAATCCCTTAAAAATTCGGCATCCTAACGGCGCCACTTAAAACTTCAAAACACTGAATTGAAGAGATCAAATGGGGTCTCTCATAATATGAAAATAAGAGTCCATTATGATAGTTATAGAGATAATACCCCAACATAACAAAAATGAACTTGAAAGAATTGACATGAAAGTAGAACTTCAAAACGAGAAGGGTGAAGAACCACTTAAAAATTCGGCAGCCTAACGGCGCCACTTAAAACTTCAAAATACTGAATTGAAGAGATAAAATGGGGTCTCTCATCATATGATCATAAAAGATCAGTATGATAAATTTAGAGATCATACCCCAACATAATAAAAAGGAACTTGAAATACTTTACATGAAAATAGATCTTGAAAAATGATAAGGGAGAAAGATTCTGTTACAAAAATTTCGGCAGCCTAACGGCACCACTTAAAACTTCATAAAACGAAATAATGAGAGTAAGAGGGGATCTCTCATTATATGAACATGAAATGGGCAGTAAGAGGAGTGTAAAATAACATCCTCTAACATAAGAACATGGAGCATAAAAGAAATGACATAAAAGAGAATTCTTGAAAAGAAAGAGAGAGATCGGATCCCTTACCTTAAAACGTAACTGTTAAAACTCAAAGGTTTGGACCTTGAGGGCTTGGGGGCACCTTGGGAGGACTCCTTGGGAGTTAAGGAGACAAGAACCTCGTTGGGGGAGAGTGGGGAGTCGAATGGATGAGAGGATGGCTTGATATTTATAGGGAAAGTGAGGGGACAAGGCATTAATGGTCAAGGGACACCTCATTAGTGGTTTTGGAAAAACCATGGGCTTTCCCGTGGTATTTTCCCATGGTATTGGCCACTTGGGACACCTAATACCTTATCATACTATTCATAATTCGAAAATATTGATTACATACTTAATACATCATTTAATTATGTCATTAAACACCCGTAACTTAAAAACTGTATTTTCACTATTCATCGAAAATTCAACTTTCTCATAATAATCCCAAAATTTCACCTTAACAAAATATCAATGCTCTGATTTCAAAAATGAAATCCATTTTATAAAAATAATTTTCTAAATATTTTTAATTAAATTTTTAATTAAAAACACTATTCATCGAAAATTTATTTTTTTCAGAAAAATCCCCAAAAATTACCTTAACATAATATCGATGCTCTGAGTTCAAAAATGAAGTCCATTTTATAAAAATAATTTTCTAAATATTTTTAATTAAAATTATATTTAAAAAACACTATTCATCCGAAAAAACTAATACTTGAATAATAATTTATGAAACCCTTATTTAACCATTTTATTGAATCATATTACTTAATCAAAGTGCCTAGCTTATTTTAATACTTTCTTTAAGTGAGATTACTAATCTATTTGGACACATTATTAATCCTAATCATAAAATCACTATTCATAATTTACTATTCATAAAAAATCAAGTTGATCTTATTAGACTCTAAATTTCGTACTGAACGTAATTGTAGAAGACCATTTTTTGAAAATCATTACACATTTTTAATTATTTAAGGTTTACATAAACATTTTTGAAATATCCTTTTTCTAAAATTCATCAAAAAATATGCATACTATATTTATCTGGTCATTTGAAAATTCATAAAAGGAATCGAAATTTTTATTTAAAACAAATGATTACACAAGACTGTTACGGTCTCCTTACATAGCCCCTTATCACACCATCATAGGACCTAAGTGTAAGGTGTGCTAAGGTGAGAGAATCTGAAGGAGGCTCGACCAACATCGCACGAGTAGTAATTTCTATCAGTTTGAACTTCTCGCGAAGGCGATCCCATTCTAGCTTTATACGATGATGTTCAGCTTGGGTTTGGTCCAGAGCAAAGCCCAGTGGTGCTACCTCCTTCCCAAGTTCTGTTAGATGGGCTTTGATCGGTCCAAGACTATTGGGTGAGGCCATCGAATCTTCTTTCTATATTAATTAACCAAGACTGCTTGTATTTAGAGACAATAGTCAAAATGTTTAGTTTCCAGCGGTCATATTGACCAATGGTCAAACAACAGTCAAAACCCA
Source organism: Viscum album (assembly GCA_963277665.1). Lineage (NCBI taxonomy): Eukaryota > Viridiplantae > Streptophyta > Magnoliopsida > Santalales > Viscaceae > Viscum > Viscum album. The sequence continues at coordinate 532,114,955 of OY728146.1, forward strand.
ACAGTCTCATTTTAATTATACTCATTTTATCAAATGAAACATTTTTGTTGAGTATAAAATTAAAATAAAATAACACATAAAATTAGGAAACATTATTTATTTAAAAAATTTCGGGTCGTTACAATCTTCCCCCCTTAAGAAATTGCGTCCTCGCAATTTTTAAAATTGGGTTTTGAAATTTCATTGAAAGTCCCACATCAGAAAAGGAGTCAGTAAAACTATTACTTTAAAAGAAAGAAAGGGAAGTACAAAGGTCACCCGAGTTCACCCACTCTAGGATTCCATGTAGGAAAATATGGACATGGAGGAGAAAATAAAGGGTTATGTTCTGAGGGAGAGTGATAGAGAACATGACTAGGAGATAGTTAACCATAAGAAAATCCCAAACTTATGATGTGTGTAAACGGTCATTGATTACCTAGTAGGAAACGTAAACCAACAACATTTTTGTTTTACGTTTCTTTTCATAATTTTGAGGAATTCATTTACTACATAGAACAAAAACATAAAAATATACCTACCTTCAAGTAGAGTTTCATCCTTTAATAAGTCCCTACCAACACTAATCTTTTCTCCAAATGATGAGAATTCAAAAACACTTGGTCTCATAAAAGCACAAGAATCATCTTCTAGAGAATCACATAATCTACAATGATTAACTATCTATTTCTTCTATCTTTAAACATTATCCCAAAAACAGAAAGGTTAAGGTAAAACAATTCTTCAAAAAGAAAGAATCCCATAGGAATGGAAACTACTTTTAAATCTTAAAGTTCCATGGTACTACCCAAAGTTCATCATAGACCATTCCATAAATAACGGTCCTTAAAATTTCTCAAAATAAATCAACTAAGATTGAAACCCAAATACAAGAAGGATTTGATAACATAGTCTTCAAAAACAACTTCATTGTTCATATCCAGACAACATCAACCACTCCTAACATCTTATAACAAAAGTAGCTAACCTAAACATATTTTACCCAAGATAGGTTAATCATTCCCATAAGTAACCTAAATTACTATAAGTCCACCTTAAATTCATCAATTATTCAAAATATAAGTCAACCTTACTCCTCAATGAAAATACTATAGTAATCTATTTACCTCGATCATATAGGGTCCCCAATATAGTGAACGTCTTCCAAAATAATAATCATCTTTTAATCCCCTAATCATCTCTGTCATATTAATACAGAAATCGTCGCATTTCCTATCACATTGGATGTTGGGACACATTATTCCATTTCCCACCATTAACTAAGAAGAGAAAGTATAATTATGGGATTAAATACTTAACCAATAATCATGAAAAAGAAACTTAAAGCATATAAGGATAACTTGTAGAAGAAAAGTATAACCTAACTTGTGATCCCCTAGGTTACCATCTAGGTTATCCATGATCATATATTCTTATGTGAATCTTTATTTTATTTTATCTTTGTTCCTTTAACAATGGTTCATACCAAGCTTCTGAATTTACCAAAGCATATCCCCCGGAAGTGTCATAACTAAGAGTGCAACAAGGCCCGTTGTCGTGTACCAGTTCCCATTCGAGTCTAGCTCAAAGTGGTGTTTTCGGGTTTTACCCCTATGTACATCTGTGCCAGAGCCACCTCTACCTGCTCGTATCCAGACAGGGATGTATTTGCTTGGCAACCCCTTACTCAATACTCACCAAAATACCAGGAAGATTTCCTATATTTAAAATTTTCTATAGGGTTATTCCTAGAGTTTTCATATCCTAATTTCCACAAATAACTAAACCATCCTTTGATACCAACTATAGCATCTCGTCTTCTTATAACATAACTTTCATTCCATTACACGAAACTGAGGATCTTTAAGGTTTAGTGTCTTGGAAACAAGGAACATAAAACATTAAACAAAAAAAAACATTCTTCTTAAACACTTGAAAGGCTTCTCCTCATGTTCACCCTAGGCTCATTACTGCATCTCATAACCTGGGGATATACATCAAAAGAAAGGGTGAGCAGAAGGCCCAGCAAGGGAAACAAGTGAAACATTTTACATATGAACTTGAGATACATCAATAAAGTCATGAAAAGAACTTTAAGGCATGAAAATGAAATCATGAGGCATATCATAAATAAAAATAACATTTTTCATAACTTGAAGATTTGGCTACAACATTTAATATTGACAATCGTTTCGTTTCACCAAGGTCCATCCCCAAGGTGTCGTTAAAAATTACCAAGGTTATTCACCAAGGCGTCGTTAAAATGGTCATCTCTAGAGATTAAGTCTTTACCCAATGCATTGGAGCTCTATCAGGGAGCACCCTTAAATTTGGATTTATTATCATGTGAACCACATATATCATCATCAAAAATTTCAGAAATATCCCATGTAGCATAAAATAAATGGGTTTCATTTCAAAATCATAACGTTTTAAAAACTGCTTTAAAGACATGATCTTTACGTTACTTTAAACACACGGAAAGGGAAAGCGTGTATCATGTATGTAAATCCCAGAATTTAAAATAGAACATTTTTATATATATGTGAATACCCCTGTAGAAATAGTAGCTTTGAGTTTTCACTCTATAACATAAAATAATTTTGAGAAAAGAGAGGCATTTTGAGACGGAAATTCTACAGCATAACGGCTATGTTAGAAGGTTTTAGAAAACTTTGAAAAGGGAGGGAACATGGGTCGAACAATCATAATTGACCCATAAAAAAGTAGAGGGACAGAATAAGAAGTATACATGATCATGGTAATGAAATTTCAAGGACATACCATTTGAAATGAAAAACATTGAAGGAAGACAAAAATTAGATTTCTCTTATGAAAGTTCAGCAGCCTAATGACGTTACTTAAACTTCAACAAAAATGATTTGAAAAGATCAAATAGGGTCTCCCAACATGTGAACATAAGAGTTCAGTATGATAGATATAGAGATAATGACCCAACATAATTAAAAAGGAAATTGAAAGACTTGACATGAAAGTAGAACTTTGAAAAGAATGAGAAGGGTGAAAGAATCCCCTAAAAATTCGGCATCCTAATGGCGCCACTTAAAATATCAAAATACTGAATTGAAGAGATCAAATGGGGTCTCTCATCATATGAACATAAGAGTCCAGTATGATAGATATAGAGATCATACCCCAACATAACAAAAAGTAACTTGAAAGAATTAACATTAAAGTAGAACTTCAAAACAAGAAGGGTGAAGAACCACTTAAACATTCGGCAGCCTAACGGCGCCACTTAAAACTTCAAAATACTGAATTGAAGAGATAAAATGGGGTCTCTCATCATATGATCATAAAAGATCAGTATGATAAATTTAGAGATCATACCCCAACATAATAAAAAGGAACTTTAAATACTTTACATGAAAATAGATCTTGAAAAATGAGAAGGGAGAAAGATTCCGTTACAAATATTTTGGCAGCCTAACGGCACCACTTAAAACTTCACAAAACGAAATAATGAGAGTAAGAGGGGATCTCTAATTATATGAAAATGAAATGGGAAGTAAGAGGAGTATAAAATAACATCCTCTAATATAAGGACATGGAGCATAAAAGAAATGACATAAAAGAGAATTCTTGAAAAGAAAGAGAGAGATCAGATCCCTTACCTTAAAACGTAACACTTATAACTCAATGGTTTGGACCTTGAGGACTTGGGGCACCTTGGGAGGACTCCTTGGGAGGTAATGAGACAAGAACTTCGTTGGGGGAGAGTGGGGAGTCGAATGGATGAGAGGATGGCTTGATATTTATAGGGAAAGTGAGGGGACAAGGCATTAATGGCCAAGGGACACCTCATTAGTGGTTTTGGCAAAACCATGGGCTTGCCCATGGTATTTGACCATGGTATTGGCCACTTGGGACACCTCATACCTTATCTTACTATTCATAATTTGAACATATTGATTACATACTTAATACATCATTTAATGATGTCATTAAACACCCGTAACTTAAAAACTGTATTTTCACTATTCATCAAAAATTCAACTTTCTCAGAATAATCCCAAACTTTCACCTTAATCAAATATCAATGCTCTAATTTCAAAAATGAAATCCATTTTATAAAAATAATTTTCTATATATTTTTAATTAAATTATTAATTAAAAAAACTATTCATCGAACATTTATTTTTTTCAGAGAAATCCCCAAAAATTACCTTAACATAATATCGATGCTCTGAGTTCAAAAATGAAGTCCATTTTATAAAAATATTTTTCTAAATATTTTTAATTAAAATTTTAATTAAAAAACACTATTCATCCGAAAAAACTAATACTTGAATAATAATTTATGAAACCCTTATTTAACCATTTTATTGAATCACATTACTTAATCAAAGTGCCTAGCTTATTTTAATACTTTCTTTAAGTGAGATTACTAATCTATTTGGACACATTATTAATCCTAATCATAAAATCACTATTCATAATTTACTATTCATCAAAAATCAAGTTGATCTTATTAGACTCTAAATTTCGTACTGAACATAATTGTAGAAGACCATTTTTTGAAAATCATTACACATTTTTAATTATTTAAGGTTTTCATAAACATTTTTAAAATATCCTTTTTCTAAAATTCATCAAAAAATATGCATACTATATTTATCCGGTCATTTGAAAATTCATAAAAGGAATCGAAATTTTTATTTAAAATAAAGGATTACACAAGACAGTTACGGTCACCTTATATATCCCCTTATCACACCAACATAGGACCTAAGTGTAAGGTGTGCTAAGGTGAGAGATTTCGAAGGAGGCTCGGCCAACATCGCACGAGTAGTAATTTCTATCAGTTTTAACTTCTCGCGAAGGCGATCCCGTTCTAGCTTTATACGATGAAGTTCAGCTTGGGTTTGGTCCAGAGCAAATCCCAGTGGTGCTACCTCCTTCCCAAGTCCTGTTAGATGGGCTTCGATCGGTCCAAGACTACTGGGTGAGGCCATCGAATCTTCTTTCTATATTAATTAACCAAGACTGCTTGTATTTAGAGACAATAGTCAAAATGTTTAGTTTCCAGTGGTCATATTGACCAATGGTCAAATAACAGTCAAAACCCGACAGTCTCATTTTAATTATACTCATGTTATCAAATGAAACATTTTTGTTGAGTATAAAATTAAAATAAAATAACACATAAAATTAGGAAACAATATTTATTTAAAAAATTTTGGGTCGTTACAATAGACCACAATCTAATTTCTATAATTTTTTTAGTTTAATTGAAATTTTTTTAATTATGTGTTTCTTAAAATTAATAAATATCAATTGGAGATGATGATTATTATGAATATATAAATTTTTTTGTACCATTATTAGTGAAAAACAGAAACAAAAGTATTTAAACATTATTATTAATTTTTTCATGACTATTTTTGCAAGTTTTTTATTATTCATTCTTCTTTTTATACTCATATAACATTTTCCTTTTCAATTATAGCTCACTAATTCGTGATAAAAATCCTTTCACTGAATAAAGGTATGAAAAAATGAGTAAACCCTTGGACTAAAATCCTGATATTGACTGAAACACTTTTCAAAATAACTGATCAATATTAATAATGATAAATACACTTGGGGGATAACATGAATTGATGTGGTGAAACATTAATTTAATTATTCAATATTTGGTATAACCCTGACTAGTTGATACGAAAAACTTGGATTACAACATCCCTTTAATTTATAGTGGTTCATGAAGCCTAATTTTAAAAATAATTAATTTGAAAATTATGATCATTCTATTGGAGCTTCATATGATCTAGAACATAAAATATTTTTTCAAAAATTTAAAAAAAAATCATGAATGAAAAATTACAATTTTTTTATAAATTTGATCCCCTTTTATAAAAAAACAAATTTTTTATTAATGATATATGGTTTAAGACACTCCCTTATTGATTAAATATTTTCTCAAGGATAGTCTGAAGATATTTCTATCCAGTTCCACCACTATGTGGGATATATATGCTAATGTATTTCTCAACAAATAATCCCCACCCTTTTGATGTTAAATGTTTTAAATGATATTCATAAATCCTTTCAAAAGGATTTTCATATTTGTAGGAATGATAAAAATTCATGGAAACTCTATCAAAGAAATTCCATCAGTGATTAGATGTTTAGATTTAAATTAATCCTATATATTATATATTTAATTATCATGAAATATCTATGATTTATGATTTCATATACAGTGGATTAAAGATAAAGACATTGATCATCACATGATATTTTCTAATAGTGACTAAAAAAATAGAAGCCTATACAAAAGTATCCAAGTTTTACCCTAGAGTGATTTTGATCATATTTTAGAAACGACCAGCATGTAAACTCTAATATAAGAAATTTGAGAGATTCTTGTTTCCATTGATCTTTTAAAAAAATAACTCATACACCCACTCCCCCTATAATATTATTATATTTATATATAATCAAATTAATTTTAAAAATGTAAATATGGATAATAATAAAATTAACCAATTGAGGAAAACAATTTGGGATATGTTAATACTCTATGTAAAATATAAAATAAATAAAACTAGTTATTTGAGAATGTTCCTCAAAATCCATTTTGGAATCATCCTAATAGTTGGAAAATTTTAATAAAACTCAGGGAAAACATGGGTTCTATGCTTCAAAGTAATGCATAAGTCATTATCAATAAGAATAATAGACTTTTAATACTCAATAAAATCTAAACATGTAGTTGGTATAAAATACAGTAAGGTGTAAATCCATCAATAATTATTATTATCATATTTTATCATTCTTAGGCTAATTAATGGTTCCAAAAGTAAGGAAATATCTTAATAAGACATCAAGATTATATAAGGGATATTATTCATTATTTCATACAAAAAACTACACATATATCTACTACATTACATACTATAATAAGTGTCAAAAAATATACCAATATATGATTTAAATGAGATCAATTTAATGAGATGAAGGGTGATTGATTTATAATAAGAAACCAAGAATAAACTAGAAGAATACTCAATGATATTAAAACATAATAAGTTAGGGTAGAATAACCTAAAGTATCCAATAGGAACCAATAAACTAAAATTATGATAAACTAATATATGTAATTTCATAATACACATCTATTATTACGGAAGAAAATGAGGATAAGAAGTATTGTTGTAAAATAATGATAATTATTATATATATTTAATCATCTTCATATTAACATGCCATTTACAAAAACTCTCTCTAAAATTATATCATATGTAATATTAACAAATTAATTTCTGTCAAATAAGAAGAAGATTTAATACTTTAGGGTGATATATCTAAATAATGGATACTCAATAATAGTTTAATGGAATATACCTCTAAAACTATAATATATAATATGTTTTAAATTATATTCATTGCCAATTCATAAATTATAGAAAATCAATTTGTAACATGGGTACATAGTAATGTTTTCCATATTGTATCGTTAAATATAGAAAATTAGTGGAATTAAATACCACATGTGTTTTATTCAAACTTATAGATTTGTCAATCAGATGGCCTATATGAATTACAGAGGATATACTCATTAAAGTGATGAAATTTTTTTATTTCCACTTATCTTCTAATCATTGTGTTGTAAGAAGTAGAATAATCACTACAGATATTGGAAATACCTATCTAAGAAATTGAAAGTGAAATGATAGACATGGAAAATGTGGTATATTCATTCCATTTTAAAAAAGAACTTGTATGGTTAAACTTCTATAAGATAAAGAAAAAAATTATGTCTTGGGAGGGGATAAAAACATGAAGTCGTCTGTGATAATGATTACTTTCAATAAGTATAATGGTATAGTTTATATAATGAATGAAGTGTGTGTTACATTACTTGGATATAAATCAAGAAATAAGGTAGATCTGGATGATTTTCATAGAGAATCCACCAAAGAAGCTAAAAAGTAAAATCAAGGTAATCCAATGATAAACATCAATAGTCATAAGTCTATTTTTGAAATTTTTGGTGACATTTTATTTTGGACAAGTTGAATTACCTAAGGAAATATAGTGAAAAAAAATTAATGATAAAATAAAATAGGGGAATATGGACCTCTAACATATATCTTGTGTACAATATAAGCTTAATTAAATTTATATTTTAATGGTAATTATTCCTATCCATTATAAAACGATTAAATAATAATTTCTATTAAGATATGAACTTTAAATTAAGTGATCAATATTTGTAAACCGATGTATATTAATAAAATTTTAAAACCAAGTTTCAATTCTTACAAACATGTTATGAAATTTTCTTATTTTATGAATTCAGAAATATTATTGGTATAAAATTTTAAGTAAAGTCCATTGAACCACCTTAAACCTCTATAAAACTTTATATTTTCTAGAAAAGGTGAAATTATAAAGTTGAATGTAGAATGTATTTCAAATTTATGAAATTTATTAATTAAGAATTCAAATATACAATGTAATATATTAAAGTGGGTTAACCCATTCAGGTACTCTAGTCGATCAACCACAAGGCACAATGTGAATTCGCAATCACCATGGGCTTGAAAATAGTTTTGTTACATCAATGTCACTCTTTAAGGAATATTGTTTCCTTTAAAAACATTAAATAATTAGAATAGGTTCATTAGGAGAACCCAACATTACCTTATCATATAATAGTAAGACATTTAACTAATTTAAAATTATTAAATAAACCACTATCCAACCAAGGCCTAACATAAATAAATAACTCAAATTGATCTCATAAAAATAAAATAAATGATAAATATAACTAAAATTAACTAAATAAAAATTCTAAAAATAAAAGTATCCAATAACTGGGTATAAACCAAAAATAAGTAATTAATATGGGACTCCAATTAGGAAAATTAAATATATGAAAATAAATAAATAACCAAAAATATAAAGATAATAAAATCCATGATCCAACTATATCCATGTGATAAGTAAAAATCCATCCCTCATCATCTCCACCATCCCAAAAAAATAGTTTACCAAAAAAATATTACATCTCATTAAGGTCATTTCCTTTTCTTATTTCAAAAAAATTTCATACACTCAGAGGGTGTATATAGGGTTTCAACATGAAAACACTAATAATATTCCCACATGTGTTCAATTTAAATCTTTTTTAGATAATCCATGGTATGTTAATTCAAAACATTAATTTTGTAAAATATATATTGCTATAAATAAAAAGGTAAAATGGGTAATAATATTTAAAACACTCCATCTAAGAGACAAAGAAATGAGTGTTTAAATAAAATCATACAAGTAATAAAATATAATAATGAATATAGTTATTATTATTAATTTTGAAAGAAATGCATCTTGGGGTAACCCTTGAGGATAAAGGTTAAGGCAACATATCATATTCATGCTAAATAATACCCTAATAACTAAGATTTCCATCAATAATCCTATCAAAATACACCCAAATATCTTTTTAATGTTCCATCCTACACTAGCATTAATAATAACTAACTAGAGTGGTATACTATTATATTCGATTAAACCATAGAGAATGAGGTAGAGTGATCTCAATAACTATCCATGTAATTTTCCTAGGCTCTGACCAAAATATTAAAGGATTCTATAAGGCATATCCATGATCAAACGTTTTCAATTCAGATATATATAAATTATACAATAAATTTATTCATAAATTGTCCTGATGATTTACCATTATTAGTTGAAAAACATTTCAAGTAAAAAATGCCTTGAAAGTCCTTATTTTCTTTTCAACGAACACCTTACAGACACATTAAAATCTAACATAAACCCCCCCTTCTTCCCTTTAACATCCCTTATAAAATAGAGATAATAAGGAATAATTATAAAATATATAAATAGAACCATACTTGTGTCAAATAAAGCATTAAATTTGTTTAAAACATCAATTGAAAATTCAATCACTCATGGTACCTCAGATAAAGGTGATCAGATTGAATAAACTATGTTTGATAGATGAAATCATTAGAGAATAATGTTACTCTAATAGGAAAGATGATTAATATTCCTTATCATTGTAATATAATCCATACACATGAAAACTCATAATTTACATACCATAAACAATAAAACCTAAGCCACCACATAATCGTTTAGGTGAAATAAAATAGGGGTAAGGTATAAGATAATAAGTGGATTATATTTCAGATCAGTGACCTTATAAAATCAATCCAAGTATTAATAAATATTCAATGGATGGTGATTCAATTTATAGGATATCCATGCTGGAGGGTTTACCGAAACCCCAAGAATAATTGGGTAGAAATGTGGTGTGCCTCTTATAAATTTAGAATCCAAAAACATAAATTATTAAAAAAAAATATAGGTGTATTTTTTTAAGATGTGAAGATAGAAAAAATAATTTCTAGGGGTATTGTGATTGTTAACTTATAATGTTAGGGTAACTATGTTCCTAAACCATACAACATGGAACTTCCTACAAAAACGTAACTAATTTTAACTAATCTCAAAATATATGGTTAGTTAAAAATAACCAAAAATACCTTAACATAAAAATATTCATGTAAAAATTATCCAAAAACATTCCACATTATACCCCCCAAAATGTATTTATAATTTTTTTTTGATTAAAAAATTTGGTGTGACAATTTCACCCTCTTATGATATTCTCACTCCTTTGTATTGTGAGAATCAGGACTATGTTTCTAATAAACTTGAACAAGGGGAATTTACATTCATTACATTACATTAGTCTATGAATTGATAATCTGGATCAGTTGTTCCACCACTAAATAATTAATATTTAGTGCTAACTCTTCCCAACCCAAAACATGACTAGGATCACGATGGTATTTATTCAAATGAAATGCATGGACGTCATCCTGAATTAACACTATTTGTGGAGGAAACACCAACTTGTATGAAACCTTATGAATTCCTTCAACGATCTCAAAAGGTATCACATATAATGAAATTATATTTCCATGTCATCCAATCTGTCAGTGACCACAAAAATGTGACATTTTTTAGAATATCTTGTCCTAAAAGAAAATTCCTGATATTTTCAATGATGTTCAGTAAAAGACATTTAGTGTCTTTGTGGTTAAAAATGAGTATGACCTATATCATCATCTCATGCACAAGCATCAACCCAATAGAAAAGATTTACAAACATCATCATAGTAAAGTGTATATCAGAAATCTCAACAATATATTACCTAAAACAGATTCAACATAATTGACGATTGGTTGCTTCTATTATAATAAAATTCAAAAAATAATTGATTGGTAACACATCATCCTCTTAATTATATCATAGATTCATGAATAATGTCAATCAATATTTTGATATGTATTTATATTACCCCTTCCATTTGAGGATATTATGTTGGGTTATACATCAATTTTGATATTGTATCCACCTAAAGGCCTTTCCAATATTTGTAGGTTAATTGAGGATCTCCACCAGAGATAAAAACAAAGTGCACTCCATAAAACATTATGATCACATAAATAATCATCATTCCCATATCCTCTATCTTTTATTTATCCTTAATTGGTAAGATTTGGGTTTACATAGTCAGTTGATATATGATTACATATATAACACGCATTAGTTCATGGGTATGAGGTAATAAAGTAATAAAGTTCAAGGTTATCTCATCCCATTAAAAGTTATGAATAGGTAAAGAATAAAGAATACTATATAACCATTGAATAATTTTGAATAACTCATTAGGAGTGATGGTTGTCCTTCATCATTGTTTCCCTCAGGGATAATGGGAACACATATCAATTTTGAAAATAAATGATATTATTAACAGAAATTGATTAGGCAACAGTAATCTCCCCAATATTTAAGAATCCACCATGTTGCTAAAATTAATAATAACCTAACTACATATATTAAATAAATTCATGTATAGACGGTGTAATACCTAAATTTTTGTAAAATATCACTTCATTCTCTTCCTTTACCACAAGATGAATTTCTACAAAGAGGTACATTTGGTTCCATTCATTGCTATACTCTTTCAATTCTTTTGAATGGATACATCCATCATAAAGAATCAAAAACCATGTTTCCCTCCCCATATGTATTCGAGAGTTCACAATCAAATTTTTTCATATATTCTACCCCATGTACTTATTTTGAGAAAATATGTATCTTTAACTTGTGTGGTTAGTGTACACCATAAAGTAATTTTCAAAAAGTAAATGTGATAACACTTAATAACATGAATAACCACTTATATCTCAAGGTAATGGGATGAGTAGTTCCTTTCATGAGGGAAAAATTATATAGATCCATAATTTACCATGTTATTAGCACCTATAATAATACAACCTAATCCCTTATCTGATGAATGAAAATAAACTACATAGAATTCATCAGGCACATGTAGGATCATTATATTAGTTGATTCCAATTATCACATCAGTTCATAAAAAGAATCTTGAAATTTAAGACTCTATAAACGCTTCAACCCCTTATGAGTGAAATATTTAAAAGGATTTTAAATCATTGAAAAATAACTTACAAACCACCAATAAAAACATGTTAAACCCTGGAATCTATATATATCAAATGTAATATTTCATTATTTCCAACACATAATAAAATTTACAGTCTTCACATATACTAAAATTAATTAACTTGACACCACACGATCCAAGACCATGAATTATAAAATCTTGAAGTTACACATTTATAGTTATACAGAAATATGTTGTTATAATAAATTCCCAAAGAGAGACCTTAGATAATGATCTTTAACCTATTTGGATTTAAAATAGACTAGTTTTTTCCCATAAATACCCTAAAATATATTTCAGGGTATTAATGTAATATCTGATTCATAAGAGCCATAAATATTTTTAGATAATTGTTTAAGATGAACCACCTAACATGATATTCTAAATTAAAATGCCCACTTTTGTAGAAAATCTTAGGTATATCATAATTTATCACTATTAGATTATGGTTCCCTACCAGAAGTCCAATATTATAAAACCACATCCCCCCTTTCAATTAGTAAAATAGTTCATTTATGTGTGGAAAACTATATATATTCTTTAAGGTTACCCAATTCAATTTTCTATAGTCAATGCATAGTTTTTAAATTCCATCCCCCTCTTAGAAAAGAGAACATTAGTAATCCACGAAGACAAACTATGAAAAATTAATCCTTTAGATTTGATTTCATCAATATATGATTTAATCAAATTTAACACATCTGGTACAAATTATATTATTGTAATGATATTGGTTTTATCCTGAGGATAGAGTCAATATAGAATTTGAATACTTTCTTGAGGTGCAACACTATGGAAAAACATTATTTTATTTTGTTTTTATGTTTAATTATGGTTCAAACCATATCAAAATGTTTCATGGTGTATTTTTAGTAGCATTTATTTATTTTTAGTTTTAATTTATTACTGCAGTTTTATCAAACAAATAAATATAAAATATTATATAGAATTATTTTTAATTTTTTCAAAAAATATTTATTATTTTCAATGGACCGGAAGACTCAATCTACAAAATCCCACCATATTTCCCATTAAAATTCAATCATATATTAGATATTGTTGGTATTTAAAAATATGAAATCTTCTTATTATTTTTTGAGCCTTTACCCCTTACCAAAGCTCATCATCTATTAATTATACTGCTGGAATTGTTAACGTACCTATATATATATATATGTGTGTGTGTGTGTGTGTGCATGTAAATATTAATATATAGATATATATATTAATATATTAAAAAATTCATAAATATATCTAAATATATATTATATTATATATATCCATATAAATATAAACATACATATATTTATATAAAACTGTATATATATATAAACATGTATATATATTTGAATATGTATATATAAATAACTAAATAAAATTTTGAAAACACACACATAAATATAAATAAAAAATATAATTATATAGATATATATATATATATATTCACACATGTATATATACACATACAAACACAAAAAAAATCTACATAAAAACATAAAATTTTCATGAAATATTTTGATAAATACACAAACATAATAAATATATATATATATATTAATATATATTGACACACACACATATATAAACATATAAATATATATAATTATATATATAGTCATAAATATATATATATATACACATATAAATATCTCTAAATATACACACACACACACTCACATAAACATATATAAATTCAAAAACATACACAATATCTATATATACATATAAGTATATATAAATACACAAACTCAAAAAATATACATAAATACATATAATTATAGATAGATATTTATAGAAAAATATTAATTTCATTATATAAAAATGCATAATTTTTTAACTATATAAATATATTAATAACAGTAAATTATTTGTAACTTATTACTTATTAAATTAAATATTTATATAAATATACATAAGTATTAAGGCCCATCGGTTATTGGTTATTTAGTGCATGTAAGGTGGTCACTCCTAACTCTATGAGAATTGGTATAGGGTCAAGTCTTGTCACACTCAAATATAGATGGGGGCAGACAACGTGTATAGTGGCAGGTAAATCCCAAGAAAGACGTGGTATGGAACCTACCAATACCCTCGTTACTGGAACTCTATTTCGGTGGTATGATGAGAATGAAATCAAGGCTTTTGGCTTTCAAATGTTGTTCCTTTATGCAATAAAAATTTTAGGGGTCATCTTTAGAGTGGGTCTACCGTTAAACAGGGGGATATCTTTTTTGGCCCCCACATGTGTGAGTTATTTCATTTGCTTTCATTCCCCAAGACCTTAAAATAGATATATATACATATATATATATATATTGATAATTAAGGATTACCACTTACTAATAATATAAAATTATAACATTTCTTATAATTTAAAATATTAACTATTAATTCTTAATTATAAAATATTAAATATTTTTTTGTTGATTTTTTATGGTGAATATATGTTTGAGTTTATTTATATATATAAATATAGAAATATTTTCACAACGTTTTTAGTAAATAAATTAATTATTAATATATATATAAATATAAATATTTATTTATTTATTATCTGTTGGAGGGTATACTAACAATAGAAAGACACACATACTAGGTTCCCATGTTGGTTTACCATCATCCCTCCAAACAAGGATTGGATAACACCCACTAGGACTCCTTATTACAATTTGAAAAAGCCCTATATCGGGTTGAGGGCCTAATGACACCCAATGAAGCTTCCTCGACAGCCAAAAGGAACCCCTATTTTTTGGTACTATAAGATTCGTTCCACATTGTGCAGCCCCCACCTACATCGCCCATGCACCCATGGAGTCCCCCACCACCATTAGTCGATCGATATTATTATCCCCCTGACCTCATCACCGTACCCACCATTGAACATGGATTATATTTCCGACCACACAAAGTGTGGCCCCTCCATCTATTGGCCACATCAATGGTTGACCTAGGATCTGTTGCCAACCCCACTGTTGAGTGGGTCTCCCTGTCACCACCCATGTGAAGCGATGGAATATTTTGATAATATGTGGGAATGATCCCCCAACCATATTGGGGTCAAAGAGACTTTCACTTTAATTTAATTGGGGGAAATCGTGATCTCTTGGGGGTATAACCTTCAACAGGGTGCCTTTTAGATAGAGACTATCCCACTCAAATGGGCAACCAGATTAAATATAAATATAAATATATTAATGTATAAATTATCAATAAATATTAATATTATATATATATATATATATAATTTGTTATATAAATATAAATTCTAATTATAGTTTTTATATTTTTTTCAAAAATATATAAAATTTATTTTATAATTTTAAATTAGTTGAAAATAATAATTATAAAACTCTACTAAATGTAATCACTACTAAAAAGGAAAATAAATGCTAAAAATGTTTCTGGTAAAAACACACTACCAAATATCATTCTTACACTATATAACTTATATTTTAAAACAATAAATAAATGTTATTTTTTATATTATAATCTTGATTAATCAATAGTTAACACCATAGGAAAGTATGTGACTATAGCTGTAAGATCACATTTTGAATTACCTTCTTCGATTTACATCAAGGGGATGATATATGCCATGATACCCAACCATCATTTTGGAGATGAGGTCCAGTATGACTGAAACTTGGGTCTCAATCACCTTGAAATAAATAAGGATTCCCATAATAATCCATGAATGATATTATATGATGATATAAATCAATACTAGATTTTAATTAAATCATCTATTACATCCTGGAAATAATTTTTATCAATTTATTTTGATAATCATGAAGTCCAATGTCATCTCTAATATATTTATAGATATATGGCATGAATGACAATAAAATTCATTACCTTTATTCTTTCCCAAACCAGTTAATAATTTTATCAAATAATATATAAGATCAAATGAGATATTCAATAGATCCATAATATTAAAATATCAGAATAATTAAGTGGAATCAATATTTAAAAAATTATTATGATTCATTTCATAATTATTTGAATTACACCACTGTGGGACTCAATTCATATTATATAAGGGATTTCTCAATAGAATGAAATTTTCTTAGTTTGAGATAATTTAATTGGTCGCCAAAAAACATTGGTACAGTGCTCCATTGGTACCACCACTACAAAAATTTCCTCTTCCTCTATGACCCAGTAGTTTAGAACCCAGGGCCTTTGAGATATCAAAGTAAAAATTGGGTCCCTTGGGAATAACAGCTGAGAACCTATACCCCTAGATCCAGTGTTAAATTCATAAAAAATACATTTACGTATTTTATAACGATAAATGTGGCCTAGTTTTTCCCATATAAACCATACAATGTCAAAAGGAAAACACATATCACATACATTACCATTGATATTTTCTGTTTATATTTTTAGAGAATTATGAAAAACCATTACATAAAAAATTATAATGGATTAACAGAGTATTTCTCCCACTTAACCCATTTTTCTTTTTTCACAATAAAACACCATAAACTTACATATGAAATCCCATGTATATATAATTCATTTATCATAATTATTTATAAACTGTGGAAAAGGAAACATTAAAAGGGTGAGATCAAATGCTTAGTAAGGGAAAATATATCCATTAAAAAATTAATGCCATTAGTGAGCATAACAAGAGAATAAGGTTATGATGAAAAAATAAATGTGCATGAGTATAACATAAAAATATTCATACACATCTGTACCTCAATAATAAATATGAAAATATGGAATAAGGAATTAAGAAAGTAAAGAGTCAAAATAGTCAGTAATAATGATCCATGGGATATCAATCTTGACCATGTGAAATATTATAAACTCATAGAAAGCATGGAAAAACTGTGTTGGTATCTTGGGACATCATCTTCAAAGAACACTTATAGAAACCATACAGAACACTTAAAATTGGAATAAATATATGACCAATATTAAATATAATTCTATGAAGAAAATTATATTTACCAAATTATTAAAGAAATATCTAGGTGAAAGCATATTATATGCTATAACGGGCTCACTCTCTATTATATGGACACACCAACCATATATAACATCCAAGAGCCACAACATAAATAAGGTATATAGAGCTTAAATTTCATCGTAGAACTCATTGGAAAAATCATTATTCATTTCTAACCATAATAACCCATGGAAAATTATTGTTTTTCAAGTCAATATATTTCAAACATGATTAACTGATGGAAAATAAATATGTTCTATTCCAATATCATTGAAACATAATTAACCCTTGGTAAAGAAAGAAGTTCTATAAAAATCTCTTTGAAATAATATTAATTCATCCATTGAAAAATGAGGATTGTATCATTGAAAAATATCCTTATTTAAGTATAATTAACAATAAGGGATGTCGAAATTGCTGAATGGAAATACTATTAAAATTTCAATAAATGTAATTTTGGGAAAATAAACTTTTCATTTTGAATATCACTTTAAAAAAACAAAAAATTCAAAAAATATTTTGAAAATCCTATTCCTTGAAACCTACCATATAAATATATAAATAATTATTTAAAAAATATTTTAAAAATATTATTACTGAAATAATCATTACATTTTGATTTTTTTTTAAATATTCTAAATTGTTTTCTATTAAAATAATAATGATAACATATAAAGGAAGTGTAAGAAATTGATTTTTATGAGGTATAGATTCTTAAAAAGAATTCTGACTTTTTATCTTAGATCTATTATTAATTCCTAATAATTTCATGGAAGTTTTAGAGGGTTCCATGGTTTTTTAGGGCTCAAATGTAACGCCCCAAGCTTCCATGGTACGATTCTCTTTGAATAATACAGTAGCGTGTGTTGTATGCAACTTCGAGTTCTAACACACCATAACCAATCAAACTAGCCGTTATGAATAGTAATACCCACTTTTTGAAATTTTATAAATTTTATCATTCAAAATGGACTTTATTTTTGCATTCCTAATATCGAAATTATCTTTAGGATAATTTTTTTTATTTTTCGGAAAACATTCAATTTTTAATGAATAGTGAAAATCAATGAGTTATAGTTTAAAACTGATTTTTTATTTAAAAATTTATTTATTTTATTTAAATTTATTTTAGGTCAAAATAGATACATAATACCAATATATGTTCAATGTAATTCATTGGAGTTAGTTTATAATAATTTTAGATATAAAAAAATTTTATTGAACTTTTCACCGTCTTTTACCCTCCTCCTAGGAGAATTTGAAAATTCACTTAAAACATAATTTTACTGCTTATGTGAGTGGAATTTCAAAAATCCAAGAGACACGGTTGATATCAGTAAGAAAAATTTGGTTCAATAAGATGAAAATAATTTTTGGTGAATAGTATCTTTTTACTTTTATTTACCACGGTTAAAAGTAAATAGGGTATTTAAAGGTAAAAATGATATTATTATTATCCTAACACATGTCCTAATTCTATTGGATAACAATAATTCGACCTAAAACAACCATAGGAATAAAATATGAACCTCTTTGGTCCACTTGGATTACATTACGACACTTATTATTATTTTATTTAAAGAAGAGTTAAAATCAATGTTTAATAACTAAAACATTTTTCATATAGGGTTATACATAAGATAAATTCGACTATAAATATTAATTAAAAAAATAAAAAAAATCCTAAATAATGGTATTTTATTTATATTTTTTAGACATTAAATAATTTAATTTATTAATGACATAGTGATGATGCAGTAATAACCTAATTAATGAAATATTAAAATAATTGATATTATTAATATCCAAATAAATTTAATTGGAGACTTTTTGTAAATTACACTAATTTTATAGCTTAATATGACATATTAGGGTTGGTTTTATGAATTTTTTCGAAGTAACAATGTTTTTATGAATTTATAAAATCAAAATACCAAATAGTGTCAAAATTGACATAAAAGAGTTTTTAAAACAAATATTATATTATTAATTGATATTGTATTCTTAAAAATCTGAGGATCAGAAAAAGGACTTAAATAATTATAGCTGTATCATTAATGAACCACTTGGGGTTTGATTGGATGTATATAGTAAGTTTATTAACCATATAATATAAAAATACAAAGAGACATGGTAAATGTCAAACTATTTAACTAAGAGTTAAATCTAAAAGATAAAGTTAATATAGTGACCCAAACCTATCTAAAACATATTTTTGAGTGGTTTTCGACCCATCCCCACATTATTCTTTAAAAAATATATTTTGTAGCCATTATAAATCGAAACTTATTTTATTATAAAATAACATTTCTATCTTTTCCTAAGGTGCCCCTCACCAATCTTATAAATGGTCACTCCCCCTTCTCTCTAATTCACACCTTAAAAGTCATTTGGCTCGGAAAAAATCGGACCAAATACCCTATAAACATTCCTCCCTTCATCATATAGGCCTTCCTTTAGCCAAAAAGTAAACCTATGGAGCCATTTTGATCAAATAATAGAAAGTACCCAAAGAAGAGGTAAATATTTCATCACCTCTTTCAAGTTCCCCTCTTCTTCCACTTCATTTTTATTTGTTTTTTCCATTATAAAATAATAACTCCAGTATCTTAATTATACTGTGATGTAATTAAAAATATGGTAAAACGAAATTCATTATTCTATCCATCCTTTGAATGACATGTCACCATACATGCATATGTATGGCTTACCGTCTCCACGTCGTGGTGTAGTTGTTATTAAATACATTTTTATTTGGATGGGTATAATAATGATGTTTAATTGATGTAAATATTAAATATAACATGATAATGATTCTTTATATATTATATACCATCAAATTATATATTATTATAATATCAAAAAATGTTATTGTCGCTCGTGCGTACGTTCAGATTATCATCTCCACGAAGGCGATGAGATTCATTCCCCACCATTTCCAATCAAGACTAATTTTCATTAGATGATTAAAAATATTGTTTAATGACTTGATATAATTCTGGATATGAATAAGATACATCCCATCCATATAAAATATTACTCACATAACAAATAATATAAAAGAAAATGAATCTGTTAACACCCGAAACAACGATAATATTATAATATTATTAACAAAGAAATGTTAAAAGATCATATATGATATCATATTAATGTATGTGATTATTGTATAATTTAATAACAATTATTTAACCATTATATTGGAGGTTAACCTACCCTCGACTAAGGAAAAGTGTAAGGTACGGTTTAATTCTACAATCTCTTAATTATCCGAGGTTGTTTATACGTAATTATTTAGTGGGACCTCTTTATCATCAACTTATATATTTTTTAAAAATGTATTTCAAAACATTCTTACTATTTAATAGACAATGGTCAATGACATTTATACTCTTGTTTGACTTTTATAATATGTATATAAAGGAATATTTCTGTCGTTTCCCAAACAAGGTGTTTTATAACCTTTTCGAAAAAATTCAGGTAAGAATATTTTTTTAACCTATACGGCGGGTGCGGCTATTTTCCACCATTATAAAATCATCTAAGCTTCCCTTACAAGCTTATAATAATATTTTCAAAATAAATTATTTATTTATAAATTAGGTGACTCTTAAATGATTTCAAAATAGTAAGAGATATTTCTCAAAAAATTGGTTTTGATTTCATCTATGTTAACATCCTTTGATCGATTTTAAGCTTATTCGAAGTAGATTTATTATGGTACTAAACTTATATATTGTATTGAAGGTTTTGTGATATGTTTTACTATGGATGTGTTATTTTTACACCATTCATGGTTTATGGATAAAGTATTGAAGTTTCGTATTCTATTTTTACTACAAATTTTTATGTTATGATTAAACCTTTCCATTTGATGAATCCATTGGACTTAGTAAGTGATGGGTGGAGCCCGCTATAGCTCCTCGATGCATCGGTAGGTATCATGAGACAAAATAGTGTCTTGGAGCAAGGCCTTGAAAAAATATTATTTGATGTCTTGGCACAGGGTCTTGACTTTGTGGATTTGAAAATTTGGCATTATGCATTCCATCATTATGAAAGTGGCTATTGATATTGCAAGTGATTATTTGACTAGTATAATTTCCATGTGAGTAAGTAAATGTAATTATTTTATTGTATGTTTTCCATATTATGTTGAAGTTCAAGTTTAAAAGGCTTTTGTTTTAGTCTTATACATTTCCTAAAATGTTTATGCTTATTTATGAAAGTTTCTTCTATATTGTTATCTTTGCTGAGCATCTGAGGTCACCCCTTTCTATGTTTTATTTTTTCCAGGATGTGAAGAAGTATTATATGACTAACTTTCAGGGATAGTCTGAGGGGATATGAGGGTGGTCTATCGAAACAATGTTGTTGTAGTTTTCATTTTATGATTTAATGTAAACCTTATTAATGTATCTAGTACTTCCAAGGCTAATAAACTAATCAGTCTTTCCGGACATGATATTTTGTGATCATACCAATGTTATGTTATAAGGAACCGACTCTAGGTAACTGGCGTCGGGGCATTATAGTTGGTATCAGAGGAAGTTTAGTACAAACCTTGGAATCTAGATTTATATAAACTCTAATTAGAGCACATTACCCTAAGATAGACTTTGAGGATTAGTATAGAAGAACGTACTAGAATTTTGGTATTGTAGAGATTTTGTGAGTTTTCAAAGAAATATATCCCTCTCTAGATATGAGTCGGTAGAGGTGGCTCAGGCATAGATATACCTAGGGGTAAATCCGAAAAACACCGCTTTGAGCTAGACTTGAATGGGAACTGGTGCACAACAACTATCCTTACTGCACTATTAGTTATGACACTCTCGGGGGATATGCTTAGGAAGATTCACATTTTCTTTACAAACCATTATTAAGGGTTTATGAGTATATACTTCCTCAAATAATTTTTTATTATTATTATGGAGTATATCCATAAACTATTCAAATTATATTAAGTGTTTTACAAGTTTGTAATTATGTATTTCGATTCATAATCTAATCTAGTTTATTCCATTTGTTAGAAATGGTTCCTAGTGGAAGGAATGGAAACCGTATCAATGCATGCACTCCATGTATATATTTCCCTCCTTCTTAGGATAATTATAGTGGAGCTGGTGATAAAACTAGTGCTGATCATCTTATCACTATATTGGGACAACTCACTCAGGTTATGAATAATAACCATACTTGTATGGAGCACCCTGATCCGCAGCGTGAAGGATCAATGTTAGATCGCTTCATGAGGAAACAACAACCAACATTCAATGTGAGTACAAATACATTAGTGGCTGAGAAATGGATAAATTTCTTAGAGAAAATATTTCATTCCGTGGGGAGTAGTGAAAGGGAAAAAGTTTTCATGGAAGTTTACCGCCTCACTGCATATGATGATCAATTGTGGTCATTGATTCAAAATAAAAAGGAAGATAACGAAGTATCAAATATGGAATGGAAGGATTTTCAGGATATTTTCTTAGAAAAATACATTCCTCGTGACCATCGAGAAGATATGGAAAAGAAATTTCTAAGTCTGAGGAAAAAGGAGGATGAGAATGTCACAAAGTATAATGCTAACTTTACATGGTTAGAGAGGCATGTTAAAGATTATATACGTAACACAATAACTAAGATTGATCTTTTATTTGATGGGTTAAAACCATTTCTCCGTCAATAATTAGTCTCACAATCCTTCTCATTGTACGAAGATATTGTCTCATGTACTATCAAGACAGAAAAAAATTCTCTAAGTCTTGCAACTTTAAAGCAATGCAGAAGAAGAAGAGATCTACTGAACACTCAAGAAATGGAAATAAGGGGAATAAGGGAAAAGTTTAATATCCATCCTATAGAAAATGTGAGAGGAAACACGTTGGTACTTGCCTAAAGGGAATAGAAGTCTGTTACAAGTGTTGTGAAAAAGGCCACGAAACTCGTGATTGCAAGGGGAAGAAATAGGCTATCGATGTTGAATGATAATATTTTATAGAAATAGGGAATTATGAGAATGAATGTCCTATGCGTCATGGGAACTTCTCTTAGAAAAGGCCAAGGGATCAAGGCCAAGCATAGGCTATCACTACAGCTAAGGTAGAATCTCCTAAAGTCTTGGCGGGAGGTAATTTAACGGTGTCCTAGAGTTTAGCCAATGATTTGTTTGATTCTGGATCATCGCATTGTTTCATATCTTCCCAGTTTGATAAGAAAATTAGATATTTCCAATTTAATTTAACAAGGGTATTGTCAGTCAAAACTCCTAAGGGAAGTATCATCGCAACAATGTTTTGATAATCAGTTCCCATTAGAGCATATAAATGTCTTTTATCTACTGATCTCATCATCATACCCATGATTGAATTTGTTGTAATCCTCGGTATGGATTAGATTTCGGACCATGATGTGAATATTTATTGTAATAAGAAAGAGGTTACAATTTTTGATGATGATTATAAAGAACACCTTATCTTTAGAGAAGAATCATCACCACCTAATTCTTATCTAGATCCACCCCTAGTAGCTCAAATAAATTCAATTAATGGGGAGGAAGAGAATGAAATAACTATGGGTGAGGAAAGGAATGTTCAAATAGAGGATGTACGTATTGTGAAAGAATATGTAGATGTGTTTCTAGAAGATTTACCTGGACATCCTCCAATATGAGAAATTGAGTTTTCTATTGATTTAATTCCTGGTTCAAGACACATATCAAAGACCCCTTATAAAATGGACATTGTGAAATTAGTTGAACTAAAGAAACAACTAGAGGAATTAACTAATAAGGGATTTAATCTCCCTAGTTTTCTCCATGGGGATCCCATGTCCTTTTTGTTAAGACGAAAGATGGATCTGTGAGGTTGTGCATTGACTAGAGGGAGATCAATGTTATAACAATAATGAATAAGTATCCCCTACATTGCATTGATGATTTATTTCACTGAATTCCTGGAGATCAATACTTTTCAAAGATTAACCTTCGATCTGGATACCATCAGTTGTGCGTGAATAAGGAAGACATTCCAAAGATAGCATTTCGAACCGGGTACAAGCATTATGAGTTTACAGTAATGCCTTTTGGATTAACTAATTCACCCTATGTCTTCATGGATCTAATGAATAAATATTTCAAGGAATATATCAATGATTTTTTAGTGGTTTTTATTGATGATATCTTGGTATACTCCAAAATCTAAGAAGATCATGAAAATCACTCGCGAATTATCCTGAAGACTCTTAGAAGACATGATTTATATGGGAAGTTTAGAAAGTGTGAATTCTGTCATCATGAGATTTCTTTTCTTGGCCATATTGTCTCTAAGGATGGAATCTCCATTGATCCTTCAAAGACCAAGGTAATCCAAGAATGGCGAGCACTGACGAGTATAACTGAGGTACGCAGTTATATTGGTTTAGTAGGTTATTATCGATGTTTCGTCCATAATTTCTCCTGGTTGGCTAACCCATTAACAAAGATAACACGAAAAGGGGTTAAATTTTTTTGGACGAAAGAGTATGAAGAATTTTTTGAAGAACTGAAGAGGAGATTATTCAATGCTCCTATCATGACTCTACCATCAGGGAATGATGGGTTTGTTATTTATAGTGATACATAGAAGAAAGGACTTGGATGTGTCCTTATACAGAATGATAGAGTTATTGCCTATGAATCATGAAGGCTAAAAATTCATTAGAAAAACTATCCTACTCATGAACTTGAGTTAACAGCTATAATATTTGCTTTGAAGATTTGGAGACACAATCTCTGTGTTGAAAAATGTGAGATTTATACTGATCACTAGAGTATGATGTATATTTTCTCTCAGAATGAAGTCAACAGGAGGCAAAGGCGATGGCCTGAACTACTCAAGGATTATGATTACACTATACACTACCACCCAGGGAAGGCAAATAAAGTGGAAGATGCTATGAGTAGAAAGGATCATGGAGTTTTGAACAAGATGAGAGTTGAAAAGGATCCTATATACATGGATCTAGTATAGATGGATATAGGAATCACCCTAGAAGGTGAGGCGTCAATCATTTTTCAAATGGTTTCCAAACCATCTATACTAGAAAGGATAAAGAGTTTTCAGACTAGTGATGAAGTGTTTCAAAAGAAGATTAAAGATGTGAATGATCGTAGATTGAGTGACTTTGTGTATGAAGATGAGCTTTTGAAATTTGGTAAGAGACTTTGTGTTCCCAATATACCTGATCTAAAAAGGGAATTGTTTGATGATGATCATAACTCCATTTTCTCTATACACCCCAGGAGCACCAAAATGTATAGAGATTTGAAAGAACATTTTTGGTGGGACAACATGAAGAGGTAGATTGCTGATTTTGTGTCAAGATATATGGTTTGTCAACAAGTAAAAGTTGGAAGGCAACAACCTGGAGGATTCATGCAACCTCTTCCCATACCTGAGTGAAAATGGGATAATATTACGATGGACTTTGTCATGGGACTACCAAAGAATCTTAGAAAGAACGATGCAATATGGGTCATTGTTGATCGTCTTTCTAAGTCAGCACATTTTCATGCTATAAGAGAAGATTTACCCCGTGAACATTTAGCAAGACTATATATTAATTAATTTCTAAGACTTTATGGAGTACCATTATCGATTTTTTCTAATTGTGATCCATGTTTTACATCAAGATTCTGGAAGAGTCTTCAGAAAGCCTTGGATAGTTAACTTCGTTTGAGCACTGCCTATCACCCCCAAACTGACAGATAATCAGAATAGACTATACATACCTTATAAGAGATGTTGAGATCATTTTCACTTGACTTTCAAGGTATGTGGGATCAATATTTACCTCTGGTATAATTTTTATATAACAATAGCTTCTATTCAATTATTCATATGGCACCGTATGAAGCGTTATATGGAAGGAGATGTCACACACCAACCTGTAGGGATGATGTTGGTGAAAAAAACTCATAGACCTAGAACTAGTGGAGGAAACGATGGAAAAGGTGAAGGTACTCCAAAACCACATCAATGTAGCTCAAAGTAGGCAGAAGAGCTATGCTGATAACCGAAGGAAGGATTTGGAATATCAGGTAGGAGATCATGTTTTCATAGAGTTATCTCCATAGAAGGGTGTTGTACGTTTCGGTAAGAATGGAAAATTTAGTCCAAGATACATTGGACCTTTCGAAATTGTAGAAGAAATTGGTGTTGTAGAATACCAATTGGTATTGCTGCCAAGTCTCTCCAAAGTCTATGATGTGTTCCATGTATCACTGTTGAGAAAATACATGCCTGGCCCAACGCATGTACTCACTTATGACGAATTAGAACAGGAACTCGATTCGTCATATTGTGAAGAGCCTGTCAAGGTTCTTGATAAAAGAGAACACATGCTGAGAAATCGAACGACTCATCTGGTAAATGTTCTATGGAGAAACCATAAGATGGAAGATGCAACATGGTAACCTGAGGAACTTAGGAGGAAGAACCACTGATGTCTTTTTATGCAGTAATACTCTATAAATTTTGAGGACGGAATTTTTTGAAGGAGGGGAGAATGTAACACCCCAATCTTCCATGGTAAGCTTTTCATTGAATAATATAGTAGAGTGTGTTGTACGCAACTTCAAGTTCTAACACACCACAACCAATAAAACTAGCCTTTTTGAATAGTAATACACACATTTTATAATTTTATAAATTTTTTCTTTCAAAAGGGACTTCATTTTTGGATTCAGAATATCGAAATTAGATTATGGTGAATTTTTGGTATTTTTCTGAATATTTTCAATTTTTAATGAATAGTGAAAAACACTCAGTTATAGTTTAAAACCGAATTTTTTTTAAATAATTATTTTTTTATTTAATTTTATTTTAGGTAAAAATAGAAATATAATACCTATATAAGTTCAATGTAATTTATTGTAGTTATTTTATAATAATTTTAGATATATAAAAATTTTATTGAACTTTTCAACGTCTTTTACCCACCTCCTAGGAAAATTTGAAATTCACATAAAACATAATTTTACCACTTCTATGAGTGAAATTTCAAAAATCCAACAGACATGGTTGATATTAGTAAGAAAAATGTGGTTCAATAAGATGAAAATAATTTTTGGTGAATAGTAACTTTTTAATTTTATTTACCATGGTTCAAAGTAAATAGGGTATTTAAGGGTGAAAATGATATTATTATTACACCAACACATGTCCTAATTCGATTGGATAAATATAATTCGACCAAAAACAACCTTAGGAATAAAATATGAACCTTTTTGGGCCACATGGATTAGATTACGACACTTATTATTATTTTATTTAAAGAAGAATTTAAAGAGTTAAAATCAAAGTTTAATTACTAAAAAATTTTTAATATAGGGTTATACATAAGATAAATTCGACAATAAATATTAATTAGAAAGATATAAAATATTTCCTACATAATGGTATTTTATTTATATTTTTTAGAAATTAAATAATTTAATTTATTTCTGACACAATGATGATGCTGTAATTACCTAATTAATGAAGTATTCAAATAATTGATATTATAAATATAAAAATAAATGTAATTTGAGTATTTTTATGAATTACAATAATTTTATAGGTTAATATGATATATTATGGTTGGTTAGATGAATTATTTTTAAATTAATAATGCTGTTATGAATTTAGAACATCAAAATACCAAATAGTGTCAAAATTGACATAGAATAGTTTTTAAAACAAATATTATATTATTCATTGATATTCTATTCCTAAAAATCTAAATTTCTTAAAAAGGACATATATAATGATATTTGTATCATTAATTAACTACTTGGGGTTCTCTTGGAATTATATAGTATGTTTATTAACTATATAATATAAAAATACAAAGAGACATGGTAAATGTCAAACTATTTAACTAAGAGTTAAATCTAAAAGATAAAGTTAATATAGTGACCCAGAACTATCTAAAACATATTGTTTCAGTTCTTTTAGACCCATACCCACCTTAGTCTTTAAATTATCTATTTTGGAGCTATTATAAATTGAAAATTATTTTTTTATAAAATAATATTTCTATCTTTTCCTAAGGTTCCCCTCACCCCTCTTATAAAAGGTCACTCCTCCTTCTCTCTAATTAACACCTTAAAAGCTATTTGTATTGGAAAAAATTGGAAAAAATACCCTCTAAACTATCTTCCCTTCATCCTCTAGGCCTTCCATTATCCATAAATCCAAATAAAGAGCCATTTTGATCAAATCAAAATTAAGAACCCGAGGAAAAGGTAATTATTTTATCACCTCTTTCAAGTTCCTTTCTTCTTCCACTTACTTTTTCTTTGTTTTTTCCATTATAAAATAATAAATCCAGTATCTTCTATATACTATGATTGTATTATAAATATTTTACAACAAAAATCATTATTTTATCCATCCTTTTAATTACATGTCTCCATACGTGCATTCGTAGGGCTTACCGTCTCCACGTCGTGGTGTAATTGTTATTCAATACATTTTTATTTGGATGGGTATAATAATGATTTGTAATTGATGTAAATAATAAATATAACATGATAATGATTTTTTATATATGATATACCATCAAATAATATATTATTTTAATATCAAAAGAATGATATTTTCACTCGTGTGTATGTACGGATTACCGTCTCCACGAACGCGATGAGATTCATTCCCCACCATATCCATTCAAGACCAATTTTCATTAGATGATTATAAATAAGGATTATATACTTGATATCATTATGGATATGAATAAGATACATCTCATCCATAACAAATATGACTCACATAACAAATAATATAAAGTAAATCGAATCCGTTAACACCTGAAACAACGATTATACTATAATATTATTAACAAGGCAATGCTAAAAGATCATATATGATATCATATTAATGAATATTATTCTTGTATAATTTAATAACAATTATTTCACCATTATACAGGAGGTTAACCTACCCTCAACCAAGGAAAATTACTAGGTAAGGGTTAATTCTACAATCTCTTCATTATCTGAGGTTGTTTATACGTAATTATTTCCTGGGACCTCTTTATCATCCACATCTATGTTGCTTAAAAATGTATTTCAAAACATTATTACTATTTACTAGACTTTGGTTAAATTCATTTATAACCTTGTTTTACTTTTATAAGATTTTTATAAAATAATATTTCCATCGTTATCCAAACAAGGTCTGTTATAACCTTTTTGACAAAATTAAGGTAAGAATATTTTTTTAACTTATACAGCGGGTGCAGCTATTTTCCACCGTTATAACATCATTGAAGCTTCCCTTACAAGATTATAAGAATATTTTCAAAATAAATGTTTTATTTATAAATTTTGTGACACTCAAATGATTTCAAAATGGTAAGAAATATTTCTCAAAAAAAAGGTTTTGATTTCATCTATATCAACATCCTTGGAAAGATTTTATGCTTATTTGAAGTTGATTTGTTATGATACAAAACTTCTATATTGTATTGAATGTTTTATGATATGTTTTAATGTGGATATGTTATTTTTATACCATTAATGTTTTATGAATAAAGTATTGACATTTAGTATGCTAGTTTTAATATGAATGTTTATGTTATGTTTAAACTGTTTCATTTGAGGAATGCATTGGACTTACTAAGTGACGGGTGGAGCCCGCTATAGCTCCTCGATGCATCGGTTGGCCTCATGAGACAAACTAGTGTCTTGGAACAAGTCCTTGACAAAATATTATTTGATGTCTTGGCATAAGGCCTTGACAATGTGTTTATGAAAGTCTGGCATTATGCATTCCATCATTATGAAATTGGCTATTGATATTGCATGTGATTATTTGACTAGTAGAATATCCATGTGAGTAAGTAAATGACATTATTTGATTTTATCTTTTCCATATTATGCTGAAGTTAATGTTTAAAAGGATATTTTTTTAGCCTTATATATTGCCTTAAATGTTTATTCTTATTTTTGAAGGTTTCCTCTATATTGTTATCCTTACTGAGCATCTGAGCTCACCCCTCTCTATGTTTTATTCTTCCCAGTATGCGAAGAAGTATTTTATGACTGAACTTTAGGGATATTATGAGGGGATATGAACGTGGTCTATGGAAACAATGTTGTAGTAGTTTTTATTTTATGATGTTATGTAAATCTTATGAATGTATCTAGTACTTTAAAGGCTAATAAACTTATCGGTCTTTCAAGACTTGATCTTTTTTATCATGCCAATGTTATGTAATAATGCACCAACTCTGGGTAACTAAGGTCGGGGAATTACATCAAAACCCTGGATAGTAGAAGAAAACAATGGGCCACATATTTAATAGAAACATTGTGTGCAAGTCTATACAACTTCTCCTAACAGTGTGGGGCGTTTCAGAGGTCAAAGCAGGGTGCATGACATTCCATAATATAGAACCTAGGTCCCACAACAGTGTGGGTTTTCAACAATTTTTATGAGATCCATATACCAAAATTGGCGCATGGATTCTCAATCCATGTGGCTAAACCTTGTGGGGTACCTACTTAGGTAGTGAGAGGCACACGGTTGCCACATAGTTTGGAAAACTGTTCAACCCTATAATTTTTGTGACAATTTACTAGTTTTCACTTAAAAATATATTTAATCACCCCACACTCTCATTTTCTCTTCCATTGTATAGGAGGCCTTCCTTTCCCTTTGATGGAGCTCCCAAGTCACCTATTCATAGTCTTTGATAATTCTTCCCTATCGAAACTATAATTCAATATCTGATCATGATGTAGGATTCCTCTATGTAAACTGTTCAATCCTTAGGCTCAGTTCATCATTTGTATTCCTATTGATGATGTTATTTTGATGTTGCCTCAAATTCCAAATTTTTAGTTCATTGATCTATTCTTCTATTTTCTACTCATCTAGGTCAAACTTATGGAAGATACTAGAAAAGGAGAGTACAACATGCTTAAGGTACATGGTCTATGACTTTTCTATAAAATTCTTGTCATCCTATATATTTTTGTCATTGTACACATGTTTATATCACCAGGAATTTCTTATTAAATTCATATTACATTATTATTATCATTGTTATCATATTCTAGATCCATGTATATAAATGAAATTCATGTCGTTGGATATTGTGATCTTAATTCCAACCACCCGATGTAGGGTTTTCCCTTAATTATGATTGGTAACCCAAGTGGGTTTATTTTAGACACTTTTCGGGTGTTTTTTATTGACCATGCCGGAGGTAATACCTTTATAATTAAAAATGAGGTTTGATTTGATTATGTATAGATTATGTATATTTTCTACAATTATCACTTGACCCTTCTGAAGAAATTGTTTCAAAATAATGAATGTGTAACATCCCAGGTAAATAATGAGTAAGAAATTTTCATATTTATTAATATTTTTTAATTAAATATTAATTTTACTTTAAAGGGGATGCAATGTTCGACGGCTTACCCGATACGCAACAACAAGTTTCTCTGAAATCTATCACTGCACACTAATAATATAATATTATTATTTTAAATGGTAGTTAACGTCTAGTCGTTGTACTGATAGAAATGAATAGAAATAACTAAAATATTAGTATACATGTTTGTTAAATATATTTAAATTTAGCTGATAAAATTGAGAGGCTTAAAATGTGAATGAATCTAATTTTAATCATAATGTACATTAAAAGGTTGATTTACCGCCTTTTGATGGAAAACCTTCTTTAAATCAAGTTTTGGTAACTTCTATATGTTCTTTTTGATAAAATAAAAATCTTATTTAGAACCGGGACATCAAAATTCACTTTGGGTATGTTTTTTTATTTTTCTGATAAAATTCAGTTTTTTGATGAATAGTGAAGATATTGTATTTCAATTCAAAACTGTCTTTCAAACTAATTTATTTATATGGTTAGAATATCTTTTTAATTGGTTTTAAAGTGAAAATAGATTATATTTTTACCACTTAATCCAATGGTGGTAATTGTAATTAATTTCACTTTGAAATTGGACATAAACAAGTGTCAATCTTTTGATAGTTATTGTTTCATAAAAAAAGCTATTTGTTTTGACAACGGGAATTAATTTTAAAATAATTAATCCAACTTCTATGTTTTGAATTTGGAAAAATAGACTTAATTTTTGAATTAGGAATATAAAATAAATCTTAGGCTGGATTTTTAGTATTTTTCTGAAATACATCAATTTTTGATGAATAGTGAAACCACTTTGTAGTAGTTAAAAAAATTCTTCATTTATATGAAATATTACCGATTCTTTGAATTGAATTTCAAAAATACAACATAAATGGTTTTTATTAGTAAGTAAAATTTGGTTCAATAAGATGAAAATAGTTTTTGGTGAATAGTATCTTTTGACTTTTATTTACTGCAGTTAAAGGTAAATAAGGTAATTCAAGGTGAAAAGAATATTATAATAATTCAAAATTACCTTAACACTTATCCTAACCTTATTGTATGACTAATTTCCAACCATGGTCATCCTTGGGTATATTTTGGGACCCCCTGGAGCCACTTATAAATGATAATGACACTTTAGATTAATTAATTTAAAGTAAAGACAAAAATGACATAAACAAAAATCCTTTAGTAAATTAATTTTTATATGGAGTTATATAAGTAATATTTTCAACTATAAATATTATTTGAAAAAATAAAAATATTTAATACATCATGGTAGATTTATTATAATTTCTAGACATCAAATAAATTAAATTATATATGACATAATAATGATGCAGTATTTACCTCATTAATAAATGATTTAAATAAATAAGATTATAAATATTAAAAAAATATCCAAAACCTATCCAATTCCTGTTGGATTATTTTATTTTGACCACAAGTCATCTTATCTTCTACTTTAATTAGTTTTGGACATTTAGAAACTGAATATAATTATATAATAAAATATTATTTTCACACTTACTAAAAGAGCCCCTCCTCCCCCTTATAAAAGAAGACCATTTCTATCCAATTACTCACACCTCTCAAGCCCATTGGTTCATCACAACACTTACCAATAAATCTCCCTATATCCCTATCTTCCACCTAATACCCTTACCTTAGGTAGAAGGCACTACAACAAACCATTTTGGTTCAAACCAAAGGAAGTTACCCAAATTAAAGGTAACAATTTCTCTTAACTTCTTTTCTTTTATTTTACATCTCCAACCCCTAAACTCTTTTTATTCTTTTATTTTATAACAACAACAATATCATAAATATATTAGTATGTTGTTATTAGAATTATTATAACTACACTTACACACAACTCCATCTAATGGGTGATGAACATACTGTTTCTGTTGATGGAAAACTAACGCCTCCCAAAACGATGATTGGTTGATTATCTCATACCGCCTATCATGGTGTCCATTAAGATGAAACTATATTTATATATGATATATAATATGTTTATTGTTTCTTTGTGCTTATTTATTTTTCTTTTATATAATAACTTTATGGTTTCCATTATGGGTAAACGCGATAATTTCATTTGATGAAGTGTGGACTACCGCCCCCTCAAAGTGATATGACTCGTTAATGCCATACAAGGAACGTATAAAGGATGAATTTAATGAAATTATATAAAATAAAATATCATATTATATTATACTGAAATTTTAATATAAAAATGTATCATTATGTTTTAATTCATTTAAATATAAATTATAAATGAAAGTAATGTTCATGCATATGTACGACTTACTGTCTCCATGAACGGTGTGTTTCATTTATTAACTTAAAATGATATGGAACATTATAAATACCTATAAACTGAATATATATGATATATATTATATACATAACATGTATATAATTCTAGAGATAATTGATTTTTTACCACATGGACAAATTGTAATTATAACAAGTTTATTTATGACTCACGTTCTGAACATCGATAAAATATCCAATTTGAACTCAAATAATTAACTAGTTATTATACAAAGATAATAAGTTATGTAAAATGAATAATAAACTTTAAATATTTTTTTAATTAAGTAGATATTAAATTAAGTTTATTATTCTGTAAGAACATGGAACATACGAGTCAAGTATGACACGAGGTAAGGGGATTTCTTATCTCACTTTTAATTCCGTGAGATTTCCATTGTTCGCCACTTATTTATTGCATGTGATGTAATGTATACTAACATTGATATATATTATCATTATTATATTTATATTCATGTTGTTGTGTGATTGATTTTTTTTATTATCTTTTGGTCATACAACTTGATTGATTACAACGAGGTAAGGGGTTTTTATCTCACTTTTTATTCCCGTGAGATTCATGCTATATTTTTCACTATTTCATTTGAGTGATGTATGTAATGCCCATGATTATACTCTTTGTGTAATATAATTTCATTTAAGGTTATTTACATCTACATTTTATGGTCCTTCTTTCATCTAGCGTATGTTTTGTAAGTTAGCAAATCGGTAAGGGATCCTTTCACCCACCCCTTTGTAAATGACTTATTTTTGTTATGTATTTTAAATTACATCTTATTATGTTGGGATATGTTCTTATATATCCTTATTGATGTAAATTTTATTTCCATGTGATGAGATACCCTTTTTATGTCACCAAATCATTTTCTTAATTTTAAAGGGACATCGTTAGGCTTTCAAATATTTGCAAGGTAACTTCTTAACCCAATTTCAATTCTTTGGGTTAAACTTGTACATCTTGAATATGTCATCCTATGAATATGTGTGTGTCACGAACCAGCCCGGGTCGACCCTGAACCGCTCACCCGAGATGGCCTGCGGCATGTCTCGAGGGGCGCTCCCAATCCCCCTGGGATGGCAACTAGTGTCGGGCATCAAAAATTAAATGTTGGGAACGATTTGTCCCTTGAGAAAAAGTTAAACTGACAAATAAAAAATGACAATAAAAAAATAAAAACTAGGAGCGGAAAGAAATAGAACTAAACAGAAGACATACCTCTATGTGACCCTTTGGTCACCTCCCAACCAAGGCCAACATTACTCCCAAAATGAGCAACTCAGCCAAGGAAACTTGAACAAGGGAATCCTGCAACTGAAATGGTAAAATAGGCGTGAGCATTAAAAATTCTCAGTAGGGATGATGAAGTAAACCACAGAATCCAACCAATACCACCATCCTGAAACAAACCCAAAATCACTAGTTTGCACATACAAGGATAGAAAATAGGGTTTTCATAATTTAATTAAAAATTATCCTGATTTACCACTTCAAAAACCAATACACACCACAAAACGTTTTTCCTAAAATAGTTCTTTACTTTAGAAAAAATGAATTTCAAATCCATGTTTATCACATTTGGGAAAAAGAGGAACATATAATATGTAAATACTAGAAACCAAGTGCTAGTAAAATCAACCAAGAAAACATAAGCAATAACCATGGGTGATCCTAAACATCCCTATAAAACCCCTAGACATACTCAGTTTCGGAACCACCTGTCGGTGTATGGTGAAGCTCCTATGTCTATAACCAAATGGACACCCTAACTGACCAATCCAGTGGCAAAGCCCGCCTGGACTAACAACAAATCCAGGGGGTACCAACCCGTCTAATCGGGGTTGATCAGCAACCGTCACTCGATCTCTAAAAGACGCCCAGGAACCCATGGTGTCTTTAATAATACTGTGTAAGTGGGAGTCCCTCGCATGCGTGACTCATCTCACTGCACTTGCCAACCCCTTACACGGACACCGCTACACGACAACCCTCTAAGGGGAGTCCCCCTGTAGAGGTTCCCCATAAGTATGTATATATATAAATATACCTATATCACAAAATCAAATTGTCAATTGTGCTGTCACATCACATAAACATTTAAACCATCTTCTAAAACACAATAGGTTTCCAAACGGGCATTCACATTTTCCCCAAAACATATTCTTTTTGAAGTGTCAACACAAATGTTACAGTTGAGTTGGAAGATCCAAACGAGCCTTTAACTTGATGTGCCCAAATGCATTACCCAAAACATTACACAAATATAATTTAAATTTTCAAAGCCAAACTAGCCCTTAAGATCAAAACACACACCCAAACAATTCAAGTTTACCCAACGCGTCTTTAAGAAAAACAACCATCTAACTCACACCAAAATCCAACCGGGCCAAATTCTTTCAATTACCTTTGAAATAACACATTATTTTCTCTGAAACCTAGTTTTAAGAAAACATAGCTTTAATGTGTCATTTTCATTTGGAGGCACATCCACGTGAGCACCTAGTCCTCCCATGGATGTGCAAACATCCAATGGCACTTCTAGTTTTTAGAAAAAAATCACCTTAGAAACCATATTTTATAAGACACATTGAAACCAAACCCAATTCTTTCACAACACTTTATAAAAACAAAATGCATCTTTCAAACCAAGAACCATTTCCAAATATTTTCTAAAACAACTTATTGGTTCATTATTTTTGTCAAAGAAACACACCAAACCAATTTTACATTTCCAAAACCTAGTCTCCATCAATTACAACCAAACACATCATGAAGCACTCAATTAACTTTAGAAAGAACCTATGCATTTCATATAAATATACATCAAAAGCCACTTTTAGAAATATAAAACAACACTATAACTATGTCAAATGCTTTCCAAGACTACAATAGAGATGAAAATTATATATAAGAATTAATTAAAAATATTCTAGTGCTCAAGGCTTGAAATCAAGAAGGAAAATGGTTGGAAACACCTCCCTCGACACGTGCGAACACAGCGTAACCCCAACAGAAGGATGAATGACGCTCCACGGACCAACTGCACAAAAAAATCTCACCTCAACAAATCCAAATCGCCAAAATGATACTCAACACAACGAAAAGAAAATCTCACCTCTATGATCCTACCACATCGAGGAACCAATTTGGATAAGGAACTCGTGGTAGGCATAAATGGAGGGAAGGGGGGTTTCGCGCTGCTAGGGCTGTCCAAGAAGCCACTGCACACTGAAGGGGAGAAACTGCAGGGCATGTGTGTTGCTCGGGCTCGCACTGCAGGGAAGGTATAGCAGGTTGCGGTGTGCCTCATCAGGAGAGAGTTATGGATGCTACGCTATAGAGGGAGGAGAGGCATGTTCCTTCTTTCCGAATCGCGCTACCTGGGTTGCGCAGTAGGGAGGGGAAACCATAGGAGGGTACGACCATGGGGGAGAGGGAGGAGCACTGGAGGCCGGTGAACGGACAGCGGCGGTTCGCCAGACCAAATCCGGATGGGAGGTGCGGCGCTGGCGCGGTTGGGTAAGGGAGCAGGGGGCGGGCCAACGACGAGATGGCGGAGACGGATGGTGAGGAGGTGGCGAGAGGGCCGGTGAGGCGGAGGCAGACGGTGGCCAGAGCGCAAGGATGCGACCAGCGCAGGGCTGCAGTGCGCAGGAGGGGGGGCTAGTGCGCGGCCAGAAGGAGGGGGCGCCAAACAGGAAGGGGGGAAATAGGGTTATGTTTATTTTTTCCCCTTATAATAATAATAATAATTATTATTATAATAAGAATAATAATAATTTGAAAAAAAACAATAATAATATATTAATAACCTTATAAATAATAATAATAATATTATTAATAATAATAATGACAATAATAATTAGTTAATTATAATAATTATTATTATTATTATAATAAAAACATTTATAATAATAAAACCATTTAAAAAAATATAAACACACACACATATATATATATAGAAATATATACCTATATATAAACATATATACACATATTTATTTATTTATTTATCCTCTCAACCAACTAATTTAATAACGTTAAAACTGGATGAACGTGTGGTATTTGCGCACTGTACGATACCCAAGTGGACTGAAAGCGGGCTACACGTAACCAAGAAGAAAGCACGTGCCCAAGCGGGATGTGTATCTTAAATATACGGTGTTCACGCACTATCCCAAACCATAAACTCATCCCAGCATTAAAATTGTAAACCGGGACTCACCCTCACTTACGCAAAATCACCTGACGCCAAGAGAAATAAAAAATAAATAAAGTGACTAAAAACACGGGTGTGACAATTCTCCCCACAACAAACACTTTCTTCCCCCAGAAAGTCACCAAGTCAATAGTTAGAATAACTCGAGTCCGTGCCCAGGAAAAATCATAAGAAACTGAGAGTCTCGGGGTGACCATTACCAACACAAGTCACACTCGACCAACTGGAGTACAATCATTATTCAAGGTTGATGGCAGAACATGAGAGGGTTCTCCCCACCACAGAAAATTTACTAACACGGAGACCTTGAAACTCGAACACACGACCCCGGGGGGGCAACATGGGAACTCCCCAAACTGAACTCATCCCAACTTCTCAATGCTAACGGAACAACTCCACCACTAGGATTAAATCAATTCTGGAAAAAACTTGCATACTGAGACACCGGGAATGAATAATTCCCTACAGAACTCAAATACAATAAATGAAAATCCACAGAGAGGCGTCCGACCTAATAAAGATCCCAAAAACAAAACCCCTTAATTTTTCAGAACCAAACATCCCCCTAACGTACGTATCTGAGACCATTTTCAAGATCAAAACGGATTTGTTTAGTCACAGACCCAACTCCTTTCAAAGAATCTGAACACTTTAGATACTACACCCAGAGAAAATGAGGCCACTTGGATTGCAGTAGAACAAGCTCATCGCACAATCACAACAAAGATGAGATTACAACAACGAAAAGAATTGACCAAGAAAACTTTGGATATTTCCCTTCAAAAGGCTGAAAATATGGACCGGACCATGGTTCCACACACTCTCGGCAATTCCTGACTGTGCCCGAGCTTCACCCTGAGACCTGTTGTTGGGGCTCTGATGGCTGAAGCATCTCCTGCCTCACAGTCATCCATTTGCATCCTCCATTCCCCAACTTCTTCTCCTCAATGATTCAAACTCCCATGATGGTGGCACGTTTTCAATGGGATGAAAGATGATGGCTTAGAATGCCCATAGAGGCTACACTAGTGGCACATAAGAGAATAGTTAGACAACCTGGAAGTCAGCACCGAATAAGATGTTTTCTCGGCGACAGGTTCCTCCAGCATGCACTCCTTGCCAGATGGGGAACCTTCACTAAAGACAATTACGATCAAACACACCCCAAAATTCAATGATGGAAAGTCATTTCACCTTCACTAGTCCAAAACTGGACCCTCAAATAAACCTGAGACAGGATGAACCCTAACAACCATGGGAGTTCCCAATAGCCTGAAGACCCACACTACTTTCACAACCACACAACTGCCTCTAACAGACATTGATTACTTTGATTGATAGGCAACATGAAAAAAGAACCGAAAACTGGGCTTGACTCATTAGCAGCCTTAGCGACCTTTCTGAGCAGCATACTCAGAACAACACGAAAAACACAACTGAAAATGACATCTATCCAAAACTCACTCAAAGTAACAGTCCGATCCAAGGCAACAAACTCATAAGATAAACATATATAAACATGAAAAAAAAATTCTTTTCCAAAAAAAAATCATTTCTTTTAAATTTTAAAACTCGCCTATGGCCCCTTATGGATTATCACATGTGTGTTCACCCAATCCCGACTACATCTCTCACGAACAAGTGCTCCCACACAATCTCTGCACATATCGATGCACATTTGATCCTCCATAAGGAATACCATGGTTTGAACACTTATTTCCCTCATCAAATCCAAACAAGCAATAAAACATTCCAAATCGAAACACTACAACTTTAAAAACACAATTCAACAACTTCAAAACAATTTTAAGAGAAACACTTTCCCATTTTAAAACCACTTCCTTTTTTACCACACGTTCACATCGACCAAGATCAAAACGAAACACAGTCAACAACAAACCACCATAACGAGGAACTATTGCATATGCCTAACTCAGCGACATGGTGGTGAGCCATATCCCAAGTAATGTATATTACTAAAAGGACCTTGAACTGGACATTTAGACTCCACATGGGTCACCACCCCATGTGAGGCCAGAACATGAACCAGTTCTCCTTCATTATCACCCCTCAAACCATAACAATAAAAGGCAAAAGACTCAAAACCCAAACAACTCCTGGTAACTCAGGTCTCGTCACGGGTGGTGGTGATCAAGCACCAAACCACAACCTACCTCCTGAGTCCCGACAAATCATAATCTCCCTCTACCAGACATCCCAATATCGAGGGCCTCCTCTGATACCATTTTGTCATGAACCAGCCCGGGTTGACCCTAAACTGGACACCCGAGCCGGCCCGTGGCATGTACCGAGGGTCACTCTCGACCCCCCATGGATGGAAAATAGTGTCGGGCATCAAAAATATAACGTTGGGAACAATTTGTCCCATGAGAAAAATATAAACATACAAATAAAAACTAACGATAAAAAAATAAAAACTAGCAGCGGAAAGAAATAGAACTAAACAGAAGACATACCTCCATGTGACCCTTCGGTCACCTCCCAACCAAGGCCAAAATTTCTCCCAAAATGAGCAACTCATCCAAGGAAACTTGAACACGGGAAACCTGCAACTAAAATGATAAAATAGGTGTGAGCATTAAAAATTCTATGTAGGGATGCCGAAGTAAACCACAGAATCCAACAAAGACCACGTTCCAGAAACAAACCCAAAAACACTAGTTTGCACATACAAGGATAGAAAATAGGGTTTTCATAATTTAAAGGA
Organism: Viscum album; assembly: GCA_963277665.1. Lineage (NCBI taxonomy): Eukaryota > Viridiplantae > Streptophyta > Magnoliopsida > Santalales > Viscaceae > Viscum > Viscum album. The sequence continues at coordinate 532,156,122 of OY728146.1, forward strand.
AAAAAGGATCCTAATTTACCACTTCAAAAACCAACACACACCACAAAACCTTTTTTCTAAAACAATGCATTACATAAGAAAAACTGAATTTCAAATACATGTTTATCACATTTGTGCAAAAGAAGAATAGATAATAAGTAAATGCTGGGAACCAAGTGCAAGTAAAAGCAACCAAGCAGACATAAGCAATAACAATGGTCGATCCTAAAAAACCCTAGAAAACCCCTGGACGTACTTGGTTTCGAAACCACCTATCGGCGTATGGTGATTCTCCTAAGTCTATAACCAACTGGCTGCCCTAACTGAGCAATCTAGTGGCAAAGCCTACCTGGCCTAACAACAAATCTAGGGTGTACCAACCTGTCTAATCGGGGTTGATCAGCAACCGTCACTCAATCTTTAAAAGACGCCCAAGAATCCATGGTAGCTTTAATAATACTGTTTATGTGGGAGGCCCTCACACGCGTGACTCATCTCACTTCACTTTTCAACCCCTTACACGGACACCGCTACACGACAACCCTCGAAGGGGAGTCCCCCTATAGAGGTTCCCCATAAGTATGTATTTATATAAATATACCTATATCACATAATCAAAGTGTCAACTAGGCCGTCACATCACATAAACATTCAAACCATATTCTAAAACACATTTGGTTATGAAACGGGCATTCGCAGGTTTCCCAAAACACATTCTTTTCGAAGAGTCAACACAAATGTTATAGTTGAGTTGGAAGAGCCAAACGAGCCTTTAACTTGACGTGCCCAAATGCATTACCCAAAACGTTACACAAATATTGTTTACATTTTCAAAGCCAAACTAGCCCTTAAGATGGAAACACACATCCAAAAAATTCAATTTTACCCAATGGTTCTTTAAGAAAAACGACCATCTAACTCACACCAAAATCCAACCGGGCCAACTTATTTCAATTCCATTTGAAATAACACATTATTTTCTCTGAAACCTAGTTTTAAGAAAAAATATCTTTAATGTGTCATTTTCATTTGGAGGCACATCAACGTGAGCACCTAGTGCTCCCATGGATGTGCCAAAATCCAATGGAACTTCTAGTTTTTAGAAAAAAATCACCTTAGAAACCATCTTTTATAAGACACATTGAAACCAAACCAAATTCTTTCACAAAAATTTATAAAAACAAAATGCATCTTTGAAACCAAGAAGCATTTCCAAATATTATCTAAAACAACTTATTGGTTCTTTATTTTTGTCAAATAAACACACCAAACCAATTTTACATTTCCAAAACCCAGTCTCCATCAATTACAACCAAACACATCACGGAGAACTCAATTAACTTTAGCAAGAACCTATGAATTTCATATAAACATACATTAAAAGCCACTTTTATAAATGTAAAACGACACAGTAACTATGTCAAATGCTTTCCAAGAATAAAATAGAGATGAAAATGTTATATAAGAATTAATTGAAAACATTCATGTGCTCAAGATTTGGAATCAATAAGGGAAATGGTTGGAAACACCTACCTCGACACGTGCGAACACGACATAACCCCAACAGAAGGAGGAATGATGCTCCGTAGACCAACCGCACCAAAAAAATCGCACCTCAACAAATCCAAATCGCCAAAACGATACTCAACACAACCAAAATAAAATCTCACCTCTATGATCCTACCACATTGAGGAACCAATTTGGATAAGGAACTTGTGGTAGGAATAAACAGAGGGAAGGGGGTTTCGCACTGCTAGGGCTGTCCAAGAAGCCACTGCACACTGAAGGGGAGAAACCACAGGGCCTGTGCACTACTCAGGGACGCAATGACAAGAAGGGATAGCAGGTCACGGTGTGCCTCATCAAGAGGGAGGTGTAGCTGCTACGCCATAGAGGGAGGATAGGCTTGTGCCTTCTGTCCGCATCGCGCTTCTTGGGTTGTGCAGTAGGGAGGGGAAACCATAGGAGGGTCCAGCCATGGGGGGGAGAGGGAGGAGCACCGGCGGCCGGCCAACGGATGGCGGCAGTTCGCTGGACCAGATCTGGATGGGAGGGGGTGCCGCCGGCGCAGTCCGGTGATGGAGCAAGGGGTGGGCTGACAGCGGGCTGGCAGAGGCAGATGGTGAGGCGGCGGCGAGAGGGTCGGCGAGGGGGAGGCGGCCGGTGGCCGGAGCACAGGGATGCGGTCGGCGTAGGGTTGTTGTGCGCAGGAGAGGGGGCTGCTACATGGCCAGAAGGAGGGGGGCGCCGAACAGGAAGGGGGGAGAATAGGGTTAGGTTTATTTTTTTTCATTATAATAATAATTATTATTAGTATAATAAGAATAATAATAATTCTAAAAAAATAATAATATTAAATTAATAACCTTAATAATAATAATAATAATAATAATAATAATGACAATAATAATTAGTTAATTATAATAATAATTATTATTATTATAATCAAAACATTTATAATAATAAAACCATTTAAATAAATATAAACACACATATATATATACATATATACCTATATATAAACATATATACACGTATATATATATTTATTTATCCTCTCAACCAACTAATTTAATAACGTTAAAACTGGTTGACTGTGCGGTATTCGCGCACCGTACGATACCCAAGCGGACTGCAAGCGGGCTGCACGTACCCAAGTGGAAAGCACGTGCCAAAGCGGGTTGCGCATCTTAAAGTTATGGTGTTCACGCACTATCCCAAACCATAAACTCATCTCAGCATTAAAATTTTAAACAGAGACTCACCCGCACTTACGTAAAATCACCTGACGCCAAGAAAAATAAAATAAATAAAGTGACTAAAAATGGGTGTGACAGTGTGAATGACCTATAATTGTTTTACACTTGATAAAAACTTATATTTGGTGTATTTATATTTGTCACATATAATTATGTGATTGATTTATCCTTAATTTGAGGATACCGTCTTTATAAGGGATTTCATATCAATTTAAATTTCCATTGAGACTTCATTGTTGTTATGAACCAATTAAATCTTATATGGTGTATATACTATCCTTTGTCATATTATATCATGAATCCCTTTATTCTCATGATATTATAGAGTTCAGATTAAATGTTATTCCTCTATTATTTTTATTCAGGAGTCTCTCATTTTGTTAAAAACTCTTTAACTAAAATATCATTTTAAATGTTATAAAGATTTATTATTCTAAATCATTATATTTAATGTCCTTGTTTTAAAAATTATTGTTATCATTTATTTCTATGGACATTAATTTTTTAAAATTATAATTCCCTTAAAATATTCTATGTGGTATGGGACACATTGATTCAAAATCACTTTTTAAATGGATTATGAAAATGGAATGATAATTTCAATATCTTGAAATTACTTCTTGTGATTTCAAATTAAATGTAATTAGTGAAATGTTTATATTTGTAATATTTTATTTGTTATGATGGTACTTGGACATTTGACAGGTGGTTACATGATAAAACAAATGACGGTTGGTGTCGTGATAAACTAGGATAGGTGGTTACATTATAACCTCCAATGCATTGGGTATTGAAGTTTGGCCGTATGGCTATTCCATTTAGTGATATTTGTGGAAGTCGACCGTATGGTTATTCCACTTAAGAATGTTTATGTCCCAAGTTACCTTTATATTTTAGGTGTTCTTTATATGGTTTTTATGGTATTATTTTGATTAAAAAAGGGTAATAAATGATCTTGTATTCTGTGAAAAGTATTTACTTCTTCATAAAGGTGAAAAGTATTAGTTGTGTTAAATTATTCACGGTTTACATGTTGTTTTGAAAAACTAACATTTGTCCTTCTTTGTGTATTCCTTACTGAGCTTTCTATGCTTATCCCAAGTTTTTGATACATTTTTCACAAGACATAAATAGGAATAGGGTCATGGATGGGATCAAGGAAAATTCATGCTCTCTAAAACATGGAACTAGACATGTCTCATTTATTCAAGAGTTTTTATTATATGGAAAAATTGGAAACTGAGTAGAATTGTCTACTTTGGAATTTTTGAGATGTAATGTAATTGTTATGCCTAATTCTATAAAACTATAAACCTTAAAAGATCCTCAATTTGAATTATTAATTTAATTCAAAATTTTGAAATGCTTAAGGTCGGGTCCTTATAGTTGGTATCAGATGTCGGTTTTGATAAAATTATAGGTTAGGGTGTTATCTATGCATAAGTGAGATAACCATAATGGTTATCATATTAGAAATAGTCATAGTTATTTTAATGAGTTTAAGATAACATGAATAAATATTTACCCTCCTCATAAGATGTTATATGATGATTTTACTAATATACTGACACTGACCTTTTTAGTTTTAGTAAATGGTTGGATCTAGCAGGAACCAAAGTAACAGTGGTTGTGAAGAAAACTATGATGGTTTTCTGAACTAGAAACTGAATGAAATGAGAGATGCAATGAGAAATCTTGTAGTTATTCTCAACCAACTATCTAGATTCATGATTGACAACCTAAACCATGGTGATTTTTATAATGCATCGTATATGCGAGAATCAAATCCATATGGAATTTCAGGTAATAATCATTAAGGTAAGTATGTTCAAAAACCTATGTGTCAAGGATGTGGAAAGAAACACCTAGGAAAATGCTTCAAAGGGATGGGAAGATTATATACATGTGGGAATGAAGGTCATAAAGCAAGAACCTACCATGGGAAAAAGGAAGCATCCAGATGACTCTAGGAAAGGGAAAGAAGTTTTTTCTAGGGGATCAATTGAATGTTTTAAATGTGGTGTGCATGGTCATTATACAAACATATTTCCAATGAAGATGTTTCTGGAATAGGATCACCAAGATCATACAAATATATCTTTACCAATACCCAATTCCATTCTAATTGAGTATGAAGAAACTGACAATGACCAATGAAAGGTATGGATTATTTCATAAAATATGTTTCAACATTATTGAATCTTAGGATATGATTCATGATTTTGTTTGTAGGAATGAAGTATTTTAGAATAAGTTGGTAAATAATGGTTAATGTATCATGAAGAATGTTGAATGAGTAATAAGTCAACATATAATAGATTCATGAGTTATGGTAGATTTTAGGATGGTGCAATGCTTAAAAGTATTAAGGCTCTTTTGATGATGGGATTACATTAAAAGACTTTTTATAGTATGTGTAACCCTGATGTTTGATATTGTAGGGTCCTAAAAAATCCGCAAATGAGAACGAAAATACCCTTGAATCTAAGGGATATTCTACCAAATTTCCCCCCAAAAGAATTGGTAATGGTGGGGAAATACTCAAAGGACGACACAGGTTGAACAAGTCGGCAGACATGTCCCTTGAAAAATGTTACGCGGCTGGTTCTGCGAAACACCCCCTCTTCGGACCGCTGTCGTTCGTGGAATGGAGGTAGAGATCTTATGCGGGCGCGAAGCAGGACAGGCGCCAACCCGGTCCACCGTTACGAACCTCCCTAGCTGCAGACCGCGTCGACCAGCCCCAGGCCACATCCGCTATCATTTTTGGAATGGAGGTGGAACCATGCGCGGCCGCGAAGCACTCCCCGAGCTCATTTGTTTCGCGGGGGAGATGCGTTCAATGCCCCCGCGAGTTGCGTATTGACCAAGTCATCCTTGAATCGAGTTTTTGGTCATGGGACTCTGAAAAAGGTGTTGCATGACCATAGATACATCTCTTTCCCCACTCTATAAAAGGAGATGGAGGGGGGAGAGAAAAGAGGATTCGAAGAGATCGACCAGATTCAGGTGGAAGGATTTCGAAGGGATGTGCTTAGGATTTCGGAAACCGCAAAGTTCCAGTCCGTGAACCAGAACATGTATGAAGTTGGAAGAAAATTAGTAAGGAACCGAAAACACATAATAACTTGGTGAACCGCAAACATAAAATAACAAATAAAAGAAGACTGCGAATCATGGCCCCTCCGCGGATGCACTCCCTGTGGACTAGAGAGTTTATGCCCCTCTTCTGATCCATTGCACCGCGTAGCACCCTCCTACACGGACGAAGCCCTGACAGATGAACCCTCGACCGGTGCCGCCCTCGGCCTCCGCTGCTCGCATGGATCCCTCCACATACCACCCTGGTACGCAGGTCGAACCCGAAGCCGTGAACCACCCCGGTTCGCGGAATTCCCATCAGTCTGCGGACCACCCTGGTTCACGGACGACCTCTCTAGCTGCGTAGCACCTCCCTACACGAAGGGAGCCACCACTCATAAACGTGTGTGGCATGCTAGATCCTTCGTAGTTCCCATTCCTCGAGCAGAATAAAATCCTCCCAATCCGGCCTCATCCTCCGCAGTTCCCTCATTGACCCATTCATCTGCCCTGAGCCGAGGCCTCCACCAGAGCCACCAGACCCATGTGATGAAACCTTCAGGCGCATCAGCGCGCCTTTTTGAGTTCACATACTCACGATAAGCATTGGAAAAGAGGTTACCCCGACCCTTGAGTAGATTTCTGAAGCATTCCTGGGTTCACATTTCCACGGTAATGTGGAGTCTGATCTTGGGAGTCCCCTTTCTTCCCCTCCACTTGTGTGGGCTGGGGCACTTCTCCCCTCCCCAAGGCATGTCAGGATACGCATTCGAAGGGAGCCCCCATGCACCTCCGTAATTCCCCACATCCATGCCCAAGGAAGGGCGTAGTGGGAAAGGGTGATGCTCTGTCCTTCTTAGGGGCCAAGTCCCTCTCCCGCTATGCTTTTTTGCCCTAGGCATCCACCTCGGAGTAAGCCCCAACCTCATGGTCTGCCTCTATGCATAAGCACCACTCCACTTCCCACAGACTCACCTTTCGCGACGTGATCGGCTGGTCCCTGCTGCCTCTTATTTCTCACACCGAGCATGACTCACATGGGCATAGAGTAAAATCATCGACCACGACATCCTCTTATGGGCCTCCTCAGAGTGTAAGCCCCAATCCATTACTCTGGGCTGCCTCAGAGTGTAAGCCCCAAGCTAATGCGAACTATGAGGAATTTGATTCTCTACCATAGGAATATGTAGGAAGCCTCCCTGAAGTTCAATCCCAACAACCGGTTGATTCGACTATCACCACGTCAGTTCACCGCACAACTCCTAGTGCTGCCTCAATGAGTACAGACCCCTTGGGGTCATTAATCCAACGAGGGATGGTAAATCTCGGGTGTAAATGATTCTGAACCCTTGTGTCCAGCTGACCATTTCTCACTAGGAGAAATCCATGGAAACTATACATGGGTATAAACCAAAGATTCGTGAACATATGAACATGTCTGAAATCTATAAGAGAGTACCAGAACATGCAATAATTTTCACCTAAAAAGGGTGTGATGGGCCCTACATCCCATCCGCTCGACTAATGTGAGTTCTTAAGAATCTCTAGCCAAACCACCCAGCGAGTGCTTGCCTTTTGAAAGTAGGTCCACATATAATTGGATACGGAACCGTTGGGCGTTTCAAAACTGACCCGAAACAAAAAATGGTGAACCCAACGTGAATCTTTAACCAATAATGATGCATTTATCCTAATCCCACCATGTTACCCCTTCATACTCGCAAGGAGGTCCAAATAAGGTCATTAATTACGCATGGGATCATGAGATTCTACTTTGACGGGTTTGTTGTTTGTACTTGTTAAAATGTTTTATAGGTACCACACAGAACTCTCTTTGATCCAATGGCATCCCAAAGGAACTCACAGGTGCGTGCTTCAGACTATGCAATGACCGGACTTCCTCACCAACTGAGGACCCCGTCACCTACCCAGTGTCTCCAACGTTGGGTCTTGGAAGCGCTGATTCGAGAGTACCATGTGAATGGTACTCTCCCAACAGTGGAGGCGGCCATGCACGCCCTCCAATTCGCCAGGACTCACCGATCGCCTACCCAGTAGCGGCCGCAGAAGTAGATCCAGACGGATCCTGTTGCCGTCTCCAACCATTTCAGGAGTCTATCCACGGAATGAGACAATGCATACCTCCCTTATCTTTGGGAGGCAGATTAGGTCAATGTTGAGGACTTAATCCCCACCGAATGGGGGTTCCGCTCTAAGGCCCCTGCCAGAAGACGTCATCATAGCCACGCCATGACTCAACATCCTCACACTCATGAGGATGTATCCCCGAGGATCCCTTCCCACACTCCCCGAGCTCCGGCCCCTCAGACTACCCGACAAGGGAGGAAAACTTACAACCAGGTACCGGTCATCACCCTTGTCCCTGAGGAGGAGCTCCGCTTCCCAGTCACAGAGACACATTACGAACATGCACATACACATGTTTGTTCCTCCAAATCTCTCCATCCAGACATGGCAGCCTCATACGAGCAGGCGCGCCTCCCCGCCGAGCTACGTCATGCCCGTCGCTCACACAAGAAAACACTTACCGGGTAGTCACCTCTCCCTGACCAGGGTCGTGAAGCCCACCAACCAGACGTGGTGGAAACCCAGCACCTGTAGGACCAGCACCAAGAAGATGCTTCTAACACCTACCATCCCGATGTGGTGGATATCAACAAAGCCCGCCATCCAGATGTGTTAGAAACTCATAGGCAGACACGTATCCCCACCAATTAAGGCCACTGACTCGATACGATGGGAAACCAACATATACAGGGCCATATCCCTGTGGATTCATGTAAATTCCACCTTCCCGATGTGGCAGAAAACGGAGAGATAAACTAGAATATCCCATCCCAATGGCAGATTCGTTCACCTACCTTGACACAGGATAATTTTCAGTACCCACTGACCACCGGAGGACCGGAGCATGATATTCCTACTCCGATATCGGAATGGGCCTTCATACCTGTTCCAGCCAAAGATGTCTCTCTGCATATCTTGGAAATGATGGAGGAGGAGGTATCTATCCCAGATCATATCTTACAGACATGCCAGAATGTAATTTCATCAGCGGTAACGGCAAGGACTCAGGCCCATGAGACCATCTCCCCAATTTAGGTGACTCATCTAAGAGATGAGATATCCATCTCAGAGAATATCGACATCCCTAATTCCACCCAGGAGGGTCGCCGACTATATTTCGCGACGCAAGGGCAACCGGATCAGGTAGCTTCACTCGTTCCAACTAGGGGACACCCATCCATCATGGTGGATGCTCTGGAGCAGGCATATATCCCTGCTAAAAGTCAAGATGTTCGTCAGCGAATCTCGACAACATCACAGGACCCAATTAGATAGGGACCCAAAGGTGAAGGCCATTGTCAAAAGCAGACGGTCCCCACTGCTCGCAAGAAAGTTCTCCGAACATGCCGAAAGGAGTCATAAAATAAATAGTGGGTTCATGACTCTTCTCTGTTGGAAGCTGGGGTTCCCAATTCTGCTAAACGTATATCGAAGGCTCATGACCTTGCCCACCCATTACTATATTATGGGAGCGGCAGTATCATTTGTGAAAGTTCTCCCCGCAATGTTGCTACCAGCAGCTCTGAAGGCCCTCCCCAGAGCACCCATGGGGGCCTCCCCCATGGGCATATAACTATTGATCACGAGAGCTCTTATTTTGATGCGAGTCACGGAAACCCTCCACGTGACCAGAAGATCGAGCAACAAGAAGGTCATCCACTTGCTCCAGCCCACCCTGAAGTTCCTCCCCGGGGTATACGCTACCAACACTCTCCATGTAGTGGGACCACAGATTATGATAGTATTCCTTGCTATCATAGTCTGAACTGTGGAGTCCCTCCTCGCAGTGACGTCTCATAATGACAAGAAGGCCCTCCCCTTGTCGTATCCTTCCCTAAAGGTCCTCCCCAGGGGTTATGTTGCAACGATACTCCGCGCAGCTGGGCATCAGATCACGGTGGTAGTCCTCACGACCATAATAACGGAGGTCCTCCCCATAGAGATGTCCAGCGACTAGAAGGCCCCGCCCTCGTTGCAGTACATTCTAAAGGCCCTCCCTAGGGTGTACCCCACTGATATTCTCCCTGCAGTAGCTGTAATGGTAGTCGTCACCATTGCAGCAGCTGTGATGGTGGTCCTCGCCACCAAGGCCGCAATTGTGAAGGTCCTCCCTGAAGTGTCCCCAAGTAACAAGAAGGTCCTCCCCTTGTCACAGTGTGTCTTGAAGGTCCTCCCTAGGATGCACATCGAACGTCAAACCATGATGGTCATCCTCACCATGATGGCGGTGGTTGCGAAGGCCCTCCCTGTAACAACTCTATGTAGCCAGAAGGTCCTCCCCTTGCTGCGACACACCATGGAGGTCCTCCCCAGGGTATGCACTAAAAAAGTCTTCTATATAATGAGGCGTCAAGCAGCAATGGTAGTCCTCACAATTATGTCCGTCATTGCAAAGACCCTCCCCGTGATGACATATCATATCGACAGGAAGGTCCTCCCCCTGCCAAATCAAGCACAAACAAACCCTCGTATGCTGAGGCACTCATAAGGACATGATCAAGAATGTCAAATTCCCAGTCAATCACTAAAAACACCCTTATTCAATCAGGAGACGTTCTAAGGCCACGTTCATCATCCGAACCACCTCGGAATCACCCAAGTGACAATTCAACACATACCGTTCCCCCTGCCTCCGACTACAATATCGGCGAGCGTCTCAGTGGGGCTGACCAGGTAGAGGAATCACCAGTGGAGGAGTATTCTGACATGTTTCACCTGAGAAAATGACTATCCAGGGATGATATACTAGTTATGTTTTGGCCCACGGCCACCTCTCAGTTCGACATTCCCAGAGAGTTGTCGAAAGAATGCATGTATGACATCCACCTAAATATATGGACAACCCTCCACCGGCAGAAATCAAGATTCCTACCCTACGATGGGTATGTAGACCAAGTCAAGACAATAGGATACCTCCTGTGTCACATCGACCTAGAATCTCTTTCTTCAGCGCGAAGACAGAGACCCGAGAGGCATAAAGGAATCATTGAGACAGCATGCCTCTGTGCGATGCAGCAGTTGCATCGCCTCATCGGTGATGCTCCGATAGGAGTCTATATTAGGGGATGGGGGGAACATGGAGCTCTGTATTTCACTCCTCTCTCTGCCCAAAAGAACCCATTAGACATGGTGTCTTGTAACATCATCACGTCAAGACGGCGATCGAGTGGTCTCCCTATTTGTGAAAGGGGACACACACAATAGATTCAGGCCTTCATTATGTCCCAGAAGCATCATGACCGACGTGAATGAGTCATTCAAGAACTCCTAAATCAGGTCACTGAGAGCATACAATAGGCCTCTCACACAAGAGAGTTCAATCAGTGATCATTGTCTGCCTCCCCAGAGGGGATTGATTCAAAAAAGGACTCGGCACCAAACCCAGTTCACCCCGGAATGGGGGCATGTGAGATCAGGCAGGTCGTGATAGTATCAGCCACCTCTGCAATCCAGGGTCAACCTCGGCCTGTAGGGATGGGGGCATTTTTAACAACAAATTCCCCCGTAAGACCAATAAAAATGGGAAGAGAATCAACATCCAAGGAACGGAGCCAACCCTAGCCCTCAGGGTTGGGGGCATTATTACCTCCTCAACATCAACCCCCGCCCCATGTGAATCAATTTTCTGTCGTCTAGGGAGGACAGTCAGAAGAGGGGGTTCCTGCCCTATCCCGTCGTTTGAATCATCATCCCCTCCAAGAGGGAGGCGTACCGTAAGGGCGCATCAAAGAACTCTTCGCGTCACCCTTCATCAAGGGGTCCAAAGACAATCCAGGGACATGAAAAGGAAGGCCTGTAAAAGACACGTGAGATCCTCTTCCTATTTGGAAGGTGGCATCTTCTCTGCCTCGTGATATGCATCAGTTAACGCCATAGAGGCTAACCCCATGGGTAACAACGAAGATGATGCAAATCCGGATAGATCGGGAGATGACAGTTCCGGCCAGGCTGAAAAATACAATGAACCACCAGGTGTGCACACTCGGAACCAGAGGGACACTCAAAACAAGGTCGTCCCTTTATCCAACCTTCCTATGCTCACCCTGCGAGCTTCAAATAAGGATAAGAACAAAGGAACGATTACACTTAACACGCCTCCTTCTCTCGATAAAGACGAGCCACTTACACAGGTTCACTCGACAGGAAGAGGAGATGAAATAATTTAGGTGACTTAACGTTGAGCTCCTCCAGAGGAACCATCTTATTGAAAGCACATCCCGAGAGGAACCACATCATGCACTCCCGGTAAGGGCACCTCAAAGACCAAGGTCTTCCCTAGAAAACGAAACACGGTCAGGGCTCCCATCCAATGAGGCACCCGGCCCATCCAACTACTAAATGTGGTTCCGGATGAATACCAAGACTTTCCTCCACTCAGGAAGAAACCAGAGCGCATACGTCCAAACCCTCCGAAGGTGTCACAAACGACACATCCACCCCTGGTGCCAACCGAGGTCGATCCTCAAGGAATGCCTTGGCCTAAACCTGCCCAGGACCAGGTGCAGGAGGATGTAAACCAGGGTCTTACCAACACCATTGAGTCACTAACAGCTCGATTGGAAGCAATGTATGGTTTGTGCGCTCTGATACAGCCAGAGCGGAAGCCCTACCCAGATTGGGTGAGCAACACGCCACCTCCACCAAATTTTGGGAGCCCTGTATTCCCTATCTTCAATGGATTAGGCAATCCAGAACAACACTTGATGCATTGTGCGTCTTATTGTGACCCTATGATGGGAACTCTGGAACAACAAGAAGCAGTGAAACTCAGATGCTTCGTACGGACCTTGCAAGGATCCACCTTCGTCTTGTATACGAGTCTACTAGTCCAGTCAATAAAAAGCTGGGAAGACCTTCAGAAGCATTTCCTCTTCCACTTCAGCTCGAAGTTGCCTAAAACAACGGTCATAGACATCATTAATTGCAAGTAGAGGGAGAATGAGAGGGTCTCAAATTTCATCACCAGATGGAAAGGTCTGACCTACTCTCTGAACAGAATAATTCCTCAAGATGAGTTTCTCTCCATATGGATCAAAAATCTTCAAGATGAGTTGCGAACTCTGCTCATACCGGTGGAGTGCACCACTGGCTTCCGCCATATATTGGTCGTTGCCTAGAGAATCGTGGACTCCCTACAACGGACCAATTTGAAGTCCAGAATGTCCTCACATGCTCCTGTAAAGCGAACAGTTAGAGCTGAAGCGTCCTCTGTCATGCTCAATCCAGCCTCTGTGCCTGCTCCACCACTCAGGCCTCCACCAAATCATCAAGGGCCCCCAGTATATTAGTGGCCACCTTCGCCCTGGTGGAATGATCAGAAAGGGTCCAAGAGGAACCAGTATGAGGAATGAAGACATGAAGTATATTCGTTCCGAGAGGACAAAGTCCAAAACTATTTCATCACCTCCATGAATTGAAACTTGCTTCGCCTCCCGAAACCGAGGAAGCCCGAAAAAGTTGGCCGAAAAGATAGTCCAGATTACTGTCCCTACCATCGAATGTTGGGGCACAACATTTGGGAATGATTCGTCTTCAAAGACCTCCTGTGAAGGATGGTCGACTCTGGGAAGGTCGTGCTGGGACCACCCCCAGCACACGTGACATATATTTCTACCACCGACTCCAATAAGGGGGAGGGATGGCAGGAATTCACCAGAAAGAAGGGGAAGAAGTTTGATATCTATATGACTCAGAATACTATCAATCAAGCCTAGGGCTTACACTGAGCTCAACTACAACATCTGGTGTTGCCGCCTACAGCCCCTGACGCCGCACATCTGACAATATCGGCCTCACAACCCTCGATGATCTGGTCATCCAGGCATAATCAAAGAGGGAGGAGACAAGAGCAAGAGGAGCAGTCTACGACAAGGCCAAAATTAGCCCCGACGCTATCAGATTTCATGCCCTCGAATTTTGCACCACAAGCACCGACCCACCAAACGGCACCATCCGGGACGACCAACAAGGTTGACCTGTCAGAAGATGAGGATCGAATATTTGGTTCCATCAACATCATCCATCTTATGGAATCATTCCCTGAAAAAGGTCATATTTATTAACCCGAGTTCCCAACATGAGGAACCAGGATGAGGAATCGCAGAGGCATGGGATACTAGGGGAGGTACAGTCACGGCCGAAACCAACCCTATGGTTCGGCCTCGGCCTAAACTGTCAATATTGTGGAAACCCGTGGGAGAGCCCTTCAACGTACTCAGTGGGAGAAAGAACATATCTCCAACTCCACGAGCGGCCACTCTGCCCCTGTCATTCTGCGGTTCCCATCAGTGGAGGAACAAGTTTTTAGCCGCCTGGTGCGCACAAACAGACCTGCTGGGCCGAGTCCCCCAAACATGGGGACATCATCGTCATCTGACCCTGTAGTCGGTCCCTCCTCATCACGTATTCAAACTCATAAACTTCCTACTAAAACTCTCCCACCAATGGACAAGTGTCGACCATTGGAATAGAAATGTGATATCCTTAAGTAGCTGGCATCGGCACCAGCCAAATTATTAATCCTAGATGCCTTGAGTTTGTCAGAAGACCTCAGGGAAGCGCTTATAGTAGCCCTGCTCACCCCTCAAGAGTTTCAATCTGAGGTAGCTATTGCCGAAATTTACTGGACGAAGACTCACTTGGCTGAATTCAATGCGGTTATTTCCTTCACTGATCAGGATGAAGATGTCGTCATGCAAGGACACATCGAGCCACTATATGTGTCTGACACACTAAATGATTTTGAGATCTATAAAGTCTTTATTGACAAGGGCGTTGGAGTTAACCTCCAACCCCTACGGAAACTCTGTAAGATGGGCCACAGTGGGGATGATTTAATACCCTCAGCCATAGCTCTTTTAGGTTATGAAAAGAGCGAGCAGAAGCCAATGGGACAAATTAAGCTAAAGACCCATTTTGGAAACCTCGTGGCCTACTCGGAATTCCTGGTGGTCGGACAGAACACAATATTCAATGCCCTGGTAGGAAGTTCATGGCTTTATAAGCACATGGTTGTTCCTTCATCCTACCACCAGCGTATTAAGTACTGCATCAATGGGAAAAGTGGGACATTGCATGTTGACAAGGTCCCTTTCGAGCTCTCCGAGTCACACTACATTGAAGCCGGGTTTTATGAGCAAAAGAGGAAGAAAACATTGACTGATGGTGTCGACTGGATCCCCGCTCCAAATGGTCTTGAAATGGTTCCTGACGACCCCCTCAGACAGCTTGCCATAGACTACGTACTGCCCATCAACCACGCTGATAGCAGGGATTCAAGTTTGTAGACACACTCAATTTTCTTCATGACTTAAGCTATAACGGCCGAGCATGACAATGCGGGAATGTCCGCCAACCCACAATCTGGGGATGAATACTTGAGCAGGGATGCCCACGATGCCTTGCCCTCAAACCCTCAAGAGCCTGGGCCGGAAACTCTCCCCCTGTCCGATCAATAAGATGAGGATTTGGGAGAAGAAGAGGAGAAAGATCTCAGGGATCCACCTCCCGTGTTCGAGGAAGGTATCTCCACCATGATGGACGAGCTCAGGGAAATAAACATGGGCACCAAGGAAGATTTGAGGCCTACTCTCCTTAGTGCAGCCATGTCCACCGAGGAGCATGAGGTATATACCTCTTTCTTGAGGCAACATCGGGATGTCTTTTCCTGGAATTACACAGAAATGTCGGGACTCGATTCCTAAGTGGCAAAGCACCGCCTAGGTCTTCCAGAAGACCACTGGGGCTATAAATAGGTCGCCAGAAGGACACACCCCTCGCATGCTGCCAAAATAGAGGCTGAAGTTGATAAGATCGTCAAAGCATGATTAATTCGAGAGGTCTAATACCCCATCTGGTTGGCCAACATCGTCCCCATCAAGAAAAAGAACAGACCAATCCGCGTTTGCATTGATTTCAGAGACCCCAATCATCATTGCCCGAAATTTGACTTCCCGGTCCCGATCACCGAGTTATTGATCGATGCAACAGCCGGGTATGAGGCTCAATCCTTCATGGATGGCTATTTTTGGCTATAATAAAATCAGGGTAGCCCAAGAAGACAAAGAATCCACTTCCTTCAGGGCCCCACAAGGGGTATTCCACTACAAGGTCATTCCCTTTGGTCTCAAGAATGATGGTGCCACATATCAATGCCCCATGCACCATATCATCAAACCATTCCTGGGGAGATGTGTCGACTGCTATGTGGATCACATGGTGGTTATGTCCAGTCAGCGCTCAGATCACCTATCAGACCTTGAGACCGTCTTCAACAAACTTTGACAACATAGTCTGAAGATGAACCCCTTGAAGTGCACATTCGGGGTTACCTCAGGGAAATTCCATGGCTTCTTCGTATGCCATCGTGGAATCTAAGTCAACCCTAAAAAGACAATGGTTATCCTCAGCCTGCCACCTCCCTGTAATCTCACTGATTTGAGGTGATTCCAAGGACACCTGGCCTATATCAGGCGGTTCATAGCCAACCTGGCAGGCAAATGTCGGCCCTTTACCAGGTTAATGAAGAAGGGAGTCATGTACCAATGGACAGATGACTTCCAATAGGGATTTGACAGCCTAAAGAGGTACCTCTTAATCCCTCCAGTGCTCATGACTCCAGTTGAAGGAAGACCTCTCATCCTATACATGATGGCCCTAGAGCGGTCACTAAGACCTTCCTCACATAGAAGAATGACACCGGCAGTGAAAACAGTCTCTATTACCTCAGATGAACCATGATTGATGCTGAGAATTGATACTCAAACTTTGAGAAGAGTTGTTAGGCCTTGGTTTTCACAGTTTAAAAGTTGGGACATTATATGCATCATCATGAAGTCTTTTTGGTCTCACGTAATAACCCGCTAAAGTACATCCTCAGCCGCCCGATGCTGACAGGACGCCAATCCCGATGGGAAGTCATCCTGCAATAATTTGACATCTGGGTTGTGCCTCAGAAAGACATTAAAGGCCAGGCATTAGCAAATTTTCTAGCAGAGCACCCTTCAATAGGGACCGCCACACCGGACGTCGATCTACCCAATGGAGACATCTTCGCAGTTCAAGAAGAACCCCAACATAGGAAATGTACTTCGATGGAACATCCTGAAGCCCAACCTGGAAGAGGATGAAAGACCCCAAATTAAACACGGTGGGCATGGGGATAATACACATGTCCCCAAAAAAGGCAGTCTTGCCATATTCCTTTATCCTATCAGAGGGATGTACGAACAACGAATATCACGCCCTCATTGCAGGCCTGGAACTCACACTCCAGGCACAAGTACAACACCTTAAGGTAAAAGGTGACTCATAACTGGTCATTAAGTAAGTCAATGGTGACTATGCTATTAAAAAGTAGGAGTTGATTCCCTTATTTGACCATGTCCGAGGGTTAATGGAGGAATTCTCCACAGAACTGACATTGACCTATATTCCCCAGTCTCAGAATGCCCAGGCCGATGCATTAGCTAATGCGGCCACAACCCTAGCTGACCCATATTGGGATGAAACATTAATCAGCATTTCTCATTGTTGAATGGTCTTGCCATTTTTTCAGACCAAGATGGAATAAATCAACGAAGTCAGTCCTGTCCCTGAGCCATATGCTCCCGCCACCAGTTGGATGACCCCCATTGCAACATACCTTTAACGGGGGGGCTTCCATCAGACAGGGTTGAGCTAGATAAAATACGTATAAGGGAAATAAACATTGTCCTATATGGTGGCATGGGTCAGCAAGAGGTCCTTTACAAATGAGGCCTCGACGGAATCCTCCTCAGATGCATTGATGGAGAAGAAACTGCTGCCATCATGACTAAAGTACATGCCGAAGTATTTGGAGAACATTAGTTTGAGGCCAAGATTTCCCATCAAGTTCGAAGGCTTGGGTACTATTGGCCCACAATGGCACGAGATTGCGAGCACTTTACCGAAAAATGCCACTCATTCCAAATTCATGCCAACTTCATCCACCAACCCCCGAAGTTACTTCATTGAGCCATGTAGTCCTGGCCATTTTCCATCTGGGGAATGGATGTCTTGGGACCATATCCTCCCGCCACATCCAAATAGCTGGAGTATATCCTCACGGTTATTGGCTTCTTTTCCAAATGGGCAGAAGCAGTACCCCTTAAGGATGTCAGGGCAAGAAGTATTTTCAGCTTTGTGAAAACCAATATCATCACGAGATTCGGTGTCCCTCATACCATACTGATAGATAACGACACCAAATTCTGCTCTGCTAAATTGGAGAAAGTATACCAAGAGTACGATATCAAGGATAACCACTCATCCCGCTACCACGCAGCGGCCAACGGACAGATAGAGGCTTTCAACAAGACCTTGTCCAACATTCTCCAAAAAATGGTGGACAAAGAAAAGAAGTCATGGCTGGATAAACTCCTCCATGCATTGTGGGATTATCAAACCACAATCTGCACTACTACTCAGGCTACTCCGTACTCATTAGTATACGGAACAGAAGTTGTCCCCCCTATTAAGATATAGTTACCCTCACTCCGTGTTTCCATTTGTGATCAGCTATCCAACGACGAGCGATCAGAAAAAAGGATAGGTGAATTGGAGCAGCTGGACGAGAAGTGGTTTCACACTTTGCACCATCTAGAAGTATACCAGAACCGGATTGCACGAGCCTTCAATGAAATGGTCTGTCTTCGGTCCTTCTTGGAAGGAGAATTGGTGTTGGTCCTCCGGACCCCGATGATACCTGAGAAGAAACCACCAAATCTAGAGCCCAAGTGGGAGGGACCATATGTTATACACAAGGTCTACTTCAAGGGAGCATATGCCCTGATCTCCATGGACGGGAAGTTCACCACCACTCCTACAAACGCGAGATTCCTGAAGAAGTATTTTGCATAATAACTAAAAGCAGTTGTCATCTGATCTGCAAGATGTTAAACTGCCAAGTCGTCCGAGCTGTAGGACGTTAAATTTCCATGTCGTCCGAGCCGCAAGACGTTAAACTGCCAAGTCGTCCGAGCTGCAAGACTTTAAACTGCCAAGAACCCAACAGTCCAAACTCTGTGACCCTAAACTAAGAGTATTTCGTCCTCACTCCATGACGTTAAACATCACGGACAAGAAGTTTTAAATATTCCATCTTCCCCATTTATAGACCAGACCGACATGGGGTGTATTGTCTTTAAGGGAACTACATATGTCTTGATTCCTGCCTTCGCAGGATACGTAGCGACACCGGGATCCCCTACCCTGGCCTAGCCACTCCCAAATGAAATAAAATTAAAAAAATGTCCCCTTCCCCTTTGTATGGACCAGCATTGAATGGGGTGTACTCATTTCAGAGAACTACGTAAGGCTTGATTCCTACCCTCGCAGGATACGTAGTGACGCCAAAGTTCCACACCCTGGCCCAGCTAGCTCAAATAAAGCCAAAAATACCCCTTTTCCCATACGGACAAGACCCACACGGGGTGTATTCAACAAAGAACTATGTGTGGCTTGATTCTTGCCCTCGCGGGATACGCAGCGACGCCAAGGTTCCCTACCCTGGCTCAACCATCCCCAAATGAAAGTTACAAATGCCCCTTCCCCCCATGTACAGACCAGACCAGCACAGGGTGTACCCCTCGTCCTTACCACATGATGTTAAACTGCACGGATAATAAGATTTAAAAATGATCCCTTTTCCCCATGTATGGACCAGACTAGCAAGAGGTGTACTCCTCGTCCTTACATCATGACGTTAAACTACATGGATACGAAGTTAAAAAAATGCCCCTTTCCCCCGTGTACGGACAAGACATACACGGGGTGTATCCTGCGTCCTCACCACACGACATTAAACTGCACGGATAAAAAGACAAAAATGCCCTTTTCCCCTATGTATGGACCAGACCTGCACGGGGTGTACCCCTCTTTCTTACCGCACGACGTTAAACTACACAGATAATAAGTTAAAAAATGCACATTTTCCCCATGTACGAACTAGACTTGCATGAGGTGTATCTTGCGTCCTCACTGCATGACGTTAAACTGCATGGACCGCATCTTCACCGCACGACGTTAAACTGTACGGATTTGGTCGTAAACCACCTAAGATATATGGTGAAACGAGGTGGAAATAGTCCTTGTGCATTTTGATGCATCCCCTCCATACATCAAACTCCACTACACGGATAATTATGGATCATCATAACCATTCATGGGCATCGGAAGTGGAAAGTTATCGACCCGTGGACTCCTTTGCATGACTATGCATACCATGCCCTCAGTGGCTCTGCATATTGATAGCCCCTGGACCATCTACCAAAGGAAATATTTCCTCAGGCAATACTCTTCCTGGCTCCATAGTCCTACCGGCCTCAGAGCCCCCACATCATATCTCTCGATCTAGAAATTTATGGCGCAGTGGTTAACAAGTTCACCCCCCTTTCACATCCAATAATTTCTAGGGTATCCCTACCCGGTTAACCTATGTATCCGCCCTTGGTTCACACAAAGACCCGCATCTACAAACATCAATCCACAGCTAGGCTACTTTGACTCAACAGACAATTTTTGTGAAGATGTTTCTTATATGCTCACACACTGTTATCCCCATATGCCGAAATCTGTACTGTGAGAAATCATGGGTTTTCATAATCATTCATGGCCATCGGAAGTGGAAAGTCATCGACCCGGGGACACCTTTCCATGACTATGCATACCATGTCCTCAGTAGCTCTGTATATTGATATCCCCTGGCTCATCTACCAAAGGCAAGATTTCTTCGGGTGATACTCTTCCGAGCTCCGTACGCTTACTGGCCTCAGAGCCCCCACACAACATCTCCTAATCCGGGAAACCTTAGAGTTGCAGTTTACCACCTTCATCCCCCACCCTGGCCAGAGTATATCAGAGCATGATAACTTAGTTATCCTTCGAGGGATTGTAGCAATAGTCACCCAATGGTCTGAGCTCTACGACAGCTAAAATAGGAGTACTTCATCCTTACCACATGACGTTAAACTGCATGGAGTGAAGGTACACCCACATGCGCAAGATAAAGTAGCATAGGGAGCTCTGTTATCTTTAACAACAACCAGGGCCGAATATGCATGAAATGTCCAGATATTTCCTTACTAGATAACTGACTTCATGGCATGGACAATTGAAGATCCTCATAACCATTCACGGCCATCGGAAGTGGAAATTTATCGACCCGGGGACACTTTTGCATGACTATGCATACCATGACCTCTGCGTCTTTTCATATTGATATCCCATTGGTCATCTACCAAAGGCATGATTTCCTCAGGTGGTACTCTTCCTAGCTCCGTACGCTTACCAGCCTCCGATCCCCCATATCATTTCTCCTGAAAAAAGAAGCCCTGGAACCACGATTTCCACCAATCAACCCCTCTCCACGTCTGGGGCATACCGAGATGTTCAGGCCAGTTACATTCTGATCCAGAGAGGCCTTTGCAACTATTTCCTTACCACAAGACATTAAACTGGATGGAACATCTTGGCCACCAGGCATAATACTGCAATGACCAAGCATTAAATATTCAGGGAAATGCATCCAATTGCAAGCATTTTCACTGGTTTAATAATTCCCATGTCCTCACTACATGACGTTAAAGTGCACATCATCCTTTAATAATGCTCCTCATCTTTACCGCATGATGTAAACTGCATGGAATCCATCCTTACCACATGACGTTAAACTGTATGGTCAATCATGTCATGGGTTCAGTAAGGAACATAGGCTTTTCTCTGTCCCTCAGTGCACAGGTCAGACCTGTACAAACCACCATCTCACACCAGCTTGATAAGTGATGAATTCACCCATTCTTGGGATATTTAGCCTAGATGTTTCTCCCAAATCCAGGTACCCACTCGTCATAAACCATACTCCGTACTCAGAAAAAGCCAAACACTCATAAAACACCCCTGGTGGTCCCGAATTTCAACTTCCCTGAAGTTGCTCGGCTACCGGGAGAATGCAATCATTGACCCAAGGACACCTTTTCATCACTATGCATACCATGCCATCAACGGCTCAACATATTGATAGCCCCTAGCCTATCTACCAAAGGAAATATTTCCTCATGAAATGCTTCTCTCTGTATGCCACTTGTCCCCTAAGCCCTCATGTCCATCCCGGGATTTGGAAACCCTCTGAGATGAAGTTTACTAGCCTCTTTCACGACCTTGCCTGAATATGGTGGAACGTCTCTGGTGAGATTACCAAGAACTTGGAGAAGTCGTTCCATTATAGATAATGTCCCAGTTGCATGACTTTAAACTGCGCCAAGCTCCAACCATCTTTTACACTTGATA
Source organism: Viscum album (assembly GCA_963277665.1). NCBI lineage: Eukaryota > Viridiplantae > Streptophyta > Magnoliopsida > Santalales > Viscaceae > Viscum > Viscum album. Next base: position 532,178,337 of record OY728146.1, read on the forward strand.
AATGCGTAGTACAAAGACCCTTATTCCACACTCCCAATTGATATAGATGTTCTCAAACCCTTTCAGACATCACACACCCTTTCCGAGCCACCCCGGGTGGTTTTCATAATTCCCCAAGCCACCCATGGTGGTTTCCGTAAGCCTAACTCCCATGAAGTCCTTAGGCCATCAAAAATGGAGAGTCATTGAGTTAAGGACACCTTTGCATGACTATGCATACCATGCCCTCAGTGGATGAGCATATTGATCGCCCCTGGCCCGTCTACCAAGGGCAAGATTTCCTTAGGCGATGATCCTCCTACCTTTATACACTGATGCGTCTCCCATGCCTTAAAACATGCTCTACATATCATTCAAATCTAAATGTATTCCCCCGACATGCGTCTGAAGGGTATCAAGACGTCTTTGGATCAACCAAACCTCATTGGGGCCCTCTCCCCACCATATCTGGTCAAATTTGTTCGACCTAAAGCATCAATAATGATAGTCTTGACGGTGGGACTCTAAACTGCTCAAAAAAAGTGGCACAAAGCCTGTTAGGCCAAAAACCTGAAAAGGGAGACCTATAAAAAATCCGGGCCATACCCACTGGTCCACACTAAACGGTACCATGAAAAATTAGGGTATTAAAATAAAAGATAAAAAGTTTGTGGGGTTTTTCTACAAAACCCTAGAAATAGTAAAACTATGCTCGCTGAATCCCATGGTCCAGGAAAAAGTTAGAGTTGGTTTTCCTGAGTTATGATTAATTTTGATTCAGTGAGTTGTAATTTTCATGACAATTTTTCTAGTAACAGTCAAATTTTACATCAAAAAAAGATTGATAGAGATTGTATTCTGTTTGAACAAAAAGGGGGGGCGTCCAGAAGCTGGGGTCTCTCCCTCACAAAAAAAAAAGAAGAGGGGTAAGAAAAAAAGAGTGTACAAGAATGACTTTGATAGTCTTGAAGGATCATGGCTTGCTCTTTCCACCAGATCGACAACTGTGCGGAGAAGGTTGTTGCAAGTCTGCTCCAGCACGGCCTGCTCCCTGGCCTCAACCTCGACCACCGTATGAGTATGCTCCACTGTTATTTAGAGATCGTTGATCTCTTTCCTAGTGACTTCAAGGAAACCATTCTTAGTTGACAATTGATCTCTCAGCATCACTGCCCGTACTTCACATTCATGAAACTCGGAGGATAGGACGACCGCCTGATCTCGAGTGCTCACCTCCTGTGCTATCAGCTGATTGATCTTTACCATGGCTTCCTTAAGGGCTCAGGTCCCACAATAAGAGGAAGAGAGGTGAGAAAGTTTGCATTCATTAGTAGCAACTTCCTCACTGGCCGTGAGAACCTGACAAGCGAGGGAATGGAACAGACGATAGTCAAAGCCACCTGACCCCATACACATGAAGAGTTGTCGGAGAGCTTCGGTTTTAGTTTCCATCTTAGCTAGAGGAGTTTCGGAAACTATATCACAAAGCTGGGGCCAGTCCCACCTGCGCACTGCTCGGTGGTCTGCCATGACATGAGGATCTTTGGTCTCCTCTCTAGATACCATGAGAATGAAGTCGGGCATTGCGATCAACACAAATATGTGCACGCCAGAAGATGGTTCCGAAGTTGGAAGGTCTGAGCTTCTAACCCCGGTTTGGGCTTGGGAATCAAGTTGCTGAGTCCAATATTGGCCGACAGAATTTCAGGAATTGTCTCATTAGGACCCAAAGCCACAGGGTCATCCCCATCCATTTCCAAGAAGGTTGGTTCCATCTGAACCTCAGCCGATAAGGAGGGAAAGGTAGGCACAGCCGCTGCGATGACTCCTGATTTGGGAACCTGTCGCTTGTCCTTCCCCAGGATTCCATCAGGATAATATTTTATCCACGTTCATGCATACTCCAAGGATAGGCTGGCAGCCGCTCCTATGCCAGGCAAGATAATGCTTGTGTCAGATCCCTCCCACATCAGCATCAACCACCATTGACAGAGAGTGGTCGGGTGCAGTCTTTGAGCCCGAGGAGGGGGCAGGGAAACTTGGAGTCACACACATCCAAATTGTTCAGAGAAATGATGGGGGCATACAACTCGCACAAAGAAACCCTGTCGATTCGTGCAGACAAAAACCCGTCCTGCGGTGAAATCACGTAAGAGCGCTCCTCCAGGCTCCCACATTAGTTATCAACCTTGACGCTAGAAGGGGCAGGTTAGGGGTTGAAGGAAAACTGGGAGAAGCCACTCAGAAGCTCGATAACTTCCTCAGAACTCAGGGGTTTCAAACGAACCCAAGCTATATCAAGATGGGTAGGCCGAAAGGTAGGAAGCGGGAAGACTATGTAATGGAAATACTCATAACAGCGGTAGTGATTCACTATCCAGCCTTATAAGAACTGAAATGGGACACTTAGACGGTAAGGTGACCTGCCCTCCTTCATGTGGCTCAGTAGTTCATAAATACGAGAAAAAGTGGGCATGACCAAATTCACAGGGTGACACTCTTCCAACTTAACTACCATAATCAAAGTGCAAGACCTGACACCTGGGTTGATATCTCGAGAAGGGAATGGGCACCCGCTCAAGAACATAGCAAACAGACCTGCTAGCCTAAGCATAGGCCTCACACTAGGGTGCACCTCGTAACCCCATGAGAGGTAGTTTCCCGCTTCCAGAACCGCCTAGTAGGAACCTGGGATTGTTTGTGACTGTTGAGAAAGATGAGTCATGGGGCTCTTGATCTTCGGCACGGGACCAATGATGTTCAGAAATAACCTTATCCCAGTGCTATAGGGAATAAGATAGTGGGCACGCAAGGCTTGACCCAGTGACCACTCTTCCATAACCAGCAGATCCCTCGCCAACAAAGGCACTTGTTCAATGTCGTCCCACGCATCAGGAGTGGGAAGAAAGTCATCATACAACTCACCGATAATCTAGATCCCTCCCAATTGGTAGACGTCCCACAAACTAATGCCAAATTCACCATGGTCTAGGTGAAAAGTATTACTACTTGAACACCAGTGACTGAGAAGGTAAGGCAGGATCAAAGATGGGGGGTAAACAATGAACTGGGAGGCCCACACTGTGGAGTACATATTGACTGCTTCCAGTGACTCAGGAGATTCCCGTCATTGATGATGGACCCAGAAATCCCAAGCCCAATCATTTGAGAAAATCCCACCAGACCAAATATCCCACCTAGAAATCCACCCCGCGTCAGAGTCCACTCGAACTAGGTTAAAAATAGAGGGATAATTCTTGAAGACATATTCTTGAGAGAAGTATTGAGTGCACTGATCTCTTTGGTTTCAAATAGAGCCTCTTAAAATGAAAGCGTCTTTCAGATCAGAATCAGAGGTTATCTCCCCCAATGGGTAAGGTTCGCCAGAACACACTTTGGTAACACTTCCGAGAAATGAGATGGAAGACCTGAGAAGGTAGGAGGGATAGAGAAGTCGTCTTGGAGACCAAAACCGTAAAGCAGAAGTCGATTTGATAGTGGATAACCCAACAGCTCAAGAGAGATCAAGTCCTTCAAGACACCATTGTCTGGAATGATGGACCAACTAGGGTCCTCTTTGATTCTCTCTGCTATAAGAATCATAGTTAGACGTCTCCCTGGACCAATCGGAAGAGGCTCGGCGACTGGCCTGGGTGCAGGGCAAGGGGGAACATTGTTTTCTCACTGTATTATGAAGATCAGAAAATGTTTAGTCTGGAATAATAAAATCTGGACAAAAATACAAGTTGTATGGAAAAGGAATCGAGAAGCCTTCATGAGCAGGCCTCATAAAGTGGTTCATGATGATGTAATCCCACGAACGAACCCAACGCAGAAGGGGTTCGTGGTATTCTAGCCCGTGGGGCATTGTCCAGAAAACCGTGAACCAAGTTGCTCCACAGAGTCCTAATCCTGAATTTAAATAATTTAGATTCGGAAAACATAGGAATTTTTCAATGTCCGGAAGATTTTGGTCCGCGGACCATCAAAACCGCGAAGATAGTTCCTTCGTGGCCCGTCGTGACTATCTTTTTAATTAATTAAGAGTATTGGTTTGCGGTTGGGAGATTGGTCCATGGATGAGGGTGACCACGAAGGAAAAATGGTTCATGGAAAGTGGTAGCTGGTTTGCGGATGATCCGTTTCATGAAGTAACAAGCCCATGGAGACAAAAAGAGAGAGGGATCTAGTTTCATGAAAAATCAGGTAAAAGACAAAGGAAGGGCCCCCATATTTTTAGGTGTGGTCCCCTACCGGGTCCACTCCTCTACCGCAAACCATCCATGTTTTAGGACCACTCTGCATCAGAATGGCCTCCTCTTCGGTCTGATCGAACCCCATTCCGATCGGGGGCATTTGTAGGGTCTTGAAAAATCCACAAAGAAGAACGAAAATCCCCTTGAATCCAAGGGAGATTCTACCCAATTTCCCCCCAAAAGAATTGGAAATGGTGGGGAAATACTCAAAGGATGTCACAAGTTGAACCGGTCTGCATACCGGCCCCATGAAAAATGCTATGTTTCTAGTTCTGCGAAGCACACCATTCGCGGACTGCTGTCGTTCACAGAATGGTGGAAGAGATCCTCCACGGGCACGAAGCAGGATAGGCGCCGACCCAGTCCACCGTCACGAACCACCCCAGCTGCGGACCGCATCGACCGACCCCAAGCTACATCTGTTATCGTTCGCGGAATGGAGGTAGAAGCCTGTGCGTCCGTGAAGCACTCCCTAATCTCGTTTGGTTTATTGGGGAGATGCGTTCAATGGCCCCGTGAGTTACGGATTGACCAAGTCAACCTTGAATCAGGTTTTTGGTCATGGTCCTCCACAAAAGGTGCCGCATGACCATAGATACATATCTTTCCCCACTCTATAAAAGAAGATAGAGGGGGAAGAGAAAAGTGGATTTGGAGATATTTACCAGATTTGGGTGGAAGGATTTCAAATGGAAGAGATTAGGATTTCACAAACCACGAAGTTCCAGTCCGCGAACCAGAACAGGTATGAAGCTGGAAGTGAATTGGTAAGGAACCTGAAATGCATAATAACTTGGTGAACAGTGAACTTAAAATAACAAAGAAAAGAAGACTGCGAACCATGGCCCATACGCGGATGCACTCCCCGCGGACCAGGGAGTTTATTCCCCTTTTCCGATCTGTTGCACTGCGTAGCACCCTCCTATGCGGACGAAGCCCCGACCGATGAACCCCCGACTGGCACCGCCCTCGGCCGCTGCTGCTCTCATGGATCCCTCCACATACCACCCTGGTACATGGGATGAACCCAAAGCTGCAAACCACCCTGGTTCGCGGGATTCCCATTAGTCTACGGACCCCCCTGGTTCGCAGACAGCCTCTCAAGCCGCGTAGCACCACCCTATGCGAAGGGAACCACCACTCACACATGTGTGTGGCCCGCCAGATCCTTCAGAGTTCTCATTCCCCAAGATGGATAAAATCCTCCCAATCTGGCTGGATCCTCCACAGTTCCCTCATTGACCCATTCATCAGCCCCGATCTGAGGCCTCGACCAGAGCCACCAGACCCGTGTGATGTAACCATCAGGCGCATCAGCACGCCGTTTTTAGTTCACATACTCATGGTAATCAGGGGCGAAGGGGTTTCCCTGACCCTTGAGTAGATTTCCGAATCATTCCTGGGTTCACATTCCCACGGTAATGTGGAGTCTGAGCTTGGGAGTCCCCTTTATGCCCTCCAGTAGTTGGGGCTGGGGCACTTCTCCCCTCCCCGAGGCGTGGCGGGATACCCATCCGAGGGGAGCCCCCATGCACCTCCGTACTTCCCCACGACCATGCCCAAGGAAGGGAGTAGTGGGAAAGGGTGTTGCTCCATCCTTTTTAGGGGACAAGTACCTCTCCCACTACGCTTTGTCCCCCTGGGCATCCACCTCAGGGTAAGACCCAACCTCATGGGCCACCTCTATGCATAAACCCCACTCCACTTCCCACGGACGCACCTTTCTCAACATGATTGTTTTTTCCCAGCTTCCTCTTGTTTCTCACACCGAGCATGAATCATGTGGTATTAGAGTAAAATAATCGACCATGACATCCTCTTATGGGCCTCCTTAGAGTGTAAGCCCCAATCCATTACTATAGGCTACCTCAGAGCGTAAGCCCAAAGATAATTTGAACTATAAGGACTTTGATTCCCAACCACAAGGATACGTAGGAATCCTCCCTGAGGTTCAAACCCAACAACCGTTCGATCTGATTATCTTCACGCTAGTTCACCACACCAATCCTAGTTCTGCCTTAATGAGTCCAGACTCCCCAGGGTCGTTAATCCAATGAGGGATGGTAAATCTCAGGCATAAATGATTTTGAACCCTTGTGTCCAGCTAACCATTGCTCACCAGGTGAAATCTATGGATCCTATGCTTGGGTATAAACCAAAGATTCGCGAACATATGAACACATCTTAAATCTATAAGATATTCCCAGAATAGGCAATAATTTACCCCCAAAAAGGGTGTGTTGAGCCCGACTTTCCATCCTCTCGACCCATATGAGTTCTTAAGCATCGCTGGCCAAACCACCCAGCAAGCACCTGCCTTTTGAAAGCAGGTCTACGTATCGTTGGATACAAAACCGTTGGGCGTTTCGAAACAGACCCAAAACAGATATATGAAAATTTTATTCATGGAATAATTATCTTTTCTCATGTTAATATAGATTTAAAGAACCATTTGGGTTTATATGATCCTTGAATTTGAGGCAATTACAAGTTAATACATTTTGGGATGAAAAATGAATGTTATTAGATAACCATTGTGGTTAAAATATGTTATGGTTATTTTTGATGAATTTATCTCATTTTGGGAATTTTATTAAATTATATAGTTTTTGAAAAAGGAAAACATGCATACTGCATGACAACCCTTCATGTCATACAATGTTGTGGGAATCGAACCCACAACCAAAGTGTGACTAGGATTTATCGCCTACCACAGGACTACGTGAAGTCCCTGGTTAGTATGAGTAATTATTTTTAGCTATATGATCTTATGAATAAGTTTATTTTGGGTTATTTATGGAAATTATTAACCTATCATATATAATATGTAATTAGGTTAATTACACTCCAGTATGAGACTTTAAAAGTAGTCGATGTTATTTGGAGATAAATGTTAAGATTTACTATGGAAGACTATGGGATTAAATTCTTCTGAGTTGTGGTTTTCAATGTTAGTTTGGATTATATTTAAGAATTTTAAGGAATTTTTTTTATTGAATTGTCTTTCTTGAACTTAGGGTACTATTTGTTGAATTTTGGAGATTATGAATAGTATTTCTTTTTATAAAGAATTGTCCTTTTTGGGGATTATCTAAGCTTGTACTAGACTTTTTGGTTTTTGTTAAGGTCTAAATACATGGGAAATATATATTTCATATTTTGTGGATTATATTATTATCTCGAAGTTGATTATAGCACTTTTAATGACAAAAAAGTCATCCTGAATACTCATCGTTTGGGGAAAATATGAGTTTGTTTTAGAGAGCTAGTAAAGGATGAAAGTCTACATGACAAGTATGTATGTTTCCATATGTTTTTGGTTTCTCATAAATAAATTACTCAACTTTATGAAAAGTAATTTAAAGCAAAAACATTAATCGTTAACTTTTCTTACTGGGTAATCAAAGATTGTTTAACCCATCACACGTTTGTGATTTTCTGGTGGTTAACTTTCTCCTAACCATGTTTTCTATCACGCTCCATCAAAACATGATGGTTTTTTTCTCTTCAATATCCATGTTTTCCTACATGTAATTCTATTATGGGATTATATCAGGAGACCTATGTACTATTATTTCTTTCTTTTAAAGTGATATATTTATTGACTCTTTTTCCGATGTGAGACTTTCAATTATGTTTCCATGCCCAGTTATAAAATTACATGGACGGAATTTCCAAAAGGGGAAAGGATGTAACATCTCAGGTAAATAATGAGTAATACATTTTAATATTTATTAATATTTTTGAATTAAATATTAATTTTACATTAAAGGGGATGCAATGTTCGATGGCTTACTCGATACGTAACAACAGGTTTCTTTGAAATCTTATGTTGCACAATAATAATATAATATTATTATTTTAAATGGTAGTTAACGCCTAGTCATTTTACTATCATAAATGAATATAACTAACTAAAATATGATTATACATGTTTGTTAAATGTTTTTACATTTATCTAATAAAAGTAAAATGCTTAAAATGTGAATGACTCTAATTTTAAGCATAATTTACTTTTAAAGGTTAATTTACCACCTTTTGATGGAGAACCCTCTTTAAATCCAGTTTTGGTCACTTTTATATGTTATTTTTGATAAAATAAAATTCTTATTTAGAACCGGGACATCAAAATTCACTTTGGGTAAAATTTTGGTATTTTTCTGATAAAATTCATTTGTTAATAAATAGTGAAAATAATTTATTTTAATTCAAAACTTCCTTTCAATATAATTTATTTATATGGTTATATTATCTTTTAAAATTAGATTTAAAGTGTAATTAGATTATATTTTTACCATTTAATCCAACAATGTTCATTGAATTAATTTCACTTTGAAATTTGACATAAACAAGTGTCAATATTTTGATAGTTATTGTTTCTTAAAAACACGCTATTTGTTTTGACAACAGAAATTAATTTTAAATTAATTAATGCAAATTCTATGTTTTGAGTTTTGAAAAATAGACATCATTTTTTAATTAGGAATATCAAATAAATCTTAGGATAAATTTTTGATACTTTTATAAAAAACATCAATTTTTGATGAATAGTGAAACCACATAGTAGTAGTTAAAAAAAAACTGACATTTTCATTTAAATGAAATTTTACTGCTTCTGTGAATTGAATTTCAAAAATCCAAAAAAATGGTTATTATTATTATGTAAAATGTGGTTCAATAAGATGAATTTTTTTTGAATAGAAACTTTTGGCTTATTTACCGTGGTTAAAGGTAAATAGGGTAATTCTAGGTAAAAAGAATATTATAATAATTGAAAATTACCTTAACAATTGTCCAAACCTTATTGGATGACTAATGGATGACCATGGAAATCCTTTGGTCGATTTTGGGACCCCATAGAGCCACTTATGATTGATAATGACACTTTATATTAATTAATTTAATGTAAAGATAAAAATGACAGAAATAAATATATTTTAGTAAATTAATTTTTATATAGTGTTATATAAGTAATATTTTCAACTAAAAATATTATTTGAAAAGATAAATATATTTAATACATCATGGTATTTTTATTAGAATTTTTAGGCATAAAATAAATTAAATTACATATTCCACAATAATGATGCAGTATTTACCTCATTAATAAATGATTTAAATAAATAAGATTATAAATATTAAAAAAAATATTCATAACCTATCCAATTATTACTGGATGATTTTATTTATACCATGAGTCATATTATCTTCTACTTTAATTATATTTGGACTTTTAGAAACCGAATATCATTATATAATAAAATAATATTTTCACACTTTCCTAAAGAGCCCCTCCTCCCCCTTATAAAAGAAGACAATTTCTAAGCAATTACTAACACCTATAAAGCCCCTTATCTCATCCAAACTCCACCCAATTAATCTCTATACATCCATCGCCCCCACATATAATCCTTACCTTAGGTAGAATGCACTTCAACAAACCATTTTGGTTCAAACCATAGGTAGTTACCCAAATTAAAGGTAACAGTTTCACTTAATTTCTTTTTCTTTATTTTATTTCTCTAACCCCTAAACTCTTTTTATTCATTTATTTAATAACAAAAAAAGTATACTAAATATACTATGATGTTTTTATGAGAAGTATTCAAACTACACTTACACACACCTTCACCTAATGGGTGAAGAACGTACTGTTTCTGTGGATAACAAACTAATACATCACGAAATAATGATTGTTCAACTATCTCCTACTGCATATCATGGTGTCCATTAAGATGAAACCATATTTATATATGATAAATATCATGTTTATGTTTAATTTATTCTTCTTTATTTTTATTTTATAGTATATCTTTATTATTTCCATTGTGGGTAAACACAATAATTTCATTTGAGGAAGTGCGGACGACCACCCCCTCAAAGTGATATGACTTGTTAATTCCATACATGGAACGTATAAAGGTTGAAGTTAATGAATTTATGTAACATAAAATATCATATGATATTATACTAGATTTATAATATAACAATTTATCATTAATTTTTCATTCCATTAAATTTAAAATAGAAATGAAAGCATCATTCAAGCAAACGTACGACTTACACTCTCCATGAACGGTGTGTTTCTTTTCTTAACTCCAAATGATATGGAATTTTATAAATACATATAAAATGAATATATATGATATATATGATATATATAACATGTATATAATTCTTGATAAAATTGTGTTTTGACCACATGGACAAATTGTAATTATAACAAGTTCATTTTTGACTCAAGTTCCGAACTTTGATAAAATATCCAATATGAACTCAAATAAAAAACTAGTTGTTATAGAAACATATTAAGTGATATAAAATAAATGATAAAATTTAGATAAATTCTTAATTAAGTATAGATTAACTTATATTTATTATTCATGATGAGCATGGAACATACGAGTCAAGTAGGAGATGAGGTAAGGGGATTTCTTGTCTCGCTTTTAATTATGTGACATTTCCATTGTTCGCCACTTATTTGTTGCATGTGGTGTAATTTATACTATAATTGATATATATTATCTTGATTATATCTATATTCATGGAATTTTTTGATTCATTTTTTGGTTATTATCTTTTGTTCATACGACTCGATTGATTACAATGAGGTAAGGGGTTTTTATCTCACTTTTTATTCCTGTGAGATTCATGCTATATTTGTCACTATTTCTTTGAGTGGTGTATATAATTCCCATGATTATATTATTTTTTTAATATACTCTCATTTAATGGTATTTTAATCTACATTTTACGGTCCTTATTTCTTGTGGTGTATGTTTTGTAAGTTACCAAATTAGTAACGAAACCTTCCACCATCCTCTTTTTAAATGTCCTCTTTTTGTTATGTATTTAAAATTACATCTTATTATGTTGGTATTTGTTCTTATATATCCTTATTGATGTAAATTTTATTTCCAAGTTATGAGATACCTTTTTTATCTCATAAAATCGTTTTCTCAATTTTAATGTGACATCATTAGGCTTTCAAATTTTTGCAAAGGAACTTCTTAACCCAATTTCAATTCTTTGGGTTAAACTTGTACATCATGAATATGTAGTCATATGAATATGTGTGAATGAAATATATTTTTTTTACACTTTATATCCACTTATATTGGGTGTATTTATATTTTCCAAACATAATTATGTGATTGATTTATCCTTAATTTAAGGATACCGTCGTTATAAGGGATTTCATCTCAATTTACATTTCCATTGAGACTTCATTGTTGTTATGAACCAATTTAATATTATATGGTGTATATACTATCATTTGTCATATTATATCAATAATACATTTATTCTCATGATATTATAATTTTCATATTAAATGTTATTCCTCAATTATTGGTATTCAAGAGTCTCTTATTTTGTTAAAAACTCATTAACTAAAATTTCATTTTAAATGTTATAAAGATTTATTATTTTAAATAATTATCTTTAATGTCCATGTTTTAAAAATGGTTTTGAGTATTTATTTATATGGACATTAATTTTTTAAAATTATAATTCCATTAAATTATTCAATGTGGTATGGGACACATTGATTCAAAGATATCTTTTTAAATGGTTTATAAAAATGGAATGATTATTTCAATATCTTGAAATTAATTCTTGTGATTTCAAATGAATTATTATTAGTGAAATGTTTATATTTGAAATATTTAATGTGTTATGATGGTACATGGACATTTGACGGGTGGTTATGTGATAAAACATATGACGGGTGGTGCAGTGATAAACTAGGATGGGTGGTTACGTTATAACCTCCAATGCATTGGGTATGGAAGTTGGCCGTATGGATATTCCATTTAGTGATATTTGTGGAAGTCAACTGTATGGTAATTCCACTTAAGAATGTTTATGTCCCAAGTTACCTTTATATTTTATGTGTTGTTTATATTGGTTTCAAGCTAATCTTTTGGTTAAAAAAGGGTAAGCAATGATATTTTATTTAGTGAAGAGTATTTACTAATTCATAAAAGTGAAAAGTATTGCTTATCTTAATGTATTCATGGTTTACTTGTTGTTTTGAAAAACTAACAGTTTTCCTTCTTTTTGTATCCCTTACTGAGATTTTTTTATGCTCATACCATGTTTTTAAAATGTTTTTCATTGGACATAAAGTGGAATTGGGTCCTGGATGGGGTCAAGGAAAATTCATGTTGTCTAAAACATAGAACTAGACATGTCTCATTTATTCAAGAGTTTTCATTTTATAAAAAAGTGGAAACTGAGTAGAAGTTTCTACTTTGTAATTTTTGAGACGTAATGTAATTATTATGCCTAATTATTTGAAGCTCTAAACTTTAAAATATCCTCAATGTGAATTATCATTTAATTCAATATTTTGTAATGTTTAAGGCCGGGTAATTATAGAATGAATCTAAAATGATTAAATGGAATGTATATTTATAGATATCACTTTTCCTAGTGTATTATAATTAATTATAATATGGATTCATGTCCTTGTACCACCATGTAATTTTTATTAAATGTAAACGGACAAACCTAATATTTTAATAACTAATTAATATAATAGATGGTTTCATGTCCTTAATATACCTTGACACATTAATGAAAGGTAATGGAATGAATGAAATAACTTATAAAATGTAATCCATATTTTATGGGAATATATTAAAATTTAATTATATTCAAGGGGATTATTTCATATTTAACTTTTTATAATTATATAAATGTTTAAACGTGATTAAACCTTGGTTTCATGAAGGAATTATTTAGTACTCAGAAGACTCTATAATGATTAATTAATCCAATTTTGATGGAAGATTCCAACCTTGGGACTTTTCCTTTTTCATTGTATGTGAATTATTTGATGTGTTACTAATGACTATCCTGATATCATTTATAGATTATTAGAATACCTTTAATACACTCCTTCGATCCATCTTGATTTATTCTGACACATGGAGCCACAGATTCACCTCATTGGTCCCAGTCATTCCTAGCTCATTCTTACTTTGGATGAGATCCTTCAACCCCATTAAAATACATTATAGTAGAATTACTTGGGTGTCACCCCTTAGATTACACACACAACCCTTTAGAGCCATACTCTATGAGTTAATACTATGATTTGGCTTCCCCCTGAGGTTAAGGATGATGTGGTTATACCTTGGATCCTCTTTGATTATTATCATGATTTATAATAAGTGTTTTTTATATCTAACATGGATTATACTTATAAAATGAACATAAATTAATTGTCTATATGATCTCATGATTAGGTATATTACCATTTAATGTTAAAGAAGGTGTGAGTTATTTCTTTTTCATTTCATTACATTTATAAATATTCCTGCACACTATTATTTTATATTCATAGACCATATTTTATATATTTCATTGGTGGTGGACAATTGAGATTTATCTCACATACTGTCTAGTCCATTTTTGGTACCCGGATGATTATAGAATTGAATGTATAGAAAAGGGAAAAATCGTGCCTTGGACACCTGACATTCTTTCTTTCTTAGGATAAATTACAGTAGCAGATGCCCGATCCAATGATCAGGATACTTGATGAGTTTTTAGTATTTTGATTTATTTGTAAATCATGTATTTATGGATTCCATGTATACTTTTCTTCCATCATTGTATATACATAAATTATCATTTTTTATATGATTCAATTTTTATATTTTTAGTATTTATAAATTTTTCCAATTTTTTATTAATTATAATTCTTATGCTATTTTTATCCATATATTATTATTATATCTGTTGTACTCCACTTTAGAATGATATCATATTCTCTCCATGGACAAACCATAGGTTCTCATGGCTATTTGGAAGCCTCTAGAATATGGGTAGGAATTATTGAGTCCATGTGTCCAACTTGGTTTAGGGAACTTGGGAGTGGCACCCATTTTTAGATGTCACAAAGTGGTATAAAATCATTTTTATTTTATTTTTCTTTATTTTTTAGGATTCATAGACAAGATTACGAAGAAGTTGGAACATGGTTATAAGTTCTTTTTAGAAGTGGATAACCCATTTTTAGGTAAGTTCCAAGTTTCCCAAAAAGGGAAAATTGATTTTCTATATTTTTCATATTACAGTTGATATACTTTTAGTATCAGGTGATGTACACGACTGTGGTATTTTGATACGATTAATTTCAATTATTACATGGCCTATTATAGGAAAGAGTGTTGTCACATGCATTAATATAGGCATCTATAATTCACATTACATGTGTATGTCATGCATATTTGTGAATTTCATTTCTTACATTACTTGGGAATCCTATGATTGTTGAGTGATACATGTATTTTATATATGATTTTGTTTCTAAAATCATTTTTAGGGTAAGGGGATTGGTTATTTAAAGGGTTATCATCAATATAAATAGTTTTTTACTATAAATTTTGATGGTGGGATCTTAAGTAGATTGTTTCTACCCATGTCATCTATGTATATTTGGTTACATTAGATAGGATTTGGGTAAAATTGAGTGACTACCTGTTTCAATTTAGGAGGTGAATGAGCCCTTATAAATTGGAATGGGTAATTTACCTAGTCTATCCCTCATATATTACCTATTAAATTTTGAGAATGATTGTATATGGGGTTAAATGAAATTATATGGATGTCTCCATTAGTTATAAAGTGTATGGTCCTTTATTAGCTAGGAAAGATGATCTATTTAATCAAAAGTTAATAAATATATATATATAATCAAATACAAACTCTAAATTAAATATTTGAATTTATAAATGAAATGGTTTCCAATAAATGAATAGGAAAAGTGTAATTGACCATTAACCTACTAGAACCTCTATAAACTAAACTTGAAAACTTACCAATACCATATACTTATATGTGAGTTGTTTTGGTAGTATACATTGGGTATTGATCCCTTTTCCTTATGATCTTCTTCCTCTAGTGTATATAGCGTCTCAAAAATATTATTCTAAGGCGTGTTCTTGGAATTTTTAGAGATATTCCACCACGAAATCCTTTAGTCATGTTCCACGAGGGTGATAACTATGCTTTGGAGGTGGTGGGACATAAGCCACCAGTGTTCCCGCCTGTAGTGCCACCTGAGACATCAATTGATATCCCTAAACTGGGCAATGATGCATAGTTTTGGGAGAGTTTTCCTTGTCTGATTCAGTTGATGTGGGGTGTAACATTAACTGCACCTACTATGGTTGATCGGTCTCATGAATTATGATAGTAACATCAAATCATTTTATTGGGTGATAGCGGTCCTTGGTTTGATGATTCTTGTCTATAGGATACTATTTATATCTTCAATCATCTGGATATTCCTATATAGAGTAGGGTCAATCTTGCCACCTACATGCTTAGAGATTCTTCCAAACGCTAGTGGGATGTGATTACATGGGTCGGTCATAATTTGAGAATGGTTTGGGATGACATTCATACTGTCTTATATGATTACTTATTTCCTTAGATACTAATATTTGGACGAGCTAGTGAGTTCATACACATGGAATAGGGTGTTATGTCTATCATGAACTATTCTGTTTGATTTAATGATTAGATATGGTTTTCACTGCTTAAAGTCATTGATGTGCTATCGTGGGAAAGTCATTTCAAATATGCATTCAAGTACACCATCCGATCATAGGTGAATTTATTTTTCCTCCCTACCTTTTCTGAGATTATCAATCAAGATTGTATCATTGAGCACAACCTGAGAGAACCTAATAATACCAGAAATAGAGTTTCAATGCTACATAAGGGTACTGGTTCATTTTGTAGTATAAAACATAGCATTGACGATTCTCATAAAAGCAGTACCAATGAGAGTATCCACATTGTTAGCTCTATTATATTATATCCATGTAGATAGTAATGGAATATTAATCCTTGGTGTGATATATACCCTCTTGAGTGTATTTCTTATGACCGTATGGGTCATATTTAGATATTATATGAGACTATTACACCTACTTCTAGTGGAAGACCATTTGCACCTGCTTCACCCTCAGGGGAAGGATCAGTTCAACAATGTCATGTGTGGATTTGAAGTAGCACCGGAAAATAGGATGAGGAGGATCTCTTCATCATATAATCTAGATTTTTGTTTACCAAAACCATTAGAGCGGACCTACGTAGGGTAGCCCCTCTATAGCACGTGGCCATGGAACATGCCAGTTGCATGCCTTATGGCTAATACATGATGATCCAAGTGTGGGAATTTCTATAATATATGGTACTATTCTAGTAGAATATAATATTTTATCTTATTTATTCTATATAGGTTCCACTCACTCATTTATAATTTTATATACAACGTGATGTCTTGAGATATAGATTTAATACTTATGTTGTGTGATGACCCTGGTCCTACCATTGGGAGTACAGTCTGAGGCCACATTCCCATGTAAAGGCTTCCCCCTTGAGGTAAGAATTTATCGATTCTGATGGGGCATCGTAAAACTCTATATTATGGAATTAGTTTTCATTATCAAGATGAATTGGTTGGTTCCATATCACAACTATGTAGACTACTATCATTGCAGGGAGTCAGTTACATCACTAGATGATAACAGTTATATTTATAAGGTTTAGTGGGATACCTTGGATGCCAGATTTGGACTAGAGAATGATGGGCTATGTAGAGTTACCACCCATATGGCTATACTTTTCATGGAGGAGTAAGGAATACATCTGGAAGATTTTCCTCCCATGGTAGATCATTTCAAGGATGTATTTCTAGACAAGTTTTTCTTCTTACATTTTAAGAGAGAGATATAATTTCATGGTCAAGATCCTTCTACAATTATAGTGTCCATTCCTCTACATACACATATAGATAATCTCCTTGAAATTATCAAAGGATCTATAGTGTTCTAGAAGATCATCCTATGAATTTTATATCTTAAATTTCTATTAATAAATTGTGATATACCATGTAAGGATTTCTATAGTTGGTACTATTTATATAAGTATCTTGTTAGGTCATTTGGTCTTACAAGTGTGCCTTATGTTTTCATGGATTTTATGAATAGGTTTTTCCACCCCTATTCAGATTCTTATTTCAAGGTTTTTTTGGATGACATATTGTTGTATTCTTATACTCAGAGTGATCATGAAATATATCTCAATATTATTCTGAATACACTGAGAGGGAATAATCTATACGATAATATTTCTATGTTCCACTTCAATATTGTAATAAGTTCACTTTTTGTTTATATTATCTTGTAATCAGAAGTATCCATTAACCTAGAGAAGGTGATTGATGTGGTTTCCTTAGAGAATCCCAAAAAGATGTTTGACATACAATGTTTATGGGGGAGGATGGATATAATAGGCATATTATACAGTAATTATCATTCCATGCTACAACACATTATCTTCATACAAAGAAGGTTGAGAAGTGTCTACGGTCTAAAGAATTCGAAGAAGACTTTCTGGATTTGAAAGAATGTCTTACCTTGACACCAATTCTGATTATACCTGAGCCTGGTAGAGGTTATATAGTGTTATGTGATGCATTGGGAATAATGTTAGGTGAAATGTTAATGTAGGATTATATATTCATTACATAAGTGTCTCACTATTTTATACCTCATGAACATAAA
Organism: Viscum album; assembly: GCA_963277665.1. Taxonomy (NCBI): domain Eukaryota; kingdom Viridiplantae; phylum Streptophyta; class Magnoliopsida; order Santalales; family Viscaceae; genus Viscum; species Viscum album. The sequence goes on from OY728146.1 coordinate 532,196,161, forward strand.
TACACAAAACATTCCCTTGAGTTGGAAGTATTATTCCATAATTTTCATTTCTAGCAACACTATCTAATGCATGAGTTATTTTTGGTGTATACAAACCACAAGAGCCTCAAATATATTTTTTTCTATGTGAGTATAATCTCAATCAATGGAGATGGGTCAAATACCTTCAATAATTTGATTTTTTCTTTCCTATAAGACTGTAAAAGCAATGTGGTAGCAGATGATATTATCCATAAAACTTAGGAAAATGCTATAAAAGAATGCTATGATGAATGTAAATTGATGTCCCTATTTTCTGAGCAACATCTAGAGTTTTATGAGTTTCATGAGTAGTCCTATCTTATAGCCTTGGCAGTTTCCTCTTCACTCCTTCATAGTGTGAAGAGTGTGTGGTTTTTCGATCTTGAAGTATTGGTTCTATAGGAGAGTACTTCTAGTGAGGAAATTTATTGACTCGTTGATGGAGACAACATCCTATATATACATAGGTGTGTCTAGTTTCCTAAAAAATGAGGAAGGAACTGATTTTTGAGTCCCATGGTTATCACTTGGAATTTATTCTTAGAATCTCCATGATTTTGTGAGATATGAAAGACTATGAATAAACATCAGATTGCATGTTTTATCACTAGGTGATCCACCTGTCAGTAGGTAAATGAAAAGAACATGTGACCTTATAGATTTTTACAATTATTAACGATCCTAAAATTCAAACAGGAAGAAGTTTCTATGTATTTTTTAGTCATTTTATTCAATTCACCTCAAGATAGTGATTTTTTTTGTTTAGTTGTGGATCTACTATTAATGTTTTCCTATATCATTCTTATACTAGTGACTTTCTTAGTTGATGAGTTAGGAATAATGTTTGTGTGTGAGATCATAAAAATTCATTGGATCCCTCATACATTCATTTTAGATAGGAAATATAATTTCACATCATGTTTTAGGATGGAGTTGAAGAGATACTGTGGTACATAGGTGCCCAGAAGCACATATTTTCACCCTTAGACTAATGGACCTTTGGAATGGACGATACAAGTGTTAGAGGACATGCTTCGAGCATGGATCCTTTATTTCAATGTTTCTTAGGATAATCATACCCCACTCATTGAGTTTTCCTATAATAATATCTATCAGGTGATAATTAAGAAAGGTTTATTATGATTCCTTTTATGGTAGGCCATGTTGGTCATCCATGTACTAGTTAGAGGCTAGAGAGGTAGCACTATAAGGTCCTCAACTCGTGTAAGAGACTTCAGATCATGTTCAACTGATTAGGAAGCATATTTCTAATGACATGTCTAGAAATAAATCTTTCTCAAATCATATTCAATGACCTATAACATTTGAGTTTTGGGATCATGTTTTCCTACGGGTGTCACCCAGAATTGGGAATATACAGATATAGAGGAAAGAGATGTTTTCATCATTATTTGTTTGGCCTTTTGAGAACTTAGTGAGAGTCGGTCTGGTATACTATTTGTTGTTATTACCTAAGATGTAACATTCCATGAATAATTTACTCTACATTTCACAACTTCACCATTATCATATCGACCCATATCTTACTTTTAATCCCAAGGATGTTGAGTTAGATAATGATGCTTCATTTGAGTAGTATCACATACACATCATCAACGAAAATATAAAGGATCTATGAGGATGATATGTCCCTTTAATTTGAGTTACATGGATGTATGAATGTTTAAAGGATGATAATTGGGATAAGGATTCCAATATACATGCTTATAGGTTTGAATTTTTCTCAGATTGTGTTTCATCTCACTTGAAAGGTAAACTCAGGGACAAATTTTTTTAAGTGGGAAGAATATAAGATCTCTGTTTTTTAATGAGGTATGGATCCTTTAAATTTCTATAAAATTTATTGTTTTGGATAAATTTTGGACTCTTAATAAGTTCATGGATGTTTCAAGGGTTTCTGTGGCTTTTTCAGATCTCAAACCCCTAACTTGTTGAAGAAAACACTGGGTTTCATGGTTAGTAGAAACTATATGAGCCATTATTCATGGTTTCTCCAAACTATGTGGGGAATTTAAGATGTCAATGTAGGGAACAAATCTTTCCATAACCATGTTCCTATGTCGGTATTCCTTTGTGGGTGTTCAAAAAAATTTAACTGGTCTATATAGCATGGTTGGAAGAAGATTTCTCTAACAATGCGGCCAAACCATGTGGGGTTCCCCTTAGATAGTAAGAGGCAAATAGTTGGTGCACATTTTGGAAAACCATGTGTAAAAACCACGAGAACCTATAATAATTTTGAGAATTTAATATTTTACCATTAATAATCTATTAACTCACCTCATACTCTTATTTTTTCCCACTAGAAGATAGGGGGCCTTCCATTCCTCCCGTTGTAGTTCCCACATCCCATCTTCATAGGTTTGGATCTTACTTCTCTATATGGACTCTCATTCTAGATATGATAAAAACATTGGATTACTTGAGGTTATCTCTTAATTAATTACACTCAATTCATCATTTTTCTTCCTCTCGATGATGATATTTTGATGTAAGATCATATACCCTATTTTTAGGGAGTTGATCCATTATTCCATTTTCTTCTGATCCCGGAAAAACTGAGGGTCGATGCTAGATGATAAGAGTACTACAGGACTATGTTATGTGTTCTATGAATTTTCCATGAAATTATCGTCAAAATATAAATTTTATTCATTGTGTGCACAATGATTTCAGAGGGGGTTGCTTGTTAAATTCATATTCCATGATTATAATCAATTTTCTAATATTCTAGTTCCCTATCAGTACATGATATGAATTCTGTTAGAGATTGTAACCTCAACACCAACCACCCCAAGTAGGATGATCCATTTATCATTCAATGGTATCCCGTGAGGTTTTATTTGAGATATTATTCAGGTGTTCTATCATGACCCTACTAGAGGTAATCCATTTCTTATTAAAAATGAGGTATGCTTTCACTATGGATAACACATGAATATTATATAAAATTATCACTTGACCCTTTTAAGAAAATATTTTCAATCTAATGAATGAAACTAAAATGGTTAAATTGAAAAAATATCTATATATATCACTTGGGAAAGTAAATTATAATTAATGTGAATATGGATTCATGTCCTTATCTAACCTTTTCATTATTATGAATGGTAAATGAATGAATATTATTATTGTATATGGAATCAATGTAACAAATGGTTACATTTCCACGATATACCTTGTCACATTAATGAAAAGTAATATAATGAACCAAATGAATTATAAAAACGCATGAGTATCACATGGCCTTAAATGAAAAAATAATTATGCCTAGAGTTTTGATTGTATAATTTATTTTTATATTTATAGAAATGGTCATAATTGATCCAGCCTTGGATTCCTGAAGGAGTGCACTGAGAACTCAAATGAGACCATTCTTATTCATTAAGATATTTTCAAAGGGATGTACCGACATTGGAACATGGTCTTTTTCTTATTATGGGAATTCTTTTTCAGGGTACCAAAAATACACCTCATGTCATTTTTATATTATTAGAATTCCTTAGATATACTCCATCCAAATATCATGGTGTCTTAAGACACATGGCATAATGAATTCACAACATTGGGACCAGTCATGCTTAGCATTGGTTTACCTTGAACTAGATCGTTAGACTTGGTTAGAATATTTTATACTGGAATGCCTTGGTTGTTTCTACATGGACACACTAACACACCTTTACTTCCATATTGCATGAGTTACTACTAAGAGTTGGGTAACCCTTGGGGCCAAATATTCCTTACTTATAACTTGTACATTGTTTTATTACTATCATGATATATTGTCAGTACTATTTACACCGCATGTGACTTATCCTTATAAAATGAACATCAATTAATTATACGATATCTTTTTTTACAGAAATTACCAGTTGAGGAAGAAGTAATATGAGTTTTTTATTTTAAATTAATTTACATTTATAAATATACAAGTACACTTTCAGTTTATATTCATAGACTATATTGAATTGACCCCAGTAGTGGTGGACAACTAATATTTATATCACACATTATCTAGGCCACCATGGGTTCCTATGCAGATTATATGGTTGTAGATATGGAAAAGGGAAATCTTCTCGCCTTGGAGACCTGATGTTATTTCGTTCGTAGGATGGATCATGGTAGTAGATGATCAGGCTAGTGTGAAGGATTCTTGTATATTGATTTGGTATTTTGATAGTTTTATATATAATTTATTTCTTAATACCATGTATACCTATTTTCCATCTTTATAGGGACATACCATTAAATGAAATTGTTATTTTTTAAATGATTTAGATTTCATATTTTGAATATTTATTATCTATTTTCCATTTTTATTCATTATTAAGATTTCTATATTTTTCCATTTTTTATTATTATATTGGTTATTCTCCACTCTAACAAGAGGGTATAGTCTCCCCATAGACAAACCTTATCCCCGTGCTTCTAGTCGGCATCCTCTAGTGTGTGGGGAGGAGCGCTTGATGCCATGTGGCTAGCTGGATTTAGGGAAACATTGAGTGGAACCTAGGTCAGAACATTATAAGAAGATTCAAATAAAATAATGTTCATGATAGTAAAAAAATTATATTCATGTTTTAAACCTCAAAATAATATTCATGTCAAATTCTTGGTAAAATCCAAATAGGAACTGTTTAAAAAAATACATACAGATTCCTTTGAAAACATTTTTGAAAAAAAAATTGGAAAAAATATATTTAATAAATTATTTTAAAAGGTTTAAGAACATTTTTTTAAACTTTTATAGAAAAAAAACTATTGTATAAAATGAAAATTAAATAGAATAGATTTATGAAGTTGGATTTTCTAAAAAAAATTCTGAATTATTAAAAGTACTAATGAGGGAAGAAGTTATATTGTTACATGAATATATCATCAATAACCAGAGGATAAGAATATTCATGAGAATTCAAGATTGTTAAATCATATGTTTTCAACAATGGATACCTAATCACAAACAATCCTGATAACTAATGAGAATATAACATAAAACTCTAAAAACATTGGTAACTTTGAATCATAAGACCCATGAAAGGGTAACATTAAATGAGACTTCAGATATGGTGAAAATAAATAAAATAATGATATAAAATGTAAAATGTGATTTATATACACCTGATAAAATTATATAGGTTAATAACATGACATAAGTCTCAAAGAATGAAAATTGAGACAACAATCATATATAACCATTTTGTAATATTTGGAATCATAATCTCCAAGGAAGAATAACAAAAAATGAAATATTAAATTTAGTGGATATAATGGAATTAATGATATATCATGTCCAATTTACCATATATACAATACATAAAATAAATTAGTGGTGAATATAAAATATTTCTCAGAGAAGTAAAAGGGAGATGACAAAACACCTTACCTTAAGTTTGATTAATCACTCTTGTTCTTTATGATCCTGGATAATAATTTTTAAATTATTTAATTACTTAATAAAAATTTTCAAGATTGATATTAATTTTATTTCTCTTATTACCATGTTATATATTATTATTTAATAAATTGTGTTTATGTTCAATGTTTTGACCATATTTGGGTAAAGTTCCAAAAGTTACTTTGGTAGGTTGACTACAGTCAAAGAGTTCATTATATAAATATATCCATAATAATAATGAAATAATTATCATATTTTTACATTAATTTTATTTTTAAAACCAATAATGAATCATGTTTATGAAAAATTATATAGATTACGATAATCAAAATGGTAAATCGTACGTATACATGAGTAATGTTTCCATTTTTTAATAATCATTATCAAATGGAGGTAAGAAATATTATATATATATATAATTATCATAAAATAATATATACCATATTATTTTTTTTAAATATACTTATATATATCACCCATTTTTTTTGGTGATGAAAATAGAGTTACATCACTTCATGAAGGCGGTAGTCCACACTTTCATGAATGATATTGTAATTACTTTATTATAAACAAATGAAAAAATATCAGTACATAATGATAAATGTTTCATTAATATAATAATTATTTCATTTATATAACATATATTAATTAAAATTATCCGTATCACCTTACATTTAAATTTATAGTGAAAAATGAATCGCATCGCTTCGTGAGGTGGTAGTCTGTCATACACACGAGCGACGTAATTGTGTCCCCTGTGGAATAGACAGTAAAAATAAATATATGATATAATGAATCCATAGGAATAAATATTTTTTTAATACCATATATATATATATATATATTATATCCATCATCATATCCAACCGTGAAAGGTGGTGATGGAATAATGAATTGAATCAATTCAGGAGGCGGTAGTCTGCTATACACACGAATGATTCTTTCGTAAACAATTTGAAGGATATGGAGATGGTTGTAGGTCATGATATTATTTCAATAACACCGCATTATATGGATGATAATTATTATATTACATAATCATGGTTTAATAATAATTTAATGATGATGATCGAGAAATAATTTAAAAAAAACTTGTTGAAAAACATTACCGCTTCTTCGGGTATCATCCTTAGATTTCCAATAAATTATTCATGGGGTGGTATTCTATAAAAAATAAGGCTTATAAGATGATAAGAGTGAATTCAGTAAGTCATTATTATAGGTATTTTCTGAACCAAAGATTTTTTTAATTTTTGAATAATAGAGGAGAGATGTGGCCTTTTATAAGTGGGGAGAGGACACAGTTGGAATTTTTTTAAAGAAATGAGTGCTCCATCATTTTTAGTATGTCATAAGGGTCAAAAATACGTCTTTACATAACCTTAGAGGTGTGAGGGTTTAAATATTTCCAACCAATAGTTTTTAGACATGTTTATATGTCATTTTTACCATTTTCATTTTAGTTTAATTCCTAGTAAACATATGTTTACCCTAACCGTGGTAAAAAATTTGTACTATTTTCACTATTCATTTTGGTACTAATTTAAGTTTAGATTATAATATAATATAAATTATTATTATTCAAACTATTTAATAAATTTTTCCAAATTCCATTCACATAATTGGAAAATTTTAAATTTAAAATTAATCCTACAGATGTGATGAGAAAACGAGGGTTTATAGAGAAAAAATGTAAAATGATATAATGTTTTTGTATCTGATATCATTATAAAAAAATTTATAATGACCTAAATTGGATTAATGGATTTATATGTCAACTAATTATAATTTAAAAATAAATTATTATATAATTTAACTTTATAAATAAATTTAATGAAAAGTTAGTTTTCAATTAAAATTCACTAATTTTTTTTGTTCATAAAAAATTCATCTATTGAAAAATTATAAAAAATTAATGATAAATATAATTTGGACACGATGATATGAAAAATTAATTTAATTTTTCAAATAAATTTTCTAAAATTTAAAAACATTAAATTTAAAACAAAACCTACATATCTAATTAAAATGAAGGTTTTCGAGAAATGTATTTTCCAAGTATAAGATAATTTTATGTTAACTCTATGTCTAATAATATTCAAGGTGTGGATATAAATTAAAATTTATTGAAACATTATATATAAATATTATTTAAAAAATTAATCATTTTATATTATTGTTATTATTTTAAAAGGGAAAACAATTTGTATTTTAAAATAGTTTTTTAAAAACCCATTTTTGAAACCAAAAAATAAACATATACTAAAAAACAATGTAAAGTAGACTAAAAAGTAATTAATTAGATTAAAAATAGATAAAAATTGCTTATGTTACATTAAAACATATTCAAAAAATGTTTGTGCATTTAAATTAAATATTTTAATTATGATAAAATCTTGTTTTAAAAGAAATCATAATTTTTTACAATTTAGTAAAAAATTAATATTTTCCAAAAAGTCCCAAAAAATCAGTAAAAGTAAATTTTCATATTATGATTCCAAAAATAAAATTATTTTTATTAAATTAATAATGTAAAATTTAAAAAATGGATTATAATATTATTTTTATGAATATAAATAGAAAATATTTTTTGATGAAACATATTTTAAAAAAATTAATTTACTTTACTAAAAATTATTTTTTTAATTTACAAAAAAATTATAAATAAATTATATTATTTCAAACATATATATATAGATATATATATTTCATAAAGTATATAATATTATTCAAACCCTCCAATTTAATGAATATGTTTAACGGTTATATATATCATGGGTCATTTATGCTTGGCGCAACATGTTGAATATGCAATAGGGCATAAAAATATAGACGTTGTGTGCACCACAAGATATTTAAGAGATTTCATTTATTTAAACATAATATATATCATAATTTATCTTGGTATTACATTCTCATCTAAGATTAGTGTTTCATTACTTTTATTCTATCAGACATAATTTTCTTTTTTCTTAAATATTAGGGTATTACGCCCACCTCAAATTTAATAAATTGCATCCTCATAATTTTAAATTTATCTCAATAATCAGAAGGTTGATATTTTAAAATACTATTTAACCCACATTGTAAAATGGGACCACAAAAAAATATTCTTAAAAAAGTAAAAGGGGTGTATGATGGTCATATAAAATAACAAATAACTATGTTTCTATGTAGATGAACATTGGTGATAAGTAATGATATGGATTTGGAGGAAAAGAATAAATAATTCAATAGATTAATATAGGTTATTAATTACATGAAATTGAATTATAAATGAAAATTTTAGGGCCGCCAAAACATTAATGTGTAATGATCGATATAACTATTGGTTCATCCGAAATGAAGGTACATGGATAGAATTTTTTTAAAGATCCTTTTCCCAGAGTTGAGGAATTATTATACCATCCAGACAACGAGAATATGTAAATATACTTACAAGATTAGAATAATGTCTTCCTTTAATCAATTTACACCATAATCTCATATTTTTCTCCCAATTATGTGTATCTAGGATAAATTTTTCTTCCATGAATCACTAAAATAATCTTTTAACAACCACATATACATAAAAGTGATAACAAGATATTCCTCATTTATTTAGACATTAACAAAAAAATGGTAAACACGTATTAATATAACATCAAAAAACATAATAATTTATACATTAATCTCTAAATTTCAATAGTAATACCCAAAGTTAAAATAAAATCATTCCATAAATAATTATCATTAAAATCATTTAAACATTTACTAACTAGGTTTGAAACCCAATTATTAGATGGATTTAATTAAATAGAATTCCAAGATAAATAAACAATTATTCTTCAAATAAATTCACATTTTTTTCGAAATAAGCTTTCTATGTACCTATAAAAATTTAATAGTAAACAGGATATATATATATGCCAGTGGTTGGTGACACACCCTCATCACCTGTTGGTTATGCGTTTAAGACCAACGACCTTTCTGGATGCGACGGGTTGCCACCTGACCTATGAGTTGTCCCCTTTTTGAAACATGAGGAAAATAATTCATACCTAAATAACACCTCATGTAGATCCTCAGGTTTAAGAATTCCCTAATAGAATAAAAAATATCTCATAATGTCATTAATATCCTCAAATGTTTTACTACATAAAATCCTCAAATGAGTTGTTTAAGAATTTTAACTTATTATAATTTTTAATATTATATATATATGATATTATCCATAAATCATAATATAACCTCACATGAAAAAATGGTGAAATAAAAATTTATATAAATTTTTCGTTTGATACCAAATTTACCATCCTTGAACTCATACTCCCAGATCTGGTGATTAATTCATAATCTTTACAATTTAGATGTTGATATAGATAAATTTGGCTCGATTTACTTATATCAAGACCACATAATATCAAATGGAAAACATTTATCACTTAAATTATCATGGATATATTTAGTTTATAGTTTTATAGATTCTGGAAAACCCCTTACATAAACAATTTCCATGAATTTAAAAGATCATTTCTCCCAATTAACCCAAAATTTATTTTTTCACAGTAAGAAATTATCATTATCCATATGAAATACTTTCAAGATACACTTCATTAAACCACATTATTTTTAACCTATGTAAAAGGAAACATAATAAGGGTGATCTCAAATGCCCAGTAAGGGAAAAAATACTAATTAAAAAATGAATTTCATCAGTGAGAATAAGAATAACACATGGTTATGATGTCATATTCAAAGTGAATATGTATAACATATGAATATTCATACCCATTAATACCTGGATGATCAAACATGAATACATGGAATAAGGAATTAACAAAGGATAGATTCATAAGAATCAATAATCATGATCCATGCACTAGTGGAAAAAACGTTTAACATGTCGGTTCTATATAACTGACGTGAAAAGCTGTAAAAATTGATTTATCACCTCGGTTATAAAATAAAGGATGTGATATATCGATCAGGATCCATTTTTTACATTGGTTATTTTATAACCGACGTGATATATACTGATATTAGGTTTTTCACATTGGTTATAAAAACCCAATGTAAAAATAGATTCTAGAGCACTTTATCACGTCGGTTTTTTAACCGACGTGATAAAGAAAAGCTTGACGCTTCATCATGTCAGTTATAAAAAACCGACGTCATGAAGCTCCATTTATAACATCGGTAATAAAATAACCGATGTTATAAATTTTTTTCTACGTCCATTATTAAATAACTGATGTTATAAACATCAAAAAAATAGTTTATCATGTCAGTTATTAAATAGATGAAGTTATAATGCTTTTAAATGATTTATCGTGCCCCGTATTCAGTCATTAATTTTTCTTCAATCGGGTGACCTGTGACTCATCTCCACCACGTGGAAAAACTAGAAAGGACTCTTCTAAGTCATTACCTCCAGCCTCATTTTTCCAACATCATTCATCATCTTTATTGTCACATGATCTATCAAGTTGACTCGCAACACTCAAGTAATCCTCACACGGCTCAGCTTCAGTTATTATTTTTCACGATGCCCTAATCTAATTTTTTGAGATGTTATTTTTCAATCTTTGTTCTTTCTGTCATGGTAAGTTTCATAGTGGTCATTTATACAATTAAAAATTCTTTTCTGGGAAAATAAACCATGGAAGTGATATCATGCATGTTTAAAATTTCTGTTTTTTTCGGTGTGTGCGTGTACAGAGGGTGTCCAAGGGGGTGAGGGGATATCAAAGTAGGTGGGGGTGTCTAGGGCGTGGGGGATGTCTAGGGGGTGGGGTGTCCAGGGGGTGTCAAAGAGGGTGGGGCGGCATCCAGGGGGTGCGAGAGCTGTGCAAGGGGGTTGGGGTGTCCAAGGGGGTGGGGGGGATGTCAAAGGGGTGGGGGTGGTGTCTAGGGGGGTGTGGGGCTGTCCAAGGGGGTTGGGGGTGTCCAAGGGGGTGGGTTGGTGGTGTATTGGGGTTGAGGGGGCTGTCCAGAGGGTATAGTGGTGTCCAAGGGGTGGGGGTGGTGTCCAGGGGGTGAGTGGGCAGTCCAAGGGGGTAGGGGGTGTCAAGGGGTGGGGGTTGTCTAGAGGGGTGGGGGTTGTCCAGGGGGTGGGGGATGTCCATAGGGGTAGGGGATGTCCAGAGGGTCAGGGGGGGGCTATCTAGGGGGTGGGGGTGTCTACAGGGTTATGGGTTGCTATCCAAGGGGGTGGTGGTGTCCAGGTGGTGTCCAAGGGGGTGGGGTGGTGTCCAGATGGGTGAGGGGGCTTTCCAATGGGGTACGGGTGTCCAGGGGTGGTGGTTGTGTCGAGGGGGTCAGGGGTGGTCCAGGGGATTGGGGTGTCCAAGGGGTGGGGGTTTCTAGGGGGTGGGGGTGTTATGGGGGGTGGGGGGCTGTCTAGAGGTTTGGGGTTGTCCAGGGGTGGGGCTTTCCAGAGGGGTGGGGGGTGTCGAGAGGGGTGGGGGATGTCCAGAGGGGTGGGGGTTGTCTAGGGGGTGGGGGTTGTACAGAGGGTTGGGTGGTTGTATAATGGGTAGGGGGTGTTCAAGGGTGTGGGGGTGTCCAGAGGGTTGGGGGATGTCCAGGGGGCTGTCCTGAGGGTTGTAGGTGTCTAGGGTGTTCATGTGGGTGGTCGGGGGGAGTCTAGGGGTGTTTGTGTGGGGGGGGGGGGTCCAAGGGGGTGGGGGTGTCGAAGGGGTGGGGGCTGTCCAAGTGGGTGGGGGAATTTCCATAGGGTTGGGGGGCTGTCTAGGGGGTGGGGGTTGTCCAGAGGGTTGGGGGTGTCCATGGGGTGTCCAAGTGGGTAGGGGTGGGGGTGGTTTATATGAGGTGTGGGGGTGTCCAGGGTAGGTGGGGGCTTGTCTAGAGGGGTGGGGTGGTCTAGGGGGTTCGGGGGCTATTCAGAGGGGTGGGTGTCCAGAGGGTTCGGGGGCTGTCCAGGGGGTGGGGCTGTCTAGAGAGGTGGGGGACTGTCCAAGGGGGTGTCCAAGGGGGTGGGTGTGGTCTCTAGGGGGTGGGGCTGTCTAGATGGGTGGGGGTTTTCTAAGGGGGTGGTGGTGTACAGGGGGTGTCCAAGGGGGTGGGGGTGGTATCCAGGGGTGGGGTCTATCCAAGGGGTGGTGGTGTCAAGGGGGTGTCCAAGTGGGTGGGGGTGGTGTCTAGGGGTTGGGGGTGGTGTCCAAGGGGGTAGGGGTGTCCATGAGGTGGGGGTGGTGTCCATGGGGTGGGGGTGTTGTCCAGGGGGTGGGGGTTGTCTAGAGGGGTGGGGGCTATCTAGATGTTTCAAATCGTTGGGATATGTGTAACTATCACTTTCCCATACACGGGACCAGAGGATACTTGTTGAGTTTGATGAGAATGATATTACTGGAGGTCCAAATGCAAAAGATTTTAAGAGTTTTGTATCAAATCAGGGTAAGAGAAAGGTTAGAAATTTTTATGATGACTGGAGAAGTGTGGAAAAAGTGATAATATCTCAATTGTGGGAGACTATTTTGGTAAGATCTTTTTCTATTGTTTTACTATTCTTTAAATTTATTTAGTATATATATTATGTTTAACCTATTCTTTATCAGATGACATTTGATATTCCTGGTGCTAGAGGAGTCAGGAAGAAATGCTTATCGATTTCTTCTAGGAGATGGAGGAATTTCAAATCAACCCTATCATTTGATTACATTTTTGGTCATAGGAGTCATGAAAATCCATGTCATATATATCCTTTCATAGATGAAGACACATGGAGAGATTTTTTTCAAATTAAAGAAAAGATTCATTTTTGGTAAGGGCAATGTAAAATTTAATATGATTTATTATATAAATGATCTTATTAATGTTTTGTTAAATATTTATTATTATTAATTTATAGAAAACAAGGAAATCTCATAAAGAGATCCAATCTAAAAAAGTATACCCTCGTAGTTTATCTTAGGGAGGGTATACATTATTGGATGAACAAATGATGGTGGAAAAATTAAAAAAACTGAGAGCTGAGTCTTCAAGCTCTGGAGAGGTGGCCCCTCCATCCCCTCCATCTAGACATGAATAATGGAAGAGAGATCAGATGGAAAAAAGGGGAAATATCTTTGAGAAGATTCAAGAATCGTAGGTGAGAGGATTGTAAGATATCTTTTTTATTTATTAAAGATAACTGGATTCTTCAAATAGTTTCAATCGTTACAGAAATTTTCAATTAATTATTATAGGATTATCTTGAGAAGAAATGCTCACAAGGGGTATTTACAGCTTCTAGGAGGAATGATATTTTATCTACAAAAATTGTAAAGTCCAAACATCCTGGTTGTGTTCAAGGATATCTGACAGGTGTCTCGATAATAAAAGTGTTTCCACGTTCTTCAACTTATTCCATTGAGGGTTTTTATAAAAAAAATATAATCCTTTGAGGATGAAGTTCATAAGGTTAATGCGATGATGGTGGAAAATATTATAGCGTCGCTACATTCTTTGTTTGCAGATATGCAAAGAAAATTTTAGACTTCAGCTCCCACTCATCCACCTCCCCCGAAAGACCCCATTATTTATCCTCCACCACTACCAGTAGCTCCCACTCTCCCACCTCAGCCCGCAGACTCCATTTTTTATCCTACTCCTCCATTGCTACTTCCTACTTATTTCAAGTTGTATGTTGATGATCCTCAACATCATATTGTTGCATATGGGCTGGTATATTGTATAGGAGATATAGTTCATCATTAACAGTTAGAGGTAGAGAATCATAGGGTCACTGTACATGATATTACAGATAGATCAGCATGAGTACCATTACCTATATATTTGGTGACAAAAATTTGACATAGTATTGAACATTTTTTAATTTGTCCATCTAGACTTCTGTGACTCCTTACCATAGATGAATGTTTGTTATATCTTCTATTTTATTTTTTTATTTTATTTTATGTATCATTTGAAAACTAATATATTTATCTATTTATTATTATAGGAATACATCAAAGGTTAAGAAATATTGTATACACTAAAACAAAGAAAAATGGCAATGACATTAGATACAGATTCTAGTAGCCCTGAAATATTGTCAAGATATTCAAATTTGTTGGCAGATCATTATGAGTTTCCAATGGGAGATCATGTTTGTGGACGTAAAATAACTGTGGGGATTTTGAAAACATATATCATGGAGCTTGTTACTAAAGATAAGTTGGGAATCAACGTGGTGGAATTTGTTTCCATGTAAGTCTTAACACCTTTTCCCGACATTATATTTTTTAAAAATGTATACTTATATCTATTTTGTATTAGGTATCTTTATAACATTTCTGAGAAGAATTAGCGGATAGAGGTATATGGATTCACGGACCCAAATTTGATTTCCCTGAAGCACATGCATTGGATGAGGAACAAAGAATGCTTTATTTTTCTGAAATATTTAAATAGAATATAGTCACACAATTTTGGATGATGGATTTTTGTGAGAGGTATGAAAAACATCTCTGGAAAAGAGTTCATTATCTTTTTACATAAAAACCCAGTAACCTTAAATTTTCATTTATCAGTGATCATTGGATGTTAGGTGTTTTTTCCCAAGGGAGAAAACAATTAATTGGATATGCTCTGTCCATGGAGATGTGTGGGAAAGTTTTAAGGATATATCGAAAAAGTATGTTTCAATTTCTCAATAGTTTTATATATTATAATGAATTTAAAATTTATCCCATTCATATTATTTTCTGACATGGGATGGGTCTACTTTCAGAAAAACACAAATAAAAGGAGTGTGAAGATCAAATATTTAAATATAAAGGTAAATATCCATTTATAATTTGTACTTTTTGATTTATTACATAAAAATAATATATAAAATTTCCACTCATTCAAAGAGAATTATCATGAACAATAAGGCATCACCGAATGAGGATATTATATGTTAATATTTATGTATGAACTACTTCCAACTGGAATAGTTGTGATCTATGACCTGGTGTGATTTCCTTTTAAACATTTCCATAATATTTCATTTCATTTATTCATTATACATGTTAACTACTATCCTTTTAATTTTTATCTATTTGATGACCCTCAACCATATAGTTCTCAAGAGGTCAAACACTTACAAGTGGAATGGTCAAATTATTTAACAACTTTGATTGGATTTTAGTTTGTTAGAAGTGTGAAATGTAATTTTGAATATTTTCATTATAATGGTGTATTTGGTAGTAATTTATGTCGGATTTAGTTTTTTAAGTCGACATTGTATGTTTTTAAACTCATATATGTGAATGTTAATTTTTTATCTACTTATTTTTTTGGTCTACCTATGATGGTTTTTCTAGTATGCATTCTGGTCTATGAGGTTCTAAGGGTGGGGGTGTTTTTAGTGGGGTGGGGGGTTTCCAAGTGTGTGGGAGGGCTGTCCAGTGAGGTGGGGGGTTTCCTGGGTGTCCATGAGAGTTGGCGGACAGTCCAAGGGGGTGGGAGCATTTTCAGGATAGTGGGAGGCTTGTCCAGTGGAGTGGGGGCTGTCTAGGGGTGTCTAGGGGTGTGGGGGTGTCCTGTGAGGTGAGTGGGGTTTTTGGGGCTGTGGGAGGGTTTTCTAGTGGGTGGGGTGTCTAGGGTGTCGATGGGGATGGGGGGAAGTCCATGTGGTGAGAGCATTTCCAAGAGGGTGGAAGGAATTTCTAGGGGAGTGGGGGATGTCCAGGGGTGTGGCAGTGTCATATGGGGTGTGGGAGGCTTCTAGGGGTGTGGGAGGGTTGTCTAGTGGTGTGGGGTATCTAGGGTGTCCAGGGGGTTGGGGGAAGTTCAAGGGGAGGGAGGGTGTCCAGGAGGGTGGGAGGACTGTCCCAGCGAGTTGGGGATGTACAGGGGTTGTCCAGGGATGTGGGGGGTGTCTAGGGGTGGGGGGGGGGGGGTTGTCCAGGGGTGTGGGGGGTGTGTCCATGGTTTCCATGAGGGTGGGGGTGCTTTGTGGGGTGAGGGGGGTTTTCAGTGGGGTGTGGGATGGCTGCCTAGTGGGGTGGGGGTGTTCTGGTTTCCATGGGGGTGGGGACAGTCCAAGGGAGTGGGAGGGTGTCCAGTAGGGTGTGAGGGATTTCCTGGAACGTGGGTGTATTTCTAAGGGTGTCCAGGGGTGTGGGGGGTCTAGTGGGGTGGGGAGGGGGCTTCCAGGTGTTCAGGAGGGTTGTCTAGTGTGGTGGGGTGTGTTTGGGGGTTCTTGGGGTGTGGGAGGGATGTTAGTGGTGTGGGAGTTCCTTCCAAGGGTTTGGGTTTCCCAGAAGGTTGGGGCAATCCAGGGGTGTGTGGGAGGGGCTATCCAGTGGAGTGGGGAGTTTTCTGGGGTGTGGGGGTCCATAGGAGTAGGGGTGTCCAGAAGTGTGGTAGGGCTATCCAAGAGGGTGGGGGGTTTTCCAGGGGTGTCTATTGCGGTGGGGGTTTCTAGGGGTGTGGGTGGGATGTCTAGTGGGGTGCGAGGGGTGGGGAGAGGGGTTTTAGTGGTGTGGGAGGGATTTCCAGGGGTGCGGGAGTGTTGTACAGGGGATGGGGGTGTCTAGGAGGGTGGAGGTTGTCTAGGGGTGTGGGGGATGTCCAGGGGTGGGGGCTGTCCAAGGGGGAAGTCCAGGGGTGTGGGGGTGTCCAATGGGGTACAGATGTCCAGGGGTGTAGTGGGGGTTGTCCAGTGGTGTGGGGGGGTTATGGTCTGGTTTTGGTCGGGTTTTGTTCTATTTTTGGTCTAGGGGTGTCTAGTGGGGTTGGTGTATCTAGGGGTGTGGTGGGGGCTGTCTAGTGGGGTGGGGGGTTCTAGTATGGTTTTGGTTAGGTTTTGGTTTGTTTTTTGGTCTAGGGGTGTCTAGTTGGGTGGGGGTGTCCAAGGGGTGGTGGGGGTTGTCCAGTGAGGTGGGGGGGGTTCTAGTCTTGTTTTGGTTGGGTTTTGGTTTATTTTTGGTATGGGATGTCCAGTGGGGTGGGGGTGTCTAGGGGTGTGGTGGGGGCTGTCTATTGGGGGGGTTCTGGTCTAGTTTTGGTCTGTTTTTTGTCTATTTCAAGTTTTCTTTTGGTAGGACATAGAAGTGGTTGATCAGTTTTATTTAAAAAAAATGTTTTTTATGTAGGTTATTTTATAACCGACGTAAAAAATCATGGGGATTGGTTTTTACATTGATTATTTGAAAACCAATGTAATAAATGCATCAGAAATGGTTTTTTACATGAGTTATTTCATAAACGATGTAATAAATGTAAAGGAATAGTTGTTTACGTCGGTTATAAAATAACCAACATAGTAGATATGTTTTCACGTCAGTTATTATTTAATCTACGTGGGAAACAGATTGCCAAATAGGTTAATCATGTCGGTTATGAAAATAACCAACGAGATAAATTCTTTGGAGGAGTAATTTATGACGTCGGTTATATAATAACCGACATGAAAGAAAATATAACACGTCGGTTATAAAATAACATACGTAATAAACCATGACTCTGAAGCATTTTCCACGTCAGGTTTTATGCAACTAACATAAAAAATGCTTCGGATTTGTGTTTATTACGTCTGTTTTAAAATAACAGACTTAAAAAATGTTTATAACTTCTCCTGTAATAACGTTGGACAAAAGCCGATGTAAAAAATAAAAAATAACCACTGTAAATAACATTTTCTGCACTACTAAGGTGATATCTATCTTGATCAAATGAAACATCATAAAAGTATGGAATGAATTGACAAAACGTATTGGTATCTTGGGACATCATATTCATAAAACACATACAAAAAACTTACAATTGTAATAACCACATGACTAATTTAAAATATAATTATCCAAAGAACATAATAATTTCCCAATGAGTTGGAGTATTATATTGGCGCAACCATATTATAAGCTAAAATAGGGTCACCTAACACTTTTTGGGCTCACCCATCATATATAATTTACAATAACCACAACATTAATAAAGTACATAGAGATTTCATTTCATTATAGAACACATAGAAACAATCATTATTATTTCCTAACATTACTATAACATGAAATTAATATGGGATTCATGTAAATATCTTTAAATCATTACTAGCTCATGTAATATAAATGAGTTATATAACAATATCTTTGAAACATGATTTACATATGGAAAGGAAATAGGTTCCATAATAGTTTCTTTACGATAATCTTAATCCATCTAAAGAAAGAATGAGTATGGTAGCATTACAAAATACACTTGTTAGAGAAAAAATAACTACTTGTATTGTTGATGTTAATGAATGGAAATACCCATAAAATATGAATAAATAATTTTTGGAAAAAATACCATTTTCACTTCAAAAATCACTTTTGAAAATGTTTTTAAAAATTAACAAAATATTTAAAAAAATCCATTTCTTTGAAAAATATTTTGGAAACATCAATAAGAAAGCATCTAAAAATCAATTAAAACATTTTTTTGAGGAAAATATACATTGCATTTAAAAAAATTAAAAAATATTGAAAATACATTTATTATAAAATAACCTTGAAAACATATAGATAAATCTTGATCCTAACTAATGGTCAAGAAAAAATAAAAAAAAATCTTGTATGAGTTAAAACAAAGATTCGTTTCAAATATTCATTAAAATAGTAAAGGGAATTATTTTGGAAAATACCAAATTATTCCTTTGAATATAATTTTTAGAAAGAAAATATTATGTAAAAATATATTTAATAAATAAATTAAAAAATGTAAATAAAATTTGAACATATTTCTTAAACATATGGTTTTCGTATAAAATATTTTTTTACATAAGATGGAAATGATGTTTGATTTTATTAATAACATTTTTTCAATTATTCAGAGTAAAAAAATTATAGAAAATGGTAAAATTACATGAAAATATGATGAATTACCATAGGATAATAAAAATAGTGATAATTATTGAGAGTTAGATCGTAATATTTCAACATAGGATACTTAATCATAAAAAGTACAAATAACCAATGAAATTTTAATATAAAACTTTTACAACTTTTGTAACATTGATTCAAAAGAACAATGAATGGATAACATTTAATGAAACTTAAAAATAAATTATAATAAATAAATTCAAGATATTACATGCTAAATGGGTTTTATATACTCATCGTAAAATAATATAGGTTTAAAAAAATACATAAGTATCAATGACGGAAATTTGGGACAAAAATCCCTAATCATTTTTATAATATACTGAATCATAATATGCAATAAATCATAACAAAAAATGAAACATTAAAAATAATTACCCAATTTTTATTCATGTCATTTATTTTAAAATGGTTCGTATAAATAAAACACTAAAAAAATAATTAGTGAATATCATATATGTCTCACACAAGTAAAAGTGATAGGATAAAAACCATTACCACAAGTTTCATTTTCCCAAATTTTTTTATCTTCTTGAATTATAAACATATGATAGTTATTAAATTTCCTAATTTTTTTAGTTTAATATTCCTTTTATTTCACTTATTACCGTGTTATATATGATTTATTTTTCAAATATATTTATTTCAGATATTTTGACAATATTTGGATTATGTGTCAACATTGAATTTAGTAGGTCTAGTATGGTTATATAGATCAGTATATAAACATATAAATAATAATAATCATGGCATAATTATCATATATTTACATCAATTTTATTTTTAAACCAAATAATGAATTATTATAATGAAAAATGATGTATGTAATGATCATAGAGACGGTAGGTCGAATATATGAATGAGTAACATTTCCATATTTCAATGATCATTATTGAAAGGTGATAATAATTATTTTAACTTTATCTAATTATTATAAGATAATATATACCATGATATTTCATTTAATATTATTTTATATATCATCCATGTGGTGTAGTGAATAAAATAGAGTCACATCACTTCATGAAGGAGGTAGTCCACATGTTCATGGAAAATGTTATCCTCTTTTTAGTGTGAAAAGAAAATTATATATTACATTTAAAAAATGATAAATATGTCACTACTATAAAAAGTATTTCATTATTTACATATATTAATTAACAGTATGCTTAACACCTTCCATGTAAAGTGTTAGAGAAAAAGGAATCACATCTCTTTGTGAGGCGGTATTCTGTCATACATGCGAGCGACATTATCATATCTCATATGAAATGAAAGGTAAAAAAGATATATATGATATAATTATTATAATGGTATGTATATATTATAAATATCATATATATATATATATATACTTTATTGTCCTCAACATACCCAACCATTAAATGTGGATGTGGAAGAATGAATGAGATCAGTTCACGAGGTAGTTGTCCTCCATAGACACGAACAATTATTTGATATCTCATTTGATAGAAGAGGAGATGTTTGTTGGTCATGAACATATTAGAATAGAATCCTACTATATTGATGATACTTATGATATTAAATAAAAATTATTTAATAATAATTAAGGGATTTGTAGAAAGAAAAAATATAAAGACGCTCGTTGAAGAACATTACTTATTCTTCATGTATCCCCCTTTGGTTTGCATTAAAGCCTTGCTAGGTTGGATTTATAACCATAATAAAGATTATAGAATGATATAAATGATGTTGGAAAGTTATTTGGGTACATATTTTTCATTTCTAAGAGGTTTAAAGTTGTTAATAATATAGGATAGGGGTGACCTTATATAAGTGGAGAGGACTCACATCATATTTTTGAAAAGAAATGAGTTCTCTAATGTTTTTCATTTGTTAAAGGGATAAAAAATAGTCTATTATAAAAACCTAGTGTCTGAATGGTCATAATAATTACATATAATAGATTTTATACAAGAGTTTAGATCATTAATACCCATAACGTTTTTGATTAACCCCTGGTAAACCCATTTTTACCTTAACCTCAGTAAATAATTTTTACTCTTTTACTATTAATTTTTGTGAAAACTTATGTTGAAATTATTAGATAATATAAATTATTTGGATTACAAATATGGAATTAATTTTTATAAATTCAATTCTCATAAGTTTCAATATTTAATTTAAAATTAATCTTGCAGATGCGACTAAAAAGGGAGTTTTTAAAGAGAAAAATTTCAAAAGTTTACAATGTTTTTATTTATAATATCATTAAAATTTTGATTAAAATAACCATAATTGTATTAATATAATTATAATTGAAAATATTATACTATAAAGTAAATTTAAAATAAAATTTAATGTTATAACCAATTTAAATGAAATTCAAGATATTATTAAAAAATCAATATTTTTCACTATTCATCAAAAAATTAATCTTTTGAAAAAGTTCCCAAAAATTCACCCTAATATAATTTTGAAATTATTATTATTAAAGTAAATAATATACATCAAATAATTTTAAAAAAATTCCAAAAAAAATCTAATCATACGGTGAAAACATTGGTTTTCGAGAAGTGTATTTTCCAAGCACAATATGATTTTATATTAACTCAATGTTTAAAAATAATCATGTTATAAATATAAATTAAAAATTATTGAAATTTTATATATATTAATTTAATTTAAAAAATTTATTATTTTATTTTATTTTAATAAATTAAAAACTAGAAACATTAGGCATTTTAAAACTATATTTAGTAAACCAATTTTTTAAAACCAAAAATTAACTTTTACTAAAAACCAATGAATATTTGACTAAAAATTTATTTAGTACATTAAATATATATAAATAGTACTTATGTGACTTTCAAAAATAAGAAAGAAATTATTATTTACTTTTAAATTTCTTAATTTATTGTGTTGAAAACATAGTTTTCCAAAAATTAGTATTTGTTACTATTCCATAAAAAATCAATATTTTCTAAAAAGTAACTAAATTTCACCCAAATATAAATTTGATATTCCAATTCCAAATATGAAATTAATTTTTTTTTTAAATTATAAAAGTTCCAATAAATTTGTTCTAATATTTATTTAATGGAAACCGATAAAAAATAATTTTTGAAAAAAAAATATTTTTGAAGGATAAAATCTCCTTACTATAAAATTATTTATTACTTACTAAATATTTATTAATAATTTATGTTGAGTAATATATATATATATCAAAAATTATTTCATCCTATTATTACCATAAAAATTAATGTCTATAAAATAATGTTTATATATATATATCATGGGTCATTTAAGCTCGATGTTGCTTATTGAATATCCTATCGAGCATAAAAGTATTATTGTTGTGTGTACCAAAAGATATTTAAGATATTAATTTTCTTTAAAAATTAAAACATATTATAATGTCTTGAGGAATTACATTGTCACTTAAGCAATGTGTTTCATTTATTTTATAATTTTGAAGATAATGTTATTCTCTTTAAAATCATTGGGTGTATAATTGGGTGTTGAGGAACCCATGCTACTAATTGATAGTGGATTGTATTTATAAATTTTTGTAGGTGTCCCATTAGATCACAATCATGGAAATCCTTAGGAGTTTTCTATCAAGTGTTTTTTTTCTTATTTTTGAAAAGAACCCACAACACTAGTGTAAATCACTAAGAGGGGATAAATTAGTGATTTAATTTTTTTTTTAAGTTTTCATTCTTGAAGAAACCTCTTAACCAATTAAAGTGATAGACTATGCTGTTTTTTAAAACTCTAAAAATCACACTTTGAAAAGGATCAACATATTTATATGTTTCACCTCTCAAAAATATAAGTCTAATCCTAGTCATGATATTGATTCCCCTAAGAACATATCATCCATTATGATAAACTTCTAAATTATAATGAGTGGGTTTTATCCTTAAAATCATGGTACACCAATTTCTAGAAATAATGTATTCCCTTTCAATATAGCTATAATAATTTTAAAATGTTTTTTCATGAATAGATAGTCCTTTATTAAATAATACTACCATCAAGTTTTTATGTACTGTAAGTCATTTTTCTTTTTCTTTTGCAAGTGAAGTAGAAAATATATTTTTCTTCATATACCTTCCCACTAGTAATAAATTTCTATATACGTATTGTTCAATGAATATTATCTTATTATAATATTTTTATAGCACTATAAACATTATATCTTCTGATGTTAGTTAATCCCTCTCAAAATTAAAATTTAAATTTTGAAATATATACAGTTAATTATATATAAATTCTCTCAACATCTTCTTTTTATTTTACCTATATATTATCACCTATTTTACTTTAGTTTAAGTTTCAATTCAACTTAGTAATTAAATGATATATCCATTACAACATTTATAAATTTTTATCCTCAACTTTTACTTTCTTTTTCTTCCTTCACAATGAAATTAATTCTTTATAGATGAACTCATTATTCTTCATCTCTTTTGGAATCAAAAACTCTCTTTGTGATATTTAATCCAGGAAGATCTTTTTCAAAATCATTTGATTCATTTTAACCAGATTAATTTATTATATAATTCCTATATATTTCATTGATCATAAAACTTATAATTTCACAAAGAGACTGACCCTTGTGAATTCATTATTTACCCTTCCAAACTCAAAAGTTAATCTTTTGAAATATAAATTTTTCTAATTTTAGAAAAAAAAATTATCATTAGGAATTACTAGTTACTCTTAAAAAGTCTAAATGTAATCATCTGAATACCATGTTTATTGTTAAATAGAAAGAACTAATTCATACCATGTCATTATTTACTCTTTTGATGTATCAACTCACACTTTAAAAGTCTAATATTGCACTTTTGAAATTTTTAATACCCTTTTAATGTTATATAATATCCTTTCAAAGTATGGGATAAATTTTTAAAGTCATGTGTTTCCCTATAAAGTTTGAAATTCCCTTTGAAGTCATGGATTGCCCTTATAAATTATGAAATACCCTTATTAAACCATATATTACCCATATAATGTTTAGTAATACCTTTTTAAATTCAAATATTTCACTTTTATTCTCTCATACTAGTCTTATGAATTCATTTATTTTACAAGAAACTTTATTTATTACCCTTATGAAGCTATTAATTTTCCAATTTTTAGACATCTGATGACTCTTATGAAGTTATGAATACTTTGAAAAAAAATTAGTCCAAATCTCCCCATATAAAAATTCATTTCAAGATTACTTAAAAACATTTCCATACATATTCCAAACGTCTCTATACTACCAAAAATGCATCACCTCACATAGCAAACATTATTACATTTGATTTTGAATATTAATTAATCATTGAAAAAAATAAAACATAATAAAATATCCACTTCAGCACATCTATTTCAGATTTTCTAGATATAATACCTAATGATAGAGGAAATATATTCAATTTTAGATAATCAAAAACTCACCTCAGTAATTGAACAATCTCTATAAAATAACAATATCTTTCAAGATCTCAATAACTTCTAAAAAACTCTTAGGCACAAAAATCACCCCCATTGAATTTTATTAGAAACTGTTTAACATAAATAACATTCAAAATAAAAAAACATAGAAATAAATTATCATTAAATAATTATAAACCCATGTGTTAAATATAATTCTGAGAAATAATAAAATTTCACAACATTAACATGTTTTCCACAAACAAAAAAGACTTACATCTACTTCCTCACACCCTTTATTATATTGATTCCATTCTAAAAAATCAACTTATCCCATCTCTTTAATCCACTTCAAACACCACATGAGAATAAAATATTCTTATACATTTAAAAAAATATTCTTGAAATAATATATAATATATTTATGAATCAATACTAATTAGAACATTTAAAATAATTCATAAAGTATACAATTCTCACACACAAATGATTACTCCACATCAGTCCCATTTTAATTACTCTATCTAAATACATGGTCCCAATAAATAATAGTTCTGACTATCATTTATTAAAACACATGTCAATGGATATTATCTAAGAATTTCTTCCCCTATGTAAAATAATATTGGAATAAATAGATAAATATTTTCTCTGTATTTTTATCCCCTTTGGGAATAATATCTGAAGAACAAGTGAGACAAAGAAAAAATTCATCATACCATATCATTGAGAGTAATGAGATTGAACTACCATCAATAACCTCAATTTTTGAAATGAAACCTTCAATAATGATTTAGTTAACACATAATATATAATACCATTATATAGAAAAAGTTATCATATCGATATATTCTTATCCATATAATATTGGATTAATGGATATTTTAAATCAATGAAATTTAATATATACTTTTGAATATGATTTCTTGATAAATGGATAACACTTTAGTTATCATATCCCACAAGTTGTGGTATCATCACATCTACCGTGAGATTTTCCAACTAAGTCCTCATCTATATAAATTAGGTAGTGTATTGAATTTTGGAAAAAAATTATGAATCCTTAGTGCTAAGGATGTGGAATATTGATTCTTAGTGTGGTACTATATGCACATCTCACTAATAATGAGAATTCTACTCGATGTCGACTTTTATTCCTCAATATTTATGTCTAAATATGTATTTGGATGACTAAAAAATCAAGATTTATTAGTCTATAATATTTCAATATGAAATATGTTATGAATTTTATGTACCTTAGAATTTCCTTACTAACATTAAAATAACACACCTTAGGTTCAATTTTATACCTTCCACATAAAGTGAAATCATATACAATTTCTGGTCCTAATATTTTGAAGTATAAAATACCTCTAATAATCATGTGTAATTATCTTAGATAGAATAATTTTACATTATCATACTTGTAAATTTTTGTTCCCACTAAAATTGGGTTAAAACTACACTTTAATCCCTTATCTTAAACATATTTAGATGTTCCCAAACATAACTATCCATAGAAATAATGATATGATCTCCCTCTTTTGAAAAATATAATCCAAGAAAATATTTCATTTGACCAAACATTAACATTTTAAATAGATTAATAATTTATAAGTAGAACACTTCATAGAAAATTTCATCATATCTACCAAATATATTATCATCTATATAAAAAATAACATTAAGAGATAAATTTTTTTTGTCTTTGATATAGATATTTTTTACACTCATAATTTTTTGAATTCAACTACTTAAAATAGGTGTCTAACTTGTAATACCAATATCTATGAGCTTATTTACTCCCTTATAGATCCATTTTAAAATCAAAACATAGTTCCACTATTTAACAAGAATTACATTATTATGTCTCTGAATGCAAACCTCATTTCTTATGTCTCTACTAAGGGAGGAATATTTGACATCCATTAGGAATTTATTATATTTACTTTGTTCATAATTAACATGAAATTTTATTATGATCTCAATCCTATAAACTAGAGTTAAGGTATCATAAAATTCAATTCATTTAATAAGATAATTCCCTTTTCATATAATTAATGCTATATTTCTCACAATATCTCATTGTTTATTCAACTAGTTTCAGAATAATAAATTTTTAACAATAACATTAATATCATTAATCATGGGTCCAAACTCACCATTCCAATTTACTCTATCTAATTAAATGATTTATTAATAGAGTAATACATCTCTATATTCTTTAATTCTTCTTTTTCTTCACTTGGTTCAATATATAAAATCAATGAGGTATGTGTTTTCGTCATTAATTTTATTTTATTATGAAAATTATGTCTTTATTCATCAATAATGTTTTAGACCTCTACCATATTTATCATCCTTGTATTAGTCAAATGAGTTTTTTATTCATCAAATGAAATATTTTAATCGGCATATTTAATCTACACAATCTTGATTTTATCATTTTTCAAAAAAAAATCTTCTTTTAAACAAAAACTGCTTCATCGTCACATATAAAACATTATTTTTGTTATGTGTTATATTTAATTTAAGGTTTTAATAAATAAACATAAATATTATAAAAAATATTCTTTATAAACTTATTTTAATAGTGATATACACTTTTATTTAGAGGATTTCCTGGGATGATACATCAATAACTCTCTTCTTTAACTTCCCAGTATCTTCACATTCACCATTGATTACACACGAGACACCAAACACTATTAAATAATTCAAACCTGGATAATTATTATAATACATCACATATAGTGACATAAAATAATTTTTCCACTATATCCAATTGTTTTTAATATGAACTGCTACACTAACATCTTGTCTCTATAAATAT
Organism: Viscum album; assembly: GCA_963277665.1. NCBI lineage: Eukaryota > Viridiplantae > Streptophyta > Magnoliopsida > Santalales > Viscaceae > Viscum > Viscum album. Next base: position 532,223,663 of record OY728146.1, read on the forward strand.
CACAAAGCATCGTGCTCAATAAATATGGTCCAAGCCACCTATAGTAATATTATTTTATTCCATTTAGTAATAATATTTTATTTTGATATGTATGGTGCACTATGTTTATAGTTAATACCGTTCTTCTCAAAATTTTCATTAAATATTCTAGAAAAATATTTAGTGATGTTTTCTATCCAGATCATCATTATAGAGAAACCACAATCAATTTTAGTATTTCTTCAAAAAAATTTGATCATTTTTAATACCTATAATTTATGCTTCTTGAAAATAATATAATTAATATGATTAAATTTACAATAAGTAAAATAAAACAGTTATAATTGATTATTTATTGCTTCATAATCTACCCAAAAATTTCTTAATGATTGAAATTTATTAGATAAGATGATTTATTCACTACATTCTTCTATGGAGAGTTAATGATCTTTACCTTTTGGCATGTAGATCCCATCCAATTACTTTATCTAATACACATAGAAAATTTAGGAACATTACCTCCCTAGGTGAGTATACTTATGTTATTTTGGATTATATGGACATTTTTTTGATTCAAAAATTGATTTTCTTCTTTCAAACTTAGGCATTATATATTTTCAGCATCTCCAGCCTAAAATAACATTATTCTTGTTCGTTATCTTTTTTTCAAATCACAACATATCTATTTTTTACCAGTAATCAATACACCTTGAAAAATATTTCTTTACCATCATAACATAGCTATGATACACTTAAATGACTTTGTTTCAGCGCATTAACATAATCTTTTTTCTTGTATTTTGACTTCCCAATTCTAATTATTACTAAACCACCACCTAAAATTTTAAGTGTCCCATTATTTATAAAGGTAATTAAAACTCACTTGAACTTTTAAACATCTATAAAGATCATTAAGACTCATATTGAGTATGAATAACATCAATTATCCAGAATCCATAGACAGTTCCATTATAATGATTCCAGTGAAAATTCATTAATAAAAGTTTTTTATTTCATTTTTACTTATTCAAATTAGACTTATCTATTTTACAATTCATAGTAACCATGTATGGTATAATGGAAATACAATATTTAGAAAATTAATATATTGGTGAAATATTCCTAAAACTTCTTTTAATGCTTAAAATATATTCTATGACAAATATCCTTGGTTTTTTACTTCTTATGAACGTTTCTCTTTTGAGTGAACTAAATACCCCTAAAACATGTCCTCCAAAGACTTATATACTAAATAAGGTATTTTAAATTAGATCAATACATTATTGTATGTGAACAAATCCTCCATAGTTACAATAGTACACTAATAAATAAAACATTGTAATAAAAACAACATGTTTTCTAAAAGATAAAACCTTCCCTTTTTCATTTTTGATTCATAAATATTGGAAGATTTCATTGAACCAAAATTATTGTAGAATTGAAAAAATATCCTCTTAATTCAATAATTATTTCTATAATTTTTGGATGTAGTTTGTGTTGAAGTATTTTTTATTCTATATTAATATAATTTCAAGATGCCATAGAGTCATTTCTATTTTCTGACTACATTTTTTTATTCAGTCATACCATTAATTTTTACTTACTCGTATCTCATTCATGATATTTTATATTATTTGAGTGTGATATTTATACATGATCTTCAACCTAAATATTTTTTGAAAACTCATTATCTTCCATATCATTTTCTTCATTGCTTTATCCAAATTCTTAAACAGAGTTCTTGAAGTTGAAAATAAATTTTTTCAGTTCCATTTTAGACAACAAAATATTTTGTGAAAAAATTAATAGATACTTACCTTTTTTCATTCACTATTTCTTCTATTTTTTATTATTAAATATTCTCATCATTAAGAAACATCATTAAACCGTCAATCTATTTTAAAAACCAGAATATTTCTTTTATATGAATAGATTCTTTATTTCTTGAAGAATCATTAACTCTATTAAAATTTTTTTTTACATCCTATAGTATTGAGATATTTTACAGAAATTCATTTAATTATCTATTTATATAAATTAAATATATGTTTCTTATTCCCTCCCAGAATCACTACTTTCATCACTACTTAAATACTTCTCATTCACATTAGCAATAAGTAATTTTTCATTAATATCCTTAGAATTATAAATATACCCTTATTCATTAATTCGTGCACAATCATCTCAATTAGAAAATAAATTTATATTTCTAAATTTCAATAAACATATTTACCTTTAATTTAGATGAAAACCTTAAATTTTAAGTATTTATTTCTTTCTTCTTAGATTATGTTCTCGTTATTTAATCTTGGTATTTATTATCATCTTCTTCTTTAAATATTTGGCAATTTAATTAAAAATTTATAATTTCTCAAAAAATGTAACATTTCAATGAAACGTTCCCCTTTAACATTTCCTTTCCTTTTTTCCCACACATAGAGACAAGAGAAAAATATTTATCAATTTTTATACTGACATTTGTTTATAAATTTGAACATCTCAATTCATCTTTATCAATATTCTTACCACATTTCTCTTTATTTGAGGATTTAAAAGAGATTTATTTTTTATTCATACCCTTATTTTTAAAAATTCATCCCTTCATCATCTCAAAAGTAATAGAAATAACATGTATATAATCTAGAAGAAGTTAGAAAAAATTTCGATCTTTATGTTTTGAGGTGCGGTACAAAACATTGGCGGTAGAATGAAAAAACATTTCTCAATTACTATTAAATCCTATAACTTGTTAACATAGCTTATAACTATACTCATAGTTTCAATGTCCCTTATGAATAATTCATCTATAGTTTCATCATACTATATCACAAGGTCTTCATACATCAATATACAAATTTTAGTTTTTCTTACATTAACTTTTTCTTTACTTCACAATTATATTATAGTTTGTACCATATTCCTTTAGATATATTGATTCCTCTAACTTTAAAAAATAAATTCTCTGATAAAGAATAAAAAATTGAATTTTGGGAATATCCATAATTATCAGGATTTTTTTTAACATTTACTATCATGGAAACACCTTTACAATGAGGGTTAAATCCATCAGTTACATCCTCTAATATATTAAAGATGGTTGGTAAAATATAAGTTATCATCTGATCCTTCCAAATATATTAATTTTCCCATAAAACATGGGATTCCCTTAGTTTTCATTAAATTTTGATTTTTTATAATCTGTTTCAAATAATTCATTGAATGAATCATCAACCATAGAGAAAACTTTTTCCTTAAGATCCAAACAATGTAATATTTTTTGATTGAACCAGGCTATGATTCCATCTCAAAATAACCCTATGAATTTGTGTAAGTCACAAAGATAAGATTTTATGTTGTGATTTAATTATTTTCAAGTTATCATCTAGGGAAAAATCTTTATTTCCTATTAAGTTGATCTACTAACTTGATGTACAACAAAACCACAAGAACATATAGACAAGGCTAAGTTGATTTACAAGTTATAGCTCTAAAAATGAGAAGACTAATCCTTTGAATAATATACATTTTCCAGAGATAATATGATCCACTATTTTAAATATTTGGATTTCAATGAGTAGGGTATATCATTGAAGTCCCATTACACTAAAGACTCTTGATAGTATATGTGCTTCCTGCATGGCTACAAAAATAATAAATGTTTTTTAACAATAGGAAATTCTTCTAACAAATTGGACTACCATCATATTATTTTTGTGTTTTATATTCTTCTTCTTCATCTACATGCACAAAAATAAATATATTCTAACACATATTCATCCTCCCTCTTTAATAATTTCCTTATATATTCTATTTATTTCATATTATCATCTCATAATTTTACGCAACACTATAAGTATTATGTGGTTACTCGAGTATAAAATACATAAATATAATATTATTTGAGATGAATATTAAACATATAAATAAATTAATCACACACCAAAACCATAAGGTTTAATTGTATTTTGATTCTAGATAAATAAAGATATTATTTCATAAAGGGTATTCAACATATCCCGAAATGAGATTCTCTAAGTATACCCTTCTTACACATACCCTACTTCAACCAATTTGTCATAACCTAGGGAAAACAAAAACATAAGAATTGGTGAGATTAGATTATCATTAAGGGTAAACATGGTAGATATCAATCTATGATCATATAAAGGTATAAGATAGGGATACAAGTTTGGTATCTTGATCAAAACTTATAAAAATTCATACCCAATTAGTAATAGATCTTAAATAATGAGCCATGGAATAAAAAAATTTTCTAACAAAAGATAAAAGTCTTAAGACTCTGAAATAATAAATAATTATCCTTGATATATGATAGAATATCATAAAAAAGAATTTAGACAATCCTGATATTATAACATTTTAAATAAGTTTAAAAGTAACATGTTCAATCATTAAGTTAAATACATGAAATCAGGCCCTCGCGTACCCTTATAGACATTAAACCACGCCCATACATAATTTTATAAACAAGAAGTAAGGTTAATTATTAACATAGTAATATCATTATTTATCCATACATTTCTTATTAATTAGAGGGTTATGACAGAACCACCAAACACATAATCTTAATCTATACATACACATTATATAAGATCATAAATTCATTTTTTTAATTCATCCTAATATAACCCATGTAAATGAAAATGAGTTTTATTTTTATTCAATAATCATAAAAATAAACCATATAGAGAAGGAATAATGATGGAATCATTGGATAATATCCCCCATTGAGTCATAGGTAACATAAAAGAATGTGGTCGTAATTAAAATTCTTCTATAAGATCATTGGAATATTTGACGAGGAAAATACCCTTTTAATTATGAAATAAATTATCTAAAATCTAAAAATTTCAAAAAAATTGAGTAAAAAATTTTCTTTTATGAGAAAAATCTGAAAATGTTAATAAATCTTCATATCATTGAACATTTATGATTATATTAAAGTCCATTCATATCATAATCATTAAAACAAATATTGTTTTTACACCTTTGTTAAAAAGTATCACACTCATAAAATGACATGAATATTATTTTAAAGACTTTTTATAAAAATTAAAAAATTGGGAAAATTTAATTTTAAAAATAATTGGATATTAGTAAAAAAAATTAAAATGTCTTAGAAAATGTTGATATTTTACAGAAAACATATCTGAGTGAAGAGGGAAATAAAGTCTTTTTTCTTAAAAATAATTTCTGGTATATTTTGAGTACTAAAGAGATGAAAGTTTCACAAAAATTAAAAAATTAAAAAGATAAATAAAGGAGAATAAAATTGGTACTTATAATATATATATGTATAATATTATTTCCTTTAATTTATACTTAATTATAAACTATCTCGATTAAAATGACACTAAAACATGAATCCCTTGCCGCTTTAGTGACTTTGGAATCACAACTCATATAAAATAAATAACATTAAATGAAACATTAAAAAGATTCAATATAAAACTACTCATGATATATATTATAGATGAGTATTATATAAACCACATGAATGAAAAATGTGGTGAATGTGGTATATGTCTCACATAAAAAACCATAAGATGAGAAACCCTTACCTTTAGTATCATCTTGTTTTGTAAATTTTTAAAACTCTTGTATAATAAATATAGATTTATTGAAGATATATTATTGAAACCTATTACAGAATATAATATTGTATATGGTTTACTTATAACATCTTATCACATGTTCATTAATAATATTTTGTTATCATCATCATTTAGAGGGTTAACACCTCCGTTTTTCATGTGTGTTTCAGTTTGGATGTTACGGTCCTTATACATTGATCATGGTTTCATAATATGAAAAATATTAATCATGTAATAAGTATCATATTTAGTCATTAAATACTCTTTCATAACCATTCATATAAATTAGTGATGAAAAATTAATTACATCAATTCATGGAGAATGTAGTTCATATAAACGCATGAAAAATGATTACACTTTTCGACGGATTGAATGAAATAAACAATAATAATAACACGCCATTCTAAAATAATTATTTTTTCATTAAAATAATATATATTCATTAAATGTGTCCTTATTACCATCAATGTGAATTATAAATGAAACTGAATCACATCACTTTGTGGATGTGGTAGCCCACATGTCTGTATGGGCGACATTATATTTTCCTAAGGAATAGGAATATTAGAAGGTAGATAAGATATTATAGTTAAATAAGAATACTTATGTCATAAATATCATGTATAAATATTAAATATATCATAATAATTTATCAGAAAGGATTTTCATTGAAAATTATTCATATCGCAACATGGAGGCGGTAGTCCACACAAATGTAATGTTGATATTTTAATTTCCAATTTGATGGAAAGATCATTTGAAATGGTTATTAAATAATCATAATATCATATAATTTTAATTATGATACTGAATTCATTATTTTAGGATATGTAAAATAGATTCCGACTACATATAAGAAGAAATAAACTTTGAAAGAGTCAGGTAAGGCAGTTACCATTTTTTTGTGAGACCACCATCAGATTACAACTTAAGACTTAATAAAATAGTATTAGTTGAAGAAAAAAAGATATAAAATGAAATAAAATATAATTTCAAGGAATCATTATATTATTTGGATGAGTTAGAGTACTCATAAATTTTTAATAAAGGATAATAGGAGGTTCATTTTTATAAGTGAGGGGTATACACAAGTGGAATTACTTAAAAATATTAAATATAATATATATCATAATTGTCTAAAGTTGTATAAAAGAACAAAAATTAATATATAAGATTCTATAGGTTCAATAAAAAATAAAAAAATCATATTTATATATGTTTTGGAGACATTTTAATCTTTATCTCTTAGTTAAATCCCCTTTAAACCCAATTTTATCTTAGTTGTGATAACATAAATGTTACCATGAAAAATTATTTATAATAAAAAAAGAGTAATTATAAAAAAATTTGAACATTATAATTCTAAATTTTAAATCCATTTTATTAAACTAAAAACATATAGGTCTTAGAAATACGATTTTATATAAGTACAAAAAGTATATGAAAAATTGTATTTAGAAAAATAAACTATTTAACTGTAAAAATAATTCTACCATGAAACAAAGTAAGAATTTGAATTAAAGGAATTATTTTTGGATAAATAATTAAGTGAATTATGTTTCTAGAAATCTATATTAATCAAAAACATAATTTCACTATTCAACCATAACATCAAATGAATGGCCAAAAAATAGTTTTTAATTTTAATAATGTATAATACGTGTTCATAAAAGATAAGCATGGGTTCCCAAATTCAAAATAATTATATTAAATAAATTTTTTAAATACATAACAATATTTTTTTTCGAAAAAAACTCATTAACTAGGTTAAATTCATGTTTTAGTGTTATTTTAATGCTTTATCCCATTATTTAAACTTAGTTCTAACTCTTTTACCCTTATGGAAGTAACAAATATTTACAATGGTTACTATTCATAATGACCAAAACTAAATGAGACCTATTTAAAAAATATAATTGTCCTAAAGAAAAAAAAATTAATCTTTTTTTAGTAAATAATTTCTTTTTATGGAAGAAATTAATATTAATTAAAATGTATAAATGCAATAAAATATTGTTTATTGAAAAAATATGTTTTCAATTCCAAAAATAAATTTATACGACCATAATATTTGATATTTATTCCTATAAAATTCATTATATTATTTATAATTAAAGGGTGGTTGTGTTAATTTAATATCAAATTCAAAACATAATGGAATTTAAAATTACAATATCTAATTAAATGAAATGATAGTTTCACAAAAAATAGTATTTTCCACAATTCATTGAAAATAAATTATTTTAGAAAAAATTAAAACAAAATTACATTAAGATAATATTAACATTAAAAGTTGAGACATTTTATTAATTTCTTTAAAAAAAATTATAAAAAATTAATGAAATTAATTATTATGTTCGTATAAAAAATAAAAAAAAACCCATTTTTGATGAAATCATATTTTTGAATCATAAAATGAATGTACTAAAATTGGTTAATTTTTTATTATGAATTTATGAATAAATTATATAAAAAAATTATTAATAATCTCATAATGTGGTTATTACTATTCATACTATTCCATTTAACTACTAGGTTATAATAGTCACATTTAAATAATAATATATTTATTGTATATCACGGTTTCCTTAAAGCTCAATGTTATATGTTATAAAATCTATTGTGATTATTATTTATTTAAAAAATAAATTGGCATTGTTTCAAATCCCCCTCCCCCCATTAAAGAAATTATTTCCTAAAAAATTAGTTTATATTTGTTGCTCATATCTGATAATGGTGATGGTGTATTATATTTTTTTTCAACAGTTTGTAGTTATTCATGAGAAAATAGAAGGAAAATAAGTTGTATATGGATATTATGGATGGACTAGTCAATGGAAGAAATAGATACATTGAATAATGAAAAACTTCAATAACATCTCCAAAAGTACATAAACAAATTTTTGGACATCGTTGTTAATAGATGAAGTTTATGTCCACTAAAATGTTTTTATCTTGATTCTACGATCATCATCAGATTTTTTTCGATCCAACATTCGTTGTGTTTATTTATAGTGATAAAATATGAAGAAGTAAACTCAAAATAATTATGTGTTGAATAAGGAAGTTCAATAGTTTTGGATATTGATGATATACTATAGAAAGAACGATCAACGGTAAAACAATTAAAAGATAAATAGTGAATTAATCTAGGATAATTAAGAAGGATGTATATCACTAAAGATTTGATAATGTCCAAATGATTCATTATTAAAGAATGTCAAGTGAATTCAATTTAAAGAGTGAGAATTTTTCAATAATCACAGAAAAATCATGAAGTGAAGCTCCACTGAAAATAGATTCTAGAAGAATCTATGAATCCCAACTCACTAATAATTTCATATTATTCATGTCAAATGATGTCGTACGGATCTTAGAATTACCAAACATAACAGAGAAGTTTAAAATTATATCTAAAAGTATACCAAGGAATGGACAATAGACTGATTCTACCATATGTAGGTATAACTACACTACGTGAATGTTTCTAAAGTTGTATTTTTTGTTGTATAATTTTCAAGACAAAAAGTGATGAAGTTATGAATTGCAATGTTTCATGTTATGAAGTCATGGAGTTTCTTATATATGAATGTTGTTCTCTAAAGTTTTGACCAGAAAAATAATTATTAGATATATAATTTATAACAATTTCAGAATAATATTTTTCTACTTCAACATATAGAGTTACACCCACCAATGTGATGTTATAAAGAAGTCACCAGAACAAGTCTAAAAAATAACATTTATCGGAAACAAACAATTTGATGTTCAAGTTTGATGTCATCGGATAGAGATATATGAAGTGTATTAGCTAGATAGATATGATGACCTAAAAATGATGTTCCATAAAAAAACTCCCAAACTATCCATTGGATAGATAAAACTATTTTTTATCAAATGAAAAATAATTAGTGCATCAAACATATTTTTCTTAACAAAGTAAAACCTGAAAGGGTTTTTTTAGATAAAGAATATATTTTTGGGGTCAGTGAAATGGAGAAAGATTAAGGTATACCAAAATATTCAATCATATGGGGTAACAATATAAAGTAATTCATATAATGTAATAATTAGTTAACCGTACTAATCTAATCTAATTAATTAGATCAGACATAAAATTGTTTTACAATTATTGGTCTAAGGAATTCTTATAAAGGTTTATAAATGTGGAAACTATGAACAGGGCCTTGAAGAAATTGAAAAAACATTATAAAGTCATAATTTTTTTTGATACTAATATATTCATCCAACATTTATAAATCAAGATTATATTTAAGGAAGACTTTAAAGAGGGTATTTTTTCATAGTTTTGAGAAAAATTTGATGATAAAATTTTACTTAGAAGATTTAGAAGCATTCAAGGAGGTAAAATAATTTTTTAGTTAAATTGGAAATTCAAAATTGGATCCCACACTTCCTCCTTGATTTTCGGAGGAAAAATGACCATATTAAGGGATGTAGGACCATTTTGAGGATGTTTTTATATTGTATCTAGAGATTGTAATTCCTACTCATTTCCTATTATGAGTAGAAAATAAATAAATAACTAGGATGAAGAAGAAGATCCATATGAATGATATTTGAATAATGAAGTCCCTAAAAGAGAGGAACAATAAGGGCTTGCACCAAACAGAGGTATACTATAGATAGATTAGTTGATGAAGGTAGATTGAAATGAGATGAATTAGATATAAAGATTATTGGACTATGGTGCAATGGACTAAGGGGTACCTGAAATAGCATACCATATGGATATGTAGAGAATGTACCTATCCTAGATAGTGATATCTCTAGAAGAAAATTATACTAAAAGGAGGATACGATGACATGACTATGAATTACAATAGAAGATGTTGAGGAAGTTGAAGAAACATCCCTGGGGATGTTTGAGAAGTTTATTTTAATACTGGTGATTCTAGTATAATCAAAGCCATAATTCTTATTAGTAGAAAGGGTATATTATAGTTAAATATATCTCCTATGTCATAATTATAATCATTATTCAATTATGTTATATAGTGAAGCAATTATGTTAGGTTTGATTCCATCACACACCACTTATACTTTGTTATTAATATATAAGTAATATAATCTATAACATGACAGGAGTTGGCACGACATGGAGTAATTTCTCACATTGGAGCCAAACCGTGTAAATATCCATGTGTGTTGTTTATATTAAATTACCTATATAAATTGAATGAATTTTTTTATGGTGATTTTTAATGATCCATTCATCTAAAATTACATCAAAGGATCAATCAACTTTTGGGAAGGATGAATTAATGTTAAACTTAATGGGTAATATTTGGTCACATGGGAATATAAATTATTATTAGAGGATGAAAACTATTTTTATATCTATATGTTTTAGTTCCCAATTACATTTACCTTTTTTATATGATGTGATTATTTTATGAATTTAAATAAATTATTTCTCTAGAGGATAAGATATTTATTCCTGAGCTAAAGAAAATTAATTTTATCCCATGTTGTATAAATATAAAGGTCATGGCCAAAAAATTTAATAACCAAAAGAAGAAATAATCTCATAAGAAGTAAAAGTTTACCTATCAAAAGTAAAAAAATGGGGATCCACCACTACAAGAAGATAAAGTGTGTGGTAATAATTCTATTGAATGGAATAAATTTTATTCTCTAGAAGAATATTACTCAAGCTGTTAAGAGTATTATTTAGTGAAAAATATTGAATATTTTTAATCTAAAACTGTAAATTACATGGAAAATTTCCCCATTGAAGTTATTACATATATACTTACATATATCAAGTGACAGTAGGAAAAATATCACAGCTAAAATCAGAACATGATGATATAGTGAATTCATTATGAAATATGTTTCAGGAATTCAAATCTCATACAAAAATCACATAAGTAAATTGATAACAGTCATTACATTAATAAGAGATATTCAACCTTACAGAAGATGAATTATAAATAATTTCTGTGAGATTGTTTTTTCAAAATATTTTTTTAAGGAAAAAAATCATTCACTAAAACAGACTCACAATGTAGTTGTCGAGGAGAAGAATAATCAATCAGAGATCAATGTAAAAATATTATAGTTGCTTATTTTATTTATAAGTATAATATTAATTCAGAAAATATTCAATCTAATGGGAAGAAGAATATGAAATAATTTAAATAATCATCTTTTGATGAGATAATAAAAATGGTTTACCCATATTATGATATATCTATAAGCACTAAATCACTTATTTTTAGTGAAGGTTCTAGTTATAAAAGGATACGGGAGAAGAAAAGTGAGAAACCGACATCTTCTATAAAGGTGTATCTAATAAAACAAACTGAAAAGAATTTCCCATTAAGATTTCTAGAAGAATAAAATAAATATTTTTATTAAACTTGTTCTGGAAGAAGTCTCCACTAGAAAAAAAACAAATAACAAAATGGAAGAATACAATGATTATTAGATACTATTGAAGCTATGGAATGTTCAGACACATTGATATTTATTGTTAGCCCAATATTATAGGGAATGAAGATTAAAATGTACAATATTAAGAGGTAAAAAATTGAAAAGAAATTGAAACTCATATAAGAAAACTCAAACCTTGATTAAAAAGAAAAATATGATAACATTAAAAAGATTTGTCTTTCCTGAAATTATAAATGGAAGTTATCGAATATGTGTTCATGGTGAATAAAAATTATCATTTAATTTTAAACAAAATGAATCAACAATTACTTACTCAAGGAGGTCAAAAAAATAATAAGAAATGTGGTAGGAAGATATATTTTTATTCAACCAAGAGGTGAAAATAATAGGAAGCTACATGGAATGATGCAAATAAGAAGATATTTTCATAGGATTTCATTTACAAGAAACAATTCCACTTCTAAGGAAGTAAATTTCACTTCATAGAAAATTTTAAACATTTTATAAATGTTAATGATAATTTATGGACACTTCGGAAATTTATTTAATCATTCAGGGAAAGACATAATTAAATTTTAATAGTGTAATACATCTCTAGTGAAAAAGATGAAATTAATAAAATGTTTCCTCTAAATAGTAACATATTAGAAGATTTAATGCTATATATAAGTTTTAAGTATGCTAGCAACACTCATGAAAAATAAAAGACAATATTACTGGGTCAATATTACATAAATAAAAATAGAAAATATTTGTATGGAACAAATTTTATTATAATTAAATATAATCAAAATAATAATGATGGAAATGTTTTGGAGAATTTCATGATTGTATAGTAGAATGTATTAGTGGATGTAAAGAAGTTTACAAAAATATGAATGGAGAATAAATTCAACTTGATAAATGAAGTTAACAAGAGGTATCTATGATAGAACAAATTATGCATGTTTATTTTAATATAAAAAACATTTTTGATTTGATTTATTTGATTAAAAATTCCAATATTTATTCATTTCTTAATTTATAATAGGATATAGTGATTGAAATAAAATATAATAAAAGGAAATTAATTTATGATGAAAATTGTGACTGGTGAAAAATAATGAATAAAGGGAAAAGTCCAAGGCTTCAAAATGAATACATAGAAAAAAAGTAAAATATATTGAAAAACAGAAATTTACATACAGAATAGTAAATTTACAATGAAAAATCAAAATAATTCATGGTATAAATAAATTCATAAATTAAAATTTTTTTATGGGAATGAAAATAAAGTATCATGTCACGAAACATACATGGAATACCATGACACACCATATAACATTAAGGAAGTAATTTTAATCCATAAACCTTATTTTAGGGGGATTCCACAAGGTTTTTGTCTCATAAAACCATTTTTTCAGTGTAAAATGATAGAAGGGCCAAAAAATGTCTATTTTGATGGATTTAATTCTCAAACTCCCTTTTTATGACTTAGTTAAGATCTAGGTTTATTTTTAACCATTTTTGGCCCATTTACGGAACATAGTAATGTGATTGATTCCTATTAAAATTATTTAGGGGTAATTGGAATCCATATTATCTAAGATATGGGTTTGTATATCTTATTAAGGAATTATCTTACTACTGATTTTTTATGTTTTAATTTATTAATTTATTTTTAATTTATTTTCTCATTTAAACATAATTTATTTTGAAATTAATGTTCTCCCCTTTCCATGCCATTCTATTCCATTTAATATATTTTTTTATCCAATCATTCCACTGTGATATCTTTAACTCAAAATTATTAGAATCTAACCTAAGGTTGGCCTTAGGTGTGGCATTAAAAATATTACAAAATTGTTGCACTTTAAATCCTTTAATGTTTTAATTCTTTTTTTGTGATCTAGATAAAAGTGTATGGGTTCATTGGTAGTCTACCATGAAAATACTATCAAACTAACTTCTATTCTTTGATTTACATTCTTACCTTCCCTTTATACTAGATAAAATTTCCTATAATGGAGTTGGGGTTTCATGAAGTGATTAAAAGACATTCATTGATTTTATTTATTTTTTGTAAATTTCATTCTCGATCAATGTGTTTTATCTTTTTTGGAAATTTTATTATTACAGTCTTGGTGTTCCAAAGCATTGATAAATTCCACAATGAAAAATTTAAACAATAGTAATTCAATAATTAGTTTACATTAACTAAATTATAAAAATAAAATTAAACAATAAAAATTTAATAATAAAGGAACTCAAGTAACAAAACCCTAGGACAAATACATTTCTCACTAATCGGCATCCTTTCTTCATTTTAATATGTAATTAGTTCTTTCATTCCATGGAATTTAATTTCCATTTTTCCAAAACTCTAAACCATATTTTTCATAAAATAATAAAACACAGAAAAATGTGTAAAATATCTGAATTATGAATAGTGGTTTAATTACTATAAATCTATTCAATTGAGATAACCCTGGTCATCCCCTGAGCATTGCTATGAAAATAAATTTTCTTTTTTAAAATCAATGATAGATCTGTGAAAACTAGTTTCATTTCTCAGGATCTAATAAATTTTTTCCTTCAGTTTTTCTCTTAAAACTTGTTAAATATTTTCATTTTATTTTTTAATATATATATATATATAACTCACTTTCTTATGATCTATTGAAATTCAGTTTATTATTCATGGGTAGATTACTCATAAGTGAAACAACAAGAAGAAAAGGTTAATTTTGAAAATTCTAAGATGATAGAATACAGATAAGACAAGGAAAACTAATTAAAAAATTAAAAGGGAGTTTAGATATATTTTTTTATTACTGGAGAAGCCGGAACCTAAAACAAATCTTAAGCATGAGCGAGTGGTGGGTGATATTTCCCCACTCATCTTTGAAGTTATAAAACCTAAGGAGGTAAATGTGGAGATACCTAAAGATAAATTCAACATTTCTCAACCCTTATTTAACAAGATATAAGAAGGAGATTCACTTATTGATTTATGAAAGGGAAATAAAATGAATTTGTATAAATGTTACAGAAAATTTGTAGAAATTGAGATGTAGTATGATCTCTTCATATTATACAAATAAAAATCATTAGAACCATTCTACATCACTCTATCTATAAAAGAAGAGGAAACCAATTAATTAGTGGAATTCGAAGGACTAGAAGATCATTTCTACCTTCCTCTATTGCCTACCATTCAAATACAAGATTTTTTTCAACTGAAGAAAAAAAATCAATTTGAAGCAACTCTGATAGTTTATCCACTCATGAAATGAATTTCATTTAATTATTCTGAAACCAAATTTTGTATCACCACTCACTGTTTAGAATTTTTATATTCCTCAGAGTCTTATTTTTTCTTGGTGCAAGAAGAAGAAATTTAAAATACATTTGAAGAATAACACATAGAGATCCCCAAAATATGAATCATTTATTAGAGGAATCAAACCGTTAAATCCAATTGTTTATTCTTGAACAAACAGATACATAATATGCTTATACTAAAAGGGGCTATTTTTCTATTAATTATATAAATTTAAATTTTATTGAAATAAAATTACCTTTTAACTCCCCATTCTATTTCTCTTTCAATGTTTCATATCTTGGGAAACCAGTGGACTGTTAAGGAAGTGTTTAAAGAGTAAATACTAAGAAGAAGTTAGACCCATATTTCATCATTCCCCCTCTATGAAAGTTGTAACTTATTATGAAAAGGGTGGATCTAGTGCACATTCTCCATGGAATACTATATAGAAAAGTATAATAATTTAAAGATAATAAAAACCATCATGTTCTGGTTCAAGACAATAAAACTCCACTTTCCATCAGATTACATATAATACCTCATACTTCCCTTCTGGAGGTAGTCGAAACCCAATGCCCAGTTTAGGGGTTAGAAAATAGATTATCCTACTTTTATTACTAATCCCATTATAGGAATTTAATTATCAATTTATAATTTAGAAATTATTTATTACGATGGATCATTATTCCACCATTGTTTTTAACTAAATTTATAATTTCCTTCTACTTTGATTAATTATTTTTACTAGTTCAACATTATTATTAAACAATTAGATGTAATAAATTTAATAGGATTTATGCACATAGATCAAACTATAAAAAATTAATTCACTTCATGAAAATGATGTAGAATAGAGTTTTGAAATAAAAAATTCACACAGTGGACAATATTCACATCAGGAAGTATTGTAGAATAGAACAAAATAAGCCTGAAAAAACTGAAGTGAATCATCATTTCAAGTTTATTATGTGTTTCAACTCTGAATTAAAATTTACTCTAATAGTTTTTAACTATATTTGATCTTTAAAAATAAATTTTTAATTCCCCTCTTTGAAATCTCGAACTACAGTATCGATCTTGGAGATATAAGTTTTTTAGTATAATAAATATTCCATTTTTTTATTTTAACTTTTGACCTGATCGGATGAGTGAAATGGTAAAATGGATTATATTAGTTATTCATGTGGGAATTAATTTGAAAAGTCATTCTTTTTAGAAATAATCTGATTTTTGTAAATAAATTCTTTTCTAGATATTTCATATTTTAAATTTATATATTGATTCGTTTATTATTTTTGTGTATTATCATGAATAATTATCCTAGAATATATGTTCTAATCTCTAATAAAACTCAAAATCAATATTTCACGTTATTTTTTTATAATATTTTTTTAGGTCTTATCTGTGTTTTTATCTAGAACTTGTTTAAAATCTTATTTGTGATATGAAAAAATAGAATAAATTTTAACATGATTGAGGAATTATTATTGTTTATCACATAATACATAGAAACACCATGAAATTATATCATATTATTTCATATAATATCAATTATTAACCTTTAAAGAAAATGATTCATTATAAAAAAAGCCTATTATATTTATTCTAACCCAAATCAAAGTATATTACATGATATTTAAAAGACGTAGCATGAGGTTTTTAGTTTTATATGGTGTACGTGGATGTATTTCAATGAGCTGGTCTGATTGGGTGCTTTCATGTGATTTTTCGGATATCCATCGGATCATTCTTGGTGAGTTGTTTTTATTCAACTCTATTTTAAAAAAATTCAAAAATAAACAAATAAAATGAAAAAATGGGATGTATTTTGGGAGGATAGAAAAATCACCATTTCTAGACCAATATTTTTTATATCACATGTGATTAGGTTGTGTATTTGATATTAATCATAAAAACAATATAAAAAAGAAGAAGAAACCAAACCGTATGAGAGGGTGATTCATTCATTATTTTTACACCTATCACGTGACTAATTTGAGCTTTGCGTGGGGAGATGACATTTTTTATAAGAGTATTTCTTTAAATTATCTTCGGATATCGTGTGGAATCATGAAGAGGAAAACTAACTTTTGAGATTTATTCTATTCATTATCTACCCAAATTAATCCTTATATAAATTTTAATAATAATTAAAATTCCTCATGATCAAATTTGACTTTTGTCTTTATGTGGTGAAGATTATAGATGTCCTTCCAAACCGTGGTATGTAATGTGTTCCTGATGATTGAGCACAACTCCATTAAATTTATTACATTGAGTGACAAGTAAATAAAATCAATTTAATTTAAATTGTAAGTGTCATCAACATTAATTATGAATTAATAATTTAAAATTAATTGAAGGAAGAGTATTTTTATTTTTAATGTAGAAAAATAAAATGTAGGATTTTGGTTTTATCTTTTATGATTGAAGAGTTATAGGAATTATATTCTGTCCAATTTTTATTTTTATTTTCCATTGATGTGAATTGTGTTTCAATTGAAATTTAATTATTGGTATAATGAAATTACTTTATGAGGTTTTTAGATTATATGTTTAAGGATAAAAAATTTCTATGTTTCGGGGTATTTATAGACCCAAATTATGCAGTTTTGTTTTAATATAAAACACATTACTTATTTAATATTATTGATTAATTATATTTTTATTTTATCATTCTGTAATTTATAAAAATATATAGAGATTGATATATTATGGGATAAAATTCAATCATTTTAGGATGAAAATGATGACTGGAATCAAATTATTTTTCAAGGACCAAGTCCAAGGATTAAAAATAAAGAACCAGGTCAAAATGCAGCAAAATCTATTAGAAAAAACCAATTTACATTGTGATTAATGAATTTATTATGTATTTGTTAAAAAAATATGGATTAAATTAAGCATTAAAGTAAAATGGAATTCTAGATAACAATGTCTTATTTCATGGCATGACACGTATATTTCATTTTATGACACACGTTTGAAACTTTCATGACATAATTTCCTGTCGTAATACTTCTTAATGGGTCCTACCTCGATGATTTTACATTATAAATCAAATTTCAATAATGTAAAAATGTTTGCTGGGACTATAAATAATTATTTTTTATGAATTTAATGCTCATACCCATATTTTATAAATTTATTATGATCCAGGACGATTTTAAAAAAATTAGTGGCCAATTAGTAGTGCATAGAGATGTGATTGAGGCCTATAAAAGGAGTCTAGTGGTGATTTGAGTCGATATTATCCAAGCTTTGGATTTGTTCACATTTTTGAGGAAGTGGGATATTGTTTCTTTTTTTGGTTTCCCTTCCCTGTTTTTATGTTAATTTAATTTTTGATGTAATCTTAATACATGTTTTAATTCAATTTTTAATATTTCAAATCCATTATTTTCAATTTAATTTATTTTTCTCTTCCACTATTTCAATAGTAATCTCTTTCACTTGTAATGGTGAAAACTTGACTTAAGACTTAGTCTTGTGGGATGTCAGAAGGAGTTCCAAAATTATTGTTCTTTAAATTATTTAATGTTTTAATTGTTTTTTTGGTGAGTGATATGGAATTTCATGGGTCTATAATTCATCTAAAATAATATGTGTAATACCCCATATATTTTTTGAGTTATTTTATTTCAAATTAAGTTATTATTTTTGATATTTTTTATTTCACGCAACACTAGAAATAGATATTGTATATATAATAAAGCACTAAGTATGGATTTTTTTTATGCATCTCTAAGAGGATAGTGCACCAGATGCAATATAAAGGTCATATTTCTTTAGATGAAACACTGAGGTCAGGTTACATGACATGAAATACTTTCTTTCCCCGACGCCTTGTGTAACACGAAAGATCGAGTTTTAACAAACAATAATATATTATTAAATTATTTTTTTTTAATATATTAAGTCTTAAACTAGCTGTTAAGTTAAATGATATGAATATAATTAACTAAATTATGAAAACCTATAGAATACACAAATATAAAATGAATTCATTAGTTACAATCAAAATAAGAACCAACAGAATATAAATGCAATATTTTTATAGAAAAATGTTTTTATTCTCATGAATTTATTTTATACTAATAAATTAAATTAGTTAAAATTATTGGGTAATATTAATATAATATAATATATATATATATATATATATTATTCAATAAAATATTCTTTAAATTCATCCAATATATTCGATAGTCATAAGATAAAGACAATGCCAATTTAACACATAAAATCCAATATTTTTATTAATGCATTCTACCACCTTTTAATGGAGAAACTATATTAAATAAATTTTTTGG
This sequence comes from Viscum album, assembly GCA_963277665.1. Classification (NCBI taxonomy): domain Eukaryota; kingdom Viridiplantae; phylum Streptophyta; class Magnoliopsida; order Santalales; family Viscaceae; genus Viscum; species Viscum album. Next base: position 532,243,295 of record OY728146.1, read on the forward strand.
AACCTTTTAAAATATTATATGTCAAAATACACTTCAAATTTGTAATATAATCATAAAAATTAATTTGTATAAAATTTTTGGTATTTTTCTATGATGTTTTATTTTTTAATGAATAGCTAAAAATAACGATCTTTAATTCAAAAATACTTTTTTGTGTAATTTTTTTTATATAGTTAAATAATATTTAAATTTGGTTTGCATTTCTAATTAGTTAAAATTTTTATCAATAAATCCAATTCATTTCATTAGAATCAATTTCACACTGAATTTCAATAAAAAACATAGCAAACTTTTGAACATTTTTACCTTAATAACTCGCATTATCGGCATATCTATAGGATTACATTTTAATTAATTTCTATCACATTTGTGTTTGGAATTTGGAAAAATTAATTCCATATTTGTAATCTTAAAAATTTATAATATCTAATATGTTCAAATTATTTTTTGACCAAAAATTTTAATAAAAGTAATTAAAATTAATTACAATGATTAAAGTTAAATTAAGCTTAATAAGGGTCTAAATCATAACCTAAAAGCCCATGACAACATATAAACTTGTAAAAAATATATTTTCTAGAACTCTTTTGACTCAATAATCCATTTTATATAATTTATTTTATTATTGGATCCACTTTCAATAAAAAAATATGGGTAGGGTTTCCCTTTTTCTAAATTTTACATGAATAAAACTCCTACTCCACTATAAAAAGGATCCTATTGCTCCCACACAAAGACACATATAAAGGCACATAAGTTCAAAAAATATACACTATATTATCTCCTCAACACCCTTCCCTTCCTCCTTGAATCCTATCTTTGGGAAAAAAATAATTCCAAGGATGTCCTTGGGAGAAAACCAAAAAGAGTTACACAAAGAAGAGGTAACACCTCCCTTAAACTCCTTTATCTTATTTTCATTATCTATCCCCTCCAATCTAATTATTTAATTATTATAAAAAATAACCAGTATCATCAATATACTAATATTTTTTTTTCTAATATTTTGACATACATATACATAGACTTCCATCTAATGGGTAACAAATATATTGTTTATGGGTGTGGTAAACTACCACATCACAAAATTATAATTTTATATTCTTCCTTTACTACTAGTCATGATGGATATTATGATGGAAAATATTTTTTATATAATATTTATGTTTATTTATAATGTCTCTAATCTTCTGTAATTATTTTACAACGCATATCATTATACATTCCATCTTGTTTTAACACGATATCTTCGTTTGAGGAAGTGTGGTCTACCGACCCCTCAAAGCGATGTGATTAATTCACACACTACATGGAATGTGTTAAAGATGTGTTTAATCAAATTATATGAAATATGTTATATAATAATTAAAATTTAATAATTAAATATACACTTATATATATACTTATATATCATTTCCCCACTTTTTTCCAATACGGCAATAAAGCAGAAACAACGTTCATGCATTTGTACAGCTAACTGTATCCATGAATGACGTATTCCATTTCATACTTATATATCCTGTAGATTATTATAATACCCATATACTGAATATAAATTTTATTTATATCTTTGATTAAATTCTTTAAATCAAGATATATGTATAAGGACAAAATATATTATAAATTAATACACATGCAAAAAAATAGTGGATATTACCGGAAAAGAAACCTTAACATAGAATTGTAAACAAGTGAGTAATATATGGTCATATTCAAACCATATATAGTATTATGTATAATAATATGTTTCTGAAAATTTATTTATAAAAAACATAAATTTATTATACAGGAAGATTGAATGTTTGGTAAGAGAGTCAAGGCATAAGGTGAGAGAATGTTGTCTCACTCGTTATTTCTTTGAGGTATATGCCTCATTCACTGCTAACATATTTTGGGTGGTGTATATACTACCATGAATTTATTATATTCCTCTTATAACAAAATCTATGAATATTTACATAACTATTTAATTATCTTTCGATCATTGTGTTCAAGTTTCAAATATTACTGAATCGGTAAAGTAATTTTGTCTCAATTTTCCTTCTTTGAGAAACATGCCATGTTATACACCGATATTTTTAAATGAGGTGTATTAACTGACTTTTAAATTTTATAACATGAGTCTCTTTATTTTCATGATATTTTAAATCTCTATGTAATTTCATTTTCTTACAAGGTGAGCAGGATTCTATATTACCATATGGTTTGAGTGAATTGAAAAAATATCACCATTTATAAAAATTGTTTATGAGCACATTTTAATAAATCAAATTATATGATCCATATTTTAAGAATTATCTTGACTATTATTCTCCTATTATTAGTATTTATGTACTCATGTATTTTTACAATTTTCCACCCTATGGTTCATAAGATAATAAAGAAAATATTTTTAAGAAAATACGACCTTACCTCTCTCTTTGATGAGAAATATATGTTCCTTAAAAAACATTTTTTTTACAAAATGGATTCTAAGAATATTATACTATTATCTTGTGATATTTAAAATAATTTTTTACTATTTTTTCAATTTCCAATTTTTTCAAATGAATCTTCTTGTCACTTTCAAAAAAGGAATTTTAATTACTTTTTAATGCTCAAAAAAATTTACCTCATATGAAATGTACTGATTTACTAATAGTTATTTCATTAAATCATCCATTACATGTTTTTGAGGTTGGTGTTCAAGAAGAAAATTTCAAAATTGATTTTCAATTAAATAGTTTTCAAAACATTTTCAGGCTTCTTTATAATTTCTAAACATAAAAAGGTTTTCAAAATTTTTTCAATAGTATTTTATATTTTTTCAATGAAAATGGTTTTCAAACTGTTTTCATGATTTCTTTATATGTTTTAAATTTTATTTTAATGAAAATTGTTCTCAAAAGGTTTTATGTTTTAAGAATCATTTTTCAAATAATTTATCATATTTATCTCAAAAAAAAAATTAAAATATCATTCAAAATTATTTTCAATCTAAGATAGCATCCACTGGTGTTACTCTTGTCTTTCTAGTGAAATGACCTAAAGTTTCATTTCATATTAATTATCTGATTGGTTTTTATTTTTGTGGAATTATGTTTATTAAACCCATTTCTCTTTGATAGTTTATATTCTTCTAAAAACCTTCTTTTTTGATGGTTTATAATTTTTATGAAATGATTATAAATCCTATATCATTTTGAATATGTTATGATATGATTACATATTTATGATAGGCATTTCATTTTATGGGTTATGATATGGTTGTTTATTATTTTGTGGAAAATGTATGTATGATTTCATTATGATATTGGTGGGACCTATATCTCTATCCAATTTATTAAGAAATGATTTATATCTCATGAGATACAACAATATGGTCTTTGGAATGAAAATTGTCTAATAAGATGGGAATTGTAGTGAACCATGACTACCAAGATGGTATGAGGAGTGAAGTCATGATACTAATATGGTCATGGGTGTGAACCATGAGTACCAAGGTTGTATGGGGAGTGAACAAATTCAAATAATTTGGTCTTGGTAATGATGACTTGGTTACTTTGGAAATAATACTATATACTTATCAATTTTCCACAATTCCATGTTTTATTCCTAAGTTATAGTTTTATGGATTATGTTTCTTATTTCCTTCTAATTCATGTCTTATGAATTATTATGATTTATGAAATGATTCATTTTTATGATCTTGGATATGCAAGTTATGTTCTTAAATTTTTTTGATCACATTAGCATTCTCTTATGCTCATGTTTATGCTTCCATGTCTCCTTTATTTACCCTTACTAATCGTATAATCTCACAAATTTTGATGTTTCCTTCCCCATGATATGAATATATGTATTATTTATGATATGTATAAGAATTTTTATATTTAAGAAGAATATATTGGGAGATAATTTATCTCACTTATGTACCAGTGTTCATGTTTCCATGTTTCCAAAGGTACTAGAATAATATGGTATTTCAGAATCTGTTTTTTTAATGTTTTTATTATTATAAAAAAGTGATGTAATTTCTTTTTATGTTTACAAAAGTTCATTATATTTGGTATCAGATTAAATGCATATTTAACCTTTAAAAACGATGATAATTTTTTCTTATTCAATGCATTATGGTTTTAGCCAATGGAGGGAATTAAAATAAATATTATTGGCATTGAATTTTATGGAAAATGTTTTGATAAGAAGTCAAATGGGATGACCACTAGAATTAAGGATGTTATGATGATTCCTAATCAGTTTTTAAAGGAACATTATCAACAATGTGTACATTAACCAACTCTCAGACTCATTAAAAAAGTTAAGGAATGATTTTTCTACGAGTTTAAGTAATAGATAACAAAGAGGAATGATGATTTGGTTTTTTTTGTCAAGAATGTGGAAAGAATCACCTGCATGAATGTATTAGAGGAACCAGAAGTTATTTTGACAATGGAAAATAAGTACACAGAGAAATTAACTATAATTAAAAAATGAATGATTTAGCTAACCAAGTGGATTTAAATATTGGCCTCTCTAAGTCATCATCAACTGTTAAATGATTTAAGTGTGGATTGAATGGTCATTATGAAAAGAAATGTCCTATTTTGAAATATCCCAAAGATAATTATCATGGTGGTATGAGTAATGGTTATTTTGGCGATGATGGTTCAACTACAGGGGAAATTTGAAAGTAAAGAGGTATTAAGTGGATGGATGAGGTGGCCTTCTTATGACTTATGGAGGAAGTGGAATAATAAAAGTTTCTATATATTTGGATTAAAAAAATTTCTAGTATGAATGGTGAAATATGCACAGATTTTTCAATTTATGTTTTTCTGAAAGGATTTACATGATTATTTTGAATTATTATTATGTAATGAAAAATTGATTTAATCAAAATATTATATTTTAACTAATGAAAGATAACCCTTAATATGGTCTTTATGTTAATATAATGTTTTTAGATAAATATATTTTGGATAAAAATAAGTAAATTGTACAGTACTGATTACCTTGGAACTCATTAAGGAATTATTAACATTCTCTTTATACTATGATGTTTACCACATTTTTTGGATTTATGGAACATATCCAAAATAATTTTAAATAAGTAAAAATACATGTTTACAATAAGGATTAATGGTAATTTAGGTCCATACCATGTTCTAATAGCGTATATGATGAATATATTTAAATGTTTGAAATGTGAAAACTGAGAGCTAAATTTTATATATAATGGATCAAAGTTAAGATAATTTTTTGACTTTATTTCTAATGTTTTTTATTTTTAACAATCATAAAGGTTATAAGTTTATCCATTTATTAAAAGATTATGTTAAAATTTAAATGATCCTTATGATAATAATCTATTATCACCCTACACTAGGATTTATGCATATTGTATGACCTATTATAAAAACATAGTGTTGAATATAACTGATGATAGATTGGATGGAATATCATGGATCTAATGATCTGTTATTCCTCCAAGAAAGCAAAATTCAACTTTTTTGAGAAATATGTGACTTTGATCAAGGAACAACATTTGGGGAGGTTGACCTAAAATCATGAAAGTATATATTTTCCTGAAAATTATTTAACATTAGGAAAAAGGATCTTGAAACAAATAATTTCGGCCTAGTACCTCCATTTATGATGAATTATATAGTCCATTAGTTCATTGTTGATTAGTTTCTTTCTGATTGTTAAATTTCTTCTAATCTTGTACTATATCACTCTCCATCAGAACATGATGGTAAGATTTCTCTTCCATTTCTATGTTTTCACTTCCACCCTATGTTATCCTATTTGGAAACTTGGTTATTTGTTATTTTTGGGTAACCGTTATGTTTTTAAAATTCTTTTAAAAAAAATTAGTATTCATTTTTACTATTAGGGTTTATAAGAAAGAAACATTCCAGTATTAAACTTTTAATAACCCAAAAGAATTTCAAGGGTGAAATTCAATTTAATAGTGGTAGAATTTAAAACCCTGATATTTTGGGAATTATTGTTTTCAAATTAATTTATTCTTTTTAATATTTTTCATTTCAAACAACACTGAAAATAAATATTATATATATATTAAAGAACTAAGTTTGGATTATATTATATGCAATGTGATGTTAATCATGAAATATACACAATATAAAGGATATATTTCTCGATAATAAACAAAAAGGCTTGTTTACATTACATGCAATACCGAATTTCCTTGATGGCCTACACCACACGCAACACCGAGTTTTACCAAACAACAATATATTATTAAAATATTATAATTTAGTATATTAAGACTCAACCAGTCCATTATATTGGAGGATATTAATATTATTAACAAAGTTATGAAAACTTATGTTTTATTCAAATATAAAATGAATTCATTAGTTACAATTAATCTACAAACTAATTGAATATAAATGAAATATTTATACATAAAACGTTTTTTATTCTCATAATGTTGTTTTATCTGAATAAATTAAATTAATAAAAATTAGCATGTAATATTAATTTAATATATATTATATTTAATGAAATATTTTTCATATTCATCCAATATATGTGATAGGCATAATATAAGAACAAACCTCATTTAACACATAAAACCCAATATTTTTATTAAGGCAATTTTACCACCTTTTAATGGGTAACTTGTTTTAAATAAAAAATTTGAAAATATTATAAATATTATATGTAAAAATAAACTTCAAATTTAAAAATTTAATCATACAAATTAGGTTAGGGGAGATTTTTTGTATTTTTCTATGATGTTTTATTTTTTAATGAATAGTTAAAAATACTAAATTTTAATTCCTAGTTGATTTTCCATATAATTTATTTATATAGTTAAATTATAATTTAGTTTTTTTAAGTTTTATTAGATTAAAATTTTATCAATTAATACAATTTAGGTCATTGGAATCAATTTCCCTATAAATTTGACTAAAAAACATTACAAAATTTTGAAGGTTTTTACTTTAACAACCTACATTGTCGTCCTGTTTATGAGATTATATTTAAATAATTTTATGTTACTTATATGTATGGAATTTTGGAAAATATATTCCATATTTGGAATCATAATAATTTATTATTTCTAATATTATTAACTTAGTTTTTGACTAAAACTTTTAGTGAATGTAATTAAAAATAATTACAAGGATTAAGGATAAATTAAGCATAATAAGGGACTAAACCATAAACATAATTCCCAATACGACCTATAAAATTCTAAAAAATAAATTATCTAGATATATTATGACCATATACTCCATTAGACCGAATTGGATCCATTATTTTCTCCAATTGATATAAAAATAAGTGGGAGGAGTTTCCCTTTTCCAAAAGTTTACAAGAATGTCACTTCTCCTCCATTATAAAAATGACTCTTATCCTCCCAAATCCACACACATATCAAGATAACTAATTTCAGAAAATATATTCCCAATTATCTCCAAAAAATCCCTCCCTTACTCCATAAATCCTTCCTTTGGTAATAAATTAATCAAAGAAATTCTTACGGTGAAAACTGAAAGGGGTTATCCAAAAAAGATGTAACATCCTCTATCAAACTCCTTTATCTTATTTTTATTCTCCATCCCCTCCAATCTCCTCATTAAATTTTTATAAAACAAAACCAATATCATAAATATACTAAGATTTTTTTATTCTAATAGGTTTACCTACACATACACATACCTCCATCTAATTGCTAACCAATACACTGTTTATGTGTACGACGAACTACCACCTCACAAAATGATGATTGTTCATTTTTCCTTTACTTCTTTTCACAATGGAAGTTATGATGGAAACAATATTTTTATATAATATTTATGATATTTTTAATTTATTAAATATTATATAATTATTTTAAAAATCATTTATTTATAATTTCTATCTTGTGTAAATACGTTAGTTTCATTTGGGGAAGTGTGGACGGTCACCCCCTAAAAGAGATATGATTCATTCACACACTACATGGAATGTATTAAGGATGTGTTAAGTGAAATTGTATGATATATATTATAAAAACATGATAATATATTAATTATTTATGTACATATATCTATATAATTATATTTCACTTACTCTCTTTCTTCCAATACAATAATAAAATGGAAACAACATTCATGTGTACGTATGGCCTTCCATCTCCATGAATTGTGTCTCCCATTTCATAATTATATATCCTATATATTATTATAAATAAATATGTACTATATATAACTGATATCTATATCATGGTTTTCATTCTTTAAATCATGATAGAAGTATATATACTAATGATCTAGAAAATTCATACACATGTGGAGATCGTAGTGGATATTTCCCGAAGTGAAACCTTAACATAGAATTGTTAATAATAGAATAATATAAAGTCATAATCCAATCATATATGTTGTTTTATATAATAATATTATTTTTTAAATGATTTATATTAAACATAAATTTATTATAAATTATGATTTTATGAGTATGGAGAGATTCAAGACACTATGTATGAGAATATCATCCCACTCATTATTTTCATGAGATAGATTACTTATTCACCACCAACTTCTTCTGTGTGGTGTATATTCGGCACATGAATTTATTATATGGCCCTAATAAATAAATATATGGGTATTTACATAGCCATTTTATCATATTTTTTCATGAAGTTTAAGTTTCAAAATTTACCAAATCAGTAATGTAATTTTGTCTCAACTTTCCTTCTTTGAGACTAATGAAATATTATACTCTTATATTTTTATATGAGGTGTACAAAATACCATTTTCAATTTATAACCTGAATGTAATTCTTTTTATTATATTTTACTACTCTATGTAATTTCATTTTCTTACTTAGCGAGTAGAATTCAAAGTTACCATGTGGTAAGAGTTTATTGAAACAATATCACCGTGTATCGAGATTATTTATGATCACATTTTAATTAATAAACTATTATGGTCCTTATTTGAGGAAAACTCATGAATTTTATTATCCACTAGTTATTATTTATTTATTCATTTATTATTACCATTTTTACATTCTTTCTTTCATAAGATAATTAATAAATGTTTTTTTAAATAAAATATCACCTTACTTCTATCTTCGGTTGGAAATAAATTTTCTTCAAAAATCATGTTTTCTAAAAGGTTTACAAGAATATTCTACTATTATCCTATTATAATTAAAATAAACTTTTACACTTTTTATCATTTTCCAATTTTTTAAAGGAATCTTCCTGTCGATTTCCAAAAAAAGTAACTTTTTTATCCTTTTTATCGTACAAAAATAATGTTCTTTTTATCCCATATGACATGTTCTAAATTACTATCCATCATTTATTTAATGATTAATTTTCATGTTTAAAAGGTTAACATTAAATTATAAGTTTTTAAAATTTATTTTGATTTAAATGTTTTTCAAAAAAAATTCAATCATCATTATAAGTTCTCAAAGAAAAAATATTTTCAAAAACTTTTTAATATTATTTTTTATGTTTTCAAGGAAAATGGTTTTTAAAATGTTTTCATGATTTCTTTATATGCTTTAAAGTTTATTTTCAAGAAAATTTTCCTTAAAAGGTTTTATTTTTAAAGAATAACATTCCAAATAAGAAAGGATATTTTCCTCGAGAAATGTTCTTAAAATATCATTCAAAATTATTTCCTTTCTAAGATAACATGTATTGATTTTATTCATGAATTTATTGGTAAATGATTCAATTTTTGAATTAATATTATTACTATGAATGATTTATTTTTTAATGGTGTGATTTTTATAAAACTCATTTCACTTTCACATGTTATATTCTTTTAAAACCTTCTTCTCTCACAAGTTATGATTTTTAAAAAATGACTATGAATCCTTTATCTTTAACACAGGTTATAATATGATTAAATTTTTGTGATACCCATTTCATTTTATGGGTTATGATAAGATTTTTATGATTTTTTGGAACATGTATGTATAATTTTATTATAATATGGGCGGGACCAATATCGCTCTCAAATTAATTAGGTAATGATTTATATTTCATGAGATTGACTAAGATGGTCTTGGGAGTGAGTCTGGACTACTAATAAGATAATAGTAGTGAAACATGACTACTAATATGGTAGTAGGAGTTATCTAATTCTACTATGATGTCTATGGGAGTGAACTGTTACTACCCAGATATATTGGGAGTGAACATATACTACTAATTTGGTCTTGGTAGCGATGCCTTTGCTATTATGAAAATAATATTATATACTTAAGTGCTTTCCAAAATTCCATGTTTTATTTCAATGTTGTGATTTTGTTGATTATGTTCTTTATTTACTTATGATTCATGTATTATGAATGATCAGGATTTATTCCATGATTTATGTTTATCATCTTTGATATGCATGGTATGATCTTAAAATATTTTCATCATGTCCTCATACTCCTATGCTCATATTTATTCCTACATGACTCCCTTGTTTACCCTTACTAAGCATCTAATATGAGCCATTTTTATTCTTCATTCCCAGAGTTATGAAGATATGTATTAAATATGATATGTCTAATAAGGTATATACTTGAGAAGAACCTAGTGGGAGATAATGTTTCTCCCTTATTTTCCAGTGTTCATGTTTCCATATTTCTAAAGGCACAAGACTAATACAGTCTTTTGGAATTTTTTTATAATGGTTAAAGTATTACACAAAAGTGATGTAATTTCTATGTACATTAAGACTAGGTCATTATAATATGATGATCCAAATCAATATTATTATTTGATTTACATTTTTCCCTCCCCTCCCTCAACAACAATATTCATATGATTAAGTTGGGTTCACTCAAATGGAATAAAAAACATACGTTTGAGTCAAGTATTTTAGGGAAATATATTATCAATCAAGGTGTTTTATCTTATTCATCAATTGTAGGATATCATATTTGTTGTTCCTAAGGAATTATAAATTCCAAACTCAATAAATTAAATAATAGTAATTCATTAATGAGATTCCATGAACATAATTATAAAATTGAATTTAAATTTAAATAAATGAATAATGATAGAACCCGTATAACAAAATCCAAGGTTTAATACATTTATACATAACTTTAATTATATATAAATTATCATTTTTATTTGTTTTTGTTTTTATATTGAATTTAAATTCAATTTTTTGAAATCCCAAAACCATAGTTTTCATAAAAAAAATTAAAAAAATCTAATTGGTTAATTATGAATAATTATTGAATCAATACAAAAATCTGTAAGTGTGAAAACTATTATTAACCCACATGTTGAACTATGATAATTAATTTCGTTTTGTACTACCATACAACAGAAATTAATCTACTCACAAAGAAAAAGAAAAGGTAAACATAAGGGACCCATGAAGACCATGAAGATCAATTCATGGAAATCATTGGGAAAAATTATAATAAAAAAGGAGTTTCAATCAAAGGAAGAGCCCATGTTAAGAAACATTTCTCACCCCTTTGGTATGATCTGGTGTTTTTAGAAGTTGAAATTTCTAAAGGAATTTGATTTTTTTACTGTATGGGTCAAATTTTAAAGAGTGACATAGAATGGAACCTCTAGATTTTTAATTCCTTAAGAAAACATTTTTAGATGAGGAATGAGTATTTTGGGGTATATCATGTGTTCAAGTACACCTCAGAAACTTTGGGTTATGTCATAGGAGGTTTAGAGTTCTTTAGCTATGTTGCATCTTATTTGTGCATGATTTTGGATTAATCATCTGGGATCTTGATTCTTTGGGTGTTTTTAGTTAATATTGAATCGATCATGGTGAAGTTTCAATGATGGATCACATATTGAGGTATACCATGTTATGCAATTGAGAAATTGTGTAAGGTTGTGGAGATATTGAGGCATATAATACAGTCTATTCATCTTTTCATACAAACCATGTGCCATTATATAGAGGGTACATAGTTTTGATGTCATGGTTATAACATGTCTTGTTGAACCATGCATCTTAACTATGTGACGTGTTTGTGATTAAATATTATGGGATCATGATTGGTGAATGATTTTGATAACCATGAATCCAAAGTGTGGAGCTACACATAATATCAAGGGTGAAATGAAATAAATTACCCCTCTCTATAGTTTTTATACCAGTCCCCCATCTTTCTCTCCTATTATGTGTGCATGAACTATGGGTTCTCCCAATCATTTCACAATCTCTAGATCTTTATTTGGGGGAGTGTTTTTGGATATATTTGTGTGTTCTGATGTTATTATCACCTTATGAAAACCTATTATCTCTTCCTTTTTTCTCCTCTATAATTTTTAAGTTCTACTATTTAGGTTACTGTTAAATATTCCACCATATGTAGTTGGGATCCTCAATTTTACATTGGGATTTTGGTTTGAATGTGTAGAGTATATCCCAACATGATTTATATATGTCATTTCATGTAATTTCATTAAGTGATGCATTTATGGTGAATTTTTCATTGGGTTTCCCTAATGATTATTTGAATTAAATAATTCAATTATTTCAATCTTTGGTATTTTCTTGGGAATGGTGTGGGGTGTTCTTTTTGGACTTCTTGTGGAAGTTTCATGGAGTTTTGATAATAGGTAAATTCCTAGTGAGGTTTTCTATATTACTAAAAGTTGGTTTCAATTAAATAAGTAATTTAATTATTTATAATTATTTAATTGTTATTAATTTATTAATGGTTAGCGCCTGGATAGTTGAGATGAACTCATTTGGATAGCGATGAGTTTGGTGAGATTTGGATGGGCATTGGAAAGGATATTGATCTTTTAAAATCTTATAAAGATTCATTGATATAGTAAGTGTTCTATAAAATTTACCCATTCTGTCATTAATCTATTCACATGAATATATATGATATGTTCCTTAGATCCCATGGGTGGTGGTTTTTTTCCTTGGTTAATGTAAATTCTTATCAGCTCTAAATGTATACCTTAAACCTTACTCAAATCTTGTCAAATATATTAGTGCTCATAAAACTGAACTTATGGCCACCCTTTGTGTGTTTAGTTTCATGAAAACAATAAACTGTGGTTCAGATGATGAATTAGGTCATTTAAAATATTAATATATTCAAGATCATTGGTTGGATTAGTTAAAGTTTATAGCATCCCATCATGGATGCTACATACCTATGCCCTGATATGGTTGCCAGAAGACCTCAGGCATGACTCACTGAATTCCAGAGGCTACTAACTAAGAGTGAGGGCCTAGTTTGTGTTTATGGGTAGACTATGACCTAATAGATAAGACTTAGCACAATGGCAGATAATGACAATAAATATCAAAATAATAAATGATAAACATGCATTAGTGGAAACGTGTAAATAAACGAGTCAAAATAATTCAGTAACTTGCTGAAATAGACTAATAATAATAAATAGAATGATTATGATAATCATGATGCTATATAAAAATGAGAGTACATGGATTACATGGGATACAGGAATATATTGCATGCTATAAAAAATCACAAAAGAACAAAAACTTCTACCCTAGCATCTCAAGTATAGGACTGGTCTTCTACACTCATACTTCGTCCTTAAGCAACAAATAAATCAATCATCAGAGTCCACACACATCTCTTTATCAATACCGACAATCATGAAGTCTGCTTCGGTACCAAAGGCATCCCAAGATGAGTGTGAGATAAAATCTCATTGGATTCCACACATGATTCTAAGGCCAATCCATTTCATGTGATAAATAAATGAATGGTGAGACATATATCTTTAATTTAGGGAAGTAAATAAATAACAACAACTAAACACCTTTCTCTAGGTTCCTAAATGGATATATAACCTGTTCCACCGTCTTTGGACTAAGTAGGTTGTTTGAACCAAGGTACGTGTACAAGTAATAACATATGTACATAGGGTCTTATAACTAAAGTGACCAAGATAGTCATACCCCCAAGCCTATTATTTGGAATGGATGTCACATTGTCATAACATCATTCAATCATTTTCATAATATAATAATTTACATGTTGTATAATACATGAAATCCATCCATCGAATCAAGGTACAGTCCTTCGCCCATCCAAGGAAATCAATAATGAATCCCAAGGTTTGGTACAAGAATATTTTATATTCCAATACCACTGAGTCCATCCAACGTGACCCATAAATGTACACCCAATATCACTTATGGAATGGTGACTCCAATTATGTACCATGTATCTCACATAGGGGGCCGAGTATCACCCAATCCAAAGCACAACCATCTTTCCAATGGGTCTGTCCTCAATTACTTTCCTATGGAAACAATGTCACTCATGAGTATAGATAAACTACCAAGAGATACCATATAATGCAATGCCAAATGATCACTCCCAACATGTATGTATATCAAAAGCAAATTTAGAGGGTCCATCCATGGAATCCTTAAATTGGGACTTATGTACTCTCTTAGTCTGTGGTATGTGAGGCACAACAATCAAAGCACAACTCACTAGAGATAACATATATAATCTCATGTCATCGATAAGGCATAGAGACAATGCATCATTTTTATCTATCCCAATCATAACAACCAAATTCAATCTAATCCATCATGTAAATATGTAATAAGCATAAAAGTTTTCATCATTCATAAGGCATATTACACACTCTAGATGTAATCAATGACATAAGAAATCAATCATTGAATTCAAACAACTTGTATAAGTAGTTAAATATGAGGAATGTGGCATCTAATTGAATCATCAATAAAAATAATTCAATTATAGAGTATGAGGCCAATGAATATTCATAAAGATCCATTATCTCAAAGGGGACCAACTCATCGTAAATAATTAATTCTAATTCATTTTATCTATTTAAGGCATTAAACCAAGGTTCAACACACACACACAAGGAGGATAAAAATTTGAAACATGGGAAAATCAGCCAGTAAGGTGGGAACACATAATCCAGTTTCACGGTGACAATGTGAATGACCCATATATGGTTTCCCCCATAAGGTGGGGTAACACATTACATCATACACCAATTTAATTAATTAATTAATTAAACAAATTTGAAACATTAGCGGAAGAGTTTTTCAAGCGCCACGATGGTGAATCGTTTAAAAAATAACGAAATGATTGGGGAAGACCAATACCACCTACATAGATGTAGTATCACTCCACTCATCTATTATCAAATCTTGGAATGAGTTAAAGTGGGATAAATCTGATAAATACCCCAACACCAAAAAAATATAAGAAAATAAATCCACTTAAATAGTGAATAATATGAATTTGAAACCGTTAAATTTAAAATAGGGGAAGAAATATCTTTCTGAGGGCTTTCCAGTGGATACGATGGTGAGGGATTTGAATATCAGATATAGAGGAAAACTAAACCCCTAAAAAGATGTGACAAAGAAGCTCATGCATGGAGGATGAGGGACACGCTTGTAGAAAAATAAATGAGAAGAAGTGGGTTGAAATAAATACTTAAAGTTGGGGAAAACCTAAATTCATCCTTTAAAAAAGGGCGCATTGTTTGGTCATATGGTTGGCCAAATTGTGCACCAATTATGCACCATGATCTACTTAAAAGGAGTTCCCCACATAGTTATGCACACAGTTTTTCTAACCATGTGTTTACCAAGAAAAAAAATACTCTTTACCAGATGTCTTCATCCCTTCACGAACGTGAACTTAGGGGCACAAGGTTTTAGACAATTTTTTCATCCCCCAGCACCCCACTCTCTACAACTTCACAATTTAGGGAAACCATGTGGGCTGGTCTGCATGGTTTATTTTAATCATGTGGCCAAGTCTGGTTCTTCAATTTTTAGGTCTCTAAGATTTGAATGAGCACCAAACTCCCCTGGAACCTCCTTGACTCTCTTAGGTATTAATATTAGGTCCAATCAAATGAATTTAAACAAAAAATTAATGGTTCATACCTTTTTAAAATATTGGGACGTTACAACCTCCCTTCTTTAAGACAACTCATCCTTGAGTTTCCCCTTTGAGGGTGAAAAAAAGTTGTCTAAGAATATTTCATTGCACTACGCATGTACATCGGCCACCAACTCCTATTTATTATCCTTTATGTTTATGTGATTCCATATCATTTAGACTAGAGGAACTAACCTAACTCAAAGAGATATTTTTCTATGATCAATTATATGTAACAAATGATCCCAAAAGTATGCATCTACCTCCATATCGATATACTCAAGGTCAAATGATTGAGATCGGTCGGCATGATACTATCATAGATTTGATATGTGGAAGAGTTCATGCATGTCAAGGTACCTCTTTGGTAACAAAAAAATAGGCTACTGGCCCAACTCTCTCTACTATCTCAAAAGTACCGACATATTGAAACGATAACTTTCTATGTCTCCTAATTTTTCTATGAACCAATCTAGGTGACACATGAATAAAGACCCAATGTCCCACCTAGAATTCTATAGGTATACAGTGAAAATTGTTATAATAATTCATCATTGACTAATATGTAGTCATGTGCTTCTAAATCAGCAGAAATTTCTATAAAGTATCAAGAATAAGACAAGGGAATGGTATAACTACCTCCCCTACCTATGAATAGTACATTGGTGAACGTCAAAACCTACTATAAAGGTCCTCATATGTATCCATATTAATTTTTTCCTAAAATCTGTTGTTATAGGAAAACTAAACTAGAGTAATATTATTTATCTATGAACCTCAAATTCAAGGATATATCCCTAAATCATATCCTTTAACACCTATATTATCTACTCAGACTCCTCGTCAGTCTAAGGGTGATAGGTTATACTAAAGAGAACCTTCGAACCTAGTTCCTTTTTCAACCCTTTCCAAAACTGTTGTATAAAGTGGGAATCTCAATCTGAAACGATTGAAATGGGGAACTCTATGGTGTCTCATTATCTCTTCAAATTAAATCCTTCCTAACTCATCAATAGATAAAGAATTCCATATAAGTAGGAAGTAGGAAAACTTGGTCAACCTATCATTGATATCAAATACTTCATAACTCTCTCAAGGGGATCTTGTAAATCCCCTCAAAAAATCAATGGTGACATCATTCCATTTTCAGTTTGGAATGGAACTTTTATTCAAATTTTAACAGGATGTCGGTGTTATTCCTTTTCCTATAGATAGTTGGAGAACTGAGTGATAAATATTTTTATCTACCTCTTCATACCTAGTCACCAATATTGATGACATATATCTCTATACATCTTGGTAAGCCCAAGATCAACTTCCCAAATAGAGTCATATGATCCCCTCATTAACTCTTATTGTATATCTATAGGCACCAATAAATATCCATATAATTGTAGGGTTTTAGTGTCATCAACAACCCAACTTGAAGGGGTGTTTACACCTTTGAAACTCACCCTCAAAATGAGTCCTTGAGGGTTAGAAAATTTCCACATCAAGACCCACTACAAAATGTAGTTTGTCACTACCATAGATAATAAGATGGTCTTTCCATGATATTCTTGAATCTCAAGATGCATCTTAGAGAACCTAACCATAAACTATCACTCACTAGTGGCCTCCTTGATGAAATACTTCTATGTTTTCAAGATCAAGGAATCAAATACATAATTTACCTTTCTAGGTATGTAAGAATTCTAAAAGTTAAATGATTGTAGGTATTCCACCCACTTTTGGTGGATAATATTTCAAATCATTTCGAATAGAGATGTATTTTAGAGTTTTATGATCCCTTTAAATAATGAATCATTGTCCCAAAAGTAGTGCTTATAATAGAAAATACCATGGACCATGGAAGCTTTCTCGTGGTCATGCATAGGATTGTTCTCATGAGGCCTCAGCTGGAGAGACCCATATGCTATAACCTGATCACCCAATGTCATACATACCCCTATCCTTATCCCTAAAGAATCACAATAGATATTATATCATTATACTGGCTTAGAAATAATCAAGATCAATGATAAATTCATTCACCCCTTTAAGTCTTGAAAGGTATTCTATTAAGATTCAGTCATGTTGAACTTCACACCTTTCTTGGTCAAGCCTCTTGGTTGAACTACCAAGTGTGAGAAGTCCAGGATAAATATCATGTAATAGAAAGATATCCCAAATTATATACGTATATTAAACACATTATTGGGCTAACCCTATGAGACCATGATGCTCACCTTCTCTAGGTCAACAGATACACCCTCCTTAAATGTGAAATGATTTAAGAATTTAAATTCGGTGATATGAAAGTGGAATTTACTGAGCATTACATATAGTTGGTGCTCTCTTAGTGAACTCAGTGCGATGTCAAGACGATTTTAATGGTTGTGTATAGTGTGAGATCACACTAAACATTCACCTATGAAAACCACCACAATGGAATCAAGATAAAAGTGAAAACCCAAATTAATAAAGGGCATGTATTTTTCTAGTGAATTCTTCAGACCGAATGGCATGAAAAGATACTCATAGAAGTCATACATACTCTGGAACACTATACATGGTATGTATAATGGATTCACACACAATTGATGTAAGACCCACTAAAAATTGATCTTATAGAAAATAGATTCTCTTCATAGTTGTTTAAATAGGTCGTTGATATGAGGAAGTACATACCTATTCGCCACCATCAACTAGTTTAATCAGTGGTAATCATTGAAAAATATAATGATACCATCTACATTTTTTTCAAAAAGGACTGGTAAACCCCATGGTGATATATTGGGTCAGATGAAACCCTTAGCCTCAAGATCTTTAAGATTTTTTTTGAGTTTTTTGATCTCTTTGGGTGACATACTATACGGTGGAATGGACAGTGGTACCACCCTTGACACTAGATCTATGTTGAACTCAACCTCTATCTCAAGAGGTAAGGTATAAAAAGAGATAGGGAATACATCCGTAAAATGATCCACTATATTATACAATTCAACTATCTGCATTCCCTGATCTATCATAATGATATTTTACATCTAGGTTATCACTCCACCTAACCCAGTATGCCTAGTTCCGTCTCAATGTTCAAGGATATCCCACACACCCATAGGAATATATTTTTTTTCCCTCATGTGATGTGAAATTACCTTGTTAGCTATAGAAATATCCAAGCTCAATAAGGCATAATCTATTACATATAGTGTATGACGTCAAAGTCGATCATTTCGAGGATGGAAAAACTCCAGAAGAAATGATACCCACCAATTTCAAGGGGTCACTCTTGAAACTGCCATGTACCCTCATTTATTACCCCAAATTGCATGTCAAGAGACATGATGCCATAAAATTACTTAATTTCATGGTCCATAACATCCAAAACCATAGAAATTATAAATGGTTTCAATGAACCTGTACAAAAATGGGAAGAAACTAAAGTTTATATTACTATAATAGTAATTATAACTATATATGGCCATAGAATATGAGCCTCATGTTCTTGCTAGACTGCATTAATATGTTCCAAACCACAACCCAGAGATGCTATCGTACTAGCTTGAGCATATCGACTCTACCAATGCTCAAGCTCTAGGGCCTAACTACCTCTACGATGGCTACTGCCACTTTATCCTGCTTGGATAGTAGAAGAACTACTTCCAGCCTGACGTGGAGTCACATATCCTATACTAGATAGAGGAATCTATATGTATCCCCTCTCATAAGATTCTAAAGAATAATATTAGAAAAAGATCTGAAGTTGGCCCATCTTTCCACCATCCCAACACTCAATCGGGTTTCTATTGCATAGAGGATTATTATGTCCTAGAATACCAAATTGGTGACATATTATAGAGCTGTAATTGAATTTAACAAGGTAGGGACCACCCCCACATGTTAATTATAAATATTGATTTTATAATTCTATAAGAACCATTCACATGCCTCAGTTCTGAACCATCGTAGCTCACATTTCCATCATCTTTTAGATTATACTCAATAATTAGATCCCATATCACCTTTTCTATAAAATTAGTCCACTAGAAGATGTTTAACTTTGAGTGGATAGCATACTCAAGTCCATCCAAAAAATTATTTACAGTCATCAACTCACCAACAGCCATAGACAGAATGAAATGTTAAAGCTCAGTAAAGTGAGAAAAATAATCAAGCATAGTCAAAAATCCCTATTCCGGATTCATGAACACACTAGAGGGATCCACCCTAATAGTTTTTTTGGAAAAAAGTGATCATAACAAGCAATCTAAAATTATTCCTAGATGAAACCCCAATGATGCTCATCCTGGGATATGATATCCTGCCAATTATTAGAGGAATCACATAACATGTTGGTACCATCTTGGTTCTATTCTCTTGAGGCATGTCAAGAAGATCAAAGATCAATTCCATGGATTCTAACCATGAATCAACAGCCTGAGATATTCTATCCCCCAAAAAGGTGGTAGGATACTACTATTTAAAGTCTCGAGTCAAATCTTCCATAGTCAGGGTAGGTAGGGGAATACTCTGAATAGACTACATAAACTGAATAAAACTATTCGAGAACTATTCATCGGCACCCAATAGAAGATTATCAGGAGGTGTCATAGGTGTCACTATAAGAGGTAATCTAGGTGTCATAGGTTCCACCATATCTAGAGTGTTCTAATAACCTCTCTCTTTGCATACAATATGAGGACATTATGGTGACATAGCTCTAAAATTTTCATCTTCACTCCTCATATAGGATTTATAATAGATTGGGAAACCATATAAAAATATATATATTGAGAGGGAATGTATAAGGCCTCCTGGAATCATGAAATAACACTCACCGTGTTCCTATCTCCAGGTATAGAGGATAAGTAAAATATCGTAAGAGTAATAAGAGACCTGGCCTACACCCCATTTCCACGATATGGTAAGGTATAAGGGATCACATTTAAAATATAAAGTGACTATTTTATTTTAATGGTGGCATTCATTTTAACATATTTATACTTATAATACGATTTTTAAATGGTTTAATTAGGGGGACCACCATTCGAACTTATAAGATTCGATAGAAATTAAAAATTGGTTAGTGGAGTCCACTTTATCCTAACCATAACATGTCTATTCAATAATAATTATAATATATATATATATTTATATATATATATATATCAATCAAAACACCACTCTGAATAATAAACAAATCACAACCAGTAATCACATGCAATACAGTCAATGCATGCAAAAAAGTAGACATAGCATGTCATAATGCATAAAAATTTTGTTCTAGAGTTCCTATTATGATGAATTCCTTGATATTAACTCATATCATCATGCTACAGCTAGATAAATCACATATTATTATTAAATTTATCAATAATAAAAACAACACAAAGCTAGTGTGTCACCCAATAGTTAAATCCATGAAATCTTAATAACATAGGAAATAAGATCATTTACTTATCCCATGAAACTTGGGTTTCCCCTATATGTGGGTTAGAAAATCCTAGGAATATTCTCATTACCAAATTCTATTTTACTATTCTCTTATCTTAACTCAAAAATTATGACAAATGTGAAAAAATCCTTTGATACCACTATGTAGAATCTCAACATTGGTCCTGTATACTGATTCCCTGAGATAGTGGCCAAAAGACCTCAAGCTCCCTTACCCAAATTCCAGAGGCATACAACTAGAAGGGGGGCCTATGTTGTGTCTATGATGAGACTATTACCACATATATCATAATGAGAACAATGGTAGATAATGATAATAAATAGAGGAAGCATAAATGAGAAACAAATAATAGTTGAAAATGTAAATAAACTATGAAATATAAGTCAGTAATGGGTGAAATAATTAAAACAATATAAAATACAATGATCATGATGATCATGATGTTATAAAAAAGTGAGATTATATGGTGAACATGGGATATATGCTATACTTCCTTCTATACAAAAACTCCAAAAAGACCCAAAACATATACACTAGTATCTCATGCATTGGCTCAGTCCTCTTCTTACATAGTCCATTATAAATCCATTAATCAATCAATCATCAAAATCCACACTATTCCTTTTATAAATACAAAAAATCATGAATTCTTCTTGGGTACGAAATGCGGCCCAAACAGGTGTGGGATACAATCCTAGTAGGTTGTCACCCATGGTTTCATGGATAATCAATTTCATGTAATAAAAAATTTATTGGTGTGATGTATATAATTAATGTAGGGAAGTAACTAAATATCAACAACTAAACCCCTTAGTTTGGGTTATTAAATGGACACTCGACTAGTACCACCTTATTTTTCCTAAGCCTAGATTCTGAACCAAGGTACCTATATAATAATAATGTATGCACATAGTGAATTATAATGAAAGATACAAAGATAGGCATACCCCCAAACATGTGTTATTTCTTGGAATCCAAATTCCAAAAACATCCTTCAACCATTATCATAATATAATAAGATACATTAATCATGATATAAGAAATCCATAAGTCAAATCTCAGGTGGAGTCTTGAGCCCATCCAATGTGATCCTTAATGAAACCAAAGGATTGGTACTAGAATCTCCGAATTTCCCTGGACACTGAATCTATCAAAGGTGACCTATAATAGTTTCCCTTGTATAAATCATGGAATTTTGACTCAGATTATGTGCCATGTTTCTCACATAGGGGACCCAATATCACATGAGGCATGGTGTGGCCATCTCACCAATAGGTCCATCCTCAGTTACTCCCCTGGGGAACTGTTGTCACTCGTAAGTATATATAAACTTCCTGAAGAGCCCATCCAAGGAAATTCTAAAGGGACACTCATGTCATGTCAGGTAGATCCAAAAAGAATTTTGAGAGTCCATCCATAAAATCCTTAAATTGGGACCCATTTTCTTTCCTATTCTATAGTAGATGAGGCATATTAATCAAATCACAACTCAAAATACATATCATATGGAATCTCATTTCATTAATAACGCATGGTGAGACCACATGAAATCTATATATCCCAGGTATAACAACCAAAATCATTCTAATACATCATGGAAGTAATAATCAGAAATGGAATAGTAGTGAATAAGGCACATGGAATAGAATAGATGTAAGAAATGTCATAGGGCATCAATAATGTCATTCAAAAAACATTCATAAGTAATTAAATATGATTAACATGGGATCTAAGTGACTCATCAAGAAAAATAATTCAATTATATAGTATGATTCCAATCAATAATCATAATTCATCAGCATAGACAAGGGGTAAAACTCGTCATTCACAATTCATTTCAATTCATTTTATCAATATAAGGACTTAAACCAATGTGCAACACACACACAAGGTGGTTAACAATTTAAATCATGAAAAAATAGGACATTAATGTGGAACTCACAAAGGTGTGACCAATGATTAAAAGAATGAACCTTGGATGGTTTTCACAATAAGTTGTGGTCAAACATTACATGGGAACCCAATTTAATTAATTTATTTAAATAATTGAAATTTCTCTTAAAGGGTTTGGTCAGCAGCATGATGATGCATCATTTAAACAGCGATGAAATGAGCTGGAAATAGCTAGACCACCAACATTGATGTTGTAGCACTCTATTCATCCATTATTGAATCTTGAAATAAGCTAAATGGGGGAAATCAGGGAAATCATCCAAAGCCCTGAAAATAGGGAAAAGTGGGGGTCATGCAAAAATAGGACAACAGATGAAGGGGGTACCTTAAAATAGAAGATATAGCATGATATAAATTTCTAAAATCATTCCAAATGATATGATGGAGAATGATTTGGAGATCGTACAGAGAGGAAAACAATAACCCTATAAAGAGGATAGGAAGAAGATCATGCATGGGGGATGAGGCATGCTCCTATAGAGAAACAAGGGAGAAAAATAGGGGTTCAAATAAATAATTATAGAGTGGGGAAAACATAACTTTTCCCTTAAAACAAGGTCACACTGTTTTAATGAATGGTTGACCAAACCATGCTCCAAATGTGGTCCATGATTTAATTCAAAGGGAAACCCCACATGATTAGAGGAATAGTTTATATAAACATGTGAAAACCATGCCAAACCACTCTATACATTATACATGTAGCACTAAATAGTTGTGCATCTATGGTCTTATAGTTGTAGACAAATCATGCGGCCCCTAGAACCCCATTGTCAATAACTACACATTTTAGGGAAATTGTGTGGGCTGGGCAACATAGTTTCTACTAACCTTGTAGCCCAGTCTGGGTCTTCATTTTTTGAGACTATAGGCTTTGAATAAGCCCCAAACCCCTTATGAAACCTCCTTGACTCCCTTATACACCAATATTAGGGATAATAAAATGAATTTAAATTGAAAATGAATGGTATATACCTTTTTGGAAAGTCGGGATATTACAAAGGGTAAAAGGAAACTTTGTAGTGTTTGTGAATGAATGTTTTAATAAATGTTGAATTGATTTATTTGAATTTTTTCATGTGATAAGATTTTATAAGAGACCTATGGGGCCTTTTTAATTGTTTTATGTGTGTGCATTGGGTTTTAACCCAGTTTGGGATTTTAAATGGGGAAAGTGATGCTTAAATAATTTATTTTAAAAAAAATTAGGTCTTAAAAACCGTGTGATTTTAATAAGGAGGATTTGGGTTAATTTAGAAAAATTATTGAAATGGTTGCAAGGTTTCCCTTTTGTTGAAAATCATTAATGTCTCTTTTAAATTTTTTTATATAAAGAAAATCTTGAGCCATTACTTGGTGTCCAAAATCAAGACCCATGTTTTTAGGGTGGATTTTAAATGACTTAAATGTATAGGCAAGATTCCATTACTTTCTGAAGAATATTTAAATGATGTTTTGATGTGTAAAAAGGCTTGGTAGTCTAAGCCACATGTGGTGTTAAAGTCCCATTGGGATCTTGGAACATGATTATGTTTTTTAAAAGTAGTTTTGAGTCTATTTTGTGTTTTTTGAAAGGGAAATATGTTTAACACTATTAATTGAGGTTTTATGGGATAGTTTATATGTCATACTGATGATCCGGACCCTACTGTTATTGTATATGGTTCAAGATTTCTCACATTGTTCTCCACATATATGGATTAGATGTTTTCACATTCCACTCATCAGATATGGTTCTGTTTTTCTAAGATATCACTCCTCATGTGAGGTTTAGAGAGTTAGACATGATGCTCCACATTTATGGTTATGGATGTTTGACATGGTGCACCACATACATGATTTAGATAGTTTTAAATGATTCTTCATAGGTTTAATTCTGAATGTGATGTATGGAACAACAAATATGAGATTTAAAGAGTTAAACACAATTCTCCATATCTATAGTTAAGGATGTGCGACATGGTTCTCCACATATGAGGCCTAGAGAGATGGATATATGCATTCGGTTTTTATGAGTTATATTATAGTTGAAAAACCCCCTTCCATTATTTAAATTATGCTTCAACTTATGTTTTGTGACCTAGTTTACTGTATTGGTTCAAACCATTTTTGGTTGGATCATGTGTTACCATATAACCTGAGGGTTAATGGGATACTAGATAAAATGTTGCTTCCTTGGAGTTATATCTTATTTTCCATATTATTATTGAATCCATAATTTTTCAAAATAAACTATTTATATAACTGATATCTACTTTAGATACCATTGGTTTTGTCTCACTGGATTGAATTCACATCCATCTTACACCAACACTCCACATGGGTACCCAAGGAGCTCTCACATGTTCATTACAGGCACAGTTTTGGGCTGACACCCTATTGACATTTTCATAATTGCGTAAAACAGAGTAGATGGTATTAGAGGAAAATATTGGGTTCCACTTAAATATTTAATAGGATTCCTTTTTCATGAAAATTATTTTGTTCATTATTTTGGTTTAAACATACTAGTGGGTATTCAATTGTATATATTTAATTCAGTATTGGGAATTTATATAATTTCACTCTATTTTATAGTATGATATGTTGATTTATTATTCACACATGATCTTATGTGTATGTTTCTTTGTTATTTACATTTCAAATATTAACTCTGATATAGGGGTATATTTTTCTCATAATACCTCCTTAGACCCCCACTTCTAGTTAAAAGCCTCTATAATAAAAGGAGGTGCACCTAAGGTCAGGTGGTGAATAGAATCGGGACAATAGTTTAGTGGAATCTAGGACAAGAAATTACAAAGTGGTATCAAAGGTGATTACTTTCTTATTGTTTTACTATTTAGAAACTAGTTGAATGAAGATATAGGAATGTGTCAGAGCCTATGATGGATATCATTCTGCGGAATCATAAACACCTTTTCTACTAGATATTATAGGCTACTTTGATATGGGATTGATGGTATTGGTATATGATGTAATGGTTGTATATTATTTTCACATTTAAATATGCATATGTGATTTGTATTTATTGATTTATGAAATATTTTAGGATCTTAGTTAGTTATATAGATAAAACAACATTGGTTTTTACTCTTTTCCTATTGAATCAAGAGGTATCTCATGCATTATGGTAGGAAAAAACAATCAACATGTTACAGACCTAATAGTGTGTGATTTTTTTACAATATAGGATGAGTTTTTTAATGTTCCAATAACTTCATACATGTTTTTTCTCATATAATTACTTAGTGGACTTCTACTTAGCTGGTCTGAGTTATAGACTCACGACCATCTGATGGTTGGTTTTGTGGATATATTTTTAGATTCTTAATAATGAGGACACAAATGTGGTCCTCAGGATCAATAGTTTCAACAACCTTGGTGGGTCATAATGGTATAGGTATATGACAGTTGGAACCTTGTGAGTGGTTTTTATTTGAGGATGCTTTTTTCTCGTAGACCTAGAGAGTGATCGGATATGTAGATTTACATGGAGGAAATGATACCTAGTTTTGGGTGGTTCATTGTTAATATGACATATTTTATATATGAGACCCTATTGATGGGTGTTTTACATGTTAATGTCATGTTGTAACATCCCAACCCCACTAGACCAGATCTGGTTCATTACTAAGTACATTGGAATGGTTAAAAGGAATTATAGACAAAAGGACTAATCAGTTTAGTAGTCTTGAAGAAACTAGTTACATAGATATAACTCAAAATACATTCAAAAGGTAACAAAATACAACACTTAACAAAAACTAAAAAAAATCATCCATATAAACTCAATAAGTGATCTCCATTTAATAACCTGCTGAATGTAAACAAATGAAAGTAGTGATCTAAAATACCTATTAAGGGTTAGAAATAGCATAAGCATGATTAAATATTAACTGAATCATAAAAAAACTGGGCATAGTCAATAAGGGATGGTGAATAAATGAAAAAAACATGTCATTAAAAAACTGAGAATGAACCTGCATCCATAGATTTTGTTATAGGGAAAACCTCATGGATATTAAAAATGATAATGAATAAAGAGAATTTTTATTAATTGGATGTCATATATCTGGAACATGATACCATAATACTGTTAAAATGGTTTAGTTTTGTGACAAGGAACCCGACTGATTTTTGGAAACAAACTCGAAGGGTTTCTCGCCAAACTGATTGTCTCATGAGACCTGTTGATGCATCGAGGGGTTGTAGAGGGCCCCAACCACCACTGTATGTCCAAATAATTATTTATACATAGATTCAAAAGAATATCAATATGAATTTACATTATCAGTATAGAATTGAGGATACATATTTATCAATATTTACACAGTCAAAACAACATTCAAAATTAATATCGTATGTAAAATGGTATACGACTTAGATAATAATCATATCCAGGGTATTATAATATTGAAATATAAATGGAATATAATTTCAATTGAAAATTGATCTCAAATGGGAAGTAGTTACACCACATTAGAAATAGTAGGTTCACAATACTAAGCAAGTCCAAATGAAGTGAAATTTGAGACAAATCTCGTTACCACGTTGCAATCATCTGAGTCGTATGACCAAAAGTTTATAACCACCAAATGAATCACAAAATAACATGAATATAAATATAATCATGATAATATATATCAACTATCAGTACACCTAAACCACATATAATAAATAATATGCGAACAATGGAAATCCCACACCATTGAATGTGTGATGAAAAAAACCCTTACAAACATTTTGGCATGGTAACGAGTGTTCTTGTGAGATCTTAATGAGATGTAAAGGGGTATCCCATTATTTATATATCACAAATGAAGTGTGGGAGAGGTGTAAAAACATACCGCATAATTATGTATTAAAAATAATAGAGCACAACATTGGGGATATTTTTGAACAAAAGTGAGAGAGAGGATCCCTTACAAAGAACGTATCATTTGATTGAGGACAAAAAATGGAATAATAATGTGTGAAAAAAATAACCCATGCAATAAAAGTGGATATAGAGAATAAAACAATAATAGGTCATTAACACATATTTTAGTATAATACAAAACCAATGACACTGATGTTTAACTCAACGAATGGAAATTGAGTTAAGATATCCCTTTCAAAGATTGTATCATTAGAGTGGTGATAAATAAATGAAATATTTATGTGTGATAAATAAATATCCAAAAAATAAAAGTGTATATATAGTATAAAACAATAAGAGGTAATTCACATATATTCTTGGAAAATGTAACCAAGGAAATAGACATTTAACTCAAGGAATTAAAATTGAGTTAAGCAATCCCTTACCTTATGCTCGAAGGTGTTCTTGATTGTTCTTAACGACCTTAACAATCAAATTTAGATTCATTAATTATTAATTACATAACAAGATAAACATTTAATTGATATTTTATAACCTTGTTAGGTTCATTAATGACATTTTTTATGGGTTTAAGAGATTCAATTTTATTGTTTTGGAAGCATTTTCTTCCTTGGTTTTCAGGATCTGTTTACTTGTATTCATGAATAGAAGTTCATTTGAAATGTGTTTAAACATACAGAATTGTTAATATACAATATTAGTGAAATTAAAGTGTTATAAATTGTCTTATAATGATTTTCTTATATACCATGAGGATGACTCATTTGATGAGTTAATGATAAACGCATGGATTTGGCTTAGTAGTTTTCTGCCCAATGAACTTGTTTTGTATTATTATTCAATATTATGAGTGTGTAAGGATTCATAAACATTAAACAAGATAAAATACATATATTATGATCTTTTTAAACAATTTAAAAGGTTTAATGACTGTTCTTGAATATATTAGTGCAAATTGAAAACCCATCTTCCTTGAGTGTGATAAATTAACCCATCTCGGGTGGTGTTTTCATTTATAGTATAAAAGGAATGGGAAAAGAGAGATTATGATGAAATATTCTATTAGAATAATGAAAATCTAGTACATATATATTATTGTAATTATCATCGAATTTGGATGAGGTGAGGTGAGAATAGATAACAAAATAATGAAACTTGTAAAATAAATTGAAAGAAAAAGGAAGAGAGGTTCACCTCTTGAGTACTCCTCTTTTAGAAACACCTTAAGGCCTTTATTTTTGGCCTTTTGGTGAGAACAGAGGGTCTTGTAAGTGGTGGAGGAGTTTAGGGGGGCTATTTGAGCAGAATTGAGGCACGAAGTGATGCTTGTGTGGTGTGGGAGGAAGAGGGGTGAGGGGTGGTTTATATAGTGTAGGGGAGAGGGGATTTCTCTATGTTATGTTCATTAGTTTATTATTAATGCCCACGAAAAGGAATAGTGAGTCTTCCATGACCAATAATTGTAATTTTATCATGTGAATCCGAATAAATTGGGCTTAGATCAGCAGAACATCATACATGAATCTATAATTAGTTTATTTAGCTTATTTTGTAAATTATGGTATTTCATTATTCATAAAAAATTCAAGTAGTTCATTAAAATAAAAAAATTTACAATAACCATTTTTTCAATGTGTATAATCCAAAAATGAATCTCATTTTTCAAAAATAATTTTCTAAATGTTATTAATTAAATATTTTATTTAAATCATTATTTAATCGAAAAATATCAACACTTAAAATATCCATCTTCATTTTTTAGGTGCCTAAATTGATTTATACATTCATGGGTATGGATAAAATTCATAAGAGCTATATTACTACTCATAAGGGTAAGTTAATTTTCTTAAGATTAGGTTAATATTCATAAGGGTAGGTTACTATTCACCAAAAATTGAGTTTTTCCTATCGGACTCCAAATAACATACTGATCGCAACGGTGTATGTCAGATTTTCGAAATTCGCATCAAAGAAGTGAAACAATTACGTATACATGGCTAGGTTATAAAAAAGTTGGGTTTTTAGAGACTTGGTGATCTATGAATTCTATAATAAATCTATTTGAAAATTCTTTGGGTGTTACATTATTCCCACCTTCAGAAATTTCCTCCTCGAAATTTTATTTACTTGCTAAGAAGTGAGGGTATGTTGATCATGGTGTCCATATGGTTTCATCATCATCTTGCTCACATAAATATAAGGTACATTCATTGCAACAATGATTTAAAGATCCTTCAAAATCATTTGCTTCCTCTATCTAGAAACAACTTTTACAACTTGGGTCATATGGGAGTTCACAGAAAAATAGTTTCAGAAAATAATTATGTATGACATATAATTTCAAAACATCTGATAAAACATGATTTTTATAAAATATTCCTACCAAATTTTTGTCGAAAATCTCAAACAATGGTCATTTTAAAATTTTATAAGTATGTTCTGAAAGATTATATTTCAAAATAATATATAAATAAGTTTCACAGGGGACTCCTTATTTCGCACCATTTTCCAAATCATAATATGCTTCAAATTATTGTGATAATGTTAAATATTTGAAAATTATTTGATAATATTTACCATTCATAAAAATATGAGAATATTGAGAAAATAGGATTTGAATAAATACAACCCATTATCCATGATGGAATCAAGGTATAGTAGAGGTGATTGATATCTCAAAAAATTGATTACAAGTGAGTTTAATGTTAGAAAATGTTTTAGAATTGTTGGTACATGTCATTTCAATAATTATTTTAAGAAAGTCATCAGGAAGGGATAAAAATTTCATTTTAGATACTCCTCCTTCCATTTTTAACTGAATTTTCTTAATTTAAAACGTTATAAAACAAGGATTTAACTTAAAGAACAGACATAGAGACTAACCATATGTTTAAAGAAAACTCATAATCAAAAACGTTTTCTTTGATTATTGGATCCCCTTATTCCATTATAGGCCATTTCAAAATAATTTAATACACTATATTAGGTTATAAATCATAATTTATACTCTCAATTTGAAAAGTACTTAAAATAAATTAAAATTTTATGCATAGTTAATCTCATATACATTGTTTCTATGAGAAAAATTTACATTAAAATCCATCATAATGGCTTGTAAATCAAATGTGAATTATCATAAGCATATCCCCCAGGAGTTTCAATACCCATAGTGAAGTAAGGCTCATTGTCATGTACCAGGATACTTAGGGTCAAGCTTGAAACTCCTTGTTAGAGTTTTCACTCCTACGTACATCTATTCCAGAGCCACCTCTACATGTTTGTATCTAGACAGGGATGTATTTTCTAGAAGTAGACGCATAATCTATTCCTTCACAAAATACTAGGACGTTCTTGTATGTTGGTCCTCAAATAATACCTTATATCTTTGTTCCCTAATCAATATTTTCTAATCTAGTTTCCAAGTTTCATATTAAACTTTCTTTAATAGAAAATGTAACACCCCAACCCCTATACAATAGAGCTGGTGCATTACTAAGTACATTGGCATGGTTATAAGGAATGAAAGCCTGAAGGAAGAATTGGTTTAGTAGTCTTGAAGAAACTAGATACATATATGTAACTCAAAATATATTGGAAAGGTAACAAAATAAAACACTTAACAAAAACTAAATAAACAACATCCACATAAACTCAATAAGTGATCTCCTCTTCATAACTTGCTGAAGGTAAACAAATGAAAGGGGTGATCTTAAATGCTTAGTAAGGGTTACAAATAGCAGAATCCAGAATCAATATTAACTAAATCATAAACAACTGGGAATAGTCAATATGGAAAGGTGAATAAATGAAAAACACATGCCATTAATAAACTGAGAATAAACCAGCATCCAAATATTTTTTCATAATGAATACCTCATGTATTGAAATAATTGATAATGAATAATGATAATTATTATTAATTGGATGTCATGTGTCTATCACATGATACTATAATACCATTAAAACAGTTTGGTTCTGTGGGTAGAAACCCATCGGATTTTTGGAAACAAACTCGAAGGGTTTGTCACCAAACTGATTGTCTCCTGAGACCTCTCGATTCATTGAGGGGATGTAGTGGGCCCCGCCCTCCGTTTCGTGTACAAATCATTATTTAAAAATATATTCAACATAATAGAAATATTCCTTTACATTATCCTTATATAATTTTATATACAGATTCATAAATATTTCCACAATCAAAAAAACATTCAAAATAAATACCATATATAAAATGATATACGGCTTAGAAAAAAATCATATCCATGATATGAGAATATGTAAATTTAAATGGAATATAATTTCAATTGAAAAGTGATCACAAATGTGCATTAGGTACAGAACATAAGAAAGAGTAGGTGCACAATACTAAGCTAGTCACAATGAAGTGAAAATTGAGACAAAGCTAGTTACAACTTTGTAAACAATTCAGTCGTATAACCAAAATTTAATAAACACAAAATCAATCACATAACACCATGAATATAAATATAATAATGATAATATATATCATATTTAAGTACACCTATACCACATATAAAAAATAATAGGCGAACAATGGAAATCCCACAAAATTGAAAGTGAGATGAGAAAACCGCTTACAAACATTTTGGCTTGGTAAAGAGTGTTCTTAAGAGATCTTAATGATAGGTAAAAAGGTATCCCATTATTTATATATCATATGGGAAGTATGGGAGAGGTTCTATCAAATACCCCATCATTAGGTATTAAAAATAAAAGAGCACAACATTGGGGAGATTTTTTGAACAAATGTGAGAGAGGGGATCCCTTACAAAGAACGTATCATTAGATTGATTACAAAATAATGACATAATTATGTGTGAAAAACATTATCCCACAAAATAAAAGTTTATATAAAGAATAAATAAATAATATTTTATTTTCACATATTCTTGAAAAATACAAAACCAATGACATTGATGTTTAACTCAACGAAAGGAAATTAAGTAAAGATATCCCTTACAAAGATTGTATCATTAGAGCCGGAATAGATAAAAGAAATATTTATTTGTGTCAAATGAAAATCCAAAACATATAATTGGATATATAGTAAAAATAAATCAGAGTTCATTCACATATATTCTTGGAAAAATGTAACCAATGAAATATATGTTCAACTCCAAGAATGAAAATTGAGTTAAGAAATCCCTTACCTTATGCTCGAAAGTGTTCTTGATTGTTCTTAAAGACCTGAATAATAAAATTTAGATTCATTAATTAATAATTAAAGAACCTCATAAACATATAATTTATATGTTATAACCTTATTAGGTTCATTAATGGCATTTTTTATGGGTTTACGAGAATCAATTTTATTGTTTTGGAAGCATTTTATTCTTTGGTTTTCAGAATCTATTTACATCTATTCATGAATGGAATTTAATTTGAAATTTGCTTAAACATACAGAATTTTTAATATATAATATTATTGAAATTAAATATGTTTAAATAATCTTATAATGATTTTAGTTATATACCATTATATTGGCTCATTCGATGAGTTAATGATAAATGCTTGGATTTGGCTTGGCATTTTTTTGCACAATGAACTTGTTTTGTATTATTAGTCTATATTATGAGTGTGTAAGGATTACCAAACATTAAAATAGATAAAATAAATATATTATGATCTTGTTTAACCTTTTAGAAGGTATCATGACCCGTATTGAATATAGAAATTCAGATTGAAACCCCATTTTCCTTGAATGTTATAAATTAACACATCTCGGACGGTGTTTGCATTTATAGAATAAATGGAAAGAAAAAAAGAAATATTATGATGAAATATTACATTAGCATAATAAAAATCCAGTACATGTATGGTACTAGAATTATCATGTCATTTGGATGAGGTGAGGTGATAATAGAGAAGAAAATAATGGAACTTGTAAAGGAAATTGAATGAAAAACGAAGAGAGGTTCACCTCTTGAGAACTCATATTTGAGAAACTCTTTAAGGACTTTCTTTTTGGACTTTTGGTGATACCATATGGTCTTGGACGTGGGGTAGAAGGTTAGGGATCTATTTGAGCAGAATTTAGGAAATTATTGAATCTTGAGTGGTGTGGGAGGAAGAGGGGGTGAGGAGTGGTTTATATAGTGGAGGGGAGAGGGGATTTCTCTATATTGTATTCATTAATTTATTATTTCTCCATAAGACATTGAATTGTAGTTCTTCCATTACCAATAATTGTAATTTTTTCATGTGAACCCGAATTAATTGGGCATATATCATCAAAACATAATACATGACTCTATAATTAGTGTATTTAGCTTATTTTGTAAATTATGGTATTTCACTATTCATCAAAAATTCAAGAATTTCATAAAAATTCCAAAAAATCACCCTAAACATTTTTTGACATGTAGAATCCAAATATGAATAAATGTTTTCAAAAATAATTTTCTAAATATGATTAATTAAATATTTATTTAAAATAATTATTTAATCAAAAAATATAATCACTTAAAATATTCATCTTTATTTTTAAGGTTCCAAAATTTATTTATACATTCATGGGCATGGATACCATTAATAAAATTCATATTACTATTCATAAGTTTAAGTTACTATTCATAAGTGTAGGTTATGATTCATAATGGTAGGTTATTATTCACTGAAAATTGAGTTTTTCTTATCAGACTCCAAATAACTTACTGATCACAACCATGTATGTATGCTTTTCAAAATTCACATCATTGAGATGAAAAAATATTTTTACTCGGCTAGGTTATAAAAAAGTTGTTTTATAGACATAATGATCTATTCATTCTATAATAAATCTATTCGTAAATTCTTAGGGTGTTACACATGTGGAGTTGTGATGGGAGTGCGTTTTATTCCTATTGGTTATAGAAACTTTACGAGTTATCCTGGACCTAAGTGGTTTTACCTAGTGTCTTATCATGATACTTCCCTATTAGGGCTATTTGGGGGATCTTAGTGACTTTCTTAGTGTGACTCTAGTTTAGGGTGTTAGTTTCATGTGTCTTTCGAGGGTGGCCCATGATAGGGGTCTACCGAGTTGTGTGTGATTTTGGTTTCATGAGGCATGGGTAGATATTTTGGTACTTTTGATAATGGTGAATAAAGTTTGAAACAATTATATTATTTAGGTACCTGTGGTGCCTTTTTTGAGAGGCATCATTTGTGTTTTTTTCTTCATCCTTTTGGTTTTGTTCTATAGGGGAAGGCTTGTTTGGGTGCATATCCTGGGTAACAGTTGTGTAGTTGGGATTTTCCTGGTCATTATAATCTTGATCAAGAGAATATGCTTTACTTGAGGATATATGATTTTGAATGTGCAGTTTTACTTTATGTGGATACCATTAAGGTGAGGTAGGCCTGGTGTATTTTTAGTGTGTGTAAAATAATGATTTTTTATTCCATTTATATAGAAAGAACATGGACTGATGGTGCTCTAATAGTGCATGGTATTTTTAAGAGGGTAGGACTGACGATGTGCTAGGCTTAGTTATATCTACATGCATCTTTAGGAATGTATTGAGAGTGTGAATGATCATGTTGGGACTTTTGAATGAAATTTATTCTTGAGTGGTTGTGAATGTGATTCGGCCTTGGTGAGTTGTCTCTGGTTTTAGGAAGATCAAAGGGGTACTGTCTCTAGGTTAGATAAGCATATAGAAAAAGGAATGGAAAGAAGTTAAGGCTTGTGTGAATATATTCCTAAGATGAAACTCATTCGATTCAGAGATGATTTTTGTGGTTGGGATATATAAAAGAAAGTAATGTGTACAAGTTAATGGGTTACTAGAGGCATGAGTTCATGAAGACATGTTGTGTTATTTGGAATGTGTATTATAAATTAGAAGAGTGTACACTGTAGGTGATTGTATAAAAAAGGAATCCATGATTAGGATGATAAAATATGTTTGTATGATGATACACTTGTATACGGGGAGTTATGGGGCCTTTGAATGAGTTTTAAATTTCACTGAAGTTAGTGGCGACATCGGGAGTGGATTAGTTTGTGGTGGTATTATTCGATGAAAACTCGGCATACACTTAGTCTAGAGTTGATCATTTCCAATATCTTGACATTTTATTAATTACATTGATAGGGAATCATTTATATTCCAAGATATCTAAATTTCTATTCTTTTTTAACAAAGGGACTCCTTATATATAACACTCATGGAGTGGTGTAAGTGTTGTTGTATTTTTTAGGTGCACCATCATCCATCTCTGAGAAAGATCCTTCTGGTGGACTATATATTAGTAAATGTTGTGTGTTCAATTCTTGTAATCTAGTAATGCATTATAGTTGACTTTATTTTTTCACTTATATAAGAGAGAGATTACCATGTACAATTCTTATGATAGTAGTGATTAGACCATGGTCAGTGTGGTTGGATTTGTTTGAGTGATGTGGTGACATCAACACTCCAATGGTGGGGAGTGGTGTGTTGCTCATTGAGGTGTGACCCTCATGATAAAAGGGTGTCAGCTGTGTAAAACTGACTATGGATCAGTCATGGTGGCAATGTGATTCCAGTGAATAATATGTTATGTGTGTGCTTAAATTATGTATATTTATAAAAGTAAATCATTTGTGCTAGATGATTGAGCAAAGAATTGTCTTCATGAATGAGGTGGTTCGGAAAGTTAATATGAGGCGCTTGTATTGGAGGTGTGTGGGTAGTGTTCTAGGGAATGATGAAGTTTTTTAGTCATTGGACGATCTAACATTTGAATCTCACCATGTTTATAGTTTGGATTGTAGTGGGAATGTTCTGATGGATGTGAAATAATTTTGTGCTTCAAATCATCAAAATCAGGTGAGGTGTTGATGAGATGAATGTTGGATTTAAGAATTTTTAGTATGAGTTAGATGGGGATAGTTCGAATTGGGTGATTATATGGAATGGATGTGGTAAGATTCAATCCACACATGGAATATCATATTTTAAATTATGAAGGCATTGGGTAAAGTAAATTCATCTTTTAGGGGAAATATTATATGTTCATAGATCATGAATGGGAGATAGGTATGTGTCAACACCATTAGGTTTTCTGTGATGGGGATGGGTGTAGATGATGATTCGTTTTCTCATTAATGTTTTACATGGAATGTTGGGAACCATTTTAGGAACATTATATAGTCATAAATTTTAGCTTCATTTGGGATTTTCTAGGGACAGATGTGTCGAGCATTATAACTTAGTGGTTATAAGCTGAATCTAATGGTACAGATAACCTTATATCTTATGAATGATTATGAAATTACACAATCTAGTTTTTTTGGATGGGATAAGTAAGAACCATCTTGGTGTTCTAATATTGAAAATGGGAGCTGGCTTAGGTTTTGTCTAGTTGAGCTCCTTGAATTTGATGTTGTGCCTTGGTTGAGATTCAGGAATTTGGAAACTGAATGATGCCTTAGCTATAATATATAATAATTATGGGTTGGGTGGTGTAGATATATGACCCTTGAGACTTCATTTGGAAAATAATTATTATTATTGGGAGTTTTTTAGATCATGTTTCTGTATGAGTTCAAATTCTCGAAGGGATTTTAATTTTCTTTTACTAGAAGGGTAAAATTTTAAAGTGATCCATAGAATGGAACTCTAAGAGTTGGAATGCCTCAATGAAATTTTTTTTTGAGTAATGAGTCTTTGAAGTTATATACATTTTTATGTTGATCCATGAAGTCCTTGGGTTATGTCTTGGGAGTTTTAGAGTTCTCTAGCTCAATTTTATGGGTTTGAGTGCACTGTTTATGAGAAATCATTCATTACATTGATGCTCGGGGTGTTTTCAATTAATTTTAAACTAATCATGGTTTGTTTCCATATTTTAATTTCATAGTTAGAATATTTTTTGAGTTTTAACATGAATTATATAATAGAAATAATATGAGCTGGTTTAGAGTATTAGTCTTGGAGCATGGTCTATGCATAGTTTTAAAAAAATGTGAATTGTTATAAAGGTAAGGTAGTGATGATAGTATAGATGGTGCATGATTTTTATAACCATGTGGATAAACCATGCTTTGAATTTTCAATTCATAGTGACATTTAAATAGTTGGAACACATTTTGGAAAATTGGGTGGCCAACTGTGTGGCTACCAATGATCACATTAAAAGGTGAAATGAACAAAATCTCCCTCAATTGTTTAATACACTACCTCTATTCCACATACATTAGGCATTCACATACTAGGGGTTCTAAAAAACCATTACTATTTCTAAAACCCTTGATTTTTGGGTGTATTTTTAGTGATCATCTTATGTTTTGGTGTTAGAATCACCCTTTCAATACCTTCTTCCTTCCATATAATTTTGGAGTTCTATTGATTAGGTAGTTATTGATGATTCCACTAGATCATAGAAGAATTTTTTATTTCAAATGGTTATTTTGGTTGTCATACATGGAGGGGATCTTGAGCTTATTTTCTCATATCAATTCATGGAATTTATTTAAGTAAGTCATTCATGGTGAATTTTTTCTTAAGTTTTATAGAAAAAATTAATCTCATTAAATGTGGTATTGGTATTTCCTCTTAGGTATTTTTCTAGAAACTTTTTTGAGAGTCCGTTGTGGACCATCCATGGTGGTTACATAGATATTAAGTTAGAGGTGAATGACCTATGATTTTTTTAGCATTAAACAATGTTAGATTTTAGTTAATTAACTAATTATATTAGTTTTAATTAATTAATTTTTACCCATTCGAATGAGGTTAGATATTAGATGCTTGCGATAATCTCATTTGTATGCCAAGGATTTTTTTTGAGACTTGGATGGGACTTGTAAAGACCTTAGATCTTTGTAAATATTGGAAATCATGGTTGATAAGGTAGGCATTCCAATATCTTTAATCATAGCCTTGTTAATTTATTTATATTTGTATATGGTGTGTGCCTTAAATCCCACATGTGGTGTGTTTTTTTATTGGTTAAAATAAATTTGTTATGGATTTGAATTTATTACTTAGACTATCCTCTGATCCTATCGAATATATATACTCTCATTATACCAAACATATAGCCTCCCTTGGGGTGTTCCTTTTTATGGAAATGGTAATGTGGTGTTTTAAAGGGTGATGTAAGTGAGTTATGAGTGTAAATTGATCAAGAATTTTGGTTGGATTGGTTAAGGTATTAAAGTATATTTTTTAGGGATTTGGAATTAATTTTTTAAGGAATTTTGAAACACTAAATTCACATATTTTTTTGTTTTAATCTACTATCAAACACCTAATATTCCTTTGAACTGGTTTCAAACATGTCCATTGGGTTTTGACCTTGATTTGGTTTTAAAATGGGGATGGTGTTATTTAAATTGGTTAGTGTTTTAAAATGTGGTGTTAAACTCCAAGTGATTTTAACAAAAGGGTTTTGGGTGAATTTAAATTTTTGATTAAAATGGGTGTTTGGTTTCCCCTTTGGGGGAAATGCATTGATGGCACTTTAAAAATGCTTGATGGAATTATATCTTCGGTCTTTTCATATGATTAAAAATGAAGACCCGTGTTTTAATGGTGGATTTAAAATACATTAAATAAATGGGATAGATTGCATCACTTTCTAAAGAATATCTTAATGATGCTTGAATTACTAAAAAGGGCTAGGATGTATGATCCATTTGTGGTGTTAAAGGAATATTGTGACCTTGGAAAATGATTAGGGTTTTTGAAATAGGGGTTTTTAGTCCCTTATTGGTGTTTTTAATGGTAAAGATGTTAAAACATAGTATTTTATTATTTATGGGATGGTCTAGTTATCATTAAAGTTATTTGGTCCCTACTGTTATGATTTATGGTTTTGGATTATTTTCATTATGCTTCATTTCTAGGGTTTAGAGAGTTAGACATGATTCCACATAGGTATATTTTAAAATTTATGACATAGTGGTAGACTTTTAAGGTTTATATATTTAGAAATGATTATACAATGGTATTTTTCTAGATGTATTCCATGGAACTCCACATCTAATGTTTAGATATTTTTACAAGAATATCTATAGTTATGGTTCTAGTTGTCCAGTATAGCACTCCACATCTGTGGTTTAGAGAGTTAAAAACGATGATCCACTAGGGTGGTTCCTAATTATTTACATGTAAATCCACATCCAATGTTTAAAAATCTTGTTTGATTCATTGTGTTTTAATGAGTTACATGACTGATAAAAAACTATTATATTTTATAATGTATGTTTCACCCTATTTTTATGACTCATGTGACTAACTTGGGTCGATTCTTATTTGGTTGGATAGGGAGTCACCGTAGAACCTGGGGACCAATGGGTAACTCAAAAAATAGTTGTTTGATTTTAGATGTATCTTAAATTTTGTAATCTTATTGACTCTATTGTTTATCTATATACATTGTATCTCTAACCGGTATCTACTTTAGACACCATTGGTGGTATCCTACTGAGTTTTACTCGGACCCTGCTTGGGTCGCTACTACACATGTGTACCTAGGTACATTTTTATCTCCCTCATAGGTATGGGATGATACTTTTATTGAATATCGAATGATTGGAGAGGATAGATTTGATAGTATCATAATATGGGATGATGTTTAGCTAAGATATGAAGTAGGATCCCTTTTTATGGATTTTATGTTTTGATTTGTTTTTGTGTAACCGATCTAGTTGGGATTAATTTCTTATATTATGTGGATATTCATGCCTTTATTTAAGTTAATTTTATATAATAGCTTGACTTTGCATCTAATTAATTCTTTGTAACACTATGGTTATATTCTTCTCATAGTACCACCTTAGATCCTAGTTGTTAGTCACTAGCCTTTGGCATAAGAGGAGGGGAACTTGAGGTCATGCGATGAACAACCTCAAGTGTAAAACCCTGAGAATTAAAAAGAATAACATTATTTTTGATAGTGTATATTAAATTAAACGTTTATATTATATGATAATGTAACACTCTGATACTTTATGACATTTTTTATATAAACTCTAATTCTTCAGTATATTGTGTATCTCATAACACCGAGTTTTAATAAATTATGATATAATATAAAAATTATTGTTTAAATAATACTATTATAACCAAGAAATTATGTTGGTGATTATGAATATTATTCACTAATGTATTAAATGATTAAAAATTTCTTACTTGATATAAATTTATTTATAAATTCTTATTAACTAATCACCCAATTTAAAGAAATTTCATTTTAATCATCGAAAAATTGTTTTCTTCAAAGAATGATTTTTACTTATTCCTATGAGATATTAATATAATATTTTCAATTTTATAAAATACATTTTATTAAATGGACATAATTTTTTAAATCAGCATTTCAATATTAACTTAGTGTGAAATTTTGAAACTTTTTTTGGAAAATATTAACTTTTGTGAATATGGAAAAATAATGATTTTTATAAAATTGTAAATTTAATTCCTCCACTTATGTGAGTTAAATTTAGAATAATTGATTCCATATTTGGAATTATCATAATTTATATTATCTAATAAAACCTAAACTTTTACCATAATGAATTGTGCAATAATAAAAATTATTTTTTATGGTTAATGTAAAAACGGGGTTACTGTGGGTTAAACTAAAAAGATAAGGGTTAAAAATGACCCAAAACATGTCTACTTCCAATTTTATGGTCATATTTCGATGTTATGTCTTATAAGTTTTAAAAATGGTACATATATAATTATTTTTCATCATAAAAATTTTAGTGTAATTCTATTTTTAAAAAAATTCCAGCTTTATCCTCTACCCCACATATAAAAGGCCACACCATATCCTCTCTTATTTACACTTCCAAAACCCATTGGTTTAGAAAATAACTACCAAAATAACTTCATCTTGTCCTTCAACTTATCCTCAAATTAGATGTTTTATTATAAATCCCACCTAGGATGGATCTTTGTGAAAACCAGAAGATGTTGTTTAGATAAGAGATAACATCCT
The DNA here is from genome assembly GCA_963277665.1 of Viscum album. Classification (NCBI taxonomy): domain Eukaryota; kingdom Viridiplantae; phylum Streptophyta; class Magnoliopsida; order Santalales; family Viscaceae; genus Viscum; species Viscum album. The sequence goes on from OY728146.1 coordinate 532,285,386, forward strand.
TAAGCAAGGGTTTTGTTTTATTTATTATTAAACCTCCATAAAATATTAATAAAATATGATGATATAATGAAATATGTATATTATTAATAATAAAGAATTTTTATGTTAAGGTAATAACCTACAACCATCTCCTCCTCCCACATGTATATGTATGACCTATTGTCCCACTGATTATATTGTAGTTCCTTTATCATAATCATATTTCATGGTTGTTTTTAAAAGTATAATATATATATAAATAATAATTATTTCATTATTACCATTATGAATATGGTTAAATAATAATACCTTTGACCATAGTCAACTTACGAATGTGAATTTGGACATATGATCCATTTATTGAAAAAATGTTTGAAGTAAAATTAATTGGTTAAGTAATTGAATATAAAATGGTAAATAACAAAATTAAAATGAATAAAGTCTTGAAAAATTATATTAATATAGTAAAAAATTAACATAATTTTATTACTTGGGAATATATGAAATCGATGTGATAATTCAAGCTGGACGAAAGGGTTTCACCTCAAAATTCCATTCTTTGAGACAAATGTTCATTTATACACCTAATTTATTTTAAATGGTGAATATAATATCCCTTTAAATATTATATCATGATTCGTTAATAATTCATGATATTTTATGTCTCAAAAATCACTTCATTTATGTGTGTTTTGATTCAAAATTTTACCAATTTTTTAATGGTTTCTATTTCAATCTCATTTTAATCAGGATTTTTTTTGCTTGAATTTACATTGTTATAAATTATTTGATCATTGAATAATAAAAACAACCCATTTTATTATACTTTGGTAATTCAATAAATTTTCTTGTAATAATACCATTTTCTTCTCTTAGATACTTAAAATCATTGTGAAAATGTTTTTAAAAAAATTCATCTTTATTTCTCCCTTTGGTCAAAAATATTTTTCCTTCTAAATACATGTTTTATATAAATTTTATAAATGATTTTTTGAATAATCTTTAATAAATTTTGCCCAATTTTTAAATATTTTTTTTAATATTAATCACCTCATAGTTTTTCAAATGAGGCAAGTTTTTACTTTTCTTACAAACTGTGTAAGGATTGTTTTTTTAAATTATATGGAGTGTATGGAATTACACTCCATTATAACCATTATTTTCATTGCTGATTTATTTATATTTTTTAACTATATTTTAAAATAAATTTATTTCATTAATAAATTTTTAACTTTAGTTTTTCAAATGGGATTTTCATTGTTGAAATGATATTTTTATCAAGAATGTTTTTAAAGTATTTATATTCATCAATTACAATAACTATTATTATCACGAAATGCTTATAAAATCGATATATATGTATCTTAAATATATACTTTTATCACTCCTCCATCCTTATATAGGGTAATAAATTCCTTTTGTTCATTTATAAAATGAATTCTTCAAGAAACCTCTTTTGATAATGTTATGAGACAATATTATGAAACCTATTTCTTTCCATGGGTAATCATATATTATGCATTATGAATGATTTACGTATGTGGAACACATATTCATGTACATTAAATGAATCTGATGGGTGAGACCATGATTATATATCATTACAATGTATTCATTAATGTTTAAATCTCATGAGACATCATATATTGGATTGTGGATTGAACCTAATCTATTATGGGAAAATTTACACCATGTGATGTTGTCTTGGATGTTAGTCTTAACTTATGTTTGGGTCAGGTTTTAGGTTTCTATCACATTTTATTTATTACCAATATCTAATAAGATTATGTTATTTATGTTATGATTACATGTGATTACTCATGTTTCTAATCATTTATGATATCATGTTATACCTTTAACTCCCATTTTATGCTTCTTTATCATCATTATTCCCCTACTACAATTTCTATCACAGTCATTTTTTTATGTATTTACATAGTTATACTATTTAGTTATAGTAACTCTAAACATTAGGCACTAATTATGGAGAATAAAATGAAGAAGTTTTATTTTATTCTCACTATGATGTGTTTTGAACCTAGTTTTCCAAAGACACTAGGACTCGTGATCATGGGGTTATAATTAATTTATTTTTATGTTAAAAATCATGTAATAATATGTGGAAAAGGGTTAGGCCACTATATTGTGTATCATATTATGGTTTTAGTTAACCTTTTTAATGTATGGTGAGAAATTTTTAATGATAATCCTATAGAAATGACTAAGGATGTGACTAAGTATAAAAAAATATCCTTGAATCTTGTGGAATTTTAGAGCGAGTGGTTTCTAAGAAATTACATCGATTATTGGATACTTCAAGAAGATGTTGTTATTGAATGATTTAACTAGGGGAAATAATTTAAAAAGTTTCATCAAGATTTACTCAAGCATTATCTAGTACAAGACAATGGGTCTTACTATACACCTGGTTTGACAATCCTAGGGTATATCTTGGAAATTCAAAATCTCTTTATAGACCATCATGAAGTACTTGAATATAAGACAATTATAGATTACCTACATTTAACCTAAATTATGTGAGGCTGATAATTTCAAATTTGATCACCAATTTAATGTCATGTGCTCCCATTTTTAGGGTTTAAGATATAGAATTATAAGACAATTATGAGTATTTTGGGAGATTTTTATAGTAACATAACCCTTAGGTTAAGTGTGGGTTTTAGAAAAAACAATTATTTTAGGAATAATTCATTATATTTTATGTACATAAGTTTAATGGTATTGGTAATATTTTTGGTTTATCCTATCATTTATGTTAAATTAATAATATTTAATTAAGATTATTTGATGTTTTGGAAAAAATAAGAGGTACAAAACCTTAGTGATTACAAACTAATTTGATGATTAATGAAATTTTGAGGGTGTTAATTATATGTTTGGGAACATTATATGAATTGTGAATTAAAATAATGGAAACACATATGCTACGAGACAAATCATTGTATCTGGTAAGGTCGTGGGACATGAACCCACAACCAAAGTGTGACAAAGGTGTAGTGCCTACTACTATTGAACATAATGTACCAGTTAGTATTCCATTTTTTCTTAAATGGTTTGGTGGATAATTATTATGTTTATTTTGGGAATCATGTTAAAGGACAAAATCTTTTTTAATTTTACGATTTTTATGTGATTAAAGATATTTTTTTAAACATTCAATTAGAAAAAAAATATATTTAACCACTAGGTTTAATGTAAAGGATTATTTTTGAAGAACTATCTTGTATTTTAAAGATGTAACATGAATGGTATGAGATGCAATTTGAGGTTAAAAATTATTTCATTTTGAGTTTGTTTAGGTTATTTGGGATATAATGTTACTTGTTTATGAAATATCTTTGTTGAAGGTTAGGTTTTATTTCTTAATTTTGGATATTAATATATTCATATATATTTTGGGAATTAACTTACCTTGTGCAGAAATTTTAACATTTGGGTAATTTCTAAATGCAAGAGGAATAATTGAATTTATTTTTTTGGAATTATGTGATCCGTTATATGTTTATTTTATTGTGTAATGAATGAAATATTCCTCATAAATACTCATAATTTGGAGAAAAATATTAAATTCTAAAGGAAATTGGTTAAAGGGTGAAATTATACTTTTAAAGTATGTATATTTCATCATGTTCCTAGTATAGATGGTAAAAGGTCGCCTTAACATTAGAAAAAGGATATTGAAATAACAAATTTATTCATTTTTTATAAATGGATTGTCTCTTCTCTCAAAAAAAAGGTTATAATACTACCTATTAAATGGATCTTCATTCTATATCCATTTTTTCACTTTCCACCAAGTTTATTCTATTTGTAAACCTAGTATGTTTAATTATAGATGACCTTAGTACTTACCTTTCACTATTTTAAGGGGAAGTTTTATTATCCCTTTTTACAATGTATGTTTTACATAAAGAGAATTTTAAAATTTCAAACCCTTGATTACTGAGATTAAGATTGAATTGTGATGATGAAGTTTTATTAAGGGGAAAAATTTACTGCACTATGATTTTAAAAAAATTCCATTATGTTTGATAACATATATGACATGAAACACTAAAAATAGATGATAATATAACTCCCTGTTAATTTAGGTTAGTTTTTAATAAATTCAATTTCTTCTATATCTTGTGTAACACATAAAACGATGTTTTAACGAACCGTGATATACTATTAAATTTATTATTTAAATAAGAACATTATAACATAGCCATTCAATTTTATATTATGGATAAGATTAAATAATTTTTTAAATTTACATAAATTATCCATGAAATATAAATATATTTATAAATTATTAATAACTTATCACTTGGTTTTATGAAAATTTGTTTTATTCGTCGAATATATGTTGTCTTCAAAAAATGATTTTTACTGCTTCTTGTGAAAAAATAATATAATTATTTATCATAAATTTTTATATAATTTATTTTATAAAATGTAAATATTTTTTTAATTAATAATATTTATATTAACTTTGGTTCAAATTTTGGGATATTTTTAGAAAAAATTAATTTTTTAGTGAATACTAAACAAATATAGTTTTTTATAAGTGTCAGTTTAATTAAATAAATTATATCCCAATATTATTCTTGTTCAATTTAAATTTTACATAATTATTATTTAGTTATAAATAATCCAAATAATTACATTTGAATCATCCTTACACCATATTTTATTACATGTTTATTATTAGGCTTAAAACGCATTTTTATGAAAACTGTTTGAAAATGCATAATTTTTATCCATTTTAAATAATTAAATTAACCCAAAATGAATAAGTATTTAAATTAAATGAATAAAATATACATCTATAAATATAAATATAAATTCATTTTTTTATTATTATTTTTCCTATAGTTAATATGATATTATCTTTTCCTTAAAATTGCATTTCTTGAAAAACCATTTTTTCGACATGTGCGCGTGTTTAATTTAAAATTAATTTCTAACACTTATGCGAGTAGAGTTTGTAAAATGGATTAAATGTGTTAAATAATCTTAATTTATATTATCCAATATGGTTAACTTAATTTTTTACAATAATGAATAGAGAAAACAATAAAAAAATTCTTATTATTGTAATTGTAAAAAATGGTCTTATGGGGGTTAAACTAAAAACATAATAGTCAAAAATAACCCGAAAACATGTCTAATTATTCTTTTATATCCATATTTCTACCACAAGTATTCTGAGGTTTAAAAATGCTACCTTTTAACCTTTTTTAATTATGAAAACTTGGGTGAAATTTTGTTTTTTCAAAAATTACAACTGTGTCCTCTCCACCACATATTAAATTCCACCCCCTATACTCTCCTATTTGAACATATTAAAATAATTAGTCTAGAAAATAAATACAAAATTAACTTTATTAATTCCCTATAATCATCCGATAATCATTTTTTATCATAAATACAACTTAGGAATTATTTTGGGGAAAACATAAATAAGTTTTTTGAAGAAGTAGTGACGTCCTTAACCGAGCATTTAATTTTATTTATTATCCCAACTATATTAATTATTATTAAACCATGATTATATAATAACCTTATAATATTATATATACTGATATATAGTCATGTTATGTTCATGACCTGAAACTATATGCTCCTCCCTCAAATGGGAAACGAATTTGTTGATCATGCGTAGAATGAACTACCTCATCATGAACGAACATATTTTGTTTTCCATCCATAATTCCCATGGATATATATAATTATTTGTTAAAATTTTATATAATAATTATATTATACAATTACAAATTTGTGTTTATAAAATCACATAATCCTTCTTAATTTAAATTTTTTAGGGAAAACGATAACGTCGCTCTTATGTGTGACAGAATACCACCCCACGAAGCGTTGTGATTTGTTTTTCACATAAAAATTTAATAAACTGTAATCAGGGTTAATTTTAATTTTATATATTATATTAATGAAATATTAAACATTCTAGAAAGAAAAAATTCATACAATTTATTACATTTCCATCAATTGAATAAATGATATTGTTGTTCGTGTGTAGGACAGACTACTACCATGCGAAGCAATGTGATTCGTTTTTGTTACCACATCACATGGATAATATATGTAACTATATTTAAAAAAATTAATATTATATTTATGATATTATTATATTTATGTAAATATAAAATAAAACCTACCTTACGTACAACCTATCATCCCTATGATTGTAACATAGTTTATTTATCTTAATCATAACTAATGGTTGGTTTTAAAAGTATAATTTATGTATAAAATGATAATTATTTCATTATTATGATTATATTTATGATTAAATAATAATATCCGTAACCTTATTCAACCTACCAAAGTCGTTTTTCACATATGGGTTGTTTACCATAAAAATATTCGATGTGAAATTTATTGGGTAAGTATTTCAATATGACTTGGTAAAAAATAAAATATAGAGAATAATACACTTTAAAAATGTTCTTAATCAGGTAAATAATTTTTATACATTTATTATTCAAGAATATAAGAAACACACTTGATGATTTGGGCTCAAGGTGAGGGTTTTGTCTCAATACATCCTTCTTTGAGATGCATGTTTATTTAGGAACCTATTTTTTTTTAAATGGTGTATATACTACCAAATTAAATAATAAATAATTATTCTTCCATAATTCATGATATTATAATTTAAAAATAAATTAACATATTTAATGTGAGTTTTGATACAAAAGTAACCTAAGTGGTAAGGGTTTATGTTTCAATATCATTTTAATTGGAATTATTGATGCTTGAATTTTTATTGTTAGAAATTATTTGATAATTTCATAATAAAATAATTCTATTTTATTATACTTTTATCATTCATGAAATTTTCAAGTAATAGTTAATTTTTCATCTCTTTGGTACTTAAAATCATTGATAAAATGTTTCTAATAAAATCTATTTTCATTACTCTATTTGGTCGAAAATAATTTTCCATTCAAATCCATATTTTCAAAAAAAATTACAGGATGTTTTTAATAATCTAAAATTATTTAATTATAGAATTTTGACCCATGTTTTTCTTTAAAAAATTGTTTAAAAAGAATCATATAATGGTTTTCCAAATGAGAAACATTTTGAATTTTCTTACAAAATGTGAAAATAAGGTTTTATAACTTATACAGCATGTAAGGAATTACCCGCCATCATAAATAGTATTTTCTTTGAATATTAATTTATATTTTCTGATTTATATTTTAAAATAAATGTTTTTACATATTAATTTTAAAATTAATTTTTTAATAGATACTTTCAATGTAGAAAGTTTATTTTCCACATGAATTTTTTTAGAAGTATTTCTATACATTAATGAAAATAAACTATAATGTTATTTAATTCTAATAAAATAATTATATACATATCTTACATATATACCTTTCTCACTCTTTGATCCTTTTACATGGTAACACATTCCTTATGTTAATTTTTGAAATGCCTTCTTTAAGAAATCTCTTTTGATTAAGTTGGGATACAAGATTATGCAACACATTTATTCCTAGTAGTAATTATTAGGTTATGCCTTATGAATGATTTCATTAGGTGTTTAACAAATGAATATACATGAAATGAATATTATTGGTGGTCCTAAAACTATATATCTCTCAAATTCATTGGGTAATGTTTAAGTCACATGATACGTCATGTACAGGATCATAGAGTGAATCTAATCCAGTATGGGACTTTCCACACCATGTGATATAGTCTTATAATTTAGACAAGACTAATTTTTTATGTTATTTTTTAGGGTTTTCCACATTACATATGTTACTATGATCTTATGATACCATGTTCTTTATGTTATTATTCAATGTGATTACTAATGTGAATTTTCATTTATGATATCATGTTATACCTTTAACTCACTTGTTATGAATCCTTATCATTTTTATTACCTTACTGGGATTTTTAGATCATCCCTTTTTTAAGTATTCCTTAATTTATTCCATACAATTTTATGAGCTTAAAATGATTTAAGAGATCAATGTGTAGAATAAAATAAAAATTTTTATTTTAGTCTCGCTATGATGGGTTACAAACCAATTATTCCAAAGATACTAGGAATCATGATCTTTATGTTACAATTAATGTATTTTATGTTAAAATTCATGTTATGATATGTGTAAAAGTCTTGAGACAATATATTGGGTAACTAGTTTAGTGGAATCCAGGTTGGTGCAATACACTGGTTTCTCTATCTATAGATCTAAAAAGAATCAACCTTATCCCCTCAAATTTTTTAAAGATAAGTCATTGAAATAAAAATTTATAACGATATTATTCCTAGGGATCCCTAAAGTGGAGAAGAATCAGGTTATAAAGTAAACATTATATATTAAAGTAATCAAGGTTATATTTTAAAAAAAAGTTGTTGAAACACCATATGCTAACTATTTTGGTGGATTAAAGATTATAGTACCCATAAGTAAAAGATATGGATGATGAAGAAGAAGTATAAGATACTAAATTTTGATAATCAAATGTTCTTTTAATCTCTAAGTTATCATTCCTTTACTCTACTAGTACTCATTATTAAATTGATGTTTAAATGAAATAGGAGGAAAATTGATTATGGATATAAAAGTAAGAATTGTATTATAAATGGGGAGAAACCTACCCATTGTTATTCTTGAACATTTTTATATGTCTTTTTAGATGGTTGTAGAAAAGTAAGTTTAATGTAAATATAATTTAATTACAACTAAAATATATCTTCATAAAAATTTGGCATCACTTATTGTTTTTATGGATAAATTTGATGTCTTAGTTAATAACATTGTTTTACAATGAGCATGGATCACATAGACTTATAGATAGATGGTATTGATCTCATTTATTTATGAAAATTGATTTTATCCTTCTCCAAATAAGTTAAAATTTCATATTTGATTTAGTATAAGATAATAAGAGAATTTGAAAAGATGTGAAGAAAGCTCATCCTTCGCCTGAAGATATTAATAAGTGGATTTGTGGTTCAAGTCAAAAGTGGGAGAGATAATAAGTCCCTTACTTAATGTTGTTATATTCATAATATTGGGAGTTTTAATTTATTATAAATAAGGGGGGAGAAATCATATTGAATTTAAATAGAATTAGGTAGTTGAAATAGTCCATTGGGGACTATAAATCCAATCAGATGATAATAATGGTATATTTTATCAATTTTCAATAGTTTATAGCAATGTTTATGAGTAAATAAAAGGTGAAGAATTTTCCTTTGGATATTATGGAAGAAATAGTCAATGGAATATATATCTTAATATGCGCATGATCTAGTTATAGATGGTGATAGGAATTATTAAAGAAAAGTTGAAAATAATGTTGAAACTGAATTAAAGAGAATTAGATTGAAATAATTATTTCTATAAGCATCCATCAAAATAATACATTTTTTGAACTAACCATCATTTTATTTATTACTATTGTTGAAAGATAATGAAGCTCTATTTACAAAATTTGGAGTTGACGAATTATTTCAAATATTAAAAAAAATTAAAGATATTCTTTTGAAATTAAGACTAAATGTAAAACCATCAGAATAAAACTAGTAAAGTAATTTAGGATAGTCATGAAGACTTGTAATTAATCTAGTTCTATTGGATTAGTCATTTTAATTTTTCTATGTATATATCTATATTTTTCCTTAGAGACGGCGTAGTGTTTGGGTGTCACAAGACACGTAAAATTAATATATTATAATTTACATAAACCAATAATTTTAGTAAAAATGGTTTCCCCATTGTTAGGGATCTATGATGGAAAATAAGAGGCCATGGTTGATTTAGAAATTCAGGTTTTACACTATATACGACATATGGTTGGTTGACATCAAACACACCATTAAAGGTGTGTAAGAACCCAGATCTTCATTTCAGGTATGTTTTCCTTTTCTGGTTGTTTTTAAGGAAAAGGAGAAAATCAAGAAATTTTTAGAGTACACTCTGTGTACTTTATGAGTACACATTAGGTAATTTTCGTTCGCATGAGGCCATGTGTTGGGTGTGTCCGGGCCATACACACGGCCATGTGGGGTGACGTAGAGTCCGCTTAAAGTGGAGTACGGAAAACCAAGGTACATGCCGTGTACTCTAAAAATACACGCCGCGTACATTTATTTTTATTTCATTAATCGGACCGGGGTCATGACTTAACCCTGTTTTCGTCTAATTCTCTACCTAATTTCGCCTAGAGCATCCTAGGAGGTTGAATCTTCTACGAGACACCGATCTGTCACCAGCTATCAGAATCAAACACTGTCAGTTGCAATAGAATCACAGCGGTGAGTTCTTGGTTCTGCTTTATCCTTGTTTCATTTTTCCTCCTCATTTTCAAGTTATCATGGGTTTAGAATTTTGGAAGTTTTCTCAGATCTTAGACATTCTAAGGAGAATAAATCATCGTGGTTCACTTATATTGATCTATGAGGATCTAAGTAGGTGGTTTGTTGCCTTACGTTGAATGTCTTTGAGTTTTGGTTGCAAAAGTGTCGGATACCCATGTATCGGGTGTCCCAGGTTTGGAATTTTGATCCTATTATTTAATCTCCTTAGATTTATTGTTAGCCTATAATTAATAGACACTAATGTATGCTTGGTTTCATGTTTTAGGATCACCCCATGGGTGTTTTTCCATGTTAGGCTATTTATCATCGTTTGGCACTGTTTTCCTATGAGGAAAACCCTATTGAAATTTCTAGTTTACTTGTTATAACTTCTTACAAGTGTTGCCTGCTGTTTAAATTTTCTTGATGAATTGTATCTATTAGCCAAGTGGTTGTTGAACATACATAGGGTTGCTGACAGTCGATTGTGCTCTACTGGACTGCTCAGGGCTGCGAGAACCTAGTGCGGGAGAACAAAGAGGGAATAGACAGATATGTGCTTCCCAAGAGGGTCTGTTGGTTTTAGTTTCATACACAGGACCTACGGGAATAGTAATTTGTGCTTCCCAAGAGTGTTCTTAGTTTACACACATATCGAGACCTCATGAGGAATTAGACGTAAGTTCTTCTTCAGAGATTTTTTAGCTATCATTGCAAGACCATAGGGAAATTGAAGTAAAAGATTCCCAAAGTGTCTTTGCCTTGTTTGATTACTGGACTATAGGGGTCTGCTAGTTTGAGCCACCCGGAGATTCAATGTGATTTTTGTTTGGTTGGTTGTGATGATTCCACCAAGACAAAGAACAAGCTTGGGTTTGAACTGCTTATGGGTTAGTTAGTCTTTTAGTTACCTGTTGTGTTACATGCTTTACCTTGGAATAGAGAGCTTTGCTAGATTCCCTGCTTGTTTAATTAAATGAATGTGAATGGTAATTGGTAGGATTTCTTCTGGTGTACTCCTAGTTTATTACTGTATTTATTTCCTTTACTTTTTCAATATTTCTCACTGACAGTAGGGCACAAATCTTATGGTGGTTGCCTACTGGGATTAGTCTCACACCCTGTTTGGGTCCTGTTTTTCAGCCCAAACAGATTATATAGTTTCAGGTGTGGATAGGGATTGTGGCCCTTCTACCTCAGTTACTTGATTTCTGGTAGGAGCTGGAGAGCATGGGACCGGGCTTTGGCTCGCGATGCTGCTGGAGTTGCTGTTTACTTTTAGTATTTGGTTTCAGTTGTATTTTAGCACGTTGTTTTGTTTACTGCTTTCCATAGACACATGTACCATACTGCATCATTGTTATATCAGCCATTGCTTCTACTTTTAGTTTCAGTTGTCATATGTTGTTCCTATTTCCTCTATTGTGTATGTTTGTTCTTCCGCTGTATACTTCACCTAATGAGGGCATAGTTTCCCCACTGACTCACTAAGGCCCCTTCTACTAGTTGGCAGCCTCTGGTGTTTTGGGAAACGCGCTTGTGGTCATGTGGAGAACCGGGTACAGGGCACCAATTATGAGGCCTCATATTCGAGTCGTTACAAAGTGGTATCATAGGATGTTTTCTTTCTTTTATACTGCCTTACTATTTTGCGACAATAGACAAGGATAGGAAGGAATGGGTAGTCAGTACTTAACTGTGCCCAGGATTAATTAACCCGTGAACAGGGAAAATCGATATTACCCCATAATTGCAATTTTCAATTTTTGAAAGTGTTACAGTTTTTAATATTTCACCGTCAGGTGATGCACATGTTTTGTGTTGTTACAGTTTATATTATTGTTGTTCTATTTTGTTGCAACTCAATGAGATGAGGGTATTCCATTTCATGCATCATATAGGCACTGTTTAGGAAATCACATGTCATTCCATTTTCCATGTCATCTAGGGTGCACAAGAGATTTCATGCTGTTGTGATAGATTCCATGATAGATTATGCATGATGTTATGATAGTTTCTATGATAGAGATACCACTATGTTGATAGGGTGTTGTTTATTTTAGCAGTTAATTTATCATGGATGCCAAACTTTGGTCGTAGAGGTGTTATGGGCCGTCAAGGGTCAGAATTTGGTGGATCATTGGATCTTTATGCTTTTTACATGGTGTATACATTGTTATGATGCCATGATTTTATTAGCAGGGAGTATGGGCCCCCACGGATCAGAATTTTGCACATAGATGTTTTTTTCAGTGTTTCTGGTGTTTGGTGAAGTTTTTGAGCTAGTTCTCGGAAAAACCCAGAATACATGGCGTGTACTTTATTATTACACGAGGTGTAGTTTTAAAACGTGTTACTAACTATGTGAACATAGACACAGGGTTGTTGAAAGTCTTCAGAGACATGCCGTGTACGATAAATACACGTCGTGTAGTAGTCGACCTTGTAACTGGGCGTGTCATTAACAACACGGGTTGGGGCCGCTCGTGTAGTACATGAATTTTTTTGTAAGAACACACCATGTAGAATTGTTCTAGGTACCCGGCTGTGTCACGAACAACAAGGGACAATGTTATCTTCTCCTATACATTCCGTGTTTGTTCGGAACACGCCGTGTAAGTGTCAGGTGTGTAGTCGGCCGTGTAACCTGCTACACGGGTCATAAAACCTATCCAGTACGTGTCGTGTCCTTAGTGAACACGTTGTACAGTTTAGGACTAAGAGGACCATGTAGGTTAGTCGTGTAATGAGACCCGGGAAGGGGAGTGGAGTTCAAGTACACATCGTGTGTTGGAACAACACGCTGTGTAGTCTGGGGTGTTACACAACCAGTAGTGGCAGAAGTACACGCCCATGTGAATGGCATTAACAAACACGTCGTGTAGTTTAAATAAATGTCGTGTAGTCATGTATTGTCAAAATTAAGTGTTTCTCTCTCCTGTTCCCATTTTGTACCGTTGTGTTTATTTCCTTTTTAATCCTAATTCTAAGGTGTGCTTTTGACCTTTCGAGGGCTATGGAACCAAGACAACCTCCTGTTGCACATCAGGAACCAAGCAGTGATCATACGCCTAATACGGAAGACCAAGGACTACCAGTAGTTCCACCAATCATTACAGACATGGAACCAGCAGTGATTCCAGACACTGGTACCTACACTCAGTTCAGAGTGGGTTTCATGATATTCATGAAGACCTTCGAGGGAGTTCAACATCTTACCCCATCTATGGCAGAGCTGACACGGGTTTTTCAGCAGCAGCATCCTCCCACTTTTATCGTGGGTGGAGGACCTTAGGCTTCAGAGTCATGTCTAGAAACCATTTTTTCCATCTTTGAGAATCATTAAACACCCCCCAGATAGAAGGGTGAAGCTCTCAACTTACATGCTGCGAGATTCTGCCATAAGATGGTGGGATGTAGTTTCGCAGGCAGGGCGCCAACAGACTATGTCTTGAGATGAGATCCAACGTACGTTCTACAAATACTTCTATCCAGCGACACTGAGGGCCGACAGATCCAGAGAGATCATGAACCTGCAGCAGGGTACTCTTTTGGTTATGGAGTATTGCTCCCATTTCACTAAGTTACAGCTCTTCACACTCGTTCTGGGAAATGACGAGCTGTTTTTGGCAAGGAAGTTTGAGGAAGGCCTCAATCCAGAGATCAGATCGCAGGTGAACGCCTTCCAGTTGACTTCTATTACTCTGATAGTCAACCAGGCATGGATCACCAAACGAAATTTGAGGGAGACTAGAGTTGTTGACCAGGGTGGTTCAGCACCCAAGGCTTATTCATTTCATACTGACAGCAGGAAGCGCCACCGAGAGTCTACTCAAGGTGACTTGAGGAAGTGAGGTATTTCTTCTGGTAGACGGGATCTCCCTTCGAGAAACCAGGTGGTATGATATCAGTGTGGAAATGGAAGGCATAAGAAGCCTTAGTTCCCGAGAGACCTAGTAGAGTGCCGATTTTGCGACAAGATGGGTCTTCTGCAACGTTTTTGCAGGAATCTTATTCCAGAGGCTAGTGAAGGAGGACCTGTTTCTAATCCTCATAAAGGAGCAGTATTACAAGTTCAGCAGCAGACTGGGGGCTGGATTTCTTCATGTCGTTTAGTCCAGGGTAGAGGTCGAGGACGCAGTGGTTAGGTTCAGTGAGGATCAGCCCAGGGATATCAGGCTGCTACACAGGGCCTCGGTACTGGAAAGACGTTTGCGGTAGAGCAGAGTCAGCAGGGTCGAGATCCTGGACCTTCCACAGTTTGAGGTACGATCTTAGTAGACTCAGTTTTATCTTCTGCACTTTTCGATACTAGAGATTCTCATAGCTTTTTTTATGTGCACACTATGGAGATCCTTAGACTTATTGTCTTTACTTCTGAGGATATGATGACACTAGACACTCCCTTGGGACTTAGAACTACTAGTGTGCGTCAATGCAAGGAGTTCCCCCTTGAGGTTGGTGGGTGTCACTTCTTGTGGGATCTTTTTGTCCTTTAGATGATGGGTTATGATTTCATTCTCGGTATGGAATGGTTAGTATCCTTCCAGGCCTTTTTCGACTGATATTGTTGAAGGGTGAGTTTCACATCACCGGAGGGCGGATCTTTTCTTCACAAGGGTGAATGGGATGTCCAGGCGAGCAAAGCTGGACTAGAGCATCATGGGTTGGGCGGTGTTACAGCCCAGATTTCTAGTTTATATCTTCATGACCAGGGGACTTCTCAGATGAATTTTCCTCCGTTAGTTGAAATTTTTTCAGATGTCTTTCCAGAAAACTTTTCAGGGTTGCCTCTGGAGTGAGAGGTAGACTTCTCTATTGAGCTTGTGCCAGGAGAATCACTAGTAGACATACCTCTTTATAGGATGGAGACGCCTAATTTTCAAGAGATCATGATATAGTTGGAGGAGTTGCAGGCAAAGGGTTTTATTCAACCCTGTACGTCCCACTGGGGTTCGCCGATGTTATTTGCGAAGATGGCAGATGGTACCTTACAGCTGTGTGTGGACTATCGAAAGCTGAACCAGTTGATGGTAAAGAACTGATATCATTTTCCGAGGATTGATGATATTTTTTATTAGCTTTGGGGAGACAGGTTGTTCTAAAAGATCAACTTGAGATCCGGTTATCATCAGTTTCACGTCAGACCATCTGATATACCTCTTACAGCCTTCCGGAGTAGATATGATATGTACGAGCACTTGGTTATACAGTTCGGTCTCAAGAACACGCCAGCAGCCTTCATGGCACTGATGAACAGAGTTTTCCATCCCTATTTGGATTCCCTCATGGTGGTTTTCGTGGATGATATCTTGGTGTACTCTCACACTCGACACGACCATGCTACCCATCTTGAGATCGTATTGAGTACACTGAGAGAGCATCAGTTATATGCTATGCTCTAAAAGTGCTACTTCTAGATGGATGAGATTCACTTCCGGGGTCATTTCATCCCAGAGACAGGAGTATCATTAGACCCAGAAAAGGTGAGGACGGTGGTTACATAGAAGTAGCCGAAGAATTTATTCAAGGTACGGAGTTTCTTGGGGCTGTATGGTTACTACAGGTGGTTTGTACAAGACTTTTAACACCTAGCAGCACTACTTACAGGTCTGACCAAGAAGGGGGCGAAGTTTTTATTGTAAAATTCTTGTGAGTTAGATTTTCAGGAGCTGAAGGGGAGGTTGACGTCAGTACCAATACTGGTCTTTCCAGAACTGGGCAAGGGATATACTATTTACTGTGATGCTTTAGGTATCGGGTTGGGAGCTGTGTTTATGCAGGGTTGTGGGGTCATTGCTTACGGGTCTCGGTAGTTGAGACCACATGAGAGGAACTACCCTACACACGACCTAGAGTTTGCTTTTGTTGTTCATGCCTTGCATTGTTGGAGACACTATCTGTTGGGAGAGAATTTTGTGGTATATACTGACCACAAGAGCCTCAAGTATATCTTCACACAACGTGACTTAAATTTAAGACAGCGAAGGTGGGTCAAGTACCTGCAGTATTTCTACTTTGACCTTGCCTATACACCTGGGAAAGGCAATGTTGTGGCAGACGAACTGAGCAGGAGGACTCAATTACATGCAGTTCAAGAGGCCAGCAGCGGGTGGCAGCTTATGGACCTATTCTCCGAGATGTACTTGGAGGTGCACGACAGACAGGGACAGACCTTTCTCTCTTCTGTGGCTGTTACCTCTACATTACTTGATCTGGTGCGTATTAGGCAGCTATCAGATTCAGAGGGCTTAGTTCTGCGAGAGAGTGTGTCAGGAGAGGACCCTATTCCTGGATGGACAGTTGATGAGGATGAGATCTTGCATTTCCAGGGACAAGTATGGGTGCCAGCAGACATACGTGAGGAGCTGATGTGGGATTTTTATTCCTCATTTTGGTCAGTTCATCATGGCGTCACCAAGATGTATCGTGATCTACATCGCCAGTACTAGTAGCCAGGTATGAAAAGAGATGTTTTTGGTTTTTTCATGAGATGCTCGACTTGCTCGCAGGTGAATGTAGAGAATCAACGACCAGAAGGGATTTTACAACAGTTACCCATTCCGAAGTGGAAGTGGAACAATGTATCGATGGACTTCGTGACTGGTTTGTCGAGGTCGCCTTGAGGGAACGATGTTGTTTGGGTTGTCATCGATAGGCTTACGAAGGTTTCTCACTTCTTACCGATCAAGGAGACTTCAGTGTTAATGATCTGGGATGACTTTACATATGAGAGATTGTAAATCTGCATGGAGTTCCACACTCCATTGTTTCAGACAGGTATGCACGCTTTACTTCTCGGTTCTAGCAGGGGATTCAGAGGGCTTTGGGTACATACGTACTTTTGAGTATAGCATACCATCCCCAGACTGATGGGAATTCTGAGCACACGGTCCAGGTGCTTGAGGATATGCTCTGATATTGCATTTTGTAATTTGTAGGTTCTTGGGAGAAACATATCCCTCTTGTGGAGTTCGCTTACAACAACAATTTTTAGGCGACTATTCAGATGGCACCTTACGAGGCCTTGTACGGTAGTACATGCCGATTACCTTTATACTGGCTGGAGGTAGGAGAGGAAGCTTTCTTGGGGCCTCTTCTTATTCAGGAGACCTCAGAGAAGATAGAGTTGATTCAAAAGAGGATTTCTATAGAACAATCTTGAAAAAATTATTATGCTGATCAGCGGAGATGACCTCTGGTGTTCGAGGTCGAGGATCAAGTTTTCCTGCATGTCGCACCGAGGATGGGACACAAGAAGATCCAGAGACAGGGTAAGCTTTCACCGTGGTACGTCGGGTCATTTGAGGTGTTGGAGAGAGTTGGTCTGGTTGCCTATCAGTTGCAGTTACCTCAGAGGTACCGGGCTATGCATGACGTCTTCCTCCTTTCCCAACTCCGACGTTACTTTTCAGACCCGTCTCATGCCTTTCAACCCATGGAGGTTGAGCTTGAAGTTGATACATCGTTTGAAGAGCATCCTATCTAGATATTTGATCACAGTACGAAAGTTCTTTGTGGCTGGTCTGTTCCTCTAGTATGGGTGCTATGGCAGCACGGGCAAGTGTAGGACGAGACATCGGAGCGGGAGGCCGATGTACAATCGCAGTGGCCAGAGCTATTCGGGTTTTCTTCTTCTATGACTCACTAGGGAAATTCAGGGACAAATTTTTTTTAAGGGGGAAGTTTTTAAGAACCTGGATCATCGTTTTAGGTATGTTTTCATTTTCTGAGCGTTTTTAAGGAAAAAGTGAAAATCTAGAAATTTTCAGAGTACACGCCATGTACTTTATGAGTAGATTTCATGTACTTTTCTTCCGCGCGAGGTCGTGTACTGGCCATGTCCAGGCCACACACACGGCTGTGTGGGGTGACGTGTAGGCCGCTTAAAGAATAGTATGGAAAACCAAGTTACACGTTGTGTACTCTAAAAATACATGTTGTGTACCTTTATTTGTATTTCATTAACTGGACCGGGGTCGCGACTTAACCCTGTTTTCGTCTTCTTCTCCGCCTAATTCTTCCCAGAGCGTCTGAGGAGGCTGAATCTTCTTTGAGCCTCTGATCCATCACCGGCTATCCGAATCGAACACCGTTGGTTGCAATAGAATCGCAGCGGTGAGTTCTTGGTTCTACTTTAGCCTTGTTTCATGTTTCCTCCTCGTTTTCATGTTATTTTTGGTTGAGCGTTTTGGATGTTTTCTAAGATATTCGACATTCTAAGGAGAATCAATCATCGTGGTTCACTTATATTGATCTCTGAGGATCGAGGTAGGTGATTTGTTTCCCTACGTTGGATGTCTTTGAGTTTTGGTTGCAAAAAGTGTCGGATACCCATGTATTGGGTATCCCAGGTTTGGAATTTTGATCCTATTATTTAATCTCCTTAGATTATTTGTTAGCTAATAATTAATTCATACTAATGTATTCTTGGTTTCATTTTTAAGGATCAACCCATGGTTGTTTTTCCTTGTTTGGATGTTTATCGCTATTTAGCACCGTTTTACTTTGAGGAAAACCCTATTGAAATTGCTAGTTTGCTTGTTATAACAGCTTGCTAGTGTTTCTTGCTATTTAAATTTTCTTGATGCATTGTAAATTTTATCCAAGTAGTTGTTGAACTTACTTAGGGCTGCTGACATTCGATTACACTCGACTGGACTACTCAGGTGTGCGAGAACCTGGTGCGAGAGATCAAAGAGGGAATAGACGGTTAAGTGCTTCCCTAGAAGGTTTGTTGGATTTAGTTTCGTATGCAGGACCTACAGGAATAGGATTTTGTGCTTCCCAAGAGTGTTCCTAGTTTACATACGTATCGAGACCACAGGAGGAATTAGACGTAAGTTCTTCCTAAATGATTCTTTATCTATCGTTGCAAGACCATATGGGAATTTACGTAAGAGCTTTCCCAGAGTGTATGTGCCTTGTTTGATTACTAGACTATAGGGGTCTGCTAGTTTGAGCCACCCGGAGAGTCAGTGTGATTTTTGTTTGGTTGGTTGTGACGAGTCCACCAAGCCAAAGAACAAGCTTGGGTTTGAACTACTTGTGGATTAGGTAGTTTTTTAGTTACCTGCTCTGTTACTTGCTTTACCTTTTAATAGAGAGCTTTGCTATATTCCCTGGTTGTTTAATTAAATTAATGTGAATGGTAATTGGTAGGATTTCTACTGGTGTACTCCTAGTTCATTACTGTATTTATTTCATTTACTTTTTCTATGTTGCTCACTGATTGTAGGGCATAAATCTTGGGTGGTTTTCTACTGGTATTACTCTCACACACTATTTGGGTCCTGTTTTTCAGCCCAAACAGATTATTTTGTTGTAGGTGTAGATAGGGATTGTGGCCCTTCCACCTTAGGTACTTGATTCCTGGTTGGAGCCGGAGAGCATGGGATCGGGCTTTGGCTCGCGATGCTGCTGGAGTTGTTGTTTACTTTTAGTATTTTGTTTTAGTTGTATTTTAGCATGTTGTTTTGTTTACCGCTTTCGATAGACACATGTACCATACTGCATCATTATTATATGAGACATTTCTTATAATTTTAGTTTCAGTTATCGTATGTTGTTCATGTTTACACTATTGTGTATGTTTGTTCTTCCACTGTATACTTTACCCAATGAGGGCATAGTTTCTCCACCGACTCACCAAGGCCCTCACTGCTAGTTGGAAGCCTCTGGCGTTTAGGGAAACGTGCTTGAGTTCATGTGGAGAACTGGGTACAGGGCACCAGTTATGAGGCCCCGAATTCAGGTCATTACAAGGTGACCGTTGGCGAGTTAATTTAATAAAATAAAAAATTTATTTTAATTGTTTTAGTTAAATAAATTAATCTAAACATGTCTTATATAAATACATCATTATGATGATTCTCTAAGGATTTATGCATAACCCTAGTTGTATTAATGTAGGAAATCATTCTTTCCTGGCGGATCAGGATTTCAAATGATGATGATCATATCTAATTAAATAAAGTGGTGAACTGTGGACGCTACAGATATTCTTCTCCATCACTAGTGGATTCATTCTTCACCAATTATCAATTAATCATTGAGGTATGACTCGTTATTCTCATATTTTTCCCTTTGATTATATTATTCAATAATGGATTTTATCTTCTTCTACAATTTATTTCTTCTAATCTATCCATTACGTTTGGTTCTATAAACTAATAATTGTTATCATGTTTTCACTCATATTTTTCTCCCCAATTATTTTCATGATTCTTGTTCAATATAATGGATTTCATCATCAAATTATTGTGTTATTTTATCATGTGTATCTTCATACTATTCATTGTTTTCTTTATCATTGGCCTATAGGTTTGCGATTCAACATTACTAGATCAGTTTGGAGCATGATTGAACCCCAAAATTCATGATGGATTCATATTTGAATGTAATATTGATGATTTGTAGATGGTATGTGATGGAATCATGGTTGTGGGAGACAATTTGATGGACTTCGGATCTGGAGAAGTAATGGGAGGAACTATTGGAGGTTTCATAGTTTTATTTTGGCTAATCAGATATCTGAATTCTAGCCATTGAATGCTGGAGATCAGTTATCTACAATATCCCCTTCAATTTCATGTTTTTAAATGGTGGATTTTTTATTGTTAATGTCAGATATAGAAATTGTGTGAAGCCATGGATTTATTACCTATAAAATAACCCAACTACACCATGTGTATCCTGGAAGAATACATGTCATGTTGTACCTTGGCTATAGTGGATAGGGTTTCAAGTAGAGATAAATGCCACGAACTTTATATGTTTCATACATGACATGTGACCCAATTCTAGAGCTGCAAAGTGTACTACAAGAGTATAAAGGAATTTACATGGCTAGGAACATGTGAACATCTAGAGTACACAGACATGATTTTGTGCTTAGATATAGACAGGGTACCCAAGCATGACTAGTGTACATGGGAATATGTCAAGAGAACACGAGTAGACATTAGTGGCTAAGACAGACCTTGTACCACCTTTACATGCTATGTAGAATGAAGTGTCATCCAAATCATTGTCAATGGGAGAATAGTCCAAGGTGATGAGGTGAGGTCACATGTCATGTGATCCCATTTACAAATTGTTTAATTATCCTGTGAAATTCTATCCTCCATATCTCTTTATTCAGGACTCATATTTGGTCTCGTGAGTAACATATCTTGATTTTTGTTACACATATAATGTGTTGGTGGCCTTCATTTTGGTTGTAGAGTTATAATGTGAGGTTATGTGAGTGGGAATCTTCTTTAGTGACACCTAACTAGTGATAGTGGTTAGGTGTTATCACCATAGTGTAATTGAGGTTGGAACTCTAATATCTCTCTCTAGAGCATGGGTTCCCATATCCTTTATATAGGTAGAATTGGTACTCCCACACATTACAGAGGTCCCAGGTACTCTGTTTACAGAGTAGGCTCTCCATCATTGAGATATAGTGGTGGGTGGATTCTCTAAGGGATTATTAATCCCCCATATGTGCTATGCAGTGAAAAGGTGTGGTACATCCATTTTATTAAATGGTTATATGATATTAATGTATTGTAGTTATGGATCACTCATATTTAGAGAACATTAGTGAGGTGAGGTCCCCTCCACATAAATTCTTATTAGGTTTCACTAAATACTATGAATCCTTGATAGATCTTTGGAGCTATAGGTGGGCTTATTATACTTAGTTGGGTTGGATATATAGAGATACCCTTTCACTTCTTACTGGTTTTCTTTATCCTTATATATTTTTTAGGTTGATTTGATAATTTTTTTACCTTTATATTTCTCCCATTTCGGTTCATAGGGAAACTTATTCGATATGTATATACTCACCCCTACATAGGATACTCATGCATGTGTCATGTATTATGAAGATGATAAATAGACCAAAGGTGACATCATTGGATATTGTGATACTTGGGTGTATTGAACAAGTTCAGTGTTTAGACATGGAAATTAGGTGTCAACTCTATTTATCTTTTCTTTTCACATTTTTTATCATGTTGGGACTTTAATTATATTTTATCATGTATTTTTTTCCTTTACCCTTGGTTCATTTTATCATACTATGATGTTTTACCTAGTGGTAATTTCATGCATACTTATACTCTAGATGTTATCATCTTTTATTATAACTCTACATGTTATCATAGATATGGTTTTGTGCATGAGAACATGTGCATTTGGATAAGGACTCCAATTTTAGGTTATTCTTTCATAGTTATTTTTGTTATAACCAATTCTATTGGAGGTGGGATTTGGGTTGTCATACCTAGATTTCCATCATCTAGGTAGGCCTTTATGGGTAAGGTCGTGAGAGAGTGGTATCAAAGTATTTCTTATATGAGTTAGTTTATTATTGGGACCCATGTTAATTACTAGTTTGGGAATGTTTGGAAATAGTTTCAAAGTGTCTTGGGTGTTTCCTTATATCCAAGGAACTAGATGATGGTGTGGCAGCTAATGTATCCATTCCCCAAAACCTGGACTACCTACTTGTTGACTCGACATACCAAGTCATCATTTGTAGTGGAAAATAGAACACGACTAATATATGATTTATTCCTTGACTATAATTGTAGATTCATCTCATCATATAAATATTATCATCTAATTGGGGTATATATTTATCACTTTAAAGATGCAACTATAAAGACATCCACCCAGGTTACCAATATAAGATTATGACAATGATCCATTGAGTGATGAAGCCTCAGTTTTGGGGACATATCATGAGGTGTTTACTCCAAGTTGGAAGGGATTATTTCCACCACTTAATGAGTAGTGGAAAATACCCATAGGTTAGGATGAGTATGTTTTTATGCATAGCTCACTAGATGAATTCCAATGACAAAGTCCACTGAGGGTTTTTTGGGAGACAGACCCATAGTTTACAGAATATTTTCATGGGTTGGTTAATGGAGTTTTCATAATTTTTATGACCCCAAATAATCATATGATTATTCCTATGGTCAGACTCTTTCATGGGGTAGTAGGGAACTTGTGGATTATGGTGATGAAACCCCATGATGAGACAAAACTCTCATTGTCAGACTTCCCGTATATATTTCTCACTATGTATTTCAATTCAAGTTAATTATCCATGAAGATTAAAGAGCTTATAAATCTTTAATAGGGTGATTATATGGTTTTTTATTATGCTATGAGGTTCAATGACCTCATATGTTACTCGCTCGGTATGGTATGATATGGGTTCTTCTGAGAATGGAAGTTTGATAAGGGAATTCATATGGACATTCAATCTAGTGTAATCTCTTGGTGAATTCCTACTTATTTTGGTGTTTGAGAGGGGGTCCATGGTTTCTGAGGGTTTTCTAACTGAGTTGTTCCTTGTGGATGGGGCCAGCAGTGGACATCATGTCGATGAGTCATCTTCATCGTCTTGAAAATTGCATATGTCAAGGTCTTGGAAGTTGAGGCATACTCATGCCCAGACTCAAACACATGATAAGTGGATTAGGGATCACACCGAAGATCATTCAACCAGGATATGGTTGAGATATTCTTGTGAAGGATGAGGTAATATGGAATGTGATTATGCAACCCATTGTGTTAGTAAATATAGGAAGATAGTGAATGTATGGCCATGAAAAAGGCATCTCTGGGATCAAGGATCTCTTAGGCATAGTCATGGTGGACCATAGGGAAGTGGGTATGGAAGCGAACCTGTTGTATCTCTAGAGATAGAGGATACTTGAGGGGGGTTGGAAATATAATCTACTTCCACCACCACCACCAGGAATTCCACAACAGGATGAGAGAGCTAGAAGTTAGGTCTGTGGGAAGCTGCAGGTTATGAAGAGATATGACCAGGCTACTCAATGTATGATTTGAGGTGGGATCTAAATACTTTAAACTCTTTATTAGGTACTAGAAGTCTTAGGTATGAGAAATTATTCATCACCTTATTCCTCATGTGATATCTATATTTCCTTTCCAATACGTTGTCCCAACACATATGGGTAGAGGTTCTTATAGGAAGTGATTATTCTATATCTCATATTTGTCGACAATGAGAGCTATAACATGGTGGAGATTGTTTCTCATTGGACCTCTTGGTATTAAAAGTGAAACCATATGATGTTATATTAGGTATGGACTAGTTTTCCATGGTACTGACCTAGATTTACTACTATCTCATATGAGTTAGATGCCTTCAAACAGATTGTATGAGATTATATTTTTTGTATGAGAGATATATCATGGTTAAGTGAGTAGGCCTTGCAAGTACGAAGTTTCAACATATCACCCATAATTTCAAAGAGTCTAGCTATTATTGTATTAGGATCATTTGGAATCTGGCTTCCTTCAGTAGTATAGGATTATCTGGGTATCTTCCCTGAGGATGTTAAAGAAAAACCTATGAGGTACAGGATGGAATTCTACACAAACATTAACCCTAGGATCATACTAATATCTTCAATATAATATCATATCAACCCTTAAAAGAATCATGAGATAAGGGTGCAGTTTAAGTACCTATGGGGGAAAGATTTTATTAGAACTAGCGTGTCCCCCTAGGAAGCTCTATTTTTCATGTAAAATAAATACCTGATCATGAGGCCTTTAATTTTATTATCAACACCATAATAGGGTAACAATAAAGAAACAATACCCCTTTATGAGGATATAATCTTTATTTTACCATCTGATATTCATGAGTTGGTTCTTGAAGATCGATCTCAGGTCCTACAACCACCAAGTGTGAGTTTGCAAGGATGATATTCAGAAGATGGCATTTTGATTTTTATATGCACATTGTGAGTTCATATTGGAGCTTTTTGGTGTGATTCATTCCCCCTCTATGTTTATATCTTGGATAAATCATACCTTATATTCATACATGGATTAATTTTTGGTCATCTTCATTGATGAAATATTCATTTACTCTATAAAAAGGAAGTATCTTTCAATGAACTTAGGGATGCTCCTAAACATTCTCTAAGATAACAAGATTTATGCTAATCTATAGAAGTTCCATTTTTTAATCCATGAGGTATAAGTTTTAGCTGATGTCATTTTTTTGCAGGTCTTGGCTATGAACACAGTGAATATTGATATAGTGATTTCATGGGATTCATTGAAGAGAATTTTGGTGGGAGAATTTTTCTTAGTTTGGAGGGGTAATATATGATATTTTTTTTATAAAAAATATCTAGATTAGAAGCTCAATTTTCTTCATTAATGTGGAAAGGGTATGAATTTACAAGGAACAAGAATTATCAGTGAGTTTTCAAGGAGTTAAGGATGTGTTTGACTGGTAATATAGTTTTGAGAATACCGAAGGAGGACATTGAATACATAGTGTTTTTTGATGCCTCTGGAGCTGGGTTCAGTTCCATGTTAATGAAGATGTAGGAAGTGATGTCATATTTTTGAGGCAGTGAAAACCTCATGACTAGAACTACATGACACACAACCTAGAGTAATCAGTAGTTGTCTTCTCTTTGAAGATGTAGAGGCATTATATTCTAGGTGAGTGTTTTTGGTTCACTCAAACAACCACAGACTCTGGTATATCTTCACTCCGATGGATTTTAACTTTAGGTATTGGTGTTGGTTGGATTTCCTTTAGGAGTTTGACTTCAAGGTAGTATGTCCTCATAATAAGGGAAATGTGGTAGAAGATTTCCTATGAAACAAGTTCCATTTTCATTTTTTATATGATGTGTCTGAGCAGTTATTTTCATTTTAGTTGACCCTAATAAAGGATATGGGTTTAATTTTTATCTAGTTGATGATGGTTGCTCCTATAATCCAACAACTTGTGAGGGAGGCTCTGTTTGGAGACATTAACTGTGAGGTTCTACATGACAATATATACTCAAAATATAAATCAGATTGTTTTTTTGAAGGAGTGGATCACATCATCCTTTTTCAATGATAGGTGGTGTTTCTAGTCACATTTCGTGAGGTTTTGAGGAAGATTCATAAATCCCACTTTTTTTTACATCTTAGAATGTAAAATATTTAGAAAGGCCTTTAGCAATAGTTTTGGTGTGATGGAATGAAGTAGAGTGTTGCTGAGTTTGTCTCTCATTGTATCAAATGTTATAAGGTAAAGGCTCGGCATTAGGTTCTACCCGGATTGATACAACCTCATGAGATCTCAAAGTGGTAATCGGGTGGAATTTATATGGACATTTTTATGGGGATTTGGTAGATATTGAGAGTCCATGACGTTATTTGGGAGATTTTTGACTGATATATGAATTCGGAAAACATTCTTTTCATTAGAGAACATAGACTAGTTTAGATTATTTTTTGGTGTGGTGGAGGATGAGTATAGTGTTACACCCCTAGATGGATAGTCAAACTGAGTGGAATATAATGTTTTTAGATGATATTCTAATGGACTATGTTCTGGACTTCGACTATAACTAGGAGGATCACATTGCATTGGTATATTTTTCTTATAATACTTTCTATCACACTAATATTGGAATAAAACCTCTCAAAAACTATATTGGAGTCCATATAGGTCACCATTATAAAGGACTAGGATGGGAGATACACCACCTTTTAGTTTGTATATGTTGAAAGCATTGATGGAGAATGTTTGGGTGATAGAAGAATGTCTGAGGTAATCCAAGAGAAGATATAAATCCTAGAAAGACTGATGCCATAGGACAATTAAAATTGAGTAGGGAGACCATGTTTTCCTTAGAGTCTCCCCATGATGAGGATTGTGGATATTTTTCTCATAATGAAATATTTCCATAAGGTTTATCAGGACATTAAACATCATACAAAGGGTTGGTGAGTTCACTTATTACTTGTACTTTCCCCCATAGTCAGAGTGAATACATGAAATCTTCTATATTTTGTAGATGACTAGATATATGAATGATCTAATGCATATTATTGAGTTGGGTGAGATATACATAGAGGATGGATAGACCATTGTAACGCCCCAAGCTTCCACGGTACGCTTCTCTTTCAATAATGCAATAGCTTGCATTGTACGCAAGTTCGAGATTCTAACACACCGCGACCGATAAAAAATAGATGTTATGAATAGTAATACCCACTTTTTGAAATTATATAATTTTTATATTTAAAAATGGACATCATTTTTGGATTCGTAATATCAAAATTAGCCTATGTTTAATTTTTGGTATTTTCCTGAGAACTTCCAATTTTCGATGAATAGTGAAAAATACTTAAAAACAACTTTTTTAATAAAAATAATTTATAGTGATAAGTTATAATATTGAGTGGTTATAAATTATAATTAGAATATATTTTAACCGTTTTATCCAATGGTGGTCACTAGAATTAATTTCACTTTGAAATTGGACATAAACAATTATCAATCTTTTGATATATATTGTTTCTTAAAAACATGCTATTTGTTGTGACAGTGGGAATTAATTATTAAATTAATTAATTCAACTTATATGTTTTGAATTTTGTAAAATTGACATCATTTTTGAATTAGTAATATCAAATATATCTTAGGGTTAATGTTTGGTATTTTTCTGAAAAACTTCAATTTTTGATGAATAGTGAAACCACTAAGTGGTAGTTAAAAAACTAATTTTTCGTTTAAATGAATCTTTTACAGTTCTCTGAATTGAATTTCATAAATCCAAAATACATGGTTTTCATTATTAATTAAAATGTGGTTCAATTATATAAAAATAATTTTTGTTGATTAGTAACTTTTAAGTTTTATTAATCACGATTAAAGGTAATTAGTGTAATTTAAGGTAAATATAATGTTATAATAATATTAAATTACCTTTACACTTGTCATACCCTTATTTGATGAGTCATGTACGACCATGAAAATCCATGGGTAAACTTGGGGACCCCATGGAGCCACTTGGGAAAAAATGACATTAATAACTTTTTATTTAAAGTAAAAATAAAATTGTCACAAACATGTGTTGTTTTACTAAAAACAATTATTACATGGGGTTATATAAGTTAACTTTTCGACTATAAATATTAATTGGAAAGCTAAAACGATTTACTACATCATGGAATTTTTTTTATAATTTTTAGGCATTAAATAAATGAATGTTTTTATGACACCATGATGATGAAACGATTACCTCATTAATTAATGATTTAAATAAAAAGAAAGGATAATGTATAATATAAGACATACACTTGTCAAAAACCAATTGGATGGGTATATTTATAACCCTTATCACCTTATCCGTGAAATATATAATTGTGGGACCTTTTAAATCCTAAAATCACTTCATAATAATGTCACATTTCATGACTTTCCAATAGTGCCCCTCCTCGCCTCTTATAAAAGGATCCCACCTCTACCACCTTATTCACACCTTAAAATACATTTGTCTCAGACAAAATCTACCCAAATACTCTCTAAACTTACCTCTATTTTTCCTAGAAGAATCACATTGGGCAGAAGTCTTCCCAAGGAAGCCTTTGGATCAAATCAAAAAGAGTTACCCTATTTTAAGGTAATGTATTCTCTTATATTCTTTTGTTTTATTTTGATTCTCCAACCCCTTAAATTCTTTTTATTACTTTATTTTGTAACAAAATTATTATCATAAATATAATAGTATTTTTTATTAGAATTATTTTATTTACACTTACACACACCTTCGTCTAATGGTTAAAGAACATACTATTTTTGTGGGTGGTGAATTACTGCCTCACAAAACGATGATTGTTCAATCTTCTTTTAACACCTCTCATGGTGGAAATTATGATGAAATTATTTCTATATATGATATATATTATGTTTATGTTTTATTTATGATTCTTTATTTTTCATTTATGTAATTCCTTTAGTATTTCCATTATGGGTAAACGCGATAATTTCATTTTGAGAAGTGCGGACTACCACCCCCTCAAAGTGATTGGAATCGTTAATGACATATGTGGGATGTATAAAGGATTGGGTTAATGATATTATATATGATATTATACTTGAATTATAATATAACCTTATATCATTATTATTTCATTCCATTAAATACGAAATAAAAATGAAAGTAGCGTTCATGCGTACGTACGGCTTACCGTCTCCATGAACGGTGCATTTCATTTCTTACCTCTAAATGTTATGTAATGTTATAAATGCATGTATCTACTGGATATATATGATATATATGATATTCATATCATGAATATAATTCTAGAGATAATGGATATTCTACCACATAAACAACTTGAAATTATAAGAAGTTTATTGTTGACTCAATTACCAAAGGTCAACAAAATGAACGTTATTAACTTAAATGACTACATAATTTTCATAACATGGTAATGAGTGATATAAAAGAGATAATGAACTTTAAAAAGGTTCTTAATCAAGTAGAGATTAAATCTAGTTTATTATTCAGGAGATTAAATAACGATCGAGTCAAGTCGGACATGAGGTAAGGGACCTCGTCTCAATCTCCTTTCATTGAGGCATATTTTGTTTTATACAAAACTTTCTTTTATACAGTGTATAAAACCCTTGAATTTTACAATTATTTAAAAGTAAGCTTTTTTATGCGAATCGTTTTACTAAACAACCAAAGAAAATGTTTTTTGTCATACGTATGCGGCGACAATGACTTCTCTGCCGTCGTGACCATTATTTGAGTTTCGACTTCCTCTATAAGCCATAACTTTTTTTAAATGACAAATAAATACCAAGTTTTACTTTTCTTTTATTTTGGTATTGAAAATGGTTTTATTATATAAATGTGTTGTATTGATATCTTGTGATTGAAATGTGGAAATTATATGTTTTCTTTATGCATGTTTTATGTGATACGATTATGTTATGGTTTATGATATGATTAAACCTTTTCATAAATGCATTGGACATAGTATGTGATGGGTGGAGCCTGCTATGGCTCCTCGATACATCGGTAGGTCTCATGAGACAGACTAGTGTCTTGGCATGAGGCCTTGACAAAATCTTATTTGTAGTATTGGCACGAGGCCTTGACTATGTGGTTATGATAGTCTGGCATTATGCATTCCATCATTATGAAAGTGGTTATTGATATTGCATGTGATTATTAGACTCGTATAATATCCTTGTGAATAAGTAAATGGCATTATTTTATTTTACTTTTTCCATATCATGCTGAATTTCATGTTTAAAAGTCTTTTGTTTTAGTTATACATTGCCTTAGATTTTATGTTTATTTAGGAAAGTTTCCGCTATATTTTTATCCTTACTGAGCATCTGAGCTCGCCCCGTTCTATGTTTTATTTTTTCCAGGATGTGAAGAAATATTTTATCACTGACCTTCAGGGATAGTCTGAAGGGGATATGAGTTTGGACTATGGAGACTATGTTATTGTAGTTTTTTACTTTATGATGTAATGTAACATTTATAAATGTATCTAGTGTTTCCAATTCTACTAAACTAATCGGTCTTCTGAGACTTGATCTCTTGTGATCATGCCAATGTTACGTAATAATGCATTGACTCTGGGTAACTGGGGTCAGGGCGTTACAGTTGATATCAAAGGAAGTTTAGTACTAACCATAGAAGCTAGATTTAGATAAACTCTGATTAGAGCAAATAGCCCTAATATAGACATTGAGGATTAGTATAGAAGAACATCCTAGAATTTTGGTAAAGTATAGATTTTGTGTATTTTCCATGCAATACATCCTTTTCTGGATACGAGCAGGTAGAGGAGGCTCTAGCACAGATGTACCTAGGGGTAAAACCTGAAAACACCGTTTTGAGCTAGACTCAGACGGGAACTGGTGCACAATAACGGGCATTGATGAAGTCTTGTTTATGACACTCCTGGGGGATATTCTTAGGATAATTCATGATTTCTTTACAAACCATTATGAATGGTTTGTGAGTATATACTTCCTCAAAGAAAACATTTTTTATGGATTATATCCATAAATAGTTCAATTTATGTTAAGTGTTTTACAAGTATGGAAATATGTATTCTGATTCATAAACTAATCTAGTTTATGACATTGTTTAGAAATGGCACCTAGTGGAAAGAATGGAAACCATATCAAAGCACGCAATCCAGGTACAGATTTCCCTCCTTCTCATGATAATTATAATGGAGTTGGTGATATAACTGGTGTTGATCAACTTATCACCATACTGGGACAGCTCACTCAGGTTATGAATAATAACCTTACTCGTATAAAACACCCTGATCCACAATGTGGAGGATCAATGTTAGATCACTTCATGAGGCTACAACCACCAACATTTAATGGGAGTACAAATCCCTTAGTAGCTATGTAATGGATAAATTCCTTAGAGAAAATATTACATGCCTTGGGGAGTAGTGAAAGGGAAAAGGATATCATGGATGTTTACCACCTCACTGGAGATTCTGATAAATGGTGGTCATTGATTCAAAACACAAAGGAAGATGATGAAGTATCAATTATGGAATGGAGGGAGTTCAAAGAGATTTTCTTAGAAAAATACTATCCTCATGACCATCGAGCAGATATGGAAAGGAAATTTCTGAGTCTGAGACAAAAGTAGGATGAGAATGTTGCAAATTATGAGGCCAACATTACAAGGTTAGCGAGACATGCTGCAGATTATATATGTAACCCAAGAAGTAAGATTGATTGTTTCTTTGATTGGTTAAAACCATTTCTCCATCGAGATTTAGTATCACAATCCTTCTCATCGTACGAAGATATTGTCTCGTGTGTTATCAAGACAGAAAAGGAATTCTCTAAGTCTTATGACAACAAAGTAAAGCAAGAGAAGAAGAAAACGGTGGAACAAGAGACAGATAAAGGGAAAAAAGGAAAGGAGGATTTTACATTATGTGATAATTTTGGGAAGAATCACCCCGGTACTTGCCTAAAGGAAATTTGAGTTTGTCACAAATGTGGAGAAAAAGGTCACCAGGATCGTGATTATAAGGGAAAGAAAGAAGATATCAATGTTGAATGCTACAATTGTAGAGAAATGGGGAATTATGCAAATGAATGCCCTAAGAGCCAAGGAAACTTACCCTAGAAAAGGCCAAGGGAGCAAGGCCAACATTATGCTGTTACTACAGATGAAGTTGAATAATTATTGTATTTGTGTTTTTGGACTCAAGAACTATATTATGGTTATAAGAATAATGTGATATATATAAGTATTGTACTGCCATACTTGTTGTTCTCATTAAGTTTTTAATATGATGAAGGTAATCATATTTTTAGTATGTGACAATAAGAGAAACTTTACTTTGTTTGGGGAATTTGATATTACAATTGATTTTGGAATTTAGAGACCTTTTAGAGAAAGTCTGGATAGAGGTATTTTGGATAATTATAAAGGATGGAATGGATTAAGTTGAACTTTGTATAGTATTGTTTAAGGTTAAAACATTTCTGAAGATTATTTTTGGAGTATTATAATACTATAGTTTCATGAAAAGGAAAACTTGCAGGTTTGGGGATAACCCATCGCAAATCTGCAGGAATCGAACCCACAACCATAGTGCAACAGGTCTTTATTACCTTCCAATAGCCTATAGGAAGTCCCTGGTTATTACAAAATTGTTTTCCTAATCTAAATTATGTGTGTTAATATTTGTAACCTTGTAGGATTAGGATAAATATAATATTTTTGAGTTATATTATGTTTTTGAGGGAAAGATGAGTTTGTGGTAGAAATTAGATGAAGGATGAAACTATACTTGTCAAGTATATATATATATATCTCTCTAATTCTATGAATAAATTAATTCTTAAACTTTTGGAAAGGGATATTAAAAAAATGTGCTATACTAATACCTTATGTTTTATTGAACTGATGACATTTGAAATCACCATAGATTAAAGGCTTTAAGGCCCTCAATTTTACACTTGTTTGTGATTGATGACCTCAATCACTCCCCACAAATATTTACATTTTCCCTCCAATTATTTGTCTCTAATTAACACCAATGTTCTTCTAATCGAGATCATAATTTTGTGGTGACTTTTTCACTTCCCTTTCCCTCTTATTAAGGCTAAATTGCATTAACCTTATTTTCGGTGTGGGTTTTCCACAAAGGTATTTTCTACTTTCAACCTTTTATTTTTGAAGAACAATTTCAAATTGTGAGGACGCGTTTTATTGAAGGAGAGTAGAATGTAACACCCCAAACTTCCACGGTACACTTCTCTTTCAATAATGCAATAACTTCCATTGTACGCAAGTTCGAGATTCTAACACACTGCGACCAATCAAAATAGACGTTATGAATAGTAATACCCACTTTTTGAAATTATATAAATTTATATTTCAAAATGGACTTCATTTTTGGATTCGGAATATCGAAATTAGCCTATGTTGAATTTTTGGTATTTTCTTGAGAACTTCCAATTTTTGATGAATAGTCAAAAATACTTAAAAACAACTTTTTTAATCAAAATAATTTATAGTGATAAATTATATGATTGAGTGGTTTTAAAGTATAATTAGAATATATATTAACCGTTTTATCCAATGGTATTCATTAGAATTAATTTCACTTTGAAATTGGACATAAACAATTGTAAATCTTTTGATATATATTGTTTCTTAAAAACACGCTATTTGTTGTGACAGCGGGAATTAATTATTAAATTAATTAATTCAACTTATATGTTTTTATTTTTTTAAAATAGACATCATTTTTGAATTAGGAATATCAAGTATAGCTTCAGGTTAATGTTTGGTATTTTTCTGAAAAACTTCAATTTTTGATGAATAGTGAAACCACTAAGTTGTAGTTAAAAAACTAATTTTTCGTTTAAATGAAACTTTACCACTTCTGTGAATTGAATTTAGAAAATCTGACATACATGGTTTTCATTAGTAAGTAAAATTTGGTTCAATGAGATGAAAATAATTTTTGGTGAATAGTAACTGTTAAGTTTTATTAATCACGAGTAAAGGTAATTAGTGTAATTTAAGGTAAATATAATATTATAATATATGAAATTACCTTTACACATCTCCTATCCTTATTGTATGAGTCATTTCCAACAAAGAAAATCCATGGGTCTACTTGGGGACTCCATGGAGCCACTTGGGTAATAAAATGACATTAATGACTTTTTATTTAAAGTAAAAATAAAATTGTCACAAACATGTGTTGTTTTACTAAAAAAATTATAACATGGGGTTATATAAGTTAAATTTTCAACTATAACTATTTATTGGAAAGATAAAAAGATTTCCTACATCTTGGAAATTTTTTTATAATTTTTAGGCAATAAATAAATGAATTTATTTTTGACACCATAATGATGTAGTGATTACCTCTTTAATTAATGATTTAAATAAAATGAAAAGATAATGTAAAATCTAAAACTTACACTTGTAAAAAACATTTTGGATGAGTATATTTCAAACCCTTGTCACCTTAACCTCGAAATATATAATTGTGGGACCTATAAAATCCGAAAAGCACTTCATAATAATGTAATATTTTATGACTTTCCAAGAGTGCCCCTCCTCTCCTCTTATAAAAGGCCCCCACCTCTACCAACTTATTCACACCTTCAAAGCCATTTGGCTCAGCCAAACTCTGCCCAAATACTCTCTCAACTTCTCTATCTTACTCCTAGAAGCCTCAATTTGGGAAGAAGTCTTCCCAATGAATCTTTTGGCTCAAATCAAACAGAGTTACCCGATTTTAAGGTAATGTCTTCTCTTATGTTCTTTTGTTTAATTTTGCTTCTCCAACCCCTTAAACACTTTTTATTACTTTATTTTGTAACAAAAACAGTATATTAAATATACTAGGTTGTTGTTATGAGATTGATTTGATTTAAACATACACACACCTTCGTCTAATGGTTAAAGAACATACTATTTCTATGGGTGGCGAATTACAGCCTCACAAAACGATGATTGTTCAATCTTATTTTAACACCTATCATGGTGGACATTATGATGACACTATTTCTATATATGATATATATTATGTCTATGTTTTCATTAATATTCTTTATTTTTCATTTATGGAATTCCTTTATGATTTCCATTATGGGTAAACGCGATGATTTCATTTTAGGAAGTTCAGACTACCGCCCCCTCAAAGTGATTTGAATCATTAATGCCATATGTGGGACATATAAAGGATGAAGTAAATGATATTATATACTATATTATACTGGAATTATAATATAACTTTATATCATTATAATTTTATTCCATTAAATACGAAATAGAAATGAAAGTAGCGTTCATGCGTACGTACGACTTACCGTCTCTATGAACGGTGCATTTCATTTATTACCTCTAAATGATATGTAATATTATAAATTCATGTATATAATAGATATATATGATATATATTATATCCACATAAAGAATATAATTCTGGAGATAATGGATATTTTACCACATAAACAACATGTAATTATAAGAAGTTTATTGTTGACTCAAGTACCAAAGGTCGACAAAATGACCGTTATTAACTTAAATGACTACATAATTTTCATAACATGGTAATAAGCGATATAAAAAGGATAATGAACTTGAAAAATATTCTTAATAAAGTAGATATTAACTATATTTTGTTATTCATGAGATTAAAGAACGATCGAGTCAAGTCGAACACCAGGTAAAGGACTTCATCTCAATCTCCTTTAATTGAGGCATATTTTGTTTTATACACAACTTTCTTTTATACA
The DNA here is from genome assembly GCA_963277665.1 of Viscum album. NCBI lineage: Eukaryota > Viridiplantae > Streptophyta > Magnoliopsida > Santalales > Viscaceae > Viscum > Viscum album. Next base: position 532,321,343 of record OY728146.1, read on the forward strand.
ATGTATAAACCCCTTTGAATTTTACGTTTATTCAAAAGGAATATTTTTTATATGAAGTGTTTTACTAGATGACAAAAGGGAATGTTTTTGTTTGTCATACGTATGCGGCGACAACGACTTCTCCGCCGCCGTGACCATTATTTGAGTTTCGGCTTCCTCTACAAGACATAACTTTTTTTAAATGAAAAATAAATACCATGTTTTACTTTTCTTTTATTTTGGTATTGAAAATGGTTTTATTATATCAATGTGTTGTATTGATATCTTGTGATTGAAATGTAGAAATGTTAGGTTTCCTTGATGCATGTTTTATGTGATATGATTATGTTATGGTTTATGATATGTTTAAACCCTTTCATATAAGGAATGCATTGGAATTAGTATGTGATGGGTGGAGCCCGCTATAGCTCCTCGATGCATCGGTAGGTCTCATGAGACAAACTAGTGTCTTGGCATGAGGCCTTGATAAAATCTTATTTGTAGTCTTGGCATGAGGCCTTGACTATGTGGTTATGATAGTATGGCATTATGCATTCCATCATTATAAAAGTGGTTATTGATATTGCATGTGATTATTCGAATAGTAGAATATCCATGTGAATAAGTAAATAGAATTATTTCATTTTACTTTTTCCATATCATGCTAATGTTCAAGTTTAAAAGGCTTTTGTTTTGTTTATACATTGCCTTAAATTTTATGTTTATTTGTGAATGTTTCCCCTATATTGTTATCCTTACTGAGCATCTGAGTTCACCCCTTTCAATGTTTTATTTTTCCCAGGATGGGATGAAATATTTTTTGACTGACCTTCTGGGATAGTCTGAAGGGGATATGAGTGTGGACTATGGAGACTTTGTTATTGTATTTTTTCACTTTATGATGTAATGTAACATTTATGAATGTATCTAGTGTTTCCAAGGCTACTAAACTAATCGGTCTTCTGAGACATGATCTTTTGTGATCGTGGCAATGTTACATAATAATGCACTGACTTTGGGTAACTGGGTTCAGGGCATTACAACCATCATGGATTACATGGTGGCGATTAAGGATCATCAAGACCAGATTCTTCATGGATGGACTATCCCTTTGGATGGTGTGCTTTGACAACATGATATCATGCAAGAGAGATGCAGGGAGTGTGAGAGCCAGATTTGGGCTCATTTCCACCATTTTTTGTATATCTTGTGATTTTTTTAGTTGAAAATATTTGAAAAATATGAGAATGTAAAAACCTTTTTTTTAATTATACATTTGAATATTTATATTCACATATTTATATTTTTGTTAGATATGGTATCATGTTTGGGTCTCTAGGGACCCTAAAAATTATTATATTAAGAATATTAATATATTTTAATGCACGCACATGCATCATTTTAGTATAAATATATTTCCCATTTTTTGACATTGTTTGGGAAATCAATGTCCATGGTTGATTCATGGATTCTTTTTTTACACTAGGCATGGTATAAGATTAGTCAACATAGGACGTTTTGTGAGAGATGACCATAGGCAGGTGTGTTTAAAAAAAATAATTTATTTATTTATTGTATTTTAACTGAATAAATTATCCAATTTTAATCTTCTATAAAGACATAATTATAATTTTGTTTCCAGGATTATTCATATAACCCTTGTATTATTATAGAAGGAGATAATTCTTCACTAACGGACTATGATCAGAAAAAGATGAAAATTGGATCGAGTTGAATCGATAGCCGAATAGAAAATGTTGTAGATCTTATTTGTCATCACTGGTAGATTTTTTCTTAACTAGTTAATAATAAATCATTGAGGTAGGATTCATTAATTTTATATTCCACCAATTTGAATAAATTTTTAATGAATTGATTTTTTCTTCATTATTCAATTTATGTTCTTCACTTATACCCATTTCTTCTCATTCCTTAAACCAATATTTTTTCCATGTTTCTACACATATTTCACACCTAAGATATTTTCATTATTCATGGTTTATTTATATGATTTCCTCAATCAATTATGGTATTACATTTTTCATTTGATTCCCCCCCCCCCATTATTCTTTTTGTTCTTCTCTGTTAGCCCATATGGGTGTGGGTTTACTTTTCTAGGGATTGTTCGAGGTTGATGGAACCCTATGATTCATGGTGGATTCATGATAAATGGGAGGATTGACTATTTTAGGATGTTACATTATGGAAAAACTCTTTAAGTTGAAAAAATCATGTATTTGGGATCCATAGGGATTATGATAGGCCCTACGGGAGGTGCGATGTTTCAATTTTAGGTGATCAGATTTTTTGTTTCTGGCCATTGGAGGACAAAGATCAATGTTCGACGATGACCCCGTCAATTTCAGGTGGTGAAATTGTGAATGTTTTTGTTAATAAGGGTGGATTTGGAAACTATGTGAATAACAGGATTTACTACCTATGAAAATCCTTACTACATGACTTGTAAGACAGAATAACACATGTCGTGCAGTCCCCTGGTTGTGGTGGCCAGTGTTTCTAGTGGAGATAAATAAAACATGCCTTGTATGTCCCATGCATGTCATGGGACTTGGTTTTCTATCTCATCATGTACTCCAGGAGTATATAGTCATGTATATGGACATGAACACAAGAACAACGAGTGTACATAGGTATATCCATGTACTCAGACTTGGCAAGGGAACAAGATCCTGGCTAGTGTACATAAGCACGGGTTGGGAGAACATGGATTGTACCCAATGGAAAATAAAATCCATTTGGAACATGTAAATGTAGTTTAGTATGAAATGGATTCCCAATCTATATTCATGGGAGAACATTCCTCGGTGACAAGGTGAGGTCACATGCCTTGTGACCACACATACACATTATGTACTTCTCCTAGAACTTCTACCATCCATGTCTCCTTCTTCAGGACCGTGATTTTCACTGTGAGTAGCCTATTTTAAGTTTTTTTATGAACAATGTTATAGTGGACGTTTTTTTGATAGTATATCTTCAACATGTTGTTATTTGAGTGGGGTGCTTCTTTAAAAGTGCTTAGTTAGCGTTTATGATTGGTTGTGATCTTCAAAGTATTACCAGGGTCTGTACTCCTCTTTCTCTCTCTAGGTAATGGGTCACCCATATCCTTTGTAAAGGTAGATTAAATATGTCCCTGCATTACAGATGCTGAGGTTCCTCTATATGTAGAGTTTATTCCCTATAAATATGATATATAGGTGGGAAGTTTCTCCATTGGATAAGTGATCCCTCAGTTATTCTTTATATCAGTGAGGTGTGGGAAATCCATATTCTTGAGAGGTTACTCAATATTCATCGGTGGAGTTGTGTTTCTCAAAGATATGGATGTTATGGACTGTGTGATCCCCTCAACAGTGATTCTTATCCATATTTGTGTGATATTGGCCATAAAATATATACATTTAGTGCTCCATACAGACTCAGTGTACTTAGCTATGTTGTGGAAATATTTATTCACTTTCTATATCATCTTGGTTTTTTATTTACTATATATGTGTTAGGTTGAGAAAAATATTTTTTATATATTTATATTTCCCCCTTTTTTGGTTTTTGGGGAATCCTTCTATGTATGTATATACTCACCCTTGCATGGTCTTTTCCCACACATGTCATGTCTTATGCAGACGAAAAACCGATCTGAGGTGACATCGGTGGATCTTAGAGATATTTAGGTGTATTGAGAATATTTGGTTATTGGGATTAGAGATTAGGAGTCAGTCTCTCTTCATCATTCATTTTTCAAGTTTTTTTTCAGGTTGGGACTTCATTTCTGGTTGATCATGTATTTTTGGACTACACACTTCTGGTTCATTTTTTCATACTCTAATGTTTTCCCTTTAAGTTATCGCATGCATTGTTATAATCTTGATGTTACTATATTTTTATTATTCATCTTCACTCTTTCAGGGAAATGGGTTTCTTTGTGAAAATAGGTATTTTTTATAATTCATCCCATTTCATTTTTTCCTTCTTTGTTCTTGTCTTTATCCCCTATCCAATTAGAGGTGAGTTTGGGGTTTTCATACCATGCTCTACGACAACCATACGGTCATCAGTGGGTTAGGTCATGACAAGGTTAAAACTCACTAAATATTTGATAAAATACTCATGTTTCATTATTATGGAATGTATGGTGATTTCACTATAAAAAAGGTGTGTTTCTACCATAAAAAGAGAAAAGTCACGAATTTTAGAAAAATCATAAGTATATTCTTGGAGAATCAAAGAAACATGTACCACTAAATGATTCAAAATAATTAAGTCAGGCGATGCTATACTAATCGTCAAAGTACCAAACTTCATGGAGATGTTTGTGATGCTAGATAAATATTTAGTAGAATTATGTAAATGGAATAAGTCTTCTTAGTGAAGGTGCAACTACACATAGTTTGAGTTTATAAATATGTAGTTGCAACTATAAAAAGATTAACATATGATGTGATGAATTCATTTGTTGGAAAGTTTGATGCTATAAAGTCAGGAAGTTTTTTTATATTATGTTTGATCACATATGTTGTGATAGGACATAGAATGGTTATACAGATATATTGTAACTCATTTATAAGAAGTTTTCATCAGCTCACCAAACAGAGTGGAACAAATCAGAGGTAATTTATTAGGATGTCACTAGACTGAGTTAATAGAATAAAAATGATCAGACAAAAATGATTAGATGAAGAATTGTGATGTCATCAAATAGAGGTATAAAAATTCTATTGAATTGAGATAGATGATGATCACAAAATAAAGTTTCATCAAATATATTCTCATGATATTTATCTAGATTTTATCAGATGAAAAATATTGAGTCCATATGATCAAGGATTCCAAAAAGAGTGAAACTAGATAGGGGAGTATCAAACAATTAATATATTTCTCAATCCATCAAATAGAGAAATATAGATGATTACTAGATAGATTCCATCAGATGCAGGAAACATCTAATGATCACTGGATGGAGAAAGCTTTAGTTTATAGGACTAAAGTCATTAGAAGGTGGTATATTTCTGAATTCCCATATGTGGGAAGGATTTTAAATGATTCCAAATGGAGAATCTCTTAATAGAGACTTGAAGAATAACTTTACAAAACATTGTAAGGTCATACATTGTGATGATGTTGATATATTATTTCAATGTTTATAAATGTAGATGATATTTTATAAAGAATCAAATGAGATCATTCAGGATGGGTTTTTTGGAAATATTGATGAATATATTTGATACCAAAATTTTAGAAGTTTTGTAGGTAGTCAAAATAAATTTGAGTTGAGTGGGAAATTAAATGTTGGAGCCCATGATTCCTCATTACTTCTTAGAGTAATTATACCTATCTTAAGGGGTGAAGAAACACTATTACAATGTTTTACTAATATTTAAATTGGGTGGAATTTTTGATGTCTTTATTGTGAGTTTCCAACCATGAAATCATATGGGTGAAGAAGAAGACATTGGTAAAATAGATATTGAAGAGGTTGTTCTCGAAAACGAGGGACATAACTAACATGCACTAGACAGAGGAATGATAAATATAGTTTACATAATAAAGGTACAAAGGATATAGGTGGGTCAGATATAAGGATTATCGGGATGATTTCTAGCAGACTGATGGGTACCAGACATTTCATACCAAATAGTGAAGTACTGAATGGATCAGTCTTAGAGATTGAGAAGTTTGAAATAACATTATATAGGTAGCAGGATAGGTTGACATGAATGTTAAGTACAACATAAGATCCCGAGGAATTTGAAGAACCCTGCCTGAAAATTTTTGAGTAGATTAATCAAATATTGATGGTTCCATTATAAACAAAACCAATATTATTTTGGGATAGGGGAGCATATTTCTAGAAGATAACTCAATTTTGGGATGTGGTATAAGGATCATTCACTTGTATAACATAGTGATGAAATTGGGTTAAGTGTGATTCCTTCCCACACCACTTGTAATCTGTGATTTATATTTAAGGCGGATTATATGTGACTAGATGGGAGTTGACACTGCAGGGATTGGATTTTCAAATTGATTCAAGAACTTTTAAATGTCCATGTGTGGTGTTTACTTTATATTAACTATATAGCATAGGGGAAAGGTGGTGAGGTAGAGTTTATAATGATTTATACATCCTAACTAAAAGAAAAGGATCAATCAATTTAATCAAATGAAGAGTTTATGTTTAACTCAATCAATAAAATTTAGTCACCCTTGATTCATTCACCCCCCATAGGAATTCTGCATGATCTTCCAAGAAATATCATCCATAGTTATTAAGGATTTCATATTTGAAAATAATTTTTTTGAAAAATCATATTGTATAAAGGAATAATAGAACATACTTTGAAATTGGGAAGTTGGAAACATAATGGTTACCTAATATGACACATAATATATAACCCATATTGATATAAAATTAGGAAAAACTGAAAATAATGATATAGAGGACAAAGATAATTTCTACGAATAATGGATTGTGGTATAAAAAATTACTATGAAAAAGATAATGGCCACAAAAATATAAATAATTAAGGGATAAATGAGACCATAAATTCATCATAAATAAAGGTAGTAGAATAATTCTTTTTTCAAAATCATATTCCTAGAATTGATGGATTATTTTATCATCACAATAGAGAACATAAGAAAATATATTTACTCAAATTCTTTCCCTTTAATAATCACAATTTTATCCTTTGGTTGTGGTTAAAAAAAATTTACTTTTATATATTATGTCGTACTCCATTAAATTAATATTCAATATGAATTTTTCATTCTGTAAGCACTAAAATTATATCTTAATGAATCAAAAGGTCATCAAAATGATAAAAATTTATTACTTATGTATTTATACATTAACCAAAACCAAAATGGTTAACATAAGATAAGATAATATCCATTATGAATAAAACTTCATACATCAATATCCAAGATCTAAATAATAATAATAAAATTTCATCTTAAATAATTATACTAATATATAAATTTAAACCCTCCTTAAAACATGATTATGTGCTATTCAAAACACAAAAATTTAGTAAAATTAGATCAGAAAGTTTTTAAAATAAATTTAACTTCAATACCTGAATAATAGAATGTAGATTATATTGTCACATACTAAACATATGAAAACTATGATAATATATTCTCTTAAATCAAGATAATACTTTCCCAAAATAACCTAAATCAATATAAAAACTCAATGAAAACATAAATGTTTAAAAAATATTTTACTCTAAAAAACCATATAATATATTCTATAAATATAAAAATGTGATAAAAATAATCATAAATCACTTCTTCCTCCAATCAATAATGAATTTAAAGGTCACCAAAACTATCTAAATTACATTATAAATATCAAGAAAAACATTAACACAAATAAATCTTATTTTATCAACATCAACAACATATTAATGGTTATCTATTCCCAAATCAAATATTTTCAAAGAAATATCACTCTAACAAATAATAACTTTTCTTGGTTATTGGTACCATTCAACAAATTCTTGAAAATACTTAAAGGAAAACTAGTACAGATCAATACTTATATGTATCATAATTTTTATAATTATAAAATCAATTATAAAACACTTCTAAAACAAAATTATTAAATTATAATTCATAAACATTTCAATCATTTCACTTCCTTCTTAAACCATTAACCATGATTTTTTATATTATTACTTAATAATTCTTTCTTATAATATAAAATATGAATCATCCATTAAGATTCATAAACTTATATTTTATCATGTTAATTAATTTTTACATAATAAATAATATTAATATAATTCATATATTTCATATTTCATTCTTAATCTCTTCATCATTGACAGTAAAACCAATACCCGTATAACTTTGCATGTCTTTTTTGTAGATTTACCCCTAATACATATATCTTTATAATTCCCATACATTCTATGTTTAATAAATTCAGCTATAGAAGATATCATTTGTAAACCATTATTCCAATCAATTATTTTATCCAAAATTTTCATTTTTCAATGGAAATTTACCACTTTTAACTCTTATTTTCATCATATAATACATTTTATTATTCATTTAACACATTACCATCAGTGATTATTTACAAATTAATGATATGGAAGAAAATTAATTTTCATTACTATATGGCCTTTATCATATTAACTTTCATAAATATTCATTTTTGTATTTATAGGTTTGTTAGGAAACTTGTGTAGTTTTAGGTTGTTAATCAGGAATTGAGATACTTGGTTAGGAATAACCTTTATAATTTTCACTCGATATTTAATCCAAATTGGTTGTTCACTAAAAAAACCATCATAACATCTCTAATACCCATTGTTAACTTGTTTTATCCTGGTTCCAGCCATTTACTAAAACCAAAATGAATAACAAGCAAAAAAATAATCAGAGTGATAAGTCATATAATCAGAAAAAAAATTCATAGTATATATAAATAATGAAACTTTATTAACAATTTAGGAAAGAATATCATTATCCAAGGTAATATATGGATATCATAAAGACAAATCCTTTATAATAGTTTAGAAATACAATTTTAATTAACGTAAGTATATCCCCCGAGATTGTCGAGCTAGTTGTGCAAACTTATGACCACTCATCATGCATGAGTGTTGAACAAGTTAATACCTAATCCACCCATTTTATAATTTTATCCTTAGTTTCATCTATTCCATAACTATATCAACTTTATAGTATCCATATAGGGATATATTTTCTTGTAAAACCACTCTCCTTTGTTTACCAAAACTTCGGATATTCCCCTACACTTACTCTTATATTAAGGGTTCTTATTAATGCTTTCTCATCCAAATTTCCAAAACAAAATCAATAAACCCTACTACGATACCAACTGAGGTGACTCGAGAATAAATTACATAAATATTAAATGAATTTAGATGAATATTCAATACATAACCAAATTATACAAACACCATAATTTTAAAGGATTAGTGTCTTTGGAGCCTAGAAACATAATCATGTTAACTCATAATGGATCTTCAACATCTCTAAGAAATTTCACCTATATTTGTACACTTATTAGAAAAACCTTAATTAAAACCTTTCTTCATGACCTAGGGAAAATATAAATATAAGAAGAGGTGATCTCAAATTCATAGTATCGGTAAATAGGGTAAATATCAATGGATGATTATATGTGATAAAAAGATAAAAATAAGGGTACGAGATCATAATATCAAATCAAAACTTCTATACACAATCGGTCACATCTAATAAATCATGACTCGTGAAATTAGGATATTTCATATCAAATTTAAATAATTCATATGAGTTTGGAATCATCAAAAACCAAACATGATCTATGAGATAATATCATAAAAAATAAATTTGGAATAAGAATAAGATTATAACATTGTGGGAATTTATGAAAAATTAGTGGTTAACTAATTATCATAAGGATATGAAATAAGAAACTTGTATAAACTTATCACATTTTTAACATGTACAAATATTTGCATGCTTACTCATTAAACTTAATACATGAATCACACCCTCGCATAAAGTTAGGGAACTAAAAATAACTCCACACATAATGTTGTGAACATGAAATAAATTTGACACATAATATAGTCATATCATGAGTTATCCATAATTACCTAATTCATTTTAGGGTAATAATGAACCCACCCATCACATGATTATAATCATTTCATATATATTCCACATGATAATAAAAACTATCGTCATTTAATTATAACATATCCCATGGAAAAGAAAATAGGTATCATTGGTATCTCATCATCATAAAATTTAACAATACTAAGAAGAAATAAGTACGGTTTCTGTAACACCTCGAGATTTTATATTATTTTAATTTCATTATTGTATTGTGTTGTATGCTACACCAAGATTACCTTGCACTATACGCAACACCGTATTAGCTTGCAGTATACACAACACTATTCTTGGGTCGTGTTACACACAATTTTGATAATAGTTATTCTACGCAACATTGACTGTATATATATATATATATTCAATGTATAAATAAAATATGGTTGTATTTTGTTATACGCAACAAAAAAGGAGTCTTTCACAACACACAACCCGAACTTGGCTTTCATTACACGCAATCGCGACCTTCCTCGGTAGCGTGTGTAGTATGCAATACCGGGTTTCACTAAACAATGATATATTATTATAATTTTATTAAGAACTAGCCGTTATGAATAGTATTAACTAAATTTTGAATTTTATAACATTATTATTCATCTTACAAATTTTCTAGAACATGGTATAAGAACAAAATAAATTTTTCAGGTAAAATAAGTATTTTTCAAAAAATGCAGTTTTGCCACCTTTTGATGGAGCACCCACTTTAAATCTAGTTTTTGACATGTTTATAAGTTCAATTTGAAAAAATAGAATTCTTCTTTGGAATCATGAAATAAATTTTTTTTTGGATAAATTTTCATATCATTCTGGTAACTTTCATATTTTGATGAATAGTAAAAACACGCTATATTTTAATTAAAAACAACTTTTTTTGTCGCTATAATTTATATGGTTAAATTATAATATTGAATGGTTTTAAAGTATAAATAGAATATATTTTTACCATTTAATATAATGTATGTCATTAGCATTGATTCTACCTTGAATTCGTAGGATAAATCAATTCAATCTTTTGCAATGTTTTAAAGAAAACCCTGTTTTCTTTTGACAACGGGATTATTTTTAATTTAATTTCTGCAACTTTTGTGTATTGAATTTGGAAAAACGGATTCCATATTTGGAATTAGTGGATCCAAATTATGTTAATAAGCTACTTTTTATTTTTGGGAATTAAAAATAGTAACTACGGTAAATTTTATTTACCATATTTAAAGGTAAATCGGGTAATTAAGGGTAAATATAATATTATAAAATTACCCTAACACATGTCAAAATTCTATTGGATGACTAAAAGTCGACCCATATCACCTAAGGGTCTGATTAGATTCATTTAATGGACTTTTTTCCATGAAAATAATTTAATTATTATTAAAACCAAAGAATGTGACAACATGTCACTTTCTTAAATCTTATAAGTACAATAATTTTAATTCAGTGATACACTTAATGAAACTTCAAACATGAATAGTCTCCAGAAATATAATACAGTTATATACATCATAAAAATTTATTTATAATTTTTAGGGATTAAATAATTATCATTTATTATGACAGAAAGATGATGCATTAATTGTCTTATTAATGAAATATTGACATAATTGATGTTATAAATACCCAAATAAATGTAATTTAAGACTTTTTATTAATTAAACTAATTTTATAGGTTAATATGACATGTTAGTATTTATTTAATTAACTTTTTTAGAACTAACCATTCTGTTATGATTTTCACAAAAATCAATTACTAAATAGTGTCAAAATTGACATAAAATAGTTTTTAAAACAAATATTATATTATTAATTGTTATTTTATTCCTAAAAATCTAAGTTTCGGCCAAATTACTTAGATAAGGTTATATATATTAGTAATAAACAACTTGGGGTTCGTTTGGCTTCTTATTGTATGTTTATTAACCTTATAGTATAAGAACACAAGAAGACACGGTAAAAGTAAAATTATTTAACTTAATGTTAAATCTAAATGATAAGGTTAAAATAGGAACCTAAACTTGTCTAAATTCTATTTGATGAGAAAATTTAGACCCATCCCCACCTTAGCTTCAAAATAAATCAATTTGGAGCTATTTAAAACCTAATTTGACTTTATAATAAAATAATAGTTATAGTTATTTCAATGGTACCCCTCTCCTCCCTTATAAAAGGGCACCTCCTCCCTCTCTTCCTCACACCACTTTGAGACTTCAATCTCGGCCAACCCCTGCCAAATTATCTTCTCCACTTCCCTAGAAACATCCTAGAGGTTCTGGTCTTCTTCAAAGACCAATTTTAGTGCCCTAAAAGGAGATCTCAAAGAGGCGCTTCAAAGAAGAGGTAATGTCCATTACCGATTCTTTCAACTTTATTTCTTCTTCCACTTCTTCTTCTTAGGTTGTTTCATTATGAAGTAATAACATCAGTATCACTCATATACTGATATTTTATTATAAGTATGAAACAACCCTATTTCACCATCTATCCATCCTATGGAAAACAAAATCACCGCGCGTGCGTACGTACGGAATATCGTCTCCACACCGTGGTGTAATCTATTTTCCACCACCGCCTTACATGCATGGGTCTAATGGTGTACATAACAACTATATATGATTATTGTAAAGTGATATTGATTCTGAAATAGTATACATACACTCCAATACAATTCCACGATCATGAGAATGATATCATCGCTCGTGCGTACGTACGGACTACCATCTCCACGACGCGATGAGATTCATTCTCCACGTTAAACATTCATGAATTATTATAAAGTATATATAATAAGTAATCATGAAATATATGAAATAATAATGATACTGTATTTATTTGTATATATATGTATGTCATCTACTTAATTCCATTCAACTCAATAAGGAAAAGAAAACAGCGTTCATGCGTACGTACGGTCTACCATCTCCATGAACTGTGTATTTCCTTCCATTTACTGATCTATTATATATATATATATATATATTCTGAATATATATTATATATAAATCAAGTTTTATATTCTGGAATTAAGTAATCATGATCTAAGTAATCATATGAATAATTATAAGTCAAAACATGGACGACAAATGAAACGATTTTACCCAAAACACTCTTTAACATGGAATTTACAAAAGAACGGGTAATATAAAGCCATAAGTGAACCATATATGATATCATAACAATGATTATGATTCTTTAATAAGTCAATGACATTATTTAAATCATTATACGGGAGTTTAGGACACTTACGAAGCAAATCGGACCTAAGGTAAGGTAAATATCACAATCTCATTTTATCTGAGATTGTTTATACTTTAGTATTTACTAGGGTGTATTTTATCATCCACATACATGTTTCCTCAATATGTAATGTTATTTCCATACACATAAAATTTTTTAAATCCAATTTTACCCTTCGGTGAGTTTTTAGTAAAATATATGAAAGGAATCTTTTGTCGTTTTTCATACGAGGTACTTTTTGACTTTTCCGACAAAAGTATGAGAAGAATGTTTTTTTTAACTTATATGGCATGAATGGATTTTTAAAACATTATTTCCAAGAAGATTCCTTTACAAATTTTCATGTTTATTTTTAATCAACTTCTTTTAGTTTAAAATTTTATGACATGTTAAGAAAGGAAAAATGTTTTTGAAGTAGAAAGGATATTTTCCTCAAGAATGGAGGTCAAGTGTTTTATAAAAATTATTTTCCATCTAAGATAATATAGGATTCTGTTTCTATCCCTATTATTACATTGATTTGATTATGTTGTGATAGAAATATTTTTATGAAATCCTTTATCTTATATGAATTGTTTTATGGTGTCATGATGTTTAAGAATCCCATTTTTATTACATGGGTTTTGCTATGATGTATGGTTTATGATTTTGTGGCACACATAAGAATGGTATCATTATAAGATGGGTGGGACCTATATCTCCATCCAATTCATTGGGTAAAGATTTTATATCTCATCAGATAGACATGGCTGGAACGGTAGGTTATACCGGTTCAGTGAAACAGGACTGAAACGAGGAGTGAACTCGGTTCCGAAAGGGACTTTGTCCACTAAGATAGTCTTGGAAATGAGTCTTGACTAATAAGAAATGATTCTCTATGATTATGTGTGTATGCCACAAAGTTTCATGTTTTATGTTATGATTATTGGGATTACATTTCACTACTATGATTTATCCCATGTTATGAAATTATGATCTCTTTTGCAGGTTAATATTTCCAAAAGATATGTTCTTATGAATATGACGTGATTGATATTTCTTTTGTTTACCCTTACTGAGCATTTGAGCTCACCCTTTTATGTTTTCTTTTCCCCAGGACATTAAGAAAGGATTTAGGTTTAAAAAAGAAATAAGATCTTTATTGGAGATGTTGAAGATCTTTCACCACGATTAGAAGATTATATTCCGAGTTTCCAAAGACACTAAACTATTACGGTCCTTGTGTGTGTGTTTTTGTTATGTACTAAGTATTCCGCAAAAGTAATGTAATGTCTATGTACGTTAAGATTTGGGTCTCTACAGTTGGTATCAGAGGAAAGGTTTAGTCAACCTTTGGAAACTAGGATGTGAAAACGTTAGTGAGATCCCTAGAGATATTTCTAAGGTATGTCTAGGGATGTCCCTAAGGATAAGTATACGTATAAGATACAGTCCTAGAACTATAGTAACGATCATAGAATTTAACCTAATATGTTAGATATTTGAGGATACTCCCCCTTTATTATGTTGTTTTCCCTAGCATGATTTTTGCCTCTCACACTATTCTTTTTGGGTTTTAGATGATGGCTGGAACCCAAAGGAACTGTGTTGATCAATGTAATGGACAATGCAATGATTTTCCTCCTGAACAAACAAATGTTATGGGAGATGGAGTGAAAAATCTTATTGTTATACTTACACAAGCTATGAATAATTCTGGACTTCCAAATGAGCAGAGAAGGGAACAACATTCTATTGAGTCCTTCATGAGGAAACATCCACCTTCTTTTAGTGGGTCTTCTGATCCACTTGTTGCTGAACAATGGATCAGTACCACTGAAAAGATATTTTCAGTTCTTCAATGTTCTGAACATGATAAAGTCATCTTAGAAGTATATCGTTTGGAAGGTGAAGCTGATCAATGGTGGAATATTATCAAGAATACGAGGCAAAGAGATGAAATTGAGTCCATGGAATGGGACGTGTTCAAGAACTTATTTTTCAAAAAGTACTTCCCTCATATTCTTCGAACAAAGATGGAGAAGGGGTTTCTTGATCTAAAGCAAAAGGATGATGAATCTGTTGGTATGTATGAAGCGAATTTTACAAGGCTTGCAAGGTATGCATCTGGCTTTATCATCCAACCTGAAAGTAAAGTTGATCGATTTTTCAGTGGCTTAAAACCAAATCTTTGAAGGGAATTATCTATAAGAGACTTTAGAAGCTATAAAGAAATTGTGCGTTGTGCTATCAAGGTACAAATGGAAGTTCTTGTTACTTATCCATATCATGGTTTTGACAAGAAACGAAAGATGGAGTTCAAGAAGAAATCTCAGAATAATGGTGAAAAGAAGATGAATGTTTCCTTATGCTCAAAATGTGGAAAGAAGCATGGTGGAGATTGTCTTAAAGGGACTAGAAAATGTTATAAGTGTGGAAAAGAAGGTCATCGAGCAGCTGAGTGTCAAAGTAATGGAAAAAGGGTTTCTAATGATGTGAATAAAGAAAAGACTGTAGAAAACGCACCACCAACACTTCAATGCTTCAAGTGCAAGGAAATGAGGCATTATGCTAATAAATGCCCTAATCTAAGGGTTAGTGATGATCGACATGAGCAACCACTTAAGGAAAAGGACAATGGGAAGTCACATGCGATAACTATTGGCGATGTTGAATATGAAAATGATGTGGTGTAATGATTAAGTGTTTATGTAATGGGATTCCAAAATAATGTTGTATATAGTATCATGGAATATTGGAATTGGTCTATTGTGGTTTTCAATGGTACCGGTAACCATGGAATGTGATTGAGATATTTTTGGAAAAAAAGATGATATGCGCATAATGAAAGGAAAACGAGAAAATGAAATGTTTGAACGTATTCATGAGCTCATGACTGATATAAGGAGAAGGTTATATCATGGTTTGAGTATATAGAATTTTTGGATTTTGGTATGTGTAAAGAGTTCACTTTTGACTGCATTCATGTTTTCAGTAAGGTTCAATGGGTATTAATTCTTCAAGAGAATACATGATTAAGGTATTCACATGTTTTTAATTTGACCAACTAGATATATCTTATGATATATGGGGGATAAATGATGGAATTCACGTGATTTTTATGTGACATTTCAAGCTTGGACCGAGGTATTTTAGATAAGCCTAAAGATTGGAATGGATTATGTTGGACATAAGTTAGGATAGAACTTTTTTCGATATTATTGATGGTATGTTATAGTAATATAGCTTTAGAAAAAGGACAACCTCCAGGATGGGCGACAGCCCAGCGCGTTGGACAAGGCTGTGGGAATCGAACCCACAACCGAAGTGCGACTGGCCTTTATCGCCTACTACTGGCCTACAGGAAGTCCCTGTTTATTAGAAACTAGTTTTATTATATTAAGCAGTATGATATATGAATTATAAGTCTATTTTAGGAACCATATATGATTAATCTCACTATAGATGGACTTATGTATTTTTTGATAACTTTTCTAACCTTTTGTTTGAGACATATGGAATGACCCATCATTCTATCGCATGATCTGCTAACACATCACAAATGAAAAATTCAACTTCATTTCTTTAAGAGATGAAGTGGAAATTGTCCAAAGAATGACAAACGGTGAGACTATACCAAAATCACGAAAGTATTTATTCTAATTCCAATTTCATCATCTTTAGGGAAATGATCTTGAAAACCAAAAATGTTTTCCTAGTGCCCTTATATCCGATGAATCTGATCGTACCTTAGATCATCACAAATCTATGGCTTTGTGATTGATGGTTTTTTTCATAGCCATGATCTGTACCACACTCCATCAGAACATGATGGTTAGATTTCACTTCCATATCCATATTTTCACCTATGTGGAAACCCAGTAATTAGTTTATTTGGATAACCGTTATGTTTCATACTTTTGTTTTTAAATATTGGTTTTGGTATTCCTTTTTATGATGTGAGTTTCTATTAAAGAAACTTTCGAGTAGTAAACCATTTATAACCCCGATGAATTTCGAGGGCGAAATTCATTTTAAGGGGGGTAGAATGTAACACCCCGAGATTTTATATTCTTTTAATTTCATTAATTTCTTGTGTTGTATGCTACACCAAGTTTACCTTGCGCTATATGCAACACCGTATTAGCTTGCAGTATATGCAACACTATTCTTGGATCGTGTTACACACAATTTTGATAATAGTTATTCTACGCAACATTGAGTATATATATATATATATATATATATATTCAATGTATAAATGAAATATGGTTGTATTTTGTTATACGCAACAAAAAAGGAGTCTTGCACAACACACAACCCTAACTTGGATTTCATTACACGCAATCGCGACCTTCCTCGGTAGCGTGTGTAGTACGCAATACCGGGTTTCACTAAACAACGATATATTATTATAATATTATTCAGAACTAGCCGTTATGAATAGTATTAACTAAATTTTGAATTTTATAACATTATTATTCATCTTACAAATTTTCTAGAACATGGTATAAGAACAAAATAAATTTTTCGGGTAAAATAAGTAATTTTCAAAAAATGCAGTTTTGCCTCCTTTTGATGGCGCACCAACTTTAATTCTAGTTTTTGACATGTTTATAAGTTAAATTTGAAAAAATAAAATTCTTCTTTGGAATCATGAAATAAATTTTTTTTGGATAAATTTTCATATCATTCTGGTAACTTTCATATTTTGATGAATAGTAAAAACACGTTATATTTTAATTAAAAACAACTTATTCATCGCAATAATTTATATGGTCAAATTATAATATTGAATGGTTTTAAAGTATAAATAGAATATATTTTTACCATTTAATATAATGTATGTCATTATCATTGATTCTACCTTGAATTCGTAGGATAAATCAATTCAATCTTTTGCAATGTTTTAAAGAAAAACCTGTTTTCTTTCGACAACGGGATTAATTTTAATTTAATTTCTGAACCTTTTGTGTATTGAATTTGGAAAAATGGATTCCATATTTTGAATCAGTGGATCCAAATTATTTTAATAAGCTACTTTTTATTTTTTGGAATTATGAATAGTAACTACGGTAAATTTTATTTACCATAGTTAAAGGTAAATCGGGTAACTAAGGGTAAATATAATATTATAAAATTACCCTAACACATGTCAAAATCATATTGGATGACTAAAAGTCAACCCATATCACCTAAGGGTCGGATTAGATTTATTTAATGGACTTTTGTCCCTGAAAATAATTTAATTATTATTAAAACCAAAGAATGTGACAACATGTCACTTTCTTAAATGTTATAAGTATAATAATTTTAATTTAGTGATACACTTCATGAAACTTCGAAAATGAATAGTCTCCAGAAATCTAATACAATTATCTACATAATAGGAATTTATTTAGAATTTTTAGGGATTAAATAGGTATCATTTATTATGACACAATGATGATGCAGTAATTGTCTTATTAATGAAATATTGACATAATTGATGTTATCAATACACAAATAAATGTAATTTAAGACTTTTTATTAATTAAACTAATTTTATAGGTTAATATGACATGTTATTATTGATTTAATTAACTTTTTTCGAACTAATAATTCTGTTATGATTTTCACAAAAATCAATTACTAAATAGTGTCAAAATTGACATAAAATAGTTTTTAAAACAAATATTATATTATTAATTGTTATTTTATTTATAAAAATATAAGGTTCGTCCGAATGACTTAGATAAGGTTATATATATTAATAATAAACAACTTGGGGTTCGTTTGGCTTCTTATAGTATGTTTATTAACCTTATAGTATAAGAACACAAGAAGACACGGTAAAAGTAAAATTATTTAACTTAATGTTAAATCTAAATGATAAGGTTAAAATAGGAACCTAAACTTGTCTAAATTCTATTAGATGAGATAATTTAGACCCATCCCCACCTTATCTTCAAAATAAATCAATTTAGAGCTATTTAAAACCGAATTTGACTTTATAATAAAATAATAGTCATAGTTATTCCAAAGGTACCCCTCTCCTCCCTTATAAAAGGGCACCTCCTCCCTTTCTTCCACACACCACTTTGAGCCTTCAAGCTCGGCCAACACCTGCCAAATTCTCTTCTAAACTTCCCTAGAAACATCCTAGAGGTCCTGGTATTCTTCAAAGACCAATTTTAGTGCCCTAAAAGGAGATCTCAAAGAGGCGCTTCAAAGAAGAGGTAATGTCTGTTACCGATTCTTTCAACTTTATTTCTTCTTCCACTTCTTCTTATTAGGTTGCTTCATTGTGAAGAAATAACATCAGTATCACTAATATACTGATATGTTATTATAATTATGAAACAACCCTATTTCACCATCTATCCATCCTACGGAAAATGAAATCACCGCGCGTGCGTACGTACGGAATACCGTCTCCACACCGTGGTGTAATCTATTTTCCACCACCACCTTACTTGGATGGGTATAATGGTGTACATAATAACTATATATGATTATTGTAAAGTGATATTGATTCTGAAATAGTATACATACACTCCAATACAATTCCACGATCATGATAACGATATCATTGCTCGAGCGTACGTACGGACTACCGTCTCCATGACGCGATGAGATTCATTCTCCACGTTAACCATTCATGAATGATTATAAAGTATATATAATAAGTAATCATGAAATATATGACATAATAATGATACTGTATTTATGTGTATATATATGTATGTCATCTACTTAATTCCATTCAACTCAATAAGGAAAAGAAAATAGCGTTCATGCGTACGTACGGTCTACCGTCTCCATGAACGGTGTATTTCCTTCCATTTTCTGATCTATTATATATATATATATATATTCTGAATATATATTATATATAAATAATGTTTTAAATTCTGGAATTAAGTAATCATGATCTAAGTAATCATATGACAAATTACAAGTCAAAACACGGATGACAAATGATACGATTTTACCCAAAATGCTCTTTAACATGGAATTTACAAAAGAACGGGTAATATAAATCCATAAGTGAACCATATATGATATCATAACAATTAGTATGATTATTTAATAAGTAAATGACATTATTTAAATTATTATATAGGATTTTTGGACACTTACGAAGCAAATCGGACCTAAGGTAAGGGAAATATCACAATCTCATTTTTATCTGAGATTGTTTATACTTTAGTATTTACTGGGGTGTATTTTATCATCCACATCCATGTTTCCTCAATATTTAATATTATTTCTATCCACCTAAAATTGTTTAAATCCAATTTTACCCTTCGGTGAGTGTTTAGTAAAAGATATGAAAGGAATCTTTTTTCGTTTTTCATACGAGTTACTTTTTGACTTTTCTGACAAAAGTACGAGAAGAATGTTTTTTTAACTTATATGGAATGAATGGATTTTTAAAAAATTATTTCCAAGAAGATTACTTTACAAATTTTCAAGTTTATTTTTAATCAACTTCTTTTAGTTTAAAATTTTATGACATGATAAGAAAGGAAAAATGTTTTTGAAGTAGAAAGGATATTTTCCTCAAGAATGGAGTTCAAGTGTTTTATCAAAATTATTTTCCATATAAGATAATATAGGATTCTGTTTCTATCTTTATTATTACATTGATTTGATTATGTTGTGATGGAAATATTTTTATGAAATCCTTTATCTTATATGAATTGTTTTATGATGTCATGATGTTTAAGAATCCTATTTTTATTACATGGGTTTTGCTATGATGTATGGTTTATGATTTTGTGGAACACATAAGAATGATATCATTATGAGATGGGTGGGACCTATATCTACCTCCAATTAATTGGGTAAAGATTTTATATCTCATGAGATAGACATGGCTGGAATGGTAGGTTATACCGGTTCAGTGAAACAGGACTGAAACGAGGAGTGAACTCGGTTCAGAAAGGGACTTTGTCCACTAAGATAGTCTTGGAAATGAGTCTTGACTAATATGAAAAGATTCTCTATGATTATGTGTGTATTCCACAAAGTTTCATGTTTTACGTTATGATTATTGGGATTACATTTCACTACTATGATCTATACCATGTTATGAAATTATGATCTCTTTTGCAGGTTAAGATTTCCAAAAGATATGTTCTTATAAATATAACGTGATTGATATTTCTTTTTTTTACCCTTACTGAGCATTTGAGCTCACCCTTTTATGTTTTCTTTTCCCCAGGACATAAATAAAGGATTTAGGTTTAAAGAAAGAAGATCTTTATGGGAGATGTTGAAGATCTTTCACCACGATTAGAAGATTATATTTCAAGTTTCCAAAGACACTAAACTATTACGGTCCTTGTGTGTGTGTTTTTGTTATGTACTAAGTATTCCGCAAAAGTAATGTAATGTCTATGTATGTTAAGTTGCGGGTCTCTATAGTTTCATTGAATAATATTCCTAGTAAATCATAAATAACAACAACGGATGTTATCATATATAAAAAATTCCTTCAAAAGTTCTTTGAAATGTTTATTGAGGAAAATTTCCATTTCATTTTAAAATCAAATAATTTATGAAACACCATAAATTTTTTAAAATAAAACAATTATTAAATATCATATGTGAAAATAAACACTATATTTATCTTGAGGCACACACAACACTGAATTAGCTTGCATTTCACGCAAGACTATGTTTTACCGAACAAAAATATAATATTATTATTATTATTTCAAATGATAGTTATCTCCTAGCCATTAGAATGGAAGGTATGAATAGGATTAATTACATTATGAAAATATATAGTTTAAGAAATTTATCTTTATATATTTGTTATAAATAAAATATGAATTACTTTAAATAACAAGGAATGTTTTCTGAAAAATATTATTTTTCCTAAAAAGATGGTTTAATCATGTTTGATGCTCATAATTTAAAATTAATATTTTAATATATTAAATATATTATATGAAAAGGTAAATTTTATTATTTAATTCGTAATAAAAATGTTATCTTAGTGTTAAATATCTGTATTTTTCTGTGAGGTTTCGTTTTTTTATAAATAGTGAAAAATAAAAAATTTAAATTGAAAATTGACTTTTCAATTAAATAATTTTTTATTATAAATTATATTTTGAATTGGTATTAAAGTAAAATTAGATAAAGTTTATTTAAATTAATGAAATTTATTTTATTGTAATCATTTTCAAATGGAATTTAGATATAAAAATACTTCAAACTTTTTAGAAATTTTCACTTTGAAACTCTGCTTTCTCATCACATCTATGGGGTTAATTTTATATTAAAATATTATGTTTATATTATTTGAACAATGAAATATGGATTCCATATTTCAAATCAAAATAATTTATAATTTATAATAGTTAAAATGTAATTTTTTTTACAAAATTCACTATTGAAAACAATTAAAATTAATTATAGTGATTGGGGTAAAAATGAGTTTACATAGTGGTCAAACCTAAAATCTTGTGTGTAAATAACCTAACAACTTTTCTGATTCCCATTTTCAAGACATATTTATATACATAACACATTATTATCAATTTTTATGAGTTAGTGGATAATTATTCCATGAAATTGACTAATATAATATGTTATGTGTGGAAAAAAGATAAAAAAATGAACGTTCCTTACCTTTAATATTTATAAATAATTTTTCTAGGTAGAAAGAAATCATATTTTCAGTTATAAATATTAATTATAAATTTAAATTAGTTATTTTATGATGATAATTTATTTCAAATTTTTAGAGATTAAATAAAACTTTAAATGCTTATGAAACACCAACGCAGGAATTATTTAGTTAATAATTATCTATAATAAATGATTCTTAAAATATTAAAAGTGAAGTAAATTGAATTAATTATGGTATTACAACAATTTATTATAATTATATATCAATTTAAATTGTGTTTAACTTAATATATTCAAATAAAATCATTTTCGTGATATTTTTAATTTCAAATTAAATAAATAATTTCAAAATTGTCATTAATGTGATTTTATAATAAATGATATTTAGTTAAATGATTTAAAATTATAAATACTATTATATTTTGAAAAATGATTTTTAAATTTATAAAATTAAAAAATATGGTCTCTTAATGGGAAAATTTTTCTTTTATAATGAGTATATTATCCCCTAAATAATAAAAACATTGTTATCACGGTTATGGATAAAGCAATGTTTTTTAGCATTATTTGTGCTTCTGTTAAAATAAATTTCCAATAAAAACATTGGATTTTTATATCATAATTTTGATATAATAATTATAGACATTATTTATAAATTATCTTATTATTATAAATTTAATTTATTCTTAATGAATAAATATACTGTGTTAAAAAATTAGTTACCTTAATAAAAACTGAAATGGTAATAGTGGAGAAACTTGGATGTTAAGAATCAAAATTATAAAATTAAACTTTTTTGTATGGTAGAGGTGTTTCTATAAATATTAAACCACCCTATACATTATTATTAAATTTCAGAACTAAATTTGGTAAGGAAGACCTCCCAATAGTGAATACTTTTGAGTGTTTATAAGAATGTCACACCTCTTCAACTATAAAAGGGCACTCACTCCCCCCATCCTCACATATATAAATACATTTATATCTACCATGATTGTCCAAAATAACTCCCCAAATTCCCTCCCATCAACCTATAAGCCTTAGTTTTGGTAGAAATAACACCTTTAAAGGTTTTAGTGCAAAACTAAAAAGGATACCCAAAGAAGAGGTAATGTTCTCCTAAAGTTTTTTTATTTTATTTCATTTACCATCTCATTAAAATTATATTATACAATTATTATATAATAAAATAATTATATTACATACACTTAGATATTTTTATGTTAATTTCATGACCTAAAACATAATGCAGATCCATTAATGGGTTATGAAATCATCATTCGTGTGTACAGTGGACTAACACCTCTTAAACTGATGTCATTCGTTTTTTAATTACCACTTTTCATGGTTAATAATAATGAATGGATTTATAGTTTATATATTATATATAATATATTTACAATTTTATTAAATTTATTTAATTAAAATATCATTTATACCTTCATGCTTTCTATTTTGTGGGAATATGATATTATTGCTCGTGTGTACGACAGATTAACGCCTTACAAAGTGATTTGATTCATTCACGCTTTACATGGAATGTGTTAAAGATGGTTTAATATAATTATGTGATATATATTAAATAGAAATTATATTTTAATTATAATATATATATATATATATCATTTACTTTCAATTCTAACAATATGAACAGAAAATAGAAACACCGTTCAAGCGTACGTACGACCTTCCATCTCAATGAATGATGTATCTCATTTCTTATCACCAAATTTTATTGATTACAAAATATAAATATATAATGAATATATATGATATTTAAATCATGATCTAAATTATTAATATGATTAAATCATTATTTAATTAATATAAAAAAATAACAAGTCAAATCATAATAAAAAAAACATGGCAGTTAACACATGAAAAAATAAAAAGTAATGAAATATTATTCACAAACGGGTAACAAAATGATGAAAAAGAATCTTATATGATAATATAAATATCCATATGGTTCTTCAATAGTTTAATAACATTCTTAACACCGTTATACATGATTTCAAATATAATTTGACCAAAAGGAAGCATAAGGTAAGAGACATCATCTCAAT
The DNA here is from genome assembly GCA_963277665.1 of Viscum album. Taxonomy (NCBI): domain Eukaryota; kingdom Viridiplantae; phylum Streptophyta; class Magnoliopsida; order Santalales; family Viscaceae; genus Viscum; species Viscum album. The sequence goes on from OY728146.1 coordinate 532,345,885, forward strand.
TTACATTCCATTGAGTCTTATTTATTATTATACAACAATTCACTTTTATGTGGTGTATTTTCCACCCATTTGACATGTAATATCATGAATAATTAATTCTTAATGATATTCTATGTTTCACTTTGAATTATTTCATCTAAGGGTTTTTTTCATGAAAATTACGAGGTGGTAAAAGTTATCATAAAATCTAACTTTCTTTTACGGCTATTATCATTATCTTGAAATTGTCAATTAATAGTAATCATTTATCAGTATAAATTATATTAATTTTTAATTTCCATATTACTTTATGATGTATATTATTATTTCATAACTTTTATTCCATTTTTACCAAAGGTTTTTACTATTAATGTAATATGATTTCTTATAGAAATATAGATAAATATTCATCCTTTACTCAATAAAAATATTTTATAAGACACATTGTTTATTATTAAAATTGATAATTAAATATATGAGGAATGTTTTGGTCCTTAATTATATAGTTTGGGGACTATTTAATGAAATCCATAGATTCATCGGTAGTCTCATGATATGAATCAATTGGCCAAATCTGACGGGAATTTTCCAAAAGAATTAAACTATCATGAGGATGGATCTTGATAGTAACTATCTTGAGGATAGATCTTGATAGTTCATACATCCAACATTATAAATTCCATTATTATTTTTAATCTGTGTGATTATTCAACTAGTTATAATATCGATGGTTATATTTAAAGATTATGTGATTTTTTATATCGAATTACTTGATCATATATTATTCATTCCATATTATTCTCAAGTTATTGATTAATTTTATTTTTTTCTAGTAATTTATCATTATATGATTGTTATTATTTATTTATGATAGATTATTCTCTATATAACTTTTACTGATAATTTTATCTTACCCATATTTTTTTCCTTTCCCCATGATATGAAGATGAATTCTTTGAATTATTTTTCAAGGATGATAAGAATTTTATTTTGTTATTAATTAGGTTTAATTTTATATTCCCAATGTAAAGTCATATCGTGTATGTCTCTGGATTCCAAAACATCTAAGATTTTCATTACTTCAGGATTTTATTCCTTGTATATATTTCAATGTAATAAAGTAAGGCACTAACTACAGGTTACATGGTTCGGGGTCATTATAGTTTGTATCATTGTAAGTTTATTAAGAAATTTGGGAACTACACTTATGAATACAAAAATTCGGGAATCAAAACCTGTGGTACACTTAAAGGATTTGTATATAATAACATAATAATGTTTTTTTAAGGTAGATATATTTATGTTTTCCATTCCAATGCATCCATTTTTGTATAGCACAAGTGGACATCGTTCTGGCACAGATGTACCTAGGGATAATAACTCTAAAAAGTGAATGTTGTTATTGACTCTAGAATTACCTTGTACATGACTATGGTCCTTACTTAAAACATGATTTGAACATATTTGGGGATATACTTAGGATGATTCACATTTTCTTTACTAACCATTATAATGGATTTGAAAGTAAATATATCCTTAAAGAAACCATATTTATGATTACGAGACTAGCTATGAATAAAATTTTCAATTTATGTAACTATTTCAATAGTATTGGGATTATACGTTATGTTTTATAATGATATAGTGTAATATATTGTATGAAATCATTTTGAAATGGAACCGAGTCAATGGAATGGGAGTAGAACTGATTTATGTGATCCAAATCGTAAGAATGGTCGTATCTTTTATGGACTTAAGCCAATATTTCTAAGGGAACATGTGTCCAAAACGTTTTCATCATATGAGGGAAAAGTATCCTTTTATAAAAATTAAAATAAATAATTATTAAGGTATTATGGAATTTAAGATAAGTACAAGAAGAAGATTATGACTTGGAAAAATATAGATACATTGAATTAGTAAAAAAATTATTTTTTGACATGTTATAATTATGGAGAGAAACACATTGGTACGTCATTAAAGTGATTAGGATTTTTTAATATGTATGGACAAAAAGGTCACTTGGATTTTTTGTTCAAGGGTAAGAAAAACATTTCAAATTTAAAATACATCCATTGAAAGGAGATGGAGAACTACCTAAATCAATGTATCAATCTTCAAATGAATATACCTAAAAAGAATCTAATGGATCAGGGTCAATGTTATGCTATTGATAAAACATAAGTGGAATGATTAATATGCTTGGGTATTTTTATCAATTAAATTGGTTGTAAAAGTGTTCTATTGATGAAAGTCTCATCATATGAATTATGAAATATGTATGTATTTTACTATATTACAACTTCTTAAAATATTTTAAAGCATGTATTGAATTTTACCAAGACAACTGATTTAGTTTCAAGTTTGACTTCTGGGAAAAACATGATTTAGGAACATAATATGTTCTTGATGTTAAGATAATTATGGTTTTATAAATAGATGATTGATATGGGTAAATTGGATATTAAATACAACCTTGGAATTTATTAATTATTTATTGAAAAGGTGGATTATACTTTCATCTATGCAGTCTAAACCATTTTCATATTTGAGGAATATATCGAATAAACAATTTTTTACATAAGGAATGAAGAAAAATTAATATTTCAAAAAATATTATAGTACTTCAAGTTATTTCCATATTTTAATAGAATACATGATCAAGGTATTCACTTTTTTAGTATTTGATTATTAATGTCCACTTTATTTTTTGGGGGGAATATAATGTTTGTTTAGATATATTATGTATGAGATTCGAGGTTAAAGATTTATGAAATGGTTAAAGTTGATCATTGGGAATGGTTTTATAGATTAATGAGATACTTCACCATATTATTCAAACTATTTTAAGAGATGAAGTTAGAATACTTCAAGGCACAACAAAATGATAATATTTTGTTAATGAAATATATAACTATCAAGTTAGTATATTTAATTATATTCCTAGATATTGAAATAATTACTCAACTCTAGGAAATGGGTCTTGATAAAAATAATTTCTATTATATTCATTTTATATGATATCAATGAAATTTTTTATACTATTAGTTTACTACCTTGTGGTCACTAACTTTCCTATGAACATGTTATTTATCTCTCTCCCTCTGTATTTTGGTGTTAGTTTTATATTCTATTTACATGATCCCATTTCCAAACTATGTTCATATATCTAGAAACCATGTTTTTTTATTATTCTAGATGAATTTTTTACTTCCCATCATATCTTAATAAGAGGGTATTTTGTTAACTCTTTTTGTGATGTGGTTTTTTAAACAACAGTATTTCCAAATTTCATTGTGTTGATTACCAAGATCAAGTTTAAATTATGATGACACAATTAATTTATGGTGGGGAGAATGTAACACCTTGAAGATTATAAAATAATAACATTTTATTCAATATTTTATGTGACAAGAGACATTGGTCTTAGGTTGATATATATGAAATACTGAGTTTTCTTATGTTACATGCAAGTCCGATTTTTACCAAACAAAAATATACTATTAATATTCTAATTTAAATTGAAAGTTATTATATAGCTTTGGGAATAGAAGGTATGAATAGTATTAACTAATTAAGGAAGACATGTAGTTTATAAAAATTTATTGGTTGTCTATTTTCTATTAATAAAATATGAATAATTTGAAATAAAAATAATTTGATTTGGAAAAACATTATTTTTTCCAAAAAGACTGTTTAATCGTTTTTGGCGCACAGAATTTAAAATAAATTTTTAATATTTTATATTTTTTATATTAAAAAATTAAATTAGATTTTTAAATTTGAATACCAGAATTATATTAGTTTTAATTTGTTTTATTTTTCTGTGAAGTTTCATTTTTTGTTGAATTGTGAAATATACAGAATTTAAACTAAAAACTTCCTTTTGATTTAAATAATTTATAAAGGTAAATTATATTTTTAATTGGTATTAAAGTTAAATTATATACATTTTTTATTATTTAATAAAATTTATTTAATTGGAATAATTCTAAAAATTAATTTAATATAAAACCATTTCAAATTTTTGAACATTTTCACTTTAAAACCTGAGTTTCTTGTCATGTCTCCAAGATTAATTTTAAATTAAATTCTACCATTTATATGAGTTGAATTTGGAAAATGGATTAAATGTTTATAATTATCCAAATATATAATTTCTAATAATCCAAATAAACCTTTTACCAATGTTATTTGTGAAAATATTTAAATTTAATTATAGTGATTTAGGTAAAAATGAGTTTACTTAGTTGTTAAAATAGAATATAGTGTAAAATTTCCTACCAACATGTCCAAACCCCATTTAATTTACTTATTTCTAAAAATAACAGATTATGATAGATTTTTATGAGTTATTGGGATACTATTCCATTAAATGCACATATATAATAATTAATGTAAGGAAAAGAGACAAAAAGGGACCTTCCATGGCATTAATATTTATAAAGCATTGAGATAGAAATATAACATCATATTTTTAGTTATAAATATTATTATGAAAGGAATTTTATTTTTTTATGATAATTTATTTTAAAATTCTAGATATTAAATAATTACATTACATTCTTAACAATCACCCACACAAGAATTATTTACTTAACAATTAACTAAAATAAATTACAATAAAGGAATTAACAGTGAACTAAATGAAATGAATTATTATCATAAATTAATTTCATAGATTAATATATAATTTCAAACATGTGTGAACTTGATATATTTAAATCCCATCATTTTCTTGAAATTTTTAAATTCAAATTAAATTAATAGTTTCAAAATTTACATTAATGTTAATTTTTAATAAATGATATCTTATAAAATGATTTAAAAATTCAAAAAATCATACCTTCTGAAAATTTATTTTTAAATTTTAATAAATATAAAATATTTTACATTCATGGACCAATTGATCTTTTATAATAAACAAATTATCCCCTAAATAGTAAAAACTATATTAGTGTGGTTAGGCTTGAGGAAGTGTTTTTGAGCATTACTTATACTTCTATTAAAATCAACTTCCAACACACATCAATTTTTTTTTGAAAATTAGATATAAAATTTAGAATTTGTTAGTATAAAATATTTAATAAGTCACACATTAATTTATGCTTAATTAATAAATTAACTAGGTTAGAAATTTATTTTCTTAAATAAAAACAAAAATGGTAAAAATGGAGAAACTTATATGTAAAGGAAAATTATGAAAATTAACACATTTTTATGTGATAGAGGTGATTATTGAAGAAGTAAACCCTATTATCCATTATTATTCAATTTGTGAGCCACATTTGGCAAGGGGAAATTCCTAGTAGAGAATAATTTTGAGTATTTATAAGAATGAGACTCCTCCTCAACTATAAATGGGAACTCACACTAACCCTTATTCACACCTCTAAATCCATTTAGATCAACCAATATATTTTAAAATTTCAACCACTCATCATTGAGGCCATATTTTTGGCATAAATATAACTATTGAAGGTTTTAGTGCAAACCTAAGGATGATACATGAAGTAGAGGTAATGTTTTTCAAAAAGTTTTTTATTTTATTTCCTCCTACACCTTCTAAAATTTATATTATACGATGATTATATAATAAAATAATTATATTAAATATATTGAGATGTTCTGATGTTAAGTTTACAACCTGCAACTTCAAACACTTCTGTCAAATGGGTTGAGTAATCATTAATCATGTGTACGACATACTACCACCTCATGAACAGATGTTGTTCTTTTTTTCACTAACACCTCTCAGGGATTGTAATAATCATAGATTTATAGTTTATATATATATATTATATATGATATTTTTTATGTTATTATTATTCTATAATTAGTATATCACACATACATTTATTCTTTACATTTTTTGTGTACGGAATACTACCATCTCACGAAGTGATGTGAATCCTTCACGCTTTACAATGAATAAATTAAAGATGGGTTTAATAAATATAATATGTGATATATATATAAAAAATTATTATAATGATAATTTATATTTATATCATTTACTTTTATTTCTTTCAATATGATAAGAAATTGGAAACAATGTTCTTGCATATGCATGATCTACTTTCACCATGAAAGGTGTACTTCATTTACCATCAACAAATTTTATGGATTTCAATAAATACATATATACAAACCATATATGATATTTATATCACATTTTATATTCTATATGTGATGAAATAATGATCTAGTAAAGAAGAAAAAACTAAAAAGTGAAGACATACTTGAAAACAAGATAATTAAAACCTGGAACAATGAAAATAAATAAACATTATTAACAAAAAGAATATAAGATGTAATAAAATAAATAAAACCATCCCATTAATATGGTAATATTATAAACATTAATGTGGTTCTGTTATATTATTATTAAATTCATAAAATCATTAAGAAGGATTTTAATTATTGTTCAACCAAAAGGAATCATAAGGTAAGGGATTTCCTTAAAGTTACATTCCATTGAGAATTTTTTGTTATTATACAGAAATTCACTTTTATGTGGTTTATATACTACCCATATGACATGTAATATCTTGAATAATTCATTTTTCTTCGTATTATGTGATTAAATTTGAATTATCTAATTCAATGGGATTTTACATGAAAATTTACAAGTGGTAGAAGTTATCATACAATCTCACTTCCTTTTGTGATTGCCAACTTTCCATTGAAACAATCACTTTCTTGTCATAATTTTTCATTATAAATTATGTTCAATTTAATAATATATATTATTTCATTATGGATATTATTATTTCATAAACCATATACCATTTTTATATATGGTGTTTACCATGAAAATTATATGATTTTTTGTGGAGATATTGTTAAATTTATAATCATTACTCAATAAATACATTTTATTAGGAACATTGATTATTATTTAAAATGATTATTAAATATATGAGGAATTTGTTTTCCTTGTAATAAATAGGTTGGCGGCAGTTAATGAAATCCCGTTGTTGCATCGATAGTCTAATGAGACGAATCTGTTAGTCAAGTTTGACGTATTTCTACGAGGAGACATAAATTTTCTTGAGGATATATCTTGATAGTGACTATCTTAAAGATAGATCATGATATTTCAAACATCCAACATTATTCATTCCATCATTATTGTAATTCCATGGGATTAATATATTAGTTATAATATCCATGGTCATGTTTTAAGATCATGTTAATATTTATATGGAATTATTTGATCAACTTTTATTCCAGTCATATTATGCTCAATTTATTTATTAATTGGAATGTGTTTATTCATTTAACTTGAATGAATGATTATTATTTATATATTTATTATATATTCCATTATACTTAACCCTTACTAATAATTTTATCTCACCCTTATTTTTTTCCTTTCCTCATCATATAGAGACAAATTCTTAGAATGAACTTTCAAGGATGATGAACATTTTATTTTTTTATGTAGTATATTTAATTTTCTATTCATGATGTAAAATGGATATCATATATATATCTAGTTTCAAAAGGTACAAAAAATTTTATTCCTTCAGGATTTGATTCTATGTATCTATGGCAATGTAATAAATTAATACACCATCTCTGGACATCTAGGGTCTAGGTGGTTTCCATAAATATTTAAAATATCCCAAAACATTAAAGAAAAAAACTATTTTGAAATAATAATGATAATATTCAAATTAAAATTTAAAACATTGAGTGTTCATTATATTAAGAAAATTTTCCATATCATAATCGTTAAAACAAATATTTTGTTTACACCTTTGGTAAAAATTACCTTATTCAGAAAATGATAAGAAGATCATTTTTAATCCATTTAATGAAAATTAAAATATGGGTAAAAATGAATTTAAAGATATATTTTAGATTAGTATAAAATATTTCTAAAACATTTTAGAAAACGTGGACATAGAAGTGTAAAGATCACCTAATGAATAATATAATTAAATCATCTTTTATTAACAACAATTTCTAGACCAATTTTTAGTACCAAAGAGATGGAAAAGGTACTAAAACATTAAAACTAGACGAATAACCAGATTATAAGAAAACATGTGTGTTTTAATTTATATATACCATATAATTTTCTTGAATTAAAATTCAAGAATAAACATTCCTGATTAAAATTAGATTGAAACACAATTCCTTTACTATTTTGGTAACTTTTGAATCATAAACCCCATGAAATAAATAACTAAATATTTAATATTTAATACCATTAATAATAGATTCATGATATATAATATAAAATGGAAATTATATACCTCACATTAAATAAATAACTAGTTAATGTGGAATATGTATCATAGAAACAAAAATGAGACGAGAAACCCTTACCTCAAGTCTTATCTTATTGTGTATACATTCAAACAACATCTATAATTAATATTGATTTATTATAAATTTATTAAATAATAATATTCATACTTATAATACCAAAAATGGTTTACTCATAAAATCTTATCATCTATTCATTAATAATCTTTCATCATCATCATCATTTTTGGAGTTAACTACCTTGTTTTTCATGTGTGTTTTTGTTTAGAAGTTATGGCCCCCACACATTGATCATGGTTCCATAATCTAAAAAAGTATTAATCATGTAATGAGTATAATATTTAATCATTATATAAACTTTAATATTAATTCATATAAAGAAGTGATGATAAATTAATTATATCCATTTGTAAAGATGGTATTCCATACATATACACAAGTGATATTTCCTCATTTCGATGGATGGAACAAAATATAGTTAAAAAATAATTAACCGTTAAGAAAACATTATTCCATAATTAATATTATATATCTTTATTAAATATATCATTATGATCATTCATGAAAAGTAAAAATAAAAATTGAATCGCATCACTTTGTACAGGTGGGAGGCCACACATACATACGAGTGACATTATCATTTAAAAAAGTATGGGATGTAGAGAAGGTATATAAGAAATAATAATTAAAAAACATCAATATGTTATAAATATCATTTATAAACATTAATTATTCATAATAATTAATCAGTAAAAAAGATTTTGGGAAATTAAACATATCATTACGTGGAGTCGGTAGTCCACATGTGCGCATGAGTGATACATTCATCTCCTATTTGATGGAAAAGTGGGTGGAATGGTTATACCACAATAATAAAAAAAATATTATTATATTTATTATATTTTATTAATTACTTAATGGAGTATAAATTATATTTATAGTAAATATAAGAATAAATAAACTTTAAAATAGTCGATTATGGTGATTACCTATTCTTTGATAGACCTAGTATGATATTAAGGAAATTACATAATCTCCAAAAATATGTGAAGGAATCTATAAATAAATTAGGGTAGTCATTTTTTGGTATATGGTTCACAAACATTTTTAATAATGGATAATAAGAGGATCCCTTTTATATATCGGGGAATGGACACACTTGAATTACTTAAATGATTCAAATATAATAAATATCATAATTATGTAAAATGGAACTAAAGAACCAAAAAATTATATAAAATATGTGATAGGGTTGAAATAAACTCAAACAACCACATTTATACAAGTTGTGTAATCAATTCAGGCCTTATATATTAGTTAAACCACCTTCAAAAAAATTTAACTTTAACCATGATAACTTATCTTTTACCATGATAACTTAATTATAAGAACAAAAATATAAGGAAAATTATAAAAAAATTGTACATGATGGTTTGAAATTTTGAATCATTTTATCATATTCTAAATCTATAGGTGTTAGAACGTACATTTAATATAATTATTAAAAATTCATGAAAATTGTTTTTTAATACTTTATTTATGTGTAAAAATCATTCTACCTTGAAATAAAGTAAGAATTTTGTTTCCATGATTTCTTTTTTGTTACAAAATAATAAATGTTTTATCAAATTTTGGATCAATCCAAAACTAAATATCACCTTCCAACAATACCATTAAAGGAAAAGACTAAAAAATAATTTTTAATTTTAAAAATATATAATTTATGTTCATAAAAGTCAACCATGGGTTCCGAAATTCCAAATAATGTTTTGTCATATATTATTTAACTCCCTAAATATATATTTGGTTGAAACCCACTAATCTGATAGGATAAAATCAATTATCAGTATAATTTTAATAATTTAACCCATATTTTCAACCATGATTTTATGGTTTTACACTTACCAATGTGACAAATATTTATTTCTCTCAAAAAATATTGACAACTATTTACCATGGTTAATATTATCAATGAAAAAAAGAAAGTGAAATATTTTAAAATTTTAATCATCCAAATTATATAAATGGAATCCATTTTTTAGTGATGAATTTCTTGATGTGTTAGAAATCATTTTTAATTTCATTGTGTGAAGCACAATAAAAATGTTATTAGAAAATTTCATATTTAAACTCAATAATGAACTTATATGAAAACAAGTAAAAAATTTATTACTATGTTATTAATTATTTTACTTATAATTAAATGAGACTTATTTTATTTTAATATAATAATCTAAACATAGTGATACTTTTAAATTTCTTGATTTAATGTAAAGAAATTACAGCTTTACAAAAATAATTATTTTTCAATATTCAATGAAAAATAAATATTTTTAGAAAAATCCCAAACCAACATATAATATAATAATAAAATTAATAATTTAAAAATGATATTTATATACTCAAATATAATTTATAAAAGGGTATAAATTAATTATAATGTTTTCTTACAAAATTCAATAAAACTATTTTTAGGAAAATATATTTTTGAAACTTTAAATAACTTCACTAAAAAATTAGTAATTTTACATTATGAATTATGAAATATATTATATATAACATTTATACAAATATTTCGTAATGTTTTTATTACTGTTAATTATTACCAATTTAATGGCTATGTTATAAAGAACACATTTAAATAACAACGTTTTTATAGTAGATCATATTTCACATAAAGCTCGATGTTGTCAGTTAAGAAAGATATCTAGATTCTTATTATTTTAAAATAAATTTTTAGGGTTGTAAAAATTATATCGTCTATAAGAAACATATGCTATTCAATTTTTAATATGAAATTCAAAATCCAGAAAGATAACTACTACCAATTTCTTCCACCTCCCACATCATTATTCTTGTTTTGTTTTAGATGAAGATTATATACAGGTGGATTTAATTTCAATAGTATGCATTGTGATGTGGATAAATATTTATCTTCAATATTAAATTAAATATCCTTCCATCATGGAGAAACTAACCTTTTCATAGTGCAAACAATTATTCTATATCTCTCCTTGAATCAAACATTCAAGTTGTTATGTTTAATCCATGAAAGATCAGTCTCAACATTTTTATGTCAATTTTATTGAGAATAATTTGTTCTAGAATTCTTAGTTTTTCATTCTTCACAAAACTACAGATTACATAAAGTTACCAACTCGTATAAAGTCAATACTTACTCTTCTAAACTCTTAAGTTACTCATTCAAAGTCTTCCATTTTATATTTTATTAAATTTTTTGATTCTTATAAAGTGTAGGTTACTCTAATTAAGTCTTAATTAACTATTATAAAGTATATAATTAAACATACAAGGTGGGAACTAACTCCTATAAAATCATGATTTACCCTTATAAAGTTTCATATCACCCTTCCAATGTTTGGGATTACCCTTCAAAAATATGGAATGTCATTCTGAAGATATTAATTTCCCTTAAAATTTCTGGTAATACCTTCAAAATGTTATGGATTTTCCTTAACCAAAATTCAATCCCTCCAAAATTTAGGGCTATGTATTGTCATTATGAATTTTATAACCCCATTCTGAAATTAGTGATTACCCATAAAAATTCTATAATACTATTCTGTCGTAATATATTATCCTTATGGTTGTTGAGGTGTCATTTTAAAAAACAAGTATTAATCATTCAAATTATGAGAATAGTAATATTAAATCACACATTAATCTTATGAATTATTGTATTACCCTATAAGATTTATTCCATTTCCAATTTCTATCCATCAGATGACTCTTACAATGTTTTAGGGACATTGGAAAAGCTTAAATCAAAATCTACCCATGTCAAAGGACATTTATTGATTTATTTTAAACATCTACAAACCAATTTTAAACATCCCCAAACTACCAAAACAAATACACATAAAATATTACACATTATTTAATGTTTTATTCAATATCATTTATTCATTAAAAACCAAATCCAAAAAAATAACATATCCCATTAAATGCCTCTAATTTTTCTTCTCTGTAAATTATACTAAATGATAGAGGAAACGTATTCAGTTGTAGGTTATAGAAAAATAATATTTGGATGTTAACAATCTCCTAAAATCAAAAATATCCATAAAAATATTACCATTTTTTAAAAATAAATCTTAGGCTAGATAGGATTTTCCATAATTATGGCATACAAGAGATTTAATCCCCACCAATGTCAATGACACTTACTAAGATGGATTCCTTGAGCCTGTACCACTCACTAATTTGATTCATATTTATCATTATTATTCTTAAAGAAAATTCCTCCACTTCCCCTTCTCATAAAAGGAATATAGATCATCATTTAAATTATTTAATTATCCACTTTAAACATCAAGGCTCTATCAACCACCTTAGAAAATGTGGGAAATTTAAATAACAAGCCTTAATATTTGATACTTAGGTGAAGAACCATTTCAAATCAGAAGAACTAAGATTTTCATTCAACGCCATCCTTAATGTTAATTAAACAATATTGTAAAATCAGTTTCTATACATAATAATTGTACAATATCGATGTTAAATGCATATTAACTCCCTTTATTTCGCATGTTCCAACATGTTGAGATAACACTATTATGTAAAAATATAATTTAATTTCTTCCATCATAGATTCTATTTAAATTTCCATAAAAAATATACTCTTATCACTTATATATGGCGCAGTAGACATAAAATCATCACATTTTACTTTTATAACCTTAGGAGTTTTCAACAATTCAATGATTCTTTTAATATTATCCATTTAATCCTTGGCCTCTTGAGGATCATTATTTCATCTAAAAGAAAAGGTATTAGGGTGAATAAACTATTGGGCTCGATGTTTTTTCATGGTTTAGAATAGAGTCCACTTCCCTATATTATGCTAGTCCATGTCTAGATCCATGGTGTATGGCCCAAACCATACAGACAAATATCTCGTTCATGTTTTGATCATCCGGAGGGATGGATTTTAGGAAGTCATCTATATCTCCCGTCATAGGATTCAAAGAATATATTCTAAGGGGTATGGTTTTATATGAAATCAAATAATAAGAAAATATCTATTAAATATATTAAAATTGAATCAAATTCTCATTAAAGACTCAATTTAAAATTATAAATATCCTATAATAAAGGAAATGGGTCATGGAAATTAACAAAAGAAGAGAATACATAATATATATATATATATCAACAATGTAATTTTAAGTCTCATTATTTATGTCTCTTGCATCCTAACTATGCATTTTTTGGTTTATTCAAATCCTATATTTAAAATTTAATTTATTAAAAAATAAGAATAATAACTAAATCTCCATAATGAAATTATATAATTCATAGAAACCTCTTGGAGACCTAAGTATCTTCCTAATAAGTGTTTTTTATAAACCTACTTGAAACATACCTTATAAAATATCATAGTTACATCACTTTTATACATTTTCACCCAAAATATCATAAAAACCAATCTTTGATACCATCTTGTAATGAACCAATCCATTCCACCACATTTTAGTACTAGAGTCGGCCTTCCACAAAGCATGAGGTGAATTCCTAATCACTATATGCTAGAAACAAGTTCTAAGGCATCAATCTTACTCTATAGGGAATGATTTCATTGGTGAAAACATTAAATCATCGTAAATGGTTTATCTTAATAACCCAGTGTGACCTTATCATATATTGGTTATTCATGCTTCTAAATGAACATATTTTAAATGAACCAAAAACTATACAAGGTAAAACATAAATTAATAGATCAAATAAAAAAAATAAAACATAACATGAATGATAATTATAACAAACATTAACCAAATATAAATTTCACTCAATGGGATTATTTAGTATATTGGTGGGAACCAATAATGGGGAAATAATGGTGGGATATCTATTAGGTGAATTACATAAATAACCAATAAATACATAAAAAAGAAGATGAAAACTAAAAATTCCATAAGCTACCCATATCTCGATGATAAATGAATATTTATAACCCATAACAACCACTAACATGAACCATGAAGATAATCTAAGGAGTCCTTCATCTCATACTGGAGCATTGAATTCACCAATGTTATATAAAGAAATGTTTAAAAGCATTCAAATGGTGTATGAAGGTCCTGGGAATTATGTGCCTAATATTATCCTAACAAGGGTTTTAAATACAACCTTTATTATATAATCCATATCATGCTAGTTTGAGATTGGTATTTTGGAAATTATAGTTTGATTTAAAAAACAAGTAATATTGTTTAACAAATTTACAAAATTCTATCATGGTGAATAAGAAATGAAAATTTTAACAAAAAATATGTAATTAAGACATGATAATAAAGGGAATAGTTATTGTTATACATGATTAAAGATGTGTTTCTTGGGAAAAACCTATGGAACTAAGATCAAGGAAATATTAGATCCTCATACTAAAGCATATCCCAACAATTAGAAATTCCATGGATAATCACGGCTTACTACTTAAAAACTGTTGTCCAGAGGGGAATCCTATACAAGTAGTAATAATTACGATACAAGGTTACATCTAACACTACTGTTATTAACCATAGTGAACTAGTTATTGTGGCATAAATACCTATCCAATTACTTATCCATGGTTCACACCTAAGTATCCATGGTTCTCATGAGTCATAACCATGATTAATGGTTTTCAAATACTATATGTGTTAATTTATTCAATGTATATTCTTCATAAATTATCTTATAAATTTACCATGATTAATAATAAAACAATTCATAAAAATCCATGAAATCCTTATATTGATATTTCATGAAACTCTTTATAGGAACCTTATAATCCAACAAAAAACGCATAATTTTTATTCCCTTTAACTTCTTATATAAAAAAGATAATAAATAAAAAAAATAAAATATATTAATCATTCCTCGTGGATATCAAATAAAACTTATAAATTGTATTAAAATTTATTTTGAAAATTTAAGGGATAATTTTTCCCCAATTAGGTGAGCACAAAGAACGACCTACCATTAATAGATAAAATCATTTCTGAATGATTTTACTCCACTTAGAAAGAAGATGAGTCCTTATCAGGGGATTATAATACATAAACATGAAAACCCATATTTTAAACAAACCATTCAAAAAAAATATTCTATCATTGAATCTCTATAGTGAAATAAAGGATAGAGAGGTATAATACAAGAAGTGGTTGAGATTTGAGACCAAAAAACTTGAGAAATAAATTCATGCAGGAAAACATTTTCAAAGGAATATTTTCAAATAAGAAGAGATTCATATTGAGGGACTGTTGAACCCCCTAGGAAATATTAATGGAAATGTGGTGTCCAACTTTTAAATTTATAATATCAAAATTTAGAATAATTTAAAATATAATTGTATTCATAATTTGGATTCATGGTTATCAAAAATAATTCATCACTATTTTTGAAGGGGTATAGTGCATTGTTAACTTGCAAGGATAATGTGACCTTGAATGCAAAAAATGAAACAAATAAATCCATCTAAAGGATTAAAAATTTATCTTCAAATGTAATGATAAATGATAAATTAGATAAATAAAATCAATACCTAGAAGTGTCATTGTGGGTGTCAAACAATGTTTTTTGGCCATCCATCTCTCTTATGATTTATTAAAATCCCAATAACCATTATCTAAAACTGAACACTCCAATGACATAATCCATTTTACTTAAAATTTATAAGTTGATTAAAAAAATATTGAAAAGACACATCACAATGGAATACCTTTATAACTTTTTATTGGGATAGCTTCATTGAGAATTACCACAGTGACCATAATTACACTATTTTACCCAAGCCATTTTATATATTTGTCATAATATAAGATAGTACACCTAATCCATGCCAAGTTAATTATGGTCATATAATCTAGTAATTAATCACAGTAAAATCTTTTATCACAACCACTCTATATACTATAGTGATAGCCTCTCTTTATTTTTGGTAGTGACACCAAAATCAGGATAATACACCATTCCCTAGACAATGTTGTGGTAAAAATATTTCTTATTTTAGATAAAAAATCTAAATGATTAAATCCCTCGTAACCTAGACCATTTTGTGGCTACCCATTCCATTTGAGTTAGAGAATCCCCCAAAACCATGCACAAAAATATATACACCATATTATAGCCACCCGCTAACACTCTTCATCAATATCTTACCTATAATGAGCCGAATGAGTATGAATAAAATTCCCCTTTTTCATTTAATTAAATGTATTATGTATATATAAGAGACATGAACTTCTTTTGGATTTAAATTATTATTAAGTATCATTACCATTTATAATATAGTCGTTGAACATTGATCACATGACTAGTATAAAAATAGAGGTTTTCAAATCCTTTTGGCATAGACAAATGAAGTGATGGCCTCAATCAGTAGGATCATTCCCTCTGAATCCCATTAATCATATATTCTAGTGGAGAAATAATTTCTTGTCTTTTCACTAGAAAAATTCAAATCCTATATCCCACAACTTAATCATCAGCAAAACCATTTACGGGAGAAGTTCAAGATCATCGAGATCATGACCTAAACCATGTTCACCAAATAGCCCAATGAAAACCCCACCACTGCACACCTTCCTCTTAGGGTGTATTTTGCTATAATAAATGAATATATAACAAGACCCTATAATTATGATTATGTAAATTATTGTTTAGAGAATAATTAATATACTTTTCTTCCTATTATTGTTACTTTGTAAATGATTTTTAAAGCAAAAATGGTATTTTTGTTAATATTCAAACTCAATTAAGAAATCTATTTTTAGTTAATTAATTGATTTTTGAATTAAATAATATATTCATAAAATATTACTATTTAATTACTTTTATTAAATATAAATGATCATATTATTTTTAAGAAGTCAAAAGTAATTTTTATTAAGGTTTCAAAACTGTTTTTGTCAAAACACATCAATTTTCAAGAAATATTGGTCTTTATTTTGAAAGTTAAAATTAAAATATTTAGAAATTATTTATATAAAATTAATATTATTTTATTAATCAGTATTTCAAAATTATACAATGGTTATTTTTCATAAATTTTCTAAGACTGTCGAATTTTTAAGTAAAAATTAAATATCATATAAATATATGGTGTGTTTTATGACATAATAATGGCCCAAAATGATGTAAAAATACTATAAAAGGTATATTCAGAAAAATATATTTTTTTCATTTAAAATAATTTAATTTCAAATTTATTTGATTTATTTTATACATCCTTAATGAATCATCCAAAACATATAAAATATTTCATGGTTTTAAATTCATTTCTTTGAAAGTGTGACTCCTGTCCACATGAATAATGGAAATATTTTAATATATTCATCCCTTACCATTATAAAATAATTTATTCCACTCACCTTTTCTAGAGACCATGGGAAAAAACGCGGTTATGGTTTGTCATTTTTAATATTTTATTAGGTAGTATCCAAAACCGAAATAAAAATAAAATCCCCCTCCTTTCCTATAAAAATCCAACCAAGAATCCATTTCTCCTCACTAAAACTCTATGAAGCTCAACCACCCTTAGATCACTTCTCCCTAAGGGCCACTCAAGGCTCCCCAATCTCCCAATAATACTCTCCCAATACATTGGAGTCACTCAAAGAAAGGGATCTCCCTCTCTCCCTTTTCGTCAAGCACCTCTTTTATGTCATTCCTTTTAATTTCTATTTTATTGATTTAGGATATGTTATTACATACCTCCATACTATACATTTTATGTATATTTGATTTTATCTTACTTTAAATCCTATTAATACCCCACTATGAACCTTTAAGACCTCCTAATACTATTCCAAAATTCTATAATGGATCTTCCACTCTCCTCTTTTATCAAGAACTCATTTTGTGATATGTATTTTTATTTCAATTTATATATGTTTGGATATGTTGATACGTACTTCCATTACTTTCCATTTGATTTATAAATAATTAGAGCTTCCTTTAACTCTCATTAATCCATCCATGATCCTTTATAAACACTCGTTACCATGCTAAAATTTCGTAAGGGATCCTCACCTTCCTCTCTTCCTTTAAATTCAATAAAATTGTTTGAAATTAGTCTTTTTAATTTAAATTGGTTATATTTGCTTCCATTTATAACCAATTACCTGTAGTACATTTTATTTTATTTCAATTATGGATCATTTATCCTCCCTTATTTGGACACATACTTAATCTATTACTATGCTGAAATTCTATAAGGGATTTCTCTCTTCTCATTTCCATTCAAGCAATTTTTTTATATTATTCTTCCTAAATTACATTTCATATGTTGGGATATTATTTTCCATGATATCCTTACAATCCATTTCATGTATAACTTATTTTATACACCTTTCCCTCTCATAAACCCATTTTATGAATTTCTATATGACATTGTTATGCTGCCGAAATTGCATTGCACTTTTCAAGAAAAAATCATCATGTAGTGAAAACCATACCCATTCCTCTATAAAGGTTATTCTTCCATAAGCACATATACATCATGATTAAGGACTTGATTTTATTTATTTCACATTCCATGATCATGGAATAAATGATGATATTGAATGAATCCATGTTATATGATCTAGGTGGCACACTTAAGAATGAGATTGAAATGATTATAAAGGGTGTACCCGGATAGCACTCAAATTCATTAGGTAATGTTTAGTATCATGATAATTCATGTTGGGATAGGGGTTTACCTAATTACTTTTTTTAATAATGTAGTGTTTTAATATATTTCCAAATTTCCATGTTATAATTACCATGCTATACCATGCCTTTATATTTATTTTCCATCATTCCTCATTGACATGACTTGTCTAACATGTATTATAATCTTCATGTTATTACAAGTTTATTAATTTACTGGGATTTATAGCACATCCATTTCTCATGTATTTCATCATATTATCCAATGCACTATTAAGTATGAAGGAATTTTGTGGTCATGTAAAAGATTTTTTTCAATAAAGATGTTGTATTTCATGTTTTAAGTTGTTATGTATTGTTCTAAATTTCTTAAGACACTAGACCTCTCAATCTTATGAGTTTTATTAAGTGAAAATATATGTACTAGATCATGTTTAAATGTGTAATAAAGAGTAGGGTTTTTTATTGTTAGTATCATAGGATATGTTTAGTTATTTTTTGGATTTGGATTAGAAAACCCTAGTGAAGCCCCTTATGGATATGAATAAGTATAAGAAAAACATTATTATATTTTAGGTGGTTATAGAGTAAGTGGTTTATCAAGAAAATATATCCATGTCTGGATATGAACAGGTGGTTGTGGCTCTAGCCTAGATGTATCTAGTGGTAAAACCCAAAAACACCACTTTGAGCTAAACTCAAAAAGGAACGGCTACACAACAATGGGCCATGCTACACTCCTGGTTCGATAGTCCTAGAGGATATTATTAGGTAAATTTATAAGATCATTATGAAATATTATTAAGGGAATAAAAATTTTCCCATAATAATATATGTTAGGAAGTATATCATGGATAACTTTTACTATATCCTATAAACTCATAAGTTAAGGAGATAAATGTAATTTAGAATTTATCCCTCCAATGTCACTAGATTCCATTTATATGTTTAACCTTTTAAGATAATCACCCCTAATTTTCCTTTTATTCTATCCAATGGTTGGTAATAGGAGAATCATGATAACAAGGGATGATAAGGACAGTGTGAGAATTTCCACAATGATATTCCCAACATTATGGGAGTAGGAATCAAAATATTTTATACAACACTCTCTCAGTTAACTCAAGTTATGAATCAAAACCAGGATCAATAGTATTGCCTCCACCCCCCCCCCCCCCAGAGATAGAAACTTGTAATTGATAGTTTCATACGAAATAGGCCTCCTACATTCATTGGATCATCTGATCCCTTAATTGTGGAGCAATAGACCGATTACAAAGAAAATATTTTCTCTGTACATAAATGTTATAAAAAAAGAGAAAGTTATTCTAGTTGTTTATCATATGGAGGGTGAATCTAATCAGTGGTGGACATTGATCAAGAATACAAATCCTAAGGATGATATCTAAGAAATGGAGTGGAAGGAATTCTGCAAAATGTTTTTTGATAAATATTTTCCCTGCACCCTCCATCATCAGATGGAAATATATTTCCTTACACTAAAGAAAAAGGATGAAGAATATATTGGGTAGTATAAAGAAATCATCACAAGACATTCACAATATTCCTTTAGTTTTTTCATTACACCAAAATTCAAGGATGAACACTTCTTTGGTGGGAGAAATCCTAGCCTATAAAAAGCCTTGGAAATCTGATAAATTGATATCTATGAGAAAACTATATGATGTTACCTCAATTTAGATAAGGATATTGGTGAATCTCAGGGATATAATAATGATAAGAAAGGTAAAGTGGACATTAATTCTGGTGGTCTGATGTATAAATCTAACGGTGGTAAGAAATTTCTTCACCTCTCTTTTCAAATGTGAAGAAAGAAGCACCAAAAACATTGCCTAAGGGGAATGATAAAATTCGATAGTTGTGGAATATAATGGTAACATTACAATGATTATCGATAGGAGAAACTAGATAATGTGATAGAGTAAAGGAATGCTCCAGTTAATCTTCAATGCATTGTTCCATGTTACAACTACAAGGAACCAGGGAACCTTGCAAACTAGTACCCTAAAAAAGGGTTTTTGGAGGCAACCAACAACCTCCAAGAAAACAAGTTTGATATTTTTTCCATCACAACTAAAGTGAATCCCAACTAAAAAGTGGGAACAAGTATACTAGTTATTCATTCAAGAATATAAAACACACATTTTGATTCCGGTTCTACACATTCTTTATTATCCCAAACTTTTGGTAGAGCAATCCAGAAACCACCGCAGAGAATGGAAGTAGAGATGTTGGTGACAATGGAAAATGGGGCAATTATTTCTTCCCATGAATGTAACTCCCCCAGTCACTATTTGGGGATTGAACTTCCCAGTGAACCATTTTATTCTTCCCTTGGTGTAATTTTATGTAATTTTAGGCATGGATTGGCTTTCCCTATATAGATCCAAAATAAGTTTTTGTGACAGGGAAATCACTCTTCATATGGACAATCGACCCCCAATTATATAAAAGTTAAAAGAGGAGGATGAATCTTATTTAGAAACATCATCTCAAGAATGGATATTATTTCCCTATGAGAAAGTGTATCTAGAAAAATTATTGGGTCTATAGAATGAACAATTCTCAAATAAATTGCTATGGTGGGGAAATTTTCTAACATGTATCTTGAGAAATTGAATTATATTCCTCCTATTATTGATGTCAAATTTTTTATCGAAATTATACCTGGGGAATTTCCAATATCCATGAATCTGTATAGAATGGATATTTCAGAACTTGAGGAGATAAAGAAACAACTATAGGAGAATATGGATAAAGGGTTTTATGCCCATGTGCTTCACCATGGGGTGCACTAGTCCTCCTTATCAAGAAGAAGTATGGGTCAATGCTCCTTTGAATTTATTATCATGAGCTCAAAAAATCACTATAAATAACAAGTATTGATTACCATGAATTGATGACATATTTGATTATCTAAGTGGATCACAATACTTCTCCAAGTTGGATCTACGGTCGATATATTACCATGTAAGGGTGAAGAAAGATTGTATCCCCAAAACTTGTTTTCATACAAGGTATGGGTGTTAAGAGTTCGTAGTGATTCTATTCGGACTCACTAACATAATAGAAATACTCATAAGAATAATGAGTAGATTCTTTAGTGATTACCCAAACAGATTTATTGTATTATTTATATATTATGTTCTAATATACTCTAAAACCAAGGTGGAGCATGATGAGATTCTATGAACTATGTTAAAGTCCTTGTGAAAGGATCATTTCAATTCAATTAAATGTTACTGTGATTTATGGTTGAAGAATTTCTCATTCTTGAGTAATATCATCACATAAAATGGGATAACTGTAGATCCTTCCTAGAAAAAGGAAATTGAGGTATGGATGAGGACAATATCTATGATGGATATATGTATCTTACTTGGGTTTACTGGTTATTGTTGCCGATTTGGGAGAAATTTCTCACAATTTTCAATCCCACTTATCAAGCTACCTCAGAAGGGAGTTTAGTTTTCTTGGAATGATGAATGTAAAGAAAGACTCATGGAGTTTAATAAGAGGCTTTTCACTACCCTTATGCTCACACTACCCACAATTGAAGAAATTTAATAATCTTTGGTGATTATTCAAAGAAGGGATTGGGGTGTGTGTTGATGAAAAATGAAGAATTCATTTTCTGAACCTCAAGGAAGTTGAAAATTCATGAGAAAAACTATCCAAGCCATGATTTGGAGTTAGAAGTTGTGATCTTTTCATTGAAAATATGGCTATATTATCGTTTTTGGGATAAGTGCAAAAGATATACAAATCACAAAAGTGTCAAATATATATTCCAACAGAAATATCTAAATATGCACCAAAAAAGATGGTTAGATATAATCAAGGATTAATAATTCTCAATACACTACCACCAGGGGAAATAAAATAAGGTGTCAGGTTATCTCCGTAAAATGGAACTATCAATTCTATTATTTTTGAGAATTTAATAGAATCCAATTTTATTAGATTTGATGAATATGGACACGAGAATCATAAAGAATGGAAAATTATCAATCTATTCACAAATAATTGTTCAACCATATCATTTGGAAAGGTTAAAGGATTCTCAAAAAGATGATGAGGGAATTCGTATGAAAGTGGAAACTATCATAAAATGTAAATCCTCAGAGTTCAGTGGTAATAAAGAAGGAATTGTGAGTTTTGGTTTGAGGCTATGTGTTCCATCGAAACATGAGTTAAAGAAGGAAATTTTGGATGATTCACATAGTTTAAATTTATTCATTCACCCAAGAAACATAGAGATGTATCATGATATCTGGGAGTACTATTGATGAGATAACATAAAGAAGGAGGTCGTTGCATATACATCAAGGTGTCTGGTATCTCAGCAAGTGAAGGATGAGAGGTATAAGTATAAGTAGATGATGGAACCATTAACCATACCAACATGGATATGGGAATACATCACCATGAAATTTTCCACTAGAAATCTAAATACATCCAAAGGAAACAATTGTATCTGGGTAGTTTTTGATGAAATTAATTTAAATTTAATCCCACATAAGGGATGATAATGTAGGTTTTTAAAGTAAAAACTTTCAAAATATTGTTATGTTTTTATAGTAAATTTCAATGTGAAAATGATTTAAATGAACTAAATTAGATTAATTAATTAAAATATGATCTAAGTAAAATATAAAACCAATTTAATATATAAGTTAACCTTTTTAATAAGTCATGAAAAAAATAATTTTTTGAATTAAAATTCAGTATTTTTCACTTATCAATAAAAAATGAAACATCATAGAAAATTAAAATAAATTTAACCTAACCAAATTTGTAAGTTTCAACTTAAAATATGAAGTAACGTTTCACATATATAATTTATAAAAAGGTAAAAATGTTAATTTAAAATGGGTTACCTATTAAAAGGCTCTAAAATTTCCTTAATAAAAATATACCTTTTTATGTGTAAAATTGGGATTGTTATTGTCTTATGATTATCAACTCTATTGGATGAATATCAAAAATATTTGATTTACTATTATATATATTACATTAATATCATGTATTTATTTTATTTAATTTAATTTATTAGTGTAAAATAGCTTTCTTAGCATAAAAAAGGTTTTCTATAAAAATAGTATTTTTATATTCAATTAGTTCTTAAATTTATTTTTATTTAATTTTTAACTAATGATTTCATTTTATATTTATTTAAACAATAATTTTCATAATTTATTTATTATTATTCATAAATATTAATTTATCATCTACTTTAGATCTCATTATAGTTTAATAATATATTGTTTTTTGATAAAACTCGGTCTTTCTTGTAACGCAAGCCATCGAAGAAAGTCTCTCTTGCGTGTAACGCATGCTAACTCAGTCTTCCATGAATTGAAATATTTATAATCTATTTGAAAAGTTAAATATATTATAAAGTCTCCAGATATTATATTCATTTTCACCCTTAGTGTCGCGTGTCATACATGTTATCGAATACAAGGTTCTCACTTTAGAATTTTGGGGTGTTACATTCTCCCCACCTTAATTAATTTTCATCTTCTAAATTAAAACCAGATCATGCTGATATATTGTTTGATAGCTCTTATATTTAAATCCCACATCATGAGAATATTTCATAAAACATCCTCTAGAAAAGGTACAATAGTAAGTGAAAAGATCACATGGACTAATGTATAACTTGGTATCTAAGTAGGAAATCATTAGTGGCACGTAGAGATACGTACATAGAGGAAAATCATAAATATTTATATGTAGTGATTGAGGTAATCAATCAAAAACAATTAAATGTTAAATATAAAGTTTATAACCTCAAAACCATAAATCTATTCTTATTTATAAGACCATAAGTTCCACAAAAATTTAGGTATTAGGATAACATTTTATTTCTATTTCATTTTCCCAATGTTGGGTAATTATTGGATTTCCTAAGAATATAAGTAAATTTAATTACATGATACATTTTAATTTCATATGAATATTTCTATCCTCTTTTAGGATTCAATATAATTCAAATTCATCCCTTACTTCAAGTAATGGATATTCAAAAATTAACATTGATTCTTAGAGCACTAAAATAAACATTTAATGTATCGTAAAGCCCATAAAAGAGTTAAAAGTATAACTATTTAGTTATAACTATTCTAGAAATTCAATATGGTTAATAAATTAATATATAAACTTAAAATGTACATTACTGGTACATAATTAATATTTACTCATCAAATTATTCAACTAAAAATAATTTTTTATTAACGAGGACATTATGTAGGTTAGTGGTAGGAATGGAACCCTTATAATCCTTCAATCATTTGTTCAAGACTCGTGTACTTGATGGACTTGATTTGTTATCACCCAGCATATAGTTTTTCCTTTTATAAAACCAAATTAAAATAATTTACAAAATAAATATAATGGACATCCTAGGAATAAGGTTGATCGCTTAATATCCATTAAATAATGGTTTTTCAATACAAACCTAATTCTTAAATACTTCACCCATTAATTTCTACATAGGTCCTTCCCTAGACTAGGTTTTATCCATAATATCATTTCTGGGATTTCTAAGTCTTCAAAACATTTTTTTAATATAAAACCCCTTAGGTATAATCAAGGTTATATATTATATATCTAAATAATTCATAATGGTTTATAATAAAAATGTGAATTATCCTCATAATATCCTTCAGGAGTGTCAAACTAGGTGTACAGTAAGACTCGTTGTCATGTACCATGTTACGCCGAGTCTGGACTGACACACCATGTTGGAGTTTTTACTCCTAGGTAATTTTTTTCCAAAACAACATCCACTTATTGTTTATAAACAAGGACTTATTTCTAGGAAGACCCACATAATCTCTACCTTGCCAAAATTTTTGGATATTCTTCAATAATTATCATCAAATTCTATATTATGGTTATGTTCTCTAATCTAGGCTTTCATAAATCTAGTTCCCAAGGTTACTACTAAACTTCCTTTGATACCAACTATATTGACCCATCCCCATAAAGGTCAAAGTCGATGTTTACTATCAATTACATTGGCAGGATTACAATGAGTAAAATCTAGAAGGACCAATCAGTCTAGTAGTCTTAGTAAACAAGATACAAATATGAGTCTAGTATTAAAAATAAATACACTAATTACAAATTTTATTTTCTTCTTTCTTTGTAAATAACTTTTAGAATAACTTTACTCTATCTAGTGTATTCATGTATTTATTTCATAGTATTCTTCTTGGATTCATAGGGAAAGAAACATAATAAGGGTGAGCTCAAATTCTCAGTAAGGATAATGTATAGAAAATGAAATAATGAATCAATTAGAATAATAATTATGTCATGTTAAATAATAGAACACACATGCCATATAATCCACAAACTAAGAAGGAAGTTCATAAACAATATGGAAAGGTAATAAATAGAAACACATTCAAATAAAATAACTAGATTAGGAAAAAAATTATGGAAATGTATGAAATGGAAACACATTCCATTTAATCAATAAACTAAAAATTAAATGCATCAATAGATATTTCAATGAAAAATCTCATGGATAATAAATAATAAATCAAAATTAAGTTAATGATTAATTACTGGAGGTCATGTCCCATACACGTGAAAACCTATACTGTTAAGACCCCTCCTCCAAACAGTTTAAAAATACATATAGAAACCCATTTAATTTTCCTAACTTATTTTCTTATATAAGATATCAAATAATTCAGGAGTTATATAATGTCTGGGTTGCACCCGTCATTTCATTTCTAAATCATTTTTCTTATTTTGAAATAGATTTATTTAATAAACAAT
The DNA here is from genome assembly GCA_963277665.1 of Viscum album. Classification (NCBI taxonomy): domain Eukaryota; kingdom Viridiplantae; phylum Streptophyta; class Magnoliopsida; order Santalales; family Viscaceae; genus Viscum; species Viscum album. The sequence goes on from OY728146.1 coordinate 532,372,618, forward strand.
ATGCCTTATCAAACATCCATATTGAATAAATAATACATAATTGTTAATACTTTCCCAAATAATCAAATACTGTCAAAGTAGTCACCATATGTAAAGAGGTATACAATTTGGAAAATAGCAATATCTGTGTTAAAAGAAATGGATTATTTATGGGAAATTCAATATTCAATGATGATAAGAGATTGAATATCTCAAGGAGATGAAAAAAATGAATTAATGATGTGAATTTGAATATTATCGATGGAAAAATAATTCAAAAACCATTCAGTGGAATAAATAGTATGGTAGCAATACATCATATCCCAAGTGGAGTAAACATAAGGATTACTGTCATTGAAGAAAAGAAATACAATAAAATGTTCTTTTAAAAACATTTTTCAGGAAAATTACCTTTTATTATGAGAAGCATGTTGAAAAAACTTTTCATTGAATATAGCTAATGAAAATATTTTATTTAAAAAGTAACCTTTTAAACATGAAAAGGTAGATTCAATGAAATGATGGTAAGTAAAGTTGTACAAACCGTATGAGGTAAAAAGAAAATTCCTTTAGAACTAATAATGTTTATAAAAATGACCTGTTCATAAAATGAAAAGAATATTCCTTTGAAAACATTGGTAAAATAAAAAAAGATAAAAATTTATTTACCAAATCATTTTAAAAAAAATTGAAAAAAATTAAATAAAACATGTTTTTTAGAATAAAAAAAGTTCTACAACTAAAGAGATAAATGAGGTCATGTTTTCATAAAAAACGTTATCTAAATCATTTTGAATACAAAAGACTGTAAAATTTTACTAATACTTGGAAAAATGTCCTGAATAACTAGAGGAGTATAAAATTAAAGTAATTATGGAAAAATTGTTATATCATTTCCTTGAATTGAAATACCATTGAAATATGATAAAAAAATTTCTTGAAGTAAAAAATATTTAAAGATTTTAAAGTCCCTCATATAACTTTGAAACATTTTCAATCATAAGCCTCATGAAGTAATAACATTAAATTTTTCTTTTAAATACAATTAAGATAAATGTATTAATGATATAATATATTAAAATTGCTAGTAAATACAACACAAAAAATAAGTAATTTTTAAACAAGACATTTAACTCAGGGCTGAAAAAAGAGAGATTAAAATACCTTACCTTCGGTATGACTTGTCTCGTATGTCATTATGTTCCTAAATAATAAAGTTATATTAATTATTCCCATTATTTAGAAGTTTTTTCATGATTATCATTTCTTTTATTTCAATTGTTACTATTTTTTATACAACTACATAAACAATTAAATTTATATTGGGTGTTTCGATGAAATTCTATTTATGTGTCAAAAAATGACTTTGGTAGGTCAATTATGTTCAAATGGGTCCTTATATAACATAAAAATAATAATTATTATGAAATATTAATCATATTTATACATAAATTATAATTTTAAAACCATTCATTAAATATGTTTATCAAAAAATTATCTGATGTTACAATCTTGGAGAAGGTAGGTCATACGTACGGATGAGTACCATTCCCATTTTTCAATGACCATTATGGAAAGAAGGTAAGTAATACTATATCTTAACATAATGATAAATATATCATAAATACCATTTTATTTAATCATATATATCGTAACATCATGTTACCATTTTCAGGTATTTATTAACCCTCCTTTTTAATAAATCTTTGGTTGGGTTTAGTTTAGGGTTATATTGGGTTGAAAATTTAAGAATATTCAAAACTCTGGGCTAGTGCACGGTTGGAACATGGCCTACACATGATTTTAAAAACTATGCACCCTACTAAAAGAAAATGTAAGGTTTGGATAGAGGTATCCACATGGCCATCACATGGTTACCGAAGTTTTACGCCCTCTTAGAAAATCCCATGTGACCCATTTATAACAAGAGTATGGGCTGCACACGGTTGTACAACGTTGTGTCATTTCCTAGGAAGACATGTGGATGGGATTTTATTTGATCTGGATTTTAATTAAATTTTTCCAACCCCTGTTTTTAGGTCCTGTATTGATCCCCTTCAACCTAAAATTATTTCACCTTTCTTTAGAGCTCTCAAAGACGATTCTTGACCCCTCGGATCCCACCCAGCAGGAATTCGAAGCTAGGAGAATGACATTTGATCTCCTTCCGATTTTTTTTCTCCTACCGTTATCAATCTACCATAGTCTCTCTCTTTCTTCCTATGGTTTTATAGATCTTAGTTGTTTTTTAGGATCCAATACCTACTTTTATGGGTCTAAACCTAGGATTGATTCTTGTTTCTCCTAGATCCAGATTCGTTATTTCTTTATTGATGAATCTCGTCTAGGGTTTGGGGATCTGATATCTGTTGATCCCAAGGTATGTGGTTTAGTTATAATGACCATTTTTTATTAACACTAATTTATTTGATTAATTTTAATTGATCTAATTAAATTAAATTTATTGATTTTGGAATTTAATTTCTTTCAATCGTTCTGTTGAAAACCCCAATTCTGATGAAATGGGATTTTTAAATAAAATTCAGGTATGGAATGAAATTGGAAAACCCCTAATTCCATTGAATTGGGGTGTGTTTATGGAATGGTGGTAATTTAAATTATTATAATTAAAATTTGGTTTTTATGGAAGTTAAATAAATTAAATTATATAATTTAAGTTAAAAAATGTGTTTATGGAATGATTTGTGAAAAACACTAATACCAATGAATTGGGGGTTTGTGATGGAATTGTTTGAAAATCAAATAGTTGTATTTAATTGTGTCATGGATTGTGAAATTTCAGGAGTTCTTTTCAAATCCTTGTTTATGGAAAATATATTTAAATTGGATTTTTTTGAACCCTATGGTTCCATCTAAGTGAAAAGGCATGTTTTTTATAAAAAATAAATGATTGTTTTTAAAGAGGAAATTGGAATATTCGAAATGGGATATGGGATTGAATTGTTTTTTAATAATTCTTGAAATAAATTTACCATCATTGTCTGTAATAGTTTACATGAAATTATTAGGTAGTTAGTGAGTTATTTTGGGTGGAATTTTATGACTTACAATTTTTTAAAGCATCATATTATCACATCCCATTCCATATATGATGATGATGTTTTCCCTTTGACTTAGGCATAAAGGTATGTATGTACATACATTTCATATCATAGTGTTTGATCCAAATAACCTATAACTCTCATACCTATTTGAAACATGACCATGTTTCTCTCGTGTTATATTTAAAATGTATATTTCATTATTATTAACTATTTTACATGCCTTGAGAATTTATATAAACTCTTTTATATTAAGGTATTTATTTAATAATTTTTGAGAAATTTTACATTTATCTAAAGTTTCCTTTAATTAAAGGTAAATTCCATATTTTTAAATATATTTCCATAAATTCAAATGTGAAGAATGGTTTTCCAAACTATTTCCATCTCTTAAATTGTAAATCATTGCATGTTTAAATATTATTTTGTAAATTACAACCCTATTTTTTTAAATTGAAAGCATGTTATTGATTAAATTGTTATTTTAATCTTGTTATGGAATCTTTGGTGAAATCCTACTGGTCTTCGGCTCACACCCTACTTGTGAATTAGGGTGTTTTTAGATTATCTCATTCCATCTCCGAGTAAAGGGAAAGGATCTCATGGAGGTAGATCCTATTGTAGAACATTGGACTTGGTGAGTTGTGTTCTTAGGGACTTTGGTAGTGTTTTCCTATATTGGTACTTTGGTTGTAGTAATTTGGGATTTATTTCCCATTTGACTTCAGGTAAATTACTCCCTATGAATTTCCTTTTTTTATGCATATTGTCTTGTTTCTTTTATTTCCACAATTGTTAGTGAAAAAAATTCTTCCCTCTTCCATTTTGTATGATAAAACATGCTAGTAACTGGATCATACTAATCAAGAACACCATTTGGTCTATGTTTGGACCGGATCAGTTATCGGGTTACCAGGGTACCTGAGTTAGTTCTCAAATAAGTTGTATTAGAGGTAGGTTTAGCTTCTGTCTAGAAATCAGTATGCATTTTTGAAATATTGTCTGGACTTAGGAGGTAGTTATGATTAAGTACCTAGCCTGCTCATACCACAATGAACCATACGTCTCTATGGGTAGTTAGGGAAAGGTTCCTTGTGGATTAGTTCTATTATTTTTCATATTTTAACCTATATATTTTGAAATCCAAATCTGGTGGTCTTATCTGTTGGGATTTATTTTCCAATATTACTCTGTTTGAGTGTCTATATGATGTCTTCCCTGTTTTATTTTGATGTTGTGTAGTTTCATCCCTCCAAGAAGATGTGATAATCCGATCTAGGAGGAAGCTACTATTGATTCTTAGCAAGAAAACCCTATCGTTGATCCAAATCTGATTGAGGTGATCGTGACCACTATCCAAGATCTGGGATAGGTACCACCTCTAGTTCTCATTCAGGCTCCAGCTATGAATCCTTAGAGGGGAATTCTAAAATCTAGTTATCAAGAGTTATTTTACTAGAATTAGTACCATTTAAAGGATTAAATGATCATCAATAGGTTGAGGAGTGGTTGAGAATTTTGGAGCATTTGTTTTAGTTCTTGGACATACCTGATGAAATCAATGTGAAATGGTCACCTTCGTGCTTGAATGACCAAGAAGATTGTGAGACACTATGGTGATGGTAAAGAGGCATGAGAGATTATAGTGGAAGAACTTATAGGTTCTTTTCACCAACCTGTTCTATCCAAATTCGATTCTGTTGGCCAAGTCTGTAGAATTTTTCAAACTCGAGCTGGCTGAGAGGATCATGAAAGAGTATTCAAACTATTTTAATGAGCTTGTGAACTTCAAACCTAGTAAGTATCGAATGATATGATGAAGGCTCTATGGTTTGAGTTGAGACTTTATCAGGATATTTTTTTCTTAGGTTTTCATGCTAAATATTCCCTATTATTCTCATGTACTGGAAAGAGAAATTATAGTTGAAATACACCTAGAAGGAGAATTGGTATGATTGGGGGTTTATTTTTCTCCCAATGGAATCATGAGTTCCTTCAATGTAAATCGAAAGCGTGATGATTATCATAGAAGTTCTCGATAGATAGTTTATTCTATAACTCTTGAAATTCTTGGAATATTTCCCATGGGTTTATACCAATGTTTTAATGAAAGAAATTTGAAAACGTTTTACACTAAGGAACCCAAGAAATGTTCCTCTTAAGGATTTTTAGGGAACACGCATCCATTATTAAATATTTATTCGACTCATAATAGTAGAATAGTATCATCAGATCCTCCTAAAGCTGTAGTAAAATTAGATGCTTCACATGAAAAAGGGTTCCAGCCATAGGAATATAGAATGATGCTTATTAACATAGTGGAGGAGTCTCTAGAGGAAGTGGATACAAGTCTAACAACTATGATAGGTACCATTACTATAGCTTCATCATTATTTATTTCTCTACTTGATATTGGTGCATTGTATTCATTTATTTCTACCTATGTTTTTAATGTGCATAATATTCCTATAGAGCTTTTATCTTGTGAAATGGATATTACTACACACCTTGGTACAAAAAGATAGTAGGTTCTTCATAGTCCCACATGTGTTTTCTCTACATTATATATTGATCTAGCTTGGAATTCTCTAGTTCTTGACATTAAACCTCTTGACATTATTTTCATAATGGATTGGTTCATCGCAAATGAATCCGAGATTGATTTTTATCAGTGACGGATCTCCTTTACCACCCCATGTAGTGTGTCTCCTATCTTTTAAACAGAATGGGACCCATGGTCGAGTAGGGAAAGACCTTTTTATCTAGAGTTCAAGAGAGTAATATCAGTTTTTTCTTTTAATATGGGGTATAATTATTTGAGCGATGATCTCTCTCTAGTGATACTCATGTTTTCCGATGTGTTTACTTCATATTTATATGGTTTTCCACTTGTAAGGGAGGTTGAGTTTTCTATTTTCTTAATTCTTGGTACCCAACAAGTTTCAATCCCCTCTTACCACATAGAAACAGCTAAATTGAAAGATCTAAAATCCCAGTTGGACGATCTTCTTGATAAAGGCTTCATACGCCAAAGGGTGTCTTCTTGGGAGGTGATGGTTCTCCTTGCTAAGAAGGATGATAGTTTACATCACTTATGTGTCGATTATAGGAAGATCAGTCAAGTTAACATAAAGAATAAGTATCTATTTCCATGTATTGATTATCTGTTTGACCAGTTGAAAGGGAAAAAGTGGTTCTCAAAGATTGATCTTCACTGTGGTCACCATCAGTTTCTAATAAATGAATTTGACATTCATAAAATTGCCTTTTGGAGAAGTTATGGTCATTTTGAATAAATTTTTATTCCCTTTTTTCTAACCAATTCTCCTAAAGTTTTCATATAACTAATAAACTAGATTTTTCATGAGTTTATTGATACTTTCATTTAGACTTTGTTAATGACATCATCATATACTCTAAGTCTGAGGAGGATCATGTGCTTCATTTGTGAACGGTTTTGAGCTTGATGAGAAATCACTGACTTTATGTCAAGTTCTCAAAATGTGTTTTCTATATTTTGGAAGTGAAATTATTGGGACATGTGGTGTCATAATAAGGAATATTAGTTGATCCTAAGAAGGTGAAGGCTATTATGACTTGGGAACAACCACAAAATGTATTCGATATTCAGATCTTCTTGTGCTTAGCTGTATATTATCACTGGTTTGTGATGTAATTCTAAAAGTTGGTTTCTCTACTTATGACACTAACTTGGAAAGTGGTAAAGTTAAATTGGGATGGGAAATGTCTGTATTATTTTATTAAACTGAAACATCTTTTGATTATTGCTCTGGTTTTGACTCTTCATGTCACGTGCTGACCCAACGGGGCTCGAGTCGCGACTCCCCTAGCTCGCCTCCAATAGGCCAGGGGCTGGTGTCTAGCGCCGAGTAGGATATCACACACATGGGAGGCATTAGCCTGAGGTACCTATACACACGCACCCATATACACCACCATGAAATAGTGCAGAGATATATAAAACTTAAAAGAAAATGCATGCATACATCTATCCCAAACTAGAGTACAACAAAAGTACTAAAGGGAAAAACATGGCCCACCAAAATGAAAACCACAAAGTGTCCAACCTACTCAGAAAAAAGGGTACAATGCCAAAAGAACCACTAGAAATCTCCCCGGCACAACTCTGGTAAGACTCAATGGTAAGTCCCACTCACTCATCTCCTCCTGCTCCGAGTCCTCCTAGGGCTCTGTAGAAAGGCATGTGGTCTGCACATGGCACAAACATGTGCGGGAAAAGCCTCGGTAGCGTTTAGTATAAAAATACATAGTAGGCACCCCAAAACCCCAAAATAAAAGAGAGAAACTGAAAGGCAACAGTCTGCTCATACCAACCAGAGGGATCCCAGAAGAGAGAAAAACACCATCTCGTGACCATCCTCAGCTAAACACAACTAGTCAGCTCAATCCAAGTGCATGCCCATACGTACACCTTCAACATCCTCTCAGGTATACGCCCAAACATATATCTTGAAAATCTTCCTTGGTATATTCCCATACATATACCATGAACATCTGCTCAGATATACGCTCTTATGTATACCAAAAACATCCAGATATACCCATCTCACTCACCAAGCCACATGATGTACCAACCTCTTCACCAGCAATGGTTCACAACCAGAAAAAAACACTCCATGATCACTTTCATACCAGATGACACTCATCTAAGAGATATAGTCCATCAGGTTCCACATAAAAATCTCAGACGCTGACCCGAGAGATCACGGTCATCAGATACCGTCACTGATGAAACCTTTCTGAAACAACCTAAACACCGAACTCCTCGGATAGGGGATCGCTCCTAGGGTCTACTAGGGGATACTAGAACCCACACTGATATATGAAGATCTCACAGATAGGGGATCACTCTCAGGTTCCACTGGGGGATACCACAACCCCATCTAGAATTTGTAGATCTCACAGATAGGGGATCACTCTCAGGATCCGCTGGGGGATACCACAACCAGATCTAGCACTTGACAGAAAACACGTCACTCAGATAAGGAATCATCACCCCCGTAAAGGTGGTCACGATGATAATGGAACCCTATCTAGTATAACTCACCATGTAAGGGATCAAACTGACGATGCACCAACTCTACTGAAACCACGCGCGGAGTAGGGGATCATATAACCAACAATACCACAACCCTACTATAATCCTCATGTTGAGTAGGGGATCGTATACCCGACGATGCCACAACCCTACCGACCAAGGCCCACTGCATAGGGGATCATATTCATGATGATGCCACAAACCCAATGTGGTTAACCTGCTAGATAGGGGATCACCGCCAGTGGATAAGCGGTCACAATAATACCCATAACCTGATCTAGGGAAACGATGCTAGATTATCCCGCTCCAGACCACCGGAGGGATTCCACAACTCTAACAGATTAAAAATCCCATCGAGAGGATCACAAACCTATGCTAAGGTTGTGATTTCGTGTGAACCCTCGTAGGAACGAACCATGGGAGTGCCCTCAACCACCGTTGGTCCATACATCGCTAACCCAAGCGACCCGCCGCAATACCTCACTGCACACCTCCAAGGCCGATATAGAGGCCACCATCACGATCCATGCATAAAAACATGCAGGATAGGCTATTTACTCACCCGAAACGGACAATCCAAAAACTCATCAACCAGATCATACCACTGCGATCCCCTCGAAAAAACAAACAGGATCAACTACTCGTTCGTCCCAAACGGACCCCCGGTGAAAAAGGTACTACTTACCAAAGCCAGCTCCGGTGGGGCCCACGCCTCAATCCAAAAACCCATCGAACGGATCACACCATTGCGATCATCTTGGAAAAACACAAAGGATCGACTATTCATTCGCCAAAATCGGACTCCTGGTGAAAAACGTGTGTTTCTCCATAAATGCCTAAACCCGGCCTCATGGGGCCCACACCCTAAACTCTGCCCCAACACCCAAAAACCAACATGAAAATTCCTCAATACCATCAAGACCTCAACGCCTTTTACGACACATCAATCGGATGCTCCGGGTAGAAGATAAAATGGCCCGAAGTCGAATAATAATAAAATATCATTATTTTATTCGACGTTTCAAGATCCTGGGCCACGATCCTGAAACTTTGAAACCCCCGAGCCCACCTCAAAGGGTTTGCCTTATTTCTAGGGTCGCCTCGTTGTAAACGGCATGAAAATCCGACCCCTGGATTTCAAGAAACGGGGGTTTTAAAACCCCAGTGTACAAGGAGAGGGTCAGACCGGCCCGTGCCAGCTGAACCGGCCGCCGCCGCCGTCGGCCGCTCCGGCCGGCGGACCGTGCCACTGCAAAATAGTGCAGTGCACACATACGGATGACCCCTGTGGGGTTTCCACTAATTGGCGGCTGGACCACCCTAGGGGCGGCGGTCTGATTTCTTTTTCACGGCCCGCTGCCGCCGACTAACCTTCTGAGGGCCACCGGGGGCACCCCAGGTGTCCAAACGCAAATCCGAAAGCATCTGCGCGCCCAAAGGGACCAGATCTATGCATATGCCGGATCCAAACAGAGAAAAACCAACCAAATCGGGATATAGGATTTCAAAACTCAAAACGCCTACCTCACGGGCGAAACTTCGACGCTTCTAGGCTAGATCCACGCTCTGAAGCTGTTGTTGCACCATCCGGGAGCGATCGTCGTCAAGATCTGTGTCTGAAGGCACCTTGTTTATTCGATCATATGGTTGGTCTCCTGAAGGGGGATGAGGGGATTTCACTACACACAAACGTGAAGGGGGTGGGGGAGAAGAGTGATTAGTTTTTATTTAATTTTTAATTAATTAATTAATCAATTCAATAAACTACGCCCCCAACCAAACCTCCCGGCACGGAAACGATTAGGTCACCTATAGGGTAAACGCAACATTATAAACTCAATGGAGCACTCAAAATTGCAATCTGAGACTCTGTTTAGTATTTATTCGAGCCAACGCTTATAAATAAACTTTTCTATTTATTTACAAAAATGACCCTGGAGGCCTTTTCCACAGCAGGCCTGCACCCACAAATTTTACACCCTGCCTCGGTTAAACGACATGCTCCAGACACAACTGTTCCCTCATATTTCTAATTCGAGCTACTGTTTAGGGGAAAACACAACCCCTCTACGTACATAGTATATTCAAATACTTAATATTTTTATAAAATTATTTTTGGGCACACCGGGCCTCGGAAGCGCACACCATCTTCATTCCTAGCTCTGGAATTATTCATAGGAATATTAAAAAGTCTAACAGAGTCAAAAACTGAGTCACTACATCCTCCCCACCTTAAAACATTTCATCCCCGAAAATGCATAAGCCCAAGGATAGCCACTGGACTCTCAACCGGGTCTTTCACGCCTACAAGTTCACCAACAAACACACCTGCCTGAACACATAAGTTATAGGGACTCATCCACCATACCTCAACACTATCCGCATTGGGCGACACTAACTCTCCCACATGGTTTTAATCGCGTCACAAAAACATGTCTCGATGGGGGAAGGATCCATCTTCCTTATGCAGTTGAAGCACGTCGAACAACACCCACACATGGTTTTATCAACACCCTAAACAAACCGCGAGCAAGAAATAGAAAGGAAAGAGTACCGCTACACAATGTCTATCAAAACTACTGCACAAAGTAGAAAAGACACTAGGTGTACCTCAATCCATCCACGGAGCCTCTGGGTCAACAGCCTCTAGGGCACGCAGTTGTCCTCGCCCTCGTCCCCCAGCTCCCTGATCTTGGCGTGGACCACTTGGGGGTGGGGGTGGTGGCAACTGATACCGCCTACCACCTCCTGCTATTGCCCCAGCTCTGTCGCCACGTCCACCGCCCTGCAGACCATCTTTCTTGAGAGGCTTCCTCTACCAAGGTGATCTGTCGACCAGTTCCCTCTCAGCAGCACGATGGGTCAGACAATCCCTAGCCAGATGTCCCCGACCATTACAAGAATAACACCGCCTCTCCTACGGATGACCAAAACTAGCATGTGAGCCCTGAGCCTCAGATCCTCCATCCTGGGGTTACCTCATGAAACGTCGGCCACATCCGGGACTCTGAGATTATTGTCGGCTACTAGATGCTGATCTGACTGATGAATTCCCAGCTATCACGCCCCCAACATTAACAGGCAGGATCTACTCATCCATAAATCTCTCCACCACCAACGCTCGCTCTAGCACTCCAACATTGGTGGGTAGACACTTTGAAACCACACCTACCCTGATTTCTCTATGTAACCTCTATATGATGGTCCGAGCCCTAAAGAATGGTTCTTGAACCATATCCAGGGAGTATCCTGACAGGTCTGTAAACCTCATTGAGTACTCTGACATGGTCATTCCCTCCTTCCGAAGCTGCATAAGCACCTGAATCCGCACTGACCACAGTTTCACTGGATAGAACTCTTCCCTGAAGAGACACTCAAACTCTACCCACGTGAGCATCTCCTCATTGTGGGACTGCATCACTAAGTTCCACCATTGCTCGGCCGAACCATGCAGAAGGCTCACCGCTAGGACAACCATCTGATTTGGAGGAGTCCTTACTAGGAGGAAAACACGGGTGACTTCTTCAAGCCATTCATCGGCTGCCTTAGGGTCTGGATCACCCCAGAACCTCAGAGGTTGTTGCCTCTGGAACTCATGCAGTGCACTCAGCCTGCGCGCAACCTCATCCTGCACCCCCGACACAACCATTTGCTCAACAGGTGGTATCTCAACTGGTGGACCATTGATGTGGCCTTAAAAACATATGTTTTGCCACATCATTTTAATTAATTTTCATCAATTTAATTACTTCTTTTAACACTTTTTAATAAAAAAATGACACTTATGTAATATTATCACTAAATTTAATAATTAATCAATTTCTATAATTAATAGTGTATTTTAAGTCATAAAATAATTAATTTATTTGTTACTTTAATTTTATAAACTAATAAATTTTTATTTAGAGTGTTGTTTTTGTTCTGCATAGCCAATAACTTTACATTAATTAGCTAATTAATTAAATCTGCATTAGCATATGGTTAATGTAATCTTAATTTAATATTGGGTGTATTAAAAATCAATTATCTTTTGTCTTTTGATAATTCATTAGTTACTAATTAAACTTTTGAAACGAATTAAATTTTTTCGTATATTATAATTTTAAGTCTCTGCTCAATTAAATTATTCTATAAGACGATAATTAAATATCTATGTTAATTAATTTAGATTTTTATAGGAGAAATAATTTAACTTTTTTATTTAAATGTTTAATTTTACTTTAATCATTAATTAGTTAGTTTCTTTTTAATTTTAGTTTTAATTTTTTAGCAATTTTAATTTATTTATTCTAGTTATTAATAAATTAACTTAAGTTGATTGGTTTTATAAATTTATTAAGGTTTAAATCTAATTTAATTTTTGAATTGTTTTAATTCAGATTTAGTTTTTATTAAATACTTTGTTTATATCTTATTTAAGTTTTAATTTTTCACAGACTCACTGTGACACACCTTACACCAGCATTGGATTCTTCACTGTCCCACCGTGAACTATACTTCACAGTCTAACCCATGCCACCCCTTTACTGTCTCACCATTTCATTACGGTGTCACCATTTCATTACGGTGCCTCGGTTCTGCCTTGCCACTATCAATTCCTCAATACTTCTCACTGGTTCTCACCCTTTTCTTTACTGCGAGACTGTTTCTTAACCTCATGCACTACAACTTACACGCATTATATCCTTGCGCCACCGTTTCAACCCATCTTCCATCCACAGCCGCATTGAAAAGCTAAAATATCACCGCCAATGTGTTCTGGTGTAGAGCCACCACAGGCCGCTGAAGTCCTCAATAAGATGCCATTGCAACTGGATCAAGAGGACCCACACCATGTTGGACCCGAACTACTGAGTCACTAGGATGAATCCCTTTGTCGAGGCTGAATCGACGAAGTGGGCTAATAGTTATCCGCTATTGTTGAGAACCTGCTACCAGATTTTGATAAGGGTTTCACCGTGAGCGTAATTTTACCTGTTTGAACTAGATGAGGAGAAGAGGACGCCACTGAGGATAATTTCACCGCCAAGGAGAATCTGAATCTCTGCTGGTGCCAACATTTTCGAGCTTGGAGGATGAGGCGTCGCCGGTGGAGCCGCCGATGGAGTCATAACACCTACTGGATGCACACCGCCACTAGAAGTGTACACTGCTTTGGGAGGTTGAGATTGAAGTGTGGAGTAGTTTCTTCAATAACATTAGGGGAGCTGAAGCTGGTATCCAACACGAGAAGGTCATCGTCGTGGAGAAGGAAATGAGGAAGAAGACCCCCCTGTTGTGTCGTGATTTGGGGATGAAGTTATTAAAAAAAACTTAAAATAAAAAGAATGATAAAGAAAATAATAATAAGAATAAGAATAAATAATTATTAAATAAATCAAATAAATACGATATAATTTATAATAATCTTTATAATAATTAATAGATAAGTTATAAATTAAATTACAAAACTAAATTAATAATAAATATTAATAATAAATTAATATGGTGATTAAATGTATAATTAATAATAATTATATATAAAACATTAAATTTACATATTAAAGAAATAGTTAAAACTTGCGTATTTATTCTAATTACTAAATTTAAATAATCTAATCTAGTTTACATAAATTAGTAAATTATTTAATTTATTTATAATATAAAACTTTAAAATTATCATTGATAACTTAAATTAATAAGAATAAATAACTTTATAATTACTTCTTTTAAGACTTTTAGTAAACTAATAATTTTAAATATTTATTTATTTCCTTCTCGTTTTAAATTATTCTATGAGTTTACTTGGGCAGGTTCATATGGAAAGTGAGTTCCCTTCCAGATTCACTGAACTAACAGAGCAGAAGTTAGTTAAGTGAGGAAAATTAATGCGACGTGCCTGTCGCGAAAAAATGCACGTGTGCGGCGTGCTTGTGAAGGAAACTTAATGCCGGTGGAAGGAAAGCGGTGACATGGAGTAGTAGATGGTGGATACAAAAGCAGAGAAAGAAGAAGAATTTGGGGGTGCTCATTATTCATTCCACGAACACATCCATCCGAGAGCAGATCGGGACTTTCATTTTACCATTCCACGAATACACATTGGAGAGCAGATCCAAGGATGCTCATTTTAGACGAGAGCAGAGACTCCCGGGAGATAGCAGAGCAAAAGATGAAGAAGCCAGGAGGCAGAGCTGAGCTATGAGAGTTCTACATCCCTCTGTCCATAACTCTTGTATTATATTTCTTGGTTGTTTTCACTGCATAAATCAATATGATCATAGGTTTAATCTTCTTAGTTAGGGAATTTTAAAACCTTCTAGTTATGTTCATTAAACCTCCATTAGCTTATCTTTTTATGAAATTAGATTCAGTTGGTGAGACTGATTCTGTTTATAATATTTTGATCATTCAAACTTCAATGTCGTAAATTTCAAACTTCATTATCGACTGGCGAGGTTGATCTTGAATGCATTTTTCAAATCTTTAACAACTTAAACTTTGGAAATTAATGGCATGTTCTTTTCCAAATAATAACTTTTAAAAACTTCTTGTAGTTCAATTAAGTTTTGGTGTGGTGAACTCCAATACTTAATCCTCTGCCTGTTGAGTTTCATGGCGAGGGAAATTCTTCAGTTTTTTGTTGAAGTGTGATTCTATTGTAAGCTGTGGAGAGAATATCCATTCAAACCAATAGTTTAGAATTCCTGAGTACTTTGTTGATATTTTTCCTTTGTCTTGCTACTAAATATTAGTATTCTATATTTTTCTAGTTTCTTTGCAGTACTTAGTTTAAGTTTTAGATTCTCTGTTAAAAAACATGTTCCATCATCTTGTTTTCACTTCATCACTTAAAAAAATAATAAATAAATAAAAAGTTGTATGCTTCATTGATGACAACAGTGAGGTCTTATGTTTTAAAACCTTAGAATTTTCTCATCTTCCTTCTCTATGGTTCAACCCTTCACCACTATACTATTTTAGGTTAGTAAATGTTATTTTAAGGGTCGTGAAGACCTCCGTCTTGCATCAAAATTTGGCACTGTTGCCGGGGAAGGCACGCACTGAGAGTCTAGGGTTTGGAAAATATAAAAAAAATTAAAAAAAACATATAAAAAAACATATAAAAAATCTGATTTAAAAAAAATACTTTGAACTGGAATCTACTATTTGTGTTGTTGTTGAAAAATCTGCTTCACTATTAACGGTTGTGTGTTTAATATCACTTTCTTTTAGTTTAGAAATGTAACATTATAAATGCATAAACTACTGCAATGGACCTTACTACGTTTGTTGTGGAGATTATGGACATACTGTCTGGCTGTGTGTTTATAACCAGCCACAATAGTCCCATCACTTTGAAGAGAATGAGCAAAACTTCGAATTTAGTCCTGACACCCTAGCTAAAATTAACTTAATTAATTCTAAAATGGATGCTAGGGTAAAACTAATTAACAATTGGTTAACTCAAATACATGAAATTCAACTAAGATATTCTCAAGAGCGAGATCAAAGACTGAAAGGATTAGAAACCATGCTCTTGGATTTACAACAGAGGGTTAAAAAATAAGAAGAATTGGAAGACAATAAAAATGAAAATGTTTATAAAAGATTTGAAAATCAAATGTAAGAGGAAAGTGAATCAGAAGTTGGGCAAGAAAACATTCTCTTTGAAAAATATGAAACTGTTGAACTAGATCATGAAATAACCAACTCATTAAATAAAGAACATAACATTGATAATCCAATAAAGAACTTTAATGCTGTTGAGTTGGTCAATTTTGAAACTGAATTGAAACAGATTGAAAATGAAAGCCCAGTTCTTTTCATAATTCCTACATTGGAGAAAAATCACTGTTTGAGGAGTTTTGAAAAGGAAGTCATTAGGGTTGAAGACAAATTAGAAGATGAAAACTGGATTGTTAATAATTCTTCACCCAAAATTTCTGAAATTCTAGATATTGAGTCTGAATTTGATATTGGGTATAGTTTTGAAGAGAACATTAAACTGGAAGTTAAAGAATCTGAAATTTTTGAACCTAATTTGATAACTTATCTTCCATGTCTTGAATCTGTGAACCCAATAAATTCTGAAATATTGATGGATGATGAGGATAAGGGAATGAAATTTGAAGAAAAACTATTTAATGAGATTTCATTTCCTTATTCTCATAGTGATCACTAATCTGAAAGATTGTGTAGTGAAATTGAAAATAGTGTTGATATACATGGGAAAGACTGTTTGAATTTGATCAATTTTGGACATGACTTTATTGAAGCTAAATTGAACATTTCTTCTCCTAAACAAAACATTCTAGTAAACACTACAGACTTGGTTTTAGAAACTGAGCCTTTTGAACTTGAACTTCATGTAGAGGTTGAACACACATTAAATGATGGTTGCAGAATTAATTTTATAGAAGCAGTAGGTGTCCAATGTGAGTTAACAGATGAGGATCTTTTGGAAGAGATTTATTATATAGTTAGACCTGAATCTGTTGGTGATAAAATAAATTCTCTTCCTTGTCTATCACTTCCATCCTCAATTGTGAAGGGTGTTGAGCCTTCTTTTGTTACTGATAACGGTCTAGAGGGGGAATCACACTTGTGTTCCATTTTCCATGATTCAGTTCAGCACTTAATTGAATTCCCTCTTGAACCTTCTAATCAGAATTTACCCATTTTCACCCTTGAAGGTGAATCTGTTAGTGTTGTAGCTGAGAGAGATGGCCATGAGAATAATTCCACACCCTTTGAAGCACCCAATTCAATGTTTTCCCTTCATGTTCATTCAAATATTGAAATGTCTGAACTTTATATAGAAGTGGACAACACTATACCCACTACTATTAAAGGGTGAAACATATGGGTTAATTCAGGCTATGAGAGTTTAGTTTCAGTTGCGTTAAGTCTTGATGCCCACATAATTCCATTTTCTATTAGAAACAAATAGGCCAAACATAAGTGTTGGTTCCTATTAAGGAAGCCATATCCACCTAGTGACTACGGTTAGTTGCTAAGTGAGTCTGGCTGGGGACTATAATTCTAGCGCTGCATGGGAGGCAACCCATGAGTTTTTTTAAATAAATAAATTGTGATTAAATAAAGTCTAACTGAATACTTTAAATTCAATGCTTCATGGGTGTCAACCCATATTATTTCTTTTGTGTTTAATTTTATTTATGTTCTTTATTTTCTTTGAATAAGGTCATGATTGTGGTGCCTCCTGTATGCACTGTCTATGCTGGTTATTTGTCTTTGCTTTTCATGATTTGTGTTTTTTTAGGATGAAACTGTTGTGTCATTTAAGGAGTATAATTCCCATACTGGAGAGAAATGGACAAATATATTCAGGGAAGTACTCAATTCATAATTTTTTCATTTCATTTTACTACTCCTTAATTCTTTCAAAAAAAATATTCTCCTACTTTTGCTAAAATTTGCTTGAATTGAAAAAAAAAATCTGCTACATGTGTACTGAAAATTCTGCTACATTTTTACTGTATAAAATTCTGCTGCATTTCTTGCTTCTGAATTTTTAAAATTCTGCATATGTCAAAAATCCTACACATAATGGAATGTAATTTTGTTGTATGTCACTGCTTAGATTAAAAATTATGCATATGCCTCTTGCTAAAAAAACTGAACTGCATTATTGTTTAAATCTTTTCCACTGCATGAAATTAAGTGTGGGTGGTACATGCTACTGGTCTTTTAAATCTGATTAATGATGGGGTGTTTAGAATAAACTTTATCAGCTTAATTGAGCATCTACTTGAATCCTACTTTGTTAAAATGCTTACACCTAATTAATTGTGCACCCACAGATGGCATGCCTTTTTTGAACTTTAATTAAAAATCCATGCCACTTTAATGTGTGTGCCTGGATATGAACCTACTGTTAATTTAAACTTTGTGGAAAACAATAATTTTGAACTTCATTGAGACCCTTTATACATTTCATATATCTACTTAATTGAAAATCTGTTTTGAACTATAATTGATGAATTGTTCTTCTCCATATTTAGAAGTCAACTTTGGGGACAAAGTTGGGTTTTAAGTGTGGGGGAGGGGGTCAATTCTTGACTGTGCTTAACCGTTCTTTAATAAAATCTCATCAATTCCCACTACAACTTCAAAATTTCTGTTAAAAATGGGTAAATGTTTTCAAAATTCTTTCATAATGTTCGGCATTACATTGTACTCAAATGAGTCTTGTCTAAGGACAGTGCTTTGCTGATAGTTGAGAGTTGCTTTGAATCTAAAATTAGTGATAATGGATGATTGTTGAGTGATCTATCTTAGTGATCTAATGAAAATTTAGGTTTAGGAATTACTTATAAGAGTGACACAGGTACCCTTTTTAATGGAATTATGATCATAAATTTTGGAATTGGAATTTTTATTTTGAAAATAGGTGACTAATTTTTTTTAATTATAAAAATTAATTATCTTAATGACCCAATTTAAATGGTTTTCATAGAAATATTTTGAAACTGGAGTAGTTTGGGCATCTGGGATCCCATGGTGAGTCTCTGAGACCCTATATGCTGGGTGCATTTCTGTTAACTTTAATCCCTCTATACACTTTGAATAAGTGCATTGCATAGTGCTCAGCACATGATACATGGTTTGGGGAAAAAATAAAGTGTCTAGGATCAAAAATGAGCTCATTAAGGTGAGGGGAATGATGAACGCTAGATGAAGAAGGGGTAAATTTATGTATATGGAAATCATTTAGGTTATATTAATAAGGTGATTCACAAAAAAAATTATTCTTGGACCCTAGATGAAAAGGTCAAAGTACAAGGTTCATATGGTTATGTTCTTAATTCTACAAATATTTTACCTTTTTTCACCCTCAGACCTTGGACTTAAGTCTGGATTGAAGTTAGTCACTAAATAGTATCACATATGAGGCATGACATCTTCATTGTTTGATGATTCATTTGTTTTCAAGACTTCTAGTGAGTATTTTCATATAGCAGGATTCGTATGAGCATTTTTTTCTAAAAGCCTTTTGACATGTTTTTCAAGTCCTCTGTTTAAAGTACTGGACATGTTACATTTTTATATGAATTAAAAACATTTACCAATTTCTCTATGATAATAAAACATGGGATTGTTTGAGGACAAACAATGTTTAAGTGTGGGGGAATTTGATGTGGCCTTAAAAACATATGTTTTGCCACATATTTTTAATTAATTTTCATCAATTTAATTACTTATTTTAACGCTTTTTAATAAAAAATTACACTTATGTAAATTTTCCACTAAATTTTATAAGTAATCAATTTTAATAATTAATATTGTATTTTAAGTAATTCAATAATTATGTGTGGGGGATTGTTGTCATGTAAATATTGAAATGGGGAAAACTATGTCGTGGTACATGTCATGGTTGGAAGAGTATTCTACTCTTATGTGCTATTACTGGTGTTTTTTTTGCTCAATTTTAAGTGTTGTTCGTAGGTGTGTTTGCAGGTTTTTGCAATGGAGGGGATGGGTGGATGATGTGATGGCTGCTATTTTGTTTTCAGGAAATACACTATAACAATTTTTTAAAACCATTGGTAAAGTGTATTTTGATAATAGTTTTACCAATGGTTTGAATAAACCATTGGTAATATACTATACCAATGGTTCAAAATAGTTGGTAATGTGTATTTCCAGAATATATTTAGCAACGATTTTAAAGAACCATTGGTAATACTATATACCAACAGTTTCTCAATTAATGGTAAACTATATGTAAACTATATATCCTAATGGATTATTAACCATTGTTATAAATATATACCAATGGTTTCTATAAAATGGTTGGCATACTGAAGGTTACTCTTCTATATACCAACGGTTAGAGGAAAACTGTTGGTACAGGCCTTTCGCAATGGCTTACTTACCAACGGTTTGCAAAATTGTTGGTATATAGTATACCAACATTTTTTATGCCTATTCCAACTATTTGAAACCGTTGGTATATATTGTATTTCTAGTAGTGAGTTTTGGATCCCTGTAACTTGGGACTATTGTACCGATTTGTAACATAAGAATGATGCTCACTTGATGTATTTAAAATGTTTATTCTATTTTTATAAATTCTTTACATTCCTTGAGAATTTATAAAAACTGTTTTATATAAATTTTTATTTATTCCATTTTGTGAAAAGTGTCGTTTATGTAAAGTATCCTTTGATTAAAGGTAAATTACATATTTTTAAATGAATTTACAATAATTCAAATATGAAGTATGATTTTATAATGTATTTCCATCTCATAATTTATTTAAAATTTTTTGTTTAAATAATATATTGTAAATGCTAAACAAGTTTACATTAAAAATTAAAATCACATTATTGGTTAAATTGATATTGGAATCTTGTTATGGAATCTTTGGTCAAATCCTACTGGTATTTGATCACACCCTACTTGTGCCTTTATTTGTTTGTAGATTATATCATTTTGTGTTCGAGTAATGGAAAAGTATCTCTTGGAGGTGGATCTATCTGTTGAACATTAGACATGGTGAGTTGTGTCCTTTGGGACTTGGGAAGTGTTTACCTATTTTTTTACTTTGGTTTTAGTGATTTAGGATTTATTTCCCATTTTACTGCAGGTACATTAGTCCCAATGGATTTCCATTTTTAAGTATACTTTATTTTTTCTTTTATTACTGAAATTGTTATTGAAAAAAAACATTCTCACTTCTAGTTTTTATAATGTTAGGTGCTACCCACCGACCCATGGGGATCAGGAACACCCTTAGAGCTACATAAAGACCGGATCAGTTATCGAGTTACCATGTTATGCGATGCGGTTCATGAAATATAATTATATATTTAGTTCTAGGAGTGTAAAAGGAATCACATTGTATCGAGGAGGCAGTAGTCCACATGTCCACAAACTACGTTATCACGTTTTAAGTATGTGAAAGGGTAATAAAAGAAAATCATATATTATATTTCTAGAAACGAATTTATGTCACGACCTGTCCTCGGGGCCCATGCCGTGACTACCGCAAGCCCGCCTTCCATAGGCCAGGGGTTGGCGACTAGCACCAAGGAGTAAATCCCGGAAAAAGGGAAGGCATTGCCTTTGAAAAGTAAACAAGCACCACAGAGTAATCAAGCGGAAAAGTAAACACTAAGTAAAAACTGTAACAAGTTGTGCTGAAAGTAAAAGGGGCCGAAAATACAAGCCCAAATGTAAAGTACAACTGAAAGGGAAAAACAGCAACTGAAAAGAAAAGCCGCAGCGTCGAGACATCCTCTGGAAGCCCCACCTGAAGGGTGGGTACAGATAACCTCCACAGCTCCTCGGTCCAGCCGTCTGCTCCGAGTACGTCCCGCCCAGTGGTCCACCTCCAAGTACCGTCCTGCTCCGCAAGCCTCCACCACGATCAGCGATGTCCGTCGTCTGCAACCAACACAACGAAGTGCGGGCAAAGCCCATGTAGGGGTGAGTATAAGTTACTCAGTAGGGACCTCGAGACCCCCGAAGGTCTCCTGAAATCCACAAAGGATAAACCACAAGGAAAGATACAATCACGAAGTAACATCTGACACTGCTTAGGTATATGCCCATACATATACCTAAGTAATCAATTTCTGTTCGGCTCCAACACCCAAGCCCAAGCACAACCCAGTCCACACAGGAAAGCAAAACGTAAACCCACACAGGATAGCACAACACAATACACAAAGCAGAGTAAACAGTAAATCCACACAGGATAGTTCAACACAATCCACAAAGGAGAGTAACACAGGATTCATCTCACACAGGTATACTTCTTGTATGACGATAATGATGATCACTGATCCATCTAAGTCATCGGACCCACAAAGGATCGATAGGTACTAACCCCCGCAATGACCCACACAAAATCAGACCCACACAGGATCAATAGGTAACTAACCCCTGTAAAGACCCACACATGATCGGGCCTACACAGGACCTGTAGGCGCTGGCTCACATAGAACCGCTGAGCGCTGACCCACATAGGATCAGATCCACACAGGATCTGTAGCACTGATCCACGTAGGATCGCTGCGTGCAGTAGTCGTCACAGTTCACTAGGGATCTCTGCACAGTCGTCGTCGCAGTCCACTGAGGATCAATGCACAGTCGTCGTCGGAGTCCACTGAGGATCTCTGCACAGTCGTCGTCAGAGTCACAGCCAGCACTAGGGTTCCCGCACACAGCAAGCTCGTTCGAGAGGGTCCGCTCCACGAGCCAAGATACTGATACATCAACTGACACAAAGTCTGAATTTGATGTATCTAAAAGTTCTGTATCGTCAATAGGAACTCAACGCCGCAGACGGCACGTCAATCGGACGCCCGGTCTGAGAGTTATTGGCTTTTTCGTTCCAGGGGCCTGGTTGGTTTTTAAGGCAAAACCAACCCGACCGTACTCCACCTGCGTCCAAACCTCGGGCGGAGTGAGCCAAAAGATCCTTCACACTTAGAGGAATTCAACGAAGTTGACGGCACGTCGATCGGACGTCCGAAGCTCAAGATATGAGTGTTTCCGCTCCGAGGGCCCAGTTGGTTTTGTGTACGAACCAACCCGGCTGAACACAAAGTAATCCGAAACCTTGAGTGCGATATACCGAAATGACCATCTCGATCCAAGGATCGCATTTCCGCTTACGGTGCGTCGTTCAGAGGCTCGTAGATCATGTTACGGGAAAAAGACCGAAACGGTCCGAAGACGGGGGGTTTGGGCCCGGGCCGACCCCCCCTGGGTCAGCCGAACTGGGTCGACCCGAACCGGGTCGACCCGACCCGGTCTGACCTGGCTGGACCCGGTCCGGCCAGGCCAGGGCGCGGCCCGGCTTGGCTCGGCCGAGCAGCATGGGGGGCTCGCTGCCCTCGCGTGACAGCACTGCGGCCCCCGCGGGGGGGGGGGGGGGGGGGGGGGGCCCTTGTCAACGCACGCAGCAAAGGCCGCGTCCCGCGTGTGTGTCGAACCAGCGCGGCCGCGGGTCCGCTGGCGCCGCCGGTGGCTTCGGCGGGCCACCAGAGTTGCTCCGGTGGTCCGTTTTCCTTCCCTTCTCTGCCGCTGTTCCTCCCGGGTTCCGTTCTTCACTATGGAATCATCAAATCGCCCTTGCGTCACGTTTTGTCGTCGCCCGCCAAATTCGCACAACAACGAAGAACTGCGGAGGGTTGTCGGGCCGTGTTCGTTCGGCACGCACCCTCCGCGTTAGGCAATAACAACCAGAGAGAAATAATCAACATATCAAACAACAATTTTAATGAATTAAAATTGTTCCTATTAACCGGGTTCTTCATTTTAAAAGAGACGTTCACGGGAATATAAAACATTCAATAAAACCCCTACCTCGTCAAGTGTCGCACGCGCATTCTTCGCGGAATTGTTCGTCGCAGAAGGAGGGAACTGTCGCGTCATTGCGGTATCTGGCGTTGCGTCGACGAAATCTGAGGACCAAGAAACAACAGATTTAATTTTTATAATTAAATCCATATTGAAGTTATAATCCACAAAGAAATTAAAGAACCGCCATCTCTCACCTCAACGGATGATCGAAGATTTTGTCGCAGAGGAAGAGACGTCGCAGAAGAACGTTGCGGGAAAGGAAACGTCAGCGTCGCGGCACACGGTGTTGCGTCATCGATTTCCGCGGGATCGACATTCTTCGTTGAAGGTCGGCGTTCTTCGCGTTCTTCGCGTTCTTCGCGAAGAAGGAGGAAGATCCTTAGAGGTTCTTTAAAGGTTTAACACAACATTTCAATAGGAGGGTGTGTTGGCCTTATTTTATTAACATGCCAACAAAACGAAAACATGTTAAGAAACGAATGAAATTAATTCATTGAATTAATTTCAACGAATAAACCGCCCATTTAATTCATGAATAAAACCGCCCAATTAAATGGTGCGTTAAGAAATTAAGAAAATGCGTCAGTTGACTTCATAATGACAGGTTTTCGCGGGTGCGTTACTTAGTGAAAAAGAAACGGTTGGGCTCGTGCGGGCCCCACCTTACAAATATCCTACCAAGAGGGTAGGATATTTTTGGATAGCACCCTATCCGCATCAACTCAGCTTAAGCAGCTTTAAGTGGATTCAAGTGGCTTCCAAGTGGCTTAATTGAAATAAAATAAAGTTTGTCGAACAATTTATTTTATTTCTTAACTTTAAGCCCAAAAATTAAAAACCACACCTGAGAAAACACAACTCTGGAAGAGGCGTTTCTAAGCAAATACCGGCGCTGCGATTCCATCGGTGCCCTCAGAATTCGATTCCGAGCACCGGTTCAAAAGTTAGAAAAACCTGCTCGTCTGTTCACTGAACGTACCCGAGCCAAACTTCAGAAAATGATTCCGAGCACACCAGGCCTCGGAATTAGGTGTCGTCAGAAACTGCGTTCTTGTAAAAATCCAAAGAAAATTAAGAGAAAAAAATTCCTTGAATTTTTCGGGTCTTTACATTACTCCCACCTCAGGGCTTTACGTCCCCACAAAGATACATCATAAACTGGGGAAAAAAATATGGGTACTGAGCACGCATCTGAGACTCCCGCTCCCAAGTGCTCTCCTGGAGGTTCCTATGCTACCATCTGATGCACACTAGAGGAATCAATCGTCCATGTAGGACCTGCTCTTGTCGATCCTCGATCTCCACCGAGACCTCCGTAAAAGTATCCTCATCATCAACATCCAGCTCCCCATAGTCAATGATATGCGTCGGGTCGTGCACCTATCTCCTCAGCTGAGATACGTGGAAGACGTCGTGCACCCTGTGCAACTGAGGTGGTAGAGCCAGGTGATAAGCCACCTCGCCAATCCTGCTGATGACCTGGAATGGTCCAATGAAGCGTGGATACAGCTTTCCGCCTCGGCCAAATCTCTATAAACCACGTCGAGGTGAGACACGCAAGAAGACGTGGTCGCCATCCTTGAACTCTAGTGGCCTCCGCCTCCTATCAGCATAAGACTTATGCCGGCTCTGATTTGTCCTCATCCACTCCTGGATGACCTGGAACTTCTCTGTCGTGGCCCGGACCATCTCTGGTCCCACGAGTGCTGACTCCCCAGGGTTAGTCCAGCACAAAGGAGATCTGCAAGGTCTGCCGTACAACGCCTCGTATGGTGTCATCCCGATGGTGGAGTGGTAGCTGTTGTTGTACGTGAACTCCACCAAGAGTAGGTGATCCTCCCAGCTGCGTCCAAAGTCGAGGACACATGCGCGGAGCATGTCCTCGAGAGTCTGAATGGTCCTCTCCGTCTGACCATCCGTCTGAGGGTGAAAGGCGGTGCTCATACGTAGCCGCGTCTCGAATGCCTCCTGCAACCCCTTCCAAAGCTGGGAAGTAAAGAGAGCATCCCGATCAGAGATGATAGACGATGGCACACCGTGAAGCCGTACAATCTCCTGAACGTAGAGATGCCCCAAGCTCTCCACTGAGCCCTACTCTCTGATGGGTAAGAAGTGTGCCGACTTGGTGAGTCGGTCAACAATCACCCAAATGGAGTCGTGACCTCTGGAAGTGTGTGGAAGTCCAGTCACGAAGTCCATAGATATCCCGTCCCACTTCCACTCCAGGACCTCCAAGGGTTGTACCACGCCTGCTGGTACTTGATGCTCTGCCTTCACCTGCTGGCAGGTGAGGCATCGAGAAACGAACTCTGCCACAACCTTCTTCATGCCCGGCCACCAATGCTGTCGTCTGAGGTCCTGGTACATCTTCGCCACTCTAGGATGTACTGCCAAAGTAGAAGTGTGAAACTCTCTCAGCACCTCCTCCCATAAAGCAACTGGTACCAAGGTACGTCCTCTGAAAAGGACGTCGTGCTCTGCTCCAAGGGAGAAACCATCAGGTGCCTATCCCGAGGATATCTGTGTACGCCGTGTCTCATAGTCAGTGTCCCCACATTGTGCCTCTCTGACCCATTGTAGAAGTAGAGGAGAGACTATGAGAGAATGAAGGAAGACTACTCCGTCTTTATCCACGAAGGATATCTGCAAGGCAGCTAGCTGCTCTGTCGCTTCCTCAAGTAGCTGAATTCCCATCCTCCTGCTGAGGGAATCGGCTACTACGTTCCCCTTTCCAGGAGTATAGACTATCTCAAAGTCATAGTCCTGGAGGAACTCGAGCCATCACCAATGTCTCAGATTCAGGTCCTTCTGAGAGAAGATGTACCTGAGACTCTGGTGGTCAGAAAAGACTGTAAAGCGCTCGCCCATCAGATAGTGCCGCCAAGTCTTCAGTGCGAAGACCACTGCTGCTAACTCCAGGTCATGGGTAGCATAGTTCTTCTCATGCGGACTCAACTGACATGATCCATAAGAAATCACGGCCCGCTCCTACATCAGGACACATCCGAGTCCTGTCCTTGATGCATCGCAGTAGACTACGTATCCAACTCCCTCCTCAGGAAACCTCGAGATAGGTGCGCTGGTCAATCTCTGTCTCAGCTCCTGGAAGCTCTGCTGACATCTGTCTGACCACACAAAGGGTTTACCCTTCTTCATCAAAGATGAGAGTGTCACCGCAACTCTGGAGAAGTCTGGCACAAATCTGTGATAGTGTCCGGCTAGACCCAAGAAACTCCGAACCTCTGTCACGCTCCTGGGTGGCTCCCAAGCTAGCACTGCCTTGGTCTTTGCGGGATCCACTGCAACTCCGGCCTCAGAAATGATGTGCCCCAAGAAGTGGACCTCATGTAACTAGAACTGGCACTTTGAGAGCTTTCCATAAATCTGGTGCTCTCTGAGTGTGTCTAGTACAACCCGCAAGTGGTAGGCGTGCTCCTCCTCCGTGGTCGAGTACACCAAAATGTCGTCGATGAAGACCACGACAAATAAATCGAGGTATGGCTGGAAGATCCTATTCATGAGGCTCATGAACACTGCTGGAGCATTGGTTACACCGAATGGAATAACCAAGAACTCATAGTGGCCATACCGACACCTGAAGGCCGTCTTCTGCACGTCCTCCTCTCGAACTCTGAGCTAATGATAGCCTGACCTGAGGTCTATCTTCGAGAACCACCGTGCTCCCTTGAGCTGATCGAAGAGGTCATCAATCCTCAGTAGCGGATACTTGTTCCTCATTGTCACCTGGTTCAGGTGATGATAGTCGACACACAGTCGCAAGCTCCCGTCCGCCTTCTTGGCGAACAATATCGGGGAAGCCCAGGGTGAAACACTGGGTCAGATCAACCCCTTGCCCTGCAAGTCCTCCAACTGTACCCGTAGATCTCGAAGCTCGAAGGGGGCCATCCGATATGCTGGAGTCAAAATCGGGGTTGTCCCGGGGTACAGATCAATATAAAAGTCTACCTCTCTGTGAGGAGGTAGCCCTGAAACGTCGTCGGGAAAGACGTCCGCATACTGATCCACCACTGTAGGAAAACTAGGACTCTGCACGTCAACTGCTCCTAGGATGAGGCTAGCCAACTGATGAGTGATGGGCTGTCCCCTCCTCTGCAAGAGTCCCTCCTGTGCTGCAAAGGCTCCCTTCTCACCGGTGAAAGTGAACCTTCTCTCGTCGGTGCGCACACATTACACCTTGCGCCTAAAACAGTCAATCTGAGCATGGACTGTAGATAACCAATCCATGCCCAAGATGACATCGTAAGGCCTCGACGCCGCTTCAAGAAGATCTCAGCCGAAGCTCTCGCCTCCTAGAGTAAGCTCACACTATCAGCACCAGTGCGTAATCATCGAGTCTGCTCCCGTAGGAGTCTCTAGCCGTAAGGATCGAGCCAACGTCTCTGTTGGAATCTCCGAGCTCCGAACAAGGGCAGCGGCTATGAAAGAGTGACTCGCTCCTGTGTCTATAAGAACTGCAGAAAGGGTGTAATAGACACAGATCATACCTCGAATCATCTCTGGCACGCCATGGTCGTAGGCCTCCGCTGCCTGGAGCTGTGCCTGTCTCTGCCCACCAGCTCCCTGTGGTCGGGGCGGACCTCCCGGTGGTGGTGGTGGCAGAGCCTCAAAGTGTCGCCCACCACCTACTGCTCGGCCAGTTCCTCTACCTCGTCCGCCTCCTCCCTACGGACTGCCACAGTTGACCCTCTGCCTCTTCCTGGGTGGCCCCTCCACCGTCTGTTGCTCCTCGGTATGGCGGGTCAGGCAGTCATGAGCCATGTGGCCCTGCCCGCCGCATGCGTAGCACTGCCTGCCTCTCGAAAGACTGGCTCCGCGCTGTGTGCCCCGCACTGCTGAGCCAGTGTCCTGAGGTCTTCTACGAGAGGGTCTGGTCTTCCTGGAACCCTAAGTCATCCATCGGCTACCTGCTGCCAAAGACTCCACTACTTGCCGCCCTGTGGTGGGTCTCGCTGCTGAAGTAGACTCAGCAAGAAAGCTCTCGATCAGAAGGGCTCGCTCCAGTACTCCTGCCTGGGTCGGGATGCTGAGGGAGATCAGTGATTCCCTAATCTCGTGTCTCAAACCCTGCTCAAAGGGTCGGGCCTGGAAGAATGGGTCCCGTACCATATCTGTCGAGTAGCGAGAAAGATCGGTAAACCTCGCCGCGTACAGGGCGACCGTCAAGCTGCCCTGCCGCAGCTGAAGAAGCTCCTGAATGCGCACCGCACGGAGGGTGGCTGGGAAGAACTCTAAGAGGAAGAGGCTCTTGAAGTCCGTCCAAAGAAGATATGCCTCATCGTGCACTAGGAGCATCAAGCTCCACCATCGGCCCGCTTCTGTGTGCAGTAGGCTCGCCGCGAGGATCACCATGAGGTCTGCTGGTGTCCTCACAAGCCTGAAAACCCGTACAACCGCCTCCAGCCAGTCCTCGGCTTCCTGGGGGTCCGTCTCCCCACGAAACCTGGGTGGTCGCTGGCGCTGGAACTCGTGCAGAGCTCCGAGGCGACGTACATCGTCAGCGGTCAGTGCTGGAAGCATCGGGGGCTTCATGGGTAAAGGTACCGCCGGTGCCTCTGCTGTCAACGAGCCCTATACCGAGGCCTCATCACTCGGTGGGCTGTCGTCGCACTCTACTCTCGGAACCATAGCTGTCTGTCGTCGTGGGGCCATCCTGAAAAGGAAACAAGCGCGCCACGGTTAAAACAGTATACCTGGTGAGCTGAAACAAGTAATCACAAAGAAAACATGAAACACACATGCAATCAATGTTTTCGTGCATTAAGTCGGAAATCAGAAGTCAGGGTCCTGGTGTACGGATACGTCAGCCGCCGCACCAACAGTGGACTCCCTGGACTGATAACCACACCCAATACGCTAAACACTATTGCTTCACAAAGAAGAAAGATCAGAGTCTGCGGTAGAACCGACAACCTCTGATACCAATTTGTCACGACCCGTCCTCGGGGCCTGTGTCGTGACTACCCCAAGCCCGCCTTCCATAGGCCAGGGGCTGGCGACTAGCACCAAGGCATAAATCCCGGAAAAAGGGAAGGCATTTCCATTGAAAAGTAAACAAGCACCACAGAGTAAGCAAGCGGAAAAGTAAACACTAAGTAAAAACTGTAACAAGCTGTGCTGAAAGTAAAAGGGGCCGGAAATACAAGCCCAATTGTAAAGTACAACTGAAAGGGAAAAATAGCAACTGAAAAGAAAAGCCACAGCGTCGAGCCGTCCTCTGGAAGCCCCACCTAAAGGGTGGGTACAGATAGCCTCCACAGCTCCTCGGTCCATCCGTCTGCTCCGAGTATGTCCCGCCCAGTGGTCCACCTCCAGGTATCGTCCTGCTCCGCAAGCCTCCACCACGATCAGCACTGTCCGTCGTCTGCAACCAACACAACGAAGTGCGGGCAAAGCCCATGCAGGGGTGAGTATAAGTTACTTAGTAGGGACCCCGAGACCCCCGAAGGTCTCCCGAAATCCACAAAGGATAAACCATAAGGAAAGATACAATCACTAAGTAACATCCAACACTGCTTAGGTATATGCCCATACATATACCTAAGTCATCAATTTCCATTCGGCTCCAACACCCGAGCCCAAGCACAACCCAGTCCACACAGGAAAGCAAAACGTAAACCCACACAGGATAGCACAACACAATCCACAAAGGAGAGTAAACAGTAAATCCACACAGGATAGTTCAACACAATCCACAAAGGAGAGTAACACAGGATTCAGCTCACACAGGTATACTTCTTGTATGACGATAAAGATGATCATTGATCCATCTAAGTCGTCGGACCCACAAAGGATCGATAGATACTAACCCCCGCAATGACCCACACAGGATCGGACCCACACAGGATCAATAGGTAACTAACCCCCGCAAAGACCCACACAGGATCGGGCCCACACAAGACCTGTAGGTGCTGGCTCACACAGAATCGCTGAGCACTGACCCACACAGCATCGGATCCACACAGGATCTGTAGCATTGATCCACGTAAGATCGCTGCGTGCAGTAGTCGTCGCAATCCACTGGGGATCTCTGCACAGTCGTCGTCGCAGTCCACTGGGAATCTCTGCACAGTCGTCGTCGGAGTCCACTGAGGATCTCTGCACAGTCGTCGTCGGAGTCGCAGCCATCACTAGGGTTCCCGCACACAGCAAGCTCGTTCGGGAGGGTCCGCTCCACGAGCCGAGAGGCTGATACATCAACTGACACAAAGTCCGAAGTTGATTTATCCAAAAGTTCCGTATCGTCAACAGGAACTCAACGCCGCAGACGGCGCGTCAATCGGACGCCCAGTCTGAGAGTTATTGGCTTTTTCGTTCTAGGGGCCCGGTTGGTTTTTAAGGAAAAACCAACCCGACCGTACTCCACCTGCATCCAAACCTCGGGCGGAGTGAGGCAAAAGATCCGTCACACTTAGAGGAATTCAACGAAGTCGACGGCACGTCGATCGGACGTCCAAAGCTCAAGATATGAGTGTTTCCGCTCCGAGGGCCCGGTTGGTTTCGTGTACGAACCAACCCGGCCGAACCCAAAGTAATCTGAAAACCTTGAGTGTGATATACTGAAACAACCGTCTCGATCCAAGGATCGCATTTCCACTGACCGCACGTCGTTCGGAGGCCCGTAGATCATGTTACGAGCAAACGACCGAAACGGTCCGAAGACGGGGGGTCTGGGCCCGGGCCGACCCGACCCGACCCCCCTGGGTCGTCCGAACCGGGTCGACCCAACCCGGTCTGACCCGGCTGGACCCGGTCCGGCCAGGCCAGGGCGTGGCCCGGCTCGGCCGGGCGGCCGAGCAGTGCGGGGGGCTCGCTGCCCCCGCGTGACAGCACCGCGGCCCCCGTGCGGGGGGGGGGGGGGGGGCGAGGGCGACCTTGTCAACGGACGCGGAAAAGGCCGCATCCCGCGTGTGCGCCGGACCCGCGCGGCCGCGGGGCTGCTGGAGCCACTGCCACTGCGCCGCCAGTGGCTTCCGCGGGCCACCGGAGTTGCTCCGGTGGTCTGTTTTCCTTCCCGTATGCGCCGCTGTTCCTCTCGGGTTCCGTTCTTCACTGCGGAATCATCAAATCGCCCTAGCGTCACATTTTTTCGTCGCCCGCCAAATCCCCAAAACAACGAAGAACTGCGGAGGGTTGTCGGGCCGTGTTCGTTCGGCCCACACCCTCCGCGTTAGGCGATAACAACCGTGGAGAAATAATCAACATATCAAACAACAATTTTAATGAATTAAAATTGTTCCTATTAACCAGGTTCTTCATTTTAAAAGAGACATTCACGGGAATATAAAACATTCAATAAAACCCCTACCTCGTCAAGTGCCGCACGCGCGTTCTTCGCGGAATTGTTCGTCGCGGAAGGAGGGAACCGTCGCATCGTCGCGGTATCCGGCGTTGCGTCGACGAACTCCGGGGACCAAGAAACAACAGATTTAATTTTTATAATTAAATCCATATTGAAGTTATAATCCTCAAAGGAATTAAATAACCGCCATCTCTCACCTCAACGGATGATCAAAGATTTTGTCGCGGAGGAAGAGACGTCACAGAAGAACGTTGAGGGAAATTAAATGTCGGCATCACGGCACACGGCGTCGCGTCGTCGATTTCTGCGGGTTCGGCGTTCATCGTTGGAGGTCGGCGTTCTTCGCGTTCTTAATGTTCTTCGTGTTCTTCGCGAAGAAGGAGGAAGATCCTTAGAGATTCTTTAAAGGTTTAACACAACATTCCAAAAGGAGGGTGTGTTGGCCTTATTTTATTAACATGCCAACAAAACGAAAACGTGTTAAGAAATGAATGAAATTAATTCATTGAATTAATTTCAACGAATAAACCGCCCATTTAATTCACGAATAAAACCGCCCAATTAAATGGTGCGTTAAGAAATTAAGAAAACGCATCAGTTGACTTCATAATGATGGGTTTTCGCGGGTGCGTTACTTAGCGGAAAAGAAACGGTTGGGCTCGTGCGGGCCCCACCTTACAAATATCCTACCAAGAGGGTAAGATATTTTTGGATAGCACCCTATCCGCATCAACTCAGCTTAAGCAGCTTTAAGTGGCTTCAAGTGGCTTCCAAGTGGCTTAAGTGAAATAAACTAAAGTTTGTCGAACCATTTATTTTATTTCTTAACTTTAAGCCCAAAAATTAAAAACCACTCCCGAGCAAACGCAACTCCAGAAGAGGCGTTTCTAAGCAAATATCGGCGCTGCAATTCCATCGGTGACCTCATAATTTGATTCCGAGCACCGGTTCAAATGTTAGAAAAACCCGCTCGTCCGTTCACTGAACGTACCCAAGCCAAACTTCGGAAAATGATTTCAGGCACACTGGGCCTCAGAATTAGGTGCCGTCAGAAACTGCGTTCTTGTAAAAATCCAAAGAAAATTATGAAAAAAAAAATTTCCTTGAATTTTTCGGGTATTTACAATTTATTTCATGAATATTATATGTTTTATGTCACACGTTATTAATTAAAATTATATTTTATACATTCCATGTATATTGTGAACAAATCACATCGCTTTGGGTAGTACACACTTCTACAAAACATGTTATCGTATTTACACAAAATGGAATGTATAAGGATATGTGGTTTAAAAGAAATAAATAAACTTATTGATATAATAAATATCATATATAAAATATATAAATCCATTTTCCATCATAATAGAAACTATGAAAGTTGGTAAATGAAAAATGAACAATCATCGTTTCATGAGTCGTTGGTTTTCCTTACAGGTAAAGTGTATGTTCGTTATCTATTAGATGGATGTGTTTGTTAGTGTATATAAAAAACATATCATTAAAAATTACTAGTTTATTAAGGATACTATATTTTTTATATAAAATTTTAGCAATAATGTTTAATGGGGTGAATAATTAAAATAAAACTAAAGAGGTTAAGGAAATATGTTACCTCTTAATCGAGTAACTTCTTTTGGTTTGTACCAAAAGGCTTCCATGGTTGGATTTTTGACCAAGGTGATGCTTATAGTTTGAGGGGAGGTATGTTTAGGAAATATTTTGGCAGATATTGGTCAATAAAAATTTTCTTGATATGTGTGAGGAAGTGGGAGGATATGAGGCCTTTTATAGATGAGGAGGAGTGGCACTCTTGTAATATTTTTACAAAGGAATTCCATACATGCTTTTCACATTGAAAGTGGCTCCAATAAAAGAAAAAATTAGATAAAAGATATTATAGGGTCTAAATATTACCATCCAGTGGCATTTAGACAAGTTTCTAGGTAATTTAGACCCTTACGTTAAAGGTTAGACCCTTATTAAGCTTAATTTTACCTTAATCAATGTAAGTAATTTTAATTACTTCCACTAATATTTTTTGGTTAAAAATAAGTAGAGATTATTAAAAATTATAAACTATGATGATTAGAAATATCTAATCTATTTTTTTAAATTCCATTCACAAATTTGGTAGAAATTAATTTAAATTTAATCTCGCAGACGGGACGACAATACGGGTTTTTAAAGTAGAAGCATCAGAATGTTTGCTATGTTTTTATAGTAAATTACAATGTGAAAAAGATTAAAATGTCCTAAATTTGGTTAATTTATAAAAATATTATCTAATTAAACTTTAAAACTAAATTAAAATATAATTTAACCTTATAAATAAATCAGATGAAAAATTAGTTTTGAATTAAAATTTAGTAATTTTCACTATTCATTAAAAATGAAATTTCACAAAAAAATTCCAAAAATTACATTAACCCAATTTTTATATTTCCCTTTCAATTACTATAGTTATATTAAAATATATAATATATAAAAGGGTAATAATTGGATTTAAAAATTCTTCTTTATTAAAAGGTAGTAAAAGTGTATTAATTACAATATACGTTTTTATATGTAAAATTGTGTTTATTACAATATAATGTTTATCAAATATATTGGATGAATATAAAAAAATATTTTATTGAATATTATTTATATATTACATTAATTTTACTTATTAATTATATGTAATTTAATTTATTTGGGTAAAATAGATTTGTGAGCATAAAAATAGTTTTCTTTTAAAATATCATTTTTATACTCAATGGTTTCTTATATTCATTTCTAATTAATTTCTAACTAATGATTTCATTTTATATTTATTTAAATCTTAATTTTCATAAGTTATTTATTATTATTCATAACTACAAATTTAATTGATAATTTATATCTTATTATATTTTTTAATATATTATTTTTCGATAAAACTTGGTCTTGCATGTAACACAATCCATAGAAGAAGGTCACTCTTGCGTGTAATGCACACTAACATGGTGTTGTATGTATTGAAATATATAGAATCTATTTTAAATATAAAATATATTATAAAGTCTTCAGATATAATATTCTCATATGTGATTGGAATCGTGTGTCATACATGGTATTAAATATAAGTTTCTTACTTTATAATTTTGGGGTGTTACAAATGAATTTATAGGTGGTTATAAAATCAATACCCATTTTCTAGTAAAGTAATTATATGTTTCAAAAATAATTTTTTCTTTAAAAAAGATTTTTTTTCTCTTAATGATAAAATATTATAATTCTTTTCCGGAACATATATAAGTTTAATTTTATTAAAATGATATCATTTTTGAAATCATCGAAACAAAATTGTCTTAAGGTGTAATTTTTTGATTTTTTGGAAAATATTGATTCTCTAATGAATAGTAAAAAATAAATAATTTTATTGAAAAATATAATTTTCATTCATGAATTTTAAAAGTCTCATTTATAATGTAATTTAGAAATAATGTTATATATATTTTATTATGAATAATCCAATTAATTTTATTGGAAAAACTTTTATGATTTAATTGATATGAAAACAAATTTTACATAAAAAACATTTTTCTAAAAAATTTCCTTTCATTACGATTTGGGAAATGATTTTAAATTAAATTATTCCACTTATTGATTTTAAATTTGAAATAATGGATTGCATATTTGGAATCATGAGGGTAAAAGTTCCTAAATAATCACTTTTTTATTCAATAATAATAGTAACTATCATAAAATTTATCACCACATAAAATAGAGAATTTGGTTAATCATAGTTAAAAATAACTGATTAGATTATAATATTTCATATTAATAATTATTAGATGAATGTAATTAGACCCTATCAAATTATTATTAAAAAATATTATATTTAATGGACACTTCCCCTGAAAATTATTAATATGAATATTTAAATTAATGAAAGTAACTAATTTTCACTCTATTAGTTAAAAATATATATTATGTATCCTCATAGGGAAAAAAAGAAAGATATGAAATAATATCAATTTCTGTTATGTGAAGAATGAAAATATATTAATTATTAGAATTTATTTATAATTTTGAGTGATTATAAAATTACCATAAATTCTTGCACAATGCTAATACAAAATTTATTCAAATATTAGAAAAATATAATAAATGATATTAACAATTCCCAAACACTGAGGATAAAGAAATTAATGAAAGAAGAAAAATATCTTGTTGTTGAAACTGCATTGAAAGATACAAAATGAGAACAACTTTGGATTATTGACAGTGGGTGTTCTTCCAAAATGATAGGAGGCATGAAATTTTTGAAGAATGTTAATGATTTTAAATAAGGAATGATGATATTTGATAATGATAAATCCCTGAAATTAAAACATATTGGATCAACTATTATTGGAAAAGAAAAAATAAAATCCAAAAAAATATTGTATGATGACGGGTTGAAACACAATATACTAACTGTTTCACAATTATGTGATGAGGGTAACAAAGTTATCTCTAGGAACGATGGTTTTGTTATGAAGAATAAATAATATAGAAATATTCTCACAAGAGGATAACATATAAAAGGGAAATTTTTTCAGGTTGATGAAATAAAAAAATATTGTTACACGGGTATTATAGAATAGAATCATTTATGGCATAGAAGATAGTGAATAATGGGGAAGAAGAAAATGATCCATATATATAATAGAAACATTATCTTAGACATTCCAAATTTTCTAATAATAATAGATTTATGTTTCACTATTTTCTAGATTGGAACGATTACAATCTTAGTGCATAATAAAGTTGAGATTTGTTCAAAACAACCCCTGGATCTGATTTATTCCGATATTTTTGGGCAATGGGGAAATAGTCAAAAAATGGAGATTAGTACTTCATCACATTCATTAATGACTTTACTCACTTTACTTGTGTTATGTATATGAAACATAAGTCATATTATTTGAAAATTATTAAAAGTTTCATAAGGAAAGTTGAAAAATAATGTGATTATTCTATGAAGAAATTGAGAACAGACAATGGTAGTGAGTACAGTAGTGAAGAATTTGAAATCTATCTAGAGAATCATGGACTTCATCATGAGTATAGTTCCCCATTAACACCTACAAAAATGGGGTTTCTAAAATAAAGAATGTAGGATTGGTGGAAATGGTAAGAATCATGTTACTTGAGCATGGCCTTTCTCGTTACTTTTCGAGGCAAGATATGAGAACTAGTGTTTATATTTAAAATAGATGTTTCTATAATCCTAAATCAGATATGACTCCATATGAATTTTTTTATGGAAAAACTCTATGTTTTAAATTGTTAATATTTTTTGGGAGTCCATGTGTTATAAAGAAGAAATGTTGAAACTTTGGTAAGTTTGAGTAAAAATGTGATGATGTAATCTTTCTTGGATATGCTCTGGAAGGAAGAGGTTACAGGTTTTTAAAAAAAGAAAAATTATGACTTTTGTATTTAGTTGAATTAAATGTAATTGAAAAGGAAGAGGAAAAACATTTTAGGAACACAATGAATTTGAGGACGTTTAAGGAGATAATTTAGATAAGGATACTGATAATATTATTCCTAATCAAGAAAAATAATCAGACTCGGCTATTTCAAGGGATGAGGATGATTTTTGAAAATTTCATCCATTTATAAAGAAAAACGTGGAAGATCATAATATAATATGTTATCAATATCAGAAGGTTAAAGAAAAAATAACAACAAATACTAATACACACACTTCTTTTTAATCAAAAGTGGAGTTGAATGATGTAAAATAAGCTTTTGAGAATCCGAAATGGGTTTATTCCATGAATGAGGATTTGAATTATATAGAAAATAATTACACATGGGAACTTATACCCAATCCTAAAAACAAGAACATTATTGGCACTAAATGGGTTTTCTGAAACAAGATGAATGAATAAGGTGAAGTTATAAGAAACAAAGCTATATGGGTATGTAAAGGGTATTAAAAAATTAAAGGTATTGATTTTGATGAAACCTTTTCTCCATTGGAAATACTTGAAATAGTTATATTATTTATTTTTATTTCTTAAAAACAAGGCTACAAGATCGTTCAAATGGATGTTAAACCACCTTTTTGAATAGTGATCTTAAAGAGGAAGTTTATATTACAAAAACCATGTGGATTTGTTGTTAGGAAAGACAAAAGTTATGAGTACTGATTGAAAATGGCTCAGTATGGCCTAAAACAATCTCTAAGGTCCTGGTATTCTAAATTGGATACATGCTTAAGGCATATGAATTTCATGAAAGGAAGAGTGTATTGTAAACTCTACCTCATATAAACTCAAAATTATTCATTAATTTTAATTGTTTATATTGATGACATTGTCTTTTCTAGGAATAATGAATGAATTTGTAACAGGTCAGAATAAAAAATGAAAAAGGTATTTGAAATGTTCATGCTGGGAGAAATGAAATACTTTATTGGGTTGCAAATACAATAATGGAAGTAATATATTTTTCTTTCTCTAGAAAAGTATTCCAAGAAACTTCTCAAGAGGTTTGGCATGGAAAACTTAAAACCTATTTCTACACCAATTTCCTTGTGAACAAAGTTGTCTAAATATTGATAAGGAAAATAAATTGATCAAAATAATTTCAAATTTTTATTGGAAGTTTGTTGTATTTGACTACATCAAGACCCGACATTAGTTATATTGTTACCTTAAGTCCAATATTGCAGAGTGATCTAAAAGAATAACATTTACATGCCAGAAAAAGAATTCTCAAATACATCAAAGGAACAATATAATTTAAAATCATGTGTTGAATCTCAAATAGTACTGATTTTTTGGGTATTCAGATGTTTATTGGGTAGGAAATATTGTTGATCGAAGATCCACATATGGTGTAGTATTATTTTTGGGAAAGAATTGTTTTAGTTGGAATTCAAAGAAACAACATTCCATGACTATCAGTATGGATAATGATGAGTATGTTACCTCCACTCAAGAAACTACACAACTTATGTGGATGAAAACTCAATTGGAAGGTTTACTTGTTTAAGTGATGTTACCCTTACTCTTGGGTAGTGATAATCAACATTCAATCAATCTCATTAGGAATCTAGTTCAAAATTCTTGTTCAAAACATATTGATTTTAAATATCATTTCAACAAAGATCATGCAGAGAATAATTAATTAATGATGGAATATGTTCCAACATTGGAACATATTACTTCCATTATATTGTATAGTCTATGAGGATAATTGTATTGTTTCAGAATTAAATAATTTGTATGCATGTAAAAAAGGAGTTGTGGGTAATCTTTGAATTCAGCATTGTTTTGTGAGTGTACTATTCTAACTACATCTTAGAGTGGTTGTAATAAAATAAATTGTTTTTCATTCCAATCAGGATGAGGAAAATCTAGGGTGGATGAAGAGTTGAGAATGGAAAAGAAAATGATTCTCCTGGCCACTATTTTTGGACATCATGGTTTTGTTTTCAATGATTATTGTTTCCTATAATGAGTTAGCTCACATATGCTTAAAATTATTGAAAATTAATCCATTACTTGAGTATACAAAGTTCATTGTTTGATGAAACTTTGTTGACAACAAAATCCAAAGGGGGATATTATTAGGACAAAGCTGAAGATAAAAGTGTGTTTTTTTCAAATTCTTCTTTTTGTTTTCACGAAAGTTTGTTTCAAGAAAGGAAATCACCTCAATTTTTTTCATTAAATTTTCATTTAATTCAATATAATAAGAATCATGTTTTCAAATGAATTTTACTCATATTTTATGAACAATCATAATCATGTTGTCAATCATAATGAGAATAAGTTGTTTTGAAGAAGTTGTTCTGATCAGACTCACCTCAGGTCTCATATGTGAAAATATTGTAATGAAGAAATTATCATTTTTTAATATGATAGAATTGGTCAAATGAAAGAGAAAGTATCTTGATGAAAGTAAATGGTCATCATATTCACTCTAAATTTGGTGTGAAAGAATTAGTTATTTTGATGTAGAATCGAAGTTGCTATGAATGCGATAAAATAAATGTGATGATGTATTGTTCATTCATATTTAATACAAATCATAACATAATTGGAGAACATGTGAAACAATATTGTTGAAGGAAGGAGAGAATAAGAGGTGGTGCTCATTTTTTTAGAAAGAACATATTAGGGTGAAATAAGAGTAAGAGATGGTGTCGATTTTCCACAGCATCTGATTAACTATCAAAAGGATAATATACATTTCGTACCCAATATTATTTTACTCAGGCTCCAGATGATTGAGTGTACCTAGAATGATCATACTCAGGATTAAGAAGATTGACCATACCTTGGATTATCGTACTCAGGCTCAAGATGATTGATCATACCCAGAATGATCATACTCAGTTCAAGGATCGTACTCAAGAGTGAGTTTCAAGTGGGTCAAGATAAGTAAAGAATAAGATGCATTGTATCTCAACTAATTAAAGAGAAAAGGTGAAAAAAATGAAGGAATTGATTTATATTCCAATTTGTTCAAGATCCTTGTATCAGAGTTTAATTTCTTTAAATTTACAATTGGTTCAAGAGAAGTAATGAAGAAAAGGATATGAATATATTTTTGATGGGGAGCCTAAAATTCTAAGATCAATTTTTATTTCTTCATTTATAATTTCAATTGGTATAAAGTTTTTTTTTTGAAGAAACCAATCAAACATTGTAATTGAAAATCAGACTCAGCAATTGAAATCAACTAGATATTTAAATTAATGTCTAAAAAAGGAGACTAAGATTGTAAAAGAATTGAGAATCCTCAAGGTGAGTTGAAAAAGTCAAAATGAACCCAATATTTAAGGTAAATATAGATTTGGGTGAATTTGTGTGAGTGTGAAATATTTTGGGATTCTCGCACAAACCTCTTGAGGGTCACCTATAAAAGGAAAAGTACTTTATACTTTCTGACTGTTGGTACTGTTCACTATAGTCAAGAGAGAATCAATGAGTTTTCTGTGAGATAGAGAAGATACTTGTGGATATTTGTTGAAGTCGTTATGATGGGAAGAAGACATAGGATAAGAGATGAGATTGCAAAAAAAATTTAGCAGATAATCATACTTAGTGGTTATCATATTAATTTGATTACCATTTTCAACTTGTCAAATGTATTCAATTGATCATCTTATCGATCTGGATTAATCGATTTTGGGGTTTTTGTTTTTAGTTCCTTTAAATAAGGAATAAAATTACTGAGTTTATTGGGATCATGAATTAAAGTGGTTTTAATTCATTTTTATCATATTCTAGAAAGCAAATCAGACTTCTTGAGTCATACTCAAAGGAATAGAACACAAAAAATGTGATAACATTTTACTTAGAAAATTCTAGGAATTTCATACCTCATTTTGGGTAATAAAATGAACAATTTTATTTTAATTAAATAAATTTATGGAATTTAATCGAAGAACATGTAACATGAGTTGTTACATAAACATTATATTACCCTATTTCTGGTAAGAGGTTGTACACACAATATTGTATTCAATTCAATGTGCTACACGAGTGTAAGGGAATATCCTACTGGTTGTAATCCAAGGATTGTTTTCTAGTGGATTGTATAGTATTGGATTGTCCCCAAACCATACTAAGGACGTAGCTATTCGTATTGAATAGTTAAGCCTATAAATTATAATGTTTCCATGTGTGTGGGAATAATTTTTTTCAGTGGGGAATTGAAATCATTACTAGGAGGGGATGGATGATTAATTTTCAAATGAAACATATAATAAAAATCATCAGTGATTCATCCCTCTCTCTCTCAATGACATAGTTACACAGACTGGGAACTTACAGTATTTTTTTATAAACAATATTTTGAATAATGAAATTATGTTTAATTTATTTAATGATTATCTTTATTGCTTGAGAATTATGGAGTTGTAAGAATTTATATGTATGGAATTAAAAAAAATCACCTATAGAGATTTTTTTCATAATTAAGAAAAAAAAACATACTAATGCGATATTTTGTTAATATAATTTCTGATATATTTTTTTCATAATGACATAAAAATGATCAAGTGTAAGGGTATTTGAAACCTAGTTTTTAATAACTTTATTTATTTGGTGAATTTAAATGCCAAATGTTTTTTATTATTCCAAAATATTGTATTTTTAAAATTAATTTTTGAAAATTGAAACATAATAGATGAATTAGATATGTTTATATAAATTTAATGAAACTAGTCAAAACATTTCCGAGAAACACACTTGCAACACCATGGGTCTTAATGAATTATATAATGATTATTGAGGCTA
This sequence comes from Viscum album, assembly GCA_963277665.1. Lineage (NCBI taxonomy): Eukaryota > Viridiplantae > Streptophyta > Magnoliopsida > Santalales > Viscaceae > Viscum > Viscum album. The sequence goes on from OY728146.1 coordinate 532,414,654, forward strand.
GGAAAATGGCCACAATTTGGGTAGTGATATAGATAAAATTGATTTTGAGAATTCCTTAAAGTGTCATGTCCTAGTTCTCCAATTGAATAACAATTGTTAGTGATCTCATGGTGATGAAATACTAACGTATATGATGATATATTAGAATCTAAAAATGACTCAAGGACCTCATTGTGAGATTATTTAATCCATAGAGAAATGTTATTTATTTAATTTTATAGATAGAGTTACAATGGTGTTTTGGATAATTTACCATCGTAGATTTAGAAAATCATTTATCTGTATATGTATTTTCTTCTCAATTAAGGGAGTTTTTCAAAGATTTCAGTTTTTTTACTGTTCTTTTTCATTCAAAATCAATGTGTTAAATATTTTTTCACCAAAATTATTGTATGTTTAAATTTCAAATTTTTTCATAATAATTATAAATTTAACTTATCCGTTATATTTATTATAATATAAATTCTGTATATATTTTTCTACCTAATGGTTATTGTGTATTCAATCATCAGTGACTAATTTTCTTAATAGGTGTTATATCAAGAGTTGATAAATGTGTTCAGGATTTACCAAACAAAATTAACTTCTAAATAATTATTTTTTTTAGTATTATATTGAAACATATTATTTTATAATATCATTGATTAATTATTTAAGAGAAATATTTGTTAAAGTAAGAAATCCATGATAACTAAATTAATTAATTTATGATCAATTATTTGAATTTTATTTTTTTATAATAAAGTTTTGTAATTTAGTTTAATTATGATTCTTTTATTACTGGGTTAAATAGAATCAAATTGATTAGATTAGTAATATTTTATTATAAAATATTTCAAATTATTATAATTAAAACCTAAAAAATATTTAATTCATTTATATTCATATGTGATCAAGCTTACATGTTTTAGAAAAATTACTCTTTAAAATTGTAGCCTTACTTATTTCTTTAATAATCACTTTAAATTAAGATTTTAGTATTTCCTTTGAAACTAAATCATACAATTTTCAATGATTTGATCACTTCGATAATTGGTGAACATGTTTTTCCAAGGGAATAACCATATACTAATTTACCCACTACATTATTTTAGTTTAATTCGAAAGAGGAGTTAATTATAAATTTCTTAACATAGTAAAACTTCTATGGGGGTTGATGATCAATGTTGACATGTCAAAACTCATTTTTTGTGAAATTTATTTAAAATTCTATAATTTAAATACTAATGTGTTTTATATATAATATCAATATAATTAAAATAATTTTTTTGAATATTAAATTAGTAAATGATCACTCAAACTATATAAAAATACAATAATTTATAGATTATGTTTCTTAGTAAGTGTACTCTTTAACCACACTATAATTTAGCAACATAGTTTGAATTATAATTTATCCTTCCTCAAGGCTCGTGTTATAAATGAACATGAGTATAGAAACTGTATTTTCATGGAGAATTTGGTTTTTTAAGAAAAATTATAAAAAAAATTCCCTTTAATTGGGGTGTTTAATGGGCCAGACTAGAGTGGGGTTGATCAGAGACTTCATTTTGTGAACATAAAATTATAAATTTATTCAGACCCACATTATATTTGGGCATATAAAACAAGTCTGGTTCATACTAAACAAGACAAACCCTAAGGAAAAACCTCAAAATATTAAAAAATTAAAAAAATACACAATTCATATGTTTAAAACTAAACCCTAATATCATGAAAAACTACTAAAAAAATGTCAAACAAGGCTTTAAATCTTGTAAAAAACTATATTCTTCTATGTATATAAATTCATATTAACCATGTCCAAACAAAACTTTTTACTAAATGAGTAAAAATGTACACTTTTTAATATTTTGAACCATTTAAAAAACAATAAAAAAAGTCATTACAATTTATAAAATCTAATATTGAATAATAAAACTAAAATAAATCTGTTCATATAACTTAATAATGTAAAATCGATGCATTATTAAGTATACATGAAAACATAAAACATTGACAAATAATGTTTTAAACAATTAAAATTTTCATCTATCAGTAGTGAATAGAATGCTCTAAACACCACCAAATGGTGTCTTATATCATTACATTTTAATAAAATGTATTTTTAAAGACAAAATAGTGTGTTATATTAAATATAATAAGTTTTCCCTTTACACCCATGAAAAACAATATAAAAGAAACTGAAAAATTCATAAAACATCTAAAAATACTTCTTACCAAAATTGATTTCTACCATTTAAAAAATTAAACCAATATAACCCAATAAAAAAATTAATTCAAAGCCTATATATAAAAATAAAATCCTAAACCTCTTATAAATCTAACCTAGATGAAATGGTATGATTAAAAAACTAATTTTAACATATTAAGAAATCCACTTAACTAAGGTAATCCTAACATAATAAGATTCAATGGCTCTATACATTTATACACCAAATAAAAAATAATAAAAATCAAGTGCGATAGACGCATAAACTCAATAAAGCCAAAATTAACATTACACATGATTTTTAAAATAACACATGAAAAGGTTAAATAACATGTGTACTAAAGTAAATTTAAAACACACTTCATATTTGTTATGTGAAACATCCAAATGGGAAAAGAAAGAAATATTTAAACAATAAATTATAACATATGAAGGTAAAATGAATTTCTATTTTCTTTTTAATTGAATCATAAATGTTTAGATAAAATTTATATTTATCCATAATTCATAGACTAATTCAAATATCATTTGAATCCTTTACTAAATCATCCTCATCCTCATATCTAGGTTGATATAAATCTTCTTCTTACCAAATTATAAAAACTTATACCATCAATTTAAAATAACACATATATTGAATTAAAGAACAAACATTTAAATAGTTATAAATATTACTGGTTGGTGTAAAACCATGGAGCCAACATCATGTTCAAATCAAGGCTTGATTTGTTTTTTGAAATAAGGTAATACCTATAGTTTATTTAAATCATATATTTCAGAGCAGTGACTAAAATAAATCTAAAAATGCACTATAAAAAATAAAACTTTTTGAATATTCCAATTTAAAGGAAATATAAAATTACAATGAAACAAAGAATAACATACCAGAGAAATATATAGATATTGTCTAAAAATAAATAAAATATATAAATATTATCGAAAACTAAATGAAATTCATAATTTTTTTAAAAATATTCCAAATTATTATAAATACATTTTTACTTATAAATTTAACAAATAAATAAAATAAACACTAGAAATCATCATAAATTTAAAATAGTATGAATTATCATGAAGATTAAATAGTATGTAAACAAAAATTTATTATTTGAAAAACTGATAAACCAATCAAGAAATATGATCTTACTAATATTTAATCATAAAATAAATGAAATTTAAATGTGAAAATAATTACCTATTGATAAAATGAAAGTCACAAATCATACATACAAGGCACCAGTGTTGAATTTCCTACGAATCTATAATTTCTGAAAATTAAAGAAAACTATTAATAAACTCTAAAAATAACAATGATGATTAAAATAATTATTATAAAAAAATTATATACATGAGATAGATTTAGAATTCAGGTAAAATGGGAGGGGGTCTTGGACAATGTAGGCCAGACAAACACAGTGGAGGCATGAGCATGGAAAAAAGTGAGGAGGTGAGGCATGAGACAACCAACGGTGGAAGGTTTTTAGTTATCAAAATTACTGAATCAAGGAGAGTAATTTGAGCGGGGTGGTGTAGAGATAGAGATAAGGGAAGCACAACATTGGTGTAGGGAGGTGCTACGAGGTGTTTGGGGTCTGACTCTAGCGCACGGGTGCAGGGTGAGTGGAAGAGCAACACAACCAGGAAAATGGATATTGTAGTTGGTGATCATAATGGAATCAGAGGAGGGTAGGATTAGGTGGTGATATGGGGTAGGGTTAGGTTTCCCTAAATAATTGTTTTACCCATAAACATGGACTTTTTTCCATTTCCATAAGCCAAACCTCTATAAAAATCCTCTTGATAATATATTTGATGTATTTTTCTATCAATGTTTTAGACTTAATTTCCCATTTGTTGATTATTCCTTATATAAAAAATATATCAACTCTTCATAGATATAAATTTTTGAAAAATGGTCCATATATATGTTCCTTATTTACAATATAATACTTCAGGATATATATATATATATATATTATTTATTTATTTATGGGTGGGAAACATCCAACTATAATAATCAAGAAAACTAAGAATAATATCCATGGGATGTTTCATAGTGATATGTAACATGGATGCAAAGAATAATTTGGGAAATTATTTTTTCCTAACTCATAAAGAACGATTGGGGAATATTAATGTATTTTTTCAAATTTATTTTTGTAAATATATAAGAAAAACATATCTCTATATAAATTATACAAATAATAGTCACCATATATTATTAATCCATATATCTCTAATGATTATATGAATAAAATCATATAAAAATAAATGATTATAATGAAAATTAGACATTTTTAGATTTAATTATCTAGTTTTATATTTTTTTATTTAATAATTTGGAACATTGAGACTTTGTAAGACATGTAATAATTATTTTTCCTAAAACATTTCTATTACGTAATAAACACGATGAAGTATCCATTAATTCATACCAATTAACATGGAATGTAGTTCATGATTATAATCTTAGTCTATTAATATTTTATAAGCAATTATTTCATCCATTTTATTTATCTTTATATTTATAATGGTTTTAAGAAAACATTTGTGGATATTTTATTTTCAATATGTGTCATTTTTAAACAATTACACAACAAATTTGACAACCAATATGGTTGAAAAACTATCTTTTGATATAAAAATAATGAGTATATTGATAAAAAATAATTATATTTATTTAAAATGAATGACCTATTTAAAAAAAATATACATTTTAACTATTATAATACTTCATGTCCTAAAATATTCTAATGTGGATTCTCTTTATTAACAAAATTATTAAAGTCTCAAAAATAATTTCAATGTGGATTTGTAAAGAGTCAATTTATTTATTATTTTTTTATTTCATGTTAAAATTTTTACAATTTATTTAAGAATATATGTTATTTTATATATTTTATCAATTTTAGTTTCATTTTTATTTTATATTAAATTTGGGTCAACTTTGGACTTTATTTGTGTTTAATAAGTATCCTTGATATTATTTGAAATATTTTTTTATTTCCTTTTATGGTGGGATTGTTACTAAAGAAATAAACTCACTAGATAAGTATTATTGTGAAAATATAAAACCTATGAAAAATTGAATAGAGAAATGGAAAGATAATAATTAGAAACAATTTTATACAGTATAATGTATGTTTATTAAGGTTTTATAGGTTTATATTATATAGAAAATTACTACATAATAGTTAAGATAAGTATGAACAAACCATGTAACCATTGATTCTAGATATTTTCGAGATATCAGGAGATTTGAAATAATGAAACCGAAAAAATTAATTGAATTATTATTACATTGGAGTTATCTAAATGATAAAAACATGCATCATAATAAGGAAGAAAACGTTTTCTGTGAAGTGTAATAATGTAATTATCAATAAAACACTATTTAAGAAGAATTTAATGGTTTATAAAGACTAATTCTAGGAAATTTTGAAAGTGGAAGTAGAATATTTTATTCATGTAAGGATATTGGAGAAGAAAATAAAATTCATTATATAATCAGATAAATTGGAAGAGGGTGATTGGATTAGTAGGTGGATTATGATGTATTCTTCATATAAAAATGATTTTTTTTAAAAACGCACAAAATTTATAATTATTAATCAGGATTGTTAACACCCCAATTTTCACATAAGAATGAAAAGATGTATGGTAAAGGTACCTGAAGTGGTGGAAGGTAAGGGTGAGTTAAAGAACTCACCCAGATCAAACTGTGCGAAACCCACCTACACACCAAAAATCTCACAAAAGTACCACATGGGTGACCCTGTATGAGCGGATAGTACCTACGCAAGGTGCCTATGTGATACACCTACATGATGGACCTATGTGGATGACCTCATTTACCCAGGGTCTGAAAATTTCCTACAAATAAAACCCTTGGAAAACTCATTTGAAATGACCAGATGATCATAGGAATCCTTAAATATCTTCTCACTCTATTCCTTCACCCAGGTCCTCAAAATCTCCAAGGTATCTCTCCAAGACTATAATAAATAGGAAATTAATTATTTTAGTGAAATTAGATTTCCTAAAATGTGTGAAACACAATGGATGTTTTTTAGAAGTCATCCCCCCTATTGTCCAAAAATAAATGGTCAAAGGCTCATCCTTAAGCTCAATAATTACCTGAGAACCTTTCAGATACACAAGAGAAAACCCTAGGAGCATTGATAAATGCCTCAAACAAGTGTTTTTCCTTGGTATTTCATCTTCCAAGAGTCATCCCCAGCTCATGCAGGTCCACCCTACGTGAAACACTCTAGTCCTCCTAGGTCCAACATGCATGAGACCTTCTGTTAACCCATTCCTCACTTTGATGATCCACCCATTGAGCCCTCCTTCATACCACTAATGGTAGGTAACATCTATTTTTGGATCCCTCATCTTACGGGGGCCAATAAAATGCTTCCCCTAAATCCTACCGATATGAATAATATGAGCACAGGGAACATCGTCGCGTCCTATGGATTATTCATTCATGTGGTAATAGATGTCCAACATTTATCCTACATAATATGTGGTATCCCCAATGTTTTTTAGATCATACACTCCCTTTTTAATGATAATCCAAACCTTAGGGATCATGATGGGACCTTGGGGTTGAAACAAGATAGGCTATGGTAACATAAATATCCAATCTCTCTTCCTAACTCTGCTTAATGACTCCACCCTCACCTACGAGTAGAGTGGTAGTAAATGTAGCCCCAGGGAATCCATCTTTGATGAATCCTCTCACCCATATTATTAAATATATCCCCACCCTCATACACTAGTGTATGATTATTATAATTATGTGGTTTTTTAGATATTTAACTTCTTATAGTTTGTTACACCGAGCATGATCATGTGGGGTTAGAGGTTAGTGATGATCTTGATGTCCACACAATCAAATACCTACCTAAGGAGGGGAATCCTTCTACAAATCTTCCTCTCCCCTTACCATGGGCATCATATTCGGTGTAATCCCCAAAACCTTATTACCATTCTCTAAAAGGGCCATATTACTTATGAGAAAACCCTTCAAAGGACCCTATTTCGAATGAATCAACCTTGGGCCTCCTCAATAAGTTTAATACATGACTCTCCTAACAATGTGTATTTGATTCTTTTCCAAACTAGATATGTAGGAAGACTCCCTAAGGTTCAAACCCAACACCCCAATCATACTTAATATTAACTAGTCTATATTCCAAATAATTTCTTATTTAACCTATGAGACTATATCCCTTCCCTGTCCCCTGGGTTACTCTGTTATAAGTCCCACACCATCCTTTTCTAGGAATATTCCACCTAGACATCCTCACCATATGAAATTAAATAACACGGTCTAACCCTTATCACATGAACATCAAAAGGTATGATATTTCTTGACAGGTGGAACCAAACTGCGTGGGTTATTATTCCTTTCATAAGGATCCATAGGAATCCCTTCTCATGATCCCGATCCTAACATCAAAACAATTCATATCTCCCTGGATGACGATAAATTCCATAGCACCCTAATGTATGTTTCAAAACCTACATCAAGATAATAAACGATATAAGAATAACTGATTCTTATATAAGTGGTACCATTTATGGATATCCTCTGATACATACAAATATCACCATCGATGGAGAACCTCGAATACTTACATATAACTCTAAAGACAATTTTTACTAATGAACAATTGTTAATATGGGGTGACCCATTCCATTTTTTTATTTACTAAAGAATTCATAAATATGTATTAAATCTAAAAGAGATCCCTGTAGTAGGAATTAATCCCCCCCCCCAATGTGTGATTATCAAGTCCTCCTATCCTCTCCACAAATGAGAGTTTGTAAGCATTATTGGGGCCATTTACCAATAAACACCTACCTATGGAAAGAAGTTTCATTATACATCACGAATAAGGTAACAATTGGGTGTCTCTATATCCTCTAATAAAACCCATTGGAAACTACTCAGAACAGACATTAAAATATGTGTTTTACAAGATTGTTCATTCCACCACCACCATAAAATGCCATTCTGACCGCATGAATATTTTTGGAGAGAAACAAAAATGGTTAACCCAACAAGAATCCTTAATTAAATGGTTGTGCCTCCCATATGAATTGCTATATATGATTTATATATGAATTAAAGTAGCACAATATGGATTTTAAAATAATATATTATGCATTCTTTCTTTTACATATATAATGGTTAAATGGGGATTACTTGCTTTCATTTTTCATATGTATTCTTTAAAATTTTAACAGGAACTCCAATAGATCAAATAGAATATTTCTAGCTGATACTAACATACACATTGGCTACTACCAAAGTTAGATCCTCATCTAACCTAAGGAAATCATCACCAACCCAACATCTTTAATGTTTTTTTTTCGAACGTGATGATCTGGGAGTACCACCTCAATGGTACTATCCCAACATTGGAGGTCACCTAACAATCCCTCTATCAAAAAATACCTACTAGACATCCTCCCAGCAACAGTTGGTGACCCCTAAGTAGACGACATTCATCACCATCTCAAATATTTTTGAGAGCTTTTCCCGGGAACATGGAAATATATTCACTACTTATCTTTGGGAGACTAGTAAATATGTCACCAATTTCCCCATCCCAAAATATAAAGGCCTTGACAAAGGGAACCATATATCATCCACTTCTATAAACTCCATGTGTGAAAAAGTCCTCAACATGATGAGGACGCCACCCCATAGACTCTAGCTCATGTCATTCAGACCCGAGAACCCAAGGCATCCCCATTAGGGGAGGAAATCGAACAACTAGGGATAGTCCCACGTCATTGTTCCTACTAAATAATTCCACCAACAAAATATGGTTATGATTAAAGATCATATGTGAATTCCTTCCCATACCCCTTAGAACTTCCAACATAGTTTAGCAGCAACCAAAAGAACCCATCAACAAAATATGATTACACCCAATGAACAAACACAAATATATACTCATATATACCATGTTTTTCAGTATGATGTTGCAACAATAGAGGAACAAACATGGAAAAATACTGCAGAAAAGTAAAGGAAGACTTATAACTCTACCCCCCCCCACATAGATATTTTTGGAATATACAAATAGGGAATAACATACAAGAGTAAGCTTAAAACCCTTCTACAAACATAGGATTGGAATATATCCCCATTCCATCTACTGATGTCACTCACAATATCTTGATAATGATGAAAGGGGATACCTAAATTCATGACCACATCCCATAATGCAGTCAATATATGATAACTGTAGAGGCAGTGGTTGGAGCGTGGACACACAAATCTGCCCCCATAGTATTAGTGAATCATCAACATAAAACAAGGGTCACTCTGGAGAAGATGAATATCCAGGCTCCCATACACGAGGGTCATAGGCCAAATTCTATTATAAATGGAGAATTATATTGAGACCATACCCACACTCCAACTTGGGTTCATCGGTCCATCTCAGTGGCCACTCTAGGGAAACCATATATCCCAAGAAACATTCAAGAAATTTATCGTAAAATATCAGCAACAACATAAGAAGTACTAAAAAATGTACCCATATATAAAATCCAATATCCAAATCAAGTGACCCTAGTCACACGCAAGAGTCCATCCTAAAATAAGCCTCACTAAATGTGGTTGGAAAATGAATAGCTGATCTACAATACCACTCTAGTCAATGTTGAGTTTCTTGAATCCCTTATAAATTTATCTATGTTGGATCAATATCCTACTAATCTATTAAAAAATTATGGAAATAGTAGTTGAAATTGTGAAGGTCCTCCCCACAACATTGTTGTTATTAGTTATAGAGGTCCATCCCCGACATCTTTTCATAAAGCTTTACTTCATATCCACAATATGATTAATCATGTGAAACCATATCCTAATGAGTATTGTGGAAACACTCTACGTGGATAGAGGAACCAAGGGTAATAAGATCATCCTCTTTCAATCATCTATTGTGATGGCCAACACTAGGGAATATTCTATAGGAATTCCACATTAGTAGGTAGTCAGGTTGTGATGGTAGTTCGTCCCATGATGGAATTGGCTGTGAAGGTCCTCCCCAATACAACACTTTATTTCACCAATAAGTTCCTACCCTTATAGGATCAACTCTAAGAAATACCTCTTATCATGAGGCACTTGGAAAAAACATTCTATTATTATCTAATGCCTCACCATCAAAAAGTTACATCCTTTCTAAACCATAATTTATCCCAATGAAATAGTCATTCTCTAACCCACCCTTGGATTTCGTGCCTTCCAATACAAAAAATGATACCCCTACTGACCCTTCTGTGTACAAAAAAATAGCACGGAAATGAATGCTTTTGGAAGATCAAGTAGTGTAATATTTAACATAAGAAGAGTAGAATATGTTACTTATGAAAATAAAATGGCTAGTGATAATGTACCCATCATTTTTTGGCCCTCATACACTTCTAAATTTAAAATTACAAAAGGTACTATGAGAATAATGCTTATATGACATCTGTCTAAACCTATGGAAAACTATTCACCACCTAAAAATGATGTACTTGACTTATGATTTGTATGAATACCATATTAAGGTAATATAATAACTTTGTTTCCAAATTAACATGGAATCTCTGTCATCTATATGATTCCAAAAATTGGGAAAATGAAAAAAGGATCATCAAATTACACGCCTCAATGAATTTCATGAATTACATCAACTAGTCATCAACACCCCATCCAGTGTCTATATTAGGGGATGGGTTGAACCCAGATATTTTCATTTCACCTCACTCACTGGTCAAAAAATCCACCAAAAGTGACATCATGAAATTTTATTACTTCAAGTCAGTTCTCATATGTGAGACTTTCACAAGAAAGATTGAATGCTCAGTTAGAATTGTCCTTGAACGACTCTCAAATACATTAGGATATAAGATAATTGGCCAAAAATATACCCTTTCTTCAAGTGTCAGAGAACATTGAGAAATATTCTTGCTTAAGGGAAGCTAATCATCATATACCACTACTTTATTTAGAGGAATGTGGATCAATTTTCATACCTTATATAACACCATACTCACACTTGAATGAGGATACATAAGATCAATAGAGTCTCCAAAATAGTGGCATCCATGAAAATATTGGAGTAACCCCAGCATGCATGCCTAGGTTCTTTTTTAACAGAAAATTTGTGGCTGACAAACCAAAATTGAAAGGTTGTGAAAGTGGAATATAAACATCCTTGTCCCATAGAGATGGGCGATTTTGTATGTCAACATCCTCCTCAATATAAGTTAATATTTTCGCATTTATGATCAGTGTCTCAAAATTAATCCTTTCAGTTTTTCCTATCTTATGACCCAACTTCCTCACAAGGAATACATGCGACAAAATTTTATGGAGATTCAATTAATATCACCATTCCTTAAATGACTCCAAGAGGATCAGTAACGTAGATGATGAGGCCTCATGGAAGACACAAACCAAATAAACTATCAAGGTGGTTGATTAAATTCCAACAATTCCTTACAAATTGGTGAACATCATTAGAACCATTCATAAATATGTTATAGAACATGAGGCAGATACAGACGAATAATAGGAGGAGGTTTTTATACATAATATGGTTCACACCAAAATGATTGAATAATGTATTTTTACCTAATATTAGAGTCTTAATATGAATTTGGTTATTCTTTAAACATCTAACCTACCAATCCCTCAGTGATCATTTTCTAAGTAAAAGGGTAAAGGTGCGGTTGTACATCACTCACTACTCAAAAAGGTTGATCTTATGATACTTGAGGAAAGATTTTATCATCAAGAGGAGGAGATGAAGGAGTTGAAAAAACTCAATACATAAATGAAACATGGAAACATCCCTGGTGGATATTTTCGCCAAACATGGGCCTCATCTCATGCTCCCAGATGAGACACCTCATCAGGGACGTTTTTCGTGGTAATTGAAACAGATTCAGAACATCAACTCAACATAAGCTACCAACAAAAAATATATTTTAACCCCTAAGAAGTAATATATTAATTTATATGTCGATTATTTCAACAACTAGAGCTAGGTTAGATTCATCCTCACATGCCAGCACCTATATGTTACCTACCATGGATACTAGAAGAGATGCAACAACTGGACCTACCTATTATTAACCTTATTGAAGATATTATTCAACCCGATATCAAACAAGGTTTTATCAATACTATTGAGTCACTAAAATCCTAATTTGATGTTGTTAAGGAGTGGAATACACTAGTATAGGTATAAAGAAATCATTACTTTGAATGGGTGAATGCATCCCTTCCCCTGTTGTACTTTGGGAGCCCTACGTTTTCAATTTTTAATGTCTCAACAGACCTGGAGATGCATCTAATGATTTTGGTTTCATGTTGAGATCCAATGATGGGAACTTTTGTGTAATAAAAAGTGGTTAAACTTAGGTGCTTTATAAAAATATTACAAGGTCAATCCTTTATATGGTATTCCAATTTGCCATACACGTGGATCACATGATGGGAAGATCTTCATCAGCAGTTTCTCTTTCAATTCATCTCTATGTTGTATAATATGATAATGATCATCCTCCCAAACTAAAAATAGTGAGAGAATGAAGTGGACATGGATTTTATTTCTATGTGGAAGGGGTTGACCTAATCCTTGAATTTATACCTTCCCCAATAATATTTTCTATCCCTTTGTATAGATAATCTTCATGATGAGTTACAAATTCCACCCATACTTGTTAAATATAAAATTAGGTTTTGGTATCTTTCCATAGTTACTAAAATATTGGAAGACATCATATTGAAAACCAAGTCCAAGTCCTAACTAATTCCATCAACTCGAGAGAAGGTAATAGTTAAATTAGATATGGCCATTATCACACTTATGCTAATCCCTACACAAAATCCAGCACTAAAACCCTCTCCATATCATGTGAAAACCCCTTATAAGCATAAATAAAAATTCCATCCTCATTAGGATGAGTGAAATAGAAATTGGAGAAATCATTTTGGGGAATATAAGTATAATGTTTATTTATTATGGGATGAGTAATTTGCTAGCTAATTCATAACACCTTTGGATAACAACTTAATAAACTTTCCAAAGCTGAATAGGTACGATCAGTTTGGTATTTATGATATACCAAATTATTTTCCCTTTTATTAGAAATTGGGTCACACCATCTATGAAATATTAATTTTCAATGACATCCTACAAAAAAATGGTGAACTCTTGGAAAGTGATGTTGGGAAAACCACTAGTACAAATGTCACGTGTTTCTGCTACTGTCCTTGAGGAAAAAGTGAGTGTTGAGAAGTTTCTAGAAAAGGAATGAAAACATTAATTTATTGGATGATTATTAATAAAATTAATCAAACTTATTATATTCTCAAGGTGAATTTTAATCAATCACCTATTCCACTAGTTTCTCTTTTTATGGAACGACCAACCACATCGACACCATAGTACTAAAATGGCCAATCCTCTAAGAATAAGTGAGATAAGATAATAAAAATTAAATTATAAGAAGATGATGATATTGGTATTCTAAAACAATACCTAACTCTCTCATATTTTATTCCTCTATATTATAGAACAAAATCATATTCCCATAAAAAATGACAAGATTTTCTCTATGATAAAAAATCCTCATCAGACAACGAATTAGTCTTTGATTACATTAATGTAAATCAATTAATGGAAAACTTATTCAATGATTAGTATGGTCACAAAAATTATTTCCCAGTATCTGATTAATGAACTAGAGGAAGAGTCAGCATGAGATGAGGGTGTAGGGGAATGCACAGACACGATAGAACTCAATACTCTGACCACATTCTTTCTCAGACTATCAATACAGCTAAAACTCCATGTAGATCTCTCTAATTATCATAGAAAGAGTAGGAATTTTCCCCCCACATATTCGATGGTTCCCCTTAACCTGATCATCTTCTAAGATTGATTAGAGGGTATCAAATTTTATGATTAACCTCAGTGAGCAAGAATACATGTTTGGACTAACCCACCAAGGATGAGAGTGCCTTCAAATCCATTTCTGAGGGCTGATATACCAAAATCAAGTACTTCATCTTCTAAAGTTTCTATGAGATATAATGCTCATACAAATAAGAATATAAATATATCCCATAATAATGAAAATCTAAATAAATTGGCTCTTGTGTGGCCCATGTTGTCGATCCTAGACACTCTAAATTTATCTAAAGACCTCGGGGAAGCACTCATATAGTCTTAACTAATCCCTAGGGAGTTTCAAGTTCAGGTTTCCATTGATGTGGTATATCATGCGAAGATCAATTCATAAGAATGTCACATGATTATATCTTTCATGTAGAAAGAAAAATATGTCGTTATACAGGGAAAGATCTGACCCCTGTGTATTTCTGAAGAGATAAATGATATTTATATCTAATTGGGATTCATTCATAATGGATCAAGAGTCAACCTCATTATAGTCTAAACACTTCATTGGCTAAGTTACAATGATATCAACCAATCCCCTTTTACTCTAAATCTATAAGGTTATGATAAGAGAAATTAGAATACCCTTGGAAAAATCAAAATCATAGATCAGTTTGGTGACCTTGTATCCAACTCTGAATTTATTGGTATTCAGTGAGATACAATGTTCAAATTTATTCTATAAATTCCTTCTTTTCATCAAAATGTGGAAAAACCCTCATCATACCACCAATGAATCAAGTTCTTAATTAATGGGAATGCTGGATTTTTTCATGGTGATCATTCCTCGTTTGAATCTTTTAAATCATAATATATTGATGTGGGATTATATCAGGGGGAATATAAACAACCCATGATAAATGGTGTTTCTTAGGTCTCTGGTATGAATGATCTAGAAATGACCACATCCAATACCTTCAAATAGATTAACAAACAATACATGTTGACCATCAATAAAATTGAAGATAAAAGTCTAAACACATGTATATATATCAAATTAATTTCATGATATCAATAATGAAAACTAAGCCCAAAAGTGGTAAAAAGGTCTTTGAACCTCCAAACAGTGGTAAAAGATCCAATGAAAATCGCATCGTTCCATCACATGAGCTTCTATATATCATTTCCACATCAGTTAAATCATAAAAATATTTCATGTCATTACGTGATAGTGGAGATAATTCTCCTCTATCCCTTGTCTCTCCTCTAGAGCTTCAAAGAATCCCAATGTCATTAGTCGGGTTAGACAAAGTCACTTTTCCTTTTTGATGTCAAAATTTTGAATCCACTCCTTACTCTGAAAAAATTTCTTTATCACATACTCCATATAATAGTGAGGAAGAAGAGGAGTGGGAATAGGAATAGGAAGAGGCAAAAGAATATATGAATTACCTTAGGGATTTACCTCTAGAATTCAGGTAAGGTTTCTCTACCACCATTAATGAACTATAACAGATAAATCTAGGTATATATGAGGATAAAAATCCCACATTACTTAGAATAGACATGTTTTTTGAAGATAAAGTTGTATATACCTACTTATTAGTGATACATAAAGACTTATTCTCTTGGAATTATAAATAAATGTTAGGTCTCAATCCATAGGTGGCCACTCACCACCTAGGATTTCCAAAAAACCACCGGGTCTATAAGTAGGCATCAAGAAGAATGCACCTTGCACATGTTGCCAAAATTGAGGCTAAAGTTGACAATCTCATCAAGGATAACTTAATTTGCGAGGTCCATTTTCCAAAATGGATAACCAATATTTTCTCAGTAAATAAGAAAAATGAGAAAATAAATATTTTCTTTGAATTCATATATCTCAACTAGAATTTTTCAAAAGTTGATTTCATAGTTCCGATCATAGAACTACAGATTGATTTTTGGGTCGAATATCAAGACATTTCATTAATGTAAGGATATTCAGGGTACAACCAAATCTATATGTCCCCTAAAGATGAGGAATATACTTTTTTAGATCTCCACAAGGGGTCTGTTAGCATTAGATGATTCCCATTGGGTTGAAGAATTCTGGAGATATATACCAATAGACCATGAATCTATTATTCAAACCCTTTTGGGGAGGGTCTGTTGAGTTCTATATTGATCATAGGGTGGTTAAATATTAGCAATGGTCTTACCACATTCCTGATCTTAAGACCTTCTTCTATAAACTATAATAATGTATCTTGAAGATTAACCCCTTAAAATACAGTTCCAGAGATACGTCATGAATGTTTCTCGTCTTCATGGTATGACATAATTGCATCAAAGTTCATCCCAATAATAAATATTCCATTATAGATATGTACCCTACTCAAAAACTGAAAAATATGAGGGGATTGTAGGTAAACCATTCTTATATTCGGTGATTTATATATAATATCATAGGAAAGTGTTTTCCCTTCTCTTGGTTGATGAAAATGGGATCACATATCTGTTGGATGAAGAATGTCAGGAATTATTTGATAGTATCAAGAAATACCTTTTGATTCCACTAGTTTTGATGTGGCCTACTGAGGGGAATCCAATCATTATATATGTGATGGACTTAGAATGATCATTGGTTGATTTCCTTAAACAAAATAATGATGACAGGAATTAAAAAGGCCTCTATAATCTCAGTTTAACCATGATCAATACTAAGACTTGTTATTCATATATAGAGAATACATTCTTTTCACTAATATTTGTTGTTCAAAAACTGAGACACTACCTATAGCCTCATGAGGTCCATTCGGTCCCTCATAAAAAATATCTCAAATACATCCTTGACCATACTATGTTTACTGGATGATTGGCGTGATGGGTGGTCATCTTTCAAATAGTTTGACATTTATTATATTCCTCACAAATCAGTGAAAGTAAAGACATTATAATACATCATTAAAAAACACCCCTCTAAAAAACAAGATCTCTGAATACTAAACATCATAATGAAGAGATATTATTTATTCAATATGTCCATTAGATACAGGAGATGTATTTTGACTATGCATCAAGAATCCAAAAATAGAAAAGAGTGGAAGACATCAAGCTTTATAATGTTGAATTGGGAGTTATGATCATCTCCCTAGTAAAGGTGGTCCTTACTTACTATTTTAAATTATAATTATGTTTTAAAAAAATTAGGCATAATAAAAGGGCCTAATTATAGTTTCAGAACTAGAGATTAAAATGTTATTGGACCACTTTAAGGTAAAAGACGATTTGAAATTGGTAATCAACAAGATTAATTGTCATTATTTCATCAAAAAGGGAGATCTAATCCCCATGATTGACTATGTAAAAGGACTAATGGAAATGTTACCCTTAGAGATAACACTGACTTTTATCCCATGATCATATAATTTCTAGGAAGAATCATTGGAAACTGAGGCCACAAATTTGGCAGATCCTGACTGGGAAGAAACAGTCATCAGCATTGTGAACTCCTGAATGGTGTCACTAGTTATTCATGTTGATATGGAAGAAATAAATTATGTTAATTTTATCCCTGAATCAGATTTCCTTACAATTAGTTAGATGGTTCCCATTATGGACTACCATCAAAACTAACCACTCTAGTTGGATAAATACATAAAAGAAAACACCCATTAATGAGCAACCAATTTTACTCTTTATGATGACTCAAATCACTAGAAATTCCGTTAAAATGAGGCTTTTAAGGAGTCCTTGTTAGGTGAATTTATGGATAAGATAAAAATTATTTCATGAAATAAGTACATACATGGGACTATTGTGCCCACCAATCAGGTTTTAGGCTTTCCATCAGATATGGAGGCTTGGATACTTCTAGCCTTCAATGGAATAGGATTGCACAAAATTCACAAAAATTGACATTTTATCCAAGTGCAGACCATCTTTATCTATCAATCCCCAGAGTTTTAACATAAAGTCAAATAATCATGTCCATTTTACATTTAGGGTATGGATATTATAGTTCAATATCCACTTGTTACATCTATGTAGTTCAAGTGCATTCTCACTACTAACGACTTCTTCTCCAAATGGGCCAAAGCAATACCCACTAAGGAAGTCAGGGAAAAGAATATTGTTAGCATCATGAAATCTATCATCATTACTATATTTGTTGTCCCTTATACGATATTGATGGAAAATAGAACCAATTTTTGTTCTTATGAGCTATAAAAATTTTCTTAAGATTATAATATCAAATACAACTATTAATATCACTATCATATAACAGCTAATTGAAAGATATTGGTTTTCAACAATACTTTATCAAACATACTCCATAATATGGTGGATAAAGATAAAAATTATTATCCCAAAAATAACTTTCATACCCTATGGTATTAACAAATTATAACTTTCACCACCACACATGTGACCCAATATTCACTGGTATAAGGTAATGGAGTTGTCCTACCCAATAAGATCTAATTTCCCTTACATGTCATTTCCATTTGTGGTCAGCTATCCACAAATGAGAAATAAAAAAATTGGATGGATTAATTGGAGCGATGGGATGAGAAAATATTATATGCATTACATCACATGGAAGTCCATGAAAGTTGGATAGAACACACTTTTAATAAGAAAGATCACATCTTCCCAATCCTCTAAGGATAATGGGTATTGGACCTCAGAACCCTGCTAATA
This sequence comes from Viscum album, assembly GCA_963277665.1. Lineage (NCBI taxonomy): Eukaryota > Viridiplantae > Streptophyta > Magnoliopsida > Santalales > Viscaceae > Viscum > Viscum album. The sequence goes on from OY728146.1 coordinate 532,433,482, forward strand.
CCAGAGAAAAACCTCTAATTCTTGGGATAATGTGGGGGGACCTTATTTCATACTCATGGTCCACTCTAATATAGATTATTATTTGATCTTGATGGATGATGATCTTGTTACAGATCCTATAAATGAATGTATTCTCAAGAAATATATTATGTAGTACTCAAAGGGCCTCCATCGAATGACTTTGAAAGTCATGACTCAAGGTCCTAGTCATAATACAGAAAACTAAAAGACTACATAGTCTATGTTTATGACTCTTAACTACATAGTCTAACATCTTAGTCACAAGATGTTAAATTTTATAACAACAAACTTGATGCATGATATAAAACTGCATGGTTTATGTCCTTGTCTTAGGACATAAAACTACATAACATTTCCATCCATGCCTAATCATATCACAGTCCATGGTGATGGTCTCCCACTATATCCCTATTTTAGAACTACATGTGGCTTAATTCTCATCCTAATGGGATACCAACCTTATGTTCTAGGCCTATACAACAAGTATAATAAATTATCCACCAATATATATAAAAAATATATACAAGGAACATCAAATTACAGGTCCATTGGTAGTCCAAACTCTGCCTTTATTCTTGGACACTTTTTTTCAAAACCCACCCTTAATGGTCTTGAGAAATAAGGATATATATATGTTTTACCAAATAATTGATAATATAGTTTCAAATACCATAAGACACCATTGGTTTGACTATGAATTGATATTCCTTGTTCTATCATTGCATAATTTTCCCCCAAAAACCCTGTCAACTTGAGTAACCTTCATCCTTAAGAGAAACCTCATATATCTATGTAATACCTAACAATATCATGCTGTAAAAATATTTTTGAATGTGGTCCATGTTCACTCCATGTGTACTTTACTTATACCACTTTTCTTGGTCCAAGAACCCCTAAGATCACAGTTTAAAATGTTCATCATCATGCCCGAAGTATGTTGGAAGATCCCCAACCCTATAATCCCTATGTCACTCATTGTTTCCATATTAATGTTCTTATTCATATGAACTAAAACTATAAGACAAAATTAATACTTATAGAATGACACTTAACTTCATGGTTACCATCCCTATTATTCAAAATTAATATACCCCAAGAACTATGTACATGATTGATTCTTTCTTCAATGAGATATGATGTAACGCCCAGATCCTACATCATGGTATAGACACACATTATGAAAATGACAATTTCCATTATTTTAATCACCTCTTTGTGGTGAAATATTCTTTTTCCTAACATTGTTTCTACCATCAAGAAAATATCATGTGGTCTTAGAAGTTTAGGTAAAGGCTTCCCTGTAATGTCAATGTGCATCATGTCACATCAAGGTTAGCAGGGTCCTAGATGCAAGACCATAAAAGTCAAAACAAATTTAATTTTCACATAATGTTACACTACATGGATGAAATATCTTGAATGTTGTAAAATTGTGTATTTATATGGCCTTCTTTGAGGGGACCACTATCCTATGTGTTTGTCTCCCACCATCCATCCATCCAAGAACAACATGTGTATTGATTATCACTTTGATGAGATATGTAGTTATTCTCATATCATACATCCTAGTCTAGACATAATGTAAAAAATCCCCCAATATCCTATGTACAAGATAGATCTATATATGAGGGTTTGGTAAGGGTTTTTACCCCACTTGTGATCCCGTATTCAAATAAAAAATCCCCCTCTCCACACAAGCATTTTATCAGTGCGGGGAATCTACCCTAGAACATTATGTGGCGTGATTCCCTTCATGATGAGATGTTTAGAGATGCCCTAACCCATTATCATGGACCCCAAAAATGATATAAAAAAATTAATACTCCATGTGTATGGGTAAGACTTGTTTAGAAAACATATCTCCCCATTTCTGGGAGATTTGGACATAAAATGATCCTCCATTATCAGACACCTTCCTTACACAAACCATATTATGTGTCTGGGGAATTTATATCTACATAATCTTTCACTTTCCATTAGTAATAGAATCTTATATTCCATAGGACATATTTTTTTTATTGTTCATTGATACACCACCATTAACTTTGCTTAAGTTTTTCCTAAAGGTCCTATCAACCAGATGAACTTTCATGCTCAGGAGAAACCACTTTTATCTCTCTAATACCTAAAAATAGTTCCCTAGACAACACTTTTAGAACATGATATATGTTCATTTCATTTATACATCTCCAATTTTACTTTTTAGATCTAGAATCCCCCAGAATTTGGATCATAAATTTCCCTCATCATACCTAAAAATGATGGAAAATTATTATTCATATCACTGTGAAATGAAACATTTCTAATCATTCAGTCATAGTGAAATGACCTTAAATTGTATCCCTCAAAATCCTTATTATAAGATGTTAAACTTCATGGTCGATGACCTGGTCATGCAACATTAAACTATATGATTCTTCAACCCTCGTCGAGTAGTATCCTTTCCTCTTGGTGTTGTTCATCCACCGCATCACCGTTAAGACATACATATGACTTGAAGCTCATTCCATGATGACACATAGAGATTCCTATATCCTCCATTATAGGACTAGCTACTATAACAGCCAAAATTTTTATTCTCATCCATACATGGACACAAACTTGATATGGGAAACATGTTTTATATTTTCCTAGGTCCACTCATTTTCAAGATTACAGTCAAAATATAATGTCCCCTCCTTTATATACAAACGAAATTATTGAGGATCGGTTTATCCTTCATGGATAGTGTCAACCCAAATGATCCCTTTATTCCCAAGAAAAATTCCCTTCACAAACTACCCTTCACGGTCTTGAGAAATCTAAATCTTTATAAACTCTATGACCATAGGTAATATAATGTCTTATTCCTAAGGACACCTTGGTTTTTGAAAATGTGTGTTATGTCCTAGTGTGGATCTATATAAGTTTCCCCCAAAAGGACTATAAACCATAAGAACCATCATCCTCAGAAGAAACCTCTTCTATCTCTATAATCCATGAAAACATCATGCTAGAAACTGATTTCCAGATATTCTTTTTGGTCACTCATCACATACTTGTCCAACATCATTTATTCAGATTTGTAATCATAAAATGATTACTTAGAACTTACCTTTTTGTACCTAAATAATTTTGAAACAATATCGACTAGTAGAACATGTTGGAGTTGTCACTCCCATAACACATGGTCAATGTTTTCCAACCTAAAATACCAATTTCATTATTCCATCGTGCAAGACTATAAACTACCCATAAAAAAATAAATAGTACTCTCCATGTTAAAAACCTGAAAATAGAACCCTGGAAAAAAATAAATTTTTGACTCACTAGATGTGCACTCAGTCTTGTTTTAGAATTTTTTTAGCAATGATAAGAAAGAGGCATAAAACTTATTAGGTTGAAACCCCAAAATGGGAGGCCTAAGAAAAACCAATGTCTCACCCACTAATTCTTCTTCATATTTGACTTAGGAAATAATTTATTGGTGATGTAAAAGAATTGAAGTTTATAAGATCCATTATGAAAATATAGAAATAGTTTAACTATGCTTTATAGGTATAAATTCCTATGAAAAAAATTAGAGCACCCTCCCATTCCAATCATTTTAATTACAACACATTGACCCAATGATATTCAATAAAATGATTCAGTTCCAGTTCTATGTTATGGTCTTAATGAGTACAAGAACACAAAAATAGGATATTTGGAATAAAATATTTTTCAATCATCTATTAAAATTTGTAGGATCTTCATAATATTGGAGTCACTCTGCTGAAAATTATAAGTGTTCCTTGATATAGGTTTTGATCTATTGGAGTAATAACTAAGCCTTTTCTATAGTTTTTTATGCTCATCCAATTGAATGGTGAGGGAATCCTCATCATGATGAAGTTTATCCTTATCTTTAGTAACTGAATACCTTCTTTATACTAAGACCATATTCAAGAATCGGTGCCCTTGGATAATATCTTCCTTCATAGAATCTAATTCTTCTTGAAGGCATACCATATATAGAGATTTATCTTCAATACAGAACCAATTATCCTCTATTTTAATTGAATTCCTAAGATCCACTAGGGTTATAATAGATCTTATGCCTTAAAATATCCCACAACTTGGGACTCAACCTACTATGATCTTCAATACTCTTCCTACTGGGGAATGATCAACTTTAGGGCATGGTGGATCGTGTGGTAATCAAATCCATTATGCCCAAAAATTCCAAAAATCGATGGAAGTTGGTAATGTCACAGTGGTAAATCTTTATGTGTTGTCGCTAAGATTAAATTCAGAATGCCTCCCCAAATAAAAATACTTCTCGTGAAAAAGGCATCCTATGACTCAAAGAATAACTCAGAGATGCTTTTGGAGAGAGATATATACTCTAGGATAAATTCAATAAATAAAGACCACATTATTCTCCATCTAAATAATGTATTATTTGAAACATGATGTTGGATGAATTAACATGGAGGATTCTCCCTTGATCTCAGCTGAAAATGTTGAAGGAACTGGATAATAGGTGGGACCCATTGTTAATAATTACGGATAACAGATGGAAAATTCAAGGAGAAAATTAGAGCAGTTAATAATAGTCACTCATTGATTGGTTAACCACTCAATTAGTAAAATCTTATATATCATCAACTTCTATAGCCTAATAATGTAATTCCATATGGGATATAATCCTAATATATTTCTTTGAATTAGTGGAAGAAGACTCCAAGTATTTCCTCACATCATGATCTGGGTGAGGAATCATGGTACCCTACTGCTCAGTGTCCATCGAAATTTTCTCCACCAAAAAAGATGAATGAAAAAAGTGTCCTTGATTAAAACATCTAGAATAATGTTTGGATGTTCAAAAATAAAGACTCACTCCTGTAAAATTCCTTATTTAATTCCTCAAACTACTCTAAAGAGTATTGAATATTAATATGTGTGACAATTTCTTCAATTTTCTTGTGGTAGTTTCTCATTTCATTAATTAATTCTCCAATCCCTATGGTAGCCTCACCCATGAGGACATGTTGGACAATGGGCACAAGACCTAGCATAACATCCTCTTCTGACATCCCGAGACCCCAATCAACTTCCTCTAATATAGAAAGAGGTTAAGAAGTGGTCACCATAGGGTCCTCTATTGTATGTATCTAATTTAAAATATCATAAGGAACTCAAGTTAGTGATCAGTACATGGTACCTTATGATGTGAATATGACATTACCCATATCCTCCTCCCTCTCTAAAGTAATGGTAATAGGTGTGGATTTATCTCTTGGAACTTCTACCTTCAATGGAATGGACTCACAAATACAAATCTATGCCTCTTATGGAATGTTCTCATCAGTCCTTTAAGGATCATTGTCAGACCCCTTAAGGGAGGAAAGTGAAGAAGATCCTAGAAAGGGAACACATGATCTTATGGATACATTAGGGAAGTTATTGTATAGAATGAATTTATGGAGACTTAATACAGTTCATACACCAAACCAATTCCTTTTCCATTTTCTATTTCTTTACCTGAGATGGTGAAGGACCTTTGTTAGTCTTCTCAAATATGGGAACCATAGGTGGAAAGGGTTCCCCAACCTTATACTTTTCAATTAATATTTGACATGTAAATAACTCCCAAGGTTCATGGTAAATTCCCTCAACCACGATCATAGTTCTTATTGAAGAGTTTTTTGATGATGTTGGTTCTGGTGAAACCACCTTCTATAAGTCAAATCGGCTACTTATTAGGACTTCCACTATATAAAATAATTATTTTGGATTCAATGGAAAAGCAAATTATCTTAAATCCCTGGTATAGATTAATTCATCCCATTAATCATCATATTGGTCAGTTATTCCCTCAATGGTGCCTCTAGGTAACTTATCGATTACCCTATTTTGGGTTAGGATTGAATCATTATTTTTTTATACCAATATCTCGTGATCTTGAATATATTTCTCCACTTCAGAAAAATTACTGTCATAGTGAATATCATTGGGCACTCAGATATCTCTAAGATATGGGATACCTATTCCAACTTGGATAAATAAGCATAAATCTATGATTTCATGGGTTATGCCTTTCCAAGAAAGGACTTCCCTAGTCCTCACATAATCTGATGTTGATGCGGACAACTAAGATGAAGACCTGACATATTTTTAATTTGTGTTCCTTTTAGGCCTCTATACTTTAAAAGGATGTTGGGTAACTGATGATTGGTTCTCATCCTGGTGAAAACATCAAGGCCTACTTAGCATAGAATATCTGGTATTTTCAATGTTAGTCTGATATATGACATGTATTTGAGATTGTTTAGAAGATCTTTGAGATTCAGTGTCATCAACCCCATGTTTATCCTTCATACTATTATTTTCATAACTATAAATCATCATCTCCATGACTTGAGGTAATCTTTTTGTCAATTCCCCTTGAGGTTAGGATGAAATCCAATCATTGACATACCCAGAGTTTAACCAAATTGAGGCACTTGATAGAAGTATCTTAATTAAATCTTGGTTTATATCTAAAACCATAAGGATATATAATTACCATCCACCATTGGATTCTCTAAAATCAAATATGTGTGGCTAGAGATACATTTTGTGGTTCTATACACTTGAACTAGCATGAGAATCATTATGGTGATATATGATTCACATATGATCTTATTTTCAATATGTGATTCCATCACACTGTCTCAAAAATCAATAATGTATGGCCTTAGATCATTATCACCTTGTCCATTTTCAAAAAAACTATTGTAGGAAGATAATTGTTTGGGAAGAATTTTATCTCTCCCAACATGTTCAGATTCTTTGGAACTTCTCCATATTTCTTGAATAATGGATGGATACTAGAAACAACCTAAATATATAGATGAAACCATCCTTTAAGGACTTAAAAATCACTCATCACGGTATAGAAATATATGTGTTCTACAACACACCCGCAAATAACTTTAAGTGGCCCAAAAATCTGGTATGGGGCCTACCCAATATTGAAAGGCAATAAGAACTGATAATTTTTTTTCTAGAATAGGGGTATCGAATACTATATGATTTCCCTCTTCCGGTTTGATTATTATGAAAACTTCTCATGGCCTCACACCATTTATAGATTTGTGGAAAAGCAGTAGATAGGTGCTCAACCTCATCATCAAGAATCCATCCATTAAGGTTATCATAGGGATGTTGCACATAACCTTTTATCCCCATCGATCATACTGGCCCTATTCCAACATAGGCCCGAATTTTTGAGGAATGATTTTATTCTACAAAAAAAGGGAATCCTTTTGGGCACTAGAAGCTAGGCCCCTCTCTTTGAAACTCGAGGAATTCATTCATCTAAAAAATGAGAGTTACGCCATTATGAAGGGTTGTGTAATGAGAGTTACTCCATTATTTGAAACCCAAATAACCCATGTAATGAGTCATTCCCCTCTAGTTTATAATTACAATGGAGAAGACCCCTCCTCAAGCTCGTGAAATGCACGAGACCCTTTTAGAGACACGTGAGAAACCCTTGGTGCCTTTAGTAAGGATTCACCCAAGTGATATTTACCAAGTTTTCAATCATCCATAATTCATCTCTAGCTTTTGTGGGTCCACCCGATGAGATGAAATAAATTCCTCCCAATTCCACCCTACATGATGCCTTTTTTCCCCATAGCCTCACTTCGGCGATCCACCATTTTATCCCACCTTCAAACCTCCAATTATTGGGGACCGATTTCATTAGATCCCTCATCCAGGCAGTAAAAGTTAAGGCCTCCACGCAAAGCCTCTAGATATGTATTATTATAGAACAGGGAACACTTGTGAGTCCTCCCAATTATAAATTCCTCTGTTAATAGAGGTCCTCTATTTATCCTACTGAAAATGTGTGATCCTAGAAGAGTTCTAAATTATACATTGATGTGGTTACAAGGATCCCATACATAGGGAGAATGATGAGACCTCGGGTTAAAATGAGATAAGAGACAAAAAATAAAATCCATATCTGTCTTTTGATTACCCATAATGAATCTACCCTCATCTACTAGCAGATGAGGTGTAAATGTCACCTAAGGGCATCCCACCTAGAGTAATCCCCTAGTCATTATTGCGGTGCATATCCCCACCCTCATCCATGTGTATACAAAAAATATTGTCTGGTTTTCTAGATATTATAATTCCTCTTATTTCTCACACCAAACATAACTTACATGTGCATAGAGGTTAGTGATGATCATGACATCCACAAAATCAAATACATATCTCAGGAGGGGAATCCTCCTCAAGATATTCCTCTCACATTATGATGGGAATATTTTTTAGTGTAAGCCCCAAAACCATGTTACCATTCTCTCAAAGTTCTATTTTCCATGTGATAAAAAACTTCAAAGGTCCATATCTCCAATGAAAAAACCTTGGTTATCTTCCATAGGTGTAATCCCCAAATCTCCAAACTATGTGGGCTTTTATTTTTATCCAAACTGGATATGTAAGTAGCCTCTAAAAAGTTTGAAACTAACACATGATGTTAAACTACATGGTCAGGTCCTTGTCACATGAAATTATAAGGTAAAATGTGTCTGGTTAAGTGGAATTGAACTATGTGGGTTCTGATTACTTTTAAAAGGTTACATAGGAATCCCTTTTCATGGCCCCAATCACGACATCAAATGAAATCTCATCTCTGTGGATAATTCTAAATTCTATATCACCCACTATGTCTGTCAAAACCAGAATCATGATAATAAATGACATAAGAATCACTAATCCATATATAATTGGTAAAATTTATGGAGATCCTTGTATACATAAAATTATCCCCATCGATGGATAACCACAAATACATATAAATGACTTTAAATTCAGTATATGCTAATGATTGATTTTTATTAAAGGGGTGACATGTTATATGTTTTTTATTTAATAAATTATTCTCTAATAGGTCTTAAATCATTAATAGTGTCCCATAAAAGGAAATAATTCCACCCAAGAGGGGCAATGAGCTTGACCTCCCATCCTCTCGACCAATGTGATTCTCTAAGAATTGTTAGAGCCATTTCCCAATGACCTCCTGCCATTGGATTATAGGTCCATGAGACATCTCAAGTAAAGGAAAAATTTCATATTTCCAAATACATGAATAAAACCCATTGGAAACCTCCTATAAATTCTGTTTAAATATGTATTTGACATTAATGGTCATGCCACCACCACTAAAAAATGAAATTTAAACCCTACACTGGTTTCAAGAGTGAAACAAAAATATAAATAAAATTTATAGAATATGATAACATAATAATTTGAGATTAATGTTTTATAGGGCGATTAATTATTATTTTAGGGGACCCTTTATAATATGATAATGAGTTATCATTTTCAACCCCCCATTGGTGTTTAATAACTATATTTTTATGGAGATATAATCCTTTAATGGTTTATTCAATGTGGATGAAGTGGTGATATTACCTAATTTATTATATTATAATTTTTATTATTTTATTTTTAAATAATACCTTAATGGTCAGTTTTCAACTAAGTGGATAGTGGAAGACCACTTGGTTTATAATGGTGGAATGTTTGGTTTTCTTAAATGGTGGTAATTTTATATTTTATTTGTTTTTCTTTTAAAACACACCATCAAGGGTTTCATTGGTATACCATATAGTAGAGAGGAGGACCACATTCACCATCTACTTATTATTTATTAATTACCCATTAGCAACAATAAATCAAAGGTTTCTTTGTCTAATTAAATCAAGGTAACTCTCTTTCTTAACAATCCCTAATTTTTCATGCCCTTTATTTCATTTCTATATTTTGGGTTAGGGAAATACATATATGTGTCTGATTCTGCAAAATAATGGTAAAATCACTATAATTAAAAGGTATTTCATATGAAAGAGTTATAAGAGGTTGATTAAGGTTTATTTCACTCAATCGATCAATTTTTTAGGTTGGTGACTTGTTTGGTGAAATTTTTGGGTTTTTAATGATTTTCAATTTAATGGGAAATTAATTTTGATGTAGGATTTTATATATTTTATGTATGGTTTCCAAGACTCCATCAGTAGTTTTTTATATGTATTTAATTTAATGGAATTTTATAAATTTTTTACATAGTTTTTTTTCTTATTTTTAGAGATTAGGTTGAGAGTTTTCAGAATTGTATGAGCAAAACATTGGGTTATTTTCATAGGTGTTCTAAATCACATCAATTTTTAATTGGGATTTTCATATGAAGTGTCTAAAAATGATTCTGAAAACATAAATATAATTTAGATAAATATTTTATGAATATAAATTGATGGTTTTAATATAGTAATTTAAAATATTAATGATTTTTCATTCAATATAAATGTTAGATGAATATGTTAACTATTGTAAGATTACACATTGTCTTTTTAACCAATTGATATGTCAACATATGGAATTTTTATACTTATTCATTTATAATCCTCTTGTATAAACATTATTTTGTTGATAAAGTATAAAAATAACGTTACTTATGTGTTTTTATGTTTATGTTACTTGTATATTTTTTATTTATGAACTCATTTTTTCATTGGTTGTTGAGGTAAGTTTATTTTTATTTTTATTATAAAATTATATTTTAAATTACACCATTATTAATTAAAGCGTAAAACATTAATTTATATATATAATTTGAAAGAAACGTTAGTCAATAAGTGAAACTTAACATTCAATTAACATGTTTTGTGGGAGAAATGTAATATCTAGGTTATGTCAAAGGAAAATGGATGGTTTATTCAATCAATACATATAGAATTTATTTTAAAAATATTAATTATCAAATTATAATTGTAAATATTTCAACATTAATTTATCGTTGATAATTGGTAACCTGATTATAATCCTTCATTGATATTATGGGTCTAGAGTTCCCATGAGTTCACCCATACCGACCCAAATCTAGGCCAAACATGATTAAATGTGATGTTCTAATCAGGTGGGATCCAAAAAATAAAGGTGTTCCTTATTGACATGGGTAGTAACATTTTGTATTCTAAATGAAATTTCTCTAGGGGTGTTACAATATCTCCCCTTTAAAGAAAAATTCTCTCATTTTTTCTGCATCTTAAAATAAGGGAGTTCCACTACACTTTCATATAGGTACAGGCTTTGAAACCATTTTTTAATGATCTGGCCTCCTCCGGTCATGAACCTAGTTATATTACCCCATGGGTCTCATATAATATCTTTGTTACCATCCCATATCACCATAGGTTGTTACCCATTGATGTAAATTTATATAATAACGATTCTTACCATAGTACAACACATGTTATTTTAGTGTGTTTTATCCTCACTGACACACACATTGGGAAACTTCCATGAGGTCACCCATATTGACCCTACTCTCGGATAAACATGATTATATATGAAGGTATAATAAGGTAGGATCCCAAAAAAGAAACGTCCAAATCAATGAAATTGGTAGTAACATTTAGTATTTTATGTATCAATTTTACAGGGGAGTTACAAAGATGATTGGGGCATAGTATCTTGGTCCTAGGAAGTAGTCTTTGAATGATCATATGAGGTGGTTCCATGGATGAGAATTAATGTAGATGTATGTATTGTATATTATAAATGTATTCCTTATTTTTTTCTAATTTACCTCCATTATTTCTTTTATTTTTTTATTATAATTTTAGGCCTTATTGATTTCTAGTTCGATATTCTTCTAGTTTTAGGGTTTTTATATCTTTTGGGACTCTCTATCCCTATCTCTGTTTCTATCCTCTATATATATTTTCAAATTTTTAATTATTTATGTATAATGTATTTTTATATATTTATTTTAGAAGATATATTAATGGTCTGAGTACTATTATGGATTAGGTGTATAGGGTATCAAACTTTAATGTTTATAAAGAGTGAATGTGTATGTGGTAGTGAGTCAAAGGGGATTATTTTTGTGGTGGTGTTATGAAATGGTCTATGTGTGTTCTTTTTTGATGATTTATTATCTTAATATGGGTTGAGAAGGAATAGGATGTTATTGTAATTTAGGAATTGGGTAAATTTAATATTGGGAATTTGGTTTGGAATTTTGATTGTGACATAATGTGATGGGTTATAAGGAAGAACATAATTGTGAAATTAATGTCGATTATAAATATATAGCTCATGATGAATTGTGTTATGGTTTTTTTAAATGTTTGATATGACCATGCATGGTATGGATTGAGTAAAAGAGTAAGGTTAGGAATGGATTATTAGTTGATGAGAAAGCTTATATATTTTTCTCCAAATATTGGTATAATATATTACTTCTTGACATGTTATTTATATTCATTAACTTGATATATATATTATGTTTTTAATGTTCATTATCTATTATTTCTAGCATGAATATGGAAAAAAAATTCTAGTTATATAAGTAAACTAAAAAATTTCCTTCCTCTTGAAGATGTATAGATGTTATTTTTTTCCTTATATTGAGGATTTGTTATCAATTATTTCCCTTGGATATAAGATTTCATGATTTTATTTTAAACTATTTTATTACCTTGATTATTTTTAGATTACTTTGATGGGTTTTAATTCATGGACATGATCTGTTATAGATCCACATGGTGGTGAAGGAGTTATAACTCGGTACGTTTTCTATAACTCTTCTGGGATGAGCCTGTTATTGCTTAAAAAATAACTCTTTTTGGTAGTGTTGAAGGACCACTTACTATTTCATAGTTTATAATGGGTGATCCTTATAATGTTATTATTTTTCAATAAAATCACTCGTAATTTAATATTTTTATTATAGATTCCATAGATTCACACAAAGAATAATATGATTAATTACACATGTAGGATTTGAAGTCTGTTGGAAAAAAACCTCACATGCATTTTTGGTTAATTTTAATTTACAAGGCCAGTGGAACATATTCAAAAAGAATAATAGAATCATGGTGAATTAATGTTATTATATTTAGATAAAAAAAGATAATCTTTGTCCTGGTGAAAGGAAATAATGTTACAACATCCAGGAGGTCATGCAGTGATTATTTAGTTTTGGGATATTTGAAGTCAGTTGGTTTCTTACATAGTGAATGTAATGTGTGATTCTTCGATGGTATTGTGAGACTAAATGTAGAAATTATATTTTATTTTGGTAAAGGAATCATTCTGTAATATGGGAATTTTCATTGTGTTGTGAAAGGTTTTATCATGTATATATGGGTTATGTATTTTTTGTTTTTATCTATGACAAACCCGAAATAGTGCAAGATCACTAAGAGGGGAGGGGTAAATAAGTGATCCCCCAATAAATTTTTTATTTTTTATGAATTTTCCCTTTTTTAAATTCAACCTCTTTAGCTGGTTACGTCCTTGACCCACTCTTCAAAGGATGTTGTAAAACAAAAGCATAGAACATGGGTATTTACAAGTTTTAGTACAACGAACTAATCCTTTCCTATTGGTTATTCTCCCGAATATGGATTCTATAATTTTTTATAAGATGATTACGAATAGTAATTGGTTAAACTCCTCAATTAAAAACTGGTTAAACCCCCAAACAACAATTAATCTTTTGCAGTTAGGTATGGGCACAACTGTATCTTCTTATTCCAAAAACAGGTTATACCCCCCAGCTTCAATGTTTTACCTTAGATGGCCTTATCCACTTTAGGATGATCTGATAATATTCTTCCTTGATCTTGTAGGATCTGACTTTCTCAAGAACCTATTTACATATCATTAACAAACTCTGATAAAATCTATTAGCCTAGCTCAATGATTCTGAACACGAGTAATGATAAGTTTTATTAGTACAAGAAATGCTCGGGCTAAAAATTCTTTCTTCTGACTGAATTCCTGGCCTTACTTCTATGGTTGAAAGTAGTGCACACAAAATTATCAAGATAATTAATATGCAAGAATTACATTTCTCAATCTTTCCACCTTATTTTATCTTTCCAAAATAAATTTTCACACACAAAATTCTTTCTACACGTGTGCATGGGAATGCATAAATTAATGTATTTTTGGTTATGTGTTATGAAACCCGAACACATATATTCTGCTTTCTTTATACATTATATACTCACTATTTAAAAATATTTCTTAAGAATAAATCAGGAGAGGAGATGATCATGTAGGTTGTTATCTACTTCCTCTTATTCACACACCTGAATGGTTAGAAGCTATGCATGGTTTTATTCTTATCAGGGGATAGTGTATAGGTACACTTATCTCATTCATGATTAGGTGTGTAGCACAAACTAGGTAGGTGAAATGCAATGTCCCTGTATGGATTCACGAACCAGATCTTCACAAAAAAACTCAAGAGTGAAAAGCACTTATTGAGTGCTCGTGGGAGCCTTCTCCTTCACGTAGGATTATCACAAGGAGGCCATATTTCCTCACTCAAGAAATAGTTTCATGGAACTTCTATATTTCTTAATCAATGGGTAGTATAGTGCTTTGTTTCTTCATGGGTGAGAGTTCTCTCAATCTCAGCAACATCGATCGGTCGAGGGACTCCTCTTTTTATAGGCAATGAAGACCTCCTTGGTTACTAACTATCCAAAAAATTATATCGTGTATGTGACTAACTCAAAACCCCAAGCATTAAGTTGTGCCATGGAAAATCACAAATTCCCGAGTCATTTGAGATATTTTTCAAAAAAAACACCGCATTTCATGGAATTTTACATTCTTGAGCTTGATACTATCCTTTGTGGTGGAATCCCCATCTTTATGTTGTGTCGCATGCATCTCATGCGAATAAGGCTTGAGTTACACAAATTAGAGTACCAAGAAGCCTCTAAAACTTTGTTTTCTTTGGCCGATGTGAGTTATTCATTTTATTTGTATACATTCACATATAATTGCAAGCATGGTCTCATGAAATCCAGGAGACCCTCATGTTGTAGGTTAGATCAACAATAGTTGATGAAGTTTGATAATAGAGGATTGATGGTGGTGACATAATACTGATAAGCGTCGGGAGGTTCATGTGGTCGGAGGTTGAAGAAGGCGGTGTGGAAGCTCTGTGATCATCTGGTCAGAATGGATTGGATAGATATGATATGTTCAATTTTTTAATAATAGATCAACAGTTCAGGTTGTACATGAGAAGATCGGATGGTTGCGGTACCTTCTGCATTTTCAAAACAAGATGAAACTATCCCACATCAAAACATACCACATTATGTGGCTTCTTTATAATAAAATTTAGGGAAAACAAGGCCCCAAAATCACTTCCACCTCCTCCGGAACCTCCCCATACTAGCTTCTTGAAATCATACTCTATTTCCACTCTCTCTATAGGCCTTTGGCCCAAACTATACATGATATTTATTGTGAAACCCTGTGGGAGTGCTCATGTGTTCCCCATGCAGAGTCCCAATCTCATGCTGGCCAGCTAGGTGGGGCTTAGCCTCCCACTCTATGGTGAGTGCCATTCACCTGGATGGATGGATAGTTGGTTGTGGAAGCATTTTTTAATAAAGGATCATTCAAAAAATACTTTCGAGATATAATATAATTTACTCTCAAAATAAATTCCAAACCCAACTTATCCAAACATCTTCATGAAAATTAAATCACTTTTGAATGGAATCTAAAACTACTACTTAAATTCAACATTATAAACAATGTGTCAACCCACATAATCAATGACCTTGTTTTAATAAACTGAAACCATATCAAAAAATTTCATATTTAATCATGGACACTTAAATCAGAATTACTTCAACCATCCACTCAAAAATCACATATTGACATGTCATTGACAACAAATGAAATCACTTGGCTCAAAAAACTCCCCCTTTGTATTTTTTCATCAATATCTCCTAAGAACACTCTATAAGAGTCAATATGTATGCCAAGATGTTTTCTCCCCCTTATTGGTAATAAAATGAAAATGGTAACTGGGGTCTTGTAAAAAACATTTCCTCCTTCCCTTAAATAATATCTTCATGAATAATGTAGATAGAGGGATGATATCACATGGGTCACTTAGAAAATATCCTTTAGTTAATCAACTCCAAGTCTATGTGGGCTAACATGGTGTAGAAAACAATAGAGTTATGACCAAGATTTTCAGTGTTATCTATAAACAAACATTTATGTGAAATCATTCATAGAATGTATCAATTCATATCCAAGGGGACGGAAATAGACATATTCATCTTTGAAATAAAAAAACATCACAAACTACAACAAATAATGCTCCCCCTTAATGGATGCATTCATCTCCATAAATTACCTGAAAATTATTAAAAAATAATGTCTTTGTATTTAGGGAATAGAGAGAGACCATTTTTTATACTTCAAGTGAGAGTAGAAGACTAAACATGAAGTTTCATCTTTATCTCAACAAGCCTCTCTACTGTCATTGCTTTGGTGAAAATATCTACAACCTGATCTTTAGTAAAAATGTATTCTAGCATGATATCTCTACTAGCCACCTTTTCATTGATAAAATGATTTTGATATCAATATTATTGAATCATGAATGTTGTAGAGGATTCTTATATATTCTTAGGTCACTTTTATTATCACATAAAATCTTTAGTGGTTTTTAAGTTCCAATTTTCAAATCTACTGGCTACACTTACATCCATATCATATGTGTACATGCATGTGTAGATACCACATACTCTTCCTTAGTTTTACTCAAAGTTACTGAATTCTACTTCTTTTTATTCCGACTAACACATCCTTCCCCCAAAAAAGAAGGTTCCACCAGCGGTAGATCTCTTGTTAGTACAATCACCAGCCCAATCAGTATCTATAAACCCTAACAAATTCTTATCAGAACTGAGTTTGTATAAAATCCCATTGTTCATCGTTCCTTCCACATATCTCAAAATTCATTTAGCTACAAATAAGTGGGACTCTTTTGGGAAACTATGATATCTAGAACATAAGTTCACTACATAAGTTATATCTAACCTTGATGTTTTGAGATAAAGTAGGCTTCCAATGATTCTTTTGAATTATTTTTTATCAAAAATATTTTTATTTTTGTCCTTGCATTATTTGGTTCAAACTAAAATGGGTGTTGAAACCTCTTATTAATTTTCTATTCCAAACTTTTTCATTAATTCCTTTTCATACTTCTCCTATGATAGAAATATGGGATTTTTTTTGTTCATCCTGAAATCCCAGAAAGTATGTCATTTGACCACATGTGGTCATTTCAAAGTTTTGTATCATTTTCTCAACAAATTTTTTACATAGACCCTCCTTTTCACCAGAAAAGATAATTTAATCCATATATATAATGACTATGAGAGTAATCATGGCTATTTATCAAAAATAAAGGTCATTGTCAACTGTACCCTTGACAAACATTATATCCCTTAGACAACCATATAATTTGGAGTACCAGGCTCTAGGGGCCTCTTTAGACTGTACAGATATTTTCTCAACCTGCAACCCAGGCTACCATCTTTGTCCAGAACAAAAACATCTAGTTGTTCAATATTTACCTCTTCTTCAAGATATCTATTTAGAAATGAAGATTTTACATCCATTTGATAATCCATATAATGCTTGTGTGATGCAACTACCAAGAACATTCTAATGGTTTCCAGTCTTGATACTAGTAAAAAAAATTCTTCAAAGTCAATTTCTTCTATTTGTAAATATACATTTCATACTAGCCTTGCCTTATTTCTTAGAACAAGCCCTTTATCATTTATCTTATTTCTGAAAACCCACTTAGTTCCAAATTTTTTTTTATTCCTGGGTCTTTATACAAGATCCCAAGTGAAATCATTTTCAATTTGATCAAGATAAACATACATAGCTTGTATCAATTCCTCATTATCATTTTCTTCAGCCATTGTACTAGGTTCAACTTGAAAAATAAGTGTAGTTTGATCTTAAATTCTCAATATTTTTCTTGTTTATAATGGTGATTTTTGATTACCAATGATATTTTTTGTCTCAAAACGTTTCTTTAATATTGTGTATTGTTTCATTTTATTTTCATTAGTTTCTTCTTCACCACTATTATGTTTAATATTAATATCAACAATGTTTGGTTCTGTCTCAGTAGCATCATTCTTCTATTCCATAATCATTGAATTTTCAACTAAATTTTCCAAATCTATATTATCAGCAATATCTGATTAGATATTGTTTTCAATAATTATTACATCACTGCAATCAACCTACCTGTTCATTATTTTATTCCAACATCTGTAGCATTTACCATCAAGTAGGAATCCCATGAAAATTCCATCCTATGCCTTTTCTTTAAATTTTCCCAAATTAATGTTATTAATCTTTATGTTGTAGGGACTCCCAAAAAATATGAAGTATTGAATAGTTGGTTCTATATTGTGCCACATTTCATAAGTTTTAATTTGTGTTTATAGTCTCAAAAGAAATCTTTTATGTATAGGTATGAAAGTAAATATTTATTCTCTCCATAAAAACTTTTAGATGTTGTGTTCAGCCAACATAGTTATGCCCATTTCAACTATGCTTTTGTTCTTTCTTTTAGAAACCCAATTTTTCTATGGATTATATGGTGTGTTGTATTGATGCTTAATTTCATGCTTGCAAATATATATTTCAAAATCATCACATGTATACTCTTTACCATTATATTATCTCACTTTATTGATAAAGAGACCCATCTCTTTCTTAGCTTGCCTTCTAATTTTTTTGAACATTGTGGTTTCTTATGACTTCTGTTTGATAAAAATGAAATAATTCATTCGTTGGTAATTGTAAATAAATGTTATGAAATACAAATCACCACTTACAGACCTTTGTCTCATTGTCTAACATATGTCTGTATGAATAATATCAAGGGGTATAGTATATAGAATATCTACCCCTTTATATGTTTCTTAAATTTTTTAATCACCAATAATGTGTGATGAACATCCACTATCGAGAATCCATGACTGGGTTTTACTACTATATTTCAAATAATTTTCAGAAAAACATGATTTTTCTTAATTTATTTTATAAATTGCCTTTCTATTCATGACTTCAAGTGTTTTCTCAAGAAGAATACTCATCCACTTTTCATCACTATGTTTTCACTGATCACATCTTCCAGATACTTCCTCTAACCAGTTATTTTTTTTGTTGGTAGATTAGATGAATTTTTATGATTTCTTACTGGTTTTTTATTTCTCTACTATTTTCTTAATTTATACCCATTGGTTCATGACTCATTTTTGGTAGGAACATGTTATAACAACGCAAAATTTCTATCTACCCAAACACTCCACAACACCAGAAGTATCCTTTAAACCTTGACCATACCCACTAATAAAAGCCTTGTATTGAAGATTGTTGTTTTTTTCTTTCTAGATTCCGAGTTTGTATTTTTATGCGGAAATAAATCTTCTTGGAGAATTTCCATCTCTATTTAGATTAGAAGATGATTTCCCACTATCCTTTTTGATCCAAAATTCTGTCAGATTTTCTTTTGGACATGCATTGTTAGATGAAAAATTTGTATTTTGAGATTTGGTGAGTATTGAATTGACCTACTTATTGGATCCCATATTTTCAACAGTGTGTGATGATTCTTTCTTGACCTCAAAAACCTTGTTGAAATCATCTCTAATCTTCTTCAAGATATTTTTTTCTTCAACTAATTTAGGCCGATTCATTGAATTTTCTTATTCTTTGAGGTAATACTTTTCCTCATGTTCTTTTACCATCATTTCCGTTTCAGCTACCTTTAGTTTGTGCCTTTTGATTTCTTCAATATAAAAGGTTTATTTATTTGTACATTCTTCCTTTCCCTCAATTATTTTTTATGTTTATTTCAATAACAATCTCTTCTATTTATTGAAATTTATTCTTTTCTTAATACAAGCTTCTAATTCATTATTCAACATGTGTTTAAGATATTTCTATTCACTATCATCTCATTAACTATTGGAAGTATCAAATCCTTTTTCCATATGAGCTATAAAATTAGTTTCATCTTCTTTTTGGCTACCTGATGTAGAGTCTACATATTTTTATTTGCTCATATTTCTTCTTATTTCATCTCGAAATAACATTGTCTATATTCTACCAAATTTTATTGAATCTTTTCTGCTTCTACCCTATTTCTTATTTTGTGGTTTTTCTTCTTATACTCATGTGCAACAAAACAGTTCTTAGGAGAATTTATAGCAAAGTCTCCAATGTCATTAGAGTTGTAACATCTTGGTGGTAGTTTTCCTTTAACCTTAAACATTACTTTTACTAAATCTATTTGATATAAGATTAATGATAATATTATATTATTCATATTTATCCTCATCATCATATTCACTTGATTCTGAATTTTTATCATCTTTAATGATTTTGAGTTTTCTTATGGCCTCAAAATCCATCTCATCTTTGATCTTTTTCTTGAAAACTGGGATCTTTCACATTTCATATATAATGGGAATGTTATGTAATTAATCAAGATAAATATCGTCTTTATCTAATAAAGCTTATACCTTAGGATAAAACCTATTAGGAAAATTTCTCATTAGATTTTTGACAATAGTTAAATCATCCATCTTTTCTCCAAATCCCTGAACATTACTAACAATTTCATTGACTCTTGTGAAATAATCATCAATGTTTTCTTCTTCAACTATCCTGATATATTAAAATTTTCTCCTCCAAATCTACAATTTGGATCCCTTGACTTTCTTGATTCCTTCATAGACACATTTACAATTTTTCCAAAATTTCTTTTCCATTTTTCAATCACATCACCTTTGTGTAATCCTTTTTGAAAGAGACAAAAATGGAATTTTTTGCTTTTCCATCAACTTCGATATTTATATTCTTAGTGAAATTCAAAATAGCTTCATTAGAAATAGTGAGAAATCCAATAGTAGATGCATACCTGACTTCAAGTCCAAGATTTACAAAAAAGGAAAACATCCTATTATCACAATTTTGATAATTCTTTCCATAGAAAGTTGGAACACCCCTACTATTAACAGAATTTAAACTATCCATGTTCAAAAAAGTAGTAGATATTTATAGAGGGTTCTTAGCTCTAATTCCAATTGAAATACCCAGAATAGTGAAGATCACTCAGAGGGAAGGGATGAATCAGTGATTCCCTGCTAAATTTCTTCCTCTTTATCAATTTCCCCTTTTGTTTTCATTTAAACTTATGGGTATGGTTAAGGCCTCGATCCACTCTTCAAATGATGTTATAAAATAAAGGCACAAAAAACATTGATATACAAGGTTCAGTATAAAGACCTAATCCTTTTCATGTTATTTATTCTCCCCAACATGAATTATTTACTTTTTCAAAAGTTGATTACAAACAGTAATCGGTAAAACTCCCCATTTACAAGACAGTTAAAAACCCATGTTCAATTAATATTTTTTGGTTAGGTATGACCACAACTGCATCTTCTTCTTCCATAAAATGGTTTTACCCCTAGCTATAGCTCCATTATTTAGATGGCTTAATCCCCATCAGGATGATCTGATAATCTTCTTCCATGAGCTGTTAAGATCTAACTTTCCCATGCACCTATTCGTGTAGATTAAAAAACACTCTGATTGAATCTATTGGCCTTGATCAATGATTCTAATCACTAGTAATGATCAGTTTCCTTAGTGAAACAAATGCTCGGGCTAAGAAATTTTCCTTTTGAGAGAATCCCTGGCCTGAATTCTATGTGTGCAAGTGGTGCACACAACTTCTTCAAGATAATGAATATCCAATAATGATTTTTCTCAATATTTAAACCTTTTTTATTCTTTCCTAAATGAATTTTCACACACAAAAATTATTTTTACATGTGTGCATCGGAATTCAAGATTTCATGTATGTTTGGTTATGTGTTTTGTAACCCAAACACATATATTTCTCTTCCTTTCGTCCTTATATTGTCATTGTTTAAAAATATTTCTTAATAATAAATCAGGAGAGGAGAAGATCATGTAGGTGGTTCTATATTACCTCTTATGTGCACACCCGAATGGGTAGAATCTATGCATGGGTTTTTTTTTATAGGGGACAGTGTATAGGTACACATATCTTTTTCATATTCAAGTGTGTAGCGCAAAATAGGGAGGTGCAATTCACTGTCCCCATATGGATTCATGAACCAGATCTTCATGAACTTACTCAAGTGTGGAAATCACTTGTTGAGTGCTCATGGGAGACATCTCCTTCATGTAGGATTATCATTATGTGGCCTTCTTTCCTCGCACAAGGAAGAGCTGCATAGAACTTATCTATTTCACGAACAGTGGGTAGTGTAATTCTCTTTTTTTCAAGAATGAGAGTTCTCTAAATCTCAGCAACACCGATCGGTCAAGGGACTCCTCCTTTGATAAGAGATGAGGACCTCATCAGTTACTAACTATCCACAAATTATGCAGTATGAGAGACTCATTCAAAACCAGAATCTTTAATCCATCCCATGGAATATCAACAAATTCCCAAGTCATTCATGATATTTTTCAAACAAATGCCACATTTCATGGAATTTTACATCTGTGATCCTAAGACTCTCCTATGAAGTTTCATCTTCATCTATATGATGTGACACATACATTTCTTACTGATAAGGTTTGAGTTACAAAAATTCGATTACCGAGAATCCTTTGAAACTCTATTTACATCGGATGATGTATGTTCTTAATTTTATTTTCATGAATGCACATATAATTTTATGCATGGTATTAAGACATCCATATGACCCTCTTGATGTAGGTTAGATCGACAACAGTTTCTGAAGTTCAATCAGTGAGGCTCAATGATGGTGAAGGCATACAGATTAACATTGGGAGGTTCATGTGACTAGAGGTTGAATATGGAGGTGTGGAAGCTTTGTGATCATCGGATTAGAACTAATCTTATAGACATGATATGTCAATGTTTTCTAAAATAGATCAATGGTTCAGATAGAACACGAGTAGATCATATGGCTATGGTACCTTCTATTTTTTTTAATTATATGAAACTATACCACATCAAAATGCACCGCATTATGCATATTCTTTATATTACTAGCCGTGTCAAGCACAACTCATAAACCTCTTACCCATCCTCTGTTACTGCCCCATACTGGCTTCTTGTATGTTCTCTCTACGCCCTCTCTCTCTAAAATCCATTGGCCCAAACTATCAAGGGGTTTTCCTATGCACCCCTGTAGTCTTTATCATGTGTTCCTCATGAACTATATCAGCGATCATGAGGCCAAAATATTCCTTGAACAATGTTACATCATGATTCAAAATAAAACCCATACCTAAAGAATCTATGTATAGTGGCATAACATGTCATGAAAACTACCTTATATCAGGGTAAGGTTCCATTTTCATATCATTGATCAAACCTTCTCACTTCAAGGTTGCCTATGCCAACACATTTTCACTCAATTTTAGGCCAATATCCACATACAAACCACTATCTTATCAATCATGTTAGGTTCCATCATGTGTTTCTAAACCACTACCTTATCACTTATGATATGGTATTTCATCTATTATCACATATCACATCCTATCCTTGAACAACCTTCTTTCTCAAGGTGGTCCATGCCAACATATTCTCTCTCAATATGAGGCTATTATACTGACCACTACATTATTAATCCATGTAGGGTCTGATATTACATCACAACCTATATAAACCTTCTTACTCAAGGTGGTTAAGGTCAAAAAATTCTCACTCAATGTGAGTCCATTATCTCAACCACTACCATATCACTCATGGTGGCTTCCAATATCACATCACAACCTAGATCAACCTTCTCACTCAAGGTAGTCTATTCCAAAAACGTATCACTCAATGTGAATGCATTACCCTAATCACTAACTCAACACTAAAGGTAGAGTTTAATATAACATCAGAACCTGAAAATTACCTAATAAATCAAGGTAGGGAATTGATGGTGCCTTATCACTCATGTTTAGTCCAAAAAACTTGTCTCGTCATATAGTATATACAAATAAAAAACACATACAATCAACAATAAGTAGAGAATGCATTCCATCCCACAAGATCACAAGTTCATCACCAGGGTGCTAGTCTATTAAAATTATGAATTAAAATACGTTTTATTTTTTCTCAATTGGAAGTATATTTTTAGTCATACAAATAATTCTAAATCATGTGGTTAAAGATGAAAATTTAATTAGTAGATATGTGGAGGAAGTAGGAATCACGCCTTTCACCCTACCATGTTGAGTAAATGTGGTGATTATGGATATACTATAGCTAATTTGTAAATGAATAAATGGTATGTGTTTTGGGAATTTTGCATGAAATTTAAAAATGGATGAATTTTGGTTTGAAATGTTCTTACTCGACACATCATATTTGATAGCATTTCAATTAATAATTTTACCTGTGGGAAATTCCATAGCATAGATATTTCATAGTCAGTATCATGGGGGTCATGGTTGAAGGAATTTAGTTTAAAATTCCTAAGCTACCTTCCATGTCTCTATATGATTCATATTCTGTGAAGAGTCGCCAAAATTAAGTAAGGGGAAGTCATGCAATTTTCCTTTTTTTAGTTGTATAAGATTTATTAGGAATCCAAATGAGGAGTCATGTTCCATAGTGAACTTGGATAAGTCATGGTCAATTTAAAATGAGTAGAATATTAGTTTGATGTCATGGTACATGGAATTTTTCTCTCAAAAAAATATTTGCAACATAGGGAGGCCCATAATAGGTATTTTAGAATCTGTGGTGGAACTCATGTGAGATTAAAGGATATTAACATTATCATCATCAAGGACACTCATAAGAGTGGTGTAAATGGGAAACTAAAAAAGCACCACATTATGGATAAAGGATTGTTCTACATTTAGTCTCTATATTAAAAGAAAAAATAGAGAGGTGAACATGGATTCAAAATATTTGCAATGTGTTTTCACCAAGAAAAGAGTTATGCTGAGGTATTTGGACTTAGACACTATGTTTGGTCTAATGTGGTGTCCTACATGTTCATTTTGATCAGATACCATGTAATGGTGTTTGAGAAAATAGATGTCACACCCATTTTTTTTGGATTTGGTTCTTCTTCAACATTAGAATGATTATAGAATAAATTTCAATAGTTCTAATGGTATTTAACAGTGGAGATCCACATGAAGATAAATTAGTGGTTTTATTTAATTAATATGAAGTTGTAAATTGACTATTATTCTAATTTTGAATTTGAAATTAAAAATTCCCTAGATATAATGTAATCATCTATATATAATTGAAAGGAAAAGATGTTTGGGATATAGAATATATCACATAAAGATTGTGGAGTCGATATATAGTGGAATTCATTAAATATTTGAGATTATAATGTGAATAACAGATGGATTGGATTCTTTTAAAGATAAGGCCTTAACATAACGATTTTATAGGAATATCATTGAAGACATGTAAGTGAAGAATATACTGTCATGGAGAACACCCATTTTTGTTTGGTGTCATATATATATATATATATTATTTTTAGCTATTTATCTATATTATCATTTATAACCCTCTTAAGAATCAGTGAGTGTAAGAGATGAAGTGTTCATATACTTTTGATGAGTAGTGATCTTATCCTAAATATTTTAATAATAATATAGTGGAGTAGTGATTAATCTTCATATTAAATATTTCTTGATAGGTTCTCATTAGATGTATCCCAATGTGGGTAAAACAAGTAAAATAATTATGTTCCCACTTATTTATATTTCTGATTTCATTTGTTGAATGTCGGTGATCATCGAAGCATACTCAAGGTGTCTTTTCCAATGTAAAGATCTGATTCAATTTATCCTAAAATAATCAAATTTAAAGACACCCTAATTAATCCCCCCCATAGGGTGTCCAGTGAAACATTATGGTATATAAAGTGGTATTAGAAAAAAATTTATGTCATGGAAAATATGTCATAGAAAGTTGAAACTATCTAGAATTATGTGAATGTAAAGGGAGATCCTTTATTTGATGGTTGAAATTATCAGGTGTGGAATAACCAAATTAGATCACATTTATGATTTATTTTTCTTTAATTTTATGTAGAAATTGATTATAAATTTTAAGTAAGTGATTCCATAAGAATATTTATCATGGAAGTAAATATGAGATTAATGAATGATGATGCTAAATAATAGAATTATTTGGTTAGAGAATCTTATAATTAGATATACATGAATGTTATTGATTTATCTATAACTAAATAAATGTCGGAAAATATTATTAATATATATATAATATAAAATTAAAGAAGGTAAATTTTCAGGTTATATAAAACATATTTGATTACTAAAAGACAAGTTTGAGTAAAAACAATTATAATTTTTATCAACCATATTATTGATGAATTTATTGATATTCATCGAATTGGTTATAAGAACAAATATATCAATATATTAATGAATAAAATATTTATATTACCATAAATTTTAAATCCAAGGGTTATCACACTTAATGAAGTAAAATTGGGTGAATTGTCTCTAGATGATCTACACAAAAAACTTCCTGCATGTAAAATGTGATAGAAAACAAAAATATATTTAGACCATTCATGTAAATAAATTCTATTTAAATATATGGAGAATAATTTGGTTCATTAGGATAAAATTAAATAATATTTAAGTGTTTATTACTTATCACTTTTTGGAAAGAAATTTAAAATAGGAAAATGAAAATTTGAGAGTAAGTTTACTCTAGCATGTTTTCATTATTGAAATATTGGGCACCTAATAACTAGTTGTTCGAAAAGGATTTATGGTTAGGATGGAGAGTTTGAATATTAACACATGAAAAGGAATATGTTCCCACTTAGAATGAACTTTAATTAAGGAAACATAAGTGGAAATATATTACAGAGAAAGATATTGGTTATCAAATAGGAAGAATATTTTGATGAAGATCCATTAGAAATAGTTGAACATGAGTGTATATAAAACATAGAAGATTCCATGATGGTAGAAACATAGAAAAATTAAATATGATGTAGAATATAATGATTAACTATATGGTATTTTGGTTCTCTATGTGGAATTATAAGGATAACCTGATCAAATTTACCTAAATATAATGAAAAACAAAAATATTAGAGTATTGATGAAAGAATTCATGAGAAATATTGATGAAATTAAATAAAATGTTTACTATCTAGAGGACATTATAGATGAATAATAAATGTTAAATTAATTCTTGAAGAAATAGTCAACTATGGGTTTATATTGAGAAATAGAAAAGATATTTGATGATATTAATATCTCTTTTAAGTATAGAATTTAGAACATTGAAATACTTGAAGAGAAATATTTATCTTTGAGAAAAAATATAGACTTAAATAAATAAAGATTATTCAAATGAGAAGTTATAGTTTTGTAATTTTTCAAATCAAATATTAAAATAAAGGTACGAATGAGGTAAAAGAAATTATGAGGAAGTGATGAATTCTTAAAGAACCAATTGAATGGTTAAAAGTTGCCTCAGGTTTGATACAAAATATAAAAAGCTAATACGGTAAATATAAAAATAGACAGAAGAAAATTAATGGAGGGATTTCTCATTTATCTATAACATACCAATAATTTTGGAATTATTTAAAATTATAGAATTTGTGTAAAGATGGTATTTAAAAGATATTTCCTATAATTATTTTCCAATTATATGGAAACTTAGGCCACATTTTTGTTATGTTTTTATGAAGATTAAAGTTATTTGAGAGGAGATGAAATTGAATCTGTCACGAACAAAATCTGGTCTCCACCAATACCGACACCAAACCCAGCCCTTGGAAAGGCTAGAAGGGAATTCCCTACCCCCCAGGGGCTAGCACAAGTTCCCAGGTATCATTTATCTTGGTTTGGGAATGATTTACCTGAATATGTATACATAAAACATCAAAAAAAAATGGTGAACTTGATCTGAAAAATTCCATACCAACAATGTTTATAAAAAAATCCAAAACTGAATACATAAGTTCAAATCAAATAAAAAAGGTCCAAAGACCTAATGAAACAGAATAAAAACATCCCAAAGGACTCCAAATGAAAAGGGGTCATCACCCACAAGTTGTCTCCCCAACTCCGACCCAAGGATGTCAACTAACACCCCGAACCATCATCACTCAAAGTCATTCTGTTACCTGGGTCAAGAGTAATAAAGTCTAATTAAGCCAAAGGGGTGTATTTAGGGTGTGTTCATAAGAACAATATGATACCACCCAATGATTCCAAAGTTCATGGAATACAAGGTGAAAAGCAAAGCAGTTTTGATATGCAATGAAAAGCGGCGACAAATTCCAAGAAATTCAACATTCAATTGAAAATAGATTTCAAGATAAAACATTCATAATGTTAAAACATTTAAATGGTCATGTTATTTACTATAATATACTTCCAAAAACACACAATTACAAGGTAAAATACCACAAATCCATTGAGAAACAAAATCATGAACACCCCTAGGAACTAGATAGTCTCGTGCCCCATGTATCTCATACCTCAGTGTAATGTAACCATAGTAAAATACATTATCCTACATGAGCCACTAGTAGGGAACATAACCATAACCTAGTGGTCCCCAATAATCATCCATATAGTTTAGTTACATTTGTCGTTATCCAAATGCTATGTGAAACAGGGACAAAACCCATTTGGTCCACTAGCCATAGTAGTACATATATGCCCCAACTAGGTACACGGGCTTCCCCCTTTGTGATAAAAAAATTACAGCATGATACATAAACCCATTTTCATATAAAACACCACTACTAGTAACATACAATCCATACAGTATCTATAAACATTTTAAATCACTTAAAACACACAACAAAACACTTTGATTTTTAAATGAAATAATTTCTCAAAATCCTGCGTTGTTTTGCACCCAAAACTCCTTGAAAACCCAAAATTGTACACTATGTGAGCACTTTTAAGTTACTAAAATAGAAATTTCATCCCAATACATTTCAATTAAATCAAAAAATCAATTTTAGGGTATCCCCATGTGAAACAAGAAATGATAACTTTGTAAAACCTCCATTTACACACAAACATGTCACCTAAAGTTCACATGTTCCACAAATACCATTAAAACCCATTTTCAGAGAAAAAACCAAAGGGTGTTAACATTAAAAACATGATTTAAAGCCCTATTTAAGTTCAATAAAATCAATTATGTATTTATAGGGTAGCCCTAAATAAACCAACAAAACATTTCTATGAAAAACCCCCCAATTTCAACTAAAATATGAATTTAAAATTCATTTTCAATAAAACCACCACTAAAAATAATTTCATCATAAATGATTAAATGAGATAAACTTAAAAATATTATAAATATAGCATTATAAGACACAATAATTTCCTAAACATGTAATCACCTACCAAATTAATGAAAACCCTTGATTATTTGTGCGAAAATCAAATCACACAACCGCCGCACAAAGAGGGTCCTAGATCAAGCCTAAAACCATAATAATAGACCAAGAAAACCCAAGGTTAAACCCTAGGTTATAATCCTGACCCTCTATACATTATAAAAGTCATGAAGAATGGGAATAAATATTAATCAAAAAGAAATAAAACCCTATGAAAATGCAAGGAAGAATGAGGGAGACCCGCTTACTTAATGGATCCTGAAGAAATCACCCCAAATACAGTAGTAGATGAATTTAAAAACAGGAAAAATGAAAATGAGGTTTGAATATGTCTTCTAAGTTCATGTGAGAACATAAATGGGCAGAAAAAATTAAGAAACGAATTATTTATGAAGGAAATAAGTTACCTCTTCAAATCTGGATGATTTGAGATACCCTGCGTAGTTATGCACTAAATCATGAGGAATACGATCTCCAAAGAGGGTGTTAGGATAATAGGAACTCGGATGGGTTCATTGGACTTGGGTGAGACTTATAATCACAAAAAATTTCTTAAAATGGAATAACTTATTAATTAAAAAAATATTTCTTTTAAACTGGAAATGGGCTTTCCTGTTGGCCCAATTCCATAAATAAAAACCCAAATCCACCATTATTATGGATTCCTAAGGGGGCCAAATTAAGGTGGTTTTGTTAATAGGTCAGGGGAGGGAATTCAGGAATTAGAATGGGTGAAAAATATAAAAAAATTAAATAGTTATAAAAGAAACAAAATTGGTTTTTAAATCTGGAAATGGGCTCACAGTTTGGCCCAAATCATGAAAACTCACCCTTTCCTCCAAAAAAGCTTGAGAGACCCCCAAAAAAAGCATGAATGGAAATTAAATTAAATTTACCTATAAAATAAGTCATGGATGTGAAAATTATCCACACTATGAAAGGATTTTCATCTCATAAATTCAACCTGAAGCTTGATTGGAAAATAAGAACAGGTACTCTTCCTTGACCCGTGACTTCTTCTATCATGTATCATGTGTATAATTCCCATGCTGCCAAAGAACCCAGACAAATGGAATGGACATACCTAGAATAACCTTCTCTTGGGAGTCCACTATTTGCATTGGTTTCTCAACAATATACAAGACGGGCTCTATTTCTAGTTCTTATCAACTTAGCACATGGGACTAATTCGAGTTGTATTTCTTCAACTAGGAGACGTGAAAAACATCATGGATAAATATCAACTAAAAAGGTAAATCCATCCTATATTCCTTCTTTCCATTATGCTCAGTGATCTCAAAGGGCCCGAAATACTATGGTGTCAGCTTCCCTTGCTTCCCCAATCGACGATGGCCCAGACGAGGGGCCACTTTCAAGAATACTCTGTCACCCACAGAAAAAACTAGGTATCAACGCCTCCTGTAATAATATGATTTATGGAGACTCTGATATTTCAATAAATGTTGCCTGATCAACTTGACCATCTTAGACGTCTCCTGCACCAGACTCGGCCCTAGTAGTGAGGTATCACCTACCTCATCCCAACACAGGGGGGACCAACAAGGCCAACCATAGAGAACATCAAAATGATCCATTCAAATTGAGGATTAGTAACTGTTATTATAATAAAACTCAACCAACCCTAATTGGATATCATAGGTACCTCCAATGTCCAGGACACAAGCATGGAGCATGTCTTCCAAAATTAGATTCCCCCACTCCGTCTGACCATCTGTCTGAGGATGGTATGTCATGCTCATCTTAATCTGAGACCCCAAGGCCCTCCCAAAATCGAGAAGTGAATTGGGGGTCTCTATATGAGACAAATTCTAATGTCACACCATGGAGTCTCACCACCTCTGAAAGAAACAAATGGCCCAACTCATCCAATTTGGTTTTATCTTTGATCATAATTAAGTGGGATTATTTAGTAAGATGATCATTCACCACCCAAATGGAATTCTTACTGTGATGTGTATGAGGTAATACAATAATGAAGTCCATGGAGACCTCTTCCCACTTCTAGGTAGGAATGGGTAACGGTTGGAGCAAACCGGAGGTCCTTTGATGCTCTACTTTCACCTATTGGCATGTGTAACATCTTGACACAAAGTCTATTTTGTCTCGTCACATACCGGGCCACCAGAATAGCGAACGTACATCCTAATACATCTTGGTGGAACCTATATGGACATCCCACTAAGACTGGTGGTTGTCCTCCATCACCACATTCCACAGAGATAACGTCACTACTGAATGTCCCTTAAAGCCCAAGATGTCCTTAGGAGATGATGACCAATCATAGGATATCTCCCCACCATGAAGAAACTACTTTGACTGATGAAAAATCTCATCACTAGGTTTTTACCACTGAATTGACTCCAACAGAGAAGGATTCAACTGGACCTTCTCAAAGAACACGCCTGCTATGTTCTCTTTTGTCTCCACATGCATCTGAGAGAGGAGGCCCATCAAAATCTACTCCTCACTGAACATCCTCAAAGCCTACACTAGAACTCTTCTACTTAATTCATCATCCACCACATTACACTTTCCTAGGGTATAGACAATGTCAAAGTTGAACCCCTACAAGTACCCGATCCATCGACGCTGCCTCATGTTGAGGTCCTTCTACGAGAAGATATAGGCCAAGATTTTGTGATCAAAGTAGACCAAAAACATCTCCCCAAAGATGTAGTGACTCCAAGTCTTCAAAGCATGAATCGCTATTGTCAACTCCAATTAATGGTTTTAGTAGTTCTTTTCATGTGTTCAGAGTAGGCAAGATCCATACACCACCACGTGATCATCCAGCATAAACCCACACCCAAGACCCATACCTGAAGCATCACAATAGACCACATACCCATTTCCAGCCTCTAGAAAAATCATCATGGTGGAGGTAGTCAGCTGCCTATTCAGCTCCTCGAATAATTCCTTACATTCAACTCCCCATACAAACTTCACCCCTTTTTGGGTGAGTGCGGTCATTGGTGAAGCAAGCCAAAAGAAATCCCGAACGAATTGCCTATCATAACCGGACAGGCCAAGGAAACTCCTGATCTCGAACACATTATTCGGCTACTCCCATGACTTAACTTCACTAACCTTCTTAGGGTCCACTAAAACCCCCTGCTCAAAGATCACATTCCCTATAAATCTCACTTCTATGATCTTGAAAGTGCACTTGACAACATTGCATAGAGGCAGTGATCTCACAAAGTACCCAAAACAATCTTCAAGTGATGTATGTGTTCCTCCTCAGAGCTACCAGAATTTCATCAACAAAAACCACAACAAATGAATAGATATACTGATGGAACACCCTATTCATGAGTTCCATAAAGACCGTTGGAGCATTGGTCAATCCAAAGGTCATGACCAAATACTCAAAGTGGTCATACCTGCTATAGAAGATTGTCTTTTGGATATCTGACTCGTTCACCCAGAGTTGATGATAGCTGGAATGAAAGTTTATTTTTGACAAATACTTTTCCCCCATCAACTGATTGAACAAATCATCTATTTTGGGAAAAGGTTATATGTTCTTAATTGTTAACTTCTTCAGCTTCTAGTAGTCAATGCACAACTGTAGGGATCTGTCAGCCTTTTTCGCAAACAACACAGGAGCGGCCCAAGGAGTGATGCTTAGGAGAATGAATCCTTTGGATTGTAAGTCATCCAATTATATCTTTAATTCCCTCATCTTTGTGGGGGGGGGGAATGTGATAAGAGTGAAGAGATATTGGTTATTTTCTTGGTGCTAGATCAATTGAAAACTCCACATCCCACTCTCGGAAAAACCTGAGAAATCATCTGGGAATACCTCTGGAAAATAATTCACTGCATGAGGTAGTGCACATTCAGGGGAAAAACTAGCATTCTATAGTGCAAGAAGTGGTAAATGGAAGGTAATACTTTCCATCTTTGGGGGTGGAGGTCCTGTGTGACCCAACCGAGGATCCCATTCTCCCTGAAAAACCTGACGACTCCCATAAGGTTCCATGAAAAACACTTTCCTCCTATAATAATCAATGTGTTACTGGAAGTTTACTATCCAATGCATGCCAAGTATTGTGTCAAATAGTTTCATATCTAGAACTAAGATGTCCAACTCCATCTCAAACCCTCACATGAAAAAGTGCACACAGGAGGCACCTGAGGCCCTGCCCCTTCTTCTTTCCAGCGGTGTCACCAACTCTGTCGATAAAGACATCAACTCAGTGGGAAAATTCCACATGTCCACAAAACAGGAAGAAATGAATGAAATAGAGGCTATATTATCAAAACGAGCAGAATATATAGAAGATACGATCAGAATGGTACCTCGAATTTTCAATGGTCCCGCCTCTAATCCTACTGGCACTTGATCCACTACATGGAGATGTACGGTCTCTACCCGAGGAAGACTATTAGTTTGTGGCTATTCCATAAATGGGATCTTCCCATAAGATGACCCATACCTACCACCACAGCCTCCAAATCTAGATCTCTTAGTCCTCAATGGCTCGGATTGTGCTGGAACTCCTCTTAAAGCCGCTGACCCTGCCCCACTCGGAAGTCTACATGCCATCCTACAGAAGTGATTCAAATTCCCCAAACCTCCACACTGGTAACAAGACATTAGAGGAAGAAGGAATGATAGTCATATTTTCCTTGGCTTCCCACACTGGTGTCACATGACTGATCTCGCATTATAAGCTGCAGACAAAAACTTCCTGGAAGAGTGGCCTAAACTACCACCTCCCTTCTTCACCTGTTCCTCCCGCTTCCTTTTCTTTTCTGAAGAGATGCTACTGCCCACTATGGATACTGACCCAGAGAAACAAGCCCAACCTTTATGTTTAATCTCCACTATTCACTCTTGGTCAACGATCTTAGCATAGTTCCTCAGCTTAAATAATAACACTTGAGAGTATATCTCTAGTCGCAAGCCATTCTCAAACCTTTGGGCCTTCGATTGTTCCTTCGAGATGATTTTAGGGGAATACCAAACCAACTCATAGAAATGGGTGGCGTACTCAATCACATAAAGATTCCCCTGAACAAGTTCCATGAACTCACGGGAATTGGCATATGCCAAGACTTCTGGGCATTACTGTTCATTGAAGATGACCTTGAAATCTCCCCAGTCCATCTACTCATTCTTCCCAGTCTAAAGCACTGACTCCTACCACTTATGGTTGAGACCCTCAAATGGAAAGAAGGAACACTTAACCCTGAGCTCCTCAGGTGTTTCTAGAAACTCAAATATATACTTCATCTTATAGATCCATTACTCTACTTCTTGTGGTTCTGAGATTCCTTGGAAGGTAGGTGGATTGATATTAAAAAACTCAGGTGCTTTATCTTTTCTAAGACCCGTCTCTTCTACCCTAATAGGAATTGAAGAAGGATCTGGTCCCTACCAATGGCTAGATATCCTAAACCACATCCTCGACTAGGTTCTGATCAATCGATGTGGGAGAACTCTCTTCAGCTTCCTCCTGTGGGCGCGTGGGAGCTTTCCAGGGAGGCATGTTGCTACAAAATGAAATAGTCACAAAACTATAATCAATACCACAATTATAAAAAAATTAATCAAATACATCGAATATAAAAAATTTAAATACATTACAGTAATAAAAGAAACAACTACTCCACCCCTGTCTGATGTCCACGTGTGGTCTGCAGCCCATGCATCTCACCTAGAAGTGAAGTCAATCAGACAATTCCAACATCCCCTAGTGACTCAAGGTTTTACATGAGAGGTATCGTCCAGGAACCCTACTCATGACCAAAACCTCGAGCCCTGATAGTCAAATCACTTATCTATCCCAACTCATCCCATAATATAAATATAGTCGGAAAAACATTATCCTCATTTGCTACCATTTTGTCACGAATAGAATATGGTCTCCACCAATACCGGCACCAAACCTGGCCCGTGGAAAGTCCCTAAGGGCGTTCCCTATCCCCACAGTCTGGAAAACATGACTGAGTATCATTTATCTTGGTTTGAGAATTATTTACCCAAATATTTATACATAGAACTTCAAAAATATTTGGTAAACTGATCTGAAAAAATGATAACAAAGAAGATTATAAAAAAATCCAGAACTGAATACATAAGTTCAAATGAAATAAAAATGGTCAAAACACATAAATAACTAGATGAAAAACATCCCCATTGACTCCACATGACAAGGGGTCATCCCCAACAAGCCGTCTCCACAACTCTTCTCCAATGATAAGAACTAACACCCTGAACCTCCATCACCCAAAGTCATTCCATAACCTGAGTCTAGAATAATAAATTATACTTACACCAAGGGGGTGTAAGTAGAGTGTGAGACTAAGAAAAATGTAATACCACCCAATTATTTCATATTTCATGCAATACAAGGAGAAAAATCAATAATTTTTGATATGTAATGAAAAGCGGTGACAAATTCAAAGAAATGCAACTTTTAATTAAAAACAGTTTTCAAGATAAAACAGTCAGAATGTTAACACATTTAAATGGTAATGTTAGGTAATATAATATAATTCCAAACACACCCAAATACAATGGAAAATACCACAAATACAATGAGCAACAAAATCAAGAACACCCCTAGGAACTAGATAGTCTCGGGCACCATGTACCTCATACCTCGGTGTAAAGTAACCACATTAAAATCCATTCTCGTGTGTGATCCACTAGTAGGGAATATACCCATAACCTATTGGTCCCAAATAATAATCCATATAATTTATTTAGAGTTTTTTCTATCCAAATAATAAGTGAAACAGTGACAAGACCCATCTGGTCCACTAGTCATACTAGTACATATCCGCGCCACCTTGGTGCCCGAGCTTACCCCTTTGTGCTCAAACAATTTCAGCATGCTACATAAAAATAATTTCATATAAAATACCACTAATGGTAACAAAAAATCATTACAATATCTATACACATTTTAAATTACTTAAAACACACAATAAACACTTCGATTTTTAAATGAAACAATTTCACAAAATCCCACGTTGTTTTGCTCACAAAACTCCTTGAAAACCCCACATTGTACACTATGGGCACATTTTTAAGTTACCAAAACATAAAAGGAATCCAAATATATTTCAATTAAACCAAAAAATAAATTTTATGGATGCCCCATTGGAACCAAGAAATTATAACTTTGTAAAACCTCCATTTACACACAAACATGGCACTTAAAGTTCACATGTTTCACAAATACCATTAAAACCCATTTTCCCAGCAACAGCCAAAGCGGATTAAAATTAAAAACCTGATTTCAATCCATATTTTAGTTCAATAAAATCAATTAATTATTTATATTGCAGCCCCAAATAAACTAGTAAAACATTTGTATAAAAAACCCCAATTTCACATAAAATTTTCATTTAAAATTGATTTTCAGTATAACCACCACTAAAACTAATTTTTTCAGAAATAATGAAATGATATAAACCTAAAAATATGAAAAATGTATCAAGGTAAGATAGAAATATTTCATATGTTTGTAATCACATACCAAATTAATGAAAACCCTTGATTCTTTGTGCAAAAATCAAATGCACCACCATCGCACCAAGAGGGACCTAGATCAAGCCTAAAACAACAAGAATAGACCAAGAAAACCCAAGGTTATACCCAAGGGTCGAAACCCTACCCTTTTGAAATTAGATAAATCAAGAATAAATGGAATAAACCCTGACCAAAAGGAAATATAACCCTAAGAAAATGGGAGGATGAATGAAGGAGACCCACTTACTTAAGGAATCTTGAATAAATCCCCCCAAATACACTAGTAGATAAATTTCAAAATAGAAAAAAATGAAAATGAGGTTCGTATAATTTTAAGAAAGTCATTTGAGAAATGAAATGGTGGAAAAAGAATAATAATTGAAAGATTCATGAAGGAAAGAAGATACCTCTTCAAATCTAGATGATATGAGACACCCTGTGAACTTTTGTACTAAATCGCAATATATACAAGCTTAAAATAGTGTGGTAGGATAATGGGTGCGTGACTAGGTTCATTGGTCTTGGGGGAGACTTTGAATCACTGAAAAATCCTTAAAATTTAATATGTTATTAATTAAACAATTTTTTTAAAAAAAACTGGAAATGGGTTTTCGGGCTGGACCAATTCCTTAAATAAAAAACTCAAATCCACAATTATTATGGATTCCTAAAGAGTCCAAATTAAAATGGTGGTATTAATAGGTCAGTGGAGGCTATTTTGGAATTAAAATTTGTGAAAATATTAAAATAGATATATAGTTACAAAATAAACACAATTGGTTTTTAAATCTGCAAATGGGCTCACTGTTTTACCCAAATCATGAAAACTCACCCTTTCCTCAAAAAAAGCTTGGGAAACCCACAAAACAAAACATGAATGGAAATTAAATGAAATTTACCTTTAAAATAATTCATGGATTTCACATAATCCATTAAATGAGAATAAAAAATATCATTTATATCCGACAATAAACTGATTCTATTGACAATGTTTTAACTATTTTGACTTTAGGAATTCAGTTTTAAATTATAAGAAACGAAGTTAAATATTTTAAAATGGAATAAAAAGAAGAGTGGATTCATGAAAATATAATTCAATTAACTTTAGGAATATATTTTATCCACTAGAGGAATAAAAATATAATCTATATTTATTATCATAATGAAAATGAGAAGAGACCCACGTATATTTCTACTCATTCTGTTGTATCTTGGAAAGCGAATAAGTTGAAGATAATAGAAAAATTTCTTCTTACTGAGATATATTTCAAGGATAAAAATAATATGTGTAATTTGATTCTTTAATGTGGGTTCTCATCCCACATAATGGGTTAAATGAACCTAATCAATAATGGAAAAGGAAGAGGCAATGGAACTCTTTGATAGATAAATGGCGGAGCTTTGAAGATCAAAGGGAGTGTAATTACTAACCTTCCAAATGATTAATTGAAGAACAATGATTTTATATATGTTTATGGATAATGATATAATTTATAGAGTCTCGTTATGTTATATAAACCATTTTGGAAAGTCACATTTAACCATAATGGCTGTAATATCAAATGGGAGGTAGCAAATTATCTTATGAATTGTTAGAGAACAAATTGCAACCTTTATTTAGTGGGAATCAATTAGAATAATTTTCTCATTACTATAGAATAGTAGAATAGTTTATGGAACCAAAGGCTTGGTAAATTTAAATTAAAGAGTATATAGAATCTATTAAGGTTGAAATATGTCATTTATATTCTTTCACTGTATATTAATAGAGAATTTTTTTTATTCATTCTACAGAGGTAAGTTGATGATAAATTATTATCATCCAAATAAAATGTAAGCACCATATTAGTTTAATCATTTCCATACTAAAAAATATTTCCCAATTAGTCAGTATAGAACTTTTAGTGGGACTTACATTATTTTATGTTTTAATGACTATATAAATATTTGATGTTTTATATTTATGTGATCAAATAGATAATTATTGTAATACATTAAGAGATTTTAATTAAGGTAAGAAAATAAATTTTCAAGAACTATGAAGACTCTATCGTTAGATAATGAACTAAATATACTACCATGGAATTTGAAACTCATCTAAAAAAACATGGAATAAAGCATAAAATTTTATTAATGAGGACTCCTCAATAGAATTGAGTCCTAGAAAATAGGAATTTCATTTTAAATAAGATATAAAATACATTATAGATAAAAATTTCTATCCCTCATAACTATCGAAAAGAAATGGTGAAGGTGGTTGTGTACACTCAAAATCCAGAATTACTTAGTCCTAAAGAATATAAGAATGCATATAAGATATGTCATGGAAGGAAAACCACAGTGCCAAATCATTGACTATTCAGAATAAAAAAATTATTCCAAAAAAAAGGTGAAAATAATGTAAATTATAGTTATTAAGTGGATAAAGTTATCTTTTTAGGAAACTCATCAAAGAAAAAAACTATAAATTTGTTAACATAAGGTTCAATAAAATATTTAAAATTATCGATGTTAAAAGTTATAAAAAATGAAGCCAAATTATATTCTATAAATGTTTTTTATAGAAGACACAAAATAGGAATAGTATATAAATTTATATTTAGTATAATATAATATACTCTAGTCAATAATGGTTCTATAATTGAATGAGAAAAAGAGACTAGTGAAGTGGTGTGTCAAATTTTTACTCAAATAATAAAAAGTGGAATTGGATATGATCCAAAACATATTTCTAAATACAAATATAAACCAATATAGATTCAAATAATTACAATAATGGAGAATACCACTCTATTATCTAAGGTTGAACCAAATTTATTTGAAGAATCAATAATGGAGGAATCATGGGTCAAATCTATAAATGAAGAGTCTCACAAAATTATAATGAATTAAATGTGGGATCTTATAAAAAAACATTAACATAAAAATATTTTTTTTACAAATTAAATCTAGAAAACAATATTGATGAATATGAAATAGTGGTCTTGAATAAATCTAGGTTAGTGTGTAAAGTATATATACATGATAAAGGAATTTTGGTTGAAAAAATATTTTCTATGATGAAAAGAATAGAATTAACAGTACTGTTTATTATAATTTTAGTTCAGAATAAGTTTAGTGTTCATCATATGGATGTAAAGATAGTTTTTCTAAATTTATTATTTTAAGAAGAAGTCAACATTGAAAAAATAGAAGGATTTATTAATTGAAATGATGATTTAAAAGTGTGTAGATTGAAACTGGAATTGTCTGGACTAAATTAAGCACCTCATGCTTGGTATGCATGGCTAGAATCAAATTTGATAAATTTAGAGATCATGAGAGGAGGGTTTGATTAATACCTCTATGTAAAAATACCACATAAGAATATTTAATTGTGATAGTGTATGTGGATGATATCGTATTTACTGGAAATAAGAATAAGGTTATTGATAAGTTTGTAAATATGATGAATTAATAATTTGATATTTCTATGACTAGAGAACCAACCTATTTTCCTGGGTTAAAATTTTATCAAATAAAATGTTACACTTTTATATCATATTTGAAATATTTGATAGAGGTTTTGTAGAAGTTCAGAATACAAAAATTAAAACCAATTTCCACACTAATAGAAGTTGGAATAAAACATAGAAAGTATGAAGGAAATAAGGTATTTGACTCTACTTAGGTAGTAAACTCTACTTATAATAGAAGAATAATTTTAAATATACTCTATATTATAATAAGAAAACCTAATATCTTCATTATTAAATCTTGAAATAATGTTTTCAAAGTTCTACAAAGGAAGAGTATATCATGAAAATAAAGATGGTACTGAGATATAGATAAGGAATTTTAAATTATGGTTTGGATTTTAAAGTAGAGAAAGATCTAAGATTGACCAATTATTAAAATTCTTTCTAATATAGAGATATTGTTGTTCAAAAACCCATAAGTGTAAGATATTTCTTCAATTGAAGAAATTGTTTTTAAAGATTAAGAAATACTATTTACCCTTGAGTATAGTAGAGGGAAACAATATAATTCTACTACCAAGGATTTGAAATAGATGATGTTGATGAAAACATTTCGAGAAGATATTACAGAATTGGTACAATGACCAATTTTAGTTTATTATAATAATAATAGCGCCATTTATTTTATTAAAAATAAGGTATAACACTCTCAAATAAAAAAATTGTGATTTGGTACCACTTTATCAAGGAAAAGGCAAAGAAAACATTTTGAAACTAAATATTTTTTGTAACATGTAATCAAGTGGTAGATCTCAACTATTAACATCACCTATATATTAAAATAATAGTTAGAACCTAAAAGATCAACCAATATTCTAAACTTAAGGTGGTATAATATTGATAATCACTTTTTTTATATATTGTTTTACATGGTCACTATTTATTATTTAATGAAATTATCAGTTTTTAGTTATAAAAAGTTAAGGGAATACATTATCTAATAGGGGATTTATAATAGGAAGAGGGTTTACTTGGTAAATATGGATAAAAAGTTAGTAATTAACACTATTTATTATTTCCTATAATGAGAATTAACTCGCATAGGCTTATATTTGTTTTTTATTACTCTTTTCCAAGTAATGATCAATGTATGATTTTTTATGTATGAAGTGATAAGATCAAGTAAATAGGGATCCTTTGAATTTTATTATCAATGAAAGATGTGGAATATAGGGTTTTTATAGTCATTGATCATACTATTTGATTTCTTTGATATTATAAATAATTATAACAGGAATTGAAAATATCTAAATGGTTTTATTATTGCAACCATAGGTCATAATATATTCGATTTGTTATCTATATTAAAAAAATCAATAATATGAAGATTTCTGAAGATTGTGAGAAGATTCTACAAGTTAGTAAGAAGATTGGTGATGGAAGTAGTCACTTCACACTTCACTAAGACACATTGAGTCAATATGGTGATTTTAGATATTCTATAGTGAATATATATGAATCTATAGTATATGAGTTATGGGTGTTTCATTTGAAATTTTAAACTTGAAGTATTTTGGTTCGAAATGGTCTTACTGAAGACACCATAGTAGATTTAATTTCAAATGAGAAGCTTACCTATGAGAAATGATAAAGATTTCATATGTCATGGTCAAATCCATGGCAGACATGGTTGAAGTCATTTTAGTGGAATGGCCTAAAACTACCCTCCCTATATACGTAATATTCTTATTCGACAAAGAAGAACCAAAATTCAGAAAAGGGAATACAAATATAATATTCATTTTCGATGTTACATAAGTTTTTTGGTAATCATAAGGGGGAATCTCATGTTATGGTGAACCTAGTATAGTCATGTTGACTTTGAAATGGAGAGAATATAAGTGCCACTTCATAGAACATTTTGTTTCTCTTTATAATAATCCTTAGGCCACACGAGGAGGCCCGTAATTGGTTTTGTTGAATTCATGGTAAAACTCAAGTCAAAAAAATATATTTGTATTTTAGATTCATTTATGACTCTTATAAGGGTGATCGAAATGGTAAA
Organism: Viscum album; assembly: GCA_963277665.1. Taxonomy (NCBI): domain Eukaryota; kingdom Viridiplantae; phylum Streptophyta; class Magnoliopsida; order Santalales; family Viscaceae; genus Viscum; species Viscum album. The sequence goes on from OY728146.1 coordinate 532,475,821, forward strand.
CTTAATAGAACCACCCAATGGATGAATTCATGTTGTGTATCGGGTTTTTAATGTCAATGAGAAAATGGGTAGGTGAGTATGGAGTCCTCTATGTTAAAGGTTATTTTCATATAAAGAAGACATATATTGCATTATTTTTACTTACATGTCATGGTGGGTGTGGTGTACTTTCTTGAATGAGACTTTTTATTAGATACCACGACATGGTGTATGAAAAATTTCAGGTTACACCTATTTTTCTTTATTTGTCACTTTTTCATCTATTTGATGGTTTCAGAATGGATTTCAACAACTCTAATTGAATTCAAAATTAATGATCTACATGATGATAAATCAATGGTTATATTTTAAGATGATTAATTTTGATGGTGATTATGGTTTAATTTTTTTATTTGAAAATAAAATTCCATGGATATGAAATAATTTGTTATATAGAAGTGCGGGGTATTGAATATCTATAAAGATGTGGGATTAGATTAGTAGAAAGCATTTTGAATATAAAAAATTATGCGGTAAATAGTGGTTAGACTATATTCTGTTCAATATCATGATTAAATATCTAGAAGTTAATAACAAATAATCATATAGAACACCCATTGTTTTCTATAGTTGTAACTCTAACTAATATCTTTGTGAGTTCAACTAGTGTGTCAACATTATATTTTACATAAATTTTGAGAGTAAGTGGGTTGAATGGTGAAATATATCTTTGACCATGTATGAGGGCTGATTTTATCCTGAATCTTTTAATCACAAACCAACAGTGTGGTGATTAATTGTTATATTGACACACTAATGATATATTATACTCGGATGTATCTTAGTTTGGGTGAACCATGGAAAATAATTGTGATTATTCTACTTTATATTTCTATATTGGTTGTTGTATGTGTGTTATCATAATAAAAGTTCAATTTTAATTTTCCAAAATGAAGGATATATCCATTTTATCATAAAGAATAAATTTAAAGACACCCTAATTCAATCCCCCCTATGGTGTTCAATGCGACCTCTTGGTACAACATAGTCCCTCAGGAATGAGCCACACATCTTATAGTAGGTCACAAAATCCACCTACACACATACTCTAATATTCTCAATAACCTCTTGGTCACATAATAATGTCATTTTAATCCCCTCTATGTTCTTATCTCTCCCCTAAGGGAACAGATAGGGTCTTTCATACCAATCTCAGCCTCTTCCATCGGCACCAAGCCATGTTTAATACTCTGGGATATCCTCGCATATCATAGGATCTATCTCAATTTATACTCACTCGACATCCCGATACTAATAACCATGTGACATCATGAGTTATCTCTCCCCAAGCCCCTTATAATCCTTATTCCAATTCATCAATTAATTCACATGACCCCCTCATAGTTTTTATCGCACACCCCCTTAGATATATTTTAAACCCATTATCAGGGGGAAAATCCCCAAAACACTATATCAAGTATTGAATGACTTGTCCCTCTTAACATAATTCCAAGTCTCTACTTCACCCTCAAAAGTATGTTTCTTATCATGTGTAAGATATATAACTACCTCACCCATATCTACAAGGTCACATGCCTACCTAACTAGGCCTAAGAGACCCACCTAGTCTATTCAAGTATTGTATTAGATCATAATACATACAAGAGTTATCTTATAATTTCAACTAGAATCCTCACTATGAAACCCTAATATTTTAACAAAACACTATGTTCGATAATTAATATGACACACAATATCGAGATTAAACAAACCACAAAATATTATTATTTATATATGTTTTTTAAAACCCAGCCATTTAATTGGAATATATGAATAGAAGTAACTGAATTATAAAATATACATAAATTTTTCCAACTCAAAACAAATTTATTGATTAATTTTTAGGAAATAAATAGTAAATTTTCAACAAAGTTGTTTTATTCTTCAAAAATATGTTTTCTTCAAAAATGGGTTTTATTGATTTTTAAGAGAAACTAATATAGGTAATTTATTACACATTTAGAATTCTATTTTAGAAAATTTATTTAATTTATTATATCTTCATATCAAAATTAGAATAGAGTGAAATTCTGGGATTTTTCTGAAATTTTTTTTTTCAATGAATAGTGAAAAGTATTGATTTTATATAAAATTGTCTTGTCCATTAAAATATTTAAAAATCAAATTTTAGTAATTGATTTTAAAATTTAATTGTTTTATCTTTATTCAACATAATCTAATTAAATTCATTAGAACCAGCATCGTTCTTTATGCGATAAAAACATTTTTATACTAAAAATTTATTTTTCTTCAAAAACTTTTTAATCGTGTTTTATAGGTTTAATTTAAAATTAATTTCATCAAATTAGATTAAATAAATTTGGTCAAATATATTGATTATTTTTAATCATGAATTCCATGTTTTTTAAATATTCCAACTATATTTTTTGTATAATGAATAGTAATTTTGCTAAATAGTTGGCACCTCGTTATTGGTAAATCGGATAATTAAGGATCAAAATAATGCGGGGAGGCTTTAAAACTATAAATAACACTATATTTATTTATATTTTATAAGTTTATTCTTAAAAATACCTTAATAATTTATAATATATGGCATTTTTGAGCCATTTCACTTTGATAAATACATATTTACTATTTTATGTAAAGGAAAATTCTGAAATGCCACTGTCATGCCATTAATTTACCTTATATGTTTTCATAGGGATAATAATATTTTATGAAATAATATAAGAAAATTTGAACTCAATTTATTTATTTTTATTAGGGTGATTTTTCTTTAAGGTTATGATTAATGGTATAATTACCCTAAATTCTTACACAACATTGACACATTGCTTGTGCAAGCAGTAGTAAAATTATTGTAAATTATTTTTAAAACATAAAAAAGTAATATTTTTTCGATGAATAATAGTTTCACATGAATTATATAGTAAATAATAATTAATTACATATTTTTATATAATTTTTATTAAAATTACATTCCCATTATGATGTTTTTCAAGTCAAAATATTAGGATAGTTCATAAAATTATTTTAATGGTATTTTGTGTTATATAATATATTATTAAATGATTTAAAAATTATGAAAATATTGTAATAAGATGTGGGGGAACTTTTATGGTCTAAAATTTCATCCATTTACCATTTTAATCCAATTTTTACCTTATAATTAAATTTATAACCATTTAGTACTAAAAAGGTGTTACTAAAGTTAACTTTAAAAAAAGTTAAATAAGGGGTTAAACCCAAATATAAGGATTAAAATGCATCATAAACCTATCCAAATTTTATTTTATGAAATTATTTCAACCTTATCCTATATTATCATATAATTGTTTTCCAATTGGTTCTACTTTAACATGAAAATAAATTTATTATATTTAAATCTTTTATGTAATTCCAAGTGTGTAATTTCATTCGCTATAAAAGGATATCACATATCCGTTATTATTCACATGACATTGATCCACTTATCTCAAATAAACCCCACAAAATCCAATTATAAACATAATTATCCAAGTTATATAGGTTATTTCCTATTAAAAAGTCTATCCCTAGTATCTTTATAGAGATATCCAAAAGTTGTTCTTCAAAAGGGACTTAATTGTCTCAGCCGAGTGTTTTAATTTTACTTCTTATTCTACCTCCTTCAGTTATATAATAACAGTTAAAATATGATAAAAAATAATATTAAAAATAACTAGATGTAATTATGTTAATTTAATTACCTTATTCATCTCCTTTTCCATCCATTGTGGAATGAAAACATCATTCATGCATACATGTTGACTACCACCTCCATGAAGCGTTGTGTTTCATTTTTCATCACCACCTCACACAGATGGTTATGATGATGGAAATAATAAATATATATTATATTCATGATATAATTATGATTATATAAATATATTATATTAATTATATTCTTACTCTTTCACCCATTAAAAAATGATAAATTTTCTCATGTGTACATGTGGAATACCACCCGTACAATGCAATGTGAATCATTTGACACACCCATGATTATAAAATTTATTTTATGTACTAAAATTATAATTATTTCATGATTACTGTTATATTTATTATGTTTTAATGACCCATTTTACTATGTTTAACCTACAAATATCATTTTTCAATTAGAAACTAAATGTCCTCAAAACTCTCGACTCAGACTTAACCGATTATGTAACTAAATATATCATTGTAATAAATAGAATAAATGGTTTAATGATATGGGAATAAACCTTTTTAATGTTCTTAAACAAATAATTAATTAATATAAATTTATTATAAAATAATTTAATTTATGAACATAGCAATCCTGGACTTGAGGTTAGTGATTCTTTAAACTCAATTTATATTCATTGGGTTATACTTCTACTTCATTGACATTTATATGAAAAAAGTATGTGTGAAATGAAATATGATTTTAATATTTTATATTTTATCTTATTTAATGTGGCATTAAAATTTTCACACATTACAACTTCATTGATTAAATCCTACCTTCAATGATACGATCATTATAAGGATGATTCATCTGAATGTTTTTGTTAGAGATATATATTGTATTTTGCACCTAATTCCTTCCATAAGAAGTATATAATGAATATTTATATATATTTTATCATGAATTAATCATTGAAAATTATATTAAAGGTTTCTTATATGTTCTCTCTTTCATTATATATTGATTCAAATTTTATGAAAGTTATAAGAGTTTTCATAGTCTCAATTTCAATTCATTGAGACATAATTCATCTTGTACACAATAATTTAATTTAAATGGTGTAATTAATGACTAGTGATTTTTTAAAACATATTTTTTCATTAAAATTATGGTTTTTAAATAATTAAATTATTTTCTTTCATTAAATGGATTTTTTATTTGATCATTGTCAGAGTTTCATGGGTTTCTCATCTCAAAATTCTTCTATGAGACGTTTTTTGATTGATGCACCTATATTAATTAATATGATGTATATAATAACTCATGAAATATAATATCATGAATATTTTAATACACATGTAATTTTATGTTCCTTTATATTTTCAAACTTTATTTTTTTTTAAATTTTTGTAAATGGTTTTTCTTTAAAAACATTATATTAATGGTTTTAATGATTTTTATCAAAATTATTCCTAAATATTATTTTTATTATTTAAATAATATTCTTTTATAATGATAAATTATTTACAAATTTAATTTTACATGATCATTGAACTTCCTTTAATAAGTTTTAGAAGTAAATTTATTCACATTTTCTACATGGGTAACTTTTAACTCTAATTAAAAAAGATTGAAAAATGTTTATTTTTAACATCTATGACGTGAATTTATTTTCCCACCATTGTGACCATTTTTTATTTGAATATTATTTTATAAGTTTATATGGTTATTTTTAAATAAAAATATTTTTTTGATTTTTTTTGATTTTTTTAATATGGACTGAAAGAAAATCTTATTTCACTAATTTTTTCCAGATAATTTTTAAAGATATTTTAAAGTTGTTTTCATAAATATCAAAATATTATAATGATTCTTTTGATTTTTTTGGGATATGATATTATCATACCATTTAGTTTCATTCTTTGAATGGTTTATGATGATTTTTTAAACTGATTTTCAGGAAATTTGTTTCTTTTTCATGGGTACATAAATATATGATTGTTTTGATGAGATTAAATTGTCTAGGTGTTTTATTTTATGATATTTTACTTAGTCAATATTGATGAAATCATGATTGGGGTGTAAACCCATACTCGTAAGATAATTTTTTCTGATATGTGATGGGTGGGTCTATTATATCCCTGCCATGCATTAGTTAATGATACATAGTCAGCCGAATGGAAGTTACTCCCAATATATTATTGAGTTACATTAATCTTATGTGATAAAAGTGTTGTCTTACTATAAGTTACTCCTAATAGATTATGGATTTAACTGATATTATGTTACTCGTAAGAGATAATGAATTTTACCAATTATCAGTTACTCTTAATATATATAGGAATTATCTTATTAAGTAACTCCATGATGAATGTTTTATGTTCCAAGATGCATAAATAGTTTTAAATTCTTTCCATTAGTTATAATTGACCCATTACTCAGTGAATGTTTTCACATGGATCATGATTATTGAACTATATCACACCTATCTTTTGTTAAATCCTTATTCTATGTATCATGATTTATTATTCAGGTTTTATGGGTATGAATTATCTTATGTTTTTCTCATTCACTCTTATTATTTCATCATACCATTATTATCACTATTTAAATTAAATTGTTAATGCTTATGTTTAACCTTATTGAGCATTTGATATCACCCTACTTATGTTTTCCATTTCCCCGAGTTATAAAAATTGATGTTAAATGATTTATGTCCAGAAAGGTTTCATATGTGAATAATTTTTTTGTGAATATTGAATATGAAATGTGAAATAAAATTTTTTTAGAATAGTGGTGAAATTTCTCACTTTAATACAGGGGTATTTTTATGTAAGATTCTTTCCTAATTTTATAAAATTTTAAACCAAAAAGGTCCTTGGTTTTTTAAGTGGTCTAATATTTTCCAATGATGTTGTACATTTTTGGTAAATAAAATTGGGACATGATTATTTCTATTTAGTCAAGAGATGTAATGATTCAACTTTAAGCATCGGATTTTGGAATGCGGGTTCAGGGATTTTATAGTTGGTATCAGAGTCAGTTTTAGAAAAAATTGTAGATATTAATGTTTTCATGTGATTTTAACTTAAGTGTTTTGGATACCATTATTGGTTTGTATGTTTTAGATTTATCATACATTTAGAGGTATATAAACCCACTTTTTAAGTATTTAAGTAATAATATTTTAAAGAGATTAATGATATTCTTGGAAAAAAAATTTAGGTTTAAGGACAAGTAACCCTCTGGTGTATCATGTGATTTAACATGAAGTATTTATTTAGAAGAATGATATTGAATTTTGGGGATGTAATATGAATTTTCTAAGATAACCTTTGAGGTTAATATAATATTATTGAGGTTATTTATGATATAGGGATAACTATTTGTGGAATGATTTGATTTGAAATTTGGGTATTATTATTTAATTTTATAGATTAATGTATTATTTATTTATATGAATATCTATTCATTTTGGGTATTATCATAAATTATAATAAACATTTTGGTTTTAGTAAATAGATTAATAATATATTTTAATCCATTTATATACCTCAAGGTCTATGAAGATTTTATTATGGTTCTTTCGGAATTAAATATCATAATCATTATTTGGATTAAAAGATGATAAAAAGGTGGAAATTTATTGAAGAAAACAACCAAAGGATGAAATTTTGTTTATGGATTTGATGATAATAAATTAAGTGTATTTATTTGACTTGTTAGACTATATGGTAAGTAAATTCCTCAACTCTAGGAAAAGTATCTTGAAAAATATTATCTTGTTACCTTTATTTCTAATGAATTGATAGTTTGCTTCACACCTCAATAGTTTATGGTTTTTTTTTCATTGACTATTTGAGGATCATTAGAATTATTATTATAAATGTTCTATTTCACTCTTCAAAATTATTTGGAAGTTAATTTTTCCCTCTATGTTCATATTTTCACTTCCCAGTAATGTTATTGTATTTAGAAAACTAGTTATATGTTATTCCAAATGACCTTCATATTTCTCTTTTCCTATTTTCAAAAGGATGTTTTAATAACCATTTTATCGATGTGGGTTTTTAATAAAGGTATTTTCAGATGTTAAACCCTTAATTGAGTAGCTCAATTTAAAATTTTGAGGATTTAATTTATTGAATGTGAGAGAATGAAAAACCTTGACATTTTAGAAGAACACTATATTCAATAGCATATATTGTAAGCAACACAAACATTAAAAAAATAGTGAAAAATTATTATTTAAATATGATCGTTGCAACATAACCATTGAATTTTTGGATATGAATAAGAATAAAGAAATTATTAAATATATATAAAATGGTCATAATCGGTACAATTTTTTTGTTCAATTCTTAGTAAATAGAAACACAATTTCCAATAAAATCCTCAAATACTTCCAAATTATGTTTTCCTCAAAAATTATTTTTAATTTATTTTTGTGCATGAATATTATAATTAATATATTCAACTTTTAAAATTTATATTTTGTTAGAATGATATCATTTTAATAAATCATCATATCAAAATTATCTTAATGATAAATATTTTTATTTTTCTAAAAATATTAATTTTTCGGTGAATTGTGAAAAAATCCTAATTTAATAGAAATTTTTTCCCACTAAAGTATTTATAAATTAAAATTTCGTTTTTAATCTATTTTAAAATTTCATTAATTTATTTGGAAGACAAATAATACAATTTATGTCATTTTAATTGATATTATACTTTATTTTGGTATAAAAACTATACTTAAAATTCATTTTTCTAGAAAACCATTTTTCATCAAATTTTGTAGTTTTATTTTAAAATTAATTTATTCAACTAAATGGGAATAAATTTTAAGATAAATTTTATATATTTTTAATAATAAGGTTTGAATTTGGTTAATAAGTCATGTATATTTTTTACGTGTCAAATATGTGTTTTATTGGTAAAGGTAAATTGGTTAATTAAGGTAAAAAATGTGATAATGATTTAAAAATATATCTAAAACTAGAATCGTTTATATTGGAGTATTTTATTTAGAAAAAAACCCATAATATATTTGATAATATAGTATTTTGGTGACATTTTCCTTTGATAAAGGCCTTTATATTTTTTTTAAGTAATGGGGATTTTCAAAATGTCACTCTCTTGTTGTTAATTTATCTTATATGTTCATATAGGGATAAAAAGATGTTATTAATGAATAAAAAAAATTATTTTAAGATTTTTTTTATATTTTGATAGAAATATTTTTTAAATTTTTATTGATGGTATAATAGCCTTAAATGATTAAACAACATTAACACGAAGCTTGTGAAAGTAGTAAGTAAATTGTTTTTGAAAACATAAAAAGTAATACTTATTGGATGAATTATGGAGTCAAATGTATTTTATGGTTAATATATATATATATATATATATATATATTATGGTGAAATATTTTATATTCTAATTTCATGTTTATATTGATGCATTTAAATTCAAAATATGTGAATACTTCTTAAAATGACTATAAAGGTATTTTATGTTAAAGAATATATTATTAAATGATCTAAAAAACATAAAAATGTTAAAATTTGAAAAATGGTATGTGATAATGTTTAAAATTTTATCCTTATACCATTTTTAATCAAATGTTTACCCTAGAAGTAATTTTATAACCCTTGTTATTGAATTTTTTTTTACCACGGTTAAGGTTAAAATTTGTTAATGACGGTGTTAAACCCAAATATATGGTTTAAAATAACACATAAACATATCCAAATTATGTTTATTAAAATTATTTAAACCTTAAAACATATCATATTTAAAAAAATCTACTTGGTTCTACATTCACATGAAAAATAATTTATTATATTTAAATATTTTAAGTAATTCCAAGTGTGTCCTTTCCTTCACAATAAAAGAACATCACCTCTCTTATATTATTCAAACCACCTTGTGCCAATTATATTGAAAAAACCCTTAAAATATATTATCAAAATAGTTATATAGGTTTTTATCTCTTCAAAACACCATCTCTACAGTTCTAAATGAGTGATCCAATGGAAATTTTTAAAGGAGGAGGCAATCATCTCAACAAAGAGTTTTCATTTTACTTATTATAACACATTAAATTATATCCAAACCATAAAAATATAATAACATCATAATATAACATATACATATATGTTACTAAGTTACTTTATTAAACTTATTCATCCCTACTTCCATACTATGCAAAATTAAAACACCATTCATGCATACATATGATCTACCACCTTTATAAATTGATGTGTTTCATTCTTCATCACCACATCACAAAAAATATTATTATGATATATTTAACAAATATATATTATATTTGTGAATTATTTATTATTTTATAGGTATGATATATTACATACCTTCTTACCCTTCCACCTGTTAAAAAATGATAACATCGCTTGTGCGTTTGTGTTAAATACCACCTCTACAAAGCAATGTGATTCGTTTTTCATGTCCATTATTTCATAAATGATTATAAAATTGAATGTTATGTTTAAAAATAATTATTATTTCAGTATAATTATTCTTTATATGATAAAAAATGACCCCGTGGACCACATTCAACCTACCATTGTTATTTTGCAATTATGAATTGATCGTCCTCAAAACACCCGATGTGGACTTAACCGATTAAGAAATTAAATATTTAATTATAGTAATTTAAATAAATGGTCTAAGTATAAGTTAATAAACCTATAAATGTTTCTTAAACAAATAATTAATTAATTTTACTTTATTATTGTATAATGTAATGGACATACATAGAATCTTTGGACTCAATGAAACAGGTTTCTTAACTCGATTTCCATTAATTCGGTTATAATTATATACCATTAACATTATTATGAAATTGTTATATTTGATATTAACTATAATTTTATTATGTTTCATTTTATATTTTTTGGGTTTTAAATTTTTATAAATAATCACTCTATTGATTAAATTCTAACTTCAATGATATGTTCTTTTTAAGGATTATTCATCCCAATATTTTTTCTTTAAGGCATGTCATGTATTATGAATCAACATAATCTTATATGGTATGTATGATAAATAATATTTTATTATATCATGAATTAATATTTTAACATTATATTTAATTTTAGTTTTAATTTATATCTTTAATGATATATTGATTTAAATATTATAAGGATTGAAATGAATTTCAAGGCATGAATTACAATTTCTTGAGGAAAAATTAATGTTATGCTCCATGATTCATTTTATATGGTGTACTTAATACCCCATGAATTTGTTTTAACATATTTTTAAGGGAAATTATGGGTTTTATAGAATCATTTTATGTTCCTTCATTCACTATATTTTTTATTCGATCATTACCTATGTTTGAATGGCTTCTCATCTCAAACATCATTCTTTGAGACAATTTTTGATTAATTCATATATATTCATTTATATAGTGTATATAATGACTATTGAAATATAATATCATGAAACTTTTTATACTCATGTAATTTTATATTTATTCTTGTGTTCTTGACTTAAAAGTGTTTTTTGTTTTAAAAGTTCATAAATTATTTTTCTCTAAAAATGTTGCTTTAAAGCTTTTAAAAACATTAAATGAAAATATTCCTCTATGTTCCTTATCTTATTTAAATAATTTTCATTTTATAAATATAAATTTTTAACTAAATTTATTTTATATGATATGTTACCTTATTTTAAATGTTTTTTAAATTAAATTTCTTATCATTTTTTGAAACGATCTCTTTTGACTCTGTTTACAAAAGATTGAATGGAATGTTTGTTTTTAATATTTATGACATGATTGGATTTTCCCACCATCATGAAATTTTTTTATTTAATTATTTTTTAAAAAAATTTGTGATTATTTTCAATGAAATTTATTTTTAAAATATTTTATGAATTTTATGCCTTTAAATGTAGCAAAAGAAAATGGAATTTTTCCCTATTTTTCCAAGAAATGATTAAATGATATTTTAAAGGTATTTTAGTCTATGTAAAAAATGTATAATGATTTTAATTATTATTTATGGATATGATATTATAATAAAATTATATTCCTTTCTATAAATATTTTATAATGATGTTTTAAAGATATATTCATGAAACTAGTTTCTTTTTCATGGGAAAATCAAGATATGATAACATTGATGAAAAACAAGCATATTTGTATTTTATTTCCTGATATGATACTTATAAATTATTGATAAAATAAGGATTGCATTGTAAACCCAAATCCTTAAGGTAATTTTTCCGATATATGATGGTTGGTTCAATTATATCCCCAAAATTTATCTAGTAATGAGATAGAGTTAACTTGATAGAAGTTACTCTTAAGAGATTATGGAATTATATTAATCCGAAGAGATGATGGAGTTAACTAATGGTAAGCTTCTCCTAATACGCGATGGGTTTAACTAGTTGTAGGTTACTCTAAAGAGAGGACGAAGTTTACTAGTTTTATTTTACACCTAATAGATATGGGAATTATTTTATTAGATCATTCCATGAATATTTCTTGATGTTCCACGATACCTATATAGTTTTAAATTCTTTATATGGGTTCTAATGGATCCTTTTCTCTAGTATTGTTTTTACATAGATCATGATTAATGAATTATTGAATCTTTTATTATGTTAAATATTTATGCCATGTCTCATGATTTATTATCTAGGTTTTATGGGTATTAATTATCTTATGTTATACTTATTCACTTTGATTATGTCATCATACCCTTATTCCCATCATATGATCACTGATAAAATTCAATTATTAATTATTATATTTACCTTTAACAGGATTTTTATCTAACCATTATTATGTTTTCCATTTCCCTAGGTTTTTAAAATTGAGATTAAATGAATAATGTTTTGGGAGGTTTCATGTGTGAACAATTTTATGGGATATATTGAAGATGTAATATGATGTAAGAAAATATGGAAATAGTTGGAAATATAATCACTTGAAAACATGGTTATTTTTATGTAAGAGTTTTTCATAATTATCAAAAACTCTAAACCTAAAAGTTCATTAGGTATGTAAGTGATCCAATTTTTCTGATGATGGTTTAAGTTTTGGAAGAAAAAATTGGGCAATTATTATTGATATCAAATACAAAGATTAAATGATTGTGTTTTTAACATCAGATCTGGGAGTGTAGGTTTGGGGATATTATATTTCCCCCTTATATACATATTTATCCAATGATCATAAAATACCCAGAGTGTAAGGGTTAAATTGTTCTTAATATAGGAGGATCAACAATACCCTATCCCTTTAACTTTGGTACTCTCAATTTCAATTTTTTTCCTAGTCCCATGAAAACATATAGGCATACAAACTCTTGCATAAACAAGCCCATGATTTTTTATTAAAGACACCACCTACCTCAAACATGGATTTTCTATCATTGTGATGCTCTGCTCATCCTAATCACGTCCTATCCATGCCTCATAAAATATCATATCATCACTTGAGATCTAATATAAATCCAAAAGATCTAAAATAATTAGTTATAATATTTAATAATTTGTTATTTTATTTAACTTAAAAGGGATTAATTTATAAAAAAACTCACCAGCGAATGAATTATATTTAAAAATAAATGAAACATTATGTGGTCATCCTCTTAGAATATACTCGAGACTAACTGATAAAAATCAAAATTATTCTAGAATAATTTTTCTACCCTCTGGTGGAACAATAACTAATACCCAAGACAGAACAATCCAAAAATGTATAAAATATAAAAGAAAGATAATATATTTAAGGGATAAAATATTAAACCATAAATCATCCATGAAATCATTTTATATAACACCACAATAAAGATAATCTAATAAAAGGAAGATAGGGGGATCCAATTGAAATATCACTCTCCCAACACATGTCCATCCTAAAATCAAAGCGATCTGACCCTGAAATGATGGGTCTTCCTTTGTTTTAAAAACCAAAATAAGAACCTATCATGTTGGGACCTATATGGGTCATGGAAAGACTCTATATTGAGAAAACTCATCAGGTTTTGTCTCATTGGGTCATAATGTAGATCTTCCCCATCAAAAATATCCTATAAACCTTTTAGCCTTCCCTCATAGTATGACCCCTCTAGTAATTTAATGGAATATCACCCTCTAGGAGACCCAAAATCAAAGGCCTTAGTATTAACAGTATTTCCATAACACTCTATGGTGTGGACTTCTCCCTCCATCCATGACACATCCTTGTGGATATCTATCATGACATGACCCCTCAGTTCATGGCATGACCATCCTTTCCTCCAAAAAAATCAAAAGTGTAATACATGATATTTTAAATATATTATAATGGGGTACCCATCATGATACTATTTTCTAGGCCACAATGAGATGTCAATATAAAAAATAATTTAATTTTAAAATCATGCATAATAAAACTTCCACGACATGATTACCTCCACCACAACATGATTCCAAAACATAATGTTTTTTCTAAGCCAACATGCACACAAAAATCATTCAACAGCATGACACCTAATTTTTGAAGTATGATCAACTGCCTCTATAACATGCTTCCTCCCTTTCCCTATTGTGATTCCTCCAGCATGATCCCCTCATCAGGGTGTGACCATCACCACTAATGATTAATAATCCGCCTGCATAAAAAATTTAGTAAAGGGTTCACCATTACCCGACTTCGGCAATCACCCAAGCACCTAAAATATCACTCAAACATCAAATAACATCCAAAACAATCCCCTTGAGATGTTCCAATCTATCGAATCTAGATCTTAATCCCAATTTTAAAAATATCCTTATCTATGGGAATAAAAATTCAAATTCCCTCTTAATTTTACAACCCATAACAATGATATTTGTGACAAACTACCGACCATGATTCTTATCAGCCTCAAGAATATAATCAGCTAAAATTTTATAAATGAAATTCTCTTATAAATGAAGAAAACTCATTATTAAGTAAGGTATTTATAGACAACTTATGCACTAACATTGTTATTTTGGGCCATTATGATTTAAAATACCATTAATTATCTAAAATAATGATAATATAGTCATTTTACAGTGACCATTAAGATTAGTATATGTTAAGTGTTATGATAAAGTCTAATTCTCACAAACAGAAGAAGTGATAGGCTTAAACAATAGGATCGTGCCATATGAAGCCTAATTGTTGGATATTATGAGGGAGAAGGAATCAATGGGATTTTCCCTTTAACAATCCAATTATGTAATTCAACAACCCACACCCAAATGAAACAATTTATATGATAAGTTCAACCCTATCGAGATCACAGCCCAAATCACATCGCTTAGCCAACCTAATAAAGTGATGCTACTACACATGTTACCATAAGGGAGTACATTAGTGTAATAAGGGGATATGTATCTAGACCCTAGTAATAATTTTTTTTATGTATTCTTTGTAAAAAATAATTATTATGTTTATCCCTTTTCATTATTACTTTAAATATACAATTATATATGAGTTTATTAAAATTATATTTTGACATGAGAAAATCAAAATTTTATTTTTAGAAAAAATATAGTTTTAACACTCTTTAAAAAAATAAAAAAAAATTATATAAATATTTATTTCATTATTAGATAATTTTTATTTTTAGAAAAATGATAATATAATTTAATGAAGTCCAATGTCATCATTATAATTGTAAGAATATTGTTATTTTCCTAAAAACTAGTATTTTTAAATAAATAATGAATTTAATTTAAAAGATGAATTTATCATACTTAAAAAATTTATTTTGGTAAAATAAATATTATTTTTGAAACCATAACATTAAAATAAACCAATTGTGAATTTTTCATCATTTTCTATGATTTCTGAATTTATTGGAAAAATTAACTATGTAATAAATATAAAGATCATATTATGAAATAATAACAGCTTAAAAGTGATGTAATAAATTCAATAAGAATAATAAATAACCATAAATTGGTTTCCAATTTAAAATAATGTGTTTTTGAAGTGATTTTATTAATTTTATAAACCCTTAATGAATCCTCCAAAACAAATATTGTATTTTATGGTTTTAAAATGAATTCTTTGTGAACATGACTCACTTTGATATCACCAATTGTATTATTTTAATATGTTAAGTTCTTGGACTTATAAATTATTTAAAACCAGTAATATTTATTAAAACCCATGGGTAAAAAACTATTGAAATTTTTGTGTTTTTGATTATTTTTCCATAGATTCCAAAACCTAAGTTTAGAAATTAATAAATAATTCTCCTCTATTTTGCAATAAAAGAAAACCCAAAATACTGATCCTCTTCAATAACAAACTATTTATCAAAAAGTTCTTATCCATATCTCTCCCATGGTGTTCCCAAGATATTAGTAATATCCTCGCAAACTATTATATGTACCCTCTCAAGGTAAGGGATCTATCTCTCTCTCTTCAATTCAAGAAACATATTTTTATTTTTCCTTTTGAATATCAATGGATTATATTTCCATAAATATCCCTTCACTATCCAATTGATGTTGTAATAATGATTTATCATTTATCCACTATTTTTATAACCTTTACCTATGTCGTTACTATGTTGGTGTAAGGGATTATCTCACCATCTTTATTCAAGAACATTCTTTATGTTATACCTTTGGATTTCATATTATGCCTGTTGGCATATATTTTTACACATCTATTTATTTTCCTGATGATGACCAATTAATGAGAGATATAATTTCACTACCATTAAATCCTTTTATGCATCTTTGTCTACACCTCTTATGATGTCTAAATTATATTCCAATTTTCCTTGACAAACATTTTTATAGGGAATAGCCATCCACATTTTCACTTAAGGGTGTTTACCTAGATGTAACTATCATAAATTTAATGGGAACACCCATATATGTAACCGAAACTCCTTAATTTTTGGATTAAGTGGGATGAATGACATTATTATGTTTTATGATCTATATAGAGCACAAAATCATTTAGATAATATGAATTTGATTGGTGTTTCCAAAATTATATATCCCAAAACACATTGGGTAATATTTTTATCTCATGAGATAACATGTGTGGTGTATGGGAGTCTATCCTAAGTTTACTATTTTATGATTTCTAAGTAGTGATCCTTAACTTTTTCTTATGATTTCATGATTTATATTGTTTCAAAATTACTATGTTGTCTTGATGTTATCATCTTATATTATGATTCAGTGATCATTATTATTATTCTCACCCATTTTATGTAACTTTTATATACCTCATGAATAACATGTATTAGTTTCATCATGTTATTCTTTGATTATTCCCTTACTGGTATTTCTAGCTCTACCCTTACTTATGTATGTCCCCAGTTTATCTTGTGTAGTATTAGAAGATTGATGGAATATAAGGGCATGTTTTGGGGTTTTTAAATAATTTTTTTTGTACCAGTATTTCAAGTTAGTTTGTTATGCACCAAATTTCCAAAATACACTTTCCCTCATGATCTTATGGCATTTTATTATGTGTGTCTTTGTGCAATGAGTCATGAAATAAAGTGTATAAAAGTTTTGGGTTGTCATATTTGGTATCACAAGAAAGTCTAGTCATTTTGGGTATTAGTATTAGATTACTTTATTTAAATACATAGGGTTAAGACTAAACATAATAAAACATTCCTAAATTATAATAATGTATAGAGTATGTGGTTTCAATGAATCAAAAATATCGGCCTATTTACTACAAGTGGATGTGGATCTGGAACAGTTGTACTAAGGGGTGATAACCCCAAAAAGGGCACTTTGGAGATTGACTCGATCTTCACCTAGAGACTGATAAAGTGGTATATCTAAACACTTAGTTTGAAACTCCGAATGGATATTCTTTGGTAAATTCACAATCAATTTATGATCTATTATGATGGGAAAAATAATTCCCATAAAACGTTATGTTAGGAAATAAACAATGGATAACTTGGATAGAAAGCTAAAAATTCATAGGTTAAGTAATGTATTTCTTTTATGAGTTACTTATTCAATATTCATTATTTCCCTATTATGTATATAATATTTTTTTAATTCTCATACCTAATTTTACCTTTATTTTAGTCAATGAATTGTGATAGAGACCATAGGTCATCATGGTTCTCAAAATTAAATTTTTATTCCTACACTAGTGTAGTAGTGAAGGGTAGAACCATACGGAAGATAAGTGAATGGTCTAAGAGTTTATTAAATTTATAAAATATTTGAAAATAGAAAGAAAAAACATAAAATGTAGTGAGAAATACTAAAATTTTCAGAGAGTTTTTTTAATTTGTTGATGGGGTTAGGTAATAGTGTTAATGGTATCCAAGAAACTGGGGCATGATTTAGGGAAGAAAATATATCTAGAAAAATACCTAAGAAAATATTAAAACTATTGGTTGAATTGATAATATATTCACAAAGTTCAGTTGAATTTGCATCCTTAGAGAAAATTCAGACAAATGTCCCTCACCAAGATATCAAACCCAAAGAAAAATGAAATCCTGGAGTTCGCCACTCCAAGATTTCCAAAATTGTAATGATAGTGAAAATGGATTCAATGGAATATAACTTACTATAATATTCCAAATATTTGAAATTAATATTTTAAAAATTAATCCATGGTCAATATTTATGAATGATCATGGAGTTATGAAATAAATTATAGAGGTGCGTAACAATTATGAATTAAAATCTGGAACTAATCCCACCAATCAATTCCATTTTTTTAGAATTAAAATATGTGAAGAAGTAGAAAAATATGAACCAGTAGAATAATACACCCCCAAGTCTAAAAGTTTTATCTTATGATCATTATGAATGAATAATTAAAGACAATAAATTTAAAGATAAAGAAATTGAAAAGAGGATAAAGAGATCTAGCTATCATAATCCGACATTACTACTCTCATTTGATCCTCCAGTCTACATCTCCATTTATCTGTATTCTTCTACTACTCCTTGGTAGGTCTCCCGAAAGTACCATCTATCAAATAAATTATTTCATGAAAATTGAATGGGGGATGTTTTTTGATATTGATCTATATTCTTAAACCTCCATTATCTTCTGCAAGTCACCAACTGTTTCCACCGACTTTGATAAGTCTTTCACAAATTCACCACACACATGTTATTTTTCGTACAACACACATCATATTATCAAATCCTACGTAACTAACTATGACTTGGTGGTTGATATGACTCTTGACATGAATTAGTTATCTTCTTATATCATCAAATGACTAAAAAGCCAAGAACAATAAGATTTAAAAAACTATTAATAAAAATAAAACTAGTCAATTAATAAATAAGTAAGACATAAAAAATAATTAATAACATAATTATTATTGATATTGTTAAGATTTTAAAGTTATTATAAGATTATAAAAATTATTATTTTAATTCTTTATTTAGATATTAATTATGTTTAATTATTTACATAGTTGTTTATTAATTATTTATTAATTGTTTTTAATTAATTAATTATAGTTATAAATTATTGATTGTAATTAAAGATAATATTTGTATAAATTAATAAAAAGATAATAATTAATTTTATTAAAAAGTTTATTTTATAATTATATATTTTATTATTGGAAATAACTAAATTATTCATTATGTTAAATTATTATTTGGGTTAAATTAATTTATTAAAGTTATTAATTTTTATATTATTATTTCAAATATTTAATCTTAATAATTGATTTAAAAGGTTATTAATTATTATATTATCATTATTATCATTGTTATTAATTATTGAGTTTGGTTTAATTTTATTTTAGTCATTTATTAATTTAGATTATTTATTTTTGTATTTTGTATTTTTTTAATTCACTCCCCCCATCCATTTCATCTTCTCCAGTGTGCTAACAAGGGGGTCTGGTTCCTTCTCGATCCCTCTATAGTCGCAGAATCCTCAACATTGGTGGCGACTCGTAGCGAGATGGTGGCCCAACTTTATCTGGTGACTTGAAGTTCACGAACACTGGCGAACCCCTCCTGTGGCATGGCTTACTCCTTCTCCAAAGTGGCATCATCACCAGCTTAGTGAAAACCTCCCTCGACAGTGATGTGGAGGTGGAGATGTTTTAATTTTTTCATTCTGATGTTAAATCTCTGGTTTGATTTTGTTTTGTGGGTCTTGTGGTCCTTGATGTTGTAGCGATGAGTTTGGGAATGAGTTCTTTGGTTAGATTTTGTGTAAATTGGTGATTTTCTTTGTGGAAATGGAGGTGAGGAATGGGTAAGATCAGTGAGACCTCTCACTAATGGAGGCGTCGTTTTGTGGTAGAATGGGTATCGGTTGCAAGGTTATGGGGGATCGGTAGGTGAAGTGGGGATGGGAAATGGGTGTGTCCATAAGAAACTGTAAACGGCGGTGTCGATAGGTTGAGATAGCTATGTCAGTATGTAAATGATGACTCGAAAGGATATAGGTGTATTGGTCGGTCAAAAAATGGCAAAGGAAGGGGTATCGGTAGCTCAAGCTACGATTGGACAGCATTGGTAGGTCAAGGACCGACTAATATTCCATCAGTGACTCGTCTTTAGAACAAAAAATCTAAATTTTGTATTAAAATAAAACAAAGTTAAAATCAGTAAAGTAATAAAATAATAAGAAAAACTAATTGACCAAATAAAATATTTAATTAAAACATAAAAACCAAATCAAAATAAATATTAAAACTAATTTAATAATTAATAAAACTAATTAAAATCAGAGACTTGAAATAAAAATGTAGATCAAATTGGTATTCCTCTCTTAGATTAATGATTTGAGTATAAAATATTAACATTATAAGAATTAATTAGATAGTTAATAACTAATTAAACATAAAAGAAATTAATAAATTATAAAAAAATTACTATAAACTAAAATCTTGAATTATAGTATACTCTAACTAAAGTTGAAAGAATATTTAAAACAATTGAAATAATTTATAAATTGAACTAAAGATATTAAAATAAAATATTGAGACTGAATTAATTAATACAGTTAATTTATTTTAAAAAAACATAAACAAAATATTAAATGCTAATTTAAATATTAGGATAATTATATAAAAAAAATTATTGAATGTTAAATACCAAAATAAAATATAAATACAAGTAGATGATAAAATAAAAAGAGCATATAAAGAACCTGAAAACAAAGAAATAAGAAAATGATAATTTCAAATGCTAAAAATAAAAAAAATATTAATAAAAAATTATTAAACAATAAATTAAATTACTAAAATATAAACATGAAAATATTTCGTGAAATGTGTAAAATTTATTAACTAAATCATTAAAAACTAAAAAAAGATGGAGAAAATTTATAAATTTTAAGTCCAAATCAAATTCCCCCACACGTAAACATTGATTATCCTCAATCGATTCCATGCTTTATTAAATTTTAAAAACTTCAGTGTGTTTTTATTAATTAACTCAAAATGTAACATGTCATACTATTTAAAATCATAGGAAAAAGACTCAGAAAAAGGCTTTTGAAATATAATGTTCAATTGAATCTTTCCCAGTTTGAAATACTCACTGGGTAATTAAAAGAGAAAATAATCATCTACTTATGAGGATGTCATACCTCATATATGAAACAGCCTACTGAAATCTATTCAATCTTTATTTCTATGTTCAAGAGTGATAAATGATTAAAATTAAGTGGAATTAATAATGTAGTAGTAGGAACTTTATACATTTAATGTCTATTAGGTTCAAAAAAGAAAAAAAATAATTAATTTTTTTACTCACCTTATTGATAAAACCTAAATGGTTCCATATAAATCGATTTTCCCATTCTTCATATAGTGTTCATTATTCATATCACCTTAATGAACTCATTTTCTACCATAGACAATTTATTTTATTTTCCTCAAGCCATGTATCTTATGTTGAGAACTATGCATGTGAATTTATTCAAATTGTACCAAGGGATTTTAGTTAACAAAACCACACCAAATACTTAGTGTCTCATAGGTTCACCGTTGGTTCTCAGGTGCCCGTTTGACTCTAGTTTCAAAAGATTCAAATGAAAACCATTCAAATCATTCTATTAAAAAGACAGTTTTTTAAATAATTTAAATTTTTTCCCATAGGTAAGAGTTTGAACATCTAGTGATAAAAGTTATGATCACAACACCACAAAAAAGTATCATATATCACTCTCAAACAATGTTACTAAAATTAAAATTCATAAAATCACAAAGTATATTCACTCAGCAATCATTCACCATCACAATTTGCAGTTTAAATACAAACTTTAACTACCAATAAGATATTGTCTTTATGAAATACATAATTAAAGTACACTGTGAAGCCTAAAGAAACACAAATTGTGGAAGTATTTTGAAAAAATTTAACCATTATTTTTACAAAAAGTTTCAATATTAGTGGGAATTAATGGAACTACCATACAGAATATCTTAGCTCAATATAAATTGACCCCATCCACTACACTTAAAACATATCTTTGTCAACAATGTTGAATTCAAATATGGAGTATAACGATTAGTCTTTTAAAGTTCAAAACTATTTTTTCATTGTATTATATTAATGACAAGTTTAAGGGTCTCAATGAAACTCAAAACAATGTTTTCCACAATAAGTATTTTACAACTAGATTACATGCATTATCAACTAATTTGGTGAAATTGTATTTCCAATTATGATCAGATAGTTTATTGTAAATTATAATCAACAACAGTGAATGGGGTTTAGTAAGTAAAAAAAATTGATTCAAAAATATTTTTAATTGAGAAGAAAAATATAATCTCAAACACCAAGAAAATTAAACCAGAATCAATAAAAACACAAATAGACAATCTTAATGAACACCCCACACTTAATTTCTAACAGTGAGTAGTTCTAAAAGAACTAAAACTAAATTTTCAATAATAATTCAGTAAAGCAAAAAAAAAATTCATAGCATAATAACACGTTCAAAAATTATTTCTATCACAATAATAATATTTTCCAACACGCTAATTTTTTAGAAAACCAATACTTTCCGTAGATTTTTTAAGAAAAGGGACAAACATATTAGAATTTTTCAATAGCAACACAAATAAAGAGAAATTTTTTTAATAACCAATACATGCAGTAGATTTTTTCCAGTAGTGGTATAAGCTGAAAAATTATTAGAAGTAGTATAAAATTATTGACTCACCGACACTTCCACCAGTAAGTCAATATTTATTGACGTACTGACAACATTGTAATGGTGTATCAAGTGCATCAATGAGTGAAGGACTTGCCAATAAACTGTGACTTAGCAGAGAATTTTTTTTAAAAGTAAAAGTGGAGAAAATAATAAATACAGAATTTTAAATGAAGCTACTTCCTTGAATTAAATTTTGTCAAAATATGATTCATTAAAGGAATTACACACCTTTGTGAAACCAACACCAGCCATACTTATTATTTTTTTAATAAGAGACAACAAGACCAACTAGATACATCGAGAATATATAGAGAAGTAAAGTACAACATCAATCAATAATTTATTCAAAAAATAACAAGAATAATAGTAAAGGAAAAGAAAAATCAAGGTTTGACTCCCATGAAGAATTGAATTTAAAGTCTTTATTTAGAATTCATGAAAGTACAACTTATTTATTTTATTGAAACAAGAAAAATCTGGGGTTTCCTCCCATGAAGTGCTAGTTTGTTATCCCCAACTAGACTAACCTAGAAACTAACTATAATCACTATGTTGGTGTAGTTTTCTATCCATAAACCACCACATGTTTACAACCAAATTTTTTTAACAAAATAATGGATTTTGTGGGCTCCATAACATAAGAAAATAGAAACAAGATTTTAAAAATCTATAAAACCCCTTAATAATCATCCTTTAACATCAATGAACTGCTCATAGGAGTCTTTGATTATAGAAGAAAATTGATCACCTGAATTTAATTTTTTAGTATTTTTCGGATATTTAGATTCCAATGAAAGTAATTTACTCCCTCAAGCTCTTCCAAAAATCATTTATGTTCAAAAAAATGAAAGTCTATATTTACAGAAGTGTTGTCCTCTTCTTCAATAGATGCAAATTTTAAAAAATTATTTTTTTCATATGGGGAAATAGAGAACTATGTACTTTAAGGGGTATGAAAATATCCTCCCAGCTATATCTATTACCATCAATAGTAATAGAATAAAAAAAGGATGCTTGTGGATGAGTTCTGAAAAATAGGTTCAAGAAGGGGAGCAGTGGTAGTGTGCTAAAAAGAATCACAAACACTAGAAATCAAGTGTGTATCCCCTACTAAACTACCCTCAGTCTCGAGATGGTAATTTTCACCCAACTCAGTTGAGGATGGGAGTGAAAAACAGGGAAGAATTAGTTTTTTTTACATCCACAGATTCAAGTTTGAAAATACTATAGATCTCTCCCAATAGTTCCTTGTAAGTAAATAAAAAATCATCAACTACTGCTTCTAAACAATAATTTATGAAACCATCATCTAGTGTGTGTTCAACCTCTACTTCAATATTATATTCAAAAAATTCTTTCTCAACAATATATTTAGTTGAGTGTTCTAGAAAGTTCATTTCAAGGGGAGAAATGATCAATTCAACTTCAATAAATTCAATTTCACAATTGTTCAAATTAAAACAATTTCCCACAACACTGTTTCTTATGTAAGTGCGAAAAGCTTTAGAAATATGATTTTTGTGTGAATAAGGTACTGAAATTTCATCAATAAACCTTTCTTCAAAACACACTTCCTCAACTTTTTCATCCAAAAACATTTCAAAAATTATTTGGTTTCCAATTTTAAAATTAGGGAGATAAATTTTCAGTTCAGGATCAAAATTTTCAAAATCAATGATTTCAGGTTTGTTTTTTTTCTTCCAGGTTATACCCAATTTCAATTTCATGCTCATTATTGAAAATTTTAGTCCAGCTGGGTGAAGGGTTTTTGCTAGTCAAATTTTAAAATTTCAATTCTTCCTTTACCTGAGCAATCACATTTTCTAAATTCCTAAAATGGTGAATCTTCTCTAAAGTAGGAATCATGAAGTGAATTGGGCATTCATATTCAATCATCTTAAGTTCGCCTAAAAAAATTTCTAAATCAACTCCCTTTAAGTTCTTTTCATATGTATCAATGTTGTTTTCTTCATTCACATAGTTGGTTATTAATGATTTTGTCCTTGAGTATCATATTCTTCAATGTATATGATTGGTTTCTCAGTTTCACCCTAACTCTCCAATTCATTTTCATTTTCATATATTTTATAGATATTTTCTTCTTCAGTTATTTTATCTTCTTCTTGTTCTTTAAACCTTATTTGTAACTCTAAGATCATGTTTTCTAACATTTTTAGTTTTTGATCTTTCTCTTCAGAATTTCTATTTTTAATCTCATGTTTTTGGTTTAACAAGGAGTTTATATCATCCATTTCAGCATCCATCATAGAGATAACTTGGTCATGTTTTTCTAGGATTTTAGGTTGGGTCTCAAATTGATGGTCATGCTTTTCAGGGTAACAAGTTTGTTGTGGTTGGTTGTAGACACACCACCAGGAAGTGTTCCCATAACAGCTACAACATACATAATAATGTTCAGAGTGATAACTTGAGCCTTCATAAAATTCCATTTTTTTAGAATTTGATGAGATTAAAAACACAAAAATTCAATCTAAACTAGCATAAATTTGGCAATCATATCAGGAAGTAGAAAAAATTTACAGATTTTTTTAGTCATATTTTTTGTGTGTTTTATTTTTTTTACAAATTTTCTACCATAGGAAACTCAACACGTGCCTTCCTCGGAAGCAGCACCAAATTTTGATAGAGGCTGGAGGTCATCACGACCCTCAACATTAATTTTTTATTCCTAAACTAGTATAATAGTAATGGGTCGAACCATAGGGAAAATAGGTGAGTGGTCTAATGGTTTATTCAATTTATAATCTATTGCAAACAATAATAAATACCATAAAATGAAAGTGAGAAGTACTAACTTTTTTGGGGAGTTTTTTTTGAAATTTGTTAATGGAGTTAGGTAATAGTGTTAAATGAACCCAAGAAATAATAATTGGATTGAGGGTAGAAAATGGATCTAGAAAAATACCCAGGAAAATATTAAAACTGTTGGTTGAATTGATAATATATTCAAAAGGTTCAATTGAATTATCATCCTTGTAAAAAAGTCATAAAAATCTCCCCCTCTAGGAGATCAAACCTGTAGAAAGATGAAATCCTAGAGTTCTCCACTCCATGATTTCTCAAACTATAATGATAGTTGAAATCTATTCAATTGAATATAACTCATTGTCATATTCCAAAGTTTTGGAATTAGGATTTGAGAAATGCATCTATGATCAATATTGCCAAATGGTTATGGACTTATGAAATAAATTCTATTGGTGTGAAATAATTAAGAATTAAAATCTGAAAATAATCTCACTGATTAATTCCAATTTTTGAGAATTAAAATTTATATAGAAGTAGAAAAATATTAACCAAAAAAGTAATGCACCACCAAGTTTAACAGTTTTAGTCTATGATCATTATGAAATTAGAATTAAATACAATGAAATTAAGAGAAAGAAATTGAAATGACGAGAAATGGATATCCCTCTCAAAAACATGTGTTGCTGGTCTCATTTGATCCTCCAGTCTATGTCTCCCTTTATCGCTGTTCTGTTACTACTCCTATATGGTAGGTCTCCTGAAATTTTTAGCTCTCGAATGAAGTGTATTGTCAAAATTTAATGAGATATATCATTTTATTGCTGCTCAGTTTTTTTAAACCTCTGTCATCTACTGCAATCCATTAACCTTTTTCACCGACTTCGATAAGTCTTCTCACAAAGTCACCACACACGTGTTATTTTTCATACAACACATATCATATTATCATATCCCATGTAACTAACTCAGACATAGTGGTCGACTTGAATTTGGATGTGAATACAATATTAGCTTGTATCTTCAAATGACTGCAAATCAAGAAACAATAAGAGTTAAAACACTGTTAATAAAATGAAACTAAACAATTAATGAATAAGTTAGATTCAAAAATAATTAATAACATAATTATTATTGAGATCATAAAACTATTATATTTGTTATAAGTTTATCAAAAATATTATTTTAATTCCTTATTTAGATATTAATTAAGTTTAATTATTTATATGGTTTTTTGTTAATGATTTATTAAAAAAATAATTATATAATTATAGTTATAAATTAATTTTTATAATTAAAGTTAATATCTATATAACTTAATATAAATATAATAAATTATTTTATTAGAGTGGTTATTTTATAATTATATATTTTATTAGTGGAAATAACTGAATTACAAATTTTGTTAAATTATTATTAGGAAGAAATTAATTTATAAAAGTTATTAATTTTTATTTGATTATTTCTATTGTTCAATCCTAATAATTGATTTAAAAATTTATTAATTATTATACTATAAGTATAATTATATTTATTAATTATTGAGTTTTTTTAATTTTAGGTTATTTTTTTATTAATTTTGATTCCCTATTTTTTATTTTTTATTTTTTAAATTCACTCCCCCCATTTCATCTTCTATAGTGCGCATAAGGGGGGTCTGGTTCCTTCCCAAAACCTCAGCAGCGGCGGACTCCTCCACATTGGTGGTGACTAGTAGCAAGATAATGATCCAACTTCATTTGGTGACTCATGTTTTAAGATTGGTGGTGAACACCTCATGCATGGTAGCTTGTTCCTTATCCAAATCTACATCAGCCTGAGCTCATTGAAAACATCCCTACACAGTGAAGTGGCGATGGAGATGTTTTAGTTTGGTCATTATGATGTTAAATCTCTAGTATGAATTTTTTTTGTGGATCTGGCGGTGCTTGATGTTACAACAACTATTGTGGGAATGAGTCATTTTCTTCGATTCTATGTAAATCAGTGATTTACTATTTGGAAATGGAAGTAAGGCATGAGGAAGATCGGTGAGACGTCTAACTGATGGAGGAATTAGTATGTGGTGGAATAGGTATCGGTAGAAAGGTGATGGGAGGATCGATAGGTCATGTGGGGATGGGAAATGGGTGTGTTTGTAGGACACTGCAAGGGGCAGTTTCAGTAGGTTGAGTTAGCTATGTTGGTAAGTGGATGAGGCACTGATAGGGAATAGGTGAATTAGTAGGTTAATAAAATTGGAAAAGGAAGGGGTATCGATAGCTCAAGATACCATTGGACTGCATCAGTAGGTCAAGGACCTACCGATCCTCCATAGTGACTCGTCTGGAGAACAAAAAATCAAAATTTAGTATTAAAATAAAACAATGTTAAAATCAAGAAAATGTAAAAAAAATATATAAAAAAATAATTATACAAATTAAATATTTAATTAAAACATAAAAATAATATCAAAATAAATTTTAAAAATAATTGAACAATTAATAAAACTGATTAAAAGAAAATACTTGAAATAAAAATGCAGATCAAATTAGTATTCCTATATTATAATAATGATATGAATTTAAAATATTAACATCATAAGAATTAAGTTGATAGTTAATAACTTATTAAAAACAGATAAATTAATTAATTCTAAAACAAATAACTAAAAATTAAAATCTTGACTTAAGTTATACTCTAACAAAAGTTGATATAATATTTAAAACAATTTAAATAATTTATAAAATGAATTAAAAATATTAAAAATAATTTAATGAGATTTAATTATTTAACAAAGTTAATTTATTTTAAGAAAACATAATCAATAGATTAAATGTTAAATTAAAGAATAAGTTAATTATATAAAAATAAATTTATTGAATGTTAAATATCAAACTAAAATTATAAATACAAGTAGATGACAAAATTAAAAGAACACATAAAGAACCTAAAAAAGAAATAAAAAAAGATATTTTCAAAGACTAAAAATACAAAAAAATAATAATTTATTAAACAATGAATTAAATCATAAAAATATAAAGGTTAAAATATTTAGTAAAGAGTGTAAAATTATTTAATTAAATCATTAAAAACTAAAATAAAAGATTTGAAAAATTCATCAATTGTGGCCACATCAGTTAGGAATAGGAGTAACTAAGTCAACAACCAATGAGATAGATAATTCCTAAATGATATTCCCAACCCAATGGGAGTGTGAGTTGAGAAATTTATAAAAATAATTACTCAATTAACTCATGTTTTTAATAGAAAAATGAATTAGGGAGATATCCCACATCGCCCTCAAAAAGAGAAAGTTGAAATTTATACCTTTATGTGAAAAATTACACTAAATTTCAATAGATATTCTGATCTCATAATCATGGAAAAATGGATATACTACATGGAAAAAGATATTCTCTATCCTTCAATTTCCTGGTCAAGAGAGTTTCAGGTTTTCTATTTATCATATAGGGGGAGAATTTGATCAATGGTGGATGTTGATCAAAAATATGAATCCCATGGATGATATCAAAGCAATAGAGTGGAATTAAATCTATAATTTTTTTGATAAATATTTTCGTCTCACTGCCTGACTAAAAAATAATAGAGAGTTCCTTAGAGTCACGAAAAATGATGAAAATTTTATCAGTGAATATGAGTAAGACTTCATAATACATACATTATATGCCTCTATCTTTGCCATTAACCACAAAAAGTAAGGTTGACCACTTCATTAGTGGGATAAATCCAAATATGGGAATAGATTTTTTTTGATTTGAGACTTTGATAGATTTGAGAAAAAAAATTGATGTTCACTCAATGTCAAAATGGAGGTTGGGGAATCCCAAGTATTGTGAGGCAAGATGTAGGGAATTTATTTCAATTATGGTGGCATGATGGTAAATATCATAGTGGAAAGAAATAACAACATCAATCTTGTCAAAAGTGTGTCCATAATATTCCTATAAATTATCTGAAGGGGAAAAGGAAATGATTTAGGTGTGGGAAGTAAGGGAACCTAGTGGGAGAATACTGATGGGAGAAACCCACCAATTTGATGGATGCAAATAAATATTCAGTCAACCCTCAGCCTTTTTACACTCTTTCAAATATAAATACCCAGTACCCTATGTGAATAAATTTACTAATCCAAGGGTTGTCGAAAATAACAAACAACAATGAAATATAAGTCCTATAGAGAAAGTGATATATGATTTTAACACAACTACTGAGGTGGATCCCGACAATGATGTTGTTAAAGGTATGCTAGTTATTTATTCATGAAAATATAATGTAATATTTGATTTGGGTTCTTTAAATAATTTCATATCACATATTTTTAGTAAAACTACTGAAACTCCACCATAATATCTTTCATCTATAAGATATATAAATTCCAAAAGGAATTTTAATTTTCATTTAATGGTTAGGTTGAATTTAAAATAGAGTCACATAATGGGAGGCTAATAGTTGTAATGAGTAAAAGTGTTTTCTTTTATGATTAGTTATTCTCAAAAGGTATATTGGGTGTTCGAGTAATCCTTAAGATTTTTGGGTTATGTTTCAAGAGATTTGGAGTTTTCTATCTAGGGTCCATGGTTTAGGAGAAAATTTGAAAAACCTTTATATTTAGGGTGTTTTTAGATCATTTTGAACTAAGAATTGTAAAATTACATAGTTAGAGAATGTTTTGTGGTAAACCATTCAAGATAAATAAGAAAATATGTGGAGTGGTAGAGATATTGAGGCTTGTCACAAGGTTTGATCAGGGTTTCACATAAACCATTCTTGTTTCTATAGAGGGGTCTAGTGTGGTGTTTCACGGTTGTCGCATGGTGAAAACTATGTGAACAAACTATGCTGGAGTTTTTGTGAGTTTGATAGCTGGGGGAGCATTGTTGGTGCAATGTTTAGCTAAATGTGCAGCCTAACCACTTGCTTCTAAGAATTTAATTAAAATGGGATTTTACCAAAATTCACTCTTTATGTTTTTTAGCCACTCCCTCCTCTTCCTTTCCCATTACACATACATGGAAAATGGTTCCTCCCATAACATTCTCCTTACTTAACCCTTGTTTTTTGGGTGATAATTTTGAGTCTTTTTAGGTTAATATCATCATCTTATAACATATTCTCTGTTCCTTCTTCCTCTTTTATAATTTTTTGGATTTTAATTTTTTGTTTTTTTGATGATTCAACTAGATCAAGGTGGAATCATACATTTGACATGGGACTTTTGGTCATATTGTATATAAGAGATCCTAAAATGACTCACATATATCATTTCATGGAATTTCATTAAGCTAGACGTTCATGGAGTATTTTATAAATTTTTACCTAATGGTTTGATTTAATTTGTTGCTGTAATGGTGTCTCATTTAAGTGGTTTTATCAATAATGGTTTTAAGACTCTGTTTTGTACATCCTATGGTGGTTTCATAGAGTTTTGATGAGTGTTGAGTTCCTGGTGAACTATTTATCATTATGAAAAGTCTAGTTTTAATTAAATAATTATTAATAATTTTTATAGTAAATTATTTTTTTTGTTTGGCCATAGGCTAGAGATTGGGTGCTTGAGGCAACCACTTTTGATGCTAAGGATATTGAATGATACATGGATGGGTCTTGGAATGTATTCTAGAATTAGAAATGTTATGGAAATATTTTTTGATGAGGTTGGTGGTCTAAGAGTTTTTCCCATAGTATTGATAAAAAACATTCATGTGTATGTGGTGTTTCCTTAAATATCATTTATGTTTTGATTTCTACATTGGTTTAAGTAACTAATTTTGGGCTTTAAATTTATTACATATACCTTCCACATATCCTATTGGATTGATTGGTGTTTATAAGATCAAACCTACAGCAGCCCATGGGGTGGTCCATTTCATGGAAATGGTGGAACATGGTTGTATAGGGTAAAGTAAGAAGGTTACATGCTTAACCCAGTTAATCTCAATAGTTATCCTGGTTCAATGATTATGGGATAATTTTTACTGAT
Organism: Viscum album; assembly: GCA_963277665.1. Lineage (NCBI taxonomy): Eukaryota > Viridiplantae > Streptophyta > Magnoliopsida > Santalales > Viscaceae > Viscum > Viscum album. Next base: position 532,507,399 of record OY728146.1, read on the forward strand.
TTAGGTTAAATATTTTATAATATTCCTAATGGATTAATTGGAATGTTTTTATGTTCTAATCTCTTATGAAATACCTATTTGGACTTTAAAACAACTTTTCCTGTGTTATTTGGGTCTTTGACCTAGATTATGATGTCAAAGAGGGGAAATCTATATCTTGAAATGGTTCATATTTTGGAAAAGTGGTATTGACCTCCAAGTGGTTATATAAAATAGGGTTTTATGATTGAGCCTCAAATTTTTAGTAGAAATGGTTGTGTGGTTTCCTCATGGTGAAATGTATTAATTGTTCTTTTGATATTTTTGATGAAAAAAATGAGACTTTATCCCTTTTTCTAAAGGACCATAGAGACCTTGGTAAATTATAGTATTTTAAACAAAAGCTTGGTTGTAGTTTTCAACTTTTTTTGTAATTTCAAGATGTTTAACCTTAGAGGATGATAAATGATTCATTGGTTTTGGTGTCAAACTAGATCTTAGTGGAACTGGAAGTTTATATATGATTTAGTCTCCAAACTAATAATCTAGGATATGATAGTATGATATATGTTTTAAGTGTTGGACTAATGATTTAGGCACACTGATATACTATATGGAAGAAATGGTGAGCTAATGCTCTACATATGTGTTTTATGTGTCAGGATAATGCTCTAAACACTATTATTTTGATGTATAAGTATATTTTGTGCTAATTATCTGAGAACTATTACTATAAAATATGAAAAAATAATAATAAATAAAGCTATGTATTAATATTAATAGCTTTATACATAGTTCTAGTTTTGGACTAAAGTTTTGGGATTGATTAGAATTAACACATGTTTGAGATGCCAAAAAGATGATCTACTCACTGATAACACAAGATAATTAAGTGGATGAAATAGATTGATTCATATTGATTTTATGATTTGAATGATGGATAAAAATCCATTTATTTAAAATCATGATTCACCAAATGTTTTATGACTCAAATGACTGGATTGGGTTGATGCAAATTTTGTTGGATGGAGTGCCTCCTTACAATTGTAGGAATATTTGGTTTCAATATAAACAATATTTTCTTTTGAGATTCATCTTTTGTTATGTACTCTTTATTTACTTCACTAATTATATTTTCACACAATTTCTATGACATATATTTTCTTTAGACACCGTTGGTGGTGACCTACGTAGTTTAACTCACACCATACTTGGGCCGCCACTACACATGGGTAACCAAGTTGCTCTCACATTTTTTATAGGAATAGATTTGGGATGAGGATCCTGTTGAGTTTTTCCTAATTGAGAAGGATATATTAGATGGTATTAGGATATTGGATGAGTTTTAGATCAAAGATAAATTAAATCTATTTTTTATGGATTTTACTTTATTTTTTATGTCTGAGTTACCAGCCCAATGGGATGTCAATTATATAGAATATATAGTTATTAAAGACATTACTACATTTCATTTTATATTATAACCTTATCTATTATTTTATTTTTTACAAATAATCTGATGTGATGATGATTAGTTATTTATATTTTACTTTTAACTCTTATATGGAGGTACATTCTACTAATAGTACCACCTTAGACCCTAACTACTAGTCGAAAAACTCTGTCATATGAGGAGGTGCGTTTGAGATCATGTGGTGAACCAGTTTGGGGAACCGGTTTAGTGTCTACTAGGTCTGAGCATTACAAAGTGGTATCATATGTTTTTTAATTTCCTAGTATTTTACTTTTTAGGATTTGGTGGACTGGAGATATAAGAATGTGTCAAATTTTGTGATGGATATTATGCTAGTGAATCAAGAACACATGTTTTGGTAATAATTCCAGGTTACTAGGGGTTGGGATTACTATTCTAAATTATGATATTAATTATGTATTTCATTTTTACTTTTAGTGATGAAAATTTGGTTTAAATTTGATTAATTCTGATGGATTTATGGATTTTATACCATTAGTAAGTGGCATGTGATTTTGTTTTGACTTTGGATTATAGAGGTGAGAGGCCTCTCATGCATCCCGATTGGCACATAGGATCCTCAGGTAATTAGTGTTCTACTGTATAATTTTTCTGAAGAAAAATACCCAATCGTTTAATGTTTAAATAATTGATCACAAAACATTTTCCCATATTGTATATTGGTGTAATTATATTTAGCTTTTCGGACTTGTATAAGGATTTTACTTGATGGAAGTTCATGGGGGTTTATGGTGAGATTCTCAACGATGAAGATGTGAACACGATCCTTGAGCCCTAGAGGTGCAGTAACACTTGCAGGTCAATATTGTCTAGGTTTGTGAAAATTGGACCCTTATGGATGGTTTTTATTCTTGATCTATTTCATGGTCTAGTTCTACAGGTAGTGGTTTGATGTGTGGATTCATGGAGAGTATGTGTTCCCTAGTTGTAGGCAGTTTGTTTGGCATGTGACATCTTTTATATATGAGACCCTATATATGTGTGTTTAGACATGTTTATGTCATGTTAATTTTGGATGGGAGCAAGTTCAACACGTTGTAAGTTGTGTCCCTCTCAAATATGGATTAGAACTAGGTGTTTGAACTTAGTTAATTGATGTGAGAAGTAACTAGTTAAGTTTGGTGGGAGAACATGGTGACCTTTTCGATGTGACTCTAGTTTAGAGGATACTATTGTGTGCCTTTCAAGGGTTAATCATGGGAGGTTTTGGTTGAGTTATGATTATCATTGGGTATGTAAGTCATGGGTAGATGTTTTAGGACTCTTAGAAATTATTCATAAAGGGCGCTACCTAGTATATATTTTATGCATGATGAATGATTCTTTTTCTTTATAAATAGATCTTAGGTCTTAGTGATTTAGACTTTTGATTATTTTTTATAGGGTAAGGATTATTCGGGTTCCTATCTTGGGTATTATTCATGCATGTGGGATGTGTTTGATGGTTATGATATCGACCTGGATCATAGGAAGTTTTATAGGGTATGTGGCCCTAGGTGTGTTGTTTTATTTGGATAGTGACCGTACAAGTGAGGCTAACCAAGTGTTTTCATAATGTGAGGAACATTAATATTTTTGGTTCCCTTGATATGGAAATCAATTATAGTGTTAATGCATATGTAGTGTTTCCAACTTTTGGATGGAAGACCTATTAGTTTTGTATCCTTTTTACATTTGGATGCATCTTACGGAATTCATTCAGAGAGGGAATGATCATAGTTGAATTTTTAATGATACTTGAATTTTGAGTGGTCGTGTAAGTAGCTTTGTCTTGGTGAGTTATCTATAGTTTCAGTAATCACCATGTGTTATTTGTCTTGGGTGAGACAAGCATACAAGAAAGGCATGTCCATTGGATAGGGCTTGTGAGAATAGATTCATGAGATTCAATTTCCAAGATCCATAAATTGGTTATGTGGTTGGGTTACATCGTAGTGTGTAATAGTTAAGTGTTAAGGGGAACTTGGAGGAATGATCATGTGATGATGCACTATGTCATTTATATTATTGATCAGATGTTATGGGAGTGTATGATTTGGGGTTATTGAGTCAAGAAGGTTGTAGGGAGTAGGATGGGAACTGATGTGGGTGTGGTGAGATGCTTATGGGTAGGTAGGCATGGTCCCTTTTTGTGTGTTTCACATGTCTCTAATATTAGTGGTTTCATCATAGATGGATAATTTCTTAGTGGAATTCATTTACAAAATCTTAGCATAATCATATACTAAATATGATCATGCGAATTATCTTAACATCATATTGAGTATGTTAAGAGACCATCAGTTATATGCCAAGATATCTAAATGTATTTTTTGGATTGATGAAGGGAATCATTGGGGATTAAAATCATGGAGAAATGTTAGTGAATTTGTCTAGTCGGAGGTTCACCATTGGTTTTTGTAAGAAAGTTCCTTATTATGGACTAGATATTAGTGAATACCATGGATTCCATTCTCAGGATCCAATAATGGGAGATTATTGATGTTTGATATTTCTTTTTCACCTAGGTGATAGTGATATGAACACATCCAATTCTTGAGTTAGAATTAATTTGAGTGAGGTCTATGGAAGTTATAGTTTTTAGAGTAATTTTGTGACAATAACACTTCTATGGAAGGGAATGATGCATCGGTCATGGAGGTTTGACCCTCATACTTGAATAGTCACAAGTGTTTAGAACATATTACAGATCATGGTGGAACTATTATTCTAGTGATAAACTAATTAATAGCATGCTTAAATTATGTAGGGAAGTGTTATAGTTGGATTTTGTTTTGTAGATGATCGAGCATAACATTCACTTTGAGATCGAAGTATTTTTAAATAGTAGTGTAAGGAGAACGTGTAGGAGGTTTCTCAATGATGAAGTATGTAATGATGATGGTTTTGAGTTAGTGGGGGATCTGACTAGGAAATCTCACTAGGATTCAGGTATAGACTCCATTGGTTGTGTTTATATGGTTTTGTAATGCCTTTGGGCATGAAATAATGGTAATCAAGTGATGTGGTGATGTTCTTAAAGTTTCATCCAATCATTTTCAAGATAAGTTGGTCGGGGATAATCTAACTTGGGATAGTATATGAAATAAGTTAAAAAACTGTGAACCACTTCAAACATGTTATTCTGGAAAAAAATTACATTTAATAATTTTGTCAGATATTTTGAGGAAAATATAATTTTTTCTTAGTTCATGTATGGATGATGGGTATTTTTCTATTCTAGTCCATCTTCAATGATGAGGGTGGGTACCAATATAGATTTGATTTTTTGTGGGTTTTGGGGAGTAGTAAGTTAAGAACCACACTGGGTGTATTTTAGGAGTGTAATCTTAGGGTTCTTTTGGTATTTCCTAATGGATTAGGTTCTAAGCTTCAAAAGTTGGTGGTAATAATTTGAAGCGTATGGTGGGGAGAACCACATATCTAATGAGTGATTGGGTGATGACATAATCGATGTTTAGTTGGATGGGACTGAGTAAGAACCATCTTGGTGTTTTTGATTTTAAAATTGGCATTGGTTTAGATTTTGGTTGGTTTAGTGTCTTCAGTTAGAGGTTGTGTCATGCTTGTGTTTTAGGAATTCAAAAATTAAACAAGTCTATTGGCTAAAACTGGTGACCAACATAGGTCAGGTAGTGTTGATAACTTACTATGAAGAATTTATGAGGATAAAAATTCTTATTGTAGGGAGGTTTTAAGATCTTTCATCCATACGAGAAGGAAATTCTAGAATGAATTAGACTTTGTATTTAATGGGTAAGTCAAATTTGAAATCCAAACAAAGAATACGATTCTGAGATTTGGAATGCCTCAAAGTTTTTTTGAGATGATAAGTGATTCTTGTAATGTATCTTGGCTATTCATGTGAGTCTTGAGAGTTTTTGTTTTTTGTTTTTGGAGTTTTTTAATTGTCTATCCAAGGTGTGTAGTTTTGTGTGCATGGTTCGAGAGAAACTGTGTGATACCTTGATGCTCGTGGTGCTTTCAGTTCATTTTCTACTTAGTGACAGTTATGTTGAATGGTTAGAGCATGGTTTAGGGTAAACAACATTAGACAAAGAAGAAATAATGTGAGGTCTTAGAGATCCTAAGAATATTTCATGGTCTGTGTGTGGTTTTAGAGAAACCTTGATCCTTTCTACAGAGGGGTCTAGTGTGGTGATAAACAATTTACACACTATTATCGTGTAGACAAACCATACAGGAAGGGTTATATTTAAAAATTATGGGGTACACAATTGGTTTATTTTTTATGTACCCACATATCCAAACCATGTGTCTACCCAATAATTCATTAAAAATGTGGATTTTTCCAAAATTTCCCCCACCCCTCTGGTTTTTATCTTCTCCCTCGTCTTCCTCCCCAATTAGGCATGAGTAGACCAGGGGTCCTCCCAACACTTTTATCCTACTCCAAACCTTTATTTGGGTGTTCCTTTATGGTTATATTTTGTCATTCTTTGTTACTATCATCCTATTAGAAACACTTATCTCTTCCTTCTTCCTATTATCTAAATTTATAGTTTTATGGTTTAGGTTTTTTTAATGATTCCATTGGATCGTGATGAAATCATCTGTTTCACATGTAGAATTTGGATAGATTGTATAGAGGATATCCCAAAAAGACTTATGAACATAATTTTATGGTGTTTCATTAAGGTATTAAATCATGGTGAATATTTTAATGTTTTCCCTAACAATTTAAATTAACTAGTTATTTTAATTGTTTTTCACTTAGGTCTTTCCCAAGAATGGTATTGGTAGTCCATTTTAGACCACCTATGATAGTTTCTTACACTTACGATAAAGGGTGAGAACATATTAAATTTTTTTAATTATACCAAGATAGGTTTTAAGGGGATAATTAATTATAATTGAAATAATTAATTAATTTTTGTATATTTTCATGAGGTTAGATCTTGGGTAGTTAAGATGATCATGTTTTCACATTGGGGATTTTGGACAAGACTTGTATGAGACTTTTCTATGTCATCAGAATTGTAAATTTCATGTAATGTTTCATTAATGAGGTATGTGGAATAATATATTTACTCCTAGTCTTGATAAATATTTTACATGTCTATGTATTTTTTTACTTAAATACCATGTGTGGTGTGTTTTCTCCCTTGGTTTAAGTAACTAGTTTTGGGATTTAAATTTCTAATTTTACCTTCAATAGATCTCGTTGGATATATGGTTATTTATAAGACCAAACCTATATCCTCCCATGGGGAGTTCTTTTTTGTGTAAATAGTAGAACATGGTTGCATAGGGTCAAGTAAGTGGGTTATAAGCTTAACCTGACAAGCTTGATTATTGGATTCATTAAATGGTTAAGTGATACTTGGTAGAGATTGAGGATAAATATTTAAATACATGTTTAAAGGATTAATTATAACGTTTTTATGTGTTAGGGTTTATGTAATACCTATGAGGACTTTAAATGTTTTTTCATATGTGCTTTGAGTTTTTACATGGTTTTAGGTGTCAAAGGGAGAAAGTTATGTTATGAAATGATTATTGTTATAAAAATGAGGTGTTGGCCTCCTAATGGTTATATAAAAAATGTTTTTATAGTTGGGAATCAAATTTTGAGTGTAAATTGGTATTTGGTTTCCCCTTGGTGTAAAAACTTTATGGATCTCTTAATGCATTTGATGAAAAAAATGATACTTTGGCCCTATTTTGTGTTAAAGTCCCATATGTATCTTTGAAAATGATAGTGGTTTAAAATAAATGGTTTTTGTGATTTTTTAATGTTTTTTAATGTCAATATGTTAAACCTTATTGGTTAAGAAATGATGGAATGTTTTAGGTGCCAGTATGGTTCTCTAGGGAACTGGTATTTTACTATAGGAGTTTTTCATCGGACTGATGCTCTAGGTAATGATAGTATGATCTATGGTTTAAGTGTCATACTGATTATTTCGGAACACTGGTATACCATATTGAATTTATGGTCTATTAATTCTTTGAATATATTGTTTAGGTGTTAGAATAATGTTTCAAGCACTATTATTTTGATGTATAAGTAGATATTGGACCGATGCTTCGTGCACTATTGTTATGATAAATGATTGGAATTCCAAATATGAATATTTTTACTGGTACTAATAGTACATGGTTTTGATGCTGGATTGCGGTTCTAGGATTTATTGGTATTAATAAATGGTTTATATTCCAAATGGACATGATAGGAACTAATAGAACAAGAGCATGAGATGGATACTTTAGATTTATTCATAGAGATTACATGAGATAGATGATGGATGAAATACCCTTTATTTAAAAAATTCATTCAACCTATGTTTTATGACTCAGATGAATGGATTGGGTAAATGAATATTTGTTTGGACCATATTTCACCTTAGAACCAAAGGAACAATGGGTTTCTGGATAACCAATTGTTTATTTTATGATGCATATTTAGTGATATATTATTTCTTTACCCCCTTATTTATTTTCATAAACTATTGATCTGATTAGTATTTTATTAATATAACATTAGTGGTGGCCTAATGTGTTTTACTCACAACCTACTAAGGATTACACTACACATGGGTAATCAATAATCTCTAAATTTGTTTTTGTAGACATAGGTTTTTGGATGAGGCCCATGTGTAGTTTTTCATGATTGGGAAGGATATCTTGGTTGGTATCAGGATATTGGATAAGGTTTGGATCAATGATGTAGTATATCCCCTTTTTCATTAATTTTTCTTTATTCAATGTGTTTGGGTAAATAGTCCAATGGGTAGTTATTTGTATGGATTTTATGGTTTTTTGGGCCTTTACGACATTTTACTTTATATTATAGAATGATCTGTTCATTTATTATTTTTGTGGGATATGATGTGATGATTATTGGTTAGTTATATTGTTATTTTGGAATATAATATGGGGGTATAGTCTCTTCACAATACCACCTTATACCCCCACTACTATTTGGGAGCCTCTAGAGTACAAGGAGTCACACTTGAGGTCATGTGGAAAACCAACTTGGGATGTGAGTTTAGTGGATTCTCAGTTATGGTGATATAACCACCATAAAACATTGAAGTGGAGAAATTATTGGATCCTAGGTATTTTACTTCTCCCAAATCTATATTTTATGATGAATTTAACAACAAACCTTGTGGAACCTACTTTAGTAGAATTTATTTTTATTCTGTTTATGGATTGGACTTCCATATATAGAGAAAACATAATTTTTTGGATAAGTAAATCACCCTATGTATTTTGAATCAACCCTAGACTCTATAAACATGCAAGTATATGGATAAATATCATTTGGAATCATCATCTTAATCATTTATATTTTTTCCTTATAAGAAATCGTATCTTGCTCAAATGATTGAGACAAAGGAAAATATCATCTTTCATGGCATGCCTCGTATAAGGGAATATGTTGATGTGTTTCCTAAATAATTTCATCGTATTCCTCTAATATGTGAGGTTGACTTATCAATTGATCTTATAACTATAGTTTTTTAATATCCAAGACTCTATATAGAATGGAAATTGTTGAACTTGAATCATTAAATAAGAAATTATAAGAGAATCTAGATAAAGGGTCCATACACCTAAGTTCTTTACCATGGGGTGTCTTAGTCCTATTCATAAAGGAAAAGGATTATTCATAATATATACTTATTGAATATCATGAAATTTACAAGGTCACAATAAATAATAAGTATCCCATGTCAAAGATTTATAACACGTCTGGTTAGTTATGTGGAGCCCATTACCTTTCTAAGGTGGATCTTTGAATGGGATATTGTCAAGTAAATGTAAATGATGATATCACTAAATTTTCCTTTCATACAATGTATGGGAAATATGAGTTCACATTTATTACATTTGAACTCACCAATGCACTATATATCTTCATATACATAATTAATAGTCTTTATGAATTACCTTCAAAAATTTATGGTAGTATTTATAAAAAAATATTCTTATCTAATCAAAAGTAAATGAGGAACATGAGGAACATTTGAATGTTTAAATAAAGTCTTTGAGAAAGGAATTTTTTTATGAAAATTACAATAAATACAAATTTTGGATGGAACAAGTAACATTTATTGGGAATTTTATCACTAGAAAATGGATATCTATGGACCCTTCATAAATAGAGGCTATTAAAGGACGTCCCAGAATAATTTCTGTGATAGATATTTATAGTATCCTTTGATTATATTGGTACAATAATGAATTTTTTAGAAACATTTCGTTATTTTTAATCCCACTAACCAGGATAAATTGTAAGGGGGTGAATATTTTTTGGAATGATGATTATGAAAAGAGATTTAAAGAGATAATAAAGAGTATAATCATTGTACCAATTCTCACATTACCCACTAGTGGGGAAGTATTTATGATCTATAAAGATGCATCTAAAAAAAGTCTTGGGTTTTGTTCTCATGCAATATTACAATGTGATAACCAATGACTCTCTCTAATTAAATATTTATGATCACAACTACACACCATATGATCTATAAATGTCTGCAGTTATCTTTTTATTGAATATTTGTAAAAATTATCTGTATTGTAAGAAGTGTGAAATATATATAGATCATAAAATACTTAAGTATATATTCTCAATAAAAGAGCTCAATATTCACCAATGAATGTGGTTAGAGTTGATCAAGGATTCAGATTGTTTAATGTTTACCAACCTGGGAAGGAATAAAACGTAAAATATACTCAGAGTAGAAAGGATCCTATAGCTATATATAAGATAGGGATTGAAAGTGGTCCATTATTATTGGAAATGAAATGGATATACATGGGAATAATAAAAGGATATGAATCCTTCCTTTCTCAAATAACTTCTCAACCATCCATTCTTGAGAAGATCAAGGAGGCCCAAATAGATGATAAGGATCAACTTTGAAAGGTAGTGAATATCTCAGAGTTTAATGTCACTAAATATAGAGTCAAGTGGTTTGGAACTCAGATATGTGTCCCATAAAAAACAAAAACTAAAGAGGAAACTTTGGGATGATACACATATCTCATCCATATCAATTCATCTAGAAATCACTAAGATGTAAATTTGATTTAGGGAAAATATCTGGTGGGATAAAATAAAGAGCTAGATTGTTGAATTTTTATCTTGATGATTGGTATAACAAAAAGTTATGGTAAAATAATATAAGTCTAAGGGTATTATGCAACCATTTCCAATACTAGAATGGAAATCCGAAAACATAACTATTGATTTCATAATATGAATCTTGAAGTAATATAAAGACAATAATACCAACTAGGTGGTAGTATATCACCTTAAAAATTCATCAAATTTAATTTCTATCAAGGAACATTAATCTCTTAACCAAATAACCAATATATACATAACATAAGAGTTAAGACTTTATGGACTACCACTCTTTATTACATCTGATAGAGATCCTAGGATTACCTCAATGTTCTGGAGAATCCTTTAATAAGTATTGTATATTGAGGTGAATTTCAGAAATTCCTATCACCCTCGTATGGATTTTAAATCTAAAAAAACCATTAAGACTCTTGAGGATATACAGATAATATGTTCAATGGATTTCCAAGGATATAGGTATCAAAACCTTCCCCCAGTGGAGTTCCCATATAGAAACAATTTCTATTCAAGCATTCAAATATCACTTCATGAGGCACTCTTTGGGAGGAGGTGTCAGATTATGACATGCTAGGATGAACTTATAGAGGAGAAGCTTACGGTAATTGATCTTAAACAAGAGATGATAGATAAGTTTCAAACAATTAAACATCTATAAAATCAAAAAAAATACAATAAAAATATATCCTTACAATCATTAATGAGATATGGAGTTTGAGGTTGGAGGTAAGGTGTTCTTTTATATATCACTGTGGGTGAAATTCATGACTTTTGGAAATAATGGAAAGCTTAGTACAAGATACATTATCCCCTTTTAGATCCTTGACTACATTAGAGTTATATCCTATTGAGTAGCACTCCCATATAACCTATCTCAAGTACATGATGTGTTCCACGTATCTCTTATGAGGAAGTACATAATAGACCACTCACATGAAATTATTCTTGAGGTGGTACCCATAGATAATGATCATTTATAAGAGGAGAAATTGGTGATGATCTTAGATCATAAATAAAATTTCTATTAATCAAGAAAAGTCACCTGCTCAAAGGGATGCAGTGAAACCACAAGTTTGAGGATGAAACACGGTAAATAGAAGAGGTGATGAAACAGAAGTACCCTCATCTATTTTAGTCTATGAAATAAAATTTCATGTGTTAAATTTTTTAAGGGGGTAAAATGTAAGGACCCAAACATTTATATATTAAATTTCCTTCTTAATGAAAAATATCCTTATTAAGTAATGTAGTTATAGAAATAACATTATCTACCTTAGTTATTTTAATCCATTAGGATTTGAAAGACCACTAATCATCTTAAACATTGATAATATAGTCATTTTACATTGACGATTAATATTAGTATATATTATAGTTCATGATAAAGTCTTATTGACACTGATGGAAGAAGTGATTTTCTCGACCAGTAGGATCATAAGTTATGAAGATCAATTATTATAGCTTCCAAGGGAGATGGTATCATTGGAATTTTCCCTTGACTAATCCAACAATAATATACAAAACTCAAAAAATTAATGAAATTTTTTATGGGAGAAGTTCAATTTTATCGAGATGGAATCTGAAACCATGTTCACCGACCCATCCCAAGAATGTACCACCATGTCACACCTTACCCTTAGGGAATATGCTAGTGTAATAAGGGGTTATGTATCTAGACCATTGTAATATGAATTTATTGTTTCTTTTTAATAAAATATTAATTATTTTTTTCTATTTTCATTTCTACTTCTTATATAAAATTATATACGAGTTGATGAAAATTAGATTTTTACACGAAGAAGAAAAATTATATTTTTTGAAAATATATAGTTTTAATACTCTTTATGATAAATTAAGGAATTTAAAAATAAATATTAATTTCACTATTAGACAAAAATTCATTTATAAAACATATATAATATAATTTAATGAATCCCAATGTGATCCTTATAAGGGACAAAAAAATATTGTCGTACAAATCATTATTTTTTCAATAGATGACACTTTTTATTTAAAATTTCAAATTATCATATTTACTAAATTATTTTGGTAAAATAAATATTATTTTTGGAATTAAAACATTGAAATTATTTAATGTTTAATGTTTCATAGTTTTTTAAATAGTCTAATTTAAAGGTAAAAATTAAACAATAAATAAATTTACAATTCATATTATGACATAATAATAGTACCAAAGTGATGTAATAAATTATATAAAAGGTATCAATGACCATAAATCAGTTTCCTGTTTAAAATAATGGTTTTTTATTTTATTTTATTAATTTTATAAACCCTTAATAATTCCCCCAAAAACTATATTATATTTTTTTTATAATAAATTTTTTATGAACATGACTCACTTCAACATTAAGAATGGTATTCTTTTAATATGTTCAGTTATTTTCCATAAAAATATTGAAAACCACTCTTATTTAGTAAAAATCTTGGGAAACCCCATGGAAATGATTTCAGTTTTGATTTTTTTATCATATAGAGTTCAAAACATATTTTTAGAAATTAAAAAATAATTCCCCTCTCTTTTATTATAAAAATGAACCCAGCCACTCAATACTCATCACTCAAAATACATTGATCATGAATATTCTCTACCTATGCCTCTTTAAAGCCCTCTCATGGTGTTTCTAATCTCTTAATAATATCCTCCTTGGCTTTTATAAGTTCCCAATCAAGGAAAGGGACCTCTCTCCCTTCCACTCAAGAAAATTGTTTGTATATAGCATTTTGAATATCAAATGATTAAGTTTTAATAAATATACCTTTATTGTACAATTGATGTTATAATAATTATGGATCATTTATCCCCTCTCATTATAACCTTTACCTAATCTAATTCTACGCCGAAGTAATGGTATTATCTCCTCCTCCTATATTCAAGCACTTTATTTGTGTTATGAGTTTTTCTTTCAAATTATGCTTAATATAATATGTTTCTACACATCAATTTATTTTTATTATTGTTTACACATAATTAAATACCACCTTTCACTGTCGTTAAATCCTTTTATAAATCATTATTTACTCTAATTATGTTATTTAAATTATCTTGTGATTTTTAATTCCAAATATCTCTATTGTTAATACCCATCCTCATATCAAATCAAGGGTGTTCACTTTGATAAAGCTATTATTAATTGATTTGGTAATCTCATGTATGTAACCCACACTTCTTTATCATGTAAGTAAAAGTGATAAAAATATATTCTTATTTTTTTGATCTATCTGGAACACAAATGTATGTACATAATATGATTGTCACTGGTGGAATTAAAATTAAAAATCCTTACAATGCATTGGGTAATGCTTTTATCTCACATGATACCATATATTGTAAATGAGAATATTTCTTATGAACATTATATTATAATGTATCAGTGGATAGCCTACACGTATTCTTATGATTTCATGTTTTATGTTGTTTCCACATTCCTATATTGCAATGATATTATCATATTATATCATGCTTCGATAAACTTGTTTATGATTCTCACCCATTTTATGTCACCTTGATATTCTTCATGATTAAAATGTATTACATTCATCATGTTTTCCATTTATTATTCTTTTACTAGGATTTATAGCTCACACATTTCTTATTAATTTCCCTAGGTTATAATGTGTAGTACTAGAATATCAACAAAATATAAGGGAATCTTTAAAGTGTTTAAATAATGTTATTTGGACCATATTTCATGTTATTTATCTATGTTATTAATTTCCCAAAGGCACTAAGCCTCTTGATCTTATATTATTGTATTATGTGTATCTTTATGTAATAAATCATAAAATAAAGTTTATAAAATATATGGGTTGTCATAGAGAATCCATGGTTTCCCTCAGTCAACATTCCCAACCCACCTTGATTGTCAATTCATAGCTAACACATCATGTTCTATCTTTGAGTTCCAAATAACCTTTTGTTTCACATATCCAAACACCAAGGGTCCACTATTCACCAAAAGCTGAGATACCCACTTTTTTACATCACTAACACCAAGAATCCTCTCAACCACACCTATCTATCCCAATACATTGAAGTGTTATCAAATGATTAATTCTTTGGATTATGGTGTTTTCCAACATAAGACTCCACTCACAAGGGTTGATTTCGAGTCATGGTAATCCCCAACATAATAATATACTAATAAAAACACACTTACAGTTGTATATAGACATGCTCAAGGCAGCTTCCGCATCATCACACCCAATTTCTTTCTAAAATACCAGTCATACCTACTATGTATGTCCTATCTTGAAAATGATTGTTCTCACCATTTGATGTGTATCACAACTCTGGATCTTGATGACTTATTAGAGGTATCATAGAATCATATCAAATCCCACACTAAATTATAAACATGAAACTTTGTGTAATTCCATGGTTGGACCCTAAACCACCAACACCCGCCAACATACTATCCTCAAGATCACCAACACATCTCTTGTCTAACTCACTCTCGAATCCCACCAAATTTTATCTCGAGCCAAATTCCAACACTCAAACTATTTCCAACACTGTATCAGAATACTAAATCTATTATTAACTAGGAAACCAGTTGAAATATTATTTATCCATACTCTAATATCCTCATATCATCTCAACCATCCACCGACCATTCTTATCGCATCAATGTCTCAGCCAATAAAAGGGTTGTACATTCACAACTAATTCGATAGTCCGCACCCCATTGGAATATCCTTCTTGTCTCTTACAAAACAAAAAAACAAATCTCCATAGCCTAAATATTTTCCATAACCAAATATAATTATAGAATATGATTATCCCACTCATACCCACCCACTAACAAAAATAATGATCACCCCCATGCCCAGATCACCATGAACTTTATCCTCAATACCATTAAAATTATCCCAAAATGGAAGTCACTACATACAATAAAAAAGGTGTTCTCTCCCTAATATGTATTAACTTATACAACCCATCAAGTGAAACACCCAATATGTCCCCACATTGCACTTTTTTTGCTCCTACCAAGCCATTCTCATCACATACCTGAGAACACCTATAAAGGATCAAGATTGGATTTACCATTTTATAGTACTTTAATATATCCATGATGTCACAAATCATTTTATGTAAACATTTCTTACACTAACCCCAAACATTGATCCAACATTTGAATATGTATCTCATCAAATCCATTCACCCTCTACCCACATATAATTGATCCCTGGTCTACAACCAGCAAGTATCGTACATAACCAGTTCATGATTTCCCTCACACATCAAAACTTTTCTGAAAACTCCATAACAATACTCATAGCCTCATATATGTTCTAATGATACTAAAAATAACCCTCTCATTGGTTCTTATTACCTAATCTACTCAATATCATCTAAATACAATATTTTTATGATCACATACTACCCAGTCGCACAACTTGACTCATACTTCTATGATTTATATCCCTTTGAACTTCATCCAATGCTCTTGAAACATTAATTATGCTCCTATAAAATTTAAATAAAATGTAAATAAAATAAATCATTGATTATTTCTTTATAATGATTTTCAGACACCACATTAATTGAAAGGTATAACACATGATATCATACCATATGGTTTTTTGGGAAAACATATTTCCAAGAGACTTCACAGTATTTTTGAGTTGTTGTGTTAGTTGAAAAATTATGTTGAGGAAGATAGTTTTGAAGTTAAAGAATTATTATTGATAGGTAATATTTATAAATATTTAATATAAAGTTATTAAATCCTTATAAGTGTGTTATAAAGGTGTCTATACTAGTTGGTGTCATTTTCCAGTGTTTCTCAAATTTTTAGGGTCTAAAATTTGGAGAAAGGAAAAAGTTTCACAAATAGATGGAGTTTTAGGAATGCCTCATGTAAATATGAAAAAAGGCATGGAATTAAATAAATATTTATTGTTTCATGAAAATATTATTGATTCATAAAAGTGAGTTTTTTAAGACCATATGTTCATAATGGTAAAAAGTTGTGAGAAGATTCCATGTTTTTTTAAGCATGTGCAAATGGAAGATATACTCCAAAGTTTTGAGAAGAAAGGGAGTTTCATAAATATAGTGTAGATTTATAAAAAGGTTCAGTGGTGAGTGTTTATGTTTTATGAAGGGGAAAAAATTACAATAAATAGGTTTCTACCCCCATCCTTTGGGATATATGAAACCTTAATTAATATCCAAAGGCTCTAAATTCACAAAATAATTTCATAAAGGTTTTTCTTGTGAGAAGATCCCATTGAAACATTAGTTTCATGATGAAAATACTTGTGTGAATCAGACCAAGGATGTTTCATGAATGTTCATAGGGATTCATGAAAGGTTTTGAGTTTTAAGAAGGAAAAATATTTTGTGACAAATTGGAAGGTTTCACAAAATATGAGAAGGGGTTTAATGAAATTGCATTGTATATAAACAAGAATTGTTTTCCCAAAAATTATATAGTAAAGTATTTTTCAGAAAGTGGATGAAATTTGAACTCCATGATACATGAAAATATGTGTATACAATATCGATTCATGTTATCGATAAAATAATATTATGCATGATCAGTTCACTCCCTTCTGTTAAGAGAGTAATGATCTTTCAAATTGTTATTAGTGGTGAACTAGGAGGGAGAGTGAGTCCACTCCAAACTTGTAACAATAGTTCATTTAATTAGATTTATTATATATACAAAATATCAGTGTATCATCCTTGTACATATCCTTTGTGGGTGAACCAAGTAAAATTATTGTGTATTGTGCATTTTATTCATTCATGATCACACATTTTTATGAGAATAGGGGAGTAGAGTGTTCTATTTAATCACTAAACAAGATTAAAATGGGGAAAATATTTAATCTGTAATACCCTGATTCACCCCCCACCCACCCACAGGGTATTTAAAATGGTATATCCAATAGTTTGTATCAAAGAGAATGGTTGAAACCATCATTTCTATCTTCGTGGATGCAATGGAGGTTGTTAATCAAAAAATGGATTCTGAAATTCGATGGAAATAAAATTAAATTATAAAAGAATTATATTCAACACTATTGATTATCAGTAGGTATGTATATTTTTACTACTGTAATTCATGGAATTTCAGCTAGTACAAATAGTTGATATTTATCCAAAGGATACCGAAGGGAATTGGATGTTGACACTATAGGAGTCAATGATTTTGGTGGTGCCTTATCCAAAAAAGTCTACACAAAGGTTATGTAGGGTAATTCATCACATTCCATTTGGGAAAAGATGAAATATATTTATGAGCTTGATTTAAAAATCTAGGAATCTAGATTTTAGGTTCTATAGAATAAATATAAGGACCTAAGTATGCACCCTAATGAGTCATTTGATACATTTTTTGAAAAAGTGGACATTTTTATAGATTATATGCATCATATTGGAGATATACTAGATGATATATAGATTTTTAATCATATCCTGAGAGGATTTACACCTATGTTCAATCCAAAAGTCTCTATAATGGATGTAAAAGACATAAAGGATCAGAAATTGGATAGTTTACGTAGTACTCTTATCATATACGAGATTATAAATTATGATAATGAGGCTATAGAAAACTTAAAATCCAACAAAGTCAAATTCAAGCCTATAAATATGCTCACTATAGATGATGTCCATGACCAAAAAATGTGGATGAATTCATGTCATTATTTTACTAAAATATTATAAGGGGAAATAAAAATTTAATGGGAAAATTCTACTCAAATTATTGTGATGTGGAAACGTTATAAATATTTCATAAAGGTACCCTAAGAAGCTTCAAGATAATGATAAGGATAAAAATTAAATTATCATAAAGAAGACTTCATCTAATGTGAAAGGTAAGAAAATCATTAATAAAATTTTATTTATGAAGAAGAAACTACTTCATAAGAGAATTAAATTTCATAAGATTATGAGTTAGAATAAATTGAAGGTCTATAAATACTGTAACAAAAAATTTATGCTGGGAGTTCTGGGAAATTCTCAAACAAATGAAGAGAGTGACAATGAAGAAGAATAAAAAGAAGGAAAAACTGATCATCGGGTTGAATTATAAACCACTTTTTAGGATATAGATATTTGAAGATAAAAAAATAAATACAATATAAGTGTTCATGATTACAAACACTATATGAATCATTAGGAAGAAGATAAGTCTAAATATAGGTTATAAATTGAAAATATCAAATTAAAAAATACTAAAAACTCAGAGACAGTCATTGATTATAAGATCAATGTTTAAAATATTATAAGAAAGATAATTTTTTTACTAGGAGAGAAAAATATAGGTTCAAACATATTGATGAAATGGACGATGAAATTTTCATTCTATGATGAAAATTTGAAGATCAAGGGAGACTCTTGACTCCAGGTATAAAGTCAAGAAATTAGATCACTTAGGTCATAGAAAAGTGTAATTAGATATTAGAGGCCTAAATAATTGAAGCAAAACTCATATAAAAATTAAATGGTATGTGTGGGCATTTATCTCAAATAGAAAGATATGATGGTTAATGTCCAGTCATAATAACTCGCACCAAGGTTGAAAATTGATTTGGGTATAAATAAGTATTAGAAGGTTCATAGAACCCCAGGAATAACCATTCCTAAAGAAATAAAACACATGAATGAACCTTGTATAATTGGTTATCATTTTGGAATGATGGGACACTCGAAAAATTTATATCCCATGTCCAAAATTTACTAAAGGATACAAGAGAAATAAAAGTGGACACATATAGTTCAATATTCAAGGAACTATTTTGATTGTCACTATTTCTGGTGTGGGGGATTTAGACACATGGAAAAATATTTTCATTAAAAATGAAAAGGAATGTGTTAAATTTAGACCAAAGTGGTTATAAGCAATATCTTAAGGAATCAATGAATGAGATTAAATAGAAAAATTTATCTTCAACTCTATAATATGATGTTCATACATCATACTCTGAGGAATATCATGAATACTGTTCAACTTCATGTATGAGGCCAAAGATATGGATGAAAAATAAAAGAGTCGATTATGTAGTGGTTTTAGAAAATTCCTTTAAAGAATCAAGTCATACTAAAATCTAGATTATTGATACTAGATGTACCTCCCATATATTGGTAAATAAGTATTTTTTTAATAGGCATCATATATGACAAATAAGGTGTCGTTATATTTGGTAAGATTGAAGGCATAAATATTTTTGGCTCATGAAAATAGTTGTTTTGAGAAAAATATAAGAGATGTGTTGATTTCTTGGTTATTGAAGATCATAGTCACAACCATTTAAGTGTTATCCAACTATGTGACTCAATGAATTATATAAGATTTACCAAGGAGTTTTGTATCCTCAAGAGAAAATATGGTGAATTTTTTTTTCAAGAAAATATAATGAAGGTAAATTTATACCCAATAAATGGAGAAGGATATATGTGGTTTATTTACAAGGATGAAGAAAACAGGTTGTGGCATAATTGGATTGGCTATTTGTGCTATCCATCATGGGAATATCTGGTGAAATATGACATCTCTCAATATCTCCCTAGGCTATCTCATGGTCATACTCACAATGGTGATGCTTGTTAACAAGGTAATGTCATTAGAAATACGTAAAAAACAAAAGATAATAAGTATAAAACACTTCTTGAATTGGTGAAGTGTGATATTTGTATACCTATTCCACCAATATATATTTATGATAAGAGATATTATATTTTTTCATAGATTATTTTATAAGTATGCAAAGGATACTTTTCATTGAACATAAGTATGAGGTGTTCAGTTACTAAAAAAATATCAGATGAAGCTTAATTTATTTTTGTTCAGAAGATTATAAGGTTCAGGATCGAAAATGGTACATAGTTCACAAATATTAAACTAAAAGATTATTTTGAAAAACAAGGGATAAGTAACCATGTTTCAACTGTAATAACTCTTAAGTAAATTGGATTAGTTGAGAGTATAAATAATATCAAAAAAAGATCAATAAATTTTATTATTGAAAAGGTAGTACTAGATAAATTTTGAAAGGAAGTAGTCTTAAAATAATTATATATTTCCAACTAAGCCTTGGTGTGATTGAAAAAAGAAAAAATATGTATGAGTTGTGGTACTGAATGAATAAAAAATAGAAATACATTCAAATATTTGGAATTAAGTGTTTTATTATTAATTAGGAGAGTCACAAGAATTTGGAATACTATATATATAATAGAATATCTCTTATCTACTCAATAAAAAGAAAATAATATAAATTATTTAACATGAGGATTGGTAAGGTGATTAAAGGAAATGACTTCACTATAATTGAAAATGAACAGAATTTTAAACAACAAAGTGAATATTTTCTTAGTGATGGTGATAAGTAGGTAAAAGATTCATAGAGATATGATGTAATAAATACTGATTCATAAGAAACTAATAGTGATGAGTATGATTAATTAAGGCCTATATTTATAAAAAAAGGTTAACAATCGAGCTGAAGTTGACATAAATGACATAATTAGTGATTAGGTGTCACCAATTAAAAAAATGAGAATGATATCCCTATAGAAAACATCCTATCTATCTCAGTTAAATCCAAAAAAATTAAATAATGATATAGGGATAAAAACTTGGTTCATGATATGAATTAAGAGCTTGAAAAAATAAAAAACAACCAATTGTGGGATATTTATTCAAGGTTAACAAACAATAATTTCATTAGGATCAAATGGGTCCTCTATAACAAACTGAATAAATAAGGCATTGTGATTCAAAAAAATCATGACTCATGTGAAATAGATACTCTTAGATACAAGGTATCTATATTGATAAAACATTTTCACCTATTTTAAAGCTGGAAACAGTTAGATTGTTTTTTAATATTAGTGAAATCAATGTTTTCTACATTGATATCAAATATTCGTTTTTGAATGGGGTTTTAGAAGAAGTTCATATAGAGCATGGAGATGGTTATCTCATTCATGAATATTAAAAAAAAGTTTTTTAGTTAAAAAATGAGTTATAAAGATTGAAGAAAGCACCAAAATACTAGTATACATGATGTGACTATTATTTTAAGAAAATCAATTTTCATTGTGGTGGATTTGATTACAATCTATGTCAATAATGATAGTAATAAAAGGATGATGGTTCTGGTGTATGGCGATTAAAAATATTTGGTTGATATAATTAATCATAATGAATATATATATATATATATAATTCATCAAATATTAGTAATAAATGTCAACAATAGGGGAGATGATTTTTTTTCTTTGGTTTATAAGAGTCACAATGAAGCAATGGAATATTTATTTCTCAATCCAAATATACCAAGGAGTTTCAAAGAATATTTTTAATTGATAATTTCAAGGAAATGAAAACCCCAATTATTACCTGGATGATGATATCAGAAAACAATGAACTAGAAGTAGTCAATGTCATATAATATAAGATAATAATTGGGATTGTATTTTATTTAATAGATTCATGACCTAATATTGTTTCTGAAATAGGCTAGGAGGAACGATATCAAAGTAATCCCAAGGGAATAAACTTACCTTTAGTCAAAATAATACTCCAATATATCAAATAAATGGTGGATTTCATTTTGTTTTACAATGAAAATAAAAGAAAGGGTTATTGGGTTATAAAAATGTATATTGGCCCAGTTCTGTAGATGTTAAAACATCAATGTCAGTTGGTGAATTCTATCTTGTCAGATTTTGTATTTCTTGGAAAAGAAAGATACAATATTTCATTTATTTGAGCACTGTATAATATTAATATATTACAGTTACTCAATATTCTTTGTGGTTATTGTGGATAAAGTTGTAGCTTTAACATATGGTAGTTGAAGTTAATTCATTGATCAAAATACATTATGATAAATCAAGTGATATAAATTTTAAAAAAAATCATTTATATCAATCAAAAATAAATAATATTGAAATCAAGTATCATTTTATCAAATAGAAGGTTGATAATGGGCTTGTGAAGTTAGATTATATTCTCATAGAACTACATGTTTCTAACATTCTAATTAATGTCTTATTAAAATAATTGTTTTAATTTTTTTGACTTGATCATAGAGTCTAGTCAACTCTGCACACTTCAAAAATTGTAGAAGGTTAACCCCCACTCCCTAAGGTGTGATATATTTTACCCTATGTGATGATATATGTTATTTACTTTTTTCGAGACCATTAAGGATTTCCTTTTGGTTTCATTAAAAATGTGGAAGAAATTATTTTCATGAAAGGGGGAGAAACTATGTAGATGTAGTATAAAAATATGGGGTTTTGAAAATATAATGATGCTAAATATTTTCTTTAATGGTTAATATATCATGATAGTTTGTCCAAGGGGTTTTGGATGAAAACATTTACCTAGTAGGGTTAAAGATATGGTCCTCTCAGGTGGCTTCATTCTTCTTACAAAATGATATGGTTCTACTACAATGGAATACTTTGGTGAATGGGTGTTTTGAGAATGAAGTGATTCATTGATTAACATTGCCTATTGCTCTCGTTTCTCACACAAAGTATGGATCCTTGGGCTTAGAGTACACATTGAGTAATTTTTTTTCACTATTTAGAGTTGTAGAATGTGGTTTTTGGTTAAATATGGATGTTAAAAATGATTTTTCAATAGAATATATACAATTTTTTTATCAAACAGAAAAATTAAAGTTGTATAAAAGGGTTAATCATTTTCACCAAACCTAAAGGAGTGATTAATGGGATAAAATCCATCTTAGTGACTTCATATTATTGTTGGTTTCATAGTTTTTGTTAAAAAAGTTGTATGATAAGGATAGTTGTGAATTTACAACATGATTTTTGACATGGTACAATGACAAAACTCTGAGATAAGGGTTTAAAATTTCTTTAAGTGGATCAGATAAATGAAGGTACAAGATCATGTAGTTTCCTAGTGTGCTAAACTTTTTCAGTCCATATTTTGGAGAAAAATAAATTTTTCATGAATGATTAATTTATAGAACAACTTATAAAAATATAGAAAAGGAATGAAATTCAGGAAATATTGATTTTTTGAAGAAATATTTTTGATTCAAAAAAATGAGTTTCATAAAGGTGGTAAGTGAAAATTTATGCGATGAGTACGTGTTTTTTGGAAGAATATGTAAAAGAAATATATTCTCAAGAAGTTTTATGAAGAAAATGAGTTTCAAAAACATATTGAATATTTTTGTAAATGTTCAATGGAAACTATAGAAGTTTCATTAAGGGTTATAAACTTATATAAATAGGTGGACCCGTCCCCCCCTCCTTTTCGATAGATAAAACCTTAATGAAGATTGAAAGGCTCGGTATTTGTAAAATAATTTTATGACGGTTTTTTGGAATAAATCTTTCATAAAAAAATCAGTTCCATAAAATAAAATCTTGTTTTAATATGACATAGTTTGATTGTTTTTTTGAAATTTTAGAGAGCTTCACACAAGGTTTTTACATTAAAAAAAGAGAAAATATTTATTTTCAATTATAATGTTTTGATACATTTGAGCACGAGTTATATGAAATTAAATATTATAAAAACCAAAATTTGTTGCCTAAAAATTATATGGTAATGTGGAATTCATCAATTGGATTAAATTTTAGCTTCTTCATTTACTAAATTAGTTTTAAACAATATTAATTCAAGCCATCTATAGAAAAATATTCTTAAGGATCAGTGTACACACTTCAGTTGAGAGATTAGTGAGAATTAAAAGTGTGATTGGAAGTAAATCAGGAGTGATAGTGAGTTAAATCTAATACTGTAACAAGAATGTGATTTATTGGATTTGGAAAATCAACACAATGTTGTTGTGTGCTCTTTAGACATATATTATTATTGTTGAACCAAGTAAAATTTTTGTGTCTTGTGCCTATTTCCATTTCTACTCATACATTACTATGGGTAAGAGATAAAAGAGTTTTTTGATTAATGATGAAACTTTATCCAAATGTGGAAGGGTTTTTATCTATCATAACCTGATTCACCCCTTCCCTTGTCAATGAATTTAACCTAGAAGATATGATATTCGCATTGTTACAAAACCATTAAGTATCCATCCATACTTTATCGATCTTAGATTTAACAATATCGAACACAGATCCACTATCTAATTAGGAAATTCACTGAAAACCAATGGATCCATGCATCTAACCAATACTTCCATCCAAAAACATATCTTAATAATAAAAGAAATCTGAATGATTCATGTATCCAAACCACAATAAATTTTAAATGCCTTTCCTCACCCCTCTCAGGTTTATCAACATCATCAAGTCAACTTATTCCCATCCTTAGATCATATCCAAGGAATATAATCTCTATACTAACCCACCAAGTGTCACTATACACCCCTTACATTATGGAACTATATAGAAGATAATGGATAATATCTTACTATAATATTCACATTACCTTCCCTAAAAAAAGATACCATGGTTCAGCTGAGTATAATTCCACCTACAAGTTATATATGAAAACACTATATATGTTATCATTCATACTTTAAAAAATAGAACCACATTTCATAAATGAAATAAATTTCATAAAAGAACATGTATTACATGTGAACCCTAAAATCCAAATATGATTCATATACTTAGTCTTATTTCCACTATAGGAAAATTTCCAAAACAAAAAATAAAAAACTCTAATAAATTATTCATATTTGAATAAAAATATTCCCCATTATGTGGGAAGGAATGAATAACAATCCCATAACCCTGGTAACCTGAACTTCTCATAAGAAAGGTGCTTATGACTCACAAGTTTGAGGCCCATCACAAGATCTGGTATTCCCCTATAACTATTCTACCCTATCCTAAATATTAGGAAAAAATAAATGATACTTGGGTGTAATTTTATCATTCCCCAGCCTGAGACCACTCATCAGTGTCCCGGTCGAAGTTCTGCATTGCCTCAGGTATGCCTCACCATAAGCTTGATATTATCAACTAGGGGAAGGAGATAAATAATACAGTTTTTATACTATGAACTCAATATTAGGAAAAATATAACAGTAAAAATAAACAACCATAATTCAAAAAATAATCAATGTACATAGATACCATAAAACACATCTATAATATATTCAATGTACTATATGGAAGTCATGAAACTGTACATACCAACTGATCACCAATGAGGAAAGTCACATATAAAAAATAGTAAAAGAAATAAAATACACAAGCATATTTACTACCATCATCAAGCCTCACCTAAATCCTAATTTAAAATCATGTCAAGCTGCACTAACTTGATCCACACCATAACTTATGCTCTGAAGAATAATTCAACATAAAGACTATATAGACCCCAGAGTTCCCATATTTGATGTTATAAATTCATATCATTAGGTTATCACCATGTAACCCTAATATAATCCATCATATACATGCTTTTTCATGAGGAAAATAAATAAATAAAATAAACATACATGCCAGGTCATCATGTGATAACCAAGCCATTGGGATATCAAACAAGACTACTTCATCCAATGCCAAAATAATTTTTCTCATTCTTTATAATTTGAACCATACTTAAATAAGTTGATTGTTAGCAATTACAAACCACCACCTCATCTCGGGATTAGGTTCTATGTCCATTTTAATAACCAAACCTTTTCACTCAAGGAAGTATTTACCGACACTTTCTCACACAAGTTTAGGCTCTAATCCTCATATCAACCACTACTTTATCACTCAATTTATGTTCCAAAAATAAAATCCATAACACTTCCTTATCAACCAAGGTATCATTAATGATCATGTATCAATATCAAATTGTATCGGACTTCTCACTAAATGTATTCCATGCCAACACCTTCTAACTCAAAACAGTATATGTCAACACCTTCCCACTCAAGGTGACACCACTATCCCAACCACTAACTAATCAATCCTGGAAATTTCCATTATTACATCACAACCTATACCATCTTTCTCAATCAAGGTGGTCTACACTAAAATAGTCTTCATCGAGGTGAGACCACTATCTTAACCACTACCTTATCACTCAATATTAGTCCATGTTAGTTACTCCTCACTCAAGTTGTATCTAAACATCCACATTCATCATCTGAAATACACACAACCTGGAACATATAAACAATACCAAAAAAGATATGCATCCCACACCATAAGCTCAAAAGTTTTTTACCATGGTTCTAGTCACTTCTATCTAAGATCCACATAACAATATCCACTTAGCCACTTAAGATAGAATTCTTAAGACCATATTGGTAAAGCAATCATAACATTTCAATCCCCTCAACATCCTCATCGTCCCATAAAGGAACCCATGGGGTCATCCAGTCCCATTACAACATCTGATCATTAGCACCAAGTCGTTTTCAATATTCCATAGTGTCCCCTTAGCTCATAGGGTATATCTAACCTTATCCTTAATAGTTATATCCACACTCTCTTCTAACTCTCATATAATATCTTGGACCCACTAACCAAGGACTATCCTGATCTATCTCACACTAAGGCACATGGAATCCCTATTTCTATCCATCACTAAATTGCTATAACCTTCTATGAGGTTATATCCTATATCTCCCTTATTGATCTATGAAACTATTAATAGAAGGAAACCCTCCACAAGTAATTTAATCAATTATTGGAGGTCTCATCTAACTCATAGCACTCTCCGGGTCTCAACTCCTCCCTCTAGAGGGTGTTTTCCATCATGTGTAAGATGTAAAACTGTCTCACCAATCACCAATAGGATACCCCATTCCTATACAAGTATCCTTAGAAACCCCACCTAGGATATCTAAATCCTATCTTGGAACCCATGACCTATGTAAGGTCTCTTGTACACTCAATCAGTATCCTCACCCCTTGGCGGCATAGTTATCGAGTGATCCTAAAATAACTAAAGTGAAAGTGTGAACTTGTTCCAATGTAAGGAGGATGAAATCCACACTATCTCCTTAACTATAGCACTCTCAATCCCTAGTTTTTTACCCAATACAATGAAAACATGAAAGAATTTACACTCATTAAATTAACAAGCCCATGGTTTTGTGTTAAAGGGACCACCTATATCAAACACGGAGTTACCCTCCTCACGATGCTCTCATCATCCTCTACCAATCCCATACATGCCTATTACATGATCATAACATCTTCTAAGCTTCAATATCAAGTCATGATGTCCAATATAATTAGATATATCAGTTTATAATTAATTATTTAATTTAATCCAAATATGAATAATCATTGAATTTTTTTTTAAGGAACACAACATCACTAAAACTGTATAAAACCTCTTGTGTTTATCCTATCAAGATCTCATTTATCCAAGTTAAGAAAAATATTCATTTTTATATATTTATTATACTAACCTCTATTGGAACCATCACCAAATCATTATATATAACCACCTAAAATATAGAAAATCCAATAGAAGATGAACCGAGGGAAAGGAAGGAATATAATAACATAAATCCACCATAAAATCATCCAATAATTCATCATCAACAATGTAGATTGAAAAACAAACATAGGAGGGGTTGATATGGTTGAAATGGCCCTCTATAGGTTCTTTATCAACCCAAAAAACAAGGGGGATAACAAGTAAATGATAGGTTTCCCATTATTTTAAAAACTGTAACAAGGCTTCATCATCGAATGACCTATATGGGTCATAGTTTGATGCCCTCCCAAGGGAACCCATCATGGTTTGGAACCTAGTTTCATGATGTAATATTTATACCTTGTCCACAACTTATAATCCTAGAGGCCATTCCTCATGGTGCGGCCCCTCTGGTCATAGTGCGACATATCCTCCTTGAGTATAAAAAAATATAAGGCCCTATCCTTCAAAATATGTATTTATCTCTTCATGGAATGTCCTTGAAACTCTATCCATGACCCCACCTCATGGAAATCTATCTTAGAATGACCCCACTAGTCATATCATTACTAAATTTCCTCTATTAAAATGAAAAAGAAAACATGTAATATTTAAAATAGATTTTATAAGAGTACCTATCAAAGTATGGTTCCTTCATCAATGACATGTTTCCTATACATAATATATTTTCCCTTGAAACACCAATATAATAAAACTGCCATGAAATAATGCCCTCCACCATGGTGTGATGCCCAAATGTAAGTTTTTTACCTTATACAAAAACCACAAAAGAATATGTCCAGGTCATAAAAATCAATTTTCATAGTATTACAAGATTACTTTATGTCGTGGTAACTCCTTTAATATGGTGTGACTCTTATATAACTAACTCATCATTAGTACATTAACATAATCAGTTACATCATGAGGGGATACCAGTAAAAAATTTAAAAGGGGTCACCCCAACTTAGTTATAACATTCAACTGAGCACCTAGAACATCACTTGGGCCTATAACCACATCCAAAAACATCACCTTGATATGTTCCACACATTGAAATCCTAATTTGAATCCAAATTCTCAAAACAACCCAAGCTCTAAGATAAACAATTCAAATTCTTTTTGAATTTTACAACCTATAACAATATAGTTCATTATATGAACGGTCAACATACATTTTAGATAATTTATAATTCCAAATAGGTATATACTAAAGAAAATTATTCCATTATTTTTATAGGGGTGATGGATTTCACTATGACACACATTGTTGGGATATTATTTTATTGATTCTATAGTTTTTACTAGTTTTAAATTACCTATAATTATAGATATATTATTCAATTAAAATTGGTTTTATTCGGATCAATTGTTATGAATATTTATTGAGGAATTACCCTATGAAATTAATTTATAAATAATGATTTTAATAAAGAGAGTCTTATAGATTATCTTAAAATCTAAAAATCTATCGTCTCACATAAAAGAGAAGAAGAAAAGAGAATCCCTGAGGAAGAGAAAGAATAGATTCTACAATAAATATAGTGATGTAATGAGTGATAAAAGAGTATCCCTATACTTCATTCATGGAAACATTTTGGGTTTATTATATTTATTAATTTTGTGTGGATTACTATAATTATCCTAGTGTAATATATTTATTCATTTCATAGAGATTATGGAGTTCACATGAATGCGTCATGTATTATTCTAGAGTGAGTAGAGTAGAAATATCTCAAATAATTATTAAGGTTGTATTACTAGAGGTACATTGTGTCTACTCTAAAATTGTATAAATAAGTTTTTTACTTTTATATAATTTTTCTACATTAAAACATGAATAACAGTATGCACCTTGGATAAAACCTATTATGGGTGAACTAAGTAAAATTTCTTGTTTCCATTTCTCATGATATTTTACTTCTATATTTTTTGTGACAATGATATGAGAGTTTCAAATAACCATGAAGATTGATTATTGGGAAGGGATGTTTGAAACAGGAATACCTTGTTTCACCCCCACCTCCTATAACAGTATCCTCTTTATATAGGACTAATAAGTGGTATTCGAGTAGAATGCCCAATTTGATGAATTTTTCTCTCTTTATAGTCCATAGTATAAATTGTTAATACTAATGTAATTATATTATTTAACTACCAAAAAAATAATATTTTATAGAATAAAATGCTACATTACTTCAGATCCCATATTCTGGATGTGTATAATTATGTGATACATGAAATTATAGTAAAAATGCAAAGATGATATTTATAAAAAATAGATCATAAGGATTTTGATATTGATTCTAAAATAATAAACATGTTAGGGGATATTTTAACAATGAAATAAACACAAAGGTAATATCATGTAAATCCTCACATACCATGGGGGAAAATTTTCAAAGCATCTAGGAAAGAGACAAAAAGGTACATGAGGAAACATTAAGTAATTTATGAAATAATTATAGATATTGAGGATGTATTTGAATGAATCTATTAATAAATTCTTTTATTATTTTAATATGATTGTGGAGGACATGTGTGGTAATGGAGACACAATCAATGATATTTTGATTTAATGTGTATCTTGAGAAGGTTTTCAGCATAATTCAATACAAATGTTTCGGTGCTCCATGATATGATCCAAAGGATGTAACATCAGATATCATTTAGAATAAACTTGTGTAATTTTATATAATCACTAATGATTTTAATATAATGTAAAATCCAAATTATTATTAATTTTTATTCAAGGAAACAAATGATCTATTAATATTTTATAATCCCATAGAAAATGGGGTTGATAAGATTTTTTCATACAACAAAACAAATATAAAAAGTAGAAAAGAAATGATTAAATGGGATTTTATGGTCACATTTTCTCAAGGTGAAAAATTTGTGCACTATGATGCTAAGTTTATTAATAATTTCTGAGATAATAAATAATAATATACACCCCAAAAAAAATTTAAGGATGTAAATGAAAAGACAAATACTAAAAATAATTTCATTTAGAAGAAATAAATTATTTTCAAATAAAAAAACATATAGTGTGAAATTTAACTGAAATTGATTGAGGATTTAAGATAAATCACAAAATAAGTTCTTTCGGTGGTTGTAAACAAACCAAAAATGAAATATTAAAGTATTATTGAAGTTTTAGAGGCTAAGGATATTGTTGAAAATAAACTGGATCAGATAGTTTTCCATGAAGGTATATATTTTTTAATTTCAAAAAAATACTAACAAATAGGTGAATTATTATTAACACTTTATATAGAAACAAGAAGAGGATAAATCTTAGTTAAAGGATAAGACTGATAAAATTAAATTTGGAAAGCCAAAAACATGGATAAATCAATGAGTAGAAGTTCAATGTTAAAGATTATGTCTAAATTATTAATTTCTTGACCATAATAGTGAAATATTATATAAAACAGATCTAGGATCTTGATTGATAAGTTGTTGAGATGAAGTAAAAGGTTGAGGCCCAAGAAAGGAAAATGAATCCTATGATAACATCAAGAATTTGAAATTTTTGGGAAAAAAATAATTTAAATGAGATTCCTAAAGATCAAAAAAATGATTTAGATAATTTTATATATTAAAAACGTTCACATAAAAAATATAAAATTAGGTATAGGTTGTGAATGTAAGAAAAAATCGGTCATAGAAGAGGTTAAAAAGCAA
This sequence comes from Viscum album, assembly GCA_963277665.1. NCBI lineage: Eukaryota > Viridiplantae > Streptophyta > Magnoliopsida > Santalales > Viscaceae > Viscum > Viscum album. The sequence continues at coordinate 532,539,056 of OY728146.1, forward strand.
GCACCCACTCCTAAATGGAAAATTGATTTGAGAAAAACCCAAAATCCCAACTGAGAAATAATTAATTCACACAATATTATTTTAAGAATAGTATTTTATTTTTATAAAAAGATAGTGGATACATAAAATAAATTTTCTATAGATTATAAGTACTTAAAATCACAATACAAATGAAGACAAAGGTGTGGAAATAAATTTTATCCTTATTTTTTATGGCCATTGTTTTTGTTTTGAAGGATATGGATAGAAATATAGGTATTGTTCATTGAGAAAGAGATGTAATTTTATATGAGATACTCAAGGTGGTAGAGGAATATAGATCAAGGAGTCATTGAGTAAGATAATATATCAATATATATTTCCCTCCATATGATATGGGGAGTAAATATCATATTCAAGGGATAAATCAAGCAAATAATGATATTGTAGTATATATTTATTCAAATAAATGAACCAAGAAAATATATTTAATTTATACAATAAATATACACTTCCCACATTATGGGAAACATGAATCCTAACATGGGTATTAAATGTGACAATATTGGTAACTTACTGTTCATAAATGATGAGGTATTAAATATCATTGTCTTTATAAATTACAAAAATAGTAGAAAGAACATGAGAAAAAAAGATGTATTACTTGTTAAATTCCTTGGTCACAATTTACTAAGTGTCTCCTTATTTTATGACTTGATTTATGCAGTAATATTCCAAATGAATAATTTTATCTTCAAATGAAAGTATGGTTTCATTGTGATGAAAGGGAAGTGTTAAAATATGAATATCTACCACATGACCAAAGAAGAAGGTGGGTTATTCCAGCACAAGGAAGATGAAAGTTAGTTGTGGCATAAGTCTTTTAGCCACATGAGATAAAATTACTTGGAGGAATCACTGAAACTTGATGAATCGCATGATATCTTTAATATTAAATGCGATCATACTCCTATGTTCAATGTTTTTTGGAAGGAAAATATCATTTAGAAGACTTAAAATCTGATAGAAAATACTCTTTCATGTTATATAGAATTATCACATTTTGAAATTTGTGGGATTATATCAATAATATCCATTTATAGTAAGAGCTGAAATGTAATATTCATTGATGTGTACAATGATATGGCATGGTTTATGATGATCACTCAATGATGAAATATTTTAAATTGTATAACACGTTATTAAATATTGGTGGATGAGATTCTTAAATCGATATTTCAAAAATTATAGTTCAATATTTATATAACTTTTACTAATATAATATTGTAGGATTATCGCTAAAATAATAAGATAAAATATCAAGTTTCAATAGAGAGTACTCCCCAAAAAATTGGTGTAGTTGAGAGGATGAAGTGGATCACTAATAACATGTCTTAATCAATTTTATTCAAAAACGACCTACTATATAATTTTTGGAATTATTTTTTACTAATAGTGATCTATATCAAAAAAAAATATTCTTTTTATGTATAGGTGAAGAATAGACTCTATATTAGATGTGCGTTAAGAATAATCCTATATTGAATTACTTTAAAATCTTTAAAGTAAATAAATTGTTCTCGAAAAAGATAAGAACCATCAAAATTATGAATCTTATGGAAACAAAATAATTTTCTTCCAATACTTATCTAAAATAAATTCATACAAATGTTTCAAAAATAAAATGGCAATTTTAAAAAAAATTATGATATCACTATAGTATATAATGAGAATATTTTTCAATAAAATAGTGATAATATTTAAACGGAAGAGTTGATGAGTCAAGTAGATAAGAGGGTATAAAAAGTTATAATGTTGATTCAAATTAATATATTATTAATGAGGATGTTGATATTAATTCTCTATTTATGATAAAGTTTCGAAGTAGGTTTGAAACTGATAATTCAATGATATTTGGTGACCACACAGGTCTATTATAAACAAGAAGTAGGAAGTATCTATAATAAACATAAATATTATCATAAGTATATTATAAGAGTTTTTTTGAATCTACTAAAGATAAAACATGAATCAAGGATATGAATAAAGAGCTTGAAAAAATTGATAAGAATTATATTTAGGAAATTATTTTGAGGTTTGAGTAAAAGAATGTTATAGGAACCGGGTGGGTTACCCATAACATAACCAATGATAAAGGACAATTGATTCAAAATAACACATGACTTGTGTGAAAAGGATACTCTCAAATTTAATGGACTCATGTTGGTTATATATTTTCCCCCTTGGATAGGTTAGAGAATATTTTCTTATTTGTATACATAGAGTGGTAAATTAAATTCCACTTATTTAAAAAAGACGTAAAATATGTATTCTATAATAGAGTTCTTAAAGAGGGAGTATTCATTGAGTAGTTGAATGGATTATGTATTCATGAAAATTTAAAAAAGTTTATCTATTAAATAAAGTGATTTATAGGCTAAAATAATCACAAATATCATTTTATTCTATTCTTGATCAAAACTTTATAAATCTTAGTTTTCATGGTAGAAGAGTTGATCATAATATTTATGAACATAGAGAGTATGATCAAAGGATAATGGTTCCTATAATATTAATGACATAATTTTAAAGGATTAAAATAAGGATTTTGATAAATTCATGATACGTGTGTTTCAAGTGTTGACGATTATTGAATTTATGTTTTTACATAGATTATAGGCATTTAAAGGAAGGTATGAAGCCTTTTTTATTAGTAAAAATATTTCAAACAGGTGATGAAAATATTTGTAATAAATTATTATGAGGTTTTCATAAAACTTGTATCTACCTAGATTAATTTTTCAATAGATGAAAATTACAAAGTGTTCGAGATGATAAAGTATAAATAAATAATCAAAATACTATTGTACCTGACAATGAAAATACCCTTAATTGTTTTCAATAATTATAAATCCATAAGTTATCAATGTTTTCCTAAAAAATATATATGATTTTTATGGAACAATAATTTCCTATATCAAATTCATGGTGGATTTCAGTATGTTCTACAATGAATCATTATATAAATATTTATTTGGATTTAAAAATAAATATTGGTATAATCCAATGGAAAATATAAATTTTGAATCTGTAAATGAATTTTATCTTTTAGATTTTTGTATTTATTATCATAGAAAAGTTAAATATAGCATCTTATTCATAATTTAAGTATCTGAATATATAGTGGCAAATAAATATTTCTCACAACCCTTATGGATTAAGAAAAGACTTTGAAATATTTAAGTATAAGTAAATTAACATATTCCAATCAATTTATATAACTTGAGATCTAATAATATTAGAAAAATATTTTACATCATTCAAGGAAAAAGAACATCAATATGATTTATCACTTTATAAATGTGAAATTTTAGCATGATTTGGTGATATTATAGTATATGTATACTTAATGAAAATTTGAAGACATAATAAAAAAGGCACTTTACAAATATATATTTGAAAATTAAGTGTTATCTATTAGAGTTAAATTTTCTCCATTCACATAAATGGTTTACATATGGTACCCCCAATCCCCTAAGTTGATTTCTTCTCTATATTTTTTGTTTAATATGAATGACTTAATAAGTGGTTTAGAAATGTAGGTTATCTCTCATGGTTTGTTTGGTTTATTTAATATTTCTATATTCCCATATTCAAAGTAGTACTATTTAAGTTTATTTATAAAGGGGGATATATATTGGGTAAATTTTAATTAAAGTTAAAGGGGATATATTTTTCTAAATATAGATAGATTTTGAATTAAATATTTTCTCAAGGAATAATGTTGAAGTTTTTCTTTGGTGTTGACAAAAGGGAGGTTTTCTAAAGTTTATTTGGGTATAATTTATTTGAGAATAATTTAAAGGGGAATATGAGAGTACAACATTAGGGAGAGTTTTTTAAAGTTGAATTGATATTAAAAATTATCCACTGGTGGAAATTTTCGGTTGCTTCACTCTTATGTGATAAGTTGTTTCTATAAATCAAGTTTCTCAATTATAATGAAAAGTGGTGTATACAAAAAATAATGGAGATCATTGGGGTTTTTCTTTGATGATTTTATCATTTAACTCTTTTTTCTCATGTTGAGAATGACTTATATAAGAATAGGTAGAATTTTAATAGATTCGTTGATTTCACTATTTGAATTATGATTCTGATTGAAGAAGGATAGTGTTTTTAGTGTTTTGAAAAAGTGATGGAATGTTTTCAAAAAATATAAAGGGGATATTTTTTGTACAAATCCTCAAAATAAATTTTTAAGTTGTGTTTATTGAAAAATATTGTGAAATTTATTTTAAACATAAATATATAATAATATAGAATTGATTTTATAGAGTTCCTAAAAGTTGGAAAGAAAATGGAGATATATTATCTCAGATAAAGGAAATCATTGTTCAATGACAAAGAGGACACATGGTGATTATTTGGTTTTGGGATTTTTGAGACCATTTGTTTTACTATGAAGTTAAGGAAATGTTTTCTACCCTAACGGTTTCATGATATAAAATTATAAAGGTATATTTTATTATAAGTAATCAATCAATTCATAATATGTTTGGTTCATTCGTGACATGAAATGTTGCATCATAGTGATGAAGTTTGTATAATTTTTTGTGTTTCTATAAAAAATGTGCATTGTATCATGAATAATTAGTTATGAAATGATATATTATATGAAGTAATATTTTTGAATAATTCCTCACTCCATAAAGGTTTAATTCAATAGTAAGTGATAATATTATTTTTTAGGGGAGATGGAATTTTTCATGATGCACACAGTCACATCATGATTTTTTCAAGTATATAGTTTTCAATATTTTTTAATTTCTTATATTATAAGATATATTATGCAATTAAAATTTACAATATTTGGATTTTATTTTAAGAAGATAAATTCGGGAATATTCCCATTAAATTCAATAATAAAGGAATAATGTATATAAGATAAACATAGATATTCTCTTAAAAGTTGGATAGATATCTTTTTACACAGAAGAGAAGAAGAAGGATGAATCCTAATGTATGGGGAATAAGAAATTCCAAAATAGAGATAGTATATGAAAGTAAGATCAAGGATAATTTTATAATATTTTTCATGAAATCTAGTGGAATTTATCATATTAGTAATGGTAGTGTATATTGCTACATCAATCTAAGTGGAATCTCTTGATTTGGTTTGTGGAAATTAAGATGTTAACATTGAGGAGCAGCGGGTTATACTATTGTGAGGTGAAAAAATTAGTTATCAAATCCTTATGAAAAATGTATATGTATAGAACAGGGATTCTACTCTAAAATTTATTAAACGATTAGTGAACTTTTAAAAAAAATTGGTACACTTTCACATCATCAATTTTATACTCCTTCGATATATCCCAATTAAAGTGAACCAAATAAAATTTCCTATGTCTATATTTTATGATTTATCACATATATATTTATTGTGAAGGAGATATAGTTTTGAATATCAATGAATAAAGATCACTAGTAAATGATTTTTGAAATTTTCATACCCCAATTCACCTATCCTTGGTGTATCATTATTATGTGAGACCAAGAAGGCTACTTAGTGTTCATGTTGGGTCCTTGAACACGCACTTTTCTTATACACCATGTTTCATACACACCTCAGTGCATATACACCTTGGTGTATATGCAGTTTCATATGTCGCATTTCAATTTGATTAGGTACTCAAGGATATATGTTAATATGGTCTATGGATTAGTATTTTTATAGAATATAGTGGTCAGACTTTACTGGCTGGAGAATTTATGGTGATAGATTTTCGAAAAAATATATCATCAAATATTTTACTGTATTTGTTTTAATCTTATTATTTCAATTTTTCTGATATCCTTTTTTATAAATTTACTTATATTATGTTGGGATTCATTTATACTGGTAGTTAGTATTTCATATTATCATACAAGGATATTAGGAATACCTTTTATGGTTCTTTATTTTTTTATTTACATGTTTTATGTTTTGGGATGTTTTACATAATGATGGGTCATAGTTTTTTTTCCATAGAAATTATACTAACCCATACTATTTAGAAAAGAGGTTAAATCATTACCTACTTATTTTCATTAAATATAACACTATTCATAAGACCATGGAGATCATAAAATGTGCCTGAGGATTATGAAAGTCTGGTCATGGATGATAGAGGGTCTATGTTGGGTCATTGTGAATTGAAATCAAAGAATTTTTAGTTATTTGGCATTGTTAGTTTGTGTTAGAGATTGGATATGAGAACTTATAATGCACACTATATACATGTCTTTCTAACTTGGATAATGTTAAAACCTAAGTTACCAAGGATGTTTGGGTGTCTAATTTAATAACACTAGGTATGAGTGGAAATTTCATTAATTAATTCGATATATAGATAGGTTAGAAATTTGGAATAATCATAAGGATCAAATAAAATCTATTTTTTTTTATTTTTCCATGAATTATCAAGACAATGGAATGTAGGACATTTTCATTTTTTATTATTGTATGTGAATGACTTTAGTTAATTTAAAATCACTAATAATTTAATTAATATTAAAATAAATACTTTATTTTTGGTGAATTAATTGATGAATTTCACTCATGTTTTCATTTTATTAATATTGATTATTTTTATTTAAAAATGTTGTGTGTTGAAAAATATTTTGTAATTAATTAGTGTTTAAAAATTGTGAAATATTTTGGTATTTAAAAAGTAAATAAATTATTTTTTATAATTTTTCTTTAGTTTAAAATAATTTTAGAAATTTATTAAATTTTGAAAACTATCATTTCTTTTTAAAAAATTTATGGTTTTTTTTTCTTAAATAGGGTTTAAAAAGGCTATCAGATTTTTAAAATATAGTTTTTTGAAGTTAAATTTAGTTTTATTTTTTACATAATGATTAAATTCAATTGAATATGATTTTATTGAATATATATATATATATTTATTTTAATATATTTGGTTTTATTGGTTGTATTTTATATGTATAAGTTTGGTAATTATGAAAATATAATAGACTAGTTTGATTTTTTGAATAGTGGAAAATATTTATAGTTGGGAGTATCATAATTCTAATATTAGAAAAAGTGTTAGTATTTGGGGTATTGAATGTGTGTCAACATACCTTATCAGCATTGGTATTTTGGGTACTTACCTCTGTGTATTGGAATTAAGAGGTACTCAGTGGTAGTGTTATGAATATTTTGGGATAAGATTTAGTTTATTAGCACTGAATCAGAGATTAATAAAGGATTGTATTTTAGGGTGATATATTGGTTTGGTTTTTTAGGGATTAAAATAAATGCAGTTGTGTGTTTATAACATCCAATGGAATTATAAAATTATTTAAAGGTTATAATGGATTTAAATTTAGAAAATAAAATTATAAAATTTTGTGTCCATTTTATTTTATTTTTTTCATTTTATCATAAGTGTGATCATTCTTGGATTTTTTATAAATATTTAAACATTTGTGTGAAGATGATGTTGATATGAGTAGAAACATATGAGTAAAATATTTTGAGTATTAGTATAAGTAATAAATGGAGGTGGTGGATAGTGGTGGGCATCAGGCACCTGGTATAGTTCCATCAGATACATAGTAAGTTAACTAGTGGTTCTATACCTCTAAATTTTCAAATTTGTAGTTGGTGCTCTTTTATAGGGATCTTAATGTGGTAATGAGTTTCTAGTCTAGATCCAAAGGTAATGTGGTGGTTCTTAGTTCAATGTTTTTTTAAATTTGGAAAAATCTTCTTTCTTAGAGTTTTATTTTAAAATAACCCCTTATGGTTTTATTTGGTAAACCACATGGTAGAGGGAAGGACCACCACTCCCCCAATTCTTTCCCCTTTCCCATTTGATCAGTGATGTCCATGGTTCCCTTAGATCTCTAAATCAAGGTAAGTCAATTTCTTTCCCCTCTCTTTATTATTTTCTTATATTTTATTTTGATTTATATTTTTTATGTTAGGGATATCGATATGTGATGCTTCCATTTTGATTAAAAAAATTTCCATACGTTAGAGTTAGAGGTGGTTTGGGAAGTTTAATTTCACTCAATTGATTATTTTTTTCATGTAAGGTGTGTTTTTTTATTAAATAATTTAGTTATTCCATAGATTTAAAATAAAATTGGTAATTTTTGGGAAGTAAATATTATGGATGTTTTATGTAGGTATGTCTAAATTTTATCAAGATCTTTCTATAGGTGTTTTATCTTATTAATTGTTTAAATATTTTATGTAATTTTGTTAATTATTTTTAAGGTTCTAATTATGAGTTGTTATATTTATATTTACACATCATCAAGTTATTAAGTTCTATGCTCCCAACCCCCTAAGTTTTCATTTGAGATTTACCTATTATATTTCTGTGAATTGATTTTTGATACATTAATAAATATTTAAATAAATATTTAATAAATAAAAATGAAATATTTTCATAATTATTATGTATTTTGAATTTTTTTCGTGGATTCAAAATATTACGTGAATATGATAGTTATTTTTGGACAACCAATTGTCTTTATTTCCCATATTATGTTACCATACGAACTTACTAATTATTAATAATCCACTGTTTTTATTTTTCATCTTGGAACCCTAAATTAAGATCTTTATTTGGTTGTGGATGTTTAGAAAGTATTGTTATATGTTTATGAAAAATATTTATAATTATTGTATATTTAAATTTATAAAAAAAAATTTATAGTTAGTTGTTGAGGAAAAGTTATTTTTTATTCATTATAAATCTATTTTCTAAAATTTCCCATTCTAAATTTAAGGGTTAATCATTCATTTATATATAAAATCTAAATGAATTATTATCTAAAAAATAACACTTAACCATTGATTAAGAGGTTGTAATAGGGAATATGTAATGGGTATTTTATGTTAAAGAGAAAGGGATAATTTATACTTTTTACAATAATTACATTAATCATAATTAAATAATTTATATAAAATTTAATTATAAGTATACCTAAATTTTCTTTATATCATAGAAAGTGTAACCCAATTAATATCCTTTAAAGAGATAAGGGGTATAGACTTCCATCATATTGGATTACATAATACAATTTAGGATTTCATATCTTAGTCTTAAGAAATGATCACTAAATGATCTAATCTTTTAGATCCACTAATGATTATTATAGTTGATAGATATATTATTTATTTGATCTATTTTTATTATTTTTACTTATTCTTATAATTTATTTCACTTATTTTCTATAATATTGTTTTTATTTGATGACTAAAAATCTTATATTCTTTTTATTTGAGGATTTTATATCATTTATGATTACCTCATTATCTCTCTTATCTCCTTATTTTACACTTTGAACTTCTTTATAGATGATATATTTCTCTATAGTTAGTTGATGAAATATTTGGGTTGTATGATTGTTTTTATGGATATACTAGTGAGGGGATCAACCATGAGAGTGTTTAAATATTGAATTTCATTGTTATTGTGAGTCATGGGAGGGTATATTGATGGTGGGCCTAAGACATGGGTTGTGTATGTTCTTTTGGAATACTTAATTACCTTCTTATTTTCTGAGAAATAATATAAATTTATTATAATTTAGAATTTGTTTAAATTTACTATGTGGGATTTGGTTTGAATGTTTATTGTGATATATTGTAATATTTTAGAAGGATAAACTTAATTGAGAAATTAATGTGAATAATCCTTATGTATATTGTTATGGTTTATATTATGGTTTCAGGAAATGTAAGACATGACCTCATATCGAATGGATTGAGTAACAAGGCATGACTAGGATTGGATTCCTTATTTAATGATCTGACTTATATATTTTGTTTAACATGATGTTATTATTTTTTGATTCTTTGAAAGGTCTGTTGTATGCTGTTTATCGAGACATTTATTTTTTGTTACTATTTATTCAGTTCATTATCTTTTGCTATTATCATAAATAGTGATAAAATTTAAGTTATAAGGTTACACTAGATAATTTCATTCTTAGTGAGGATGTATAGATGTTATTTCCCCTCTTAATGAGGATATAAATATTTTTTTTTCCATCATATTAAGGAAATGAAGAGGCTATTTTCCTTTATTGAATTTCCTTAAAACAAATCTAAATTTGGTGGGATATAATCTTGGATATGAATCTAGTAAGGACCCTGTTTGTGGTTTAGGATCTATGAATTAGTATATTCGGTATAAATTCTATAAGAGGATAGTGTATTTTATTTTGGTATGATTCTTTATTATGCAGTGGGAGGGGAAATTTTGAATTTCATAATGTGTAATGGGTGATACAGGGAATGTTAATCTAGTTCAACTATTTCTCTTAGGTAAGTTAATGTTATTATACATGTTATATAAACATACATGTATTCACCTAATTAATTAAATTGTTGGGCGATGAGGTCTCTTGGTGGTGTTTACAGGGTTTTTTCACTCACACTATGTATGTGAACCTGAAAATCCATGAAATTTAATATGTACCATTATAGGTCAAGTAGTTAAACAAGGATAACTATTGTGATGGTAGACAAAATAATAGTATATTGAAGTAGTGATATGGTACTCCACATGGTACTGGAGTTTGGGTGACATGTGTTAGTGGGAGACATCATCATGCATATATTTATATCTATTTTATTCTTTTTATTTTTTGTTTGTTATATATTTAATTTTACAATTTAACAGTAATTTTGTTAAACTGTATCCATGAAGGTTATTTTTAATTTATAATTTTATACATTGAAATCATTACCCTATTGGAGAGTTTTTTTTTCTTTTATTTATAGGTTTATGGTTTTAGGATATTCAATATATTGATGTATCATTCAATATTTTTTTAAATATATATTTAACCAAAAAATTTGAAAAATGATTAAATCATTCCCCATTGATTGGAGTAAACCCTTGATGCAAGTTTTTAACCCTCAAGTATCATATGAGACACCAGGGGCCTACGGCGGTCTGGTATAGGTTAGTGAAACATCTTGGAAAAGTAATTATAAGGAGGTATCATAGTAGTGTTAGTTATAGGATAGAGTTAGTTATAGGTGGTGATAAGATATCAGGACATATAAGATATAATGTATGGATGATTAACTAACATAGATAAATTTGAAATGTAAGTTACCATGCATGTCCCGAAGATCAACCAAGGCACTCTAGGTATGGAAGAGGATATTATTAATGTATAATCTAGGAATTATATTTATATATTTGAATATATTTTCTTAGATTAGTTGTATATTCTTTCTAAAATTATGATATTCTTATAAATCTAATTGCAATGAAGGAATTTTTTATTGGTATATGGTTTATATAGTGTAAAGTTTTATAATTACTAGACTATACTAGTTAGTATTTTTTGAACCATAGATATATATGTGTAACTTATGAATATTTATACTTGTGGTACTTAGAATTATGATTTGGATTTGGGAGCTATATAGTGGATGAGTGATGGAAATTTTAGGATATTATTTAATATGCTAGTGGTGAATTGAAGATTGAGAAAGGTAAGATTTTCTTGTGATATATTACCTTCTAATCCATTAAAGGTGAGTGATTTTTTCCTTTTAGGGATGAAAATAAATCTTTTTTTAGTTTTGTGATGTACTATAGTATTATTAAACTATTTAAAGGTTATTTTTTAAAAAAATTGAAAAATTATATAGTGAAAATCAATTTTTTTGAATTTTTTAGATTTTCGTCAAGGGAGTAATAATTTTTGTAGTTTTTAATAATTTTAATGTGATTTAATAGATTTTTTATGATAGGTAAAAAAAATTAGGAGTTGTATTTTGAGGATTATTAAAATAAAAAAGGATATGGTTGCAGAAAGTGACCATCAGGTACATGGTATAGTGAAACTCAGTACATGGTAAGCTGTAAAGTGGGATTATCCCACTGGATTTTCCAATGTAAGGCTATTGGAATTCCATTAGGATCACAATGAGCTACTATGTGTATTATAATGATCTAAGAGGTACCTATTAGTTACCAATTCAATGTTGTCTAAGAAAGGGAAAATTTCAATTTTTTCTTTCCAAAAACCACATCATGGTTTTCTTCGATAGGTCGCATAGTATTGTGGTGGGGATCCTCTCCTCTACATATTTTTCCTCCCCCTTTCCATTTGATTCAAAAAGAGGGTAAATCATTCCCTAATGATTGATATTAACCCTCAAGTTTAGTCATTAAGCCCCAATGATTGAGTAACATGCCAAGGTCATATGAAAATATGATATGGTTTAATTAAGGATTCCGATTATATCATTACATTAATGATATTCCCTTAATTGATATTCAAAATCCTTAATTTTTATAATTTCTTATTTTTACATTCAAAGAAAATATAAAATCATAATTTCTTTCTGACATACTAATTTTATAAAATGGAAAAAATAAAAAAAATGTGCTATAAATAATTTTGATTTACTGTAATCATCTTTGAGAGATAGCCTTGGATTTATACTACACTTAATTATCTAGATTTCATAAACACCATTTTTTATGATCTTGCAATGGTCTTTCATTAAAAATTTAGTATAGTTCCATGGAAGAAAGATATTATTTCTATGTTTCCTTTATTTTATTTATTTTATTTTATTTTTCTATATTTTCATTGAATAATCTCTTTATTTGTTTTTTTTAAATGATTTTTATACACAAATAAATCCTAAAATGATGGCCTTACTGGATTATATCAATAGAAATAATGAAAAAAGTAATCAAATCTAGAAATTTTAAAGACTTTTAAAATATAAGAGAATTTGTTAAGATTTATATTATTAAAACTAGTGAAACTACATGTTTAACCAATTATTACTCAATATTAAAAAAAAATGGATGAAGATATTATAAATTTACATCTATAATGTTGGTACATTGTGGCCCCTAGTTTAATTTATCAAACCAAACAAGTTTCATATCTTACTTTACAAGATAATTTTGAGATTAAATGTGGATGTATTAATTATTTCCCAAGATTAATGATATTTTTGGGAATAATATAAATAATAATATAAATATATAAATTTTTGTGTGTTCTATATTTATTCCAATTGATGTTTCTAATGTTAAATAGAAATGAAAAACATTTCCATTTTCACACAAAGGATCTTCCAATAAGTGGTTGTGAAACCTATAACCTAGATATTCCTCAAGTTTGGATATTCATCAATGAATTTTAATTTAATTACATTTTCCAACCTCAAAAATAAATTCCATAAGATATGAGATCAATAGAATATATAAATCCAAATCAGAATATTTTTAAGAGTGTTGGAAATGATTTAAGATACTATATTGTTGTTACCCATATGAATGGATTAAGGAATGCCAGATCATGGAATTTTTCAACCAAATACCAGGTGAAATTGATATGAATTTTATAAATACATCATATTGATGTAAACTTGTTGATAAATCCGAAACTAATTCAATAATTCTGATCAAAAATATTTCTCAAAATTATAAATAATTTTTAAATCATGGTATTGTAACACAAGTTGTACTCCTGGTAAAAGTATAATACACTCAATTAATTGACACAAGACTTAATGAAGTCAATACATTTTTTAGAAAAATAATATTAAATTATATGATAAAATAACCCACACCATATTGGATTTTTTAAATTTATAAATCACAGAGTTATTATAAGAATTATTTATATAATTAAAAGACACACATAGTTGTGTTTAAAATTTTTAGGGAAAATTATATCAAAGGGTAATTGATTTATAAAAAATTATGGAGAGAAAGTTTAAATTTAAAATATGGATTAGTCTAATGGATTCTATAATTTTCATTTCCATAACATCAATAATTTCAAAAATTGTAACAGCCACCTAAATTCAAAAAAAATAAATATAATGATAAACCATAAATAAGTTATAAACCGCAAGGAAAAGTTTATAAAAATTTATAACCTAAAGTGATGAATTATTAAAGAATGTTGTATTAAACAAACAAAAATATCTTATTTAATTGACAAACCAAATGGGATATTTTTTCACGTCCTTATATAATATTGTGAAACAAGGATTTGTGAAGCTTACTTCCCAACCCACTCAAAAACTAAAATGGTATTTTAGCTTTATTATATAGAGAACTGAAAAATCCATACAAAAACGTCCATACACCTCCTAAATAAGAAAAAAATCATAAATATTAAATATATTAATTCATAAATCAGTAGAAATTATTTTGATTTCATTTTGAAAAACCATTGAAACAACAAAAAAATCAACCTGAGTGTACAAAATCATTAAATAAAGAAACTTTAATAAGAATATGGATGAGGACATACCACCCCAAGTATTTCCATTCCATTAAAGGATGGTATAATCAAATAATTTGTCTAAATAACCACTATTAAAAGAGGGTTTTTATATATTTAAGAAATTAATGACAGATATTACATTATAGAATGTAAAAAAAATTTCAACATTTGAAAAAAAATTAAGTATCTTCTTAAAAAGAAGAGAGGTAATAAAGGGGATGAAATACATAGTTTATGAAGGGATTTTTTGAAATCAAGTACACTAAAAAGCCAAATAAAATAAAAAAGACCCATCACCATTCATAATTCAATGGACTATGGCGAATGTAGATATTAATTATCATTTATTTGATTTAGGTGGATCATTAAATTTTCTTCGGCACTAAAATTACACTTCATTGTAGTTTAGAGAAATAATGATCATAATGATGGTGACAAAAAAATAAAACAAAATAAAATAATTTCCAACTAGGGTTTTGGAAGATATATTTTTAAAGTTAAAGTGTTTTATTTCTTCAACAGATTTTTATGTTTTAAATATAGAATGAGAAGCATGTAATTTAAATGAACTAATAATAATTAGAAGAAATTTTTTGAAAACATCAAACATAATAATCATTGTATATGAGAGAATACATTCAATGGAATATTTATATGATATTATGCACATTGATAGTAAATTTTTTTCTTAATGAGGAATGTATTGTTAAAACATAATTAATTTTGGAACTATTTTGTAGTATATATTCTTTTTGAGAAATAATAAAACTAGAATTGAATAAAATTTTAAATCATAAATTCTTGAGACTGATTATATGGTTGCAAACATAAATAATGGATTTTTTCCCCATTTACTAATTTTAATTACCTTGGTATTAAGGTAAGGGATATTGGGTCTAATATCAGACTAACCTTGTGTATTTGGACTAATTTTATGAGTTAGAGGTATTGGTGGAGGCCTAAAAGTCTATTTTGGGGATCTTTTTTGGGTGTGGGGTTTCTCCCCTTGGGGACATATAGTATTGAGACCCATACTTTTCACAAATAGATATCACATATTATTATATGAATATTTATTACATAACATAATGATCCATTCCAAAATTGTATAGATCTACTATATTTGTAATATTATACATGTAAAAATATTTTTCATAAGTGAACTGAATCATATCCCACTAAGTTATTCATAACTATTGCACTTCTTAGACATATCATACATAATAGCATTCTTCATAAACTGTGGAAAAGAAACATAAAAATGGTGATATCAGATTCTTATTAATGTTAATCAAGAGAGATATCAATATAACACGAGCATAAGGGTATGAGAACATGAAAATAAGTTGTAAAAATGATAACCTATACTAAATATATCATAAACTTGATTCATGGAATAAATCTTGGTATTTCATAATACATTAATCAAAAAGGAATCATATAACATAATCTAAGACTACATAACATTGGAATAATACATATATCTATGGAATACACATAAGAATATAAAATATTATGTTAAGGAAATCTAGAAATACATTCATAACATGTTAGTCTTTAGTAAACCACTCATGTAACAACATTAGTATTTGGATAACCACTACTATAACCACTTTTGAAATTGTAAAACCTCATGTGTACCCTCTTGTTTTAGGCTTCAGATAATCTATGATTTACTCATTGAGCTCATAGAACATTAATCTTTACCCAATTCAGTAGATAGAGATATAGGTCCCACCATCCACATAATGAAAATCATACATATGAATTTCATAAGATAAAAAATAATTTATCATAATATAACCCATGAAAAGGAAATGGGATTCATAGTAATTTCATCATAGCAAAACTCTTGGAAAATAATAATTTTTTCATAAAAATTTCATCATAGTATAAACCGTGGGAAATAAGTAGGTTTCAAAAAAATATTTTCATCACAGTCATAAACCATCAAGATAAATAATGAGGATAGTACCACAATATCATATTCCTAGTAAAACATAATCAACACAAAATTTTGTTGTCATTAATGAAAAGATGTTCCATAAACATATAATCAAAATATTCTTGAAAAAAATATCCATTCTTTTTTATATAACTTATTTAAAATAGAAAAATTTACCAAATATTAAAGAAAATATTTTCTTTGAAAATAACCTTGGAAAGTTATAAGGTTATATTTAAATCATTGAGTGATTATGATGGTGGAAAATAATATTCATGTCATGAATGTTAAAAAAAGGTTCCATTTATGTTTTTGGTAAAAAGTAAAAAACGGAACGCTTAGAAAATGACTAGAAGATTCATTTAAAACCATTTATTAAAAATTAAAAAATTGGTAAAAATTTCTTTAAAAATTTATTGTATAATATTAAAAAAATTATCTAAAACATTCTTATAAAATAAGTACATTAAAGAAAAATAATTTTTGATCGAAGAGATAAATAATGTAGATTTTTATTAAAAACATTATTTTGGTATCTTTAATACATAAAGAGTGTAAAATGAAATAAAAATATTTATTATCTAGAAATATAAAAAGGATAATAATATTCATGAGGTTTCTTGAGATTTATATCATAATATTTCATCATCGAAAAATTAATCATAAACAACCATGATAAACAATGAGATTGTAACAAAAAACCTTTACCACTTTGGTAATGTTTTAATAGTAATCCCTATGAAATATAGAACCTTAGATGGATATATATATATACCATAATTTTCATAATAATAATCCTAAAAATAAATTCATGGAAAATATATATACCACACAAAAGAAACAAGTTGTTAATATGGCATGTGCCTCACAAAAATAAAAGTGTTTTAATCTCTTACCTCAAGTCTCAAATTTCTTCATATATGTTCAAAGATATTATATAATAAATATAGGTTTATTATACATATATCATAGAACTATAATAACATATATAAGACCATATATTATTTTTATACAACCTTTTATCGCCCATTTGTTAATAATTCCTTGTTAAAAATTATGTTTCACATAATAATTACTTTGTTTTTCATGTATGTTTTGGTTTGGTATTTTTAGTCCTTTTACATTGATCTTGGTTCCATAATATAAAAAAAATTAAACATTATATAAATATAATATATATTCTTTATATATATATTTTCAATAATTCATTAAATTTAAATATAGAAAATAAATTACACTGATTATGGAGATGGTAGGACATATGTATGTCTGAACATTGTTTCCATTTTCTCAACAGATGGAATGAAAGAAAGGTAAATAATATATAACCTTAATCAAATCAATTTTATTTCATATATATAATTTATATTTATTAAATATATCCTAATTTCCTTCCATGTCAAAATTAAATGAAAAGCCAATTTCCTCGCTTTATGGAGGCGGTAGTCCGCATGTGTACACGAGTGACGTTATCAATTTCAAATGGATTGGAAATTAAGAAGTTAGATGTGATATTATAATTACATGAGTATAAATATATCACAAATATCATATATAATAATTCATTCCATCAATATCACTAGTCATGAGAGGAAGTTATGGAAAATGAATTACATCAGTTCATAAGGAAGCAGTCTCTCGTACACATAATTCATGGTTTTGTTATCCATTTATTGAAGATATGAGTATAGGTTATGAAATTAAAATAATAATATATCATTATATGTTAAATACTTATATTATTATATTATAATATTTTTAGAATGTGTGAAGGTTGTGGAAGAATAAATAAAACAAAAACACCCACTTAAGAACAATACCACTTCTTCAGACAACTTCATTATGTTTTCACCAAAATCCATCTTAGGATGGTTTCCTAATAAAAATAAATCCTATATGACTTGGGTAGGAAATTAAGGATGATATTTTTTAAATAATGTCTAAATAAAAAGTTTGTGTAAGTGTGAATAGGATAGATGAGGTGGTGCCCTTTTAGATTTTGGTGAGAGGAAACACTTCAAAATTTTTAAAAGAAAAAGTAATACCCATGTTTACACAAGAAAAAGGCTCCAAAAAGGGTCATTCTCAAACCTTAGATGAGAAAATTTTAAATATTTTTTTACAACAGGATTTTGAAAAACTTTAGGTTATTTTAACACTTATCTTTTTTAGGTTAACCTCCTGGTAAACCTGTTTTAACTTTAACCATGATAATTAATTTTAACAATTTTTATTATTCATTATGATCAAAAATTTAACATGATTATATTTTGTAAATATTTGTTTTAAATAAATTTAATTTTTTTCATATCTTTCATTACACATAACACTGAGTTTAGCTTTTGTTACACCCAACACCAAGTTTAAAAAAAATACAACATACTGTTAAAGTAATATTATTTAATATTATAGTTATCATCTAACCATTGTAATGATGTGTATGAATAGGATTAAAAAACTATGAAAATATATGTTTTACCCATATATATTAAATTAATTCTATTATCTACAAAAAATTAGGAATGAAAATAAAAAAAACATTTTAAAATAAAGGAAACCATTTTCGGGAAAAACTATTTTATGCGAACAAACACATTTTATCTCAATAAATTAAATAAATCACTTTGGTGAATGATTTTAATTAAATTTATAAATTATATTAAATAAAAAAATTAAAAATCAACATATGGTTTTTATAAGCATGATATAAGAATAAATCCAAGTTTATTATTAAAATAATCTTTTTTAAAATAAGCAATTCTATCGCATTTTGCAAACTTATTTTTAAAATATATTTTTTACACCTTTTGAAAATTTATTTTAAAAATTTTATTCATTTTTTTTTAAATATAAAAAATATATTAGGTTTAATTTTTTGGATTTTCTGAAAAGATCAATTTTCCAATCAGTATTAAAAAATTATGGTTTTTTAAGTTACCTGTATATATAAAGAATCGATAAGTATAAATTTTTTATGAATTATATTAAAAACTTATATTTGGTAAATTATATTATAATTTATCCAGTATAAGAAATTGTAAGTAATTTCATGTTTATTTATGATATATAAACTTTTTAAACTATTGAAATATTTCTTTTTGGAAAAACCGCTTTTTCATCGTGTTTGAAGGATTAATCTTAAATTAAATTATTCAACTTATGTTATTTTAATTTGATAAAATTGATTACATATTTATAATAATAATAATTTATATTATATATTAAGTTAAAATAATGTTAATTTAAAAATATTAATAAAGACAATAAAACTTCATTACCATTATTAAGGATAAAAGGCGTTTTGCGCATTATAGTTTCTTGGGTTAAAATTAATTTTACACACATATAATATTTTTATTTAATAAATTATATTTCATATTTATAATAAGTATATCCAAATTATTTAACAAGTATATTATTAATTTTAGTCTTAATAGATAAATTACCTATGTAAATAAAAAAGATACAAGTTACTGTGGTGAAAACTAAAATAATAAAATTAAGTATGCGTAAAGGATATAGAATAATATTTTTAAAAAATGTGATTTTTTATGTTGGATGTTTAGATCAACCACCATTCCATTATTTAACATTTTCTAGGGACATGGGGTGATAATTACTTCCAACTGTGAAATATTTTTTGATATTGAGAAAAATGTATCTCTTCTCCCATTATAAAAGGTCACCTCCTCAGCTAACTTATTCACACATATTAAGCCCTTTTTTCTCAACCTAACCCACCAAAAATATCTCCATAATATCCTCATCCATGTTATAGATCTACATTTTATCCCAAAATACCAAACATAGGGTCCTAAATAAGAGATCAAAAGGGGTTTGTTCTATGAAAAGGTAATTTTCTTCACTAAACTCTTTCTTTTAAATTCTTCTCGTACCGCCTTAATTCATGTTGAACTTCTAGTTTTAATGATCCAAAAATCAATATTTTAATAATTCTAATTATTTTTCATGTTTACCTATAAGCAGTATTTATTCTGAGAATAGGTGATAAATTTTTCTATGTATGAGACACTATTGGTCCGGACACACTGATAGTACAAATATTCTCTAAGTCCGAGATACCGCCAAGATATCACATGTAAAACTATCATACTGCTGGACTGAAGAATTGAATGAGTATGAGACACCATTGATCTATAAACCATCATTATTTTATGATTACAAATCATAATTAAGTATTAGATACCTCAAGATGAGACACTGTCTATGTCACACTGTTAGAATCATACTGCTGACACTGAAAATTTTCCTATGTCTGAGACACTGCCAGACCATACACAACTAGTAGAGACACTACCAACTTTTTTGAAATTTTTCGAAGTCTAAGACACATACATAACAAAATAATATCATATAAATGTACCTTAAATGTTATACCACCAGTTTCATACCACCATAACACGAGGCACTTCCAAAGTTTAAGACATTGTCACTGTTTATATTACTTTACTTATTTTTTTTAATTATGTCATTATAACTACTATATTTATTGAAGTTAATTCTATTTACAATTTAACTGATTGTACCTTAAATTTCGGATATAAATTAAGTTATAAATATAAGTATGAGGAATCATCATGAGATATTCACCTTGCTACTATAGTGGATAAAAGTGTATCACAATCCGTACTGAGAAAAAACAGAGAACACAAGAAAGAGAAAGTTAAGAATCATGAACTACCAAAACATATCGAGCTGAAACTATTTAAAATCAAGAGAAATGACATGTTGAGAACTCTTGATGAGAAATAAAAAATTCATCATTTTATTTCATCCCTTCTTCTAGTTAGAAAACAAGAGTTTGTGACACTCTAGTTTTCTAAATATTTCAACAAGAGTCAACTAAAGCTTCATTACTAAACCAAATAAAGAGTAAAAAGTTTCATTTTAATATACGAAGAATCAATGAACTCTATAATCCTAGATATCTCTTTACTATTTATATTTTATCTAATTTTATAAATGGGTGCTATGTTTTGTTTTAGATACGCACATTGGCTCTTGCGCTAAACTGGAAGATACATGGTTTCTTCTCAAACAATATTCTATTTTTTCCCCTGTGGACAAGACTAAGAGAGGTCCTTGTTTGTCATGTTTATCTTTACTCCCATGAATAACTATGGAAGAGGTCATGTATGACCTGAAAATTATTATCTATTGTAAAACTCAATCCAGGTTGTGGATTATTTGTTTATATTTTATAAATTGCTTGGTGGAGGGTGATTCCCAAGTGGAGAGGGCTAAGTCTCAACTTCATACTGCACCTCTTGTCTAAATTTTTCCATTATGTTTTTTTAATTTTGTTTTACTTATTCACTTTAAATATTAAAAAAATTATAATTTATTAATTTATCTTAATTCGTTTTCATATAGTATTTTAATCGAGTAAATTGATTTAAAAAGATTCAATAATATTATATATATTATTCATCTAAGACCTAATCAATCTTAAGAGAAATATTTATAATTATTAAGATATATATCATATTGAATATTTTGATATCCTACCAGGTTTTTTAATTTATTAGGATTTCAAATAATCTCTTTTTGATAAAAAAAAATATTGAGTACTAAATTCACCCCCCTCTAGAGATACTCACTCCAACCAACATTTGGTATCATAGGGATTTTATTCCTTTGAATTGAAATTTTTAAATCTGTTTCTAACTGTGATATTAGTTATACTTCAAAGATCCTAAATTTATATTTGTTCTGAATTTAGTTCTTTAATGTTGAAAATCATTAAGAAGGTTCGGCTACCAACATACCTCCTTTATTTAATGGAACAAATTAAGCCCAATGGAAAATAAATATGAAAATTAACATAGAAAACATGGGTTTTGATATTTGGTCTGCTATTGAAGATGAATATGTAATACCCAATACTAGTAGGATCAATTTTGATGATTCAACAAAATTAGAATACAATAATAATTATGAATCTATGAATGCTCAGTACTATACCCTTAGTGATAAAGATATTAATAATAATTATTCTTGTAAAACTACTTTTGAGATATGTGACACTCTGTATTTTCCCATTAAGGAATTGAAAATGTTAAATAAATTAATCGTAATACCTTTACTATTAAGTATAATAATTTTAAAATGAAATCTGATGAGATTATTTCTAATATGTACCTCAGGTTTAAGGATATTGTCATCATTATGGGATCACTGGGAAAGCATGTACCTAACAAGGACAGGATAATGCGATTTTTGAGATGTCTAACTGAATGATGGAAATGCACTTCAGTTTCAATCAAATAATCCTATGATAATAACAAATTTACATTAGAGGAACACATAGGTAATAATACGATGTATGAATAATAACTTAAGATAAAATCTAAGGAGGATGAGGAGCATAATAGAAATCCAGTAGCTTTCAAGACTACTTCTCATAGAAAACAGAAGGAAATGGAAAAAATAAAAGGTAAAAACTATTGATTTGAGTGATTGTGAGTTTACTTCTGAAAGTGATGAGGAAATGGATCACCTAGCTAGAAGATTTCAGAAGTTCTAAAGGAAGAAATGTTTTTTATAAATCCAAAATACAAAGTAAAATATGACAACATAATGAATTGGAAGAAAAAAGATGATGATTTAAAGAATGATTTATTTTATGATTACAAAATTAAGGGTCACATAAAATCTGACTATCCAAAGTTGTGATAAAAAAATAATAATGTGGGATGGTAAAGAAGATATATAAATGTTATAAAAGACGCATGGAGTGCATCTGAGGATAGCTCTAGTGACTCAGATTATTCACCTGAAGAAAAACCAAATATAAAGAATATGTGCTCTATAACTAAATTAAGTGGGGTATATATTTCACCCATTGTCTCTAATATTTGGTCTATATATGTGCCTAATAACTTTGATAATGAGGAACATTATGATGTATGAAAAATGATTAACTATTTGAATACTAAAACATCTTAGAGGATACCTTTAGTAAATTAAAGGATAAGTATAAAATTCTTAAAAGACAGAATGCTCTAAATGTGAATAAAAAATCAGATCTTTCAATATAAAAAGAGAATAATACTCAACTGGTTAAATAAAAAAATGAACTTAAACTTTCTAATTACCAATTAAAGAAACACCTTGAAAATTTTAAAAATGGTAGAGAGACATTGACACAAATCATTGCAAAGAAATTTTCCCCCAAATATGTTACTAGAATAGGATATAAACCTAGACAGAGGTGAATAAATAAAAAAAATATTATTCCTAAATTCATACCTGAAAGCCCTGCTGCCAAACACTATTCAAACGGACCTAACAATGTTTTTATTTCTAAGACTCTGTAATCTGTTTATAGGAAACCCATGAGGAAAATATGGATTCCCAAACCATTTATTACAAACATTTCTAGAGCCCAACGGATTTGGGTAATGAAATAATTTATTTTTTAAAACACATTTTTAGTAAAAATATAGGAAGATATCTAGTAAAAGTCTCTGGTACTTGGACAGTGGTTGTTCAAGACATATGAAAAGATACTATTCATTCTTTAAGAGTCTTATCACGGTTGATGGAATCCATTTCACCTTTGGTGACAATGAAAAAGGAAAAATCATCATCCTGGGATAGATAGGTAAAAAAATTAGTTTTAATTTCTAAAGTTTTATATATTGATGGTATAAAATATAATCTGATTTGTATTTCTCAGATGTGTGATAATGGGTTCTATGTTAATTTTGAGAATGATGCTTGTAATTTTTTTGATTCCAAAAAATTATTTAATCTTTATTTCCTTGAGAAATGATGATGTTTATACTATAGATTTAAATTCTTTAGTTTCTCGGAATGTTTCATGCTTAAGTGCCTCTCAAAAGGAGTCTTCACTTTGGTATAAGAGATAGTCCATACAATATTCACTCACTCAGAAAGATAAATAGAAAAGGATTAGTTAAGTATCTACCAAATATCGAGTTCCTAATTAATAAAGACTGTAACCCCTTTCAAAAATAAAAACACCAAGAAATTTATTTTAGACTAAAGAAAGAAGTTTTAACTTCTCAACCTCTCGATTTGGTTCACATGGATTTTTTGGACCACTCGGACTTTCTAGTATTAATGGGAATAAATTTGTTTATGACCTTTTAGATGATTTTTTCAGATATAATTTGGCATACTTTCTATCTCAAAAAAGTGAAGCATGTACTTATTTTACCAAGTATGTTAAGTTTGTTGAGAATCTTAGTGGACTTAGGATTAACACCTTAAGGAGTGATCTTAGACGTTAGTTTGATAATTGTGATTTTAAATATTTTAAATAACAAAATGGCTTCACTCATTACTTTTCTACTCTTGGGAAACCCAAGCAGAATGGAGTTGTTGAAATAAGACATAGAATTTTATAGTAGATAGCTCAGACCCTGTTAAATTAGTACGACCTACCTATCTATTTTTGGGCAGAAGCTATCAATATAGCCTTCTACATCATCAACAGAGTTTGGATTAAATCTATTCTTAAGAAAAACCCTTTTAATTTTTTGAATAATAGGAAACCTAAGGTTAATTAATTTATAGTTTTTGGTTTCAAACTCATTATTCTTAACACTAAGTATAGTCTTGAAAAATTTCTTCCAAAAGTGAGGAAGGAATTTTACATGGTTACTAAATTTCTAGAAAAGCCTACAGAGTATTCAATAATAAGACCAAAACTATGGAAGAATTAGTTCATGTCAAAATTGATGAAACCGATCCACATGAGCCTAATACCTCTTTTGAAAACCTTCAGGTTGACTTATCATCTCTAAAAGTAAATTTCAAACCTTTAGATTCTACTGTAAAACAAGCAGAAGAATCATCCAGTTCTGAAGAATTTATAGAACATCCACCTAAAAATATTGATATAACCAGTCCCACCTTATCATTAAGTATTAGAATCAAGAACCAACCTTTATATGTTGTTATAGTATATCTATATAGATGAACCCAAACTAGATATTTTGTTAAAAATCAAGTTCAAAATCAATCTTTCTTGTCTCATCTTGAACCTAAGAACATCCATAAAGAAATTAATGATGAAATCGAGGCAATATATATGCAAGAAGAGTTAAATCAATTTGAAAGAAAAAAAAAGTGTAGGAACTTATAGATAGACCCAATGATACCTTGACTATGGGAACTAAATGGGTATTTATTAATAAAGTTTATGAGTAAGGAAATATTGTTATAAACAAAGAAATATTATTTTCACAAGGTTATAGTCAAGAAGAATAAATTGACTATGAGGAAACCTTTTCACCTTTAGCTAGACTTGAGTCCATAAGAATCAAGCTTGCCTATGCATATCATCTAGATTTCAAACATTATCAAATGGATGTCAAGAGTTCATTCTTAAATGGTTTTATAGTTGAGGATGTTTTTCTAGAACAACCCCATTGTTTTTAAAAACCTCATTTTCCTAATCTAGTTTATAAATTAACCAAAGCTCTATATGGTTTAAAACTAGCTCCAAGAGATTAGTATGGTAGGATCATCAATTTTTTGATTTAAAAATGTTTTTTAAAATGAATAATTGTTCTATCCCATTTCATAAAACGAATTTCAAAATATGTATTAGTAGTAGAAATCTATTTTGATGATATAATTTTTGGATCTTCAAAAAATTTTCATTGTACTTATTTTTATAAAATGGTGCAAAATGAATTTGAAATGAGTTTAATGGGTGAACTCCACTTCTTTCTTGGATTTAAGATTTTTAAAAACAAATAAAAAATTATTTTGAATGAAAGTAAATATATAAAAGATCTTTTAAAACATTTTATTCTACATATCACTAAAAATAGTGATACTTCTATGAGTACCACATATAAATTATATCTTGATGAAAATAGGAAACGGGTTGATCAAACTAGTTATAGAGGTATGATTGGAAGCCTTCTCTACTTAACTTCTAGCTGACCAGACATTATCTTTAGTGTGTGTATGTGTTCTCATTTTCAGGTAAATCTAAATGATTCACATATTGTTGTTAAAATAATTTTCAAATAACTCCAATATAAAACTAATATAGGATTATTTTACCCTAGACAAAAAGAATTTGATTTGTTTAGTTATTATGATTCAAATTATAGTGTATATAAGTTAGATAGAAAAACACCTCTAGAACATGTATCTTTTTAGGAAAGTCTCTAGTTTCATGGTGTAGTAAAAAGAAAAATTATGTTTCATTGTCTACTACTAAAGCTTAATATGTAGTTGTGGGTATTTTTTGTGCCCAAATTTTTTGGATGAAATACACTTTACTAGACTATTGAAATAAATTCCAACAAGTCCCTATAAACTATGAAAATACCTGTGCAATAAATATATATAAAAATCATGTTTATCCTACCATAACAAAACATTTTTATATTAGACATCACTTTTTGAAACATAGTTTTAAAATGGGGGATATTACTCTTGAATTTAATGTCATTAAGCAACAATTAGCTGATATATTTACTAAACCTTTTAATTTTAAGAAAATTAATTATATCAATCATCAATTATGAATGATAGATTTTAGTTAAGTAATATCATTGGTTGTCATACCATTGGTTAACATACCATTGTTTTTCGTACCATTCGTTGTCATACCATTATTTGTAATACCATTGGTTTTCATACCATTAATTATTGTATTTTTGATTTTCGAACCATAGATTCTAAGACTCTATGAAATTTTTTCTATTTATTGATATTATGGACCACTGGTTTATTTTCTACTTTATTTATTTTACTAAATCCTGATGTGTTTCTTTATATTGATTTTGATTTCAATATTATGAATAAATTTTATTTTGGAATACCTAATATTCAAAATTATATGAATATGAAATAATTTTTTTCCCAATAAATCTTCATCCGTAACGCCCTAACCCTAGTTACCCAGAGTCAGTGCATTATTTTAATACATTGTCATGATACAAGGAATAAAGTCTCAAAGAATTGATCAGTTTAGAAGTCTTGGGAAATAGATAGCATACATGAACGTTACATTACACATTATAGAATAAAACACAACATAAACAATCCTTTGAGAACACCATTAATCCCCTAGATTAACCTTTCTTATCAATCATTATAAAATTCTTGGAATCCTGCAAAAAATAAAACATAGAAAGGGGTGAGCTCAGGTGCTCAGAAAGGATGACAATATAGCGGAAACTTTTATAAATAAGCATAAACATTTGAGGCAATGTATAAGACTAAAACAAAAGAATTTTAAACTTAAAATTCAACATAATATGGAAAAGTTACAATAAAATAATGTCATTTAATTATTCACATTAATATTATACTAGTCAAATGATCAAATGAAATATCAATAGCCACTTTCATAATGATGGAATGCATAATGCCAGACTTTATAACCACATAGTCAAGGCCTTGTACCAAGACTACAAATAAGTTTTTGTCATGGCCTTGTGTCAAGACACTAGTTTGTATCATGGGACCTACTGATGCATCAAGGAGCTATAGCGGGCTCCATCTGTCACTTACTAAGTCCAATACATTCATTATATAAAAACATTTAAACATAACATAAAAATTTGTATTAAAACTAGAATACAAAATGTCAATTCGTTTTCTATAAACCATGAATGGTATAAAAATAACACATCCACAGTCAAACATATCATAACCTATTCAATACAACATTGAAGATTGTATTTATAATGAATCAACCTCAATCAAGAATAATATTCAAAAAGGATGTCGACATAATTGAAAATGATTTTGTAAAATTCATTGAGAGAAATATCCTTTTTTCACGAAAACAGTTAAAATTCACACAATTTTGAAAAGAAGACATTTAAAGACATTTTTTGGATCATAGTGTCCCATACCACTTTGAAACTTTTGAAATGAATTGACATTTTAAAAACATTCATGTCCATATAAATAAATCCTTAAAACCCATTTTGAAAACATAGACATTAATGAAAATAATTTAGAATAATAAATATTTAAACCATTTAAAATGGTGATCTTGCAGAAGAGTCCCTTCCATAAATCCTAAAAATATTCCTTTTGAAAATAGTTTTATGAAACACATATGTGGATGATAAATAGGTCCCATTTGATACTTACACATAAACAATCTCGGATAATAATGAGATTGAGGAAATAACCCTTACCTCGTACTTCCTTTAGTCAAGGGTACGTTTAACCTCTTGTATAAAGACTGTAGTATGTTATTAAATTATACCAAAACCATACTAATATTTATGATATCACACATGATTCATTTATGACTTTATACTACCCATTTAATATTAATTTCCATGTTAAATTAATATTTTGGGTAATAATCGCTTTTTTTATCGTACGTGTTTTAACTTATTACTCTTGATTGTATCACTTAGATCATGATTTAAATACTTCCAAAATATAAAACATGATTTATATATTATATATATTTAGAATATAGATATGTATAATAGACATATATATGAAATGGAAAACACCGTTTATGGAGATGGTAGGTCGTACGTACGCATAAACGATGTTTCTATTTTCATATCATATTGAACGGAACTAAGTGAATAAGATATATGTAAGTACACAAACATTTATATATATATATCTAGTACCATTATTATTTTATATATTACATACTTATTAATGATATATATATTTTTATTATCATCATTGAATGGTGAACGTGGAAATGAATCTCATCGCGTCATGGAGACGGTAATCCATACGTACGCACGAGAGACAATATCATTATATTGATGGAGAAATTGTATGTAATTGGATATTATATCATATATAAATAATCATTAACATGTTATATTTATTATTTAAATCAGTTATACTCATTATTATACCCATCCAAATAATGAAATTTTTGAATAACAAACTACACCACGACGTGGAGACGGTAATCCATACGTACACACGTATGAGGACTTTTTCATTTATAGGATGGATATAATAATGAATACGGTTGTACCATTTTTATAATAACATCACATTATATAGAATATACTAGAGTTTTTATTTTATAATGGAAACAACGAAGAAATAAGAAGTGGAAGAAGAAAAGAACTTGAAAGAGGTGATAAAATATTTACCTCTTCTTTGGGTTCTTCCTTTTGACTTGATCAAAAGAGCTCCTTAAGTTGGAATTATAACAAATGTAAGGCCTCTAGAATTAATAGAGTAATGTTGGGAGGATATTTGTGTAGGTTTTGGCCAAGACAAATGGCTTTGGAGGTGTAATTTTGAGAGAAGGGGAAGTCCCCTTTTATAGGAGGGGTGAGGGTCAATTTAGAAAAAGATTAAAGTATTAATTTATTATACAGTAATATTCAGTTTATAACGACTCCAAATGAATTTATTTCTAGATTTAAATGGTTATGGGTCAAAATAATCTCAACCAATAGGTTTTTGACAATTTTAGGTTATCATTTAAACCGTATTTTTAGATTTAATTCTTAGTTAAATAGTTTAACTTTTACTATATCTTCTTGTTTTCTTACAATATATGGTTAATAAACCTACTATAAAGTTCCAAGAAAACCTCAAGTGGTTCATTAATGACATATATAATATTATTTAAGCCCTTTGGCTGAACCGTTTATTTTTAGGAATATTATATCAACCAATAATATAGTTTTTGTTTTAAAAACTAATTTATGTCAATTTTGACACTTTTTGGTATTTGTTGTTTTTAAATCATAACTGGATGATTACTTCAAATAAAATTTATTAAATCAACCATAACATGTCATATTAACCAATAAAAGTATTGGAATTTATCAAAAGTTTTAAATTAAATTTATTTGGGTATTTATAATATCAATTATGTTTATCTTTTATTAATAAGGTAATTACTACATTATCATTTTGTCATAAATAAATTTAATTATTTAATTTCTAAAAATTATAAATAAAATATGATTATGTAGTAAATATTTTTATCTTTATAATGAATATTTATAGTAGAATTTCTCTTATGAATAACCTTATATTAAAAAATTTTAATTATGAAAACTTGAATTTAACACTTTTAACTCTTCTTTAAATTAAATACTAATAAATGTCATAATCTAATCCAAGTGGACCTAAAGGATCTATTTTACTCCTAGGGTTGTTTTTGGTCAAATTATACTTATCCAATAGAATTAGGACATGTGTTAGGGTAATTATGATATCATTTTTACTCTTAATTACCCTATTTACTTTTATTCGCGGTAAATAAAATTCAAAGGTTACTATTCACCAAAAATTATTTTCATCTTATTGAACCACATTTTACTTAATAATATTAACCATGTCTCTCTGATTTTTTAAATTCAACTCATAGAAGTGGTAAAATTAGGTTTTATACAAATTTACAAATGGTCCTAGGAGGTGGGTAAGAGACGGTAAAAAAGTTCATTAAAATTTTTATATATCTAAACTTATTATAAAATGACTCCAAAAATTTAAATTGAACATATATAGGTATTATGTATATTTTTTGACCTAAAATAAATTAAAATAAAATAACTAACTATTTAAATAAAAAGTCGGTTTTAACCAATAACGCGGTGTTTTTTCACTATTCATCAAAAATTGAATGTTTTCTGGAAAAATACCAAAAATTCACTCTAAGATAATTTTGATATTAAGAATTCAAAAATGAAGTCTATTTTACCAAATTAAAAACTTATAAGTTTCATTTATAAATTTGAAATTAATTCTAGTTGTCAAAACCAAAAAGCAGGTTTTTAAAAAGTAAGAACTATCAAAAGATTGACATGTGTTTATGTCAAATTTAAATGTGAAATTACTTATAATGACCAACATTGTATTAAATAATAAAAATATAATCTAATTATACTTCAAAATCATTAAAATGTAATATTGAACACTATAAATTATTTTGATTAAAAAATTTGTTTTCAATTAAAATTTAGTAATTTTCACAATTCACCCAAATATGATAGTTATTAGAAAAACACCCAAAATTTATCAAAACTAAATTTTTATGTCCCGATTCTAAATAAGAAGTTCAGTTTTTAAAATTGAATATATAAAAGCATCAAATTTTGGATTAAAAAAAGGTTCTCCACTAAAAGGTGGTAAAATTTCATTTTTTAAAAAATACTTCTTTTATCTGAAAAAAATTAATTTGTTCTTATATTATGTTTAATAAACACATAATATTAATTCTAAAATTTTATAAAGTTTATAAAATTTAAAATTTAGTTAACACTATTCATAACTACTTTTTGAATGGCTAGTTTGGTAAGTTGTTGTGCACTCAAACTCGGTGTTATGTGTTGCGCAAGTTATTGAATTACTTTGAAGAGATAACATACTATGAAATCTTGGGGTGTTACATTATCCCCTCCTTAAATAAATTTCTTCCTCACAATTTGAAATTGTTCTTCGAAAATAAAAGGTTAAAAATAGAAAAGTACCTTTGTGGAAAACCCACATCAGAAATTGGGTTAATAAAATTTAGTCTTAATAAGAGGGAAAAGGAAATGAAAATTCACCACAAAATTATGATCTCAATTAGGAGAACATTTGTGGAAATTAAAGAAACATAATTAGAGGAAAATTTAAATATTTATAGGGAGTTATTGAGGTCATAAATCACAAACAAGTGTAAAATTGAGTGCCTCAAAGCCATCAATCTATGATGATTTAAAATATCATCAGTTCAAAAAAACATTAGGTATTAGAATAATACATTTTTGGTTTTAGGATACCTTCCTTAAAGTTTAAGAATTAATTTCTTCATAGAATAAGGGAAAAAATATACATCACAAGTAGAGTTCCATCCTTTATCCAATTTCTACCACAAACTCATCTTTCACTCTAAAAGATAATAGAACTTAAACAATATTCTATTTATCCTAATCGTATAGGGTTCCAAAAATAATTAATTTCTAATTAATTTGTGAGACTATTTAAAAAACTACATTATACAAGCTAGGACATCATGTATGATAGTGGTAGGTGATGCACCCATGTCGCCCTTTAGTTTCGGGTTCAAGTCTTGCAGTCTTGTCGGACGTGATGGGTTGTCGCCCGACCTCCGGGTTGTCCTTTTATGAAAATTCAAAATAATCTCAAGAAATGATTTAACCTTAACAATAGTATCCAATGTCAAACTTAATCGATTCCAACATTTATACTTATCCAGAATACTTCTATCCAAACTTACAGTCCAAAATTTATAAGGAAGGTAATCACAATGAAGATCCTTTTTTCCACGTAATAACATGTAAATAACTTCATCGTGTATTATTTTAAAAAACGATAACACCTGGAATTATCATATAACTGTATTGATTACATTCATTCTCCATTATTCCTTATAGAATACTGAATATACTTCTTATATCAAAAAATGTAGTAAACTCCAACAATGATGGAATATACAAATCATTAATCAGTTTCAAAGTAGTCAAGAATATCCAATATAATTTATCCAAATCAATCATATATTATTCTAAAATCACTACCTTAGTATCAGAACCATATTATGGTTTATCTTTCTCCCAACCATATATTTTCCAAAAAATTAACATGATATTGAGTCACTTTTTTTGGTTCCACACAATCATAAGTCCTTAATGAAATAGTACTACAGTACAATCCTTATATACTCTATAATTCTTATAACATGTACATTATTAATAAAATACTCAAATGACAGAATACTTTAATTACAACATAAGAAATATAATCATTCCTCTTCATCTTTGGTCATATCATAACTTGATTATTATCCAACAGAAGCATTCGTGGTATACTTTGAGATTTTGAACATTGATTCGTGTAGTGTCCCAACTCCTTATAGATGAATCATTGTACATTTGAAGCATTTTTCCTACCCTTGCAATCACGTATGTGGTGTCCTTTTTATCCACACTTATAAAAAACTCCCATCCCCTTAAAGCATTTACCAAGGTGATTCTTTCCACAGTTATCACATGTTGGAAAATCCTTCTTTTCTTTCTTCCCTTTATCCATCATTCTTTCTACCATCCTTTTCTTCTCTTGCTTCCCTTCAAAGCCATAGGACTCAGAGAATTATTTACTTATCTTATTAACATATGATACTATTTTTTCATATGATGATAAAATGTGGGAGACTATTTCCTTTCTAAATGTTGGCTTAATACCATGAAAGATATGATCCTTCTTACTCTTTGGATCATACATATTGATGGAGTTCTCATTCCTTCTACTGGGTGCCATTTCCAAACAATGGAATACACTAGGTCAGTTTATGAATCACAATTAATAATTCCAAACTTGTAAAATACCTAAAATAAATAGAACAGTTTATGGATATAATCCATAATCATAAAAATGTTTTCGTTGAGGAAGTATTTACTCCTAAATCCTTCATAATAGATTGTGATGAAAATGTGAAGTATCCTAAGAATATCCCATAAGAGTGTTGTAACCAAGAGTGTTGCAAGGCCCGTTGTTGTGCACTATTTCCCATTTGAGTCTAGCTCAAAGTGGTTTTCTGGGTTTTACCCCTAGGTACAGTTGTGCCAGAGCCGTCTCTACCTGCTCGTATCTTGAAAGGAATGTATTGCTTGGAATACTCACAAAATCTCTACAGTTTCAAAATTCTAGGAAGTTATTCTATACTAATCCTCAAAGTCTGTCATAGGGTAATGTTCTCTAATCAGAGTTTATCTAAATCTATTTCCAAGTTTGTTGTTAAACTTCCTCTAATACCAACTGTAATGTTTCGACCCCAGTTACCCAGAGTCAGTGCATTATTTTAATATATTGGCATGATACAAGGAATCATGTCCCAAAGAACCAGCTAGTTTAGAAGTATTGGAAAATATATTATATACATGAACGTTACATTACATATTATAAAATAAAACACAACATAAATGATCCTTTGATAACTCCATTAATCCCCTAGCTTAACCTTTCTTATCAATCATAATACACTTCTTGGAATCCTAGGAAAAAAAATAAAACATAGAAAGGAGTGAGCTCAGATGCTCAGTAAGGATTAAAATATAGAGGAAACGTTTATAAATAAGAATAAACATTTAAGGAAATGTATAAGACTAAAACAAAAGCCTTCTAAACTTAAACTTCAGAATAATACGGAAATGATACAGTAAAATAATGTCATTTACTTATTCACATGGACATTCTACTAGTCTAATAATTACATGCAGTATCAATCCCCACATTCATAGTGATGGAATGCATAATGCCATACTTCATAACCACATATTCAAGGTCTTGTTCCAAGACTACAAATAATATTTTGTCAAGGCCTTGTACCAAGACACTATTTTGTCTCATGGGACCTATCGATGCATCGAGAAGCTATATCAGGCTCCACCTGACACTTACTAAGTCTAATTCATGCAGCATATCAAAAAATTTAAACATAATATAAACATTCGTATTAAAACTAGAATACGAAATGTCACTACTTTTTTCATAAACCATGAATGGTATAAAAATAACACATCCACAGTCAAACAGATCATAACTCTTTCAATACAATATTGAAGATTGTATTTATAATAAATCAACCTCAATCAAGAATAATATTCAAAAATGATGTTAACATAGTTGAAAATGATTTTGAAAAATTCATTGAGAGAAATATCCCTTTTTCAGGAAAACATTTAAAAGTCACACAATTTTGAAAAGAAGTAACTTAAAGATATTTTTGGATCAAAGTGTCCCATACCAATTTCAAACTTTTGAAAGGAATTAATATTTTAAAAACATTCATGTCCATATAAATAAATCCTTAAAACCCATTTTGAAAACATGGACATTAATGAGAATGATTTAGAAGAATAAATATTTAATCCATTTAAAATGATGATCTTGTTAAAGAGTCCCTTACATTAAACCTTTTAATATTCCTTTTGAAAATACTTTTATGAAACATAAATGTGGATGATAAAGAGGTCTCAGTAGATACTTACACATAAACAATCTCGGATAATAATGAGATTGAGGAAATAACCCTTACCTTGTACTTCCTTTAGTCGAGGGTAATTTTGACCTCCTGTATAAATACTTTAGTATGTTATTAAATTATACCAGAAACATATTAATATTTATGATATCATACATGATTCATTTATGACTTTATACTAACCATTTAATAATAATTTCCATGTTAAATTAACATTTTGAGTAATAATTGATTTCTTTATCTTACGTGTTTTAACTTGTTACTCTTGATTGTATCACTTAGATCATTATTTAAATACTTCCAGAATATGAAAAATGATTTATATATCAGATATATATATAATATAAATATGTATAATAGACATATATATGAAATGGAAAACACCGTTTTATGGAGATGGTAGGTCGTACGTACGCATAAACGATGTTTCCGTTTTCATATCGTATTGAACGGAACTAAGTGAATAAGACATATGAAAGTACATAAATATATATATATATATATCCAATAGAATTATTATTTCATGTAACACCCCAAGATTTCATAGTGTGTTACTTCTTCAAAATAATTCAATAACTTTCACTACATGCAACACCAAGTTCAAGCACACCATGACTTACCAAACAAGCCGTTCAAAAGAGGTTATGAATAGTATAAGATAAATTTGAATGTTTATATAATCCTTATAATTTTAGAATCCATATTATGAGTTTCTTAGATATAATGCAAGAACAAATTCATTTTCAGTATTGCACTTTTATCAACTTTAATAGTGAACCCTTTTTAAATACTATATTTTAAATTTTTTGACTAAATGGGGACATCAAAAATTTAAAATGAAACATCCCAAGCTTCTACGGTACGCTTCTCTTTGAATAATGTGATAGCGTGTGTTGTACGCAACACCGAGTTCTAACACACCATAACTAATCAAACTAGCCGTTATGAATAGTAATACCTACTTTTTGAAATCATATATATTTTATATTTCAAAATGGACTTCATTTTTGGATTCGGAATATTGAAATTAGCCTAGGGTGAAATTTTGGTACTTTTCGGATAACTTTTATATTTTGATGAATAGTGAAAATTACTAAATTTTAATTAAAAACAACTTTTTTAATCAAAATAATTAATAGTGATAAATTGTGAATTTGAGTGGTTTTAAAGTATATTTAGAATATATTTTTACCATTTAATATAATGTTGGTCATTGGACATAATTTTACAATTAAACCGAACATAAACAAGTGTCAATCTTTTGATAGTTATTACCTCTTAAAAACACGCTTTTGTTTTGACAGCGGGAATTAATTTTAAATTAATTTCTGCCACTTCTGTGTTTTGAATTTAGAAAAATGGATTCCATATTTGGAATCAGGATGTCCAAATTGTGTAAATAGTTAACTTTTATTTTTAGACATTTTGAATAATTACTGTGGTAAATATTTTATTTACCATGGTTAAGGGTAAATCCGGTAAATAAGGGTTAAAAAATAATATTATAATAATACAAAATTAACCTAAAACGTGTCCTAACCTTATTGGTGGACACATACCCGACCATGAGCATCCTTGGGTCAATTTGGGGACCCCTTGGAGCCACTTGTATGTGGTAGGGACACTTTATATTAATAAAGTTAAAATAAAAATAAAAATGGCATAAGCTTACATCTTTTAGAAGAACAATTTTTACATAGGGTTATACATGTTTTATTTTCGATTATAAATATTCATTAGAAATATAAAGAGATTTCCTACATAATGATATTTTATTTATAATTTTTAGACATCAAATAATTTAAATTATTAATGACACAATAATGATGCAATGTTTACCTCATTAATAAATCATTTAAATAAATAAGATTATAATGATTAAAATATTATCTAAAACCTGTCCAATTCTTATTGGTTGATGTTATTTAGAATATGAGTCATCTTATCTTCGACCTCAATGATTTTTGGACCATTATAAACCGAATATAATTATATTATAAAGTAATACTTTCACTCTTTCCTAAAGAGCCCCTCTTCTCCCTTATAAAAGGAGACCACTTCTACTCATTCCTCACACCTCTCAAGCCACTTGGCTCGTCCAAACTCTGCCCAACTAAGCTCCCCACATCCCTCTCCTCCTCCTTGAAGCTTCCCCTTAGGCAGAAATCATTTCAATAAGTCCTTTGGTTCCAACCAAAGTGAGTTACCTAAATTAAAGGTAACGATTTCTCTTAAATTATTTTCCTTTATTTTGCTTCTCCAACCCCCAAACTCTTTTTATTTCCTTTCTTTTGTAACAACACAAGTATCCTCAATATACTATGATGTTGTTATAATAAGGATTGAAACTACACATACACACAACTCCATCTAATGGATGATGAACATAATGTTTCTGTGGATGGCAAACTAACGCCTCACGAAACGATGATTGTTCAAATACATCTTACCGCCTCTCATGGTGGCCATTATGATGGAACTGTAATTAAATATGATATTAATGATATATATTTTATATATAAGCTTCTGTAATTCCATTTTATTTCATACCATTATTCGTTTCATGTTGTATATACATACGATAATTTCATTTGAGGAAGTGCGGACTACCGCCCCCTTAAAATGATATGACTCGTTCATACCACACATGGAACGTATAAAGGATGGTGTTAATGAACTTAAGTAACATATATAAAATATTATATTATACTGGAATAGTAATATACCTATGTATCATTTGGATTCAATTCTTTTAAAATAAAAATTAAATGGAAGTAGCGTTCGTGCGTACGTACGGACTACCGTCTCCACGAACGCGGTGAGATCCATCCTCCATCGTATCCATTCAAGTCTTATTCTCATTTTAGGGTTAAAAATAATTTTAATATAATTCTGATTATGAATAAGATTTAATCTATCCATTACAAACATGTCTTACGTAACCAAACATTTAAGAAGAACGAATCGATTATCACCTAAAACGACGATAATACTAAGATATTATTAATAAAGCAATGTTAAAAGATCATATATGATATCATATTAATGTATATGATTCTTGTATAATTTAATAACAATTATTTCACCATTATACAGGAGGTTAACCGACCCCAACAAAGGAAAAGTACAAGGTAAGGGTTATTTCACAATCTCTTCATTATCCGAGGTTGTTTATACGTAATAATCTACTAGGATATCTTTATCATCCACATCCATGTTTCTTAAAAATGTATTTCAAATCATTTTTACTATTTACAAGAATATGCGTTAAAGTCATTTATACCCTTGTTTGACTTTTTATAAGAGGTTTATAAAGGAATCTTTCCGTCTTTTTCAAAACAAGGTCCTTTTTAACCTTTTCGACAGAATTGAGGTAAGAATGTTTTTTTTAACTTATACGGCGGGTGCGGTTATTTTACGCCGTTATAAAATCTTCAAAGCTTCCCTTACAAGATTATAAGAATATTTTCAAAGAAAATGTTTTATTTTATATGGATCTTAAATGATTTCAAAATAAAAGGAGATATTTCTTTTAAAAGAATTTTGATTTCATCTATGTCAACATCCTTTGATGGATTTTAAGATTATTTGAAGTTGATTTATTATGATACAAAACTTCTATATTGTATTGAAGGTTTTGTGATATGTTTGACTGTGGATGTGCTATTTTTATACCATTCATAGTTTATGGTGAAAGTATTGACATTTCGTATGCTAGTTTTAATACGAATGTTTATGTTATGTTTAAACCTTTTCATATGGGAATGCATTGGACTTAATAAGTGACGGGTGGAGCCCGCTATAGCTCCTCGATGCATCGGTAGGTCTCATGAGACAAACTAGTGTCTTGGCACAAGGCCTTGACAAAATCTTATTTGTAGTCTTGGCACGAGGCCTTGGCTATGTGGTTATGATAGTCTGGCATTATGCATTCCAACATTATGAAAGTGGTTATTGATTTTTGCATGTGATTATTCGATTAGTAGAATATCCATGTGAATAATTAAATGGAATTATTTCATTTTATTTATGCCATACCATGTTGAAAGTTCATATTTAAAAGGCTTTTGTTTTAGTTATACATTGCCTTATATGTTTATTCTTTCCGCTATATTGTTATCCTTACTGGGCATTTGAGCTCACCCCTTTTCTATGTTTTATTTTTCCCAGGATGTGAAGAAGTAAGTTATGAATGACCTGCAGGGATTTTATGAGGTGTTAATAGTGTGGATTGTGGAAACATTATGTTGTTATAGTAGTTTTTCATTTTATGATGTAATGTAAAACTTATGAATATATCTAGTGTTTCCAAGGCTACTAAACCAATCGGTCTTTCGAGATTTGATCTTTCTTGTGATCATGACAATGTTATGTAATAATGCACCGACTCTGGGTAACTGGGGTCGGGGCGTTACAGTTGGTATCAGAGGAAGTTTAGTACAAACCTTGGAAACTAGATTTAGATAAACTCTGATTAGAGCACGTAGACCTAAGATGAACTTTGAGGATTAGTATAGAAGAACTTCCTAGAATTTTGGTATTGTAGAGATTTTGTGAGTTTTCTGAGCAATACATCCCTATCTGGATACGAGCAGGTAGATGCGGCTCTGGCACAGATGTACCTAGGGGTAAAACCCGAAAACACCGCTTTGAGCTAGACTCGAACGGGAACTGGTGCACGACAACGGGCCTTGCTGCACTCTTGGTTACGACACTCCCAGGGGATATGCTTAGGATAACTCTCATTTTCTTTACAAATCATTATGAAGGGTTTATGAGTATATACTTCCTCAAAGAAAACATTTTTATGATTATGGATTATATCCATAAATAGTTCAATTTATGTTAAGTGTTTTATAAGTATGGGATTATGTGTTTTGATTCATAAACTGATCTAGTTTATGCCATGGTATAGAAATGGCGCCCAGTAGAAGGAATGAGAACTCCAGAAATACACATGATTCAAAGAGAAGGAAGGATCATATCTCTTATGGTCTTAAGCTAGAATTTATATGAGAAATAGTCTCCCATGTATTATCATCATATGAAGAAATAATATCATGTGTTGATAAGATAAGTAAAGAGTTTACTGAGTCCTATGGCTTTGAAGGGAAGCAAGAGAAGAAAAGGATAGAAGAGAAAAAGATGGATAGATAAAGGGAAGAGGGAAAAGAAGAATTTTCCCATATGTGGTAACTGTGGAAAGAAACACCCTGGAACTTGCCTGAAAGGAATGGGAGTTTGTTATAAGTGTGGAGGAAAAGGGCACAAATTACGTGACTGCAAGGGTAAGAAAATGGTTTCAAATGTACAATGCTTCATTTGCAAGGAGTTTGGACACTACGCGAACCTATGTCCCAGTCAACAGACTATGCCGAAAATGATGTTATTGGATAATAATCATGTTATGATACTACCACAGATGAAGAGGAATGATTAGAGTTCTTATGTTGATTATGTCAATTGAGTGTTGTATCAACAATGTACTTGTTACAATAATCATGGAGTATATAAGGATTGTACTGTAGTACTATTTCATTAAGGACTTGAGATTGGGTGGAACAAAGAAAAGTGACTCAATAGCAGGATAAATTTTTGGAAAATATATGGTTGAGAGAATGATAAATCATAATATAGTTCTGATACTGAGGTAGTGATTTTAGAATAATATGTGATTGTTTTGGATAAATTATATTGGATATTCTTGACTACCCTGGAACTGATTATTGATTTGTATATTCCATCATTGTTGGGGTTTAAAACATTTTTGGATTAATGAAGTATATCCAACTTTCTATATGGAATAAGGGAGCATGAATGTAATCAATAAGGAATATGGTAATTCAGGATGTTTCGGTGTATTAAAAGAATACATGATGAAGGTATTCATATGCTATTATGGGGTAAAAAGGTTCTACATTATGTTTACCTTACTTATAAATGTTGGACTGTGAGTATGGATAGAAGTATTTTGGATAGTTCTAGTTTGGATTATTTTGGATTGCCATAAAAGTACAACCCGGAGGTCGGGCGGCAACCCGTCGCGTCCGGCAAGGCTGCGAGACTTGAACCCGCAACCGATGGGAGACAAGGGTGTATCACCTACCACTATCCCACGAGATGTCCTGGATTAAATAAAGTAGTTTTTTAAAAGATCTGGTAGATGAATTATAAATTCCTTTATTTTGGAACCCTATACGAATAGTGTAAATAGAATTTTTTTACATTCTATTATCTTTTAGAGTGAAAGATGAGTTTGTGGTAGAAATTTATTAATGGATAAAACTCTAATTATAAAGTAAGTATATCTCCTTATGATCTTAGCCAATCTCATAAATAAATTCCTCAATATTAAGAAAAGCAACTTAGAACAAAAATGTTTTCCTAGATGGTACCTTAAATCATCACTAATGTATGGATTTGGGATTGTTGGCCTTTTCATAGCCATGTTCTCTACCACTCTCCATCAGATAATTGATGGTTAGATTTTTCTTCCATATCCATATTTTCCTATATGGAACCCTAGTATGAGTTATTTTCGGTAATCTTCATACTTTCGACTCTTTATTTTAAATAGAGGCCTCATTAATTCATTTTTCGATGTGGGATTTCAACTAAGATATTTTGAAACGTCAAAAATGTGTTATCCTAATACCCTATGTTTTGTTGAACCGATGGTATTTCAAATCATCATAGATTGATGAATTTAAGGACCTCAATTTTATACTTGTTTGTGATTGATGACCTCAATCACTACCTATAAATATTTACGTTTTTCCTCCAATTATATGTCTCTAATTTCCACCAATGTTCTCCTAATCGAGATCATAATTTGGTGGTGACCCTTTGATTTCTCTTTTCCTCATATTAAGACTAAATTTTAGTAACCCAATTTCCGATGTGGGTTTTCCCACAAATATATTTTCTATTTTCAACCTTTTATTTTCGAAGAACAATTTCAAATTGCGAGGACGCAATTTATTGAAGGAGGGGAGAATGTAACACCCCAAGATTTCATAGTGTGTTACTTCTTCAAAATAATTCAATAACTTTCACTACATGCAACACCAAGTTCAAGCACACCATGACTTACCAAACAAGCCGTTCAAAAGAGGTTATGAATAGTATAAGATAAATTTTAATGTTTATATAATCCTTATAATTTTAGAATCCATATTATGAGTTTCTTAGATATAATGCAAGAACAAATTCATTTTCAGTATTGCACTTTTATCAACTTTAATAGTGAACCCTTTTTAAATACTATATTTTAAATTTTTTGACTAAATTGGGACATCAAAAATTTAAAATGAAACATCCCAAGCTTCTACGGTACGCTTCTCTTTGAATAATGTGATAGCGTGTGTTGTACGCAACACCGAGTTCTAACACACCATAACTAATCAAACTAGCCGTTATGAATAGTAATACCTACTTTTTAAAATCATATATATTTTATATTTCAAAATGGACTTCATTTTTGGATTCGGAATATTGAAATTATCCTAGGGTGAAATTTTGGTACTTTTCGGATAACTTTTATATTTTGATGAATAGTGAAAATTACTAAATTTTAATTAAAAACAACTTTTTTAATCAAAATAATTAATAGTGATAAATTGTGAATTTGAGTGGTTTTAAAGTATATTTAGAATATATTTTTACCATTTAATATAATGTTGGTCATTGGACATAATTTTACAATTAAACCGAACATAAACAAGTGTCAATCTTTTGATAGTTATTACCTCTTAAAAACACGCTTTTTGTTTTGACAGCGGGAATTAATTTTAAATTAATTTCTGCCACTTCTGTGTTTTGAATTTAGAAAAATGGATTCCATATTTGGAATCAGGATGTCCAAATTGTGTAAATAGTTAACTTTTATTTTTAGACATTTTGAATAATTACTGTGGTAAATATTTTATTTACCATGGTTAAGGGTAAATCCGGTAAATAAGGGTTAAAAAAAATATTATAATAATACAAAATTAACCTAAAACGTGTCCTAACCTTATTGGTGGACACATACCCGACCATGAGCATCCTTGGGTCAATTTGGGGACCCCTTGGAGCCACTTGTATGTGGTAGGGACACTTTATATTAATAAAGTTAAAATAAAAATAAAAATGGCATAAGCTTACATCTTTTAGAAGAACAATTTTTACATAGGGTTATACATGTTTTATTTTCGATTATAAATATTC
Organism: Viscum album; assembly: GCA_963277665.1. Taxonomy (NCBI): domain Eukaryota; kingdom Viridiplantae; phylum Streptophyta; class Magnoliopsida; order Santalales; family Viscaceae; genus Viscum; species Viscum album. The sequence goes on from OY728146.1 coordinate 532,582,441, forward strand.
ATTAGAAATATAAAGAGATTTCCTACATAATGATATTTTATTTATAATTTTTAGACATCAAATAATTTAAATTATTAATGACACAATAATGATGCAATGTTTACCTCATTAATAAATCATTTAAATAAATAAGATTATAATGATTAAAATATTATATAAAACCTGTCCAATTCTTATTGGTTGATGTTATTTAGAATATGAGTCATCTTATCTTCGACCTCAATGATTTTTGGACCATTATAAACCGAATATAATTATATTATAAAGTAATACTTTCACTCTTTCCTAAAGAGCCCCTCTTCTCCCTTATAAAAGGAGACCACTTCTACTCATTCCTCACACCTCTCAAGCCACTTGGCTCGTCCAAACTCTGCCCAACTAAGCTCCCCACATCCCTCTCCTCCTCCTTGAAGCTTCCCCTTAGGCAGAAATCATTTCAAGAAGTCCTTTGGTTCCAACCAAAGTGAGTTACCTAAATTAAAGGTAACGATTTCTCTTAAATTATTTTCCTTTATTTTGCTTCTCCAACCCCCAAACTCTTTTTATTTACTTTATTTTGTAACAACACCAGTATCCTCAATATACTAGGATGTTGTTATAAGAAGTATTCAAACTACACATACCCACAACTCCATCTAATGGATGATGAACATAATGTTTCTGTGGATGGAAAACTAACGCCTCACGAAACGATGATTGTTCAAATACATCTTATCGCCTCTCATGGTGGCCATTATGATGGAACTGTAATTAAATATGATATTAATGATATATATTTTATATATAAGCTTCTGTAATTCCATTTTATTTCATACCATTATTCGTTTCATGTTGTATATACATACGATAATTTCATTTGAGGAAGTGCGGACTACCGCCCCCTTAAAATGATATGACTCGTTCATACCACACATGGAACGTATAAAGGATGGTGTTAATGAACTTAAGTAACATATATAAAATATTATATTATACTGGAATAGTAATATTGTAGAGACCCGTATCTTGACGTACGTGGACATTACATTACTTTTGCGGAATACTTAGTACATAACAAAAACACACACACAAGGATCGTAATAGTTTAGTGTCTTTGGAAACTCAGAACGTAATCTTCTAATCGTGGGGAAAGATCTTCAATATCTCCCATAAAGATCTTCCCTTTTTTTACCTAAAAACCTTTCATCATATCCTGGGGAAAAGAAAACATAAAAGGGTGAGCTCAAATGCTCAGTAAGGGTAAACAAAAGAAATATCAATCACATCATATACATAAGAACATAGCTTTTGAAAATCTTAACCTGCAAAAGAGCTCATAATATCATAACATGGGATAAATCATAGAAGTGAAAATGAGATCACCATAATCATAACATGAAACTTGAAACTTTGTGTCATGCACACATAATCATGGAAAATCATTTCTTGTTAGTCATGACTCATTGCCAAGACTATCTTAGTGGACAAAGTCCCTTTCTGAATCGAGTAACCCTCGTTTCAGTCCTGTTTCACTGAACCGGTATAACCTACCATTCCAGCCATGTCTATCTCATGAGATATAAAATCTTTACCCAATGCATTGGAGGGAGATATAGGTCCCACCCATCTTATAATGAATCCTTTCTTATGTGTGCCACATAATCATAAATCTTACATCATCACATAACCCATGTAATAAAAATGGGATTCTTAACATGACATTATAAAACAATTCATATAAGATAAAGGAATTCATAAAAATAATTCCATCACAACATGATCAAATCAATTTAATAATAGGGATAAAAACAGAACCCTTTATTATCTTAGATGGAAAATAATTTTGATAAAACACTTGAACTCCATTCTTGAGGAAAATATCCTTTCTTCTTCAAAAACATTTTTCCTTTCATAACATGTCATACAACTTTAAAATAAAAGAAGTTGATTAAAAATAAACTTGAAAACTTGTAAAGGAAGCTTCTTGGAAACAATGTTTTAAAAATCCATTCATGCCGTATAAGTTAAAAAAAACATTCTTCGTACTTTTGTCGGAAAAGTCAAAAAGTACCTCGTACGGAAAAACAACAAAAGATTCCTTTCATATTCTTTACTAAAAACTCACCTAAGGGTAAAATAGGTTTTAGACAATTTTAGGTGAATGGAAATAATATTACATATTGAGGAAACATGGATGTGGATGATAAAATACACCCCAGTAAATACTTACGAATAAACAATCTCGGATAAAAATGAGATTGTGATATTTCCCTTACCTTAGGTCCGATTTGCTTTGTTCGTGTCCGAAGCTCCTGTATAATGGTTTAAATAATGTTATTGACTTATTCCAGAATCATACATATTGATATGAGATCATATATGGTCATATTATTAGCTTCTTGTTAGTAATATTTCAATGTTACTTGTTACTCGGGTCTTTATAACTTTTTGTTCTTATGCGTGTTTTGTCGAATAAATTCTTATTCTTATCTTTAGGTTATAGATAATTCATTTCCAGAATGGTATTAGTGTAGTATATACCATATTCATTCATTCAATTCATTTATATAATCATTATGAAATGAAGATCATGTAGAACGAGTCGCATCACATCGTGGAGACGGTATTCCGTACGTACGCACGAGTGATGATATCGTTCCTATGATCGTGGAATTGTATTGGAGTATATATATATATTATTTCAGTATAAATATTACTTAATAATAATCATATATAGTTACTGATTACACCATTATACCCATCCTTGTAAGGTGATGGTGGAAAATAGATTACACCACGGCGTGGAGACGGTATTCCGTACGTACGCACGCGCGGTGATTTCATTTTTCTGTTGGACGGATAGAAGGTGAATTAGGGTTGTTTCATATTTATAATAACATATCAGTATGTAAGTAATACTGATGTTATTACTTTATCATGAAACAACTAAAGAAGAAGAAGTTGAAGAAGAAAGAAATTGAAAAGATCGGTAATGGATATTACCTCTTCTTTGGAACGCCTTTTTGAATCCTCCACTTAAGGAACTAAGATTGGTCTTTGGAGAAGACCAGGACCTCTAGGATTATTCTAGGGAAGTGGAGAAGGGAAAATGGCAGGGGTTGGCCGAGCTTGAGTGCTCAAATTGGTGTGAGGAGGAGGGGGAGGAGGTGTCCTTTTATAGGGGAGGAGAGGGGCACCTTAGGAATTCTTAAAAATATTAATTTATAATAAATCTAAACCCACTTAAAAATCTCCAAAAATGACTCATATTCGAAGATTAGATGAGATAGGGTTGTAATCTCATCAGCCAATCAAATTTAGACATGTTTGGATATTATTTTAAACCTTATCAATTAGATTTAACTCTAAGTTAAATAATTTAACTTTTACCGTGTCTTTTTGTTTTCTTTCACTATATGGTTAATACACTTACTATAACATGCCAAAAGAACCCCAAATTGTTTATTATTAATATATATATCCTTATCTAAGTCATTTGGCCGAACCTTAGATTTTTAGGAATAAAATAACAATTAGTAATATAATATTTGATTTAAAAACTATTTTGTGTCAATTTTGACACTATTTGATATATGATTTTTGTGAAAGTCATAACAGAATTAAATGTTCGAACCAAGTTGATTAAATCAACATTAATATATCATAGTAACCTAGAAAATTAGTGGAATTCATAAAAAATCTTAAATTACATTTATTTTGGTATTTATATTATCAATTATGTCAATATTTCATTAATAAGATAATTACTGCATCATCTTTGTGTCATAAATAAATTATATTATTTGATGTCTAAAAATTACAAATAAAATACCATCATGTAGGAAATCTTTTTAGCTTTCTAGTGAATATTTATAGTCGAATTTATCTTATGTATAACCCCATATTAAAAATGATTTACTTATTAAACTTTGATTTTAACTATTTTAACCCTTCTTTAAATAAATTAATAATAAATGTCCTAATCTAATCCAAGTGGGCCTAAATGGTCATATTTTATTCCTAAGTTTGTTTTTGGTCGAAATACACTTGTCCAATAGGATTAGGACATGTGTTAGGGTAATATTAATATCATATTTACCCTTAGTTACCCTATTTACTATTAACCGCGGTAAAAAAGTAAAAAGTTACTATTCACCAAAAAATTATTTTCATCTCATTGAACCACATTTTAGTCCTTGATATTAACCGTGTCTCTCGGATTTTTGAAATTCCATTCACAGAAGTGGTAAAATTAAGTTTTATGCAAAATTCAGTTTTTAACCTACCACTTAGTAGTTTCACTATTCATCAAAAATTGATGTTTTTCAGAATAATGCCAAAATTTCATCCCAAGCTATATTTCATATTCCGAATTCAAAAATGAAGTCTATTTTACCAAATTCATAACATAAAAGTTTCATTAATTAATTTTATAATTAAATCCCGCTGTTAAAACAAATAGCGTGTTTTTAAGAAACAATATCTATCAAAAGAGTGACACTTGTTTATGTCTGGTTTAAATGTGCAATTACATCCAATGACCAACATTGTATTAAATTGTAAAAATATATTCTAAATATACTTTACAACCACTCAAATTAATGATTTATCACTATTAATTATTTCGATTAAAAAGGTTGTTTTTAATTATAATTTAGTAATTTTCACTATTCATCAGAATATGAAAGTTATCCGAAAAGTACCAAAATTTCACCTTAGGCTAAATTCGATACTCCGAATCCAAAAATAAAGTTCATTTTGAAAAATAAGATTTACTGGATTTCAAAAAGTGGTTATTACTATTCATAACGGCTAGTTTTAATAATATTTTAATAGCATATCATTGTTTCGTGAAACTCAGGATTACGTACCACACACGCTATCGAGGAAGGTTGCGATTGCGTGTAATGCAAGGCAAGTCAAGGATGCGTGTTGTGCAAGCTCCTTTTGGTGTAGCGTATAACACAAGACATTAGTAAAATTAAAAAGAATATTTCTTTATAAAATCTTGGGCTGTTACATTCTACCCCCCTTAAAATGAATTTCGCCCTCGAAATTCGTCGGGGTTATAAATGGTTTACTATTCGAAAGTTTCTTTAATAGAAACCCACATCGTAAAACTAAAGTATGAAATGTAACGATTACCCAAATAAACTAATCACTGGGTTTCCACATAGGTGAAAATATGGATATGGAAGAGAAATCTAACCATCATGTTCTGATGGAGAGTGGTAGAGAACATGGCTATGGAAAAGCCAGTAATCACAAATCCATAAATTTGTGACGATCTAAGGTACCATCTGATTCATCAGGTATAAGAGAACTAGGACAACATTTTTGGTTTTCAAGATTATTTCCCTAAAGTTAAAGAATTTGAATTAGAATAAATACTTACTTTATTTTGGTACAATCTCACTGTTGTTCGTGCCTTAAACAATTTCCACTTAATCTCTTAAATAAATGAAGTTGAATTTGTTATTCGTGAAGTGTTAGCAGATCATGTGGTAGAATGACGGGTCATTCCATCTGTCTCAAAAGGTTAGCAAAATTTATATACATAAGTCGATCTATAGTGAGATTAATCACATATGGTTTCTAAAATGGACTTATACTTCATATATCATACTGCTTAATATGATAAAACTAGTTTCTACTAAACAGGGACTTCCTGTAGGTCAGTGGTAGGCGATAAAGGCCAGTCGCACTTCGGTTGTGGGTTCGATTCCTACAGCCTTGTCCGAAGCGATGGGCTGTCGCCCGTCCTGCAGGTTGTCCTTTTTTCTAAAACTACGTTACTATAACATCCCATCAATAATATCGAAAATATTCTATCCTTAAATAATACTAACTTATGTCCAACATAATCCAGTCTAATCTTTAGGCTTATACATAATACTGCAGTCCACTCACATAATATAGTGACATCGATTACCAGAGATTTAATACTGTCGTTGATCCCCACATATCATAAGATATGTCTTGTTGGTCACATTCCAAACATTCAAAGTCCTTAATCGTGTATTCTCTTGAATACCTTAGTGAAAACATGAGTTCGGTTAAAAGTTAACACTTTCCACATACCAAAATCCTCAAAATTCTATATACTCAAACCATGATATCACTTAGTCCTTATATCAATCATGAGCTCATGAATACTGTTAAACAATTAATTTTCTCATTTTCCCTTCATTATGCGCATAATATCTCAATCACTTTGAATACCACATTAGACCAATACATAAATATTCCAATACTCCATGATAAAACATTATTTTGGAATCCCATTACATAAACAATTATTCATTCCACCACATCGTTGTCATATTCAACATCGCCAATAGTGATCGCATGTGACTTCCCTTTGTCCTTTGCCTTAAGCGGTTGCTCATGTCGATCATCACTAACCCTTGGATTAGGGCATTTATTAGCATAATGCCCCATTTCCTTGCACTTGAAGCATTGAAGTGTTGGCGGTGCGTTCTCTGCAGTGTTTGCTTTATTCACATCATTAGAAACCCTTTTTCCATTACTTCGACACTCAGCTGCTCGATGACCTTCTTTTCCACACTTAAAACATTTTCTAGTCCCTTTAAGACAATCTCCACCATGCTTCTTTCCACACTTTGTACATAAGGAAACATTCATCTTCTTTTCACCATTATTTTGAGATTTCTCCTTGAACTCCATCACAACGCACAATTTCTTCATAGCTACTGAAGTCTCTTATAGCTAATGCCCTTCTAAGACTTGGTTTTAAGCCACTGAAAAATCGATCAACTTTACTTTCAGGTTGGATGATAATTCCAGAAGCATACCTTGCAAGTCTTGTAAAATTTGCTTCATAGGTACCAACAGATTCATCATCCCTTTGCTTCAGTTCAAGAAACTCTTTCTCCATCTTTGTTCGAAGAATACGAGGGAAGTACTTACTGAAAAACAAGTTCTTGAACTCGTCCCATTCCATGGACTCAATTTCATCTCTTGGCCTCGTATTCTTGATAAGATTCCACCATTGATCAGCTTCACCTTCCAAACGATATACTGCTAAGATGACTTTATCATGTTCAGAACATTGAAGAACTGAAAATATCTTTTCAGTAGTACTGATCCATTGTTCAGCCACAAGTGGATCAGAAGACCCACTGAAAGAAGGTGGACGTTGCCTTATGAAGGACTCAATAGAATATTGTTCCCTTATCTACTCATTTGGAAGTCCAGAATGATTCATAGCTTGTGTAAGTATAGCAATAAGATTTTGCACTCCATCTCCCATAACATTTGTTTGTTCAGGAGGGCAATCATTGCATTGTCCATTGCATTGATCAACACGGTTCCTTCGGGTTCCAGCCATCGTCTAAAACCCAAAAAGAATAGTGTGAGAGGCAAAAATCATGCTAGGGAAAACAACATAATAAAGGGGGAGTACCTTCAATATCCAACATCTTAGGTTTAATTCTATGATCGTTAGCGTAATTCTATTACTATAACCTATACGTATTCTTATCCCTAGCGACATCCCTAGACATACCTTAGAAATATCTCTAGGGATCTCACTAACGTTTTCGCATCCTAGTTTCCAAAGGTTGACTAAACCTTTCCTCTGATACCAACTGTAGAGACCCGTATCTTGACGTACGTGGACATTACATTACTTTTGCGGAATACTTAGTACATAACAAAAACACACACACAAGGATCGTAATAGTTTAGTGTCTTTGGAAACTCGGAACGTAATCTTCTAATCGTGGGGAAAGATCTTCAATATCTCCCATAAAGATCTTCCCTTTTTTTACCTAAAAACCTTTCATCATATCCTGGGGAAAAGAAAACATAAAAGGGTGAGCTCAAATGCTCAGTAAGGGTAAACAAAAGAAATATCAATCACATCATATACATAAGAACATAGCTTTTGAAAATCTTAACCTGCAAAAGAGCTCATAATATCATAACATGGGATAAATCATAGAAGTGAAAATGAGATCACCATAATCATAACATGAAACTTGAAACTTTGTGTCATGCACACATAATCATGGAAAATCATTTCTTGTTAGTCATGACTCATTGCCAAGACTATCTTAGTGGACAAAGTCCCTTTCTGAATCGAGTAACCCTCGTTTCAGTCCTGTTTCACTGAACCGGTATAACCTACCATTCCAGCCATGTCTATCTCATGAGATATAAAATCTTTACCCAATGCATTGGAGGGAGATATAGGTCCCACCCATCTTATAATGAATCCTTTCTTATGTGTGCCACATAATCATAAATCTTACATCATCACATAACCCATGTAATAAAAATGGGATTCTTAACATGACATTATAAAACAATTCATATAAGATAAAGGAATTCATAAAAATAATTCCATCACAACATGATCAAATCAATTTAATAATAGGGATAAAAACAGAACCCTTTATTATCTTATATGGAAAATAATTTTGATAAAACACTTGAACTCCATTCTTGAGGAAAATATCCTTTCTTCTTCAAAAACATTTTTCCTTTCATAACATGTCATACAACTTTAAAATAAAAGAAGTTGATTAAAAATAAACTTGAAAACTTGTAAAGGAAGCTTCTTGGAAACAATGTTTTAAAAATCCATTCATGCCGTATAAGTTAAAAAAAACATTCTTCGTACTTTTGTCGGAAAAGTCAAAAAGTACCTCGTACGGAAAAACAACAAAAGATTCCTTTCATATTCTTTACTAAAAACTCACCTAAGGGTAAAATAGGTTTTAGACAATTTTAGGTGAATGGAAATAATATTACATATTGAGGAAACATGGATGTGGATGATAAAATACACCCCAGTAAATACTTACGAATAAACAATCTCGGATAAAAATGAGATTGTGATATTTCCCTTACCTTAGGTCCGATTTGCTTTGTTCGTGTCCAAAGCTCCTGTATAATGGTTTAAATAATGTTATTGACTTATTCCAGAATCATACATATTGATATGAGATCATATATGGTCATATTATTAGCTTCTTGTTAGTAATATTTCAATGTTACTTGTTACTCGGGTCTTTATAACTTTTTGTTCTTATGCGTGTTTTGTCGAATAAATTCTTATTCTTATCTTTAGGTTATAGATAATTCATTTCCAGAATGGTATTAGTGTAGTATATACCATATTCATTCATTCAACTCATTTATATAATCATTATGAAATGAAGATCATGTAGAACGAGTCGCATCACATCGTGGAGACGGTATTCCGTACGTACGCACGAGTGATGATATCGTTCCTATGATCGTGGAATTGTATTGGAGTATATATATATATTATTTCAGTATAAATATTACTTAATAATAATCATATATAGTTACTGATTACACCATTATACCCATCCTTGTAAGGTGATGGTGGAAAATAGATTACACCACGGCGTGGAGACGGTATTCCGTACGTACGCACGCGCGGTGATTTCATTTTTCTGTAGGACGGATAGAAGGTGAATTAGGGTTGTTTCATATTTATAATAACATATCAGTATGTAAGTAATACTGATGTTATTACTTTATCATGAAACAACTAAAGAAGAAGAAGTTGAAGAAGAAAGAAATTGAAAAGATCGGTAATGGATATTACCTCTTCTTTGGAATGCCTTTTTGAATCCTCCACTTAAGGAACTAAGATTGGTCTTTGGAGAAGACCAGGACCTCTAGGATTATTCTAGGGAAGTGGAGAAGGGAAAATGGCAGGGGTTGGCCGAGCTTGAGTGCTCAAATTGGTGTGAGGAGGAGGGGGATGAGGTGTCCTTTTATAGGGGAGGAGAGGGGCACCTTAGGAATTCTTAAAAATATTAATTTATAATAAATCTAAACCCACTTAAAAATCTCCAAAAATGACTCATATTCGAAGATTAGATGAGATAGGGTTGTAATCTCATCAGCCAATCAAATTTAGACATGTTTGGATATTATTTTAAACCTTATCAATTAGATTTAACTCTAAGTTAAATAATTTAACTTTTACCGTGTCTTTTTGTTTTCTTTCACTATATGGTTAATACACTTACTATAACATGCCAAACGAACCCCAAATTGTTTATTATTAATATATATATCCTTATCTAAGTCATTTGGCCGAACCTTAGATTTTTAGGAATAAAATAACAATTAGTAATATAATATTTGATTTAAAAACTATTTTGTGTCAATTTTGACACTATTTGATATATGATTTTTGTGAAAGTCATAACAGAATTAAATGTTAGAACCAAGTTGATTAAATCAACATTAATATATCATAGTAACCTAGAAAATTAGTGGAATTCATAAAAAATCTTAAATTACATTTATTTTGGTATTTATATTATCAATTATGTCAATATTTCATTAATAAGATAATTACTGCATCATCTTTGTGTCATAAATAAATTATATTATTTGATGTCTAAAAATTACAAATAAAATACCATCATGTAGGAAATCGTTTTAGCTTTCTAGTGAATATTTATAGTCGAATTTATCTTATGTATAACCCCATATTAAAAATGATTTACTTATTAAACTTTGATTTTAACTATTTTAACCCTTCTTTAAATAAATTAATAATAAATGTCCTAATCTAATCCAAGTGGGCCTAAATGGTCATATTTTATTCCTAAGTTTGTTTTTGGTCGAAATACACTTGTCCAATAGGATTAGGACATGTGTTAGGGTAATATTAATATCATATTTACCCTTAGTTACCCTATTTACTATTAACCGCGGTAAAAAAGTAAAAAGTTACTATTCACCAAAAAATTATTTTCATCTCATTGAACCACATTTTAGTCCTTGATATTAACCGTGTCTCTCGGATTTTTGAAATTCCATTCACAGAAGTGGTAAAATTAAGTTTTATGCAAAATTCAGTTTTTAACCTACCACTTAGTAGTTTCACTATTCATCAAAAATTGATGTTTTTCAGAATAATGCCAAAATTTCATCCCAAGCTATATTTCATATTCCGAATTCAAAAATGAAGTCTATTTTACCAAATTCATAACATAAAAGTTGCATTAATTAATTTTATAATTAAATCCCGCTGTTAAAACAAATAGCGTGTTTTTAAGAAACAATATCTATCAAAAGAGTGACACTTGTTTATGTCTGGTTTAAATGTGCAATTACATCCAATGACCAACATTGTATTAAATTGTAAAAATATATTCTAAATATACTTTACAACCACTCAAATTAATGATTTATCACTATTAATTATTTCGATTAAAAAGGTTGTTTTTAATTATAATTTAGTAATTTTCACTATTCATCAGAATATGAAAGTTATCCGAAAAGTACCAAAATTTCACCTTAGGCTAAATTCGATACTCCGAATCCAAAAATAAAGTTCATTTTGAAAAATAAGATTTACTGGATTTCAAAAAGTGGTTATTACTATTCATAACGGCTAGTTTTAATAATATTTTAATAGCATATCATTGTTTCGTGAAACTCAGGATTACGTACCACACACGCTATCGAGGAAGGTTGCGATTGCGTGTAATGCAAGGCAAGTCAAGGATGCGTGTTGTGCAAGCTCCTTTTGGTGTAGCGTATAACACAAGACATTAGTAAAATTAAAAAGAATATTTCTTTATAAAATCTTGGGCTGTTACAAATATACCTATGTATCATTTGGATTCAATTCTTTTAAAATAAAAATTAAATGGAAGTAGCGTTCGTGCGTACGTACGGACTACCGTCTCCACGAACGCGGTGAGATCCATCCTCCATCGTATCCATTCAAGTCTTATTCTCATTTTAGGGTTAAAAATAATGTTAATATCATTCTGATTATTAATAAGATTTAATCTATCCATTACAAACATGTCTTACGTAACCAAACATTTAAGAAGAACGAATCGATTATCACCTAAAACGACGATAATACTAAGATATTATTAATAAAGCAATGTTAAAAGATCATATATGATATCATATTAATGTATATGATTCTTGTATAATTTAATAACAATTATTTCACCATTATACAGGAGGTTAACCGACCCCAACAAAGGAAAAGTACAAGGTAAGGGTTATTTCACAATCTCTTCATTATCCGAGGTTGTTTATACGTAATAATCTACTGGGATATCTTTATCATCCACATCCATGTTTCTTAAAAATGTATTTCAAAACATTTTTACTATTTACAAGAATATGGGTTAAAGTCATTTATACCCTTGTTTGACTTTTTATAAGAGGTTTATAAATGAATCTTTCCGTCATTTTCAAAACAAGGTCCTTTTTAACCTTTTCGACAAAATTGAGGTAAGAATGTTTTTTTTAACTTATACGGCGGGTGCGGTTATTTTACGCCGTTATAAAATCTTCAAAGCTTCCCTTACAAGCTTATAAGAATATTTTCAAAGAAAATGTTTTATTTTATATGGATCTTAAATGATTTCAAAATAAAAGGAGATATTTCTTTTAAAAGAATTTTGATTTCATCTATGTCAACATCCTTTGATGGATTTTAAGATTATTTGAAGTTGATTTATTATGATACAAAACTTCTATATTGTATTGAAGGTTTTGTGATATGTTTGACTGTGGATGTGCTATTTTTATACCATTCATAGTTTATGGTGAAAGTATTGACATTTCGTATGCTAGTTTTAATACGAATGTTTATGTTATGTTTAAACCTTTTCATATGGGAATGCATTGGACTTAATAAGTGACGGGTGGAGCCCGCTATAGCTCCTCGATGCATCGGTAGGTCTCATGAGACAAACTAGTGTCTTGGCACAAGGCCTTGACAAAATCTTATTTGTAGTCTTGGCACGAGGCCTTGGCTATGTGGTTATGATAGTCTGGCATTATGCATTCCAACATTATGAAAGTGGTTATTGATTTTTGCATGTGATTATTCGATTAGTAGAATATCCATGTGAATAATTAAATGGAATTATTTCATTTTATTTATGCCATACCATGTTGAAAGTTCATATTTAAAAGGCTTTTGTTTTAGTTATACATTGCCTTAAATGTTTATTCTTTCCGCTATATTGTTATCCTTACTGGGCATTTGAGCTCACCCCTTTTCTATGTTTTATTTTTCCCAGGATGTGAAGAAGTAAGTTATGAATGACCTGCAGGGATTTTATGAGGGGTTAATAGTGTGGATTGTGGAAACATTATGTTGTTATAGTAGTTTTTCATTTTATGATGTAATGTAAAACTTATGAATATATCTAGTGTTTCCAAGGCTACTAAACCAATCGGTCTTTCGAGATTTGATCTTTCTTGTGATCATGCCAATGTTATGTAATAATGCACCGACTCTGGGTAACTGGGGTCGGGGCGTTACAGTTGGTATCAGAGGAAGTTTAGTACAAACCTTGGAAACTAGATTTAGATAAACTCTGATTAGAGCACGTAGACCTAAGATGAACTTTGAGGATTAGTATAGAAGAACTTCCTAGAATTTTGGTATTGTAGAGATTTTGTGAGTTTTCTGAGCAATACATCCCTGTCTGGATACGAGCAGGTAGATGCGGCTCTGGCACAGATGTACCTAGGGGTAAAACCCGAAAACACCGCTTTGAGCTAGACTCGAACGGGAACTGGTGCACGACAACGGGCCTTGCTGCACTCTTGGTTACGACACTCCCAGGGGATATTCTTAGGATAACTCTCATTTTCTTTACAAATCATTATGAAGGGTTTATGAGTATATACTTCCTCAAAGAAAACATTTTTATGATTATGGATTATATCCATAAATAGTTCAATTTATGTTAAGTGTTTTATAAGTATGGGATTATGTGTTTTGATTCATAAACTGATCTAGTTTATGCCATGGTATAGAAATGGCGCCCAGTAGAAGGAATGAGAACTCCAGAAATACACATGATTCAAAGAGAAGGAAGGATCATATCTCTTATGGTCTTAAGCTAGAATTTATATGAGAAATAGTCTCCCATGTATTATCATCATATGAAGAAATAATATCATGTGTTGATAAGATAAGTAAAGAGTTTACTGAGTCCTATGGCTTTGAAGGGAAGCAAGAGAAGAAAAGGATAGAAGATAAAAAGATGGATAGATAAAGGGAAGAGGGAAAAGAAGAATTTTCCCATATGTGGTAACTGTGGAAAGAAACACCCTGGAACTTGCCTGAAAGGAATGGGAGTTTGTTATAAGTGTGGAGGAAAAGGGCACAAATTACGTGACTGCAAGGGTAAGAAAATGGTTTCAAATGTACAATGCTTCATTTGCAAGGAGTTTGGACACTACGCGAACCTATGTCCCAGTCAACAGACTATGCCGCAAATGATGTTATTGGATAATAATCATGTTATGATACTACCACAGATGAAGAGGAATGATTAGAGTTCTTATGTTGATTATGTCAATTGAGTGTTGTATCAACAATGTACTTGTTACAATAATAATGGAGTATATAAGGATTGTACTGCAGTACTATTTCATTAAGGACTTGAGATTGTGTGGAACAAAGAAAAGTGACTCAATAGCAGGATAAATTTTTGGAAAATATATGGTTGAGAGAATGATAAATCATAATATAGTTCTGATACTGAGGTAGTGATTTTAGAATAATATGTGATTGTTTTGGATAAATTATATTGGATATTCTTAACTACCCTGGAACTGATTAATGATTTGTATATTCCATCATTGTTGGGGTTTAAAACATTTTTGGATTAATGAAGTATATCCAACTTTCTATATGGAATAAGGGAGCATGAATGTAATCAATAAGGAATATGGTAATTCAGGATGTTTCGGTGTATTAAAAGAATACATGATGAAGGTATTCATATGCTATTACGGGGTAAAAAGGTTCTACATTATGTTTACCTTACTTATAAATGTTGGACTGTGAGTATGGATAGAAGTATTTTGGATAGTTCTAGTTTGGATTATTTTGGATTGCCATAAAAGTACAACCCGGAGGTCGGGCGGCAACCCGTCGCGTCCGGCAAGGCTGCGAGACTTGAACCCGCAACCGAAGGGAGACAAGGGTGTATCACCTACCACTATCCCACGAGATGTCCTGGATTAAATAAAGTAGTTTTTTAAAAGATCTGGTAGATGAATTATAAATTCCTTTATTTTGGAACCCTATACGAATAGTGTAAATAGAATTTTTTTACATTCTATTATCTTTTAGAGTGAAAGATGAGTTTGTGGTAGAAATTTATTAATGGATAAAACTCTAATTATAAAGTAAGTATATCTCCTTATGATCTTAGCCAATCTCATAAATAAATTCCTCAATATTAAGAAAAGCAACTTAGAACAAAAATGTTTTCCTAGATGGTACCTTAAATCATCACTAATGTATGGATTTGGGATTGTTGGCCTTTTCATAGCCATGTTCTCTACCACTCTCCATCAGATAATTGATGGTTAGATTTTTCTTCCATATCCATATTTTCCTACATGGAACCCTAGTATGAGTTATTTTCGGTAATCTTCATACTTTCGACTCTTTATTTTATATAGAGGCCTCATTAATTCATTTTTCGATGTGGGATTTCAACTAAGATATTTTGAAACGTCAAAAATGTGTTATCCTAATACCCTATGTTTTGTTGAACCGATGGTATTTCAAATCATCATAGATTGATGAATTTAAGGACCTCAATTTTATACTTGTTTGTGATTGATGACCTCAATCACTACCTATAAATATTTACGTTTTTCCTCCAATTATATGTCTCCAATTTCCACCAATGTTCTCCTAATCGAGATCATAATTTGGTGGTGACCCTTTGATTTCTCTTTTCCTCATATTAAGACTAAATTTTAGTAACCCAATTTCCGATGTCGGTTTTCCCACAAATATATTTTCTATTTTCAACCTTTTATTTTCGAAGAACAATTTCAAATTGCGAGGACGCAATTTATTGAAGGAGGGGAGAATGTAACACCACAAGATTTCATAGTGTGTTACTTCTTCAAAATAATTCAATAACTTTCACTACATGCAACACCAAGTTCAAGCACACCATGACTTACCAAACAAGCCGTTCAAAATAGGTTATGAATAGTATAAGATAAATTTTAATGTTTATATAATCCTTATAATTTTAGAATCCATATTATGAGTTTCTTAGATATAATGCAAGAACAAATTCATTTTCAGTATTGCACTTTTATCAACTTTAATAGTGAACCCTTTTTAAATACTATATTTTAAATTTTTTGACTAAATTGGGACATCAAAAATTTAAAATGAAACATCCCAAGCTTCTACGGTACGCTTCTCTTTGAATAATGTGATAGCGTGTGTTGTACGCAACACCGAGTTCTAACACACCATAACTAATCAAACTAGCCGTTATGAATAGTAATACCTACTTTTTAAAATCATATATATTTTATATTTCAAAATGGTCTTCATTTTTGGATTCGGAATATTGAAATTAGCCTAGGGTGAAATTTTGGTACTTTTCGGATAACTTTTATATTTTGATGAATAGTGAAAATTACTAAATTTTAATTAAAAACAACTTTTTTAATCAAAATAATTAATAGTGATAAATTGTGAATTTGAGTGGTTTTAAAGTATATTTAGAATATATTTTTACCATTTAATATAATTTTGGTCATTGGACATAATTTTACAATTAAACCGAACATAAACAAGTGTCAATCTTTTGATAGTTATTACCTCTTAAAAACACGCTTTTTGTTTTGACAGCGGGAATTAATTTTAAATTAATTTCTGCCACTTCTGTGTTTTGAATTTAGAAAAATGGATTCCATATTTGGAATCAGGATGTCCAAATTGTGTAAATAGTTAACTTTTATTTTTAGACATTTTGAATAATTACTGTGGTAAATATTTTATTTACCATGGTTAAGGGTAAATCCGGTAAATAAGGGTTAAAAAATAATATTATAATAATACAAAATTAACCTAAAACGTGTCCTAACCTTATTGGTGGACACATACCCGACCATGATCATCCTTGGGTCAATTTGGGGACCCCTTGGAGCCACTTGTATGTGGTAGGGACACTTTATATTAATAAAGTTAAAATAAAAATAAAAATGGCATAAGCTTACATCTTTTAGAAGAACAATTTTTACATAGGGTTATACATGTTGGATTTTCTATTATAAATATTCATTAGAAAGCTAAAAAGATTTCCTACATAATGATATTTTATTTATAATTTTTAGACATCAAATAATTTAAATTATTAATGACACAATAATGATGCAATGTTTACCTCATTAATAAATCATTTAAATAAATAAGATTATAATGATTAAAATATTATATACAACCTTTCCAATTCTTATTGGTTGATGTTATTTAGAATATGAGTCATCTTATCTTCGACCTCAATTATTTTTGGACCATTATAAACCGAATATAATTATATTATAAAGTAATACTTTCACTCTTTCCTAAAGAGCCCCTCTTCTCCCTTATAAAAGGAGACCACTTCTACTCATTCCTCACACCTCTCAAGCCACTTGGCTCGTCCAAACTCTGCCCAACTAATCTCCCCACATCCCTCTCCTCCTCCTTGAAGCTTCCCCTTAGTAAGAAATCATTTCAAGAAGTCCTTTGGTTCCAACCAAAGTGAGTTACCTAAATTAAAGGTAACGATTTCTCTTAAATTATTTTCCTTTATTTTGCTTCTCCAACCCCCAAACTCTTTTTATTTACTTTATTTTGTAACAACACCAGTATCCTCAATATACTAGGATGTTGTTATAAGAAGTATTCAAACTACACATACACACAACTCCATCTAATGGATGATGAACATAATGTTTCTGTGGATGGAAAACTAACGCCTCACGAAACGATGATTGTTCAAATACATCTTATCACCTCTCATGGTGGCCATTATGATGGCACTGTAATTAAATATGATATTAATGATATATATTTTATATATATGCTTCTGTAATTCCATTTTATTTCATACCATTATTCGTTTCATGTTGTATATACATACGATAATTTCATTTGAGGAAGTGCGGACTACCGCCCCCTTAAAATGATATGACTCGTTCATACCACACATGGAACGTATAAAGGATGGTGTTAATGAACTTAAGTAACATATATAAAATATTATATTATACTGGAATAGTAATATACCTATGTATCATTTGGATTCAATTCTTTTAAAATAAAAATTAAATGGAAGTAGCGTTCGTGCGTACGTACGGACTACCGTCTCCACGAACGCGGTGAGATCCATCCTCCATCGTATCCATTCAAGTCTTATTCTCATTTTAGGGTTAAAAATAATGTTAATATCATTCTGATTATTAATAAGATTTAATCTATCCATTACAAACATGTCTTACGTAACCAAACATTTAAGAAGAACGAATCGATTATCACCTAAAACGACGATAATACTAAGATATTATTAATAAAGCAATGTTAAAAGATCATATATGATATCATATTAATGTATATGATTCTTGTATAATTTAATAACAATTATTTCACCATTATACAGGAGGTTAACCGACCCCAACAAAGGAAAAGTACAAGGTAAGGGTTATTTCACAATCTCTTCATTATCCGAGGTTGTTTATACGTAATAATCTACTGGGATATCTTTATCATCCACATCCATGTTTCTTAAAAATGTATTTCAAAACATTTTTACTATTTACAAGAATATGGGTTAAAGTCATTTATACCCTTGTTTGACTTTTTATAAGAGGTTTATAAATGAATCTTTCCGTCGTTTTCAAAACAAGGTCCTTTTTAACCTTTTCGACAAAATTGAGGTAAGAATGTTTTTTTTAACTTATACGGCGGGTGCGGTTATTTTACGCCATTATAAAATCTTCAAAGCTTCCCTTACAAGCTTATAAGAATATTTTCAAAGAAAATGTTTTATTTTATATGGATCTTAAATGATTTCAAAATAAAAGGAGATATTTCTTTTAAAAGAATTTTGATTTCATCTATGTCAACATCCTTTGATGGATTTTAAGATTATTTGAAGTTGATTTATTATGATACAAAACTTCTATATTGTATTGAAGGTTTTGTGATATGTTTGACTGTGGATGTTTTATTTTTATACCATTCATATTTTATGGTGAAAGTATTGACATTTCGTATGCTAGTTTTAATACGAATGTTTATGTTATGTTTAAACCTTTTCATATGGGAATGCATTGGACTTAATAAGTGACGGGTGGAGCCCGCTATAGCTCCTCGATGCATCGGTAGGTCTCATGAGACAAACTAGTGTCTTGGCACAAGGCCTTGACAAAATCTTATTTGTAGTCTTGGCACGAGGCCTTGGCTATGTGGTTATGATAGTCTGGCATTATGCATTCCAACATTATGAAAGTGGTTATTGATTTTTGCATGTGATTATTAGATTAGTAGAATATCCATGTGAATAATTAAATGGCATTATTTCATTTTATTTATGCCATACCATGTTGAAAGTTCATATTTAAAAGGCTTTTGTTTTAGTTATACATTGCCTTAAATGTTTATTCTTTCCTCTATATTGTTATCCTTACTGGGCATTTGAGCTCACCCCTTTTCTATGTTTTATTTTTCCCAGGATGTGAAGAAGTAAGTTATGAATGACCTGCAGGGATTTTATGAGGGGTTAATAGTGTGGATTGTGGAAACATTATGTTGTTATAGTAGTTTTTCATTTTATGATGTAATGTAAAACTTATTAATATATCTAGTGTTTCCAAGGCTACTAAACCAATCGGTCTTTCGAGATTTGATCTTTCTTGTGATCATGCCAATGTTATGTAATAATGCACCGACTCTGGGTAACTGGGGTTGGGGCGTTACATTTCATCTATTTAAAACTTATTAATGTTATATATATTTTTATAATCATCGTTGAATGGGGAACGTGGAAATGAATCGCATCGCGTTGTGGAGACGGTAATCCGTACGTACGCACGAGAAAAAATCTCATTATATTGATGGCAAAATCATATGAAATTGGATGGTATATCATATATACAGAATCATTAACATGTTATATTTTTTATTTACATCATTTATACTCATTATTTTACCCATCTAAATAATGAAATGCTTGAATAACAAACTACACCACGATGTGGAGACGGTATTCCGTACGTACGCACGTATGATGACTTTGTCATTTATAGGATGGATAGAATAATGAATATGGTTGTACCATTTTTATAATAACACCATATTATATATAAGATACTTTATTTATTATTTCATAATGGAAACGGCAAAGAAAGAGGAAGTGGAAGAAGAAAATAACATGAAAGAGGTGATGAAATATTTACCTCTTCTTTGGGTTCTTCCTTTTGACTTGATCAAAAGGGATCCTTAGGTTGGTTTTCTAAAACAAATGCCTCTAGGATTAAGGGAGAATATTGAGAGGGTATTTGGGTAGGGTTTGGCTGAGCCAAATGGCTTTGGAGGTGTGATTTTTTGAGAAGGTGAAGTGCCCTTTTATAAGAGGGGTGAGGGGTCACTTTAGGAAAAGATTGAAGTATTAATTTATTATACTATCATATTCAGTTTATAATGGATAAAAATGAATCTATTTCGAGCCTTAGGTGGTTATGGTTCAAAATCCTCTAAACAAAAAGTTTTTAGACAAGTTTAGGTTTCCATTTTAACCTTACCTTTTAGATTTAACTCTTAGTTAAATAGTTTAACTTTTTCTGTGTCTTCTTATATTCTTACACTATATGGTCAATAAACTTACTATAAACTTCCAAGAGAAACACACATGGTTAATTAACAAAATATATAATATTATTTATGTCTTTAGGCTGAACATTAGATTTTTAGGGATATTATATCAACCAATAATATAGTTTTTGTTTTAAAAACTATTTTATGTCAATTTTGACACTATTTGGTATTTGTTTTTTTAAAGCATAACAGCATGATTACTTAAAAAGAATTTATTGAATCAACCCTAAAATTTCATATTAACCTATAAAATTAGTGGAATTTATCAAAAGTCTCAAATTATATTTATTTGGGTATTTATAATATCAATTATTTTAATTTTTTATTAATAAGGTAATTACTACATCATCATTGTGTCATAAATAAATTTAATTATTTAATGACTAAATATTATAAATAAAATACAATTATGTGGGAAATATTTTTATATTTCTAATTAATATTTATAGTCGAATTTATCTTATGTATAACCCTATATTAAAAATTTTTTTAGTTATGAAAAATTGAATTTAACACTTTTAACTCTTCTTTAAATTAAATAATAATAAATGTCCTAATCTAATCCTAGTGGACCTAAAGGATCATATTTTACTCATAAGGTTTCTTTTGATAGAATTAAACTTATCCAATAGAATTGGTACATGTTTTATGATAATTATGATATCATTTTTACCCATAATTACCCTATTTACTTTTAACCGTGGTAAATAAAAGTCAAACGTTACTATTCACCAAAAAATATTTTCATCTTTTTGAACCAAATTTTACTTACGGATATTAATTGTGTGTCTTGGATTTTTGAAATTCAACTCACAAAAGTGGTAAAATTATTCTTTATACAAATTTTCAAATGCTCCTAGGAGGTGGGTAAAAGATGGTAAAAAAGTTCAATAAATTTGTTATATATCTAAACTTATTATAAAATGAATATAATAAATTACATGGAAAATTTATAGGTATTATATATCAATTTTGACCTAAAATAAATTAAAATAAAATTACTAATTATTTAAATAAAAAGTCGGTTTTAACCAATAACGTGGTGTTTTTTCATTATTCTTCAAAAATTTAAATTTTTCAGAAAAATACCAAAAAAATCAATCTAATATAATTTTGATATTTCAAATTCAAAAATTAAGACTATTTTACTAAATTAAAAACATATAAGTTGCATTTAATAATTTAAAATTAATTCTCGTTGTCAAAACCAGAATGCGTGTTTTTAAAAAGTAAAAATTATCAAAAGATTGACATGTGTTTATGTCAAATTTAAATGTGAAATTACTTATAATGACCAAAATTGTATTAAAGGATAAAAATTTAATCTAATTATACTTCCAAAACCATTCAAATTTATAATTAAACAATATAAATTATTTTGATTAAAAATGTTGTTTTCAGTTAAAATTTAATAATTTTCAATATTCACCCAAATATGAAAGTTATCAGAAAAACACCAAAAATTTATCAAAACTAAATTTTTGTGTGCTGATTCTAAAAAAGAAGTTTATTTTGTCAAATTTAATATATATAAGTTTCAAATTTTGGATTAAAAAAATGGTTCACCATTAAGATGCGGTAAAATTTCATTTTTTGAAAAATACTTCTTTTATCTGGAAAAAAATGAATTTGTTCTTATATTATATCTAAGAAACACATAATATGGATTCTAAAATTTTATAGAGTATATAAAATTCAAAATTCAGTTTACACTATTCATAACTGCTTTTTGAACGGCTAGTTTGGTAAATTGTGGTGCGCTCAAACTTGGTGTTGTGTGTTGCGCAAGTTATTAAATTACTTTGAAAAGATAACATACTATGAAATATTGGGGTGTTAAATTATCCCCATTATATATTTGTATATATTTCTCAATGTAACACCCCCAGATTTCATATTACGTTATTTCTTCAAAGTAATTCAATAACTTGCATTACATGCAACACCGAGTTCAAGCACACCACGACTTACCAAACTAGCCGTTCAAAAAAGGTTATGAATAGTATTAACTAAATTTTTAACGTTAAATAACCCTTATAATTTTATAATCCATATTATGAGTTTCTTATACATAATGAAAAAACAAATTTATTTTTTTTGGATAAAAGAAGTATTTTTTAAAATTTGTAATTTTACCACCTTTTAATGGTGAGACCTTTTTTAATCCAATATTTGAAACTTTTATATATTCAATTTGACAAAATAAACTTTTTATTTTGAATCAGGACATAATAATTTTGTTTCAATAAATTTTTTGTGTTTTTCTAATAACTTTCATATTTGGGTGAATAGTAAAAAATACTATATTTTAACTGAAAACAACTTTTTTAATCAAAATAATTTTTAGCGTTAAATTATACATTTTAATGATTTGGAAGTATAAATAGATTATATTTTTACCATTTAATCCAATTTTATTCATTGGAAATAATTTCACTTTGAAATTGAACATAAACAAGAATCAATCTTTTGTTAGTTATTATTTCATAAAAATACGCTTTTTGGTTTTGATGACGAAAATTAAATTTAAATTAATAAATGTAACATCTATGTTTTGAATTTTCTAAAATAGACTTATTTTTTGAATTCATAATATAAAAATTAGCTTAGGGTGAAATTTTGGTATTTTTCTGAAAACTTTCAATTTTTTATGAATAGTGAAAAACATTGAGATATTGGTTAAAACCGACTTTTTATTTAAATAATTATTTATTTATTTTAAATTTAGGTTAGGTAAAAATAGATACATAATACCTATATAAGTTAAATATAATTCATTGGAGTCATTTTATAATAATTTTAGATATATAAAAATTTTATTGAACTTTTTACCGTCTTTTACCCACCTCCTTGGAAAATTTGCAAATTTCCATAAAACATAATTTTACTATTTCTATGAGTTGAATTTCAAAAATCCAAGAGACACGGTTAAACTCAGCAATTAAATTGTGTTTTAATAAGATGAAAATAATTTTTGGTGAATAGTAACTTTTGACTTTTATTTACCACGGTTAAATGAAAAAAGGGTAATTCAAGAAAAAAAGAATATTATAATAATAAACAATTACCTTAACAATTATCCTAACCTTATTATATGAGTCATGGCCGACCATGGGCATCCTTGGTTCGATTTTTGGAATCCGTGGAGCCACTTATGAATGATAATGACACATTATTTTAATTAACTTAAAGTATTGACAAAAATGACATAAACAAACATCTTTTAGTAAATCAATTTTTACATGGGGTTATATAAGTCATCCTTTTGACT
The DNA here is from genome assembly GCA_963277665.1 of Viscum album. Taxonomy (NCBI): domain Eukaryota; kingdom Viridiplantae; phylum Streptophyta; class Magnoliopsida; order Santalales; family Viscaceae; genus Viscum; species Viscum album. Next base: position 532,606,380 of record OY728146.1, read on the forward strand.
ATAAATATTCATTTGAAAGCTAAAAATATTTCATATTTAATGGTAGTTTATTTATATTTTTTAAACATTAAATAATTTAATTTATTTATGACACAATGATGATGTCGTAATTACCTTATTAATAAAATATTAAAATAATTGATATTAAAATATCCAAATAAATTTAATTTTAGACTTTTTATAAATTACACTAATTTTATAGGTTAATATGACATTTTAGGGTTGATTAAATGAATTTTTTTCGAAGTAATAATGCTGTTATAAATTTAACAAAAACAAAATAGAAAATAGTGTAAAAATTGACATAAAAGTGTTTATAAAGAAAATATTATATTATTAATTGATATCATATTCATAAAAATATAAGGTTCTATAAAAGGTCTTAAATAATATTATATATGTCATTAATGAACCACTTGAGGTTCTCTATGAAGTTTATAGTATGTTTATTAACCATATAATATAAAAATACAAAGAGACATGGTAAATGTTAAACTAATTAACTAAGAGTTAAATCTAAAAGATGAGGTTAATATAGTCACCCAAACCTGTCTAAAACCGATTAGTTGATTAGTTTTCGACCTAGACCCACCTTATCCTTGAAATAAATCATTTTTAAGCCATCATAAACTGGTAATTATTTTATTATAAAATAATATTTCAATCTTTTCCTAAGGTGCCTCTCACCCCTCTTATAAAAGGGCACTCCCCCTTCTCTAATATTCACACCTTAAAAGCCATTTCTCTGGGCCAACCCCTACCAAATATCCTCTAAACTCTCATACCTTCAACCTAGAGGCCTTCCTTTAGTCATAAATCCAACCTAAGGAGCACTTTTGATCAAATCAAAAGGAAGAATCCGAAGAAGAGGTAAATATTTCATCACCTCTTTCAAGTTCTTTTCTTCTTCCACTACTTCTTTCCTTGTTGTTTCCAATCTAAAATAGTAACTACAATGTATTATATATACTGTGATGTTATTATAGATATTTTACAACCATGTTAATTATTCTACCCATCCTTTGAATGAAATGTCACCATATGTGCGTACGTATGACTTACTGTATCCCTGTTGTGATGTAGTTGTTATTCAATACATTATTATTTGGATGGGTATAATAATGATGTATAATTAAGGTAAATAATATATATAACATGATAATTATTCTTTTTATATGATAAACCATCCAATTATATATGATTTTAATATCAAAACAATGATATTGTCGCTCGTGCGTACGTACGGATTACCGTCTCCACGAACGCGATGAGATTCATTCCCCATCGTAACCATTCAAGAATAATTTTCATTTGATGATTAAAAATAATTTTTAATGACTTGATATCATTATGTATATGATAAGAAACATCCCATCCATAATAAACATGACTCACATAACAAAGAATATAAATAAAAACGAATCAGTTAACACCTGAAACGACGATGATACTAAAATATCGTTAACAATGATTTATTAGAAGATCATATATGATATCATAATTATGTATATGGTTCTTGTATAATTTAATAAAAATAACTTAACTATTATACAGGAGGTTAACATACCCTCGACCAAGGAAAAGTACAATGTAAGGGGTTTCTTATCTCACATTTAATTATGTGAGATTTCCATGGTTCGCCACTTTTTTATTACATGTGGTGTATTTTGTACTTCCATTTGATACATATTATCTTTATTTTATTTATATTCATGGTATTATATGAATTATTTTGTGGTTATTAACTTTTTTTCATACAACTGGATCGATTACAATGTGGTAAGAGGATTTCATCTCACTTCTTATTTCCATGAAATTCACGTTGTATTGCCACTATTTCCTTTTGTGTGGTGTATGTACTGGACATGAATATATTCCTTGTGTAATAAAATTTATCAATGCATATTTACAACTTCATTGAATAATCATTCTTTCATGGGGTGTATGTTTCATGAGTCACCAAATCGGTAAGGGTTAATTCTACAATCTCTTCATTATCCGAGGTGGTTTATACATAATTATCTACTGGGACCTCTTTATCATCCACATCCATATTTCTTAAAATTTATTTCAAAACATTTTTAATATTTACTAGACAATTGGATAAATTCATTTATACCCTTATTTGACCTTATATATTTTTTAAATAAATCTTTCCTTCATTTTCTAAATAAGGTACTTTATAACCTTTTCAAAAAAATTAAGGTAAGAATTTCTTTTTAACTTATATGGTGGGTGCCGCAATTTTCTGTCATTGTAACATCGTCAAAGATTCCCTTACAAGCTTATAAAAATATTTTTAAAATAAATTTTTTCTTTATTATTATATGACTCTTAAATGATTTCAAAATAGAAAGAGATATTTCTCTCAAATAGTTTTGATTTCATCTATGTCAACATCCTTTGATAAATTTTTTACTTTTTTGAAGTTGATTTATTATGATACAAATATTCCATATTTTATTTAAGGTTTTGTGATATGTTTAACTATGGATGAGTTGTTTTTATGACATTCTTAGTTTATGGTTAAAGTATCAACATTTCATATTCTAGTTTTAATACAAATGTTTATGTTATATTTCAACCTCTTCTTAAGATGAATGTGCTGGGCTAGAATGTTCCGGGTTGGGGCCCAGTAAAAGTAAGCCCTCCGGGTTGGGGTCCGGTTACATCAGACCCTCTGGGTTGGAGTCTGGTTATAGAGGCTCTCCGAGTTGGAGTCCGGTTACATAGACTCTCCGGGTTGGGGTCCGGTTACATAGGCTCTCCTGGTTGGGGGCCGGTTACAGTTAGCCCCTAGGTCCTGGCATGAGGTCTTGACACATAAATTAAAGTCTGGTACTATACATTCCCTCATTATGAAATTATTTATTACATATGATTATTTTACTAGTAGAATATACATGTTCATGTTAATATGGTAATTTTTGATTTATTTTTTCCATATTATGTTCAAGTTTATGTTTAAAAGGATGTTGTTTTTATTACACATCTTACCTTAAAAGTTTATAGCTTCCACTAAATTATTTACCCTTACTGAGCATCTGAGCTCACCCCTTTCTTGTGTTTTATTTTCTCAAGATCCCAAAATGTTTTGTATGTTTAAGATGCAGGGTTAATCTAAGGGAACAATGGCATTCTCAAAGAATTTTTTTTTTATGTTGTGTGTTGGAAAGTTTGATGTCACATTCATGTATGTAATCTATTTTCCAAGACTACTAAACTGATCGGTATTTCGGGGCTTGATTCCTTGTAATCATGCCAATGTTTTAAAATAATGCATTAACTCTGGGAATCTATGGTTGGGGCGTTATAGTTGGTATCAGAGAAAATTTATAAATAACCTTGGAAACTAGATTTAGATAAACTCTAATTAGAGCACATTATCCTAAGATAGACTTTGAGGATTAGTATAGAAGAACTTCCTAGAATTTTGGTAATGTAGAGATTTTATGAGTTTTCCATGCAAATACATCCCTGTCTAGATACGGGTAGGTAGAGGTAGCTCTGGCACAGATGTAGCTAGGGGTAAAACCCGAAAACACCGCTTTGAGCTAGAATCGAACAGGAACTGGGGCACAACAACGGGTCTTGCTGCACTCTTGGTTACGACACTCCCAGGGGATATGCATAGGATAATGAACATTTTATTTACAAATCATTATGAAGGATTTATGAGTATATATCTACTTAAAGAAAATATTTTTTTGATTATGGATTATATCCATAAACTATTCAATTTACGTTAGGTATTTAACAAGTTTGGAATTATTCATTGTAATTCATCAACTGACCTAGTGTATGCCATTGTATAGAAATGGTGCCCAGTAGAAGGAATTTGAACTACAACAATACTTATGATCCAAAGAGTAAGAAGGATCATATATTTCATGGTATTAAGCCAACATTTATAAGAGAAATAGTCAGCCATGTATTCTCAACATACGAAGAAATAGTATCATCTGTTAATAAGATAAGTAAATAATTATCTAAGTCCTATGGCTTTGAAGGCAAGTAAGAGAAGAACAGGATGGAAGAGAGAAATATGGATAAAGGGAAGAATGAAAAAAAGACATTCTCATATGTGATAACTATGGAAAGAATCACCATGGTAAATGCTTGAAGGGAATGGGAGTTTGTTATAAGTGTGGAGAAAAAGACACCAAGTATGTGATTGAAAGGGTAAGAAAAAAGATTCAAATGTACAATGCTTCATCTGCAAGGAGTTGGGACACTATGCGAATCAATGTCTCAGTCATCAGAGTATACCTTAAATGACGCTATTGGATAATAATCAAGTTATGATACTACCTCAGATGAAGAGGAATGACAAGTGTTCTTGTGTTGTTATTATAGAATTATTTCATTTTAATGTTGTATCAACCATATAATGGTTATATGAATTATAGAGATAAATAAGGATTGTACTACAGTACTATTTTATTGAGGATTTGAGATTAAATCATTCTAAGAAAAGTGACTTAATAGTATGCTACACGTTTTGGAAAAATACATGGTTGAAGGAAATGTATTCCTTAATATTGTCCTGATAAGGAGGTAGTTATTTTGGAATAAGATATGGTTGATTTGGATAAATTATATTGGATATTCTTGAATTCCTTAGAACTAATTAATAGTTTCATTATTTCATCATTGTTGGAATATTCAATATTTTTTGATATAAGGAATATATCCAGTATTATATAAAGGATAAGGGATAATGAATGTAATCAATGAGGTTTTATGGAAATTCAGGGTGTTACCATGTTTTAAAATAATACATGATGAAGGTTTTCACATGTTATTATGTGGAAAAAAGGATCTTCATTGTGTTTAACTTACTTATAAATTTTGGACTGTGAGTCTGGATAGAATTATTTTGGATAATTCTAACGGTTAGAATGGATTAAGCATGAAATTGGATACTATTGTTAAGGTTATTTTTGGATTTTTATAAAAACGACAACAAGCAAACCGTGTGACAACCTGTTGCGTTGGACAAAGCTGCGGGAATCGAACCCACAACCATAGTGAGATTGGGATTTATCACCTACCACTGGACTATGTGAAGTCCCTGGATTGTATAATGTAGCTTCTTTTTTTAAATGGTATGATAAGTGAATAATAAATTCATTTTTTGAAACCCTATACGAATATGATAAATTGAATATTTTTTAATTTCTTTTATCTTTTAGAGTGAAAGATGAGTTTTTGGTAGAAATTAGTTAAAGGATGGAAATATACTTGTCAATAATATATTTTTTTCTTATCTTATTCTATGAAGAAATTAATTCTTAAACATTAGTTAAGGGATCCTAAAACTACAAATGTGTTATCTTAATACCATATATTTTGTTGAACCGACGATATTTTAAATCATCATATAGTGATGGCTTTGAGACCCTCAATTCTTGAATTGTTCTTGACTGATGACCTCAATCGATCCCTATAAATATTTACCTTTTCCTCCAATTATGTGTCTCTAATTTCCACTAATGTTCTCCAAATCTAGATCATAATTTGGTGGTGACTTTTTCATTCCCCTTTTCCTCTTATTAAGACTAAATTTTATTAACCCAATTTCTGATGTGGGTTTTCCCACAAAGGTATTTTCTATTTCTAACCTTTTATTTTTGAAGAACAATTTCCTATTGCGAGGATGAAATTTATTGAAGGAGTGAATAATTTAACATTCCAAGATTTCATAGTATGTTATTTCTTTAAATTAATTCAATAACTTGCACTACACACAACACCGAGTTCAAGCGCACCACGACTTACCAAACTAATCGATCAAAAGAGGTTATGAATAGTATTAACTAAATTTGAACTTTATATAACCCTTATAATTTTATAATCCATATTATGAGTTTCTTAGATATAATGAAATAACAAATTCATTTTTTCAGATAAATGATGTATTTTTAAAAAAATTCAATTTTACCGTCGTTTAATGGAGAACCCTTTTTAAATCCAATATTTGAAACTTTTATATATTCAATTTGACAAAATAAACTTCTTATTTAGAATCGGGACATAATAATTTAGTTTCAATAAATTTTTGGTGTTTTTCTGATAACTTTCTTATTTGGGTGAATACTGAAAAATACTGTATTTTAACTAAAAATAACATTTTTACACATAATAATTTGTAGTGTTAAATTATGAATTTTAATGCTTTAGAAGTATAAATAGATTATATTTTTACCATTTAATCCAATGTTATTCATTGTAAATAATTTCACCTTGAAATTGAACATAAACAAGTATCAATCTTTCATTAGTTATTATTTCTTAAAAACACACTTTTTGATTTTGACAATAGGAATTATTTTTAAATTAATAAATGTAACTTCTATTTTTTGAATTTGGTAAAATAGACTTAATTTTTGAATTCAGAATATAAAAATTATCTTATAGTGAAATTTTGGTATTTTTCTGAAAACTTTCAATTTTTGATGAATAGTGAAAAACACTGAGTTATTGGTTAAAACCGACTTTTTATTTAAATAATTATTTATTTTATTTAAAATTATTTTAGGTCAAAATAGATACATGATACCTATATGAGTTCAATATAATTCATTGGAGTCATTTTATAATAATTTTAGATATATAAAAATTTTATTTAACATTTTACCGTCTGTTACCCACCTCCTAGGAAAATTTACAAATTTGCATAAAACTTAATTTTACCATTTCTGTGAGTTGAATTTAAAAAATCTAAGAGACACAGTTAACCTCATTAAGTAAAATTTGGTTCAATAAGATGAAAATAATTTTTGGTGAATAGTAACTTTTGACTTTTATTTACTGCGGTTAAAGGTAAATAGGGTAATTCAAGAAAAAAAAGAATTTTATAATAATACAAAATTACCTTAACACTTGTTTTAACCATATTGGATGAGTCATGTCTGACCATGGGCATCCATGGGTTGATTTTGGGACCCCATGGAGCCACATATTAATGATAATGACACTTTATTTTAATTAACTTAAAGTAATGACAAAAATGACATAAACAAACATCTTTTAGTAAATCAATTTTTATATGGGGTTATATAAGTCATATTTTCAACTATAAATATTCATTGGAATAATTCATATTTTCAACTATAAATATTCATTGGAAATATAAAAAGATTTCCTACATAATGTTTGTTTATTTATATTTTTTATACATTAAATAATTTAATTTATTTATGACACAATGATGATGTAGTAATTACCTTATTAATGAAATATTAAAATAATTGATATTATAAATATCCTAATAAATGTAAATTGAGACTTTTTATGAATTACACTAATTTTATAGGTTAATATGAAAATATAGGGTTGATTAAATGAATTTCTTTCGAAAAAATAGTGTTGTTATAAATTTAACAAAAAGAAAACATAAAATAGTGTTAAAATTGACATAAAATAGTTTTTATAAAAAATAATATATTATTAATTTATATTATATTCCTAAAAATATAAGGTTTTGAAAAAGGTCTAAAATAATATTATATATTTTATTAATGAACCAATTTATGTTCTCTGTAAATTTTATAGTAATTTTATTGACCATATAATATAAAAATACAAAGAGACATGGTAAATGTCAAACTAATTAACTAAGAGTTAAATCTAAAATATGAGGTTCATATAGTGACCCATACCTTTCTAAAACTTATTGGTTGAGTAGTTTTAGACCCATCACCACCTTAGCCTATAAATAAATTATTTTGGATCCATTAGAAACAGAAAATTATTTTATTATAAAATAATATTTCAATCTTTTCCAAAGGTTCCGCTCACCCCTCTTATAAAATGGCACTCCCCCTTCTCTCAAATTCACACCTTCAAAGCCATTTGGCTCGGCCAAAACCCTTCCCAAATATCTTCTCAACTATCCTCCCTTCATCCTAGAGGAATTATTTTGGTCAGAAAGCCAACCTAAATATCCCTTTTGATAAAATCAAAAGGAAGAACCCGAAGAAAAGGTAAATATTTCATCACCTCTTTCAAGTTCTTTTCTTCTTCCACTTATTCTTTCCTTGTTGTATTCATTCTAAAATAATAACTCCATTATATTATATATACTCTGATGTTATTATAAATATGTTACAACCATATTAATTATTCTATCTATCCTTTGAATGACATGTCACCATACGTGCGTACGTACGGATTACCGTCTCCACGTCGTGATGTAGTTGTTATTCAATACATTATTATTTGGATGGGTATAATAATGATTTGAAATTGATTTAAATAATAAATATAACATGATAATTACTAATTATATATGATATACCATACAATTATATATGATTTTAATATCAAAAGAATGATATTGTCGCTCGTGCGTACGTACGGATTTCCGTCTCCACGAACACGCTGAAATTCATTCCCCATCATAACCATTCAAGAATAATTTTCATTTGATGATTAAAAATAATGTTTAAAGACTTGATATCATTCTGGATATGAATAAGAAACATCCCATCCATAACAAACATGACTCACATATCAAATAATATAAAGGAAAACGAATCAGTTAACACCTGAAATGACGATAATACTAATATATCATTAACAAAGCATTATTAGAAGATCATATATGATATAATAATTATGTATATGGTTATTGTATAATTTAATAAAAATTATTTAACTATTATAAAGAAGTTTAACATACCCTCGACCATGGAAAATTACAAGGTAAGAGGTTTCTTATCTCACATTTAATTCTATGAGATTTCCATGGTTCTCCACTTATTTATTACATGTGGTGTATTATGTACTGAAATTTTATATATGTTATCATGATTCTATTTATATTCATGGTATTTTATGAATTATTTGTTGGTTATTAACTTTTTTTAAGATTACTCGATTGATTACAACGTGTTAAGGGGATTTCATCTCACTTTTTATTTCCATGAGATTCACACTGTATTGCCACTATTTCCTTTTGTGTGGTGTATGTACTAGCCATGATTGTATTCCTTGTGTAATATAATTTAATATATGGGTATTTAAAAATTCATTTAATAATCCTTCTTTCTTGGGGTGTATGTTTCGTGAGTCACCAAATCAGTAAGGGTTAATTCTACAATCTCTTCTTTATCCAAGGTTGTTTATATGTAATTATCTACTGGGACCTCTTTATCATCTACATCCATGTTTTTTAAAATATATTTCAAAACATTTTTACTATTTACTAGACAATGGGTTAAATTAAATTATACCCTTATTTGACCATATATGTTTTTGAAAGGAATATTTCCGTCCTTTTCCAAACAAGGTACTTTATAACCCTTTCAACAAAATTAAGGTTAGAATGTCTTTTTAACTTATATGGTGGGTGCAACTATTTTCCGTCGTTATAACTTCGTCAAAGCTTACATTACAATCTTATAATAATATTTTCAAAATAAATGTTTTCTTTATAATTATGTGACTCTTAAATGATTTCAAAATATAAAGATATATTTCTCTCAAATGGTTTTGATTTCATCTATGTCAACATCCTTTGATAAATTTTACACTTGTTTGAAGTTGATTTATTATGATAAAAATATTCTATATTGTATTTATGGTTTTGTGATATGTTTGAATATGGATGATTTATTTTTATTCCATTAATGGTTTATGGTTAAAGTATTGACATTTCATATGCTAGTTTTAATACAAATGTTTATGTTATATTTCAACCTCTTCTTAATATGAATGTGTTGGACTTGTATGTTCCGGGTTGGGGACCATTAAAAGTAAGCCCCCGGGTTAGAGTATTCTTATAGTAGACCCTCTGGGTTGGAGTCCAGTTAGAGAGGCTCTCTGGGTTAGAGTCCAGTTACAGAGGCTCTCCGGGTTGGAGTCCGATTACAGAGGCTCTCCGGGTTGGGGTTCGGTTACAATTAGCCCCTAGGTCCTGGCACGAGACCTTAATACATAAATTAAAGTTTGGTACTATACATTCCCTCATTAAGAAATTAGTTATTACATGTGATTATTTGACTAGTATAATATCCATGTGCATTTTAATATGGTAATTTTTGATTTATTTTTGCAATATTATGTTCAAGTTTATGTTTAAAAGGCTTTTTTTTATACATCTTGACTTAAAATTTTATAGCTTACACTAAATTATTTACCCTTACTGAGCATCTGACCTCACCCCTTTCTTATGTTTTATTTTCCCAGGATCCCAATAAGTATTTTATTTTTAATATTCAGGGTTAATCTAAGGGAACAATGGCATTCTCAAAGGATTTTTTTTGTGTTGTATGTTGGAAAGTGTAATATAATGTTCATGTATGTAATCTATTTTCCAAGATTGCTAAATAGATCAGTATTTCGGGACTTTATTCCTTGTAATTATTCTAGTATATTAAAATAATGCACTGACTCTGGGAATCTAGGGTCGGGGTGTTACACTCAGTCCAAACAAAAATCTTTTTTATTCATTTCAAACCTTATCCGTAGCTTTGATCGAAACGTTCAAGGTAATCTGAATGCTGATAATTGTCACAACCCCATCCCACCAAAGATGCCCCTCCTGAGCTGTAAATGGTGAAAGGGAGATAATGACCCCCGAGTCCCACCTCCTGTAGGCCCCGGGGTGGCGACTACCACCAAGGGTATGAGTTTTCACAAATAGGGGAGGCATTACCCTTTTTTGTTATTTAGGATCGGGAAATAGGACAAGTCAACCACCAAAAGGAAAAGAACCAGTGTATATAAATAAACCCAAACCAAGCCCACATGCATGTTTAAATAATTTTATAACAACATACAAGTACAAGAAATCTCAAAGTACAATACCAAAAGAAAACTAGTTACAGCAATAACAACAACTCCAACTGTCCGACTAGTAGGATCCCGCACGGACCTGGTAGTCCTCCTGGAAACCTGAAAGTAAACGTAGGCTGAGCATACAAGTATACTCAGTAGGGAAACCTAAATCTCTCGTGAACAAGTGGGGAGACATCCTAATGTCCCGTGAGAACAACAGAAGAAACCTAGCAAGGAATTCTATCCACCCAACCTCACCAGCCACACTCACAAAAAACACAAGCACAACAGGTAGTTGTATATAAGAAACAAGAGTATTGGGTACCCCGCACCATTTCCCTTTTGTTAGCTGCTCTTCCTAATGGAGAACGTCCTGATGCTGCCACACTCTCCCCACCCGCACACACCTGGGCCTCACTACCACGTATCCCGCCCACACACACATGGGCCTCACAACCACGTATCCCTCCCGCACACACCTCGGCCTCACAACCACGTATCCCACCCGCACACACCTGGGCCTCACAACCACGTATCTCGCCCGCACACACCTGGGCCTCACAACCACGTATCCTGCCCGCACACACCTGGGCCTCATCCCAAAGATTCTTGGGAAACAGTAGAACCTACCTGAAGAGTATTGGGCTAAAACCACCCCAATCAAAACCTACCCGAAGAGTCTTAGGTGTAAGTTCGCCTCAAGACATCACATCCTAGGGGAGAAGGAGCATTAAGGAGCTAGTAACTAAGGGAAAAACACCCTATCCCATGAAATGGGAGTGTTCGGCACTATGTGCTCAACATGGGTGGGGTTCGATAAAACACAAAAGATACAGATATATATATTTACCAACCACACAACACAACCTATGGCTTCTAAACAGAGAATCTAAGCATGTGCCTCGGTACTGCTACTACAAAGAATGCATACAACAAGCAACCCCAACCCCATTTAGTTTTTCACATTTCAGCAGAATTAGTTTATTTAGTTCCTTAACTACTAGGAAACTATCCACAACCAACCACATCAATCATTCGTAAAACATAACCCTGCCAACCACAAATCAAGTTAGCAACACAACTAAGTCCTCTTATTAACCAACCAACCCCATTGATTATTAAACCTGTTCCATTACCATGACCCACCATTCATTAACTCTTCCACTTTTTGTTTAATAATCACAACTCAGAGCTCGTTCACATTCAAACCCATCCCTGGAGCCCCGCTGCCAACCACCATAACCACGACCACACCGAACCCGCACATCATCATCCCTTTAATACCATTTATCACAGCCTCGCTGCCCACCCTATCCACAAAAACCCACAAAACACCCCCATCATATGCCACATAACCAAGCCAACACCCACATGTTCATTATTCCATTTTGTTTAACAGGGGTGATCACACAAGGGTTCTAGATTTTAACAGCCAACTTTACGTGATTAACCAAATTCCACATTCCACAGAGTTCCATCCATAAGAAAATCTAGAATGAGAGGGTAACATTTAATTGCGTAAGAAAAGGCCCCTAACGACCGTGATTTTCCGTAGGCAGAAGCTCATTCAAATCACAACATAATATCACAGGATATAATGTAACAGCAATCACAACTTCCCATCCCCATTCTTTAACTAGTTATTATCTTTATTTAAAGGTTCAATTGTTCCTCATGAAAACAAGAGGATACCCACCCTGCATGATGCACAAATTAGAGAGACGAAGGTAAGATCCCTACCTCAACAGGTTCCTGATCGCAACGCTCCCCCGGATCAACCTTAGAAGACGTCCATCGGCATCCGTCACTTCTATCAGATCCCGGAAAAACCTACTCGGGTGGAGGTCAGAAAGTAAAGGCCGAAGGAAAGACAATAGATCCAAGCTCGGAAGCTTCGTCTCGTCGTTACGATCTCGTGGCCACTAACGAATCGGAAATCGGAGCTCGGATGAAGAATTTATGGAAGGAAGAGCCTCCGAGTCTCTTAAGAGAGCTCTGCTCAGAGGAGAGGGGAGTAGAGGTGTGTGTTGAAAAGGAGGAGGGGACCCCTCCTTTTATAGGCGTTAAAAGCAAAAGTACACAGCGTGTACTTTATGGTACACGGCGTGTACTCGGTTCTTTCACACGGTCTCCACGCGGCTTCCAACACAGCTCTGCGACCATTGACTAGTCAACACACGGTTTGAGGGTAACGCATATGCGGGGAAGGACTACACGACGTGTAGTTTGGACACACGGTGTGTACTCATTTATTTCACACGACAAGGACACGACTCCAACATGGCACATGGCCGTTGAATGGTAACGCGTACGTGGGGAGGGACTACACGACATGTAGAACTGGTCACACGGTGTTCACCCATTACTTCTCACAGCAAGGACACGGCTTGCAACACGGGGTATACCTGGAAAGGGATTACACGACGTGTACTCAAACTACATGGCGTGTAGTTTCAAAATTCTTGAAAGTGTGGGAAAAGTCCATCTTACCCTCTAGAACACTTCTTGACCTTATTTTTGACAAAGTAAATGGCCGGAGAGGTCCGGGCCATTACATCAAATACCTCTTAAAACATTCTCGTCCCCGAGAATTCAAAAACCAACCCAGAATAACCCAACAAGATACCTCTTAGGGTTCTCGTTATAATAGTAACCCAACCAAAAACCCTAATAATATGTGTTAGGAATTCCTTCTCCTATGTCGAGAAATTATCTGCTTTAGGCGGCATTGACTCGCCTGCACGGGTTTAATCGCATCCTCATTAATGCGTCTTGATTAAGAGTTAGGTTTTTCCCTTTCCCACACATCCAGACATGTTACACATTACCAGGGAACAAAGAAACAAAAGGTCTCACAACTGACAAGCCACGCATTCCATATATCAAAGGTACAGAGTACAACATCAACACAAAGCTCAGAAGAAAAATGGAAAAACACAAGTCAAAACAACTCCGGGTACTGAGCATGCATCTGGGTCTCCCGCTCCCAAGTGATCTCCTCGAGGCCACCATGCCTCCACAACACACAAACCAAGGGAATGGTTCGTCCATGGAGCACCTTCTATTTACGATCTTCGATTCTGACTGGTCGTTCCTCGAAGGTAGCGTCGTCTCCCATATCTAACTCTCCCCAGTCGATAACATGGGAGTCGCCGTGTAAGTACCGACGAAGCTGGGAGACGTGGAAGATGTCATGAACCTTCTCCAACTAAGGTGACAGGGCCAGCTGATATGCCACCTCGCCGACTCGCCTCAGCACCTCAAAAGGTCTGATGAACCTAGGTGTGAGCTTTCTCCCTTTCCCAAACTCCCGCTGCCCCTATCGAGGGGAAACCTTCAAGAACACATGATCTCCCACCTCGAACTCCAAGGACCTCCTCTGACGATCAGAATAAGACTTATGTCGGTCCTGAGCCGCTTTCATCCTCTCACGTACAGGCTAGACTTTCTCTATGGTGCTCTGCACTACCTCTAGCCCAAGATCACCTGTCTCACCAACCTATGCCCAGCAAATGGGTGAACGGCGTGTCCTTCCATACAAAGCCTCAAACAGTGCCATGCCAATAGTAGAGTGGAAGCTGTTGTTGTAGGCAAACTCTACTAAAGGCAAGTGTTGTACCCATGATCCTCTGAAATCCAGAACGCATGCTCGTAGCATGTCCTCCAATGTCTGGATAGTCCGCTACGTCTGCCCATCGGTCTAGGGGTGGAAAGCAGTGATAAGGTGTATCTGGGTGCCAAAAGCATGTTGTAACCCCCTCCAGAATCATGAGGTAAACCGAGTATCCTGATCTGAGACGATAGTCTTCGGGACTCCATGAAAACGTACCACCTCTTATACGTACCTCTATGCTAAGGTACTCACCGGGCTTGACTCCTTAATTGCTAAGAAGGGATATGATTTCGTCAGTCGATCCACCAACACCCAGATAGCATCATAACCACCCTGAGCTCTGGGTATTCATGTGACGAAGTCCATTAAGAGCCATCCCACTTCCACTCAGGGACATCTAAAGGATGCAACAAACCACCAAGAACACGGTGTCCAGCCTTCACTTGCTGACACACTAGGCATTTAGCCACAAACTCTGCCACTGCCCATTTCACCCCGGGCCACCAAAACTGATCCCTCAGGCCTCGGTACATTTTTGAAACACCTAGATGTACCGCCAAGGCTGATCTATGGAACTCATGGAGAACTCCCTCACGCATCGCCTCCAGAACAAACAACCTTCCATGGAAAATCATCTGATGTCGGTTGTCTTATGACCATCCTTCTGGAGTGTTCCCCTGATCGACACGATCCCGCATCACTTCTGCCTTGGAGTCCCCCCACTGAGACTCTTCCACCTGCTGCAACAAGGAGGATTACACCGTCATCTGAAACAAACAGCCTCTAACACCTTCTACCCTTGCATCCAAGTGTGAGGCAGCCAACTCTCCCATCGCCTTCCAAGCATCAGCGGATCCCCGAACTAATTTATGATGCGACTTCCTGCTCAGGGCATCAGCCACAACGTTGCCCTTGCCTTTAGTGTAAGAGATCTCAAAGTCATAGTATTGGAGAAACTCGACCCATCTCCGCTGCTGTAAGTTCAGGTCACGCTGGGAGAAGATATAATGCAGGCTCTTGTAATCTGAGAAGACCACAAAGCGCTCCCCAAAGAGGTAATGTCGCCACAACTTTATTGCGAACACTACTACTGCAAGCTTCAGTTCATGGGTGGCATAGTTACGCTCGTGAGGGCGCAACTGCCTAGACCGATAAAAAATCATTCCCTTCTTCTGCATCAGCACGCACTCTAGACCAAGGTTAGAAGAATCACAAAACACCTCATACAACAACCCTTCCTCTGGAAACCTGAGTACGGGAGCACTGACCAACTTCTCCTTCAGGTAGTCAAAAGCTTTCTGGCACTGCTCGCTCCATAGGAAGACCTGGTTCTTCCTCGTCAAAGCTGTCAAAGGAGCAGCAACTCGAGAGAAGTCTGAAACGAACCTCCAATAGTAACCTGCTAACCCTAGGAAACTACGAACTTCTGCCACGCTCTTGGGTACTGCCCAAGAAACAACTACCTCAACCTTCGATGGGTCCACCGATACTCCATGCTGAGACACCACGTGCCCAAGGAAGTGTACTTCTTGCGTCAAGAACTTACACTTTGACAATTTCCTGTAAAGCTGGTGGTGTCTAAGGACTTCCAAGACTCCCCTGATATGCTCAACGTGCTCCTCCTCTGACCTTGAGTAGATCAGGATGTCATCGATAAACACAATGATGAACCGGTCCAGAAACTCTCGGAAGACAAATTTCATAAGTCCCATGAACACAGCTGGTGCATTCGTAACTCCAAACAGCATCACTAAAAACTTGAAGTGCCCATACCTACACCTGAAAGCCATCTTCGAGATGTCACTGTCCTTTACCCTCAGCTGATGATATCCCGGTCGCAAATCAATCTTAGAGAACCAACCTGATCCCCTCAGCTGGTCGAAGAGATCATCTATCCTTGGAAGGGGGTAGAGGTTCTTGACTGTTACCTGGTTCAACCTTCGGTAGTCTATGCATAGCCTAAGACCACCATCTTCCTTTTTCACGAACAAAACTGGAGCACCCCATGGCGACACGCTAGGTCGAACAAAACCCTTCTCCATCAGATCATCAATCTGAATCCGCAACTCCCGCAACTCCAAAGGTGCCATCTGATAAGGTGCCATCGAAATCGGATGGGCACCAGGGTGTAAGTCAATCCCGAACTCAACATCACGTTGGGGGGTAGAGTCACAACCTCCTCGGGAAAAACATCGAGGAACTCCCCAACAACTTCCGGGACATCCATCATCTCTGTATCAGTTGGAACCAATGATAACCCTCCTAACAAAGAAAGGAGAGGATTTACACGCTGGCTTCCCGCCTGATAGCTCCTCTCGCCAACAAAAGATATGCGCGGCCCATCCACGTCGGAGAACACGACTCTTCTCCAGAAGCAGTCGATAACAGCACTAACAGAAAACAACCAGTCGATGCCTAGGACGACATCGTATGGCTGCATCTGTAACAGAAGAAGGTCCCCACTAGATTGATGTGGTCCCAACATCAGTCCACATCCTCGGCATACACAAGATACGCTGGTCTAGCCTCCAACTGGTGTACTCAGCACCAGTGGTATGGAAGGTCTCTCTACGTCTAGTCCCAAAGCATGGGATAGACCAGGTGCAAAAAAGGAGTTCGAGGCTCCTGAATCAAACAAAGCAGAAACAAGAGTGCTGAACAAAAAAATCGTACCTCGCACCACCTCTGGTCCTACTGGAGCTGTCAACTCTACTGCGTGCAACTGTCCATGCCCAGCTCCTCTGCCTCTCTAATGTCGTCCACCTCCCCGACCATGCCCTAGTCGAGGTCCCTGAGGAGCACCCTGAGGTCGACCTCCTCCTACAAAGTCTACCCTCGGAGGAGCATGGTCCTGCTGCTGCTGGAAGGGACTTGCTCGAAACTGGTGCTGCTGCGGTGGGCGTTGAACCTGCCCACCTCCACCGTACTGAGATCGGGTCGGGCACCGACTCTGAACGTACCCGAAACCTCCACAAGAAAAACACTTCGGTCCTGGGCTCGTGAAGAAAGGACGAGGACCCAAAGATCTGAACTGGAACTGCTAGGGCCTGCTCCCCACTAGCCTGAACTTGGAAGGTCCCGTCGCAGGAGACCTGCTGCTGACTGCCTTCCCCTTTGACGAACCTGGCTGGATCCCCTCTCGGGGTGCACCTCCCAGTGAGTGCATCCTCTCTACAACCTTTGCCTTCTTCTGTACTGCCATGTATGTCGGAAGGGTGAAGGGGGTGATAGCATACTGCAGCGAAGGACGAAGCGCCTCCTCCAAACGTCTCGCCCGAGACTCCTCATCCAGAAAGAGATCCGGAGCAAAGCGCAGGAGATCCTTGAACTTGATCCCCAGCTCTTGTACCGACATACTCCCCTGATAAAGGGATAGTAACTCCTGCCACTTCTCCGCCTTGATCATGGAAGAAAGGAATTCCTCTCGGAATTCCTTCTCAAAGTCATCCCATAGAACCTCTACCTCTATCCACTCTCCGAGGTAGAGCGTCCACCACTGTCGCGCCGCACCTCTCAGCTGACTGACTACTAGGGGAACCCAGTACTCCCTTGGAGCACATATAAAGGTAAAAGCGATCCCTAGCTCCTCAAGCCATCCCTCCTTCTCCATATCTGAAGTACTACCCTCGTACTTCTTGAGGATCTGCCGCTGGAAAGAAGGGAGAGTCTTCTTCCACTGGCTATCTTCTTCCCCTCGGTCAATCCTCAAATGATCGACCGCCTGAATCTGAGGGGCCTCGGCCGTCTGAGCCACCCAGGGATGATGTCCAGGTTCCATAGCTGTACGGTAAACAAGGATCGCCTAATCCCATGTAGTAAGGAAAAACTCAAGGTTTCATTTTATCGTTTTATTTCAATTTCTTTCCCAGAACACCCAAATCATGTAAAACACAATCATGATGATGCATGTACCTTCCCTAGGGTCTCTACCCTGTAATCAATGTAATCTCACTTGGTTGTCTGGTAGGCTCAGAGTCCTTTCATCGGATCCCGGGGGGCCCTAAAATCCCGTGTCCTAGCCCGTCTTCCCTGGCCTATGTCACGCACCAAGATTAACTAACACTGTTGCCCTACCATCCCATGAAATCCTCACTGTGCCTAACTCCAGACTCCATCCTATCTCTCAACCATCAGCTTTGATACCATTATGTCACGACCCCCTCCCACCAAAGATGCCCCTCCTGAGAAGGCAATGGTGAAAGGGAGATAATGACCCCCGAGTCCTGCCTCCAGTAGGCCCCGGGGTAGCCACTAGCAGCATGGGTATGAGTTTTCACAAATATGGGAGGCATTACCCTTTTTTGTTTTTTAGGATCGAGAAATAGGACAAGTCAACCACCAAAAGGAAAAGAACCAGTGTATATAAATAAACCCAAACCAAGCCCACATGCATGATTAAATAATTTTATAACAAGGTACAAGTACAAGAAAGCTCAAAGTACAATACCAAAATAAAACAAGTTACAGAAATAGCAACAACTCCAACTTTCCGACTAGTAGGGTCCCGCACGGCCCTGGTAGTCCTCCTGGAAACCGGAAAGTAAACTTAGGGTGATCATACAAGTATACTCAGTAGGTAAACCTAAAGCTCTCGTGCACAAGTGGGGAGACATCCTAATGTCCCGTGAGAACAACAAAAGAAACCTAGCAAGGAATTATCTCCACCCAACCTCACCAGCCACACTCACCAAAAACACAAGCACAACAGGTAGTAGTATATAAGAAACAAGATTATCGGGTACCCCACACCATTTCCCTTTTGTTAGCTTCTCTTCCTAATGGCGAACGTCCGGACGCTGCCACCCTCTCCTCGCCCACACACACCTGGGCCTCACTACCATGTATCTCGCCCGCACACACCTGGGCCTCACAACCATGTATCCAGCCCGCACACACCTGGGCCTCACAACCACGTATCCCACCCGCACACACCTAGGCCTCATCCCGAAGATTCTTGGAAAACAATAGAACCTGCCCGAAGAGTCTTGGGCTAAAACCACCCCAATCGAAACCTACCCGAAGAGTCTTAGGTTTAAGGTCGCCTCAAGCCATTACAGCCTAGGGGAGAAGGAGTAGGAAGGAGCTAGTAACTAAGGGAAAAACACCCTCTCCCATGAAATGGGAGTGTTCGACACTAAGTTCTCAACATGGGTGGGGTGAGATAAAACACAAAAGATACAGATATATATATTTACCAACCACGCAACCCAACCTATGGCTTCTAAACAGAGAAACTGAGCATGTGCCTCGGCACTGCTACTACGAAGCATGCATACAACAAGCAACCCCAACCCCATTTAGGTTTTCACGTTTCAGCAGAATTAGTTTATTTAGTTCCTCAACTATTGGGAAACTATCCACAACCAACCACATCGATCATTCGTAAAACATAACCCTACCATCCACAAATCAAGTTAGCAACACAACCAAGTCCTCTTATTAACCAACCAACCCCATTGATTATTAAACCCGTTCCATTACCATGACCCACCATTCATTAACTCTTCCACTTTTTATTTAATAATCACAACTCATAGCCCATTCACATTCAAACCCATCCCTACAGCCCCGCTGCCAACCACCATAACCACGACCACACTGAACCCGCACATCATCATCCCTTTAATACCATTTATCGTAGCCCCGCTGCCCACCCTATCCACAACAACCCACAAAACACCCACATCACATGCCACTTAACCAAGCCAACACCCACATGTTCATTATTCCATTTTTTTAACCGGGGTTATCACACAGGGGTTCCAGATTTTAACAGTCAACTGTAGGTGATTAACCAATTTCTACATTCTAGAAAGTTCCATCCATAAGAAAATTCAGAAGGATATGGCCACATTTAATTGCGTAAGCAAAGGCCCCCAACGACCGTGATTTTCCGTAGGCAGAAGCTCATTCAAATCACAACATAATATCATAGGATATAAAGTAACAGCAATCACAACTTCCCATCCCTGTTCTTTAACCAGTTATTATCTTTTTTAAAGGTTCAAGTGTTCCTCATGAAAACAAGAGGATACCCACCCCGCATGATGCACGAATTAGAGAGACGAAGGTAAGATCCCTACCTCAATAGGTTCCTGATCACAACGCTCCCCCGGATCAACCATAGAAGACGTTTGCTGGCGTCTGTCACTTCTGTTGGGTCCCAGAAAAACCTCCTCGGGTGGAGGTCGGAAAGGAAATGCCAAAGGAAAAAAAACAAGGGATCCAAGCTCCTAAGCTCCGCCTTGTCGTTACGATCTCGTGGCCGCTGACGGATCGTAAATCGGAGCTCGGACGAAGAAGTTATGGAAGGAAGAGCCTTCGAGTCTCTTAAGAGAGCTTTGCTCAGAGGAGAGGGGAGGAGAGGTGTGTGTTGAAAACGAGGAGGGCACCCCTCCTTTTATAGTCGTGAAAAGAAAAAGTACACGGTGTGTACTCAGTTCTTTCACACAGTCTCCACGCGGCTTCCAACATGACTTTGTGGCCGTTGATTGGTCAACACATGGATTGAGGGTAACACATACGTGGGGAAGGACTACATGACATGTAGTTTGGACACACGACATGTACTCATTTATTGCACAAGGCAAGGACGCGGCTCCAACACGGCATACAGCTGTTGACTAGTAACGCGTATGCGGGGAGGGACTACACGGCGTGTAGAACTAGTCACATGGCGTGCACCCATTATTCCTCACATAAAGGACACGGCTTGCAACATGGGGTATACCCAGAAAGGGAGTACACAACATGTACTCAAACTACACGGCGTGTAGTTTCAAAATTCTGGAAAGTGTGGGAAAAGTCCATCTTACCCTGTAGAACACTTCTTGTCCTTATTTTTGACAAAGGAAGGGACAGATAAGTCCGGGCCATTACAATAATTAAGAGACCTTCTGTGTTATCTTGGTTCAAGACTAGATCATCAAATAATTGGAAAAAGGAATCGAGTGTTCTTGCTCTGAATTCTCCAGTTAACCTCGATCTTATTGACCGTATTGTGGTATTAGAAAATTAATTAGACTCAAAATGGTTTATATCAATAAAGTCCTTTGTACTAAAGGTTATTCAAGACTAAGGTTGGTTAGATTGGTTTTCTTCAAATAAGAGACCATTTTACCTGAAGTTGGTTTATGAGTGTTATCAAAATCTAGAGTTCTAATTTAATAAATATAGTACATATTGGGTTAGAAGTAGTGTCAAAGGACATGTGTTCATATTTACTTAATAAAATGGGATAAGTGGTTAAATGTACCTCATGATGGAGTATTTGATGACTATCAAGGGAGAATTCTAGAATCTTGTTACTGGTTTATTTATAAATATTCCCTTGCTGTGATAATAAGAGAAGGAACAACAAGGAGGCCCATTGACTCTAAATTAAATGGAGAATGTTGGTTTCTATTTATATTCTTACAGCACATTCTTTTCCTAAGGAATGTAGAATTTTTAACACTAAGATACCAGGATGTTTATCTCTTATTTCTTATGATATAAGGCCACAACATTAAACTCTTCAAGTATTTAATAGTGTATATGTTAGAGATAGTAAGACTTATTCTAGATCAAATTTATTGATCTATCCTAAGATGATTTCTGTTATGCTAAATTCCAAGGGCCTAGTTCGATATGATGAAGCGTTTGAGGTCAATTGTGGTGGTTTCTATATAACAAGTGTTTTGTGCTCTAGATCTATGACAAGATAGAACCCATGGAAGAGATAATGGGTTGGATATTGTAGGAAATTATATAAAGTGTATAATACAATTCATTATCCTAGTATACCTAAAGATGAATTTGATCCTATTTTGGAACCCGATGAGGTAGTGCAGTACTCTGATAAAGAGAATCAAGAGTTATTTTGAAGAATAAGAAGAAAGGGATCAATCTATTATGATGGTAGTGATCCTGATATGTCTCCCAAAGCTTCTCCATTCATTAATTGAGCTCCTAGTCCACCTAGTAGGTTTCCAAAAGGATGAAAATTCATTAAAACTAATGAAGAAGATACTGAGGTATCTGGGGAAGATCAATACAGAAGTTATAAGTCAATTAAAGTTTATGATTATGATAATTACAAAGAAGAAGAAAATAATGAAAAAGATAGTAATGAAAAAGAGTCGACAAATGATGGAAGTGATGATGAGACTGATTCTATACTTGATGATTGAAGTGGAAATATAAAGGGGTAATATATATAACTTCCTTTAGATTTTCAGGTTTCATTTGTTGAGGGGGATAATTCTCCATCACTATAGACTCTTCAGGATGATCCAGCTATAGATCTTATTGAGGCCTGTTCAGTTTCCACAGTTCAAGAAGTTTTAGATTCTATTATGGATGAGCATATGAGTAATATAGCTACTATGAGAAAGAATGTTTCTAAAAAATAAAAGGAGTTATTAGAAGAAGAGTTTGTAATTGAACTAATGTTTTATGTTCAAAAGTATTATTTGGATGAAAAAGTGGAAAGTAAATCCACATCTAGTGATGATCAAAGAGATGTTGAGATGAAAGATGTACCCACTATTGATACTCAGTTAGAAGTTGAGCCAGTCAGTTTTGTACTCTCAGTGGCTACTCATAGTTCAAAAAATTAGAGGAATCATGAATTTTTATTTGTTTCTTCTAGTGTGGTTCTTTCTCCCATAGTTTCTATTTCTAAGAGCTGGGTTGACATTATAGAATAGGAGTGGGAAAAGATATCTGCTGGTCCAAAGTTCCCTTTATGGATTGATAAACTTAAATCAATTTGTAAGTTGATCCTAAGGGATCCTTGATAGCTCAGGTTGATATTTAAAGACTTCTTGAGAATTTAAGATCATTGAGACCATCTATATCTGATCTTTATCTAACTCCTGCAGTTTTTCCCTTGGATATTGTCACTCAAGCTGACTTAAAAGTTTTCAGTGAAAAGTTGATGACTGAGTTCCACAAGTGTTAAAGGTAGCAATCCCCTCTCTTTAAAAATCTTAGTGAAGAAGATGCTCATAATTTTTTAGAGTTGGTTTTTATTAATATTCAACAAAATATGATGCATCACATCTAAGAAATTGATGTTGAAAATGGAACAATAATAAGTGATCTATAATCTCTTAAATCATTGGTTGAGGAATAAAAATCTGAGTTTAGATGTTATTTGAATGGTATTCTTAAAATTCTTACAAAAACGTCCTCAAAATATTCTATTCCTTCTTCTCCAACTTTGGATGTTGATCAGACAAGAACCATTGTACGAGAAGAAGTTGTAGTTGCATTTAGTTTCCCTTCTAGTCAAGTTCCTATAGTTTCTTTGGAAATTCTTTGAAAGTTTGAGAAAGGAATTAATCATGATCATATGATGATCAGAAAATATTCCAAGGATATGAATGCTGAAAGTGAGACTATTACAAAGACTATCATGTTATATCTCTTGAGAATCTATACCAAACTTGCTATGGATTCCCATTTAAAATACTTGTTTGGGAATTTTAGATTCCATATAGTGACTCAAACTTTCAGAGATAATGTTAAGAAACTTAAGGAACTCACTCCTGCTCCTCAATCCTTTATATAGAACAAGTATGATTTTAATAAGGCTATGGAAAAGGGAGGATAATTTATTATGTATTTTATCAATCTCCTAAAGCCTTATATGCAGGTTCAAACTGCAGTAGTTGTAGATTCAGATGCCTCTCCCATTCCTTCAACACCTACTAGACTCACTGATGGACCTGTGTACCCTTCACCTCATCCAAAATATCATTCTTAATTTGTCACCAATACTTTTGAACCATTACCTCCTCGAATTAAACCTTTTCCCATGACTCCTACTGATGTACTCAGACAATTTTGGCCAGTTATCTATAGATAGTTACATTACTCCAGCACATAAACTTCTCCCATAGTACCAACAACAATTCCCAGGTCTTTAACCTCTACTCCTAGCACTTCTGATAAAGGGAAAGAATTTATGGACCCTTCTACCAATGTTTAACCTTTTTATTTTGTTGGATTAGTCTCTAATGACTTTGATGGGATCCAGCTTGTGATAACTTTATGATCATCCCTTTGAATATATTTCTTACATTTTATTTTGAATTATTTTTCCTATTATCTTCCATTCCACATATCTTAAGTTGATCTTATTTACCTTTTTAATAATCCCTAAATGGGGATATGTTTTATGGAATACATACTTTTCTATATTTGAAATAATTTTTGGGATTTTTTTTACTCTCATTTCTTACTTTTTACTTTATTTTGGTACTTTCGTATATTTATTTTTGATGCTATCCATTTTACATTTTTCATTAGAATATGTTCTTATCTTTGATTCAATTTTATTATTGTATCTCTCATACCTTCTCCACACACTTTGCATGATAAGCCTTTATTTACTCTTCTGAAATACATTTGACAACTTTTTTTAAAATTTATAGTATTCTTTTTATTCCATTATTTATGATCATCAAAGGGGGAAATATTGTTGACCTCTTGGTTTTAATGATCCCAAAATCATGCTTTTAATCATTCTAATAACTTTCATGTTTACCTACAAGAAATATATATTCTGAGAACATGTGATAAATTTTTCTAAGTATGATACACTGTTTATCATGACACACTGTTAGTAAAAATATTCCCTAAGATTGAGATACTTCCTGGATATCACACGTCAGACTGTCATGCCATTGGATTGAAGAATTGACTAAGTATGAGACACCATTTATCTATACATAGTCATGATTTTATGCCTTCAAAGCATAATTTTGGATAAGTATTAGATATCTCTAGATGACACACCATCCACATCACACTATCAAACTCATACACCTAACACTGAAAACATTCCTAAGCATGAGACACTGCTAGACCATACACCACTAGTAGAGACACCATTAGATTTTTGGAAATTTTTCTAAGTCTAAGTTACATCCAGAATAACATACCTTCAAATTAATGTACCATCAATATTATACCACTAGTTTCATATTTCCAAAACATGATACACCTCCAAATTTTAATACATCCTCGTCGTTTATATTACTCTACTTAATTTTTTAATTATATCATTATAATGTCTATATTTATTTAAGTTAATGATATTTACTATTTTATTTATTGTGACTTAAATATCCGATAGAATGTATGTTAGTAATAGAAGTATGAGGAAGAAACTCTTGATATTATCCTTGCTACTACAGCTGATAAAAGTGTAGCACACTCCATAGTGACAAAAAAGAGAGAACACTTGGAAGAAAAAATAGAGAAGCCTAAACTTCTAAAACATATCTAGCTTAACCTATTGAAAATTAAAATAGATGACTTTTTGATAGCTCTCAATGAGAAATCCAAACTGAATCATCACATTTAGTTCCTTATTTCAGATAGAAACACTACTGAAAATTGGGCCATTAGCGGCCGCCATTGGCGGTCGCTAAAGGCCTTTAGCGGCCGCTCAGCGACCGCCATTGGCGGTCGCTGAAGGCCCTCTGCCGGGCACCCTATAGCGACCGCCTATGGCGGTCGCTAGTATAAAAAAAAAAAATTAAATTTTTTTTTATTGAATTGAATATATAAATAAATAAATATATATATATATATAAATATTCATATATATACTATTAAATACAATATTTTAAATATATATATATATATAATATATTTTAAATGTTTTAATATATATATATAATATATATATAATATCAAATCATTGTGCTATAATAATTTAAAAACTTCGATTCAAGAAATAATCTCATTTCAGGTCTTTCGGAGCACGTTTGCTCCGAATTGGACCGCCGCACGCCGTTTTGGTATTTAATGGCGCCGGAAACGCGTTTCCGGCCGCCGCGGTCAAACGGCACCTCCTAATGAGGTTCCGTCTGGACGACCATTTCACAATTCACGCCCCGGATGTTGTCGTACGGTTTCATGGCATTCGGAGGTCGTTCGGGTGGTTTTGACCCCCCAACGCGCCATTTCAGCGCACGCCGCGCTGCTGAAAAGGACACAATCGGACGTGCCGCGCGCACCGCACGTCCGATGGACGTGCGGCCTCCTCCTGAATCTCAGGAATAATATTTCTATCGGCCACGTGCGGTTTCAGGTCCTTCGGAGCACGTTTGCTCCGAATGGGACCGCCGCACGCCGTTTTGGTGTTTAATGGCGCCAGAAACACGTTTCCGGCCGCCGCGGTCACACGGCACTTCTGAATGAGGTTCTGTCTGGCTGACCATATCACAATTCACGCCCCGGATGTTGTCGTACGGTTTCGTGGCATTCGGAGGTCGTTCGGGTGGTTTTGACCCCCCAACGCGCCATTTCAGCGCGCGCCGCGCTGCTGAAAAGGACACAATCGAACGTGCCGCGCGCACCGCATGTCCGATGGACGTGCGGCCTCCTCCTGCATCTCAGGAATAATATTTATATCATTCCCGTGCGGTTTCAGGTCGTTCAGAGCACGTTTTCTCCGAATTGGACCGTCGCACGCCGTTTTGGTGTTTAATGGCGCCGGAAACGCGTTTCCGGCCGCCGCGGTCAAACGGCACCTCCGAATGAGGTGTCGTCTGGCCGACCATTTCACAATTCACGCCCCGGATGTTGTCGTACGGTTTCGTGGCATTCGGAGGTCGTTCGGGTGGTTTTGACCCCCCAACGCGCCATTTCAGCGCGCGCCGTGCTGCTGAAAAAGAGACAATCGGACGTGCCGCGCGCACCGCACGTCCGATTGACGTGCGGCCTCCTCCTGCATCTCAGGAATAATATTTCTGTCATTCCCGTGTGGTTTCAGGTCGTTCGGAGCACGTTTGCTCTGAATTGGACCGCCGCACGCCGTTTTGGTGTTTAATGGCACCGGAAACGCGTTTCCGGCCGCCGCGGTCAAACGGCACCTCCAAATGAGGTGCCGTCTAGCCGACCATTTCACAATTCACGCCCCGGATGTTTTCGTACGGTTTCGTGGCATTCGGAGGTCGTTCGGGTGGTTTTGACCCCCCAACGCGCCATTTCAGCGCGCGCCGCGCTGCTGAAAATGACACAATCGGACGTGCAGCGCGCACCGCACGTCCGATGGACGTGCGGCCTCCTCCTGCATCTCAAAAATAATATTTCTATCGTTCCCGTGCGGTTTCAGGTCCTTCGGAGCACGTTTGCTCCGAATTGGACCACCGCACACCGTTTTGGTGTTTAATGGCGCCGGAAACGCGTTTCCGGCCGCCGCGGTCACACGGCACCTACGAATGAGGTTCCGTCGGGCCGACCATATCACAATTCACGCCCCGGATGTTTTCGTACGGTTTCGTGGCATTCGGAGGTCGTTCGGGTGGTTTTGACCCCCCAACGCGCCATTTCAGCGCGCGCCGCGCTGCTGAAAAGGACACAATCGGACGTGTCGCGCGCACCGCACGTCTGATGGATGTGAGGCCTCCTCCTGCATCTCAGGAATAATATTTTTGTCGTTCCCGTGCGGTTTCAGGTCGTTCGGAGCACGTTTTCTCCTAATTGGAGCGCCGCACGCCGTTTTGGTGTTTAATGGCGCCGGAAACGCGTTTCCGGCCGCCACAGTCAAACGGAACCTCCAAATGAGGTGCCGTCTGGCCGACCATTTCACAATTCACGCCCCGGATGTTGTCGTACGGTTGTGTGGCATTCGGAGGTCGTTCAGGTGGTTTTGACTCCCCAACGCGCCATTTCAGCGCGCGCCGCGCTGCTGAAAAGGACACAATCGGACGTGCCGCGCGCACCGCACGTCCGATGGACGTGCGGACTCCTCCTGCATCTCAGGAATAATATTTCTGTCATTCTCGTGCGGTTTCAGGTCGTTCGTAGCACGTTTGCTCCAAATTGGACCGCCGCACGCCGTTTTGGTGTTTAATGGCACCGGAAACGTGTTTCCGGCCGCCGCGGTCACACGGCACCTACGAATGAGGTGCCGTCTGGCCGACCATTTCACAATTCACGCCCCGGATGTTGTCGTACGGTTTCGTGGCATTCAGAGGTCGTTCGGGTGGTTTTGACCCCCCAACGCGCCATTTCAGCGCGCGCCGCGCTGCTGAAAAGGACACAATCGGACGTGCCGCGCGCACCGCACATCCGATGGACGTGCCGTCTCCTCCTGCATCTCAGGAATAATATTTCTGTCGTTCCCGTGCGGTTTCAGGTCGTTCGGAGCACGTTTGCTCCGAATTGGACCGTCGCACGCCGTTTTGGTGTTTAATGGCGCCGGAAACGCGTTTCTGGCCGCCGCGGTCAAACGGCACCTCCGAATGAGGTTCCGTCTGGCCGACCATTTTACAATTCACTCCCCGGATGTTGTCGTACGGTTTCGTGCATTCGGAGGTCGTTCGGGTGGTTTGACCCCCCAACGCGTCATTTCAGCGCGCGCCATGCTGCTGAAAAGGACACAATCGGACGTGCCCCGCGCACCACACGTCCGATGGACGTGCGGCCTCCTCCTGCATCTCAGGAATAATATTTTTGTCGTTCCTTGCGGTTTCAGGTCGTTCGGAGCACGTTTTCTCTGAATTGGACCGCCGCACGCCGTTTTGGTGTTTAATGGCGCCGGAAACGTGTTTCCGGCCGCTGCGGTCAAATGGAACCTCCGAATGAGGTTCCGTCTGGCCGACCATTTCATAATTCACGCCCGGATGTTGTCGTACGGTTTCGTGGAATTCGGAGGTCGTTCGGGTGGTTTTGACCCCCCAACGCGCCATTTCAACGCGCGCCGCGCTGGTGAAAAGGACACAATCGGACGTGCCGCACGCACCGCACGTCCGATGGACGTGTGGCCTCCTCCTGCATCTCAGGAATAATATTTTTGTCGTTCCTGTGCGGTTTCAGGTCGTTCAGAGCACGTTTGCTCCGAATTGGACCGCCGCACGCCGTTTTGGTGTTTAATGGCGCCAGAAACGCGTTTCCGGCCGCCGCGGTCAAACGACACCTCCGAATGAGGTGCCGTCTGGCCGACCATTTCACAATTGACGCCCCGGATGTTTTCGTACGGTTTCGTGGCATTCGGAGGTCGTTCGGGTGGTTTTGACCCCCAACGCGCCATTTCAGCGCGCGCCGCGCTGCTAAAAAGGACACAATCAGACGTGCCGCGCGCACCGCATGTCCGATGGACGTGAGGCCTCCTCCTGCATCTCAGGAATAATATTTCTATCGTTCCCGTGCGGTTTCAGGTTGTTCGGAGCACGTTTGCTTCGAATTGGACCGCCGCACGCCGTTTTGGTGTTAATGGCGCCGGAAACGCGTTTCCGGCCGCCGCGGTCAAACGGCAACCTCCGGATGAGGTGCCGTCTGGCCGACCATTTCAAAATTCACGCCCCGGATGTTTTCGTACGGTTTCGTGGCATTCGGAGGTCGTTCTGGTGGTTTTGACCCCCCAACACGCTATTTCAGCGCGCGTCGCGCTGCTGAAAAGGACACAATCGGATGTGCCGCGCGCACCGCACGTCCGATGGACGTGCGGCCTCCTCCTGCATCTCAGGAATAATATTTTCTATCGTTCTTGTGTGGTTTAAGGTCGTTCTGAGCACGTTTGCTCCGAATTGGACCGCCGCACGCCGTTTTGGTGTTTAATGGCGCCGGAAACGCGTTTCCGGCCGCCGCGGTCAAACGGCACCTCCGAATGAGGTTCCGTCTGGCCGACCATTTCAAATTCACGCCCCGGATGTTGTCGTACGGTTTCGTGGCATTCGGAGGTCGTTCGGGTGGTTTTGACCCCCCAACGCGCCATTTCAGCGCGCGCCGTGCTGCTGAAAAGGACACAATCGGACGTGTCGCGCGCACCGCACGTCCGATGGATGTGCAGCCTCCTCCTGCATCTCAGGAATAATATTTCTGTCGTTCCCGTGCGGTTTCAGGTCGTTCGGAGCACGTTTGCTCCGAATTGGACCGCCGCACGCCGTTTTGGTGTTTAATGGCGCCGGAAACGCGTTTCCGGCCGCCGCGGTCACACGGCACCTACGAATGAGGTTCCGTCTAGCCGACCATTTCAAAATTTACGCCTCGGATGTTGTCGTACGGTTTCGTGGCATTCGGAGGTCGTTCGGGTGTTTTGACCCCCCAACGCGCCATTTCAGCGCGCGCCGCGCTGCTGAAAAGGACACAATCGGATGTGCCGCGCGCACCGCACGTCTGATGGACGTGCGGCTCCTCCTGCATCTCTGGAATAATATTTATATCGTTACCGTGCGGTTTCAGGTCCTTCGGAGCACGTTTGCTCCGAATGGACCGCCGCACGCCGTTTTGGTGTTTAATGGCGCCGGAAACGCGTTTCCGGCCGCCGCGGTCACACGGCACCTCCGAATGAGGTGCCGTCTGGCCGACCAATATCACAATTCACGCCCCGGATGTTTTCATACGGTTTTGTGGCATTCGGAGGTCGTTCAGGTGGTTTTGACCCCCCAACGCGCCATTTTAGCGCGCGCCGCGCTGCTGAAAAGGACACAATCGGACGTGTCGCGCGCACCGCACGTCCGATGGACGTGCGGCCTCCTCCTGCATCTCAGGAATAATATTTCTATCGTTCCCGTGCGGTTTCAGGTCGTTCAGAGCACGTTTGCTCCGAATTGGACCGCCGCACGCCGTTTTGGTGTTTAATGGCGCCGGAAACGCGTTTCCGGCCGCCGCGGTCAAACGGAACCTCCGAATGAGGTGCCGTCTGACCAACCATTTCACAATTCACAGCCCCGGATGTCCCCGGATGTTGTCGTACGGTTTCGTGGAATTCAGAGGTCGGTCGGGTGGTTTTGACCCCCCCAACGCGCCATTTCAGCGCGCGCCGCGCTGCTGAAAAGGACACAATTGAACGTGTCGCGCGCAGTACGGGGGTGCGGGGGGTTGTACGGGGGTGCGGGGGGGGGGGGGGGGGCTGTACGGGGGTGCGGGGGTGGGGGGGGGGCTGTACGTGGGTGCCGGGGGGCAGTACGGGGGTGCGGGGGGGGGGGGGCTGTACGGGGTGCAGGGGGATGTACGGGGGTGCGGGGGGGGGGGGGGGGGGGGGGGGGCTGTACGGGGGTGCGGGGGGCTGTACGGGGGTGCGGGGGGCTGTACGGGGGTGCGGGGGGCTGTACGGGGGTGGCGGGGGGGGGGGGCTGTACGGGGGTGCGGGGGGTAGTACGGGGGTGCGGGGGGCTGTACGGGGGTGCGGGGGGTTGTACGGGGGTGCGGGGGGGCTGTACGGGGGTGCGGGGGGGCAGTACGGGGGTGCGGGGTGCGGGGGGGGGGGGGCTGTAACGGGGGTGCGGGGGGGGGGGGGGGGGGGGGCTATACGGGGGTGCGGGGGGGCTGTACGGGGGTGCGGGGGGCTGTACGGGGGTGCGGGGGGCTGTACAGGGGTGCGGGGGTCAGTACGGGGGTGCTGGGGGGGGGGGGCTGTACGGGGGTGCGAGGGTGCGGGGGGGGGGGGGGGGGGCTGTATGGGGGTGCGGGGGGGCTGTACGGGGGTGCGGGGGGCTGTACAGGGGTGCGGGGGGTCAGTACGGGGGTGCGGGGGTGCGGGGGGGGGGGGGATGTACGGGGGTGCGGGGGGGCTGTACGGGGGTGCGGGGGGTTGTACGGGGGTGAGGGGGGTCTGTACGGGGGGTGCGGGGGCTGTACGAAGGTGTGGGGGGCTGTACGGGGGTGCGGGGGGCTGTACGGGGGTGCGGGGGGGGGGGGGGGGCTGTTGGAATTAGTTCGACTTTTTCAAATGTAGAATCATTCAAGATTATCCGATCAAAAACTCAATATGTGTATAAAATATTTAAAAGACCACCATGGATGGTAATAATGCATTACTTAAATGAATAAATACAGTACATCAATGTTAACCCTACCAGTAAAAACACAAAACATATCTCGTGAAAATATGGTGCGTCACGCGTTGTCATCACTGCTACCTCCTTCTGGTGGGCCAGGTGCCTACAACAAATAAACATTATAAATATTTTAATAACAAAAATAATTTAAATTAAATAAATAAATACAGTATATACCTGCATCGTATGATCCCCTGTACCATCAGCTCGACGCACATATTCCCGCAGTGCTCTAACCTCAGCTGTCAATTGCGCATTTGTCTCCTCGGAAGCGCGCAGCCGTGCCTCAAAATCTGACATCTGCTGTGTCATATGAGCAACAACAGGACCGACAACCGCAGCGCGTGACACTACAGAACGAGGAATCCCTGCTCCATAGGTCAAACTATAGCCATGCCCGTCCCGACCAATACTGCGATGAAAGATCTCATCCCGTCGCATGGGAAGCTGTCGCTGGTCCTCTGGCAGATGCTCTAACTCAACATCAAATGGAGCCTGTGAAATATTTAAATATATATAAATATATATATGTTAATATATAGATTTATGTAATTATTGGTAAGTACAGACACTTACTATCAATGCTGCAACCTCTGGATCATTGCGATCACGAGTCCTTATCCACACCGACATTTTATCAGTTGCTTCACCTTGCCCTCGCAACTGTATATTAAAAGAGTATAAACACAAAACCATATTAATTAATAAATTAAAAAATGAATAATATATACCTCATGTCGCATCTGAGACACGTGACGAGTCCTGAGCCTGTGAGCTGGTCCCTGCAACGCTCGATTCTCCGAATGGCGTGTTGACACCTCCTACATTCAATTCATTCAAATTTCAAACAAATCACATATTCTTGAAAATATATATACAAAAAAATAATTAATATACAAACCGCAACACCCTCAGTAGACCAATATGCAACCAAGTCACGCCACTGAGCCGGGAGGACACCTCTCGGGACTTTTTCCAAAATGTCAAGGGCACCCACATTTGGTACCCAGTGGTCCCTCTTCACTTTGCCTTTATAATCTTTCCACATCTTACGGCATTTTCTCATACAAACGGGCCGAAACTCTTCAGGGCATACTTTAAAATTTTGCTATAAAGAAAATAATCAAACATATTAGTATTCTTTATAAATAGAAAATAAAGTAAAATTATTTTCTTACCTGAACCTCCCTCCATAGACGATCTAATGTGTCCTGAGGGATAGAAGCCCAATCACGCGTGGTCAATGGAAATCGATGTGGGTCACGTATGATATGACCCATCTGACGAATAAATGCTGGGGCATTCGGTCCCACAGGATGAAATACCTCATCAAATGAAACATCTATCGTCGTGTCAGAATTCCATGATAATATGCCATGACCAGGGCCTCTCCTGCGAGAGGAAGAAGCAGCTGAGTCTGATCCTGTTGAAAACAATTTTATATATAAATTGACAAATGTTATATATATATATATATATGTCAATTACATAAAAAATATAGACAATGACATTCAAACATACCTCGACCCTGAGACGTAGATGCCTCAGATGGATGATGTGGATCTTCTGCCTCTTCCCCTGACATGTCTGCAGTCATAGAAAATATCAGTAATGAGTCCAAAGTGTTTAAAAGATAAATTGGATTGTTCTTAATAAATAAAACTTGTACAACTGTTAATCAAACAAAAAATGGATTGAATAATTAGTTGTGAATGAATTTTAAAGAATCAGAAAGTTAATCAACCTAAATATTTTTGACTGAATTAACTTACAAAAGTGAGGATTAAAACTTATAAGGATTTATAAAATGATTAGATAATTTATGATATCCTAGGACATTCTACTGAATAGCGGGAAAACAATTATACCTTTCATTAAGCATGCAAATCGACCGTTTCTCCTTCAACAGCTGCTCTGACCCAATAAATATCTTCTTCATGTTGAACTACGGTATGTTGATCAAGTTGTTGGTAAAAAAACGGAACAGTCTCGGGTTCATCTTCTTCAAATAAAAACACTCCTCGCCGAGACATTTTGACAACAACTTGCCAACTTGGATCTGAAGGCAAAGTAACGAAGAATACTTGTTCCTCTTGTGATGTCAAAATGAAAGGTTCATTCTCAACTCGTTCATTATTTCTGTATAACATATAGTTAAAATTCACCAATGAAAACTGATATTGATCGACTTTACATCCACGCACTAGATCAACCCAATTACACTTTAACAATATGTACTTCAAACCGTGTGTGTATACAACTTCAATGATGTCTATCAATTGACCATAGTAATAACCAGAATCGACAAAGGGACAACCGATGACACTGTTTTGTGTTGCTCGTTTATCGTCAACATCTTTAATGCGAAATCGAAAACCATTAGCATCAATAGCTTTATAACGACGAGCCGTTATAGATGGACCCTCAGCCAGTTGGATAAATACTTCAGGTAGCGTGGGGTCCCCTAACTCCCTCAGCTTACGAACCTACATAATTTATAAAAATCAATACTGATATATGTAGAAAGAATTAGTTTAATACTTCACTCATAATGAAAATAAATTTATACATACATAATCCTTGAACCAATCATGAAATGCCGCATAATGAGATTGTTGAATTTGCAACTCAGTCGCACGATGCATCTCTTCTTTTATCTCATTAATGTGTTTCCTGCAAATGATTACGCGATGTTTAAAAGATCAACTTATGCAAACAAAACATGTAAAAGTTATACAAGCACATTGATAAGATACTTACTGCATTAATGGTGCAACTGATGGAGTATTGAACAAGATATATCGATGTGCTTGTATCCACTTGATGTTGTCCATATCAAATGTGGTTCCTTCTCCAACTGGACCATCATGAATCCGAGAGGGCTTATCTAATTTTGTTTCAACATCCGTAAGATATTATGCACAAAAGTTAGTACACTCATCCATCAAATAACCATTGGCTATTGATGCCTCTGGATGAGCTCTGTTGCGTACAAATCTTTTCAATGTACTCAAATACCGTTCAATAGGATACATCCACCTGAATTGCACTGGACCAGCAGCCATTACTTCATCAGTTAGGTGCACTGTCAAGTGGACCATAACATCGAAAAATGAGGGGGGGGGAAAGTTTCTCAAAGTGACAAAGCGTAAGTACAATTCGGTCCTGCAAACTTTTTAAATCACTCATTCGTTGATTTCTTAAACAAAGATGTCTAAAAAAATTACTCATCTCAATCAAGGGCTGGACAACATTGGGGGATAAACAATCACAAATTGCGATTGGAATCAACTGCTGAAGTAATATGTGATTGTCATGACTTTTCAACCCTTGCAATGTCTTGCTCGTCAGATTCACACACTTTGAAATATTAGAAGAGTAACCATCAGGCACCTTGACCATCTTCAAAATGGAAAGAAATGTATCTTTCTCCTATGTAGTCATCGAATACTGTGCAGTAGGCATATATGCCTTGTTTCCCTCAGCTAACTGTAAATGCAACTGTTTCCTTAAACCCATTTCTTCCAAATCACGGCGTGCATTAACATGGTCCTTTGACTTTCCACTGACACCTAAAATGGTCCACAATATGTTATCACAAACATTTTTTTCAATGTGCATGACATCCAAATTATGCCTCAACATGTTAGTTTTCCAATACAGAAGACTATAAAAAATACTTTTCTTTTTCCAATTGTGACTGCGCTGCCTACCCGCAGCACGAATATTACGAACTGGAGGAGCCACCAAATCCTGAATTTCATATACCGTGCGGATATTTTCTTCCTCAATCTGCGATAACATTTCGACTCCTGTCATGATCTTTGGTGCTGGGATGAACTCTCTAGAACCATCAAATGCCACTCTGTCCTTTCTGAACCTGTGCTGGGGAGGGAGAAAACGCCTGTAACCCATGTATGCCCATTTTTTGGAATGTTTAAGCCATACAAATTTTTTACTTTTATTGCAACAAGGGCAAGCAAATTCCCCTTTCGTACTCCAGCCTGATAAATTTGCATAAGCTGGGAAGTCATTGATTGTCCATAATAAAGCAGCATGCAGTTTGAACATTTCATTCGTTTCGCAGTCATAAGTCATCACCCCATCGCCCCAAAATTCATTCAACTCATCAATCAATGGCTGAAGGTAAACATCAATCTTATCCCCCGGACTTTTAGGTCCATCAATAAGAGTGGAAAGTAATATAAATTGTTGCTTCATACAAAGCCACGGAGGCAGATTATATGGAACCAACACCACGGGCCATGTGCTATGAGTTGCACCAACCATAGACTTGAATGGATTGAAACCATCTGCTGCCAATCCCAATCGGACATTACGAACATCTTTAGCAAAGTCGGGATGTCTCTTATCAAAATCCTTCCATGCATGAGAGTCTGCCGGGTGGGTTAACATGTCACTTTCATGAACTCTTTCTGCATTCCATCTCATTAAATTAGAAACTTTAGATGACATAAAAAATCTTTTCAACCTCGGTTTAAGGGGAAAGTAATGCATTTGCTTTACGGAAATCGGTTTCCCCTGTATCGCAATCTGACTTTGATGAGTCTTATTTCCCCTGTTCTCTTTCCACCTGGAAGCGCCACTAACCGTACAAATATCCAAATGAGCAGTTTCATTTCTAAACAACATACAGTTGTTTGCACATGCATCTATAGTCTCATATGTAAAACCTAAGTTCTCTGTCAACTTACGAGCATAGTAATACGACTCAGGAATCTTAGCGTCGACAGGAAGAACTTTTTTCAATAAAACCAAAAGCATGTCGAATGATGTGTCTGACCAATTATTCAAAGTCTTCAAATGCAACAACTCCACGATAAACGACAGTTTATTGTAAGAAGTACATCCAGGATATAATTCTGTTTTCGCATCATCAAGTACTTCATAAAACCTCCTCGAATCACGATCTGCACCAGAGCGAAGATTTATCTCACCGGTCTCAAGATTCTGGATGTCAATGCCTTCAGGATCAAACCCACGTACCATTTCAGTAAGCATTTCATGCATTGGATCAGTCATCCTTGCATCAACATCCATCTGAGCTGCATCTGTATTTTGATAACGAACATATTCTTCTCCATGACGAGTCCAACTCTTATAATTTTTCAGAAATCCATTAAAGAAAAGGTGCTCCCTCACAGTATCTCGTGTGAATTGATATCTGTTAGCACATTTTCTACATGGACAACTAATATAGTCACTTTCAAATCCTCTCGTGAAGTCAATAAACTGCATAATGCCATTGAAATATTCTCTAGACGTTCGATTTGGAAGATCAATACAACTCTTATCCATAATAATGTATGTATAACAAACATTTACACAATACTTATTACATTTACATTTTTCAAATCAACTATATTCAAAATAAATATTAACCATTTGTTTATGAACCATTGATAAAATAATAATGTAACTGAAAGCTCATGTTACCTGATTGAGCTACAAACCTGAAAGGGAGGGGAGCCGAAGGCGGTGCTGCGAGGGAGAGGAGGCAGCGAAGGGGAGCCGGAGCCAAAGGCGGTGCGGAAAGGGAGGGGACGGGCGGCGGCGGCGGCGGGGAGCTGGAGGAGAGGAGGCGGTGAGGGGATGGGGGACGGGCAGTGAGGGGGGGGGGGTGTCCGGGGTCGGGGGGGGGGGGGGGGGGGCTGTCCGAGGTGCGGGGAG
Source organism: Viscum album (assembly GCA_963277665.1). NCBI lineage: Eukaryota > Viridiplantae > Streptophyta > Magnoliopsida > Santalales > Viscaceae > Viscum > Viscum album. The sequence goes on from OY728146.1 coordinate 532,644,252, forward strand.
GGGTGTCCGGGGTGTCGGGGGCCTGTCAGGGGTGCGGGCAGGGGTGTTCGGGGTGCGGGGGTGTCCGGGGTGCGGGGGGGGGGGGGGGGCTGTCGGGGTTGCAGGGGGGCTGTCGGGGGTGCGGGGTGGGGTGTTAGGGGTGCGGGGGGCCTGTCCGGGGTGCGGGGGAGCTATCCGGGTTCGGAGGGGGGGTGTCCGAGTGCGGGGGGGGGGGGGGTGGTGTCCGGGGTGCGGGGAGGCGTCCGGGGTGCGGGGGGCGGTCCGGAGTGCGCGGGGGGGGGGGGGGGGGGGGGGGGCTCTCTGGGGTGCGGGGAGGTGACCGGGGTACGAGGGGAGGTCCGGAGTGCGCGGGGGGAAGGGGGGGGGGGCTGTCCGGGGTGCGGGGAGGCGTCCGGGGTGCGGGGGGCGGTCCGGAGTGCGCGGCGGGGGCTGTCCGGGGTGTGGGTGCCGTCCGGGGTGGGGGGGGGGGGAGGGCCGAGAGGCCAGAGGGCGGCGTCCGGAAGCCGGAGGGAAGTGACCGGAGGCCCGAGGGCGGCGGCCGGAGGCCCGAGGGCGGAGGGCGGCGGCCGGAGGGCAGGCGGCGGGGGAGGCCGGGCAGCGGGGGAGGCCGGGCGGCGGGGGAGGGGGGCGGCGGGGGAGGGCGGGCGGCGGGGGAGGGCGGGCGGCGGGGGAGGCCGGGCGGCGGGGGAGGCCGGGCGGCGGGGGAGGTCGGGCGGCGGGGGAGGGGAGGGCGGCGAGGGAGGGCAGCGAGGGAGGGAGGGGGTTAGGGCGGCCATCGGGGGGGATCAAGGTCGAGGGGGCGCGGGGGGGGGGGGGGGCGCAGAAGCCCCCTGTTTTTTTTTATGTAGGTTAGCGATCGCCATTGGCAGTCACTATTGTTTAGCTATAGCGACCGCCAATGGCGGTCGCCCGAGTCTGGGGGGCTTCAATGCCCCCTTTTCTAGTAGTGAAAAAACGATTTTTCACACTATTTTTTTGTATATTTTTGTAAGACTCAACTCAAGCTTCATTACTGAACCAAATAAAGAGTAAAAATATACATTACAAAAAACCAAGAATCTATGAAAACTATACTCCTAGATTTATCATTACTTTTTTATATTTTATCTCATTTGATCAGGGTGTTCTATATTCTATTTTATATACACACTATCTCCTACACTAAACTGGATGATACATGATATCTTGTCAAACTTTATTCTCCTTTGTTTTTTTCACAGATAAGAGTGGTAGAGGTCCCTGTGTGTCCTATTTATCTTTAACTTCATGAATAACTATGTAATAGTTCATGTGTGACCTAGATAGTGTTATCTGTTGTAAAATCTAATCCAGTTTGTGGATCATCAGTTTATATTTTATAAACTGGTTGGTGGTGGGTGATCACCAAGTTGAGAGGACTAAGTATTCAATTGAGACTGAACCACTTGTATTCATTATTCCACTATGTGTTTTTAACTTATTAACTTTGTTTTAAATTTGAAATTAAAAACTTTTTTAACTATAAACAAAATTTATACTTTTTTAGATTATCTTAATTTGTGTTCATATAGTATTTATTTAAGAAAAATGATTTCAAAGGATTCAATAATATTATATATATTATTCATTAGATACCTAATCAATCTTAAGATAAATATTTATAACTATTAATATATATCTCATACAACTTATTTTTGTAAGTTGGGATATTTTTGAATATTTTGGGGATTTTAAATAATCCATTTTTTATATAAATTTTTATTAGGTAGTGAATTCACCCCCCTCTTGAGATACTCACTCGGACCAACAATTAATATTTAATTCATTATAATATAATAACACCCATATATAAAATATACTAAGATTTTATTATGATTATTTTATAACATGAACCTATATATTGTTTCATTAAATTGGTAAATGACATTGTTGGTCATGTTTATGGTGGACTACCGCCTCACAAACCAGTGTTATTATTTTTCCATCAACAACTCTCATGGATGGTTATAATGATGGATTTAATGTTTATATATGATATTTATGATATTATTATACTTATTTAATAATTATATCACAAATAAATTCTTATATTCCAACCTGTTGGAAAACAATAATATCACTTGTGTGTAAGGTGGACTACCACCTGGCAAACTGATATGTTGTATTTTTCTGATTACCATTTTACATAGAATGTAATATGGATAAATTTAATTAATATATGTGATATATATGAAATAATTATTATTATATATGGTTAAATTAACATTTACTTTTTTTCATTCTATCCATTGTGAAAATGAATACAATGTTCACGCGTACGTACGGTCTACCATCTCCATAAACATTGTATATAGTTTTCTATCTCTAAATTTTATGGATTAATATAAATACACCTATAATGAATATATATGATATTAATATCATGGTTTAAAAAAGTTATATGATGTTACTATGCTCAAAGTAAGAGGACCAAATATACCAAATAAAAGCATACACGGAAAGCAATGCAGTTATTACTTGAAACATGATTTTAACAAGGAATTTTTAACAAATGGGTAATAAAATGTCATAATTAAATAATATATGGTGTTATATATATAATTATTGTAACAGCCCAAGATTTTATAAAGAAATATTCTTTTTAATTTTACTAATGTCTTGTGTTATACGCTACACCAAAAGGAGCTTGCACAACACGCATCCTTGACTTGCCTTGCATTACACGCAATCGCAACCTTCCTCGATAGCGTGTGTGGTACGTAATCCTGAGTTTCACGAAACAATGATATGCTATTAAAATATTATTAAAACTAGCCGTTATGAATAGTAATAACCACTTTTTGAAATCCAGTAAATCTTATTTTTCAAAATGAACTTTATTTTTGGATTCGGAGTATCGAATTTAGCCTAAAGTGAAATTTTGGTACTTTTCGGATAACTTTCATATTCTGATGAATAGTGAAAATTACTAAATTATAATTAAAAACAACCTTTTTAATCGAAATAATTAATAGTGATAAATCATTAATTTGAGTGGTTGTAAAGTATATTTAGAATATATTTTTACAATTTAATACAATGTTGGTCATTGGATGTAATTGCACATTTAAACCAGACATAAACAAGTGTCACTCTTTTGATAGATATTGTTTCTTAAAAACACGCTATTTGTTTTAACAGCGGGATTTAATTATAAAATTAATTAATGCAACTTTTATGTTATGAATTTGGTAAAATAGACTTCATTTTTGAATTCAGAATATGAAATATAGCTTGGGATGAAATTTTGGCATTATTCTGAAAAACATCAATTTTTGATGAATAGTGAAACTACTAAGTGGTAGGTTAAAAACTGAATTTTGCATAAAACTTAATTTTACCACTTCTGTGAATGGAATTTCAAAAATCCGAGAGACACGGTTAATATCAAGGACTAAAATGTGGTTCAATGAGATGAAAATAATTTTTTGGTGAATAGTAACTTTTTACTTTTTTACCGCGGTTAATAGTAAATAGGGTAACTAAGGGTAAATATGATATTAATATTACCCTAACACATGTCCTAATCCTATTGGACAAGTGTATTTCGACCAAAAACAAACTTAGGAATAAAATATGACCATTTAGGCCCACTTGGATTAGATTAGGACATTTATTATTAATTTATTTAAAGAAGGGTTAAAATAGTTAAAATCAAAGTTTAATAAGTAAATCATTTTTAATATGGGGTTATACATAAGATAAATTCGACTATAAATATCAACTAGAAAGCTAAAAAGATTTCCTACATGATGGTATTTTATTTGTAATTTTTAGACATCAAATAATATAGTTTATTTATGACACATAGATGATGCAGTAATTATCTTATTAATGAAATATTGACATAATTGATAATATAAATACCAAAATAAATGTAATTTAAGATTTTTTATGAATTCCACTAATTTTCTAGGTTACTATGATATATTAATGTTGATTTAATCAACTTGGTTCGAACATTTAATTCTGTTATGACTTTCACAAAAATCATATATCAAATAGTGTCAAAATTGACACAAAATAGTTTTTAAATCAAATATTATATTACTAATTGTTATTTTATTCCTAAAAATATAAGGTTCGGCCAAATGACTTAGATAAGGATATATATATTAATAATAAACAATTTGGGGTTCGTTTGGCATGTTATAGTAAGTGTATTAACCATATAGTGAAAGAAAACAAAAAGACACGGTAAAAGTTAAATTATTTAACTTAGAGTTAAATCTAATTGATAAGGTTTAAAATAATATCCAAACATGTCTAAATTTGATTGGCTGATGAGATTACAACCCTATCTCATCTAATCTTCGAATATGAGTCATTTTTGGATATTTTTAAGTGGGTTTAGATTTATTATAAATTAATATTTTTAAGAATTCCTAAGGTGCCCCTCTCCTCCCCTATAAAAGGACACCTCCTCCCCCTCCTCCTCACACCAATTTGAGCACTCAAGCTCGGCCAACCCCTGCCATTTTTCCTTCTCCACTTCCCTAGAATAATCCTAGAGGTCCTGGTCTTCTCCAAAGACCAATCTTAGTTCCTTAAGTGGAGGATTCAAAAAGGCGTTCCAAAGAAGAGGTAATATCCATTACCGATCTTTTCAATTTCTTTCTTCTTCAACTTCTTCTTCTTTAGTTGTTTCATGATAAAGTAATAACATCAGTATTACTTACATACTGATATGTTATTATAAATATGAAACAACCCTAATTCACCTTCTATCCGTCCTACAGAAAAATGAAATCACCGCGCGTGCGTACGTACGGAATACCGTCTCCACGCCGTGGTGTAATCTATTTTCCACCATCACCTTACAAGGATGGGTATAATGGTGTAATCAGTAACTATATATGATTATTATTAAGTAATATTTATACTGAAATAATATATATATATACTCCAATACAATTCCACGATCATAGGAACGATATCATCACTCGTGCGTACGTACGGAATACCGTCTCCACGATGTGATGCGACTCGTTCTACATGATCTTCATTTCATAATGATTATATAAATGAATTGAATGAATGAATATGGTATATACTAAACTAATACCATTCTGGAAATGAATTATCTATAACCTAAAGATAAGAATAAGAATTTATTCGACAAAACACGCATAAGAACAAAAAGTTATAAAGACCCGAGTAACAAGTAACATTGAAATATTACTAACAAGAAGCTAATAATATGACCATATATGATCTCATATCAATATGTATGATTCTGGAATAAGTCAATAACATTATTTAAACCATTATACAGGAGATTCGGACACGAACAAAGCAAATCGGACCTAAGGTAAGGGAAATATCACAATCTCATTTTTATCCGAGATTGTTTATTCGTAAGTATTTACTGGGGTGTATTTTATCATCCACATCCATGTTTCCTCAATATGTAATATTATTTCCATTCACCTAAAATTGTCTAAAACCTATTTTACCCTTAGGTGAGTTTTTAGTAAAGAATATGAAAGGAATCTTTTGTTGTTTTTCCGTACGAGGTACTTTTTGACTTTTCCGACAAAAGTACGAAGAATGTTTTTTTTAACTTATACGGCATGAATGGATTTTTAAAACATTGTTTCCAAGAAGCTTCCTTTACAAGTTTTCAAGTTTATTTTTAATCAACTTCTTTTATTTTAAAGTTGTATGACATGTTATGAAAGGAAAAATGTTTTTGAAGAAGAAAGGATATTTTCCTCAAGAATGGAGTTCAAGTGTTTTATCAAAATTATTTTCCATCTAAGATAATAAAGGGTTCTGTTTTTATCCCTATTATTAAATTGATTTGATCATGTTGTGATGGAATTATTTTTATGAATTCCTTTATCTTATATGAATTGTTTTATAATGTCATGTTAAGAATCCCATTTTTATTACATGGGTTATGTGATGATGTAAGATTTATGATTATGTGGCACACATAAGAAAGGATTCATTATAAGATGGGTGGGACCTATATCTCCCTCCAATGCATTGGGTAAAGATTTTATATCTCATGAGATAGACATGGCTGGAATGGTAGGTTATACCGGTTCAGTGAAACAGGACTGAAACGAGGGTTACTCGATTCAGAAAGGGACTTTGTCCACTAAGATAGTCTTGGCAATGAGTCATGACTAACAAGAAATGATTTTCCATGATTATGTGTGCATGACACAAAGTTTCAAGTTTCATGTTATGATTATGGTGATCTCATTTTCACTTCTATGATTTATCCCATGTTATGATATTATGAGCTCTTTTGCAGGTTAAGATTTTCAAAAGCTATGTTCTTATGTATATGATGTGATTGATATTTCTTTTGTTTACCCTTACTGAGCATTTGAGCTCACCCTTTTATGTTTTCTTTTCCCCAGGATATGATGAAAGGTTTTTAGGTAAAAAAAGGGAAGATCTTTATGGGAGATATTGAAGATCTTTCCCCACGATTAGAAGATTACGTTCCGAGTTTCCAAAGACACTAAACTATTACGATCCTTGTGTGTGTGTTTTTGTTATGTACTAAGTATTCCGCAAAAGTAATGTAATGTCCACGTACGTCAAGATACGGGTCTCTACAGTTGGTATCAGAGGAAAGGTTTAGTCAACCTTTGGAAACTAGGATGCGAAAACGTTAGTGAGATCCCTAGAGATATTTCTAAGGTATGTCTAGGGATGTCGCTAGGGATAAGAATACGTATAGGTTATAGTAATAGAATTACGCTAACGATCATAGAATTAAACCTAAGATGTTGGATATTGAAGGTACTCCCCCTTTATTATGTTGTTTTCCCTAGCATGATTTTTGCCTCTCACACTATTCTTTTTGGGTTTTAGACGATGGCTGGAACCCGAAGGAACCGTGTTGATCAATGCAATGGACAATGCAATGATTGCCCTCCTGAACAAACAAATGTTATGGGAGATGGAGTGCAAAATCTTATTGCTATACTTACACAAGCTATGAATCATTCTGGACTTCCAAATGAGCAGAGAAGGGAACAATATTCTATTGAGTCCTTCATGAGGCAACGTCCACCTTCTTTCAGTGGGTCTTCTGATCCACTTGTGGCTGAACAATGGATCAGTACTACTGAAAAGATATTTTCAGTTCTTCAATGTTCTGAACATGATAAAGTCATCTTAGCAGTATATCGTTTGGAAGGTGAAGCTGATCAATGGTGGAATCTTATCAAGAATACGAGGCCAAGAGATGAAATTGAGTCCATGGAATGGGACGAGTTCAAGAACTTGTTTTTCAGTAAGTACTTCCCTCGTATTCTTCGAACAAAGATGGAGAAAGAGTTTCTTGAACTGAAGCAAAGGGATGATGAATCTGTTGGTACCTATGAAGCAAATTTTACAAGACTTGCAAGGTATGCTTCTGGAATTATCATCCAACCTGAAAGTAAAGTTGATCGATTTTTCAGTGGCTTAAAACCAAGTCTTAGAAGGGCATTAGCTATAAGAGACTTCAGTAGCTATGAAGAAATTGTGCGTTGTGCTATCAAGGTAGAAATGGAAGTTGGTGTTACATATCCATCTCATGGTTTTGACAAGAAACGAAAGATGGAGTTCAAGGAGAAATCTCAAAATAATGGTGAAAAGAAGATGAATGTTTCCTTATGTACAAAGTGTGGAAAGAAGCATGGTGGAGATTGTCTTAAAGGGACTAGAAAATGTTTTAAGTGTGGAAAAGAAGGTCATCGAGCAGCTGAGTGTCGAAGTAATGGAAAAAGGGTTTCTAATGATGTGAATAAAGCAAACACTGCAGAGAACGCACCTCCAACACTTCAATGCTTCAAGTGCAAGGAAATGGGGCATTATGCTAATAAATGCCCTAATCCAAGGGTTAGTGATGATCGACATGAGCAACCGCTTAAGGCAAAGGACAAAGGGAAGTCACATGCGATCACTATTGGCGATGTTGAATATGACAACGATGTGGTGGAATGAATAATTGTTTATGTAATGGGATTCCAAAATAATGTTTTATCATGGAGTATTGGAATATTTATGTATTGGTCTAATGTGGTATTCAAAGTGATTGAGATATTATGCGCATAATGAAGGGAAAATGAGAAAATTAATTGTTTAACAGTATTCATGAGCTCATGATTGATATAAGGACTAAGTGATATCATGGTTTGAGTATATAGAATTTTGAGGATTTTGGTATGTGGAAAGTGTTAACTTTTAACCGAACTCATGTTTTCACTAAGGTATTCAAGAGAATACACGATTAAGGACTTTGAATGTTTGGAATGTGACCAACAAGACATATCTTATGATATGTGGGGATCAACGACAGTATTAAATCTCTGGTAATCGATGTCACTATATTATGTGAGTGGACTGCAGTATTATGTATAAGCCTAAAGATTAGACTGGATTATGTTGGACATAAGTTAGTATTATTTAAGGATAGAATATTTTCGATATTATTGATGGGATGTTATAGTAACGTAGTTTTAGAAAAAAGGACAACCTGCAGGACGGGCGACAGCCCATCGCTTCGGACAAGGCTGTAGGAATCGAACCCACAACCGAAGTGCGACTGGCCTTTATCGCCTACCACTGACCTACAGGAAGTCCCTGTTTAGTAGAAACTAGTTTTATCATATTAAGCAGTATGATATATGAAGTATAAGTCCATTTTAGAAACCATATGTGATTAATCTCACTATAGATCGACTTATGTATATAAATTTTGCTAACCTTTTGAGACAGATGGAATGACCCGTCATTCTATCACATGATCTGCTAACACTTCACGAATAACAAATTCAACTTCATTTATTTAAGAGATTAAGTGGAAATTGTTTAAGGCACGAACAACAGTGAGATTGTACCAAAATAAAGTAAGTATTTATTCTAATTCAAATTCTTTAACTTTAGGGAAATAATCTTGAAAACCAAAAATGTTGTCCTAGTTCTCTTATACCTGATGAATCAGATGATACCTTAGATCGTCACAAATTTATGGATTTGTGATTACTGGCTTTTCCATAGCCATGTTCTCTACCACTCTCCATCAGAACATGATGGTTAGATTTCTCTTCCATATCCATATTTTCACCTATGTGGAAACCCAGTGATTAGTTTATTTGGGTAATCGTTACATTTCATACTTTAGTTTTACGATGTGGGTTTCTATTAAAGAAACTTTCGAATAGTAAACCATTTATAACCCCGACGAATTTCGAGGGCGAAATTCATTTTAAGGGGGGTAGAATGTAACAGCCCAAGATTTTATAAAGAAATATTCTTTTTAATTTTACTAATGTCTTGTGTTATACGCTACACCAAAAGGAGCTTGCACAACACGCATCCTTGACTTGCCTTGCATTACACGCAATCGCAACCTTCCTCGATAGCGTGTGTGGTACGTAATCCTGAGTTTCACGAAACAATGATATGCTATTAAAATATTATTAAAACTAGCCGTTATGAATAGTAATAACCACTTTTTGAAATCCAGTAAATCGTATTTTTCAAAATGAACTTTATTTTTGGATTCGGAGTATCGAATTTAGCCTAAGGTGAAATTTTGGTACTTTTCGGATAACTTTCATATTCTGATGAATAGTGAAAATTACTAAATTATAATTAAAAACAACCTTTTTAATCGAAATAATTAATAGTGATAAATCATTAATTTGAGTGGTTGTAAAGTATATTTAGAATATATTTTTACAATTTAATACAATGTTGGTCATTGGATGTAATTGCACATTTAAACCAGACATAAACAAGTGTCACTCTTTTGATAGATATTGTTTCTTAAAAACACGCTATTTGTTTTAACAGCGGGATTTAATTATAAAATTAATTAATGCAACTTTTATGTTATGAATTTGGTAAAATAGACTTCATTTTTGAATTCGGAATATGAAATATAGCTTGGGATGAAATTTTGGCATTATTCTGAAAAACATCAATTTTTGATGAATAGTGAAACTACTAAGTGGTAGGTTAAAAACTGAATTTTGCATAAAACTTAATTTTACCACTTCTGTGAATGGAATTTCAAAAATCCGAGAGACACGGTTAATATCAAGGACTAAAATGTGGTTCAATGAGATGAAAATAATTTTTTGGTGAATAGTAACTTTTTACTTTTTTACCGCGGTTAATAGTAAATAGGGTAACTAAGGGTAAATATGATATTAATATTACCCTAACACATGTCCTAATCCTATTGGACAAGTGTATTTCGACCAAAAACAAACTTAGGAATAAAATATGACCATTTAGGCCCACTTGGATTAGATTAGGACATTTATTATTAATTTATTTAAAGAAGGGTTAAAATAGTTAAAATCAAAGTTTAATAAGTAAATCATTTTTAATATGGGGTTATACATAAGATAAATTCGACTATAAATATTCACTAGAAAGCTAAAAAGATTTCCTACATGATGGTATTTTATTTGTAATTTTTAGACATCAAATAATATAATTTATTTATGACACAAAGATGATGCAGTAATTATCTTATTAATGAATATTGACATAATTGATAATATAAATACCAAAATAAATGTAATTTAAGATTTTTTATGAATTCCACTAATTTTCTAGGTTACTATGATATATTAATGTTGATTTAATCAACTTGGTTCGAACATTTAATTCTGTTATGACTTTCACAAAAATCATATATCAAATAGTGTCAAAATTGACACAAAATAGTTTTTAAATCAAATATTATATTACTAATTGTTATTTTATTCCTAAAAATCTAAGGTTCAGCCAAATGACTTAGATAAGGATATATATATTAATAATAAACAATTTGGGGTTCGTTTGGCATGTTATAGTAAGTGTATTAACCATATAGTGAAAGAAAACAAAAAGACACGGTAAAAGTTAAATTATTTAACTTAGAGTTAAATCTAATTGATAAGGTTTAAAATAATATCCAAACATGTCTAAATTTGATTGGCTGATGAGATTACAACCCTATCTCATCTAATCTTCGAATATGAGTCATTTTTGGAGATTTTTAAGTGGGTTTAGATTTATTATAAATTAATATGTTTAAGAATTCCTAAGGTGCCCCTCTCCTCCCCTATAAAAGGACACCTCCTCCCCCTCCTCCTCACACCAATTTGAGCACTCATGCTCGGCCAACCCCTGCCATTTTCCCTTCTCCACTTCCCTAGAATAATCCTAGAGGTCCTGGTCTTCTCCAAAGACCAATCTTAGTTCCTTAAGTGGAGGATTCAAAAAGGCGTTCCAAAGAAGAGGTAATATCCATTACCGATCTTTTCAATTTCTTTCTTCTTCAACTTATTCTTCTTTAGTTGTTTCATGATAAAGTAATAACATCAGTATTACTTACATACTGATATGTTATTATAAATATGAAACAACCCTAATTCACCTTCTATCCGTCCTACAGAAAAATGAAATCACCGCGCGTGCGTACGTACGGAATACCGTCTCCACGCCGTGGTGTAATCTATTTTCCACCATCACCTTACAAGGATGGGTATAATGGTGTAATCAGTAACTATATATGATTATTATTAAGTAATATTTATACTGAAATAATATATATATATACTCCAATACAATTCCACGATCATAGGAATGATATCATCACTCGTGCGTACGTACGGAATACCGTCTCCACGATGTGATGCGACTCGTTCTACATGATCTTCATTTCATAATGATTATATAAATGAATTGAATGAATGAATATGGTATATACTACACTAATACCATTCTGGAAATGAATTATCTATAACCTAAAGATAAGAATAAGAATTTATTCGACAAAACACGCATAAGAACAAAAAGTTATAAAGACCCGAGTAACAAGTAACATTGAAATATTACTAACAAGAAGCTAATAATATGACCATATATGATCTCATATCAATATGTATGATTCTGGAATAAGTCAATAACATTATTTAAACCATTATACAGGAGCTTCGGACACGAACAAAGTAAATCGGACCTAAGGTAAGGGAAATATCACAATCTCATTTTTATCCGAGATTGTTTATTCGTAAGTATTTACTGGGGTGTATTTTATCATCCACATCCATGTTTCCTCAATATGTAATATTATTTACATTCACCTAAAATTGTCTAAAACCTATTTTACCCTTAGGTGAGTTTTTAGTAAAGAATATGAAAGGAATCTTTTGTTGTTTTTCCGTACGAGGTACTTTTTGACTTTTCCGACAAAAGTACGAAGAATGTTTTTTTAACTTATACGACATGAATGGATTTTTAAAACATTGTTTCCAAGAAGCTTCCTTTACAAGTTTTCAAGTTTATTTTTAATCAACTTCTTTTATTTTAAAGTTGTATGACATGTTATGAAAGGAAAAATGTTTTTGAAGAAGAAAGGATATTTTCCTCAAGAATGGAGTTCAAGTGTTTTATCAAAATTATTTTCCATCTAAGATAATAAAGGGTTCTGTTTTTATCCCTATTATTAAATTGATTTGATCATGTTGTGATGGAATTATTTTTATGAATTCCTTTATCTTATATGAATTGTTTTATAATGTCATGTTAAGAATCCCATTTTTATTACATGGGTTATGTGATGATGTAAGATTTATGATTATGTGGCACACATAAGAAAGGATTCATTATAAGATGGGTGGGACCTATATCTCCCTCCAATGCATTGGGTAAAGATTTTATATCTCATGAGATAGACATGGCTGGAATGGTAGGTTATACCGGTTCAGTGAAACAGGACTGAAACGAGGGTTACTCGATTCAGAAAGGGACTTTGTCCACTAAGATAGTCTTGGCAATGAGTCATGACTAACAAGAAATGATTTTCCATGATTATGTGTGCATGACACAAAGTTTCAAGTTTCATGTTATGATTATGGTGATCTCATTTTCACTTCTATGATTTATCCCATGTTATGATATTATGAGCTCTTTTGCAGGTTAAGATTTTCAAAAGCTATGTTCTTATGTATATGATGTGATTGATATTTCTTTTGTTTACCCTTACTGAGCATTTGAGCTCACCCTTTTATGTTTTCTTTTCCCTAGGATATGATGAAAGGTTTTTAGGTAAAAAAAGGGAAGATCTTTATGGGAGATATTGAAGATCTTTCCCCACGATTAGAAGATTACGTTCCGAGTTTCCAAAGACACTAAACTATTACGATCCTTGTGTGTGTGTTTTTGTTATGTACTAAGTATTCCGCAAAAGTAATGTAATGTCCACGTACGTCAAGATACGGGTCTCTACAATTATGGTTTTTTTAATAGATTTATAATAATCCTATATTTATTATATATCTGTGTCGAACATGTATGAAGGAAGTAAGACTTAAGGTTAGGTATTTTTATCTCAATTAATCTTCATTGAGACATATGTTATGTTATGCACCTATATTCTTTTGTGAGGTGTATATGCAGGCCCTTTGAAATTGTAATGAACCTTGTTTCTCTTCCAAATGTTATATCAAAATGAAATAATTATGAAACCCACCTCTATTCTAACAGGTTATACTATGATCAAATGATGAAAAGTCTATGAAATCCATTTCTTTCTATGATTTCCAATGTGATAAATGTTCTATAATCTTGTAGAACAAAAATGTATGGATTATATGATGGGTGGATCATATATCTCTCTCCAATTAATTGAGTAAATATGGATAAATCTTGAGTAAATATATTATGTGTGAACCTGGTTACATGTTCATAATGTTATATGTGATCCTAATTACATGTTCATGGTATTATGTGTAGACCTAAATTTCATGTCCATATGATTATGTGTGGACCTAGTTGCATGTCCATAAATTTATTTGAGGGTATTATTTTATATACATAATAAAATTAGTAAACTCATTCTTATTTTTACATGTTAACAATGTAATAAGCTTATGTGTATGCCACAATTCCATGTCTAATTCTAATTTTGTGTTTGGCTTATGTTATTTGATTCCTTTATGATTTGTGTCTAATGAACTTCCAAACTTCATGACATGATGCAATTTTATGATCTATGATATGCAAGGTATGGTTTCCAATTTTTATTCTCGTGTTTTGATACTATTATGCTCACGTTATATTGATATCTCCCTTGTTTACCCTTACTAAGCATTTGAGCTCACCCTTTCTTATGCTTCCTTTCCCCATAGTATGAAGAATGTTTTTATATATGACCAGACTAAGAAGGATTATAGTTATAAATAAATAAGTGGGAGTTGATTTAGAACTCTTATAAACCAATTTTTTTGTTTCCTAGATTCCAAATGCACAAAACATAAATGATTCTAGTGTGGATAGTTATGTTATGTAACAAATATTCATCTATTAAAAAGTAATATTTTTCTATGTGAAGTTTAGGTATTTAAAAAAATAAGTTGAAATTATTATATAATCTTAATTATTAAAATTATAAATATTTCATCCAATTTTTCAAATTCAATTCATAGAAGTGGTAGAATTTAGTTAAAAATTAAACCTATAGATGCAATGAAAAAATTATTTTCCAAAGAAAAAGTTTTCATAGAGTAAAAAGTTTTTATATCAAAATTCAGCTTAAAAATTATTCAAATTACCTAAATTAGATTAAAAATAATACAATTAAACTAATTTTACTTTTAAATTATTTTACAATAAGTGGTAAATTTATTAAATATTTTTAAGAAAAATATAGTTTTCAATAAAAATGATTATTTTTCACTATTCATCGAAAAATCAAACTTTTAAAAAAATTATTAAAAATTCACTCTAAGATAATTTTGACATGTTAATTTTGATAATAAAGTTAATTTTTTAGAAATTGTATTTCTAAAATTGGAAAATTGATATATTATTTATTCATAAGGACCAATAAAAACATTTTTTTGAGAAAAAGGTATTTTCAAAACATATAAAGACTACTAAAAAATTAAGTACTTTTTATCAATATGTTTTATTTTTATAAAAAAAATATACTTACTTTTATGAATATTATTATTCATATTCATACTACCAAATTTAATGGCCAAACTATAATAGTCATGTTTAAATAATAATATTAGTAGTATATTGTGGTTTGTAAAAACTAAGTATTGTGTGTAACACAGGATATCAAAGAAATTAAATTTATTTGAAAAAATATATTTCATAAAATATTTATTTGTAACATTATACCACCCCTTAAAATTAATTTGTCCTCAAAATTACCTCACTTTGATATAAACAAATGAGTATACTTCTGCCTCATCATATCCTCAGGTTACCACATAGCTTCTTTATGTCAATGGATTACTTAAAAAACTTTGACCTAGTGAGTGATCTTATATCATAAAATTATCTCTCTATGATCCATAATCTCAACATGGTTTTCTTAATAGGAAATATCATGATTTAGTGTTATGACCATTGATTTAATTATAATTTAAGTATCAAGAATATTCTTCCTCAGGAGAGATACATGGAATGTGTTATGGACTTTAGAGAGGTTTGGTGTAAGAACCAAGTGATAAGAAATTTTCCCTAATCGATCAGGAAACTCAAAATGGCCAATATACCAAGGTATTAGCTTTCTTTTCATCCCTAATATCACAACCTTCTTCCATGGTTAAATTCCTAAGAAATTTTTCTCACCAACTTCAAACTCTAGATCACGCCAACGATTGTCAGCATGATTTTTTTTTAAATCTGAGCTGTCTTGATGTGTTTTTGAATGGATCTAACTTTATATTCCATTTCAACAACTATAATAGGTCCCAATATATTTTTTTCTCCAAATTAATCCTAGCATGTTGGATTTATAACTTATTTCCATAGAGGGATTCATAAGGATCCATATGAATTCTTGAATGAATTTTATTTTTCTATGAAAACATACGTAGAGGAAGTTGTTGATCCCAACCACCCTTAAAATCCATAAAAACATATTATAGAATATCCTCTAGGGTTTAAATGGATCTCTTAGACTGGAAATCTATTTGTTTATGATACACAGTGGTGAATCTCAATTCTGTATCAAGATCTTATTGAAGACTTATCTAGAACTTCAAAGAAAACCTCAGATCCAAGTCAAACATAATAAAATGTGGTACTCCATGAAACCTTACCACTTATTTAATGTATATCTAGGAAATCTGATCCAGAGAGAAATATTCTCTAATAGTGATAAAGGTTTTTGACATTTTAATGTTATCTACTATAACCCATACAACATTATTCCATTTAGATCTTATGGTAAGTCTAGAAAAAAAATCATTAGTGATGTTTTCCCATTTACATTCAACTATGGGTAATTTTTGTAACATCCCCATAGACATTGGTCTCCCAGACTTAACTACTAACATACAAAGAACCAAGATACAAACTCTATAATATCTCTCTTCATTTCATCCCACTTGAAAACACTTTTATTTATCTCTATATATTCATAATCCTAAAATGAATTACTAATAAATTACTATAATCTTCCTATAATATCTCATTCTTCAAATATGGTATGGATGGAACACATAAATGGTTCTTAAACCTTTTCCTTCCATCACAATCATGGTAAAACTCAAGAATATTTTTCACCTTCTTCTACAGCTTTGTATCTTCCTTCTATGCCTCTTTATTCTGTACCTGGATAGATAGTTGAACACACATTTGAGAAAGATAGGATTTCACCATTCCTTCATGATTTCTAGATCCATCCATTGAATGTAAAGAAATATTAGATCATTTTGATCCACATAATAGACTAGATAGCATGGTCCTTTCAACTCAAAGTATCATCCACCTTGTTCTCTTTCCCAAGGTGGTAATGTATTGAGAAATAATCATATTTAATCATCTCCAACCGTAATATCTGGCGTATGTTCAAATATCTCAATGTCAATATATAATTTAAACTCTTATTATTTTTATGTATATCACTCTTTCTCTATAAATATAATTCTTCCATATATTAAATTCAAAAATTACCACAAATAACTCCAAATCATGAGTTGGGTAATTTTTCTCATGATCCTTCAATTCTAGTGATTCATAAGCTATCACCATATCATTATAGATGAGAATTTATCTCAGTACCTTATTTGATGCTTCAATATATATTACAAAACCTTCTCTACTATTGGGTAATGTAATAACAAATTCACTGACTAACCTCGACTTTAGTTCCTTGAAATATTCCTCACATTCATCTGTCTAAAGGAACACGACTCCCATCTGAGTTAACATGGTAAGTGGATTGGAAAATTGTGAGAAATTTTCCATAAAGAATCTATATTATCCATACAAACCAAGAAAACTAGGGATATTCATAACCATGGTTGGTTTGGTCCAGTGTTAAAAAGCCTCCATATTTTATGGGTCCACCTATATTCCCTTTTTTGAGATTATATGGCCCAAAAATGAACCTTTATTCGTTAAAAATTCAAACTATTTAAATTTTACATACATATTCTCCTTCATTAAGGTCTCTAAAACTAACTCAGGTAATCTTTAGGCTCTATATTTCTCTTTTAATAGATAATAATATCATATATAAACACTACCATGAACTGATCAAGGTAATTTATAAAGACTCTATTCAACAAATCCATGAAGATAATGGGAGAATTATTAAAACCAAATAGAATCACTATATATTCATAGTGTCCATAACTTTTATGAAATGATGTCATGGTTATATCCTCCTTCTTGAACCTCAATTGATGATACACATAATCAATGTTAATCTTATAAAAGTATTTATCTATTCAAAGTTTATCAACACAAGTCACTAATATGAGGTAGAGGATACTTGTTCCTAATTGTGATCTTGTTCAGTTCCCAATAATAAAGGCAGATCAACATCGATCGATCTATATTTTTAACAAAAATAACCAATTCACTCCATGGTGACACACTTGGATGAATAAATATCTTGTCAAGATTATCTTATAGCTTCTTCTTCTTCAATTTTTGTAAATCAATTGGATCCATTCAATAGGGTGTCTTTGAAATAGGTGTATCACCAGGAGAGAGTTCTATTGAGAACTCAACTTCATGATTTGACGAAAGACTAGGAAACACTTCTTAAAATACATTTAAAAATCCCCCAGAATAGGAATATAACCAATGTTTATTTTCTCCCTGACCATCATAGATAAAAACCCCTTTTTAATAGGAATCAAGACCCATACAATTGGTGAAATATCCATTAGAAGTTCATATTTATCATCACAATAATTGATGATCACAGGTTGGTTTGGAATATGAAACCTTACTTCCCTTACATGGAAAATAATGTGAAATTTATGTAGATAAATCTAATCTATTCCAAATATAACATCAAATTAATCCAAAAGTAGAATAACAAGATTTTCAGGAAGCAAATTCCCACAAACTTGAACCTGAGATGAATCATAGACTTGAGATGTGATCATCATACCATTAGTTTTTTTCACTTCTATTTCAACATCTAATCATTTTGGTGGAATTTTGATACATTTATAAAATTATTTAGATATAAAAGAGTTAGTAAAATATAGAATTAATTAATATATTAACACTTCTAGAGTGTGTGTAAAGTGTACCTTTCACCATTTTATTAACGTACCCCTCATCAGCAATAATGATTTGATGATATTTCCCTTTTTCTATCAGCATAATAAGTTACTGAAATTGATCATCATTGTTAACATTTAGATTTTAGCACTTTTTAAAGTAATGTTCAAACTCCATTCATTTAAAACAGAGAAGTGTGGGTGGTGTATTGTTTATAGATTTATATTTATTCATATCATTAGTTAACTTCTTCCCATTATATAAACATTCATCTCCTTGATTACCATCCTTTCCTCACATAAAACATTTAATAGTCCCCTTAAGATAATTTTATCCATGTTTTCTTCTACACTTAGTGAATGAAGGAAATCACATCAACTTCTATAGATGGTTTTTAAAGTTTCCTTTGAATTTAATTTTTTATCAAATCCATGAGATTGATGGGTAACTCAAATGTAAATTAACACCCTGATAGTACATCAAATGATTTATTCATAGATACTAAATTACCTTATGACTAAAATCCTTTAGAGACTTGGTTTTAAGCCACCAAAGAACTGATCAACCTTAAATTTATGTTGGATGATAATACCAAATGTGTACCACATAAGTCTTGAAATTTTTTAATATTATATACCAACAGATTTATCATCCTTATTATTTATCTCAAGGAATTACATATCCAATTTTTCACAAAGAACAAAAAGAAAGTACTTATTGAAAAAATAATCTCTTAAAATCACCTACTCCAAGGATCCAACTTCTTCCTCTTGCCTAAAATTCTTGATAAGATCCCACCATTGATCTGCTTCACCTTCCAAATGATAGACAACCAAAATGACTTTTCCATGCTTTAAGCACTATAGCACTGAAGATATATTTTTAGATATATTTATCTATTTCTTAGATTATAGTAGATTAGAAGAACCACTAAAATAATATGGTTGTTATGTCAGGAAGGACTTAACAAAATTATGTCCCATCCTTTTATCATTTTGAATTTTATCATGATTCATATCTTGAGAATGTTTTGAGAGCATTCAAACATGGTTTTTCATTCAAGATCCCATAATTTTTGGTTGATTGGGTGGAAAATCATTTCATTTCCCATCAAATTCAATATTAACATGGTTCATTTGGGTCTTATACATTGAAAACAAAACCAAAAATCATAGTTCTTGAGATAATAATCATAGTGGGGAACCATATAATCATGAAGACCACATATGGTAGGTCTAAATCATGACACTTTAATTTCAATATATGATATTTTAGGCTTTACCTTGGTCATTAATGGCAGTTTTTCATATCCTTTATGATAGTTTCAAAATATTTTATGAATTTTGAAAACATATCCCCTATGAGTGTCAAACTAGGTGTACATCAACACCAATTATCATGAAGAATTTGAAGATCAATTCATATGCCAGTGCACCATTTTTTTTATTTATTACCCCTATGTACAACTATTATAGATCCACATATACTTATAGTATCCATCCATGGATATAAATTCTTTGAAATCACTCACTTTATCCTTCACAAAAATTCATTGTTATTTTCCTATACTTAGACTAATCCAAATCATTCTCACTAAATTTTTCTCTTCTTATTTCCCAAGGGTTAACTAAATATTTCTCGAATTACAACTATAGTGGCACACACTTTTCATACATATATATCACATTTTATTATATAAATATTCATTACATAACATAATGATACACATCAGAATCATATAGGTTTATTATCTTTATAAACTTGAACACATAAACCACTGGTTCATAAGTGAACTACATAGTCCCAAAATAAGTTATTCATAAATAACACCCTTATTATACATATCATACATAATACATTTCATTATAACCTATGGAAAGGAAACATAAGAAATTGAGATCTTATATTCTCATTATTGTTAAGAAAGGGAGATATCCATATAAAATGAGTTTAATGGTATGATAACCTGATATTGACATTTTAAAAACACAATCAATATAACATGGATCATAAACATGAGTGATGGAATAAATCATAAAAGTTTATAAGATATAAACCATTATGTAATCAAAGAACACAATCCATGAGATCACAACATTAGCATAATACATCGATTCATTGAATACACATAAGTAAATAAAATCTTACGTCAAGGTTACCCATCAAGATAGTCATAACATGTTAGGATTCTACTAACGATTCATGTACCTTTTTTAGGCTTAGAATAACCTCCCACATACCATATTTTAGGCTTGGGATAACCTATCATGACCCTTTTGTTTCTTTCTTGGGATAACCTCCTATGTGTACCCTATTTTAGGCATGGTATAACATCTTGTGTAGCCTTTAAGCTCACAGAAAATTAATCTTTATGAAATTCATTGGATATAGATATAAGTCCCACACGTAACATAATGAAAATCATATATGTTTATTCCACAAGATTATAAATAATTCATCAGATCAAAACCTATGAAAAGGAAATGGTTTTCATAGTCATTTCATCGTATCATAACCTTTGGAAAAGAGAGAGGTTTCATAAACATTTCATCATAGTTTAACCTATGGGTAAGAAAGGTCTCATAAACATATTTTAATCAGAATCATGAAAAATATAGATAAAGAATAAGGATAGTAAAATTGTATAATATCCCTAGTAAAACATAATCAATAGAAAAGTTTTTTATTGATGAATTTAAATCCCATTAAAATATCATTAAAACATTCTTGAGGAAAATATAATTTCCATTTTCAAATCACTTATTTAAAATATATAAAATTTCAAAATAATAAATTAAAAAAATCTTTGAAAATTAAATTGGAAACAAATAATTGAGTATTTAAATCATTGAGCAGCCATGATGGTGGAAATACCATTCTTTTTATACACACTAAAATAAATATTCTTTTCATATTTTCAATAAAAAGTTACATGTTCTTCATCTAGAAAACTACAAGAATATTCCTTTGAATTGTTTTTGTAATAATTCAAACAATGGTATAAATTTCTTTAAAAAATCATTGGATAATATTAAAAACATTATTTAAAACATTTTTAGAAAACATGTACATCAAAGAAAAAGTATTTTCAATCATAGAGAGAAATAAAGTCAATTTTTCCTAAAAATATTCGTCTAGTATCTTTAATACTTAAAGAGAAGAAAATAAAAGGAAAACATGTATTATCTATAAATAAATAGATTATAATTATATTCATGAGGTTTCTTGAGATATGGATCGTAATATTTCATCATCATAAACTTAATCATAAACGGTCTCTATAAACAATGTGATTATAACATAAAACCATTACCACTTTGGTAACACTTGAATTGTAAGACCCATGAAAAAATGAACCTTAAATAGATACTTATATCCATTAATTTCCATCATAATAATCATAATATAACTTCATGAGATTTATATAAACCACATAAAATAAATAATTGGTGAATATGGCATGTGTCCCATGGAAAATAAATGTGAGATAAAAATATTTTACCTCAAGTATCGACTTTATTAATACACATTTGAACCTAATAAATAATAAATATGTGTTAATTATATATATATATATATATATATTCTAGAAACATACTCATATATATGATAACATATATGATTTATGTATAATATTTTGTCACTCATTTCCTAATAATTCCTCGTCAAAAATAATGCCTCGGGTAATAACTTCTTCATTTTTCATGTATGTTTTGGTTTATTATTTTTAGTACTTTAAATTTTAACATGGTTACATTATCTCCAGAATTTTAACCATGATATAAATATATTATATATTTATTATTCTAATAAATTTAGATATTGAAAACTAATTACATCATCCATGGAGACGCTAGGTCGTACATATGGATGAACGTTGTTTACATTTTCCCGAAAGATAGAAAAAAAGAAAGGAAAATAATATATCACCATTTCATAATAATTTTTACATTATAATTTTCAT
Organism: Viscum album; assembly: GCA_963277665.1. Lineage (NCBI taxonomy): Eukaryota > Viridiplantae > Streptophyta > Magnoliopsida > Santalales > Viscaceae > Viscum > Viscum album. The sequence continues at coordinate 532,666,729 of OY728146.1, forward strand.
TTATATTTATCAAATATATCATTATTAACATCCATACAAAAATAAATTGAAAAATGAATCACATTGCTTCATGGTGGTGGTAGTCCACACATACACACGAGCGACATTTTCATTTTCCAACATATTAGAAGGTATAAAGGTATATATGATATTATAATTAAAAGAGTATGGATATCCCATAAATATAATATATAAAAAATAAATCTATCATTATCTCCAACTGTGAGAGGCGGTGATGGAAAATAAATTACATCATTTCGCAAGGCAGTAGTCCGTCGTACACTTGATCGATAGTTTCGCTCCCTATTTTATGGAGGATGAGATGGATATAGGTTATTACATTAACATAATAATATATCATTATATGTTATGTAATTATGTTATTATATTATGATAGTTTAATAATATTTTAATGAGGTTAAATATGAAATAAAACAAAAATTCTCGGTTAAGTACAATACCTCTTCTTCAAACAACCTCCTTAGGTTTGAAATAAAACCCTTATTATGAGGGATTCCTAATTAACTAAGGAATATTGGATATCGGTAGGGAAAAAGTTATTTTTTAAGGTCTTTTATATCCCAAATGATTATAAATTGTGAGGTAGATAGAACGTGGTTCCCTATTATAAGTGGGGGAGAGGACACACTTGGAATGTTTTAAAAGAAAAAGTTATACCCACATTTTACACTTGGAAAAACTCTCCAAAATGTATCATTATCAAAACATAGAAGATATAAGTTCAAAATGTGCTCATAAAATAGGATTTGGATCATTTTTAGGTTCTTTCAACCCTTATCATTTTATTTTAACCCCCTGGTAAACCCATTTTAACCTTAACCATTATAATTAATTTTTATCGTTTGTACTATTCATTATGAGAAAAAATTAAGTTTAAATAATTATATAGTATTAATTATTCTGATTCCAAATTTTTAATCCATTTTCAAAATTATATTCATATAATTTTCAGGACTTAATTTAAAATTAAACCCGTAGACATGATGAAAAAATAGTTTTCCAATAAAAAGTTTTTCATATGTGAAAATAATTTTTAAATAAAAATTCAACATTAAATTTATTCCAATTAATTAAATTGGATTAATCATTTTATAATTGAACTAATTTTATATTAAACCATTTTTAAATAATATATAACCTTGTAAATTCATTAACTGAAAATGCATCTTTCAATAAAAATAATTATTTTTCACTATTCATAGAAAAAATAATCTTTTCTATAATAATATAAAAAATTAAATATAATTAATTATTTAAATTTTGATTTTTTAAATTAATAAATTTTTTCTATTACATTTTCTAAAAGTGTAAAAAGTACCTTTATTATTATTTAACAATAAAAAACATTTTTAAAAAAAATTATTTTTGAAGTATATAAAGACTTTAGTAAAAAATTATGTACTTTTTATAAATATTTTTTCTTTATACAAAACCATTATATGTACCTTTTAAAAAAATTCTATTCCAATTCATCACACTGAATTTAATGGATAGTTTATAAAAACTATGTTTCAATAATAATATTAATAGTATATTGTGGTTTCATAAAACTTTATGTTTCATGTAATGCAAGATATCAAAGAAATTAAATCTATTTTAAAAAATATATTTCATAAAATATTGAGGTGTTACCGATATTAGTGGGTCCTAATGGGATCTACCAGGTGCCCTGTGTGACCAAAAGAATGGGGATCCCCTAGAAGGATGTTAGGTGGCCAGTGGCCAAGGGTTGGTTACCTGGTGAATGGTGGTTGGGTTCTTAATGGGTACCTTGGAAATTTTTAAAATTAATTAATTAATTTTTTAATTTTTCAATTTTTTTTATATAATCAAGATTTATGCTCATTTCCCCAGTAATAGGGATCTCTAGCAATATCCCTCTTCTGTATCTTATTCTCTTCTTCTCTTAAATGTATTAATAAGTCATTCATGTTATGTTATCTATGTGGTTTATTCTCAGGGCCTATAGTTGGTTTGTATCTCTCCTTTCCATCATCTATTTCTAATATTTTCATCATTATGGTGGTTTTTTTCTAAAATCTCAATTTTTGGGTGTTTTTTTATAAATTCTAGATTTATTCTTCCTTGGGCCGAATCAATTCATGGAATTAGATGAGCAGTCTTGTTTCATACAAGGTAGGTGTTTCCTAGTTATTTTTGTTATATTATAAGAGTTCCTACTTAATTTTATTTTTACTATTTTGTGTAGTTTTTGAATGGTTGGTAATGGGACCAGTAGTGGTCGTTGTGGTTTAAATAAACTGTTTAGGTGTATCATAGTACATGGTTTGACATAGGATTCAGTGTAGATGAGTGTAGGGAGGGAAGTAAGATTTTATACTTTTTATTTTGTACCTATGGTCATTGAGTGACAATTAGTGACATATAATGTGTGGTTATGTATATTTTTTATATGATTGTTGTGGTTCAAATTATTTTTTGGTGATGTGGGTCACCAACATGAATTTGGGTGATGGTGATCACCACAGTGGGTGTCTATTGAGATATATTAGGTACATGATCAAAGGATGTTAGCGAAGCCACTCATCGTTGGGGTTGAGGTCACTAGGTTTGTGTAGAAACAAGACAGCTGGGGACATAGTCATGAGGAGGGTGGTGAAATACTTAGTAGATATAGTATATTAGGGTTTTGATTTTTATCATAGGGATGATGATGGATACACCATAGACATTGTCATGGGTAATGTTGGGTTACTGTGATCACTATTCTTGGATGAGATTCTCATCATATGTGGTTTTCAACAAGGGATACTGAGATAAAGGTTGTGATACTTGATGGATTGTTATGGTAGAATTGAATGACATAGAGAGATATTTAATCAAATGTTATGGGAATTATTAGAGGATTGTATTAGCCTTAATGTCTAATTGGACCATGGGTACATCATCCCACTCTATAACTTGCTTAAGCAGGCATACTACTCACATATGGCAGGTTGAGTGTGGAGTGGATAAGGATGTAATTGTTTTCATTTTGGTTTACTATTACATTTCACTTTATGTAGAATATTATAAGTTTGTATGATATCTAGGGACACAATTTTTGGTTTCTAGAAGAGTTTATAATCACACCCCACACTAGCACCCTGATGCATGTGCAAAAGTCATACCCATGACACGGGTAAGGTCAAGGTCCCTACAACCAATACATATTTGGTGGGGGTGTGGTGTATAGGTGGGAATCTGATGGTTCTTGGTAATGGATTTAGATGATCCTCAATTTTTTGTTAGATCTATTTATTTTATTTATAATTTTAGATTTTTATGTATATAGTTGATCCAATTTTGGAAACCCAAACCTTGTCTTTGTAGGACTGAATATCGTATCACATTTTGGTTATATTTTGTAAAATTTCATGTTACATGTTTTCATCCTAATTGGTTATATTTTTTCAATCAAGTGATTTATTTATTTTGGTTCTATCTGATCCATATTGGCACTCTAATACAAGTGTACAGTCTCCCCACTAATATATTTGTCTGATCGCTACTAGCTGGGAACCTCTATCATGTGGGGAGGAATTCCTTGGTTTAGGTGGTTCCAATAAAATTGATGTTTTTTAGGCTAACCACATTGGGGTATGCTACAAAGAGGTATCAAAGCATGTTTCAATTTCATTATTTGGAAGGTTATATCAGAGTTTTTGGGTCAAAAAACTTGGAAATGAACTCTATACATGTGGGTGGATAACTCATGTACATGGGACACCCAATCTAATAGGGATTGGGAGGTTGTTTTGGGTTTTGGATTTTATGGTTTGGTTATTTATGAAAGTATGTGATTGTTATTTTGGAAATGGTTTTACTTATGGCCTATAAAGGTGAGTGGGTGTGTGTATATATATCATTTTATGCACCTAGGACTTGAATGACATGTGTGTGCATGTTTTTTTTATTACCCTATTTTGTAAAATGATTTTTGTTGTTTACAGTTACAATAATAAGTTGTTTTTTTCATTACTACATGGTTTCTTAGTTGAGTTATACTTATCTAAAACATGATTTATTTATTCCAAATATCATCGACTATGTTAATCATGTTTGTATATAATACCTAGCCCTAGAATGCGTAGGAAGAGGCATTATATTGGATGGCATGAGACTTGGGTGTGGATAGGAAGGTTTATGGGAAAGTGAGATATATTAACAATTATAGTTGTAATAGCTCATACCCTTTTATCTCTTTCCTAATTATTTTTGGGAGTTTGGAGTTGTTGTGATGGAGAAAAATAATATGGTTTTGGGTGTGTTAGAGGTCATGGTATATCATTATCCATGGTATCTATAAATTTTAATAAGGGTTTTTGAAATAAGGTCATAGAGCTCAAAATTTTGGTGTTGGGTACACCATAGGTAGTAAAACAGCCATGGTGGTTAGTGTTTTTTGAAATTCCCCATCATGAATAAATCAATCCGAGCGAAAGTTCCTCATGGTCTCATATATTATTTATCATGAGAAATAGGTTGTTGACTAAGATTGAATGTCTAAATGATGTGGTAGGGAGACTATTCCATCTATATCAAAATCCAACATTATAAACATATCAAGAAAAGAGTAACACATAAAGAGGAATAGTGGAACTAAATAAAAACAATTTCATAATAGATTACTTGGAATATATCCATAGTAATAAAAGATAAATACCAAGGACACTCAAAGTGGAAGTTAAAACAAGAGTATAAGTAATAGCATGGAAGTAAATAAAGATGTTATGGAAACACTCTAGACTCTATCTCGATACCGCCTTCAAACCCCATGATCCATATCCTTATCTCCTTGTCATTGGACCATTTCCCTTTCTTGGGTCTCTAATCATGAATTCAACACACACAAAGAGACTCCCATGAAATTTTTCATTATAACCCTAATTGGATAGCACCACTTCTTACCTAACATAAGCTCACATGCATCATAGGTGTATGCCATGATAATATATAAATTTTCTATAAAACAACAAACAATCATGTGTTGAGCGGTCGTGATCCAACCTTGATGTAACGAACCTCGGACATACCTTCTTTGAATCTATTCTAGAACAACATCCAATATAAAAGTCAAAATATTTTCCATTCATAAGGTAACCAAACATATACTTGAGTGTCTACATGGAAAATAACACTCGGGTTATTCCACAAGGTTGTCATGTCCTGTCTCTATAATGGATCAGGACAAAAGGTTATCGTACCTTGTCTCTTTCATGGGTCAAACCATAAGGCCATCGTACCATGTCTTTACCTCATGTTAGACCATAAGGTCAACATATCCCAACACTACCTTAGGTCAGGTTTCAAGTTCATCATATCATTACCCTATGTTTTGGTCCATCAATGACATCATCCCATGATGCACATGCTCCCCCTCTAAGGGCTAACCAAGCCATGAAGGCCCACCAATATTTTACTACCAAAATAAAAAAAAATATAAGACATATATTCGCACAATATAAGGAATAAAAAATATTGGAACAATATATCATATCAGACATGAGTATCACTATCAATACACACACACAAACACACTTGTGATCAAAATCAAACATGGGTCCTATAGGAAAACATGCACACACATATGATCAAAATCAATAATGGTTCCTAATATAAATATGTACATACCATAATATCATCTTAAAACCCATTTACTATCAATCTATAAGGTAAGAATATCCATGCCTCAAACATGTTAAAAAAACACCAAGATTTTGAAATAATCAATTCCCAGTCACACCCACTCACCAACCGGATCAAACACACATTAAAAGGTTCCCTAAAAATGATTCCAATACAATATGACAAGGTTTATAGAATCAGGTTCGACAATGAAATAAATAAAATATGTTATACTACATTAACTTACTTGATAAAATCCATCATTAGTGGTAGTTCCAAGTCCGTTCAAAGGGAGAGAACCCACCGCTCCTAGAAATGGTGACTAGATATAAAGATGTTGAGATCCTAATCAGTAAAGATAAATAAGAACAAGAATACATCTCCAATTTCCTGATATTTTAGAAATATATAAAAAGTATATGGATGATAAGAATCAGGAAACCCTAGTTAAAAACTTGAATGTAAAAATGGTCAACCAGATCTCACCCCAAGTTTTTCTGGAAAATAGAAATAAATAATATGTGGAGGGAAAATCAATTAATATATGGAATAATAGGTTAATAACACATTAAACACCCCATTTTAATTATCTCATGGGATTATCTCATTGAAATACTCGAAACCCAATAATATCAATAGACAATTCATCCATTTAAATTTCTGAAATAGCCATCACCATGACATGGTGTCTCTCACCATGGTTGTGGAGGATTCAAGTATGTCCATACATGAAATCCAACATGTCCATCCACCAAGGTGTAGTTTCAAAACCTATCCCATTTTGGCACTCACCACTCTTTACACTATAGTGTGGTAAGGCCTTTCTAGTCATGGTCCACATGTGAATCAGAGCACTATATGCCTAATAACATTCCAATACATAAGAATTTAAATTATCTTATTTTACATAAGAATGGTCAATGAATAAAATGGACTTTAACATAATGGGGTATACCTATGGTGTACCCTAAAACACTAAAAACCTATTTTAGAAGCCAAGATCCTCCAATACTTTTATAACCCAAATTAAACCACCATGAATCTCAAAATCACATTCTATTCAAATAGAGGATGTTATAAATATCTCTCTATAATGACTTATCATCCTCTTGAAGTGTCACTAAAGGACATACTAGAATAAATCAGGCCATAAAGTTCAAAATTAAAACTCCCACTCCCATGTATCTTATTGGATCTATCCATGTTTCCATAAGACTTGAACTAGTGGTATTATCTTTTGAATCAACACCTTGTCAATCTAGTCTATAAATTGTATTGGATGCTCCACAAATGATGTAAAATGTTCTTAATAAACATCCTCATTATTGATAGCATGTGAGAGATTGTTCTTTTACATTTTAAGTTGGGAAACATGGAACATGTTATGCATTCCTTGATATTTTGAAAGAAGGTTTAGTCTATAAGACAAAACTCCAATATGATCAGTGATAAACAATAGTCATAAAAACTATGGTTCCATCTTCCCTTTCTTCAATAAATGATTATTCCCCAATCAAGGTGACAACCACAAAAAAACCTGGTCACCCACAGAAAAGAAAAATGTTCATATCCATTAATTTTTGTATGATAATTTTCTACTCTGAGTGGTAACAAACCGCTTCCTGGTCAACTATACTCTATCATAGTTCTCCTATAGCATAATGGTCTCAATGATAGTTATCACACCCACCTTATTCCAACACACTGGTGAGTGACATGACTAACCATAAAGATCCTCAAATGATTCCATCATAATTAAATCCTAGAAACTATTATTTTAAGTGAACTCTACCAATTCCATATGATCATCCCATGCTCTATAGAAGTCTATAATGCATTCCTAAATCGTATACTTCAATATTCATATTATCCTCTCTAAATTTCCATTGGTCTATTGAGGATACAACATACTCAATTTCAGTTGATATCCTAAGTCTTTCTTTAATCCTTTCCGAAATTGTGTAGTAAAACACAATGTCATATTTGATGTGATATTGGATGGAACTCCATATAGTCATAAAATATCTCATATATAAATTTTTATCAAAACATTGACAGTGTGTCTCTTGAATCGGTAATAAGTGTGTTGCCTCCATTATTCGATCAACTATCACACAAATAGCATATCCACTTATTAGGATCCTTGGAAATCCCATCATGATTTCTATAATCACCACATCCCACTACCATGGAGGCATGATAAGTTTTTTAATCAACCCTTCTAATTGTTGATTATATACCTTTATCCTCTAATAGATCAAGAAAAAATATACAAATCATGTGATGTCACTCTTAATTCTATGACACCATAAGTATCACCTAATATCTTAATGCATCTTAATCGAACCTGAGTACACTACCCACTGGGAGGAATGAGAGTCCCTCATTAACTCTTCCTTAATGGAATAAAGAAAAGATAATCTTCCATGAATGAATATTTCATCTTCACTCTCCATCAACCATCCATGAACTGGCTATATTCCTTCCATCCATTCCTAAATCACTATGAATTCAGTATCTGATTCCTAGATGGTCTTTAGCAGATCGACCAATGTCTATGTGATAACCAAAGGAGAAAACGTTATCACCCCTGTCCGAAAATGCATCCACCAACTACTCATCCAAAAATCTCATCAATCTCCATTCCTCCTCTGAATGTATCTCTCCAAACTCTTTTGTTTTCTTATTGAGATAATTTGAAAATATGTTACCTTTCCCTAGAGCATAATCCATATCAAATTAAAACTTTTAAAGATACTCCACCCAACACATTTTCTAGAGATTCAAGTCTAATTGAGGGAAAATGTAACACAAGTTCTTGTGGATAATATATATGAAAATTATCTCACTAAAGAGATAATGGCACTAGAATTGTAAATTATAGACCATATCATCTGACTCTAATTCATGCATAGGGTTTTTCTTCTTATGGGTTCATAGATGGAGGGACCCATAAGCTACAAATTGATCCATCTACATTATTATTGTACTTAAAAACACCTTAGGAAACATAGTAAAACAAATATCTAATCCTAGTCTATGAAAATATCATAATTAGAGCACTCTTTAGTCTTATGTTCAACTCTAGGAAGCCATATTCACACCTGTCTATCCGCTCAAAATTCAGTCCCTTATTGGTAAGCCTAGTCAATGGTGCTTACAAATGGTCGAACTCCTGTATTAAGTATCTTTAATATCTAGTCAACCTAAGGTAGATCCTAATAACAAACACATTTATAGGGTGTTACCAATACATCACAACCTCTACCTTCTTCTGGTCCATAGAATTTCTCGCCTTATAGATCACATACCCAAGTAATCATAACTTATGGATCCTGAAGCATCACTTCAAGAGCATAACATGGAGCTAATGTACATGAAGTGTACTCAACACAATCTCTAGTTGTCTAGTGTATATCTCTGAGGCATGTGAGTATATAAGGATATAATCATAAATCACCACAACAAAGGAGTCCGGCTATGGATATAAGATCTTGATTATAAAATCAATGAACATCATTAGTGAAATTTTTAATGAAAAAGGCATGGCAAGATACTCATACAGTCTCAATCAACTTCTAAATGTTGTCTCAGAAATATCCTCCCCTATAACATAAAGTTGGTGGTATCCTGATCATAGATCAATCTTAGAGATCCACCATGCTCCTTGTAATTGATCAAACAGGTCATAGATCCTAAAAAATGGGAATATATTCTTCAGAGTCACTTGGTTCAGCTTCATATAGTCCACACAATGTTGAATACTACTATATTACTTCTTCAAAAACAACATTTTATCACCCCATGGATATATTCTTGATCTGATAAAACTCTTCACCTCTAAATCCTCAAGATATAACTCGAGTTACATAAAATCCTATGGTTCCATACAATATGGATGTATTGATATAATTTTTTCAATTAGCATGAGTAAGATCTCAAATTAAAGGGATTCATAAGAAATAATCTGGGAATACATCATGATATAGGTCCGGTGTTGGAGGAAAATATAAGTAAGTTATTGCATAATTTTCTAAAAGAGTCATGCCCACTACATGTACTGTAAAATCTCTAATATAGCTTATTTATAGACCAATTTTTATCTCTCCAACATCCCATTCAATGTTCTAGTAAAGTATGAAGGAAACCCTACATCTTTTTCCTCCTAAAGAACCTTATCAATCATAAAGTCCTTGTAAATAACCTCTTGATATGTCATCAAGTCAAATCCCCAAACTTGATGCCTAATATTTGATCGAACATTGATCTAAAACTTTCAGGTCTTATACACCTCATCCTCAACCAAAGTAGGATTGAAGATAATAAAGTCTATTAAACAGGAAGAGTAAGAAAATACTAACATTGGTCCCAACTAAATCTATATAAACTCTTAAGAACAGTATATATTCATCATACCTAGAAATAAATCCTCAAAGAACAGGTCTTTCAATGTCACCCATGTAAGACCCTCACATCCTCTTTCATAGTTTTTGAAAACCCTCCATGTACTAAGTATTCCCCAAATCATGAAATCCACCAACTTTACCCATTGATCCTCCAGGGTCTCCCCTATATCCAAGATCCCCTCAATGATGTTAATCCATTACTCAACATCCTAAGGGTCTCCAGTGCCTAGAAGGATGGGGGATACTAGAAGTAGATGTCCCAAGAATAATCCACCATAGTTTTGGTAAATCATATGCCTTTAACAAGAACTAATTTGAAGAATATGGGTTATATCAAGTCTATCTCATGAACCACTGGAGTATGTAGAGGATAATTCTCAGTTATATCCTCTTGTACATAAAGTGGTGGAATAGTGTGTTCTACCTTACAAGAGAATTATGACTTAATTTCTTCAATGGTCCCATTTGGAATCTTCTTGGTGGAATTTTCCCTAATACCAAATGAATTCATATAACATCTATTAAAACATATTTAAGACAAAAAACTAAGAAGTTTATAGGCACACATAAGGGATCTCTATAGAATAACAATCCAATGAGGATACCCAAAATAAGAATCCATATCCCTCCTAGTATTACCTAAATCTCAATCCTAGTTATTTATACCTACACGTCAGTTATGATCATATATATATAACAACAAGCATTCTTAAGTTCAAATAATAGAAATTTTAGCACAATATATCATAAAAGTACATAGCAGAGATCATGAAATTTATTTAAATAAACTACCAAAAATAACAAGAAACTGGTTTATGTATAACATGTGATCCAAAATGCCTAATAATTATAAATCAATTCACCAAAATCCCATACAAATAATATCAAAATAGATTCAAGGTCAACATGAAATCATAAAACAACAACTGTAACAAGAGTCCCATCACCAGTAACTCGGAGTTCTGTCACATGAGAGCTATTCAGAAATTTACATGACTCTACTTCTTGAGTTCTACATAGCCTAACACCTTTATAACATTCCCTAAACTTAGTATATAATAAAATAAAAGGAAACAATTCTCGGATACCACATTATAATGCGTCGACCAGAATCACCTAGTCTGGATCGGAGTGACATATCGCCTCATGTGTGACTCCCTATATTAAATAGGTTTATGACTAGTAGCGAGGTCCCAAACAATTTTGTATTGAGACTATACACTCCATATTAAAATCCAACATCAAAATAATATCAATAAAAGAGTAATACACAAATTTTAAAAGTGAAATAAATTATAATTCTATAACAGATGACACGGTAGGTATCTTAATTCATACAAGTAATAAACCAAGAACCCTCAAAGTGGAAAAATAAACCAGATTATAAGAAATAGAATAAAATTAAATAAAAAAATCATGGATATACTTTAGAATTTTACCTTGTACAACCCCTAAACCCCATTATTCATATACTTATCTCCTTGTCATTGGGAACTTTCCCTTTCCCGGTTCCCTAATCATAAATTTTTCAGGCACATCAAGATACACATGGATGGTGTGAGTAAAAACTCAATAGAACACCACCAATGTATACTTATAATAAGTCTACATGCATAATATCTCTATTCAATGATAATAGATAAATTCACATGAAACAAATAAACAAAATTGTGATGAGTGGTTGTGTTCTAGAAAAACTACCATGAATTCTAGTCAGACCTGCTTCAGCTCCATATGGGAATATCTGTAAAAATATAAGTCTTGATCATAATTTTCCATAAGGACACCACACATATCCTTTAGTAGCCACATAACCAAAAATTATTTGGTCAGACTACATCATCTTCATGTACTATCTCTATCATAGGTTACGACCCAAGTCCATCATACCTAATCTCTATAAATGGTTAGTCCACATAGCCATCATACCCCATCTCTGCCTCAGGTTGGGCCACATGGTCATCATATCATGGAATTGACTTAGGTCAAAACTCGAGGTCACCATATCCCTATATTGCGTCTCATCACTTCCATCTTCACATGATGCACATTAACCCCATATAAGGCATAAGTAAACCATAATGGTTGTCCTGTCATTTAATATTAGAATAAAATCCTCTAAAGGCTATAAATTCACACACAATATGACATGAAAAATATAGAAACAATATATCATATCAAGAATGAGTAGAATTATCCATACACACATATGAGTTAAAAATAAAACATGGAACATAATTCACACAAGGTAATGCCATCATATCATTATATAAACCATATACAAGGGATATATATTGTAAATATATTCTTACTAAAAACACATCGATGTCAACCTCAATATTTTCCAAGTGTTGATTTCTAATCACACCTGAACACCAACCAGATCAAACCAACATGCCAAGGGTCCCTACAACTAATTATAATATAATATAAAAAGGGTTATAATATTTTATTCATGCAGAGAATCAATATAATAGGTTAAAACCACATTAACTTAATTGATAACAACCACCATAAATAGTAGTTCTATGTCTTTTTAATGGTATAGATCTCGCCACTCTCGGAAATAGTGACTCGAGATGAAATGGATAAAATCCCCATGAGTATATGTCAATAAAAAAATCCATCATCTCCCATGGTCAGATATTATAGTAAGTTTAAATAAGTACAAGGCTGAAAGGAATGAGGTCACCCTGGGTAGTAACTTGAATGCAACAATGGTTGACCAGATCTTACCCTACATTTTTCTGAATCATAGAAATCAATAATATAAGGAAGAGAATCGATTAATAGAAGGAATAATGGTTTAATAATTTATAAAAAACCTATATTTATGATCACATGTGGTTCACTCTTTGGAACTCATGGAACCCAAAAATATCATCAACCAATTTAGACATTTAAATTTTTGAAATAGTTGTTACCACATCATACTGACACCCACCATGACCATATTGGATACAAACACACCATCCTAGGTAACCTGAAATAGCCACCCATTAGGGCATGGTGTCAAAACCTATCCCATTTTTGAACACATTATGCCTTCCACCATTACATTGTTGACCGCTCTGGTCATGGTCCATAGCTGACACATAGAACTAAACTCCTAAGATCATTCCTAGCCATGGGAATTTTTATGAGACTATTTTAAAATTAATTCTACAAGAAAAAAATGGTATACACCATATTGTGGTCATACCTATAATGTACTCTAAAATTACTAAAAACTAGTTTTTTCACCAAGATCCCCTAATAATTTTTATACACGAATTAAACTATCATAAGGCTCAAAATTAAATTATCCTAAAATTGAGGATGTTTCATTTTTAATAGGGGGATATCCATCTATGAAATAAGAATTTAAAATAGAATGTTGTTAGGTGTGTTGGTGTGCATATGTGGGGGTTATGGGTGAAGAGATCAGTGAGATATTTCTATGTAAAATGGGTAGAAAACAACTGTGGGAGACTGTTTTTATGGGTGTGAAACATAAATTACTTCCATATAGGAAATGGGGATCATTGAAAAAATATATTTTTGAGTGTTTTGAAAGGAAATTTCACCAGTGTGACATGGGGACCCCACAAATTCCCAATGTAGTGGGTGTGGTGGCATGGAGGTGAAATAATATCAATCAAGTGAATTAGAGAGATGAAAATATTAAGTAATGGGTCATTGTATCATGGTGTAGTAAAATAGTGAGTGTTTAGATACTATAATGGGGTGGTTAGTCATTGGGGTCGACTACAAGGATTAAAATATGTGTGTCACGTCATAATTCATTGTTTGGAGGTGGTCAACTATGATTTTAGCTTAGATTAAGGGTCACCCAACTTCACATGGTTTTCATAGGGGTAGTTTCTGGATTGAGCAAGGATAATACCAACTTGATATGACACATAAAGGCAAACTTGTCTTTTGTTATGGTACTATGATATTCCTATATCTCACATGAGGGTATATCTCTATATCATGTGAGTTTCCTTCATTCTCTATGTTAGGCCCATTTGAACATACCATTTCACACCCCCTCCCTTATATATAGGTAAGCATTTTATATTAGAAAATTGGAATTTTCTTCCAGTTTGATTATACAGTGTTTTTTTATGAAATATAAGGAAATAATAACTGTAAACTAAAAATTTGATATCTATTATGATGAATAGGGATATATCTTTTGACTCACTAAAATAATGATAAAAATTTATAATATTTAAATGGTTCGTGGGAATATGTTAATACATCTTTTAATTAACATGATTTTAAAATTGAAATATTTGATCGAGTTTTAAGGAATATATGAGAGAGTTTCCCGTCTGTTATTTTAAAACTGAGAATCTCTTTCACCCACTCAAGATTATTATTTCTTGAACCTGGGTGAGTCGCGTGACATCCTTTGGGACTAAGAGGCCTTCGATGATCATCCAATCCCTTTCAAGTGATTTTTAGTCCATGTATGCTCTCTCACCTATTACTTTGTGTAGTTATGTGAAACTTCCCATGATCTAAAGGATTTTTAATTCTATCTATTTTATTTTATTTTTCAAATCATGGTGAAAACATAATATTGATCTTTTTGGGTAATTGGTGTGAACCAAACTAAGATATATAATAATTGGGAACATGGAATTAAAATTGGTAGTGAATTGCATAAATTTTATATGTGTTTTAAATTATGGAATGAGTTTCATAACAATTTTTAATATGCTTTGAAATTTTATTTGTTGTTATGGTGTGTAATTTTATCATGGAATTATTGTTTAGTATAAATAGTTTAAATCAACTTAAAGGAGGGTGAAATAAAAAAGATGATTAAAATTATAAAGAAGAGTGTATTACGTGATAATTTTCTTAATCTTGATTAAAAAAAAATTATTATGCCACCTTCTTACTTGTAGGAAGCCTTTGGATACTATGTATTAGTTTTTCTTGAAGGAACCTAATGGATAATTTACTTTAATAAACTCTCATAATGGGATGATAAATTATAGTTAGGAAATAAAAAAGGTTGTTTCAAATATATAGAATTGATGTAATGTTTTTGTTGGAAATGTTGGTATATACATGGGGTATACAATTATTTTATATATGTTTCTTTTGGTATGTTCATAAGTCATTTTTAAACTCATAACAGGCTGTGAATTTTGTGTTGAAATCACCTTTTATAAAAACATAAATCATGAAAAAACAACAATGAAAGGATTGTACAAAATCTAGAATAATTTTTATGACGTATATGATTTCCACTAATAAAAAACTACAAATTAAATTAAAAAAGGAATTCTTTGATAAACATTTTTTCTTGTTTGGTTATAGTGGTTTGTAGATAACGTGTTTCAATGATGAGGTCATTATGGTTTGTGTGATAATACTTGTGGTTTGTTATGGCAGTTTTATGGAGAGGGTGACATCTATAGATTTATGAAAAATGAATGATTTTATGGTTATGGTGAGGAGTAGATTATTTTTTATTTTAGGGTTATACTCAATATTCCCAATGGTATGGATTATGTGGATGTTGTATATGAGTATGGTAATATATGTAAACTAGAAGTAAATAACATTGAATAGGAAATAAATGTTTATGATTTTAATTATAGGGTGTTACTATAATATTTATGGTTTTTTAAGAAATAAATGGTAGGAAATAAAAAATGTTAAATATTGTAAATGAAATGGTATTAAATATTGGAAATGAATGGTGAAATGGATATTTAAAGGATTGATAATGAGTTTTGAAATATTGATGGGATATTTTATAAGAATATTTTTATTGAACTAGAATAATAATTCATAGATTGAGAAAGGTTTATGATGAATGATTTGTATATAAGTAAATATAATAATGAATAGAATAATAATATAATTTTGAAATTAAATTTTAATATATATCTTTTTAAATGAATAAAAATAAATGAGGTGGCTAATTATTGTGGTTTCCTTGTCTGGATAATGGTTTTTTTAAATTACAGAGGTAGCATGAGTAATTTTATGGATATATCTAACCATATAGTGAATAAATATTATAAATTTTTAGATTATTGGTGTAATCCCATATTTTGGATGTTGTATGTGACAATATTAATCATTATATTTTTTCATTATTTCTATACAAACCCTACACGATTAAAATAATCTTACGGATTCCCAAAGTTTTTGGGTTCTAGGTGTTTACCTAATATCTCTGTAGGTGAGGTAAAATGGATAGATACCAAATCATCCCTCCTCATTCTTCTATGGTAGAATATAAAATACTTGGTATTTACATTTTTTAGTGGGGGTCATGCATGGTCTAAGGAGGGAACAAGGTTAATTTACTTCATGTTCATGATACCATACTATTATGGACTTATGATGTGATGGATATGGATATGATAAGGTTGGGATATATGTTTGGGATGATTGGTACAACTTGAGAGTTAGCCTTTCCTATTGTGGTGATGTAGTAATTGGAATGGTTTCATAGCTAGGATTTCCCATTATGATCAATATGATAACATGGAAGGGATATCAGTAAAAGATGTTAGACACTTGGGTGTGAGAGTATAAAAACTTTGGAGAAGTGGTTATGGGGAACCTACTCTTATATTTATATAATATTATGTTCTTACATTGTGTTTGATGATTAGTTAATGATCCTCAGTGAGGCTGGGAATCGTTAGTTGACCTTTTAGGTTCTTATAAGTTCTGCTACATATTCACTGGAGTATTAGTATACTTGTCTCACATTTTCACAAGAGGTCCTAAGGAGTATCCTATTGAGTATACATGTTATTATATCCCTATGTATATATAAATAGTTTTTTAGGAAATATTAGGGATTTGATGACTAATAAAGATTGTACTATCTTCTAATAGAGAGTTGTTGCTATTATTGCTACCTATGAATATTTTTGTACTTTATTTTAGAGATTTCTTATATTTCATTTCATTCATTATGGATTTTATTATTATGGGATCTTGGTTTATTTAATATTATGTGGTATTGATTATTGTATATCATCTTAAATTTCATCCTTAACATCTTATATTTAAGATAATGCCTCTCATTGTGTGTTTTGTTCCCTCGGTGATAGTCACTAACATGTATCCTATTAGAGGTTGGATTTGAGGGGTTATTCCTTCTCTACATTGTTAGAATAGAAGGGGTATCGATGGAGGGGTTCATAATAAATTGATATCAAATATAATGGTTGAATGATAGTATGTAACTTGGGGAATTGGAACTTATCAGGACTACATGGGTTAATAAGACAATAATATCAATTGAACCTAGTGTATCAGGTAAACAATAGAGACTAACTAGGAAATGGGATTTCAGGGTCCCTCATGATTTGACACAACAAACTTAAGATTAATGGACCTAATAAGTGAAGTGATACTACTTTTGGGGTAGATACCTAGGAGAGGTACATCAATCGTGATTTTTTCCTCTTGTGATTAAATAGGGAAAATTTTGGAATTAAATGAAACTAATTAAATGAATTTTAATGAATTACATGCTACCATGCTTAGGGATTTATCTTGTTCTTGTAACATATATTATGGTTTCAAGATTATGAAGAGTGGGTAAACCTCCCTAATAAAGATTAATTATTTTCTTTACATGTTTTAATGTTATGTGGGTAAGTTAGGGATACCCAAAAAGGACAATTTCTTGGTGTGGTGGATGGGTTCCCTTGATTTATATGCTTATGTAAACTTCATTTATGCTGATGTAGGTTCTTTTATTGTTTGGAAATATTGATTTTGAATTTATTTAAATCTTTTATAAGAAATTACATTTACCTAAAGTAAATGGAAAATGAAAACATTATGTTATTGAGTGGCTATTTTGGTGCTCTCCTTGTAATTACAAAAATCCTAATAACTTAAAAGATCATTAATACAGGTAAAATGATTTATTTTACCTCAATATTCTATAAATCATGTCATGTATAACTCTAAAAGTTTTAAATATTTAATATACACATATTGAAATTAACTTAATAGAGTGGATGATGGGGTTTTCTAGTTTAATAAAAACAATGTGATGGAAGCATTTTACCCCTCCTAGATGTGTGAGTTATTATAGGGGGAATGTTAACATTTAATCTATTAATGGATGAATTTTCTAAACCCTGTTATGTGTAAATATAAAATGGTAAGGATATTGAATGGTAAAATTTATATAAATTAGTAATGGGATGGTTTTGAGAATCTGATTTAAAATCAAGCATGCATATTTTTCAATTTAATTTCATGTTGTGTCTTGGTATGTGAGGTGACATAAGGAAATATGTTTTTATTACTTGGTTTATGGTATGATTTTTTGAAATATATCTTATTTAAAATGTGGAATGATTTATTTAAAATAATATTGAACCAACTTTTAAAGTGATTTTGTACATTAGTCTAAGGTTTTTTTGTAAAAATAGGTTAAAATGTTTTACAAAAAAGAGTTTTATTTCCATATTATTTTAAAAAAAAATAATGGGTTGTACATTAAATTTTGTTCAATGGTTTGGGATTTTTTCATTGATCTTTAATATTTTAAATATAACGGTCTCAAAAAAATAAAAAGATAATGGGTCCATCACATTTTAAATAAAAATTATGTTTAAAGGTTCTTTAAATTTAGTTTATGGTGACAAAAGTATTAAAAAAGAATTATCATTTCCTTGAAGGGTGTTTTTAGAGTCCATGCTTTTGTGATGTTTTTATTGTTTTTTGGTTAATAAGAATGATTGGTATATGGGAATGGATGTTATTATCATAGTGTGTTGATGTTTTCCTCGTTGTGTTTGCATTATATAATTGTTTGGGATCACCCAGTTAATTTAGATATTTTATTTAAATAAATTATGATAGAGAAATTTCAGGGTGTTTTTCTATGAAAGTAGAAGGATTCATGGGATAAGGAACAGATCAAGTTCCAGTAGTATATAGTGTCTAAAATATACGGTTGAGTGTCTGATCATGCGGTCGAGGAGTGGATAAAAGAGGTTAAGTTTTCCTTTGGATTGGAAATGAATTTAAACCAATTATAGGATTCCTTAGTAGTGGGTTAGTTCTGAGGGTTTTCCCATGAATTTTCTATGATTAATCATGGTTAATCATAAGTGGTATATTGGGATGAGTTCCTTATCTTTATCATGGAGGTGTTCATTCCTCGAGTGAGTAGGAATGAATGAAGGTAGTGTATTTTGAAGCTCTAGAAATGGTATTTTGATGTTTGTGATCTTGGGAATAAATTTTTCTATCTAGAATTTTGTTTTTAGACCTCTTATAAGGCGAGAACATGAAATCATGATAATGTGAGTCTTTCTTGAATCCAGATATTTGATGGAGGGTGGCTAGTTTCCAGTTAAAATATTCACTAGAAATGAGAAATCATGCTAAGGTGATTAAGAAGAGTTTATTTTCAACTAATTATGAGGTTCATGGTGTCACTTAGAGTTGTAAGGGTTTCTATCAGTGGAGGTAGGGAGTAAGTTGGTCTCTAAAGACTCAGGCTTAACCCTGGGCTTTGGGTTTTCCTAGATCTAGACATCCTACACTTAGCAGGCCAACATGATTTGGTTGTGGTGTGATGGGTTACCAACTATCTCAATACTACATGATTAATGGAGTCCCTAGGTCTTTGTAAAGTGGTTGGTCAATTTATAGAATATTTGGGTTTTTATATTAGGATTGGTTTACTCTGGTCTAGTAGTCTAGGAGTGGGTATATTCTGAGTTGTTGGACTTAATTGATTTTTCAATTGAATATCTATTCTAAATTATCTCTAGAACTTTAGTTGAAATATTTTTACTTATCATGTTTTAACCATTCATCTCTTTAAAAACTTTAAAAAATTTAAATTTATCAGTCTAGTGAGTGTGTTAATTAAATGATTTAACATTTTAACGAAAGGTTAATTTCAATTTTTACATGAAGTGAGTTTTGAAATCTTGGAGTTATGTGGGAATAAATGAATTTATTTGAAAATGTGATTTCATAAACATGTTTTAATGTTACAAAAGGGTATTAATGGTTATCACGAGGGAAGATTTTTGAGGTGATAAAGAGTTATTGGTGATGTTTAACTTCATCCTTTGTTAGGTTGAACCCTCCTTAATGTGGTCTTTGTTTGAGAGGTATCACACTCAGTCGCTATGTTTTATAGAATTTCCCTAACGAAATTGGGTCAGCGTTGAAACAATATTCTTAAATTGATGATGGTAAGTGCAGAATGAATGTTTCCCCTTGAGTGGGATAGTCTCCCCGGGGTTGGTAAGTATTTTTTTGATAAATCTAGTCAGGTTGAAGAAGCCCCTGCCATAGCACTTATATTTCGGCACTACCACAGATCTAGGAGAGGGATGTGCTGGATTTTTTCAATGCTAAACAGAAAGCATTGATAAAAGGCGGTGTTTATCAGTGCTAGCTAAAAGTAATGATAAATCTATCATTTATCAGTGTTAAAAAGAGCGCTGATAAAAGTTTTTGATAAAAAAATATTATTGATTTATATAAAATTATTATATTTATATTAAAAAATAATGTTTATTTGTATACATTAAATAAAAAATGAATGTTTAAAATTAATATATATTTTTTTAATAATTAAAATATATATATAATTATTTTAGAAATGCATTTCAAAGACTATAATTCAATAAATATATATTTAAATAATTATAAGATTATAATAAATTCCATTAAATAATAAATATATTTATTATATTTATTATATTTATTATATTTATTATATTTATTATATTTATTATGTTTATTATGTTTATTATGTTTATTATGTTTATTATGTTTATTATGTTTATTATGTTTATTATGTTTATTATGTTTATTATGTTTCTAAATACTTTATATATATATATATTATAATTATAAATATATAAATATATATTTCCAATGAATTTGGTCAATAAATATATTGATGTGCGAGTATGATTGACGTTCATATATATTATGTATTTATCATGAATGTTCATTTATACATTACACCCTTTATACTATTCATGTTGTCTATATGTGATTACTCATTTTTTATTATCTATATTTTACTTGGTATATGATTCATTCATGTTATACCCATTAATCTATTATGTTCTCAAAAATACTTATCAAATTACAATAAATATATTTAAATAATAAATATATTTATTATAATTATAATTATAAAATTATAATTATATATAAATACTTTTTAAATATATTTATATGTAATTATAATTATATCTATATATTTATAAATAAATAATTATAAAATTACAATAAATACGTCTATTATAATTTTATAAATATATATAAATATAATTATGTAAAACTATTTATAAAACTATTTATTTATAGTTATAATTATAATAATAAATATATATATATATTTATATATGTGAATAATTATAAAATTATGATTAATATATTTATTATACTTATAAAGTAATACATATATGTAATTAAATAAAAATATTTATAAATAATTACAAATAGTTATAATTATGATTCTAAATAAATATAGATATATTTAAATAATTATAAATTTCGAATAAATAAATTAATTATATATATTTATATAAAAAAATTTATTAAAAAATTATAATTATAATTATAAAAAATTATAGATATATTTGAATAATTATAAAATTTTAATAAACATATTAATTATATATATTTACAAAATTATAAATATATTTGTTACAATTTTATAATTATTTAAATATATATATATTTATAATTACAACTATAAATAAATATATATTTATTATAATATTTAATTAGAAATAAATATATATTTATTATAATTTTTAATTACAAATAAATATATATTTATATAAAAAATTATAAATTTTTAAAAATATATATTTATTATTCATATATAATGTTATATATAATTAAATAAATATATTTATAAATATATACAAATATTGATAAATAAATACAAATATTTATAATTATAATTATAAATAAATAGGAATATCTTTAAATAATTATAAAATTATAATAAATATATTAATTATATATATTAATAAAATTATAAATAAAATAAATATATTTATTATAATTTTATAATTGTTTAAATATAAATAAATATATATATTTATATTTATATTATAATTATAAATATAATATATATTCATTTAAATAATTATAAAATTAGAAGAAATATATTTATATATATCTATAATCTTATAAATGTATATAATTTATATATTTATGATATATATTTCTAAGATTGTATATATAATAAATATATTTATTATAATTTTATAATTATTTATTTAAATTATTATAAAATTATAAGAAACATACTTATTATATTTATAATCTTAGAAATATATATCATAAATATATTAATTATATATATTTATAATATTAAAAATGTAATAAATATATTTATTATAATTTTATAATTATTTAAATGAAAATATGTATTTATTTATAATTATAACTATAAATAAGTATGTATTTATTTATTTAAATAATTATAAAAGTATAAAAAATATATTTATTATATTTATAATTTTATTAATATAAATATTTAATATATTTATTGTAATTTTATAATTACAAATAAATATTTCTTTATTTATAGTTATAATTATAAATAAATATTTGTTGATCATGTATATAATTCTCTAAATATATATAATATTATAAATAAATTATTAACATCCTATCTTTATCAGCGCTAAAAAAGCACTGATAAAGGCATGGTTTATCAGTGCTTTCTAATTTAGCACCGATAAAACATATCTTTATCAGCTCATTTTAACTAGCACTGATAAAAGCTTCACCCAATTTTATAAATGAACTCTAATAGTCCTCTCCTTCTTTCACACATCTCAAGCTCTCACGGAAGCCGACCTCTGCACCGCTAACCCCTCCTTTGGCTTGACCTCACCTCCACCATCGCCGACCCCTCCTCTGTTGTGAACCCTCCTCTGTCATGAATGCTCCTCTCCCGTGAACCCTCCTCTACCGCAAACCCACCTCTACTCTGACCCCTCCTCCACTGTAAACTCTCCTCTTCCACAAACCCACTCCATCGCGAACTCTTTATATTGCAAGATCTTTCTACGGTATGGAAATCTTCTCGTTATCATGACTTTGCATAAGCAAATTAGTTTACCCTTATGAAAACTCCATTGTGACCTAGCCCTTATTACAACTCCAGAGCTTCATGTTAACCCTTATGTGGGATTCATCATACCCTGGCATACCAAATTTCTTTATGATGTAATCCACTCTCCACAATGTGGGCATCCATTTACCTTGGAATAGAGTCCAAATGATTCTTATAGATCATTAGGTTTTCATTTACATACCTAATTTAAATTCTAAACAAATTGTACACAATATATATAGAGTCAATTTTCCTCTACGCAAATGTTGTATCTTAGTGTAATTTTTTGCACCACATCTTCATTCTATTTCATGGTCTCTTTTGATATGGTGAGTGAAACTTATTATGATTCACATGAAACTTGATTTTGGCATTCATTGTGTATCCATTAATATTGCAACATAGCTCGTAACTATTATTGTCCCACATCGAACTTGTCTCTGAAATGATACTACTTTATCAATAAGTATGTTCCATCCACTCACTAGATGACTCTCATGGTACCGACCCATAATACAAACACTTCACCATAGTTCTATCATGTTTCATGGATCTCTATCTAACACTAACACCCATGTTGACCAACATTGGTGCTCACATGTACTATTGCCTTTTTCAGGGCTCTTATTAAGATTGGTCGACTATATACATGGTGGATAGCTACTCTGATGGATCTATCCCATTGGCTGACAACTTTTTCATTTATCCAATCTCATTTGTGGTGAAACTAACATCACTATAACATAATTCCTTACTATTGAATTTCCAAATTTAATCCACTAGAGAAACAAATCCATCCAAAATACTTCAACAGTGTAACCATGGGTGTTATGGCATAGATTCTATCTTCTAGATAGATTTCTATCAAACATCCACTATTGTTATTTAAACCATATGGTTCTAATGAATCCATAATAATACTCCAATCATCACTTCATCCATCTTAATTATATATTTTCAACAAATATTCTTATTCCCATATTCTAAATATATTTTTAAAAAATACACCTTGGGCTATTCTTCACTTGTATTATCAATAAATGAAACACCAATTCATAAGGTTCCAATTAATTTTATAGTGATATCAAGGGAATTTTTATATTAATTTTATTTTGTAAGTTCTAATATTATATAGGGATGAAGAATGGTTGGTTCAGCAGGTTAGAGATAGAATTTTTTCTCATGAAGTTGTTACCATTCTTGATAAGGAAATATGAAATGTAGTTTCTCCATAATATTTTATGTTTAAATTTTTATAGAATTAGGAAAACCATTAAATTATATAGGGAAGACAATTAGATTCATAATGACCCCATGGAAATGGAATGTCACTAACTATATCAAATCCATAAGATATCCTTTGTGAACTCACTCCCATAAAAGGTGAATTAATGTTTAACCCCATTGCAACTCATAAACCTACTATTCATCCAACATTACCTTTATGGTTTAAATTAGGGGGGATTTCATGACCCCTCCATCCAAAGATTCCCCTCCGGAGTTGGAAATGAATAAATAGAGATGATGACCTTTGAGTCCCACCTCCAACAGTCCCTGGGGTGGTGACTAGCACCAAGGGTATACAAATATCACAAAATGGGAGGTATTACCCTTTTTATAGTAAACAAGATTAGGAGATAAGATGTATCTACCTCAAAACAACTCCCAAAAATTTATATGTATATCAAATAAATACAAACTATCACACATGCATGTCTAAAACAAAACTATTACAAATACAACAAAACTCCAAAGTAGTTACCAAAAGAAAAAATCTAAGAATCAACATGACAACTATCCCCATGTCCAAGCTTGTAAGGTACAACATGGTCCACTTAATCCTCCTAGAATCCTAAAAATAGTAATATATATATAGAGTGATCATACAAGTATACTTAGTAGGAAAAACCAAGGTCTCTCATTCATAAGTGGGAGAAGCATACTAATACCCCTATGAGAAAATAGTAGAAACCAATAACACCTAACAAGGAATACTAGCCATCCAAACCTTACCATAACACGCTTACTAAATAACACAAGTCACATAATGTAATATAATAATCAAATTGATGTTTGGGTACCACGCACAAAATCCCACTGGTAAACTACTCGTACCCTAATGAAAAAAATCATATCTCTTCCACACTCTTCCACAAGACCCATGTCACAACCTGCCCGCACACACCTGGGCCTCAGAGCTAGTCTCGTAACCTGGGAAAATGAAGCTCACCTCATCATGCCTACAAACACTTGGGCCACACCAAGACTACATCCATAATACACCTAGGAATGCACACCACATATCATACTTCAGACACCTGGAATATAACACCTCACCCACAGACACCTAGACCTCACAATCACACCACAACTTACCCTAGGAGTCTTGGGCTACCAATTCCTAGAAGAGGGGGAAAGGAAGAGAAAGTAATCATCCATTCATCCTCCCACCAGGATGTTGGGAAAGACACCCTCCCCCATGACGTTGGGGGTTTCCAAGACTTAGTGCTCGAATAGGGTGGGGTGCATATAGAAATCACAATGAAGTATAAGTATATATATAGGTATCAAACACTCAGTCCAACCTATGGGTTTTTTCAAATTAACAACCATACCACAAAACCACCTTTGTTTCTACCTCAAAATGCAAAAAAACACAATAATCCATAATTCAATTCATAACCCTAGCCAACACACTTAACCATTTATCATTCTTTATTGAGAAATCCATTTATTTATTCAATCCCTATCCGAGAAACTACCAACTACAACACATATCCAGCAATACAAAAAATCAAAAAAGAGGAATAAAACTATGATAAAGGACTCACTCCACACTTCCACCTCACTTTGCACACATGCCCAAAACTGTCATCATCATTATTGAAAGTAATTCCACCCAAACCATCATCTCAATAAAGAAAACCCCCAAATCACAGCCAAATGAAGAAACACAACTCATCACAACCAAACATGGTTTCCCCACTGCTTAAATACATCACATCAAGCAACACAACAAGCCACAATGTGGTGTAGTCCCACTACATAACACTACACAACCATTTCAAAAGAAAACAATATAACAACTTTAGATTCCATTAAACCACCCAAATCAACCCACACATTGTTGTGCTATCAACCCCAACACCTCACAACCACAAAAGGCACAATACAGAACAAAACCACAAACAACACACAGCCACACCAAACAAATAATGGCGTATTAATATTTATAAAACACTTTTTCTTTAATTCCACTTTGATAATTCAGGGGTTATCACAGAGGAAGTTCAATCCTAAGGCATCCATTTATTTAACTGAATTTACGAGGTTAACCAGTTTTATATATACATAGTCATTCACAAAAGATCAATAACAATAATTCACAATCCATCATAGATGTCCAACAAAGACCACCAACGACCATGATTTTTAGTAGGCATATAGCCCATACAATTCACAATATCAGTAAACAATAAGAAATAATCATGCATCACTTTTCTCGATCCCTTGTTTTTTTATTTAAATTCAATTCAATTATATTCATTAAATTTGGATTCAATGGTATTCACAAGTATAAATTATTACACCCACCCTACATAATACTCAATTAATAGAGACTAAGGGATCCCTACCTTGAAAAATAGATGATCACCACCTCCTCCTTGTGCCAAAAAAGGGGGTACGCAAGGCTCTAGTGAAACATGATCCAAGGGAGCAACACATATGCATAGATCCTCAGGGAAGAAATGTTTTCAGATGCTCGGTATAAAGAGTAAAGGGAAATGTACAAGGAATAAATGGTCTTGAATTAAGAAAGGCCATATCCTATATTAACGGAAGAAACAGGTTCAAAATCCATTAAAGTCGGATCACGATCAAGGCTACATGGTTAGGCTATTTAGAAGTCTCTGAGACTTTTATGAAATTTAATATATGATCCACAAACTACAAATCATCCTCAAAACCATTTAAATATGGTTTTTAACTCATTTTATGTCAAATAAAACGTTAAAGGGGAAAAAGTATAGGAAACCAGAAAACTGGAGAAAACTGAAATTTTGAAAAAACTATTAGAAATGACTCATAGGTGGGTGAGTTACCATTGGATGACTCACCATTGGATGAATCACTGTTGGTAAAGTCAATGTTGGATGACTCACTGTTGTATGAGTTGCCTTCTTGAGTAACCGCTGGATGAGTCACCATCACAAGTCATCATTGGATGAGCCACCATTGCAATTCTCAGTCATGAGTCCCCATTGGATGAGTCACCATTGGCGACCTACCATCAGTAATTCACCATCATACCTCATCATGGTGATTCACCATCACGAGTCACCATTGGATGAGTCACCATTTGTGACTTATCATCAGAAACTCACTGTTCTTGACCCACTGGTCCTGACCCACCATTGTGGGTCACCATCATAATTCACTGACACAACTCACTGTTGGGATGACCTACCATTGGAAAAACTATAATTTTGAAAAACTACTAAAATGAGTCACTTTTACCCCTATAACACCTTAAACACTAGATTTTCAATAAATAATTGACCATGGAGGTCTAGGATATTACATCAGATACCTATCAAACTATTCTTGTCCTTGAGAATCCAAAACCATCCCAGAAGAAAGATGGGTATTAACCCCACTTCATGAGATACCTCTCAAATAATATGGTACACTCGAAACACTGCTAACAACTAAACATATCGATTTTCAATGATAAACCACCATGTGTTATTCAAAAGATGGAGTGGAAAACCTCCTCATCCAAGAACACCTCATTCAACATTTGTTAACCCAACCGAACAGAATACACACCACACAAGTGAAGGTTCTAGGCATAGCAGAAGCTCATGGGTTGATGTGCCCACTTGGATTTTTTTCATTAGCAATGATCAATCTAGGATCAATACGACGATAAATGCCAGACTCCACGGATTGAATTATAAAAATAGAAAAAAAAAAGAATAGTCCCAGAATCACAAATGAGGATCATTACAGGTTGATTATAATTAATTTAATTAATTTACAAGAAGTACCTTTTAGGGCATTCTTTCTTCATTGATATTTCTGATCATGTTCCGCGTGACTCGTCATTGCGTCGCAGAAGCCTAGTGTATACTTCTTCTATTGGTGATCCACACATGCACCATGTATCTCTAGACGTCTCCAAAGGAATCTATAGGTTCTAGCATAGAGAAGCCTTTTCTTGTGTTTTCCACCTTAGATCGTCTTGATCTGATGGAGGAGTATCTCTCCCGGTCTTGAGAGTATTCTTGGAGGAAGGAGTTCTTTCGGCCTTGAAATAATTCTCCATAATTGTTGTGCACAACGATTGGGGAAAAGTTATGGGGTTGTGAGGATATTTATAATCGTGTTTGATGTTATAGAGTTATGATAATAAATAAACACATTACACATTTTATTTATTTCATTAACTCTTATTGAAACCCACATGTCGAATAATTAATTCCTTCAAATGAACCCATGCTGATTATAATAAATATCATTTAATAAAACAATATTATATCATTAAAATCCCGACTAGAAAAACTACACGGTGTGTAATCATTAATACACAGTGTGTACTTGTTTTTCATTTCATTTCCAAAATAAAAACTACATGGTGTGTAATCATTAATACACGGCGTGTACTTGTTTTCAAAATAAATACTACATGGCGTGTAATCATTAATACACGGCGTGTTCTTGTTTTTCATTTTAATCTTACACCAATATTAAAACCTTTTAAGATTCCTTGAATAATTATTAAACCATGTATGGTAATAATCTTTATTCTACTTGAGATACTTGAATACACTTAGTGTGTGACCCTCTAGGCCTCATTCTTGTTGGCATTAGGCGGGCTTACCTAAAGTCCAAGATTACTGTCTAGCAATGGGTCAAGGCACCCAAGAGAAAGAAGTTGATGCCACATTGACGTGTCACCTCATATGAACGGTTAACGTGTAATTTAATCCCTTTGTTTCAATATCTCATCAAGCAGGTTTCATGGAAGTGTCATAAACATGTATGCTTGATCTTTCATTCATTGAATTCCAGAAATAAACTCGTCATTACACCATGGCCATAGAATTTGGGTGATAGTTCTATTTCAATAAAAGGGCCCAAGATATCTAATTCCATAAATATGGAAGGTACAAATCCTTCCTCGACTTATCCATTAACAACATGTCATTCGTGATGCACCCAACGTACCCTACTTCCCACCAACTGTCTTCATGATGGTTTTCATTAGTAAATATAAGTGTGTGAGTCATGACATGAGTTAATGATAATAATCCAGTCTAAGGACCACTACACACGCTCGTAGATAGCAATGTCCGATGACACCAAGATATGTGGAATTACTACTGGTAGGTCTGTTCTCATAATCTCCCATCTTGGAGATTACCAAGTGTGAGCTCCATGAGAGAGAGTCTCTTCTTCTTACGATTACTCGCACATGACGGCCTGTATACTATGTGTATTATCATAGTATGCCATCCAACCGTATAACTTTATTAAAGAATATTGTTATGGCATTTTAAGGTTCTCATCATAGCAGGGATCTAACATGACCTTATTAATGCAACAAATATTCTAAGACATTATTCTATTATAGTCATACAGAACAATTAAAAATATATAATAAGTGTACATTCACGTAATTAAAGTAAAAATAGTTGGTTCTCCGGACACCAACTCTAACAAACTCCCACTTGGACTAGAGCCAACTGCCTATGACTTTTATTCTTCTAGACCTCACATGATGATCATGTTTCTGCTGAGTCAAGGATTTAGTCAAGGGGTCCATCACATTGTCTTCTGTGGAAATACTACTCACCGCAACTTCACCTATCTTAGAAAAATACCTCAAGAGATGAAACTTCTGAAGTATGTTCTTTGTCCGTTGATGTGACCTTGGCACTTTTGCAAGTGCCATTGTTGTAGTATTATCACAATAGAGTGTGATAGGATCTTTACTGCTAGGTACTACATCCAGCTCTTGCACGAAGCTTCGCATCCATACTACTTCTTTAGTTACCTTAGAAGTTGTGATATACTCAGACTCTTCTCTAGAATCTGTGACCACACCTTACTTTGAGATCTTCTAGCTCACTGCACCTCCATTCAAACTAAAGATGTATCCTGTCTGCAACTTCATGTCATATTGATCAGTCTGGAAACTGCCATCTACATGTCCTCTGATGACTAGTTCCTCATATCCTCTATAAACCAGGAACATAACCTTAGAATGCCTCAGATACTTAAGGATAGTCTTGACTACAATCCAATGGCATTCTTTTAGATCATCTTGATATCTTCCTACTACACTTAATGCATAACATACATGACTGACCCAATCACGGATGCATAAGGGATCCTTTCCATTTTCTTTATTTCCTCATGTGTATTAGGACACATTTTCTTGGAAAGATGAATGTCATGTGACAATGGAAACAATCCCCTCTTGGATTGTTCTATACTGAATCTCTTCAGTATCTTGTCAATGTATGTACTTTGACTTAGGCCCAGCATTCTCTTGGATCTATCACGATGGATCATGATCCCAATAATATATGCTACCTCACCCAAGTATTTTATAGAGAATCATTTATCCAACCATGCCTTAACTGACTGTAAGATAGGTACTTCGTTTCCAATTAGTAATATGTCATCAACATATACTATTAGGAAAATGATTGCACTTCTACTAAACCTTTTGTAGAGAGAAGGCTCACATTCGTTCTTAACAAAGCCAAATTCCATTACAGCTTCATCAAAATAAATTTTCCATGACCTTGATGTTTGATTTAATCGATAAATTTATGAAAGAGCGATGTCGTGGGCTCCCTCAAATGATTAGTGTGATTTTGGGGTACTTAGGTGTAGTAGAGTGGCTGACCATGGTCGTCTCTCAAAGGAGGAAGTGAATTAAAACAACTTTCCAGAGGTATTTTAAAAATAAAAGAAAATAAAATTGAAACACTGCTTAAAAGGATGGGGGTGTTTATAGTTTATAAATCTAGAATAATTTTTCCGAAAGAAGATTGCATTGTTTTGTTTTTAGTTTTAAAATGAAGTTTGATTAAAAAGAAACAACAATAAGATATTTTTTTTTAGAAAATATTTTAAAAGGCGTAATAAATATAACTCTACCTCTTAAATCTATTATTAATTATTATCATTTAAATTAACATTCACTAAATTATGATCCCTTAATTTTTTAAATCTCGAACCCTACGAGAATTAACTCTACCACAAAGATGAAGTGAATTTAACCCTAGGCTAACTTCAGAACATGAAATTGTAGCACCCTGCTTTGATTGATGTTCTAAGATTAGCTTATGGTCAGTGGTAAATTAAGGTACATTTCCATTCTAGAAATGATGATGAATTGTGTTTAGGGATTATATTTTAACTCTACAAATTTATCCTATATGGTCTTGTATTACCGATTAAGATCGCGCTCTCACAATTTACACAAAATCCAGACCTCTCGTGTTTTTGTGTTAATTGTTCAATTGCTTGCTTAGTTTATTAAAATTTAAAAACACAATTCATGGATCATATTAAGTTAATTATAGTATCTCAATGATTCAAAATAATTAAATTAAGAGGGTATAATATAGATCAATTACTAAAAGACTACTCTTCCATGGGTGGCGTAATCATCGTTGAAGCGTTTTGCATGTGCAAAGGTTTATAATGGGTATAACCCAATAAAGCTTCTAATCAATAATTCCAGCCCAAATAAAAAGATTAATAGAAGAATAAATTTAAATTAAACATAATAAAAGAGAAGAAATAAAAGAAGTACAAAGAAATTTACTATACAAACAAAAGCATTACAACACGAAGGAGAAGGAGAAGAGGAAGGTTTGATGAGGGGATCCTTGCTTCAAGAGCTACCCCTCATAAAATGGTTGTAGAATTGGATTGAAACCTCTTCTTTTCTGTGTTAAACTTCCTAATTCACGTCCCAACCCCACCAAATGATAAAAACACTAATTTATAGAGTGGTGGGGAGGCTAGGTTCAAAGTGGTTTCAAGTGTGAATGGTGAATCTCATCCAAATATTTTATTCCAACTTCCACCACCCATTTTACCTCTAAAACACGTGAATTATCTAGTATTCAAGAAGGATCATATGTGAGGATATGGGTCCTCTATCTCCTCTAAAACGTTGGGCTCAATCCAAGCCCAGATGAAGGAGTTATGGACGAAAAACAGAAGCTTCTCCATTCTGGCGAGTCCATCCCAACTTTGACTTCATGGCCCATGTTCGACAAACAAATACACTATTTAGATCTAGTATCCTGAATTAAAGTTGTAGAAAATAAAGTTAGAAACACTGTTAAAAAATTTCAAATTCAAATAATAAATATAAAAATATTTATCTTCGAAATACTACAGGGAACTATAAAGGTTAAAACTGGAATTTTCACCAAATTTTCAAATGAATGATCTAATCCAAAATACTTTCAAATTGAACATATTTAACACAATGTGAGGAAATTATGTCATTTCTTATCTATAAAATATTCAATAAACTAGTGTCTTATCAACTCCCCCACACTTACCCTTTTGCACTCTTGAGAAAAATCTCATATCAAGTAAACATCAATATCAAATCAAAACCAATTTTAAAACACATATCCTTGAGATCAAACAATTACACACCAAGAAACAAAATATATCATGCCTCATAAAAAACCATTATTTAAATTTCTTCATTTATATCATTCAATATATTTCAACTTTATTTATCCTCCCATGCACAAAACACTTACCTCGGTTGAATTTTCTCTTATCACACAAATATCAATTTTTTTGCAATGTCTTTCTTATCCAAACTCATACAAGGGTCACCATAGGATTGATAAATTCATAAATCTCCACCTAATGTGAGTCAAGGATGTATTTTTATCATGAGGAATTTTCAGGGTTTTTCTGTGGCTTTCGGTTGGAATGATTTAGATGTGAAAAATTCTGAGGCTGAATGAGGAGGGCTTTACTCTTTTTGAAGAAAATTTGCATTAATCTAATTTTCACTTAAATATAGTCTTCTACTCAATCCCCATAGTATCAATTAATCACCATCATCATGAAAAATAATGGAATTTTCACCCCATTCAACATTTCTGAAGTAAAAAATGTGAATATTCTCAAACACGATTTTCTTGAAAGCTCCAGATAGGCACTGCTTTCCACCTCAATTAGAAGCTCCAGAAAAGGAACAACTTCACTTGTCATGAAAGCTCCAGAAAAGGCACAAATTTCAATATAATTACTTTCTTCAGCAGCAACCACATCTCTTCAAAATTTAATTTTCCACCCAAAGTATCATAGAATTTCTTAGCACAACACAACATAGCTTCCCCCACACTTAAGATCAACTAGATTATGAAATTTCACTTCAAGAGTTGGTTGGATAGAGAAAATTGGCTTGTAATGTGGCTAACCTAACAGGGTATGCATGGATTATAAGGTATAAAAGGATTAAATTTTCAAGGTAGTCCATTATAAAAAAGGATAATTTGAAATAGGGGCTTTCATACAAAAAAAATTCCTTAATCATTTAAACATAAGTACCTCAAACCCTCATGTTTTGACAAGAATAGATCAAATTCTGGTTAAATCAAGCATGGTTTAGTTCTCTCAAGAAGTGAGGTGAATGTAAAGAATATGAAAATAATGGTTCAGAAGCCTCACAGGAATGTGATTTTAAATATAAAGACATTGAGATGTGGCATGGGATTCAAAATTCAGTATACTTTTCATGAAATTACTAAATATTTGAACTTGAAACAAAGTCATTTCAGCATTAATTTAAGCTTAGTTTCAAGGGATAAATTGTTTTACTCATTGATATGCATTTCAAAATTGTGATGAGAATCATTTCAGCACAAAAATTTCACAAACACAAAGAAAATTGAAAAAATAAACACATAATTTTTTTTTAAATCAGGAAAACAATTGAAATTACTAAACTAAAAGGTTACCTCACCCACACTTAAAATATTACCTTGTCCTCAATGTGAACCCATGAGATGATATATGCACATGAAATGCAGAATCTTTAAATAGGACAAATGATATAAAAGTAAAAGGGTTAGGAACAGTCTAATGTGCCCAAGTGATGATGGGGTCATGCAGTGTGATAAAATCAACTGCATTAGTTGGAAGTCCCTAAATGTATCTCTTCAAACATTTCCCATTGATTGTAAAGCTCCTTCTCGTGTCCTCTTGTGTGATCTCCACTGCACCATAAGGAAAAACATTAGTCACAAAATAAGGACCTAACCATCTGGAATGCAACTTACCAGGCATCAGCTTGAGTCATGAACTATAGAGAAGGACTTTCTCTCCAACATGAAACTCCCTTTGTTGGATAATTTTGTCATGAGTTGCTTTTGATCTTTCCTTGTAGAGCCTTAAGTTCTCATATGATGACAGTTGAATCTTGGCAAGCTCTTGAATTTGCAACTTCCTTTGAATTCCAGCTTGGGCCAAATCCATGTTGCATTTCTTTATAGCCCAATATTCCTGATGCTCGAATTCCCCTGGGAGATGACATGATTTCCAAAAACAATCCGAAATGGGGACATACCAATGGGTGTCTTGTATGTTGTCCTATAAGCCCACAATGCATCATCCAAGCTCTTGCTTCAATCCTTCTTATTTGGCTGCACAGTTTTCTCCAAGATTTGTTTTAACTCACGATTTGAAACATCAGCCTGGCCATTCGTTTGGGGTGGTATGGTGTTGATGTTTTGTGTGTCACCCCATACTTTCGAAGGAGGGAAGAAAAATTCCTATTGCAAAAGTATGTCCCTTGGTCACTAATGATGACCTTTGGTACTCCAAACCTGTAGAAAATTTTAGCCTTGACAAAATCTACAACAACATGAGAATCATCGGTCCTGGTGGCCTTGCCCTCCACCCATTTTCTCACATAATCAACAACAACCAAAATATACAAGAAACCATATGAAATTGGAAAATGACCCATAAAATCAATGCCCCACACATCAAAAATCTCACAGAATAGTATGGGTTGTTGGGGCATCTCATGTCTCCTAGAAATATTCCCAGTGTGTTGGCAACGAGATCATGACTTACAAAACACATTGGCATCATGGAATAAGCTAGGCCAATATAATCCAGAGTCCAAAACCTTCCTAGCTATCCGTTGGGGTCCAAAGTGTCTACCATAAGCAAGTGTATGACATAAATGCAAAACAGACTCAAACTCATGATCGAGAACACACCTCCTAATGAATTGGTCACTACACATGCACCAGAGGTAAGGATCATCCCAAACATAAAATTTTGACTCACTCTTTAATTTTTGGATTTGATGGTTCTTTAAATTTTCTGGGATTTCAGAGGAAATAAGGTAGTTCACTAAATCAGCAAACCAAGGATGCGTACCTGAGAAGGAATAAAATGCTCATCAGGGAAAGTGTCCTGAAGTGGTACATGGTCTAAGGTGTCACCCTCTAGTGTGTGAGTAAGCCTACTCATGTGGTATGTCACCAAGTTTTCTGACCCCTTTTTTTCCTTTATCTCAATATCAAATTCTTGAAGAAGGAGCATCCATCGGATCAGCCTGGACTTTTCATCTGGCTTCTTCAAGAGGTACCTTAGAGCTGCATGGTCAGAAAAAAAACTACTTTAGAGCCCAATAAATATGAATGGAATTTATCTAAAGAAAATATGACAGTAAGAAACTCTTTTTCCGTGGTTGTGTAGTTTGATTGGGCTAAATCCAGTGTCCTTGATGCATTTGCAATCACATGTGAACGTCCATCCATCCTCTGAGATAAGACAGCTCCAACTGCGAAGTTGGAGGCGTCACACATAAGCTCAAAAGGAATCTCCCACTATGGGGGCTGTATGATCGGTGGAGTGGTTAGACACTTCTTTAACTCATCAAAGGTAGTCCTGTAAGAATCATCAAACAAAAAATCAGATTCCTTTTAGAGTAATCGTGACATAGGAAGAGAAATCTTACTAAAATATTTGATGAAGAGCTGATAAAATCCTGCATTCCCTAGGAAAGATCTAACATCACGCACACATGAACGATATGGTATGGATGAAATAATGTCTATCTTAGATCTATCAACCTCTATCCCATGTTTTGACACTACATTTCCTAAGACAATGCCATGCTCTACCATGAAATGACACTTTTCAAAGTTCAGGACCAGATTCTTCTCAATACAATGATTCAATACATTTCCCAAACTATTTAGACATTCATCAAATGAGGATCCATACACTGTAAAATCATCCATAAATACCTCCATGCAGGTCTCAATGAAATCTGAGAAAATACTCACCATGCATCTCTGGAAGGTACCTAGGGCATTGCAAAGTCCAAATGGAATCCTTCGGTAAGCAAAGGCACTGAATGGGCACGTGAATGTCGTCTTCTCCTGGTCCTTTGCTGCAATGGGAACCTGAAAATAGCTAGAGAAACCATCCAAGAAGAAATAATTTGTCCTATCTACAAGTCTCTCAAGCATCTGGTCAATGAATGGAAGTGGTAAATGGTCCTTACGAGTGGATTGATTTAGATTCCTATAATCAATACACACTCGCCAACTATTTTGAACTCTCACAGGAACTAACTCATCATTTTCATTTTTTTTAATAGTGAAACCAGTTTTCTTTGGTACAACCCGGACAGGTCTTACCCATTGTGAGTCAAAAATAGGGTAAATGATACCCACCTCAAGTAATTTTTCAACTTCTTTCTTAACAACTTCCAAAAGTGTTGGATTAAGTCTCCTTTGTGGCTGCCTAATCGGTTTAGCTCCATCCTCCAAGAGAATCCTATGCATGCAAATGGAGGGGATAATACCTGATATGTCTGACAATGTCCAACCAATTGCCCTAATGTTATCTCTCAAAATATTTAAAAGTTTTTCTTCATGTTCAAAAGAGAGTTTGTTAGAAATGATAACAGGTAATCTATCATCACTCAGCAAGTATGCATATTTGAGATTTGGGGGCAATGGCTTGAGTTCCAATGTAGGGGGTGATGTATGGATGGAGAAATTTATGCAACAGACATATCTGCACAATGAACATTAGTATCAGAATAGAAATCATCACAATCATAGAATAAAGCACCAAATCCATCAGCATACTCAATAGCCATGTCATAATCAGAGTTCACATGATGAAGATCAGAATATGAATCCATTTCAAAATAAAATCTTAGAGAGTCTTGTTTATTATAAACACGAGTGGAAGTTCTCTTAGACATTAAACCAGAACCAATACTCATAATCTCCCTAAGCATAGGAAAATCAAAATACATGGTGTTTTTACATAGTAGTTTAAAATGGGAGATAACAAATGCATAATGATCCTCTGAGGGGTACTTCATGGAATACATAACGTTAAATATCACAACTTCATCCCCAAATTCCATGGAAAGTGTACCCTCATTGACATTTATGATAGTTTTTTTAGTTTTGAGGAAGGGTCTACCTAAGATAATGGGAGCATGAGAACTTACCTGATCATCCTCCATTTTGAGCACATAGAAGTCTGCTGGAAAGATCATGTCTCTTACCCGGACAAGTACATCCTCAAGGACTCCCACTGGATATGATGTGGCTCTATTCGAAAACTGCACCACTACTCTCGTCGGCTTCAACTCACCAACCTATAAGGAAGATAATACAGAGTGAGGCATCAAATTTATGGAAGCTCCCAAATCACAAATTTCATCAGAAAAGTGTAACTCCCATATGGTGCATGGGATAGTGAATGTACCTGGATCCTTGCACTTTGTCAGCATTGCTAGAGTTGGTGTAATGAGTACTAACACATTCCTTCCAAGGTTGATCCTCTCATTTCCCTTGATCCCTCTTTGATTGTACAAAGTTCTTTTAAGAATTTTGAATACCTTGGAATTTTCTTAATGGCTTAAAGTAGAGGAATATTGGTCTCCACACGCTTGAATGTTTCCAAAACCTCATTTTGCATTTCTTCTTCAGCCATATTATTGGTTTGAACAACCCTGTTTAGAAAAGGAAGGGGTTTAGGAGGAACATCATCAATATTTTTCTTACCTTTATCTTTCTCCTTGGATTTCTCATCTGTTGGTATGGAATGCGGCTTCTCTGGAGTTGAGGTGAATCCTGATGGAATGGTAGGTACAGATTTATCATTCATTTGCTTCCCACTTCTCAATGTGATGGCACTGACATTCCCCTTGGGATTTGGAGTGGTTTGGGAAGGTAGATTTCCAGAATTCATACTCACATGTTCATAGAGGGCAGTGACAATCTGGCTCATTTGAGTCACCAACTCCCTCAACTACGAACCTTGACTCTTCAGCTCATTCTGTTGATTAAGAACTATTTGTTTCAAAAGATCATCAGTGTTAGAGTTTACCTTGTGTTGGAGATTCCCTTTTTGCTGACTTGTTGATTTTTGAGCTTCAAATCTCTTTTGGGGTTGTTGGAAACCCTGTTGGTAAGGTGGTGGATGCTAGAAGTTTGGTTGAAAAGGGGGCCTTTGTTGTTTTCCAAATCCATACCTTATATCTGATTGATCCTTCCACCCTTGGTTGAATGTTGGTGTAACGGAGTCATACTTCTTTTGGGGATGTGGTTGTTGTTGCTACTGAAATGGTCTCCCTGGGAATACTGCTGCACAATCCTTTGTCTCTTGTAGTTGTGGGAAACAGTCAGTTGGGTGGCTTGTCTCAGTGAAAATGCCCCAAGGCCTTGAAGGAGGGGGTTGGGATGTCTTTTGAGCCAATGCAATCTGCCTCACCATAGTGGTCAATTCTTCCAACTTGGTATCAATCAAATGACTTTCAAGAGAAGAAGGACTTACCTGATGTACTCCCCTAACATGTGGTGTAACTCGATCGCCAAATTGTTGGGAGTTTTGTGCCATCTTTTCGATCAATGCACGTGCAGCTACTGGTGTCTTTTCCACCAATGCCCCTCTTGCTGCAGCATCTACCATGATTCTCTCCATAGGTGTGAGTACTTCATAGAAGTACTGAATGAGTAGTTTCTCACTGATTTGGTGATGTGGGCAGCTTGCACACAACTTCTTGAATCACTCCCAGTACTCATACATTGACTCCCCATGGGCTTGTTTGATCCCCGAGATCACCTTACGAATGGAAGTGGTCCTTGATTCTGTAAAAAATCTATGCATGAAAAGACGTTTCAAATCGTTCCAACAAGTTACATCTTCGGGTTGTAAATAATACATCCAATCTTTCGCAGCTCCATCAAGTGAGAATGGGAATGCTCTTAATTTGATTTGGTCTTTAGATACATTTCTTGGTTTCAAGGTTGAGAAAACCACATTAAATTCCATCAAATTTTTATTGGGATCCTCACCAGAGAGGCCATGAAACTTTGGAAGTAAGTGAATTAATCCAAATTTCAATTCAAAGTACGATTCTAGGTTTGGGTATTCAATACAATTTGGTTGATAGTTAATATCTGGTGCAGCCAATTCTCGAATGGTTCTATTAAGTTCATTTCCATTATTTCTATCCATTGGTTCCTCTTTTATGTTTGAATTTTAATTGCTTCAAATTTCAATGTTTTCAGAAGAGAGGAATTCACCAACTGGTTGAATATTGAAACTTCCCATAGATTGAGAATGTCTGATTCGATCCCTAAGGCTACGTTCAATCTCAGGGTCAAGATCTAAGAGATATTCAGGATTAGTTCATGTCATAAATCAAATAAAAATGAAAAGAAATAAAGTGGAACATATTAAAATAAAAATGAGATGTTTGAGTTGATGGTCCAAAAATAAAAGAAGAGGATGAAAAAAAATGAAAACTTGAGAAAGGGGAAAGATGAAAGAGAGAGGTGAAGAAAATAATAAAATGAAAAATAAAAGAAATACCTCTAAATTGTTGAATAAATTACTTGCCTCCCTGGAAACGATGCCGATTTGAAAGAGCGCTGTCATGGGCTCCCTCAAATGATTAGTGTGATTTTGGGGTACTTAGGTGTAGCAGAGTGGCTGACCAAGGTCGTCTCTCAAAGGAGGAAGTGAATTAAAACAACTTTCCAGAGGTATTCTAAAAATAAAAGAAAATAAAATTGAAACACTACTTAAAAGGATGGGGGTTGTTTATAGTTTATAAATCTAGAATAAGTTTTCTAGAAGAATATTTCATATTTTTGTTTTTAGTTTTAAAATGAAGTTTGATTAAAAAGACACAACAAGAAGATATTTTTTTTAGAAAATATTTTAAAAGGAAAAATCGATCTAAATATACCTCTTCATTCTTTTATTAATCATTATCATTTAAATTAACATTCACTTAATTATGATCCCTTAATTTGTTAAATCCCGAACCCTACGAGAATTAACTCTACCACGAAGATTAAGTGAATTTAACCCTAGGCTAACTTCAAAACATGAAAACACAGCACCCTACTTTGATTGATGTTCTAATATTAGCTTATGGTCAATGGTAAATTAAAGAACATTTAAATTATGGAAATGAGGATGAATTGTGTTTAGGGATTATATTTGAACTCTACAAATTTATCTCATATGGTCTTGTATTACCGATTAATATCGCGCTCTCACAATTTACACAAAATCACAACCTCGTGTGTTTTTGTGTTAATTGTTCAATTGCATGATTATTTTCTTACAATTTAAAAACAGAATTCATGGATAATATTAAGTTAATTACAGTATCTCAATGATTCAAAATAATTAAATGAAGAGGGTATAAGATACATCAATTACTAAAAGACTACTCTTCCATGGGTGGCGTAATCATCGTAGAAGCGTTTTTCATGTGCAAAGGATTATAATGGGTATAACCCAATAACGCTTCTACTCAAGAATTACAGCCCAAATTGGAAGATTAATATAAGAATAAATTTAAATAATACAGAATAAAATAGAAGAAATAAAATAATTACAAAGAAATTTACTACACAAACGAAAGCATTACAACACGAAGGAGAAGGAGAAGAGGAAGGCTTGATGAGGGGATCCTTGCTTCAAGAGCTACACCTCTTAAAATGGTTGGAGAATTTGAGTGAAACCTCTTATATTCTGCCTTAAACTTCCCAATTCACGTCCAAACCCCACCAAATGAGAAAAACACCAATTTATAGAGTGGTGGGGAGGCTAGGTTCAAAGTGGTTTCAAGTGTGAATGAGAAATCTCGGCCAAATATTTTATGCCAACTTTCACTGCCCATTTGACTACCAAAACGCGTGAATTGGCCAGCCTTAGAGAAGGATAATATGTGAGGATATGGGTAATCTATCTACTCTAAATATTTGGGATCAATCCAGGCCTAGATGAAGGGTTTATGGCCGAAATACAGAAGCTTCTCCATTCTGGCGAGTTCATCCCAACTTTGACTTCATGGACCATTTTCAACAACCAAATCCACTATTTAGCTCTAGTTTCTTGCATAAAAGTTGTATAAAATTAAGTTTGGAACATTGTTACAAAATTTAAAATTCAAATAATAAGTATAAAAATATTTATCTTCGAAATACTACAGTGCACTATAAAGGGTAAAACTGGAATTTTCACCAAATTTTCAAATGAATGATCTAATCCCAAATACATTCTAATTGAACATATTTAACACAATGTGAGGAAATTATGTCATTTTTTATCAATACAATATTCAATAAAATAGTGTTTTATCAATTTATTTCTTCAACTTGCATACCTTGTTGGCATCCTTTGGAGTCACAAACCCTTCAGGTTGTGTCATGTAGACATCTTCCTGGAGGTTCCCGTTAAGGAATGCTATTTTGACATCCATTTTCCAAATTTCATAGTCATGGTAAGCGGTAATGGCCAATAGGATTCTGATGGATTTTAGCATTGCAACTGGTGAAAAGGTTTCATCATAGTCATTTCCTTGACGCTATCTAAAACCTTTTGCAACCAGTCATGCCTTATAGGTGTTGAATTGTCCCTCCATGTCCTGTTTCTTCTTGAATACCCATTTATTACCAATAGGCTTTACATCAACTGGAGGATCTACCAAAATCTAGACTTGGTTTCGGTACATGGAATCCATTTCAGAATTCATGGATTCTTTTCACTTGGAAACGTTTGTGCCTTCAACTGCTTCCTTGTAGGTAATAGGATCATCATTCTCAACAAATAATGAGCCACCATCCTTAGTGACAAGAAAACTATATCGTTCTGGTTCTCTCACCTCTCTCGTGATCCTACACAGTTCTTGTGTCTCTGGAACAGATTTTTCTTCCATGGGGCGTTGTGGAATCTGCTCTTGTACCAACTCAAGTATATCTTGAGCCTTGAATTCATCGAAGTCTATCTCGCTCCCACTATTACTTTTGGAGATGTGCTCCCTCTCAAGGAATATGATGTCTCTTGCCCCTATAACCTTTTTATCTGATGGGTTGTATAGGTAATATCCCCTTGTTTCCTTAGAATATCCTATAAAGATACACTTTGTGCCTCGGGGTGCAAGTTTGTTACCTAAAGAGGCCTTAACAAAAGCTTCGCTACCCCACACATGTAAATTTGATAACATGTTTTTGCGTCCACTTCATAACTCGTATGGAATACCATTTATCGATTTAGTTGGTACTTCGCTTAGTATGTTTGTTGATGTTTGTAATGCATATCCCCAAAAGTATAATAGAAGACTCGCATGACTCATCATTGATCTCACCATGTCCAACAGGGTGTGGCTCCTCCTTTCACTTACACCATTCCACTGAGGCGTGTAAGGAGGAGTGAGTTGAGATAGAATCCAAAATTCCCATAAGAAATCAATAAAGTCCTGATTAAGATATTCTCCTCCTCTATCTAAGTGGAGTTTCTTAATCTTCTTACCAAGATAGTTCTCAACCTTATTCTTGTATTCTTTGAACCGATCAAAAGAATCTGACTTATACCACATTAAGTAAATATATCCATATCTACTAAAATCATCAGTAAAAGTTATGAAGTACAAGAACCCACCCATTTCTTCAACTAGAAATGGTCCACACACATCTGTGTGAACTAATTGTAGAAGCTATTTATCCCTTTCACCTTTCCCACTAAATGGGGATTTGGTCATTTTGGCTTATAGACACGCATGACATACACCAAGTGGTTTTAGTTCAAAAGAATCTAAATACTCATCTTGATGTAATTTTGTCAAACGTTTCTCATTGACATGACCTAGCGAGTGATGCCAAATCTGGGTGTGGTATGAGTCATGTGAATTAACATTTTTATCGATTTCCATTACTTGGTTTGTGTAGTCTAACACATAAAGGTCGTTATATAAATGTTCCCTACCAAAACAAATGATATCTTTATAAAAGTAGAAACATTCATTTCCAAACTTGAATATGAATCCATCAATATCAAATCTGGATACTGAAATAATGTTTTTGGTTACAGAGGGTACATAATAACATCCTTTCTATACCAAGCCATCCCATTAGGTAATGTGAGGTGGTAGTCTCCGACGGCTATAGCAGCGAGTCTGGCTCTGTTGGCTACTCGTAGATCTACCTCACCTCGGTCAATCTTTCTGAATCTACCTGGTTCCTATATTTGGATACAGATGTGATCACCACAAGCAGTATCTAATACCCAATTAGTAGAAATAGATATATTTCATTCGATAACAAATGCACCTTAAGCTTCCTCTTGCTTCCTTGGTTGGGTGCAGTTTTTCTTCCAGTGGACCTTCTTTCCACATGCGAAACAAATAGCCTCATGTTCTCTTACCTCCCCTTTGATCTTCCTTTTCTTGGAAGGTCTTGAAGAAGATTTGGGCTTAAATCTCTTCACCTTCCCTTTCCTTTTATTCACCATTAGGACAGAAGTCTTTTCACTCTTCATATCATTATCCACTTGGCGAATAAGGATAAGAAGATCAGATTGAGACTTCTCAATGTTTTTCATGTTGAAATTTACAACCAATTTAGAGAAGCATTGAGGAGTGATGCAAGAATGAGATCGGTACCCAGTTCTTCAGGGAGTTTAAACCCTAGAACCTCCAAGTTCTCAATGTAACCAGTGAGCTTGAATACATGAGGCCCAGCTGGGGCACCCTCTCCAAGCTTTCTCTGAAATAGAGCCTTGAAGATCTAAAAACTTTCCTATCTTTCTCTCTCCTGGTATAGACCACGCAGGTGCTCGAGCATGCTATAGTAATCCATGTCTTCATGAGACTTCATGAGCTCACTAGACATTGATGATAGCATCAAACATTGAACTTCAAGTGCGTAATTTAAATTTTGATCATAGACCAAGAAATCTTCATCACTCGCCCCTTCGGCAGGCGAATCAAGAAGTGAGGACTCACTCACGTAAAACATTCATTCATGGTTTAGGATAACCCAAACGAATATAAACCATTCTTTAAAGTTACTGTCGATGAGGATATTATCTTTGTCCAGAATTTATCACATAGAAAATGTGGTTGACGAGTTTTTCATATTGACTCTACAAATTAAAAGATCATATTTATCAATACCTTTTGATTAAATTTTGTGAGAAATAATAAATGTTATCAAGCCTCCCACTATTTTATCAAGTCCCAATGGACCTCACCATTGAACTCAGAATGTCTAGTTACTTTGACATTCTATTGGAAAGGATCCATATTCCCCTTCACATAACCCCAAAAAGGGTTGGTCAAGCTATTAGAAGGTATTTAGGTACGAAGGTCTTTGCCAACTATGAGCTTAAAGTTCCTTGATCTATTGAGTGGACTCCCCAATCCTGAAATATTGACTTGGATTTCCTCAACACTTGCCTCCATTTTACAATAAGTAT
This sequence comes from Viscum album, assembly GCA_963277665.1. NCBI lineage: Eukaryota > Viridiplantae > Streptophyta > Magnoliopsida > Santalales > Viscaceae > Viscum > Viscum album. The sequence continues at coordinate 532,711,717 of OY728146.1, forward strand.
AGCAATATCTACTCCTCTTGATGTAAAATGTTTACGTCAACCTGAAACTTTCATAAGATCTTCCTTTATAAAAGTAAGTTTCCCAACAAGGGTTGGTCAAACACATAGTTTTATTGAGTCTTGACCTTAATCAAGTAACTGAAGGCTTGGTCTGACTTAATATGGTATTTGAGGGATTTTATTCTTTATGAATAGTTTTACATTATCACATGATTTTTAATATTAAGTGATGTTTTCTTAAGTGATTAACCATGTTCTGATAATGTTTACACATAGTTCGGGTTTTATTTTATTCTATCCTTGCTTGCTTGTTTATTTAATTAATTATGTGATCGCGACAACACATACATAATAAATAAACCATGAAATCAGACAGAAATAAAATAAGATGGAATGATCATGAGATTATATTTGTTATCATATCTAGAAGTTTTGATAAGCTAACCCTGACCTAGGGAAAAACACCTTGAACCTGATGGTTTGTGTTATGCAGCTCCCACCTGTCCACCTTTGTATCTTCATGGGTTGGTTTCACCTTAGCTTCAGATTTTAAACCGTCTCCTCTGGATTGGGAGATCCTCTATTACATGGGGTTTACATTAAAGAAACCATGGTCACGTAGGCCCTACATTTTATTGGAAGAAGGCTCACAGGAAAATAAATTTAAATTAAATAAATTTAAATGAAACCATACACATACAAAGGGTCTTTGGTCTAAATCTTGATGATCCATAACATGCAATTACATTTACGCATTTTTAGTATTCAAACTCATTTAATTGTTCTCTTATTTAAGATAAGAAACACTTGAATTCAATTAATTATGATCTTATAATTAATCAATTATTTATCTTAAATTCTTTTCTTAATTTCCTTGACATTCTTCTCATCCATATTCCTTTTATGGGTCTTTGTACTTTGGAGGAAACCTAGTGAAATTCCATTTTTGGAAAGTACATGGTGTGTAGGCTATATTACACAGTGTGTATTTATTTTCACCCTTTATCCAAAGTACATGTCGGGCTTTGGAGTGTTTTCTATACTTTAGAAATTTTGGAGTACACGACGTGTAGATTAATCTAACACGGCGTTTACTTCCTTGTTACGCAATTACTGGCCCGACAATCCCATGTACACGGTACATGGATTCTCCTTGTACATGGTTTCACCTAGTCCAAATGGGACTACACAGCATGTTGATTCAATATTCACATCGTGTATTTTGGTTTCCATGCATCGCTCATTTCTAGTCAACACAGTGTAATAAATACGTAGGTATACTCAATTCACACGGTGTGGTTTGGCAGACCAGTACTGGTTCGTTGAACCTAAGTACACGGTGTGTAGTTTTCACTACATGTTGTGTATTCTTGTGCTGTACAGACAGAAAGAGTGGCTCTTCTGGATGTGTTCCTTGTTTTTTATTTTAATCAAAATTAAAATTATAATGTCTTTTCCGTAATGTGAATTGAGAAACGCATGAGGAAGAACATATCTCATTCATTCAGATTTATAGAATGATTTATCTGGAATATAATCTAATATAAATTCATAAATTATCAATGGAAATTAAATAATTATAATCAACCTTGTAACCTCTCTCTGATACCATTTGAAAGTTCCGGGTGTAGTGGAAGATCATGGGTGGATGTGCCCACTTGGTTTTTTGTCATTAGTAATGATCAATCCATGATCAATACAATGATAAATGCCAGACTCCACGGATTGAATCACAGAAACAGACAAAGAAAGAAGAATAGTCCCAAAACCACAAACAAGGATCGTCATAGGTTGATTATAATTAATTTAATTAATTGACAAGAAGTACCTTTTATGGCATTCTTTCTTCGTTGATATTTCTGTTCATGTTCCACGTGACTCGTCATTGCATCATAGAATCCAAGTGCAGACTTCCTCTACCGGTGATTCACACATCCACCATGTATATCTGGACATCACCAAAGGAATATTCGGGTGCTAACGTGGAGAATCTTTTTCTTGCGTTGTCTACCTTAGATCGTCTTGATCTGATGGAGGAGGATCTCTCTCGGTCTTGAGAGCATTCTTGGAGGAAGGAGTTCTTTCGGCCTGGAAATAATTCTCCCGAATTGTTGTGCACAACGATTGGGGGAAAGTGTTGGGGTTGTGAGGATATTTATAATCAAGCTTGAGGTTATAGAGTTATGATAATAAATAAATGTGTTACGTGTATTATTTATTTCATTAACTCTTATTGAAAACCCCATGTCGAATAATTAATTCCATGACATGCGCCCATGCTGATTATAATAAATATCATTTAATAAAACAATATTATATCCTCAAAATCCCAACTGGAAAAACTACACGGCATGTAATCATTAATAAATGGCGTGTACTTGTTTTTCATTTCCTTTCCAAAATGAAAACTACTCATCATGTAATCATTAATACACGGCATGTACTTGATTTCAAAATAAAAACTACACAGCGTGTAATCATTAATACATGACGTGTACTTGTTTTTCATTTTATTCTTCCTCAAACATTAAAATGATTTAGGCTTCCTTGAATAATTATTAAACCAGGTACAGGAATAATCTTTATTCTACTTGAGATACTTGAATACACTTAGTGTGTGACCCTGTAGGCCTCTTTCTCGTTGGCATTAGGCGGGGTTGCCTAAAGTCCAAGATTATTGTCTAGCAACGGGTAAAGGCACCCAAGAGAAAGAATTTGACGCCACATTGATGTGTCACCACATACGAACTCTTACAGTGTAATTTAATCCCTTTGTCTCAATATCTCATCAAATAGGATTTATGACAGTGTCATAAACCTTTATGCTTGATCGGTCATTCTTTGACTTCCAGAATAAACTCATTGTTACACTATGGCCATGGAATTTGGGCGATAGTTCTATTTCAATCAAAGGGCCTGAGATATCTACTTCCATAAATATAGAATGTACAAATCCTTCCTCGACTTATCCATTAACAACATGTCATTCGTGACACACCCAACGTACCCTAATTCCCGCCAACTATCTTTCTAACGGTTTTCATCAGTAAATATAAGGGTGCAAGTCATGACATGAGTTAATTATAATCTTCTGGTCTAAGGACCATGACACACACTCATAGATAGCAATGTCTGATGACACCAAGACATGTGGAATTACTACAAGAGGGTCTATTCTCATAATCTCCCATATTGGATATTACCAAGTGAGAACTCCATGAGAGAGAGTCTCGTCTTCTTACGAGTACTCTCACATGACGGTCTGTATACTATGTGTCCTATAATAGTATGTCATCCAACCATAAAACATTATTTAATAATATTTTTATGTAATTTTAAGGTTCTCATCATAGCAGGGATCTTCCATGACCTTATTAATGCAACAAATATTCCATGACATTATTATATTATAGTCATGCAGAACAGTGAACAATATATAATAAGTGTACATTCACGTAATAAATGTACAAAAAGTTGGTTCTCAAGACACCAACTCTAAAAACAAGCACAATAAACACATTTTCCGAACACACGAATCAGAGAATTCCAATATGCATGTCAAGATATTATCTGCTCTGGGTGGCATTGACTCGATTGCATGGATTTAATCACATATCAATTAATGTAACTCGATTAGGAATTAGGTCATCTGTTTTTCATGTGTTAGGAATTTATCACACTTCATGGAATAAGGAAGTAACTCATTTCATAACAAACAAGGTTTAAACATCACATCACAAGGAAAAACAAAGTAAGGAAAAACTCAAAACAACTCCAGGTACTAGGAACGCATTTATGTTTCTCGTTCCCATGTACTCTCCTCCAGGACACCATTTTTCCACAACACATGAACCAACGGAATTTTTAGTCCATGAAAAAACTTCTCTTTATGATCCTGGATCTCTATCGGCTTCTCCACGTATGTCGTGTCATATTAGATATCCTACTCTCCCCAGCCGATGACATGGGAGTCATCGTGAAGATACCGGGAAAGCTGAGAGATGTGAAATATGTCGTGGATCCTCTCAAACCATGGTGGAAACACCAACTATTACACCACTTTTCCAACTCCTCCCAACACCAATAAGGTTATGATGAATTTGGGAGAAATATTACTCCCTCTACCAAACCATTACTTCCCATGTCGAAGAGAAAACTTCAAGAAAACATGGTCCCCAACCTTGAACTCCAAGGGCCTCCTCCTGTGATCGAAATACGACTTCTATTGGTCCTTCACTACCTTCATCCACACATGAACAAGATTAACCTTCTCTTTCATGCTCTGCAAAGCCTGAGGACCAAGAATAGTTGTCTCCCCAACCTCGTTCCAATATAATGGTGAACAACATGGTCTTCCTTACAAGGCTTACAATAGAGATATTCCAATGGAAGAGTGATAGATATTATGGTAAGAAAACTCTACCAAGGGTAGGTGTCATACCCAAGATCTTCCGTAGTTCAAGAAACATACTCTCAAAATATCTTCCAGAATCTGTATAGTCCATTTTGTCTTCCCATCTGTCTGAGGGTGGAAGGTTGTGGTGAGGCATATCTGAGTGCAAAAATAATGATGCAATATTCTCCAGACTCGCAAGGTAAAACGTGTATCCTGATCCATTAAATGGATCTCAGAACTCCATTTAGTTGTACCACCTCATCCACATACCTATTTTTCTAGGAATCCACTGCACCTGACTCTTTAACTGCTAAAAAGTGAGCTGATTTCATCAACTGATCTAGTACCACCCAGATAGAATCATAGCCTCCCTCATCTATTAATAAATATATGAAAACATCAATAGAGTTGTCATCCCACTTCCACCTGGGTAAATCTAAGGGAAACAACAAACCACCAGGAACATGGTGATCAACCTTCACTTTCTGGCTCACTAATCCCTTGTCCACAAACTCTACCATTTCTTGTTTCATCTTGGGCCACCAAAACTATATCCTCATGCCATGATACATCTTTGAAACTCTCAGGTGTGCCAATAAGGGTGATCTATGAAACTCATGGAGGACTCCCGCATGCATTTCTACTGGAATAAACAACCTGCCATAGAACAACATCTGATTATGACCATAATATGTCCATCCCTCTAGAGCATCATCATGTTCAACTCGATAATTCATCACATCTTCCTCTGAGTCTCCCCACTGAGACTCCTCCACCTAATACATTAAATAATTCTTTAGTTTCATATAAAACAAACAACCTATGCCTCTATCCATTCTTTTATCCAAGTAAAAGTCTTCCAACTCCTCCATCACCTTCCAGGAATCCATGGATTCCTGAACTACCTCCTTTCGTGACTTCCTGCTTAAGGCGTCATCCATGACATTCCCCTTTCCAGATGTGTAGAAGATCTCCAAATTATATCCATGAAGAATATCCATCCACCTCCACTATCACATCTGCATATCTCACTGGGAAAAGATATACTGCAAACCATTCTAATCTGTGAAGACCACAAAGTGCTCCCCAATGAGGTAATTCCACCACATCTTTAGTGCAAACACAACTACTGGAAACCCTAGATCATGGGTACAATATTTATGTTCATGGGGATGTAACTTATTATACCCATAAAAGATAACTCCCCTCTACTACATTATCATGCTTCCCAATCCCAGACAAGAATCATCACAAAACACCTCGAATATCACCCCTTCTTCTAAAAATCAGAGCATTGAAGCACTGACCAACTTTCCCTTCAGATAGTTGAATGCTTCCTTGCATTGCTCACTCCACACAAAATCATGGTCCCTTATGGTAATTGTTTTCAAGGAAGATGTAACTTGAGATAAATTGGGTACAAATCTATAGTAATAGATTTCTAGACTGATAAAACTACAAACCTACGCTACATTCTAGGGTTCTTCCCAAGAAACAACTATCTTGACCTTCGGCAGGTCCACTACTACACCCTACTGGGACACTACATACCCAAAGAAGTACAACTCTCACATCTATAACATACATATGGAAAAAATTCCATAGAGCTGGTGGCATTGAAGAAGCTCTAATATAGTCCTTAGATGCTCGGTATGTTACTCCTATGCCTTCGAGTAGATCGGGATGTCATTGATGAATACAACGATGAACCAATCTAAGAACTCATGGAAAATGGAGTTCATGATCCCCATAAACATGGTTGGTGCATTCATAACACCGAACTGCATAACCATGAACTCGAAGTTCCCTTGCGTACATCTAAAATCATTCTTTAGGATATCAGCTTCATTCACCCTCAACAGGTGATACCCAGACCGCAAATCAATCTTATAAATCCAAATATCTCCTTTGATCTGGTAAAAAAATCATCTATCCTTGGGAGAGGGTAATGATTATTGGATGTTACTTGATTCAACTTCAAGTGGTCTATGAACAACCTCATACTACAATCATCCTTCTTTCCGAACAACACTGGAGAACCCCATGGTGAAACACTGGGCCAGATAAATCCCTTCTTCATCAGATCATATATTTGGATCCTCAACTCCAGCAACTCAGAAGGTGTCATCTGATAATGAGCCATCAAAATCGGAGAAGCACTGGGCTGTATGTATATCTCAAACTCAACATTATATAAAGGGTTAGATTCACAACCTACTAGATAAAAAAATACAAGAAATCCTCAAAAATATTCGGAACCTCTACCATCTCAGCATACAATGATTCCACTAACAGCTCGACTCACAAGGAAAGAAGAGGCTCCACACACCGATTGCCCACCTAACAGCTCCGGTCACTGATAAAACTCACACACTGTCCATCAATGTCTGAAAAAAATACTCTTCTCTGGAAGTAGTCGATAATAGAACACATAGAATACAACTATTCGATGCTTATAATGAAATCATATGGTTGCATCTGTATCAAAAAAAGATCCCCATGGTACTAATGTGGTCCCATCAACAGTCTACATCCCCGACACACATCAAACAAGATGATCTAACCTCTGAATGGTGTACTAAAAACTAGGGGCACAAGAATCTTCTCTAGGTCAAGTCCCATAGCATGGGCTAGACTGGTTTTGACAAAGGAGTGTGAAGCTCACGAATCAAACAAAGAACAAACAAGGGTACTAAACAAGTTGATCGTACCTCGAACGATCTCTAGCCCTACTGGAACATCTAAATTAGATGTGTGTAACTTACCATGCCAAGATCATATTCCCCTATACTAATGACCGCCCCCATCACCACGCTCTGGTTGAGGTCCCTGAGGAACACTCTAAGGTTGTAATCTACCTGCTCTATCTCCCCTTAGTTGAGTGTGAGCTTGTTGTCCCTACTGCTGTAATTGTCTTGCAGACAACTGCTATTGGGGCGGGCATTGAACCTTCACACCTTCACTATACTAAGATCAAATGATTGTCGGGAACTGACTCTAAATATTTACATGGGCTCTATAATAGAAACAACTCGGTCCCAAGTTCACGGGAAAATAATGAGGACCTGAAGGCTAAAACGGGAACTACTTGAGTCGACTCCCTTCTTTCCAAAACCTCGAAGGACCTGGTACCTGAGACCTAATGTTGGTTTCCTTGCCCTTAGAAAAACCCTTATGGATGCCCTCTTATAGTATACCTCATCGCGAGTGCATCCTCTCAAGTACCTCTTCCTTCTTCTGCACCTCTATGTACAACATCAAGGTGAAGGAAGTAACTATGTACTTAATAGAATGATGAAATACCTCCTCTAGACATCTAGCACGAGACTCCTCATCCAAAAAGAGATATAAAGTAAAGATAAGAAGATCCTTGAACTTAATCCCAAGATCCTGTACCAATATACTCTCCTGCTGGAGGGAGAGTATCTTCTTCCTCTTCTCATCCTTTATGGTGGATGAAAGGAATTATACTTGGAACTCATTCTCATAGTTATCCCACAAAACATCAGCCTCCTTTCTATCCCCTAGGTACAATTTCCACCACTGACGTGTAGCTCCCCACATCTAGATCACTTATAAAGGAACCCAATACTCCGTCAAATCCCAGATCAAGCTAAAGGTGATCACAAGATTTTCAAGAAAACTCTCTATCTCCATGTCTGAAATGCTACCCTCTTACTTCCCCCAAAGCCTACCACTGGAAAGAACATAATGTTCTATTCCACTGGTCATCCTCCTCCACTATATCAACCCTATGTCGATCGACCGGATCATCCTGCTGATCCCCGACTACCTACATTACACGCGAATGATGACTGGGTGTCAAGGATGAAAAGGGGTAAATAAGGAACCCCTAAGCTTGAGTAGTATGGAGTTTTATTTAATATTTATTTTAATACCTTCAACTCATTAATTATTTAAAATTTACCAAAACATCCAAATTCAAACATGAACATAAGTCATTATGATGCATATACCTTTCCTAGTGTCTCTACCCTGCAAATGGTGTATACTTACTTGGTCTTTTGGTACTCTTAGAGTCCTTGAACCAGATCACATGGGGCCTTAATATCTCATGTCTCGGGTAATATTCCTTGGCCTATGTCACATACCAAGATCACCTAACACTGTTTCCCTTCCAACCAATGAAATCCTCATTGTGACTAATTCCAAACTATAACCTACCTCTCAACCATCACATCTGATACTATTATGTCATGACCCCTCCCTCCAAAGATGCCCCTCCTGAGTTGTAAATGAAGGAAGAGAGATAATGAGCCCCCGAGTCCTACCTGTAGTAGGCCCAAGGATGGTGACCAGCACCAAGGGTATACAAATATCACAAAAATGGGAGGAATTTCCCTTTTATAGTAGACAAGATCAGGAGATAAGATGTATCAACCTCAAAACCACTCCCAGAAATGTATTTGTATATCAAAAAAAGATAAACCATTCTATATTCATGTATAAAATAAAACTATTACAAGTAAAATAAAACTCTAAAGTAAGTAACAAAAGAAAAAAATGAAGCAGCGACATGGAAACTATCCCCACATCTGAGCTATTAAGGTCTATCATGGTCCACATAATACTCCTAGAACCCTAAAAGTAGTTTTATATATTTAGGTTGAGCATATAATTATAATCAATAGAAAAAACCAAGGTCTCTCCTGCATAAGAGGGAGAAGCATTCTAATGCCCCTATGAGAAAACAACAGAAGCCAACAGCACCTAACGTGGAATACTAGCCATACCAACCTCACCAAGGCACACTCTCCAAATAACGCAAGTCAATTAAAGTAATATAATAAACACATCAATTTTTGGGTACCCCGCACCACTTACCACTAGTTAACTGCTCATACCCTAAGGGAAAATGTCATGTTGCTTCAAAACTCATCCACAATCCCCATGTCACAACCATATCGCACACACCTGGGAAAAATAATCTCACCACATCCCTTCCATAAACACATGGGCCACAACCATACCAAATCCTAAAGACACTTTGGAAAGCACACCACATCTCATACCGTAGACACCTTGGAAAGAATACCTCTCTCGCAACCACCTGTGCCTCACAACCATACCACAACATACCTGAAGAGTCTTGGGATACCAATGCTTAGAAGAAAGGAGTAGGGAATAGAAAGTAACCAACCATCCGTCCCCCTATAAGAATGTTGGGAAAGACACCCTCCCCCATGATGATGGGGGTTTTCGGAACATAGTTCTCAGCTGGGGTGGGTGCGTATAGAGATCAAAAGGAAGTACAAGTATATATATATATATAGGTATCAAACACTCAACCCAGACTATTGGTTTATAAAAAAAACATCCCATAAAACTTCCTTTGCTACTACATATAAATGAAAAAATATACACCAATCCATAATTCAATTCATAACCCCATCCAACTCACTTAACCAATTATCATTCTTTATTGAGAAGTCCATTTATTCATTTCATCCCTGCCTGGGAAACTACCATCCTTAGCACACAACCAGAAACACAACCAAGAAAAATAGAGGAATAAAACTATGATAGAGGACTCACTCCACACTTCCTCCTCACTTAGAACCCATTCCAACCACTACCATCATCATTCTTCAAAGTAATTACATCCAAACCATCAGATCAACAAGCAAACCCCCAAATCATAGCCAAACCCAACAACACATCTCATCACAACCAAACCTAGTAGCCCCGCTGCATAACTCCATCACACCCATCACATCCAGAAACACAACAAGACACAACTCGATGCAGTCCCATTGCAAAAAAATACTCAACCATTTTAGAAACAAATAATCTCTCAACCTTAAATTCCATTACACCACCCAAACCACCCCACAAACAGTCGTGCTCTCAAACCCAACACAACAAAACCAAAAAAGGCACTATACATAACAAAATCACACACAACACACATCCACACCAAACAAAGCAATGTGTATTCAGATTTAGAAAACACTCATTCTTTAATACCACTTTGATAATTCAGGGTTTATCAAAGAGAAAGTTTGATCCCAAGGAATCCATTTATTTAACCGAATATATGTGGTTAACCAATTTCATATATACACTGTGGTTCACACAAGATCAACAACAATCATTCACAAGTCATCACATATGTGCAACAAATACCACCAACTTCCATGATTTTCAGTAGTCATATAACCCATACGATTCACAATATGAGTAAACAATGAGACATATGCATTTGTCACTTTTCCCCAACCCCTATTTATTGATTTAAATCTGATTCAATTATCTTAATTAAATTTTTATTAAATGGTATTCATAAGGAAACATGAGTACACCCAACCCTCATGATAAATAATTAATAGAGATGAAGAAATATCTACCTTGAGAAATAGATGATCAACACCTCCTGCTTATGCCAAACAGGGGGTGCATAAGGCTCTATGAAAACATGATCCAAGGGAACAACACAGATGCATGACTCCTTGATGAAGAAAGGTTTGGTGATTCCCGGTATCATGATTAAATGGAAATGTACAATGAAGAAAGGGACTGAAATTTAGAAAGGACATATCTTATATTAATAGAAGAAACAGTTTCAAAAGACATTAAAGCCAGATCACGAACAAGGCCAAATAGTTCGGCTATTTATAAGTCTCTGGGACTTTTATGAAAATAAATATATGATCCATAACCCTCGAAACGTCATTAAAACTATTTAAATATGGTATTTAACTCATTTTACATCAAATTAAACCTTAAAGGGGAAAAACTATAGCAAACTAGAAAACTGGAGAAAACTAAAATTTTGACAAACTATTGGAAATGACTCAATAGTGGATTAGCTACCACTGGACGACTCACCATTAGGTGAATTACCATTAGATGACTCTACATTGGAAGACTCATTGTTGGAAGACTCATCGTTGGATGAGTCACTGTTACAAGTCATCACTTGACAAGTCACCATCACGAGTCACCATTGGACGATTCACCATCGCGAGTAACCATTGGATGAATCACCATTGGTGACCTACCATCAATGACTCACTGTTTCGACTCACCACTATGAGTCACCGTCACAAGTCACCATTGGATAAGTCACCATTGGTGACCTACCTTCAGTGACTCATCCTTCTTGACTCACTAGTCCTGACCCACTATTGTGAGTCAATGTCGTGAGTCACCGGTGTGACTCAATATTGGGATGACCTACCATTAGAAAAATTTTAATTTTTCAAACTCCTAAAATGAGTCAGCATTACCCCCTATAATATCTTAAGCACCATATTTTTTCAATGTAATGGATCGAGGAGGTTCGGGCCATTACAATCCCCTTGTTTTATATGTCTATTTATGCCTTTTCCCTCATAGGGATTTGGTGATTGATTATTAATATGATATTATTGATTCTTACTCATGGATATGAAAATGTTATCTTTCTTGTGAAGGTGTTAGAGTTGACATGTGATTTTCTACTTATATTATATTTATTCATGTGATGATCATTGAATTTTTGTTTCTCAATTCCCCTTGTTTAGATAAATGGTAACCTTATGAATTAAGAAATAGTTCCAGATGTATAATACACAAGTTAGATTGTTCATGATCTATTTTCCTATATTGGTATGGTTTTCTTAGTCTATAGGAGTATCCCTAATGAGTAATTTGTGGGTAAGTCTGGTGGATTTTCAATTTTTTTAGGATTCAACATAGGCTGACTATTTCCTCCTTATAGTGTGAGTAAAAAATGAAGGAATAATTGAATTCCCTCTATGATTTTGATACATTTTAGATAATATAATTGGAACTAGAAAAGGAGGTATCAATAGAACAATCAGATTTATCATCTAATGGATAAAGTGTACAATATGAAATAATGAAAGGTGTATCTAGTTGTAAAATTATTTCAATAATTAGAAGGATTAGATTTCAGTTATATTTTCTCTCCTATTGTAAATCATATAACAATTCAGATGGTTCTCAACTTCGTTTACATGGAAAGTTTATTTCTAGAATAACTGGATGTCATGATTATATTCCTTCATGGTGATTCAGAGGAAGATATCTACATATATAAACTAGAAGGTTTCATGATAAATGGAATATAAGGTTTAGTTCCTATCTCAAATGGAGTTTTTATGGGCTTAAGTAGGCACCAAGATAGTGTAACTTGAATTTCAATGCTTTCATGGTAGAATTATTTTTCATGCAGTGTAATGTAAATAATTTCTACTATATAAAGGTGTATTGTGATGGGATTTTTGTCATTTATCTTATTTATATGGATGAATTTAACTTAGTTATACCGATGAAGTAAAGTCTAGAAGGGATTATTATTGATTTATCTAGAAGATCCCAAATGAAGGACCTTGGTTCTAGAAAGTTGATATTGAGGATAAATATTGAAAGAGACTTAAAGTCTAACTTTTTTATCCTTGGATAATTTTTTTATCAATATTGTGTGTATTTAATTTTTTAAATATTTATATTACCGAATCAAACAAGATGGATATGAATAAAGAATGGATGGATGCCAATAATCTAACAAAAGTGTATGAAGATGGAGTAAAAGAGTTCATCAAGTTTTCAAAACATCACGCATTTGACCCTTCTCAAATCTGTTTTTTATGTTTATGTTATTTTTATTCAAGAAACATTATTCAATAGGAGTTGTAATAATACTTGATTTGTCATGGAATAGATAGAAGTTATAAATATTGGAATAAACACATGGAAAAGTGAATGTAGCAAGTGGCTAGGATTAAACTACATTTTATGGATCATCTGATATGATTACAAGTGTAGATAATGAAGAAGAATGTATAGAGGATGTCATTATAGATGTGAATGATGATAAAGACCATATTGAAAAAATGAAAAAGGACATATTAAGATGAACTTCATGATTTAAATTTTTTTTGATATGTTAAAGAGTTTTTGTAGGATTCCATGGTATACTAGTTGTACTAATTGTAAAGCATTTTCAGCCATACTAATGTTTTATATTTTGAAATAAGTAAATAGATGGAGTTATTCAAGTTTTATGGAACTATTTTCTCTCTTTAATGACATGATTTTAAAAGGTAATGAACTCCCGATACAAACATATGATTCTTAACAAATATTACACTCAATGGGTATGACCAATAAAATAATACATTCCTACACAAATGATTGTATACAATTTATAATGGACTAGAAATCACTTATAGAATTCTCAAAGTGTGCCACTTATCGATACAAAAAATATTAATCTGGTCTTATGAATTTTTTTGGTACTTTCCAATTATTTCAAGGTTTAGATGACTATATAGAACTGAGGAGACTATACGACAATTGATGTGGCATGAAGATGTATGAATTAAAGATGAGAAACTACATCACATGGTAGACTATCCTTAGTGTAAGAGAATTGATCATGAGTATATTAAATTTGGAAATGAGCTGAGAAACCTTTGTCTTGTGTTATCTACAGATGGAGTGAATCCTTTTGGTTTTCAAAGAAGCACTCAATGTACATGGCCAGTTATGTTGGTAAATTATAACTTACCGCCATGATTATTCATGAAATGAAAATACATCATTTTATCTATTATTATATTATGACCAAAACAATAGAGTAATGATATTGATGTTTATTTGGCTCCAATGATCGAGGATTTGAAATTATTGTGGGATTCAGGTGTTATGTTGAAAGATGCTAATAGAAATTACTATTTCACATTGAGAGCCATGTTGTATGTTATGATAAATGACTTTATTTCTTATGGAAATTTTTCAAGATATGGAATTAAAGGAACTCAAGGGTGTCCCATCTTCAAAAAATGTACACAGTCAATTAGGTTGAAAAATTCATCAAAAACCATTTTTCTAGGAAATCAAAGATTTCTACCCTAATATCATATGTACTTCTCTTGGACAACATCATTTGATGTAAGTTCATAAGAATGTACAACATCATCTCCACTAATAGGTAATAAACTATTTTATAATTAAAATATTTAGAAACTACTATTGGTAAACTGTTTTTGAAAAACCTTATAAAATTAGATTGGAAACAGAGATCTGTTTTTTTAATTTCCATACTATAATTGTCTGTACATCTTAAATTTCCTTGATGTTATGCATGTTGAAAAAATGAAAGGGATAGTGTCCTCAGAATGTTTCTAAATGAACCCAGAAAAACAAAGGATGAAATTATGCCTAGGTTGGACATGGATAACATGGTAAAATGAGAAGAGTTAGTGCCAGTGAAGGGTGAAAAATGAACTTGTCTTCCTCCGGCTACTTACACTCTTTCCCAGAAAGAGAGATATCAATTTTGAAACTTCTTGAATGATTTAATTGTTCTATTGGGATATTTATCAAATATCAATAACATCATGTCAATGAACAATTTAAAGTTAAAGGGTCTAAAATTACATGAATTCCATTTTTTGATGTAAGATCTAATTCTTATAGATTTACATTGAATTTTTTTCCAATAATGTCTATCATACATTAACCAAACTCTATTTATTCTTCAAATATATATGCAACAAAGTTATAGGCTAGAGGAAATTTCCGACTATGGAAAGAGAAAAATTCATCATATTATATGAATTGGAAATGTTCTTACCACCAAAATTATTTGACATGATGGTTCATTTTATGGTTCTCTTCGTGAGATAGATTCGACTATATGGTATTTTACACTATAGATGGATGTACCCTATTGAATGGTATATGAATATTTTGAAAGCGTATGTCAAAAATAAAAGTTGACCAGATTGTTTTATTGCAAAGAGATATATTGTTAAGGAAGCTATTGAATTATGTACCAAATAACTATCTGGTGTGGAAATCATTGGTCTACCAAAATCTCATCACATTGGGTGGGTTGCAGGTGAAGGAATTTTTGGAATAGTTTTTGTCGTAATAAATATTATAGATCAAAAGAAAGTCCACCTTTACGTTATACATAATAGTTTAGAGGTTTCCTTATATGTTGAAACCAAAAAATAAATTTTTATACATTTGAATCCATCAAGGGATGAAATATGGATATCAAATACACATAATTAATATTTTATAGGATGGTTTTAAGACCATATTTTTAAGGAGTCATATGAAAATATGGATTCAAGTTTAGAATGACTTTAATGTCAAACCGGAGGACCAACTATGTGGGTATTATCTTAAAATGATTATGCATTTAATGGTTATACATTCTATACAAATGAGAATGATGAATACAGTACCATGAAAAAGAGTGGAGTTACACTTGTGGATATAGTGATGTTATTTTCTAATAATATGGATAGAAATCCAATTTACGCGAATTAGTCATACTTTGGCATCATAAAAAAAAATAGGGGAATGGGATTATACAACATTCCAAGTGCCGATTTTTCAATGGAAGTGGGTTGAAAATAAGAGTGCTGTAAAAATAGATGAATTTGGATATGTAGAAATTGGTTTTAGTAAAGAAGGGTATAAAGACGGTTCCTTTATAATGGCACCACATGTAGTAAAAATATTTTATGTTCCAGATTCTGCAAATTGAAAGTGGTCAATTGTTCTGTTATTGACCAAAACCACTGAAGGGTTAATTGAAAATTAAATTGAGGATGACCATTTTATTGGGACATCACAATCATTTCACAATGTTCCTAATATAGAAAGAATTTTTTATGTCATAGGAGACCATAATTAAGGGATTTTGATAGTTGATATAGGGGTCAAATACCTTCATCCTTAAAAAAAATAGAGTTAAATAATCATGAAATATTTTTTTGTAATATACATCATGTTACCACATGTTATTATCTGTTTTATGATGATTTTTTGTACTATGAATTAAATTTTAAACCAATTCTGTATATAATGACTTTTTGATGTACCGGTGCTCCCAATCCCGAGGAACAACAAGTCTCTCAACATGTTGTTGCTCTTAGTACATAAGAACAATGACCTTCTTCATGTTCTAGTGCTCCCAATCCCAAGGCACAATAGGTATCTAAAACTGATTCTAGTTGTAGTGTAGAGTAACAATGACCTTCTTCACGTATTGGTGCTCCAATTCCTAAGGAACAATAGGTTTCTCAACTATTTTTTTCTCCCAAGAAAGAGGTACAATGTCTATATTCTCGTGTTGATGCTACCACTCTATAGTAACACATTGATGTTGTTGAATCTAAGTAAATATTAGTTAATGAAGGACCGAAAACATAGAAAAAATAGGATTGTCGTGATTTGACGGTGTTCGAAAAAATCATTATGGAAAAAGTAAAAGGCATCAAATACGAGGTCAGATGGAATTTTTGGGGCTTACATGTTAACCCTAACAATCCCATGTTTAGTAGTTACATTGATATCATCACTTGAAAATGTGTACTGATTTATATAAATTTGTGGCACCATGTTGTGACCCCACTTAATACACTGATGTGGGAAGATATTAAAGTAACATTATGGTATCATTTCTTTATTTTAGTAAAAAATAAAATAATGAAACATTGACATACTCTTCATCATCCATTTAAGAGTTAATTTATAGTAGATGAATCCCATAATAAATATATATTTTGGATTTGGGGAAGTATTCAAATATTATTTCTCACAATTCTATCTTGAAATCATCATAAAGATGCCGAAGGAAAAATAAACCTACACCCACTACTTATCTATGAACACTTGAAACCCCAAGAAGCATGGGATGTGTTTACTGTTCTTCATGTGAATGTGTATTTTTGGGTATATTATGGATCGTAATATGTTGTTTGATGATATGTGTAATGAAAACTTTGATTGAAATTTTATTATTAATGAAACCATAACTGAGTTCTGGAAATAAGGAATGAGTAATTAAACCAAACTACCCCTACCGTAAAACAAGAATTGGGTATTCATTAATTGAAAAAAAAATTGTATGTATTTTAAATCTACCATAGTACTTTTATGTGATTTGAAACAAAAATGTAATTATATTACTCTATTTATATAAATATTGATGAATCCAAATCCTAATCCACTTCTATCTCATTACATGTGCTATGGAAGGAGGCACATGTAAATAAAGATAGGATACTAACAAATGAAAACAAAAAAAGTATAGGAAACATGTGTAAGTATTACATAATAAAAATTTATTGTGCTTTAAATATCTATTACATAACAATGATCACTTATTTTTCCTATATTTTATTTCCGACATAGTCACAGGAATCAGTAACACCTATACTGGATGATCACATACTATATGTGGCCTTCAAGTGGCCAAAACAGTATGGCCATGTCATAAGTGCTGGTTTTGGGGTGACACCACGAACATATTTTGAAGAAAAGCAAGAGGAGGATCCATGTGAAATAATGAAATGGATGAGAGAAATAATATCTACCCTTGAAGAACAATTGCAATGGCAGAGAGATATGATGTAAACTTTTATGGGGGAAACAAATAAAAGAAAAAACTCAAGAACAACCACCGCGTAAAGATCCTGCCCCCCCCCCCCCCCCACCATCTTTGAGGTGAATCATTCCCCTCAAAGAGATTTCCTAGTCAAGGTAATCAATGTTCTAATATTGGTTTCTGGGAAATGTAAATCAGACATACAATGATACCTTTCTTGTACTGATATTTTATAGGGTGATAATGACTATGATTTATATCTATCAACGCCCACCCATTTCTTTGTAGCAATGGATATAGTTTTCAACATTTAAAACAACATGTGACACACCAGACCACTTCAAACAGGTCATGTGCGAGTGTCAACTAGTATATCCCATGAGCCCATCACTGAGATACCTATTCCAATTGATGAGGAATATATTCATATGTTCAAAAAATAGGTGGGAACATTCATTTAATGGCCTTAACATCTTGTAAAATAACAGATCAACAAGGAGGTATTAATTTCCAGTTTATTTTTTAGGATAAACCTTTTATAATTAATGAAAAAAAGTCTAAACTGATGAATGCTATTATAGACAGACAAAGGGAAGGGGATAAAATGAAATACTCACTCCAAACCATCTAAATGATCGACCAAAATATTGAAAAGATCTATAGAAAACACCATTACCCATCCCATTGTATATCTGCATTTACTATCATTTAAGGTTCATGTGGATACAAAGTTAAAATATGGTCCTAATAACATAGTTAATTTTGAATAAAATATATAGAGAGATAAAGATCAATACTTTATTACTATTGAGAGTGTAACTTAAATCCTATACAATGATTGGATATGTGGCTCAGTTGTAAATGTATACTTGAGGTATGTTTTCATGATTTTATTTTCCAAAAGATCGTATAATGTTTTAATTACAAATAAATATAATTCATATTTTTGGTAGGTGTATATATGAAAATAAATTGAAGGGTTTTCCCCATGAATTTATTTTGGACCCATTATTCTTCACATCACCTCAACAGAACAACCAAAAATAGATACCAAAAAAAGGATGAAATAGTGTCACGTCTAGTCAAATTGTTTAAAAGAAAAATTTCATATGATATACTTGATTTAATTCCAATGATGTATGGGTAAAACTCTATAATTTAATTATATCAGATAAATTTTCATTTCTTTCATTACATATTCTTTTTTGTGTTTTTAGGCTGTATTGGATGCTCATTGCGGTAAATTTGGATACTCTAAATATTTATTTCCTAGATTCAATGCACGGATATCCAAAAAACTATCCACACATGATGGAATTTTTCAATAAGTAATACACTACATAAAACATTTTTTAATTAAACATCAAGTTATATAATTTATATTATCTTTTAATGAGGATTATTTTTTGGTAGGTCAGTGCATTAATATCATGAAAAACAAGGAATTAGGTGAGGGGATAAGCATGAGAAAGAAGAAAAGTTCTATTACTGGACCAGTATCAGGGTATTTATAATATGATTTAACTATCCAAATACATATAAAAACAAATTAATTATTCTCTTTGATGTTTCTATAGTTTCTGAAATAAACTAATGGAAAAGATTGGAGTTATTTTGTTTGTAAATTTATGAGATAGAATATATTTCATGAACAAAATATCATCCTTGAAGATGTATTTTCGAAGATAATTTCTATTTAATTAAAAATATTTATTAATCCTTATTTATATATATTTTTCTAGTACTACTATGACTTTTGAAAAGGCTCATATTAACAACATGATATAGATGTGCTCAGAAATGAATGAGAAGTGTACATGATGAAAGAATGTACACAAATAGAATGAAGATGTGACTTCCATAGAAGCAGTGGATTGTTTCATATTTATGTTTAATTTTATTCTTTTTAGTATTACTATCATATAAATTTTTCCACTATAAAGGTGTATTCTTTTGTTTGAGTCGGGGCGGTTTTTCCAAAGATGCTAATGCTTGTGAGAGATAGGGATTCGAGGCTCCAACTTGGATAATGAAAAAAAAAGAAACAGGCCACGGATGTATAAAGTTTAATTCCAGCTAATTATGTAATTAATTAATTTTTTCATCATTTTACCTACTCAAAATGGAGAAAAAATAACAAGCGATTGGTATCACTCAAAGTGTCTCTTTTTTTAAATTGACATTAATTTTAGTAATAAAAACAATTGACATACTAAAAATTGATCAAAGTAATTTGGATTGTTTTTAAAATCTAGTAAAAAAATCCATAAGTAATGTTTTATGTTTAGGAATCAACATCACCTCAATATGATTCACAGTGTAACCGGTATGATTTTAAGTGTCGATTTTTATATTAAATTGACATTAAATTCCGCAAAAAGAAAAAGTGACATACTGAAAAAAAAATCGAATTGATTTGATCCTTTATTAAAATGATCCATGCTTAATTTGTAACATGTAAGAATCAACCACTCCTCAATCTGATGCATGATGTGATTGTTATGACTAAAAGTTTCCATTATCAGTTTAAAATTGACATTTTAGTTCAACACGTGTCACCCACTAAGAACCCACAAAAACACTTTCATTGTCTTAATGTTTTAGGAAAATGATTAATAATTAATTTATACATATATAAATAATTATCATGTCAAACCAAACCATGATGCGGCTGGTATGACTCATAATGTTTGTTTCCGGTTTGAAATGTAATTTTATTAAAAAACACAACTAGCATACTGAAAACTGAGAAAACATATTCAAATTGTTTTCATACTCTAGTAAAATGATATATAAGTAATTTATGACTTTTACTAATCTTCCAAACTTCTATACAATGCATGGTGTGGCTGGTATAACTCAAAGTGTCTCCTTTTATTTAAAATTGACTTAAATCTAAGTAAAACCAACAAGTGGCATACTAAAAACTGATAAAACGCATTCAGATTGATTTGATATTTTACTAAAAGTATATATGAGTTATTTTTTATGTGTAGGAGTAAACTTAACCTCAATACAATGCATGGTTTCACCGGTATGACTCCAAGTGTGTCTTTTTATTACAAATTTTCATTAATTTAAGTAAAAAAGAACAAGTGACATTCTATAAAATGAGAAAACACATTCATATTGTTTTCATACTTTATGAAAATAATCCATGAGTCATTCGTGACCTGTAGGAATGAAAAAAAACCTCAATCTGAGGCATGGTGTGACCGATATGACTAAAAGTTTTTGTTATCTATTAAAAATTGACATTTTAGTTCAAAATAGGTCACTCACTAAAAACCAAGAAAATGCACTCTGGTTGTCTTGATAATTTAAGAAAGTAATTCATATGTGATTTTTGAAATTTATAAAGTAGAATCATATCCAACCAACACACGATATGATCAGTATGACACATAAAGCATGTTTCTAGTTTGAAATGGCATTTTAGTAAAAAAACACAACGGTCTTACTAAAACCAAAAAAATGCATTCATATTGTTTCAATACATTAAGAAAATGATCTATAATCCATTTTTGAAATGTAGGAATTATTATCACCTCAATATGATGCACGTTGGGGCTGGTATAACTTAAATTACCTCTTTTTATTTAAAATTGATATTAATCTAAGTAAAAACAACAAGTGACATACTGAAAGCTGAGCAAACACATTCAGATTGTTTTTATATTTTAGAAAAATGATCTATAAGTCATTTTTTTATTTAGGTTCTAGACTCACCCCAATAAGATTCATGGTATGGATGGTATAACTCAATGTGTCTCTTTTTATTTAAAATTGACATTAATTTTAAGTAAAAACAACATGTGGAAAAATGAAAACTGAGCAAAAACATATAGATTGTTTTGATATTTTAGAAAAAATATGGATGAATAATTTTTGACATGTAAGATTCAACCACACCTCAATAAGATGAATGGTGTGATCGGTAAGAATAAAAGTGTCCGTTATCAGTTTAAAATTGACATTTTAGTTCAAAACATGTAAATCACTAAAAACTAAGAAAACGTGATATTATTGTCCTAATAATTTAATAAAATGATTCATGAGTCATTTTTTGATGTTTATAAAGTAGAATCACATAAAACTAACCCACAATGTGATTGGTATGACTCATAATGTGTGTTTCCAGTTTGAAATGAAATTTTAGTAAAAAATAAAACTCACATAATGAAAACTGAGAAAACACATTTGGATTATTTTGAAACATAAAGACAATGATCCATAAGTAATTTTTGATGGTTAGTAATCAGTCTCATATCAATATGATGCACAATATGACTAGTATAACTACAAATGTCTCATTATTTAAAATTGACATTAATTTTAGTAAAAGAACAAGTAACATACTGAATATTGAGAAAACACATTCGGATTGTTTTGATGTTTTAGGAAAATAATCTGTAACTCATTATTTATTTGTAGAAATCAACCTCACCTTAATAGGATTCATGGTATGAAAGGTATAACATTAAATGTGTATTTTTTATTAAATATTGACATTTTATTAATATATTCTATCATATTAATGTTTGATTTATTTCTTTATAATATTACTAACAAAATATTTGTTTTCTTATATAGGCAGAATATTTTTCTTTGGTTGTGATTTTTTTTGGAAACTAATACCATGGCCAGACATTTTTGAGAGGGGATCACGTGCTTCAAAAGATAAAACATTATTTTTTTTAAAATGTTGGATAATTGTATCTATAATTATATAAAACATTATTTGAAATGTATATAAGAGTTTTTTTGGTATATACCATGGGTGGAAATTTTTTGTATTCTTGGTGTCACATTAAATATATATAAAACTATTTTAAATTACAGGTTTTGTAGGTTTTTTCTTGGTTTTTTTTATATTAACATCACATTGCAGCTAGATATTCCTTTATCAATGCAATTTAAAGCACTGATAAAGGAGGGCCTTTATTAGAGCTAAAAATAGAACTGATCAAGGGGGACCTTTATTAGTGCTTTCTTATCAAGGATAAAAGACCCCGTTTATCAGTGCTTTTGTAGAGATGATAAAGGAGACCCCCCTTTATCATAACTGTAATCAAAAGTAATTTTTTGCACTGTTAAAATCCATTTTTTCACTATTAAAGCACATAAGTGTACTAGTGTTGATGGATATTTCCTTTTTTTATTGATTTTGATGTGACTGATTCATTATGTTTATAGTTGGGTTTTATGTTTCGTGAATTGAATTGAAATCTAAGTGGGGGTATCATCCCTATTTGAGAGGTATCTTCCCTTAGAGTGTGATTTTGGGGTATTGATGATGTTTATTTTAAGGTATTTTTCGTCTTATCTTGTAATTTTTTTAATTATATAGATGTCTCTGAGTGGTATATCATAGTGTGGTTGTTCAAAACCTCCCTTATCCCTTTTTAGTTTTTTATTCTTGATGAACATAATTATTTTAGAGGTATTTAATGTAACAACCCAGGCTATTCTGACCCGTTCCTTTGTGTTTTCGTTTGTTTAGAGTCATTTAGAAGGAGAAAAATTAAATGGTTTTCAGCGTGTTAGTGTTCATGGTGGATTGTTATCTATGCGAGTTGGCCATTTTGGATAGAAATTTTGGAAATAAGGTTATGGATATTTCTTGTTTTCTATGGGGCACACCACAAGTAGTGAAACCTCTATTGTGGTCAGTGTATTTCATGGGAAAATCCATCTATGTGAAACGGTCATGTCAAAATGGAATGTACCAAGCTATGGTAGTGCACAGATTAGGAGGTGCTATATTTGGATCACATTGAGTGATTATTGTGCAAAACAGGGAGCACCAAAATTCCATAGTGTTGGATATTTCACTCAAAGAGTTCACTAGTGTGACATGGGGACCCTTGTAACACCTAATATAGTGAGCGTAATGGTATGGAGGTGAGGCGGTGTTGGGAAGGCACATGAGGGAGATGGAAATGGTGAGTGAGTGTTCACCCCTTCATGGTCGTCAGTGAAGTCAAATAAAATGGTGAAGAGTTCTCTCCTTTGTCGTGGTGGATGGATATGGTGGTTGTCTAGAGGTCCAAAATTCTGTGAACCACTTTGTAATGCATGGTATGGTAGTGTTCAAGGGTGATTTGAGCATTGTGTAAGAGTCACTCAGATTCACCTAGTTTTCCTAGGGGTAGTTTCTAGATTATGTAAGGGTAAGACCAGCTTGATCCACTATGTAAAGCTAAATCCATCTCACATCAATGTGCTATGAGATTTATAGAGATTTTTTTTTGGGTTGATCCCAATCACAAATGAGGGACCTTATTTCACTACATCAATGATATTTAAACTTACACTTGAAAAGAGCCCCCAACTACATATAGGTATCCATTTGTACAGGAAAACCCAGATATTCTTACTTTCTGGTTCTGTAATGTGTTTTTATTAAATATAAGGAAATAAAAATTGAAAAATAAGAATCTATTATCTATTATGAAGAATTGTGATATCTTTCTTAAATATCTTAATGAAAGATTAAAATTTAAATGACTTAAATGGGTCATGGGAAGAAATCAATATATGTTTGAATTAACACGTATTTGGAAGAATTTGATATAAGTTGCGTTTTAATTTTTTTATTTTTATGGGTCTATATTTCAATTAATTTTCAAAATGGGGCACAACAGCACAAATTCATGTGGAAATTTCTGTGAAAAAACACAAAAGCGCCACTTTAAGTGGTGCTTCAGACATTCAGACCTCAAAGCGCCACTCAAAGCAGCTCTTTGATTCAGTGTTAATTCAAGTGGCATTGATACTCTTTATCTTAAATCGATCAACGCCACATGAAGTGGCATTGATGGATTTATAGAACAATGTATCGATGCCACTTCAAGTTGTGCCAAAGTTTTTAACCCCTGTAATAGAGGGCTCACCCCCCCCCACACACACACACACCATTCATGCCCCTATCTCTCAAAACTCCTCCTCTTGTTGCTCTGCATCTATGTTTGTTTTGCTCTCCAATTGCTCTACCTCTCTGGTTGCTCTGCCTCCCTGGTTGTCCTTCCAACATAGTTGTTCTGCTCTAAACCATTACCACCTTTCTACATATTTAAGGTAATTCATTTTTTTAATTTGTTTAATGTTTTTATTTATTTATTTTTTTTGTTCATAGTTAAGGTATTTAATTTATAAATAGTTCATAATTAATGTATTTTATTTAGAAATAGTTCATAATTAAGGTATTTTAATTAGAAATAGTTCATAAGTTGTTTAGTTAATTGCAGTTAATTAACTAATTCATATTTACAAAATTACAGTTAGTTTATTATTAAATAATTGTAATTAGCAATTATTTAATTGTAATTAGTAAATAAAGTAAAGTAATTAATAATTAATTAACTTTAATTAATACTAATTTAATTTCAATTATTAATTAATTTAGTAATTAAATGTAATAACTAAGTAGTTAACTATAATTGCGTAATTAATTAACTATAATTACTTAATTAATTAATTTTAATTATGTATTTAATTAATTTTAATAAGTTAATTAATTAGTCAACAATAATTAGTAATTACATAAATGTAATTACTAATTAGAAACTAATTAATTTTAATAAATACTTGGTTAATTGTAATTATTAATTAATTAATATAGTAATTAAGTGTAATTACTAAGTAGTTAACTATAATTAGGTAATTAATTAAGTGTAATTAGGTAATTAATTTATTTTAATTTGGTAATTAATTAATTGTAATTAGGTATTTAATTAATTATAATTAGTTAATTAATTAACTTTAATTAGTTAATTAATTAGTTAACTATAATTAAAAATTACATAAATGTAATTAGTAATTAGTAAATAATTAATTTTAATAAATACATGGTTAATTTTAATTATTAATTAATTAATTTAGCAGTTAAATGTAATTATTAGGTACTTAACTATAATTATTTAATTAATTAAGTGCAATTAGGTAATTAATTAAGTGTAATTAGGTAATTAGTTAATTGTAATTATGGAATTAATTAATTCTAATTATGTAATTAATTATTTAACTATAGTGAGTAATTATATAAATGTAATTAGTAATTAGAAACTAATTAAGTTTAATGAATACTTAATTGATTGTAATTATTAAATAATTAATTTAGTAATTAAATGTAATTACTAAGTACTTAACTATAATTAGTTAATTTATAAAGTGTAATTAGATAATTAATTAAGTTTAATTTGGTAATTAATTAAGTTTAATTTTGTAATTAATTAAGTATAATTAGGTATTTCATTAATTTTAATTAGGTAATTAATTAGTTAACTATAATTTGTAGTCACATAAATGTAATTAGTAATTAGAAACTAATTAATTTTAATAAAAAATGGTTAATTGTATTTATTAATTTATTTATTTATTTATTAAATGTAACTACTAAGTAGTAAACTATAATTAGTTAATTAATTAAGTGTATTTAGGTAATTAATTAAGTGTAATTAGTTGATTAATTAAGTAAAATTAGGTAATTAATTAAGTAATTAATTAAGTATAATTTGGGGATTAATTAAGTGTAATTTAGGTCTTAATTAAGTCTAATTAGGGGATTGATTAAGTATAATTAGGGAATTAATTTTTTTTAATTTTTTTTATTTTTTTTTAATTATTTTAATTATTTGTAAATATTTTGATTAATTGTAATTATTTTAATTAGATAAGTAATTATTTTAACTAGTGAAGTAATTATATTAATTAGCGAAGTAATTATATTAATTAGAGAAGTAATTATATTAATTAGATATGTAATTATATTAATTAGAGAATTAATTATATTAAATATGGAAGTAATTATATTAATTATTGAAGTAATTATATTAATTTAGGATGTAATTATATTAATTAGCAAAGTAATTATATTAATTAGTAAAGTAATTATATTTATTAGTGAAGTAATTATATTAATTTGTGAATTCATTATATTATTTAGTGAAGTATTTATATTAATTAGAGAAGTAATTATTTTAATTAGTGAAGTAATTATTTTATAAATTGCTTATAGAATATACCCATACAATACATTCTAGGTATGATAAGGAATTTAGTTTTTCATCTACCTTGACCTCAGTTTGTAATTGAAGTTATGACCTTGAATTTAGTTTTTGAATATGTTTTGTGAAAATTAAGTGTTAGGGGTGTCCATGGGTCGGGTTGGGTTGGGTTGGAGGTGTTTTTTGACCCGACCCATGCAAAAAATGCCAGTTTGGGTCAAAGCTAGTTTCTAATTCAGACCCGACCAACACAACCTGTCTTGGGTCTAGTTGGGTTGGGTTAGGTCCATTGGGTTATGGGGGGGAATTCATCTCTCCTTCATAAACAGAATATCTCCTCGCTCCCGACACGGCTGCCTCTCCTCCCGCAGACATCATCTTCCATGCCAGATGCCACCAGGAAGAAACATTAAAGCAATTAGGTCATCCACCACCATGAAAAAAATCTTGTCATTTCTCAGCTCATCTCTCAACACTCACACCCAATACAATAACCTATCCTCTCATAATCTTCTATTCCAGTTCCACCAGAGGAATCAATGCAAAAGAAATTAATTAGGGAAGTAAGAAACCTCAAAAAAACCATCACTTATTAATAATTAAATTGAACCAGCAGTGCTCCTCACTTGCTCCTAATGTGGCGACCTCTACCGTGATCTTCAACTTCCTTTCATGCTAGTTCCACGGGTAGAGTCTATTTTCTTCTTGATTTATATATAGAAGGAAGGGAGTGAAATGATGAATAAGATGAGAGGAAGGGAAATGGCCATAGGGGAAGTGAAAAAGTGTGATGAATGGAGGTCAGATCGCGGGAGAGTTGGCACTGCGGTCCTGCGGAGGGGGTGGGGATTGTGGTGTGAGAGATTCAATATCTTTCGATGATGGGGTGGATCTCTCTTCATGATAGAGGAAGGAACTCATCATGGGTAATGGTTTCAGTATGGGATCCTCACAGGGAGAGGAGGTGACATCGGGGGGGTGGGGGCTATGGCCATCACGTGGTGGATTGTAGAAGGAGAGAAAGAAAGGGGAAGATAGTAGTAGGTCGAGTGAACTCAAAACCGAAGCATGGGCAACTAAGAAAAAATTGTTGGTCTGGTCAATGGTTCGATTTGGGTAATTATTTTTCCAACCCGTGACCCAACCCAACCCAATATCAACACACCCCAAACTAACCTGACCCATCTATATTCCTATGTAACCTGACCCAACCCAGTCAGGTCGGGCTGGGTCGGCCGGGTTGGGTTGGGTTTAGACACCCGTGTTAGATTTTTCATGAATTGAATGCTCTCTTAAGTAAATTATCCATGGGTAGAGGGCCTTTGGGTCAAACCACCTACTTTATTAGAGGCTTTCCTTGACTAGGAAAGTGAAGGGGGTTGGCTATCTATCTCTCCAGGCATACTCATGTGGAGTTTTTCAAATACATATAACTTATGATTTTACATGGTGTGTTCATGTACCTCATGCATATTATGAATGTAGATATGTATGAATATGTTTTGAATTATTTTTTTGGGTAAGTAACACAAATGTGTGGGCTACGTAAAGAGTTACACATCAATATGGTTTGAACATATTGATTTGGTAGAAGGATTAGGATTATAACCTAATTTACAAGAATCATTCATACATAAATTGATTATCTAATCAAATTTAATTAAAAATGATGGTTTATTTTATATTAAAAAATATCATTTCCTATATTTATTGAAACGTTCAGATAATTGAGACAATACACGGATGTAGTTATATTATACATTCAAAAGGTGTTGTTTTTCTTGGAGGTTATACTAATTTGGAATCTATACAAAGGAAAATTCATCCAAAGTTAAAACTGACGAGGAATCAATTGATAGAGTCCATCACATACAGAAATATGAAATTTATAGATAGGTTTTGGCATGTTTCCTATCCATTAAATAATGATGAATAATTGGAACAAATACTTTCATTGGTTAAGTATCAACCTAAGAATCAAATGATGGAGTTGTATATCATTATAGCTACAATGGAGGATCTATCAACATTGGATATTGAGTCATCACAATTTCATGATACTATGTCATATTCTCTTAGTATAACACATAAAGAAGTTCAATATGAAATGGTGGTTGTTCCATCATTTAGTTTGGCCATAGTTTCTATGGATAGTCTTCCACGTACATTAGATGTGTTGGTCAATGATTTTGAGTATGGTGAAAATCTAGAACCAGAAGATGGAGGGGAAGTTGAAGAAGATGAAAAGGAGCTTGTGAAAGAACAGCTTGTTCCCACTTCAACAAGGTTCAACTGACCATTGAACCATCCTACACTATTGGAATTGTGGTCAACCAAAGGCATGAATCACATTCCAGAATTTTATTATTCTATTATTAATCCAAGTACAGATTTTTCAAGAATCATTGGTGGCACAAATTGAGCATTATATTAAGGTGTTATGTATATTATAAGAGAGTTTGAGAGAAAATATGAAATGAAAAATGTAATAAAATAATATCACATTGAAAGACATTACTCTTATATTGTATAAGAGTCAAAGAGGTCTTATTATGTGATCTGTTGTGACAAATATTATTCGAACTATCAAATATGTCTATGAGCTATAATTGATAACACTTTTCACAACTTGAGCATCACTAGATTTACTCTACACACATTTGTGAACCAAATCTTATCATAGGAACACTATTCATTAGATGTTGAATTTGTTTCAACTATTATTATTGAAATAGTCAAAGCATGTCAATATGTTCATATCATTATAGTGGTGGAGAAAATAAAAAAAACTTTTTGGGTATCAAATCTCTTACTAGAAGGCATGGGCGGAAAAAAAGTCTATTGTGAAATTGTACAGTGATGGGGGAGACTGTTATCAAATTTTTCCAAAAATTATGGAGATTTTATACCACAATAATCAAGTGATATATTGGTTACATACTACTGAATATGTTAACCATCACAACCAAGTTGATTAGTCGATGGTTGTGTTTGATAAATTGTTTTGGAAATTTTTACCATGCGTGGAATCTTTTAGACATTGTAAGCAGTTTATATAGATTGATGAAATATTTATATATGGAAATTATACCAGAACTTTATTGATTTTTTTCACATAAAATGGAAATCAATCCCCTCTAACTTTTTCATTTTCAATTGTGGAGAAGTAGAAATTTTTATTATGGAGCTAGTTTTTTTCCTTTCTTTGATATTTTGTTATGGAAACCGAAGGGATTTGTCTTATTTCCGATTATAATTGTGAAATCAAGGAGGAAGTATAGTTTGAAGGGTTTTTTTGGAGACCACCTTATTTCCATCATCGATACTGTATTCGACACATTTCTATCAATTTTCAAAAGAAGTTTATGGATGAGTATATGAAGAAAGCAATATTAAAAACTGCTATGAATATCCTTTTTCGTTTTAAATATCACCTTCATAGCTATTTCCATATGTGTTCAGATTATTTCTTTTTTGATAGAATATGAGCCTCGATAACAAAGGATGAAAGAGAATATTGAAGATATTCATAGAACTAATTAGGAAGTTTATGATTACATAATGAAAATTGCAAAGAATAAATGGTCATTGGCATATGATGATGGGAGAATATATAGACATATGATGACCAACATCATGGAATGTATAAATGGAGTTTTCAAGGGTGTTCGGAAATTACCTATCACAGGTAAACAGAAATATTTGTTTATATGTTACTCAAAAGAGATAAAATTGTAATATAATATTAGTATAATGCTTTAAATCTAAATAATAGGTTTGGTACAAGAGACCATCTATCGTAGTGTAAAGTATTTTATGGAATGAGGAAATTAGGCTGAAGAGGGCCTGAATAAAGGGATATGATATGGACACCTTTTCCAGTGCGAGCTAGATAGAGTTATTTAGAAGGTTGGAACTTATCATGTAGTCGCATTTAATCACCCTTTGCAATGATTTGAGATCGTTAAGCCCTGTGATGTTGTTTCTTGTAGAAATGTTTTTGTGAGAGTTGTTTCATTAGAGATTCATTTATATGAATGTGGAAACATTCAAGCATTGATATATCCTTGCGTTCATATGATCGCTTCATGTGCTTACATACACTTATCTTGGGAGCAGTTCATTAATACAGTTTATGAACTAGAGAGTATCAATGACTTCTGTAGTACTCTGTGGATGACAATTGGGTAATTTCATAATATTTAGTTTTCTAATGGAACAATGACTCTTCTACCGAACAAGACTAGGAATTGACATAAAGGGGGTCCAAAGTCGACTCGTATTCAGAATGAGATGGATTGGACTAGTGAATGGGCACCTGGAAGAAGGTGCAGTATATGCCTCCATGAGGGTCATACGAAGACATGTTTCCCTAGAATCATAGGGAAATCATCTAATGGTTAAAACAAATCATGTACTCTATCAGTTACTATAAAATTTTGTACATATAATCATTTTTATCATTATCACAATTTTTAATCATATCTATCTTATTTGTATATTGTGTAACTTTTAGAAAATTTACCTATATGTTATAATACATACAAACATTTAGTATATAAAAGAATATATATAAACCCACAAGGTTCCAATTTTACTTTACAATTTAACAACCATATGGTTTTTAAAACCATAAAATTTCCTAAACTTCATAACAAAAATCAACTAATTTGATAAAAACATACTCAAAATGGAAACCAATTCCATTTTATAGTCAATCCCAATGTCCTAAATTCATACAAAACATGTTTTCATGAAATAAAAACATGTTTTATAAATAATACCCTAGGATCCCTTTAAAACCACAAATAATTTCCCTAAAATCCACCTTTTTCAATAATACTAACTTACACCACAATGACACAAAAAATGGGGAACACCACAAATCTCTAACCACATATTCAACATATTTCAAGACCCACCATGACTCATTCCCCTTCAATGGGAATTTTACAAGCACATTCTAAACAATAAGTCAAATGGGATGAAAAACCATTATTAACTTAGCCACTTGGTTTAATGGTTTAGAGGTTAGTCCTACAAAAATGCTTGTAATGTTTTCATGATCACGTGTTTGGACACTACTAAGCTTATCAGGCCATGAAAACCAACCTAACACCATAGATATCCTTCCCATTCCCATCCCAAATCACCAAAAAAACTTCCAAGGAAACTAACAAAATACCATGAGGATACACATTAAATGGTAAATCCAAAAAAAACAAACTTCAAAATTTAAACCCCATGCCCATGGTATCCCGGGAACCATCATTAAGGTTAGTGATCAAGTAACCACTAATGACCAACCACTGGAGTCCCAAACAAAATCCTAACCCAGTCTTACTAAGACCAATCCAAACATCAAGAGTGGATACATAACTAAGAAATTGAACCCTACAACACATATATAGGTGCAAGCTAAACTACCTAGTAGATCACCACCATATAAGTATATAGAAATCCCTTAGTAATAATTTGCATAAATTGAAAGTGTGAACATAATATTAAAAAATAGATTTTTCACATGCGTTATAAAACCATAGCAATAACATGCCACCTACATATTTAAAAACAACCACCCTTTTTATAAAAATTAAACAAGGTTAGTTTAACATTTTAATAAATAATTTCAATACTAGGAGAGTGGTACTTTAATCCCATGGAAAAAAACCAAACCACCATTAATCCCTCTTTCTAAATATTTCAGGAAATCTCTTTTTCATAAATAAATTAATGGAAACACCATTTCCAAAAAGTTGTTTATGAAATAAAAAAACCATTTTAAATTCCAAAATCACACTTCCAAAACAATATAAAGTAAAATCATTTTAAATTAAACCGAACACACTCAAGGTGATAGAAAAAAATCACTCATATTCCCCAAATAAACATGGAATATAATGCAAGTAAAAAAACAAGAAAATGTTATATTTAATCAAATGAACAAGGGAAACACAATAGATTCAAAAAGAGAAATCCACAAAAGCATATTGAGAATAAACTAAGAATCATTGTAAATATCTTAAGGCTCACATATATGGATCTTTAACTAGAGATGAGGAACCAAAATCGACCCTAGTGAACTGTTCATGTCACAGTAGTCCCACAAAACTAACTAGGCTCCATCAAAATTAAGGATATCAATAGAAATATTTGGGAGCTTACACTATGAAAATATAAAAATTATTCTTTCCAAAATGCTATATTTTAATTCTCAAACATAATAAACATTTTATGAAGGGGTTTTTATGCTTATAAAATTTATAATCAAAAGTAAAAAACACATAACATATATATAAATATTACTAGGGATATTTAATTTAAATAAATTTCATACATTACATGATAAATTTCATAAATTACATTATAAATTTCATTCCTTAAATGAAATTAATTTTTTACTATTCGTACATTCAGATAGAGTATCCTTTGTTATCTGCTCAGAAGATGTATGTGTCCCATGATGTGTTGGCACAAAGACCTATTAGACTTTTTTTTGTTCGTATATCACATCATTTTTATCATGATGCATTACTGTTAGTCATTTTTTTATATCTCAGATTCAATGAATTTTATAGAGTCGCTATGTGTGACTTCAAGACCATTGATCACCATTTGATTATTTAATTGGTTGAGAGATGGAAGAAAGAGACATACACATTTCATCTCCCATATAGGGAGATTACCATTAATTTAGAGGACATCGCCTACATACTCAGTTTACCCATCCACAAGTAGGTAGTTATGGGTGACACTCGTGGTGACTGGTGTGCAGTCATACCGTGTCCATAGGGCATTGACGTTGTCAGCATATGACATGTCCTATAGGGTTACCAATTGTGCACGGGGTGTCTTGATGAGCATTTCACCATCATTCTTGATGATGTAGTTGAGGAGATAACTATTCAACAAATGTGTGAATATACTTTTCAAATGATCGGAGGCATGTTGTGCGTTGACTACATCACCACTTTGTTACACATGAGTATATCCCATTACTTGAGGATCTGGATCATATGGCTACATAACATTGGGGGTCTAATGTATTATCACATCTGAACATATCTCTCTATACCAATTGTTACACCAATGAACAGAAAATTTCAAGTTGTATAGTTTTGGTACAGAAGTGGGCTTGGGAGTGTTTTCCATGCATCACTTCCCAAGTTGTCGCAACACTTCCATTGGAGATATTTTAGGACTGTCAATTGGGATTCCGGTATGTTTATGTCATTACATTCAATTATTTAGTACATTTGTTCTTTTCTATAAATATACCATATATTACTCTTTTTTAACATGGTGGAGTCAGTCTCAGAAGTATTCACATACTTCGACACATAGTGTGCATAGTTTTTGACAGATATTTGACTCCATATAACCAGCTGATGTAAGTTAAACATTATTTTTTTTGATAATTTTTTTTATTGTTACTTGTTTAAGTTATTTAAATGAAATATTAGTAATTTTATCATGCTAATTTATGACTTATTTTTTTTAGTTTACATTTCATGTTTTATTGAATCCATATAAAGGTTTTGTCTACGCATCAATTCCACCACACTACATAGTTATGGTTGGAGATCGTACTGTAGTTGTGCCACTCATCCACTTCCACATAATTGAGTGGTACCATCCATACTGGTTCATGCGGAAGTTTAGTTATATAAATAATATACCCATGGATCCATGATAACCTGATGGGTTACATTTGATTATGCTTACAGGTAAACAGACAATGGACTGGCGGTGGTATCATGAAACTTATATCAAACTTTGGGTCATGCATTCCCAATATAGTATCTTTCAATACGGATATCCCACATCACACTATCAGTTAACTGATCATGGGGATTATGTATACTGGTACCAAAGACACACCATCATTCACCTTACACGTTAGGGGATTAGCATTCAGTAGTTGGTATGTTTACTAAAATTTAATATATTTGTTTAAATAACTTTTGATATTAATTTAAATGTTATTTCAATTGAATATAGGTGGATATGATCGCCTTGCACATATCACGGATCCTCATGGGGAGGAATTTATTATGAGGGATGTAGTTCACCCAGATTTGTTGGCTCTCAATGATCCTCTCTAGTTCATACATGAGAGTTTTCATGATGAGGAGACACAGTAATATCCCAATTCATATCCTCTTGTTGAAGCTCCTGGGGATGATGATGTCCCTGCTATGCCTGCTGTGGATGATGTACCTCCACCACCACTACAGCTTCTATCATGAAGATAGAGACGAGGACATAAGTATGGGCATAGGCGATGACATAAATGTCTGAGAGCGGCTCATTCAGATGCTACCGCACCATAGAGAGATTATCGTACACAGTCAATTGATGATCTTGCACAGCCAGGAGATGCTTATATGCCACATATGTTATCTCCGCCGACTACTTTGGACTACAATCTGGTTGTGGTAATACAGATTGTGGTGGCCCCTCTCATGCCTATGAGGACATCTTCAATATCCAATTTCTCCCATTTTTAGGAGCTCCCGGGCCATATGACTCCACATATGATTTTGGGCCATCCCCCACACGTGATGTCAGTCAGTCCTCTACAAAACACCATGAGGAGGCACCAGGAGCACCATAAGAGGACGAACCCTCACATAAATCTAGGACACCGAAGTGACACAGATGTCGTACGTGGAGTGAGTATCAGGTTCAGACATCGTGTTGTGGTACCGGGGGGCATCAACCTCGATTTATTTAGATGTCATGTTGTATATATTAAAAAATCAATATATAGTGATAATTAGTTTTTTTAGACAAATAAAAATAAATTCAAAAATATAGTAAAGAAAAACTAATTTACATGAACTATTAATAGTTTTTACATTTTAAAAGTCTCATAATTGTAACATTATTATGTTTCATGTATGTGACTTTAGAAGAATATAAATTATAAAGAAAAAATAGAATCTAAATGAAAATTTTCACACTGACTAAATATATAAAAATTTATTGAAAAACGAACAAAAAATCAAACATATAGTAAACAAAAACTATTTTATGTGACACAAACTTAAATGTTTAAAAACATTAAATTTATAGTTTACATAATTTATGTGTATATTTCTTATTAATTTTTATATTATTAATTCAATTATTATGAATTATTATTCATTATGTTATTATTATTGAGTTTGGTGGTGGCTCATGTGCCACTTGTATTGTTTCACTATCTGTGTGTATTTTATTTTGATCAATAAATTTTTAGGACCGGGCACACTTGGATCCTAAACTTTTTTGATAAATTTATATATTTATATATATTTATATATATATATATATAACTTATATTTTAAATTTAATAAGTATTATTTATATAATGTTTTTAAATAAATGTATAAATTTATATAAATAATTTTATATAAGGTCTATTTAATTAAATAATTAAATAAGTTTTATTTATAACCATATAAATACAGATTTATAAATGTATATTTATAATTATATAATTGTAAATATATTTATAAATGTAAATAAAAATAATTTCATATTTATATATACATATTTATAAATATATTTTCTAAATACATATTTATAAATATATTTTTTAAAGTGTAATTATTTATTTTCAAATATATCTATTAGTATATATTTATATAAATTTTTATTTGTTTATGTGTATATATATTTATTATATCTAGAATTATATATTTATTATATATATATATATCATTATATAATTTATATATAAAAATATATTTATATATAATTATTAATATAGAATTATATATTTATATAATTATAATTATTTATATATATATATAAGGAATGTATTTATTATTATATAATAACAAATCAATCTCTATAAATAAATATTTATAATTATATAAATATAAATATATTTTAAATTATATAATTATTAAAATATAGTTATATATACATTTAAAATATATTTATAATTATACAATTTAATATACATTTAAAACCCAAATAATTTTATAAATATTTTTATAAATATATATTTATAAATATATATTTATAATTATTTATTTATTTATAAAAAAACCTTAAAATATTTCTAAACATATAATAATTTATAAATATATATTTATGAATATGATTATAATTATATTAAATATATTAAATGGGAGAGGGTTGGGGAGAGAAATCATTGGGGAAAAACAAAAGAAATGCTCCACTTAAAGTGGTACTTTTTGGTTAAACATAAAAGAACCACTTGAAGTTGTGCTATACTACCCCATTTTGTTAATTAATAAAAACCTAGACCAATAAAGAAAGACCCCACATATAATTTTTTCTAATTTATTAGGTATTAAGGAAAGTATAATAGAGTCACTCATTTATCATTTTAAAATCATGAAGCTCTTTCTCCTTCATGTTCTTCCAGTTTCATAAACCCGAGTGATTCATGTGACACCCACTAGAATTGAGAGGACTTATATGATCAACTGATCCCATTTATGTGGTTTTCAAATTGTATATACTCTCTCTCCCTATCTCCCCCTTTACTTTGTGCGGAAACATGAAGCTTCTCATGATGTAGGGGATTCATTCATGTCTCTCTATATCTTTTATTTTATACAAATCATGAGGTTACCATGATTTTGATCTTTTAGAATAATTTTTTTCAGGGGACAAATAATTACAATAACTGGAAAAGTGGAATTAAAAAGGGAAGTTCACTACATGAATTTTATATTTTTTTACATTGGTGTATAAGATCTATGACTGCTGTTAAAATGTTTTGAATGTTTATTTGTTGTTGTAGTGTGTGTTTTTACCATAACATTATTTTGGAATAAAAATAAATTTGAATGAACTTAAAATGGGGTTGAATAAATAGGATGATACAAATTTTAAGGAAGAAATTAATGCATGAAATTTTCTCAATATTATCTAAAAATGTTTTATTATGTGTTTTTATTGTTGGTAGGAAACCTTTACATACTGTGAACTCATTTTTTTAAAGACCTGAATTGTTATTTTTCTAAAAACACCTCTTATAATGGGATAATAAATAATATGATGTAAATTAAATATTTTTTTTGAAATATATGGAATAAGAGTGATGTTTGGTTCGACCATCTTAATGCATGCATATGGTAAGTGATTAATTTTTTGTTATTGTTTTTGGTATGTTAATCGGTTATTGTGAAAGGCATAATTTTTGTGACTTCTATGCTTAAATCACCTCTTATATAAAGGTAAATTATGAAAATATGAAAATCAAATGAGGTTTATAAAATTTGGACTAAATTTAATAATGTATATTACAGCCACAAATAAACTCTGGTAAATGAAATGAAAAATGTAATTTTTTATAAGAATTATTTTTATTTTGGTTATAGTGGTTTTTGGATATAATGTGTTATCATGATGATGTTATTATGGTTTGTCTATAAATCCTTGTGGAAGGTTATTGAGGTTTTATAAAGAGGATTAAATGATATTTTTTTCAAATAAATGGTTTTGTGTTTATGGTGAGTCAATTTTGGTTGTACATTATGGGGTTGTTCTCTAGATTCCCAGTGGTATGAATTATGTGGTTATTACATACAAGTATAGTAGAATAATTATATTAAAAGTAAATAACATGGGATAAGAAATAAATATTTATTATTGGAATCATATGGTGTAACTAGAATATGTAGTAGTTAGTAAATAAATTAATCGTAGGAAATAAAAAAGTAAAATATTAGAAATAGAATGATATTAAATATGAGAAATTAATTCTAAAATGAGTTTTTTGGGAATAATAATGAGTTATAAAATATTTATGGGATATTATAAAATCTTCTAATTATTTAATTAGAATAATATTTCTTATATTGATAAATATTACACAGGAATGGTTTTTCATTAAATATAATAATTAATGACATAAAAAAATAATTTTAAAAGTAAATATAAATATAGAACTGATTAAATGAATGAAAATAATGGAATTATGAATATATTAATTATAGTTTCAATATGAGTATGATGGTTGGTTTTTATTGTTGATTAATTCTTGATTACATTATAATTATTGAAAACATTGTAGTGAAGAATTATGGTACGTTGTGTGGTTGTAGATATACACCAATAGATTGGGTATTGTGTATAACTATATTACTCTTTTTATTTTTTAATTATTTCTATTTTCACTAGTATAGTAACCCTATATTTTAATACATAGATATTACATATTTTTAGATAAATATTAAAGTAATTATACAAATACACCCATGATTATCATAATAGTTTAGTGTATTTGGAGACTAGGTTCACAATCATCTAATTTGGTGAAAGATATTCAAAATCTTTCATAAATATATTCGCTTTAGTACTCTTCACTAACATACCCTACTTAGAACCTTTCTTCATAACCTGGAGAAAAGAAAACATAATAAATTGTGGGCTCAAATTCCTAATAAGGGTAAACAAGGGAGACATCCATATAACATGAGCATATGGGTATGAGATTATGAGAATAACAATTGAAAACCATAACCTGCATATCAAAGATCATAATCCTATGTCATGGCATAAAAATTAGAAATTCATAAAAAATGAATCATAAGTAAATCAAATAACATGTTCTATGAGAGCATAACATTGGTATAAGATATAGAATTTTTGGATATACATGAGCATAGAAATCATTTCCATGGTAGTAAAGGCTCACTGACAAGATTACCATAGTAGAAGGGGTTTACTCCTCAAACCATCATGGTATTCAAGGTTAACTCCCAAGACCATCATAGTAAAAAAATTCCCTCACTGAACTAGTTTCACACCTCATTACAATCATGTTTATCTCATGAGATATAAATCTCCACCCAATTCATTGGAGGGAGATATATGTCCCACGTGTCTCATAATGAAAATCATATATATGTGTTCCACAAGATCATAAAAAATTCATCATATCATATAATATTAAATTAAATGGGTTTCATAAACATATAATCATATGATAACTTATGGAAAATATATGGGTTTCATGATCACTTCATTATTTAATCATAGAATAACCAATGAAAATAAGTGGTTTTATAATCATTTCATCACGGTATAACCCATAGAAGAGAGACAAGTTTCATAAAAATATTTTCATCATAAAAATAAACCATTTAGATAATAATAATAATGGTATCCTTGGATAATATCCCCAATAATGTATAAGTAGCATCAAAGTATGTCTTCTTCAATGGAAAAGGATTTTGAAAGATCACTTGGAACATTTACTGAGGAAAATATTCATGCTTTGAAACTCATTTTTTAATATTAAAGATTCATTAAATATTTTAGAAATAATTTTCTTATAAAATAACCTAGATAAACTTATAGAGGAATATTTTAAAATTATTTAAAACATTTATTGATTAAAATACCCTTTCTTCTTTGGAAGACACTTTTTAAAACATAAAACATTTTCAAAATCATTTACATTTTAAAATCAATTTTTTAACATCTAAAAATTTACAAAATATTAAATAAAAACATTTCATTTAAAATAAAATTGACAAATTTAAATGTAATATTAAAAACATTAAGCAATCATGACAACAGGAAATACTTATCATGTCACACATGTTAAGAAAACAAATATTCTTTTTACATTTTCAGTAAAAGACAAACTGGCATTGTTTGAAAAATGAAATGAAGAATACTTTCAAAATATTTTTTAAAAATTTAAACATGGGTAATACTTTATTTAATAATTAATTTTAATAATTATAAAAAACATTTTTGAAAAAATTTTTAGAAAACATGGTTTTAGAAGAAAAATGGTTTTTGACTGAAGAGAGAAAAAAATATGATTTTTCTTAAAAGCATCTTCTCGATTATTGTAAGTACCAAAGAGTGTTAAATAGTAATATTACTTAAAAATATCATTAATAACCATAGTAGAAGAAAATTAATGAGAACAATTGAGATATAGATAATATGATTTTATCATTGGAAGTATATTCATAAACAATCCTGATAAATGATGAGATTCTATCATAAAACACTTACCACATTGGTAAGTTTGAAATGTAAGCCCCAGGAAAGAATAAATATAAATGAAATTTAAAACATCATGAGAAGAAATAAATTTATTATTTTAAATTTAATATTTTCTATATATACACCACATAAAATAATATAGGTGAATAACATAACATATATCTCCAAGAAGAAAATTTTTGATAAAAATCCATTACCGCTTTGGTAACTTTTGAACTGTATACCCCATGAAAGAGATATCCTAAAATAGATATTTAAATTATCATAATTTAAGGATATTAATCATAAAATACATTCATTTTCATTATAAACATCACATAAAATAAACACATGGTTAATATGTCTTGTGTCTCACGGAAAATAAAAGTGAGATGGAAATTTGTTACCCTAAGTCTCAGATTCCTTCATACACATTATAATCTCTTTTATAATAAATATAAGTTTATTATAAATATATAATTGAACCTTAATTATATATATAATAATATATATTATTTACTTAT
Organism: Viscum album; assembly: GCA_963277665.1. Taxonomy (NCBI): domain Eukaryota; kingdom Viridiplantae; phylum Streptophyta; class Magnoliopsida; order Santalales; family Viscaceae; genus Viscum; species Viscum album. The sequence continues at coordinate 532,752,994 of OY728146.1, forward strand.
GACCATTTATTACTTTTTTATTGACAATTCCTTGTCAAAATCATATTTCGAGTAATAACATCTTTGTTTTTCATATATTTTTTGATTTATTATTTTTGGTCTTATTAATTTGATCCTTCTAAAACTGTATATAGAATAATAATATTTACATAATTATAATTTTAATACATTAATTAAACTTTTAATACCAATTGTGAAAGGTGGTTTTGATAAATGATGTACATTATGATCATGGAGATAGTAGGTCGTACGTATGCATGAGTAACGTTTCCATTTTTCAAAGATCATTATATAAGAGAGGTAACTAATATTTTGTCTTTATATAATGATCATAATATAATAAATAAAATATTATTTATTTAAATATACTTATACATATCATCCATGTGGGGTGGTGATTAAAAAAGAGGGTCACATCGCTTTGTGAAGGTGACAGTCCACACATACAAGAATGACGTTACCATCTTTCAGTGAATGAAAATATAAAAATAAAATGATATATTATATTTTAATAATGATAAATATGTCATTAATATCATAATTATTTCATTTATATCACATATATCCATTAAATTAATCCTTATTATCTTTCATTTAAAGTGTTAGTGAAAACAAATCACATCGCTTCGCGAGGCGGTAGTCTGTCGTACACATGAACGATGTTATCATATCCCCTAAAGAAAAGAAAGTAAAAAAGGTATATATTATATAATGAATAAAAATGAATAATTATTTTATAAATATCATATATATATATTATTTATGATCATACCCAACTATGATAGGTGGTAATGGAAAAACGAATGACATTGGTTCACGAGGCAGTGGTCTGCCATAAACATGAATAATGATTTCATAACCCATTTTATAGAAGTGAAGATGGTTGTAGGTAATTCCCATAACATAAAAATATATTAGTATAAATAATATATTGATATTATTATATCATCTTGGTTTAATAATAATTTAATAAGGTGGAGGAAGAAATAAAATAAAAACCCTCATTGAAGAACATTACCTCTTCTTCAGGTAACCTACTTAGGTTTTCATGAAAATCCTTCCAAGATTAGATTTATGACCAAACTAAGGATTATAGGATGATATTTGGAAATTTGGGAATTAATTTTATTAGTTATTTGATGAACCAAAATGGTTTTAAAGGTTTGAATAAGATAGGAGAGTGGTGGCCTTTTATAAGTGAGGCGACTGGCACACTTGTAATTTTTTGAAAAGAAAAATGTCCTGAACCAAGCCAGGGTTCCATCTAAAACAACACCCAACCCAACATTTAACATGTAACTAAGGTAATTACCAATCCCCATGGGTTTTAAAATAGTATTTAGGTATCAATAACACACTTTTTGGAATCATTTCACCCATGATAAACAACCATGAACAATTCTCAAGATAAAACACCATACCAAGATCAATATCCATAACCAAAATTGATGCAAGAATTTCAAGTTTAAAATTTTAAAAATTTAACCAAAAACTATAAAAAAAATGGGTGCGGGATGACTAGACTAGAAACCAATAACCTCCATGCAAAAATAGGGTCTTCACCCTTAATCTGCCACCACCAACACTTAAAATAGAGGAAAACTAGCAATTAGATCCACCTTCACTACCATGAAACATATCTCTTTTACCTAGGTCAAACATAACATATTATATATAAACCCAAGTTTGTATCTGTGGTGTGAGGAAATTCCTAATATGATTCCACCCAAAATATATTCAATGCCACAATGTTATAAAACAGTTCCACATTCGAGTTTTAAGAAATGAATTGGAAACATTTTTAGTAAAATATTTTAAGGAATACATTTTCATGAGAATCATGATTTGATATAAAAATGAAAGAAATTTCAACCATATTCTTATGGTAAGAATAAAATCAAAATATCATCATGGGTAATCTTTAATGGTACTATCACTACTCGGACCCTAGGAACATCGTATCTTGGTGAAATATGGTGTAGCAACCATAACCAACAGAATCCTCATGCATGATCCACTATAGAGTAATCTATCCAAAGTTATAATTCTTTACAATCATGATCATATTTTAGTTAGTGTTTTAGTTTCAAAACTTCTAGAAGAAAATAGGCCTCATCCCTGCCAATCCAACTAGCGTACTTGTCCACGTCTGCCCACCTAGATACCTTGGATTCCCTTTTTTCTCAATTTCATTTCTCACGTCACATAGATCACCAATTTCACTTTCACACATCAATAAATATAAAAAAATGCAACCATAATTTTTCACAATCAAAACTCTTTCAAAAATATATACACACCAAAACCATTTGGAAACACACCTCATGCCACATACACAATATATAGAATGCATTCAATAAACACAATAAGGAATCACACATAAAACACAACTAATTTACTTTATAAAACCATCATTAAACACATATGAACCTAAAATACTTTTGAAAACATATTTCCCACATTTCAAAAAATCCATAGAACACATTCAAGGAAAAAAAAGAAAAAAAATCATTTAAAATTCTAAAGCTTGGAATCACCTACTTCAATCTTAGAAACTTATAGAATCCGATGGAAAACCACAATCACACCACAAGAGGACCCTATAAAAGAAATATCAAACCATAAATTACAATATTATATCCAAAAAACCATGATTCAACCCATTTTAGGGAAACTAACCCATTGGAGAAAAGTGAACCCAATATAGAGGGAATAAGAACCCTAGAAGAGGGAAAAAATAAAGAGAAGAGAGACTTACATGACATTTTTCTAAAGATACACAATAAAAACCACCCAAAAATTGAAGGTCTAAGGGATAAAGTAGGAGAGTGTGAGGTTACTAGGGATGAAAATCATGAATGAGGGAATAAATGGGTGTAATTGGAGTTCAATAAGTGGAGATAATAAATCTAATTTCTAGATTTTTAATAACCTAGATAGGCTGCACAGTTCACCCACACAGTTTTCCAAAAAACTTTGAAACATCGTGGTGTCCTTTTTACAAGATAAAACTAGTTGCACAATTTCCTAGAGGAGGTTTCATGCATGTGTGGAAGGTTGTGAGGCCTAGACAGTTCCACTTTCCAAATCATAAAATTTCTCCTGGGCTAGAGCATAGTTTCCCCTAACTATGAGCCAATGATATGCCACCTATTGTCAATTCAAAAATTCCCCCTTTTCACCAACAAACCTCTATTAAATATACTCAACAAAGATAAGAACAAAGTAAACTAGAAAAAATACCTCAAAATGAAATCACAGATGTGAAAATTCTCCCCACTATGAAATCTTTTCAACCTAAAAAATTCAACTTAAAGTCTGATCAGAGAATAAAAAAAGATATTACTCTTCAACCCAAGAATTTCACTCCCATGTCTAATACTCATAATTTACATACTATTAAATAACTTGAACTAATGGTATGTAGTTCCCATGAATCACTTTCTCCTATGAATCCACAATCCACACTGGTCGCTCAAAAATAGAAAAATCATATTCCAACTCTAATTCTTCTCAATTCAACAAGTGAGAAGGTTCTGGATTATACTTCTTTAACTGAGATACATGGAACATGTCATGAATTGACATAAACTAATAAGGAAATTAGAACATATATTACATTTTACCAACTCTTTCGGTAATATCAAAATTTCTAACATACCTCGGTGTTAACTTCTCTTTCTTACTAAGACAATAGTGACCCAAGAAAGGTTCCACTTTCAGAAACACCCAGTCACCCATAGATAATTATAAATCTCGGTGCCTCTGGTCGGCATAAGACTTGTGAAACAATGAGGTCTCAATCACCTCTTCCCAGTATAATGGAGATCGACATGGATGACTATATATCTTCTAAAAGGTATATATCCTTATTAAGGATTGGTAACTATTATTATAGTAAAAACTCCACCAACCCCAAATGGTTATCCCACGAGCCTCTATAATCCAAAAAACATAATCAGATCATGTCTTTCAATATCTATTTCACCCACTCCTTCTGACCATTTGTTTCAAGATGGTACGTCATACTCAACTTGACCTTCAACCTTATTGATTTCAGAATACCTTCCCAAAACCACGAGGTGAAATTGAGGTACCAATCTGAAATGATAGTCGATGGTACACCATGAAGCCTCAATATCTCCTATAAATAAACTCGTCCCAATTTTTCCACTTTTTTTGAATCTATTATTGGAATGAAATGGGCTTATTTGTTTATATGGTAAATATCTACCCAAATAGAATTTCTTCCCCATGATCTACAAGGTAAGACAATAATAAAATCCATAGTGACATTATCCCACTTCCATGTATGAATGGGGAATGGTTGAAGAAAACATGAGGGCCTTTGGTGCCCTACTTTAACATGCTGACATAAATGCTACCAAGATATTAAGTAATCTATGTATTTACTCATACCTAGCCACTAGAATTGATGATGCACATTATAAAACATATTTACTGTAACAGGATGAATGTCCCACTGTGAATGGTGGTTTTCCTATATCCTCATATTCCATAATGTCAAAGGCACCAAAAATTAACCCTTGAAACATAGTACTCCCTCAGTATAAAATGTAAATTCATAAAGAATGTCCCTATCATTTAAAAACTACTTATAATTCTAGAACAACTCATCGCTCGACTGATCTTGCAAAATAAAGTCTAGAAGGGATGGTTTCAACTAAAACAATATCCAAGAACTCACCTTCAATATGCTCCTTGGACTCAAGATGAAACTAGGAAAAAATACCATCAAATTCAACTCATCACTGGACTCTTTCAATGCTTACATCGGTACTTACATGATAAAGAACCTACTACCACATTACCTTTTTTGGAGTATATGAAATATCACAGTCGAAATCCTAAAGATATTAAACACAATGAAGCTTCACTAGATTAAAATCCTTCTAGGAGAAAACATAGGCCAAGATCTTATGATTTAAATCAACCATAAACTTCTCCCCAAATAGATAATGATGCCACAACTTCAAGGAATGCATATTTATCGCTAAATCCAGGTCATGGGTTGGGTAATTCTTTTCATGTGGTCAAATTTGGTGAGATCCATTCACCACCACATGGCCATCCTGCATCATCAAACAACCAAGACCCATACATGAATCATCATAATAGGACACATATCCCTTTCCAGATTCCAGTGATATCAAAATATGTTCTCTATTCAACCATCACTTAATCTCCACAAAAGACACCTAACACTTAGATCCTCATTCAAAATTTACCCCTTTCTAGGTAATCATCATCATGAGAGAAGTGTGCTGAGAGAATCCCTAAACAAGCCTCTTATAGTACCCTGTTAGGCCCAAAAATATCTTGATCTCAAAAAAATTCCTTGGTTTTTCCCATGATATCACTACACTAGTCTTCTCAGGATCCACAAAAACCCATAATTCAGATATCACATGGCCTAGTAAATTTAATTATCTAATCCAGAAGTTGTATGCGGAAAACATTTCATAGAGGTTATGACCTCGAAGGGTTCCTAGAACAATCCTCAAGTATTTCTCATGTTCCTCCTCAGTCACAAAATAGATCAGGATGTCATCTAAAAACACCATGACAAAGGAGTCCAGACACTGGTGGAACACCCAATTTGTAAGCTCTATAAATACCGCTCGAGCATTTGTCAACCAAAAAGGCCTGACCAAATAATCAAAATGGTTGCACCTACTTCAGAAGGATTTTTTCACAAAATCCACATCTCTAACTCAGACCTGGTTATACCCAGAACATAAATCGATCTTAGAGAACCACCATGTCCCCTTTATCTAATTTAAAAGCTAATTAATACGAGGAAAATGATATTTTTTCTTGATTGTTTCCTTATTCATCATATGGTAATTGATTTACAACTAGAGAGATATGTTGGAATTCTTTACAAATAGAACTGGGGTGGCCAAAGGTGAGATGCTCGAGTGAATGAATCCTCTGTATTCCAAATTGCCAGTTGTACCTTTAATTCCCTCAACTCGGTGGGGGTCCATATGGTATAAGGGAATAGATATCGACTATGTTCACATTTCCAATTCGATGGTGAACTCCACATCCCAATTCAGAGGATATACATAATAATCACCTAGAAATAAATTTGGGAACTCATTCACTCCATTAGTTAATCCACCCTTGAGAACACTATCATCATCCTCCAACATGAGGGACAAGATCTGAAAAACAGGACTACCCAACTCTATAAGTGGAGGTCCCGCATGTCTTGACCAAGGATATCATTCACCTTAGAAAACCTGGGTGCTTTCATCAGGTTCCAATAAAATCAATTGCCATAGATAAAAAATGATATGTGCTTGGAATTAAACAATCCAATCCATAACAATGATTATTTCAAAAAGGTCCATTTCAAAATCCAAAAAATCTCATTCCAGATCAACCCTTGGAAATATGAGTGCACAAGAAGAGCATATGAAACCCTATACTTTCTTCTTACCAAATGGAATCACAAGCTCCATTGCATACGGAATAATATCAGTGGAAAAAATTAAAAAAAAATACATGAGATAGGTAGAGATAATATAAAAAGAGGCACCAATATCAAATAGAACAATAGTTATAAAAGATACAATAAGGAAAGTACCTCAAACTATCATAGTCCTCACATCTAATTCCATTGGTGCTTCTTCCATAGCATGAAGATGTCTTTTATCTTCTTAGGACTGAGAAAAAATTCTGATCTGTGGTTGTTACTTAAGCCGAATCTGACCAAAAAAAGATCTATCCATGCCACCATAACCACAAAACTAAGAACTCACAACCCTGGATGGTTCTTACTAGGATGACATTCCTCTAAAATCTATTGAAGTTGCACCAACTTGATATGGACATGTGATTTTTCAAAACTTTTACAAGTTTCCTATATGTCCACACTGATGGAATGGTCAAAGTGGAGCCAAAAAATCAGACCATACATGCCCCCACCTTCCCACACTAATGGCATAAAACTGATCCAGCATCCGAAATCGCAGATAAAGACATATGGGAAGCAGGGCCTGACCTACCACCTCCCTTATTCTCATAATTTTCCCGCATCTGCTTCTAAAAAATTAGCCAATTCCTGAACCAATACTAAAACTAACCCATAAAAATAGGACTATCCCCTACTATTGATCTCTACCATCAATTCTTTATCAACCACCTCAGCATAAGTTCTTAACTTGAACAATAAGACTTAGGACCAGATATCCAGCCAAAACCCCATCTCAAACTTTTGAGCCTTCATTGAATCATTTGAGACCACCTCAGGTGTGAACCAAACCAACTCTATAAAGCAGTTAGTATATTCCATCATGGTTTTATCCCCCTAGTGTAGATCTAAAAATGCACGAGTCTTGGTGAATGCCAAGGTCTCATGTAAATATTTCTCATTGAAAACGACATTTAAATCCTTCCAACGCATTTGATCACACTTTCTAGCTTGAACCACTGAGTCACACCACCTCTGACTAGGACCTTCTAATAAAAATGAAGCATGCCTCACCCTAAAAACCTTATAAGTATCAAGAAACTAAAAAATCATCTCTATTTTCTCAATCCACTCCTCTAGTTTTTGTGGGTCCATACTACTCTTGAAGGTAGGATGATTTTTTTTTGAGGAACTCCTTACCTTTTTTTTTTCAGGGGCTAGTTCAGTTCCCCAACATGTTCATGACAAGAGACTACTCCTTAACCCAATTCCTGGATAGCATGAACCACGACTTCCAATAGTCTCTGATAAACTAGTGAGGGATAACTCTCTCTAGCCTCTTCCAATGGTTGCACTGAAAGTCTCTGGGGATTCATATTTATACATCAAGAAACAACCACAAATAAAAACTAGAAATACACCAAACTAAAAATTTTCATCAGTAGAAAAAATTCAAACACTTCCATAAATAAAAAAAACTGCATCCATCGCAATAAAAATCCAAACCACTTCACCCCACCTGGTGTCCATCCACATTCTGCAGCCTTTAAGTATCACCTAGAGGAGAATTCAAACCAATTACCAACATCTCATGGTGACTAAAGGATAGTTATGATGTGTTTTGGCTAGATACCCCACTCGTAACCAAACCTCAAGCCCCAAAAATCATATCTCTAGTCTATTAAAAATTCTCCCAAACATCATAACTCTAGGAAATGGAGAAAAATTCTCTAAAACCATATTTTCATGAAGTAAGATTGGGTACCATCTAACTTGACACCTGACCCAACCCGTAACATGGCCCAAAGGGAGTTCTCAGTCCCCATAGGCTCAAAAATATTTCCTGGTTATCAACAAAACACTTTTAAGAATGATTTCACCCAAGATAAATAACCACGAACAATTCTCAAGATAAAACACCACATAGAGATCAATATCCATAACAAAATGTGATTCAACAATTTCAAGTTAAACATGTTTCAAATTTAAAAAAAACCCAAAATAATGAAATTGGAGGGAAAAACAAGACCACAACCCAAAAACTACCATGTAACAAGAGGGTAATCACCCTCAAGCCACCCCCACCAACACCTGTAAGAGAGGAACAGTAGAAACTAGATCTACCTTCACCACTATGGAACATCATTCCTTTACCTAGGTCAAAGATATCATAGTCTACATACACCCAAGGTTGTGTGCAGGGTGTGAGGTAATTCCGAGTAGGATACCACAAAATAGAGATTCCATACCACAATATTATAAGAAAAATCAACGTGTGAGTTTTTAGAAATTAGTTGGAAACATTTTTAGTAAAACCTTTTAAAGAAAAAAATTTCATGAGAAGCATGATTTGAAATAAAAATGAAAGAAATGTCCACTGTATACTGAAGGTAAGAATCACAGCACAAGATCGTCATGGGTAACACTTAAAGATACTAACACTAGTGCGACCCTAGTAACCACGTATCTCAATGAAACATGGTATAGAAACCATAAACCACAGCTTCATCATGCACAATCCAAAAGAGAGGAATCAATAAAAAGTTCTAGTGGTTTGAAATCATCATTATAGTTTAGTTATTATTGTAGAATCAATCTTCCTTGAAGAAACTGGGCCTTGGCCCCGCCGATACAACTAGCGTAATAGTCCTAGTCTGCCCACCTAGATACCTAGGATTCCCTTTGTGATCAATTTCATTTCTCACATCACATAGATCACCACTTTCACATTCACACATAAAGCAATATGAATACGCAAGGAAACCACCATGTCTCACAAGAAAATACTCTTTCAAATCCATACGCACACCAAAACCATTTGGAAACAAACATCTCTCCACTTACACAATTTATAGAACAAATTCAAGAAACACCACAAGGAATCATATATAAAGCACAACCAATTTCCTTTATAAAACCATCTTTCAACATTTACGCACCTAAAATCCTTTTGAAAACACATTTATCACCTTTCACACAATTGATAGAACATAATAAAAGAACAAAGAAACCATACCAAAATCATCTATAATGCTAAATCATAGAATCGCCTACCTAAATCTTGGAAACTTTTACTATCTAGTGGAAAGCCACAACCGCGCCACAAGAGGACCCTATGAAGGAAATATTGAACCATAAATTCCAATATTAAACCTAAAGAACCATAATTCAACCCATTTTAGGGAAACCAACCCACTGTAGAGAAGAGAACCTAAGAAATAGGGAAGAAGAACCCTAGAAGAGGGAAGAAATCAAGAGAATAGAGACTTACATAATGATTTATTGAATATCCACACCAAACCCACCCCAAAATTGAATGTCTAGGGGAGAAATGATGATATAGAGAGACACATATGGCATAAAATCCCAAATGGGGTAAGAAATGGGTGGAATTGGAGTTAAATCCAAGAGGGAAGAAAAGTAATTTCCATATTTTTTAATGACTTAGACATGCCTCATGGTTTTCTAAACTATATGGAAACCTTACGATATCCTCTGTCCAACTTGAAATCGGATGAATGTTTTCTTAGGGGAGTTCACATACCCGTGCAACCTAGACAATGCCACTATTCATGGTACATGGTTTCTCTTGGGCTGGTGCATGGTTCCCCCTAATTGTGCGCCAATTCTGTTCCACCTACTATTGCATCCAAATATCCTATATTTCACCAAAAAATCTTGGTAAATATATCAAATGAAAATAAGACCAAAATAAACTAGAAAAATACCTCAAAATGAAATCACAGATGTGAAAAAAGGGGTACATGCATTTCTCTCATGAAAAAGGATCCAAAATTATTTATTATAGAGTTTAGACGTTATAGGGTTGAAATATGTCTAAAAATATATTTTCAACAATTTTGGTCATTTTAACCCTTATCTTTTTAGTTTAACCCCTGATAAACTCATTTTTACCTTAACGGTGGTAATTAATTTTTACTATTTTCACTATTCATTTTGGATAAAAATTAATTAGAACTTATTAGACAACATAAATTATTTTTATTCCAAATATGGATTCCATTTTTACAAATTCAATTCATATATGTTTCAAATTTTAATTTAAATTAATACCAAAGATGTGATTAGAAAGAATATTTTCAAAGAGAAAATGTTCAAAAGTTTACAATGTTTTTATGTAAAATTTTAATTTGAAATAGATTACAATGACCTAAATTTTATTAATAGATATATAATTGAAATAATGTTAATTTAAGAAAAATTAAAATATAGTTTAACTTTATGAATAATTTAAACAAAAAAAGAAGTTTTTAATTAATATTAATTATTTTTCACTATCCATATGAAAATTAATCTTTTCAGAAAATTCTCAAGAATTCATCCTAAGATAATTTTGTTATGATGATTTAAAAAATGAAGTTTATTTTATAAAATAAATTTTCTAAAAGTCATAAAAATTAATTAAATTATTTTTCACCAAAATAAATAAAAAGAACGGTTTTTAGAAAATAATAATTTCAAAACAAATAGACTTTATAAAAAATTAACTTTTTATTAGTATGTTTTATTTATATAAAACCTTTATAATTAATATTTTAAAAGTATTTATTACTATTCATATCACTAAGTTTAATGTCTAGGTTATAGAGGTCACATTTGAATAATATTAATAAAATATCACTATTTTGTTACAACTTAGTGTCATGTGTAATGATAGCTAAACCAGTGTTGCGTGTAATGAAAACTTAACATGGTATTTCATGTAAAGAAATCTATCAAGGAAATTTAATTTATTCAAACAAATCATAAAAACTCAGGGTGTTGCATTCTACCCCCCCCCCCCCTAAAATTTTCTTCTCCCATGAAATTAATCACTCAAATAACAACATATTAGGATACTCCTGCCCTATAATTTCCTATGGTTCCCACATAGCTTTTAAAAACTAGTGGTTTCACCACAAAGATTTAATCAAGTGATTGGTATTATTTCATAGTCCTTTCTTTGTGTGATCTAGAATCTCAACTGGTTATTACTTATAAGAAATATAATGATCCAGTGGTACAACCTTTGAGTTCAGTACATGTGAAGGATCAGGTATATACTTTTTCATGATAGATACATGGACCACATCATGAACTTGAGATAGATTTTATGGAAGTTCCAACTAATAGGATACCATCCCAATATAATCAATAAATTCAAAGCGACCTATATACCTAGGTCTTATTTTTTCCCTTCCTTCCAAATCTCATTACCTTCGTCCATGGAGAATTTATTAGAAACATGTTATCACCAAATTCAAATTTTAGATCATCTCAGCAATTTTCAGCATAACTTTTCAACTAACTATGAGATTCCTTTATGTGTTTCTAAATGTATCTAACCTTATCTTCCATTTCTTTATCTATCTCATGTCATAATATCTTTCTTTCTCCATATTCTTTCCAAAACGTTGGAGATATTTACATATTCCATATAAGTCTTCATAAGGAACCATATGAATGCTCGAGTGAAATATATTGTTAGATGAAAACTCAACTTGAGAAAGATATTTGTAACATCCCACCCCTCCTCATTGGATTAAGAAGTCAGTAGGATATTAATTTTCCTTAGGCGATATCACCTAGATTCCAAAGCCTGGAAATAAATGTGATGGGATTAAATATAATTGGAGGATTATTTTCCATTTTAGAATTAAAATAATACAACCAAGCACACCATAAATAGATAAACACTAAATTATTCATGATAAAAATTTATACAACTCAAAGTATAACAATCAAACCAAACTATATGAGAGTACCAAGAGGAACCAAGATCAATGTCAATTACAAAGAGGAAGACAAAACCAACAAGGCTAAAATAATCCAAGGAAACCAAATCTACAACTCCCAATAGTCTCCAAGATCCAACTACACAGTCCATGATCAAGTATCACAAATCACCACTAAAGAAATGTGATATTTTCTCCTTACCTATGTTCCTATAAACAATATTTTAAAATGAACTAAAGTGAGAAAGCATGGTGTGAGTAATGAAACTCAATAGTTTTTTCCAAAATGACTTCCCTACTCATGATACTGGGATAGAACATATTAGTAAATTTATATAACATGTTTTATACCAAACACTTTAAAATTTTATAGATCAAGCCAAACCATTTCTATGAAAAACATTTTTCAAACCAAAACAATTACCATACCAAAACAATTTCAATGGAATGAAACCAAAGAAGTAATTCCAACCATTTCATGAATTCATTTTTCATTACCCATTTCATTTAACACAACCACATATATGCACTCAACCACACAAGCTTGTTCTTACCATTAATTTTGGAACTTCAGGTCCATACTCTATCCCTTTGACAGTGGTACTTCATGACCATTATCCATCCCATCGAACTCTTGCTTAACCATTTAAGCCAAAAACCATGCCAAAAAAATATTTTCCAAACCATTTCAATAAAACAAGCCTTTTATTTAAAAAAAACTCCAACCAATTTTCCATGAATAAAAACCAAATAGCCATTTTAAAATCATCATTTTAAAATTATGTTACCAATTTCACTTTCCACCAAAACAACCAATTATCACAATTCTATAAATCATCACTAAAGAGGATTTATATCAATAATTGAACAATAATTTCACAATAAATATAAAGAAACGAAATAAATTTGAAATAAAGCCTTCAATTTCTAATAATACTAGTCAAGATTGAATCCATCGACCTTGGAAACTATGGAAAAAATAAGAACAACGTGAATTCTTCAACAAAACTGGGTTGAGTATCCAAAAACCTACCATAGATCTAATTACCTAATATCAAAGAAACTATATATCATCATGATTAGAATCAAATATCATATATATATCCATAACTGAATTGATCTATGAATCTAAGATAGGAAATAAGACTAGATCTAAAGAAATCCACCAAGAACAAAGACTTACCATGCAATTAGTCCTTCAACACCCCTAGATTTGTCAACAGATCACTCCTAGGTCAATGTGGGATGTCTCCACATCCATTAGAAGGAGGAAAAACTAATTTAGGGTAAAGATAAATGAAAAACGAGAATTTTAGGAGTAAAACCAAGTGAGATACACTTTTTTCAGATCTAAAAATTAATTTTGTACGGTTAGTCGCACGATTAAGAAAACCGTTCACTAACTGTGAAAATTCCTCTGTCACCAAAATCAAGATTACTCCTAGGTAGTTGTATGGTTTTGAAAAACCATGTATGTAACCCACACACCTATTCATATCCCATTGCCTCTTTTTTCACAGTTTTATGTCGGAGTTTCATGGGTTTTACTAAGAATGATCAAACTGTGAACCTCCATAAAATCCCCATAAACATTATACAAGTCCTCTAAACCCTTCCAAAAATCCCCCAAAAACTTTACATACTTAATAAAAATATATAAATTGTTACTTAATTCAAACTAGGGGTGTCCTTGTGGTATTTTATCCATATTGGTTTTATCTTGGTTCCTCTTGGTACTCTGTTATAGTTTGTTTTTATTGTTATAATTTGATTTCTCTAAATTATTATTATTCATTATCTTGTGGTTATTTGGTAATGTTTTTCATGGTTGGGTTATTTTAATTATTAAAATTCAAATTGACCCTAGTTGTATTGAATCCCTTGGCATTTATTTCCATCTTTTGGCATCTTGGGGATGTCTCTTAAGGCCATGTAATATCCTACTACCTTCTTAAGACACTGAGGATGGGAGGGATGTTATAAATAGTTTTAATCTTGGCTAGTCTATCTTTCATTTTGGGAAAATGGTATTGGTTTTTTGATCTTGGAGATGATGGTCATTCTGGTTTATTCCTTGAGTTGGGATGGAAGAGATGATTATGATCATTATAACTTCAAATTCATAGAATAAAAAGGCAAAGCTAACCTATTTATGTTGAACATCAAGATTCTAGGGAGTTGGGTACAAAAGTGTTTTGGAGACACTTATAAGAGTTGTAATCTCATTGTCATGGGTTTATCCATTGAGAATAGTATGAAATTAATTGATATAAATGACTCCCCACTAAGAGTGCATATTTCATTCTGAGTAATGATTTATGATTTTGTGAAAAAAAATTATTTTTTAAAAGTGTTGCAACTATTTTAAAATGTGATATTTTGAAAATTTGTGATAGTGGAATTTTGGAAATGGTTTGATTTTTGAAATAAAGGTGGAATGTTCAAAAATGTGTTGAAAATGGAAAGTGTGGAATTTTTTGAAAGCCTTGTTGTGATAGTTGTGATATGGTGGAATTTGAAATTGTTAAGCCTTCATTTCATAGATATTGAGGCTTATGGTGTTTTTTATGTTTATATAAAATGGAACCCAGTAGGCATAGAAGAAACCAACTGAAAGAGGAAGCTAAGAATGTGGTTGTACCTAAACCACTGGTCAACCAATTACTGGTTCATATTATAGTCCAAGCCTTTCAGGATGTGGATAGTGGGAACTAAAGGGATAAACCAAGGGAAGGGGACCATTTTCATCAGTTACAAAAGTAGAATCCACCCATCTTTTAGGGTGATTCGGAACCAGAGAAAGTAGAGGTGTGGATGAATAGGATGAATCAAATCTTTGTTTTCTAGGCACACCAACAGAGCTTAAAGTCATGTTGGTGATGTATATGATGGAGAGTATTTCACGAAAAAGGTGGGATTTAGTAGTTCATGATAAATTAGACCAAGGCATTGCATGGGTAGTTTTTTAAGAATTGTTCAACAAACAATTATATACTCTTACATTCACGATTTCAAGATTGATATACTTTTTCATCTTAAAGAAGGAGAACCTCTCAGTGATATAGTATATGGATAACTTTATGAATTTAGTTCACTTTTCACCCAAATTTTCGGCTAGTGCGTCCTTGAAGGAACACATTTTTTGAACCGGAGATTAGTAAAGTGATTCACTCAAAGATTTTCATACTTTGTATAATGTATTTTAAAGAAATGGTCAATAGAGTGATTGTGGTAGAAAGGGACTTCTCATGAGATATGGGTGGAGTAAGAATGTTGATTCCTATGGGAAATGGTGGTAACTCTAATGTTGGGAATAAGTGGAAGAGGGGTACCAATTTACAGGGTAGTGGAATAACTCATAATCGGATGGATGGATCATTGAATCTACCTCCAAAACATAAGTGTGATCCAAGATATTTCCAATTTTGTTATTTGGACCACATGAAGTGGGATTTTACAACACCAACAAGAGCATTACAGAACTACAAAAAGATGGAGCATTGAAGTTACAAAGGATGCAAAAAAATTGAAAAATGGGGGTTTAATCAGTTTTTCACTTTTTATATGTTTCAAAACATTTAGAAACTTATCCCCTAAAACCTATTAAGATTTATTTCAATTTCAAATTTTAATAAATAATCATGAAAGAAAAAGTAGGAAATAATGTAAAGTACACATGATTTACAAGGTTCGGCCTTAGTGTGAGAACTTACATCCTTTCCATAGCCACTCTTTTGGGTCTATAGAAATCCACTATTAATAAAAAGTGAATACAAATTGTTCCAACTCCCATTAGACACCTTCTATCTCCAGATAGGAATGATTATATTGACTCCTGTCAGTTTAAAATATTTTATTACAAATAAAATTGATCCAAACAAAATAATAAAGACTTTTTTGAATATTCTCCACAATTGCTCAGTCTGAATCCTTAGTCTGATTTGGCTGGATCTGATTCTCTCAATATGATAATCTTGGATCCGATTTTTTCTCAGTACAATGATGCCGGATTCTGGGTCCAATTTTTTAAGTATGATGATTATGGATCTAATTATATGAATATGATAATTCTATATCCTATTTTCTTAGTGTGATAATTCTGGATCCGATTCTCTCAAAACAATGATGCTTGATCTTATTTTCCAGTACAATAATGTTAAATTTTATTCTCCAAATACAATAATGCTGGATCTGATTCTCTCAAAACAATGAATTCACTCTTAATATTCATAACTCAAAATCTGATATAATTATCAATTCAATTATTCTTTAATATGATGGGAACTTTAACTTTTTAATTCTCCATTTCTCCACCTTTTGCGCGTGTGAAATTTGTTAATGAAAAAATGATTTTAGGAAGTATTTATAGGCAACTTAGAAAACATAGGCGGGAAACTTGGAAACTTTCCCCACTTCGTAAAATCTCTAAATCTCTACAAATCAATAATATTTAAAACTTCAACTTTGAATTATTATAACCTCCTTATATTTCTCCAAGATTTATGAAAAACTGAAATTCATGTTTTACCACTTAAATTCATCACACCTTTATCAGCTCATTACGATTTGTTTCTTTCCCAACTCATTATGATCTTTTTCTTTCTCAGATCCTTACGATATTTTTATTTCTCATCTCATTAGGATCTTTTCTTTCTCATCATGAATTCTTCGTTATAAAAAAGTCAGTAATATTTCCTCAGTATGAAAATCTTAGTATAAAAATCTGAGTATGAAAATCTGAGTACAAAAATCTCAGTATTATTTTATTGAGTACGATTAGTTTGGATACGATCATTCTGAATACAATCATACTGGGTATGATCTCTTTCTTCCTAATCCTGAGTATGATCATCCGGGGTATGGAATTTTTTTATGAATACAATTAATGAAAGAATGCTATAGTTCCTGAGTACAATTCCTTTTCAACCAGCAACATCTCTTTCTTCTCTTCCACCCAGATATGATAAATCTGGGTATGATTTCTTTTCTATCGGTTGCATCTCTTTTTACTTTTCTTCCATCAAAATTTTATCATAAGTTCTTCAATAAACTTATGATTTATGAAATATGAATCATAAAATCATTGTCTCATTTGTTTAGTAAGTATGAAATCATTCGAACTCTTAACTTTAATTTCTTCATTAAAAACTCTTCAGCAACTTCATTCTTTCTCTGATTATTTTAAATTAAATTATTTTTTATGTCATATCGATGGACCTGAATATGATTATCTATATCTAGTGCTTCCCATTCCAATTATTCTAAATAAAGAAAAAAAATTTCTCCCCCTTTTTTGTTTGGATTGGATCTTTCATCATTCTTTATAGAAACCTCATTACAAAGAATCTGAATACGATTCCTGGAAAACAAAAACATTCTTTTAAATAGATATTTATGTGTCAAAAAGTACAATTTTTTTAAAACATAGCACCACAAAGGTTCTTCAATCTCTCCCTTTTAATTTTTTGACAACCCTCACTAATAACTTTTCAAACTCTCATAATTTTTCACAGCTCAAATTTTGTAAACAACTATTGTTTTTTTACTTTTATAAAAAACATAGCCTTTCTTAAAAAAGAGTGTCCTAATACCACACTATAGGATAAATAATATTTTTTAAGGAATTATATCCCTCAGTGGAAATAAAATTGTGTGTCCAGGTAAAGATAAACTCTACTCACTTTTCATTTCACACTTTCTTTTCTAAATTTCTTTCTATCCCCCATTATATGATAACCACAACTTTATATTCATAAAAGAAATATAAGTAAAACTTCTTAAAAAGTAAAAAGTTGTTAATTTATCTCCCCCTTTTTCAACATAATCCAAATCACAGGGGGGTACTTCCTTATGATATTTAGGAAGACATGGGAGGAGGATGGACATGAATTTATGGCCTCAATTCCACAATCCTTTCTTTTATAATTTCTTTTGTAAAGATATTAGCAATATGATACTTTGTTGAAATTTATTTGAGAAAAACATCTCCATCAGCGTCATTATCTTTTATAATGTAAAACATTATATTAATGTGTTTTGATCTTAAATATTGGATAATATTCTTATAAATATCAATTTCACTCTAATTATCACAAATTAATTTTAATGGTTTATAAACTTTTACTTTCGATTATGGCTCTCTCCGAAGGAGCAGTCCCTCCCCCGATGGTCTTAGACTCATAGTGATGACGGCAGTTGTAGCAGCGGTCCCTCCTCCCCCGATGGGGAAGGGGTCCCCGATGTCGGGTAGGGATTCGGAACCTGCTTTCTGGACTTTCTCTAATCCTGACTTCCTACCCCTATTTCTGAAGGTTTCACTCAACCCTAAAGTCACGGATCTCATCGATGGCCATTCAAATCTTCATATTTCTTCTTCGAAGTTCACAGAATCCACCACACTTTTGAATCTCACCATGGTGGCTCAGTTTAACCAGAGGAGTCCCTCGGTTGACTCCTTCTACAGGTTCGTTTTTCACTCATGGGATCTCTAAGAGAGGGAGACAGTGGGGTTGTTTGATAATCAACGCATTATGATTCATTTCTCATGCAAGGAGGATCTCATACGAGCCTGGTCAAGCACCCCCAGTGCTATGATGGTTTTCAATTTTTCCTGGTTAGGTGGTCATTTGATTTCCAAATGAACCATGATCCTCCTTCTGCAGCGGTTTGGGTAAGTTTTCCAAAGCCGCCTTTTCCTTTTCAAAATCCTTCAGTTATAAAGATGATTGGAAACTTAATTGGTATATTTTTATGCTCCAATAGTCGTACAGAGGATGTTTTCCATCTAGTTAATCCATGGGTTTTTGTGGAAGTGCATCCCTCTAGATCTCCATTTGATTTCATCTGGATTTCAATTGGCGAGGAGTACCGATGTAAACAACGGGTGTTGTATGAAAACTGGACCAATTTCTGCTCTTCCTACAAGTACCTAGGTCATCCTACAGAGGTATACAATCAGGGGTCAACAAGGGTGAAGGGTAGGGGAAGGGCAGAGACTTATTCTATGTGTGCAACAAACCAGGACATTCTCTGGAAGTATGTCGGCGAGGTTTACAGTCCTAGGGAAGGCCAGAGGATGACAGAAATGGTAAAATCGCAGAAGGATGGGAGAATTATAGTTCAGAACAATCATTCAAGGGTGTTGTGGGGAGAGATCGGGGGTCGTAGTGTTCACAAATGGAGGAGGAGGAATAAACTAGAGGTGGTCTAGAGTTTTGTAGTGCAGTGTCTAAGGATATGTCTATTGATGATCGGAAGAGGAAGGGTTCATCCTAAATCAATCCACAAGTGTCAGAGGTGTTCTGTAGGATGGGGAAGGACCTGTATGGATAGTAAAATGATAACCATTTGGTTGTGTAGGAGGCTACTTGTATGGATAGCTGGAATATGGATCAGAAGTTGGATGATGGGAAGGAGGCCATGACAGTTTTGGAGGATGAGGAGCCACGGTCGGGCAGTGAGGAGGAGGATAAAGGGAGAAAGGGGATAGAAATGGTGTAACCTATAACATCCCAGATAAATAAAGAATATGAAATTTTCATATATTCGTGAATTAAATATTAATATTACTTAAAAGGAGACTCTATGTTTGATGGCATACCCAATACGCAATAATGAGTTTCTTTGAAATCGTACATTGCACACTAATAATATAATAATATTATTTTAAATGGTAGTTAACGCTTAACCGTTGTAATGACGGGAATGAATAGAAATAACAACAAAATGGTTATATATGTTTGTTAAATATTTTAACAATTACCCAATAAATGATAGAGGATTAAAATGGTACTGAATCCAATTTTAAGCATAAATATTCTTATATTCTTTAAAAGGTCGATTAACAACCTTTTGATGGTGAACCCTTTTTAAATATAAATTTTGTCAATTTTATATGTTATATTTGAAAAAATAAAATCCTTCTTTATAATCGGTGTAAGAACCCGGTTCTTGTTATAGAGGTACGGGCCTCTTCTTTTCCTTTTCCTTAAGTGTTTTTGAGAAAATATGGAAAATGGGGAAAAATCCTGAATTTTGGAACTACACGCCGTGTACTTTATCCACACATTGTGTACTTTTGGCTGTGTTGGGATGAGTACATGAGGCGTGTATCCATGCTGGCGACGAAGGGTATAGGAACCGACTACACGCCGTGTAGTGGTACCTTACACGCCGTGTAGTCAGTCGGCAGGTTTAAACAGTAAGGCGGTGGCATCGCCGCCAGCTGGGCGACAGTACATTTCGTGTAATCGAGAGTAAATGCCATGTACTCATGTCGACGGATGAACACTATGGCGGTGCCGCCAAATGAATAGTTAAGTGAAGGGAGTACACGCCGTGTACTTGGAAGTACACGCCGTGTACTTTTTTTCGTCTTAAAACAGGAAGTAGCCTCCTCATTTGGAAGAGGAGGCACTTGAGCCGTTTTGGAGCCAAAGGAGGACGCTAGATCTTTGAAGATCCACCGGGCGTTCGTCTGGAATCCGATTCATCTTCGGACGATCTCGTTGGAACCGCACGAGTAAGCCCTCTCCACTCCTGGTATCGTTCTTGCCAATTCTTCTCCTAACATAAGTTATTTATATTTGAATGAGTTTTGTTCTTCGTCAGATTTACGCCTTTCTTGGACATTTCTAGAGTCGGCATTCGGGTATAGCGTTCATTGGCGTATAAGGTAGGTGGTTTTGTGTTTAGTTTTCCAACTGCTGTGTGTTTCGTGCGTTTTTTTGTGCCATGAACCCATGTTGGGGTGTCGTGTGGCTGAGGCCGTTGCTATGTTTAATGCCTAGAATTGCATAAGTGATTAAACCATGATATTAAAATGCTAGTTGGGATCGTTACTTGGATCCGAAACTACCCCCGGGGTGTGTTTCTCTGTTTAGCTGTTTGGCCAGGATACCCGAGGGTATGCCTTCAAAGTAGTAATTGTAGAATTTCCTTGAGAGGAATTTCTTGTTACTGCTTGTTTACCTATTGGGCATGGCCTGGTTACCGGTTTAGCCTGAGGGCATTTTTGTATTTAGCTTGAGGTAATTGTTGTGATTAGCCTGAGGGAACTGCACTATTTAGCACGAGGGCTGTAGTATTTCGCCTGAGGGAAACCTTTCGTGCCTGAGGGCTTGACTTCTGTGCCTGAGGGCGACACTTCCTACGCCTGAGGGCTATACATGCGGGTTGGATTCTGCTTACCTGAGGGTAAGTTTTTGTTTGTCTAAGGGCGTGGACTATTTACCTAGAAATGAACTATGGTGGTTTCTAATATTTAAATGGATTAAAATGGATAATTAAATGGCAATATAACTGGTAATTAGTTACTTTTGAGTACTGCTTACGTTATTGCATATTACTACTGCACACTGTTGTTTCTTGCTTACACGCAGTTGGGCACTGGCCTTTGGTGGGTGCCTACTGAGATATATTTCTCACACCCTATTTGGGTCATGCTTTTCGGCCCAAACAGATTACGTTGTTGTAGGTGTAGATAGGGGCAAGAGTCCCTATACAGGTACTTGACTGTTGTTGAGGAGTAGGATGGAATGGGACCGAGCCTAGGCTCGCAATGCCGCTGCCAGCTGTTTTGCTTGTTTTGTTGTACTCTATTTTCTATTGTACTGTATTGATGTATAACATGTTCTGGCTGTTTTCTTAGAAATTGAACATATAGCATCATCACTTATATATTTTTGGTTATATCCACTGCTGTAGTTATTTCAGTTGTGTATATTTACTGCTTCCGCTGTTTTTTGTATGTTTATTTTGGTATTCCGCTGCGCTACACTTTGACAAATGAGGGTATAGTTTCCCCACTATCAGACCTGGGCCCTCGCTGCTAGTCAGCAGCCTCTGGCGTTTGGGGAAATGCTCTTGAGGTCACGTGGCGAACCGGGCTCGGGGCACCCGTTGTGTGGCACCCAGGTCCGGGACGTTACAAAGTAGTATCAGAGGTATTTCCTTTCATTGACTTACTATTTGGAGCCGTAGTCAGGGATAGGACAGAACGGTATTTTTTAATAAGCTATGCTCGGGCATAGGTAACCCGTGTATAGAGAAAATCTAGTCTACCTCGTATTTTGAATTATTTTGATTTTTCAATTTTACAGTTGATATGTTTTCACCATTGGATGACATACTCGGATTGTGCTGTTTATATTTTATCTGTGGGTTCTATTTAGTTGCAACCCGATGAGATGAGGGTATGTCATCTCATGAATCATATAGGCACATGATAGATATCACATGCCATGTATAGTTTCCATGCCATGTAGGTGCATTAGAAATTCACATGTTGTTGTGATAGTTGTTTTGCTAAAAAAGTATGATGTTGTGATAGTTGCTTGATAAATACCTGCCTTGTGATATGGTATGTTTGTTTGAGCTTGTTTATAGAATGGACGCTAAACTTTGGTTTTTGGGGAGTATGGGCCCCCATTGACCGGAATTTGGTGGATCATTGACTGTTTATTGGTTATAACACAAATAAGATGTCAAACTTTGATTTGTGGGGTGTATGGGCCCCCACGGGTCGGAATTTGACACTTAGGTGTTGTTTTTCAGTATTTTCTGGGTTTCGGGGAAGTTTCTGAGGCATACTGTCCGGAAATCCCAGAATACACGCCATGTAGGACCTCATACACGCCGTGTGTGTTCTTCTGTTCGGGAAGAAAAATGAACTTTTTGAGTACACGCCGTGTACCCCAAGTACACGCCGTGTAGTCTCTTCCCATGTAACAAACCGTGTGGGCGGCGATGCGGGGTAGGGAAGGGCTTGGGTAAAACACACCGTGTAATTTTTATGCACGTCGTGTAGTGTGACCCGGAGTCCGGTCGTGTAACTAACAACACAGGTCGGTGAACTCCTTGACAGAACACGTCGTGTCAGTTATAGACACGCCGTGTAGTGTGACCTGGGGACTCGGTCGTGTAACTAACAACACGGGTCGGTGTCACCCCTCCCTGATCATGCCATGTACCGTTGGGACACGCCGTGTAGGCTTGTCCGAGGACATACCATGTGGAGTTAGCCGTGTGGCTGGGAAACGGGGTGTTGTACATGCCGTGTACAGGTGTAACACACCGTGTAGAGTCAAGCTGAGTAGTCGATCGTGTCACAGACGACACGAGTAGTTGGAAAATAACACCGTACACGCCATGTAGATATTAGACACGTTGTGTAGTTTTTTTGAACAAAAGCCGTGTGGCTTATCCGTGTAGAAGGACCCAGGCAGGGGAAAGGAAATCAAGTACACGCCGTGTAGTCAGTGTACATGTCGTGTAGTCTTGTTTTTCAAATCTTGAAATGCCTTCTTCCTCTTGTTCCTTTGTGGTTCCTTCGTTTCAGTCTTAATAATCTTGAATCTGAGGCGTGCTTTTGACCTTGTAGAGTCATGCCGCCTAGACGACCGTGAGTTGTTCTCCAGGAGAGCAGCGACGATTATACTCCGGAGATGGTGGGTCATGGGCTACCAGTTGATCCACCAGCAGAGCCAGATGCGGCACCAGCTGTTATACCGGACATAGGTGCGGAGGCGCAGTTCCGTGAAGGCTTATTGCGGTTCATGCAGACCTTTCAGGGAGCACCGCAGGCTGCCACATCTATGGCCGAGCTGATGTGTATCTTTCAGCAGCAGCATCCGCCTACATTTTCAGGGGATGGTAGACCACAGGCTGCAGAGTCTTGGCAAAGATTGATGCAGACTATTTTTGAGAATCTTGAGACGCCTCTAGGGAAGAGGGTCAAGCTCACGATTTACATGCTGCGTGATTCCGCCAAGAGGTGGTGGGATGGTACCACCCAGTCAGATCATCACAGGGACATGGCGTGGGAAGATTTTCAGGCAGTCTTCTATGACTTATTCTTTCCCGAGATGCTGAGGGTATATAGAGCTCGATAGTTCATGAATTTGCAGCAGGGCGCTATTTCGGTGAGAGACTACTCTGCTCGTTTTACAGAGCTTCAGCATTCTGCATCCATGCTAGTGGGTGATGAGACGTTGAGAGCCAGACGTTTTGAGGATGGTCTTCGGTATGAAATCCAAGCGCTGGTGAATGTTTTCAGGTTGCCTACTGTACATGCGATTGTGAACCAGGTGTTGATTACAGAGAGGAACTTGCGGGAATCGAGTGGTGTGGGCCAGGTCAGTTCAGCACTAGTTACTGGTACTATTTCTGCTGGCAAGAGGAAGAGACAGATGGACTTCTCTTAGGGTGGTAGTTCCAGCCAGGCAGCTTCTTCAAGTGGACCGGTTAGGTGCTACCAGTGTGGCAGAAAGGGGCACAAGAGGCCACAGTGTCCACGAGATCCAGCGGAGTGCCGAGCTTGCAGCAAGATGGGTCATCTGCAGCGCTTTTGCAGGGCATTTTTACCAGTGGATAGTGAGAGGGGTTCTGTGAAGACTCTGCATGCGGGAGCAGGACTAGTGGATTCTTACCAGTCAGGGAACTGGAATACGTCAGGGCGTACAGGCATAGATGGTGGTCATGGTTGTGGTAGCCAGACACCAGGATCGCAGAGGCAGCAGGGCAGGACAGCTTAGGGTAGCCAGGTTGTGTCGCAGGGCCGCGGCACTGGGCAGGCAAATGCAATGCAACAGACCCAGCAGGAGCAGGATCCCATACCTTCTACAGTCAGAGGTACTATTCTAGTAGCTTCTGTCTTGTCTTCAATACTTTTTGATACGGGTGCTACACATAGTTTTATATCTGTACCCGTTGTGGAGAGCCTTGGGCTCGGTGTTTCTACTTCTTCTGATATTTTGACACTAGACACTCCGTTGGGGACTAGAACGACTAGTGTGTGTCAGTGCAAGGAGTTCCCCCTTGAGGTTGGTGGGTGTCGCTTCCTTTGGGACCTCTATGTCTTGGAGATGACGGGCTATGACGTCATTCTCGGGATGGATGATTTGGTTCCCTTCTGAGCCTTTGTAGACTGCTATCGTCACAGGGTGTGTTTCACGTCACCAGAGGGTGGAGAGTTTCTATACAAGGGCGAATGGGATTTTCAGGCGAGTCGAGATGGACCGGAGCATCATGGGCGAGGTGGAGTCACATCCCAGATTGCGAGCTTATATCTGGATGACCAGGGGACTTGTCAGATGGATTTCCCTCCAGTTGTCGATCGTTTCAGGGATGTCTTCCCAAACGAATTTTCAGGTCTACCTCCGGTGCGCGAGGTGGATTTCTATATTGAGATAGTGCCGGGAGCAGCACCGGTGTTCATTCCTCCTTATAGGATGGCCACGCCAGAGTTGCAGGAGCTCAAGAGGCAGTTAGAGGAGCTACAGGCGAAGGGTTTTATTCGACCCAGTACTTCTCCTTGGGGTTCTCCAATCCTTTTTGCGAAAAAGGCAGATGGTACCCTCAGACTTTGCGTGGATTATCAGAAGCTGGACTAGTTTACGGTTAAAAACCGATATCCCTTGCCGAGGATTGATGATATGTTTGATCAGCTTTGTGGAGCACGAGTGTTCTCGAAGATTGACTTGAGATCCTGATATCATCAGCTGCGCGTGAGACTATCTGATATACCTCTCACAACCTTCAGGAGTAGGTATGGTCTATATGATTATACAGTTATGCCGTTCAAACTCACGAACGTGCCAGCAGTTTTCATGGCTCTGATGAATCGTGTGTTCCATCTGTATCTTGATTCATTTGTGGTAGTATTCATGGATGACATCTTGGTGTACTCTCACACTCGACACGACCATGCCACCCATCTTGAGATCGTATTGAGTACACTGATAGAGCATTGTCTATATGCTAAGATCTCAAAGTGCCACTTTTGGATGGACCAGATTCACTTCCTAGGTCATATCATCTTAGAGGCAGGAGTTGCAGTAGACCCAGAGAAGGTGAGAGCAGTAGTTTCCTGGGAGCAGCCTAAGAACGTGTTTGAGATACAAAGTTTCTTAGGGATGGTAGGTTACTAAAGACGCTTCATACAGGACTTCTCCCACTTAGCAGCATCGTTGACATGTTTGACTAAGAAGGGTGTGAAGTTCGTTTGGTCGGAAGCTTGCGAGGCAGCTTTTCAGGACCTGAAGGGAAGGTTGAAATGAGCATTGATCCTGATACTCCCAGAGCAGGGGAAGAGCTATACAGTTTACTGTGATGCATCAAAAATTGGGTTGGGAGCCATTTTGATGCAGGGAGACCGAGTTGTTGCATACGAGTCTCGGCAGTTGAGGCCACATGAGAGGAATTACCCGACTCATGATCTCGAGTTGGCTGAAGTGGTTCATGCGTTGCGCTGTTGGAGACACTATCTGTTGGGAGAGCATTTCGTGGTCTTCACCGAACACAAAAGCCTCAAGTATATATTTACTCAGCGTGACCTGAATCTGAGGCAGAGAAGGTGGGTCGAGTACCTACAGTCCTTCGATTTGGAGCTTGCCTGCACACCTGGTAAAGGTAATGCAGTAGCTGATGCACTGAGCAGGAAGACTCAGATATAGGCAGTGTAGGAGTCCAGGGGTGAGTGGCAGCTTATGGATTTGTTCTCTGAGATGCATCTGGAGGTGCATGACAGTCAGGGGTAGAGTTATCTTTCCTCGTTAGCTGTGAATTCTACCCTCCTGAACAGAGTGAGGATGAGGCATCTATCGGTTTCAGAAGGCGTAGTTCTACGGGAGTCGATGGCAAGTGAGGACCCTCCTTCCGGTTGGACGATAGGAGATGATGAGGTTTTGCATTTCCATGGATGTGTATAGGTTCCAGGGGATATATGCGATGAGCTGATGAGGGAATTTCATGCTTCAGCTTGGGCAGTTCATCTCGGGGTTACCAAGATGTACCGTGACTTGAGGCATCAGTACTGGTGGCCGGGTATGAAGAAAGAGATAGCTGGTTTTGTTACGAGATGTTCCACCTGTCAGCAGGTGAAGGAAGAGCATCAGAGACCAGCTGGATTGTTATAGTAGTTACCCATTCCAGAGTGGAAATGGGATGATGTCGCGATGGATTTCGTGACGGGTTTTCCGAGGTCACCTCGAGGCAATGATTCCATGTGGGTTGTCGTGGACAGACTCACGAAGGTGGCTCACTTCTTTCCAATCAAGGAGACCTTCGGTGTGGACGAGCTCAGAAGGATGTATATCCAAGAGATCGTACGTCTTCATGGGGTCCCTTGTTCTATCATTTCAGATAGGGACGCCCTCTTTACATCTCATTTCTGGCAGAGTTTTCAGAGGGCGCTGGTTACACAGGTGCATCTGAGCACAACATACCACCCTCAGACAGATGGCCAGTCAGAGCGGATGATACAGGTGATAGAGGACATGTTGCGCGCATGCGTCCTAGACTTTGGGGGCTCGTGGGAGAAGCATATACCCTTAGTCGAGTTTGCATATAGCAATAGTTTTCAGGAAACTATTGAGATGGAACCATACAAGGAATTATATGGTAGGCCATTCCGATCACCTTTTTGATGGTTAGAGGCAGGTGAGGCAGCTTTACTGGGGCCATAGCTCGTGTAGGAGATATCTGAGCAGGTCCAGTTGATTCAGAAGCGGATGGTTACCGTGCAGTCTTGTCAGAAGTCTTATGTTGATCGTCGTAGATGACCTTTGGAGTTCGTCGTCAGGGATCAGGTTTTCTTGCGTGTTTCGCCGAGGCTGGGATACAAACGGATCAGGAGATAGGGTAAGCTTTCACCGAGGTATGTCATACCATTTGAGATTCTGGAGAGAGTCGGTCTGGTTGCATATCAGTTGCAGTTACCACAGCGGTACCGAGCAATGCACGACGTCTTCCATGTGTCTCAGTTACGTCGCTACCACTCAGACCCGTCTCACACCCTTCAGCCAGAGGAGGTTGAGATTTAGCATGATGCATCCTTTGAAGAGAATCCGATCTGTATCGTTGATAGGAGCAAGAAGGTTCTCCGAGGCCGGTCAGTTCCTCTCGTACGGGTGCTATGACAGCATGGCCGAGTGCAAGACGAGACCTGGGAGCGGGAGGCCGACGTACGTGCTCAGTGGCCAGAGCTGTTCTGAGCTTTCTCTTCACCACCCTTGGAAGGGCAATTTAGGGACGAATTGCTATAAGGGGGGAAGTTTGTAAGAACCCAGTTCTTGTTATAGAGGTATTGGCCTCTTCTTTTCCTTTTCCTTAAGTGTTTTTGAGAAAATATGGAAAATGGGGAAAAATCCTGAATTTTGGAACTACACGCCGTGTACTTTATCCACACACCGTGTACTTTTGGTCGTGTTGGGATGAGTACATGGGGCGTGTAGCCATGCCGGCGACGAAGGGTGTAGGAACTGACTACACGCCATGTAGTGGAACCTTACAGGTCATGTAGTCAGTCGACAGGTTTAAATAGTAAGGCGGTGGCATCGCCGCCAGCTGGGTGACAGTACACGCCGTGTACTCGAGAGTACATGTCGTGTACTCATGTCGACGGATGAACAGTGTGGCGGTGCCGCCAAATGAACAGTTAAATGAAGGGAGTACACACCGTGTACTTGGAATTACACGCCGTGTACTTTTTTTCAGCTTAAAACTGGCAGTAGCCTCCTCATTTGGCAGAGGAGGCACTTGAGCCATTTTGGAGCCAAAGGAGGACGCCAGATCTTTGAAGATCCACCGGGCGTTCATCTGGAATCCGATTTGGTTTCGGACGATCTCGTTGGAACCGCACGGGTAATCCCTCTCCTCTCCTGGTACCGTTTTTGTCAATTCTTATCCTAATGTATGTTATTTATGTTTGAATGAGTTTTGTTCTTCATCAGATTTACACCATTCTTGGGCGTTTCTGGAGTCGGCGTTCGGGTATAGCGTTCGTTGGCGTATAAGGTAGGTGGCTTTGTGTTTAGTTTTC
This sequence comes from Viscum album, assembly GCA_963277665.1. Taxonomy (NCBI): domain Eukaryota; kingdom Viridiplantae; phylum Streptophyta; class Magnoliopsida; order Santalales; family Viscaceae; genus Viscum; species Viscum album. The sequence continues at coordinate 532,781,990 of OY728146.1, forward strand.
CAACTGCTGTGTGTTTTGTGCGTTTTTGTGCCACGAACCCATGTTGGGGTTTCGTGTGGATGAGGCCGTTGCTATTTTTAATTCCTATAATTGCATAGGTGATTAAACCATGATATTAAAATGATGGTTGGGATCGTTTCTTGGATTTGGAACTACCCCCAGGGTGTGTTTCTCTGTTTAGCTGTTTGGCCAGGTTACCCGAGGGTATGCCTTCAAAGTAGTAATTGTAGAATTACCTAGAGAGGAATTGCTTGTTACTTCTTGTTTAACTATTGGGCATGGCCCGGTTACCTGTTTAGCCTGAGGGCGTTTTTGTATTTATCCTGAGGGTGTTGTTGTGATTAGCCTGAGGGCACTGCACTATTTAGCCCGAAGGCTGTAGTATTTCTCTTGAGGGAAACCTTTCGTGCCTGAGGGCTTGACTTATGTTCCTGAGGGCGACACTTCCTACGCCTGAAGGCAATTTCTGTTACGCCTGAGGGCTATACCTGCGTGTTGGATTGTTTTTACCTGAGGGTAAGGTTTTGTTTGTCTGAGGACGTGGACTGTTTACCTAGAAATGCACTGTGGTGGTTTCTAATATTTAAATGGATTAAATGGATAATGAAATGGCAATATAACTGGTAATTAGTTACTTTTGAGTACTGCTTACTTTATTTCATATTACTACTGTACACTGTTGTTGCTTTCTTACACGCATTTGGGCACGGGCCTTTGGTGGGTGCCTATTGAGATATATTTCTCACACCCTGTTTGGGTCACGCGATTCGGCCCAAATAGATTATGTTGTTGCAGGTGTAGATAGGGGAAAGAGTCCCTATATAGGTACTTGACTGTTGATGAGGAGTAGGAGGGCATGGGACCGATCCTAGGCTCGCGATGCCGCTGCCAGCTATTTTGCTTGTTTTGTTGTACTCTGCTTTCTGTTGTACTATATTGATGTATAACATGTTCTGGCTGTTTTCTTAGAACTTGAACATGTAGCATCATCACTTATATACTGTTGGTTATATCCACTACTGTAGTTATTTAATTTGTGTATGTTTACTGCTTCCGCTATTTGTTATATGTTTATTTTTGTATTCCGCTACGCTACACTTTGACAATTGAGGGCATAGTTTCCCCACTATCAGACCTGGGACCTCGCTGCTAGTCGGTAGCCTCTGGCATTTGGGAAATGCGCTTGAGGTCACGTGGAGAACCGGGCTCGGGGCACCCGTTGCGTGGCACCTGGGTCTGGGACGTTACAATCGGTACATCAAAATTTACTTTGTGTAAAGTTTTGTTATTTTTCTGATAAAGTTCATTTTTTTAATTAATAGTGAAAATGTTTTATTTTAATTCAAAATCTCCTTTTAATATAATTTATTTATATGGTTAGATTATCTTTTTAATTGGTTTTAAAGTTAAGTTAAAATATATTTTTACCATTTAATCCAATAGTGGTCATTGGAATTATTTTCACTTTGAAATTGGACAAAAACAAGTGTCAATCTTTTGATAGATATTATTTCTTAAAAACAAGCTATTTGTTTTGACAGCGGGAATTAATTATAAAATTATTTAATGAAACTTCTATGTTTTGAATTTAGTAAAATGGACATCATTTTTTAATTTGGAATATCAAATTTACTTTGGATAAATTTTTGGTATTTTTCTGACAAATGTTCATTTTTAATGAATAGTGAAAAATACTGCATTTTACTTCAAAATTGCTTTTTCATATAATTTAATTATATAGTTAGATTTTCATTTTAATTAGTTTTAAAGTTTAATTGAATTATGTTTTTATCACTTAATACAATGTTGTTCATTTTATGTAATTTCACTTTTCAATTGGATGTAAAAACAAGTCAATATTTTGATAAATTTTACTTATTAAAAACGCGTCTTTGGTTGTGACAACGGGGATTATTCTTACATTAATTACTGCAATTTATGTGTTTGGAATTTGGTAAAATGGATTCCATATTTGGAATCAGAAGGTCCAAATTATGTAATTAAGACTCTTTTGTTTTTGGACATTATGAATACTAACGACGACAATTATCTTTAATTATCGTGATTAATTAGTAATCGGGTAGTTAAGTGTAATAAAATAATATCATAATAATATAAAATGACCCCAACATGTGTCAAAATCCTCTTGTTTGAGTCATGGACGACCATCGGAAGCTTTTTAACTAACTTGAGGGCCCATGGAGTCACATGGGTATGATAGTGACATTTATGAATTTATTTTTTTTAAAAAAAATAAGAGAAATATAACAAAGGTTTGTATATCCTTAGTAAAACAATATTACTTTTGTTTACATAAATGATCTCTTAGACTATAAATAGTCATTTTAAATCTAAAAATATTTCCTACATCATGGTATTTTTTTATAATTTTTATACATTAAATAAATAAATTTATTTATGACACCATGATGATGCAGTGATTACCTCATTAATGAACGATTTAAATAAAATGAAAATATAAGGTAAAATATAAGACTTAAACTTGTCCAAAACCTATTTTATGGGTGTATTTAGAACCCTTATAACCTTATCCTCAAAATATATCATTTTGGGACCTTTAAAATCTGGAAACCATTTTACAATAAAGTAACATTTCAAGACATTACAAAAGTGACCCTCCTCCCTCTTATAAAAGGCCCCAAACTCTACCCCCTTACCCACAACTCTCAAGAAATTGGCTCGTCCAACCTCTTCTCATGTTATCTCTCCACATCCCTCTCTCACTCCAAGAAGACTCACTTTGGGCATAAGTCTTTCCAATGAAGCCTTTGGCTCAAATCAAAAAGAGTTATCGGATTTAGATGTAATGTCTTCTCTCAAGTTTCCTTCTTTTATTTTCCTTCTTAACTCATGACTATCTTCTTATTTTTTGATCCCATAATAACACAAGTATACTCAATATGCTAGTATGTTATTATTATAAGGATTATACCTACACTTACACACACCTTCGCCTAATGGTTAAAGAACATACTGTTTCTGTGGGTGGCGAATTACTGCCTCATGAAATAATAATTGTTCAATATTCTTTTAACACCTATCATGGTGGCCATTATAATGTTAATATGTTTATATATGATAAATATTATATTTATGTCCCCAATATGCTTCTATATTTTATATTTAGAACATACCTTTATGCTTTTCATGTTGTGTAAATGCGATAATTTTATATGAGGAAGTGTGGACTACAGCCCCCTCAAGTGATGTGACTCGTTCATGCCAAACATGGAATTTATAAAGAATTTAATCAATGAACTTATGTTAACTATATAAAATATACTGTAATTATAATATATCTAGGTCTAATTTACTTTTAAAGTCCATTAATATGATAAAAAATGAAAGTAGCGTTCATGCGTACGTATGGCCTACCGTGTCCATGAACGGTACATTTCATTTCTTATCTACAAACATTATGAAATATTATTTAATACATATATACTGGATATAAACGATATTTAAATCATTAAGACCATTCCGGAGATGATGTACTTATAACTACATGGACAATTCTCTTCAAACAAATTCATTTTTGACTCATGTACCGAACATCGAAAAAACGTATGATATGAACTCACATAATTAACTAATTATTATAACATGATAATTTGTGATATGAATTGAATAAAAAACATTAAAATAAGTCATTAATCAATTATAAATTGACCAAAGTTTATTATTCAGGAATATAAAGAAACGAACAAGACAAGTCTGACTTGAGGTAAGGGGATTTCTTATCTCACTTTTAATTCTGTGAGATTTCCATTGTTCGCCAATTATTTATTACATGTGGTGTATTGTTTACTTAAATTTGATATATATTATCATGATTCTATTTATATTCATGGTATAATGTGATTAATTTGTTTCTTATTATCTTTTGGTCATATGAATCGATTTATTAAAATAAGGAAAGGGGTTTTTATCTCACTATTTATTCCCGTGAGATTCATGCTATAGTTGTCACTATCTCGTTTGAGTGGTGTATGTACTACCCATTATTCTACACTTTGTGTAATATAATTTCATTTATGGGTATTTACATCAATTTTTTATAGTCCATCTTTCATGGGGTGTACGTTTCGAAAGTTACCGAAATCGGTAGGGGAACCTTTCACCCTCTTCATTTTAAAATACTTCTTTTTGTTAGGTCTTTTAATTTACATCTTCTTATGTTGGTATATGTTCTTATATATCCTTATTTCAGTAAAATTTAGATCCAATTGATAAGATACCCTTTTTATTTCTCGTCAACTAATTTTTTGAATTTTAAAGTGATGTCGTTAGGCTGTCGAATTTCTGTAAGGGAACTTATTAACACAATTTCAATTCTTTGAGTTAAACCTCTACTTCTTGATTCTGTCATACTATGATTATATTTGTATGACCTCTGATTGTTTTAAACTTAATATCCACTTATATTGGTTATATTTATTTTTTTCACACATAATTATTTAATTGATTTATCCTTAATCTAAGGATACCATTTTTGTAAGGGACTTCATCTCAATCTCCTTTCGTTGAGGCATACTTTAATTTATATACAACCTTCTTTTATTAGTTGTATAATAAACCCTTTTGACTTTTAATTTCATTAAAAAGGAATCTTTTTACATGAAGCATTTTACTAAACGGAAAAGGGAATGGTTTTGTCTTATGTATGCGGCGACAACGACTTCTCTGCCATTGTGACCATTATTTGAGTTCCGGATTCCTATACAAGCCATAAATTTTTTTAAAATGAAAAAATAAAGACCAAGTTTTACTTTATTTTGGTATTGAAAATGGTTTTGATAATGTTTTGATTATATCAATGTGTTGTATTGATGTCTTGTGATTGAAATGTGGAAATGTTATGTTTTCTTTATGCATGTTTTATGTGATACGATTATGTTATGGTTCTTGGGAATTGTTTATGAAGATGGGTGGTTCTGTGATAAAATAAGGGTGGGTGAGACCAAGAGATCTCTCCAATGCATTGGGTAATGTGAAGGAGTTAAAGTCTAAGGTTTCTATGAAGAGATTTAGGGAATATTCTGTGATGGGTATTCAAAACGTAACCATGAGGGTTACTCCCTAAGTAAGAATGTTATGAATGCCTCAAGTTACCTTTAAGTCTTATGATTTCTATGAGTTATTCATAAATCTTATGATTTCATGAGGTATGTTAAAGTGCTTATGTTTTGTGATTAAATTATGATTTCATTGATTCTTATGTATACAAGGACTAATGTTTTCTTTCCGTATTTTATATCCCTTACTGAGATTTTTATGCTCATCCCATGTTTTTGAAATGATTTTCACAGGACATAAAGTGGAATAGGGTCAATGATGGGATCAAGGAAATTTCATTCTGTCTAAAACATGGAACTAGACATGACCCTTTTGTTCAAGAGTTTTTATTTTGTGAAAAAAATGGAAACTGTGTAGATGTGTCTACTTTGTAATCTTTAAGATGTAATAGTTATGTCATAATTCTCTAAAACTATAAACCAGAAAAGATCCTCAATGTGAATTTATTATTTAATTCATGATTATGTAATGTTTAAATTCTAGGTCATTATAGTTGGTATCAAAGGTCGGTTTAGATAACTTTAGAGGTTAGGGTATTCTTTAAGCTTAAGTGACATTTCCATAATGGTTAGGATTTCAGAAAGAGTCATAGTTTTTTCAGATAAAGTAAATGAGTTTAAGATAACATGAATAATTATATGTTAGTATTATATGATTATTTTACTGATATACTCACATTGACCTTTTTGGTTATAGTAAATGGTTGGATCTAGCAGGCACCAAAGTAACAGTGGATGTGAAGAAAACTGTGACGATTTTCTGAATGAGCAACTAAATGATATGGGAGCTGCAATGAGAACTATTGTGGTTATTCTCAACCTACTATCTGGAGTCATGACATACCACCTAAACCTTAGTGATTTTTATAAGGCATCATATATGCGAGAAACAAATCCCTATGAAAGTTCAGGTAATAATCATAAAGGTACGAATGTTCAAAAACCTATGTGTCAAAGATGTGGAAAGAAATGCCTAGGAAAATGTTTCAAAGGGACAAAAAGATGCTATAGATGTGGAAATGAAGGTCATAAAGCAAGAACCTGACATGGAAAAAGGAAGAATCTAGTTGACTCTGGGAAAGGGAAAGAAGTCCTTTCCAAGGGATCAATTGAATGTTTTAAATGTGGTGTGCATGGTCATTATGCAAACACATGTCCTACGAAGAAGTTTCGAGAATGGAATCACCAAGATCGTACAAATATTCATTTACCAATACTTATTACCATTCCAATTGAGGATGAAGAAACTGACAATGATCAATGAAAGGTATGGACTATTTCTTAACATATGTTTTCCTATTATTTAAATCTTAGGATATGATTCATGATTTTGTTTGTATAAAAGAAGTATTTCAGAATAAGTTGGAAAGGAATGGTTAGTAGATCATGATTAATTTTGAATGAGTAACAAGTCAACATATAAGGGATTCAAGAGTTATGGTATATTTTAGGATGGTGAAATTCTTAAAATTATTAAGGATCTTTTGATGATGGGGTTACATTAGAAGAATTTTTATAGTTTCTGTAACTCTCATGTTTGATATATGAAAATTTTATTCAAGGAATAATTATCTTTTATTTTGTGGATATAGTTACAAAGAACCATTTGGGTTTATATGATCCTTTAATTTGAGGAAATTACCGGTTAATACATTTTGGGATGCAAAACGAAAGTTATTAGAAAACATTTATGGTTAAAATATGTTATGGTTATTTTTGATGAATTTATCTCTTTTTGGGAATGTTATAAAATTACATAGTTTTTTAAAAGGGACAACACGCAGACCGTGTGACAACCCGTCACGTCGAACGAAGCTGTAGGAATCGAACCCACAACCAAAGTGCGACTGGTATTTATCTCCTACTACTAGGCTATGTGAAGTCCTTGGTTAGTATGACTAACTCTTTTTAGTTAGATGATTTTATGAATCAATGATTAGATGATTTTGAGTTATCTATGGAAATGATTAACCTATCATGGAGGATATGTTATTAGGTTAATTATTTTTCAATATGAGACTTTAAGAGTAACTAATGTTATTTGGAGATAAATTTTAAGATTTACCTTGGAAGAATATGTGATTAAATCCTTTAGAGATTTGGGTTTAAATTTTATTTTGGATTACTTTGAAGAATTTTATGGATATATGTTTATTTAATGGTCTTTCTTGAACCTTGGGTTTTTTTGTTGAATTTTGGAGATTAAGAGTAGTATTTCTTTTTATAAAGTATTATCCTTTTGGGGGATTATCTGATCTTGTACTAACCATTTTGATTTTGTTTAAGGTCTAAAGACATGAGAAATATATAGTTCATCTTTTATGGATTATGTGATTCTCTCAAATTTGATTTTAGTGCTCTTAATGTGAACAAGTCATCCTAAATACTCATCTTTTGGAGAAAATATGAGTTTGTGTAAGAAATATAGTAAGAGATGAAAGTCTACATGATAAGTAAGTATGATTACTTATGTTTTAGTTAAGCTTGTAAATAAATTCCTTAATTAAAAGTAACTTAAAACAAAAATGTTGTCTGTTAACTTTTCCTACTAGGGAATCAAATACTGTTTAACCCATCACAAGTTTGTGATTTTCTGGTGGTTAACTTTCTCCTAAACATGTTTTATATCACTCTACATCAGAACTTGATGGTTTTTTTTCTCCGAAATATCCATGTTTTCATGGAATCCTAGTATGGGTTATTTCAGGTGACCTTTCTACTTTTATTTCTTTCTTTTAAAGTGACAGTTTAATTGACTCCTTTTCTGATTTGGGGCTTTCAATAAAGTTTCCAAGACTAATTTTAAAATTGCGAGGACACAATTCCCAAAAGGGGGGAAGGATGTAACATCCCAAGTAAAAAAAATATGAAATTTTCATATATTCATGAATTAAATATTAATATTACTTTAAAAGAGTTTCTATGTTTGATGGCATACCCAATACGCAACAACGAGTTTCTTTGAAATCTTACGTTGCACACTAATAATATAATAATATTATTTTAAATGGTGGTTAACGCCTAGCTGTTGTAAGGGAGAAAATGAACAGAAATAACTACAAAATGGTTATATATGTTTGTTAAATATTTTAACAATTACCCAATAAATGATAAAGGCTTAAAATGCGAATGAATCTAATTTCAATCATAAGTATTCTAATATTCTTTAGAAGGCCGATTAACAGCCCTTTGATGGAAAAACCTTTTTAAATATACTTTTTTTCAATTTTATATGTTATATTTGACAAAATAAAATCCTTCTTTAGAATCGGGACATAAAAATTTACTTTGTGAAAATTTTTGTTATTTTTTCGATAAAGTTAATTTTTTTACTTAATAGTGAAAATGTTGTATTTTAATTCAAAATCTCCTTTTAATATAATTTATTTATATGGTTAGATTATCATTTTAATTGGGTTTAAAGTTTAGTTAAAATATATTTTTACCATTTAATCCAATGGTGGTCATTGTAATTAATTTCACTTTGAAATTGGACATAAACAAGTGTCAATCTTTTGATAGATATTGTTTCTTAAAAACACGCTATTTGTTTTGACAGCGGGAATTAATTATAAAATTAATTAATGAAACTTATATGTTTGGAATTTGGTAAAATTTACATCATTTTTTAATTTTTAATATAAAATTTACTTTGGATAAATTTTAGGTATTTTTCTGATAAATGTTCATTTTTAATGAATAGTGAAAATACTGCATTTTACTTCAAAAATACTTTTTCATCTAATTTAATTATATAGTTAGATTTTAATTTTAATTGGTTTTAAAGTTTAATTGAATTATGTTTTTATCACTTAATAAAATTTTGTTCATTGTAAGTAATTTCACTTTTCAATTGGATGTAAAAACAAGTCAATATTTTGATAAACTTTACTTCTTAAAACCCATCTTTGGTTGTGACAACGAGAATTATTTTTAAATTAATTACTGAAATTTCTATGTTTAGAATTTAGTAAAATGGATTCCATATATGGAATCAGAAGGTCCAAATTATGTAATTAATACTCTTTTGTTTTTGGAAATTATGAATAGTAATGATGGTAATTATCTTTAATTATCGTGATTAATTAGTAATCAAGAAGTTAAGGGTAATAAAATAATATCATAATAATAAAAAATGAACCCAACATGTGTCCAAATCCTCTTGTTTGAGTCACGTCCAATCATGGGAAACTTTTTACTGAACTTGAGGGCCCATGGAGTCACATGGATGTGATAGTGACATTTATGACATTATTTTTTAAAAAAAGAAGAGAAATATAACAAAGGTTTGTATATCCTAAGTAAAACAATTTTAATTTTGTTTACATAAATGATCTCTTAGACTATAAGTATTCATTGGAAAGATAAAAATATTTCCCACATAATGGTATTTTTTTTTATAATTTTTAGACATTATATAAATAAATTTATTTATAATGCCATGATGATGCAGTGATTACCTCATTAATGAATAATTTAAATAAAATGAAAAGATAAGGTAAAATATAAAACTTACACTTGTCTAAAACCTATTGGATGGGTTTATTTTGAACCCCTATCACCTTATCCTTGAAATATATCATTTTACGACCTCTAAAATCTGAAAACCATTTTATAATAAAGTAACATTTCAAGACTTTCCAAAAGTGACTCTCCTCCCTCTTATAAAAGGCCCCCACCTCTATCCCCTTACCCACACCTCTCAAGCCCTTGGATTGTCCAAACTCTTCTCATATTTTCTCTCCACATCCCTCTATCACTCCTAGAATCCTCACTTTGGGAAGAGTTCTTTCCAAGGAAGCTTTTGGCTCAAATCAAAAAGAGTTACCTGATTTAGATGTAATGTCTTCTCTCGAGTTTCATTGTTTTATTTTCCTTCTTAACTCACCACTATATTCTTATTTTTTGATCCCATAATAACACCAGTATACTGAATATACTATTATGTTGTTATGATAAGTATTCTACCTACACTTACACACACCTTCATCTAATGGTTAAAGAACATACTGTTTCTGTGGGTGGAGAATTACTGCCTCACAAAACGATGATTTTTAGGGTAAGGAAGATGCGAGGGTCGGGTTATCCCCCCCCCCCAAATTTATTATAAAGAGAAAAAGAGACCCAACAGACAAGTGAGGGGAGGGGTCAAACGACCCACACCCAAAAGCCCCTTACAACGCACTCCAGAAAAAGAAAAAATCAAAAAAAGAAAAGAGGAACCAAGCAAGAATTATGGAATTTATAAAGAATTTAATTAATGAAATTATGTTACCTATATAACATATACTGTAATTATAATATATCTATGTATAATTTAGTTTTAAAGTCCATTAATATGACAAAAAATGAAAGTAGTGTTCATGCGTATGTACGGCCTACTGTCTCCATGAACGGTACATTTAATTTCTTATCTCCAAACATTATGTAATATTATTGAATACCTATATAATGGATATATATGATATTTAAATCATGAACACCATTCCTAATATGATGTATTTATAACTATATGGACAATTCTCTTCAAACAAATTCATTTTTGACTCATGTACCGAACATCGACAAAACGCATGATATGAACTCACATAATTAACTAATTATTATAACATGATAATATGTGATATGAATTGAATAATAAACTTTAAATGAAGTCCTTAAGCAATTATAAATTGACCAAAGTTTATTATTAATGAATATAAATAAACAAACAAGATAAGTCGGACTTGAGGTACGGGGATTTCTTATCTCACTTTTAATTCCATGAGATTTCCATTGTTCGCCAATTATTTATTTCATGTGGTGTATTTTGTACTTCCATTTGATATATATTATCATGATTATATTTATATTCATAGTATTATGTGATTAATTTGGTTCTTATTATCTTTTTGTCATATGACTTGATTTATTACAACGTGGTAAGGGGTTTTTATCTCACTATTTATTCCCGTGAGATTCATGCTATATGTGTCACTATATCCTTTGAGTGGTGTATGTACTACCCATTATTATACTCTTTGTGTAATATAATTTAGTTATTTGTATTTACATCAACTTTTTATATTCCCTCTTTCATGGAGTGTACGTTTCGAAAGTTACCCAAATCAGTAAGGGAACCTTTCACCCTCCTCAGTTTAAAAGACTTATTTTTGTTAGGTCTTTTAATTTACATATTATTATGTTGGGATATGTTCTTATATATCCTTATTGCTGTAAATTTTACATCCAAGTGATTAGATACCATTTTTATCTCTCATCAACTCATTTTCCAAATTTTAAAGTGACGTCGTTAGGCTGTCGAATTTCTGTAAGGGAACTTCATAACCCAATTTCAATTATTTGGGTTAAACCTCTAATTCTTGATTATGTCATACTATGAATATGTGTGGATGAAATATTATTATTTTACACATAATATCCACTTATATTGGGTGTATTTATATTTTTCACACATAATTATGTAATTGATTTATCTTTAATCTAAGAATACCATCTTTGTAAGGGACTTCATCTCAATCTCCTTTCGTTGAGGCATAGTTCAATTTATATAAGACCTTCTTTTATTAGTTTTATAATAAACGCTTTTGACTTTTAATTTCATTCAAAATGAATCTTTTTACACAAATCATTTTACTAAACGACAAAAGGAATGTTTTTGTCTTACGTATGCTGTGACAATGACTTCTCTGCCGCTGTGACCATTATTTGAGTTTTTGCTTCCTCTACAAGACATAACTTTTTTTAAATGAAAATTAAATACCATGTTTTAATTTATTTTGGTATTGAAAATGGTTTTGATAATGTTTTGATTTTATCAATGTGTTGTATTGATATCTTGTGATTTAAATGTGGAAATTTTATGTTTCCTTTATGCATGTTTTATGTGATATGATTATGTTATGGTTCTTGGAAATTGTTTATGAAGACTGGTGGTTCTGTGATAAAATAAGGGAGGGTGAGCCATAGATATCTCTCCAATGCATTGGGTAATGCAAAGGAATTAAATTCTAAGGTTTCTCCAAAGATATTTAGGTAATATAATGTGATGGGTATTCCGAACATAACCATGGGGGTTAATACCTACATAAGAATGTTATGAATGCCTCAAGTTACCTTTATGTCTTATGATTTCAATGTGTTATTCATAAATCTTATGATTTCATGAGGTATGTTAAAGTTTTTATGTTTTATGAGTAAATAATGATTTCATTGATTCTTATTTATACATGGAATAATGTTTTCTTTTCGTATTTTATATCCCTTACTAAGCTTTTTATGCTCATCTCATGTTTTTGAAATGTTTTTCATAGATCATAAAGTGTAATAAGGTCAAGTATGGGATCAAATAAATTTCATGTTGTCTAAAACATGGAACAATACATGAATCTTTTGCTCAAGATTTTCTATTTTGTGAAAAAAATGGAAACTGAGTAGATGTGTCTACTTGGTAATCCTTGAGATGTGATAGTTATGTCTTAATTATCTAAAACTCTAAACCTGAAAAGACCCTCAATGTGAATTATTAATTTAATTCATCATTATGTAATGTTTAAGGCTGGGTCCTTATATAACCACTTCCAATCAGTGGGAAGGAAGGTGGTCTGACACTTTTTCATAACTGAGTCCTTCTGTGCAACAGGTTTGAAAGCCTCTCAGAGGCTGATATGGGTTCGAAGACTAATGATTCAAGAGAGGGAGTAGGGTCTGGCATGGAGATGGCCAAGGGGATCGATCATGATCACTCGTCTAATAATGATCCAAACCCGAAGTGCAATAGGGGATCCAAGAGGAGGAACGAGAGGAAGGACTATTCCTCGCTACCTCTACCTTTGGTGACTCGATCGAAAAAGAAGGAAACTTCTAAGAGGCTGGTTACAGGGACCCAAATCCATCTGAAGGTAAGAGACCAAGGTGACCCCTTAGTTCTTCTTTTAACCTCTGAAGAGGAAGGGACTGAACATGTCCTGTTTCTCAATGCATCTGAGGAATAGGCAGCTAAGATGATTTGAAGATCTCTAGAGGTGTTTCTCAATGAGGAGCAATATGCATGGATTTACAAACAGTACCTAATCCTGGTACGAGTTTTCAATAAAGGGAAGCTCAACATTGAGGAGTAAATTCAGGTCTGGGACCAACTAGCGTCTGGGTTTGAGAGGCTGTTGTTGAAGGTACCTGATCTACATTTTTCATCCTTATCATGGAAATTATTCAAGGATATAGAATCAGGTGAGGTCGATTTTACTTTTAATCACTATGTTTAAGTTTTTGGTAGGGTGGTTGGTTAGAAAGGATTGTTTGGTCATACTTTACTGGGGTTGGATCTTTGTGATGTTTGTTTGGTTGTGTTGTTTGTTTTCCACCATACTACTTGGATTTGCTCCGGAAGGAGATTAGAGCACGAAGCCATCACCATTACTGGCCTTTTGTATTTGGATGCTTGAGAGGGTATGGCTTCGCCATTGGTTCTGTACCCATGCACTTTTTCACGGGACTGCTTACCGAAGGGTCTTGTTTTGGTGAAGGCTTGGGGTCGTGACATATTTTCTAGGGTGGGGCAGACACGGTGGTTTGATCTGGGTTTGTTTCTGTATTGGTTTTTGGTGGTTGTATTGTGGTTCTATGGTTACTCACTTTTCCTTTAAAAAGTGTTTTTGAAATAAAAAAGCAATTTTCAGTCATAAAATTTTACATTCAAATATTCTAGCTGAAATTTCATCCACAATATTTGTGTACATTCTTGAGAAAATTCAAGATATTCGGAAGTAGTTTTGCTCAAATTTATTGATATTTTTTTCTCACTATGTCAAATCACGCAACATTCACCCAAGAAAAATGTTCCCCTTCAGGTTTATTTTCTATCATTACAATATCCATCCCAATTGACATCAGTATAACCATGAAACATCATTTCACTATTTATTTTGTATAACAATCCATGTGAAGTTTTTCCTTTGACATATCTCAGAATTCTTTTTACTACCAACATATGTGATTAGTTTGGACAACTTTGATACTAGGCACACAATGTTACATCATAAACAATAACAGGTCTTTAGTATATAAGGTAAAGAAGGCTTCTTGTCAACTTCTGAAAGACTTTCTGATTCACACTCGTTCTAGATTCATCCTTTCTCAAATTTGTTCTCACTAAAATAGGAGTTGAAACTTGTTTGTATTTTTTCATTCCAAACTTTTTTAACAAATCCCTTTCATACTTTTCTTGAGATATGAAAATGTATTTTTCCTTTTCTTGAAATTGTAATCCAAAGAATAGAGTTAATTATCCCAATAGATACATTTTAAAAAAATTCTTCATTTCCTAAGTAAATGTTTTACAAACATCTTATTTATCCCCAGAAAAAATTATATCATCCATATAAAAAATACAATTAGAGATCTGGAGTCAATATCTTTCACAAATAAGTTCCAATTAACTTTTCCTTTAGAAAATTTCAACATTATCAAAATATTTTCAAGGTTAGAATACCAAGAACATGGAACTTGTTTCATCCCATGAAAAGATTTCTTTAATTTACAAACTTTGTCTTCATACTGATCATGTAGAAACCCACAAGGTTGTTCAATGTAAACTTCTTCCTCAATATCACCATTTAAGAAAAATGACATTACATCTATCTGATAAACTTTTTAATTCTGATAATCATCCACTACAAGAAACATTCTAATAGTTTATAGCCTTTCAATAGGGTAAAATGATTCATCAAAATCTAAACCTTCCACATGTGCATATCCTTTACAATCAAGTTTTTCTTTTTTCTTGAAACTTATCCATGTTCATTTAACTTTTTTTTGTAAACCCACTTGGTTCCAAAAACATGTTTATTTTCTAAACATGAAACGATTTCTCATGTTTCATTCTTCTCAATTAGATCCAACTCTTCATTCATAGCATCCACCCATTATTTCTGTTGAATATATTTTGAAACTAATTCATGTTCAACTTTTGAGATAAGTTATGTCTGATTATCTAATCTCAACTTTATTTTTGTTTGAACTAGATCTTCTTGATTCCCAATAATGTTTTCAGATTCAATATGTTTTTGTAAGGTAGTAAATTTCAATGATTCCTTCCCAGCTGAAATTTCCTCACCACAAAATTCTTCTAAGTCTTGATGATGATGTTTTGAATTACTTTCACCATTTTTGGAATTCTCTAGTCTATCCTCCTCATAATTCTCTATAAATTTTGTTAAGGAACTTTTATTTTTAATTACCTTCACATCATATGAGTCAACCAACTTTTATAAATGTTTGTTCCAACATTTTTAACTTCTTCCATTTGGTGAATAACTCATAAAATTTCTTTTCTAAGCTTTCTCATCAAACTTTCCCAAATCTGGATTTTTTATTTTAAGAAAAAATGGACTTCCAAGAACATTGAAGTATTTCAATGAATGTTTTTTTATACCACATTTCATAAAAAGTCATTCTAGTTTTTAGTCTCATGAAGAATATATTTTGAACACGTATATCAATACTAACAATTTCTCTCCACTAGAATTTTGAAATTTTGTATTTAGTTAACATACTTCTTACCATTTACTCCAAGCTTCTATTATTTCTTTATGTTACTTCATTTTTTTGTAGAGTATAAGGAGAACTATACTGATGTTTAATTCCATACTTTCATAGATAAGTTTCAAAAGTAATGATTTTGAATTCAGTACTATTATTTGTTCTCAACTTCTTTATAGAAATCCCCATTTCCTTCTTAACATCTTTCCTAAATAATTTTAACATTTCAATAGCCTCTAAATTGTGATTCATAAACATGATGTTTTTCATCCGAGAGAAATCATAAATAAAAGTGATAAATTATAAATATCATTATTTTGTTTGATGTATCATCGTCCCATATAAATCAGAATGAGTAAATTTAAATGGTCTGGTAGATTAAATCTCAATTCTCTTATGACTTTTGTTAGTCATCTTTCCTTTCTGGAAAGTAATAAAAATATCTTTATCTATTCTTTTCAATTATGTAAAATTCTAAACAACATAAAATTTAGAATGTTTATTCTTTTTTTTATTCCCAAGGTATCCAATTATTCAGTGACATAATTTTTTTCATCTTCATAACTTGAGTAACATTAGTTATTGAATACTTATTTTTTGAAAGAGATTCATACTGGTTCTTTCTCCTTTTTAAATGACTTTTCCATATTCTACACTTTTGATGATACAATTTTTTTTTCTGAAAATGAATTATTTTCCATCATCAAAAAGTTGACTTAAACTAAGTTATGTTTTATCCCATCAACAAATAAAACTTACTTAGATTTAAACTTTTTTGCTTCAATCTCAGTCATTCTGATTCCTCTTATTCTTAAGGAACTATCATTACCAAAGTTAACTGCTCCTCAATCATGACATTCAACATGTTTCACATTTTTTATATCACCTATCATATTTGAAGATAACCTATTATAAAGTATCCATTTTTTTCATTTTACTTTCTTTTAATGTTTTTTCAAAAATAAAAGCTATTTCCTCAACTTTATTCTATTCATATTTGATTTCCTTTATATCATAAGAAAGTTGTTCTAGAAGGATTGTCATACATCTTTAGACATGATGACTAGATTGATCACATATTCCACAAATGTCTTCCAAAAATTAAAATTGATTACTTGTTGGCAAGTTTCTAACAACTTGAGAATTCACTTTTTTATCTTTCTCTAAGTTAAGAAAGTTCTCATTCTACAATCACTATTTCTTCCTCTTTTCTCAAACATTCATCCTGTGAAGGATAATTTGTGCAATTAATTAAAACCCCTATGACCATATATTCTACAACACCAGAAAAAACCATACAATAGTTAATTTCTATTGAAATAATATCTTTCTCTATTGAAATTTTTTTGAGGTTGGTAACTTCTTTCAGCTCTAACATACTCATGATGTAGAAAATCATTTCTTTTGGGTGAGGTTTCAAATTTTTTAGATTTGATATATTTATAACAACCTTTTTCAACCCAAGATTTACCAATACTTTTTCTAGAACCTGAAATGTTAAAAGAATCATATGAAATTTATTTTTGGCAAGAGAATATTTCACATTATTCTCGTATTGAGCCTTCTCGGAAAATTTATAACTCTAAACTTTTACTTCTGAATCTTTTTTGAAGTTTTAATTCATCTTCCTCAAGATTATTTCAGACTCAATAAGTTTTTATTGAAACTTGTTAACTTTTTCTTCATTATTTTCAATCTTCTTACAAATATCTTCAATCATCTTTCCATGTTCAACAATTCTATGTTTATAAATTAAAATCTCCTCGATGTATTCCTCCTCCCGCTTGATAACATATTTTCTTCCATCAAAAAATTATTTAAAATCTTTATTAATAACTCTAATTTTTCTTGAGGGTTATTTTTTTTCTCAATACATGTAAAATTTTTTGTTCTGAGATGATACTCTCTATATGATTCTTCACCACCTTCTTCACTCCCTGAGGAATCTTTTTTTTCTAAACTTATTCAATGAAGGTTGTGATTTTTTTGAAATCTCATATTTATAATAATTATTTTCAGTTGAGTTCGATTTAGCTTTATTACTCAAAATACTTCTTTTGTTTCCAATAAACATCTTCTTGTATCTGTTAAAATACTTTTCTTCTGTATCATTTTTTTCCAATTCTTTCATCGAGTTTTTTCATCAGAATTATCTCGATGTTCTCCAAATTTATTCTTGGGTAAATTCATATAAAAGTGTCTCATTCCACCACTCTCAAAACATTTGAGAGGAATTTTACCTCCATACTTTTGTCTTCCTCTTTTATAGTTCTTAGATATAAGAGACATTATTTTTTCATTCAACTCATCATCCACTTTATCCTCAGATTCATAAGGATCAACATCTTCAACATCTTCAACATCTTAAATTTTCAACTTTCTCATAGCTTCAAAATCCATTTCATATTTTAACTTATTTTTAAACATTTGAGCTTTCCTTATTTCACAACTAATAATAATGTTATGTAATTCATCAAGAGATAAATCATATTAATATTTTAAAAAAATAAGAATAAAACCTCTCTGAAAATTTTCTAATAAGTTTATTCACACTGTATAATAATCCAAGACATCTCTAAATCCTATGATGTTACAAAATATTTCATTAACTCTGGTTGATATTTATCAATTTTTTATTTATATATCATTCTAATGTCTTCATACTTATTACTCCATAATTGGATCTTTATTTCCTTAAATTTTATATTCCCTTCAAAAACACTTTCCAGCTTGTCCCATATACTTTCTGAAGTTTTGAGACCCGTAAACTTCTGATAAATTTTCTATGGTAAGGACATAAGTATTTTATTTTTATCATTTACATAAACTTCTATATTTATCTTATCAGCAAACGTCATATGATCCTATTTCTCAATAAAAGGAAATCCAATATTAGAAACATCAACAACTTTGAGGACGAGAGATAGAAGATAAGGAATCATCCTATTTTTTCATCTATAATAATTTTTTCCATCAAATGTAGGAATTACACTACTATTGAAAGAATTAATATTATCCATGATAAGGATTCAACAAGGGAACCTCCCTTTGATACTAGTTGAAATTCCAAAGGTTCAAATAATAGTTGGGAAGGTTAGTTTAATCAACTGTTCACTTTTTATATGTTTCAAAACATTTAAAAACTTAACCTCTGCAACCTGTTAAGATTTATTTCCTTATAATCTTTTAATAAATACTAATTCATGAAAAAGTAGGAATTAAAGTAAAGCACACAAGAATTTTAAGGTTTGGCCTCAATGTGAGAACCTACATCCTTACAATAGTCACTCCCCTAGGTCTATTAAAATCCACTATTATGAAAGAGTGAATACAACTTGTGAAAAATCCTGTTAGACACCTTCTATCTCTCGATTGGAATGATTATAATAACTCCCATAAGTTTAAAATATTTTCTTTTAAAACAATTGATTTAAAAAAATAATAAATACTTTGTTGAATATGGTTCACAATTGATCAGTCTGTATCCTTAGTCTTATTTGGATGGATCTAATTATTTAAATACAATAATGTTGGGTCCGATTTTTACTCAATACAATGATTATTGATTCTGGATCCGATTTTATGAGTATAATGATTCTGTATCTGATTCTATGAATATGATAATTCTAGATCCTATTTTCTCAATATGATAATGTTGGATCCAATTCTATCAAACTAATGATGTTGGATTCGATTTTTTAGTATGATAATGTTAGATCAGATTCTCAGAATATGATAATACTGGATATGATTCTCTCAAAACTATGAACTCACTCTCAATCTACAGAACTCAAACTCTAAAATAATTCTCAATTTAATTATTCTTAAATCAGATGGTAACTTTCAATTTTTAATTCTACAGTGCTCCACCTTTTTCGTGGGTGTGAAATTTGTGAATGAACGAATGATCTGAGGAATTATCTATAAGAAACTCAGAAAACATAGGAGGGAAACTTGGAAACTTTCCCCACTTCCTCAAATCTCAAAATCTATGAAAATATCTTTCATTTAAAACATTATCTTTTATGTCTTAAAATATCTTTATATTTCTCTGATATTTAGGAAAAAATTTAATTCAAGTTTTAACACTTCAATTCATGATACCTTCATCAACTCATTATGATCTATTTCTTTCCCAATTCATTACAATATTTTTCTTTTTTAGATCATTATGATTTTTTATTTCTTAGATAATTACGATCTTTTTCTTTTTGCAGCACAAATTTTCATTATGAAAACTTAAATACAATTTTCACAGTATGAAAATATCAGTATGAAAATCTAATTACAAAAATCTGAGTATGAAAATATTAGTACAATTTTCTTGAGTACAATTAGTTTGTGTATGATCATTCTGAATACAATCATATTGGGTACAATCTCTTTCTTCTTGAGCCTAAGTATGATCATCCTGGGTATGAAAAGTTTTTATACATAGGATTAATGAATGGGTGCTAGAGTGGTTGAGTATGATTCCTTTTCAACCAGAAGCATCTCTTTCTTCTCTTCCACCTGGATAAGATAAATATGGGTACAATTTATTTTCGATCAGTTTCATATCTTTTTACTTTTCTTCCATCAATATTATATCATAAGTTTTTAAATCAACATTTTATTTATGAAATATTAATCAGAAAATCATCTTCACATTTTTTTAGCGAGTATTAAAACTTTCTAACTCTTGGCTTCACTTTATTCTTTCAAAACTCTTCAACAACCTCATTCTTTATCAGATTCTTTTGAATTGAATTATTTTCAATGTCATATCGATGGACTTAAAAATGATTCTTTGTATATGGTTCTTCCTAATCCAAATCTTCTGAATATAGAAAATAAATTTCTCCCCATTTTTTGGATATGATCTTTCATTATTCTTTACAAAAACCTTATTACAATGAATCTGAATATTATTCATGGAAAATGAAAACTTTTTTTTACATAGAGAGTTAATTTTCAACAAATACAAAACTTTGTTAAAATAAAACACCAAAAATTTTATTCAAGAATATTTAGTGTTATTTTCATAGTGATCCAAGGTTGAGTGTTTGGGACACACCTCATAGGTTGAATATGTATTATTATTTGGTCGGATGAAGGAAAAAATAATACCTCTTGTCAGCATGTAACGCCCTGACCCCAGTTACCCAGAGTCAGTGTATTATTACATAACATTGGCATGATCACAAAAGATCAAGTCTCAAAAGACCGATTAGTTTAGTAGCCTTGGAAACACTAGATACATTCATAAAGTTTATGTTACATCGTAAAATGAAAACTACAACAACATAGTCTCCATAGTCCACACTCTTATCCCCTCATACTATCCCTGCAGGTCATTCATAAAATACTTCTTCACATCCTAGGAAAAATAAAACATAGAAAGCGGTGAGCTCAGATGCCCAGTAAGGATAACAATATAGAGGAAACATTCATAAATAATCATAAACATTTAAGGAAATGTATAACTAAAACAACAGCCTTTTAAACTTGAACTTCAGCATAATATGGAAGAAATAAAATGAAATAATGTCATTTACTTATTCACATGGATATTATACTAATCGAATAATCACATGCAATATCAATAACCACTTTCATAATGAAGGAATGAATAATTCCAAACTATCATAACCATGTAGCCAAGGCCTCGTGCCAAGACTACAAATAAGATTTTGTCAAGGCCTCGTGCCAAGACACTAGTTTGTCTCATGAGACCTACCGATGCATCGAGGAGCTATAGCGGGCTCTACCCTTCACTTATTAAGTCCAATTCATTCCTCATATGAACAGGTTTAAACATAACATAAACATTCGTATTAAAAATAGCATACAAAATGTCAATACCTTCTCCATAAACCATGAATGGTATAAAAATAACACATCCACAGTAAAACCTATCACAAAACCATCAATACAATATGGAAGTTTTGTATCATAATAAATCAACTTCAAATAAACTTAAAATCCATCAAAGGATGTTGACATAGATGAAATCAAAACTATTTGAGAGAAATATCTTTTTTTAAATCATTTAAAAGTCAAATAAACATAAAATAAAACATTTACTTTAAAAATATTATTATAATATTTTAAGGGAATCTTTGATGATTTTATAATGGCAGAAAATAGCTGCACCCACCGTATAAGTTAAAAAAATACATTCTTACCTTAATTATATAGAAAAGGTTAAAAAGGACCTTGTTTGGAAAACAACAGAAAGATTCCCTTATAAACTTCTTATAAAAATTCAAACAACGGTATAAATTAATTTAACCCATATTCTGTAAAATAGTAAGAATGTTTTGAAATACATTTTTAATAAACATGGATGTGGATGATAAAGAGGTCCCAGTAGATAATTACATATAAACAACCTTGGATAATAAAGAGATTGTGAAATAAACCCTTACCTTGTACTTTTCCTTGGTTGAGGGTTGGTTAACCTCCTATATAATGGTGAAATAATTGTTATTAAATTATACAATAATCATATACATTAATATGATATCATATATGATCTTTTAACATTGATTTGTTAATAATATCTTAATATTATCATCATTTGGGGTGTTAACTTACTCGTTTTATTTTATATATTTTGTTACATAAGCCCTGTTTGTTGTGGATAGGTTGTATCTTATTCATATACATAATTATATCAAGTCCTTAAACATTATTTTTAATCATCAAATGAGAATTATAATTTCATGGATACGATGGAGAATGAATCTCATCGCGTTCGTGGAGATGGTATTTCGTACGTACGCACGAGTGACAATACCATTATTTTGATATTAAAATAATATATAATTGGATGGTATATCATATATACAGAATCATTATCATGTTATATTTATTATTTACATCAATTACATATCATTATCATACCCATCCAAAAAATAATTTTTTTGAATAACAATTACACCACGACGTGGAGACGGTAAGCTGTACGTATGCACGTATGGTGACATGCCATTCAAAGGATGGATAGAATACTGAATATGGTTGTACCATATTTATAACAACATCAAATTATATAAAATATACTGGATTTATTATTTTATAAAGTAAATAACAAAGAAAGAAGAAGTTGAAGAAGAAAGGAACTTGAAAAAGGGTGGTGAAAACATTACCTCTTCTTCGGGTTCTTCCTTATGATATGATCAAAAAGGCTCCTTAGGTTGGATTTATGATCAAACTAAGGCCTTTAGGTTGAATTGAGGGAATTTTAGAGAGTATTTTGGAAAGTTTTGGCCGAACAAAAAGGCTTTTAAGGTGTGAAGAATTGGTTAGAAGTTGTGTCCTTTTATAAGGGGGAGGAGGGGATCTTTAGAAAAAACATAAAGTATTAATTTATAATAAATTCATATTCAGTTTCTAATGGCTCCAAAGTAGATTATTCAAAGTCTAAGGTGGGGATGGGTCTAAATTAATTCAACCAATATATTTTAGATATGTTTGGGTCATTATATTAACCTTATCTTTTAGTTTTAACTCTTAGTTAATTAGATTGACATTTTCCATGTCACTTTGTATTTTTATATTATATAGTTAATAAAATTACTATATACATACAAGAAACCCCCAAGTGGTACATTAATAATACACCTATCATGATATAAGTCCTTTTTCTGAACCTTATATTTTTAGGAATACAATATCAATTAATAATATAATACTTTTTTTAAAAACTCATTTATGTCAATTTTGACAATATTTAATAATTTATTTTTTAAAATTCTTAACAACTTTATTAATTTGAACCAAATTCATTTAAGCAATCCTAACATGTCATATTAACCAATAAAATTCTTTTATGGCATAAAAACTTTCAAATTATATTTATTTTAACTTTTATAATACCAATTATTTGATTCTCTCATTAATAAGGAAAATACTGCATCATTATTGTGTCATAAATAAATTTAATTATTAAATGTCAAAACTTATAAATAAAATACCATTATTTAGTAAATAGTTTTATATTTCTAATTAATATTTATAGTTGAAAATATAACATATATAACCCTATGTAAAAATTGTTTTTCTAAAAGATATATGCTTATGTCATTTTTGTATTTACTTTAACTTAATTAATATAAAGTGTCCTAATCACCTACAAGTGGCTCCATGGAGTCCCAAAATCGACCCAAATATACCCATGGTCAGAAATGTATCAAATAATAAGGTTAGGACATGTTTTAGGATAATTTATTATTATTGTAATATTATTTTTTTACCCTTATTTACAGGATTTACCCTTTTACCATGGTAAATAAAATATTTACCGAAATAATTATTCAAAATGTCTAAAAATAAAAGTTACCTATTTACACAATTTGGACATCCTGATTCAAAATATGTAATCTATTTTTCCAAATTCAAAAGACATAAGTGGCAGAAATTAATTTAAAATTAATTCCCATTGTCAAAACAAAAAGCGTGTTTTTAAGAAATAATAACTATCAAAAGATTGACACTTGTTTATATCCGGTTTAATTATGAAATTATGTCCAATGACCAATATTGTTTTAAATGGTAAAAATATATTCTAAATATGCTTTAAAACCACTGAAATTCATAATTTATCACTATTAATTATTTTGATTAAAAAATTTGTTTTTAATTTAAATTTATTAATTTTCACTATTCATCAAAATATAAAAGTTATCTGAAAAGTACAAAAATTTCACCCTAGGATAATTTTGATATTCTGAATTTAAAAATGAAGTCCATTTTGAGAGATAAAATTTATAAAATTTCATAAAGTGGGTATTACTATTCATAACGGCCAGTTGGATTGGTCACGGTTTGTTAGAATCTCGAAATTGCATACAATGCAAGCTATTGCATTATTCAAAGGGAGACATACCATGGAAGCTTGGGGTATTATATTATTCCATACTTCAAATAATTTCATCCTAAAAATTTCTAGAATATTATTTCTTAAAAAGACTCGAGTGGTTCTTTATCATAATTTCCTCGGGTTCCCACGTTGCCTCTTCTATCTTATGGTTTCTCCATAAAACTTTTACCAGACGAGTTGTACGGTTTCTCCGCACTTGTTCTCTTGTATCAAGATTCCTGATGTTCTCTTCGCAATAAGATAGATCAAGTTCCAGTTCTAATTCCTCATAGGTGAGTACATGCGTTGGGTCAGGCATGCATTTTCTCAACAGTGATACGTGGAACACATCGTGAACTTTGGAGAGATTTGGCGGCATTGACAAACGGTATGCTATAGCCCCAATTTGTTATAGAATTTTGAAAGGTCTGATGTACCTGGGACTCAATTTACCTTTCTTACCGAAATGTATAACTCCCTTCCATAGAGATACCTTCAAGAAAACATGATCTACAACTTGAAATTCCAAATCCTTCCTTCAGTTATCGACATAGCTCTTCTGCCTATTTTGAGCTACATTGATGTGGTTTTGGATTAACTTTACCTTTTCCATCATTTCCTCCACCAGTTCTGGGCCTACACGTTTTCTCTCACCAACGTCATCCCAACAGGTTGGTTTGCAACATCTCTTTCTGTATAACGCTTCATATGGTGCCATCTGAATACTTGAATGGAAGCTATTGTTATAGGAAAATTCCACCAGAGGTAAATATTGATCCCACATACCCTGAAAGTCAAGTGAGCATGATCTCAACATGTCTTCTAAGGTTTGAATAGTTCGTTCTGATTGTCCATCTGTTTGAGGGTGGTAGGCAGTGCTCAATCGAAGTTCAGTATCCAAGGCCTTCTGAAGACTCTTCCATAATCTTGAAGTAAAACGGGGATCACGATTAGAAACAATCGATAGGGGTAGTACATGAAGTCTCACTACTTCATTAATATATATCCTTGCTAGACGTTCAAGTAATAAATCTTCCCTTATGGCAAGAAAATGTGCTGACTTGGTAAGACGGTCAACAATGACCCATATTGCATCATTCCTTCTAGGAGTCTTTGGTGGTCCCATGACAAATTCCATAGTGATATTATCTCATTTCCACTCAGGTATGGGAAGAGGTTGCATGAATCCTCCAGGCTATTTCCTTCCATATTTAACTTGTTGACAAACCATACATCTTGACACAAAATCAGAAATCTCCCTCTTCATGTTGTCCCACCAAAAATGTTCCTTCAAATCTCTATACATTTTGGTGCTCCCAGGGTGTATAGAGAAATTGGAACTATGAGCATCATCCAACAATTTCTTTTTTAGATCAAGTATATTGGGAACACAAAGTCTCTTCCAAAATTTCAAAATTCCATCTTCATACACAAAGTCACTCAATCTCCCATCATTCACAGATTTAATCTTATTTTGAAATTCTTCATCATCGGTCTGAGAAATCTTTATCCTTTCTAGTAAATGTGGTTTGGAAACCATTTGAAAAGGTATCGATGTTTCACCTTCCATGGTAATTCCCATATCCATCTTCACTAGATCCATGAAAATAGGATCCCTTTCAATTATCATCACGTTCAAAACTCCATGATCCTTTCTGCTTAAAGCATCTACCACCTTTTTTTCCTTCCCCGGGTGGTAGTGTATCATGAAATCATAATCCTTGAGTAGTTCAAGCCATCTTCTTTGCCTCATGTTAAGTTCTTTCTGTGAGAAAATATACTTCAAACTCTTATGATTGGTATATATCTCACAATTTTCACTATAGAGATAATGTCTCCATATCTTCAAAGAAACAATTACAGCAGCTAACTCAAGATCATGAGTAGGATAGTTTTTCTCATGAATTTTCAGTTGTCATGATGCATAGGCAATAACTCTATCATTCTTCATAAGGACACAACCAAGTCCTTTCTTTGATGCATCACTATAAATAACGAGCCCATCATTCCCCGATGGTAGAGTCAATATAAGAGCATTGACTAATCTTCTCTTCAGTTCTTCAAAACATTCTTCACACTCTTTTGTCCAAACAAATTTAACCCCTTTACGTGTGATCTTCATTAATGGGTTAGCCAACCAGGAAAAATTCTGGGTGAAATGTCGATAATAACCTGTTAAACCAATAAAATGGCGTACCTCAGTTATACTCGTTCGTGCTGGACATTCTTGGATTGCTCTTGTCTCAGAAGGATCAACTAAGATTCCATCCTTAGAGACAATATGGCCAAGAAAAGAAATTTCTTGAAGCCAGAATTCACACTTTCTAAACTTCCCATATGATTCATGTCTTCTTAGAGTCTTCAATATAATGCACAAGTGATTTTCATGATCATTGTAGATTTTGGAGTATACCAAGATATCATCAATAAATAACACTAAAAATTCATCAAGATATTCCTTCAAAACTATGTTAATTAGATCCATGAAATCAAAGGGTGCATTAGTCAGCCCAAAAGGCATTACTGTAAACTCGTAATGCCCATACCTGGTTCAAAATGTTGTATTCAGAATGTATTACTTCTTCACACACAACTAATGGTATCCAGATCTAAGGTATGTCTTTGAAAAGTATTGATCTCCATGCATTTGGTCAAATAAATCATCAATGCGAGGTAGGGGATACTTTTTCTTTATTGTTATAGCATTGATCTCCCTGTAGTCGATGCATAACCTCATAGATCCATCTTTATTTTTAACAAAAAGAATAGGGGCTCCCCATGGGGAAACACAAGGTAGAATAAATCCCTTATTACTCAATTCCTCTAGTTCTTTCTTTAGTTCAACTAATTCCACAGTGTCCATTCTATAAGGGATCTTCGATATAGGCCTTGATCCAGGAATTAAATCAATGGAAAACTCAACTTCTCGTTCTGGAGGATGTCTAGGTAAATCTTCTGAAAACACATCAACATATTATTTCACAATAGGTACATCCTCAATTTGAACATTCCTTTCCTCCCCCATAGTCATTTCATTCTCTTCTTCCTAAATAATTGAATTTAGTTGAGCTATAAGGGGTGGATCTAGATAAGAATTAGGTGGTGATGATTTTGATCTAAAGATAAGGTGTTCTGTATCATCATCATCAAAAATCGTAACCTCCTTCTTCTTACAATAAATATTTTCATCATGGTCCGGAATCCAATCCATACCGAGGATTATATCAAACTCAATCATAGGTATGAAGATGAGATCAGCGGATAAAGAATATTTATGTGCTCTAATGGGGACTGATTCACAAAACGTTGTTGCAATGACACTTCCCTTAGGAGTTTTAACTGATAACTCCCTTGTTAAATAAAATTGGAAATATCTAATTTTCTAAGAAAACTAGGAATATATGAAACAATGCGATGATCAGGAATCAAATAAATCATTTTCTAAACTTTAGGAAACCATTAAATTACCTACTACCACGTCGTTCAGAGCTTCTACCTCAGCAGTAGTGATAGCATAAGCTTGGCCTTGATCCCTTGGCCTTTTATGAGGTAAGTTCCCATGACACTTAGGACATTCATTTGCATAATGGCCCATATCTCTACAATTATAGCATTCCATGTTGAGAGAAACTCTCTTTCCCTTGAAATCATGAGTTTGGTGGCCTTTTTCAACACACTTGTAACAGACTCTCATTCCCTTCAAGAAAGTACAGGGTGTTTCTTCCCACATTTACTGCAGGATGGATAATCAACTTTTCCCTTCTTACCTTTATTTCCATTTCCAGAGTGGTCAGTAGATCTCTTCTTCTCTTTATTTTCCTTAAAGTCGTAAGACATAGTGAATTCTTTTTCTATATTGATATCACAGGAGACAATATCTTCGTACGATGAGAAAGATTGTGAGACTAATTCTCGACGGAGAAACAGTTTTAACCCATCAAAGAAATGATCAATCTTACTTCTTGGGTTACCTATATAATCTGATGCATGCCTCGCTAGCCTTGTAAAGTTATCCTCATACTTTGCGACATTCTCATCCTCCTTTTTCATAAGACTCGGAAATTGCTTTTCCATATCTGATCAATGGTCACAAGGAAAGTATTTTTCTAAGAAAATCTCTTTGAACTCCCTCCATTCCATATTTGATACTTCATCATCATCCTTTGTTTTTTGTATCAATGAAAACCATTGATCAGCATCTCCAGTGAGGCGATAAACTTCCATGATAACTTTTTCCCTTTCACTACTCCCCAAAGCCTAAAATATTTTCTCTAGGGAACCTATCCATTACTCAGATAATAATGGATTTGTACACCCATTAAATGTTGGCGGTTTCTGCCTCATGAAACGATCTAACATTGATCCTCCACGTTGTGGATCGGGGTGCTCCATACGGGTAAGGTTATTATTCATAACCTGAGTGAGTTATCCCAGTATGGCGATTAGCTAATCAGCACCAGTTGCATCACCAGCTCCACTATAATTATCTTGAGCAGGAGGGAAATCCATAGATGTAGTGAGTGCATTGATACTATTTCCATTCCTTCCACTAGGTTCCATTTATAAACAATGGCATGCAATAGATCAGTTTATGAATCAAAATACATAATTCCATACTTGTAAAACACTTAACATAAATTGAACTATTTGTGGATATAATCCATAATCATAAAAAAATGTTTTCTTTGAGGAATTATATACTCATAAACCCTTCATAATGGATTTTAAAGAAAATGATAATTATCCTAAGCATATCCCTTGGGAGTGTCGTAACCAAGAGTGCATCAAGGCCCGTTGTCATGCACCAGTTCCCGTTCGAGTCTATCTCAAAGTGGTTTTTTCGGGTTTTACCCCTAGGTACATCTGTGCCAGAGTTGCCTCTACCTGCTCGTATCTAGACAGGGATTTATTGCTCGTAAAACTCACAAAATCTCTACAATACCAAAATTCTTGGAAGTTTATACTAATCCTCAAAGTCTATCTTAGGGATATGTGATCTAATCAGAGTTTATCTAAATCTAGTTTCCATGGTTTGTACTAAACTTCCTCTGATACTAACTACAATGCCCCGACCCCAGTTACCTAGAGTTGGTGCATTATTACATAACATTGGCATAATCAAAAAAGATCAAGTCTCAAAAGACCGATTAGTTTAGTAGCCTTAGAAACACTAGATACATTTATAAAGTTTACATTACATCATAAAATGAAAACTACAACAACATAGTCTCCATAGTCCACACTCTTATCCCCTCATACTAT
Source organism: Viscum album (assembly GCA_963277665.1). Taxonomy (NCBI): domain Eukaryota; kingdom Viridiplantae; phylum Streptophyta; class Magnoliopsida; order Santalales; family Viscaceae; genus Viscum; species Viscum album. The sequence continues at coordinate 532,811,732 of OY728146.1, forward strand.
CCCTATAGGTCATTCATAAAATACTTCTTCACATCCTGTGAAAAATAAAACATAGAAAGGTGTGATCTCATATTCCTAGTAAGGATAAAAATATAGCAGAAACTTTCATAAATAAGAATAAACATTCAAGGCGGTGTATAACTAAAACAAAAGCCTTTTAAACTTGAACTTCAGTATAATATGGTAGAAATAAAATGAAATAGTTTCATTTACTTATTCACATGGATATTCTACTACTCAAATAATCACATGAAATATCAATAACCACTTTCATAATGATGGAATGCATAATTCCGGACTATCATAACCACGTAGCCAAGGCCTCGTGCCAAGACTACAAATAAGATTTTGTCAAGGACTCTTTCCAAGACACTAGTTTTTATCATGAGACCTACAGATTCATTGAGGAGCTATAGCAGGCTCCACCCGTCACTTATTAATTCCAATGCATTCCTCATGTGAACAGGTTTAAACATAACATAAACATTCGTATTAAAACTAGCATACGAAATGTCAATACTTTCTCCATAAACCATGAATGGTATAAAAATAACACATCCACAATCAAACATATCACAAAACCTTGAATACAATATGGAAGTTTTTTATCATAAAAAATTAACTTCAAATAAACTTAAAATCCATCAAAGGATGTTGACATAGATGAAATCAAAACTATTTGAGAGAAATATCTCTTTTTTAAATCATTTAAAAGTCACATAATCATAAAAGAAAACATTTACTTTAAAAATATTCTTATAATCCTGTAAGTGAAGCTTTGACAATTTTATAACGACGGAAAATATCCGCACCCACCGTATAAGTTAAAAAAAGACATTCTTACCTTAATTCTATCGAAAAGGTTAAAAAGGACCTTGTTTGGAAAACGATGGAAAGATTCCATTATAAACATCTTATAAAAATTAAAACAATGGTATAAATGATTTTAACCCATATTCTGTAAAATATTAATAATGTTTCGAAATACATTTTTAAGACATATGGATGTGGATGATAAATAGGTCCTAGTAGATAATTACGTATAAACAACCTCGGATAATGAAGAGATTGTGAAATAAACCCTTACCATGTAATTTTCCTTGGTTGAGGGTAGGTTAACCTCCTGTATAATGGAGAAATAATTGTTATTAAATTATACAATAATCATATATATTAATATGATATCATATATGATCTTTTAACATTGATTTGTTAATAATATCTTAGTATTATCATCGTTTCAGGTGTTAACTTACTCGTTTTCTTTTATATATTTTGTTACATAAGACATGTTTGTTTGGTATAGGTTGTATCTTATTCATATCCAGAATTATGTCAAATCCTTAAACATTATTTTTAATCATCAAATGAGAATTATAATTGCATGGATACGATGGGGAATGAATCTCATCGCGTTCGTGGAGACGACAGTCCGTACGTACGCACGAGCGACCATATCATTATTTTGATATTAAAATAATATATAATTGGTTGGTATATCATATATAAATAATCATTATCATGTTATATTTATTATTTACATCAATTACATATCATTATCATACCCATCTAAATAATAATGTTTTTGAATAACAATTACACCACGACGTGGAGACGGTAAGCCGTACGTATGCACGTATGGTGACATGTCATTCAAAGGATGGATAGAATACTGAATATGGTTGTACCATATTTATAATAACATCACAGTATATATAATATAATGGAGTTATTATTTTAGAGAGTAAATAACAAATAAATGAGAAGTTGAAGAAGAAAGGAACTTGAAAAAGGGTGGTGAAAACATTACCTATTCTTCGGGTTCTTCCTTTTGACTTGATCAAAAGGGCTCCTTAGGATGGCATTCTGATCAAAATAATGCCTCTAGGTTGAATTGATGGAAGTTTAGAGAGTATTTGGGCTGGTTTTGGATGAACCAAATGGCTTTGAATGTGTGAATAATTGCTTAGAAGTTGTGTTCTTTTATAAGGGGGAGGAGGGGCTCTTTAGGAAAAACTTAAAGTATTAATTTATAATAAATTTATTTTCGGTTTCTAATTTCTGAAAATATGATTATTAAAATTATAAGGTGGTTATGGGTTGAAATAAATTCAACCAATATATTTTAGACAGGTTTGGGTCATTATATTAACCTTATCTTTTAGTTTTAACTCTTAGTTAATTAGATTGACATTTACCATGTCACTTTGTATTTTTATATTATATAGTTAATAAACTTAATATATACATCCAAAAGACCCCAAAGTGGTCCATTAATAATACACCTATCATGATATAAGTAATTTGTCCGAATCTTAGATTTTTAGGAATATAATATCAATTAATAATATATTACTTGTTTTAAAAACTCATTTATGTCAATTTTGACAATATTTAATAATTGATTTTTGTTAACGTCTTAAAAACTTTATTAATTAGAAAAAATTCATTTAAGAAATCCTAACATGTCATATAAACAAATAAAATTATTTTATGGCATCAAAACTTTCAAATTATATTTATTTTAACTTTTATAATACCAATTATTTGATTCTTTCATTAATAAGGAAAATACTACATCACTATTGTGTCACAAATAAATTTAATTATTAAATGTCTAAAAATTATAAATAAAATACTATTATGTAGAAAATATTTTTATATTTCTAATTAATATTTATAGTCTAAAATATAACATATATAACTCTATGTAAAAATTGTTTTTCTAAAAGATATATGCTTATGTAATTTTTGTATTTACTTTTACTTAATTAATATAAAGTGTCCTTATCACCTACCAGTGGCTCTATGGGGTCCCAAAATCGACCCAAAGATTCCCATGGTCGGACATGTATCAACCAATAAGGTTAGGAAATGTTTTATGGTAATTTATTATTATTATTATATTATTTTTTTACCCTTATTTACCGGATTTACCCTTTAACCATGGTAAATATAATATTTACCGAAGTAATTATTCAAAATGTCTAAAAATAAAGGTTACCTATTTACAAAATTTGGAAATCCTGATTAAAAATATGGAATCCATTTTTCCAAATTCAAAATATAGAATTGGTAGAAATTAATTTAAAATTAATTCCCGCTGTCAAAACAAAAAGTGTTTTTTAAGAAATAATAACTATCGAAAGATTGATACTTGTTTATGTCCGGTTTAATTGTAAAATTATGTCCAATGACGAAAATTATATTAAATGGTAAAAATATATTCTAAATATACTTTAAAATCACTCAAATTCATAATTTATCACTATTAATTATTTTGATTAAAAAATTTGTTTTTAATTAAAATTTAGTAATTTTCACTATTCATCAAAATATAAAATTTATCCAAAAAGTACCAAAAATTCACCCTAGGATAATTTTGATATTCCAAATCCAAAAATGAAGTCCATTTTGGGAGATAAAATTTATATAATTTCAAAATGTGGGTATTACTATTCATAACGACTAGTTTGATTGTTCACGGTGTGTTAGAATCTCGAAATTGCGTACAATGCAAGCTATTGCATTATTCAAAGGAAAAAAAACGTGGAAGCTTGGGGTGTTACACATCAGCATAGATATAGTAATGGTAATTCCAAGTATACCAGGACTCCTCAGTAATGGAAATCTCAATAGGTTAATAAAGAATAGAGTGTGGTGAGTAAGGAGTTATATGGAACTGAGTAAGTGATTTTGGATGATCAATATGGACCATTGATTGTGAGAGCTATGATTATTTTAAATTCTAACAATATTCAAGCATTTTTTAATATGGTTTCATCCCATTCATTTATTGTTTCTTATTTTTTTGATCTTCTGGGTTTAAATTTGGAGATGATACCTTCTATTTTGAAACTTCGAACTCCTCTTGGTCAAAGATAATGTTGATCCTTTTTGTACAGATTATTTTCTATAATTATTGATAGATTTGACATGATATGGTATGTATATAGGATTGATATATATCTCTATGACATAATCCTGGGTATGGATTTGTTGATTATGTTCAAATATTGCATCAGTTATTATATGTGAATGTTTAGTTTTACGACTGAGAATGGTGTCAAGCATCACTTTAAAGGGGGAATGAATGTAAAGGAAGGTGTAATTGGATTGTTATCACCAGAAGTTGGAATAATATTGTACCATTTGGTAGCATTGATTTTGGCATCGATGGAAGTGATCATGAATAGCAGTTTTCTAGTGGTTATTGATCAGTTTCAGGATGTTTTTCCTAAAAATTTCTCAAGGTTTCCACCCATAGGAAAAATAGAGTATATAATTGATCTCCTTCTAGGGAAAGTCATATTTACCTTCTATCTTACTGAATGGAACCAAAAAAATTACAATAATTTAATGTATAGTTGCAATGAATATAAATAAAAGGGTTAATTCATCCTAGAACGTCTCTATGGGCAGTACTATTCTTGTTCATGAAAAAGGTATATAATATTATTTTCCTATGTATGGATTATAATAAGCCTAATCAAGTTACTATAAATAATAGATATCCACTTCCACACATTGATTATATGTTCCATCAATTAAGGGGAGCCATGTGGTTCTCAAAAATTGACATGCGATTAGTATATCACCAACAATGGGTTCAGAAAGAGGATATCACAATGATAGATTTCAAGAGTAGATATAACCATTAAGAGTATGTGGTTATTCCATTTGTTCTTATGAATGCACTAGAAGTATTTATAGAATTGGTTAATCATATATTTCAGAGATATCAGGATTCTTTATTGTGGTGTTTTTAGATTACATATTAGTGTATTCATGAACAAGGGATGAGAAGGAGAAACACTTAGACACAATGTTGGGACTTTTGCGGGATCATCATCTATATTCTAAAATATCAAAGTTTGATTTTTTTGGATATAAGAGGTATGTTTCCCTAGACATTTTATCTCTAAAAGAGGTTTTTCTATGGATCTAGAAAAGATAGAATTTTTTATCTCTTGGAAAGTGCCAAATAATTTCTTTGAGATACGCAGTTTCCTTGGTATAACTGGTTATTACTGATGTTTTTTTTTGTGATTTCTCACAACTAGCTTCCCCAATTATATATTTGACAAGGAAAAATTTTCCATTTCAATCTAATAATGTATGTAATAAGTCTTTTAAAGAGATTAAATTTCACCTTACAACATCACCAATCTTGATATTCTCAGAATCAAGATAAGAGTACAAGATGTATTTTGATGCTTCAGGATCTAGTTCGGGATGTGTTATCTTACTAGGAGATCATATTGTTTCTTATGGCTCATAGAAGTTATGGTTTCATGAGAATAACTACTCAACACATGATATGGAGTCAGTTTTTTTAGTACATGATTTGAAGATTTGGTTTCATTACCTATTTATTGAAAAAATCGCGATGTTTACTTATCATAAGAGCTTGAAACATATTTTCTCATTAAGGGATATGAATATGATACAAATAATATGGTTCAAGTATTTAAAAATGTCTAGTTTTGACTTGATGTATACATTGGGTAAATAGAAGTTTGGTGGAAAATGCATTAAGAAGAAATCTGTAAGGCCAATTAGAAAAAGAAGCTTTACCTCAGTGGTAGTTGATGTTGGTCATAACGATTTACCCTTGGATTATGAAGATCGTGACATTATTGTGGTTTTCATTCGATTTTCTTTGGTTCCTGATTTGGTTAAAATAGTTAAAGAGGCTCAAAAATATGATTCTGAATATGTTTCTATGAGGTCAAAACTCAATGTTTGGTAGACCATTGAGGGATGGAGACTGAATGGGAGTTCAGTTTTGTGGTTTCAAAATCAGATGGTTGTATCTATATATTATTAATAATAAATTCTTCTTGATTAATAACATTTTAGACAATGATTCATCATGGAGTAAAAAATATGTATAGGTCATTGAAAGCACAGTTTTGGTGGGTCGGCCTGGAAAGGAAGGTAGCTAAGTTTGTTCCAAGATGCCTCATCTGTCTATAGGTTATGGTATTGACCCAACTAACAGTAGGTATGTTTTAGTCATTACCTATTACTATTTGGAAATGGGTGAATATGTCCATGGATTTCATGATAGTTCTCCCAATGATGGTTCAGAAACACGATTCCCAATGGGTGATAGTGGATCAGCTCACAATGTCAGATCATTTCATTCCAATTCATGAATTTCATATGTAGGAGGACTTCTCTAAAAAATTTATCTGATAAGTGGTAAAGAGGAATGGTGTACTAGTTTTGATAGTATAGATCTTATATCTGAGGTTTATGTCTCATTTCTTTAAATCCTTATAGTAATCCCTTTGGACTTAGTTGATTATGAGTATGATGTATCATCCTTATATGGATGGGAAATCTGAAAAGATGATACAGATGTTAGAAGACATGTTTCTGGATTGTGTAATATATTTTGGTTTCTAATGGGAGGATCACTTATCATTAGAGGATTTCTCATATACCAAAATCTATTAGGCCTCAATACATATCGCTCCTTTTGAAGCATTTTATGGGCATCCCTTTCATTCTCCACTTTTTTGGGTGGAAATAGGTGAGACCTCAATAATTGGACCAACCCTTTTCCAATAGATAATAGATAAGATTCAGTTGATTAGGCAGAGGATGGGTATGGATCATAGTCATCATAAATCATATGTGGGTCATCATCGATGGTCATTGACATTCCAGGTGAGTGATCATGTGTTCTTGAGAATCTCTCTAAGGCTTTTGCATTGTCATTTTGGGATGAATGGAAAGGTATAACCTTGATAAATTGTCCCTTTTGAAATAATAGAATGGGTTAGTGAGGTAGAATATCATTTTTCATTGCCATCATAGTTAATTTTGGTGTATAATGTGTTTCATGTATCTTAGTTGAAGAAGTATCAGCCTGATCTTGGCCATGTGATTCGATGAGATCATATTGACCTAGAGCTGGATGGTTAATTGGTTCATATGCCGGTACAAATTTTGGATAGGAAAGATAAAGTCTTTAACAGGAAAAGAATTAATTTAATGCAATTTTTTTTGGCAACAGGTTCAGATTCAGGAAGAAACATGGGAATTGCATATGGAAATGGTCGAGTAATGGCCCAAACTCTTTCAGTTAAATGGTGTTTTTCTACTTTTCAAGGATGGAAAGGCCAATGTTGGGGATAATTTATCACCCCTAGTTTCAATTAATTTACTATTTATTTATGTATCTTAAGTATTTAATGTGTTTGGGTGAATCTTGGGATGGTTTGGAATAATTTTGGAATGTTTTTAGTTATTTTTGGAGGTGCACAGTTTGAGAACTGTTAGTAAAAATCATGAAACTCCTAAAAAACCATTAAAATAGAGGTAGTGGGCTCTTAGTAGGTTCATGGTTAGGAATAAAGTTTTTTCAAACCATGCTCTCAACTATAAGTAACTGTCTTTTTTGGGGAAAAAGGGATTTTCACGGTTAGCGCACGGTTTTCCTAACCTTGCATGGTTAACTTTTAGATCCTAAAAGTGTGTATCTCAATCAGTTTTACCCCTAAACCTCTCATTTTCACTTATTTACACCCTAAATCAATTTTTATTCCTCTAAGAGGATGTGGGGACTTTCCCCTTGAATCTAGTTATGATCTGTAAGAAAATATTGGTGCATTATAGGCTGGATTGCTTGATAAGACTCTGTTCTTGGTGGTTTTCCTTATATGTACTCTTCTTCCCAATATTAGATTCATGTATATTGTTTTTTCGGGATATAGTTATGAGTTTTTATGGAAATAATGATGATATATGTTTACGTTGATGTTATGGAATTAGATCTAAGGTAGTTTTTTGGGGATTCAAACCAGTTTTATTGAATAATCTATCTCATTCTTCATTTTTTGTCATAATTTTTCAGCTAGGTGGCTTCACTTTTAAATCCTTTATTATAACATGAAGTATTTATTTAAAATTTCTTTATTTTCATGATATTTATTGTGAAATTTTTGTGAAATGTTTGATGGAAACCATCTTTAGTTACGGTTTATGGAATTGTGATAATTTTTTATTTTAGTAGAAAGTGAAATTGGTAATATGATTTTAAAAAGTTGATTTTAAAATGGTGGTTTTGTTTTGATGCATGTAAAATTGGTTGGAATGCTTTTTCAATAAATGGTTTATTTTATTGAAATGGTTTGGAAAATATTATTTTGGCATGGCTGTTTGATTAAATGGTTAAGTGTTATTTGGGTGGTATTGAAACTGGTCGTGAAGTACCATCATTAAAGGGGCAGAGTATAAACATGAATTTATATTGTTAATAGAAACACTAATATTTTTTGGTTGAGTATGTGTGTGTGTTTGTGTGAAATGAAATGGATAATGACAAATTAAATTGTTAAATGGTTGGAATTACTTTTTTGGTTGCTTTCCTTTGAACTTTTTTGTATTTGTGAATTGTTTTGGTATGAAAACAATTTTTCTTATAAATTGTTTGGATTTATGTAAATTGTTTTAAAGTTTTTTATATAAAAAAATTATATAAATGTTCTAATATGTTCTATCATAGTTGCATGAGTAGGGAATTCATTTTGGGAAAACCTGATGACCTTCATTACTCACCCCCTACTTGGGAACTTTGGTGTTTTATAGATATTGTTTATCAGGACAAAGGTAAATGGAAATTATTGCATTTCTTTAGTGGTGCTTCATGATACTTGATCATGGATTGTGGAGTCAGATATTAGATCTTTTTGGGAGTTTTAGAGTCAGTTTCCTTGGATTATTTAAGCCTTGTTGGTTTTCTCTTCTGCTTTTTAGTTGATATTGGTTCTCCCTGGTACTATGATATAGTTTGGTTTGATTGTTATAATTTTATTTGTATAAATTTTTATCATGCATCATTGAGTATTTATTTGGTTATGGTGTTCATGGTATGTTTTTTTGATTCTCAAAGGGAAAATTGTCTCCCAACTTTATTGAAGCCTTCGAAATTTATTATCAGCCTTTAGTGTATTGGGGATGTTGCCTAAGGTCAAGTAATAACCTAATGCCTTATTAACCCAATGAGGAGAAGAGGGATACTATAGTATTCATCCCAACTACCTTTGGAATCCAATGAAAAATATATCAGAATGTCATATTGGTTTTAAATTATTCCCTCAGACTGACCATCTGTCTGAGGATGATATGCAGTCTTGAAACATAACTCTGTGTCCAGGGCATATTGAATACACTGCTAGAACATCATCATAAACCTCAGATGTTGATCAAACATTATGAAATTTATTACTCCATTCAACCTTACCTCTTATTTAATTTATATTCTTGCAATCTAATTAAGATAGACGATTTCTCTGATAGTGATGAAGTGCATTGACTTTGTAAGTAGATTGAATACAACCTATATAAAATTATACCCTTTAGAAATTTTGGGAAGTCCAGTGATAAAATCCTTTGTGATGTTTTCTCATTTATATTCTGGTATTGGTAACGGATATAACATCCCATTAGACTTTTGTATCTCATCCTTACCTTTCTAACATACCATGCATTGAGATAAAAAATCTGTGATATCTCTCTTCATTCCATCCCAACAGAAGTACTCTTTCAAACATCTATAAATCTATATGATTCCAGAATGAATAGAGAATGAATAACTATGAGATTGCTCTAAAAAACCTTCTTCAAATTTTGGATGGACTAAAAACATACACGGTTCTTAAACCATATCATTCCATCATGATAAAGGTTAAACTCATGAAAATTTATAGCCTTATTTAATATCTATACATCTTCCTTTTATGAATTTTTAATATTCTCTCGGATATATTGTTGAACATTAAATTAATCAAGAAAATGTTTCTCCCCTTCCTTCAAGATTTCCATATCCATCATTCAAAAATACAAAAATATTGGATCTTTTGTGATCCTCATAATGGATAAGCTAGCATACTCCATCAAACTCAAGGCATCTTCCACCATGTTTACTTTCATAGGGTGGTAACATATTGAGTAGTCATAATATTTAATCAGATCTAACCATATTCTCTAGAACATATTCCACTCATTCTGGGTGAATATATAATTTTAAATTTTATGATCATTATATATATCACAAGTTTCTTTATAAATATAAGGAATCCGTATTTTTAATGAAAATTTACCATAGCTAACTCAAAATCATGAGTTGGGTAATTTTTCTCATTAACCTTAAAATTTCCTGATTAATAATCTATAACCTTGTAATTATACATAAGAAAACATCCCAATCCCTTCTTGGATGCATAACTATAGATTACAAAACCTTATCCACTATAGTATAATATAAGTATAGGTATCCTAGCTAATATTCTCTTCAGTTCCTTGAAATTTTCCTCACACTCATATGTCTAGAGGAACTTAGCTTCCTTTTGAGTTAACTTGGTGAGTGGATTAGATAGTCATGAGAAATTATCCATAAGTCATTGATAGTATCCAGATAAACCAATAAAACTATAGGTCTCAATCACCATGGTTGGTATGGGACAAGACTAAATAGCCTTTGTCTTTAATGGATCTACTAAAACACCCTCTCTTGATATCATATGACCAAAAATGAAATATTTTTCATCCAAAATTCAAACATTTTAAATCATACATATTTTTTCTCCTTCCTTAGTGTCTTTAATACAATTATCAAGTGATCTTTATGCCTTTCCCTAATCTTTTAATAGATAATGATATCATCTATAAATACTACCATAAACTAATCAAGGTATTTTATAAAGTATCTATTCATTAAATACATGAAGATAATGAGGTAATTAGTAATAATGAATGGTATCACTATATATTCATATAGTCCATATCCTGTATGGAATTTTTTCTTACCTATATCCTCCTTCTTGAATTTCAATTGATGATATCCAAAATGAAGGTCAATCTTGGAAAATTATTGAGCTCCACAAAGTTGATCAAACAGGTCATCAATACGGAGAAGAGGATACTTGTTCTTAATTGTGATATTTTTCATCTCTAAATAATCAATCCTGATTTGAATTAATCCATCTTTTTTTAGAAAAATAATTGGTGCACCCCAAGGTGATAAACTTTATTGAATGAATTTCTCATCAAGGTTTTCCTGGAGTTGCTTCTTCAATTCAAGCAACTCAATCGAGGATATTCTATAGTGATTTTTTTGAAATTGGCATGGTACCGGTTATGAGTTATATGAAAAATTCAACTTCATTATTTTTTGGAATACTATGAAACTATTTTGGAAACACATAAAAAAATTTCCTCACAATAATAATATCATCAATTTCAAGTTTCTCCCAAACTATTTGAGATAAACACCCCATTTAAATGGGAGTTAAGACCCATACAATGTATTTGATCTCCATTAGAAGTTTTTACTTATCATCACAATGATATATTATCATAAGTTAGTTTGGAATATCAAATATAACTTTCTACTTCAAAAATTGATGTAGAATTTATGTTGAAAAATCCAAACAATGCCTATGATAACATCAAATTCAACCATAGGAAGAACAATAAAAATTTTAGGAAACTCATTTCCACAAATTCCATCCAAAGAGGAATCATAGACTTGATATATAATCATCGTACCATTATTGGTTTTCACTATTAATTCAACATCTAATCATTTGGGTGTAATCTTGATAACCTTACCAAATTCTTTAGATATAAAATAATGGGAAGTTCTACAGTCAAATAAGACATTAACAATTCTAGAGTGGATGGTAAGTATACCTTTCACAACATTGTTATCTTACCCCTTGTAATAAATAGCGATCACATGAGATTTCCCTTTGTATCTCAGCATAAGAGGTTTCTGATGCCAATCATCATCATTAACCATCTAATCTGGTCATTGGTTATCATAGTGACCATACACCTTTCATTATAAACATTGGAGTGTGGGTGGTGCATTATATAGAGATTTCTCTCTATTTATAACATTATCTAACTTCTTCATATCACTTCGATATTAGATTGCTCAATGACCTCCCCTTACATGCTTAAAATATTTACTAGTCTGCTTAAGACAATTTTTCCATGTTTATTCGCACACTTTGAGCATAAAGGAATGCTTATCTTCTTATCTCCGTGGTTTTTAAATTTTACTTTGAATTCCATTTTTATCTTCATATCAAAACCATGAGATTGATATGTAAATCTAACCTTCATTTCCACCTTAATAGCACATTGAACAATCTCTTCATAGCTATTAAAATATCTTATTTCTAACTCCCTTCATAGACATTATTTTAACTGAATGAATAATTGGTCAACCTTACATTCAGGTTGGATAATAATAAAAGAAGCTTAGCTCACAAGTCTTGTAAAATTTTCCTCATGGGAACCAATGGATTAATAATCATTTTTCTTTATCTCAAAGAACTACTTCTCTATATTTGTATGGATAATATGAGGAAAGTAATTATTGAAAAATAATTTCTTGAACTCATCCCAATCCATGCAGTCAATTTCATCATATTGCCGCATATTCAAGATAATATTACACCATCTATACACTTCACCTTCCAACCAAAAGGCATCCAAAATAAGTTTTTCATGTTTCAAACACTGGAGAATGGAAAATATATTTTCAGTGATGTTGATCCATTGTTCATCAAATAGTGGATCAAAAGGACAACTAAAAGAAGTTGGATGTTGCCTCATAAAAGAATCATCATAATATGGTTCCATACTTTATTCATTTTAAATTACATCATGATTCATATCTTGAGAAAGCTGTGTGAGGATAACAATGAGATTCTTCATTCCATCTCCCATAACATTTGGATGATCAGGAGGACAATCATTGCATGTTCTATTTCACTCATCATTAACACAATTCCTTTGGATTCAAACCATTGAATAAAACCCAAAAACATATTTTAAGAAACAATAATCATAGTGTGGAACCATATAATCATGGAAAATCACTTAAGGGATTCCTAAATCCTTACACATTATTTTTAATCAATAAACCCTTAGTTTTATCATAGTCCATTCATAGTCATCAGCTATTTAAATTATTCATGATTGTTCATAAAGAGTTTGTGAATTTCCAAATCATATCCCCTAAAAGTGTCAAAATAGGTTTGTATTAGGGATCATTTTTAGGAACCAAATGACTATCAAGTCTAGATCAATTCACCCTTTTCGAGTTATTATCCCTAGGTGGCACTATGCAGAGCCACATCTACTTGTTGTATCCAAACATGGATGTAATTTCTTAGAAACCACTCTCACTATGAAAAAATGTTAGTATAATATGGGGTTATAACCCCCTATAAACACATTAGAAATGGTTATGAGGAACCACCGCTAATGCTCCTACCTAGTTCAATTAGTGGTGGTTTTGAGAAACCTTCGTTAAAGTGAAGGAAAATTTAGCAGAAGTTATTTTAGAGGGGGTTTAAACCCTGTATAATTAATTTTCTAAATTTAGGGGCAGTTTCAACCACACTTAAATATAAATTTTTCTAATTATTATTATTTTAGTATTCAAGCTCCTCATCTCTCCAACTAGTTCCCTCAACCCCTTAAATCCTCTCTCCATATCTCTCCTCCAATTCACCTCCCTCCTGTCTTAGCACAACTGCACATGCGGAAACCATCCCCTCTTGTTCCCCCTTCTTACCTGTGGGTCTCCATAGATTCATGTCCCTACAATCCCACTTGAACATGTTTCCTCCCCCCCACCCTACCCCGAATGGATGCTAGTATAAACCCACTCTAATTATATCCAAACATGGATGTAATTTCTTGGAAACCACTCTCACTAAAAAAACAATGACTGTAATATAGGGGTTTGTTTTTTAGTTTAAAGGGGGTTATAACACCCTCTAAATGCATTAGTAATGGATATAAGTAACCACCAATAATGTGTCCACCTGGTATTATTAGATGTGGTTTGAAGAAATCTCTGGTAAAATTATGGAAAATTTAGAGATGTTTATTTTAGAGGGGGTTTAAACCACCCCTAATTTTTCACTAATTTCCAAGAAAATTCTATATTAGAGGGGGTTTAAACCCCCTCTAGTTAATTTAATAATTTTAACGGTGGTTTTAAACACACGCAAATGTAATTTTTCTTAATTATTTTTATGTTTTTAGTATTCATGCTCTTTGTCCCTCCCTCCAGTTCCCCCTACCCCTCGAATCCCCTCTCCATATATCCCCTTCTTTTCAACTACATTATATCCCACCTCAACCATGCATGTGGAAACCATCCCCTATTGTTCCTCCTTCTTTCATATGGGTCCCCAAAAACACATGTCCCTCCCATCCCCCTTGCACATGTTTCCTCCCCCATCCCCCCATGCATTCCCTCCTATATAAACACCCTATAATTTTTTCCTAATTTCCTAGAAACAAATAGATTAGTAGAGGTTTAAACCCCCTTTAATTAATTTAATTATTTTAGGCGTGGTTTTAACCACCCCTAAATGTAAATTTTCTTAATTTTTTTTGTATTCGCGCCCCTTGTCTCTCCCTCCAGTTCCCCCTACCCCTCAAATCCTCTCTCTATATCTCCCCACAAGTTCACCTCCATCCTATCCCACCTCAATCGTGCATGTAGAAACCATACTCTCTTGATCCCATTTATTACCTATGGGTCCCCAAAAATGTATGTCCCTCTTATCCCCCTTTCACCAGTTTCCTCTCCCCCCATGAATGCCTACCAATAATGTTCCCCCTAGTTTTGTTAGAAGAAGCTTTGAGAAACCTTGGGAAATGTGATGGAAAATTTAGTAGTAGTTATTTTATAGGGTGTTTAAACCCCCTCTAATTTTTCCCTAATTTCCCAGAAACTACTATATTAGTGGGGATTTAAACCCCCTCTAATTAATTTAATAATTTTATGGGTTATTTAAACCACCTATAAATTTATATTTTATTATTTATTATTATTATTTATGTATTCACACTCCTTATCTCTCCCTCCAGTTCCCCCAAACACCTCAAATCCTCTCTCCATATCTCCCATCCATTTCACCTCCCTCCTATCCCACCTCAACCACGCATGCAAAAACCATCCCCTTTTGTTCCCCCTTATTACACGTGGGTCCCCATAGACGCCCATCATTTCTATCCCCCTTGTACATGTTTACTCCCCCACCCCATGCATTCTTTCCAATATAAACCCCCTCAAATTTTTACCTAATTTCCTAGAAACGTCTAGATTGGAGGGGGTTTAAACCCCCTATGAATAATTTACTAATTTTATGGGCGGTTTCAACCACACCTAAATGTAAATTTTCTTAATTATTATTATTTTTTTAGTATTCATTCTCCTCGCATCTCCCTTCAACTCCCCATACCCCTTGAATCATATCTCCATATCACCCCTCCAATTCACCTCCCCCATATTCCACCTCAATCGCGCATGAAAAAACCATCCCCTATTGTTCCCCCTTCTTACTCATGGGTCCCCACAGGCGCATGTCCCTCCTATCCCCCTTGATACTCTTTCCTCCCCCATGTATTCCCTCTAGTATAAACCTACTATAATTATTCTCTAATTTCCAACAAACTAATAGATTAGAGGGGGTTTAAACCCCCTCTAATTAATTTAATAATTTATGGGTTATTTTAACCACCTCAAAATGTAAATTTTCTTAATTATTATTATTTTTTTCTATATTCACACTCCTCATCTATCCCTAAATTTCCCCCCAACCCTACCCCTTGAATCCTCTCTCCATATCTTCTATCCATTTCACCTCCCTCCAATATCACCTCAACCAAAAATGCGGAAACCATCCCTTCGTGTTCCCCCTTCTTACCAATAGGTCCCCACAAACGCATGTCACTCTCATCCCCATTGCACCTATTTCCTCCCACAAACTGTTATATTAGTGGTGGTTTAAACCCCCTCTAATTAATTTACTAATTTTCGGGGTGGTTTCAACCACCCCAAAATATAAATTTTCTTAATTATTATTTTTTTAGTATTTGCACTCCTCATCTCTCCCTCCTATTTCCCCCAACCCCTACCCCTTGAATCCTCTCTCTATATCTCTCATCCAGTTCACCTCCCACCAATCCTACCTCAATCGTGCATGTGGAAACCATCCCCTCTTGTTCCCCCTTCTTACCCATGGGTCCCCATAGATACATATCCCTCTTATTCCCCCTGCACCTATACCACCTCCCACATGTCCGCCAGTATAAACCTCCTATAATTTTTCCCTAATTTCCCAGAAACTACTCGATTAGTGGGGGTTTAAATCCCCTATTTTTAATTTACAAATTTTAAGGGTGGTTTCAACCACCCTTAAATATTAATTTTCTTAATTATTATTATTTTTTTAGTATTCACGCTCCTTGTCTCTCTCTCTAGTTCCCCCTACCCCTCAAATCCTCTCTCCATATATCCCCTCTAGTTTATCTTCTTCATATCCCATCTCAACTGCGCATGTAGAAACCATCCCCTCTTGTTCCTCCTTCATACACGCCGGTCCCCACAAACATTTTCCCCACCTATCCCCCTTGCACTTGTTTCCTCCCCCCCCCCATGCATGCCTGCCAGTATAAAATTTGCTTCTACAGGTATTCGAACCCCATCCAGTGGTATCACTGAGGGCCCATGACTTGTCCCAATAACCACTATGTCAATTTTAATATCATGTTATGATATACCCATTAGTATATTTATATATATTTGATTATTTATTCTAATAAACGTTATTTTCCTAATATATTTCAATACATTCAAATATATAAAATATATATATGTTTATATAAATTGATGTATTCATATTTATATTATGTATTTATATTATAATATATTTAAATCTCATGGGTCAATATAAATATCACTCTATATATTCAAATATACATATATATATATATATATACATATACAAATAAATTTATATGTATACACCTCAAAAATACAAATATATATTTATATATATATATATTATTTACTATATTTATATGCATATACAATTATATATATTCTATATTTTATATTAATATATTACCCATATATTTATATATTATTTATACTTACATGGTCAAAATAATATTTATATATATATAATACATATTTATATGAATAAAAATATATTTTATATATTTTATAAATACATTTATATTTATAAATATATATATATATATTATTTATATATGTATAAAATTTAATATATTTATAATATATTATATTTAATATACATACAATTAGTATAATATATGTTTAATTTAATTATTATATATATAATATAATCTTATATATATTCATGTAACATAATATAATATTTCTATATTGATTAAATTTTATTTATATTTATATAT
Source organism: Viscum album (assembly GCA_963277665.1). Lineage (NCBI taxonomy): Eukaryota > Viridiplantae > Streptophyta > Magnoliopsida > Santalales > Viscaceae > Viscum > Viscum album. Next base: position 532,829,000 of record OY728146.1, read on the forward strand.
AAATATATTTTACATATATAAATATATTTAGAGAAATATTTATATTCATATATATAGTTATATTTTGTATACAAATTTATATTTAATATATTAATTTAAATACTTATCTGTATATTAGTATACATTTATTTATTTATTTCTAAAAATTTACTTATATATTTATTTTTATACTTATTTTTATATTTATTTGTATATTTATTGGTATATATATAATATATTTATATATATATAATATTTATATATTTATTTGTGTGTGTATATATGTATGTATGCAATATATTACATATTTATGTATATAATTTAATTAATTTATATTATATATTATGCATACAAATTTATATAATATATAGATAATTATTTATGTAATAAATACATGTTTATTTATATGCATTTGTGTGTAAGTATCTATATAATCTATTATTATTATTATTATATAAATTATAAAAACTACATGGTTTTTATATGATACAATTTTTAAATAAATAATTTTTATGTATGTATTTATATAATATATTTAGGCTTTTATATTGTAATTAATATTATATTAAATACCATTTCAAATAAAAAAATATATATTAATGTACACATTATATAATTATATTTATGTATACATTTAAATATGATTAAACAATATCATATAAATATATTAATATATTATGTTTATATAATGTTTTTAAAGACATGAATATATTGTGTTTCAATTATATATATATATATATATATATTAAGGAATTTTTTTCTTTAAGAAAATAGGGGGTTGTGAACCACCACTAATATCGATGATTAGAAGTGGTTATGAACCCCGTCTAATATCTTAAATTCGAAAGGGTTCACAGCCCCCTATAATCACTTAAATTAGAGGGGGTTTGAAACCCCTTCTAATTTAAGAGATTAATGGGGGTTTTGAAGCCCCATTGTTTTTAAAAAACACAAATTCTATATTTTATATATATAAATACATGTATGTATGTATGTATGTATATCATCAAAAAATAATATATTATCAATGGTTTTGATATAACCTCCACTAAAATACAATTGAATATAAAAAAACGAGTAAACAATTTAGAGGCGGTTCAAATCTCCCTCTAAATTCAATGATTAGTGAGGGTTGTACATAACCCCATCTAATTCATATAGAAAATGATTTTAAAGGGATTTTTCTATAATCCCCTCTAAATAATTGTCGCTAATTTGATTTTTTTATAGTGTATCTATATCCATCACCAAAAATTCTTGGACATCTTTTTATACTTTGACTCCTCCTTAGACTTATCATTAGACATGTCCATAGGTATTTCACTAAATTTTCTCATCCTACTTTCCAAAGGTTATCTAAAACTTTCATATGTTACAAATAATAGCAAACCTTGATTTTAATAAATATATAATAAATCTTTTTAGATAAATATTCAATAAATTACTCAAACACATCCCTGAGGAACATAATAGTTTTGAGTCTTTGGACACTGGGTACAAAATCATCTAATTTTTTGAAAAATATTCAACATCCCCCATAAAGATCTTCCCCTTTCATACTCTTCACTAACATATGCTAATTACAACTCTTCTTCATAACGTGGATAAAATAAACATAAAAATAAGTGAGCTTAAATAGCTAGTAATGGTAAATAAGGGAGATATCCATATAGCATGATCATATGGGTATGAAAATATGATAATAACATTTTAAAACCATTCCCTTCATATCAATGATAAAAATATTGATTCATAGAATAAATATTTTTAGTTCTTAATACATGAATCATATAGAAATAAAAGAACATGAGCCATGGTAGCATAACATTAGCATAAGGAATAGAATTGTGACAAACACAAAAGCATAGAAAATCATTTCCATAATAGTAAAGTCTCACTTCCAAGGATATCATTTAGTAGTCAAGGTTCACTCCCAAGACCATCATAACAGACAAAGTCCATTATTGGATCAGGTTCAAACCCCATTCTAGTCCTTTCTGTCTAATGAGATATACATCTTTACCCACTTATCATGAACCAACCAGGGTACCCTAGTAGCCCAATAACCTAGATAGCTCTGAAATATCCCAAAGGTCATTCTTGATCCCCACGGCTTGGAAATTATCACCAGGCATCACACAACATGCAAGTGGGAATGATTTTTCCACCAACAATGTGTAAGAAATGAAAAAAGACAGCATGCATAACAAAAGAAACTCCACTAGGAGTAATGTACTAGAAGTCAACAAGGCATAAAATATCCCAAATCACAAAAAAAGTACTAAAATGGGAAAATAGACCCAAGGTATCAAAGCACACAACACACCAAGTCCAAATATCAACAGCTAGATCCACCTCCAAGAGGTCCATTCCCTTTACTAGAACCTGGAAGAAGAAATTCTACGAACACCCGAAGGCAAAAGTAGGGTGTGAACCTAAGCCCAGTAAGATACCACCAATAATTCCATAACAGATGACAAATATAGATTATCCAAAATAATGATTTCAATTTTAAAGATAAACATGTTTGGAAATTCAAAATCATTTTTTAAACAAAACATGTTGTAGATTTTCAAAATTATGGAAAATATATTCAAAGCACAGGCTTTACTTTACAAGAGATGGAATATTTCTATACAATGGATTAAGTAAAAAAATTATATAAAACACTTTATATAAATTCAAAATTCATGTAAAGCAGTTCCAATAAACATTGACATACATTTATATCTCAAATATAAATAAACAGGTGAGAACCATGGTCATCTGCCAAAAGGTACAATAGTATTAACCAGCTATAAGATTCCACACTCTCTATGTGAACTCAGAAAAATGTTTATACACACGTCCATATGAAATTGACCAAAGGATACTCATCACCAACCCATCAGGGATATGACCTGCCACAAGTATGTTATAGAACATTGTTTTGGCATACGGTGTATCCAAATAACTCACTAACTACCTAAGTATTGCATGTGATCTTACATGATGGGTGAAATATTTTAAGACTACTTAAAAATACAATCAATCCCATTCTTCCATTTCAAAAGTGCCAATTTCTTTCCATTTAAAACCAAAATAGGTTTTATTCAAAAACAATCCTTTTTACAAGATATAGCCACTGGGTTTCTATCAAATCATTTAAATCCATTTTCTTCAGTTTGAAATCCATTCAAAACCATTTCCATCATTAAAATATTTATTTCCAAAATTAAATTCATCAATTTAATTGAAAACGTTTCCATCAAAACTCCAATTTAAATTCAACAATTTAAATCATCCAAAATCTATAAACACACACCTCAATTCAATGGAATTGGGATTTTTCCAGATTCTCATGCCAAAACTAATTCAAATCTCTCAATTCAAAGGAATTTAATTTTATTACATCAATTGAAATAAAGTTAAGTAATTGAATTGAAGTAATAAGCTGAAATAAATCATTAAATACATGGATAATCAATTTGGTTAATCAGAATGGAGCCACCAACCTCAATGTCATCGATGTCAATGGAAAGGATAAACCACCCAATGTGGTTCAATATGGCTCCTCGTGACCTTTTTATCTTAAGCATTCGAAACACCAATGATCGACATTCTCCAAGGGTTCCTAGAACCAAAACATCTATTTTATTTCACAAGGAAGTAAAATATTAAATGTGATTGCATTTTCTATCTCCTAGATAATCTCCGATTTATCGTTTTATGTTAACAGATACAATCACTAGAAACATCCATAAGAATAATTATAAACCTCAGTTGATAATTATTTCCCTCTATTTTATTTCTCAAGGAAATAAAATATTACATGCGATTACATTTTTTTCTCTAATGGATAATCTATGGATTATCATTCTAAATTATCACATGTGATGATAATTTATCTCACCAGGATAAGTTTCAAAAACATATATATTATCACAAGAGATAATATTTATCTTTCATGGAAAATTTTCAGTTTATCATTAGATCAATGCATGTGCTCTCAATTATCCATGAGAATAATTATCTTTGATAAACTCAAAATTATTGTTTTAATAATATTAATAATTGACCTTTGAAAATCTCAAAATTATTGTCTCATAATTAGATTAATTATCCTTTAATAATATATGTAAAAATTATCTTTGATATTTCCATTAAATTTATCTTTGATAATTCTTTGAAATTATCATTCGATAATTCTTAATAATTATATTTTGATATATTCACAATATTTATCTTTTTAAATATTACATACGATAATCTAATAAACAAAATTTGATAAATTTATTTAAAAATTTCATTTGATAATCTGGTGGGATTATCATTAATAATTTTATGATATTATATTTTAAAAATTATGATAATCATCATTTGATAAAATACGTAATTATCCTAGGACAATTTTGATAATATTTATCATGTAATAATTACCTCATTACTTTTCTTTAATAAATTGAATAAAATTGTGCCAATAATTTCATGTAATTTTTCTTTGACAATTTTAATCAATTTATCAAGGGAAACCAAAAAGAATTTATCCATTCATAAATCATCTTTTATTCTTTCATTCAAAATTAACCATTCATTTTAATTTGAGAATAAAATAATAAAAATCAATAAAATTAAACAAAACAAAAATGATTAAAAACTTAAAACAAATAAAACATGGAAGATCCCTCATGCATGCCGCTTGAATAATAGGAGAGCCCTCGGCTCGATCTTGTTTGGATCAATCAAGGTTTATAGGTCAAGTGAAAATGGGATCTAGGTAGATCAGACTCGACTAACTCAACCAAAAGTCAAGGTAAAAAGGATCATTCATTTGAAGAACCCAAAAAAATGCAGCAATAAAACCCACAAACATTCATTTTAATTAATGTTTCACCCAAAAATTTATAGTGGAGTGTTTAAATCTAACTTATTAATGATTTGAAAGTTTAAACATGAAGTTCTCAGTCAGGATCCAAGTATCACTGAGAGGGGGAGGGGTGAATAAGTGATATCTTTTTGTTTTTATGTTTCCTTTTTTTCGAAACAACATTAACCTCCTATTAAAGAGTTTCTTACCAAATGAACACACACAACCACATGAACACAAGATTTACAAGGTTCACTACTCAACAGGAGTAGCTATATCCTTGATATGGTACCAAAATAATACAGTACCACACAATCCACTAGAAAACAATCCTTTTATGTAGAATACAATGAGTAGGATATACCCTTACACTCATGTAGCACTTCGATAACAATCCTAAAGTTTGTGTGCACCCTCTTAGCAAAAATAGGGAATTACAGTATCCCAGTGCTTCTTTACAATTGAACAGATCTATTCATTGAAGTACAAATCTTCACTTTCTTACCCACAAGCTGGTAAGAACTATCTTACGCATAGCTGAATACATGAGACGACCCAAAAGCTTTCGTGCACCCATTTAGGTGTCTTTCCCGCAACTTTTATGCCACGCACACAAGATTTTATTTTTTTCACGAAACACCTATCGCATGCAACTTTAATCTTGCACGCAACTCTCTTCTTGCGTGCAACTCAATTTCTTTCGCACACCCTCCTCTTCTTAATATTTTTCAGCACCTCAGAGCTCGGGATTTCTCTAAGTGTCGAGCTACAATGATGTGTAGGGTTCACCTCTTATTTATAGACTTATTTGACCCCTACATGAAAAAACCCCAATGTGTCGTGCAAGATCTCGATGCGTCGTGTAACACCCCGTTTGACATCACCTTTAGTGTGTAAGTATCTTTTGTGCCAACCTCATATTTCGTTCACTTCATTGAATCATTCGTGCACTTCATGCCTTTTCCATTTTTCAAAGTTTGGACCTCGAATTATGCCTTGCACGTAAGATTCCAAACTCCCTTCAATCTTGCATGCCAAAACCAATCTTGCGTGCAAAACCCCAATATTTCATGCAGACCTCTCCTTTTTCAAATTTTTATGTTCAGATCATGGAACTCCACTTGCGCACAACATACCAAGCCATAAGAACTTTCTATCCCCAGAAATCCAACGAAGAAGCCTTCCTGTCCAAAAAGACAAGGTCATTATTCTCTCATCAATTCCTCCCTCTCTCACGGCTCATGAGAATAAGAACCATGATTCCATAGCACACGAACCAGAGGTATCATCCTCCCATGAAGTACCTTGGTCTCAGATTCAACAACCCTGACTGGTCGTTCAATCACAAATAAAATAGGTTCCACTTCAAGATCACTTCAGCTCAAAATGTGAGATGGATCATAGAGATACTTTCACAGCTACGATGCATGGACACACATTATAAATCGACGTCATCTATGGTGGTAGTGCTTAATGGTAAGAAACTCTCCCTACAAGATCAACAATCTCGAAATTACCCATAAAATGAGGAGAAATCTTCCCTTTCCTCCTAAGTCATCGATGACCCAACCGGGGTGAAACCTTCAAGAATACATGGTCACCAAAATTGCTACTTCAAGTAGTAGAACATCTTAGTGATTCCTAGAAGCACAACGCTTTGTTAAAAAAGTCAATCCCATATTATATCCTTCCTTGTCACTAATGGTGAAATATAATAGTTTTGATAACATAGAACACCCTCTTTAGAGAACGAAAAATGGGAATCAGTCTCCCCACCATAACGATTCTCTAATGATTACAGAATTCTTCAATAATCTTTTTTTCTTGAAGAATCATCTCAAGAAGAGAAGATTTCAAAGAACCATTGTCTTTCCTGGAAAAGAGAACCAGCGTCGCCCAAGGTGAAACACTTGGGTAAATAAAGGCATTCTCAAGACGATAATCCAACTGGGACATTAGTTCTTTCAGTTCAACTTGATCCATTTGGTAAGAGGGAAAAGTAACTAGTTGAGTACCAGACATTAAGTCAATATAAAACTCAACCTCTCTAACTAGTATAAAACTAGATAAGTTAAAAGGAAACACGTTGGGAAAACTCAACAATTAATGGAGGGATATCACCACTCATTGAATCTCACTCCTAATCAAAAGTAAACACTGATATCACTTTCCCCAATTTCGGATAAGAAGGTATGGCTCTGCTCGACCTTGAGTTACAATCTTCTTGAAGGATAAGAGGCACACCATTATGTGTAGTAATATATACCCATCTAAGATAAAAATCATTCTGGGATTTATTGGTAACAATCCAATCCATCCCGAATATGATGTTAATTGATTTCATATCAAGTGCCCTAAAAATACAATCAATTTTGACAACAGATAGAGAGAATACACAAGAGGGATTACGGAGACCCTACTCTCTCTTTGGACAAGGATCTGCTTCCTATGGAGACTCTTCCACTACGTGAAGAAGCTTCATTCTGGATGCATGTGGTTAGAACCCTTTTTTACTTAAATAATTTGATTGCACCATAGTTTTTTAAGGTGTTGAAGATCTCATTCCACTTAATAGAGTGTGAAAGTTGTGGAATGACTTCTATATATTCCCCAAACGTCCGTAGGAGACACAATTCTTTCAGCCTACTCAATCTTGAAAAACTCCACATCTTTAACCAACACCATTGACTCTGGATAGAACTATTCAGTGAAAATAACCTTTAAGTCCTTCCAATATAAGCCCTCATATTTCTTTGTCGTCACTATTGTGGTGCACCATCTCTTTCTTTGTCCCTCCAACACGAAGGTGGAACACTTTTCCTTGATCTCGTTCAGTGTCTACAAAAACACAAATAGAACTTCTATCCTGTCAAACCATTCCTCATCATGTTGAGGATCAGTGGAACCTTTGAAAACTAGTGGTTTTTGGTGAAAGAACTCTTGAGAAAAAAATTCTAAGAGCACCCCCCTATGTTCTACAGTTGGAGCCTGAATGAGGACTAGAGGTGGTTCCTATCCCATAGGATAGACAGTGCACACAATCACCTCAACAAGGCTCAGGTCCACTAGAGGATTCTCTCACTGATATTCAGATGTATCCCCTTACTAGTTATGATTCACACATATTCTCGGAGGAATGATGTTACACAACATAATCAGACAATAAAGAAGACATTATATTAGCACTCGGCCTAAGTAACGAGAGAAATTATTCTAAACAGAAGGGACAACCAAATTCGGATTTCACTCAATCCAAATCACAATAGGGAAAAGACTGGATCTACACCACAAGACGTCTTTACCTAACCATACTTGGTGAATTAAGGTTCATTGAGGTGAGAGTTGGCTAGGCACTGAATCGCAACTACATCCTAAGTCCCAACAAGAACACTCAAATTCATACTATCATCAAGGTAAGATGATTAACCTCCCGTTGATACCATTTTGTCATGAACCAAACCTGGTAGCCTGATAAATGAGTTGTTCCTGACATAGCCTGAAGGGAATTCTCAATACCCATGGGTTTGAAACTAGCACCTGGAATCACACAACATGCAAGTGGGAACGATTTTTTCACCAAAAATGCGGAAGAAAAGAAACAAGATAGTATGCATAACAAATGAACTCCACTGTGAGTAATGTACCAGAAGTAAACAAGTCATAAACCATCCTAAATCACCACAACCGAAGTACTAAAATAGTAAAACATCCCCAAGGTCTCTAAGGACACAACTCACCAACACCAAAGCTCAAAAGCTAGATCCACCTCTAAGAAGTTTATTCCCATTTCTCGATCCTGGAAGAAGAAAGTCTACAAATACCTGAAGGAAAAAGTAGTGTGTGAGCCTAATCCCAATAGGATACCACCAATAATTTCATTACAATTTCCAAATATAGATTATCCATGGTAATGATTTCAATTTTTAAAGATAAACAGGTTTGGAAATTCAAAAGCATTTTTAAACAAAACATGTTGTACATTTTCAAAATGATGGAAAATACATTCAAAGCACCAGATTTACTTTACAAGATATGGAATATTTATAAACAATGGATTAAGTAAAATATTTCTATAAAATAGTTTATATAAATTCAAAGGGCATGTAAAGTAGTTCCAAAAAATATTGACATACATTTATATCTCAAAAAATAATAAACAAGCGAGAAACATGATCATCTGCCAAAAGGTAGCATAGTATTAACCAGTTATAGTATTCCACACTCTCTATGTGAACTCAGAAAAATGTGTATACACATATCCTTATGAAATTGTACAAAGGATACTCATCACCAACCCATTGGGGATGTGACCCACTGCAAGTATGTTTTAGAATGTTGTCGTAGCAAAGAGTATATTCAAATAACTCACTAACTACCTAAGGCTTACACGTTCTCTTACATGATGGGTAAACTATTTTAAGACTACTTAAAAATACAATCAATCCCATTCTTTCATTTCAATAGTTATAATTTATTTCCATTTAAAACCAAAATAGGTTTTATTCAAAAACATTCTTTTTTTTACAAGATATAACCATTGGGTTTCTATCAAATCATTTTAAGCCATTTTATCCAATTTGAAATCCATTAAAAACCAATTTCATCATTACACAATTCATTTCCACAATTAAATTCAAAAATATTTATTGAGAAATTTTCCATCAAAAATCCAATTTAAATTCTACAATTTAAATAATCTAATTTACCTAAACACACACCTCAATTCAATGGAATTGTGGGTTTTCCAGATTCTCATGCCAAAACCAATTCAATTCTCCCAATTCAAATGAATTGAATTTTATGACATCAATTGAAAGAAATTTAAGTAATTGAACTTAAATCAATAGTTGAAATAAATAAAGCAATACAACGATAATCAATTTGGCTAATCAGAATGGAACTGCCTACCTCAAGGTCATCGATGTCAGCGACAAGGATAAACCACCCAATGTGGTGCAATATTCCGCATCATGACCTTATTATCATAAGCATCAAAACACTACTTATCAATGTTTTTCAAGGGTTCCTAGAACCAAAACAACTATTTATTTCACAAGGAAGTAAAATATTACATGTGATTAAATTTTCCCTCTCCTAGATAATCTCTGGATTATCATTTTACGTTAATGCATACAATCACAAGTAATATCCATAAGAATAATTATAAACCTCATTTGATAATTATATCCCTCTATTTTATTTCTAAATGAAATAAAATATTACATGCGATTACAATTTGTCTCCCCTAGATAATCCATGGATTATCATTTTAAATTATCAGATGGGATGATAATTTATCTCACCAGGATAAGTTTCAAAAACATATATATTATCACATGCGATAATATTTATCCTTCATCGAAAATTTTTAGTTTATCATTAGATCAACACATGCACTCAAAATTATCTATCAAAATAATTATCATTGATAAACTAAAAATTATCATTTTAATAATATTAATAATTGACCTTTGATAATCAAAAAATTATCTTTTGATAGATTAATTATCCTTTGATAATATATGTAATAAATATCTTTGATATTTCCATGAAATTGATCTTTGATAATTCATTGCAAATATCATTTGATAATTCTTAACAATTATCTTTTGATATATTCACAATATTTATCTTTTGAAATATTACATACGATAATATGATAAACAACATTTGATAAATTTATTTAAAATTTTCATTTGATAATCTGGTGGGATTATCATTGATTATATTATGATATTATCTTTTAAAAATTATAAAAATCTCCCTTTGATAAAACATGTAATTATGCTATGATAATTTTGATAATATGTATCAAGTAATAATTACCTCATAACTGTTCTTTAACAAATTGAATAAAATTGTCCTAATAATTTCATGTAATTTTTATTTGATAATTTTAATAAATTTCTCAATAGAAATCAAATGGAATTTATCCATTCATAAATCATGTTTTATTTTTTCATTCATAATAAACCATTCTTTTTAATTTAATAATAAAATAATACAAATTAATTAAATTAAACAAAAGGAAAATGATTAAAAAATAAAACAAATAAAACCTGGAGGATCCCTCATGCACACCGCATGAAGAAGAGGGGATACCTTGGATCGATCTTGTTTGGATCGATCAAGGTTTACAGGTCAAGAAAAAAGGGGATCTAAATAGATTAGACTTGACCAAATCAACCAACAGCCAAGTTAAAAAGGATCATTCATTGGAAGAACCCAAAAAAACATTGCAATAAAACCCCTAATTAAAACATTCATTTCAATCATTGTTTCACCTGAAAATTTGTGGTGGAGTGTTTAAATCTGACTTATTAATGATTTGGAAGTTTAAATAAGGTTTCAAATGGTCCAAATAAATTTTTTGAAACTTCTAGGGCATTACAAATGGTGGTGTGGCGTGTTGTGGGGGGAGAAGGTGAACAATGCCTTTTTTTATAACCAATATTTTAATTATTTAATATAAAAATTAAATTCCACCAAACATCCATTTAGAAGTAAACTTATACCCTGTCTAGGGTAAACACCTTGTTCTGGACACAATGGTGGTCTCTGATTTCTCATAGGATACACCGTTTGAGAGATATTAATGAATTATTAATTAAAAATAGGAATAATTAATTAATTAAAATAAAAATTGTTATTTTTGTGAGTGAGGCGTCCAAATACCAGACGCTAACAAATGTTATACCCCATATAGGCTAAACCCCTGATTCTAGACCCATTGGTAGTTTTATATTTCCCATACGATGAACCGTGTGAGAGATATTTAATTATTTTTCATAAATAATATATTTAATATTATTTAATATCTTTATCTCATGACAGAGACATCCAAATGTCTGGAACCTTCGAATATTATACACATTTTAGGGTAAACACCATATTTTGGACATAATAGTGTTCTCAGATTTCTCAAACTCCACAACGTTTTGGTGTTAATTAAATATTTTGAATAAAAAGTGCAAACTTAATATATTCTATTTAATAATTTTATTCTGTCTTTGCCAAAATTTTATGGACCTCAGAAACTCATACTTACTCAGTATTTAACTCAGAAAATATTTAATTGAATATTATGGAGTGTTAATTAATAATTTTACCATTCCACGATGTGTTTAACAAAAACAAAACTTTTCACTGATAAACCATTTTTTCCCATTTAACTTTAGATATTAATAATTTAATAGAAGAGGGTTTATCAATACCTGAATCAATAATGGGATGTTACAACCTCCCCACCAAAGGAACTTTCTATCCCCAAAAATCCTACGAAGAAGCCACCACATCAAAAAATACAAGGTCATTGTTCTCTTATCAGTGCCTCCCTCCATAAAATATCATGAGAATCAGAACCATACATCCATAGCACACGAACCAGAGGTATCGTCCTCCCATGAAGTACCTTGGTCTCAGAGTCAACAACCATGACTGGTCATTCAGTCATAGATAAAACAGGTTCCACTTCAATATCACTTTAGCTCAAAAAGTAAGATGGATCGAAGAGATACTTTCATAGTTGTGATGCATGGAAACACATTGTAATTCAATGTCATCTGCGGTGGTAGTGATTAATGGTAAGAAACTATCACCACCTGATCAAAAATATCGAAGGGCCCCATAAAATGAGGAGAAATATTCCCTTTCCTCTCAAGTCGTCGATGACCCAACCGGGGTGAAATCTTCAAGAATACATGGTCACCAAAACTGCTGCTTCAAGTCGTATAATGTCTTAGTTCTCCTTGGATGCACAACCCATTGGTAAAAAAGGAAATCCCCTATTATAGCCTTCCTTGTCATTAATGTTGAAACATAACAGTTTCGATAACACAGAAGACCCTCTTTGTAGAACGACCACAGATCATCAGTTTCCCCACCATAAAGAGAGTCTCTAATGCTTACAAAATTCATCAATAATCTTTTTTTTTCTGAAGAATCATCTCAATAATAGAATATGTCTGAGAACCATTATCTTTCATCGCGAAGAGAACTGGTTTCGCCCAAGGTGACACACTTGGGTGAATAAATGAATTCTCAATAAGATCATCCAACTGGGACATTAGTTATTTTAGTTCAAATAGATTCATTCGGTAAGAGGGAAAAGTAAATGGTTGATTACTAGACATTAAGTCGATAGAAAACTCAACCTCCCTTGCCGGTATAAAACCAGAGAAGTTATAAGGAAACATTTCGGGAAAACTCAACGATGACTGGAGAGAGATCACCACTCATTTAATCTCTCTCCAAATCAAAAGTAAAACCTAATATCACTCTCCCCAAATCCAGATAAGAATGTTCGACTCTGCTCAACCTTGGGTCACATTCTTTTTGAAGGATTAGAGGCACACCACTGGGTGTAGTAATGTAGACCTGTTGAAGATAACAATCATTCTGGTCTTTATTGGTAATGAGACAATCCATCCCGAATATGATGTTAAGATATTTAATGTTGAGTACCAAAAAAACTCTAAGAAAGTTTGACAACTGATAGAGAGAAGACACAAGAGGGATTATGGAGACCCTACACTCTCTTTATACAAAAGGGTATAGTAATATCCATTTCAAAAGATAAAATCTTCATAGGATGATTAAGAATATTAATAGTATGTGTTGAAATAGACAATTGAGATGTACTAGTATCAAAAAGAGTAGTCACTAATGACAAATCTATAGTAATTGTACCACTCACAGTCATTGGACCGATATCTACTTCCTCTAGAGACTCTTCCACTGTGTGAAGAAGCTTCATTCTGGATGCCTGTGGATAGAACCCTTTTGTACGTGAAGAATTTGATTTCCCTACAGTTTTTGAAGGTGTTGATGATCTCGTGTTGCAACATGGAGTGGTAAAGTTGTGGAATAACTTGTACAAGTTCCCCAAACATCCGTAGAAGCCACAATTCTATCAGCCTACTCAAGCTTGAAAAACTCCACATCTTTTACCAACACCATTGACTCTGGTTAGAAATATTAAGTAAAAATAACCATGAAGTACTTCCAATATATGATCTCATGTTTCTTTTCCATCACTTTTGTGTCTCACCAACTTATTTTTGGTCCCTCCAACATGAAGGTGGCACACTTCACATTGATCTCATTCGGTATCTACAAGAAGTCAAACAGAAGTTCTATCATTCCCAACCATTCCTCAGCATGTTGAGGATTAGTGGATCTTTTTAAAACTAGTGGTTTCTCATGAAAGAACTCTTGAGAAAAAAATCTAAGAGAACCCTGAGGTTCCATAGATAGAGCCTGAATGAGGACTAAAGGTGTTTCCTATCCCAGAGCTTGGGTAGTACGCACAATCACCTCAACTAGACTCAGGTCCACTGGAGGATTTTCTCACTGATGTTTAGCAGTATCCCCTTCCTGGATCCAATTTACACATCTTCTTGGAGTCATGATGTTACACAACATCAGCAGACAATAAGGAAGACATTAGATTAACACTCGAACTGAGTAATAAGAGAAATTATTCTCAACAGAAGGAACATACAAGATTTTGATTTCACTCTATCCAAATCCCAATAGGTAAAGGATAGGAACTACACCATAAGATGTCCTTATATGACCATCCCTAGTGACTTAAAGTTCATTGCGGTGAGATCTGTCCAAGAACTCAATCACAACTACCACCTAAGTCTTGATAAGAATGATCAAATGCATACTATCATCAGGGAAATATTCTTAACCTCCCTTCGATACTATTTTCTCATGAACCAACCCAAATACCCTGGAAACCCGATAACCAAGCCAACCTTGACATAGCCCAAAGGGAGTTCCCGATCCCCACAGGTAGGTAACTACCACCTGGAAACACACAACATGCAAGTGGGAAGGATTTTTCCACCGACAATGCGGAAGAAAAGAAACAAGACACGATGCATAACAAAAGAAACTCCACTAGGAGTAATGTACTAGAAGTCAAAAAGGAATAAACCATCCCAAATCACCACAACCAAAGTACTAAAATAGGAAACCAACCTCAAGGTCTCTAAGGACACAACTCACCAAGATCAAAGCACAATAGCTGGATCCACCTCCAAGAGATCCATTCCATTTGCTCGATCACGAAAGAAGAAAGTGTACAAACACCTGAAGGAAAAATTATGGTGTGAGCCTAATCCCAGTAGGATACCACCAATAATTTCATAACAGATTCTAAATATAGATTATCCAAAGTAATGATTTCAATTTTTAATGATAAACATGTTTGGAAATTCAAGATCATTTTTAAACAAAACATGTTGTACATTTTCAAAATGATGGAAAATACATTCAAAGAATATGTTTTACTTTACAAGAGATAGAATATTTCTAAATAATGTCTTGAGTAAAACATATATATATAATATTTTATATAAATTCAACGGGAATGTAAAGAAATTCCAACAAACATTGGCATACATTTATATCTCAAATATAAACAAAAAAGTGGGTAACATGGTCATATTCCAAAAGGTAAAATAGTATTAATAAGCTATAGGATTTCATACTCTCCATGTGAACTCAAAAAAATATTTATACACACATCCCTATGACATTGACCAAAGGATACTCGTCACCAACCCATTAGGGATGTGACCCACTACAAGTATGTTTTAGAATGTTGTCGTATCATATAGTGTATCCAAATAGCTCACTAACTACCTAAGGATTTAATGTGCTCTTACATGGTGGGTGAACTATTTTAAGACTGCTTAAAAATACTATCAATCTCATTCTTTCTTTTCAAAAGTGCCAATTTCTTTCCATTTAAAACCAAAATAGGTTTTATTAAAAACATGATTTTTTACTATATATAACCACTGGGTTTCTATCAAATCGTTTTAATCCATTTTCTACAGTTTGAAATCCATTCAAAACCAATTCCATCATTAAAAAATTCATTTACACAATTAAATTCAACAATTTAATTGAAAACATTTCCATCAAAACTCTAATTTGAATTCAATAATTTAAATCATCTAAATTCCATAAACACACACCTCAATTCAATATAATTGGGGGGTTTTACATAATCTCATGGAAAAACCAATTTAAATCTCCAAATTCAAAGGAATTGAATTTTATTACATCAATTGAAATAAATTTATTTAATTGAATTTAAATCAACTGTTGAAATAAATCAAGAAATACAAGGATAATCAATTTGGCTAATCAGAACAGAACCACCTACCTCAAGGTCGTCAATTGTAAGGGAAAGGATAAACAATCCAATGTGGTTAAATATGCCTCCAAATGACCTTATTATAATAAGTGTCTAATCACCGATGCTTGAAATTCATCAAGGGTTCCTAGAACCAAAACATCTATTTTATTTCACAAGGAAGTAAAACATTACATGTAATTACATTTTCTATCTCCTGGATAATCTTTGGATTATATTTTTATGTTACAAGAAATATCCATAAGAATAATTATAAACCTAAGTTGATAATTATATACCTCAATTTTATTTCTCAAGGAAATAAAATATTACATGCGATTACATTTTGTCACTCCTGGATAATCTTTGGATTATCATTTTAAATTATCACATGTGATGATAATTTATCTCACCAGGATAAGTTTCAAAAACATATATATTATCACATGCTATAATATTTATCTTTCATGGAAATTTTTCAGTTTATTATTAGATCAATTCTTGTGCTCGCGATTATATATCATAATAATTATCTTTGATAAAATTACAATTATCATTTAAATAATATTAATAATTGACATTTGATAATATCAAAATTATCGTCTGATAATTAGACTAATTATCCTTTGATAATATATGTAAACATTATCTTTGATATTTCCATGAAATTGATCTTAGATAATTCATAGCAATTATAATTTGATAATTCTTAACAATTATCTTTTGATATATTCACAACATTTATCTTTTGAAATATTACATACTATAATATGATAAACAACATTTGATAAATTTATTTAAAATTTTCATTTGATAATCTAGTGGGATTATCATTGATAATATTATGATATTATCTTTTAAAAATTATGACAATATTCCTTTGATGAAACACATATTTATCATATGATAATCTTGATAATATTTATCAAGTAATAATTACCTCATAACTATTCTTTAAAAAAATGAATAAAATTGTCCCGATAATTTCATGTAATTTTTCTTTGATAATTTTATTCAATTTTTCAATTGAAACAAAATTTAATTTATCCTTTCATAAATCATGTTTTATTCTTTCATTAAAAATTATCCATTCTTTTTAATTTGACACAAAATAATACAAATGAATAAAATTCAACAAAAGAAAAATGATTAAAAAAATAAAACAAATAAAACTTGGAAGATCCCTCACGCACACCACACGAAGAAGAGGGGAGCCTTTGGATAGATATTATTTGGATCAATCAAGTTTTATAGGTCATGCAAAAAGGGGATCTAGGTAGATCAGACTCAACCAACTCAACCAATAACCATGTTAAAAAGGATCATTCATTTGAAGAACCCAAAAAAATGCAGCAATAAAACCCCCAATTAAAACATTCATTGTAATCAATGTTTCACCCAAAAATTTATGGAGGATTATTTAAATCCGAATTATTAATGAGTTGCAAGTTTAAATAGGGTTAAAAACGGTGTAAATCAATGTTTTGTAACTTATGTGGCATTACAAATGCTGGTGTGGCATGTTGTTGAGGGAGAACATGAACAATACCTTTTTTTATAACCAATATTTTAATTATTTAATATAAAAATTAAATGACACAAAACATCCGTTGCGAATTAAACTTATACCCCATCTAGGTTAAACACCTCATTCCGAACCCAACGGTGGTATCATATTTCTCATAGGATGCACTGTTTGAGAGATGTTAATGATTTATTAATTAAAAATCAGAATAATTAATTAATTAAAATAAAAAGTGTTATTTTTTCAAGCGAGGCATCCAAACTCTCGACACTTACAAATGTTATACCTCTTCTATGGTAAACCACTAATTATGGACCCATCAATGGTCTCGGATTTCCCATATGATACACCATTTGAGAGATATTTAATTATTTTTCATAAATAATATATTAAATATTATTTAATAACTTTATCTCACAAGCAAGACATCCAAATGTCCAAATCCTTCGAATTTTATACCTCTTCTATGGTAAACACTATATTTTTCACATAACAGTGGTCTCATATTTCTAAAATGACACATCATTTTGGAGTTATTTAAATATTTTGAATAAAAAGTGCACACTTAATATATTCTATTTAATAATTTTATTCTGTCTTCGATGAGCATTTGTGATCCCTAAAAATTCATACTTACTCAGTATTTAACTCAGAAAATATTTAATTGAATATTATGGAGTGTTAATTGGGTGTTTTACCATTCTAAGATGTTTTTAGAAAAAATGCAACTTTTTACTAATAAATCATTTTCCCATTTAACGTAAGATGTTAATAATTTAATAGAATAGCGTTCATAAATACCTAAAACATTACTGAGATGTTACACCAATGCATTAGAGAGAGATATAGATCTCACCCTTCTCATAATTAAAATCATTTATATGTGTGTCACAAGATCATAAAAATTTCTTCGTATCATAAACCTTGAAATAAATTTTTTTTCATAATCATTTCATCATATCATAACCTTTATAAAAGATACATCCATAATTATTTCATTATTTCATCATAGAATCACCCATGAAAATAAATTAGTTTCATAATCATTTCATCATGGTATAACCCATGGAATAGAAATGGGTTTCATAAACAAAAACCATTCAGAGAAAGAATAAAAATGTTCTCATTGTTTCATATCCCCAATAAAGCATAAGTATCATTAAAGGATGTTATATTATATGGAATTTTTTTTGGAAATATCACTTGGAGTATTTCCTGAGGAAAATATCCTTTCTTTGAAAATAATTTTTTTAAATTAAAAAAAATATTTTGTAAATCATTTTATTTGAAAATAACCTTGAAAATTTTATAAAAAATCATTAAAAGTCATTTAAAACATTTCTTGAGGAAAATATCATCTCCCCTTTGAAAACCACTTTTTAAAACATAAAACATTTTCAAAATCCTTTTCATTTTCAAATAATACATTTAAAATATAAAAAATTTCCAAATATTAAGGAAAGAATTTTCTTTTAAAATAAATTTTAAAAATTTAAGTTAATCTTTAAATTATCAAGTGGTCATGATAGATGGAATAATTTTTATGTCATGCATGTTAAAAAAACAAAGATTCTTATCACATTTTAGGTAAAAAAACAGGAATTGTTTGGAAAATGACATGAATATTCCTTTAAAAACATTTTAAAAAAATTAAACATGGGTAATATATTCTTTAATAAGTCATTTTAATAATGTTAAAAAGTATTTTTGGAAACATTTTTGTTAAAAAAAGGAATAAAAAAGATTTTTGACTAAACATATAAATAAAGACGATCTTTATTAAAAACATGTTATGAATTATTTTAAGTAACAAATAGTGTAAAATGGTACTATTACATTAAAATAACTTTAATAAATTTATTATACTGAAAATAATGATAATTCTTGAGATATTGATCATAATATTACATCATTGTAAGTATACTCATAAACAATTTTGATAGACGATGAGATTATAATGTAAAAATATTACTAATTTGGTAGCATTGAATCATAATACCCATGAAATTTTAACAATAAATTAAAAATAAAATATTATGAGAATAACTAAATTCATGATATTAAATTTAAAATTGGTTGTATATACACCTCATATAATAATATAGGCACATAACATAATATATGTCTCAAAGAAGGAAAATTGAGACAGAAATATCTTACCATTTTAGTAACTTTTGAACCATAAAACCCATAAAATAGAGATCTTAAAATGGATATGTAAATCTCCATAATTTAAGTATATTTATCATAAAATAAATTCATGTGCAGTAAACATGCCACATAAAAAAACACATGGTGATTATGGCTTGTGTCTCATGGAAAATAAAAGTGAGATGGAAATCTCTTACCTTAAATCTCAACTTCCTTCAAACATGTTAAAGCCTCCTATATAGTAAATATAAATTTATAATAAAGATATTATAAAAACATAATTATATTTATCATATTATTTATTATTTATTTATGACCATTTATTACCTGTTTATTAATAATTACTTGTTAAAATCACATTTTGGGTAATAACCTCTTTGTTTTTCATATATGTTTTGATTTTTATTTTTTGTCCTCTTATATTTATAATGGTTTTATAATCTATAGAATAATAATCATGAAATAATTATAATTTTTATACAAAAATTATACTTTTAGTAAAAATCATGAGTTATGGTTTTGATAAATTATGTTACGATCATTGAGACGGTAGGATGTACGTACGCATGAGTAACATTTCCATTTTTCAATGATCATTTTGGAAAGGAGGTAAGTAATATTTTATATTTAAAGAATTATAATAATATCATAAATAAAATATTGTTAATTTAAATATTATTATTCATATCATCTGCATGGGGTTGTGATGAAAAGAGAGTCGCATCATTTCGTGAAGGTGGTAGTCCACACGTACATGAATGACATTACCATCATTAAGTGAGTTAAAATGTAAGAAATAAAATGATATATTATCTTTTATTAATGATTATTATGTAATTAATATCATAATTATTTCATTTATATCACATATATTCATTAAAGTTATCCTTATTATCATCCATGTAAAGAGTGAGTGAAAATGAATCACATCATTTCGCAATGTAGTAATCCAGTGTATACACAAACGACATTATCGTATACCCTATAGCATGTAAAGTAAATATATATAAATATATATTATAATGGTTAAAAGGTATAATTATGTTATAAATATAATATTTATACTTTATACCACTCATCATAACTAACCCTGATAGGTGGTAATGGAAAAATGAATGACATTGGTTCGTGAGGCGATAATCCATCGTACACATTAATGGTGATTTCATAACCCATTTGATGGAAGTGGGTATGGTTATAGGTCATTACCTTAACATAAAGAAATAAAATTATATTTAAGAGACTTTGTTATTATATAATCATAGTTTAATAATAATTTAAGAAGGTGTAGGAAGAAATTAAATAAAATACTCATTGAAGAATGTTATATCTTCTTCAGGTAACATACATATGTTTTCACCAAATACTTCCAAGATTGGATTTTTAACCAAAGATAAAGGTTGTAGGATGAGATTATGGAATTTGGGAAGTTATTTGTTATGGTATTTTTTGAACCAAAAGGTTTTGAAGGTGTCAATAAGAGAGGATAGGTGTGTCCTTTTATAAGTGAGGTGAGTGAAAAACTTGTAATTGTTTTAAAAGAAAAAGGTTTACCTAAATTTTTCTCAATAAAAAAGAATACAAAATGGATTATTATTGATAAATATATATTAAAAGGTATAAATATTCCCATAAATTATTTTTTAGAAAAATAATTAGGCCGTTTTAACCCTTCTATTTTTAGTTTAACCCTCGGTAAATCCATTTTTACCTTAAGTGAGGTAATTAATTTTTACTATTTTCACAACTAATTTTTGTAAAAAAATAATTTAAACTTGTTATAAAATATAAATTATTTTTATAAATAATATTGAATCAATTTTTACAAATTCAATTCAAAAAATAGGTAATTTTATATTTAAAATTAATTTCACAGGCGTGATGAGAAAGTGGGTTTTCAAAGAGAAAATGTTAAAAAGTTTACAAAGTTCTTACATCTAATTTAAATATAAAATTGATTGAAATAAACTAAATTGGATTAATATATATATATATAATTTAAATAATCTAAATTTAAAGCAAATTTAAAATATAATTTAACCATATAAATAATTTAAACGAAAAGAAGGGTTTTAATTAAAATTTAGTAATTTTTCACTATTTATCAAAAAAAATCTTTTAAAAAAATTATCAAAAATTAAACATAATATAATTTTGATATGGTTATTTAAAAAATGAAATTTATTTTTTCAAATAAATTTTCTAAAATTGTAAATAATTAAATTTATTATTATTCAAAAAAATAAATAAATAAAACATTTTTTAGAGGAAATAGTATTTTTGAAACATATAAAGACTTTATAAAAAATAATATGTGACTTTTTATCAAAAAAATTTATTTATATAAAACCATTATACTTAATATTTAAAAAATATTTATTACTATTCATATCACTACGTTTAATGGTTAGGTTATAACAGCCATGTTTTAATTATATTAATAATATATCATGGTCTTGTTACAAATTTGTGTTGTCTGTAACGCAAGTTATCCCAGTGTTGCATGTAACACAAGATTAACTTGGTTATATGTGTAACATAATCTATCAAAGAAATATAATTTATTCAAAACAACTAAATTCATAAAAACACAGGGGGTTACAACCCCACCCGATATAGATAATCTTACTGATACCTAAAGGTTTTGGGTTTCAGATGTTTTCCCCAATATCCAGGTTAGTGAGGGAAGATGGATGTCTACCCCCTCTTCCCCACACCTCCTTCAATGGTAACATATGGAACAATTGGTAGTGATGTTATTTAGTGGGGTCCATGCATATTAAGAGGAGGGCCCAAGTTTGATGTCCTTCATGTTCAAGATACTCTAGTCCTATAGACCTATGATGTGATAGATATGGATATGATGAGGTCGGTATGTGTGGTTAGGATGATTGTAATAGGTTAAGAGTGGGTAATTCCTATTGAGGTGATTTGTAAATTGGAATGGGTTGAGAGTTGGGATTTCCCATTATGATAAGGATGGTAACATGGAAGGGATGAAATCACAAGGCATCAAACGTTGGGGTGTGATAGAGACAAACTACTGGGGAAGTGGTTGAGTGGAACTTATGATCATATTATTTTGTTATTATGTTCATACATTGTGTGATATGTTTTGTAAGTGATCTTTGGTGAGGCTAGAAATGGGTAGTTGACCTTGTAGGGTTTTTATGGTTCTTTTACTTGTTCACTGAAGCATTAGTATCCTCTTATCAGATTTTCGTGAGAGGTCCTGAAGAGGATCCTCTTATGTATACATGTTATGCTCACACTACATATATATAAACAAATTTTCAGGTAATTATGAGGTATTTTTTTACCAATATTGACCATACTAGCTTTGAGTTGATATTTTTTATTGGTCTTGATGTCTAAGAATATTTTTGTACTTTATTTTTGGAGATTTATTATGTTTCATTTCATGTATTGTGGGTTTTTTTATTATGGGATCTAGGTTTATTGTATATTATGTGGTGATTATTGGTGGATATCATATTATATTTTATCCCTAAATTTTTATATTTAGGGTAATGGCTCTCATTGTTTGTTTTACACCCTTGGGTTTACTCACCAACATGTTCCCTATTAGAGGAGGGATTTAGGGGCCACCCCTCTTTATTGTCGGCCCAAGAGGTGTACTAGTGTTGGGGGGTAAAGAAAAAATCTTTTTCTATTTATAATATATGAAAGATGATGTTTGTATTAACCATGGTATTTTTTTGGGTGTTATTTTACCAAATCATGTTCTTATTGGGCCACTTGAGGGAGTATATGATCATTAATTGAATATAGAGGTTATAGGAAAGAAAAAGTAGTCAGTTGAGTAGAAAAAATAATCTTATGATCAACTTAGGGTATGTCAGTTATGGTTTATCTAGAGTATTTACCATGTGACCCATGGATTCTATTCATTCAAATAATATCTGATTAGAGAGTTTCAATTTTACCATTCTTTTCTATTTCAAGTAGAGGGAGGATCCCGAGTAGTCAATAATTAGATAGAGTTATTTTAAACCATTTTTTATCAAATTGACATAAATTTAAGAATAAGGGTGAAATTGAAAACATATGTGCTCAGGGAACAAATAAATTATATTTGTATGTATAGGTGTAGGATGGTGGACATTAACTGATGTATTGGAATGATTTCTAGGTGAATTTATTTGAGAAATTATTTCCCAAGATTCTAAGAGAAGAGTGAGCCTACAAATTTATGTATTTTACATAGAATGATATGTCTGTCTTGGATTATGCTACTAGGTTCAAAAATATTTTAATTTTTTCAAATTAATTATCTAGATATGAGATTAAAAAGGTTTTAAGGTTTAAGTATGGTCTTTATTTTTTTTCCAAGTATAGGTTAACATATTTAATTTTACTTCATTTTGTGTGATAGAGATCTAGGAATTTATAATGGAATGAAAGTTTAATAATGGTGGAGTGTCCATATAGTTAGTGAAATCAAGTGGGGCTAGTAGTGGAGCTCCGATCAGTAGGAAGTGGGGGTATAAGGAGTCCTAATAGGTCAATAATAGTATAGAACTAAATTTTCCTCATCAGAGCGGGTCACTCCTCCAAATTAAAATTTTTATTATTAAACCATTTTAAGGAAAAATGGGAAACCATTATTCACCAAAAAGATACCACTACATGCTGAAAGAGCTCACAAAATGGTTAAACACCATACTAAGGTTACATAACTCATATATTCTATAAATTTCCCAATGCAGCATACTAAACTGGGTTTCCGTATCCTATCTTATGATCTCTTTAAGTTGAGTGATCATACTTTCTATTTTTTTAATAAATTCCTCTGTGTTAATTATTCTATGATTGAATCCCCAGGTCAGTATTTGGTCTTTTTTGTCTATCCACAATTCTTCTTCCTCATTGGCATCAACTTGAAACCAACATTCATAAATTCCTTTGATCTCCTCTTCAGTGACATTGGGTCAAAGAATTTATTTTCAAGCATTTCTTCCTTGGAGGTCAAGATAAGTTTCAAGCACTCCCCATCCTATTCTTCCCTATCTCTTGTATTCCAGCTCAATTCTTCCCTTTTCCCATTCGGTACAGCTTTTCCTTCCTTGTTTCTACCCTTCTTATCTGACCAGGTCTCTATTGGTTTTTGGAAAGTATGAGCAGTCCTTGCATCCCTTTGGTTTTTTCCCCTTACCCATGATACATTTCCCAGAATCATGCATGCCTTTTTTCTCTATCTTCTTTCTAAGACTGTGAGGACCTTTCCCTTAAATTCGGTCTATTATATCCACTATGGGTTGAATAAAATTTTCATCACCAGAAGAATCCTCTTCTTGAGGCAGTGGTGGATCTTAGGCATCCAGACCATCAAAATGGTTCCCCAACTTTATTTTTGCACCATCTTTGAGGGCCACCTACTTACACAGAGACTCATTACCTGTTTTAGTCTCCCAAAAAAATTATTCCCCCCATTCCAAGCCTTCTTAAGACCTTCGGAGGTGGATCCGAGGGTTTTTGGGTCTAAGGGCTCCAAGACATTCACTCCATCCAACCTTTCCTATACAATTTGAGAATCTATTGTAGCCAATAGGAATGATTTCCCCTATATCATATCTAGGTTTATGGTATTCTCATATCTTCGTCCCATAAATTGGAGCTACATGTTCATGTCCTCCCAACCCCGATCATGAGAGCCACTGGGCCATTGAACATCACTCACTATCAAGCTCACAATTGAGGAATCTTCTTTAGTTGCTTCATTTAGTCCCAAGGCCTGCTTTAAAAGGGAAAAAACATCCAAAACCCATGGATCAGCCTTCTTGGACTTCACACACTTCACTGCCACTAGAGGGGCCAAGGTAGGCCACTGCTGGAGTTGATCCCCCTTGTGTACTGGCCTCTACACCTGGACCAGAATGATCCAACACCTCTGGAGCAACCCAGTGCACCTCTACCTGTGCATCCCTACCATCAAAACCCAGCACCTTCTGATTCGAAATAGGATCAAACTACACCACATTTCCCCCGGTTTCACTGATCTCAGATATCTTAACCATGTGCCCATGATGATAGACAGAGACTGAATGTCCTAGTCTGTGACAACCCAGGAAGAATGTAGGCTATGATTCAAAGAAAACCCATTGTTTCTATTGAAAATCTTCTCTGACCGAAATCCATAGCCACTCTGTGGGGGCCTTTGAAACATCAGCCTCGACACATATGTGAAGGTAGATTGGGTGACATATCGCTGACATTCGACTATCAGAGCATAGGTATCTACCGACCATATTTCCTAACATTTGGATAATTTAAGGGTTTTGGAAAGGGAAAGGTAGATCAGGAAATCTTACCCATAAAATGGAAGAAGTCATGTCACATTTCATGATGAGTTTGAAAGACTAGAGAAGAATAAAAAATCCACATACGTTGATTGCACGAGGTTCTCTAGACTAGGTGGAAATCAGATCGTCCTCTGAGGAGAAATGAATCGTCAGGTGACACTGATCGAATAGACCCACCACCACGTGTTCATGTAGATCCCATGAATCAAAGATGAACTGATCAAAAGCAAATACATAGGGACGAAAACCCCTGAATCGGGATATAAGCATCAACCCGTGAATATCTAAGGCCACATTGTACTCTTTTGTAGAGATCTCAAGCTGGGGAAAGTCATTGTGAAGGTTAGTGTCACGAACCGAATATGGTTTCCACCAATACCAGCCCCAAACCCAGCCCGTGAAAAGTCCCAAAGGGCATTACTTATCCCCACGGGCTGGAACAAGTGCCCGGGTATCATTGATTTAGGTTTGGGAATGATTTACCCGAGTATAAAAGCATAACACATTAAAACAATCCATAATATAAATATGAAATTTTTAAGCCAAACAAGTTTTAACCAAAAACCATAACTGAATACATCTGTTTAAAGATGATAAAAGAGGTCCAAATACAAATAAATAGAGAATCAAGATAGCCCCATGGACTCCACATGACAAGGGGTAATCACCCACAATTCGTCTCCACAACTCTGCACCAAGGATGGGAACTAACACCCTGAACTCCCATCACCCTTAGCCTTTCCTTTACCTGAGTCAAACATAACCAATTATACTTACACCCAAGGGTTCTAAGTATGGTGTGATCCTAATAACCATAGGATACCACCCAATTATTCCAAATATCATGAAATATAATGTGAAAAATCAAGCAGTTTTAATAGGCGAGGAAAAGCAGTGTTAAAATTCCAAGAAATGTAACTTTCATTTGAAAATAGTTTTCAATCCAAAATTTTCAAAATGTTCACACATTTAAATAGAAATTTTATCTAATTTAATTTAATTACAAACAAACCCTAATACATTGGTAAATACTATAAATCCAATGAGCAACAACATTGGGAACATCCCTAGGCACTAGGTTGTCTTGGGCCCTATGTACCCCGTACCTCGGTGTAAAGTAACCATAGAAAAATCTGTTCTCATGAACAAGCCACTAGTAGAAAAAATACTCATGACCTAGTGGTCCCAAATAATCATCCAAATAGTTTAGTTAGAGTTGTTTTTATCCAAATTCTAAGTGAAACAGGGACAAAACCCATCTGGTCCACTAGTTGTACTAGTACAAATCTGCCCCACCTAGGTACCCAGGCTTCCCCTTTAGTGATCAATCAATTTCAGAATGAAACATAAATAAATTTTCATATAAAATACCATTACTGGTCAAACACAACCAATACAGTAGCTAACACATTTTAAACCACTTAAAACATGCAACAAAACACTTAGATTTTTAATAAAACAATTCCTCAAAATCCCATAGTGTTTCAGACACAAAACTCATTAAAAACCCCACTTGCACACTATGTGCACATTTTTAAGTTTCCAAAACAGAAAGGGAAGCATAATACATTTCAGTGGAAACACAAAATCATTTTTAGGGCAGCCCCATATGGTTCAAGAAATAACATCATTGCAAAACCTCCATTTTTACACAACACAGCTCTTAGAATTTCATGTGGTTCACAAACACCATTAAAACCAGCTTTCTCAGCAACAAACACAGGGGATAATCATTAAAAATAGTATTTCCATACCTATTACAGTTCAATAAAATCAACTAATTACTTCTAGGGTAGACCCAAATAAACTAATAAAAAATTTCGATGAAAATCCCCCAATTTCACATGAAATTTTCATTTAGGATTCATTTGAAATACAAACACCACTAAAACTATTTTTTTAAGAAATAATAAAATTAAATAAGCATGAAAATACTATAAACATAGTATCCAATTCACAAATATTTCATACACAATGGAATCACCTACCAAATTAAGGAAAACTCTTGAATCACCGTGCGAAAATTAATTCGCACCACTGCCGCACCAAGAAGGACCTAGAACAAACCTAAAACCACAATAATTGAAAAAGAAACCCCAATGTTAAACCTTAGGTTCTAAAACCTACCGCCTGTTAATTTGGTACTTCAAGAAAGAGGGAATAATCCCTAATCAAAATAAGTGAAACCCTAAGAAATTTGAAAGAGGAAAGAAATGGACTCACTTACTTGAAGTATCTTACATTAATCACTCCAAAACAATAGTATATAAAATTTAAAATAGCCACAATTCATGTTTTGTTCTAACAAGAATCATTAGGACATTTAGGAACTATAATGGAGGAAAAATATTAAGAATTGAGAGAGTTATTAAAGAAAAACGTTACCTCTTTAAATATGGACGATTTGAGGAATCCTATAAAGTTCTGCACCAATTCGTGATGAACCAGAGCTCCAAAGAGAGAGGAGAGATTTTAGACACGTGGAGGGGTTCAATGGGATTAGGTGAGACTTAGAATCACCGAAATATCCCACAAATTGAATAAGTTATAAAACAAAAAAAAATCATTTTTAAAATTGGAATTGGGATTTTGGGCATGCCAAACCCCTTAAATAAAAACCCAAATAAACCTTGGTAATGGATTTCTGAAGGATCCAAATTGACTTGGTGGTGTTAATAGGTCAGGTAAGGACAAGTATAAATTTTAATGGATGACAAATCTTGAAAAATTAATTATTTATAAAATAAACAAAAGTTATTTTTAAAACTGGAATTGGGCTCACGATTTGGCCCAATTCATGAAAACTTACTCATTCCTCCATTAAAACTTAAGAAACCCCCAAAACAAAGAATTAATGGAAATTAAATTAAATTTACCTTTAAAATAATTTATGTATGTGAAAATTCTCCCCACCATGAAAGACTTTCCACCCTGAAAATTCAACTTGAAGCTTGATTGGAAAACAAGAACGAGTACTCTTCCTCAACCCATGACTTTCGCTCCCATGTCTCATTTGTATCATTCTCATGATGCCATAGAACCCAGACTAATGGAATAGACTTCCATTGAAGTATATTCTCTTGGGATTCCACTATTTTCACCGGCCTCTCAACAACAGACAAGTCAGGCTCTATCTCCAGTTCTTCCCAACTCAACACATGGGACGGATCTGGGTTGTATTTCTTTAACTGAGAGATGTGGAAGACATCATAGATAGACATCGACTGAGAAGGTAAGGCCAACCTGTATTATACATTTCCAATATGCTCGATGATCTCAAATGGACCGACATACCGCGGCGTCAGCTTCCCTTGCTTCCCCAATCGACGATGGCCCAGATGAGGGGACACTTTCAAGAATACCCTATCACCCATAGAAAACTCTAGGTCACGACGCCTCCGGTCAGCATATGATTTATGGTGACTCTGAGCTATCAATAAACACTTCCTAATCAAATTGACCTTCTCAGATGTCTCTTTCACTAGACTCGGCCCCAGCAGTGAGGTCTCACCTTCCTCATCCCAACACAGGGGGGACCGACACGGCCGACCATAGGGAGCCTCAAAAGGAGCTATTCAAATCGAGGATTGGTAACTGTTATTATAAGAAAACTCAACCAATCCCAAATGTCTATCCCAGGAACCTCCATAGTCCAATACACATGCATGGAGAATTTCCTCCAAAATCTGATTTGCCCGCTCTGTCTGACCATCTATCTGAGGATGGTATGTCATGCTTATCTTAATCTGAGACCGCAAGACCTTATGAAGGCCTTCCCAGAACCGAGAAGTGAAACAAGGGTCTCTATCTGAGACAACTGTTGATGGAACACCATAGAGTCTCACCACCTCTTAAAGATACAAACGACCCAACTCATCCACTTTATATGTATCTCTGGTCGGAATGAAGTGGGCTGATTTGGTCAGACGATCAATCACCTCCCAAATAGAATTCTTACCCCGATTTGTACGTGGTAAGCCAACAATAAAATCCATCGAGACCTCTTCCCACTTCTAGGTAGGAATGGGTAGTGGTTTGAGAAAACCAGAGGGCCTTTGGTGCTCTGCTTTCACCTGCTGGCATGTGTAGCATCTCGACACAAAGTCTGCTATGTTCCGTCTCATACCAAGCCACCAAAACTATGGACGGATATCATAATACATCTTAGTGGCACCAGGATGGATATCCCAATGAGACCGGTGGCTATCCTACATCACCACCTTCCGTAGAGACTATGTCACTACTAAGCATCCCTTGAAGCAAAGTATGCCCTATGGAGATGAAGACCAATCAGTGGACG
The DNA here is from genome assembly GCA_963277665.1 of Viscum album. Lineage (NCBI taxonomy): Eukaryota > Viridiplantae > Streptophyta > Magnoliopsida > Santalales > Viscaceae > Viscum > Viscum album. The sequence goes on from OY728146.1 coordinate 532,859,279, forward strand.
TCTCCCCACTATGAAGAAACTGCCTCGACCGCTTACAAAGATCATCATTGGGTTGTTCCCACTGAATCAACTCCAACAGTGAAGGAGTCAACTGGACGTTCGCTAAGACTACACCTCCATGGTGTTCTCTGGTCTCCACATACATCTGAGAAAAGATCCCCATAAAAGTCCAGTCATCACTGGACTTTCTCAAAGCCTGCACTGGAACTCTTCTAATCAAAGCGTCGGCCACCACATTACCCTTTCCTGGGTTATAGACAATGTCAAAGTGGAACCCCTGCAAGTACTCGATCCAGTGTTGCTGCCTCATGTTGAGGTCCTTCTGTGAGAAGATATATGCCAAACTTTTGTGATTAGAGTAGACCACAAACTTCTCTGCAAAGAGGTAGTGATTCCAAGTCTTCAAAGCATTCATCACCGCTGCCAACTCCAAGTCATGGGTCGGGTAGTTCTTTTCATGTGGTCGAAGTTAGCAAGATCCATATTCCACCACGTGATCATCATGTATAATCACTCACCCAAGAACCATACCTGAAGCGTCACAATAGACCACATACCCCTTCCCGACCTCAGGAAAAATCAGCACAGGGGCGGTATTCAACCACCACATTAGCTCCTTGAAGGATTCCTGATAATCTAGGCCCCATAAAAAATTCACCCATTTCCGGGTGAGTACGGTCATTAGTGAAGCAAGCCGAGAAAAATCCCAAACAAATCACATGTAATAACCAGCAAGGACAAGGAAACTTCAAATCTATAACACATTCTTCAATTGATCCCAAGACATGACCACAATAATTTTCTCAGGGTCCACTGAAACTCCATGATACGAGATCACATGCCCTAAAAATCTCACCTCCATGATCCGAAAAGTGCACTTTGACAACTTTTTATAGAGGCGGTGATCCTGTAATGTACCCAAAACGATCCTCAAGTGATGTTCATGTTCCTCCACAGAGCTAGAGTATACCAGAATGTCATCCACAAACACAACAACAAAGGAATCAAGATACTGATGAAACACCCTATTCATGAGTACCATAAAGACCGTTGGAGCATTGGTCAATCTGAAGGGCATGACCAAATACTCAAAGTGGTTGTACCTGCTTTGAAAGGTTGTCTTTGGGATATCTAACTATTTCACCCAAAGTTGATGATACCCCAAATGGAGGTCTATATTTGAGAACCAATTTTCCCCCTTTAACGGATAGAACAAATAATCTATTATGGGAAAAGGTTATTTATTCTTAATTGTTACCTTATTCAGCTTCTGGTAGTCAATGCACAATCGGAGGGATCCATCCGCTTTTTTCGCGGACAACACATGAGATACCCAAGGAGAAATGCTCGAGCGAATGAATCCTTTGGATTCTAAGTCATCCAGATATATCTTTAATTCCCACATCTCTATGGGGGACATGCGATAAGAGGGAAGAGATATCAGTTGTGTTCTCAGCACTAGATCAATCGAAAACTCCACATCCCGCTTTGGGGGAAAACCTGAAAAATCATCTGGGAATACCTACAAAAACTCATTCACTACATGAGATAGTGCGCCTTTAGGGGAAATACCATCCTCTAGCATGAGCGAATATAACTAGAAGATAACACTTCCCAACTCTGGGAGTGGAGGCCCTGCGCGACCTGACCGAGGATCCCATTCTCCACGAAAAACCAGACGACTCCCATCAGGCACCATGAAACTCACACACCATCTGTAGAAATCGATGTGTGCCTAGAAGTGTACTAGCCAATCCATCCTGAGTATGACATCATAAAGGTCCATATCTAAGACCAAGAGGTCCCACTCCATCTCGACCCCTGACACAGAAAGCGCACACAACAGGCACCTGAGACCCTGCTCCTTCTTCTTTCCCAGCGGTGTAACCAGCTCCATCGCAAAAGACAACAACTCGGTTGGCAAGTTCAGCATGTCCACGTCCTTTCTTCACATGTTCCTCCCGCTTCCTTTTCTTATCAAGGAGCTGAAACTGCTCAGTATTGATACAGAACTAGAGAAACCAGCCCTACCTTTCCTATCAATCTCCACCATGCACACCCAATCAACGACCTCAACATAGGTCTTAAACTTAAACAAGGACACCTGGGAGCATATCTCTGGTCGTGAGCCTTTATAAAACCTATGGGCCTTCACCTGCTCATTGGAGACAATTTATGGAGCATATTGAACCAACTCAGTGAAACAGTTGGCATACTCCATCACAGATAGATTCCCTTGAACAAGGTCCATGAACTCTCTGGACCTAGCATATGCCAAGACCTTAGGGCAGTACTGTTCATTGAAGATGGCCTTGAAATCTCCCCAGCACATCTACTCACTCTTCCCAGTTTGAAGCACGGACTCCCACCACTTACGGATGGGACCCTCCAACAGAAAGGAGGCGCACTTCACCCTGAGCTCCTCATTTGTTTCCATAAACTCAAACATACGCTCGATCTTCTCGAGTCATTCCTCTTCTTCTTGGGGTTCTGAGCTCCCTCGGAAGGTTGGAGGCTTATTTTTCAAGAACTCCTGTGCCTTGTCCTTTCTAAGACCAGTCTCATCCTCTCTAACACTAGCTGGAATAGGAGATGGTTCATATCCTAGATCCTGGAAATTCTGGACCACGACCTCGACTATCCTCCGATCAATTGGTGTGGGAGAACTCTCTCAGGCTTCCTCCCGTGGGTGCGTGGGAGCTTTCTGGGGAGGCATGTTGCTACAAAACGCAACAGTCACAAAAAAATAATCAATACCACAATTTTGAAAAGTTTAATCAAATAAATCAAATATAAATAATCTAAGAACATTCCAATAATAAAATAAACAACAACAACTCCTTCACCTGATGTCCACGTGTGGTCTGCAGCCCACACGTCTCTCCAGGAAGTGAAGTCAATTCGTAATTTCCAACATCCCCTGGTGACTCAAGGTATTCCATGAGAGGTGCAGGCCAGGCACCCTACTAACAACCAAAACCCTAATCCCCTGTAGTCCTAGCGCCTCTCTATCCCAACTCATCCCAAAATAGCAATATAACCGAAAAACATTAACCTCCTCTGATACCATTTTATCACAAACTGAATCTTGTTGTCACCAATACTAGCACCTAACCCAACCCATGACAAGGACTGAATGGCATTCCCTATCCCCACAGGATGGCGCAAGTTCCCAGGTATCATTGATTTAGGTTTGGGAATGATTTACCTGAGTAATAAAGCATACCACATTAAAACAATCCATAATATAAATCTGAAATTTTCAAGCCAAACAAGTCTTAACCAAAAACTAGAACTGAATACTTTGGTTTAAAGATAATAAAGAGGTCCAAATAAAAATAAATACATCATCAAGACATCCCCAAGGACTCCACATTATAAGGGGTAATAACCCACAAGTCGTCTTCACAACTTCGCACCAAGGATGAGAACTAACACCCTGAACTGCCATCACCCTTAGCCTTTCCTTTACCTGAGTCAAACATAACCAATTATAATTACACCCAAGGGGTGTAAGTAGGGTGTGAGACTAAGCCCAATATTATACCACCCAATGATTTCAAAGATCATTCAATACAATGTGAAAAAGTAAGTGGTTTTAATAGGCGAGGAAAAGCAGTGTTAAAATTCCAAGAAATGTAACTTTCATTTGAAAATAGTTTTCAATCCCAAATTTTCAGAATGTTCACAAATTTAATAGAAATGTTAGATAATTTAATTTAATATCAAATAAACCCTAATTCATTGGTAAATATTATAAATCCAATGAGCAACAACATTTGGAACACCCCTAGGCACTAGGTTGTCTTGGGCCCTATGTACCTCATAACTCGGTGTAAAGTAACAGTAGAAAAATCCATTCTCGTGCACGAGACACTAGTAGGGAATATAATGATAACCTAGTTGTCCCTAATAAACATCCACATAGTTTAGTTAGAGTTTTCATTATCCAAATTCTAAGTTAAACAAGGACAGAACCCATCTGGTCCACAAGTCGTACCAGTACAAATCCACCCCACCTAGGTACCCAGGATTCCCCTTTTGTGCTCAATCAATTTCAGCATGCAACATAAATCAATTTTTATATAAAACACCATTAATGGTCAAACACAACCAATACAATTAATAACACATTTTATACCACTTAAAACACGCAACAAAACACTTAGATTTTTAATAAAATAATTCCTCAAAATCCCGTAGTGTTTCAGACACAAAACTCCTTAAAACCCCCACTTGAAAACTATGTGCACATTTTTAAGTTTTGAAAACATAAAGGGAAGCTGAATACATTTCAGTGAAAAAACAAAATCATTTTTAGGTCAGCCCCATATGGTTCAAGAAATGACATCATTGCAAAACCTCCATTTTTACACAACACAGCTCTTAGAATTTCATGTGGTTCACAAGCGCCATTAAAACTAGCTTTAGAAGCAACAAACACAATGTATAATCATTCAAAACAGTATTTTCAGCCCTATTAAAATTCAATAAAATCAAATAATTACTTCTAGGGTAGCCCCAAATAAAGTAATAAAACATTTCTATGAAAATCTCTCAATTTCACATGAAATTGGCATTTAGGATTCATTTGAAATACAAACAGCACTAAACTATTTTTTTTAGAAATAATAAAATTAAAAAAGCATTAAAATACCATAAACAAAGTATCCAATTAACAAATATTGAATACACAATGGAATCACCTACCAAATTAAGGAAAACTCTTGAATCACTGTGCGAAAATTAATTCGCACCACCACCGCACCAAGAAGGACCTAGAACAAACATAAAACCACAAGATTTGAAAAAGAAAACCCAAGGTTTAACCTTATATTCTAAACCCTACCCCCAGGTAATTTGGTACTTCAAGGAAGAGGGAATAATCCCTAATCAAAATAAATGAAACCCTAAGAAATTTGAAAGATGAAAGAAATGGACTCACTTACTTGAAGTATCTTGAATTAATCACTCCAAAACAACAGTAACTGAAATTTAAAATTGCCAAAATTCAGGTTTCATTCAAAAAAGAATAATTAGCCCATTTAGGAACTATATTGGAGAAAAAATATTAAGAATTGAGAGAGTTATGAAAGAAATAAGTTACCTCTTTAAATCTGGATGATTTGAGAAACCCTATGAAGTTATGCACCAATTCGCGATGAAACAGAGTCCAAAGAGGGGGGAGAGATTTTAAATACGTGGAGGGGTTCATTGAGATTAGGTGACACTTAGAATCACCGAAAAATCCCACAAATTGAATAAGTTATAAAAAAACCATTTTTAAAACTGGAATTGGAATTTTGGGCAGGCCCAACCCCTTAAATAAAAACCCAAATAAACCATGGTTATGGATTTCTAAAGGCTTAAAATTGACTTTGTGGTGTTAATAGGTTAGGGGAAGACAATTAGTAATTTGAATGGATGAAAAATCTTGAAAATGAATGAGTTATAAAAGAAACAAAAGTTATTTTTAAAACTGGAATTGGGCTCACGGTTTGACCCAATTCATGAAAACTCACTCATTCCTCCATAAAAACTTAGGAAACCCCAAAAAAAAGAATTAATGGAAATTAAATAAAATTTACCTATAAAATAAGTCATGTATGTGATAGTTAGGGACCTTAGGAAAAATCATGATAGATGGAAAGGGGAGAAGGAAATCCGGGTTCGTGAAATAGATGAAGGGTTGAGCCATCATGGAGGAAGGGATGACATGCCCCCCTCCCCCTACTAGGGAGGAAGGGACCAGAGCCGTGAGAATCTCTACTAGGGCATTGCTACTAGGGGTCGATATCCGTAGAGGATCAAGTTTCCCTTCATCATAGTGGGTCACATTCAATATTGTATCAGTGTAAAAAAGATATGTAACATTCATGATAAGAGTTATTAACCACCAAAGGAGTTCCATTCTTGGTATTTGATGGGTTATTTGGAAAGGTTATCTAGAAATTTTCATTGTTTGTGGTCAAGAAACTAGTTAGACTCGAGTGTCTAATGTAGGACTTGTGGGGGTGTAGTGTAGTAGTATATGGGATTCATATTCACATACAGGTCACTATAGTGGATAATATGATTATATTTAGAGATATTTCTAGACATAGAGTATGACCCCATAGGATGGTTAGTCCATAAAAGGATAAGGTTTGGGAAAGATTCATGTATTTTATTTGATGCACTCTGAGCAGGTATGAGAACCACTTATTATTATAGGTATGTCTTGATTATTATAGTTTTAGATTATCTTGAGATTTAATAGTAAATTATATCCATTATATTGAAAATAATAGCAAAGTGAAGGTCGAATTTTGTTCATTGAATATGATATATAATGATGATGTGTTTAGTGAATAGTAAGTGCTAGTTCTGGGGTGACTCTTGAGTATGGTACCATCATAGTTTTTATTAGTTTTTATGGTATGACTGAGTAGGTGATTCCTATGATGGGGAATACCCAAAATTAGAATTGACCATTCTAATATTATTAGTCATTTCAATTGGTAATTAATTAATGTGTTCTAAATTATCTTGGTTCTTTGAGGGTGATATCAGTGAGATGTTTAAGATTCGGTTGGGTTTAGCCAATATTGTTGTCATAGAAAACTAAGGGGTAAATTTTTCTATGGTGGAGTGGTTGTAACATCAACTTAACCTTGTTTGGGGGTCTATTTAAGGTGGTGGTGGAGTCTAAGGAATTAGTTTTAGGTAGTTGTCCTAGGTGTATGGGTTTATCACCTTGAGGAAAGACAACATCGAGTACCCAGTGGACAGTACTAGGTACCCTTTGTGACTAGAAGAATGAGGATATCTCCTAGAGATACACTACATGGATAGTTCTCTAAGTGCGGGTACTTAGGGTCATTGAGTACCTGGTGAATGGTGGTTGAGTACTTAGTGGGTACCTTGGTAGTTTTTTTTAAATTTTCTAAATCAATTAATTAATTTGTTATTTTTTTTATAAAATGAAAATTCATCCTTATTTCCCCAAAAATACAAAGATATAACCCTATTCCTCTTCTCTACTTCATTATATTCTTCTCTTGAGAGGATAAATCATATAGATGTGGTCTATTATTAAGGCTTGTAATGGAATTTTTTATCTCTTCTCGTTCATATTTTTTTAGCATTGTTGTTATTGTGATTGTTTTTAGATAAAATATTTATTTTAGGGTGTTTCATATAGATTCTAGATTTATTCTCCCATTGGTCGAATCAGGCCATGATATCTAATAAGAAATATCCTACTAGAACCAGGTTGTTTGCACCAAGTTATTTCTATTTTATTATATGTTTTTTTATATTGTGTGATTTTTGAACATGGGTGGGGTGTGTGAGAGACTTAGAACAAGACCATATGTGGTCTTACTGGTTCAAGGGAGGTTTCTATAGATACTTTAGTGTGGGATTTGACATATTATTTGGTGTAGATGGGTTAAAAATGGAATTTGGATTGAGTCTTACTTCCTATGTTTTTTCTATGGCCATTAAGTTATAACTAGTGGGTTATGATGTGTGGTGATGTGTGTTTTTTACAATGTGGTTTTGGTTATTAGGTTGTGTACCTATGTGGTTCACTAGTATAAAGTGGGGTGATGTTGATCACTATAGTGGGTGGAGATTGAGGTTCCCTGGGTGTGTGAACATAAGATGTTGGTTAATTCTCTCACTGTTAGGAATAAGGTTGTTAGGTTTTTGTGAAAATCTGATGATTATGTGGCTTGGACACTAGGAGGGTGGTAGGATCTTCTCTATATGAAGTGTATTAGGTTTATAATTTTTATCATGGTGGTTACAGAGGGATACATTATAGAATTTTCTGCTGGTAATGTGGGGTGATAGTGATCAATATTCTAGGGTGGGATGCTCACCGTATGTGGGTTTACACTATTGATGTTGATTCAGAGGTTGTGATTCTTAATGTATTTTTATGGGTGGTAGGAGAATGTGGCAGTTTGTTCAATCAGATGGTATGGCACTTATTGGATTATTGTGGGAGCATCCATGTGTGATTATAATATGGGTGCACTGTCCCACTCTGGTACTAGTTGAAGTAGGTAGGATTCTTACATGTGTCTACTTGAGCATAGAGTTATATAGGATATAATTGTTTTGATTTTGATTTACTCACACGTTTCACTTTTCATTCACCCATATATACTTGTATAATGTCTAGGGACACCATTGGTGATGACATACTAAGTGTATACTCACACACCGCATAGGAACATAGTGTGAAAATAGACATCATGACTTGTAACATGGAAAATAGAAAGGTCCTTGCAACTGATATATAGTTAGCCAAAGGTGTGGTGGATATAAAAATGGGATTTTCAATTGTTGTTGGTTATAACATCCCCATACCAGTTGACCTCCATGACCAACCTAGAGCACACCTTACCTTAGACACGCCTCCTCATATTCCAGAGACTATCAACTTGTAGGTAATGTCTAAAGGATATCAATAGGAGACTATACCCTATGATATAAATATTCATAAGCAACAATGAAATAAATAAAAATAAAAATACATTTAAACTTAACATTAATAATAAAACTAATAATATGTCACATGTTATTTAAAATGAGTAACTTTGATGTCATACAGTTAATATAAAAGTGACCAAGATCATATATGGGATGATCATATAGAGTATGGACAAAATATACAATAGGAACAACTCCATAATAGGACTAAGGATTTTTACTAAAATGTCTACCAAAACCATGAAATTACCACTTGTACACTCATTGTAAATATATCCCCTAATTATCAATCATAATTCCCTTTAACTTTCCCACATCATGAGACATAAATTATATATGCATGCTGGGGTGCCTCGTGTAGGGTGTGAGAATAAACTTAGTAGGCCATCATAAAAATGTTCACTAGATAATATAAAAACCTATATGGGTGCATGAAAAGTGAAAAGTAAGATTAAAAAAATTAATAAATACACCCCAAATATGGAAAGAACATATCCCTTTAACAGTCATCACAGTCACCCAAAAAAACCCATAGACAACATCTACAGTGTATCCCTCCTTCTATATGATGACCAACATCAACACCCCAATTGAAAACATTTATATAGTTCTCACTATAAAATCTTAGGTACCAAGTGACCCTCTCATGTCAACATGATCCTATAGACTTATCCCCAAAGACATGTGGAAACACCAAACATTTAAGGCCAGGAAACAAAAAAAACACCATCACCTCATCATTAATGAATAATATATCACCATCATTTCAAAATTCATCACCTTGATGACTCATGTTATCATCCAAATAAATAATCATAAAAATTACAAGGAGAATCATGTTAAACAATTCTACCAAGTCCTTAGTACATCGATTGCCACATAGTACTATACTATCATAACACTACCCAAAATCATGATTTCTCACACAAAACAAACCTAGTACACCTCCTTGAATCACAAATTCCTCAACTAGTTTGGTTCATAGTCACTAAAACACCCCCCAAACATGCCTATAAGCTACATTATGTATGAACCCATATAAAAAGTAGAATTATATAGAAACCACCTACCTATACATAGTAGGATTTAGCTCACTAAGTATCATTGATTTATTCAACTTCAATCAGTGGATTCCAAAAAATTTGATAAAATCATAGGAATTAGTTATTCCTATAAATAGAAAATGAAACCATAAAATCACTAGAAATTGGATGCAAGAGAAACATAAGGGTTACTCATAATCATTATATATGACATTAAACACAAAGACTTGGAAAATAACCCAGGAAATATACCACTTTAAGAAGAAAAATGGTGGTATAGAAGAGGGAGTGATGAATGAACTATGAAGCAGAATGAATTTGAGATCTAATTTAAAAAAAATATAAAAAATTAATTAAATTGAATTTTTAAAAAGTCACAGGTACCTATCGAGTACCTGGACACCCATCATAGGGTACCCACCCTAGGATTACTAGTTACCCTATATCCCTCCAAGGGATACCCCCTTCTATTAGGCACACTATATATCTAGTACATGCCACCAAGTATTCAGTATTTTCTCCCTTAATGGGAAAATCCCCCAAACCTAGAATAACTCCCTAAAAACTAAATCCAAATCTCTTATAACATCACGTACACCTAAAATTGACCAAATTAAACATATTTTTGTCTCAGAAATACCTCACTCAAACATTTAGACTATTACACCCCCCTACTCCATAGATTAGTTTTCTCTTGAACAATCTCCAGCCTTGACACTGACCCACCCTTTTGAAAAACATGAAATCCCACTCATCTCAAACTCAAAACAAAAAGAAGGTGTTGAATGCATCCATCAATAATTGATTAGCATGATTGATAGATCTAGAAGGATGTATTATACTTATGGTTAATTCACACTATAGAAATAACTAAGTCAATCACTCTATAAATAAACTACTCGACAAGCTGATGATATCCTACCTAACCATCACCCTATAACCCAAACTTACCTATTACCAGATTCATTACCACTATACATCATATTCAATTCCCAAACCCCAACTAGCACTTGGTTGGTCTTTCCCACATAACACACATAGTATACTATTACTTATCATCCAAAAACAAAACCAACACAATAATGGTATAAATATAATGATCAATTAATCTCCATACTATTTAGAAATGGTTGGTTAAAGCATATGAAATTGACTTGAAACCAACCTATATAAGTATAAGATTCTTATAGGGTCTCACTTTTTGTCTTCCACTGCCTTAACTGTAATCATCCTAACTGCTATCACTTCATGGGTTCATGGATGAATCCAAAATACTACCGAGATTCAATGCCTTCAGTTCTACCTCATATGCTTAAATCTAACCAGGTCCACAACCCATATAAAATTATATGAATGATTGTAAAAACCTCTCAAAATGCCCCATATTTCCACATGGTTGATAATACATGGGTATTCAATCACAATAATCTTGAGTTTTCCTCAACTTTACACATTGATAACATCTCTATGGTGAAAACCTAAATTTATTCACCTATAATCTAATAAAATATATAATTCCACCCTCATATCACCTCACTTTGGTGATCTTAACTCTAGCTAATGCCAATTTTAAATACAATATATCCATGAACATACAATCATAATACTTGACTAAAGTATCTATATATACCAAATGAATGAACTTATGGGATTTCTCTTCCCTTAAAATCTCAAGGAAGAATTTAAAAAAAATCTTTAAAATATTTCCAATACATCCCCTCCTGTTTACCAACCTGTACTTTTACATCCTATTAGTGATTCTCTATTCCCCAAATCATATCCATTTTCAATTTCACCCTAATCCATGGAGGAAACTTAATCACATAAAATATTGTTTGAAATAACTCTATCCAAAACACAAGTGCTCAAGGTTCACCCACTCCCTAGAAAAATAGAGGATGTGGAGACTAGAAATACCTAGATAGATACGTCATGGATGGATAAAATCCCAGAGTCCCTTGACCAATACTATGTATAACTCATAGCAAAAATTCCCTAAGTTAATCATAAAATGGTCTCCATATATTAAATAGATGTTACAGTAGTCTCGATTGTCCTATATTCTCTATATATGATACATGCTCATCTCCACCCTTGGAGGGACCAATAGGTATATACCTCAGTTACATCACACTAAAATCCAAATACCAACCTCAATATATATACCATACTCATATATAATAAAAATGAAAATATGTAACAATAATTAAATCCCTTTATCTCATACACTTTTCTATCTTCTCACAATACTTGCAGCATTTAGCCTCAAAGACCTACCTACCCATCCTATGGTTAGGCACCACACTCGTACACATGATCCACATACATGATGATACTAAAAATCAATGAAGCATAGTTTTTCTGAGAAAAAATCCACTAAGAATATATGTAGGAAGGAACTGTATAAATTGTATTTTTACTTTAAATAACAAACCCTTTTTTTCAAATCAGATAACTAAACACACACAATATCATACATGTTGTATAAGTCTTACATTTCTGAAATGTTGCATGACACACACGCCATCATCCCCCTATAGTATAATAGTCAAACTATAATCCAAATAATCATCTAATACACATAATTTTTAGACATAACCAAACCATAACAGTGAAAACTCAAAGAAACATATCAATCCCTGATAACATGGGCATTCCCAATGTAAGAGTTAGTCACTCAACTGTATAGGGTTTGTTCCAAGTTACGTCTATCCTAAACCTCTAATATAATATCCCAAATAAATAAATAAAAATCTTTTCTAATACAACTTTGTAATTTCCTCATCCCAAATCACCTTTGTTGTGATCAAAATGAACCACCACATACCTCTAGTACACTTCCCAATATTCCATAGGTTACTAAATAATAGTGAGAGTCTATAAGTAATCATGGAGATACTATACCATATGATATAAATATTCATAAATAATAGCATAAGGAATAACAATTAATAATAATTTCAATATAAAATTGAGAATATAGTTGTTAAAATATCACATACAATATAAAATGAGTAACTATGATGTTATACAGGTTATACAAAATTAACCATAACCGTCTATAAGTTGATCATATATAGCATGGAAAAAATAATAAGAGGAACAAATATTACGTGGAACTGGGGTTTCTCCCAGTCCATCACCAAAAACTATAAACATCCCACTTGTACCCCCACCATAATTCCATACCCTAAGTATGATTTTAATGTCCCTTTCCCTTTCCTAAATCATGAGATATAAATTCTATATTCACATTAGGGTTCCTATGAAAAGTTTGTGTATAAACATATTAGACCACCACTAATGGTGTCCTTAGATAATATTCACTTTTATATGGGTGAATTATAAGTGAAATTTATGAGTAAAACAATTTTTAATAAATACACCTTGCTTTACTTTATTCTTAATAATACATGGGTAAGTGACCTACCTACTTTGGTTGGTTTCAAAATGGGATTATTCTCTAATATTTTGAACACACGTAAAGTATCACTCAATCCTCTTATAATTCCCATGTAAAACAATGAAACATACCAGTAAAATTATTATTCAACCATACCTACCCATTGTACATCACAACCCCTACCTCAAAATCCCCAATGAAAACCCATATACATAAAGTGCCTCACCCTTGAGTGGTTATAACAATCATCCACAAAAATCCATGGGAAACATCTATACTGTATCCATCTATCATTCCAATGATCAATATCCTCAATTTAATTTTCAAAATCTGTAGAGGATCATGTTCAAAAAACCCAATGATTAAGTCACCCTCATATGTACACATAATACCATGACCTTATCCCCAATGCTCTATGAAATCACCAACCTCCTATGAACACAAACCCAAAAAAACCATCATCACCCTATCATTATTAAATAATATATCACTATAATATCTAACTACATCAACTTGGTGAATCACATCACCATCCAACTATGACACAATAATTACATTCTACCCCATGAACGAGTATTCAATTAAGTCCCTAGTTCATAGACCACCACATAGCACAACACAATTATAACACTATACACAAGCTCACTTTCCCACAATTGATAGCCCTTGGACACCTCTCTAAATCATGAAGGCCTTAATCAATATCATTCTTAATCTCTCATACCCTCACCCTTCTTATAAACCACACAATACATGAACTTATATAAATAATGGTAAGTATCTAGGAACCAACTACATAAACTTAGAAAGACTCTACTCACTGAATATAATTTATTAATTCAATTCCTATTGGTTGATTCCAAAATAACTAACAAAATACCTAGAATTGGGTATTCTTAATGAGAGATAAATAAATAATGAAATAATTAGGGATTAAATACAAGAGGATCATTAGAATTTCCCCCTGTGATACCTTATGATAGATGACATAAAAATAGATCAAGAATTGAGGAAATCCCCCACATGGAGAATAATAATGGAGGGATGAGATATAGATATTAAAATGTATTGGGAAGATTAATGAGATTGAGACCTCATTTTAAACATATTTAATCTAATTAAATATTTTAATTTTAATTTTTTTAAAAAAAAATTGCTACCCAGGTACCCATTGGGTACCCATTCACCCATCATTGTGTATTGAATATCCTATCATGTGCCCATTATAGGGGAACTAACCACCCTATGTACCTCCAAGGGATACTCACTTCTATTGGTAACACTGAGAACTTGGTGGGTACTTTTTATAGGTCATTGGGTACTCGATGTTGTTTATCCTCAAGGGGAAAGATCCTAAAACCAAGTTAAATACCCGAAATCCAACTCTAGGCCTCCAAAAATACCTCAAACACCTCAAATTTTCCTAATTTCAAATGGTTAGATCCTAAAAATACCTCACTCAAACACCCAGAACATTACATTGCTAAAGGAACGAGTGGATCCTCATCACCATGTTGGAACCATTTATTTTTTGTGTACTTTTTTGGATTCTAATGTATAGAGTTTACCCTCTTTGGGAACCCAATAATCTTGTCTCTATATGAGTGTATGTTTCATTTCATTTTAGAAATTATATCTTCTATTATTCCATGTTACATGTTTTCATCCCAATTTTATATTTTTACTCACTAATGTGAGGTATTTATTATGGTGATTTTCTCCACTTATAGTCACACTAATATGATGGTATAGTCTCCCCACTATCACCTCTAGACTCTCTCTACTATTCAGCAGCCTCTAGAATACAAGGAAGGTTCTAGAGGCCATTTGGAACCACCTGGCTAATAGTTTCTCATGCTAACAGAGATGGGGAATATTACACGAATGATATTAATGATCATGAAAATTCATAGGACACATTTTATGGAAAAATAAATATATAAAAATTATTATCGTCTTTGAAACACACACTAAATTTTGAAATAAATACTTTTCATTTAAACTTTAAAAATATTTACCGGACGAGTAAAGAAATGCTACCAATGATCATTAAAAATATTAATCTTAAAACCAAATAAAATACATTGTCATATATTTTCAGTAAAAACATTAAAGCTTTTGGATGGAATCTCAGTGATATTAATAGTCAAATAATCACCATTTACATGTATTTAATTTATCCTGTAAATGAAGTTAAACATTGGGTATAATGATAAAGAAGGTTTTACCTCACATTATTAAAAGTTGTCAAAAAAGAAGTAGATAAACTTTTAGTGGTATAAATTATATACCTTATCACATATTCATAGTGGGTAAGTAAAATAAAGATTTTACCTTGAATTTATATCCTCATAATTATTTAAAAAGAGTTAAATGAGAATGTACCAATGAGAATCCAAAATAGCTAGAGAATATATATAGATTATAGGAAGTTAAAGCATGTTACTAGAAAGTACCATTTCAAATATCATCCATAGATAAAATTTTAGAAATATTTCTAAGAATAAAACATTATTGTTTTAAGGATAGTTTTTAGTTATTTTTATTTATACCTACACCCAAACTCCAAAACAATCAGCATCATATGCCTATTTAGTACATTTTCTTATGAAAGAAATTATTTTACTAGATTTAATTGAACATATTTTTGAGGTATTTTTGATGAATTTAGAGTATATGAATCCTTTTTTATTAATGTATTTTAAATATGAATAAAGTGTTATAAAAATTAATTGAAAGATATTTGGTTTTGAATTTTAAAAAAACATCCCTTAATAGAAGAAAAAGTTATAGTATTAAGTCATGTAATTTATAAGTAGATCATTTAATTTTATAAATAAAAAATTAACATCACTTCATCTCTTACATATCCAATTATGTGAGACATGTTTCATCATTTTTAGTACATACAAGTTTCTCCTAAAGGTTTATAAAATAATTTAGTAAAATTTCTTTACCATTTTCTAAATTTTTACAAAAAATTAATGATTTTTTATTTTATGAATCTTGTAAAACTATATTTTAAGAACTAAATAAAATCTTTACAACCCATACAATTATCCATCCACTATGTTAGGAGCTTACATTATTATTGATGTTTAATTCATCTAACTATACTATTGAAATATATTTTCATAAATTGTACATCTAGAATCACATGTGATTATATACGCATCAATAAAATTGGATGAATCCCTAGTAAAAAACACAACAATTAATAATGATTTTATAAAAATCATTTTTACTTATTATATATTTCCATTAGTATATATTAGGAACTGAGGTAATATTTTTTTGGTCATATAGTATTGAGATATTTCTTGAGGAAGCCTGAAGAAAATTCAATGATTATTAGATATATTTTATTATTAAAATAATTTAATTAGATATAAATGGTAAAAATAATCGTATTACCATTTAATTGATCACATGATCAGGTTATAAATCATTATAGCTGAAAATTAAATAATTGGAACCATGAATTGATTCAAATTTATGTGAGTAAGTATACATTGTTTGAAAGTACCCCATGGTATTGTGATATGGGTAATTTTTTAGTCACCATTTATATAAAAATTAATTTTAATAAACATCATGTTTTTTAATAAAAATATGAATCTAATTATTATTTTGTAAGACAAATACCTGTGGAATTTTTTTCATGATAGAATAATTTGGATATTGAAACAGGAACATGAAATTCAGTTTATCTTAACATTTAGTCACATAATGTCTTATTGAAGACACTTTTGAACTTATAGAACTAAAATAAAGGGTTTGGTATTAGGAAATTATTAGACTAAATTTTTTAATGAGGCATATTTTTTTGTAAAAATTTTACAATATAAAGAATACTAGAATACAATATATTCCTTAACAAACAAACTTTTTGGGGGGTGTATTTGATGTATAAAGTATGTATTTCAAGGGAAATTCCCTATTTTATTTTGATTTCTTATATATCATTTTTGTGATTTATTATGTATAAAATGATGTGGATGTAGTCACAAATTAGAGACAAGGGGTTAATTGTCTCATACCCACTAATGATTCGGTGTGATAATCAAAGTAAAATCAATTTATCAAAGAATCTGGTACAATATTTTAGGCCGAATTATATTGATATCAAGTACCACTTCATCAAGGATAGTGTATAATGTGGAGATATTTCCTTCAAATATATTTCAATAAAAATAAAATGTTTTGGATAACTTGATAGAACCCCTAATAAAGGATTAATTTAAAATCTTGAGAGTGATTTTATCATTGTATTATCTCCCAAAATACCTGTAAATATTCTTTTTTATATTATCTCTTTCATTTCTTTTAATTTTTCTATAGGAATCTAGTTTCACCATGACCCTTAGGTCATTCCATGAAGGAATATTATGATAAGTTTCATGGATGGATCACCACACCATAAGAGGGAGCATGTGGGGTTTGTAATGTGAAAGAGGAGGAGTTTGTTCCATGAGGAAAGGGGGCCTCAGGTGTGGTTCTGCTACATGGGGTTTTACGAAATGACTAATAAGGGTCATGTTGCAGGGGTGTTTGGTGAGGTGATGGCCCATCTTCATGGAATTGGTCACACTATAAAAAGGGAGGGTCACACCATGATGTAGGTTTCCAAGGTTATCCCCTCTTCACAAGATGTTTTCATCATGATAGAGTTAGGTGAGGAGATTTAATGTTGTGACCCTTAGGTTTGTGTTGTAACCAGTTCCTACGATAGTTTGTATAACAAGGGAATAATGATAATTTACTAGTTTTTTTCCATTGTATTTTGGTCATACATAGCAAGGTGAGAGTCCATTTTTGGTTGGATAATCCCCCTATCCTTCATCCCATCAATCCCCCTTGAAATGAGATTTTTGATGTGTCATTTTCCATGGAGATCGATTTGTGTTACTCCAATCCTTCCCTCCATTCCTATTTTCCATTGGATTTTTCTGATTTATAATGTATTTAGCTTAGGGTTTAGTATTGATTCCACTAGATCATAGTGGAATTGGGTGAGGATGAAGACGATTTTATGTGGATTTTCTAAAGGATGCCTCATGATGATGAACACGCACTGTTTCTCTATATTTAATTAGAGGTGCATCTCTATGTGAATTTTTTTAGTGTTTTTAATTAAATTTTTTGAAAATGGAAATTGAATGGGACCTGAATGGTATATATTCATGTGATGGTATCGAGAGTATGTCATGGAACTTCCAGGTGCAGTTGGTAATTTTTCTTATATAGAGAGAGGTCCAAGTAAGTTTTTGAGAGATTATTACTATTTGAATTATTTTATATAATTTATTATAAATTATTATAGTTAATGGATTTGGAATAATATATTGATATAGGAGGTCCATTGATTTGAAAAACTTAGGCTAGGGTTGGATGATATTGGCCAGTGATAGACGAGCTTTCATGAAGGGAATAAATTCATATGATTTAGGTTCTCCGTAAACATATCTAAATAGTTTAATCATGTTTTTTATGTGCAAGTGATATATAAAATCACCACGGATGTAAAATTAACCGTAAATTTAATGAATGGATTTAATTAAAAGTCCATGAAATGAATAAGGTTTCATCATCCACGATGGAACCTTGGACATGAGCTTGATGACTCAATCACTGATAGTTGAGTTTGTTATCTAAGTGTGTTATATGACATAAATGAAACCCATGGGGTGATAAATGCAAGGATAAACATAGTGGACCTTCAGATAGGTGACTATTGATCCCTTTTAGTAGGGAAAAGTGATGAACTGAGAATGATTGACCCAAGTAGGCTATCATGAGACCTTGAGATAACTTATTGCCTTTAGTCTAGTCTATTAGAGAATGGTAAAAGTACTACTCCACCAATGGTATTTGAGGACCCATTTCAGTATCCCCTATGTATGAAATTATAGAAATATGGGGAGCGAGTGGGCTAACCTAGTAGGTCTGGCTAAAATATGGGCTTTATTCCATCCCCCTAGTGAGAAGGTAGCACAGAATTTCCAGCAAGCCTGATTAATCCATGATACAGTCATTAATGTTTTGAGTTATATTATTCCCATCAGGTGATAGGAATTTTTTGGGAGATAAAGGTGATAAAGGATCCCACATAGGGTTTCTATCCTAGAATACCATTGAGGGAACCTCGGTGAGTGCCCCACTTTAATGTCGGCCCCAAAGAGGGTTTGTGTAATACATTAAGTGATTATAATTTAAGGGTTCACCTTAAAACATGATATTTGGTAGGGATAACCTAGAATGGTTCTAGTGATAAGGATAGGTTGTGTTCTTGAGAGGCCAGCATCAGATTCATATAATGGGTTTGGGTGCGTGGCCAACCCATGTGGGGGGACATGATTTTCTAGGGAGGATGTTTCCACTGGTATATGTTTATATATATATATATATATATATATTAGGTTCTAGAGTGGGATACTCAAAGTGTATATTATACGAGTTTTTGGGTGATTTGCGGCCCCGAGTGATGGAAATGAGGGCTAAGACACCATGGGAAACATATGACGCTTGAGTAATGGAGTTCCAATACCTATTACAGGTAGGGTATGTGACCACCCAAGTTTATTCTTATAAGATTTTGTGGATTAATGTAGATCCTCATGGGTAGGATTCTTATTGTTCTAGGGATGGATGTCCCCCCCAGATAGTATCTTTTTGTTCTATGAAGGGACATACCCGGGGTGTATGATATATTGGTTATAGGTAGGAGATATGAACCCCATCATGGTTGTATATAATGTTTCTATGTAGGGTATTTGATCCCCTAGGTGGTGGATATATTCTAGTTACAGATAGGGGATGCCCCCCCCCCCCCCGAGTGAAAGGTTTTTCCAACACATGCTTCGGGTTAGGACTTATTCCCCATGGGTGATATTCCAGTGTAGCTTCTAGGGTTGGAAGAGGATTCACCTAGTTGGTAGGTATTATTCTCAAAGACATTCCACACTATTTTAAGTAGGTATAGTCAATTTCAATTACCACATTAGAATGAGAGGATTAATGGTGATTGTTTTATTATGATTCTAAATTTGTTTATTTATTTTGAGCATATAATATATGAATACAAATTATTTACTAGTTATTGTAGGGACTTCATTGGTGGTGGCCTATTGATTTTTAATCACATCTTATTTTGGAAATCCTGACACTTTGGTGCCAAATCATACCTCATTGTTCTCAGGTTCAAGTGGAGCAGTGGCCTAGTGTTTCACAGTCGAGTTTGAGCATCTCAATAAAGATTGTACATTATGATGTGATGAGACTTGGGGATGGTAGTATATCCTTGGTGAATTTATTTATTTATTTTATTTTGTATATGTGATTTTAATATTTGTATATCCCTTTATGTAATATTGTATGATACCATTTCATTTTTTTAAACATGATTCTTGTTTATTAGATTTTTGGGTTTTAATTATTCATTCTAGATGATGATTGGTTATTTAAACTATTTTTTAATGTTGATATTACTTTATATTCTCCATAAGATAACAAATTAGACCCTCACTAGTAGTTGGAAACCACTAGTGTATAGGGTTCCATTCTTGAGGTCATGTGACAACCCTAGATCTTGAAATAGTTTTGGTCTCCATCTAACAGAGCATCCCAAAGTGGTATTAGAGTATCTTTTATTTGTATTATAATTTGGGGATATAGTAGATTGGTAATTGGTAAATTTTAGATCTTGTGATAGAACTTAAATTGGTTCACCACCATTTTGGATGGAAAGTTTAATTTTTTAGGAATATAGTATTTTTTTCATCGTTTTCACGATTACATTCTTGATTTGTATGATGGTTTGTATTTGAGATGTTATTTTTGTTTTAGTACTTGGACAATTCGTAATAGGGCTATGTAATGTATCATTTTTTCCATGTAATATTCACATGAAATATATATTCTTACATGTGATCAATGTCATTGATTATGAAGGTTTTTTTCTTAAAGTGTCAATAACAACTTATATGGTGTTTTCTTGTATAACTTGTTGGTGGAATTCTATTCAGCTGAACCATGGTATATTGTATTTTATTATGGGTCATGTGTACATTATAGTGTGGTGTTCCTTGATAATGGATAACAGTCCATTCATATATGTTATGTATAATGATTCATATTAAGTTATTATAGGAATTTGATTCCTTAGTAATAGACCCCTTATGGGTGATTATGATTCTAGTTTAGTTACTTGAAGCATTAATAGTGACTTTTATGGAATTTTTTCATATAGATTCTTGGTGAAATTATATTTAACCAAAAAATAATACTATAGTTTTCTTGATATGAGTTTTTATAAAATCATGTCATTATATGTGTGTGTATGTGACTTGGTCGTCGAGGGGTAGTCAGGTATGTGGATACCCAACAAGGATGGGCTCCCAATAGTGGTCAATTAATTCAGCACGTGATTCTCAATATGTATGGGTGGGAACCCTATAGTGGGTGTGTTAACATGTGAATTTCAGTTTAATATTTGATATAGGTGGAGATATCTTACCACATGAGTGTGGTTAATGTAAGATAGGGGTTATGGGCTAGGAGTAAGAGTCGAATTCCTTTTGGATGTAACTTAGGATATTAGTGAGACGATTGTTGTGATTAAGTAGAAAGTTTTTTTCCTACAATTGTTAAAATAAGGGATGATATTTGAGGGTAACCTGAGATAGGGGATATTTCAGACTTTTGAGTTCCCTTAGAGGTAAAAGGCATGAGTAGATTCTTGGAATTTGATATTTATGCATGGTATGTGCTACCAAGTATGTGATACATGCATGAAAATGCCTTATGTATTAGGGATATCGATCCTAAATGGATTAATCTAGGATGACTAGATCATGTGTAGACACTTGTGGTTTGGAATGACACTCGAGGGATGGGAGATCATGTGGTTGGCCTTTTAAAGTTTGAGATATCAAGTTTTTTGCAAAGAAATCACTAAATTCATTCTTTCTAGATATGATTAACATGAAAGGTGTAAATGGTCAATTATTTAGGTATTTGTGCCTGGTTTTCATTATATGTGACTCATCAGAGCATGAGATAGGATTTTATTGGGTGGTATTTGTGCCCGGTTGGTGTATGGTCAAGATGCCATAGAGATTCTAGTAATTGGGGAAATATTATTTTATATTGTTCCTCAGTGAAAACCTAATTTGGGATTCAGATGCTATGTTTCATATAGTATCTTTGTTAGAATTGGGATCAATATGGATTTGGATGTGATCCAAGAGAGATAATAATTATAAGTGCACCAATGCCTAGGGTGAGAGCATGATAGATAATATGATTATTTAGTAAGCCAACCATGGAATTACACTGTGTGATCTATTTGGACATTGGTGTGGATTTTAAATAATATCATGATGCCTTTGGGGATTTAGGCATCATGATTGGGTGATGTGATAGCACACCAGTGGTTGAGGCCAATCATTTTTTAGAGAAGTCAACCAGAGGAGGAATAATTGGGGTTCTTTCTTATAATCAGATACATTGTGGTGGAAACTACATTGAGCGTATCAAGGGACCATTTAAAATGTATTTCCAATAGATAATTCCTATTATGTGGAGAACCATGGCATGGAATCAGCCTATATGAGAAAATACTTATTTTGAGAAGCACCATAATCCTATAAATTAATTAAAAGAAGACCCCTTTGGGTGTATTATGATATATAAGTGTGGTTGATAACCATATTGGTATTAGTGATGGTGGTGATCAGATAACTTTTATTTTGGTAAACGTCACACCTTGTGTTTTTATTTTTGCATCCAAACCTCATTTAGTGTTTTGGGATAGAACAAGATGAGTTGATCATGAATTGATGATCATGGTAGGTTGGTATTTATGGTTAAAGGTCCACTATGACTTATCAAGGATGATAATCTCTAGGTTGGGGAGTTTATAAAGACCCTCTCCCTTATAGGTTGTGAATTCTAGAGGGAATTTTAATTTCATATTCCAAAGTAGGGGATGTTTGGAGAATTGGTTTTTGTATTGGAATTTTGAAGGTTGACATATTTCAAGGAGATTTTTTTGGATAGGATTGAGGCATAATAAGTGTATTGTATTTTTGGGTGAGTTTTGGGGTAGGTTTAGGTATCCCCAACACTATACTGGTTTTTTCTATATCAAGTTTGTCACATTGTGATGGCATATCACAAGGGGTGTCATGGATATATTATTGCACCATGAAAGGGAGCATGTGGAATCATTCCACGAAGGAGTGGGAGGCCATTTCATGATGGTTGGGGGACTCATGTGTGGTTCTGTCATGAACCAGTCCGAGTCTCCATCAAAAAGATGCCCGACCTGGTCTCTGGCAAGGCCTGAAGGGTGTTCCTGATCCCAACGGGCTGGCACAAGTTCCCATGTATCAAAAATAAAACTTGGGAACAATTTACCCGAATAAAAAAATATAAAACAAACATCAAGCTGAATAAATTAAAACTAAAATTAGACAACCAAACATAACCTTAAACTAAGTTTAGATTTAAAGTTTAAAACTTCGACTAAAAACCCAAAAGAGACTACATCAAAGGAAAACCAAAACTCTAACTCTAACCGCCGTGTGACATAAGGAGTCACATCCCCAAGACACCGCCACCAAACCAACACGAATATTTCACTGACAACCCAAACCACCCATGCCATGCTTGATGCCTCAACCTGGAATACAAAAGAAATAGGATCTACATACACCCAAAGGTGTATGTAGGGTGTGAGCCAAAATCCCAGTAAGATTTCACTGAGAAAAGGTTCCACGCATAATTAATAAATGAAAAACAAAATTACAAGTTTAACAAAACAAAAGAAATAAATTCTTGAACAGTTTTAGTGAAAACAATTTTTTTATAAAAACAATTTTGATGGGAATAAATTTAAAGGAAACAACTTAAATTAAAACACACACACACACTTTCCTTCATGGTAACCCCAATTTCACACTGTGTACTGATGGTGAGGAAAAATTAAAGGGGGAGCACAAAACATGGGAGGGGCCCTAAAGATACTAGCAAGAAGTGGGACCCTAGAACATCGTGTCTCGGTGAGAAATGGTATAGAAACACAACAGCATAAATTCTCGTGCACGATCCACAAGTAGGGTAACACGTCCATAACCTAGTGGTCTCCCAAAATCATCCAAAAGTTTAGTTATTGTTGTATTCGTCAATCTAGCTAAGTGAAACCGGGCGGATACCACTTCTGTATCACTAGCACACTAGTCCTAGTCCGTCCACCTATTACCCAGGATTCCCATTTGTGCTCAAGTGGTTCATAGTTCATGTTAGATTTCATAATCACATACCCAAACCAAAAAAGACACTACACAAGCCAAAACCACCATTTTCACACACAAAATTCATTAAAAATAATACACACACTAAAATATTCTCCAAACACATTCCACACCACTGACATAATTTAATAAACCATTTAAAAAGTTTATAAAACATTTTTAAAAGAGTTTCAACAGAATTTATACACACCTAAACCATTAATATATATATATATATATATATATATATATTATGCACACTAAAATTAGTTCAAGAATAAATCTTCATTGCTTACACAACTAGTTAAAACCAATGCACGGTCAAAGAAAGAACTTTCAAGATCAAATAACCCATTAAAAGAATTTATTAAATAATTTCAACATACGTCACATGTCTTTAAACAACAAAAATCTACTCAAATACTCACATAAGACAGAACGCATCCAGACGCTACACCAAAACACCAATTTCACAGTTTGCACATCCTAAAAAAGTAATTGCACAATTTATAAAACACAAGTATATGGTTATACATGGGTTTTCACAGAAACAACATGCTCATATCATGTAAACACACTAATGAACACATTAAGACATACTAAACCTCAAGTTAAAATTAAATCACACCAAACAAACTAATAAGTAATCTAACCGCACAATTTAATAAAAACACTAACAATTAACCAGATATGAGATTTCAACAGCAAGTACACATATTATGATGATATGCTACTAAACAATTTCAATTCATATCAAGATTCAAAGAAAATCAAATTTACGCCACACAATATTAATTAAACAACACTCTAAACTAATTATACTTCCAAATTAATTAATAAAATAATAATTGGACGTGGAACCACCTACCTCGGTGTGTGAAACATCATGAGAATGGTGTGAAACTCCCGCCTTACGACCCCCGAACCTCAATAGACCTAAAGTAAACCACATTTTAAGCAATAGAACCCAAAAACAATGAAACCAAACCAACTCTAAATTAAACCCTAACCCAATAAACTTTCAAAGGAAGAAATTAACCATATTAAGAAAACCGCACCAGTGGCGGGGCTGTGAGAATCTAACCGAGTGAGAAGAGGGGTTTCTAGAGGTGATTTGCGCTAGCTAGACCATGTCAGAAGGGGGTGCATCCAAGGGGAAGCAGTCAAGAGTGATGCGCATTGTGAATTTGATGCGAGGAGTGTATCAGGAGAGGCTTGGGGTGTTGTGTGGTGGGATTTGGTCAGAGATCCAGCGGGCGGCTAGAAGGGCGCGGCTTGAAAGCAGTTTGGTAGGCAGGTTGGGTGCAGGTATCCAACCGAAAGGAGGAGGGCGCGTGATGATAGTGTGTCAAAGGAGGCCAGTGGGTCGGCGGTGTGGCTTGTTGGTAGCCGGTCCAGCGAGGAGGAGTGAATGGGAGGGAGTAGGGAGAAGTCCAACTGGGTAGGGTTGCGGGCGGTGAGGGAGGGCTGGCCGCATCTAGCAGGGGTGACGTTAGGTGATCCGGAGGGGAGAGGCACTAGTTAGATGTTACGCCAGAGGGAAGCGAGGGATATCATCCATGAAGAGCTACTAGGGTTTAGGGCAGTGAAAACCAAGGGGAGAGTTGACCAGCTGAACGCGGATTAGGGTTAGGGGGCTTGTGTAGCATGAAAGACCAAAGGGAAGAAGGGAAAATGAGGGAAAAAATAAATGGAAAATAATAAAATCAAATTAAGGGAATGGAAATTAATAATAAATAAATAAATAAATAAAATTAAAGGTAAAAATAAAATGGTACTTAAAATAATCCTAGACTGCTTTGAAATAATAAATAAAACTGGAAATGTAAATAAAAACAAAGATGTTAATAATAAGTTTATAATTTTACAATTACAACAACAATTTAATATTAAAAAAAATAAAAATATTAACTGAAAAAATCATAATAATACTAACCAAATTGAAACATTGACTTGAATAATAATAATTATAATAATAAAACTAAAATAACAAAACCTATCACAAGAATGACATTATTTATTAAGGTTGTAGATTGTGCGTGGTCGCACGCCTGTAAAAGAACCCAAAATGATTAAATCAAAAAAAAGTGTCAGTCGGGGTGTGATAATCCCCCCCCCCCCTCCATGAAACTTTCTGCCCCCAGAAAGTCCCCAAAGACTTGTTCAACCCAAGATTCCAAGCAAGACTACAAAGACACTTTAAACAAAACCACAATCACCCAAAGACTGGGCATTCAATACGCCCATGACCTAAAACTTCAAAGATCTCAAAACCAGAATCACCAAGAAGAATATCCAACATCAAGGAATTCACCTCCAAGTACATCAACAACATGGAACACCCTGACCCCTAACTTAGGGATCACCAGGGCCGCTTGAGACCTCCGATAACACTCATCAAGTGACCCACCATCCAAGATAACCAATTAGCATGGTCAAGGTCAGGTGGAGTAGAAGAAAAAGATTTCCCCTCTAAGAACACTTTGAATATAGATTTTTCCACAATTTAATCTTATGTTGGTCTCCCCACCATATTAGGATTCTTGTCAAACATTGGTTCTCCAAACAAAAACAACTCAAAAACCGATACAAACCTATAACATTGGATTGACCCTCCAAGTTCCCTAATTTAAACCAAACCCACACAAGAGAGGACGTTGATTAGACCCTCAGTGGTCTCCCCACTATTTTAGAATTTCCCTAACACCATGACACCTGCGTGGGCATTCCCAATTTGCTTTGAGCAATACAGACTGAAATCTTCATCACAAACCCACCAACACGGGCCGAATTGCATGAAAAATTCCCACAATGGACAACACTTCACCATATAATATGGTTTTGATAGTGGAAACCCCTATCCTTACAACAAACTGGATAGGAAAATGTCAATTAGAAGAGACAATAGATTCTCTAAAATGAGTGCAATTTCGATCCACAACCGACCACAAGAAGGTTCATAGAGCACACATACTGGATTTACAAGAATACGGATTCTCCGAACCTTCTTTAAGGCCCAAGAGGAACTCCCATAAATTAAGGCCACAACAAAGAAATAAGGCCTTCATGGCCCTCACAAAAATAATAATATTTTAGAGTCGAAACCCTAACAGGGAAATTTAAGTTTTCCCCATCCCGTCACTATAGTCTTAAGTCAGACCAAGCCCATCCCACGTCCGACAAGTTTTGACTGTGCTCAAGCTTCACCCTGATGCCTATGGCTGAGGTCGTGATGTCTGAATCATCTACCACCTCACATTCATAAGCTGACCACCTCTGACTGGAACTTCCTCTGCTGAAAAATCAACCTACATACTTCTCCTTGTGTCCCAAGCAGCCACTTCGTCAACATAACAATTGAGACTTACAACGAATGACTTAGATTGTCTGAATGACATCACTAGAGATAAGTGATTGAGTGTTATGTTAGACACACAACATGAACTGACAGAAGGATCACTCCAAGAACAATTCCCTTTGTTTCACACTCCTCCTTGGATAAGGACCCTTCACTTACCACAATATAAAAAAGACCAACAACTATTACGAGCTTTAAACTGATTGTTCTACACAACCTATGGGGAACATGAAACTGGCTCATCATAAAGGTCAACAGACCTCCTTCACCATTTATTGACTAGTCGAGCACCTACGAGATCCACCACTTTCCCTTTCCCTCACTTCCTTAGGTACAAACGTAGAACACAATGAGTCTTGAGGATCACTCATGGAATCCCCATTCGCAACAAAAATGGAACAATCACTGCTTGATGGTGTAGTATTTCTCATCCAAACATGCTCAAGACAACTTACATCTGCACGACATTTAGAGTTCCTCAAAAACTAAAGACACTCCTATCTTTCTCAAAGAATTCAATGATATCCAACCAACCTTGACATCTACAAACAGTCTACACAACTGCGCAGAACCCAACTCCACCACTCCACTGGGAGTCTAGGCTAAACCAAGAACAAAGAGACCTGCTAGAAATCCAAGAGACATTTCTAGGGGAATTTCAAAAACAATAAAAACAAAACATCCTTCCACAAATCCAAACACATCACAAAACAAACATCCACCCCTCAGACAAAATTCTATTAATTCCAATTTAAAACATCAATTATTTTTCAAAGAAAAACACCTGTTGGAAAATCAAACACAGTACAATAAAGCCCAACAGCTCTAATGAACCAATCACTTTAAGTTCAGACTCAAAACCATTTTCCAATTTCCAAAACCATTTAAGCACAAAAACCCATTTTAGAGAAAATTCCACTTTTTAAGAGACAAGAAGTAGCATTAGAAATAAATCAATCACCACTGATATTACATAATGCCTCGCAAATATGAATTTATGTGACACTCAGTTTCCCATCCACATGATCCACAAAATGTCCATTAATCACATCCACATGCACACAAGAGAACCAATAAGAATACCACTAGACAAAATAAGGATCTTCCTCTTTCAAAACAAAACATTCCCTATACTTCATAAATACCCATTTTTTTCAAAACCATTTCAAAACTTCAAGAAAAATTTTCAAAATGATTCCCATTTCCAAAATAACTCACTTAAATTTCCAATAACCCAAGAAGTTATTTTATAAATTCATCTTTGAAAAATAAAATGCAAAATTCTGAAAGCAAGGTTCAAAAGTAACACACCACAAGAATCATGTCAAACTCACAGCAAGAAAAAATAAGAGCAACCCCAAAGTCTGCTTTCCTTTAAAAAACCATTTTTCACCAACCCAAAACTAAACAATGACATCACCAACACTAAAGCACCTAGATGGAGAAGTAAGTGATCATGCCAAACCCAGCCACATGGTTTAGCAGACCATGCCTTAGGCAATATCCAACCACTAGGAGTGTCTAACTATACCCTCAGGCATCACATGGGTCATTACTCCATGTGAGACCATGCGTAGTACTGGTTTACTCTTATTTTCATTCCCCATCTACAAAGACCAAATCCAAAAACATAAATCCTAGACTACCCCTTTTTACTCGAGGATTGGAACGAGTAAGAGTTCGCAACGCTCTTCCCACACCTTCCCCTTGTGTACCGATAGTCCTATCTCTAATCTACCTGACACCCAAAATAAGAAAAAAAAACCCCTTT
The DNA here is from genome assembly GCA_963277665.1 of Viscum album. Taxonomy (NCBI): domain Eukaryota; kingdom Viridiplantae; phylum Streptophyta; class Magnoliopsida; order Santalales; family Viscaceae; genus Viscum; species Viscum album. The sequence continues at coordinate 532,888,632 of OY728146.1, forward strand.
GATATTATTTTTTCACGAACCAAGCTGGGTCGCCATCAAACTGATGCCCAACCCAGTCCGCAGTAAGGCCCAAAAGGCGTTCCTGATCTCCAGGGACTAGCACAAGTGCCTTGGTATCAAAAATAATACATGGGAATGATTTACCTAACTAAAAATATATAAAACAAACAGCAAGCTGAATAAATTAAAACAAAAATATGACAACCAAATAGACCCTTAAACTAAGTTCAGATTTAAAGTTTACAACTTGAACTAAAACCCAAAATATACTACATCAAAGTAAAACCAAAACTCCAACTCAAACCTCCGTGCGACATGAGGAGTCACATCTCCAAGCCACTACCACCAAACCAACACAAGGATTCCACTAACAACCCGAACCACCCACGCCATGCTTGATGCCTCAACCTAGAATACAAAATAAATAGGATCTACATACACCCAAAGGTGTATGTAGGGTGTAAGCCAAAATCCCAGTAGGATTTCACCGAGAGAAGGTTCCACACATAATTATTAAATAAAAAATACAGCTACAAGTTTAACCAAATAAAAGAAATAAATTCTTGAACAGTTTTATTTAAAACAATTTTTTTTATAAAAACAGTTTTAATAGAAACAACTTTAAAGGAAACAAATTAAATTAAAACCACACACACACACTTTTCTTCATGGTTACCCAAATGTCACATTGTGTGCCGATGGTGAGCGAAAAGTAAATGAGGAGCAAAAAACATTGGAGAGGCCCTAATGATACTAATCGTAAGTGGGACCCTAGAACATCGTGTCTTGGTCCGCAATGGTATAGAAACACAACAACATGTGTTCTCGTGCATGAGCCACTAGTAGGGTAACAAATCCATAACCTAGTGGTCTCCCAACGTCATCCAAAAGTTTATTTAGTGTTGTAGTCATCAATCCAACTAAGTAAAACTGGGCTGATTCCAATTCCGTATCACTATCACACTAGTCCTAGTCCACCCACCTAGTACTCAGGCTTCCCGTCTGTGCTCAAGTGGTTCAGAGTTCATTTAATATGTCATAATCACATACTCCAATCAAACAAGACACTATGCACACCAAAACCACCATTTTCACACACAAAATCCATTTGAAATAATATGCACACTAAAACATTCTACAAACACGTTCCACACCATTGACATAATTTAATAATCCATTTAAAAAGTTTGTAAAACATTTTAAAAAGAGTGTCACCAGGATTTACACACACCTAAACCATTATATATATATATATATATATATTACTCACACAATAATTATTTCAAAACTAAATCCGTATTACTTACACAACCTGTTAAAACCAATGCACGGTCAAAGAAGGCACTTTCATGATCAAAAAAATCATTAAAAAAAATTATTAAAAAATTAAACATATGTCACATATCCTTAAACAAAAAAAATACACTCAAATACTCACTTAAGAAAGAATTCATCTAGATGCTATACCAAAATACAAATTTCACCCTTTTCACATCTTAAAAAAGTAACTACAAAATTTATAAAACACTAGTAAGCGGTTCGACACGGGTTTTCATAGCAACAACATACTCATATCATCTAAACACACTAATGAACACATTAAGACAAACGAAAAATCAAGTAAAAAATTAAATCACATCAAACAATCTAATTATTAAGCTAACCGCGCAATTTAATAGAAAAACTAACAATTAACTAGAGATGAGATTTCAGCAGCAAGTACATATATTATGATGAAACGCTACTAAAAAATTTCAATGCATATCAAACTTCAAATAAAATCAACTTCATGCCACACAATATTAATTAAACAACACTCTAAACTAATTAAACTTCCAAATTAATTAATCAAATAATAATTGGATGTGGAACCATCTACCTCGGTGTAGGAAACCTCATGAGAATGGTGTGAAACTCCCATCGTATGACCATCGCACCTCAATGGACCTAAAGCAAACCATTTTTCAAGAAATCGAACCCAAAAACAATGAAACTGAACCAACTCCACATTAAACCCTAACTCAAAAAACTTTCAAAGGAATAAATTAATTGGATGATGAAAACGTACCTTCGGAGGGGGTGTGGGAAGCTAACCGAGTGAGATGAGGGGTTATCGGAGGTGATTTTCATCGACTGGACCCTGTCGAAAGGGGGTTTAGCCAAGGGGAAGTGGTCAAGAGTGATGCACATTGTGGCTTCGACACAAGGAGAGTAGTAGGGGAGGCTTGGGGGTGTTGTGTGGAATGAGGTGGTAGGAGAGCCGACTTGTGGATGGAGGGGTGCGGCTCGAAGGTGATCTGGTATGGAGGTTGGGTGCGGGTATCCGACCGGAAGGAGGAGGGCCCATGATGACGGTGCGCCGAAGGAGGCCAGTGGGGTGGTGGCGTGACTCAGTGGTGGTCGGTCCATCAAGGAGGAGTGAAGGGGATGGATCTGGGAGAAGTCTGACTGGGGAGGGTTGCAGATGGTGAGGGAGGGATGGACACAGCTAACAGGGGTGACGTGAGGTGAGCCATAGGGGAGAGGAAATGGTTAGCTGCGACACTGGAGGGAAGTGAGGGAGATTGGTCGTGATGAGCTACTAGGGGTTAGGGCAGCACGAACCAAGGGGATAGGCAACCAACTAAACATGATTTAGGGTTGGGGGGCTTGTGTAGCATGACACACCAAGGGGAGGGAGATGAAATAAGGGAAAAAATAAATGTAAAATAATAAAATAAAATTAATGGAATGAAAATTAATAAAAATAAATAAATAAATAAAATGAAAGGGAAAAATAAAATGGAACTTAATAGAATCCTAGATTGATTTGAATCAATAAATAAATAAATAAAACTGGAAATGTAATAAGTTGATATTTTTACAATTACAACAACAATTTAATATTAATAAACAAATATAAATATTAAGTGAAACAATCATAATAATAATAACATAATTGAATCATTAACTTGAATTATAATAATGTTAATAATAAAACTAAAATAATAAAACCAACCACAATAAAGACATTATTTATTAAGGTTGGACACCACACATGGTCGTGCACCTGTAAAAGAACCAAAAAAAATTAAATTAAAATAAAGCGTTGGTCAGGGTGTGACAGGTTCTACCATATGGGACATCGAACAATGTCCTATAGTCGCCACTCTACAATAGTGTTTGGTGAGGGGATGTCCCCTATACCTAAGGGTGGTGAGGTCACAAGCCAAGAGGGTTACTCCAAGATGGCAGTTCACCGAGGTTCATCCCATTTACCTAGGCCAGTCACACCATGATGGAGCCAGGTAAGGATATATTGTACCATGACCCTCAAGGTTGTTCCATGACCATAACTTGAGCCGGTTTTTTAGAAAATAGTAAACTCATAATTTACCAATCAACCCCCTTGTATTTTTTCCAAAAAAAATTCAATATTCCATTTTCAGACAGTTTCTCTCTATCTCCTTCCTCCAATATATCCCCCTAAAATGGGGTGTTTTATGGATTTTACATAGTGATAAAGGTTCATTCTTACTCTCCTAAATTTTTCTATTCCATTGGATTTCACAAATTTATTATGTCTCTAAATTAGATTTTAGCAGTTATTATAATGGATTACTGTGGAATTTGGAGATGATGAAATGGATTTTCCATGACTTCTCTAGAGGATGTCCAATACCGATGAACACACTTTTTTTCTCATTGTTTTATTGAAGGTACATCGCCCTATGAATATTTATAGGGTATTAAATTAAACTAGAAGAAATTAACTATTGATTAGGTGTCGAGCCTTAGGTATTTTCCCCATGACGGTGTCTGGGGTATACCATGGACTTTTTTGGGTGCGATTGGTCATTATTTCGGTGTAGTGAAAAGGCCCAATGAGTTTTTGCTGATTATGAATATTTGAATTAATTTGTATAATTAATTATAAATTTTTATTATTAATTAATTGGGTAAAATGGATTTATATGGGATCTTGAGTGATGACGCAAGCTTGGGAAATGATTTTACAATATTAGGAAGAAATGGTCGATCTTTCTTGAAGGTAATAACATCATAAGAGGTAGGTGATCGATGAACGTCTCTATATGGATTATACATATTGTTAATATACAATCCATATGTGGCCTTTACACTAATGGGTTGTTGGACTTAAATTAAATGATTTTTTAATTATAATTTAAAAAAATAAACAAGGTTTCAATAACCATGATAGACCCATGGACATTGGTTTGATTCCTCGGCTATTATGGTAGAGGATGCGATCATAAGCGCATTTCATAACATATAAAAAATCATTAGAGTATAAATACAAGGATAAATATATAGGACCATGATATAGGTTCCCAAAACTCCATTCTAGTAGGAAATATTGATGGATTGAGATTGATTGGCCCAAAAGGCCATGATGAGACCTCGAGATACCTTATAACCTTTGTTCTAGTTTATTAGAGAGTGAGGTGAGAATTCATCCCCCACCGGGACATCAGTTCCCATGTGAGTATACCTTGGTTAGAGAATTATGGAATGTTTGGGTGCAACTTTACTGACCTAGTAGACAGATCAAGTATATTAGCATGAGGCCATCCGATAGTGTGATGAAAAAATAGCATTACAGATGAGGCTGATTAGGCCATGCTATGATCATGGTAGTATTGAGGGGTGACATAACCTCTGAGTTAAAATTAAATCATAAGAAATGAATGTGGTATATGTAACAATATAATATTTTTAAAAGAACACTATGTTTGATTGATTACAAGACACACAACATCGATCTTAAATAAACCATGAAATATTATTATTAAAATATAACTATTATAACCTGGCCATTGAATTGGAGGTTATAAATTGGATTAAAAAAATTATTTAATATATATATATAGTCCCCAATAAATACAAATTTACTGATAAATTCTTAGTAAATAAGAACCCAATTGTTTTTTGTAAATTTTTTTTATTCTTCAAAAGAATTTGTTTGCTACAAAAATGGTTTTTACTACTTTATATGAGTGAATATTATAATTAATTTTTTTAACATTAATAAATTATATTTGATAAAAATTAAATCATTTTTAATTATGAATTTCAAATTATTTTATGAAGAATTTTTGTTAATTTTCAGAAATGTTGGATTTTTCAATGAATAGAGAATAATATTGATTTTTATTGAAAACTGTATTTTTGTTTCAAGTATTTAAAAAGTTCCATTTTGTTTTAAAATGATTTAAACTTAAAATTACTTATATTAAATTATTATTGACCCAATTAATGACATTATAATCAATTTTATTGTTTAATTTGGTATAAAAATATTTTTATACCTAAAAATGTATTTTTCTGAAAAAATATTTTTCATTATATTTTGAATTTTTATGTTAAATTAATTTTTACCACTTCAATAAATTGAATCACAAAAAAAGGATTACATATTTGGAATCAAAATTTCTTTATTTGGTAAATAGTTACTTTTTATTTTTTGACTTTATGAATGGTAACCTTGGTAAATATTTGTCACATCAATAAGGATAAAATGGGTAAAATATGGTTAAAGCTTTGAGATAAGGCCTTAAAATTTCTCTAAAGATTACATTTATCCTATTGGATGAGTTTATTATGGAAATATCTATAAAATTATAGAATATATTATCACGTGGTGTCATATTAATTTAATTATAACCTTTATATTAATTTAAAAAAATAGAATAATTACAAAAATGTCTCTCTCTTATCTTTAGTATCTCTAAAATTTTTACATAAGGATAAAAAGTGGAAAATTTGGTTTCTAAATAGTTATTTGAATGATAAATTGATTTTTTTATAATATTAATTATTTATAATTTTTATTTGTTGAATAATTACCTTAAATTTTTATGAAAAGTAGACATTATATATATTCAATTAATAGAAAAATAAAATAAATGATTTGAAAAAATATAAAAAGTAAGACAATTTGTTATAATCTATATATTCCATGAATTTTATAGATTAATGAAATTTATTATAGTTGTTTGAATGGTTTATATTATATTTCCATTACTTTTTTATTGTCTTTACAGTCAAATTAAATGAATAGTTTCAAAAATAACTTTAATGATATTTTATAAAATTAATATTTTATTAAATTATATAAAAATTATAAAAAAAATTGAAAGTGGAAAAGTAGGATAATATATGGTTCTAAATTTCATCTTTCGGCCATTTATGTTCCAATTTTTACCTTATAGTAAAATTATACCCATTTGATATTGAAAAATTTATTACCATGGTTAAGGTTAAAATTTGTAAACTAAGGGGTTAATCAAAAAATAAAAATAAAAATAAAATCAAAACCTATCTAAATTTCATTATATGGTGATATTTATAAATTATATTATTATTAGTTTGAATATTTTTTCATTTGGAATCATTTTCCTTGAGAATAAGTCAACTATATTTTAATCTTTTCGTAATTCCAAGAGTGCCCCTCCCCTCACTTATAAAAGGGAACCTTTTCTCCTCTATTACTCACACATTTTGAGACTTCTATATCAGTTTATAATTTACATAATAACTTACAAGATTCATTAAACATATCCAATATCTTTTTTCTTTCCAAAATACCACCCCTTCAAGGCTTGAAGTGCAAGCCCAAAGTGGGTTCCTAATAAAGAGGTATAACTCTTAATCGAGAATTTTCAATTATTTTCTTCTTATATCTCATATAAATATGTGGCATTCATCATTAAATAATAAATCCGGTATCTTAAAAATTCTTAGAAGTTATTATTATTATTTAATGACCAATATACACCCTCATATCAATCAAATGGGAAGTGAAATTATCACTTGTGTGTACGTGTGGACTACAACCTCCACATAATGATATAATTTATCTTACAAGGCCATATTTAATGGATGGTTATTATAATGGGTATAATGTTTATAAATTATATTTATGTTATAATTATGATTATGAAATTATAATATTATATATTCTCTCTTTCCTATATATCCATTGAAAAATGATAACGTCGCTCATGCATATATATGGATTAATATCTCTATAAAACGATGCGATTAGTTTTTCATTTTATCCTTAAATGTATGTTAATAATAATATATTTAATGAATTAATATAATAATTATTCTTTAAATTTTAATTATTATTTACCTTTCTTTCTTTCCATCTGTCGAAAAGTGAAAAAAAAGCATGCGTATGTACTGCTTACCGTCTTCATGAATGGTATAATTCATTTTTCTATCTCCATAATTTATGAATGAATTTAAATATATATATATAATGAATATATATGATATTTATATAATAATTAAAACTATATATTTTATTTAACCATGATCAAAGTAAAAGGACATGAACTACCAAACCGAAATTCTCATGAAAAACTAATCAGCTAACATAAAAAAATGATGATTTTAATAAGGATTTATTAATAAATGGGTATTGAAATGTTATAAGTTGATCATATATGATATTATAAGTATTTATATGACTATTGTTTATAATTATAATAAATTTAAATTTATTATACATGAGGTTAGATCACTTCCAAAGAAATTTGAACTTGAGGTAAGGGTTTATCATCTCAAATTGTCTTCTTTAAGATATATGTTATGTTATACACTTATCTTATTTTATGAAGTGTAATTAATTAACTTTGGAATGTTATATAATGAATTTATTTATCTTAATTATATTTAAAGTTTCATTTTGTTTTAATATTTCATGGGGCTTATGATTCAAAAGTTACCAAAGCAGTATGGGTTTTATGTTACAATATCATTGTTTATCACAATTGTTTAGGATTAAGTTCTATTGATAAAATATTATGGTATACATCCAAATAATCTGAAAAAATTTATTCTAATATGGTTATTTATATATAATAAAATTTTTCCTTCCATTTTCTTCTCTTTAAGTACTCAATAGACTGAAATAATGTTTTTAAGAAAAATATACTTTATTTCTCTCTTCGATCAAAAATATTATTTCTTCCATGTCCATGTTTTCTAAAAATGATTTCAAGAATGTTTTTAATATGATCCTATGATTGTTTGAAATATTATTTAACCATGACTTAATTTTTAAAAAAATGGTTAAAAGGAATATTATTTCTATTTTTTTGAATAAGGTGCTTTTTGACTTTTTACTAAAAATGTGAACGAAATATTTTTTTTATGAACATTGTAAGAATGGAATTTATCACTGTTTATGACCACTCAATGATTTAAATCTTACCTTTTAAGTTTCCATGGTTATTTTGAAAGAAACTTATTTCTTTAATATTTGTAAATTTTTAGATTTTAAATAATTGATTTCAAATCAAAACGGGTATTTTCCTCAAGAAATGTTTCAAGCGAAATATTATGTTAATATTCCCGGGGTTATGCCATGATGAAATTTTTATAAAACACATTTTTTCATGGGTTAATATATTATGAATGTTTTATGATATTTTTTAACACATATGTATTATTTTCAATATGTGATAGGTTTTCCCATAATTATATATCCCACCAATACAATGCGTAAATATGGATATATTATAAGATAAACAAAAATTGAATAGAGTGTAAACCCAAACAATTAAGGGATTCTATCCACTCTGATAGTCTTGGGAGTGAACCATTACTAATACGATAGAATAGGGAGTGAACCCAATCCACTATGATAGTCTTTTTAGTGAGCTTTAACTATTAAGGAAATGATTTTCAATGCTTTTGGGTATTCCAAAAATCTATGTCTTATCCCAAAGTTATGCTCTATTGGGTCATGATATTTGATTCCTTGATGATTCATTTCTTATGAAATTTTAAACATTATTCTATGAATCATGATTATGATCTATGATATACATGATAAGGTTTTAAAATGTCAATCTCATTTTATCATACCCTTATGCTCATGTTATGATTATGTAATCATTGTTGTCTAAGTTATTTACTATTATTGAGAATCTAATATCACCCTCTCTTATGTATCTATTATAAATGATATGAAGGAAATTTTTAGGTATGATATGTATAAAAAGGCCGCAGGTTGTGATAAATTAATTGGGAGATTATGTGGATATTTTATGAATGAGTTGTTTATATACCCATGTTTCCAAAGGCACTAAACCTATATGATTATAGAATTTATCATTATGTTATTTAGTGAATATTTATCTAATAAGATTTAATATCTATGTTGTAAAATCATGGATCACTATAGTTGTTATTAGAGAAATTTTTAGTTGCCTTTGTAAACTAGGATTGTAAAATTTTAGTGAGAATCCATATAATAGTCTTATATAGTATAGAATATCTTAATTTATTGTAAAGAAAGGAGTCTGGTTTTCCAAAAAAATCCATGCCTCGATACTACAAGTGGATGTGGTTTTGTAACAAATCCATCTAGGGGTAATAACCCAAAAAATAGTTGGTCTAATATATCTCATACATCATTATAGTGCATAGTGAGTGTGTCCTTACTATGTACCTAGTTTGAAACTCTTGAGGGAAATGATTAGGTTAATTCACGTTTTATATATGAACCATTATAAAGTGTTTTAATATATGATAACCATGATGACCTAGGTTAAACCTAAGTTTTCATAGATTGAAAAGAAGATTTCATGATTTATACATCATATAAATTAATTTTTCATGATTACTCATTGTGACTATTGTTACTCACATTTTTCTTTTTGGTTTTAGTCAAGGGATAATACTGGGAGTATTCGTGTTAATGCTAAAGGACAGTGGGATGATTGTACTTAGGAGAAACCAAATGAAATGGGAGCTGGAATGTAAAACCTTGTGATTATTCCTGATCATATATCTTGATATATAACAAACAAAATGAAATTAGGTGAGTTTCCTAACACACCTAATAAGATAAATATGATATTTTATTATGATCATGGAGTAAAGAAGATTCAACTTTTTTACATATCAAGAATGTGGGAAGAATTTTTTACACCCTATCCTTGAAAATGATTTTATTTTATTCTTATCTTGATCCTAGATCCTCTAGTTGAGGTTCAGATTGAGTCCTGGTTTTAATTTTTGGGTTTTTAGTAAAAGGTGAAGTTTTTTGTCTTGGAAGCAAGAAACACATAGGCAGCTTAAGGTTAAGGTAAACTATAAAGCTTCACCCAGGTAATCGTGTGGTTTGATTTTGGTGTCTAGTGGTGAGGCGCATGGGTTTCACATTGTTTGGGGAACCATGTGATTTGGTTCTAGAAACGAATAGAGAAATTCAACACAATTAGTTCTTTTTTTGGTAACTATGATTCCCCTCTTGTATAATAGAGGGTGCACATTTGGTGCATAGTTTTCCAAACCATGTGGCCAAATCATGCGAGCTTCCCAAATTTTAAAAATATTGAAATTCCAAGTTTTACCTCCCCTATTTTTATCCCCTTTCGGTATTTCCTCCCTCTTGGTCATTTTTTGTGCACAAATAGATCCCCTAGCCCTCTCTCTTTTGTTCTCCTCCCTCCATGGATTCATATCCATGTTTTTTATGTGAGTTTCTTAGGGTTTTGTCCATTTTCCTCCTCTTTCTCTTATCCTCTCTTAATTTCTTATTATTTCCATGGTGGTTTCTCTCTTGTATGAACCCTAAAATCTAGGGTTGATGTGTTGTGTAGTTTTTATTTGATTTAGGGTGTGCATATTTTCCACTCGGCATGGTTCTTCCTTACCTTGAATTTTCATCATATCTGTACTCCATTGAGGTCGGTGTTTCTGTCCATTTCCTTTCCAACACATTCTGATGATGCTTGATTTTTCCTTAAATTCTTTAATTTTTTTATAAAATTTCTTGTAATGTGTTATAATGAATTTCTTTTTTGTTTTTATGATGGTAAATGGGTGTGAATTGACTTTCAAATGGTTTTTTAAAGTATGCCTATATTCTTATGTATGAAAAGTGTTTGAGAAAATGTCTATTATTTTCTTAAAATTGAAATTGAGCACTTGTGGTGATGTTTGACCTTAGTTAGACATTTTAGCATGTTTTTAATTATAAATTGGTCTTAGTGTGTGGTTCGGATTCCACTTATGTATTTTAATATTGTGTATAATGTTTTATAAAGGTTTTATGTCTTTTAAAAACTTATTGGTGGTCTTGTGATTGTTTAACTTGTTTTGTTGGTTTAAAGGAAAGTGGTGTTTCTTTAAAATGGTTTTAGAATGATTCTATGGATTCTTGGAGTATGTCATTGGATATTGGCACATCCATTGGTGCATAGGGTGAACACATAGATGGGATTTTAAATGATGATGGCATTGATAAAATGATGATTTCCTTGAGCCTTGGTTTTTCTAAAGGATTTCCCCTTATTTATTATTTCCATATTCTCAAAATGGTTACATGATTTGTAAATGGTGTGTTTGTGTTTCACATAACTAAAAAATGTGGTCTCAAATGTGGTCTGCTAAACATATCTCATTCAGAATCTTAATTTATGCTTTGGTGAATGGTTGGTATAAAGGCCCATTTTGCATTTATTGTTGTAGCTTGATTTCTAAAGCTTTTAAAGGCATTTTTGGAATTGTTCATGTTTTCGGGGAAAATTGTTTGTAAATCTATGTGATGTGAGGCTCGTTTGGTACTTGAGATATATTGGGAGTTTTGTTTTAAAAATCAAATAACGTGAAGGGATGGTTGGTATTTTATAATGTTTGGGAAAGTTTTTTGAAACTCAAATGATGTGAAGTCCCATTTGACACTTGTGAAAGGATTGTGATGAGATGGGAACCCCTATGTAATATTTCACCAATGTGGGTTATCACGTGGGTGGTGTTAGTATTTGGGGTAGGAAAATGTGGTGTCAGCATGTAAGGTGATTCACATGTACAAGGGACTCCTCCTTTCACCATATACTATTACCATGGGTTTTTAATCATCCTTTAAATGGTTGAGTGGTGATTTCTTTTCAACCTCGAGTAGATGGGTTGGTACCCCCCCTTGACTTTATTGTTCTTTGTGGGATGTTCCACTGGATTGGTAGTTAGAACAGCCTATTGGTTATATACTATGGAGCTGCAACACATTCTAGATGGTGAGTCTAATTCGAGTATGTCTAGGTATCTCTCTAGGAATGTTTAAGAAATTACCATTGTTACTATATATATTTGTTTGTTTATATTTTTTTGTTCTTGGTTCCTTATTTATACTACTTGTTTATTTTAAAAATAGCTTGGTATTGATGTGTTTGGATTTTGTTTTGGGTTTTAGTTATAAAGAGGTAATCCATTTTGAAAATAGTGATGTGGTGTGTGTGTGTTTTTAAAGGAAAATTTGTGTTTGTTTATTAAAATGATAAAAACCAATTTTCATATGTATGATTCAAACTAGTGTTTGTGGACTGTTTTAGGAAAGGAAATGTATGAATTATATGGTGGTTGTCTACTGATCTATTTAGATTACTCCCTACTTGTACCATTCGGTGTCGGTAGACCTGAGATGTTTTGTAGGTGTAGGTTTCTAGTTTGTTTGATTTCCTTTAGATCAGGTTGGTCTTGAGGTTGGTGGTGACCAAGCGGTTACGTGGAGATTCTGTGGTGTGGTTCTTTCTCAGTTTTTTTATTTAGTTTCTTATTTTTTCAGTTTTTTTATTTGGATTAGTTTGTGTGTTTATTTAGATTCAGTTATTTTTAGTTATTCCACTTGTTTATTTTAATTTATTTTATCCTAGTTTATTTGTGCTAAATCATTCCCATTATGATTATTTTGTTTCCCGGCACTAGTTTTTAGCCTGTGGGGATTAGGAACTCCCTTTGGGCTACGTCAAAGACCAGATTGGGTGTCAATTCAGATGGTATATTATCCAGGTTCGTGACAAAATGGTATCATATCGTGCCATCGTTATTTGGGGAGTCAGGTAGTTAGATATTAGGACTATCGGGACTCGGGAGGTTGGTACGTGGATGACGTCTGAAACCCTTTCTCATTATAATCCTAAATTTTACCAGGGTACTCCATAATTTGAGTCTTTTGTCATTGTTTTGGATTGAGTATTGACAATGGAAGTTATCTAGTGTCATGTTGTGATCTTACATAGAGTAGTGACCCATGTGGAGTCCATGTGTATGGTCCAAGGTCCTCTTACTAGTTAGTTCTTACTTAGGGAATTACCCACTAACTATGTCACTAAGTTATGCATGACCAATGGTTCCTTATTCAAGTTTTTTGGTGTGAGTTGTTTTTTTTTTCGGTTTTAGTTGTTGTGAGTGGGATTTTAAAATGGAAGTGGTTTTTGAAATGGAAATGATTTCCATAAAATAGTTTTAAATTGAAAGGTGAAATTTGTTTTAAAGGAAAAATTAAATTGAGAATTTGGTAAATGATTAGATTTAATGATGAATGGGTGTGTGTGACCCTTGGTACTCCTTATGAACATTCACATATTTGAGGGTGTGTATGGAGATTTCATGTTGGCACTTGTTCATGGATGATGTAAGCGGAAGTGGATGAATGCATATGTGATGGTTCATAGGATATCATGGGTGATTATCTTAAAACAAATTCCTTCCCTTCTTTTTCCAAAGTGATTTATATAGGAGGAAATGATTTTGTAAATTGATTTTTCTTTGAGAAGTGGGTTTCAGTTGTAAAAAGTGGGTTCTTATTTTGTTGAAATGGATTTTAGTTTTCTGAAAGTGTCCTTGGAAAAAGTCAATTTTGAATTTGAAATGAAATGGTTATTTTTGGAAAGATGATTCTGTTTTTTTTTTGTAATTTTTGGATTATGAGCCTATTTTTTGGATTGAGATGTTCATTTCAATTTTTTTTTAGGTTGATGTTGATTTTGGTTTTTTTCTCCCTATGTTGTTCATAATATGCCGCCTAGAAAGGTCCCTAGATATTTCAGTGATTCGTGCCCAGTTTTTTATTATTCTCAATTATTGACTATATATTTTAGTGATCAAGGTCCCTTAAAGGCATAGAGTGTCTTGAGGAAGTTGAGACTCTCCTTAAATCATTGTAGACTCTCTAAGTTGTTATATTGTGCGTTGTTCTGGGTTTTTTTGAAGGCCAATATTTTGATGAATGAAAGATGTTCACTCTATCGCTGATGCAAGTTGGGATGATGTGAAAAGTGTTTTGGTCTGTTTTCATCTGATGGTTTATACCTAAGGAAGTGAAGACAAAGAAAGTGGAAGAGCTCATGAATGTTCAGCAGAGTCGGCAGACAGTGAAGGCTGATGTTGAACATTTCAAGGAGTTGGTTTCTTTCTCTCTGGAGATATCATCACAGGATCTATTGAAGGGTTATCTTTTCAACATGGGTCTCCATCCATAGATCAAGTAGTGATCCCTCTCATCTAAGGATCTTTATTTTGATAAGTTAGTGGATGAAGAACTTTTAGATGATTTGGTTTATGGAGTATAGGCAATTTTCACTCTAGTGTCTCTTATTTTCTGGGAAGGTTCTCCATATGGAGAGGATTGTATACTGGAGGAACCTATCTTTGATAAGTATCCTTGATTGGTTATAGATTGTATATTTTTAGAGCATTCATTCATGTGCCACCAGTGTGTCCGATTCGAGAATTTGAAGTCATCTTGCCATAATCCTCTAAAGGCTTGTCACTGTTGTGGTTCTTTGTGTCATATAGAGAAGTTTTTAGTAATAATTACCCAAAGAAGATGTCTTTATTAGAGGATATTATCTTATTTCTATGATGAAGTAGATGCATTAACCATCATGGATTTATCCTAAGGCTCCCAAGTGAACCTAGCACACATTTAAGAATTTTCAGGGTTGTGCAAGGAAACTTAACCCAGATTTTCCTTCCATGTTGAGGTGGAGACATTTGAATTTTCCTTATTTTAGTTTTTATGTTGTTGTAAGTTCATCATTTCATTGTAAAAGTGTGATGGACTTATTAAATCGTAATCTGAGTAGTTTTGTTTATCTGAATGTGTCTATTTGAATCATCTGTTATTGTTTGAGTATTCTTAACCCTTGTGTGGTCTCAGTTTTATCTATTCTTATTTGGAGATTCTTGAGTTTTTTAGAATTGATGGATTGTGGTTATAGTTCACTATTTGGTTTGAGTTCATTTCGTGGGATTCCCCTAGAGTTGGGGGTCAGTTTGTATGGGAATTTTCTAGTTTCGATGGTAATTTAGTCTATCTTGTAAAAATAATGTGGATAAATTGGGGTTGGTAGTTCCCATTCGTAGTGAGGGTGTTGCTCAGTTAATTTGGAGAAGTTTGGGTAAGCTCGTGTTGTGAGTTCCAAGTTTTCTTAGTGATTTTAGTTGAGTTCCTATGGTGGGAAGAACCCTATCATGTTCTCCCATTATTCTTCGTACTGTGGATTCCTCTAGAATGGGTGGGTGTGACTTCTGAAGTAAATGGTCTCCCCAAGATTTGTGTTTCTTTTGATTTGATCAGGCATGGAATCAAGTTTTTTTTTACTTTTAGAATGAGTGACTTTATGGAGGAATAAAGTGTTTTTTGTAGGGATAATTATCACACCCCGACCTTTAAAATAATTTTATTTCATTCTTTTCCTGATCATGGAACCTTTGGTTGAGGTTTGGGTTGAGTCCTTGTTTGAATTTTTGTGTTTTTTGCAAAAGGTGAAGTTTTTCGACTTGTTAGGAAGAGGCACATGGGTATCGCACAGTTAAGGGAAACCGTTTGAATTCACCCAAGTAATCATGCAACTTGATTTTGGTGTCCAGTGGTGAGTTGCATGGGTTTTTCACAGTTTAGTAAATTGTGCGGAAATTGTGTAGTTTGGTTTTGGAAATGGACATAGGCATTCATTTTGGTAGGCACATGGTTTGGTAACCATGCAGCCAAACCATGCAAAATTCCCCTCTTATCTAGTAGAGGGTGCATGGTTGGTACATGGTTTTCCAAACTGGGCGAGCCACCCATATTTTAAAAATCTTAAAATTCTCATCCCCCTCCTTTAGCCCCTTTAGATATTTCCTCCACCTTGGTCATTTTCAATACACAAAGGGAGCCCCAAGCCACATCCCTTTGGTTCTCCTCCCTCTATGTATGCATCTCCAAGTTTCCAAGGTGAGTTTATTAGGGGTTTTTCCATTTTCCTCCTATTTCTCTTCTTCTTTTTTCTTTATTTCTTAATATTTCCATGGTGGGTTCTCTCTTGGACAAACCCTAAAATATAGGGTTGATGTGTTGGGTTGTTTTTATTTGGATCTAGGGTGTACGGATTGTCTATTGGTCTTGGTTCTTCCTTCCCTTGAAGTTTCTTCATATCTGCACTCTATTGAGGTAGGTGTTTCTGTCTATTTCATTTTCAGAAAATTATGATGATGCTTGAGTTCTCCTTAAATTATCTAAATTTTTTATAATCTTTCCTTTGATGTGTTATTATGAATTTATTTTGTGTTTTTATGATGTTAAATGGGTGAAAATTTATTATCAAAGGGTTTTCTTGAGTATACATGTATGCTTATGTATGAAAAGTGTTTGAGAAAATTTCTATTGTTCTATTAAAATGAAAATGAGAACTTATAATAATGTTTGACCTTATTTACACTTTTAAGTATGGTTTTATTTATAAATTTGGCATGGTGTGTGGTTTGGATGCCTCTTATGTATTGGTATATTTTGATTAATGTTTTGGAAATGTTTTCCAACTTTTAAATGGTTATTGGTGATCTTTTTATTATTTGACTTGTTGTTTTGGTTTAAAGGCAAGTGGGGTTTCTTGAAAATGGTTTTTGAATGATTCTATGGATGCCTAAAGTGTGTAATTGTATTTTGTAACATCCATGGGGGAACAGGGTGCTCACATGGATGGGCTTTCAAATGATGGTGTCTTTGATAAAATGATGATTTCCTTGAGACTTGGTTTTTCAAAAGGCTTCTCCATTATTTCTTATTCCCTTATTCTTAAAATGATTATTTTATTTCTAAATTGTGTTTTGGTGATTCATGTAACTCAAAAATGTGTTCTAAAATTTTTTGCATGAAACTTAGCTCATTTGGAATCTTAAGTTATGATTTGGTGAATGGTTGGTAAAAAGGCATGTTTAGCATTTCATGATGTAGATTGATTTATAAATTGTTTAAAGGCCCATTTGGCATTGTACATGTTTTTATGGAAAACAATTTTTAAATCTATGTGATGTGAGGCTTGTTTGGAACTTGAGATATATTGGGAGTTTTGTTTTAAAACTCATATGATGTGAAGTACCAATTCATATTTTATAATGTTTAGGAAAGTGTTTTGAAAATCAAATGATTTGAACGCCTGGTTGTCACTTGTGAAAGAATTTTGGTGAGATGGGAACCCATATGGAAGAATTTTCTAATGTGGGATATCATGTGGGTGGTGTCGGTGTTTGGGGTAAGCAAGTGAGTTGGTGGTGGGAAATGTGATTCATGCATGTGAGGGCCTCCTCCTTTCACCATATACTCTTACCATGGGTTTTCAGGGCGTATTTTAGAGGGTCAAGTGATGATTACTTATTAACCCTAATTATACGGGTTGGTACCCCCCTTGACTTTATAGGTATTGGTGGAACATGACACTATATTTGATGTTAGAATATCCAGTTGGTTATAGACTATGAAGTGAAACCATATTCTTATAGGTGAGTCTGACCCGATTACGTCCAGTGATCGATCTAGGGATGTTTAAGAAATTACCATGGTTACTATCTGTATTTTTTTGTTTATATTCTATTATACTTGGTTCCTTATTTATACAAATTTTTTATTTTCAGCATAGCTTGGTATTTTTTTGTTTGGATTTTGGTTTGGGTTTTCGTTATAAAATGGTAATCCATTTTGAAAATAGTGATGTGGCATGTGTTGTTTTGAGAAAACGAATGTTGTGTTTATTTATTAAAATGAGAAAAACCATATTTTCATATGTGTATTTAAAACTAGTGTTTGTGGAATTTTTCAGGAATCGAAATTTATGGATTATGTGGTGGTTTTCTACTAAGCTGTTAATCTCACACTTTTCTTGTACCATTTAGTTTTGGTAGACCCAAGCTATTTTATAGGTGAAGGTTTTTGGTTTGATTGACCACCTTTGGATCAGGTTGGGCATGAGGTTTTTGGTGACCAATAAATCATGTGGATATCGTGTGGTGTGGTTTAGTCTTAGTTTTGTATTTATTTTTTTCTATTTTTTCTATTTTTCTATTTATATTAGTTTGTTTTTTATTGAGATTCAGTTCCTTCTAGTTCTTGATCTTCTTTATTTTAATTTATTTGATCCTAGTTTTTTTGAGCTAAACCATTCCAATTGTGATTAATCTGATGTATGACATTATTTTCCAGATCATGGAGATTGGTAACACCCTTAGGTCCATGCCACAGACCGGGTTGGGTGTTGGGTCAGATGGCATCCGGGCTTGGTTCATGATAGAAGTACTCAAGGGAATGTCTCATTGAGTTGGGAAGATGTTTTTTATGTAGAAACAAAGGGAATATGGAAACTAATTTCCAAATAAAAATGAATTGGTCAATTTAGGGAAATAAATTTCATCCAAAGATACCATTTATATTTCAATGTCTCATGCATAGGGAATTTGGGAATTATCTGATTCAATGCCCTAATCTATGGGTTAACTCCTAGTCCAAGGAAGAACCTATGTTATTTCAATAATTAAATTAAAAGTATTGAATTGTTTATGTATTTGGATTCAAGAATAATATTAAATAATTGTTGTATCAATGATATTTTGAATATAGGAATCGCGAATCGTATAAGGACTGTTCCATAATAGTTTTTCATTCATAATTTGAAAACATATGTCAAAAGGTACTGGTAACTGACAAAAGTGATTTATTAGTAAGGTGATAATTTTTAGTTTGTATAAAGATATGATTGTCATTGATAAATTAAATGGGATTGTATTGGTGACCTTGAGATTTGTTAGTGATTTGATAGAAAATTTATTTAAGTCATATTTGATGGAGTTTAATTCATTTTTTAAATTTATAGAATTAGTATGTTATTTTATTTTATGAATAAAGATTTTGTTAATTTTTAGAATCATATAAATTTTCATGTTGGGTTAACTTAAGTGTTATAGAAACCATTAAGGGTTTATAATTTTAAGGTTTATCATAGGTTCAAATTAATCGACATACCTTTTTAAGGTTTTAAGTGATGGAATTTTGAGGTGATGTGAACATTTTATTGGTTTTTAGGAAGAATACTTTATTGAGGTATAAATAACCCTTTCAGTTAGTATATGATTTAATTTCAAGTTAATTATGGTTTATTCAATAGTGGTATATAGATAATCTTGATGTATGAAAAGTGATTTATTGATAAGGTGCTATTTTTTAATATATTTAAAGTCGGACTAAGTATTACCTTTTAGGTTAGTATCTAAATTTAAGTCATGATATTTTTGGTAAATTTCACCAAATTATAAGATTTTATAGTGATGTATCATAGTGAATAATTGTTTTTTGGGATGAGTTATATGTATCCCTTAGGTTTAACATGTGGTTTAACACGAAAGATTATTTTAGTGGAATGAAATTAAATTTTTTGGGATGTAATTTGAAAGCTATGAGATCACATTTGAGGTTGAAATATTATTTAATGTTAAGTTTATTGAGGTAATTTTTTATATAGTGTTATTTATTTATGTAATGATCTAATTTGAACCTTTTTTGTTATTTTTGGAAATTTTGGAGTAAAATATATTATTTCTTCACATGAAGGTTTATACATTTTTCATATAATTTTAGTTTATTCTATCTTTTTTGGTTTTTTTAAAGTTTAAAGATAAAAGGAATATGTTATTATCCTTTTTGTATTATTTTATCCATTATAAGTTTATTTTAGTGGATAAATAATGAAAAAATAGTCTTTAATACTCATTGTTTGGAGATAAGATAATATTGTGGTGGAAATTAATTAAAGGATGAAATATTAATTTTCACGTAAATATATTTCATTATATTATTAGTATATATGGTAAATGAATTCCTAAACTCTAGGGAAAACATATTGAAAAAATAATATAATCCTATTGTGATCAGTTCTGATCAATCGATGGTTTTTCACACCTTGTTGATTTATGGTTTTGTGGTCGTTAACTTTCTCATGAACATTCATTTTTTGTGTGATCAATGTTCTCTTTCACTCTTCATAATTATTTGGACATTTATTTTTCTCCCATGTCCATGTTTTCACATCCCATTAATGTTATAATATTTGGAAACCTAGTTATGTGACCTTCATATTCCTCTTTCCCTCTTTTCAAGAGAAATTATTGTTAACCCTATTTATGATGTGGGTTTTCAATAAAGGAATTTTAAAATATAAAAACATTGATTAAAAAGAATAAGTTCAAATTACATTGAATAAATTTATTAAATGGAGATAAAGTAACACCTTTATATTTTAAAAAAACACTATGTTCAATCACATACAATATATGCAACACTAATCTTAAATGAACAATGAAATACTATTATTTAAATATGACTGTTATAACAAAGTTATTGAATTGGTGGGTATAAATAGAATTGAAAACATTATAAAATATTTATAAAGGTCTTACTCGCTAAAAAATTTACTAATAAACTCTTATTAAATAATTACACAATTTTTTTTAGTATAGTTATTTTACTATTAAAAAAATGTGTTTTCTTCAAAAATTGATTTTATCGGTTTTTGTGAGAGAATATCATAATTAATTTTTGAAACTTTTAGTATTTAAATTTGATAAAAATGATATCATTTTTGAATTAATAATGTCAAAAATATCTTAGGATTAATTTTTTTTTAACTTTCTATTATGTTTTATTTTTCAATGATTAATGAAAATTACTAATTTTTATTGAAAACTGCATTTTTTTCCAAAATTTACATAGTTATAGTTTGTTTAAAAATAGTTTAAAGAAAAATTAGTTCTATTAAATTATTAATAATTCAATTAAGATCATTTCAAAAAATTATATGGTTAAATTTTTATAAAAACATTTTTATACTTAAAAATGTATTTTTCTAAAAAATTGTTTTTCATTGCATTTTGCATTTATCTTAAATTAATTTCTAACACTTATAGAAATTTAATATTGAAAAATAGATTCCATATTTGTAATATTTAGTTCCAAATTTGTTAAATATTTCCCTTAAATTTTTTAACTTTTTGAATATTATCATTGGTATATATTTTTCACCTCAGTGAGGGTAAAATGGGTAAAACAGGGTAAAAACTTTTGGGATAAGGCATAAAAATTTCTAAAAAACATTAATTTATTCTATTTTATGAGTTAATTTAATCCATTTACATCTAATTATAGAATATATGGTCACTTTGTTCCATATTTCTTTGATTCTAACCTCTATATTAATTTATAAAAAGAATAAATGAAAAATATTACTCTCTTAACGTGAACATCTATAAAAAAATTTACATAAGGATAAAAAGAAGAAAATTTAGTTTATAAATTTTTATTTTAAATATATAATATTATTTTTATCAAATTAATTTATTAATAATTTTTATTAATTGAATAGTTTCCTTAATTGCTTATGCAACATCACCCCAATATTTATTCAATTAATAGAAAAATATAATATTTGATTTTAGAAATATTAAAAGTAATGAAATTTTTGCGAATTATTTTTTTCCATGAATTTTATGGATTGATTTAAAATATTAAAGTTTTATTAATGGTTTATATTCTATTTCCATTACTGTCTTTTTTTTCTCTAAAGTCAAATTAATTTAATAGTGTCAAAAATAATATTAATGATATTTTATGAAAATATATTTTATTAAATTATTTAAAAATCATAAAATCAACTTAAAATAATATAAAGAGGATATTATATGGTGTAAAATAAAATCCATTTTCCATTTATGATCAAATTTTCTCCTTATAAGTAAAATTATAACCCTTTAATATTGAAAAAATTCATTACCATGGTTAAGGTTAAAATTGGTTAACCAAGGGGTTAATAAAAAAGATAAGGTTCAAAATGAGACAAAAATCTATCTAAATTTAAATGGTTTATGATATTTATACAATAGTATATTTTTACTTAAAGTTATGTACATTTGGAATCATTTTTCTTGAGAATGACTCAATCATATTTTAACCTTTTATGTAATTCCAAGAGTGTCTCTCTCCTCACTTATAAAAGGAAACCTCTTCTCCTATCTTCATCACACATTTTGAGAATTATATTTGAGAAAATAACTACCTTAATACCTTCCTATATTCCTTAACCAAATCTTATATCTTATTTTATTTCCAAAATACCATCCTTTCATGGTTTAAAGTGTGATCTAAAATAGGGTTCTCAACAAAGAGGTATAACTCTTAACTAATCATTTTAAATTTTTTTATAACTCTTAAAATTATGTGGTACTAACAATAAAATAATAAATTAATTATCCTAAATATAATTAAATTTTATTATGATTATTTAACCACCAATATCTACCCTTTTTTCTATCAAATTGAAGTGAAAGTATCGTTTGTGCCTATGTGTGGACTACCGCCTCCAAGTAACGAGGCAAGGTATTTTCCATCTCCATATTTCATGGATTGTTAATATTATGGGTTTAATGATTATAAATGATATTTATGACATGATTATTATTATATAATTATAATATAATTTTTTCCTTATTACCTTTATATATATTGGAAAATGATAACGTCACTCATGTGTATGTGTGGACTACCACCTCCATGAAGTAATGAAATTTTGTTTTCATTTACTATTAACATGGATAGTAATAAGGATATATTTAATGAATATATATGATACATATTATATAATAATTATTCTTTAAAGTTGAATTATTTTTAAGCTTTCTTTTTTCCATCCATCAAAAGGTAAAAAACGTTCATGTGTGCATACGGCTTACCGTCTCCATAAATGATGTAATTCATTTTTCTATCTAGATCCTTTATGAATGAATATAAATATATATTTGATAAAAAGATGTAATATTTATATCACGGTTAATTTTATCTTTATTATTTAATCGTGATCAAATTATAAGGACCAAAACTACCAAACTGAAATTCTGATGAAAAACTAAATAGTTAACACCAAGAAACAATTATTTTAATAAGTAATAATTAATAAATGGGTGTTGAAATGTTAAAAGTGGGTCATATATGATATTATATGTTTTTAAATTATTCTATTATAAATTATAATAATTTTAAATTTATTATACATGAGGATAGATCACTTTTAAATCAATTTGAACTTGAGGTAAGGGTTTATCGTCTCAAATTGTCTTCTTTGAGACTTATGTTATGTTATACACCTATCTTATTTTAGAAGGTGTAAGTACTACCTTTTTAAATGTTATATAATTAATTTATTTATTTTAATTATATTTAAAGTTTAATTTTATTTTATTCATTCATGGGTAATATTATTTAAAATTTACCAAAGTGCTAAGGGTTTTATGTTACAATCTCATTATTTATCAGGATTGTTTATGAATAAGTTATGACGATGAAATATTATGGTAAAATTCTCAATAATCTCATGATTTTTCTTCTAATATAGTTATTTATATATAATATATTTTTTTCCTATAATTTTACTCACTTTATGTTCTCAAGATACTGAAAGAATTTTTTTAAATAAAATCTACATTATTTCTCTCTTTTGTCAAAAATCCTTTTTCTTTCTTTTCTATGTTTTCTAAAAATGTTTTTACGAATGTTATTACTATTATCCTATGATTTATTAAGGTCAATTTTTTCCATTTTAAAATTTTTTTAAATGGTTTAATAGTAATTTTCTTATCATTTTCCTAATGAGTAACTTTTGACTTTTTACCAAAAATGTTAAATAAATCATTATTTTTATATACACGGCATGAGCATAATTTCCCATCGTTATGAAAACTAAATGTTGTGAAGTTAACATTAAAATTTTCCAAGATTATTTTCAAATAACATGTTTTCTATAATATTTAGTAATTTTTTAGATTTTAAATAAGTGATTTCATTGTGAATTGGGTATTTTCCTCAAGATATATTCCAACTAATATTTTAAAGGAAGTTTTCATTTAAGGTGACATACTTTGATGTAAGATAATATTTATTAGGGATATGCTCCAATTATACCATACTAATTCTTTCTATAGATGACTTATGATTATGATGATAAGATGTTTATGAAATTGGTTCCTTTTTTATTGTTTATGCTATGATGAATTGATGAAATTTTTATGAAACCTGTTTATTTTTCATAGGTTATGATATGATGAATGTTTTATGAGCTTGTGGAAAATATCTGTATGATCTTTTTTATGTGATGGGTGGGGTAAAAATTATATATACCTATAATTAATTAGGTAAATATGGATATCTCATGAGTTAAACAAGACCGGAATGGGGATTGAACCCAATTCAGTAAGAGTCTTGGTCTACTATGATAGTCTTGGGAGTGAACCTTGACTAATGTGATGGAATGGGGATTAAAACCATTCCACTATGGTAGTCTTTTAAGAGATATTTTAATACTAATGAAATGAATTTATACTACTTGTTTGTATTCAATTAATCTATGTCTTGTTCCAATGTTATTCCCTCATGGATCACTCTCTTTGATTTTTTTATGATTCATGACTGATGAACTTACAATATTTATGTCATGACTCAAGATTGTTATCTATGATATTCAAGGTATGGTTTTAAAATTTTAATCTCATATTCTCATACCCTTATTCCCATTTTATGCTTATATGATCATTTATGTATCCCTCGTTTACCCTTACTAAGAATTTGATCTCGCCCTTTATTATGTTTCACTTCCCCAAGATATGAAGGATGTTTTTATGTATGATATGTATAAGAATGGTTAAAGTTGTAAATAATTAAGTATAAGATGATATATATATTATGATTGAGTTTTTTTTTGTAAACCTATTTCTAAATGCACTATTACAATACAATTTTAGTGTGGATCATTATGTTATGTAATGAATATTCATATTATAAGATTTAATGCATATGTATTAAAAGTATGGGTTACTATAGTAGAGGATCTTACATAGGTTTTCCAGACAGGGATATGACCTAGGGGACCTTGGTGGGTAAACCAATTTCATATTGACTCTAGTGAGGGTTGGTGTGAGGGATTAGGTGATGTAAATTTTGGGCATCACCTTAGAACCTAAGGATTTATTGAGATACACTAGCATGGCTATAGTGATAGAGATAGATTTTATGGTCGAGAGGCTGACCTAGGAGGCATGTGATAGGTTAGGGAAAGTGACCAACCCTCATGGGTAAAAATGAGGTTCTTATAAGGATTTTCCCATGGGTATATGTTTATATATATATAATATATATATATATATATATATGTATAATATCATAAGTTTTTAGGTGGGATACACATGATATATACTATATGATATTCTGGATGAGGTATGGCCCCAAGTGAATGAAATGAGGTTTTAAGAACTAAGGGTGGGATCAAACTTTTGGTAATTGAGGCATGGTACAAGTTATGGGTAGGTAATGCGAACCCCCCCCCCCCACCCCATTGTATGCTTATATGGTTCTGGGGATAGATGTAGATCCACAAGGGTAGGATTCATATGGTTCTAGGGCTAGATGTGGGTCCCCTAGGTAGTGTCTTCATATTACAGGGTAAAATAAAACTAAGGTCTATCAAATTTTAGTTCCATATATGTGATATTGAATCTAGGTGGATGAATATTATGGTTTTAGAGAGGGGATGTGGCCCTTTGGGTGGTGAATATACATTGGTTCTAGGTAGAAGATATGACCCCTGAATGAATGGTTTTTTCTAACATGGGATTTGGGGTAAGACTTGGTCCCCCTTGGTGATATTCTAGTGTAGGTTTCATATAAGGAAGTAGATACCCATGGGTGTTATGTATTATACTTGAAGACATAAAAAACTGGGTGAAGTAAGTATGGTTGATCATGAGTGTCACTTTAGAACCTAGGAATCAACAATGATTATTTTATTATACTACCATATTTGTTAATTTATCCTGAGAATATCAAATGTGTATACATTGTATTTATTTCTTATATTAGGTACACCCATGTTGGTAACCCAATAAGTTTTACTCACACCATTCTAGAGTGGCCTTGAAACTTTATGTCATGAACTATCTTGAATACCCTGGTACATTGACACTCAAATCAATCCTAACTTGGCCCAAAGGGAATTCCCAATCCCTATAGGTTGGAAAATAAAACTTGATATCATATCAAAGACTAAAGGAAAAATTTATCCACAAATATATGATAGAATAGTTGAATATAAAACATTACATAGTCAGTATTCCAAACACTCCTTGAGGAAAAACATCACCACAATCAGGTAGGTAAAACCCAATGTAAAACATCTTCCAAAAGTCAACACAAAATTAATAAATACCAAGTCTCTCAAACCCTATGAAACAAGTAAACCATAACCCCACTATTCACCATCATAATTCTATATTCCCACAGATCTAACACAACTACCACATCCAAGTAGTGTTTTCTCTTTCCTCGGACCTAGAAATAAAAGTTCTAAAAACACCCAAAGTCATAGGTAGGTTTTGATCTAAAAATCCCAGTAGGATACCAGAAAATATTACATAAGAAATTCCATTACAAGAAACCATGTTTTATTTAAATTTATACAAAATAAGGCATGGTAAGTCATCTTCAAATTTAAATAAAAATATCCTTTCATATCAAATGGATACTAGATATATCAAAATAGTCTTAAATGAACATTTTATATAAAAAAATTACATAATATAAATAGAATGAATATAATAGTTCTATAAACAATGGAATGTGTATTCAAGTCAAAAAAACAAAGAATCATGGTTATAATCCTTAAGTTATATTAGTTTTTGGATAGAATCCTCACACTGCTCAATCATCATCATGGATTAAGTATGTGTGCACACTACCTATGGCTCTATCCATCGAGATAATTAATCAACACTCTATTAGGTTACCAATCATAGGAAATAATGATGAACTTTAATAGTTATTGTTTTCATCATCAATCCATTTCTAGGGAGTTAGATTCCTAGAATGATTTTCCTAATCTCCTACTTACTACTTAGTCTCACAAGTTCTTCAATCAACAATTCATTCATTCATTAATTCATTCATTCAAGTGAAGTTCATTCATTTCAAAATCAATTCACCCTTAACAATTCAATTTCCCAATTTCAAGTTCAACATACCTTTTCAATTTCAAAACCAAATCATAGGTTTTCATCAAATCCATGCCCTTTCAAATCATTTTTCATATTAATATAATAATATTAAGAATAAACATCAAATAATTTCATAAAATCAAATTTCAATTCAATCCAGCATTTTTCTCAAAATATTCCTAATAATTTCAATTCCATTGAAATTGGTATTTTTCACAATTCCCATTCTCTTTTTAAATCAAACCTCAAATAATCCCATTTTTGGGTTATTAAATAAATTAAACTCATTTCAAATCAATAAATAAATTATGGTTTCAATTATAAGGAAAATACATATGGAACCACTTTCCATTAATCACATGATCGAAACAAGACCCAAAAAGGGAACCACCAACGAACAAGAAAGGTGAAGGAGATCAAGGGATCAATAATAGAATCAAGATCCATGAAATTAAGAATTATATCCATCAATATTATGATGATCTATCACTCTATAATAAGGAGGGAAGATAATATCAAGAGAACCCAAATTAAATGAGATCCACTTACCATAAGGAGATCAAAGGAAATCACCAGTACTTTTATCCACAAAGAGGAGAGGTAGGATGAGTAAATTTTTATTATTGAGGTCTTACAAAGACCAAGGAATCATATTAGAGTCAAATAGTGGTGATTAGGGGTTAATATATATGTTTAATGATTTTAAAATGAATTTAAAAGTGATTAAAAAATATTGTGCATGGTTTTCTTAGTCGGTTCACATGCTTAGGAGTAACTATACACTCTAAATGTGTGTCTATACTAGAATTCTAGATGAATTTAATGGTTTGGACACATGGTTAGTTTAATAATGGGCAAAATTTTAAAACCCCATTAAAAATGGTTTATGGTTTGGAAGGGTGGTTTCATGGTTTGGAAAAACTGTGTGCTAACCATGTTCCTCCCTCTAGACCCTCTCAATATGGTGCATGGTTTTCTGGGCAAAACTGCATAGTTTTCCCTAACCAAGTGAAAACCATGTTCAACCCCAAAAACCTCCAAAAAATTTCAAACTTCACCTGAAACAACCTAAGATAAGCCTTAAAAATAAGGATAGCAAAACATGGTTCAAAAAGTACATGAAAGAAGGTAATGAGGTGTTACAACTTCCCCACCATAAACACTTTCTATCCCAAGAAATCCTTTCATGGAGACTCCATATCAAAGAGATTAGACCATTGATATCACATTACTACATCATACTCCCAAGTCTCATAGGAATCATAACTATGCCTCCATAGCACATAGACGCAAGGTATAGACTTTCCACGAAGAACTTTTGTCTCAAAATCAATAATCCTGACTCGATTCCTAGTCATGGATAAATCAAGTTAAACATAAAGTTCTTCCCAACTCAGGACATGAAAAGGTTCAAAAAGATACTTCCTGAACTATGATACATGAAACATGTTATGTATTGACATAAAATGTTGTGTTAAGTATAAATGGTAAGACACATTACCAACCTACTCAACAATATTAGAAGGACCCACAAACCTCGGTAAAATATTTCCCTATTTCTTAAGCTATCAGTGACCCAACCGAGGTGGAAAAAAATGGTCGCCAACCAAAAACTCCAAATTTCTACATTGGAAATCATTTTTGGATTTTTACCATCTCTGTTTCATTATAATTCTCGGAAGAATCAATTGATTTTTTTTTCTCTTGGACCATACTTGGAAAAACTAATTAATCTTCACTAATATTTGACCAACACAGTGTATATTTACATATATTTCCATAAAAGTCCTCAAAGGGTTCCAATATACTTGAAGGCTATAAACTATTGTTATAGAAAAACCCATCTTTCCACTAAGTGGTTATCCTAAGAACCACCAAAGTTAAGAATACAAGAATGCAACATATCATCCAAGATTTGTATAGCTCTCTTTATCTGATCATAAATCTACGAATGATATGTAATAATCAAACTAAATTGGGATACCATATCCTTTTTAAGTCTTATCCGAAAATATTAAGTAAATTGGGGTTCCCTGTCATAGACTATGAGTGATGTAACTCCATGAAATCTAATAATCTCCTACCTATACAGGGTTCCCAAGTCCTTGACTTTGGTTATATCATGAATGGGGAAAAAGTGATATGATTTGGTTGGATGATTGATCACAACTCAAATTGAATTTTTCTTGTGAGGGGTACATAGAAACCTAACCATGAATTCTATATAAATATCATCCCACTTCGATGTCAGCATAAGAGGGGGATAAATAAAACCCAAATGTTTCTGGTGCTCATCTTTGATCTCCTAATATGTATAATAATCAAAAATAAAATCAGAAAAGTTTCACCTCATACCTATCCATCATAATCATATCTGCATATTATAGAACATCTTTGTGGTTCTAGGTTTCACTTCCCATTGAGAATTATATAGATCCCTCATCGTGGCCTTTCCCATGGGTAATGAAAAAACATACCAGTTTCGAAAACACAGGACACCCTTAGAGGATAACGACCACCAACCAATGGTCTCCCCACAAAAAAGAGAGTTACTAATTCCATAGAATTCATCATCAATCTACTACTCCTGGATAATCATCTCGTGAAGGGAGGATGCCAACTAAACATTCATCATAAAAATCATGGTTGCATCCTCCCAAACTTCCAAATGTAAGTTAGAAAATAGGGAGATCAAATTTCACTCTTATGACAATTTCTTCATGGTATGGGTCTAAATTTTTCATCTCAAAGAATCACCAATGAAATTCCACTTACTAGGGGGTATAAGAAATTTTTAAATCAAAGGACTATAGTTACTCCACCCAACACCTATTCTAAAGGATAAAATATTTTGAGAGAATTTGTGTGTTGGGATTTTTTATTTGAAAAATATGGTAATCCTTTCTCTGAATAGGTAATACTTCCAAATATTAAGAGCACACATCATTGTTTCAGGTTTAAGATCATTGGTTAGATATCACTTATCATGTGTACTAATATGTCTATAACCATAGGTTACCATGTGATCACCTTGTATAAGAACACATCCCAAACCTGAACATGATGTATCAAAGAAGACCACATAGCCCTGTATAGCCTCTATAATATTTAACACTAGCATAGAAGTCACAATATTCTTCATCTCTATAGCACCCTGAGTTTATTTCTCTGGTCAGTAACCTAACATAATAGTTAGATAGCCTCAAGCACACCTCCCTGTATTTCAGAGGCTACTGACTAGTAGCAATGGTCCAATATAGTTTGGTGGGAAGACTATACCCTAATTATCAAAGAAAAGCACAGTGGTATAACAAGATTAATAATATAAGAAATAGATATATTAATAAGGTAGTGGAATAAGTAAATCATACAATTATAATATATAGACTGGTGTAACAAAGGATGAACAATATCCAATATTATATAAAAAAATGTTGATCGTGTCTTGATAGAAAAATGAAGAGATACATGGGGAAACAGAGAAACTAGAATATACAACATTCTATAAAAAACAAACAAAATACCCAAAATCTGTATCTACTAGCATCATGAGAATAAGATCAATCATCTACTCCCACAATCCATCCTAGCATAAAAGAATCAAGAATCCAAGGGTGAACCCTTCCCTTTGACCCTACCTGAAATCATAAAGTCAGTCCAAGTTCCAATCGGCATCACAAATAGGGTGTGAGATACACTCAGAACGCCACCACCAATGGTTTTATATTAAAAATAGTCCATGCATATAATTAGTAATATTGTTTAGTTATAAAATTAATAAATATATTAAAGATAAATTTATATATCCTGATTTGTAAGTACATGCTAAAACAATTAGTCTATAAAATAAGGGAAACTATATACAAGAGTAAGCATCGTCTATGGAATATTCTGATGTATCACATATCATACCTATGAGGGTCAGGACCAAGATAAATTAAATAAGTTTTTTCTATTTAATTTCATGGACCTCATCCATATAAAACTCTATAATATGTAGACTTATATGGGTCAGGGCCCAAGTCCATTGACTAGGGAATCCTCTTTTAGTCCATGGAGCTCATCCATAGAAAACTCATGATAGACTTGGGTGTATCCCAAGGAGAAAGTACAAGGTGGTCCAAGAGATATGGATCCAAGGTAGTAATCCAAGACATCCAATTAATAAGTCATCAATTCCATACCAAGATTTCGGTGTCATACCGTAATATCAGTTCCATATAGAAGTATACATCATAATCTATTTTATACAATGGGATTTAAAGGGCATGTTAGTTTCCATTCCTTTGTTAAAAAATAATTGACCATATTCATTACAAGGGGACATGTTAGTTTCCATTACCTTTATCAATTTAATTCATCACATTATAACCATTAATAAATTCACTATCAAGTGATAAGAGGAGGGTCCATTTTATTGTCTATGCCCCCTATCCCCAATTATTTTCATATTGGATCAAGATGTGTTGTCTTGCAATTTGAATAGAAGTTTGGAGAATGATAGAACGAAATGGTATTGCTGTTGGAAATCCATGGTGTATATTTCTCATTTGATGTTTTTTGATGACATCTTGATTTTCACGAATGGAAGATGCAAGTCCTTATCCAACATCATGAAGATCTTGAACATTTATGGTCAATTGAGTGGGAAAAATATTAATTTCTCGAAGATCCGTGTGTTTATTTCAAATAAATGATCTGGTAGGTGATGTAGAGAGGTGGAAGGCATTGTTGGCTGTATTCAAAGGCTACTACTAATCCTCTACCTTGGCGCCCCGATCTCAAGTGGCCGCATCATGAAGCAGCATTTTTGTGATATTCTGAACTGCATTTTGGGCCACCGAAAGGTGTCGTGGAGAAGTTGGAAAAATGCTAAACTCATTTCTATGGGACTCTAACCAAACAGGGCGCTGCCACTAGGCTTTGTGGATTCGCATGGAAAAACTGGTCTTAGAAGGGGGTGTTGGCCTCTGGGATATTAAGGAAGACATCTTGGTCATGCAGAGATAGTTACCGTGGGAGATTCTGGTTGGGGAGTCTCTGTCGACGAAATTTTCCAGTGCTCGTTTTGGTCGAGTGCTTGGCAATCGCGGTTCTCATTCTTCAGACCTGGCATGCTGCATGTTTTCTCACTTGGAGCATCATGAAAATCACACGCGATGGATCATTGGTAAAGGGGATATCAATTTCTGGGATTTAAATTGGTCGGGTGAGAAGTTGTTCTTTCCAAGATGCCCCTCTCCGAACATTACCTTCAAGGAAGCTATGGAGCACTATGGACTCATCCAAACAATGTTGAACCCTACTCAGATGGAGGTCCTTGAAAGTGTTGTGATGAAAAATACCACCAATAAATGTTGTTTCAGCAGGTCGAGTTTGGTCAGGTTTGACTTGCAGGATTATAGAGGTCTTCTCCATGAAGAGGCTTCTTCGGATGAGGGCTCTTCGGTCGCCTGGTGCACTGAGATTCCTACTAGAATGAATTTTCTGATCTGGAAAATACGAAACAAGGCAATTCCGACTGATGATAATATCCAAAGGAAGGGAATTTCAATGGCATCTCGATGCTTTTGATGTGAGAATCTGAAGGTGGAGACAATGCTTCACTTATTTTTTCGGAGTTCTTGGGTTGCGCATCTTTGGTCATTCTTGTCCCCCCGCACATGCATGGATGGAGACCCTTTCTCCTTACAGGGCTTCTTGACATCTTGGTTTCGAGGATCTGAAAGCAGAATAATGGAGCGCAAGGTGCGTATCGTTATCCTATCCTCGATATGTTGGACTATATAGGAGGTCTGCAACCATGTTCGACTCGGCTCTAGTCGCTCGTTATTATTCATGCAGATGCGGTCCTGATCCCACGTTGTAGAGTTGGTGTCGATTCTAAAGGAAGGCCAAACTTATATAATGATCATCAATCTCATTAGCGCTCCCCGCATTCATAATAGGGTATGTAGACAATGGGTTAAATGGAATCCTCCTTCCATTGGTCTCAAACTCAATGTGGATGGTTCCTGCTCGGACGGAATCATGAGGGGTGGAGGAGTTCTGAGGGACTTCAGGGGATCTGTTTTTCTGTGATTCAGTGCCTTTTATGGTACTGGTAACTCGCTTGGTGTAGAAGATCAGTCACTTCTTACAAGTTTGAGGATTTTTCAAAGGATGGGCTTCCAGGTGACATAGATTGAATCGGATTCCGAAGTTCTGGTTAAGGCTATTCAAGGGCGACATTTGATGCCCTGGGAGTTGACCAACATTTTTTGCAGATGAATTATGGAAACCAATCAAGGTCAGTTGATACATTACAACTGAAGGGAAACGAACTTTGTTGTGGATGTGCTGGCTCGCATGGGAAGACTGGAAGAGGATCTAGTGGTTTACCATAATCTGGACTCGCTCCCTATTGAGTGCAAGAGTATTTTCCAAGGGGATTCCCTTGGTCTTCATCATTTTCATCCTCCTTGAGGTCGGTAGGGTTCTTGTTATGTTTTTGTCTTCTTAATCTAATAAAAAACATCATTGAGCTTGAAATGGATTCCAAATGGTAAAGCTAGCTCAAAGCCTGGATTGGATGTAAATGGGATATATAAATGGATAGAGAAGGATACTATGTGATTTGGGAAGTAAAAAAGATGGTAAAAAGTTATAAATGTGGTAGGGAAAATCGAAAATTCACATATTTTTAAAGGGTACATAGTCTGGCCACACAGTTTGGCCAAACCGTGTGCCAACCATGTGCACCCACTACCTACGTTGCACTAAGAATGCAAATTAGGTGAATGAATTGGGAAAACTATGTGCTTCCCATGTACTCCTCTACAGACCCTCTACAACACCCTACATGGTTTACCCAAACCATGTGGTATTATGTGCATAGTCAATCAAACCATGCACCTCCTCGTACTAGGTGATTTCTACTAATCTTGTTTCTCCAAAAACCAGATATCTGGGTTCTGAACAAGCCTCAGACCCTCCTAACCTCATCCTTAAACATTTAATCACCTCCATTAAATGAAAATAAGATATTTATAATCAAATTTAAATTATTCATACCTCATAAATAATTTGGGATGTTATGGACTACCCTAATTAAAACAAATCATCCCTCATTTTCCCTTTGAGGGTGGTAAATCATCGTTTGAGAAAAGTTCCGGTCACTGAGCACATACATTAGCCTCTCGCTCCCAAGTCTCATCATGTACATAGTCGTGCTTTTATAGCACCCATACTAGAGGAACTAACATAATTTATAGAGACTTAATGCTCTGATCAATGATATTTATTGAATGATCACCAAAGCATGCATCTAACTATAACTCAGCCTTATTAGGATGAAATTTGTGAGATAGGTCTGAAATATAATTGTGAATCTATGAAACATGGAATACATTATTTATGGATCAGTACCTATAAGGTAACTATAACTGATAGGATACTAGACTGACTATCTCCAATATCTTAATGGTTTCAATGAACATAGGTTCCATCTTACCTTATCACCTAAATCACTAATCCCCCAGTCTAATGAAAACATACCAGAATACCTGATCCTTGACCATGAACTCTAGAGGTCATCAATGATTATTAGTATGAGGCTTATTCCTAGAATGAGCTATAGTCATATATTTCTTGATAATTTGTACCTTATTCACAATTTCATGTATGAGATAAGGACCTAGTAGTGTTTCCTCTCTTATCTCTGACCAACACAGGGGAGAACAGAATATCCTACCATATAGGGAATCATAAGGATCAATCTATATAGTCAGATGAAATATTTTATTATAATAAAATTAGGTGATTGGTAATTGATTATCCTAGGAACCTATAAAATTATGGACACATTCTCAGTGCATGTCCTCTAATATCTAAATCATTCACTCATATTACCCACAAGTCTGTGGATGATAGGCTATGCTTAGAAGGGCATGTTTACTGAGAACCTTTTGTAACCCCTTCCAAGATTGTGATATAAACTGAGAATCCATGCTTGATATGATAGTATGTGTAACTTTATAGAGGCATATGATGTCCCTAACATATAGTCTCTTTAGCTCATCCACTAAAAAAATTCTCTTATGGGTATAAAGTGAGCAACCTTGGTCAAACCATCGATGGTCACCCATACCACATCACTGACTCAAGGGGATCTCGAAAAGATAGTAAAAATTTCATGGTTATGTAATCCCATTTCCAATAAAGATTTGGAAATGGGTATATAATCCCAACTAGCCACTGGTGTTCCACCTTCACCTACTAAAAGGTAGAACACTGAGTAACAAAACCATTTATCTCTCTTTTCATCCATGACCACCAATACGGGCATAATAAGTCATGATACATCTTGGTAAGATCGGGATATACTTCCCATGAATGGGTATGAGAATATTGCACAAAATCCTCTCATATGTATTCTAGAACCCAGACATTCCCTTGAATGTATAATATCTCATCCTCATCAACAAAATAAATAGGTGGTGGATCCCCACCTATAATTCTTTCCAATAAGACCAAGCCCATGGGATCTAAAATATTTCTCATCTTCACTATATCCATAAGTGAAGTGGACACCACTAAAGATGTTATTACAGTCTATATATGATTGTCTCGCACTTATAGATACATCTCATAAAATAAGGCCATCAATTTTCATTCACAACTAACCTCTTGTATTGCTTGCATCTGAGTTTTCTGGCTCAGAGCATTAACAATGGAATTTTCATTCCCTGGTTTATAATCAAGCTTATATTCAAATGATTTTAGTTATTCAACCCATCTTCACCATATGAGATTAAATTTACACTATATGAATATATATTTGAGATTTGTTTGGTCTGTATACATCACAAACTTCTCTCCCAACAAGTAATGCCTCCAACAATGCATAGCATGAACCATAGATACTAGATCAAGATCATACATTAGGTAATTGTGTTCATGAGGCCCCAAATGACAAGGCTCATACACCACAAATAGATCTAACTAGATCAAAATGACTCCAAAACTAATTCCTGATGCAAAACAATAAATCATGTAGCCTATACCAAGATTGGGTAAAGTCAAGATCGACGATGAATGTAATCTTCATTTTAGCTTCTGAAAGGCTCTCATGCATGCTTCAGACCATGTAAACATGACACCTTCTTATTAAGGACCAATATCGATGCTGTAAGATGTGATAAATCATGTATAAAGTGCATTTAATATCCAATAACCCCCAATAAACTCCATATTTCAAATAGTTTCTTGGGATTCTCCAAAGAAACCATGTCTCCCACCTTCTCTAGGTCAACTAATACACCTGTCACTGGGATGAAGTGACACAAAAAGTGGAATTTATTAATCCAAAAGTGTAATTTTTCAATCTTAACATATATAATATTCTTTCTCAATGTATTCAGTATGACCTTGAAAATTGAAAATCTGATATCATGTGTGGTCCTTTTAATTTTGATTTTGTTGTGGGTGGGATATCTTGGGTCGATTTGTACCTGGTTTGAGTTGTTTTGGTTTCACGCTTATCCTTTAATAGAATCATTTGAAAATGAAAATTTGGATTATCGTGGTGGTATTCAGTATGACCTCAATATGTTTGGAATGATCATATTGAGTATGAGAATACATCAATTTTTTCCATGAATAAAACCACAATTGAATCCAGATATGGGTGTAAAATCCAATTAATCCGAGCCAATAAAACTATTTTTGAATTTGTGAGATGAAATGGCATGACCAATTACTCATAAAATCCATATCTACTATAGAATGTTGTACATAGTATATCTGATGGTCTGACTCAAACCTAATAGTATCCTAACCTCAAATCAATCTTGGAGGAAACCCTTTCTCAGAGCTGGTCAAATCGGTCATCTATATGAGGTAGTGGATATAATTTTTTTATTGTTATCTAATTAAAATAAATATAATCTATGCAAATCCTAAGCATCCCATCCTCCTTCTTATAAAAAATCATGAGCGAACCCCATGGAGAATTATTGGGTCATATAAAACCCTTAACTTCCAAATCCTTTAGCTGCCTCTTGAGATCCTACAACTCAGTAGAATTCATCCTATAAGATGGAATGGATATTGGTGCATCTCTCAAAACTAGATGAGTAGTAACCTCTACCTATCTCTCAAGAGTTATTCTATAAAAGTAATCATTGGTGTGTTCCCTGATCATCCATAATAAGGATCGCAATATGGTTTATCACCCCACCCATCCCATGATGCTCGAGTCTGGTTCAACTTTCCTAAAAATCCCATTAACCCTTGTTTATATAATTAACACCCTATGGTGATGTGAAGGACACTCTTAGACAATAGAAATTAACATAATCATGATAAGAAAACAACTAGTCTGTGTTGAGAATGATGTCAAAACTTTTCATCTCAAGGATGAAGAGGTTCTATAGAAAATGATATCCAGCTACCTCAATTAGGAATTCCTTACACTACCTTACACTTTTTTATTCATCTCCCAACAAGGTATCGAGTTTCATCACCCCACAAAAATACTAAATATCAAGCCTGAGGCTCTCTATAATTACCACTGATATAAATAATTGTGAATCTCCTGTGCCAAAGATAATAGGAACTGAAGTAAAGGCTAATAAAATCACACCTCATACTGTAGAAGTACTGACACTATCCTCATTGGGTATTGACTGCAATGAATATATCTAGCCAAACTACTACCATGAGATATAGCCTGGCTACCCTGAGCAGTCCCGCTCTACTGGCACTATAAATCAATTGTCTGGTTCCCACAAACACTTCCTCCTCCCCCACCTAAATAGATAGTAGTACTAAAGCTACCTACCTAGTGAGGAGATACAGATCATGATCTTGAAGGTGGAGCTGGTGTGGATTCTATTCCACTAGACATAGGTGGGAAGGTCTGAAAAAAAAACTCTAAATATTCCCCATTCTACTGTAGTCCCTACACTCAACTAGGGTTCTATCATAATGGGGATTCATATGACCCTACTTACCACACTTATAATAAATCACATGGTTATTAAAGTATATACTTTGGCTACTATATTCTCTTCAAGAAAGCTCAAAATGAAATTTCCTAACTCTAGATGAACTAATAAACTGTTGAGGTACTAAACTTCCCTGGCCCACACCTCCAGCTTCTATAAGATTATGCTCAGTGATAAGGGTCTGATTTACTATGTCAGTTGTGGTGGTCAAACAAAATACATTCATCTGAGACTAGATGGTGTAGACGATTCCATCCTCAAAACGTCTAGCTCTAGATAGTTCATCACTAAGGAGAACTGAAATAAAATGATGAATCTTAGTAAAACAAGCTAAATAATCCCAAAAAGATATAGTTTTATAATCTATGTTCATAAACTCTTTGGCTTGGTCTACTCTGAACATCTCATGAAAGAAGTAATCGAAGAAGGTTGTCTAGAAATCCCTCTAGACCATAACCAGATATTGGCCATCATGGGTCAAAACAATCTACCATCTCTTGGATACCCTTCTAAAAAAATTCACTATAAGTTTAACCCTCCTCTCATGAGGCATCTCTAGATGATTGAAGATAGATAACATGGACCCTAAACATGACTCAGAATCTTGAGGAGCACTATCCCCAGAAAATGTAGGTGGATGGTGCTGCTAAAACTTACACATAAACTCTTATATAGTCATTAAAGGTCATGAGGCTCTCTAAATGGAATGGATATGTCATAGTAAACCTTATTCAAATTGAGAATCCACACCCATATCAGAAATAGAATTAGTTTCCACTAGTGGAACTACTAGAGGTAATACTGGTGGTTCAAGGCCCACCACCTTTGGAGAATTTCATCTCTTCCCTCTAGGGGTATGACTCAAGGATATCATGGAGGAATATCTCTACAATCTCAAGAACACACCTCAGAACAAAATTCAATAATATAAAAGTTTACTGACATAAGAATAGTACAATTACAATAATTCCTATAAAAAGTCACACCTCTATGCCTTCTCCTGCATCTAGGTATAGGTGGTATATAAAACCATAAAGTTCATGAACAACACTCCCTACTTCCCACTACTAAGGTAGGGTTGTAGGAAAGGTCTCATACTTCACATCAAGGGTTCTAATAGATGGAGTTTCAATTAAAATTTATAGAGGAAAACACCCTTTAAGTTGCAATTAGAAGCCCGATTTAATAGAAATTGTTTCATTTAAGAGTTAAAATTTATTTTTTCATATATTTTTATATATAAAAATATAAATTTCATGGTCCAGTTAGCTGAGTTACCATTACCAAGTTATAAATTCAAAATATATATAAGTTATAAATGACACATCATGTAACTAGGACCAAACTTTTACTATGTTTAAATCACATGGATCTCCATTCCCAATTTATAGAGACAAACACTATTTAAATTTCAATTGGAATCCATTACATTACAACCACTAACATTTCAGATCATGAAACTTATAATTCCCTGGATCAACAACACATAATTAGCCAATTTAAGGTGCCACTATCAAGATATATGGGAAAATACCATTTAGGTTGATAAAAAAACATTAATTTACACTTTTATCTCATTTATCATAAAAAAATGTTAGTCAGATAAAAGGTATAGAAATCAAGGCAGCATAACATGCTGCAGACAATGCATGTGGTAAAATAGATGTGGCATGACATATTAATGATATGTGAATCCTCAAATTCCTATAATGTTTAATGAGATAACACCTAATTGTAATATAAATAAAAGGTTAAAAATACAAAATAAAAAAATAAACTCCACATATCATGTGTGTCACCCAATAGTGAAATCAATATGACCGTAATAGGCATAATACAGAATAGTAATTACCTTCCTTGGTAAATTGTATTTTTCCTATAAGTGGGTTAGATAATCCCAAGAATACTCTCATTACCAAATTAAAACACATTCCTATTATCCTATATACCAATCCTAAATAGTAAAATAAAAGAGGAAAAAATCTCTGATACCATTTGTAGCACCCCGAGTTTAGTTCACTAGTCAGTAACCGAACCTAAGAGCCACCTGACCTCAAGCATGCCTCCCTATACACCATAGGATTCTGAATAATAGCGAGGGTAAATAATATTTTTGTGGGTAGAATATAACCTAATTAATATAGAGAAATACAATGGTATAATAAATAAAATAATAGTATAAATAAATGTAATAATAAGGTAGAGGAATAATAAAATAATCCAATTAAAATAGATAGACTTGTGTAAAAAATGCTGAAAAATATCCTATATCATAAAAAAATGATGATCATGTCATGTATACAAAATGGGGAGATACATTGGGAAATAGAGAAACTAGAATATACATCATCCTATACAAAAA
Source organism: Viscum album (assembly GCA_963277665.1). NCBI lineage: Eukaryota > Viridiplantae > Streptophyta > Magnoliopsida > Santalales > Viscaceae > Viscum > Viscum album. The sequence continues at coordinate 532,929,120 of OY728146.1, forward strand.
TTAAAAAAAAATCAAAATCTATCTCCATTAGAATCATGAGCATAAGTTTGGTCATCTACACTTGTCCTCCATCCAAGAGTAAAATAATTAGGCACCCAATTTCATAACCTTACCTTTGTTCCTACTTAATATCATGAAGTCTATATAGGTACCAATTGACTGCCTGAACATTGTGTGAGATACACTCAATAGGCCACCACCAATGGTGTCTATATAAAACATGTTCGTGCATATACGTTGTAACAATTTTTAGGTATAACATGAATAAAGTTGTAAAATATAAAGTGATATACCTTGATCTATAAGTAAATGTTATAAAAAGTAGTCTATAAAATAATGAAAGACTATATACCGGAATAAAAATCAGTTATAACATATGCTGGTGTGTCGAGTATCAGACCTACAATGGCTAGGACCTAGGGTCATTGAACAAGAATTCCTATTCGATTCCATGGATATTATACATATAAACTCATTTATATGTAGACCTATAAGGTCCAGGACCTAATTCTATTGACCAGGGAAACCTCTTTGAGTCCATAGAGATCATATATAGAAAACTCATTATATACATGAGAGGAGCCCAAGGAGAAAGTCCAAGGTTGTCCAAGCAAGCTGGATCCAAGGTAATATACCAAGGAATTCAATATAATAAGTCTTTAGTTCCATACCGTGATGTTGATGTCATAGTGTAATGTTGGTTCCATACTAGAGTATTCATCATAAACCATTTTATACAAGGGGTTAAAAGGGTCATGTTATTTTCCATGCTTTGCTAACAATTAATTGATCATATTCATTTCAAGGGTCCATTTTAGTTTTCATTCCATTTATCAATTTAATACATCACCTTATAAACATTAATCAATTCTCTTAGAAGTGATAAGAATATGGTCCAAGTTAGTGTCCATGCCATCATACTAACCATCTACATTAATGTTCAATTCAAGATATCATCCATATAATTTTACAATACTCAATTAAAATATTTTATATTCCCTTTCATCTATAAATGACAAGGTTCTCTAAGAGGTATTCAACCCTTAACATTTAAAATTCAATTAATACATGGATTCCACTCATGGGTGACAAGATCAACACACCCAAATGGGTGGAATAGTCATAAGTATTTAGATGAAATCACCTCAAGGGGTACTTCAGGTTGATTTGTATGGCCTCCAACCATGTAAATGGGGTAATTGTGAATTAAAAATGTTTGAAAACATTTTAGTTTAAGTCATTATTCATTTGAGAAGAAACTCATGGAGTTCTTGGCATAAAGTATTATGACTCAAGTATAAAATACAAATACTTCAAGGGAAAAGTTACGAAAGACCTACCTTATATGGGTTTTTCTCACCTAATCTATTATCAGCCTTTAACTTGGGATAAAACAAGAGAAATTGAAGAAATAAACAAACACCCTGAAAATAGGTTATATTAGATCACATGGATTTATCATTATATATACCAAGATAAAGGAGTAATTAAAGGAAGATGACTGAATAGATTATTGTTATCTATCTGATGCAACTGATGGTGATCAAAATGGATTATGGGTGGTGAAGATAGCTCAAATCATAGATTTGATGGTCATGGTAGAGATCAATGAAAGGAGGAGGATGGTGTGAAATTCGAGAAGGAAAAAAGGGTTAAAAGATATAAAGGACGTAGGGGAAAATTTAAAATTAACTCATTTTAAAAGGGTAATATTTTGGTTGCATGGTTTAGATAAAATGTGAACCAAATGTGTTCACTCAGGGACTAAGTGGAACTAAGAATGTGGGATAGGATCATAGTTTAGGAAAATAATGCACATCTGATGCACCCATTTTAAGTACCCCACATATTTTACCCAAACTATGTGGCCTCTTGGGCATGGTTAAACCAACTATGCACCTCCACATATGGGGCTGCATAGTTACTACTAACAGTGTGTAAACTGTGCACCTCATGTTATTTCTCCAAAAACTATAGATCTGGTCTCTAAAAAATCCCCGAATATTCATGGACCCTTCCTTAAACCTTTTAGAACCTAAATTAAAGGAAAAAAGTAGATTTATATTGAAATTTAAAAGATTCATATCTCATCAAGAATCTTGGATGTTACAAGATCATTAAAAAAATTCTGACTTTTTGAATCCTAAATGAACTTCACTCCTTTCTAAGCGAGGGCGGTCATCGAATAAGCCAATTTTGAGAAGTTTTTAATGAATAAGCAATAATACCCCACTAATCCCAGTAATCTCTAAATCTAAAAAGAATTATTTGGTTTCCATCATGTTATAACAGCCTTCACCTTCTTAGGATTGATTGAAATTTCATGTTCTAAGACCATGTATCCCAAGAACTTCACTTCCCAAATCAAGAAACTAAATTTTGATATCTTGGAATAAATATAGTGATATCTTAAAATTTCCCAAACTATTCTCAGATGATGCACATGATCCTCCTCGATCTTAGAGTAAATCAAGATATCATCCACAAATACTACTACAAACAAGTAAATATACTCATGGAATATCATGTTCATCAATGTCATAAAAACTAAATAATAATTAGTTAGATAAAAAAGGCATAACAAGGTAATTGTAATGGCCATGCCTACTCATGATGGAAGTTTTCAGTATGTCAGATTCATTTATTCTCAACTAGTGATAACCAAACTAGATATTAATCTTCAAGAATCAATTCAACCATTTCAACTAATTAAACAAATCATCTATCTGAGGTAATGAATATTTCTTCTTTGCTATAACTCGATTGAGTTTTAGATAATCAACATAAAGGAAAAGTGTCCCATAAAATTTCTTTGTAAAAAGAACAGGTGCCACACAAGGTGACACACTTGGGTCTATAAATCCTTTATTCAAGGGATCATCCAACTAGAACTTCAAATCTTTAATTTCATCTTGTTTTATATGGTAATAAAGAATAAAGATAGGTTGGGTACCTTGTACTAAATCAATACAGAACACTACTTTCCTTACTAGTGGAAATCCATAAAATTTATATGTAAAAACATTAGAAAAATAAATGATAACTAGAGTGAGATCATCTCTTTAGATCAAAAGAAAACACCAATATTACACTTCCCAACTTCAAAAAAGGATGTATGGATCCACTCGACCATGGTTACGATTCTCCATGAATAGCATGAAAGACCTTTTTAGGAGAATTAATGGATAACCATGGAAGATAATAGTCAATATTGTCCTTATGAGCAATCATTCAGTCCATCCTAAAAATTACATCAAGGGGTTTCATGTCGAGAACTAGAAAATTTCATGTGATATCAATCTATGATAGAGATAAAATGAAACTATGACATCAGGGACCATGTTCTGTTTTCATTCCAAGTGGTGTAGTAATATCCATCACATAAGACAAAATCTATATATGAAGGTTTAGAAAATTCACAACACAAATAAATATGAACAAGTGAGATGCACCAGTATTAGATAAAGAAGTAATTAAAGATGGATCTATAGTGATGTTACCTCTTATTATTACTGGACTCAAATAAAATTCCTTTAGAGGCTCTTACAGTGCATGAATAACCTTTATTTTGGATTCTCCTAGATGGAACCCCTTATTTATTAAATAATCTGATTACAGAAAAGTAACTTTAGGATATGATGAGCTCTTTCTACTGTACAAAGCAAAATAGATGTGAGATAATTTTTGCGGGTGACCTGAGCATCCACATGAACCACTAATCTTGGGTTCCTCAGTTCAAATTCATTTAGAACGCCCAACCTTTCCACATTGAAAGTAATTTATAGGTCCTCTTACAGACACTAAAGGAGGTCTATATGATACAGTCTATCTTGAACCACTATGATTCTCATCACGCTTTCTTTTTTATTTAAAGGAACTAATAGAACTTCCACTGGTACAAAAAAGGATTTACCTTCATCCCTGACTTACCGGTAATGTCAAGCTCATCCATAAAATATCTATCTAGTATGTCAGTGTAAGAAGTGATATTCATCATGAAAACTTTATATCAGATATCATATTGAAGACTCATCTCAAATCATTGATCCTTTAGTTTCTCATTCATCACCACCTAAGGAGAAAACTGAAAAAGTTCATCAAATTAGTTCACATACTGGGTCACGATCTTATCACCCTTCTGGAAGCTAAGAAACTATATGGACTTCTCCAATACCATCAATTATAGATATAAATACATAGTGAAAATAACTATGAAGTTATTCCACTCCAATCCCTTATTTTTCTTTGTTATCACCATTTAATCCCAATATCTCTTACTAGGTCCCTCAATCTTGAAGGTTGTACATTTCACTTTAATAGAATCATAAATTTCCAATAACTCAAAAATAAGATCAATATTTTTCAATGAATCATCAACCTTTTGAGGATCATTTGAGACTTTGAATGTTGGAAACCTCTTTTGAAGAAAATCTTGAACAAAATCTATAGATTCATCACATTGAGATTCCACAACTAGAGCCTAGAAGGTAATAGGTTCAACTATATGTCTTAAATCTTAGACATCACACACCAAAATCTCAAAAATATTCTGATCAACTGGATAACTTTCTCATTTTGGTTCACCAACTTCTTCCTCTTTTGGTTTATTCAAATGTATCCTCAGATGAAATATTCTACACAATATCAATGGGAAACATGAAAATACCATCAAGGATACTCATATCATCAAAAAAATAAAGGGATATAGGAATATCAACTCAATCATATAGAGTTCAAAATTATTGGATTTCAATATACTCATATCAAAATAGGTAAAATACTAGAATTAGATCAAAACATTCTTCAATTACACTTTTCTCCAAACACCCTTAGTGACTTAAGGCTCTCTACGATGAGAGATATCCAGGAAATCACTCAAAACTACCTCTTAAGTCCCAAAAATATTTCCTTCTATCTAATAGGACAGCCCAAACTACATACCATAATCTAGGAAAGATGAAAATATGTCTCTTTGATAGTCCTGAACCATTTTGAATACCCTGGTAAAATGATACTTGAACCAGCCCTGACATAGCATGAATGTTGTTGCCAATCCACACAAGTTTCCAACTAGAACCTGGTATCATATCAAAGAATAAAGAGAATAATTTTTCCAAAAAGATATGATAAAATAGAGGATGATAAAACATTACATAGTAAGTAGGTAAAACACTCCAAGAGGACAAAAGTTCCACAAAAAGGTAGATAAAACCTAAAGAAAAAAATTATATAAAATAAAATGAAATATACATCAATACCCAGTCTCTCAAACCATATAAAATAAGTGGATCATAACTCCAATGGTCACCATCATCACTCCAGACTCTCACGGATCAAGCATAACTACCACATCCAAGTTGCGATTTCCCATTTGGAATAATTGGTATAACAAGATCTAAAAATTCACTAAATAAAAGGTATGGTGTAAGCTAAACATCCCAATAGAATAACTCCAAATATTTTATAATAAATTTCATAACAATAAATAATTTATGCTTTCAATTTAGATAAAATTAGGCATGGCAAGTCATTTTCACATTTAAATCAAAAAATGATTTCATATCAAATGGATGATACATATATCAAAATAGTATTAAATGAAATTTTTATATAAAACATTTATATAAAATAATTGTAATGAATAAAATAATTCTATAAACAATGGAATGTGTAATTAAGTCAAAAAAACAAAGCATCATGGTCATAATCCTTGAGTTACATTAGTTTCTAGCTATAGGATCCTCAAACTACTTAATAATTATCATGGATCAAGTATGTTTGCACAGTCCCTAATGCTCCATCCATTAGGATAATTAATCATAACCCCATCAGGGGATCCACCATGAGAAATCATGTCGAACTTGGTTCAGTTAGTGTTGTCATTTTTAATCCATTGTTAGGGAGATAAGGTTATAGAATTATTTTCCTAATCACCTACTAACTACTTAGGCTCACATGTTCTTAAATCAACTAATCATTAATTCATTTATTCTTAGGAAATTAGTTCATTTAAAAATCAATTCGTCATTCACAATTCAATTTCACAATTTCAAGTTCAACATACCTTTTCAATTTCAAAACCAAATCATATTTTTTCATCAAATTCATGCCCTTTCAAATAACTTTTAATTTTAATAAAATTTTATCAATAATCAATATTAAATAATTTCATCAAACCAACTTTCAATTTAAGCCATCATTTTTCTCAAAATCCACCCAAAATTTTCAATTCCATTGAAATTGGGGGTTTTTCACAATTTACATGCATTTTTTAAATCAAAACACAAATCATAAAAAAATATAGGTTTTTAAATAAATTAAAAATTCATTTCAAATAAATCAAGAAATTAGGGTTTCAATTATAGGATAAAGCCTTATGGAACCACCTACCTTTAACAATGTGATAAAAATAACACCCGTAATGGGAAAAGGCAATAAATATTAAAGGTAGAAGATATTAAAGAATAAAACCTATAATCAATATCCATAAAATCAAGTATTTGATCCATCGATAATATGATGATATATCAATCTCTAAAAAGAAGAGAAGATATGATTTGGAGAAACCAAATGAGAGAAGATACACTTACTAGATAAAGATCAAATGAAATCAATGGTTCTTTGATCCACAATGAGGAGAGGTTAAAGGGGTCAATTTCACCTCTTGGGGGTCTCCAAAGACCAAGGGATCATATTAGGGTCAAATGGGGGTGATTAAGGATTAAACTGAGTATTTTTGGATTTTAAAAATAATTTTTGGTGGATTGAAAACCACACACACACTTTGCTAGATCGGGACACACAGTTAGGAGTAACCATGCGCCCTAAGTGTGTACCCTTACTAAGTATTTAAATGGGGTGAATTTTTTGGTTTCACTTCTAGTTTAACCATTCACTAACTATAAAAACCCACAATATCCAAGATTGAATGTTTTGGATGGGTGGTTATATGGTTTGGACAAACTCTACACCATCCTCTAGACCCTATCAATAGGGCTCATGGTTTTTTGTACTAAACTACATAGTTTTCCATAATTGTATGGCAATGGTGATCAAACCCAAAAACTTCCAAAAAAATAAAACATCACTTGAAACAACCTGAGACAAATCCCTAAAATAAGGATATAAAAACAAGGGTCAAGAAGTTCTTGAAATTAGGTAATAGTATGTTACACTCTGGTACCCAAGCAGACCTCATTGTTCATAGGTTCAAGTAGGTCAGAATTCTAATATTTTATGATTGAGAGAAAGTGACTCAATGATGATTGGATATTCAGATTGGTGAGGATTGGTTATGGTAGTAAATATTTTTTAGATTTTTTTCTTTTTTTTTCTTTTGAATATTTTATCGGCCTAGTGGGTGATCCCTTGATGTATGACTGTATGACAACATTTAATTTGTTATATCATGATTCTGGTTTATTTGATTTTTCACACTCTTGTTATTTTGTGTGGGTGATTCTTGATTATTTATACTAGTGTTTTACTATGATATGAGGGTATATTCTTCCCATGGTAGAACCATAGAACTTCATTGTTATTCACTAATCTCTAACATATAGAGATATATGTCTAATGTCACCTAACACCCCTGGCCAGGGCACTGGTCATGTTCTCTGGATGGAGGGTCATCACAAAGTGGTATTAGGCCATGTTTTTTTTTCTTACTATCTATAGATATTTTATATGTGTAATTGGGATATTTTATGACTTGTGATGGATCTCAGACAAGTGCAACGCGAACACCTTTTTTGGTGGGAAGTCCATGTTTTGAGGGATATGGGATTTCCATTAATGGTTTTCAAAATTACAATTAAAAAATTTATTAAAGTATTTTAGTGTGTATTTGAGATGTTATTATGTTTTTGGAACTTAAAAAATTTGAAATATGTTTGTTTCATGAATCATTTTTTCCCATATATCTTCTTAGTGACTTTTTAACCGAACCATAAGACTTTGGTTTTTTGTGATGCGGGTCATCATAGGACCATGTTGTTATATATATGTGTGGGTGTGACCTAGTCCTAAAGGGTTAGTATAGTATTTTATTTCCTAAATATGATAGGTTATTGATATTGGGTGGCTAGTTTAACATGTGATTCCCAGTATATATATATCTGGAAACCTAGGAGCAGGTGTGTTGTCTTGTGAGTTTCCCTAAGATATTTAAGATGTGTATAAATATATTTCCCCTGAGTTTTGTCTGATGTGAGATATGTTTTTTATTCTATGTGGGATAACCTAGTTCTTTTGGGATGTGAATCGGGATATTGGTGAGCTGGACATTATGATTAAGAAGCATGAAATTTTCTTCTTATTATTAATATGATTTATGATATTTGAGGAGAAACTGAGATAGGGGTTATCCCAGACTTGTGAGTTCCCTTAGAGGTATGAGGTATAGGTAGATTCTTATAATTTGATATTGATGGATGAGAGGTTATTATTACACATGTAAAAGACCATATTATAATTACATGACTTTAATAAAATATTGTGTTACATATATTCCCAAGACCTTTTAGGTTTAGAGTTTTAGAGAGTTACTGAAAAACATTAACTAACAAAACCCATGTATTTTTTAACTAATAGACATTTTTTACACTATATAATTGATTTATAAAACCATAAAAAGTCTTAAACATATCCCAAAAATTTATCACATAATATAATATTCTATAAATATCATATGTATTACTTTTCTTCATAACCTAGGGAAATAGAAATATATGAATGGGGTGTGATCAGATGCTCAGTAATAGATGAACAATGAAATCAGAAAATATCATGGAAATACTTGTGTATAACATAAGAATATGAACAAAAGAAAATGAATATATTAACATAAAGTATAACATGATAATAATTACATTGACTATAACTTGTAAATGTGGCCATGATATAAACATGAGGCATTCATAAACCTACCTGTAAAGTTCATCACTAAGGTGTTGTAAAATCATATTAACAAGTTTATTCACCAAGGTATCATAGGTTATTACTAAGTAATACTGATAAGATATCATTAAAATTCCATCTCTAGATATTAATTCATTACCCAATGCATTGGAGTGCTATCAAGGTAAAACTTCGTATGTCTAACATTATGTATTACACATAAGGATATCACACATAATTCTATAAAGTAAAGATTAAACCATGAAGGAAATGGGTTACTTGATAATACACAATATAATCATAGTCCATCTAGAGAAAAAAGGTGGATCAAATCATATAACAATATCATAGGGATGAATATAGAATATTTATATATAAGGAAAATACCCATTTAGGAGAATTAAAAAATTATTCGTAAATAATAAATATCCTTTAACATTTGAAAACATTAATTTATAAAAATAGGTGAGTAATAATTTCCTTGAAAACCTATGAATGTTTAGAGATAAATTTTCATATAAAAAGGAAAAAAATAAAAAACATGTGTTCACAAAGAAGGAAATATTAAAAATATATTTTAGAAAACATTTTTAACATTATCTTAAAAAAGAATAAGTTATGGGTCACTTTCAAAATTTATTATAAAAAATGTGAAGTGAATTTTTTTTAAACTATTAATTTTAAAAAAATTAAATTAAATAATGGAGACCTAAAAAGACCTAAGGAGTATCCCAAGGAAATATGAAGTGGAATATAAACCAAGTGATCATACCAGGAAAACTATTTTATTATTTTAAAATATCTTTAATAAAATTTCACATCATAAAAAGAGTAATAAAACTTTATTTTGAAAAGAGTGGAAGGGAAATATGAAGATCACTTGAGATAAAACATAATTAAGTTTCAAAATATAAATTAGAACATTGGTAGGAAGAAAAATATGGAAAATTAAGGGAGACCATCATTAAAGAGGATAATAATTATTCTTAACAATGATATAAATTTTGAAGAATAATTTTATAAATTTAAAAACTTTTAATTAAAAATAAATTATCCATAGAGAGGAATATAAATTACCTTGATGTAAAATATTAGGGTGGAAGAAACCAAGCATAGAATAAAAAATATCAATAAGAGGCATTATAACTCAATGAATGGAGTTGAGTTAACAAAATAACTTTCAACTTTGTTAACTTTTGAATTGAGAGAATTTTTAAGAAATAACATGATATGGCTCTTCAAACCCCATTAATTTCATGAATATGGAAAAAATAATTCAATAGTTAGTAATAACACCATATAAAATATATCATGGGACATAATAATAAATATTTCTCAAGGAATTAAATTTGAGACAAATAACCCTTACCTTAATTCTTGACTTCCACTAAAATGATTAAATCACTTGTATAATAAAAATAAATATCTTAGTCACCAATTTCATAAAAAAATCATATTTATATTCTTTTATAAACTTCATTTATAATTATTATCTATAAGTATATTAGTTAGTTATTATTTATTTTCAATATCTAGTGTGAGTATTCTTGATTGTTTTTGAAAAAGTTTTATAATAGATGGGTTGTTCTTAATTATTATCCCAAATTTCCTCATTTTTAGATCATAAAAGGTACTATAATTTATATTTTAAAATTATTTTTAATGTTTTAATTTCATTTCATAATTATCATATTTATTATTCTGGATAATGAAGATGGTGATGAGCTCATTTTTGGGAATTTATAACGAATGAGTTGTGTTTTATTAATTAGTGAATTAAATTTCTATATTAACATTAAAAAAACAAAAAAACTATTTACTTATTAATATCCAATATTTAGTTTCCAAATTCATCCTTGATATATATTTATAACATCTTTCATGTAGGTGGTTAAACCGACCCAACAAGAACACTCTAAAATCTATATGTGAGTATGGTTATAGAATAAATTATTTTTTATAATATAATTATTAAAAAATTATGATGAAATTATTTATATTTAATTATGGTGATGAATTAGAATTTATAAAGGGTTATAAGAATAAGGTAAATGAAAAATAAGTTGGCACTTATAAATAAATTGTGTTTCCTCTTGGTATGTTTGTTTTAGGTGGTTAGTTTTACAATGATCACTTATTAATAATATTAATTATATAATAATTGATTTATATTTAAAAGAGATAAATCATTAAATAATCAAAATATATATTCACTAAACCCATTTATAGAACTAGACATGAAATGTGATGATGAAAAATGGAATGTGTCATTCATGGAGGTAATATTCTGCACACATGTATGAGCAACAATTTAATTTTTTTGATTGAATGGTAGGGGTATATATAATGGTTATACCATTAATATAATAACATTTCAGTGTATTATTTATACTTATTTAATTTTATATATAGGGTTATTATGGGTTTGGTTGAGGGTGGATGAGAAGGATAAAGAAATGAAGCTAAAGGGTAAGTAATACATACATTAAGAATTTTGATCTTCTCTTGAATAATCCTTTGGAAATGATAGACTTGAGGAACTTTTTGAGGATAGAGGATACCAAATATATTGAGGGGATATAGAATAATTAATTTTTTCATAGTTTCGTTGGAATTTTGAACTAGTGGTGTGGCATTAAATGGGTGGAAGTGAGATCCTTTTATAGGGGGAAATGATGGACAAATATTTGGAAAAAAATGTTAGGTAAGGGGTAAGAGTGAAATTACATGAGTTTTTGGTGAGTTAGGTGGGGAAATTTTGGTGATAAATATAGGAATGAATTTAAAACCAAATAAAGATATTCTATAAGGTCTGACTGTAAAACATAATTAGTAAAATTTGATCCACTTTTGATTACCTATTTTAATACTTATTAATCCTGGTTAAATATTGATCATGGTAATTATTGTATCATAAAAATATAATATGACCTAAATTATAGAATTTATATTTTATTAATCCATATTTGGACTCCATTTAATCTAATGAAAATTCGAAATATGAGAAAATTGTCTTTTAAATTAAATTATATAATGTGTTAAAAACTATTTTTGTATAAAAATGTTGTTTTAATCCTTAAGTGTTCCTAATCTTATTTAACATTGATTACAAATTAAATGATTATTAATTTATTTTTATATATTTTTTAATTTCATATTAGAGTCTTTATTTTAAAATATTTCAATTTAATTTAAAAACACAATATTTAGAAAAGTATCATGCCATGAAAAATAATTGTTTTACCATGGTTAGTAATATTTACCTTGGTAACTTAATTTTATGCATAAAAATGAAATTTATCCCATTTAATAATTTGAAAATATTAAATAAAAATATTAAAATAATTTTATATGACTAATTTATAAAATTTATAAAAATCAATTTTAATATAAGTTTACATAATGCATAAAAAATTTAAGAAAAATGTATCTTCTAACCATAAAATTAATTTATTTCCTACCTAATTAAAACTATCAGATAGATGATAACTTATTTTATTTTATATATTATCAATAATCACTATTTAAACCATTATTTAACTATAATATAATAAACTTCAAAATTCTTCAAAAGGATATTTTTGTGAAAATATATTTTTATGTATAAAATTATTTTATTTTTTATTTAGGTATACGAACTAAATTTTATCATTGCATTAATAATATAAAAAAGAAATTTATTTTTATTTATACATATATTTCATAATTTAGTAACCTTTATATATGCAAATCAATTCAACAACTATGTTTTAATGGTTACATTATGTTAAATTTCTTTTTTTTAGTGTTGCATATGAAGCAAGCTATTAAACATATTAGGTTTTAATAGAAACGATATAATTTAAAATATCAAGGTTTTATAAAGGTGTTTTTGAGTATATTATATGACTAAATATAACTTATATATTGTGTTTTATGATCCTATATGGGTGGATCTAGGATTGGTAAAGAATGGGAAAACACTTGTGGTTTTGGAACGATGCTCATGTGGTGGGTGATCATACGGCTGGCCTTGGCATAAGTTAGATGTCGATATTATGAGAAAGAAAGTATTGAGGTTTTTCTAGATAGATGATATTGACATGTGAGTGGTTTATGGTCATTTTTTTAGGCATGTGATCCTTGGTTTGATGATGTACAACTCATGGGAGCATAAGTCAGGTTGTGTGATTGAGTGGTAAGGGAGTGTATGCCTATTGGGTTCAAGTGAGATTAAGATGGATAATGGAAAGGAACCCACAAATAAGGTTCTTAGAGGTCCACTATACCTAGGAAATAAAGAGTGAGTGTTGGAATGAATCTTAGGCAATTCATGGGATGTGAGAGGCCAAGTGCACAATGGTTGTGTGTGGTGCCCATTGGGTTTAGGGATCATTGAGCGGTCATATATGAATTGAGGACATGTGGATTTGATGAGTCACATGTGCGAATACTAAATTGGGGTGATGAATGAGAATGAGATGTGTTTCCTTGGTATTGTATGATGACATCATGGATAGATGCTTTCTAGGGTTTATATTAAGGATGATCATGTCTCGGGATGAGCAGCACACATGTGATGTTGGGATCTAGTTTGGGTTAGTGCAAGAGGAGTGGTATTAGATAATCCAAATGGTAGGGAGAAAACTTTAGTCTTAGAGGGTGTGACCATTGTTTCAAATTGAATATTAATATATTTTGAGGATGTTGTTCCTAGTAATCTGAGAATAGGTAGTGATTGATGTTTTGAATTGAAGCTTGGGTATGACCTAGATGACCACTTCTAATTATTACGTGAGGTAATAGATAGAGCATAGGATAAGGGCTTCAGTGTTCTAATTTATTTAAGTGATGATACATATACTCTTATGCTTGGGATAATCATGTTGATCATAGAGGTACAACCCTTTTCTAGAAAGTCATGGAAGTAGTGATATCAATTAATGGATGTTAGAGATATTTCCAGTATACTGATGAGTATGGAAAAATGATTTTATCTAGTTCTTTATTGAACAATAGATTTGGTATTTATATTTTATATTATATATAGTATGTGTGTTGGAATTGGGATCAATATGGATATGGATGTGATTCAAGAGAGAGTTAAATTAAAGGTGTGTTGGTGCCCAAGGTGAGATCATGAAGACTTGTATGAGTGGTTGTTGATCCAACCAAGAAATTACACTGATTTTTAAGTTAGTAATTTCATGTGGGTGTTATACAATCTCATGTTTCCTTCAAGGATTTAGGTATCATGATTGGGTGATGTAATAGTGAGTCGATAGGTGAGGCTGATCATTTCCAGGAGAATTTTGTAGGAGGAGGATCAACTAGGGTTATTGTGTGGAATTAGATGTGGTGAGTAGAAAACTACTTTGAACATGTCAGTGGATAATTAGAAATGTATTTTTTGTAGTTGGATCTTATGGTGGAGAGAACCATGGCTTTTAATCATCCTGTATGGGCTAAGACTTATAGTGGGAAACACTATAAGCCTAGAAATTAATCTCTCGATGATATCATAGGATTATTAAGATAGATGGGTGAGGTTGAGAATCATCTCAGTATTAGTGATGGTGGTGATCAGATTGCTTGGATTTTAGTGTATATCATGCCTTGTGTTTGGAATTTTCTAGAAAAATCTTGTTATGTATTCTAGGATAGAACAAGGAATGTTGATTATGAATTTAAAATTGTGTTGGGTTCAGATTCATGTTTGAAATACTACTAAGAATTCTTAGGTATGATAAGTTCTATAGTGGGGAGGTTGTAAAGACCCACATCTTTATAGGTTGTGAAATTCATATGGAATTTGAATTTTTAGTCTCGAGGTAGGGGACATTCAAAGAATTGGGATTTAGATAAAAATTATGTGGTTTGGTTCATCTCAATGAGATGCTTTGGATACATATTGAGGCCCAAAAAGTGTATAGGGTGTTTGAGTGAGTTTTGGTATAGGATCAAGGTGATCCCCACCCCATTGCTGACTTTTTTCATAGGAATCCAGTTTCATTGTGACCCTTAGGTCACGTCATGACTACCATACATGAGGGGTGTCTTTAACATCCTAACCCTAAAAATTGTCTTGGGAATAGATAAGGTGACACTAACCTTAAGTGACATCCCCCTAACACCAAATGATAGAAATATATGCTAAGGGCTTACTAAATCATTAGGGATGATTTTCCCTTTAAAAAGGTATAACCTATCAAGAAAATAAAAAACCAAAAAAACTATATGATGTATGAAATATAAACAATATAACTCAAAAAAATACCAATAACCAAAAATATAAAATTATTCTAGAAAATTGAAACAATTCACCCAACCAAAACTAAAAGACATCCTGACGCAACAACACCAATGTGTTGTCACTACAACGGCTCAAGCTAAGCATCTCCAAGCCTCAACCAATAACCCAAGACTATAACATCATAATACTCCATTGGGGAAATAAGAGACTTTTACTTTACTAGTTTCATGAAAAACAATATTTTTATTCACACCAAGGTTCATATGTTGGGGGTTAATATACAACCCAATAAGAAATTCCCAAGAGCCTTTATAACTCATTCCACTGGGACATGAATAATTTATCTAACAATTTAAAATATTATTAAAAATGAGAGGAAATAAAAATAAGTCTTTTTAACTTAAATCATTTAAACTTAAGAAAAAGGAACAATTTACTTATTTATTCCTCTTACCATACCCATCCCACATTACCCACACATACATGCATGCATCCAACCTAGAGCATTCCTAATCCACAAGCAGAAACATTTCCTACCAATCAAGTCTTCATTTGTTTGTGAATCTAGGGTACTCTGATGGCACCAGCCCCTTATATGAACCAAACAAGGCATCTTCTAATGCAATATGAAACTAATATAATTATATGGTAATTATAAGGTCTCACACCTATTCATTTATTCAAATTAATTAATCTTTTGAAAACATTATGCATTCATTAAACGAAAAATAAAATTTAAGACCATGTAACAAGAAGGGTTTTTTTTAACCTTTAAAAATACATTTTTTCTAATTTATAAACCAACTTTTTCCACCAATAATCTTTAAAAGTAAATCCAAGGTTCTGAGAATCATAGGAAAAAGAGGTTTCGTTATCAATAAAACATAATGTATTTTCCTTATAAAATAAAAGAAACCATTTTATAATATAATCCTTTTAAGTTCTATAATTATTATAGAGAATTACAGAATCCACCTACCTCTTACGGTTGTCAAAAACAACTAATAAGGAAGGTTCCTATGTATAATTAATAACATGATGGATTTGGAATGAAGATGATTCTTCATAGGGGAAAGTATTTCCATAGACACCTTTAAGAATCCCTAAATCAATATCCATGTATGGGATTACTATAACATAAAATAATTGGGGATAAAATAAATTTAAAATAAAATTTAATACCCCCAAGATTTCATGCATTATCCCTCTTCAAATCCCATAACTCCCTCCTCCAAAAATAGTGCTTGAATTGGTTATTTTAGGAAAAAAACTAATTTAACCATCACCACTACCTAGAGGTGTCTTCCACATTCATGTCACCTTTGATCACACTAAGTCCAAAATCCCACCATAGTGATCCACTATGGAATGTTGTAAAAACCCATGCAATTTTATACCCACCATGTCCTAGACCACGGTGTGACGAGGTCTCCTGTGACCATGTTTCACCAAAAGGTCTCAGTGCACCACGCCCAAAGGCCACCCAATAACCATAGCCTCCCTTGGGTGTTTTATGTACATGTATTTAATAGGTGTATTCCCAGGACACTTTACCCTCCACCATGGTGTGTTTCTTCCTTTGGTGCACCTAGAAAATCTCAATCACTCCCAATCTCTTTGAGAAACCTCCCAAATATCCCCAAACCCAAATAAAATCATAAAAAGGATTTAAAATACATAATGGAACATGTAAAGTTCCTCAAACTGATATTGTTACATTCACTCCCCCATTAGGATTACCATCCTCATGAGTCTAGAGTTTTATTATGTTTTTGAAGAGTTTTGTCCATTTCTCTATAATGTATTTCCCATGTTCCCGTGTTTCCTCTTAAATTTAACCATGTTTATACAATACCCTAAAAAATGGAATATGTTTTCCATGCAAGACATTAACTTTTCTATCTAGAGTTTTAATTGGTTCATGGGAAAATGTCACATCGGGTTCAATAGTAAAATGGTCCCAACTAATCATATGACTAGGATTCAGTTGGTACTTCTTCAACTGAGACATATGGAAAACATTATGGATATAATTGAATATCAGTGGTAAATTTAATCAATATGAAACATTTCATATACATTCTAAAACCAAAAATGTTCCCACATATCAAGTATTCAGTTTACCTTTCTTTCTCAAATGAATATGACCCAATCATTGTGATACTTTCAGAAATTTTTGGTCTCCTACCTCAAAATATAATGGTAAATGATAATGATTTGCATATTATTTTTATTGAATCTATTTAGTTTTCATCTTCTTATATATCATCTGAATATTTAATGTAGTCTTCTAGATGTGACTAGGTCTAATTAGTGAAGGCTCTCTTATTTCCACCCAATAAATTAGAGAACAGAGAGGATAACCATACAATTCCACATAAAGAGTTATATATATCATAGTATAATAATTTTTATTATATGATAACTCAACTAAATGTATATGGTCTAATAATTTTATTATATGATAACAACACTAATCGCTATAGGCCTCTTACAAGCAAACATAGTCTTGTGAAGGACCACAAACAAGTCTTCTTCGATCATGCGAATGACTTTCCATGTTTTTACTGATATCACAAAGACTCCTAGACATGTCAGCTTGAACTTGTGAAGGATCTTTGACATGTCAACATGGTTATGAGAAATACATTTGATTATCCGAGGACCAATAAACATGGAGATGGAGGAACATTATTTTGGTCTCTAGATATCATGCAATGCCTCAAAAAACCTGCAGCAAAATCATGTGAATCACGTGATGAAAAAATCCCTCCACAAACTCTAGATAATATTTTCGAGATATATTTCGCATAATAAGGTGTAAAAATGGGGTGTATATACCTATAAATCCTTCCCCCTCAACACAAAAATAATCACAAATGATGGAAACTACTTCATGGGAGAGCATAAATAGACTTTTTTTAGCGTAAGGTCACACAATCGCAAGGTCTTCCACCAAGTAAAACCCAGGGAATGACCTAAGGGATCACACTTCATGAATATATGCTTTTAATGATCATGTCATAGATCATTTTAAGGAATTATGGTGTGTCAATCATATTATGTGAAGGGGTTTCAGCATGTCGACTGGGTCATGTGAAATCTAAGAAGATTAATGCTTTATAAACCATTAGGTACATATGCAATAAATACTAAAAAATTTGGAAGACTTATGCACAGATAGATATAGTAATTTTAAAACAAAATAATAATGTGCATCACAAGATCTATCCAGATCATGAGATGGTGCCAAGACATGTCACCTAGGTCACTCAAATCCCTCTGTACATATCAGCCAAGTCTTGTGATTCTCTCCAAACATGTCAAGAAAGTCTCAAAAATTCCTTAGGACATGTCACCCAGGTCTTTAAAATACATTTGTTCATGTCATCTAAGTCTAATGATTCCCTCAAGACATGTCAATTAAGTCTCATGATTCACTCTATACATGTCAAGTAAGTATCATGAATTACTGAGGACATGTCACCCAGATCTTGTGAATCCCTATGGGGATGTCCTCCAAGTATCGCGTTGAACTCCAAACATGTCAAGAAAGTCTCACAATTCCCTTGGACATGTCATCCAATTTGTGAAACGACCCCCAGACATGTCATCCAGTTCATGCAACGACACTTGGACATGTCATCCAAGTCAAGCGATAACCCTCAGACATGTCATCCATTTCATGTGATAACACTTGGACATGTTATCCAATTCATGAAATTACCCCTGTAAACTTCATCTGGTTCATAACTCGGCACTTCAACATGTCATCCAAGTCATGAAATGAACCCCGGACATGTTATCCAAGTCATGTGATTCCCCCTAGACATGTCATCCAGGTCTTGTTATGTCCTTCAGAAAATTCAACTACATCATGTGATTGTATTTGTACATGTCCATTTAGAAACCAATACATGTTTGGATATAAATGTCATAAAGACACCCTGGTATATGATAACCTTTCCCAATATACATATTTATCATACCCCCAAACTAAACTATGAGAACTTTGATTCCTTTTAGAATCAGGATACATAGGATGCCTTCCTAAGGCCCAAACTCAATGGGACTATACCTTAGTGAAATCCTCCGTATCATAGACATACTAACCCTTGGGTCCCAATCTCTCCATTGGGTTTCTCATTCTTCCCCATCCATCAGTTGATCAAGGAGAAAATGAACTATAAGAACTCTGATTCCTATTATAACCAGGATACATAAGATTCCTTCTTAATGCCTGATTTTAATGGGAATCTACCTCAGTGTAAGTCCCCCCATATCTAAAACATTAAAATTCCTAGGACCCAATCTCTCCCATGGGTGTATCATTCTTCCTCATTCGTTAGTGGATCAAGGATCAATTTAACTATGAATAATCTGATTTCTTCTAAAACCTGGATATATATGATTTATTATTAAGGCCTGAGATCCATATCTAATACCCTATAATGGATTATTTAGTGTAAAAGTCCCAAATCTATATGCAGTGATACTGATCACTTTTTATCCCTTGTTTCTCACACCATGTATGTCTCACATGGGCTTAGGGATTTACAATGATCATATCATTCACATCATGAAATCCCCCTGACCAGGGTGACCTTATTGTGTAATCCCTATTCAAAAGAATAATATTAATAACCCAATATATGGGTATCAACCTCGGGGTAAGTCACAAAGGCACATTGAAATATGATGACTCTTATTCTTGTCATAGGTAGGATACGTCAGATTCCTTCCTATGGCTCGAGCTTAATACCCTATGCACAAGTGCCCTCATATATTTTCTTTCTATATGAAGTTAAACTACATGGTTTTAACTTACTATTTTTGTTTTGATTCCTTTCATAAATTGGATATGTAGGATGCCTTATAGAGGTTCTATCCCAACCTCAAAGTATTAACCACCCCTTGATGGAAGTAAACTTAAAATTATCTAGTTATATTTCTTCAAAATATAAGCAACTACCCATTTCTAAGAAATAATAAAAAATAGATAAAGAACCTCGGATACATACAGATGAACTTGTTAATTGAACCCCCCCTCTATAGATAAAATAAGTCAACCCCTATTCATTTTTTTAAGGTAATTTGTTATGTATCATGATTAGGAATAGATTTGTTAACATATCTTAAATATATAAGAGAGTCTTAGAGTACAAAACAATTCCCCACAAAAATTTTGTGATGAGATCGACCTCTCATCCTCTCAACCAATGTGAGATCTGAAGCATCATTGGTTTTGAAACCCCAAAGGATCATCTGCCTTTTGAAATCAAGTTTATACGTGGTTATGGATGTGGGGACCATTGGGAGTTTCTATGGAAGATAAAAAAATGGTAATGTTGAAGTGAATCATTATGAAACACATTTAACCACCCACCCACCCACCCACCCCCCATACACACAATAAAAAATCGAGCCTCAAATACTTCAAAGCAAACAAAATTGGTGAATCTGACATGAAAATGTCTAATGAAAAAATAACTGAATCCTTACAGGAATTGGGCATCATATCTCTTAAACTTGAGAAACCACCCACATCCTTCCAAAAAAAATGGTGAACTCAACGTGAATCTCTAAAATTAAAAAAATATTGATTGACCAAATGTAACCATGTTTATCATGAAATAAGTCCATCCTCACTGTGACAAGTCCATGTGAGTAAAATGGCCAGAATGGGAATAAAAAAAGTAAAATTATGTTTCCTATGAATATCTGATTAAGAATGTATAATACTTGAGACAGTACATTGATTAATGACCTTATTCCTTGTTATCTTCAAGAATTTATATACTAATCTCAAAAACAACACCCTAACCTGAGATCATGTCTTCATTCAGTGACTATTCTATAAAATCAACTATATATGCCACCCCTATGGGTCACAAAACAACATCACCCGCTAGAAAACTTTTGCTTTAGGTGGAAAATGAAATGGTTTGAAATAAACACTAACACAATAAAATATAAACCCTCAAATCTACATAAAAGTGTCTCTAAACACTAAAACTGATGAGTATTCATGATTTAATGGAAGTTACAGCAAATCCAATGGTTCTTATTTCCACCGCCAATCGCTTCTAAAGCTTATCCATGAAGTGTGAAAATCAATACCTTCCATATTTGAGGAAGTTGAATAAAAGAGTCAACTATGGCTCCCTTTCAATTTAAGAGTCACTAAGGCGGGGTCTTATCGACTATCATCACCAGCATCATCTCATCGGTGCCCCTCAGTTTCCTATTGAGGGAACCACCGACAAGTTTCCACCTCAAACGCTAATCCAAAAACACAAAGGAAGTCATGTAGGGAATCGAAATCCATAGATAAATGGGAGTGGGTTCATATCCACACTCTCATTAGTAAATCCTATTTGAATATTCTGATGGTATCCAATGCGTAGGATCATATCCATGTTCCCTCAGATCAAGTTTGTGGGCATAATCTTGCAGTAAGCATGGGAGAGGCACATATTCCTTCCCTTGTGCATGATTCCCATTGACATATTCTTTCCCAATTCAATAAAATATATCTTCCAGTACATATTATACATAGTTAAATTATAGTCCCACATTCGTGTAAAAAACTTTCTAAAATGCCACTATATTCTAGAAAATGTTGAAGAAATCCTCCATAATATTTTAGATCTGGTACAGATACAGGGATAGACACATATTCTTACCCCTATAGCTAGGGTAGAATAACAATCAGATTGATATGAACGAGTGGGTTCTCTGAAGAAAGAGAACATTCTTCCTCTTATCTAAGAGTATTATCATCATATTTTAGTAAAGGACGAGGCACCAGACTGGGATTGTATTCCCATTACAACCAAGTCTCACCAAGTGAGTGTGAAAATTTTCTTCAGATAGGCTCACATTAATTTCAAAAAATACCAGTGAAATGCTCTGAAGGCACCATACCAGGCTCATATTTCAGTTTCAATCGGGGCTCACCAAGTGAGAGTAGCACATGCCTTGGACAGGCTCAAATTCCTATCAAAAAAAGGATGGAGGCATACTCCAAAGTCATATGATTAGGATCACATCCCCACTCCAACTGATACTTACTAAGTGAGAGTGTAACATGCATTGGGGAAAGCTTATATTCCTATTAGTTAAGATATGTGGTATATTCTAGCAGTTTAGAGAAGTCAGGCTCATATCCCTACTTCTGTCAATGAAAAACTGCATCAACGTCCTTTAGAGGCTATACACGAGGAGTATTATATCCCTTATCCTATTCCAAGAGGTTTTTTGGAATATATAGTAGGGAATTCATATTTTAGTAGGAAACATATCCCCACTTTAACCAAGGTTGACCGACATATTCTAGAAACCACCCACAAGCAGGCTCATATTCCTGTCGATAATATAAAATCTCGTCATCATACTCTAGAAGCTTCTCAGTAGCAAGATTATATTCCCAAAGAACCATATAGTTATCAACATACTCTAGCATCCATCATGGAGAAGTTTCATATCCCAGATCAACCCCAAAAGGAAGGTTGGCATATTATTTCCACGACGTAGAATGAGGTTCATATCCCTAATCTTATCAATGCCAGTGTACTTGAGGTTGTTTGATGCATATCTGGAACACCTCAAGGGTATTTATACTCTTTAAAATAAGTATAAGGTTATGATTACCTCAATATTTCTCTTCATGGTAGTGTGGAGATGGATCACAGGGACTCTACTCCTAACATCTATCGTGGTCAATCTCCCCATGGTGATATCTCCCTCAGATAAGGAAATCACCCCTTTCCAAGAAACATCTATATATAGAGGTTCTCAAAACATTGGGGTCAACCATATATAGATCCCCGTAAACTACCAGAAACCATTCACCATGGTCAGTAGGCAACCTAAAGAACCGACCTTTGTGGTCTAACTAGGTGGAGGTATGTAAGTATGATGGATAGGGATCTGACATGAATATATAGATATATTTAGTAAGAAAAACCCTCCCCTCTATGTCATGGCCCCCCACCACTTCTGATTATTAGATTCCAAATGAGCTAGACAAGGATTGAATGCCTTACCTATGCCAAAATATATGGGAAACTCATCAGCCAGTAAAGTCTATAATTATACCTTATCTAGGATACGAGTATCACCATCATACCATAAATGTACTCTATTATTAGCCAGATATGGAAGCCTTTTCCATATCCTGGAACCCAATAATGGAAGAGCATGACAAACAAGTACATTGTATTTTTCTCTGTATCATGATAACTCTATGTTGAATGATTTCCTAGGGGGAGTTAGACATATGTGTTTGAGGATGGGAAAAATATGGATCATTACACTTCACAATGTCTTTGGAAAATTAGATCACCCCAGATATGGCATCTTGTAATGTCATAGCCTCCTATGACATCAGGGGACCGGGTAATGCATGAGCCAGTTTGTCACTACAATAGAATTACCCTGCTTTAATGATTTCAATACATCATGAATAGAGGGAAAGGACTACCAATAGATCTTTAAAATAGTCCCATATAATCAAATGGAATTCATTTCAAACATGGAATATGAAGTTGTGACTAACCTAGAAACCACCCATGGAAAATGACTCTCATCATGGGCTACCAGTGCACCCAGCTCATAAAAAATTAAAATTGTGTCGAATAAAATGAGTCTCACTAGTAGATTATATAGAATCCATCCATAAGAAAACACAAACCACTAGGTTGGGGAAATATTTACCACTAACTCCATCCCTCTTATCGTCAATCCCTAAGAAGATTCAAGATGTATTAGTGGCCGATGCAAAAAAAACCCAGCCCACAGGGCTAGGGAAATTTTTATCTCAATCTCTATCACTGGGTTCATCACACCCAGAATGGGTCCTAGATAAATTAGTGGTGGTTCTAGATCAACCCTAGCATACAAGTTTTGGGGCATTTATATCTCAATTCCCATCCCATGAATCATCAAAACCTCAATCAGAATCATCAAATCCTCAAAAAATGGTCAAAAAATTCCAATGGAGGCCTTGAATAGTCCCCAACCCATAAATATGGGGGAATTTTCATCATTATCATCATTATGGAGGGAATCCTTCTTCTCTAGGTTGGGAGTTAAATATAAACGATAAACATCCCATCCTTTCTTTTTTCTATAAGACAAACCTTTGCTATTTGGTGACTATTTGGACAACACGATCGGAAACTCCCTCAAGGTCACTGTTCACACACTGATATGG
Source organism: Viscum album (assembly GCA_963277665.1). Taxonomy (NCBI): domain Eukaryota; kingdom Viridiplantae; phylum Streptophyta; class Magnoliopsida; order Santalales; family Viscaceae; genus Viscum; species Viscum album. The sequence continues at coordinate 532,953,467 of OY728146.1, forward strand.
GAGGAGAGTATAGAAAAGGCAATCAAACCTCATAGGGGCATAATCCAAAAAGGTCCAATATGGACAATGTTCTGAAAAATTACTGTGATATAGGTAGTGAAAAAACACTTTATTATGTTGAGAGTGATGGGATAACTACCATTTCTTGTTACACCTCAGTGGATGTTGTTACCCATGTGGATCAATATGAAAATTCATAGGGATTCAATATAAAAAACATACCTCGAGAGGAGGGTCATTGGGTTACACCAATTAAGTCTGCATATACATAGAATCAAAATAGAATACTAAACCTGAAACTTATGAATATTATGTTTCCACCACAACAGTGGAAAACTACCAAGGATAAAGGGAAGGGTGTGGCTATATCCCAATCACCACCTAGAAGAGATGAAATTACTTCTAAAGAGGAATGAATGGCATAATATGAGAATGATATTCAAAATATCAGAAAAATCAATGGGGAGCTACTTAAGGGAAAAATTCCCATTGGGTATCTACTTTGGACAAATATGAAGATTCGTCCTTCCACATATCAGGAAAGAGTCAATCCACCTAAAAGAGAGGAATATGAGTGTTGGGTTGTCTCTAGATCTAGGAAGGCGGTCTATATAAATGAGGAAGTAGAAAAAGATCACGACTTCCCTCCATTACAGTTACAACCACTCCCCTTCCAGGGTGATCATTCAATATTTTCATAGATCAAAAATCATTGGGATATGAAAATAAGGTCACTTCATCAATCACCACCCGCTCCCTATAGATGGAAGGTGTCCTAGGTAGAAATATCATTAGAAATTTTCAATTTCATTAAGTCCTTAGGTGCTGGAATGGAATCCAGGGAAGGGTGATGCACAACCATACAGATCAAAAAAAGACATATCTCGAATGGGTGGATGACACTTTTTCCCCACCCAATTTAGGAAGTCCATAATTATCAACCTTTGATGGCATGGGAGATCCAGAACAAAATCTCATGCATTTCATGTCCTAATGTAGCCTGATAATGGGCCCTCAAGATCAGCAGAATGAAACCAAGCTGAGGTGTTTTTTACAGACTCTAGTAGGGTCGGCCTTCATTTGGAACAATATCTATCTAGAAAGATCCATTACAGGATGGGAGGGCCTTTCTCATCAATTCCTTTATCATTTCATCTCTATACTAAGGAAAATTATAGTCATACACCTTAAAAACTAAAAGAAACATGAAAACAAGAGGGTGTTTCACTTCATCTTTGGATGGAAAAGTTTAACTTATTCACTCATCATCCCTTTCTTGCAAGATAAATTTTTGGAACTCTATGATGAAAATCTACAAGATGATCTATAGAACCCTCTGATACTAATGAATTATCTAGGTAGATTCTTGGAATTTATAGATATGGAATATAATTTTGAAGATTCCATTCAGCAGACCCAATCTAAATCTCATATCATGCCCTCGGTATAGAAGAAAACTCGGAAAGGAAAAGACTATCATTGTTACCCTAAAACTAGTATTAGTGCATATTTAAGAACGTTTATAGTCCTTGAATCACCCATAGCCTCCCATCGAGTATTCACAACAATAAAATCGCTCTCAACTAAAAGCAATAATATATTAGGGTTACTCATTATGAAATGAGAAGATCTTCATTTCTTTACTTACAACCATGTAAAATAACCTACTCAAGCTACCACAACCCAGGAAACCTGATGAGGTCAACCTCACTAATTTCCCCAAATACTGATCTTTTCCATAGGATGTTCATTCACACCATCCAAGATTGCTTCATTTTTATAAAAATACTCCAAATCATGGTTGATTATGGGAAGGTGATGTTGGAAAATTCCTTGGCATAGGTGACCTATGTAATCATTTACCAACCATAGAAAGAGGTTCATATCAAGAAGTTATGTCCTGGTGTGGGAATAATTTCAATAACTAGATGAATAGAAAGATATTCAACTGAGATCATGCCACCCATAGAGCATAGTTGTGCAAACACATGATGATCCCATCACATAGGGAGATGACATACAAAACACCTCTCAGAGGAAAATGTAATCATCAGACACAGGGAGATATAGAAGAATAAGCGTCATATTCAGCTCATATGCATGCTCTAAGTCTTATAGATTTATTTTATACAAAATTTTAAGAATGGGAACTATCTCTCCAAATAGAACCCTCGTTATATTAATAGATTATATTTTATTTTATTAATTTAATAAACTTGGAAGACCCTTTATCTAATGATGAATATTCCTCTGAATATGAGTTCCCCACACCTGAACAGGGATCCAGAGGTCGAAGGAATGGGATCCAAGGATACAAGGGATAGAACGGGTGTGGTTGGACCCAATATTTTAGTCACATCCCCATAGAGGACATACATACAGTTGAGAACCATTGGTAAGAACTCCAGAAAGGCCAACAGAAACATAGAGGTGTCCTAGAGCCCTCTAGTGATTTTACAAACCCAGTCATCTTACATGACTGGATGGAGGGGGTGCGACTATCTGATCAGGCTAGAAAAAGTGGAAGATCAACATGACCTATGACACTGGAATCAGATACACCTTCTTACTCTACTTAAGAACTAGTCTTTTCCAATATGAACACCTCATCTCCTAATCCATATTATAGGGAGAAACCCCGTATCAGGAAGTGCCAACATTCGGCACAAAAGTAAAATATTTTAAAATAGTTGGATGTTGTCCCAACAAAACTCTCAATCTTGTATACTCTCCATATTTCAAAATAATTTAGTGAATCACTCATTTAAGCCCTTAAAATTCCATAGGAGTTCGAGACAGAAGTTGTTGCAGCTGAGGTTTATCAAGTGGATACTATTCCATCATAATTCCATATTTCCATATCATTCAAAGATCAGTATCAAGAAGATATCATCCGAGGACATATTATACCCCTATATTTTTCATTTAAGCTCAATAATGTAGAAATTCTAAGGGCTATGATTGATAATGGTTCCAGGATCAACCACCTCTTGGTTAAAACCCTTAGAAGTTTGGGATATAGAATGAGATACTTATATCCTACAAATATACCCATTCGAGAATATGATAAGAGAGAGAAAATACCTCTTGGGAAGATCAATTCCAAGGATCGGTTTGGGGATCTCACATATAATGTAGAGTTCATTGTTGATCACATCACAATTCACTACTTTATTTCACCCCAACATCATTGTTTTAAACTAGTTTTGTATTTAAAATTACAAATATTATCTCAAATTTCACAAACCATTTGATTCAATTATTAAATTTTTATCACTTTTAAAATAGAAAATTATTTTTTTTGGTGATTTCTTTGTAGGAGGAGGTGATTTGGAGGGTCAGAGATGATCCAGAAGGGAAAATGCGCCAAACTGCATGGAATCCCAAGGATATTTGTCCACTATTTTGCACATTGATCAAAATATGTATCCCAAAATGGGATTATATTTTGTGGGACACTCCAAAACTACATGTTATAAAACTCATCGCAAGTAATTGAAGCCAAATTCGTTCAATAAGGGGTCCATCCGAACCAATCTATCTAGGGGACAGAATCTACACGAAGTTAATTATTTGGTTCTATATTTTGATCTTATCTTGCACTTTCATCCTACATTGACTGAAAAATTTGACATGTAGATATTCAATGTGTTGTTATACAACTTTTATATTTTTTCCAACACAAGATAATTCCATTTACCAACTCAAAACGAACACACAAGTGGTATCTCGAAAACTGGGTACCCAAAACCTCTCCCCATTTTGGCTATAAATTGACACCTTGGGAACCCCATTTGGAAGTTTGGACAAGGAGTGAAGTTCTGACATTTAGGAGTTATAGATGGGTAATCTTACCACCTTATAGGTTTTGGAACTCCTTATACTCGTAGTGGGGGATCTTGAAGTAAAGATCCCTTCATCGAAGCCTTCCTCTCTTTCTTGCTTTGTAGTATTTATGTTTTCATAATAAACTTCTTTGTTCCTCTTCAATTTCTTATATTTTCTTATGTATTCCCCTATTTTACTATGTTTTATTCTTCCTTTATCATTCTATTTTGGTTGGAAATAAAGAGTATAAATAATATTGGGTAATACCCTTTCTAAACCTTTGCAAATGCAATATGTTTCTACGATGACTACACCACCCATGGAAGAGTAGTTCTCTTTAGTAATCGATCTTACTCTCACCTTATTCATTAATTTATTTTGAATCAATGATATACTGTAATTAAATTATTATGATCTTTTAATTTAGTTTTTAAATTTTAAGAAACGAAGAAATCAATTGAAACATTAACACAAAAACACGTGAGGTCGAGATTTTGTGTAAATTGTGAGAGCGTGACCTTAATCGAAAAAACAAAACCATACAGTATAAATTTAAAGAGTTCAAATATAGTTCCTAAACTCAATTAAAAACTTATTTACATAATGTATTTATGAATTAATTTACCACTTACTATAATCTATCCTTATAACGACAATCAAAGCAGGGTGTTGCGATTGCATGTTCCAAAGTTAGCCTAGGGTTTAACTCTTTTCATCATTGTGGTAAAGTTAATTCTCATAGGGTTTGAGGGTTAACAAATTAGGGGATCATTATTAATTGGATGTTAATATAAATTATAATGGTTAATAAATAATTTAATAGGTGGAGTTATATCTAGTACGCTTTATAAAAATAGTTTTCAAAATTAAAATATCCTTTTTTCATGTCTTATTAATCAAATTTCATTTCAAAAATAAAAACAAAAAAAATGAAATCTTACTCCAACATACTTCATCGAGGTTTATAAGTGGTAAAAATTCCCCCATAATTTTTATGTAGTGTGTTTTATTCTATTTTATTTTATTTTCATAATACCTTTAAGAAGTTGTTTCAATTACTGCCTCTTTCAGAGACGACCTTGGTCAGCCATTCTATTACACCTAAGTACCCTAAAAACCACTAATCATTTGAGGGAACCCGCAACAACAACTTTCAAATTGGCATTTTTTCTGGGGATTCAAGTAATTATTTCAACCATTTAGAGGTATTTCTTTTATATTTCATTTTATTCTCTTCTTCTATTCTTTATTCCTTATTTACCCAATCTGAATTTTTCTTCTTCTTTTGTTTTATTCTTCTTATTCTTCTTGGACCATCAACTTAAACTTATAATTTTTATTTTATTATGGACCAATTTTTTTATTTGATTTATGAAAAGAACTAATCCTGAGGATCTCTTAGATATTAACACTGAGATTGAATGCAACCTTTGGTCTCGAATCATACCTTATTAGTCTACAGGAAGTTTCAACATTCAACCAGCTGGATAATTATTCCATTCTAGTAACATTAGAATTGAAATAAATTAAAATTCAAACATAAAACTAGAACCAATATCTTAAAACAATAACAATGAACTTAATAGAACCATTCGAGAGTTGGATGCACCAGATATTAATTATTAACCAAATTATATTGCATACCCAAATCTCGAATCAGACATTGAACTGAAATCAGGGTTAATTAAACTTCTTCCAAAGTTTCATGGATTGTCTGGTGAGGACCCAAAAAAACACCTTAAAGAATTTTATGTGGTTTTCTCAACCCTAAAACCAAGAAATTTCTCTGAATATCAAATAAAACTAAGAGCATTCCTATTCTCACTTGATGGAGTTGTAAATAATTGGATGTATTATTTACAACCTGAAGATGTAACATGTTAAAATGATTTGAAACGTCTTTTATTGTAGAGATTTTTTACAGCATTAAGGTTCACTTCCATTCGTAAGGAGATCTTGGGGATCAAGAAAGCACAAGGGGAGTCAATGTATGAGTACTGGGAGTGATTCAAGAAGTTGTGTTCAAGATGTCAACATCAACAAATCAGTGAGAAACTCCTCATCCAATACTTCTATGAAGGAATCACACCTATGGAGAAGAGAATGGTGGATGTCGTGGGTAGAGGGGAATTGGTTGATAAAACACCAGTAGCCGCACGTGCATTAATTGACAAGATGGCACAAAACTCTAAATAATTTGGTGATCGAGGTGCCCAATATGTTAGAGGAGCACATCAGGTAAGTCCATTTCCTCTTGAAATTCATTTCATTGATACCAAGTTAAAAGAATTGAAAACTATGGTGAGAAATATTTCTTTGGCACAAAATACACCCCAACCCCCTCCTTCAAGGCCTTTTGGCATTTTCACTAAGACAAGCCCCCCAATTGACTATTTCCCCAACTACAAGAAGCATAATATTGTGCATCAGTGTTTCTTGGGTGACCATATCAGCAAAATAACAACCATATCCTCAAAATAAGATTTATTCTTTTGCACTAACATACAACCAAGGGTGTAAGGATCAATCAGACATGAGGTGTGGCTCTGGAAAATAATAAAGGCTCCCCTTTTCAACAAAACTTCTAGCAGCCTCTGCCTTACCATCAGGGTTTTCCAATAACCCCAAAGGAGATTTGACGACCAAGCATAAAAAAGAAAACAAAAATAGAATAACCTACCCAAGGTAGATTCTAATATTGATGACCTTTTGAAGAAAATTATTCTTAATCAACATAATGAGCTAAAGAGTCAAGGTTCAAAGCTGAGGGATTTGAAGACACAAATGCGCTAGATTGCCACTACCCTCTATGAACTGGTAAGTAAGAACTCTAGAAATATACCTTCCCAACCGAATCCAAATCCCAAGGGGAATGTTAGTGCCATCACATTGAGAAGTGGGAAGAAAATGAATGATACATCTATACCTACCATTCCATTGAGATTCACATCAACTCCAAAAAAGCCCCATTCCACACCAACTGTTGAGAAATCCAAGGAGAAATATAAATGTAAGAAAAATATTGAAGATATTCCTCCTAAACCCCTTCCTTTTCCAAATAGAGTTGTTCAAACCAAAAATATGGCAGAAGAGTTTATCCAAAAAGAAGTTTTGGATACATTCAAGTGTGTGGAGATCAACATACCTTTACTTGAAGCCATTAAACAAATACCAAGGTACACAAAACTCTTAAAAGAACTTTGTACCAATCGAAGAGGGCTCAAGGGAAATGACAGGATCAACCATGGAAGGAATGTGTTAGCACTCATTACACCAACTCTAGCAATGCCAAAAAAGTGCAAGGATCCTGGGACATTCACCATACCATGAACAATAGGGGAGTTACACTTTTATGATGCTCTTTGTGATTTATGAGGTTCCATAAATGTAATGCCTCACTCTATATTTTCTTCTTTACAGGTTGGTGAGTTGAAGCTGACAAGAGTAGTGGTATAGTTATAAAATAAAGGTAAAACATATCCGGTGGGAGTCCTTGAGTATGTACTTGTCTGGGTAAGAGATATGATATTTATAGCATATTTCTATGTTCTTAACATGGAGGATGGTTAGGTAAGTTATCAATATCCCATTATCTTAGTTATGACCTTCCTCAAAACTAAAAAAACTATCCTAAATGTCAATGAGGGTACACTTTCCATGGAGTTTGGGGATGAAGTTATGATATTTAATGTTATGGACTCCATGAAGTACCCCTCATAGGAATATTCTACGTTTTTTATCTTTCAATTTAAACCATCAAATAAAAACCCCATGGAATTTTATTGTCCTATGATTAGGGAGATTATGAGTATTGGTTCTAGTTTTATGTCTAAGAGTACTTCCAAACCTATTTCTAATACACAAGACTCTATTAGATTTTATTTTGAAATGGATTTATATTCTGATTTTGATCATGTAAACTCTGATTATGAAATGGTTGTTGAGTATGGTGATGGATTTGATGCTTTATTATCTAGTTTTTATGATGTATATTTAGATACAGATGTTCATTGTTCACATATTTCAGTTCCTTAAATTTCTCTATCCATACATCACCCCCCTATATTGGAACTCAATCCATTACCACAAAATCTAAAATACTCATACTTCTTAAGTGGTGAGAAATTACCTATTATAATTTCTAACAATCTCCCTTTTGAACATGAAGAGAGACTTTTGAATATTTTGAGGGAGAACATGAGGGCAATTGGGTGGACCTTGGCTCACATATCAAGTATTATCCCCTCTATTTTCATGCATAGTATTCTTTTGGAGTATGGGGCTAAACCGGTTAGGCAGCCACAAAGGAGACTCAATCCAACACTTTTGGAGTTTTCTAAAAAAGAGGTTGAAAATTGCTCAAGGTAGGTATAATTTATCCCATTTCAGATTCCAAGTGGGTGAGTCCTATTCAGGTTTTATCTAAGAAAAGTGGTGTTACTATTATTAAAAATGAGAAAGATGAGTTAGTTTCAATGAGGGTACAAAACAGTTGGCATGTGTGTATTGATTATAAGAAACTAAATCAGTCTACTCGCAAGGATCATTTCCCCCTCCCATTTATTGATAAAATTCTTGAGAGACTAGCTGGTAAAACACGCTATTATTTCTTGGATGGATTTTCTAAATATTTTCAGGTTCCTATTACTCCAGAGGATTAGGAGAAGATAACATTCATGTGTCCATTTGGTATGTTTGCCTACCAAATGATGCCATTTAGACTTTGCAATGCCCCAGATACCTTCCAGAGATGCATGGTGAGTATTTTTTCAGATTTCATTAAGTCTTGTATGGAGGTATTTAGAGATTATTTTACAGTTTATGGGTCTTCATTTGATGATTGTATATGTAGTTTGGTAAAGGTTTTGAATCGTTGTATTGAGAATAATCTGGTCTTGAACTTCGAAAAGTGTCATTTCATGGTAGTGCATGGAATTGTCTTAGGGCATGTAGTGTCAAAACATGGGATAGAGTTTGATAGATCTAAGGTAGATATTATTTCATCCCTACCATATCCTTCATGTGTACATGATGTTAGATCTTTCCTAGGGCATGTAGGATTTTATCGGCACTTCATCAAATATTTTAGTAAGATTGCTATTCCTATGTCACAATTACTTCAAAAGGATTTGGATTTTGTGTTTGATGATTATTGTAGGAATTCCTTTGATGATCTAAAACAATGTCTTTCCACTCTACCTATCATATATCCTCCGCGGTGGGAGATTCCTTTTGAGCTTATGTGTGACACCTCCAACTTTGCGGTTGGAGCCTTTTTATCTCAGAGGGTGGAGGGAAATTCACATGTGATTTCCTATACTTCTATGACATTGGATTCATCCCAATAAAACTACACAACCATATAAAAGGATTTTCTTGCCATCATATTTGATTTAGATAAATTCAATTCATATTTATTGGGCTCTAAAGTTGTTTTTTTTACCATGCAGCTCTGAGGTACCTCTTGAAGAAGCCGAATGCAAAGCCTAGGCTAATATGATGGATACTCCTTCAAGAATTTGATATTGAGATAAAGTAAAAGAAGGATTCAGAAAACCTGGTGGTGGAACACATGAGTAGGCTTACTCGCACACTAGAGGATGACACCTTGGACCAGGTACCACTTCAGGACACTTTCTCCGATGAGCATCTTTATCCCATATCAGGTACAGATCCTTCTAATGATGATTTAGTGAACTACCTTGTTGCATCCAAAATCCCTACAAATTTAAAGAAACATCAAGTCCAAAAATTAAATAGTGGGACAAGATTTTATGTTTGGGATTATCTATACCTCTGGAACATGTGTAGTGATCAAGTTATTAGGAGGTTTGTTCCTGGTCATGAGTTTGAGTCTATTTTACATTTTTGTCATAAACTTGCTTGTGTTGGACACTTTGGACCCCAAAAGATAGCTAGGAAATTATTATACTCTGGATTATATTGGCCTATCTTATTCCATGATGCTCATGTGTTTTGCAAGTCATGCTCACATTGTCAACACACTGGAAACGTTTCTAGAAGACTCCCCAATAGCCCATACTATTCTGTGAGATTTTTTATGTATGGGGCATCAATTTTATGGGTCCTTTTCCTAGTTTCTTTGTTTTTTTTATATTTTTGTTTTTGTTGATTATGTGAGTAAATGGGTGGAGGATAAGGCCAATAGGACTAATGATTCTCATGTTGTAGTATAATTTATCAAGACATAGATTTTTTGTAGGTTTATAGTATCAAAGGCCATCATCAATGACCAAGGGACACACTTATATAATCAGAATTTGGATTACCTCATTTGAAAGTATTGGGTAACACAAAAACCATCAACACCATACCACCCCCAAGAAAATGGCCAAGATGAGGTTTCAAATCGTGAGTTGAAACAAATTTTGGAGAAAAATGTACAATCGAATATGAAGGATTGGAGTAAGCACTTAGATGATGAGTTATGGGCTTGTAGGATAACATAAAAAACTCCCATCAGTATGTCCCAATTTCAGATTGTTTTTGGGAAAGCATGTCATATCCCTATGTAAATTGATCATTGAGCGTATTAGGTTATAAAGAAATGAAACATAGATTTGGACCAAGCTAGAATTCAATGGAAGCTGCAAATTTAAGAGATTTAGGAGATTAGATTATCTTAATATGAGAACTCAAGGATCTATAAGGAAAGATCAAAAGCCTATCATGAAAAAATGATCCATAAAAGTGAATTTCAACTTGGAGAGAAAGTCTTTCTCTATAGTTCACAACTGAAGTTGATGCCTGGTAAGTTGTGTTCCAGGTGGTTAGGTCCTTATGTTGTGACTAATTTTTTTTACTTATGGTGTAGTGGAGATCACAAAAGAGGACATAGGAAGAATATTTATAGTAAATAAGCAACATTTTAAGAAATACATTGAGGTACTTCCTACTGATGTAGTGGAATTCATCGCACTGCATAGCCCCATCATCACTTGAGCATATCAGGATATTCCCAACCATTTCACTTTTATATTATTTTTTATTATTTAAAATTCTGAATTTCATGTGCACATATCATCTCATGGGTTCACATTGAGTACAATACAATATTTTAAGTGTGGGGGAGGGAACCTTTTAGTTTAGTAATTTCAATTGTTTTCCTGTTTTTCAATGTTTTTCAAAAAAAATTGTGTGTTTTTCAAATATTGTGTGCTTATTTTTCATATTTTGCATATTTTTGAAAATTTTGATCTAAAATGATTCTCATAACGATTTTAAAATCCATATCAATAAGTGAAACAATTTATCCCATGAAACTAAGATTAAATAAATACTAAAAATGACATTGTTTTAAGTTCAAATATTTAGTAACTTCATTAAAATTACTCTCAGTTTTGAATCTCATTCCACATATCACTATCTTTATATTTGAAATCACTTTTATATGAGGCTTCTGAACCATTATTTTCTTATTCTTTACATTTACCTCACTTCTTGAGAGAACCAACCATGATTGATTTAACCATAATTTGATTTATTCCTATCAAAACTTGAGGGTTTTAGGTATTTGTGTTTTAAATGATTGAGGCATTTATTTGGTATTAAAGCCCCTATTTCATAAGAATATTTTTTATAATGGCCTACCTTGAACATTTAATCCTTTTATACCTTATAATCCATGAACATTCTATTAGGATAGCCACATTACAAGACAATTATCCCTATCCAACCAACTCTTGAAGTGAAATTTCATAATCTAGTTGAACTTAAGTGTGGGGGAAGCTATATTGTGTGGTGCTACCACATTTTGTGATACTTTGGTTGGAAAATTAAATTCCAAAGAGATGTGTTTGCTACTAAAAAAATCATTATGTTGAAATTTGTTCCTTTCTGAAGCTTTCATGATAAAATAAGTTTTGCCTTTCTGAAGCTTCCTCTAAAGAAAGAAATTTTTGCCTATCTGGAGATTTCACAAAAAAACTATGTTTGAGAAGATTGGAATTTGTGTTGATGAAATTATGAAGGGTGTAAACTTTCCATGATTTTTCATGATGATGGAGCTGAATTGATACTAAGGGGAATGAGGAGGAGACCATACTTGAGTAAAAATTAGAATAATGAAATTTTTCTTCAAAAAGAATCAAGACCTCCTCATTCAACCTCAAAATTTTTAACATCTAAATCTTACCAATTGAAATCCACAGAACAACCATGAAAAGTCCTCATGATAAACATATGTCCTTGACTCACATCGGGTGGCGATGCAGGAATTTATTAAGCCTATGGTGACCCTTTTATGAGTTTGGATGAGAAAGACATTGCTCAAAAATTGTCATTTTTGTGATGAGATAAAATGAAAGCGAGGTAAGTGTTTTTTGTGCATGGGACGTCAAATGAAGTGGAAATATATTGAATTATATAAATGGAGAACTTGAAATAATGTATTTTTATGAGGCATGATATCTTTTGTTTCTTGGTGTGGAATTGTTGGATCTCAAGTATATGTGTTTTAAAATTTGTTTTTATTTGATATTGATTTTTACTTTTCACAATTTTTTTGAAATACATAATATTATGTTTTTTCTAGGAGTGAAAAAGGGTAAGTGTGGGGGTGTGATCGCATCACAATTCACTGCTTTATTCCACCCCTACATCACTGTTTCAAACTATTTTTGTATTTTAAATTAAAAATATTATCTAAAATTGCATATCCCATTTGATTAAATTACTAAATTTTTATCACTTTTAAAAAGGTTAATTATTCTTGTTTTGGTGATTTCATTATAGGAGGAGGTGATTTGGAGGGTTGGAGATGATTCCGAAGGGAAATGGGCCAAACTGCATGGAAGCCCAAGGATATGTGTCCACTGTTTTGTACATTTCTCAAAGTCTGTGCCTCCAAATGGGCTAACGGTTTTTGGGCCGCTCAAAAAATATATGATATACAACTCATATCAAGGAACCAAAGCCCAATTCGTTCATTAAGGGGTCCATCTAAACAAATCTATACATGCGATAAAATATTCATGAAGTCAATGATTTAGTTTTGTATTTCTGCTATATCTTGTGATTTAATCCTCCATTGGCTGCCCAATTTGGCATGGAGATATTCAAGATTATGGTCTACATATTTTATGTTTTTTTTAACTAGATATAATTTCATTTACCAACTCAAAACCGATATACAAGTGGTATATAGAAAAATGGGTGCCCAAAACCACTCCCCATTTTGGCTATAAATTGACACCTTGAGTGACCCATTTGGAAGTTCTGCCAAAGAGTAAAGTGATACCATTGTAGAGTTATAGAGGAGTCCTCTCACCACCTTATAGGTTCTGTAACTCCTTATACTCATAGTGGGAGCTCTTGAAACAAGGATACCTTCATCAAAGCCTTCTTCTCTTTCTTGCTTTGTAATATTTATGTTTGCATAATAAAATTCTTTATTTCTCTTATATTTCTCATCTTTTCTTCTATATTACCCTATTTTCCTCTGTTTTATTCTTCCTTTATCATCCTATTTAGGCTGGAAATCAAGAGTAGAAACAAGATTGGGTTATAACATTTCTAAACCTTTGCAAATGAAATATGTTTCTATGATGACTACACCACCCATGAAAGAGTATCTCTTTTTAGTAATCGATATTACTCTCACCTTCTTCATTCATTTATTTTTAATCAATGAGATACTATAATTCAATTAATATGATCTTTTAAAACACGTGAGGTTGAGATTTTGTGTAAATTGTCAGAGCACGACCTTAATCGGAAAAAAAAAATATGGTATAAATTTGTAGAGTTTAAATGTATTCCCTAAACTCAGTTAAAACCTTATTTACATAATAGATTTATGCCTTAATTTACCACTGACCATAAGCTAGCCTTAGAATGATAATCAAAGTAGGGTTATGCAATTGCATGTTCCAAAGTTAGCCTAGGGTTTAACTCTTTTCATCTTTATGGTAAAGTTAATTCTCATAGGGTTTGAGGGTTAAAACATTAAGGGATCATTATTAAGTGTATGTTAATATAAATAATAATGATTAATAAATATGTGAATAGGTGGAGTTAGATCGATTATGCTTTATAAAAATAGTTTTTAAAATTAAAATATCCTCTTATTGTGTCTTATTAATCGAATTTCATTTCAAAAATAAAAACAAAAAAAATGAAATCTTCTTCCAACATACTTCATCAAGGTTTATAAGTGGTAAAAAAATGCCCCATACTTTTTATGTAGTTTTTTTTCTTCTCTTTTATTTTATTTTCATAATACCTTTAAGAATTTGTTTCAATTACTGCCTCTTTGAGAGACAACCTTGCTCAGCCACTTTGTTGCACCTATATACCACAAAAACCACTAATAATTTGAGGGTGTCCATGAAAGTGCCTTTAAATAGTTATCCTACAAGAAAAAACATATATTTTCCTACTCATAAGACCTTGGCTTCACTACCATGTGGTGGTACCTTCAATATTTCATTAGTGTTTAAAATACCTAATTGATGGGAAGGTCAGTATACTACATGGTTATAACACTCCCTTTAAGTCTTGTAAAGTTGTATATGATGAATAAGGTTTCTATAAAAGGTAAGTAAATCAACCAATAGTGGATGAAAATATATAGGTTACAACCCCCAATGTATTGGGGACCATCCCTGTAAATCCCTAGAGTATACTCAATAGTGATAATGTACTATCCATAAACCTGGTTGGTGAAGTAGACTTAATCATAGATGCCCAAGCTCCTCCTATCCCCAGTGACAGCATGAAATAAAATGATCAAATCTATAATCTCTCTGCAACAACTATGGAAATTCAAGATGAAAATGTTTCTTCCCATGGACTCTCTCACCCCGAAAATGATAAAATCTCCCCTAGATTACCTATCATGTCTAAAAATTCCTATATGGGATCATAGGTGGAAGAAAAAGAGGATGACCTCATAAATGCTCCTCCCATATTTAAGGAAGTCATATCTACCACCATTGATGAGATCGGATAGGTAAATATAGGAAAAAAATAAGACATGTGGCCAATATTGATTAATATTTCCAAGCCTCCCAAGGAGCAGGAGATGTACATTTAATTTTTAAAGAAACATCAGTATGTGTTTTCTTGGAATTATATATAAATGCTCGTACTAAACCCTGATGTGGATACACACTATATCATCTTACCTGATGACCATCGAGTATTCAAATAGAAAACCAAGAGGATACACCACTCTCACACTACTAATTTAGAATAGGAAGTTGAAAAATTGATAAAATCCAATTTTATCTGGGAAGTGTAATACCCAATATGTATTGACAACATCATTCATATCAAGAAAAACAATAAGAAGATTAGGTTCTGCATAGATTTCAAAAACCTTAATCGACTCCACCAAAATGATTATTTCCCACTACCAATCAAAGAAATCATGATCGATGTAATAGTTAGATTAAAATCCATTTCCTTCATATATGGGTATTCATGTTACAATCAAATAAATATGTCCCCTAAAAATTAGGTATTTACTACCTTCAGAGCACCTTAGGGAATCTTTTGTCACAAGGTGATTCCCTTTGGGTTAAATAATGTTGGAACTATATATAAACGCATCATGAATAATATATTTAATCCATTATTGGAATAAATACAGGGTTTTTATGCTGATGACATGGTGGTCAAATCTTGATAGGGATGTGAGAACTTAACATATCTTCAAACAATCTTTGACAAGTTGCGGCAGAACAACCTAAAGGTGAATCCACTAAAATGCACTTTTGGGGTAACTTTAGGAAAATTCCTTGGATTTTTTGTACACCAACATGACATTTAGGTCAACCCAAAAAATACTAGTAAAATCATAGTAATGTCACACCCTCATAATCTCAAATAATTGAAGGTTATCTAAGATAACCTCCCATATATTCAGTATTTCATAGCTAACATGGCTGAAAAGTATCACCCCTTCACCGAGTTAATGAATAATGGATTCACCTACTGATGGGATAAGGAGTGCCAATAAGACTTTTAGAGTATCAAGTAATACATGTTTCACCCACTAATATTGATACCACTTATGGAAGTAAAACCACTAATTTTATATGTAGATGCCATGGAAAATTCGCTCGGTGCTCTCCTCACATAGAAAAAATATGTGGGGAGTGAAAACAGTCTCTAATACCTTAGTCGAATGATGTCGGGTATTGATACCCTATATTCCAATGTTAAGAAGAACTACCTCACACTTATCTTTATAGTAAAAAGCTGAGGCATTACTTAAAACATCAATAAGACCACTTTCTCTCTCATATTGACCTGCTCAAGTACATCCTTGGAGGCCCTAGTTGACTAGTTGTTTAGATCCATGGGAAGTTATTTTTCCAAATTATGATATATGGTTTACGTCACATAATTATATGAAAGGGAAGGCCCTAGATCATTTCCTCACAAAACATATCTCCCTAAAAAGCACACCAATGGACACCAAACTTCCAGACGAAGAGTCTTTATAATCCCATGACACTACCTGAACATGGGATATATATTTTGATGGATCCTTCTAATATCCTATTGGAATTAGATTGAAAAAAACTAAAGCTCAATCGGGTTGGTCTATGGATTGTATTTGTTTATATGAATAAAGAAATTTACCCCTAATATTTCTCATTGTCTTATGGATGCACTAATAATGAGGTCGAATACCAAACCCTACAGCTATAGATAATCTACCTAAACTTTATGGGGATTTAGATCTAGTGAGAAAATAGATCAATGGTGAATATGCTATCAAGAAGGATGAATTTGTTCCTCTCGCTAGTTATGTCAGAGGATTGGTGGAAGAGTTCCCTTTTGAACCCAAATTATATCATTTCCCCCAATCATATAATGATTATGGTGATGCACTAGCTAATGCAGCTACAATTCTATCTAATCCTAGTCAATATGAAGTGATTTTCTCTATCACGCGCCAAAGGATGCTATCATCAGTCATCATCTATGACATGGAGGAGAATAATAAGATCAATACTTCCCCAAAGTGTGGTAAATCAATATCCCCCCTAGATGGACGGAACCCATAATTTATTTTACCCGAAAATGTGACCCTCTAGGAAAACCGAGTAGGAAGGGAATAGATTCGGCACCAAGCAGCAAACTATACCCTTCAGTATGGTCCAAATGAAAAAAAAGGTCCTCTATAAATGATTCATTGATGAAATACTCCTCAAATTCATTTTAGAAATAAAGATACCCCCTCCCCCATCATGTATGAAGTATATACAAGCTCTTGTGGTGCTCATCGGTCTGAGACTAGGCTCTGCCATTGATCGCACCATGATTCACTGTTTCATTTTCACCCTTACACCATTGTGCTAAACTTGTTTTATATTGAAAATTATAAAAGTAATAACAAATTTAATTCCATGTTTGAATCAATTATTTTGTGTTTATCACTATTAAAAAGTTCAATGTTACTTTTTTTTATTATTCCATTGTAGGAGGAGGTGATTTGGAGGACCCATGATGATGTCCAAGAAAAATGGACCAAACTGCGCAAGATCCATGCACACCAGTGGACTCATCCATGCATTTCTCCTGAACCGTGAATCCAAATGGGATGAAATTTTTTGGTCAGATCTAAAATTAATTGTGATAATTTTCATATAAAGGAACCCAATACTCATTCGGCCATCTGGTGGCCCAACCGACCTGATCTGTCCAGCACACCGAATATGCCTGAAGTTAAAAGTTATGTGTTGTGATCTGTCCATATCTTGCGCTCCACTTGACCAAAAGGTGTAAAAAAATTTTTGGAGACATCAAATAGGTGGTACTACAACTTTTTGATTTTCTCTGAAGAGAGATAATTCTGTATTGATGTTGAAACCCATGTGACGATTGGTTTAAAGAAATCTGTGTGCTCAAAACCATCTTCCCATTTTCCTATAAAATGGCACTTTGGGATCCCCATTTGTAAGTTAGAACCAGAAGTGAAACTCTGAAATTTTTAATTCCTACAGCAGTCTTCTCCTCTTATTTTAAGTTCTAGAGGCCCCTACCCTCATAGGGGGATCAATAATGAAGAAGGAGTTCCACCTAAGCTTCCTCCTCCTCCTGATGTCAAGCTAAATGGTGGGTGTTCGTTTTGAGGGAGCTACACACATGTCAAGGGAGTTCCGATTCATATACTAGCTACTGGTATGGATTAATTTGGGTGTTTAAAAATTTCTTTCCATTTATCTTACACAATTCCATATTTGAATTCTTTTTTTGATGCATGTGATTGAGATACTCTTAATTTCTAACCGATCGATGTGAGGTTTTGAGTGTGTGAATTGTGTTGTTCTGATTGGGAATCACAAGAATCCTTTTCATACCCACCTTCTTGAGATTTCAATATGCTTTGAAATATCTTATTCCATGCATAAGTTCTGGACCTTGACAATACGATTGTTACGTTAAGTTTGGTTCTTTAAGCACTAAAATAAAATCTAAGGAATTAATCGGGATTCCAATTAATTTCAACCAATGAATTATTCCAAACCTAAATGAATATCTAAGAACAATGAACATGAAATGCATGTAGTGGAATCAAAATGAACCCTTTCTCACATAACCTTTAAATCAACACCTTTATCTATCAACTATTATGCTATTTAAATCAAGTTATTTTATTAAAATTGTTTTCAAAATCACCACCATTTTTAGTACTTTTTATTAAAAACACATACTATAAACCTATTAACGCTTCTTGAGATAAGACCTAGGTTATTCCCTAGACAATAAATAAGTCTTAAAATCATAATAAATTTGATGTGTCATGATAGTACAGTAAAAGTTTGGCACAGTTTCTAGGGAGCACTTCGGTTTTTAGTGCGTTTTTATAAGATATTTGTAAATTTTGTAAATATTTATTTACCTTTTCAATACTTTTGTGTTCTGATTTATTTGTTATGTAGGTTTTGTGCATGAAATTTTCTAATCCAGGAGATTTACCACCTTTCAAACCTGAACTGTAGAGGATCCTACATCTGTGACACCGAGACACAGAAGAGAACCCTTCGAAGGAGGACACAAAAAACATCAACACTCTTCTTGATCCTTCCCCTTCTTATTATGAAACCAACATCAAAACTAAAATAAAATTTCATAACATGGCTGAAAATAACCAGACATTAAAATAAATAACCTCACCTGATGTTGATATCCAACCCACTTACATTCAAATGCAAGGTGAGGCACCCAATTTTGAACTAAAATCTCGTCTAATTCATTTATTACCAAGATTCCATGGACTTATGGAGAAGATCCATATAAACACTTAAAAGAAATTTCATACTATGTGTTCTACATTAAAACCTGAAAATGTGGATGAATAATAAGTAAAGATCATAGCATTCCCATTCTCATTAGAAGACACTGCAAAAGACTGGATTTACTATGTTAATTCACCAATTAGAGGTTGGGCGGACATGAAACTCCTTTTTATTGAAACATATTTCTCAACCTCTCAAATCGCAACTATAAGGAAAGAAATTTATGGTGTAATGCAGTTACAAGGGGAAACATTACATGAATATTGGGAACGTTTTCAAAAGGTTATGTTTAAGTTTCCCACACCACCAAATAAGTGATCAACTTTTAATTCAATATTTTTATGAAGTTTTAATTACTATTGATAGAAACATGATTGATGATGCTACAGGTGGTGCACTGGTAGATAAGACCCCAATTGTTGCAAGAACCCTAATTGAGAACATGGCACAGAACACTCAAAAAATTTGGTACAAGGTCCAATGTACCCATTTGAGGTGTCCATGAGGTGAAAAGTACCAAATTAGAGAGAAAGGTGGATAATAAGTTCGAAGAGGTAAGTAATCTTCTTCGACAACTTTCTCTTTACCAAGGTAAATCCCAATATCCTCCTCCCATCCATTGTGGTATATGTTCTTCTTACACCCATTATTATGAACAATGCTCCCAATTGAGAGAAACTTCTGAGATTTGTGAGTCAATATTCCTTCTATGCCCCTACAACCAACCCTTTTAGTAGGAACCATAATATCCTTCCAACTCTGGGTGGAAAGAAAACCAAGATTATAGAAAAGGGGGTATTAAAACCAACCTCAACAACCAAGGAACCAACAGGGTCAGAGTAGTCATCCACCACCACCACTCAGAAATCCTCAACCACCCCAAAATAGTTTCCAACATCCCCCTCCCAAACCCATGATTATCCTAGAATATATGATTAAACAAATGGATTCCAACAATCTCTAGTTCCAATAAAGCACCCAAGCTTCCATACATGACCTCAAAACCCAATTAGGCCAACTAGCTAACTCAGTGGGGGAAATTCAAAGTCATGGGTCAGGTAAACTACCCTCCCAACCAGTAGTTAACCCTAGGGATAAAGGAAATGATAGTGTCATCAACATTAGGAGTGGGAAACAACTTAAAACCCAAATAAACCATCCATTAGATCCATCCACTCCTCAAGAAACCACCATCCAACTACTGAAAATGGTCCAAGATAAGAAAATCTTTATCCGGAGAGAATCCCTTCCAAAGGAAAGAGTGTGTATGTCGATGAGTCTCTTATCCCAACCATTCCTCTTCCATTTCCCCAAAGGGACACCCAACCAAGAAAACAAAAGAAAACTAAACTTGATAAGGAAATATTGGAAACTTTCAAAAAATTTTAGGTTAACATTCCTTTGATTGATGTCATGAATCAAGTTCCAAGATATGCTAAGTTTATAAAGGAGATGTGTACACACGGAAGGAGACTTCGAGGTGATGAGAAGGTAAGATTGGGGAGGAATGTCTCAGAATTGATAGAACCATCACTTCCAACCAAATTCAATGATCCTGGAACCTTCTCGATTCCATGCACCATAGGGGTATTCATTTTCCAAGTTATGCTTGATTTAGGTGATTCTATAAATGTGATGCCTCACTCCATTTACTATTCATTGCAGGTTAGGGAACTAAATCCCACTGAAATTGTTGTTCAACTAGCCAATCGGAGTACCACACACCCTTCTGGTGTGTTAGAGGATATTCTTGTGAGGGTGAAAATTTTAATTTTTCTAACTGATTTTTATGTGATAAAATGGAAGATGATAGGATGAATGGACATGCAGAAATTATATTGGGGAGACCCTTCTTGAAAACCACCAAAACCATAATTAATGTCCATAATGGTACATTATCTGTGGAATTTGGTGGTCCCATAGTCCATTTAAACATCCTTGATGACATGAAGTTCCCCTCAGAAGAACATTCATCTCTCTCTGTTAATTCAATTAATATACTCCCTTTTCCTGAAAACACTTCTTATCATTCCCTGGATCCCCTTTCTGAGTTTTCATCCTTGATTGAAATTCTTGGTAATGAATCATGCATTTATTGTTGTAGTGTTCTAGAGAAATGTAATGAATGTTTGTTAGTTGATGATTTCTTGAACACTGAGGATCCAATGATCATCGATGATACTGCTAAGCTTGTAAAAGCTCATTCCTCATCTGAGGATGATACCATTGAGCAGTTAGATGAGATCAGTGACCTCTCACTTTCACACACAATCCCATCAATCCAAAATACACTAGAATTGGAACTAAAACAACTACCTAAAGATTTAAAATATCCATATCTTGATAATGGAAACAAGTTGTCTGTCATCATTTCTAGTTCACTCCCTCCCGAGCATGAATTGTGACTGCTTGAACTTTTGAGAGAGTATAAATAGGCTTTGGGATGGACACTTGCCGACATTCCTAGTATTATCCCATCAATTTGTACACATCATATTTTATTAAATTATGAGGCTAAACCAGTGAGGCATACACAATGTTGACTGAAGCTAAACCTCCTAGAAGTTGTGAGAAAGGAGGTAACAAAATTATTGGATCCTGGAATCATTTACCCCATATCTAATAGCCAATGGGTTAGTCCCATTCAACTAGTTCCTAAAAAAACTGGCCTAACAGTAATCAAAAATTAAAACAATGAATTGGTTCCAACTCGTCTATAGAATAGTTGGTGTGTCTGCATAGATTATCACCGACTAAACCAACACACCAGGAAGGACCATTTCCCTTTATCATTCATTGACCAAATGCTAGAGAGGCTAGCGGGTAAGTCCCACTGCCCTTCCTTGATGTGTATTATGGATACTTTCAAATCCATATTTCCCCTGAGGACCAAGAAAAGACAACCTTCACTTTCCCCTTTGGTACATTTTCTTATAGAAGGATTCCATTTGGTCTGTGCAATGCTCTAGGTACTTTCCAGTGATGTATGGTTAGTATTTTTTCGGATTACCTGGAGAATTTCATGGAAGTATTCATGGATGATTTCACTATTTATGGATCATATTTTGATGAATGTTTGAGTATTCTTGCTTTATTCCTACGTCACTGTATTGAAAAGAATCTCATATTAAATTATGATAAATTCCATTTCATGGTGCAACAAGGTATAGTTTTGGTAAATATCATTTCTGGGGATGTTATCCAAGTAGATAAATCAGAAGTGGATTTCATTTATTCCATAACATTCCCCAAAAATGTACAGGATGTGCGGTCTTTCCTAGTTCATGCTAGATTTTACCGTCATTTCATTCGTGAATTTAGTAAAATTTCACTCCCCCTCTCCTGATTACTCCAAAAAGAAAAATAATTTGTTTTTGATAAAGAATGTGAGGAATCTTTTAATAAATTAAAATGGAGTCTCATGTCACCCCTAGTAATCCAACCACCTCGGTGGGATTTACCATTTTAGATCTTGTGTGAGGCCTCTAACTATGCAGTTGGGGCCTTCATGTCACAAAGGGTCGATCGAGCTCCACATGTCATTGCCTATACCTCACGTACATTGGACTCTACCCAAGTAAACTACACCACAACTGAAAAAGAATTATTGTCTATTTTGTTTTCCTTGGACAAATTCAGGTCATACCTTTTATGGTCCAAAGTTAGTGTGTTATCAGACCATGCAGCCCTCCGGTATCTCCTTAAAAAACCGTAAGCCAAACCACATCTCATTCACTAGATTCTCCTCCCTTAGGAATTCAATTTAGAAATTAGAGATAAAAAAGAAGGAAAGAATGTAGTGGATAACCATATCAGTGGGATCCACCCATCCTTAGACATTGACTCATCCCCCTGTATTCCCATAAATGACATGTTTCTTAATAAGAAATTGTACCAAGTGCAAGATTTTACTCCTTGGTATGTTGAAATTGTAAATTATTTTGTAGCATTTTTCATTTCTACTGATTTCAAGAAAAACCAATCCAGTCATTTAAAAAATTATTCTTGTTGGTACATTTGGGATGACCCCTACCTCTGGCCACATGCAGTGATCAAGTACTTAGGCGTTGTGTCCCCGATATCGAGTTTTAGTACGTCCTTATATTCTTCCACACTCTTGCTTGTGGGGGCCACTTTGGACCCCAAAAGACTACTTGCAAAATCCTTGATTCTGGTCTCTTTTGGACAAAACTTCCTTGGGATGCCCATGATTTTTGTAAATCTTGTCCTCATTGTCAAAGAATAGGTAACGTCTCTAAAATAAATGAAATTTCACAACAACCATTCCTCTTTCATGACATTTTTTTATGTTTGGGGTGTTGACTTTATGGGGCTCTTTCCCAATTCCTTTGTAAACTTTTACATTATTATGGAAGTTTATTATGATTCAAAATGGGTAGAGGCACGAGCTACAAGGAATGATGATTATAATATAGTTTTAGAATTCTTGAGAACCCAAATATTCTGTAGGTTTGGATTACCTAGGTTCATCATCAGTGACTAGGGTTCTCATTTTTGTAACCGAACAACGCAGTCACTTTTGCATCGGTATGGGGTCGGTCCTTGAGTGTTTACTAATTATCACCCACAAAAAAATGGTCAAGCTAAGGTTTTAAATAGAGAGGTAAAACAAATTCTTGAAAAAACTGTTCAACCCAATAGAAAATATTGGAGTCTTAGACTTGATGACTCGTTATGGGATTGTCGTACTGATTTTAAAACCCCCATTGGCATGTCACTATATCATCTAGTGTTTGGAAAGAGTTGTCACCTCCCTGTTGAGATTGATCATCGGGCCTATTGGGTTATAAAAAAATGAAATTATAATATATATGGTGTAGGTGCTCAAAGGAAGTTGTAGATTCAAGAGATGGTGGAAATTAGAAGAGATGCATATGTGAACTCCCGGATTTATAAGGAGTGAACCAAGGCTACCCACGACCATCTTATCCTTCATCGCCAATTCCACATTGGGCGGAAGGTCCTCCTTTACAATGAAAGGCTGAAGTTGCATATAGGTAAGCTTTGTTCCCACTAGTTTGGTCCATACATTGTTACTAATGTCTCTCCATTTGGGGTTTTCTAGGTTCAAAATGAAGAAACCAATCGAACCTTCCCTATCAATGGGAAGTGGCTGAAGCACTTCCCTGAATCCATTCTAGAGTCCCCAATAGAGGAACTCCATGTTCAAGAAGCAATATATGAATGAAACTCACTAGGTTTTATCCTTCCTTCCCTCATTCTCTTTTATTACAGTGAGTACACTGCTCACTTTAGGTGTGGGGGTGGGTATATTCCAGGGTTAGTTATTAATTTTCATCATCTTTCTTCTTTTTCTCTTTTTAGCTTGCTGAATTATATTGTTACTTTCCTCCCTTCCCTACCCCTCACCTTTTTTTCAGAATATCATTATTTTTATGCCAACTTTATCATAGAAAATGATGCCCATTTAATCAGGGAATTAATTGGGAATGCATGTGGAATTTCCGTATTTCATGTTGTTTTAACTTTCAAAAAAAAATCTGATAAAATGTGCATTTCTATAAGAATTCCATAATGTGGTGTGACTTTATTTTGAAATTTTTCGTTTGTCAATGATATAAATGGTTGTATCAATTTGAAATCTTTTAGAAGAATGGTGCCCTTTTTTGTGAATAGTTTAAGGGAAAATGGTGTCACCTAATCTCTCCACACATTTTTTCACTCAACCATGATGTGTGAAAATTTCTTACTTAATGGAAGGTAAATATAAGTTAGGTTGATTTTTATCTAATTTACAAAACCATTTTTCCATATGTTCGTTCCTTATCTGATCTACTTCATTACTATACCAGATTGAACTGTGCGTGTGTACCTGTTATCCGGCTTTTGTATGCCCTAAAAAACAAAAATAAAAACAAAAAAGGGGGGTTGTATATTGGGAAAGTAAAAAACCACCCTTCCACAACCTTTGATCTTATTATAACTATTACAATTAGTTTCATGAGGAGATCAAACATGAGTTGGGAGAAGAGTTTGATATTTGTTCCAAGTGAAACTTCTGGAAAATTAATAAATGAGGGAAGTGATGAAATGTAAAAAATATGGGGATATCTTGGTTGGGAGCTTATGTTTTTACTTCTAGGAATTATTAAGTGAGTTGGTGTTGAAATTTTATTTCAAAGGATGTGGGGCAAGTTCAATGGAAAGGATCTTGTAAGTAGACAATTATTAAAATAACTTATATTTACTCAATACAAAGTGGAAAGAATATCATGAAATGGTTTTCACACACACATTTGGAGAATTAGTGACATGATTAACTTTTGAATTATTTTATTTTATTGGTATCAAGCATCTCTTGTAATTTCATTTGGATACAATTTTTGAAATGTCTTTTTCCATGATCACTGAAAATAACTCCTTGTTGTGATTTTTTCTTTGATCACATTTCTATTAGGAATTAAATTTTTATTGAATGTTAAATATTTATGAAGTTGGAAATATCTACATGAATAATTTTTGGCATTATGACTTTGCCCAAGATTGCAAATGTTTAGGTGTGGGGGTGTGATCGCACAGCGATTCACTGTTTCATTTTCACCCTTACACCACTATGCTAAACTTGTTTTATATTGAAAATTATAAAAATAATAACAAATTGAATTCCATTTTTGAATCATTTTTTTATCACTGTTAAAAAGGTCAATGTTACTTGTTTTGATGATTCCATTGCAGGATGAGGTGATTTGGAGGACCCATGATGATGTCTAAGAAAAATGGGCCAAACTACGCAAGATCCATGCATAGCAGTGGACTCATCCGCGCATTTCTCCTAAACTGTACAACCAAATGGGCTTAAATTTTGTGGTATGGTCCAAAATTAATTGGGATACATTTAATATGAAGTATCCCAAGACTTATTCGGATATCTGGTGGACCCACTGATAGGATCTGTCCAACACACTGAATCTGCACGAAGTCAAAAGTGGTGTGTTGTGATCTGTTCATATATCGCGCTCCACTTGTCAAAAAGGTGAAAACTTTTAGTGGAGATAGTCAATAGGTGTGGCGACAACTTTTTTATTTTCTAAAAATCTATATAATTTTTTATAGAGGTAGAAACCCATGTGACAAGTGGTTTTAAAAAATCTGTGTGCTCAAAACCACCTTCTCATTTTCCTATAAAATGGAACTTTGGGCTCCCCATTTGTGAGTTCGAACCAGAAGTAAAACTCTTCAATTTTGAATTCATAGAGGATTATCCTCCTCATATTTTAATTTCTAGAGTCCACTATCCTCGTAGGGGGATCAAGAATGAAGAAGGAGTTCCACCTGAGCTTCCTCCTCCTCCCGATGTTGAGCTAAACGGTGGGTGTCCGTTGTGAGGGAGCTACATACATGTCAAAGGAGTTATGATGCATATATTAGCTACTGGTTTGGATTAATTTGGGTTTTTAAAAATTTCTTTTCATGTATCTTACATAATTACATGTTTAATTCTTGTTTTGATGTATGTGATTGAGATACTCTTAATTTCTAACCGATCAGTGCGAGGTTTTGAGTGCGTGACATGTGTTGTTTCGATTGGGCAACACAAGAATCCTTTTCATACCCACCTTCTTGAGATTTAAATATTATTTGTATGCACTTATTCTATACATAAGTTCTGGACCTTGAAAATACGATTGTTACGTCAAGGTTTGGTTCTTTATGCATTGAAATAAAAGCTTAGGAATTAATCAGGATTCCAATTAATTTCAACCAAGGAATTAATCCAAACCTAAATGAATATCTAAGAACAATGAACTTTAAATGTGTTTAGTTAAATCACAATGACCCCTTTGTCTCATAATCTTTAAATCAACACCTTTATCTATCAACTATGAAGCTCTTTAAATCAAGATATTTTCTTAAAATTGTTTTCAAAATCACCCACATTTTTAGTAATTTTTATTAAAAATTTATACTCTAGACCTATTACGACTCCTTGAGAGACGACCCAAGGTCTTAACTAGACTATAAATAAATATTAAAATCATAATAAATTTGACGTGTTAGGACAGCGTGGTTATCCATCAAATTAGGAGGCTTGGTTACTACTAGAAAAAAATGATACATGACTATATAGAATTAACCATGAAATTTCACACATTCCAAATTCATGAAAACATCATCCATCAATCCACATAATTTATAAATATAGATAAATATTCTTATCCATTTTCTATATGGGTAAGGGATGTTGTGGGGACATATCCCCCAGCCACAACCAAATAGTTTAAGTACATCATTGCTGTTACCAACTTCTTTTCCAAATGGGGTAAAGAAATACCCCTAAAAGAAGTATGAATGAATAATATCATAAAATTCATAAATTCCAATATCATCACTGTATTCAGAGTCCCTCACACTATATTTATAGACAATAAAACTAACTTTTGTTCAACAGAGTTGAAGAAATTATACCAGGAGTCAACATCGAGTCCAACCACTCATCTTGCTATCATACAGTAGCAAATGGGAATGTTGAGGCCTTCAATAAGAATCTATTGAATATAATCCATAATATGGTATAAAAATACAATAATTCCTATCTTATGGGCCTACCATACCACCACGAACACTACTACAAAAGCGGTTGGAAAAAATATATTACTCCAAATATATCTTCATGTTTTCTATTTTGATGATTCACAAAATCCTTAATTTTACTCTAAAAAGTTTATATCAAGTGTTTCATATTAATATTATCTTACAATATGCATCAAATTATTTATTTTATGATATGAAATTACTTTATCTTTTGAGAATTAGTGAATTCAGTTGCTCGGAATCAGAAAATATCACATAAGACTTTATCTTATGAAGTTTGACTAAGTTTCTCACAACAGATGATCTAGTCAGAATGACATTATAAAAGTACTTTATCTTCTAAAAAGGATATTCTTATTCAAAAAAAATTAATAAGAAAAGTTTTATATCATAGTAATATTTAATCTTTTTCTAGAAAATTATCTTACGCTGCATTGAAGTTAGTTTATCTTATGAGGATGAGATTCTTTACCTTAAAAAAGTTATCTAATGATGAACAATGATTTTAGGAGATATATTATGAAGATATATTAGTGAATAATTTCACGATTACTTCTCTAATCTCTTGATAATTAATTTCATACCTTTAGAGAACATCAAAAGGAGATTATATATTTAAGGAATTTTTGTTCTGCATAATACTTTCTTTGAATAGGACAAATCATTGAATGAGAAATTTTCTTCTACCCAATAAATTACTATATTTAGAAAGTTCAACTATATGTCCTTAGTATTATTTCACATAAGGATCATTGTATATGACTATCTCAACCATTATAGTTATCCTACATTCAATTTTAAACAATCATATAAAAAGATCAGTTAGCTACTACTCAAAAAAGTGGAAAAGGATGTGAAGATGAATGATATCTAATTACTCTTGGAACACCACAAAGAAAAATTTTGAATACCTATATATAGTTATAAAATAAAAAATGTTCATGTTATGCTTATCATTTATATCGTTAACATTGAAGATTGTTCGGAGTTACTTTGAAATCTATCATTTTCTGAGGAAGAATCCTCATCTATTGTTAGTTTTTGATTGCAACTTTGTGCTAAAAACATACCTCTCAATGTTTCTTTATATTTAATAATTTTTTCACTCTATAAAAGAGTGTGGTTAGTGCCATGAATATTTATTGTAAAGGGAGTTCCTAGTTTAAAGATCTTGGACCTTTGTACTAAGTGAAAGTTACATGTACTCAGTTTTAAGCCCCTGATAAAAGGGATGCTATAGTGAAAATCACCAAGATCATGGAGAAGATAATTTTTGGAGTGTACTAGGGGGTTTTTGTTCCTTAAACCACGATAAATATATATGTTAAATTTCATTTTTACATATTTTTACACTTCCACTACATATATTCAGAAGGAAATAATTTAACTTGGATTCTTCAAAGAGGGTGGCATAATATTCAATAAATTTTTAAGAACTCGATTCACCCCCCTACATCTTTAGTTATTAAGTCGGACATTATCTAGGAAAATAATTGGTATTAGAGAAAGTGACTCTCGATCACACAATTTTCAAAGGTTTAAGTCCAAAGATCTATCTTCAAATTGTTGTAATGGCTAATAACCGAGAAGTTATGTTAATGATTAGATATTCATACTTCAATGGTGATAATTATAGTTGCTCGAAATCTCGTATGATCATCTATATAAAAATTATTGGTCTGAAGGCCTACCTTAAAGCAGCAAATCCCTATGAAAATTTTAAGCCAGAACCTGAAATGTGGGATTCTATAGTTGAAGAAAATTATTACATGAACTCCAAAGCTATGAATGTTATCATCTGTGGATTAGGACCAGTTAAGTTCAAAAGGATCTCTCAATTTCATGCAACACATGAAATTTGGACCACTATAGTAGTAGCATATGAAGGCGCTAGAAACATGAAAGATATTAGGTATGATACAGCTAAGCTTAATTTTGATACTTTCAAAATGGATGAAGGTGGGAGAATTACTCAACTAAATGGAATACTCACTGAGATTATGACTAAGATTGAAAATCTAGGAATTCCTATCACTGAGCCTAAATAGGCATTGAATGTTCTCAAAGTATTACCACCTAAGTGGAGTGTAATCTTATCCTCTATCAGAGAATCTATAGAAGTGAAAAAATTTATAATTAAAGATCTCATCGGGACTCTTATTATTTATGAAGCTGAAATGGAAACTGGAATTAAAGAACATAAAATTATGAAGAAGGAAAATGATGCCTTGAAAGTCTCTACTTCTAAAGATGACTGAAAAAGAAAAAGTGTTCAAATCTCTGAATCATCTAAAGAAGAATACTTCTCAAGAAAATAGGAATCAAATTATTATCTCTCTAAATTCTCTCAAAAGATCAAAAAATTTATAACAAGAGGAAAAGTTTCAAAAGATCCTTCAAAAATCACATAAATAATGGTGAAAATTCGAAAGAGTTGAGATTCTATGAATGTAAAAATTTGGGTCACATCAAACCTAACTTTCTAAAAATTTAATATGACAAGGAGAAAAAAATCAAAAAGGATATATATAAGAAGTATAAGAAAGCTATGAAATCCACCTGGATTGATTCTGAATATTCTAGTGAATGAACATCATCAGAATTAGAAGATGAAGCTAAAAATAAAAGGGCCAACATATGATTTATGGCATAATAGGATGAGGTACATTATTACTATTCCTTTAATCCTGAATGTGAATCAAAAAATGAAAATCGCTGTAAATAATTAAATGAGTACTAAATCATGTTGGAAATAAAGTATGAAATCCTAAAAAAGAAAAATAAATCCCTTATAAACTCTAATAATAACATTCTTAGAGAAGAATATAATTTGAAAATCATATTTTAGACCTGAAAAATCAGCTGGAAAAATCTACTGTCTTTAATGTTGAACAAGTTAAAATAATTGAAAACCTATAGAAGGAAGTTAAAAAATTCAAATATGCTTCAAGTGTATTTACAAAAGGATAATATTATTTAAACAAAATTCTTGGTCAAAATAAACCTAGAAAATAAAAAATCATAATTAGAATCCAAATTGAAAGGACTAATATTTATATAAAATCTTTTGTGCGCTGATCTAAAAATAAATATCTTCCCAAAGTTACTTGTTTTCATTATGGTGAAATATGACATTTTTCGAATATTTGTGATTTAAAAAATCCTCAATTTTTTGGAATCAAATGTTTTTTTATTTAAAAATATTTTTCAAAACAAAATTCAAAGTTTTCTAGAAAATAGAAGTAGGTATGGATGTCTATATATCTTATAGATATCATTTCTGGACCCAAAAGAATTCAGGTACCGAGGAATTATATTTTTTGATTTTTTGTTTTTGGGAAGTATCTATATGAATAGAAATACAAAATGGTTTGTGGACAATGTTTTTTCAAGGCATATGAGTAGAGATTACTCCAAACTTCACTCTCTATCCAAATTAGATGGGGGATATGTCACGTTTTGTGATAAAGAAAAATGAAAGATAGACAGTATTGAATCATTTGAAAATACTCAATCAATTTTCATCCACAAAGTACTTTATATTGAAGGATTGAAGCACAACCTAATAATTATTTCTCAACTTTTTGATGATGGATATTTTGTTGATTTTTCTAACAATGCTTTCTTAGTTTTTAAAGATAAATCTCTCAAATTTAAAGTACCCAAAATAGATGATGTTTACACACTAGATCCAAATTCATTGTGTAGACAAAATTTAAACTGTTTAAATACTAAAATTGATGAATTGTTTATTTGGCATAGAATTCATGAACATTAAAATGTTCATTCCTTGAAAAAGTTTTCTAAAAGAAATTTGATTTCTAACTTTTTGAATATCAAATTGGTTATAAAGAAACTATGTGGTGCATGTCAAATAGGAAAGCAACATGAGTCATATTTCAATCTAATTATGGAAGTTACTACTTCTAAGCCTCTATAGCTTATCCATATCAAATTTTTTGGACCAACTAGAACTAAAATTCTTACTGGTAATCCATTTTTTTATGTGTTAGTTGATCATTTTTCATGATTTACATGGGTTTAATTTTTAAGACTTAAAATTGAAGCTTGATATATTTTTATTAATTTATAAAAAATTGTGAAAAATAAAAAAGATGCAAAAATTGTGTCCTTAAAAAGTGATCATTTAGGTGAGTTTTAGAATCATAATTTTAATTCTCATTTCTCTAGGAAATTATTTAAACATAAATTATCTACCTCGAGGACACCTCAACAAAATGGTGTTGTTGAAAGGAGGAATAGGACATTGTAAGAAATTTTTATGACTGTGTTGTGTGAATATAACATGCCCACTCATTTTTGGGCCAAGGCTGTAAACACAGTGTGTAATATCATTAACAGAGTACTAATAAGTCCCATATTAAAAAAACAATCTATGATTTTTTTAATAATAAAAACCCCATGGTAGGATGCTTCAAAGTAGTTAGATGTAAGTTTTACATCTTAAACACCAAGGATAATCTTGGAAGGTTCAATCCAAAGGATTATGAAAGTATATTCCTCAGATATTCTACTACTTCAAAAGATTATAGAGTTCTCAATAAAATTTCAAGGATTGTTGAAGAATCAAATCATGTGAAATTTGAAGAATGTTATCCTTTCAGTCGCAAAATGATTCAAATTAATTATCAAAGTTATTCAGTCAAAAATATGAGACCTAAACCTCTCTTTAATGACAACAAGGATGATAACTTGGAATATTATTACTTTAAACCAAATCCAATAAGGGTAAATGCTAGTGAACCAGAAAGTGTGTTTCCTAGAACACATAGAAACCTTTAAGACTATCCTTTAGAAACATTAAAGGAAACATAGATGAAAGAGTATAAACTTGATTAAATGTTAAAAATTTAATAGAATTATATGCCTTTATATCCATAATTAGAACCTAAATCTATTGAATAAACCTTATCTGATGAAAGTTGGTTCTGGGAAATTCAAGAAGATCTAAATCAATTAAAAATAAATAAGGTATGGGAACCAGTTGAAAGACCCTAAAAATATCTTATAATTGGAAAAAATGGGGTTTTAGAAATAAACAATATGAAAATGGTAAAATAAATAGAAATAAATATAAATTGGTTTCCAAGGGATATAATAAAAAATAAGGAATAGATTGTAAAGATACATTTTCTCTGATATCTTGATTAGAATCTATTTGAATCCATCTAGAATATGAATCCTATATAAATTTTAAGTTATATCAGATGTACATTAAATCATCCATTTTAAATATTTTTTTAGTAGAGGAAGTTTGTGTAGAACAACCTTTTGGTTTTGATTATCCCTATTTTTAAAATTCTATGTTTAAACTTACAAAATATCTATATGAACTTAAATAAGATCCAAGGGAATGGTATGAAATATTAAGTTATTTTATTTTATCAAATGGTTTTATAACAGTAATATAAGATCATACATTATTTAAGAAAAGTTATTTCTCGTATATTTTTATAGTAAAAATATGTGTAGATGATGTTATTTTCAGATCAAAAAACAAAAAATTGGGCAATAATTTTTTAAAACTTATGAAAAATAATTTGAAATTAGTATGATGGGAGAGATAAATTAATTTATATGATTTCAAGTTTATCAAAAATATTTTAGAAACATTTTATATCAAAGAAAATACATACTCAATTTACTTAAGAATTTTGGACTTGAAAATAGTAAGACCTACTCAACTCCAATGAGTTCAAATATCAAACTTGACTCGGATGAAATTGGAAAACTAGTTGACAACAAGTTGTATAGAGGAATTTTTGTAGTTATACCTTAATAAAATTATACCAGACATTATATTTTTAGTACATCTTTTTGTAAAATTTCAATCTCATCCAAAGTAATCATATTTAAATACTAAAAAAATAATTTTAAGATATCTAAAAGGAACCATAACTTTTTATCTTCTTTTTAAAAAAACCTATAATTTTAATTTAATTTCATACTGAGGTGCTAATTTTAATGGATGTATATTAGATAAGAAAATTACCTCAGGAACCTTTCATTTTCTTGGAAAATCCCTGGTGTCTTAGTAAAGTAAGAATAAATATTTTTTAGCACTATCAACTGTTGAAGCTTAATATATTGCAACAAGAAGATGTTTTTCATAGGTGTTGTGGATGAAACACACCTTAATGGATTTTGGATTTAACTTTAATGATTTTCTAATCAGATAGGATAACACATGTTCTATCAAAATCTCAAAGAATCCAATAAACCATTTAAGAATGAAGCACATTGATTTAAGACATCATTTATTGAGAGATCATGCACAGAAAAAATGATATCTCTTTAGAATTCATTTGAAAAAAATAAAAGTTAACATATATTTTTACTAAAAAATTGTCTATTGAAATATTTTATTTTATTAAATCGGAATTATGTGTGTTTAATTTTAATAATTACCCTACACATTACTGTGTGACCCCTCAATTACCACAAACGAAAAATATTTTGTATCAACTCTATGAATGAATCGGATTACAAACCTTTGAACCCTTCCTTTATCCTTGTTTAATCCCTCGTTTCCCTAATATTAAAACCCTTAAAACCCCTCTACAATGGAAAAAAATAAATGATAATGATTCATCCAATAGAATTAAGCATCAAAAGATTTCAAGAAAATTAATAAATGGATGAGGTATCTATTTTTGATGGGTGGATAGAATGGATATGTTGTTGAAGAAAGTAGTCAACCATTAGGGATAGGATTATATTTTTAATGAGTCGTAGACCTTGGTAGTTTTCAATAAATAATTCCATAATATATATGAGTCGGTCTTTTTTATTTTTAGTGATGATGAAGACTTGGTCATTTCAACTGTTAACCAAAATAATCCAGCACTAACTTCAGACAAGTTAGCTGAAGCACTGAAAGTTCCTCACGAAGGATATCCATTCTTTAGCATCTATTTTTCTACAATAGATTGTGTTACCACACTAGAGATTATGAAGACTATGTTCATAATTTCTATTATTGAGAAAAAATTGGATAATCTAGAACCTAAAAGAAAAATTCTCACCGAATTCATCTTGTTGGGAATTTCTCGATGAAATTGTGACTTTGAAAATATTCTTTTTCAAGATGTCCCTTTACTTTATTTGTTCACGTTAGAAAACCCTATAAATCTATAATGATATATTATTCGATATATTTTCCCTAACTAAAACAAGCCTATGAACTTCTACCCATACAGATGAATCTTAACCCTCATTTTTTGGAGTATTGAAGTTGTTCTAAATGAAAAAAAATGAAACTCCTTGGCACAAGTTGACAAACTTAAATATGAGTGTACTAAAAAATAGTGGTTTTCATCAGTATTTTTTTTAAATTTGATTTTATTTTCCTTGATTCATGTAATAGACCAAACTTTGACTCAGGGGGATATTTCTAGTTTTTATGAGAAAATAGTGATGGTAGAAGAATAATCTCATGATACTGTGATTGGAGAAGATCATGTAGTTGAAGAAGCTCTTACCTTAAGATAAAGAGTTTGGATTGGTATTCTGTCAGACCCTCAAACTATCTTCTAAGAGATTACCCCTCATGTTTCTTAATCTTTACCAATTCATGTTCAAAAATAAAAGTTAGCCTCCATTATCACTTGGGTATATTATGTCACTCAAGACAAGAAAATTTTTGAAATACTGAGAGTATATCCTAATTTAATTGAGTCTCACTCTCAATAGTTATAGAAACTAGCTAAAAGAAGAGTTGTAAGGATGGAATTGGAAGAATAAAATCATGTAGATGAAGAATCTGATGTTGATGAGAAACTATTAGTTCAAGAAGAAACTTTTGAAGTTCATCAAGAAAGGGTTCCCCCATTCCTCAAAAAGATTGTAATGAAGAAGCACTGAAAGTCGATAAAAGTATTTTTGAACGAGATCAACAGGGCTATTTAAAGTTAGTATCTAAATTTAAAGCTCTAAAAGATCAAATCGTTGAATAAAATAGATAAGTGAGAGTTTTTTGTGATCAAAGTGCCTCGAAAGCTATTATTTAGGAAATAATATTGTTGGTTTAGTCTATTTTAGAGATGTTTTTAAAACAGCACACTGCTAGAGATATGCATGGTTCAAATGTTTGGTTGAAAATAATGGATTTAACCTATGATATGAATATAGAAACTGTAGATGTTGACTCTCTTTAGTGTGAATTATTCACAAGAAATATGCGTCAAAATCTTCATAGAACTATCATAGATGAAATCATATGGATACCAGTTATAAAAAAGTAATTTGTTCAATCTATTGATAGATCAACAAAATAAATAAGTTCTATTATAAATCTTAATATTCCAGAAGCCCAAGAAAATTTAATTCAAGTAAATAAGGATGCTAGTTTTATTATAACTCTTCTACAAAGTTATCTAGTTCTTTTTCAAACAATTGTGTAGAAGTATAAAAGAAATTTGACGAGTTACACAAAGTAGTGGTAAAAAGTATCAAGCCAGACATATCAGATGATGATGAGGTAAAGGATGATGCATTTATGGAATCTTCAGACAAACTTAATCCATAAAAATAAAAATAAATTTTTTTATCATAGTTATGATAGACAATCAATTTTAAGTGTTGTGAAATTTTATTTCAAATTGTGCAAAGAAATGAGATTTACAAAACTTCATTGGGAATTTCTCTCAACACATGTGGAATCGTTTCACAAGTATTCAAAATTATTAAAATAATGATATTGTAAAAAGGATTGATGTTTGTGTTGATTCACACTTTCACATTAATGTAATAAGGCCTCCTAGACTGTAGATTGTTGACCGCCACCCATCCACCCCTTAACACCTTAAATAAATCATTGATCCTTTGGAGGTTTATCAAATAGAAAATTTAAGGCTTGCTAAAGAAATTTATTTATCCTTACCTAAACCATCATTTAAATTTACCTTCACTAATATAGATAACTTTTATTTGTAAAGGGCACATCAAGATACTTGCAACATCCAGTTGACACCAGTTAGGTTTTCTCATGAGGATCATCCAAGTCTTGGAGCATCCCTACTGATGTTGGGAGATGTTGTTGGAACAACATCTGATGCTCCTCTGCCTTAATTTTTTTTACCTCATGATAATCACCTTTCTTTCAAAAATCCACTATAAAAAAGTTAGTTCATTTCAAGAAGTTGATACATTCAAACATTTAAGTTCCTGGAATGGCTTCCCAGTGGTTGGGCACTCTCAAAATATTTGAATTATGCCACTTTTTATGAAATTAAAACATTTAAATTGGTTTTATTTAATCTATTTTTTAATGATTGTTATGTTTTATCTTCTTAACAATTTTTATGTTGGTCATAATGATTTACATTTGAATCTAGTGTTATGATTCCTTTTATATTTCTCTATCATTTCTTTAAACTATACTATTTTAATATTTCATTATGATTTCTATTTATTTCCAAATCCTATTTATCAAGAAATAAAATTAACTGATTACTACTATTTTTGAGAAATATGATCTCTATTCCTTATTCTACTTATTTTTTATATCATAAAAAGGTGGATAAGAAAAGAAAAATACAAAAAATTAATTTCTATTTTCAAAAGGGGGGAGAAGAAAAGAAAAATACAAAATTTATTTTTTTTATTTCAAAAATGGGAGAATAAAATTAAATTTATGGGAGAATAAAAAGAAAATTCACTTATTTCTGAAAGTTTAAATTTTAGTGTATAAAAAAATTTACTTTTAATAGGGTTTTTATCATCAAAATGGGGGAGATTTTTTAAAAGAATGTGTTTCTCCAACCTGTATTCGTGTTTTGTGTTTTGATGATTCACAAAACCCCTACTTTTATTCTAAAAAGTTTATCTCAAGTGTTTCATATTATAGTTATCTTAATATATGCATAAAAGTATTTATTTTTTGATATGAAAGTACTTTATCTTACGAGAATTGAATAATTAAATTTCTCAAAATCAGAAATAATCACGTAAGACATTATCTTATAAAGTTTGACTAAGTTTCTCAAGACAAATTCTCTAGTAAGAATGAGATTATAAAAGGAATTTATCTTCTAAAAATGATATTCATAGTAAGAAAAAGTTGAAGAAGATAAGTGTTATATCATAGTAACATTTTATCTTATGCTAGAAAATTATCTTACGCTACATTGAAGTTATTTTATCTTACAAGGATGAGTTGATTTACCTTAGGGAAGTTATCTTATGATGAAAATTGATTTATCTTGATATCTTATGAAGATATAGTAGTGCAGAACATCGTGATTAATTTTTTAATCTCTCGATGAGTCATTTCATACATTTATATCACATCAAAATGAGATTATCCATTGAGGGAAAGCTTAATTTTCACAATACTTGTTTGAATTGGATAATCCAAAGAATAAGAAATTTTCTATTACAAAAGAAATTCCTATATCTAAAAAGTTATACTACATGTCCTTAATATAATTTCACATCAATATCATTGTATATGTCCCTCTTAAACTTTATATTTTTCCTACATTCAAGTTTAAATAAGAATATAAAAATATGAGTTAGCTACTATTCAAAAAAATAGAAAAATTAATAAAATATGAATGATATATAATTAATCTTTGAGAACCATAAAGAAAAACATTAAAGACCTATACAGAGTTAGGAAATCAAAATCATTCATGTTGTGATTATTAGTTCTATTAGTTTCACTGAAGATTATCCTGATCTACTTTAAAGTCTATAATTTTTTCAGGATGAATCTTCGGCTACTATCAGTTGTTACTTGCAATTATGTGTTGAAAACGTACATCTCAAAGTTTTTGTATATTTCATCATGTTTTCACTCAGTGAAATACTATGGTTAATATTTTGTATAGTTATTATAAAGGTAGATCATGATTGAAATATATTGAACCTTCTTACTAAGTGATATTTTCTTGTACTCAATTGGGAGCCCTCGGTAAAAGGGATAATATAGTGAAAATCACCAAGATCATAGAGAAGAGCATTGTTGGAGTGGACTAGGGGATTTTTGTTCCCTGAACCACTATAAATCTCTGTTTTCAATTTCTTTTTAGCATTTTTTTTACATTTTTTCACATATATTCAAAAGGAATGAATTGAATTTACATACTTTGAAGAGGGTGGTCTAATATTCAATAAATTTTTAAGAAATAAATTCAACCCCACACCCCACCCTCTCTTGATTTATTCAGTCAACCACTATCTGGGACAAAACAAGTAACCCCATATTAATTGGTGCATGGAATCGAGGTAGTGTTTCCCATATAATTCTAGTCTCCATCACTTTGAATAGATATCTGCTGAAAACTCTCAGATGATGAGAAATCAAAAAAGTGATTGGACTAGTTGGAATGGGTTGATGAAAAAAGGTTGTGTACATTGCACAACCTTGAAGTCCATCAAAATCGGATCGCAAAAACCTTTAATAAAAAGGTTCACCTTGATTATCTCATTCAAGTAGAACTCTTATTGCCCCTTAGAACACCAATGATACTAGATAAGAAACTTCCAAATATGGAACACCAATGGGAATAGATTTATATCATACATAAGGTCTATCACAATGGAGCTTACTCATTGGCAACAACAAATGGGGAACACATCACACCCCCCATTAATGAAATGTTTGTCAATAAATAATTTGTATAGTTTTTATCAAGTATCACACTTCTAACCGTATGATGTTAAAATACAAGAAAATCATCCTTACTGCTTGTCATTAAACTGAATAGAATTTATCCTTACTGCATGATATTAAATAGAACGGTATATGTTCTTACTGCATAATGTTAAACTTCATAGAATACATCCTCATTTCAGGATTCTAAACTACATTGAGAATGTCATTTCATAGAAAATTCACCACACATGAGCTAGATTTGGGAAAAAAATAAATGAAGTGCCAATGTCCGTGTGTGTGTGTGTGTTAGATTCACATAGGGAATTTCTCAATTCAATAATTATGTGTGGCTTGATTCATTTCATCATGAGATATGTAGTGACACCTAGATCAAAAATATTGAGTCTAACTGCCGCATATTAGTCTTGGTCATAAGATATCAAACTATGTGAAAGAATCTTCAGTACATGACGTTAAAGGGTATTCTTACCCTAGGTACTAAGTGCAAGATGTCTTGGGAAACCAAATCGGGAATCCCTATACCACAAACATAGGATGCCTCTCATGAGATTATTTCTTGAATGTACATACATCATTTATAGGGATTAAATACTTATTTATTTTCATTTCAGGTAACCTACATCCTAACCACATGATATTAAACTGCATGGATGATGTCCTCACTACATGACACGAAATTTCATAGTTTTTTAAGAAATATGGGTGGATTGATTCCTAACCTTACATGATTTGTAGTGATGCATAGATATCTAGTCCTAGGTCCAATCACAATATTTATTCTTTCATGTCAAGTCACCTTCTTCCTTATCACATGATGTTAAAATGTATGGATAGTGTCTTCACTTCATGATACTAAACAGCCTAGTTTCCCAAAACTTTGTATATATTGATTCTAATTACAATGAGATATGTAGGGAATACTAGATCCTATATCGTTTCCCATACAATACATGATACAAAATACCCCTTTGATTTTCTTTAATAACATTTACATAGTAAAAATAAATGTTTTCATTACATGTTTCTTACACTAAGAATAGCTCGCATAGATTTAGGAACTCTAGTAAAGGACTCCCCACATGATCGAGATATACCAGTTCATAAAAGGGTCAGCATGGTCCTATATTCAAGACCTTAAAATTTACACCATAAGTCCTTACAATGTGAAGTTAATCTGCATGGATGGTGTCTCTTACATGACACAAAAATGTGCATTACTATGGACCTCACTTGAGATGAATGTTATCCTTAGTGTTGTTCTTCCACCACATCTCCATTCAAGGACTACATGTGGCTTACTTCCAATCATCACATGATATGTAGTAATTACCAGTTCTCCAATTCAGTTTCCAATTGCAAACAATCAACAAGAAAAATTTCTCCCTCTATATATGGATCATACCTGGATAGATATTTTCCCATTCAAGAACTATGTGTGGCTTGATTCTTATTATCACAGGATATGTAGTGATGTATGGATATCTAATCTGAATTCCATCCAAAATAATCAACATAAAAATGTCCCCCTCTCTACATACGGGTCAAACCTTTGTATGGAGGCTTCATGGAAGAACTACATATGGATTTATTCCTTCCATTATGAGACACATAGTTACACGTAGGTCTTCAATCCTGGGTCTATCCATAACATATAAAATGATAACAATTCACCTGCAACTGTATATGGGTTAGACCTATGCAGTGAGACATCTGAGACCCACTCTTGCACATATTAACCAACTATCCAATTTTCCCTTGTTTCCCATTCGAAGCATGGATCATGTGAGATTAGGAAACCTAGAAGGTTTCTCTAGTTGACACAATCAAGGAAATCAATAGACTTAGAAAACATCTTTACCACAGGATATTAATCTTCATAGAAAAACGTCCTTACCATATGGTGTTAAACTACAAAGAAAATGTCATTATCGCATGAAGTTAGACTACATGATAGATATGTCCCCACTACATGAAATTAAAATGTGTAGGTCATTACACATCATCATTCCTTATCAAAGGATCACAAGAAACTAACTCTAATCAATCGTAGAATGGGGTGATTTTATCATCTTTTAATCCCCTCAACCCATAAATCCCAATTCGTGTCTTGAGCACCTCGGGTTGCCACCAACCTTATGTGACCCTTGGAAAAGGATTCCTAGCCTCAAGGGACCCTTTGTTTGACTATGCATGCCTTCCCCTAGTTTATACATATGAGCCCCTTACCGTCAACCAAATGCATCATAACTTTCTAAAAGGTATTTCTTATCCTTGTGAGCTCTGATGTCACTATAGAGGAACTCGGTACCTTAGAGTTTTTTGGCTCATCCCCAGCATTATTTTCCCATATCATTATTCATGACCTGAGAACCTTGATCCATGATTTACTACATTTTCACCACCCGCTCAAAAGCATATTGGAGTACTCTTGACCTTGAGTATCCTAATTAGTTTGTTCTGTAACATGACCCTCATATCAGGTCCACGTGTACTATGATCTTAAACTAAATTCACTTTTTTTCAAAGTTGTGTGACCTTAAACTTTATCCTTTGATGGTCTAAATCACAAGAACTTAAATTTATAGTTAAATAAACATAAAACTTATCATTATATGAATTTTAAAATGGAGGAATGAGAATAATTCAAGTCTCTTATCACTAAATTCTTTATATCTAGAGTTTATGAAAAAGTTAGAGCATAAATAAACAAGGCATAAAGCTAATGGGGTCCACTTTTTGGCCCATATAAAAGTTTATCCATGCTCTATGGACCCTCTAGTCCAGGAAAAAGTTAGATTAATGGTTAGTAACATATCCTCACCATGATAATGTTTTCACTAGGTGAAGACACAAATTTTTTTGTGCTCAAACCCTTCTTGGGTATTATGTTTTCCATAGAACACACTTTATGATTTGAGCACCTCAGGTCATTGTAAACCTTCCATAGACCTTGTAAAATGACACCCGTCTTCAAGGGAACCTTTGTTTAACTATTAATTTATTCCTATAGTACTTGTATATGATCCTATGGCTGCCAACCAAATTCATCATTACTTGAAAAAAAGTCTTTCTAATCTTTATGATCCCTGATGTTACCATGGTGGAACTCAACACCTTAGAGTGTTTTGGGTCATCCCCATCTTTATTATTCCATATCACCACTCAATAACTAAGAACATTGGACCATGATTTACAACCCTCATAACTAAACTATTCAAGTGTATTTGACGTCCTCAACATTATGTTTTCATGTATTATGACCCTTCTCAAAGTAGGAATGAAACACTCCATTATTAAACCTATTGATAACCCACACCACATGACTTGAAACCACATGGTGTAGGGCATGAGCCTCCCTATAAAAAGATAAACTTCCCTAGGGTGTTAGAAACCTTCCAAGATAACTTTCACTCCATGTCTAATTTCATCACCCAGACGTTTGATTCTTCATAAATCTTCCATGTACCTTGGAAAATAGTAAGGATCCTCTTTTATTAACAATGAATTTAAGCACTATGGGCTCATTCATAAGGTATTGTGACCCACCAACTAGAGGCATCTCCTTTTTGCAAGTAAGGAACTCTGATCATCATGAGCCCCAACAACACTGTGGTATAACTCAACAACTTAGGGTGGTTTGGGTCATCCCTAGTATGCCTTTCCCATTCCATATTCATAAATTCAACCTTTTGGGTTATGAATTACACAATCCATATTTTTAATATCTAGTTGGAATTGAGTTTCCCTAATATTTTAACCTTAAACAATACTATCCCCATAAACCATTCATGTCTCTTAGAAAAGAGTGGTGATGCTCTTTGATTGACTATGCATGTAATACCTATGGTCTTAC
The DNA here is from genome assembly GCA_963277665.1 of Viscum album. NCBI lineage: Eukaryota > Viridiplantae > Streptophyta > Magnoliopsida > Santalales > Viscaceae > Viscum > Viscum album. The sequence goes on from OY728146.1 coordinate 532,996,638, forward strand.
ACATAATGTCTTATTACATACAAACTAGAGGCATATCCTCCTTCTAGGAAAGGTAATCCAATCCTCATGAGCCCTGGAAACACCGTGGAGGAACTCAATGTCTTAGGGTGTTTTGGGAAATCCTCGGTATGTCTGGACCATTCAATATTCATAAATAATGTCCTAGAATAAAGACTTTAAACTTCATATGATTTTTACATCCTAGAAGAAATATTTTAAATTGCATATCATTTTTACATCCTGGAAGAAAAACTTTAAAATCCTTAACATCTCACATCCTTGCAACATGATGTTAAACAATATAGAAGACATCCTTATAGCATAACATTAAACTACACAAAATACATCCTTAACGCATGACATAAAAAATACATGGAAGATGTAATTACCAAATTAAATTAAATTGCACAGAGGAAACTACTTTTTATATGGTATATTACCAATAACAAAAGGTCTTATCTAAAAGACAATAAACTATATAAATATAAATTTTTAGCTAGAAGATGCTGAACTAAAGAAGAGCAATGGTCTAGTATGAAATACCTTAAAATATCCAACCAAAAGAAACACAATTCTCTCTAGGTTGAAAAATGATAAGGGATTCCTAGGAAAAAGTTGATTCTCTACTTGTTGGACACGCACTTTTTTTGATCCATGTAGTATTGAGCACTCTTGAATGGAAGAGGCATAAATCTTGTCAGGATAAAAACCCAAAAGAGATGATACTAAGAAAAAGGAAAGTTCACACCCACTAAGGATTCCCCTATATGAATATTAGGCAAAAAATTAGGGAAATATAAATAAAGTGATAAAAATATTGTGGGGAACATCATTTATCCCTAGAAAAATCAACCTACGCTCACTACGACCATTGAATTATAAAAAATTTAGATCACTCTCCCTCTAGGATGTTCATATTTTCCCCAAATTATCCTTTTAAATCAGGTGATCTAAAGACAATTGGAGTAGATAAATCAAAGAGGGATATCATGTCATTGGGAATTAATGAGTGTTTCTCAAGAAAAATATATTCTTATTTAATCATTCAACTCCAGGAATTTAGGTCTATTTGATATAATACAAAGTATGGTTATCACTGATGATTCATGAAACATAGGATCAATGAAATATCATGTATATCATGAATTAAAGAAATATGGACAATGATATGTAAAGTTTAGAAAATTAATTCATTGATAAGATGCACAAAAAAGAAGGAATCTCTACATTTTAGAGCCTCTCCAAGGATTCCAAAAAAACAAAATCATTGGTGATTATACTATAGTAAGTTTTGATCGGTAGAATTATCCAGATCATCTAGAGTTTGGTGAGAACTATCAATGGAATGTTGAAGTGTCGTTCACTCTTCCTCCTCCATCACCTCTCAAGGATAAGGATCTTCTATAAAAGAATATAACACTTCAACTCCTTTCTGACTAGTCTCCAATAGAGATGATGATGTTAAGAGGGTGGATATGGCAGAATTTGTATGTGCAGTTCATATTCAACTATTTATATAATCAAGAGGTCCATCTGACCGCATAATTCAGAGGTTTTGTGATATCTATAATCAATAACCTCTGACGCTTCCCTCAGTGACTAGGACAGAGAACCTTCATCATCAAAATTACGTAATCCAATATCACTTTTAAATAATTTTTTTCAGGTCAAGATGATTTTCAGTGTGATATCATATAATGGACAACTTTCAAAACCTCCCACCCCTAAATCATGAAAGAGTTAGTGAATGTGTTCCTATAGGTCAAGAAATGTTTTTTGAGGAGTCTTAGTGATCAAGGTTTGAATATGATACCATATTAGCCGACTTCATGCTTGGTCCTCTTCAACTACTGAGGTAGGTACTTTAGAAGGGGGATTCGTTGAGCTAACAAAGAGGAAATAGAGGAAATACCATGTGCTCTAATCTCAAATGATTCATTATATGTTGCTCATAATGAAGGACCATATTCTTCAAAAAAAATCCTACTAATGGGATAGTCATCACAAGGATGAGGATGGTACCTCAAAGGCTCACCTGAATCTTGTATTGACTCCACTATTTCTATGGTCAAGGGGTTCAGTGAGGCATAGGTTCTATCCACCTGATGGACCAACCTATTATGTATATCACCCAAGTAGGCCTCCACCTAAGCCTGGGCATAATCATAAGATATGAAAACAAAGTCACCAATGGGTGAAATAATAATATTAGTTTTTTTGTCTTCAAGTTCCAATATAAGTCAAAATTGGTAGATAATCATGGTATTTCATTCTCCCTACTCACCCATTGAAGGGAGAGGAGAAACCGTTTGAATAAAACTAAATTGGTGAGTGAACTGATAAGGGGTATATGGTTTGAAAATAATCATCTCGTCCATATAGGCCATAATAACCCCATCTAGGAGATAGATTTTGTATGACCTCTCATCGAGAGAGCCACTGCCATTATCAAAAATTATCCCAGATAGTGATGGATAGGTCTTGAAGTTGAAAATATTAGGCCACTTGGTATACTCTCCAGCCTTTAGGATTTCCCAATATGATCTTGTGTTATCATGAACCTATTGAGAAGGGCACTTGTGAGGGAATATAGTAGTCGGTCAAGATCTTCTATGGAATATAAATAAGTTGATCCAACCCTTAAAGTAAATAAGTAGACCTATATTCATATAATTCCTTAAATTATCCTTTATAATGTTAATCATGTCCCTTTCCAAGACTGGAGCTTATGTGGGGTAATCCCAGACATCCGTGGTAGGAAGAAAATCAGTTTACAACTCCCCATGAGAAGATATCCATCCCAGTCGGTAGATATCCCAAATTATGATTCATACTTATCCATGGGACAGGTAGAATGAATTAATATATAGACACCAATGGATAGTAAATTTTTTGAGAATATTTTTCTAAAATACATGATAAACTAATAAACCCATATTGCCTCATAAAGATGAATAGCATGAAACTGTTTAGATAACTCTAAGAAGCTCTGCCTAACCGAAAATGATCATGATAATTCATCAAAAAAGTTTCCACCCATCCATAAGTCCCATTTCAATCTCAAAATACTTCTAAATTTATTTAAAGATGAGACAAATATGTTCTAATAGATCATAGTGATCATCTGGTGGGAAAAATTGCAACTGTTTACACCGTGATTGGATTTCTCCAACATATAGGAAAACCACTAGGACCGTACTAAAACTAGTTGACTATTTTTAGAAATCGTTCTCTGAATACAATCGATAGAAGATGAAATTCATAAAGATGGAAGATTGTAGTCATATGAGATAATGGAAACATCATCCAATATGTAACACCCCAAGCTTCCACGGTACGCTTCCCTTTGAATAATACAGTAGTGTGTGTTGTACGCAACTTCGAGTTCTAACACACACACCACAACCAATCAAACTAGCCGTTATGAATAGTAATACCCACTTTTTGAAATTTTAAAAATTTTATATCTCAAAATTTACTTCATTTTTGGATTCGGAATATCGAAGTTATCCTAGGGTAAAATTTTTGAACTTTTTGGATAACATTTATATTTTGATGAATAGTGAAAATTACTAAATTTTAATTAAAAACAACTTTTTTAATTGAAATAATGTACAGTGATAAATTATTAATTTTAGTGGTTTTAAGGTATATTTAGAATATATTTTTACCATTTAATACAATGTTAGTCATTGGAAATAATTTCACAATTAAACTGGACATGAACAAGTGTCAATCTTTTGATAGTTATTATCTCTTAAAAACACGCTTTTTGTTTTAACAACGGGAATTAATTTTAAATTAATTTCTGCCACTTCTGTGTTTTGAATTTTGAAAAATGGATTCCATATTTGGAATCAGGATTTCCAAATTGTGTAAATAGGTAACTTTTATTTTTATACATTTTGAATAATTACTTCGGTAAAAATTTTATTTACCATGGTTAAAGGGTAAATCCGGTAAATAAGGGTAAAAAAATAATATTATAACAATAATTAATAACCCTAAAACATGTCATAACCTTATTGGTTGATACATTTCCGACCATGGGAATCTTTGGGTCGATTTTGGGACCCCATGGAGCCACTTTTAAGTGATAATGACACTTTATATTAATTAATTTAAAATAAATACAAAAATGACATAAGCATTTATCTTTTAGAAAAACAATTTTTTACATAGGGTTATATATGTTGGATTTTGGACTATGAATATTAATTATAAAGATAAAAATATTTAATACATAATGGGATTTTATTTATAATTTTTAGAAATTTAATAATTAATATTATTTATGACACAATAATGATGTAGTATTTTCCTTATTAATGAAAGAATCAAATAATTGGTATTATAAATGTTAAAATTAAAATAATTTGAAATTTTTAATGACATACATGACTTTTATTGATTAATATGACATTATAGGATTTCTTAAATGAATTTTTTTCGAATTAATAAAGTTGTTAAGACTTTAAAAAAAATCAATTATTGAATAGTGTCAAAATTGACATAAAAGAGTTTTTAAAACAAATATTATATTATTAATTTATATTCAATTCCTAAAAATCTAAGGTTCGTCCAAGAGAATTATATCATGATAGGTGTATCATTAATGGACCACTTGGGGGGTCTCTTGGAGGTATATAGTAATTTTATTAACTATATAATAAAAAAATATAAAGTGACAAGGTAAGTGTCAAACTAATTAACTAAGAGTTAAAACTAACATATAAGGTTAATATAGTGACCCAAACCTGTCTAAAACCTATTTGTTGAGTGTTTTTAGACCCATACTCACCTTAACCTTTAAATAATACACTTTGGATCCATTAGAAACCAAATATTAATTTATTACAAAATAATATTTCTAGCTTTTCCAAAGGTTCCCCTTACCCCTCTTATAAAAGGGCACTCCCCCTTCTCACTAATTCACACTTTCAAAGCCTTTTGGTTCGGCCAAACCCTACCCAAATACTCTCTAAACTTCCCTCACTACATCCTATAGGACTTAGTTTGATCATAAATCCATCCTATGGATCCCTTTTGATCAAATCAAAAGGAAGAACCCGAAGAAGAGGTAATGTTTTCACCACCCTTTTTCAAGTTCCTTTCTTCTTCAACTTCTTCTTTCTTTGTTATTCCCATTATAAAATAATAACTCCAGTATCTTATATATACTTTGATGTTATTATAAATATGGTACAACCATATTTAGTATTCTATCCATCCTTTGAATGACATGTCACCATACGTGCGTACGTACGGCTTACCGTCTCCACGTCGTGGTGTAATTGTTATTCAATATATTATTATTTGGATGGGTATAATGATGATGTGTAATTCATGTAAATAATATATAAAACATGATAATGATTCTGTATATATGATATAACATCCAATTATATATTATTTTAATATTAAAAGAATGATATTGTCACTCATGCGTACGTACGGACTACCGTCTCCACGAACGTGATGAGATTCATTCCCCATCGTATCCATTCAAGAATAATTCTCATTTAATGATTAAAAATAATGTTTAAAGACTTGATATCATTCTGGATATGAATAATATACAACCTATCCATGATAAACACGACTTATGTAACAAAACATATAAAATAAAACGAGTAAGTTAACTCCCAAAACAATGATAATACTAAGATATTATTAACAAATCAATTTTAAAAGATCATATATGATATCATAATTATGTATATGGTTCTTGTATAATTTAATAACAATATTTTAACTATTATATATAAGGTTAACATACCATCGACTAAGTAAAAGTACAAGGTAAGGGTTATTTCACAATCTCTTCATTATCTGAGGTTGTTTATACGTAATTATCTACTGGGACCCCTTTATCATCCACATCCATGTTTCTTAAAAATGTATTTCAAAACATTCTTGTTATTTTAAATAATATGGGTTAAAGTCATTTATACCCTTTTTTGACTTTTTATAAGAGGTTTATAAAGGAATCTTTCCATCGTTTTTCAAACAAGGTCCTTTTTAACCTTTTCGACAGAATTAAGGTAAGAATGTCTTTTTTAACTTATACGGTGGGTGCGGATATTTTCCGCCATTATAAAATCTTAGAATATTCCCTTACAAGCTTCTAAGAATATTTTCAAACTAAAAGTTTTATTTTATAATTATGTGACTTTTAAATGATTTCAAAAAAAGAGATATTTCTCTCAAATAGTTTTGATTTCATCTATGTCAACATCCTTTTATGGATTTTAAGCTTATTTGAAGTTTATTTATTATGATACAAAACTTCCATATTGCATTGAAGGTTTTGTGATATGTTTGACTGTGTATGTGTTATTTTTATACCATTCATGGTTTATGGAAAAGGTATTGATATTTCGTATGCTAGTTTTAATACAAATGTTTATGTTATGTTTAAACCTGTTCATATGAGGAATGCATTGGACTTAATAAGTGACGGGTGGAGCCCGCTATAGATCCTCGATGCATCGGTAGGTCTCATGAGACAAACTAGTGTCTTGGCACAAGTCCTTGACAAAATCTTATTTGTAGTCTTGGCACGAGGCCTTAGCTATGTAGTTATGATAGTTTGTCATTATGCATTCCATCATTATGAAAGTGGTTATTGATATTGCATGTGATTATTCGACTAGTAGAATATCCATATGAATAAGTATATGGAATTATTTCATTTTATTTCTGACATATTATTCTGATGTTCAAGTTTTAAAAGGCTTTTGTTTTAGTTATACATTGCCTTAAATGTTTATGCTTATTTATGAAAGTTTCTTCTATATTGTTATCCTTACTGGGCATTTGAGCTCACCCCTTTCTATGTTTTATTTTTCCCAGGATGTGAAGAAGTATTTTATGAATGACCGGAAGGGATAGTATGAGGGGATAAGATTGTGGACTATGGAGACTATATTGTTGTAGTTTTCATTTTATGATGTAATATAAACTTTCTGAAAGTATCTAGTTATTCCATGGCTACTAAACTAATCGGTCTTTCGAGACTTGATCTTTCTTGTGATCATGCCAATGTTATGTAATAATGCACCGACTCGGGTTAACTGGGGTCGGGGCGTTATAGTTGGTATCAGATGAAGTTTAGTACAAACCTTGGAATCTAGATTTAGATAAACTCTGATTAGAGCACATAGATTTATGATGGACTTTGAGGATTAGTATAGAAGAACATCCTAGAATTTTGGTATTGTAGAGATTTTGTGTGTTTTCCAAGCAATACATCTATGTCTTGATACGAGCAGGTAGAGGCGGCTCTGACACAGATGTGCCTAGGGGTAAAACCCGAAAACACTACTTTGAGCTAGACTCGAACGGGAACTGGTGCACGACAACAGGCATTGTTGCTCTCTTGGTTACGACACTCCCAGGGGATATTCTTAGGATAACTCTCATTTTATTTACAAATCATTATGAAGGGTTTATGAGTATATACTTCCTCAAAGAAAACATTTTTATGATTATGGATTATATCCATCAATAGTTCAATTTATGTTAAGTGTTTTATAAGTATGGAATTATGTATTTTGATTCATAAACTGATCTAGTTTATGCCATTGTTTAGAAATGGCACCTAGTGGAAGAAATGGAAACCGTATCAATGCACGCACTCCATGTAGGGATTTCCCTCCTGCTCAAGATAATTACAGTGGAGCTGGTGATGCAACTGGTGTTGATCACCTAATCACCATACTGGGACAACTCACTCAGGTTATGAATAATAACCTTACCTGTATGGAGCACCCTGATCTGCAGCGTGGAGGATCAATGTTAGATAGCTTCATGAGGCAATAACCATCAACATTCAATGGGAGTACAAATCCATTAGTAGATTAGCAATGGATAAGTTCCCTAGAGAAAATATTTCAGGCTTTGGGGAGTAGTGAAAGGGAAAAGGTTATCATGGCAGTTTACCGCCTCACTGGAGATGTTGATCAATGGTGGTCATTGATTCAAAACACGAAGGAAGATGATGAAGTATCAAATATGGAATGGAGGGAGTTAAAAGATCTATTTTTAGAAAAATACTTTCCTCGTGACCATCGAGCAGATATGGAAAGACAATTTCTGAGTTTAAGACAAAAGGGGGATGAGAATGTCACAAAGTATGAGGCTAACTTTACAAGGTTAGAAAGGTATGCTGGAGATTATATACGTAACCCAAGAAGTAAGATTGATCGTTTCTTTGATGGGTTAAAACCATTTATCCGTCGAGCATTAGTCTCACAATCCTTCTCATCGTACGAAGACATTGTCTCATGTGCTATCAAGATAGAAAAGGAATTATCTAAGTCTTATGACTTTAAAGAAAAGAAAGAGAAGAAGAGATCTGCTGATCAATCTAGGAATGGAAATAAGGGGAAGAAGGGAAAGGGTGAATATCCATCCTGTGGTAAATGTGGGAAGAAACACCCCGGTACTTGCTTAAAAGGAATGAGAGTCTGTTACAAGTGTGGTGAAAAAGGCCACCAAGCTCGTGATTGCAAGGGGAAGAAGGAATCTACCGATTTCCAATGCTACAATTGCAGGGAGATGGGACATTATGCAAATGAATGTTCTAATAATCAGGGGAACTTACCTTAGAAAAGGCCAAGGGATCAAGGTCAAGCTTATGCTATCACTACTGCTGAGGTAGAAGCTCCGAAAGATGTGGTGGCAGGTAATTTAATGGTTTCCTCAAGTTTAGCAAATGCATTATTTGATTCTGGATCATCGCATTGATTCATATCTTCCCAGTTTTCTAAGAAAATTAGATATTTCCAATTTGATTTAAAAAGGGAGTTGTCAATTAAAACTCCTAAGGGAAGTATCATTACAACAAAGTTTTGTGAATCAGTCCCCATTAGAGCACATAAATGTTCTTTATCTGCTGATCTCATCGTCATACCTATGATTGAGTTTGACATAATCCTCGGTATGGATTGGCTTTTTCACCATGATGATAAGATTTATTGTAAGAAGAAGGAGGTTACAATTTTTGATGATGATGATAAGGAACGCCTTATCTTTAGAGTAGAACCATCACCACCTAATTCTTATCTTGATCCACCCCCAGTAGCTCAATTAAATTAAATTATTGGGGAGGAAGAGAATGAAATTATTGTGGGTAAGTAAAGCAATGTTCAAATAGAGGATATACCTATTGTGAAAGAATATGTAGATGTGTTTCCAGAAGATTTACCTGGACAACCTCCAGAACGAGAAGGTGAGTTTTCCATTGATTTAATTCCTGGGTCAAGGCATATATCGAAGACCCCTTATAGAATGGCCACTATGGAATTAGTTGAACTAAAGAAACAACTAGAGTAATTGAGTAATAAAGGATTTATTCGCCCTAGTGTTTCTCCATGGGGATCCCCTGTTCTTTTTTAAAAAAATAAAGATGGATCTGTGAGGTTATGTATCGACTACAGGGAGATCAATTCTATAACAATAAAGAACAAGTATCCCCTACCTCGCATTGATGATTTATTTGACCAACTTCATGGAGCTCAATAATTTTCAAAGATTGACCTTCGATATGGATATCATCAGTTGTGTGTGAAGAAGGAAGACATTCCGAAAACAGCATTTCGAACAAGGTACGGGCATTACGAGTTTATAGTAATGCCTTTTGGGCTGACTAATTCACCCTCTGTATTCATGGATCTAATGAATAGATTTTTCAAGGAATATCTCGATGATTTTGTGGTGGTATTTATTGATGATATCTTGTTATACTCCAAAAGCTGTGAAGATCATAAAAATCACTTGTGCATTATCCCAAAGACTCTGAGAAGACATGAATTATATGGGAAGTTTAACAAGTGTGAATTCTAGCTTCGGGAGATTTATTTTCTTGGCCATATTGTCTCTAAATATAGAACCTTAGTTGATCCTTCTAAGACCAAGGCAATCCAAGAATGGCCAGCACCGACGATTATAACTGAGGTACGTAGTTTTATTGGTTTAGCAGGTTATTATCGACGTTTCGTCCAGAATTTTTCCCGATTGGCTAACCCATTAACAAAGCTCACGCGTAAGGGGGTTAAATTTGTTTGGAAAAAAGAGTGTGAAGAATATTTCAAAGAACTGAAGAGAAGATTATTCAATGCTCCTATATTGACTCTACCATCAGGGAATGATGGGTTCGTTATTTCTAGTGATGCATCGAAGAAAGTACTTGGTTGTGTCCTTATACAGAATGATAGGGTTATTGCCTATGTATCATGACAGTTGAAAATTCATGAGCAAAACTATCCTACTCATGATCTCAAGTTATCAGCTGTGATCTTTGCTTTGAAGATATTGAGGCACTACCTCTATGGTGAAAAATGTGAGATTTATACTGATCACAAGAGTTTGAAGTATATTTTCTCACAAAAAGAACTCAACATGAGGCAAAGGAGATGACTTGAACTATTCAAGGATTATGATTTCATGATACACTACCACCTGGGGAAGGCAAATAAGGTGGAAGATGCTTTGAGCAGAAAAGATCATGGAGTTTTGAACATGATGAGAATTGAAAGGGATCCTATTTTTATGGATCTAGTAAATTTGGATATGGGAATCACCATGAAAGTTGAAAAATAAATGATTTTTCAAATGGTTTCCAAAACATCTTTACTAGAAAGGATCAAGAGTTCTCAGACCGGTGATGAAGAGTTTCAGAAGAATATTAAAGCTGTGAATGATGGGAGATTGAGAGACTTTTTGTATGAAGAAGGAACTTTAAAATTTGGGAAGAGACTTTGTGTTCCCAATATACCTGATCTAAAAATGGAATTGTTGGATGATTCTCATAGTTCCAATTTATCTATACACCCTGGGAGCACCAAAATGTATAGATATTTGAAGGAACATTTTTGGTAGGACAACATGAAGAGGGAGATTGCTGACTTTGTGTCAAGATGTATGGTTTTTCAACAAGTGAAACTTGGAAGGCAACAACCTGGAGGATTCATGCAACCTATTCCCATACCTGAGTGGAAATGGGATAATATCATGATGGACTTTTTCATGGGACTACCAAAGACTCCTAGAAGGAATGATGCAATATGGATTATTGTTGATCGTCTTACCAAGTCAGCACATTTTCTTTCTATAAGAGAAGATCTACCACTAGAGCGTCTAGAAAGACTATATATTAATGAAGTTGTGAGACTTCATGGAGTACCCCTATCGATTTTTTCTGATCGTGATCCCTGTTTTACTTCAAGATTCTGGAAGAGTCTTCAGAAGGCCTTGGATACTGAACTTCATTTGAGCACTACCTACCACCCTCAAACAGATGGACAATCAGAACGAACTATTCAAACCTTAGAAGACATGTTGAGATCATTCTCACTTGACTTTCAGGGTATGTGGGATCAATATTTACCTTTGGTAAAATTTTCCTATAACAATAGCTTCTATTCGAGTATTCAGATGGCACCATATGAAGCGTTATATAGAAAGAGATGCCGCACACCAACCCATTGGGATGACGTTGGTGAAAGAAAACTCGTAGGTCCAGAACTGGTGGAGGAAATGATGGAAAAAAGTAAAGGTAATCCAAAACCACATCAAAGAAGCTCAAAGTAGGCAGAAGAGCTATGCCGATAATCGAAGGAAGGATTTGGAATTTCAGGTGGGAGATCATTTTTTCATGAAGGTATCTCCATGGAAGGGAGTTATACTTTTTGTAAAGAAATGTAAATTGAGTCCAAGGTACATCATTCCTTTCAAAATTCTAGAACGAATTGGGGTTGTAGCTTACCGTTGGGAAATGCTGCCAAATCTCTCTAAATTTCACGATGTGTTCCACGTATCACTATTGAAAAAATACATGTCTGACCCAATGCATGTACTCACCTATAAGGAATTAGAACTGGAACCTGATATTTCTTATTGCGAAGAGCCCATCATGATTCTTGATACAATAGAACAAGTGATGAGAAAAAGAACGACTCGTCTGGTAAAAGTTTTATTGAGAAACCATAAGATGGAAGAGGCAACGTGGGAACCCGAGGAACTTATGGTGAAGAACCACCTAATTCTTTGTTCACTATCTCTATAATGGTCATAAACTGAAATAAGTTCTATTACGAGTGGATAGCATGGTCAATCCCATCCTCCAAATTCCACACAGTCTTCAATTCATCACCAGTTAGAAATGGAGGAAAACGCTAAAGCTCAGTGAAACGAGAAGAATACTCAAACATTATCATGGATCCATGCTTAATATTAAATAAATCCTTATCTATATTCAATATCATATTCTACAGAAAGAAATGATCATAGAAATCCATTCAAAATTCTTCCCAAACCATTTCTCAGTAACACTCTGACTGAGAATTGGCATCCCACCAACACTCGGTGGAGTAGCAAAGTATGTAGGTAGCAGGATTGATGCTCATATTTAGAGGCATATCTATAAGATCAAAGATATATTCCATATATTCTAACCAAGACTCTCTAGTATGAGGACCGGAATCCCCCAAAAAGATGGGAGGATGTTGTTGCTGAAAATCTTGAGTTAGCTCTGCCATAGATTGGGAAGTCCTAGGGATACCCTGAATAGATTGGATAAAATAGAATAAGTTCTCATGAAACTGAGAATCAATTCACAAAATAAGATTAGTAGGATGTGCCTCTGGTGGAACTACATGAGGTACTATGGGTGGCTTAGGGGCCACTACCTCCAGAGTGTGCTCATCACCACTCTCTGGGCATACGGTATGAGGATTTCATGGGGGCATAACTCTACAATCACCAAGCATGAACACCTCAGATATAAATAATATAGGTAGGGAAATAATATATATGAACATATAAAGAAAACAATAAAGAGGGAAGGTACACGACCTGCCTTTGAACACAACACACTAATGTCCCACTCCAAGATCTAGGTCTAAACCAGAAGAAAAGACACCAGAAATATCATAGAGACACATGGCCTATAGCCCAATTCCAAGTTAATGGTCAAGGTTAAGGTCTAACATTCTCATGTATAAAGTAAATTTCACTTTTATTTGTTTATGCATTTAAATTACCTTTTTAAATTTGGCTAAATTAAGTGGATTTCCATTCCAATTCATAAGGGTCCATACACCTTGTGAATTGAAATTGGGGTCCACTTAACCTGAACCAAAAAAATTTCCTACTATTTACAATGACACATTTCATTTTAAAATGTGGTATTCACTTTAATTCATTTATCATTTAAATCCTTCTTAAATAGATTGAATTAGGTTGATCACCATTCCAATTTATAAGGGTCCATACACCTTATAAATTGAAATTGGAGGTCCATTTAATCAAATTTCTAACATACTCCTACAAGGTAAATTGGTACATTTTTATATTTGTAACAAAAAAGGAACTGTAGGATATGAAAACTGGTCATAGCAGCAATCAAATTAAAATAGGAAGACGCATGCTGAAAGTAAACATGGAATGGAAATATGTATGGAAATTCATTTCCTATAGTTCCTAATATGATTCATGTGATGAAATGCCCTCATTTCCTCAGGATGAAGTAATATAAATCAACCTTACAATCATACTAGTATCATTAACAACACAAATCAAGTGTGTCACCCATCATCGAAGTCGTATCAACACTAAATAGCATAATAAATAATTGAAATTCTCATCTCAGGAAATTTGGGGTTCCCCTATATGTGGGTTGGCTACAGCCAAGCATAAGGTAAATTACAAATTCCTATGTCCTAGTCTCTTTTCTAACCCAAACAATAATAAAAAGGGAAAATAATCCTATGATACCACTTTGTAACATCCCAGACCCAGGAGCCACTAAATCGTACCCTGATCCCGGTTCACCACATGACCTCAAGTGCATCTCCACAAATGCCAGAGGCTATTGACTAGAAGCGAGGGACTTAGTTGTGTTCATGAGGATACTATTCCCTCATAGGTTTAGGTATAGCATAGTGGAAAATAATATAATAAATAGAAAAATCATAATCACAATTAGACTGTAGTATAAGTAAACAGATAATTAGAACAATATAAATAAATAACTAATGGATGAAGATAATGAACATTAGACACAAAATGATGTCCACGACATGATGTTGTACAAAAATAGGAGTATGGGGTAATAGGGGTACAGACATATATTACAAGTTACCTAAAAATAAAAAAGAATCCAAAAACTTATACCTAATATCTCAAGCATAGGCTCAGTCCTCTACCCCCCAAATCTCCATCCTAAACATAAAATTAATCAAGAATCAAAAGTGACACGCTTCCTTTTATCCATACCTGTGAGTATAAAGTCTACTTGGGTACCAAACAGTGCCCGATCAAGTTGTGAGATATAAATCTCAGTAATCTGGCACCCACGATGTCTAGACCTTTTCATTTCATGTTGTAAATAGATAAAAGTGTTCCAGAAAAATAAAGACAGAGACATAAATAAATAAATATATAAACCTAGGTTCGAGTTCCTAAGCATACACTTATCCCATACCTTCTGCATCAACCTAAGTTGGAAACCTGAAAAGAGTACCTATGTGGGGTAGAATATGTATATATATATATGTATATTAATATACAAGAACCAAGTACACAAGGCATAACCCAAGTTGGTTCTTTGTATTAGGGTCTCACTTTCTATGTTAACATACAAGGGTTCTAATAAGCAAGGTAGTAGTATCACAAGTGAACAATCCTGTTCAAATAATAATAATAAGGAAAAACTGATATGAGTAAGAAATCAATCAAAGAAACAATCAATTCAATCCAAACAATCCATCAAAACCAAGGTGGAGTGCTTTTCCCATCCTCGAAAATCATAATCTAAATCTCAAGGGTCATAATTGAAACATACCATATAATCCAATACCTTGAGTCTATCCAAGGAAACCTGTACAGTGTCCCTTATATCACTGAAGTATGGTGACTCTGAGTTTGTGCAAAATATCTCACATAGGGGACCGGGTCTCACCTGAGACATGGTATAACCATATTTCCAATAGGTTTATCCTCAGTTGCACCCCTAGGGAATCGGTCTCACTCATGATTTATCATAAACTACTCAGTGAGCCCATACCTGGAAAGGTAATGTGTCGCTCCCATCACGTCAAGTTATAAACACCCAAGCACGGCAAGTCCATCCAGGAAATTTGTAACTCAGGATCCATGTTCTCTCCAGGACCATGTCAAAAGATCCATATCAAATAGGTCATATATCACATGGAAATTCATTTATAATTTCATACCAACACTTTTTCATCTCAATATTACATGTTCACCATTTTGATCAAGACATACAGTTCAATCCAAAAAATTGGAACATAATATAACAAGGAATTAAGCACTAAATAAGGGAAATAATGGTATGAGGCACAAGCAATAAAGCATAGACTGTAAACAAATATATATATCCAAGACACATGAAATTACCATGCCTCTTACCAGACATATGTTCAATAAAATTTCTACTTCCCAGGATATCAATATTTAACAAGATTAACATTCCAATTCAATCCATTTACTTATGGTACAATGCAATAAACATTGGAAGTGTCATAAGGCATAAATCATAAGTCATATCATGAAGTAAGAAATGGTGTAAATAATGATATGAAAGCATTTTATTCAACTTAAATAATCCATTAACATATGGCACAAATAAATCAACACTTTCATGAGTAATTTGATAAAAGTAAAATTATATTTAAATTGAAACTCCAAGAGTGAAAAGTGCATAAGGCATTATATAAGGTCCAAACAAATATAATTAAGCTTAGGCATTTACTAAAGATCCAAAACCATGGTCCATTATCCATATTAAACCAATTAATAAAATAATAAGGGATATCCAAAGTGAAACTCAACTCAATACAATGTAAAATAAGGCAATTTGGGTTGGAACGCCCAAAGGGGTGGACAAAGGCATGGATAGCATCTGAGTAATGGGTTTTATAATAATCAATAGTCACAATGGGAATAATTAAACATTAGGGTTAATTTGATATGCTATAATTAGGCTTCACCAGATGGATCTGGCTAGTGGCACAATGGCATAATGACAAAATAGTGAAGAAACAATAGGAAAAATAATACACCCTACCTCACAGTCATAGTATTGCCTATGTCTGATATCAACCCTTGATTTAACCTAAAAGGGAAGAAACCGGTATATTTATAAAAAACCCTAAAATATGGAAAAATCCATCACACAAAGATCACACAATATATGGCGAGAAATCCAAGAAATAAGAGGATACGGAAGGAGAAGCATACCGAAATGAGTTCGTAGCTTCTAACAGCTATTGAAACAGATCATTGTAGATGGAGAAACATAAAACCCCCAAGAATGGTGGGATAGGGACTTTTTTCACCTAGAGGACAGGTAAAACCTGAGTGGCAGAGGGATAGAATGAAGGAAGATGGGTTAAAAATAAAAACCTACAATAAAAATAAAATTTTATCCACATAGTGGGTGTTGCACGATTTGGCCGCATGGTTAGACAAACAGTGCACCAACCGTGTGGTGGGTTCTTCTACATTGGGGAATACCACATAGTCTATTGTATGGTTTAACTAATCATGTGTAGACCATGTAGTATCTCACTCCCCAAGTTCTGCAACATCTGCAAGAGTGTGCGGCCTGGGTCACACTGTTGCAAAAAAACTGTGTGGCCCAGCTTGAATAGTTACAAACAAACCATGCAGACCAACCTATTTTCCTCCTTTTCAGTGGTTTAGGCTTCAAAAGAGTCCTAAACACCTCTAGTACTACCACTAAACTCCTAGGATTTAAACTAAGGGTATTTTTTGGGAGTTAAACCAAAAAAAAATTATGATTCGTACCTTTGGATAAAACCCATAACTTTATATATATTCTATTATATGTAGATTTTATTTCTTAAGTCTAAAGAAATATATCATTTTGTCTATCTTGAAGGTGCGTGGGTAGAATTTTTTATTGAAAAATAATTTGAATTCATCCCAAGTAAGGCCTTGGTTGATTTTATGTTAGACTACTAAATCCCACCATTGACATACAAGATCTTACAACATGTACACTGAAAGCTTCACCTTTATATCAATCAGGGTTCCAAGAAAATCAAATATTTAATTTATTTTTCTAAGACAAACTTCTACCTTTTCAAGCTCTAAATACCCCTTGAAAAATTTGTGGATTATTTTTCTAAAGCTGTATAGAATGATTTATATTTTTTGGTTCATCGTTGCGATTTCCTTTATTAACTACTTAAATACTTGGATGATACTTTGAATAAGTTGTTGATTCACATGTGGTTTAGGTGCAACCAAATTTTCCACAACCTATTCTTACATGTTTGGAGGATGTCTAATTGGTTTCATTTCTCTATAGTTAGAACAAAATCACCACTTAGTCACCAATTAACTAGTAAACTAAAGTCATGGGATATTCCAAATCATTAAAAATAATAATCATTATAACCAATTTCCAAGAACTATCAAACGTTATATAGAAAATTCCATCCCAGTGGGAAGTCTCATTATTAATACATGATACACTACATTCATTGGATAAACTCGTGATGATGATGTGAAAATACTCTTATAAGTGTCTAAAACACCTTTTTTGTATTAGAACCATCCTAGTAACTTGAATTTTAGAATAAAGAGTATGTTATACATTTCAATTTATGGCATATTATCTCTCTTTCCCACAATTACCAACTAATGGATTGACCAAACTAATACCATTTGTAATATATTGACTGTAACCATTATCTTGGGAAGATTCTAGGTGCCACTAACCTTAGGTAACATCTCTTAGACACCAAAGGCAAGAAATAAATTCCAAGGGATTACTAATCCATTGGGGGGAAATTTCCCATTTAAAAAAATATAACCTATCAAGATAATAATAAAAACAACAAAACCAAAACTATATGATTTTTGAAATGTAAAAAATAAAAATAAAAAATAATACCAATAACCAAAAATATTATAGTATCAGCAAAAAGTGAAACAAGACACCCAACCAAAACTAAAAAACATTCTGATGTAGCAACACCAATGTGTCATCACTCCAAATAATCAACCAGAGCATCACCAAGATCCAACCATCATCCCAATAATGTAGAATCATGTTGTTCCACTAGATAAATAAGATACTTTCACTTTTCATGTGTCATGTGTCATTAAAAACAATGTATTCATACGCTCCAAGGTGTATATTAAGGGGTGAGTATACAACCTAGTAAGAAATCCCCAAGAGACTTACCAACTCATGCCACTAGTAAAATAACAAGTTATCTAACAATTAAAAATATGAATAAAAAAACAATATGAAATCCAAAGTTTTTTACCGATTTAAAATCAAGTAAACTTAAGTAGTATCAATAATTTAGATACATATTCCACATGGAATACCCATACCACATCACACACACACACATGAATGAATCTAACCAATATAATCCCTAACTCACGAGTGGAATCCTATCTTACAAGTCAAGTCATAACTTAGTCATGAATCCAGGGTGACCTGATGACACCAACCCCTTATCCAAACCTAAAAATGAATATTACAATGGAATGTGAACTCATGAAATTCCATGTGATTGCTAAGGTATCACACCCATTCATTTATTCAAAGAAATTAATCTTCTAAATCATTTGACTAAATATCTTACATCCATTAAACAAAAATAAAAAATTAAAACCATGTAACAAGATTAGGTTTTTTCAAAAACCATTCAAAATCCAATGGTTTTGTTTCATAAAATGAAAGTGTTTTTTCCAACAACATTTAAAAGGAAATCCAATGTTCCTAGAATCATGGAATGAATAGGTTTCTTTATCACAAAAATATAATGGGTTTTCCTTTTAAAGCACAAGTAACCATTTTAAAACATAATCCTTAAAGTTTAAGATTTAGTGGAGATAAATATAAAATCCACCTACCTATTACAATCATAAAAAAAGATAAATATTGAAGGTTCATTTATATCATTGATCACACAATGGATTTGGAAAGAAGAAGCTTCATCAGAGGGAGAAAGATCACAAAAAGACGCATTTAAGAAGCCCTAAATCAAGATTCAAGTTAGGGATGATGTGAAAATACATTAATTTGTGGTAAAATAAATTAAAATAAAATTAAATACCCCTAAAATATTGCATGTGATCTCTTTTCAAATCCCAAAATCCCCCCCCCCCAACAACGCTCGAATTGGGTGTTTCAAAAAAAACTGGTTTAATCATCACCATGGTCTGGCGGTGTCTTCCATGCTTGTGGTGCCTTCAATCAAACCAACTCCAAGAAACCTCTAAGGAAATACACTGAAATATATTACAAAAAATCATTTTTTAGACCCTCCATGCCCTGGAACATTAAGTGGTGATGTCTCCTATGGACTTGTTTCAAAAAAAGACACCAGCACACCAAACCTAAGGCCACCCATTAATCATAGCCTCCCTTGGGTGTTTTGGTGAACTCATATTGCATAGGTTTATTCCCAACACATTAATCCTTCCACCATAATTTTTTTGCAGCTTGTAGTGCACCCCAAAAAATCCATAACACTCCCAACCTCTCTAAGAAACCTACCAAATCTCCCTAAACCCAAATAAAACCATTAAAATTATTTGAAGTACTCAATAGAACACAAAAATTAACGAAATTTGGGGGTGTTGCATTCTCTCTACTATTAGGCTTTCCATCCTCTAGAATATGGAGTTTGGTAGTGTTTTTTAAGTGTTTTGACCATTGCTCCATCATCTCTTTCTAATTTTCCCATGTTTCCTATTGAATTTCACCATGTTTCCATAACAACTAAAGTAATGGGATACATTTTTTATGAAATAATTTATCTTTTCTATCCATAATCCAAATTGGTTCATGGGTAAACATCACATCAGGTTCAAGAGTAACATGGTCCCAACTAATCACATAACTATGTTCTGACTGGTACTTCTTCAATTGATAGGTATGGGAAACATTATGGAAAACATTGAATCTCGGTGGGAAAGCTAATCGATATGAAATGTTTCTAATAGTTTCAAAACCTCAAATTGTAATGTCCTAGAAATTCTGTGTATTTTTTTTAAAATTATATAGAATTATTTCGAGACCATACGCTCTGATGGCACCTAATTTCGAGGCCTGGTGAACCCAGAATAGAATTTTGAACTTTTTTAGTTCATTTAAATAAACGTGTGGGCGGGTTTTTGTAACTTTAAACTGGTGTTCATATAAAAAAATAAAAGGGTACCATTGAACTCAGAACATCGAGATTCTCCTAGAATAGACCTAACCTCAATCGACGCTGGTTGGGGGGGAAATTATTTTCCAGACTTTTAGAGGAAAAATGTTAAAAATAAAATAAAATTGTTTTATTTTATTTTTCTAAATTTTCAAACCATTGTAGTGAAACGATGTATAATGGAATGAAACTGAAAACATTTTTTAATAAATAAAATAGTGTAACAACTTTTTAATAGAACATAACTGAAATTTTGTTTCATGTTTCGCCCATTAATGGTCAAGAAAACAATGCAGGATTGTTGGCATAGTCCTGGTTCTACTCTAAATCTCTGGTGGGTGGTGACAATGAACACCAACGACCGCCAAACAATAGATCGTGGGGTGAGAAATTGCAGACACATTCTTCTTCCACCCTTATAAGGTATCATAAATAGCGAACGGGTTACCCAAGTAGGGGTTTTCTTTGTTCTTGAGTTTCCCTCTTCTTTATTCTAAAATGACAAATGCAGATCAACCCACGAAAAGGTTTATTTTTGGATCACTTTTTCTTGTGGGAGGGTACTCTTTTCTCGGGATTTTATTAGAGTTAATTTGTGATAGAACTTCAATCCTTTTTCCCCATTATTCTAAACCTCTAATGTGAAGGGTGTGGGCTGACACGAACAAGGCTTGAGCCCCTCCATAGTGTGCATTTTTTGTACGTTCTTTGTGGCCGCATTTCTAAAATGGAGGCAAGGAGTTTTTTGGAGGTCACATTAGGTAATGTGACATCATGTGGAGTCCAGAGGCATAGACAGTGTGAAGAACAGACCACCGGAGTAGACTCGGTGGTCTGCGGAATGCTCCACCAACGTGTCGGTGGCAGCCGCGGGTAGGTGGAGGAATGCCACAACAGCGTGCCGAGAGGTAGGCCACAACCAACTCAAACTACAGCAGAGCATCAGGATCTTTCAGCCATGTCAAAGGCTAGTGAAGGCAGACACGTCCGTGTGTCCGTGTCGGTGGATCATCTCGCGGCTGAGTGCTACAGAGGGGCAGACACGCAGTTAGGGGACTGCATGCGGGTTTTCTGGGCAGTCGGCTTTAACCGGCTGAATAGCGGCACACCCCGGACGCACCGCGCATCTGGGCTACGGAAGGAACTGGGTCATAGTAGTGGGCAGGGCAGGAGGCATTCCAGACCTGTGGCCCAATGGGCCAGGATAGATCCAGGTCGGGTAGGGTCGGTCCGGCCGGGTCAGACCAGGCATAGACCCGATCGGCCGCTTTTCATAAAAATGAATATAACTTTCAAATCATGTGTTCGATTGATGAGCCATTTGTGGCGTTGGAACCCTCGTGATGAGACAGTTATTTTGGCATTCTCTAAGTGAGTTTTTGTGGTAGTCAAGACACGACTGGTGGCTTGAGGAGTAGATTCTATTTGAATCAAGAATGTTACATCTAGGAATCCTACATCTGGCTGAGACCCAAAGACTAGAGACCCTATGTTGATCAGCTCCTAGCGACCCCATGTGGATCAACTCCTAGGGATCCAATGTGGATCAGTTCTTAGTGACCCTGTGTGGATCATCTCTTAGTGGCCCTATATGGATCATCTCTTAACGACCCTATGTAGATCATCTCCTAGAAACCCTGTGTGGATCAGATCCTAGCAACTCTATATGGATCATCTCCTATAGACCTTGTGTGGATCATCTCCTAGTGACCCAGTGTGGATCGGCTCCTAGAAACTCTGTATGGATCAGATCCTAGCGACTGTGTGTGGATCAGCCCCTAGCGACCCTATGTAGATCAGATTCTAGTGACCCTGTGTGGATCAGCTCCTAGTGACCCTGTGTGTATCAGCTCTTAGAGACCCTATATAGATTAGCTCTTAGAAATCCTGTGTGGATCAGCTCCTAGCGACCCTGTGTGGATCAGCTCCTTGTGACCCTGTATGGATCAGCTCCTAGAGACCCTGTGTTGGTCATCTCCTAGTGGCTCTGTGTGACCCAGCAGACCCACAATACTCATCTGGGATGATTACCTCAACAATCCAAGGGTTTGGGTGCTATGACTAATAGTCTTTCATTAAATACTTTAGGTTATACCTATTGTGATCTGTCTTTCTTCATGATCATACTTCATGGTTTTCTTCTTGGATTACTTTGTGGTCTTTCCTTGTTGGTTTGGGGTCCCTATTGAGTATTATGTTACTCATCCTTGCATGGGATTTTCCCGCATGTGTTGTGTTTAGTGTAGATGACCGACGACTTGGTAGAGGACTTGGTGGCCCAGGACCAGGTGGCACCCAATGAGATCAGATAGGAAGGATCTGCTTCTACGGATTCCAAAAGCTACTCTATACTTACTCATCAGGTGGGGTTCTCAGCGGACATCTTTCCATTGATCTTTTACTTTCTCCTGTTTAGTTATATTTTGTTGGGTTTGTATTCTGGCCCATTTACATTTAGTTGTACCTTTTCACTCATTGGTTGTTTAGTAGAATTCATGTTATCTTTTCTAGTTTTCTTGGGATGTGGTTGTATGTGCATGTGTACAAGTAATCATTAAAATGCCTCCCACTTGTAGGTTGATGCCTTCAGCACTATTCTCCAACCCCTGGCCTTTGGGAGGTGTGCTTGGGGGAGTCACAACACGGGCCCTGGGGGACGGTTAGTGACAAAGTGGTATTAGAGGAGGGCATTAGGTGTGTAGTTTTATGTGTCACATCAGGGACCATACTGGGTTGTATCCTAATGCAGGATCAAGCAGTGATCACCTACATTTCACGTCAGTTGATGCAGTATGAGTAGAACTATGTGACCCGTGACCTAGAGCTATCAGTGGTGGTCTTTGCTCTAAATATGTGGTGGCACTACTTGATGGGTGAACGGTTTACCATCTACTATGACCACAAGAGTATCAGGTATATCTTCTCCCAGAATGACCTAAACATGAGAAAACAGTTATGGTTGGAGTTCCTATAGGACTATAAATTTTAGATATTCAATACTCTTGGGAAGGGGAACGTGGTGGAAGACGCGCTCAGCAGGAGATCCGGTTTGCAGCTGCTGAGTGAGGTGACAGAGCAGCTAGCCACAATGCAGATATCCTTTGTGGATGATGATGGAAAATATTACCTTTAGTTTATGACTATTAATCCCCCTATCTTATAGCGAGTTAGGGATGTGCAACTTGTGGATATTGACTACGAGTCCTAACATGCTCAGTTATCCTCAGTATAGGCTCCTAATGGATTTTTGATAGGTTGGGAGCACGTCATCCATTTTAGAGGGTGCACAGTAGTACCAGTGTCATTGCGAGAAGAGATTTTAAGATATTTTCATACCTCCCCCTTGGCGGTACATCCTGGAGTGGAGAAGATGTACCAGGATCTCTGACTTCTGTACTGGTGGCTAGGGATGAAGAAAATGGTGGTTGAGTTCATTTCACAGTACCTCACTTGTTAGCAAGTGAAGATTGAGCATCAGGTTCCAGCAGTCTTGGTACAGCCACTTGAGTTACCATAGTTGAAGTGGGATGGTATCTCAATGGACTTCATGATAGGATTACCATGTATGTACAGGGGACACGATTCTATCTGGGTGATCATTGACAAAATCACAAAGTCGGATCACTTATTACCCATCCGGGATTAGGGATTGGTAGAGGTCTTGGGACACCTCTATGTTTAGTAGATAGTGATGCTTCACGGGGTTTCTTCAACGATCATCTCATACTTTGATTCTCGCTTCACATCCCGGATGTGGAAGGGATTAAAGGAGGTATCTGGGACTCATATGCGCTTGAGCACATCTTTTCACCCATAGACTGATGGTCAGATGGAGCGGACCATACAGACCTTGGAATACATGCTTTATGCTTGCATCCTCAATTTTGGTCGTAGTTGGGAGGACCACCTGCAACTGGTGAAGTTTTCATACAAAAATAGTTATCACCCCACCATTGGCATGGTGTTGTTCAAGACTTTGTATGGGCGGCCTTTTAGATCACCTCTATGCTGGACAGACTCAGAGGAGTTAACACTCATGGGTCCAAAGTTAGAACGGGCTACTATTGAGAAGGTTCAGATCATCCAGGAGCATATGAGGACTGCAAGTAGGTGTAAATATTATTCTAAAATGATTTAGATACCCTTGGAGTTTTAGGAGGGAGACCATGTGTTCCTTCAGGTCTCACCCCGACGAGGATTGTAGAGATTTGGCCAGGGTGGCAAGTTATCTCTGAGGTTCATCGAACCTTTCTAGATTCTGAGCAGAGTTGGAAAGGTGGCGTAACACCTAGATCTTACCCCATAGATGCACCAGGTGCAATATTTTTTTCACATGTCGCAGTTGAGGAGGTACATGCATGATCCACCACACGTCATCGACTGGGGCGAGCTAGAAATTGATAATGGGAAATGTTTGCAGAGTTCCCGATAGAGATAGAGGATCGAATGGAGCAGGTCCTTTGTGGGTGGTAAATTCCTCTGGTGCACATTCAATGGCAGCATGGGAATCTCTAGCAGATCACTTAGGAGCGGGAGACTTAGATTCATGCTTAGTACCCCCATTTGTTTGTTTAGTCTTTGTTTTTCCTTTCAAGGACATAAATCCCTAGGGTGGGGAGAATGTAATATCCCAGAAATTCTGTGTAATTTTTTTAAAATTATATGGAATTATTTTAAGACCATACACTCTAACGGAACCTGATTCTGAGGCCCGGTGAGTCTATAATAGAATTTTGAACTTTTTTTAGTTCATTTGAATAAACGTGCAAGTGGATTTTTCTACCTTTTAAACTGGTGCTTGGATCAAAAATATAAGGACACCATTGAACTTAGAACAGCGGGATTCTCCTAGAATGGACCTAACCTTGACTGGAATGGGTTGATGGAAAAAGTTATTTCTTGTACTTTTAGAGAAAAAAATTGAAAAATAAAATAAACTTGTTTTATTTTATTTTTCGGAATTTTCAAACCATTGCAGTGAAATGACGTATAACGAAATGAAACTGAAAACATTATTTCATAAATGAAACAACATAATGAATTTTTAATAGAATGTAACTAAAATGTTGTTTCATGTTTCGTCACTTAATGGTCGAGAAAACAAAGTAGGATTGTTGGAACAATCCTGGTTCTGCTCTGAAACTTTGGTGGGTGACAACGATGAATGCCAACAATCGCTAAACAACATATCATGGAGTGATGAATGGAGGATGAATTCTTATTCCAACCTTCGAAAGGATCATCACCATTGAATGAGTTACTCAAGTATGGGTTTTATTTGTTCCTGAATATCCCCATTCTTTATTTTAAAATAATGAATGCAGATCAACCCATTAATAGGTTGATTCACAGATCGCTTGTTCTTGGGGGAGGGTACTCTTTTATCAGGATTTCCTCGGGGTTAATTTGTGATAGAACTCCAATCCTTTTTCCCCATGTTTATAAACCTCTAACGTGGAAGGTACGGGCCGACATGAACAAGGTCGATCCCCTCCTTTTTGTACATTATTTGTGCATTCTTTGTGGAAACATTTTCAAAATGGCAGAAAGTAGTTTGTTTGAGGCCATAATAGAGAAGGTGGAATCCCGTGGAGGCCGAAGGCATAGATGTCACGAAGAACGGACCACCAGAGCGGACCCGGTGGTCCATGGAATGCTCTGAAAGTGTGTCAAGAGGTGGGTCGCAGCTGGCTCGAGCCATGGCAGAGCAGCAGGAGTCACCGGCCAGGCCAGCGGCTAGAGGAGGCAGATGCGGTCGGGTGGCCGCATCAGTGGATCGGCCCTCGTCTATGGGCCACAGAGGGGCTGGAACGTGGTCGGGGGACCGCGTGCGGGTTTTCTAGGTAGACTTATTTGACCGACTGCATAGAAGCATGCCCCGGATGCACCACGCGTCCGGGATGGGAAAGGAATAGGCACATACTAGCGGGCCGGGCAGGACCCGCGGCCCAACGGGCCGGGAAGGATCCGCTGCCTAATGGGCTAGGCTGGGTTGGATCCAGGTCTGGTTGGATCCGGGTTGGTTTGGAAGACCCGAGTGGGGTCGGTGGACCCTGGCCTGGGTTGGGTCGGGTCGGGTCGACCGAGTCGGAATGGACCGGGACCCAACCGGCCCCTTTTCATAAAAATGTCTATAACTATCAAACCGGGCATCTGATTGATGAGCCATTTACAGCGTTAGAACCCTCGCGATGAGGCAGTTCTTTTGGAATTATATAAGTGAGTTTTTGTGGTATTCGATATACGAATGATGGATTTAGGAGTATATTCTCCCAGAATCAAGCGTTTTACTTGCAGGAATCCTGTGACTGGCTGAGACCCAAAGACTAGCAACCTAGTGTGGATCAGCTCCTAGTGACCCTATGTGGATCAGCTCCTAATAACCATATGTGGATAATATCCTAGACAACCCTATGCGGATCACCTCCTATCAATCCTATGTGGATCAGATCTTAGAGACCCTGTGTGGATTAGCTCCTAGAGACCCTGTGTGGATCATTTCCTAGCGACCGTCTGTGGATCATCTCCTAGCGACCCTATGTGGATTAGCTTCTAGAGACCCTGTGTGGATCAGATTTATAACAACCCTGCTCTTTATTACACACTTAAGCATAATTTATTACATAAACTTACACTTAAGACAACTCCAAGGATCGATAGGTCTAGTGTCTTGGGAAATTAGGAGCATTACATAATAACTTAAAATATAAAATACAACATCTTTATTGAAAAATTCTTTTACATGACCACAACATTCCTTTGTACTTAGCATTGCATGGGATAACCTGAGGACATACATAAGAAAAGGGTGATCTATAAAGCCCAATAAGGGAGTAAACAAGGAATAACATGAAGAATAAAATACATGTTAGGAAATAGGCATATCAATAGAGAATAATTGAAATATTAACATAAAGGGATGATATAGCATGATTATCATAACATGGAGATGTGGAAACAACATTTAACATGATATTATCATGAGTCCAGGCTCATTGCACATAAAGAATGAGTTAACCCTCATTTCACATGAATTACAATGAGTAAACCCTCATTGCACTTGAATTATCATGATTAAACCATCATTGGACATGGTGTATCATGATATTATTCTTTACCCAATGCATTGAAGCTCTATCAGGGCACATCCTTTATAAACATTTCATTTCATGCATAAGAGTGCCACATGGATCATATAACATGGAATCATTGAACCACATAATTTATTACAATATAAAGGAATGTGTAATACATACATGAAACTATATAATACATAAGTATATGTGCATAAAGGTGAATACCCTTGATAGAGAAATGGGTATGGTATTCACCTACACGATGATTTTGGCATGGGAAATTTTGGCAGCATAACGACATCAAATAGAATAGTAAAATGGGTTGATGAGAGATAAATGGGTATATCATAATTTATATATAAAATGGATATTAATGGGGTTATGTAACATAATATCCCAATATATTTAATGGAATTTAGATGCATAATATAAAATAATTTCTTGAATGTAAATGAGAAGAGATAATTCCTTACAGGATTTCGGCATGGTGACGGGTGCACATAGGAGGCATTAATGAGAGAGAAAGAGGTATATAATCATTAAAACATAATAATGGAAGTATGGGGGAGGTTATAAATCATACCCCAACATTTTTACTTTAAAATTAAATGTTATAACAACATAAAGAAATTTGGACAAAAATGAGAAAGGAAGAAACCCCTTACTTGGCAGTGTGATCCCAAAGGCTTGGAAGAGGCTTGAGAGAGGATTCTTGGGATATTTGGATGCCTTGGGAGGATTATAAATATAGTATGGAAGTTTAGGGACGTGATCCAAGGGTTTTTAGTGAAGAGAAGTGGGAGCTTGGGTGGGTTTGTATAGGAAAAGAGAGCATAATTCTTTAATATTTCAAAAACTTGGGTTTTAGAATCTATATAATTAAATATTCAAAACCACAAACCAACCCATGGTTTTTGTCCATAGTTTTTACCAAAGGGGAGTGGAAAAAATTATTTTATAATTCCAATGTCCTAAATTATTAAAATATTAGGATTGCTTATGTGGAGATGAGTCACACTCTCAAAAAAATCATTTTAAAATGTTAAAATATTTTATAAGTCTTGGAGGGTCCATTAAGGCATCATAAAATTAATAAAAAAATCTAAAATCAAATTATTTTAAAGGTAAAAATATATTTTCTAAAAATCCTTTTTATTGTATTTTATTACATCACTATTGGGTCATTATGATGTCATAAAACACATTATATATTTAAACAGTATTTAATTTTTACCCAAAAATTCGACTCTCAGAAAATTATAAAATATTCACCTTTAGATAATTTAGATTTCCTGAATCCAAAAAATATATTAATTTTATCTAAATAATTTTCTAAATATATTAATTTTTACTTTTAAAATAAAAATCTACATTTATCGAAAATTCATGGGTTTCGATAAAAATAGCTTTCAAACCTTAATAAAAATTACAATTGTATTCATAAAAATTATACAATAATTTATATTTAATAAAAAATAATTTAGTAATAATATTTTATTAAAATATTATTTAATTCAAAAATCCATTAATTCGTCAAAATATATTTCTTAATTGGATTTAAATATTAACTAAAAAGACTATTTGTTCTTTAAAAACCATTTACAAAGTAAAAATAATAAAATGAATGTATATTATTTATACAAAGATAATACACATAATCATAGTACTAGGGTCTTGTTATATAACCCATTATAACACCCACATAAGACCTAAGGGTAAGGTGTGCAGTGGTGAAAAACGCGTGGGCGGATCGGATAACATCACCTGGGTGGTAATATCTATTAACTTCCACTTCTCCCATAGGCGGTTCTATTCAAGCTTAATGTGTTGAAGCTCATCTTGGGATTGGTCAAGAGAGAAGCCTAGTGACGCTATATCCTTTCCGAGCTCTAAAAAATAGGCTTCGTATGGAGAAATTCTACTGTATGAGTTCATCGCTTCCTTTTTCTAGGTAAATTGGATTTGTTAAAGCCGTATATTTATACTAATCATGTTATCACTATTCAATGACTATATTAGCAATGGTAACAATTATTAATGGTATTTTAAAATATAAAAACATAAAACCAAGTAATTTAATATGTTTTATATAACCATTTTACATAATAATACATTTAATTAGATCAAGAGGAATTTTAATTACTAAAAGTTTGGGTTATTACAATATTCCCCCCTTAAGAAATTTTTCCCTCAAAATTTATTTTTCCCATACTAAAACAGATGAGGGTAACTATTCTACATCATTTCCTCTGATTCCCACATTGCCTCTTCAAACTTTTGGTTTCTCCACAACACCTTGACGAGGTGAATTGTCTTATTTCATAGAAATTTTTCCCTACGATCTAAGATCTTCACTGGCTTCTCTTCGTAGGAGAGGTCATTCTCCAATGGTAACACCTGCTGATTGAGTACATGTGATGGGTTAGGTATGTACTTCCTCAAGAGTGATACATGGAATACATCATGTACTTGAGAGAGTTTCAGTGGGAGTTCTAGTCGATAGGCCACTGCTCCAATGTGATCAAGGATCTCAAAAGGGCCAATGTACCTTGGAATAAGATGTTCATTCTTCCCAAATCTCATTACTCTCTTCCACAATTATATGTGGGGGAATACTATGTCTCTAACCTCAAACTCTAGGTCTCATCGAAAATTATTAGCATAGCTCGTTTGTCAACTTTGAGAAACTTTAATGTGATAATGGATGTTCATAACCTTATCCACCATTTCTTAGACCATTTCTGGACCTAGGAGTTTTCAATCCCCAATTTTATCCCATCATGTCAGTGCTCTTCACCTCTTCCCATAAAGGTCTTTATAAGGAGCCATTTGGATGCTTGAGTGGAAATTCTCATTGTAAGAGAACTCAACCAGAGGAATATGTTGATCCCATCCTCATTTTAAGTCCATTGAGCATGATCTCAACATGTCCTCAAGTGTTTGGATAGTCCGCCTAGATTGGCCATCATTTTGAGAATGATAAGTCTTACTAAAGTTCAGCTCATTATTCAGAGTGTATTGGAGACTCTTTGAGAACTTAGAGGTGAATCTTGTATCTTGATCAGATACAATAGATAGTGGAACTCCATGCAGCTTTATCACTACTCTAATGTATATTTTTTCCAGTTGATCCAATGATAAATTCTACCAAATTGTAATGA
Organism: Viscum album; assembly: GCA_963277665.1. Lineage (NCBI taxonomy): Eukaryota > Viridiplantae > Streptophyta > Magnoliopsida > Santalales > Viscaceae > Viscum > Viscum album. Next base: position 533,027,103 of record OY728146.1, read on the forward strand.
AGTGTGTAGTCTTTATAAGACGATCCATAACAACCCAGATAGCATTGTTTCCTTTGGATATCTTTGAAAGTCCGATGACAAATTCTATGGTGATGTTCTCCCATTTCCATATTGGTATGGGTAATTTTTGCATCATACCCTTATAATTATACCTCTTATTCTTAACTTGTTGATATACCAAGCACTTTGATGTATACTCAGTGATCTCCATCTTCATGTTATCCCACCAATAATGCTCTTGGATATCTCTATACATCTTTGTGTTTCTTGGGTGAATTCTGAAATTCAAACTATGTGCATCATACAAAAGTTCATTCTTTAACATAGGATTTGATGGAACACAAATTCTTGACCCAAATCTCACAATTCCTTCTTTATTAACATTAAACTTTGAGGATTTCCCTTTTTTGATAGTTTCCAATTTCTTCTTAATTCCCACATTATCATTTTGAGAATCCTTTAACCTTTCCAAAAGATATGATTGAGAAATAATTTGTGAAAGTATTTATGATGTTCCCTTCTTTATTATTCCCATGTCCATATTCATCAAATCTAAGGAGATTGGATTCTTTTCGATTATCATCAATGAAAGAGTTTCTAGATCCTTTCTAAATAGAGCATCCTCCACCTTGTTCGCTTTCCCCGGATGGTAGTGAATTGAGAATTCATAGTATTTGATCAACTCTAACCATCTTCGTTGGTGCATATTTAGCTCTTTCTATGTGAATATATACTTTAGCCATTTGTGATTTGTATATATTTTACACTTCTCCCCAAAGAGGTAATGTTTCCAAATTTTTAAAGTGAAGATTACTACAGCCAACTCCAGATAATGTGTTGAATGTTTTTTCTCATGAAATTTCAATTACCTTGAATCATAGGTAACTAATTTTTCATTTTTCATCAACACACATCCTATGACCTTCTTCGAAGCATCACTGAATCCCACAAAAAGTTCTTCACTTGTGGGTAGTGTGAGCACAAGAATATTTATAAGCCTCCTTGTCAACTCCTTGAATATATCTTTGCATTCATCACTCCAAGAAAACTTGACTCCATTCCAAGTTAGCTTAGTAATAGGGTTTGAAAATCATGAGATATTTATCGTAAATCGTCAATAATATTTATTTAACCCAAGGAATCTATGGATATCGATCATAGATGTTGGCCTCGGCCATCCCTCAATTGCATTTCTCTTAAAGGGATCCAAAAATATACCATTTCTTGTGATAATATGATCCAATAATGAGACCTACTTCAACCAAAACTCACACTTTCTATACTTTTCATAGAGATTATCCTTTCTCAAGGTCTCTAGTACAGTGCTTAGATGATCCTCATGCTCCTCCATGGTTTTGGATTATATTAGAATATATTCTATAAAGAATACCAAAAATATGTTGAGGTAATCTATAAAGACTCTATTCATCAAGTCCATGAAGATTTTTGGAGCATTAGTGAGTCTGAAAGGAATTACTATGAATTCATAGTGCCCCTACCTTGTACGAAAAGCAGTCGTGGGGATATCCTCCTTATTCACCCTTACTTGGTAATATCCCAACTGGAGATCCACCTTGGAGAAGTATTATGCTCCATGTAGCTAATCAAACAATTCATCAATTCATGGTATAGGATATTTTTTCTTTATCATGATTTTGTTGAGCTCATGATAATCATTACAAAGGTGCATTGACCCATCCTTCTTTTGACGAAGAGGACGGGTGCACCCCATAGTGAAGCAATTGGGCATATAAACCCTTTATCCAGATTCTCCTATAGTTTTTTCTTTAGCTCCTCAAGCTCCACAATATCCATTCTATACAGAGTCTTGGATATTAGCAAAGCCCTGGGTATGAGATCAATCAAGAATTCAATATCTCTTCTAGGAGGAAGACCAGGAAATTCCTTGGGAAACACTTCAGCGAATTCCCTCACAATAAGAATGTCTTCAAGGATAGTTTCTTCCTTAGACTCAATCATCTGAGAAAGATATGCATGCTCATAGGGTATTAATATCTATACTTGAGATGATGGTTCTAAATAAAATTCATCCTCCTCCTTGCACTTGTACAGAATCGGGGGTCGATTCTCCATATGGAGATTGATTTCCCTCTCACGGAAATTTATATTGGCTCTATAAAGGAAAGGTAAATTCATGACAATAATTGCATCAAATTCTACTAGAGGGAGTATGAATAGGTTCTACAAAAAGTTCAATCCAAAAATTGAGATAGGTTAGGAGTTATATTCATGGGATTCAATGATTTCCCCATTTTCTATTCTCATCGACATCTCTACTTTCATGATTTGTGGTGGTGTTGGGATTTTTCTACTAAACTTTCAGGATATAAAAGAATTTTTAGAACCAAAATCAAAAAGTAAGTTCACTATTATTGAATTAATAACTAGTGTACTTGTCACCACTTTGTTTTGGGGTTCAATTCAATAGTAGTGATGGAAAAATCTCACCCTTACTTCCTTGAAGGTTGTTGGTTGCTTCCAAAAAACCTTGGATTAGGGAACTAGTTTGCAAAGTGCCCTGGTTCTTTGTAGTTGGAGAAATAAATGATGTGTTGAGGGTTTAATGGAGTGTTTCTTTCCTATTTATTAGTAGTGGGTTTTTCTTCTCAGCAATTAATGGGCAAGTGCCCTTCTCTTCCACACCTAAAGCATTTCCTCATCCCCTTCGGGAAATTTCGGGGGTGCTTCTTTCTGCACCTTTGTCAAGTGGGGTACTAGAATTTCTTAGAACCATTGGATTTATCTATCGAACTGATAGAATTAAAGTCCACTTTCCACTTATTATCCCCTTGATACCCCTAAGATTCTATGATATCCATTTCGACATTGAGGGCACATTGGAAAATTTCCTCATAGCTAGAGGCATATCATGAAATCCTTGTGAAGTCTTCCTCATACAATACGATGGATTCGTCATCTTTTTTCTTGAGGGAAAGGAAGCCCCTTTCCATCTTAAGTTGGAGGGTGTGAGGAAAATATTTATCGAAAAATATTTTCCAGAAATACTTCCATTCCAATTCCTTGATCTCTTCCTCAGGCTTCATATTTTTTATCAATGTCCACCATTGATCAGATACACCCTCCATACGATAATATGTCATAAGAACCTTCGCTTTTTCAGAACATTGAAGGATGGAGAAGATATTCTCAATGGAGTTGATCTATTTTTTAGTGATTGAGGGATCAGATGATTCATTGAAAGTAGGAGGACTTTGTCTCATGAAGCTCTCGATTACAGCTTGTTCTTTCTTGGGGGGGGATGATCCACTTGACCCATGTTTCTATTAAAAACTTGAGTTAAATAAGAGAGTATCGTGATAAATTGTGTTATTCCCACTCCCATCGGATTGGGCATCTCATTAGAACAGTCATCACATTCATCTTCGCATCGGTTGATAGCTCGAGTACTCATATTACCGGCCATTGGATAGAGTAAAAGGAAAGTTATGGGTAACACATAAAGCGGAATCCAATGATAAAAAGTTATAAATTATAAATTACATTTAATTACTTAACTTATGAATTTATAGGCTTCAATCTATGTTATCCATGATCTATTTCCCAACATATATTCTTAGGGGAATTTTTTTATTCTCTTAATAATCGTTCATACTAGTCTTATGAATTTACCAAAGTATATTCCCCTGGGAGTGTCAAACCAAGAGTGCATCAAGGCCCTTTTTCATGCACCAGTTCCCATTCGAGTCTAGCTCAAAGTAGTATTTTTGGGTTTTACCCCTAGATACATATGTTCCAGAGCCACCACTACTTGTTCGTATCTAGACAGGGATGTATTTTCTTGATAAACCAATTTTTATATACTCAAAAAAATTTAGGGATGTTTTATTATACTTATTATTATCCCTAAGGCTTTCATTAGGGTTTTCTAATCCTAATCCCATAAATAACTAAACCTCCCTCTCATACCAACTATAACAACCATGCTCTTTATTACACACTTAAGCATGATTTATTGCATAAAATTAAACTTAAGACAACTCTGGGGATCGAGAGGTCTAGTGTCTTGGGAAATTAGGAGAATTACATAACAACTTAAAACATAAAATACAACATCTTTATTGAAAACTTCTTTTACAAGACTACAACATTCCTTTGTACTTAGCATTGCATGGGATAACCTGAGGACATACATAAGAAAATTGTGATCTATAAATCCCAATAAGGGAGTAAAAAAGGAATAAAATGAAGAATATATTACATGTTAGTCAATAGTAATATCAATGGATCATAATAGAAATATGAACATAAAGGTATGATATATCATGATTATCATAACATGGAGATGTGGCAACAATATTTAACATGATATTAGCATGATCCAAGGCTCATTGCACAAAGATAATGAGTAAACCCTAATTGCACATGAATTCACATTATTAAACCCTGATTTAACTTAAATTATCATGAGTAAACCCTCATTTCACATGGAGTATCATGATACTATTCTTTACCCAATGCATTGGAGCACTATTAGGGCGCACCCTTTATAAACATTTCAATTCATACATAAGTCTGCCACATAGATCATATAACATGGAATCATTAAACATCATAATTTATTCCATGATAAAGGAATGCAGAATAAATACATGAAACTATATAATCAATAATTATATGTGCATAAAGGTGAATACCCTTGATAGAGAAATGGTTATGGTATTCACTTACACAATTATTTTGGCATGGGAAATTTTGGCAGCATAACGACATCAAATAGAAATTGTAAAATGGGTTGATGAGAGAGAAATGGGTCTCTCATCATTTATATATGAAATGGAAAGTAAGGGGTTCATGTAACATAATATCCCAACATATTTAATGGAATTTATATTCATAATATAAAATAATTTCTTGAATGTAAATGAGAAGAGAGAAATTCCATACAAAATTTTTGACATCGTAACGGGTGTACATGGGAGGAATTAATGAGAGAGAAAGAGGTATATCACCATTCAAACATAAGTAGAGCAGTATGGGGGAGGTTAAAAATCATACCCTAACATTTTTAATTGAAAATAAAAGGGTATAACAATATAAATAAACTTGGACAAAAATGAGAAAGGAAGAAATCCCTTACTTGGAAGTGTGATACCAAAGGCTTGGGAGAGGCTTGAGAGAGGATTCTTGGGAGATTGGGGTGCCTTGGGAGGATTTTAGAGAGAGGAAGGAAGATTATGGACGTTTTCCAAGGGTTTTGAGTGAAAATAAGTGGGATACTTTGTGGGTTTATATAGGAAAAGAGAGGGGAATTCTTTAATATTTCACAAACTTAGGTTTTAGAATCTATATAATTAAATATTCAAAATCACTAAAAAACCCATGGTTTTTTCCCATGGTTTTTGAAAAAGGGGAGTGGAGGAATTATTTTATAAGACCAATGGCCGAACTTATTAAAATATTAGTCTTTCTTATGTGGAGGTGAGTAACACTCTCAAGGAAATCATTTTAGAATGTTAAAATATTTTATAAGTCTTGGAGGGTCCATTAAGGCATCATAAAATTAATCAAACAAATGTAAAATAACATTATTTTAAAGGTAAAACATATATTGGCCGAAAATTATTTTTATAGTATTTTATTAAATCACTATTGGGTCATTGTGATGTCATAAAACACATTATATATTTCAATGGTATTTAATTTTTACCCAAAAATTCGACTCTCTCAAAAAATTATGAAAAAATCACCATTAGATAATTTCGATGTCCTAAATCCAAAAATAATATTAAATTTATCTAAATAAATTTCCAAATATGTGAATTTTTACTTTTAAAATAAAAAAACTGACATTTATTGAAAAATTGTGGGTTTTGACAAAAACAGCTTTCAAACCTTAATAAAAATTACAATTGTATTCATAATAGTTATATGTTTTTTTAAAGGTGGTTCCTCGGTCAAAGACCAAGACACAATTTATTAAATAGAAATAAAGGAACTACATAAGTCTGAATGAGGGGATATTATTATAATCTTTTTCATAAATAGGTACAAGATCAACAGGCATATTATCCAGCCAAGTAATGCCCTGGTTGATTCCATTATTGGAAAGACCGTAAGCAACCATGTTCGCTTCATGAAAGGCATGAGTGGCAATGTATCTTATCTTTAGAAGAGAAGCAAGAAAGATCATCAAACGGGTAGTAAGTGGCCAAGAAAGGTGCACCACACCATTCTAAATAGCTTGGACAACAGTGTTTGAATCACTTTCAATCCAAATGTGGTTCTATCCCTTTTGTTTAACAAAGTCGGCAACATGAATCACAGCCATCATTTATGCTTCTAGAGAAGAGGTGGTACCGTAACTACTGAAGAATCATCCATGACAATGTCCAAAGAAGTATATGAAGATAGAACCATAGCCCGCAGGTCCCAGATTTCCTTTAGAAGCTCCATCAACATTACTTTTTATCCAACCAAAGAGCAGAGCTTGCCAAAACACCTCAAAGTTGTGACTCGGATGTCTGTAGAGACCTTCAATCCTAAGGCGATAAAGGATCAAAAAGTCCCCAACAGTGTTGTCATGGTAATCTTTCTGAATCGAGTTTGCATCTCTAATGGCGATGAGAATCCTCATCCTACCTGTATTAAGATTGAATGAGCAATTGTTGTAGATAATAGCATTTTTGTCATATCAGATCATGTGGAGGAGCTCAGAAATAGTGGTTAAGAAGAGACTCTTGATTTGTTGAAAAGTATCAAGCTCCACACAACATTTTAATTGGGAGAAAATAGAGTCAAGTAATAACCATTTTCATTCAAACATGTCAGAAATAAAATTCCAAAGAGATGAAGCCATAGAACAAGACAAAAATAGATTTTTAGTATCCTCTATGTGTTGGTGAAAAAAGTATCACTTAGAGCATATTTGGATACCGAAATACTGAAGACATACCTCAGTAGGAATACAATTTGTTCTTTAAAAACCATTTAAAAAGTAATAATAATAAAATGAATGTATATTATTTATACAAAAATAATGCACATAATCATAGTGCTAGGATCTTGTTACATAATGCCTTATAACATCCACATAAGACCTAAGGGTAATGTGTGTGATAATGATAGACTCTTGGGGTGGCTCAGATAACATCGCTCAGGTGTTAATCTATATTAACTTACACTTCTCCCATAGGTGGTTTCATTCAAGCTTAAAGTGTTGAATTTTAGCTTGGGTTTGGTCAAGAGAAAATCCCAGAGATGCTACCTCCTTTCCGAGCTCTGAAAAATGGGCTTCATGTGGAGTAATTCTATAGGATGAGGCCATCGCCTCCTTTGTATGAGTAAATTGGATTTGTTAAAGCCTTATATTTATACTAATCATGTGATCATTTTTCAATGGATATATTAGCAATGGTAACAATTCTTAATGGTATTTTAAAACCAAAAAACATAAAACTAAGGAAGTGCATATGTTTTATATAACCATTTTACATAATAAGACATTTAAAATGATCAAGATGAATTTTCTTCAATAAAAGTTTGGGTTGTTACAAGCTCCTAGAGACCCTGTGTGGATCAGCTCCTAGCGACCCTATGTGGGTCAGCTCCTAGTGGATCTGTGTTACCCAACAGACCCACGGTACTCATATGGTATGAGTACCTAAATAGTCCAAGGTTTTTAATGTTGCAACTGATAATCTTTCTTTTCATACTTTAGATTATACCTTTTGTGAGCTATCTTGATTTGTGATCATGCTTCATGGTCATACTTCATGGTTTGCTTCATGGATTACTTTTTGGTCATTCATTGTTGGTTTGGGGTCCCTACTGAGTATTATGTTACTCACCCCTACATGGGCTTCGTCTACACATGTTGTGTCTGGTGCATATGACCAATGACTTGGCGGAGGACTTGGTGTACCAGGATCAGGTGGTGCCTAGTGAGATCAGGTAGGAAGGATGTGATTCTACAGCTTCTGACAGCTACTCTATACTTACCCATTAGGTGGTGTTTTCAGCGGACATCTTTCCATCGATCTTGTACTTTCTCTTGTTGTAGTTGTCTTTTGTTGGGTTTGTATTCTGTCCCATTTACTTTCAGTTTTACCTTTATAATTAGTGGTTGTTTAGTATCATGCATATTCTCTGTTCTAGTTTTCTTGGGATGTGGTTGTGTGTGTGTGTACAGGTACTCGTGCAAATACCTCCCACTTGCAGGTTGACACATTTGGCGTTAGTCGCCAACCCCTGGCCTTCGGGGGGTAGGCTTGGGAGAGTCAAGGAATGGGCCCCATGGGATGGTTTGTGACACAAATTGTCCCACATATCATGGATATAGTTTAAATTGAATTCTCAAATAATGATAACCCAATATTGGTGATACTTTTAGAAATATGTGGTCACCTACATAAAAAGATAATGGGAAAATACAATTATCTACATATGATTTTTTTCAGTTATGGGTCATACCCATATACTTACTAATCATTTAATTATTTTGTATAGACTCTTATATAATACTAGATCTAATTAGTGAATCTTATCCCATTTCCACCCAATAAAGTGTAAAAAGAAAATGATAGTCATATAACAACTCAAATAGATCCATATTTATTATGGCTTGATAACTATTATTATACGAGAAATCTACTAAATGAATACGATCTTCCCATGAGATACCAAAGTACCTGACACAAGACCCAATCTTATCTTCCAATGTTTGAATCATACATTCTGACTGTGCATACTTATAATGATGATATGTCGTTTTTATGTTCAAATTTGTTCTAAGATCTTATTGAAAAGATTTCCAAAATCAAGAAGTAAATCTAGGGTCTCTATCAGATATAATATATTTTGGTACTCCATGAAACTTAAATACTTTATAAATATACATATTTTCCAAATCATCTACCATGAGGGACTCTCAAATTGGGAAAAATGTTCTTAATTTTTGAATCGATTCACAATTACACAAATAGAGTCAAGTTTCTTAATTTTCCATGATAGACCTATGATGAAATTCATGGAAATACTTTCACATTTCAAAATAGACTTTTTCATGTATTTCAGAAAACCAAATGGGTATTTATGCTCATCCATTACCTGTTGAAAAGTGAGACATATCTTGATATAAGATATAATCTTTATTTTAAAACATGGATACCATAAATGATATTTCAATGACTTGTACATTTTCTTAGTACCCAAGTGAATAGATAATTTCAAATGGTGGTATGCTAAAAAAATCTATTCTGGCAAAGACTATGGTAGCATAATTCATTTTTGATAATGAAACACCAAGTTTTCTTCCTCTATCCATCCATATATGGTCTCCCCACCATTTAGGTTTGACCTAATGGTGATGTAGTCAAGATTTTATGATTGATCCTCTTTGACTAAATCCATCAAATTAGGAATAAGAGTGGCTATGAAGAAAAATACCTTTTCATTTTATTCTAAATAATCCAAATGCATATCAGTAATAAAACTCATAAATTACCATTGATCACAAGCTTCTCTCACTAGTTGGTCATAAGAATTTTGACTTAAAGCATCAGGCAGAAAATTTAATTTTCTCGGTGTATAAACTAAGTCAAAATCCAATATATATAGATATTTAATCCATTTTCTTTGTCTCGGGTTCAAATCTCTTTGTGAAAATATGTGTTTCAAGATTTTATGATATGTGAACATAATGAAATTTTCACCAAAGAGATCATGACACCATTTTTTCAAAGCATAAACCACCACAACCAATTCAAAATCATATGTAGAATAATTATTTTCATGTATTCGTAACTATCATGATAAATACACTATTATATAGTCCTCTTAAATGATAAAAAAATCAAGTCTAGACCTAGATGCATCATAGAAAATCACATAACCATTACTAGGTTATGGAAAGACAATAATCGGTGTCGAAGTGAGATTAGACTTAAGCTCCACTAAGGATTGATGAAAATCATCACTCTAGTGTAATTGAGTTCCCTTTATTGTTTTCTATGTCATAGGATATGCGATGTGTGAGAAATCATAAACAAAGCAGTGATAGCAACATGCTAAGCCTAGAAATATATATATCTCAAAGATTTTATTTGAAGGTTTGGAAGATATGAAAGCCTCTATATTCTCAAGTTCTACTGATACATCTTTCTCAAAAATTACATTCCCAAGGAAATGAACTTATTGTATCCAAAAATAATATTTATAGGATTTTTCATATAATCAGTCCTCTTTTCTAACCCAGAGTTGATGATACATGGTCAGTAGATCAATCTTAAATAAGAATTAAACTCCTTTCAACTGATCAAATAGATATTCAATTCATGTAAGAGGATATATATTCCTTATTTTTACCTAATTAAGTTTATAATAATCAGTAAATATCCATAATGAACCATTTTTATTCTTTAAAAAAATAATCGTAGTAGCACAAGGTGGTGTACTCAGTCATATAAAATCTTTACTTTCCAATTCCTCCAACTAAAACTTCAATTCCTTCAATTATTTTGGAGAAACTATATATAATGGAAGTGATATAGTATTTTTCCCTAGATGGAGATCCATTGAAAATTAAAATTCCCTTTTAGATGAAAAACCAAATAAATTCTCAATAAATACATCTGTATACTGATATACAATGGTAGGAAAATTTATAGTATTAATTATTTCATTAGTTACCAAAGTGACTACTCCCAATTAATAAGAAATTGTTACAAACATCAGTTCTAAAGGTCCAACTCTTCTATAATTCACATCCCTTATATTAGAGGGGGGGTTTAACCCCTTCTAATTCAAGAAATTAGAGGGGGTTTTGAAGTACCTATAATTTAAGAAATTAGAGGGGGTTGTGAACCCCCTATGATCTATGGAATTAGATGGGGTTGTAAATCCCCTCTAATTTAATAAATTATAGGGGGTTGTGAACCCTATCTAATTCAAGAAATTAGAGGGATTTTTTAACCCCCTCTAATCTATGACATTAGAGGGGGTTGTGAACCCCACTAATCTATGAGTGTTGAAATATATTAACCAATTCATTACCATGATTAAGTTAAATATATCCATATTCATAAAAGAAAATTCCTAAAAAAATGGAATACATTGATGGTTATTTAACAAGATACACACTTAAATCCTATGCAATCTCACTATCCAATAGGTGTGAGGATACTCATCAAATTTTAAATCATCTCAATATGAAACCCTATTTGATTAACAACACAATTAGAAATAAAATAGTGGGATGCGCCAGTATAAAAAACTTGTATAAGAGTTGAGGGAAGTAGAATGGTAAATTTTACATTCAAAGTACCTAATTTCTCTTCCATGATCATTTTACCATTACTATGAAACTTCTTACTCATTCCTCCATGTTCCTTGCTTCCATGTTGCCATCAACTTGTTAGAGGAGTCAGGGTGTTATTGGAATCACCTTGGCTTGATCAGTCCTTAGGATGGGAACTATCATGACATGATCACCCTGTTAAAGCATAATATTTTTGGGACACATGTGTGATATTCACAACAACTGACTTTGTAATGTTAGAGAAATAACGTTGAAGATGTCCCATCTTATTATAGTTGTGACATGCTTTGAGTGGTGTTATACAATCCTACTTGTTATGATCTAATGAATCACATTGGAAATATATGGACTTATTACTAATATATGGAGTAAAGTTAACTCATCTATCACTACAAAAAAATTGAGCGATTAGAAGGGGTTATAACACCTTCTAAACACTTTAGCGGTAGTTACCCAAAACTGCCGCTAAAGTTCCCACCTACTCCGATTAGAGGTGGTTTTGGGAAAGTGCTGGTAAAATGGTTCTGCATTTAGAGGTGGTTAGATTAGAGGGTGTTTTAACCCCCTCTAATCTCTCCCAAAATTCACCCGAAACAGGCCAATCAGAGGTGGTTCTCACCACCCCTAATTTAGGGATTCAATTAGGGGCGATCATAACCACCTCTAATTGAGGTTCTAAATTCAAATTTAGTGGTGTTTATATAACTTCCCCTAATATAGGGTCTTATCTTTTTTTAGGGGACAACCCCATGAGCCCATAAGACACCCCCCCCCCCCACACACACACACACCCCACCCGACACCCCACTGATGCCGCAACAAACACCAGGACACCCCCCTGCTAACTCCCTGATAGACAGTAGGACACACCCCCCATGACGCCCCAAAAAACACCAAGACACGCCCCGACCTAACGCCCCGACACCCCCACAGATGCTCGAGCACACACATGCTAACACCTGAGAAGACACATGTTGACACCCCACTGACACGTCCGAAAAAACCCATGTGTGCACCTATTACCCCCAGCTAGGAAAGGCTGAAAAAACCACACTAGGTGGGACTCGAACCTTGTACCGACTCTACATATGTGGACCCTTTAACCAACCAACCTATTTTACTTTTGATATATTATGAATAATATTTTATATTTATTTACGTATTTTAAGTTATATATACTTATATATAAAAATATATTTGTTTATATAAATATATTTGTGTATATAAATATAAATAATATAATATATTTCGGTATATATAATATATTTGTGTATACTATTTATAGATAATATATATAAATAATTATTTTTACATGTATAAATATATATTTATACATTTATATTTGTGTGTCTGTATTTATGTATTTATATAATATTTATAGATATAATATAATTATAATATATATATATATAATTGTTTTTATATACTTATATATGTGTGTGTGCATAACAATAATATTATTAATTATTATTATTATTACATATATTTTTTAAACTATAACAATTATATGTTGGTTTTATAAATACTATAAATTTATATATTTTATGATTTATATTATACATATATTATATTAAATACATTTATATTGTATATTTATGTATTTAATTATATACATTTATATTATATAATGTACACACGTATATATGCACACAAAAATAAATATATTCATATAATGAAAATATAAAATATAATTAAATGATATATATATATATATATTTACTAAATTAATTTATAATTAATATGGTATACTAAAATATATATAAAATAATTATATAAAATATATATTTATATTTATATTTAATTTCTTCTATATTATATATATTTATATACATAATATAATAAAAATTAATTTATACATAAATATATAATAAAACACATTTAATAAAATATATGTATAATATAAATCATAATATAAATGTATTGTATTTATAAAACCATATATAAATTTTATATATTTGAATAAATATATTTATAATTACATTTATATCATGTATACCAATATTTATATATGTATACATTTTTGTTTATATGTATAAATATTTATTTAAAGTATTTATATAATGTCTTTATATATATATATATATGTTTATAATGAATTTAAATACATTTATATAATTTTCTTATGTAATATGTATATACACACAAATGCGCATGCACACACCCAAATATTATAAATTTTGAATTTATATGAGATTTATTTTAAAAAATAAATAAATATTAAGACAGGTTAAAAAAACCCTATAATAAAATGGATTAGAGGTGGTCCATAACCCCTCTAATTTATTTAATTAGAGGGGATTGACAACCCCATATAATTTCATAGATTATATGGGATTCAAAACCCCCTCTAATGTCATAGATTAGTGGGGTTCACATCCCCCTCTAATGTCATAGATTAGAGGGGGTTCAAAAATCCCTCTAATTTCTTGAATTAGATAGGGTTCACAACCCCCTCTAATTTATTAAATTAGAGGGGATTCATAACCCCATATAATGTCATAGATCATAGGGGGTTCACAACACCCTCTAATGTTATAGATCAGAGGGGGTTCACAACCCCCTCTAATTTCTTAAATTATAGGTAGTTCAAAAACCCCTCTAATTTCTTGAATTAGAAGGGGTTAACCCCCCCCCCCCCCCTCTAATCTAAGGGGCTAGTCATAGCTCTTAAACCCCTCTAATTTCTTATATTAGAGGGAATTCACAATCCCCTCTAATTTCATACATTATATGGGGTTCAAACCCCCCTAATATCCAAACGAATATATATATATATATTGCTCCTCTAAAATCCAACTGAACATATACCACCACTAATTATTAAATTAGTAGTGGTTTTGACATAACCGCCTCTAAAATCCAACCAAATATTAAAAAAATAATGCTAAAAATTTTAGAGGGGATTCTGAACCCTCTCTAAATTCGATGATTAGAGGGGGTTGTACATAAGACCCTCTAAAAAACCGCCACTAATCTGATATTTTTTTTGTAGTGTAGTGCGTTGATTATGTGATTCTTTTTTTCTCCCTAGAAGTAAGTTTCCCTCTTCCACTTATTTCCAGCATTAGATATCCCACCTGCACCCATGTTGACAAACATGATTCATCCAATAGGATTCCAATTAATATCCTTTTTACCACTATCTATCTATTAACAATTTATGTATAATCAACAATACAGAGCACATCTATCTTAGAATTAATTATTAGGTGTAGGCTAGACTCAAATATATGTGCCTTAAATGGCTCGCTAACTGGAACTTCTAGAGAAAAATGAACTAAGTTCATAAACTTATCTTCATATTCCATCACTAGTAGATTTTCTTTCTTAAGAATGAATAAATCTATCATTTTAAATATCTTGAAGGTTTGTGGGTATAATTTTTACCACAAGGTCATTGGAATCATGAAAATTTAAAATTTATATAGCCTACTTACACTAGCACTATGGTAACAAGGGTAAAACATTATAGAAGGATTAAATATGTGCATACCAAACAAAACTAAAACAAGAAAAAACAATAACAAAAAAAACTAAAATGTGAGCAATGAAATGGGAGGCAGTGGTTGAAAGTGAAGTATGAAATGGTGTGATGTAGTGGTGGAATGATGAGGTTCTGGCAGTGACTCAGGAGTGAAATAAATAGGCAACGGTGGGTGCATTATATTTATAGCAGTGACCCATGTATCACCGTTGGAGGTATCTGGTGGTGACTCAATTGAGTCACCACTGGAGGTGTGGTGGTGGATTGATGGAAAAGGGGTAGTCATTGTTAGCATTTCCAATAGTGGGTGCAGAAGTCGCCATTAAAAAATGTCAATGGTGGGTGGTCACTAATAGTGGTAGGAAATAGATCCTAGTAGTGAATCCTTTGATTCACCGCTGTCTGTTTTGGATGGTGACTCCTGTTCTCTGGTGGTAGCTAAAAAAACCAATAAAAAATAAATATAGTGTAGTAAATACATTTTAATATTGCAAAACAAAAAAAAAGTTAAAATAAATTAATTAAATTAAAATTAAAATAATGAATAATTAAATTTAATTAATTTACAACAAGATTAAATTATTTTAAACAAAATTGAAAGAATGAAATAATTTAATTAATAAATTAAATAAAAGTAAAAAAATAAAAATAAATTAATAACATAAACAAAGAAATAAATAAAACAATTAAATAATAAGATTATTTAAAAAGAAAAATTATCAATTAAATATAAAAAATAATCAAATAAAAGAATAAATGAAATAATAAATTTGAAAAACACAAAATAATGAGATAATAAAAAAAAGAATGAAAATTTATGATTTAAAAAAACAAAAGAATAAAAAATGAATGTTAAACTGAATTACTTAATTAATTATAAATTACTCAAAAATAACTAAAACAATAAATAAAATAATTATGGTAATGCCCTGACCCTGATTTCCCAGATTCAGTGCATAATTTTATTACTTTTTCATGGTCATAAGAAATAAAATCCCGAAGGACTGATCAGTTTAGTAGCATTAGATAATCTAGATACAAACATAAGTTTACATTACATCTTGAAAAGAAAAACAACTTACTATCATCTTTGAAAACAATAATATCCATTAAATTATCCCTACAGGTCAGTCATAATATACTTCTTCACATCTTGGGGAAAAATGAAACATAAGAAAGGGGTGAGGTTAGATTCTCAGTAAGGATAAACAATATATCGGAAGTTATCAGAAACTTTTAAGGCAAGGTATAAAACTGAACACAATCCTTTTAAACATAATCTTCAGAATAACATGAAAATAATTAATCAAATAATTCCATTTAAACATTCACATATATATTCTACTAGTAGAATAATCACATGTAATATCAATAACTAATCTCTTAATGAGGTAAATTCATAACTTCGGACACCATAACCACATCGTCAAGGCCTCATTGCAAGACCATACATAACCATACCATCAAGGCCTTGTTCCAAGATTCTAGTTTGTCTCATGAGACCTAATGATGTATCAAGGGCCTATAGTGTTCCCCTCCCATCACTTACTAAGTCTAATGCATTCCTTATATGAAAAGAGTGAAAGATAACATAAACATTTTTTATTAAAACTAGCATATAAAATGTTAATACTTTAACCATAAACCATTAATGGTATAAAAATAGAACATACATAGTCAAACATATCATAAAAAATTCAATAAATATGGAATATTGTATCATAATAAATCAACCTCAATCAAGTATAAAATATAGCAAAGTATGTTGACATAGATGAAAATAATCTAATAAATTCATTAAAACTCTTTAAGAGAAACATCCCTTTTACTTTGAAATTATTTAAAAGCCGCACAATTATAAAAGAAAACATTTCTTATGAAAATAACCTTGTAAGCTTGTAAGGGATGCTTCAAAATTTTAATGTGTCATAACGGTAGAAAATATACACTTGCGCCGTATAAGTTAAAAAATATTATTTCCTTAATTTGTCGAAAAGGGTCATAAAGTACCTCATTTGGAAAATGATGGAAACATTCCTTTAAAAATGTTTTATAAAAATTCAAACATGGGTAAAACTACTTTAAACAATTTTTTATAGTATTTTTAATTATATTTTAAGAAACATGGACATGGATGATAAATATGTCCAAATAGATGATTACGTATAAATAACCTCGGATAATAATGAGATTGTGAAATTAAATCTTACCGTGTACTTTCCTTTATTTAATAGTGTTTTAACCTCATGTATAATGGTTAAAACATGTTATTAAATTATACCAATACCATATCCATTTTTATGATATCGTATATGATCCTCTTATATCATTTTGTTAATAATATTTCAGTATTACCATTGTTTCGGGTGTTGACTGATTCGTTTTCCTATGCATGTTTTGTTGTGTAAGTTATTTTTGTTATGAATAGTATGTATTTTATTTATATCTATAATTATATTAATTTCATAATTATTATTTTTACTCATCATATAAATTTTATAATCATTCTTTAATGGTTAATGTGGAGAATGAATCTCACTGTGTCGTGGAGACGGTAGGTCGTACGTACGCACAAGCGACAGTATCATTCCCTTAATAGTTAAATGGTATGAAATTGTATGCTATATTAATTATAAAGAATCATTATCATGTTATATTTATTATTTATTTCCATTATACTCATCATTATACTCATCCAAGTAAATTAGGGTTGAATAATAAATTACACCACGGCGTGGAGATGGTAAGCCATACGTATGCACGTATGGAATATTATTATTTGTAGGATGGATAAATGGATATTACATAATTATAATAACATCCTAGAATGTATATTATACTGTATTTATTACTTTGGTATGGAAAAAACTTATAAATATGAAGTATAATAAGAAAAGAAATTGAATGGAATTGGTAAAATAATTACCTCTTATTTGTGCATCTCCTTTTTATTTACACAAAGGACTCCTTATGATGGATTTATGCAAAAATTATGTCCTCTATAATTAATTTAGGGAATTTTGGAGGACAATTGTGCAAGTATTTTCTGAGCCAAATGGATTTATACCTGAAACTTATTTTTTTTTATTAAGAAAACACTTTTGAGGGAAAAGTGAGAAACCGAAAGATTCAGCATACAACAAAAACATCCAAGCAGAAAACTAGAAACAGACCCAACCAAGCAAAGATAACACTACCAACCCCAATGCAGGACCACTCGGTGATCCCATGCAAGCATGGTCCCTCCCGAAGGCAAAGCCCTCCCTCAAATTCAACCAAGTCCCAAATGGCCTGCAAAGTGGACAGAGGTGTACTCCAGCCCATCGGAACCAGTCCGGCCTTCATACTTTCCCACACACATCAACAGAGATTTCAGAATCATTGATAAACAATTTGATTCTGCCAGAGCCCATATCCCTAAAAAGCTTCCACGATAAGAAGAATACCTGGTAGTGTGGTTCCTCCCTTAGCAGATCTTCAAGTGCAGAGGTCATCTTGTTCCATACCTGGATATACTCCTCAAGTTTGATCACCCCCTTGTTGAAGCCGCCAACCAGAATCATATCTTGTTTGTCAACCCATTTATATTGCTCCTCATTGAGATTCACGTCAAAGGTCCGACCCATAATCCTAGCTGCATCCTCCTCCGAAGCATTGAGATATAGAACCTGCTCTTCCACCTTCTCATCTGAGGACAATATCAAGTCCAAGGATGGGTCAGACTTACCAGATGAAGTTGAATGACATCCAACCCCGCTGCCCATCTCCTTGGCCACTGCCCTTTTAGCTGACCGAGTCTTCATAGGAGGTGGCAGGGAGGAGTAGTTCTTCTTACCCCTCCTCCTCTTGTCACTCCTATTGCTCTTCAGACCTTGTTCTCCTTCAGAATAGACTTTACTGACCTCCAGGGGTTCTTCATGGGGCTCCTCTTGGTGCTCTACCACAGCAAGACTGGCAAATCTGTTGCTCAGATTGACCGGAGTTCGAGTTGGAGAAACTGCTCCCCCTGCCTGAGAGCCCGAGTCTGGTCCCCCTATTTCCTCAACACTGATTAGGAGAGGTGTTTCCAAGACCTCCTCCTGCATAAAACCAGGTTCGTCCTCCTCCATCCCCTCCTGAGAAACATGTTCTGCCCTGCCAACATTGAGCAGACCTTCCTCCGACCGCTTATTCCCCGCACCAGCCTCCATGGAGCAGCTGGGCAACCATCCTTCTCTGTTAACCACACTATCCAACAAGTTGATTGCCGTGTTCAGAGTTGGGCTCACTGACTCACCGGGGTTGTGTGCTGTCTCGAGACCCCTTCCCATATACTGGCAAGCAGTATCCAGGTTCACCACCTCGGAGTGTCCAGTTTCCCTCCTGCACTTCCCAACAGAATCCGAAGGTAAATCTGCAGCATCCTCAGGTAAAGGAGCCTTCCATTTGAACTTATCCAATCCAACCTCCTCCTGAGATGCCCCCAGCCCCATTGGGACCTTGACCTCACTTGACTTAAGAGGATCCAAGTCAGCGTGAGGCCGGCCTGCAAGGGTGACCTGGGCACTGCTATTTCCAGCATTAGTGTTGATCACACCACCCCTCAGAGGTGCAACTGTGGACACATCTGCAGTAAGGAAGCCCATTCTCATCATACTACAATCCCCTGCCTCTTGCACAGGAAGAACCTCCTCGGTCAGCTGCCGTGGTTGAGGGTCTTGGGTTCTGTTCTCGACACCCATGACCTGCTGCTCTGAGATCAAAAACTCGCATTCCACTGGTTCCTTCCCCTTTCCATTGCCCACTAATGAGTTCGCATCCTGCCCACCCTTCTACCAAACACCCCTGGAATGGGAGTTACCTCTCCTACCCTCCATCGAAGACGATCCCTGCCGGCACGCATCCGAGATATGCCCCAGCCTCCTACAGGTAGAACAGAAGTTGGTCCATCCCTCATACACAACTTGCTGTTTACACCTGTATTCATCCCCAATTGTTATCCAGACAAAATCGAAGGGAGCCTTTGATACATCCATCTCAACAAAAACCCTCGGATAGACTGGGTGACACACTGCCTCTGTTCGGCTATCCGAACAAAGATATCTTCCGACGAGATTTCCGAGCATCCTTATGATTGCAGGATTTTGAAATGGTAAAGGAAGATGAGGGAAACTAACCCAAATCGCAGCCGACGGCGGGTCACGGTTCATGTGGAAGTCAAACGACCAATGGAATAAGAAGAAACGGCAACCATTGCAACTCCGGGGCGCCCTAGACCAGGCACGGATAAGATCTTCCTCAGAGGAGAAGCGGATCATGATATGCCTATAATCGAGCAAACCAACAGTTGCCCGCTCCTGGAGACCCCAAGCATTGAAAACGAACCTGTCGAAGGAATCAATTGATGGTCGTCTCTGCTTGAACCGAGCAACAAGGGTGAGCTTCAGAAGAGCGGTATATTCTGTGAACTCTGAGTTCGAAATGGGGAGATTCGGGAAACCCTCAACGAGTTCTGGAGCCTTCGGGCATAACTCAATTTGCGGAAAAGCAGGTAGAAGGTCGGGATTTGAGAAGGGGCGGAACGAAGGAGATTGAATACCCGGGAGAGATCCCTCCCCCACGAGGGGGGGAGGGATCTTTGCGGCCGCCGTCTTCGTCACCGAAGAAGGCGAGACAGCCTAGGGTTCCCTTCTCGGCCGCCTCCAACCTCTAAGCCAAATGGATTTAGAGGTGTGAATAAAATAAAAGGAGAGGTTCCCTTTTATAAGAGAGGGGAGGGGCACTAATAGAGTTAATATTTTCAATATTATTAATATTTTTTCAATGATTTAATCCCTCTAAATTATTCAATTTGATTTTATTTTCATCATTTATATGTTTTTGGTGTATTTTGGGCTTAAATGAGAAAAAGGGGTAATTCCTTAAAATTGACAGTTTTATATAGCTTCTATTTTTCAGGAATAACTTTTAAAATATTGGTCCAATTGAAGTGAATTTTTTTTGTGGGCTTATTACATTTGTCTTCTGGACCAAGACCCAATTTGAAACCCAATGGTACATAAAAATCAATCAAGTAGAGAACTCAGTCTAGTTGACAAAATGGACCCCATCGTATTAAATCAACAATATCTATTTCATACGACCATAGAATGAGGTGATTCCAGCTGGTTTAGATAGAGAACATCCAAAGGACTGTTCAAAATAAATTTGATAAAATATAAACCTCATCAAGGCATATTTTTGGCTCATCCAGGTGGAGTGGGTGAAACAGTTTTTGGCGTCCAGAAAAGTAATGGTCATTGATTCGGCCATATCTTTCTTTACACTTGTCCAATGACTCTCAAATTTTGAGGGTAGATATCCAACTTCATTTCCAAAATTCTATAAGAAGGGATATTAATGAGTTTCATCCAGCTGGTGGGAATAATAGAGGAAAACTTCTAGAGGACAGATTCTGGAGGATCAAATTTCTGTTCTTTCTTTTCTTTGTTTTACACTTATTAGTATTGTAATGTATTATTCTTTCCCCTTATTCACAATTACCCTTACCATGGTGGGGTAAACTTTTGTGTTATTGGTGAAGGATAGGTTTTCCATTTTGTAACCCTTGATTTCATGCACTATATGTTTTAAAATCCTTTCTCTCTTCTGCGAAATCGATTTCAATTTCTTATAATGGTTTTTATTACCATGTACGATTGTATTTTGATTTTAGATTCTGTTATTGTTATTACTTTGGTTAATGATTAATTTCTCCCTCCATTAGGTTCTGGTCTATATATGATGGAATAGATCAGGACTTATTGGTGAAGTACTTGGCGATCGTCGGTACGTGTGAGAGGTGTATTTCATATTCTTGATTGTTTGGGATAAACAAGGCTCGATTGGGCATTGCCTAAGCTAATTAAGGGTATTATATACAACTATATCACATATTGGAAGGATATTATACCAAGATAAGAATTTTTTAAGGTTTATTCTTACCATTACTGTTTGACCAATGGAGTGAGATGAAACGATTGAGGAATATCACTTTTATTGATTTAGTAGAAGAGAATTGGATAAATTGGAACTATGATAGAATTAAAAATGGAGAACCAACTCTGACCTAATCACCCTTATCATATAATAGTTTCAATTACTTGTTTTATTAATTTGTTCTCAATCATTTTCTTAAACCACTTTCCTTTGTTAATTTTCACTATTGTCTTTTCAAAATCAATCAATTTCTAAAAACAACCTCACTTCTTTCTCTTATTTAAAGGTGACCGCTTAATTTTTGTGCACTCCTCTCTGAAGAAAACCTAGGATAACCACTCTACTACATTTTAACTTAGGTAATATTTGTTTTTGTCACACCCCACGACAGGCATGTGTCAGGCGCTTTTGGAAACTCTAAAATTATTAAATTGTTATAAATTGATTTTAGGTTATAAATAGCTCCAAAGTTAGTTATTTAGAGTTTAATATGATTATGGGTCTAAATCCTCACAACCAATTATTTTTAGACAATTTTAGGTCACAAAATTAACCATATCGTTTTGGTTTAACCATTAGTTAAACAGTCTAACTCTTACCATGTCTACTTACCTTTTTATACTATAGGGTTAATATAGTTACTATAAAATGCCAAAAGAATCCCAATTGGATCATTAATGATATATTTAACACTATCCTAGTGAGTTGGATGAACCTAATATTTTTATAAATTTTATAAAATTTAATAAAATATTATTTATTTTAAAGTATCATTTATGTCAATTTTGATACTATTCAATATTTTCATTTTCAAAAATATAAAACCATCATGATAACTTCAAAAAAATACTTCAAATATGCCACTAACATGTCTTTATTATCTATAAAATTCGTTTATGTCATTAATTAAGTCAAATTATATTTATTTTAATATTTTTAATATCGTTTATTTGGTATTTCTATTAATAAAATAATTTTTTGTTTCACTATTGTGTCATCATTAATGGTAAATATTTAATATCTAAAAATTATAAATAAATTACTATTATGTATATAATTATTTTACCTTTCTAAATAATAATTATAGTTAACAATATCACTTATATAACCTAATATTAAAAATGATATAGTTATTAAAATTTGAATATGACATTTTTAACTCTTCTTTAAATAAAATATAATAAATTTCCTAATCTAACAAAAGTGGCTTAAAAAGGATCATATTTTCTAAATAAGATTTATTTTGGTCTAAAAACACTTATTCAATGAAATTAAGACAGGTTTTATGGTAATATTATATTATTATAATATTATTTTTACCTTTAATTACCCTATTTACCTTTAACCGTGGTAAATAAAATATAAAATTTATTATTCACCAAAAAATATTTTGATCCTATTAGACCAAATTTTTCATACTTATTATAACCATGTATGTCCATTTTTTAAAATTTAATTTACAAAAGCGGTAAAATTGTGTTTAATTCAAATCTCGTAGATGTGGCTAGAAGGCGAGTAAAATAGATGTTCAAATAAATTTTTATACCTAATTATATTATAAAATGATTCTAATGAACTATATCATATTAATATATGTATTATTTATCTATTGTGACTTTAAAATAAATTTATAGTAAAATAATTATTTAAATGAAAAAGTCATTTTTTAACAACAATGTAGTATTTTTCAATATTATTCAAAAAATGAAAGTTTTCATAAAAATAAAAAAAAATCTAACCTAAGATAATTTTGAAGTTTCAAATTCAAAAATGAAGTCTATTTTGAAAAATAAAATTTATAAATTTCATAATTTGGTTAATACTATTCATGACCTCGTTTTAAACAGCTAGTTTGATAGGTTATGGTGCGTTCGAACTCGATTTGTGTGCAGTGAAATCTATTAAATTATTTAATAATAAGCATATTGTGGAAGCTTGGGATGTTACATTCTTACCTCATCCAAATAATTTCATCCTAAAAATTTCTATAATATCACGTCATAAAAATATTCAGGTGGTTCTTCATTATAAGTTCCTCAGGCTCCCATGTCGCCTCTTCCATTTTATGGTTTCTCCAAAGAAATTTTACCAGATGAGTTGTCTGATTTCTCAACACTTGTTCTCTAATATCAAGAACCTTGATAGAAACTTCACAGTAAGATAGATCACGTTACAATTATATTTCTTCTTAGGTGAGTACATATGTTGGGTCTGGAATGTATTTCCTTAATAGTGATACGTGGAACACATCATGAACTTTAGATAGACTTGGTGGCATTGCCAAATGGTATGTTATAGCTCCAATTCATTCTAGAATTTCAAAAGGTTTGATATACCTAAGAATTAATTTTCTCTTCTTACCAAATCATATAACACCTTCCATGGATATACCTTTAAGAAAACATGATCTCCCACTTGAAATTCTAAATCCTTCCTTCGGTTATCATCATAGCACTTTTTTACTACTTCGATCTATTTTGATATGGGTCTGAATAGTATTTACCTTTTCCATCATTTCCTTAAAAAGTTTTGGGCCTACGAGTTTTCTTTCACCAACATCATCCCAACAAGTCGTTGTACGACATCTCTTTCCATATAACGCTTCATATGGTGCCATCTGAATACTTGAATGGAAGCTATTGTTATAGGAAAATTATAATAGAGATAAATACTGATCCCACATACCTTGAAAGTCAAGTGAGAAAGATATAAACATGACTTCTACTGTTTGAATAGTCTTTTTTGATTTTCCATCATTTTGAGGGTGGTAGGCATTGCTCAAATGAAGCGCGGTATCTAAGGCCTTCTGAAGACTTTTCAAGAATTGTGATGCACAATGGAGATCACGATCAGAAAAAATAGATAGGGGTACACCATAAAGTCTTAAAACTTTATAAATATATATTCTTGTTAAATGTTCAAGTGGTAAATCTTCTCTTATAGAAATAAAATGTGCTAATTTGGTAAGACGATCAACAATAATTCATATCACATCATTTATTCTAGGAGCATTTGGTATCCCCATGAAAAAGTTCATCATAATATCATCCCATTTCCTCATAGGTATAGGAAAAGGTTGCATGAATACTCTATAATATTATCTTCTATCCTTGACCTGTTGATAAACCAAACATATCGACACATAATCATCAATATCCCTCTTCATGTTGTCCCATAACAAATGCTCCATCAAATCTCTATACATATTAGTTCCACCAGGGTGTATTGAGAAATTGGATCTATAAGCATCATCCAATAATTCCCTTTTTTGATCAGGTATAGTGGGAACACAAAGTCTCTTCCTAAATTTCAAAATCCCATCTTCATAAATGAAGTCGATCAATATCCCATCAATCATAGCTTTAATTTTATTTTTAAAATCATCATCATTAGACAGAGAAATTTGTATCCTTTCCAGTACATATGTTTTGTCAAGAATTTTAAAAAGTTGTGATGTTTCACCTTCCATAACAATTCCCATATCCATATTTACTTGATCCATGAACATAGGATCTTTTTCAACTATCATTTTGTTTAGAAATCCATGGTCCTTTCTAATCAAAGCATATGGTACATTATTTTCCTTCTATGTGTGGTAGTGTATTGTGAAATAATAATCTCTGAGTAGATCAAGTCATCTCTTTTGTCTCATTTTGAGTTCTTTCTATGAGAAAATATATTTCAAACTCTTGTGATCTGTATATATCTCACATATTTAACTGTAGAGATAGTGTCTCCATATATTGATAGAAAATATTACTGCTGCTAACTCAAGATCATGATTTGGGTAGTTTTGTTCATGATTTTTTAATTTCCATGATGCATAAGCAATAACTCTATCATTCTGCATAAGGAAACCACCAATTTCTTTCCTTGATGCATTACTACAAATCAAAAACCCATCATTTCCAGATGGTAAATTCAAGATAGGAGCATTAAATAATATTCTCTTCAATTATTCAAAACATTCTTCAGACTCTTTTTTCCAAATTAATTAAACCCCTTTATGTGTGATCTTGGTTAATGGGTTTTCCAATCAGGAAAAATTCTAGATGAAATACCAAAGGTAACCTACTAAACCAATAAAAGTGTGTACCTCGGTTATACTCATCAGTGTTTTACATTCTTTTATTTCATTTTTTATATGTAGGATCAATAGAGATTCCATCCTTCGAGATAATATAGCCAAGAAAATAAATTTCCTGAAGTTGGAATTCACACTTACTAAACTTTCCATATAGATCATTTTTTCTAAGAGTCTTCAAAACAATCCAAAAGTGGTTCTCATGGTCTTTATAGCTTTTATATTATACCAATATATCATCAATAAATACTATTAAAAAATCATCAAGATATTCCTTAAACGCTATGTTTATTAGATCCATGAAAAACAGGTGCATTAGTCAGTCTGAATGGCATTACTGTAAACTCATAATGCCCATACCTAGTTCATAATGTTGTATTTGGAATATCTTCCTTATTTACACACAATTGATGATGTCCAGAAAGAAGGTCAATCTTAGAAAAATATTTAGCTCCATGAATTTTATCAAACAAATCATCAATGCGAGGAATCAGATATTTTTTCTTTATTTTAATAGCATTGCTTTCTCTATAGTCAATGCAAAGCCTCATTGATCCATCTTTCTTATTAACAAAAAGAACTAGGGATCCCCAAGAAGAAATAATAAGGAAAATAAATCCCTTATTACTCAACTCCTCTAGCTGTTTCTTCAACTCTACTAATTCCATTTTATCCATTCTATAGAGAGTCTTTGATACTGGTCTTGCATCGAGGATTAAATCAATACAAAACTCAACTTCACGCTCTGGGGGGTGTCTGGGTAAATCTTTAGGAAAAACGTCAATGTATTCCTTTACAATAGGTAAATACTCAATTTGAATATTTATTTCTTTATCTCTAGATTTTATTTCTTCTTCCTCCCGATGAATCTCATTCTTTAAAGCTATTGGGGGTGGATTTTGATAAGAATCAGGTGATGAAGTTTCTGCTCTAAAGATAATGGATTCTACATCTTCCTAACAAATCGTAACTTCATTATTCTTGCAATAAATTTTTATATCATATTTTGATATCCAATCCATACTGAGGATTATATAAAATTAGAACATAGGTATAATGATAAAGTTAGCAGATAAAGAATGTTTATATGCCATAATGGGAACTACTTAACATATTTTTTTTGCAATGAGACTTCCCTTAGGGGTTTTGACTGAAAAATCCCTTGTTAATGTGAATTGGAAATATCTAATTTTAAAATAAAATTGGGAAGATATAAAGGAATGGAAGGTTCTAGAATCAAATAAATATTTTTCTAAATTTGAGGAAATGATTAAAGTACCTTCCACCATATCATTAGGAACTTCAACCTCAGTAGTTGTGATTATAAAAGCTTGGCATTTCTCCCTTGGCCTCTTTTGGGGAAAGTTTCCTTGAAAACTAGTATGATCATTTGCATAATGTCCCAAATCTTTACAATTCTAGCATTGAACATTGGTATATTCTTTATTTCCCTTTCAATTTCGATCTTGGTGGCCTTTTTCTCCACACTTGTAACAAACTCTCATCCCCTTTAAGAAGTACCAGGGTGTTTCTTCCCACAATTACTACAGGGTGGAATGTCATATTTTCCCTTCATCCACTTAGTTCCTTTTCTATAGTGTTCAACGACCCTCTTCTTATCTTGATTTACTTTAAAGTCATAATACTTATAGAATTACTTTTCTATATTAATAGCACATAATACTATATCATCGTATGATGAGAAAGATTGTGAGACCAATGCCCATTATAGGAATAGTTTTAAAACATCAATTAATCAATCAATATTACTTCTTGGGTTACTGTGTAGTCTATAGCATGTGTTACTAACCTTGGGAAGTTATATTCATATTTTTCAATATTATCATCCTCCTTATTCCTCAGACTCAAAAATTTCCTCTCCATAGCCGCTCGTATAGCATGATGAAAGTATTTTTCTAGGAATAGTTCTTTAAATTCCATCCATTCTATATTTTATACCACTTCATCCTACTTTATGTTTTAAATTAATGACCACCATTGATCTGCATCTTCTAATATACGATAGACTTCCATAATAACTTTTTTCCTTTCATTACTCCCTAAAGAAAGAAATATTTTCTCTAAGGAACTTATCCATTGATCAGCTACAAATGGATTTGCAGTATCATTGAATGTTAGAGGTTGTTGTATCATGAAGCGATCTAACATTGATCCACCACATTGTGGATCAGGGTGCTCTATATAGGTAAGTTTATTGTTCATAACCTGATCTAGCTATCCCAGTATAGTTATAAGTTGTTCAGTGCCAGTTGTATCACCAACACCACTATCATTATCTTATATAGGAGATAAATCCATGCATGGATTACATGTATTGATATGGTTTTTGTTCCTTCCACTAGACTCCATTTCTAAACAATGGCATACACTATATTAGGTTATGAATCATAATGTATAATTCCAAACTAGTAAAATATTTAACATAAATTGAAACATTTATGCATATCTAATCCATAATCATAAAAATTGTTTCTTTAGGGACACATTTACTCATAAATCCTTCATAATGGTTTATAAAGAAAATGTAAATTATCCTAAGAATATCCTATGGGAGTATCAAACCAAGTGTGCAGTAAGGCACATTGTCTTGTACCAGGTTACCCCGAGTCAAGTACAGAACACCTTGTCAGAGTTTTTACTCTTAGGTACATCTGTTCCAGAACCATGTCCACTTGTAGTATCCAGACAGGGATGCAGTTTCTATAAATACCCATATAATATCTACATTACCAATGTTTTAGGATGTTCTTATATACTTATCCTCAAATTCTATCTTAAGGTAGTGTCCCCTAATTAAAGTCTTTTCTAAATCTAGTTTCCAAGGTTTGTACTAAAATTCCTCTAATAACAACTGTAACACCCTGACCCTAGTTTCTAAAAGTTGTGCATTATTTTATTACATTGGAATGATCACAAGAAATCAAATCCTAAAGGACCGATCAGTTTAGTATCCTTGGAAAATATAGATACAAACATAAGTTTTACATTACATCTTGAAATGAAAAACAACATAGTTTCTTCTTTGAAAATAATCATATCCCTTAGATTATCCCTGAGGGTCAGTCATAATATAATTCTTCAAATCCTGGTGAAAAATGAAGCATAATAAAGGGGTGATCTCAAATACTTTGTAAGGATAAACAACATAGCAGAATCTGTCATAAACTTTTAAGGTAAGGTATAAAACGAAAACATAAGCCTTTTAAACAAAATATTCATCATAATATGGCAAGAATAATTCAAATAATTCCATTTAAACATTCACATGGATATTCTACTAGTCGAATAATCACATATAATATCAATAACTAATCTCATAATAAGGTAAATGCATAATATTGGACTTCATAACCATACTATCAAGGCCTTGTGCCTAGACTATACAGAACCATACCATCAAGGCCTCATTCCAAGACACTGGTTTTTTTCATGAGACCTGCTGATGCATCGAGGGGCTATAGTGGGTCCCACCCGTCACTTACTAAGTCCAATACATTCCTCATATGAAAAGGGTGAAACATAACATAAACATTCATATTAAAACTAGCATACGAAATATTAATAATTTAACCATAAACCATGAATGGTATAAAAATATCACATCCATAGTCAAACATATCATAAAATCTTTAATACAATATAGAATATTGTATCATAGTAAATCCACCTCAATAAAGCATAAAATCCAAAAAATGATGTTGACATAGATAAAAATAATCTAATAAATTCATTAAAACTCTTTGAGAGAAACATGCCTTTTACTTTGAAATTATTTAAAAGCCACACAATTATAAAAGAAAAAAAATTCTTATGAAAATAACCTTGTAATATTGTAAGGGAAGCTTCAAAATGGTAAGGCGTCATAATGGTGGAAAATAACCTCTTGCACTATATAAGTTAAAAAATATTCTTTCCTTAATTTGTCGAAAAGGGTTATAAAGTACCTTATTTGGAAAACGACAGAAAGATTCCTTTCAAATATTTTATAAAAATTAAAACATGGGTAAAATGACTTTAAAAAAATTATCGATAATATTTTGAATTATATTTTAATAAACATGCACATGGATGATAAAGATGTCCAAATAGATAATTACGTATAAATAACCTCAGATAATAATGAGATTGTGAAATTAACCCTTACCTTGTACTTTCCATTAGTAGAGGGTGTGTTAACCTACTGTAAAATGGTTAAAACGTTTTATTAAATTATAACAAGACCATATCCATATTTAGGATATCATATATTATCCTCTTATATCATTTTGTTAATAATATTTTTGTATTACCGTCGTTTTGGGTGTTAACTGCTGTGTTTTCCTATGCATGTTTTGTTCTGTAAGTCATATTTTTTATGAATAGGATGTATTTTATTCATATACAAAATGATATTAAGTTCATAATTATTATTTT
This sequence comes from Viscum album, assembly GCA_963277665.1. NCBI lineage: Eukaryota > Viridiplantae > Streptophyta > Magnoliopsida > Santalales > Viscaceae > Viscum > Viscum album. Next base: position 533,057,358 of record OY728146.1, read on the forward strand.
TACTCATCATATAAATTTTATAATCATTATTTAATGGTTAATGTGGAGAATGAATCTCACCATGTCATGGAGACGGTAGGCCGTACGTACGCACGAGCAACGATATCATTCCCTTAATGGTAAAATGGTAAGAAATTGGATTTTATATTAATTATATAGAATAATTATATTATTATATTAATTATATAGAATAATTATATTATTATATTAATTATTTATGTCCATTATAATCATCATTATACCCTTCAAAATAAAGTAGTGTTGAATAAAAAATTACGTCATGGCGTGGAGACGGTAAGTCGTACGTACGCATGCATAGAGATATTATTATTCGTGGGATAGATAAATGGCGGAATATGTTTGTTCCATAATTATAATGAAATCACATCATATATATTATGTTTGATTTATTAATTTTTTAAGTAAACAATGTAGTAAGTGTAAGTAGAAGAAGATAATAAATTGAATGTAATTGGTAAAACAATTACCCCTTCTTCGAGCATCTCTTTTCAATTTGCACAAAAGGACTCCTTGGGATGGATTTCTTCCCAAAGTATGGCTTATAGAATTAATTAAGGGAAGTTGTGAGGATAATTGGGAAGTATTTTTTCTAGTAAAATGGATTTATATGTTTGAATAAAAGAGAAGGATAGGTGCCCTTTTATAAGAGAGGGGAGGGGCACTTTTGGAAACTCCAAAACTATTAAATTATTATAAATTTAATTTTGGTTTAAAATAGCTCTGAAGTGAGTTATTTATATGATAATATGAGTATTGATCTAAATCCTCAAAACCAATTATTTTTAGACAATTTTAGTCCACAAAAGTAACCTTATCTTTCGTGATTAACCCTTAGTTAAATAGTTTAGCCTTTACCGTGTCTATTTGTCTGTTTATACTATAGGGATAATATAGTTACTATAAAAATAAAAAATAACCCCAATTGGATAATTAAGGATATATTTAAAACTATAATATTTATCTGTCTGAATCTTATATTTTTATGAATTTTAGAACATTTAATAAAATATTATTTATTTTAAATTATCATTTATGTTAGTTTTGATACTATTCAATATTTTCATTTTTAAAAATATCAAACCATCATGATAACTTAGAAACATTACTTAAAATATGTCAATAATATGTATATGTTATCTATAGAATTATTTTCTGTCATTAATTAAGTGAAATTATATTTATTTTAATATTTTTAATGTCTTTTATTTGGTATTTCTATTAATAAAATAATTTTTGTTTCACCATTGTATCATCATTAATGGTAATTATTTAATCTATAAAAATTATAAATAAATTAATATGATGTATATAATTATTTTATATTTCTAAATAATACTTATAGTCAACCATATCACTTATATAACCTAATATTAAAAATTATATAGTTATTAAAATTTGAATATGACATTTTTAACTCTTCTTTAAATAAAATATAATAAATGTCCTAATCTAACACAAGTGGCTTAAAAAGGATCATATTTTAGACCTAAGCTTGATTTTGGTATGGAAACACTTATTCAATGAAATTAGGACAAGTGTTACGGTAATATTAAATTATTATAATATTATTTTTACCTTTAATTACTCTATTTACCATTAACTTTGGTAAATAAAATCCAAAATTTATTATTCACAAAAAAATATTTTGATCCTATTGGACCACATTTTTCATACTTACTAAAAACATGTATGTCCATTTTTTTAAATTTAATTCATAAAAGCGGTAAAATTACATTTAATGCAAATCTCGTAGATGTGGCTAGAAGGCGGGTAAAAGAGGTGTTCAAAAGTTCAATAAATTTTTATATCTAATTATATTATAAAATGATTCAAATGAACTATATTGGATTAATATATGTATTATTTATCTATTGTTACTTTAAAATAAATTTATAGGAAAATAATTATTTAAATAAAAAAGTTGGTTTTTAACAAAAATGCAGTATTTTTCACTATTAATCAAAAATTGAAAATATTTATAAAAATACCAAAAATTCACTCTAAGCTAATTTCAATGTTCCAAATTCAAAAATGGAGTCTATTTTGAAAAACAAAATATATAAATTTCATAGTTTGGTTAATATTATTCATAACCAATTTTTAAACGTCTAGTTTGATAGGTCATGGTGTGCTCGAAAGCGATATTGTGTGCCCCATAATCTATTAAATTATTTAAAAAGAAGCGTAACATGGAAGCTTGGGGTGTTGCACTTATTTTCACAAAAAATCATTATTTTAACAATTTAATACAAAATTGAAAATAGTTGTGAAATGTTCAATTAAAAATATTATTTTTTATATTAAAAATATAATAAAATATAAAAATTGATGTGGAAAAGTGCATTGAAAAACAACCACATAAAACTCCCCCACACTTAAATATTTGTTGGTACTCAAACAAATGAATGATTTTTGAATTTATAAAATTTAAGCAAAATTTTTAACAGTGAGTCAAAAAATGAAGCATGTCTAGATTTTTAAAAACAGAGGCACTAAATCAGAGGTGGGTTAAGTTTTTCAAATAATGCTTTCACAGAAGGTCCTACATAGATTCAAAAACACACTGAAAATAAAGGAAAACATATATTCATTCACTTTCAAATATGTCATGCCTCCTATATGAAGTCACTAACTTCCCTAATTCAATTCTAATTAAAGTTTAGACTCTAAGAGTGACGACAGGTTAGATCAAGTGGAATTAAAACCTTAACAAAAGGCATATTCAATTTTAACTTTCTCTGAGGTTCTAAAAAATTTCATTTTTAAAAAAGATAATATTATTGATACAACTCAAATGATCTTAATACAATCCAATTGTCATGTTCTTCATCTGAGTTCAAAATCCCCATCACCTTATTGAACTTAGTTTTGACTACTAAGCACTTTCTTATTATCTTTTCTTTTTTTAAATGTTACCCATCCATGTATGTTCATAGAACTATTCAAAAGAAATTATTGATATGTAAATAGGGATAACATACACACCCAGTGCCTATATTATCATATGTTCACTATGGGATCCCATTTTCCCATTTTACACCTATTTCAAAGGACTTCTATGATTATCATATGAGTTGGATACCTAATGTTGTTATTTTTTATTAAAATATGAGTCTTATATGTTCGAGTTCAAAGATCCAGTTTCCTAAAGTCATGATCATAATTCCACAAAAATCTATCCTATGTCACTCTCTTTCTTATTTCCCAAACAGAATATCCACAATGATAGTGTACAACTCCACTAAACAATCATACATTCCCAAAAAATTCAGAAATCAGTGCAACCCTCAACAATCAGCAAGTTGTTATCCTCTAGGTAGGAAATAATTGTGTGCATATGGAATACAAAAGAACCTCAAGTTGTAAAAGAAGTTGAAATTTTTTTAATGAATTTGAAAATTTATGAAAAAAATTGAATATTTTTTTGAAAAAAAAAATCAAGGGAGTAATTTATGTGTCCAGAACTGAAAGCGTATCTTAACATAGAAATACCCCTCTCCCCTACTCTTAAAACTCAACAATGTCCACATTATTTAATGCTAATATGGGAGACAATTTATTTTAAAATATATGGAAAACTAAAAAATTAATTGATTGTTAAGTGGTAGTAGGGAAGTTCAAAATTTTGTTTACCACACAAAAAGAAAAATAAAGAAACAAAAAACATAAACAAGAGAAACCCCACAGGCCACCACCAAAAAATCAAGTGCAATGATTTTTTTTAGAAAAGTTCATGCTGTGAAATTTTTATAGTGGAAAAAATATTTTTCATTGAATTTAAAACAGTAGAATGATGATCAATATTGTATAGTATAATTAAAATGAAATTTAATGTAATGGGTTAAAGTAGGGTATAATAATTCAACTCAACAAAATTTTCAACACCCTAGATTATTGCAGGCTAATAAATCATTTCAAGAAATAGATTCAAAAAATTTACAATAAATAAGGGGAACTCTCCCACGCTTAGCTCCTAGAAACATGGAGTTAAAATAATTTAAATTATAGAATTGGAACAATCACTCCCCTGATGTTGAAACTTTTTCTTCATTTTCTCAATGAATCCTCCTCATGTTTGATTTGTGTAGGAACTCTGACTACACCATTAAAGTACCTACAAGATGTAAAAAATCAACATTAGTCTTTATAATTCAAAACTCAAAGTAAAATGCCACCAAATAATGAGTTAGGGAGTTTTGATCCTAGAAATTTTAGTGAGTTGGTTCCTTTCACCTTGACTGACTTCCATGTAGAATTTACTGCCTCATTATTATCATACTAAGACAAAAAAAATAGAAATAATAAATAAACAAAATCAGGAAATTAAAAAGTATAATCTTGGGATAACCCCCCAAGAGGTGTTTTATTTTGACTATCTACAGTTGGACAGTCAGTGGATCAACCCCAGTTTGATGGAAGTTGTGGATTCTTTCTTAAGAACTACCAGATGTGATTCTTTCCAACTTCAGAGTTATTACATATTTGGTCTACCCATTGTGCAGAATCATGAAATTGCTTCTCCTTTTAATTGGACAACTTGTAGATTACTATATCTATAAATAAAGTGTAGGGGAAATTTCCCCCATCTACAGCTTGAGGGTTGGTGTATATAGGTGGTAAGACTTCAGCACTAGGATGAGACTTGTCTTTTAGTTTAGAATGAACAAGAAATAATTCATTGAAATCTAAAATAGTTTCATTATACTACTCTATACCTATGCACATATTTATAAATTCCTCTTCGACATCAAATACCAAACTAGAATTTTCATATAGATATGGGAGTTTCAGCAGTTCCTTGGTAAGTGAAACCTCGTGTTCCTCTTGACTCTCCAGGTAATCACCAAACCGAGCATAATCCTCAATACCTGAAAAGGTAACAACACAATCTAAATCAGCTTCAATGTAATACAATTCAAATTTAAAAACAAAATATTCTTCCAAAAAATTGTCAACTCTCTGAAGTAGTACATCTTGTTCCTCCTAGTTGAACAATGATCCTGAAAGTATGGTTGGGTCAAGATTGAGGTAGTAAAACTCCTCCGACCTATCTTCAAAACACACCACCTCTAGTGTGGTGTCCTCCAAGGAAAGTTATAGTATATCTAATGCCGGTGTGACCTGTAGAGACAATGAAAAATCATTAGAAAGTTCAGTGCAACAAAAAACATCAAATGAAGTGCTAGAAATAAATTGATCTTCCATATTGTTCCCAGCTTCTTCAATGTATTCATATCCTATCTCATATAATCACCTGAAGTAGTATTTTTAATGTATCTCTTTAATTTACAATAGTAAATCAGATGGTATTTGAAACTCAAAAATAGGCATTTACATCTTCTAATTTCTTCTTCTTTTCACCTTTCTCTAAAGTTGTTTTCCAGAAGGTGCAAATTCAGTGGGTTATTAGAGTATTACCTTTCTCTTTTGATCCTATTGAGCTAGGTGAGTGGATCTAAATAATTATATGATCATATTTTTTTCTAAAAAATCATTCTTTTAAGGTTCATTCCCCTCTTTACCCTTTTTAAATTAGTTGAATTTATATGCATACTATTTTTTAGTTTGATGAGACATGGCCTCTATAGCATCTAAGAGATCTCCTACTATTCATATTTGTAACCAAAATTGGAATAATGATATATCCTTGTAAATTTATTGCACATCATAAAAATCAAGAATATCATAATAAAAAGAAAATAGAGTATAAATTTTATTGTTGTTTTTTATTTTTTTATTTTTTTTTGAAATAAAAAATGAAAACCACTTAGGAAAACATTGATTCCCTAGCAACAGCACCAAAATTTGACCATGATGTCATTAGACTCACAAAAATTTAAAATTTATATAACCTTTTTACACTAGTGCTATGGTAATAAGGGTCTAACTATAGTGAAGGAATAAATATGTGCAGGCCAAACAAAACTAAAACTAGAAAAAAAATAACAAAAAAACTAAAAGGTGGGCAGTGAAATGGGAGGCCATGGTTGAAAGTGAATTGTGAAATGGTTTGATGTAGTGGAGGAAGGATGAGGTTCTGTCAGTGAATCGGGAGTGGAAGAAAGAGGAAATAGTGGGTGCATTATGTTTCTAGTGGTGACTCATGTGTTAGTGTTAGAGGTATCTAGTTGTGACTCAATTAAGCCACTACTGGAGGTGTGGAGGTGGGTTGATGGAAAAGGAGGAATCACTATTGGAATTTCAATCAATGGGTATAGGAATCACCATTAGAAAATTCCAATGATGGGTGGTAGATGACGGTGGTAGGAAGGAGATCATGATAGTGACTCCTTTGAGCCACCACTCTCTATTTTAGATGGTGACTCTTGCTGTCAGGTAGTAGTTGAACAAAAAACCAAGAAAAGGTAAATAAAACTTATTAAATACATTTTAATATTTCAAAACAACAAAACAAATTATAATAAAAATTAAAACAAATAAAAAAATAATTAACTTCAAATTAAAATAATGAATAAATTAAGTTAATTAATTTGAAACAAGAGTAAATTATTTTAAACACAATTGAAATAATGATATAATTTAATTAATGAATTAAATGAAAGTAAAATAACAAAATAAATTAATAACATAAAAAAATAAAAAAAAATTAAATAAAAATATTATTTAAAAATAAGAATGGTCAATTAAATAAAAAAAATTAATCCAATAAAATAATAAATTTGAAAAACGAAAAACAATTAAATAATGAAAAAATTAAAAGAATGAAAAATTATAACTTAAAAAAGTATAAAAAATGAATGTTAAATATAATTACTTAATTAATTATAAAATATTCAAAAACAACTAAAAAATCAATAAAATACTTATTTTCACAGAAAATCATTATTTTAACAATCAAATACAAAATTGACAACAATTGTGAATTATTCAATTAAAAACACTATTTTTATATTAAAAATAAAATAAAATACAAAAATTGATGTGGAAAAGTGCATTGAAAAAATCCACATCAAATTATTTATTAAAAAATTCTTTTAATCCCTTCCATATAAGCCTTGGTTGATTTTAGATTGGACTTCGAAATCCCACCATTAACATGAAAGATCCTCTATTATGTGCATTGTAAGCTTCACCTTTATATCAGCTAGGGTTCTAAGGAAATTAATGATCTAATTCGTTCTATTAATCCAAACTTCTTCCTTTTCAGGTTTTGAATCCCCCTAGAATATTGGTGGATTCAATTTCTAAAACTATAAATAATGATCTGAATGTTATGTTTCATAATTTTGATTTCCTTTATCAATAGCTTGAAATGCTTGGACAATTATTTGAAAAAGATATTGATTCACCTATGGTTCAGGTGCAAAAAACATTTTCTACAACCACTTCTTGTGGGTTTCAAGGTTGTCTAACCAGTGAAATTTCTCTATAAGGGGAATAAAGGACCAATTAGTGACCATTTAACTAGTAAAATTAAGGAATGGGATATTCTGAATCATCAAAAACAATAATCATTATAACCAAATTACAAGAACCATCAAACATAATATAGGAAATACTATCTTAGTGGGATGTCTCATTACTAATGGATGATACACTATACTCATTAGCTAAACCCATGACTATAAGGTGACAATACTTTCCTAGGTTTCTAAACAACCTTTTTGTACCTGAACCACCTTGGTAACTTGAATTCCATTATAAATAGTTCAGTTACATCTTTTTGTGCTATACATTTCATGTTCCAACATGACTTATCTCATTGCTTCCATTCCGAGTTGATGGACCAACCAAAATGATGCCATTTTTAACATCCTGACTATAACTATTGGCTTGGAAATATTTGAGGCTCCACTAAACTTAGGTGACATTCCCTAGACACCAAAGGATGGAAATAAATTAAAAGGTATTAACAAATAATTGGGGGTGATTTTCTCTTAAAAACTTTCAAAAGGTAATAAAAATAACCAAACTAAAACTATATGATGCATAAAATGTAAAAATACAACTCAAAAAGGATACCAATAACCAAAAATATCAAATTAATAGAAAAAATTGAAATTAGATAGCCATACAAAACTAATAGATATCCTAACACAGAAACACTAATTTGGCATCACACAAACCACTACATCTGAGCATCTTTAAGCTCCAACCACCATCCAAATATTGTAGCATCATAATTCTCCACTAGAGAAATAATAAACCTTTCCTTTACTTATGTCATGAAAAACAAAATCTTCATGCACACTAAGGTTCATATGTAGAGTGTGAGTATAAAACCCAGCATATAATCCCCAAGAGACTAACTCACTCCATGAGGACATAGATTATTCAGATCAGGGTTAAAAATATAAATAAAAAAACAAGATTAAATCCAAATTAGTTTACTATTTTAAATCAATTAAACTTAATCAATAGTAACAATTTACTTATTAATTCTACTTGGAAGACCCATCCCACATCATATAAACACACATACATGCATCCAACTAGGATAATTCCTAACTCATGAGAAGAATATTGTCCTTTTATTCAGGTCAACACTTAGTCATGAATCTAGGGTACCCTAATGGCACAGACCCCTTGTCCAAACCCAACTAGTCGTCTTTCAATTCAATATTTACTTATGAAATTCCATGTTAATTCCAAGGTCACACACCCATTAATTTATTAAAATCAATTAATCTTTTAAAATAATTAATCAATGATCTTTCTTGTGTTAAACCAAAACCACAATTTAAAGCCATGTTAAAAAGAAGTTTATTTTTTAAAACCATTCAAAATCTATTATTTACAATTAATAAACTAAAATGGGATTTTCCAGCAACCTTTAAAAGGAAATCCAAGGTTCTTGGAATCATATAATAATAGGGTTGGTTATCAATAAAACAAAACAAGTTTTCATTTCAAAGAAAAATAAACCATTTTTAAATCTAATCCATAAATTTCTAGAATGAGTGGAGAGAAATAGAGAATACACCTACCTCTTATGATCATCAAAAATAAACAACAAGGAAGGCTCATTTGTGTCACTGATTACACAATATAGTTGGAACGAATAAGCTTTATTGGAGAGGTAAAGTTTATCTAGATATTTCTTCATTAAGTTCTAAATTGAGATCCAAATCAAGTATTATGATAATATATGTTAATATGGTGTGAAATAAATTGAAAATATAATTTAATACCCCCATAATCTCGCATGTGATATCCCTTTAAAACCCATAACTCCCTACCCCAAAAAAGAAACTCTAATTGGGAATTTAAAAACCATTTTTACTATCACCATGGCTTAGTAGTGTCTACCATGTACTTGGTGCCTTATATAACACCCCAACATGTGTAATTAGATATTTAGACTCTTTGTTCCCTTTATTTTTATTTTTGGAATCATTTCTGGTTCACAGTGTATTAAAAATAAGTTTTTGGGAATTATGGTACAAAAACTTTAGGACCACATTTCCTATGTGAAGCAGATTATGACACCACACCCCGTGAAGGGTGTGGTCTCAGGAATGTCCTATTGGTGGTTGCCTTATGAAACATGGTAAACAAGTCTTGCCAAATAAATGGTGGAGTTCATGGTCAAAAAAAATCTTAGAACCTAAGTCTAAGGAATATCTAGTTCCCATGGTCAATCTACAAGGAAAATCCATCATGCCATGGTAGGTAGAAACAAGGCTTGGTGGTAGGTTTTTTATCTTTTCAAAATGCTTGTTCGTCACGTGATATTTTGGGGGTGGTTACTCAAACCATGTGTGACCTTAATGAGAAGGATTATAATGCCTCTCTTGACCCATATTCCTTTTACTTAAATGATCATTCCTCGTCTATTATTTTGAATTCCAGATCTATCATTCTTGGAAGTATTTTTGAGAATCATCTTCTATATAAAATAATCATTAGGTGTTTCCCTTCTCTTGTAGTGTTCTTCTTATAAATATTGGATCATGACGACCAGATCTACTCATTCCCCATCACCAATTTCAAAGGCAACAAGTTTATCTTTATTGTAGAGGTAGGCCTCTCTATCATATATTTTATTTATTATCATGTCTTGTGTTCTTTTGTTTTCTTTTGCTTTTGATATATGAAATTGATTATTTGAAACCCATGAGAGGTGAAATTGATATTTTTTTCTATGAAATTGTTTTCAAAAAGGTATTTTCTTTAAAAACTAATTTAAATATTAAATAAATATTTGATGTAATGCCTCAAAGATGAATCAAAATGGAAAATATTTTTCAAGCATGAAAGTGGTGTGGATCACTATATAAAATGTTCTATGAAAATATAAGCATGAAAATGAAATGGATTTTCCTTAGAAAATGTTTATAAAATGTGAACTAGTTTACTTGAACATAATGGTGGTATAATAGCACATTGGAAAGGCCTTGGGGTATGAGGTAAAACATGACACATGTGATCATTATTAGAGTTAGATATTACTAGAGGTGTTTCTCATGATTCCATGGTTTCAAAAGGGTGGCATTTCTGAGGGACCGAGGTTCTCTAACTTTAGAGTACACTTATGTCGGCTAGTGTTTGTTGTTTGTCTTAGTTGTATACACCCTTGTATTGTGATTTCCCTTTTGGTGGATTGAGTATGCATTATGTGAATATATATTGATATGCTTATTTTCCCATTTGATATGTATATTGATGCTTGAAACCTATTTTATTCATCTACTTATGCCTCATGGATAAATTATATGACATGTTTCTTTTTTTATTGAATAATAAATATTTTTATAAAGAAAATAAAAGGATGGTTTTATATAGAAAATTATTTTTATGGAAATTTTTTAAATATATATTTTATAAAATAAATAAGGGATACTTGTGGATAGACATTGTAGAGATTCTTGGTGGAATCATACTGAGATTTAGTGCTCACCCCCTACTTTTCCCTATGGGAATTTGTAGCCATGGTTTTGCAAGAAACATGTAAATGAAATTGTGTCATGTAGGGGATGATTCTCCTTATATATGTTTCCTTTTGATGGGTTATAATGGTGGGGACATATGTTCACATGGATATGGACCCATGGGTTTATTTGGGTTCCATGTTGTTGTTATATCATATTTCCCATTTAGTCCTTGTTATCAAAATGTTGTATGTTACCATTATGGTTTGGATTACTTAAAATATGATGTATTTTTGGTATCTTCTAAATTTATTTGATTGTTTATATCTTATCACATGTTTTTTAAGGTGAAATTTTTCCCATGTTTCTTTATATGATACCCTGGTGATTTTTTTGGCCTGTGCAGATCGAGAACATGCTTCAGGACTTGTGTTGGGACAATTCGGGTGACTTTATTGGTTGGTCCAAATTGGATAATTTATTTAAGAGGGTTAGGTTATCATAAATTATTTCAATTATTCTTGTGTATCACTAACTTGTGTCTAGTGGTTATTGATAGATTTGATATAGGATTTCCAGAACTTGAGTGGTAGTGTGGGAGTGTGCTTGGCTAGATCACTTTCATGAAAAACCATAAGTTACCATGGGAATTTCATGGTTTCTAGCATCCTTGTTTATAGTTTCAGTATTTTTGGATCCAGTTCTATAAAATTAGATTTGTGATAAAGTAATTGAATTATATTCTAGATGGTTTTTATTCTCTTTGTTCTATAAAATATAGATCCTTCAAAAATACCGTCTTTTAATGCTAGTGAGAAATATGTGGTGCAATTCCTAAGGGTGAATCTTATGGATGAATCTATTTTAGTATAAACTATAGTGAGAATGATCTAGTCCTTGGGCCAATTAGCTAGTGTTTCACTGTAATGGAGGGTAGATTATGCTTTTGAATTCACTAAGAAGTATCCACCAATCTTTCATGGTGACAAGGGACCCCAGGAATCAAAAGAATGGATCAAGAGGATTGAGAGGATTTCCCACTTCTTAAAAACTTTAGAATACTACAATATTGATTTCTTTGTGTATATACATGAAGGGTCAAGAAGTGAGTGGTTGGAATCTCTTTTATAATACAATTTTCACAAATATATTACCTAGAATACTTTCAAGAAATCATTCAATCAATAGTTCTATCCTAAGACACTAATATAGGTGAAGGCATAAGAGTTTTTTTTCTTAGATTAAGGAGATCATTCTATCAAAGAGTATGTTACTAATTTTTCCATGTTGGTTCACCTGTCTTTGTTGATTTTTTTAATGACTATCTCAAGGCGTGGAAGTTCAAGATAGTCTTGAGGGATGATATTCTATCTATGATGATTCTTATGTGTCTACCCACCTTAACAAAGGTTATGGATAAGGAAAATATGTTTGAGGAATATATAGCTAGTAATATAAGAATCTTCAAAGAATCAGTAATAGTAGGAGGTAGGAAAAGTTCATTTTCTAACCAGAATAAAAACCGAGGTGACCAATGCTTAGGTGATTGAAGGGGTGATAAAATATATAAAGTCTTGGATAGGTGGTATATTACCATTTTTGGAGAAAGGGACACCTCAAACCTGATTATAAAGTATCACCCAACATGTGTCACACATGTGAGAAATATAGTCATCTTTAGTATTTTTGTGAGAGAGATTCAAGGTAAGTAGAGCTAGATCTATCTTCACCAAGAGATCACAATTTAGATATGATGTAGTAAATGGTGTGGGATCTCAACATCATGCCAAGGGTGATGCTCAGGTTGAGAAGAAAGGATAAATGATGTTATAATATTATATTCAGTGGAGTATGTACCAAAGGAGTTATATTTAGGTAAATATAACATGCGAGGTATGATATTTATTGCATCTCTAATGGTTGTATATTTATTTTATGTCAGTGCAACTCATTCCTTTATATCATCCAATCTTATCGATGTGTTGGGCTTACAATTAGATCTTTTTTCTTTCTTGATGACTCTTTCCACTTATTTGGGAAATATATTAGAGCAATTTTCTAGATTTACTAAGTATTGAGTGATGAATTATGACCACGAGACCATATGGAATTTTATAGTTATTGATATTGAAATATTTTATCTCATCATTGACATGGATTAGATGATTCACTAAAAATACTAGATTGATTTCTATCATCATTGAGTTCAATTTCTTTCTTCCAATTGAGTCACTCATGTATTTTAGGATGATTGGGATCCTAGATTTGGGAGACTTCATCTCATTGCCCTTATTTTTTAGGATATGTCATACCATTTTTTAGAATTTTTTATTAATTTTGTTGATCCATGCCTTTGTTTCCCTCCTCTAATGGGGGTGAGTGAGTATCCTAAAGTTTTATAAGATGGTTTATCTAGGTTTTCACCTCACTAGGAAGTCAATTTTTATATAGACTTACTTTTGGGGATAATCCCCATCTCTTTACCCCCATACCATATGGAAGCCACTGGATTGAAAGAGTTAAAATTTTAGGTTGAAGATATTGTGGTTGAGGGGTTTTTTCATCAAATAATTTCATCATGGGAATCATCAGTAATATTTGAAAATAATTTTTATGGGAGTCCCTGAATTTGGGTTGATTACTGGAAACTCAACTAGGTGTTAAGAACAAATATCCCTTTGTTATAATTGATGATATTTTTATCAACTCAAGGGATACTTTTGTTTTTTGAAAATTAATTTGAGACTGGGGAACCATCAGTTAAGGTCTTAAGAGAAATATATTCTTAAAATATTTCTTAGAAGTAATTAAGGGAATTATGGGTATTTAGTTATTCCATTTGGGTTTACTAATGTTCTTACAGTATTTGTGGCTTTGATGAATACAATATTCCATTAGTTCATAGATTATTTCATGGTGGTCTTTTTAGATGATATCCTTGTTTATTCTATATCAGAGCAGGATCATGCTGAGCATTTTAATATCATCCTTGGAATCTTGAAAGACCATTGTCTATGATGGAATCTATCTAAATGTTTTTTCCAGATTCAAGAGGTGAAATTTCTAGTCTATGTAATTTCTAATAAGGTTGTCTGATTATATACTAAGAAGAAATACCTCATTCCTGATCTTGATTTAGTGATAGTGATGCACACTCTTAAGACTTGGTGCCTCTACTTATTCAAGGATCGGTTTACAATGTATGTATATTATAAGAGTCATAAGTATATCTTTACTCAAAGGGATATAAAATTGAGATAGATATTCTAGATAGAGTACCTTAAGACATTTAATTTGGATATTTCATACACACCTAGAAAAGAAAATTTGGTCACATACGCTTTGAGCAGAAAAGTTTTTACTCGAGCAATGAAGGAATTAGTGTAAGAATGGTGCATGATGGGCTTATTTTCTAAGATAGTCTTAGATGAAGGTAGAGATGACATTCAGGCATTCTTAGCTTGTTCTTAGGATAGATCATGTATATATGATCATATTCAACTTGTACAGAATGAGGATGAAGAGTTTAAGTGCTTTAGCATAAATCCTTATGGTGGAGAGACCTCAGGTGAGTGGTCTCAGTCTCCCAATGGAGTGTTTCACTTCCAAGGAAGGTTGGTTGTTCTAATAGACCTGAGACAAGAATTGATAGATGATGGAAATTGATCTAATTTTTTTATAAACACTATAGCTACCAATATATATCATGACTTGAGGATTCATTACTAGTGGTAAAGAATGAGGTGATTGATTGCATATTTTGTGACTTGATGCCTTACTTATTAGATAATTAAGATAGAACATCATAAGCCTACTAGTTTTCTATAACCTTTACCAATTTTAATATGGAAATTCGATGTGATATCCATGGAATTTTTTATTGGGAAAACTTAGAATCCTAGTGGTAAGGATGCAATATAGGTGATTATTGATTGAATTATGAAATTAGCATATTCCCTACCTATCAGGGAGACAGTGATGATATAAGATATTAGGGACCTATATGTGTAATATATTTATAGACATTATGGTGTGGTATTGGCTATCGTTTTGGATAGATTCCTTACTTCACATCCTAGTTTTGGTGTGGATTGTAGGTAGTGGTGGGTTTTTAGTTAAAGTTGATGAAAACTTATCATCCCAAAATAGATGTCCAATATGAGAAATACATTTAGATTCTTGAAGAAATTCTTTTAGAATTATTTCTCTAATTCAGTGGATCTTATGAGATATATATTCCCTTAGTGGAATTTTATTATAGAAATAATTATCATGCTTTGATAAGGATGACACATTTTGAGTCATTCAATGGGAGACTTTATAGATCAATTATTTGTTAGAAAGAGGCTGAATAATGGTCCTTGGTTAGACTAAGTATCATCTATAAGATGATTGATATTGTGAATTTGACTAGGAAAAGGGTAAATATTGCTTAGAGTCTCCAGAAATCAAAGGACGATCAACATATTCAACTATTAGAGTTTGATTTTTTCTCAAAGTTTCACCATGGTTGGGAAATACACATTTGCGAAGGTGGGTAAGTTATCACCTCATTATGTTTGATCATAGAGAAAGTTGATAAGGTGGATTATAGATTATACTTACATGCTCATTTTAATTCTATCCATGATGTGTTCCATATTTCTCAACTGAAGAAGTATCATCAAGATTCATCCCACATGATTAAGTGGGAGGAAATTGATACTAAACCTAACACCTCAGTGTTTGAAAGGCCTATTAAGATTATGGACCGAAAATATAAGGTGTTTCATGGTAAGACGATCCCATTAGTTCGAGTGAGATGGCAGTTTTTTTAGGAATAGCCATGAGATATTGGAGCGTGAGGCCTTGATGTTGCAACCTTGTCCTTATCTCTTTCTAGGTTCACAATCCTAAGACTTTATAGGTAAATAAAGCTTTTATGGTGGAGATAATATCATACCCCGATATGTGGAATTGGGTATGGAGCCTCTTTTGGAATTTTATTTTTATTTTTAGAAGCGTTGGTGCTGCATGAAAACTTGAAAATGTTTTTCTGGGCATTATGGTGAAAAATGGTCAGGACCACCGCTGTGGTGGTAGTTTTGGTGTGATGGTGTGTTTCTTATGTGAAACGGATCGATCTACCATCACAATTTAAGGGAATGGTCTCACGTGTGGCATATTGTTGGTTGTCTTGTGCACCATTTTCAAAAATCATTTCCGTGAGCATGGTAGAGGCCATAACCAGGCCAAAATGTCCTAAGTTCTAGATTTAGGGCATGTCCAGTTCTCATGGTCAGTCTCTTATGTAAGGACACCACACCATGGTGGGAAGAACTTTGGTATAGTAGTGATGGTTTTGACTTTTTTAAATGTTTTTTTTTCACCTAATCTTTCATACGTGGTTACTCTAACTACATGTGAACTTAATGGGGGAGTTTAAGGAATATCTTGACTCATATTCCTTCTATTGAACCGACCATTCCTCCTCCTTTGGCTCAGATTCTAGATCTAGTATTCTAAGAAGGATTTTTGGATGCTACTCCTCCACTTAGTAGTATCTTTGGGTGTTTCCCATCTCTTTTAGTGTGTTCTATGTAGATCTACACTAGTAAAAAATACATTTAAAATGATGAATATTTCACATCAGTTATTTATAATTAATGTTAAAAATAATTATTCACATCATTTATAAAATAATAAACATGAAAAGTGTGAGGTGTATCTTTTCAACATCGTTTATTTAATAACCAATGTGAAAAAAAAATTAAAAAAATTATGAAATTTCAGGTAAAGTCATCTTGTGTTCATTCATTCTCATGAAAACAGTCAATTTTCACTATTTAAGTGAGCCATAACCCTCCGTTATTCGATCTAGTAGCCTCAAATATCTTTCATATAGCCTTAACCACCATTTTCCACCCCCAACCATCATTGGTCTATTCTTTCAATCTCTCTAAATTGTCTTTCATTTCGTGTTTTTTTCATCCTCCATACTCTCAGATATCATCATTAGAAGGGTTATGGTTTGGTACGCCTTCTTATTATATGTTATTTTATCACCATTAGAAGTTTTAATGATTAAAATTTTATGGTTAATCATTATATTCCTTGAGTTAATATATTCAAAAATTGTAGTCATTGTCATCATTGTCACCATCACCTTCTCATTCGCCTCCCTCCTCTATTGTGGCTTCTCTCTAATATCTATTTGTGGTTTATATTTATTGTTTTGATTTTTCATGAATCCAAGGTATTTTTAATTTGATGAATTTTGTTTAGTCATGTTTTCTTAAATGATCTCTATTGTCACTTCTTTTTAAAATTTCTTTGTGATTTGTAATTTACAATTCCAATTATTCATGCATCTAGGGTATTTTTTAACTAATGAATAAGTATTTTGAGATTAAGGTTTGATTAAATGATTATTTGATGAATTCGTGTTGTAAATAATTTTAATTTACTAATTAATAGATGTCTAAGGTATTTTTTTTGTCTGAATTTTGAATGGGTGTTTTGAAGGTATAGTGGATTATGGAGTTTGAATATGGAGTATTGGTAATATATAATAAGATGATCATGTAGATTGCATGATCATATTATGATCAAACAAATTTTATAACTTCTAATTAACCATGTCACGAATGCAATATAGATTTCACAATCTTATTTCTAATAGGTATATAATTTTATTTTAGCACATTATTTATTAAAACCCCTCAGACTAAATAGGTCTTAACTCAGGTTGAACATTATATTGATTTTAATATGTTATTTGTGTCTATTTAAAATGTCACGAATACCTCTAAATTTCTACATTGAATTTTTTTAATTTTTGTATTTATTATATTATATGAAATATTTTTAAATATTTAAATTATTCTAATAATATCAAATTATAATAATTGGAATGTCATTTAAATTTTATTTGTATGGAATCTATTTTTAGTGAGCCTAATGAGTATGTTTTTGTAGTCACCCTTGGGTATAAATTTTGGTATAAGTGTAGTATATATTTACATACTTTATCAAGTTTTGTAATCTCATTTTTTATCACTTTATAATATTTTTCCTTTTATATTATGATATTTCTTTATTTACTTTGAAAACAATAAATATATAATTATGAAATTATATAATAATAATAATATGGAATAATTGTGTTTTATTTATGGTCAGCCTTTTAAAATCATTGTTAATGTTTTTATGTCATATTTTTTTAAAATATGGTAATTTAATATGTTCAAATTGATACTTTTGTTTATCAAATATGTTTTCTTTATTTTATTTTTGAAATATTTTATATTATGTTTGTTATTTTTATATATAAAAGTAAATTTGAAATTAAATATCAAAATATAATAAATTATTTTCAATTATTGATATTTGTTAGAGATAATAATGATTCAAATTTGGATTACTACACTACTAACAAGTGATGAAGATGAGGAAAAAGTTGATGATTTTTTGTAATTTTCTAGATAAAACGTTCTAAAAAATAACCAATTTGTTTGTCCATGCTTGAAATGTTTAAATATAAAAAAATTGAAAATAAAATAAATCAAATATCATTTACTTTTTCATGGTTTTAATCCATGTTACCATCCATGGATTTGGCATGGTAAAATTGGGAAGAATTCATGATCTATTGGTGATGATGATTTTCAAGATGATATGTCTGATAAAATTGAAGAAATGATTCATGATATTAAAGTATAGACAATTGGGAAAGCAATGATAATTTATCATCGATATGATAATGCTAAAAAATGATTGTATCTAGGCTGTATGAAATTTATGGTTTTATAAACGAAGTTGAGATTGATTAACTTTAAGTAGAAAATTTGATTTAGTGATAATATTTTTATAGAGTTTCTAAAATGGTTGAAATACATACTTCCTAAATATGTAAATATTACAAATTAACTTTATAATATGAAGAAAATATTATGACTAATGGGTTTGGGGTATAAGAAGATACATATATACTTGAAATATTGTGTGTTATATAGGAAGGAATATGAATTTTTTTTTCAGATTTTCCTAAATATGGGACATCATGATATAAGTTAAAAGAAAAATCATAGGTTGATTTAGTAGTTACAAAGACTCTAGCCAAGGAAATTTGGTATATTACTATAATTACTCATTTAAAATGTTTATTTTCAAATTAAAATTATAAAAAAGGTTAAGATAATATGAATATAATAAGATATATGATGTAAAATTACATCACCCAACTGATTATCCATAGTGAATGAAAATTGATCAACATTTTCCTACTTTCTAAAATGTAGTTAAAAATACCAGACTTGGGTTGCACAAAAATGGAAAAATTTGTATCGAACCTTAATAGAAAACATAGTTCATGGATTGTTTTATTGGTAATTTACAACTTATCTCATGAATTTGGTATGAATTGAAAATATATTATGTTGATTTTAGGGATTCCTGGACCAAAACATCTTGGAAATGATATTGGTTCTTTCTTGTCACATTTAATTGATGATTAGAAACTTTTATCGGAGGAAGTTAATATATTTTATGATTATAATAAAATAGAACATTTTTAATTGCATGAAATTATTATTTTTACTATAAATGACTTCCCAATATATGAAAAAAAAATTGGATATAGTATTAATGGGAATAAAGCTTATCTAAATTGTTTAGAATAAACTTTTTATTATCGACTACAAAATGGGAGAAAATAGTATACATGGTTCATCAGAGGTTTTTTCCATGGATCACTTTTATCAATGATTAAAAAATTAATTGAATGGCTCATAAGGATTTGATATTGCTAAAAAACATTTTTCCACTAATAATTATTTTGAGAGGGTAAATAAAATTGATTTTGTATTAATAAATACAAAAAATATGATAATGATAAAAATATTTAGAAGGAATGATCTGTATTTGTTGATATTTAATATTAGAGATACCAGGAGGTCAAATATAACATTTATTTCATGGGTATGGATAATAATACATGCAATAGTTTAATTGGAACATTGTAAGATATTAAATGAAACGATAAAGATGGATTGAATACATGATTGGACTTACTCTCAATGGTAATACATTTTGAGTTAGCTCAAACTCCTAATGGAAGATGAATATATCTACCTCGTCTTATCATACATTATCCAAGAGGCATAAAATTAGTTTTCCTCAGTTTCTCTATGGTATCAAAGTGTCACAGGGTTATTCTTCAAATGTAAAAAATTGTGTGCCACTAAAATATTTGAAGTTGAAAAGAATAAAATCTCATGATTGTCACATAATGATACAATATATATTATAAATTTCATTGCATTGAATATTGTTCATACATGTTATAATGACTATCATGAAGATGTGTTTTTTTTACAATTCATTTTTTAATAAATTTATTGATCTTAATTCTTTAAAAAATTGGAGAACGATGCAGTTTATATACTTTTTCAACTAGAAATGTATTTTACTCTATCTTTTTTTGATATCATAGTGAATTTAATGGTTCATTTGGTGAGATAAATAATGTTTTTCAGACATGTAAATCAATATTGGATGTATATTTTTGAAATATATATAAAGATATTGAAGGGATATGTTAAGAATCCATATTAAACTAAATCCTCTATTGTTGAGAAGGATATTTCTAAAGAGGTTGTATAGTTTCTTACAAACTAATTATCTATAGTGGAGATCATTAGTTTCCCTACATCTCACAATGAATGAGTCAGTTGTGTGGGAAAGAGGATCCATGTCTTGAAAGTAAAATCATTAATAGGTGAATAGATAAATCAAGTAAATTTATACATCTTTAATAACATAGATGGTGATCAACCACATATAAAATTTCATATTAATGTGTTAAAAAATATCCAAAGAATGAAGATATATGGATTTTGAATTGGCATAAAAAAAATTCCATGGTTTAAAGAGACCGTGCATAGTATATCTGATGCATTAGAAACGTTGATATAGTTAGAAAGTGGACTGATATTAAATTTGATAACAAGTTATAGGTATAATATTAATTCATATACATTTCATACGAAAGATCAGGACAATAGAAGTGTAGTTAAGAATAGTAGTGTATTTGTGTACATAGGAGAAATGAATTTTTTGAGTACCAAAGAAAAAAACCAATATCTGTATTGTGTTTATATTAAATAGTTATTAAAGAAATATGGGAGGTGAATTTTATTAAATTTAGAGTTATAGTGTTTAGTTGTAAATGGGTTATCAATAAAAACAGTATTATACATGATAAATTCGATATAACTCTAGTTAATATGGATATATTGGAATACATATTTGTTTATTTTATCATGGAAATACATGAAAAAAAATTCTATATTCTTGATCCATCAAATGTGTAGTAGTTTATCATTTTATAAGGAAAAAACATTATTTTTTTATGAAAAACTTGATGGTGATGTTGACTTGTGTGAGATCCTTACTTCCATGGAAAGATTATCATAGAATATTGATGACCATTTTGTAGACATGGTTTGTGTCATATGAAATGATTATGAGAAATGAATATGGGGAAAAATCCTTTAGTAATTTTCCAATATTATAGGTAGCATATATTTATTTCTTATTTCCCTTTTTAAATTTCATAAAATGTTATATATATTAGTTTTTTTACTTAAAACACATATTTTCACAAATATGATAAACTGTTTGTTTATATTAGTTTGGTTCTATTTGTATCATTTTTCAATTATTCAAATTTATATGTAAATATTGGATTTGTATTAATTTTTTACTTAATCATTGTTTTCTTTTATCTGTATTATTTCTTATTTCATAAATATTTTCAGTATTCTTTTAACATTTTTAACTACTAATAAATAATATAAAAAATATTTTCAATATTATTTTTAACATTTTTGTTACTACTCTAATTAATATGATAAAGAGTTGTTTTTTGTAGTATTTTTCTTTATTTGTATCGTTTTATATTTTTTATTCAAATTTTATATAAAAATTAGATTTATATAATATTTTACTTAATTTTTATTTTCATTTGTTTATTTAATTTCATATCTGATTAATGTTTTTATTATTTTAGATAACTACTTTAAAAAATATGAATAAAAATATGTTTTGTTTAGTTTACTTTTTATTGGATCATTTTTCATTTTTATATTTAATTTTTTATGAAATAGTTGTATTTTTATATTTTTATAGAAATTATTTATTAATTTTAATTATAGGATAACATCAGATAAAATATCTAAGTCACCTTGGGATTATGGAGAGGACCATACACATACTTCTACTAAGGATCCCCCTCATCCTTCTACACATAAATCATCTACTTCTACAGGGTAAGAGAAGGCTTCTAGGTTATTAAATTTGGAATCACACATTTATCGAAATTGTCAGTTTCCCATAGCTAGGATCAAAAGATATATGTTGACTTTGATGAAAGTGGTATTACTATGGGTCCAAATTCAAAACAATTTAATCCTTTTTTACAAGGCAAGCTCGGGCCAAAGTTAGTATTTTTATTTGTGGTTGAAAAAGTGTCGAAAAAGTGACAATATCAAAATTATGGGAGAAAATTTTGGTGATCACATTTGTTATTATTTTACTTATCATGAAATTTTTACTAATATATGTTTTTTCTCGTCTTATCAAATGAAATGTGTTGTATATGAAATTAGAGAAGTCAGAAAGAAATGTTTAGCTTTTCCTACTAGGAGATGGAGGGATTTTAAATCAACCCTCACATCAGATTTATTTTTGGGGGAAAGAAAAGATAAAAATTCATGTGATATATTTCCTCTTATAGATGAAAATACATGGAAGTGGTTTGTTGAAATTTGATGAAAGGAATCATTTTTTGTAAGTGAAATGTTATCTTTCAAAAGTTTTTTTTATTATTAATAATTTTTTTATTCTTAATTTACAGTAAATGAGGAGATATCATCAGGAGATATGTTGAAAACATATTTATTTTAATGTTCACAAATCATATTTTTTATATTTTTAATGATTTCAATTTTTTATGATAATTAATTATTTTATATCTAGACTATGAAAATTGTCCAAGTACAAATCTAGCGTTAGTTATAAAGATATACCATAGGTTGAAGCATGTTGTTGTTAGATCAATCCTGCAACTTCCATGAGTTATCATCAAGTTCTGCTACTTTTGAGAGGAGATACCACCAAACACTACTATTGTAGCACGGTACTTCTAGCTAATTGGTACCATGACTATCATATGGTGCTACCATCAAACACTCCTACTGCTACTATTTGCTACCATCTCTCGATGCTACCACCAAGGAAAATTTGTCGCTACTAATACAGTCGAATGGTACTACCACTAGAAAGGTTTACCTTCAGATCATGCTTCCATTAGGATGTTCTATAGCTACTTCAATAGTGTTTTTACCTTTAAATCACCTATCGCTCCGAAATTCTACTGCTGGTGATCTACCATCAAAGTTTTCTACCACCAGTTCAAGATGTTGTTATTAAGGCTTCTACCTCTAGTAGAGCTACAGTGGTTATATAGAATTAATTTCAAAATTAATTCTGCAATGGGTATTTTATGCATTTAATTTTGGAAAGAATCATGTGTATTTAAGAATTACTATTCTTAAAAAAACTCCACTGAAGACTTAAATACAAAGTCATTCTTTCCATATTTTTTTCTTAGTATGAGGATCTAGACTATTTTATTATTATTTTTTAATGGATAATTGGATCTCCTAAAATGATATATATTCAAAATTTCCTCCTCATGTTCGATAGAGAGAGTGTGTGTGCATAATGAATATGTGAAAAGTTGAAAAAGTTACAGTGAGAAAAGAACTGAAAAAGAACAAAGGATTTTATAGAGCATGTGTGATACTCTGTTTTACTAAAAATTATATGAAAACCTCATGGAATGCTCTCAAAAATATTTTCATAAAATCCTGAGCAACTAAACCTATTTATATTGAGATGTAATACATTTTTTTATCTAAAATCTTTTTATCTTTCTATTTATGTTTTACTTTTGATTTGTGTTTAGCATTAATTTGTATATTTATAAAGCATAATCTCCTATAATAAACTGGATAGTTATTGACACTCTCTCTTGATTTTCTTAATTTGTATTCCCATGAGAAACTATAGAAGAGGTCATGTGTAACCTATACTTTTTTGTCCCATACATAACTGTGGAATAGGCTTTGTACCTAGAAAACCTTGTGTCCAATTTTTTGTAAAACCTGATCAAGGTTGTTGATTAGTTTATTTTATAATAAACTAATTGTCATAAGGTGATTTCCAAGAGGAGGGGATTAAGTCTCTACTTGATACCAAACCTCTTTTTATATTCTATTGTTATTTAACTGTTTTTTTTTTTGTTTTTTTCTTTTCGATTTTAAATCAAACCTATTTTTATTTTCAAAATTATTAAAAAAACTAAACTGTGATTGTTAACTCAAACTATTGTTTTATATAATGTGTTTGAATCAATAATATTAGTTTCAAAAGTTAAATTATTTTCTAAAGTATTTCAACTGAATTTTAATTGGTATTTTGAGAACCATTTCCAAAAATGAAATTATATATTTCTACTATTTATGTTAACTGAGAATTTTTAAAAAAATGGGGGATTTAGTTTTAAAATTATTTTTACAAATAAATTTTATTAGAAATTCATTTCACCCCCATATTGAGTTTTCCACTCTGATCAATAAGATACAATCTAAACATGTATACTCTCATACTTTATCTCATAAAGAGTATACATTATTGCAAGAACAAAATGATGGATGATAAATTTTAAAAAATGAAAGACCAGTCTTTAGGATTGGTAGAGGTTGGCCCTCCTTCCCCCACCCCCCTAATCTAGACATGAAAAATAGAATAGGTATCAAACAAGAAAAAAGTTGTAATATCTTACAGAAGATTCAAGAGCTATATTTTATGGTATTGTAAGGCGTTATATAATTTATTTATGTTATTTAAGTTAATTTATACCTTTATATATTGTGATTCACTAATGAATTTTTCAAATATTCTATATTGGAATCCCTTGAGGAGAAGAGCACATATGAGATATTCATATCTAAGGGTAGGAAGGATATTTTAGCTATTGCATTGGGAAAACTCATACACTTAGGTCATGTGCGAGGATACACAATAGGTGTATCGGTAAACAAAGTGTTTCTTCATTATGAAGATTCTTCAAAGGAGGATATATATAAAGGAAAAATAGAACTTTAGAAACTAAAGTTCAGGAGATGGGTGAGATTATGGAGTAAAGGATCAAAAATTCATTACAGTAAACATTTGTATACATGAAAAGATAGTTTCAGGCTATAGATCCCACTCCTCCAACTTTGTTTATAGATCTCACTTCTCTACCTCTGGCTGCAGATCCCCCTCCTCTACCTCTACCTACAGACCCTCCTCTTTCACCTCTTCTTACTTATCCAACTCCTACACCTCTTCCTCCAAAACTTATCATCTATTATGAGTTATATGTTGAAGATCCCTAACATCATATTGTTTCACATAGAACTATATATTATATTGGGGATGTTTTCCATCAATAAAATATATACATAGAGTTTCTTAAGGTCTCCATTTAGGATATTATAGAAATATCAGAAAGAGTACCATTTCCTACATATGAGTTCACTATAGTTGTACAAAGTATTATCCATTTTTTAGTTTATCCATTTAGACTTACCTAAAAAATTACCACTGAGGTATGTATAGATTATATCCTTTATTTTGTATTAGTGTTAAATTTTTTTAACATTTTTAAATTTTTATATTTATATATTTTCTATAAGAATACTTTAAAGGTAAATATATACTATATATACAATAACAAGTACAAGATGTTATGACTTTTGATACTACTTCTTATGGACTTGATAGATTATAAACAAATTCATCTTTTTTGTTTGAAGTTTATAAAATTCTAGTTAATGCTAAAATTTGTGGGTGTGAAATTATTGTGATGATTTTAAATATAGATATCATGGATCTTGTAACTAGATATTTTGTGGGCATAAAATTGATGCGAGTCTTTTCTGTGTAAGTCAATTATCATATTTCTTTCAATTATTTTAATTTATTAAAACTAAATACTTATGTTTTTTTTGTATTAGATATCTTTATACATTTTTTATTAAGTATGATATGACATCAGTGTATGGATTTTTTGACCCATAATTTATTTCACCAATAGTGATGAGAATAAAATATATATAAATAATTGTATATATTTCTAAAAGATTTAAAAATAATGTTATTTAGTGTTGGTTTCTTAATTATCTTGAAGGGAATGGGACATATATTTCATAAAGTATAATTTATCTTAACTAAATAGTCGGTAACATTATATTTTTTATATATTAGTTGACATCAAATGTTGTGTGTTTTTTCCAAAAGAGAAGACAACTTATTGGTTATTCTCTTTACATGGTGACATGTGAGAAACTTTTATCAAAGTATGAACATGTAAGTTTGATTATTTTAATATGTGTATATTTTAATGAATTTTAGTTTTATTTCATACATATCATTTCCAAATAGAAAATGGGGTTAATTTATAGAGACAATAGGAAAGAGGATTGAAAAGATCAAATATGTACGTGAAAAGGTGATTTCTAATTTATAATTACTACATTTTTGTTGCAAGTACATAAAATATTATTTTTAATTGAAAAATTCTTATGAAACATAATTTTCATCTTCAAGAAGGTGTAAAGGAATGTGGATATTATGTTCTGAGATTTATGTTTGAAAAAATTTCAACCATTACAATTACAGAATTCCATAGGGTTATATTTTATTATAATATTTACATTAATTTATCTTATGATTATATTAAAAATATATGTTAAATGATTTCATTTTAATTTGTATCATTTTGATAACCCTCACTATTATACTGAAAAAAGATCCCAATCACTTTAAAAGAGAATGGGTAGATTATTTCATAGGTTTTATTGGGTTTTAGTTTATTTTTAATATATAATTTAATTTTTAAATTTCAAATACCAAAGTTAAAATGATTTGAATTTGTGAAGTTATTTTTTGGTTGTTTGTATTATTGTTTTATATTTATGGTTCTTTTGTTATACTGATGAGCTCTTATATTTGAATTTAATATTAAAAAAATGTTTTTCATGTCGATTATTGTATAACCAATGTTAAAATTAAAAAATATATTTTTCACTTTAGTTATTATAAAACTAATGTGAAAAACCCTTCCCATTCTAGATTTTTATATTGATTTCAATGACAGTTTTATAAAAACTAATTTAAAATGCATTTTTTCAAGTCGATTAATAACAATTGACATGAAAAACAAATTTACAATGTCACTTTTAATAATTTTTCAAGGTAATAAACGTTAAAACCCCAAAAACATGATGTGTAAAACCTTATATTGCACTAGTTTTATGCTCATGATGACCATATTTACTTGTTTCCCATCACTAATTTCAAAGGAAACAAAGTTCTATTTACTATTAAGGTAGGTGTCATTATCATATGGTATATCCCTTGGAATGACTTGTTTTATTTTGTTTTCATTTGGTTTTGGTATATGAAATTGATGATTTGAAATCCATGAGAGGTGAAATTGATCTTTGTTGTCTACGTAATTGTTTTCAAAAAGATATTTTCTTTAAAAAATGATTTAAATATTAAATTTAGATTTTATGGAATGTATCAAAGATTAATTTAAATGGAAAAGGTTTTTCAAGCATGAAAGCGATATGGATTGCTATAGAAAATTTCCCATGAAAATATGAGCATAAAAATGAAATGCATTTGCCTTGGAAAATGTTTATGAAATGTTAACATGATTTCTTGAATGTGGTGGTGATTTAATAGAACATTGGTAAGACCTTGGGGTATAGGGGGAAACTATATATATATATGTGATCCCTAGTGGAGTTAGATATCACTATGGGAGGTTCCCATGATGTCATGGTTCCTAGTGGGTAGACTTTTCAAGGGACTGAAGTTCCCAAACTTTAGAGTATACTTTTTTTAGCTAGTGTTTGTTTTTTTCTTAGTTGTGTACACCCTTGTGTTTTAATTTCCCCTTAATTATTTTAGGATGAATTGAGTGCATATATATTTATATGATTATTTTTTCTCTTGATATGGATATTTATTATTGAAACATGTTTTACTAATATACTTCTACCTCATGGATAAATACTATGTCATATTTCCTTGTTTATTGAATATGAAATATTTTTGAAAATAATTCCAAAGGATGGTTTCACATAGAAAATGATTTATTCTAGTTTTTTTAGAAATTTATTTTATAAAAAATAAATGGATTCATGTGGATTGATATTTTATAGATTCTTAGTGGTATCCTACCAAGATTTAGTGTTCACAACCTAATTTTTGCTTCGGGAATTTGTAGCTATTATTTTACAAGATACAGTTAATATGATGAGATCCATATAGAGGAAGACTCTCCTTGTTCATGTTTCCTTTCTGTGGGTTGGAGCGGTGGTGAAATATGGTCATGTGGATATACACCCATGGGTTTCTTTGGGTTCCATGTTTATAGTCTATCGATTTGTTCATTTATACTTGATATACAGTTATTAGAAGTGACCTTTATTGTTTGTTTACCTTGATATATGATGTATATTTGGTGTCTGTAATATTTCTTTGATTGTTTCTATCTTATCACATGTTTTTTATAGTGAAAATGTTTCTATGTTTCTTTGTATGATACTATGGTTCTTGTCTCTAGCCTATGGAAATCAGGAACGCACTTCAGGCCTTATGGAATGCCAATTTAGGTGACTTTATGGGTCAACCCAAGTTGGTCTATTACACCTTTGGTCACATCAAGTCTAGTAATCCACCATGGTAAGACACTATAATGTGTTTCACAAACCCATGTCATTTTGGATCCACCATACCCTGGACCATGGTGTGGTGAGGTATCATCTAGCCACGTTTCATAAAAAGACCCCAGCACACCACACCCAAGGCCACCTAGTGACCATGACCTCCCTTGGGAATTTTGGTGTGCCCATGTTTCACAAGTTCATTCCTAACACACCACTCCCTCCACTATAGTGTTTTGTTGTATATTGTGCAGTAAGAAAATCTAAAACACTCTCGACCTATCTGAGAAACCCACCAAATATTCCCAAACCCAAATAAATCTATAAAAGTATTTAAAATACTTAATATGACATGGAAAGTACCTCAAATATAAGGTGATACAATGTCACGGCCGGAGTTACACACCATGAGAGGGTGCATATGGGAATCGTGCCATGAAGGAGGAGGAGGCCACACCATGAGGTTCAAGGGCCTCGGGTGTGCTTCTTCTATAATGGGCATCATTTTTTAGTGATTCTTGGCAATTGGATATCCCCTATTCTTAGGAGTGGTATCACTATAGGCCAAGATAACCACTCCACGATAAATATAGGTAAGGATATGTTGCACCACAACCATCAAGGTCACGTCATGATTAGTGCATGAGTTGTTTTTTCTGAAGGTTTAGACTGTTAATTTTCCAGTTGGCCCCCTTATGTATTTGGTTGAATAGATCATGGGAAGAGTCCATTTTTGGTTGGATAATTTCCCTATATTTACTCCCATTAACCCCCCCCCCCCAATGGAGTTTTTTTTTTTGGAATTTTTTGAGGTGATTAAGGTGAATTCTTCCTCTCCTTCCCTTTATTCCCATTTTCCCTTGGATTTCACTGATTTATGATGTCTCTAGGTTAGGGTTTGGCATAGATTCTACCAGATAATTATGGAATCATGTTAGGATGAAAGGGATTTTGAATGGCTTGGATAGAGGACTTATTGAAATGATGAACACGCATCATTTTTCATAATTTCATTAGAGGTACATGACCCTATGAATTATTTTAGGGTTTTCAATTAAATTTTATGAAATTGTAAATTAACCGAGCATCAGACATTTGGGATTTTTCCCATTATGGTATCATGGGTACATCATAGACCTTACAGCTATGGTTGGTCATGATTTAAGTGTAGTGATAGGGATCGATGGGTTTTTATGTGATTATTTCTATTTGAATTAATCTGGATAATTAATTATAAATTTTTATAATTAATGAATTGGGCATAATGGCTTTAGATAGGTTCCCAAGTGATGAAACGATCTTGAGAAAGATATGGAAAAGATTAGGCAATGATGGTCAAGCATGTATGAAGGGAATAAATCTGTATGAGGTAGGAGGTCCCTAAACTTCTCCCTAAGGGATGTAACCCCTGAGTGTATGCTTATATGTTTATAGGAATATATGTGTGTAAGATCCCATATTTTTTTCAGGTATGTATATCTCTGAGTTTTTTATTAAACTTCTTTCAGTTGATTTTTTCCTCATCTTTAAACCTTGTTGGCCATGTTTCATTGAGGATGTCTGTTTATTTGAATAAACCCAGACTTGGGTTATGAGTAAACTTGATAAAACCAAAGAGAATCCACATGGGGAGTGGTTCAAGGATTCTATTTTAATTAATGGAGTCCAAGTATAAGTGGTTCAGGTGTTACTAATGGTTCTTGGTAAGTTGAGAATCCTTAAAGGTTGTTCAGATTTTTATAAAAAAACTAGGATGAAAACTATATGATGGACACTTACACACTATCTAAATGGGTTATGAAATGTGTAAAAGACGCCAGACTCATTTCATGAACTGATTCATGGTGTGAAGTGGTTACACATCATGAACTAATCACATGACTGTAATGTTCAGGAGAATTAAATATTCAACCAAAGAAATGGGTTTTTTGGTATATCCCTCTAAAAAGAAACACATGATTTGTAAAGGAGTTACATGACATGTAATTTACTAACCTACAGATTTAAAGGTCTTGTGTGGATGATTTTTTTTCATTCCTTCATGCAGCTTCCACCTCTTAGCTCTAGTGTGGTTTCCAGGTAATTTTGGAGTATCTCTCTTGATTTTGGACATCCTGATCATACATATGATCCATAGTAAGTATTTTTGGTTAGGTTTTCCCCTCTGTCCCTTTGATTTCCATCTATTTCAGTTTAATCTCTTGAACATGGTCATTGTTGGTTTTAATCTCGATCGATTTTGATCTAGGTTCTCCATACGATCTTATGAACCTTTATCTTTAATGGCATTTTTCATGGGAAATGTTCTGTTCTTCGATGGATAAAGGTAGGGTTCTAAACCTTAACCCTATGGATTTATTAATTATAAAGTATGTGAAATATTTCAATTGCACCAACATAATGTGAACCTAAGTAAATTAAATTATTAATTAGATTATTACTTGAAATCTCATTAGATCTAATTGTTTATTGACCAGGCTTATGGATATTGTTTAGGTGAACGGACCATTTATTATAAATGAATTATTTAATGGATTAAAGTGTGCTTATTATGACGTGGAATTTGGGTGATTTCTTGATATAGAATCACCTTGGATTGGCCTGATTATTGAAATTATTTTCTTCTTGTTGGTTTATGACCAAAGGATAAATGAAATGTGTAATTGAATGATAAATGGTAATTTTCATAATTAATCATTGTGCCTTATGATGTGATATTGTGATATCCTTATTGATATGACATGTTTTATGAATTCTATGTTTTAATGCTGATATAGGGAAATTTCCTAGTTTATATGCAGAAATACTTACAGATCAGGCTATACCCTAAGACATACTGAAATGATTATATACTGGTATATGCCCTAATACATGCTGAAATGCTTATATATTGAGATATTCCTTGATACATGTTGAAATGATTATATACTAGGCTTGTCCCTGATACATGATGAAATGATTATATATCAGGATTGGTGTATATTAAATGATGAAATGATTATATAGCAGGTTTTGACCTATATTTGTGTGATTTATACCTTGGTTATAAGGTTATGTTTTACCATGTTTATAAGGTTATGGTTGACATGGTCGTGAGACTTTCTCAGAGACATTATAACATGGATTCAAGGCTGGTTTTGTTATTCTATGGTTATATGGTTATGGTTTTCATGGTCATGAGAAATGATTAGAGATATTCTAGAATGGAGTTGAAGTAGGTTGATGTGGTATTAATTTAATTGTTTAATTAACTAATACACTTTTAATTGAATTATTGCATGAACTTATTATCATACTGGTTATGTTTATACATGGTGGTGTTGACCTATTGAGTTATACTCACGCCCTATTTCGGTTATCATTTGGTACCTGAGAAGATTATGTGGATACGGGATTGGACAAGGGAAAGGGACCTTGTTGTTGATTATTTACTTGTTGGAAGGATAAAATTTAGAGACAATACCGACAAGGGGTTCGGAACTAGGGTCTTTTGAGTCTGATATTATTTTATTTTGTATTACTTCTATCATGATATTTAGTTACATTACAGCATAAACTTACATTATTCCTTGACTATTTGATTAGGTTATTCATGTGGATTTTATTATTATTTTTCTGATGTATCGTATCATTTCCATTATTTTTGCACCCTGGTATTTATTTATTATTTGATTATTCTATTGTTCTGTAACTTTGTAACCAGATTTTATAGTCTCCCTACTATACTCATCACACCCCTGCTACTATTTAGCAGCCTTTGGAGCATGGGGAGGCACACTTGAGATCTCATAACCAACCTGTTTCAACCATGTGAGAGAGTATCGGATCGGGTGAAGCTACAAAGTGGTATCAAAGCCTAATTTCTTTTCAATTTCTTTACTATTTGTGAAAGGTGGAAAAGAGAATAGGATGTCTCAGGACTTGGTAATGAGATTTTTCATGGAAGTAGCTAAACCCATTATGGGGTAAAATCTAAGTTCCCATGGATATATTGTTGTTTATGTTGTTCTCTTGTTATAATTGATGTTACTTAACCTTGGGTGATTTACATGTTGTACGGTGTTATAGTGTTAAGATATTATTGATTCTTAAGATTTATACATGTGGCCTAGTATGGAATGAGATGTGTATGAATGCATCATGATAGGCACATAGGGATATATATTGACATGCATTATTCATCATAGGTACATATTTATTGCATGTGATATATACTTTCCTATTAAAACTATGATATGAGATAATTGTTATATATGTTAAATGAAATGAAATAAATAAATTGTTATGCCATGGTAAAATAATTACAATCCATGTTTAGAGAGACCAGGAGTCAGTGGTTCTCTATTGTTGTCACCTGTTGAGGTTTACCTTATTGATATCCAATGTTCTAAGGAGTGTGTTTTTCTTTTAGATAAAATGTATCCTCATCATATTTGAGTTGAGTTTCAGGAGAGTGGAAATCGGCATGCTCCTAATATAGCTGAACTGGAGCTTCCTATAGTTCCTGAGGATCAGATGGATTTTCAACTTCATGAAAACTTATTGAGGGTCATGAGATCCATAGAAATAGAGACTATTCATATTGTGCCTTCGATTTATGAGATGAAGAGAGAGTTCTAGTTGTATAATCTAACTATGTTCACTTGGGAGGGGGGCCAGGCAGTCAAGTTTTGGATTGAGTCAATCCATACGATCTTTAATAAACTTGAAACACTTGCAGATAAGAGGGTGAATCTTGTTGCATATATGCTTCGTATACTAGCTAAGTGTTAGTGGGACATTATTGAGTTGGTAGGGAAGAAAGAGGGGTTATCTTGTAATGAATTTGAGAAAAAAATTCCAAGCCACTTCTATCCTAAGACTTTGAGGGATGAGAGGCTCATGAGTTCATGCACCAAGCATAGGAGGGAATGTTAGTGCTAGACTGCACTGATTATTTCACTGACTTGCAATTATTTATGCCGTCTTTGGTAGCTGATTAGATCTCCAGGGAAAAAATCAGGATGGTATTCTCTATAAGACCATGTTTTAGGTGAATTTTCTTCATATGATTAGTTTTTTAGATGTGATGAATATGGAACTCAACATCAAAGGGAATCTTAAAGAGGACCTGAGCAACAACCAGGCTATTTCAGCAAGGAAAACTATGAACTCTTCTTCTAGTGGAAAGAAGTTTTTGTTATGAAATTTTTTACAAGGAAACAATGGGAAAAGCAGTCATGGTAGTGGGAATCCATATCAGGATCATGTTCTACTGCAGTGATATCAATGTGGAAAGATAGACCACAAACAGCCTTAGTGTTCGTACCCCACTTTGGAGTGTCATGCTTGTGGTAGATTGGACCACCTATATAGGTTTTGTAGGGGAATACAGTAGTAGAGTATTAGTAGGTGAACAGGACTGACACCAGAGTCTGGGAAGGACTCAATTACTCCTCAGTAGATAGGTAGCTAGAGTTCCACTGGACGTTCTAGTCTAAGTAGGGGATGTGGTACCCCCGTACAGGAATGATAGTACCAAACAAAGGTTATATATAAGGTTATTTAAGCTAGATCCTAGGTAATAGGGGTTGGTTAGTTTCACATTATAAAGACCACTTTGGCTATTGAGGATGTAAGACCATCTGCTGTCAGAGGTACAATTCTTGTATCATCTACCCTTGCTTGTGTTTTTTTTATCTAGCAGCATCACATTCCTTTTTATCCAATCTTTTTGTAAATTTTGTGGGCATGGATGTGGAAATCTTGGATGGTGTTTGGACCATCGACACACTATTGGGAGTGTGGTCAAATAATATCAAACTTTTTAAGGCGTGTTCTATAGAGATTGGTGGATACTGTTTCTTTTGGTAACCATTCATGCCAAAAATGAAAGGCTTATATTTGATTCTTGGTATGGATTAGTTAGTTCTATACCAGGATCATGTCGATTATTACCAAAGGAGACTTTTTTATCTCTAAAAGGAGGAAGATATTTCACCAGGGTGAGTGGGATCTTTAGGTTGGTCGTGCAGGGCCAATTCAGTGTAGATTGGATTGTCTCATGGATTAGATAGCTGGTATTTCTCTAGATAATAGTGGAATGTAGCAGGATTATTTTCCTCTAGTGTTTGGCCATTTTCAGGATGTTTTTCTTGATGAGTTCTATGGATTACCACCTGAGTGAGAGATTGAGTTTATGATCAAGTTGGTGCTAGGATTAGATCCAGTTTTTATTCCACCTTATAGAATGGCACCAAAAAATCTTCGGGAGTTGAAAGTTCAGTTTGAATATCTAGAAGTTAAGGGTTTCATAAGGCCTAGTACATATCCTTGGGGTTCTTTGTTTCTCTTTGATAAGAAGGTTGATGGGACTTTGTTCTTATGTATGGATTATTGGATATTGAACCAGGTGATGGTCAAGAACCATTATGTCCTTCTGCGTATCGACTATCTCTTTGATCATCTGAGAGAATATAAGGTATTCTTCAAGAATGATTTGAGATCAGGGTACCATCAGTTGAGGGTGAGACCATCAGACATGCCTCAGACTACTTTTAGGAGCGGGTATGGATTGTATGAGTTTGTAGTGATTCATTTTTGTTTGAATAATGCACTGGTGGTATCCATGGACTTGATTAATAAGATATTTCATCCCTTTATGGATCATTTTGTGGTGGTTTTTGTCAATGACATATTAGTTTACTTCCATTCATAATATGATCACACCCAACATCTTGACATCATATTGAGTACATTGAGAGAGAATTGTATTTACTCCAAGCTAACCAAATGTATTTTTTGGATAGATAAAGTTCACTTCTTGGGCCATGTCATCTCAGAGACGGGAGTGTTAGTGGACCCAGAGAAAGTTAAATATGTGTTATCTTTGGAGCGGTCCAATAATGTCTATGATATTTAGGCATTTATGGGTTTAGAAGGTTGTTATAGGTTCTTTATCCATGACTTATTCCATATGGAAGCATTGATGTCAAGACTAACTAAGAAGGGAGTGGAGTTTGTTCAGTCAGATTCTTGCGAGAGAGCCTTTTAGGAGATGAAAGGAAGTTTGACCTCATCATTTATCCTCACTTTACCTATGCCTAGTAAAGCATATACCATGTATTTTTAGGCATCTGTTATTGGACTCAGAGTAGTTCTGATGTAGGAGGATTGAGTGGTTACTTATGGATCTAGACAGTTGAGACTGCATGAGAGGAATTATTCTACTCATGATTTAGATTTAGTAGTAGTGGTGCATTACCTAAGATGCTGGAGGAATTATCTCATGGGTGAGAGTTTTTTGGTATACACAGATGACAAGAGACTCGAGTACTCTTTTCTCAATGAGACATGAAACTTTGACATAGGAAGTGGGTTAAGTATCTCTAGTATTTTGACTTTGAATTGGATTATACACTAGGTGAGGGCAACATCGTTGCCAATTATTTTTTCCAAAATATGCATACATAGGTAGTAAAAGATTATTGCAATGAGTGGTGAATTATGTAACTCTTTAAATACATGAATATAGATGTTTAGGAGTCCTCGGGATGAGTATCTCTGACTTCAGCATATGTCATACCCATGATTTTGGACTAGATAAAGAATGAGAAGTTATGTGATTCAGAGGACTTAGTTCTAAGAGATAGCATATATGGTGGGGAGACACCATTGAGATAGTCTCTTTGTAGTATCAATTATCTTCTTTTAGGTGGCTGATTATGGGTTCCTATGGGATTATAAAAGGAGTTTATATGGAATTTTCATGATTCTAAATTGGAGGTACATCCTAGTTTGATAAAGATGTATCTTGAACTCCATAAATAGTACTATTATTCAGGAATAAAGAAGTAAATATAAATAATTGTGTCTATATGTTTCACTTGTCAGTAGGTGAAAGCTGAACATCAAAGGCCAGTTGGGATTTTGAAGTCTTTTCTAATTCCTAAGTGTAAATGGGATGATGTCACTATGGATTCTATGACAAGATTACCTAGGAAACCCCATAAGAATGATGTTATATGGGTGATTTTTGATCCACTGATGATGGTATACCACTTTTTTCTATCAATGAGACCTTCATAGTTGATGATTTGGGAAGTCTTTACATGTGTGAGATACTTCGGTTTCATAGTGTTCCAAGGAGTATAGTTTCATATAGAGATACTCATTTCACATCATGGTTATGGAAGGTTCTTCATAAGGCTCTGGTATCATAGGTTCTTTTGAGTATGGCCTATCATCCTCATACTAATGGACAATCTAAGTGGACTATTCAGGTTTTGGAGGATATTTTATGATCTTATGTTTTGGATTACAGTGGTTCACCGGAGCAGCATATGGCACTCATGGAGTTTACATATAATAACATATTATAAGAATTGATAAAAATAGAAACTTTTGAGTCTTTTATGGTAGGATATTTTGTTTTCCTCCTCATTGGTTAGAGGTAGGAGATTCAGTGCATCTTGGGCCTAGTCTCGTGCAGGAGACGTCTGAGAAGGTTTGGTTGTTCAAGAAGTGGTTTTTGGCCTCATAGAGCTGGAAGAAATCTTATAATGACCATCAGATATGACCTAGGGATTTTGAGGTCAGTCATTATGTTTTCCTTCATGTGTCTCCTAGACTGGGGAAAGTCCATATCAAGAAATAGGGAAAGCCAGCACCTGGGATTTTCAGGATGTTTGAGATAGTGGATAGGGCCGGTCTAGTGGAAAACTAATTAGTCCTTCCATAGTTCTATAGTTCCAAACATAGCATGTTTCACATATCATAACTTTAGAGATATTATCCAATCCCTTCTCACATTATAGAATTAGCAGACATCAAGCTTAGTGCTGATGTATCCTTTAAGGATCATTGATACGGGTTATGGAACATAGTGAGAACTATATCCAGGGTAGGGTGATTCCTTTGGTTCGAGTTCAATGGAAGCATGGGTTAGTTTAAGTGGATACTTGGGAGAGGTAATCAGATATATGAGAATAGTGTCCAAACTTGTTCATTGATACCCAATAGTGATTCTTAGTGCAGCTCTGGGACAAGCTATTATATGGTGGGGAGGTTGTAAGATCTTGTCTTTTATCAGGTATGTCTCTCTCTGAGTTTGTTGTTAAACTTCTTTCAGTTGAGTTTTTCCTCATTATTAAAACTTTCTGTTCATTTTTTCTTTAGTATTTCTATTGGTTTGAATAAATTCAAACTTGGGTTTTGAGAAAACTTGATAAAACCAAAGAGGATCCATGTGGGGAGATTTTTGGGGATTCTGTTAGAATTAATGGAGTCCGGGTATAAATGGGTCAAGTGTTACTAAGGATTATTGGTATATTGAGAAGCCTTAAAGGGGTTCTGGGTTTTTATAAGGAAACTAGGATGTAAACTATATACGGTACATTTACATACCATGTAAATAGGTTACACAATGTGTAAAATCCACCAGACACATGTTGTGAACTGATCCATGACGTGAAGTGGTTACACATCATGAACCAGTCACACAATGTGTAATGTTCAGGAAAATTAAATATTCAGCTGAGGAAAAGGGTTTTTCAGAATATCCCTCTAAAAATAAATACATGAAATTTAAAGGATTTACATGTCATGTAATTTCCTGACCTACAGTTTTAAAGTTGTTGTGTGGATGATTTATTTTTCATTCCTTCATACAGCTTCCTCCTCTCAACCCTAGGGTGATTTTTAGGAGATTTTAGAGCACCTCTCTTGATTCCATATGTCTCGATCATGAATCTGATCCCAGTTAAGTGGTTTTGGTTAGGTTTTCACTTCTCTCCCTTTGATTTTCAGTCGTTGTTGTGTAATCTCTTGACCATGGTTTTTGTTGGTTTTTATCTTGATCAGTTTTGATCTAGGTTCTCATTGTAATCTTCTACACCGTCATATTTATTGGTGTTTTCATTGGTAAGAATTGTTTTCTTCACTAGATAAAGGTAAGGGGTCTAAACCATAACTCTGTGGTCTGATTAATTGCAAAGTATGTGGAATATTTAAATTTCACCAAAATAATATGTGCCTGAATAAATTAAATGGTTAATTGGATTATTACTTAGAATCCTGCTTGATCTAATTAGTTCTTGACCTGACTTATGGATACTATTTAGGTGAGAGAACCATTTATTATAAATGAATTATTTAATGGAATAAAGTGTATTTAGCATGACATGGAATTTGGGTGATTACTTGATATAGACTCACCTTGGTTTGGTTTGATTATTGAAATTATTGGCTTGTTGTTGGTTTATGAACAAAGGATAAATGAAATGTGTAATTGAATGATAAATGGTAATTTTCCTAATTAACCATTAATCCTTATGATGTGATATTGTGATATCTTTGTTTCTAAGACATGTGTTGTGATTTCTATGTTGTAATGCTGATATAGGGTGTCGGCCTAGTTTTCATGTTGAAATGATTATATACCAGGTAATGCCCTAAGACATGTTGAAATGCTTATATACCAGGCTATGCCCTAAGACATGCTGAAATAATTATATATCAGGATATTCCATGAGACATACTAAAATGATTATATATCGAATTTGGCCCTGATACATGATGAAATTCTTAGATTCTAGGCTCGGTCCTGATTAAATGCTGAAATTCTTATATAGAGGGTTTTGACCTATATTTTTGTGATTTATACATTAGTTATAAGGTTATGTTTTACCATGTTTATAAGGTTATGGTTGGAATTGTCATGATATATGATTAGAGACATTTCAGCATGGCGTCGAGGTAGTTTATCTTATTCCATTGTTATATGGTTATGGTTGACATGGTAGTGATACATGCTCAGATATATTCTGGCATGGAGATGAAGTGGGTTGATGTGGTATTAATTTAATTGTTTAATTAATTAATACACTTGTTTATTACATTATTTCATTCACTTATTACCATACTGTTTATGTTTATACATAGTGGTTTCGACCTACTACGTTATACTCACACCCTATTTGGGTCATCATTTGGTACCTGAGCATATTATGTGGATGTAGGATTGGACAAGGGTAAGGGACCTTGCTATTGATTTTCTGTATGCTATATGGGATGGAGTTTGGAGATAGGGATGATAAGGGGTTCGGAACCCGAGACTTTTGAGTCTTCTAGTATTTTATTTTGTGTTACTTCTATAATGATATTTAGTTACATTCTAGCATGACATTACATTATTCTTGATTATTTTATTAGGTTATTCAATTAGAGTTTATTGTTTTTTTGGTTGTATTGTGTCATTTACATTATTTTTACACTCTGGTATTTAGTTATCATTGTATTATTCTATGGTGTTTTAACTCTATAACTAGGTGGTACAGTATCCCCATTATACTCATCACACATCCACTACTAGTTATAATCCTCTAGCATACAGGGAGGCACGCTTTCAGTCTCATAATCAACTTGTTTTGGCCATGTGAGAGAGTGCCAGATCGGGGGATGTTACAATGTGGATCCCCCTGGGTAGGATTCTTGTGGATCTGAGGTTGTATGTGGGTCCCCCTATGTAGTATATTTTTGTTCTAGGGTGGGATTCCCTTGGGTGTATGACATAAAGGTTTTGGGTAGGGGATGTAGTCCCTTGGGTGGATGGATATTATGGTTCTGGGTTGGGAATACAATCCCCTGAGTGGTGGATATATACTGGTTTTAGGTAGGGGATGTGACCCCCCCCCCCCCCCGTGGATGGTTTTTCTTTCACAAGCTCCAGGGTAGAACTTGGTCCCCCTGGGTTATATTTTGGTGTAGTTTTTTGGGTAGGATATGGATACCCCTTGGTGGTATACATTATGCTCAGAGACATTAGTCACTAGATGAAGTAGGTATGATTGACCCCATGTGTTACCTTATAACCCAAGGATTGAAAATCAATATTTTATTATGATTCCTCATTTTTTATTTATTTTAATCATATCATAAGTAAAAAAAATTATTTACTGGTTATGTTAGGGACATAATTGGTGGTATCCTACTGAGTTTTACTTACACCCTACTCAAGCATCCCTCGCACTTTGGTGCCTAAGAAAGCCTCATTGTTCATAGGTTTAGGTAAGGTATGGGCCTAGTGTTTCATGATCAGGCTAGAGAAAATCATCGAGGATTAGAATTGGGATATGATGAGGCTCGAGGATGGTATTAGAGCCTCAATATATTTAATTCTTTTATTTATTTTCTATATGTGATCAGCTTATTGGGAGACCCCTTGATGTATAATTGTATGAAAATATTTCATTTGTTGTAGCATGATTCTTGTTTATTGAATTTTTCATACTCTGATTATTTGTTGTGGATGATTCTTGGTTATTTCCATTATTATTTTAATCTGATATGAGGGTATAGTCTTCCCATGGTAATTGTAGTGACCTTAACCCCGGTAGCTCAGATCCAGTGTCTGCTTTATTAAATTGGTATAAGATACAAGGAATCAAATCCTAAAGGACCGAATATTTTAGTAGTATTGGTAAACTAGATATATACAAGATTCCCATATTACATTTGAAAACACAAATTACAACATAATTTGTTTTAGAATAACATTATTACCTATATAATATCCTTTCATGTTAATCATATTACACTTCATGGATTCTTGGGAAAGGAAAAAAATAAGGTTTAACTCAAATGCTCAGTAAGGGTTAAGTATAGTGAAAGCTATTATAAATCAATAAGCATAATCAATATGGAAAGGTAAATAATTGAACACACAAGTCGTTTAAATAACATGAATATCATGATAAGATAAGGAATAATCAATATAGAAAGCTAAATAATTGAAAACACATTCTATTAAATCAACAAAATGAGAATGAAATGCATCCATACATAATATCATTGAGAAATTATCATGAATGATAAGATGAGGCATAATCAATATGTCAGGATAAATAATTGAAAACACATTCCATTTAATCAATAAACCAATAATGAAATGCATCCATAGATAATATCATTGTGAAAATATCTTGGATAATGATAATTGAGCTCTTAATGAATGAAATTCTTAATTATTGTACATCATGTTCTCAGGCACATGATATCTCTACTGTCAATACATTTCACATGACAATTTAAAACTATAGATATAAACTTGTTTAATGATAGCATATTGATTCACCTCATGATACTACCTATGCATTGTGGGGATATCTATAACTAGGAAATATTTTTATCTTCATTTCCAAATCATTCCTCATATATCAAATAATTGATTTAATTCATGAACAATATTCCTTACCATTAAATATATGTATTGAATAAAAAATGTGGATTATCAATATTTCCCTAATCAATTAAATAAATTTAAAAGTAAAACACCATATATATAAATGAGATATGATTTAATAAATAAGAATATCCATGATAAATAATATGTACATTTATTGGAAATTTAATGTCCAATGATCATAGGAAAGTGAATAATTCAATGGAAATTTAATGACTTCAAAAATGAATCAAGAAAGTGAGTTCCAATACTATCATTGAAAAAATAATCATAAAACATCCATAGAAATAATAATTATGGTATCAATACAACATATCCCCAAAGTAATATATGTAAAATAAATGGTTGTTGTTGATAAATAAAAATACTATAAAAATATATTTAAAAATATTCTTTAAGAAAATATCCTTTTCATTTTAAAAATCACCTTTTAAAACAAAAAGTTCGCAAAAAAATGAAAATAACTTTATTTGAAAGAAACCTTTAAAACTTATAAAATAATCTTTAAAACATTGAACGGTCATGATAGTGGGAAATTTTTTACATGTTGTATACATTAAAACAAAGATTCTTTTCACATTTTTGGTAAAAGTCAAATGGGAATTGTTTTCAAAACAACATGAATATTACTTTAACAAAATTGTAAAAAATTAAAACATGGTTAAAAATGTCTTTAATAAATAATTTTGAATAATTTTAAGATATTATTTTGAAAACATTTCTAGAAAACATGATTTTTTAAGAAAAAGGATTTTCGATCGTAGAGAGAAATAAAGTCTGGTTTTCTTAAAAACATTTTCTCAATAATTTTAAGAACTAAAAAGTGGTAAAATGATAATATTAGTTTAAAATTTCATGAATTACCAGATTATGATAAAATAAAATGGGTTTATCATCCAATGATCAAATAATTTCTTTCATTGGAAATTCAAGCATAAACAATCTCGATTAAAATAAGATTGTGAAATAAACCCTCATAAGGATCATAAAATTAAAGTGAGAATTAATAATTGAATCAATTATGTGTATCAAATGTAAATCATCATAAAACAAGTGTAAATACAATATAAAAAATTAAAAAAAATCACACATAATCTTAGAATATCAAGAACAACGAATAAATAATATAAACCAATGAAAAGAAATTGAGTTATAAAATTATTTACCACTATGTAATTTTTAAATAAAATACCCTTGGATAAAATAATTCAAATTGAAACTCAAAATACCATTAATTATTAATTATTCATGATATTACATGTAAAATTCTAAATATATATACCATATAATATAAATTATGTGCATAACATTATAGTATTCCTCAATGAAGAGAAATTGAGATGCAGTCCCTTACCTCATACTTACATTTGGTTGAACATTATTTAAACTCATTTATAATGGTTTTAAAAATATTATTAATTTATAATATAACCATATCCATACTTATAATATCATATAAAATCCTATTATTACATTTTACCACCCACTTGTTAATAATATTTCATTATGTTCATTGTTTAATTGCCTTGTTTTCGTATGCGTGTTTTGTCATGAAATTTTTGGTACTTATGAATAGGATATATATATATATATATATTATAATTATATTAATATTATAAATATCATATTTTTAAGACTTTTTATGAATTTTGTACATGGAAAATGAATCACATCGCTTCGTGGAGACAGTAGGTCATATGTACGCATGAACAACGATATCATTCCCTTAACGAGTGAATGGTTAAGGAAGTGGGTGATATATTAATTTTTCAGAATCAATATAATCTCATATATATCACATATATTCATTAATTTTATATTTATTACATTTCATGTAAATCATAAGTGAAAAACAAATCACATCACTTCGCGAGTTGGTAGTCTTCCGTACACAAGTGACATTATCGTATTTGAAACAGAATGAAACATAAAAATTTATATCTGATATTAAAATTATATAAATATAATAATATCATAAATATCATATAAATTTTTTAAATATATCATTATATTCATCCTTGAAATGTGGTTATGGAAAATGAATTAAATCGGCTCGTGATGCGGTAGTCTGTCGTACACAAAATCGATGATTTCGTTTCCCATTTGATGAAAGTGGAGATGGATAAATATTATTACATAAAAATAATAACATATAAGTATGTGTAATATAATGTTTTTATTATATTTTAAGTTTTAATGCATAATTTAATGTTTAAAATGAGAAATAAAATGAAACTGATTTGTTAAGAAAATTACCATCTCTAAGAGAAACCTCTTTTGGATCTCCTCTTAAGGACCCTAGGGTTGGTCTTTTGGGAATACCATCAGGTATAAAATGTGTCTATGGATGTTGAGGATATATTTTGGTAGTATTTTTTTGATCCAAATGGATTTTTATTTCAATATAATTGAAGGGAGTGAGTTCCCTTTTATAAGTGGGGAAAAGGAACCCTCTTGGAAATTACTTGGAAATTTCCAAAAAGAATCCAAAATGATATTCATTACCAACCCAAATACTTATAAATGGCCTTATATTATAATTTTATATAGATAAGGTCAAAATATTCTAGATAATAGTATTTTTACAAGTCGTTAGGTCATTTTTAACACTTATTGTCTTAGTTTAACCCCTAGGTAAACGCATTTTTACCTTAACTGTAGTAATTAATTTTTACTGTTTTTCCTACTCATTTTGTTAAAAAATTAAGTTAACATTATTATATAATATAAATTATTATTATTTCAAATATTTAATCCATTTTTATAAATTCTATTCATGGAATTTTCAAAATACAATTTAAAATTATACCTGTAAACGCGATGAAAAGCGGGTTTCTAAAGAGAAAATTATCATAAGTATAGAATGTTTTAATATAAAAATTCAATATGAAATTTATTAAAATGAAATAAATTATTTAAATTTTAATTTAATTGAACTAATATTACTTCAAAACAAATTTAAAATATTATTTAACTTTTTGAATTATTTA
Source organism: Viscum album (assembly GCA_963277665.1). Lineage (NCBI taxonomy): Eukaryota > Viridiplantae > Streptophyta > Magnoliopsida > Santalales > Viscaceae > Viscum > Viscum album. The sequence continues at coordinate 533,102,248 of OY728146.1, forward strand.
AACAAAAAGGAAGTTTTCAAAAAAAATCAGTATTTTTCAATATTCATCGAAAAATCCTAAAAATTCACCTAAAATAATTTTGATATGATGATTTAAAAAATGAAGTTTATTTTTTCAAATAAATTTTCTAAAATTGGTAAAAAAATAATTTTAAATTATGTGTGTCAAGCGTGACTAAACCATCTTTTAGAAAAATACAGTTTTTCAGAAAATGTTTCTTTTTCTTTAAATGATTATTATTTTATTTCTAATCAATAGATGACCAATGAATTTTTTTTCATGTGTAAACCATATAATTTTTATAATTTGGTTATTATTATTCATACCTTCCAATTTAACATCTAGGTTATAATGGCATACTATATTATAGAACATTCATACTCAAGGTTGAGTGTTCCAAAAGCTATCGATGAGATTGAATTTAAAGAAATAAATTTTGTGGTTTTTTTAAGATTGGTATTATGTGTCACATACACTATCGAATAAAATTTTATTATTTTATAATTTTTGTATGTTACACCAATTTTATCTTGCGCTAAAAAATCAAGGGTTTTCTATTTGAAAATTCCTTTATTGAAAACCCATATCATAATAGGGTTAATAAAACTTCCTCTTAATATGAGAGAAAGGTAAATATGAAGTTCATATAGAATAACACATAACTAGGTTTCTAAGTATAATAAAATTGGTGGCAAGTGAAGATATGTACATAGAGAAAAGCATAAATAATTATAAAGAGTTATAAAAGTAATTGATCAAAAGAAATTGAATGATCAGTGGAAAGTTAAGAAAATCAAAACTATAAATCTTTGGTGATTTAAAAGGCCATTTGATTCATTGAATGTTAAGGTAATAGGATAACATTTTTGTTTCAATATCCTTTTTCTAATGTTGAGGAATTTTTTTTACTATCTAAGTAAATGGGGGAATATACTTACTTGATACATTTTTATTTCATAAGCACAATTCCGTCCTTTTTTTGTGCTTTGGTCAATTTCCAATTCATTGCTTACTCCAAGAAATTAATATCCAAAAAATGAATTTTTTATTCTTGAATCACTAAAATTAACTTTTAAAATATCATAATATTCATAAAAGAGTGAAAATTCTTTTCATATATCTCTGACTATTTTCCAAATCTAGTATGGTTAAAACAAGTTATCTAATATAATACATTAATATCTAAACCTCAATAGTAATGCAATTGGTTCAACATTGATATTTATTTGTTAAATCATTTAACTAAAAACAATAACATATTAGATAAAACATAATATAGGCTAATGGTAGGTGCTAAATCCTTGTCGTCATTTAAGATGTTCTTCTATACTTATCCTTAAAGTCTATCATAGGGTTATATTCCTTAATATATGTTTTTTTATAAATATATTTTCCAAGGTTTATACTAAACTTACTTTGATATCAACTATAGTGAATGCCACGAACCAAGTTAGAGTGTCATCCAACCCGACACCCAACCCAGCCTATGGAATGGCCCAAAGGGTATTTATGATCCCCACAGGCTAGAAACTAGTGCCTGGGTATCAATAGCATGCTTTGGGAATTATTTTGACCATGATTATAACCATAATCAATCAAAAAAATAGAAAAATAAACCATAACTTATGATGTAACCAAACAAGGTACAACAATTTCTAGAATCAATATTTTACACTTTAAACAAAAACCAAAAAACCATAATGGAAAGGAAATCAAAAAAAACATCCCAAAAACATCCACACAACATGAAGTAATCACCATCAATCTACCACCACCAATACCTGTAGTAAGTGTAAGACTAGCAACCAGATCCACCACACCACGACATAGATTTATTTTACCTGGGTCATACATAATAAAGTCTACATACACCCAAACTTGTATGCAGGGTGTGAGCTAAGTCCTAGTAGGATGCCACACAAAAGAAAATGTTCCATGATATAACATTAGAATACAAATTAACATAAAAATTTATACAAAAGACTTTGAAAGAAAAACCTTTCTCAAGGAAAGACTTTTAAGGAAAACCATTTATCAAAAAACTTGCTTTAAAATGAGGTATACACAAGGTCCATCATATACCAATATATGGCACCACGTCACATAAGAATCATGTCACAATAGATCACCATGGGTAAATCCTTAAGGGTAGATATCATAAGTGAGTCACTAAGAACCTCATACCTCGTTGATCAATATCCTCCAACTCAACTACTAATAGCTTTCTTATGCACGATCCACTAGAAGTGATCCATCCCAAGGGCCTAGCAGTCTACAGATAATAATCCAATGCCAACACATTCTTATGTATGAGACACTAGGCATGATCATCCCAAGGGTCTAGTGGTCTCTAGTTATATCACATGTTTAGCTAGTGTTGCAAGTGTGAATCCTGCTAAGTGAATCTGATCCTTTCCACTTCCTGGTAAATTAGTGTTAATCCACTAGAAGAATCTAGGCCTTTCCACTTCCAAAACACTAGAGTAATAGTTCTAGTTTTCCCACCTAGATACATGGGATTCCCTTTATGCTCAAATTACATTTCACACTTCACATAACCATCACTTTTACAAACACGTTCCATCTCACATAAGCACACAAGTAAATCACTACTTTCACAAACAACACAAGGAAACCACCATTTTCCATAACCATGATCACTTCCATTTTACACACACAAAAACCATTTTAAAACAAATTTTCCATTACTTTCATAATCCATGAAACTCATTTGGAAACATTATAAGAAAAGCACATAATTAATCCAATAATTTCCATGGTCCAAGCCCTTTCCAAATCCACACATAAACTAATTTCACTTTAAAACATGCTTCTCATAATTTACATGATTCACGCATCACCTTAATATCACACAAAAAAGAATCCAACATTCCAAAAAAATCCATTTTATTTAAAGAACCCACTTTCAATACATTCTCACCTCAAGTTCCTTAAAAAACATATTTCACACCTTTCAAAAAAAAATCATAAAACACTTCCAATAAGTACCACAACAAGGCACACATGAAAACATAACCATTTCCCTTTTAAAATCCCAATTTCATCACAAAATCATGTCAAACTCTTTCTAAAAAATGTTTTGAACCACACAAACAATTCATTTAACACATTCATAAATCCAATCAAGCAAGGAAAACTCATCCAATAATGTTAAATCATGAAACCACCTACCTTGAGCTTGGAAACTTCCTTAAATTGGTGCAAAACCAAAACCACAGCACCACAAGACCCTAATAAGGAAAGATTAACAAAAAACATCAAGATACTACTCAACAACATAATATCAAACCCTCCCTATGTCAAATAACCCACTGGAAAAGAATAACCCAAAAGTGGAGGAGGTGAAACCCTGAAATAAGGATGAAACCATGGGATAAAACACTTACTTGATGATTCCTTGATGAATCTGCACCAAAACCACCAAAGGAAGGGAGTCCAAGGGAGCCAAGTGGGAGAGAGGGAGGTGTCTAGGGCTGGAGAGCTCAAATGGGGAGATCAAGGGAGGATTTGAGGTTAAATCCCAAGAGGTCACAAAGGTAATTTTAAAATTTTTAATTACCTTAACATGGTACACAGTTTTCCCACATGGTTTTCCAAACCATGTGGTAACCGTGTGTCCCTCTATTTCCAATAGAAAAAAGCTTTACGATTACCCCGCACGATTTTCAAATTGTGTGGAAACCATGTGGTTTCCCACTATCCAAAAATGACACTTGGCTGCATGGTTTCTTGGGCAAGGGAGCACGGTTTTCCAAACCGTGCACCAACCATGAATCGCCTATTATAAACCCAAAAACTCCCATTTTTTCACCAAAAACTCATGAGAAAACACAAGGATAAACATAGGATCAAGAGTGAAGAAAATATCTCCTCAAAATTTAAACTCATCATACCTAAAACTTGAGAGAAAAAATTGATATCCACAAATGAACTAAATCAAAGACTTAAAACAAAAAACCCGGGTGTGACAATTATCCCCACCATAACACTTTCATCCCCCGAAAAACCACAACATTCTCCAGTTAATCGATCAAGTATAAAGGATTTTCACAACCACATGATCCAACCTCTCAAATCATGAACTCCTCAACCACCACCAAACGGATCACATACCACCTCTTGAAAAATAAACTAACAAGACCAAACCACTTCTAAGAAATGATGGAAGTATTGAATCACATCTTCAAAAAATCATAATGTTCCCTCAAATGAAGAGTAACTCAAAATTTAAAAAATTCAAAAATAAACCTCCTCTCACTGAACCAAGGATAGAAACCAACCCGAATTATCAACACGGGAGTCCGAAACTAACTTCCCACCATTATAAACCAAGCATCTTTGATCAAAACTGGATGAAACTGCAATGAGACCTATGGTGGGTCTCCCCACCATAAGAAACCAAATATATTACATCAATATGGGAAACCCGATGTGGGTCAACGTGAAACTTTCCACACAGGCCATAAAACCCCCACCACAAGGGTAAATAACTTGAAGAGGGAAACACCAACCCAAACAATGGGATAAAACCAAAATTGACTCATGAAGGCTAACTTCACAAGGAAAATCAATCAAAATATTTCATCCAAAAAGGTACACCATTATAATTCTAAGAAAACAGAACCACCACACCTCCTTATAACTAAGGAGGAACTCTTCAATCCACAACAATCGCAATAAGGAAATGAGGTATCTATACCTCATTCCATAAAACGAGACCTTTCAAGACAAGGAAGATATTATAGGAAATATTAAATTTTCCCCATTCCTGCATTGAAGATTGAATCTAGACTGAGGTCCCTCACACCTCTAGGATTCTTGACTACCCACCAGCTTCACTCCAAGGCCTATGGATAGAGCCCTGATTTTTGAAGCATCTACTTCCTCACAGTCAGGATCTGAAAATCCCTAGTCAGAACTCCTTATTTCCACCTAAATAGGGATTCAGAAGATACACACTCATCATCCTCTTTCACTTTGAATGAGAAATAGAAGATAAAAGACACTCAATAAAAACTCCTCTGTTTAAAATGGAAAGATTCAGAATTTTATGAAAGAAAAATATACTTCCATTGAAATGGAAGATCACAAGAGATCCACAACACCCAATTTTACAATTTAAGTAGAAAATAACACAGAAAAACACTTCCAAACAAAACCATTACTATAAAAGAGGCATACATATAAAGGTACTCTAAACCAAGCCCAAACAGCACACTAATCCTACAAACTAGCTCCACATCGCCTCTTAAAAACATCCAAAAAGAACCACTATAAGTAACCTAAGCATCCATAGGTACGAAAGGTCTTCAAAATAGTTAGGCCTAAAAACATATTATGATTTATCTTTTTGCACTGATGACATGCTGTGATCCCATGATTATAATAAGTCTAAGAAATATCAAAAGATCTTTTTAATTATACAACAAGAACCAATAGTTTCATGTCACTTCCCCATCTCATTACTAGAATTACCTTCACCAATTACAAAGATTTGAGGAAGATTGGCTGAATCAGGCACTCCCACTAGTACAAACTCAACAGGAATAGCTTGTCCCACCACATCGGTAAAAATGGTTAAGCCAAGTTATGACACCTTTGACTGTAGACCAGGATGAATCCCAATCTCAAAACACCGAGATTTCGATAAATTGTCCACAATCCACTCCAGAAGATAAGGAACTAGGTTCACTAAAAGACAAAAATACTCTAGCATCATTCTATCACCTTACTGCAGGCAACACATTTCCATTCTCATTCTCACCTTCACTACCTCATAGAAATACTTCCAGATGAATGAATCCTTAAAGAACTTCAAAATAAGATCTTATAGAGGTTTTCTTCATGAAACTGACTTCTACCACTTTCAAGTTGGACCTTCAAGCATAAAGGTAGTAAACTTAACATTTAACAACTTAAGAAACTCAATGAGATTGAATACCCTTTCGATTTTCCTCATCCACTCTTCCGATTCAGTATAATCTTCTTGACCATAAAAGAGAGTTGTATTTAACTTCTGAAAATCAAGAAGGAAATCCTTAGGTTGATCAACTGTAAGGTTTTCTAATGGTGGACCACCCATGACCGCACCTTGAACATCCATCAAAACTTTGTGGGGTTGAACACTAACCAACCATATAACCAATAGCTCAACCAAAACCAACTCATCAACAAGGGTTCTCAAACTCAAAACATCACATAAACATAATTCCCAAATTATAGGAAGCAATCCACACAATCACTGGCTATCAAAACATCACAAATTTTCTCTTAAAATCACTATTGAAAGAAAACAAACTTTGTAGGTTGCACACTTTCCAAAGGTATTCCATAGAGCCTCACACATTCATATTCTCATGTCAGACCAGGTATCCATCACCTAGTGTCAATTTAGGTACTCATCCACTCATTCCAATCTAGGAACTCATCTACCCATGCCATTAATCATCTACATTCCCACACATATCCATGTATGTGGTCGCTCATGGGAATACCAAATTTCAAAACAAAACTTTTCCACTTTATAAGACAAAACATTCAACCCAAGATTTCAACTTCTCAATTTACTTCCCATTTCAAAATTCATTAAACTTTTCAGAAGCTCACTCACCACCAAGTCAAAAATCACATTCAAATCCAACTCAAATAATTTCATCTTTCTCAAAATAAAATCTCATGGATCCCATTCAAAAATCTATTTCATCTCATTCAAAATATTTATCATCAGCACAAAAAATGTCATTTTTTCAATAATCATTTGATTAAAAACTCATCTCTTCTTATTTAAAACAAGTTTACAAAACCCTCTTGGAAATAAATTCTATTTTTTGAACAACCAATTTTGATAAGCCCTAGGTTTTTATTACAAAAACTTAATTCTCAATAAACTCATTCCCACTTTACGCAAAAATCATTTTTCAAAATTCCACTTTTATAAAGCTCCCTTCAAAATGATTCTGAAAATCCATTTTCCACCTTCCTAAAACCAAACCATTATGAATTTAAATCTAGTTTTCAAAATTCCAAAACAAAAGTTCTCAAGACAATTTTTAGAATTAAGAATGACCCAAAACAACTCATAAGGGGAAACTAGTGTTAATGGATGACTTGAATATGTGGTTGGTGTCTATATTCTAGATACACCACCACCATGGATAGACTTGTAGGACCATATCTCTGGCTCCACATGGCTTTCCAAGCCCTACAAGCTCACTGAGACCATTATCCCAACTCCCTTTCTGTATCCCAAACACCAAACAATCCACAAGAACCAAAGAAACCAAATAGAACCTTACTTCCCATAGAAACCCAAGGTTTGGTATAGAAAGTGTTGGACAGACACTTCCTCATACCTACACCCCAAGGTTCCAACTTTCCTACTCCATCTACCTTGACATCCAAAATAATATAGGGTACTCTGAAAGCTAGGTCCTATACAGAACCAATCTGCACTGATACCATTTTGTCATGAACTAAGCCGGAGTGTCATCCAACCTGACACCCGACTTGATCTGTGGCATGGCTTGAAGGGTGTTCCCAATGCCCGTGGGCTGGAAACTAGTGCCTAGGTATCAACAACATACTTTGGGGATGATTTAACCCATGAGTATAAACAAAATCAATCAAAAAAATAGAACAATAAACCATAACTGATGATGTAACCAAACAAGGTACAACAATTTCTAGAATCAAGGTTTTATAAATTTAACCAAAAACCAAAATACTACAATGAAAAGAAAACTACAAAATAGCCCAAAAACCTCCATGCAACATGAGGGCATTACCCTCAAGCCACCACCACCAACACCCACAATAAGTGGAAGACTGGAAACTAAATCTACCACACCACAACATATCTTTCCTTTACCTAGGTCATACATAACAAAGTCTACATACGCCCAAAGGTGTAGGTAGGGTGTGATCCAAAACCTTGTAGGATGCCACCCAAAAGAAAAGATTCCATACTACAACATTAAAAGACAAGTTAAGATTCAAATTTATAAAAAATCCTTTGAAACATTTTCAAGAAAACATTTTAAGAAAAATCATTCTTAAGGAAACACTTTCAATAAAACACTTTCAAGGAAAACCATTTCTCAACAAACTTTCTTCAAAATGAAGTATACATAAGGTCCACCGTATACCGATGGATGGCACCACATCACATAAGCATCATGTCACAATAGAGCACCGTGGGTAAATCCCTAAGGGTATCTAACAAAAGTGAGTCACTAAGAACCTCGTACCTTGGTGATCAATATCCTCCAACTCAACTACCAACAACTTTTCCATGCACCATCCAATAGGAGTACTACGGGAAAAACAACCTTTTGCGGCGGGTTATTTGCGACGGGATAATATCCCGTCGCAAATAGTCCAGTCCAAAGATTATTTGTGATGGGGGAGTCGTCCTGTCGCAAATGCCTTGTTATTTGTGACGGGTTTTGGTGGCTCGTCGCAAAAAGTAACGTGCGGTTGGCGCAGATTGTGCGCCAAACCGTGGGAAGCTTATTTGCGACAGGAGGAATATTCATGTCACAAATACCCAGTGGCGGTAAATGGTTTTTTTGGGACGGGAAGGTTATTTGCGACAGGGGTATTTCCCCGTCGCAAATGGTTCGTCGCTCGGAAGTTATTTGCGACGGGACCCGTCGCAAATACCCAGCGGCGGTAAATGGGTTTTTGCGACGGGATGATGCCCCGTCGCAAAACGTGTGTCAGCAGATACCTTTTGCGACGGGGCCTGTCACAAATACACTTTTAACTGCCGACAACAATTAATGCGAGCAAAGGTATTTGCGACGGGCCACGTCGCAAAAGGTATCTGTTCCGACGGTAGTCTCGTCGCAAAAGGTGTCGTCGTAACTAATCTAACCTATATATACCCCCCATCAGTTTTTTCAAATCCTCCTCTCAATTCTCACTTTCCCTCTCTCTCAACCCTATTTTCAGAATGAGAATTTGTTTGAGTTAGTTTTTTTTTTTTTGATTAAAAAGTTTTGAAGTCGTCTACATCAATAAAAGATCAAGTTTAAAGGTCTTTATATTTTATTTAATTTAATATTTTTTTTATTTTTTTATGTTAATTTTAATTATTTTTTATTAGTTTTAATTTAATTAGATTTAAATTGTTCTGTTTATAGTAGTTATTTGTAATAATTACTTGAAAGTATTAGTACTAATTTTTAATAAATACGAATAATTAATAATAAATATGAATAATTAGTAATAAATAGGAATAATTAGTAATTATTAGGAATAATTAGAAATAATTAGGAATAAATATTTAAAATTAGCAATAAATAGGAATAATTAGTAATTATTATGAATAATTAGAAATAATTAGGAACAAATATTTATAATTAGCAATAAATATGAATAATCATAAATAAATAGGTATAATTAGCAATAAATAGAATAATTTGTAATAATTAGGAATAAATAGTAATAAATAGGAACAAATAGGAATAAATAGGAATAATTAGTAATAAATAGGAATAATTAGTAATAAATAGGAATAATTAGTAATAAATAGGAATAATTAGTAATAAATAGAAATAATTAGTAATAAATAGGAATAAATAGGAATAATTAGTAATAAATAGGTATAATTAGTAATAAATAGGAATAATTAGTAATAAATAGAAATAATTTGTAATAAACAGAAATAATTAGTAATAAATAGAAATAGTTAATAATAAATAGGAATAATTAGTAATAAATACGAATAAATAGTAATAAATATGAATAAATAGGAATAAATAGTAATAAATAAAAATAATTATTAATAAATAGGAATAATTAGTAATAAATAGAAATAATTAATAATAAATAGGAATAATTAATAATAAATAGGAATAATTACTAATAAATAGGAATAATTACTAATAAATAGGAATAATTACTAATAAATAGGAATAATTACTAATAAATAGGAATAAATACTAATAAATACTAATAAATAGGAATAATTAATAATAAATAGGAATAAATACTAATAAATAGGAATAAATACTAATAAATAGGAATAATTAGTAATAAATAGGAATAAGTAGCAATAAATGGGAATAATTAGCAATAATTAGCAATAATTAGCAATAAATCGGAATAATTAGCAATAAATAGGAATAATTAGCAATAAATAGTAATAAACAGAAATAAATAGTAATAAAAAGAAATAATTATTAATAACAAATAATAATTAATAATAAATAGAAATAATTACTAATAATTAGGAATAATTAAAAATAATTAGGAATAATTAGGAATAATTAGGAATAATTAGGAATAATTAGGAATAATTATGAATAATTAGAAATAAATAGGAATAAATATTTATAATTAGCAATAAATAGTAACAATTAGAAATAATTAGTAATAAATAGGAATAAATAATAACAACTAGGAATAATTAGTAATATATAAGAATAAATAGGAATAATTAGGAATAATTAGTAATAATCAAGAATAATTAGAAATAAATAGTAATAAATAGGAATAATTAGTAATAAATAGGAATAAATAGGAATAAATAGGAATAAATAGGAATAAATAGGAATAATTAGTAATAAATAGGAATAATTAGTAATAAATAGGAATAATTAGTAATAAATAAGAATAATTAGAAATATGGATAATTAGTAATAAATAGGAATAATTTGTAATAAATATGAATAATTAGTAATAAATAATAATAGTTAGTAATAAATAGTAATAATTCGTAATAAATAGGAATAATTAATAATAAATTGGAATAATTAATAATAAATTGGAATAAATAATAATAAATACTAATAAATAGGAATAAATAATAATAAATACTAATAAATAGGAATAAATACTAATAAATAGGAATAATTAGTAATAAATAGGAATAATTAGTAATAAATAAGAATAATTAGCAATAAATAGGAATAATTAACAATAAATAGGAATAATTTGCAATAAATAGGAATAATTAGCAATAAATTGGAATAATTAGCAATAAATAGGAATAATTAGCAATAAATAGTAATAAATAGAAATAAATAGTAATAATTAGGAATAATTAAGAATAATTAGGAAGAATTAGGAATAATTAGGAATAATTATGAATAATTAAGAATAATTAAGAATAATTTGGAATAATTTGGAATAATTAGAAATAATTAGGAATAATTAGAGATAATTAGGAATAATTAGGAATAATTAGGAATAATTAGGAATAATTAGGAATAATTAAAAATAATTTTGAATAATTAGGAATAATTAGGAATAATTAAAAATAATTAGGAATAAATAGGAATAAATATTTATAATTAGTAATAAATAGTAACAATTAGAAATAATTAGTAATAAATAGTAATAAATAATAACAAATAGGAATAATTAGTAATAAATAAGAATAATTAGGAATAATTAGTAATAATTAGGAATAATTAGAAATAAATAGGAATAAATAGGAATAATTAGTAATAAATATGAATAATTAGTAATAAATAGGAATAATTAGTAATAAATAGGAATAATTAGTAATAAATAGGAATAATTAGTAATAAATAGGAATAATTAGAAATAGGAATAATTAGTAATAAATATGAATAATTAGTAATAAATGGGAATAATTAGTAATAAATAGGAATAATTAGTAGTAAATAAGAATAATTAGTAATAAATCGGAATAATTAGTAATAAATAGGAATAATTAATAATAAATAGGAATAATTAATAATAGATAGGAATAAATAATAATAAATACTAATAAATAGGAATAAATAATAATAAATACTAATAAATAGGAATAAATACAAATAAATAGAAATAATTAGTAATAAATAGGAATAATTAGGAATAATTAGGAATAATTAGCAATAAATAGGAATAATTAGCAATAAATAGGAATAATTAGTAGTAAATAGGACTAATTAGAAATAAATAGTAATAAATAGGAATAATTATGAATAAATAGGAATAAATAGTAATAAATAGTAATAATTAGGAATAATTAGGAATAATTAAGAATAATTAGGAATAATTAGGAATAATTAGGAATAATTAGGAATAATTGGGAATAATTAGGAATAATTAGGAATAATTAGGAATAATTATGAATAATTATGAATAATTAGGAATAAATATTTATAATTAGCAATAAATAGTAACAATTATAAATAATTAGTAATACATAGGAATAAATAATAACAAATATGAATAAATAATAAGAAATACTAATAAATAGTAATAAATAAGAATAATTAGTAATAATTAGGAATAATTAGAAATGAATAGTAATAAATAAGAATAAATAGTAATAAATAGGAATAATTAGTAATAAATAGGAATAATTAGTAATAAATAGAAATAATTAGTAATAAATAGGAATAATTAGTAATAAATGGGAATAATTAAGAATAATTAAGAATAATTAGGAATAATTAGGAATAAATATTTATAATTAGCAATATATATTTATTATTAGCAATAAATAGTAATATTTAGAAATAAATAGTAATAAATAGAAATAATTAGTAATAAATATGAATAAATAGTAATAAATACTAATAAATAGGAATAATTTGGAATAATTAGTAATAAATTAGAATAATTAGAAATAAATAAGAATAATTAGAAATAATCAGTAATAATTAGTAATAATTAGTAATAATTAGTAATAATTAGTAATAATTAGGAATAAATAGTAATAATTAGAAATAAACAGTAATAATTAGTGATAAATATGAATAATTACTGATAAATAGGAATAATTAGTAATAAATAAGAAAAATTAGAAATAAATAGGAATAAATAGAAATAAATAGGAATAAATAGGAAGAAATAGAGATAAAAAGGAATAAATTCTAATAACTTGTAATAACTTGGCACAATTTCCATTGGATTGACGGCACTCCTTTTGCTCGATGACTTTTCTGCTTTCAACTTTCACCGACTCAAAACATTATAAAAAGTATGCTTCTACGTATGCATATCCAATCTCGTATGCATGAGTTTGAATATGCATTCGTAAGACCACATTTTTTATAATGCTTTTAGGCGGTGACAGTTGCAAGAAGATGCACTACTACAAATATGCCTTTTATCAGCGCTAAAAATGGCCTTTAACGGCGCTAGAAAAGTGTTGTTAAAGCCGGAAAAGATAAGGGGGGTCCCCATTATCAATTCTCCAAAAAGCACAGATAAAGACTCCTTTTATCAGCACTAAAAAAAGCGCTGATAAAAGGGGTCTTTTATCAGCACTAAAACAAAGTGCTGATAAAATGGTCTTTTATCAGTGCTTTGTTTTAGCGGTGATAAAAGACCCCTTTATGAGTGCTTCCTTTATCAGTGCTTTTGTTTTAGCACTGATAAAGGACCCCTTTTATCAGTGCTTTTAAAAAAGTGCTGATAAAAGGTAAAAAAAATTAAAAAAATACTGCCAATCGGGGGGGGCTTTTATAGCGCTTAAGCCCCCCCTTTTACAGCGCTTTCCTACCACCCTACAGCACCCCACGCACCCCCTCCACCCTTTATCAGTGCTTTCTCCCATATTCCCTCATGCGCGCGCGCCCCTTCCTCCGCTAGGATTTGAACTCGAGACCTCCCCCTTGCGCACCTAAGCCCTTACCACTCCTCTATTTTGATTTGTTTTCTGTTTCATGATATATATATATATATATATAGTTATATTTATTCGTATGATAATATATATTTATATTAATATATATATAGTTATATTAATATATATAGTTATATTAATATATATCTCTATTTATATATATATATATATTTAGTTATATTTATTCGTATAGTAATATATATTTATATTAATATATATATATATATATAGTTATATTAATATATATAGTTATATTAATATATATAGTTATATTAATATATATATTTATATTAATATATATAGTTATATTAATATATATATAGTTATATTAATATACATATATAGTTATATTAATATATATATAGTTATATTAATATATATCTCTAGATATATATATATATATAGTTATATTTATTCGTATAGTAATATATATATATATAGTTATATAAATATATATATATAGTTATATTAATATATATATTTATAGTGATATTAATCTATATATTTTTAGTGATATTAATATATATATTTATAGTAATATTAATATATATATATATGTAGTTATATTAATATATATATATATATATAGTTAGATTAATATATATATATATACTTAGATTAATATATAGGTATATAAATATTCATATATTTTTATTTTAAATAAAATGGATATTAGTTATTATTTAGATAAATATAATATATTTTATATGTAAATATATTTTATTATTTATATTTATAATTAAATTTTTAGGTGTGAATATATAAAAAATAGGTATATATTGTTATATATTTGATTATAAATAGCAGTGTATTATAAAAAACGATGAAATTTTAAAAACATAATATAAATATAAATGTAATACCTTGGAATAAATTTAGTCCCCCGTCAAAAAAGCTAATAATACCACCTTAAAAGAGGCTGAAAATCCACAAAATGTTAAAAAATCGGGGTACCCCGACTAAAAACTCAGTTTTGGAGGCCTTCTGTGCCTCTTTTGGCCTTTAAAAACATTAAACGGGGTCCTCTCGGGTCACAACGACGTAGAGATCGTTGCAGGCTTCGATTTGATATGTATTAGAGCTCAAACGGACACCCGGATCAAAAGTTATGGTCGTTTGAAGTTTGAGTTGCGTTTTCGACATATTTTGGATCAATTTTTAATTTTTTTTATTTTTTTAGTCTTTAAATTGTTATTAAATGACTATTACTCCATAATAATTAGCAAATTATTAATTAAAAATATTTTTTTAATTTTTTTAAGCCATTTTCACTAAATATCTTATATATTAAGTATATCAAGTGTAAATGTATATTTATACTTATCTAAAATATATTTGAAAATTATATATTATATTTATATCAATATAACTGTATTTATATATTTATATATTAATATATTATTTTTAATTAATTTTTTTTTGAAGTTGACCTTTTATCAGCGCTACTAAAAAAGCGTTGATAAAGGGGGTCCCTTTATCAGTGCTAAAAAAGCACTGATAAAGAGGGTCCCTTTATCAGCGCTAAAAAAAGCCCTGATAAAGGGGTGCTTTTATCAGCGATTTTTTTAGCGCTAATAAAGGCACCCCATTTTATCAGCGCTTTTTCATTAGCGCTGATAAAGGTTAGCGCTGGGAAAAATTGTTTTGTGGTAGTGATGATTCATCGACGAAAAGGGGGCTCTTTTGTCCGACGACTCATTTACTTGCATCTTTCTCACACTGAAATCACAATGAAGAAACTGATCAGAGGTATGTTTATACATTCTCGTATGCATGAGAATGAATAAGCATACCTCTGAGCAGATTCTTAATTGTAATTTCAGTGTGAGAAAGATGCAAGTAAATGAGCCGTCGGGCAAAAGAGTAGCTGTCAATCCACTGGAAATTGTGTCGCCTAAATTTAATGGTAATTATTAAGAAGTAGTTTTAATTATTTATTTTCTTTTTTCAGATAGTGTTTTTATAATTACAAATTATTCAAAAACAGTGATGATTTATATTTTTTAGAAAAATATGGAACAAGGAAATCAACATCAATCATTATTAGATGATCGTGCTTGGATAAATCAGCGCATAAATCCAAATGGTTCTGGTTTAAATCATGTATATATTGAGGGTGTTGAAGCTTTCTTATCATTTGCATCATCAAAACCAGAATATGTTTTATAAGGCACAATTAAGTGTTCTTGTAAAAAATGTGCTCTAAGAACGTTTGACACATTTGACAAGGTTCGGGGACATCTCTTGCGGTTTGGTTTTCAACCAAATTACATTTTTTGGTATCAACACAGTGAATGCAGTTCTAGAGAAGATACTAATAACTTGATTCCGGATCCATCACAGTTTCAAAATTTAGTACATGATGTTGCAGGTCTATCTGTTCAACAAATTGAAACTCAAGATGATGGTGATTTAACTCCTGAGTTGGCACCATCCGAATTTTATGAGTTTTTGAGGTCTGCTAAAGATGCATTATATCCAGGTTGCAAGATAAGAAAATTAGAAGCGGTTTCAAAATTTATGGCTATTAAATCAGATAATGCAATGTCAAACAACTGTTTTGATCAGATATTTTCTTTGGTTAAAACACTATTACCTGAAGGAAATGTGTTACCTGCAAATTACTATGAGAGAAAGAGGTTGGTTCGTAATCTGGGCCTTAGTTATCAGAAGATTCATGCGTTTCTAAATGATTGCATCTTATATTCTCGTGAAAATGATTCATTGGATAGTTGTCCCACATGTGGAAAATCGATGTATAAAGAAGATCAACCAGGGAAGTCTGGATCGATTCCAGTAAAACAGTTGAGATATTTCCCTCTTACACTCAGGTTGCAGCGTTTATTTATGTCTCAGAACACAACGTCAATGATATCATGGCACAAAACCAGGATTTCAACTGATAAAATCTTGAATCATCCATCTGATGGTGATTTATGGAAACATTTTGACTGTCTGCATCCATTCTTTGCTTTAGAAGGACAAAATGTGTGATTGGGTCTTTCTACTGACGGTTTCTGTCTGTTTGGTTCTTATGGTAGTCAGTATTCATGTTGGTCTGTCTTTATAACTTTGTACAATTTACCTCCATGGATGTTGATAAAGGAACCCTATATCTTTTTGACTCTATTAATCCCAGGCATCCAAAAAAGAATATTGATGTTTATTTAAATCCATTGATTGATGAGTTAAATGTATTGTGAAGTGATGGTGTTAGTACATATGATGTTTCTACGAAACAAAATTTCATATTAAAAGCTGCATTGATGTGGACGATTAGTGACTTTCTGTTATATGGCATGTTATCTGGCTAGAGTACACATGGTCTGAAATTATGTCCTTCCATATTGGTCTGATTTTTTGGTCCACCACATATTGGATGTCATGCATATTGAGAAAAACTGTTTTGATAATTTATTTCATACAGTTTTGGATATACCAGGTAAGACCAAAGATACTGTAAAGGCACGATTAGATCTTGCCCAAATTTGCAAGCGACCAGAATGTGAACTATTTGAAAATGTCAGATCACATAGGTTAATAAAGACAAAAGCAGCTTATACACTATCCAAAGAGAGTCACTTTTTATTTTATTATTGGATTACAGATTTGAGACTTCCAGATGGTTGTGCTTCCAATTTGGGCATATGTGTTAAGAATGGTTATATTACCAGATTAAAAAGTCATGATTTTCATGTTATAATGGAAATACTTATGCTGATTGGATTCAGAGGTTTGTTGAATTCTATGATTTGGGATTCGATAACAGACATGTCATATTTTTTTCGAGACATTTGTGAAGCGAAAACAGACTACGATGCCCTAAGAAAATTGAAAGAAGATGTTGTTGTAATTATATGTAAACTGGAAAAAATATTTTTGTCATCTTTCTTTGACTCAATTGAACATCTGATATTACATTTTCCACATTAAGCTAAATGTGGAGGTCCCATACAGTTTTGATGGAAGTACCCATTCAAGATATGCATGCAGAAATTGAAGAAAAAAGTACGTAACAAAGCATCAGTTGAAGGCTCAATTGTTGAAGCTTATTTGCAAGAGGAAATTACTTTTTTCTACTCTTGTTATTTTGATTCTCAATATCCCTCAAAACACAATCGCATGGGATGAAATGAGGGGAATGTTAATGATGAAATAGACAATAAATTATCAATTTTTAATCAGTAAAATCTTGATTTCAGTGGAGTTCATGAATGGTGGCTTTCAGATGATGAACATCACAAAGCTCATACATATATTATGCTCAATTGTGAATAAATGATATCAATTGCACTGTGAGTGCTTATATAACTTATTATATAATTTATGTTGTAGTATGTAAACTTATTTTATTTTTAGGTTATATGATAATCATATAAAGAAACAACTTCCACAAATTACAACAGTTTCTCTTGAAGAACGCAGACAAAAAAAATATCAATGGTTTAAAAAACTGGTAACATAAATTATTAACAGTTTAATATCAATTCCGTTTATTGTTTATCATATTGATAATTGTTTTACAAATTTTTTAAGTGTCTTAACATACTGATAAAATTGATAAGCGACTGTGTATATTGAGTAACCCAGCATCCAAAATGGTTAAATCTTCTAATTCATATGTGGTGAATGGTTTTAGATTTCATACACGTGCATATGGGGAATCAAAAAAACAATGAACAGTAGAGTTTTCTTTAGAGGATCGCATCACAGAAAAACTGAAGTTGACTTTTATGACCGTCTGGATGAAATTATCAAGTTGTGTTATCTAGGACATAATTATATAACAATGTTTAAATGTCAGTGGTTGGATACTGAGAGAGGCTTGCGTTTTCATCCGACTCATGGAATTGTCGATATTAAATATAAAATTCTTCTTGTAGTAAATGAACCATTTTTACTGGCTCAATAGGAAAATCAGATTTATTACACAAAGTATAGTGCTACTTCAAGAGACTTGAGTGATTGGTGGAGCATAATAAAAATGAAATCTTGAGAAAATCAGTTTACTCAAACTGAATGTGGTTCCACTGAAGTGGAAGGAATTGAAATTTTTCAAGAGACTACTCAAAATCCATCTTTTTCACAAAGAGACATGAATATTGATGATGATACCCCACAATTAAGGATCGATAATGACAAAGATGTTAATGATGTTAAAAATAAATTTGAAATGACAAGATATGAATAAACAGAAACTCATATGGATATTGATGATGCTGAGGAGGAAGATGAAGACATTGCCATGGACAGCTACGAAGATGAGAATGAAGATGGACATTGACACATTTAAATGCTGGTTATAATAATAACTAATATATATCTATATATAATATTTATTTTCAACTATCTTCTAACAACAATCATTTTGTGTTTCAGATGGATCCTGATATATTTCACGAGTTGTAGGAGGCTTATCTACCTTTGGATGAGGTGGATTTTGGATCATCTGACCCTCAGCCTACTGGCAGTTCAGGGGGTACACGGAGGGGGAGTGGTGTTTCATGACTGATGATTCTTGACCCTATCCCTGAGCGGTGTCCACGTCTTGGATTCGATCCACGCACACAAAGGTATGATAACCTGTATATTTTAGTTAGCTTTCATTAATTTATTTATATATATACTAATTTTTTATCATTTATTCATTTTTCATAGTTTTGCGCATGTATCTATTAGACAGGGGAGCGCTATCTCGTGCAATTATTTTTCTCAGTCATGGATCACATGGGAACAGATTCCCGTTGATGTGCGGCGCGACATGTTCGATCATTGGATGGTACATAAATAAAGAATATTTATTTTGAAATTTATTTTATTAATAAATTTATATTATAAATTATTTGTAGGGTTTATGGTATCTCATCGATGATAACATGCGTGACGCTATCCACACGGCGTGGCAGGTGTCTATGTGTGACCGTTTCCATCAGTTTTTACACAATTTGAGAAGAACAGACATTAAGAGAGTATGAGTGACAGAATTTGATGAGTCTTGTAGAGCCCACCGACTAGAGTACATTTCATCTCATGTTTGGGATGGATTATGTTTACACTAGTTGGGTGGTGGATTTCAAATGAGATCTTTAGTGGGACGACAGAATCGGGGGAGACAGGAGGTGACACATCGAGCTGGTAGCCATACATTCAGTACGAATAAAGATCATCTGGTAAGTATATTTTTTAAAAAATTTATATAACTTTAAATATAAATAGTTTATTTTATATTTCTGTAGGCATTCGAGCATCCCAATATTACAGAGTTCGATGTTTATCGGAGGATGTACAGTGATCCAGCCACTGGAGTGATTAGAGGTGATCGTTAGGGTCAGATTGCGGTTAGTATTATATTTTTCTGTTTTTTATTAACTGCATATAATATTTTCACCATTTTAATTTCAAATTGGAATTGAAGGAGTCATATGAGGTTTCTACCTCTCAGACACAGGCTGAGAGTCAGGATAAGACGACTGAGTAGACTAGTGCCCACCATTTCGATGAGGTGGCATGGATGCAGGCGACTCAGTATGGATTTGAGAAGGGCCGAGTAGTTGGTATCGGCTCTCATTTGACTCCTGGTACTTATTATGGTACTGTTGCGATGTCGACATCCAGCTCGAGAGGAGCTCATGGAGAGGAATCATCTTCTACCTCACAGTATCAGAAGCAGTTGCGAACTCAGGCTGAGCTTATAGAGAGTTTGCAGAAGCAGCATGAAGAGATGTGTCGGCGGCAGCAGCAGCAGCAGCACAAGGAGGAGATGCGTCGATGGGATCAGCAGCATCACGAGTTGATGGAGTATATGCGCTGTCTGACTCGTAGTTTAGGGATGGACTTTCCTCCACCATATCCTCCACCTCCTCCACCTCCTCCAGCAGACGACCCCCCCCCCCCCAGTGATTTGTTTTTTATGTTAAAAACATTTGAATTCGAGATTTGTAATAATATGAACTATTTACAGTTTTTTTCTTTTATATTGGTGCAAATATTACATGATTTAATTTTTTTTATTTTTAATACTTTATTATTTATTATTAGTATTATATTTTTTAATATTTGTTTATTTTACTAATAATAATAATATTTTATGATTTTTTTATATTTTTTTGTAAATATTGAGAATTTTAATTATTTTTTTAATTTTGTATTATTTTAATAATATTAATATTAATTTATTATTAATCATAATTTTATTAAATATATTTTTTTAGTATTATATTTTTTTAATATTTGTTTATTTTACTAATAATAATATTTTTTATTATTTTAATAATAATAATATAATTTTTTCATTAATCATAATTTTATTTTATTTTTTTATTATGATTAGTATTTGTGATGGAACCTTTTGTGATGGGATCCCGTCGCAGATAATATAAATATAATTTTTTATAAATAGTATTTGCGACGGGGCGCCGGGTCCATCGCAAATACTATTTGCAATGGAACCGTCGCAAAATGTTTTTATATATATAATGTATATAATCGGAGGCTTATTTATGATGGGAAAAAATCCCGTCGCAAATAACATGTTTTGCGACGGGCCTGTTGCAAATAAATGTATTTGCGATGCCGTTTTCTGCAACAGGATATTTGCAACGGGCCCCCGTCACTAAATCCTATTTGCGACGGGATCCCATCGCAAATATATATAATTCTAGTAGTGGAGGGATCTATCCCAAGGGACTAGTGTTATCCATATAATAATCTAATTCCAACATGTTCCCATGCACGATCCACTAGGAGGGATCATCCTAAGGGCCTAGTGGTATCCAATCATATCGCATGTTTAGTTAGTGTTAAAAGTGTGAATCTTGCTAAGTGAATTTAGGCCTTTCCACTTCCAAGTCAACTAGTGTTAATACACTAGATAATCTAGGCCTTGAAACTTCCAAAGCACTAGATTACTAGTTCTATTTTACCCACCTAGATACCATGGATTCCCTTTGTTCTCAAATTCCATTTCACACATCACATAACCATCACTTTTATAAACACATTCCAAGCAACATAATCATGCAAGGAAATCACCGCTTCCACAAACAACACAGAAAAACCACCATTTTCCATAACCATAATAACTTTCCATTTTACACACACCAAAACCATTTCAAAACACATTTTCCATAACTTTAAAAATACATGAAACCCATTTGGAAACATTACAAGAAAATAACATAATCAATTCAACAATTTCCATGGACCATACCCTTTCCAAATCCACATATAAACTAATTTCACTTTAAAACATGTTTCTCATCATTTACACGATTCGAACATCACCTTAAAGGTGAACAACAAAGAATCCAACATGCCAAAAAATCCATTTTATTTGAAGAACCCGCTTTCAATGTATTTACACATCAAGTTCCTTGAAAAACACATTTCACATCTTTCAAACAAATCATAAATCACTTTTAAGAAGTACTACAAAAAGGAACACATGAAAACATAACCATTTTCCTTTGAAAATTCCATTTTCATCACATATTCATGTCAAACTCTTTCCAAATTATGTTTCTTACCGCAAAAAAAAATTCATAAAACACATTCATAAAGCCAAGAAAGCAATCTAAACTCATCCAAAAGCATGGAACCACCTACCTTGAGATTGGAAACTTCCAAAAATTGGTTTGAAACCACAACCACATCACCAAAATACACTAAAAAAGAAATATTAACAAAAAACATCAAGATCTTACTTAAAAACACAAGATAAAACCCTTTATAGGTCAAATAACCTGCTGGAAAATAAGAACCCAAAAAGGGAGGAGGAGAAACCCTAAAAAAAGGAAGAAACCATGGGAGAAAACACTTACTTGATGATTCCTTGATGAATCCATGCCAAAACCACCAAAGTAAGGGAGTAAAAGGGAGAAAAGAGGGAGGTAGGGAGGAACCTAGGTCTAAAGAGCTCAAATGGGGTGTCCAAGAGAGGATTTGGGGTTAAATCCTGAGAGGACACAAAGGTAATTTTAAAATTTTTAATGACCTGGACATGGCACATGGTTTGCTCGCATGGTTTTCCAAATAATGTGGCAATTGTGTGTCCCTATTTGTTTAAGAGGAATGAGATACAAGGTTACCCCACGTGATTTTCAAACTATGTGACAACCATGTAATTTCCCACTTTACAAAAATGACACTTGGACACACGGTTTCTTGGGTAAGGGAGCATGGTTTTCCAAACCATACGCCAAACGTGATCCACCTACTTTCAACCCAAAAACTCCAATTTTTCATCAAAAACTCCTAGAAAAACTCAAGGATAAACATAGAATTAAGAGTAAACAAAACATCACACCAAAATTGAAACCCATCACACCTGGAACTTGAGAGAAAAATTGAGATCCACAAATGAACCAGATCAAAGAGTTAAAGCAAAAAACACGGGTGTGATAGTGAACTCGGCCTTAGTAGCCTAAAGCCAATGTCTACTTTATTAAATTGAAATAAGATATAAAGAATCACATCTTTAAGGACTAAATGGTTTATTAGTCTTGGTAAACTAGATACTTACATGATTCCCATATTAAATTTGAAAACACAAATTACAATATAATTTTTTCAGGAATAACATTATTCCCACTAGAATATCCTTGCATATTAATCATATTATATTTCATGGATTCCTAGGAAAGGAAAAAAATAAGGGTGAGCTGAAATGCTCATTAATGATTAAGTACAACATAAACCGTCATGAATCAATAAGCATAATCAATATGGAAAGGTAAATAATTGAACACACATTCCATTTAAATAACATGATTATCATGATAAGATAAGGCATAATCAATATGGAAAGGTAAATAACAAAAAATTCATACCATTTAATCAATAAGCTGAGAATGAAATGCATCCAGAAATAATATCATTGTAAAAATCCTATTGATAATAAGATAAGGCATAATAAATATGGCTAGGTAAATAACTAATAACACATATCATTTAATTAACAAATCAGGAATGAAATGCACATAGAGATAATATCATTGTGAAAATATCATGGATAATGATAAATAAATTCTTAATAAAGGAAATTCTTAATTACTAGATGTCATGTTCTTAGGTACAAGATACCTTTACTATCAAGACCTTTCAAAAGAATTTAAATATATAGGTATAAACTCATTCAATTCTAGATTATTGATTCACCTCATGAGACTATCGATGCATCGAGGGGCAATATATAACCAAATCCCAACCGTATCTACATGTCCAAAGAATTCCTCATATATTGAATACTATATTTAATTTATAAACAATATTTCTTACCATTAAATATTCATATTTAATAAAAAATACGGATTATCAATATTTTCTTAGTCGATAAAATAACTTTAAAATTGAAACAATTTATGTATAAATGAGATGTTTTTTAAGAAATAAGAATATCCATGAAAAATAATATAGATATTTAGGGGAAATTTAATGTCTAATGATCACAGGAAAGTGAATAATTCAAGAAAAAGTTAATGACTAGAAAAATGAATCAAGGAAGTGAGTGTCAATACTATCCTTGATCAAAATAATCATAACCCATCCAGAGTAAGAATAAGGATGGTATAAATACAACATATCCCCATTGAAGTATATATAAAATAAATTGCTTTTTTCATTGATGAATATAAATACCATAAAAAATCTTTAAAAAATATTCTTGAGGAAAATATCCTTTTCATTTTAAAAATCACCTTTTAAAACTAAAAGTTCACAAAACATTTTGAAAATAATTTTCTTTGAAAATAACCTTTGAAACTTATAGAGTAATATTTAAAACATTGAGTGTTCATGATGGTGGTAAACTCTATACATGCCATACACATTAAAACAAAAATTCTTTTCACATTTTCACTAAAATCCAAACAAGAATTGTTTGAAAAATGACAAGAATATTACTTTAAAAACATTTTTTAAAAAGTAAATCATGGGTAAAAATGTATTTAATAAATAATTTTGAATAATTTCAAAAAAAATTAAAAACATTTTTATAAAACATGGTTTTGTAAGAAAAAGTATTTTCAACCAAAGTGGGAAATAAAGTTAGATTTTATTAAAAGAATTATTAATAATTTTAAGTACCAAAGAGTGGGAAATGGTACTATTACTTGAATACTTAATGAATAAATATATGAGAAGAAAATTAAATGGTTTGATTATCCAATTATCAAATAATTTCCTTTAATGTAAATTCAATCATAAACAATCCCGATTAAAATGTGATTGTGAAATAAATCTCACAAGGATTGTAACGTTAAAGTAAGAATCAATCAATGAATAAAATATATGTATAAAATTTAAATTAACATAAAACAATTGGAAATATAATATAATTTATTAAAAAGTATTTAAACACTTAGTCTTATAATATCTAGGACAACGAAGAAGTAATATAACCCAATGAAAAGAAATTGAGTTATGAAATTCTTTACCGCTAGGTAATTTTCAAGTCAAATAACTTTGAATGAAATAATTCAAATTGAAACTAAAAATACCATTAATTATGAATTATTAATTATATTTCATGTAAAATGGTCATTATATACACCATATAATAGAAATTAGGTGCATAACATTACAATATGCCTCAATGAAGAGAAATTGAGATGAATTCCCTTACCTCGCGCTTCCATTTGGTTGAACATAATTTAAACTCTTGTATAATGGTTTTAAGAATGTTATTAATTTATAATATAACCATATTTATACTTATAACATAATGTATGATCCTATTATTACATTTTACCACCCACTTGTTAATAATATTTCAGTGTTTTCATTATTTCAGGAGTTAATTGCCTTGTTTTTTCATGCATGTTTTATAATGAAAGTTATGGTCCTTGTGAATAGGATATATATCCATATTATCCATAATTATTTTAATGTTATAAATATCATATTTACTCAATATATACATTTTTAGGGCCATTTATAAAATTTGTACATGGAAATGAATTGATCACTTCGTAAAGATGATAGATCATACGTATGCACAAGCGATGGTATCATTCCCTTAACAAGTGAAAGGATAAGAAATTGGGTGATATATTAACTTTAAATAATCAATATCATATGATATATATCACATATATTCATTAATTTTATCTTTATTCTATGTAAATAGTAAGTGAAAAATGAATCGCATTGCTTCGCGAGGTGGTAGTATATCGTACACCCGAACGACGTTATCATATTTGAAACAGATTGAAACGTAAAAAGGTTTATGTGATATTAAAATCCTAGAAGTATAATAATATCATAAATATCATATAGAAGTGTTAAATTCATCATTATATCCAACCTTAAAAGGTGGTGATGGATAAGGAATTAAATTGGTATGTGAGGTGGTAGTCTTCCATACACAAGAACGATGACTTCATTTCCCATTTGATGGAAGTGGAGATGAATAAATATTATGTCATAAACATAATAATATCTCAGTATATAGAATATTCTAGAGTTATTATATTGGAAGTGTTAAGACATAATTTAATGTGTAAAAAGAATAATGAAAATGAAAGATCCTTATTAATACAATAACCTTATCTAAGAGAAACCTCCTTTGGATATCCTCTTAAGGACCCTAGGGCTGGTCTTGTGAAGACAAATAGCTCTAAAATTAATTTAAAGATTTTGGGGTGGTATTTTGGAAGGGGTTGGTCAAGACAAATGGCTTGAGAGGTGTGTAGAAGTGAAGGTTGTGACTGGCCTTTTATAAGTGGGGAAAGGGAACCCTCTTAGAAATTACTTGGAAATTTCCCAAAAGAATACAAAATGATAAAATCATTCCCAAGCCAAATTCTTCCATATGAATTTATATTCAATGTTGGTATGGCTAAGGCCAAAATATTGTAACACCCCAAGATTTTAAAAGAAGAAAATTATATTCGATAGTGTAAAGGACATGCAATGATATATTCATCGTGTGTTACACACAACACCAGTTTAGCTTGTGTTATATACAAACTCAATATTTTTATGTTCGATAACATATTCAACACGCAACACCAAACTTAAACGACCCATGATATATATTACCATTATAACATAGCCGTTGGAATGGTGGGTATGGACAGTATTAACTTAATTATAAAAATAAGGTTTATACATATACATATATATATATAATTATTTATTTTTTAACCAATTAATTAGAAATGAAAATAAATCCCTTTTAAAAATAAAAAGGAAATCTTTTTCGGGAAAACTATTTTAATGCGCACAAATGTTTTTTATACCAATAAATTAAAAAATAACTTTTTTTGGATAATATTAACTAAATTTATATATAATATATTCAATATAATGCTTAAAATTAATCCTACGTATTTTCTATACATGATATAAAAATAAATCCAATTTTACACTTAAAATTGTATATTTTTCAAAAAACAATTTTGTCACCTTTTTACGGATTACTTATTTTGAAAATAATTTTTAAAAATTTTATTAAATTTATTTGAAAAAATAAACTTTATTTTTGGAATAATAGTATCAAAATTTACTTTGAGTGAAATTTTAGGATTTTTTAAAAAATATTGATTTTTTGGTGAATAGTAAAAAATACTGATTTTTGTAAAAAAATGTCTTTTCCTTTTAATAAATTAAGTTATTTAAAAGTCACAATATATTTTGAATATATTTTAAAGTAAAATAATTAATATTTAATTTACTTAATTACTATTAATCGAATTTATATTGGTTTTTAGTGTAAGTTTGTTTTTGGGTTTAAAACCCGGTTTTTCTAAAAATTGTTTTAAAATGCATAATGATTCTCCTTTTTAATTAATTAAAAGAATTACTAATGGGGAATGTTTTAAATGAAATTTATATAATATATATAATTAAATATTAATTTATTTTAATACAATGATTATTATTAGTCATATAATTAATATAAAATCATATTTTTCTAAAAAAACACTCTTCTTAAAAACCCACTGTCTCGCGGTGTCTGCGAGATTAATATTAAATTAAAATTTTACACTTCTGTTTTAGAATTATAATAATTTATAATGTTTAATATGATCAACTTAATTTTTTACCGATGAGATTAGTGAAATTAATTAAAATTAACTACAGTGATTGAGGTAAAAACGAGCTTACTTAGTGGTTAAACTTTAAACTTAAGGGAAAAATGACCTAAAAACTTGTCAAAAACCCATTTTCTGGACATATTTAGACCTTATACCTTCTAGGATATAGAATTTACCATTATGGGGGCCTGGTTAAATGAAAAAAATGTGTGAGTAATTCACTCATTCAAAAAATTACAAGTGTGTCATTCACCCCCTTATGAAAGTCCACCCTCTCTCCTTCCTTCTTCACACCTTAAAACCTATTGGGTTAGGCCAAAAACATCCTAAATAACTTCCCAAATTACCTCCCCTAATCCTATAAGCCTTATTTTTTCATAAATCCAACCAATAAAGGCCTTTTATGCAAACCAAAAGGAGTTACCTAAATAAGAGGTAATGTTCATCAACAAGAATTTTTGTTTTATTTCTTTCTCCACCCCCTTCAAATATTCTTATACCATGATGATATAATAAAATAATTATATTACATATACTGATATTTTTTTATGTTAAGTTTATGACCTAAAATCACACACACTCCCATCAAATGGGTTATGAAATCATCATTCGTGTGTATGGCGGACTATCGCTTCGTGAAACAATGTCATTTGTTTTTTCATTACCACCTCTCAAGATTGGGTATGATTATGGATATATAGTTTAAATATGATATTTATTAAATAATTATACCTTTTTAGTTAATGTATATTATATACACTTTTACATTCCATTTCATAATGGATACGATAACTTCGCTCGTGTGTACAGTGGAATACTGCCCTGCAAAGAGATGTCATTCATTTTTCACTAACACGTTACATAGAAGGTAATAAGGGTAAATATAATAAATATATTTGATATAAATGAAATATTTATGATATTAATTATAGAATTATCATTCTTTAAATATAATATATCATTTTCCTTTTACCTTTTCACTCACTAAAAAAATGATAACGTCATTTGTGGATGTTTGGACTACCGCCTCCTCGAAGCGATGTGAATCCTTTTTTCACCACCACTTCACAATAATTATATATATAAGTATAAATAATTAAATAATATTTTATTTATTATATTATTATAATTATTTAAAGATAAAATATTACTTACCTTCATTCCATAATGATCATTGAAAAAAAGAAATGTTACTCATGCATATGTACGGTCTACCGTCTCCATGATCGTAATGTAAGTTCATTTTCATAACCATTTTTCATAATTGGTTATGAAAGTATAATTGATATATAAATATGATAATTATTTAATGATTATTATTCTGGTTATGTTTAAATAATGACTTCTTTGACCATTATCAACCTATCAAATTCATTTCTGACACATAAGCTGAATACGGTCAAAACATATGACGTAAACCTAATTGATTAAGTAATTTTATATAAAATGATAATATGTGAAATTAAATTAATAATAAAATTGAAAAAAATTATCAATCAAGTAAATAATAACATAATTTATTATTCAGAAAGATAAAGAACAAGTGTGACGAATCAGACTCAAGGTAAGGGTTTTTCTCATCTCACTTTTATTTCTGTGAGATATATATCATATTCACCAATTATTGTTGTTGTGTGGTGTATTTAATAACCATGAATTTATTTTATTATTCCTATAATTAAACTTATTTGGATTTAAATATCCATTTTATTATCTCTCCTTTATGGGGTTTATGTTTTCAAAGTTAACAAAACGTTAAGGGATTTTTGTCACAATTTTCTTTTTTTGAGATGCTTGTTATGTTATACACCTATATTATTTTATAAGTTGTATATAACACCCATTTTACATGATATATCATTAATATACTTATTTTTAATGATATTTTATGTTTTATTTAATTTTATTCCTCCATGGGGATTACGATTCAAAGTTATAAAAGTGGTGAGAGTCTTTTGTTACAATCTCGTCATTTATCAGGATGGTGTATGATTAAGTATTTGATGTTGAAATACTATAATTATTATGAATTATATTATCATCTATTTATTCATGATATTTTCAAGTAATTTTACCATTTTAAACACTTTTTAACTTAAAAATTTTGAGAAATTGTTTTTAAGAAAATCTAACTTCATTTCTCTCTTCGGTTGGAAATCTGTTTTCTTCCTAAAACATGTTTTCTAAAAATGTTTTTAACATTTTAAAAATGATTTAATAAATAAAGTTTTAGACATTTTTTCTTTTTACAAAAAGTTTTCAAAGTAATTTTCTTATCACTTTCCAAACAATCCACTTTTCTAACCTTTTTACCATGCAAAGGGAATGGTCTTTACGACATGTACAGATTTACCTGCTGACATAATCATCATTTCTTTGAAGCTTCCTCTACAAGTTGACAATAATATTTTTAAAGAAAATGTTTTATTAATATTCTAGAAATTCATAGTTTTTTTAAAATTATTTTCAAATAAAAGTATTTTCAAAATGTTTTATGTTTTAGAAAAGTTATTTTCAAAATTAAAAGGATATTTTCCTTAAGAATGTTTTTAATGATCTTTTAATGGTATTTCCATTCATCAATGTTAAAAAACCTTGTTCAAACTTATCCTATATTAGGGATATTTGGTATTGATACCATCCTCATTCTTTCTCTGGATGGAATAAGATTGTTTCAAAGAGGTTTATAAAACCTTTTTATCTTCTACGGGTTAATCGGGTTTCGAAAGGATTGTTATAAAACATGTTTCTATTCTATGGGTTAATAATGTTTCAAATATATTTTCATGGAACCCATTTATTTTCCATGGTTCAATCATGTTTAAAATATATTTACATAAAAACCATTTATTTTCCATGGATTAATCAGTTTATAAAGGGAATAATGATTGTTTCTATGAGTTTTATCATGAAATGAAAGCTCTATGTACCTTATTCATGTTGTGGTTCTTGGATATTACATATATGATTATGTGGCCTAGATAGCACTAGGTTATCCGTTAAAAATTATATGATGTGGAGGCCTAGATAGCGTTGGGTGATCCCATTACAACTTATACGATGGGGTGGCCCAGATAGCACTGGGTGAGTCTGTTATAGTTTAAACGATGAGTGTGCTTAGATAGTGATTCAATGCATTAGGTAATGGTTATATTGGAATTCAACTGTATGGTTATTCCAATTAAAATGATTTTGAAAGGTTTTTATGAATATGATGCTCCAAATTACCAAAAAGGGTTTTGATTTCTTGTTATGGATTTATAATGTTTCTTATGATTAATATTGATATCACATGACTCATGATTATTGATTCTAATGACTGTTTACTTTTATATATTTCCATATTTGATGAACCTGATATTGATGGGTATGAGTTCTTTTATGATATTCTCATACACTCTGATTATGTCATCATACCCTTATGCACTTTTTATGTGCATTGATGAAATTCAATTACTAATGCTTATTTATACCCTTACTGAGAATTTAATTTCACCCTTATTATGTTTCATTTTCCTCAGGTTATAAGTAATTAGGTTGAATGAATTATGTCTATAAGGGATTTCATATACATGATATTGATGACCTAATTTGAAATAAGAAAATCTGGGTATAACAGGAGTTGATGTTCATCTTTATGAATCATACATTTATGAATCCAAGTTGATATGAATTGGTCCTAATTCTCTAAAACTCTAAACCTAAAAGTTCCATTAGTAGTTAAGTGATCCAATATTTCTTTTTGATGTTGTCTGTTTTTATTAGAAAAAATTGTTTTGCCTTCTTTGGTATCAAAGCTGAAAATGTAAAGCTTATAAATTTAGTATCGGATTCGAGAGTTAAGGTTCTAGGATATTATAGTTTGTATCAGAGAAAGGGTTTAGATAAATTTGGATATTAAGATGTTTTATGTGATTTTATCTTAAGAGTTATGGATATCTTCATAGGTCTATAATCTTAAGGGTGATCATAAGTTGAAAGTCTTAGATACCCCATTTGAGGGTTTTATGTAGTAAAATTTTTTAGGCTTTTAATGACATTTTGGGAGACGTTTTATTGGGTTGGGGTATTTATAACCCATAATATCAACATGATTTTTTATTTAGGGAGTAATTATTTTTTCATGATTAAAAAAAGGACAACCCAAAGTTTGGGTGACAACCTATCGCATCTGGAAAGGCCGTAGGGCTTAAGCCCACAACTGAAGGGTGACACAGGTATAGAGTCTACCACTGGCCTACACGATGTCTTGGTTAGTATGAATTTTTTTAGGTAAAGTTTAAGTTTATTTCAAAAACATATGGGATTTTATTTTATGAATAACGGTTTTTTTATCTTGGAAGAATATACGATCAAATCCTTCTAATCTTTGGGTTTTGAACTTAGTACATTTTTGATGAATTTTAAGGATAGTTATTTATGGAATGATTTGGTTTTAACTGTGGGTATTATTTTTGAATTATGTAGATTCAAGTATTATTTCATCATATTAAGGTTTAATCATTTCATGAATTATATAATATGTTCTAACCTTTTTGGTTTTGGTTAATGTCTAAAGATAGGAGGAATATCTTATTATGATTTTAGGGGTTGTGTGTTCCTTTAAAAGTTTATTTTAGTGCTTTAGGTGTTAAAAATTCATCCTGGATACACATCGTTTGGGGAAAAATATTATTTTTTGGTGGAAATTGATTAAATTATGAAAATATTTTAATCAAGTAAGTATATTTCCATATACTCATGTCAAGATGTTAAGAGAATTTCTCAACTCTATGAAAAGGATATTGAAACAAAAAAATTATCCTAGTAACTGAAATTCTGATAAATTGATGTTCTTTTATATCATCAAATATTTATGGTTTAGAGTACTTCAACCTTCCATTGATCATTCACTTACCTGTGATCAATTATCTCAATCACTCTCTATAATTATTTATGTTTTTCCTCCATTCCCACTTATGTTATCCTATTTGAAAACCTAGTTATGTGACATTCCATATGACCTTAATATGTAATTTTCTATCTTATTAATATTATGTTTTATTAACCCTTTTTACGATGTGGGTTTACAACAAAAGTATTTTCAATTCCCAACCTTTGATTACCGAGATAAAGTTCAAATTACAAGGATGTAATTTATTAAAGAGGGGATGTAACACCCTAAGATTTTAAAATAAGAAAATAATAGTTGATAGCATAAAGGACATGAAACACTATATTTATCTTTTTTTACATGAAAAACCCAGTTTATATTGTTGTACACGCAACCCCTATATTTTTATGTTCAATAGTGTATTCAACATGCAACACCAAACTTAAACGACCCATGATATATATTACCATTATAACCTATCTGTTAGAATGGATGGTATGAATAGGATTAACTAAATTATAAAAATATGGCTTATACAAGTATATATAATGAATTATTTTGTGACCAATTAATTATAAATGAAAATAAAACCCTTATGAAAATAAAAGGAAATCTTTTTCTAAAAAAACTATTTTAATGTGTACAAGTGTATTTTATACCAATAAATTAAACAAATCACGCTTGTTAGATTTTATTAATAAAATTTATATATAATATATTCAATCTAATATTTAACATTCATCCTATGTATTTTATATACATGATATAAAAATAAATTCAATTTTACACTTAAAACTGTATATTTTTCAAAGAAACGGTTTTGTCACCTTTTTATGCCGCACTTATTTTAAAACTAATTTTTAACAAATTTATAAAATTTATTTGAAAAAATAAACTTCATTTTTTAAATTTTAATATCAAAATTTACTTTGGGTGAAATTTTGGAATTTTCAGAAAATATTTATTTTTGGTGAATAGTGAAAATACTGATTTTTTAAAAAAAATTCTTTTCCTTTCAATAAGTTATTTAATTTAAAAATATTAATATGTTTTGAATATTTTTTTCAACTAAAATAAGTTATATTTAATCCACTTAATTAATTTCAATCAACTTTATATTGGTTTTTAGTATAAGTTCATTTTTAGGTTTAAAAATGAGTTTTTCTCAAAACTATTTTAAAATGAATAATATTTCTCCTTTTTAATTAATTAAAATAATCCATAAAATGATAATTATTAGTCATAGAGTTATTATAGAATAATTTTTTTCTAAAAAAATATTCTTCTTAAAAACCTATTGTCTCGTCGCGTCTGTGAAATTAATATTAAATTAAAATTTTACAATTTTGTGAATTGAATTTTGAAAAATGTATTTAGTATTTGGAATCATAATAATTTATAGTGTATAATAAGTTAAATTAATTTTTGACCAAAGATATTAGTGGAAGATATTAAAATTAATTAGAGTGATTAAGGTAAAAACGAGTATACTTAGTGGTTACCCATTAAACTTAAGGGGGAAAATGACCTAAAAACTTGTCCAACACCCATTGGATGGATATATTTTGACATTATACCTTATATTATTGATAATGTAACATTATTGGGGTATGTTTACATGAAGAAAAACGTGGTTTTAATTCACTCTTTTGAAAAATTACAAGTGTGTAACTCACCCCACTTATAAAAGGCCACCCCCTCTCCTCCCTTATTCACACTTTCAAACCTATTGGTTTCAGAAAAAACCTACCCAAATCACTTAAAAACTCCAATATTATCATACAAGAAGTATTATTTTGGGAATAAATCCAACCAAGTAATGTCTTTTGCGTAAACCAAAAGAAGTTATCTGAAAAAGAGCCAACATTCATCAACAAGCATTTTTGTTTTATTTATTTCTACACCCATTAAATTCTTATTATACCATGATGATAAAATAAAATCAGTATATTACATATAATTATATGTTTTTATGTTAATTTTAAAACCTAAAACCACACACACTTCTATCAAATGGGTTACGAAATCATTATTCATGTGTACAGTGGATTATCGCCTTGCGAAATGATGTCATTCGTTTTTCCATTACCACCTCTCATGGTTGGGTATGATGATGGATCTAAATTTTATATATGATATTTAAAAAATAATTATACCTATAAAGTATTTAAATCATATATACCCTTTTACATTCTATTTTGTAAGGGATATGATAATGTTGCTTGTCTGTACAACGGACTACCACCTCGCGAAGCGATGTGATTCATTTTCCATTAACGCGTTACATTGAAGGTAATAATGGTAAATATAATAAATATATGTGATATTAATGAAATATTTATTCTATTAATTAAATAATTATCATTATATAAATATAATATAGAATTTTATTTTTACCTCTTCACTCACTCAAAAAAATGATGACATCGTTCGTGGATGTGTGGACTACCGCCTCCTCAAAGTGATGTGAACCTTTTTTTTCACCACAACATGAAAATAATTCTATATATAAGTACACATAATTAAAAATATATTATTTATTATATTATGATCATTATGTAAATATAAAATATTACTAACCTTCTTTCTATAATGATGGTTGAAAAATGGAAACGTTATTCATGCGTATGTATGGCCTACCATCTCTATGATCCTAACGTTGGTTCATTTTTCATAATCATATTTTATGATTGGTTTTAGAAGTATAATTTATATATAAATATTATAATTATTTCATGATTATTATTCTAGATATGTTTAAATAATGACCTCTTTGACCATAGTTAACCTACCAAAATCATTTTTGACACATAAGATGAATATTGTTAAAACATCTGATGTAAATAAATTCAACGTTAAATTTTTATTCAAAAGTAAATGAATAAGGGAAACTAGTGGAAACAAGGCCAATGGGTCCTAAATTAGTGGATACTAAGGGAATCCCCTTGAATTAGATTGACCCCCTCCAGTTTTAGGGAAGAAAAATTATACAAGCATGTGACATTGGAGCCTTGATCAGCCATAGAGGCCATGTGATCTGCTACTTTGTTCCCCTCGCGCCAAGTGTGAGTGACCTCTACATTTCTATTTATAAGTAGCTTGAATTTCCTGATGATGTATGAAATGGACCAAGGTAAGGAACCTCTATCTTGTAAGGAGTCATAAATGACCTTGGAGTCTGTTTCAACCTGGGATAGATGTATGTCATCCTGATTGCAAAGAATGAGACCAGTAAGAACTTCTTTGTCCTATTCCAGTATGGAGGTAACATTTCCATAATATGTTGTAAAGGCCAGACACACACTACCCATGAAGTCCCGCACAACTCCTCCACCACGCATGATCCCAGAGCTACAAGAACCATTTGTGTTCATCTTGAGGCTAGAT
Organism: Viscum album; assembly: GCA_963277665.1. Lineage (NCBI taxonomy): Eukaryota > Viridiplantae > Streptophyta > Magnoliopsida > Santalales > Viscaceae > Viscum > Viscum album. The sequence goes on from OY728146.1 coordinate 533,138,156, forward strand.
TCTGGGGGAGACCACCGCATCCAATGACCCTGAAGCCTGGGGACATGAGGATGAGCCAAAGGATAAGAGGCCCATAGCACCTGGAGGGAGGGAGATTATTACCAGTTGGTAATCAGTGACACTATGTCCACCAGAATATTCCTCACCCTCATAATGATCGACCTCCCTGAAGCAGGACACCCCTCATACCGAGCCCTGTTGCGGGCCTTCCATAAGCACCAACACCCAGCACTAAGTATCACAGTTCTTACCAACACCCAGCACTAAGTATCCCAGTGTTCCAGGAAGGGAGTATTCTTTATATCACTTTAATAGTAAGTAGTAATCTCACCGAAGGCCCTCCATACATCCTACACCCAATCCCCTTCAAAAAAATATGTGGTTCGTCATCTCTTCCTTCTTGTTCTTAAAATAGTGGAAGCATGAAACAAGGTTGATCCCCATCCTCTTAACTTTATCATCTGAAGGTAAGTCTTGGTTTCTGACCCTCCAAGTGATAAAATTATACTTCTTTGGGATTTTATTGCACCAAACTCGAGAGTTCCATTGGTCGCGCTAAAGCAGAGTATTGGAAGACCTTCGAAAGTCCTTTGAGTTGAACCTCCCAGAGTTGGAAGGGGTGAAGACACATCTGTCAGGATCCGAGCTGATGGAAATGATATCGAACACCTCTTTTTGATTCGATCCCAGGATTGTCCTAAAAAAGGATGGATGAAGGCACGCCTCCTTGAATGAGATGGTGGGAGCAGGGCATCCTGGGTAACCAACAATATTTCCCACCCAGTTGTGCTACTAGAAAAGGATCTTTCCCTCCCATATAATCTAGTGAGAGTTATTCTTGAGAGGCAGAAGGAGGGAACCAGGCTTGGACAAGAGGTGAGATCTAGGTCCAGAAGAGTCCACATTTCCACCCTAGACATAGGACATGGTTTTCCCCCACAATGTTCGACCCTCGATGATTTCCCACGCGAGTTTCACATGCATGTAGTGGATGGTCTCAGTAAGTCTCTTGACATTGATCCCTCCTTTGATAATGGGCCTTTACATTTTTTCCCAGGCAACCCAGTGGAGCTTCCCCTCTGAGATAGCATCCCATATAAAGCCTGCAAGCACTCTTTCAATGTATTTTATAACAGATTTTAGTACCAAGGTGGAGGCCAGGGCATGGATTGGCATGGCTGCCAGGATATTGTTCACCAGAGCTATCTGTCCCCTGAAGTATAAGAAGTGATTCTTCCGGTTGAGGATGCGTCTTGTGATCTTGCTCACCACATGATGAAAGTCTCGAATAAGGATTCTTCTTGAGGATATAAGAGTGCCAAGATACTCTAGGGGATAGCCAGCGATTGCGTGGAGTAGGGTAAATTTCACATACTCATCAGTCTTTAGTGGAGTAGGGAGGATGGGTCTTTGATATTTGGGATTATAAACAGAGTCGTTTCACATGCAGCCTGCAGTAGAATTCCCCCACGGAAGAAGTCCTGGATAATAGCAATAACGTCTCCCTTAACCACCTACCAGGATCCCCTGTAAAACGTGCTAGGGAAACCATCCAGGCCTAGCGCACTCTCAGGGTTTAAGCTCATCATGGATGCATAAATCTCACCCTCCTATGGAATATCTTCAAAGAGAGTATTATCATGGGTAGTAACAGATCAAGGGATCACATCCCATAGCACATTGTACCCCTCTGGGTAACCATTTGTTGATTTCAAACTCGGACCAGCCAGTAGTTCCTTGAAGAAGGTCTGAGCCATTCCCCTAACCACCTCTTTGTCCTCAGTGAATGATTCATATTCCAATACAATGTTTGGTTTTATGGGGTGACGTTTCTCCTTAATTAAATCCTTTAAAAACATGGTGTTTGTGTCCCCTTCATGAATCCATTTTATCCTTGAGGCCTCCCTTGCCCTCCATTCCTAAGAAAGAATCAGCTTCGGTGGTGTATTCTTTTTGGTGGATAGGTCACCAAAAACTAGTTCATCCCATGTGGTCTCCAGGATGGTTTCCATACTCTCAATATCACATTAGAGTTTGGTTAGGTCTTGGTAATCCAGAGAAAGATCCCCATCCCAAGAATGAAGGCGTTGCATGAGGCTTCGAAGCTTGTTGTGGAGGTTCACCCATGAGTGTCCTTGGGAAGGTTCACCCCAACACTCCCTAATCAACTACTAATAGCCCTGATCACTTGTCCACTGACCAAAAAATTTGAAATTATCATGCATTGTCTGTCATGGAGTCAAGGAGAGCATAAGTGGAGAATGATCTAAGATGTTGTGAACCAAATGAGTCAACTTGGCATTGGGAAACATCGAAATAGCATAGAAGTTAGAAAGTCATAGATCAATACGGCTCCAGTAATGTCTGTTCCCCTTCTGATTTTTGCACCATGTGAAGGGGTCCCCTGTATAACCCATGTCCAGGAGACCCTTCCCCACCATGAATTCGACAAACTCCATGCTAGCCTTGCATGGGGACTCCCCTCTTCCTTTCTTCTCTTCAGGCTCTGTTATGGTGTTTAAGTAACCCCCTATAATCCATGGCATACCCCCTGGGTCAAATCCACTAAGGTCGTGCCACAAAACATCCCTTCTCTGCGAGTCACAACTACCATACAAGAAGGTCATAATAAGAGAATACGTACCAGAGGAGATATTAGTCATAATGTACTGATCACCCACCTGTAACAAGTCGAATGAGATGGTCTTGGTCCAGAATATCCATATATGCTTGTTGATTGGGTCTTCATGCATGGATGCATGCATCCTAAGTTTTCGCATGAACTCGCTGATCCTTGCAGGATCCGGTTTGTGCTCAATAACTACCTCAATCTGAGCTTTGTGTTTCTTGGATTCTGAGACTATGAAATCAGTTTTTACCCATGCACCTAACCCACAGGAGTTCCATATAAGGATGAGAATCATTGGGAAAAAGAAGGCCCATCTTTGGCCCCAGGCATCCTGGTCTCATTCAGAAGGGGGGAAGAGCACTCTTGGGATTGCAATAGTTTCAAAAGATACCTTGTACGCATGCTTGGGATATTTTCAGGAGCCTCTGATACTTGAAAGTGAGGACTAGAGGAAGATTTGGGTAGCTTCCCTCTTGCGTAGCTGGGTGAAAACTTGGACAAAGGCTTGAGCTTCCCCGGGTTTTTCTCACCTTCCAGATCCCGGGAGGTGTAAGCCTCTTGATTGACCAGTGGGGGATGCACTACATCACATGATGTTTGAGATAAGGCAAGGAAAGGTGGGGAGGAGAGGAGAGACCCAAAGTTCTGATCTGGGACCTTGAGAAAGTGATCCAGAGTGCCATCTTCGAAGAAAGGCTGTCGAGGGCTTAGGAGCCAAGGGAAACAAATCATGTGCACCTCTTGGGGAGGGAAACCTACATAAGGGACAAGAGCCCAGCTAGGAGACTCGGGCCGAAGATCAGGAGAGGCCAAGGAAGAGGAGAAATCTTGATGAGTTTTAGCCAGAACAGTAACTTCAGAATCCCTAGGACCAGCTCAAGGCACCACCAAGCTAGGGCTTTCCATCGGTTGAGGGGAGGCGGGGCTATGCAGGGCCTATCTGGGAACATCTAATGTAAAAATAATTGATTAAGTAATTGTATATAAAATGATAATAAGGGAATTAAAATTAATAATAAACTTAAAAAGGTTTTTCAAGAAAATAAATAATTAACATAAGTTCATTATCCAAGAAGATAAAGAACAAGTGTGATGAATCGGGCTCAAGGTAAGGGTTTTTCTCGTCTCACTTTTATTTCTGTGAGATATATGTCATATTCACCACTTATTATTTTTGTGTGGTGTATATACTTCCCATGAATGTATTTTATGATCCTTAAACATAAACTTACGGGTATTTATATATCCATTTTATGATCTCTCCTTCATGAGGTTTACGATTTAAAAGTTACCAAAGTGGTAATGGACTTTTGTCACAATTTGTCTTCTTTGAGATGTTTGTCATGTTATACACTTATCTTCTTTTATAAGATGTATATTCTTCCCATTTGACATGATATTTCATGAATCTAATTATTTTTAATGATATTCTAAGTTTCATTTAATTTTATTCTTTCATGGGGATTGTGATTCAAAGTTGCAAAAGTGGTAAGAGTCTTTTGTTACAATCACATCGTTTATCGGGATTGTGTATGATTAAATATCCGATATTGAAATATTATAATTATCATTAATTATCTTATCCATTGGTTATTCAAGATATTTTCAAGTAATTGTATGATTTTTTCACTCTTTGTTACTTAAAATTTTTGAAAGAGTGTTTTTAAGAAAATCTGACTCCATTTCTCTCTTCGGTTGGAAATCTATTTTCTTTCAAAAACAAGTTCTCTAAAAATGTTTTAAAATTTTTTTTTAACCTTTTAAAAATGATTTATTAAATACATTTTTACCCATATTATCTTTTTACTAAATGTTTTCAAAAGAATCTTCTTGTTTCTTTTCGAGCAAGGCACTTTTATAACTTTTTTACCGTGAAAAGGGAATGCTCTTTTCAGCGTGTATAGATTTACCCACCGATATGACCATAATTTTTTTGAAGCTTCCTTTACTAGTTTACAAGATTATTTTTAAAGAAAATATTTTCTTAATATTCTGGAAATTCATAGTTTTTTAAAAATGATTTTCAAAGAAATGTATTTTCAAAATGTTTTATGTTTAAAAAAATGACTTTCAAAATGAAAAGGATATTTTCCTCAAGAATGTTTGTAATGATAATTTAATGGTATTTTCATTCATCAATATCAACAACCCTTATTTTTACTTATCCTTCACTGGGGATATTTGGTATTGATACCATCTTCATTCTTTCTCTGAATGAAATAAGATTGTTTCAAAGAGATTGTTATGAAACCCATTTCACATCCATGGGTTAACCATATTTCAAAGAGATTGTTATGAAACTAGTTTCTCTTCTATGGGTTAATAATTTTTCAAAAAGATTTTTATGGAACCTGTTTCTTTTCCACTGGTCAATCATGTTTAAAAGAGACACTAGTGCAAAAACACAATTTAATGTCAGCCTTTTTAAGTCGGTTTTTAACCAACGTCTATAAATGCGACGTAAAAAATATGATTTTCGGTGTTAGTTATTAGAAAACTGACATCAGAAATTATTTTTGTTAAGGGTTTCAGCGTCAGTTTTATCAAAAACCGACCCCGAAACCACAATTTTTTTAAAAAAAAATCGGCGTCGGTTTTTAAATTAACTGACGCCGTAAATTAAAAAAAATTAGAAAAATCAAAAAATTACACTTCTAAAAATATCAAAACCCCTATAAAAAACACAATATAAAAAAACATTCAAACAATATTTATCATTCAATAAAAACATATAACTTACATATACCAAGCATAAACAAAAAAACGATATTGAAAGTTAAAAAAAAATTAGAATACACGTACCTGAAATTTACAGCAGGCTCATCGTTGGTTATTGTTGAAGCATTCATTTGATTATTGGTAGGTTCAAACACCTAATATATCAAAAGAGTTAGTTTTTTGAACCCATATGTATTATTATTTATAAATATTAGAATATACATACCTCAAATCCTAATCAGACTTAACAAATAGTTTGCAAAAGTATATCGAATATGGGTCATATCATATTGGGAATAAGACTATGAATCAATGAATACCTACAATAATATTAAATGATATGATATTAAAAAATAAAATAATATAGCATAAAATATAAAAAAATTAATACAACTAACCTTATGAAAATCAATAGTTTCCCTAGTTGTGATTATCTCGTACATGAATCGTAAAATATAATAACCACATTCAACATTTCCATTTTTGATGATGACACTGCAATTATAAAACAGTAAACTGATAATAAATACAATATATAATAATAAATTCAGAAAAAAAATATAATATAAAAACTAATTACATGTACTTCCACATATTTGATTTTCTTTGGTTTCTTTACTGACATGTATTCCTTGTTAAATTGTTTCCATGAACTTCATTTTCATATATATGAACTAATAATACATGTCTAAACAATGATAATTAAACATAATGAGCTTATAAAAAATAAAAATAAAACTTACTTGTTTAATAAGGTGAAAATAGTTTACGAACTGTTCCTAATAAAGAGAAAAACCAATATAAGGTGCATTCACTTGGGAAAAATACACCTAACATCTAATATCCCCTACAATACAAAAAGTTCACAATTAATGACATTATAGTGATCATTAGTTCATAATTATGTTTATGTTCTTACTTATCAAGAAATGGAAAAAACAAGCATTTAATCTCTGTTTGTGATAATCTCTCAGATATATATTAAACTCTATCATCATTCTTCACATTTATGACTTCCAAGGAAATGTATTATGGATCTATAAAACTGTAAATGCATGAACTTTAATTTTATAAAATAATCTTGTGTAGATACCTAAATTAAAAAGCAAATATAGTTAGTCAATTTAAAACCATATTTTATTAAATAAATAACAATTCAAATGTCAATTTACTTACATGGAAAACAATTTCACCACACTCAGCCCGAGCTCTTCAAAATAAACTAAATGCATGATATCTTCTTTCATTATTTTCAATGGATAACTTCTTCCACATATATCGGGCATCATCCGAAACTCATAGATATAATTCAAGGAAGCAGAAGCCTGAGATAATCATTGTAACCCAGAAGAAATATTAGAAGGTTCTACAGCCGACTATTCCTGAACATTTTGTCTCATTTGGGCAGTTTATTTTGCTTTCAGATATTCCTATATAAGTTAAATGTCAGAAAACATTATAAGTAATTTTTAATAATTTTTAATTAATATTAAAAAAATGCATACCTCATATGAAATATAACGTAGAAAACCAGTTGGAAAAAGTAAAAAATGGCTCAGACATTCTCCAACACAGGTGATCTCCGCAGTAGGAAACGGTAGTAGAACATTTGGATCTATAATATCATGTACTGATACTCTAACCTGACCCATCTGCATAGGTTGATGATGTACCGAGTACCCCAAAAATGCACCTATCTAAACGCAACAATATGTACATGAGGATCTCTAGCAAACAACTCACAATATAAGGCTTGATTTGAGCGAGGAGGTGGAGGCTCAAAGTAAGCAGATGGGGCAGGGTAGTCCGGGTGAGCAGGCTGAGAAGGCAGAAAAATGAAAAAGGTATATTAGTTTTTATAATTTATAAAATAGAAAATTTGATTAAAATAAAATAATATACCTCGAAAGTCTGCACAGATAGGGCATGTAACAGCCCAAGCTTCTACGGTATGCTTCTCTTTCAATAATGCAATAGCTTGCATTGTACACAAGTTTGAGATTCTAACACACCGTGACCAATCAAAGTAGCCGTTATGAATATTAATACCCACTTTTTGAAATTTTATAAATTTTATCTTTCAAAATGGACTTCATTTTTGGATTATTAATATTGAAATTAGCCTAAGTTGAATTTTTTTTATTTTTCTAAGAACATCCAATTTTCGATGAATAGAGAAAAATACTTAAAAAAAACTTTTTTAATCAAAATAATTTATAGTGATAAATTATTCTATTGAGTGGTTTTGAAGTATAATTAGAATATAAGTTTACTATTTTATCCAATGGTGGTTATTAGAATCAATTTCACTTTGAAATTGGACATAAACAATTTTCAATCTTTTGATAGATATTGTTTCTTAAAAACCCGCTATTTATTTTGACAGCGGGAAATATTTTTAAATTAATTATTGAAATTTCTGTGTTTGGAATTTGGTAAAATGGATTCTATATTTGTAATCATAAGTTTTAAATTATTTAATTAAGACTCTTTTGTTTTTGGACATTATGAATAGTAACAACGACAATTATCTTTAATTTTCATGATTAATTAGTAATTGGGTAGTTAAGGGTAATAAAATAATATCATAAAAATATACAATGACCCCAAAATGTGTCCTAATGCTACTGGTTGTGTCATGGCCGACCATGGGATGCCTTGTGCCAAACTTTGGGACCCCATGGAATCACTTTTGTGTGATAGTGACATTTTATCTTTTTATTTTAAAGAAAGGAAAATATAACAAAAGTATGTATTACCCAAGTAAAACAATTTTAATTTTGTATAAATAAATGATATTATAGACTATAAATATTAATTGGAAATATAAAAATATTTCCTATATCATGGTATTTTTTTTATAATTTTTAGACATTGAATAAATAAATTTATTTATGACACTATGATGATGCAGTGATTACCTCATTAATGAACGATTTAAATAAAATGAAAAGATAAGGTAAAATATAATACTTAAACTTGTCTAAAGCCTATTTTATGGGTGTATTTCGAACCCTTATCACCTTATCATCTAAATATATCATTTTGGTACCTTTAAAATCTGAAAAGCATTTCATAATAAAGTAACATTTCAATCTTTCCAAAAGAGCTCCTTCTCTCCTCTTATAAAAGGATCCCACCTCTACCACCTTATTCACACCTTCAAATCCATTTGGCTCGTCCAACCTCTACCCAAATACCCTCTCAACTTCCCTCTCTTACTCCTAGAAGCCTCACTTTGGGCAGAAGTCTTCCCAAGGAAGCCTTTGGCTCAAATCAAAAAGAGTTACCTGATTTTAAGGTAATGTCTTCTCTTATGTTCTTTTGTTTTATTTTGCTTCTCCAACCCCTTAAACTCTTTTTATTCATTTATTTTGTAACAACACCAGTATCATAAATAAACAATTATGTTTTTAAGATAAGTATTTGATTTACACTTACACACACCTCTATCTAATGGTTAAAGAACATATTGTTTCTGTGGGTGGTGAATTACTACCTCACAAAATGATGATTGTTAAATATTCTTTTAACACCTTTAATGGTGGCCATTAAGATGTCACTATATTTATATATGATATATATTATGTTTATATTTTCCTTATGCTTCTTTATTTTTCATTTATGTCATACCTTTATGGTTTCCATTATGGGTAAACACGATAATTTCATTTTAGGAAGTGCGGACTACCGCCCCCTCAAAGTGATTTGAATCGTTAATGCCATATGTGGGATGTATAAAGGATGTAGTCAATGATATTATATATTATATTATACTAAAATTATAATATACCTTTATATAATTATGATTTCATTCCATTAAATATGAAATATAAATGAAAGTAGAGTTCATGCGTACGTACGGCTTACCGTCTCCATGAACGGTGCATTTCATTTCTTACCTCTAAATGTTATGTAATATTATAAATTCATGTATATACTGGATATATATGATATATATGATATCTACATCATGAATATAATTCTGGAGATAATGGATATTCTACCACATAAACAACTTGTAATTATAAGAAGTTTATTGTTGACTCAAGTACCAAAGGTCAACAAAACGACTGTTATTAACTTAAATGACTACATAATTTTCATAACATGGTAATAAGTGATAATGAACTTAAAAAATGTTCTTAATAAAGTAGATATTAACTCTAGTTTATTATTAATGAGATTAAAGAATGATCGAGTCAAGTCGGACATGAGGTAAGGGACTTCGTCTCAATCTCCTTTCATTGAGGCATATTTTGTTTTATACACAACTTTCTTTTATACAGTGTATAAACCCCTTTGACTTTTACTTTTATTCAAAATGAATCTTTTTATATGAAGTGTTTTACTAAATGAAAAAAGGGAATGTTTTTGTCTTACATATGCGGTGACAACAACTTCTCCGCCACCGTGACCATTATTTGAGTTTCGTCTTCCTCTACAAGCCATAACTTTTCTTAAATGAAAAATAAATACCATGTTTTGCTTTTCTTTTATTGAAAATGGTTTTGATAATTTTTTTATTATATCAATGTGTTGTATTGATATCTTGTGATTGAAATGTGAAAATTTTATGTTTCCCTTATGCATGTTTTATGTGATACGATTATGTTATGATATGTTTAAACCTTTTCATATAAGGAATGAATTGGACTTAGTAAGTGACGGTTGGAGCCCGCTATAGCTCTTCGATGCATTGGTAGGTCTCATGAGACAAACTAGTGTCTTGTCACAAGGCCTTGAAAAAATCTTATTTGTAGTCTTGGCACAAGGTCTTGGCTACGTGGTTATGATAGTATGGCATTATGCATTCCATCATTATGAAAGTGGTTATTGATATTGCATGTGATTATTCGACTAGTAGAATATCCATGTGAATAAGTAAATGGAATTATTTCATTTTACTTTTTCCATATTATACTGAAGTTCAAGTTTAAAAGGCTTTTTTTTAGTTATACATTGCCTTAAATGTTTATTTTTATTTATGAAAGTTTCCGCTATACTGTTATCCTTACTGAGCATTTGAGCTCACCCCTTTCTATGTTTTATTTTTCCCAGGATGTGAAGAAATATTTTATGACTAACCTGTAGGGATAGTCTGAAGGGGATATGATTGTGGACTATGGAGACTATGTTATTTTAGTTTTTCACTTTATGATGTAATATAACATTTATGAAAGTATCTAGTGTTTCCAAGGCTACTAAACTAATCGGTCTTTCGAGACTTGATCTTTTGTGATCATGCCAATGTTACGTAATAATGCACAGACTCTGGGTAACTAGGTTCGGGGCATTACAGTTGGTATCAGAGGCAGTTTAGTACTAACCTTGGAAGCTAGATTTAGATAAACTCTGATTAGATCACATAGCCCTAAGATAGACTTTGAGGATTAGTATAGAAGAACTTCCAAGAATTTTGGTATTATAAAGATTTTGTGAGTTTTCTAAGAAATACATCCCTGTCTGGATACAAGCAGGTAGAGACGGCTCTGTCACAGATATACCTAGGGGTAAAACCCAAAAACACCGCTTTGAGATAGACTCAAACGGGAACTGGTGCACGACAACGGGCCCTGCTGCACTCTTAGTTACGACACTCCCAGGGGATATGCTTAGGATAATTATCATTTTCTTTACAAACCATTATGAAGGGTTTATGAGTATATACTTCCTCAAAGAAAACATTTTTTTTATGATTATGGATTATATCCATAAATAGTTCAATTTATGTTAAGTGTTTTACAAGTATGGAATTATGTATTTTGATTCATGAACTGATCTAATTTATGCCATTGTTTAGAAATGGAACCTAGTGGAAGGAATGGAAACCGTATCAATGCACGCACTCTATGTATGGATTTCCCTCCTGCTCAAGATAATTATAATGGAGCTGGTGATACAACTGGTGCTGATTAGCTTATCACCATATTGGGACAACTCACTCAGGTTATGAATAATAACCATACCCGTATGGAGCACCCTGATCTGCAACGTGGAGGATCAATGTTAGACCGCTTCATGAGGAAACAACCACCAACATTTAATGGGGGTAAAAATCCATTAGTAGCTGAGAAATGGATAAATTCCTTAGAGAAAATATTTTAGGCTTTAGGGAGTAGTGAAAGGGAAAAAGTTGTCATGGCAGTTTACCGCCTCACTGGAGACTCTGATCAATGGTGGTCATTGATTCAAAATACAAAGGAAGATGAAGAAGTATCAAGTATGGAATGGAGAGATTTTAAAGAGATTTTCTTAGAAAAATACTTTCCTCATGACCATCGAGCGGATATGGAAAGACAATTTATGAGTCTGAGGCAAAAGGAGGACGAGAATGTTGCAAAGTATGAGTCTAACTTTACAAGGTTAGCAAGGCATGTTGCAGATTATATACATAACCCAAGAAGTAATATTGATCGTTTCTTTGATAGGTTAAAACCATTTCTCCGTCGAGCTTTAGTATCACAATCCTTCTCATCATACGAAGATATTGTCTCGTGTGCTATCAAGATAGAAAAGGAATTATCTAAGTCTTATGACAACAAAGTAAAGCAAGAGAAGAAGAGAATGGTGGATCAGGAGATAGATAAAGGGAAAAAGGGAAAGAAGGATTTTCCATTATGTGATAATTGTGGGAAGAATTACCTTGGTACTTGCCTAAAAGGAATGGGAATTTGTTATAAATGTGGATAAAAAGGTCACCAGGCTCGTGATTGTAAGGGAAAGAAAGAGGCTATCAATGTTGAATGCTACAATTGTAGAAAAATGGGGCATTATGAAAATGAATTCCCTAAGCACCAAAGAAACTTACCTCAGAAAAGGCCAAGGTATCAAGGACAATCTTATGTTGTTACTACAGTTGAAGTGGAATAATTAATGTATTTGTGTTTTTTGACTCAAGGATTATATTCTGGTTATAAGAATAATGTGATATATATAAGGATTGTACTACAGTACTTGTTATTTTCATTAAGGTTTTAATATGATGAAGGTAATCATACTTTTAGGATGTGACAATAAGAGAAACTTTACTTTGTTTGGGGAATCTGATGTTACAATTGATTTTGGAATTTAGACACCTTTTAGAGAGACTCTGGACACAGGTATTTTGGATAACTATAAAGGTTAGAATAGATTAAGTTGAACTTTGGATAGTATTATTTAAGGTTAAAAAATTTCTGAAGATTATTTTTGGAATATTATAATATTATAGTTTTAGGAAAAGGATAACCTGTAGGTCAATGGATAACCCGTCGCATCGGACAAAGCTGTAGGAATTGAACTCACAACCATAGTGCAACAGGCCTTTATTACCTACCACTAACCTATAGTAAGTCCCTAGTTATTACAAAATAGTTTTCCTAATCTAAATTGTATGTGTTAATATTTGGAACCTTGTACGATTAGGATAAATATAATATTTTTGAATTCTATTACCTTTTGGAGTGAAAGATGGGTTTGTGGTAAAATTTTATTAAAGAATTAAAGTCGACATGACAAGTAAGTATATTTCCTTATGTTCTTAGTAAATCTCTTAAATAAATTCCTCAACTTTATGAAAGGTAACTTAAAACAAAAACGTTGTCAGTTAACTTTTCCTACTGGGGAATGAATGACCGTTTAACCAATCACAAGTTTGTGATTTTCTTGTAGTTAACTTTCTCATAATCCTATTTTCTACAAATCTCCATAAGACCTTGATGGTTTTTTTCTCCTCCATATCCATGTTTTCATAGAATCCTATTATGGGCTATCTCGGGTGACTTTTTTACTTCTCTTTCTTTCTTTTAAAGTTATATTTTTATTAACCCTATTTTCGATATGGGTTTTCCACAAAGGTATTTTCTATTTTCAACCTTTTAGTTTCAAAAAACATTTTCAAATTCAGAGTACTCAATTTATTAAAGGAGGGGAGAATATAACACCCCAAGCTTCCACGGTACGCTTCTCTTTCAATAATGTAATAGCTTGCATTATACATAAGTTCGAGATTCTAACACACCGCGACCAATCAAAGTAGTTGTTTTGAATAGTAATACTCACTTTTTGAAATTTTATAAATTTTATATTTCAAAATGGACTTCATTTTTGGATTCAGAATATCGAAATTAGCCTAAGTTGAATTTTTGGTATTTTTCTGAGAACATCCAATTTTCGATGAATAGTGAAAAATACTTAAAAACAACTTTTTTAATAAAAATAATTTATAGTGATAAATTATACTATTGAGTGGTTTTGAAGTATAATTAGAATATACTTTTACCATTTTATCCAATGGTGGTCATTAGAATCAATTTCACTTTGAAATTCGACATAAACAATTGTCAATCTTTTGATAGATATTGTTTCTTAAAAACACGCTATTTGTTTTGACAGAGGGAATAATTTTTAAATTAATTAATGCAATTTCTATGTTTATAATTTGGTAAAATGGATTCCATATTTATAATCAGAAGTTCCAAATTATGTAATTAATACTCTTTTATTTTTGGACATTATGAATAGTAACGACGACAATTATCTTTAATTATCATGATTAATTAGTAATCGGGTAGTTAAGGGTAATAAAATAATATCATAATAATATACAATGACCCCAAAATGTGTCCTAATTCTACTAGTTGTGTCATGAACGAACATGGGATGCCTTGTTCCAAACTTTGAGACCCCATGGAATCACTTTTGTGTGATAGTGACATTTTATCTTTTTATTTTTAAAGAAAGGAAAATATAACAAAAGTATGTATCACCCAAGTAAAACAATTTTAATTTTGTCTACATAAATTATCTTATATAATATAAATAGTCATTAGAAAGATAAAAATATTTCCTACATCATGGTATTTTTTTATAATTTTTAGACATTAAATAAATAAATTTATTTATGAAACCATGATGATACTGTGATTACCTCATTAATGAATGATTTAAATAAAATGAAAATATAAGGTAAAATATAAGACTTACACTTGTCTGAAGACTATTTTATGGGTGTATTTCGAACCCTTATCACCTTATCCTTGAAATATATCATTTTGGGACCTTTAAAATCTGAAAAGCATTTCATAATAAAGTAACATTTCAATCTTTCCAAAAGAGAACCTCCTCTCCTCTTATAAAATGCCCCCACCTCTACCACCTTATTCACACCTTAAAATCCATTTGAATTAGCCAACATCTACCCAAATACTCTATAAACTTCCTTATCTTACTCCTAGAAGCCTCACTTTGGGTTTAAGTCTTTCCAAGGAAGTCTTTGGCTCAAATCAAAAAGAGTTACCCGATTTTAAGGTAATGTCTTCTCTTATGTTCTTTTGTTTTATTTTGCTTCTCCAACCCCTTAAAACTATTTTTATTCCTTTATTTTGTAACAAAACCAGTATCTTCAATATACTAGGATGTTTTTATGATAATTATTTTATTTACACTTACACACACCTCCATCTAATGGTTAAAGAACATACTGTTTCTGTGGGTGGTGAATTACTGCCTCACGAAACGATGATTGTTCAATCTTCTTTTAACACCTTTCATGGTGGCCATTAAGATGTCACTATATTTATATATGATATATATTATGTTTATGTTTTCCTTATGCTTCTGTATTTTTAATTTATGTCATACCTTTATGGTTTCCATTATGGGTAAACACGATAATTTCATTTTAGGAAGTGCAGACTACCGCCTCCTCAAAGTGATTTGAATCGTTAATGTCATATGTGGGACGTATAAAGGATGTAGTTAATGATATTATATATGATATTATACTACAATTATAATATACCTTTATATCATTATGATTTAATTCCATTAAATACGAAATAGAAATGAAAGTAGCGTTCATGCATACGTACGGCTTACCGTCTCCATGAACGGTGCATTTCATTTCTTAACTCTAAATGTTATGTAATATTATAAATTCATGTATCTACTGGATATATATGATATATATGATATCTTCATCATGAATATAATTCTGGAGATAATGGATATTATACCACATTAACAACTTGTAATTATAAGAAGTTTATTGTTGACTCAAGTACCAAAGGTCGACAAAATGACCGTTATTAACTTAAATGACTACATAATTTTCATAACATGGTAATAAGTGATAATGAACTTGAAAAAAGTTATTAAGATAGTAGATATTAACTCTATTTTATTATTTAGGAGATTAAAGAACGATCGAGTCAAGTCAGACACGAGGTAAGGGACTTCGTCTCAATCTCCTTTCATTGAGGCATATTTTTTTTATACATAACTTTCTTTTATACGGTGTATAAACCCCTTTGACTTTGACTTTTATTCAAAAGGAATATTTTTATACGAAGCGTTTTAGTAAACGAAAAAAGGGAATGTTTTTGTCTTACATATGCGGCGACAACAACTTATCCGCCGCCGTGACCATTATTTGATTTTTTGCTTCCTCTACAAGCCATAACTTTTTTTAAATGAAAAATAAATACCATGTTTTACTTTTCTTTTATTGAAAATGGTTTTTATAATGTTTTGATTATATCAATGTGTTGTATTGATATCTTGTAATTTAAATGCGGAAATGTTATGTTTCCCTTATGCATGTTTTATGTGATACGATTATGTTATGATATGTTTAAACCTTTTCATATAAGGAATGCATTGGACTTAGTAAGTGACAGGTGGAGCCCGTTATAGCTCCTCGATGCATCAGTAGGTCTAAGGAGACAAACTAGTGTCTTGACACAAGACCTTGACAAAATTTTATTTGTATTCTTGTCACAAGGCCTTGACTTTGTGGTTATGATAGTCTGACATTATGCATTCCATCATTATGAAAGTGGTTATTGATATTGAATGTGATTATTAGACTAGTAGAATATCCATGTGAATAAGTAAATTGAATTATTTCATTTTACTTTTTCCATATTATGCTGAAGTTCAAGTTTAAAAGGCTTTTGTTTTAGTTATACATTGCCTTAAATGATTATGTTTATTTATGAAAGTTTCCGCTATACTGTTATCCTTACTGAGCATCTGAGCTCACCCCTTTCTATGTTTTATTTTTCCCAGGATGTGAAGAAATATTTTATGACTGACCTGTAGGGATAGTCTGAAGGGGATATGAGTGTGGACTATGGAGACTATGTTATTGTAGTTTTTCACTTTATGATGTAATGTAACATTTATGAAAGTATCTAGTGTTTCCAAGGATACTAAACTAATCGGTCTTTCGAGACTTGATCTTTTGTGATCATGCCAATGTTACGTAATAATGCACCGACTCTGGGTAACTAGGGTCGGGGCGTTACAGGGCAGGGTAAGCAGATGGGGCAGGGTAGTCCGAGTGAGTAGGCTGAGAAGGAAAAAAATGAAAAAGATATATTAGTGTTTATAATTTATAAAATAGAAAAATTGATGAAAATAAAATAATATACCTCGAAACGCTGCGCAGATGGGGCATGGTAAGAAGATGGGGCATGGTAGTTCGAGTGAGTAGGCTGAGAAGGCTGAAAAATGAAAAAATTATATTAGTGTTTATAATTTATAAAATAGAAAAATTGATGACATATAAATAATATACCTGGGAAGGCTGCATAGACGAGGCAGGGTAAGCAGATGGGGTAGGGTAGTCTGGGTGAGCAGACTGGGAAGGCTGAAAAATGAAAAAGTTATATTAGTGATTATAATTTATAAAATAAAAAAATGATGACAAATAAATAATATACCTGAGAAGGCTGCACAGACTATGACTATCTTTCCAAGTGTTTTAACAAAGTCTTCTGCACTGCTGCTTGAATTTGATCACCCATAGATTGTTTCATATCTTTCAGCTCTTCTTTTAAGGATTCTATCTTTGGGTCTTTTGATTGCTTACTCTTACCAAAAACCTTCTGAATACTAACACATGCTTGATATCCTCTAACACGTCTAGGATGTTCTACCTTTCCCAAAGAAGTGGCTAAGATGTCCATCCTACCCTTGGGGATAAAAGATCCCTATGTCTCTTGCTCCTGAAGTTCATCCTGAAATGAAAAATAAAACACGTTATATTATTTTTTTGTAATTTATAAAATAGAAAAATTGTTAATAAATAAATAATATTTACTTACAATTCTATCAGCTACTTTCTTATCTTCCTCTGTAAGATATTGTTCATTTTTCTTTCTTCTTGATTGTTTCCATTTCTCATGGAGAGTGGGAGGAGATGGAGGACTAAACTGGACCTCTTCTGAACCACTGCTTGATCGAGCTCTTAATGCTTCAATTTTTTATTCAATCATTTTCTGCTTCAAATACGAATACCCTCCACGTGATAAAGTATGAGGGTATATATTTTTCAACTAGATCTCCTGATGAGATCTCATGGAGTCCTGTTATATAAAAATAAACTACTATGTAATAAGAATAATATATCATAAATTTTCAAATATAAAATAATTATCATACCTAGAATTTTTCTTCCTAACGACTGTCAATAAATTACTTCCATGTATCTTCATCTGTAAACGGATACTTAAGGCATGGGGTTTCAAACCTTCTCTTTCCAAAAACATAATTTTTTGTCAGTTTTGTTTTAAAATCTCTTCATCGGACCGCCGCTAAAGAGAGATGTCTTTTCTTAATTTCTTTGGTTTCCTCAAAATTAAATGTCATCTATAATTGAATAAATTAAATATGTCATTTAAAATATATAATATTCGAAAAATGAGATAAAAGAAATCAATTAAGATATTTTACCGTCACGGCCTCCCAAATATGTTGCGTCGTCGTTCTGTCCACTGACTTTCAATCAGGATATAAAATACTGATCCTGCAACGGATCTACATCACTATATAACTGACAAACTGAACTGCAGATGGGACAACTACATTATTATCATCATCAAAACGTATGTGTACTCTGTCATCATCACAAGCAAGTGATAGTTTTGGAAAACATGTAATACCACATTTACCAACTTGAGAACTTTATTTTTTAGTAGTAACAGGAGAAGTCGCCTCTGCCAAGGATGCATCAGTAGTCTTGTGATTTTTTTTGTAAATTAACAGTTTTATTTAATTAAATAAGTATATTACTGAATATGTACTAATATGTCAAAATAGATATACCTCAGTAACTGCTCCTCTCTATCTGTATCTGACATTGCTACTAGAAAGTGTAATGAAATTTTGTGTACCTGCATATCATTAGAAAACTGAATAATTAGAAACCAGGAAGACAAAAATAAGTAAGTAAAAAAATAGGCATGAATTTGTAAGTTTAAAAAAAGGAAACAAAATATAAATATTTACCAGAAAAATTAGGAGACTAATTTATTGTTTTCCCGCATTCCTTCATCATGATCATTACGTACTGCATACACTATATCTGTCATATACTCATTGTAATCATTTGAAAATTGTGTAATAGATGAATAAGGCTCATGTAAATCACTAACATCATCAGCATCATCCTCATCACCCAAATGGTATCTTTTTCCTTGCAAAACAACTGACCACTGATCATTTGACGGATCAATGACATAAAATACTTGTTTTGCATGTGTCGCCATGATAAATGGTTCCTCGTTGTAATTAAATCTTTTCAAATCAACAGTTTAAACCCATATTCATCATATTTCACACCACTATTATTATCAACCCAATTACACTTAAAAATAGTGACTCGGAATTTAATATAATCAATTTCCCATATGTCTTCAAGAACTCCAAAATATGACGTTGATGCAGAAATTGGGTTTTTATCTTTGGCACTCGAAAAATGCATTGCTTCAGTGAAAACCATCACACTACTATTCTGAATGGTACTCTTGTCATCCAGGTTTTTTGTATAAAATGTGTAGCCATTGATATCAAAACTAGACTATGTGATCACATTAATAGATGGTCCCCCTACTAACCACTTAAATGTTTCTGATGCAGATATATCTGGGGTGACTTTCTCTTTAAACCATGAAACAAATGTCTTCTTATGCTCAATCATCAACCATTTTTCATTTCTTTTCTGATATCGTAACTTTAATTCAGCAATATGTGAGGATATATATGACTGAACCTCATCTGTGTTGTTCAAAATGTATAAATGTGCCTGCATCACTTCATCATGTGGAATGAACTTTACCTTTAAGCCTCGAACCCCTCTACCTTCACTATCAACTGTCATATGTTGAGATACAGGGAGACCAATGTGCTCCACCTCATACAAATAATCAGTACAGAACTCAATCACCTCTTCTGATACATATTTTTGAACAATATAGGTCTTTGGTTGATAAGGATTTTTAACATATCCTTTCAAAATTTTCATATATATTTCAAAAGGATACATCCATCTTAAATAAACAGGCCCACATATTCTTATCTCACACACCAAATGAATCAGCATATGAACCATTATATCAAAAAAATTGGGTGGGAAATACATTTCTAGTTGACAAATAATAAGAGTTTCTTCATTCTCTAACACATATAACAAATTTGGATCAACGACTTTGCTACAAATGGCTTTGAAGAAATTACATAACCTGATGATAGTCTTTCTGACAGCTATCGACAATATATTACGCACTACTACTAGTAGAAGTTGTTGCATCAACACATGACAATCATGAGATTTCATACCTATTAATTTAAAATCCTTCAATGACACCAAATTATTCACATTTTAAGAAAAATCACTAGGTACTTTAATAACCTGAAGACACTAAAAAAAATTCATCTTTTCAATCTTGCTTAATGTGTGACAAGCCGGAGGTAAATATGTTATGTTTCCTTTCACAGTGGGAGCTAACTCCAAATGTATTTTCATTAATATTGATTTCAATCTAGCATGCAATCCATCTTTTGTCTTTACTTTTATGTCTAACAAAGTTCCAATCTAACTGTCACATATGTTTTTTTCAACATGCATAACATCAATGTTATGTTTTATCTCTAAAAATCTCCAATAAGGTAGTTCGAAAAAAATAGACTTCTTCTTCCAGATATTTCTTTGAAAACCAGAACTTCTTCTATTTCCAAATGTCTAATCAATATCTTTCACTCTGTCATAATATTCTTCAGATGACAATGGTCGAGGGGGAAGTTTGTATTATTGTAAACCGTTAAATGATTTTTTTCAATCTACAATAAGGATGATCAATTTGCAAAAATCTTCTATGTCACATATACACTGTCTTTCTTCCATTCTAAAATTGATAATATGAAGTTTGTTCTTCACAAATTGGACATGTTTTATGTCCCTTAACACTATATCCAGATAAGTTTCCATATGCAGGAAAGTCGTTTATAGTGAACATTATCATAGCACGCAAAAGAAAATATCCTTTCTTGTATGCATCGAAAACTTTAACACCTTCCTCCCATAGCAGTTTCAAATCATCAATCAATGGTGAAAGATACACATCAATATCATTTTCTGGTTGTTTTGGTCTAGAAATCATCAAGCTCATCATAACATATTTTTTTCTTCATACATAGATGTGGGGACAAGTTATAAACTACCATAAAAAGAGGCCATGAACTATGTTGGATACTAAGGCTCCAATATGGATTCATTCCATCAGTACACAATCCCATTATAATATTTCTAACTTCACTTCCAAAATCATGAAATTTTTTATCAAAACTCTTCCATTGTGGTGATTCGGCAGGGTGACGTAAGTTACCATCAGAGATGTGATCATCTGAATGTCATCTTAACCTTTTTTCATCAATTGAATTTGAAAATAAACGCTTCAAACGAGGAATTATTGGAAGGTACCAAATTGCTTTAGTATGAGTTTTGATTCTGGTACCTAAAAATGAATCAGAATTGAATTATCAGAATTGTATGCAAAAAATATTGGATGATATCATTGGAAAGTACAAAATTGATTTTTCATGATGTTAGATGACATCACCTGAGAATGAATCTGAGTTGACTTTCCCATCTATCTTATATCATGATGTCCCACATGTAGGACAACTTGATAAATATTCATTTTCTTTCCTATACAGTACATAATCATTAGGGCAAGCATGTATCTTTTTATACCCCAATCCCATTGGGCATAATATTTTCTTCACCTCATAATTGGAATCTGGAAGCTCGTTTCCTTCTGAAATTAGCTCTTTTAAAAGATCAAGTAAGATAGAGAAACTTTTATCACCCCATCCATTTTTTTCTTTTAAGTTAACTAATCTCAAAACTGCTGATAACACTGTATATTTACTACAACTTGGGAATAATGGTTTCTCATAATCTCCATACAATCGATCAATAATTGATGTTTTTTTATGGTTTCAACACCTAAATCATGAATTAATTCTTCAATACGATCCACTGCCTCATTATGAATATTGTCATCAACATTGGATGTTGAATTTTTAGTTCTTTCACCATACCAAATCCAACGTGTATAATTAAGGCTAAAACCATAACAAATGAGATGATCCTTGATTTCTCTCGATTCTAACTTTCTCATATTTACACACTTCACACATGGACAGAAAATCAAATCAATGTTTTGAAGACTTCATTTAGAAAATTCTAAAAAATCATCAACTCCTTTTTCATATTCACTGGTGGTTCTTCGTAAATGAATCCAATTACGATCCATTAAATACCTGATATCACAATATAATTGGTGAATATATTAAAACATATAAACATTTAAATATATATCAGATCAATTGTAAACAAAAACACATTTAATAAAAACTATTGATAATCAGATAGAAAATATCAGATATGAAACACATTTACGATCCATTGACTGTGTCATTTCAGATACTAACATGCTTGTGATTTTCTTAGACTACAGAGGCACATCTATTTGGGATTGGAAAATGATGTGGGGGTGGGTACTAGTGTTTGATTAGAATTCTCACATGTGTTAAGTGTAGTAAGTTGGAGTCAATGTAAAAAAGATGCAATTTTTTGACAGGATATTTAAGAATGTTTGTTGATAGAATATTGAACCATGTCCCAACACATTTAAAATAAAATATAAACTAATAATTGAAGCAAATCAATAACAAAATTAAATGATAAATAATTTTTCTACAAAATTAAAAAAAAAACTTACAAAGTTTGAAGTTTAACCCGAATAGAGATCCTCAATCCAAACTTTGTCTGTATAATGACTTGGAAAAACAAACACTGCAAAATCTATACCAACATTGATGATACAAATGAAAAATAATGATAAACAAAAACTAAAATCAAAACACAATTAAAAATTGTGCGAAATAGGGTTACAGAAGAAGAAATAAACCGTGGAAGATAAATCAATGGAGGATAACGAAGAACGCAAACCGAAAAACGTGAAAATGGAAGAAAATCGTTAACAATAGCCATCGAGGATCACAAATATGGCTTTGAAGTCGTCGCGAGTCGAGAGCACCACCGCGGGTTTCGATTTTGAAGATCCAAGAAAAATGAGGGTTTCGTGATCCCGACATTTTTTAAAATACTTTCGGCGTCGATTTTTGGTAAAAACCGATGCCAAAAGTCTTCGGGTTTTTTTATTTTGGCATCGGTTTTCTCTAAAACTGGTGCCAAAAGATTTTTTTTGGATTTTTGGCGTCGGTTTTCCCTAAAACCAACGCCAAAAAAATTTATTATTTTTTGCGTCGGTTTTAACAAAAACCGACGCGAAAAATCATCAATAAATGGGTTTTGGTATCGGTTTTACTGAAAACCGACGCCAATAAGTTCCCGCACATACTATTGGCATCGGTTTATAAAAAACCGATGTTATTACATCGACGTTAAATCCCGTATTTCCACTAGTGAGATTGTCATGAAACTCATTTCTTTTTCATGGGTTAATTAAGTTATAAAGGGAATAATGATTGTTTCTATGAGTTTTATATTGAAATGAAATATCTATGTACCTTATTCATGTTGTGGTTCTTGGACATTACATATATGATGGGGTGGCCCAGATAACGTTGGGTGAGCCCGTTACAGCTTATACAATGGGGCGGCCCAAATAGCGTCGAGTGAGCTCGTTACACCTTATACGATGGGGTGGCCTAGATAGCATCGGGTGAGCCTCTTATAACTTAAACTATGGGTGCACCCAGATAGTGCTCTAATGAACTGGGTAATGATTATATTGGAATTCGGTCATATGGTTATTCTAATTAAAAGGGGTTTGAAAGGGTTTTATGAATATGATGCTCTAAGTTACCGAAAATGGTTTTAATTGCTTATTATGGGTTTATAATGTTTTTATGATCAAGATTGATATCTCATTGGTCGTGATTATTAATTATGATGACTCTTTCTTTTTCCATGTTTTCATATTTGATGATCTAGGTATTGATGGGTATGAGTTCTTTTATGATACACTCATGCACTCTGATTATGTCGTCATACCCTTATGCACTTCTTATACTCATTGATGACATTCAATTATTAATGTTTATGTCTACCCTTATTTAGCATTTGAGCTCACCCTTCTTATGTTTCCTTTTCCCCAAGTTATATGGAATGAGGTTGAAAAATTATGTCTAGAAGGGGTTTTATATGGATTATGTTGATGACCTAATGTGAAATAAGAAAAGTTGGGTATAACGGGAGATGATATTCATCTTTATGAACTAGTTGTTTATGAATCCAAGTTGATATGAGTAGATCCTAATTCTCTAAAACTCTAAACCTAAAAGGTTCATGGGTAGGTAAGTGATCTAATATTTCTTTTTGATGTTATGAGTTTTGATTGGGAAATTGGTTCACCTTCTTCGGTATTAAAGTTGAAAATGTAAAGTTTATGAATTTAGCCTCAGATCTGGGAGTTTGAGTTCTGGGGTGTTGTAAATATGGTCATACAATAAGATTTTAACAAGTTAGTATGTCATTTTTAACCTTTATCTCCTTAGTTTAACCTCTGGTGAACTCATTTTTATTTTAATCGAGATAATTAATTTTTACTATTTTCACTATTTATTTTGGTCAAAAAATAAGTTGATTTTATTAGATAATATAAATTATGTTGATTCAAAAATATGGAATTCATTTTTCCAAATTCAATTCATAGAAGTGGCGGAATCCAATTTAAAATTATACACGTAGATGCGATGAAAAACGGGTTTCCAAAGAGAAAATTATCATAAATATAAAAGGGTTTAATATCAAAATTCAATATGAAATTGATTACAATGACCTAAATTAGTTAAATTGTAATATAATTGAACTAAATTTACTTTAAAAACAATGTAGAATATAATTTAACCTTCTAAATTAATTAAATGAAAAGGTATATTTCAATAAAAATCGGTATATTTCACTATTCATCGA
This sequence comes from Viscum album, assembly GCA_963277665.1. NCBI lineage: Eukaryota > Viridiplantae > Streptophyta > Magnoliopsida > Santalales > Viscaceae > Viscum > Viscum album. Next base: position 533,162,773 of record OY728146.1, read on the forward strand.
AAAATAAAACTTTTCAGAAAAATCCCAAAAAACCACCTTAAGCTAATTTTGATATGCTGATTTCAAAAATAAAGTTTATTTTGTCAAATATTTTTTCTAAAATTGGTAAAAATTAATTTGAAATTATGTGTGCAAAGCGCGACTAAACCGTCTTTTATAAAAAATACAGTTTTTCAGAAAATGTTTCTTATTCTTTTAAATGATTCTTTTTTTATTTCTAATCAATAGATAACCAATGATTTTTTTTACATGTGTAAACTATATACTTTTCATAATTTAGTTAGTACTATTCATACCTGCCAATTTAACTGCTAAGTTATAACAGTATACTATATTACGTTTAATTTAGACTCAAGATTATGCGTTCCACAAGCTATCGAACAGATTAAATTTAAAGAAATATATTTTGTGGATTGTTTAAGCTCAATGTTGCGTGTCGCATGTGCTATCAAATAAAATATTTTTCATTTAGATTTTTGTGGTGTTACAGTAACACATTAGACCTTTGTTACTAGTCACCAATCTATGGTGTATGGGGAGGTGTGCCTAAGATTGCGTGACACCCCTCGCTCGGGCACCGGTCATGGTCTTTGGTCGATGAGGTAGCACAATCTCAATTGATACATGGTCAATATAGTATTTTTTTACGCATAGAGTTGAAGAATTCTCAAAAACATCATTTTGCCCTATGATGTGGTGTTTAGATAACTTCCACTTTGGAAGCGTACTACAACTTGTTTCTTGAGAGAATTCATTCAGGAGTTTTGATGGTGTTTTTTTGTTGTATTTATTGTCAACATGCTCATAGATGAGTTGGGGATTGGTTGGAGTTGAGTTGGTGGTAAAGAAATTAAGATTTCTAGGGGGATGAGAAACCACGTTGTGACGTGCTAATCATTACACTATAATGGGCTCAATCAAGGATAATTTTACACTTATGTGAAAATCACGCCGCAACTTACATGGATTGCTCAGTGAAGATCTTTTAAGGAGTTAAGATTTTGCTCTTACGTATGTTTCACGCGGTAACAAGGAGCTGTAACTTTTGAGTGAAGTGTTGTTTGTTATGGGCAATCGATTACGCCGCAAGATGGAGAGCCACATTGTGACTGTGGAATCCATGTCGTGGTCTAAAGGTCATGAAAATTTGATTTTTTTTTCTGGAGGACCAGAGGATCGCACCACAAGAAATATTGGGCACGCCACGATGTATTGACTAAATATTTCTTGAGAATTTGAGTATGAAAGCATTACACCATGAGTAATTGGTCCATGTTGTAATGTAGTCATAGATTATATGAAATTTGTGCATCTCAATGAAGATTTGTCTAGAGATATAATCCATGATTTTCAGATCATGATTTGACCTTAGATTACACTGCAATGTATAAAGGCAACACCATGATTTGTTTAAGGTCATTAAAAAGAGGTGTTTCACCTTGGATGAGGTATGACAAAACATTGAGATAGTCGACCATACATTTCAGAGAGAATTAAGTTGGGTTTGATGAGAAGAATAACGATGCACACTTGATCCAACATCTGAAGACACTTGATGGATAAAGTGGAATATTGATCTTATTGACGCTTGTTTTGATCTTTTTATTTATTTATTTGAAGTTCATGACTATCTTTATGTTTTATTCTTTATTACTATTGATAATAAAATAATAACTTGGATAGGGGGTCACAAATGTTGTACATCAAAGATGAACCACTAGATAAAGAGTGTGTGATCCTAATAACATTAAACAATAAACTGCTTAATGATTAATATCAACATTTTTTTAATAAAGAAATAAATGGGAGGGGGGAGATATGAAGATAAGAACGCAGACCAAACGACGACGTGAGGCCACATACTAAATGGCCCACGCCCACTTGACAAAGGCAACTTTCCCATCCTGTGGCCCTCCTTGCCTCACCCTCATCACGTCACGTGTACAATCTCACCCTTCAGTAAATCTCTGCATCTTAAATTTAAACCCATTTAATAATCCGACGGATCCTGACCCGTGCAGACCTCCTGGATCCTGGACCCAAGTTCCGCCCGCTACCCTCTCCCACCGCCCGACACGTCACCGGCGTTCCGTCGCTGCCCACCCCCGCCACTTCCACCGCCCCACACCCAGCCGATATAAAGGCCCCTCTGTCATTTACTACCTTTCTGCTTCACGTCGCCTCCGGCTGGGATACTCCTTCGCAGTCTCACCCACCAACAAGCTTTCCGCGTTGAAACCAAACCCTATACTTCGAGCTGCTAAACGCCTCATGGTTTCCCTGAATCCGAATCCGCCGCCTCAGACCTTCTTCTTTCCCCCCTCCTCCCTTGACACCTCGCAGATGCTTCTTCCCGGCCTCGAGGGGGTGACCAGCCCCGGTTCGAGTGCCCCCACCGCCATTGTTCCTCTCTCCACGGGATGTTCTGCGGCGGAGGACCCTAGTAAGAAAATCCGGAAGCCCTACACCATCACCAAGTCCAGGGAGAGCTGGACCGAGCAGGAGCACGATAAGTTCCTCGAGGCACTACAGCTGTAGGTGTTCGCGACGCTCTTCTATTTTTTCCCCTCAATCTTCGTCAGAAGATTTTTAAATCAGTTCCCGGGTTGCTGTCAAGAAATAGTGAAACTGCAATTCAACTTGGCCTCATGGGTTTATTTTGCAGACTGTGCATAATTCCACACTGTAGCGAAGGATGGGAAATTCTTCTCTCATTTACTAATTATTTTTTCTTTTAATGATCATTTTCAGCTTTGATCGTGATTGGAAGAAAATTGAAGCCTTCGTGGGCTCAAAGACTGTGATTCAGGTAATTTACATTGCCTGGAGGGCGATAACAGTTGTCTTTCTCAACCTGTTTCAATCTTTCACCGTCGCTGCAGATACGAAGCCATGCACAGAAATACTTTCTGAAGGTTCAGAAGAACGGGACAAGTGAACATGTACCACCTCCTCGGCCAAAGAGGAAAGCTGCCCATCCATACCCCCAAAAAGCTTCTAAAAATGGTTAGCATGGCACATTTTCCCAACTCAGTGCCCGACAATGATGCATACTCTCTTATAATCTTTCACTCAACTTGCCCGCAGTCTCTGTTTTTTCAAAAGGCATGGATTGTTTTCCTTCACCATCCGCTGCACTGGAACCTGGATATGTTCTGAGACCAGATTCAACTTCAGTGCTGGGGAACTCTAGTGCTGCATTACCTTCCTGGCCTTATAATGCGCCACCATCTAGAGCTATGCACGTGGAGAAAGGTTGTATTTAATTCCATTCCCATCACCACCATGGCCTACCTTTTTCTTGCATCAATTCTCCTCATGTTTCTGTTATATGTTTTCAGATTCTAAAGGTCCAACTCAGCCCGTGCATAATTACTGCGCCGACGGTCGTTGTGAAAAATCAAAATCTTTGCCAGGTGGTGAAGCAAATGATTATGAGAATTCCGTTCAACCTCCACGTGGTTAGTTTTTTGTTGTATTTTAACTCTGCCCCCATAAATGCTGTGTATGTAGCTTCTTTTGATTTTTTGTGATTCATGGTTCAAGTGTGTATAACTTGATAGTTGAACGTGGTTGCATTTAATCCCTAAGTTCACCGAATTGCATGGATTGGGTGTTAAAAACATGAATCATTGAATGGGTTTGCGTTTGGGCCCTGAAACATCTTCTTTTGAGTTCATAGGATTGTTTTTGATTTCATGCATGAGAAGGTCCAGTGGAATTTTATTTTCATCATGATTCAGTGGGTATGCTTCTCTAATTTTCTTTATGATGTTTCATTTTCACCTTTTATCTAGTTGATAAATCCGCGGCATGGATCAGATAGTTGTCTTTCTCTTCACTCTTGCAATGTTCGTTAAATGCATAATCCGTTCAAAATTTTGAATTAGTTCAAAGGAGGCTCCGTTAAATATGGATGAGGTTTCAAAGTGTTGCCTCAGTTAATGACTTATGGCACAACAGTGGGTGAATTTGAACCCTTAAAAATATCTAGAATGTTTAAGGCTATAATCAATTTATTTTACCCTCTTTAATTATCTTTTGTCAATTTTAATTTATCCACAGCAGAACAGTAAATTAAAACAATAAACGAAAGGTCACAAAGATTTTTATTGTGGTTTAGGGCATCAAGAACACCCCCCCCTGTCCTTTTCACCAACACCCTACACGGGTTTGATGAGTTTTACCATCAAGGTTCTTTCAAGATTCAAGATTTTATACTCAAATCCACACAAAGTACAAGTAATGCGCGCTTCGTAAAATGAAAATAATTGTGTGATAATATAATTTAAAGAGAATGTGTGATCAAAGCAAAATTCAAATGCAAATGTAGATTATGCTCCAAATCTGTTGTAGTATGACATGAAGCTAATGAATCCAGCAGAAAAGATGGTGATCCTTTCCGTTGATTGTAATATCATTAATCAAAACTTTGGAATGGAGTTCAATAGTTGGAACTTGAGTTTCACTTGAACGAGTATCACTGTAGTTTTTCTTGTTTTCTATTAACTTGTAGTTTTTCTTGTTTTCTATTAACTTGTATGAATAACACTGTCTGCTTCTATGTATCTTAAACTCCACCTGAAACTGGCGATCCTCTCCTGTTTAAATATCCTGATCTTCAGATTCATTAACATGTTCAAACTAACTGATATAATAAACCGTGAAAGTCTTAAGACCTTCCATTCATAAACATGGTCAATATCTTGCAATTTGAAATATTTTAAAGACAATGATATTTTGATTATCCCATTAAATATTAGCAACAAATGTAAGGGTTGTTGCAAGTATGAAAGCGAATATTAGTTGGAGTATAACAAAGAGATATCGAGGTTCATCGTGTAGCACAACAATCTCTGACATTTGAGAATTTATTATTTTTGTCGAGCCTTATATTTTGCCATGTTTTATGTAAACGTATTGGGAAAATCCTTTATTCCTGTTCCTTGTTCACATGAATCACCTTCTCTTCTTTGCTGCACAGCCGTTCCAGATTTTGCTCAGGTGTACAGCTTCATTGGCAGCGTCTTTGATCCTAATGAAAGGGACCACCTGAAGGATCTGAAGAAGATGGATCCAATAAATGTGGAAACGGTATGTCACTTAGATCATGTAAATGCTTGTTCCACTGGTAGAGTTCAGAGGCCCCTCATGTTTACTTTACATTTTCAGTGATTTCATTTAAATTAAACCATTGCTGGGACTGTGTTTGTTCCACTGCATGAGAAGCTCATTTGCATTGAAATGTGCCATTGTCTCTATGATTAATTGTGTTTAATGCGGCCATTGTCCAGGTTTTGTTGTTGATGAAAAACCTCTCCTTCAATTTGACTAGTCCAGAGTTTGAGGATCATGTAAGTCTCTGAAACAGATGTTTATGGTTTGACTGAGATGATTAAACCGGCCCCGAAGATCTCTCTTTTACCTTTGGTGTGCCCTAATTTCTGGAGGTGTGTGTTGCACAGAGAACCTTGCTTTCGTCTAGCGATGCCAACTCTCGGGGTTCGTACGCTAGTGATGTTCGAGCTGTTGCTTCATCTGTATAGACGCTGCTGCATGGTGAAGAACCTGATTGTTGAGGGAGAGATGCAGAAGAAAGGTGGGAGATGGTGTTGTGGTTCTTGAGCAGAGGGCCATTGTCTTCCTCTGGGCATCACCACGGTGTCTGTCACAGAAGCAGAAGCCGGATCTTCGGCCACCACACCAGCAGTGTTACTCGCCAGGAGAGTGATTATTGTATAAAGTGATTTTAAGTGTGTAAGGTTTATATTATTGATCCTTGAATCTTGATCTCTTAATGTTAAGGATCACTCCTTGGGACTGCTTATTGATCGATCATGTTTCTTAAAATTTATTCAATCACAACACTCACTCAATGCATATACAAATGAGATTCAGGATTTATTTGCTTCATCTTACTTGGGCTGTGGGAGTTCACTACTCATAAATCACTAGAACTTGATATTGCTTATAAAATTTAGGGACACCTTTCAAGACTCATAGCTTAATGGATGTGTGGGTCACTCCCACTTACAAGATGGACTCTCTTCTTGTTATCATCATACACATAAGGAAATAAGTGTGAGAAGTCGCCCACTCTTAGAATGGTGCCCCTAGATTGCTAAATATGGTGCCTTCTCTTAGCCAGCCTTCATTTGTACCTCTTGAATATGTAATGTGTGATAATCTGGTATGCAGTGTATCACCTCCCTCCCTCAATCTTCTTTTCTACTCCTTGCAGGAACTTCTCAGATGTTACTGTTTGCTCCTCTTCTCAACGCGTTCACCTCATTTGCATCCATCTCTCTTACACCATCTCCTTCCTTTTTATCACTCTCCTCATGTTGGCAAATATCTATTGTTGTAGGATCTTCACACATTGCCATCCACTATCACGTATCGATGTCTCCTCATAGCTCCGCTAGCTCATGCAAGACTTGACCTAGCTTCACTATACCCATGCATCACAACAACCATCCTTAGTGATTTCTCTCTCTTGGATGCTTATAGGTTCATCCATCTTCCTCAACATCGACCTCCATGGCTTTCATGACTTTCTAGACCATTTATCATCTCCCACGTGTCTAGTGGGTTATACCCCGATCACATCTTCTTCATGATGCTCCCACGATCTCCTTCTCCATTGCATGCCATCCACGTATTCATTAAGACAATTTGCACCATTCATACAAACAAATTGAGTAATCTTCATGAACCCAATAACAACATTAATGATGCTTAACTGCCACAATCCCACATTCTCAATATTCTCTTTCTCTACATGCATAAACATCGCCTATTCCACTTTCTCAAGATATTTCATCAAGCTCCACTAACTCCATTAATTATGGAATATGCAAGCCATGATCTCCTCCATTTACTTACCTTTCCATGTGATCTCTCTCGATACCTTCATTGTCCATGCATGCTCGTATGTTTCTTGGCTTTCTCCAAGATTTATTTAACGATCCTTGATAATATTGTGATCAATGAAATGCATAAAAGATCTTCTATAGGCATTTTGTATCTTACCAACTCATCTATGTTGTACCGTACCACTTGACCATCAATTATTCCATATCACCTGCGATATACTCAGTCTTCAGTTCATATTTATATTTCTCTCTGTTATGCACAACAATATGCCCTTATTGTTGTCTATGATATCATTCGGGTAATCATTAAGCTTCTGTCATCATCTGCATTTCTCTGTTTTCTCTTGTGATATCTCTTGTCGCTACGTGCAGTAATCGTACCCTATTCATCACGACTCATCTTTTCTCTATGTCACTGCCTATGAAACATCTTATTGTCATCTGTGATATCCATCATATTGTTTATGTGGAATAGAGCATCGTAATGTGTACTATGATATTTCCTTAATCGTTGTCTACAATATATCTTTCAACACAACAACCCCTCACATTTGTCTTTGTCACTCTCTATGATGTGTTTTGTCTCCATTTGCAATATGAGTAGCTTGTCACAACCTCAAATTCCACTCTGTTACTATTTGTGACTCATTCATGCCCTGTGATATTCACTTATCACTTACTGTGATATGATTTACTCTTCCTATGACATTCTTAGCACCATCCTCCAACTTCTCCTTCAATTTTTTCACTTCGTGTCTATTGCCTTTAACCACCATGGTAAGGTTATTCCTGAGGTTCCTCCTACTTATAAGCATACTGTTTCCGACATTTCCATCCCCCACTTCCAGTTCCCCTTTCTTGGTGAGTGTGGCATGTTAGGATGTATGTGATGAAATCAAGAGGATTAAGGCTAGCTCATCTCATAAAGGAGTTTATTATCTAGTTCGAGACTCTCTTATAGATTTAAGACATGTTTGTGAAATCCTTCCCAATAACAATACTGATTAATTACATCATTTATTACCTTAGCGAGATGAAAAACTATGATAAAAAGAACTAATTGACATTGATGCATTTAAAGAAACAATGCACAAAGTTAAATCATCATACACTCAGGGCACGAGGCATCTCATGCATGTTACACGACGAGAGAAGGCTACCCTATAGTTTAAAGCTGTATAGGAAGACATTTTGGAATTTAAATCCATCTAGTAAGGCATGGGGGTTACACTACAGTTTAAAACCAAACAAGAAGGAATGAATGGCTACGCAAAAATTTAAATATATACGGGAAGGTGTGAAGGGTTACACCACCATTTAAAGCCAGAAGAGAAGGCATGAATGGTGTGTTGGAATTTAGGGTCATCTAGGAAGATGAGAGGTTACACTGGAGTTTAGGGCTATCCGGGATGGTGAGAGGTTACACTGGAATTTAGGGCCATCCAAGAAGGCTAAAAAAGGGCATGTTGGAGTTTAGGGTAGTTTGGGAAGGCTAAAATGGTACAATGGAGTTTAAGGCCATCCATTAAGGCCTAAAAAGGTCACACTGGAGTCTAGGATTATCTAGGAAGGATTGAAAAGGGTTTCAATGGAGTTTAAGACCATTTAAGAAGGCTTAATAGGGTATGTTGGTGTTTTATCTCATTGATTGAAGGCCTATCATGGGGCCTAATCAATAATATCTATAAACTTCTGGAATGCAGCACAGTGATTGACCAAGGTCACCTCACAAGGAGCTTTGCAGATCACTCATTATCTTTCACTTATTTGTATTTTTGGTATTTTTATATTTAAAAAAGGCATGGGAAATGTGGAAGGTTGGTTGTGGTGTGATTAAACTAATATAAAATGAAACAAAGAATAAAACACAATGTTACTAGGCAAGGGGTAAAATCAAAGGTTTGACTACATTGGTTCCTTTATTATCTATTTTTATAGTTTAAATTCCAATTGATAATTCACTCAATATCATTCATGAATTTCCACACTCTACTTAATTTGTGAAGCTAAGTACAACTAAGATATCTCTTTGGCACACCAAATCCCACCTCCCCCATATTAAAAATTGATGAACACACCTTGGTCGAGGCATGAAAAAATTCTCCACCTAATCCCATCATATATTGTTCATGTTGCGTTGAAACCTCTGATTTTGGAAGCCTCCCTCAGAATCCTCATTTGTAGAACAAGGTTTGGAAGCTCTGAAATTCAGTGAAACCACATGTCAGTGTATCCAAACCAAGGAACTAGGCTCCAAAGTCACTCAATCAATTTCCTAAGTCAAACTTCTGAAATGGAAGGAAAAAATAGAATGAAAACAACTAACACGCTTTGGAACAACAACATACATATTTACAAAGTTCGGGACTTTCCCTACTCCATGGGAAAAATACTACAATCTTTTCACACCCTGACTTTTATATTTCTTATTATTTTATTTATTTCTTTGTCTTTGATCTTGTCTTTGAGTTTCAGGTTGAATTCCTATGAAAAGTTTGGGTCTTGAAGTTTTCAGGTAGTTTTTTCCTTTGTGAACGGTTAGTGTGCACTATTTAGAGGAAACCATGCAACCACACTTACACAGGGGGTGCTTTTAGTTCATTTTTTTCTTACATGGTTTGGTATGCATGGGTAACACATGATTGACCGTGCGACACTCAAGGGAAACCCTATGAGAGTTTGGGTTCTTTGGGAGCTAGCACACGAGTTGTGCACGGGTTGTACAAACTATGTGAAAAATGTGTGTGTTAACAATTTTAATAGATATGTTTTGCATGATTGGTACACAGTTTCCAAACCATGCGGCCAAACCATTCGAGGGTGGTTTGTCTATCCAATGGAGGACACACAGTTTGGTAAATCGTGTGTCCAAACCATGAAACTAGTCTGAGTGGCTTAAAATTAGGGGGCTTCCCTTTTCCCTTATGAATTAAGACCCATAAGGGGTTTCCTACTCTCCCATTTTGTATGGCGCATCCTAGGGGGATCTCCAAGCCTTCTCCCCTCCTCTTCTAGATTTTGATGCCCTATCCTTCGATGTTTGGGTGGAATCTCCTTAGGGAAGTCTTTCTTCTTCCTTTCCTATTCTTCTTTTCTTTTTCTCTCTTCTTCCTATGTCTAGGGATCATGTGTGTCAAACCCTAGGTGAGGTTTTGGTTCTAAAACCTTTTTCCTTAGTTTTTTAGGGTGTGTGGTTTGGTTCATAAGTAGTTTCCAAAGGTGGTTTCAAATGTTTGTTTTCCAAAGCAAGTTTTGAATCCCATTTGAAACTTTTGATAAATGGTTTTTCATTTACCTGGGTTTTGAAATGGAATTGATAAAAGGAATCTTTTCACGAGAAGACTATTATTAATTTCAAATACGAAGGCCTAGTTGGAATCTTTAAATGTTTTCATTTTAAATTTGTACAACCTCATGGAAATACTCTCTATTCTAATGAGGGGTGTCACATGAATGGTGTTAGGAGGTGGGATTAGCATATATATTGGATCATGTTGATTCATGATTGAGATGTTGTATGTGCATTGACTACCTCGCCTCCCCACTCTATTATTTTCAAGGGATCCTAAGTATCTTAATGAGGGTTGAGAGATGTTTCTATCTAATCCCGATGAGACAGACTGTATCCTATATGGTGTCAGAGACCATAGAAAGTTGTGCCATCGGTGAGGCTAGTTGAGAGCAACTAGGTTGGTTATGGACTTAGGGACTTCATCAATATGCCAACAAATGGTTCTAAAATGAGTACATCTAGGGTCACATCACAGGATGTTTAGGATTTTCCTATGATTATCTATACTACACTATTTATTTCTCATTGCTTTTGGTTTCTCTACAACTCCTCTACTTTATGGTTCTTTTACACTATGCATCTGATTTCATTTTAGTACCGTGTTTCTGATTTTATGAAAATGGATTACCTATGAAGTGAGATCTTCCGTTTTTTTACTTTGAACTTCTTCGGTGTGAGTTGGGTGTTTTCTTTTAAAAAGGGGATTTCTAAAAGTGTTTTTTAAAAGGAATAGTTTTATAAAATCTTTAAAAGGTTACTTTAAACATGTTATAGCTTTAAAGAATAGTTTCAAGGAAAGATCTTGTTTGTTTCTTCTAAATGGTTAAAACCTTATTTCTACTTATATTTTAAAACTAGTTTTTCTTGTCTATTTTAGGAAAGGAAATGTATGGATTCCATGTTTCTTACCTACTGAGTTGTTTATGAACACACTCTACTCATTCCACTCAGCATTAATAGAGTTAAACTATTTTTCAGGTTTAGGTTAGCTCCTTATTTTCTCTTGGAGCAGGTTGGTTATATGGATGGATAGTGACCAAGAGGTCACATAGAGACCATTTTGGGTATTTTGTTTTTCATTTTTATCCGGGATGTATTGGCCTAGTCTCCCTCCTTGTATCTGTATCTTGTTGCTATTTTTTTTATTTATGAGTAATTGGATGTTTATTTTTATTATGTCTTTATCCTATTTTAGTTTTCATTCTGATTATATTTTTGTGCATAGAAATCTAATGTGTAGGTTGGCCATGTCAGGATTCCTAGTAGAAGCACATGCTTCTTATTTGTTTTCTGGGTGAAATCATCCCAAACAATTATGTCCTAATGCCTACGACACTTGTCGTTAGCCCATGGGGATCAAGGACGCCCCTCAGGTATGTCATGGGCCAACTTGGGTGCCCGGTTCAGGGGTTAACCCAGGTTGGTTCGTGAAAATTCTTATATTAAGAAACAAATGAAGAATATAAAGCTCTTCATGTTACAAGAACCCTATACTGGGACACCACTTGATAGAAATAAAAGTAAATGGAACTTCAATGACCTGAAAAAGCACACATTGATCGAGTAATCCCCTTATTGGGTCCATGACCACCTTTCGATAAACCCACTGGGAGATACTCCACTGGAACTACATGAGTGGAAGAAAAAGCTCTAGAATGAACCCCATGATACGATGGTTGTAAGACAACCACACCGCAACATAAAACCAACAGATGATGCAGACAAGAACAAAAAAAATCAATGATCGAAAAGAAAACAAAAAGAACAAGAATAATAAAGATTACATGGTTCAAGATTGTGACCTAATCTACAGTAGAATGTTTCTTTACTTTGATTCAAGGAAGTAAATATGGTTTCAATGCTTAAGAGTCTCTCTCAAACTCTCTCTTAGTGTCATCCATTACAATGTGATTACACTATACTTAAATATAGTAACCCAATCGATGTTTTTAGTCACCATCACCATTTGATCAACCTGGGTAACAATCCACCCCAACAAACCTTCTCAGACAAGCATCCATTTAGTAAAGGACTCCCACTTCCTTAACTGGACATTCTATTGAATTGTTCCCCTTTCTATGGTTTCTTCGTATATGAAGTCCAACACATGCTTCGATGATGTAAAGTTTTGGTGTTATGTTCGACTACACACACTAGTTTTCATCCGTCTAAACATTTAGTGAACTGATGCCAGCTATTGTCACTCTATCACCCATACAGTCATTTGAAATAATTCCACCATATATTTCTAATCCTTCCGGTGGTCTTAATACCCTCTTACAGAAAATGAATCCCACACTACCAATAATCTTTCATTTGAGATTTATTTGAAGGATTCACCATGAATAAGTCCTCCGCTAGCTTCCACATAATTCCTCCTTGAATTTTATAAGCTAGTTATATGGTTCCTCAACCATAGTGACCCATCAAGCAAGTACAATTGAGGCACAACACTACCCCATCACTTCCTTGGAAACCACCTTCATCAACATGTCCACCAGATTCCCAATTCCTTTGATTTTCCATAGGTATAACACTCTATAATCCAAAATCTTTTGGATGAATTGGTAAATAAAATGAATGTGATTAATCCAAGAATGAAACATTATATTTCTAACTAAGTGAATCATGCTCTGAATAAAAAATAGATTCCCAACTTCTGGTGCTTTTCCAAGATCCTCCAGCAACCCCTTCAACAACACAATCTCCTTATCTGCTTGTAACATCCTAACCCCATCCCATTGGCTTGAGTAAGTTCTAGGTTTAATTGACCTTAGGTGACATTCCCTAGACACCAAAGGATAAAAATAAATTCCAAGGACATAAATAAACATTGGGGGAAATTTTTCCTTACACACAGACACAACCTTTAAAGACAATAGAGAAAACAATAATAAGACACTATATAATGCATGAAGGTGAACCGATATAACTCAATATCCAAAAAATTAAACAATATCAGAGTAACAATAGAAAAAAAGGAAACCACAAATACAAAGATATGAAAAAATCAAGGTACTAAAGTGAAACCACTCTAGACACCAAGAATCAATTGAATCCCAAGCACCACCACCAAACATCCATGATTACATCATCATGAAGCTCCATTAGTAAAATATGAAACCTTAATCTTACCTATATCATGATAAATAACATCTACATATGAACTAAGGTGAATATGAAGGGGGCATGTATATCGACTCCCCAAGACTTCCCACACATGCCACTAAGACAAGAACAAGTTAGCTCATAATTTTATTTGAAAATAGAAAGAAAGAATATCAAACCAATCTATACCAAAATAGAATTTAAAAAAGAAGTATAAAAAATTATTTCCACATGGTATACCCAATACATAACTCACACACCCATGCATGTGGCCTTCCTTTGAATAGTCTTACCTCATTAGAGGAAAACTTTCCCTTTCAGACTAAATTCATCACTTGGATGTGTACCAATGTGTGCCCCAAGCTAGAACCACTAGAAAATTATGAACCAACTGTAACGTCTCGGATCTGGGTGTCACACAATGGGTGCCACAAACCTGGTTGGTCACATGACCTCAAGAAAATTTCCCCAAATGCCAGAGGCTGCCGACTAGCAGCGAGGGCCTAGGACTGATAATGGGGAAATTATGACCTCATTTGTTAAAGTGTAGCGCAACGGAAAAAAATATAAACATACACAATAATGGACATGGGAACTGAAGTAAAGGATAACCAACAGTCATATATATGATGATGCAATATGTCTCTAATTCTAAGAAAGCAACCAAAGCAGGATACACTGCAATCTAATACAATATAGCAAAACGAAACCAAGGCAGTGTAATAGGAACTCAGCAACATCGCAAGCCTAATCTCAGTCTCATGCTCTCCTACTCCTCTGCAACAATCATGTACCTATGTAGGGTCCCTTTACCTTATCAACACCTGCAACAATATAATCTGTTTGGGCCTAAGACATGACCCAAACAGGGTGTGAGAAATAAATCCCAGTAGGCAACCACCAAAAGCCCATGCCCAATATTCAGTGAAAAAGTGCAACAACAGTGTGTAATAATGAAATGCAATAAACTAGGAAGTACTCAAAAGTAACCATTCCTACCAGTTATATTTTCATTTTAATAAATATTTAACAATTCAATATAATTGAATTATGAGTTTTCCCGAGACTCAGCCTCAGCCGAAAATCTCCTATACAGTTCCATAACAGAAACCACAACGGGCTATCTAACAGGTAAAAGATAATAATAATACCAAGCCTGTGATTTAGCTTGGAAGGTACAACATAAGAAATCACTACAGTGAATATTCAAGTAAACAGTCTCCTCAGACATGCAAATCCTTACCCTCAGGTAAACAGAAACGAAACCCTCAGGTGACTTCCCTCTGGAATAATGAATATTCCCTCAGGCATACGATATATTTCCCTCAGGCACGAAAGCTACTACCCTCAGGCATAAGAAATGTTGCCCTCAGGCTAAACAAAACATTGCCCTCAGGCTAAACAAAACACTTCCCTCAGGAATTCCATAGGAAAAGCAAGTAATCAGATGATCCCAATGCATAAGAAATCAATTTATATATGTTTCCTCTCAAGAAAACTCAAAACATGCTACAATCACAGCATACCCATGGGTATCATGGCCAAACGACTAAACAAGGGAACCACACCCTCGAGGTGGCCTATGATCAAAGCAACGATCCAAAACAATAGTTTATACATAATCATAAGATTACCTATGCAATTCTAAGTATCTAAACAGTCAAGGCCTCAACCACATGACACCCCAAACATGGGCGCGTGGCACAATGGTGCACAAAATCAACTCGACAGTTGGAAATAAACACAAGACCACCTACCTCGATCTCCTCTGATCGATATACATGAAATACACCTCCCGAAACGACTAAGAATGACATAGACCTGAGATAAAAGATTACACATTCAAACCCAAATAAATTCCCTTAGGGAAATAATTGGAAGAATAGATTCAAGAAGAGAGAATATCTCACCCATGCGGTTCAAACGATATCGATGACGAAGGAATCGGAGTCCCGGTGTGCGATCGAGAGCTCCTCCAAGTCCCAACCTCCTCTCCCACGACTCCTAGTGAGTTCTCTGCCTCCTCTGTCGAATGAGGGGACTACTACCTATTTTTAGTAAAAAAAACATAACTACACGGCATGTACTCTCAAGTACATGACGTGTACTTTCAAGTTCAAAACGTGTAATTTCCATTTTTTGAACTGTTCCACTGGAGGCTTCTTTCCATCGCCTCACTATTCATCTGCTGACTTGATTACATGACATGTATTACTAAGTACACAACGTGTACCATCATTCTGCTGGTAGCTACTCACACCGCCTTACTGTTCACATGTCGACTAATTACATGATGTGTATTACTAAGTACACGATGTGTAGTTAGTTTTTACACCCTTAATCACTGACAAGCCTACACGCCCTGTATTCTCATCCCACACGGCCAAAGTACATGACGTGTGGAAAAAGTACACGGTGTGTACCCATAAATTTGAGATTTTTCCCACATTTCCCTTGTTTTCTAAAAAACACTTAAGTAAAAAGGAAAAGAAGAAACCTGTACCTCAAGAATAAGAATTAAGATCTTAAAAACTTCCCCCCTTAAAGAAACTCATCCCCGAATTTCCCTTCCAAGGGTGGTGAAGATAAAGATGTGAACAACTCTGTCCACTGAGCACGTACGTCGGTCTCCCGCTCCTAGGTTTCATCCCACACTCGGCCGTGCTTCCATAACACCCGTACGAGAGGAACTGACCAACCTCGGAGAACCTTTGTGCTCCTATCAACAATATGAATCAGATGCTCCTCAAAGGATGCATCGACCTGAAGCTAATCCTCATCAGGATGAAAAACATGAGATTGGTTTGAGTGATAACGGGGCAAATGAGATACGTGGAAGGCGTCGTGCATGGCCCGGTACCCCTGTGGTAACTGTAACCGGTAGGCATCCGGCCCGACTCTCTCCATAATCTCAAATGGCCCTACATACCTCAGTGAATGTTTACCCTATCTCCTGATTTACCTGTGTCCCAACCACGGTGAAACATGTAAGAAAACCTGATCCCTGACCATGAACTCCAAGGGTCATCTGCGGAGATCAACATAAGATTTCTAACGAGACTGTGTAGTATCCATATAATTCTAAATCAACTGGACCTACTTTGAAGTCTCCTACACGAGGCATGGTCCCAGTAAGGCTGCCTCACCTGTCTCGAACCAGCACAAGGGTGATCGGTATGTCCTACCATATAAAGCCTCGTAAGGTGCCATCTCAATAGTTGTCTGAAAACTATTATTGTAGGAAAACTCGACCAGGGTTATGTGCTTCTCCCAAGATCCCACAAAGTCCAGGACGCATGCACGCAACATGTTCTCCAACACCTGTATTTTACGCTCTGACTGGACATCGGTCTGAGGGTGGTAAGCTGTGCTCAGAAGCACCTGTGTACCCAATGCCCTTTGAAAACTCTACCAGAAACGAGACATAAAACGGACATCCCTATCTAAAATGATAGAATGAGGGACCCCATGAAGACATACTACCTCTCGGATATACAACTTCATGAGCTTGTCAACACCGAAGGTCTCCTTCACCGGCTAAAAGTGAGCTACCTTCGTAAGTCTGTCCACAACAACCCATATGACATCATTGCTTCGAGGTGACCTCAGCAACCCGGTCATGAAGTCCATCATGACATCATCCCATTTCCACTCCGGAATGGGTAACTATTTTAACAGTCCAGATGGTCTTTGATGCTCCACCTTCACCTACTGACAGGTGGAACATATCATAACAAAACCATCTATCTCTCTTTTCATATCAGGACACCAATACTAACGTCTCAAGTCACGGTACATTTTGGTAACTCCAGGATGCACTGCCCAAGATGAAGCATGAAATTCCCGCATCAACTCCTCACGTATATCCCCTAGAACCCACACTCATCTATGGATACACAATACCTCTTCATCACCTATCATCCAACTAGGAGGATGGTCCTCTCTTACCACCGACTCCCGTAGAACTAGGCCTTCTGAATCTGATAGATATCTCATTCTCAATCTATCCAGAAGGGTAGAAGTCATAGATAAGGATGAAATATAGGCTCACCCCTGACTATCGTGCACCTCCAAATGCATCTCAGAGAACAAAGCCATAAGTTTCCACACACCACTGTCCTCCTGCACTATCTGTATCCAAGTCCTCCTACTCAGTGCATCAGCTACTGCGTTACCCTTACCAGGGGTATAAGAAAGCTCAAAGTCGAAGGACTGAAGGTATTCAACCCACCTTCACTGTCTCAAATTCAGTTCACACTGGGTAAAGATGTATTTAAGACTTTTGTGGTCTGTAAACACCACAAAATGTTCTACCAAGAGATAATGTCTCCAACAACGTAACGCATGAACAACTGCAGCCAACTTGAGATCATGCATCGGGTAATTCCTCTCATGTGGCCTCAACTACCAAGACCCGTACGCAAATACTCGATCACCCTACATCAACACTGCTCCCATCCAAATACCTAATGCATCACAGTAAACTGTATAGATCTCCCCTTGCTCTAGAAGTATCAGGACTAGTGCTGATGTCAACCTTCCCTTCATCTCCTGAAAGGCTATCTCACAAGCTTCTGACCAAACGAACTTCATACCCTTCTTAGTCAAACCCATCAACAACACTGCTAAGCGGGAGAAGTCCTGTATAAATCTCCTGTAGTAACCATCCAGCCCTAAGAAACTCCATATTTCAAACACGTTCTTGAGATTCTCCCAGGAAACTACTTCTCTCAATTTATTTGGGTCTACCAAAACTCCTTCCTCTGAGATAATATGACCCAGGAAGTGAATCTGGTCCATCCAAGAGTGGCACTTTGTGAGCTTAACATATAACTGATGCTCTCTCAGTGTACTCAAAACGATCTCAAGATGGGTATCATGGTCGTGTCGAGTGTGAGAGTACACCAAGATATCATCCATGAATACTACCAAAAAATAATCTAGATATGAGTGGAACACACGATTCATCAGAGCCATAAAAACTACTGGTGCATTTGTGAGTCCGAACGGCATGAACAAGTACTCGTATAAACCATATATATTATGAAAGGCTGTAAGCGGTATGTCCGATGGTCTAACACGCAACTGCTGATATTAGGATCTCAAGTCAATCTTTGAGAACACTCGTACTCCTCGAAGTTGATCAAAAATATCATCAATCCTCGGCAAGGGATACCAGTTCTTAAACATCAACTGGTTCAACTTACGATAATCTACACAGAGTCTGAGGGTACCATTTGCCTTTTTCGTAAATAGGACATGCGAAACCCAAGGAGAAATACTGGTTCGAATGAAACCCTTTCCCTGTAACTCCTCCAACTGCCACTTGAGCTCTTGTAACTCTGGTGTATCCATACTATAAGGAAGAATGGACATTGGTGCCACTCCTGGCACAAGATCAATAGATAAGTCCACCTCTTGCTCTAGAGGTAGACCTGAAAATTCATCTGGGAAGACATCCCTAAAACGATTAACCACTGGAGGGAAATCCTTCTGACAAGTTCCCTGGTCATCCAGATATAAACTCACAATCTGGGCTGTCACTCCATCTCACCCATGATTCTCGGGTCCAGCTCAGCTCACCTGGACATCCCATTCACCCTTGTATAGAAACTATCCACCCTCTGGTGACGTGAAACTCACCCTATGATGATAGAAATCCACAAAGGCTCAAAAGAGTACCAAATAGTCCATCCCGAGAATGACATCATATGCTATCATCTCTAAGACATAGAGGTCCCATAAAAAGTGACACCCACCAACCTCTAGGGGGCACTCCTTGCACTGACGCACACCTATTGTTCTAGTTCCCAACGAAGTGTATAGCGTCATGATATCAGAAGAAGAAACACAGAGCCCAAGGCTCTCCACAATGGGCACAAATATAAATCTATGTGTAGCACCAGTATTGAAAAGTATATAGGATAAAACAGAAGCAACTAGAATAGTACCTATGATAGTGGAAGGTCCGGGATCTTGATCATGTTGGGTCTGTTGCACTGTATATGTCTGCCCAGTGTTGCGACCCTATGACACAGCCTGGCTACCTTGAGCTGACCTGCCCTACTGTCTCTGAGATCCTGGTGTCTGGCTACCACGACCATGACCACCAACTCGACCTGAACGTCCTGACATGCTTCAATTCCCTGACTGGTAAGAAGATGCTGGCCCTGCTCCTGCATGCAGAGTCTACACAAAACCCCTCTCACTAGTCACTATTGGAAACGCCCTGCAAAAATGCTACAGATGACCCATCTTGCCGCAAGCTCGACACTCCACTGGGTCACATGGACACTGAGGTCTATTGTTCCCCTCTTTACCACACTGGTAGCACATTACCGGGCCACCTGAAGAATTATTCTGGCTAGTACTGCCACTGTGAGAGAAATTCATCCGCCTCTTCCTCTTGTTGGCAGAAATAGTACCAAAGACCGGTGCTGAACCGCCCTGGTCCGCACCACTAGCTTCCCACAGGTTCTACTCAGTAATCAGTACCTGGTTCACAATAGAATGCACTGTAGACAACCTGAAAACATTCACCAGCACATGGATGTCATATTGAAGACCATCCTCGAAGCATCTATCCCTCAGCATATCATCACCCACCAGAACAGGTGCAAAACACTGTCGCTCGATGAAGCGGGTAGAATAGTCCATCACTGACATGATGCCCTATTGAAGATTCATTAACTCTCGAGCTCGATCTGCCCTTAGCGTCTCCAGAAAGAAAAATTCATAGAAGACTGCTTGAAAATATTCCCACACCATGTCGCTGTGATGCTCAGTCTGGGTGGTAACATCCCACCATATCTTGGCGGAATCACGCAGCATGTAAGTAGCGAGCTTGACCCTCCTCCTAAGAGGTGTCCCCAGATGCTCGAAGATCATCTATATAGAACCCATCCATGACTCTGCAGCCTGTGGTCTGCCATCCTTTGAAAATGTAGGCGGATGCTGCTTCTGGAATATACGTGTCAGCTCTACCATAGATGTGGCAACTGGCGATGCTCCCTGGAAGGTCTGCATGAACCGCATGAAGCCTTCATGAAACTACGCATCCACGCCTACGTCCGGTATAATGGCTGGCACCGCATCTGGCACTGCTGGAGGATCCATCGGTAGCCTATGGCCTACCATCTCTAGAGTAAAATCGTCACCACTCCCCTGGCGAATAACTTGAGGTCGTCTCAGCGACATGACTCTACAAGTCCAAACACACGCCTTAGATTAAGATCATAAAGGACTAAGAACTAGAAGCGTAAGAAGGGAACATGAGAAATAAAACATTCAAGTTTTACAAAACAAGACTACACGACATGTATAATAACTACACGACATGTTCCCTTAAGTCTTTCACATGAGCGTGTACTTCTACCATAACTGGTCATGTACCACCCCAAACACATGGAGTGTTGTCCTTACACACGGCGTGTAATTGAATTTTCTTCCCATACCCAAGTCCTTCTATATGGATAAACCACACGATTCTCATTATAATGAGACTAAATGACGTGTATAAGGTTTACACGACATGTACCCTTAATCCCTCACATGGTCGTGTTCTGATGCTAGCTTGGTCGTGTCTCAACCCTAGGCACACGACGTGTTACACCCGCACACAACATGTACACCACCCTGTTTCCCCAGCCACATAGCCAAGTCCACACGGTCTCTCACCGGTCAAGACTACACGGCGTGTCCCACAGGTACATGGTGTGTACAAGATGAGCTTCAAAAACCCATGTTATTCGAGACACGGACAGATACACGGCTCACACTAAACGACGTGTTCCAAAAGGACACGACATGTACTTGAAAAGATAACACCGACCCGTGTTTTTAGCTACATGGCCGGATCCCAAGATTACACTACACGACGTGTTCATAATTGACACGACGTGTATAAGCTAAGATCTCTCCGTCCGTGTTGTTAGTCATGCGGGCGGATACAGGGTCAACCCTACACGGTGTGTAAAACCGGTACATGGCATGTTCCCATAAGAACTTCCCCATCCCGTGTCTCTTCCCACATGACCTATGACATGGTCAGAGACTACATGACGTGTACATAAGGTACACGACGTGTACTTAGATTTTTTTCCATTTCTTCCCGAATAGAAGAGTATACAACATGTAGTCAAAATTACACGGTGTGTATTCTAGGTTTTTCCAAACAGTAAGCCTAAAAAACTGCTCTAGAGTCCAGAAAACCACTGAACGAACACCAAAGTGCCAAATTCTGATCCGTGAGGGCCCATACTCCCCGCGAACCAAATCTTGGTATCTTATACGTGTTATAACAAAGTAAAAAAGTCGATGATCCACCAAATTCCGGTTGATGAGGGCTCATACTCCTCAAGAACCAAAGTTTTTTGTTCATCAACAAAACCTTATATAACAATACCCTAATAAATAACAGGTATTTATCAAGGCATATTTCACAACAGCATGAGTTTTCTAGCACAACATCTATCACAACAACATGAAATTTATAATGCACCTACATGGCATGGAAACTATGCATGGAATGTGATTATAACATGTGCCTAAATGATGCATGAGATGGAATACCCTCATCTCATCGGGTTTCAACTAAATAGAACCCAAATATAAAAATATAAACAACACACCACAAGTGTGTCACCCAACGGTGAAAATCAAATCAACTATAATAATCATAAATAGAAAATCACAATTTAATTCGAGGCAATCCGACCTTTACTTGTACATGGGGTAGCTACTCCCAGACATAGTTTATTACCGAATCCCTTAACAATCTATCTCTTTCCATTGTCTCCAAATAATAAAATAAATCAGAGAAAAGAAATATCCTCTGATACCACTTTGTAACGTCCCAGATCCGGATGTCACATATTGGGTGCCCCGAGCCCAGTTGGTCACATGACCTCAAGCGCATTTCCCCAAACGCCAGAGGTTGTTGACTAAGAACGAGGGCCTAGGACTGATAGTGGGGAAAATATGCCCTCATTTTTCAAAGTGTAGCACAACGGAACAAAATATAAACATACAAAAGTGGAAGCAGTAAACAATAATGGAAAATAGAACTGAAGTAAAGGATAACCAACAATCATATATATGATGATGCAACATGTCTCTAATTCTAAGAAAGCAGCAAAAGTAGGATACACTGCAATCTAATACAATACAATAAAACAAAACCAAGGCAGTGCAATAGGAAGTCAGCAGCATCGCAAGCCTAAGCTCGGTCCCATGCTCTCCTACTCCTCTGCAACAATCATGTACCTGTGTAGGGTCCCTTTCCCTTATCAACACCTGCATCAATATAATCTGTTTGGGCCCAAGACATGACCCAAACTGGGTGTGAGAAATAAATCCCAGTAGGCAACCACAAAAAAACCGTGCCCAACTGTCAGTGAAAAAGTGCAATAGCAGTGTACAATAATAAAATGCAGTAAACTAGGAAGTAATCAAAAGTAACCATTCCTACCAGTTATATTGTCATTTTAATAAATATTTAACAATTAAATATAATTGAATTATGAGTTTTCCCAAGACTCAGCCTCAGCCGACAATCTTCTATACAGTTCCACAACAGAAACCACAATAGGCTATCTAAGAGGTAAAAGATAATAATAATACCAAGCCTATGCTTTAGCTTGGAAGGTACAACATAAGAAATCACCACAGTGAATATTCAAGTAAACAGTGCCCTCAGGCATGCAAATCTTTACCCTCAGGTAAATAGAAACGAAACCCTCAGGTGTCTACCCTCAAGAATAATGAATATTTCCCTCAGGCATATGAGATATTGCCCTCAGGCATGGAAGCTACTACCCTCAGGCATAAGAAACGTTGCCCTCAGGCTAAACAAAACATTACCCTTAGGCTAAATAAAACACTTCCCTCAGGAATTCCATAGGAAAATAAAGTAATTAGCCGTGCCCAATGCATAAGAAAGAAATTTATATATGTTTCCTCTAAAGAAAACTCAAAACATGCTACAATCATGGCATACCCACGGGTATCCTAGCCAAATGGATAAACAAGGGAACCGCACCCTTGGGGTGACCCTTGATCAAAGCAACAATCCAAAACAGTAGTTTATACATAATCATAAGATTACCTATTCAATTCTAGGTATCTAAACAGTCAAGGCCTCATCCACATGACACCCTAAACATGGTCACGTGGCACAACGGTGCACAAAATCAACTAGACAGTTGAAAATAAACACAAGGCCACCTACCTCGATCTCCTATGATCAATATACATGAAAGGCGCCTACTGAAATGACCAAGAACGATGTAGATCTGAGATAAAATATTACCCATTCAAACCCAAATAACTTCCCTTAGGGAAATAATTGGAAGGAGAGGTTCAAGAAGAGATAAGATCTCACCCATGCGGTTCAAACGAGATCGACGACGAAGGAATCGAAGTCCCAGTGTGTGATCGAGATCTCTTCCAAGTCCCGACCTCCTCTCCCGTGACTCCTGGAAAGTTCTCTTCCTCCTCTACTGAATGAGGGGGATGCTGCCTATTTTTTATGAAAAAACATAACCACACGGTGTGTACTCTCAAGTACACAACGTGTACTTTCCATTTTTTAACTGTTCCACTGGCAGCTTCTTTCCACCACCTCACTATTCAGCTGCCAACTTGATTACACGACATGTGTTACTAAGTACATGGTGTATACCATCGTTCCACTGGCGACTACTCCCATCGCCTTACTGTTCACCTACCGACTGATTACATGGCGTGTATTACTAAGTACACGACGTGTAGTTGGTTTTTACACCCTTAATCACCGAAAAGCCTACACACCCTGTATTCTCATCCCACATGGCCAAAGTACATGTGGAAAAAGTACATGGTGTGTACCCATAAATTTGAGATTTTCCCCACATTTCCCTTGTTTTCTCAAAAAAACTTAAGGAAAAAGGAAAAGAAGAAACCCGTACCTCAAGAATAAGAACCGGGTTCTTACACCAACAAAGCCCTGTGTATATTCAATATGAATCATTCCAACTATGTGTATGAAAAATTATTACACCCACAATTTAATAAGATTTTTTTTTCAATTTTAGAATTTAATAAAACATGTTGTGGGAATCACCCATGATTTCCAATTTAAATCCTTAAAAGGGGGTTTCCTAATAATAGATTCAAAAATGATTTCCTTAAAAAGAATCATCATTTAATTTATAAATAAAAGCCTTTAATTTCTTTGAGAAAGTGGTGAGAAAGTTAAGCCACCTACCTAAATGGTTTCCGTTCTCAAAGAATTGCACAGTGATATAGGTAGATCTAAATTCCTCATTCCCTCACTTCAATAAGTCATAAAGTCTTCTCATAAAAACATGATCCAAAACCTATATATAGTAATTAAATCCTCGGTATAGAGTTTTGTTGGAGAAGAAATGAGGATATCTAGAAGAATAAATAGAAACATAGTTCTTACCTTCAATTTCCTTGATCCAATTCTCTCTGATTCATTATAATTGGGATTTGGAAGGAAGAATTTCACAAAAATTACCTAGAAGAGGGATAGAGTTTGGGATCCTAAGACAAGGGAGGAAG
Organism: Viscum album; assembly: GCA_963277665.1. Lineage (NCBI taxonomy): Eukaryota > Viridiplantae > Streptophyta > Magnoliopsida > Santalales > Viscaceae > Viscum > Viscum album. The sequence goes on from OY728146.1 coordinate 533,187,613, forward strand.
AATGAGAGTTTTAGAGGAGTTTTATGGTTTAAAATACAATTTTTAGATTTAACTAATGTCATTGCATGGTTAGTCCACATGGTTTGACCAAACTTAAAGCAACTGTGTGAATTCCCACTCCCTCAAAAATTTACAAGTCACTTGGTTACCGCACAGTTTTTCCAAACTGTGTGCATACCCACATAAACCCTCCTTACCTTACACAATTTCTTGGGGAATCCACATAGTTTCCCCTAATCATGTTCAAACTGCACACATTAAAAAACCTTTCTAAAATATTCCATAACCACCGAGAAACTACCCAAGGCTAAACATAATCATTATGTAGCTCAAAATACACAATAAATCAATGAATTACCTCAAACTGGGGTTGTTATATTCTCCCCACTATTGGTATTTTCATCCTTAAAATTCAGAGGTTGAAGGTGCTTTGGAAGAGTTATTTCCATTGCTCCGACACGAATTTATCTCGCTCCCAAATATCCTCTTGAATATCATTATGTTTCCAAAATACCCAGACCAAAGGAATAAATTTGAAATGTAATACTTTATCATGTTTTTCTAAGATATATATCAATGCATGTATAAATCTAGCATCTTGCTCAGTTGTGACATGGTCCCATCAAATAACATGGTTAGAATTAGGTTGGTACTTCTTCAATTGAGATATATGAAAGATATTATGAATTAAGATGAATATTAGCAGTAAAGCCTACCAATTATCCACCTATCCAATGTATTAAAGTATATTTAATGGTGTGACATATGGAGGAGACAACTTCTATTTCTTTCTTAAATGATGTTGTCCAAGCCTAAGAGATAATTTCAAGAATACATGATCACTAATGAACAAATATAATGGTTGATGATAATGTTCTTCATAATATTTATGATGGATTTGGGTCATTTCCATCTACTTCCAGATCATTGGAATATTCTCAGTCATCTCATGATCAAGGCTAGGTATAATTAGTGATGTTTATCTTGTCTCCACCCAACAAAGTTGCTATCAACATGGAATGTCATACAATGCCTCAAAACAAGCCATATATATCATAAATCAATAACTGTTATTGTAAGAAAAATCTAATAAGGACAAATGGTCATCCCATAAACCACCAAAGTCCATAACACAATTCTGAATCATGTCTTCCAGTGTCTAAATAATATTCTCTAATTTTCCTTTTTATTTGGGTATGATATGTCATGCTCATGGTTAATTGGGTTCTAAGGGATCATTTTAAGGATTGCTAACACCTTGAGTTGAATCTAGGGCCTCAATCAGAGACAATAGAAACTGGTATCTCATGTAATTTGAAAACTTCTTATATATAGAGTTTCACCAAATCTTCTACCATATTGGACTCATGAATTAGAATGAAGTGTGATGAATTGGTGATTCAGTCCCCAATCAACCAAATAGCATAATGAATCTGAAGTATCCATGGTAAACTAGTGAAAAATACATGGAAATTTTTTCCCATTTCCATAAAGTTATAAGCATAGACTGTGATATTCCTATCGGGCACTGGTGTTTAGACTTTACCTATTGGTTGGTGAGACACTGCAGAACATAATCATCTATCTTTCACTTCATTCCAAACCAAAAAAAATGATCTTTAATTGCCTTGTAAATTTTCTAAATACCCAGATATAAAACTTATTTAGAATGGTGATATGCATAAAGGATTTATTCTTGGTATGAAGGAGGAACTGCAATATGGTTTCAAAAGTAAAACATAGAGTTTTCATCCATTTTCCAACCTTCAATGGTCTTCCCACCATTGAGGTTTGAATTAGTGGTAAGGAAATCCAGATATGATCATTGAGCCTCCTTGAATAGGTCAATTAAGTTAGTAATAAGAATGATTGATAATAAATCCACATCCTCATTATTTTCCATATAATCAAGATGCATGTTGACTATTATGCTCATCAATTGGAAATTTTCAAGAGATTTTCAAACTACTTGGTTATATGAATTTTGACTTAAGGAACTGTCCACTAAATTTACTTTCATGGGTTCATACACCAATTCAAATTGAAATACATGAATATACTCTATCCAACATCATTTCCTCAAGTTTGAGTCCCATTTATAGAATATATTATTCAATCTCTTATGATCATCGAAGATAGTGATCTTTTCACCGAAGAGATAGTGGTTCCATGTATTTAAAGAATGGATCATTATATCCAAATCTTGTTCATGTTTCAGATATTTCATTTTATATGTTCATAATTACCTTGATCTATAATATATGACATGGTCTCCTTACATGATAGCACAACCCATCTTAGATCTAGATACATCAAAAAATAACACATACCCCTGTCATGGTTCCAATAAGATAAAGATAACTTTTTAAGTGAGATAAGCTTTGAGCTCTTTTAAGGATTCATGGAAGGCATCACTCCATGTCAATGGAATAACCTTTATTTTAAAAGTAGTTAAAGGAGAATAAATCCTTGATAAATCTTGAATAAAATGAAGATAAAAACCTACTAGTCCCAAAAATCTATGTATATCAATGATATTATTAGGTGGGTGTCATGCAATGACTGCTTTGATTTTCACTGGGTCAATATTGAAACCTTTATCAAAAATAAAATGCCCAAGTAAATGAACATAATTTATCCATAAGTCACACTTAGATAATTTTTCATAAATTCAGTGATCATGAAATATGATCAATATGATCTCTAGTGTTTCTCACATTCATTTTTGGTTGATAATATACGAATATATTATCAATAAATGCCACAAAAGGAGTCATGGTACCTATAGAAGATATGGTTCATCAAGGTCATAAAAATTATAGGTGAACTTGTGAGACCAAAGGTCATGACCAAGTATTCATAGTGACCATATCATCTTAGAGAAGCTACATTTGGAATATCCTCTTTCCTAAATCAGAGCTAGTGGTACTGAGATCATAGATCAATTTAATAGAATCACTTATTTCTCTTCAATTGATCAATCAAATAATCAATTTGAGGTAGATAGTGTTGAATTGTTATCATTACTTGATTGAGATTATTATAATCAATAAATAATTGAACCAAACCATCAAACTTCTTTATGAATAGAACCAGAGCATCCCAAGGTGATGTACTTGGATTGATGAATCCTTTGAATTCTAATTCTTCCAGCTAGATTTTAAACTCCCACAAATTTTTTGGATCTATTCTATATTATGAAAGTGAAATAGGAATTTTCCCCTGAAGGAGATCAAATAAAAAATTCCACTTCCTTTTCAGGTGGTAAAACAGAGAAATTTTCAGAAAACACATTAGGATACCGATCTATAATAATAGGAAAATATCTAGTATTAGTTTCATTACTAGTATCAAAAGTTACTACTACCAAGTGATAAGATATAGTTACACCCATTAGTTCTAAAGGTCCTTCTCTCCCAGCATTCACATCCCAGTCCCCTTTAAAGAGATGTGACGATCAATCAAGAGTTATAAAACTCACTCATCGAGTATAAAAATTGATATGGGCTTTGAAAGATACTAACCAGTCCATTCCAAGGATTAAATCAAAGGTACCCATTTCAAGAATAGAAAAGTCCCAAATAAATTGGATTCCATCGATGCTTATAAAACAAGATGCATGATTAAATCCCTTACACTCTCATTTTATAATAATTATCTAAATTTTGATCATACATGGAATCATTCCCACCTTCAAACCCATTTTATTTACAACATGAGAATCAATAAATTAATGGTATGTGCTTGTATCAAAAAATAATTTCATACGAGTAGAGTTTTTTAGGATGGAACCTCGCATCATCGATGAGCCTAGTTTCTCATCTATGAGACTCGTATTAGCACCATAAAAATTCTTACTAAATCCTACCAATTAATACTCTCTAACCTACTAAGGTTGCATTAGTTAAGACATTTGGGTGTTTTTGGAATCAACTTGACTCACTCAGTTTGGAGGTCAAGAACTATTCTGACATGATCATCATGTATGGGTATGAGAGGCCTAAGAAATATTCAAGCCATTTCGACCAGTTGAATTTGGATCATTTGTATAATAATGTTGTAGATACCATGTTTGACTGTATCTATAACAATCTTGAGGTAGTTGTATACAATTTCTCTTTATGTGCTCTAGTGAACCACATTGGAAACATCATGGATTGTTACTACAATATGGAGAAAAAGAAACAAATATCATGGATTGATTAACTGATACCTTTATTATCTAGGAGTAGATCTCCCTTTTTTTCTTTCTTCCAGCACCTAAGTTCCCACCTATTCCTGTATAGATAAAAAGTGTTTCCTCCACCATTATTCCCAAGGATGTCCTTTTCCACCACCATTACTCTATTGAACATTTTTTTATAATCATAAATATAGAAAATAAGTATCTTAGAGTGAATCTTTTGTCATAGTATGGACTCAAATATATAAACCTTCAAGGGCCCGGTAGAAACCACTTTTGGAGAAAAATAAACCGAGTTCATAAACTTAGTTTTATATCCCCCTAATGAAAAATTTTCTTGCTTCAGATTAAAGAAATCCGTCATTCTAGTTACTTTGAAGGTATGAAGATATATTTTTTTGTTTAATAATTCCTCAAATTAATTTGAAGTAAGGAATTGGTCATGTTTTGTTTAAACAACCAAATCCCACCTTTGTTTTGTGAGATATTCCATCATGTATGCTAATAGATTCACCATAATGTTGGTTGGGTTTCCAAGTAAATACAAAATTATTTTCATTTGACCAATCCATGCCTCCACTTATTTTGGTCCTAAATATCCTTAAAAATCAGTGGGTTCTTCCATTGAAATTCCGATGAACGGTCCAAATGGAAAGGTTATTTAGTTTAATTCCCTCTTTTAAAATTTTGGAATTATTGTGTAATTATTTGAAAAATCTACTGATTCACTTGTGGATTCGGTTGAACCAAATTCTTAGTGGACTCTTCCTATGGATTTTTAAGCGTTATGACTGGTTTCATCTGTCTAAATTCATCATAAAAATTTATACATAGTCACTACATAACTATTAACTGAAGGACCAAGATATTCCAAATCATAATAAACAAATTATCATAATAAATTTACAACAGTGAAAAAAATATGGATGATGTAGTCCTAGTGGGAAGTCTCTTTACTGATGCATGATACCAAATGATCAATTTCCAAAACCATGATGATGAGTTGATAAGATGCCTAAAATTTCTTAAAAATAATTTTGTACTTGGACCAACCTGATAACTTGAAGTTAAATATAAAAAGGTTAGATATGTATTTTTATGCTATACATTTTAAGTTATGAAAAATCCTATCTCTAGGTATACCTTCAAAATAACCAAAACGATACCATTTGTAGCATACTAACCCTATCTAATTGGTTTGGGCAGGGTCGAGGTGTCACTTAACTTATGGGGAATTTCTCTAGACACCAATGGTTGGAAATAAATTCCAAGGGAATAAATAAACATCGAGGGATGATTTTCCCTTACACACATACAAAACCGGTAAAGACAATAGTGAAAACCATAATAAGACACCATATGATGTATAAAGGTGAACCAATACAAATAAATATCCAAAAAACTGAACAATATCATAGTAGTAGTAGAAAAAGATACAAAATAGGAAACCAAAAATCCAAATACATGAAAGACTCAAGGAACCATGGTGGCACCACTCAAAACACCAAGAGTCGACTGAATCCCAAAAACAACCCCCAAACATCCATTATTGTAGCATCATAGGGATCAAATAGTAAAATATAAAAACTTAACCTTACCTATATCATGATAATTAGTTTCTACATATTCACCAAGGTACAAATTAGTGGGGTGAGTATATCAAATCAGTAGGTGTTCCCCAATACTTCTCATGCATGACACTAAGATAAGAACAAGTTATCTCACAGTTTTATATGAAAAAAGAAATAATACCAAACAAGTATTTACCAAAAATTCATTTAAATAATAAGTACAAAAAATTATTTCTATATTTCACACCCAATCTATAACTCACACACCCATTCATGAAACCTTAATTTTAACATTCCCAACTCACAAGAGGAAAACTTGCCATTCCAGACTCACATTGTCATATTTTTGTGTACCCATGTGTTCCCCAAGATAGAACTGATGGAAAATTACAAACTAAAAAAGCCCGGTTTATATGTAATATGAATTAACGCCAACCATGTGTATGCTAGGGTCTCACACCCAACATTTCATATGAAAATAATTTTCCTTTTTTGAATTTAATCAAACATGTTGTAGGCATCACCCACAATTTCCAATTTAAAGTCAAAAACAAAAAGGGGGTTTTACAAAAAGTGATTTAATTTAGAAATAAAATCCTTCAAGTTATATAAGAAATTGGAGAGAGAGAGAGAAGCCACATACCTCAAATGGTTTCCATTCTCAAAGAATCTCACAATGATCTAGGTATACCTGGGTTCCTCCTACCATTTATTCAAAAAATCACAAACCCCTATCATAACAATCCAAACCCTATATTAGATTATGATAACCCCATTCTAGAGTTATGTTTTCAAAGAAATGAAGATATCTAGAAGAAGAAATAGAAACAAAGTTCTTACCTTTGATTTCCAAGATAAAACTCTCTTTGATTCATTGTAATCGAGCTCCAAAAGAATGAAGATAACCAAAATCACCTATAGGAGGGATAAAGTTTGAGATAATAAGACAAGGGATAAAGAATAAGGGTTTCAAGGGAGTTTTATGTTTAAAAATAAATTTTTTAAATTTAATTAATGTCATCGCATGGTTAGGCTGCACAATTTGGTAAACTATGCACCACAATGAAAATTCCCACTACCTCAAAAATCTACAAGTCACATGGTTACTACATGGTTTGGCCAAACTATGAATATAACCATAGAACCCCTCTTTACATCACATTGTTTCCTAGGGAATTCACATGGTTTCCCCTAATTGTTCTCAACTGTGAACCCTTAGAAACCTATCTAATATATTCTAAAACCACCTAGAAACTTCTATAGGAAAACCTAATCATTATATATCTAAAATTACATAATGAAACAATAAATTACCTCAAATTAGGGGTGTTACAATACTTTTATCAAAGAAATGTATTAATCTTCCATTTTCAAGAGTGAAACCACCAACTGAAGATTAAAAATTCAACTCACAATAGTTTCACCAATAGTAATGATATAACTGGAGGTTATTTTCTATATGTATAAATCACTACAAAAATTTGATTATGTAAATCCTCAAAAATACTCATCTATTCCAAATCAAAGTAACATACTTAAAAAACCCTACAAATATCAAATAATTCACTTCATAGCCTCTTAATGGTATCTTATGGGGTTTGAAATAAACCCGATGATGACTCCCACTGCCTATGAAATTTTCAGATGATTTCACAATATGAAGAAAATTGTAATTTCAACATATAATCATACGAATATTTGTTATGTGAACTTGACCAAAGATTTTGTTCATGGTGACTTCTCATTACTAAGATTAAAGTTTCCAGATAGGGGTGTGGACATTGTATTTTCCTCCATCACCCCAAAGAGCTATATAATCCCCCGAATGAAATATTCCCAAGTTAGGTATAGTGCATTGTAACTTCCACCCCTCATGATCCTCTTCCCTAAAATTCACCTTTCTAGACCAAGGTCCGTCATCTTGAAACTACCAAAAAAATTAGAGCTCATCTCATCAATATTTTAATTCACTAGACCTAAAATCAACATATCATCGACATAGGGAAGTATGATCACAAAACACCCAACACTAAATTCCTTCTAGTAACCCCAAATATTAGCATTACTTTAAAAAAACTTCCAATCCATGAATTAATTAAACATTCCATTCCAACACCTTGGTGTTTTCTTCAAACTATAAAGGATATTTTTGCGCTTATACATAAGTCCATGGTTCAGATAATATTTTAAACCAAACTATTTCTCCATGAATATTTATTTATATTAGTCCTCATAAAGAAAATATTTATTCAAATCTAACTGATCTAGATAAAGTCCATCCTATAGAACCAAACTCAACACTGCTTGAATAGTCATGTGCTTAACTACCAGTGAAAATATTTTCAAGAAATTCACACCTTTAGTTTATTGAAATCCCTTCACAAATAGCTTTGAATTTTAAATTTTTATACCATCTACATCATTCTTCACCCAATAAACCCAACTTTTTTAAATAACCTTCCTCTTGATGGGTCTCTCTGTCAACTCCCATGTTCCAAAAACATGGATGGAATCAAGTTCATCCCACATGGTAAACTCCCACTATTTAGAGTCTTAAAATTATTAACTCCTTTGGGATATCAGACTCCACATCATCCATTAGAAGAATTAAATGAAAAATATCACTATAACTTTTCACTTTGTCTATCTCCCTGGTATATCTCCACAACTATCCTTGTGGCTGAGCTCCTTCTGGTACTAAAACTTTCAATTTATGTACTTCCAGTGCTTGAGAATAAATAGTCTTGGAACTCTATGATGCATATGTCTTGGGAAATACCATAAAAATTTGAAACATTTTTTTTTCTAATAACTCCACCAGATAGCCTATTGATTTTGATCTTGACATGATCACTAGATTCTTTGGAACTTTTATAACTTATGATGGCCCATATAGCTGAACCTTGACATTTGATGCTACTTTTATCCCATCATAATTTACTATACCTGGATTTAATCATTCGATAATATCACCTCATTGAAGATAAAATTTTGATATCTAATGTCTTTATGAGATTTATTTCTCCAAAGTTGAAATCCAAACTCTTCATATCTGTAACCAACAAAGTAACCTACTCAATACTTATCCTCCAACTTGTCTCATTCTTTGGAATCATCATGGATATAGGTGAGTGATTCAATGACTTTTAGGTGGTTGAATTGAACATTTCCCCTAGACCAATAGATCTATATAATTTTTTGTTCATTTGGGGATGATTGACTCTAATTAGTTAAATATGTACTGCAATTCATACATTCTATTGGAAATACCTTGGATAACCCAAATGATTTTTCATACTCCTTACCTTCTCTACCAAAGTATTATTAATATAATCCAAAATTCCATTGTGTTATAGTGTTCTTGGAATAGTTTTATCAAAATTAATCCCCTTACACTAAAAGAACCTTTGTAACTCCGTTCTTCTGTACTCTTCACCATTTAATGACTATATGAACTTCAACTTGCATTCAGTCACCTTCTCTACCATAGCCGTCCATATGAAGAAAGTCTCAAATTCCTCATACTTTTGTCTTTAAAATTACACCAACACTTTGTGTGTTTAATCATCATGAATTTCACATAGAAAAGTGACCCTCCATGATAATGCACCGATGTTGGCTCCAAAACATCCATGGGAAGAAAATCTACTTTTGATGCTTTGGAGTTTTACCTTCAATTCAGAAAGACACCTTACCTTACTTTCTGAAAATAAAATTCTCAAAAAATTAACACTCCATGATTCTAGACTTTAGAAATCATTTGGAAATAAGTATTTTAATCCCCTTATCACTGATATGGATAATGAGTTCATGCCATAACTTTGCAAAAGTTAAATCTCTGGTATTCAATACTCCTTCCAATAAACTTGTGAGGTTGAGCATCCCGTACTTCACCCCTCTTACAATGACCACAAATCTACATGAAATCTTCAATGTACTATCTATAAACATTATATAGAAACCCACATATTTTAGTTTTCCAACCGAAATAAATTTTTCCAGAGGCTTGAAATATTCCATACATCCTTCAACCCCATTGTTCTTCCATTACTTTTCTGGATTAAAATATCAAATTTCTCTAATATATCAAGAGAATTATCATCTAGTAGATGAACCTTATCATACCTACCATAGGTATAGTTCTTAATTATTTCTCCATTTTATGTATCATGGAATGAATATATGAAGTCTACCACCCAATACCCCAATATACTAGTGACAGTTAGGAGAATGATAATCCTATATTACAGTATGAGATTCATAGATCCATTGTTAGAGGAATATTTACAAGAGTTATCCCTCTATCCACTACATTATTTCTTAAGGCATCCTTTCCTTCCATAATGCCTATATAGGGGGGCACCATCCAATGAACTTCTCCTACTCTGGCTCCTACTTCCTTTTCCCTTCTGGTGATTTTTTCTAAAGGTAAAACCACCCCCTTCTGTGTTGTATGAGTCTTTGGAAGATTCCTAATTCTCCTTCTGATAAATCTCCTCATTCAAGACCTGGTCAAAAATGTCTATGAATTTCAAGTCTTACCTTTCGCTAGAATTACCCACTATGGTCACCATCACATCCCATGACTCTAATAGTGAAGTGAGTAATAAAAAAACCTAAAATGGGTCTTTGAATGTTACCTTTTCTAAATAAAACCAACTTTAAATGACATTTAATTCATTTATATGACTGAAGAATGATCATCATTTTAATATTTTCATGTTGAATAATCTATATAGTAATATTTTTTTATTATTATCCCAAAATTATGACTAAGACACAGGGGTTTAATTGTTTCCTTTTAAAACACTTTATAATTTTAAAACTAAAATATCTTGATCTTGAAAAGTGAATCTATCCACTTTTCTTTAAATAGATTATGCAGAATAAAATAAAATAAAAGGGTGATTTTTTTTATTAAAGTGACACAAGATAAGCATGACATAAATAATAAATTAATATAATTATTTAAATAATAAATCTCACAAATAATCTTACAATCAAAATACCTAAAGCTTTAGTGTCTTGGAGACTATCTATATAAAAATCTTATTTTATAACACTTGAAAATTTTTATCTATAATTGTGCTTTTCTAGACAATTTTCTATAAATATCACACAATATAATCATCTTCATAACCCGAGGAATGGAAAAATAAGATAGGGGTGGGATAAGATGCTCAGTAAAGGAAAAACATATCATAAGATGAAGGATAACATCAGGGAGACACAAATATCATAATAAAATATCATAAGACCATAGATGATAATAATAAAACATGTTAGAGAAAAATAAGATCATACAAAGATAATTAAGGAAGCATAAAAGATATAACATGGATAAAAAACATCTAAATAATCATATAACATATGAGCATGACATAAATATGTGGAACACTTTAAATATAAGGTGTAATCATGGAAAAAATGGAATTTCATGGAAATGAAATACATATTAAATTTTTTTCATATCTTGATAAATATCTTGGGAATGTGGAACAACCATAAGCATAAGAAAACTTATGTGATCAAACCCATTATGACCACACCAATATAAAAAAAAATCATTATTCCCATGACTGAAAATGCGAGCAAACCCCTCATGAACATGCATGTGTGAACAAAATCATTATGTACATACCTGAATATCTCATAATATATAAGCTTAAACCAATGCATTTAAGGGTGATACATGACCCCACCCATCATCATATATACATATGTGTGACACTTAAAATCAATCATAATCATATCTTAAAGAACCCATGGAAAAAATGGGTTTACATATCATCTAAATGGAAATCATTCACTTTTCATAAATAAACCATGGAAATAAAATAGGTTTCATAACATTTCTAAATAGTATGACAACATAAAATAAATTGATTGACATCAAAAGCTTGATCACAAAAAATAATCACATATTAATATAATAATAGAGGTAAAACATGAAACATAAATTCATTGGAGATATATATTTTTTAATATATCAATTAAAATGAAAACTAAATCACAAAATATATTTCTTGAAAACATTTTGAAATCATCAACATAAAAGTCATAGTTATGAGTCACTTTTCAAAAAGTCACCTTTTTATTAAAAACAAGTGAAAAGAAAACAATTAATTAAATCATGTTTTAGTTAAAAACCCTTTTCACTAGAAATAAAAAGAGGACATAATTTAAAATGGAAATTCTTGAAAAAAAAAGTTCAATAAGAAATTGTATAACTCAAAGAAAGGAGTTTGAGTTACCAAGACACTTAACTTTACACTTCCACATAAGTGCTTTAAACTCCAATATCATAAAGGTAAAAATTTTAATTACCTATTCTAGAACCTTATTTATATTCATTCCCATTTATACTCTTCATTAATAACAATTCTCTTCATGTATTATATTGATGTAATATCTTTTCAATATCAGGTGTTAATAATCTTGATCATTTTGAACTAGGTTTATAAAATCAGCTTTGATCTCCCCTTTTGTCCAAAATATAATCATTTTGAAACCATTAAAAGTTCTAGAATTAATGTTTTATAAATAATTATAATTTTATGATTCTATTACATGGGTGTTTTATTCGTGTTTTGTGAAGACCAAAATGACAATGAACTAGTTTTGGGTTATTTATCGATATCGATGAATTACCTTATAACGATCATTACTTATTGTTTTATACAAAAAACATATTAATGATATATATTACCTATATATATCATATAAAATCTTAAAATATAAAGTAAAACTAGTCATGTTTAGAAGTGAAGGAAAATGAGACATGTTTATTCATGGAGGCGATATTCTTCACAACACACGATTCATGTTTTTGTTTTTCTTAATGAAAAAGGGGAGGGTAGTTAATGATTTTAAAATAATTTTAATAATATACCATTATAATAATTATACATATGTTATCATTTTAATACGATGAAATGAAATTTGATTAAGAAGAAAAGTGTTATCACGACCTGAAACATTGGGGTTCGCCTAGCCAGTGTTGACCCGAGCGTGACCACCCCAATTACACCTCCAATAGACCAGGGTCCAGAAACAAGAACCAAATAGGAATATCTTACACATGAGAGGAATTATCCTAAGTAATTTTTCACACAAAAACATCTATTAGCCCATACAATGCTAAGAATGTAAAAACAACTAGTACCATAAATGCATGCATAATATCTATCTCACATTAGATTATGAAAGAAATTCTGGAAAGCGATAAAGGGTTCAAATATAAGCCCACCCAAACACTTTAAAGAGTATAACCAGATCATAAAGAGGGGATGACTATCAAATATAAATTTAGTAAGAACATCAGTTTGTCTAGCCTAAAACTATGCTCTTCTTGCCCCCAGTCCTCCCAGAACTCTATCAAAATATCTTTCATTTTCATATTACATGACACGTGTGGGTAGATCCCATGTAGGGATGAGTATAAAAATACCCAATAGGACACCTAAAAATAAAAAAACATAAATCATCAAGAATATTTAGCTCATAAATCCATAGGTATGTCAATCAAGATATGAGAAATAAAGATAATCAAGAATAAAAACCCAAATATACCCATAAAATACTCTCATTCACAAGTAGGTCCCAAACATACTCCCAGCCACAAGATACTGCTTGAGGATTAAAGTTAATTCATGTTTAGGGAGGATCAACTCCATGGTCCATGCTTTCATTGATGACACTCATTTAATAGATTGTTCTCATATGGCCTTTCCAAGAAGTACTTAATGGATCTTTGAAGATGTAATTATCCAGGTAGGGGATCACACTTAGGAACACTAGGGGACACCAAAACCCTAATAGATCATATTTATAGATAGGGGATCAATGAACTATACATGGTGGTCATGCTGATACCACAAACCCCACCTATAAATGATATAGATTCCATCCTAGCCCCATAGGGGAATACATTGAACTCTATTTGATATTGAAGTCATAAAGGGGATCATAATATTATCTTGAGGATGTAATGTTGAATTATACCCTTATGGTAAAGGACCAAGGAACTGAAATCTACTGGACCTGATCTAAACTAAAGAAAATAAGGGCTCTGAACACCCTAAGGGGGAGTACCCAATGTGTACTGTGGGTAAACAACGTGTCTTTCCAACCCCTATTATGCCCTTGTATTTCAATATCATATGACATGTAAACCTCCAAATACATAGTGTGTCATCTATGGGTAAAATAAACATAGATATCCAATGACCATGTACTTTGGGACATTCTCATGTACATGTGGTCATGACCATATACTTGTCCTTGTTTGGGTACACAACTCCTCCAATGTACACCTAGCCATGTTTGAGTGAATGGATATGCCCATGTACTCTGGTATACCCATGTTCTTGGATGTTTTCCATCTCATGTATTACTAGAGTACACTCTAAGCATCAATCCATGGGGTACACATCATGCAACACATGTCACATGCCATGCAATATTTTTCTTCATGCAGAAACCCTAGCGCCATACCTGAGCCCCCTCACTGTATGTATATACAAATTATATTATATGTAACATGGGATTTTACATATCCCATGGAACCTTAATGAATTGTTCAATATCTCTACCATTGCTACCGATACAGCTGGGAAATGTGGATACAAGGTCAATTGATCCTTGCCTCCACTGGTCACTATAATTTGGGATTTGATCCACTCGAAAAATGATCCATCAAGATACACCATCACCACACACCTGAAACATGGAGAATGGGAATATTTGATCTAGTCTCATTCCTCCTTTGACCACTCACTATCATTATTTCACCTTAATAAATCCCTTGACCATGAATCACACCTATGTTATTGATCCATTGCATCAAATAATGGTCACACAATGACCTAATACCTTGTATCCATCAAACCGCCAACTAAAGAATTTCTAATGATGAACATGTAGAGAAATAAGGTAGAAATGAACAAACCAAAAATGAGGAATAAAACTTGGACATTGTTTAGGTTGGCCTCAATATTTTGTTCTTATAATGATGAATGAAGAGAATTAATATAACAAATAATAAATCTTCAAATCCTTGTTAAAAGAACCAGTACCCATAACACGATTGACTCAAAAATAAATCTGTTGGTTTATTTGATTTTCATTCTCCATGGAATAAATAAACAGGGAAGAAATCCATAGAAAATAACATTCTACCTCAGGTTGGATCAATCAATGATGAAGAATGGCTACACATCGATGTTTCTAGTAAGATCTATAACCTCCATTAGTGTAATGATCCTCAATCATGATCTTGATCCGTCTTCGTTCTCCAAGACTTCCTCAAATTCTCTCTCTCTAAATTCTTAAGTTTATGTGGATAACACTATGAATTGGTTATAACATCATATTTATAGAGGATATTTAGGCCACTTTATCAAAGCATAATAAAATAAATAAATAAATAAATTAATTTATTATTTGTGCATGTGATAAATTTTTTCAAACACCCGACGTTGACATAGGTTATGTTTCATCTAGGGTAAAAACCATGATTTGGAATCAATGGAGGTCGTGAGTTTATGATATGAGACTCAATTTGATATTTATTTTATTTTTTAGGAAAAATGCACATGTAAGATATCAATATATTTATTATTATTAAAATATCAATATCAGGCTCACTGACCTTGGAATCTCACATTGTATCAACACCTAGATATGAAAATATTACTTTATATATTTCAAATATTTAAATAATAAAAACAAAGATGTTAAATTCTCCCCACCTTAGGGATTTTTCGTTACAAAAAGTAAAAAACACTACTAAAAAATATGTGGGTAATAAGCTTGCATCTGGGTCTCCTGTAACGACCTGAACCTTTTTAAATAATAATTATTTTCTAAAAATGTGTGTTATATTATTTTACACAAAAAATATTTCTCATTAATAATTAAGTAAGTATATTTTAATGTAACCATCGGGTTTCGACCATTATATGACCATTGGTCAATACGATTGTTAGAAACTATACTCATACCATTATGATTATCGTTTATAAATATAAATGATAATAGTTAATTAATGAATAATGAAGAGTCGATGTACTCAAACAGTAGAATCACTAGGCTTATCTATATACCATTCCCAAATCGAGCTTCAACATGTTAAGCTTGAATGAAATTGCCTACAAGATAAGTTCAAGTTAGTGGAGAATACCACTCAGGAAATGTTATCCGAGCCACCCCAAGAGTATATCAGCATCAAACACCTTACCCTTAGGTCATATGCGAGTGTTGTAAGTGGTTATTTTTCAATTCTTTAGTCACTTAATTCGAAATCCCTTCTTTAAATAAAATTTTCATTCCATCATTTCTGTTTCAAGAATTTTTTTGCTCAAAAATTGAGATAGAATTTAATAAATTGATTTTTCGAGTAAAAATTATACTTTTCCAAAAGATATAAATTGTCATATTAAAACAAATATTTATTAATAATATTTATTACAATGAAATAGTGTTATAAAAACACTCATTTTTAATTAAAAATGATAAATTAATTTTATTTTTTAAAATGTCGAACATTTTACTATGCGTGTTTCTATACATTTTATGTCTACTATTATTTTTAATAATTAATTATTTTTATATTTAAAAGTTAAATTTATCATATTTATAGATTTATTATGATAAAATAAATGTCATTTTTTAATTCAGAACATCGATATTAGGTTACAGTGAATTTATGAGATTTATATAAAATACTTTGTTTTTTGGTGAATAGTAAAAATACAGTTTTGAGATTTTGGTATGTTTATTGACATAATTAGTGATGTAATAATGATGTAATAATGTTGGTCAACTCTTGAGGAATAAAATATGACATGAGGTGTCCCAAGTGGCCAATACCATGGGAAAATACCATAGGAAAGCCCATGGTTTTGCAAATACCACTAATGAGGTGTCCTTAGAAATTAATAAAAAACTCCCTCTCTTTTACTATAAATACCACATATTCCTTAGTTTCCTTTCATTAAAAAATCACCCCCTTGAATATCTGATAGTATTTCCTCCCAAGGTGTCCTCAAGCCCCCAACTTCCCAATATTATACTTTTAGAAGTTACTCTTCAAGGTAAGGGAATTCTCAACTTCTCTCTTCCTTTCAAGTTCTATTTTATGTGGTATGTAAAAACCCGGATCTCTTTTTAGGTATGTTTTTCCTTTTTTCTGGTGTTTTTGAGAAAAATTAATTTTCTGGAAATTTCAGAAGTACACGCCGTGTACTTTCTGAGTATACGCCGTGTACTCTTTCCCCGGCTCGAAGCCGTGTGCTGGCCGTGTCCGGGTCACACACATAGTGTGTAAGGCTGAGGTGGAGGCCGGTTATTTCAGAGTACAGAAAATTTGAAGTACACACCGTGTACTCAAAAGTACACGTCGTGTACTTTTTTTTCATTAAACGGACCGGGGTCGCGTCTAACCCCCATATCCGTCTTCTTCTTCAGTTTTTGACCGTCCGAGAGCGACTATATGGTCGGATCTTCGACGAACTCCCACCCCACCGTCCGTTATCCGATTCAAGCACGGTCGATTGCGTTGGAATCACAACGGTGAGTTCTTCCTTCTTCTTTAGCCTTGTTTCTTGATTCCCCCTCCTTTCCAAGTTATCATGGAATGAACGTTTTGTACGTTTTCTCAGATCTACGTCGTTCTAAGGGGAATCTGTCATCGAGGTTTGCGTATATCGATCTCCTTGGATCGAGGTAGGTGTTTTGTGCCTTTCCGTAGAAAGTTGATGAGTATTATGTGAAAATTCCACCAATACCCTTGAACGGGGTATTGCGTGTTTCCTGTTTTCCCCTTGTTGTTTTCCTGCTTTTCTTGATTGTTTTAGTAGAGGTTATTGCTTGTGAGTAGAGTAATTTATTTTGTGCTCAGGTTTCTTTGCCATGCTTGTTTGCCTGTTTGGCGTTTTTCCAGTTGCCATGCCTAGTTGTAGGATTTTGGATCTGTTGCTTTACTATTTCTATTGAGCCTTAGTTTTTATCCAAGTAGTTTTTGAGGTTTACTTGGATGATACACGCGTGCTGAGCATGTTTTACCCTTCACTCAGGGCTGTGAGAACCTAGAGTAGTAGACCAAAGGGAGAATTAACGGAAGGGATTCTCTAGAGTGTCTTTTAATCACGATGCGAGACCAAAGGGAGAATTGACGGAAGGGCTTCTCCAGAGTGTCTTTTAATTATGACGCGGGCCACAGGGGGAATTGATGTTGAGTGCTTCCCCAGAGAGCCTTTAGCACGATACGAGACTATAAGGGGAATTGACGGTGAGTGCTTCCCCAGAGAGTCTGCTTAATTACGTAGCTGAACCAGAGGGGTGAGACTGTGTGTGCTTGCCAGAGGGTTGCTAGTACTTAGAGGTTTAACGATAGGGGTTAGACTGTGAGAGCTACCCAGAGGGTTACCTGTTTCTTCTTTTTTTGCTGGATGTTTACTTGTGCACTTTGTTTGCTAGAACTGTGGATTGTAGCTGCTTGTGCTTTTCTGTTTACTGCTTCTTGTTTTGTTACTTCCAGGTATTCATTGACTGTTAGGAAAAAAATCTTTGGGTGATTGACTACTGGGATTGTATCTCACACCCTATTTGGGACATGATTTTGGGCCCAAGCAGACTATTTTGCTATAGGTATAGATAAGGGAAAGAGCCCTTCTACTTCGGGATCTTGACTGCATCAGGAGCTGGGGAGCATGGGACCGAGCCGTGGCTCGTGATGCTAAGGAGATTACTTTGTTTTTATTTTGCACTTGGTTTCAATTGTGTTTCAGCACGTTGTTGTGTTTGCTGTTTTCCTTAGATACTTGTACCTGCTGCATTATTGTCATCATAATTATATATATATACATTGCTTTCGCTGTTTGGTTTCTATTGTTATGCATGTTGTTTACTGCTTCAGCTGTTTATTTTTGTGTTCTTACCTTGTATACCTTACCGAATGAGGGCATAGTTTCCCCACCGACTCACCAAGGCCCTCACTGCTAGTCGGTAGCCTCTGACGTTCGGGGAAACGTGCTTGAGGTCATGTGGCGAACCGGGTATGGGGCACCATTGGAGGGGCTCCGGACTCAGGTCATTACAAAGTGGTATTAAAGGAGTTTTTTTCTCTTGATTTACTATTTGGAGACTTTATCCAGGGATAGGATGAATTCGGTACTTGGTATTAAGCTGTGCTCGGGAGTAGCTAACCCATGTACAGGGAAAAGCCATACTACCTCGTTAATTTCAGTTTTCTGGTTTTGAGATTTTATAGTTGATCTGATTTCACCTAGAGTGATTCACATGACTTGTGCAGTTATTGTTTTGATATTTCAGTTCTATTTCTGTCGCAACCCGATGAGATGAGGGTATTCCATCTCATGCATCATATAGACACTTGTAGAAATCACATGTCATGCATTCTTGCCATGCCATCTAGGGTGTATTAGAGATTGCATGCTGTTTTGATAGACTTTGTGTAGATTATGTATGCTGTTGTGATAGTTGATTGATAAATTCTATGCTGCTATGTTAGAAAAATGTTATTTTGTTTCTTGCTTAAAATGAACGCCAAATTTTGGTTCTTGAGGTGTTATGGGCCTTCCTGGATCAGAATTTGGCATCTCTTCCCTTGTTTTTAGTGTTTCTGGAATTCTGCGCAGTTTCTGAGCTACTGCCCAGAAAAACCCAGAGTACACGGCGTGTACTTTTTGGATACACGCTGTGTAGTGTTCAGGCCCTGTCACTGACCGTGTGAGAAGAACACGGTGTCGTGGGAGTAACTTCGGGTACACGCCGTGTGAGTTCGGAGCCGTGTACCCGACCGTGTCACTAAAAACACGGGCTGGGGACGCTCGGGTAGAACATGCCGTGTCTGTAGGGAACACGCCATGTAGTCCTGTCCTGGTACCCGGCCGTGTCACGAACAACATGGGCCGACGTTACCTTCCTTTCCACACGCCGTGTTTGTTTGGAACACGCCGTGTAGTCTTGCCCAAGTACCTGTCCGTGTCGTGAACAACACGGGATGGTGTCACCTTGCCTATGCACGCCGTGTTTATTCAGAGAATGCCGTGTAAGTTTCATCCGTGTAGACGGCCGTGTGTTTCACAACACGGGCCGCCGAATCCTTGTCTAGTGCACGCCGTGTTTGTTTCGAACATGCCGTGTAGTCTCGGGTTGAGTCGGACTGTGTGGGTTAACCATGTAAGGAGACTCGGGCAGGGGAATATTTTTCATGTACACGCCGTGTGTGGTTGTTAACACGCCATGTAGATTGAGGTGTACATGACTTGTAGGGAAGGAGTACACGACCATGTCAGTGGTTTAAGAAGACACGCCGTGTAGTTTTATACACGCCATGTAGTCATGTTTTGTAATCTTTTGTGTTTTCTTCCCCTGTTCCTGTTTTGTGCTCTTGTGTTCTCTTTCCTTGTTTTCTTGATATAAGGTTTGATTTTGATCTTTCAGAGCTATGCCTTAGAGACGTCCTCTAGTCTTACGACTGTCGTCAGGCAGTGATCAGATACCAGACAGGGCTGATCGAGGACTTCCTGTCGATCCCCCAGCCGAGCCAGCCTTGGCACCGGTTGTTGTACCAGTTTCTAGTGCTGATGCGCAGTTCAGGGAAGGTTTCATGAGGATGATGCAGGCCTTCCAAGGAGCACCACCTCCTGCCTCATCTATGGAAGACTTGACGCGGGTTTTCCAGCAGCAGCAGCATCCTCCCACATTCTTGGGGGAGGGAGGACCTCAGGCTGCAGAGTCATGGCTGAAATCCATGCTGGCTATCTTCAAGCATCTGGAGACACCTCCAAAGAGGCGGTTCAAGCTCACCACCTACATGCTCCGAGACTCCTCCAAGAGGTGGTGGGATGTGATCTCACAGGCGGGTCAGTAGCAGGCTATGACTTGGGAGGAGTTCCATCATGTGTTCTATGACTACTTCTACCCGGAGACCCTGAGGGCTGATCGAGCCCGGGAGTTTATGAGCTTAGAGAAGGGTACTCTATCTATCATGGAGTATTCCTCTCGTTTCACTGAGATGTAGTGTTTTACACCCCTTCAGGATGGGAGTGGGGTGTTCTTGGTGAGGAAGTTTGAGGATGGACTCAGGTGGGAGATCCGCTCGCAGGTGAACATCTTCCAGCTAACTTCCATTAATTCCATTATCAACCAGGAACTGATTGAGGAATGCAATCTGAGAGACTCTGGAGCTGCGAGCCAGGGCGGTTCTGCTTCCAGAGATAGATTTCCTTCAGATGATAGCAAGAAGCGTCGTAGGGAGCCTACGCGCTGTGATTCGAGGAAGTTAGACGCATCATCAGGCAGCCATGTGACATGCTTTCAGTGTGGCCGGACAGGGCACACGAGGACGCAGTGCCAAAGGGACCCAGTGGAGTGCCGATCTTGCGGCAAGATGGGTCACCTTCAGCGTTTCTGCCAGGTTTTGTCACCAGCAGCGGGTGACCGGGGTTCTTCTATGACTCCTCGTTCAGGAGCAGCACCGCCAGTTTCTCACCAGTCGGGGAACTGGAGTTCTTCCGGCCATTTGAGCCGAGGTGGAGGTCGAGGCCGTGGCGGTCAGCCATCGGTTCCTTAGCACCAGCAGGGCGGTTCATCTCAGAGTGGTCAGCCAGGGGCACAGGGCCGTGGTACAGGCTAGTCTTTCACCGTGGAGCAGACTTATCATGAGCAGGATCCCGACCCTTCTCCTGTTCGAGGTGCGATTCTAGTAGTCTCAGTTTTATCTTCATCCCTTTTTGATACTGGTGCTACACATATCTTTATCTCTGTTTCTGTTGTGGAGAACCTTGAACTCTGCATCTTTTCTTCTGCTGACTCGTTGACACTAGACACACCCTTGGGGACGAGGAAATCTAGTATACTCCAGTGTAGAGAGTTCCCTCTTGAGGTTGCAGGGTATCGCTTCTTATGGGATCTCTATGTCCTGGAGATGATAGTCTATGATGTCATTCTCGGCATGGACTAGTTGATTCCCTTCTAGGCAGTCGTTGACTGTTATCACCGCAGAGTCATTTTCATCTCACCAGAAGGTGAATCTTTCCTTCATAGAGGCGAATGGGACGTTCGGGCGAGTTGGGTGGGACTCAAGCATCTTGGGCTAGGAGGGGTGACAACCCAGATTGCTAGTATTTATCTGGATGATCAGGGGACTCCACAATTGGACTTTCCTCCAGTGGTGGATTTCTTCAGGGATGTCTTTCTAGAGGACTTTTCGGGTTTGCCTCTAGAGCGTGAGGTAGACTTCTCTATTGAGCTCGTGCCATGAGCGACACCAGTGTCCATTCCTCCATATAGGATGGCCACACCTGAGTTGCAGGAGATCAAGAAGCAGTTGGAGGAGCTACAGGCTAAGGGTTTCATTCGACCCAGTACTTCTCCTTGGGGTTCACCTGTTCTGTTTGCGAAGAAGGCAGACGGCATCCTTCAGCTTTGTGTAGATTATAGGAAGTTGAACCAGTTGACGGTTAAGAACTGATATCCCTTACCGTGGATCGATGACCTTTTCGATCAGCTTCGAGGAGCCCGAGTGTTCTCGAAGATCGACTTGAGGTCCGGTTATCATCAGTTGCACGTTATACCATTAGATATACCTCTGACAGCCTTCAGGAGCAGGTATGGTCTATACGAGTATACAGTCATGCCGTTCGGTCTCACGAACGCACCTGCAATTTTCATGGCACTGATGAAACGAGTGTTCCATCCTTACTTGGACTCTTTCATCATGGTCTTTATGGAAGATATCTTGGTGTACTCTCACACTCGACACGACCATGAAACACATCTTGAGATAGTTCTGAGTACACTGAGAGAGCATCAACTTTATGCTAAACTCTCGAAGTGCCACTTCTGGATGGATCAGATTCACTTCTTGGGTCACGTAATCTTTGAGGCAGGAGTATCTGTGGACCCAGAGAAAGTGAGATATGTAGTTTCCTGGGAGCATCCGAAGAACATCTTTGAGGTATGGAGTTTCCTAGGGATGTATGGATACTACAGACGCTTCATTCAGGACTTTTCTCGTCTAGCAGCGCCTTTGACAGGACTGACCTAGAAGGGGGTGAAGTTCTCATGGTCATATTCTTGTGAGTCAGCCTTTCAGGAGCTGAAAGGGAAGTTGACGTCAGCACCGATACTAGTCTTGCCGGAGCCAGGCAATAGCTACATTGTTTACTGTGATGCTTCAGGTATCGGGCTGGGAGCTGTACTTATGCAGGGAGATGGAGTCATTGCGTACGAGTCTCGACAGTTGATACCACATGAGAGGAACTACCCTACGCACGATTTGGAGTTAGCTGTTGTTGTTCATGCCTTGCGCTGTTGGAGACACTATCTTCTAGGAGATAACTTTGTGGTCTTCACTGACCACAAGAGTCTCAAGTATATCTTCACTCAGCGTGATCTGAATCTGAGGCAGTGTAGGTGGGTCGAGTATCTTCAGTCCTTCAATTTTGAGTTTGCCTATACATTGGGAAAGGGCAATGCCGTGGCTGATGCGTTGAGCAGGAGAACTCAAATTCAGGCAGTTCAGGAGGCCAATAGTGAGTGGCAAATGATGGCTCTATTTTCTGAGATGCATCTGGAGGTGCACGACAAACGGGGATAGACTTTTCTATCTTCTGTAGCTGTTACCTCCACGCTACTTGATCGGGTACGGATGAGGCAGCTATCAGACTCAAAAGGCTTAGTCCTGCGGGAGAGTGTGTCAGGAGGAGACCCTCTTCCTGGATGGACAGTGGGCGAGGATGGGATCTTGCGTTTCCAGGGATGCATATGGGTGCCAACAGACATACACGAGGAGCTGATGCGGGATTTCCATTCCTCTGTTTGGTTAGTTCATCCTGGCGTCACCAAGATGTATCAGGACCTTCATCACCAATACTGGTGGCTAGGTATGAAGAAGGATGTTGCTGGTTTTTCCATGAGATGTTCTACTTGTCAGCAGGTGAAAGCAGAGCATCAGTGACTAGCAGGGATTTTACAGCAGTTACCCATTCCGAAGTGGAAGTGGAACGATGTTGCAATGGACTTTGTGACCGGGTTGTCGAGATCGCCTTGTAGGAACGATGCTGTTTGGGTTGTGGTCAATAGAATTACGAAGGTTGCTCACTTCTTGCCGATCAAGGAAACCTTTAGTGTCAATGATCTGGGACGACTTTAAATCAGAGAGATCGTTCGTTTTCCTGGAGTTCCACACTCTATTGTTTCAGACAGAGATGCGCGCTTTACCTCCTGATTCTGGCAGGGACTTCAGAAGGCCTTGGGTATGCAGGTACTTTTGAGTACAACATATCATCCCCAGACTAATGGCCAGTTCGAGCACACGATCTAGGTTCTTGAGGATATTCTTAGAGCTTGCATCCTTGACTTTGGCGGTTCTTGGGAGAAGCATATTACTCTGGTGGAGTTCGCCTAAAACAATAGTTTCCAGGAGACCATTCAGATGGTGCCATACGAGGCTTTGTATGGTAGGCCATGCCGATCACCCTTATACTGGCTGGAGGCAGGAGAGACAGCTTTGCTGGGACCTCGTCTTGTTCAAGAGACTTCAGAGAAGATAGAGCTGATTCAGAAGAGGATGGCTATAACACAGTCTCGACAGAAGTCTTATGCTGATCAGCGGAGACTACCTCTGGAGTTCGAGGTCGGTAATCAGGTTTTCCTACGTGTTGCACTGAGGTTGGGACACAAGAGGATTCGGAGACAGGGTAAGCTTTCACTGCGGTACGTCGGGCCATTTGAGGTCTTGGAGAGAGTGGGACCGGTCACCTATCGGTTGCAGCTACCTCAGAGGTATCAAGCCATGCACGACGTCTTCCATGTCTCTCAGATCCGACGCTACTTTTCAGACCCGTCTCACATCTTTCAGCCTGAGGAAATCGAGCTTGAAGCGGATGCGTCGTTCGAGGAGCATCCTACCCAGATTTTCAATCATAGTACAAAGGTTATCCGTGGGTGGTCTGTTCCTCTGGTACGAGTGCTATGGCAGCACGGGCGAGTACAGGATGAGACCTGGGAGAGGGAGACCGATGTACAATCGTAGTGGCTAGATCTGTTCGAGGTTTCTCCTTCTCCACCTCGTTAGGGAAATTCAGGGATGAATTTCTTTAAGGGGGGGAAGTTTGTAAAAACCAGGATCTCTTTTCAGGTATGTTTTTCCTTTTTTATGGTGTTTTTGAGAAAAATGATTTTTTTGGAAATTTCAGAAGTACACACCGTGTAATTTCTGAGTACACGCCATTTACTCTTTCCCCGGCTCGAAGCCGTGTGCTGGCCATGTCCGGGCCACACACATGGTGTGTAAGGCTGAGGTGGAGGCCGGTTATTTCGGAGTATGAAAAATTTGAAGTACACGCCATGTACTAAAAAAGTACACGCCGTGTACTTTTTTTTTCATTAAACGGACCGGGGTCGCGTCTAACCCCCATATCTGTCTTCTTCTTCAGTTTTTGACCGTCCAAGAGCGACCGTATGACCATATCTTCGATGAAATCCCGCCCCGCCATCCGTTCTCCGATTCAGTCACGGTCGATTGTGTTGGAATCGCAGCGGTGAGGTTCCTCCTTCTTCTTTATCCTTGTTTCTTGATTCCCCCTTGTTTCCAAGTTATCGTGGGATGAACATTTTGTGCGTTTTCTCAGATCTACGTCGTTCTAAGGGGAATCTATCATCAAGGTTCACGTATATCGATCTCCTTGGATCGAGGTAGGTGGTTTGTGCCTTTCTATAGAAAGTTGATGAGTATTATGTGCAAATTCCACCAATACCCTTGAACGGGGTATTACGTGTTTCCTGTTTTTCCCTTGTTGTTTTCCTGCTTTTCTTGATTGCTTTAGTAGAGGTTATTTCTTGTGAGTAGAGTAATTTATTTTGTGCTCAGGTTTCTTTGCCATGCTTGTTTGCCTGTTTGGCATTTTTCCAGTTGCCATGCCTAGTTGTAGGATTTTGGATCTGTTGCTTTACTATTGCTGTTGAGCCTTGGTTGTTAGCCAAGTAGTTTTTGAGGTTTACTTGGACGATACACATGCGCTGAGCATGTTTTACCCTTCACTCAGGACTGCGAGAACCTAGAGTAGTAGACCAAAGGGAGAATTGACGGAAGGGCTTCTCCAGAGTGTCTTTTAATCACGATGCGAGACCAAAGGGAGAATTGAAGGAAGGGATTCTCCATAGTGTCTTTTAATTACGACATGGGCCACAAGGGGAATTGACGTTGAGTGCTTCCCTAGAGAACCTTTATCACGATACGAGACTATAGGGGGAATTGACAGTGAGTGCTTCCCCAGAGAGTCTGCTTAATTACGTAGCTGAACCAGAGGGGTGAGACTGTGTGTGCTTCCCAGAGGGTTTCTAGTACTTAGAGGTTTAACCATAGGGGTTAGACTGTGAGAGATACCCAGAGGGTTACCTATTTATTCTTTTGTTGCTGGCTGTTTACTTGTGCACTTTGTTTGCTAGAACTGTGGATTGTAGCTGCTTGTGCTTTTCTGTTTACTATTTCTTGTTTTGTTACTGCCATGTATTCATTGACTATTAGGCATAAATCTTTGGGTGATTGCCTACTGGGTTTGTATCTCACACCCTATTTGGGCCATGCTTTTGGGCCCAGGCAGACTATGTTGCTGCAGGTATAGATAAGGCCAAGCGCCCTTCTACTTCGGGATCTTGACTGCATCAGGAGCTGGGGAGCATGGGACCGAGCCGTGGATCACGATGCTTAGGAGATTACTTTGTTTTTCTTTTTCACTTAGTTTCAGTTTTGTTTCAGCACATTGTTGTGTTTGCTGTTTTCCTTAGATACTTGTACCTGCTACATCATTGTCATCATAGTTATATATATATACATTGCTTCCGCTGTTTGGTTTCTGTTGTTATGCATGTTGTTTACTACTTCAGCTGTTTATTGTTGTTTTCTTACCTTGTATACCTTACCAAATGAGGGAATAGTTTCCCCACCGACTCACCAAGGCCCTCGCTGCTAGTCGACAGCCTTTGGCATTCGTGGAAACGTGCTTGAGGTCATGTGGCGAACCGGGTACGGGGCACCAGTGGAGGGGCTTCAAACTCGGGTCGTTACATGGTATGTATTTCAAATTTCCATACCATGTTCTAATTTAAATTTTATTTTGTACCTATAATGTATTATGATTCTTTTATTAATGGGTGAACCTTTTACACTCTCTTTTTAATGTTTTATAAAACCATGTTTTATACCCGTTATGCTGCAGAATTTTCATCTCAAAATCTCTCTCCTTTTCTCAAGAAATTATTTTATTTTATTTATGTGAATACCCAAACCTGTTTTATTTCCAGGGGTATTCATCAAGATATAAAAATTATTTATTTTATTCTGTTATTGACATACATAAAATCCTCATTCCCTTTCCATGGGTTATAAATGACATAAAGATCTTGTTTTTAAGCACATTTTAAAACACCATGTTTTGATATGAAAACTATTTCTTTTATTCTCTATGGGTTATTTATGAAATGTTTTATTATGATATATGTGGATAATATGAAAATAAATACATATTAAGGGTGTTCCTTGATATCACTCCAATTCATTAGGTAAATAATTTAATCTCTAGTGATGAAAGGTTTTATGATACCTTAGTGAATAACCTTGGTAATTTTTATGACACCTTGGAGATGGACCTTACTGATATGATTATGAATGTATAAATTAAATTCTATATCCACATTTACAAGTTACTATTATTGTTCTTTTATTTATGATATGATTCATGTTCTCTTTTTCATTCTATATTGATATTCTTTAAGTTCTTATCAATATTTCTCAAGATCACTTGTAAATTGTTTAACTTGTTTTCCCTTACTGGGCCTTTTTCTCACCCTTTCAATTGATATATGTCCCCACATTATAAGATTCAATAAATTTACTTAGTTTTAACCTTTAATAATACTTTCAAGAGGAATAAAATAATGTTTTATGTTTTCATGTATCATGTACCCTTTTTCCAAGACACTAAACATTAAAATATCCTATGGTTGTAAAATGATATGTGAAGTTATGTTTTAAAAATGAGGGGTATTATAGTTGATATCAAAGGATAGTTTAGTTATTTTTAGAAATTAAGATTTGAAAAAATTAGTAATAACCATATATAAAAGTTTAAATATAGGAAAAATTCTTGGTATTTTTGTGAAATATTAAGTAATCGGTTTTCAAAAAAATAAGTCCCTATCTGAATATGAAAAAGTGGACATTTCTTTGAAAAAAAATGTTATCTAGGGGTAAAACTAGAAAAATAGCTTTGATATAGAATTGAATGGGAACCGATGCACAACAATGGTCCTTTCTGCACTCCTTGTTTGACACTCTCGGGGGATATGTTTGATTAATCACAATATTTTTATGAACCATTATGAAGTATTTGTATTAAATGAAATTATTTTTAAAGAATAAGATATTTAAGAATGATGTTTTAGGACATGAAATTCCTTATATAATTATAAGATTATTAAATGAAACATGTTTCTCACTAAGTTTATCTTCTTTTAGAAAATGGAAAGAAATAAGAGGAACCATGTAAATGGTGAGTGCAACAGACCATGCACTGACAAACCTCCAATGGAAATTGGAATGGAAACCTTTATAAGAATGATTAATAAACTAACTCAAGTTATGGGTAATAACTTGAATCAAGCTAAGAGACCATTTTCACCATGAAGGGAACGACTTTACATTTATTCCCTTATACATAATCTACCACCAATGTTCAATGGATCTACTGAACCATTGATTACTGAACAATGGATAAGCTTAATAGAAAATATCCTTTCCATACTTCATTGTTCAGAACAAGAGAAAGTCACTCTGGCTGTGTACCATTTTGAGGAAGAAGATGACCAGTGGCGGTTACTGATAAAAACCTAAGGCCAAGAGTGGATATTGAAGCTTTGGAGTGGGAATAGTTCGGGGTAATCTTATTCAATAAGTATTTCCATCATTTGATGAGAACAAAAACAAATAAGGAATTCATCGAGCTAAAGCAGAAGGAGAATGAATCTGTTGGAAGCTATGAGATGAAATTCAAAAGACTTTCCCGTTACACCTCTAGTTTTTTCATGGATCCTAATGAGAAGGTTGATAGATTTTTCAGTGGATTAAGACCTCATCTACTGAAGAATTTAGCCAACCGAGACTATGACAGCTATAAGGAAATTTTATGGAGTGCTATGAAGGTTAAACTTGAGTTTGGTAAGATGAAGTGGTCTCAAAAGTTGAATGAAAAGAAAAGATCAATGGATCCATTCTTGGGGAGGATCTTTGATTAGGGAAGAGGAGTAAATCAAGTGAAACTTTCCACATGCAGTAAATGTGGGAAGAAGCATTTGGGGAACTTCTTGTATGAGAGCGGTAAATGCTACAAGTGTGAAAGAGATGCCCATATTGCTCGGAACTGTCATAGTTAGGTGAAGCCTCAACTTATCAGCACTAACGATAAAGGGAATATAGTGCTGGCCCTGCTTGAAGTCCAATGCTTCAAGTGTGGACATTTAGGGAAATTTTCCAATCACTATCCAAATATGACGGCAGTGGAGGGTAATCACCATGAACCTCAACATAGGCCAAGGGAGAAAGGTCATGATTTTTCTATCATGAAAGCTGAATTTGAAGCTCCAAATGATGTGGTGGAAGGTACTCTTGTTGTTCTCTAAAAGCTACCAAGTACTTTGTTTGATTATGGTTCTATACATTCCTTTATTTACTCCAAGTTTACAAAAAATTTAGAATCAAACCATAAATTTCTAAAATTAGAGTTATCAGTCAAGACCCCCAGTGGGATTATCCAAGTATCAACAGTGTTTATAAACTCTAGTATTTACTTTAGTGAGCATAATCTCATAAAAAATATAGTAGTCATTCCCATGATGGAGTTCAACATTATACTAGGGATGGAATAGCTCTCAAAGTATAGTGTTAAAATAAACTACAGAAGTAAGGAAATATCAGTAGTCTTAAATGGAAAACCTATGATTGTTTTCAAAGGGGAGATATCTCAACCTGAGTTTTTTCAAGAATCACCACCCATAGCCTTATTTATGGAGTTTTTCAGTGAAGATGAATAAGGAAATGAAAGTATACGTATATATAATGTCTCCATCATTCAAAAATACATATACGTATTCTGAGGAGTTACCTGGACCTCCCCCAAAAGAGAGGTAAAGTTATCCATTGAACTCATGCCTGGTTCCAAACCGATTTCAAAAACCCCATATAGAATGGAGAATGTGGAGTTGGAGGAATTAAATAAGAAGCTCCAAGATCTTTTGGAGAAAGGGTTTATCTAGCCAAGTGTGTCTCCTTGGGGAGAACTTTTTCTCTTTGTGAAGAATAAGGATTTATCGATGCAGTTATGCATTGATTATAGAGAAATGAATGGGATCACAGTAAAGAACAAGTACCCTCTTTTAAGAATTAATGATTTATTTGACCAGCTTTCTTGGGATCATTTCTTCTCCAAGATTTATCTTTGATTTGGTTATCTTGAATTGAGGGTGAAGAAAGAAGACATTCTAAAGACCGCCTTCCAATCAAGATATGGGCATTATGAGTTTTCTGTTATTCCCTTCTACTTGACTAATTCCCCTTATATTTTTATATATTTTATGAATAGAGTTTTTAAGGACTACCTTGATAAATTTGTGATAGTTTTTATTGATGATATACTGATATATTCCAAAAGTTTTTAGGAGCATGAGTATCATATAAGGGTTATTTTGAAAACTCTATGGAAGGAGAGGATTTTTGTAAAGTTTAGAAAATGTGAATTTTGGTTACAACAAGTTGCTTTCTTGGGGATCATTGTAACCAATGAAGGAATCTCAGTTGAACCTATAAAGACAAAGGTTATAGAGGAGTGTCCTCATCCTACAACAATAACTAATATTAATAGTTTCCTTGGGTTAGTGGGATATTATAGGAGGTTTGTGAAAAAAATTTCATGGCTTTCTAATCCATTAACCAAGTTAACTCGAAAATGGGTCAAGTTAATATGGACAAAAGAGTGGAAAGAAAATTTCTAAGAGCCAAAGAAGATATTTGTTACTAAACCTGTGTTATATTTAACCTCTATTATAGAAGGATTTTTTATTTTTATCAATTCATCTCTAAAAGGTCTTGAGTGCTTCCTCAAGAAAAATGACAAGGTGATTGCTTATGAATCTCAATATTTGAAACCTCATGAGCAGAACTATTCTATGCATGACCCAAAGCTGGATGTGGTTGTTTTTGCTCTGAAGATATGGAGGAAATATCTTTATGGGGAGAAGTGTGATATATACACAGACCATCAAAGTTTAAAGTATATTTTCACACAAAAGAAATTGAACATGAGATAGAGGAGATGGTCAGAACTTCTTAAAGACTATAATTGTTCAATTCATTATCACATTGGAAGAGAAAACAAAGTCAATGATGCATTAATTAGGAAAGAACCTATTGTTCTGACAATAGTGAGGATTAAAAGAGATCCATTGATCAAAGACCTAGTGAAATTGGACATGGTAATCATAAGGAAAGGGACATCATAAACACCATTATAAATGATTTATCAACCATCATTACTAGAAAATATCAATAAATATCAAATATATGATCCCTTGTTACAGAAGAAGATAGAGGCTGTTAAGAATGAGAATTTTCTTGAGTTCAATATTGATCAAGAAGGTGTACTGAAGTTTCATATAAGGCTATATGTTCTATTGATTCCAAAAATAAAGAAGGACCTGATGGATTAATCTCATAGATCTACATTCTCTATAAATCCTAAAAGCACTAAAATATATAGGAACATTTGTGATCATTATTGGTGGGATAACATGAAAAGAGAGATTTACGACTACACTAAAAGGTTCCTAGTGTGTCAGCAAGTGAAGGAAAAGTGAAAAATTTCTAAAGGAGTATTACAACCACTACCCATACTAGCATGGAAGTGGAACAATATCACTATGGAATTTTTTACTGGTCTCCCAAGAACTTCCAAAGGAAATAATGCGATATGGGTTATAGTGGACCATCTCACCAAGACTTCCCACACCATCTATATTTGGGAAGATTTCCATCTTGACCAAATTTCCAAGATTTACATAAAGGAAGTGGTGAGGCTACATGGGGTACCACTTTCTATCATATCTGATCGTGATCCAAGGTTCACATCAAAATTCTAGATAAGTATTAAATATGAATTGAGTACTGAATTGAATTTCAGTATGACCTATCACCCCCAAACTGATGTCCAATCTGAAAGACTATTCAAGCACTCGAGGGAATGATGATAACATGATAAATGGAATTTAAAGGTGGATGGGATAAATATTTCTCATTAGTTGAGTTATCTTACAATAATAGATTCCATTAGAGAATTAAAATTGAACCATATGAAGTTATATATGGGAAGTGATGTAGAACTACTACTTGCTGGGATGAATCTTGTGAGAGAAAGCTTATTGAGCCTGATCTTATGCAAGAGATGATATAAAAGGTTCATGCCATCCAAAAACACATAAAGTCTTCTCATAGTCGGTATAAAAGCTATGCTGAAAAATGTAGAAGGGACTTAGAGTTTGATGTTGGTGATAGATTCTTACTTGGAATTTCTCTATAGAAGAGAGTCATGCGATTTGGGAACAAATGAAAGCTCAACCCTAGGTACATTGTCTCTTATGAAATCATTGATCACATAAGAGCAGTGGCCTATCATCTAGAATTTCCACCAAATCTATCTCAAGTTCAAGATATTTTCAACATATCTCTCTTGAGGAAGTACATAACTGACCCTTCACATGTATTGAATTCATAGGTGGTACAAATGGAACACGATATCTCTTATGAGGAGTATTCAATGGGGATATTGGACCATAGGGACAAGGTTATATGCAAAAATACTACCCACCTTGCTAAAGTGATGTGAAGGAACCACATGTATGAAGAAGAAATGTGGGAATGAGAGGAAACAATAAGGTATAAGTACCCTCACCTTTTCTCAACTGATAGAACGAGTTGAAATTTCAAGGATAAAATTTCTTAAAGGGGGAAGAATGTAATGACCCAAAACTTTTTGAATAATAATTATTTCCTTAAAATGTGTGTTATATTATTTTACACAACAAAAATATTTCTCATTAATAATGAAGTAAGTATATATTAATGTAACCATCAGGGTTCAACCGTTATATGACTATTATTAAATTATGACTGTTGTTAAATATGACCGTTGGAAACTATACTCATAACATTATGATTATAGTTTATAAATAGAAGTGATAATGGTTAATTAATTCAGAACGAAGAGTCGATGACCTCAACCAGTAGAATCGGGTCGTACGAAGCCCATTTTTTTGAGCTTGGGAAGGAGGTAGTGTCACTGGGATTTTCTCTAGACCAAGCCTAATCCAAGATTCGACATGTTAAGCTTGAATGAAATCACCTACGGGAGAATTTCAAGTTATGGGAGATTACCACTCAGGTGATGTTATTCGAGCCGTCCCAAGAGTCTATCACCATCGTACACCTTATCCTTAAGTTGTATGTGGGTGTTGTAAGGGGTTATGTGTCACAAAATTAGTAACTTAATGTGAAATACATTTTTTTAAATAAAATTTTTATTCTATCATTTCTATTTCAAGATTTTTTTTGTTTAAAAATTGAGATAGAATTTGATAAATTGATTTTTCGGGTAAAAATTGTACTTTTCAAAAAGATATAAATTATCATATTAAAATAAGGATTTATTAATAATGTTTATTATAATGAAATAGTGTTATAAAAACACTCATATTTTAAATACAAATGATAAAATAAATTTATTTTTTTAAAGTGTAGAAAATTTTACTATGGATGTTACTATGTATTTTCTGTCCGTTATTATATTTAATAATTAATTATTTTTATAGTTAAAAGTTAAATTCCTCATATTTATAGATTTATTATGATAAAATAAATTTCATTTTTTAATTCAGAACATAAATATTAGGTTACGGTGAATTTATGAGATTTTTACAAAATACTTTGTTTTTTAGTGAATAGTAAAAATACAGTTTTTGAGTTTTTGGTATGTTTAATGACATCATTAGTGATGTAATAATGATATAATAATGATTTAATAATTCTGTTAGACTCTTGAGGAATAAAATATGATATGTGGTGTCTCAAGTGGCCAATACCATGGGAAAATATCATGGTCAAGCCCATGGTTTTGCAAATACCACTAATGAGGTGTCCTAAAAAATTAATAAAAAACACCCTATCTTTTACTATAAATACCACCCATTAATTAATTTAATTTCATTCCAAAATAACCCCCTATAATATCTAATAGTATTACATACCAAGGAGTCCTCCCAAGGTGTCTTCAATCCCCCAAGGTCTCGATCTTAGAGTTTTAGAAGTTACTCTTCAAGGTAAGGGCATTTTCAACTTCTCTCTTCCTTTCAAGTTCTCTTTTATGTGGAATGTCTTTCAAATTCGATACCATATTATTATTTACATTTTATTTTGTACCTATACTATATTATGAGTATTTTATGAATGTGTGACACTTGTACCCTCTCTTATTAATGTTTTATAAAACCATGTTTCATACCCGTTATGCTGTAGAATTTTTATCTCAAAATCACTCTTTTTTTCTCAAGAAATTATTTTATTTTTATTATGTGAATACAAAAAACTATTTAATTTCTAGGTTTATTCATAAATATATAAAAATTATTTATTTTATTATGTAATTGAGATACATAAAACCCTCATTCCCTTTCCATGGGTTATAAATGACATTAAGATATTGTTTTTAAGCACTTTTTAAAACACCATGATTTTGATATGAAACCCATTTATTTTATTCTCTATGGGTTATTTATGAAATATTTTATTATTATATATGTGGATCACATGAAAATAAATACATATTAAAGGTGATCCTTGATATCACTCCAATGCATTGGGTAAATAATTTAATCTCTAGAGATGACAAGTTTTATGATACCATGGTGAATAACCTTGGTAAATTTTATGACACCTTGAGGATGGATCTTGGTGATATGCATATGAATGTATAAATTAAATGTTTTAGCCACATTTAAAAGTTATAATTTATTTTATTTTATTTATTACATGCTTTATGTTCTCTTTTTCATACTATATTTATATTCTTCAGGTTCTTATCAATATTTCTCAAGATCACTTTTAAATGATTTCACTTGTTTTCCCTTACTTGGACTTTTTCTTACCCTTTCCATTGATGTATATCCCCATGTTATGAGATGAAATAAATGTAATTAGGATGAAACTATAATAATATTTTCAAGTGTAATATAAGAATGTTTTATTTTTTCATGTATTATGTACCCTTTTTTCCAAAACAATAAACTTTAAAAGATCCCATGGTTGTAAAATGCTATGTAAAGTTATGTTTTAAAAAGGTGGAATGTTATATCTCTTGCTCCTAGGTTCCATCCTAAATATTCTCATGCCTCTATTAGAAAAAAACCAAGGGAATAACTTTTCCATGGAGGATCTTATCATGATGATCCTTGATCTATATTGAGTACTCCACAAAGGTATCTCTATACTTGATGTCCATCTCACCCCAGGAAATAACATGAAATGATTCATGCACATACCTCCTCAACTATGAAATGTTCAAGATATCATATACCAGGTATAAATTTAGCAGTATATCCAAGAGACATTCTACCTCGATGACTCTACATAGTATCTATAATGATCCAATGAATCTTGAAGACAACTTGCTACCCTGTAAAAATATCCTTAACCAACATTGAGGTAAGAACCTCAGGAACTCATGATCTCCCTAAAACTCCAAATTCATCCTTCATTGGTCCATATAATAATTTTTATGGCTATCTACAATCCTCATCCACTCATGGATGATCTGCACCTTCTCTATTGTAGCTCACACCAACTCCGAGCCCATGAGTACTGACTCACCTGGATCAATCCAACATACTGGTGACCTGTAGGGTCACCTGTAAAAGGCCTCAAATGGTTACATAATGATTTTGTAATGGTATTTTTTGTTGTAGGAAAACTCAAACAAGGGTAAATGATCCTCCCATATATGAAAAAATTCCATCATGCAATCCCACAATGTATCCTCCAAGACCTAAATGGTCAGCTCAGTCTGGCCGTCAGTTTGGGGGTGAAATGACGTGATCAAATGAAACTGAGTCCCAAAATCCTCCTACAATCCTATATATAACCATTAAGTTATGCGAGAATAATGGCCTAAAATTATCATCAAGGTAAATCCATGGAGCTAAACTATCTCCTACGTGTAAAAGAATCCCAATACATCTACTGAACTCTACTCTCAGATAGATAAGAAGTGGGATGACTTGGTGAGTTGGTTGATGACAAACCAAATGGAATCACATAATTTAGACATCCCTATCATGAAGTCCATAGATAAATTGTCCCACTTTCACTTTGTAATATCAAGGGGATGATTTAAACCCATTGGAACATGGTGATCATCCTTCACTTGCTGAAAAATGAGGCATTGAGAGACAAACTCCACTACACACTTCTTTATCCTTGGACACCAAAACTAAAATCAAAGGACTTGGTACATCTTCACCACACTTGGATATATCACAAAATGGGATATAATAAACTCCATCATATCCTCCTACTACAAAATTACAGGTACTATAATCCATCCTCTAAAAAGGATGACATGCTCCCCACCTTTAAGAAATCCATCAGGAGCACATCCAATGGATATATAAGTATGTAAGGCCACATAGTGAGTATCTCCATGCTAATAATCCCTAACATGATATAGAATTAGTGGGGTAAAAACCATCAAATGGAGGTAACCTGCACCATCCTTATCTATAAGGGTCAACTGCAATGAGGCTAACTACTCCAAAGCCTTGGCCAATAACTACAAACATGATCTCCTATTGAGAGAATATTCCACCATGTTCCCATTTCTAGGAGTATAGACTCTCTTGAATTCATAATCATGGTGAAACTATAACCATTTCCTCTTTCCCAAGTTAAGATCATTTTGAGAGAAGATGTACTTGAGACTCTTGTGGTTATAATTGACGATAAACAGCTAAACCATAAGGTAGTGTTGCCACACCTTCAGGGAAAATACTAATGCTGCTAACTCTAGATTGTTTTTCATGTAGTTATGATTGTGAGTCTTAACTACCTTGAACCATAAGCAATCACCACATGCCTCTACATCAGAAAACAACCCAGTCTGATCCTTGAGGCATCGTAGAACACTACGTACTCAATAACCACCTCTAGAAATCTCAAGATGGGGGTGCTCATCAACATATTCCTCAACTCTAGAAAATCCAATTGGAACATTTTTTTCCATATGAAAAGTATTCAAATGTTCCAATATCTTGGATAAATCAGACTTGAATCTCCTATACTTGACTTCCAACCCAAGGAATCTCTATACCTTTATCAGGCTCTTGGGTGGCTTCCAAGATAACACTACCTCAACCTTCACTGGGCCCAATACTACAACATCTTTTAACCAAACATTTCTAAAAAATTAGACCTCTCATATCTATAACTGAGACTTATAGATATTCTTATAAAGATGGTGCTCTTAGAGTAAGTCCAGGACCATCCTCAAGTGTCTCACATTCTCCTCCTCAGATGCTGACTACACTAGGATATCATCAATGAAGGACACCAAAAAATGGTCCAAGAAAGGAATAAAGATCCATTTCATGAGTCCCATGAACACTTTTTGGGAGTTCATCATTTATAAGGGAATAACCAATCACTCATAGTGACCATAGCGACATCAAAATTCCATCTTTGATATATCCTTGTCCCGTAATCACAACCGGTGATAACCTGATTTGAGGTCAATCTTCGAGAACCATCATTCACCTATCAACTAATAGAAGAGGTCACCAATTATTGGTAGTGGATAATTATTCATTATGGTCACCTAGTTCAAGATATATTAATCCACATACAACCTCAAGCTCTAGTCTTCCTTTTAGGAAAACAATATTGGGAATACCTAGGGGGAAACATTGGATCCAACAAAGCCCTTCCTCTAAAAGTACTCCAACTAAAAATTCATCTCATGAAGCTCATATAGATCCATCCAATATGTTAGAATAGATATAGGATCCATTTCTGAATGTAATTAAATTAAAAAGTCTATCTCTCAGTGGTAAGGTAAGCCCAACATGTCCTTAGGGAAGACATCATCATACACTACCACCATGGTAGGAAGCTAAAAGCTCATAGAATCCACTAATCCAAGGGTCATGATATCCAAATGGTAAGTAATCAGATGCACTATCTTATGTACAAGCCCATCATACTCTTCTTGGGTATCCTTTTCATCCAAAAAAGAAAACCTCATCCCATCACTACAGGCACATTGCATCTGCTACCTAAAATAGTCTATTTGGGAATGAACTGTGGATAACTATTCCATACCTAAGATGAAATCATAAGGCCTCAATATTTCTACAAGGAGATCCCACAAGAAACTATCACCTCCAAGAGTCACGTCACACTTTCGATATAAGTTTTTGATCACCGAGTCAACTCTATTCGGATTCTCTAACTATAAGGTTTGAGCCAAAGGATCAACCGGAATATATAAGTCTCGAATGAGAGAAGTGTCAATAAAAGAATGAATTTCACCTATGTATATCAGTACTATAACTAAGGTATAAAAGGAACTAATCATACCTCATATCATACCTCAAGCCTCTGGGTCATATTCCTCCACTGCATGCAGCTGTCCTCACCCCTTCCCACTAGCTCTCTAAGCCTAGTGTGGACCACCCAGGGGTAGGGGTGGCAATAGGTTATACCTTCTTCCACCTCCCACTACTTTACCCGCTCCTTTATGATGTTTTACTCCCTACGAACCTTCTTTATCCTATCACTATCTATATCTAGATGGTCCATCGACTATATCTCTATCAGCTATATGACGGTTCATAAAATCCCGAGTGCGGTGTCCCAAACCATCGCATGTGAAGCACTGCCACTCCCTCAGTTGACTCAAGTCACCCTAAGAGCCCTGAACTGACAATCCTCTATCCTAGGATTGTCTCCTTAAGCATATTAGATTCCCTAATTTATATGAATTTAATTGGATACCTATTTCTGAGGTATAATCTCCTATGTACCCACTAATAGCACCCACATTTAGCATCTTATTTATTATAAATCTCTTCACTACAAATTATCACTCAAGCACTCCAACATAGGTGTGAATTTAGGTAGATATCACTCCACCTCTGATATCTAGCCTAACCTCCAATCACAATTATATGATTTGAATAATGGATCTCAAACCATATCCAAAGAGTATCGTGAAATGTCTATGAACCTCACCAAATACTTATCCATGGTCATGCTGCCATACTACAACTGAAGAAGCTCCTAGATACACACTATTCATAACATGGCCAAATAAAACTCCTCCTTGAAGAGACACTAAAAATATGACTAGGAGAGATCTATCTCATCATGTGAACATGTCACTATACTCCACCATTGTCTAATATATCATTGAATAAGACTTTAGGAAAGGACCACCATTTGATCAGTAAGTTTCCCCAGTAGGCAAAAAACCCAGGTAACGACCTCTTGCTAGTCCTTAGTTGTCCGGGGGTCTAACTCACCTCGATATATAGGAGGTCGCTACCTTTTAAAGTCATGTAGTACACTTATCCTACATGTATCCTTGATCGGTGCTTCTAGTGCTAACGGTTACTCAACTGTTAGTGTAAAAACTAAAAAACCACCTAAAGGTACTGATCACATAATGATTCCAAATTCATTTCAACCCTTACACCACTATATTAAACTTGTATTGTATTGAAAATTAAAAATATAATAACAAACTTCACTTCATGTTTTATTAAATAATTTAATGTTTATCACTGTTAGAAAGGATAATTTCACTTGTTTTGATGATTTCATTGTATTTGGAGGTGATTCAGAGAGCCCACGATGAAATTCAAGCAAAACGGGCCCAAACAACATAAGATCCCAAGAATAAATAAGGAATTAAATGTTTACTGTGGACAATAAATGCATCAAATTGGACTGAAAATTGGTGAAAAAAATGTAAACCTATGTGGGATACATTTATATAGAAGACCATGGATACCAATCATCCATTTTTAGGCCCAAAAGAGGCCCAAAATGTGAAGTAATTCTAGGAAAGGAAGATTGGACCACCCTTTTGTATTTGAGACATAACATGGGACTCAAAACTCAAAATTGGGATTATTCTATATCCATTGGAAAACTAAATCAAATAACCACCTATCAACCAAATTTAGATACAATTAAACGTGATTTGGTTAGTAAACCAAGTAAATCAACTTGGTAAAAAAATTATCATGAACAACACACCTGAACCCATATACCATTGACTTTTCTTGATTATAACGTTAAAAATTTATATTTAAAATTACTCTATGGATTATTGGAAATTTTTTCATGACCAAGCGTAAGGGTGAGTCAAATATTTTTGCTTTATTCATCCATTTTTATCCTCTTCTACATCATGTAATTCTAAACCTATTAGTGATCAATTTGAAGGGGGTGTTATTTATTGTAATCTCAAGCTCCATGCTTGTAATCATTGGAAGGTAATTTAAATTCCAGGTTTGTTGTCTATTATTATTTATTTATACCTTTTGATTCTATTTTTATTCTGGCATGATCAAATACAAATCAAAGAAACAATAATGCTCATGCTTTGATGCATAACACAAATCTTATGATGATTTGAGAATGTCCATCCCTTTTATCACCCCTTCCCTTTCATGAGTGTGTGGATGGATTACATATTCATTTACACCCATAAACCACTGTATTAAATTGGATTTTTATTGAAAATTAAAAATATAATAACAAATCTTAATTAATTTTTGATTCAATAATATAATTTTTATCACTGTTAAATAGGCTAATTTCACTTGTGTTGATGATTTAATTGTAGGTGGAGGTGATTTGGAGATCCCACGATGTAATTCAAGAAAAACAAGCCTATATTGCGTAAGATACTAAGCATACATGTGGAATTAAATATTTAATGTGGATAATTCGAGCGTCAAATTAGGCTAAAACTTGGTGAAAAAATCTAAAATTGTGTGGGATACATTTCTCTAGAAGACCATGGATCCTAATTCATCCATTTTTTGGCCCAAAAGAGGCCCACAATGTGAGGAAATTTTGGGAGAGGTAGATTAGACCACCCTTCTATATTTGGGCCATAAATCGGGCCTTTATCCTCCAATTAGAATTATTCCACTTCCATTGTATAGCTAACTCAAAGAAAACCTCTCCACCAATGTTCAATACAATTGAACACATTTTGGTTAGTCAACCATCCAAATCAAATTGGTGTAAAAATATATCATGAACATCTCACCTACACCCATATAATATTGACTTTTCTTGGATCCAACTTTCCAAATTTATCTTTAAAAGAACTCCATAGATCATTGTATTTTTTTTCAAAACCACAATTAAGGGCGTGTTGAATTTGAGTGCTTTATTCATCCATTTTAATCATCTTATACATTATGTAATTTTAAACCTATTAGTGATCAATTTTGGGGGTGTTCTTTGTTGTAATCTCGAGCTCCATGATTGTTATCTTTGGAAGGTAATTGAAATTACAAGTTTGTTATCTATTATTATTCATTTAAAAATTTTTATTTTGTGTTTATTTTGGTATGATCAAATACAAATCAAATTAATAAGAATCCTCATTCTTTCAAGCATAACCTAGATCATGTGATGATTTGAGTATGTTCATATCTTTTGTCACCCCTTCCCTTTCATTAGTGTGCAAATGTTATATCAATTAATAAAGTAAAAAATCTTGAAACCATG
Organism: Viscum album; assembly: GCA_963277665.1. NCBI lineage: Eukaryota > Viridiplantae > Streptophyta > Magnoliopsida > Santalales > Viscaceae > Viscum > Viscum album. The sequence continues at coordinate 533,229,299 of OY728146.1, forward strand.
TATATTCATGTTCTTTTATTATTGAAAATTATATCATTAACACAAATATGTTCATCTTATCACATTGTTAACGTGATGCCTTGATTGAGTTTAGTTCTTACATCGATTTAATTTTACTAATTTTTAGTAGTTTCCGGTAATCAATATCATTGATTGATCAAATCATAGCTGTTAACCTAGTAAAAACTCACATACCATACTAGTTTAAATGTTTATAAATCAAGGAATCAATGATCTTTCCAACTTCCCTTGAGAGAGATGACAGATGAGAATCAAGGGACACTCACCTAGGTTGACCATGATTTCTCTATCTTATTTCTCTCACTTAGTAAAATAATTTCAATTTCTATTTTAAAATCATAAAACCCCCAAAAAATTTATTCCATTATCTATTTCATAAAAACATAATCAAAACCATTTTTTAATTAATTATCTAAGGATCCTTCGAGTGACAACCTAGGGTTCCTGCTATACTGTATAAATTATAGTTAAAAGAAAAATATTTAATTTGACACCTTCAAAAATGCGATTAAATTTTGGAACCATTTTTGGGGTCCAAGATCATTTTTTCCCGTTTATTTATTTCTTACTCATTTCAATATACCCTTCCCTTTTGATTGTTTTTGTTTTTGTTTTTGTTTTTTTGTGTGTCTTCTATCTATTTTATCTCTCTTCTTATCACTCTCTATTTTGTAATATAGAATTATATTTTATTTTCTCCTTCCATTATTATTAAGTGTTTTTATTTCATCCATCATATATTAAAAAAAATAAAAAAAATCGAAACTTATTTTCATGACCTGATCTGAAAAAAAAAATGTTTGAAATAGACCCAGAAATTGAAAAGACCCTTTACTCAAAAATCAGATCATCTAAACCAGGAAAATCAAGTAACAACGAGGAACCCCTTATGAAACCAAAAGTGGCCATAAAAAAATCTAAGAGTGAGCCAAATCAAACCTTATAAAACATGGATGAGAATAATCAAACTTTAAAATAACTGACCACCCTAATGTGGAGTACCAACTTGCCTACATCCAATACCCTAAGGAAGCATCCAACTTTGATCTAATATCAGGCCTCATCCACCTCCTTCCAAAATTACATGGTCTTCTGGGTGAGGATCCTCAAAAACATCTCAAATAATTTTACATAGTGTGCTCTACCATGAAGCCCCAAAATATAATTGATGACCTTATTAAGCTTAGGACCTTCCCTTTCTCACTTGTTGATGTAGCCAAAGACTAGATATACTATATACCTACCATAATTGGGGACTAGAATTACCTTAAATTACTATTTATAGATAATTTATTCCTTGCCTCCCAAATTTCATCCATTTTAAAATAAATCTATGGCATTAGACAATCACAAGGAGAGACCCTTAATGAATATTGGGAAAGATTCAAAAAAGTTTGTTCAAGTTTTCCCCACCACCAAATTAGTGAACAATTTCTAATTCAATACTTTTATAAGGGATTTTCCCCATGGATTTTGGTATGATAGATGCTATAGCTGGTGGTTCCCTAGTGGATAAAACTCCTTCTGTCACTCATGAATTAATATCAAACATGGATCAAAATGCACAAGAATATGGTACATGAGTAATTTCACCCACTCAATAAGTTCATGAGGTAAGTAATTTATCCCTAGAACAAAAGGTAGATAATAAACTTGATAATATTCATACCCTTATAATACAATTAGATAAAGCTCAAGGTAATTCACACTCTCCACCTGTTCCATTTCATTGTTCTATTTGTCATGATAACACTCATTTTTCTAGCTAGTTCTTGGAACTTTAGGATTCATCTGAGTATTGTGAAACAATATTCCTTGGGAATACTTTTCATTAAGTACCTTCCTTCAATAAAGATAACTTTAGGCCAAATCCAAACCCTGGGTGGTAAGAAAAACCATAGTACCAACAAGGAGACAACTCAAGCTACCCTAAACCAAACTGATATCAACAAGGCTAAGGTATTCAACCTTATTATCCTTTACCATTTCGAAACAATACTCCTCCTCTAAAATATGAACCAAACTTCTAGGACATGGTAAAGTAAATGGAATCCCATAACCTCCACACAATTAGCTATTCAAGACCTACAAACTCAAGTGGGACAATTGTAAAACACCATTGGTGAGATAAATATGCAAGGTTATAGAAAAATACCATCCCAAACCATTTATAATCCTAAAGAAAAAGGTAATGTATGTGAAATCACACTTCTTAGTGGTAAATAAGTTTCTTCTTCCAATTATTCTACCCAACATGTATGTCTCCCTCTTGAAAACTCTCTTTCCCTACCTTTAGAAGTTTCAATTGAAGAAAAAAATAAAAAGGGTAAAAAAATTATCATTGAGGATCACCATTAAAATTCCATTCCTCTTCCTTTCCCCCAAAGACTCTCTAAATCTAAGAATTTTTTTTATAATGATATTGATAAAGAAATAATTGATACATTTAAAAAGGTAAAAGTTAACATTCCTCTATTAGATGTAGTTAAACAAATTCCTCACTACACTAAATTTCTTAAAGAACTTTGCACCCATAGATAACGACTGAAGGGGAATCAAAGAGTCAACCTTAGAAGAAATTTATCAGATTTGATACAACCACTGATTCCAACCAAATTCAAGGATATGAGCACTTTCACGATACCTTGCACCATAGGGGAGGCTTTATTTTCTATTACAATGCTTTATTTAAGTGATTTAATTAATATAATACCTCACTCTATGTATAATTACTTATAGTTTGGTGAGATTCAAGGGTATCATCATTAAAATTTCCAATTGGAGTACAACACACCCATCAGGAGTGATCGAGGAAGTCCATTCCTTAAAACAACAAATATGATCATGAATGTTCACAAAAGTATGTTGTACATAGAGTTCGGTGGAGAAAAGGCAAGTTTCAATATTCTTGATGCTATGAGACACAATATTAAAGACAAATATACTCTTCTTGTCTATTCAATGGAAGTTATATCTAATGACACACACACACACACACCATTCTCTCCTCGACCCATACTTTGATTCATTTTCCATCTCTTCACCCTTGGATAATTTGAATTGTGATTCATGTTTTTAGTAATGTGTGGGTTTGGAAAAATTTAATTTTTTTCTTTAATTGATGATTGTGTTCATTCTGAGGTTCCCATGACTATTGATGATTTTGAAAATATTATTTCTATTGATTATATTTCCTTAGATAATAAAAATGTGTAGATAGAAAATTTAATGGACCTCACTCCCCCTAAATCCCATCCCTCAATCCAAAAACCACCAGTGACGAAATTAAAACCACTTATATCTGATTTAAAATACACCTATCTTGAGGGTATTGACCAATTTTACATCATTACTGACAAAAACCTCTCTCCATAGTAGGAATAAAAACTTCTAGACCATTTTAGAGAGTTTAAAAAGGATATAGGATATATATTTTATGATATTACTGAGATTGGACCATCTATTTTCATGAACCATATAATTTTAGATGATGAGGCTAAACCCGTTATGAAATATCAATATAGGATAGATCCCACCCTCCTTGAAGTTGTAAAATTGGAAGTTAGTAAAATGATTACTGCTAGGATCATCTATTCTATATCTAATAGTAAATGGGTTAGCCCAGTGAAATTGTGCCTAAAAAACTGGAATAATGGTATTTTCAAATGAAAGGAATGAATTAGTTTTAACACATTTTCAAGACAATTGGATAGTCTATATTGACTACTGTTGAATGATTCAAGCCTTGAAAAAGGACTAATTTCATCTTTATTTCATTGAACAAATATTTGAAAGATTAGCTAGTAAGTCCTATTATTATTTCCTTGATGGTTATTTGGGTTATTTTCAAATCCATATATCCCATTAGGATCAAGAAAAGACAATATTTACCTATTTATTTAGCACATTTGTGTATAGAAGGATCCATTTTGGTCTTTTTAATGATCATGGTACTTTTTAGTGATGTATGTTGAGTATATTTTATGAGTAAATTGAGAATTTTATGGAGGTTTTTATAGATTATTTAATAGTTTATGGATCTTACTTTGATAAATGTATGGAACACCTTGGTTTTGTTCTCCACTATTGCATTGAAAAAGATCTCATATTAAATTAAAAGAAATTCCTTTTCATGGTTGATCGGGGGATAATTCTTGGGAATGTTATTTCAAATGAAGGAATTCAAGTGTATAAATAAAAATTGAATTAATTTAATCCCTTCCATATCCAAAATGTGTTCATGAGGTGCGATATTTCTTAGGTCATGCTGGTTTTTACCACTAATTCATTAATGACTTAAGCAAGTTCACACTTCCCTTATCCCAATCATTACAAAAAAATTATAGGTTTTTGTTTGATAAAAATTGTGAGGATTCATTAAATTCACTAAAAATAAGACTCATTTCACCTCACATCATCCAACCATCAAGGTGGTATCTCCACTTCGAATGTCACGACCCATCCCCTGGGGCCCGTGCCATGACTACCCCAAGCCTGCATTCCATAGGTCAGGGGCTGGAAACTAGCACCAAAAGGTGATCCCCTAAAACCAGGAAGGCGTTGCCTTTATATCCTGTAAACACACTCAACCAAGCACACAGAAAGATACAAACACAAGTAAACTATATAGAAAAAAGAGTGCTGAAAGTAAGAGGGTCTAGAATACAAGCCCAATAGTAAAGGTACAAGTACAACTGGAAATAAAATACAACTGAAGAAAGAGAAAGAGAGATACTGGGTCATCCTTCAAGGTTCCTACCTGAAGGGTAGGTATAGATTTCCTCCTCAACACTCCACTTCCACCCGTCTTCTCTGCATACTGACATGCCATATGGTCCACCATCAGGCACCGTCCAGTCCTAATACCCTTATCCTCGATCAACGTTGTCCATTGATTAAGACTACTACAAAGTGATCAAGGTATGGCTAGAATATCCTGTTCATGAGTCCCATGAACATTACTAGGGCATTGGTCATGCCTAATGGCATAACCAAGAACTCGTAGTGGCCGTAATGACATCTGAAAGCCATTTTCTGCACATCCTTGTCTCGTACTCTGAGCTGGTGATAGCCTAATCTGAGGTCTATCTTTGAGAACCACCGTGCTCCCTTCATCTGATCAAAGAGGTCTTCAATCTTAGGGAGTGGGTACTTGTTCTTCACGGTCACTTGGTTCAGGTTCTGATAGTCAACAAAAAGTCCCAAGCTCTCATCCGCCTTCTTAGTGAACAAAATCGGGGCTGCCCAAGGAGAAAAAATGGGTTGGATGAACCCTTTCCCCTATAAGTCCCCCAGCTGTACTCGCAACTCACGAAGCTCCGCAGGAGCCATCTGATACGGTCGTGTAGATATTGGTGCCGTCCTAGGGTAAAAATCAATGTAAAAATCCACCTATCTACAAGGAGGTAGACCTGGAACATCATCAGGGAAGACATCCGCATACTGGTCCACCACTACAGAATAGCTCGGACTCTCCACATCAACCTCTCTGAGGGTAAGACTAGCCATCTGATGAGTGATCGGCTAAAATCTCCTCCGAGTAAGTCCATCCTGTGCTGCAAAGGCTCCCTTCTCACTGGTGAAGGTAAACCTAGTCCCATCCATGTAGACACACCACAATTTGTTCCTAATATATTCAATATGGGCATGGACTATAGTTAACTTGTCTATACCCAAGATGACATTGTAAGGCCTCAACGCCACTACTAGGAGATCCTAGCCGAAGATCTCGCCTCCTAGAGTAAGCTCACACTGCCAGAACCAGTGTGTAATCATTGAATACTCTCCTATAAGAGTTTCTAGTTGCAAGGATTGATTCAACGACTCTGTCAGAATCTCTGAGCTCTGAACGAGGGCAGTGGTAATAAAATAATGACAGACACATGTGTCTATAAGTACTTCAACTAAGGTGGAGTAGACACAGATCATACCTCGTATCATCTCCGGAGCGCCATGGTCTTAGGTCTCAACTTCCTGGAGCTGAGCTCACCCCTATCCACCTTCTCCCTATGGTTGGGGTGGACCACCTGGTGGTGGTGGTGGTAACATCTCGAATCGTCGCCCACCACCAGCTGCACGACTTGATCCTCTTCCACGTCCTCCTGCTCCTTGCGGACCTCCTTGGTCGAACCTCTATCTCTGCCTGGGTGGTCCTTCAACCATCTGCTGATTATCCGTACGACGGGTCAGGTAATCACAAGCCATGTGACCCTACCCGCTGCATGTGTAACATTTCCTGTTCCTCATATGGCTGGCTCCATCTCTGGTACCCCACACAACCGACCCTGAATCCTGTGGTTGTCCACCTATAGGTCTGGTCCTCTTGGACCACTATGATATCTATCTGCTACCAACTGTAGAAGACTCTGCTACGTGACGACTGGTGGTGGGTCTCGCTGCTGGTGACTGCTTAGCAAGAAAACTCTCCACTAAGAGGGCTCTCTCTAACACCCCCGCCTGTGTTGGGATGCTGAGAAAAATCATTGAAGCCCTGATCTCCCGCTTGAGTCCCTGTTCAAAGGTTAGATCCCTGAAGAATGGGTCCTGCACCATATCAGTAGAGAAGCATGAGAGGTCAGTGAAACTCGCTAAGTAATGAGCCAAAATCATGCTTCCCTACTATAGATGAAGAAGCTCCTATATGCGTACTGCGTGAAGAGTCACTGGGACAAACTCTGCTCGAAACAGGCTCTCGAAGTCTGCCCAGAGAAGTGTCACCTCATCGTGAACCAGAAGCATCAAGCTCCACCATCTGCCTACTGCTTCCTGTAGAAGACTGGAGGCAAGGATCACTATGAGATCAGCTGGTGTTTCTACCATTCAGAAGACTCTCACCATGACCTCCATCCAATCATCAACTGCCTGTGGGTCCATCTCTCCCCTAAACCTGGGTGGCCTCTGGAACTGGAACTCATGCAATGCTCTCAAGCGGCGTGTACTCTTTGCTGCTGGGGCTGGTGGAATTGGTGGCCCAATGGGTAATGGTACCGCTGGTGCCTCCGTTGGTGCCTCTACTGGATGAGGGCCCTAAACCGAGGCCTCATCGCTCGGTGGGCTATCAGTGCATACTATACCCGAAACCCTAGCTGGATGTCTGCGTGGAGGCATCTTGAAAAGAAATAGGTGAGCCACGTTCAATAAGTTATTCCTGGTGAGTTGACTCAAAAAGATCACAAAGAAAAATTTTCTAAGCACGCATGCAATCAGTGTTTTCATGCACCGAGTTAGAAATTAGAAGTCAGGGTCCAGGTGTATGGATACGTTGGCCACCACACCAACACTGGATTCCCTAAACTGATAACCACACTCACTACACTTAACACTATTACCATTAAAAAGATCAGAGTCTAATGTTCTACAGTAGAACCGACTCCTCTGATACCAATTTGTTACGACCCATCCCCTGGGGCCCATGTCGTGACTACCCCAAGCCCGCCTTCCATAGGCCAGGGGCCACCTACAAGTACCGAAAGGCGTATCCCCTAAATCTGGGAAGGCTTTGCCTTTATATACTATAAACACACTCAACCAAACACACAAGAAGATATGAACACAAGTAAAATGTATAAAAAAAAAAGAATACTGAAAGTAAGAGGGGCCATAATACAAGCTCAATAGTAAAAGTACAAGTACAACTGGAAATACAATACAATTGAAGAAAGAGAAAGATAGCTACTGGGTCATCCTCTGAGGTTCCTACTTGAAGGGTAGGTACAGATCGCCTCCTAAGCACTCCACGTCCGCCCATCTCCTATGCGTACCGACATGCCGTATGGTCCACCTCTGGGTACCATCCAGTCCTAGTACCCTCAGCCCTGATCAGTGCTGTCCGTCATCTGCACCAAACACAATAAGGTGTGGGTGAAGCCCGTGTAGTGGTGAGTATAATGATACTTAACAGGGACCCAGAGACCCTCAAGGTCTCACAAAATCCAAAAAGGATAAACCACAAAGCATGTAAACTAGTGACAACCCTTCTTAGGTATATAAACATACATATACCTAAGTTATCAAATATTACCCATCTCATTTATGAGGAAACACAAGGCCCAAATCCTTAGCCAAAGTACAACAGTTCGACGAAGGGAAGATTACCATGAAGGTAAGTACCACACAGGTACGCCACACAGAAGAATACCACAAAGGTAACACCACGAAGGTAATTACCACACAAGTATGCCACACAGAAGAATTCCATAAAGCTAAAGACTAAACTCACACCAGGTATAACTTAGGTACAGTAGTAGAGATGATTAGATGCAACTACTGAACCATCTTACTCTATTAAGAGGAAGACCCACGTAGGATCCTAGTACATCATCAGACCCACATAGGATCCTAGTACATCATCAGACCCACACAGGATCCTAGTACATCATCAGAACCACACAGGATCCTAGTACATCATCAGACCCACACAGGATCCTAGTATATCATCAGACCCACATAGGATCCTAGTACATCATCAGACCCACACAGGATTATAGTACATCATAAAACCCACATAGGATCCTATTACATCAACAGAACCACACAAGATCCTAGTAAATCATCAGACCCACACAGGATCCCTTTCTCATGTTACAACCAGCTATAGGGTTCCCGCACTAAGCTCTATTGTCTCTGGGAGGGTTCTCTCCTCAATACAATATTCAACAATCAAACTTCCACAAATTCCCACGAAGAATTATCCCAAAGGACTACCATGTTATAGGGGTCTCAATGCAATAGACAGTGCATCAAATGGATGCTCGGTCTATAATTTATTAGCCTTTTAGTCATGAGGGTCTAGTTGGATTCGTGATCAATCCAACCTGACCATACCCCAAATTTATCCAAATATCAAGTGGAGTATACCAAAAGGACCATATCGCTCCAAGGTTTCCGACACTATAGATGGTTCGTCAAATGGATGCCCGTAGCTCAATATATAGCTGAAAGAACATATAGGATCGAAACTGGTCCGGGTCCAGTCCGACCTGGTCAGATCGACCTAGCCTGACCCGACCTGGGCCAACCCGAGTCTGGCCCTTGGTCGGAGCCAACCCGTGGAATCCGACTCGGCCCGCTGGGTCTGGCGCAGCCCGCTGGGTCTGGCCCGGCCCGCGCTGGGCGGCCCGACCTGGCCACATGTGAGGGGGAGTCAGGCACCCCCCGCCCTCAATCACCTAATGGCCGAAGCCGTTCGGTCGCTAGGAAGCACACAAGACCCACCATGGGTCCCACTCGGTATAGCTCGGCCAGCCGAAATAGCTGGCCCCTTTCTCCTCCCGGCGGCGCATCGTGCGCTGCCCCTCTGTGACCGGTTGAACACCGGACACCTTCCACCATCCACCATGGAAAGGTGGGCCGTGGCCACTTTCTCCGACTGCGCGGTCGCGCGCCACGCCTACGCCAGTGGCCGGCTTGGCCGGTCGCCCTCCCTTCGCCGCTGTGACACAAATCCATGACCCTTGCTCTCCAGGAAGTGCAGACGCGTGCCTCCGCCCCTATCGTGCGGTCGGCCTCAACCGGCCACCACCCTTATTCCACCACGGCCGATGAGCCACAACCCTTCTCTAGTAGTGTGATTTCCCCACCGCCGTCTTCGCGGCTAGCCGTGGTGCTGGCCACCTTTACTGAGACCCACTATTGTTGGTTGCCGTCCTCCTCCATCACAAATAACACACCAAGAACCACAAAGATTTTTGCGGTGAGGTTGGGCCATGTTCGTTTGGCCCGCACCCTCCGCATTAGAGTGGTAGAAAGAGGATCAAGGGAGGTGATTCAACGTGAGAGAAAAATTAATTATGATCAATCTAAAACACACCCCTAGCTCAAAGGTTTGTTGACGTCGGTGAGGAGGTAAGGACAAATGTCGACTTGTTGTCATTGAAGACGTTCCTCATTGGAGAGCGTGTTCTTCATTGGAAAGCGTGTTCTTCGTTGGGGGATGAGTTTGTCCAAGATCTCTCTCCAAGCCTCCCTTTCGCCAATGATTTCTCCCCCGCAAATGAGGAGCCAATCCAAATAAAAGATGTTTATCAATTTTAATTTGTTGGCACATATGGAGTTGGGATAATTAATTAATTAATTGATGTGGCATAATTAAAGTGGAGGGAGTCCAAGAGTTACATCTCATTAAAGGGGGAGTTTAGGGGTAGGGTGGTCCCCACATTTGAATTCAAATTGTGAGTTTTTAGTTTGGTTGGTCCCCACCCCCATAACCCCAAAGAAGGTTACAAGAAAAATAAAAATGTTAAATATTTTTATTTTTTTTCTATTCCTCCATGAAAAAGTGGAAAACTAACTTCTACCCTTAACCTACTACGGTTGAGGTGAATGTCTCCTTAAGAGAATATCGGTGCTGCAAGTTCAATGGTGCCCTCATATTTCAATTCCGAGCACCGGTTAAAAAGTTACAAAAACCTGCTCACATGTTTGCTGAACATACCCGAAAAAAAGTTCAGAAATTCATTCTAGGCACACCAGGCCTTGGAATCACCCGCCGTAAATTTTCACAAACTCGTAATATTTCATATAGTTAAAAAAAATACATGGAAAATTCGGGTATTTACATCGAACTTGTGTGTTTTTAATTGGGGAAATTTTATTACAAAGGGTTGATAAATCTCCATATGTAATTGCATATTCCTCTCATAACCTTGACCCTACCTAGGTAAACTACCCAACCATTGAAAAATAAATCTTTTATATTGTGTTTTCCTTGGAAAAATTCTTCTTATATATTCTTGGGTCAAAAGAAATTGTATTTTCTAATCATGTTTCCCTTCATTTTATCCTTAAGAAACCCGAAGCTAAACCTTACCACATTCGGTGGATTCACCTACTCCGGGAGTTTCACCTTGAGATTTAATATAATATAGGAGTGGAAAATGTGGTTTCTGGCCACATTAGCAATATTTCCCCACAATTGGACCACCAAGTTGACTCATTCCTCCCCATTGGATATTTTTTTCCTCATGATAACCTTTGTGATTTTGTGGACCTTACCCCTTGGTATACGAACATTGTGAATTTTATAGAAGCATCTTAAGTTCCCACTAATTTAAAAACATCTCAATACCAGAGAATTAATCATTATTCATGATGGTATATTTGGGATGAACCATATTTTTGGAGAATTTTTAGTGACCAAGTTTTTTGTCGGTGTGTCCCTGACCATGATTTCACCTATATTTTGAGCTTCTACCACACTTTGTCTTATGGGGAAACTTTTTCTCTCAACGTATATCTTGAAAGGTCATCGACCTAGGAATTTATTGGCCAAAATTGTATAGAGACTCCCATCGGATTTGTAAGTCATGCAAATGATGTCAATTCATAGGGAATATCTCCAAGAGGAATGAAATGCCCCACAACCCATGCTATTTTGTGAAATCTTCAATGCATAAAGAATTTAATTCATAAGGCCTTTTACAAATTAATTTGGCTTCGTGTACATCTTACTAGCTGTTGAATACATCTCTAAATGGGTGGAAGAAAAGGATATTATGATCGATGAGTGTTGAGTGGTTATTGATTTTGTGAGGTCCTAGATTTTCAGTTGGTTTAGTTTTCCCAGATTCATCATTAGTGATCAAGCTTCACATTTTTTAAATCTCAACATGAAAAATTTATTCATAAGTATGGGGTTGTTCATAAATTCTCCACTTCTTATCATCCCCAAACTAATGGAAAATCAAAAATCTCAAATTGGGAAGCTAAGAGAATCTTGGACAAAATGTTACAACTCAATAGGAAAGATTGGAGTTTGCACTTAGACGATACACTTTGGGCATGCCGTACAACTTTAAAAAACCCAATCAAAATGTCACTATTTATTATTATGTTTGTAAAGGCTTTTAAACTCCTGATGTAGGTAGATCACCATGTATATTGGGCTCTTAAACAATGTAATATAAAAATTTTAGATACATATGAGCATAGGAAGTTGCAGATTCAGGTTTGGAATAAATTTAGCATGATGCATACGAGAACTCCCAAATCTATAAATATAAGACAAAGTCTATCCATGATGATATGTTTCATCAATGTAAGTTTCATATTGGTGAGAAATTCCTCATGTAAAATTCTAGGCTAAAGCTCCACCTATATAAGCTTCGTTCTTGACTGTAATTAATGATTCCCCTTTTGGTGAAATATCTTATTGTAATGAGTAGAGTGTACGAAGCATTAACTTCAATGGTAAGATACTTTAAAACTTTTATGAGGATTTTAAAAAGCACGTGGTGGAGGAAATCCATCTCCAAGAAGCAACATACCAATGAAAACCAATAGGATTTATCCTTACTTTCCAAATTTTATTTTATTATAGTGAGGACACTGCACACTCTAGGTGTGTGTGTATGTGTGGAGGGGGGGGGGGGGGGTGGGGGTGGGGGTGGGTTGGTGGGTAAATTCATTATTTCCTTAGTATTTTCATCATCTTTATTCTTTATTTTATTTTTCACTTGAGCTATTATATTTTTACTTTTACTCACCTTGTTGAGTTTATTATAATTTTCACCATCTTTCTTCTTTCTTCACCTTTTCATATAATGAATATTATTTTTTCCTCCCCCCTCTTATGCTCACCAATTCATGGAAATTATTAATAATTCATGTTAAAATTCATGGTTACATGTTGTTTTAACATTTAATGTAAATTTATCTCAATTATGGATTATGAATTTAAGAATGAATTTAACATTAGGGTGTGTTTTTTAGTAAATTGGTTTTTTGTCGATGATATAAGTGTTTGTATCTCTATGAAATTTTTTAGATGGATGATACCCTTTGTGTGAGTAGTTTATGGGAAAATTGTATCACTTAATATCTCCACACATCTTTTCACCCAACTATGAAGTATGTATATTTGATACTTAATAAAAGGTAAAAATAAGTTAATATAATATTTATCATATTTCTAAAATGATTTTTATATAAATTCATTCCTTATCCGATCTATTTCATTACTATACCAGATTGACCTATGCGTGTGTATCTATTATCTGACTATTGTACGCCCTCAAAATAAATAAATAAATAAATAACCCAAAAAAATAAATAATTAGGGGAGTGATGAAATGTAAAAAATATGGGTATATCTAGGTTTGGATATTAAGGTTTGAATTTTAGGAATTCTTAAGTGAGTGGGTCATTAAATTTAATTTTAAAGGATATAGGACATGTTTGGTGGAAAGAATCGGTTAAGCATATATTTTTTAAAATAACCAATATTTACTAGATAGAAAGTGGAAATAATAACATGAAATGTATTTCAGAAACACATGTGTATATTTAAAAGCATGGATGAATTTTGATTTTCTTTATCATATTGGTATCATACATCTCCTTAAATTTCTTTCTAATACAATTTATGTGACATCTTTTTCCATGATCACTGGGAATAACTCCTAGGTGTTGTTTTTTATTTGATCACATTTATATAATGAATTAAAATATCATTAAGTGTTAAATATTTATGAAGTTTTGAATATCTACATGCATCATTTTTTTTTGGAAATGCAACTTTTACCAGGAGTGAAAATGTTTAGGTGTGGTGGTGTGATTATGTAGCGATTCACTATTCATTTCCATCCTTACACCACTGTATCAAAATAGTTTTGTATTGAGAATTAAAAACATTATAAAAAATTTTACTTCATGTTTGATTCAATAATTTAATTTTTATAATTTTTAAAAATGGAAATTTCACTTGTTTTGATGATTACATTGTAGGTGGAGGTGATTTGCAGAGCCTGTGATGGAATTCAAGAAAAATGGGCCCAAACTACGCAAGAACACAAGCTTACATGTGGAATTAAATATTTATTATAGATAAAACATGCATCAAATTCAGATTAAAATTGGTGAAAAAATGTAAAACTATGTGGGATATATTTCTATAGAAGACAATGGATCACAATTCATCAATTTAGACGCCCAAAATAGGCCTATAATGTAAAGCAATTCTGGGTGAGGTAGACTGGACCAACATTCTGTATTTAGGACATAAATCAGACCTTGGATATCCAGTTAGAATGATTCCACCTAAATTGGATAGATAACTATAATTCCCACCTCTAAACTGAATTTAAATACAATTTAACTTATTTGTTTCAGTCAACTAGCCAAATAAACTTGGTAGAAAAAATGTCATGAAAAACTCACCTACACCCATAGACCATTGAATTTATTGAATCCAACTTGCCAAATTTCTCTTTAAAAGCACCACATGGATCATTTTAAATGTTTTAACAACAAGGGTTAAGGGTGAGCCTAAATGTAGTTCTTTATTCATCTATTTTTATCCAATTCTATATTATGTACTTCTAAACCTCTTAGTGATCAATTTTTTTTGGGGGGGTGTTCCTTGTTGTAATCTTAAGATCTATGCTTTTAGTATTTGGAAGTTAATTGAAATTATATTTTTTTTGTATATTATTATTCATTTGTACCTTTTTATTCTATGTTTATTATGGAATGATCAAATACAAATAAAAAGAACAAGAATCCTCATTCTTTCATGCATAACTCAGATATTATGTTGATTTGAGCATGTGCATCTCTTTTCTCACCCCTTCCCTTTAATGAGTGTGCATATGGATTATGTAGGTTGATAAAATATAGAAGCTTAAACCCATGGATATTCATGATCTTGTATTTTGGAAAATTATATCATCAACACAAAACTGTTCATCTTATCACGTTATTGATGTGATGTATTGATTGAGTTTGGTTCTTACATTGAAACAATTTTGTTGATTTTGAGTAGTATCCAGTAATCAACATCATTGATAAATCAAATCCTAGGTGTTAGACTAGTAAGAAATCACATACCATACTAGTTTCAGTGTTTATAAATCAAGTAATCAATGATCTTTCCCACTTCCCTTGATAACGATGATGAATGATCATCAAAGGAAACTCACTTAGGTTGATCGTGATTTCTATAACTTATTTATCTCACTTAGTAATATATATTAAATTTCTATTTTAAAATCATAAAACCCCCAAAATCTTAATCCCATTATATATTTCATAGAAAAATAATCAAACCCATTTTTTAAATTAATGATCTAAGGCTCCGTTGAGAGATGACTTAGGGTTTCTACTGTACTATAGAAATTATAGTTAAAAAAACAATATTTAATTTGATGCACTTGATAATGAAATTAGGTACCACCTCATGTACTAGGACTTGTATAAAATCCTCATCACTCATCAGATCATCCTTATGATCTCATAGTGGGATCCTGACTGGATATCTTCACAGAGGCATCCTAAAATAAACAAGATACACCACAGTCAGTGAGTATATCTGTGGTGATGACTCATGAAGGAGATGAAAACCCCAACCGATTCCTGTATGATTCATGTAACAATGATTCCCCCATAACTAGATCCTACATGTACCGAGTCAACAGGCAGGGTGTTAGAGTCTTAGTGTATGGATAAATCGGTTGTTACACCAACTCTGGAGTCCCTATCCTGAAATCCAAAATCAAAACACCTTAACACTATTACCATAAATACCAAATCAATCCCACTACTAGAAAAAAATCTAAAATTTTGTCCAATAATGAACACGCTCTGATACCACTATATCAAAACTTGAACCACTAGGTCCCACCTATCTGGTGTTGAGTTGAGTGTCACAACCCCAAGCCTTCCTTCAATAGGCCAGGCACTAGCGGCAAGTACTAAGTAGGAATATCTCACACATGGGAGGCCCTAGACTAAGTACCCCCACAAATCTTCAAGTCCATAAAATGTTGAGAAATTAAAAACAACTGATTCCATAAATTCATGCAAAACCTACCCCACATCAGAGAATGGCCCAAATATTATAAATAGATAAAGGGTCCAAATACAAGACCACCCAAAAATTGTAAAGAGTCAAACATGATAAAAAATAGGGTAATGATATCAAATTCAACGTTGGTAAAAACCTCATTTTTTCTATCCCAAAACTATGCTTCACCTACTCTCGATCCTCCTATGATTCTATTAAAAAGGTCTTTCATCTACATAAGACATGTCACATATAGGAAAATCCCATGAATGGGTGAGTATAACAATACCCAGTATGAAACCCAAAAATAACCAAACATAATACATCAAGAGTAGTCAGCTTATACATCCATAGTTATGTCAATCCAGATATGAGACATAAAGATAATCGAGAATAAAAACCCAGATATAACCATAACAGACTATCAGTCTCAAGTTGGTCTTATCCATACTGCCAACCAGAGGATACTGCTCAAGGATTCAAGGAAAAACTTATTTTGGGAGAGCCTACTCCATGAGCTGTGCTATCACTGACGACACTCATTCAAGTGGTTGGATCATCTGGCCTTGCTAATAAGAAGCCACTGGATCCCTGAAGATCTTTCCATCTTGGTAGGGGATCACAGCCAAGGCCACTAGGGAACACAAAAAACCATACTAGATCAGCTTTCTAGACAAGGGATCGAAACCCTATATATGGTGGTCACATTGATACCATGAACCCTACCTAGAAAAGATAGAGGATTATACCCTGGTCCCATCGGGGGATACACTAAACTCTATCCAAAATTGAACCCATAAAGGGGATCTAAATCCTATTCCAAGGATGTAATACTGCATTGTACCCTTATAGGAATGGACTAATAAAATTCAATCAACTAGAACCAGTCTAAACTAAAGAAATTAAGGGCTCTAAACACCCTCAAAGGGAGTACATGACGTGTACTAAGGGTACATGATGTTTCTTTCCAACCCATGGTTTGACTGTTTCTTGGTATTTCACAAAATAAGTAAACCTCCAAATACACGCTGTTTTCTCTCTAGGTACATAATGTGTAGATATTGGGCTAGAGATCAGTGTGCAGCCAGCCCATTCCCATGTACTGCGAGTTGTGCCCGTGTATATGTGGTTGTTCCCATGTACTTGGAAGTGTCCAAGTACATGGATCCACTCGTGTACACTTGGTCATATATGAGTACATGAATATAACCATATACTCTAGCCTATATATGTAATTGTCCATGTTCTTTCTTGTGTACTCCCAGAGCACATACTAAACCACCATCCATGGGACACATGATGTGTAACACATGTCACATGACCTATGATATTTTTCTTTATATGGAATCCCAAGTGCTATAACTAGGGCCCCACATGACGTGTATCTCTAGATTACATTTCTTATAATGTGGGATTTTACAGATCATATGAAACCATAATTTTTTTTCCTATTTTACCACTACTACCACCGATTCATCTGAGAAATGTGGATCTAGGGTTAGCTGACCCTTTGCGTTATTGATCACCAGAATTTGGGCTTGGATCTATTCAAAAAATTCTTTATCAAGACACACCGTAACTATATGTCAGAAATGTGAAGAATAAGAATTTTATATCCAATCCCATTCCTCCTATAATTTCCCACTATTTCCATTACACCTCGATCATTCCCTCAATCCCGAACCACACCCACGATATTGATCCGTTGTGCAGAAGAACAATCATGCAATGATCAAATACTAGGTATCCATCGAACCGAAGACCAAAGAATTTAAAATGATGAACATACAAAGAAATGGGGGAGAAATGAACAAAACAAAAAATGAGGAATGAACCCTAGTCATTGTTTGGGTTGTCCTGTATTCATTTCTATTTTAAAAATAAACAAAGATAATTAATCGAGCAAATAATAAATCCCCAAATCCCATGTAAAAGAAATTATACCCACAACACGATCGAATCAAAAATAAATATGTTGATTGATTTGATTTTTATTCATCATGGAATAAATAAAAATGGAATAAATACACATATAATAAAATCATACCTTAGGTTGGATTGATCTCTAATGAATAACAGTTTCACGATGATATCTCTAGTGAAATCCACAACCTCCATTGGTGTAACAATCGTCAATCACGATCTTGATCTTTCATCATTCTCTAAGCCTTCCTCCAATTCTCTTTATCAATTCTCAGAGATATGTATCTAACCTTGGGAGTTGGTCATAATAGTTTATTTTTAGATAATATTTAGGTCCCTTCCTGAACACATAAATAAATAAATAAATAAATTTATGTATTTATTATTTGAGCCTGTGGAATTGTTTTTCAAAAACTTGATGCCAATATAGTTTATCTCATTCCTAGAGTGAAAACCATGATCCAAACTAAAAAAAGGTCACATATTTTCAATTAAAGACTCCATTCAAGAGTTATTACACTTTTTATGAAGACTTTGAGTGTGTATTATTAATATATTTAATATTTTTAAAATATCAAAACCAGGCTTAATGGGACTTGAAATCTCACGTTTTCATAAAAACTGGATCTAAAAATATTACTAGATATATTTCAATTCTTTACATGGAAAAAAAATATATTTTACAATCATAAAAATAAGTAGAAAAAATAAAGAGAGGCTAGAAACTCATACCCCACTTCTTGGGTTATCTCTTTTGTGAAGGGAATTAAACCTTTGAGAGAAGGTATTTTGAGAAGAAAATAACATACTTAAGGTGTTTAAGAGTTTTTATGATAGTTTTGGGTAGATTTTGTGTTGAAATTAAGTACTTTTGGTATGAGGTGTAGTGAGTAGAGTTTTTCCCCTTTTATAATTGAAGAAGAGTTACATTTTTTATAAATACCCAAAACTTTTCAATAATGAGAAGTCAATGTAATGTCTCGACCCCAGTTACCCAGAGTTGGTGAATTATTTTAATACATTGGCATGATTACAAGGAATCAAGTCCCGAAGGACCAATTGGTTTAGTAGTCTTGGAAAATAGATTACATATATGAATGTTACATTACATTTTATAACATACAAAACAACATAAATAATCCTTTATGAACGCCATTATTCCCCTGTCTTAACCCTAAATATCAATCAAAATACACTTCTTGGAATCCTGGAAAAAATAAAACATAGAAAGGGATGAGCTCAAATGCTTAGTAAGGATAAAAATACAGCTGAAACTTTCATAAATAAGCACAAACATTTTAGGCAATGTATAAATAAAACAAAATCCTTTTAAACATGAACTTCAGCATAATATGGAAAAAATAAAATGAAGTAATTCCATTTACTTATTCACATAGATATTCTACTAGTCGAATAATCACATGAAATATCACTAACCACTTTCATAATGATGGAATGCATAATGCCAAACTATCAAAACCACATAGTCAAGGCCTTGTGCCAAGACTACAAATAAGATTTTGTCAAGGCCTTGTGCCAAGACACTAGTTTGTCTCATGAGACCTACCGATTCATCGAGGAGCTATAGAGGGATCCACCCATCACTTACTAAGTCTAATGAATTCCTCATATGAACAAGTTTAAACATAACATAAACATTCGTATTAAAACTAGAATATGAAATGTCAATACTTTCTCCATAAACCATGAATGGTATAAAAGTAACACATCCACAGTCAAACATATCACAAAATATTCAATAAAATATGAAAGTTTTGTATCATAATAAATCAACTTCAAATAAGATTAAAATGCATCAAAGGATTTTTACATAGATGAAATCAAAACTATTTGAGAGAAATATATATTTTTTGAAATCATTGAAAAGTCACACATTTATAAAGGAAGTAATTTAAAAGAGATTTTTGAATCAAAGTGTCCCATACCACTTTGAAACTTTTGGAAAGAAATATCAAAATAAAACATTTACATTGAAAATATTCTTATAATATTTTAAGGGAAGCTTCGACGATTTTATAACGGCGAAAAATAGCTGCACCCGCTGTATAAGTTAAAAAAAGACATTCTTACCTTAATTTTATCAAAAAGGTTAAAAGGACCTTGTTTGGAAAACAACGGAAAGATTCCTTTATAAAAATATTATTAAAAGTCAAACAAGGGTATAAATGATTTTAACCCATAGTCTGAAAAATAGTAAGAATGATTTGAAATATGTTTTTAAGAAACATGGATGTAGATGATAAAGAGGTCCTAGTATATAATTACGTATAAACAACCTCAGATAATGAAGAGATTGTGAAATAAACCTTTACCAATTTGGTAACTTATGAAACATACACCCCATGAAAGAGGTATCATACAATAAATATGTAAATACAAATAAATTAAAGTTTATTACACAAATAATACAATTATGGACAGTACATACATCACACAAAAGGTAATAGTGGTAATATGGCACGAATCTCACGGGAATAAGGAGTGAGATGAAAACCCCTTACCTTGCACTTTCCTTTAGTCGAGGGTACGTTTAACCTCATGTATGGAGACTATAGTATGTTATTAAATTATACCAGAACCATATTAATATTTATGATATCATAAATTATTCATTTTTGACTTTATACTACCCATTTAATAATAATTTCCATGTTATATTAATATTTTGGGTAATAATCGCTTTCGTCATCGTACATGTTTTAACTTGTTAATCTTGATTGTATAACTTAGATCATGATTTAAATACTTCCAGAATATAAAACATGATTTATATATCATATATATTTAGAATATAAATATGTATAATAGACATATATATGAATTGGAAAATACCATTTATGGAGACAGTAGTCCGTACGCATGTATAAACGCTGTTTCTGTTTTCATATAGTATTGAACGGAAGTAAGTGAATAAGATATATGTAAGTACATAAATACTTATATATATATATATATATATATATATATATATCTCTAGTATCATTATTATTTCATATATTACATACTTATTAGTAATATATTTTTTTATAATTGTCGATGAATGGTGACCTAGGAAATGAATCTCATCGCGTCGTGAAGACGGTAATCCGTACGTGCGCATGAGTGAAAATATCATTATTTTGATATTAAAATAATAAAATTGGATGGTATATCATATATAAATAATCATTATCATGTTATATTTATTATTTACATCAAATACACAGCATTATTATACCCATCAAAATAATAATGTATTGAATAACAATTACACCATGACGTGGAGACGGTAAGCCATATGTACGCACGTATGGTGACATGTCATTAAAATGGTGGATAGAATAAATAATTTGGTTGTACCATAATTATAATAACATCACAGTATATAGAAGATACTAGATTTATTATTTTAGAATGGAAACAACAAAGAAAAATGAAGTGGAAGAATAAAGGAACTTGAAAGAGGGTGGTGAAATCATTACCTCTTCTTCGGGTTCTTCCTTTTGATTTGATCAAAAGGGATCCTTAGGTTGTATTTATGATAAAATTAAGGCATCTAGGTTGAAGGTAGAATAGTTTAGAGGATAATTGGGCAGGGTTTGGCTGAACCAAATGGCCTTGAAGGTATGAATAATTGGTTAGAAGTGGTGTCCTTTTATAAGGGGGAGGAGGGGCTCTTTAAGAAAAACTTAAAGTATTAATTTATAATAAATTCATATTCGGTTTATAATGGATCCAAAATGGATTATTCAAAGTCTAAGGTGGTTATGGGCCGAAATCATATCATACAATAGATTTTATATAGGTTTGGGTCACTATATTAACCTTATCATTTATATTTAACTCTTAGTTAAATAGTTTGACATTTACCATGTCACTTTGTATTTTTATATTATATGGTTAATAAAATTAATATATATTTCCAAGAGACCCCCAAGTGGTCCATTAATGATAAAAATATAATTATATAAGTCCTATGATAAAACCTTAGATTTTTAGGAATAGAATATCAATTAATAATATAATATTTTTTTTAAAAACTCATTTATGTCAATTTTGACAATATTTAATAATTATTTTTTTTAAAGTCTTAACAACTTTATTAATTCAAACCAAATTCATTTATGAAATCCTAACATGTCATATTAACCTATAAAATTCGTGTATTTCATCAAAACATTCAAATTATATTTATTGTAACATTTATAATACTAATTATTTGATTCTTTCATTAATAAGGAAAATACTGCATCATTATTGTGTCATAAATAAATTTAATTATTAAATGTCTAAAAATTATAAATAAAATATCATTATGTATGAAATATTTTTATCTTTCTAATAAATATTTATATTTAAAAATATAACATATATAACCCTATGTAAAAATTGTTTCGCTAAAAGATATATGCTTATGTCATTTTTGTAATTACTTTAACTTTATTAATATAAAGTGTCATTATCACTTACAAGTGGATCCATGGGGTCCCAAAATCGACCCAAAGATGACCATGGTCGTAAATTTATCAACCAATAGGGTTAGGACACGTTTTAGGGTAATTTAGTATTATTATAATATTATTTTTACCCTTATTTACCGGATTTACCCTTTAACCATGGTAAATAAAATATTTAACGAAGTAATTATTCAAAATGTCTAAAAATAAAATTTATCTATTTATACAATTTGTACCTCATGATTCTAAATATGGAATTAATATTTATAAATTCAAAACATAGAATTTTCAGAAATTAATTTAAAATTAATTCCCTTCATTGAAACAAAAAGCGTGTTTTTAACAAATAATCACTATCAAAAGATTGACACTTTCTTATGTCCAGTTTAAATATGAAATTATGTACAAGGACCAACATTGGATTAAATGGTAAAATTATAATCTAATTAAACTTTAAAATCACTCAAATTCATAATTTATCACTATTAATTATTTCAATTAAAAAATTTGTTTTTAATTAAAATTTAGTAATTTTCACTATTCATCAAAATATGAAAGTTATCAGAAAAGTACCAAAATTTCACCCTAAGATAATTTAGATATTCCGAATCCAAAATAAAGTCTATTTTACCAAATTCAAAATATAAAAGTTGCATTTATTAATTTAAAATTAATTCCCACTCTCAAAACCAAAAGGCGTATTTTTAAGAAATAGTAACTATCAAAAGTTTGACACTTGTTTATGTCTAATTTCAAAGTGAAATTACTTACAATGACCATCATTGGATTAAATGGTAAAAATATAATATATTTATACTTATAAACCATTAAAATTTATAATTTAACAATATAAATTATTTTGATTAAAAAAGTTGTTTTAAGTTAAAATATAGTATTTTTCACTATTCACCAAAATTTGAAAGTTATCAGAAAAGCATCAAAACTTTCTTGAAACTAAATTATTATGTCCCAATTCTAAAGAAGAAGTTTATTTTGTCAAATTGAATATATAAAAGTTTCAAATATTGGATTTAAAAAGGCTTCACCATTAAAAGGCGGTAAAATTGCATTTTTTTGAAAAATACTTCTTTTATCTGAAAAAATGTATTTTTCTTAAATTATGTCTAAGAAACTCATAATGTGGATTCTAAAATTATAATGATTATATAATGTTCAAATTTCAGTTAATACTATTCATAACCGCTTTTGAACGACTTGTTTGGTAATCTTGTGGTGCGCTTGAACTCGGTGTTGCGTGTAGTGCAAGTTATTGAATTACTTTGAATAAATAACATACTATGAATTATTGGGGTGTTACATTCTTCCTCCTTTAATAAATTGCGTCCTTAAAATTTGATATTGTTTTTCGAAAATAAAAGGTTGAAAATAGAAAATACCTTTATGGGAAAACCCACATTAGAAATTGGGTTAACAAAATTTAGTCTTAATAAGAGGAAACATGGAATGAAAAAGTCACCACCAAATTATGATCTCGATTAGGAGAACATTGGTGGCAATTAGAGACACATAATTAGAGGAAAAACGTAAATATTTATAGGGAGTTATTGAGGTCATCAATCACAAACAATTGTAGAATTGAGGGCCTCAAAGCCATCAATCTATGATGATTTAAAATATCATTGGTTCCACAAAACATGAGGTATTAAGATAACACATATTTAGTTTTAATATCCCTTACCTAAAGTTTAAGAATTAATTTATTCATAGAATAAGAGAAGAAGAAAAATATATACTTGACAAGTAGAGTCCCATCCTTTAACTAATTTCTACCACAAACTCATCTTTCACTCTAAAAGATAATAGAACTTAAAAATAATATTCTATTTATCCTATTCGTATAGGATTCAAAAAAAAAAAGAATTTATAATTCATCTACTAGATTTTTTTTAAAAAAAATACTACATTATTCAATCCAGGACATCACGTGGTCCAGTGGTAGGTGATACACCCTTATCGCCCTTCAGTTGCAAGTTCAAGTCTCACGGCCTTGCCGGATGTGATAGGTTGCTGCCCGACCTCCGAGTTGTCCTTTTATGGAAATCCAAAAATAAACTCAAACTAGAATTATCCAAAATACTTCTATCCAAAATCATAGTCCAAAATTTATAAGGAAGGTAAACACATTGAAGATCCTGTTTTCCGCGTAATAACATGTGAACACCTTCATCATGTATTCTTTTAAAACACTGAAACATCCTAAATTACTGTAAAACCTTATTGATTACATTCATGATCCCTTATTCCTTATAGAATACAGGATATACTTCTCCTATCCAAAAATGTTGTAAAATTCAACAATGATGGAATATACAAATCATTAATTAGTTTCAAGGTTATCAAGAATATCCAATATAATTTATCAAAACCAATCATGTGTTATTCCAAAATCACTACCTCAGTATCAGAACCATATTATGGTTTATCTTTCTCTCAACCATATATTTTCCAAAAATTTAACCTGCTATTGAGTCACTTTTCTTGGTTCCACACAATCTCAAGTCCTTAATGAAATAGTACTGTAGTACAATCCTTATATACTCTATAATTATTATAACTAGTACATTGTTGATACAACACTCAAATGACATAATTATCTAATAACAACATAAGAACTCTAATCATTCCTCATCATCTGTGGTAGTATCATAACTTGATTATTATCCAATAGCATCATTTGGGGCATACTCTGATGATTTGGACATTAGTTCGCGTAGTGTACCAACTCCTTGCAGATGAAGCATTGTATATTTGAAACCTTTTTGTTACCCTTGCAGTCACGTAAATGGTGTGCTTTTTCTCCACACTTATAACAAACTTCCATTCCCTTCCGGAAAGTTCCAGGGTGTTTCTTCCCACAATTATCACATATGTGAAAATTCTCCTTTTCCCTTTCCCTTTATCCATCTTTCTCTCTTCCATCCTTTTCTTCTCTTGCTTCCCTTCAAAGCCATAGGACTCAGAGAATTATTTACTTATCTTATTAACACATGATAATATTTCTTCATATGTTGAGAATATATGGGAAACTATTTCTCTTATAAATTTTGGATTAATATTGTGAAAGATATGATCCTTATTACTCTTTGGATCATACGTATTTCTGGAGTTCACATTCCTTCTACTGGGCACCATTTCTATACAATAGAATAAACTAGGTCAGTTTATGAATTGCAATGAATAATTCCAGACCTGTAAAATACCTAACATAAATTGAATGGTTTATGGATATAATCCATTATCATAAAGATGGTTTCATTGAGGAAGTATATACTCATAAACCCTTCATAATGATTTGTAAAGAAAATGAGAATTATCCTAAGCATATCCCCCGGGAGTGTCGTAACCAAGAGTGCAGCAAAGCCCATTGTCGTGCACCAGTTTCCATTCGAGTCTAGCTCAAAGCGGTGTTTTCGGGTTTTACCCCTACGTACATCTGTGCCAGAGCATCCTCTACCTGCTCGTATCTAGACAAGGATGTATTTGCTTTGAAAAATCACAAAATCTCTAAATTACCAAAATTCAAGGAATTTCTTCTATATTAACCCTCAAAGTCTATCTTAGGTCTATGTTCTCTAATCAATGTTTATCTAAATATAGATTCCAAGGTTATTGCTAAACTTCCTCTGATACCAACTATAACGCCCCGACCCCAGTTACCCAGAGTCGGTGCATTATTTTAATACATTGGCATGATTACAAGGAATCAAGTCCCAAATGACCGATCAGTTTAGAAGTCTTGGAAAATAGATTACATACATGAATGTTAAATTACACTTTATAACATACAAAACAACATAAATAATTCTTTATGAAATCCATTATTCCCTTGTCTTAACCCTGCATATCAATCACAATACACTTCTTGGAATCCTGGGAAAAATAAAACATAGAAAGGGGTGAGCTAAGATGCTCAGTAAGGATAAAAATATAGCAAAAACTTTCATAAATAAGCATAAACATTTAAGGCAATGTATAACTAAAACAAAAGTCTTTTAAACTTGAACTTCAACATAATATGGAAAACATAAAATGATGTAATGCCATTTAATTATTCACATGGATATTCTACTAGTCGAATAATCACATAAAATATCACTAACCACTTTTATAATGATGGAATTCATAATTCCAGACTATCATAACCACATAGTGAATGCCTTGTGCCAAGACTAAAAATAAGATTTTGTCAAGGCTGTGTGCCAAGATACTAGTTTGTCTCATGAGACCTACCAATGCATCGATGAGCTATAGTGGGATCCACCCGTCACTTAATAAGTCCAATTCATTCCTCATATGAATAGGTTTAAATATAACATAAACATTCATATTAAAACTAGCATAAGAAATGTCAATAATTTCTCCATAAAGCATGAATTGTATAAAAATAAAACATCCACAGTCAAACATATCAAAAAACCTTCAATACAATATGGAAGTTTTGTATCATAATAAATCAACTTAAAATAAGCTTAAAATCCATCAAATGATGTTGACATAGATGAAATAAAAACTATTTGAGAGAAATATCTCTTTTTTTGAAATCATTTAAAAGTCACACATTTATAAAGGAAGTAATTTAAAAGAGTTTTTTGAATCAAAGTGTCCCATACAACTTTGAAACTTTTGAAAAGAAATATCATTTCAAAACATTCAGGTACATATAAATAAATCCTTAAAATCATTTTGAAAACATGGAAATTAATTAAAAATATTTAGAAAGATAAATCTTTAAAACATTTAAATTCTGATCTTAATAAAGAGTACCTTTCACAAATTCTTAAAATATTCATTTTGAAATCTTTTAAAAGTCACATAATTATAAAATAAAACATTTAATTTGAAAATATTCTTATAAGCTTGTAAGGGAAGCTTCAACGATTTTATAAGGGCGTAAAATAGCTGCACCCACTATATAAGTTAAAAAAAGACATTCTTACCTTAATTTTATCGAAAAGGTTAAAAGGACCTTGTTTGGATAATGACAGAAAGATTCCTTTATAAACATATTATAAAAAGTAAAAAAAGGGTATAAATGACTTTAACCCATAGTCTATAAAATAGTAAGAATGATTTGAAATACATTTTTAAGAAACATGGATGTGGATGATAAAGAGGTCCCAGTAGATAATTACGTATAAACAACCTCGGATAATAAAGAGATTGTGAAATAAACCCTTACCAATTTGGTAACTTACGAAACATACACCCCATGAAATAGGTATCATAAAATTAATATGTAAATACACATAAATTAAAGTGTATTACATAAAGAATAAAATTATGGGCAGTACATACACCACACAAAAGGTAATAGTGGCAATATGGCACGAATCTCACGGAAATAAGGAGTGAGATGAAAACCCCTTACCTTGCACTTTCCTTTAGTCGATGGTACGTTTAACCTCATGTATGAAGACTATAGTATGTTATTAAATTATACCAGAAACATATTAATATTTATGATATCATACATTATTCATTTATGAATTTATACTACCCATTTAATAATAAGTTCCATGTTATATTAATATTTCGGGTAATAATTGCTTTCTTTATCATACGTGTTACTCTTGATTGTACCACTTAGATCTTGATTTAAATAATTCCAGAATATAAAACATGATTTATATATCATATATATTTAGAATATAAATATGTATAATAGACATATATATTAAATGGAAAACACCGTTTATGGAGACGGTAGTCCGTACGTACGCATAAATGCTGTTTCCGTTTTCATATAGTATTGAACGAAAGTAAGTGAATAAGATATATGTAAGTACATAAATACTTATATATATAAATATATATATCTACAGTATCATTATTATGTCATATATTACATACTTATTAGTAATATATATTTTTATAATCATCGATGAATGGTGAACTTGGAAATGAATCTCATCACGTCGTGGAGACGATAATCCGTACGTACGCACGAGCGAAAATATCATTATTTTGATATTAAAATAATATAATTGGATTTTATATTATATATACATAATCCTTATCATGTAAAATTTATTATTTACATCAAATAAACAAAATTATTATACCTATCCAAATAATAATGTATTGAATAACAATTACACCACGAAGTGGAGACAGTAAGCCGTACATACACACGTATGGTGACATGTCATTCAAATGGTGGATAGAATAATGAATTTGGTTGTACCATAACTATAATAACATATAAGTATATATAATATACTGGAGTTATTATTTTATAATGGAAACAAAAAAGAAAAAGGAAGTGGAAGAAGAAAGGAACTTGAAAGAGGGTGGTGAAATCATTACCTCTTCTTCGGGTTCTTCCTTTTTATTTGATCAAAAGGGCTCCTTAGGCTGGCTTTATGATAAAAATAAGGCCTCTAGGTTGAAGGGAGGATAGTTTAGAGGATAATTGGGTAGGGTTTTCCGAACTAAAAGGCTTTGAAGGTATGAATAATTGGTTAAAATTGGTGTCATTTTATAAGGGGGAGGAGGGGCTCTTTAGGAAAAACTTAAAGTATTAGTTTATAATAAATTCATATTCGGCTTATAATGGCTCCAAAGTATATTATTCAAATTATAAGGTGGGTATGGGTCTAAATCATATCATCCAATATATTTTATACAGGTTTGGGTCACTATATTAACCTTATCATTTATATTTAACTCTTAGTTAAATAGTTTGACATTTACCATGTCACTTTGTATTTTTATATTATATGGTTAATAAAGTTACTATATACTTCTAAGAGACCCCCAAGTGGTCCATTAATGACACAAATATAATTATATAAGTCCTTTTGCTGAAACTTATATTTTTAGGAATAGAATATCAATTAATAATATAATATTTGTTTTAAAAACTCATTTATGTCAATTTTGACAATATTTAATAATTGATTTTTTTAAAGTCTTAAAAACTTTATTAATTAGAAAAAAATTAATTTAATAAATACTAACATGTAATATTAACCAATAAAATTATTTTATGGAATCAAAACATTAAAATTTTATTTATTGTAATATTTATAATACTAATTATTTGATTCTTTCATTAATAAGAAAAATAGTGCATCATATTGTGTCATAAATAAATTTAATTATTCAATGTCTAAAAATTATAAATAAAATACCATTATGTAGGAATTTTTTTTAGCTTTATAATTAATATTTATAGTAGAAAATATAACATATATAACCCTATGTAAAAATTGTTTTGCTGAAATATATATGCTTATGTCATTTTTGTATTTACTTTAACTTTATTAAAATAAAGTGTCATTATCACTTACAAGTGGATCCATGGGGTCCCAAAATTAACCAAAATATTCCCATGGTCGGAAATGTATCAACCAATAGGTTTAGGACATGTTTTAGGGTAATTTACTTTTATTATAATATTATTTTTTACCCTTATTTATCGGATTTACCCTTTAACCATGGTAAATAAAATATTTACCGAAGTAATTATTTAAAATGTCTAAAAATAAAAGTTATCTGTTTAAAAAATTTAGACCTCCTGATTCTAAATATGGAATCCATTTTTATAAATTCAAAACACATAAGTGGCAGAAATTAATTTAAAATTAATTCCCTTTGTCGAAACAAAAAGCGTGTTTTTAACAAATAATAACTATCAAAAGATTGACACTTTCTTATGTCTAGTTTAAATATGAAATTATGTCCAATGATCAAATTTGGATTAAATGGTAAAATTATAATCTAATTATACTTTAAATTCACTCATATTCATAATTTATCACTATTAATTATTTCAATTAAAAAAGTTGTTTTTAATTAAAATTTAGTAATTTTCACTATTCATCAAAAGATGAAAGTTATCAGAAAAGTACCACAATTTCACCCTAAGATAATTTTGATATTCCGAATCCAAAAATAAATTCTATTTTACCAAATTCAAAACATAAAAGTTGCATTTTTTCATTTAAAATTAATTCCCGCAGTCAAAACCAAAAGGCGTATTTTTAAGAAATAATATCTATCAAAAGTTTGACACTTGTTTATGTCCAATTTCAAAGTGAAATTACTTACAATAACCATAATTTGATTAAATGGTAAAAATATAATCTATTTATTCTTCCAAACCATTAAAATGTATAATTTAATAATATAAATTATTTTTATTAAAAAATTTGTTTTCAGTTAAAATATAGTATTTTTCACTATTCACCCAAATATGAAAGTTATCAGAAAAACACCAAAACTTTATTGAAACTAAATTCTTATGTCCCTATTATAAATAATAAGTTTATTTTTTAAAATTTAATATATAAAAGTTTCAAATATTGGATTTAAAAAAGCTTCTCCATTAAAAGGCAGTAAAATTGCATTTTTTTGAAAAATACTTCTTTTATCTGGAAAAAATGTATTTGTTCTTACATTATGTCTAAGAAACTCATAATATGGATTATAAAATTATAAGGATTATATAATGTTCAAAATTCAGTTAATACTATTCATAACCGCTTTTGAATGGCTAGTTTGGTAATCTTGTGGTGCGCTTAAACTCAGTGTTGCGTGTAGTGCAAGTTATTGAATTACTTTGAAGAAATAACGTACTATGAAATCTTGGGGTGTTACAGTAAATCTCAAGAAAAGTGGATCCAAAATCTATAAATAATGGAGTGTAGAATATATAAGGTCGAGCCACACCTTTACCACTCAATTTAAAAATGTTTTAAAAATTTTATTCCCTTTTCCTCTAAGGTTACTCATTTTCACCATTTTAGTTTTCACCACAGTAAGTAGTTTTTACCTAGGTAATTTTTCCTTTATGTCCAAAAATAATATGGTCCTTATTATTTAATTTGTACCTAATTATTAAAAATTAAAAATTCATTTTTATTCATTTATTAAAAGTGATAAAAATTAATTTTAGAATGATAAATGTATAAAATATTATTTTTTAAAAAAAATATAACATAAGTTCTAAAATGTTAAATATGGGATTATAAATTAAAACCAACATTTTTAAAATAAATACACCACTCATAAAATACATATTTGGACTAAGAGAAAAATTTCATAAATGTTTAATTCATACTTATATACTAATACTGTCATAAAAGTCATGTTATTTGTAAAAAAGATATTTTGAACTATTCACCTAAAAATAATTTTTTAGAAAAATTCAAAAAATTCATATTAATATAATATGAACATCATAAATACCAATTTGTTTTTAATTTTTTAAATTTTATATCCTAAAATTTATAAATTTAACATTAAAATAAAATCATATAATATCTTTAAAAACATTTTTTTATTGGAAATCATTTTTTGGTATATTAATTATTATTCTAAAATTTATACTAATAATAAATAATTTATAACTTGAAGAATATCTATTTTATAAAATATGTTTTAAGTATAAAAAATATTTTATTAGTTTCTAAGTATTACTAATCGAGTTGATATTTAAAGTGTATTTTTGTTCTTTATATATATATATATATCATAATTCTATTACCAATATTTATAAAAACTAATTATACAGATACCTTAAAATGGTATGTATTTGTTTGGTTTTGGTGTTGCATATGGAGAAAGCCAATGAACATAATATTTATTTAAGGAGAAAAAACTTGGGTCGTTACATTCTTCCCCCCTTAAAAATAATTTTGTCTTTAAAATTTCATTACATGGAAAAAAATAAGTGTGGGTAATTTTCCATAATCACATCTTTAGGTTCCCACATATCCTAAAAAAATTTATGATTTATTCATATAACTTTGACTATATGAGTGGTATTGTTTTGTAACAACTTATCTATCTGATGAAAAATTTACACTGGTTATTCCTTATATGAGTGATCATGTTCCAGTTGCATGGATTTCGAGATTAGCACTTGTGAAGGGTCAGATATGTACTTTCAAAAAATAATTAAATGGAATACATCATGCACTTGAGAGTGGTGTTCAGGGAGTTATAAGTGATAGGTTACAACCCCGACATGATCAAGGATCTCAAGGGGATCGATGTATCTAGGGGCCAACTTGACTTTCTTTACAAATCTCATAACTAGCTTCCATAGAGATATTAAAAGGAACACCTTGACACCAAAATTAAACTCTAGATCTCATTAATGATAATATTCATAACTCTTCGATCAAATTTGTGCCTTTTCCATATGTCTTTGAATAATTTAAACCTTCTCTATAATTTCTTAGACAAGGTTAAGAATTATCAGATTCCTCTCTCCAAATTCAACCCAACATGTTCGAGACATTCATATCTTTCCATAAAGAGCCTTATATGGTGAAATTTGAATGATAGAATAGAAACTATTGTTATATGAGAACTCTACCATGGAGTGGTGTTTATTCTAACATCCTTATAAATCTATTCAATACGATCACAAAATATCCTCTAGAGTTTGAATTATCCTCTTAGAATGAATTTATTTTTAAGGAAGATATGTAGTGATAAAGAATAGATATGTCTCTAAATCCTTACAAACAATTATCTAAAACCTTGATTAAACCTCAAATCCGAATCAGATAAAATGTATAGTGGTTCTATATGAAGCCTCACCACTTCCCTTATGTATATCTTGGGGAGTTTGTTAAGGGATAAATTTTCTTTGATGGAAATAAAATGAAATGAATTTATAAGGTGATCAACTACAATCCAAATAGAATTATGGACTTAAAAAGTTTTGGGGAGTCCTATGAAAAAGTCTATGGTGATGTTTTTTCCCATTTCCATACTAGTATGGGTAATGACTTAAACATACCCTTAGAATTTTTTTAGCCAGTCTTAACTTTATGAAATACTATGAATTGAGATACATATCTTTCAATTTCTCTATACATGTTATATCACTAGAAGTTTTTATTTTAGGTCTCTATATATCTTCGTACATTCTGGTTGTATAGAGAAGCATGATCTATACGCATTATCCAAAAACCCCCTTACCAGGATATATATATGGGTTTCAAACCTTATAACTCCATATTTATCAAAGTTGAACTTTAGAATATTCACTAGCTCTTTTTGTATATCTACATCATATTTTTGGGATTCATTAATCTTTAAATGATTCGAAGTTGAGCAGTCAGTTGGGAAAGATAAGATCTATCTCCTCCCATTAAACTTTAAGATTCATCATATGAAAATCCATGAGTATTGGGTCTTTTTAAGTCCTCATCATGAATAGAGTAGCATGATCTTTCTTGATTAGATCATTATCCACCTTATTTTATTCTTTGGTTGGTAATGTATTTATGAGTTATAATATTTTATTAATTATAACCATATCATTTGGAACATATTCATTCATGCTCTTTTGATTAGTATATATATCAAAATTTTCTATGTAGAGATAATATCTCCAAATATTTAATGGAAAGATCACTTTTTCTAGATCTAAATCACGTGTCAGGTAATTTGACTTATACGTCTTTAATTGGTGTGAAGAAAAAATAATTACCTTATAATTCTGTGTAAGGATGCAAACCAAACCCTTTTTAAAGCATCATTGTATATTAAAAACACTTCCCCATTGCAAGGAAATTCAATTACAAGAGAAGTGACTAACCTCTTCTTCAATTCCTTGAAACTTACTTCACATTACTCCATCCAAAAGAACTTTAATCCCTTCCATGTTAAATTGGTTAGTGGATTTTATATCCATGATAAATTTCTCCCAAATCATTGGTAATATCTACCAACCTAAGAAAACTAAAAATCTTGTTTAGATTGTTCAGTCTGAGACATTGAACGATAACTTCCATATTTAATGGATCTACTGATATGACCTTTCATGTGATTAAATGACCCAATAATGATACTTTCTATATCCATAACTCACATCTTCTAAATTTAGCATAATTTTTCCCCTTTCTCATGGTCTTTAACACAATTTTCAAATGATCTCCATGTTTTTACTTACTCTTTGAATATATAATAATATCATCCATAAAGAAAAACACAAATTTATCTAGGTAGTCTCTAAAGACTCTATTCAATATATTCATGAATATAGAGAGAGAATCCTTAAGTCCAAATAGAATCAATATAAATTCATAGTGTCTATACCACATATGAAAAGTTGTCTTAGAAATATCCTTCCTTTTAACCCTTAACTAATTTGAGAAGTATTGATATACTCTAAGTTAATTAAATAGATCATTGATATAGGGTAGAGGATACTTTTTATTGATCAATATTTTATTAAGATCATGATAATAAATGTAAAGATGCATCAAACCATCCTTCTTTTTGACAAAGAGGACTGGTGTACCCCATGGTAAAGTATTGGGGAATATAAAACCCTTTCCCAAATTGTCTTTGAGTTCTATATTTAACTACTATAATTCAATGAGATAAATTGTATATGGACCATTTAAGGTAGAAATGGATCTAAGTTTGAGTTAAATTGAAAAATTAACCTCATGATATAGGGGAATAATAGATAATTCATCTGAAAAGACATCAATACATTCCCATACAATAGGCATAGAATCAATGCTGACTTCCTCCCTGATCATTTGATCCAAAATTACCTTGTTGATGGGTATCATTACCCACATTATATAATTTTATTCCATAAATAGTTCATAATCATTCTTGCATTGATACATGATAATAGGATGGTTTGGGATATGAAATGAAACTTAATTATCACAATAGTTGATATATTTTTTATACAGGGAGAGAAAATTCATAACCAATATTATGTAAAATTTATCCAAAGGAATAATAATTAGATCAGTAGTAAGTATCCTCCCATAAATCTCAATCAAATCAGATTTATAAATCTTAGAAATGATCATTGTTTCACCAAGGGTTTTCACTGATAGTTTAATATCCATTGTTTAGGGTGGTGATTCCATATTCTTAGAAAATTTGTGTGATATAAAATAATTCTATAAAATAGAATCAACTGAAGTATTAGTGAATATAGAAAAGAGATTAAGGGTACCTTGCATCACTTCATTATCATGATCTACCTCAAGCGTAGTAATAGTTAATTCCAATCCTTATTTTCTCAGTTTAGGAGGTTGATGGGGCCTATTTTCTTCATCAGACTAGGGTTAAGGAATTTATTCACATAATTACTGAACTCCTTTCACTTAAAGAATTATAGTTTAGGGGGATCATTAACTATGATTTTTTTCTCTTGTATTACATTAATCATCATCTTAGCCTTGGTTCGACAATTTTGAGCTTGGGTTATTGCTTTAACACACTTAAAACACTTACTAGATCCATTAATACAATTACATGGGTGATTTATTCCACATGTATTTCATTTATGAGAATGGTATTTCTTACCACCATGTTTCTTATCATTGATTATTTCATTATACTTCACATTAATTTTCTTTTCCCTAAAATATTGAGAGGTTCTAGTTTTTATATCTACCTTAAGAGCATATAGAACAATCTCTTCATAGATACCAAAGTCTATTATAGATTACACCCTTTTAAGACTAGGATTTAATTCAATAAATAAGTGATCGATTTATCTCTTAATGTTATAGATGAAACCAGAGGCATACCTTACAAGTCTTATGAAACTTGATTTATTTGATCCAATATATTGATCCTAATTTTTCATTAATTATAATAATTCCTACTCTATTTTTGTGATAAGAGTTCACAAAAAATACTTATTGAAAAATGTATTCTTGAACTCTTACCATTACATAGGTTTTACATCCAATTTTTCTATGGTATTATTAATGAGACTCCACCACTTCTCAGTATTACCTTCAAAATGATAGAATTCCAAAACAAACTTCCCACGGTCTAGGAACTAGAGAACATAAAATATGTTTTCCATTGCATTGACCCATTTCTAAACCACCAATAGATAAAAAGCCCCACTAAAAGAGGGTGCATGTTGTATTATAAATGACTTGATAAAGGGTTGTTCCCTCGCTAATTCATTTTAGAGATCAAAACAATTTTGGTTGTTGTCCAAATATTGATATAGTTGGGTGACAATTTCTCTAAGGTTTTTCATTCCATCCCCAA
Organism: Viscum album; assembly: GCA_963277665.1. Classification (NCBI taxonomy): domain Eukaryota; kingdom Viridiplantae; phylum Streptophyta; class Magnoliopsida; order Santalales; family Viscaceae; genus Viscum; species Viscum album. The sequence continues at coordinate 533,265,503 of OY728146.1, forward strand.
TCTCATTATGTTGTATTCTGAGACAATATACACTTTGTATATTGCACTAATTTTTAACTTAGTTCTTTTGGGTTCCCACAATTACCATGAATAAACGAAAACATGGAATGGGTATACTTGAATTAATGAATGTACATAAAAGTAAAATATAAACTTATAAGGTGAATTTCAAAAATGGCTTACATATGTTAACCTATAAATCTCTAGGTTTTAATCCAGGTTAGCCGTGGTTAGATTTATAATAGAACTATTTATATATATTCAAATACTTCATAATGGTTTGAAAAGATAATGTGATTGACCAAAGAATATCCCATGAGAGTTTAAAACTAGGTGGGAAGTTATGAATCTTTGTTTTTCACCATTTCACAGTTGAGTTAATACCCAAAATACTCTCTTAGGGGTTTTTAACCCTTGGTACAACTGTGTTAGAGCTTATATCCTCTTATAGTATCAAAACAAGGATTTAATTTCTAGTGGAATCACACAATATCTACTTTACCAAAACATAATAATGTTATCATACACTTAAACTCATCCATTAAACCTTTATATATGTTTTCACTAAAATTATATAAAAAAATATCTAAAAATAACCAAACCCCGATTTGATACTGACTAAAGAGACCAAATCTAAACATGAAATAAATAATATATTAATCTCATGATTTAAATAATACATATCACAAATAGTCTCATAAACTAATGACCTAAATGTTTAGTGTCATGGAGATTAGCTATATAAACACCTTATTTTATAACACTTGAAATAATTTCTCTATAATTGTGCTCATCTAGACCCTTTTCCAAACATCTCACATAATATAATCTTATTCATAACATGGGGAATTAAAACATAAGAAATGGGTGTGATAAGATTATTAGTAAGGTAAAAACATATCATGACATGAAGGAGAATATGAGGGAGACATAAATATTATAATAAAAGGTCATAATACCATAAATGATAATCATAAAACATGTTAGAGAAACATAAGATCATAAAAAGATTATTAACGAAGCATAAAAGGTATAACTTTTCTCAAAACACATCTCAATAATCATATAACATATGAGCATGACATAAAATCATGGAATACTTTAAAGATATGGTGTAATAATGAAAACATGCAATTTCATGGAAATGAAATAAATCATGAAATTTTTTCATATCTTCATAAACAACTTGGGAATACAACACTACCATAAGCATAAGGAAACCTATGTGAGTATACCGATTATTCCCATGCCTATATTTTTGGAAATGTTAGTAAACCCATCATGACCAAGCCTATATAAACAAACTCATTATGTCCATGCCTGAATATCTCATGTGATATAATCTTAAACCAATTCATTAGAGGGAAATATAATACCCCACATGTCATCATCCATACACATGTGTGGCACTTAAAATAAATCATCATAACATCTTAAATAACCCATGAAAAAATAATGGGTTTCTTAAATATCCAAATGGAAATCATTCTCTTTTCATAAATATCCCATTAAAATAAAATGGGTTTTATAACATTTCTAAATAGTATAGAAACATGAATTAAATAAATTGAAACAAAAAATTTGATCACCCAAAAATAATCACATATTAATAGAAGAATGTAGGGTAAAACATGAAATATAACTTCATTAGATATAGATATTTTTTAATATAGAGAGTAAAATGAAAAACAAATCAAAAAATCACATTCTTTGAAAATATTTCGAAATCATAAATGTAAAACTTATAGTTATGAGTCTCTTTTCAAAAAGTATGTTTTTTTTCTTAAAAAAAGTAAAAAGAAAAAAATTCATGAAATTATATTTCAAATAAAATCTCTTTTCCCATAGAAATAAAAAGAGTACATGATTCAAAATGGAAATATTTAGAAAATTAATTTCAATAAGAAATTATATAACTCAAATAAAGAAATCCGAGTTACCAAGTCCCTTACCTTTACCCTTGATTTCCATAGAAGTGTTTTAACCTCATGTATCATGAATATAAACATATTAATTGCCTATTTAATAAACTTAGTAATATATATTTCCATTTAAACTATTAATTAATAACAATTATCTTCTTTTATTAGATTTTTTTAATCTCTTTTCAACATCAGGTGTTAATAATATTGACCATCCTGAATTTGGTTCGTAAAAGTGGTGTCAATATTAATTTTTATACAAAATATAATCATTTAAAAACCATAAATGGTTCTGAAATATATGTTTTATAAAGACTTATAATGTTTTAATTCCATTACATTGGGGTTTTAGTCACATTTTGTGAAGACAAAAATGGCGATGAACTAGTTTTGGGTTATTTACTAATATCGATGGATTACCTTATAAAGATCGTTAATTTTTATATTATAAAAAATAACCATATTAAAGATATATATTAAACATATATATCATATCTAATAATAAAATATAAACTAAAACTATATATTTTTTTAATTGAAGGAAAATGAAACATGTTTATTCATGGAGGAAGTAGTTCATACACACATGATTCATGTTTTCATTTTTCTTAATGGAAAAGGGGAGGGTGGTTAATGATTGAACCATAATTATAATAAAAAATAGTATAATAATTATAATGATTATATAATTTTAATATGGTGAAATTAAATTTTATGAATAATAAAAGTGCATAAATAAATAGAAAAAAGAAAGAGAGGTTAGGGACTTATACCTCACTTCTTGTATAATCTCGTTTGTGAAGGAGATTAAACCTTTGAGGGATGGTATTTTGAGAAGACCAGAAACTCCTTAAGGTGTATATAAGTGTGGAGGAAAGGTTTTTTTTAAATTTCAATACAAAATTAATTGGATTTGGTGTGATGGTAAGTGAGGATAGGAGTGTCCCTTTTATAAGTGAAAAAGAGTATCATTTTTATAAACACCCAAAAAATTTCAATAATGGGAAGTCACTCTCAAGGAAAGTGGATCCAAAACTGAGAAATAATAGACTGAAGAAGAAATAAAGTTATGAAAAACCTCCACTACTCAATTTTAAACATTTTTAAACATGTTATTCCCTTTACCTCTAAGGTTACCCATTTTTACCATTTTAGTTTTCACCACGATAACTAGTTTTTACCTTAGTAATTTAGATTTTATACCCAAAAATAAAATAGTCATTATTATATAATTTGTACATAATGATTCAAAATTTTAAATCCAATTTGTTTGATTAAAATTTTATAAGTGATAAAAATTAATTTTAAAATACTAAATTCATAACATATTATTATTTTTTAAATATAACTTAAATTATAAAATGTTAAATATGGGTTTATAAATTATTATTTTTAAATTATAAAGTCACTTATAAAATAAATATTTGGACCAAGAAATAGGATTTATAAATTTAAAATTCATACTTATATAATAATAATGTCATAAAAGTCATGTCATTTGTAAAAATAGAATTTTTCACTATTCACCTAAAAATAATATTTTTACAAAAATTCAAAAAATTCATATTAAGATAAAATGACAATGATAAATCCAAAAATTATTTTAATTTTATCAAATTATCATCCAAACATTTATAATTTTAACATTAAAATGAAATCATAAAATACCATGAAAAGAAATTTTTTATGGGAGATCATATTTTGGTATATTAAGTATTCTTCTAAAATTAATACTAACCATAAATATAAGAAACTTTAAAAATATGGATTTTATTAAATAAATTTTAAGAATAAAAAAATATTTTATTAGTTTCTTAGTTATACTAATTAGTTGATATTTAAAGTTAATTTTATTTTGTTTCTTTCTTCTATATATATATATATATATTTATATGTATTTTTCATAATTCTATTACCACTATTTATACCTATTAATTTTTCAAATTCCTTACAATGGTATATATATTTTTGGTTTTGGTGTTTCACATGGAGCATGACATTGAATACAATATTTATTTAATGAGAAAAACCTAGGTCATTACATTTATAGTGGTTTGGGGCACAAATATCCCCTTGACCACTCTACCAATGCCCTCTCCATGGACTTGGTGATTTTAACTAGAAGATCCTTTTCCAAGAGATACCTATAGTTGAGTGTAATAAACTATAACTTGTTATAACAGAATTTTCAAGGATTTTATAAAGGACTAAAAATAGTAATTGAAACTCTCAACACCCAAGTGTTCAGAAACAAAGATGAGATTGAATTTGGTTGGAGAAAATTTCTATATAGTCATTCATATGTAGATATTAGAGTCAAAATATAAATAAATATTCATAGGAATATATGTATGTATCCAAGGTGTATTCATCAATAATAATATCCAATTTTTTTATATAGAATACATACATAATTCTTAAGTAGCTAATTCAAATTTTTTATCAATAATAAAAACACACAACAGGTTGATAGAACATGTATGTCTCCATAGTGTAGTCTATAAAAACTCAAAAAAACCATAGAATAAATTTCATGGATTCATAAATTTTCAAGTTTTATTATTTTATTAATAAATATATTAATATAAATATTTTGAAGAATACACTGTATAAATAGATAGAAATTCTCTAATGTAATCATGAGAGTTATGATGTTTTTAGAGAAAGATATTCAGATCATAGATCTTCAAATCATATAGATGTATCAATTGAAATTAGAATAAATAATAAGACAAAATTAATTCAATTAAAATGGATCCAAAAAATTCTCTAGATAAATCATTATTTTAAAACACACAACGTATTTTAAATTTAAATATTAATAGTTACAAAAATTCATAATATCCCAGAAAAATTAAAACAAATAAATTTTTTATTTTAGATCTTATGAAATAGTTTTTGAATCACTTTACTGATATATTTAATCCAAAAAAATCATAGTATAAATCTCAAGATAATTAAAATTTTAAATCCTACATATGAATGGACCAATGTGGGGATCATTCTATGTGAGGTTAAATCAGAAAGTATAGTTCTAGAATATGGAGTTCAATTCCAATGTCTGGTTCTTAACATGAGGTATATCACAAATGTGAGGTTACTTATGTTAGGGACATATCAAATTTTAGGTACCCAAACACGAGGTTCCATAATAAAAGTGAGGTTTAAAAACATAACATTCAACACATACATGGTGTTGGATACCAATGTTTGATTTCAACTACACTTTATAACCAGTGTTTCTAGACTCATATTAATAACCAAAATACTTAAAAGAATATTCTTACTTCCAAATATAAAAATCAATACTGAAAAAATCTTCCAAAATTATAGAAAAAATAAAATAATCTATTAAATTAAAAATATAAACAGGAAATCCACTCAAAGTAACCTTATTAGTAAAAAAATGAGGGGTTTTATGAACATCAAAATCAATAAAAAACTTATTAGATCAATATTTATATGATCAAAATCTTCCCCTTTTTGATGATCATAAAACGCTTAAACGCATAAAGACTTACATATTTTAAATTTTCAAATAAGGATTAATATTTACACAAACACAAGGAATTTAAACTTTGTTTTTTAAATTTTGTGTTTTTCAATATTTCTCCCCATTTTTTGAGAGAAAAAAGAAAGTATGAAATGGAATAAAACACTATTAATGTTGCACAAAATTGGATGTGAAGTTTATGTAAGCCAAATTTAAGTGTATTCAAAAATGGATAAGTATAAAAATAATTGAACATAATAGATAAAATAAAAGGATAACATAAAATAATAAAATAACTTCAATATATAATTTTTTTTAGATTACAATGAGAATTTCAGCTCAAGAATAAAATATCACGGTTCAAGGGTAGAGGTGGGATTGGTAGCAAGTTCAAATTACTTTAACTATGACATAGATATTAGATAATCTTGAGGAGTCTTATGAAATTCCTAAATCTCTAGAATTTAATCCTTGAAGTTCTTATTTAATGGAGAAACCCATTCCCTAATAATATGTTTGGAATCCTGACAGACCTTTAAAGTATCAACCAAATTTACTTTCAAAAATTTCTGAACTATCTCATATGATTGTACATATTTATCCATGATACCCCAAGCCTTTTAAAAATGTATCTTATACTAGATTTTATAGAATATAAGTTTTAAATTATCTCTTTCTGATTATTGAGAATAATGTGAAGGGGGGCACTGTCACACTATAGATTTTGAACCCTTAAATACATGGTATTTAGATTATAAGACAACAACTCTAGCCTTTATAAAACATCTCCATAACCTACTATAAAAGATATATAAGATCTTCCTTAACTTAAACTGGTAGCCTTTAGCACTTCAAATTGAGATACCAAAAACTTTTTCATATCACTAAAATCTAATTTTGATATCATACCACCTTTAAAATTTCTAAACTAATATTTGATATATCTCTTAAAAGAATCAAAATCCTTTATTGAAATTAAATTATCTTTTAAACTATGAAACTGAGCCCGAATATACTTATAATCTACCTTATAAATATAACCACTTCTTAACACTTAAATATTTTTCTTAGAACTTTCAAGTTCTTCTTACAATTTAACAACTTCAACCTTTAAAAAATCAAAACTAAAAAATATACCGATAGAAAAATTCTGATCATGAACTTAAAAACTATATTATTTACTTGAATATGTGGGAATATCATCCACCATTTTTGAGGATTACCATAATTTTACTAGCTAAAGATATTGAATATTTAAAACTTCACTTAAATGTGAAAAAAAATCCTATATTACTTTTGTAATTTCATAAATTTGTTCTCTATTCTTTTCCAAATACTTATTAACTAAATAAACCAATTGATTCATGATCAATTTAGTTAAAGAAACAATAGGAATACTTACTTTACTAGTATATTGAGTTTCTTATGTTCTCTATAACTTAGAAGAATGAGAAAAAGGTTCATTAAGTTTCTACTCAACATGAGAAATTTGTTCATATCTTTCCTTCACAACTTGAGTTGGCTGGACAACTTCTATTTTATTAGACTCAACTACCTAATCAACTTGTGTAGGTAAAACTCTCCTCTGAGGTTTTTTTTACTAGAACAACTTCAATTTATCTTTCAAAAAATGGTGTATGATAAAATCTTGAGAAATTAAGATCTCCCACAACTCTTGAAGCTATATTTTCACTGAAAATTTTCTTTCTTATTCTAATTATAGGTATATTTTCATTACCCACAATAGTGCCTTCTAACCCTATAACTCTAGCATCAATTCTTTCCATTATTGTCTCATCAACACCACCTTAAATCTTTGATTCATTAATTTTCTCAGTAATAATTATAGATAACTCAATAGACTTAAGTATCCTTTTCTCCCCCTCAGTATGAACATCAAAGGGTTTATCTACTTAATCTCCTACTGGAATAAGCTTACCTTTTAAAAAACTCCAAAATAAGATGAAATTTCTAAAAGTTTATCTAATAGGATATTATTGTGGGGTCATCTCAATCCTATCCTGATATCAAAAATTAATAATTTATTTTATATTTCAAGAGAAACCATTCTTATATAAGGATTAAAGGTCATTATTAATTCCTTATGAATCTAATGAATCATGTACCTCAATATGTACCAACATAAATTCAGTGTTATATCACTCAAAAAAATCATGTACATTTTTGGGAATATAATATTCTTCGATTCAACAATCCTAGGTACAACATTAGTTTAAAAAAACTTTAAAAGAAATTTCTGATCAACTTTAAGGTATTTTACCATTATCTTCTTAATTTGATAAGTTTCAAAGAGGAAATACATAATGTATTTTTACTTGAGAAACCCATCACCAATCAACCACAAACTGAAATTGAAATTCCACTTATGTGGAAGCTAGAAGATTATATCCATTTCCATAAAGAAAATAAAAAATTCTTTATTTTCTACTTTTAAAGAAATGAAAACCTTTAAATTAAATCCTTATTGTCACCAAAGATACACTGAGTGTTTTTGAATAACTCCCTGAATTCTCTTTCAATTTTTTTTCTTAATTTATTCTATTGAAAATAAACTTAGAACCCAGAAATCTTATCACTTTCTTCAATAGTATATTGGTTTAAAACATCTATTCGAAATCAATCAATTTTCCTAACAAAAATATATGATTAAAACTTAAAAATTTCCACCATTTTCCAATATTATGGATAGATTCATTTTTTCTCTTCATATTTAACATGCTGATTTTTTTGAAGGTTTACGATTTGAAGATTTAAGGTTTAGGGAAAAGAGATATCAAAATACAAGAGTTTAAAGATACGAGGGTTTGAAAGTGAGAGAGAGAGAGAGAGAAATTATTTATGATGATTTTTGATGATGATTGACTTTATCAAGATGATATTTTAAATGTAATTATTAGGGATTTTAAACTTGAAATGAAATATTATAAAATTAAAATACAAGAAAAAAATTATATAATACAAATTAAAAAACTAAGTAATACAACAGGATAAATAAAAATTACTAATAAAACAAAAATAAATACTTTAGAAAAGTAAAACAAATTATTAATAACTATGCAGAGAATAAAAAAATATATATAATATTCATTTAAAATAAAAAGAAGCTAAATCCCCCTTAATGAAATAAAAAATAGCAATGGGAAGAGGTTTAATAAAAATATCAGTAAGTTGATATTCATTATTAATAAATTCTAAAGAGATATAACACTTACGAACATGATATCTCTAAAAATGATACTGAATATCAATATACTTAATTCTAGAATGAATATCTAGATTTTTAGAAATATTTATACCATTAGTATTGTCACATAAAATAGGAACATGATCAACATTATGTACAAAGTCTAAAATAGTGTGTTTCATCCACAAAACCTATTCATAACAACTAAAATCACACACACACACACACACACACACACACACATATATATATATATGAGGCCTCTACAGTTAAATGGAAAATTGGAAGTTTATTCTTATTTGACCATGGAACTAGGGATTTTATTAAAAAGTGACAGGTAGATGTGATACTTTTTCTATATAATCTATAACCTTCAAAATAAGCAGATAAATATGAAATTTAATAAAAAATATAAGTTTATGTATAAAACAAAGATAAAGAAATATTTCCTTTTAAATACCTTAAAATTCTTTATATATATATTAAATGAGACACTTTGGTATTTGAATGAAATCTTACACATAAACAAAAAAGAAACTAAATATCTATATTACTAGAAGTAATATATAACAAACTACCAATCACACATCTATACAACTTGTTTTAAACTATTTTACTAGATTCATCAAAATAAATTTATATATTAGTACACATAGGATTTATTTATGAATTACTAATTTCAAGTAATTTTTTTTAAACAAATCAATAATATATTAACTTTGAATCAAATCATTTTGAAATATTTTAAATCAAAGAAAGAAATTTAATTCTACCATTATAATAATTTCAAACTTTTTTTGCATGAGTTTTGAAAAATCATTACAAAGTTTTTGATTAGTAGAACAAAAAAAATAACACCATCTATAGATATTTGTATTAATAAAATATCAAAAGAAGATACTTTCTCAAAAATAGTAGGATCATCTAGACCTATAGAAGAACTATTTTCTAAAATAAAAGAACCCAACCTCTCATAACAAGATCTTAGTGATGGTTTAACACCATAAATATATTTAGTATGTTTAAAAATAGAATTTAAAAAATGAGGATTTTTAAAACCTGGGGGTTTTGTAACATAAAATTCCTCCAATAAACATCCATTTAGAAAAGCATATTTAACATCAATATGATATAATTTAAAATTTATATAAGATGCACAGGATAAAAGGATCCCAATGTATTCAAGCCTATAAATAGGGGGAAAGACATCATAATATACATCTTCCTCCATATTGTAACCCTTAGTAATTAACCATGATTCATTCCCAGTAATTACACCTTGATCATCTTTCTTGCTTCTAAAGACCCATTTAGTTCCTATTACTAGATGGTATAAGGGACTATCAAATGAATCCTAAAATATATTTATTTTAGACTGATTTAACTCCTATTTCATATATATTACACAAATCTCATTATACAAGTCTTATTCTGTAGAATTAGGTCCAAACTAAGATAAAAAAGAAGATAAATCAACTTTGTTTCCAACATTTATCCTTGCCTTAACACTTTTATCTTGATCTCTAATAATGATATGTAATGGATGGTTCTTCAAAGTCCTAGGTTTTCTAGGAAACAAACTTTCAAGTTCCTCAATTTCATTATCTTTAGACCTAGATTTTTCATGATCACGCTCTAATTTACTTTCGCACTTAACATTAGAATAATCAATTCACGAGTTATTTAAAGAATCATTGACTTCACCTGTTTTCATTCTGTTGTGATAAAATGGATCACTTTCATTAATCTTCACATGAAATAATTATTTAACTATCTTTAAATTTTTATTAAACACTCTATAAGCTTTAGATATTCCAGAATTCCCAATAAATATTCATTCATCATATCTTAGATCAAACTTACTAAGTTTTTCCTTAGTATTCACTATATACACCTCGCATCCAAAAATTTTTAAGTACCCAACATTAGGTTTTCTATTATTCTACAAATAATAATGTTTCTTTTTGAGAAGTGGTCTAATTAAAACTCTATTCATACTATGAAATTCTATATTAAAATCCTTTTCCGAAAAATAAGTAGGTAAACTATACTCATTTAACACAATTCTACCCATTTATTGAATAATTCTATTTCTTCTTTCAATAATTATATTTTGTTGAGGATTCCTTAGAGTAGAAAAAGTACATTTAATACCTATAATTTTAAAAAAATAAATAAATTTTTGATTCTCAAATTATGTTCCATGATCACTTCTTAATGAAATTATGTTATTATCTTTTTTATTTGGAACTAACTTATAAAAACTCATAAAAACTATAAAATATTTAAATGTAAATTTCAAAAATCAAACCCAATTAAATTTTGAAAATTTATCAACTAAAAAAAATAAAGAATATTCTAGATAATATTTATACTCTATATGGTCCCAATAAATCTATTTGGATAAATTATCAATGTTTAAATATCACATCCTTATTGATTGATTTTAAATATGACTTTTGCTTCTTGCCTATTTAACATGAAACACAAAGACTTTTATCATCAAAATTGAGACAACGAATTTTGGAAACTAACTTATTCCTAGATAACTTAGATAAGAAAAATTTATTAAAGTGACCAAGAATTAAATTTCTTATACATAATTCACTTACTTCAGTATTTAAATAGTTCACATTTTTCTCACAAAATCAACTATGGTCCAAAGTATAAAATTTATCTATTCTAGATTATCTACACTTAAGTAGTTTATTCTTAAAAATAGAACATAAATCATTTCAAACCCAATAGTAAAACCAAAATCAAAATTTTTAGGAATAATTATGTGATTTTTCTTCAAGACTTGAACATAGATAATTTTTTTATTAGGATGAAATTTGGACCTCTTACTGAGCTAACTCTAATAATATTTCCTTTAGCATTATCACTAAAGTTAACCAAACTTCTATCAACTTTAGATAGTACATGAAAGTTAGAGAAGTAACCATTCAAATGAATTTAATAATAACTATCCTATACCATATAGAATTTCTATCTGTATGGATTTTAACCTATAAAAATGTCAAACAAAAATTTGTTTTGGTACCCAAAGGCTTTTGGGTCATTTAGTGTCAATAATCAAGGATATGGGAAAACAGATCTATTTAACTTTACCAAAAATTCTATAACTAACTTTAGATAAGTCTATAGATATATATTATTTATTAATATTGATTATTTGAGGATTCCTTAAGCTGAAATAATTAGTATAGTGACCTTTAATTCTATAATAAAATCAAGTAACTTTTGAAATGCTATGATTATTTGGGCTTTGGAAAAAATAATTTCTATATAGTTTAGGTCACCATTACTATTGATTCTATATTTTTTACTTCTTAATATTATTATTTCTAAGTATTTTATTTAAATAATACCACTTGGTAAACACAATGGTGGCATGTTTTAAGGATTCTACTTTAGTAAGTAAATATATAATTTTATTATCATGCTAAATATAGCTTGAAGAAGATTTATTTATTTTTGATATTAATTCTAAGAGATGTTTTATCATGGTATCATTTTTAAATTAAAGACAACATTATGAATATTTTTGAGAGATTTGTGATTTTTAATTAAGGTTTTATATTTTTCTTTTAACATGGAACAATATTCAATTAATTTTTTATTTGATAATTTTTCAGATTTAGAATTAGAAATAGATAAATAATAGGACTTTACCTTATCTACCTGATCCATAAAGCACATGTTTTCTTTTTTGATTTGATTTTTCTAATTCAGATTTAGAACTATAAGAACTGATTGGATCTCTAGACACACTATAATAAAATTTCAAGACTTTCTTACCTTTTAGTTGATAATTAGATTTTATCTAAAGATTCTTATCTTTATTTTCAATTTTTATTCTTTATTAAGATGTGATAAATTAATTTGGATATTCCCAAGATATTTTTATTCATGGAATCTGATTTTATTCACTCCATGTCTACTTTTATTTTATTCATTGAATGGCTTCTTGAAACAATTATTTCTCATACAAATCTTATTGAATGTTATAACTAATTAAGAAAATAACTATCTTGAATTTTAACAACTTGAATCATTAAAGAATATATTATCCTCCTTTGAATTATTATTATTTTATTTAAGAAGAGAAACCTTGAGAGAACCATTTTCCTTTTTAATCATTTTAAGAACCTTAGATTATTATTTCATCTCAACTTCATACATAATTAGATTAACAATAAATTCCTTAATATTAAAATCCTTTACCATAGTTGACTATCTAATTTAAGTTGAAATTATATTCCATCTAGTTGGAAAAACTCAGAGTACCTTTAAAGCATGATCAGGTTATAGTACAGGCATTCCAAGAGCAGAAACACCATTGATTTTCTCAATAAATCTTCTATTCATCCAAGTAATACTTTTACCTTCATACATTTTAAAGGTATGAAATTTCAACTTAGTAATATTGTATCTTAGTTGTCTCACATTATCAGTTTCTTTACATGAAACAAAAATTGTATGCACATTTCAAAATAATTTTCCCATTGAGAGACGTAATTGAAATCATCTGGCCAAAGTCCAAAAATAATTGATTTTATGGATCTTGAATTCAAATAATATTCAATTTATTTAGCACCATCCCATTTTTTTGGTTCATCTTTAGGGATTTAATAAAGTTTGATAGCTTAAAGATAAAATTTCAATCTAATTTTTTTCAAGTATATAACCACGAGAGATTTCCAATATCCTTAATTTTCACCATTAAATTATGGATCCCTAATCATAAAAATTATATCTTTAAGACCAAGCATAGACATAAATATTCATCTGGATATTCAAATCAAGGTTGTTAGAGCTAAAATAAATCTTCAATAGAGCACTAATCTGATACCAATTATTTTCTTAAAATGATGATGAAGAAAAAATAGGGGAGGTGAATTGTATTATTTTAAAATAATTGATAATTTTAAAACCAATCCCCCTTAAAATTAAAAAATAAATATTTCCTATTTTATTTAAATAGAGTAAGTAGTGGAAAATAAAATAAATGGGAATGATAATTCTTATAGTGGTTTGGGGAAGAAATTTCCCCCAGTCCACTCCACCAATGTTCTCTCAACGTGTTTGGTGATTTTCACTAGCATATAACTTTTCAAGGGATCAAAATAATTGACTGAAAGTAACTATAACTTATTAAAATAAAATTATCAAGGAATTTATGTAGGGATAATAATAGTCCTTGAAAAACCCAACACCTGAGTGTTTGAAAAAAAATAAGAGTTTAGTTGAAGATTTTTTTTGAAGGATACATATATAGATATCATAACAGAAAGATGAAGAGATATTTAGAGGAATATATGTATATCTCCAAATTGTATTCCTCAAGAAGAATCTTCAAAGTAGCAGCAACTAATTCAATATTTTTTGTAATAGAAAAAATACACTGTAGTAGTTTGATAGAACATGTTTGTCACCAAAGTATATTTGGAAAAAACCAAACAAACTACAACATAAATATCATAGATTCATATAAAAAGGTTTTATTCTACTATTAATAAAAAGATGAAATGAAATATTTTTAAGAATATATATTAGTATTAAATATAAATTCTATAATGTAATCTTGAGATTTTTGATGTTATTTTTAGACCAAGAGATTCAGATCATGAAGCTTTAGATCATAGAGATGTATCCTTTAAAATTATAATAAATAAGTAACTGAAATTAATTTAGGTTAAATAGATTTCAAAAATGTCTCTAGATAAATAATGATTTCAAAACACAAAAAATATTTGAAATTTGAATTTTAATAGATACAAAAATTCATAACATTCCAGAGAAATCAAAACATTTATTTCATTTCTATAGATATTCTAAAATAGTCATTGAATCACTTTACAGAGAGATTTAATCCAGAAAAATAATTGCATAAATCTTATAATAATTCAATGTTTAAATCCCACATATGACTAAATCAATGTGGGGATCATATTTAGTGAGTTTAAAATAAAATTTAAAGTTACAAAACATGGAGTTTAATACAATTTTTTGGTTCTTAGAGTGAGGTATATCACCAATGTAAGGTTACATACATTAGGTACGTATCAAATTTTAGGTAACCAAACACTAGGTTTCTTAAAAAAATTGTGGTTTCAAAACACAATGTTCAATTAAAAAAAGGGGTTCCAAACATGGGGTTGGATACCAATGTTATGTTTCAAATACACTTTTTGAATAGTGATCCCAAACTCCTTTTAACAACTATAATACTTAGTATAATATTATTATTTTAAAATATAAAGAAAAATACTGAACAAAAGATTCCATAATTCCAAGAAAAATAAAATCATTCTTTCAATTAATAATATAAACCTAAAATCCCCTCAAAATAATTTTATTAGTAAATCAAATGAGTTATTTTGTGAGAATAAAAATCAATGAAAAACTTTTTGGATCGATATTGAAATTACCAAAAATTATCATTGGCTTTTAATACATATCACATAAGTTATTTAAGAGTTTTTATGCTTTATTCACTTCTCAAATATTGAATGAAACATTTCTAGCAAGTGGAATTCACATTAGCTCAAGTGATTTATTATCTATCCTCTTATATTCTTCCACTTTCACCACTTACGGCTTGGCTAAAGTCAACTAAATATCATGGTCCTTATGCAGAAGATAATCTTCCATCTGCATCTTCTAGAACCTAAAATCCATTCTATGAAACTTCACTGCCTAGAATTTACTCTCATCAGTCTCCATCCCTCAATAATTTATGAACTCCCACTGCTTCCTATAAATATAAGATGATAGGTTAGGAATAATAAACTGTTATTGTCCTACATAGAAAAGGGAAGAATGAA
Organism: Viscum album; assembly: GCA_963277665.1. Taxonomy (NCBI): domain Eukaryota; kingdom Viridiplantae; phylum Streptophyta; class Magnoliopsida; order Santalales; family Viscaceae; genus Viscum; species Viscum album. The sequence continues at coordinate 533,280,953 of OY728146.1, forward strand.
AATTCTAAACCGATCACTAAAGCACCTTTATTATGGCCTAATCCTCTATAATAACTCTAACCTTGAGCTCCAATACCAATTTTTAGGTCAACATAAACCTTCTAGTAAACCCAATGTAAGATAATCCACCAAAAAATCATACAAGCAAGAAAAATATTTGGACTGAACCCCATGATACGATGTTTGGAACTTAGAATAAAACTGCACCCAAGACACCACACTAAAATGTAAAATCATCAGATGATGTAGAAAATAAACAAAGGATTCAACAATAAAAAATAAAAAAAATTATAAGAATAACAATTATTATGTGGTTATTATTTTACCCTAATCCATAGGGGAATGTTGATTTACTTTGATTTAAGGAAGTACTGATGATTAAAATGCTTAAAAATCTCACTTAAACTCTTTATTAGTGTCATACATTACAATTTAATTACACTTTGATAAAATGGACCAACTCAACCAATGCTTCTATACACCATCAATATAATATAAACTCAAGTAACCATACAACTCATTCCACCTTCACTAATGAGATTTTGTGTAGTCAAGGACTCCCACTATATTAAATGGATATATTGGTGAACTATTTTCCTTTTGATGATTTAACTAGATATGAAGTCCATAATGTCCTTTGGTGAATTAAATATTTTGTGTTGTGTGCCAATGCACCCTTTGGATGTCATCTGTTTGAACATCATATGAATCGATGCAAACCATTTTTTCACTATTACCCATTCAATCATAAAAAATAAGTCCACTTAATTTATGCTTCTTTTTGTGGTATTTATATACACAACCAAAAAATGAATACCATGATCCCAAAACCTATCTCCCTTTTATTAGTGACCCATCTAAAAAACTTGGGCATATTTGTGATCTGGTTCTCCTTGTTTCACCGCCATTCGATCTTTGTGTTCCTTTACTACATTGACCAAGGAAATTGTTAGATGTTGATTCCAAATTCAAAAACAACTTAATACAAAATTATATTGACTACTTCAAAATCACATCCATCCACATTATTGAATCCACCATATATGATTGATGTTCATATTCCATGCTTCTAGATTATCAGGTCCTGATGTTCCATAAATTCCTTATGAAATTACTCAGTTTAAAATGTTCGATTCCCTTTTCCAAAAAATAGTATTCATAGAAATATGAATAAAAAAATCCTACATGAATAATAATTTCAAGGCTTCTTGAATTCTTAGATACCATATGTCCACTTATCTTTTCTTCCAGTTTCACTATAATAGGAATGATCCTCTGACCATTCCTTCCATCACCCATCCCCCACCTAGGCATAACACACCCTATGATTTTCCCAGATCATGACTCTAGTCAGCATGTACATTAAATTCTATCTTCCATCAATATTCTACGTTTCCATAATTCTATATTTCAAATGAATCCAGATGAAGTGAAACTTTAGATGAATGTGTTTCATCTGTGAGTAAAACATAGGATTCTTAGTTAGATGAATTGCACTCTAACTATCATAGAATAACATTATATTTTCATTCTTCAATATGATTTCCTCCAACAAACACATTGACCAAATAAAATCCTTCCCTAATTCTTTGATCGCCACATACTCTACTTCTATAGTGTATGGGGAAGCTATTGATTATATTCTAGGCATCCAAATCACAATCATCTACCTATAAGTAAACAAATATTAATGGTGATTTTTTGTGTGTCTACATATCCTCTAAAGTCTAATTCTACAATCCCTTGTAATGGATCATCCATTATATAAAATAATAATAAGTCTATAATTCCCTTAAGATACTAATGTATCCACTCCACAAATTCTTAGTGTTCCTTTCCTAGTTTTAACACAAATTTGCTGAAAAATAACACTATAAAAGAAATTTAAAAACCTGTAAAAATTGTTTCATACATTAAAATTATGACTATTTATGTATATAAAACCTTTCCATGCAATCAACCTCACCTTACATTCTTGTTGCCTTCTCTTTGGATAGCTTAAAATTTCAAGAAATAAAATTGTTAGAGGATTAAATCCATATATTATAAATTATTTTAAGACCTTGTGGATGCATTCAAACTGAGACCACATCACAAATTACATCTTCCAATATATACCAGTCATCATACCCAAAATTCACTTTGTATCCTCAATATTCTCATATCTAATGTTCTGAATAATTAACCCTTAAAATCCTCAGTCTATTTAATGTTCATACCTTTTATATTCATATCATCCATGTATAAGAGAAACATAATGATAATACAATCATTAAACACTCTAAAATAATAGTAATGATCCGCATTGGACCAATTTTTTTTCTTTTCCATAAAGGCATTGAACTTCTTGTTCCACTACATGGGTTCTTGGTTCACCTCATACGAACTCTATTTGAGCGTTCACACCAGGTTAGTCCTTCCAGTTTTTATGAAAAATAATGGTTATATCATGAAAATCCACCCTCCAAATCACTATAAAGGAATTTTGTCTTCCCATATAATTTCTCATGATATAGAGCTTTATTAACATCCATTATAAGGACCATACAAATATTTTTATTCTTAACAACCATAGAAAATATTTCTCTAAAGTCAAAACCTCTACTTCTTCATTTAACCAGTAGGTACATTTTTTATCCAATTATCTTTTCCATATAAAAAGTTTTTATAGCTTCTCTGTTCCATTTACATTCAATTTATTAGAAACAATATTGAATTTTTTTCAATGATGTGTCAAAATGTGTTTGGTGAGTTTGGATGAATTGGTGATTCTTAGATAATTATTATAAATTCACTTGATGACATTAGATGTCATGATCAATAAATTTTCAATATTAACTCCAATTATTTTTGAAGTGATATTATGTTCCAAATACTTGTTTCATTAATGAAATATTTTTACTACAATATGAATAAAAAATTGAATATGAGCATGAAATGTGTTTTATTGCAATATGATGTGAAGAAGATACAATGAAAATAATAATAATAATATATTAATATATATTTCATGAAGTTTATTTCAGAAGTTGGATAAATATTTGATACTTAGAATATTTCTATGTAGGACTCATATAAAAATGTGGCCAACCATGTGAGACACATGGTCCAACTCAACCCCGCACATGTGGGAGGAGGACCTCAACTACATGTGGGAATCTTACCACATAGCCCGCATGGTGGTAGTGTTATTGGGCAAGTCCATGTATAAGTACTGTAGGAGCACGTGTCCATAGGTTCTAATGGGACCATGTATAAGCCTAAAAAAGACATGTCACTTATGTTGGAAGGTCAAATCCCATGGTAGTGTTTGAATGTACGTACAGGTTCCTTGAACAAGTGAGGAACCGATATGGGACACACATGGTATATCCATTATTTTTTCATCATTTAAAATATGTAATGAACTACATAATTATAATTTGAACATTCTAAGCTAGTTGATAGATGGAGATGAATCATATTTATCCTTCATTTTAAGGATCTTATCACAAAAAATATTCCCCTATTGATGAATTATGACAATCATGGATGAACATGATTGAATCAAACTAGGAATTCTATTGGTATTGTGATAAGAATTTTTAAAATTCATACTCTTACTAGAATACAATTAATTTACCAGTAATGATACAATAATTAAGGAAGAGTTTCAATAATCATCTGAGGAAAAATATATTAGAGAAAACTACCTATTAATAGATCTGCATCACAACTATCTAGATTTTTTTTAATATTCTGGAAGAATATTGTTGTAGATAAAATTTGGAAGACCACAAGGTTGAGGTATTCCTGAAAAGGTTGGATGGATAAGTTACCTATACTATGAAAGGGGACAGGTTCTAAAATAAAACTAGTGACATTTCATGTAAAGATTTTAAGAAAACTGATAATTTTAAGAAATACCGCCTAATTGTTTGGACACATCAGTTGAAATTGGATAAAAAATTAGAGTAAGCTAATAAGCTTGATAAATTTAAAGGAAATAAAGTGGTCTTATAAAATTTGTTCCATAGTTTAAAACTTGAATATCCATAAGACTAAGTTTGAAAAAGTTATTCTACACAAAGAAGAAGAGGGAAGAAAGATGATAGTGAAAACAATGAGACTCAAAACAAAAATAAGTGTCCAAATAAATATTTCCATGTTGATATTGGAATAAAATAATGTCCCATATTGAGATAAAACTCTTAGTATGAATGTTATTTTTGAGAAATAAAAGGCACTCCTTATTCCCCATTATCTTATATGTTTTGAACTAACAATGTAGGGAATTAAATGATATGTTTGAGGCAGTAAATTTTGGACCGTATGATGAGATTATACTTTATAAAGTCCACTAAATTCCATGAAATGGAAGGAAAGAGTGAATCAATTAAGGTGTAGACACCTTTATAATGAATATAAAAACCTTGGGATGAATTCAAAATTAAGGGTCAAGGTATGCAATCACACTTTCATCCCTTATTATTAATTGTATTATCTTATAAATTAAGGGGGAGTTCTTGGTTGATGAAAAAACAAGAAAATAGGGGAGATATATCTTTTTTACATGAACTTTATAAAGTGATTATTTAATTGTGTAGTATTTTTCATTTCATTGAAAATTATGGTTTTTGGTAACTCTTTAAAATGATATTTGAGAATCTATGAGCATGATTTCACATGATTGGTAGTTTATGAACTATATAGACAACCTTGGTTGTATATATATTATTTTATATACTAGTTTAGACCAATTAGACTTAGAGTTAATGAAATAAAAATATATTTTCTAAGAGAACTAGGTGATATCATCCCTCTCTTAGAATTTCTTAAGAAATAATCTTCAAATGGAGGAGAATTTGTGAAGAAAGATGAGTTGAGAAGACCCCATTTATCATTTTTATATTGATTTCTAATAATGATATAAATTTTGATCACAAATATTGACTATTAAATATGTGAATATGTATTTAAAAAAAATACAAATTGGGACATTTTTGGGCCTAATGTTTCATTTGTTTTCAATTATGTGTTAATATGATTTTGGTGAGTTTCGATAAAGTGGTGATGCTTAGAATATTATTACAAATTTACTTTCTAACATCAGATTTTGTGATCAATAAATTCTATATATTAACTCTAACTATTTTTAAACTGACATTAATTTCCAAACACTTTTTTCATTGATGAAATTTTATTTACTATAATATGAATAAGAAATTGAAGATGACCATGGAATTTTTTTATTGTATGAGGATATGAAGAAGATTTCATGAAAAAAGAAAAATATATTTATATATATTTCATGGAGTTTATTTGTGAAGTTGGATAAATATTTTATACTTAGAATATTTATAAGTAGGACTCATATAAAAATGTGGCCAAACATGTGATCCACATGGTCCAACTCAATCCCACACATATGGGTGGCGGACCTCAACCACATGGGGAATCAGCCCATGCAACCCATATAGTAGTAGAGGTATTGGGTAGGCCCATTTATAAGGCCCATAGGAGTGATCACCCACATGAGTGTATGGAACCATGTATAAGGCCCATAGAGACATTACAACTATATCGGTAGGCTAAAGACCATGGTGGTGTGTGAATGTGTGTACGGCTACTGATCCCTCATTGTTAGCTTGATGGGTTAGTGGAAATGATTGATTAATATAACTAGGACCAGAACAAGTTAGGAATCAATGTGGGGAACAAATGTAGTGTGGAATATGTTCCTTTATCATTTAAAAATGTACATAACTATAGTCATCTGATTCAATCATTCTAAGTCATCTGATCGAAGGATCTGTGTCGTATTCATCCTTCCTTCAAAGGATTTTCTCGCACAAATCATTCTTTATTAATGATCTATGAAAATAATGGTCAAGAATCCTTGTATTAAAACAAGGCCTATTCCACATTAAGAAATACCACGATGGTCTCTTGTGATAAAGGATAATTAGAGACATTTTTTCATATAATATTCATGCATGAACATGTATAAACAGAAGGAACTTGATCTATGATTCCTCCATTGATGAATACAAGTTCTTTGGATGAAAAAAAAGATAATAAATTATGAGGGTCATCCTAAATGAATTGAAATTCATGAAGTTACACTTTCATGCATGTAGACCAAATTGATAAAGACAGGTAGCGCATGATAAAATGATGTGGAAAGAAATAGAGACCCAAAATCCTTCAAGTTTTTTAAAAATGAGTTATGGAATAGGTATTAAAATAGGGAAAATATCATATGGATAAGCTCAAGTCTTTGGGCATTTGAATATGCCACATGGATAATGAAAACATGATCCTTTAGGTATTTAATTGAGTTGTGGTATTTTTTATATCACATAAAGGAAGTAAAGAATAAAGACTGAGTCGTTGAGCATCTAAATTTGGTTTAAAATGTAGTATGAGATATTTCATTTAATAGGATAAATGGTTTTCATTAATTCATGCATGAATGGTGAACCATGGGTATTCACTTAGCCACATGAGAAGAATAAGATAATACTCAAACCCCTCAGGTATTTGAGATTATATCAATAAAGAATAAAATACCCATAGTTATTTCAAATATTCATGAGTAAATAAAATACTCACACAAATTATGGGGTATTTAATATGAGAAATATAATACCTAATAATGAATGGGAGTTTTTATTTCAATGAGGAAAATTAAATGTGTTATTATTAACACATTTAAATGAGGGATTTTAAATCATATAATTATTGATATGTCATATAAAAATATTTTTTTATAAATATGTTCATGTAGGTGATAAATAATAGTATTAAAAGTATTGAGACTCCTTGCATCCATTATGTAAGAATAATATTGATAGTGATCTAAATCTGGGAAATTCTTAAAGAAGGTGATTACATGTATCCAAACATTTGAATAAAAGAATTCAAATCATTCTTGATCTAAAAGAATTCTTGATACCAACATTGATGAATTTATTAAGGAAGTATAAAAGTAAGAGACATCCAAATTTTTTTGGGGGGAAGACTATCTATGAAGAAGATATTTATAGCACTAGATCAATGCTGAAGAAGAATATTTTGGATGGGGTGTCTAACTAGCTACTAGAGGCTTTTGATTGGGGTGTCTAACCAATAATAAAAGAGAAGTAGTTAGGATTTCTAACCAAATGTGGATATATTTTAATTGAGATGTATAACCAATTTTGAAGAAATTGTAACTGGGGTGTCTAACTAGTTTTATTCAATTGTGGAGATAGTGAAGAGAATCCATGTTTGGGTTTATAACTAACATGGAAAAGAGTAGGTCGTTCATTGTTGAACTATGTGAATACCATGTGTTTCCCTCTCTTATTTTACTAATACACATGAGGTGATGTTGAGATATTATATTAATTCGATATATAACTTTAAATAGTTCAAGTGGTTTAATTTAAAATGTGATAAAATTCATAAAATGAGGGTACCATTGAATCACCCCCTCTTTGTGGCACCTAACCGGTCCTCAGGCTCTACACAAGGAGCCTATATATTCCTTCATTTCTAACACCCACTATATCTATCCAATGAAAATTTATTTATCTTCCAATATTTTGGGTTCTTCACCGTTCGTAAGAAAAAATTAGTGCACATATGATCCAATCCTTTGAATTGGCCGCCTGACCTTAGTAATCATCCTCAAAATTACTTGGGGTTTCATTACTTTCTATATTGATTCTTTATGAACTCTTCCTCAAGATTCCACTATCCTATGGATTTATAGAAAATCTATTCCTATTGATAACTCTATAATATGACATCCATACAATCCACCTAAACTATTTGGTATCTCTAGTACTTATATTCTCCTTGAACAAATAAAAACATCCAAACTTCTATTTAGGTAAACTTAGAAATGGTTTATTGATTATTTGTTATCAACAGAATCATTATTCTATATGGGATACTTCTATAGTTTCTACTCATTAAATAGAATATTCCAACTTATAATGACCTTCCACTGGTCATTATTATAGAGGAAAAAAAAATCCTCACCATACCCTATAAAGAAACATACCCAAGACATGGCCTCAAGTTTGTCCCTATCCATGGAAATGATATGAACATAGGTGGTGCTTCTGAAAAATTTAAGATATGATACATCTACCAGATTTCTAGTATATAGTTCCTCTAAAATATCTTGTCCCAATTGTACAGAAGGAATTCTATTCAAAAGATATGTTGTATATTTAACTATATACACCAAAAAGTAATTGGGAAAACCAAAGTGTAACCTCATGATTTGATCACTCTCATTTATCATCCCATTGATTAGTTCTTCCATGTAATTCTACTTTAGTGTCCCGAGAACTATTTTCTCAAACATTCCTTTCTTTTAATAGAACTTTCAGAACTCCCTACTTTTGTACTCATCCCCATTGATAGGCCTTATGAATTTCAACTTCATTCCGACAACCATTTATACAATGTATCTCCTTCAAATAAATTTTCCAAAAACCTTGGACTTATGTTTCAAAAAGAAAACCCACAATTTTTTTATTAAATCATTTATGCAGGTAACATAGTATAATGTTCCAACATGAGATCATACCAGAGTTGGCCCCTATATATTTGTACAAACAGGATATGTCTTACAAGTCTTGGATGTATTTTCTTGCATATAAAATTTCACCTTCCCTTTCCTTACAAGGATAAACTCTTAACATGTTTCATACTCTAGTTGATTGAGTTTCAATATTCATTTCATAGACAATAATTTCACTCCCTTTTCACTCTTGTGACCAAGACGTTCATTACAGGACTTTATAGTTGTGAAAGTTGATGTTATAATAAGAATTACTCTGTTTAAAATCCAAATCATATACAATGTTCCATATTTTACACCTTTGGCCACCACTCTAGAACCTTTTGTTATTTTCCACACACTATCCACAAAGATCATTATAGAAAACCATATCATCTAGCTAACCTATTGAAATTCAGTTATTTTATAACCATGGCATGTATTAAAATTTTTATGACCTTAGTAAGAATCTATTTTCATTATGAACATTCATATAACCTTTCCAAAAAATATTTAGTGATTCATCATCAGCATGGTGAAACATAATAAATATTTCAGATATATACTTGGCCATACACCCTTTCTCAAAATTTCCATGAAATGAAGATCCATAGTCAAGGATATATGACTCCAATAGAATAGATAGACTTATAAAAAAGGTGATATTAACCTCATCTATGGTATTTAAAAAACTTATATAAGTGAGTGTTTTATAATTTTCCCTCTAGTATCTCCAGTACTTTAAGTAAGCCTTCTTTCTATAATTCCTGGATATGAGTCCAGGATCAACCGATTTCCCTCATTCATTTATCAATTCACATATTTCTTTATTTAACTTTCCCATTGAGTTGAATTTCATATAAATTTTACATTAAAGAAAATTTAAATAGTTCCTTGGAATTCCCACCTTAGGATCTCTTCATTTAGAATAAGATATTGAACATCCTCAAACACTAAGCCAACCTCACCATTTGATTTGGTCACTACAGTAGCCATCACATCCCATAAATCAAGTAATGAAAATATAAGAATCAATTCCCACAATGGACCTCCAAAATTTACACCAATGAACTTTGATTTATTTTGAATCATGATGAAATTATTGAAATGATATTCCATTGGATTTTCTTTCACCATATTCAAGATGAAGAGTTTCCATATCAAAAACACTTTGTTCATTATGGTTTCATTTTTGTATAAGTTAGTGAGTTTATAAATAATATCAATTTTTATCTTCACCTCTTATATATTGAAGTATATGTTACATGAAAACATTATTTAAACAACATGAATTCCTTATAATCAAGTTTTTTCTGTTATGTTTTTTCTATATTTTTTAGTTTGACTCCAATTAATGGATGATAAAAATATCATTGAAATAAATAGTATTTAATAAAGATATTATAGAATCTAAAACTTGACCCATTAAAATTTAAAATACACACTCCTACTTCTTGTAAACCATTTATTCCAATTAGTAATCTCACTAAAAAAACATTTAGTAAAATGGATACTGACATAAAATTTCCTACCAATCTCTAATACCATTTTCTCTACAAAAAAAAAACTAATTCTATAACCCTCCCTCCAAAATATCACTTGTGGAATAGGGTTTGAAAGCTTTGAAATTCAATGAAACCTGATGATAGTGCATATAAATTAATTAAATAAGATCTAATATAAATAACAAAATCTTCTCAACCCAACTTCTGAAATAGAATGAAAAAACCTAATATAAACAAATCACAACCTTTGGAACTACAACAAAAGTATTTACATTGTATATGACTTACCCTCCTCTATGGGTATAATAATAAAATATTTTATTAATAAAAAAAATTAAAAGAGATATATTTTTGAGTTATTAGTGCAGTATACTAGAAATATACTCAAGATAAAAAGAAGTAAAAGTAAATTCAATGACTTGAAAAAACACATATTGATTAAGTAACCCCCTCTTCCTTTTATAGATGATCTATCTAAAATAATCAGGAACAAATATCATTTGATTCTCCAAGTTCCACCACCAATATATATTTTCATTTTACCACTACATCAATTAAGAAAACCATCAGATTATAGCTCCTAAACTGAAAAACAACTCTATCTAGAATCAAATCCACTACTTATGGACTAAATCCTTTTTCATTATAAACTCCACCATCCTAGATTGATGTTCTTGTTTCCATCCTTATAGATTATCTTGTTATTATATTCCATAAATTCATTTTGAAATAAATATTTCTAAAATTTTCAATTTCTTTAAAAAATAGTCTTCATAACTTCAAGTCCAACACATTCCTTGAACCCCCTAATTCCATCATAAATGGGATGAAAAAAGAAAAGGGAAGAAAAAAGATCAATAGAGAATGGAATAAGGTAGAGAGGATGCCATGTAAGGTGTAATATTGACACACCAAACCACAAAAAAACCATTATACCATTGAAAATGGTATAAAAAAAAATTTAAATATAAGAATAAGGATTTAGTAATTTTGTAAAACGTCCCTCAGGGTTTAGTAATACTATGAAACCTCCCTTGGGGTTCATTCCCTTGGGTTAGTTTCCCAATATCATGGGAGTAAAGATACATGAAGGGGGAAAACATGAAGAAAGGAGAGAATAATAGAATAACTGAAATACTATAATTAAGATATAAAATAATATATATAAAATTATAGAATTGAAGTAAAATAAATATAAGAACCTATGGTACACCTAGCAGTTGAACAACAGGAACATGGTCTCTAGAGGCCTTCTTATCCATTTATAGATGTTGGTAGTAGGGGACTGAGCATTCTCCACACTTGGATGATATACATGTGTTATGGATGAGAGGGGGATCCTTCCACATAATATGAATTTAAATCCTTATCTCCAGATTATTACTCCCCACAATCTTTGGTATGCTTATTTTCACATGATGAGAAGATGTGGTAATACCGAAGATCCATTTTATTATTTTTCTAAAAAAATGAATGGAAATATTCTTCCATGTACAACCTTATATGTATGACTTAAATGTGTTTTGGAGATAAATCCCATGTCCATGAATTCACTTCATGAAGGTTCTTTGATCACTCTAGTGATCTCAAGACTTTATTGTGTGTTTCAGTGGTTCACATGTGGATCAGGTGATTAAAACATCTTGAAATTACTTTGGAGGGAAACAACAATTGCATTGGTTTTCTAAGAATATATTTTGACCAATGGATCCCATGTATAGAGTTGAAATTATATTATTGGAAAATATATCTTTTATTAGATTCTAAAAATTTATTTTATGTAGGATAGATACTACATCTGTGAGCTAGTGGATACATTGTAGTCCTAAAAGACGCTACTGTAACACCCAATTTTTAATAATTATTTAAATTATATATTTTAATGGAAATTTTAATGAAAATGGGTTAAATATTTTAACTATTTTGAAACTATAACTTTTGTATCCTTAAAGAGGTTGTTTACATTTTTTAATAAGTGGGAGATTATTTCAATTGCTCAATTTTAGTTTTTAAAGATTATTTAAATGGTGTGATTTTTTTTCACATATAATTTTATTAAAATCATTCATGTTGGCGTGTGTGGATATTATTATTCATATAATAAATTTGTATTCTCATGAATGAATATGACATGATAGAGGATAGAAACTATATATTCATCTTTTTGGTAGGTGTAATGTTTGAGGATAAATACAGTAATAGATACAGTACATAGGATTTTATCCTTAAAAAACATAGGGTCCTTCTAAGTCCTTTTAAAAATGGGCCTTATTAAAAGATAAAAATTTATGGGCCTACCAAGTCCATTTAATAATTATAATAAAGGGACACATTGGGATGTGGAAATTCTCTTATGGGGGGGGGGCAGGGTTCAATCCAGGTTGTTCAATTGGGTGTGTTTGTACAATTTCTTTTGTACTTTGTAACCTATCAACATAATATAAATTATTATTATTATTATTATTATTATTATTGTGGTTGGATTTTAGTGATGGATATATCATGATAATGACAATTAGGGTTCAAAGCATTTTATGTCCTTCCTATGGGATCTTAAGGTTAATTTTATTGATTGGGGAATTCTCACTAACTTATATTCACTTGTTGAATATTTTGTAGAAACCAAGGATCATCTTATGAAATTTTCTAATAAGAATCACTTTGAGGATAGGGAATGATGATGCTACTTCAATTCTCTAAAGGATGGCGGTCTGAAATACAATATTAAGCATGGTAAAACCACACATATTATTTCTAACCAAGATGTGATTTCTAATATATTTAAAATTAGTAAATTCTTAGTCATTGTGATAATGGTTCTACTAATGAGCATCCAATAGTGTATGGTTAAAGACATTTTCAATATAATTTTAAAAATTTGGGGATTTAAAAATTAGAAATTCATTTAGGTAGGATGGGGTTTTTGTCATATGGTTTTCCCATATAATGAATTGAAGGAAAATAAATGGGGATTTGGATCAATCATAATCAAACCTGGATCAATTTGAATTAAGAAATATGAACCTTAGTTTAATCAATTTACCATTAGTAACACTAGAATTCAAACATGGGTTCATATTCTTGGCTTCAACTAGATTCTATGGAATCCAAGAATCTTTTAGGATATTGATTTATAAATATTTGTTCCTATTAAACATGATATAGCTACAATGGAGTCATGTTTTTGGTTATTTTACTAGGCTTCTTATTGAAGTTGATCTAAATTCCACTCTTATTGAGAAGTTGATTCTTTCTACTACTGATGAAATTAATTTAACGACTATATATGATAATTTTATTTAGAATTCTTTTAACTACAAATCTATTGGGAATATTCAAGAAAAATTATTAAAGGAATCTACTTTTTTTTTCTCAAAAGGGTAATATTTTAAAAAACTATTACAAGTAGAATGTGACAGTTAGGGATAATATGGGACTATTAAGTTTCATTATGCATAGATCAGGGAGAAACCAAATTTTTGAAGGGAATACTGTCGTCTCATTATATTTTAGTCATAATGTAGTAAAAATAGTGAAATAGGGTCCTCTGTACCTTGAAATTATGGATAATGAGTTACTAGAGTATGTTGCTAAAAATATTCAACAAGAATTAGAGGGTAACCATGGTATAAAATATCAATGAAAAGAGTTTGGTTCCTTTTAGTAATTATTTAGGATTAAAAATATATTTTATAGAGAATTAAAATTCTATGGAGGAAGTATAGAATGGTTCATAGGTGATTATGTATTTACACAATCTTAATGATCAATAAAAGGAGATTGATATAGTCAAGGTTCATGGATGGGTTGATTATAATCTATTGGTAGCACATGAGCCTCAGCCTAGTTGGTGAGGACTTGACAAGTACATCCAAGAGACCCAGGATCAAATCTGGGTGGAGACATATTTCTGGGGTACTGTAGCAGTACTATAGCAGGCACTGTTCAGTACCGTAACAGCTAGAACTATTCATCCATCTGGGCCACTAGACCACCGGTTTGGTCCTCAGGTCCTGCAAGGATTTTAGGCCACCCAAGGCCTTCAAGCCAGTTTTTTATCTTGGCCTTCAGGCCACCTTAAGTCCTTAGGGCCACCCCAAGGCCTTCAGGCCACATGATGCAGATGTACCAGTCAGACTACAAGGGACATGACTTCATATGAGGATCAGGGTAGGTGTATTCACTAGAGCAGAGCTAACCAAAATTGGAAGAATGAGAGGGTGTGTCTTGGAAATCGGTACCGGGCTTGTGAAACCTTGCATAGGACAGCTAGTCAACCATCCCTACGAAGGTGGAGTACTGATATTATGACATATACTGGGGAGGAGTAGTTCCAAGTTGTCTTGTCTGTGTGATTCCCTCTAAGACCTACAAGTCATGTAATTGTCTCTAAGACTTCAGGCCTTGTAAGGGTTTCACATCACCCCTTGAAAGGTGGATTATCAAAAATAATAAAAAATGAAGGCCTTTGGGCCATTCCGACTATTGGTGAATCATTTTACTAATACAATGGTTTTATCATCTACTTCTCCTTGAAATAGAGTGGAACTAAGTTATTATTATAGTGAATGGACTTATCATATTTTGAAGAAGATTTATTGAACTCTAGGGGTGAGTTCTTCCAATCAGATTCAAAGTTTTAGAATTGTTAATAGGAACCCTATTCCTAGATTCTAGGATGGGAATATATTCAAACAAGGGAGGATGAGTATAAATCAAATTATAGGGGACCAACCAATCTTAATAAAAAAATGTTTTATTATTAAACTTGTTCAATGAAAAACTAATACTACTGGGTTTGTTGAGAGTGGTTCCCCTACCAAGGATTCAAATATGGATATAAGTGGGAAAGGTGTTCAATATTTTAAAATCCTAGAGGAAATCAATGAAATTATGAAAATTCATGGTGTTAAAGGAAGCTAAGATGATATAGAGGATGATGTGACACCTAAGAAGGTTCCTTATAAATAATATCAATCCAAAGGTAATAATATTCTTGTTAATGATGAGAGATTTTAAATTCCCCCTTAGAAAAAAACCCAGAAAGGGTTACTTTCATTTAAAACCAACCATAGTCACTAGATCTCATAACTCTTTGAGATATGACTCATATTTGTATGATTCCGTTAGATTATGATATATGTTTCACTCTCTATTTATTTTATTTTGGAGTTTTCTTTGAATAAGAGCATGGTTTCTTTGTCTGGAACCTTTCTTTATTTAATTCTCCTTATTACATTTCTTTATTTAATAAAAGGGGGTCACTAACCCTATCATATTTCAAATTATTATTTTTATTACTAAGTTGATTTTAGAAGTAGAAAATTACCTTATTTTCCTTTTTAGGTCATTTCATGTGATCCAATGGGGGGGGGGGAGAGGGGGGTAGTTCTCCTCATCCTCCAATCACCACGTCAAGATTCTTATTCAATCCACTAATGGGGATCATGTTCAGGTAGGTTTTCTATTTTTTCCTTATTTTTCTTCCCCATCAGATTCTATTTATCTAACCCTTAAATCAAAATTGCCACATTCCTAGTGATTTCATTTGGCAGTTTCATAATGGGATAATAAAACCCTCAATTTTGGAAGGTTATTTTTCCATAGCATTGAAGAGGGGACCAAGGATAACCTAACTCACCTGATTTAAAGCCTAGGTGTCACTGATTAGATTCCCAGAGAGTATTTCGACATACGAGATTTAGTGAAACCTTATCATTTATTTGAGTAATTTTTTATCTTGGTATTTTTTGGCTTATTAGTTTTCATTTATTGATTATATGGACATATGTGTTATTTTCTTACATTAATGATGATATGAGTTAGGGGGTTCCATACCTCATCTATAAATTGATATTACCTTTTCTTCTTTCTTATTTTAAATTAGATATTCAATTATATAAAAGGTATATATGATATCTATATTCATGTTGAGGAAATAATTATAGTGTTTTCACCTATTTAAGACTTAATATAGAGTAAAGATATTATAAAATAAATAAATTATTCACTTTTATTAATGATGGATACAAAGTGATTTTATAAATTTTAAAATAATTCTATAATAAATTTAGAAAGATTATTTTAATGAAATAAAATATTGAGGTTTAAGATAAATCAATGAGGTTTTTTTATAAAATATTTTGATATATTAACGGATGTTTAGTTCTTTTAAAGTTATTGAATGGTTTATTATCCTTTGACATTATTTCCTAAATTATTACTAAAAATAAATAGATTTATGTAATAATTTGGAACCACGCAAAACACCTTTGTCATAGTTACACTTAATGGGAATAACATTGAGGCACTTGAGTGGGATTTCAAGAATAATACCTATGTTATGTAGTGTTTCCATTATTGGGACATGATTCCCCCTGATAAATCAAATCACGGGATATAGCACTCCCTTATAAATCAAACTATAGGACATGGTACTCCCTTATAAATCAAATCTTGGGATATAGTAATACCTTATAAATAAAATCACGGGACATGGTAAACCCTTATAAATCAAACCCTAAGGACATGAAACTTTTAAGGGGTTCCTAGGACTCCTTACATTGTGCTGGTAGGTAGTTTCCCATGATTTTCATGAACAATTATTTTTCATTTATCAACATATTAACACACTTAAATTCCATTTTTATTAAAATTTTATGACTTAAAATTTATTATAGAAATGTTTAAAATTTTTATCATCTCGATACATTTTATTTTTTTATGTTCATAGAAATCCAACTTATGGAATTAGTTTCATTAAGGGAAATCATTTACCCATAATTTAATTTTTCCCTTCACTACTTATTGTTAGCCTCTAGAGATTAGGGAAAACACGCCTTTGGTTAGTGGTGATTAGTCCTAGAATTGGGGGAAATCCAGGTCTGTTTGCTACAAATGTTAGTAGAGTGATTTTGGTTGGTTTAGTTAGTGGTAGGTGTGGAGTTAAGAGTGTAAAAAATCAAGAAGTATATTATTAAAAAAGAATATTTAACATTATTGGTAATAAGACTTGAGTTACGTGGGGATGTTTAGGTGAGAGTGTTATCATGATATCTATAAAAGGTTGAACTTATTTATTTATTTATCCCATAGAAAGGTTTATTGACTAATAATAGTTAAAATATGATATTTTAGTCTCTCATTAATCATATAGTAATATAGTAATCTTTAACACATACATATATTCTTATAATTTTTTGTTATTGTGATTTGTGTATTCTGTATTGTGATTTGTGATTTTTTTTGAAATATTATTGTGATTTATATGCTTGAATATGGTTATTATTAGGGTCTTATAAAATGTTATGAACTATCAACCAATTTAATAGTCATTAAAAAACCTTATAAATTTGCTTAAATAGTTTTTTCTAATAGTGAAGTAATTGATTGAGGATTTTCAATGCGACTTACAGGTAGTGTGATTATTGTAGCATGTTTTATCTTTTAAAATACATTTTTTGATTTGGTATGGAAGTGATTTTTAAAAACTATAAATTATTTTAGTTCATTTAAAAATGATAAATGATAATCTTTTAATGAAAAAGGGATCTTTATTTTTATTAACCTGGTAATTTTTGGTGTGTCCAAGTTATCAATTACAGTTTTAGTAGGGTTTAATTAAATTTAATAAAAATCACTTGATTTTAAAGATTTGAAGTATATTTAAAGGTCTAAAAATTTTAACGAGTGTGCTAAAATGGTTTTAAAATGGGGTTTAAATGGAAATGTGTCATTATATATATGTTTTATTTCGTTTTAAACATAATGGGACTGTTCTTTCAATGAAGGATTATTAGAAAAGAATAACACTTTTCGAGAGGTATTTTTTATAATTGTAACAGTTAGATTCAAAATGTGTTAGTTTCATAAATAATAAAATATGTTAATGTGAATTATATATTTTTTGTATTTTTGTAGTTTTTGGCATGTGGATAAAAGATTTCATTATGTTTATACCATGAAAAGGTTATATTTTTATCTAAAAATATATTACTTTGAATATATATATATATACATATACATACATATATATATATATATATATATAATATTTTGGGCATTGTATGAGGAAAAATAATATGTGAAAGTTTAAATAAGTGTGTTTAAAGTTTTATAATTATATGGAAAATGATTTAATTGAGTTTGAATTAGAATGTTTTCATTTAATTTCAAAATATAATGTGTATATGTTTGTATGATTTTGATATGTAAATCTTGAATTTATTAATTTTTGTTATTTGGTATTGAATGGAATTTATTTGTTTAAAGATATTTTTATATGAGTAAAAGTTTGAATTTTAAATGATTAATTATCTTAAAAACCATGGCTTAAATTTAAAACAATCTTGTTAACATGTTTTTTTGAGCTCATTTTACTTTATTAGTTATGAATTATTTGGTTGAATTGGAATGGATTTGGTAAGATGTTTTTGTTTGCATGGTTGGAGACTTAGTTGGTATGGTTCCTAATTGTAATGTTTTTAATTAATTTATTTTTGGTTTTTATGGTTTATTTTAGTTGTAATAGTTTTGGTTTTCCATGTTTTTAATATAAATTTAATTCTTAGGTTGTGTTTGTTTTGAAGATGAAAATCTTGAAATTCTATGTTTTTTGAAGTGATAGTGTTGATTTTGGGTCTTATGTGTGAGATGAATTTGGGAGTGGTTCTTAAAGGATGAACTATTTTTTATAGTTTGATTGGATGGGATTTGGTATTAGTATTTTGTTTTGAGTGGATATTTTGTATTTTAGCCTATGTTGGCGGATGTTTGGGGTATTAACGGAAAAGTGGAAGTTACTTCTTTGATGAATGATTAATTTTATGGTCATATGGATTTAATTATGGTAATTTAGGTTTTAACCATGTGTGTTTGATCTTTAATGGATGATTGAGATGTTATTTTGTGATCCACAATTGATAATTATGGTTTTCGTTATTGAAGTTTCTAGTTTTGGTTGGAATTCTATGGGGTGTTGAGGTTTTGGGTGGCAATCTTTAAAAACTCAGTTTTTTGAGTTTGAATTATTGAAACCCATTATTTTTTAGTTATATATTGAAATTAGATTCTTGAATACGAAGTTTCAAAGTAAAAAGTTGAAACTTGGGTAAAAATTTGTGGGTTTTGGAATCATGCATGGGTAGATGAAGGTTACATGGGTTGGGTATATGGGAAATATTCACATGCATGGCTAATATGGCCCTAATTCCAGAGACAGTGATCTGTATGGGTAGTGTTCATAATCTAGGTCTGTGTATAGTATTCATTCAATGTGGAAAATTCATATAAAACCTATTTGACTCTATTTGACCCTATAAACTCTTCCATTATTGGGATATGATGTTTGGAAATTTCAAATGTCATTAGGAAAGTGTAAAATGGATATCCAAGTTCAAACATATACAAATTCTGATCCAAGGGTCCATTTGAGCCTTGTGAACTTTAAAATTGAATCTTGTTACAAGATCTATGATGTTTAGTATTGGGAGGACCTAATACCCCATTTTTTATCCCAAAGAGAATTGAAATAACTAAAAAACTATGCTTTATGTTTGGGTAGCCTATTTTTGGGATTTTTTTATGTTTCATAGTAATTTAAGTGGTTATTTTTTCCCTTTTTTGGTTGGGTGTGGATGTGTCTCTTGGGTTTAGATTTATATTATTATTATGATATCATGGACTTAATGAATTTCATTAAAGTATGTTTTTGGATCTTATGTTTTTTTAAGGATATTTAATGATTATGGTTATAATGAATGATTTTTGAATATCTTTAGAGTATTACCCCTTGAGAATACAATGTAGATATTAATGAGATATTTGATTTAATGATCATTTTCTTCAGGTATTATATCCCATGCCTTATGAATTTGAAGTATCACTTTTTTATTAAAGTTTTTTTGTTTTAATATATTGGACATGATGTGATTTAATTGTGTTTCTTTATTTGTAATGAGACTTATATAAAAAGAATTTATATAGACCATGTTAAGATTTATCGAAGGATTTATTTCACTATATGAATTCATCGAGAATTTATTTAGAGAATTTTTTTTCTTTTTATGATCTATTTTTGTAGTGAATTGATACTTTCATGAATATCATTATGACTATTTTTATTCCTCAACTATATTATTATTTGAAGCTTCTTCAGAAGAATTTTATGGGTTGAACTTGGTTAGTGTTCATGGTTAAACCTTATTGGTCATGGGAATATGTTATGGTGGGAATTTTTTAGTTAAATATGGGTGGTTAAGATATTGACTCAGGGTTATTTTAGAACTACAGATGGTGGGTATATTTACCATAGGTATTATTAGAGTTGAATTTCATGATATGAAGTATCTATTATGTAATGTGTTTTCAAAAGGAGGTTTTTAATCTAAATGAGTCTTATAATGTTTTTTAATAATTAGACGTGGTTCTTAAGCACATTAATTGATTTTAATTATTTTTGTTTTCCCTTTTTAAGTATACGGGTTTCAAAATAAGTTTTCCAATAGATTTTGGTATATATTTTCTGAGACTTTTTGGGGGAATTTTTTTTTATGATGGGGAGAATCATAACATCCAATTTTTAATAATTATTTAAATAAAAAATTTTAAATCCAATTTTAATGAAAATAGGTTAGATATCTAAAGTATTTTAGAAATATCATTTTTTCTCCTTAAAGAGGTGTTTTAAATTATTTTCATAAGTGTGAGATCATTTGAATCACTCAAATTCAATTTTTAAAGATTATTTAAATTCTATAGTTTTTTTACATATAATTGTATTAACAAATTTTGTATTGGTGTGTGTGGTTATTTTTATTAATATATTAAGTGTGTATGTTATGTTAAATTTATTTTATCATCATCATCATCATCATAATTTTTATTATTAATAAGGGTAGTGATTTATTACTTCATGATACACATATAGGAGGTGTTCGTTAGATTTGGGACATGGGGGTATTGGTGGAATGGGATGTATGGGAGAAAGAGAATGAAAATTTGGGATAATGGGTAAAACTATATTCTATGGCTATCTAGCTACACTAGTGGGGTCACAGGAGTGTAGGTCTCTAGGTACAATAATTAAGTATGAATTATACTTTTATACTTTATGATTGTGATGGATTCAAGTCCTAAAGGCCTTTGAGACTTTGGTTTATTTTTCTATATGGTCCTTAACCAACTTGTGTACCTTAATTGTGTACGTTATAGTAGTTTGGAATCCCCTCAACCTGAATAAAGACTAATAATAGTAGTAGTATTAGTAGTAGTAGTATTAGTAGTAAGTTAATTCTAGAAGTAGAAAGGACCCTTATTCCCATTATTTGGGGTATTTTGTGTGATCTAGGAGATGGGGATTCTACTCCTTCAATCATCTCCTTTAACATCTGCTAAGGGGGGTTGAGTCCATGTAGGTTCTTCTTCTTCTTCTTCACCATCTCTTTCCTTTTCTATAATCCCTAAATAATAATTTACATATTCTCAGGGATTTTGTTTGGTGGTTTCTTTGGGATAGAGAGATCCTAAAATTATAAAGGGGACTTTTACTGAGCATGGAATATGGGATTTAGGCTAACCTCACACACTAGATTTGAAGCCCAATCATCACTGATTATTTGAATGACAAGAATTTCAATATTTAATTCTTGGTGAAAAATTATTCTTTATTTGAATAATTTTTTATCTTTGTATTTTATGGGAAACCAGGAGTCATTTATTAATCATATAGTAATACTTTATAGTGTTTTATTACATTATTTATGATATGAGTTAGGGGTTCTATACCTATTCTATAAAATAATATTACCTTTGATTATTTCATAGTTTATCATCTTTTGGCATTATTTTCCTTTAAATTTATTACCACATTATATTTTGAGACAAAAAATCTATAGATTGCTTACTAAACATAAAGGATTTCTAAAAGGAAATGGATTTATGTAATATCAATTGAGATATTATTTTTCGGCTCTATTGACATGGACTAGTACACTGAGTCCATACTTGGGTTTGCAATGAGCCAAGTGTGTTATCCAAGCCCACCTCCACTAGGACAGGGGCTGGTGACTAGAACCAAGAAGTCATAGCACAAAATGGGACATCTTAACCTATACAATATATAGTGGATATACATCCCCATCAAATAAAAAAACAAAACCACACAAGAGATACATAACTAAATGAGAATAAAATCTGTTTGCATACATCTGTTAAACATATCAGGGGTGTATAATATAAATAATAGAACCAAAGGTAAAAAATACGAGGCCTAATACTATTATAATAAACCAAACATAATCAACTATGAATAAGTGGATCAAAAAGTTGTACCAACCTCACTCTGAGCATTTCATGACTTGAATCTCATTGGGATCTAATTAATATTCAGTGCCACTAACTCCACTAACCCCACAACCATTGATATTACTAACAACCTATGCATTATCTTCACAGATAAAACAGTTATCGGCACAAATCCTGAATAGGGTGAGTATAAAAATACCTAGTAAGATTCCATAAAAACATTAAAGGGCATCAGGACTATAGGCCAACATGAAGAAGGGGTCTATACCATGAATCCACCCAACTCAATCATGTTTAAAAACACCAGCCATGTAAGATGCTATGAATTCACTTCCCATCATGACCTTAATCATATATCACCTATAACTATCAAGGATAACCCCAAATGTTTAATCATTATTTAGAATTAAGAATCTATGAAAATATTCTATACCTTATAGGAAAACACCTCCCTACTCACCAACCTCAATAAAAACACTTCCATGACCATCCATGATAGATACACATTACACCTAAGGGGTATATCCATTACCCATAATAAGGAATATCAAACACATAAATTCTCATAAGGGGATCACAAATTAAAATCATCACAACAAAACCCAAGTGTATAGTCATGAATATCCCATATTGAAGGAAAATTCACCAATCCACATGCTACTTTGCATGCACAAACAATACCACTCACCCAACCTATAGGGCGTCAAGTCAGACTTGCTAGTGAATCATTGTTCCTAGAATAATTTCTCTTTCCATAGAAGTACCATATTCTAGAATCCCTAGTATAACCAAAGATGTAGAATCACACCCTAAGAATGATATGATGCTCAAGGGGGGATACAACTCCCATAGATGGGTGACCCGCAACCCATTCCATGGGGGGAGTTCCCTGCCCTATCCTAATTGAGAGAATAAATCTCCTCATCCATGAAAGGATCCAAAATAGGGGTTCTATGGAGTATATATTCTCAAGTAGGAGATCTATTTTTCTATTAAAGATAAGATAATGAAAAACTAAAAGAGGGGAGGGGGTGAAACGTATTAAAAATATAACTTAAAATTTTTATCCCATTTGAGTATGTTAGTTGATCATAAATTTAATTATAATTTTTGATAAATTAGAGTATAAAAAGTAATAATATAGTGGAAATATAGACTCAGAATTAAGAAAAACTCAACCGTGGTAAGAAATACCATAATTAGAAATTAAAATAAATAATACAATGTAAGAATAATACATAAATATATAGATAACAATTAAAAAACCGCTAAAAGGATATTATTATCAAATTTTTGATACAATAAGTCTTCTATTTTAATCCAAAGATATAGAAGGATCTTTAATTGGATCCAAGGTATACAAGTTCCAATTCCAGAAACTTCATTGACTATAAACCTATTAGAAGGTATCAAATTCAAAAACTGAAACTTCTTTAACTAGAAGTTTGAAATAGGATTATATGTCATTGATCAATAATTAAATATCCTTTATCAGTAGAAATTCCAATCCCTTAGTCTCATTAAAAAAACTATTCATAAGAGATGAATTCCTAACCTCAAAAACTCATTGACCATGATGATTAGAAACAAAATAAGTTCCTATCTCTTGAACCCCCTCAATCTCACAAGATCTAAAGTACAATAATT
The DNA here is from genome assembly GCA_963277665.1 of Viscum album. Lineage (NCBI taxonomy): Eukaryota > Viridiplantae > Streptophyta > Magnoliopsida > Santalales > Viscaceae > Viscum > Viscum album. The sequence continues at coordinate 533,304,947 of OY728146.1, forward strand.
ATAAAAGGGAAAATAAGGGAATTTACAATAAACCTCACCATAAAAAATCTCATAGTAAAATACACTAAAAAACAAACTAAAATAAGTATTACTCAAATAAATGACATGATGCCCAACTTTCACTTCATACCTTTTAGTGTTGTGCAATCATCTATATTCCTCAAAGTAGTGTCATGAAATTATAAAAAATTTACAAAGTTAGTATTACACACTCTTTGGGTTTAGTTATAATGGATTCATAAGTGGGATAATCATTCCACCATATATATGTACAACTCTAGAACAACAGTCCAAAAGAGTTCAACAACATTCCAAAATTAAGATAAACTATTCAGTTCCCTAGAAATTAAAACTTATTAACATATAAAACTAAAACAAACTTAAAGTTAAGTTAATTTCTTAGAAAATTGTACCATGATTTTAAAATAAAAGGTTATATAAGAGTTATTTTACACAAAAATATTCCTCATTTTTATAATCACAAAAAATGAAATGAAACACAAAAAAAATCGATAAAAGAACCAAACTCTCTATAACTTATAATGAATTAAATCCCAAAGTATAACATATGATTAATTAAATTCTCTAATTTTTTCAATATATACCCATTTTCTAATTTCTCCCCATTTTTAGTTTTTAAAAATAAACCATATAATAGAAAAAAATAGAAAATAAGCACAAAGTTCAGTAGTTTTGAGAGAAATTTCTCCCTTTTAGGTACAGGAACTTCCATGAGAATATGAAAGTAGAAAGTTTAATTCTCTACTAATATAATATTTAACCTTATCCCATATAATATTGAGTATAAGTTATCTAATAATATAATTTATACATTAATGTATATACTTTAATTTTTAAATTTAGTTGAACATCAAGAAGCATCACATTCAATGATATTTAAGAAAAAAATTACAGATAAAATATTTAAAAGTAAATTTTAAAATAAAAATAGTTTATAAATTCAACATCATCAGTATAGAGATCATGTTTAATGGGAATTAGAATATATAATATAGAAAAATAAATTTGAAATTTATTTCTTTTTTTAGATTTGATGATCGGTTCTTGGAGAGTTTTCAATATTTTATCTTGATTAATAATCTTCTATTTCGGATTTCCTATTTCCATTTCAATTCCTTAGATTTCATTATTTTGATATTTTAATAATCTCTTGACTTATTATAGTTAATTAAATAAGTTAAAATTATTATCTTAAAGTTCTTAAAGTTCCAAATCCTGAATCTTCTGATACTTTGAAATCTTATTGAAATTACAAAGATAAAAGTAATAGTATTTCTTCAAGTTAAGAACATATATCTTAACCTATATGAGAAATTTAATGATTTTATTATGATATTTATAATATTGAAGATTTATAACCTATATTTCTATCTTTCATATCCTATAATTTATATGTTGAATGAAATTTTTCATATTGGTGACCCTTAGTTATTGTTTAGAATTTAATTTCAACTGATTATTCATTCTTCAAGATTTAGAACTTGTTACTAAATCATTTGAGATATTTGTGTCAAATTAAAATTATACAACTTATATATATTATGATTATTGATTTGTAAGTTATTTCTCCTCAAGGTTATCATTTAGTATATCTATCTAATTCCTAAATAATACTCCTTCCCTGACACTAATTTATCTCTATCTATCAACTTCAAAAGTTCCTTTGGATGTAGTTTCTTTTGACTTATCAATTTTTTTGGATATAGATTAAGTCTTTTGAGATTACAATTTTGATGAACTATATTATTTTGAATATAAAATGGATGATGAAGATATTTATTTATATAGTGTTTATACCTATGCTTTTCATGCTAGATAACGATTAAAATTGGCTTTAAACATGAAATAAAATGATTCTAGTTTGATAGATATTTCATCTGTTTATAGTAATAAAAAGAGATTCAATGTAATTTTTATCTACAAATTCCATTACCTTCTCATGTCCTTTTCTAGTTCCAGCTCATGTGAATCTTAATTCCTTCGATAAATGATGAGATTCTCTTATTTTGTCTCTGAAATAAATAGTGGTAATGAAGCCTTTAACTTCTTCATATTTAGAGAGAACTATATTTTCTTATAATATAGTTTTTATATGATCTCCCCTTCATATTAATCTTTCACTTTATACTTTGATATCCAAAATATGGAATTAATTCCTTACATTATCTTAATATCCAACAAAATTTATCTACCTTACTTGCTCAATATTTTCTATATTTTACAGATAACATTTTATCTTTCTCATCAAGAGTTTCTATGGCCTTCACCTTATATGAAATGAGAGTTTCAGTAACCATAAGTCTCTCCAATTATTTTATTTTATTTTCCTTTTCTACCAATATCTTTTTCCTTTTCTTATCCTTTTCTGATTTACTAACAGCTACCAAAAGATTAAATTATGATCATTTCTCAACAAATTTGTTTAAAATTGGATCATACAAAAACTTCATCTAAGCTAATATCTCATCATTTAGAGGAAACTCATTCTTTATCCTAGAATTTTAAATCTCTTTAACACCTATAATAACTACATGTTTAACTAAAATATAGTTCAATATCTTCAAATATGGAATTAGCTCATGCTTTACCATTCTAGTGCATATAAATTCAATATACTCCCATATGAATATCATAATGTGGAACTTACATATCCCTTATATGGATTCCAACACATAAATATCCAAGATTTTGATCATATCTTTATCACCTTTTCCTGGTAACAAAAAACCTTTCACCCATTATAAGACAACCCTTACTTATAGTTATAGGTGATTCATTTTATGAACTTTTTCATTTTCTAAGAAAATAGTATCTTCTTCCTTATATTTATTAAAATTTTCATAAGTTTCTAGATGTTTTTGAGATATTTACATAGACTCAACATCAAGTGTTAGTCCAATATACTTTGAAAATTTCTTCAAAGTGAACACATAATCCTTCTTAAGAACTGTAAAATAATATTATTCTCACCATCAAAATCATCAAAAGAATCAGTTTCATAGAACCTTAGGATGATTAAGGGATAAAATATCACATGATCCTTTCTGGTCAAGATAATATTTTCCACCCCTGAAAATAAATAACCTTATCCAATAATAGTCCATACCTATTATAAAAATCTCATTCTATAAATTTTTTATGTATAATCCCTTTAGCTATAATTTCCTTAGTAGTGTACATAAATCTTCAAAAGCAATAACAAAATCAATCATAATTCATGTTATAAAAATGATGAAGATTCACAGTGAATAGAGAAAACTATCATGGAGTTCCCAACCCATTATATTCTCACCCTTATCAATCATTGATCTATTAAAATATGTCGATCTATATTTATTCCCACCAAGTGAATAAAGTTAAGTAATTTGAAGAAATAAATTTTAAATTCCTTAAAATAAATATTTTATCTCTTATTATAATAAAATAAATAAAAGAAAAACTAAAGAAAAATATCTACTAAAATTTAAACACCATAATAAAAGAATAAATAAAAGTAAACCACTTAGAAGTTATATTTCCTGAATGAATCCTAAACATTTTCAAGTGAATTTGGTTCTATAAAATCTATTTGAGGTGATTTATTATCTTCTATTAAATCTTTGGAAAAAAATTTTCATCCTCAATATAAAGGTTAATCAAAAAAAATAACCCCCCTATCTAATGAGTGAAGTTCCTATTAGGATTGGTTTCTTCCACTAATAAGGGGGGTTGAATTACTGTAGGGAAATTTTTACTATTTATTTTAAATAGAAATAAAACTCTATGAACTGTTAAAGTAAGATCCACTCAAAATAGAAAATATCAGTCTCACATGATCACAAAGTATATAATAGATTAGGGAACACATAGATTTTACAAGGTTCAGATCTAATATGGAATCCCAGTTTTTATCGTCTAAGGTTACTCCCCCAACCATGGATTATTTTCCCTATATTCTCAAGTGAAACCCTATTATAATAATTTTTACAACATCCCACCACACATGTTAGGAGTCATACCCAATATTAAATATCCACACTGTAGTGCACAATATTATTACAAAAATAAAGAATATTACAAAAAAAACCTAGGTTGTTTCAACAAAAAATAATGAAAATACTCTTCGATGAACTTTTAGGATATACAGGAAATAGTTTCTTATATTAAAGTCTTTAAAATGTTGCATAAATATTCATAAACTTGAGTTTAATATTATGAATAGGTAAGTTTCATCAGATGTTTATCACTGAAGAACAAAACCTCATTTTGGACTCACCATATTGTTTTTCTATGTCCCTCACTATTATCTCTCTACTTTGCATCAATAGGTTCCTCTAGTTTTCTCACAATCAAATATCTACTATATGTTAACTAATTTCACCATTCATTGATTTATATGGTGAAAAAAACATACTCATTAAATACCAAATATCTCCATAACTACAGTCAATAACCACATCTATATCATGGATTTATAAATAGAATCCTATCATTGTGAAGGTATTTAGAAATGTGCACATAATGTCATAAAGAATAAACCAGTGATGCCCCTACCTAGTTGACACTCAAAGGTTCCCTAAATTAATGGAACACATGGCCTCAAGCATGATTCCCCATATACCAGATACCTTCTACTAGTAGCGAGGGCCTAAGGTGTGTCCTTGGGGAGACCATTTCCTCTTGTTAGAGTAGCACAATAGTATAATAAATAGATAAATAGTATAAGCATATAAATAATGGAAAAGATAGAGGAAGCATGTACAAACATCCAAATACCAAATAATAATCAAAATTTTAAATCTAAATCATATAAAAAATATGATGATGTCATGTCACTACAAAACAAATAAAACATATATACATGGAAGCAGGAATTCAATACACTACATGATATACAAAAGGAACAAAAAGGCCAAAATCTATCCAAGAATCCTGAGATCCAGACTGATTATCTACTACCAAGATCCCATCCAAAGTCATGTATAAATTCACGCATCCATAAGTGGACACTTACCCTTATCAACACCTATATGCATATAGTCTTTTTGAGTACTATCAGTGACCCAAATAAGGTGTGAGATAAACTCTGTAGTCCACCACCAATGTTGTCTATAAATATATAGTTGGTGTATATAATATAGTCGAGTGTAGGTAATAAAGAAAAGAAGTAAATAAAATGAAAAGGCCAATCCTAGTTTCAGAAGGACACCAGGCTAATGCCACTGCTTCAGCCTTGGCCGTATGGTGAATAATTAACTAGATGTATACAAACATATGGACTGTATACGTAGTGATGTCTACAACCATATGTATGAATACTACAACTATCTTGGATCTGAGGCATAACCTATAAATATATAAGTTTTAGAATGAGAATCAAAGAATCAAGGGACGCCATGCCCAATATCACATTTATAAGGGTCTCCATTCCCAATATCATAATCATAGGGACACCATACCCATATCACAAGAATAGGGGACACCATGCCCAATATAATAGTATTAGGTTCTTCATGCCCGTACATCATATTAAATGCCTATGTCACATTTATAAAGGTTCACCATGCCTGTATCACATTTATAAAGGGTTTCCATTCCCGTATCACATTTACAAAGGGTCTCTGTGCTCGTATCACATTTATAGAGGGATTCCATGCCTATATCACATTTATAAAGGATTTCCACTCCCATATCACATTTATAAAGGGTCACAATGCCCGTATAACATTTATAATGGGTCTCCATGCTCATATCTCATTTATAAAGGGTATCCATGCCTGTATATATATTTATAACATGCATAAGGGTCATCATGAACACTTACCCAAAATTAAAAAGGGTTTTCATCAACATAAATCATAACATTGATAAGTATTCATTGGCTTTAATATGATCCATATGATAATCAACAATTTAATAATATTCAATAGTAACAAGGGCATAACCATTTTTCTATTTAATTAGGTGACTTAAGAATACCACTCACCTACATTAAATTCATGTTAAATTGGTAAGTGTGTGAATTATGCTATTCCATAACAATTATCCATTATCAAGTATAATATCACCATTTAGTATTAAATCAAAACACACCGCTAGGTGTTTTGGCTATATGAACATAAAATCCAGTTAGGAATATAATGGTCACACCCATAGGGGTGGATTAAATTGAGTTTGATGACCTAACATGTGTCTTGGGATCTAGTAAGGTCATTAGGTTCCTAAACAAGACAACCATTTTATGAAATATTCAATTTAGGGGTAATAAATGGTGAAATCGATTTGTATCACAATTAAACATATTATAAATCATTTCAAATTTGATGGATAAGAACTAAACCACATACCTTATTCTTTTATAGAATCACTCATCTAGTATCAGTCTTTGGTTTGGTCCAGATTGAGAGAAAATAGGAGAACTGATGAATTCCCAGAAAATGGATCATAAACGCCTGCACCAAAATAACTCCTTTGAGAGATAGAAAAATGATGTAAGGTGAAAGATGAATAGAGTAATCACCGATGGATATCTAACGAGATGATAAACACTTTAATCTAAGTCTAGACAGAAGTTTCAACAATGAACCTTGGAGAAAACCTAAAGGAGGATCTCTCAACATAAAGGTACTATTTTCTAGAGGATAAAGAGAAAGGAAAAAGGGATATAAATAATTTAGTGGAAAATAGAAATTTTATCCAAATTTTAAGGGGGTGCATAGTTTGGCCACATGGTTGGATATACAATTCATCAACCATGTTCTAGGAACTACCATAAGAGGAGTCTTTCATGGTTTGGATGTACGATTACAGAAATCATGCACTAATAGTGTTATATGACCCTGCTACACATTACAGACAACCCGAATGGTTGTGCAACCATGGGAACATAGTTATAGAGAACCGTGGAACCTAATTGGCCCTCTAAATATCCTCACACATTTAGAAGAAACTATGTGGATTGTCTCGCATGGATTCTACTAACCATGAAACCCATCTCTTTTCTCTAATGGATGGGGTTCCAAGCTTATACCAAACCCCAAAAACACCCAAAACTTTCATGAATTCATTAGGTATCCATATTAGGTCCATGATAAAGAAGCAGATTGAAATTTACCGGATATGTATGTAACATCCCAAGGTTTAAAAAAATAAATTGAAATGCATGGAACTTTTTTAAGTAGATATTTATAACTAGCCTTTAAACACAATTTTGCAGCTTCTATGTTTTTGAATTTTGAAAAATGGTCATCTACAATTGTGATCGGTAAGTTATTTCAAGTATAATGGAACCAACTTTATTTTTTAGTGAATAGTAACCTACCCTCATGAGTATTAATATGAATAGTAACATGACCCTAATGAATAGTAAATTGTACTATTATTTTATTTTCTTAAGGTTATAAGATAATGAGATGTTGATTAATTTTTCAAGGTGTTTAAAAATGCGTTATAGTTTTAAAATTGTTATTTTTTAATAAATTATGATTTTATTTAAAAATTAAATGAATAATATTTAGAAAATTATTTTCAAAAAATGGAGTTCATTTTTTAATTCTACACATCAAAAAATAGTCAGGGTAAATTTTTGGGGTTTTTCTGAAACAGTTGAATTTTCCGTGAATAGTAAAGATAAAGTTTTGAGTTTTTGGAAAGTTTAATGACATCATTAAAGATGTAATAATGATGTAATAATTATAGTCAACTTATTTAAATAAAAATAATATACGAGGTGTCCTGAGTGGCTAATACCATATGCAAGCCCAGGTTTTTTCAAATACCACTAATGAGGTGTCCCTTAGAAATTAATAAAATATTTCCTCACTTTTGCTATATATACCAACCAATTCTTTCATTAAATTCATTAAAAAATCATCCTAAAAGAATCTATGGCCTTATTACCTCCATATTAGTCCTCCAAAGGTGTCCCCAAGCCCCCAAGGTCCTAACCTTCAAGTCTTAGGAGTTACTCTACAAGGTAAGAGAATTCTCAACTTCTTTCTTTTTTCCATTCAAGTTCTCTTTTATGTGGTATAACTTTCAAGTTTCCATAAAATGTTCTTATTTATATTTTATTATAGCTCTATACTTTAATATAATTCATTTATGTATGGGTTAACCCTTTCCACTCTCTTTTTAATGTTTTTTTAAAACCATGTTGCATAGCCGTTAGGATGCCGAATTTTCGTAAGGGATTTCTCAACTATTCTTTTATTTTGAGTTATTTTATTTTCTTATTATTTCCTCATATCCCATTATACAAGAGTCATGAATGATATAGTATATTACATATTCTATATTTCATCATTTTTATGGAAGATTAACCATTATAATTCTTCTCCTCTCCCACTTATTCAAGAAATTAAAACATCACCCGTGATGTATCGATTTACCGACATCATGGATGATGTGATTTCAATTTATTTTACTTCCTTAAAGACTGGTCATAAAACCATTTTTATGGATGAAACAGATTATAATTTATTTATTATATATTATATAATGTTCTGTAATCATTTTTTACACATGTTATTAATTTATAAAACAAAATGAGTTCATTACGATCGAAGAATCGCTTAAATGACCTAAAAAATATCAATAATGTTTTAACTTATGCATCATACTCATGTAAGAATTAAAAATGATAAATGGTATAATTTATGGTTTTGGAAATATTTAAATACCATTCCATTACAATTCTTGAGTTTCACTTCCAATCGACAAGGATATCCATCATGAACCGATCATGGAAACCTTGTAAAGAACACACTCGAAACAATGTAAATAACAAAATATTACTAATAAATGTGTCAAATGATGTTGTAAAATGATCACATAAGGTGTTATAAACATTAATATATTTCATTAAGATATTAATAACACTCTTTTAACCATTATACAGGAGGTTTAAAAACTTTTGAAGTAAAAGAACCTAAGGTAATAGAATTCTTAACCCAATTTCCATTCTTTGGGTTAACCTTATTTTTTATTAATTATGTGGTATGAAGATTGTTGGTGTGATGAATTTTTGTTTTTATTATATTTCAGTTTGTGTATTTATAGTCTATACAAATATCCCTTCCATTCTATTAATTCTTATTCCAATTATATTTTAAGGGACATTCTTTTTAAAATCCTTTTAAAACTCTCTTTAATAAATTTCAAAAGGATTGTTTTTATATGTATATGGAATGAGTGGTCTCTTCTATTTTAAAGATACTTTATTACTATGATATGTTCCTTGGATGTTATTTATGTTGGGTTGATCCAATTATAACTCAAGATATTTTGGGTTGAGCCCATTATAGCTCAATATATGTTGGGTTGAACCCATTGTAGATCAAGATATGAATGGTGAGCCCCATTATAGCTCTCTAATGCATCGGGTACTCTGGAGATAGAAGTTTATCAAAAGGTTATTCCATGTGTAAGGGTTAATTTAATAGTGATATGGTAAATATGTTTCAATAAAACTACATAATTTTTCTCTGCATATGAGTTTTTTATGATTATGGGTTTTATTGGTTTTCATGTTATCACTTGACTAACAATTTTGTTCTTTATATCCCTTATTGAGTTTTATACTCATCCCAAGTTTTTAAAATATTTTTCATAGGATATAAGGATGGGTAAGATAAATAAGGGAGTCATGATTTTTGATATGGAGTGTTGTCAAAGAAATCACGTTTTAAGTTTTAATGTTTTATATTTTGAAAACAATGGATACTGTTTTTAGTAGTACCCTCTTTGTATGAATGTGGTATGATATATATATAAGATATCATAATTATTTAAAACTCTAAACTTTAAAAGATCATAATTGTGTAAGAATTTATGTTCTTGTCTAAAATTAAATATTAAGTAACATTTTATGGCTGGGTCCTTATATTTGGAATCAAAGGGAGGTTTAGATAAATTTAGGGGTTAGGATAATGTTAAAAGAGTACCATAAACCATTTTTACTCTATGTTAATTTGAAATGTTATAGAATTTAAGGAATACCATGTTTCTTCATCTAAGTTATGTTTGTTCAAAATGGTTTTCTACAAAAGAAACAGGGAAGCTGAAGTTAGAAGCCACCAAGAGGCTGATGTCTATATGAATCTACAACCCATAATGGTGGGAATTAGAACCGAGAAGTTTTTTATAGTAATGGATCAGTTGAATCAAGAAATAAATGGGGGTGGTATCCATCCTAGAGAGGAACATGATCAACCATTAAGAAACATGTCTTTTTTGGAGCATTTTATGAGGCAGCATCCTCGAGCATTCAGTGGAACCATAAATCTAGTAATAGCCGAAGGATAGATCAATGCTCTAAAAAAGATATTTTATGTCATGGGATGTTCAGAACATCAAAATTTAATACTAGAATTTTATTTTTTGGAAGTTAAATCCAATAAATGGTGGTATTTGGTTAAGAATATGAGAGAAATAGATGATCTTGATAGTCTGGAATGTGATGATTTTAAGAGTCCTTTTCTGGAAAAATATTTTCCCAAAACTATTAAACTCAAAATTGAGAAAAAATTCTTGGAACTAAAGAATAAAGATGATATTTATGTGGAAACATATGAAGAAAATTTTAAAAGAATATGCAGATACATACCAAATTTTACTCAAGATTTTGATAGTAAAATTAATATATTTTACTCTGGTTTGAAATCATTTTTGCGAAGATCTTTGGATTCAAAAGAGTTTAAAAGATATGAGAAACTTGTTCATTGTGATAAAAAAGTGGAGATTGAGTTTTTTGTCATGCATGTTCCTCGTGATGACAAGAATAAGAAGAGGTAAGGTTTCAGGCTTTGGGTAATAATTCTTCAAAGAAATCCAGAGGTAAGAAAATCAATTTCCCTTCTTTTGAAAAGTGTGGTAAAATGAATCCTGGTGAATGTCTTATAAATTCTACGAAATGCTTCCAATGTATAACATTTGGACACATGTCTCATTAGTTCTAGGAAAATGATCCAAAAATTAATGAGAAGATGGTGGTGAGATTCTTTAATTGCAAGGAAATGGGTTATTTTTATAATGTTTGTCCAAAGATAGTCACTCAAGTAGGGAATAAACAAGATTGGAAGTATAAGGGTTTGGTAAAATATTTTTCAACCACTTTAGTAGATGTTGAACCATAAAATGAGGTGGTATCAGGTACATTTATTATTTTTACAGATTTTGAAAATGTGTTCTTTGATTTAGGGTCTACACATTCCTTCATTTCTGAGAAAATTTATGAAAAATTGGGAATTCAACCTCATGAAATGAAACCAGATATCATGGTAGAAATACCTAGGGAAAATATTGTTGCAAAAAGAAATTATAAAAATCTGCATATCCTTGTCTGTGGAAAGAGTTTACCTGTAAACCTTTTTGTTTTCCCTCTAGTAGAGTTTGATGTTATTCTGGGTATGGATTTTATTTCTTTTTATCATTCTAAGATGGATTTTAGAGAAAAGAAGTTTTTATTTAGAAATAATTTCAGTTTGTGTAAAAGAATGAACCCATACCATTAACAAAATATCAAGAAGTTAAGAAAATAATAAAGGTTGTAAATTAAAGTTATCTTGCTCATATTTTTGAAGATAAGGGAACTATCTAGATTAATGATGTACCAGTGGTAAATGAATACCTGGATGTTTTTCCTGATGATTTTCCTGGTGTTATTCCTAATCAAGAGGTTGAGTTTACTGTTGACTTAGTTCCTAATGCTAAGACAATTTATAAACCCCCTTATCTAATTGAACAAATGGAACTTCTATAACTAAAAAATCAATTGCAGTAATTATTAGATAAAGGCTTCATCTAACCTAGAAGTTCACTATGGGGTGCTCATGTCTTGTTTGTTAAGAAGAAATATGGTTTAATGAGACTTTGCATCGATTATAGGGACTTGAATAACATTATTGTTAAAAACTAGTATCCTTTAACTCATACTGATGATTTGTTTGATCAACTCTAGGGAGCACAATATTTTTCGAAGATTAACCTGAGGCCAGGGTACCATCTGTTGAAATTAAAGGATGAAGACATCCCAAAGACTGCGTTCCGTACTAGATATGGTCATTATGAATTTGTAGTTATTCCTTTTGGGTTAAATAATTCACCTTCTATATTCATGGATCTTATGAATAGAATATTTTATGATTTCTTGGATAAGTTTGTGGTTGTGTTTATTGATAACATTCTGGTATATTCTATAAGTAAATAGGAGCATGAAAAACATCTAAGGGTTGTTTTTTAAACCTAAAAAGAAAATAAACTGTATCGAAAATTCCACAAGTGTGTTTTTTGGTTGTTAAAAATTTCTTTTCTTGGGAACATTGTAAATAAGGATGGAATTATAATTGATCCTTCCAAAAAAAAAGTGGTTGAAGAATGGTCAAGACCTACAAATGTTATAGATATTTGTAGTTTTCTTGGATTAGCAGGTTATTACCAAAGATTTGTTAAAAACTTTGCATAGTTATCTAGTCCACTAACTAAGTTAACACAAAAGGGGTTAAATTTGTTTGGACAAAAGAATGTGATGTTTGTTTTTAGGAATTGAAGAAGAGATTAGTGAATGCTCTAGTTTTGGCCTTGCCTTCCCGAAATGGTGAGTTTTTCATCTACAATGATGCTTAATTGAATGGTATTGGTTGTGTTTTTATGTAGAATGATCATGTAATTGCTTATGCTTCAAGATAACTAAAAACTCATGAGTTAAATTATCACACACATGATTTGAAATTGGCAGTTACAGTTTTTGATTTGAAAATTTGGAGGCACCATTTATACAGAGTCAAATTTCAAATATATACTAACCATAAAAGTATAAAGTATATATCCACTCAGAAAGAATTAAACATGTGGTATATAAGATGGATTTAAATGATAAAGTATTAGGATTTCACGATCAATTACCATCCAAGAAAATAAAACAAAGTGGATGATGCCTTGAGTTGAAAACATCATGTATCATTAACTATATTACGTTTGAAACATGATCCCTTGATTAATGATTTAATAAATTTTTACTTAGAAGTTATTGGTGCAGGAAATACATCTATTTTGTTTTAGGTTTTAGTGCATTCATCATTATCAGACAGAATTAAGTAAGCGCATAAGGAAGACTGTGAGCTACAAAAAATGTATAATTGGTTAAAATGGGTTAGTTTCCAAAATTTACCCTTGATAAAGATTGTGTTTTAAGATTTGGAAAAAGGTTGTGTGTGCCTTGTGTTTCTCATTTAAAGAAAGAATTGTTATGTGAAGCTCAAAGTTCTCCATTTTCAGTTCATCCTGGTAGCCCTAATATATACAAAGACCTTCTGGAGTATTACTGGTGGGATGGAATGAAAAGGGATATAGTAGAATTTACTTTGAGATTTTTGACATTTCAACAGGTTAAAGCAGAGTGGTAGTTACCAAAAGGGCTTATTCAGCCTTTTCTAGTGCCAGAGTAGAAATCGGAGAATATATCTATGAACTTTGTGGTGGGACTACCTAAGACATATTGAGGTAACAATATGATTTGGTTTATTATTGGTCGGTTGAAAAAATATTCACATTTCCTTTCTATTTGAGATACAATTACATTGGATCATCTTTCTCGACTATATTTCAAAGAGATTGTCATGTTACATGGAGTTACTCTTTCCATTGTATCTGATCAGGATCCTAAGTTCACATCTAATTTTTGGAAGTTCCTTCAGAAGTCCTTGGGCACAAAATTAAATTTCAGTAAAACTTTTCATCCTCAATTAGATGGGCAGTCAAAACAAATTATTTAGACTTTGGCGGATATGCTTCGAGCTTGATCAATGGACTACCAGGGAATTTGGGATTAACATCTTTCTTTAGTTGAGTTTTCTTATAATAACAATTTTCATTCCAGTATACAGATGGAACCTTTTGAGGGATTGTATGGGAAGTGGTGTCAAACTCCAACTTTTTGGGATGAAGTTGGGAAAATGAAGTTGATGGGACCAGAGTTAGTAGAGGAAGTAGATGAGAAAGTGAAGATGATCCAATAGCACATGAGGACAACTTAGAGAAGGTATAAAAGTTATACATATAATAGAAGGAAATACTTATCTTTCGAGGTAGGTGACCATGTTTTCCTTAAAATATCTCCTTGGAAAAGTGTGATGCGTTTTAGTAAGAAAGGAAAGCTAAGTCTGAGGTTCATCGATCCTTTTGAAATCCTAGAGAAAGTTGGACCAGTTGCATACTGAGTAGCTTTTCCTCTAATTTTGTCTCCGGTACACAATGTTTTTCATGGTTCGATGTTGATAAAGTATGTTCTAGATTCATCTCATGTCTTGATCCCAGAAACAGTTCAGTTGGAAGAGAACATTTCTTATGAAGAGGAACTAGTTCAAATTATTGATCAAAGGGAACAAGTATTGTGGAATAAGGTAATCTACTAGGTAAAGGTTTTTTGGAGGAACCACATGATTGAAGAAACAACATGGTAATCTGAAAATTCTATGAGGGAAATGTACCCTCACTTGTTTAATGGGTAAATAAAACTGTGAGGACACAATTTCTAGAAGGTGGGGATAATGTAACACCCCAAAGTTTTAAAAAACAAATTGAAATGCATGAAACTTTATTTTAAGTAGATATTTATAACTATCATTTAAACATAATTTTACATCTTCTATGTTTTGAATTTTGAAAAATGGTCATCTACAATTGTGATAGGTAGGTTATTTCAAGTCTAATGGAACCAACTTGATTTTTTAGTGAATAGTAACCTACTCTTATGAATAGTAACATGAATAGTAATATTACCCTAATAAATAGTAAATTTGACTATTATTTTATTTTCTTAAGGTTATAAGATAATGAGACGTTGATTAGTTTTTCAATGTGTTTAAAAGTGAGTTATAGATTTAAAATTGTTATTTTTGAATAAATTATGATTTTATTTACAAATACAATTAATAATATTTAGAAAATTATTTTCAAAAAATGGAGTCCATTTTTTAATTCTATATGTCAAAAAATGGTTAGGGTGAAGTTTTGGTATTTTTCTGAAATAGTTGATTTTTTTGTGAATAGTAAAAATACAGTTTTGAGTTTTTGGTAAGTTTAATGACATCATTAATGATGTAATAATGATGCAATAATTCTGGTCGACTTGTGTATAGTAAAATAATTTATGAGGTGTTCCAAGTATCTAATACCATGGGAAATCCCATGATTTTGCAAATACCACTAATGAGGTGTCCCTTGAAAATTAATAAAACATTCCCTCACTTTTGCTATAAATACCAACCCATTACTTCATTCCATTCATTCAAAATTCCTCATCAATGAAGATATTACCATATTACCTCCCTAGTAGTCCTCCCAAGTTTTCTCAAATCCCCCAAGGTCCCAACCTTCATGTCTTAGGAGTTACTCTACAAGGTAAGAGAATTCTCAACTTCTTTCTTTTTTTCCATTCAAGTTCTCTTTTATGTGGTATAACTTTCAAGTTTCTATACCATGTTCTTATTTCTATTTTATTATAGATCTATTATGTATTATTATTTATTTATGGATGTGTGAACCTTTTCCCCTCTCTTTTTAATGTTTTCTAAAACCATGTTACATAGCCGTTAGGCTGTCAAATTTTCGTAAAGGATTTCTCAACTATTTTTTTTATTTCGAGTTCATTTATTTTCTTATTCTAAATACCCTTATACAAGAGGAATGAATGATCCAGTATCTTAAATATTCTTCATTTAATTATATTTATGGAAGATTAACCATTATAATTCTTTTCCTCTCCCACTTATTCAAGAAATTAAAACACCGTTTGTGATGTGTCAATTTACCGACATCATGGACGATGTGATTTAAATTTCTTTTACTTCCTTAAATACTGATCATGAAACCATTTTTATGGATAAAACAGATTATAATTTATTTATTATATATTATATAAGGTTCCATAATTATTTTTTACACATGTGATTAATTAATAAAACAAAATTAGTTCATTACGATCGAATAAGCGCTTAAATGACCTAAACAAATATCAATAATGTTTTAGCTTATGCACCATCCTAATGTTAGAATTCAAAATGATAATTGGTATAATTTATGGTGCTTGAAATATTTAAATACCATTACATTCCAATTCTGTAGTTTCACTTCCAATCTACAAGAATATTTATCATGAACTGATCATGGAAACAATGTAAAGAACACACCCGAAACAATGTAATTAACATAATATTACTAATAAATGTGTCGAATGATGTTGTAAAATGATCAAATAAGGTGTTATAAACATTAATGTGTTTCATTAATATATTAATAACACTATTTTAACCATTATACAGAAGGTTTAAACACTTTTTTAGTAATAAGAACCCGAGGTAAGGGAATTCTTAACCCAATTTCTATTCTTTGAGTTAACCTTCTTCTTTATTAATTATGTGGTATTAAGATTATTGGTGTGATGAATTTTTATTTATATTATGTTTAAATATGTGTATTTACAGTGTATACACATATACATTCCATTATATTAATTCTCACTTCAATTATATTTTAAGGTACTTTCCTTTTAAAATCCTTTTAAAAATCTCTTTAATAAATTTCAAAAGGACTGTTTTTATATGTATATAGAATGAGTGGTTTATCCTATTTTAAAGATACTTTATTACCATGATATATTCCTTGAAAGTTATTTATGTTGGGTTGATCCCATTATAGATGAATATATTTTGGTTTGATCCCATTATAGCTCAAGATATGTTGGGTTGAGCCCATTATAGCTCAATATATGAATGGTGAGTACCATTATAGCTCTCCAATGCTTTGGGTACTATGGATATGGACGTTGACCAAAAGGTTATTACATGTTTAAGGGTGAATGTAAGAGTGATATGGTAAATATGTCCCAAGGAAACTACATGATGTTTCTATGCATATGAGTTTTTTATGATTATGGGTTTTATTGGTTTTCATGTTATCACTTGACTAATGATTTTGTTATTTATATCTCTAACTGAGTTTTATAATCATCCCAAGCTTTTAAAATGTTTTTCATAGGATATAAGGATAGTTAAGATAAATAAGGGAGTTGTGATGTTTGATATGGAGTGTTGTCAAAGAAATCATGTTTTAAGTTTTAATGTTTTATATTTTGAAAAAAATGGATACTGTTTTTAGTAGTATCCTCTTTGTATGAATGTGGTATGTTATATATGTAAGATATCCTAATTCTTTAAAAATCTAAACTCAAAAGGATCCTCATTGTGTAATAATGTATATTATTGTATAAAATTCAAGATTAAGTAATGTTTTAAGGCTGGTTCCTTACAATGTACCTCATAGAAAAACTAGGTTCTTACAGTCTTCCCCATTAAAGAAATTCATCTCTGAATTTCCCTTCCAAGGGAGATGAAATGATTTATGAGAACAAATTTGTCCAATGAGTATATACTTCAGCCTCCCACTCACAAGCCTTGTTATGTAATTGGATATGCTTCCATAACACCCATACTAAAGGTATATACCGACATTAGAGGTCCTTCATGATCCTTCCAATTATGCATATATGATACTCCTTAAAAGAAGAATCAACATATATCTCAACATAATCAGGATAAGAAGTATGAGATAGGCCGACATGATAATGAAGAAGCCATGAAATTTAGAATATGTTGTTCATGACACAAACCGATAGGCTACCAACCCGAATCTCTCTAAGATCTAAAATAGCCCAACATAATGAAGTGAAAACATCCTTTACCTATGTATATATCTATGCCCAAGTCTAGGTGATACTTGTAAGAAAACATGATCCTTGAACTCGAAATATAGAGGTAATCGATGGTGATCAACATAATATTTCTATCTATACTAAGCAACATACATACACTTCCTGATAATATGAACCTACTCTGAAGTCTCCTGAATGGGACAAGGACCCAATAGCACCACCTCTCCCACCTCTAATAAGTACAAGGGTGAATGAAACAACATACCATATATGACCTCATAAGGATCCATATGTATCATTGCATGCATGTTGTTATTGTTGGAAAGCTTGATAAGAGAGATATTATTTTCCCAAGAACCACTAAAATTAAGGACACATGCCCAGAGAATTTCCTCTAACACTCGTATGTTCTACTCTGATTAACTTCAGTTTGAGGGTGAAAGGCTGTGCTCAGAAGCACCTATAGACCCATAGATCTATGTAACCCCTACCATAAACTCGATGTAAAATGAGATTCCCTAACTAAAATAATAGTACGAGGGGCCCCGTGTACCTGTATGATCTCATGAATGTACAACCTTCCTAGATAATTAAATGAGAAAGTCTCTTTAATAAGAAGGAAGTGGGATAACTTTGTCAGTTGATCCAAAATTACCCAAACTGCATCACTACCTTGAGGAGTCCTCGTTATGTTGACAACAAAATCCATAGAAAAATCATAATATTTCCATTTTGGGACTGATAATGGATGTAAAAATATTGAATGCTTCTTGTGTTCTTCCTTCACATTTTTATAGGTGGATCACCTAGAGATAAAACCTAATATTTAGCATTTCATCCCTATCCACCAATACTGTTAGCGCATATCATGACACATCTTGAAGATACTTGGGTGAACTACCCACTGATAATCATGTGAATGTCACATCAACTCCTCTCTCATATATGTTGAAACCCAGATATACCAATGTATATACAGGATGTTGTCACCATTAATAGACAAATCTAGAGGTGAGTCCTCACAAAAATTACTCTCTCATAAAACCAAGCCTTCGGGATCTAAAAACTGCCTCATCTTCACTCTCTCCAGAAGTGAAGAGGTCACTGATAGTGATGTAAGTACATACTATCCTTTATGGCCTTGAAACTCTATGTGCATCTTATAAAATAGGGTCATGAGCTTCCACTTGCTACTATCCTACTGAATAGCCTACGTTTTTGTCCTCCTGCTCAAAGAATTGGAAACAAAATTTCCTTCTTTAGGCGTATATGTTAGCTTGAATTCAAAATACTATAGGTTTTAAACACATATTAACTATCTAAGGATCAAGTCACATTGTTTGAAAATATACTTGAGGCTTTTGCAGTCTGTAAACACCACAAAATGCTCTCCTAGTAGGTAATTCCTCCAACAATGCAAGGGACAGACAACATATGCCAACACAAGATCATGTGTTGGGTAATTTCGATCATGTGACCTCAAATTCCATGAATCATACACTAAGAATCAATCTTCTTCCATAATAACTACTCCTAGAATGATACCTATTGCATTACAATACACGGTGTATCTTCTTCCTAGATTTGTTAGAATTAGAATCGGTTTGGAAGTCAATATCCCTTTCAGTTCTTGACAGGTTTTCTCATAAGATTATGACCAAATAAACTTCACCCCCTTCTTATTAAAGACCATAAGAGATGTTTTAATAGTGATAAGTCATTTATAAATTTTTTATAGTAACTGTATAGTCCCAATAAACTCCATATATCAAAGATGTTCTTGGGATGCTCCCAAGTGACTACACATCTCTCCTTCTCTGGGTATACTAAAAATCCTTCCTTTGCGATAACATGACCTAGGAAGTTCACATTATTAATACATAAATGATATTTAATTATCTTAGCATACAGATAGTACTCTCTCAATGTATTCAAAATGGTCTCAAGATGTTTTTCATGACTGCTTAGAGTATGAGAATACACCAAGATGTTATTTATAAATAATACAATGAAGGAATCCAAATAGGGATGAAAAACCATATTCATCAAATCCATAAATATAGAAGGAATGTTTGTAAGATCTAACGACATAACAAGATACTCATATAAGTTGTACCAACTATGAAATTCCATAAATGGAATATCTAAAGGCCTGGCTCGAACTTGATGATTGCCCAATATTAGGTCGATGTTCGAGAATAACCTCTCTCCTCTAAGATAGTTTAATAGATCATCTATACAAGGTAAGGGATATCAATTTTTTCAGTATAATATGATTTAATTTTTAGTAATACACTCAAATACTAGGGGTTTTGTCCACCTTCTTGGGGAAAAGGACTGCTAAACCCCAAGGAGAAGTACCGAGCCATATAAAACCTTTGGCCTCTAAATACTCCAGATGCCTCTTGAGATCTTTCAACTTAGTACTAGACATCCTGTAAGGAGGAATAGATACTGGTGAATCTATTGGAACTAAATCAATAGTAAAATTAACTCTCTCTCAGGAGTTAGTCCGGATAAGTCTTCAGAAAAAACATCCATAAATTGATAAACTAAAGGAGTGAATTCAATCTGATGTATTCCATGATCATTTATAAAAAGATTGTAAATCTTGGTGGTCACTCCACCTAGCCCATGATGCTTTGATCCAGATCTACTAGTATGGGAATCCAACTCACCCTTATGAATATAAGTACCACCCTATGGTGATGTAAACGACATCCTCTAGTGATAACAATCCATATAGGCATGATAAGAGACCACCTATTCCATACTAAGAATGACATCTAATATATTCATCAAGAGGAAAAAGAGGCCCCATAATAAATGATGATTTTCTACCTCAAGGGGCTACTCCTTGCACTAGAGTATACTCTATGAACATATACCCAAAGGTGTATCAAGTGTCATAACACCATATGAGTACTCAAAATGAAGTCCAAGACTATACAAAATATATATAGAGATGAAGGAGTGTTAAGAACCTATATAAAAAAGGGCATACACTATAGTATAGGCTACTAGAGTAGTACCTCAAATACTTGATGGCCCAAAACCCTGCTCCTCTGGTATAGGCTATATTGAATAGATATGGCCTGATCCCTGAACCTATTCCAAACCTTGAATACCTAGAGTGGTTACTCTCTACTGGAACTGTATATCAGAAGCTTGGATACCATGGTCATGAACTCCTCCTATAATTTTATAGCCAGTATTACTCTATCCACTTACTTGCCGAGGTGCTACTAATCCTGCTCCTAAAGGTGGAATATATAAGGATCTTATCCCACTTGGAACAGACGGGAAGGTACTCTATAAATACGGAAGATTCCCCAACCTAATGCATCCTCAAAACTCAATGAGGTATCTAAGAAACTGGGGATTATTATTCCTAGGATTCCCAAACTGATGATAAACCACATAACTATCAGCAAGTTTCACCTGGCTATCGCTGCTCATGCATGTAATCCCAAAGTGTTGCTTCTGACCGCTAGTCGAACCACTAAACTGTCTGGGTTCTGAACCGACCTGGATCACACTGTTATACACTATCAGGTTTCATTCTGTGATGATATAATGGTTTACTATATATTACATATTAGTCAACTGAAAAACATTCAACTAATAAAGAATAGGATTCCTCAGTCCATCCCTAAATCATCTCTCTTTTACGGGCTCAATAGTAGTATAGATAGGTGTGAAGTATTGAAGCTTTATAAAATGAGATACAGAGTCCATAACTACTATAAAACCATAATTCATGTTCATGAAATCTCTAAAATGATCATACCTCAAGTTCTTATGAAATAAATAGTCTCATAAGCTTGATTGGGAATCCTTCCAAGTCACTTCCCAATACCAACCTACCTAGTTTAGAATATTCCACCAAAATTTGGTAGATCCATGAAGCATATAAGTGGAGAGGTTCACTCTTCTCTCAAGAGGTGTATCAAGATGCTTGAAAATAAATAGTAATATCTCCAGACATAAATATTTATCCTAGGGACCACCATCCTTTAAAAAAATTAGTAGATGATGATGCTAAAATTCCAAGATAAGTTATCCTATAGAAAGGGAAGGTTGTGGATCTTCCTACATTGTCTGCATAAGCTGAAGAAACTCCACTCAAATCCAAATATCATTTCCCAAATCTAGGATAATAGTAGGTTCTATATGTGGAACTACTGGAGGTATCACTGGTGGTTCAGGACCCACCACCTCCGGAGCATGGTTGTCACCACCCTCTTGGAGAACAACTAGAGGATGTCGTGGTGTCATAGATCTATAAATTCCAAGAACAAGGCTCATAAAGGATTAAAAAATGATAAAAATATAGAAACACTAATAGGAAAGGTACAAGAATTCATATGTAATAGTCATACCCCTTTTACTTCTCAAAGATCTAGGGTTGGGTGATAGGAACATTATATAGAACACAAGAGATACTACCTACTTCCCACTACTAAGGTCAAGTATGGTTCAAGATCCACATTTATTGTATGTTTCTCAGTATACAGAGTGTCAATAAAAATTTATAGAGTAAAAAAACCCTTGAAATGGAAATTTTAATCCATGTTTAATGGTGACCATTTAATTTTAAATTTTATTTTTCATTTAAGTTGATTTACATTATAACATTTGTCTCTAAAGTTTGAACTATATGGATCACCACTTCCCATCTACAAGGGACCATACACCTCCTAAAATGAAATATGGAATCTATTTATGAATAACCACTATTTTATAAAGTCCCTAAATGAAATGTTAGCCAATTAATATTTATATCATAGAAGGCACATAAAATAATGTAATACAATCAAGAAATGCATCCAACGTGGCATGGAATAATGCATGGAATGTGAATTATAACAGGTTCCTAAAATGATGCATGATATGGAATACCCTCATCTCATCAGGAAATTATAAAATAAAATAATCAATCATAGTAATAATAATATCACAATTAAAGTTCATCACCCAATGGTGGAATCAAATCAACTATAATTGGAAGAATATAGAACAACATGTCCTATCCTAGGTAATTTAGCCTTTACCTATACATGGGTTAGCTACTCTTAGAAAAAACTCATTACCAAATCCTGATACATTTTTAATTTTCTTTTTAATATCCCCAAACAATAAAAAAAAGATGATATGATACCATTTTGTGATGTCTTGACCTGCGTGTGACTTAGAGGTTCCCCAAACTGGTCAACCACATAGCCTCATGCACAACTCCCCACATGCGAGAGGCTACCAAATGGTAGAAAAGGTCCAGGGTATATCTATGGGGAGACCATTTCCTATGGTTAGAGTAACAAAATGGTATAATAAATTGATAAATAGAGGAAGTATATCAATAATGGAAAATATAGAGAAATCATGTATAAACATTAAAATACCAAATTATAATAATAATTAGAAATATGAATCATATAAAAAAGATGATTATGTCATGTCTCTACAAAATAGGGAAAACATGTATACATGGAATTAGGCTGTCAATATAGTATATGATATAGAAAATGAGAAAAAAGACCAAAATATATCTAATAATCCCGAGCTTCGGCCTAGTTATCTTATACTAAGATCACATTTGAAGTCATACAAGAAGTCACACATCCATAAGCATACACTTCCCCTTATCTACACCTACAAGTATATAATTTTCCCAGGTGCCATCGATGACCTAGATAGGGTGTGAGATAAACTCAGTAGGACACCACCAAAGGTTTCTATAAATATCCAGCCAATTCATATAATATGGTAGTGTACAGTTAATAAAGGAGATCAAAAAATAAATTGTAAAGGGTTAGTCATAATTCCAAAAGGACACCAGGATGACACTACCTGCTTTAGCCTCAGTAAGATGGTATTTAAAAAAGTAAACATATGTATACCCATATATGGACTGTATATATAGTGATGTTTACATCCATATACATGGATAGTACCACTATCCTAGACCCAAGTCATAACTCAAACATCCATAAACTATAGCATGAGTATCACATAATCAAGGGAAACAATGCCCCATATCACATTTATAAGGGTTACCATGCCAAGTATCATAATCATAGGGATTCCATGCCCATATCACAATAATATGGGATGCCATGCCTAGTGTCATAGTAATAGGTTCATCATGCCTGTATATCACAGTAAACACCCCTTTCACATTTATAAAGTGACTCCATGCTCGTATCACATTTATAAAGGGTCTCCATGCCTTTATCACATTTATAAAGGGTCTCTATGCCCGTATCACATTTATAATGGGTATCCATGCCCCTATCACATTTATTAAGGGTCTCTATTCCCATATCACATTTATAAAGGGCCACCATGCCCATATCACATTTGTAAAGGGTCAATATGTCAGTATCACATTTATAGAGGGTCTCAATACCTGTATCACACTTATAAAGGGTATCCATGCCCGTATATATATATATATATATATATATATATATATATATATATAAATATATATATAACATTAATAAGGGTCATCAATCCCTTTCAACCAAAATTAACAAGGGTTGTCATTCCCATACATCATAATAATGATAAGTATTCATTATATTTAATACAATCCATAGGATAATTACTAACTCAATAATATTCAATAATAACAAGGGTGTAAACATTGTTCCATTTAATTAGGTTATGTGGGCATACCAATCACCTCCATTCAATTCATATTAAATTTTTAAGTGTGTTAGCCATGATATACCATAAAAATTACCCATTATTGAGTATAATATCACCATTTAGTATTAAATCCAAACACAATGTTTGGTGTTTTGGCTATATGACCATAAAATATAGTTATGAATGTAAAGGTAACACCCATAGGGGTGTATTACATCAAGGTTGATGACCTCACTTATGTTTTGGGATCTATTAAGGTCATTAGGTTCCTAAACAGAACAACCATTTTATGACATATTCAATTTTGGGGAAACATATAGTGAAAATAGTGTAAAACACAATGATACATATTATAAAACATTTCGAATATAAGGGATAATAACTAGACCACCTACCTTATGCCTGAGGATCAATCATCCAGTATCAACCTTTAGTTTGGTCCAAATCAAGATAAAATCGAAGAATGAATGAACACCTTGAAAATGGGGCATAAGAGCCTACACCTAATTAACTATGTCGAGAGAAATAAAAATGATGAAAGGCACAAGATTAATAGATTAATCACTAATGGATATCTAATGAGACAATCGATTCTTGAATATATGTCTGAATATAAGTTTATTTAATGAAACTAGGAGAAAACCCAAAGGAGGATCTATCAACATAAATATAGTGTCCGCTTGAGGAGAAGGAGAAAGGAAATAGGGTTATAAGGATTTTAGGGAAAAATAATAAATTTACCTAATTTTTAAGGGGGGTGCATGGTTTAGCTGCATGGCTTTCCAAACCATGCACCTAGTGTGTTCCAAAGACTATCTTAAGAGGATCCCCGCATGGTTTTTCTGCATGGTTAGAGAAACCATCCACTGACCATGATATATGCCTCTGATATACATTGTAGACAACCTGCATAGTTATGAAGCCCTAGACACACAATTAGGGAAAATTGTGCACCCTTCTTGACCCTATGAAAATCATTGTATGGTTAGGAGAAACTATATAGACTGGATTGAATGGTATCTACTAACCATGCGACTCAGATACTTTCTCCACGATTCAGGGTTCCAAGCTCCAAAAATTCCCCAAACACCCCCAAAACTTTTGTGAACTTAGTATGAATCCATATTAGGTACAAGTTAAAGAAGTATGCGAAAATTTTATATGTCCATAATTCATAGAAAAGCTAGATTCTTATGACACCTCAGTAAAATTTAATTTTGAAAACCTATAGAAAAAAATATATATATAGAGAAGACTCAGAATCGACTACATAGATAAATCAGCAACATGGTTCTCAACAAGAATCAGATAAATTTCATATTCACCTACAAGATTCAACATTAAAATATATTTTAAATCAGATATGTGATTCTCAATTGGATATGTGTAAAATCAGATACAATAAGCATTTGTCTATATGGATCCCAAATTAGCTATGTCATTCATTTGGATATGTGACATACATGGTTATGTGGCCGAATCAGCTACATGATTCACCTACATAGATAAAAAAGTTACACGAATCACCTATGTGAATTTATTTTCACAAATTTAGCTACATATAAAAAATGGTTATGTGAAACTACCTTTTACAAAATCAGCTACGTGGGTTTTAAAACCACTCAAACTCAAACAACATTACTTTAAATAACCTTTATAACTTCTCAAAAAAGCACTTAATCACATTATGATACTTACTTCCATTATATATAACACCATAAAAAATAGATTAGGAACTGCCTGGCTTAAGAAGTCCTCAGATAAGGTTGTAAACAAATATAATAACCCATACTCACCAAGAACCATAGGATCTTCAAGTTTTTCAAACCAAGCCACAAATCTATGGGGTTCTTCAATCTCCCACATTGGATTTTTTAACATTCAATTGGAAAATCCCTATATTACCATACCTTATATAGACACTTGGTTCCATAAGAAACAACAACACTACATCATCACCAAGAAGAAAGAATTATTGAATACACTTCCTCAAATCTGGTGTGTTACTACCTTCCTCTACCTTCATGTTCCTCACAACCTTCATCATGAACTCTTTTTATGATTTATTATCACCGAGAAAACATATTTAGCATCGCTAGATTTTAAAACCCCCCATATAAAATTACACTCTGCCTTCATCACTGACTTATCTCCCTCTTTGAAAATAGAATCTAAAGGGATATGGTGGATCTAAAAGAAATATAAATTCAAGTACACGGAGAAGTATGTACATGAAATTTTAACCTTAATTCCGTAAACCTATCTCTTGGAATATATTTGGTTAAAATATCTACAATATGATATTTTATAGAAATGTATTATAGATTGGTATCTCTACCTTCCACATTTTCTTTGATAAAATGTCATCTTATATCAATATTCTTGGGTCTTGAATGCTATACTGGATTTTTAGAAAACTAAATAGAACTTTTATCATCACAAGAAAATTTCAGTAGTCTCTCAGTTTCAATATTCAAATATTATAGTTGTATTTCATCCAAATAATCTATGTAAATTAATGTATAGATGCTACATATTCTGCCTCATCCATACCCAAAATCACTACATTCTACTTCTTAATATACAAACAAACACAACCCTCTCCTAAATAGAAAGTTCCACCTGGAGTTGTTCTTCTATTTTTACAATCAATAGCCCAATCTGCATCCATAAGGACCAACAAGTTCAAATTTATACCATGTATATATAAAATCCCATATTTCATATTTCTTTTCACATATCTTAGTATTATATCATCATCAAACAAGTGAGACAATTTAGGATCACTGTGAAATATTACACATAGAGTCACTACATAAGTTATATCTAATCCTAATACTATTAGATAAATTACAATTTTAATGATTATTTTTATTTCTTTCTATTTAACACTGCTTATAGATTTATCTTTACAAAATTTGGTTTTAAATAAAATTGGAGTTAAGAATTATTTTTTATTTCTATTCCAAAATCTTTTAAAAATTCCCCAACATATTTTTCATAAGATAGAAATATGTAATTTATCTTCTACTCAATCTGAAATCCTAGAAAGTATGTCATCTCACTGAGCATGGACATCTCAAAATTATTCTTTATCTTCTCATCAAACTCTTTATAGAGACACTTCTTATCACCAAAAAAATATGATTTCATCCACATAAATAATGAAAACAAGGGTGAATTTACACATTTCTTTCACATAAAGGTTACAATAAACTTTTCCTTTTATAAAATTTATATCCATTAAACATAAATCTAATTTATAATACCATGCCCTAGGGGTCTGTTTCAAACCATATATATATTTATTTAATATTCATACCATGATGCCATAATTTTCTAAGATAAAATACTTAGGTTGTTCAATATAGAATTCTTCCTCAAGACCACCATTTAGAAAGGTATACTTCACATAAATTTGATAAACTTTTTAATGATTGTGAGATGAAACTATTAATAACATTATAATAGTATCCAATCTTTACACTGTTGAAAAAGTTTATTTAATGTCAATACCTTCCATTTGAGAATATCCTTTTCACACAATCTTAGATTTTTTCCTCAATATCTCACCTTTCTCATTTAGCTTATTTACTAAAACCCACTTGGTTCCAGTAACATTTTTATATTTAGGGCATGGAATAATATCCCATGTAAATTTATTCTTAATCCGATTTGGTTCCTCATTTATATCTT
The DNA here is from genome assembly GCA_963277665.1 of Viscum album. NCBI lineage: Eukaryota > Viridiplantae > Streptophyta > Magnoliopsida > Santalales > Viscaceae > Viscum > Viscum album. The sequence continues at coordinate 533,333,004 of OY728146.1, forward strand.
GTATCCAATCCTCTTGATTATCAGCTTCTTCTACTGCGTGAGGTTTAATTTAGGAAATTAGTTTAGTTTGATCTTATAATCTAAATATTCTTCCAATTTGAATTGGTTCCTATTGATCTCCAATGGAATTTTATATTTCAACATCTTTATTCAAATTTTTGTACCATTTTCTATCATTTATAATAGCTTCACCTTCATCACTTGTTTGTTTAGAATCTATATCAATAGTGATTGGATCCTTTTTAGTAACTTTATCATTATTATATTCTAACATATGTGTGAAATTTTCTACTGAATCTTATAAAATTTAATCAAATATTATATCAAATTCATTCTTATTTTTGATAATATTAACATCACTATAGTCAACTAGATTGTGTAGCTATTTTTTCCTACATTTGTAGCCACTTCCATTTGATTGGTAGCCCATGAAAAATCCTTCCTCAAATTTCTCTTCAAATTTTCCCAGATTCATGTTTTTTATTTTCATAATGTAAGGGATTATACAAACTTTTAAGTATTCAATAGATGAATTTATTTTATACCATATTTTATATGGTCTCTTTTGTGTTTATATTCTTGGTAGACACCTGTTCTATATTTTCATGGAAACACATAGAAATTTTCTCCAAAAATACTTTGAATGTTGTGTTCGGCTTACATAGTCATTCCCATATCAATTATTCTTCTATTATTACATTAATCTAACATTTTTTTGTATAGTGTATGGTATTCTATAATGATGCTTGATTATATGTTTAGAAGTATAAACTTTTAAATCACAAAATTTAAACTCTCTAATATTATCTGATCTCAGTTTCTTGATATAGAGAACCAACTCCTTCTAAGTTTTCCTTCTAAAGATTTTGAAAATTTTGATTACCGCTAATATAGATTTGATAAATATGAAAATTTTCAACCTAGTATAATCATAAATAAATGTAATGAAATATATATCAATTCTGGTATAATTTGTTCTCATTGGACCACATGAGTTAGTATGAATGATCTCAAGAGGACTGGAAGATATAATGTCCACTCCTTTATAAGAACCTTATATCATTTTCCCTTTTTGAAAAGTTTCACATATTTCAACCCTATCTATTTCCATATTGGGAATATCTCTCATAAAATCATGCTTCAAAATTTTAATCCTACATATTTGGAAAAGATGGACAATCCTTCTACGCCATATTTGTTTTTTCATATTTGGCACTCAGATAACCAGAATCACTTGGATCACTAATTTGATATAAATTACCATTGACTCTTATCCCTTGAGTAATAATACTTCCATCCCATGTTATATTTATTATTCATGTATATTTCTTGAATACCAAATCATTTACATAATTAAAAAGTTAAATGAAATTCAGTAAATCATGCCTTATCCCTTCAACTAATAAGATATTATTTTACTTAAGATTTTCAGCTTCAATATTAATAGAGCCAACTTCTTTTTTTAGAGAATAGTCATTTCCAAATTTCAATGATCATATTTCATACTTATCAATATTTCTCATAATTTTTGTATCACCAGTCATGTGTGAGGAATAACCACTATCAAGTATCCATGGCTCACTTTCCTTCTAATCTTCAAAACAACTTTATAAAAATGTGACCTTTCTTCCTTAATCTTATGAATTCCATTTACTTTATAATATTTTATAATTTTTCTATGTAGTCATTTCAAGAACATTTCAGAAATATTACCTTGATGGTCACATCTTCCATATATTTATTTTAAGAAATCAGATTTTTGTGTGTGTTGAAATATAGGATGAATTCTGGGTTACTACTTTCTTTTTTTGAAAATATGTTCTTATTTTCTCAGAATATCACCCCCTTAGTTCATTTTACATCTCTGGTAGAGACATGTTATTCTAGAATGAGTGGGATTTGTTCCTAGACACACCATAATACCAAAATTATCCTTTGAACCTTGATATTCCTTATCAATAATAGTGTTATCTTGAGGATTTTTTATGTTGCATTTCTATATACTATAGTTGTCTATATTATAAGGAAAATTATATTTTTAAATAATCCCTTCATTCCTTTGATTTATAATAGGAATTATCACTAGTCCTCATGGTCCATACAGGTCTATAATTGAATTTAGGAACTGAATTGTTAAAGATAATAGGTTTATTTTTAGATTCACATGAAGCTAAATTAACCAACTTCTTTAGACCCATTTTTTCATTGAATTGTGATGATTCAACCTTGATCTCAAAAAATTTATTGACATATTATATAATCTTATTCAAATAATTTTGAGCTTCATGAAATCTTGAATGAGTCTTAGATTATTCTTCTTCTTTTAGAGAAAGTTTTTATTCAAGGACTTTTATCATATTCTATATTTTAGCTACTTTTAGTTTGTATCACTTGATATCATGTATGTAAATAACCTATTTATTTTCATATGCTTCATTTCCTTCACTAATATTCCCATTTTCTTTCAATATAATACTCTTCTAATTCTTGAATTTTTTTTATCAAGGCAATATTATAACTCATTTTTCAACATGTTCTCTAGATTTTTTCATTTAAATTCATTATCTTCACTACTAGAGGTATCAACCCCATTTTCCATATGAGCCATGAAATTTGTTTTATATTATGATTGGATACATGATGTGGATTCAGCTTCTTATTTTCTAACATATATTATTCTATTAATTTTAAATAACTTCTTCTTACATCTACCAGATTTGGTCGAATCTTTTAATATTTTACCCAATTTCTTCTCCTCAGGTTTCTCATCATTTGAATAGGGTTTTCAATTCTTCTTTTTAAGGAAATTTATGGGAAAGTGTCCAATGTAATTACAATTTTAACATATTAGTGGAAGTTTTTCTTTTCTATAAAACATTACCTTATTAAAACTCTTTGATACAAGATCAATGATTCTATTATAATATTTATCTTCATCATCAAATTCACTTTATTTAGGAATATCATCATCCTTGATTTTGAGCTTCTTCATGGCCTCAAAATCCATTTTATCTTTAATATTATTCTTGAAAGTTGGGATCCTTTTCATTTTATAAGTAATGATAATGTTATGTAATTAATTGAGAGTAAGGTATTCTCTATATTCCACAGATGAAACTTTAGGATCAAACCTATCCGAAAAATTTCTCATTAATTTTTTTGAAAATAGTAAAATCATCCATATTTTCTCCAAAACCCTAAATATTATTGATAATTTCATTGAATCTTATGAAGTAGTCATCACTATTTTCTTATTCATCCATCTTAGTATCTTCAAAGTTTCTTCTCAAAATTTGAAATTTAACCTCCTTAACTTTCAAATTAACATTATAACTTCTTTCTAATTTATCAAAAATTTACTTGGAATTTTTGAGTCCCATAAAATTTGTGTAAATGTTTTCTAAAAGGTACATAAAAATGGAATTTTTATCTTTTCCATTAACTTCCATATTTCTCTTATCAAAAAATTTTATAGGATAATATTCAGTAATATGTGTGAATCCTAGTGTTAATGCATATTTAACTTCAAGTCCAATAGATAGGATCCATGGAAACATTATTTTCATCTAACCATGATAGTTGTTATCATCAAATGTAGGGACACATCTATTGTTAATAGAATTTATATTATCTATATTTATACTTAGTGGATATTTACAGAGGGACATTTATTCTAATACCAGTTTAAGTGCATATTAGTGTTGATTTCCTCCATAGAAGGGGGGGGGTTGAATCAATGGAGGTTAGTTTTTACAATTTATGTTAAATAGAAATAAAAGTCAATTACCTATTATAGTATGATCCAATCAAAACAAAAAATATAAACCTAAAACAATCATGTAGTAAATAAAAGAGAAGGTAACACATATATTTTACAAGGTTTGGATCTAATGTGGAATCATACTCCTTTTAATGTTCGGTTACACCCCCCAAACATAGATTCTTTTTATTATATCACTAAGTGGAATCCACTTCCAAAAATATTTTTGTAGAAACCCACCAAACATGTTATTTATCATACCCAACATCATAGATTTGTGATAAAAAACAAAATATGATTAAAAAACTGAAGAAGATCACTAGAGAAACTAGGTTGATTCAGTAATAAATAATGAATAACCTCTTCCATAAACCTCTCGGACATGCAAGAAAAAGTTTCTCACAGTGTAGTATTGAAAAAACTACACAAATATTCTCAAACTAATATTTAATATTTTGAAGATGTGAGTTTTAACATATATTAACTACTAAATAACAAAACCCTGGATTCAGACTCACCTTATTATTTTTATATTATTCTCAATATCAGGCCTTTGCTCTGAATCATTTGGTTTCTCTCTTTTTCTCATAATCAAATCTCTTTTACATGTCAACTGCTTCCACATTTAATTGATTTATATAGTAAAAAACATTCACCCATAAATTCCCCAAGATCTCTATAAGTGTAGTAAAAAATCACATCTCCATCATGGATTTAGAAATAAAAGCCTCTGATTGTTGATGCATACAGAACCATCCACACAATGTTATAAGTAAGTCACTTTGAAAAACTTTAATTCTAAAGACCTATAGAAGAGAAATATATATACAGTGAAGAATTATAATCATTTACATGGATAAATAAGCTATGTTATTCTCAATAGGAATCGACTATAAAGCATATTTTCTTACGACATTTAGTATTCATCTATGTCACAAATATTATACATGATTATTAATTATTTACATGAAAGATCATCCATGTGAATCCTTTGTCTATGTGGAACCCAAATAAAATATTTCCACCATTTTTTAATATTATGTATTCAGTTACATGGTTGAATTTCCTATGTGATTCTCTAATTTTTCAAAAGTTTCTATATGAATCACCTATATGAATTTCCTTTAAAAAATTATCTATGTAGGAAAAATAGAATGAATCTTACTTTTAGAAAATTGGATATGTGGGTTATGAAACCACTAAAACTAAAATAGAACCGCTTTATCTGATCTTCATACCTTCTCAAAAACACTTTCTTGTATCATGGAACATCCTTCCATGATATATAAAACCATAAAAACCAGATCAAGCACCATCAGACTTAATAATTCCTCAGATAAGTTTGTTAAAAAATAAGATAACCCATACTCACAAAGAACTATGTGATCATCAATATTTCTCTAACCAAGACACAAATCCATGGGGTTATTCAATGAGGTTAAATAATATATAACAAAAATATTCACTAAATTCTATAAAATAAATTAATAGATCCCTCTATAGAGTACTACCAATCATAAAGGTAAATAGAATAAACCATAATAGAAAATCGATGAAATTTAGGAGTAAATTATGTAAACATAAAAGTGAAATGTTACTAATTAATGAATATTATAATTCAGCAACTATTACATATCAACTTTTTCAATACAAAATTAAATCTAAGGCATACAAAACTTCTTAGGACTGGAGGTATTGGTAAATAGTACTTTTGGATCAAACATTATTTTGAATCTTCCATGATCAATTATAGTAATATATTTGAAAATATAGGCTTAGTGAGTTACAAAATATTAGATTTTATTCATGGAATATCTTATCATCCAATGCCCATCTCACTAAAATTTCATAAACAATGAAACACTACTAGAAACAAAGTAGTTTGACTGATAATGTCCCCTTTTGGTGGTTTTACTACCCAGTCTGGAAGTGATTATTTATGGTCTCAACTGTTTATATAACTTATCAAAATAATTCCTTGTTGAAGTAAAATTCATAATAAATTTCTTTAAACTTTTGAATTCTGAGTTTAGTTTTACAACTTCACTTTTATCATTCGATGTTGTGACAAAAGTTAGCTTCACTGTAATATCAAAATTTAATCTAGGAATATTATCTTTCAACTAATTAACCTTATTTTTAAATATAGCTCACTTGTGTCCCCCAAAAGTTCAATATTTTTATCAATGAACTCATATTTAAGTCTAGATTACCTATTGAAGAGTCATTGATAAATATATTAAAATTTTTCAATATATTTCTCTTATTCATCATATGAGAATTCTTCACATTCACTTTTATCATCATTTAATGAAGGTTTTTTATCTTCCTATGATCAAAATATAACTTTGATAAACCATAAATTATCATATCCATATGTTTTTTGACTTGTAGGAATAATGGTATAAAATACTATTATTACCTGACTGTTTTCGCTGCAATCACTATCCTATGATGAATTATTAGAAGTAAATAATTCCTCACTAGCTCCTTAATAAGTAGAAACATACTTCAACACTTGCATCCCTCTACTCTTTTAATGTATCTTAGACTCCTTATATTTCATTTTAAACTTAGAGAACTCTAGTATGATATTAATAGTTTCTTGTACTCGTAACAAATAGTTTTTGATAGATCCTTCTTTTCATGACTATACTTGTAATCCTTTTGGTAATATCTCTAGAAATTATTTCTTATGAAGATTATTCTATCTATGTGTGTTTATTATTTCTTAGAAATTTATGGACAGGTGTTATCTAAAATCTTATTATAATTTCTCTTTGAGGTACTTGGATCAGAAATATAAGGACTAGAAGTTAAACCTCCGACAATCATAGATAACAAAAATCCAATTTTCTTCCTTTCTTATTTGGAATGACTCTTTAAGAATCTCTCATATTGAATTAAAAAATCGATTAATCTTCTAATATTAAAATTTTGATAATCTTTGTCTCATAAATCCCTATCCTCTGAGGTTCCCACTATTTTGGTAAATTACCGATGAACTTCTCAATCAAATAATAATTAGATAATTCTATCACTAAGAGATTTCCGAATATTGATAATCTATATATACCTTTAGTGCATTTAGGTGAATGAGTCACATGTTAATAAATTAACATATTGACAATCTATTTTTTTACATAGAACTTTTAGTCTCCAATAACTTCGAAGTTCCAAAGTGTGTTATCCCCAGTTTCTTCTATATACCATAAGATATTATTCAAGGAGAAACTTGGATATGGATGTTACATTGGATAACATATATCTGAGTATTCCATACTTATAAATAAATTTGAAATTCATATTTTTAATCAAAAGTGAAATTTGTGACTTCTTTCTACAAAAATTTACAATTTATGATCAATATTATATAATTTTTTACTCTAGTATTAATCACATATGTTTTTATTTGATCTCTCTAATATTCACAATATGATCCATAAAATATATATGGATGATTTGGATTTAAATTTTCAAAACCTCTAACTGGTATAACTCCTATCATAGTTAAAAATAAAATATTTACTTCCATTTTTTATGTTAGCATAAAAAAACTATAAAAATTTATAATGAAATGAAGATAATTCTTTGATACCAAGTTTTATCCCAGAAAAGGTAGGATAATCCATCACTATAAGAGGTGGGATTATAATAAAAAATCTAACTTGTAATTTTCCCCCCATTTGAATAAGTTAGTTGATTATAATTTACAATTTTTGATCAAATTAGATAATGTAAAGTAATAAAGTAGTAGAAATATAAATACTTAAAAGTTAGAAAAACTTAATTGATATAATAAATAATACAATCGGAAATTAAAATAGACAAGGAAATGTAAAAACAATTTATGAAGCTTTGAATAACAATATAGGACTCCCTTAAATGATATTATTACAAGATATTTGATACAACCCAAAGTTTTCATTTTAATCCAAAGCAGCATGAGGATATTTAATCAGATCCAAGGTATACATATTCAAATACCAAGAACTTCATCGACCACAAAACTATCAAAATGTGTCATGTTACAAACCTATAAATTCTTCAACTAATATTCGAAACCATGATGCTCTATCTTTGACCTCATATTCAATATCCTCAATCATTATAAAGTCTAATCCCCTAGTCTTTGTCAAATAAACTATTTAGAAGATAAATATTCTTAACATTATAATATCATTAATCAACATGATTAGAAATAACATAAGTGTATAGCCTTAAAACCACATTGATAATACAAGATCAAAAGTAAAATATTTATAAAAGGAAATAAAATTTATTTAATAGTAAATCTCAATAAATCAAACCTTGTAGAAAAAAACTATTAAAATAAAACCAAAATAAGAATCTCTCAAAGAATAATAATGATTAATGACTTATAATCCATAGATTTTAGGGATGTGTAACTATTTTTTTATTCAATTAGTGGCATGGATTTATAGAAAAATTCCAATGGTTATATTTTATACTCTTTATGTTTAGTTAAAATGGATTTAGAAGAAGAATGTTCCTTTCATCAAATGTAATTTCAGTTTCATCACAATGCTACAAACTTAAATAATTTTTTGTAATTAAGATAGACTATTAATTTCAACAAAACTTAAAATTAAATAACACAAAAAACTAAAAAAACTTCAAGTTATGTCAAATTCTTATAAAAGTTTATTGTGATTAAAAAAAAGTTAAAAAAGAGTCATTTAATTCAAAAAGATCAACCAACCATAGGGTGAATCTTTGAACAGTCAGTATAGCTCAACTAGAGTGGAATACTGTAAGGGGAACTAAAGAACCCTATACACAACATATCACTAAGCACCCAAAACTATCCATAAATCACGAAATTACACCATGATTAAACCAAAATTCTAATACGATAATAGGATATGTATACCTCACTAGAGTGCGTAGATCGACTGAGGGAGTAACCAACCCCTATGAAGAACCTCATGCCTCACTATAGGCTAAGTACAATCAAGGTGAATATCATCACTATATCACTTAAGAATTATCCCACACCTAAAATAGGGAGTTTTAAGAATCCATCACATGGAATGGAGGACATACACTCGATATCCCTAGGGGAGTTCCAACTCCATCAATGCAAGGTATGACCTATACATCATCACATGATACAATTCCAAGGGGGTAACTAACTCTTATATTCACACCATCATCTCCTCATAGTCATTGGAACCAATGGTTCAATAAAAGGTTCCACCTATAATACTTTCACAAGTGCCTACTTTATCTCCTGTATCAACTCATGGGGTGTTACCGGGTAGATATAACATCTTCTATCCTTAGTTAGAACCAATCACAAACACCATAGAATACCAAGAGTATAAAACTAACTCTCCATCCTCCTTCCCAGACCACATGTAGTCACTCTATCTCTTGGGTGTACGGGAAGTAGGGAATCTCCTCATGTTCCATGTCTATCTGTTATTCCCTTCATACTAGCATGGTATATAGGGGGCACCACCGAAGACTATCCAGAAAACCTACATTAATGAATTTACCATGCTACAAAGTGGGACATATAATTTCTAATAAAGTCCATAAGAATACTAATATTTGAATATGTATGAGGGTACCCCACTCCATCATCATAATTCTTCTAGGGGGTTCATCATCCTCATCCCTGCTATGTATCATCACTTAGATCCCATCATCATTTCCATAAGGTTAAGACCTACAACCAACCAAGAATAGTCTTTCCAATGGTCTTTGATAGTGAAAACAACCCACCATTAAATTTTAAATGCAATGATACTCATAATAGACTATATAATTGTCCAAATATGGATCCAAGGTGATAGGTTCTTCAAAACCTCACTAAGGGGAAAGTACACAACATGAATCTTAGTGTACAAAAGGTATACTCCCAATGTCCCCATCCAGCTATATAAATTTTCCCATATTTATTTATATTTAATAAAAAATAGTGTTCCTCAAAGGAATACACAATGTGTTGTCCACATAGGATACCAAGTCATATACCTTAGTTTAATTCATGTCATGTAACCAAACATATCATAGAATGTACTGTTACATGCCATGTACTTCACACAAAGTGTCTCACTACATACTTAGACATACACTGGGTCATGTACCCAATATACCTACACAACATTTGGATATGACCTACACACCATATGATCAATATTTTATATGTTAATCAACACATGAGAACTAAAAAATGTGTTTTCATATAACTACATTCCATGTGATCAGGATTTCTATACATAAAAACCCAATAAACCAACCAAATCTACCTGTTCATTCACAAAGCGCCCCTTCATGGACCTTAAGAAAACTGGATGTAGTATAAACTCCAAAATATAAATAGAAAATAACTAAAAAATGATTAAGTGGTGGAAATTGATATTACGACCTTAATTATTAGTGAATCTCTAAATCTTTAAGCTTGAACTTTGATGATCTATGCTCTATGGTCATTGATACCTCATTTAACTTTGATTGACCTCCTCAGATGAAGCTTCTTCTCCCTCTCCCTACTTCTCCTCTTGGCTCAAAAATTTTAAAATGGGTGGTTTCTTCCATCCCATAATGAGAATGAGGTACTATAAGGTGAGTGTGATATATTAAAATCCATAATTGTAACACCCTAAGATTTTATATGTTTTTTTCCTTTGAAATAAAATTTTAAGTATTTGATAACTTTCCTTGCACACAACCCCAAGTCTATATGAACCACAATATAGTAAATCATTATAAACTAGACTTTAAATTGATATGTAAGAATAGAAACAACTACTTTATGAAAAATATTTATAAAATATTGAAATATTTATTATTTATTAATTTATAATAAACAAGTACTCAATTTCTAGTAAAGTCATTTCACACTTCAAAAATATGATTTCTTCAAAAATGGTTAATAAGGCATTTTTACATGAGAAAATTAAAATTAATTTATACCATTTTTAGAAATTTTAATTAAGAAAATGAATAATTTTTTTAATTAATATTTCCTTTATTATCTTAAGGTGAATTTTTAGGATTTTTCTAAAAATATCTATGTTTCAGTGAATAGTGAAAATATAATTTTTTGTAAAAACTGTTTTTAATTTTAATGTAAATGTATAAATATATTTTTAATTTTATCTTAAACAAATATAAATATAATTTAATTATAAACAATCTAATTAATTACATAATAAAAATCATTATATTTTATTTTTATATAAGTTCATTTTTTGGGATTAAAAACAGTTTTTTCTAAATTTTTTTATGTATGTAATATTTTTTTATCATAACAAATAAAATTAATATCTATGGATTAATGGTTTTAATTAAATTTATATACTATATATTCAATCATATATGTAAAATTCATTTTATGGCTTTTATAGGGAAGGTAACGTAAGAAAATTATGTTTTAGGCTTAAAGATTCATTCTTCTAAAATGAGTTTTTATTGAGAGTTGCATGATTATTTGAAATTAAATTATAACACTTATAGAAATTGAATATTTTCAAAGGGATTCCATATTTTTAATCATCATAATTAATATAATCTAAAAGTTTTAACTTAATTTTTTTCATAGCGAATAGTAAAATTTGTAAAATTTTGTTACCATGATTAAGGTTAAAACTAGTTTATCGAGAGGCTTAAACCAAAGGATTAGGGTAGGATTGGACCCTAAACATATCTAATTATTTTTTTGAAGTTATTTGAAACTTATATTATCCTTCCTTCAGATACCTATCCATTTGAATCCACTTTACCAAGATATTGACCTTATATAATTGAAATATTTTAAGAAATTCCATGTGTGTCCCTCTCCTCACTTATAAAAGGGAACCTCTTATACTCCATTATTCACACTATTTGAGACTTCTAGGTTAGAAAATACCTACTATAAAAAATTTATATTTTCCTTAACTTCATCATAGAGCTTTTTTCTTATCTTAAGGCCAATCCTTCAAGGATTAAGGTGTAAGATAAAAGAGATGATGCGCCCAGAAGGAGTCGTTAAATTCTCTAGGCATGGTCAAATTAGATTTTTTTTATTTCCAAAATGTACTAACTATAAAGGTGTAGTATAATAAAAGTGTGGGGTCAATCCCATAGAGGGAGGGGAGCACATTGATGAAAACTCTAGACTATAGGTTAGTTCACTCCAATTTTAGTTTGATTTTATTAAAACTAATGATGTAAATAAAATAAATTAATGAAAATAGAAAATAAAAAGAGAGGGGAACTAGTTTCCAGGGGTGGTTTTGTGAAATTAATTTATACTTTCTAGAAAAATAATCATATTAGAAAGCTATATAATCAAACAGTTTTATCGATTGAAGAAATGATCATTACCTATCAATCTACCATAGAATCAAAATTATTCATGGTCAAATAAATTAAAATACTAGGTTGAATTAATTTTAGATTAACTGATGTATAAGAATAATTCCATTCAATGGTCATGAAAAAATCATCTCAGTCATATTGGAGTTCATTCATTATTGAAAACATATGGTCAATGATTCAATAATGAATAAAATGGATGTGTAGGCACAAAATGATACTATTGAAATGAAATCATCTTTATGATAAAATTTAATTCGAATTATGATGGTACACATCACCTTTGAATGATTACACTCTCCCCTACGGATTTATCTAATCATATTTGGGTGATCACCAATGAAAGATGAACTATATTCCATAGGGAAGAGAATAGACGAGGGTGAGTGAAAAGGAGAAAAAAAGAAAAAGAAAAATCTAGAATTAAAATAATTAAAAACAAATGTTACATGAAATAAAAATAAAACCAAAACAAAAACAAAAACCTATCGATGAAGAATGGTGGGTTAGAACCATACGACAGTATTTCAGTGGCTGCGCCTCAAGATTGGAATGAAATGCTGTTTATTCTAGCCAGAACCCATTATTTATAACCTTGGAAGTCATCATTGGGTTTAATGGGTAAAAAATATACTTTAATGGTTTTTTAGGTCAAGAGAGGGAAGTCCTAGTCCAAGATATGGAAATAATACCCATTTTTCTGCTCTGTCGAGCATTTACATGACATGTAATCTTTCCCCACATGTATCAAATTCATGAACTATAGCCTTTTTGGGAAAAATTCACATGTTTCATGGTGTGGCACATATGTTTCATGGTGTGACACATTTATATTCACTTTAAGTTGATTTTCATCACATCACACCCTATAGTTATTTCACGACTTGTACCAGTTCACCACAGGCAATGATGTCATGACCCATCCCAGTAGGGCCCATTCCATGAATCACCAAGCCTACCTTCAATATTCTAGGGGATGGTGACTAGAACTGAGTAGGAATATCACTAACATGAGAGGCATTTCCTATATACCTGTATGCACACACACATCTCCAAGCCCACAAAATGCTGAAATGTAAAAAACACCAAGTAAAAAATGCATGCATTCCACTATATCCCATAACCAGAGTATGATGGAAAGTAAAGTAAAGTAAATAGGGACATAATACAATCTCACCAAAAGAGTCTGTAAACATAATTCCAACCTGTAAGAAAAGGTACCAGGACTGCTGTCTGAAAGCCGCAAGAACACACCTCGATCTGTCCGGTCTCACAAAGCACCATCTAGTCTTAGTCCTCCTAGGACTCCGTCAAAGGGTTGATCATATACACAAGAAATGGATTGTGAGGTAAAATCCTATATATGGGTGAGTATAAAAATACTTAGTAGGACACCTTGAAACCACAAATCATTACAACAAAGGAAAGATACAATCATCTCTACATAGGTATATGTCTACAACACATATAACAAGAATATCCAGATATAAACAACCAAGACACACCATCTAGAGGTAAATCACAACCAATGCATACCAACCCTAGGAATTTATCTTGAAGATTCCATAAATAATTCATCTGGGATAACACACTCATAAGTCTGATAGCACTAATGGAATCTATCCAAGAGGTACTACTCATTGGGTAATGTCATGAGAGATATACACCGATCAATATGAAGAGAGATATGATACAACATATGAGGATCATAGCTAGGTCCATGGGGTGATACCAACAAATCAATATGGATTAACCCACCAAGTATATGATTAATTCTCATGTAGTGTTGGTCACGTTGATACTGAGAACTCCACCTAGGCCACAAATAATTAATAGAGGATCATTCTCTAGGCCTCTCAAGGGATTCCTAAAACTCTATCTAGGAATTCATACTAAAGGGATCATAGTTCTATGAGTAGGAATTGATTCATACTTACCTTTAAGGAAATAATAAAGGGAATTAACCCTAATGAAAGTTGTCCAAGATATGGAGGACAAGTAGTTCAAGCCATGTTGGAAGGGGTACATGGCATGTAGTAGGGTCACACACCGTGTCCATTGACCCCGGGTACTGAATATGTAAAATAAACCATTTATTTAAAACATTTAATATAGTAGAGGAGTAAAAAACATGTATAATGAGTTACATGCTATGTCCTTGCATCCAGGGTCCACCCATGTACTCCAGATATATGCCAGTACATGGAATCAACCTATGTATACCTGCCCATGTATTAGTACACGGGGTAGTCCATATAACCAGTTCATGCCATGCTGTGTGTGGGGAGTAAAACTATGTAGGAAACCCATGTACTCCACCCCATGTCTATGTACCTCCCAGGGTACACACCAAGTTGTCCAACGATGAACACACGCCGTGTAGTAGGGACTACATGCTGTGTGTATCGAGTTTTCTAGAAAGCTGTCTTATTCCTCCACACACCTCATCCGATCTTATGGATCTCATTATGGTGGTCCTTTCACCTAGAAACTCTATATATAATCTATTTTCACCACCCTAACACAAAATTTATGCGTTTTCGGCCTTCAATCTAATTTAATCCACCCCGATGGAACTCACCTTAAGAATGGTTTATTTCAAATCTCTTCGATCCATCTGACACCATCATTATCACACCTCATTCAAGTTTTTCTGATGTCGGATCTCCAATTTTGGATCACTGTGCTATGAATCAAAGGTGCAATAATCGATTGTTCACAGTTGGTGGAAGAAAGTAGAACACATGTCAAAAACGCAAGAAATCAGGGTAGAAAACACACAAGGAACAATCATAAGGAATGAACCTCAGACATTGTTAATTTAGGCCTGGATCCATTCTAGTAAGAATGATGAATGAATCAAAAAACAAATCTCTAGAACCAAATCCTAATAAACCCCAAAAATATCATCCCATACCACAAGTATGGTCAATCTGTAGGATAATATTTTCATGAATTAGTCTGTGTTCATCATAGGAATCAAAAATAGGAAAGAATAATCAAAATAAAACATCTTACCTAGATTTTGGATTTCTCGCTAATGAATATTGGTCATCTCGTCATCGTTGTCAGGGAGATGTACCATGAATGGTGTTCGTCGATCTCTGATATGAAGTTTTGTCGTCACCTGCCAAGAGGATTCTATAGATCTCTCTCTCTATAGGGCCTCTAAAGGATTATAGGGTTATGTGCCTAACCCTGGATCTCTGAAAAAGGGTTTATTTAAAAAACATTTTTTTACATCGCTGCATCGATGGAATAAAAAAATTACCAATTTATTTTATTCATTTAAAACACATGTGATGTCTTTCCACAACCGACCCATGCCAAAAAATGTTAGGTCATACCTAGGGTAAATATACTATTATTAATGCAACTGTGTCCTCATATTTCTAATTTTGACACCCATTTAGAAGTTATTCCACTTTTTCAAGAAAACTACGTGTATGTTCTATTTAATATTTTAATACTTTTCAAACATTTATTTTGGGCACATAGAGCCTCATAATTTCACATTGGGTCTCTAATTTAATTCATATAATATTTAAAAATAATAGATAGAAAATTCATGACATTAAATTCTCCCCACCTTAGGGATTTACATCACTCCAAAGATAAAAAAAAGGCTGCAAAAAAAGATAAAGGTATTGATCATGAATATGAGACTCCCACTCCCAAGTGCTCTCTTGGATATTCTTGTTCTGCCACTGGACACAAACTAAAGGAATTTATTGTCTATGAAGGATCCTCTCCTATCGATCCTTGATCTGAACTGGTTACTAATAAAAAGTCACTCCATCCTCAATATCCATATCTCTCCAGTCAATGACATGCGATGGGTTATGCATATACCTCCTTAGCTACGACACGTGGAAGACGTAGTGTACCCAGTCTAACTGTAGGGGTAGAGCTAAGTGGTACACCACCTCACCAACTCTACGTAATATTTGAAAAGGGTTGATAAAACTTTTAGATAGATTTCCACCCTGGCCAAATCTCAGTAATTTACATTGAGGTGAACCCATAAAAACACATGGTCTCCTTCCTCAAACTCTAAAGGCCTTTATCGCTTGTCAATATTAGACTTTTGATGGTTCTGTAAAGATATCATATTCTCCTAGATGATTTTCACATTCTCTATAGTATATCTCCCCAACTCTAGTCCCACTAGTGTTGAGTCTCCTAGGTCAATCCAACAAAGTGGTGACCTGTAGGGACAGTTGTAAAAACCTCGAATGATTCCATACCAATTTTGGAATCGATAGTTATTATTGTATGAAAACTCCACCAGTGTTAGGTGATCCTTCCAGCTATGACCAAAGTCTAACATGAAAGACCAAAATATGTCCTACTGAATCTGAATGGTCTGCTCTATTTTGCCATCCGTTTGTGGGTGAAATGCTATTCTCAATCATAATTGGGTCCCAAATGCCTCCTGTAATCCCTTCCATAACCATGATGTAAAGTGAGCATCATGATCTGAAACAATCATTGGTGGAACTCCATGGAGTTGAACTATCTTCTGCTTATAGAGGAATCCCAAGCTATCTGCTAAAATCTGTTTTTGTATGGATAGGAAGTGGGCTGACTTGGTGATTCAGTCAACGATCACCCAGATGGAATCATGTCCCCTCGATGTATATGTTAAAATAATCATAAATTCCATCTATATCTCATCACACTTCCATTTAAGAACCTCAAGGGGTTGATCTAAACCCACTGGAACCTAGTGCTTAGCCTTCACTTGCTGACAAGTAAGGCACTGAGATACAAAATCTGCAAATACTTTCTTCATTCATAACCACAAAAACTCATGTCAGAGGTCTTGGTATATCTTCATCACACCTGGAGGTACCACTAAAGGGGACATATGGAACTTCCTCAGAACCTCCTCCTACAAAACCACTGGTAATATTATACATCCTCTAAAAAGAACAACACGCTCCCCACCTTTTGAATATCGCTCATGAGCATTCTCTATATGCATCTGAGCATATAGGGTCTCATATTCATTATTCCCAAGATGTGCCTCCCTAAATCATTATAATAGTGGAGGGGTAATAATGATCGACTGGAGGTAAATTTATCTTTCTATATTCATCAATGATAACTGTAATGAGGCCAACTACTCTGATGCCTCATTTAGAAACTTCAAACTAGATCTCCTGCTGAGAGAATTTTCCACCACATTCCCTTCCCAGGAGTATAGAATATATCAAAGTCATAGTCCTGGAGGAACACTAGAAATATCCCATATATCAAGTTCATATCATTATAATAGAATATTTACTTAAGAATCTTGTGATCAGATTAGAAGATAAACTACTCGACCATCAGTTAGTTTCACCACATCTTCAATGCAAATACTACTATTGATAACTCAAGATCATGGGTCGTGTAGTCCTTATCATGTGGTCTCAACTGGCACGAACCATAGTAAATCACTATTTTTTTATGCATTAGGAAATAATCAATCATAATTCCAAATGCATAATAGAATACTATATACTTGACACCCTCCTCTAGAAATCTCCATATTATAACGCTCGTCAAACTCTACCTCAGCTTCTGAAAAACCTGCTGACACTTCTCTATCCACCCAAAAGGATGCCCCTTTTAAGTCAATATTTAATAGGTGTTGATATTATGGATAAATAAGGTATTAATCTCTGATAATAGCCTTCTACCCCAAGGAATATTTTCACCTACACCATATTTTTAGGTGGCTCCCATTCTAACACTGCCTTGACCTTGGCTAGGTCCACTGACACTCCATCCGCTGAGATAATGTGTCCCAGAAAGTGGACCACCTGAATCCAGAACTGGAACTTTGAGAGTTTTCCATAAATCCAATGCTCTTTTAGTATACCCATAACTATCCTTAAATGTCTCACATTCTCCTCCTTAAACACCAAGTACACAAGGATATCATCAATGAATACTACCATGAACCAGTCTAAGTAATATTGAAAGATCTAGTTCATGAGTCCCAGGAACACTGATTGGGAGTTCGTCACACCAAAGGGAATCACCAAGTACTCATAATGTTTGTAACAAAATCTGAAGGCCATCTTCGGTATATCCTCATCTTGTACTCATAGCTGGTGATAGCCTGATCTGAGTTCAACCTTTGAGAACCATCATGCCCATTTCAACTGATCAAATAGTTCATTGATCCTCTGTAGTGGATACTTGTTCTTCATGGTCACCTTGTTCAAGTCTCGATAGTTCACACATAACCCAAAGCTTTCTGCTTCCTTTTTAGAAAACAAAATTGGGGCTGCCTAGGGTGAAACACTAGGTCTCACAAATTCCTTCTTCTATAAGTCATCTAACTGCACCCTCAACTGGAGAAGAATTTTGGGATCCATCTAATATACTGGTGAAGACATCGGTGTCGTACTGGGGTGTAAATTAATGAAAAGACATCCTCATACCCTGCCTACTGCTAGAAATTGAAATCTTATAACATCTACTGCACCAAGGTTCAGGCAATCCAACAGATGAGTAATCAGCTGCACCCTCCTATGCATGATTCCATCCTATACTTCCTGGGTTTTCCTTTCACTAAAAAAGGTAAATCTCATTCCATCACTATAGAAACACCACAAAATTTATCTAAAATAGTCAATATGGGCATGGACTATGGATAACTATTCCATACCATGAATGACGTCATAAGGCCTCGACGCTGCCACTAAGAGGTTCCAACTGAAACTCTCACCTCTAAGGGTTAGGTCACACTATCAGTATAAGTGTGTGATCATTGATTCTCCTCCCGTAGGTGTCTCTAAGCATAAGGGTTGAGTCAATGGTTCAACTATAATCTCTAGGTCTTGAAAAAAGTATGTGGAAAGAAAGGAATTACTAGAACCTATGTCTATTATTACTTCATCTAAAGTAGAAAATACATAGATCGTACCTAAAATAATTCCTAGAGCCATGATTAATATGCCTTGAATGCATGTAGCTATCCCCTACCCTATCCTCTATCTCTCTAAGTCTGGCGTAGACTACCTTGGGGTGGTGGTGGTAACAAGTTGAAACATTGATCACCTCTTACTTCTCTCCCAGCTCCTCTTCCACATATACCGCCGTTCAGATCTTCCTAGGTGGTCCATCCAAAATTTCCCTATTATTAGTATGGTGGGTTATAAAATCTCGAGTGAAATGTCCCCTACTATCACATTAATAGAACTACCTATCTCTAGGCTGACTGAACCCATTGTACGAGCCCTAAACTACAGATACTCTATCCTAGGACCTCATCTTAAAGCATCTCCCACACCCAAGTCCTTAGGACCGACATCGACTCCCTACTATCAAGGTATATGCTCCTGCTCATCCACTGCTAACTATCATCAGCTATATCTGCTCATCCAAGAAATGTTCAACCACAAAAGCCCGCTCAAGCACCCCGATATATGTTGGAATGCATAGAGGGATAACGTTGGCTCATATGTCTCTATGCAGAACTCACTCAAAGGTCTGAGCCATGAAGTGATGATCACTAACCATACATATAGAGTACTTAGAAAGGCTGGTAAAATTGATGAATAATCATCCACAATTATATTTCCTTACTGGATCTAGAGAAGATCCTAAATATGCACATCTATTAGCATAAATGGTTAGAACTTATATCTGAAGAGGCACTTGAAATATTTCCATGAAAGAGTTACCTCGTCGTAAATCTAGATAGCCAAACTCCACCATTATGCTACTGAGTCATGTAGAAATATTTTCAATAGAACCACCATATGATCTTCTGGTGTCCTGACTAGATGGAAGACTCAGGTCACTACCTTAAGCCAGTCCTTAGACACCTTTGGGTTGAGATCACCTCAGAACTTGATGGGACTCTGTCATTGAAACTCATGAATCACACTTAGCCTTTACTCCTCATCCACTGGTACTAAGGGTACAATGTTTTTCCCTACAGTTGGTAGTATGGCTGGTTTACCACCTAGAGGTGACATATGGGGAATTAGTCCTTGTATTGAATCCTCATCACTAATAGGGTCATCCTTGTGATCAAGCTGCTGAATCCTAGCTAGTATGGATTATAGAGGAATTTTGTAACAAACAAGATGTACCTCAACCAATGAGTATGATTGGAGAGATGACTAAAAAAGTACATGGAAACCACAACCCATTCCTATATGATTCATGTGAATTATTTTCCATACAACTGGTGTTTTCATGTACGGAGTCAAAAAATAGGTTATCAGAGTCCTGGTGTATGGACCCATCATCCGCTATAGAAACACTAGAGTCTTTAGCCTGAAATATGAACTTTAAACACATAACATTTTTCCCCAAACCAATATCATATACTCAAGGTCCTAAAGTAGAATCGACCACTTCTGATACCACTCTGTCACAACCCGTCCCAATGGGGCCCATGTTGCAACTCCCCAAGACCAACTCTAATAGGCTAAGGGTTGGTGACTAGCACCAAGTAGGCATATCACTAACATGGGAGGAATTTCCTATATACCTGTATTCACACACACATCTCCAAGCCCACAAAATGTTGAAATGTAAAAAACACCAAGTAAATAATGTATATATGCTTCTATATCCCACAAATAGAGTACAAAAAAAGTAAAGTAAAGTAAACATAAATAGAATACAAGCCCACCAAAAGAGTATGTAACCATAAGTCCAACCTGTAATTAAGGTACTGGGACTACTTTCTGAAAGCGCAGAAACATAGCTCGGTGTGTCCAAACTCACAAAGATCCATCTAGTCCGGGTCTTCCTAGGTCTCCATGAAAGGCTTGATCATCTATACAAGGAACAACACATGTGGGAAAATCCCGTATAGGGGCAAGTATAACAATACTTAGTAGGACACCCAGAAACCACAAATAAATACAAAAAAGTAAAGATACGGTCAACTATACACATGTATATGTCTATAACACATATAACAAGAATATCCTGATATAATCAACCAAGACACATATTCTAGAGGTAAATCACAGCCGCTGCATACCAACCCTAGGAATTCAGCTTAAAGATTACACAAAGTACTCATTTGGTAGAACACACTCCTAAGTCTAATAGCACTGATGAAGTCTGTCCAAGAGGTACTACTCATCAGGAACTATCATGAGAGATATATGCTGATAGGTATTAATAGAGATATGATAAAATAGATGAGGATCACATGCAATGAAATATGGTGATAACAACTACTCAATCTATATTAACCCACCAAGTATAGGATCTATTCCCGCATAGTGTTGGTCAAGTCAATATCGAGAACTACACCTAAGACATGAAGAATGAATGGAGGATCCTACCCGAGGCCTCTCAAGGGATTTCTACAACTCTATCTATGAAGTATTGCCGAAGGGATCATAGTCCTATGAGTAGGAAATGATTCGTACCTAAATTCAAATAAATGATAAAGTGAACGAATCCTAATTAAACTTGTCCAAGATATAGAGGAAAAGTGGATCAAGTCATGTGGGATGGGGTACATGGTGTGTAGTAGGGTCACACACCATATCCCTTGACCCCGATAATGCCCGTGTACAATGACCTATGTATTTAAAACATGTCATGTAGAAGAGGGGTACATGGTATCTAGAATGTGTCACATGACATGTCCTTTCATCTGGGGTCCACCCATGTACTATGGCCATGTTCTAGTACATGGAGTCAACCCATGTATACATGCCTGTGTACCAGTACACAAGCTAGTCCATCTAACTGGTTCAAGCCAGGCCATGTGGGGGAGTACATGCCATGTAGGCAACCTATGTACTCCACCCCATGTCCTTGTACCTACCAAGGTACATGCCAAGTTGTATAATGATGAAAACATTCTATGTAGTCGGTCTACACACTGTGTGTATTGGGTTTTCTATAAATCCATATTCTTTCTCCGAACACCTCAGTTGATCTTTCATATCTAATTCTGGTAGTCTGTTCACCTCAAAAATCCAAATATAAGGTCATTTCACCACCATAATACCAAATCTATGGGTTTTATGCCTTTAGTAGACTTGTAAATCCAATTTAATCCATCCTAATGAAACTCACCCAAAGAATGAGTTCTTTTAAATCACTTTGATCCATCTACTGTCATCGTCATCGCACCTCTGTCGAGTCTTCCTAATTCCAAATCTCTAGTTTCAGATCGTTGCGCTATTAATCAAAGGTGTAACAATCGATTCTTCAACATTGGGGGGAAAATGAAGAATGCACATCAAGAATGCAAGAAATTAGGGGATAAAAATCACAAGAAACAATCTTGAGAAATGAACTTAGGCCATTGTTCATTCCATCCTCGATTCATTCCTATAATAACAATGAACAAATCAAAATCAAATCTATAGAATCAAATCCCTATAAACCCCACAAATATCAACCCATCCCTCAAGTACGGTTGTTTCACAGACTAATCTATATATGGATTAGTCTGTTTTCATCATAGGAATCAAGAACAGGAAAGAAGAATAAAATAACACATCCTTCTTGAATTTTGGATCATTTTTTTGATGAAGATCAGTCTCCACATCATCACCGTTGGCGAGATATACCAAGAACGACATTCATTGATTGCTGGTCTGAAGTTATGTCATCGTCTACTGAGAGGATTCTCTATATCTCTTTCTCTCCAGGGCCTCTAGAGGATTCCATAATTATGAGCCTAATCCTGGATCTCTACCAAAAGTTTTATTTAAAATAAACCTATTTATAAATTACTGCATCGACAAAATAAAAATAAAATAAAATTTTATCAATTTATTTTATTCTTTAAAATTATCATGACTACTTTCCACAAGTGACCCACACCGACCAATTTTAGGTCACACCTAGGGTAAAACAGCTATTCTAAACACAACAGTGTCCTCATATTTCAGATTTTGGCATCAATTTATAGGTTATTTCACTTTTTTCGAAAAAATGCATGCACATGATATTTAATATTTTAATAGTTTTCAAAAAACTGTTCTGGGAACACCAGGCCTCAGAATCGCACACCATCTTAGCACCTGGTCTCAAATTTAATCTGTATAATATTTAAAAATAATATATAGAATATTTGGGATGTTAAAAATTATTAAATGATGTGTAAAGTCATCTTCCTTTGTCAGAGCCACCATTTTTCCATGAATATTTAATTTTTTCCTTTAGAACTTCCCTTTTTTATCTTTATCTTAAACCATCAACCTTGGATTCTTTTTCTTTTTTCATTTCCATGTTGAGTCATCTCATGGATCGGTGTGCAGTTCCTTTTTGTTCTTTAATTTCCATATTTTCTATCATATGATCCAAAATACGGTCTTGCATAAAAATAAAAACAATATTAATATCAGTAATTAATATTATATTTAATCAAATAGTATTCACCGAACTCATGTATAAAAACCCAATCAAAATATATATTAAAAAATAAAGACTTCAAGAGGTCTCTCAAAGAATATATATAGATATTAATCAAGCTCTTTCAATTTTATTTTTTCTTCTACTTCTTCTAAAGTTATTTTATCCAAATAAACATGATGAATAAATTATAATCAATAAAATAAGATATTATTACTATGATGGAACAACCTTTTATAACCTCATATCCATTAAATGGGATATGATAGTTTTACTTGTGCACATGCACAAACTACCCTCTCCGTGTAGTGATGTAATTAAATTTCATCACCACTTTATATGAATGGTTATAATTATGTATATAATGAATATATATGGTATTTATATCATAATTAAAATTATGGTGATAAAGGAACCAAGATCTATGTTCATGGACCATAACCACAAAACTAAAACATATATGAAAAACGGAGTAGTTAACACCCGAAATAAAGATGGTAATGAGATTTTGTTAATGAATGGGTGATAAGATATTATAAGTAAACCATGGATGGAATTATAGGTATGATTATATTTATGGTATATAAGTATAATAAAATTTAAATTTATTATGCATGAGGTTAGAGAACTTATGAAGCACAACAAACTTGAAGTAAATGTTTTATGTTACAATATGTTTTTTACTGGGTTTATTTACGCTTAAATTTTTAGATGATGAAATTGTATGATATATCTCTACAAAATATTATATATTTTAATATAATATGGTTATTTATGGATATTTTAGCCTTTAAATTCATTTTACATTCTTTAATTAATCAATAGACTGAAATAATGTTTTTAAGAAAAATCAACCTTGTTTTTCCCTTCAATTGAGAATCTTTTCTTCCATGTCCATATTTCTTTTAAAATGTATTCAATAATGATTTATATATTATTAAAATATTATTTAAATTAAAATTTAAATATATTTAACCCCATTTACCAATTTTTAAAAATAATTTTCTTATCATTTTCTAAAGGTGGTACTTTTGGTTTTTTACCAAAAGCATGAAAGGAATTTTTGTTTTATCCTACACCGCATGAAAAGATTTCCCCAGAAAAATGAATAATATTTTATTTAAATATTACTTTATAAGTTTCCTTTTTTATTTTCAAAGAAAATGATTTTATTTATATTTTTGGAAATTTTATTATTCTAAATAAGTTATTTCAAATAAAAAGGTTATTTTTCTCAAGAAAAATTCTAGTAATATTTTAAAGGTATTTTTATCTATAACAACATCATTTGAGGTTTCTTTTGATTTAATGGGTGTATGAATCAATTTTAGAATATTTATTTTTTCTCTATATAGTTTATGATTTTGATGATTAAATGTTTATGAAACCCATATTATTTCCACAGGTTATGATTTGATGACAATATAAATGTTTTATAATCTTATAGAACACATATATATGGTTTTCATTATGTAATAAGTGGAAAAAAAGTTTATATCAATTTAATGAATTGGGTAATTATGGATATCTCATGATATAATTAAGATTGGAGTTGGGAGTGAACCCAGTTTAGTAAGGGATTTTTTCAAATAATATAGTCTTAGGAGTTAACCATAACTAAAAAAATGATAGAATTAGGAGTAAACCCATTCCACCAAGATGGTATTGGAAGAGATCCATGACTAAGGAAATGATTTTATATTATTATGTGTATTACAAAAACTTATATCTTATTCTTATGATATGTTCACATGGATTATAATTTATTATTGATTATTACACACTCCAATATCTTTTATATTTTGATTGATAAAACTTTATTCCATGTTTCATGATTATTATCTATGAATTTATGGGTATGATTTTCTAATGATAATCTCATGTTATTATACCCTTATGATTATCTTATTATAACTTATTATCATTGATTGATATCTCTTATGTTTAACCTTACTGATCTTCTAAGCTCACCATTATTATGTTTCCCTTCCCCAGGTTATGGAGAGTAGTTTTAAGTATGTTATGTCTAATAAGGGCGCTAGTTGTAAAGAAATTAATGGGAAATGATATAGATTATTTATTTTCATTTTTTTATGTATCCATGAATCCAAACACACTAAACCTTTTTGGTTCTGGTGTGGATCATATTGATATATAATGTATATTTTTTCTAATAATATTTAGTACTTATGTATGAAAAGTATGGACCACTATAGTTGGTATTACAGAAAGTTTTAGTAATTTTTGGGAACTAGGATGAGGAAACTTTAGTGAGAACCCTTATGATAAACCTAAGTATAGAAGAAAATCCTAAGTTTTGATAAATAAAGTAGTGTGTTTACCTTAAAAAAATATATCCCTATTTTGATACTATAAGTGTACATGGTTTTGGAACCAATGTATCTAGGGGTGATATCCCTTAAAAGAGTTGTTTGAGTATATCTTGTCCATCAATCAAGTGCACGGTGACTGGGCCATTATTGTGCACTTTGTTTTACACTCTTGGGGGATATTATTAGGTTAATTCATATTTTCTTTAAGAGAAATCATGAAGGATTGAAATATATAATGACTATGGATGACCTAGGTTAAACCTAAGGTGTCAAAAATTGAAAATAGGGTTTCATTATATTAAAATCCTATAAATGATTTTCATGATTATATGATTTTACACTATGATTATTTTTTCTCACACTATATTTTTTGGTTTCAGTCAGTGGATGGAACTAGAAGGAACCATGTTAATGATGAATGTGATGGACAATGAAATGATTTTATTTCTAAGAAACTTAATGTTACGGGAGCTAGAAATAAAAATATTGTTACTATGGCTATGAAACTCGCTCAATACATGAATCATGTTGTGCTTAAAAATTATCAAAGAAATGAAAATAGTATTGTTGATTCCTTTATGAGGAAGCATCTACATTAATTTAGTGGGACTGTCAATCCACTAATTACTAAGAAATGTATTAGTACCACTGAAAAGATATTTTCCATTCCCGAGTGCTCAAAACATGAAAAGTTTATCTTTGATGTTTATCATTTGGAAGGTGAAGCATATTAATGGTGAAATATTATCAAGAATATAATGAAATGGGGTGAAATTGAATCCATGGATTGGGATGATTTTAAAAGATTATTTTTTTTTCAATAATTACTTTCCCTATATTTTTTGTATAAAGATAGATAAAAAAACCCTTGAGCTTAGTATGTTGAATATATTGGTATCTATGAGGAAAATTTTATAATACTTATAAGGTATGCTTCTAGTATTATTATCAAACTAGAAATTAAGATTCAACATTTATTCAGTGTCTTAAAACCAAGTCTCTAAAGGGTGTTATCCATAATAAAATTTAGTAGATTTGAAGAAATAATTTGATGTTTTATCAAGGTTGAAATGTATACTAGAGTCACCATCAATATCAGTATTTTGATAAGAAAAAAGTTTTAATTTAGAGGAAATTATAATAACAAAAACCATGGAGGGAAGAATATGAGTTTTCTTTTATACCAAAAGTGTGGAAAAAACCATGGATGAAATTTTCTTAAAAGGACGGGTAAATGTTTTAAGTGTGGAAAAGAAGTATATATATAAATAAAATGTTGAAGTAATGGGAAGAAACTATTCCATGATGAAAATTAAGTGAAATCTCCACAAAATTCACCATATACACTCTAATTATACAATTACAAAGAGTATGAACATTATGCTAACCAATGATAAAAATCAGGGTTAATTATTATGATCAACATCAACAAACTATTAATCCCAAAGATAAAGGGAAATATCATGCAATCACTATTACTGATATAGGGTTTGGCAATGAAGTTATGAAATATAAACTTACCATCCACTCAAGAACTAGTAATGTCTTATTTGATTCTGGTTCTACCCACTCTTTTATATCTAAATATTTTTATAAGGGTATCACATTACCACCTCAGTGATTATATATTGAAATTGTAGTAAGATCTTCTAATGGCATGATGATCTCATCTTAACTCTATGAACCTTCCCTAATTAAAGGTTGTAGGAATGAAGTCCCTGCAAATATTGTTATTATTTCTCTTTTTAAATTTGATGAAATTTTGATAATGGATTGAATTTATTTATATAAATACTAAATCAGTTTCTAAGGAATGTATGTATCATTTGATATTCTAAATCAACCTATGATTGTCATTGGTGTGAGGATGAATATGAACTTCCAATGTAAATTACATCTATTTCATGGGTATTTATTCCTATTCAAAGGGGATTTTATCTTATATGGTTGATGATAACCTCAAAATTTAATATATTCCCATTGTATAGGAGTTTTTTGATGTATATCCAGAAGATTTACCTATTCTTCCACTGAATCATGGAGTCGAGTTTTCAATTGAAATCATACCTAGTACTACACCTATTTCAAAGTCTCCATAAAGAAAAACTCTGATTGAGTGTTAGGAATTGAAGAAGAAATCCTAAAATAATATTTATATAGAATTAATTTATATAATTGAATCACCATGGGGTGAACCTATTCTTTTTATTGAGAAGAAATATGGATCAATGCGACTCTATATTGATTATTGAGAACTTAACAAAATTAAAATCAAGAATAAGTATCATATTCCCTATATTGATGATTTGTTCGATCAGTTATGAGGATCTCAATATTTCTCCAAGATTGACATTTGATCCGAATACTATCAGTTTAGGATAAAAATTAAAGACATACCCAAGATAGGCTTCCTATTGAGGTATTGACACTATGAATTTATAGTGATTCTATTTGGTCTTACAAATATTCCCACTATCTTCATGGATTTAGTGAATAAACTCTTTAGAGATTACATTGATTAGTTTTTGTAGTTTTTAAGTGATATTATTATAAATTACTACTGTGAGGAAGATAATGTATATCACTTAAGGATTTTACAGAATACATTAAGGAAGGATAATCTATATAAAAAATTTACCAAGCATAAATTTAGATATATAAGGTTTCATTTTTGGTTAATATAGTTTCAAGAAATGGTATATCAATGGATTCATCAAAGACTAAAGTTATTAAACATTATCCTTGAACAACTGCTATATCTAAGACCCAAAATTTTATTAGGATAGTTGGATATTATTGGTAATTTTTGAAGGATTTATCATGAATATCTAATCCACTCACCAATTTAATTCGTAAGGAGGTTTAGT
Source organism: Viscum album (assembly GCA_963277665.1). Classification (NCBI taxonomy): domain Eukaryota; kingdom Viridiplantae; phylum Streptophyta; class Magnoliopsida; order Santalales; family Viscaceae; genus Viscum; species Viscum album. The sequence goes on from OY728146.1 coordinate 533,361,638, forward strand.
TCCATTGGATCGATTAATGTAAAGAAAATTTCAATGAACTGAAAGAAGGTTACTTAGTGAACCTATGCTCACACTATCCTAAATTAGAGAAGGGTTTCTAATTTATAGTGATTCATTGAATACGGGGTATGGGTGTATTCTTTTTCAGAATGATATGGTGATAGCTTATTCCTCACACCAATTGAATTTTCATTTGAAATATTACCTAAATCATGATTTAGAGTTAGTAGCAATAATATTTTCATTAAATATATAAAGGAATTATATTTATAGAGAAATTTGTGACATATATAATGATAATAAAAGTTTAAAGTATATATTAACCCAGAAATAGTTGAATATGTTATAAATAATATAGTTATATTTGATTAAAGATTATGACAGATCAATAAATTACCACCCTAGGAAAATGAACAAGGTGGATAATTCTTTGTGTCAAAATAATCATGCTATATTATCTATGAAAAGGATAAAAAAGTATCCAATATTTATGGATTTCAAAATAATGGACCTTGAAATATTGAAGTAAGGGGAGAAATATTATTTTCTAAAGTGAGTGTTCTACTATCTATCCATGTAAAGATTAAAGAAGTATAAAAGGAGGATGTGGAGATACAAAATAAGGTAAGAAATTTTCATGAGTTAAACCTTGATTGTGATGGAATGATAAGGTTCAAGAACCAAGTATGTATCCCATCAATGCTAGACCTGAAGAAGGAACTTTTGGAAGAATCTTATATGTCATTATTTTCTATTCATCATGGATATATGAAGATGTAAAGAGATATGAAAGTGTATTTCTAGTGGGACAACATAAAGAGATATATTACATAGTATATATCTAGGTTCTCATTATGTCATCAAGTTAAGGTTAAGATACAAAATTCTAAGGTGACATTACAACCATTACCCATACTATAATGTAAATGGGATAACATCACTATAGATTTCATCAAAAAACTCACACAAATATATAAAGGACATAATTCAATTTGGGTTGTAGTTTATTAACTTACAAAGTTGACACACTTCATTGATATTATATAATGTTTAATTATTGATTATATTTCCTAAATATATATTAAGGATGTGGTTAAAAGTTATATGAGGTACCACATTATACCGTATCTGACCGTGTTTCAAGGTTTACCTTAATGTTATAGAGAAGTATTCAGCTAGATCTAGATATAGAGTTGTGTTTCAGTACTTATTATCCTCCTCAGATAGATGGTTCATTTGAGAGGACTATTTAAACCTTGGAGGATATATTTAAAACCTATTCTCTAGATTTCAAAGCTAGTTGAGATCAACACCTTCCTCTAGTTGAGTTTTCTTACAACAATAGCTTTCAATCGATAATTCGAATGGATTCTCATGAAGCCCTATATATAAAGAAGCATTGAACTATAATATATTGGGATGAAGTTGAAGAGAGAATGGTATTGGGGTTTGAGCTAACTGAGGAAATTATAGAGATGGTTAAATCTATTTAGTATCACATAAAGGAAACTTAGAGTTAAAGAAAGTGTTATTCTAAAAATCATTGGCGAGATATGGATTCAATGTTAGTGAGAATGTTTTCCTATGAATTTCTCTATGGAATAAGTTTATGATATTATAAAATAAGGGAAATATAATCCCTACGTAATTTGGTCACTTCAATATTCTTGATTGAGTAGGGACTATAAATTATCACTTGACACCCCAATGAAACCTATCTCAAGTTCGTGATGTGTTATGTGTATCTATACTAAGGAATTATATACCTAATAATTTACATGTACTAAACTCAAAGGATATACTATTGGATCATAGTATTCCATATAAATAACTACCGATTTAAATCTTGGTTTATAGAGATAATGTTCTATAGAACAAGACTACTCAACTAGTAAAATTTATTTTTAAGGAATTAGAAATTTAAAGAAGCTACATGGGAACCAAAGGATGCAATGAAGCAGAGATATCCCCATTTATTTTTACTAGAGTGATGGTATTTTAAGGTAAAAATTCATTTTAAGTGGGGTATAACGTAACACCCTAGTATTTTACATGTTTTTCCTTTTAAATAAAATATGAAGTATTCGATAGCTTTCCTTTCATGAAACCCTAAGTCTATATAAACCAAGATATAGTAAACCATTAGAACCTTTCCTCAAAATTGGTAGGTATAAATGGTAATAATTTTTTTTTGGAAAATATGTATAATGGTTTTTAAAAATTAAAATTTATTGATTAACACAAAATAAATAAGTACTCAATTTCCAGTAAATTCATTTTATTCTTTCAAAATACGTTTTCTTAAAGAATGGGTTTTATCGCATTTTTAGACACGACCATTATAATTAATTTATATAATTTTTAGAAATTTGAGTCAATGAGTATCAATTTTGAAGTCAGTATATTAATATTATCTTAGGTTGTATTTTTTATTAATTTTCTAAAAAAGATATATTTTTTAGTGAATAGTGAAATATTCCGTTTTATGTAAAAGCTATCATTTATTTTAATGAAATATTACCATCATGTTTTTAATTTTTTCTTAAAGTAATATATTTATAATTTAATTATAAATAATATAATTAATTACATAATAATAATAATCATTATACTTTATTTTTATATAAGTTCATTTTTCAACTTAAAACAATTTTTTTCTAAAAACTCTTTATATGAATGCAATATGTTTTTATATTAATAAATTAAATTCATATCTATTAATTAATGGTTTAAATGAAATTTATAGATTATATATTAAATCATATATTTTAACATTAATTTATAGTTTTTAAAAGGAAAGGACTATAAGTAAATTATGTTTTATGCTTAAAGATTCCATCTTCTAAAATAGGTTTTCATTGTGGTTTGTGTGCTAATTTAAAACTAAATTCTTCCACATATAGAAATTTAATATGGTAAAATTAATTAATTATTTTTAATCATCATAATTAATATAATCTAGTATTTTTAACTTAATTTTTTGTCTTAGTTAATAGTAAAAATAGTAAAATATTGTTACGACGGTTAAAGATAAAATGAGTTTACCAGGGGTTAAATAAGAGATAAGGGTAGTATTGCCACATACAATTATATAATAATTATTTTTTGAAGATATTTCTACCTTATATAATCTTAAATTATAATCCCTATCCATTTGAATACACTTTATAATACCTTAGTATTTTACAGTATGTCTCTTCTTAAATAAATTCAAAATCTTTGATAGTTTATGTTGCACACAACCCCAAGTTTAAACGAACCGTGTTATACTATTAAATATTAACATGATCATTAGAATAGTAATGTAACCAATAAGAAGAGTAATCTGTCCATTATAATCATAACCTCACCCATGAAAGTATAAATAAAATTTAGGTATGAAAATATGATATATTTATATCATATAATAAGTAAATAAATGTTTTGAAAAAGATAAATCAAGTGTTGGTATTTTTGTGAAACATAAATATTTATTTAAAATTTTATAATTATTGAAATGATTTAAAAGAAAATTTATTTTCATAAATTTATTTTTAAATTATCATTTTTCTATATAATAATTATAATATAATTTTATGAGACCATAATTAATTTTTAAATATGTCATAAAATCAATTACAATATTAAAATCGATATTTTTCAAATAAATTATAATTTTAGTTAAAAATTAAATTTCACATATTTAGAAAATTATTTCCATACAATGGAGTCCATTTTTGAAATCATCACGTTGAAATTATCCAAGGGTGATTGTTTTGGTAATTTCCTAAAATACTTCAATTTTTGGATGAACAATAAAAATACAGTTTTTCATATAACCGGTGTAACTCAGATTACATAATTCATGATATAATAATGACATAATACTTTCTATGTATTTAAGTTATACATTATTATATTTAATTTAATAAATGTTTCATTAAAATAAAATAAATTTAATTTCCAAACCTGAAAAAGAACTTTCCAAGACCTAAAGTCAAAATTTATTCCTTAAAATAACAATTTTTTTCTTCTTTCCACTTTATTTTTTAATAAACTAATGAATTATAATTATAAAGGATATTTAAAGTCGTAAATTCATTATATTATATTAATATATTATTTATATTTTAATAAAATCACTATTACAAGTTTAACTTTGATATATTATTTTATTTAATATTTTATTCTAAAAAACCCACTCTCCTCAAATATAAATAACCGCTCTCCCTTACCTTGAAAAACTAATCCTACCACCCATTAAAAAGATAAATATCTACCAAAATATTCCCTATTAATCCTCTTAGAACCCATATGGACGTTATGGATAATACAAATCCAATCACCACAGATTTATAATGTCGTAAAAGAGAAGTTACACTGAGGATTAAGTATGTTTTGATCCACTTCTCTCTCTTTAATTATTCTTCCTATTCTCTTTCTTTTTCCACCACCCCATTCACTACCAAAATTTAAAGGGATTAATTAGGAAGTAATTTAACATTATATTAATAATTTTAACTTACTATAATTATCATACTATTATATATATATATATATATATATATATATATAATTTTAAAACTTATTCTTCCCGCTCTCCTGACAATGTACTGTCAAAGTCTAGTTAACCACCAACAGAGACATTTCCATCCAAAGAAATATAAACATAATAAAGGGTAGATATTATCAACTATTTAATCATATAATTATATTCACTATATACTCCTGTAATAAATTATAATAATGTATAAATTACATTTAATAAAATAGTGTAATCATTACAAAACCAGAAATTTTTAAGTAAAACATGATATCAGAATGCTTCAATTTCATCAACAGAAATTAATAAATATCATAAGATTAAAATAATTGACAAATAGATATATTAATTACTATAATTCACTTCTGAATCATTTTTTTAATAAATACATGTTTATTATTTAGGAGGCACAAACGTGACAAAATTAAGTGGGAATTAAGGTAAGGTTTTCCCATCTCATTTTTATTTATGTGATATATGCCTTATTTACCACTTATTTGTGTAGGGAATGTATACTCCCATTTGATATATAATATCATGAATATATTTATCTTCATTTTATTAAATGTTTCATTTGATGACTATTGATTTTACGGGGCATACAGTTCAACTATTTACAAAGTTGTAAGGGAATTCTTAACCTAATTTCCATTCTTTAGGTTAAAAAACTTCTACATTTATTATGTTATCCTATGATTATGTTTCAAATGAATTTTTATTATCATAATTTTTTTCCATTTGTTTTATTTTTATTTAAATCATATAAAAATAATCAATTCCTTTGGTTAACTCCCACACTTTCTTTTTAAAAATACTCTTTTAAATGTTTCTTTTTTTTAATTTAAAAGATTTTTTTAAAACTTATAAAACATGATTGCATTTTACCAATTTTAGGATTCCTTAATTTTTTTAGGAATTATTTACATGTTTACAAGTTTATTTCCAAATAAAATGTTTTCTTCTATAATTGTGAGACTTTTTAAATAAATGATTCCAAAGTAAAAAGGTTCTTTCTATCAAGAAAATTTCAATGATTTTGTTAGAGTTTTTTCATCTATATCAATAACCTCAATTTAATATTATGTTTAATTTATGTTGATCTATTATGATACCATCAACCATATTTTATTGAATTTTTTATGATCATTTTGACTATGGATGTGCTATTTTGATACCATTCATCGTATTATACTGAATAGTTTATGATTATGTTTAATTATTTTGGGAAATTATTTACATTTCATATGATAGATTCAATATGAATGTATATTTTGAATATGTTTTAAACCTTTTATATGAGGAATGCATTGGACTTAGTAAGTGTTGGGTGGGCCCCGCTATAGCCCTTCGACGCATTGGTCGATTTAATAAGACAAACTAGATATGGTTTTGGCTGAGGCCTTATCCATTTATTTGATTCTTGGAATAAATCCTTGAAAATATCAGATTATTGGCATGAAGCCTTGATAGTAATATATTCCAGGCACAAAGCCTAGATGGTCTATTTTAGATATCCATCTTTTTGCATTCCCACATTATAACATCCCAAGTAAATAAAGAATATGAAAATTTCATATTTATTAATATTTGTGAAATAAATATTAATTTTAATTTAAAAGGGTATTCTATGTTCGATGGCATACCTGACACACAACAAGGGTTTCTTTGAAATCTTATGTTGCACACAACATTGAGTTATACTGAAAAATAATAATATAATAGTATTATTTTAAATGGTAGTTAACACATAGCCATTGTATTGATGTGAATGAAAAGAAATTACTACAATATGATTACACATGTTTTTTAAATGTTTTTACATTTATCCAATAAAATTTAGAGGCTTAAAATAAGAATGGATCCAATTTTAAGCATAAAATACTCTAATATTCTTTAAAAGGCCAATTTACCGCCTTTTGATGGAGAATCCTTTTTAAATCTAGTTTTTGTCGCTTTTATATGTTCAATTTGACAAAATAAAATTCTTCTTTAGACTCAGGACATCAAAATTTACTTTGGATGAAAATTTGGTATTTTTCTGATAATGTTCATTTTTTTAATGAATAGTGAAAAATATTGCATTTTAATTCAAAACTGCCTTTTAATATAATATATTTATATAGTTATATTGTTCTTTTTATTGTTTTTAAAGTGTAATTGGATTATATTTTTACCATTTAATCTAATTTTTGTCATTGGAAGTGATTTCACTTTGAAATTGGACATAAACAAGTGTCAATCTTTTGATAGATATTATTTCTTAAAAACACAATTTTTGGTTTTGACAATAGAAATTAATTTTAAATTAATTAATAAAACATATATGTTTTGAATTTGGTAAAATAGAAATCATTTTTGAATTCAGAATATCAAAATTAACTTTGGATGATTTTTTGGTATTTTTCTGAAAACGTTCAATTTTTTATGAATAGTGAAAAAACTATGCATAGTAGTTAAAAAACGACTTTTTCATTTAAACGAAATTTTACCACTTCTGTGAATTGAATTTCAAAAATCCGACATACATGGTTGTCATCAGTAAGTAAAATGTGGTTCAATAAGATGAAAATAATTTTTTGTGAATAGTAACTTTTGATTTTTATTTACCGCAGCTAAAGGTAAATAGGGTAATTCAAGAAAAAAATAATATTATAATAACATAAAGTTACCTTAAAATTTGTCCTAACCGTATTGGATGAGTAATGGACGACCAAGATAATACATGGGTGAGACTTTTGGCCATTAAAAGCCACTTCAGTAAGATAATGACATTACTAATTTTGTTAATGTAAAAATAAAAATATCATAAACAAGAATCTTTTTACTGAATTTTTTTATATGGGGTTATATAAGTTATCTCTTAGACTATAAATATTATTTGGAAAGATAAAAATATTTCCTACATCATGGTATTTTATTTATAAATTTTAGACATTAAATAAATAAATTTTATTATGACACAATGGTGATGCGGTAATTGCTTCATTAATAAATGATTCAAATAAAAGATATTATAAATATTAAAATAAATTTATTTTCACCTTTTTATGACATAAAATAATTTTATATATTAGGATGAATTTTTTATCTTTCAATTAATGAAGGTTTTTTGAATGAATCAAGTTTTTTTGGATTAAAAAAAATCATGATATGAATAGTATTAAAATTGACATAAAAGAGTTTTTAAATCAATTAATATTTTATTAAATGATAAAAAAGTCCTAAAAATATAAAATTTGGTCAAATGACATATATGATGTTAAAAATGTCATTAATGATCTATTTTGGGTCACTTGACATTTTATAGTAAATATATTAACCATATAGTATGAATATATAAGAGGACATTGTAAAAGTTAAATAAGTTAACAAAGAGTTAAATAAGAAATATAAGGATTAAAAAATATCCAAAACCTATCCAATTATTATTTAATGATTTTATTTCAACTTATATGAATATTATATTTGAATTAAATAAGTTTTGGAACTTTTGAAACCGAAAATAATTTTATAATAAAATAAAAGTTTCAAACTTTCCTAAAGAGCCCCTCCACTCCCTTATAAATATGTGTACGACGAACTACTGCCTCACGAAATGATGATTGTTCGATTATCTCCTACCACCTCTCATGGTGTCCATTATGATGGTACTGTATTTATATGTGATATATATTATATTTATATTGTCTATAGGCTTCTCTATTTTTCATTTATAGCATACCTTTATGGTTTCCATAATGGGTAAATACAATAATTTCATTTGAGGAAGTGCGAACTACCACCCCCTCAAAGTGATATAACTCATTCATGCCATACATGAAATGTATTAAGGATGGAGTTACTGAAATTGTATAAAATATTATACTATAATTATAATATAACTATGTATCATTAAGTTTTCATTCCATTAAATATTAAATAGAAATGAAAGTAGCGTTTATAAATACGTACGGCTTACCATCTCCATGAACGGTGCATTTCATTTCTTATCTCCAAATGTTATGTAATATTATAAATATATATATATACTATATATATATGATATATAATTCATGAATATAATTTTGGATATAATGGAATTTTGACCACTTGGACAACTTTTAATTATAAGAAGTTCATCTTTGACTCAAGTACCAAATATTGAAAAAACAACCGTTATTAACTTAAATGATTATGTAATGTTTATAACATGGTAATAAGTAATATAAAAGGAATAATAAACATGAAAAATGTTATTAAGAAAGTATAAATTAACTTTAGTTTATTTTTTAGGAGATTAAATAATGAATGAGTCAAGTCGGACACGAGGTAAGGGACCTTGTTAACCCAATTTCCATTCTTTGGGTTAATCTTCTACTTTTAAATTATGTCGTGCTATGATTATGTAAGAAATAACTTTTGAAATCCTATCTTGTATTTTTACATTAATTATGTGTACCTATAGTGAATATGCATAATAAATCTATTTTATTTATTAAATGGTCTTTGTAAGGGACTACGTCTCAATCTTTTTTTATTGAGGCATGTCTTGATATTGTGCACCTTTATTATCAAATAAGGTTTATATACTACCCTTTGACATATTATATCATGAATATACTTACTATCATGATATTATAATATTTATTTGATGTTATTCTATAATTATTTTTATTCAAGTGTTTCTCAAGTGTTATGATACTCTTTCACTAAAACATCTTTTTAAAACTTTTGGTGATCTATTTTTCAAAATAATTCTCATTAATGTACACATTTTTAAAATGGTTTTAAGGATTTATTTATATGGACATTAAAGTTTTAAAATGTTAATTCCTTTAAAAGTTTCAAAGTGGAATAGGAAACTTTGATTCAAAAATATTCTTTTTAAATGATTTAAATGTATCTTTTTAATTGGATTGATTATGTCAATATATTGAACTAATATATTTTGATTGTAATGTGGAAATTTTATCTTTCATTTATTATTGTTTTATGTGTTATGATTATTTTATGGTTTTTGGGAATTGTTTACATATACGGGTGGTTCCATGATAAACTTAGGGTGGGTGATCCTGAGATAGCTCTCCAATGCATTGGGTAATGTTACAGAGGTAAACCTTAATGTTTCTCCTATGAGATTTAGGGAATATACAGTGATGAGTATTTCAAATGTAACTCCCTACGTAGTTGTGAAAGATACAATGTAATTATGTTATGGATTCCACAAGTTACCTTTATGATTTATTATTTCCATTTGTTATTCATAAATATTATGATTTTGTGTGGTAAGTTAAATATTGAAAAGTATGATTTCATTGATTTGTATGTATTGATGGACTAATGTTTTATTTTCTTGTTTTATAACCCTTACTGAGATTTTTATTCTCATCCTAAGTTTTTGAAATGTTTTTCCGAGGATATAATGAAGGGTAAGAGAAAGGAATAATTCAAGAAATTTTTTATCAAGAAAAGAACTATTGTTTTCTTTTAAGAGTTTTTATTTTATAAAAAAATGGATACTGAGTAGAAGTGTCTACTTTGTAACAAATGAGATGAAATGTAATAGTTATGACCTAATTCTCTAAAACTCTAAACCTGAAAAGATCCTCAATGTGAATTATTAACTTAATTCAAGATTACGTAATGTTTAAGGATGGTTCCTTATAGTTGGTATCAAATGTCGGTTTAGAGAACTTTAGGGATTAGAAGTTTTGTTAGACACGTGGTTATTATCTATGTCTATGTTTTAAGTTAAATCCTTATTTTGAAACTTTTTCAGATTATAGAATGTCTGTTACAAATGGAAAGAGGAGGATCTCAAACGACATTCCTATCTCTTCCTGATGACTTTCTTACAATAATTATTGCAAAGTCATGTCTAGATGACTCTGAAACATTTTCTAACATAAAACTCACTTGAAAGAAATTGTTTGAGATATAAAACACAATCACTATAACTCGATACAATCATGGATCATGGGTTATATTTAATAAAATCCTATTTTCTCAATATTCTCATATTTTCAATAAAGTTTAATATTATTAAGGAATTTTAAAATATTTCACCTTATCACAATATTTTAAATCATATTATGATTTTGAAAAAGGTGCTAAAGAGGGAGACCCTTGTAAAACCTATTTATATTTTCTTTTAAATTATAGTCTTTCAGCACATAATTATGGTATTATAAGAGGACCATTGGTTGAAAGTTTAAACTCAAACCCGGGCTGACTATTTTATAGAAATCAATTTTTATCAGATGTTTGGAAATTATATTCCATACATGATTATTTTCGAAAACTATTTTTCTGTAAACACCCATATGACCCAAGTTGTTAGAGGTGTATTTTGATAAAGGAAGCTGATGATTTTGAAGGATCTCTAAATCATTGTTACAATGCATGGAACATCTATCTATGTGAACAAGATGATGATGAAACTAGGTGGACACCGTGATCAAGGTACAATGTTCTTTATTTGGGAATAGTGTTATTTTATGGAGGTAAAAAATGTCAATATATATAAGACTTCATGAATTAAGATATTGAGTTCATTATTATTTTGAATGAAAATGGGAGGTATAAGATAAACATTGAGGTTAAATCATGTTGTGGTTATTTTTGAGGAGTTTATCTCATTTTTGGGAATGTTATAAAATTATATAGTTTTTGAAAAAGGACAACATGTAGACTGTGTGACAACCCATTGCGTTGGAAAAATCCACATGAATCAAACCCACAACCAAAGTGCGATTGGGATTTATCACCCACAACTAGACTAAGTGTAGTCCATAGTTAGTATGACTAATTATTTTTTGTTAAATGATTTTATGGATCAAGAATAAGTTGATTTTTTGATCTTATATTTTTTCAAATGGATATCTTTAGTAAAGTAAAATGGTATGGTGATTAATTGATAAAGTTTATTTTGGAAGACGTTGTCTCTTTTGGGTAATTACTATATGCCTAAGGAAAATAGAATACAATGGGATTTTATTATTAGAGTAATGGTTGAAATTTTATTTTGGAAGAATATATGTTTTTATTGTGTACATATGGTGATTTGGTTTATTTATGGAAATTATTAACCAACCGTAGAGAATATGTGATTAGGTTAATTACTTTTCAGTATGAGACTTTAAGAGTAGTTGATGTTATTTGGAGATAAATGTTAAGATTTTCTATGGAAGACTATGTGATTAAATTATTATGAGTTTTGGGTTTCAATATCAGTTTGGATTATATTGAAGAATTTTAGGGACAATTGTTTATTGAATGGTATTTATTGAACTTTGGGTATTATTTTCTCAGTTTTAGATATTAAGAGTAGTATTTATTTTTATCAAAGATCATCCTTTTTAGGTAATATCTGATCTTGTACTAACCATTTTGGTTTTGGTTAATTTCTAAAGATAGGGGAAATATATGGTTTATCTTTTGTAGATCATGTGATTTTTCTAGGGGTGGATTCTACCACTTCAGGTGTGACCAAGTCATCTTGAATACTCATTGTTCGGAGAAAAGATTATTTTTTGGTAGAAACTTATTAAAAGATGAAACTCTACTTGAAAAGTAAGCATATTTCCTTATGCTCTTAGTCATTCTCATAAATAAATTATCTAACTTTATGAAAGGAAACATAAAAAAATGTGGTATGTTTACTTTTCCTAATGGGGAATAAAATACCATTTAACTAATCACAAGTTTGTGATTTTCTTGTGGTTAACTTTCTCTTAATCATATTTTCTACCACTCTCCAACAGAACTGGGTGGTTTTTTTCTCTTCCATATCCATGTTTTCCTACATTGAATCTTAGTATGGGTTATTTTGGGTGACCTTTGTACTTTTATTTCTTTATTTTAAAGTGATAGTTTTATTGACTCTTTTTACGATGTGAGGATTATAATGAAATTTCCAAACCCAATTTTAAAAATGTGAGGACATAATTTCCAAAAGGGGGGAAGGATGTAACACCCTAGATAAATAAAGAATATTAAATTTTTATATTTATTAATATTTTGAATTAAATATTACCTTTACTTTAAAAGGGGATGCTATGTTTGATGGCATACCTGATACACAACAACGGGTTTCTTTGAAATTTTATGTTGTAGACAATGTTAAGTTATACTGAAAAATAATAATATTATATTATTATTTTAAATGGTAGTTAATGCATAACTGTTGTATTAGAGGTAATGAACATAACTAACTACATTATTATTACACATGTTTCTTAAATGTTTTTAAATTTATCTAATAAAATTTAGAGGCTTAAAATAAGAATGGATCCAATTTTAAGTATGAAATACTCTAATATTCTTTAAAAGGTCAATTTACCACCTTTTGACGAAGAACCATTTTTAAATATAGTTTTTTTTAATTTTAGATGTTATATTTGACAAAATAAAATTCTTCTTTATACTCAGGACATAAAAATTTACTTTAGATGAATTTTTTGTATTTTTCTGATAATGTTCAGTTTTTTTAATGAATTGTGAAAAATACTGCATTTTAATTCAAAATTACTTTTAATATAATTTATTTATATAGTTATATTGTTCTTTTTATTGGTTTTAAAGTGTAATTGGATTATATTTTTATTGTTTAATCCAATTTTTGTCATTGGAAGTAATTTCACTTTGAAATTTTACATAAACAAGTGTCAATATTTTGATAGATATTATTTCTTAAAAACACACTTTTTGGTTTTGACAACGAAAATTAATTAATGAAACATATATGTTTTGAATTTGAAAAAATAGATATTATTTTTAAATTCATAATATCAAAATTAACTTTGGGTGTATTTTTGGTATTTTTATGAAAACGTTCAATTTTTGATTAATAGTGAAAAAACACTGCATAGTAGTTGAAAACTGACTTTTTCATTTAAACGAAATTTTACCACTTCTGTGAATTAAATTTCAAAAATATGACATACATGGTTTTCATTAGTAAGTAAAATGTGGTCCAATAAGATAAAAATAATTTTTTTGAATAGTAACTTTTGATTTTTATTTACCGCAGTTAAAGGTAAATAGGGTAATTCACGGTAAAAATAATATTATAATAATATAAAATTACCTTAACACTTGTCCTAACCTTTTTGGATGAGTAATTTCTGACCAAGAAAATCCTTGGGTGATACTTTTGGCCTTTGAAATACACTTGGGTAAGATAATGACATTAATAATTTTTTTAAAGTAAAAATAAAAATATCATAAACATGAATCTTTTTACTAAAACAATTTTTATATGGGGTTATATAAGTGATATATTAGACTATAAATATTATTTGGAAAGATAAAAATATTTTCTACATCATGGTATTTTATTTATAAATTTTATACATTAAATAAATAAATTTAATTATGACACAATGGTGATGCAGTAATTGCTTCATTAATAAAGGATTCAAATAAATGATATTATAAATATTAAAATAAATTTATTTTAAAACATATTATTCCATAAAAGAATTTTATAGATTATTATGACTTGTTATATTTTAATTAATGAAGGTTTTTCGAAAGAATCAAGTTGGTTTGGATTTTTTTTAAAAAGTCATGATATGAATAGTATTAAAATTGACATAAAAGAGTTCTTAAATCAATCAATATTTTATTAAATGATAAAATATTCTTAAAAATATAAAATTCAGAAAAAATACATATATTATGTTAAAAATGTCATTAATGATCCATTTTGGGTCGCTTGTCATTTTATAGTAAATATATTAACCATATAGTATGAAAATAAAAGAGGACATGGTAAAAGTTAAATAATTCAACAAAGGCTTAAATAAGAAAGATAATGATTAAAAAATATCCTAAAACTATAAAATTATTATTGTATGATTTTATTTCGACTTATATGCACCTTATATTTGAATTAAATCAGTTTTTGAAATTTTGGAACCGAAAGTCATTTTATTGTAAAATAAAATTTTCAAACTTTCCTAAAGAGCCCCTCCTCTCCCTTATAAAAGGCTATCACCTCTAACCCATTAAACACACCTATAAAGCCCCTTGGATCATCCAAAATATGCCGAAATAAGCTCCAAAAATCCCTATATTCCTCATAGAAGCCTTACCTTAGGCATAAGGCACTTGAAGGAAGCCTTTTGGTTCAAACCAAAGGGAGTTACCCGATTTAAAGGTAACGTCTTCCCTCAAGTTATCTTATTTTATTTTACTTCTTTACTCTATTTGATATTATTATTATTTGTTTACATAAAAACACCATTATCCTCAATATACTAGGTTGTTTTTATGATAAGGATTCAAACTACACTTACACACACCTCCATTTAATTGATACAAACATACTGTTTCTGTGTATGATGAACTGCTGCCTCATGAAACGATGATTGTTAGATTATATACTACCACCTCTCATGGTGGCCATTATAATAGAATTGTATTTATATGTGATATATATTATATTTATATTGTCTCTATGCTTTTTTATGTTTCATTTATAGAGTACCTTTATGGTTTTCATAATGGGTAAATACGATAATTTCATTTGAGGAAGTGCAGACTACTACCCCCTCATAGTCATATGACTTGTTCATGACATAAGTGAAATGTATAAAGTATTAAATTACTGAAATTATATATTATATTATACTTTAATTATAATATACCTATTAATCATTAAGTTTTCATTCCATTAAATATGAAATAGGAATGGAAGTAGCGTTCATGCGTACGTACGACTTACCATCTTCATGAACAGTGCATTTCATTTATTATCTCCAAATGTTATGTACTATTATAAATATATATATACTTGATATATATGATATATATGATATATAATTCATGAATATAATTATGTATATAATGGAATTTTGACCACTTGGACAATTTTTAATTATAAGAAGTTCTTTTTTGACTCAAGTACCAAATATTGAAAAAACAACCGTTATTATATTAAATGATTATGTAATGTTTATAACATGGAAATAAGTAATATAAAAGGAATAATAAACTTTAAAAAGGTTTTTAAGAAATTATAATTTAACTTTTTTTATTATTCAGGAGATTAAATACTGAACGAGTCAAGTGAGACACGAGGTAAGGGAACTTCTTAAACCAATTTCTATTCTTTAGGTTAATATTCTACTTTTAAATTATGTCGTGCTATGATTATGCAAGAAATAACTTTTAATGTAAAATATTGTATTTGTAAATTACTTATGTGTACCTATAGTGAATACACATAATCAATCTATTTTATTTACAAAATGATATTTGTAAAGGATTATGTCTCAAACTCTTTTCATTGAGGCATGTCTTGATATTGTGCACCTTTATTATCCTATAAGGTGTATATACTACCCTTTGAAATATTATATCATTAATATCCTTATTGTTATGATATTAAAATATTTCTTTGTTTTCATTCTGTAATTATTTTTATTCAAGTGTTTCTCAAGTGTTATGAGACTCTTTCCCTAATTTTTTTTAAAACTTTTGGTGATTTATTTTTCAAAATAATTATCATTAATGTCCATGTTTTCAAAATGGTTTTAGGATTTATTTATATGGAAATTAAAGTTTTAAAATGTTAATTCCTTTAAAATTTTCAAAGTGGTATGGGACACTTTGATTCAAAAATATTCTTTTTAAATGTTTTAAATGTCTCTTTAAAATTGGATTGACTATGTCAATATCTTGAACTGATATATTTTAATTGTAATGTGGAAATTTTATCTTTAATTTATGATTTTTTGTGTTATGATTATGTTATGGTTATTGGGAATTGTTTATGTATATGGGTGGTTCCGTGATAAACCTAGGGTGGGTGATACCTAGATAGCTCTCTACTGCATTGGGTAAAGTGACCAAGGTAAACATTAATGTTTCTCCTAAAGGATTTAGAGAATATAATATGATAGGTATTCCAAATGTAACTCCCTATATAATTATAAAATCTACAAGATAAGTATATTATGGAATCCACAAGTTACCTTTATGATTGATTATTTACATTTGTTATTCATAAATCTTATGATTTTTTTTGGTAAGTTAAAGATTGAAAAGTATGATTTCATTGATTTGTTTGTATTGATGGATAAATGTTTTCTTTCCTTGTTTTATAACCCTTACTGAGTTTTTTATACTCATCCCAAGTTTTTGAAATTTTTTTCATAGGATATAAGTAAGGGTAAGAGAAAGATACAATTCAAGAATATTTTTATCAAGAAAAGAACTCGTGTTTTTCTTTTAAGAGTTTTTATTTTATGAAAAAAATGGATACTGAGTAGAAGTGTCTACTTTTTAACAAATGAGATGTAATATAATAGTTATGGACTCATTCTATAAAAATATAAATATGAAAATATCCTCAATGTGAATTATTAATTTAATTCAAGATTACATAATGTTTAAGGCCAAGTCCTTATACACATTTTGAGGTTAGTAATTGATAATCTATGTGATTGTTTGACTTGTTGAATATAAATGGTTAAATTTCCTTCTAATATGATTATTTATATGGAATTATTTTATCAACTCTTATTCCTTTCATATTAGGCTCTATATTTTGTTTTAATTGAATGTTTTTTGAGTTATTAACCTTTTATTATTGTTTATGTTTATTTATGATTGTTGCCGCTGTATTCTGACCCTTACTTAACATCTAATCTCACCCCATTTCTTATGTTTTATTTTTCCTCGGGATGCCAAAATGTATATTATGATTAACATATATGGTTAATATAGGAGAATAGGGATGTTTCTAATAAATTTTCTATTTTTTTTTCATTTCATTCTGTAATGTAAAACTTATTTTTGTATCTATTTTTTCAAAGATACTAAACTATTAGGTCCTTTGAGATACAATATCTTGTACTTAGTACCAATGTAATAAAGTAAGGTACCAAATCTGGGATATTGGGGGTTTTGGTCCTTACAATTTTTATTAGAGAAATTTTATTAGGAAATTTGGAAAGTATATTTAGGAAAACTTAGATTAGAGAACATAACCCTAAGATAGACTTTGAGGATAACTATAGAATAACATCCCACACCAACCATGTTTATGAGATCATCTATGAGTAAATTATTCAATTTATGTTAAGTATTTCACTAGTTTTTTGGGATTATACATTATGATTTAGAATTATATGATATAATCTAGTGTATTTCATTATTTGGAAATGGAACCTCACCGAAGGAATGAGAATCACACCAATGCACATGATCCAAAGAGTAAGAAGGATAAAATATTTTATGGTATTATGAAAATATTTCTATGGGAACTAGTCTCCCAATCATTCTCATCATAATAGAATATAATATAATGGTATATCAATATAGATAAATAACTTTACAAGACATATGAATTTCAAATTAAGTAAGAGAAGAATATGATGAAATAGAAATTGAATGATAAAGGGAAGAATCTAAAGAAGGATTTTCCCACATGTAATAATTGTAAAAGGAAAAACCCAAGTACTTTCTTGAAGGGAATGCTAGTTTTCTAAAAGTGTAGATAGAATTTCTACTAGGATCATGATTTCAAAAGATATAAATAATCTATCAAATGCTTCAATTGTAAAAAAGATGGGTCACTATGCAGATCAATGTCTCAAGCGTCAAAGTAATATACCCAAAAACAGGATAATGGATCATGGTCAAGATTATGATACTACCTTAGACAAAGAGGAATGATTAATATGCCTATGTTTTTATTCAATAATTATGTTATTTGAGTATTTTATTAACAATTATCTAGTTATAAGAATCCTGAGATATATAAGTATTATATTGTAGTACTTATTCTTCAAGAAATTGGAAGCATGTGATGAATATCCCTAGTGATCAAGAGAAGTGATTCTGTTGTAATTTGATCTTATTTAAAACACATGAATTGGAAAAAATAACACTAAATATGTGTTTGATGTTGATATAATAATAAATAGATGTTTATGAGATAGTATTGGTGACCATGAATGTGGTGAGTGATCTGATGGTTTATATTATGCTAGAATTATTAGATGTTTGGATTTAAGGGATATATTCAACAATGTGAGATTTTAATCTTGAAAGAAATCATGTTTTCATAAAGGTTTAAAGGAGATTAAGTTATTTATATATTTAGTATGTGAAAAAAGAGATACATTATTTTGGGAAATCTTATGTTAAGTTCATTTTGTAAATTTAGTGACCTTCCATCTAAATTTTTAGTCTTTGAATTTGGACAGACATATTTTCAATGAGTCTTAAGGTTAACTTCTTATAAAATAGATTAATGATATTATTTATTAAGATTAAAGTATGATATTGGATAACCTATTCTAACCATTTTGGTTTTCATGAACATTTAAAGGCTGAAGGAATGCCTTATAGATCTTATAATTCATAAAAGGGATTCATCCATAAAATTGTTTCATGAATATACATCTCTATATTTAATTAAATAAGTGGATATATATTGAAACACAACTAAATATTAAGATTATGACATGGAAAGTAATTGTGTAAGTTTATTTTCTCAAGTGATTATTTGGATAGTAAAAGAAACCCTCAAATCTAAGAAAAGGATTTTGGAACAAAAATTTCATCTATTTACTTTCATTTATGAGAAATCAATGGTCTTTTAACCGATCACAAAGTTATGAATTTTTAATGGTAGAATTTCTAATGACCATGATCTCCATCACCCTCCATCAGAACATGATAGTTAGATTTCTTTTCCATCCACATGTTTTCTCTTCCCATAAATTTTCTCCTATAGGTAAACATAGTTTTTTGGTGACCATCATAATTTTATTTCCTTCCATTTAAGAGTAAGTCTTATTAACCTAATTTACGATGCGGGTTTCCTAAAAATTAAATTTCAAGTTTAAACCTTTTATTTTCAAAGTAAAATTTCAAAATTTTAAGGAAGTAATTTATTGAATGAGGGGAGGATGCAACACCCAAATATTTTATAGTATTTCTCTTATTAAATAAATTCAAAAATCTTTGATATTTTATGTTTTACACAACACCAAGATTAAACAAATTGTGTTGTACTATTAAATATTAACATGATCATTAAAATAGTAATGTTACTATTAGGAATAGTAATATGTCCATTAGAATAATAACATCAACCATGAAAGTATAAATAAAATCTAGGTATGAAAATATGATATATTTATATAATGGAATAAGTAAGTAAATGTTTTAAAAATGATAAATTAAGTGTTGGTATTTTTGTGAAACACAAATTTTTATTTACAATTTTATAATTTATGTAATGATTTAAAAGAAATTTTTTTTTCATAAAATATATTAATAAATTATTATTTTTATATATTATAATTATATTATTATTTTATGATACCATAATTTATTTTTCAATATGTCATAAAATCAGTTTAAATATTAAAATTAGTATTTTTTTAAATAAATGATGATTTTAATTAAAAATTAAATTTATCATATTTTGAAAATTATTTCTATTAAATGGATTATATTTTTTAAATGAGCACATAGAAATTATAAAACTGTTATTGTTTTTTTAATTTTAGGGAATACTTCAATTTTCAGGCAAATAGTAAAAATACATTTTTTCACATAATCGGTGTAACTCAAATTACATCATTCATGAGGTAACAATGAAATAATCATTTCTATATCTTTAGGTTATTAATTTTTATATTTAATTTCATAAATGGTTAATTAAAATAAAATAAACTCTATTTCTAAACCAAAAAATAAATTTCCAAAACCTAAAGTCAAAAGTGATTCCTTAAAATAACAAATTTTATTTCTTTTGAGTTTCCTTTTTAATAAACTAAAGAATTAAAATTATAAAGGTGATTTAAAGTCTTAAAATTATTATATTATATTAATATATGATTTAGTTTGTCAAAAATAACTATTACAAGTTTTAAATTTGATATATTATTTTACTCAATATTTTATTCTAAAAATACCCCTCTCCTTAAGTATAAATAACCCATCCACCTTACCTTAGAAAACCACACCTCCCACCCATTACAAAGCCAAATATCTACCAAAATCTTCTATATAATTCTATTATAACTCCTAGGGATGTTATAGTGCAATAAAAATCCAATAAAAAAGGATTTATATTTCCATAAAAGTGAAGCTACACCGAGGACTAAGTAATTTCTAATCCACTTCTCTCTGTTTAATTATTCTTCCTATTTTTTTTTTATTTTTCCACAAACCCTTTCACAATGAAAATTTAAAGGGATTAATTAGGAATTAATTTAATATTATATTAATGATTTTAACCTATTTTATGTATCATAATAATATATATAAATATATATAAATATATATAATTTTAAAACTTATTCTTCCCACTCTCCTGACAATGTCTCGTCAAAGGTCACATAACCATCTACGGAGACATTTCCATGTAAAAAAATATAAACATCATCAAGGGTTTATATTATAAACTATTTAAAAACTTAATTATATTAATTATAATCTTGTGTAATAAATTATACTAATTTCTAAATTACATTTAATAAAATAGAGAAATCATTGCAAAAGGGAAATTTTTAAGTAAAACTTGATATCAAAACACTTCAATTTAATTAATAGAAATTAATAAATATATTCCAATTATTATAATTGATAAATAGTAATATAAATTACTATAATTCACTTATGGATCAATTTTTTTAATAAATATATGTTTATTATTCAATAGGTGCAAACACGACAAAATTACGCAGGAATTAAGGTAAGGGTTTTCTCATATCACTTTTATTTCTGTGAGATTCACCTTAATAACCACTTAGTTCTTTTGTTTGTTGTATGTATAATATCATTTGATATATCAAATCATGAATCTATTTATATTCAAGGTTTTCAATGTTTCATTTTATGATTATTAATTTTATGGGCTATAGGTTCGATTGTTTACAAAGTTATAAGATAATTCTTAACCCAATTTCCATTATTTGGGTTAAAATTATACTACATTGATTATGTTATGCTATTATTAGGTTTAAAATGAATTTTTATTAGATTAATTTTTATTTCCAGTTGTTTTGTGTTTATTTAAATCTGATACAAATAATCAATTCATTTGGTTAATGATCACACTTTCTTTTTAAAAATTTTATTTTAAATGTTTCTCTTTTTTTCAAAATTTAAAAGAAATGTTCTTTTATACTTATAAGGCATGATTTTATTATCCTTATTTTATGAAAACTTATTGTTTTCAGGAATAATTTACATGTTAACAGGGTTATTTTCAAATAAAATGTTTTCTTTTATAATTGTATGGATTTTTAAATAAATAATTCCAAAGTAAAAAAGGTATTTATCTCAAGAAATTTCCATTTATTTTGTTAGAGTATTTCATCTACGTCAACAACCTATGTTAAATTTTATGATTAATTTATCTTGATCTATTATGATACTATATACCATATTTTATTTAATTTTTTATGATCAGTTTGATTGTGGATGTGCTATTTTGATACCATTCATCATATTATACTGGATGATTTATGATTATGTTGACTTATTCGAGATATTATTTACATATCATATTATAGATTCAATATGAATTTATATGTTGATTATATTTCACTCTTTTCATATGAGTAATAAATTAGACTTAATAAGTGTTGGGTGGGGGCCTCTATAGCCCCACGATTCATCAGTGTGTTTCATGAGACACACTAGATAAGGTTTTTTCTGTGTATTTACCTATTAATTTCTTATAATGAAGCCTTAAAAATGTTATATTATTGTCATGAATCCTTGAAAGAAATATATTCTTGGAATAAATCCTTTATGGTGTTTTTTATATTTCTATCATTATGTATTCCATCATTATAATATATGTTATTGATAATACATGCGATTATTCAAGTAGTATGTTATCAATGGTTAAGTTTCATTATCCTATGATTATTTGTATGGAATTATTTGATCAGATCCTATTAATTCCATATTATGATCAAGATTATGTTTTAATGGAATGTTTTTTTTATTTATTCACCTTGACTTATTGTTTATGTTTATTTATGATAGATTCTGCTGTATTCTCACCCTTACTGAGTGTCTGAGATCACCCCCTTTATTATGTTTTATTTCCCCCAGATGATAAGATATATATTATGATTTAAATTAAGATATTATCTTGAAGAATAGGGATATTTTTAATGTATTTTCTTTGTTATTTTCTATTTCAAGTTGTATTGTAAAACTTATATTTGTATATGATTTTCCAAAGCTATTAAACTATTCAGTCCTTTGGGATACAATCTATTTTACTTAGTAAAAATGTAATAAAGTAAGGAACTAGGTCCAGGATAATGGTCTCAGTATCCTTACACACTTTACCATTAAAGTGGACTAATGGTCTCGGGATCCTTACACACTTTACCATTAAAGTGGACTTATATAATTGAAATCTTTTAATAAATTCAACGTGTGTCCCTCCCCTTACTTATAAAAGAGAGCCTATTCTCCTCCCTTATTTATACTATTTGAGATTTATATATTGGAAAATAACTGATCCAAAACCTTACTAGAATCCTTAACTTCATGATAGATCTTCTGGTATTCTATTAATACCAATCCCTCATAGATTATTGTGTAATCCAATGAAGGTATCTCAAAGAATAGGTATAAATCTTAACTAATATATTTCAATTCTATTTATTATTTACTTCCTATAAAATTTTTGTATCCATAGAAAATGATGAATCTAGTATCATAAATATAACTATATTTTATTATTATAATTATTTAAAAACCTTGTACAATCTATTCTCTATCAAATGATAGATGAAAGTATCGCTTGTGTTTATATACGAACTACCATCTCTATATAGCGATGCAATTCATTTTTCATCATTTATTTATATTAATGGATATAATTATGTATATAATGAATATATATAATATTTATATCATTATTATAAATTTGTAGATTAATGAACTATGATCTAATTCCATGGACCATAATCATTGAACCAAAACATACCTGAAAAATGAAAGAGTTAACACCCGACATAATGATAATATTGAAAGATTATTAATGAATGGAAGATAAGATGTTATAACTAAACCATGTATTGTATTATAGGTATTATTATGGTTATTTTATAGAATTATAATAAAATTTAAGTTAATTATATAGGATGATTGATCTATTATGAAGAAAGATGAACTTGAGGTAAAAGGTTTATGTTTCAATCCACTTTTTTCCAGTATTATTTGTGATTAAATTTTCAAATGATGAAATTATATGATCTAAAAATCATAAATATTATATATCTTCTTATAATATATTTATTTTTGGATATTTCATGTTTTCCTTTCATTTTCCTCTCTTTAGGTACTCAAGCTTTCAAGGAAATATGACCTTGTTTTTCACTTTAGTTGAGAATATTTTCATCAATATCCGTATTTTCTTTAAAATGTTTTCAATAATGTTTTTAATATTCTAAAAATATTATTAAATTTAATTTTTAACTATATTTAAATTTATTTACCTATGTTAAAAATTATTTTTTTATCATTTTATAAATGTGTTACTTTTGTATTTTTACTGAAAATATAAAAGGAATAATTATTTTAACATACACCGTATGAAGATATATTCCCTAGATAACGAATTATATTTTATTTATAGCTTAATTTATAATTTTAATTTTATATTTTTAAATGAAATGTTTCCTTAATATTTTTTGGAAATTTTTATATTCTAAATAAGTGTTTTTTAATACTAAGGGTATTTTTTCTCAAGAATTTTCCAAGTGATATTTTAAAGGTATTTTTATCTATAACAAAAACCTTTGATGTTTCTTATGATTTATTGGAGATATGAACCAATTTTAACATATTTATTCTTTATATATATGGTTTATGATTATGATTATGAAATGTTTATGAATCTTGTATCCTTTCCAAGTGTTATGATTTGATGATCTTATTAATGTTTTATGATCCTTTGGAATACATATGTATGGTTTTCATTATGTGATGGGTGGGCCTAGAATTATATAACCCTCCAATGAATTGGGTAAATATTGATATATCATGTGATAAAAAGGACTAGAATAGGTATTCAACCCATTTTATAAGGTAATTTTTCCAATAATATAGTCTTAAGAGTGAACCTTGACTAAATAAATAATGGAGTGGAGAGTAAACCCAATTCACAATTATAGTCTTGGTAGTGAGAATTGACTAAGGAAATGATTTTCCATACTTAAATGCATGAAAAAAACTTATGTCTTATTATTATGAAATTTTATCATGGCTCATGATCGATTATTGATGATTATTCACTCTTATGTCTTATTTAATTTGATTGATAAAAAATTATTCCATTTTTTATGATTATGATATATGAATTTATGGGTATGATTTCCTAATGTTAATCTCATGCTCTCTTACCCTTATGCTTATCTCATGGTCACTTATGATCATTGATTTATTTCTCTTATGTTTAACCTTACTAAACACCTAATCTCAACCTTTCATATGTTTCTATTCTCCATGTTATGAAGAATGGTTTTAAGTATGTTATGTATAAGAAGTTTTCTAGTTGTGAAGAGATTAATGGGAAATTATATAGATTGTTTATGTACTAATTATTTATATATCCACATTTCCAATGGTAATAAATCTTTGAGGTTATGGAATGGATCATATTGATATATAATGGATATTTCCATTAATAATTTATAGTATTTATTTATGAAAGGTTTGGGTCGCTATAAAAATTAACTTAAATTGAATACCTATTTAATGGCTTGAACTGGGATCCATAATCCAAATAAGGTTTATTCATTTACTAGGTAAAACTTCCCATTCTATACTCAACCATGAACACCAAATTTCTATCAGGAGATATTAATGTTCACATGTGTGGATATAAATAATATTTATTAAATAAATAGTAAATATCTTAAAAAATATGTATGGCTCAGAATCTCACCAAATTACTACCCAAGGGTAAGCCTCACATCCCAAGAATAATGAGACATCATTTTTTTTCTGAGGTCATTTTTAGGGGAAATTACCATTCAACCCTTTATAAGGGCCTATTGCTCTAAAGCTATAAAATGATCTAAGTATTCTAAACAAGAAAATTGATATCACTACATCCTCCCAACCTTTGAGAAATTTTATCCTAAAAAAGGACACAACACAAGAAAATTTATGAGAATCCCATAAACCATCCTCAAATAGGAAGATAATAGATTGATGCATGAGCTCCTCCAACTTTTGAAAGTCCATTGATCCCCAAGGACCCAAAATAAAACCCTAATCAGGAAGGTATCACTTCTATATCACTCAAATAAATGAAAACACATATGATATCATCATTCACTTATGAACACCAAACAATCTTAACCCACTATAGGGGAATCTCTTGAAATCAATGTGACTCCCCTTATAAATTTAATCAAGACTTTCCAAAAAAAATACCTTTCCTCTAATCATGGGTCACCCATCAATGAAAACAAAAATAATTGCTATAAACTATTAGTACCAATAATATATATTCCATTTTATAAGGAATTTACCATTGGTGCATCATGATCCCCACCTTAAAAAAGGATACCCCGATGATTTTAATACCAAGAAAATATGACCATATTAAAATCCACCATTAGGTTCCCTAATAAGAGCACTATACTGACCTATAAGGGTCTACCAACACACCTCATCATTAGCTGAAAAAGCACATACATCAACAATATTTATCTCAGGTCATGAAGATATCATCAATCCTCCCATCTTTTCCTTTCTAACAATTTTAAGTCCAATGCTTATTCCACTGACCATAGTTAGGTTCTCATCCACCATAGATGGTTTTATTCATCTCTTCAGGTTCCAAGGCCAATATATATACAATTATAAAATATCTACAACCACTATAATATAGAAAAACCTAACCCACCTCATATTCTTATATACCACAAGGGATGTCCCACTAAAACTCTCACCACACTGCTCAGGTGGCCACATGGATGAGATAACTGACTGTTGGTTAGTTAGTTTCTTATGAGAGTTATACTTCTACTATCTAGAACATCTCTTCCTTAGCACATAACTAGGACCAATGATAAGTACATCGTAAAGTACTACACTCACATATCTATACTCTAACTAACATAATATAGGATCATAATTTAATATATGCTTCATCTCCTTGAAAAATACTAGATTAAGAAATTTCTAAAATATCAACACCCAGATCCCCAAGCTCAACCTAGACATCTCCTTTGGAAAATTACATCCATTTCTCTACAGTTGTAGTATTGACCCTCTGAAATAACCAAATCATAATAAATTACACTCACTAACTAGTGAAAGAACTAATTGTATTTTTTGATGGTTAAACATACTCATCAAATGGGTATCAATTCCTGAATAAAGTAGACCAAAACCTTTTTTATTGACTGGAAAACACTTTATAGGTCATCCATCCACCTGAACACTGGCTACGGATGATCATATATAACCAAAGATATCATCACTAGTATTGAATGTTCTAAATAGAGATACAAGAAAACCTCTCTACCAAATCCATCTCACACCAAGGATAGAAATAGGGGTATATGGTCACCTCAAGTAGAGTCTCCAATTATAAGAAATTGTTCCCAAAATTCTAATAAGATCTCAAGATCATGGGATAATGATGCAATAAAGAGTGAATAGTATAAAATCATGCAGACTAAATATGAGAAACAAATTAAAATCTATAGATCACATCTAATTCACATCAAGTGTTACCTAACCAAATCCATACAGAGCTAACACCATGTGATAATCATCATGGTGATCCTCATATATCATTTTTCTACCACCCATGAGATAAAATTTATACACAAAGGATACCTTACATTCATGAGAAGGAACATCCCATCTAGATAAGGCTCCCAAGAATGGAATATGACTCATCATACTCATCATCCTATATATAAAATAGCTTGATAGGATACACCAAACCCTATTAAAATATTATCTTAGAGCTTCAATCTCAATCAATGGACCGTAATCAATTGTCTTGAATCAACTAAACTCCTACCAATAGTTGAACTATGATGAGGGGATCATACTTCAAAGAGTTTTTTTTTAAAATTGTTAAAGGAATTAATAGACCACACTAGGGGTGAATCTATTCCAAATCAACCACTATAGTAGGAGGATCCACTCCTCACTGGAGTATGCATGTCAGTCGGGGGGGGGTACTTCACCCTATATTATATAACTAAAAATACTATATATCCATTATAGAACAACATAGGGTAACCCAAAACATGACCAAATATAGATGTTTTTTTAAGGGAGTATTAACCCTCAATACCATAACCACTTATGCTATGGGAAGGCCCGTATCACTTGATAGAAAACATAGTGGGGTACCTATTCCTCATCGAGGAAAATGTAATGGTTGATGGGTTAACCAACCCTAGTTGAAGAACCCAACACCCAAGTAGAACACATAAAATGGGGGAGGAAATACCTTCATAGATGGAGGGAATTCACCTTGATTAGCACACAATAGACGGGGGAGGACCCAAATCTATCCAAATATCACAGAACCCACACCTCATTGAGCAAAAAAAAATGGAAGAGAGCAACACACAATATATTGGAGTGATAATCATACTCCATTAGTAATATGATAGATCCACACATAGTCAAGTAGCACACAATAGGAGAGGGGGAATATCTGGCCCTTGATGAATGCTCAATCTCTATACCCAATCCCAGTCATCATCTCTATGGAGATAAATTCTTTAGGAACAAAACCACTTAGAATATTAAGAGAGAATCACCCAGGAAGATCACATATCTACGAGAAGACTAATCCTATCATTATTCATAGATTTACCATTGTACCCCTCTAGAGAAATAATTTCTATGAGGGAAGTCAAGATCCTCATTGCATGATGACATCTCAAAAATTAGAATATCACTCCATGAAACCAACAATGCATAAACCACTATATTATGCATAAAACTACTCAATTGTACCCTATAAACAATTTCCTAAGTACTCAAGTTATCTAATAAATTATTAGAGTCCTTGCATGGGAATTTATCATTCACCACACCCTACTAGGGTTCCTTGATTTAGAAACTAAACCTAAGCACCTTAAAGAACCACTTACCTAATTTCTCAAACCAAGATCACAAGACACCTATCTCTAAACTCCATCCCTAGAACAACTTTATATGATACCAATATGACATGACCCGACCCACCAAGTCCTCACTTGGGAAATTAGTGAGGTGAGTGTACCACCGCAATCCCACCTTCAATAACCTGGGACTGGTGAATAGGAAAAAGAAGGCATGAAACAAAATGGGAGTCCTTATCATATAAAACATTCATTAGATATACATCACCATCCAACAAAAAATCCAATACCAAACAAGATATACACAAAACATTGATAAAAAATATGCATGTATAAATTTTTTAAACATCCCAAGAATGTAAAATATAAATGGAAGTATAAAAATTAAAGGCCTAATAATCTAAAAATAAATAAACCCCAAGTGATTTAGAATAAGGGGATCACAACATACCACTAACCACATTATGAGTAATATCTTCCATGAATCTCATTGGGCTCCAACTAATATCTAGTTCTACAAGCTCTACTAGATCCATGCCCACCGATATCGCTCATGACCTACACATTTTATGCATAGATACAAAAATAGTGGGAAAAAATATTATACAAGGGTGAGTATAAAAATAACCATTAGGATACCCTAAAAACACAAAATGTATTCAAGACTACATGTTAGTGTGAAACCAAGGGTTGAACTGTTTTTTTGTCTAAATCAATGAAGGGGGAAAACACCATATAGAGGATAAGTTGTGACTTTACTTCCCATTATTATCATAACACCATCTCATGGTAAAATAAAAGGTATAGCCCCAAATTTATACCTTTTCTATGTAATTAGGACTCTATGAACAAATAACATACCTCAGTGGAATACACTTCCCTTCCCATCTATCATAGATACACCTTATGTATCAAGGGTAAAAACCTCCCTACACATTTACAACATGGAAGATTAAACACATCAGTCTGTAAAAGGGTATAACTAACCCAAATCATCACATCGATACCTAATATATAGTTAAGAATATCTCATACCGAAGGGGAGCTCACCAATCCACAAAATACTTCACATGCACTAATAACATCCCTCGCACAACCCACAGGGTGTCGAGACGGACTTATCAACACATCATTGATCCAAAAATAGTGCATCATGACATAGAAGGCCCATATATATACACCACTCACCAATTATAGAATCCATAGTATAAATGAATAGGTAGAACTTTACCCTAAGAATGATACAACTCTTGTGGGGGTTACAATCCCAAATAAGGGTGATCCACACCTCATTCAATGGGGGACTTCTTTACCCAATCCTACTAAATGGAAGACACCTCCTCATCTATTATTAGATCTAAAAAGGGGGTCATATGACCAAGATATACTCAAGGGGTAGATCAACTAACTATAATGATAATCCCTACCCAAATCCCATATTTACTAGAGCATTATACCAAAGGGGAACTAGGAGAACCATATACACTATAGGTCCCCAATCACTTAAACCTATCCAAACAACATGAAAAGAAACTACCATAAAACTACCATTTCGATATTATAATGGGGGATCCACACCAATCAAGAGTGTGTATACCAGTCAATGGTGTTACCAACCCCTATGTAAGGCTTCATGCATCACCACAGTCCATGGTAAATCAAATAGAATATCATATTTATCTAATGTAAGAATAATCTCATGACTCAAAGAGGGAGATTTTAGAAACCATATACTGGAATGAATGAATTTCACCCTTTATATTCGGGAGAGTACCGACTCCATCAATGTATAGGAAAACCCATACCTCATTACAAGATACAAAATTGAGGGAGTACCCAACTCCCATATCTGTATTGTCCTAACCTCATCATCATCAAAAACTATAGTTGGATAAAAAGTGACACCCAAAATACTTCTTCAATTTCTTACTCATTTTCCTATGATAACTCATAGGGTGCTACTATGGATAGAGAGAATCCACCCTCATCATAAGTAATTGTACATAGAGACCATAGTGTAATAAGAGTGTATAACTAACTACCCATCCTATTAACCAGAAAAAATGAACCCCTTCTATCTCTAGCATGTACACGAAGGAGGTGACATCCTAAAGTTATATATCAGTCTATAATTCAATTCAAGTTTTCCTACTCAATAGGGGACATTTCCAAAGACTAGACCAAACTCATACATTCAAAAAAAATTATCCTCAAATGTAGAACCTATAATTACTGATGGCCTCCCTAAGAATAGAAATCTCTAAATAAATATGATGATACCACACAATAACATTTGAATATTGTAAGGGGGTTATCATCCTCGTATCTAATTTGCATCATCACTTTTATCCCATCATCATTTTCACATAAATAAGATCTTAAACTGACCTTGAACCATTTTTAAAATGGTATCTAACAGTGAATAGGACCATTTCATCATGTTATAGATGGAAAGATACTTAGAATGGGCTATCTACTTGTCCAAATCTGACTCTAGGGTGGGTAATTCCATAAAACCCCAATTTGGGGAATAAATGCAACAAACACTATAGTACACATGACATGTACTCCAAAAGGCACCATATGGGCATGTACCTCTGCCCGTATCAATGTGTATTTACCAAATTCACAATGTGTATCAAATGTATACATGGAGTGTAGGACAAATAGGGTACCGAGTCATGTATCACGGTTCAATACATGTCATGTAACCCAACATAGTGTGTGGTATTACATTCCATGCCCCTTACAGAAGTAATGAGGATGTGACCTATACATTGTCTGATCTGTTAGTTCTACACTAAAAACATATAAACATGATATATATGATAAAAAATGTTTCACCCATTGTTTTAGGATAAGTTCATGCATCTACTACCTATCAAGATGAGTGCATGAATCTTCCACATATGTAAGAATTTAGGTACATGCATCTTCCCATATAGTTTAATATATTATAATACATTATGGGTGGATTAAATAGATTTAATTAATTAAAGTAATTTAAAGAATAATTACAATGGGAATAAAAATATAATAATACCTTGAATATGGTTTATGAATTTAATAAAATGAAACCTATCGAGGATGGATATATAAAGGGATGAGACCCCTCTGGTTGGGTATGACCAAATGTATACAATCTTCTTGATGCAGTTTTATTCCTAGGACATAGTTCATTGCTAGTAGATGGTGTTATCACCCCTTATTCATTTAGGGATCCTTAATAAATGTTCTAAGATCCTTTAGCTAGTGTAATATCCTTAGAGGTAGGGGTCTTTCATCTACTAATCCTACGATCAACATCAAGTTCAGTCCATAGAATATTAAATATTGAGATTGTTTTTATCCATGTATGAATGATTATGATATTAATTTATATTATATGTTGATTTTATTATGGATAGATTAGTTACATTTATGGGTTTTATACCATTTTCCTTATTCATATGATGAACCCCTAAAACCCATCAGTGGCATCAAAATAATCATCCTCATCAAATCAATGTGTTTCTTTCACTATTAAACTACGACACACGTTTTATGAAATCATAACAGTTTTTATCCCTATAGATGTTACATTATATGATAACATAATGTTTATAGTACTGCTCAATATTACAACAATATGTTAATCTAATATTAATTAGAAGATGTAGTTTAATTGAAGTAGTCAATGTAGTCTGCATTGCTGCTATAGAAAAATAAAGCATTAAAGTTTCGGGTCATTTATAAATTGTTTATAAATAATGGAATCAGATATTTTGGAATATTTATATAATTTATAAACGTTTTTTAATAAATTGATTAAGTATAAAATGTATATGGTTAATTGTTTTATTTTATTATTGTTTTTGAATAAATTATTATTCATATTCCATTAATATTAAAGAGTTAATATTAATAATATCCTTTTCAAATTTACATGGTTTATAAAATGTTTATAAATATTAGAAAAACGTATTTTACCTTTTAAAAAATTATATTTCATGACTTGTAATTTTAAAATAATTTCATTATCAAGAAATTATAAGGGTGATTTATAAAGAATTCAAAAATTACATAAATAAGACCAAAATATAAAGAAGTTTATATTTAAAATTATGAATTATTTGTAATTAATTAATTGGAATTGTTTGAATTAAAAGGGAACTGATTTAAGATATTATTTAGAAAAAATTAAAAGTTATTTGATGATATATTTGTTTAGGGTTTAAATAATGTTTAAATATAATACATTTATATTATAAAAATAGTTTACATAATAGAAATTGGATTATAAAATGTTTATAATTAATAATAATATCATATATTTTAAGTGAAATATTATATAATGAATAATATGAAAGATTTCATATTGAAAGTGGATATAATGTGTTTATATCCAATATAATGGAATATTCATTATGTTTAGATTAACTATAAAACGTTTATAGTAAGATTTTATTTATAAAGAGTTTATAATAGTTTGTCTCATGATTAATTTTTTGAAATTTTCATTTATTTAGAAGTTATTACTTTATTTATTAATGTATATAAATTAATTATAGAATGTGAATAATTTGTATTATTTAATTATGGGATAAATTTCTTCTAGAAGATAGATCCATGCATTACCAGCTAGGTGCGACCCCATAATTGTTTTCATCTACCTTGAACTTGGTTTGTTTTTATATTTACGAGATTAAAAATAGTTATTGGATATAATTTTTTTTATATTTGGTGATATAGATATCATGAATTCAATTATCACTTGAATAAAGTCTCCTTGGGGAGAGGAACTTTGGGTTTGACTACCCACTATCCTGAAGGCCTATGCCTTGTTTTGGGTAGCCGGAGGGTTGGTTATCTATCAATCCAAGATTAATCATGCAGATTTTATCAATTTTTATAACTCTATGAATTTACCTGAAAATTTTATATAATTTATGTATATTATTTATTCATATATGTGTTAATATAATTGGATTCTATTTTTGGACAAATAACACAAACTTATGAGCTGTGTAAAAGTTGCACATTAATGTGATGTGAACATGTTACTTTTGTGGATAGAATAGGGATTTAAAAAATAAATTGTTTGAATCACGAATACACAAATAAATAAAACATGAAAAGATAAATATTTTATAAGATGGAATAATTATGAGTTTAATATGAATATTTTTCATATTAAATTGTTGATACTCTTAAGAAAACTTTTCAAATACCAAGTGTAAGATTCATTTCAATGTGGGACTTGTCAAGTACTAGATCATCCTGTATGGGTGACCCTAATGACTAGGTTTCATGAATTATCTTACACAAGGAAATAAAGTAACAAGGTTATCCTAATGTTTTGGTTCCTTGATTTTTAAATTTTCTTTGGGTTACACTATATGGGAAACCCTCATAGTTAGGACACTATAGGGATAATGTTGAGTTTATCTATTTGATGGATTGGGTAAAAGAGTTACCTGATCAACTATAAAAGAATCATAATTGTTATAATTGTTATAAATTATGGATATAGCTAATATTACCTATAAAATTCATAATAAGAAGGTTAGGGTTAATTCTAATCCCACCCACCTTTGGGATTTTCACCTTAGGGATATAAATAAGAAACACATTAAAAAACTCCATAAATATTGATTATTGAAATCATTCAATTTTTAATCATTTGATAATTGTGAATCACTTTTATTAGGAAATATTATTAAACCACTTTTTATTAGAAAAGGTAAAAGTTCTAGTGTAATATTGGATCTCATACATAGTGATGTGTTTCGATGTTTGGAGTAATGATCAAAAAAGATAATAGTGATTTTAAGTACTTTATTAACTTTAATTATGAATTTAGTAGATATGGTTATATGTATATAATGAAACACAAGTATAAATTTTTTAAAATTTTTAAATAGTTTCAAAAATACGTATTTAATAAACTATGAAAAAGTATTAATATTATTTGATAATATCAGGGTGGTGAATAATTTATCTTGGAACTCATTGATCATATGAGAGATTATGGAATTATTTCACAACTCACTCCTCTTAGAATACCACAATGAAATTGTGTTACCAAGAGGAGGAATCATACAATATTGTATATGGTTTGATTGATGATTATTTAAGGTAACCTTCCTATTTTATTCTGAGGTTATTCTATAGAGGTCTTCACATTTATACTAAATCTAATTCCATATAAAGTAGTAATAAAGATTCCATATGAGATATAGATTTTAGAAAATGTCCCATTATATCTTTTATGAGGGTTTGGGGTTATGAATCACTTGCATGATGATTAGTTTCTAAAAAGTGAGGAACTAAGTTAGAAAAATGATTATTTATTTATCATCCAAAATAAAAAACTGATATTATTTCTATAACCCTACTAAATGCAAAGTATTTGTGGAAAGAGACAATGTTTTAATTAAGAGATAACACATGGATCAAGTTTTCAGTAGGAGGAATGTTAAACTTCGAGAAGTTCAAGAATAATAAATAGGACATTTTTATGAGATATAGGTTAAGATAGTTCCACAAAGAGTTGTAGAAGAAGAAATGAATCATGTTACAAAAGAAACTTAAAGTTTTGGTTGGATTCATCACAAACCCAAGAGATATAAATTTATCATGGTAAATGAAGATGAAAAAATGTTAATAAATGATGAACTTACTACCTAATGAGAATCTATTGAGAGATATGATTCAAATAAATGGTTAAAATACACAGAATCTGGAATGGAATCTATATACTCTGATGATGTTTAGAACTTTCTGGATACCCCTAAAGGGTTAAGACCCATAAAGTTCAAGTGGGATCTCCATATGAAACTGAAATAGAAGGTAGAGTATCTACTTATAAATCATTTATATTGTAATTATTAAGTCTATTTAGATATTTACCACTATAAAAACTTATTTTTATTATTAGATATATTAAATGGATGTTAAAACTTTTTTTCCTTAATGAAAATTTAGTTGGGGACATGTATATGATGCAACCTAAAGGCTTTGTAGTTACAATTGAGACTTCTAAGGTATGAAATCTCTAATGATCCATTTATAAAATGACGTAAGCTTCTTGGAGTTGGAATAACCAATTTTATGTTGCAATAAAATAATTTTGTTTTATAAAGAATGAGGATGATTTTTGTATATATATATGAATTAGTATGAGTGTAGTAGTGTATCTAGTATTATTTGTGGATGGAATACTAATTATCAAAAATGGTATTTTTAATCTTCAATTTGTGAAGTTGTGGTTGGGTAAATGGTTCTTGGTGAAAGACATCAGTGAAGCATCCTACATACTAAGTATAGAGGTCTATAGAGATAGTTCTGATAGGTTTCTTAGACTTAGTCAAGTTATATACACTGTTAAAGTGATTAGGTGGTTTAAAATGGAGAACTCCAAGAAGGGGTATTTACCAGTGTTTCATGAAATGAATCTTAGTAATATTCAAGATCCTTCTATAGTGATAAAGGATGGATATAATTCTTTATACATCTTTTATAGGATCTATCATGTATGCCATGTTGTATACTCAATGTGATGTCACCTATACTAATAGAATAAGAAATATATAAAAATAAAAACTTATAGAGTCATTGTATTATTATGATGAACATTTTTAATAACTTAAGAAGGACTAAGGATATGTTTTTTCTATTTAGAGGATAATATAAGATCCATGTAAATTGTTACACAGGAGTGAATTTTCAATTCGATGGAGATGATATGAAATATCAATTTGGTTTCTTATTTTTCTTAAATAGTGTAGATATCACTTGGAAGAGTTCCAAATAAGAAACTATAGTGGATTCGAAAATAGAGGTAGAGTACATTACTATATCATATTCCATGAAGAAATTTTTTTGATCCAGAAGGTCATCTCTAAACTTGAGTTGGTTCCAAGCATTCAAAGCGAAATAGTTATATTCTATAAAAAAAATAGAGTAATCACTTAGTAAAAGAAACTTAGGTCCCACTAAAGGACCAAAAAAATCCTTCAAAAATATCATCTCATATAATAGATCATTGAGAGTAGAAATGTAAAGATTAGTTGGGTGGCTATAGAGGAAAATGTAGCAAATTCATTGATGAATCCATTGCCACAACAACATCATGAGGGTCATGTTACATCTCTAGGTATTAAATAATTGAGATATTTATGTAATGGATATATAATGTGCCATGATTTTATAATAAATCAAATATCCATATATCATTCATTCCTAGGTGATGAAAATTTGTTTTACATGAATAGAAGTAAAACTTTGAGTAGTCCCTAATCAATGATCATCACAAATTAGTATATGTTGTGATGATATGTTAATATTATCCTGAATTAAATATTATACTCATTTAAATGGTTTTTATATGATATAAAAAGAATATATTCATGAATACACTTATTACTTAGACTATCCCACCAAAGTATATCCTATAGAATTTCATACAGTGATTACTATATTTAGGGGTGTATGCTTATTATCGATCCTTATTACCTAATATTGGAAAGATACCTCACATGAGAACCTTTATACTTAAATACATTTCTTACACAAATAAAAAATA
Source organism: Viscum album (assembly GCA_963277665.1). Taxonomy (NCBI): domain Eukaryota; kingdom Viridiplantae; phylum Streptophyta; class Magnoliopsida; order Santalales; family Viscaceae; genus Viscum; species Viscum album. The sequence goes on from OY728146.1 coordinate 533,398,812, forward strand.
TAATTATCTTATTAGGGGGTGGTTGGGTATGTTTCTAATCGTGTCATCAGTTAGAGCATATCCAAGTTGGGATTCATCCAATTTTAGGATGAGTAAAGAAATTTATCCCTTGATTTAATTAGACTGAGGAAATGCATGAACATTATTATTTAGGTCACATATGATGTGCTTAGTTACTTAAATGTGGTATGCTTGATATGGTCATCTGTTGGATGAATGACATTTGATGTATTCATCAACCTAGTTAGGTTATTTTGGTGAATAAAGAAATAATCAGTTGGCCTATACTAGGTTGACATGTTCCATATATGGTGCTTACTCGGTTTCATGAAAAAATGCATTATATAGGTATATATATGATGTATATGATACATATTATGGTGTACATGATCATATAGAGATATGAGTATGTTTGATGGAGATAGAGGGAGACCCCTTAGTAGTTTGAGTATCACTGATGCTTTCCTAGAGGTATCACTTTACTTTCATATGTGAAATAAGGATTTCATATTTGTTATCAACACTATTAAGGACCACATGTTCACATAGTAAGGTCTTTATATATGGATTAAGTTTTGGACAATTTTTTGTTCCAAAATAAATAGAGTTCGATAAAACTGCATTGAAAATAAGTTTTTAATGAATTCAAAAAGAGTTGTGAAGTTTTTTATGAAGTCTATATGAGATTTTAGTACAAGTGTGAGATTATTGGTTATGAACTAAAAACATATGTATATTATACATATGAAAAAATATGTTATACCCATCATTTTAGGCTAAGTACATGCATCTTCCACCTCTTAGGTTGAGTGCATGCATCAACCACATATACAAAAATTTAGGTGTATTCATATTCCCTCATAGTTTCATTTGTTATAATACATTCTTAATGGATTAAATTTATTGAATTAATTAAAGGAATTAAATGAAAAATTTTAATTGGAATAAATGTATACCAATACATTGAATTTGGTTGACGTGTTTCATTAAATGAAAGGTGCCTATGATAGGTATATAAAGATATAAAATTCCTCCTATTGGGTAAGACCAATTGTATGAAATACTCTTGGTACTATCTTCCTAATAAGATATAGTTTATCACTGGGTGAAGGTGCTAGAAACCCTTCCCATTTAGGTATTATTAAAAAATATTCTATGATCCTTTGGGACCTTGGAGGTATGAGGATTTTGTTTTCTACTATAATAATTAACATAAATAGTATTCCTTAAAATATTATAGATGGAACTTGCTATTATCAAGGTATAAATGTTTATGTTTTTTATTTATATTACATTTTTATTTTATAAATGATAGACCAGTCACATTTATGGGTATACAACCATTTTTTTGTTTATACATTTTACCCCTAAAACTCATCACGATTATCATATTCTACCCTAATCATAATTAATAAACTACACAATATGTGTTAATAGAACTACACATCATGTAAATCCCTGAACCCACACTTATGGATTCATTACTAAAACATGCTATGTATTTTGTTTATATAAAAGGTAAGAGAAAAATACACAGTACATTATACAGTTGGGGACCTCTTCAGTTTAGGTTCGGTAAGATTAGGCAAACCATACATAAACATTTACAACATAAAACTTTTACATTTATTTAATTCCTTCTTCTCTAGCTTCTTATTGTCCCTTGAAAAATCTTTAGTACACATAATCACTTGAGGATATACATCAAAAAGGGGTGATCTAAAATCCCAGTAATAGGATAGATAAGAACAATATAAAAATGGGTGATCATAACCATAACATAGGCAAATGATCTTGAACATGAGAGGAAGCATTAATAAGAGACTTGAAATGTGGCAATGCATAAAAATTGAAACATCATGTCTTAGTGGTTAACTACCACACATACTTCTGAACAATGATAGCATCATTTCCACAAATCATTTCACTTTTACTCATGATATTCATCACTTTACCCAATTCATTGGAGCGCTGTATAATTTCGGGTGCACCCGTCACATTGAAACATTCATATTGCGCTATATAATTCTGAGCGCACCTGTCACATCATAACATTATCATTTTTCATGCATTCCAAAATGAAAATATATAAAAAATGAACATAACTAACCCATGGAAAGGAATGGTTTTCATCTCATAAGAACACATTCATAAACATTGGGTTCCCAAAAGAAGGGTCGAATAACATACATGTTACAAGAACCGTCAACCTTGAGTGAGAAGTAAAAGGTGAGTTCTTAAAAGAAGAGTTCTTTTGAAATACATTTTCTTTGACATAAACACCAGTGGTAAAAATTTATATCATAGAAAAGGAAATACAATTATGAACAAATAATTTTTAAGGAATAGCCATTTCAAAAATGGAGTGAAAGAGGGAGATCCTGAAGGATGAAATTGGGTTCGAGAATTTCCCCATACCTTGTATCCAAACACTTCATTATCTTTAATGTCCTGTATAATGACATTATATTCATTAATTAGAAATTAAATAACCTTTTATATATGAATAGGGTTAATTTTGGTTTCATTATGTTGTTTTGTGGGCCTTTTGATGAGTTATAGGGTTTAAAAACATTGTTCGAGAATGTTTGTTTTTATGGTCTTCTTGAGCGGTTCACTTGTATTCTTAAATGGAAGTTTATGTAGAACATGGATAAATATCCAGAAATTATATTTAATTTTATTAATGATATTCTAGAAGTTTAAATTATCTTATAATGAATTATATTATATAACATGCAGATGAATCATTAGATAAGAATTAAATGATGATTGTTTGCGTTAATTTGGCGGTTTTTTACCACAAAAAACTTGTTTTGATTAATCATTTAGTAATATGTACATAAGTTAGTTACAAAACTTTAAATAGGACATAATACATAAAATATATTCTGGTTCAACTATAAAAATGGTTTCATGACCAGATATTAATGCGGAAATGGAAAAACAAAACATGTCGTTCTTGAAGGTGATAGATTAACACCTCATGAACAACATTTTCTTTTATAAAATAAAAGGAAGTGGAAAAGGGGTATGGATGGTATAATATCCAATTAGTATCATAAAATTACATTATATTTATGATACTAGAGTTATCATACCATGTGGATGAATATAGGTGGGGAGTGAAAAAGAAAAGAACTTGAAATTGAAAGAAAATTAAAGGAAAGAGGAAGGGAAATCACCTCTTGAATTCTCCTCTTAAGATCCTCCTTAGGGGACCTAGGCTTGGTCTTTTAATGAGACCAGAAGATCTTAGACGTGGGGAAGGGGATAGGAAATATTCTTGGGTATATTTTAGACAAGTCTTGAAGCTTGAGAGATGTGAGGAAAAGAGGGTGTGAAGGGTGGTATTTATAGTGGAGGGGAGAGGGGATTTCTCAATATAAAATTCATTAATTTATTATTTCCCCACAAGACAAGGAATATTGAGTCTTACATGACAAAGAATAGTAAAGAGGGCATGTGATTTTGAGATTTGGGTGCTTACATCACTTGTGATGTCAGGAATAGTGGGTTTAAATTATAATGTATTTATATGGTAAATTAATGTATTTTACTATTCACCAAAAAATTCAAGTATTTCAAAAAAATCACAAAAATTCACCCCAAACATTTTTTCGACATGTAGAATCCAAAAATGAAGTCCATTTTTCAAAAATAATTTTTAAATATTATTTTTTAAATATTTAATTAAAATCATAATTTATTATCAAAAACTAGTTTTAAAACATTCATTTACTTATTCTAAAATATAGGTATATCATAATTTAAACTTGAATATTATTTATATATTATAATAGTTAAGTTTTCTATTAATTAGGGTATATCACTATTCATAAGGTTATTTTACTATTCCTAAGGGTATGTTACTATTCACCAAAATTAAGTTTCTCTTTTTGGACTCCAAATAACTTACTGATTGCAACCGTGTATGTCAGATTTTTGAAATTCAAAACATAGAAGTGACAAACTTAAGTTTAACAACTTGGTTATAAATTTCACATAATACTCAGTAGTTCATTTAAGGACATAATGTTTTCTATTAAAATATTGGGATGTTACATTCTGCCCCTCTTAAATAAATTGCACCCTCTCAATTTGTTCATTATACTTATAACTCTAAATTTATATATTGATAATTAAGGAAAGATATTTTATTATATGTACCTATTTGAAAACGTCTAATCTCCAAAGTTTTATACACCATTCCTCTGATACCAATTGTAAATCCCTAAACCCGCACTTCTGGATTCAGTACTATAAAATGCTATTTATTTTATATATATAAAAGGTATGAGAAAAATACAAAATACATTATACAATTGAGGACCTTTTCTAGTCTAGGTTCTTGAGTATTAGACAAACCAGAAATAAACATTTACAACACAAAACTTTACATTTATTTAATTCCTTCTTCTCTAGCTTCTTATTGTCCCATGAAAAATATTTAGTACACATAATCACCTGAGTATATACATAAAAAAGGGGTGAGCTAAAAGACCTATAAGAGGATAGATAAGAACAATATAACAATGGGTGAGCATAACCATAACATAGGCATATGATCATGAACATGAGAGGAAGCATTAAAAAGAGACTTGAAATGTGGAAATGCATAAAAAAATGAAACATCATGTCTTAGTGGTTAACTACCACACATAATTGTGAACAATGATAGCATCATTTCCACACGTTATTTCACTTTTAGTCATGATATTCATCACTTTACCCAATGCATTGGAGCACTGTATAATTCCGGACACACCTGTCACATTGAAACATTCATATTGCGCTATATAATTCTAGGCGCACCCGTCATATCATAACATTATCATTTATCATGCATGAAACAATTAAAATATATAAAAAATGGGAATAACTAACCCATGGAAAGGAATTAGTTTCATCTCATAAGAAAAAATTCATAAATATTGTGTTCCCAAAATAAGGAGGGAATAAAATACATGTTACAAGAACTGTCAACCTTGAGTGAGAAGTAAAAGGTGAGTTCTTAAAATAAGAGTTCCTTTGGAAAAAATTTTGTTTGACATAAACACCAGTGGTAAACATGTATATCCCATAAAAGGAAATAAAATGATGAAAAAATAATTTCTAAGGAATAAATATATTAAAAATGGAGTGAAAGAGGGAGAACCCAAAGGATGAAATTGGGTTTGAGAATTTCCACTTACCTTGTATCCGAACACTTCCTTCTCTTTAATGTCCTATATAATGACATTATATTCATTAATTAGAAATTTAAGAACCTTTTATACATGAATAGGGTTAATTTTGGTTTCATTATGTTATTTTATGGGTCTTTTTATGAGTTATAGGGTTTAAAAACATTGTTCGGGAATGTTTGTTTTTATGGTCTTCTTGAGTGGTTCACTTGTATTCTTAAATGAAAGTTTGTGTAGAACATGGATAAACATATAGAAATGATATTTCATGTTATTAATGATATTACAAGAGTTTAAATGATATTATAATGAATTATATTATATACCATGTGGATGAATCATTAGATAAGAATTAAATGATGATTATTTGGGTTAATTTGGGTGGTTTTTCGACCACAAGAAACTTGTTTTGACTAATCATTTAGTAATATGTACATAAGTTATTTCTAGAACTTTAAATAGGACATAATACATATAAAATATTCTAGTTCAACCATAAAAATGGTTTCATGGAGAGATCTGAATGTAGAAATGGAAAAAAGAAAACATGTCATTCTTGATGGTGATAGATTAACACCTCACAAACAACCTTTTCTTTTATAAAATAAAAGGAAGTGGGGAAGGGGGTTGGATGGTATAATATCCCATTATTATCATAAAATTCCAGTATATTTATTATAATAGAGTTATCATACCATTTGGATGAAGATAGGTGGGGAGAGAAAAAGAAAAAACTTAAAATTGAAAGTAAATTAAAGGAAAGAGGAAGATAAATTACCTCTTGAATCCTCCTCTTAAGATCCTCCTTAGGGGACCTAGGATTGGTATTTTGATGAGACCATAAGCTCTAGGATGTGCGGAAGGGTCTAGGAAAGATTCTTGGGCAGAGTTTAGACAAGGATTAAATCTTGAGAGGTGTGAGGAAATGAGAGTGTGAAGGGTGGTATTTATAGTGAAGGGGAGAGGGGATTTCTCAATATAAAATTCATTAATTTTTTATTTCCAACAAGAAAAATCTCAAAAAATTCACTATTAACCAAAAATTCAAATATTTCAGAAAAATCTCAAAAATTCACCCCAACCATTTTTTGATGTGTAGAATCCAAAAATGATATCCTTTTTTCAGAAATAATTTTCTAATTATTATTATTATAATATTTAATTAAAATCATAATTTATTATCAAAAACCAGTTTTAAAACATTCATTTACTTATTCTAAACTATAGGTATATCATACATTCAACTTGAATATTATTTATATATCATCATAGGTTAGGTTACTATTTATTAGGTTGTATTATTATTCATAAGGGTATGTTACTATTCACCAAAATTGATTTTTTCTTATCAGACTCCAAATAACTTACTGATTGCAACCATGTATGTCATATTTTCAAAATTCAAAACACAGAAGTGAAACTTAAGTTTAATAGCTTGGTTATAAATTTCACACAGTACTCATGAGTTCATTTAAGTACATAGTGTTTCCTATTAAAATTGTGGGATGTTACACATCATATAATTGGGTTTTCCAAAAATAGATTTCCTACAAACCACCCAAATCAACCAATTCCTTCACAACCCCCCATGGTCCTTACGCCATAAAATAGTAATCAAAATCCCAAAATAAATGGAAAATTATAAAAATGATTATGATGTTGGAATAAAAATAATGGTCCTACCTCATTGTGAATCACTGAATCTTTAAGATCACATGAATGTGATCCATGCTCTATGGACACTGTGTCCCGATCTGATTTTGATCATAATACTCAAAAGGATCCCTTCCTCCCTCTCCCTTCTTCTCATATAAGTTCAATTACATCAAAATGGGGGGGGGGGGGGGTTCCCCCTCCCTATCATGTGAATATGTTAGGTTAATTAGAGGGTTATATATTAAAAACTAAAATTAATTTAAATTAAATACTTATTTAAGGGCCTAACCTAAGACCTAGAACTTGAACTGGTCTTATACCACACTTAGGTAAAACTATCCATTTCAAACTCAACCAAGAAGGCATAATTTCCATCTAAATATCTATTTAGGAAATATTAATATTCAAATATTTAGAAATAAATAATATTTATACAATATATATTAAATATCCTTGAAAATACATCCAATTTAGAATATCTCAAATTTTTATCCAAAGTTAAATGTCCCATCCCAAGAATAATGAGACCATTTGATAATTTCACCAAGTTATTTGAGAGAGGAAATTACCATTCTATCCTTCATAATAACCCAAGGATCCAAAGCTCCAAAATAAGATAAGTCTTCCATTTGGGAAAACCACAGTCAATACATCTATACCATATTCTAATTTTCTTGATAATTTAGATTATTTTATAATTAAAAAACATCAAATTTCTATGAGGTATATTATAAAATAAATTCATTTATTGTATGTAACACCCCAAGATTTCATAGTGTGTTATTTCTTTAAAATAATACAATAACTTGCACTACACGCAACACCGAGTTCAAGCACACCATGACTTACCAAACAAGCCATTCAAAAGAGGTTATGAATAGTATTAACTAAATTTTAAAGTTTATATAATCCTTATAATTTTAGAATCCATATTATGAGTTTCTTAGACATAATACAAGAACAGATTCATTTTCAGTATTGCACTTTTATCAACTTTTAATAGTGAAACCTTTTTAAATACAATATTTTAAACATTTTGACTAAATGGGGACATCAAAAAAATTTAAAATGAAACATCTCAAGCTTCCACGGTACGCTTTCCTTTGAATAATACAGTAGCGTGTGTTGTACGCAACTTCGAGTTCTAACACACCACAACCAATCAAACTAGCCATTATGAATAGTAATACCTAATTTTTGAAATTATATATATTTTATATTTTAGAATGGACTTCATTTTTGGATTCGGAATATCTAATTTAGCCTAAGGTGAAATTTTGGTACATTTCGGATAACTTTCATATTTTGATGAATAGTGAAAATTACTAAATTTTAATTAAAAACAACTTTTTTAATCAAAATAATTAGTAGTGATAAATTAAGAATTTAAGTGGTTTTAAACTATATTTAGAATATATTTTTACCATTTAATATAATTTTGATCATTGGACATAATTTTACAATTAAACCGAACATAAACAAGTGTCAATCTTTTGATAGTTATTATCTCTTAAAAACACGCTTTTTGTTTTGACAGCGGGAATTAATTTTAAATTAATTTCTGCCACTTCTGTGTTTTGAATTTAGAAAAATGGATTCCATATTTGGAATCAGGATGTTCAAATTGTTTAAATAGGTAACTTTTATTACTGCGGTAAAAATTTTATTTACCATGGTCAAGGGTAAATCCGGTAAATAAGGGTTAAAAAATAATATTATAATAATACTAAATTACCCTAAAACGTGTCCTAGCCTTATTGGTTGATACATGTTCGACCATAGGAATCTTTGGGTCGATTTTGGGACCCCATGGTGCCACTTGTAGGTGATAGGGACACTTTATTTTAATTAAGTTAAAATGAATACAAAAATGACACAAGCATATATCTTTTAGAAAAACAATTTTTACATAAGGTTATATATGTTGGATTTTATATTATAAATATTAATTAGAAAGATAAAAAGATTTACTACATAAGTATATTTTATTTATAATTTTTAGACATTAAATAAGTTAATTTATTTATGACACAATGATGATGCAGTAATTAATATAATAGTGGAAAATCAAAATAATTGATATTATAAATACCCAAATAAATATAATATGAAACTTTTAATGAATTAAACTAATTTTCTAGGATAATATGATATATTATGATTGATTTAATGGACTTTGTTTGAAGTAATAAATCTGTTATGAGCTTTACAAAAATCAACTATTGAATAGTGTCAAAATTGACATAAAAGAGTTCTTAAAACAAATATTATATTATTAATTGATATTAAATTCCTAAAAATCTAAGGTTCGGCAAAGAGACTTATATCATAATAGGTTCATCATTAATGGACCAGTTGGGGGTCTCTTGGATGTATATAGTAAGTTTATTAACCATATTATATAAAAATACAAAGAGACATTGTAAAAGTGAAACTAATTAACTTAGAGTTAATACTTAAAGATAAGGTTAATATAAGTACCCAAACCTGTCTAAATTCTATTGGTTGAGTTTTATTCGACCCATCCCCACCTTAAAATTTAAATAATAAACTTTGGAGCCATTAGAAACCGAATAAGAATTTATTATAAATTAATATTTCTAGCTTTTCCAAGGGTGCCCCTCACCCCTCTTATAAAAGGGCACTCCTCCTTCTCATTTTGTCACACCTTCAAAGCCTTATGGTTCGGCCAAACTCTGCCCAAATACTCTCCCAAATTCACTCACTACAACCTAGAGGCCTTAGTTTGATCAGAAATCCAACCTAAGTATCCCTTTTGATCAAATCAAAAGGAAGAAACCGAAGAAGAGGAGGTTAACCTACCCCAACCAAGTAAAAGTACAAGGTAAGGGATTTTCTTATCTCACATTCAATTCCGTGAGATTTCCATTATTCGCCACTAAATTATTGAAAGTGGTGTATTGTGTATTGGAATTTGATATATATTATCATGATTATCTTTATATTCATGTTATTCTGTAAATAATTTGGTGGTTATTAACTTTTGTCCATACGACTCAGTTGATTAACGTGGTAAGGGGTTTTCATCTCACTCTTTATTTTCGTGAGATTCATGCCATATTTCCACTATTATCTTTTGTGTGGTGTATGTACTGCCCATAATTGTATTATTTGTGTAATACACTTTACCTTATGTGTATTTACATTTTCATTGTATGATACCTCTTTCATGGGTTGTATGTTTCATAAGTTACCAAATTGATAAGGGTTTACTTCACAATCTCTTTAATATCCGAGGTTGTTTTTACGTAAGTATCTACTGAGAAATATTTACTATCCATGTCCATATTTCATAAAAGAGTTTTCAAAGGGATTCTTTCTAAGGGAACTTTTACTAAAACATCATTTTAAATGTTTTAAATATTTATTCTTCTAAATCATTCTCATTTATGTCCATGTTTTCAAAATGGTTTGTAAGGATTTATTTATATGAAAATGAAGGTTTTAAAAGTGTTAATTCCATTCAAAAGTTTCAAAGTGGTATGGGATACTTTGATTCAAAAATGTATTTAAATGCCTTACTTTCTAAATTGTGTAACATTAAAATGTTTTCATAAAAAAGGGATATTTCTATCAGTAATTTTTAAAAAACATTTTCATCTATGTCAACATCCTTTGATGGATTTTAAGATTATTTGAAGTTGATTTATTATGATATAAAACTTCCATATTGTAATGAAGTTTTGTGATATGTTTGACTGTAGATGTGTCATTTATATAACATTCATGGTTTATGAGTAAAGTATTGACATTTCGTATGCTAGTTCCAATAAGAATGTTTATGTTATATTTCAACCTTTACTTCATATGAATGCGTTGGAAAAGTTTGTTCCAGGTTGGGGACTGGTTAAAGTAAGCCCTCCAGGTTGGGGACTGGTAAAAGTAAGCCCTCCAGGTTAGGGACTGGTAAAAGTAAGCCCTCCGGTTTGGTCTCCGGTTATTAGAGGCACTCCGGGTTGGTGTCCGGTTATTAGAGGCACTCCGGGTTGGTGTCCGGTTATTAGAGGCACTCCAGGTTGGGTTCCAGTTACAGTTAGCCCCAAGGTCTTGGGACGAGGCCTTGAAAAAAAATTAAAGTTTAGCATTATGCATTCCATCATTATGAAAGTGGTTATTGATTTTGAATGTGATTATTCGATTAGTAGAATATCCATGTGAATAAGTAAATGACATTATTTCATTTTACTTTTTCCATACTATGTTGAAGTTCAAGTTTAAAAGGCTTTTGTTTTAGTAATGCATTGCCTTAAATGTTTATGCTTATTTTGAATGTTCTGCTATATTGTTATCCTTACTGGGCATTTGAGATCACCCCTTTTCTATGTTTTATTTTCCCCAGGATGTGAAGAAGTAAGTTATGAATGACCTGCAGGGATATTATGAGGGGATAATAGTGTGGACTGTGGAGACATTATGTTGTTGTAGTAGTTTTTCATTTTATGATGTAATGTAAAACTTATGAATATATCTAGTGTTTCCAAGGATACTAAACCAATCGGTCTTTCGAGATTTGATCTTTCTTGTGATCATGCCAATGTTAGGTAATAATGCACCGACTCTAGGTAACTGGGGTCGGGGCGTTACAGTTGGTATCAGAGGAAGTTTAGTACAAACCTTGGAAGCTAGATTTAGATAAACTCTGATTAGAGCACGTAGACCTAAGATGAAATTTGAGGATTAGTATAGAAGAACTTCCTAGAATTTTGGTATTATAAAGATTTTGTGAGTTTTCCGAGCAATACATCCCTGTCTGGATACGAGCAGGTAGAGGCGGCTCTGGCACAGATGTACCTAGGGGTAAAACCCGAAAACACCGCTTTGAGCTAGACTCGAATGGGAACTGGTGCACGACAACGGGCCTTGCTGCACTCTTGGTTACGACACTCCCGGGGGATATGCTTAGGATAACTCTCATTTTCTTTACTAATCATTATGAAGGGTTTATGAGTATATACTTACTCAAATGAGACATTTTTATGATTATAGATTATATCCATAAACTATTTAATTTATATTATGTGTTTTAAAAGTTTGGGATTAGGTATTGTTATTCATAAACTAATCTAGTGTATGACAATGTTTAGAAATGGAACCTAGTAGAAGGAATGAGAACTCCAACAATGCACATGATACAAAGATAAAGAAGGATCATATATTTTATGGTCTTAAGCCAGAATTTACAAGAGAAATAGTCTCACATGTATTATCATCATATGAAGAAATAATATCATGTGTTGATAAGATAAGTAAAGATTTTACTGAGTCCTATGGCTTTGAAGGGAAGCAAGAGAAGAAAAGGATGGAAGAGAGAAAGATGGATAAAGGGAAGAGGAAAAAGAAGAATTTTCCCATATGTGGTAACTGTGGAAAGAAACACCCTGGAACTTGCCTGAAAGGAATGGGAGTTTGTTATAAGTGTGGAGAAAAAGGGCACAAAGTACGTGACTGCAAGGGTAAGAAAATGGTTTCAAATGTACAATGCTTCATTTGCAAGGAGTTTGGACACTATGAGAACCTATGTCCCAGTCATCAGAATATGCCACAAATGATGTTATTGGATAATAATCAAGTTATGATACTACAACAGATGAAGATGAATGATTAGAGTTCTTATGTTGATTATGTCAATTGAGTGTTGTATCAACAATGTACTTGTTATAATAATTATGGAGTATATAATGATTTTACTGCAGTACTATTTCATTAAGGACTTGAGATTGTGTGGAACAAAGAAAGATGACTCAACAGCAGGATAAATTTTTGGAAAATATATGGTTAAGAGAATGATAAACCATAATATAGTTCTGATACCGAGGTAGTGATTTTGGAATAATACATGATTGTTTTGGATAAATTATATTGGATATTCTTGACTACCTTAGAACTGATTAATGATCTGTATATTCCATTATTGTTGGGGTTTAAAACATTTTTGGATTGATGAGGTATATCCAACATTCTATATGGAATAAGGGAGCATGAATGTAATCAATAAGGAATATGGTAATTCAGGATGTTTCAGTGTATTAAAAGAATACATGATGAAGGTATTCATATGCTATTACGTGGTAAAAAGTATCTACATTATGTTTAACTTCCTTATAAATGTTGGACTGTGAGTTTGGTCAGAAATATTTTGGATAAATTCTAGTTTGAGATTAATTTTGGATTGCCATAAAAGGACAACCTGGAGGTCGGGCGGCAACCCGTCGCATCCGGCAAGGCCGCGAGACTTGAACCCGCAACCAAAGGGCGACAAGGGTGTATCACCTACCACTGGCCCAAGAGATGTCCTGGATTAAATAATGTAGTTTTTTTTAAAAGATCTGGTAGATGAATTATAAATTCATTTATTTTGGAACCCTGTACGAATAGTATAAATAGAATTTTTTTTACGAGTGAAAGATGAGTTTGTGGTAGAAATTTATTAATGGACAAAACTCTAATTATAAAGTAAGTATATCTCCTTATGATCTTATCCAATCTCATAAATAAATTCCTCAACATTAAGAAAAGGAACTTAGAACAAAAATGTTGTCCTAGATGGTACCTTAAATCATCACTAATTTATGGCTTTGGGATTGTTGGCCTTTTCATAGCCATGTTCTCTACCACTCTCCATCAGATAATTGATGGTTAGATTTCTCTTCCATATCCATATTTTCCTACATGGAACCCTAGTATGTGTTATTTTCGGTAATCTTCATACTTTCCACTCTTTATTTTAAATAGAGGCCTCATTAATTCATTTTTCGATGTGGGATTTCAACTAAGATATTTTGAAACGTCAAAAATGTGTTATCCTAATACCCTATGTTTTGTTGAACCGATGGTATTTCAAATCATCATAGATTGATGAGTTTAAGGACATCAATTTTATACTTGTTTGTGATTGATGACCTCAATCACTACCTATAAATATTTACATTTTTCCTCCAATTATATGTCTCTAATTGCCACCAATGTTCTCCTAATCGATATCATAATTTGGTGGCGACCCTTTCATTTCTCATTTCCTCATATTAAGACTAAATTTTAGTAACCCAATTTCCGATGTGGGTTTTCCCACAAAGATATTTTTTATTTTCAACCTTTTATTTTCGAAGAACAATTTCAAATTGCGAGGACGCAATTTATTGAAGGAGGGGAGAATGTAACACCCCAAGATTTCATAGTGTGTTATTTCTTTAAAATAATACAATAACTTGCACTACACGCAACACCGAGTTCAAGCACACCATTACTTACCAAACAAGCCATTCAAAAGAGGTTATGAATAGTATTAACTAAATTTTAAACTTTATATAATCCTTATAATTTTAGAATCCATATTATGAGTTTCTTAGACATAATACAAGAACAGATTCATTTTCAGTATTGCACTTTTATCAACTTTTAATAGTGAAACCTTTTTAAATACAATATTTTAAACATTTTGACTAAATGGGGACATCAAAAAAATTTAAAATGAAACATCTCAAGCTTCCACGGTACGCTTTCCTTTGAATAATACAGTAGCGTGTGTTGTACGCAACTTCGAGTTCTAACACACCACAACCAATCAAACTAGCCATTATGAATAGTAATACCTAATTTTTGAAATTATATATATTTTATATTTTAGAATGGACTTCATTTTTGGATTCGGAATATCTAATTTAGCCTAAGGTGAAATTTTGGTACATTTCGGATAACTTTCATATTTTGATGAATAGTGAAAATTACTAAATTTTAATTAAAAACAACTTTTTTAATCAAAATAATTAGTAGTGATAAATTAAGAATTTAAGTGGTTTTAAACTATATTTAGAATATATTTTTACCATTTAATATAATTTTGGTCATTGGACATAATTTTACAATTAAACCGAACATAAACAAGTGTCAATCTTTTGATAGTTATTATCTCTTAAAAACACGCTTTTTGTTTTGACAGCGGGAATTAATTTTAAATTAATTTCTGCCACTTCTGTGTTTTGAATTTAGAAAAATGGATTCCATATTTGGAATCAGGATGTTCAAATTGTGTAAATAGGTAACTTTTATTACTGCGGTAAAAATTTTATTTACCATGGTCAAGGGTAAATCCGGTAAATAAGGGTTAAAAAATAATATTATAATAATACTAAATTACCCTAAAACGTGTCCTAGCCTTATTGGTTGATACATGTTCGACCATAGGAATCTTTGGGTCGATTTTGGGACCCCATGGTGCCACTTGTAGGTGATAGGGACACTTTATTTTAATTAAGTTAAAATGAATACAAAAATGGCACAAGCATATATCTTTTAGAAAAACAATTTTTACATAAGGTTATATATGTTGGATTTTATATTATAAATATTAATTAGAAAGATAAAAAGATTTCCTACATAATTATATTTTATTTATAATTTTTATACATTAAATAAGTTAATTTATTTATGACACAATGATGATGCAGTAATTAATATAATAGTGGAAAATCAAAATAATTGATATTATAAATACCCAAATAAATATAATATGAAACTTTTAATGAATTAAACTAATTTTCTAGGATAATATGATATATTATGATTGATTTAATGGACTTTGTTTGAAGTAATAAATCTGTTATGAGCTTCACAAAAATCAACTATTGAATAGTGTCAAAATTGACATAAAAGAGTTCTTAAAACAAATATTATATTATTAATTGATATTAAATTCCTAAAAATCTAAGGTTCGGCAAAGAGACTTATATCATAATAGGTTCATCATTAATGGACCAGTTGGGGGTCTCTTGGATGTATATAGTAAGTTTATTAACCATATTATATAAAAATACAAAGAGACATTGTAAAAGTGAAACTAATTAACTTAGAGTTAATACTTAAAGATAAGGTTAATATAAGTACCCAAACCTGTCTAAATTATATTGGTTGAGTTTTATTCGACCCATACCCACCTTAACATTTAAATAATAAACTTTGGATCCATTAGAAACTGAATAAGAATTTATTATAAATTAATATTTCTAGCTTTTCCAAGGGTGCCCCTCACCCCTCTTATAAAAGGGCACTCCTCCTTCTCATTTTGTCACACCTTCAAAGCCTTATGGTTCGGCAAAACTCTGCCCAAATACTCTCCCAAATTCACTCACTACAACCTAGAGGCCTTAGTTTGATCAGAAATCCAACCTAAGGAGCCCTTTTGATCAAATCAAAAGGAAGAAACCGAAGAAGAGGAGGTTAACCTACCCCAACCAAGTAAAAGTACAAGGTAAGGGATTTTCTTATCTCACATTCAATTCCGTGAGATTTCCATTATTCGCCACTAAATTATTGAAAGTGGTGTATTGTGTATTGGAATTTGATATATATTATCATGATTATCTTTATATTCATGTTATTCTGTAAATAATTTGGTGGTTATTAACTTTTGGCCATACGACTCAGTTGATTAACGTGGTAAGGGGTTTTCATCTCACTCTTTATTTTCGTGAGATTCATGCCATATTTCCACTATTATCTTTTGTGTGGTGTATGTACTGCCCATAATTGTATTCTTTGTGTAATACACTTTACCTTATGTGTATTTACATTTTCATTGTATGATACCTCTTTCATGGGTTGTATGTTTCATAAGTTACCAAATTGATAAGGGTTTACTTCACAATCTATTTAATATCCGAGGTTGTTTTTACGTAAGTATCTACAGGGAAATATTTACTATCCATGTCCACATTTCATAAAAGAGTTTTCAAAGGGATTCTTTCTAAGGGAACTTTTACTAAAACATCATTTTAAATGTTTTAAATATTTATTCTTCTAAATCATTCTCATTTATGTCCATGTTTTCAAAATGGTTTGTAAGGATTTATTTATATGAAAATGAAGGTTTTAAAAGTGTTAATTCCATTCAAAAGTTTCAAAGTGGTATGGGATACTTTTATTCAAAAATGTATTTAAATGCCTTACTTTCTAAATTGTGTAACATTAAAATGTTTTCATAAAAAAAGGGATATTTCTCTCAGTAATTTTTAAAAAACATTTTCATCTATGTCAACATCCTTTGATGGATTTTAAGATTATTTGAAGTTGATTTATTATGATATAAAACTTCCATATTGTAATGAAGTTTTGTGATATGTTTGACTGTAGATGTGTCATTTATATAACATTCATGGTTTATGAGTAAAGTATTGACATTTCGTATGCTAGTTCCAATAAGAATGTTTATGTTATATTTCAACCTTTACTTCATATGAATGTGTTGGAAAAGTATGTTCCAGGTTGGGGACTGGATAAAGTAAGCCCTCCAGGTTGGGGACTGGTAAAAGTAAGCCCTCCAGGTTGGGGACTGGTAAAAGTAAGCCCTCCGGTTTGGTCTCCGGTTATTAGAGGAACTCCGGGTTGGTGTCCGGTTATTAGAGGCACTCTGGGTTGGTGTCCGGTTATTAGAGGCACTCCAGGTTGGGTTCCGGTTACAGTTAGCCCCAAGGTCTTGGGACGAGGCCTTGAAAAAAAATTAAAGTTTAGCATTATGCATTCCATCATTATGAAAGTGGTTATTGATTTTGCATGTGATTATTCGATTAGTAGAATATCCATGTGAATAAGTAAATGACATTATTTCATTTTACTTTTTCCATACTATGTTGAAGTTCAAGTTTAAAAGGCTTTTGTTTTAGTAATGCATTGCCTTAAATGTTTATGCTTATTTTGAATGTTCTGCTATATTGTTATCCTTACTGGGCATTTGAGATCACCCCTTTTCTATGTTTTATTTTCCCCAGGATGTGAAGAAGTAAGTTATGAATGACCTGCAGGGATATTATGAGGGGATAATAGTGTGGACTGTGGAGACATTATGTTGTTGTAGTAGTTTTTCATTTTATGATGTAATGTAAAACTTATGAATATATCTAGTGTTTCCAAGGCTACTAAACCAATCGATCTTTCGAGATTTGATCTTTCTTGTGATCATGCCAATGTTAGGTAATAATGCACCGACTCTAGGTAACTGGGGTCGGGGCGTTACAGTTGGTATCAGAGGAAGTTTAGTACAAACCTTGGAAGCTAGATTTAGATAAACTCTGATTAGAGCACGTAGACCTAAGATGAACTTTGAGGATTAGTATAGAAGAACTTCCTAGAATTTTGGTATTATAAAGATTTTGTGAGTTTTCCGAGCAATACATCCCTGTCTGGATACGAGCAGGTAGAGGCGGCTCTGGCACAGATGTACCTAGGGGTAAAACCCAAAAACACCGCTTTGAGCTAGACTCGAATGGGAACTGGTGCACGACAACGGGCCTTGCTGCACTCTTGGTTACGACACTCCCGAGGGATATGCTTAGGATAACTCTCATTTTCTTTACAAATCATTATGAAGGGTTTATGAGTATATACTTACTCAAATGAGACATTTTTATGATTATAGATTATATCCATAAACTATTTAATTTATATTATGTGTTTTAAAAGTTTGGGATTAGGTATTGTTATTCATAAACTAATCTAGTGTATGACAATGTTTAGAAATGGAACCTAGTAGAAGGAATGAGAACTCCAACAATGCACATGATACAAAGATAAAGAAGGATCATATATTTTATGGTCTTAAGCCAGAATTTACAAGAGAAATAGTCTCACATGTATTATCATCATATGAAGAAATAATATCATGTGTTGATAAGATAAGTAAAGATTTTACTGAGTCCTATGGCTTTGAAGGGAAGCAAGAGAAGAAAAGGATGGAAGAGAGAAAGATGGATAAAGGGAAGAGGAAAAAGAAGAATTTTCCCATATGTGGTAACTGTGGAAAGAAACACCCTGGAACTTGCCTGAAAGGAATGGGAGTTTGTTATAAGTGTGGAGAAAAAGGGCACAAAGTACGTGACTGCAAGGGTAAGAAAATGGTTTCAAATGTACAATGCTTCATTTGCAAGGAGTTTGGACACTATGAGAACCTATGTCCCAGTCATCAGAATATGCCACAAATGATGTTATTGGATAATAATCAAGTTATGATACTACAACAGATGAAGATGAATGATTAGAGTTCTTATGTTGATTATGTCAATTGAGTGTTGTATCAACAATGTACTTGTTATAATAATTATGGAGTATATAATGATTTTACTGCAGTACTATTTCATTAAGGACTTGAGATTGTGTGGAACAAAGAAAGATGACTCAACAGCAGGATAAATTTTTGGAAAATATATGGTTAAGAGAATGATAAACCATAATATAGTTCTGATACCGAGGTAGTGATTTTGGAATAATACATGATTGTTTTGGCTAAATTATATTGGATATTCTTGACTACCTTAGAACTGATTAATGATCTGTATATTCCATTATTGTTGGGGTTTAAAACATTTTTGGATTGATGAGGTATATCCAACATTCTATATGGAATAAGGGAGCATGAATGTAATCAATAAGGAATATGGTAATTCAGGATGTTTCAGTGTATTAAAAGAATACATGATGAAGGTATTCATATGCTATTACGTGGTAAAAAGTATCTACATTATGTTTAACTTCCTTATAAATGTTGGACTGTGAGTTTGGTCAGAAATATTTTGGATAAATTCTAGTTTGAGATTAATTTTGGATTGCCATAAAAGGACAACCCGGAGGTCGGGCGGCAACCCGTCGCATCCGGCAAGGCCGCGAGACTTGAACCCGCAACCGAAGGGCGACAAGGGTGTATCACCTACCAATGGCCCAAGATATGTCCTGGATTAAATAATGTAGTTTTTTTTGAAAGATCTGGTAGATGAATTATAAATTCATTTATTTTGGAACCCTGTACGAATAGTATAAATAGTTTTTTTTTACGAGTGAAAGATGAGTTTGTGGTAGAAATTTATTAATGGACAAAACTCTAATTATAAAGTAAGTATATCTCCTTATGATCTTATCCAATCTCATAAATAAATTCCTCAACATTAAGAAAAGGAACTTAGAACAAAAATGTTGTCCTAGATGGTACCTTAAATCATCACTAATTTATGGCTTTGGGATTGTTGGCCTTTTCATAGCCATGTTCTCTACCACTCTCCATCAGATAATTGATGGTTAAATTTCTCTTCCATATCCATATTTTCCTACATGGAACCCTAGTATGTGTTATTTTCGGTAATCTTCATACTTTCCACTCTTTATTTTAAATAGAGGCCTCATTAATTCATTTTTCGATGTGGGATTTCAACTAAGATATTTTGAAACGTCAAAAATGTGTTATCCCAATACCCTATGTTTTGTTGAACCGATGGTATTTCAAATCATCATAGATTGATGAGTTTAAGGACCTCAATTTTATACTTGTTTGTGATTGATGACCTCAATCACTACCTATAAATATTTACATTTTTCCTCCAATTATATGTCTCTAATTGCCACCAATGTTCTCCTAATCGATATCATAATTTGGTGGCGACCCTTTCATTTCTCATTTCCTCATAATAAGACTAAATTTTAGTAACCCAATTTCCGATGTGGGTTTTCCCACAAAGATATTTTTTATTTTCAACCTTTTATTTTCGAAGAACAATTTCAAATTGCGAGGATGCAATTTATTGAAGGAGGGGAGAATGTAACACCCCAAGATTTCATAGTGTGTTATTTCTTTAAAATAATACAATAACTTGCACTACACGCAACACTGAGTTCAAGCACACCATGACTTACCAAACAAGCCATTCAAAAGAGGTTATGAATAGTATTAACTAAATTTTAAACTTTATATAATCCTTATAATTTTAGAATCCATATTATGAGTTTCTTAGACATAATACAAGAACAGATTCATTTTCAGTATTGCACTTTTATCAACTTTTAATAGTGAAACCTTTTTAAATACAATATTTTAAACATTTTGACTAAATGGGGACATCAAAAAAATTTAAAATGAAACATCTCAAGCTTCCACGGTACGCTTTCCTTTGAATAATACAGTAGCGTGTGTTGTACGCAACTTCGAGTTCTAACACACCACAACCAATCAAACTAGCCATTATGAATAGTAATACCTACTTTTTGAAATTATATATATTTTATATTTTAGAATGGACTTCATTTTTGGATTCGGAATATCTAATTTAGCCTAAGGTGAAATTTTGGTACATTTCGGATAACTTTCATATTTTGATGAATAGTGAAAATTACTAAATTTTAATTAAAAACAACTTTTTTAATCAAAATAATTAGTAGTGATAAATTATGAATTTAAGTGTTTTTAAACTATATTTAGAATATATTTTTACCATTTAATATAATTTTGGTCATTGGACATAATTTTACAATTAAACCGAACATAAACAAGTGTCAATCTTTTGATAGTTATTATCTCTTAAAAACACGCTTTTTGTTTTGACAGCGGGAATTAATTTTAAATTAATTTCTGCCACTTCTGTGTTTTGAATTTAGAAAAATGGATTCCATATTTGGAATCAGGATGTTCAAATTGTGTAAATAGGTAACTTTTATTACTGTGGTAAAAATTTTATTTACCATGGTTAAGGGTAAATCCGGTAAATAAGGGTTAAAAAATAATATTATAATAATAATAAATTACCCTAAAACCTGTACTAGCCTTATTGGTTGATACATGTTCGACCATAGGCATCTTTGGGTCGATTTTGGGACCCCATGGTGCCACTTGTAGGTGATAGGGACACTTTATTTTAATTAAGTTAAAATGAATACAAAAATGACACAAGCATATATCGTTTAGAAAAACAATTTTTACATAAGGTTATATATGTTGGATTTTAGATTATAAATATTAATTAGAAAGAAAAAAAGATTTCCTACATAATGATATTTTATTTATAATTTTTAGACATTAAATAAGTTAATTTATTTATGACACAATGATGATGCAGTAATTAATATAATAGTGAAAAATCAAAATAATTGATATTATAAATACCCAAATAAATATAATACGAAACTTTTAATGAATTAAACTAATTTTCTAGGATAATATGATATATTAGGATTGATTTAATGGACTTTTTTTGAAGTAATCAATCTGTTATGAGTTTCACAAAAATCAACTATTCAATAGTGTCAAAATTGTCATAAAAGAGTTCTTAAAACAAATATTATATTATTAATTGATATTAAATTCCTAAAAATCTAAGGTTCGGCAAAGAGACTTATATCATAATAGGTTCATCATTAATAGACCAGTTGGGGGTCTCTTGTATGTATATAGTAAGTTTATTAACCATATTATATAAAAATACAAAGAGACATTGTAAAAGTGAAACTAATTAACTTAGAGTTAATACTTAAAGATAAGGTTAATATAAGTACCCAAACCTGTCTAAATTCTATTGGTTGAGTTTTATTCGACCCATACCCACCTTAACATTTAAATTATCAACTTTGGAGCCATTAGAAACCGAATAAGAATTTATTATAAATTAATATTTCTAGCTTTTCCAAGGGTGCCCCTCACCCCTCTTATAAAAGGGCACTCCTCCTTCTCATTTTGTCACACCTTCAAAGCCTTATGGTTCGGCCAAAATCTGCCCAAATACTCTCCCAACTTCACTCACTACAACCTAGAGGCCTTAGTTTGATCATAAATCCAACCTAAGGAGCCCTTTTGATCAAATCAAAAGGAAGAAACCGAAGAAGAGGAGGTTAACCAACCCCAACCAAGTAAAAGTACAAGGTAAGGGATTTTCTTATCTCACATTCAATTCCGTGAGATTTCCATTATTCGCCACTAAATTATTGAAATTGGTGTATTGTGTACTGTAATTTTATATATATTATCATGATTATATTTATATTCATGTTATTCTGTAAATAATTTGGTGGTTATTAACTTTTGGCCATACGACTCAGTTGATTAACGTGGTAAGGGGTTTTCATCTCACTCTTTATTTCTGTGAGATTCATGCCATATTTCCACTATTATCTTTTGTGTGGTGTATGTACTGCCCATAATTGTATTCTTTGTGTAATACACTTTACCTTATGTGTATTTACATTTTCATTGTATGATACCTCTTTCATGGGTTGTATGTTTCATAAGTTACCAAATTGATAAGGGTTTACTTCACAATCTATTTAATATCCGAGGTTGTTTTTACGTAAGTATCTACAGGGAAATATTTACTATCCATGTCCACATTTCATAAAAGAGTTTTCAAAGGGATTCTTTCTAAGGGAACTTTTACTAAAACATCATTTTAAATGTTTTAAATATTTATTCTTCTAAATCATTCTCATTTATGTCCATGTTTTCAAAATGGTTTGTAAGGATTTATTTATATGAAAATGAAGGTTTTAAAAGTGTTAATTCCATTCAAAAGTTTCAAAGTGGTATGGGATACTTTTATTCAAAAATGTATTTAAATGCCTTACTTTCTAAATTGTGTAACATTAAAATGTTTTCATAAAAAAGGGATATTTCTCTCAGTAATTTTTAAAAAACATTTTCATCTATGTCAACATCCTTTGATGGATTTTAAGATTATTTGAAGTTGATTTATTATGATATAAAACTTCCATATTGTAATGAAGTTTTGTGATATGTTTGACTGTAGATGTGTCATTTATATAACATTCATGGTTTATGAGTAAAGTATTGACATTTCGTATGGTAGTTCCAATAACAATGTTTATGTTATATTTCAACCTTTACTTCATATGAATGTGTTGGAAAAGTATGTTCCAGGTTGGGGACTGGATAAAGTAAGCCCTCCAGGTTGGGGACTGGTAAAAGTAAGCCCTCCAGGTTAGGGACTGGTAAAAGTAAGCCCTCCGGTTTGGTCTCTGGATATTAGAGGCACTCCGGGTTGGTGTCCGGTTATTAGAGGAACTCCGGGTTGGTGTCCGGTTATTAGAGGCACTCCAGGTTGGGTTCCGGTTATTAGAGGCACTCCAGGTTGGGTTCCAGTTATAGTTAGCCCCAAGGTCTTGGGACGAGGCCGTGAAAAAAAATTAAAGTTTAGCATTATGCATTCCATCATTATGAAAGTGGTTATTGATTTTGCATGTGATTATTCGATTAGTAGAATATCCATGTGAATAAGTAAATGGCATTATTTCATTTTACTTTTGCCATACTATGTTGAAGTTCAAGTTTAAAAGGATTTTGTTTTAGTAATGCATTGCCTTAAATGTTTATGCTTATTTTGAATGTTACACTATATTGTTATCCTTACTGGGCATTTGAGCTCACCCCTTTTCTATGTTTTATTTTCCCCAGGATGTGAAGAAGTAAGTTATGAATGACCTGCAGGGATATTATGAGGGGATAATAGTGTGGACTGTGGAGACATTATGTTGTTGTAGTAGTTTTTCATTTTATGATGTAATGTAAAACTTATGAATATATCTAGTGTTTCCAAGGCTACTAAACCAATCGGTCTTTCGAGATTTGATCTTTCTTGTGATCATGCCAATGTTAGGTAATAATGCACCGACTCTAGGTAACTGGGGTCAGGGCGTTACATTGTACATTATTTCTTAATGATTATGACACATGAACACATGCATGTGAAATTTACTCTGTCACTAAATGATTTTGTGGTTGATCTGTTTTTCAATTATACCAAAATATTGATAAGGATATATCCAAATATAATATTAAATGAGACGATCTTTTGGATAATGGGGTGACCTCTTATAAGAGGTCTATTCATAGAGAAACATATAGAATAAGGGAAATTATGGGAATAATGACCATCCATGAGTAAAATAGTCATGGAAGGATAAAAATAACTTGTAAGATATCTTGAAATAGGGATGGTATTGGAATTATGCCCTGAGTCTCCCATTAATCAAGCAACCTGTGTGAGGTAGGACCACATTAGAGAATTCTTAAGTAAAAGGTCACAAATAGGATCATATTTAGTGAATAAGACCTTATAAAAAGACAACTTTATCAAAAGTCAGTAAGTGTGAATAATACTTTACTCCTCAAATGTATTCCTATAATTAATGAATTTTCAAGTTTCATGGAGTTAATGAGATGAATTAATTGGAAAATATTCTCTTAAAGACCTCTGGGATCAATTTCACATCCTGGTTATCATACCTGAGATTGGGAAATTAGTGTCCCTAAAGGAAATTTAATTCATTACCCTTTGTGAGGAGGTAAAATCTAGAATCCATGAACTGGTGGTCCTAATATTTTTTTTACTAAGATAGAGTTTTTGATGACTTGGAAACACATTCCTGTGGAGGGTCCTAGAGGTGAATATACCCCTTCTCTGGTGGTCTCTAACTTATTTTCCAAGAAAATATGGGACTCAAAATATGATAAACCTACAATTAGTATTCAAGGTATCCATTTTTTTGGGTGTATTTACTAATCCCATCACTAGATATTCAAGATTATTGGACTTCTATGAGTGATGCAGATCACTAAAATTAGGTTAAGAGGATGACCATTTCCTCAAGGGATAAATTTATAAGTTAGTGAAATATATTTCCTCTATTTCTTTAACTTCACATTAAATTATATAATGAAATAATATTTAATAAAAATATAGTGGGTTATAGTGTTAAATTATTTTCAACTATTGCATGGAAACTTCTTGCTAACCAAAAGGAACTCTGACAATCAAGATAGGGGTGGTACTAGAGGGGTGAGGAAAGTGAATCATCACAATTTCTTCCACCATGTATTTTTAGTTTAGGAGTAACAATTACTAACTAGTTAACCATTTAAATATAGGACTAGGTCATGAATAGGAGGAAATATCTATGATACATATTAATTATTTGATTTCTTATAACTCTCCTTTTATCTTTGAATAAGGACTTGAGGTGTTGACCAAATAAGGGGGTATCAACATGGTGAGATCACCCATATCTTCCTCTTTTTTGGTATTAATTTGGTCATATCTATCATTTAATATTGGAATAACTTATTGGGATTTCTAACTAGATTGACCACAAAGTCAATATGGTAAATTTAAAAGTTATGAATTTGACAAAGAAATGTTCATATACATTGATAACATTATAGAAAGTTATCTCCTCCTTATGGGTGTTTATATTTTCCATGTGGGATATGTTAAATAGTTTCCTTTCTTCTTAAGAATGAAAAATCTACTTTAAATCGACTATAAAACGAGGTCACATGAGTAGGATGTTATTGCGCCCCTATTATCCCTATAGACCACACCAGATAACTAGTGGGAACTTGATAGAATCTTGGTTCTACTCAGGTGCCATTGGCTAGCCAATGAAACCCACTAGCTAGCTAGTGGAATCCATATAGAGGAAAAAAATAGTCATTAGGGAGGGAACTGCATTCCTTAATTCAACCCCAAACAAATCAATTTGACCCCCAACACTTCTAGAATGTTCTTAAAGATATGGGAGGTCATAAATACACCCCAAGGGTTATTAGATTCCTATGAATAACTTCAATATCATTTTGGAGATCTCCTTTTCTATTTTTTGTCATTATTAATCTCTCTTCAATATTATCTCACTCTCTCCCACTCTTCTATTATTGTATCTTTATAATAGGATCACAAGTGTGATTTAAAGGGACTTCATAAATAAATTCAACTATTTTTTTCTCAGGTGATCACTATCATTGAGTGTTAGTGGGATAGGTGATTACTAACTTTAAAGTGAGGGATTGAGTACTCACTAATATTAAGTGTGATTGGGATAGGTTATCACTACCTTTAAAGTGAGGTATAACGATTTCCTCTCTAAAACCACTAAAATTCTAGTTAGTATTTTGGGTTCTTGGTACCAACCACTACTATCCAAGGGTCTTAATTCTTATAATGAGATTCCTTTATATACTCACTAAAAACCAAGGGTTCAAGTTTTAATGTTACAACCATTAAAAATAAAATTTCAAACCAAAACCTCTCAAGGATAATTGAGGGGAATAGATATAAGGATCCTATATGAATTATTTTCAAACTGATTTATCAATTTCTCATGCCTTGTATTTTTTTATATTTCAACTATATTTAACTCTTATATTTTTGTTTATCTTCTTAATTTTTTTTATCTCATATATTTTAATTTTAATTTCATAAATGTTTTTAAAAAGTAATTCAACCCCCACTTTCCATATTCACTTAGACTAATAATTAATATTAGATCCAACCTCAATTTCAAAGCCTTAAATAATTTCAATGAATGATTAATTAAGGATGTACTCTACCTCTAATAATGAAGGTTATTTAGAAGGAAAATTTATGTAAAGATCCCCTTATTCTTATGGAACCAGTTATGGTTTTTGGAAAACAATAAATTATACTTTTTTAAGAAGTATAATTTATCTGGTTTGGAGAATTATTATTCACGAATATACCCCCATACAAGAAAAAGAAGAAAAATGGACCCATGATGATATATTTCCATTTGATCTATATGGAAAATATATGAGTTCTCTATAATGTGGGTTAGATAGGAATGAATTCAATAGAGTTTCTATGTGAAAAACTTTCCATGAAATTTGGAAATTGTTAGAAATTACACATAAAGGAACTAAAAAGGTAAAGGATACTAGGCTTCATATGTACCCACAATATTTTGAAATCATTATTTTACATCCTAATGAGTAAATTACTGAAATTTTTACTAGATTTACTAACATTTATAATGGAAGGAAATCTCATGGTGATGATATTAGCATAGAGATGATTATAAAGAAGATCCTTTGGGCCTTTCCTAGTTCTTGGGCTCCAAAAGTGACATATATACAATAAATAAAGGATATAAAAAATATGTTGGCTGAATATCTCATTAGGTCACTTATGAACTATGAGATTACAATGAGAAGTCAAGTCATGAAGGAAGAAGAGGATACCAATAATAAAAATAATAACATTTACTTAAAGGTAATTGATGATGATTCATCCAGAAGTGATTTTTATCTTGATCACTTGGACAAGAAGTTATGAAAGTTTATAAAAAGAAATAATATTTTTATGTAAAAAGGGAGAAGAAAAAAAGGTGAACTGGAGGTATGGTTCTACAGTTTCCAGAAAAAAGGGTCATATAAAGTTGGATTTCCCCTTATCCAAAAATAAGATGAAGGAGAATAAGGAAAGTAGGAAGTAATTAAAAGTATCAACCTTGAGTGCATGTGATGACTTCCAATCTTTATCCAACTAAATTGATGGAAGTACCAAGTTTATTATATCCCATGAAGTGGTAAAATATCCTATTTACTCTTATTATTCATCACTTATTCTTTTTCATGTATCCATCTTGATTGTAAAAATCTCAAATATTCTATAGAATAATTGATAGAGATATTTTTTGAACAAACCAAAAAATTTAAGAAACTCAAAATGTTATAAAATCCTGTTATTAATGAGAAATATAATATTTTTAAATAAAATTGATAAATTTAAAGAGGAAAATGAGAAATCCAGATATTTTATTTTAAAAAAATAAAGTTCAATAAATGAGATTCAATTTATTATATAAAGACAATAATGGTTATTAAAAATGATTTAGATAAAATTAAATGAAAAAAGGGCTTGTCAAAATAATTAAAATAACATTGAAAATTATAAAATATAACCAAAGAACTCGAAATATATCTTTCTGTGTTCACCCAAGGCGAGAAAAAATTTAATTTAATTTTGGGTTCCAAATGTCATGGGAAATAGAATTATGCCTCTAGTTATAATTCAATATCCTCTAAAAATACCATCAATTCCATTTTTTAAGAGGCAGACCTCAAAATAAAGTCTGAAATTATTTTTGAAAAATTGGTCACTTGATTTATGAATGAAATTTTATAGATTACTAACATGGTTTTCCAAAATTGGTCCACCTGTATTCAAATATCTTATCAATAAAACCTCACATCGCTTATGGAAATTAATATCCCAAGAAAATGTGGGTTCCAAAATCCTTGTTGTATAACATTTGTGGACCCAAATTTTGAGTACCAAAAGCATTAGTTTCCTTACTATTTTATAGGAAGCACGTATCAGAAGAAATTACCAAAGAGAAACATGGTATATGGATAACGGGTACTCGAGACAATTATGTGGTTACTTCTTAATTTTTTAAAACCTTTTAAAGTTTAAATTTATAAAATCTTTTATTTCCAATTTGGTTAAACCCCTTACTGTAAAAAATGTGTTTATTAAGGGGGTCTATATTTTTTACATGAATTTCTATAGTCGAAAAATATTTTTTAAAATGAATTTCGAGAATATTGAAAACTTTTTTGTACTTTAAGTAATATTCTTGAGCATACTTTAAATTTAAATTATGTTTTATAACTATATATCATGTTTTTTTAAATTCTGAATATCTTATAATTAACTTTAAAATCTTGAAATATAATTATTGCACTTGAATTTATTGATCTATTTAGATAATTATTTTAATCTTGAATTCAATGTTTTTTAAACTTTTATAAATCATATTTAACTTCAAATATATACCTTTAATAATTTTTATATTAATTTAATGTTTTAATGTTTGTTTTAAAAAAATATTTTCAAGGGTTTTCATCTCTTTGAAAATTCCCAAATTTGATCCTTATTTTAGTATGTTTTATTTTCAATCTTTAACCTTAATTAATTATGTTATTTATTATCTTTATTTTTTTTAGAATATTGAAATAAATGATCTATCCATAAATATTGAGATCATTGATTCAATTATATCTTTTTATTTAAATCTTAAAGTGATTGATCTATTTTGTTAACTCTATCAGGTGAGTTTTATTTTTTTTCTATTTTATTCATTTTACTCTTATTTTTCCTGCCATATTCCTCATAAATACCTTCAAATTATGAATTAATTGAGGGGTATCCTAAACTTCTACAATCTTGGTAAAATATATTGTATACTATAATGTCTTTTTGAAAATTTAATTTCAAAGTACATGGGAATTCGACTTTGGGTTCTTAAAATATATTTTAAAAAGTGATGTTTTTTTGGTATTTGATATTTAATTTTAAAATATTCTCTTGAGTAAAATTTAAATTATGATTTTAATTCTAAAATTTATTGGGATAAAAATATATTTTTATCTTTAAATTGATTCCCTAGGAGACTCTATTTTTTAGAATAAATTATAAGCATGTTAAGATTTAGAAGTTATCCTTTTTTATAATAAATACTAATATGTTTATTTACTCTCAATTTTAAAGGAATTTGTTTAAAATGTTTTAACACATGGAATGTGTGGTTATTAGTTTTCAAAATTTGTTTAAGAAAAATAAATTTTTTCAAGAACTTAAAATTCATTTTCTATTTTTAATTATCTTTATGAGACATTAGGGTTATGAGATGTTTAATACCATTTTTTCTCTCTTATTCTTGGATATAATCTTTTTATGAATGATTTATATTTATTTCTATAGCCTTTTTTTGTGATCTATATGACAATTGAAATGGGGGATAAGGTCATAAAATAAAAGGTATGGTTTCTCTCAAGAATTTTCATAGTTATGTTTTTTTAACCCTAATAGGGGAGATAGTTCTGACATCAAAGGAATGTTTTTAAATTATGAGGAAAAGGTAAGAGTTTCAAATACATATTTACTTATTTAAGTTATTTTGGAAACTAAATGTTTTATGAAATTGAGCTATTCTTTAATTATGAAGACTTTATGATTTTGAATTTTTTAGAATCACAAGGGGGAGTTTTAAAATTTAATTATTGATGAAATATTTTCTAAAATAATTCTTGAAATATATTTATAAATATATTTTTTAAGAATTTAAAATGATTG
Source organism: Viscum album (assembly GCA_963277665.1). Taxonomy (NCBI): domain Eukaryota; kingdom Viridiplantae; phylum Streptophyta; class Magnoliopsida; order Santalales; family Viscaceae; genus Viscum; species Viscum album. Next base: position 533,429,365 of record OY728146.1, read on the forward strand.
GTTGAATTTCATTATGAAATATTGAAATTCCTTTTAGTTATATTCATAATAATTTCATCATTCCTATATTTAATAATTAAATTTCTCAAGTCTCTATGATCATCAAAAAGAGGGAGAATATTGTAGATATAACTCTCTAAATTGTATTTTTTATTCAATATGGATATTTGATAAGGAAAATTGAACATGAATTAAATATATTATTCAATATATGAGGAATGATTTGGAAAAGTATGACATAGGTGGGGCCTAGTTATAAACATACACGCAATGCATCAGTAGTCTCGTGAGATGAATTTGTTTGCCAAATTAGATTGGTTTTTACTAGATATGTTAAACAGTATTTTGAAAGTTCTTAATAGTAACGGTACCATGTACCTAGGAAATATGGAATCCAATAATTAAGAATTTCCCTCATTTAGAATTAGTTATTATTTATCCATGATATTTTTTCATTGAAATTTCTATGTATTCATTCTATTCCAATTTGATTAATTAAATGGCATGTGTTTCAGTTTCACACCTTACTATATTGATTATGCCTTAAACAGTTATTTGAAATGGCTTGTGTTATCAGTTATTTAACTTTTCATGTTGATTATTTTCATAAATTCATTATTTTTTCTATTTTAATTACCCTTATAGAGAATTTGATCTTATCCTTTTTATGTTTTCTTTCCCCATGTTATAAAGAATAAATATTTGAATAAGCTTTTAAGGATGCAATTTATTTCATTTTATTATGTGTCATGTTTTATTTTATATTTCCAAATGTAATATGGGTTTCATGTATATAATATGGATTCAAAAGACTATTAAACTAATCAATCATTTAGGATTTTATTCCTTTAAATCATTAAAATGTAATAAAATAATGCTCTAGCTCAAGGATTCTATGGTTGGGTCATTGTAGTTAGTATCAAAGAATGTTTAATATCAACCTTAGGAACTAGATTTAAAAAAATAGATTATAAAACATAACCCTAGTGTATAATTTGAGGATAAGTATAGAATGATATCCTAGAATTTTGGTAAGGTAGATATTATTTGGGTCTTCCTAGTAATATATCCCTATCTAGAAACTAAAAGTGGATGTGGATCTGGTACATACATACCTAGGGGTAACAACTCTAACAATGTGCATCAGGTCTGGCACATCGTAACTTGGTACACAAAAATGGGCCTTACTCTACACCTGGTATGAAACTCTCAGTGGATATTCTTAGGATTATTCACATTTTCTTTACAAACCATTATGTAGAATTTTACTAGATAATGAAAATGAATGACCTAGATAAAACCTTAGGTTTCATAGATTGAAAATATTTTTTCAATATTAAACATCCTAAAAATGATTATATAGTTTTTCCAATATGATAATTGATGGTCATACTATGGTTTTTTTTGTTTTAGGAAATCCCATATTCTTAAGGATAAACTCTAGACCAAGGAAGGACCTATGTGTAAACAAATAGATGAAGTATTTATGTATTCAGGTTGTATTGAAAACCTTAGTTAAAAGGTTATTTAAGGAAAAATGTTATTTCAAGGATGTCAATCATATTTTTTTTAAAATTATATTAATTTGGTTTTATTAAAGGAAAAACATCATGTTAGGTGAGAACTAATCAAGTCCAATAAGTTCGTGGGACTTGAACCCATGATCGAAAAATGATTAGGGTTTCACACCTACCACTGGCCTATGAGATGTCCCATTTAATGGGTAATTTTTTTTAGTTAAACAATTTGATGAATAAATATTAATGATGAACCAGTAGTGTTACTTTTAGGTCCAGCGATTAATTTATTAACCATATTGATTTTTTAAAATATTTAGAGACAAGAAGTTATACTTGTCACTCTTTTATGAGACTTACGATCCATTAAATGTGTATTTTAGAGCTTCAGGCATCAAAGTTAATTTTTGGATATCCATTTCATGATGTAGTGGATAAATTGAAAATTGATTGAAGCATAACTAAAGGATGAAATTGTGTTTATATAAATATATAAATTAAGTTTATTTGCTTATATTCTTGTTTAACAAAATAATTCCTCAACATTAGAAAATGTATCTTAAAATAAAAAGGTTGTCTAAATACCTTAATTTTTGTTGAACTAATGGTATTTTAAATAATCATATATTTATGGATTTGAGACCCTCAAATTTACATTTATAATTAACTTGTTTGTGATTGATGACCTCTATCACTCCCTATAAATATTTACACTTTTCCTCCATGTACATATCTATACTTTCCACTAATGTTCTCATACTTAGAGACCTAGTTATATGTTAGTCCACATGACCTTTGTATTTTCAATTATCTCTCTTATAGATGATTTTTTATGAACCCTTATCATGATGTGGGATTTAAAAATAGGAAATATCAAAAAAAAAAAATTATTACCAAGGTCAAGTTTAAATTGTGAGGACATAATTTAATGATTATGGGGTTAACAAAATATTATAAGACATAAAATGGTCATGAAATTAGAGGTTATTAATAGTATTAAATATATTATGAAAATATATGTCTTATAAAAATATCAAATGAACTCATAGGTTACAAATTAATTAGAATTCAGTATAAAAACTAATTGAATATAAAGAAAACGTTTTTATTCCCAAAAAAGTGTTTTATCCTAATAAATTAAATTAATTAAAATTAATGAATGATATTAATGAAATATATATGTTATATATTTACTAAAATATTTTTTATATTAATTAAATAGATTTTATATGCATAGCATAAGAATAAATCATGTTTAATGCTTAAAATGGTATTTTTCTAAAAAGGTGCTTTTAACTCCTTTTAATGGTGAAACTATTTTAATTCAATTTTTTTGAACTTTTATAAATTTATTATGACAAAATAAACTTAATTTATTAAATATAAAAATAAATTTGAGATTAAGGTGATTTTTTGGTATTTTTCTATGAGGTTTCATTTTTTGATGAATATTGAAAAATACTAAATTTTAATTCAAAACTATTTCTTTATCTAATTAATTTAAAGGATTAAATTATAATTTAATTGGTTTTAAAGTTTAATTAAACAAATTTTACAAAAATTAATCCAATTTTATTTATTTTAATTAACATCACATTGAAATTTAATATAAAAACATAGGAAACTTTTGAATATTTTACTTTAAAACCACACTTTATCATCCCGTCTATGGGATTAAATTAAAATTAATTTCTGCCACTTATGTAATTGAAATTTGAAAAAATGGATTATATATTTGGAATCATAATAATTTATATGGTCTAATAATTTCAATTTAGTTTTTTTATAAAAAATATTAGTGAATGTGATTAAAATTAATGACAGCAATTAAGAGAAAAATTAGCTTAACAAAGGACTAAACCTTAAACATAGGGTCCAAAATGAACTAGAAAACTGTAAATAATCCATTTTATATCAAAATTTAGACCCTATAATCCATTTTATATAATTTGGTTCATTATTGTGTCCACTCTCCATAGGAACAACATGGGTGTACTTCCCCTTTAAAAAAATTACAAGAATGTCACACCTAATCCACTATAAAAGGTACTCAGCCCTATCTCTTCCTCACAACTCTCAAGAAATATTGTTTAGATATATATATTACCAAATAGTTCCTAAAAATACCCCCCAACATTTTATAATCCTCCATTTTTTATAAATTCATTCATTGAAGCCCTTTGTTGCAAACCAAAAGGAGTTACCCAAAAAAGAGGTAACATCCTTCCATATGCTCTTTTGTTTTATTTTCATTCTACACCACTTAAAATATTATTATTACTTTCTTGTAAAATAAAAATATTATCCAAAATATATTGATATGTTTTTATTCCAATTGTTCTAACTACACTTGAACACACTTACATCAAATGGGTAATGAACATACTGTTTATGTGTGCAGTGAACTATTGCCTCGCAAAACAGTGTCATTCATTTTTTCTTTAACACCTCTCATGGATGAGAATTATAATGGAACAAAATACTTATATATGATTTATTGAATATATATAATATATATAATTTATTTTTTTCTTTATTTCTTATAGAACATACCTTTATTCTTTCTGTTTTGTGGGAATATGATAACATCATTTGTGGAAATGTGGACTACCACCCCCTCAAAAAGATGTGATTCATTCACACTATACATGGAACATATAAATGGTGATTTTATTTAATATATGTGACACATATGAAATAAATATAACAAATTAATTATAATATACATTTATATAATTTAATTTTCATTATTTTAATATGATAAATAAATGAAAGTAGTGTTCATGCATATGCACGACCTACAATCTCCATTAACAGAGCATTTCATTTATTATCTCTAAATATTATAGATTATTATAAATAAAAATATAATGAATATTTATGATAACTAAATAATTTTTCAAATTATTTAGATGATGAAATCATGATCTAAATAATAGGAACAATAATTAACAAGTCAAAACATACTCAAAGAACTTTGAAATTAACACCTGAAATAGTGAAAATATTAAAAGATTGTTAAAATATGGGTAATAAGATATTATAAAAAGTTAATATGAGATATTATTAATATGAGTATATTTATTTTATAATTTTTTAATATATTTTATACCACTATATAGGATTTGAAATACCACACAATAAAAAAGTAAGGATAAGGTAATGGATGTTCATCTCACTTTTTACATATCTGAGATAAATGTAATATTCATCACTTACTTATTTTTTGTGGCGTAACAACTACCCATTTTGATATTTTATATCATGGATACTTTTATATTAATTGTATTAAAAACATTAATTTAATTTTATTTCTTTATGGGGATTATTATTCAATTTTTTCAAAGTGGTATGAGACACTTTGGAATGTTTAAAGATTATTTTCCTCTAGAATATATTTAATGATTACCTTTTCCATCTCACTTTCTGTTGTGATTGTTAACTTTCTCTTGAAACAATCACTTTATTTATGATAATTTTTATGGTACATTAATTTTTTCTTAAATATCCATATTATCATTCAATGGATATTATTATTTCCTAAACTGTATACCATTTTGCATTCAATGTTTAATTTGACAGTTATTTGATTAACTATGGAATTATTGATAAATCTGTATCTTTTATTCAATATAGATATTTGATAAGGAACATTATACATTAATTAAATTTATTATTAAATATATGATGAATTATTTGTATTGGTATGACATGGGTGGGGCCCAGTTATAGATATCCCCTTAATAAATCGATAGTCTCATGAGATAAATTAGTTGAAAAAATTCGATTAGTTTTCACCTGATATGAAAAATCATCTTGTGAAAGGTCTTGATGGTAAATTTAACATGTACCTATGAAATATGGAATCCAATAATTAATAATTTCCCTCATTTATATTTAGTTATTATTTATCTGTCATATTTTAGATTGACGTATCTATAGATGCATTATATTCTCAGTTTATCGATTAAATAGAATGTCTTTCAGTTTCTTACCTTTCCATATTGATTATGTCTTATAAAGTTATTTTAAATGGAATGTTTTATCACATATTTTACTATAAATTTGTATTACTCTTATCAATTCATTATTATTTCCATTTTACTTACCCTTACTAATAATTTGAACTCACTCTTATTATATTTTCTTTCCCTGGGGTATGAAGAAGAAATATTTGAATATGCTTTCAAGGATACAGTTTATTTTATTTTATAATTTATCATACTTTATTTTATATTTAAAAATATAGTAAGGATATCATATATGTAATATGGATTTAAAAGACGGCTAAAATGGTCATTCCTTTGGGATTTGATTCTTTTAAATCATCTCAATGTAGTAAAATAATGCTTCAGCTTCGGGCTTCTAGGGTTGGGTCATCACATAGCACCAAGAATAGATTCTCAAAATGTATGGTAGCATAGATAAAAATTTAAAACATACATGCAAATAATATCATCATGGGATTAATTTATTAACACATATACATGTGATCATCATCAAACATGTCCAAACAAGATACAACAATACTCACGAAATCAAGCATCATAAATAGGCCTCAGGCTACAACCACACCCACATGTGATCAAAATCAATAACATTTATCAAGATATGACAAAAAATAATTATACCAAGGAAAACATGTATATAAGAGATCCCAAAATAGTAGGAAACTTCCAACCCAAAATTATTGATGAATAACTTCAAGGTTCATCAAAAAAATCATCACCTAAATTTCATTCACATATTAGTCTGTTCCAACCACTTACCAAGGATTCCTAGGACCTATTACATTAATTTTATTTCCAAAAATAAAAAAACCACATGAAATAATTGTTTATATATACTAGATAATATACAATAAACATGATAAATTCTTATTATTATTCTTTAAAAATATAGATTATTATCATCTAATAAAAATATTTATCACTTCTTCTAAAAGATTTAAAAGGAAAACTCACAAACTATTTATGAAATAAGGATAAAAAAACATATATTCCTACCTAGAATAATATTCCCTTGATAATTTTTTCTCTTAATAATATAAGAGAGAGGGTGTGGGCCCTACCATGACTTGAACTTGGAAGAATTCTTATTGTTCAGAGAAGGCTTCAGTAACCTTGAACTAGAGGATTCTTGGACTTACCAAACTTATGAGAATACCCAAAAACCAAAATCATCATGGTTTAAATATTTTCAAGAAATTAAACTATTTATAGGTCCATGGTATTAAGAACCAAAAATTAAATCCAGCATTTAATTATTATTTTAATCATTTATTAATTGTGTAGTGTTTAAAGTATTCTATAAATATGATTTAAAATTTTAAACATGTCAAAGAATTAATTATCATGATTTTTGGAATTAAAAATAATAAAAATGTGTTATTAGATTAAACTAGGTAATAACAAATTTAAAAAATATTTTTAAAATATTTTTTCCAAAAAGGATACTACATTAGGGTAAAATGGTTTTATCATTACCAAAATCAAATAAATTGCTTAGGGTTAATGTTTTTACCCATATATAGGTCTTAAACCCATACTTACTCTTACACTGATCTAGATTACCATTATGCATTATTCAAAAAGTTTTTCCTACCTTTATGGAGTGCCTACAAAACCCTTTCACAGTCTTTAAAACCTCTGATATACCCTTATAAGTTGATTTTTTACCCTTTTGTAACCCTTTAAAAATATAGGTTACTATTATGTAACACCCAAAAGACCTTCTATGTATAGGTAGAAGACTTTTTATCTTTATGTAGGTCATAGGAAAACATTAGGGTAAAAAGAATGTTATAAATTATTAATTTTCTAGAAAAAGTACCTAAAAAATATAAACAAAATAGAGTTTTAAGAACATTTAAATATTTATAATGTTACAGAAATAATCAATAATGAATCCCAAGATAGATAACCACTTAAATCTAGCCTATATCTAATATTTATTCTTCTTCCATCGATAATTCAACTTATATAATTTATTAAGATGGCCTAAGAGGAAACACCAAATTCATGTCTTCAAATATCTTAAACAAGAGAGCTTAGAGTTCAATAGTGTCCAATACTAGAAACACATGAGAGATATATTATTCTTATGACAAGAGGAATGGTTTAAAGAACTCTGAACTTCATCAACCAAAATACCCATATAAAGACATTCTCAAATTTAATTTGATTCCACTATTAAATCCTTATATACTACCACCTTATAAGAAGTGCGGTCAGAATAAAATTCAAAAGTTATAAGGTATAATAAAAGACCTCCCTTAAAAAATTGATCTTATATAGAGTCATATGTGACCAAATCATTGGAGAAGAATACTAACTCCAATAAACAATCAGAATACTCCTTCACCGCTCACTCACCCTAATTAAGACTCATAAATTTTATGGATTTTTATACCTTCAAATTCTAAAGATAATGAAACTAAATAAATATGGTTTTTAAGAATAATTAGGACATTAATTAATGCAACTATGGTTGGACAACGGTCTCCCGCCACACTTGGCACGATAATCTAAACAAGCCCATGAAGACTTTCACTTTCAAGGATTTAGGGGTGTTTAGAGATTTGAATATTCCCTTAATCCTCTCTAACCACTACATTTCATCCATTTAATCTTACTCACCATGGTAAAATGGTGGAAAATAATTTAAAAAATCCTAGTATGGGGTTAAAGAGTAGATAAGAACCTACCTTGACCACTCAGTTCTGATTTCGGGTAATGAAAACAATTAGAATGGCCATTCAAAATTATTGAGAGGAATCATCCCTTAAGATAGAGTTTCTATATTCCACCAATAAATTTCTATTAGGAACACTATAAATAACATAATATATAAACACAATCAATATATAATCCACACTTTAAATCAAAAAATTCCAATATAAATCAATGGAACAAATCCCAATTTCAAAATTCACCAAAAAATCAAATTTACAAACACTATAAAAACATATTATTTTAAATCACAAGAATAAGATAAAGAGTTTAAAAACTAATTTTATAAAATCAATGAATACATTGAAAAAATTAAACCTCATTGAAAAGTCAGGAAAAATTCATTTCACAAATCTACCATAATTTTATAATCCAAATCCATTCCAACCTCCCAACTTAGGAATTAAAAATAGATGTATAAAATAAACTTTTATATAAAAAAACTTACAATATTTCATTATGTAATTATAAAATTTTGAAAAAAATTGTGAAAACCAATATAATTTTACAGATAAACACTTAAAAATTTATTTAAAATAAGATAGAATCGTGAAATTCACTTTTTTTACTTGAAAATAAATTCTATAATAAAAAATAAATAAACATAACACAATCTAGAAACATCAATATGCTATAAAATCCCCATTAATTCATCTAAAATATTAAAGAGTTACTTAGGATTAATTCAATGATTAAAATTGGTTAAAATGAAAAAATTTCAGGGGTTTCCAGATGGTTCGTGGTTTTTACGCATAGCTTGGAATATCTTGTTCCAACCATTCAACTATGATTGGATGGTGTCTATGCCCATATACATGGGTTTTCATGGATTTCCAGATCATGTACTAACCATGTTCACCTGGTTTCTCCTCTATTTCCACCCTAAAACTAAATAAAACTAAAAAAACACAAAAACATCAATAAAGATCAAAACACCATCAATCTATACCAAGATACATTAAAATAGCCAAAAATTAAATTCTAAATCAATACATACTTCTTGAATACCCATGAAAACTCAAATTTCTTCATGAAAATTAGTGATAAAACATATACTCATAACCTACCTCTTGGGTTTTTGGAAATCATATTTCTATCTATAAAACTCCCTAAGTAATAAGAGATCTCTGACACACTTTTTTAATGAACTAGTCTCGGATAACCTATCATTTCACCCAATTAAAACTATCACAAGACACAAAGTGTATTACTAATCACCTGGAACTGATGACAAGCACCATGGTGTAAAAATAAAACAATTTGGGAATGGTTTTTACCTCTAATAAATACAAATAAGAAGTATAATCTAACTGATGATCCTTAATGGCGTGTCCATACATTGTAATTATATGAATATGATATATAGATCCATAATTAAATAATCAACCAAACATGGAATAAATAATATAAAAAAACCCCATCTTTATAAATATACAACATCATGGAGAGTACATAATAAGTAATGGGATAAATAGAAAGTAAAATTCAAATATATCTATCTAAAATGGATGATACAAATTTTCCCAAAATTAACCTTAAACCTAAATAATATAAAAATCACCTCCTTATTACCCAAGGTGTAAATTCCCTGGCCCCAATAACCCAAATCTAGTGGCTTACTTAACTATATTAGTATAATGAATAAATAAGTCGCATCCCGAAGTGCTGAATAGTTTAGTATCTTTGGAAAACTAGATACATATATAAGTTTTACATTACAACTTGAATGAAAAAACAACAACATAAAAACTCCATTTGAAACATCCATAAACTCTAAGATTATTCCCTCATGCAATTCATAATATACATCTTCACATCTTGGGGAAAATTAAAACATATGGAAGGGGGTGAGATCATATGTTAAGTAAGGGTAAGTAATACAGTAGAAGTTATCATGGACATAATAAGGCATGGTGAATAACTAAAAAACATGACATTGAAACACAATCTTGAGAAAAATAATACAAGAATAAAAGCTAAATTAATAATTACATATAAATAATCACATAATAATGAAACTTATACATGGATATTCTAATAGTCAAATAATCTCATGGAATATCAATTACTAGTATCATAATGAGGGAATGTATAATTTCATACATCATAAACATAACATCAAGGACTCAGCCAAAAAGTAAACATAAATGGGTAAGGCCTCAGCCAAAACCTAGTCTAGTTTGTCTCATCAGAACTAATGATACATATAGGGGCTATAGATATCCACATTCATCACTTAATAAGTCCAATACGTTCCTCATATGAAATGGGTGAAACATAAACATCATAAAAAATCATATTGAAATACTAGCATACCAAATGTGAATATTTTAACATTAAACCAGGAATGATATCAAATAGAACATCAACAATCAAACTGATCATAAATCATTCAAAAAAATATGCTATATGTAATCATAATAGATAAAACTAAAGAAAGTACAATATTCAGCAAAGGATGTTGACATAGATGAATATACCATTGAAAATTTATTGAGGAAAATAATCATTAAACATTACAATGTGTCCCATACCACTTTGAAACATTTAAATCGTAATACATATGAAGTAATCATTAAATTAAAATTAAAATATCTTGATAATAATAATACTAACAATATTATATATCAAAGTACAATGCATACACCACACATAATGAATAATGGTGAACAAGGTGAGTAAAATAATATTTAAACATTCCAATGCGTCCCATAACACTTTAAAACATTTAAATAATAATCCCTATGAAATAATGATTAAATTAAACATAGAATATCATGATAATAATAATACTTTTGATATGATATATCAAAGGATATTACATATACCATACATAAGGAATAAGTGTTGAACAAGGTAAAAAACAATCTTTAAACATTCCAATGTGTCTCATACAACTTTGAAACATTTAAATAATAATACTTATGGAAGAATTACTAAATGAAACATATAATATGATGAGAATAATAATAATCATGATATGGTATGTAAAAGGTAAGTACATAAACCACACACACAAGTAATAAGTGGTGAACAAGGAATATATCTCATAGAAGTAAAAGTGAGATGAGAAAACCATTTTTTACTTTGGTAAGAAGATTTCTTTTGCAAATCATTTTCATTTGTCATAAAATATTATTTTAATCATTTATATACCAAAAAATAAAAGGTAAGGACAATTAGATTATATTTCAGGCATAAATTATGTCCCACTTAATTGAAATCATGTAAAAAGAGTTTTTAGAAAACATTAGAGATAAAACATTTTAGTGTGGTTTAAAAAATATTAAAGAGAATATAAAGTGGAAAGGCATGTTTGTTTTTATAAAACCAGAAATTAAACAATAAATTTTTTCATGATAAATTTATTATGTTTATAAAAATAATTATGGCTTAAAATAGGTTATAGAGTGCACTTGAAAATTGGTAAGAAATCTGGAAGTTCCCTTTAATTGGGCTTGCTTATCAAAAAAAATTAAGATGAGAACCTAATTATAACATGTATTTCCCTATAAAATAAATATGAAATAATTTTTATAGATTATTTTGGAACATAAAAACATAATTTATATAAATTAAATAAAAATAAAGAAGAATTATATTGGGGTAATTAGAGAGAAAAAACAACCTGAATAAAAAATGGAGGTTTAGGGAAAATCCCTTACCAATTTGTAATCAATGGATTTGTATGCCACATGAAAGTAATAGTCATAAAATAAAAAATTTAATACCATGAAGATAAATATATTCATGATATTATAAATCAAATGGAACTATACATACACCACAAACAATAAATAGTGGTGAATAATTCACATCTCATAGAAATAAAGGTGAGATGAGAAAACCCTTACCATATGTTCGAATGTGTTTTGAAAATGGTCTTAATGTTCTCAATAATCAGATTAAAACCATTAATTAATTAATAAATAACATTTTATAAATTTATTTGGTTTATTTTAATTTTATTAATTTCATTTATGGACTTTTTGATGAGTTATAAAAAACAATTTTATCATTCGGGAGCGTTCGTTTCCTTGGTTTTCATGATTGGTTTACTTATATATATGTATGAAAGATCATGTGAAATGGAAATGGATATACCAAATTAAAAATATTTATTACTAATGAAAATATATAATATTTAATATTCCTATATATTATTTTGTTTCTGGATATGAGGGTGATTCATTAGGTATAACTTTAATGATAAACATTTAGATAATTTTGGCGGTTTTCGATCGTCACGAACTAGTTTTGTCTAATTAATTAATATCATGTATATATACTGGTTTCAGAATAATAAATAACTTATAATATTTATAATAAAATATGTTTTAATCGTAATTATGGTTTTATAACCACACTTGAGGTAATGGAAAATGAAGTCACAACATCCATGATGGCGGTAATTCAGTACATAACAGATGATGTTTTCATTTTTAGAATAAAAGAGGGAGGAGAAAGGGTTTGGTGATAAATTTTACACTAACATAATAACATTAAATTATATATAAGATAATGTAGTTATCTTTCATGTTTTTATAGAACAGGTAAGGATATAATAAAAATAAAATAAATTATAATAAATTGAAAGAGAATGAAAAATGATTTACCTATTGAATTCTTCCCCTTGAGAACCTCCTTAAAAAACATTGAAATTGTCTTTTGTTGAGAACAGAAAGACCAGAACGTCAGGTATATGTTTGGTAGAGTAAATGGGAATAATATAAGAAGTATTAAATACTTTAAAGGTGTGAGGAGAAGATTTGGTGAGGGGTGGTATTTATAGTGGAAGAGAGGGGTGTTTTGGATTATTTAATTCATTTGTGTATTATTTTGGATAAATACTACCAATAGTGATGAATTTTGTGACTAAATATAGTGACTAGTGCATGTTATTTCGAAAAAATGGTAGTTACATCATCATGACTCAAGGAATAATGTAGTTTTCTTATAATGTATATATATTGTAAATTACTGTATTTCACTATTAACAAAAAATTCAATTATTTCAGAAAAATCCCAAAAATTCACAATAACAATTTTTGGACATGTAGAATTCAAAAATGAACTCCATTTTTTGAAAATAATTTTCTAAACATGTGAAATTTAATTTTTAAATAAAACCATTACATAGTTGAAAAATACTGATTTTGAAATTTTAACTAGTTTTATGATACTTTCAAAAATTGATTAAGTCCTCATATGATTATTTTATAATCTCAAGACAAAAAAATATAAAATTTTTAATCTATTTTAGGAAAAAAATTCTTTTAAATCGTTATATTAATTATATAATTTCAAATAAATAATTATTTTTTACAAAAATACCAACACTTAATTTATGCTTTTTAAAACTTTTGTTTACTTATTCCATGATATAAATATACCATATTTTCATTTATAAGATAATTTTTTTTTACTTTCATGGGTGATGTTACTATTCTATTGGTCATATTACTATTCATAATGGTCACATTATTATTCCAACCATCATATAAATATTCTTCAACAACGCAAGTTATCAGAAAAATACATAAAATTTAACCAAAGTAAATTTTGATATTATTATTTCAAAAATAATGTTTATTTTCTAAAATATAATTTATAAAAGTGTAAAAATTTATTTTTAAAACATGTGTGCCATTAGATGTTGGTAAAACTGCCTTTAAAAAAATATAGCCTTCTGATACCTAAAATTGTATTAATTATTATCTTATTCCTATAAAATAATTTGGATGAATGTAAAAACATTTTATTAAATATATAATTTATATAAATTTTATAATTTGTTTTATACTATTCATTCTCTCCAATTTTACTACTATGTTATAATTGTCATTTTAAAATAATTATATTTAATTGTATATCATTATTCATTTAAGCTTGGTGTTGTGGGAAACCTATGTTGTCAAAGAAATTAAGTTTAAAGTGATGCATACCATAAAATATTAGGGTATTACATTTTACCCTCCTTCAATAAGTTTCATCCTCATAATTTGGAATTCTACTTTAAAAATAAATGGTTGATACTTTAAAATTCCTATGTGGGAAATCCATATCATAAATAGGGTTAATAAAATTTTCTCTTAATAAGAGGGAAAGGGAAAAGAGATGGTCACCTCAATACTAGGATTTATGGGGAATGTGATAATATAACCATGAAAAAGTACACTAACTATCATGTTTTTTTGGAGGGTGATAGAAAGCATGGTCATTATAAAGTGAACCATCACAAAACCATAAATTTGTGATCATTTAAAAGGCAATTGATTTCTCTGAAAGAAGAGTAAACAAATACCATTTTTATTTTCAAATATTTTTCATAGAGTTGAGGGATTCTTTTAATATTCATATAAGATCTTGAAAAAATAAAATTACTTAATTACTTTTCATTTCATAAGAATAATCATATCTTTCAGTTCTGCTTCAATCTATTTTCATTTAATTCCTTATACCTTAAAATGAATATTCAAGATGATTTTTTCACACCTTAAAAACTTGAATCAACTTCTATATATCACACAATCCATAAATTTATAATTATATATTCCTTATTTCTTTATACATTAACCATAAATATAATTTTTAGGATAATATAATATAATTCCCCCCAAAAATAGGCCTTTATATGTTGAAAATAACTTTAGTCACCAAAATTCAATTATAATACCCAAATTTCAACATAGTTCATTCAGAAAATAACCATCCTTCCTAAAAATATTATATACTATTATTGAAACCCAAAAGTAAGAAGGATTTGATCACATAGTATTTCAAATAACATTAATCAATATTATTGTCTCATACCAAAAATCTAATTTCCTAAATAACTTTATCTCCAAGATATGCTAATCATTTCCATAAATAACCTAAATCATTATACGTTTACAATAAAATCATATTTATATCAAAAAAGAAATTCAACTTTTATTCCTTAAAATATTCAGTATCTACCAAAATAACATTAATCAATCAATGAGGACTTCATGTGGGATAGTGGTAGGGGTTTCACCCTTGTCACCCTTTAGTTGTGGTATCCAAACCTACGACCTTTTCAGATGCGATGTGTGGTCACTCATCCTATGGGTTTTTCTTTTTCTAAAACTATATTAACATACCTTCCAAATTAAATATGATGGAAATACTTGAAATAAGGTGAATCACTATGCAGCCTTTTAACTAAGGTTTTCAATACAACCCCAATACTTAAATACTTTATCCATTTATTTCCACATAGGTTCTACCTTGGTATAGATTTTATTCTATAGAATAGGGAATTAACTTGGTTAATTACTTGGATCCCTATATTTAAGGAAATGAACTATAAATGGATTATTAGTATATTTTTTATTTCTTTCCATAAAACTCTTCATTTTTTTCTTGGAAATTCGTTGCTTTATGTCCTTCTTTTGCACAAATAAAGCATTTATCCATTATATTAAGAAACTTTCCTAGATTTATTTGACAATATTTATTTCGTGATGGAAATAAATCCCTCTTTAATCCATGATCTCCACCACTAGAGCTCTTAGAAAACTCTATTATTCTCTTGTTTAGTGAGTTCAGGAGTTAGTTAAGGTATATGTTGTTAATCATATTTCATGAAAACTGATTAATAATCAATATAATATATTTCACTCTCATTAATAACCCATTTTGTTTCTTATTTATACCAACTTTTCCATCAGTTTCAATGTTGACATGACTCCCTTGATTTCATTCCATGAACTAAAACCAGAAATAATAGTTTGAGTAGAAATAATCACAATGAGAAAATCGTATACTCATTTATAAAATATCATGATACCGTATTTTTAATCTAGAACAACTCAGGTTTAAGATAGGTTATATATTAAAATACTTTTAATGGTTTGTAAATAAATTGTGAATTATCCTATGTATATCCCCAGGGAGTTTCAAACTAGGTGTACAGAAAGGCTCATTGTTGTGTACCAGGTTACACCGAGTCAGGCCTGACACACCTTTTCGGTGGTGTTTCCTATAGGAAAATATATACTAGAACCACATCCACTTTAGTATCTAGATAGGTATATATTTATAGGATGACCCACATAATCTCTACTTTACCATAATTATAGGATTTTCTTCTATGTTTATCCTTAAAGTCTATCTTATGGTCATGTTCCCTACCTTATGTTTTATAAATATACTTTCCAAAGTTTCTACTAAAGTTCATTTGATATGATCTAAAAATACCCCAACCCTAGTATCCTGGATCCAATTCCTCACTTAATTAAATTAGTATAATGAACAATGAAGATATATCCTAAAGGACTAAATAGTTGATTATCTTTGGAAAACCGGATACATACATAAGTTTTATATTACAACTTGAAAGAAAAAACAATATAAAAACTCTATTGAAAACATCTATAAACTCTTATATTATCCCATCATGTTATTCATAATATACATCTTCATATATTGGGGAGAAATAAAACATAAGATATGGGGTGATCTCAGATGCTCAGTAAGGGTAAGAAATACAAAGGAAGCTATCCCGAACATAATAGGGCAAGGTGAATAACAAAAATACATGCCATTGAAACATAATATTTAGAATCATATGGAAGGAATAAAATATGAATAAATAATTACATATAAATAATAATAAGAGAATGAAACTTACCCATGTATATTATACTAGTCTAATAATCATATATAATTTCAATTACCAGTATCATAACGAGGTACTGCATAATACCAGACATTATAAACATACTATCAAGGCCTCAGCCAATAAGTCTACATAAATGGGAAAGGAATTAGCCAAAAACTAGTCTAGTTTGTATCATGAGACCTATAGATGCATATAGGGTCTATAAAAATCCCCTCCCATAAATTACTATGTCCAATACATTCCTCATATAAAAAGGGTTAAACTAAAACAACATGAACATTCTTATTGAAAAACTAATATACAAAATGTGAATACTTTAACCATAAACCATGAATTGTATAAAATTGAACATACATAGTAAAACTAATAATAAAACCATAAAAACATATGGGGGATGGTATCATAAGTGATAAAACTCAATGAAGTACAATATTCAACAAATAATGTTTACCTAGATAAATATACCATTGAAAAATTCTTTAGGAAAATAATCTTTAAACATTCTAATGTGTCTTATACCACTTTGAAACATTTAAATCATAATCCATAAAAAAGAATAATTAAATGAACTTATAATATCAGGATAATAATTAAACTCATGATTTTATATATCAAAGTATAGTATATACACCACACATAAGGAATATGTAGTGAACAAGGTAAGGAAAATAATCCTTAAACATTCCAATATTTTCCATACCATTTTGAAACATGGAAATCATAATCCCTATGAAGGAATCATTAAATTAAACTTAAAATATCATGATAATAAGAAGAATCATGATATTATATATCAACGTACAGTACATAAACCACACTCAAGGAATAAGTGGTGAACAAAGAGTAGAAAATAATCTTTAAACATTCCAATAGGTCGCATACCACTTTAAAATATTTAAATCATAATCCTTAGGAAGTAATTATTAAATGAAACTTAGAATATCATGAAAATAATAAGACTAGTGATATGATATATCAAAGGAAAGTATATACACCACACACACTAGAAATAAGTGTTGAATAAGGTGTATATCTCACAAAAGTAAAAGTGAGACAAGAAAAACCCTTTTTGCTTTGGAAATAATAGTTATTTTGGAAAATATTTTGTATTTATCATAAAATAAGATTATAAACATGTATATAACAAAAATTAAAATCTAAGGGCAATTATATTATATTTTAAGTATAAATTATTTCCTATTGAAGTGAAATCATGTAAAAATAGTTTTTAAGAAACTTTAGAAATAAAACATTTTAGTGGAGTTTAAGGAAATATTAAAGAGAATTTAAAGCGGAAAGACATGTTTATTTTCAAAAAACCAGAAATTAAGAAAGATAGTTTTTAATGATAAATTTTTTGATTTTATAAAAATAATTATGTCTTAGAATATATTATAGATTGTAATTTAAAATGGGTAATAAATTAGGAAGTTCCCTTTAATTGGGCTTGCTTACTGGGAAAAATTGAGAAGGAAACCTTATTAAAAAATGTATTTCCCCATAAAATAAAAATAAAATTATATTTATACATGATTTTAGAAGATATAAATGGAATTTATAATAAGTAAATAAAAATAAAAGAGAATTACATTGGGGTAAAGAGAGAGAAAGCGTAACCCAAATGAAAAATAGAGGTTCTGGGAGAATCCATTACCACTTTGTAATTAATCAAATCATATGTCCCATAAAATTAATAACCATAAAATGAAACACTTAATACCATAAAGATAAATATATTCATGATATTATACATAAAATGGTAGTATACATACAACACACAAAATAAATTGTGGTAAATAAGGAATATCTCATAGAAATAAAGGTGAGATGAGAAAATCATTACCTTATGTATGAATGTGTTCTGCACATGATCAAAATGCTCTAGATAATCAGATTAAATAAATTAATTAATTAATTTAGAACCTTTTATAAATTTATTTTATTTATTATAATTTTATAAAGTTAATTTATGCCCTTTTTTGATGAGTTATAAAATACAATTTTATCATTCGGTGGCATTTGTTTCCATGGTTTTCATGATTGGTTTACTTGTATATATGTAGGAAAGATAATGTAAAATTGAGATGGATATCCAGAATTGAAGTTATATGTTATTAATGAACATACAAAATATTTAATTTTATTATATATTATTCTATTTCCATATATGAGTTTGATTCATTAGATATACCTTTAATGATAAATATTTATATTATTTTTGGAAGTTTTTCAATCATCATGAACTAGTTTTGTCTGATTAATTAATATCATGTTTATATACTAGTTCCAGAACAATAAATAATTTATAATATATATGATAAAATATTTTTTAACCATTATTATGGTTTTATAACCATCCTTGAAGGTGGTAATGGAATATGAAGTCACATCATCCATGATGACAGTAAATCGACACATCACATACGATTTTTTCATTTTTTGAATAAAATAGGGAGGAGAAATGGTTTGATGATTTATCTTCAATTAACATAATAAAATTATATTATATATAATATAATGGATTTATGATTCTTGTTTTGATATATTATTAAAGGACAGAATAAGAATAAAATAAATTAAAATAAATTGAAAGAGAATGAGAAAGGATTTAGCTCTAGAATTTTTCCCCTTGAGAACCTCTTAAGGAACTTTGAAATGGTCTTTTGGTGAGGAAAGAAAGACTATAACTTGGGGGAGAGGTTTGGGAGAGGAAATGGAAATAATATAAGAAATATTCAAGGTTTTGGAGGTGTGATGAGAAGAGGTGGTGAGGGGTGGTATTTATAGTGGAGAGAGGGGTGTTTTTTGATTATTTGATTCATTTGCTTATTATTTTGGCTCAAGACTATCAATAGTGATGAATCTTGTGACTAAATATAGTAATCAGTGAATGTGATTTTGAATATTTTTTCTTATATCATTAATTATCGAAGGATTAGTTTATTTATCATATAATGTATATTTTTTTTTGTAAATTACAGTATTTCACTATTCACCAAAAAATTCAACTATTTCTAAAAAATAAAAAATATTCACCATAACCATTTTTAGACATTTATATCTAAAAAATTAACTCCATTTATTGAAAATAATTTTCTAAATATGAAAAATTTATTTTTTAAATAAAATCATTATTTACTCAAAAAAACTATTTTTAAAATTTTTACTGATTTTATAACACTTTAAAAAATTGATTAATGCATCATAATATTATTTTATAATAATAGGATAAAAAAATATAAATTTATGAATATAATTTATGAAAATAAATTTCTTTTAAATCAATAAATTAATTATAAAATTGAAAATAAATATTTATGTTTTACAAAAATACCAACACTTAATTTATCATTTTTAAAACATTTGTTTACATATTCCATGATATAAATATACCATATTTTCATTTATAAGATTACAAAATTTTACTTATACTTTCATGGGTGAAGTTAATATTTTACTGGCCATATTACTATTCATAATATTCTTATTATTATTCCAACAGTCACATTACTATTCGTTAAAAATGAAAGTTATCATAAAAATACCAAAGAATTAACTAAAGTAAATTTTGATATTACACTTTCAAAAATAATATTTATTTTGAAAAATATAATTTATAAAATTTTCAAAAATTTACTTTTAAAATAAGTGCACTATTAGAAGGTTGTAAAACTACCCTTATAAAAATATATCCTTTAGTGCGTAAAATTAGATTCATTCTTATCTAATTTTTATAAAATATTTTAGATTAATGTAAATTTTTTTTATTAAATATATAATATATATAAATTTCATAATTTGGTTAATACTATTTATTATTTCCAATTTAATTGCTATGTTGTAATAACCATTTTGAAATAATGATATTTAATTATATATCATTGTTCATTTAGGCTTGGTGTTGTGTGAAACCTATGTTGTCGAAGAAATTAAATTTAAAAAGAGACATACCATAAAATCTTAGGGTGTTACACATGGTACCCACCACATTCTAATATCTCTATCAGTGTACCAACAAAAATATCATCTAGTAATAGATTACAACTTAGCCACCAACATGAAAATATAAGATCTATATATACAGGAAGGTGTTTATATAAGCTTTGAACTAAACATTCCCATTAAAATTTTACATGAGCGTAAATAAAATAAATTTTATAAAATGTTTTATAAATTATAGTTTTAAAAATATTTAGAAATTATGTTTTCACATATAAAAGTTTAAAGATAAAATTAAACATTATTTAATCGCAAAGAGAAAAAATCACTCCCTTTCAAATCCATGAGGTAACACTTTTTTATATAAAAATGAAAGCACCTTCAAGCTTAAAATTATGAGTTTAAACCATTAAATATAAAATAGGTATTTATAATTTATTTTAAAACATTCTTTCAAATACTCATTTTTAAAATAAAATTGGAACCATTACTATGAAAATAAGGTAGTTTAAAGCCTCAACAAAATATTTTACATTTATGGGGAACAAACAAAGTGTTTCTCAAAGCCCTGTTTTTATAAAACAAATTGGAATTTAAACTTACTAAAAAATAAAGAAATTATATGATTGAACAAGAACCATAATTATAAGAGACAAATCATAAGTAAAAATAATAATATAATTAGTGGAACTAAACTGATATGTGAACAAGAGGATACAAAAAAAGTATGTATCAAGAATCCCCAAGTAAACATCATCAAAAAATGAGAGAACCAAATGTATTCTTATGTTCCATTAAAAAATAAATAACCTCCTATATTTTTCTCACTAGACTTAAAAGGGGTAATCCTATATCTAGTACATGGAATACACTAGGGAAAACTATCTAGTATGGTGAGATAATCCAGTTCAGCATGAATATAGATCTATAAATTATTTACCTAGGGTTCCCATGAACTATAACAATATATAGGTGATAATAACAAAAAAAAAATCATAAATATCACATAAACCAATAATAAAACATAAAAACCATTCTTATATATCCTCAAATTCCCTTCTACGAAATAACAATTCTCAAATTTATACAAACACCTAATAGTAATTCAATTCATTCCACATGTGGAAAATATTTCTATATGATATATCTCAATGGGGTCAAATAAGGGTGTCTCACTCATCAAGAAAATAACTTCCCTTAAGCTATCAACCAAACCCTTAAATACAAACTGAAACCAAGATATATAGAACCCTTTGATACTAAACCATAGAAAATGCCTTTGAAACTATTTAGAAAGAAAAAATTATATTTTAATTGTATACAAACCTTTGTAAACATTAATCATATTCTTTAAATAACCATTTTCAAACACCTCTTTATTCTTCAAATTCACTTGAAAAGAGTTTCTATGGAATTTAAACAAACACTTGGTATGCATAATTTTCTTATTAGAAATAAAAAACTAAAAAACCATGAAAACTATTTTATTCTAAGTGAATAAATCATTGAAAACATTTTTCAAATCCATCATGGGTATCAAATAGACGTATTACATGATAAAAAATGAATTTATAAATCCTAATAATCATATGGCATGTTAAATAAAAGGGATTTCATAAGAAAATCTACCTCAAATTTCCATAAACATATTTCCATTAATGGAAGAAACCAAATCAAGGAAGAAGATGAAATTAACATTTTTTAGACAAATAAATACTCAATATCAAACCAAATAAAACCCTATATTTTACCATCATGGATATTGGGGTTCACAAGGGAAGAATAATCCAAGAAGAAATGGAAGAAGGAAAGAGAAAAAAGAGAAAAAAGAAGACCTTTCATTACAAATACACTTGAAATACATGGAAACAATTATTGTATGAATGGAATAAAGAGGATAGAATCTCCCATAAACTCCCACTCAGTCTAACGAGTGAAATGAGGATGAGAGGTGGAAAATAATGGTAATAATAACTAGAGTTATAAGAGTAATTTCACAAAATTATTATTCTAGGTACCTCACATTATTTATCCACATAATTTATCAAACCATTAACCAAACATACAACCTTTACTATAATTGAATTGAAACACCTTGCAATATTATTCCTCATGAATATCAAAATTGTGTGCAATCCACCAAGGAAAAAACTCCCATATATATGGATATTTTCAGGATTACTACTAAAAAAACATGGTTTACTATAAACTATTCACTAACCATGTGTCATTAGAAAAACCCATAAGTTAGATTCAACCATAGGGTTACTCCCAAACATGCTAGTGCCATGTACTAACTATGGGGCCTCACCCTTGCATAAGAGAAAAACACACACATAAGGGTTCTCTTTATGGTTTCTTCTAATTGTGCAGTGACTATCCACTATAGCTGATCTAGTTTGTCATTATATAAGAGTCATCCATATGGTTTTCCCACTTATATAAAGGTCATTAGCACAATTTTCACTTTACATAAAGGTCATATTCATGGTTTTCCCTTTACATAATGGCCATATTCATAATTACTAGTAAGTGTGTTGTAACTATATGGTAAGTGAGAAAGAAATAAAATCATTGAAATTTTCAAATTACCATTTATAAAATCTCAAAAATTGAAATAGTCTGGTCATATATAATGTATTATAATTTTGTGACATAGTGGTGTAACATATATGGTTTATCATTTCTAATGATAGCGATCTAATGGTCATAGAAGTTAATGTAGCATCTCACCAAGAGTCTATAATAAGTTTTATAAATGATAAATGATTTAAATAAATAGAATCTAAAATAGAATCAATGTACACTAATCTGTTTTGGAATATGGTAGATCAAAGGGGTAAAATTTTTTTGGTGTAGGTGGGTCATTCAAATGAATACTAGTATAAATATTGGAGTGTTTATCTTTAAAGATCACTTGGAATCAAAATTATTTAAACAAATTCATGGTATTTACTATGAAGAAAAAATTTCTATAATGGATATAGTTAACCCCATTTAGACCCATTTATCCATGGAAGAATATTATGATTATGAGGTATATCAAATACAACCCAAAATAGTATTTCTCTATTCGAATATTTTTGAGAATGTATAAATGATACAACTCAAAGGGTTTAATGATCTAATAAAATTTGTTTATATTTTTAAGCTAGAAAAATCTAATTAGGGGTTGTAATAATATTCTAGTTGTTGGAATATTAATTTTTATGTGTATATAATATATTTATACATTATTAAAAATAATGATGAAATATCTATATATAAATGGGTTAGTGAGTTCATTTTTGTATTTCAGGTGTTGGATGCTAATAAAAAAATCTCATTATAAATGACATCCCAATGTTACAATCATTGAAAAATTGGTTGGGAATTTCTTCTCAATATAATATCTTAGTGAAGAAATATACATATTAGGTACAAGGAACTGTAGATATATATCCGAACGAATTCTTAGCCTTTTTCAAAACACATACATTAGTAAATTGTTAAAACGGTATAACATGGGAAACTATAAAAATGTATTTTTACCAATATTTCTTGGAAATGGTATTTTGAAGAAATGGAATCCTTAAATAAATAAATAATATTAACGAGTGAGTAATATTCCATATTCTTCTTCTGTTAGATCAATTTTTTATGCTTTATCATGTTCTCATCCTAATGTATATTATTCATTAATTATGAAAAGTAGATAATAATAAAATCTTAGTGAAAATAAATGGATTATAATTAAGAATATATTTAAGAGCTTCAGAATAACTAAATATGTATTCTTTATCTTTAATGGTAAATAATATCTCATTGTAATGGGTTAAATATATACTGGTTTCTAAAATTACAAAGACAACATTAACTTTTTGATAGGATTTGTGTTTTCACTGAATGTTGTAGTGGTTTAATATAAAAATTCCAAGCATCCTATAGTTCTTGATTCTATAATAAAATAAAAATATATTGCTACATATTATGTAGATTAATAATTTTTTGAGATACATAAATTCATTAATGATATAGGTATTGTCCCAAGTATCATTCATATAATATAACTCTATAGCGATAATAGTGGAGTGGTTTCACAAGTAAAAGAAATAGGTAATTCTAGTGATCCAAACATATTACTTATCAATTTCATCTCATTTTTAAGATTATTGAATAAGTATATAGTATGATTTATAAAGTTACCACATAAGAAAATATTTTTTATCTTCTAACAAAACTCCATATACAATATAATTATGAAATCTACACCAATTATTTTCTTATTAAATAGATGGGTGACATATTTTTTAGTAAGTGGGAGATTGTTCGTGTTTATTACCTAAATTTAATAACTTTATGTTGGATTAGGTACATGTTGTATCATGTAATGTATAATAACAAAAATAATTTATCATTCATATATGTTTTTTCATAGAAAATGAGAGATGATATGATAAAAAAACCTTGTAATATATGTCTTAATATGTCATAGATTATTGATGGACATAATAAATTAGTTTAAGATAGTATATCAAGATTATTATGAGTAATATCACTTATACAGAGATATAAATAATCACTCATATGACATAAGTTAGTGAACTAGTATTAGAATTGACCCTCTTAAAGTACAATACTTGAATTTTTATATATGTTTCATTATAATTACTTAACTAAACACTGGATATAGATCCTTCAACTTGAAGTATTCAAATTGGTTTCTTATTTATGAGGTTTCATACTTTGATACATATCAAATTTCATTTGAGAATTTATATTTATATAAGGAAATTAGGCATGACATTAATCAAGAAAAGAGATATTATTAACTAAGAGAGGGTGTGTCCTCCCATATGATGAGGTATGACATCAAGTATATAAATATAGATTTAACTAAGTAAGTTCATGGTTATACCAATATAATTACCTGGTAAGGTGACCCAAGCTAAACATACATTATTATTACATTAATTCCATGATTTAAATATTAAATCTCACAAATAATCATACAACCCAAGGACCAAAAGGTTTAAAATCTTTTAATATTATCAACATAAACATATTATTTTACAATACTCATGAAAATTTCTTTATAATATTATAATATAAACTTCCTTATAAACATATCACATAAAAAACTCATCTTCATAACCCATGGAATGGGGAAACACAAGAAAGGGATAAGATAAAATGCTCAATAAGTTTAAACATGAGAGAAAATAATCAGAGGGTATATGTGAGAATAAGATGAAAAACGGTGCTATAACAAAATAGGAGTACATTATCATACATAAGATAAAAATACCCAAAAAATATTAGATCATTTAGTCCTGGAATGAAGAATTTATATAACATAAAGAATTAATAATAATAGAGTCAACACATAAACCAATAATCATGGGTCATACAAAAAAACATTAGAATGTGGAATAAAATAGGAATATATATATCATATAAATTCTACATATCATAGAATCAAGTCATGATAAATAATTTTGTCACAACCATAGGTATAAGGAAACATCACCTTTATGATTCACAAACTTGCACCCACACTTGAAAATAACTAAATTTATCTCGTGTTGTTGATACCCACTAAATGATCATCACAAAATTTAGGATTGAAAAAATACCAGAAGAAAAGGAATAATTTTCTCCACAAAAGGAAGGAGAAGCAACATGGATTCATGAAGATCAGGTGATTAGACCACATGAATCACATGACCCCCAGGAGGATTCATGATTTCATGACCCTAGAATCATCATGTGGATGAATAATGCATTTTTTTTGATCTGATAATGATCTCACAAATCACCTCCAGTGAGTCCTTTTAATAATATAAAGCCCAATATGACAACCCTCTTCATCATGAAAATCATCTATGACAAACCATAATGATAATGTAAAGGCTTCCAGACAATTTCCTATGATTAGAATACATGTCAACTGATTGATTCATGATAATCACTCAAAGATCCTTATAAAATGAAACCTAACAAAGGTGAAAGCTTCATGAAATGTAATTTATATTGATTTTCATAAGAAGGGCATATAATTATCACATGATCAATTTTATGATCACATGATATCCCTAATTATGTGTTAGTTATATCGTGACAAAGCCTTTGAGTATGTCACCTTCATCATTAAAAGTCCCCCAAATGTGTCTATTAGGTCATGTGATTCCCCTTCGGATCATAGAAATTTGAGAGAGAATCTATGATATTTCTCAAATTCTATCGTGAGATATATTATTGATCATTTGATGCCCTAATATACAACTAGTGGTAAAAATTCAAAAATCTTGGAAAATAGAAAATAAAAAGATCTAAAAGGAGGAATCCTCATTCGAAATGAAGTTTTGCTATTTTATATTTTAAGGGAGGTTGTGGTCCACTTGATCATACCAATGATCATGTGAAATCCCCACTAACATGCTTTCTTAGTCACGCGAAGGCCACTTAACATGTCACCTCCATCATGTGAAGGATCTGGGACATGTCCATTTGATTACAAATGTCCTGATATAAAATTAATGGGTGAGCACCCTAGGATTTTTAAAATAAAATCTGAAAAGGAATAACCCTTATGTGAAGTATATTTATGATTTTTTAATGTGATGGTCCTCTGATGAGCCTACTTTGACTCATGAATAACCCCAGACAAGTCTCCCTCAATCACAAGAAAGTCTCTTTGACAAGCATCCTAATCTCACAAATACTCCCTAACATGTCAACCTGACCTTGAGAAGACATTTTGACATGTTTATTTTATTATAAGAAAACCCTTTGATAATCCAAGGGTCTGATAAATATGGAAATGAAAGAATTATATCATGGTCATTGTTTATCACGTGACTCAGAAATTATGCCATGGAAGACCCACAACAGGTTCATATGAAATGCCAAATGCTCCACCAACTCAAACCCATATCACTGATATATGCTCTATGTAAAGCGGTATATATCCAGGGTAGTGAGGTTTATAAATTACCCCCTCGGGCATAAAAACTAGACACATGGGAGAATAGAGGTTAAAGTATAATTCTCGGACTTAAATGTTATGCATTCGAAGGGTCTTCCACCAAGTAAACCTAGTGAATGACTTAAGGGATTACAAGAAATGTATATAAAATTCACATGATCACCTTATTGATCATGTGAAGAACATCCAATGTAAATACCCCAAACCCTATTACTGAGATCTGGTGGCTACATTACCACATTAGCATATGATACTAGAAATCATATCCCAAAGGACCGAATAGTTTAGTAGTCTTGGTAATCTAGATACATACATGGAATGAACATTAAATTTTAAAACATAAAATATAAAAAGTATTTATTTTAGAGAACTATTATTATCTTAGATTAAACCTACATATCATTCATAATAAACTTCTTGGCATCCTAGGTAAAAATAAAACATAAGAAAGGGGTTAGCTCAAATACTCAATAAGGGTTAAATAAAATGGAAGATGTCATGAATCAATAGGTATAAATAACATGGAAAGATAGATAACTTAGAACACATTCCATTTAATCAATTACATGATTATAATATGTATGTAATAAAAATGATCAAATAATGACATATAAATAATCACATAATCTAGAAAACTTAACCATGGATATTTTACTAATTGAATAATAACATGGAAATCAATAAATAATCTCAAAAACATGGAATGAATAATTTTATATATTTCAAAAATAATTAAGAAACTCATGTTAATAATATAATATTGTTAAGTCTTCGTTCCAAGAATTAAACATTATCAAGGCTTCATACCAATAATCTAATAAATGAGTATGGCCTTGGCCAAAACCAAGTCTAGTTTATCATGGGGCTATAGAGGGCCCCACCCATCAATTTCAAAGTCCAATACATTAATCACATGAAATTGGTGAAATATAATAATCATATACATTTTTATTCTAACTAGAATACAAAATGTAAATAACTTTCCCCATTAAGTAAACATAATCACAAACCATCCAAAGTAATATGGTGAATGTTATCTAAATAGTACACCCCTAATCAAACGAATCAATAACTATTTAATAAAATATTTTAGATGGTATCATAATAAATCAACTTTAAATAATCATAATATTCAATAAATTATTTTAATATATATGAAAATACTTTAAATAAGGTAAATAAAAAATTCTTTAGGAAGATAGACCTTTTTTTTTACTTTGAAAATCACTTATGATTAAAAAATCATGAATTTATAAATGAAAAAAATATTATTTCAAAATAAAAATTGTAAATTGTAAATTATTATTTAAATCATTAAATAGTGATGATGGTGGTAAAAACCACTCATGCATTATAAGATAAATAAAACATTCCTTCCATATTTTTGTCGAAAAAGTCATAAAGCACCTTATTTGGAAAACGAAAAAAATTTATTTGAAACCAATTTATAAAAATTAAAACATAGGTAAAAAGACATTAAACATTAATATGATAATATTAAAAAGATTTTTGAAATAATTTTTAGAAATCATGGGTATGGAAGAGAAATATTCCCCTATGGAGACTTAAACAAAAATAATCTTGAATAATGAAGAGATTGTAAAGTAAACCCTTGCCACATTATAATTAGTTGAATCATATGCCCCATAACCTAAAATGAAAATTTAAATAAAATTAATATAGTTTTATTAATTATATTATATTAAAGGTTTAGTATATACACCACATAAAAGAAACAAGTGATGAAAAAGACATGTATCCCATAGGAATAAAAGTGTGACGAAAATCCCTTACCTTAATATTCCTTTAATTGAATGTGATTTAACCTTATATATAATGGTTTTAATCATGTTATTAAATTATATAAAAAATTATTCATATTTATGATATAATATATGATCTTATTATAATATTTTATCACCTTTTTGTTGATAATATTTTGTTATTACCCTTATTTTTGGTGTTAACCACTTCATTTTCCTATGCATATTTTGTAATGAATGACTTGGTTATTTTGAATAGGATATAAATAAAACATATCCAGAATGATATTAATGTTATAAATATCATATTTAATCATTAAATACATTTTTATAGCTATTATTGAATTCTGGTTATGGAAAATGAACTGTATTGTGTCATGGAGATAGTAGGTCGTATGTACGCACGAATGATGGTATCATTACCTTAATGAGCGAAATGATAAATTTTTTTTACGGTATATTAATTTTTATATATTAAATATAATTTCATCTTTACTGTATATATCCATTATTTCAATCAATATAACTATCCTATTAAATGGTGATGAAAAATAAATTAAACCATAGCTTGGTTACGGTAAGTTGTACGTACGCACGCACAATGCTTTAGTTTTTCACAGGATAGATAAAATTTGAAAATTAGTTGTATCATAATCATAATAAAACGTAAGTACCTATTTTATGCTATAAATATTACTTTATAATGGAAAAAACATAATAATATGAAGTAGAATAAGAAATGAACTTGAATGAGTTGGTAAAAATGATTACCTCTTCTTCAGTGGACTTCTTTTAGATATCTTCTTAAGGGATCTAGGGTCTTTCTTTTTGAATAACTAGGACCTAAATAAATTGGGTAAGGATTTTTCAAAGAGATATGTTAAGTTTTTGGTAGATATATAAGGCCCAAAGAGGTGTAAATAATTGAGGGAGGATGTGCCCTTTTATAATTGAGGTGAGGGAAACTTTTCGAAACTCTCAAAATAATAAATTAACATAAATTAATTTTCAATTCCCAATGACTTCAAAGCAATTTATTTATAATATAAGTTGATTATGGGTAAAAATAATCATATTAAATAATTTTTATAAAAGTTTATTTCACATTATTAACCTCATATTTTGTCTTGAACCCTTATTTCATCCCTTTAACTCTTACCATGACAACATGAGTTTTTACTCTTTGAGGGTCCATATTATTACTATAAAATTATAGAATAACCATAAATGATCTATTTATGAAATTTTAAACTTTATCCCAATAATTATTCCTAATTTTACATTTTTATGAATTTTATATCATTTAATAAAATATTATTTATTTCAAAATAAAATTTCTGTAAATTTTGACACTATTCATTACTCGACTTATTAAAAAAAATCACAACACCAAGATATATTCCAAAAAACTATTATAAAATATATAAAATATGTTAAGGTCATATATAAAATTTATATATGTCACAAATTATCTTAAATTATATTTATTTTATTATTTTTAATTCAATATTTATGATATTTCCATTAATCAAACAACAATTTCATCATTGTTGTGTATTTATTTAAGGTAATTATATTTCACAAAAGTTAATTTCCAGGATGAAAATAAATATTATATATATATAATTACTATTTATAGTCTAATATATCACATAAATAATTACATAATAAAAATATTTAAATTTTAAAAAATAAAAGTTTGGAAAGTTTGACATTTCGTTGAATAAAATATTATAAAGGTTATATTATCATAAAAATGGCCATAAATATCCATATAACTGATAATATATTTCCTAGGGATGAAAAATAATCATAAAATAAAATTGGTATAAGTTTTAGGGTCATTTTATAATATTTATGATATTATTTTTACCCTTAATTACTCGATTTACCTTTAACTGTGGTAATAAAAAATACCAAAGTTACTATTAACATTTTCAAAAAATAAAAAATGTCTCATTTAATAAATTTGGACCTTATGATTAAAAAAATTTAATCTTCAAAATTCAAAATGTAGAATTTTCTAGCATTAATTGAAAATTAATCTCATTAACGAAATGAGAAAATGGGTTTTTAATGTAAAAGCACTAAAAAGATTGAAATAGTTTTATATCAAAAGGAAATTTGAAATTAATTACAATGACATAAATTGGATTAAATTATATAAAACTTTTCTATTTATACTTTAAAACCAATAAAAATAGAATTTAACACTATAAATTAGTCAGAAAAAATGGGTTTTAATTAAAATCCATTATTTTTCACTATTCATCAAAACATGAAACTTATTAGAAAAATATAAAAAATTAAACCAAATTAAAATTTTGATATTATTGTATCAACTTGATATTTTTTTATTTTTCTGAATCAATTTATTCTTTTCAATATTCTTTATTTCACGCAACACTGAATATAACTTTTGTTATATGAAAGCACTATGTTTGGATTGCATTATATGCTACACCTAGTTAATCTTTCACTACACACAACACTTATATTGGATTATGATATATGAAACACTATTTTTTTATTCTATTACACACAATACCAAGTCCCTTAGATAGCTTGTGTTACATGCAATATTGAGTTTTACAGAACTATGATATACTATTAATATTATTATTAAAATTTTAATATAATTATGACATGGCCATTAGAATGGAAGTTATAGATAAGATTTAATAAATTTTGAAAATATTATTTTAACGTGTATATAAAATGGACCATTTGGTTATCAATTATTTATAAATGAATGTAATATCTATTTGAAAATAAAGAAATTACTTTTCTAAGAAAACTATTTTTCTATTTACAAATACAATTTTATATCAATAAATTAAAAAAACAACTTTTGATGAATATTTTCAGTAAAATTTAAATATTATGAATTCAATAAATATTTGTATCCTCAAACCATATATTTTATAAGAATAATATAATAATAAATCCAATTATATGAATTAAAATAGATATTTTTCTAAAATATAGTTTTACCATCATTTAATAGAGAACCAATTTTAAATTTAATTTTTGAAAATTTTATATTTTTATATGAAAAATTAAAAATTATTTTTTAAATAATGATATCAAAAATTACTTCGGGTAAAATTTTGGTATTGTTTATGATAAGTTTCATGTTTTGATGAATAATGAAAAATACTGAATTATAATTCAAAACTACTTTTTCATCTAACTTTTTTATACAGTTAAAATATATTTTAATTTTTTTTAAAGTATAATTTGATAAATTGTAAATAATTTAATCCAATTTATATCAGTTTAATCAAGTTTACCTTTAAATTGGATATAAAAACCTTTCAAAATTTTGGACTTTTTCACTTTAAAAACTCATCGTCTCTTCCCGTCTACAAGATTAATTTTAAATTAATTTCTACCACTTCCATGATTAGAATTTTTAAAAAGGGATTAAATATTTTTAATAAAGGTAATTTATAATTTATATTAAGGTACAATTATTTTTTACCAATACATAAGTGTAATTAATTAAAATTAATTGTAGTGATTAAGGTAAAACAAGCTTAATTTTGACTAAACATATAATATAAGGTGTAAAAATGACCCTAACCTTGTCAAAAATTTATTTTATGGTCATATTTAGACCATTAAACCAATAAGTATCTTGAATGGACATTTTTAACCCTCTTTGGGCATGTAAAACATAGGTAGAACTCAAATATTTTCAAGAAATCCAATGTGTCATTTTCCCAACTCATAAAAGGCCTCCTCTCCCCCCCTCTCTTTACACCTCTCAAGACCATTTGGATCAGAAAAGCCATTACAAAATCACCTAACCACTACAATAAATTTATACTAGAAGCCTCACTTTTGTCATAAATCAAACCAAATAATCCCTTTGGTGAAAACCAAAAGGATTTACTCAAAGAAGAGGTAACACCCTTCAATAAGCACATTGTTTTTATTTCTTTCTTCACCCACTAAAATATTCCTATTCCATGATTAAATAATAAAATAAGTATCCTAAATATAATAATATGTTTTTATATTAAGGTTTCAACCTATTATCACACACACTTCCATAAAATGTTATATGCAATCATTGTTCGTGTGTATGGAGGACTACCATCTTACGAACCAATGCTGCCAGTTATTACATTATCACCTCTAAAAGCTGAGAATAATGATGTACATTATGTTTTTGTATGATATTTATGATATTTATGATGTATTTATTCTTCTATAATTATTTTATAACACATAACTTCATCTTATCCATTTTGTGTAAATATGATAACTTCATTTGTAGACGGGTGTACTAATGCCTCCTCAGAGTAATGTGATTCATTCACACTTTACATGGAATTTATTAAGGATAGATTTAATAAAAGTATAGGATATATATGAAATAATAATTATAATTTAATTCTAATATATTTATACATATATTTCATTTACTTTATTTATTTAAATACAATAATAAAACAGAAATAACCTTCATGCATACGTACAACATACCATCACCATGAACGGTGTATTCCATTTCATATTCAAATTATTTATGTATTATTATAAATATTTATATAATTAATATATATATTATATTTAAATCATTTTTTATATTATACAAATAATTAAATAATTATTTAATTAAGAGGATCAAGAATAAAAAATCAAAACATATATGAAAAACAAAAAAACAAATATTACCCAAAATGTAACATTAACATGAAATTGTTATCAAAAAGTTAAAATAAGTTCATAATCAAATAATATATGATATTATATATAATAATATTATTTTTTATATTTATAATAAATATATATTTATTATACTTAAGTTTTGAATGTGTACTAAGAAATTCAAAACTTAAGGTAATGGTTTTCTCATCTCACTTTTTATATTTGTGAGATACATGTCATGTTCACCACTCATTTCATTTTTGGAGTGTATATACTAAAAATGAATGTATTATATGATAATTATAACTAAATTTATGGGTATTTATATATCAAATTTATAATATCTATTTCCTTGGGTTTATGGTTCAAAAGTTTACAAATCGGTAAAGTTAATTTTGTCTTAACTTGCCTTCTTTGAGACACATGTTTTTCTATGAACTATAATTCTTTTACGAGGTGTATATACTTAAATTTGATATGTTATATAGTGAATATAATTCCTTTCATGAAATTTGAATCTTAATTTAATGTAATTCTTTCAGGTCTATTATGATTCAAAGTTTCCAAGGTAGTAAGAGTTTATAGCTACAATCTCATCATTTATCAAGATTGTTTATTATTAAGATTCCATTAATGAAATAATGTAATCCATATCTTAAAAATAACATGAATAATCTTATATTATGATTATTCATGTTTTATCCAAGTATTTTTACCATTTTCCACTCTTTGGTAAATTATATAATTAAGAAAAATATTTATATGTAAATATGACTTTATTGCTCCTTTCAGTCAGAGATCAATGTTCTATCAGAAGAGTGTTTTATAAAAATGATTTAAAAAATGTTTGACTATTATCCTATGATGTATAAAGGAAATTTATACTCATGTTTTCCATTTTAAAAAAATGGGTTTAAAAATAATATTTGTTTCATTTTTTGATCAAGTAACGTTTATAAACTTTTAAGGTGGAAAGGGAATTTTCAACATGTACAGACTTACCCACCATCATGACCATTATTTCTATAAATACTCTTTTTTATGTTTACAAGTTTTATTATAAATAATTTTTTTCCCTAAAATTCTGGTTTTTTTGGCTTTAAATTCATTTTTTTAAATAAAAATGTTTTCAAAAAAATCTAATTAAAAATAATTAAAATGATTTTAAATCTTCCTTTATATGTTTTCAAAATGTTATTTTAAAAAAAAATTTAATTATTTCAAGATTTATTTATATGTTTTCAAATCCATTTTCTAGAAAAGTGTTTTCAAAATGATTTCAAGAATTATTTTTTATTTTTAAATTATTTTCAATGAAAAATCTTTTTAATATTTCTTTATGATTTTTTATTATGATTTTAAAGAAAAAGGTTTTCAAAATATTTTCATTCTTCCTTTATAATTTTTCAAATCTACTTTAAAATAAAAATACTTTCAAAATGCTTTATGATTAAAAAATAAATTTTATAAGATGAAAAGAAATTTTTCTAAAGAAAGTTTTTAAATTAAATTATAAAGAATTATTTATAAGAAAATGATTTTTAAAATGGTTTTATGAAAAGAGAATTTCAAATAAGTGATATATTTTTTAAGAAATGTTCCATTTGATACTTCAAAATCCTTATCCATCTAATATGACATACATTGTTATATTTTATGATTTTCTAGGGATATGATCTCAGAATACCATTCATATACTTTATTCAATGGTTTATATTTTCATGGAATGATATTAATGACACCCATTCCTCTTACACAAGTTATATGCTTCTGAAACCTGCTTCTTTTTATAGGTAATGCTTTGATTAATTGATCTTGAGACCTAGATCTTTTCCATAGGTAATGATATGATGAAATGTTTATGATACCAATTTCATTTCATGGGTTATGATACAATGTTTGTAAACCCCATCACTTTTTATAGTTCATTATAAGATGAATATTTTATTATCTTAGGGAACATGTATGTATGATTTTATTATGTGATGGGTGGGACCTTATCTCCCTCTAATGAATTTGTAATGATTTATATCTCATTATATAATGATGGGAAACTAGTCAACAGGATTGATCCACAATAGAAAGATAGGGAAACCTAATCCACTATGAGAAGAAAGGGAAACCCTATCCATTATGGGAAGATAGGGAAACCCAATCCACTTTGGGAAGAAGTGGAAACTTGATACACTATGACAAGATGGAGAAACCTCACCCCTTATATGCAATGGACTATGAATTGGGATGGTGGTGTGTCTTAAGCAGTATGTGTAGTCCCCATGAAGTTATCTAATGTGTTTTGGTAATGATACTTGAATTATAGAGAATGATATTACATTTTTATGTGCATTCCAAAAAATCCATGTCTTATAACTATGTCAATATTTCATTGATTAGGCTATTGATATCCCCATGATTCATGTCTTATAAACTACCATTATTTATTCCATGACTCAAGTATATTATATTTGATATGTATGGTATGATATTATTATATTTTTATCTTGTTCTCATATCATTATGTTCATGATTATGCTTATATATCTTCCTATTTTACCCTTACTGATCATATGAGATCAACCTTCTCTTATATTTTCTTTTCCATAGGTTATAAAGAAGGTTTTTAGGTAGGGGTACTAAAGGGGAATATCTTTGTGGGAAACATTGAATATATTTCACCAGACTAGAATTTTTTATACCATGTTTCCAAATGCACTAAACTAATATGGTCTTTGAGCATCTATTTTTGTAATTTATTAAGTATTCTACAAAAATTAGGTAATTTTAGTGTATGAAAATAGAGGGTGACTATAGTTTGTATAATAGAAAAGGTTTATTTAATCATTGGAAACTAGGATTAGAAAACTTTAGTGAGATCCCTAAGGATATTTATCTGTATATATCTAAGAATTTCTTTAAGTATAAGCCCAAGGTGACATGAATTTAAAAGATGGTGTTATAATTTAGACATCCTATAATTTATTTGACATGATCATGTGTTTTTCTACTATGATAAGTGTTTCTCACACTATGGTTTATGGTTTTAGTCAATGGTAGAAACCAGAAGAAACTATGTTAATGTTGAATGTGATAAAAAATTTATTGAGCAGTGAAATGGGATGATCACTAATGTGAAGGATTTTGTGATCATTTATAATCTATTTTCTTGGAACATGATTAAATTTTTTTACCTTAACCAACCATCAGACTCACCTAGAAAGATAATAAAATATCTTGATAAGAATTATAGTAATGGATACCATGGAGGAAAT
This sequence comes from Viscum album, assembly GCA_963277665.1. Taxonomy (NCBI): domain Eukaryota; kingdom Viridiplantae; phylum Streptophyta; class Magnoliopsida; order Santalales; family Viscaceae; genus Viscum; species Viscum album. The sequence continues at coordinate 533,466,857 of OY728146.1, forward strand.
ATGATTAAATTTCCTTTATGTCAATAATGTGGAAGAAACACCCTAATGGATGTCTTATAGGAATAATAATATGTTTGGACTGTGGAAAATAAGAACACATAGCAAGAAAATACAAAGGGAAATTAAAAGTGTAGTTAATATAATGGATAGGAATATTGGCTTCCCTAAGGTACAATTAATTGATGAATGATTTAAATGTGAAAACAATGGGAATTATGAAAATCAATGTCCTAATTAGATCTCCCGATGAAAATCAGCAAGGTGGTAAAAGTATTGGGTATATTGCTGATAATGATGATACTACAGGTGAAATGTGAAAGGAAAGAGGTAATAAATAATAGGATGATTTATCCTTGTTAATGGATTAATGATGAAGTGAAAAAATCTATTTTTTAATATATTTGGATTCAATAATTATGTTATATGAATTTTGAAATATATAAAAATTGTTCAATTTATGTTTTTCACTACAAACACATGAAGAAGATCCTAGAGGATCTTAATCAAAGTGTTTTTTATTAAGGACATTCAAGGATATGTTAAATGGTTCCAATGGACTAGAATATTGATTTAATGGAAAGGTGATATTCATATGAAACCCATGATTAATGAAAAGATAACTCATAATATATTCCTAATGTTAAGATAATGGTGTTTGGATAAAGTAAATTGAATAGTACTGATTACCTTTAAATTACTCTAATTATTCCACTTTGACTATAGTAATATCATAAGATTTATATTGATACCTTTTCTTCTTCTAAGTTACATTTCATTGACACTTTGGGAACTCATTTGCATATTTAACCATATCCTTATAGTGTAAGTATTGCACATTGGAAAATTATTTCTTTTCCTTACAATCATGGGTGTGGTGGTATTTTCCCCACCACTTTAAACAATATCCTTTTCCTTTTAAGAATGTACTTGGTGTTTCATTCTACGAGTATCATATGTTTGAAAATACTTCTTTCCCTTATTAACTTTATCCATCTATTATTCCATAATTTTCTTCTTCTCTTTATTTTCCATAAATTCACAAGACTTAGAAAATTCTTTCTCTATCATGATAACACATGAGACTATATCTTTGTATGATGAAATTTTTTTGAGACTATTTCCCTTTATAGGAATGGATTTAACCCATAAAATAAATGATAAATATTAATCCTTAGGTAACATATGTAGTTTATAGTATGCCTTTCTAATCTTGAAAAATTTTCTTCATACACAACAACATTATCATCCTCCTTTTTTCTTAGACTCAAGAATTTTCTCTCCATGTATGGTCATAGTTCATGGGGGAAATATTTTTCCAAGAAAAGTTCCTTAAAATTATTCAATTCCATGTTTTATATTTCTTCCACCTCCTTTGTGTTTTCAATAAATTAACACCACTGATCTTCATACCCATAGATATGATAAATTTCAGTGATAAAATTCTCCCTTTCATTACTTCCCAAAGCCATTAATAAATTTTCTAAGGAACTTATCCATTTATTAGCTATAAATGGATTTAGAGTACAATTGAATGATAAAGTTTGTTGTCTTGTGAATTAGTCTAACATTTTTTCTCCGTATTGTAGATCAAGTATATCCATACAAGTAACGTTATTTCTCATAACCAGAGTCAGTTATTCAAGTATAGTTATATGTTTTTCATCTCAAATTGTAGTTCTAGTTCTAATATCATTATGTTTCATAGGATGGAAATCCTAACATGGATTACATGTATTGATATGGTTTTCATTCATTCCAATAGGCATTATTTATAAAAAATGGCATACAATAGATTAGATAATTACATTATGAAACATAATGTATAATATTATAACTAGTTAATCACATTACCTAAATTGAAATTTTAGGTATAAATAATCTATAAATCATAATTTTTGTTTATTTTGATGTATTCCAATATTATATCATATAGTTTAATTCTCTAATCTACATTTTCCTAAATCTAGTTCTAAAGTTTTTTACAAAACTTTATCTGATACCAATTGTAAAAACCCCAACCCCAATTTTCCATATATGATGGCTACTTTTTTACATTAACATAAGATACAAGAAATCACATCCCAAAGGAATGAATAGTTTAGTATTCATGGTAAACTTGATACACACATGAAATCCACATTATATTTTAAAACATAAGATAAAAAAATTATTTATTTGATAATTCCATTATTCTCATAGATTAACCATGCATATCAGTAATAATAAACCTCGTCGAATCTTGGGGAAAAATAATAAATAATAAAGGGGTGGTCTTAGATGATCAGTAAGGGTTAAGTACAATGGAAGATATCATGAATCAATAAGTATAAATAACATTGAAAGTTAAATAACTTAACACACATTCCATTTAATCAATAACTTGACATCACATAGAAAACAATAAATAAACTCATGAAAATAAATAATAACATGTAAAAAAAATATTTTAATAGTCTCATGGAAATCAATAAATAAACTCATGAATATATAATACATAATGTTAGATATCTAAAAAATATTTTTGAGTCTTCATGATAAGAATATAATACTATCAAGTCTTTATGAAAATAATCTTACAATATCAAGGATTTTTTCTAAGAATCTAATAAATTTGTATGGGTTTGGCCAAAACCTAGTCTAGTTTGCCTCATGATACATACTGATGAATCAATGGGCTATAGTGGGCCCCACCCATCACTTTATAAGTCCAATAAATTCTTCATATGAAAGTATAGAAATATAATTAACATATAAATTTTTATTGAAACAAAATGTAAATAAATTCCTCCATTAAGTAAACATAATCACAAACCATCTAGAGTCATATGACATATGGAATCTAAATAGTACATTTCAAATGAAACTAATCAATAAAAATTTAATAAAATATGGTATATGGTATTATAATAAATGAACCTCAATGAATTATAATATTAAAAAAAGGATGTTTACATAGATAAAAATACTTTAAATAGGGTCTTTGAAAAATACTTTTGAAAAATAAACCTTTTTCACTTTGAAAATCAATTCTGATTAAAACATCACACCTTTATAAAATAAAAAATATAATTTGAAAATAACCATGTAAACTTGTAACGTAATATTTAAATCATTAAATTGTTATGATAGTGGAAAAATCTTCTCATGTCATAAAATTTAAATAAAACATTCCTTATGTATTTATGTCAAAAAATTCATAAAGTATCTCATTTGGAAAATGAAAAAAAAAACAGATTTCTTTAAAACCGTTCTATAAAAATTAAAACATGGGTAAAAGAAATATAAAAAATCATAGGATAATATTGAAAACGTTTTTGATTTTTTTAGTAAACTTGAAAATGGAGGATAAATATTCCCTAATAGACACTTAGATAAAAATAATCTTGAATAAAGATGAGATTGTGAAGTAAACACTTACTAATTTATTATAAGTTGAATATTTTTCCCCATAACCTCAAATGGAACATTAAATACCATGAATATTAAAATATTCATGATATTATATTAAAGGTGAATTATATACACCACATAAAATAAATAATTTGTGATTAAGATATGTATCCCACAAAAATAAAAGTGAGATAAAAATCCCTTTACCTTATGCTTCCTTTAGTATAACATGATTTAACCTTATATATAATGGTTTTAAAAAATTTAGTAACATATATAATAACCTTATTAATATTTACTATACCATATATGATCATATTATATTATTTTATCACTTTTTTATTAATAATATTTTGTTGTTTCCCTTGTTTCGGGTGTTAACTACTTTATTTTCCTATGCATGTTTTTCCATGAATGTCTTAGTTATTTTGAAAAGGATATAGATCCAAAATATAAAGAATAATACTATTGTTATAAATATCATATTTAATCATTAAATAAATTTTTATCCATTCTTTAATCTCAGATATGGAAAATGAATCGCATTGCGTTGTGGAGATGGTAAGTCGCATGTAGGCACGAGTGATGATATCATTCCCTTAATGAGTACAATGATAAGGAAGTGTATGATATATTAATTTTTCTATAATAAATATCAGGTCATATTTATTATATATACATAAATATCCATTATTTTCACCATTATAACCATCCAATTAAAATGGCGATGAAAAATAAATTACACCACATCGTGGAGAATGTAAGTTGTTTGTACACACGCGTTGTGCTTTCATTTTTCATAGGATGGATAAAATATGGAAAATGGTTGTATCATAATCATAATAAAATATTATAATATATATTATACTATATTTATTACTTTATAATGGATAAAATACATGAATAGTAAGTAGAAGAAGAAATGAACTTTAATGAGTTGGTAAAAATGATTACTTCTTCTTCAGCGAACTTCCTTTAGATCCCTTTTTAAGGGATATAGGATTAGTCTTTTAGGAAGAAAAGGAGCTCTAAAACATGGATAATTATTTTAATAAGATATGTAGTTAGTTTTTGGTTGATCTAAAAGGATAAAAGTGGTTTGAATAAGTGAGGGAGGAGGTTCCCGTTTATAATTGAGGCGAGAGACACTTTTGGAGACTCTTAGAATTTTAAATTAATATAAATTAATTTTCAATTAAAAATATCTCCAAAGTGAGTTATTTAGAATATAAGATGATTATGGGTATAAACGATCTCAAAAATTAATTTTTATACATGTTTAGGTCACCTTACTACACTTATATATTGATTTTAATCCTAATTTAATATCTTTAACTCTTATCATGAAAACATAAATGTTTTACTTTTTAGGGTCAATATTGTTACTATAAAATTATAAAACAGCCATAAATGAACAATGGAATAAATTTTAAACTTTATACCAAAAATTTAGTTTATTTTTATATTTTTGTGAATTTTAAAAAATTTAAAAAATTATTATTTAATTTAAAATATCATTAATGTCAATTTTGACACTGTTCATTACTTGACTTTTTAAAATTATCAAAAAAATAACACATCTTCAAAAAAAATCTTTTTACACATCTTAAATATTACATAGTCATCTATAAAATTTCTGTATGAGACTTATTATCTCATATCATATTTATTTTAATATTTTTAATATCATATATTTGATATTTCCATTAATTAAACAACTATTACATCATTATTGTGTAATTATTTAAGTAATTATTTCTTCACTAAAAATTAAAAATAATTTCCCATGATTAAAATACATATTTTTTATTTCCAAATACTATTTATAGTATAACATATCACAAAAATAACCCCATATTAAAAATATTTAACTTGTTAGAAACAAAAGCATGACAAGATTGACTTTTTTTTGAATAAAATATTGTGAAGGTTATATTTCATCCAAATGGACATAAATGGTAACATAAATGATCCTTAAATTCTTAGGGACTAAAAATACTCATCAAATAAAATTTTTGAAAATTTTAGGGTCATCTTTGAGTATTGATAATATTATTTTTACCCTTAATTACCCGATTTACCCTTAACCGTGGTAATAAAAATTACAAAAGTTACTATTAAAATTATCCAAAAACAAAAGGGGAGTATTTTCTAAATTTTTTAATTATTATTCTAAATTTGGAATCTAAATTTGAAAATTCAAAATACATAGTTGGCTATAATTGATTTAAAATTAATCCTATTGATCGAATGGGAAAATGAGTTTTTAAAGTAAAAACATTCAAAAGATTGAAAAGTTTTCATATCCAAATTCAATCTAAAATTGATTCTGATAACATAAATTGGATTAAATAATTTAAAATTTATCTAATTATTCTTTAAAAATAGCGAAAAATATAATTTAACTCTATATTATTTAGATGAAAAAGTTGTTTTATAATTTATAATAAAAAATTTAATTTTATTGGTAATTTCTTTATATAATGTTCATATTATTCATTATTGTTATGCCTTATTTGATTTTTTATTATTAAAAAATTTATTATTATTGGTGCGTGAGTATCCAATTTATGGGTACCTCATGAAGGGTTTCTTGTTGGAGAATGTTGTTTAGATTATGGTCTTTTTAGGGTGAAATCTATCCTTATGATTGTGTTTGATACCCTTGGTTCTTATCACCAGCCCATAGTGATTAATAACATGCTTTGAGTCCTGTAGTGAGCTAGCTCAAGTAACGTGGATGTTGGACTCAATATGGTTCATTAAAAAATGGTATAATATCCCTCTAGTTATTTGGGGGAGTAAATCAGAACCATATATATGGTTTTCGAAGATTGATAGGTAGGTATATGAAAGTGTCTTTCTAACTCTTCTTCATATTGATATTTGATTTACCATGGGTGGTTAATAGTATTTTTTTTAATTTGGGTTTTATAATTGATTATTTTTATTCATTTTCATCTGAATTGATGTAGCTAAAAGTTTTAGGGTGATAAAATAAGTTATTTTAGGAAATTTATCAATTTTTGGTAAAACTGGGAGGAAAACACGAGGTTCATAATTAGGGTGCATGGTCTTCCATGCCATGCACTGACCATATTAATTCATTCTAGATGACTTTATATTTGGTGTATAATTAGAAAAACAATGTATCCAAACTATACACCATTTTAAAACTTTTGAAACTTCATTGTTCTCATGCATTTACTATTTCAAATTTCTATTATGATGTTAATTTATTGTTTGTGATTAATTTAGTGGGACTTATAGGTTATGAATTTCATTTTTTCATATTTCAAATTGATTCCATATGACTTCTTATTTGATCTAGTTTCATAAAAACTATATTCTAGAGTTATGATATGATTTTTAAAAGTTTTTGAACAACATTAGGAATGGATCATGTATAATAAATGATTTTGGGTTGGTTTTATTTTCAAGGAAATATTTCCATTTATTTTCATGTAACATGAAGAAATTATAAAGAGAAGTGGGAGACTTTATAATGATAATCCACATCGTTTTAGTGTATTTTTTTTGTTTAAAAAAAGGACATTGGGGAACTTATATGGTAATATAAAATTAAATTAATTCCTTATTAAATGTTTTGAAATAAAACATATAATTTATAGATGTAAATGGTTTCTTAGAATTAGGTTTTATTTATGGATTATTTTTGGGAGAATATACCATGAGATAATTTCAAATATTTTTATGTGGAACTATAAATAAAATGTTATGGTTTATATTTTTTTGATTTATGATCTTATGTCCTATATATTAGGATTCAAGATTGTTTGATTTTAATATTGTGTTTTGTGATATTTTATAATATAACCACTATAAAGGAATGGACAATTTAAGGATGGAATGCTTCGGGTTGTCATTCTAAACACCCATATGTGGTCTTATTAGTTCATGAATATTCCTAGACTCCTAAAGTAATGGAAAATCCATGTTCATATCAGTTATTAGATCTTGTTTGAGAGATTCTATATCGATGTCCTCATATCTTTTGTGATGATCAAGGACCTCAAGAGGTGATGGAGTGGATATGTAAGGCTGAAGGAATATTTAAATATTTAGAAACTCCTAAAACCTATAGGGTAAGAGAATAGATGTGTTGTTCTAGGTGTTGGGTCTTGAGTGGTGTAATACTATTACCCTAGCCCAACCAATGAAGGTGTGTCTTAGGAATATTTTAAGACTATCTTCATCCAATTCCATTATATATAGGGTGTGAGGGTAATAAAGAAATTAGAATTCATGAGTGTTTATCAAGGCATTATTCCAGTAATGAAATATTCTAGACACTTTTTCAGATTGGTACCTTTATTCATTAAGATGGTCTCTGATGATTCAAAGAAGGATTGGTTTTTTGGAAGATTCCTTCATCCTGATATTGGTTCAATAGTGTTTCTATTTTTATTTAATTAATATGTGGAAGTGGTTAATAAGACTATCATCATTGAAGTTATTTTTTAGGACAAACTGTGGATGTCATTACTCCAATTCTGTTTAGTGTTAGTAACGGCGATCCAACTTGTTAGAAGTATAGAATCATGGAGGTGGTGAAAATGTGAAACTACCACCTCAATATATTACCAAAGATTTAGTAAAACGGTGGTCATTAGTATGTTTTCAATGCGGGAAATTAGGCCACTCTAAGAACTCTTGTTATAAATTTATAAGGACCTATAATCTATGTGGTTATATTGTTCACCTTCAGTGGTTATGTATGTTTATTGGTTAGTGGAACAATAAGTCTCATACCTAGATCAAATATGGGTATTAGTTGTAATGATTTTTCTATTAGATGAGTTAATAGTCAGGCTGTGGGAAATTATAAATCCCATATCTTTTTCATGTAATAGATAATTGACTTATTGATTTATTTTTCATATCTAATTTATATTTATTATTTTTAAATTATGTTCCAATTTTTTTACACTCTTTGTATGATTCCTATACATTTATACCTCATTAAGTTATAATTAGCGGGGAGACTAATAGTAAGTCTCCATGTGAAGTTTTTTTTTCTAGTGATGTTATCCTTTTAGAAGTTTTTTTATTAGGATATTCTATTCGTTTTTAGAATTTGGAATATTATTTTGTATCCTTAACCAGTGAATAGGAAACTAGGGTTAGATATTCCTCATGGGATACGACTATTATTACTCTAAATAATGAGTCTACTGGGTTGTGAGGATTACTAGATCATTTTTTTGGGAGATATTGTTATGTATTTCCTATCATAATTTGTCCATTAATTTATAGGGGAAGAAAGTGGCATGATGGGGAGAATTGTAACACCCCATTTTCACTTTTATATGTATATTTTTAATATATTATTTTTTACCTTTAGTTTTAAGTTTTTTCGAGCAGAAAAAGTTGAATTTTTTTAAACATTTCTAGGATACACGGTAATCACTCAGTTTTGTAAATCAAGCAGCCTAAGTTTTCATCCTTATGTAGTTTTATTATAGTGGTGATTTTATGGTTACCACATGATTTGGTAAATCCTATTTTCAAATCATGAAACCTTCTCTATTATGAGTTTTTTTGTCATTTCAGTCTATTTTAATTGGTGTTTCCTTCCTTTGTTCCCATACTTCAAACCATATGATCTAAGGGCCTCTCCTAGACATTCCCCTCCTACCTCATTCCCAAATTGGTGATTCTATAATGCTATATTAGTGATGTATCTACAAAATATAGAGGTAATTATATCATTATACTTCCCCTTTAAATTTATATTGATTAATTCCATGTTATTCCCTATTCTCTAACCCTAGAAACCATGGTGGTTGAGTATCTTGTCTAGGGTAGTCTCAAGTGCGGGTTTATATTTTTAGGGTATGAAAAGATAATCTTATGATATATTCTTATGGTATTCATTAAAGTAGACTTGTTTTGTTGATTAAGGAATATGTATCCATTTTATTCCATTTATTTAAGAGTTTTATGGGTGTTTTTTTATTTAATAATTGTTTTCCAAGTTATAAAAATATAGTTTAAGTTATATATGGTTGTTTCATTAATAATACTCATTTTTTCCATTGATTTTATTTTTACACAAAGGGGGAGTTTTTGAAATTAAATGTATTTTTATTATAAGCCTAAATTGGTTCCCTTTATATGTTTTATAGAATATGAATGACAGTTTCTCTCAAATTTAATGTTTAAAGACTCTTATTTTTTTATATATTACTTGTGAATATTGTATGGATTATTTTTGGAGATAGGAACTGAGATAGTGTGAGATTACAAAGCTTGGTGAGCCCAAAATTAATTTCTGAAATATATTAAATATCACGTGCACATAATTTTCTTGAAAAAGTGAAATAAATTGTAAATGGAGTCTCAGAACAGAAATTTTAGGCCTCCATTGAGTTTAGAGAATAGGTTTTATCCTAGGTTCAACATAAACTTTTTCAATATTGAGCTTTTGTTTAAAAGCCTCCATGAGTGTAAATAATAAAATAAATTTCTTTCTTTCTTTTATTAAGTGATGTAGTGACCTAGATTATTTCTCTATTTAAACATGACTATGAAAAATTCTTAGGGTTGGCTGCATAACCCTATTAATTGAGAGAGATCATTTAAGAGAGATCCTCTCTAAATTACAATGATGGATTGAGGATTGTTACACCATCATAATTCTAGGATCTCACCAATAATAATGATATGGATTCATTATTCAATATTTATTGATCCATATCAAGTTAGTATTATTTTATGTTGATTTATCCCAATTTATTTATTCTTACTATGAATGAGAATCAATCAAATAATTAATTGATTCACGGATCATGCGTATTACGAGTATGGGATATATATTATCTAGGATTGATTATTTATTTATTGATTATATTATATATCTTAATTAGTCATTATAATAGAAAATAATTGTGGCTAACATGAACATTTGGTCAAGTTCTATTCCTCTTTTTTTGGTATGTTAATTTATTCCCCCATTATTCATTCATCTTGGTAAATTCCTTTATCCCACTGTTCGATGAATAATCAATAAATCAATCATTTCTCACATGTTTCTTGGTGTAATTGATTGGTACTAAAAATAAAGGTTTAAATAGATGATGGGATTGAGTGGTTATAATAAATGATTGGTCAAGATGGATTTAGGGATACATGTTCTACACTATTTTTATGTGTGATGATAGTGTGGCTCAGGTGTTGATTTATGAGAATATTGAGGCATGGTTTCTGATGACTAGGTTACAGTGAGGCTTAATCAGACAATATAACAACCCTGCTCTTTAGTACACATATAAACATGATTTATTACATAAAATTTCACTTAATAAAACCCATAAGATCAAGATTTATAGTTTTTTAGGTCTTACGAACATTACATGACAACTTAAGACATAAAATAAAACATCTTTATTGGAAAATTATTTTAAATGACCACAACATTCTTCCATACTTATCATTGCATGGGATAACCTGAGGATGTATATAAGAAAGGGGTGAGCTATAAAGCCCAGTAAGGGAGTAAAAAAGGAATAACATGAAGAATACAATACATGTTTGGAAATAGACATATCAATGGAGTATAATAGAAACATAAACCTAAAGGCATGATATAACATGATCATCATAACATGGAAATGTGGCAACAACATAAAACATTGCATCATTAATATAAAGGAATCAAGTAAAACCCTTTCTCAGCATGGTGTACAAATTTCCTAAAAAGAATCAGGTAAACCCTTATCCCAACATGACGTATCATGATACTAAACATTACCCAATTCATTAGAGTGTTATCAAGTCACACCCTTCATAATCCTTTTAATCTCATTTTAAGTGTGCCACAGAGATCATATAACATGTATTCATTCAAAATTATCATTTATTCCATGATAAAGGAACTTTGAATATATACATTAAAGTTCATAATCAATAAGTATATGTTCATAAGGTTTAATACCCTAGGTCGATAAATGGTCATGGTATTCACTACATGATGATTTTGTCATGGAAAATTATGATGCGATTTAGGCAGCCTAACCGTGTGACATAAAAATTAATAAAAATGGTTGATGAGAGAAAAAGGGGTCTATAATAATATATATATATATAATTTATAGTAAGGGGGTAATATATATACATGTTCCAATATAAGGAATTTGTAAATAGAAGGCATAATATAATAAAAAAACTTTAAGAAAGAGGAGAAATGGATTAACTCTTACTAAATTTTGGCATGGTAATGGGTGTACATGGGAGAGATTAATGAGAGATAAAAAGGTCTACCATAATAAAAAATAAGGTAAGTATGGTGGAGGTGTGATAAAATACCCCATAATTTGTAATTGAAAATAAAAGGGTGTAATAATATAAGGAAACTTGGATAAAAATGAGAAAGGAAGGAAAGTGATGATCCCTTACAAAAAGTCGGCATGGTAACAGGTGTATATGAGGGTTCATAAGATGGATAAATGAGATTGAAAGGGTATATCATCATTTATAAATAAAATGGTAAGTAAGGAGTATATTTAGTAACTTATCCCAATATAGTAATAAAATAAATTAAAATACATAACATGAAAATAATGTTGGATAAAAGTGGAGGGTGGAAGATCCTTTACTTGGATGTGTGATCCCAAAGGCTTGGGAGAGGATTATTGGGATCTTGGAGGTGCCTTGGGAGAATTATAGATAGGGGAGGAAAGAGTAGGTATGTGATACAATGATTTATATTGAAGATAATTGGGAGATTTGGTGGGTTTATATAAGAAATGAGAGGGGAACTATTTAATATTTAACAAACTTAGGTTTTGGAATCCATATAATTAAATATTCAAAACTAAAAACCTTCCCATAGTTTTTACCCATGGTTTTGGACAAATAGAAGTCAAAAAAATTATTTTATAAGGCCAATGGACTAAAATATTAAAATATTATCATTTCTTATGTGGAGGTGAGTCACATTATTAAAGAAATGAATTTAAAAACATAAAATATATTATACCTTTTGGAGGATTCACCAAGGCTTCATAAAATAAGTAAAAAAAATATAAAATAAAATTATTTTATTGGTAAAACATATTTTTTTCTGATAATATACATTATAGTATTTATTACATCATTTTGGGGGTCATTATGATGTCATAAAACACATATTTTGTTAATAGGGTATTTAATTTTTACCCAAAAATTCAACTGTCTCGGAAAATTATGAAAAATTCACCATTGGATAATTTTGATGTCTTGATTCAAAAAATAATATTCATTTTATCTAAATAATTTTCAAAATATGTGAATTTTGACTTTTAAAATAAAATCTGACATTTATTAAAAATTCACGAGTTTGGACAAAAACAGTTTTCAAACCTTAATAAAAATTATATTTGACTTCATAAAAACTATATACTCATTTATTATCCATAAAATTAATTTGATAATAATATTTTATTAAAATATTATATATTTCAAAAATTCATTAATTCCTTAAAATAGATTCTTTAAAAATACTCTTTCTGTTTTATCGTATAAAAAGTGTAACTCTTATCAAACTAATTACCTAATAATTTACAGATAAAGAATTGGTATAATAATAATTTATAAGAGTTTTTTTATAATATTATTAATAAAAACCTTAGATTAATATATATTTCTCAAATGTACTATTTTTACTTAAAATTCAATTTATCAAATTCATCATTTTTTTAGAAAGACTATTCTCATAATGGAATTGATGGAATAAGTATTTTATTTATAAAAAGGGATTGTACAATAAGTAACTAATACCTTGATAGATAACCCATTATAACACCTGTATAAGACCTAAGGGTAAGGTGTGTGATGGTTATAGACTCTTGGGGCGACTCAGATAACATCGCTCAGGTGGTAATCTTTATTAAATTGAACTTCTCTCATAAGTGATTCAGTCCAAGCTTAACGGGTTCAAGATCAGCTTGGTCTTGGTCAATAGTGAATCATAATGATGTTACATCCTTTTCGAGCTTGGAAAAATGAGCTTCATACGGCCTGAGTCTATTAGATGAGGCAATCCTCTTATTTGTCCGTGTCGAAAGGATTTTTTTTAAAAACCTTATATTTATATCAGTCGTGTGATCACTGTTCAATAGCTATATTATCAATGGTAATGATACTTAATGGTCATTTAAACCCAATAATAATAATAATAATAATAGTGAAATCATTTTATATATCCATAATATATTAAAATAAAGGTAATTTTATTCATAAATGATCGGGTCATTACAACATCCCCCATTAAGAAATTGCACCCTCAAAATTTATTTTTTCCCACATTAAAACAGATGAGGGTAACTCTTCCTTATCACTTTCTCCAGTCTCTACATTTCTTTTTCAGACTTGTGGTTTCACCACAACACCTTTATGAGTGGTATAATATTATTTTATAGAACTGTTTCTCTACGATCTAAGATTTTCTCCTATTTCTCTTCATAGAAGAGGTCGTTATCCAATAATACCACCTCTAGATTCAGTACATTTGATGGGACATGTATGTACTTCCTCAAGAGTGATACAAGGAATACATCATGTACTTGAGGCAGGTTTGGTGGGAGTTCTAGTCAATAGGCCACTACTCCAATGCGATCAAGGATCTCAAAAGGGACTATGTACCTTGGACTAAGCTTTCCCTTCTTCCCAAATCTCATGACTCTCATCCATAGTGATAGGGAAAGGAATACCATGTCTCCATTACCAAACTCTAGGTATCACTGACAATTGTCAGTATAGCTCGTTTGTCGACTATGAGCATCTTTAATGTGCTATTGGATGGTCTTAACCTTCTCCACCATTTCTTCAACCATTTCTGGACCTAGAAGTTTTCGCTCCCCAACTTCATCCCAACATGTCGGTGTTCTTCACCTCTTCCCATAAAGGACTTCATAAGGATCTATTTAAATGATTTAGTATAAACTATTATTGTAAGAGAACTCATCCATAGGAAGATTTTGATCTCATCCTCCTTTTAAGTCCATTGAGCATGTTATCAACATGTCCTCAAGTGTTTGGATAGTCCACTCAGATTGGCCATCAGTTTGAGGATGATAAGTTTTACTAAAGTTCAGCTAATTTTCAGAGCATGTTGGAAACTATTATAGAACATAGATCTGAATCTTGGATCTTGATCAGATACAATTGATAGTGGTACTACATGGTGAATTACCACTTCTCTGATGTATATTATGCTAGTTTATCCAATGAGAAATCATCCTAAATTGTAATGAAGTGTGAAATCTTCATAAGATGATCCAAAATAACCCATATATTATTGTTTCCATTGGATTTCTTTAGAAGTCCAGTGAAAAAGTATATGGTGATGTTTTCTCATTTACATGTTGGTATGGGTAATGGTTGTATCATACCCTTATACTTCTACCTCTCAGTCTTCACTTTCTGACATACTAGGAACTTTGATGTATACTCACTGATCTACTTCTTCATGTTATCCCACCAATAATTCTCTCAGAGATCTCGATACATCTTTGTGTTTCCTGGATGAATGGAGAAATTCAAACAATGTACATCATCTAAAAGTTCTTTCTTTAACTCATAATTTTATGGAACACATATTCTTTACCCAAATCTCACAATTTTGTATTCATTAACATTGAACTTCAAGGATTTCCCTTTTCTGATAGTTTCCACTTTCTTTTTAATTCCCACATCATCCTTTTGAGCATATCTTAACCTTTAAAAAAGAGATGGTTGAGTAATAATTTGTGAAAGGATTGATGATGTTCCCTTATTTATGATTCCAATGTCCATATTTAGAAAATCTAAGAAGATTGGATTCCTTTTCAATTATCATTAATGAAAGAGTCGTAGGATCCTTTCTATTTAGAGCATCTTCTACTTTATTCTCTTTCCTATAATGGTAGTGAATTGAGCAGTCATAGTCTTTGATCATATCTAACCATCTTAATTTGTGCATATTCAACTATTTTTTTGAAAATATATACTTGAGGCTTTTTTGATCCATATATATTTCACACTTTTTCCCAAAGAGGTAATGTTGCCAAATTTTCAAAGAAAATATCACTACAGCAAACTCCAGATCATTCGTTGGATAGTTCTGCTCAAGAACTTTCAATTTCCTTGAAGCATAGGAAAATAATTTGTCATTTTGCATCAACAAACAACCCAATCCCTTATTGGAAGCGTCATTTAATACCATGAAAATTTCTCCACTTATGGGTAGTGTAAGAACGGGCATAGTGATAGGCCTCTTTTTTAACTCCTTAAAACTCTCTTCGTATTCATCATTCAAAGAAAACTTGACTCCCTTCTGAGTTAGATTGGTAATAGGGTTTGAAAATCATGATAAAGTTTTCAAAAATCGACAATAATATATAGTTAACCCAAGAAATATATGGATATCTATCATAGATATTGGCCTCAACCATCCCTCAATTGCATTTGTGTTGTAGGGATCCATAGATATCCCATTTCTTGTGATGATATTCCCCAAGAATGATACTTCCTTCAACTAGAAATCACACATGTTTTACTCTGCATAGATCTTATCCTTTCATAAGGTCTCTAGTAAAGTGCTTAGACGATTCTCATGCTCCTCCTGGGTTTTGTATTATATTAGAATATCTTCTATAAAGACTACCAAAATTTTTTTGAGGTAATCTCTAAAGACCCTATTAATCAAGTCCATAAAGATTTATGGAGCATTAGTGAGTCCGAAAGGCATTACTATGAATTTATAGTGCATGTACCCTATACAAAATGCAGTTTTGGGGATATCCTCCTTCTTCAACCTTACTTGGTAATATCCCAACCGCAGATCCACCTTGGATAAGTATTTTTATCCATATAGATGATTGAACAAGTAATAAATTCATGGAAAAGGATAATTATTATTTATCATGATTTTATTGAGCTCACAATAATCAATTCAAAGGTGCATTGACCCATCCTTCTTCTTGATGAAGGGGATTGGTGCACCTCATGGTGAAGTATTTGGGCATATAAATCCTTTATCCAGATTCTATTATAGTTTTTTATTTATCCCATAAATATCCATAACATCCATTCTATATGGAGTCTTGGATATTGGAAATTACCTAGGTATAAGATCAATAGAGAATTTAAAATCTCTTCTAGGAGGAAGACCAAGTAATTATTCAGGAAACACATCAGTGAATTCCCTCATAATAGGCATGTATTCAAGGATAGTTCCTTCCTTATACTCAATCATTTGAGCAAGATACATGTGCTCATAGGTAAGTAATATTCATACTTGATATGATGGTGCTAATGAAGATTCATCCTCCTCCTTGCACTTGTATAGAATCGGGGTTTGATTCACCATATGGAGAGTGATTTGTCTCTCATGGCAATTTATGTTGGCTCAATATAAGGAAATCCAATCAATGCCAATAATTACATAAAATTACACTAAAGGGATTATGATGAGATTCTATGGGAAGTTGAATCTAAAAATTGTGACAAGGGAGGATTTATATTCATGGGATGAAATAATTTCCCCATTTTTTGTTTTCACCAACATCTCTACTTACATTCTTTGTGGTGTTGTTTAAATTTTTCTATTAAACTTTCAGGATATAAAAGAATGCGTAGAACCATGGATGATACCCCTACCTTTCACTTTTTTATTTTGGTTATACTTTATCCAATATAGTCTTATGGATGAGTAATTATAAACTATTGAACACATAAAGGGGAATACAATGAAAAAAGGGATAACTTATAAATTACATTTACTTACTTAACTTATGAATTTCTAGGATTTAATCTATGTTTTCCATGATCTATTTCCTAATTTATATTATTATGGTTTTTTTATTCCCTTAATAATGGTTCGTACTAAATTTATGAATTTATCAAAGCATATACCTCGGGAGTTTCGAACCAAGAGTGCAGCAAGGACCATTTTCATGCACCAGTTCCCATTTGAGTCTAGCTCAAAGTGGTGTTTTTGTGTTTTACCCCTAGATACATATGTTCCAGAGCCACCTCTACTTGTTCATATCCATATATGGATGTATTTGCTTTATAAACCACTTACTCTATAATCACAAAAATTTTGGAATTATTTTCTTATACTTAGTCTTATCCCTAATGCTTTCACTAGGTTTTTTCTAATCCTAATCCCAAAAATAACTAAACCTATCCGTTGATACCAACTATAATAACCCTTCTCTTTATTACACACTTAAACAAGATTTATTACATAAAATTTCACTTAATTAAACCTATAATATTGATAGGTCTACTGTATTTGGGTATTAGGAACATTAAATGACAACTTAAGACATAAAATACCACATCTTTACTGGAAACCTTTTTTACATGACCACAACATTCGTTCATACTTAGTATTTCATGGGATAACCTGATGACATACATAAGAAAAGGGTGCGGTACAAAGCCCAATAAGGTAGTAAAAAATGCATAACATGAATAATTCAATACATGTTATAAATATATATATCAATGGATCATAATAGAAACATGAACCTAAAGAAATGATATAATATGATCATTATAACATGGAAATGTGGTAACAATTTAAAACATTGTATCATTAACGTAAAGGAATCAGGTAAACCCATGTCCCAAAATGGTGGAAAATTTTCCCAAAAGGAATAATGTAAACCTCAGTCCCAACATGAAATATCATGATACTAAACATTACTTAATGCACTGGATCTCTATCAGGGTTCACCCTTCACAATCATTTCAATCTCATGCTTAAGTGTGCCACATAGATCATATAACATAGATTCATTCAACATCATCATTTAGTACATGATAAAGGAATGTGGAATAAATACATTAATGTACATGATCAATAAGTATATGTGCATAATGTTTAATAACCTTGATATAGAAATGGGCATGGTATTCACTACACAATGATTGTTTCATGGAAAATCGCTTTGCACTTTCGGTAGCCTAACAACGTGACATAAAAATTCATAAAAATGGTTACTAAGAGAGAAATGGGTATCTCATCTTATATAAATTAAATGGAAAGTAAGGGGGTCATATATATACATTTCCCAACATAAATAATTTGGAAATATAAGGCGTAACATAATAAAGAAACTTGAAGAAATAAGAGAAATGGAATAACTCTTATGAAATTTCAGCATGGTAATGGGTGTACATGGGAGGGATTAATGTAAGATAAAGAAGTCTCCCATAAAAAAATAATAAGGGAAATATGGGGGAGGTGAAAAAACATACCCCATCATTTTTAATTGAAAATAAAATGGTGTAACAATATAAGGAAACTTGGATAAAAATGAGAAAGGAAGGAGAGTGAGGATCTCATTAGAAAATTCGGTACAGTAATGGGTGTACATAAGGGATAATAAGAGGGATAATGAGAGTGAAATGGGATCTAATAATTTATAAATAAAATGTTAAGTAATGAGGATATTCAGTAACATATCCCAACATAGTAATAAAATGAATTAAAAGACATAACATGAAAAGAATGCTTGATAAAAGAGGAGGGTGGAAGATCCCTTGGATGTGTGATCCCAAAGGATTGGGAGAGGCTTATTTGGATATTGGGGGCACCTTGGGAGGATTATAGATAGGGGAGGATATATTAGGGACGTTATCCAAGGATTTTGAGTGAATATAAGTGGGATATTGGGTGGGTTCATATAGTAAATGAGAGGGGAATTCTTTAATATTTCACAAACTTAGGTTTTGGAATCTGTATAATTGAATATTTAAAATCACAAACCTTCCCACGATTTTTTATCATTTTTGTTTCCAAATATGAGTGTAAAATATTATTTTATGTGTCCAATGGCTGAAAATATTAAAATATTATCCTTGCTTATGTGGAGATGAGTCACATTATTAAATAAATGAATTTAAAATCATAAAATATATTATAAATTTTGGAGGATTCACTAATGATTTATAAAATAATTAAAATAGTTATAAAATCACATTATTTTAATGGTAAAAAGTATATTGGTCCTGTAATACCCATTATATTATTTATTACATCATTTTGGGGCCATTATGATGTCATAAAACACATATTTTCTTTATATGGTATTTAATTTTTACCCAAAAATCGACTATATCAAAAAATTATGAAAAAATCACCATTGGATAATTTTGACATCATGATTCCAAAATATAATATTCATTTTATCTAAAAAATTTTCTAAATATGTGAGTTTTCACTTTTAAAATGGAAACCAACATTTATTGAAAAGTCAAAGGTTTTGACAAAAAACAGTTTTCAAACCTTAATAAAAATTACATTTGAATTTATAAAAATTATATAATAATTTATTATTCATAAAATTACTTTGATAATAATATTTTATTAAAATATTAATTATTTCAAAAATTCATTAATTCTTTAAAATAAATTCTTTAGAAATACACTTTTGGTTTTATCATATAAAAAATGTAACTCTTATCAAACAAATTTCGTAATAATTTAGAAATAAGGAACTGATATAATCATAATTTATATGAATTTTTATTATAATATTATTAATAAAAACCTTATGTTAATATATATTTCTAAAAGTAAAATTTTTACTTGAAAAATCAATTTATAAAATTCATCATTTTTTAAGAAAGACTATTCTCATAAATGAATTGATGGAATAAGACTTTTATTTATAAAAATGGATTACACAATAAGTAACTAATACCTTATTGCATAACCCCTTATAATACCTAAATAAGACCTAATGGTAAGGTGTGCAATGGTGATAGATTCTTGAGGCGGCTTGAAAATATCACTCGGGTGGTAATCGTTATTAACTTGAACTTCTCTCATAGGCGATTCTGTTCAAGCTTAGCATATTGAAGCTGGGCTTGGGATTGATCAAGAGAAAATCCCGGTGATGCTAACTCCTTTTCAAGCTCTAAAAAATGAGCTTCGTATGTCCTGAGTCTATTGGATGAGTTAATCCTCTCCTTTTCCTGTGTCGAAAGGATTTAAAAAAACTTATATTTATATTAGTCATGGGGTCACTGTTCAATGGATATATTATCAATGGTAATGATATTTAATGATCATTTAATCCCAATAATAATAATAATAAAGAGTTTTCATGTTTTATATATCTATAGGACATTAAAATAAAGGTAATTTTATTCATAAATGATCAATCCATTACAAACAAAATGAACAATCTCAAGGTGAGATCAGTGGTGGAATCAAATGAGGTAGTGGGATGGGTGTATTTTCAAGAACAACTGAGGGTTTTATGAAATATCAGGTTACACGGCATGTAATCCAGAATTACACACTATGTGGGACTACCTTTGTGGTTCTAGGGTTCCTTATAGAGGATAAAATATCACACGACATGTGAAAGACATCACACAGTGTTTGTCCCTTATATGGAGGCTTGTCATGTACCTCAAAGGGTGAAAATACATGTCTATAAGTACATGGTAGCATAGCCCCTATCCTCTTTAGATTGGTCAAGTTTTATTTGGGTACATTCCCTTGATCCATTCCTTGAGGGTTTAGTATGGAGTCATGTCCTATCCATAGGATGGTTATCCCCTCTAAGGAATGTTAATCTTGGATAAAATTATGTAAATCCCTCCATTATTTCTACATTAAGATCATCTATCAACATCATTTCCCTTGGTGGGGTTCTTGGTATCATCATGAGAAACACTATGTAGGCGTCAATCCCCTACTTAGTTGGTTAATATGGAATGGTTTTTTGGTACACCCCATGTCCTAGGGAGCTATCCCCATATATTTCTCTATATCTTTAGACTTCCAGTGTGTACTTATTATGGTGATACCTGATAAACATGAAATCTCAGATGAATACCATCAGTTCTATCTGACTCCTGGAGTGTGTTCTCCTGGATGAATGTTATGTGGAACCATCAAGCATGAATCCTTGGCTAGAAATACAGTTGTGATCTTACATAATACTGTGTGTCTACTATGAGTATATCTAGATGTTTCTGTTGTATATTTCATTAACATATACCTATGATGAGCTGACTATTATTCTTAATTTCATATGCTTAGTGATTTCAGGATGTCCAACTAGGTATTGTTATACTCATACCTATATGTTATTTTCTCATGTGTGTCATTTCTTATATAGATGAACAATATTTTTATAGAGTCCTAGAGGGACTAGGACTAGGAACATGAAGAGAATAGTGAGCCAATAAAACAAGGTGTGTTCTTATTGTTACATTGAAAGTCATCCTCACCCACTTTATTGGTTGGACTTGTTTTCAATTCCTTTATATAGGGCTTGTATTTGTCCATTTTTCTTTCCAATACTTGTTATCAAACTCTAATGGTGGTATTTAGATGTATCCATGCATGGTTATCAGTTTATTTACATTTTAGCATCGCATGGTCTTGGAGATGTGTGCATGTGTGTGTATATTATACTAAGGTATCTCATGTGTGTGATAAGCCTACTTATCACTGGTCACTAGTCCATGGCCTATTAGAGGTGGGGTTGGGGTACTCGCAACATGGGACCTAATGGGTCGGGTCACGAAAGAGTTGTATCAGAGAAATTGGTTCCACCTTAGAACCAGAGTCAATGCGATAAGTTTGGGGAAATAGTGTTCAGTGTTTTCAGTTTGTCTCTCAGACCAGGGACCCCAGTGTTGGTGTGGCAGCTGATATATCCATACACCAAGACTCTGACAACCTACTTGTTAACTCAGTACATGTGGGAACTGGTTACAGGTAAAACATTAGTACATGAATTATATAGGAATAGGTTGTGGTTTTCATGTCCTTATAGAATCAAATCTTCAGATATACTCATTGAATGTGGTACATATTTTCTATTTTAGGATGCCTCCACAAAATTTTATTGATAAGATTTGGCATTATAACTATAAGTATTATCCCCTCAGTGATTAGGCTTTGATAAAAGTACCTGTTCTGGTGGAGTTACCTCAATGTGGTGCACCAGTCTTACCACCACCTGTCGAGTAGTAGATGGTACTAGAAATACTAGTGGATGTGGTGCATATGATGATCATGATTTATGAGTTTTAGTGATAGTAACCCCTTAGTTTCCAAGGTTATCCTAACCCATAGGTGGATAAGGAAATCCTTGAGGTAGTGACACAATTCTTTTATCTTTTTAATACACCCGCATACAAGATGGTGGTCCTAACAGTGAGCCTTCTCCATGGATCTATAGAACAATAGTGGGGCTTAGTAACCTAGTCGTATGATGATAAAACTATTTCATGGTCATATTTTAATCACCTATTAATATAGTAGTTTTATCTATATATGTTTAGGGTTATGTGCATCTAGGAGTTTCTATAACATTATTAGGGCAATATGATTGTGATTGAGTATTCATCAAGGTTCACCAACCTGTCTCATCATTTGATGGATATGATGAATGATCAATTATCTCAGGAGAAAACCTTTGAGTGAGGACTATATAGAGACATATGATCTAGTGTGATGCCTCTATGCATCCTTATCAATGATAGGGTGTGAGATCATGCTTTGGTGGTCAAGAGCTTTCTTACGGAGAAGAGACAAAGAGTTGGTGCTAATAGTGGGCACACGGAAGCAGAGACTTCAATGAAAGGGAGTCAATGACAGAATCAGGGACCTATATGTTTGATATGTTTTAGGTGGTGATCCCATGTTAAATTTTCTATGGTTCAGGGCACACCAGATCAATATAGTCGTCCTAGAGAGAGACAGTGCCACTCTTGTGATGGTCAAGGACATATTGTATGGGATTTTCCAACCCTTTGTGTGACTAATAAAGAGATGGTGGTTGGGCCACCTAGGCATAAGAAACAGTCATAGAAAGTAGGTATATTGGGAGGTGGGTGTGGAAGAGGATCTCAGAGAGCAGCTGGAGGTGGAAGACGATATGACTTGTTTCTACCACCATCCCCAGGTGGTCCACGCTAAGCTCATGGAGCTGGGGACAGGGGAGAGGGTAGCTACAGGAAATAGTGTCTTATAAACCAAAGGATCCATGGATGATACAAGTTATAATATATTCCTTTTCTACATTATATATAGTACTGATAGACATTGGTGAGATTCATTCCTTTATTGTCTATTATATGGTTCGAGACTTAGAGATCTTGGTTGAGCCTTTAGCTCAACCCTTGGCTTTGGGACTTCTATTAGATGTGAATCAATATTCACACACTTATGTTGATGGTATGACTAGACTCTTAGAGGATGGAGTTTCTATTGGGATCTCATTGTAGTATCAATGAGGCTTTATGACATCATCTTAGGTATGAACTAGTTATCTATAGTTCATTCCCAAATAGACTATTTTGGGTAGAGGATGTGGTGTGTTCGTAGTGATGGGATGATTTTTTCCTATGTGGGTGAAAAGGAAATCTAGGCAGAGAAGGATGTACTCATTCATAGTATAGTGTAGTTAGTTACTCATCAATTGGCCTGCATAACCCTTTGTGCAGTGGATTCTGTGAGTTTTTAGTTTCTAGTAGTGGTGGTGTAGTTCAAAAATGTCTTCCTTGAGGATGTTACAGGATTATCTCCCCAGCAGTAGATAGACTTTGGTATTGAACCACACCCCTAGAAAACCCCAATATCTACACCAAAATATCAAATGGATCTCATATAACTTCACAAGTTGAAGGTGTAGTTGGACCGATTACAGAGGAAAGGATTTTTCATATCTAGTGTCTCACCCTAGAAAATCCTTGTATTGTTTACTAAAATGATGAATGAGATCTTGAGGTTATGTGTGGATTACTATCACCTAAACTAGGTGACCATAAAGAACAAGTATCTACTACTGATTATTGGAGACTTATTTAAATAGTTAATATGGGTTTTATGGTTCTTGAAAATGGACCTTTGTTTTGCTATCACTAGATGTGGGTATGGGATGAGGATATACCTAAGATTATGTTAAAATGAATTTATGGTCACTATGAGTACTTGGTGATGTTTTTTAACTTAAAAAATTCCCTAGTAATATTAATGGGACTCATGAACCAGATATTTCAGCCTTTCTTTGAGCAATTTTTGGTAGTATTTATTGACGATATCATACTGTACTTAGAATATGAGGAGGAACACGAAATACACTTGAGTATGATTATAGATGCGCTCTAAGAGAACCAAATTTACAAGAAACTCTCTATGTTTCATCTCTTGATTTTGGAGGTCCACTTCTAGAAACATGTTATCTCAAGAGATGGTGTGATAGTGTACCCGAAAAGGTTCAATACAGTGCTATCTTGGGAGCCACCTAAGAGCATGATGGAAGTGTAGAGATTCCTTAGTTTATAAGGCTACCATCAGATATTAATACCTAATTTAAATGGGATATCAGATACCTTGATAAATTTGACCTGAAAAGGGAATAATTTTGTGTAGAAAAAGAGGTTCCACTAAGATTTCCAGGAGTTGAGGCATAAATTGAAGAGTGATCCCATATTGAGATTTCCATAGGAGGGTGTCAATTATGTAGTGTTTTTTATGCATCAGGGACTAGTCTTGATTGTGTTATGATGTATAGGTGGGTGGTTATTTCCAATTATTCACATAATTTTATACCAAATGAGTAGAACCACATGGCCCATGATCTTGATCTAGCATTGATAGTCTTCACACAAAATATGTGGAGACACTACCTGATGGGTGATTTGTTTATCATCTATTCTAACCATAGGAATCTAAAGTATATATTATCTCATAATTATATTAACTTGAAATAAATGTTATGGATAGAGTTCATCCAAGATTATGACTTTGATATTGTCTCTACTCTTAGGAAGGTGAATGTGGTAGTTGATGCTCTCAATAGGAGATCATGTTCGTAGCTATTGAGTGAGGCGTCATAGTAATTGGCCATGTTATTGTTATCCTCTGGGGATGGGGATATAGAATCTTGCCTTTAGTCTATGGTTGTAACCCCTCCACTTTTACATTGATTCAAGGAGGCACAGATTAGGTATACTGAGTATGAGACCCTACGTACTCAAATATCCACAAGACATGCTCCTGATAAATTTTCGGAAGGTAGGGAGAATTTCATTAGTTTTAGGGGATGCATGATGGTACTAGTGATGTTGTGAGATGAGGTTTTTATGGATTTTAATACATCTCCCTTATAAGTACACCCATGTGTGGTGAAGATGTACTATGACCTCTAATGTTAGTTTTTGTGTCCATGGATGAAGAAGGGTGTTACACAGTTTATCTATCAATGCCTTGATTTTCAACAAGTGAAGGTCCCGAACTGGGTTCTAGTGGGTCTATCTCAACCCATTGAGGTGACAGAGTGGAAGTGGGATGGAATATCCATTTAATTCATGGTGGGATTACCATATACATCTAGGGGAAATGATGCTATTTAAGTGATCATAGACCAACTCACCAAGTTGACCCACTTCCTAGGTATAGAAGTTCAGATTTCAATAGAGATCTTAGGATTCCTCTACATGCATGAGATAGTCTAAATCCATGTTGTTTCCTTGATGATCATTTCTGACCATGATGATTTCTTCACATCTCAGTTATGTAAGGGATTAAAGAGGGCCTTTGTGACTCAATTGCGTCTGAGAATAGATTTTCACTCCCAGACTGAGAAGACCATTCAAGAATTTGAGGACATATTGTGGGCTTTCATATTAAACATTGGATATAGTTCGGAGGATCAACTAACATGGGCTGAGTTTGAATTCAAAAACATATACCATTACATCATCGATATAGAACCATGTGAGGCCTTCTACAGGCGACCCTACAGGTCACCGCTATGCTGGACCAACTAAGGAGAGTCAACACTTATGGGCCCATAGCTAGTTTGAGCCACTATAGAGATGATTTATATCATCCAGTAGTTGATAAGGACTTCACAGATCTGTTAGAAGTCCTATGTGGATTTATGGTGGAGTTCTTTGAAGTTAAATTAGGGAGACCTTGTATTGTTGGGGGTCTCACCTCCATGTGGATTATGGAAATTTGGATGGGGTGGAAATATTTATTCGAGATTCATTAGCCCTTTATAGATACTATATATAGTTGGATAGGTGGAATACCTCTTTTCTATACTAGTGTAGTTAAACCAGTTACATGATTTCTTCTACATATCACTTCTGAGGAAGTATGTGCATGACCTCTGACATGTTATCGACTCAGGTGAGATGGATATCAGGGATGGAGCTACCTTTTCTAAGTACCTGATAGAGATGGAGGATTGGTAGGATAGGATCTTCCATGGGTGATAGATTCCATTATTTCATGTTCAGTTGAAGTAATCAAATATTCATCAAAGTACTTGGGAGTGGTAGACCTAGATGTGTGCTCAGTAACAACATCTCTTTGTTTAGCCTTTTGTTTCATCTTTTTGAGATATAAATCCCCAATGTGGGGTGAATGTGAAGACTCTTATTTTTTTCATATATTACTTTAGAATATTGTATGGATTGTTTTTATATCTTGAATCTAAGACATAATGAGATTATAAGGACGAGGGATCTCAAAATTTATTTTTAAAATATATTAAATTTACTAAATATCATAAATGTACAATTTTTGTGAAAAAGTGGAATAAATTATAAATGGAGGATCAAATTAGAAATATGAATCCTATGTTATGTTCAGAGTATGGGCTTTACCCTAGGTGAAATATAATTTTTTTGGAATCATCCATTTGGTTAAAATCATTTGTAGGCATAAATAATAAAATAAATAAATTTATTTTTTTATTTTATTAAATGATGCAGAAACATAGCTTATTTATCTATTTAAACACTATTATGACCAATTATCTGGGTTGATCGCATAACCCTAATAATTGAGAGACATCATTGAAGAGAGATCCATATCGAATGATGATAATGGATCAAGGATCATTGAACCATTTAAATTCAAGGATTTCATTAATGATAATAATGTAGATTCATTCTTTTTCAATGATCGATCCATATCGAAGTAGGAAGTTCTTTTATGTGAATTTATCCCCACTGATTTATTCCTATGATAAATACGAATCAATCGAATAATGAATTAATTCATGGATCGTGTGTATTGTGGGTATGGGATAGATATTATCTAGGACTGGGTATTTCATTATTGTTTATATTATATCTCTTCATTCATCATTCTAACAGAAATGAATTGAGACCAACACAAACATTGTATGAGGTCTATTACTAATTTTTGTGGTTTTTGTATTTATTCCCCCATTCTTCATTCATATCAAGAAATTCATTTGGCCAGATATTCAATGATTACCCAATAAATCAATCGACAATCACTTGTTTCATGGAATAATAGATAGACATCGCAAATCCAAGTTTAGATCGATGGTGGGATAAAAAAACTACGATGGATGATCGATCAAGGATTAATTTTGGGATACATGTTCTTCATATTTTCAATTTGAAATGCCAATGTGGCTTGATGGTTTATTTTAGAGTATATTAAATCATATTTTCCAATGATCAGGTGATGGTGAGGCTCAGTCAGACTAGATATATGATCTCTAGGTGAGATCAGCAGAAGAATTAGAGCCGACAGTGGTGTGAACATACATTGTGGAAGAACCATAGGTTTTCTGAAACACCAATTTACTCGTCATGTAATTTTTAATTAAATTCCATGAGGTACACCCTATATGGATTTAGGGTTCTGTGAAGTATATAATATGTTATAATACATGTGATAGCTATCACACGGTGTGTGCCCATTACCTAGAGGATCATTGTGTAACTTAGAGGCTACATGAACATGGAAAGGACTACATAGTCTTATACACACTGTGTACTTGACCACGAATACAAGAATGGGTTATGATACATGATTAGGACCCAATGATGAAGGAAAACTTCATTTACTTCTTTAAATATAGCTTAGAAACCATATCCTATTCATCATGTACATTTTCATTAGGGTATGTTCCCTTGATCCATTCCTTGAGGGTTTAGTATAGAGTATCATACTATGTATAGGATGGTGATCCCCTATGAGAAACTTCAGTCTTGGATAGTTTTTTTGGAATCCCTCCATGAGTCTCAAATTGAGATCCTCTATCATCATCATTTCCCTAGGTGGGGTTTTGGGTATCATCATGACCAATGATATGCGGGCATCGATCCCTTAATTAGTGGGTTAATCTGAATTTAGTTGTTAGTATACCCCATGGATTGAGAGTAATCCCCATATATATATTGATCTCTTCAAACATCCAATGTTTACTTATTATAGCGAGACCTGATGAGTGTGACATCTCAGATGGATGCCATCAGTGATACCTGACTCATGGAGTTTGTTCTCTCGAACGATTTCTAAGTGGAACCATAAAGCATGAATCTTGGGCTGGAAATATAGTTGTGGTCTTACTTGAGATTGTGTGTCTACTATGATTATATCTGGATGTTCTTGTTATATATTTCATTGACATATACATGTGATGATCTGACTATTATTATTGATGTTATATGCTTAGTGATTTTGAGGTGTCCTACTGGGTATTGTTATACTCACCCTTGCATGGGATTTTGTTGTATGTTTTGAGTCTAATGAAAACAACCGACCATTTGATGGAGTCCTAGATATACCATGACTGGGAATTTCTTAGTGATATGGACATACTGATGTGTGTTCCTATAGTTTTATTTATATCCATCCTCACCCACTTTATAGGCTGGACTTGCTTTTAGTCCCTTTATGGTGTGATTATATTTTTCCCTTTTGCTTTCTAGTAATTTTTATTATACTTTGGTGGTGGGATTTTAGATGTATGCATTCATTTTTAGCATTGGATATACATTTAATCATTTTATGGTCTTGGAAATGTGTGTGTGTGTAGGTGCATTAGGTTAAGCCCTCTCATGTGTGTGATATACCTACTCAGTTCTAGTCACTATCCCCTGGGTTATTGGAGGAAGACTTGGGGTAGTTGTGGAATGTGTCCCATTGGGTTGGGTGATAAAATAATGTTTCACACGTTTTTTTGAACATTCCATGATTTATAAGTTGGTTGTATCATTTTTTATTAAGATGCCCATATTTATAAAGGTTTTTTTGATCGATTTAAATAATTTAATGATTTCATTAGTTGATTTTTATTACTCTTTGATGTTTTTTACAAGTTCCTTGGATTTTATATTATTTTTTAAGATTTTTTTTTTAAAAAATAGATTTAAATTTTTTGATTACTAGTTTAAACATAATGTCCCATTTATAACCTTATTCAAAAATGATTAAAAAATATTAAAGATATACCCGTATTGTGCTCCATGGTTTACTTGTTGTTCTTATTTTGAAGTTTTAGGATATAGTTGATTGATTAATTGATGCTTGCAATTTTTCAATGGTTCACTTAATTAAGGGGTATTGGAGGTGGGATAAGAAATTTAAATTATGTTGTGATTCCCCGTGTTATGTTATTTCAATGTGATTGGATAATTTTATATGGAAACCCTAGGTAACTAAGTGGGAAATTAAGGGATGGGTGTTATGCTAGTTGACATTACACACTAAATAGTGTCCCCTAGTTTTATGTTATAACCTTGACTAGGGGGTGTACATCCGATGAGGCTAGTTAAGAGAAATTTAGATGGGGAGTTATAGAACCACAAAACCTATCAGTAGTTGGTTTTACCTAGGACACTCTAGTATTTTTCCATTAGTACCTACAGTGATTCCCCATGATATATGTCATATTTTATTCTTATTATATAGTTTATTTATTATGTGATTTTATTTATTCTTGGAATTATGTACTTATAATGTATTGGTTTATTTAGGATTCTTACTTATTGTTATAATGTTTTCCCTTTCATTATTGTTGTTTTTTCTCTCATGATTCTCCCCAAAAGTACTTATTATATGTTTCTACCTTTTTCTATGTCCATAATTTAGGGGTTTGTAAAGGTTCATAAAATAAATGGATGGTTTTCTTTGAATTGATAATATTTTTATGAAAATACCATTGAAACTTATTTTAAACATACCTATATGGATTCTTTTTCATGGCTATACTTCTAATTGAAAATTAGAACATGATTTTGGTTTTTTCTAAAGGATCCTTGAGGTGATGATTGTTTTTATATCATGTAAACGTGTTGAAAACTATTTTCAACTACTTATTTTAAAACTAAAATTCTTATATTCTATTATAAAATGAATGAAATGGATTCTTGGTGGTATCCTTCTAGGTGTTGGATCACACACTTCATACTCGCATTAGTGGGTAGGTAGTCTCTATGTCTTGTGTGGGTGTGTGGGAATTGAATTCCATGTGGGATTTGTAGAACTCTTTATTGGAAAGTGGGTGGGTGTTGATTCATGGTGGTGACTTAGATTTACATGGTTGATATAGATTCTTTGGATCTTAGATCGATTAGGATATGTCATATTTCAGTCTTCGTAGCCTTCTTTCCATGGTTTAGTCTAGATTATAGATTTTAAACTTTGTAATAATGAATTGAATTTTATTGGTAATGTATTTTTAGAATTTTCATGTTATTTAATATTTTTATGCCTAGTTTGATTATTTATTATTTAAAAATTTCATATTATTTGTGCTTGAGTGAATACCTCATGTTAGGTTTTTGGTTAGAACCTGTTATTTGGATTATAAGATCTTGAGGTTGAACTCATTTCCTATGAATGTGTTTGATACCCATGGTTCTTGTCACTAGCCTTTGGATATCGAGAACATGCTTCGATCCCTATAGAGAACTGCGTCAGGTAATGTGGGTGGTTGATTGGGGCCAGTTTGTTAAAAATGGGATATGGTTAGTTTGGTGGAGAGGAAAGTTTAGTTACTGATATCCTTTAATATAATTCCATTTTTTCTAATTTTTTTTAATACTATGGGGATTCAATGTGATTATTTATGCGTGTCTATGATAGTTTACCATCATTTCACTTCACAATGATTCATTTTGTAAACTATCAATTCATTCAATGATTCCCCTTTCATATCTATCCATTATATGAGCTAGAAATTTGATGTTTATGAAAGGATTATTCTATGATATTGGTTTTGAGAAATGGTTAAATTACCTAGGATTAGTTTTATGAATTATTCATTCCTTGAATGAGGGTGTTTTGGGTGGTTATGCATGGGGTACTATTATACACTCTTGAGTGTATAGATGAGCCACACAGAAATATGGGATCGGGGTGTTAGTGAATTAAATTCATTAATATATACAAAATAATAATGTTGATGGACACTATAATAGGGATTTCATTGAGGATAAATATATTTAGGAAAATAGATTAAAGAACTATGACATAAACCCCATTTAACTACTTCGAAAATAATCTATTAATTCACCCTAATAATCATTTTCATTATATTTGAAAATATTTTAGTTTTATTTTGATCACATCAATCTACAAACACCTATTTATTGTTTTAATATAAATAAAAACAATTATAATATAAAAAATTAATAATAAGGTCACTATTTGATTTTTAGATTCTATATGAAATGGTCTTTAAGTTAGTAACTCAGCTACATTATTATGATTTTATAGATTTTAAGTGAGTGTCCCCATGATAGGTCACTTTGTACCTATCACACTTTTTCCACTTTAATCACTAATGGTTCTTAAATCCTAATTATTTCCATGAATCTTATTTTTATTTTTATCACAACTTTTGTGGTGAACAATAATGAAATATTTATATTCAATATGTTTCCTCCATTTACTTTTATTATGAATTTTTCATAAATCCTTTGAAAATATCTTTATTCTATTGGTATAATCATTTACCATTGTACTAGGTCCATAATATAGGTTAAATAATATTTTTAAAGTTTTTTATGACATAAAATTGGTCAAAAAATCACCATCATTTGGGAATTTATATGAGAATTTTTAAAAAAAATTATATGCTCTTCTATGTTTTGATAAAAAAATCATATATATATAATAATTTAAAGAATATATGATAGAATCATTTTTCTATGTGTAAAATTAAATATTTCTTTCATTGGAATTTTATATAAATGAAAAAACATATATGTTATTGTATTTTGTTTTTATTGATATATGTTACTCTTATTGTTTTTTGTGCATTCTAATAATATTAAATTATGCTCATTTTTTATTATTTTATACTAGAAAATCAATTATTTTTTTGTAATAATTATACACTTTGATAAATTTTGTTACTATTTTCGTTTAATGTTTTATGTTTTTTAATATTTTCCTTATAAAATTCATTTATTACTGCTCATGTTTGTGTATATTATAAAATATTTTTGTTTTTTAATTGTGTGCTAATTTTCCTGAGTTTCTACTAGAAAATTATTATTGATAAATATTGTTTTTTTCCTTTTTACCTGAATATTTTATCACTAAATTTTTATACACACTAAAAATAATTTTTATTTGACATAGAGACTGTAATTCCTATAATATAAAGGTTTTCTAGTTCTCTTAAAATAAAATAGAAGGCTGTTATAGGAAATTTTCATGATATAGTACTTAATAAACATAAACCTTTATAATAATCTAATTTTAGGAATGAGTAGATTGATATTCCTATGATTATAGACTATTAACTTCTAATAATTTGTATTAATCCATCGTTCATAATGTTCACCCAATGAGCTAGAAATTATGAACTCAAATAGTCACTCATGGCATTTCTTACATCATTTAATAAAGTGCTTACTGAAGTTTACTTAGCCTTTATTTGGGATTTTTATAGTAATGTAAACTAATTTCATCTTTAATTTTTTAGGGAAAACTAATTTAGAATGTGTTGTATAACTTTTTAGAAAAAACTATGAACTATATTATTTTATTATGTGGGGAGTTTTTTTACACTTGGGATCAAATTTACAATGCATTTATAATTAATTACTTGTCACAAATGTTTACTAGGGAGCATAGAAATAAAATCATTGGTTTTATAAAAGATGAGGGGGGAATTTTCAATGAGGCTTAGGATAGGTTTAGGGGTTTGCAAAGGTAGTGTCTACATCATCAATTACCACCACACCTATTGATGGAAACTTTTTATGAGGGTCTTATTACATCTTGTTAGATTTTATTTAACAAATATATTTGTGGAAACTATGTTGATAAAATTGATGAAGAATTAAAATAAATTTACAATACAATAGAAAATCTTAAAAATTATGTAGGAAGAGAAGATTCCTTAGGAATGAGGAAAGCATTGGCTCAAGTTAGAATAGAAGTGCAAAACTAGATGAAATTTAGAAACAAAATTAGGTTTGAATGTCTAAAAAGATGATAAAAATATTAATCAAGCCTCTTTCAAAATAAATAATAATTTATTAAGGAGTATTTATTTCACTATATGGTGTATGGGAATAATGATGCTTTTTTCAAAACTCTCGAATTATTTTACATTATAAATAAAAAAAAATTATCATGGTTTGGGGGTATAAAGCAGAACAAATTTGATCTATTTTTTAGTAGTCACAATTTGATGTATAAGAATAATCCTAATTTTTCATAGAAAGAAAATGGTGATTAGAAAACTTGATAAATATATTTTTTATAATCATAAAACACCTCAACATAAAAATAGATCCAGTACTCTCAATTTTGAAGTTAATTTGGAATGGACTGTTAAAGAACTCATAACCAAAATGGATTCTAAAAAATCATGTATATATAATTAGAAATTATAACTTGGAAAAATAACAAAAAATGAATAAAAGTGGTAAAGGAAAATATCCTATCATAAATATAGTTAATCGTAGGGAGAATATTGTGATTTTCATAACTAACAGTGTTTTAAAAAATCAGGGTAATGATAGGAAAAAGTCTAATAATAACAAATATAAAATTTTAAAAAAATATGAACATAAAAAACTATAAAATTTTAAAACTAAAATAAGGGAAAAAATGAAATGACATTGGTAGAATACTATTGTTCCACTAGAAAACCAAAAGAAAAAAGAATAAAAATAGAAGAGAAAAAGAGAGTGAGAGAGATAGAGAACGTTAAAATAAGTGTGATATGGATTTAAATGATTTAAAAAAAATCCCACCCATACCTTATCTAAAAAGAGTAAATATAAAGAATAATGGGCTTAAATTTATCAATTTCATTTTGAAATTTATAATGATTTATGTGAATGTTTTATTAATAAAAAATTTATATCAAATTATTTATTAAATATATTTTTTTGTAAATAATAATAAATAATAATAAAAAGTATAGAATATTTTTCAATAATTTATCTCACAGAATATTAAAATATTATTTTACAAAAAAAATTCCTTTTAAACTGAAATACCTCATTAGTTTTTTCATTCCATACTAATTTAGAATAATTGGATGGTATAATTTTTTGTGTGTCTTAGGGGATATTATAAATTTTATCCCATTCTCATTATTTCAACAATTAAAAATTGATAATTTTAATCTAACTAAATTTTCACTTTACTTGACTAATAGTTAAATAACTAATAATATGGGAATATTTGTTGATTGATGTGAGACAAAATATTTGAAATTTTTAATTGATTTCCATTATAAATTAACCTCATAATTAATTTGAATTATAAGTAACTTACTGATTTTTGTTTATTTTATGAAATATGGAATTAAAATATAAATGAATTAAATAGTAGTTTTTAATTATTTAATTAACTTTTGGAATTAAATTTAAGAAATAAATTTTTATTTTTATTTTTGTTCTTGAATTGTTTATAGAATAATTTCCTTTATTATTTTTTATATCGTTTTGGATACTTTTATATAAAAATTGATTGATTGAAATTATGAGATTTTTATTTTTTAAGTTACCCTTACACAAGAAGTTCATGTCATATAAGTTTAATTTATATCAGGATATATAATGGTGGAACATGAGGTTGAATGGTAATTTCATATATATATTACATCGTTTTAGATGAACATTCAATACATCTCATAATAATACATACCTAAGCACTGTAAACGTTTAGTGTATTTGGATACTAGATACATAATCATATTATTTCATGAAATAAATTTAACATATCCCACAAGGTTCTTCTCACATAGTAAAATTTTTATACATACCCATCTTAAAACCCTTCTTCATAACTTAGTTAAAGGAAGTATAATAAAAGGTGGGCTCAAATGCTCAGTAAGGATAAACATGGGAGATATCGATCAATGATCATAAGTGAACTTAAGATTAGAATGTTTTTATGAGAGCATGAACATAAATTATGATAATAAGACCCAATAAGTATAATATAATTGATCATAAATCATATAATAAGTATTTTTTATAACATAATAAAAAATTCAAGTGTACGGAATCATCAATAATAAAACATGAGGTATGAGAACATATCATAAGCATAAGACATAAGTTTTTGGCATACACATAAGCATAGAAAATTATTTTCTTGGTCCATAATAACTACCATGACAGTCATATTAGATTTATTTAACTTTTCATTCCATCATTTACATTTTTGAGGTTCAGGACCAAGATTATCATAGTGGACAGAGCCCCATACTGAATTGGGCTTACTCCCTATTCCAGTTCTTATTATCTATTGAGATATCCATATTTACCTAATGCATTAGAGGGAAATATAATTATAGTATCACCCATTACATAATGAAAACCATATATATGTGTGTTTTAATATCATACAAGATTCACCCTATCATCATATCATAACCTATAGAAAGAAAAAGGGTTTTAAAAATATTTCATCATTGCATAACCCCTGGAAAAGAAATGGGTTTCATAAAGGTTTCATAATAAATTAATTAAACCATGGTATATAAATAGTTTTAATGTAATCATACATAAATCATAATTATCATAATCCATCAAGATAAATAAAGTGTATGGAATCATAATATCATATCCCCAGTGAAGAAAAATATTCATACATTTCTTTGAAAACATGGTCAATGTATCATTTTATTTTGATAATATTTCAAATAAAAAATAAAAAGATATTGAGAAAATGATTTTCTTTGAAAATAAACATGGAAATGTAGAATATATTATTCAAAGTAAATAAATTTCAATACGGTGGGAAAATTATTTCATACCATATATATTAAAAGAGAACAATCTTTTAACACTTTTTTAAAAATTCAAAAATGACTTGTTCAGAAACTTTTTCTTCTAATATATTCCTTTTAAAAAAATTTCAATAAAGTAAAATGTAATTAAAATTTAATTTTTCATAATTTTCAATTATTTTTAAAAACTTATATAATTTTTTTTGAAGATCATGGATATATAATAATAATTTCAATTACCAAGAGGAAATAAGATCGATATTTATTTAAAAACATTTCCTCAATAATTTTAACTACCATAGAGAGAAAATGATACTAATGAATAAAAATTATAGAAATAACTATATAATAATAAAATTTATGGGATTTAAAGGATAATATCTATATAATTTTCCTCAATGGAAATTTATCATAGATAATCCCCAAAGAAATGAGATTATAACATAAAATCTTACCCCAAGTCCTATATTTCTTCATACTCATAAAAATATCCTATATAATAAATATAAAAAATTATTATACATATATTTAACAACCATATTAATATATAACTTACTATTTATAATTTATTTATAATTTCCAATTATCCTTTTATTAATAATTTCTTCATTAAATTGAACATTCGGGTGAAAATTGTTTTGTTCTTCATGCATGTTTTGGTTTGATGGTTCCATTATTTGAAATTTTTTAATGGTTTAACTATATAAAAATCATAATAATGACATAATTATCATATTTATTAATTATATAAACTTTTATAATCATTTATATAAAGCAGTGACGAAAAATTAATTACATCACTTCATGGAGACAATAGGTCATACGTATGCACAAGTGATGTTTCCACTTTTTGATGGATAAAAAGGAAGAAATATAAATAGTAATGAAACTTTATAAAATAATTATTATATAATAAATATAATATATATTCATTAGATATATCTTTATTACCATTCTAGTAAATCAAAAATGAAAAACAAATCAGATCACTTCGTGGAGGTGATAGTCCACATGTATGCATGAGCGATGTTATCATTTTACAAAATATGGAAAGGTAATTAGGTAGAGATGATATTATATTTAAATAATAATAATAATTTAATAAATATAATATATAAACATTAAATTAATCATAATAACCATCCATTAATATTAGTGATGAAAAATGAAATACATCACTTTGTGAAGAGGGAGTCCACAAGCATACGCGGATGATGCTTTTATTTTCCATTTGATAGAGAATGATTTGAATAAAGGTTGAAAAATAATAATAATAATAATAATAATGTATAATTATATGTTATATATTTATTTTATTATATCATCAATTTTATCACATAATCGCTGGAGGTAAAGGAATAAATTAAGATTTATGCCTATTCTTTGAACAACCGCCTTTGGCTTACACCTTAATCATTCTAAGGTTGGTATTTTGATAAAAAAATATGACCTATATATCATGTGTAGGAATGTTAAGAAGGTTTATTTTTAGGTATTTTCCTAGATAAGGGACTCTTGAAGTGTATACAAGAAAGGACGGGTGGATTCCTTTTATAAGTGAGGGAGAGGATACACTTGGAATTTTTCAAAATATTAAAATATACTAATGTGTTACTCAAGAAAAATGGATAAAAATGACTCATATTAAAAAATTAGATGATATGGAGTCTAAATATAACCATTAAATAGTATTTATACATGTTTTCGGTCATTTTAACCCTCATCATTTTAGTTTTAACCCTTTTAACATGTTTTAATTCTTATTGTGGAAATTGAATTTTACCAAAGTTATTATTCCTAATAAATAAATATTAAGTTGAATTTATTAAATTATAATAATTATAATTATTAAATATCTGTAATACATTTTAAAATATTCAATTTCTATAATTTTTATAAATTCATTTAAAAATAAGTTCATAAAATGCAACAAAACCATTTTCAAAAAAATGTATTTTTAAAGAAAAAAATTTAGTTTAAATTTATTTATTTCCATGTAAAAAGTTTTAGAAGAATGTTAAAATATTTTATTGAATAAATTATAAACATATTAAATTAAAATAATTAATAAATATATATTTATTTAATTTATTAATATAAAAAAACACATTGTGTGTATAAAAAATGTTAATTTAGAAAACATCTATTTTTACCTTCAAATAATT
Organism: Viscum album; assembly: GCA_963277665.1. Lineage (NCBI taxonomy): Eukaryota > Viridiplantae > Streptophyta > Magnoliopsida > Santalales > Viscaceae > Viscum > Viscum album. The sequence continues at coordinate 533,505,423 of OY728146.1, forward strand.
TTATTTTAATTTCTAACCAATTGAAAACTAATGAATTAATTTTATAAATATGTAAAAAAATTAAAATTTTATTTATTCCTAGTCATACCATCCAATATAATATCTATGTGATAACTATCACATAATAATTCAATATTATATCATGGTTTTTTTAAATGCAGTGTTGTGTGTAAAGTAAGTTATCAAATAAAGGAATTTATTTAAATAAAATTATATTATAAAATCATGGGGTGTTACTTTATATCCCATTATAATAATTTCACCCACAAAATTAAACTAGTCTAATATAAATAATAGAGGATGATTTAGCCTCTTCACATATTCAGGTTCCCTCATATCTTCCTCAAATATATGGGTTTTCCATTAAACTTTGACTAGTTTAGTGGTATTTTTTTGCAGAAATTTTTATCTTAAATTTAAAATCTTCACTAGTTGTTCAAAATAAGATATACCATTCTATAGTTTTGTTACATCTTAGATCTGTTCATGTGATGGATTAGGTATGTACTTTCTCATGAGAGATACATGGAACATATAGTAAACTTAAGAGTGATTTGATGGAATCACCAAGTGATAAGAAACTATCTCAATAAAATATATAGATTTTAATGTTTAAATATATATATAGATAGAGTTTCTATTCTTTAAAAATATCACAAAAATATTCCAAAGAGATATTTATTGGAATACCTTGTCACCAATATCTAATTCTATATCTCATCGGTGATTATCAGCATTTATTTTTAATCAACTATGAGGTACCCTGATGTGAAGTTGAATGGATATAAAAAACTTTTTCATTTACTCAATGAGATCAAGACCCAATATATTTCATTTTCTAACTTCATACCATCACGTAGTAGTTTTTTACTTAATTCTATATATAGATTCAATAAGGAGCCATTTAAATGCTCGATTGAAAGCTATTTTTGTACTAGAAACCCACTATAGAAATGTGTTGATCACAACCACATTTTAAATAAATAGAATAGGATATAAAAATATCTTCAATGGTTTTAATGGTCCTCTCAGACTAACCATCGATCTAAGGATGATATGAAGTGCTATAGTTTAACTTCGTATTCAATGTCAGCTAAAGTATTATCCAAAACATAGAGTTAAACCTCATATCCTAATCAAATACAATAGAATTTTTTATTTCATGAAACCTTAACATTTCATTAATGTATATCCTATAAATATTATCAAGGGAGAAATCTTATCTAGTTGTAATAAAATATATAGATTTCTTAATTTGATCAAATACAACCCAAATAGCATTGTTTCCTTTAGATGTATTGGGGATTCTAATGATGAAATCCAAAGTAATGTTTTCCCATTTATATTATAATATGGATCATGGTTGTAAAATACCATTAAAATTATGTCTCTCGTCCTTAAATTTTTGACATACTAGGCATAGAGATACATACTCTTTAATATCCCTTTTCATGTTATCCCACCAGAAATACTCTTTTAGATCTCTATAATCATCATAGTTCTAGTAGGAATAGATAATGATGAGATATGAGATTCATAGAATATATCCTTTCTCAAATTTTGTATTTATGGGACATGTACTTGGTTCCTGAACATTATCATTTCATAATAATCATGGTTGAACTTGAAAAAATTTATCATCTTCTTATATAATTCAATATCCTCTACTTGTGTATCTTTAATCCTCACATGGATGGATGGTTGAACATTAATCCCAGAAATATATGATCTATCATGTTTCTTCATGATTTCTAGATCCATGTCTAATAAACCTATAAATATTGAATCTCTTTAAATCTTCATCATGGAAAAACTAGCATGGTCTTTCCGACTCTAAGCATGTTCCAACTTGTTCACCTTTCTAGGGTGGTAATGTATTAGATAGTCATAATCTCTAAGCAATTAAAACCATATCATTTAGAACATATTAAACTCTTTATATGTGAATATATAATTTTTATTTTTATTATTAGTATATATATCACATATTTTACCACAAAGATAACACCTCCATATTTTTATTGTAAAATTTACCACTTCCAACTCCAAATCATGAGTTTGGTAATTCTGCTCATGGGTTTTCCATTGGTGTGAGGCATAAAAACATGAGGATGTATCCCAATTCCTTCTTAGATTAATCAATATAGATTGAAAACCCTTCTCCGCTATAGGGTAGTGTAAGCATATGTGTTTTGACCAATAATATTTTTAGCTCATTGAAATTTTCCTCACATTAATCTACCCAAAGAAACTTGGATCCCTTCTAAATAAACTTGGTTATTAGATTAGATATCCATGATAAATCCCTCGCAAATAATTATTATTATACATCCAACCTAAGAAAACTATGGATATCAGTCTCCATGGTTGGTCTGGGAAATTTCTCAATAACTTCCATCTCTAAAGGATTCCCCAATATACCCTTGCTTGAGATTATATGACCCAAGAATGAAAGTTTTTATAACCGTAATTCACAATATATGAATTTGGAATAAAAATTATCCTTCCTCAAGTTCTTCAACATAATCTTCAAATGAACTTAATTCTCTTCCTTTCTCTTAGAATATATAATAATATCATCTATAAAGACTATCATAAATTTCTTAAGGTAATATATAAAGACTTTATTCATTATATCCATGAAGATAATAGGGAAATTGGTAATTACAAATGGAATATATATTAATTATTAATGTTCATACCTCATACAGAAGGTTTTATTAGATATATCCTCCTTCTTAACCCTAAATTGATAATATCCAGAAGGAAGGTAAATCTATGAAAATTATTGAACTCCATGTAGTTGATCAAAAAAATAATCAATACAGGGTAGAGGATACTTATTCTTGATAGTGATATTGTTAGGTTCTCTATAATTAATGAAAAGACTCATTCATCCATATTTATTATTAACAAAAAGAATAATTACACTCCATAGTGATGCACTATGTAATATAAATACCTTATCAATATTATCCAAGTGTTTCTTCACCAATTATTGAAACTCAATCAGGACTATTCTATATGTAATATTTGAAATAGGTGTAGCACAAGGTATGAGTTATATTGAAAACTCAACTTCATGATTCAGGGTAAGACTTGGAAATTCTTCAATAAATACATCATTAAAATCCTAAATAATAATAATATATTTAGTTTTAAGTTTATCCTCAACAATTTTATATAAATATTCTTCTTGAATGGGTAGTAAGACCGATAAAATGGAAGTAACTACCATAGAAATGTATTCATCATAACAAAAAAATACGATCATAGTTTGATTAAAAATATCAAACATGACTTACCTTCCATAACAATTAATATGGTGTCTATATATTGAGGGCTAACATATACCCAAAATCATATCAAATTCAATTAAATGAATAATCATAAGATTTTCAGGAAGTGCATTCCCATAAATGTCTATTAGAGATGATATATATACTTGAGATTTGATCATCATACCATTATAATTTTTAACTACTAACTCAACATATAATCATTGAGGTGGTGATGTTATATCCTTAGATAAATATTCAGATATAAAAGAGTGGGTATATCTTGAATCAAATAATACATTTTTAATTATAGAGTGGATGGTAAGTGTACCTTTCACCACTTCATTCTCATGACCCACTTCAGTTTTTTGTGATCACATGAGCTTTCCCTTTATCTCTTGGATTAATAGTTTGTTGAAACTTATTTTCATATTTAACCCTTGGATTAATGAAATGGTTTGTGTAATGTCCATACTCTTTACAATTATAGAATTATAGTGTGGTTGGTACATTTGGTTGATATTTTTCATAATTCCTTTCATTTACTAGACTATTCATTGTTCGTTAACTTCCATTGTGCTTCCTTCTACACTTATGACATGAAGGGGGATTAATTTTCCTTCCTCCATGGGTTTTATTATTATTATTTCCTAGAAATTTCATATCTCTCTTTTTGTCTACAAAACTATGAGAACATTGAGAGTCTCCAATTTCCATTTCTATATTATGAACACATCAAATGATTTTTTTTCATAGCTATAAAAGTCACTTATAGCTAATTCTTTTTAGAGACTTGGTCCCAAGTCAGTAAAGAATAAATCAATTTTTTTAGGATCAATGATAAAACATGAAGCATGTATTGTAAGTCTTGTAACATTTTCCTCATAAGAAGTGATGGATTCATAATCCTTCTAGTTTAGTTATAGTAATTCCATCTACATTTTCATTCTAAGAGTTTGACGGAAATACATACTAAAAATACCTTCTTAAACTCCTCCCATGTCATGAGTCAATTTCCTCCTCTTTCCTTGTATTTTTATAAGATTCAACCATTGATTAGTTTCAGTTTCCAAATGATATATGGATAAAATAACCTTCTCATGGTCTTAGAATTGGAGAAAAATTTATATATTTTATATATCACTGATCCATTTCTCAATAATAAATGGATCAAAGGAACCATTAAAGGAAGCTTTATATTGTTGCATAAAAGACTCAATATCGAGTTATTCCTTCCTTTAGTCATTTGGATATTAAGAATGATTCATGTTATTATTTCTATATTGATATATTTTGGTGAGAATATCCAAAATATATGACATACTAGATCCCATTTCATTTGGTTTCTCATGAAGACAATTGTTGCATTGGCCATCAGATTAATTGTTCACACAATTCCTCTAGGTTTTATCCATTTAATAGAACCAAAAAATATTAGTGTGAGAAACAGTAATCATTGTGAGTAATCATGTCATCATGAAAAACTTCAAAAGGATGTCTAAATCATGACACCTTATTTTCAATATATGATAACATGGGTTTAACCTAGGTCATCCATGATCATTATCTATTCAAATCCTTCATAACGGTTCATAATGAAAATATAAATTAACCCATGTATATCCCATGTGAGTGTCAATATAAGTGTGAAATATTAGGCCCAATAATTGTTCACTAGTAATGATTTAATTAATTCCCAAATCTACCTCTTTCATAGTTATTTTACCTAGATGAATCTATTATATAACCACATCCACTTGTCAATACCTAGACAGTGATGTGTTTGATAGGAAAACCACACAATATCTACTTTAATAATGTTTTAGGAAGATATATTATAATTATACTTATTAATAATGTTTTAATAAAATTTAACTAATCCTAATCTCCAAAAATAACTAAACTCTTCTCAAATAAAAACTATGATGACCGAAGAATTTCATATTTATATATTACATTATTTTATATGTAATTCCAATACATCTCATTATAATACATAACTAATGACTATAAAGGTTTAGTATCTTTATATACTAGATACATAATCATATTATTTCACAAAATATCTTAAAAATCTCCAAAACTTTCTTCTCATATAGTACACTTCTTATATATTCCCAACATAAAACCTTTCTTCATAACCCAAGGAAAAGAAACATAAGAAAGGGTGAGATCAGTTTTTCAGTAAGGGTAAATATGGGAGATATTAATCAAAGATCATAAGATAGAATAAGATAAGAATATGGGTTTGAGAATATGATCATAACTTAAGATAATCATAACCAATCATTCAAATATCATTAATTATAAATCAAGGAATAATGATTTGTCATAACAAAATATATAAGTCATAAGTGTCTAGAATCCTCAATAATCAATTATGATCCATTATAATATATAATAATAATACGACATAAGTTTTCATAATACACATAACAATAGAAAATATTTTCCTTATTCAAGGCCCTTTGTCAAGACTATCATAGTGGATTGGGTCCACTCCCTATTCCATCATTTCTTTATTCAAGGTTCACTCCCAATACTATCATAGTATACAGAGTCCCTTACTAAGATAGGTTTAACTCCCCAATACATACCTTAATATCTTATTATATATCCATATTTATCCAATGCAATGGAGGGATATATAATTTATGGCACACCTTTAACATAATTAAAACTTTATATATGTGTGTCATAAGATCATAAAATATTCATCATATCATCATATCATCATATCATTGTATAAAAAACATGTAAAAGAAACTGGTTTCATATACATTTCATCATTTTATCATGCAATAACCCATGGAAAATAAATTGGTTTCATAAAGGTTTCATCAGAACTTAATTAACTCATGGGAATAAAATGGGTATCATAGAATCATCCTTAAATCATCATCACCATAAGTCATCCAGGGAATGGTATCCTAATATCATATCCCCAGTGAATCATAAATTTCATTAAATTATGTAGACATGGATGAAAAATAACGTTAAAATAAAATTTTAACCATTATTTAAAAATGTGGGAAAAATATCTTTTTCTTCTGATAACATTTTAACTAAAAAATGAAATATATCGCTTCACGAGGTAGCAGTCCACATGTATGCATGAATGAGGATTTTATTTCCCATTTTATGGAGAATGAGATGAATAATATTTATGTCATAAAAAATAAAATATAATTATATGGTAGATACTAATGTTATTATATAATTATGGTTAACAAAAAATTTAAGGAGGTATGAGAATAAATAAAATTAAAACACTTTGTTAAGATCTATACCTCTTCTTTGGACAACCTCATTTGGATTATTGATTAAGACTTATTAGGTTGGTATTTTAATAAAACAATAACCTCTAAATAGTTGGTAGGGATGTTATGAATTTTTTTGGTTAGTTATTTGCTTATACAAGAGTCTCTTTAAGTGTGAAGTAGAGAGAATATGTTGTGTCCTTTTATAAGTAAGGGATAGGACACACAAGTAATTTTTCAAAAGATTAAAATATGTTAATGTATTACTCAAAACAAATGAATCCAAAAGTAATCATATTAAAATATGAGATGATATAGAGAAAAAATATTACTATATAATAGGATTTATACAAGTTTTTAGGTCATTTTAACCCTTATCATTTTATTTTTACCCTTTTAACCCGTTTAAAATCTTACTGTGGTAACTAACTTTTTTACCAAAGTTACAATTCATAATGAACAAAAATTAAGTTAAAATTATTACATAATATTAATTATTTTTATTCAAAATATATAATCAATTTTAAAGATTCAATTTTAATAAATTTTATAAATTCATCTTAAAATAAGTTTGTGAAATACAACAAAACTGTTTTTAGATAAATTCATTTATAAACATAAAATTAAGTTTACCTTCATTCCTTTACTTGTAAAACATATTAGAAGAATGTTAAAAAAATTATTTAATATATTATTTATGAATTAAATTAAATTATTTCATAAATTTATATTAATTTAATTTATTAATATAAAAACATTATGCACATAAAAATAGTTTTTTTCTAAAAAACATCACTTTTTACCTTCAAATGATTCTATTTTAATTTCTAAATAATTAAAAACTAATGAGTTAATTTTATACATATGTAAAAAATAATTTTTTATAATTTAGTTATCCCTATTAATACCCACTAATCCAATTTATTAGAGATAACTTTCACATAGTAATTCAATAGTATATCACAGTTTGTATAAACTTGGTGTTCCGAGTAAAGTAAGTTATCAAAGAAATAAAATTTATTTAAATAGAAATATATCATGAAATATCAGGGTGTTACAAAAAAACCATCAAATTAATATAATTTAAAGTCCTTTATAACTCCCAAACACGACACAAATTTCAATAAGAGAACCAATTAATGGTACATATCATGCTATAAAGGGTAGGTTAGGGTATATCATGCATCTTCATTTCTTTTTAAGGGTCTGGTGAAAAGATACATGAAGTTCATTCCACCAATAGGAGTAATTAAAATGTATAATTAAATATTCAAGATAATAAAAACACCATTTAAAATGAACCTCCAAATTCAACCAACTACATCCCAAGTAACTATACATAAGTGAAAGCTTTAACCTACCAAAATGCCACCTTGGGAACTCAAGTGATTGTATAGTGCCCCTGGTCAACCACGACAACCTATACACCATATAATCAACCATAATAATTCAAATCAATCCACAACAAGTTAAGTTATTTTTATCTATAGATTGATCATGAGATTACCATGAAAGACAATTAACCAAACCTTTACCCAAGCTATCATAATGGATGAATTTTAATCAACCATGCTAGTCCAACTAAACGAAAGAAGGATTTATTTAACCATGCCAACCTATCATGAGGAATTGAAATACCACATAGTCTACCATAAGAGATATAGAATATTATATTTATTGTTTCAGGTTCCACTAAAAGGTCATTAGTGTGAAACTCATGCTACATAAGGGTAACAACCACCTAAATAAGGCTTATCCATGCAGGCGAGTGTATATAAAGGTACCTCTGAACATCTGAGGTTGTGTAAAAGTAATCCTAAGGAAACTTAAGATTCATAAAGGTCATTAATTTTTTTTAATGGTCCTATTTTGAATTTTAGAGATATATAATGGTCAAAAAAGTTCTCCATGAGCTGCATAAGGGTCACCCAAATAAAAAAACATAGAGTTGTGTAAGGGTCATCACACGACTACCATTAGTATAAGGGTAATAATGAGTATTAAATATGAATTTACTAAATCATACAAGGATAAACCTAAAATAAAATTTCAATTCCTTTTGTCTTCCCAAATCAGGTAAGAACCCTTGTGAGATACAATGTAGAGATCATTAAGCTACAAAGGAAGGATGGAGATTATGGAAAGTATGTTAAGTATCTAGAATACTCTTGGCATACCCATCTGAATGAATCCACAACCTTGAGCTACATTTATGGAGGAAATTGGAGGAAAAGGATTTGGACATTTAATTTAAGGAAATTATTGATGGTTTAGATGTAATGGATAAATAAAGAGTTTGTGTGACTTTTATGGAAGGTGGAACTATTTCAAGAAAGGTCCTAAGAATATCTATAAATAGAGAACTATTTAATTGAGAGAGAATATAACTGTCATGATTTTTTTATTAATCTTTTCTGATGTTTAGTTCTTTCATTATTCTATTTTATTATAATTCTCTAGTAATGGGACACTAATAAATTAGTTGTTATGCTGAGGATATTCCCCTTACCCCATGTTACTAAATTGAATTATTATTTAACAAATCCTTTATATAAATATCTATGGAATGATTCTATTTAGAAATTAAAAGATATCCCTATTCCTCACTACAACAAACTAACTGTATAGTGGTGATTTTTTTATCTAGTGGTAGTTTAAACCACCATTATATGGTTCTGTGACGGTTTCAAAAAACCTCTATTAAAATTAGTATCGACAATCAACACGTAAAAGTTTCTTCCATTTAGTAGTAGTTCCTAGAAAGTTTCAAATAAGATGTAATTATTGGTGTTTTTATTTATTTTAGTGATGGTTTTTGCCTAAAAAATAACTTGGATTTAGCAGTGGTTGAAAACTACCTCTAAAGTCTAGCCTTTTTACCAAAAAACCTGCCACTAATACAGATAAAACCACCGCTAAGAAAACTATTGTCATATTTAGTAGTGGTTTTAACTGGAACCCCTAAAAAATACCATAATATAGCAGTGGTTAAACCTACTGTGAAAAAAAAATCTATCTATAGTGGCAGTTTAAACCACCACTATATCATAAATTAAAAAAAACTAGTTGCCGGTTCTGCAGTCCCAGAACTTGAAGCCAGAAAAAAAACAGTGACTGAAAATTTTACCAGATCATCAAATATATCATCAACGTACAAGGGGAAAACATGTTAAAAATAAATAATCAACACACATTTATTTACACCAAAACATAAAGAATAGACACATTAACAAAGGAAAACAATACATTGAAAGAAATAATACATTTCTCAATACATTGAAAGAAGTAAACAAAACACAACACATTAAAAGAATCAACCTATATCACTATTACAAAAACATGTAAGTGAAGTTCCCCATTATATCAGCACAAAGAAAACCGCTGATAAATATTCCTGTATCAGCGCTAAAATTTTAGCACTGATGAAGGGATTCTTTATGAGTGCTTTTCTAGCACTAATAGAGAGCCTCTTTATCAGTGCTAGAAAAGCGCTGATAAAGAAACCCTGTATCAGCGCTAAAACTTTAATGCTGATAAAGAATACCTTTATCAGTTCTAAAATTTTAGCCCTGATACAGGGTAACCTTTATCTGCGCTAAACAAGTGCTGATAAAAATACCCTTTATCAGTGCTAGAAAAGCGCTGATAAAGAATCCCTATATCAACACTAAAATTTTAGCACTGATACAGGCAGGATTTATCAGGTCTTTTTTAGCACTAATAAAGAGGACCATTATCATCACTAAAAAAGCGCTGATAAAGGATACCTTTATCAGTGCTAAAATGTTAGCGCTGATAAAGGTAGTCTTTATCAGTTCTTTGTTAGCGTTGATAAAACATTAATCCATTTTTTTATAAAGTCGGTCGCACAGTGCCCTCATTTTATCGTGATCAAAGATCTCATGGTACTAGAACCCTACGAATCCCCACCGCTGTCCACTAAGTTCACGTTGTTGGACCTCCACTACCCTCGCTTCCCATTGCCAGACCTCCACCACCCGTTGAGTTTGCGTTTTCGGACCTCCGCCGCCCTCAAGCTTCAGTTTTTCAGACCTACCTTTAAGGCATGTTTTCCAAATCATTTTTTAATATTGTTCTCCTCTCCAATCACAGATAACCATATGTTGATTTGGAATGATAGATTTAATGGATATTTGAGATTGTGATGGTTTTAGGCTACATGATTCATCCTATTCTTCTTCATATTTTTCTCTAGGGTAATGCCCCATGTCGAAGCTTGAGTTTCGTCCAACTTCTTCTAATGGTTCTAGAACTATTATTCTATAAATCATATCACACTATTAAAACATTTTTAATTGGAGTTTTGGGATGTGAGTTTTGACCATCAATGGTGTTTTAGTGGATTTTGTGTTGAATTATTTCATCTCTAGGTTTCATTTCCTCCGGTGGTGATGATTTTTCTTCATCGTATATTCATGAGAGTTCTTCCTACATATTGTGATGGGGTTCTTAGGGGTGATAATCCAATATATTTCTATTACTCCTAAGGTATCACCTTTTTTTAATGACTATAGTGGGTTTTTAGGTGATTTGGTATTTGTTTATTCTAGATCCTAGAAACCATTCAATTTGATGGTGGTATGGTTGGATATGTTATATAAATTCTTCTAACAATCACCTTTATGGGAAGGTTTGGTTTGAATTATAGAATATATATGATATGATTTAATTATATTATTAGGTTATTTTGGGTTGGAAATGGGTGATGAGGTTCCTAAGGAGATGAATTCTAGTTTGTTATCTTGTTAGTGAAGTTTTTGATGATGATGTTGATCAGGTGCATCACAGTGTAGGTATCAAGGCATGAGTATCATCATGATTTGAGGCATGATTCAATAGAATATTTTTGTTTGAAATTTTAATTTAGTGGTGTTTTATGGGATATTTTTTATAATTTCACATACAATTTGAACATATGTGGCTATGACATATTTATTTTTTCTTTTATCATTAATCCATTATTCTAGGATTTTCTATTAGTATAGTTTTCTTACTGTAAATCAAAATGTGGAATCTTTGGGGAATGTTTGACATGGGTTGAATTTCTTTAAAAGGGATAGTTTATTCATGTAAAATATCTCTTGAGAAACCTAGAATTGGTGGAAAGATTGATATGATCATCATCAATGGCGATTAATGAGTTTACAATATCAGAGTGAAGTTTATGAAAAATTTAAGGTCCTTCACACTTGGATTCTAGTTTCACTAGATTCCTCCTAGGTATCATCAATTACCTTAGATCCAACACCATGTCACCGTAAAGTAAGGAATGAATGATAACCTTTTTCTTTAAGTACAACACCACCCGGTTCTGATGCATTTCTAGGTCATCCAATGCTTGAACCCTATTTTCTTCAAGGGGTTCCCCCCTTCTTTCCTTCATGATATCTAAGTGACTTTGTCTGGAAGTGCACTTGTATGGCATGATGCCCAGACCACCAAGATTTATAGCCTTGCCACCCCTACCTCCATCTCTGTCCTTCTACCTCACTGAGGTTACTGACTACTTATTTGTAGTGGCCAGGCCCCTTCCTAGTAGTGTTTGTTCTATCTCCCTTGGTTCAGAGCCTGTCATCCAGCTCCAAATACTTATTGATCCAGATATAACTCCCTCACCATCCCCCAAGTTTCATTACCCATCCTTCCCCTTCCCCTTTGGATCCTCATCTCCCACTCATATGAAGCTTACCATCCAGAAGGGATTATGAACATGTTCAAAATCAAGGGACCACAATGAGAGATCATCCTCCCACTTCAATAAGGCTACTAGCTCTAGATCCAATGCCAGAGACCTGTCCTACCCATCATTATTATATTCATATGTAATGCTCATTGTATTAGTGCCCATGTTAAATTGGGATTCCTTGCTATAGAAATCAAAAATTATAATGTCATTGTTGTTGTTGTCCAATAACACAAAAAACCCTATAATAATCATAGAATTATCCTGGAAGATTAAGTTGCATGGATTTCTACACTCTGACCCCTCCAACAGACACAAATGGGTATTTTGACACAATAAATATGTTGTTGAGACTCTTCAAGATTGCAATCAATTCATCACTACCAAGGTGTCCAACGATGACACCTCCTTCCTTATGAATTTTGTTTTTGGAAGCTATGACCCTCTTCAAAGGGAATCTCTATAGAGTGAACAAAATACCTTCGATCCCATCCACTATCCATTGTTTGTTGTGGGTGAATTTAATGTAATTTATAACCCAAAGGAAAGGAAAGGTAGAATCCCATTATAGAGGAAGCCCATCATGGAGTTTTTCCAGTTCATGGCTAAGAAGGGCCTCATTGATCTCAGCTTATCAGGTGACAGTTTCACCTGGTGCAACAACTGCAGGGGCCATCATCACTTATGGAGTCTATTGGATAGGTGTATATCCAACATGAAATCCACTAACCTATTCTCAAATACCATGTTTTTCCATCTTGCTTGGGGTATTTTGATTCAATCCCCCCTCTTGGTTTCCATTTCTTCTTGGCATGATCACCAAGAATGGTTTCACTTCCACCAGTAGTGGGTTAACATCCTAGGGTACCAGGACATGGTTTGTGAAATATGGAATGAACCCTTGTAGGAGTATCGGGCCACCTTTAACCTCAGTGACCTGACCTCGAACCCCGATAGGTGCGTGTTTGCCCCTTCTTCCTTAGGAACCTTCACCACCTGGGACTACTATCATATATGGGATCCTTCAGAGTATTCTGATAGATGGAATGATACCTTTGGTTTATTGGATTATTAACACTAGTTTGAGATTTATGTGTGACTATATACTTATTATATTTTGTTATTATTTCTTACACACCACTACTTGAGTCGAGTAACCTGATTGAAATCTATATTGGTACTTTGGTTCTGATGTGGATATGGTTTTTTATGTGTTTTTGACATGTGTATGTGTGGATTATGGGTATTTAGGCATGATGATATTGAATATAGGGAAGAGACCTAGGAGTGGTAGATGTATCATTCTTGATTATTCTTGTGTTTGGTCTAGGGTGATTTTAAAAAACTATAATGAATCTAAAGTAATTATATTTAATGAAGATGAATAAATACTAATGGTTAGGATCTATTAATCTCTACTTTTATAAGGAAGTGGTTTTATTCTACTGTATTTGGAAGTCTTGTTTTTTGTACTTGAACCATAAATACTAATATTTGAGATTCAAATAGGATGAAGATCAATAAATATTGGATGGATGATAATCGTTTGACAATAGAGTACGAGAATGGAGTGAAAGAGTTCATCAAGTTTGGAAAGGATCGCGCAAAGGATCCTTCTAAAATAATTTTTTCATGTTTACATTGTTGTTATTCTAGACTACTTACTCAAGAGGAGTTGGAAGAACATATGATATGTCACAGAATAGATCAGAGTTATAAATGTTGGAATAAACATGGAGAAAAAGAGAATGTAGCTACTGGCAGGGATAAAACTGCATTTTATGAATCATCGGATATGAATACAAATATGGATAATGAATAAGACTGTATGGAGGATGTGATTACATATGTCAATGATGATGAAGATCATATTGAGTAAATGACAAAGACAATTGAATATGAACTCCGTGATTTCCCAAAATTGTTTTAGAAGTTAAAGAGTTGTGTAAAGATGCCATTGTATGCTGGTTGCACTAAGTATACAACATTGTCAGCTGTAATGAAGTTGTATAAATTGAAAGAAGGAAATGGATGGAGTGATGTTAGTTTTACGGAACTACTTGCTCTCTTGAATGACATGCTCCCAAAATATAATGAGCACCCAAGCTAGAAATATGAAGCTATATGAATGCTACGCTCGATGGGTATGATTTCTGAAAGAATACATGCCTGACTGAAAGACTGTATATTGTTTCACAAGGAGAAAAAATCACTTAAAAAACGCCCAAAGTGTGGTGCTTCTCGATATAATAAAGATAAATCGAATCCTATGAAAGTTGTATGGTAATTTCCAATCATTCCAAGGTTTTGGCATCTATATGGAAGTGAAGAAACTGCAAGACAGTTGTCGTGGCATGCAGATAAAAGAAATAAAGATGGGAAATTAAATCATCCGGCCAACTCTCCTCAATGGAATAAAATTGATCATGAGTATCCTGAGTTTGGAAAAGAGCCGACAAACCTTCGTCTTGCATTATCTACAGATGGAGTGAATCCTTTTGGTTTTCAAACTATCACTCATAGTACATGGCCTGTTATTTTGGTAAATTATAACTTTCCACCCTGGTTATGCATGAAGCAGAAATTCATCATGTTAACTATGCTTATATCAGGACCAAAACAACTAGGTAATGATATTGATGTTTATCTGGCTCCTTTGATCGAGGATTTGAAGTTATTATGGGATTCAGGTGTTATGTTGTATGATGCTTATAAAAGTGAATACTTCACGTTGAGAGAGATGTTGTATGGGACAATATATGATTTCCCTACTTGTGTAAATTTGTCAAGCTATAGCATTAAAGAAACTCAAGGGTGTCCTGTGTGCGAAGAAGATACAGAATCAATTAGGTTGAAACATTCATCGAAATCTATGTTTCTAGGACATCTTAGATTTCTACCTCGTTGGCATAAGTACCAATCTTGGATGACATCATTCACTGGAAATTCAGAACAACGTGCAACACTGTCTCCACTAACAGGTGATCAGCTGTTTGAGAAATTAAAAGATCTGAACACTGTTTTTGGTAAACCATTTTCGAAAAACCTTACGAAAATCAGTTGGAAAAAGAGATCAGTTTTTTTTTAATTACCATACTGGAATTGTTTATACGTCATATATTTTCTTGATGTGATGCATGTGGAAAAAAATGTATGTGATAATGTTATCGGAACATTGATAATTGCCCCTGGAAAAACAAAAGATGGAATTAAGGCAATGCTGGACATGTTTGACATGGGAATATGAGAATAGTTGGCTCCCGTGAAGGGTGAAAATTGAATGTTTCTTCCTCCAATTGCTTATACTCTTTCTAGGGAGGAGATATATTAGTTTTTCAACTTCTTCAATAATGTAAAGGTTCTAAAGGGGTATTCATCAAATATAAATAACAATGTGTCAATGAATGATTTGAAGTTAAAAGGTTTGAAATCACATGATTTCCATGTTTTGATGCAAGATCTAATTCCTATAGATTTATGTTGCATTTTTCCCAAGAATGTTCTTCATATGTTATCCAAACATTGTTTCTTTTTCAAAGCTATATGTAGCAAAGTTTTAGACCCGGTGAAATTGCCAGCTATGGAAAAAGAAATTGTCATCATATTATGTGAATTAGAAATGTTCTTCTCACCAACATTATTTGATATGATGGTTAATTTGATGATTCACTTGGTGAGAGAGAGTAAACTTTGTGGTCCTATGCACTATAGATGAATGTATCCTATTGAACGATATATGAAGATTTTGAAAGGGTATGTCAAAAATCGAAGTCGGTTATTGGGTTGTATAGTGGAGCGATATATTGTTGAGGAAGCCATTGATTTTTTTACCGAATACATATCTGATGTTGAAAGCATAGGTCTCCCTAAATCTTGTCACACTGGACGCATTGAGGGTGAGGGAATTTCTGGAAGAGAAGTTGTGACAATCAGTATTACAGATTAGGAGCAGGTCCATCTTTATGTTTTTCATAACAGTTTGGAGGTTGCTCCATATATTGAAACTCACAAAGAAATTCTTACGCAGTTAAATCCATCAAGGGATGAAAAATGATTATCAAATACAAATAATCACCAGTTTATAGGATGGTTTCAGGACCATATTTTTAAGTAGTTTCATGAAAACCCGAATTCAATTTCAGAACAACTTCTATGGCTAGCCGCTGGACCAAGTGTGTATGTATTATCTTACAGTGGTTTTGTAATTAATGGTTATACATTCTATAAATATGAACATGATGAAGATAGTACCAAACAAAATAGTGGAGTTACACCTGTGGTTGAAGCAATGCATGTTTCTAGTAGTAAGGACAAAAATCCAATTTATGAAAATATGTCATACTTTGTCATTATCAAACTAATATGGGAGTTGGATTATAAGACATTCCAATTGCCAATTTTTCAATGCAAATGGGTTGATAACAATAGTGGTGTTAAACTAGATGAATAAGGATTTGTGAAAGTTGATTTTAGTAAAAAAGGGTACAATGATGAACAGTTTATAATGGCATCACAATCGGTACATGTTTTTTATGTTCCAGATCCCGCAAACCGAAAGTGGTCGATTGTTCTGTTATCGTCCAAAACTACTGAAGGGTCCAATGAAAATTCAATTGAGGATGATCCTTTCATTGGTACATCACAATCATTTTGGAGTGGTCCCAATGTAGATGATGTTTTTTATGTTAGAGGAGACCACAATGAAGGGATTTGGAAAATAGATAGAGGTGTCAAATCCCTTCAACCTTTGAAAAAAAAGAAAGAGAGTTCAATAAACAAGTTATATTTTGTTTGCAATATAGATCTTGTTATCTCGTGTTATTATCTTATCATTACTGAATTTATGTAATCTAAATTAACTGTTCAACCACTTTTGTAGATAATTACTTCTTCACATTCTAGTGCTCCTAACCTTGAGGATGAACAAGTCTCTCAAGCTGCTGTCACTGCGGCTGTTGCTGCTCCTTCTGCTCTTGCAGCTGCTGCTGCTCCTGCTACTGCTCCTGTTGTGGCTCTTGTTGCTCCTGCTGCTCCTCCTACTGCGGCTCCTATCACTCCTGCTGCTGCTGCTCCTGTTGTTGTAGCTTCTGCTGCTTCTAGTGTTGAGGTCCAACAACCATCAACACAAGTCATTGATACCATTTCAGATGAACATATAGATGATATTGATATTGATGAAATGGTAGGGAATGAAGGACCGACGTCATAGAAAACACAGGTGCATCGTAGTCTGACGGTGTTAGCAAAAGTTCTTAAGGTGAAAAGCAAAGGCATAAAATTTGAAGTCAGATGGAATACACAAGGACAACATGTGAATCCCAACAAGGCTATGTTTAGTAGCTACATTGGAGTTGTCACTCGGCAACGCGTGCTGATTGAAATAGATTCATGGAACCTTGTTGTATCCGGGCTGAAGGCTGTGATCTGGGAAGAAATTACGGTACCATTATAAATTTATTTCTTTAATTTACTATCAAATAAAATAATGAAACAATGTATTACTCTTCTCAATCTCTTGAAGAGTAAATTTATAGTAGACGATTCACACAAAGATTATGTACTAAGTCTTGCAGGAAGGATTCATCGAGGTTTTTGAACTATTTTAACAAGATGTCGCATGAAATATTCCAAAGGTAAACTTAACCCACACCCACCCATTGTCTACACTCACCTATTATCCCAAGAAGCATGGGATGCATTTATTGGCTGCTGTGGGGATGAGAAGTTTCAGGTATATTGTGGGTGTACATTGTTTGAGGATACCTATATTCATCAATTTGATTGTCAATATTTCATTTATGAAACATAAACTTTGTACTGAAAATAAGGAACGTGCATCAAAACCAGTATACCCCTATAGTAAAGCAAGGATGGGGTACGCTTCATTAGAAAAGAAAATGGTATGTATTTTAAATTTACAGTAATATTGTTAGGTTCCAGTAAACAACATCATAATTATCTTTCTATGTTTATATGTAGATTGATGAGTCTAAAACTAAATACACTTCCATCCCACGTCACGTGCTATAGAAGGATGCACGTGTGAATAAGGAAGGAAAGTTAGTATATGAGAACACACAAAAAGTGTGGGAAATATGTGTAAGTATGACATGATGATAAAAAGATTTGTTTTAAATTGATATTACATAAAAATAATTAGTTATTTTACTATATCCAACAGTCATAGGAATCAGCTACGCTTCTAGCGGATACAGACCTATTATCAACAGCTTTGAGGCAGCCAGAAAAATACGGTCATTTCAGAGGTGCGTAGTTTGGGGTGACACCCCGAGTATATTTTGAGAATAAGAAACAAACAGATGATATAGATGAAAAATTGGAACAAATGAGTGAAAAAATAGCAACCCTTGAAGAACGATTGCAATGACAGGGAGAGTTTCTAGAAACTTTTATGGGTGAGAAGCAAAGGGAAGACACAAGTCAGGAATAACCAGCGCGTGAACATCCCACCCACCCCCACCATCTTTGAGGCAAGTCATTCCCCTCAAAGAACTGTCTTAGCCGTTGTAATCAATATTCTAATAATTGTTCCCATGAAATGTGAATCAGACAAACACTGATAATTTTTCTGCACTGATCTATTATAGGGTGATAATAATTGTGATTTATATCTTTCAACACCCACCTATCACCTTGTATCGAGGGCTACAGTGTTCAATATCTCAGATGCCACGCTGCATAATAGACCACTTCCGAAAGATCATCTGAAAGTGATGATTACTGTATCTCATGATCCAAATGCATAGCTACCTATTCCACTTGTTGATGATGAAATTAATACGTTTGAAAAGGCTATTGGGACATTCATTGAATGTCCGTCACAACTTGTAAGAGTACATGCAGACAAAGAGGTATTTATTTCCTTTTTTTCAAGCTAAACATTTAAAAATTAATGAAAAAAGGGTCTGAACCAATTATTGTTGTTATAGACGGAGAAAGGGAAGGGGGTGACAAACATCGGCTCAAAACCATCTAAATGATTGGCCAACCGATCCCAAGGAGCTACTGAAAGCACAATAACACCACATGTTCTCTATCCACATTTACTAGCATTGAAGACTCATGTGGATATGAAGCTAAAAGAAGGTAATAGTCATATAGTGGTTTTCGAAGAGAATATATACGGAGGGGAAATTCAAGATTTCATTTTTGTTGAAAATGTAAATGAGATCCTTGAAAATAGTTGGCTAGGCGTCACAGTTGTAAATGTATATATGAGGTATGTTTCCATGAATTGATTTTCTAAAAGCTGATCTAATGTTCAAATTCTGACTAAATGCATTTTATATTGTCGAAAGATGCATTTATAAAAAACAGTTGAATAAATTTTCCCATGAGCTGCGATTTGGACTCGTTAGTCCTCATACACATCAACACACCTAACAAAATTATAGCCATCAAAAAGGGATGCAATATTGAATGGCTTGCTGAAAACATTTGAATGGAAGATTAAAGATGACAGACTCTTCCCAATACCAAACATGCAGGGGTAAAACTCTACAATTAAAGCATATCAATTATATTTTCACTTATTTTATTACTTATTCCTTTTTGTGTTTTTAGGAAACATTGGTTCCTAATTTCGGTGAACTTGGATACTCCAAATATTTATTTTCTGGATTCAAAGAAAGGATATCCATCAAACTGACCACACATTATGGAGTTTGTGAATCTATAAGAAACTATATCTTACTTTTTATGTCTAAACATAAAGTAATATAATTTATATTATCTTTTATTGAGGATTCTGTTATGACAGTGTGGTGTATCATTATTGTCTAAAAAAAGGAATGAGGATAGGGGCTAAGCATAAGGAGGCGAGCAAGTACTACGTCTGGACAAATATTAGGGTATATATAATACAATTTCACTATCCAAACACATCTTAACACAAGTTACTTATTCTCCTAATGATCATTTTTTTTTAGTTTCCAAAAAAAAAACGATAATGATTGTGGTTATTATGTTTATAAATTTATGAAAGAGATCATTTTTCATCAACAAACTAGAATCCCTAAAGTAGTATTTTCAAAAACAACAACTACTTCGTTTGATTTATTTATTAATTAATTATTTATATATTTTGCAGTACTACTCTGACTTCTGAAAAGCCTCATACTCATAAGATGATATAGATGTGTTCAGAAATGAGTGGGCTGCATACCTGATGGAAGATTTTACACAAATATAATAAAGATCTGACTTGGGGACATGTACAATTGGTGGTCATTTTTGAGAAGGGTTAAGGGGATCAAAAGATGAAACATTGTTGTATGTAAATGTTCATAGGAAAATTGTCATTTTTATTAAATAAAACATCCTATATTCAATGAGTAATTTCCCCCTTTTAATAGATGATATGCACCAGCAACATGCAAGAATGTTGAACAACTCAAAGGGTCTCAATTTTGTTTAAAATGAACACAATTTTAAGTGAAAACAACAACTGACCTACAAAAATCCAACCAAACGCATTAGTATTGTATTGATATTTTATAATAATGATATAAGGGTCCTTGGTGATGTGTACTAGTCAACCCCGCCTCAATCCGAGTCACGGTGTGGCTGGTAGCACTCAAAGGGCCTCCATTTTGTTTAAATTGTATACAATTTTAAGTGAAAACAACAACTGGCCAATGGAAATCCAACCAAACCCATTTTGATTGTGTTGATACTTTAGGATAACGATCCACGGGTACTTTGTGACATTTACAAGTCATCCTTGCCTCAATCTGAGGCACGGTGTGGTTGGTAGCACTCAAAGAGTCTCACTTTGGTTTAAAATGGACACAATTTTAAGTGAAAACAACAACTCACGTATAGAAATCCGGCCAAATGCATTCATATTGTCTTGATATTTTATAAGAACGATCCATGGGTCATTTTTGACTTGTATGAGTCTTCCTCACTTCAATCCAAGCCACGGTGTGGCCGGTAGCACTCAAAGAGTCTCTCTTTGGTTTAAAATGGACACAATTTTAAGTGAAAACAATAATTGACCTATGGAAATCTGACCAAAAACTTTCAGATTGTGTTGATATTTTATAATAATAATCCATGGGTACTTTTTGATGTGTATGAGTCAACCTTGCCTCAATATGAGGCACGGTTTGGCCGATACCACTCAAAGGGTCTCTATTTTGTTTAAAATGTAAACAATTTTAAGTGAAAACAACAACTGACCTATGGAAATCTGACAAAACCCATTCAGATTTCCTTGATATTTTATAATAACAATACAAGGGTCCTTTTTGACATGTAAGAGTCAACCCCACCTCAATCCAAGGAACGGTGTGACCGCTATCACTCAAAGGCTCTCTCTTTTGTTTAAAATGTAAACAATTTTAAGTGAAAAGAACAACTAACCTATGTAAATCTGACCAAACCCATTTGGATTGTGTTGATACTTTAGGATAATGATCCATGGGATATTTTCAATGTGTACAAGTCAACTTCGCCTCAATCTGAGGCACGGTGTGCCCGCTACCACTCAAAAGGTCTCTCTTTTGTTTAAAATGGACACAATTTTAATTGAAAAAAAATAACTCACTTATGAAAATCTGACCAAACGCATTTGTATTGCCTTAATATTTTATAAGAAGAATAGAAGGGTCCTTGGAGATGTGTAAAAGTCAACCCCTCCTCAATTAGAGGCACGATGTGATCGCTATCACTTAGAGGGTCTCTCTTTTGTTTAAAATGTAACCAATTTTAAGTGAAAACAACAACTGACCTACGGAAATATGACCAAACCCATTTGAATTGTGTTTATCCTTTAGGATAATAATCCACGAGTACTTTGTGATGTTTACAAGTCAACCCTACCTCAATCCGAGGCACGGTGTGACCACTATCACTCAAAGGGTCTCTCTTTTGTTTAAAATGGACACAATTTTAATTGAAAACAACAACTGACCTATGAAAATCCAACCAAACGCATTTGGATTGCCTTTATATTTTATAAGAACAAATCAAGGGTTCTTAATTACGTGTAAAATTCAACCCCACCTCAATCCAAGGCACAGTGTGACCGCTATCACTCAAAGGGTCTCTCTTTTGTTTAAAATGTAAACAATTTTAAGTAAAAACAACAAATGACCTACGTAAATCCAACAAAAACCATTCGTATTGTGTTGATCCTTTATTATAAAGATACAAGGGTCCTTTTTGATGTGTACGAGTCATCCCTGCCTCTATCTGAGGCACGGTGTGGCCGATAGCACTCAATGAGTCTCACTTTGGATTAAAATGGACACAATTTTAAGTGAAAACAACAACTGACCTACAGAAATCTGACCAAACACATTCAGATTGTCTTGATATTTTATAATAACGATAAAAAGGTCCTTTTTTATGTGTACGAGTCAACTCTGCTTTAATCCAAGGCACAGTGTGGCCGGTAGTACTCAAAGAGTCTCTCTTTGGTTTAAAATGGACAAAATGTTAAGTGAAAACAACAACTGACCTATGGAAATCTAAACAAACACATTAGGATTGTATTTATATTTTATAAGAACAATCCATGGGTCCTTTTTGACATGTATGAGTCAATACCGCCTTAATCCGAGGCACAGTGTGGCCGGTACCACTCAAAGGGTCTCTATTTTGTTTAAAATGTAAACAATTTTAAGTGAAAACAAAAGCTGACCTATGAAAATCTGACCAAACACATTTGGATTGCCTTGATATTTTATAAGAACGTTCCAAGGGTCCTTTTTGACATGTACAAGTAAACTCCACCTCAATACGAGGCACGGTGTGACTACTATCACTCAAAGGGTCTCTATTTTTTTAAAAATGTAAACAATTTTAATTGAAAACAACAACTGACCTACAGAAATCCAACCAAAACCATTATGATTGTGTTGATCCTTTTGGAGAACGATCCAAGGGTCCTTTTGGACATTTACAATTCAACACCACCTCAATCCAAGGCATGGTGTGCCTGCTACCACTTGAAAGTTATCTCTTTTGTTTAAAATGGACACAATTTTAATTGAAAAAAAAAACTAACCTATGAAAATATGAACAAATGCATTCTAATTGCCCTAATATTTTATAATAACGATCCAAGGGTCCTTGGTGACGTGTACGAGTCAACCTTGCCTCAATCTGAGGCACAGTGTGACTGCTATCACTCAAAGGGTCTCTCTTTTGTTTAAAATGTAAACAATTTTAAGTGAAAACAACAACTGACCTACAAAAATCCAACCAAACCCATTCGGATTGTGTTTATACTTTAATAGAATGATGCACGGGTCCTTTGTGACATGTAAGAGTCAAGACTGCCTCAATCTAAGGCACGGTGTGACCGCTATCCCTCAAAGGGTCTCTCTTTTGTTTAAAATGGACACAATTTTAATTGAAAACAACAACTGACCTATGAAAATATGAGCAAACGCATTCTGATTGCCTTGATCTTTTATAAGAATGATCCAAGGGTCCTTTGTGACATGTACGAGTCAACCCCGCCTCAATCCGAGTCACGGTGTGATAGCTATCACTCAAAGGGTCACTCTTTTGTTTAAAATGTAAACAATTCTAAGTGAAAACAACAAATGACCTATGGAATTCCAACCAAACCCATTCGTATTGTGTTTATACTTCAGAAGAATTATCCATGGGTCCTTTTTGATGTTTATAAGTCAACCTTTCTTCAATCCAAGCCACGGTGTGACCGCTATCACTCAAAGGGTCTCTCTTTTGTTTAAAATGGACATTATTTTAATTGGAAACAACAAATGAACTATGAAAATATAACCAAACGCATTAGGATTTCCTTAATATTTTATAATAATTATCCAAGGGTTCTTGGTGATGTGTATGAGTCAACCCCGCCTCAATCCGAGGAACGGTGTGACCGCTATCACTCAAAGGGTCTCTCTTTTGTTTAAAATGTAAACAATTTTAAGTGAAAACAACAACTGACCTACGAAAATCTGACCAAACGCATTTGTATTGCCTTTATATTTTATAAGAACGATCCAAGGGTCATTTTTGATGTGTAAGATTAATACTCGCCTCAATCTGAGGCACGGTGTGGCTGGTACCACTCAAAGGGTCTATATTTTGTTTAAAATGTACACAATTTTAAGTGAAAACAACAACTGACCTACGAAAATTTGACCAAAATCATTTGGATTGCCTTGATCTTTTAGGAGAATGATACAAGGGTCCATTGTGACAATTATGAGTCAACCCTGCATCTATCTGAGGCATGGTGTTACTGGTATCACTCAAAGGGTCTCTCTTTAGTTTAAAATAGACACAATTTTAAGTGAAAACAACAACTGACCTACGGAAATCCGACCAAACGCATTCAGATTGTCTTTATATTTTATAAGAACGATCCATGGGTCCTTTTTGATGTGTACGAGTCAACCCCGCCTCAATACAAGGCATGGTGTGGCCGGAATCACTCAAAGGGTCTCTATTTTGTTTAAAATGGACATAATTTTAATTGAAAAAAACAACTGACCTACAAAAATCCAACCAAACCCATTAAGATTGTGTTGATACTTTAGGATAATTATTCATGGGTCCTTTTTTATGTTTATTAGTCATCCCTTACTCAATAATAGGAATGGTGTGGCTGGTATCACTCAAAGGGTCTCTATTTTGTTTAAAATGGACACAATTTTAAGTGAAAACAACAACTGACCTATGGAAATTTGACCAAACCCATTAGTATTGTCTTTATACATTAGGAGAAATATCCAAGAGTCATTTGTGACGTTTATGAGTCATCCCTACCTCAATATGAGGCACAGTGTGGTCGGTATCACTCAAAGGGTCTCTATTTTGTTTAAAATGGACACAATTTTAAGTGAAAACAAAAACTAACCTATGTAAATCCAACCAAGCACATTAGAATTGTATTTATCCTTTATAAAAATGATACATGGGTCCTTTTTGATGTGTAAAAGTCATCCCTGCTTCAATATGATGCACGGTATGGCTGGTAGCACTCAAAGAGTCTCACTTTGGTTAAAAATGGACACAATTTTAAGTGAAAACAACAACTAACCTACAGAAATCCAACCAAAAGAATTAAGATTGTATTGATCTTTTATAATAAAAATACATGGGTCCTTTGTGACGTTTAAGAGTCAACCCCGCCTCAATCCGAGGCACGGTGCGGCCGGTATCACTCAATGTGTTTCTATTTTGTTTAAAATGGACAAAAGTTTTAGTGAAAACAACAACTGACCTACGGAAATCTGACCAAACCCATTAGGATTGTGTTGATCCTTTAGTATAATGATACATGGGTCCTTTTGATGTGTACGAGTCATCCCCACCTCAGTCCGAGTCACGGTGTGGCTGGTATCACTCAAAGGGTCTCTATTTTGTTTAAAATGGACACAATTTTAAGTTAAAACAACAACTGACCTACGGAAATCAGACCAAAACCATTTGGATTATGTTGATCCTTTAGTATAATGATTCAAGGGTCTTTTTTGACATGTATGAGTCATCCCCGCCTTAATCTGAGGCATGGTGTGACCGTTATCACTCAAAGGGTCTCTCTTTGGTTTAAAATGAACACAATTTTAATTGAAAACAACAATTGACCTACAAAAATCCAACCAAACGCATCCAGATTGTGTTTATCCTTTAAAAGAACGATCCAAGGGTCCCTTGTAATGTGTAAAAGTCATCCCTGCCTCAATCCGAGGCACGGTGTGCCCAGTATCACTCAAAGGGTCTCTATTTTGTTTAAAATGAACACAATTTTAAGTTAAAACAACAACTGACCTAGGGGAATCCAACCAAACCCATTAAAATTTTGTTGATCCTTTAGGATAACGATACATGGGTCATTTGTGATGTGTACGAGTCATCCCTTCCTCAATCCGAGGAACGGTGTGATCGCTATCACTCAAAGGGTCTCCCTTTGGTTTAAAATGGACACAATTTTAATTGAAAACAACAACTGACCTACGAGAATCCAACCAAACACATTTGGATTGTGTTGATCCTTTAGGAGAATTATACACAAGTCCTTTTTCACATGTACGGTTTATCCCCGCCTCAATCCTAGGCATGGTGTGGCCGGTATCACTCAAAGGGTCTCTATTTTGTTTAAAATGGACACAATTTTAAGTGAAAACAACAACTGGACTACGGAAATCCAACAAACCACATTCGGATTGTATTGATCCTTTAGGAGAATGATCCACATGTCCTTTTTGATGTGTAAGAGTCATCCCTTCTTCAATCTGAGACATGGTGTGGCCAGTATCACTCAAAGAGTCTCACTTTGGTTTAAAATGGACACAATTTTAAGTGAAAACAACAACTGACCTACAGAAATCCAACCAAACGCATTCGGATTGTATTGATCTTTTATAAAAATGACTCATGGGTCCTTTGTGATGTGTATGAGTAAACCCAGCCTCAATACTAGGCACGGTGTGACTGGTACCACTAAAAGGGTCTTTCTTTTGTTTAAAATGGACAAAAGTTTTAGTGAAAACAACAACTGACCTATGGAAATCCGAACAAACCCATTCGTATTATGTTGATCCTTTAATAGAACGATCCATGGGTCCTTTGTGACGTGTACGAGTCAACCCCACCAACCCCCTGGACTGGCCCCCACCCCCCTGGACACCAACCCACCCCCTGGACACCCCCACCCCTCTGGACACCCCCCACCCCCTGTAAAGCCCCCCCGACACCCTGGACACCATCCCACCCCTGGAAATCCCCCCCCTGACACCTCCATCCCCCCAGACACCCCCTACCCCCCTTAGACAGCCACTCCATTCCCTTGAACAGCCCCCCAACACCCTAAATTTTGAATTGAATTTTGTATGTACTTAATTAACTTATGAATTATGTGTTAATGATTTACGAGTATACTTGTTGTATGGGTATACTTGGTCTAATTAGATTATGATTTATGTGTTAATTTTGAATGGGTATACTTGCTCTAATTAGCTTATTGAGATGCTGAATTATTTTGCAGGTGTTTGGGTGTGCTTCAATAGATTTTTTTATAGCAGCAGACAGGGCATTTATCAGCGCTAAAAAAGCACTGATAAACTACCCCTTTATCAATGCTAAAGAAGAGCTGATAAAGGATTGGTTTATCAGCACTAAAGAATCACTGATAAAACATGCATTTATTAGTGCTCTTTTAGCGCTGATAAAGGGTTGTTTTATCAGTTCTATTTTAGAGCTGATAAAGTCCACCTTTATCAGTGCCTTTTTAGTGCTGATAAAGGGTACCCCCTTTATCAGTGCCGAGATTTACAATGCTTTTTTAGCATTGATAAATCCCATTTTGAGTGCTTATAAAGACTATTTTTGTAGTAGTGTATGTAAAAGAGATACAAGAAACTAAACATCATATATGATCATATAGAATTTTCAATCTCCATATCTAGTTGAAACACAACATATAAACACATGGTTATACAACAAATACATAAGGAACCCATTGTCTCGATCCCATCTAAAATATCAGAAAAAGATAAAAAATACCCACATTGGATGTAATGATACATGAATAAACACTCTCCACTACTCATTTCCCAATGACGAACTCTTCTCATCACCCTCTTCATCTCCATCTCTACTTCATGCTACTGACACCTGTAATACAATTATATTGAAAATTAAACAATGTTGTATATTTATATTTAAAATTAAAATCAATAAAAGTTTGTAAACTAAATGATTTTGAAGTTATGTGATTTACCTTCTAACCATAATTCATCACTTTCAATCCTCATTTTTCTATCAAATACCTCTGATGTTTATAGTCCCAAACCCATCTGGGCACTCAACCGGGATGCTTTTTCCCAAGGACTTTACCAACTCGGTCATCCTGGGAGACTGAGTAGGACTGTGTGGGATTGACATCCCATTGTTATTTAATTTTTACCTATAAATCAAATATCATTCATATTATAAGAAATATATATTAACATAGTGACAACTGATAATAAGTTATTATAGTGACAAATGAATTCATACCCCAACTTCTTTGGAAATATCATTAACAAAACTCCCATCAAATTTTCATGAACATTCAACCACACTTCTATATGGGGTTCTTGGTGGCTAAACTCAATGACTACTATAAACAAAGATAAATAAAAAATTTAATATATTAAATATATAACATTGCATAATAAATATTTTAACTAATGAAAAGATTACCAGAGTTAATCAACTTATAGAAAAACTCTTTGACCCCGTAGTGTGAGTATAATTCTTCCTTGGAATTCTTTTCATTTAAATAAATAAAATTAATTTCAAAAAATATATTTCAAAAAATTCATGAAGACAAAAAAATAGAAATGATAAAAAATGCATGGTACAAATAAACAAAATATATATATGAATGATAATGACTGACTACACAAATGACATAAGTGGTTGATAAATGAATGGATAACTACACATACAATAATTTTCTCCTTCAATCATGCCAGTTTCATGTTCCATCATTACTTCATCTACTT
Source organism: Viscum album (assembly GCA_963277665.1). NCBI lineage: Eukaryota > Viridiplantae > Streptophyta > Magnoliopsida > Santalales > Viscaceae > Viscum > Viscum album. The sequence continues at coordinate 533,534,164 of OY728146.1, forward strand.
AATCCACTCTTTCAAGACTAATATTTTCAATACCATGATGGACAAATAATTCTTCTTCTTACTATTGATGGGATTCAATGTTAGAGGTCAAATCTTCCACTTCATCACGCATATCATATAAGTCTCTTTGTTTTAAGTGAGAAAATACACTCCACCATTCATCCACAACATCTTTCACATAATATACCATTTTCTATTATGATGATAAGATATAAGGATCATGTAGTTCATGGTCACCATCATCCATCAAGTGAGAGAATTTCACATAAGTAAATTTTAAGGAATCTCTTTTAACACCCCTAATAAAATCTACCTAATTGAATTTGAATTAAACAACTAAAAAAAGTCTGTGGTAGTTTAATTCGATAATATCAGTCAATTTTCCCTAGTATTCCACTTAATAAAACATAAATATTCCAATATACTATGTTTTCAAACCCTCTTCCTGATCAACTGTATGAAATCTAAAGTCATTCACAATGTAAGTGTCGAAATTTCTAGCTTTTTTAGAGGACCTCTAGAAAGAAACTTAAAATCTTATGAAAACATTGCTCAAGTATCAATATTCATGATCTGAAAAAATTCATATACATTATTATATTTACAAAATATATGTTTCAACCTAATATCCATATTAACTATAATATTTATGAACTTACACACCGTGAAAACCATTCTACAAGCTCTTTATTAATAGATTTTTTTATATCTTTTTCATTTTATCTTCATCATATCATTCGTCTATTTGTTTTTATCCTCAACTATTCAATAAATAGATCTAAAATTTCACTATTCAATAGCACATATCTATGTACATGTAATAATTCCATTACTATCAGTGTAACATTTGAGCTCCTCCCAACTGATCGGCCAATAGCCAGAAAGATTTTTGATTTCCATGAATTTTAGATTAAGTTGATGTGTCATAAACACATCCAAGTTGATTGAATCTTTTCTCAATATCATCTAAGTATCTAGAACAAAAGTTAATACACTCCTCTTCCAAATATCCTTCACAAATAGAGCCTAAAAGTTGAGATTTATTTTTCACGTATGATTTCAAATGCCCAAGATATCTGTGAAATTAAATAAAAAACCAAATTATGTATTTAATGAAGTTCCAAGAATTGTTTATTGAAACAAAAAACATATAAATAAAGCACCTATCAATTGGATACATCCATCGATAATGTATAAGGCCTCCTAATTAAGCTTTCGAAACCAAATGCACAGTTAAATGCATCATGATAGTAAAAAACGATGGAGGAAATATCATCTCCATTGCACAAAGTGTCAATAAAAATATATCCTAAAGGTTGTCATACTGAAATGGATATATATTTTTCTCATATATTTGTCTGAAAAATGTGTAGAATTGGAGTACTATAATAGTAACATTTTTATTTAATAATGTACATAATGCTAATGGAAATAATTGTTGTAACAAAATATATAAATTATGGATTTTCAATCCATGTAACCTACTATTATTTAAGCCAACACACCTTGAGATGCTACTTGAATACCCATCAGATACCTTCAAATATTTTAAAATTAAAAGGAATGTAACTTTATCCTTACATTTCATTGAAAAAAATGATGGAGCATACTTTACGTTCCCATCTGGCTAGATATCACACTTTATGTTCATTGCTTGTAAGTTTTACAATGCATTGAGATGATCCTTTGACTTTCCGTGTTCATTAAGAAATGTGAAGATCAAATTGCCATAGTAATTATTCTCAATATGAATCACATCAATATTATCCCACAATAAATTAAATTCCCAATATTGAGGTTTTAAGAATATACTTTTTTTCTTCCATTGCTATGTTCCAATTTCACTTGACGGTGCACTTTGTACTCATTTCCCACTATCATTTAAATGATGCACCTTCCCCAATTCTGTTTCAATATTTCCAAGTTGTTTCAATATTTCAAAACCTATTAACAACATTCGATGTGTTCTATGATCAATGAAACCATTGAATTTTGACTTGTTCATCAAAAATCCATGAGATGCATCGAGAAATATTTTATGACACAAGAAGCACCATTTTCTACTGTGAGGTAGCGGCTTTGGATCAAAATCAAATTTAAAAATAGTAAAATCAAAAACCATGTATGTGTTTCAACTAAATAATTTCTCAAGTCCACAGAAGTCACTAATGGTCCACATTAGAGTAGCTTGCATTTTGAACATTATTCTAGAAGATGCATCATATTTCCTAACACTATTTCTCCATAACTCCTATAATTCCTCAATTAAAGGATGAAAGTATACATCAATATCATTTATTGGATTTTTTTTCAGGAATAATCATCAAAATAATAAAAGACATTTGTTTCATACACATCCAAAAAGGACGATTGTAAGGGATCAAAACAATCAACCAAATTCTATAACTAGTACTCAAAGTCTTAAATGGGTTGAATCCATCAGTAGCCAATCCCAATCAAAAATTCCTAGGATCAGATGAGAAATATGAATATAATGTATCAAATTTCTTCCATGATTTTTAATTTCTTGGATGTCGCATTAAACCATCATTTTTATAATCTGTATAATGCTACTTCATGTGTTCTGTGGTTTTTGAGGACATGAATAATCTTTGCAATCAAGGATTTAAAGAAAATTAATGAAAATTCTTTTCAGGTGTGTTCATTTTCTTCTTCTTCATAGTAGTATGTTCATTTAGACTTTCAAAATCACCCATACGCTACCATCTAGAGGATGAACACTTCTTGAAATCTTGACTACTTGAATCATTTCCCCAATAAAGAATACAATCATTGTTACATGCATGATTTTTTTTATAATTCATACCAATCTTGTTAAAAAAAATTCATATCATAAAAAGAATAAGGGATCTTTTCTTCATGAAATGAATCATGCAACAATTCCAATATCATTGACATCACTTTATTTTTAATTCCAAATAGGAATTTGATATGGTAAAACTTCAGTAGAAAAGAAATTTTTGAATATTTCAAACATCCAATATATAATTCTTGATTTTCGTCATCAACTAAACCATGAAATGTATCTTTCTGATTAGTGATGTGTTCTCTTACATTAGTCTCCACAAAATAAATATTATTATCCAATGATATGTTACAATTTTGATCTGGTTGTCCTACTATCTTAAGAACATCAATTTTCATGTTGCTATTTATAACACCATCAACTGGTTGTTTTGATATGTTTTGATTTTTATGTCGGTGTATTTCAATGACAAATGCATTATTTGTAATGTTTTTAATTTTATTTTCCATTGTTGATGAAGTTGGGAGCTCGTTCTGTGGATTGACATTAGTTCTCAACCTTTCTATAAAATTATATTATCTATGTCAATCCAACACAAATAATGAGAAGATAATTTCTTAAATATCTTGTGTTCATAAACATCATCTCTCTTAAACCATCTTCTAAATTTACATTTAGAACATGGAAATCTTATTCACTCATCAACAGATCGATTGGAAATTCAAAAATCTAAAAACTCCTCAAAACCCTTAGCATAATGAGGTGTGTTCCTTGGTAATTTGATCCAAATTTTATCCATATATATCACAATGTGCCTACACATTATGAAAATAAAATAAAAAACATAACTATTACTAAATAAGAAACGAGATTCATATATATTAGTTGAAAAAATATGAACATGTTAAATAACCATATATTACCTTTTAAATAGACGTATAATCATCTGTGAAATAATAATTATAGTCACTTATGAAAAATAATAAAACTATTTGGACTATTATAATATGTCGATAAAGAAATTGGTCTAGAGTAGTGAACTTTGAACCATCTTTAATTGATACAAAACAAAGAAATATAGGACAACTAGAAATGCCTCAACAAATCAGTATAATGATTCCATGAATTTCTAAATGTATTTCTTATTCTTTATCCACTTCTTTTCTTAGCTTATATTTATAGAAAACAAAAATGGATAACATTATTTAGAAATCCATTGAATCTTTTACACATGGGTGTTTCCTAATTCTTAATCATACATTTAAAACCCAAAAAACGTGAAATCCAAATAATATACAAGCAATATAAAATTAAAATCACAGTTAATAAATAAGGTTAATAATACATTTCCATAAACCAAGAACATCATTGTTAGGTAAGTAAAATGCTTGATCCATGGAGTACCCACCATTATAATTCTATTTAGTTGAAAACATCATGTGTAATTCAATTATTTTATAGAAAACCCTCATTAGAATTTTATAAAACATTAAACATTCATATAATTACATTTGAAATTAAAATACCTTATCATTATGAATTCCGTTGATTTTTCCATAAGGAGGACATGGGAAAGTAATGTTTTTCCTTGATAAAACCATTACAAGTATCTTATAAATTAGTTTTCTAGTTAATAAAAACATATTTAAAAATACAATAATTAAAATAACTTCCAAATAAAGGGAATAGTATGGATACACCTACCTAAATGAAAAGAATCACATCACCTTCAATGAATAATAGAATATGAGGTCACAGGAGGTACTTCACAAAACCTAGAAAACAAAAACCCCTATTTAAGACATCCCTAGACATGAGGTTCAAACACCATGGCTTCTAGGTTTAGAGAAGAGGTGAGAACGAAGGAAGAAATAAATATAATAATGAAGGATAAGAGTGAAGAGACCCTCACCTTATGATTTGAATGAGAAAACAATAATAAATCATCTAGATTACATTATAGAAGGATATGAGAGGGACAGATTTGGTAGGGTTAGGTCTCTTGAACTTATTGTTCAAAGTGGGGAAAGAAATTAAGGAAAAAATAATTAAAAAAATAAAAACAATTCTCCTTTTTGAGCAGGTTTCATTGTTTACCTACCCAGTTTACTTTCATGGTTCACAAAACCATGTGGAAAACATAAATCTTGTAAAAGTATCAAATTAATTATATTTTTCATCTCAAAACACTTTAAACCTAAGATAATATATAATATAATAAATTTATATGCATAAAAGTGTGAATAGGGTGTTATAACATGTGGTGTAATCATATGGGGATTGTTATACTGACACCCTATTTCCACCCTTATGTTGTATATAGATTTTGTATTATTTTACTCGATTAAAGAAAAGTATCCTCTATGAGGTAGTGGGATTATTGTATCTTTTCTTGGGGTTTTTAGGAGGTGGATAGGTGGTACCCCTTATTCACACAGTGATGAGTTACAGTGGTTCATTTCTTGGTTATTTTTGGTCATTTATTTTGTTATATCATGTATATTCATCCTAATAGGATTACCATCACATTGTTTCCTTTCTTTTAGAATTATTTATGTACACATTGTTTTATATTTTAATTTTCCTTATTTTTTACATTTGGTTTTGAGTTGTTATTCCATGTTTGGTTATATGTTATTTCAAAACTTCTTATCATGTATGTATGACCCACTAATTTAATGTAAGGCTATTATGATTTTTGGGGTGGAACCCACTTGTCTTGTATTATATTTTATTAGGTAAAATATTTCCCAATGGAGTATGTTTGATTCTCAGGAACTAATTTCTATCCCATGGTGATCAAGAATTAACTTTAGTCCTTGTATTGGGATGAATCATTGATTTGGAGGGGGTAGCTTCAGTTAGTTTATTACATGTGGGATACTAAAACTTCTTCCTTTCTCTCTCTCTATTAGATAAACTTCCAATATGGTTCTCCACTTTAAACTTAATATCATAGACTGAATATCATTGATTATTTAACAAATCTATTTACATCTTTCCAGTATAACATAAAATTACTTTATAAATATTTACCTCATAGATTTCTAAAGTATTATAAAGACTTGGATTTAATCCATTATAAAATCTATCAATATAACTTTCTAGATCAATGAAAAATCTAGAATCATACCTTTATAACTGAGTAAATTTAACTTCATATATCATAGTGGATACATTATTTTTATACTTTAGTTCAAGGAATTTTCATCTCATCTTGATTTTTACATTTTGAGGAAAGTATTTATCAAGTAAAAACCTCATGAAATCACACCATAACATAGATTAGATGTCTTATTCACTATTTATATTATTCATTAACTCACAAAATTGATCAAAATTTCTTTCAAGATGATAATTTTTTTAAAAAACATTTTATTTTTCATAGTGTTCCCCTATATTAAATATCTTTTCCAATTAGGATACCCACCACTCACCTATAAGTGGATCCATGGGCCCATAATATAAAATAGGTCATTTCCTCAGGTAAATTACATGATGAAGTAGGAATTTCCATATGGTTATGGTTATTATCCATAACTTGAGTCATTGTTTTAATAAAACCATGATTTTTTCAATATTATCACCCATGATGTTTTTTAAACATATATATACTCATCACATTAACTATTATATCCACCACATTGGGCATTCCTATCAGTGAATCTCTTTACCCCATCCATCTTATAATTTTTTTTAAAAAATAATTATAATTAAATTAATAAAAAAATTGATTATAAAATTCTATCCCCATAAACTTATTCCATCTCCATAGAACTAAGGGTTTTCTCCAAGGTTTTTCATCCCAATTACCTAATGTTTTTAGGTTATCTGATATGTAATACTCTGAAGGGGTTTGAATTAATATTACTAAGTATTTATAATTTCCTTTATAAATAACCATATTTAGCTGGTTAAAGTCAATAACCCCTTGACATTAGAAACTATCACTTACCCATTTTCCAAAAAACAAACATAAACACAAGGCACACAAGTTTTTTATAATGTTAACCCCTGATGTGAGTGACTTTTTCCTTACTATGCCCAAGATAATTCTAAGACATAGATATATCAATAATGTAATAAAGTAATTTTAGTAGGGTATATATCATCCTTAACCTAAATCTATTCCCCAATAAAAAATTATCCTCCCTTTCTTGATACTGGATCCATTTGGTTTACAATGATGTCCAAATTAGAAATGAAAATACTTGGTCAAGGAAAGTTCCATATTCTCACTGATTCACCAACCTCTTACTTATTTCAATGAATAGTGTAGTATCAATAAATCATATATCCTACCTCTTATAATTTTCCATAAAAAAAGTTCATCGTCGATACTATCACCTCTAGACCCTTAGTTTTGTTGTCACCACCTCTACTTGGTTCTGTATCCTGATTCAAAATTTCCCCTTCCAAAATTCTTGAAACTTAGATAGAAAAAGGTTTTCATATAGCTAATACAAAAAATATCTAACTGGTAAACTGATCTCACGGATTCCACTATGTCCTTAGTCACTTTAGAAACATATAAATATTATCTTCATATGTGGATTCTCTGATAAATTGATCACCAGTCATATAAGACCAACTAATATACATTATCACCCAAAATTTCTCAGACCATGACTTTAGTAATTATGTTTAATGGATTATGAGTTCCACTAAACTTTAAAATCTTTAACACCATATCCACTAAAATATCCCATATGAAGTGACACTTTAGTTGAATGTATTTTTTCCTATATTATAACACCATATTCATTTCAAGATAAATCATTTCTATCTATTTTAGAGTAATGTAATTTTTTACTTAATTTTGAATTACTCTAATAAACATTTCAACTAGTTCAACTGCTTACCTAGTTAAATAATACCAACATACTCCATATGAAAGTTTAATATAGAAACTATAGGTTATAACTAAGATAGCTAAGTCACAACCAACCCTACAAAGGTAAACACAAAACAAGAGGTGTTCCTATGTGATTTAGAATCTCCTTCAAAGTTCATATCCAAAAACCCATACAATAGATTATCCATTTTGTAACATAGTTCTAGGTATACCAAACCATTTATATATTGAAAAATCCTCTTTATATCTTCCAAGTTTTCTTTGAATATAAATATTTAAATAACATAAAAATCATCTTCAAAAATCCAAAAATATTACCACAGAGGGGCGGTAAGGCTCAGGACCGACAGAGAGAAGTGATGAGGCTCGGGACTGGCGACGAGGCGCGGTGAAGGGAGGTGATGTTTGGGACTAGAGGTGAGGCACGATGGCGAGACATGGAGATGGTAGGGCTATGGGGGGTTAGGGGGGTTTCGGGGGTCGTGGGTATCAGGGGTGTGCGATATTCATCGTTTGGGGGAGAAGTGTCAGGATTTTGGAAAAAATAAAAGTTTTAACGGTGGTTTTTAACAAACCACCACTTAATTATTTAAAAAAAAATTAGTGGCAGTTTAATAAACCGCCACTAAACACTAATTTTGGTGTAGTGTATATTCGTATTTAACTCTTCTTCCCTTCTTCAATATATTTCATACACAAGAAACTTTGGGTTTCTCTACTACTTTTGATCATGATTAGTGGGTTGATCAAAGACTGATTAAAGAATTCAGATCATTGGCCTATGTGGGATTAAATATTATAGTAATCATTACATCCTTCTGATTAAGCCAAAACAACTAGGTGAGGGAGATTAGTGATATTTTATCTAATATAAGAGAGAAAAGGAGAGCTAAAGAAGAATAATTATTTAACAGGAAAGGTGAGGATATATCCAATGTGAGCAAACTTTATTTAAAATAGAATTAAATAATCAATCAAAATCAATCATTTTTTCACACACCAAAACCCATTAAAAATATAATAACACACCCATAATAATTTCTACTCTAAAGATAACCTGATTCCATTACCACTACATTAATTCAGGTTCAAAATATTGTTTTTTGAGGTCCCTAAAACACACCTCTCATCAATTATTTGTTCATAATAGTAGATAAGATATTTTACAACTAATTTCTTAGTTATAGATATTAATTATGATAAATAGGTGAATTTCATCTTAGGTAGAACATTTTTAGCTATAGGAGGGTTGTGATTGATGTAGTTTGGGGGAATTTGATCTTAAATTTTGGTGATGATAAATAATATTCCAATGTATTTATAACTACTAAAGAACCCACACATGATGAGGATTTTTTGAAAATTGATATAATGGTGAAGAGTCTTAAAATAATGTTTAAGAAGAGTTTTAGAGAACATTTATGATCTTTTATAAGAATCAAAATATGAAGTAAAATCTAAATTCTGAGCTTGATGGGTAATCCATTGTTTATAGTAGTGAGGAAAATGATTTTACTAACTTTAAATTATTTGATAAGATTCCTATTGAGGAAGTTGGGTAACCTCAAACTAAGATTCTTCCATCCTATTGACAAACACCATTTGGTGTGATAAAATATTTACTTTCTCGTCTAAAAAACTCATTTCTAGGATATGGTGGCACAATATGTATTATTATCTTTTCTTAACTTGAAAATTTTCAAGAAGGAAAGCTAGTATTTTATTGAGAGAGTTTATAAATAATATATCTTGGACTATTTATAATTTAAAATGGATTATTCCTTATTTTGTCATTAATGGGACACCTATAGGACCTATAAAAAAACTCGAGTAAAGATTCAAAGAAGTCTTAGCCCAAACATGAAAGAGATGTTTGGTTAATATATAATAAAGTTTTTAGATGTTTGAATAATTTACCCTATTTTTTAGTACTTGGATGAGTCCTATTCAGGTATTACCCAAGAAGAGCATTGAGGTAGATAATACCAAGTTAGTGGAAATCTATAAATTTCTATCTCCTAATTTTTTTAGAGTTATTAAGATTTTCCATGGGAGTGTTATCTTCTATATGACTTTCATTAAGTATTTCTCCAAAAATAGAAACCCTTATATGCTCATAAATAGTTAAGTACACTTCTTTCATCTTTGATGATTAGTTCCTTGAGTCACTCAATCTTCTTTAGTAGAAATTTACTTCTTTACATGTTATCATTGCTCCTAATTTGAAAATTCCACTTGATGTTATGTGTGATTATAGGGATATTTTCATAGGTAATTATTTAGGAAAAAGATAGATAATAGATTATATTTTTTGTTTGATGATGCTCAAAAGAACTATACAGGAATAAAAAAGAATTATTGGTTATTTTCCTTCAATAATGAATTTTAATAATTATTTGATTACTTATAAAGTCATTTTATTCACTAAACTTGTTTATTTAATGTATATTTGGTATAAAAAAATTAATTATAGGTTTATTAGGTGGATCATTTTACTTAAAAAGTTTGCAATCCAAATTAAAGATAAAAGTGGGGCTGAAAACCTAGTTATTGAGAACATGTCTGGGATGTATTATTCTAAAAATAGTGAATTTATGGAGATAAATTATTCTATTTCTAATAAAAAATTATTAATATATCACAAAATTAGGCCCCTTTGTCTGCTTATTTTATCAACATCTAGTCATCCAAATTCATTCCTTATGACCTTTATCATAATCAATGAGAAAATTAATTTTTGATATTAAATACTAATTCTAGGAAGAAAATTTCCTATTTATGATGTATAGTGATTGTATTTTGAGGATGTGTGTGTCTAAGAAGGAAATAATACCCATTAATTAGAGCTATCACTCCTCACCATACAGAGGATTTTGCGAGGGGTGGTATAGAAAGTGTTTCAATCTGTATTCTTTTTGACCAACAATTTTTAAGGACTCTAAGATGTTTTTAGTTAGAAATAGTATATTTAAATGATTAAGAAATTTGTTTAGGAGATATAATATTAATCATAAGTGAATTTTAGAGGTAGAAGATTTTTTATTCTATGGATAAGACTTCATGGGACCATTTTTTCCTTCACATAGGAATGTGTATAAATTAATTTATAAATATTATTTCTCATAGTGGGTTGAATAAATGAAACTCCATATTAACCATGCTTAGATTATTGTAAAGTTCATTAAAAAGAACCTTTTCTCAAGTTTTGGGGTGTCTGATGACTTCAATATTGACAATGGTTATTACTTTATAAAATTTAATTCTAAATATATGTTATAAAATTGTAATTATGTTCATTAAATCAATATTATTTACCGTATATAATCCATAAATAATATAAAAATTATAATAGAGAGTAAAAGTATATTTTAGGGAAAAAATATGGGAAATTCTATGAGGGATTAGTCACTAAAGTTGGATGAGGCATTTTAGAACTATATAACATCTTTAAAAACACATATAGGGATATCCCCCTATAGACTTCCCTATACATAATCTTACTATCTACCAGTGGAAATTGAACTCAAGTATTTTTTGGAAATTAAAGCATTTAACCTTGATCTTAATACTTCTAGTAATAGAAGGTTTCTTTGAATGAGTGAATAAGACAAATTTAGTACGAATTATTATGAAAACTTATAAAACTATAAGGAAATGATAAAATTTGTTCATGGTAACTTAATTAAAAAATGAGTCTTAAAGGCTGGATAGAAATGTAAACTATTTAACTCAAGGTTGTTTTTTCCCTAAAAACATAATTCTAAGTGATTTATCCCATTTACCATAACTAGAGTGTTGTATAATTATATTTTAGAGCTATTTTATTATGATAAAAGGTTTTTTATAATAAATTGATAAAGTATTAAGTATTACCTATAAGGTAAACCTAGGGAAGTGGTTAATGGGTTTCTTCTTGTTTGTTTAATAATATAGACTTGAAAAAAACTTTTTAAATAGTGTTTCAAGGAATTAAACCCATGTTTTTATTTTAGTTTTTATTTTACTTTAATTATGTTTATTTTTAGGAATAAAATTATGATTTATAATTTGATTGTTTTGTATGTTTATCACCTATTTTATGGATGAGGTGGTTGTACACATTGGTTGGAGTTGAATGATAGGTTTTAGTGTTTTATAAAGGATATATACCTATAGTGGTGATTGATATGTTGATTCAATAAGGTTTTCCTTATGACTTTTCCATTCCTTCTTATTTTGAAAATCACAAACACCTTATCCTTAAGGAAAATTGCTTTCTTAAGGAAAATTGTTTTTATAAGGAAAATTTCTTTCTTAAGGAAAATTGCTTTCTTAAGGAAAATTGCTTTCTTAAGGAAAATTTCTTTTATAAGGAAAATCACTTTTATAAGAAAAATTATCCTTATCATATTTTCATCTAGATTTTTCTTAAGTATGAGATTCAGATTCATTTCTATTTTCTCGGAATTGCTTGAAACTTTGATATGAAGTACTCTGTTTTAAGATCCGGATTCTGGATAAGAACTGTGATAATGTTTCACTCCGAAATCCAGAATGAGAACTGTGATAAAGTTTCATTCCGAATTACGGATACAGTTTTAATCCAGATTCAGGATACGAATTCTTATGAAGTTCAATTACGAATTCTCATTACGAATTCTGATGAGGAATTCTCACTACGAATTCTGATGAGTAATTCCCATTACAAATTCTGATGATGAATTCTCACTATGAATTCTAATGACCAACTCTCATTCTGAACTCTCATTCCGAATTCTCTTATTAAACAGAATCTGACTATCTTTGTTTTATACACTCTGAATTTATTCAGACTCCGAAAATCATTTTGGTTAGACTTTATTTTCTTATGCCTTTATATTTTGACTACTCTTTATTATTCTCCTTACACTCCGAACCTTCAATCTGAAGCTTTCATTCCGGTCTTTTGAGTTAGAATTAAAATGATGTCATACTTTCTGTTACACTTGTTTTGTTATAAAATGATGTCATCTATTTTGTTATAAACTAACCGTTGTCTAAGTGACACGTGTACAGGTCCCTCCGATCTTTAAGGAAAATATGACCATTGGAGAAGGATCCGAACTTACCTATAAATAGGAGCTCATTTGAAAGAGCTCATAACACACAACAACGATTTTTGACATTGAGCATACATGCTGTTGAAGTGATTTCTAGAGAGAGAGAGGCTCTTATCAACTCTCAAAGCTTCGTGCGACTCCGAATGTTGGTGATTACATTCGAGGACTTCCGGGGATAGGAAGACAGAGGTGCCGACTACCTTGAAGTTCGAGGGCTTCCTTTTTGAGGAAGACAGAGGTTGCCAACTACCTTGAAGTTGAGGGCTTGCGGGGATAGCAAGACAGAGACACTCTGATCTTCGTATCGAGGGCTTACCCTGGTGTGGGTAAGACAGACTTGCTTGAAAGTATAAATCAAGGGAACTTTATCCAAGGTTGTTGGATACCCTTATCTTTGGGTTAAAAGACTATTATCTTGTTACTTGTAGTTTAACTACTTGTTTAATTTCTGCTGCATTTTTTATTATAATGAAAGTATAACTTTCTTATACTTCCTTACTTGTACTCTGTTTCATTTAGATTCTATACGCTTTAAGGTAGAATCTCATATTGTAACTTTTGTTAAGGTTCAATTTCCAGAACCATATTTTCGGAACCTACTTTTGGAATCTCTTTCCAAGTTTGCATTCGGTGTTAGAGGTGTTGCGAATTTTCTTAGTTTAACTTTGTTAAACATAGCCTTTTCCTTTGATTAAGGAAAACATAGTTATTTGTAACTAACTTTAAAGGTTCCATAGGAATTTTTAAAGTATACAATTCACCCCCCCTCTTGTATATTGAGAATCTACATTACTATTTTGATCCTACATGATACACTATGATTATTGAAGTTCCCAGAAACCTACTAGCTATAAATCATTTTAACATCACCACTTTATATTTTATGGATCTTAATTACATTATTTTCTTCTTTTCATTTTTTGATTCTGGATTAATTTTATTTTGAAATTTATTTCTAGAATTTTATATTAAATATATTTTATATTGTAAGAATATAAATAGTAGTATCCAAGATTTATTTTCATGGGAAAGGTAAGTTATTTTTATGGGCAAATTTTTTGGACATAGATTCATTGAACCTATGGAGTATCTTCTTTACTTATTCATTCTATTTTTTTTAAAAAAAATTGAGTTTGTACATGTTTTTTACTTCAATGTATATTTTAAACCATGCATTATGATATAATCCATGCAAACTATTTTCAATTTAATGATTTTCATAATTTATTTTATATGGTCACTATCATATTACTGCATTTATCTATGCTTGTTTAATTTTTTAGAATCTTTGTTTCATGATTTGATGTATTTTTAGAACCTTTGAATAGTATTGTTTATATGAAATTGAATAATTATTATGGTTATTTATTTAATTAATTTCATACCCATATTAGGATTCATCATTAATGGTAGTCTTAAGTTTTACCCATGGGGTAATGGTTTCTCATTTTTTTTGTATTGAATTTCTTTAACTGAACACCAAATTTATTTTTTTAGAAAAATTCTTGTCATCTAACACCAAATTTAATGCTCAATAAAGTAAAAAATGTGAAATTGAGGAATTGACATGTTCTTGGTTGGTTGAAATTTTTATTTTTCTCTATTATATTATTTTAGAATAATTTTGACCTATTATTATCTTGAACATACATTCTTGAGGAAAATATGGAATTGCATATTACATTTTAAATCAAATATGGAATTTATATTATTAAAATAAAATTTTCAAATTATTCACTTCAATATTATAAAAATTGAACTCTAAATTAATGGTTGATATTTTTATGTTTTTTATTTATTTTTATGAATTTAATGGATGAAAATGTTTTTTTGAAGTTTTGTTATCTATTACTTAAACTAATTCATTCATCATTATTTTTTATATCTCTCCATAGACATGATTTTCACAAGTATTAAAGAAAAAATTAAATTATAATACACTCTAATGATCTATTATGTTTAGAGTTTTCAGAGATTAGGAAAAAAATTAACTAACAAAACTCAAGTCTTTTTCAACTAATTGAAATTTTTCCACTATAAAAGAAACTAATTAATCCATAAAAAGTTTTCAATATCTCATACTAATTATCCATATAATCTACTATTATATGCATTTTATAATTTTTTATCTTCATAACCTCAAGAAATGGAAACCTAAGATAGGGGAGATCTCAAATTCTCAGTAAGGGTAAGAATAAGCGATAACACGTAAAGATAATAAGTGAGCATAAGATAAGAATTTGGGTATAATCAAGATACATAATAAAATCATATCCAAAAAATATTATATCATAAAACATTAATCATGGGATATAATATGACATAATACATTAATTTAGAGAGTTTAAAATCATGATTCAGTAAAAAGATCCATGAGATTATAACATGGTCATAAGAATAAGCATAGGAAACATTCTGAACAGATACAAGTATGTACAACCTTTATGTTGTGAAGAAATACAATAGTGTACACCCTTTTTATTGTGAAAAAATTGAAGTATATACACACATAATTATTTCATGATATATAAATCCTTAACCAATGTGATGAAGCACTACTACAAACCTATCTTTATTTCGAATTAGGGAAATAACAGCACTAGCTAAAAGCACTAGGCCTACGGGCTATATAATGGGCTACAAGCCCATTGGGCCTTCGGGCTATGTAATGGGTCTCCCTCTACCCAGTTAAAAGAGGTCTTTGCATTAATTTAATAATAAAATGAGGCTTCATCCCCAAACTTTAAAAAAATCACTAGCTAAAAGCACTAGTAAAGACCCCCTTTTTCAACACCAAAAACTTTTTTGTTAAAGGGATTCTTTAACAGTTCCTTTTTTAGCGCTGTTAAATGGGGTCTTTAACAGTGCTAAAAAAGTTCTTATAAAGGGGAACATTTATCAGTTCTTGTAAAAAATTGTTGATAAATCCCCCCATAATTTCTTGTAAAAAAAGTGTTGATAATGGGGTCTCTTTATCACTGCTAGTAAAAAAACTGATAAAGACCCCCCCCCCCAAAAAAACCTTTATCGGTGCTTTTTTACTAGCACTAATAAAGGGTCTATTAAAAAAATCATTAAAAATAATATATTAATAAATAAATATATTTATATTGATATAAATATAATATATATTTTTTAAATATGTTTTAGATAAAGAAAAATAGGCATTTACACTTAATATATAAGATATTTTTTGAAAATGGATTATAAAATAATTTAAAAAATATTTTTAATTAATAATTTTATAATTATTATTGAGTAATAGTCATTTAGTAAAAATTTAAAGATAAAAAAATAAAAAGATTAATAAAAGATTTAAAATAAGTTGAAAACCTAACTCGAACATCAAATGAAAATAACTTTTGATCTGGTTGTTCGTTTGGGCCCTACCACATATAAAATTTAAGCATGTGATGAGCTATAAACCATGGTGACTAGGTGGATCCACCAATAACATTTTTATAGAAAAAAAATATCCCATAAGGATTGAAAAACTGAGTTTTTAGCCAGGGTGTCCCAATTTTTTAATATTCGATGGAATTACAGCCTTGTGGAAGGGGTTTTTTTCCATTTTTAGTGGGAAATGAAATTATTCCCAAGGATTACATTCATATTGATATTATGGTTTTGAAATTTTATCATTTTTCATAATGTGGTTTTATTTATAATTAAATATATTCATATTTTATTATATTTACATATAATAAACCACTTGTTTAAATACATATATCAAAATATTTACATAAAAACATATTTATATATATATATAATAAATATTTATTATTAATTTTATATAAAGTAAAAAAAATACTCATTTTATTTACCTTAAAAAACATTAATATTTATATATATACTTATACAATTTATATTTATATATAAAATTATGTGTGTCAATAATTAAAAAATATATATGTATATGTATATTCTAATATATATAAATAAATACACATTATAAAAAATTATTTAAAACAATATATAACCATTTTTTATATTATAAAAATATATGAATAATTTTTATATATACATATATGTGTGTATTAATAAACATATATATATTTATATTATATTACAGTATATGTAAATGAATATAATATATAGTATATTTATAAATTTTAAAAGGTTGGGGATAAAGCCTCAATTTTATTATTTAATGAAAATACCTCTTTAGTTTGGGTAGAGGGAGACCCATTACATAGCCCAAAGGCCCAAGACCAAGTGGCTTGAATACAAGGCTTGAAAACCCATTTTTTGTCATTGATAAATGTGTCAATTATTAGCACAAAAAAAGAATTATTAAAGGGGTTCTTTAATAGAACTAAAAAAGAACTTTTAAATGTGTCCTTTCATAGTGCTAAAAAAGAGCTATTAAATAGGGCCTTTAACAGTACTTTTTTAACATAGTGAAAGGACCCCTTTTATATTTATTTTTGTGAAGGATATTAAAGCCTACCCTTTAATAACACCAGTGTAAACATCACCTTATAAGCACAATTAAAGGCCCTTTAAGAGCACTGTTAAAACCCAGTTTTGTAAAAGTGAAGGGTGATATAGAACCCTAAATATCATAATACATACATATGAGTTCCATATAAAATCAATCATAATATATCATAAAGAACCCATGGAAAAAATGTTTTTCACATCATTTTCAAACGAAATTATGAAATAAAAACATTTATAATTCCATCAATAACCATAACATAACATACCTATCGAAAATAAATGGGTATCTAATGATATTAAGTAACTTTTTAGGTAAATACCCTTCAAAAAAGATGGTAGAGTATATGGTATTTACACCTTATAGATAAACGGTATATTATTAAGTCAATAATTTCCCCAATAAGTCAATGTATAGATTCTATCTAAACAACCTTGATCGATATAAGTAAATATATAGTGTTCATAGAGGAAATACATTGGAGGAAATATCATAAAAAATCAATAAATTGGAAAGAAATAGGAAGTGATGGATTTTTAGGATTTTAATCCCCCAAAATAGTATAATAAAATTTATAGGTAGGTTTATGAAATATAATTTCTAAATAAATGAAACCCTTTTATGATAAATAAGTAATTAAAATTTAAACATAAAATGGTTTTTAGTAAACATTTTTAACATTATTATAAAATGATAAGTTACTAGTGACATTAAAAAGAAATTTTTTTAAAAGGTAATTAGAAAAATTTTGAATTTTTTTTAAAAAAGAATCCTCAATAAGGAATCCATGAAAAGTGAATAAATTTTAGGTGGATGATAAATTGAATGATCATGGAATGAAAACCATCTTATATTTAAAAATTACTTCACCGAATCCCAAATCATAAAAAGTGATAACAACAATTACTTTTGAAAAGTGTAAAATTGAAAATTAAAGGTTATATAAGATAAAACATAATCTTTTTCTATATATAAATGAAAACACCATCAAGGAATTAAAATATGGACATGGAGGGGAAACTATTATTAAAAAGGATGGAAATTATTCTCAATAATAATATAATTTTTGAGAATGATGTTCTATCAAGAAAAATATTTGAATAAAAAGTTAATTTTCCACCATAGAGGAAGATAAATTACCATAAAATAAAATATTAAGGTGGAAGAAACCAATCTTGTAAGAAATAATTTTAATAAGAATCATTACAACTTAATTAAGGGAGTGGATTTAACAAAAACACTTACAACTTTTGTATCTTTTAAATCAAAACCCATTTGAATAAAGAATGAAATATGGATCTTAAAACACTATAAATTAAATTAATATAGTAAAATAAATTCATTAGTTAGTAATCACACCATATTAAATATATCAGGGTTCACAATAATAAGTTTTCCAAAATAAATTAAATTTGTGATAAGAACCCCTTACCTTGTTTTTCTTTATTAGTCGAATGTTCTCTAACATCCAGTAAAAATAATAACTATATTAATATTTTTTAAAATAACTTATATTTATTTATAAATATCTTATCTCATTATATTAGTGGTTTAGTTATTTTCCATGAAAATTGAATCAATGTCAGCTTATTTCGGTAATTTTAGCGATCAAATATGATATTTTAATAATAAGTTAAATACTTAACATAAAATTTATAGAACCATAAAAAATAATCATTATATTATTAAATTATAATATTATTATTATTATAGTTTCTATTATCATTCATGATATACTTTCATATCATTGTTCAAGTATATTGTTATACTGACCCAAACATTAACATACCAAAATTGATGGATGATTATGGTTTTGAATAATATAATTATTATAGAAGAATAATGATATTATTTATATATTTTTTTGGTTATGAATTATATTTTTAGATATTTTTAATAAATAAGTAATAAACTAGATGAAAAATGACATATGTTACTTTATGGAGGTGGTAGTCCGCACAACGCACGATTAACATTTTTATTTTTCCAATGAATGAGAGGGAATAATGGTTGATTAAAATTTCTATTTTAATAATAATTATTATATTAAATATTTAAAATTTATTCTTCAATTAAATACTTATAAAAAGTGAAGATATTTTGTTTTGTAAAACATAATACATCACTTCGTGGAGGCGACAGTCCGCACAAATGCACAATCGACTTTCCTTTGTTTTTTTAAGTGGATGGGAAGGGATGAATTATTTTTATTCCATTGATATAATAACACTTAATTATAATAATTATAATTATTTAATTATATTAATATAGTAATTATAGGTTTTTAGGGAAATATTATGAATAAAAGGTTAAGGATTAAGTAATACTCACATTGGACCTTGAACTTTTTCTTGAAAGTCTCTTCGGAAATGAAGTGTTTAGGATAAATTCTTATGACTAGGGGGTTTAGGATGTGAAAATTAATTATATTATTGGATAATATTTTAGGGTTTTAATAAAATTTTTAAGGTAAATTGGATCATTGAAATGGTGTAAGTGATCCTCTTATATAAGTAAAGAAAATGAAACTTTTGTGAATACCCATTATTTTTCAATAATGAAACAACACTATTCAAGAGTAAATGGATCTAAAAGTGATAAATAATGGAGTTCAGGGTATTATAATTTTGATCAAGCCTCTAATACTCATTTTTACACATGTTTTAAACACTTTTCAATCCTTTTACAACTTGATTTTTACGTTTTACCATTTTTTACCTTTGTAACTAGTTTTTACCCAAGTACTATATATTTTATTAAAAATATAATTTAACCATTATTTTAAATTTTTTATTATATTAAACTAAATTTAGGATAAACATAATTCAATTTATAAATAATAAAAAAATTAACTTTTAAATTAAAACATTTAACCTATAGAAAATCTGTTTTACAGAAAAATGCGGTTTCTACTATTAAGTGTTCTTAATATTATTTAGTATTTATTACCAATTTAATGAGTGATAATATATTTATATATAGGTTTAAACATAATATTAATTTAATTATTATTTATATATTAATTTAATTCATCGGAAAAAAATTACATAATTTTAATAAAAAAATCTTTAAAAAATAGTTTCTCCATTATCATAATAATTAAATTTAATCCTACTAATCATATTTTTATGTCTAAAATTCAAATTGAAATTATTAAATAATATTAATATTATAATTTTAAATATTAAATAAATTTTTTTATAATTAATTTCTACAAGTGATGAAAACTGCTTTTTAATATAAGAGAATAAAAATAGTTTTTAGAGTAAAACATTAATCAAGCTTCCAAAATGCTAAACATGGATTTTATAAATTAAAAATATTAGATTTAGTAGTTTATTTACTTTATAAATTTATTTTTTATATATAAATGGTTTTAAAAAAATTTATTTTATAAAATTGATGATATTATCAAAATCAGTATTTTTTCATTATTCACCAAAAAATAAATAATTTTATAAAAATGCCAGAATGTCCCCCTGAGATAATATTGTAATTTTGAATTAAAAAATTAAGTTCATTTTAAAAAAATACTATAAAATTTATAAATTTATGTTTAGATGAAAATAAAATATATAAACAAAAACTTATTTTATTGAAAAATCCCCTTTTAAAACCATAAGTGTTTTAAATCATATTTCATATGAATTTCTAATTGATTAAAATGTTTTTATTTACTATAGGTTTTATTATTATTAAATTATATTAACAATATTAATCTAATATGGCATGGATCATTTTATTTCGGGGTATAAATCTATCAATACAGTGTTTGTTTAAAGAAAATTTATATAAGAAAATCTTGGGGTGTTACATCCCCCTTAAATATGTTATGTCTCAAAAATTTTAATTATTCATAACTAATGAAATAGTTAAGGGTGTCTAAAATATAGACATGGCTCTTGATTTAGTTTCTAATGAGGTTTTGTCCTTATGATCCTTAGTACACTAGTTAATTCATGTTTTCTCTCATAATAAGAATATAATTAATATTGAATTTTTCCTTTGACTATTTGTGCTAAATACCCGAATATAATAGTGGTTATTTTTTATAGAGATTTTATAGTCATCCTTGACTAATAGTTGGTCATGGGTTGATTTTTATATTTTATTTTCCTAGATTTGAAATTATCATGACTATTATGTCAAGAGAACTAATCAATTCCTAATATCACATAAAATTTAACTAATGTAAGGATAATAGGATTTTATAATAAGAACATTCTTATAAAAATATATTAAAGAGGAGTTATATACTTTGGATAAAATAATTGTACCACTAGAAGTTTTTAATTAAAAATTCACCATCTAGTCATTTTGGTGAATATTTTATGTTTTTAGTAAACATTATTTGTGTAGAAAAGTATGTTTAATGAGATATGAATAAAACACTCATAGTTATTAAGTAGGTGATCAGTGTTTCTCATTCTATATAATTTTTTTAATCCACTTCTATAGTTTTGGTTTCATGATATTTATTTTCCTTGGGATTTTATAGCACATATCATCCTTTTTATCCCTCGGATTAGGGAATTGACTTGGATAATGTATAAGTATACCACAATTAAGAAAGTGAATCTTCATTGGTTCTTTATGATGAAATCATTTTCCTTTCATTGTAACTACTGAGCTCTTCTCATTTCCTTGTAAATTAGTTTCTTTATTCCCTTCCTTTACATGCATAAAACATATCCCATTTTCATTAATAAATTCCCCTTGGGTATTATTACTATATTTTTTACATTAAGGAAATTAAATTTTGTTTCTTTTATCATATTCATCACATGAAATTCTATGAGACTATGTCCTTCTCTACTGTGGTGTATTTTTTAATTCAACTATGATCACATTGTTAATCATAATTCCTAATAGTTGGTTTGGCATAATCATAAGGTTTCTTATTATAAATATTGTTTTTTAGGTTTCTTATGGATACAATCTTTGTATTGTCCATGGAATCCATTATTAACATGGTTACTTAGAGATTAATCCCTTACAAAAACAAAATTATTTAATCATGAGTGATGAACATCATAATATAATAATTGTAATATAATTTTGTGAAAAATTCAATTTCAAGATTTATTACCCTTAAAAATTATTACATTACCTTTTAGTTCAACATATATCTCTCTCAGATCAATATAGATTTATTTAGTTTTGGCTCTTAATATTCCTTAATCTAATTCCAAAACATAATAAATCCTTTATAATGTCTTATAAATAGAATATTATTAACCAAATCATATCCCTTATGAGTGCCTATCCAGGTGTACAGTTTGAGGCCCACTCATCATGCACTAGAATTAATATTGATTTCATACTCAACCATCCTTTTTCAAAGTGATTTACCATAATTGAATTTGTTCCATAGTTACATATACTTCCCAGTATCCATATGAGAATCTAATTTCTAAGAGAACCACATAATCTCTATTTTACCAAAACTTTGGTATATTATCCTATATTTTGACTTCTACCTTAGAATTATCCCTGGGATTTTCTCTGAATTTATCTTATCTTAATCCATAAAATATTAAATATTAACTTAAATAACATAAAGGGTTATATATACCTTTTAAATTATAATCAACATTAGCTTATCAATCTTGATGAAATTTTTAATTCTTAAATTATTCTCAACCTATAATATCCAAATCTCTAAAGCTAAAATCTGATTTGATACTAACTATGATTCTATATGGATGCGATCATCCTAATACTTAAATTAAATATTTAATTACAGAATATTCTTAATATATTTTTTGTTTGTAGATTTAAAATATTAAGAAAAAAACATTCACTAACAAAATTCATGTATTTTTTAATTAATGGATATTTTTTCTACTATATAAGAAAATGATTAATCCATAATAAGTCTTCAATATATCCCACTAATTCTTCACATAAAATACCTTTATATACATTCCATACGTTTCTTATCTTCATAACCTAATGAAATGGAAAAATAAGAATAGGGTGGCCTCATATGCTTAGTAAGGGTAAACATAAAGATAATAATCAAATATCACAAGTGATAATAAGATAGGAATATGGGTATAATGAAAATATATAATAAAATCATACCTAATAAATCTTACATCATAAAACATGAGTCATGCCATATCACATGGAATAATATAAGAAATGAATTAAGTGAGTGTGGAAACATGAGTCAGTAAATATAATCCAAGAGATCATAACATAGTCATAATAGTAAGCATAATATTATTGTATAAAAATAATCATAGAAACACATTGTGAACAAATCCAAGTATGTTTTCTCTTTATGTTGTGAACAAATACCTTTATATCCATCCATTTTGTTATGAATAAATCCAAGTATTTCTACACATAAGGAATAAATGGGTTTCATATCCTTTTCAAATGGAATCACATAAGGAAAAAATTTATTAATTCCATAAATAATCATAACATGATATACCCATGGAAAATAAATAGGTGTCTGGAGATATTTAGTAACTTTGTAGGTAAATAACCTTCAATAAATATAATAAATCATATGATATTTACAATATATAGATAAAGTTTATATGGTTAATTCAATAATTTCCCAAATCAATTTATGTATATAATCTAGGAGAACACCCTTTATTAAATGGAAAAAATCTATAGTGTTCATAGAAGAAATAAATTGGAATAAAAATCATAAACATTCAATGATTAGCCATGATAAATACAATAATGGATTTCCATCAATTTAATCCCACAAAATAATATAAAATAATCTAAAGGATGGTTTATGAAAAATAATTTACAAATAAATTAAATACTTTTTATGATAAAGAGTAAAATGGAAGTGAACCATAAAATAGTTTTGGGAAAATATTTATAACATTGACATAAAATAATAAGTTATGAGTCACTTAAAAAAGAATTTTTTTTGAACATGAAATTTTAAAACTTTTGAAAACATATACTTTTAAAACTAATCCTCAATAATAGAGCCTCAAAAAATACATAAAGTTTATTTCAATGATGTTTTGAGTGGAAGATAAATCAAATGATTATAGAAGGAAAATCATTTTCATATTTTAAAATTCCTTTATTGAAACCCACATCATAAAAAACAATAACAAAACATCCTTTTGAAAAGCGGAAAATGAAAATGTGAAGTTCACATGAGATAAAACATAATTGGGATTTTATATATAAAGGATAACATTAGAGGGAAAGTAAGATATATAAATTAAGTAGAAAAGTTCATTAAACATTATGGAAATTACTCTGAATAAATATAAGTTTTTTGAGAAAGAAATTTTATCAAAGAAAAAGGATCTGAATTAAAAGGTAATTTTCCATCATAGAGTAATAATATAAAGTACCATGAAATAAAATATTAGGGTGAAAGAAACCAATCTTGGAATAAAAAAGTTTAAGAAGAAAAAGTTTAACTCAATTATTAGATTTGAGTTAATAAAAACCTTTAAAAATTTAGTGTCTTTTAAATAAAAATCCAGGTAACATCCCAACCCAAATCACCGAGTCTGAAATAGAATCCCACATAACCTTAGGTGTGCCTTCCCATAGGATAAAGGTTTACTACTAGTAGTGAGGGTCTAAGGTGGGATCATAGGGAGACTATACATTCAATTATATTAAACAATAAACAATAAATAGCCAAAACAAGTAAATAAAATATAATCAGAGTAAGAAAAAAACCAATAACGCACGAATTATATAATTGAAAACATAACCAATAGACTCAATAGTAAAAACTAAATACATGACACTGATCGCCCACTAGGTCAATCACATATAGAAATATTAAAAGAACTAAAGTGCAAAGAGGCTCTAAAATATCAATCCTCACCCCATCCCAACCTCCAGACTTGTAGAAAGATATCTTGCTAAGTGATTAACATGGGTCTTATCCCAACCTGTACCTATAACAAGTGAGGTATTCTCGGGTACCCAAGTATCAGAGACGCTTGATAAAGGTGTGAGTATAACTTCATTGTACACCACCAACACATTCCAGTACCAAACCACAAATTTAGTGTATATTCATGTGATTACATTAGTAGAAAGTAAACAAGAAATAAATAACTATATAAATATAGAATATAATAACCAAAGCATAAAAAAGAAACCAACAACCATATATCGAGTGGTTATGAGTTTACTAAGAAATCAAGAACCCCTAATCATACCTGCTTTGGATAGATACTGATATAGATGTAAAAGTGGATCTAATATATATCACCACACATCACAAGGAATGTCACAAATACTATATTTTTTAGAATCCTATGCCTATCATTTCAAGTTCCACTTTTAATGAAACATTGTGCACCTCACCCTGATGGTGGTTTTTATTAGGAACACTACATGCCCCACCCTAATAGTGGTTGTTATTAGGAACTCTGCATAGCCCACCATAATGGTGGTCATTATCAGGAACTCTACACACCCCATCTTGATGGTGTTCACCATTAGGGACACTACATTCCCCACCCAGATAGTGGTCATTATCCTTGGATGATGGTAAGTCCTATGGGACATGTTTGATGTAGTTGTATAACACATTAACCCTTCATGGAATTAATCCACTTTAGGTTATAGTTGATGGATTCTCATCCAATGATAGGTTTACTCCAACATCAAAAATATTTCTATAATCTAACCCATATCATCAAATGATCCATAGTGTGTATCCATCATCATTTCATCATGTTCCCCTCCTAGGGGTTGTCTAACTGAAACTGAGCAACCTGATCATCCTAATACCTGAAGCAAGGTTTCATAGGCTATGAAATACCATAAGAAATATATATCATGGAAAGGAAAAATATGGCATAACAAGAATAGTTCTCTAAAGGATACACACACCCACATTACATCACTATCAAGCATGGCCAAACAAGTTATTCTAACAAAGTATCACATCAATTCAAACAAGAGTGCACATATATACAAAGAATGGGATATCATCATCAGTAATATCAGCTACACATGTGATAAAGAGGTATAATAGGATATATAAGGATAGTTATGGTATAAATAAACATACATGGTATCATGGGATACTCATAAATGCACAACACACCTCAAGGTGTCCATGTAATTAAGGGAACTCTTAGTGATCATGCCCCGACCATCGGTGGTCTGTAATGATCCAGTGAACAAGGGTCCATTATGGCCCTTATCACTTTTTCCATTTACATTATGTATAGTTCCTTTAATTAATTAATACTTCATGGTTAATAATTAATTAAGTATAGGGAATGGTTCCTTTAATTAATTAAGACTTCAAGATCAATAATTAATTAAGCGTTATATGTTCATAACACAATTATGAATGTAAGGTTCATTCACCTAAGGTGGTTCACCACATATCATATGAAAATAAAACATATATGAACCATAGGGTAGAGTACATGAGACCACCTACTACATACATAACCAAATCAAAACTGAGTAAATCACATAAGCTTGTCTGAGTACTCGAAGTCCATCTAATCATCATCGATCACCATGAAGTCCTTCTTATGACCAATAATTTCAATTAATTAAATATAACTATTTTATAATTAATTAATTAATTAATTATAAGTAACTGACATTCAAGGTGAAATTCATGCATAAAAAAGACTTATAGAATATCACCACCTAGTTAGAACCATGACTAACCATCCATGGAAGGTATGTCTAGCACTTTTGACTTAATTTTAGGAAAACCTCATTGTGTGTAAATAAGATGAAGTCCAATTTAATATAATTAAATTATAAGAAACCAAAAAAATGACACACCTTAGCTAAAACTTTATCCAATAGAGTTGGATCCACTTTCAACATACTCCTAGTTCTAAGATGAGTAAAAACCACAAATCAATTCCATGAATAAATGGCCAATTCAATATAAATTGACCAAAAACCTTAGAAAAAATTATCAAGGGACATACCTTTTTCAAAAAACCAATAAATGGTATGTGTTCACTATCTTGGGATATCATATTTCCATGCTAACAAAATCTCTATCAATATCGAACAATTCCATAAAGATCTGATGGAATTATCTTTTGATTACCTATTTGGATACAAGAAAATGATCAATTAAAGAAGAATGATTAATGAGGGGAATAATTGTTGAAAATAATTATGAAATTTAGGTATAAAAAGGGAATAAACTTAATTATAGGATCATCCATGATTAATGGAAGCATAATATACCATCATAGGAGAAAAAAGGAGACCAATATTGAATAATATCAAAGGATATAGCCCAGAATATCCATTGGATCACATCAAGATCCATCATAATTAAGAGGATATATTAGAAGGATGAAAATATGAGAACACTTTAGAATAGATCAAAAAGATCCTAGACAAGTTTCATAAAAATGAGGGGGATTCAGTGGAAAAAAGGACCGAAAGAAATTTAATTAAAAGGTGTCTAGTATCATCACCAGTAAATCAGTCAAGGTCCATCAGCTGGCTGATGAGAATTGTTGGGCAGTAGTATACTTCCCATCCCCACTGACTAATCAGTGGGGACTATTATCTATCTAGTTCTATTGTATCATCCCAGCTACTCTGGGTCTCCTCTATTGAAACTATGATCTTCCAATAGCCCTATATACTTCCATTCAAGTCTAAAATTACCTCTTAAAGTTGTTTCAACTAGAAGAATACAATTTTGACACTAGGTTAATCAAATGAGACATAAACTAGATAAAAGGGTTAGATTACCTACAAAATTTAAGACCCATAATGACATTGGTCATTACAATCTCCAAACCAAATAAATTATCTTCCTTGAGAAGTTGCGGTATCATACAAATCATGCCTCCCTATTTGCCTTAATATTCATCCATAATGATTCCTCCACATTCCATCCTTGAGATCCAACTCATTTCCTCAAGGATGTGTTCATTTTTAAATTTCTATCATGCTCCCACTATATGACTCCAACCATAAACAATAGCCATTGAGGCTAAATATCGTTGTTTCCCACATCCAGACCATTATCCATGCATTCATCTAACTTGACACATCACAATGTCTTCAATTGATTTCTTATGAACAATCATGGTACTACCCACTATAGGAATCATCATATGGATAAAAAAATTTGTGGTCCAATGATAGCCTACTGTGGTTAAATTCTATCGTTCTCGAATAAATTCAAGGCACATGTTGAAGTTGATACCAAGACCCAGCTGCTAGATCTAATCCAAACCAACGAGTCTCATCGGCCTATATAACCTAAAATTACAATCTTAAAAAAGTAAAATACTAAATATAAACACCTCTATCATATTCAATACAATTATCTTGATGTGGTTCTATCACACTTCATTCATCTTTACATGGAAACACCAGTCAGTTCTTTTCCAGCAATCTTCCTTCAAAGGTAACTGGCCTAAACAATAGATTCTCTATGGATCCACTTATCATAATGCCTTAAGATTCATAGGAATTGTAAAATCAGTTAAAAATACTTACAAAATTCCAAAATGACAACAAATTAGTTTTCCCAATTGGTTTACCAGTCGTTTACACCAGCCATATGGATCTCAATCGTGCATCAATGCACTAATGATATGAATCCCTCTCAACTGAAACCAATTTTATTATGACTATAAATCCCACATATGGTCTCCATAGAACACTATATATGAATCAAAATCAGGAATTTAACATATAACTGGATACTCCTAGATCCATACATGTTGTTCTTCTAGAGTCTCTATGATTATCCAATAGTCAGTATTGAACATGACCAAAACCCTTACCATAAGAGAGGTCATTCTATGCATGACTAAGTTGATGATTACCACTAAAAGAGTATCCTTATAGTTTTATTGAAATTCACACATCATTATACTTGATCCACAATTAGTCTTCACCAAACATGATAACTAAGTGTGACTATCTGTTCACTCGATTTCTATGAAAAACACCACACACTGTATATACCTAGATTATATAGAATGCAGTCCACTACATCCAACAATTCATTATCAATGTGTGTAACATTATCCATAAGATTAATACACTACAAAATACTTCACTTTTTCCAACAGGATCATATCTGTCGGTAAAAGTTCATTTTCTGTTGGTAAAACGTTTTACCAACATATATGTCTCTGTCACTAAACTGTTGGTAAAAACTTTGTCACTAAATGATTTTGTGATAGATAAAATCATTATTTTGCAATTATAATAATACCAATAGATAATATATATGTTGGTTATAATGTTTAGCAACAGGTTATAATGAAAAAATTTTCTGTTAGTAATAATATTACTAACATATAATATATATGTTGATTAAAGTGTTTAGAAACCGGTTTTGATTACAAATTTATCTGTTGGTAATAATATTACCAACATAGAATATATATTTATTTATAAATTAAATTTTAATAAAATTTATAAAATTTTATTGCTCGTAAAATTAAATATCATATTTATTATTTTATCATATATAATACATCAATTTTATTTAATAAACCAAATACGATTTTAAAACATGTTCAAACAAGTTTCATATTATAAATATTAATTAATTTATCATATATAATACATCAACTTTAATTATTAAACCAAAGAAGATTTTAAAAAAATTTCAATCTTAGAAAAAAATTTATTATATTAATAATGAAATTTAATACAAAAAGATCCATCACACCCCACCCACACAACGTCGAGGCCACCCCGGACCCATCCATGTCTTCACAAGAGCATCCCATCCGTGTGAGAAAACATCCATGCCAGCGAACCAACTCCCACACAAGACACTAGCGAGTACCACCAAAAACCATCCATGAAATTCAAGCGAGCAATCCATGCCAACGAATCATATCCAGCACCAGTCAATCCATATCTCTAGAACCATCTCATCCATGCTGGCGAGTACCAGCGACCCATCCATGCTGGCAAGTTAGAGCTCAAGAAACCTTCTATCTACATCAGATCCATGTAATTAGTTATATAAAAAAACCCCTAAAAGGGTAAGCCTCCATCCATGTGTTAAGTATGAATAAAACATTGGTGAATAGAAAAAAAATGAATAAATAATTCCCTTTTAAATAAACATGTGTTAAGTGATGATGAAAGTTACATCAATCAATATCTTTTTGAGACCACCAAATGTAGGAGTAGAATGCCTAAACATCCAATTATTCACATGCTTGACTGCTAACATGAGAAGTAACATTTTCCAATTTGAAGAGATCTCCAAGAACATATGAAAATGATATGATGTGAATACACTACAAAAAAATCTTTAATTTTTTTTAGAGAAAGTGGCAACATGAATTGGTTTCCCAATTCATGCCCCAAAGGAATTTATTAAAAGAACAGATAATAGTACATACACGAGGTTCAAAGAGCTTTCACTAGCTGGGAAAAATATGGGGGAAACAAAAGTAGAAATCATACAGTCCACCCAAAACTGGAATATTGACTAAGAGAGGAAGCAACATCACCTTTAATGTTATTGATAATTCCATCCAATTCAAACCATTAAATTTGGAACTAGAATCAGATGACATCCTAAGAGAGATTTAAAAAAAATCTATGCAGGTAGATCAGCAAGAGGAATCCTTATCTTCATCTCATAATTGATAAAGGAAACCAAAATAGTTTCAAATAATTCCAACAAAGAAGCGATGTGAACAATGCACAGAAGAATCAGATTACACTATCCATGTAACAGAGGAAGAACAGGCTTAAATTTAGGATTAAAAATCATCTCCAAACCAGTAGTAATTAGACAGTTCAGTAGAGTAGACATGCCAAAAGTAGAAATCAGAAAACAACATCCCATATGTAGCAGCAACTCTAGAAGCAGACAGAAACATAGCAACAAGCAGCCCACAGCAGAAGATATCCCAGATTCCAGCATCAAAAGACCTTTCATACCAGAAAAAACTTGCAAAAACAGTGGACAAAATAAGCTGAAACCATCACTTTAGAAGATGCAACATCCTTGGAAAGAACAACACCATATCATATACAATATTCAGAAGAAACTAAAACAGAAACAATGAGAAACAAGTCACCAATCAAGAACTATGGATTTTAGAGTTTTTTGGAACTCTTTATTCATTATATCATTGAAAATGTCTTTCTTAACAGCTAATAAAATGTCACTCAACACATTATCTAAAAGGCGTTTTCCATGGTTTGTTTTAACAATGCAGAAATATTTTTCCACAACTAATTTTAAATGAATCAAAACACAAAATCTTAACTTGTGAGGATGGTGTTTTCTATAGTTTATTTTAGAAACCTCTACCTAAATAAAAACCCAAAAGTATCAAAAATATGTCCACATGAAAATAACCAGGCTTTAAATGAAAACATGTCAAAAAAATCCAATTTCATTCAAGATAGGTCCTACCAAAGTGTATTGAATATAAAAATTATTGAAATGATTGAAAAAAACAACAAAATTCATAATAAAGGAAGAATGTTAGGTTGAGTCTAACCTCACTAATAAGATATTCAAATGTCACCTCTATCCCAGATATCTTCATGCAAATCCCAAAAAACTTCTCTAGCTTGTACCCTCTCATTCAGGGACCTAGATTCCAAAAAAAACTTAACAATTCAATCAATAGCATAAATTCAGATTCCATAACATGAAAATTTAAGCAAAATAAATAGACTATAGAATATCACCTTTCAATTACCTTCATTAACTTTTACCCGTCAGTCCAATAATTTATGAAAAATCAATAGAGAATAACTGGAATTCAATTTCACTACTAGAGTTATCATATAGATCCAAGTATACCATAGTAGTAAGGTTAGAGTTTTGGTTTCCTCATGGAGACACATATTGTAACTATGAGAGCTTAGTAGAGACCATTCATTGGATACTTTACTTTCGAATAATGTGGAGGTAGACTTCATTGTTTCTTTCAAAAAAGGTATTACCTGCACAATAGGGAAATAAACATTAAAAGTTAGCCTTTAATTTATAAAAAATGTGGACTTGGAATTAGGTTTGAAATAATAAATTGTATAAAGTGCCCATTATATCAAATTATTCCAGTCAATGGGCTTAACAGTATCAATAAACTTCATTCTAGAAATCATCTCCATGAAAATTAAACCAAATCTGTACCATCTTACTTAGTAGGCAACCAACCATCCCATGCATACTCAAGAGAAAAATATAGATAGGTCCTCATCACCATTTTAGAAACTTAGTTTTTATCCCAAGTTGGAAATATCTATAAAAGACTAAAATAAAAGAGATTTGGATTTAATTCATCATCAAGAAATATGTTCAATGAATTGAAATCAAGGTATATTACTTGTGAGTAAATCAATTCAAGTAAAATTGGAAGATGAGTACTATGAAACTTGGGTGAGAGTAGAATTATAGACTGGGATTTAACACACAGCCTATACAGGACATGATTTAAAGGAATATGTTCAGAATTGTATAGAATTGTATAGGACATGTATTCAATCCATGAGTACTTGAACACATGGCCTCTACAGAATTAGACACATGGTCATGAGTGATGTTAAATGATGTACATGCCTGTAAGGATCCTATTACATCCCATGATGTATAGTTTTATACAGGCCATGTATTAGTGAAAATCCATGTGCCACAAGTAATATACCATTATGTACATACCTTTACAGGCCATGTGTTCAATTAATTAATAATTGAACACATGGCTTGTACATAGAAGGCAGTGGAAAGAGATAAAGGTCTATTGTTGATGACAGTTCTTCTGAAAAGATACAATTGGGTGATCTAAGAATCTAAATTATACAAAGGGAATGTAGTGTAGAACATGGGAGGGTTATAAAATGGTGGTAGAAGTTTTTAGTCTCTTGAGAGAGGATATGTGTGTTCCCATGTCTTTATTGTAAGCTCATTCGGGGCATGTGAATGATGATAAATTTTTGGAAGTTGGTGGTTTGGATCCTTATAACACACTTGGGGGTCCTCATATAGGGGAGTCACAATACGATAGTGGTAATAACCCTACATTGGATTAACTAACAGTTGATGATGGAGGGATCAAGTCTCTCATGACTACATCATATGATGATGCAGTACGTTCAGGGAACAATACCAGTGATAGAGGTCAGAAAGATGCATCTAATACACCAAGGGAGGGTGACACTTCATGTGGAAAAGCTTTGGATCATTTCATGGGGTGAGTCCTTGATTAGGACAAGACTAATATTGTTGGTAGTAATTATTTATCTTGTTAATCAATTTGAGGGATTGGTGAATGATGATCTGGCTTAGAAGAACGAAACAACTCAGATTGTGCCTTCCACGGATGAGCTGGGGGTCTTCATGAATGAGTCCAGTGAGGAGTTTTCAGATCATTTTTCAAGTGATACTATAGATGATTTACAAAGTTGCATGCTTACCAGTCTTAGGAGGAGGAAAATACAAGTGGTAAATATAAAACGGGGAAATGACTACTCATTTTTTCTCTACTCGTGGAAACATAATCTACCAAGAAATCGAAAGAAAATATGATGGACAGTGATTCTAAGGCTCCTAAAATTTCTTCTTCAGAAGAGACTATGGATCATGGGGATTTATTCCCCAAGGTTTCTTTATTTGGTCAGCAGTGGATGTTAGGTGAAGCACATGAAAAATATCTCGGCTTCAATTTCACTTAGAAGAAGAAATGGTTGAAACTTTTTTAGTGATTAGTTCTTCTAATAAAGATGCCAAGAGGATTATGGGAATGTGGTTATGGGTAAATTACAATGATGAATAGAGAAAATGGATATAAAATAAAGATCTAATATTGAAACGGGGATTCAATGATGGTATGATTATCCAAGATTAGTACATGAAGTCTAGGGAAAAGACGATGTATCAATTTTGAAGATTTTTTAAAGGGCGGTCTAGAGACTCTATTAAACACTCTCGCTTAGAAACCAAAAAAAAATAAGAGCAATGAGACATTTTGGTTACCCAACTCATACCTCTAAAACATTATTAAATAAAAAAAGTTTCAATTAATACACATGGTTTAAAGAGGTTACATGAAATTGAAAATGAAAATTGTTTCAAAAAGACCAAAAGCAGCAAAGGAAAATGAATCACCTCATCTCCAAAGAAATAAACCCTAAAGTATATATAGATCCATGCTCTGATAGTTTAGATATAATGTAACCTTTTAATGTAAAACCAGACCCACATATAAACTGACCGCTCAGATCAGAGGTTACCATCATATAAATGTGTACACCGAAATTGTATTTCACTCTTGCATTCTTCATTATGCCGCTATCCATGCAATATTGATATTCCATTTTAGAACCGGATACTTCCTTTGACCCAATGGACTTAAATACCAGAAGAAATAAATATTTTATGATTTCATCCATACAAGAACATCAAGATCAGAATATACATATTCAGTAGAGTCTTGAAATCTTAAAATGTTGATAAGGGAAGAAGCATACACCAAGAAGTGAATGTGAAATGGATCAATTCATCATCAAAGAAATAATCCTTCTACCTTTAGAGATCCAAAATTTGATTATTAGAAAAAATTAGATGCTATTTCCAAAGGTATGTCCATTTGATCATGAAATTTGATGATCTAGGGAGGTCATGACTATGTTGACCCAGGTACAGTGAGATTTTAAACAAGTTTTTAGCCTACAAATCGAGTTGAGAAGAAATAGAAATTTCAAATATAAATAGTCCCAAAAATATTATACTATCAAACCATCTTCAAACTACTTCATCATACACAAAATCAGTTAACATTACATTGAATGCAGTGAAATTACATTCCATTTATAGCACTAGTATATGAAGTAGGAAAATCAAACATGAAATACATCAAAAATAAGATCCCTAGAAAGACCAAAAATGAGGTTTGGAAGCTCAATCCAACCACAAAAACTAAGGATCCAAAACAATTTTTTGAGCCCTCCACGGATCAAAAATGCCAAACAGCCCATAAAACATCAACAACTTCACTTTTAAAACAAATAAATCACTCATCAGCATCTGTTGATGTTCCTTGATCTAAAATTTAGCATAAATATCAAAACAAGCCATCCAAATTTATATACTAGTGAGTTCCATCAGAATAAAGTTTTCAAATAAAGATAAATCACATAAAACATCTACAATATTAGAATCTTAATAATACTAAAATCTAAGACTTATTTAACCATTAAAACTAATTCTCCCATGCTTCAAATCCATCAGAAAATTTGTATCAATCCATCAAAAAATAAGATAAGCAGATTCATTACCATGGAATTCCTCTGTATTTAAAATTAGGATTTCGATTAAATTCTATCACCATTTAAGAAAGCATTCATTCTCTGGTTTCATGATAAAATTATATAGTGACTTCACCAGCATTTTATTTTTGTAAATATAGTCTATGTCTTTCAATGAAACAAGAAACCAAACAAGTGGAATATCATTACTAAAATTAAAACACAAAACTCACCTTTTTCCCATAATTGACACATCAAGTACTGAAAATTCACATCTCTTGAAATCCATAAATAATGGAATTTAAGCTCATCAGCTCTAGAGGGGTGAAGGTAATGCCCAAAATTCTAGCTTTCTCTTTGTGTATAGGGTAAAAAGGATTATTGTCTATACACCTTTGAGGAGTAGGATGAAAGCTAATAAACATCATAATGCATCTATGGTTAATATTTTTGATGAATAGGTAATATTTGAATAAGTAAATATTATATGACTCTAATGTCAATAAGTCCTAGATGGTTTTATATGATCTTTTAATATAGAAGAATGGAAGACAATAAAAAATATCTGATTAAATCAATCCCCTATTTCTTTAATAGTGGGAATATAACCATAGTTATAAAATTAAAATCTCTTGTCTTTGTTCCCAATACTAACCAAATATTTATTTTTAGAGTTTATCATTATAATAATATATGTAACGTCACATATAAAATTATTAATAGACTGTATAATGATAAAATAGTTTATCTTCATCACCTGATTATCTCAGAGGAACAATATATTATTCTTAAAGGTTTGAGTATTTGTGGGATGGTAGTTTTATCATAAGAGATATTGATAAAACAATATGTTTTTCTTTAATGTGTAATTCAAACAAAATAGGCATTAATAAATCAATTTTTTTATATCTAGGTACTATGGTGACTAAACCATGGTCGTCTGGATGTCATGTAATGTGTTTCTAAGCATCTAAGATGGCTTTTAACTATGAACTATAAAACCACAACTAAAAAAATGACAGACCACATTAGCTAACAACATATTAAAATATGTATATTGTTGTATTTAACATGACTCACATTCTGAAAAATATAGGCATTATGGCATGAAGTGCACATTGGTACCCTCATTCTAAATAAAAATGTATAGAACCGTTTAATGCAATTTTCTTTGTTGTACTACTTTATTCCCTTGAGGAAGAATATTATCAATGGGATTTAATGATTTTATCTTTAAAGTAGTTGGGAAATTCATAAGAACACAAAAATTGATAATAACATGAAGAGTGTAGGATTAGTCAAATAAAAAATATAGATTATCCTTCATAAACTTTGTTTCCTTATTAATAATGTGTACCTATTTTTATTGTTTTGAAAGGCTCATTCATCATAGCATCAACAGCTCGATCAAAAAACGTCATGAGGAATGGATTGAAAAACGTAAGGGGTTTCATTTTATGAAGTCAATAGTCATTGATACATCAATATTCAGTTATTGAATGGTAGGAATCCATATATCACATGGCATCACTAAACTTAAAAGGAAATGTAACAACTAATCAATAAATGGAGTAAATCTAAAAAATAAATTTGATATAGGGGAGGGATATTGAGGAAGGTAAATATGAAATTTGAGAGCGATACATATATATAGAGTTATGAAATTTATAAGAAGCATAGATATTCAATAAAAATTAAGGTATATATGTAACAATAGAAATATGAATTTTTTTTATTTGTTCATTGAAGCAATAACTCTCAAATTGGGTCTAGTACCAAAAAGTTATACCCACTGTTATTTAACGAATAAACCCACTCCATTTTGGGATTCCATCAACTACTTCACTTCTTTTTTTCCTATTGTTAAACCTTGAACAGTTTCATCTAATTCCTCTAGTGACATTTCTACTAATTTGTATGAATAAATACTTGTTGATTTGTATAGAAAATGTGGGAATGGGGGATATTCTTTTACAAATAATTATAATAGAAAAGTAGAAAAATTATCAACTCAACATAAACCCAACTTCATATATTTGATAGAATTTACCTTGACTCTCAGCTTGAGTACACATTGAATTAATACATGGTGGCTTTTAGCTTCCTCAGCTATCATATTTCCATCATCCTTTGAGAAAATTAACCACCTGCATATATATCTAATTAGCTCTAGCTTAGAAACCTTCTAGTCATGCTTCTTTTCCACACTCTTCATTTTATTTAAACTATAATTTTGTTAAGAAACCCAAGTAAAATTTACCTCCTAAACAAAATCCAAATTAAACATAATACAAATATGGCATTAACAAAATGATAAACCTTATAAAATATTTTAACAGTGATGGAATTAACAACATGAGCAACTCTTTGATGGATTCATACTAGAAGTAATTTTAAAATCTTTTAACAGTGATCTATTACCTTTAAAAAGATTTAGAACATACTCCTTCAACTATGTCAAAGAATTTCTTAATGCTATGGTTCTGGGGATCTCTATTGAAGCTAAAAGTTAAGAAAAAATATGGGACTCTATGGGGAACGTGTTAGTGCACTTAGAATTCTATGTAAGACTGCTGATGTGGAAATTAGAGTTTAGATTCATCTTAAACTTTTCATTAGTCCCATGTACTCCGAACCAACCATTCATGGAGCTTCTATTGGATACTGCATGGGAAAAATAGGATGAACATCACTAGGATTACACAAACATATTTTTACACATTTTTCAGACAGATAAAGATTTCACAAACTGATTTTTACACAATTTATATAATGAGTTTACAGATTAAGAAGCTAGAGTTCAATAATTATTCAAATAAACATCTTAACCAAACTTTTCCATGATCTCCAGAAATACAGTGGTGTCAAATGCAAAGGCCCTATCCTCCACCTGTCCATGATCTCCAGGAATGCAGTGGTGTAAAATTCACAGGTACTCCATTCCTAACTTGAAAGTCTTTGATAGTCGAGCATTCTCTTCATGCATGCCCTCTATGATCTTAAGGTAGTGTGTAGCTATAAATCCAAGCATGAATCAAAGTAGATAAAGTGGAAATCTGATAAACACACAAAAAAATATAAATATAATCTGTTCAACTTTAGGAAAAGGTAGGCAGTCCTAGAATTTTGCAAGCATCTCATCCAGAATCATGCACTTGAAATCAGAAGGCATGTATAAAACATTGGAAAAAAAAGATATCAATGAATAAAAAAAATCAGAGGACATGATGAGAACTACAAGCATCTTAGTCCCAATTTTTTATATCTGAAAACTTCAAAAAATGCTCATGATCAAGAGATCCAAATAGAAACATTTCATCTGCAAGGAGTTCCTAACAACCACCAATCAAAGAAGATCCAAAATTATAAAAATCAAGTCCAGATATCAAAAAATGGAGAGAACCAGACTAAAAAGACCCAAATAATTCCAGAAAGTGAAGACAAATACAAAATCCAGCAGCAAGAACACCAATAGTAGGAGAAGTAATTCCAACAAAAAATAGAATGTAGAAAACCAAAGTGACTTAAAATGAGGTGGGGGAGGGAGAACCATCAGAGCTGTCAAAAAATGTATGTAAAGAAAAACTAAAGAGACTCTTCATTGTCATTTTCTTCATGAAAACCATTAGATCTATCAACTTCACAATTATTTTCCTCA
Organism: Viscum album; assembly: GCA_963277665.1. Taxonomy (NCBI): domain Eukaryota; kingdom Viridiplantae; phylum Streptophyta; class Magnoliopsida; order Santalales; family Viscaceae; genus Viscum; species Viscum album. Next base: position 533,573,176 of record OY728146.1, read on the forward strand.
TCACCAAGTAAGATTCGACTCGCAAATACCACCTACAAAAAAATACAATGTGAAAAATTACATTCCTCTATAAGAATGTGATAACCACGTTTGTCCAAGGTTGGGTCAAACACACATGACTAGAAAACAAATGTAAAAAAACATGTTCCAAGAAAAATTAAATACACAAACATGAATACCTGGTGTGTTATAAGAACTTCTACTAAATCTGAAAATTGTGATATTTGTCCAACAATTTTATCAAGTTGTTTCTAAATTTTATCAAATTTTTCCTCACTCTTAATCCTTCTAGTCTGCTCTTCCTCTAATGCATATATCTTTGTAGGATAACGTGGATACTTAGCACCCAAACCAAATTTTTTTAAATATCCATTTTTATCCACTCCTACAATTTTTTTGAAAATATCATTTTTTTTAATAGTAGAGATGTTCTTTGAATGAGAAGATAATGCATTCTCAATTTATTGCTGTAAAAAAACATTAATCCATGTCAAAAAAATCCAATATTAAAAATACATAATATTTTGTAAGGTGGTAACAGTAGACAAAAATTACTTTAACTAAGGTAGAAGTGTCATCAAGTTTTGAACCTTTTTTAGGTTCATGGGTTTTGATCCATATTTGAAGATTATCCGCCTCTTTACCTTCTTTTTCTTAAACACAAAATATATGATAAAATAAAATATGAAATATAATAAAAGTCAAAAATATAAAAGATTGGAGAAAAAAGTAATACTTTAATTTCAGCATGTATACGTGCAAAACTTTTTGTCCCTGCATAATGCGGCATTTTCAAATGTGAATGATTTTCTGCACCCCTATTTGGTCTTGCCTACAAAAAAAATTAAATTATATTGGGATGAAAAATATTTTTTAATATTAATTAATGATTAATCAAGACCTGAAATATATATTAGTAATTGAAAATTGTTTAAATACATAAATTATGGGAAACAAATGTTACTTTGTCCAGCTAATGATTCCCAAAACTCCACCAAATTCTTCCATGTGTCTTCATGAATTTGTTTTAGCCTTTTTTCAATAACCTCATTGTGCGTTCGACTATCAAAATAATTTACCTTTAACTAAAATTTGTAAGATCTCCATACAACACCCATTTTTTCTTTTCCTTAATGATATGGTTCATGCCCTTCGGGAAAGTAATATGATAACAAAAACATAAAAAAATGACATCATGTTTATAAAAAATATATTATTAAAATAACAATAATAATAACTAAATATGTACCTTAATTTCATCCCAGATATTGTCCTTTTTTTAATATCTACTAATCTCCAATCACGACTGTCTAATGGTAATCACCCAGGGTCACGAGCCAAACAACCGATGGGTGAAGATAATTTTCTTTCTGAATTTCTAACTTATTGAAGCAAGCTGTTGACGTCTACAAAAACATGCTCTGACAAAATTTTATTCTTTCTCAATCCATGACCCATTTCATTTCTTACATGACATGCCCGAGCTCTCCTTCTACTCATAGTGGAATAATGAGGAAGACTTGATTTTTTTGTCAATTCAACCGATATTTCTTTTGCATTCAAAATTAATGATCGAATTATACCATCCTTTTCATTATTTCCAACTTCATGAGATTGTAACCCTTCAAATAAAATGGAAATTTTAAAATATTTTTAAATACATTTAAACTAGTATAAGAAAATAAATAATTTGAATAAATAATGGAAAACCACTTACCAACAATCTGAGTGTCTTCTCTTCGACAATTCACTATATAAAGAAAAACATTGGTTGTATATTTAAAGTAATAATAAAAGAAATAAGGTCATAAATTTAATTAACTTACCCATTATTTTAAATAACATGCACCACTTATTCAAGGATATCTCTTCAATTTTTTTAAGTTTTATCCTTTCATGCACTATTTAAAACAAATACAATAAATAAAAAATTATAATTTATCTAAAGACAGCCTAAAACAATATCCTATAAAGATTACTGGTAAATTACAAGAAACTTACAATTTGAATCATGCATTTCATCTTCAATTATCAATGACTTTAGAAGTTTTTTTAGAGGCATTGGAAGGGTTTTCTATCAAAAATAAAGAATGTTTCAATGGTTTATTTGATGTCGCTTGTCTCTTTTTGCTAACACGTGAGCCTAAAAATTTCTACAAAGAAACAAGAAAAGGTTGTCGGTATAAAACTATAAAAATGGAAGCAAAAGAGAAAGTGTAAATTTAAATAAAATTCATAAATTAATACCATTAATTGATCTCTTGAAACCACATTTCGCTTGATTGAAGAGTTCTCAACGAATGTCATCTCAAAGCTATATATGAAATACAATAACTAAAATACCAAATAAGAATATACAAGTGTCAAATATAAAGTAAAATTTTCTAACCAAAATCAAATAATAATATTTAAAACCCAAAACTAAATATATTATTAAGTGTCAAAAGAAAATGTAATAATCAGAATCATGGAACATGTCATTATCATGATCATAGTCACAAACATCAAGTTTCTGGAATTTCATTATCAATATACTCATGTCTTCATGCCATCCTTAAATTAAATGAAGTGAATGATCATCAACTAAAACTTATTCCTCATCCTAAATGTCATAATTTTCCACATCGACATCACTTGACAAGCTGGTTTTTAAGCCATACACTTCAGGTATGAAATATTCCTCCATTTGAAATAAGTCTCTTGGTTTAGTGATGGTTGCTACATGCCAAATTTTCTCTTTAGATTACGCTTTATAAAACACTTGTAAGGCTTGAGATGCAAGTAAAAAGGGCTCATCAGTTTTAATAATCCTCTTAAGGTTGACGAGAGTGAATCCAAAATTATCTTCTTTGATGCCTTCAACGGGATTTACCCAATCACACTGAAATAAAATAACACTCCTTCCAACTAGATAAGTCAACTCAATAATTTCTGTCAACACGCCATAATATGATACATTGCCCGTATTTGTTGTTACACTCACAAGAACCCCACAATTTTGGGTCGCACTCCTCTTATTAATAGATTCCGCGCACCACCGATAACCATTTCAAGTGACTTTGGTCATTTTTTTTAATCCACATGTTAGGAAACTGACTTAATTATGTCAAATCAGTTGATATACAAGAGTCATTGGGTAGAAAAGTCATAAAATTAATAATTAATGAAAATTAGAAATGTTAGAAAAAAAATAAACATAAAATTTTAAATTCAAAGTATGATATAAAACGCACATTATCATCAAACCATTTATAAAACTCATTTTTATGGATGTCATCAATTATTTCTGGTCTGTGTTGATATTTTCTATGGAGAATTTCATAGTGATCCCTGTAAATCAATAATAAGGTAAGAATTTTAAAAACAATACAAATATAACAAAATTTATGGGTATGTATCTTACCGTACATATACTTTAACTTCATCACAGTTTTCCAAAACATAATTATGTGCTTTCAATATCATTGAAATGTCAGGTATAATATCTTTCTTTTTAGACATTGCATGACATTTTAAAAAGAATATGGATATCCCTTTACGTGTTTCATCACCTTCACCAACATTTTTTCTTGTAGACCTATTTTCTCTGAGTTGAATGTCATGAAAATATCTTGAACAAAATTCCATACACTCTTCAACAATGTATCCTTCAGCAATTGATCCTTCTGGGTGACTTTTGTTATGAACATACATTTTCAATCTTCGCAAAAACCTTTAACCAATCAACATAAATAATTTAATCAAATGTATACAAAAGTGAAAAGATGAAAATGAAGTTTACATACCTATCAATTGGATACATACAATGATAATAAATAGGTCCAGAAATCATGGCTCCATGTGCTAAATGAATTACTAATTGTACCATGATGTCAAAAAATGAAGGTGGGAAGATGAACTCCAAATGACAAATCATGGCAGCAAAATGATGTTGTAACCTCTAAAAATCTTCAGCTATTGCCACTTTTGAAAATAAATCCTTAAAAAAATTACTTAGATCAATCAACACACCACTTACCTTCTTATTTTTCATTTTCCTTAGAGCCAATGGTAACATATGTTACATTAAAACATGGTGGTCATGACTTTTCAAACCAAAAAATTTTCCATCAATAATTTTCCTATTAATTTTTTATGATACCCATCTGGAACTTTGATAGAGTCTAGTACACATATCATTTAATCTATTTATTTATCCTTCAATTTAAATCATGCTTCAGGTAGATATTTTCAACCATGATCCTCGTATGGGTGAAGATCATGTCTTACATTTAAATCTACCAAGTCAAGTTGAGATTGCAAAGTATCTTTAGTTTTCCCCTCAATGTCAAAAAGTGTGCCAATAAAACTTTTAGAGACATTTTTTTCTACATGCATAACATCCAAATTGTGGTGTAGAAGAGGATTATTCCAATATGGGAGTTGAAAGAAAATACTCTTCTTTTTCCAAGGTATATCAACATCTCTCTTCCGTTTATTATGTCTTTGAGTCTCCATATTTTTTCCAATATGACATCCAATACTTTCATCTGATCTAACAATTCTAATCCATTATGATATTTAGGCGGTAGCCTTGTTTCTATTTCCCCATTAAATTCCTTTTATTTCGATTAAATTTGTGACTTGGATCCAAGAAGCATAGATGACCCATGTAACACATTTTCTTACTTTTTATCAAGTAAAATGAACATGTTTCAACATTGCATCATGGACATGCGTTTTTACCCTTGGTCTACCAACCTGATAGATTACCATATGCAGGAAAGTCATTAATTTTACACATTAATGCTCCTTTTAATACAAATAACTCATTGTTTTATGCGTCAAATGTTTCAATACCAAACTCCCATAACACGTTCATCTCATCAATTAAATGTTCTAAAAATACATCGATATCATTTCCAGGTGACTTAGGGACATGTATCAATAATGAAATGATAAAATATGATGGATTCATACATAACCATGGAGGCAAATTATAAATCATCAAGACAACAAGCCATATGCTATATTGACTAGACATCATTCCAAATGGATTAAACCCATCACTTGCCAAGCTTAGCCTAACATTTCTTGGATCACTTGCAAACTCAGAATACTTATCATTAAAATATTTCAAAACAAACGAATTTGTCGGGTGCCTTAAATTTTCATCTTTAACTCGCTCATGCTCATTCCATATCATGAGAGGGGCAATTTTAGATGACATGAATATCCTTTCCTGGGTATCAAAGGGAAGTGACGCAAAACCTTCATCGGTACTTTTTTACCGTTTGTTAATTTCATAATACTTCCATCATCAGCAGTTTTCCACCTCTAAGCACCACAATTTGGGCAATTATCATGGAAATGTGTTTCCTTAGGAAACAATACGTAATCATTCGGGCATGCATCAATCTTATTATAATCAAGCCCAAGTTTCAAGATAATTTCTTTCACCTTCATAAATGAGTCAGGTAATGTTGAATCATTGGGAAGAGATCTTAACCAGTTTTATAAGATAATCAATTGCCACGTTAGTGATCCCATGGAAACATTTTAGAAGATACATTTCAACTATAAAAGATAATTTAGTAAATTCTTCACATTTGGGGTATAAAGGTTTCCTGGCATCTTCAACCAATTTAAAAAATGTTTGCACCTCATTAGAACGAAATGATGAGGTGTTGTCTGGTTTCTCAAATTTGAAGGCATCCCCCAGCATGTAAAGCATATCATCTTCAGAAGAAATATCATGTTCAACACTAAAAAAATTATTATCATTGTTGAACGTCAACTCCCCATGAAAATTCCAAATACATTTTTGATAATCAGTGTCTATTTCTTTGATAATGAGATGAGCTTTCACAACATCTTGATGCAAATAATTTCGATTAGCACAAATTCGACATGGAAACGCAATCATGTTATCCCTTGCCGAAGTCGAAAAATAAATATCAAGGAATAAATCTACACCATTTAAATAGTCTTGAGATGTTCTCCTTAACTTAACCCAACTCTTATCACCAAATATTTTCATTATGAAAGTTCCTACATATTATTCTATTTTCAAGCAATTAACCACAATAAACAAACAACATTTAGCTAAATTGTAATAAAATTTAATATATATTATAAAATTGATTAACATTAAATCAAAAAACAATAAACCTCAAACCATAAAAGACAATAAACTAAAATTGAATACTGATTTTTCATTTGTTTCATCAGTATTTTTAGGACAATGGAATAAACTAATATCTTAAATAAAATTCAATAATGTTACGGCAGAATATAGGACAAGAGGGGGGAAGTAGAAGAATACATATAAAAATGAATAGGAGGCTATTAAAAGAATCAAAGACTCAATAAATCTTAGGCGATGGGAATCCCATACCTAGAAACAGAAATCATAGATTAAGGTATTTCAGGGTACCTTATATGCTTCCAAAATGGATTGTGGGGTGGGAATTTCTACACTGAAGATTAGGGAAAGAGGCATGTGCAGGGTGGATTTGGAGGGTAAAGATTTACCGAGAAACCTGAAGGTCTCGTGCAGAAGATTTAAGGGGAGATAACCGCACGGTGAGGGGGCGACGGGTGCGGCGTCTACTAGGGCGAGGGCGGTGGGTGCAGCGTCTTCTGGGAGCTAGGGCAGCGGGTGCGGCAGTGAGGGTGGCAGCTGTGAATGCGGGTACGAGTGCGGGTGCGGGGGATAAAAAATATTTATATATAAAAAATATTATGTATATATAAAAATTATTAATTTTGTAATATTAAATAAATACAATATATAATAATGTATTATATAAAAAATTCAATCTCTAAATACCCATTACTTAATTACTTAATTTATTATTATATAATGAATATAAAAAATAATAAAAGTTAATATTTTTTCTTTATGATATAAAATATAAACATTACTTAATTACTTAATTTATTGTTATATAATGAATATAAAATTTAATAAAATTTAATATTTTTTCTTTATGATATAAAAATTTTCAATATGTGAATATCAATTATTAATTAATTATATTTCAATTATGTTTATTATTTTGTTATCTATTACCATGTTTTTATTTATTATGTTTATTAAATTGAATTATTATAATGATTTAATTTTTTTATGAAAAAAATTCAAATGTTTATTATAATGAAAAACATTGGAAAATATAAGTAGTGTATATATTCATATATATGAGATGTTTTTAATAAAACCTTTAAAAGTGAATATTGACTTTGGTCATAAAAATAATAATATATAAGAAAATTGGTTTCTCTTAGTTATTATTAATGAATGGTTTATTGAAACATATTTTATTGATGATAAAATATTTGTTGGTAATGATTATTATTAATAATAGATACAAGTGTTGGAAAAAAATGTTGGTATTACTATGATAAAGCAATAGATTTTACAGTTGGAAAAAGATCTGTTGGTGTTAAATGATCAATACCAACAGATATATTTATTGGTAAAAAAAAGTATTGGTACTTAAAATTAATACAGATAAAATTTAATATCTGTTAGAATTGCTCATTTTTACCATCATATATATTGTCTGTCAATAAATTTCAGTTGGTATAAGTCATTTTTTTGTATTGATAATAGGTTATAACCTCTATTATAATGGGTATCTTCCCTTTACATAAGTCATCATATTGAACCACAATATCTATATCAATGACAACTTGGGTTGACTACACAATGATACCCTGATCCATTTTTGATTATTTCTTCCACCAAAGAGAAAAATCTATAATAATTAACCACTAGGTAACCAAACCCTATGAGATTTATTCCAAACACACTAGTTTCCAACACCAAGAGTGATCCTTGACTAAAAAACATTAATAACCTACCATTTCAATCTCCACTGATTTTTTCTATAGAAACATGAATATTCTCAAAGGTTAGTTCACCGTACCACTCTCAATGAATCAAATATCCTCATGAATAACCACAACATCAATGTTAATGCACCAAGGAATTTCATAAAGGAAAGATAAAATCACTCATTACATAAACATAGTGATTCTTCCCCATGAATCATAGACCTCCAAGTTATACTTACTCACCTTTTTAACTATTCACACACCACAATACTCCATCACTGCCAAACTAAGCACTCACAATAGTACTCTTCATAAAAGGAAACTACTTAATAATGATTTTTACCATACATGACCCATATCACAAGTGTCATCTCAAGTTTTTATGTGTCTATAATGACCTAAAACCCATCCTTGTATCACGAGTACTAGTACTCAGGGATCCCTATACTCAGGGGCTCCATTAAAACTTGAAAACCAATATTTTAAGCCTTTCAAGGGTTTCTCACATGAACATGGAATTTTCATCAATGAGAACCACCCATAATGAATTAACCTTGACTATCCCATTACAAGTAATATCCTCACTCAAGTTACCTCAACTAGTACAGATCTTGATCTCTAATAGCCAGAGTCACGTTTCTAAGGCCATAAGGTCTTTCTCAAAACCCACACAAGGTTTCATTGAGGGTTACAATTCATGGAACATCATCTAGGAACATCTCTAAATACATTACATGATGTATTATACCTTAGAATAACCACATATAGGCTAAATACATAAATTTTACTTAAATATAATACCACTATGTGTTATATGTACACTCCATATAGACTATAGTTGTCATTATAATTAACAGAACCTATCTATAGGCTACTCGTGAAACGTTCTTATTAGGGAATTTAATGACTGATGATCTCCTAAAAAGGGTACAATACACCACTTGTGTAGATAGGCAACGCATCATCATCATCATCATCATAGTTGTTACCATCACCATCACCCAGGTGCACTACACTATAGTCTCACATGACCTTCTATCAAAATTAGACATGCATAGTAATTAATAAAAAATGATACCATCAAGAACTCATATGTACAACATAGTACAAGTCATTGACACCTAAGCAGTTCAGTTCTCTATCATCAATACAATCACACACAAGTAGTATATATGTCATGGTGAAACCTATATTCTAAATTTGATTCTTATGAAACCACTTTCCAATAAATCCAAAATTCAAATCCATATGAAATCATAAATCTCAAAATCTATGTTAATAAAACGAGTTTAAAATCACATAAAACTATAAAATCATAAACCAAGAACATAAATATCATGACCTAGTAACCTATAATTTTCTCAAAAAATGTGTTCATGGTGTACTAGTCCATGTTTCATCATAAGCTTTGAGATATCCCCATATCTCCTCTATACCAACTCCCCTAAAAATAAAAATAAAATGACCCACTCATTCCATTTTCTAACATCCCATCCCAAATCATTAGGTCTCAGTCAAAATTCCACATGAGGAGCACATCCCCATATTCCAAAGGCTATTGACTATAAGAGATGGTCTAATGAGGAACCATAGGGAGACTATACCCTCAATCAGAATAAAAAATTACAAAAAAATAACCAAAACATGTAAAAAATATACAATAATATTAATAAAAACCCAGTAACATACCAACTATATAAATGAAAAAAGAACCAATAGACTCAACAGTGAAAACTAAATATAGGACACTGATTACCCACTAGGCCAATCACATATACAAAGAAAGAAAACTGAATGAAAGTACAAAGATCCTATACAACACCAAGTATCACCTTCTCCCAGTATTTATAACTATAGTGATCTATCCCACTCGATGATCAAATCAGGTCTCATCCCAACCTGTGCCTATAAAAAGTTTGGTTTTCTCAGGTACCCAAGTGTCATTGATTCCCTAAGTAAAGTGTGAAGTCAACTCAGTAGGACACCGCCAACATGGTCCAGCACCCAACCAGTAAATTAAATGTATGTGCCTATGATAATATAAACAAAAAGTAAACAATAAATACATAAGTTTTTAAACATAGCATATAATCTCCAAAAAAACTATTAACCAAAAACCACATACCGAGAATTTTTGTGCTTATCGAGCCACCAAAAACCCTTGGTTGTGCCTTATTGGGATCAAGGACGGTATGGATGTAAAAGTTGATGTAATTACTATCAACAAACATCACAATATGTTTCACATACCTCAGCATAAATTGGAACCCTATGTCTATCTATCTAAGTTCTTCCATTAAGGAAACACTACACACCCCACCCTAATGGTGGTTATTATGAAGAAAACAGCATACCCCACCCTAATGGTCATCATTATCAGGAACTATGCATGCCCCACCATGATGGTGGTCATTATTAGGAACTCTAAAAACCCAACCCTGAAAGTATTTATTATCAGCAACACCACATTCCCCATTCTAATGGTGGTAGTTATCCTTTGATGATGGTAAGTACCACCTGACATGTTTGATGTAATTGGATAACACATCACCCCTGCAAGGAATTAAGAAACTCAATCCATTACTTGATGGATTACCATCCCATGCATGGTCTGATACTATATCCAAAACATGTATATGATTATACCCATACCATGAAATGATTCATGGTCTATATCTATCATCATGTAATCACACTCCACTCTTATGGGTTGTCTAGCCAATATTGAGAAACTTAATCATCCTGATACATGAAGTAAGGTTCCACAATCTATGAAATACAACAAGAAATATATATTATAGAAAGAAAAAATAAGGAATAACAAGAATAGTTCTCAAGAGGCTAGACACACCCACATGTGATCACTATTATGCACGGTTAAACAAGCTATGCTAGCCAAGTATGACATCAAGGAAAAAAAGAGTGCATATTTAAATAGTGCATGGAATAACATCATTAGTAATAGTATCTACACACGTGATCAAGGTTAACATTTTGTAATAGGATATATAGTAATACTCATGAAATAAATAAACATTCATGGTCTCATGGGATACTAACATATGCATAACACTCCTCAACATGTCCATGTAATTATAGGAACTCTTAGTGATCAATCCTCATCCATCGGTAGCTAGAAAAAAGTCAGTTCACAGGGGTCCATTGTGTCCCTTCACACTTTTTCCAATTACATTAGGCATAGTTCCTTAAATTAATTAATAATTTAGGTTTAATAATTAATTAATCATAGGGAATGGTAAATTTAAATAATTAATACTTTAGGATCATTAATTAATTAATTAAGTGTTACACAATCATAACATAATTATGAATTTATAGATCATTTTCATAAGGTCAAAAACATAATATAATATAAAAATAATCCACGGATAAACCATAGGATAGATTAAATAAGACCACTAACCACAAATATACCCAAATCAAAACTAAACAAAGAACTGAAGCTTGTCTGAGTCATCTAAGTCCATCTGGACCCCATCGATCACCATGAGGTCCTTATTATGCCCAATAATTACAATTAATTAAATATAACTATATTATAGTTAGTTAATTAATTATATGGAACATAAATTAAAAAAAAGTAACATATACCAAAATTCTTATTGGATACCACTGCTTAGTCAGAACCATGAAAAACCATCCATGGAGGGTCAATCTAGAACTAATAACTTTATTTCAGGAAAAATTTCTATTGTGTGAAAATAATAAAGTTTAAAATTTAAAATAACTAAAATGGAACCTTATAATAAACCGACCAAATGAAATACCTTAGTATAAACATCATCCAACAGAGTTTGATCTAATATTGACACACTCATAGTTAAAATAAGAGAAAAATACTCAAATCAATTCCATGTATTAATGGTCATTCATCCTAAATTGACCAAAAACCATATAAATAATTATCAAGAGACATACCTTTTTCGAAACACCCATCAACAGTAGGCATTAATAAACATGGTGCATCCTTTATCCATGCCGACCAAAGCTCCATCAATATTAGAAAATTGCATCAATATATGATGGAATTGTCTTCTGATTCTCTATTTGGAGACAAAATAAAGATCAATTTGAGAAGCAATATGGTCAAGGGGGAAAATATTTGAAGAGAATTGTGACATAGAGGAATCAAAAAGGCTTAGACTTACTAAGAGGATCATATGTGGAAAATGGAAACATGATCTACCATGGTAAGATGAAGAAGGAGAGAAATACTAAAGAATGTAAAAGGATCTATCTGGGATCAACCATTAGATCACATCAAGATCCACCCTGGATCAAGGGGATCTATAGGGAAGGAAGAATGGAGAACACATATGAAATGATATTAAAAAATATGATCCATGGGTGATAAAACCAAGGGGGTTCAATGGGAAAAAGGGCCAAAAGTCCCTTAGTTAAAATGTTTCCAACACACTCTACTGATGATCTGGTTGGGGTCTACCAGTGGGCACTACTGGGAAGTAGGGTTATTGACCACCCTGTCGACTATCCAATGTTACTGCAACATCTGGTCTACTTTGAGTCACCTCTTATGAAATTAAAATATTATAGACAACCTATATGCTTATATTAAAGTCTAAAATCACCTCTTAAATTTTCGTTAACAAGAATCATGCCATTTTTATTCCAATTTATTTGATTGATTCTTCCACTAGACAAAAGGTTCAAATTCCCTCCAAAATTTAAGACCCATAAAGACGCATATCGTTAGAAGAAATTTGAATAAATAAAACTATAGGTATCTTAAAACACAATAAATTACATGAATATGGTAAAATAAATCCATTAGTAAATAATAATACCATATTCAAGATATCATTGTGCATAATAAGAAGTATGTCTCAATATATTAAATTTGGGACTAGAACCCCCAACCTTGTATTCCCTGCTTAGTCAAATTCACTATATAATCCTATAATATATATATATATATATATCTTAATAATATATTTACAACCCATATTAATATACATTACATTTTATATACTTCATTTATTATCATTTATTATGAATATATTAGTCGGTTGTAGATTATTCTTACCATCGGGTGTTAGTAACTTTAATTATTTTGTGTATGCTTTATGATGTCGATTTTACAACCCATTATTTGATAACAATTTAATTATTATTATATAATTTTAATTAATAAAATATATAATTTATATTTATTTATAAATCTATTATCTCATTCCATAAGTTTTTTAGTTATTTTTTATGAAAAATAAATCAGTGTTGTCTTATTTCAATAATTACAATAGTTGAAGATGATATTTTAATAAAAAATTAAATAACTAATATAACCTTTCTAGAACCATAATAAATAATTATTTTATTATTAAATTTTAATATTATTATTATTTAATTTATCATAATAATCCATGGTATATTTTTATAGAAATTTTCAAGTAGGTGGTTAGACCAGACCAAGCATGAACATGCCACAATTAATGGATGATAATGATTAAGAAAGTGGTTCCTTTGGAATAAGATCATTATTATAGAAGAATAATGATATTATGTAGATATTTTTAAGTTCTATAGACATATTTTAATATATATTAATAAATAATAAATAAACTATATGAAAAATTAGATATGTTACTTTGTAGAGGCGGTAGTTTGCACAACACACTATTAACATTTTCATTTCACCAATAAATTAAAGGGGATGAAGGTGGATTAAAATTTTATTTTAATAATAAAAATTATATTATATATGTCACATTTATTCTTAAATTTAATCTTTATAACTAGTTAATGTAGGAGGTGGGGAAAAACAGAAGATGTCGCTTCATGAAGGCAGTAGTTTGCACAAACACACAATCAATTTTCTTTTGTTTTTCTAAGTGAATGAGAAGGAATAAATAATGGTCATTAAAATAATATAATAAAAATAAATTATACTAATTATACTTATATCAGTATATTATTATGGTTAGTATGGTTTTGGTAGATAAATATTAATAAAAAATTGTTAAGAATTAAGTAATAATCATGTTGGCACATTGAACATTATCTTGAAAGTACCCTTAGAAATAAAGGTCTTAGGATTAATTTAAGTGGTCAGGGGGTTTAGGATTTAAAATGGAATTCTAGTAGAGTAAAATTGGGAAGTTTTAAATGAATTTTTTAAGGTGAATTGTATCATTGAAAAGGTGTAAATGATCCTCTTTTATAAGTCAAGAAAGGGTAACTTTTATGGATACTCATTATTTTTCAATAATGGAATGACATTGTTCAAGGGTAAATAGATTTAAAAGAGAGAAATAATATATTTTTTATTGTTATAAGGTTGATAAATCCTCTAAAAATCATTTTAAAACACATTTTTAAAACATATTTTGATCCTTTTACAGCTTTATTATTAAATTTTACCATTTTGGTTTTTACCTTGGTAACTAGTTTTTACACAGGTAATCCATATTTTTTTAAAAAATAAAATGTTCCCATTATTTAAAATTTTTGATTTTATTAGCCTTAATTTAGGATCCATATAATTTAATTAAATTTATAAATAATATAAAATTAGTTTTTAAATTATAATATTTAATAAATAAAAAAACTGTTTTGTAAAAAAAGTTATTTTTACCATTAATTATTCTTAATATTATTTAATATTGATTAAAAATCTAATTATTGTTAATATATTTATGTATAATTTTAAAAATAATTTTATAATAATTATTTAATATATATTAATTTAATTTATTAGATAAAAAATTATACAATGTTAATAAAAAATTATTTATTAAAAATAGTTTCTCAATTATCATGGTAATTGACATTAATTCGAGTAATAATAATTGTATGTATAAAAATTAAATTGAAATTATTATATAATATAAAAATTATAATATTAAATATGAAAACATATTTTATATTTAATTTATACAAGTGATAAAAAAATAATTGTTAATATAAGTGAATAAAAACAGTTTTTAGAGTAAGATATTTCTCAAGTTTCCAAAATGTTAATCAATGATTTTATAAATTAAAAAAAAATGAATTTTTTTACTTTATAAATACATTTTTTATATAAAAAAATGTTTCAAAAACTTTTATTACATAAAAATGATGGTATTAAAAAAAATTGAATTTTTTTCATTATTCACTTGAAAATCAATTATTTTATAAAAATATCAAAAATTCCCTCTAAGATAATTTTGACATGTTTAATTAAAAAATGAAGTTATTTTTTAAAAATTAAAAATATATAATTTATAAATTTAGTTTATAAATTAAAATTCAATATATAAATAAAAAATGTTTTTATTGAAAAGTGCACTTTTAAAACTTTAAGTGTTCTTAATAAAATTTCATATGCATTTCTAATTGATTAAAATATTTTTATTTATGATATGTTTTATTATTATTAAATTTTCTTTATAATATTCATCTAATATTTATTGGATAATTTTAGTTTGTTGTTGCATGTGAAGAAACCTATTGATACGATGTTTATTTAAAGGAAAATTATATTGTAAAATCTTAGAGTGTTACATGCTGAGTGTGTAACTAAATTAGTATATTTATATGAATTAATTATGGTTAAGGTTTTGTGTGTTTTTTATGCTAAACTGTGGAGAAAAAATGGTAAATTTTGAAAAAAAAATACTTAAAATAAAGAATTGATACTTTTGAGTTCCTTTCAATGATTTCAGATTTGATCATTCTTTCAAAAATGGAAACTAGTTTTTACTAAATATTTTCTTTTAATAGAGTGATATTATTTTTTACTAATTGTATTTCATAGGAATTAAAAATTTGGAAAACATCTCCTTATGATGAAATACACATTTATTTTAAGAATAAAATTGAATTTTTTTTGAGTGTGTTCGACTGTTTTATTGAGGAAAATAGTTATTTATGTGTGGGGTAATTTGATGTGGAAAATTTTTAGTTTGATACATATATTTTAATATCATTTATTTCTCATTTTATGATGAAAATATATTTAATTTGATTAATACATCTCTTTTTTAATTTGAAACCATATATGAGTTTCATTAAAAATATATTGAAAACCATGATTTCTTGTGCTTAAAATATTTTGCATTTTGTTATTGGATCTATTTAATACTCTTTGAATAAATATTAATTTTATTTTGTATGAATTTTTTAAAATTTGTTATTGAAATATCATTTCATTGTTATTGGTATAAGATTTTTGTATTTATGGTATTTAATTACTAAATGTTACATGTTATTGATTATTAATAATTTTTGGATGAATTTAAAATTATCGTGATTATAAATTCGAAATTGGTTGAATGGTATTTTTCATGTAATTGAAATATATTTTAATATTTAATTCTAATTTTTTTCATTTTTTAAAATTTGAACATCCCATTTGATCTGATTTTTCGTTTGAATGAGTATTTTTATTATTTTTAAAATTGTAAATATATTTTTGTGTAAGGCATAATAGAATGGGTTGTGTATAGGATCTTATTTAGTTATGCTAAAAATCATGTTAGGTTGGTGTTTTATGGGTATTAAGCCTTAAACTGGACAAGCTAGACACAGGCCTCAGCTAGAGAGGCATGATCATCTTTTAATCTCTAAAGTCACTATTGATGTTTTTGATATTCTAACACTCAAAGATAAGGATATGGGGTTTTCTAATTAAGGATTCTTCAAGATCACAAGAATATTATCTAGGGAATATTCCAAGAATTTATCCTCCCATATCAGTTCATCACCTAGATATCTAAATAATCAAGCCATTTGATCTATATATTTAATTTTAAAGGTTTTAAGAGGGTAACAGGGACCCTTAATTTCGTCATCATGATGGATCAATATGGATGTTTGAATGGTTATATGAAAAAAATAGTCAATTTTAAATCCAGGTTCAAAATATTTGAGGCTGATTTACTTTTATTTGGATATCGCAATAACCATCTTCTCAAAGGGGATTTATTGTCGAATGTTTAATTTGTAAAGAAATAGATGTTTGGGTATACCTATTCTAGAATGTTTCAAATTTTATAGTAAGACCTACAAGATAACATTGGTAATAAAAATAGAACATTTGTGTTAATATCCCAATATGTACCTATATTGAAGTTGTTCTAAGGGATGATCGATCATTATCATGACACACTCTACCACTATAAGATATTGACCCATGTATTTTAACGCAATACCTAATCCAACATGCCACATGGTCTCAAGTACATTCCTAATCATTATAGGTTAGCATAGGTGTCAAGATCATCAACCATTTAACCTTAGTAAATATTTTACTTTCATGACATCACAAAATAAGAACTTGGATTTCTATTATAAATATAGAATTGATTATCCATATTTTGGACTCTATAAGAAAAATAAAAACACACTTTTAATTTAAACAAAACTAAAAAATGTTTAAACATAAATATAAATCATAATAAAAAATAATGAAAATGAGAATATATAACACAATATTATCTGATGTATTTACCATAAATAAATTGTAACAAATAGTTTATATACATATAATCCAAGAAAAGTGTATAAAACAAAAAGGAAAAGAGATAGATAACAGATGTGGTGCTACATAAAATAAATCTTAAAATAAAAAAATAATAACCAAATGAATATCCATCTCTATAGGACACCTACCCATCACCACATGTCACTAACACCAAAACCACATATATGAACATTTATAGACCATCACCAAATGATATATACGAATTCCCTTTACCTATACCTAGGATAATTAAATCTACACAAGAATGAGCGTATAGGGAGTGATTATAAACCTGTTAGGTTGCCTCTAATTATCTACACACTTTCTTTCATAAAAGAAACTAAATTTTCCATATTAAAAATAATAAGTTAAACAATTTTATTTTTTTATAGTAGTTTAATAGAGATTAAAATAATGTTATTTATCATTATTTTCAAAAATAAATAAGGACTATGTGGTTATTACAACACCTAAACCTTTCAACAAAATTTTAAGTTAAAAAAGGATTTTGAATCATCAAAATAACATTCCCTTATCATGGGTCCAAACCTCATGTACTAAAGAAGAAGATATTAAACAATATTCTTATGAAACCATCATGTTAGTGTATGATGTGATCCTATGACACCCTGTATTACACGCATTATTAATAAGGGCCACCCACTAGCCATAGTAGAATAATAACTAGGGGTATTATCATATCATAATCATAACTATTATAGAACTTATCATTATAGTTTCAACATAGAAAAATAAGTTTTCCCATGAAATTTTTCAAGAATAACATTAATGAGTTTAAAAGATATTTATAAAAACACTCAAGTCACCTCTAGAACACCCTACCATAGAAACAGTCCCTTCCACATCAATATGGAATCATTACACATTCATAGAATTAAAAAATAACATATATAAATTGACAGGTCATAAACGCCTATTATAATGAAATAAATGTCACTATTTAATATAGATAAACAAGGGACAAAAATCTAAAAATGGATTTAAAACTTTAAAAAAAACTTTATAAATTTTCAATTAACCAAATTTATATTTATAGAATACTAATAAAGGTATATTCATAATATATTTCTTGTTTAGATATGGAATTTTAGGTCTAAATCTAACCAAACAATGTGAATTTAGGCCTATTTGAGATATTGTTGTTATTGAAAGTGGATGAAATTTGGGTTTTATTAAGTTTTATTTCATGCATGGTTTTCCCCATAAGGATAGATAACATCATGTACCCAATGACATATACTAGATAGCCAGTGGAAGTAGGGAGAGGGTGGAATCCCCTAGAGGTCCATTGGGTGGTTGTTGACCCTATGGTGGGTACCCTATGATGTACAAGGTAACCAGTGGATATTGACTAATTACCTATTAGACTCTATGCAAGTTTTTAAAAAAATGATTAATTTAATTAGTTGGTCATTTATTAAATTGAGTAAAACCTCATTTCCCACCTAATCAAGATGCATGAGATATACTCTTCTCTCCTCCCATCTATTATTTATCTAAGGATTAATATTCACCATTCATAGAATAATCTCCATGTAATATATTACAAGGTATCTTCATGGGTAAGGATAAGTTTCATCTTGTATCTATTCCTCATTTCTCTCATTATTTCTTCATTATTTCTTCATTATTCACCAAATATACCTGATTTCAAGGCTTATGCTAAATTTCATGGTTTCCTTTTATTCGATCTGAATCATTTGATGGTATTAAATGAGTGGGGTCCTTCTAATTTGAAGCATATTATTCCAAGTTATGTTTTTTATTCTATATGATTTATTTAGATGTGTTAGTTATGGGTTTGGTTGGGGTGTGTAAGTGACCAAAAAGGGGATCAAATGTGGTCTTTGTGGTTTAGGGGGTGTCTTAGGGGTACCCTACATTAGTAATCAACTCGGGAAGATTATTGTGAGTCTCTAGGGTCATTTTCATTTATGTTTACTTGAAATGGGTTTACATCATGTGAGTGAAATTGTTTTTATGGTTATATGGGTGTATTTTGGTTTTTAATTCCACGTGAGGTGATAATCATAGCTACGTAATGATTTTGTTCACTATTTTATGGGGTGGGGTGATATCAATCATCCATGGTGGTGGTGAATATGGCCCAATGGTTACATTGTTGTTGGTCAATGCTGATGTTACTCACTATTTGGGATAAGTCTATTGGTGTTATGTGCACACAAGGTAACATGGTTATCAGAATGAGGTAGGATTCTCCATAGATATAAGGGAACTAGTTTGTGATAGTGACCACTAGATTTGTTTAGGGATACACTATAGATCTAGAAACGGTTTTTTCATGGTGATTTTGATCACTGTTTATAGATGAGGAACTTAATTTATGTGGTTTTGAATCATGGGTATTTATAGAGAGGTTTTACAAAATAAATGAATTATCATTATTCCAATGATGTTATATGTGTACCATATGGGAATTTATTATGGTTTTTTTTTTGGTTTAATGGTAAATTAAATGATTTTATTCCCTCATTTGTATGAAAATTTTTGGAGGATTTTGTAAGCCTTTATCCATGTTTAGAATATGGTAGAGTAATCTTATTTCAATACTAGCTGATGTAGGTAGGTCACCCACCCGTGGATTTTCGAGAATGGAGTGGAGTGAGGTTTTTTTATTATAATTTTATTTTTCCCATACATTTCAATTTTCATATATATATATATATATATATTATCTATGGAAGCTATTTTTGGTGTCCTTCTTAGTTTATACTCACACCCTTCAAGGGTACCTCGATGCATAGGAAGACTTTATGGATTATGAAATGGTTAAGGGAAAGGGCCTAGTGACTGGTTTATAGTCAATTATAGGTTTGGTGGATGTATAGGTGAGAAATTGGTGTTTTTTGAGATTGATCTAGTAGACCCTTGGTATATAATTAGATCTATTTATTTTTATGTTAATTTTTTATTTTTTATGTATATAGTTGACCCACTTTAGGAATCCCTCCACCTTCACTCTTTCTTGAATGTATGTGACATATAATTTTTTTATATCATGAGTTATGTCTCATTATGTTTTTTTATCTTTATTATTTACTCTTCTAGTATTTCATGTGAATTATAAAGACTGGTGATTTTAACTTCTTTTCAGGTAGTCTAATTTGAACATATAGTATTTCCATGGATTTTCACAGACCCTCACTATTATTAGGTAGACTTTGGAATATGGGGAGGCATGATTGATGTAAGAGCCTAGTTTTTTAATTAGGTACAGCTCCTCTAAATTTTGGTCTAATTCACTTTTATAGACCTAAAGTGGATACCTAATGAGTTCATTAAGGTATCATAGGTGTTCAGGGCTTATTAGGAGCTCGGAACCCAACTTTTTGGGAAAAATGGCCTTGTCGTATGGTTAGAGTAAACCATGTAGGGAGGACACATGGTTAGCCTAAACCTTTTGGATTGTCTATATTTTTGGGTAGACTCATTCTATATGGTTGGCACATGGTTTACTAACCATGAAAACTAACTATGTGGGTACCCCTCTTCTCTAGGTGGTCATGCATGGTTGGTGCACAATTTGGAAAACTGTGCATCCAAACCATGCACAGGATATTTTTTGGGAAGATTAATTATTTTTCCCTTAATGATCTAATTATCAAAACCTATCATACCTTTTTTGAGTTCCAACAGAAAGAACCCCCTTCCCTCTCATTTTAGATATCTTTGAAGGCCTAAGCTAGGGATTCAGGGATCTCCTTCTTCTAGGATCTGATCGAGCTTTCAATTGTCATGTTGGATGCACAATAGTAAGTACTTCAGTCTTCTTAAGTTATTCTTCATTTATCTTGATCTCAGCCTATTTATCGAGGTGTGAGTCCTTATACTCATTTTTCAAATCTACTCTGATCCAAGACAAATTATTGGCTTATACTAGAGTAGTAAAGTCATATGAGTACTAGGTGGGTTATGACAACCCTGTTTTTTATTACACAATTAAACATAATTTATTACATAAAATTCAGTTGATACAACATATAATATCAAGAGGTCTAGTGTCTTTGGGGCTTAGGATCATTACATAACAAATTAAAACTTTAAATACAACATCATTATTGAAAAATTCCTTTACATGACCACTACATTCTCTCGTACTTAGCATTGCATGGGATAACTTGAGAACATGCATAAGAAAATTGTGAGCAATAAATCCCCATAAGGGAATAATCATGGAATAACATGAGGAATACAATACATGTTAGACAATAGTAATATCAATAGAGCACAATATAAGCATAAACATAAAGGCATGATAAATCTTGATAATCATAACATGGAAATGTGGCAACAACACTTAACATGGAATTAGCATGAGCCAAGGCTCATTGCACATGGAGCATGAGTAAACCCTCATTGCACATGAAGCATGATTAAACCCTCGTTTCACTTAAATTAGCATGATTAAACACCCATTGCACATGACGTATGATGATACTATACTTTACCCAATGCATTAGAGGGCTATAAGGGTGAACCCTTCTTAAACATTTCATTTCATGCATAAGTGTGCCACATGGATCATGAAACATTGAATCATTCAACATAATCATTTATTCTAGGATAAAATAATGTGGAATAAATACATGAAACTGTATAAAAAATATGTAAATATACATAAAGTCGAATACCCTAGATAGATAAATGGGCATGTTATTCACTACACAATGACTTTGGCTTGGAAAAGCGTGGTGCAATTTCAGCAGCATAACGGCATGGAAAAAGAACTCATAAAAATAGTTGATGAGAGAGAAAGGGGTGTATAATTATATTTAAATTACATGGACAGTAATGGGGTCATATAGATACATTTCCCAATAAATGTAATGGAATTTATATTCATGATAAAAAATAATTGCTTGAATGTAAATGAGGAGAGAGAAATTCCTTTCAGAATTTCTGTATAGTAATGGGTGTACATGGGAGGCATTTAATGAGAGAAAAAGGGGTATCACATAATTAAAACATAAATAGGGAAGTATGGGGGAGGTGTGAAACCATACCCACAACATTTATAATTGAAATTAAAAGGTCATAACAATTTAAAGAATATTGGAAAAAAATAAGAAATGAAGAAAAACCCTTACTTGGAAGTGTGCTTCCAAAGGCTTGAGAGAGGCTTGAGAGAGGCTTCTTGGGAGATTGGGGAACCTTGGGAGGATTCTAGAGAGAGTAGGTAAGAGTTTTTATGAACTCAAAACGCTTTGAGTGAGGAGGAAGTGGGAGCTTGGGTGGGTTTATATAGGAAAGATGAGGGAATTCTTTATTATTTAGGTTTGGGACACCTCATATTAAACTAATCCAAACCACAAACCAACCCTTGGTTTTTGCCCATGGTTTTTGTCAAAGGAAAGTGGAAAAAAATATTTTATAAGGCCAAAATACTAACTTCTTAAAATAATGGGTTTGCTTATGTGGAGGTGAGTCACACTCCCAATGAAAAAAAATTAAAAAGACAAGATGTTTAATAAGTCTTGAAGGGTCCATTAATGCATTATAAAATAATTCAAAAAAACCCAAAATCACATTATTTTAATGGTAAAACATATATTGGCCGAAAATAAGGGTTATAGTATTTTATAACATCACTATTGGGTCATTATGATGTCATAAAACACATTATATATTTAAACGGTATTTAATTTTTACCCAGAAATTTGACTGCCTCAGAAAATTATGAAGAATTCACCATTGGATAACTTCGATGTCTTAATTCCAGAAATAATATTCATTTTATATAAATAATTTTCTAAATATGTTAATTTTATCTTTTAAAATAAAAACCAACATTTGTCGAAAATTCATGGGTTTTGAAAAAAATGGCTTTCAAACCTTAATAAAAATTACAATTGCATTCATAAAATTATACGATAATTTATATTTAATAAAAATTAATTTAATAATAATAATATTTTATTAAAATATTATTTAATTCAAAAATCCATTAATTCAGCAAAATATATTTCTTAGTTGAATTTTAACTAAAAAACTATTGGATCTTTAAAAACTATTTACAAGGTAACAATAATAAAATGAAAGTATATTCATTATTATATACAAAAATATTTTACATAACCATAGTGCTAAGGTCTTGTTACATAACCCCTTATAACACCTGTATAAGACTAAAGAGTAAGGTGTGTGATGGTGACAGACTCTTGGGGTGGCTTAGATAACATTTCTCGGGTGGTAATCTCTATCAACTTCCACTTCTCTTGTAGGTGGTCCTGATCGAGCTTAAAATATTCAAGCTCGCCTTGGGCTTGGTCAAGAGTGAAGCCCAATGAATCCAACTCCTTTCTGAGCTCTAACAAATGGGCTTCATATAGGGCACGTCTACTGGATGAGGTTATTGCTTCCTTTGTCTAAGTAAATTGGATTTGTTAAAACCCTATATTTATACTAATCATGTGATCACTGTTCAATGGCTATATTAGTAACAGTCACAATTATTAACATAAAACCAAAGAAGTTGACATTTTATATAAACATTTTACATAAAGAGACATTTAATTAGATCAAGAGAGGTTTCCATTAATGAATGTTTGGGTCATTACAATCTCCCCCCCTTACGAAATTTCACCTTCGAAATTTCCTTTTCCCATACTAAAATAGATGTGGGTAACTCTACTTCATCATTTCCTCTAATTCCCATGTTTCTTCTTCAAACTTGTGGTTTATCCACAACACCTTGATGAGGGGCATTGTCTTATTTCGTAGAACTTTTTCTCTATGATCTAATATCTTCACTAGTTGCTCCTAATAAGAAAGATCATCCTCTAAATGTACCACCTCTGAAGATAGTACATGTGAAGGGTCTGGTATGTACTTCTATAAGAGGGATACATGAAAGACATCATGTACTTTGGTCATGGTAGGTGGAAGTTCTAGTCGATAGGCCACAGCCCCGACACGATCAAAAATCTAGAAGGGGCCGATGTACCTTGGACTTAACTTCCCTTTCTTTCCAAACCTCATGACCTTCTTCCATTGAGATATACATAGAAATACCATGTCTCCAACTTTAAACTCAAGGTCTTGTCAAAGGTTATCTTCATAACTCTTCTATCGACTCTGGGCTGCCTTGATATGATGCTGAATGGTTTTCACCTTATCCACTATTTCTTCGACCATTTCTGGTCCAAGTAGCTTACACTCACTGACCTCATCCCAACATGCTGGTGTTCTATACCTTTTCCCATAAAGGGCTTCAAATGGTTCCATTTGGATGCTCGAGTGGAAACTGTTATTATAAGAGAACTCAACCAGAAGAAAATGTTGATCCCATCCCCCTTTAAAGTCTATTGAGCATGCTCTCAACATGTCCTCAAGTGTTTGGATTGTCCGCTCGGATTGGCCATCAGTTTGAGGATGATAGGTTGTACTAAAGTTTTGTTCAGTATTCAGAGCATGTTGAAGACTCTTCCAAAACATAGAGGTGAATCTTGTATCTCGATCAGACACAATAGATAGTGGTACTCCATATAGCCTTACCACTTCCCTGATATATATCTGTGACAGTTGATCCAATGATAAATCCTCCCATATTGCAATGAAGTGTGCAGCCTTTGTAAGACGATCCACTATAACCCAGATTGCATTGTTGCCTTTGGATGTCTTCAGAATTCCGGTGAGAAAGTCTATGGTGATGTTCTCCCATTTCCATTCTAGTATGGGCAATGGTTGCATCATCCCCTTAGACGTCTGGCTTTCTGCCTTTACTTGCTGACACACCAGGCACTTTGATGTATATTCGATGATCTCCTTCTTCATATTATCCCACCAATAATGCTCTTGGAGATCTCGATACATCTTTTTGTTTCCTGGGTGAATAGAGAAAATTGAACTATGTGCATCATCCAAAAGTTCCTTCTTCTTCTCTAGAATTGATGGAACACATATTATTTTCCCAAATCTCATAATTCCTTCTTCATTAACCATAAAATCTGAGGATTTCCCTTTTCTGATAGCTTCCACTTTTTTCTGAATTCCCACATCATCCTTTTGAGTATCCTTTAACCTTTCCAAAAGTGACGGTTGAGCAATCATTTGTGAAAGGATTGATAATTTTCCCTTCTTTATGATTCTCATGTCTGTCTTCATCAAGTCTAAGAAGATTAGATCATTTACAATTCTCATCAATGATAGAATCGATGGGTCCTTTCTACTTAGGGCATCTACCTCCTTGTTCGCTTTCTCAAGGTGTTAATGGATTGATCAGTCATAGTCTTTGATCAGCTCTAACCATCTTCATTGGAACATGTTCAAATATTTCTATGTGAATATATACCTGAGGATTTTGTGTTCCGTATATATTTCACACTTCTCCCCAAAGAGGTAATGCTGCCAAATTTTCAAAGTGAAGATCACTACATCCAACTCAAGTTCATGTGTTGGATAGTTCTGTTCATGAACTTTCAATTGCCTTGAAGCATAGGCAATTACTTTTTCATTTTTCATCAACACACATCCCAGGCCCTTCTTCTAAGCATCACTAAATACCACCAAAATTTCTCCACTTGTGTGTAATGTGATCATGGGTGAAGTGATAAGCCTCCTTTTAAACTCCTTGAATATTTATTCGCATTCATCACTCTAAGAAAACTTTACTCCCTTATGAGTTATCTTGGTAAGAGGGTTGGATAATCGTGAGAAATTTCTCACAAATCATCAATAATATCCAAATAACCCCAAGAAGCTACGAATATCTATATCTGATGTTGTATTTTTACATCCCTCAATTACATTTGTTTTGGGGGGATCCATAGATATCCCATTGCTTGTGATGATATGGCCCAAGAATGAGACCTCCTTCAACCAGAACTCACACTTGTTGTACTTTTCATAGAGCTTCTCCTTTTGTAAGGTCTCTAGTGCAGCTCTTATATGCTCCTCATGATCCTCCTTGGTTTTATAGTATATAAGAATATCATCTATAAAGAATACCACAAATTTTGTGGGGTAATCTCTAAAGAATATATTCATCAAGTCCATAAAGATTTTTGGAGAATTAGTGAGTCTAAAAGGCATTACTATGAATTCATAGTGCCTGTATCTTGTACGAAAAGCAGTCTTGGGGATATCTTCCTTCTTCACCCTTACTTGATAATATCCCGAACGCAAATCCACCTTAGAGAAGTATTGTGATCCATACAGCTGATCAAACAATTCATCAATTCGTGGGAGAGGATACTTTTTCTTTATCGTGATTTTGTTGAGCTCACGATAATCGATGCAAAGGTGCATTGACCCATCCTTCTTTTTGACGAATAGGACTGGTGCACCCCATGGTGAAGCACTTGAGCGTAAACCCTTTATCCAGATTATCCTATAGTTGTTTCTTCAGCTCCTCAAGATTCAAAACAACCATTCTATATAGAGTCTTGGATATTATAAATGCCCCATGTATAAGATCAATTGAGAATTCAACATCTCTTCTAGTAGGAAGACCAGGAAATTCCTTGGGAAACACTTTAGAAAATTCCCTCACAATAGGCGTGTCATCAAGGATGGTCGCTTCTTTGGACTCAATCATCTGATCCAGATACGCATGCTCATAGAGAAGTAATATCCATGCTTGAGATAATGGAGCTAAAGAATATTCATCTTCCTCCTTGCACTTGTATAGAATCGGGGGTCGATTATCCACATGGAGAGTGATTTCCCTATCATGGAAATTTATGTTGGATCTATATAAGGTAATCCAATCCATGCCAAAAAATGCATCAAATTCCACCATAGGGAGTATGATGAGGTTCCCAGGGAAGTTCAATCCACATATTATGATAGGGGAGGAGTTATATTCATGGTATGCAATGATTTCCCCATTTGTCATACTCAATAACATCTTCACTTCCATGATTTTTGGTGGTACTAGGATTTCTCTACTAAACTTTAAAGATATAAAATAATGTGTAGAACCTGAATCAAAAAGTATGTTCGCTATTCTTGAATGAATAACTAGCATACCTTTCACCACTTCTTTATCAGGGTTCACTTCAGCAGTAGTGATGGAAAAATCTCACCCTTGTTGCCTTAGAGGTTGTTGGTTTCCTCTGAAAACCCTTGGCTTAGGGCACTGATTTTCAAGATGCCCTGGTTCTTTGGAATTATAGCAATGAACCACGCATTGGGTTTTAACGGAGTGTTCCTCTCCTCTTTCATAGTCTCGGATCTTTATTGTCGATAGTTAACAGCTAGGTGCCCTTCTCCTCCACACCTAAAGCATTTCCTCGTCCCCTTCAAGCAATTTTTGGGGTTCTTCTTTCTACACCTTTGGAAAGTGGGGTGTTGGATCTTCTTAGCATCATTGGATTTATCCATCAGACCACCAACATTGAAGTCCACCTTACACTTATTATCCCCATGATACTGTTGAGATTCTTTTATCTATATTTCAACCTTGATGGTACATCAGATAATTTCCTCATAGTTGTCGAAGTCACGGATCACTAGCGTTTTCCACAGGCAAGGTTTCAGCCCACCAAATAAGCGGTCAACCTTGTATTCAGGGGTAATGAAAAAGACAGAAACATATTGTGAAATCCCTGTAAAGTTTGCCTCATACTCTCCGATAGATTCATCATCTTTTTTCTTGAGGGCAAGGAAGTCTTTTTCCATTTTAATCCAGAGGGTGCGCAGAAAATATTTATTGAAAAACATCTTCCGGAAATCCATCCATTCCAATGCCTCGATCTCCTCCTCAGGCTTTGTATTTTTTATCAACGTCAACCATTGATCAGATTCACACTCCATATGATAAGTAGCTAGTAGAACCTTCTCTTGTTCAGAACATTGAAGGATGGAGAAGATCTTTTCAATGGATTTGATCAATTGTTCAGTGATCGAGGGATCGGATGATCCATTAAAAGTAGGAGGCCTTTGTCTCATGAAGATCTTGATAGTAACTTGTTCTTTCTTAGGGGGGTTGAAATTTCTTCTTGAACCATGTTTCTATTAAAATCTTGAGTTATCTAAGAGAGAAGTGTGACAAATTTCATGATTCCCGCTCCCATTGGATTGGACATCTCATTAGTACAGTCATCACATTGATCTTCACATCTGTTGTTAGCCCGAGTCCTCCTATTATCGGCCATTGGATGGAATAAAAGGAAAGTTAGGGGTAACACATAAAGGGTAATAAAAGGACATAACTGATGACTTGTAAATAACTTTTTTTCCTTGACATATGAATCTATTGGCTTCAATCTATGTTATCCATGATCTACATTCTAACATATATTCTTAGGGAATTTTTTTAGTCCATTAATAATGATTCATACTAAGCTTGTGAATTTAACAATGCATATACCCCAGGAGTGTCATAACCAAGAGTGCGGTAAGGCCCGTAGTCGAGCACCAGTTCCCATTCGAGTCTAACTCAAATTGGTGTTTTCAAGTTTTACCCCTAGGATACATCTGTGCCAAAGCCGCCTCTACCTTCTCGTATCCAGACAGGGATGTATTTGCTTGACAAACCACTTAATCAATAATCACCAAAACATAAGGTTGTTTTTATTATACTTATTCTTGTCTCTAATTCTTTAATAGGGTTTTCTAATCCTAACCCCAAAAATAACTAAACCTATCCTCTCATACCAACAATGACAACCCTGGTTTTTATTACACGATTAAACATAATTTATTACATAAAATTCAATTGATACGACATAGAATATAGAAAGTTATAGTGTCTTTGGGGATTAGGATCATTACATAACAACTTAAAACATGAAATACAAAATCTTTATTGAAAACTTCTTTTATATGACCACTACATTCCCTCGTACTTAGTATTTCATGGGATAACCTGAGGACATGCATAAGAAAAGGGTGAGATATAAAGCCCGGTAAGAGAATAATCATGGAATAACATGAGGAATGAAATACATGATAGAAAATAGGCATATCAATAGATCACAATAGAATCATAAACATAAAGGCACAATAAAGCGTGATAATCATAACATGGAAATGTGGCAACAACACTTAACATGGAATTAGCATGAGCCAAGGCTCATTGCACATGGAGCATGAGTAAACCCTCATTTCACATGAAGCATGATTAAACCCTCGTTGCACTTGAATTAGCATGATTAAACACCCATTTCACATGACGTATCATGGTACTATACTTTACCCAATGCATTGGAGTGCTATAAGGGCGCACCCTTCTTAAACATTTCATTTCATGCATAAGTGTGCCACATGGATCATAAAACATTGAATCATTCAACATAATAATTTATTCCACGATAAAGTAATGTAGAATAAATACATGAAACTCTTTAAAAAATATGTAAATGTGCATAAAGGTGAATACCCTTGATAGAGAAATGGCCATGGTATTCACTACATAATGACTTTGGCTTGGAAAAGCGCGGTGCAATTTCGGCAGCATAACGGTGTGGCAAAAGAACTCATAAAAATGGTTAATGAGATATAAAGGGGTGTCTCATCGTATTTAAATGACATGGATAGTATGGGGGTCATATAGATACATGTCCCATCAAATTTAATGGAATTTAGATTCATGGTACAAAATAATTGCTTGAATGTAAATGAGGAGAGAGAAATTCCTTCTGGAATTTCGACATAGTAACAGGTGTACATAGAAGGCATTTAATGAGAGAGAAAGGGGTCTCCCATAATTCAAAAATAAATAGGTAAGTATGGGGGAGGTGTGAAACCATACCCCCAACATTTATAATTTAAATTAAAAGGGCATAACAACTTAAATAATATTGGACAGAAATAAGAAAGGAAGAAAAACCTGTACTTGGAAGTGTGCTACCAAAGGCTTGAGAGAGGCATCTTGGGAGCTTGGGGCACCTTGGGAGGATTCTAGAGAGATTATGGTAGAGTTTGGACGAACTTAAAAGGATTTGAGTGAGGAGGAATTGCGAGATTAGGTGGGTTTATATAGGAAAGGTGAGGGAATTCATTATTATTTAGGTTTGGGACACCTCACATTAAACTAATCCAAACCACAAACCATACCATGGTTTTTGCCCATGGTTTTTGGAAAAGGGAAGTTGAAAACAATATTTTATAATGAAAAATTCCTAATTTCTTAAAATAATGGGGTTGCTTATGTGGAGGTGAGTCACACTCCCAAGGAAAACAATTTAAAAAGACAAGATGTTTAATAAGTCTTAAAGGGTCCATTAATGATTTTTAAAATAAGTAAAACAAACCCAAAATCACATTATTTTAATGGTAAAACATATAGTGGCCGAACATAAGGCTTATATTATTTTATTACATCACTATTGGGTCATTATGATGTCATAAAACACATTATATATTTAAACGGTATTTAAATTTTACCCAAAAAAATGACCATCTCAAAAAAATAGGAAAAAATCACCGTTGGATAATTTAGATGTCCTAATTCCAGAAATAATATTCATTTTATCTAAATAATTTTCTAAATATTTTAATTTTCACTTTTAAAATAAAAACCGATATTTATCGATAATTCATGGGTTTTGAAAAAAATGGCTTTCAAACCTTAATAAAAATTACAATTGCATTCATAAAATTATACGATCATTTGTATTTAATAAAAATTAATTTAATAATAATAATATTCTATTAAAATATTATTTAATTCAAAAATACATTAATTCATCAAAATAAATTTCTTAGTGAAATTTTAACTAAAAAAACTATTTGAGCTTTAAAAACTATTTACAAGGTAACAATAATAAAATGAAAGTATATTCATTATTATATACAAAAATAATGTACATAACCATAGTGCTAAGGTCTTGTTAAATAACCCCTTATAACACCCGCATAAGACCGAAGAGTAAGGTGTGCGATGGTGACAGACTCTTGGGGTGGCTCGGATAACATTACTCGTGTGGTAATCTCTATCAACTTCCACTTATCTAATAGGCGATCTCGTTTGAGCTTAAAATATTCAAGCTTGGCTTGGGCTTGGTCAAGAACGAAGCCCGATGAAGCCACCTCCTTTCCGAGCTCTGAAAAATGGGCTTTGTATGGGGCACGTCTACTAGATGAGGCCATTGTTTCCTTTGTTTGAGTAAATTGGATTTGTTAAAATTCTATATTTATACTAATCATGTGATCACTGTTCAATGGCTATATTAGCAACGGTCACAATTCTTAACATAAAACCAAAGAAGTTGACATTTTATATAAACATTTTACATAAAGAGACATTTAATTAGATCAAGAGGGATTTACATTAATGAAAGTTTGGGTCATTACATGGGTGGTCTATAACTCATCCCTCAAGTTCGTTGATTTTGGGTTTGATGTGTGGGGCCCACTGATTTTATTGAGTTCCATTTATTGAATTTATATTCCATGATTATATTCATTAGAACCATATAGTTATTCTCTTTCTATAAATTTGATTAGTTTTTTGTGGTGATATTAATAACATACAACACCCCATGTAGGGTAATATTCCATAATTGGGTTTTTAGTGTGTTGACACTTTTGAGACAACATTTGGGTGTGTTTGGTATTAAACACACTAATGGTAAGTCTCATTACGTTAATTTCCTAATGAATCATGAAATTATAAATATCTTGTACCTTTTCACTTCCACTTGACCCACCAAAGGTAAGTGCTTAAATGTAAGTAATTGATTTAAATGATATTATGGAAAGTATACTTAAGTATATGTCTTAGAATTATTAAATGTAAATGAATTTTTGGTTTCATGTCCATAGAAAACCTTTAAAAGTTTATTGGAGGTATCGGATTGAACCTTATTAATTAAACTTTACTTAAATGGCTTCAATTAAAAGGTTCCATGCTACTTGTACTTTCCAAACTAATGAAAGGCAAGGCTTGAACCAAGTTAATTCGTTAATGGAAAAGTTATCATATGACCAAATTAATTATAATGAATTAAATTTAAGGTTCCTATTTATGAAAATTGACCTTGAAATATTTATAGGAATTCTTGACTCATGTTATCTCTTGGATTTCTGATGGAATGCCTTTGGTGCTTGATGACGTCATTCTGATTCAAGGATGTCAGTTGCCTTGGGTGAGACCTACCTGGGAACCAGATCCTTGTTTACCTCTAGATTCCTGGTATGACATCATAGGATTCATTCATAATTATTATTTGATTCCTTGGATACACTCCTTGGATCCATCATAACATGAGGTTCTATGGTTACATCCTTGGGCTCAACCACCACTTATCTCCCATTTTACCTTAGATGACTTCCTTAGACTCGGTTAGAAACATTATTGTGGGAATACATTGGAATAATTCTCCTTTTATTACACTCTTAACCCTTAGATTGACTCAGTTACTACTGAGTTAGTGTCCCCTAAGGTCTAGGTTTCCTTGGTGAATACAATGGAACCACTTCATATCAATTATCAATTATGGTTACCTTGTTACATCTTAGAACCTTCACTATTTATACTATCACGAGGTGATGTTAGTGATGGTTATAGCTCATGGGACTTTTTTGTATAAACTAGAAATTAATTAATTAATGATATGGTTACATGTTCAAACATCAGCCGAAGGATGAAGTTGGTACTTGGGAATTTAGTTACATTGTAATTATTTAATTTATATATACATGCTTGCACAGTGTTATATTTCCATTACATAAGACAAATGTTATAGACACCGTTGGTGGTGGCCCACTAAGATTCATCTCACACCCTCTTTAAGCCCCATTAGTACCCAGGGAAGATTATATATATAAATGTGTTGATAAAGAGAAGTGTAATGCTTCGTACACTTGATTACTTGCTGTGCTAGGATAGAGCTGGTAGCAGATAACCGAGCTGTAGATTGTGATGATTGGTCTAGTTTATGTATTTCATATTTTCTACATTGGGTTTTTCATGTATGTATGCTACATTATATCAATGTTTTATATCTTTCTAGTGGCATGACATATATCATCATCATTTATTGTATGTTATTCCAGTTTTTTCAATTATTATTGATTTATCTTCTTATATTGTACATTTTATATACTTATATTACTTCCTCTATTTATCCATTATTATATCTTATAATTTATTAAGTTTGTTTCACTTTGGTAATGATGGTATAGTCCACCCCCCACTGATACTCCCTACGCCCTCGCTTCTAGTTTTAAGCCTGTGGAGTTTGGGGAGATGCACTTGAGGCCATGTGGTCCACCAGACTCAGGGTACCTCATAAGTGGAATCCAGGTCCGAGACATCACACCTAAGGTCACAGGTGTCTCCAGTATATTCATGAGTTGGGTTAGATGGGATGTGGATCTTAAAATTTGGTATCATATTGGGGTATTATTATATTATTTTTAATGGTAAATTAGCAGTTTGGGATAGATGAAACATAGAAACAAACCTTGTGAATGTGATTATATAACTATTGTGTAGGGGATTCCCAGTTTACTAGGGACCATGTTGTTTTTTGGGTTTTTAAAATTATGCATTGGTGATTTCTAAAAATGATTTGTATTTGATGGTTATTTTATATAGAGTTTAACTCTTGGACTATGGAGGAAAGAGAGTGTGTTTTTATGCATCATTTAAGGCACATAGGACTCATATGACATGTGTTTGATTTCCTGTGTTTGATTATATAATTTTTAAAAGGGGTTTAGTTGTTTAAAATGTTAATAATAAGCTAAATAATGGTTTACCACATAGCCTGTTGGTGTAATTATACAGAACTAAAATAGTATTATCTTATTTTTATTGAAAATGGGTATATAGATCCTACATGTGTGTGTGTGTGTGCGTGAATGCATGTGGTGAATTACCTTGAAATGGTTATGTGGGGTCATAATACTGAAGAATATGATATTTGGGTGTAAATAGGAAAGTTTATGGGTTGGTGGGATGTGATTCCTGTTATATATTTTTCTATTTGTGGTATATGATCTATGATGTCCATATTGAGCATGGTATTTTTTTTCAATGTGATTACTTTAAGAAGTGAGTATTTTCATCCCCCTAATATAATAGATACGTATTCACTACATATATAATTTCTAAGGAATACATAGTATCCAGTTTATCTAGGATAATATTTTTATGATCAGATCAAGGTTAGTTTAGTCCGAGTTATATAGATTATTTACCATTGAACTCATGAAGTTGAGTTATCCATGGAATATCTAAATAAATAATCTCAATCTTAGTATCCTATGTTATATTAGGTATAGGGAAGTCCCTAGGTATTTGAGTATTGTATAAAGTCAATTTAGTCAATATTTGACTATATTTAGATGAAATAAAGAAATATGGTGAAATCGGTGATGTGTATGCTTAGGGGACTAGTGAAATGCTAGTGGGATGTACAGTTACATGATGATAGAAATGAGGGTATATCATAGAAATATTTTGAGGTGAGATTCTTTGAGAAATCATTTCCTAAGATAATTAGGGTAGAACAATCCCATGAGTTTATGAATTTGGTGTAGGGGGATATCCGTCATAGATTATTCTGCTAAGTTTGTGGATCTATTACAATTCACATCAACATTAACAGAGGATGAGATCACCAAGGTTTATAATTTTAGAATGGTATTTAGTATGATATAAAAGTGCAGGTGAATATATTTATATTGAATTCATTATCAAATGCAATGAACCAGTCATTGATAATAGAGTGTAATTTGATTTATGGTAGTGTCCCATCCAAAAAACAGCATTAGGTTGGAAATTCAAAGAGATTCAGGTGGTAGAAAGAGGGGGTATAATGAGTACCAGTAAGGAATCATAGAAATTGAAAATATTTTCATCCTTAAATGGTTTTTATTCTAAATGGTATCGATGTATATAGTTAGATCATATTCAATTTCATTGTGATCGACCACTCAGTGAGATCCAAGCTTATGAGAAAATAGAACATTGGGATAGATTATGCAAGATGTTTTCATATTCATCCAGTGGTTGTGTATCTGGTCAAACTTAGTCATCTAAGTTTGTAATAGTAGTAATTCATACATATAGTAGTTTTGATTCATCTATATACACAGGTCATGGCATGGGGAAATGATTTTAGTAGTATGGGTAGTGGTGGGAATATAGTGTGACCCCATAGGAAAGTCGAGCATCTAATGGATGGAGTTTTGTTCAGATTCATACAATTCATATTATCTTTTATAAATATACTATAGATTCATTAATGGTTCGAGTTATTCCATTATTATGTTATATTTTTATTTTATTGTTCGGTAATAGTGCATTATATAAGTTATATGGGAAGGAACTACTAGGTGATGGTCTAGGTTTGGGCATCATGTATGATTCATGGTGATAGTGTGTCAGGTGATCAATATGTGTATGTTTCAAGGTGATAGTCATGTGAAATATAATTATCATGTTTAGTAGTTTTTTTGTGTGATTGGGTAAGTGATTCATATATGGGTCACTTGTAATTAGAATTAGAATTTTTGATTTTATTAATAATGGTGGTAATGAATTTAAAAATGTGTTCTCCATCATCATAGTGTGTGAGGCTGATATGAGTAGGATTCTTGGGTTATAATCAGGTTTATATGGTTATTTGTCTAGAGACATCTCATGGGAAGTTAGTTTTATAGTGGGGAGGTAGTAACAACTTGGGAGTTTAGGTGGGGAATTTTGGGTCTAACTTTGGGCTAGCCATATGTATTTAGGCCTATTTGAAATATTTTAGAAATTAAAATAGGATAAGAGTTAGGTTTTATAGATTTTTCTTGGTTATGGGGTCTATATTCTTGGGGAAAGATAGCACTGGGTACCTAATGTAGTGGATTTGGTACCTGATGGAAACAATCATAGGGGGGATCCCCTAGAGGGTCATCGGGTGGCTGGTGACCCTGGGTAGGGTACCTGAAGAGGTATTGGGTACCCAATATATACTTATCAAGTACCTTATAGTATCTATATATGTTTTCTAATTATTTAATTAATTTATTATGTTAGTTAAATTTTTATTAAACTAAGGAAAACCTCATTTGCCTCTCAATTTGACCACACAATCTCTTTCCATCTTCCCTACTATTTCTTCTTTCTCCAAGGCCAGATATTTTTTTCAGGGTTCAATATTTATTTCATCTCTTTCATGGATTCTTAGTGGGTAATTTTAAGTGTACTTTTATTCCAATTAACTATTTACCTCATAATTTATTCATTATTTTTTTAATATCCCTATTTTCATAGATTATGCTATCTTTTTTGGTTTCCTATGATTGGAGAGAAATCGTATAAAAATATTCAACAAGAAAATTCCTACAAATATGATGTAAGTAGTTCCTAGATATTTAAAAATATATATATTATTCCTTTCATTGTGTGATTTTTGGGCTCAGGCAGGGTTTTTGAGCGATTGGGAATAGGACTAACTATGGTCTTTGTGGTTAAAGGGGGGTGTCCTAGGGGCTTCCTAGTGTGGGAATAAAGTAAATAAAATTATTGAGAGTCTTTGGGGTATCTATCATCAATATTTTCTTGAAAGGGGAGTATACCATTATAGAATAATGGGTTTTATGGTTTTCTAGGTTTTTTTGTTCTAAATTAAACATGAGGTGATACTCATAGTTATGTAGTAATGTTGTTCACTATCAAGAGGTGTAGGGTGATATTGATCATTTTTTGGGGGGGTAAATGAGGTTTTATTATTGTGTGGTTGTAGGTTATTAGTGATTTCACTTATTGTTAGGGATAAGGTTATTATAGATTTGTAAAAAAAGGTTACTTGGTCACCAAAATGTTTTGGGATACTCTATAGATGCAGTTATACTAGGCTTTGATGCCAATTACTATAATAGTGGAGGGATACATTATATATACTCTTATAATTTTTTGTGGCTTTGATCTCCATTTAGAGGAAATATGTTTTATTTTTTTCATTTTTTATTAGGGATATTTAGTAGGAGGTTCTACATGATGAATTATTAATCATGTTTTTTGTGATGTCATATGTGTGTCTTAATTTCTGATGGTTTGTTTTGGTTCAATGTAAAATTTGGGGATATTATTTTCCCATTGGTATAGAAATTGTTGGAGGAATATGTGATCCTTTATTCTTATTCAGACTATTAGATCATCATAATCTTTTTGCAGTGGCTAGTGTAGTTAGGTCTCCCACCCATGGATTGCCAATCATAGAGTATGGAAATGTTCATTTATTATTGTTTTGGTTTAGCTGTATATTTTAATTTTATTGTACCCATATACTATTCAATATTATCTAAGGACGCCATTGGTGGTGGCCTACTGATTTTATACTCACACCCTATATGAGAATCCCAATGCTCATGAAAACTTTATGTATCTTGAAATGGGTAAGGGAAAGGGACCAACAACTGGTTCATAGTGGTTTAGAGGTGTGTTGGATGTATAGGTAGGATATAGGTGGTTTTGGGAGATGGACCAATCAAACCCTTATTGTCACATTTATTTTTGTGATTAATTTTTATTATAATGTATATGGTTGACCCAATTTTGGAAACCAAACACCTTCACTTTTTTTGACAATATGTTACATATCATTTTCTTATATCATGGATTATTTCATCATATGAATTATTATCACTTTTTTTTACTTTTTTGGTCTTTTATGTTAGTTATATATATTAGTTATTTCCACTACATATTAAGAACTTTGATGTGAGTGCATAGTCACCTCGTAGCTTTTCATATAACCTCTACACTAGTTGAAACCCTTTGGAATATGAGGAGGAATTATTATGGTCACATGGTTCCTTTATTAAGGTCATGGGTTGGGTTTTATGATTTTGGGAAGTTATAAGTAAAAATAATAATTTAGTCATAGGAACACCAAATATCACCTAGTAGAATTCTATAACTTAAAAATAAATAATTCCTTTAACACAAAATATATTTATCAAAATAAAGGATAAACTAACACATAATAAAAGATGAATAATTAAAAAATTAAAACTATATAAAATAAAACTAGTAAATCCAATTACCTGTTATTATTTCAAATAAGAGTAAGGGTGTATAATCACTTACTTTAGACTAAATAAAATACAAATATTCTTTAATATTTAGATAAATTTGGGTTTAAGAAGTTTTATATGCCACCTAAACATAAAATCCCCAAATTATGTAGAAATTTAATAGGTAAATTGTCCCACTATAAAAAAATTGGAGCAAGGAGAGGTAGTAATAAGGGAAAAAATAATAAAGAAAGGAGAGAGGATATAAAACCTTAAAATCTCACTAAGAAATCACTAAGAACAAAGATAAAATATAGTAAGGGAGAAAAAATAAGTGTTGAAGTTGGGTGGAGGAACCTAGTAAAAGAAACTAGAGTTCTATAGTCAATTGTGAGATGTGGAATCAACTTAAAATGGTTCCTATATTAAAAATAATATAGTTTTTAAAATTAAGCATGATCTATATGAAAAATTTTATAAACCATGTAGTAGAAAATGGAAGTTATCTAACCACCTTTCTAGGTCACACAATTCCCCTTCATGATTCATTAGGTCATGCTTCCTACTCTTGAAACCTAGGAAAACATCCAAAATTCCAAATATTTTATTTTAAACTCTCATAAAATAAAATAAATAAATAATCAAAAAAATAACTTCTAGTTACATCATGGGTATCAAAATTTTCCCCTCTATACCACTTTCTCCCCCCTAAAAATTTATTTCCATTCCTAATTGGAAAATATATTATACCATTGATCCCTCATTATAAACTCTCCCTCCTAAGTTTCATATATATCTTTATTGTGTTCTTAAAGAACATAGACAAGAGTAATTGATTTACCCCATAATACTTTATTTTGATAATCAAGAATCTGAATAGGTTTCTCTATGAAGGTAGAATCATATTCCAAATCTATACATTTCAAATAAACAACATAGAAGAGATCAATATAATAATTTTTAAATAGGGATATATGATAAATTTTATGATTAGAAGTAAATCAGGGAGGTAAATTTATATAATATCCCACTTTTATAAGTTTCTCTATGATTTAAAATAGACTAACATATTTTGGAAATGGATTACCTTGCCTTACATACGTTAAATATCACAATAGATGAAAAAATTTAAGAAATTACTAATAAAAACATTAAATTATAATTTTCAATGGAATATATATATATATATATATATTATTTTTGGAAACTTTGATCAATCATCAACCATTTCTAAATCAAATAAATATTATTTTTCATCTTCAGCATAATGCATAGTCCCAATAACGAAGATTTATCCACTTTAACCCATCATATAGAAGACTGATATGTATGATCATAAAAATCATTAAAAGGATACATCTTGATCAAATACTAATAACTTTTATTTTATGAAAACTCAATTGATGAAAATGGTTCTCCCATGATCCACCAAAGTAAAGAATATATGAAAAATATATATCTTTAGAAATTTTAATTTATTGTTTCAAGTGACCATTGGTAAAATGTTCATATATCATGATAGATTTTAATTTAATTCACATCACCTCTTGAAAAATCTTCTAAAACTTAGAGGTGGATCAAGGATCTCAGTCAAAAACAATATATGAGGGTACTTCGTGAAATTTCACAATCTTATATGCGTATAATTTTCCAATATTTTCCACCATCAAACTCTACATTATGGGAATGAAATGGGATTATTTATCCTTTTAATCAATAATAACATATATCAAAAATATTCCTTGAGGATATCAAGGTAATCCAATGAAAAAGTTCAAGGATAGTCTCAATTTCATGTAAGAATGGTAAGGGGTTGTAATAAACCAGAGTGATTTTGATGCTTTTACTTCACCTACTAAAAACTATGGAAATGAGATAAAAACATAGTAATTATAAACCTTATTATAAACCAAAAGTGTTGATGTTTTTTTATTTTAATATATCTTAGTAACACAAGGGTATGAAATCCATTATAACGGTGATAATCATACATCACCTCTTATCTCAAGGAAAGAGGAACCACAAGATACTTCCTAAAATATATATCTCCATCTAAATAAATAGAACATTAACTATGGGTCTACCTACCATTTAAAATTACCATAATATTTTCACATTCAAAATTATATTCTTTATCTTCATAAATTTGATCAACTAAAGAGGGTGTGACTTTAAAACTGGATAAGAACACCTAATTCTCCTCTAATTTTACATCTAAATTCCATTTTGTGAAAAAAATCTTCAATTTCCATTCATCCTAAGAATATTTCACTATATACACTAGGGAATTCCTATTAAAATCATTATTAATTAAATTACATTTACCATGTGTGCAAAATATATCCAAATCAAAGGTATATATGTATTTATCCCATCATCCCTAATATGCATTCAAATCCTTATGATATAAAATTTATTTCATAGTTTTATGACTTGTATAAACTATGAAAATATTCTTGAATAATTATTGTTTCCAACATTTTAATTTATGAAACACTGTATCTAATTAATGGTCATGGTTTGGGTAACTATTTTCATTATAAAACTAGTAGAGAGAAATATATTCTACAACATGATCATCTTACATGAAAATATAACCAAGAACCATACCTGAGGAATTATAGTAAATGGAATAACCTTATCTAGGATCATGAACAACCAATATAATAGTTAAATTCAACCTTAACTTCAATTCATCAATCAATTTTTGATATTCAATATTTATTCCATTATATATAAATGCCTCAAGAGAAAAAATAACTTCAAAAAATAATGAAAAAAATTACTTTTAATAACTTAAAGATATCAAAAAAATTGATTGTAACGCCCCGACCCCAGTTACCTAGAGTCGGTGCATTATTACATAACATTGGCATGATCACAAAAGATCAAATCTCGAAAAACCGATTGGTTTAGTAGCCTTGGAATCACTAGATACATTCATAAAGTTTACATTACATCATAAAGTGAAAACTACAACAACATCTTGTCTCCACACTCATATCCCCTTATACTATCCCTGTAGGTCATTCATAAAATACTTCTTCACATCCTGGGAAAAATAAAACATAGAAAGGGGTGAGCTCAAATGCCCAGTAAGGATAACAATATAGCGGCAACTTTCATAAACAAACATAAACATTTAAGGCAATGTATAACTAAAACAATAGCCTTTTAAACTTGAACTTTAGCATAATATGGAAAATATAAAATGAAATAATGCCATTTAATTATTCACATGGATATTCTACTAGTCGAATAATCACATGCAATATCAATAACCACTTTCATAATGATGGAATGCATAATGCCAAACTATCATAACCACATAGTCAAGGCCTTGTGCCAAGACTACAAATAAGATTTTGTCAATGACTTATGCCAGGACACTATTTTGTATCATGAGACCTACCGATGCATCGAGGAGCTATAGCGGGCTCCACCTGTCACTTATTAAGTCCAATTCATTCCTCATATGAACAGGTTTAAACATAACATTAACATTCATATTAAAACTAGCATACGAAATGTCAATAATTTCTCCATAAACCATGAATGGTATAAAAATAACACATCCACAGTCAAACATATCACAAAACTTTCAATAAAATATGGAAGTTTTGTATCATAATAAATAAACTTCAAATAAGCTTAAAATCCATCAAAGGATGATGACATAAATGAAATCAAAACTATTTAAGAGAAATATCTCTTTTTTGAAATCATTTAAAAGTCACATAATTATAAAAGAAAAATTTTACTTTGAAAATATTATTATAAGATTGTAAGGGAAACTTCGACGATTTTATAATGGCGGAAAATAGCCGCACCCCCCATATAAGTTAAAAAAAAGACATTCTTACCTTGATTCTATCAAAAAGGTTAAAAGGACCTTATTTGGAAAATGACAAAAAGATTACTTTATAAACGTATTATAAAAAGTCAACAAGGGTATAAATTACTTTAACCCATAGTCTGTAAAATAGTAAGAATGATTTGAAATACATTTTTAAGAAACATGGATGTGGATGATAAAGAGATCCCAGTAGATAGTTACGTATAAACAACCTCGGATAATGAAGAGATTGTGAAATAAACCCTTACCTTGTACTTTTCCATGGTTGAGGGTAGGTTAAACTCTTGTATAATGGTTAAATAATTGTTATTAAATTATACAATAATCATATACATTAATATCATATCATATATGATCTTTTAACATTTCTTTGTTAGTAATATCTTTGTATTATCGTTGTTTCGGGTGTTAACTGATTCGTTTTCCTTTATATAATTTGTTATGTAAGCTATGTTTGTTATATATAGGTTGTATCTTATCCGTATCCATAATGATATTAAGTCTTTAAACATTATCTTTAACCATAAAATGAAAATTATTCTTTAATGGATACGATGGGGAATGAATCTCATCGCGTTCGTGGGGACGGTAGTCTGTACATACGCACGAGCGACAATATCATTCTTTTGATATTAAAATAAAATATAATTGGTTGGTATATCATATATACGGAATAATTATCATGTTATATTTATTATTTACATGAATTTCACATCATTATTATACCCATACAAATAATAATGTATTGAATAACAATTACACCACGACGTGGAGACGGTAAGTCGTACGTACGCACGTATGGTGACATATCATTCAAGGGATTTATAGAATACTGAATATGGTTCTACCATATTTATTATAACATCACAGTATATAGGAGATAATAGATTTATTATTTTAGAATGTAAATAACAAATAAAAAATAAGTTTAAGAAGAAAGGAATTTGAAAGAGGGTGGTGAAAACATTACCTTTTCTTCGGGTTCTTCTTTTTTATTTGATCAAAAGGGCTCCTCAGGTTGGCTTTCAAATCAAACTAAGACCTCTAGGTTGAATTGAGAGAAGTTTAGAGAATATTTGGGCAGTGTTTGTCTGAGCCAAAAGTCTTTGAAGGTGTGAATTAGAGATAAGTGGGAGTGCCCTTTTAAAGAGGGGTGAGGGGCACCTTAGGAAAATCTAGAAATATTATTTTATAATAAATTCATATTCAGTTTATAATGGCTCCAAAGTGGATTATTTAAAGGTTAAGGTGGGGATGGGTCGAAATCCTTTCAACCAATAGATTTTAGACTGGTTTGGGTCACTATATTAACCTTATCATTTATATTTAACTCTTAGTTAAATAGTTTGACATTTACCATGTCTCATTGTATTTTTATATTATATAGTTAATAAACATATTATATACCTCCAAGCTACCCCCAAGTGGTCCATTAATGATGCACCTATCATTATATAATCATTTTGGCATAACCTTATATTTTTAGGAATAGAATATCAATTAATAATATAATATTTGTTTTAAAAACTCTTTTATGTCAATTTTTACAATATTGGGTATTTTGTTTTTGATAAATTCATAAAAGCATTATTACTTAGAAAAAAAATTATATAAACAATCATAATATGTCCTATTAACCTAGAAAATTATTTTAATTCTTAAAAAGTCTAAAATTACATTTATTTGGGTATTTATAATATCAATTATCTTAATCTTTCATTAATATGGTAGTTACTGAATCATCATTGTGTCATAAATAAATTAAATTATTTAATGTCTAAAAATTATAAATAAAATACCATTATGTAGGAAATATTTTTATATTTCTAATGAATATTTATAATTGAATTTATCTTATGTATAATTCTATATTAAAAAAAATTATTTATTAAATGTTGATTTTAACTCTTTTAACTCTTCTTTTAATTAAATAATAATAAATGTCCTAATCTAATCCAAGTGGACGTAAATAATAATATTTTATTCCTAAGGTTTTTTTTGGTCGATTTAAACTTGTCCAATAGAATTAGGACATGTTTTAGGGAAATATTAATATCATATTTACCCTTAATTACCCTATTTACTTTTAACCGTGGTAAATAAAAGCAAAAAAGTTACTATTCACCAAAAATTATTTTTATCTTATTGAACCAAATTTTACTCCTTGATATTAACTGTGTCTCTCGGATTTTAGAAATTCCACTCACAAAAGCGGTAAAATTAAGTTTTATGTGAATTTGAAAATTCTCCTAGGAGGTGGGTAAAAGACGGTGAAAAGTTCATAAAATTTTTATATATCTAAAATTATTCTAAACTAACTTCAATGAATTACATTGAACTTATATAGGTATTATGTATCCATTTTGAACTTAATTAAATTTAAATAAAATAAAGAATTATTTAAATAAAAATTCTGTTTTAAACTGTAACTCAGTGTTTTGTCACTATTCATCAAAAATTGAATGTTTTTAAAAAAATACCAAAATTCACCCTAATCTAATTTCGATATTCCGAATCCAAAAATGAATTGAATTTTGAAAGATCAAATTTATAAAATTTCAAAAAGTGTGTATTACTATTCATAACAGCTAGTTTGATTGGTTGTGGTGTGTGTTAGAAATTGAAGTTGCGTACAACACACGCTACTGTATTATTCAAAGAGAAACGTACCATGGAAGCTTGGGGTGTTACATTCTCCCCTCCTTAAAATAATTTCTTCCTCAAAATTTTTGGAATACTACCGCATGAAAAGACTCGGGTGATT
Source organism: Viscum album (assembly GCA_963277665.1). Lineage (NCBI taxonomy): Eukaryota > Viridiplantae > Streptophyta > Magnoliopsida > Santalales > Viscaceae > Viscum > Viscum album. The sequence goes on from OY728146.1 coordinate 533,618,047, forward strand.
CTTCATCATAAGTTCCTCAGGTTCCCATGTTGCCTCTTCCATTTTGTGGTTTCTCCATAGAACTTTTACTAGACGAGTTGTCCGGTTTCTCAGCACTTGTTCTCTTGTATCAAGAATCTTGATAGGATCTTCACAATAAGACAGATTAGGTTCCAATTCTAATTCCTCATAGGTGAGTACATGAATTGGGTCAGTCATGTATTTTCTCAACAGTGATACGTGGAACAAATCATGAACTTTGGAGAGGCTTGGCGGCATTGCCAAACGGTAAGCTACAGTACCAATTCGTTCTATAATTTTTAAAGGTCCGATGTACCTGGGACTCAATTTAACTTTATTACTGAAATGTATAAATCCCTTCCATGGAGAAACCTTCAAGAAAACATGATCTCCAACCTGAAATTCCAAATCCTTCCTTCGATTATCAGCATAGCTCTTTTGCCTACTTTGAGCTGCTTTGATGTGGTTTTGGATTACCTTCACCTTTTCCATCGTTTCCTCCACCAGTTCTGAACCTATGAGTTTTCTTTCACCAACTTCATCCCAACAGGTTGGTGTGCGACATCTCTTTCTGTACAATTCTTCATATGGTTCCATCTGAATACTTTAATGGAAGCTATTGTTATAGGAAAATTCCACCAGAGGTAAATATTGATCCCACATACCCTGAAAATCAAGTGAGCATGATCTCAATATGTCTTCTAAGGTTTGAATAATCCATTCTAATTGTCCATATGTTTGAGGGTGGTAGGCTGTGTTCAAACGAAGTTCATTATCCAAGGCCTTCTAAAGACTCTTCCAGAATCTTGAAGTAAAATGGGGATCACGATTAGAAACAATCCATAGGGGTACTCCATGAAGTCTCGCAACTTCATTAATATATAGTCTTGCTAGAAGTTCTAGTGGTATATCTTCTCTTATAGCAAGAAAATGTGCTGACTTGGTAAGACGATCAACAATAACCCATATTGCATCATTCCTTCTAGGAGTCTTTGGTATCCCCGTGACAAATTCCATCGTAATATTGTCTCATTTCTACTCTGGTATGGGCAGAGGTTGCATGACTCCTCGAGGCTATTGTCTTCCAGCTTTCACTTGTTGAAAAACCATACATCTTGACACAAAATCAGCAATCTCCCTCTTCATGTTGTCCCACCAAAAATGTTCCTTCAAATCTCTATACATTTTGGTACTCCCAGGGTGTATATAGAAATTAGAGCTATGATCATCATCTAACAATTCCCTTTTCAGATCAGGTATATCGGGAGAAAAAAGTCTCTTCCCAAATTTCAAAATTCCTTCTTCATACACAAAGTCTCTCAATCTCCCATCATTCAAAGGATTAATCTTATTTTGAAATTCTTCATCATTGGTATGAGAACTCTTAATCCTTTCTAGTAAAGATGGTTTGGCAACCATTTGAAAAATCATTGATGTTTCACCTTCCATAGTGATTCCCATATCCAACTTTACTAGATCCATGAAAATTGGATCCATTTCAACTCTCATCATGTTCAAAACTCCATGATCTTTTCTGCTCAAAGCATCTGCCACCTTATTTTCCTTCCCCGGGTGGTAGTGTATCGTGCAATCATAATCCTTGAGTAGTTAAAGCCATCTCCTTTGCCTCATGTTGAGTTATTTCTGTGAGAAAATGTACTTCAAACTCTTGTGATCATTATATATCTCACATTTTTCAACATAGATATAATGTCTCCATATCTTCAAAGAAAACATTATAGCAGATAACTCAAGATCATGAGTAGGATAGTTTTTCTCATGAATTTTTAGCTTTCGTTATGCATAGGCAATAACCCTATCATTATGCATAAGGACACAACCAAGTCCTTTCTTCGATGCATCACTATAAATAACAAACCCATCATTCCCCAATGGTAGAGTCAATATAGGAGCATTGACTAATCTTCTCTTAAGTTCTTCAAAAAATTCTTCACACTCTTTTGTCCAAACAAATTTAACCCCTTTACGTGTGAACTTTGTTAATGGGTTAGACAATCTGGCAAAGTTCTGGATGAAACGTCGATAATAACCTGCTAATCCAATAAAACTGTGTACCTCAGTTATACTCGTCAGTGCAGGCCGTTCTTGGATTGCCTTAGTATTAGAAGGATCAACAGAGATTCCATCTTTAGAGACAATATGACCAAGAAAAGATATCACATGAAGACAAAATTCACACTTGCTAAACTTCCCATATAATTCATGTCTTCTCAGAGTCTTCAGGATAATGCACAAGTGATTTTCATGATCTTTGTAGTTTTAGAGTATACCAGGATATCATCAATAAATACCACTAAAAAATCATTGAGATATTCCTTGAAAACTCTATTCATTATATTCATGAATATAGAGGGTGCATTAGTCAATCCAAAAGGCATTGCTGTAAACTCGTAATGCTCGTACCTGGTTCGAAATGCTGTCTTCGGAATGTCTTCCTTCTTCACACACAACTGATGGTATCCAGATCGAAGTTCAATCTTTGAAAAGTATTGATATCCATGAAGTTGGTCAAATAAATCATCAATGTGGGGTAGGGGATACTTGTTATTTATTTTTATAGCATTGATTTCCCTGTAGTCGATACATAACCTCATAGATCCATCTTTCTTCTTAACAAAAAGGACAGGGGATCCCCATGGATAAACACTAGGTCAAATAAAACCCTTATTACTCAATTCATCTAGTTGTTTATTTAGTTAAACTAATTCCACAGTGGTCATTCTATAAGGGGTCTTCGATATGGGCCTTGATCTAGGAATTAAATCAATGAAAAACTTAATTTCTCGTTCTGGAGGATGTCCAGGTAAATATTCTGAAAACACATCAACATATTCTCTCACAATAGGTACATCCTCTATTAGAGAATTCCTTTCCTTACCCACAGTTATTTCATTCTCTTCCTCCCCAATAATTGAATTTAGTTGAGCTACTGGGGGTGGATCTAGGTAAGAATCAGGTGGTGATGATTCTACTCTAAAGATAAGGTGTTATTTATCATAATCCTCAAAAATTGTAACCTCCTTCTTACAATAAATCTTCACATCATGGTCTAAAATCCAATCCATACCGAGGATTATATCAAACTCAATCATAGGTATGACAATGAGATCAACAGATAAAGAACATTTATATGACCTAATGGGAATGGATCCACAGAAATTTGTAGCAATGATACTTCCCTTGAGAGTTTTAACTGACAACTCCCTTGTTAAATCAAATTGAAAATATCTAATTTTCTTAGAAAACTGGGAAGATATGAAACAATGTGATGATACAGAATCAAATAATGCATTTGTTAAACTTGAGGAAACCATTAAAATACCTTCCTCCATGTCTTCCGGAGCTTCTACCTCAGCAGTAGTGATAGCATAAGCTTGGTCTTGATCCCTTGGCATTTTCTGGGATAAGTTTCCCTGACGCTTAGGACATTCATTTGCATAATGTCCCGTATCCCTACAGTTTTAGCATTGAACATTGGTAGTTTCTTTCTTCCCCTTGCAATCACGAGCTTGGTGGCATTTTTCACCACACTTGTAACAGACTCACATTCCCTTCAAGCAAGTACCAGGGTGTTTCTTCCCACATTTACTACAGGGTGGATAATCGAATTTTCCTTTTTCCCCTTATTTCTATTCCCAGATTGATCAGTAGATCTCTTCTTCTCTTGCTTTGCTTTAAATTCATAAGACTTAGAGAATTATTTTTCTGTCTTGATAGCACATGAGACAATATCTTCGTACAACGAGAAGGTTTGTGAGACTAATGATCGATGGAGAAATGGTTTTAACCCATCAAATAAACGATCTATTTTACTTCTTGGGTTACATATATAATCTGAAGCATACCTTTTTAACCTTGTAATGTTAGCCTCATACTTTGTGACATTCTCATCCTCCTTTTGTCTCGGACTTAGAAATTGTCTTTCCATATCTACTTGATGGTCACGAGGAAAGTATTTTTCTAAAAACAGATCTTTGAACTCCCTCCATTGCATATTTGATACTTCACCATCTTCCTTCATGTTTTGAATCAATGACCACCATTGATCATCATCACCAGTGAGGCGGTAAACTGCCATGATAACTTTTTCCCTTTCACTACTCCCCAAAGCCTGAAATATTTTCTCTAGGGAACTTATCCATTGATCAGCTACCAATGGATTTGTACTCTCATTGAATGTTGGTGTTTGTTGCCTCATGGATCAATCTAACATTGATCCTCCATGCTACGGATCAGTGTGCTCCATACAGGTAAGGTTATTATTCATAACCTAAGTGAGTTGTCTCAGTATAGTGATTAGCTAATCAGCACTAGTTGTATCACCAGCTCCACTATAATTATCTTGAGAAGGAGGGAAATCCCTACATAGAGTGTGTGCATTGATATGGTTTCCATTTCTTCCACTAGGATCCATTTCTAAACAATGGCATAAACTAGATCTGTTTATGAATCAAAATACATAATTCCATACTTGTAAAAAACTTAACATAAATTGAAATATTTATGGATATAATACATAATCATAAAAATGTTTTCTTTGAGGAAGTATATAATCATAAACCCTTCATAATGGTTTTTAAAGAAAATGAGAATTATCCTAATCATATCCCCCAGGAGTGTCGTAACCAAGAGTGCAGAAAGGCCCATTGTCGTGCACCAGTTCCGGTTCGAGTCTAGCTCAAAGCAGTGTTTTTGGGTTTTACCACTAGGTACATATGTGCCAAAGCCTCCTCTACCTGCTCGTATCCATACATAGATGTATTGATCAGAAAACTCACAAAATCTCTACAATACCAAAATTCTAGGAAGTTCTTCTATACTAATCCTCAAAGTCTATCTTAGGTCTATGTGCTCTAATCAGAGTTTATCTAAATCTAGCATCCAAGATTTGTACTAAACTTCCTCTGATACCAGCTGTAATGCCCCGACCCCAGTTACCCAGAGATGGTGCATTATTACATAACATTGTCATGATCACAAATGATAAAATCTCGAAAGACTGAATAGTTTAGTTGCCTTGGAAACACTAGATACATTCATAAAGTTTACATTACATCATAAAGTGAAAACTACAACAACATCTTGTCTCCACACTCATATCCCCTTATACTATCCCTACAGGTCATTCTTCAAATACTTCTTCACATCTTGGTAAAAATAAAACATAGAAAGGGGTGAGCTCAAATTCCCAGTAAGGATAACAATATAGAGGAAACTTTCATAAATAAGAATAAACATTTAAGGCAATGTATAACTAAAACATAAGCCTTTTAAACATGAACTTCAATATAATATGGCAATGATAAAATTAAATAATTCCATTTACTTATTCACATGGATATTCTACTAGTCGAATAATCACATGCAATATCAATAACCACTTTCATAATGATGGAATGCATAATGCCATACTATCATAACCACATAGTCAAGGCCTTGTGCCAAGACTACAAATAAGATTTTGTCAAGGCCTTGTGAAAAGACACTAGTTTGTCTCATGAGACCTACCGATGCATCGAGGAGCTATAGTGGGCTCCACCTGTCACTTATTAAGTCCAATGCATTCTTCATATGAACAGGTTTACACATAACATAAACATTCATATTAAAACTAGCAAACGAAATGTCAATAATTTCTCCATAAACCATGAATGGTATAAAAATAACACATACACAGTCAAACATATCACAAAACCTTGAATACAATATGGAAGTTTTTTATCATAATAAATAAACTTCAAATAAGCATAAAATCCATCAAAGGATGTTGACATGCATGAAATCAAAACTATCTGAGAGAAATATCTCTTTCTTGAAATCATTTAAAAGTCACATAATTATAAAAGAAAACATTTACTTTGAAAATATTATTATAATCTTGTAAGGGAAACTTCGATTATTTTATAACGATGGAAAATAGCCGCACCCACCGTATAAGTTAAAAAAGACATTCTTACCTTGATTCTGTTGAAAAGGTTAAAAGGACCTTGTTTGGAAAATGACAGAAAGATTCCTTTATAAACTTCTTATAAAAAGTCAAAAATGGTATAAATTAATTTAACCCATAGTCTGTAAAATAGTAAGAATGATTTTAAATACATTTTTAAGAAACATGGATGTGGATGATAAAGAGATCCCAGTAGATAGTTACATATAAACAACCTCGGATAATGAAGAGATTGTAAAATAAACCCTTACCTTGTACTTTTCCTTGGTTTAGGGTAGGTTAACCTCCTGTATAATGGTGAAATAATTGTTATTAAATTATATAAGAATCATATACAGTAATATGATATTATATATGATCTTTTAACATTGCTTTGTTAGTAATATCTTTTTATTATCGTTGTTTCGGGTGTTAACTGATTCATTTTTCTTTATATCATTTGTTATGTAAGCCGTGTTTGTTATGGATAGGTTGTATATTATTCATATCCAGAATTATATTAAGTCTTTAAACATTATTTTTAACCATCAAATGAAAATTATTCTTGAATGGATACGATGGGGAATGAATCTCATCGCGTTCGTGGAGATGGTAGTACGTACGTACGCACGAGCGACAATATCATTCTTTTGATATTAAAATAATATATAATTGGGTAGTATATAATATATAAAGAATAATTATCATGTTATATTTAGTTTTTACATGAATTAAACATCATTATTATACCCATCTAAATAATAATGTATTGAATAACAATTACACCACGACGTGGAGACGGTAAGTCGTACGTACGCACGTATGGTGACATGTCATTCAAGGGATGGATAGAATACTGAATATGGTTGTACCATATTCATAATAACATTACATTATGTATGAGATACTAGAGTTATTATTTTAGAATGGAAATAACAAATAAATAAGAAGTTGAAGAAGAAAGGAATTTGAAAGAGGGTTGTGAAAACATTACCTCTTCTTCATGTTCTTCCTTTTTATTTGATCAAAAGGGATCCGTAGGTTGGATTTCGGATCAAACTAAGGCCTCTATATTGAATTGGGGGAAGTTGAGAGAATATTTGGGCAGGTTTTGGCCGAGCCAAAAGGCCTTGAATGTGTTAATTAGAGAGAATGGGGAGTTCCCTTTTATAAGAGGGGTGAGGGTCACCTTAGGAAAAGCTAGAAATATTATTTTATAATAAATTCATATTCAGTTTCTAATGGCTCCAAAGTAGATTATTTAAATGTTAAAGTGGGGATGGGTATAAATACTTTCAACCAATATATTTTAGACTAGTTTGGGTCACTATATTAACCTTTTCATTTATATTTAACTCTTAGTTAAATAGTTTGACATTTACCATGTCTCTTTGTATTTTAATATTATATAGTTAATAAACTTACTATATTCCTCCAAGAGACCCCCAAGTGGTCCATTAATGATAAAACTATCATTATATAAGTTATTTGGCTGAACCTTATATTTTTAGGAATAGAATATCAATTAATAATATAATATTTGTTTTAAAAACTCTTTTATGTCAATTTTTAAAATATTGGGTATTTTGTTTTTGATAAATTTATAACAGCATTATTAATTCGAAAGAAATTATATAAACAATCCTAATATGAAATATTAACCTATAAAATTATTGGAATTCATAAAAAGTCTCAAATTACATTTATTTGGGTATTTATAATATCAATTATCTTAATCGTTCATTAATACAGTAGTTACTGCATCATCATTGTGTCATAAATAAATTAAATTATTTAATGTCTAAAAATTATAACTAAAATACCATTATGTAGGAAATATTTTTATATTTCTAATTAATATTTATAATTGAATTTATCTTATGTATAACCCTATATTAAAAAAAATTAGTTATTAAACTTTGATTTTAACTCTTTTAACTCTTCTTTTAATTAAATAATAATAAAAGTCCAAATCTAATCCAAGTGGACCTAAATGATAATATTTTATTCCTAAGGTTGTTTTTGGTCTAGATACACTTGTCCAATAGAATTAGTACATGTGTTAGGGAAATATTAATAACATATTTACCCTTAATTGCCCTATTTACTTTTAACCGTGGTAAATAAAAGTAAAAAGTTACTATTCACCAAAAAATTATTTTTATCTTATTGAACCACATTTTACTCCTTGATATTAATCGTGTCTCTCAAATTTTCGAAATTCCACTCACAGAAGTGGAAAAATTAAGTTTTATGTGAATTTTCAAATTCTCCTAGGAGGTGGGTAAAAGACGGTGAAAAGTTCATAAAATTTTTATATATCTAAAATTATTCTAAACTAACTTCAATGAATTACATTGAACTTATATAGGTATTATGTATCAATTTTGACCTTAATTAAATTTAAATAAAATAAATAATTATTTAAATAAAAATTCGGTTTTAAACTATAACTTAGTGTTTTTTCACTATTCATCAAAAATTGAATGTTTTCAGAAAAATACCAAAAATTCACCCTAAGCTAATTTCGATATTCTGAATCCAAAAATGAAGTCCATTTTGAAAGATAAAATTTTTTAAATTCCAAAAACTGTGTATTACTATTCATAACGTCTAGTTTGATTGGTTTTGGTGTGTGTTAGAACTCGAAGTTGCGTACAACACACGCTACTGTATTATTCAAAGAGAAGTGTATCATGGAATCTTTGGGTGTTACATTGATTCCAAAAAATCATATATATCTCCTAATATATTATAACTTTATCTTTCTCAGGATCCAATAATATTCCTTTATGATAAACAATGTGGCTCTAGAATTTAAATTCTTCAATCTAGAGTTGTTATTTAGATAATTTGGTATAGAAAATATGTTCCTTGAGAGTTCTTAACACAATTTCAATATAATCTTCCAGATCCTACTTTAAATTATAATAGAACAAAACATTAACTAAAAAGACATATAAATTTATTAAAATATTTATAGAATATATGGTTTATAAAATCCATGAAAATCGTATAATAATTCATGATCATAAAGTGAGTCACCTAATATTCATAATTCCCATGCCTTATCCTAAAGGTGGTCTTCAAAATATCTGGCTCCATCACCCTCAATTGGTGATACCCTGACCTTATGTTAATCATGGATAACTACCTCACTCCTCTAAGTTATTAAAATAGAAAATCAATTTTATGTGAATGATACTTATTTTTTAAATTCACCTAGTTGAGATTTTGATAATAAATACAAAGGTGAATACTTTAATCTACCTTATTAGAAAATATAACTAGATCTACCCATTATATCACACTATGGTAGATTAAACCATTTATTTGATGATCTTAAAACTATATTTTTAATTCCTTTAATTCATTAGGATCCATTAAATAAGAATTTATAGAAATTAGAATTATTCTTATAAGCAAGTCAATCAAGAATTCAACTTCTCCCTTAGATATAAATATAAATAAATAGTTAGAAAAAAAATTTATATGTTGACCCACCATTATAGGGAACTTATTTAATATAGTTAAATCTAAATAATCCAGAAGAAAACTTGATAATTTAAATGAGATAATCTTAATATCTTGAATAATTTATCCCACTCTATCCAATTTTGGATCCAAATCACCCTAGAAGACATGACTCTTATCATTAGGTGAGAAGAGTATAATCTTACAATGATTGAAATCGATATAATCCTACATGTTAACCATCCATTCCATTCCCAGGATAATATAATGTATGTCTATTTCCATGATAATAAATTCCCATATAATTTTGGAACCACTAATTATCACATGACCATAAGGGAATTTGAACCCTTGATCCTTATCCTTCCCAAAAAAGTAAGGATATTTATGGTATAAGTCATAAGTTCAACTTGAAAACTGAATTAGATAACTACTTTAGATGATATAAAATAATTATATGAACTTATAGAAAATAAATATCAAATCATAAAGAATTAAACAATCATAATACCTCAAACTTTCATTAGCATAGCCTCCGATTAATCTGGTGTATGCTATATGGTAAATAATTACCCATATTCAGGTTGACATTATGATCTCTCACTAAAATGAAAACCTCTATACATTTGACTCTATGATAGATATGTTTCACTCCTTACCCCACATTTTTTAGAATAGTTATTGGTATCTTTATATGTATCATACTATAATTGAGATCCTTTTAAAGTATTATAACCATCTATACTACCCTAAATAGGATAATTCCTCCAAAATTATGTAAATGGACCAACTAGACACACTGAGGAAAGGATCTTCCTAGAAAATTAAACTTAAAATGTTTAGTATTATTATATTGAAATTATTTCAGTGATACATTCCCTGATGAAGCTAATGATATTATGTTAGACACTTTCTTCACACTTACACTACCTCTCTACCTAAATTCTTCTTATTTCCTCTTATGACTATAAGAAGTACTACAGTTACAAATAGTTGTAATAGAATTCAATCTCATGCCTATCATAACCATGATATCCATATTAATTATCACTAAATTTTTTACAACTTTAGTATATAAAGTCAAGAAAAAAATACCTTTAATCTAATATTAGGCTATAATCCCATCTTGAAGTAATAATTTTTCAAGGAATATTTTTAAGATTAGGTGAAAAGTATACAAACCTAAAAAAGTGAGTGTAATAATTCATAATAGTAAAATTATCCTTCTATATGTCTAAAAACTCCTTATCCTTAGACATATATAAGATATCTAGATAAACTTTATGATTGAATAGGCCCATAAAAACCTTCCAAGTGAGATTCTCATTTAACATAACCTATATAACTGGATCCCACCATTTTCTTCTTGGACCTTATAATATATAATTTGTAAATTCCACCATAGAAGTGTCATGTTCTTGGAGAAAATTAAAAATTATTTTAATAAAATATCTAACCACTCTTCAGTTTCTATATATCTTTGATCACCATGAAAAGAAAATATGTTCTTCTTAGTGAACTCTTGATCATAATCCATAGATCAATATAAACATATATTTTACTCTCATCCCAAAGCCTAGATAATCTAGAAAACCATGTATATAGGGTTTGGATTGATGAGAGGAATAAATCATGGATTGTTTTTTATGATTCTTCAGCACTCATCTATGATACATGTCTTTATAATTTATAGAAAAATGGAACTCATAAAAATGTATCCAAGTATTTTTAGGTAGTATAATTTTAAATAATATCTTGATAAAATAATATCACAACATTATGTAAATCCTATAAAAACACCTCAAATATAATATAAATTTTCATAGAATTTTTAAATACTTAATAAGAAGAATCAAAGGAAAAAAATAATTCTTTTAGATATCGCATTATTTGGATACATGATTCACTTTTCTGTGTATCGAACCATGTTAAAAACTTCAAATGACTAAGTGGGGATAATTATCATGCATAGTCTACAGCTCATGCACAAAGGATATACAACCTATATTTATCCCACATCTTCCACTCCAACACCCAAAATTGATAAAAATAATCTATATAACCATAATTAAAATCATCATAAAAATGAATTACATAAAAAAATAAAGTGAAATTAAAATTAAAAAATATATTAAACCAAATAAAAATTACCTTATGGTCCATTTTTAAACATATTAACCCATATAATTTAACTCAATACCTCAGCCAATACTCCAAAAGGCTTGAAGCACAATCCTGATTACCATATACTAGCACAAGTTTCAATGGTATCAACCATATAAACTTAGGAATGATTTCACCATAACAACATAGAAAAATAATAACTTTGATTTCTATTTGAAATCCAACATGAATTATCCATACTTTAGGCTCTATATGATAAGTATAATCACCCTTTTATTTTAAATAAATCCAAAAAATTTGTAAATAAAAATCCAAAACATAAGAACAAATAAATAAAATTAACATGCATAGCATAATATTTTCCAACATATAACCCATAAATAAACCAAAACATAGATTTTATATACATAGAATCCAAGACATGAGGATAAACCAAAAATGAAATTATATGGATATATGATGTGGCCTCATCCAAAATATGTCTAAAAATAAAAAAAATAATTAAAAAATAGTCCTCTATCTCCTGGGAACACTTATACAACCCCACATGTCACTACCATCATAGCATCATGCATGAATGTCTACATCCCATCGTAAAACTATAGAGATTAATTACCTTTAACTATATACAAAATAATCAAATATATATATAAACAAGTGTTTTTATATAGGGTTCCACCCACAGGTAGCTGGGGTGGCAGGGGTTGGGGTGTAGGGCGTCAATCATGGGGTCGAGTCCCCAGTCCATTTATCTTGTAGTGTGCATGTAACAATAGATCAACCTTTTAAGTGTGCATATATAGGAATAGATTATAAACCTAGTAGGATGCCTCTAAAGATTCTAAACATATCATTTTATAATATAAACCAAAATTTTTAGTTTTAAAATAATAAATAAAAAACTTTTATTTTTTTATAAGATCTTAACAATGATCAAAAAAAGTTTTTTTATTAATCTATTTAAAACTAAATAAGATTTATATATTAATTAAAATACTTACCCCTTTCCAAAAAATACCAAGTCAAAAAGATATTAGTCATTAAAATAACACTCAATCATAATTTTCCAAACCCCTAGGTCCTAAAGGAGGCAATCTATGACTTGACCATTATAGAACCATCCTTTTAGTGTACAATGGGATCCTATGAAACCCTTTCTTATAAACATGATTAACTGGGGTCCTCCCACTATCTAGAGAAGATTTGTAAATAAGGGTATTAAATAGATCATAATCCTATCTAGAATACCACTCATCATTATAGCTATCATTTACCCACCCAAAATTTATCATTAAGTTTTCTAAGAAAAACAGCAATGAACTAAAAACAATTATATAATCATTTAAGTTACTTATAGTAAATCCTATCATATAAATATCCCATTACACATAAATATAAAACCATTAAAAATTTATAAAATTTTATAATAATACACATAAATCTTAGGTACATAACCCCAAGGTGTAATCAAATCAAATTCACTATTTAATATATCCAAAAAAAGGTTAAAATTTAAAAATATATGTTTTAAACTTTTATAACATCTTTATAAATTATTAATTAACAAAAAATATATTTATGGAATCTAAAAAAGGGTATATCCAAAGTGAAAATCATTTAAATTTATGCATAGATACACCAAACATCACATAGAAAAATCTTATAACATAAAAATGAATAATTCCTTTGACAACACAAATATTTATAAAAATAAAGGATAAACTAACACATAAAAAATTAAAAAAATCATTGATATTATAGATAATAAAATTATAATACCCATAAAAATAAATAGGGGGAAGTGTATATAACTACCACTATTTATACAAATCAAACATAATGATGCTTTAATATTTTTTTAAATTAGGCTTTGAAAACGATTCTAAACCACCTAAATTTAAAAACAACCAAATTTAGTGGAACCCTAGTGGGAAAATCAGTCTAATAAAACAAATTGTGGAAATAAAAAGTAATAATAAGTGAGAAAAGAATAAATGAATGAGAGAAGATCCCAAACTATTAAATTTCACCAATAAATCACCAAAAATAAGTATAAAACTAAGAGAGGGAAAAAATGAATAGTTGGATCCTGTTAGAGGAACATAATGGAATAACATTAAGTCTTATTTTTTATTATGAGAGGTTAAACATATTAAATGGGTTTTTATATTTAAAATATTTAATTTTTTAAAATAAATCATGGTATTTTGGAATTATATACTGGACTATGTGATAGTCTCTATAAAGTTCTTTATACTCTTTTTTAGATCACACAGTTCCCCAAGATGGTTTATTGGGTCATGCACTTTACCCATGTAACTTGATAAAACTTCTAAAAATCCAAAAAAAATTGTTTGAATCCCAAAAAATAAAAGAAATAAATAATAAACAAAATAAATATTTTCTAGTGACATCATGGGTGTTAAAACTCTACTCCCTTTAATGTTAAAATTCACTGGTATTTGTGTCATTCAATCAGTCAGACACCTGATGGAGGTTATAGATATTCTAATCATTAGATATTCATTTGAGAATAATGTCCAACAAAAAATTTCATAATGTGTTGAGAAGATAATAATATAGACCAATAGTAGAGGTTGGTGCTAAATTTGGGTATAAAAGTAAATCAAGATGAGTGGGAGACACTTATAGAGACATAATTATTAGATAGACACTTGAGATCACTTACAATAAATCATGAGGACACTTTAAAGTGGACCAATGAACATAAAAATGATAATTTAAGGGGGGAAATATCTTTCCTTACTTTAGTATTTTTTTTCTTAACTAGATAAATATTGATGGATTGTTCTATTGATATGATTTATTAATTTTTGGAAATGATCTTTAGATGAACTATTTAGGAGAACATATTCCTATATACTATATTATTTTGATTTCATTATTTCATACGTGAATCATAAAGGATAAGTATTTATTCTTTTCCTTTTCTTTATTTAATGAAATAATTCAAGTACATGGATTAAGTACTGATTATTGAAGGTTTTATTTAACTTATTTCATTGTTTAAGATATATTTTAACTTAAAAAAATAATATACAGATTGAGTTTGAGTTTACTTGAAGAATAAACTTCATTGAATTATATGAAAATATTATTTCATTATTTACTATTTAATCACTTTGTTTTCATTATTTCTTTGATATTTTATCTCAATAAAGGATACAAATAAAATAATTATAGGTTTTTTAGTCTCATAAAATATAGTAAATAATTCATCTGATTGTTTAAATAATTCATGAATTAATTTTCGATGATGAAGAATAAATTAAATATTACAAAATAATTAAACTTCTCCTACCTCATTTTACTGGTTTTTTCTCTTATATTCTATTGATCATTACTTTTTTATTCCTATTTGTTCATTTATTTTTATACCAAACTTTTTTGTCTTCATTCACTATTGATTGTTGCATCTTCATTACTACTTTTTCTATCATAAAATTTCACATGTGTTCATTCTTGGTTTTTACATATTGATTATTGATAGTTTTATCAAACATATTGCTTTCACTCGGGTCATTTTTTTATAAATACAACTAAAATATACTTCTTCAAGCTACTATATGATTTTTATTTTGTTGATAAATTATATTAAATCATTTTAAAACATATTAATTCCCTATTATTTTATCCCTTATCATAATAGTAGGTATATAGTATAGGTATAAAGTTGATACATTATTACTAAGTTTACTCTTTGAGTAGAAAACCTAAAAAAATTTCTTATTAATCACTAAAATATTAGAAATGTGAAATCAATTGGGCATTTTACTTAGTTTATTAATATTTATATGTTTTATTTTATTATTGGATCTAATATAAACATAATTTATTTAATTAAATGTTATCAATGTGGTTTAATTTTCCAACATAATAAAAATTGTTGTCTTGGAAAGATTTAGTATAGTAGTTTGATCATGATTATTTTTAAAACAGTTATAGATATACATAGTAAATTATAAAAATGGTTATAACCAAGAATATTTAGGTCCCCAAATATATTATTTATTATCCATTTAGACCGAAAAGTATTTAGGTATCAAAAAATCTAGTTTAAATTTATTTTTGGAAAAAAATAATATAAAAAAGAAATAAAAATTGTATATGGGTATTGGTTATTCCAATTATATGTGTAGAGAGTCGTTAAATTTTCATCCACTTTTAAAAAGTCACGGTGAGACTATGACTTTAGGAGATGGTGTTAAAGGAAACATTATTGGTGTTAGTTCTATTAGATATCTAGATATAGTTTTAATTAGAAAATTATTTATGTGGATGGATTAAATCATAATCTCATAAGTATTTATAAACTTTAGAATTATTCTTATAAAGTTTATTTTTTCAATAATTTATGCATTTTTTATAATAATAAAGTTTATAAATTTAAAGAACCTAAAACTAATAATGTTTATAATTTAGCTATTAATTCCTTTTTAAATATAATTTTAGTTTTTTGAATGGTAAAATAAATAGATCTTGGATATAGAATAGGAAACATGGTCATTGTAATCTGTTTTATTTGAGAAATTTATGTAAAAAAAATTCTATTTATAATTTCACTAAGCTTAAATTTTTCAAAAAGAGGTTATTTGATGCATATCATATGTAAAAGAATCATATATACTCATTTAAATATATTTCTAAGGTTATTAATTTTTTTCCATTAAAACTTAACAATATGTATTTGTTTAGAATATCCAAAACAACAAGTCATTGGTAAAAGTATTTGTATTTTTTTGTATTTTTTTTCAATATTTACTTGGATTTACCTTTTAATTTTTATAAGTGAAGAGTATTTTGTTTTTTTTTAATTTCTAAAAGTTAGTTCAAAATTAAAAAAGATTCCAAAAATATTTCTCTAGAAAACGATCTTGGAGAATATTTTCAAAATCATGATTTCATCACTTTTTTGTCTAGTAATGGTATTAAACATAAATTTTATACACATTAGACTCCTTGAAAGAATTGTTATTTTGTTGGGAGAAATAAAATTTCATAAGTAATTACAAGGACCGTGTTATTTGAATATATAATTCTAATTTTTTTTGGAATGAATCTATTAGTATATCATCTTATATCATTAATATAGTTCTATTAAGGCCTATATTAAAGAAAAATTTATGAGTTATGGAATGGAAGAAATTAAAATTTTGGTTACTTTAATTTTTTGACAATAAAGTGTAAATTCTTTATACTAAGTATAATCTTGGTAAATTTGAACTTTAGTATCACACTTATAAATCTTATAGAGTCTTTAATAAAAAAAATTTAAGGATTTTTTCTTGTGAAGTTTAATTAAAGTAATACTTTTTATTACAAGGAAATTTTTATTGATGAACTTAATGATTCTATTGATAAATTGAGATTTTATTTTCTTGTTAATAATTAAATTAAAGTTTTCTAAAATGTTTAAGATGAACTAGATTTTGAAATTTTTAAAACTATAAAACCTAAAATTTTACTCCCTAGACAATCTAGAACCTTTATAGACCATCCCTTAGACATTTTTATAGGTGGTTTCCAAGATGGATAAAATCTTATTGTTTTTCCCAAAAATCAATTAAGTTTTATTTTTTTAGGTAATTTTGTGTCATGTAATGTAAATTAATGACAATACTTTATTATTCATTTATATTGGTTATTTAGAACATGGGAGATAATATTATAATAACCCTCTATAATCTATTTACTACTAGGTCATCCTTTATTGATGATAATCATGTTGGGTAGTGACAATATGCTTAGATTAGCATGAGTAGGTGAAATTATATAGAGATGTAAATAATCACTCATGGGATAAAATATTTTGAGCTTATCTCTATATTTACTTAATTAAAGTACACCATATAGATCATCATATGTGTCATTTGTATTACTTAAGTGGATATTAGATATGTATCCTTTAATTTTATGTTTTCAAAAGGTTCCCAATGTGTATGATATCATACTTCAACACATATCTAAATCTATTGGAAAAAAAATTTCAACATAAGGTTATTAGGTTGGTTACTAACCAAGAGGATGTATTTGATTAACCAATATATGATGTGTCCTCCCATGAGATGGTTTTATGAAATTATGGCTATTAATTGTGTTCTGGATAAGTGTAAGGTCATGATAAGATAATTATAGGTGATATAATTATATATGTTTTGGTCATATTAGGAGATGATAAAATTGGATAAGTTATATGGTATTAACATTGTGCATGTCTCATTCTTAATATCAATGTTAAATAAAAATGAGCATGTGGTAGATTGAGTTACACTAAACCCCTTTGTTATTTGGTTAGTTGTGATGTGTTGATAATTACCACCATTAGATTATTATTATTATTAATAAAATTAATAATAATTATAAACTTTAAAAAATGGACCTTGGGTATTTTCATAATCTGATGTTAATTCGGATGATTTAAGTCAATGTTATTGGTTCATGTATTGAAATTTTAATCCATATGAAAAGTACAAATGAGATTTGTGTTTATCACATAAAACATGATTAATTTAATATATTTTTTTATTAAATAAAATTATTTTTTATTTATAATATAAATAATGATTTATTTTTATTATTTTATTATATAAACTAGAGTAAATAATAAATCTCAAGTGGGGTTAGGGCTTGGATATTATAAAATGGGGATCCAATCACCAAAACATAATAAATATATATAGGGCTACCTTAAGATTCCATTAATTCACATTTAATGGATCATTAATAAACCCCCAAGGTGGTTAATCATCATATCCATACTTTTAGAGGCTATAAAATACTCAAAGACTCTATTAGAGGCTAATTATTTCACCTCTCAATGTGTGTTAATAATTTAGACACTTTTGGAGGCTATTAAATTCTCCAAGAGGTTTCCCTTCAGCTATAAATGTCAAGGATGAGGGGTGAAGAAAATCATTATGTGGTGATCAATTAAATATAGTGTTCGAGTGGTTCTTTAGTTTTCCTCATCTAATATATTCTATAGTTCCTTCTCATTCTCACTTATATTATTTCCCATTGTAGTGGATAACATCACTTAGATATAAGGAGGCTCTCACCAAGTCATCGGTTATTAGTATTATCGATGTAAATCATAGTAGTCTTGAACTAAAAATATCCAACTTTTATCCAATAATATAAAAATATTTAATTATAAAATAAATTAAGTTTTATTTTCTTGTTATATTTTTATATTTTTATTTATTCATAGTGATCTTGGATGAGTTTTCTTTATGATTCCACTCTATTTTAAGTGTTGTTATTATCCCAAAAACCTAGCAGCATGGACTAAAATGAGTGTTAGGGATATTCTTGATTTTTATCCTTTATATCTCAATTATAAACCAAAATCTTATAGAAAATAATTGAATAGTTAAATTGGGAATTTATCTATACAAGGATAGCCAATCAGTTTTTGAGAAATAAGTTTTATGAGTAACATAAGAGACCCTCAAAATATCTTATGATAGGTACTTGGTGAGTTTTTAGGAATAAACATGATGATTAAGGTATGATTACTAGAAATAAATCTAGATTAGTAGACAAGGGTTATAATCAAGGATAGATAATAGATTATGAAGAGACTTTTTGTTGGTGTTTATGCCCAAAATTCATTCAAGTGATGTTGTCTTAGGGACATGTTGTATTAAATAATATATAATAATGGAATTTATTTATCATTCATTTACGTTTTGTGTGTAAAACATGGGTGATGATATGATAACAAACCTTTGAATAAATGTGTTACATTTAATCCATGATTTATTATCATTATGTTAGGTTTTGATGATATGTTAAGATTGGTATGAGTAGATATACACCACATAGATTTTCATATATGATTCATTTTTTTACTTAAGTTAACATTGGATATGGATCATTTTACTTAATTTTTTAAATAGGTTCCCTAATTATGAGGTTTCATACTTCTATACCTATCAAAATTTATTGTATAATTTGTATTAATCAAAGGTAATTGGGTATGACTATAATCAAGTGGAGGGATTTGATTAACTAAGATAGGATGTGTTTTTCCATGTGACAGGTTATGAAACTAAGTCCCTCAATTGAGTTTTGAGTCAGTTCATAGGTATTCCAAGATAATTACATATGGTGTAATTATATAATATTTATTCAACTTGATAATTTAGAAAAATAGATAAACTATATGTGAATGACATTATCCATGTTTTTTTCTTAATATCAATGTCAACGATAGAGGAAAATTTCTAATGGGAATATGTTGGATTAGATCACACAAAACCCCTTTTTAATTTTGGTATATACGATATGTTTTTATATTTATATCTTAGTTTATGATTATGAATTATATTCATGATCATTTATAACTTTAAAAATATATCTTGGGGTCACACATAAGATAATTCTAATTGATATTTTTAG
This sequence comes from Viscum album, assembly GCA_963277665.1. Lineage (NCBI taxonomy): Eukaryota > Viridiplantae > Streptophyta > Magnoliopsida > Santalales > Viscaceae > Viscum > Viscum album. The sequence goes on from OY728146.1 coordinate 533,638,016, forward strand.
ACTAATTTGAATATTTCATGTGTTAAAATGTTTATGTATATTATAAACACAAATAGGATTTGTGTTTTAAACATTTTGAGTATTTAATTAAGTAATTTTTATTTAATTAAATAATTAATTTTGTTTTATAATATAAATAATGGGTTATTTATATTATTAATACATAAGCATGGGGAAATATTAATGTCCAAATGGGATTTTGTCTTGGGATTGATATAATGGGTTTATAAAACCCATAATATTGAGTAAATTCATAATCCCACCTTTAAAATCTATTTAAGAACCTAATTTTCCAGCTTTAACTAATTTTTAGGTTTATTAATGCACCTCCCATGGTAGTTTGGGACTTAAGACACATTTGGTGTCTATTTAATGCTCCAAATAAACTTAGGAGGATATTTATTGAACCTCCTTTGGTATGATACAAACATATATTCTTTGTAAGATATTTAATTCCTCTATTTTGATAAATAGAATGGAGTAGGTATGTTAGGATTAATTTCATTGTGAGAAAGAAAATATGGTGCTTAGAGTCTTCTATATTTCCTTATTTGAGAGAGTTCTCTAGTTTTCCTCAGCTAAGTGGTTTTATGATGTTTATCTCATCTAATATTCCATTATTTTTTCCTTTGGGGTGACTATAATCACTTGTATAATAAGAGGATACCAATAAGGAATTAGTGATTATAATTATTTATAGATACCATAGGATACTTTAATTCATCCATTCATGTTGGATTTAAATATTTCAAACCTTTTAAAAAGGTTTTTGTTTCTTATTGTATAATTTTTTAATTTATTTTTTATACTCTTGTTTGAGTTTTAGAATTGAATTTTTTCTATACTGAGGGTTAGTATCATCATTAATACCTTATAGTGGTATCAAAGTAGTAGTTATAGAGTTAACAAATTCCTAAAAACTTTCATGTATAAACATGTGATGAAGTGTGGCTCTCCACCCTGGATATATATTGTTAATACAAAAAGTTACATAGCCCAATGTTTTTGGATAATAGAGTTCTCACATAGGTTCATATAGATGTTGCATTTAATATGTTCATATGAGGGATATAGTCCCACTACTCCCTACAGTGGTATAATAACCACACTTGATAAATAAAAAATATATAAGCTAAATATTAGAATATTGTATAGTCTAATGATATAATTAAACCGTGTAAAAAACATTTGAAACTCACATGAAACATTGATGGAAGTTTTATTATTTGATCAATCCCATGAAGTATAACTTTAGGTAATGGGTTTCCACTCATACCCTATGTGAAATATCACATGCTCTGATATCTAGTCTATTAGACCCTTTAAGCATGCCAGATCTTATGTTATACTGAAATCAATGTGGAGACATATAATTGTTCTATGTAATGTGTTTAAAGTATTCGATATTTTTGTGTGACATAAATGTAAATAAATTATTTTTGCATGAGATTCATTGAGTATGTATGTGATACATACTATTGAATTAGTATAAATATAATTATATAATGTATATATGTGATATATATAATGTTAAGTGTGATAATAAATATAAAATAATTTATTAAATATCAAATTTTTAGATTCATTCCAATAAGAATAAAAAATTTCAATACCTTGATCGATCAAATATATGGTTCATGCTTATTCAAGTATCAATAATCTATCTTTTTTTGATTAAAATGGGTAATAGTTATCCTTATATGAATTTTGGGTAACACTAGACTAGGTAACTCAATCACATTGGAACCTAAAGGCATAGTGTTGAGAATATTCTTGATATGAATAATGAAAAATATTATTCACTCAATTATCCATTAGATTCATTTGATACACTTAATTGGATTTGTTTACCTAAATATGTGTATCTTAAAATACTAACTTAGATAAGCTAAGACATTTATAAATTTGAATCTTGACCCGTTATATTTATATAGTGAATGATATTATTTTAGTGGGAGTATATTCATTAAAATACCATATTGGATAATAAAATACATGATACTAATAATGACATATATATATATATATTTGTACATATTTATGGAATCAAATAAAAACTCAAATTTTTCATTGAGATCTGTCCTTAAAAAAGAAAAATTTAACTATAAAAATTTCATGTCTTATTGTCATAGTTTTATAAATTTTATAAAATAAGAAAATAAATTTTACATTCTAGATCAACCCACACTATATTAGGACTTTTTTTCAACCTTATAATAGGTTAATGATTTATATAAAAAGTATCAAAAGGGTGCATATGACATAAGATGTCTTGTATATATACCATCATTTCCAAGATTCATAAGTTTTAAAAAGACATGAAATCATTAACTTTTATTGAATTGATTAATAATCAATGAAGGATTAATATTTTTGAAGAATTATACAATATATAGGTCTATTTATTTAACTATAAATCATGGGTATTAGATATAAGACGCACATCACATATTTATGGTAATGTGCAGCTTATAAAAGAATATAGGAAATTGATTAAAGTAGAAGTGTACATATGAGTTGATAATAGAGAAAAAGTTGCTACATTATTTATGGGGATAGTTAATTTACTTCTTCCTCATGTATTTTTATTATTTATTTAATACTTTTATCATATACCATCAACAAATATAAATTTTATTTATGTATCTTTCCTAGATAAGCTCGGATTTTCATTTTTAATAAGGAGAAACTATTGTTCTATTTATATGATTAAAATTTATTATGGTTCTAATAACATGTTTAATGTAATATATATATTATATTCCGACAATCCCATATATACTATAAATGGAAAAAAGGTTAAAATTAATGATTTTAATTCCACTTATCTTTAGCATTGTCACCTATGTCGTATAAATAAGAATTGTATCCAGAAAATCTATGATGATAGATTATTGGATTAATATTATTATAAATCATTTGATATATTTAAGTTTTATTTATTAGGTAAAATAAAAAAAATCACCATTTAATGGTAAATAGCAACAAAATAATTATTTATTAGTACTCATACATACTGAATTATGTGTTTTTATAAGTAAAGTACCTCAAGGTAGATTTTAGTACTTAGTTTCATTTACTTATGACTTCAGTATTATGGTTATGTGTATCTTTTGAAACAAAAGTATAAATACTTTGAAATTCTAAAGTGTTCAAAAATAAAGTGCAGAATCAACCTGGATAAAGTATTAAAACACTTTGATTTTTTCAAGGTAGAGAATATTTGAGTCAATAATTTCATGATTATCAAGGATATTGTGGTATAGTAACACAAATCACACCACTTAATACACCACTATTAAATTATTTATCTAATATTTTAAATAAAACTATATTAGAAATGGTTTAGTCAATGATGATTCACATAGACCTTCATATATCCTTTTGGGTTTATTCTCTAGAAACTACTTCATTTACACTAAACTGTGTTTCATAAAAGGTTATTCAAAAGATACCACATGATATGTAGACTATAAAGAATCCAAATTTTTATTTTATGAATATTTGTGGTTGTGAGTCATATGTAAAATGTATTTCCTCGATTAAACTTGAACCCAAATTAGATAAATTTCTATGTTTTTATTATCCTAAAGAGATAGTGAGTTGTTTTTCTATAATCCATCAAACCACAAAGTGTTTGTTACTAAACATACTTTTTTTCTAGAAAGGGAATTTATTTCCAAAATAATTCATGGGAATGAATTTAAACTTGATAAAGTTAAATATCAATAAAATGATATTAATCATGTGATTGATGATTTGGAAACACAAAGGGTTTTGGAAAATGGACCAACTCATTAACATAAAAACTATGAAAGTATAATTGATTTTGTAAGAACTTTAAAGATATGGATTTATTATTTCTAATGAAAGTGGTGTAATAGTAATAAAATATTATACAACATCTTTACAATAGACCATCAAAATTTCTAACTCTAATAAATGGTTAAAATAAATGGAATCTAACTAGAATCCATGTACACTAATCAGGTTTGGAACCAAGTATATCCACTTGAAGGGGTAAAACCCATTAGGTTCAAGTGGGTATTTCATAAGAAGAATTTCATATATGGTAGAGTTTCTATTTAAAATTTTTACTTTGTAGCTAAAGGTTTTAATTAAATTTATAGTATTTAATATAAAGAAACCATTTTTGTATTGGATATAATTAAACCCATTTAAATTATTTTACCTATATAAGAATATTATGATTATAATATATATCAAATAGATATAAAAACAACATTTCTTTATGGGAGTTTTGTCAAGGATGTACATATGATACAACATGATTTTTTTTATCCAATAAATTATGCTAATAATTATAAGCTACAATGATCCATTTATGTTTTAAATCAAGATTATTAGTGTTATAATATTCATTTTAATGAATCTATCAAAGAGTTTTACTTTATAAAAAATGAAGATAAAACTTGTGTATATAAGTGAGTTAGTAGGATCATGATTTTTTTCTAGTTTTATATACTGATGACATAATTCTCATTTTTAATGGCATCCCAATGTTATAATCTAAAAAAAATTGGTGAGTTATTTCTTCTCAATAAAGGATATTGGTAAATCATCATATATACTAGGTATGAATATCTATAGAGATGGATATAAATGAATGATTTTCCATTTTAAAAATGTCTTCATTGGTAAAGTTTTAAAAAGGTTTAATATAGAATACTCTAAAAATGGTTCTTTACTAATATTTCATGGAAATATTCTTTTGATGACACGGTGTACCTCAATATTTAAATAACAAGAACTTCTGAGAAAGATTCTTTTTTGTTAGATCAATCATGTATGTTATATTTTATACTAATTCAGATGAATATTATGCATTATGTATGATGAGTATATATCAACCAAATCCTATTGAAATTCATTGGGTATCCATAGAGAATATCTTTAAGTACTTGAGAAGAACTAAGGATATATTTTTAGTATTTAGTGGTGAATAAGAGCTCATTGTAAAGGGTTATATTGATTCTATTTTTCTAAACTAACAAAGGTGGACTTAGATATCAGTCAAAATTTATGATTTTCTTGAATGGTGGAGATGTAAGATATATAAGTTCTAAGAAACATATTGTTTTTTATTCAATAATAGAAGATAAATATATCACATCATCTGATATAGATAAAGAATATGTTTGGGTAAAGAATTTAAATAATGAAAAGGGTTTTTCTAAGTATCATACATCCAATTGAACTCTACTGTGATAATTGTAGAGATTTTGTAAAATCTAAAAGACCTAGGTCACACAAATGATAAAAAAAATATTATTGATGCAAAGTGGTTTTGAGATATTTGGAAGAAGCTGAAGGTTTTAAGAAGAATTTGGTTATGACATTAAAAGGTTTTCTTAAATGATGTCTTTTTTTGACAAAACAAAAATCACTTCAAATTTTTTCATTCATTATAAAAGTGATCAGATGGAGTTTCTATCAAACTAAATCTAACATATGGATTCTAATGAATTAATGTAATTATATGGAGTCAAGTATTGAAGGTTTATCCAATTATGCTCACGACTTATATCAAATAGAGATGTTCGATAAATAAAATCAAGAGATTATTTTCTATTCCTAAAGTATCAAACATTATGATTACTAAAAAATATCATGAAACCTTGAGTACAATGGGGGATATTGAGGGTCGACAATAAAAAGTTTGTGATATTAAGTATTATAGAGTACATTGGACTGATATTATTGAATAAATGTTCTACTATGAAAATGTCAAGATGTGAAGTAATAAAGTTTCATGATTCAAATTTCAAGGTTTATGAAGTCATGGAGTTTTGGTAGTACAAAGTGTCATAAGATTAACATTTTTTAATTCTTTTTATCAAATGAATTTTAAAGATGTTTTGAATAGAGGTCTCTAGACATTATCATTGGACAAATGCTATCGTATGGACTTTTACAAAGTCATCGAGTTGAGTTCATTGAGTAGAAGGTTATAGGTAGGTTCATCGTATGGGAAAACTCAAAGTCATCGGGTAAATTTCACTAGAAATTTTTTTCAAAGTGACTTAAAAAGAGGAAAAGGTTGTGAGTTCACTAAATAAACATTTGTAGGGTTATCAAATTAAGTTATCAAATTAAGTTCATCAATCAAAGGTTTTTAAGAAAAGGTAATGGAAAAATATTTTTGAATCATGTAATAGTATATATAAAGTGTCTTGTGAAATATTTCTAAATTATTTCTATGAAGTTGTGAAGGAGCACTGAATAAAATTTCCCTGGATGAAATAAAAGTTATGAAGTTTTACTCGACGAAAGAAGTGATATGAAATTTCAACAGATAGAAGAGGTGATTTGAATTTTTATTATATGAAAGGTTTAAATAGATTTAATTTTTTTTTGTAAATTCATTAAATGAAACAATGTTGAACTGATCATTCAAGATTTCAAAAATCACAAAGGAAGGATTGTGATTCTAATAAATTTTAAAGGAAGTTCAATGATGAATGTTTTCACGAAGATGTAAATAAATTTACAATATTTCAAGAAGTTAAAATGTGTTAAAACATTTTAAGTTTTTAGTGGTATTCCCAAAATATGATTGGGAAAATTTGAATTTGAATTTTTATATTTCTGTGCATTTCAGAGGATGAGTGACTATATAAAGTGGTGAAGTAATTACACGAAGTAACATTTTTGTTATGCATAAGAGAGTGATATTTTTAGAGGTTTTATGATGAAATATTCCAACCAAGGAATATCTTGGTTAAGGAAGATATATTTTTTATATTTTTACAATATTTCAGTATTGTATGAATAGTGTGTAAAGGTATCAAATGAATAGGGTGAAAAGGTATTAGATAAAGTGTGTGGAGGTATTGAAAAACTATTTTGGATTTTTGGTCATATGAATATGGGGTTTAGTTGATATTATTTTAAGTAGTACCATATAAAGTTTCATATCATTAGGTATTGGAAAAAAGGTGTGAAGAGTTGATCAGATGAAAAAAAATTAGATCAAATTTCATCGGACTGATGATATAGAACAGAAAAGGGGCTTAATAGAAAGCTTCAAACAAAAGTCCTAGAATAAGTTCAAGTAGCAATAAATAAATTTGAAGAAGGGAATGTGTAAATAATGTTTAATCTACATAGTTAAAATGTATTAAATCTTTTTGGTGAAGGTTCTTGTGATTATTAAAAAACATTGCTATATATTTTATATATGTGACGATCACATGTATTGTTAATTGAATATATTCCTATGCAAGTGAAAGTGTATTCACTACTTACTATAACCAAAAAAATAATTATTTTCTAGTGGTTTATGTGGTCTTGGATTACTTCTAAATCATTCTAATCACCAGGTACTCTTATTGAGGATTGAACCTTGTAAATATTTAGGTTCCTATGGTTATGCTTGTTTAATTTTTTTCAACAGATACTTTTCTCTCTAACTAGAGACAAATGTTGTTTCTTAAGTATGAAAACATGAAAAGAGAAGATCATGGATTCACTCATGCCCATCTCAATGATCACATAGATCTTTATTGTTCATTTTAAGTGATATCATAGGTAAAGTTTCCTTCATTCAATCTTTGTTGAATTTTGAAGAAAGGAATGCCACCATGAATGTTCAAAAATCTGTCAACGGTAAGGGGATTATTGTCTTTTTTCAAAAAACTATCATGTATAGAAGGATATAATGTTGCCTTATACTATTCCATTTGATATTATTTATTTTAATATACTATAGATAGTTTCTCTCCTCATACTAAGGGTGTTGTCTTAATTTCTATAGATAAGAAGAATTTGGAGAATGATGGGAGATCTAGGAATGTTATACTTTATTCACTCTCTAAAAGTAAATTTATAAGATTTAATGGTATTGAAATATCTAAATGCATCTAGTATAAGTTTAAGAACATTTATAAAGGAAATATGGAAGTGAATAAATAAAAGTTACAAATCTAGAGATTGAAGTATAAAGATATTAAATGGGAAATGATGAATCTATTAGTAAATTATTTACAAGAGTTAAGATAATTGTAAGTAACAAATTATTTCTTAGTGAGAATTTAGAATATTCGGCTATTGTTGAAAATATTGTAATAATTATTTTAGAAAATTTTGATTCTAAGGTATCATTTTTAGAAGATAGATATATTGAAACTCTATCTTTGGATGATCTATATAGAATTCCGATCACATAAAAAATTTGAAGATAAAATGTTATGAAGTACAATGAAATTTTGATCAATAAATTTCTTTTAAAGTTCCAAATAAAATAAAATATAAGAAATTTCTTGAGGAAAAAGTCAGTAAATATAAAACATAAGATGAGGTATGTAAAAAATTGATCAATTTATGTATTTTTTTTCTAAAAAGGTGAAAATATGTATAGGTAAGTACAAATATGAGTTAACACATAATTTCTTTGGCTATGAATCCATTAGAAATCTTATTGAAAACTATCCAAGACTGAAATAATAAGAATATAGTGATGAATAGGACATAAATTTAAGAATATCTCAGAAGAATAAGGTAGAAAAATCAAAGTCTTTTTCAAAAGGAAAGGATAATAAGTTATCTAAATAAACAAACAGAAACTTCCTATCCAAATATGAAGAAGATAATGATAGCGAAGTTGAAGTTGAAAACTCTAGTGATGGTGCTGCTAAAAATTACATATTGCAAAATTGAATAATGAAAATTTCTCAAATGATGAAACCATTGGCTCTGAAGAAGAGGAGGATACTCAAATATATCATATTATATTAAAATATAATTTAAATAATGTCTTACAAATATTGTTATAATTCAAAAGTAAAACAATAATTTGAAGAAAAAATATATTGCATCAAACAATCAAGAATATCTTCTTGAATAAAAATCTAAGTTGATAAAATAGATTGATGATATGAATAATTTACTTAATTAAGATAAAAACTTCAGCATCAAGCTTGAAGAAAATATGAAGGTTAAGAATAATGAATTTGATCTTTTTCAACAAAGTCTTACTGAAGTTAAGTACGAAATAAAAAAATCCAAAATGCGATTTTGAAATATGGTGAAAGTTATAACAAATTTAAACCTTATAAGGATATAAAAAAAATTATACTTGGAGGTTAACAACAAATTTTAATATGTATCGAAGAAAAATCAAGTCAAGAATACTATTTATATATCCAAAACAAGCAGAGTTGAAAAACATGAAATTTATAAGGTTTCAAAGTATGAACCAAAAGATAATACAAATATATATTTTATTAAGTATGAGAATTAATATAAGTTTAAGAATAATATTTTTGAAGTCTACCAAAAATTTGGTGCACAAAAAAGTGTCAAGGTGGATAGTAATATCGATGATGAAAAGAAGGTACACAATTCTGGATAGTTACAAAGGAAAAGGTGCTTTCTATGGTTACTACTGGTTTTATGGAGGATTTGGGCATATGGATAAAATATTTTGGTTCAATAACCAACACTATAATGAATCTGGGATAAACTATAGGTAGAGTTTTAGGGGGGGTTACCCCACCCAAAGAATACAACATGAGAAAGTTAGTTTGAATATTTAAAATAGATTAAAACCCTTGGAAAATATCTATGAAATATGTGATCAGCCTAGAAATCTTATTAAAGGTTGCATTTTTATGTTACTATTACAAAAAAGTGTATATAAAAAATCTAAAAATCTATATGTGAAGGAAGAAAAGGTGAAGGAGAATGCCACTGTTTTTGAAACTGCTCTCAAAATTCTTAAAGTAGAATGATCTTGGATACTTTATAGTGGTAGTTTTTCACATATTATTAGATATTTAAAGTTGATAAATAATTTTAAATATTTAAAAGAAATTATATTTACTTTTTTAAATGATGAGTCCCTTAGAATCAAAGGCATTGTATTTTCTATCATTAGTGAGGAAAAGCTAAAATCCAAAAGATCCTTATTTTTTTAATGGACTAAAACATAAATTTTTAAGTGTTTCATAACTTTGTGATGAAATAAATTAAGTTGTTTTTAAAATGGATTGAATATGTTAAAGTTTTTACAATATGGAAATGAACCAAGAGAAACTTGTTTCAAGTTAGTGATGCACAAAGTTTATGCTCTCTAAGAATGATGGAAGAAAATTAGTTATGGGATAAGAGGTTAAGGAATATGTGTTAAATAATATGATCAGTTTGATAAAGAGATAAATAAATTGTGATATTACTAGTGTGAAAATAAGAATATATTATTATTTATCCATATTCAATAATGGGAATATTACAAACTCAATATATAAGAAATCTTAGAAACATTCAACTCGTCCCTTTGAGCTAATACATTATGATATATATGGGCCCATGAGAAAAAAAAATAAAAAAATGGAGATAAGTAATTTATTTCTATTATTTATTACTTTAATTTTATTACATGTATTATGTTTTGGAAACATAAATCAGAGGTTCTCAAAATGATTAATAGTTTTAGGATAAGTACAGAAAACGAATGTAGATATTTTGTGAAGAATATTCAAACTAATAATTGTTTCAAATGCACAAATATAAATTTTATATATTAGAATCAAAATTATAGAATTAATTTTGAATTAAATTCAACAAAAACACCACATTATAATGGTGTTGTTTAAATAAGAAATATAATTTTTTGGAGATGGGATAAAATATCTTAATTGAACATGATTCTTCTCGATTATTTTTTAGGAAAAATATTGGAGTGGTAGTACATACTAAAAATTCATGTTTTAATAGAAAAAATTCTTATATGACTCCTCATGATATGTATTACAAAGAAACTCTAAGTTTAAAATACCTAGGTGTGTTTTCTAGTCCCTGTTTTATCAAATTCAAAGTTAAAAAACTTGGGAAGTATGATCAAAGAGGTGTTGAGGTAATATTTCTTGGCTACCCTCATACTGGTATAGGATACAGGTGCTACAATAAAAAAACATGAAATATTTTTTACACTTCATATATGAAAGTGATGAAATATTTTGATAGAAATTTTTCACAGTCAACTAAAGATATAGAAGAAAGTGAAGATGAAGTTTTTATTTTAAAAAAACCTAACAAAGTTTTTAAGAGAGGTAAAGATGTAGTAGTTGATCAAGATGAAGATTATGACTCAGTTATTTTAATTTATGATGGAAAATCTCATTAATATCATCCTATACTAAGGAAAAAAGTGTAATTATAAAACAAAATTGGAGATAAATGACCACTGGTTCAAACTAGAAAAACATTGAGGTTAGTTTCACATTCTTTTAATCCAAGTGATATTGATAAATCTTTGTAGCATCAAGAGTAGATTGATTCCATGAATGAAGAGTTGGATTAGATTAAAAAGAATGATACATGATAAATTATACCCAAACCATAAGATAAAAATTTAATTGGTACAAAGTTTGTTTTCTGTAACAAGTTGAATGATAAAGGTGGGGTCATCAGAAATAAATCACGACTGGTTTGTAAATGTGACTCTCAGGTTGAAGGCAGGGATTTTGATGAGAAATATTTCTTGTAGTGAGACTTAAAACTATTGGAATCTTTTTTTATATTGTTATACAATGAAATTAAATGATATTTAAAATGAATAACAAGTTGTATTTTCTTAATTGGTAGCTGGAAGAATAATTTTATATAAAGAAACCAAGGGGTTTTTTATTTGTTAAAGAATAAAATTATGTTTTCAAGATAAATAAATATTTGTATAGATTAAAACAATCTCCAAAATCATGTTACTCAAATACAGATAATTTTTTGAAGAAGTTAGAATTTAGAAAAGGAAGAGTTGATAGAAACCTCAACATAACAGAAAATCACGTGGATTCCCTCGTTATGATTTTTTATATTGATGATATCATACTCACAAGTAATGATGAAGAAATGTGTAAAAATTTTGTTTAGTAAATAAAGAAATTATTTTAAATGATCATGCTAAAAGAAATTAAATAATTTCTTGGATTAAAAATATCTCAAAAGAATAAGTATATTTACCTATCTTAGGAGGATTATTTTAAGGAACTTCTTAATAATTTTAGTATGGAAGATTAAACCTTGGTTTCGATACCCAATTTAGTGTGAAGGATTTTTTCAAAATATGGGAAAGGAAATGAAGTTGATCTAAAATAATTTAAAATATTTATTAGAATCCTATTATATCTAATGGCCTCAAGGAAAGATATAGTGTATGTTGTTACATTGTTTTTTGGGTATTAAATTTCACCAAAGGAATATCATCTCATGGCTGGAAAAATAATTCTAAAATATATCAAAGGCATAATTGATTTGAAAATAAAATATGATATATCAATAAATATTAATCTATTTGGTTACACAGATGTATATTGGGTAGGTTCTATTGATTATATAAGATCCGCATCATGTGGAGTCTTTGTATTGGGATAAAGGTGTCTAAGTTGGCATATAATGAAGAAAAATTAAAGAAATATCAACACTAAAAAAGAAAAATATGTAGCTTCCAATAAATCTATAATGCAACTAATTTGGATGAATACATGGATGGGATATATTTTTGTTGATGTTATGATTCCCCTTCTCTTGGGTTGTGATAATCAAGGTGATATAAATCTCACTAATAATCCAATACAATATTCTTATTCTAACCACATTGATATTAAAGATCACTTCATAAAATATCATATAGAAAGAAATGATCTAAATCGGGAGTTTCTTCTGGTAATGCATCAAGTTGTTAATATTTTCACTAAACCATTTCCAAATAAAAAAATTAAAACTAAGGTTGATCATGGGTGTGCAGCCACACTCTCTTCAAGGATAAAGTGCATGAAATATATCCCTTATCTCATCTTCACATTAGATAGTGTTTTAAAAGGGGGAAAATATGTAACACAAATATATAAATTGGTATGTTCTTTAGATATTATGGAAGAGAATATATTTAGGGGGTTTTAAAAGGGGTAAGTTGTAATTTCATCATGTGTAAACTATTTTAATAGTTTGTTGAAGTGGATGTAGGAAGTTGTTTCTTACATGTCTAAGTTTTTTTTTTATGATTAATGCTCAAGTTAAAATAATAAGTTTAAAAAAATAATAAATGTTTATTAAATAGCTACTTTATGGACTACATCATATTTTTGTTCAATGATTATTTTTTCTTACATCGGTTTTGCTCATTTAGGATTATAATTATTGTATAATTGATCCATTTATCTTATTATAAAGTTTCATTGATTTATGTTTCTTATTTTCTAATAAAATACAAAGGGGAATATTTTTTAGGCCAAGTGGGTTTGAAATGTTTTGAAGAAGTCATAGGTGTTAATAAGAATATTTTTATGAAGGAAGAAGGTTTAATTAAGTGTTTTATTTTATTGGGAAAACCTAAATCAATTAACATTGTTTCCTTCCTTGCAAAAGTTATTGGACTAAGTGTATTTTAGACCAAGTCTAAAAGAAATATTCTAGTTAATTAATATAATCGGATAGATCGAGGTAATGAAGGTCTATCCAATTATGCTCACAAGTTCTATCAGATAAAGGTTTTAAATAAAGAAAAATAGAAAATGATTGGTTGTTCTTAAAGTATCAAATATCATGATTATTGAATGTTCTCTTGATCCAAGATTGAGTAAAAAGGGAGATATTAAGGATTGGTTGTACAAATTTTTTTCTACAATCTATTATAGAGTACACTCAAATAATGTTATCAGAAAAATGTGTGGATGTAAAAAAGTTTAATATGTGAAGTAATAAAGTTTCATGATTCAAATTTCATGTTTTATGAATATATGGAGTTTTTATTAAAAAAATTGTCATCGGATAAACATTTTTGAAGTTTTTTAATAAGATGAAGCTTGAATAACTTTTGAATAGAGGTATCCAAACAATGTCATTGGAAAAATCCCATCGAATGAAATTTTTCAAATTCATTAGTTGAGTTAATTATATAGAAGGTTATGTGTAGTTTCATAGAATGAGGAAACTCAAAGTAATCAAATTTAGTTTACCAGAAAAAACTTTTGAAAAGTGCATTGAATAGAGGAATGGTTGTGACTCCACCAAATGAAAATTTTCTTAGTTATTGGATAAAGTTTTAGAATTAATTTAATCAATTAGAGTTTTCCATCAAATAGAAATAGATGAAGGTTTTAGAAACATCTCATTGGACATAGTAAGTTTCTTTTTAAATCTTTTCAAATTGTTTCTATGAAGTTGTGAAGGATTGTTATATAAATTTTCAATAAACAGAATAATTTCTATGAATTTTCACTAGATATAATAAGTGTTATGAATTTTCATCATTTGAAAGAGGTGTTTTGAAGTTATAATAGTTTAAAGGTTTGAATATATTTATAAAGTTTTCTTAAAGTCATTAAATGTGATGATTTTGTTCTCGTCATTTGGTGTTTCAACAATCTTGAAGGAACAATCATGATTCTAACTAAGTTTTATGGATGTTCTAAAATTAATGTTATCTACAAGATGTAAGTAAAGTTACTAACTTTCATAAAGTTCTATGGTGTTCAATATTTGATAGTTTAAAAAAAATATTTCCAAAATATGATCGGGAAAGTTATAATTTGAATTTTTAAATGTTTGTACTTTCTAGTGGGTTAGTGCCTATATAAAGGGGTGAAGTCATCATATGTAGTAACATAGTTTTTATGCATAGAAAAGAATAAGTACTAGAGTTTTTGTGGTTCTAGTTTCTAACTAATGAATATCTTGGTTTAGTAATAGATACTGGTTATAATTTTCCAATATTTTGGTATCATATTAATAGTGTGTAAGGGTATCAATAGAATAGGGTGAAGAGGTATCATGTGAATAGTGAGAAGAGGAATCAGATAAAAAGTGTGTAGAATTTATCATATGAAAAAGGGTTTAAATTGTTATTAGTTTAAGTAGTACCAGATATAGTTTTCTATCATTTGATATCAGACAAATAGTGTGAAGAGGTGATCAGATAAATAGGGCATCAGACCAAGTTTCATCAGACTGGAGGTATTGGAGCAGAAGGGATCATATGGATAGTTTCATACGAAAGTCTTAGAAAAAGTTGTTTCTAATTTTGTGAAAAAGTTTGAAGAGAAATAATAAATTTACATAATAGAATGTTCAATGAAATTTCATGTAGCAGAATGATAATATATAAAATATTTTTGGTGAATGTTTTATGATTGTTAAAAAACATTGTTACATGTTTTATCTATGTGAGGATCACATGTACTATCGATTGACTATTGTGATATGAAAGTTAAAGGATATTCCCTAATTACTATAACCACCAAGAGGATTATTTTCTAGTGTTTTGTGTGGTATTATATTACTTACAACCCATTCAAAGGACTAGATACTCGTATTGAGTAGTGAACCTTGTAAATACTTGTGTTCCTTTGGTTGTGCATGGTTGATTGTTTTCCAGTAGAGTATCTTCTCACTGCCCAGAGGAGAAAGTTGTTTCTTAAGTAAGAAAACATAAAAATTGAAGATTATTGATTCACCCCTCCCCCTATCAATGATCACACAGATATTTATTGGTCCTTACACATATTCTTTATTGATTTAATCTTATTAAATATATAATTCACAGAGGCAATATTAAGATGGGTCAAGTTCCAACAGAGGATAATATTTCAGATCCACAAAAAACCCTTTCACAAAAAAATCATGAAATTCAAACCAGATCTCTTGGTATTATATATATGGTGGGATAAATTTAGTGAAATTGGGAGATTATTAGTGTTTATTCCCTAAATTTAATCAAGTGTTACTAGATTAGGCACATTTCATATTATACAATGTATATTAATAGAATTTCTTTATCATTCATTTATGCTTATTGATTAGAACATGGGAGATAATATGATAACAACCCCGTGGGATATATGTATTACTAGGTTATCCCATATTGATTATCATCATATTGGTTTGTGAGGATATATTAAAATAAATATGAGTATAACTGCTTGAATATATATACAATCAATCACTCATTGGATATAGGTTTGTGAACTTGTATTTGGATTAACTTGATTAAAGTACACCACATGGATTATAATATGTTTCATTGGTTCTAATTAAGTGAACATTAGCAATGTATCCTTTACTTGAGGTTTTCAAATAGGTTCTATACTTGTGAGGCTTCATACTCTTATACCTATCTAAATTCATTTTAGAATTTAGATTAATAGAATATAATTGGAACAGAATCTAATCAAGAAATGGGATTTCATTAACCAATATAGGATGTGTCCACCCATATAAAAATTTATGAAATCAAGTCTCTCAATTGATTTTTTATAATGTAATACCCCATTTTGGTTCATTTTGTTTTGAGAAATAGTTTTCATTTTTAGATTGTGGATGGTTCATTTTGAGAATCGGGACTTGGACTTGAGTTTTTAGCATTTGAACATCCAAAAATTGTGTTATTAGATGGGGTTTGAGGTTTTTTAGACACCTATGGTGTTTAGGTGAGCATCATATGAAATATAGGTGGTTGAACTACTATAAGGCATTAGTTTTAGGTCATTCAATCCATAAATCATAGCTTCACAACATGAAAATTTAGTAGTGTGGAAAACCCCCTTACTTAGGTGGTTCACAGTGTGAACCATGGGTTCATGTCGTAAAAGTTGTTTGGGACCTTTTTAAAAAGGGGGTTTGGTCTCTTTTGTTCTTTATAGAGGCTCTCATATAGGAGATTCGAATAGCCAACTCTCCCCTACCTTTGATCCCCCTTTAGGGGGAATGGTTTTTGTTAGATTTGGGGGGGGTATTTCAAAAAAATATCCCCCTTCATAGTCCATTATTTTGGTTTCCATTCACTCAACATAATTTTAGTCTAGTTTTCATAGGGTTCTTGTGTTGATTCCACCAGATCATGGTTGAATTGACCAAGATCTGTGGGGATTTTTTTTCATCTTGTGTAGATGACATATTGAGAGAGCATCTACATATCATTGAAATCTATTTAAGAAAACTTAAATCACCAATGATTTTTCTTATTTTTTTTAGTGTTTTTGGGAGAAATTAGTGATTATAATGAGTGTTTAATTTTTGTATTTTGTGTGGCATAGGTTCTAGTGTGTTTTGGGAGTGTAGTGGATCCTATTGACTATGGTTTCGGGGATTATAATATGTCAAGTGAGTTTTTAGGAATTTATGCTTATTTAAATTAAATGTAATAATTAAATTTAATTAGTTATAATTAGTTCTTATTGTCATATGGAATGAAACAAGTTCCAGAGAGCATGGATATTGATTTTTTGGCTTGGATGAGCCTCGATTAAGCTCAATGAGGGGTTAACATTGGTATTGAGGTAGGTAGACCCTATGATAAAAAATCATATGCATAACTATTTACAAGAATGAATGTGATTATGATTACATGGGTTTTGGAATAGTTTGTAGGGACTAAGGGTTCCCTAAGTTAACGGAGTAAGAGATAATTCAACCTTGTATGCATTGTGTAAGTTCACTTTAGATTATGGATTAATCGATAATTCCCAACAACTATGTTGAAAGGGGGTGTGGGTTTTAATTGAGCTGAAGAGTGACCACTAGGAGGCCCTGGGATATGAGATGAAACTCAAGATATCATAGGTTGGGTTCTTATAGATAGTGGGAAGGCATGAGATTGTTGGGGATGAGTGATTATAGGTGAACAGACGTAGGTCTCATGGGTAATTGGGAACTTCATCCAAAGGTTAGAGGCTTGTCTTGATGTTTTCTTCGGGAGAAATTATTCATTTAGGTGTTTTCATTGGAATACCAAGGGGTTTTTTGTTGGGATTTAGACCCCTCCTATTAGGTAAGAGTGTGATGAATTGGTAAAGTCCTTGGGTAGTAGGACCAATAGTGATGAGGGGATTAGTGAGATTCGACCAAACCTTGTGGTTTGGGTCAGAGGATCCTTTGGGTTGTGGTGTCACTGTAGGATGATAGTCTTGCTATGGTATCGATGAGCAGAGGTTGTGAAAAGTCTAGTAGTAGTGGGAACAATGAAATATAAGTTGAGATGTCTTTTTATGATGGGATAGATATCTAGAAAATAGCACCATGAGATCATCCAGTGAGCTGTGTGATGGCCTATGGGCCCTTATTGTATTACATGTGCCTATTAGACCTCCCTAGAGACTATGGGGATGGTTCAGTGTGATTGGGGATCTTTAGAGTTTGTGGGTATGGTTTAATGTGGTTGGAGATCCCCATATCCCATGGGTATGGGTTAGTATGATGGGACCTCCCCATAGTCTACTAGATTGGTAGTGTGATTTTAACTTCCTCAGAGTCTGTGGGGATGGTTTGATATTATGATCATTCCCTGATGATAGTATTAGGTCAAGAATCTCTCCAGATGTGGCTTGTGTTGGTGTGTATGAATTGGACCATTCCTTATATAGGCTTAGGTTAAGAACCACCCTAGGGGTTGGGTTTTGGTATAATGAGAGACGAGACTGATGCGCCTCCCTCGAGTGAAAAGTGATGGATCGAGGCTTATGGATGTATGACCATGAATAGTTTTTTTTTGGGTATTGGGTCAATGTTTTAGACCTATCCCTACCCTAATTCTTCATTTATTGTCTAGGAATTAATATAATAGTATGAGGAAACCATTAGATTATGGAATGGCACTAAAGCAGATATAGTTAGGGTTGGGGTGGCTAGGTTAACACCCGATATCCTGATGAGTGTGTGTACCTCATTGAGTTTCATGGTGGTATGGTTATCACACGATGACTCTATGAGTATGTTTATTTATTAATTTATTTCCATCATGCACACACAGTCATGTGACGGTGTATATTTTGAGTTCTTGGTGAGACCCTGTTGAGTTATATGATCACACATTGCATGTGAATCTCAATTCATGTATATACCTTATGTCTGCATTTCAAGGCAAGGCACGAGTTATGAATAGGATCAATTAGAAGAAGCTCAATGGGTATCAGGGTTTGGGAATGGGAATAAGGATAGTATCAGGGTCAGTGTGCATGTGTTGTATTTTGGTATGTTTTGAATTTGGCATCATCCTGGTGGGTGATTGATGTATAAATGTCTTGTATGATAGCATCATGTATGTAATTATATATGTTTATTTATCTTTCATACAATGATGTATATGATTCTTGGTTATTTTCCATTGTTTTTATGACTCTCATTTGATGGGATAGTCTCCCAATTGTATAGATTAGTCCCTCACCACTAGTTGAAATCCTCTGTAATATGAGGAGGAGTGCTTGAGATCACATAGAATCCTCAAACCGGGAATAGCTGAGTGTCCTGGTGTGAGGCATCATAAAGTGTTATCAGAGATATATATATTATATTATTATTTAGTAATATGGTAGGTAGGTGTTTTAGGAATGTGTCAGATGTTTTTATGGATATAGTATTGGTGCATTGAGAACACCTTTTTCAATAAGAGTTCTAGGTTACCAGAGGCATGGGATCTCTATTCTTGGTTTTTTATGTTACAGTTATATGATTTCACCTTAGATTACATGGTTGAGATTGGAGTTATGGTTTATTATTATTATTTTTATCTTGTACCAATAGAAAGTGACATTTTTCATGCATCATGATAGGCATGTAGTTTTCACATGACATAGTATTTTTTGTTTATGGTTGTTTACTGATGAGATTTTTGGTTTCATAAAGTGTCAACAATAACTTATATGGAATTTTCTTGTATAACTTATTGGTCAAATTCTACTCATCTAGACTGTTATGTATTTTCTTTTGGTGTAAATTCATGTGGATATTACAGCATGAGGTTCTCTGGTGATGGAAATACAGTCCCTTTGTCAAGGGATATATGGAGAACATTAGTGGGTTAGTGTAAGAATTTGATGCCTTGATAATGGAACCCCAATGGATTTGTTATAGGCATATTATGCCTTAGATGTGATCTAAAAAATGGTAATGGGTTTCCATAAGAATGATTAACCCTTAAGGTTCATTGGGATATCATCTTGGTTATTTAAAGTTTCAAAAAAACCTATATGGTGTTTTTCTATATACCTTCTTGGTGGAATTCTACTTGACCGAACTGGTGGTTTTGTAGAAACCTTGAGATGTTGGGGAAAATTAATGGAAAAATTCATTTGGATGTTGATATCTTAATTGTTTATAGTGTTTATGGTATCAAGTATAGATTCAAGGGTAGTACTGGTTAGGTTCCTAGCCCATCAATATATGAATGTTCTTTCTGGTGGAACAGTGGAAGCATGGGTAGACTCTCATGGTTCTTGAGATAATGTATGTTTGGTAGGTGTTTGTGTGTTTAGACTTATCATGGGAGATTCCTTTGATTGTTGGGTGAATCTGACATGCATGTTGGGAATATTCAACAAGTTAAGTGCATGATCCTGGGTTAGATGGTGCAGGACTCATGAGAGTGTGAATCAATTTGTGTGATCTATTTACACAATATTGTGAAGTTTTTTGGGTTCGGTGAGACCGAGTACATTTGTGAGAAAGAACCTATGAGTGGATTCTTGATGGATTACTCTTCCTTACAAAATGATAGTTAGTATTAGTGAGTATTTTAGGAAAAATTCTCAGTGTTCAAGGCCAGGTGTGTGTTGGGTATGTGTGATTCCTAGTACGGTTTAGAATCAGTAAATGGGTTATGTGTGGATACATTGACAAAGGTTTGAGTTATTGATGAACCTAAGTAGTTCTAATATGGTAGTGTAATGATGAGGTGATCATGGGAAATGAGTACTAGGGTGTTGAGTGAATAAGGAAGATGCCCCTTAGCGATGAGATGTGACATCGAAAGAGGATCAGTGTACCGTGGTATGTTCTATTGGATCTGAATCTACAGATTATACACAAGAGGGGGGTGAATTGTGTCTTTTGCAATTTTTTCAAAAACTCTTCTCTTGAATGAGTTATGTCCTTTATACTTTATCATAATTGATCGTACAGTGGAAAAAGTAAAATTAAGAACACAAAGATTTATAGTGGTTCAGGGAACAGAAATCCCATATTCCACTCCACCAACACTCTATTCCACGAGCTTGGTGATTTTCACTATATGGTCCTCTTTTCCACAGACTGATTCACAACTGAGTACAGGCAGTTGACACATTTACAATCCAAGGAAAAACAAATCCTTCTGGTTCAAACACGAACCTACGCAGCTTAGAATGATAAGTTGGTTACTCAAGAATAAAAAAAATAATTTCAGAAAGAAATTTCCAGTTGATCTTCATAATTGCAACAGAATGCAATTGACAGCAGATGGATCGAAGTCTCTAGAAATATTTATCTTCAAGACGAAGCAGTTCTGAGTTGATATAGTTGTAGTAGATATAGAGATATAGTTCACAACCTCAACAGTAGTAGATCCACAGTAGATATTTGATGTAGAATAGGTGAATATTCTATTGAGTTCCTTATTCTTGAACAAACAGAGATTTTACGCTCCTGTTGAATCAGCAGATCAATCATGAATAGTTGCAATCTCTGTTTTCTGCCTATTTTAATAATAGATCGATCATACCCCCTTGTACCTGGTTTTTTAGAGAGAGAATATATAATAAAGCATATCTCCTGCACATTTAGATCCATAAAAGTCGTCTTCTGATTCGCAATATTCAAAAATTTGAATTTACAGAGAAGTCGTAACTTCCCTTAAGACTCGGAATAAAAAGATCCTTTTAATTCAATCTTAAATCCATTAATAAAACGGATTTGAATCAGTCAAAGTCGTAATTTAAAAATGACTTTAAATCCGGCTTGAAATCTACCCAGAAATCAGCTTACTGATCATTGTACATAAATACCGTCTGCCAAAATTTCTGATGCCAAACGTAAGGTTGATGACGTGGCCTCCAAATGTAGGGTTAATAACACAGTCTGTAAACGTAGAGTTGACAACATAAGGTTAATAACAAACGTAGGGTTGACCATCCATACTTTTTCTTCAACATTCAAACATACAGTAAAAGATCCATACTTTTACTTGATCCATACTTTTCCAAGAACGTATGGTTATTTACAAAAGTAAGTTTGATGAACCATAATTTTGAGAAATAAACGTAACCTTTAGAATTTACGTACGGTTCTCCTTCCATACTTTGCTGAAAACCAAAACGTAGGGTTCCTTCCTAACGTAAGGTTCTTCTTCCATACTTTGCTGAAAACGTATGGTTGTTTAACCATACTTTTATCTTATCTCAAAAAGTATACATGCTTTTCATCCTTATGCTACATTTATCCACGTAGGGTATGAACAGTGATTCCAGAACGTGCTAAAACAGATTTTGTACTATATTTATCTACGTAAGATGTGAACAGTGTTTCCAGAATGCGCTAAAACAGATTCCGTGCTAAGTAATAAATTATCATTATTTCAAGAGTAAAATAAATTAATAAACTCCTGCAAAATACTAAGTAAAATCATTAGAAAATAACTAAGGGTGTTTGTGATCATCAAAATTATCATTAAGAGATAGAGTATTATCTTCAATAATCTTCCCCTTTTAAATAACATTAATACGCATTATTGAAAACAATACATTTCTCAACAATCTCCCCCTTTTTGATGATCACAAAACCCATAAAATAATTAAAATTATTTAAACAAAACAAAATTAACTTTCAAAATTCGTTATAAAGTTTTAAATAAAAACTTCTCCACCAAAAAGTTAATTATAAATCCAAATGTATCATCTAATTTTCTCATTAAAAAAAATGAATTTTCCCCCTAAATATTGATATTGTGTTTATCCAAATTCTCCCCCTTTTGTGATATCAAAAATAATGAAAAATCATGGATTTTAACATGTTCAATATTGCACTGAACTATTAGTAAATGTTATTATGAACAGTTTATCAATAATTAAATCTGGAGTAATGGCATACTAAAAATAAAGTTAGTAAAACAAATAAGGAAAGAGACAAATAAACAATGAAGAAAATTTTCATTCAAAAACAGTTGTATATAAATGACAATGATATACACAGGAATCAAGGTTTGAGTAAGATAGGCAACAAGATCTATCTCCTCTGAATTCCAGACTTGATTTCTGTAACCTATTCCTAATGTCTCTTCATCATCCCATCTCCAAGCTTGATAATAAGATCTCTTTTCTCTTGAGTCATATGAATATCCTCAATTAAATTGACTCTAAAAAACTCATGCATCCTTTCCTCTTTTTCAACAAATACTGACAGTTTCTCTGATAACTGATCTAACAGAATTTTGATTGATGGCTCACTAGATGTCAGTTGATCCACTAAGACTTTCTGATTGTCTAGAAACACTGACAAAGGAGCACTATTACATTGAAGATCTTGTATCCTGTCATTCATATTTCTCAATGCAGTTGTGATAGCTTGAAACCTTCTGATTAAATCAAGTGAAGTACCTGATCCACTAATAGCATTATTTGCAACTGATGCAAATTGGTTCTCCATAAACAACTTCAAATCTGATAAATCTGACTTCATAACCATTTTAGATTTTAATTGTGTAACAGCAGTCAGCATATCCTCTTTAAACACTTCAACTTCTTTCCTTGAAACTGTACACTCCTTCAGCTTTTGAAAATTCAAATGTTCTAAGTCTAAAGCATTTCTCAGAGAAGCATTCTCAGATTCCAACTGAGATAATTTTCTGTACAGTTCTTCAACTTCTTCTTTCCTTGTATCAGATGCACCCTGTGCTTGATTCACATTCTCGGGTTGATGCAGCAATACCAAAGGCAATGATTCATCATCAGATTTCTCTTTTTCTTTGTCCTGAGAAGGTTGGTCCATAGATTTTTCCTTAGAGTTTTCAAACTCTTCCACAGAAAAATCCTCTTGAAGTACCTCTGTTTGAGCTTCAGAAGTATGCTCATCACATTCATCTGCATCTATGTCTTCCACTGGAATTTCAAGAACAATATTTTCAGAAGTTTCCTGAGGTTTGGCCACTTCTTCACCAGGCACTTCCTCCATCTCCTATTCCTGTTGAAGTGCAGCTTCAACATCAAAAACAATATGTTCCCTTTGAGCTTCTTCTTGAGATCCTGATTTCTCTACTGGAGCCGTTCTCTTAGTAACATCCTCCATGGTTTTATCAGTAATAACTTATCTCACAAAAGAATAATAAAATAAAGGTTCTGTTGGAGTTTCCAAAGCAGTGGAAGTGACTTCCTCATTTACTGGTCTTTTTCTTCTTGATTGAAGTCCCTCCTGGCTTCTGTCTTCCTCAACATCTTCCATTTCAAAACGAATCCTTCTTGCTACATTGTTGACTCTGGATTCAGCTTGTCCCTCCTTAGACTTAGCAGGTTGAGCCTGATCACTCTCTGAGTCTTCCTCAGCTCCTACTGGCAAAAGTTTTCCTTTAATTGTGCTCAAGAAATATCCAACTTTCCTCAAGGTTCCATCATTAAAAGTATTACTGTGATGACAGTTAACTCTTGCATCCACTAATCTCACCATATCTTTCTTAAACAGTAGCTTAGAAATAAATCTACCAAAGGGATAGAAATTCATTCTGTCCTCGCTTTGACAGTAGTAACTGAGATACCTTATCATGTATCTTTGAAAGTTTAACTTAATATCACTTAACATAAGGAACATTATATACATATCAAGGTACAAAATCTTCTCCATTTCTTCCATCCGTGGAGCTATTCCAGTCTGAATAAATTTTACCAAAATCTTTTGATCTGGCTCTAAATCCTTAACAAACATTTTATTTATTGTCTTGGTACCGAAAAGAAAATACATAATGTCTTCGGATTTATGCACAGAATCCCCTATATTCTTCAAGTCAAAATGAAAAACTCCCTCATGAGGGCAGTTGAGAATCTGACTAATCTCTACTGAAGAAATTGAGAAATCCCTATCCTTTATTTTAGTCATCATATTGTCTTGGGTATCTTCCAGACTAAACTGTACAGATTTGTAGAAGTATCTAAGTTCTACTTCATACAGAAATTCTGTATTTTCACTGTTGAACATTTGTTCAAGATTCTAAAACGACAGTGCTTGCTTCAACAACAGATTCGTCTGAAATAACCAGTCAAGATCGATTACCTTACCCTGTAAGATTTTTCTTCCCTCAGTGCATTGTCTCTTGGCATTGCTCAACTCGGCCTCACTAGCTCTTTTAGTCCTTGCCATTGCTGTGAGAGTCTCTGAAGGTTTGAAGGTTAGGGTTTCAGAAGTTCGAAGGTTAGGGTTTCAGAAGAGGTAGTGCGATTTTTGGATTTCGAAAGGGTTTCGATATAATTGAAAGGGTTTAGAAGTCAAAATGGCTCTGATAGCCTTGATTCTTGTGTAATCACTCATCATTATATATATTTAAAAACAAATAAATTCTTCTTACGACGAAAGAAAGAAAAACTTAAACAGTATTCAATAAATAAAATAAAATAAAAAAATTATTTAAAATTAAATAAACCTAGCTCCCCCTTAATAAAATCAAACCTTGCAGGGGGAAGAGTTTTAGTAAAAATATCTGCTAATTGAATTTCAGTATTTATAAATTCTAAAAATATATCTTTTTTAATAACATGATCTCTTAAAAAGTGACGCCTTATATCAATGTTCTTAGTTCTATAATGACTAATAGGATTTTTTGAAATATTAATTGCACTCGTATTATCAGATAAAATAGGTGTATTATTAAAATTCAATCCAAAGTCTATAAGAGTGTTTTTCATCCACAACACTTGTGCACAGAAAATTCCAGCAGAAACATATTCTTCCTTAGCTGTTGACAGGGCAACTGAATGTTGTTTCTTACTAGACCATGATACTAATGACTTTTCTAAAAAGTGACATATACCTGATGTACTTTTTCTATCTAATCTAAAACTTCCAAAGTCAGCATCTGAATATGAAATCAAATTAAAATCATAAGTTTTAGGATAAAGAAGAGATTAAAAAACAGTCCCTTTTAAATATCTAAAAATTATTTTAACAACAGTTAGATGGGATTCTTTAGGATTTGATTGAAATCTAGCACAAAGACATACTGAATACATTATATCTGGTCTGCTAGCAGTAAGATATAAAAAGCTACCAATCATACCTCTATATAACTTGTTGTCAACTAATTTCTCAGTTTCATCCAAATCAAGTTTTATATTAGTACACATAGGATTTGTAAATGTCTTGTTGTTCTCAAGTACAAATTTCTTAAGTAAATCAGTAATGTATTTTCTTTGATTTAAAACATTTCCAAAATCTTTTTGAAATGTTTGAAGACCCAAAAAGAAATTTAATTCTCCCATAATACTCATTTCAAATTCTTCTTGCATTAATTTTGAAAATTCATGA
This sequence comes from Viscum album, assembly GCA_963277665.1. Taxonomy (NCBI): domain Eukaryota; kingdom Viridiplantae; phylum Streptophyta; class Magnoliopsida; order Santalales; family Viscaceae; genus Viscum; species Viscum album. The sequence continues at coordinate 533,664,284 of OY728146.1, forward strand.
CAAAGAGTTTTATTAGTTGATCCAAATATTACATCATTTACATAAATTTGAACCAATAAAACATTATTTTTCACAGTTTTCTTAAAGAGTGTTGGGTCTTCCATTCCAATAGTAAAATCATTTTTTAAAAGAAAAGAACTTAATCTTTCATACCAAGCTCTAGGTGCTTGTTTAAGGCCATAAAGAGCTTTAGTAAGTTTAAAAACAGAATCAGGTTTTTGAGAGTTTTCAAAACCAGGAGGTTTCTCAACATAAACTTCCTCCATTAAATAACCATTTAAAAAGGCAGATTTAACATCCATCTGAAATAATTTAAAATCCATATAAGATGCATAGGCTAAAAGGATTCTAATGGCTTCTAAACTAGATATAGGTGCAAAAGTCTCATCATAATCTATTCCCTCTTCTTGATTATATCCTTTAGCTACTAATCTTGCTTTATTTATAGTTATTATGCCTTGGTCATCCTGTTTATTTCTAAAAACTCATTTGGTTCCTATTACAGGATAACTCTTAGGTCTTTCCACTAAATCCCAAACTTCATTTCTTTTAAACTGTTTTAATTCATCTTGCATTGCTATTACCCAGCTTTAATCATCTAAAGCTTCTTCTATAGTCTTGGGTTCTTGTTGAGATAGGAAGGCAGAGAATTTTACTAGGTTTCCTAAGTTTCTTCTAGTTTGAACACCATTTTCTAAGTTACCTATTACAGTTTCTAAAGGATGATTCTTTAGGGTTATAGACTGTCTAGGTAATATATTTAAAGGTTCTTCAGTATCATGTTCCTCTAAACTGGACTGAATTTCTTTTATATCATTTTCAAAATCATTCTTTAAATTCTCATGTCTCATGTTATCATTAAGGTCAAGTTCATCCATTTGTTCTGTCCTTTTCTCAAAAGGATCAGATTCATCAAATTTCACATGAACCGATTCTTCAACAATCCTTGACTTCTTATTATAAAATCTATAAGCTTTGGAGGTAGCAGAATATCCTAATAAAATACCTTCATCAGATTTTGGATCGAACTTATCAAGATTATCCTTGGTGTTTAAGATATAAACCTTGCATCCAAAAATTTTAAAGTAATTTACTTTAGGTTTTCTGTTATTCCATAGTTCATAGGGTGTCTTTTTCAAAATAGGTCTAATTAAAACTCTATTAATTATATAACAAGTTGTATTCACAGCTTCTGCCCAGAAATATATAGGTAGGCTATATTCATTTAACATAGTTCTAGCCATTTCTTGAATTATTCTATTTCTTCTTTCTACAATCCCATTCTGTTGAGGTGTTCTGGGTGCAGAAAAGGTGTGTTTAATACCCATATTTGAGCAAAAGGAATTAAATTCCAGATTCTCAAATTCTCCACCATGATCACTTCTTAATGAGATTATATTAAAACCTTTTTCATTTTGAACAGATTTTCAAAAACTTTCAAATAAAATAAAATATTCATTTTTAAATTTCAAAAAGAAAATCCATGTAGATCTTGAATAGTCATCAACTAAAACATATACATATAATTTACCAGCTAATCTTGATACTCTTGAAGGTCCAAAGAAATCCATCTGAATAAGTTCTAGAGGTTTAGATGTAGCAACCTTATTAACAGATTTGAAGGATGATTTGTGTTGCTTGCCAAGTTGGCATGCATCACAAAATCTGTCACTTTAAAATTTGAGACAAGGTAAATAAGAAACTAAATGTTTCTTGGATAACTTATTTAAAACATATACATTGCAATGAACAAGTCTTCTATACCAGATCCAGGATTCACTTACTTTAGCAGTCAAGTAGTTTACTTGTTGTTTACACAAGGAATTTAAATCCAAAGTATAGACATTTTCAGTTCTTGGTGCTTTAAATTTAAACAGTTTATCTTTAGAAACAGTACAAAAATTGTAAGTAAAATCAACAGTATATCCATCATCACAAAGTTGAGAGATACTTATCAGATTGTGTTTTAGTCCTTGTACATAAAGTACTTTGTTGATTGATACTATTTTTGGATCTCCATCAGTTCCAATGCCAATGATTTTTCCTTTGGCATTATCACCAAATGTGACATGTCCTCCTTCCTTTTGAGTGAGTGAAGAAAAATTCAATGAGTTTCCACTCATATTTCTTGAGTAGCCACTGTCCATGTACCATATATCTTTTCTTCTCTGGTGACCTGCTACCTGCAAAGACATTCAAAAAAATTGCTTTGGTACCCATATTTTGTTGGGTCCAAGAGTGTTAGCTAGCAATGATCTGGGTATCCAGATTTGCTTTGTTCTTTTAAAATTAGCTGAATCATTTAAGTCTTTTGAAACATAGGATTTATTAATACCACAAATTTGAGATTGTCTTAAGAAACAGTTTTTAGCTACATGTCCCTTTGCCCTACAAAAATTACAATTAATCTTTTTAGATCTAGGAACAAAATAATTTTTATATAGCTTTGGTTTTTCTCCTTTACTACCAATTCCAAATATCTCCTTTTTAATGACAGTTTTTCCAAGAATTTCATTTAATTAATTCTCTCCTTATGTAAAAACCAATGCAGCCTGTTTGTAAGATTATACTTCATCTTGTAGTGATTTTATTCTTGATTCAAAATTAATATAGTTAGTGTTAATTAAATTTTATTTATCAGTTAATTCTTTATGTTGTTTCAACATTGTTTCTCTTTCATCTGAAACGGATTTATTCATATTTTTTAGTGACTTATGTTTCTTAAATAGTGAGTCATATATTTCTTCAAGCATATTGCAGTAGGCTGCAAGTTTTTCATTTGCGTAGCTTGATTCAGAATGTGATTCAGAGGAGTAATATGAGTGTACCTCATCAGTTTCTGCCATGAAACACATGTTTGCCTTTAGATTGACTTCTTCTTTCTCTGAGCTCAATTCAGAAGAGCTACTAGAGTCTTCAGATACACTCCAAGTGGCTTTCATATCTTTCTTGTCTTTCTTCTCAAAGTCATTTCTTTTGAAGAATTTCTTCTTCTTTGCATCCTTCAATTGTGGGAAATCTGGTCTGATATGTCCCATCTTTTTGCATTCATAACATCTCACTTCCTTATTATCTTCCTTAAAGGATTTTTTGAAGCCTCTTTTCTTGCTATAGAATTTTCTAAATTTTCTGGCTAGTTGAACCAGTTCTTCATCTGAGTTGGATGAATCAGAGCTTTCTGATTTAGCTTCAACTTCTTTACTCTTCATCTTTATAATGTTTTGTAGTTAAGTTACCTTCAAGGCAGTATCTTCTCTTTTGATAAGCACTTTATGTTCATTAGCTTCATCTTGCATTTCAGCTTCATACATCATCAGTGTACCAATAAGCTCTCTTATAGTTAGATCTTTGACAGGTGTTGATTGTCTGATTGCAGCAGAGATACCATTCCATCTAGTAGGAAGTACTCTCAGTACTTTTAATGCTTGATCAGCTTGCTTGATAGGTTCTCCTAGAGTAGTTATGTTATTAAAAATTTCTGTCAATCTCCCATTCATTTGGGTAATTCTCTCACCTTCAATCATTCTGAAAGTATCAAATTTCAGTTTTTCAGTTGCATATCTCATTTTCCTTACATTATTTGTTCCTTCATATGCCACAGCTATTGTTTTCCACATCTCATATGCTGTCGGGCACTGAGATACTCTGTTAAATTCATCTGGTCCTAGACCGCAGATAATTGCATTCATATCCTTCGATTTCATATCATACTCTGCCTCTATAGCAGCACTCCATGCCTCAGGATTTTTAGGAATTTCATAAGGATTCATAATCTTTGAATAGACTCTATATTTGAGGTTTTTCAGATATATTATCATATGCAATTTCCAGCAACCATAGTTGTCTCCATTAAAATATGGTGCTCTAACCATCGACATCCCTTCTCTTGTATCAGTCATGATTCTCTATTGTATAATCCTTAAATGCTTCTAGCTCTCTAAGGCTCTATCATAAGCTCCTCCTTTGATACCAATTATTGGATCTGAATGTACATATTATACACAATAGGGGGGTGAATTGTGTCTTTTTCAATTTTTTCAATAACTCTTCTCTTGAACGAGTTCTATCCTTTATAATTTATCAGATTTTATCGTGCATCGGAAAAAGTAAAATTAAGAACACAAAGATGTATAGTGGTTCGGGGAACAGAAAGCCCCTAGTCCACTCCACCAACGCTCTATTCCATGAGCTTGGTGATTTTCACTATCTGGTCCTCTTTTCCACAGACCGATTCACAACTGAGTACAGGCAGTTGACACCTTTACAATCCAAGGAAAAACAAAGCCTTCTGGTTCAAACATGAACCTATACAGCTTAGAATGAGAAGTTGGTTACTCAAGAATAAAAAATAATAATTTCAGAAAGAAATTTCCAGTTGATCTTCACAATTGCAACAGAATGAAATTGACAGCAGATGGATCGAAGTCTCTAGAAATATTGATCTTCAAGACGAAGCAGTTCTGAGTTGATCCAGTTCTAGTAGATATAGATATATAGTTCATAACCTCTGTAGTAGTAGATCCACAGTATATATTCGATGTAAAACAGGTGAATCTTTTATCGAGTTCCTTATTCTTGAACAAAAAGAGCTTTTACGCGCATGTTGAATCAGCAGATCAATCGTGAGTAGTTGCAATCTCTATTTTCCACCTGTTTTAATAATAGATCGATCATACCCCCTTGTACCTGGTGTTTTAGAGAGAGAATAAATAATATAGTATATCTCCTGCACATTTAGATCCATAAAAGTCGCCTTCTGATTTGCGATATTCAAAAATTTGAATTTACAGAGAAGTCATAACTTCCCTTAAGACTCGGCATAAAAATATCCTTTTAATTTGATCTTACATCCATTAATAAAATGGCTTTGAATCAGTCAAAGTCATAATTTAAAAACGACTTTAAATCCGGCTTGAAATCCGCCCAGAAATCAGCTTACTGATCGTTGTACATAAATACCGTCTGCCAAAAATTTTGACGCCAAACATAAGGTTGATGACGTGGCCTCCAAACATATGGTTAATAACACAGTCTTCAAACATAGGTTTGACAATGTAAGGTTGATAACAAACATTGGTTTGATCATCCATACTTTTTCTTCAACATTCAAACATATGGTAAAAGATCCATACTTTTACTTGATCTATACTTTTCCAAGAACGTACGGTTGTTTACAAAAGTAAGGTTGATGAACCATACTTTTGAGAAATAAACGTAACCTTTAGAATTTACGTATGGTTCTCCTTACATACTTTTCTGAAAACCAAAACGTAAGGTTCTTCTTCCATACTTTTCTGAAAACATATGGTTTTTTAACCATACTTTTCTCTTATCTCAAAAAGTATACATGCTTTTCATCCTTATGCTACGTTTATCCACGTAGGGTATGAACAGTGATTCCAGAATGCGCTAAAACAGATTCTGCACTATATTCATCTACGTAAGATGTGAACAGTGTTTCCAGAATGGGCTAAAACAGATTCCACGCTAAGTAATAAATTCTCGTTATTTCAAGAGTAAAATAAATTAATAAACTCCTGCAAAATACTAAGTAAAATCATTAGAAAATAACTAAGGGTATTTGTGAGCATCAAAATTATCATTAAGAGACAGAGTATTATCTTCAATAATCTCCCCATTTAAATAACATTAATATTCATTTTTGAAAACAATACTTTGCTCAACATGTTCGACTTGAGTGGAGGCTTGTTATGGATTGTATGGGAGGCATGATGTTAGACGTTTATGGGAGGTGAGTGTGGATCGATAAGAGTGACACGCATGTAGTAATGAGGCCCATTTGGGGTCAATTATTAAGAAGATAAGTAAGGGAATCCAATGGCTTGGAGTGCACCATTATCTATTAGAGAATGTCGATCTTTGTGAGTTAGGGATGAGCGGTGGTAGGTGATTCATGTTAGCACTCAGTTATTAGTGAAACGAACATGTCTAGTCCTTATATGTAGTAATGGATGGAGTGTGGACCATGAAGAATGGATTTTTGGGTTCTTTTGGGGGATAATAATACTCATATGGTGGGGAGCATCGTATCGGTTGTGGGTATATAACCCTCATGTCGGATGGGTTGTGGATATAGTAAGACTAGTATGTAAATGGTTTAGGTGAATTTAGGTTACCAAAGTATGATAATAAACACTGATATCTAGTTTTTAAGGTAATACTATATTTTATATTTGGATTGGGTTTCAGGTGGGGTCAATGCATTGGCATTAGGTATGGGATGGTTTTTATGTGATCTGAGGGTGATTCATGGGGTAAGATGTGATTCATCGCATGTTTTAGGGGTGAAACTATGTTTCTTCATGTGGTTTAGGGGGTGAACCAATTTTTTCATTTTGTTTAGGGGGTGGAATCAATTCATTGCATGATTCAGGGGTGAACCATGTGATGAAATGTAAACATGGTGGTAGTGGGGATGAAAATGAATGGAAAGTAAGAAAAGTCGGTACTGTGGATTGTGGGTAAGAGCAGGAACCTATATGTGGTGTTTACTGGTTAAAATATCATATTTTAGGTAGGTTTTTATTTTATGGATTCATCGGTAAGTGAAACTGGGTTTTTTGGGAAAATTTAGTTAGAAGAGGTATGACAGGTGTTTCTCTTGGTTTTTGACACAGTGAGAGGATAATTGTGTTGGGGGAATCATGTGGGGAATAATCGGTGGGTTGGTGGACTATTATAAGATTTTTTTTAGTAGGATATTCCTTTAGTGGGGAGCACTATAATTTAGAATCCTTATTTGGGAGTATGATCCTTATAGTGGGGAGAAATAGGAGCCTTGGGATGGATTGGGTGAAGACACTATGGTGTCTTAGGGTATATGGGTATGGTGAGAACCATATCAGTGTTGTTGGTAGTATGTTAGTTTCTCGACTTATGGTGAATGGTGAATCGGTAGTTGAAGTTGTATAGAGAAAGTGGGTTTGGAATTCATAGCTAGAATGTGGTGGGTTATCAATGAAATAGTGACTGTGATAGGTGAAGATATGTGGTTTGAGGACTACCATGGATTCTCAAGGATGGGAAGAATTATAGTGGGTAATTTTTAATGCCCCATGAATTTTGGGTCATTGAATTTTGGTAAGTAGTTTATATTTAGAGTTGGTGGATGGTTTATTTTGAGAACTGTGCTTTGACTTGAGTTACAAGCATTTTAACATAAAAAAAGTGTGTTATTGGATAGGTTTGAGGTTCAATATACACCTTGGGTGTTCAAAAAATCATTAGGGGAAGTATGGGTGGTTGGGATACAACAAGGAAGTAGTTGTAGACCATTCATTCCATGAATCAGGGGTTCAAGTATGAAATTCCATGTGCAAGTAAACCCCCCTGAATAGGTGGTTCATGGCATAAATCATGGGTTCATTCCCTAAAAGGTGTTTTGAACCTTTTTAAAAGGGGCGGTTTGACCCCCCCCCCCCCCCCCTTTTTATTGATATAAGCACAAACATGGGAGGACTAAAAACCCTACTCTCCCCTCCCTTGGATCCCCCTTCAAGTGGGATGGATTTTAGTGGATTTTGGGGGTTAATTTGGGTAAGTCTCACCCTATATAGTCCTTTGTCTTGGTTTATATTTTTTCAACCTAATTTTAGTCTGGTTTTCATATAGTTTCAATTTATTCTCAGTGTTTTTGGCTATATCATGGTAGAATCGACTGAGATTGATGGGAATTTTTCTTGTATTACATGGAGGATGTCCCGAGAGAGAATCTACATGTCGTTGGAAGAAATTTCAGAAAATGTATGATGCTTGGTGATTTTTCCTTGTATTTTTAGTGATTTTGGGATAAAACTATCATTGAAACAGTTGTTTAATTTTGTGATTTTGTGTTTCATGGGTTCAGGTGTCTATCAGGAGTGTATTGTACACAATTGTTAGTAATTTCGGTGAGTAGAAGTTACTCGATGAGTTTTTAGGAATTTATAACTATTTAAATTAAATGTAATAATTAATTATAATTTTTTATAATTAATTATCAATGTCATATGGAATGAAATAGGTTCCTGGGAGCATGGAAAAGTCTTGTTTGGATTGGACAAGTCCGGATGGGGCTCGGTGAGTGGTTAACTCTAGTATTGAGGCAGGTATCCCCTATAATAAAAAATCATATGCATGTCTATTTATTTTCATGCATGCCTGCATAATTTTATGGGTTCAAGAATGGGGTTTAGGGACTGAGGGTTCCCTGGGTAAATGGAGAAGGAGAAATTCCAACCTCATATTCCTTGCATAAGTACTCTTTAACAATTAGATAAATTAGTGAATGCCCAATAATTATGACTCCAAAGGGCACAGTTTTTGGTTGAGCTAATGGGAAACTTATAGAAGGTATTGGTATGTGAAACAAGACTTGATATAGTCTAAGTTGGGTTCCTATAGCTATTGGGTAGGCGTGAGAGTCTTGGTGATGAGTAATGATGAACGGGACAGATGTAGATCTTGTGAGTGATTAGGAACTCCCACCTGAGGTTGTAGGTGAGTCTTGATGTGATCTTGGAGTGAGAGGAGTCCTTTAGGACTTGATATTGAGATTTTAAGGGGGTTTGGTTAGGATTTGGACCCCACCTGTTGATTCTAGGGTTATAAAAGATGTGATTTCTTGGGATAGTCCATGGGTAGTAATATCAGGAGTGATGAGGGGCTTGATGAGGTTGGACCAAACCATGATGTCTATGTTAAAGAAGTCTTCAGGATGTGGTGTCACTATAGGGTAATGCGATTAAGGTGGTATCAATAAGTAGAGTTTGTGACAGGTATGGGGACCCATTGGTCACCCTGATGGGTGAGTTGAGTTATATTACGATGAGGGGATAATTCAAGAATGACTACAACCCTAGGATCAAAATGTTAGTTGTGTGATGGATTGTGGGACCTACCTATATTTCATGTTTCTATTAAACCACCCTAGGGTCCTTGGAGATGGGTAGATGTGATTGGAACTCCCCATAGTTTTTATGGATGGTTCAGTGTGGTTGGACCTCCTCGGAGTCTTTAGGGATGGGTCAGTGTGCTTGTGACCTCCTCTAAGTCTATGGGGATGGATCTATATTCTTTTGACCTCCTAAAATTTTTCAAGGATGGGTTAGTGTGATGAGTATTCCCTAATGTGGGTATTGGGTTGAGGACCTTGTTAGATGTGTCTTACGTTGATGCGAATAGTGTGGACTTTTCTTTATATAGGCTTTGTTTGAGGACCACCCTGGGGGGAGCCATGGTATGATACGAGATGAGACCAGTGGACCTTCCTCAAGTGAAAAGGTATGGGTGAAGGCTTATGGATGTATGACCATGCCTAATTTCTGTGAGTATTGGGTCGAAGTTTTAGACACCACTCTACCTTGGATATTCAAGTACGGGTTGGGAATTTGTACAATGGTACAAGGTGAACAATGGAATCTAGGATAGCACCAAAACAGGTATGGTTAGGGTTGAGGTGATCTAGTTAGAACTTGATGGTCTGATGAGTGTGTGTACATCATCAAATATCTATTGTTTTCATGTGCTTTATTATGTGTGTTTTTTTACTCAAATACCTCACATATTAATTTCATTTTAAATATCATGCTTATGTAATTTACTTATTAATACATGTGGTAAATATGGTTCAATGTGTTTAAGTCTTTTAAGTTTGTTTAGCTTAGTCTTAATTATTCTATATATCACATATATTAATTTATATATATTATATGTTTTAATATTCATATGCTTGTGTTAAATTTGTCTTATATAATCAATACTTTAATGGTATATTAATTTGTCTTATCATATTATTATTTTTTAAATAACTTGTGTGTGTTAAACTTATCATTATGTTTCGCATGATTATTTTTAGTATTAATTTTTTTAAATCATATAAATAATATGTTTGTTTGTTTAATTTGGGTTAATGTTTTTGATGAATTCCTATTGTGGGTGTAGAAAAAGAAAATTATTTTCCTAGTGCAGTACATTGGCTGACCAAGGTCGTCTCACTTAAGGATCTTCTTAGTTTTTTCACCCACTTAATCTAATTCACCTAAACTAATTATTTTTATTGTTTTTATAATTTTATGAAAGCAATGATGAATTTGGGTTTTTTTATTACTTTCTAAAACAATGAAATGACATGAAATATGAAAATATAAACTACCATGCAAGGCAAAACAGAATGAAATTAGGAAGAAAAAACTTGGTCATAGGTTCATCTTTGGGTTCAATCATTATTCTCCATTATTTGTTTAATTTTATTTTGATAATACAAACATGAAATCTCATGATGAATTACTATCCTTTTATTTAGATATTTTTAAAACTAAAATTCATATAGAAATCTAACTTCTACCTCCTCCTATAATCAAGGTTGATGACACACCTTGGTCGATGATGTAACATCTTCTAGGACTTTACTCTATCGATGTTGTTTCATCCATTGATTAGATCCACTCCCTCATATAAATAAATAATAAAATATAGAGATGGAAAATATATTAAACAACAGAATAGAAATAAATTTTATTTCATGGCATGTGGGACATTCACCACACCCATGCATGTCACTTTAAACTATCACAAACATAGAATAAAATTTAATAAAGAATTCAATAATACATTGACCTCTCCCAAGCTGAGCCTTATGTTAGCCTCCTATTTTCAGGAGTAAGAGATCACTTGGTGCAATGTAAATGAATATATGAAGAAAAGAAAACAAAAAAATAATACAAGATAGAGAGAGATATAGAGGGAAATAAAATAAAAATATAATAGATTGAGGATGAGATAAGGAATTTAAACACATAAAAATAATAAAAATGGAGGAAGAGAGAGATTTATAATAATAAAATATAAGAAACAAATTAAATTAAATTAAAACACAAAATGTTAAAATGCATAAGAGAAGAAAATAAAAGAATAATAGTAGAAGAATAATGGTGTGGAGGAAAACATAAATAAAAAATTCATAGATTTATATTTATAAAATACAACTAAAATTATAATTACAATAAAATTAAAACAAAATAAATAAATTAAATAAAAATAAAAGGAAATGGTATAATGTGTCTTTTCCACTTAGTGGGATCCCTCCCCTAGTGTGAATGTACCATATTTCTAGATAGCAATGGTCCTTTTATAGAGGTAGAGAGGAGCCTTAGTGGTGGTCTCATTAAATGTTAAAAGAGGATTCAATGAATTTAATTTTACATATATTATTTTTGGATATTGTATGAATTATTTTCGAGACTAGTTTATATAGCATGTGATTCTGAGGCCTAGTGTATCTGGAATAAATTTTTAAAACATATTAAATATATTAAATAGCATGAAAATGTAGTTTTCTTGAAAAAAGTGGAATAACTTCTAAACGATGGCCCAAATAATAAATATATGGGAACCATTGAGTTCAGAATGTGGGTTTTCCCCTAGGTGAAATATAATCCTAGAACACATTGTGTGTTTTTATAGAGGTGCATTCAAGGGGGAAGGATTTAAAATAAATTAATTTAATAAATTAATTTTTTTAATTATTCACCCAACCTAATAATCTCTTTATAAACACACTTACGGAAATTTTGTAGGTTTATCCACATGACCCTACAAAACATAGAGTGTCATTTGAGAGAGTTAGATGGATTCTGTTAGTCAACAATGACCGGATCAAAGATCAATGACTGGTGCGAGACGGAATTAGATGATCTCTCCAACAATAATGGTGTAGATTCATTATTCATTAGAAATCAATTTGAATTGAGGTAGGATGTTTGTTTTGGTTGGATTATTTCCCCAATTTCTATTCCTATTAAAAATTTGAATCAATCAACCAATAGATTGATCCATGAATCATGCATATTGTGGTATGGGTTATATTATTATGGAAGTGGAATAATTTATTTATGGTTATTTTTTATCTCTTCATTATTCCTTCTAATGGTAATGAATTGAGGTCAACACAAACATCAACTGAGGTTCATTCCTTGTGATTGTTCTTTGTGATTTTCTCCCTTGATTTTTCATTCATTGTGGGTGTTGTTCATTTGGAATGTGGTTTGACATACATTGAGGAATTGATCATTGTGAACAAGTTTCTTGGTACGATGATTCAATATTGTAGATCTAGGCTCAACAAGGCATGATGGACGTGCAGTGAGTGTAGAGGTGAATGGATTAGACCATATTCAAGACCTTTGGTTTTGGATAGTGCATGTTATTATGATAGGGATGCATGGAAATTGATTTTTGTGCAAATCGATTGACCAAAATCTAGTGAGTGGCAATGAAAAAGCTCGTCCAGAGTAGATCTGTGATTTTTAGTGAGATGAAGGCTAAAATATGGGGCAATAGTGGCATTATAATATGTGGAAGGAAGAACCAAGGTTTCTGGGAAATCTCGAACAACACAGCATGTACTTAAGAGCTACACACCATGTGGGGACCATACAGTAATAGATAGGATTTGGGGGGAAGTTATGGATCACAAAGTGTGTGACTCTATCACACGGTGTGTGACTCCTCCTTGGTATCTTGTCATATACCTCGAAGGATACACTGACATGGGATAAAGTATATGGTATAAGGCACACTGTGTACTCCCACATAAACATGGACATCCAAGATATACATAGACTAATCCATGTACTAATACATGGGCATAAGTACACAGGAATCCACATGCCATGTACTATTACATGGACACAAACATGGGTCGTTTACACGGGCAAGACCTAGGGTCAAAGGGACATGGATTTTAACCCTACTACATGTTGTGTACTCCTTAAATGTTGTTTTGAGACCTTGTTCTCTATATATTAGACAAATTTTATTAGGTTATATTCCCTATATCCATTCCCTGAGGTCTGTTATATAATTTCTTCTTACACATATGACAGTGGTCCCTTTATCAGGACTCATTAGATGGAGTTGTTGGAATCCTTCCATGAGGCATGGAGTGAGATCCTCCATTTGTCTTCATGCCCTAGGTAGAGTTCTTGGTATCATCATGACCACAAATATGTGGGTTTTGATCCTCTACTTAGAAGGTTATTCAATATTGATTTGTTAGTATACCCCATGTCTTTGGGAGTGATCCTCATCTATGTATCATATCTCTTTAGACATTAGCATATACTTCCTATGATGAGACCCGATGAGTACTACTACTTAGATAGAAGACATCAGCGCTATCTGACTCATGGAGTGTGTTCTCCCAGATGAGTGTTATGTGAAATATTTAATCTGGAATCCAATGTAGGAATTATGGTTGTGACTTTACCTTTAGAATGTGTGTCTTTGTTGAGTATATCTTGATATTCTTGTTATATGTGTTGTAGAAATATACCTATGTAGATCTGACTGTTATTTCTTTTTTGTATGATTTTTTGTTTCAGAGTGTCCTAATGGTTATTTTTATGCTCACCCCTACACGGGTTTTTCCCGCATGTGTCGTGTCTTGTGTATATGATCACCCTTTTGATAGATTACTAGATGAACTAGGACTAGATGGTGCTTAGTGAGACCAGAAAGACCAAGGTGTGTTCCTATGGTATCTTGATAGCAGTCCCAATATTTAATTTAATATTGGAATTATTTTCATACTCTTTGTGGTGGAATTTTATTTTACCATGTTTACATTAATTTACTTTATGTCGTACTCTGGTTATGGGATTTAGATGTATGAATGCATGGTTATTCAGTTGTTTTTACATTTCATCATTGTATAGGCTTGTAGATGTGTTCATGTGTATAGGTACTTAGGCTAAGGACTCACGTGTTAGTGATATTCCTACTCGATGCTAGTTTCCATCCCCTGGATTATTTGAGGCAGTCTTGTGGAGTCACAGCATGGGCCCCTTTGGGATGGGTCATGATAGAGTGGTATCATAGAATTTCTTTCTACCCTTGGACCAATGTTTGTGAGATTGGTTTGGGGTAATGGAGTTAAGTATTTCGAGTTTGGATTTTAGGCCAGGGATACAGGTGTTAGTTTAGTGGCCAACGTATCCATACACCAGGACTCTAAACACATACTTTTCAACTCAGTACATGAGAAAATTGGATACAAAGAAAATAATGGTACATTCATCATATAGGAATGAGTTGTGGTTCACATATCCTTCTTGAGTCATCTCTCCATATATACTCATTGAATTTGGTACATCTTGTTTATTTTAAGAAGCCCCTACAATGTGTTCCATCTAGTATTCAGTGTCAATATCATGAGGATGATCTCCTCTAAAATGAGGCATTGATATAGGGACCATTTCAAGAGATGTTACCACTAGGTGGGGTACCAGTTATACCGACATCAGTTGGGAAGCAGATGATACCCACAATACCATTGGATGTGGTGCACTGGCTAAGAGCACTTCACAAGTTTTAGAAATAGAGACCCCTAAGGTTCCAAAGATATATCTAACCATAATTATCTGAGGAATTTTTTGAAGTGATGACACAAGTTTTCTATATGGTCAAGACACCTGCAGATCATTTGGTGGTTCTAAAGGTGATCCTTCTCCATGGATCAGTAGGATGATGGTGGGGGTCAGTTACCTAGTCTTATGCTGAGGTAACTCTAGCATGTTATGAGTTTGAGAAAAATGTTATAGAGGAGTTTTATTCATCTACACTGAGGGATATACATATCCAAGAGCTTTCTGTAGCTCTAGCAGGGAAGTAGGAGAGTAGTTTAGTATTCATTGAGGTTCACCAACCTCTCTAGGTACTCGATGGATATGGTTCATGAACATTTTTATGGATCAAACCTTCGAGTGAGGACTGTATAGAGACATCCAATCCATTTTTATACCTCTATTAATTCCTACCTATGTTGGGGTTCTAGAGTGATATTTGGTGGTTGAAAGTTTCCTAAGTATATTTAGATAGTGATTGTTGGTAGTGGGCCCATAGGAGTAGATACCTCTGTAGCAGGGAGTCGAAATTTGTCTCAGGGACCTGGACATATGATAAATTTTAGGAGGAGGTCCCAGGATATAGAGTCTACAGTTTAAGGATCACAGGATGGGTCTAGTCATCCCAAGGAGAGGCGGTGCCACTATTGTAATGTTGGGGTACATCTTTCTTAAGATTGTCTAACCCACTATACAGATGAAAAGGAGATAGTGGATGGGCCTCCTAGAAAGAGTTATATATAGTAAAAGACAAGTCCATAGGGTGGAATATGTGGTATATGATCTGGTAGAGCAGCTAGAGATGGTAGACGCTTTGACTTTTTATCACCACCACCCCCAAGTGGTCCACACCAAGATCTAGGAGCTAGAGGATAGGGGAAGGGGAAGCTAAAAGTGGTCTAGGATTATGACCTAGAGGCTCTAGGAATGATTCTATGTATATTATATGTATTACTAATAGACACAGGTGTTATTCATTCCTTTATTTCCACATATCTAGTTTGAGACTTAGAGATTCTGGTTGATCCCTTGGCTTAACCCGTGTCCTTGGAGACTCCAACAGGAGATGAATCATTGATCACAAACTTGTTTTTATAGTGTTACCTGACTCTTGAAGGTGATAGTTTTTGTTTGGATATCATTTTAGAAGTGATGAATCCATATAATTTCATCTTAGGTATGGACTGGTTATATACAATTTGTGCCTAGATTGACTAATTTAGGCAGAGGATGTGGTTTGTATGTAGTGATGGAACTAGGTTTTCCTTTATCAATGAAAAGGAAACCCATGAATCATGGGATGGATTCATGAATAGGAAGGTGCGACCGATTACTCATCAGTTGGCTAGAAAGAACCTTAGTATAGTGGATTTTTTTACTTTTCAATTCCCTGTAGTGGTGGAAGAGTATAAGGACGTCTTCCCTAAGGATGTTTCAGGTTTATCTCCCCCCAATAGGTAGACTTTTTTATTTAAATAAACCCCAGGATGGCACTGATATATGCACCATCATATTTGATGGATCCCACAAAGCTTCACGGGTTGAGAGTGTAGTTATAGGACTTGTAGAAGAAGGGCTTGGTAAGACCAAATGTTTCACCTTGGGCAGCCCTGATTTTGTTCACCAAGATGAAGAACATGATATTGAGGTTATGTGTGGACTACCAGCACTTGAATCAGGTGACTATGAAGAACAATTATCCACTACCGAGAATCAATGACCTCTTTGATCAGTTGATAGGGGCATGATGGCTATCAAATTTTGACCTCAAGTCAAGTTATCACCAATTACGAGTACATGAGGTGGATATACCAAATACAGTCTTCAGATGTTGCTATAGTCATTATGAGTACTTAGTGATGCCCTTTGTCATGAATAATTCCCCGGTAGTGTTCATGGGACTCATGAACTATATCTTTCATAATTTCTTAGATGGGTCCATGATGTTCTTCATTGAATATATCCTTATGTACTCGTTGTCTAAGGAGAAACACTTGATACACTTGAGGATGGTTTTAGATATACTTTTAGAGCACTAACTTTATGGGAATCTCTCAAATTTTTAAATCTGGACTCAGGAGGACCACTTTTGGGGGCATTTTATCTTAGTAGACGGAGTGGTAGTGGACCTGCTCAAGGTTGAGGCAGTGTTAGCTTGTGAATATAACTTCGATATTGTCTATACTCTTGGTAAGGGGAATGTGTTAGAATATTATCTTAGTAGGAGGTCTTGTTCGCAGTTCCTAATCAAGGTTTCAGATCAATTGGCCTTATTGCAATTATGCTTTGTAGATAAAGATAGAGCATCTTACCTCCAATTGATAGTTTTTACCCCTATGATTTTTCATCTATTTGGGGAGACACATCTTGGGGATGCTTATTGTAAGACCATACATACTTATATATCCATTAGTCATTCTATTTATGTATTTTTTTAGGGTGTGGAATTTCATTCTTTTTAAAGGATGCATAATGGTACTAGTGATGCCACAGGAGAAGGTTCTAAGAGAGTTTCATACATATCCTTTGAAGGTACATCCTAGTGTGGAAAAGATGTACCAGGACCTATGACATCAATTTTGGTGTCCAAGGATGAATAAGGGAGTGGCATAGTTTTTCTCTTGATGCCTTACTTGTCAGTAATTGAAAGATAAGCACCAAGTTTTAGTGAGTTTTGCTTAACCCCTTGAGTTACATAGTGAAATTTTTATGGTATATCCATGGACTTAATGATGAGATTACCACATATGTTCAGGGGATAAGATAATATCTGGGTTATCATAGACTGACTCACCAATTAATCTCACTTCTTAGATATTCATGATCAACATTCATTAGGGAGATTGGGAAACCACTACGTGTAAGCGATAGTCCAAATCCATGGAGTTATCTTGATGATCATTTCTAACTATGATTCTCACTTCTGATCTTAGTTATGGAAGGGATTTTAGGAGACTTTTAGAACTCAGTTATGCTTGAACACATCATTTCACCCCCAGACTGACAGCTATACAAATCGGACTATTCAAGTCTTGGAGGACATGTAGTGGGATTTCATGTTTAACTTTGGTTGTAGTTAATAAGAACCCCTGCCTTTGGTGGATTTTTTTTACAAAAAATTTACCAATACAGCATTGGTATAGAACTATTCAATGCTTTGTATGGGTTACCCTATAGGTCACCACCTTTTCAGACTGACCTAGGAGATTTAGAACTTATGGAACAAAGCTGGTGAAAGCTACCATAAAGAAGGTACAGATCATCCATGAGAAGATGAGAATTGAACAAACCCATCATAAGTTTTATGCAGATAGATAATGGGGTCCTTTTAAGTTCTATTAAGGAGACCATGTGTTTCTATAGGTTTCACCTCAACATGGACTATGAATATTTGGACGGGGAGAAAAGCTATCTCCAACATTCATTATCCCTTTTCTAATACTGTATAGAGTTGGTGAGTTGGAATGCTGGTTAGCTCTACTACCATAGTTAGACTAAGAGCACATCTTCTTTCACATGTCACAGTTGAGGAGGTACATGCATGACTCATTTCACATTATCTACTAGGGTAATATGGACATCAAGGATGGAGCTACCTTTTATGAGTACCTGATGGAGATCGAGGATCAGAAGGATAGGATCCCTCATGGGTGATCGATTCCTTTAGTGCGTGTCTAGTAGAAGTATGGGAATATTCATGAGAAAACTTGGGAGCGGGAGACTCATAGTCATGCTCATTACCCACATATCCTTGTGTATCCCTTATTTTAGATTTTGGGATGTAAATCCCCAATATGGGGAAAATTTAATGACTCTTATTTTCCATGTATTATTTTTGTATATTGTATAGATTATTTTTTAGACTAGATGCTGAGATGAAGAGAGATTATGAGGCCCAGTGTTCCTGCAATAAATGTTTGAAATATATTAAATATATTAAATAGTGCAGACACACAATTTTCCTAAAAAATATAATAACTTCTAAATGGGGTGTCAAATCAAAAAACTGAGGGAACCATTGAGTTTAGAATGAAGGTTTTACCCTAGGTGAGATATAATCCTAGAAGACATCAGATCTTTGTAATGAGGTGTGGTCATGGGAAAAGGTTTTAAAATAAATTAATTTAATAAATTAATTTGTTTAATTAATCACCCAACCTAATAATATCTTAATAAACATGATTATGTAAAATTCTCAAGTTTATCTACATAAACCTACAAATCATGGAGTTTCATTTGAGATCATTGAAGAGATTACATTGGCAGATGATGACTGGATCGAAGATCGATGATTGGTGCGAGACGGAATGAGAGGATCTCACCAACAATCAATGTGAAGCTCTATTCTTCATCAACGATCAATCCAAATTGATGAAGGAAATTTGTTTTGGTTGGATTATTTCCCAATTTTCTATTCCTATGATTAATTTTAATCAATCAACCAATATATTTATCCACAGATCATGTATATTGTTTAATGGGTTAGATTATTCCAGAATTGTGAGAATTTCTTTGTGGTTATTTGTTATCTCATTGTTCTCCTTTCTAATATCAATGAATTGAGGTCAATATGAACATCAATTGAGGTTCATTCCTCATGATTGTTCTTTGTGACTTTCACCCCTGATTCATTATTCATCACAGGCATTCTTCATTTGGATTGTGGTTCGACATACACCAAGGAATTGATCGTTGAGCACCCATTTCATGGTGCAACGATTCGATATTGTAGATTTGGTCTTAGTATGAGGTGACAGAGGTATGATGAGGGTAGATTCAAATGGATCATACAGTATTAAAGACCTCCAATTTTGGATGGTGAGTGTGATGGTGATGGGGATGAACAAAAATTGATTTTCATGCAAATCAGGTGATTGTAATCTGGAGAGTGGTGATGAAAAGGCCCGAATTTAGTAGATACATTATTTTTGTGAAGATCGATAATAAAATATGAGTTAGAAGTGGTGTAATCATACGCGGAAGGAAGAACTAAGGTTTCTGAAAAATCTCGAACAACATGGCATGTACTTAAAAGCTACACACCATGTGGGGCCCTTATAGTGATAGATAGGGTTAGAGAGGAAGTTAGTGGTCACATGGCATGTGACCCAATCACATAGTGTGTGACCCCTCCCTGATGACTTGGCATGTACCTTGAATGGAACACTAAAACGGGGTGGATTACATGGGATTGGGCACACCATGTACTACTACACAGACACACCCAGCCTAGATGTACACAGGCTCAGCTGTGTACTAGTGCATGGGAAGAAGTATGCGGGTAGTAGCATGCCATGTATTATACACAGTCACAGACATGATCCATTTACATAAGAAGGACTCGGGGTTGAAGGGAAATGGAAAGTAACCCTACTGCACATCGTATACTCCTTAAATATTGTCTTAGATCCCTTTTCCTATGCATTTTGTACAAGTTTTGTTAGGGTGAATTTCCTATATCCATTCTCTAAGGGTTAGTATAGAATTTCCTCTTACACATATGAAAATGATCCCTTTATTAGAACTCAATGGATAGAATTATCAGAATCCTTCTGTGAGGATCATAGTGAGATTCACTATTCATCTATAGGCTCTAGGTATAGTTCTTGATATCATTATAACAAACACTATGCGGGATCTGATCCTTGACTTAGTAGGTTATTCTAGATTGAGTTGTTGGTATACCCCATGGCCTTAGGAGTAATCCTCAACTATGTATCATATATCTTGAGACTTCAGTATATACTCCCTATTAATAGAACCGACAAGCACTACCAATTAGATGGACATCATCAGTTATATCTGAATCATGGAGTGTGTTCTCCAGGATGAGTGTTATGTGGAATCTTTGAGATATAATTCTAGGATGGCATTATGTTTGTGACTTTACCTTTAGGATATGTTTATTTATTGAATATATCTGGATATTATTATTATATGTTTTATAGAAATATATTTGTGTATAGATGAATGTTATACCTATGTTTTATGATTTTTGGTTTTGGGGTGTCCTACTGAGTATTGTTATACTCACCACTGTATGGTCTTTTCCCGCATGTGTCGTGTATTGTGCAGATGGTCAACCTTTCAAAAGAGTCCTAGATGGACTAGGACCAGATGATGCTTAGTGATACTAGATATATCGAGGTGTGTTCATGCAGTATCTTGAAAGAAGACCCTATCTTTACTTTTAGGTTGGAATATTTTTAGACTCTTTATTGTGGGATTGTATTTGTCCCTATGTACTTTCCTTTACTTCCTATCGTACTCTGGTTAAGGTAATTAGATTTATAAATTCATGGTTGCTTACATTTTTTTACATTTCATCATTGTATGGTCTTGGATATGTGTGTGTGTGTACAGGTACCTAGGATAAGGCGCCCTGTGTTAGTAATATGCCTACTTGGCACTAGTCTCCAGCCCCTAGCCTATAGAAGGTAGGCTTGGGAAGTCAAGGAATGGGCCCCTTTGGGTGGGTCATGAAAGAGGATCTTCGGGGATTCATTCACCCATATCTCCCTTAAATATGTCCCTATGACACAGGAGTGTGAAATCTTAAATACCCTGAGGATCTTAGGTGTTTCCATTTAATCATGGAAGTTATCCATGGGGGCAGTGGCCTCTTTGTGCATGGTTTTGGTTATGAGGCAGCGATAAGGTAGAAGTTGAAATGCTTCGTGCATTTATTGGTGGAGAGGAAAATGCATGGAAATATCTCAGTGGGAATGGCAGCATGATGCATGGAGTTAGTAAGCAGTGGGGCATCCTAAATCGATAGTCGTGGTTCCCCCTTCTCATATATCCTTAACAGTGGTTGGATGAGTCTCGGGATGGCCCATGGTGGTTGGATGAGGTTTCCCATGGTGATCAGATGTGGTGGCAGTGACACCGAGCTCAAGATCGAGATCAAGTGGCACTAAAAATGGAGACTCCTAGTGGAATCAGTGGTGGCCAGTGGCTTTCTAGTGGAGGAGATCAGTGGAGTGAAGTGTATCCTTGTAAACAAGGTGAGATGAGGCACGATTAAGTAGGATTTTGGTGTTTTGGTAAAAACATGAACAGTAATTGGCAATATTTTCATCCCACATTAAATCATACATCAGGAGGCCACTTCCATATAAACTAAGGCATGAGATCTATACAGAAAACTCCCTGCAGTATAGATGGGCTCCCGCATAACACTACACACATGCTACATGGTCAAGCTGCACCGCTTGGTCATACAGGACTTTGTCCCACCCTTACTCCCCATAGGGTTCACAACCCATAGGCCATGCATGCATGGTATTGATTCCCCATGCACATCCTCTAGCCCAAGCAGACCTTCCCCCAGGCTAGCTTGGCTAACTGAGCCCACTTGGGCTTGGCTAAGTGGTTGGCTACCTTTTAGGTGGGGGGTTATCTTAGCTTCCTAATTTTTTGGCACTTGAAAAAGATAAACACTTAAACACTTAGATAATAATAGTCAAAGATTAATAAATAAAAATAAAATTCAAAAATACCCATTCCTTTATTCAAAAAAATCCTTTTTAATTTCATTTTCATTATATCCAACAATTTAATAAAACTTTAAAAACTCTGGGCATTTAGATGATAATTTCATTTAAAACCATTGAAATTTGTTTACAAATATGCACCAAAAATAAGTGTGTCAATATTATATTATTTAAACTTTTATTTGTTTAAATATATTAAAAATATTTTACATATATATCATTATATATATATAGTAATACACATATATATATATATAGTTCTTTATCTTCATGAAATCACCTGGTTAAACCTTTTTCGTACCCTCTGACCACGTACGACAGTAGTATGCCTCCATCTCCACAGTGGAAACACCATGTTCTTGCTCCCATTATTAGATTTAAAATTTCATGCCTCACACCATGAAATCTCATTATTTTCTCTTCTCCCTTACAGTACAATTTGACACTAGAATATGTTTCATAGCAGCACAAGCATCCACATATGTAGCATCTATGGTACACCTCCTGTTGGAAAAATAATCAGGCATATAGAAAAGAAAAATTAAAACTAGATTCATGAATTTAATTCACTTTTCAAAAGGGTTTTATCCATACCCACTTGTTGGTGTAGGGTTATCAGTGGAAGGTTCCTTTGAGGATTTCACTCGGATTTTGGGGATGATGGTCACTAAAAACTACAGCCTCGCTGCACTAATGTTGGGAAAGTTTATCTAGAGAATTTAATATTTAAGGAATTAATATAAATAAGAGATTTAATCATAAATTATTTATAGATCAAAATATTTGTGAATCACACTAATTTGATCACATTGTTTCAGTCAAAAAACACCTTGGTTTTAAAGAAATGAGAAAACTCTTTATGGGAGGGTAGTTATTTAGATTTCTAAAATTCAAAATCCAACTATTAAAACTAATCACGTTATTAGTAATTTTTATAAAATATTTTATTTTATTTATATATATATATAATATACATATAAAAAATATTTTACTTGTAACATCTCGGACCCAGATTTCACTCAACAGTACCTAGAGCCTATTTGGACACATCACTACTACAAAATAGTCCTTTAACAGCGCTAAAAATGGCCTTTATCAGTGCTATCGAAGCATTGACTACCGAAGGGAGATTAAAATACCTTATCTTTTATCAATGCTAAAAAAGTGCTGATAAATTGGTTCTTTATCAGTACTTTTATTTAGCACCAATAAAGGGTACTTTTATCAGTGTTTTTAAAAGTGATGATAAAGGACCCATTTATCATCTCTTTCAAAAGCACTCGTAAAAGGGTATACTACAGTGTGTTGTAACAGCACACTACAACACCAGTCCAATGTGTTGTAATAACACACTATAGCACTAAAAACACCATGAGATATCAAAAAAATCATTTACCACTATATAATTTAAATTAAATGAAACTTAAAACACAAATACAAGAAAAACACTATATTATTGAAAATTAAAACATTGGTTTACATAATTACAAAATTAGAAATTATTACATACATTAAAAAACATCAATGTTCCTTTTTATTTTGATCTTGACCTCAGGTAATACTATTTTTGAACAAACCAACCCTACTCAAGAAAAATTACACACCTATATAAGGAAAAATTCTTATTTTAGTAATAATATAAAGAAATAAATTAATAGATGTTAATTTTAAACTAAACATTGAGTCATACGAGGAACACTGTGTATTGGATTGAGTTGTGGTTGATTCTTAAATGTCACACCATTTCTTGCTCATATTTAATAATTATATATTTGAAAATTAATTACATAAGTTTGAGATAAATTACCATGGGTCCAGCCTAGCGATTGTGTCATGTGGTAGTGATTAGGAGGTCTCAGTTTGGAGCCTCTACGTGTGCATTTAGGTAGGTTTTTGTTTTTTTATTCCCAATAAATTGATTGATGTAATATAAATAAGTATAAGATAAAAATAATAGGTAAATTAATTAAGTAATATCATAGAGAATCATAAGAAAACAATCTAGGTTTGTTTTCTCATTTTTGTCCATCTGATGCGCGTGTTAAACTAAAATGACACTTATATATTGAGAAGATGAAATTTGTGTCATAACAGTCACACATTTCATCAGATTGATGTGAAGATAATTACTACCTATCTTAAAAGACTTATGGATCATTTTTATAAAGTATCAAAACAATTTGATTGTGTTTTATCGGTTTTGAGTATGCCACTTTCCTTTTTTTACTAAAATTCCATTTTAAATTGAAAACATGTACTTTGACTCATACCAATCACATAGTATATTGGTTTTATGTGAGAAAAAATCCTATATGTCAAAAATAAATTATGAATAATTTTCCTAAATTATCAAGAAAATCTAAGAAAGATTGTTCAATTTTTAATGAGTGACACTTCCTGAACTAAAATATCGATTTTAAACTGATAACGAACAATTTGAGTCATACTGGTCACATCATGTATCGGATTTAGGTGCGGCTAATTCCTAAACATCATAAATGACTTATGGGTATTTTTATTAAATTATTAAAATAATATGAATGTGTTTTCTTGATTTTGAGTAGGTCAATTTCCCATTTTACTAAAATCGATGTAAATTTTAAATAAAAAGATGTACTTGGAGTCATACCAGTCACACCAAGCATCAGATTGAGTTGAATATAATTCTTACACATCTCAAACGACTTATGGATCATTTTAATAAACTATCAAAATAATCCGAATGTGTTTTCTTGATTTTGAGTATGTCACTTTTTTACTAAAATGCCATTTTAAACTCAAAAAAAGTACTTTGACTCATACTGATCACATCGTGTATTTGTTTTATGTGAAAACAATTACTACACATCAAAAATTACATATGAATCATTGTTCTAAATTATTATGAAAATATGAGCATGTTTGATCATTTCTTAGTGAGTGAAACTTTTTGAACTAAAATGTCAATATTCAATTGATAGAAGATACTTTGGTTCATACCAGGAACATCATGTATTGTATTGAGGTGAGGATGATTCTTAAATGTCACAAATTACTTATGGATCATTACTGTAAAGTATCAAAATAATCTAAATGTGTTTTCTCAGTTTTGAGTACGTTGGTTTTCCATTTTACTAAAATTGATGTCAATTTTAAATAAAATGACGCACATGGAGTCATACTGGTCACACCGTGCATCGGATTGAGGTGAAGATGATTAATACATGTCTTAAATGACTTATGGATTGTTTTCCTAAAGTATAAAAACAATATGAATCTTTTTTATCAGTTTTGAGTACATCACTTGTTTTTTTACTAAAATGTCATTTTAAATTCAAAACACGCACTTTGACGCATACCAATCACATCATGTATCGGTTTGATGTGAAACCAAATCATAAATGTCAAAAATTACTTATGAATTATTTTCATACATTATAAATACAATAATAGTTTGTTTGATTGTTTTTTATTGAGTGAAACTTTTTGAACTAAAATGTTTATTTTAAACTGATAATGGACACTTTGAGTCATACTGGGCACATCATGTATCATGTTAAGGTGATATTGATTCCTAAAAATAAAAAATGACTTATGGATTGTTTTTTTAAAGTATCAAAATAATATGAATGCTTTTTCTCAGTTTTGAGTATGTCAGTTGACCATTTTACTAAAATTGATGTCAATTTTAAATAAAAAGGCACACTTAGAGTCATACTGGTCACACCGTGTGTCGGATTGAGGTGTAGATGATTTCTAATATTTCAAATTACTTATGGATGTTTTCTATAAAGTATAAAAACAATCCAAATGTGTTTTATTAGTTTTGATTATGTCACTTGTCTTTTTTACTAAAATGTCATTTTAAACTGGAAACAGGCACTTTAACTCATACCAATCACATCATGTATCAGTTTGACATGAAACTAATTCCTACACTTAAAAATGACTTATAAATAATTTTCATAAATTATCAAGAATATATGATCATTTTTTATCAGTTTTTATTGAGTGACACTTTTTGAACTAAAATATCGATTTTAAACTGATAATGGGAACTTTGAGTCATATTGGGAACATTGTGTATCAGTTAGAGGTTCAGATGATTTATATATATCAAACATCAATACTAAAAAACTAACCTTTAACAACACCAAAATATAGCAGCGCTATAAAAATGCACTAAGAAATTCAATCTTTATCAGTGTTAAATTAAAGCGCTGATAAAATATACCCTTTATCAATGCCTTTTATTTAGCACTGATAAAAGGTCTACTATATTAGTCCTTTATTTTAGTGCTAATAAAGTTTATCCTTTATCAGAAATTTTTATTTAGTGCTGATAAAAATGTTTTTTACCAGTGATTTTGGAGCTCTAATAAATATCGAGATATATTAGTGTATTTTTAGCACTGATAAACATCACTTTTATCTGTGATTATAAATTTAACACTAATAAAATGGATATTTATCAGCACTTTTATAAAATAACTATTAAAAATGTCACCAATATATTTTAAAAAACCCTAACCCACACTCAGTCATCACGATTATGAAGCTCTCATGGAACTCCTCTTTTGTTTGTGTGACTCCACTACAATCCATAGAATGAATCAAGAATAGAATCCAAGGTATGTTATTTTCTAATTTTCCTATATCATTGTTTGATCTTTATGGGTTATGTGTTTTGAGTTTTTGAAATTTTACAAACCCTACATCTCATCTCCTCGCCACTATCGGCACGACTCCACTAAAATCAATTGGTTGAATCAAGAATAGAATCCAAGTATGTTATTTTCTACTCCTCCTATATCATTGTTTGATCTTTCTGGGTTCTTTTTTTTATGTTTTTACACTATTACGAACCCTAAATCTCATCTACTCATCACTGCTGGTGTGACTCCTCTAGAGGACCAACCAAATTACTTTATTGATATATGATCATTAAAAATGATATATTTTGAGATGAATTACCATTCATAGTCATTTATATTGTGTATAAAGAATATGATGGGTTCCCATGTATGTTTTCCATGGACATGGATGACTCAAATATGATTTTTTATTGGTTTTTTAATGGCCTTGAAGAATACCCCTTTTGTTTACCTCGTTTAATTCATTTACAGAGGGCTATCTATAAAATTTTTATTATAGCCACTATCCTTAAACTCATTTATCATCCATAGACACCACTCATTTACATAAGGAATTAAATTTTATATAGTCTATTGGATTCCTAAAGAATGTGCTTCCCTATATTATGTAAAAAACCTCTTTATAATATTTGATCAAGGATGACCCCTTTGTAAATGATCCTTTTTTGGTCTACAAAAATATCACTCTAGTCTCTTATAAATAGAGTTATAGAAAGATTTATAAATTATAGATGAATAATTTATCTGCTAGAGTCTCCCACCTTAGATGATCTTAATACCTATGTGTTTATGGATCAAAAGACCTTTTAGAAACTTTATTTACTTGGTTAAAACCCCTATAATCATATTTTATTAAGGCCTCCTCTCAAGAAACATTACATGGATGGGTAGTACTTAGTTCCCAAGAACCAACTAACATTTTACATTTGAGAACATGAATATTAATAAATATTTTATAACATTATGAGTGTTATTATTTGTAACATTAATGTTATAATGTCTTTAGAATATATGTCACATCGAAACATTATATGAGTTACTAAATATAATTTGATCCATGAAATGTAATGGAAATATTCGTAAACATATATCCAGTGATCTAGATTTCATTTTTATGATTGGATAAAAATGATGTTTGACTATTAGGTTTTGGATACTTATAGGTACAAGACAATTATTATCATAAATTTTAAACATTATAATCCTCAAGAAGGGGGTTATGAGGACTGACCCAGAAATAAGAATTCCCTTTATTATATGTGTCATTGGGTATTTCTAACTATGTATATGTCTATTTAAATATATATATGATGTTATTAATTATTTATATTATAATAAACATAAATTTACATTTTCATGTAAACATTGGAAACATATTTTCATGGCATGTTAAGATATATTGGTATTTTTATAAGTTATATGATATTAATTGACTAATTCGAGAAATTTTTGTTCTATAATGTTGTGGAAGATGAAATCTGTAATCTTTTTTTTTGAAATTAAACTATCAGATTAAATCTATAACCCTTGTAGTTCATTGATGAGTTCATATCACCATTTCAAATAAATATAAATCAATAACATGGGTTAATAAAAAAGGTATGAAAAAATTATTACAAGATATAATTATAAAGGGATTTCAATTAATAATAAACTTTCATATGAGTTGGTTATAATTGCGACATTATCTTATTTCTATATGGGTGTCACAATGTATTTCTAGATTTCAATCATAAACTTTAGGTAATTTATACTAATCGAAGTGAGAAATTTTTCTATAAGTTCACACAATAACTCTATCCCCAATCTTAGAAAATTTTATTATAAATTTAATATTAATAATAAATATTATTCTTTATTTTTATAGAAACCCCATAAAATAAAATTAAGAACAAATAATGTTGATAGAATGAAATAAAACCATATAGTTATAGTTTAAAAACTAATTCTTATGATGTTAACAGAGCTTTATGTGTCAGATAAAATTTTTTTTGGTCCATTATCCTCATATGAGCTCCTCGTCCTTGGTTTAAATTTGATTTTTGGCTTATGATTCAGTTGTTTTGGTCCAATATGTTCCTTTAGGTTGTGTTTCAGATTAATTCTAAACCTGATTTTATGATTTTTGTGTTATTCAAAATATGGTGCTCTGAAAGGTCCCTAAAGTTTCTAGTGGTTCTTTCCCTGTTTCTGGTTCTCCTTGGTTTCTTCCCGTATTTCATGGAAATCGAGGTTTGTTAGAGGTAGTGAAGTGTCTTGAGGAAGTTTAGCATGTCTTCAGAGTGTTTGGAACTCCCAAATCATTTAGAGTTCATAATGTTCTGGGTCTACTTGGGGTCCAGCTTTGGAAGAATGGATGTTTTTTTCCCCACCAATCATGAAAGTTGGGATGACATGGGAAGATTTTAAGTCCCTTTTTGTCTGATGGTTTATACCTAAGGAGGTGAATATAAAGAAAGGGGAAGAGCTCATGAGTGTCTAGCAAGGTTAGCGGGTGGTGAAGGATTATGTTGAACACTTCAAAGACCTGGTTTCCTTTTTCTGGAGGTGGTTTCATAGGATCTATTGAAATCTTATCTTTTCATTGGGGTTCTTAATCCAAAGATCAAGGAGAAAGTCCTCTTCTCTAGGGATCTACATTTTGAGAATTTTGTGGAGGAAGAGTTTTTGGATGAGTTGTTATGAAAGAATCATAAACACATTGGCTCAGTTGTTGTCTCTTATGTTGGGGTGCTTTGTCCTACAATTAGGATTGTTTTTTAATGTATGTAAAAAAATTTATTTATGTAATTGTATAAACTAATGTTTTTAATGTTTATAATATAGTGGTTTTTTGGTATTTTTGTTTAAAATTTAATTTCACTTAAATTATATATTATGACTAGTTTTTATTGATATTTGGTGTGTTTTTGGTTTGTTTCAAGTGTGTTTCCGGTGTTGCACTGTAGTGTACTATAACAGTACATTGTATCAGTACTTTTAAAAGTGCTAATAAAGGATACCTTTAGTAGGTCTAAAAAAAGTGCTAATAAATGGGACCTTTATTAGTGATTCTAAAATAATGGATAAAGGTCCTATTTGTTGGTGCTTTTGTTAGTTCTGATAAATGTACCCTTTATCAACGCTATTTGAGTGCTGATAAAAGTCTCGGGCTTTTAACATCGCTCAAGTAGTCGGCACTTTTATAGCGCTGATAAAGGCCATTTCTAGCACTTTTATAGTCCATTTTTGTATTATTGAATGACTTATGGATCATTTCTCTAAAGTATCAAAACAATACAAATGCATTTTCTCAATTTTGATTAGGTTAGTTGTCCATTTTACTAAAATTAACATCAAATTTAAATAAAAAGATTCACATGGAGTCATACTGATCACATAGTGCATCTGGTTGAGGTGAGGCTAATTCCTACATGTCTCAAATGACTTATGAATAATTTCCAAAAGTATCAAAATAATTCAAATGTGTTTTCTTGGTTTTGAGTACATCGCTTATCTTTTTACTAAAATTTCAGTTTAAACTAGACACACACACTTTTAATCATACTGATCACATCGTGTATTGGTTTGATGTGAAACCAATTACTAAAAATCACAAATGACTTATGAATAGGTTTCCAAAATTTTGAAAAAAATATGAGTGTGTTTGATCAGTTTTCATTGATTGACACTTTTTGAACTAAAATATAAATTTTAAACTAATAACAGGCACTTTGAGTCCTACTATGAACATCCTCTATCGGATTAAGGTGTGGATAATTATTACATGTCAAAAATGTCTTATAGATCATTTTCATAAAGTATCAAAATAATATGAATGTGTTTTCTCAGTTTTGAGTAGGTTAGTTGTCCATTTTACTAAAATTGATGTCAATTTTCAATAAAAAGACACACATAGGGTCATAGAAGTCACATCGTGCATCAGATTGTGGTTAGGATGATTCTTACACATCTCAAATGACTTATGGATCATTTATAAAAATAATCCAAATACATTTTCTTAGTTTTTAGTACATTACTTGTCTTTTTTACTGAAATTCCATTTTAAACTGAAACACTCAATTTGACTCATACCGATCACATCGTGTATTAGTTTAATTTGAAACAGATTCTTACACATCAAAAATTACTTATGAATAGTTGTACTAAATTATGAATAAAATATGAGAGTGTTTGATCAGTTTTTAGTGAGGGATACTTTTTGAAAATATCAATTTTAAACTGATAACATACACTTTGAGTCATACTAGGAACATTGTGTATCGGATTGAGGTTCAGCTAATTTATACAGATCAAAAATGACTTATGGATCATTTTTGTAAAGTATCAAAATATTCAGAATTTTTTTCTTGGTGTTGAGTAGGTCAGTTGTGAATTTTACAAAAATTGGTGTAAATTTTAAATAAAAAATATGTACTTGGAGTTATATCAGTCACATTGTGTATTGGATGGAGGTGAGGCTAACTTCTACACATCTTAAATGACTTACGGATAATTTTCATAAAGTATAAAAAAATATAAATGTGTTTTCTCGATCTTGAGTAAGTCGCTTTTCTTTTACACTAAAATGTCATTTTAAAATAGAAACACGCACTTTAACTCATAGCGATCACATCATATATCGGTTTGAAGTGAAAATAATTCCTACATGTCAAGAATTACATATGAATCATTTTCCTAAATTATCAAGAATATTTTATTACATTTAATTGGTTTTTAGTGAGTAACACTTTTTGAAATAAAATATCAATTTTAAACTGATAATGGACACTTAGAGTCAGACTAGGCACATATTGTATTATATTAAGGTGTGGATGATTTCTACACAACAAAAATGACTTATATATTTTTTTTATAAATTATCAAAACAATATGAATGTGTTTTCTCAGTTTTGACTAGGTCATTTTTTCATTTTACTAAAACTGATGTCAATTTTAAATAAAAACATGCACTTGGAGTCATACCAGTCACACCATCCTTCATATTGAGGTGCAGCTGATTCTTACATGTCTCAAATTAATTATGGATCAATTTACTAAAGTATCAAAATAATCTAAATTTTTTTTGTTAGTTTTTAGTACGTCACTTATCTTTTTTTCTAAAATGTCATTTTAAATTGGAAACACACACTTTGACTCATATTGATTACATCATGTTTTGGTTTTATTTGAAACTGATTCATACACATAAAAAATGTATTATGAATCACTTTCCTAAATTATAAATAAAATATGAGCACATTTGATCAGTTTTTAATGAGTGGTTCTTTTTGAACTAAAATGTCAATTTTATACTGATAACAGACACATTGAGTCATACTAGAAATGTAGTGTATCAGATTGAGGTACGACTGATTCATACACTTCACAAATGACTTATAAATCATGTTCCTAAAGTACCAAAATTATCTAAATATATTTTCTTAGTTTTGAGTCTGTCAGTTGTTTTTCTACTAAAATTAATGTCAAATTTAAATAAAAAGAAGCATGGGGAGTCATACTGGTCACACCGTGTATCAGATTGAGGTGAGGATGATTCCTACACATCCCAAAGTCTCAAAAAAATCCTAACTGCCAATGATACAATGATTTTCATTTCATTTATTTGTTAAAATACTAAAATTGTATGTTGAATTGATGTTCTTAGCTAAAAAAACCTTTCTTGTTGTTGAAATCCAAAAGAGTTTAGGAAGCTCATGTTCCCATTATATCACGAGAAGTTTCCACAATGACCACATGATCTTCCTATACTCTTTTTTCTTTAAATAAGAAAGGTTTTTCACCTAAGAACTTCAGATAAATATGGCTTCCCAAAAGATTTATGAAAAAACTAAATAATTATTAGATAAAAATGATAAGGAAATTGACTTACAAATAGTACATAAATTGATGAAAAAATTAATTAAATAAGTAGTAGGGATTCACATTTTAATGTTGGTTGTATACATTCTTGGTGTAGTGCCTTATTTTCATTATCTCAATTTCAGGCTTGAAGTTCAATCTCTCGTGAGCATGATCAGCTTTGAAAAAACCACCCCAACTCAAGCAAAAGAATCCACCTGTATAAGAAAAAAATATTATATGAGTAATACTAAAAATAAATAAATAAAACAATAATATGAATCAATACATTAATTATATAGGAAATTATTGTATTGTACAAACATCAATATTACCTCTGTGATTAATCAATGGAGGGTACTTAAAGGAAAGTGATACATGCCAACACTATAGGGGTGAAAAGGTTTTTAGGGAGAAGAAGTATGTGAATTTTTTGGTGCAGAAAGCCGTGAAATATTGACAGACCACCCCAACTTGAGAAAAATAATCTACCTATATAAGAAAACAATTATTATGTTAGTAATACTAAAAAGAAATAAATTAAACATAAATATAAAATAATACATTAATTCTATGGAAAATGATTTTACTGTTCAAGCATCAATATTACCTCTTTGATTGAGGAGAGGCAACATCATTTATCTTCCTATAAAGGAATGAAATATGGAATGAAATATTATAAAATAAACGAACTCTACAAGGAATAATGAAAATTAAATCAATGTTTCATTATATATTTTTTTGGTAAAATAGAGAAATTATATCATAACATTACCTTTACATCTTCCCAAAGGGTTTCCATTGTTATAGTTTTTTATTCTGAGGGATTGGTAACATCATCATGTGAAGAAGAAATTTTCTACATAGTAGTGAAACATTTAATTTAGATTATGTTAATATAGTGGATAACATATAATATTACAAGAAAAAACATGGTATATTAAAAAATAATTTTACCTTATCATTGAACTCTCTTTATTATTTTAAAGGTTTTAAGGATTTGGTTCCTCTATTGAGAATCCAAATCCTCCCTTTATGGTCCCCTATAACATACAAGGCATTTTCTATATTGGCATCAATATGATATGATTGTAATTTCCCAATAAAAGGGTCATCCTCAATTGAATTTTCATCTAACTCAACATTTTTTTTAGTTTCTAGTAGTACAATTGACCAATTCTTGTTTACTAGATCTGATAAATAAAATATTTGAAATTCTTGTGATTCGTTATGAATGGCTCATCTTTTTCCCCTTACACACTAAAATTCACCTTCATAGAGCCCATTTAATCAACTTTCACTACACTCATATTGTCAATCCATTTGCAATGGAAAAGTGGCACTTGAAATGTTGTATAATACAACTCAGATATCTGTTTTATAATGCCAAAATATGACATATTTTCATAAATTAGATTTCTATCCTTGGAACCAAATACTTACATCACTTCAACCACAATCATAACACCATTATTTTTCATCGTATTCAATTAATCATGTTCTTTTGTATAGAATGTATAACCATTGATTACAAAACTAGTATGAGATATAACATTTTCAGTTAGTCCCCTAGCTAGCTATTGAAGTTGTTCAGAAATTGAATTCATATTTTCATATAACTTCTTATAAATTTTATCTCAGAACCATTCTATAAATTATTGATTATGTGTATTTGATATCTATCATTCAAACCTTGATGTATTCAAATATCTAAGAATTTATTTATGTGATTCAATTTATGAATCAACATCTTCACTATTATGCAAAATGTAAAGTTTCTATTTATCTCTCTCTATCAAGGTAATTGTAACAAAATCTCTTCCATAAATTTCTTCTACCATAAGGCATTCCCTATTACGAGACTTTGGGAGACTGATGATTTCAACATCTGATAGTTAATTAGTATAGAATTCAATATATTCTTTAACAATATATCATTATATAGTAGAAATTTATAGCCGAATTCAATTCTTAACATACCCTTTAAAAATATTTATATACCATTAAATGGGGTATATCTATCTGTAATGGAAAGGACCTCATAGCTGAACCTCTCTAACCAAGTGAACCATCATATGGACCATTATATCAAAGAATTATGGTCAGAAGAACATCTCTAATTCACATAATATTACTACAACCTAATTATTAATGATTGGAAAATTCTTTGGGTCTTTAACTTTACTGCATATGGCTTTGAAAAAGAAGTAGAGTTTGGTTAATATATATTGTACATTTTGAAGAAGAATTCAATGAAAAGAAACATGCATCAAATATTACATCAAAACATGTAATTTGTGTGATTTTAGTCCTTGTAAATTCAAATTATTCATTGACACAACATTCTTAATATTTGATAAATATCCCTATGGAACTTTTACACTATTAAGGAAAAGGAAAAGCTGAAATTTTTCTTATCGGATAGAGTGTAAGTTTCTGGAGGAAGAAAAGTATTCCTTTTAAACTTCATCGATTCAAACTCTTCCCTTACCCCCATTTCAATCAATTAAAGCATAGCCTTGATTACATATTTCATTTTTCTAGGAACATTTAATAACATTCCAATAACACTATCAAATAAATTTTTTTATACATGCATGAAATCAAGAAAATGTCTTACATAAAAAAATTAATATGATAATTCATAGAAAATTGATCTATTATTCCAACCCGATCTTTTAAGGTTTTTTCTAAAATGGTTTAGAACAAATAGTGTCAATATATTTTACTTTATTATATAGTTGATCACCCATTACTGGAGACATAATTGTACCTTTTTGATATTCCCATTGAATATTGTCATCTAGGATTGGTATTTATTTCATCAGGGTAAAAATATCTAATGTCCTAAAAACACAGACTTTGAGGAATGTTTTAAATGAACTGAGTATGTGTGTTTTTCACAAATGGAACACCCCAAAATTCCTTTAATTCTATAGACTGATAAATTTTCATAAATAGGGAAGTCGTTTATCATCCTGTACAACATGGCCCTCAATATGAATTATTTAATTCTATGAGTATCATACATTGTAACACCTATATCCAAATATACATCAATTTCATTACCAAGTTTATTTGGTCCAGATATAAGCATAGAAAACATAATGTATTTGAGCTTCATGCATAACCATGGAAGAAATTAATAATCTACCAATATGACAGGCCATGTACTATGATTATTACTCTATACACCAAAATTATTTATTCCATATGTAGATAATGCAAGACAAAATTTTCTCAGCTCAATTCAAAATTCATGATACACGTAATCAATTTTATTCCACTGAGGATAATTTTCTAGATGATATAGGTTCCCATATTTAATTCTTGTATTTGCATTCTAGGTCATTTGTCTCATGGTTTCCCAAAATCTATAGTCTTATAAATCATGGAATGATAGGAAAGTATCATACAAATTTCAAAGGACTTGATTCATTTTTCTTGTATCGATATGCACCACACTTAGGGAATTTTATGAGTGATTCATGGTCCTTGCAAAACAATACGGAATAATTTTGACATGCATGTATTTTTTAGAGATCACTCCCATTGAATGTAGAATTAGATTAGAATCATATGTTCAATATGGTAGTTTATTTTCTTCGGGTACCATATCATTTAGGAGAGAAAGTAGTTCTGTAAAGCTGGTGTCACTCCATCCACTAACATCTTTCAAATTATATAACTTCAATACAGCTGAAAATGTTGTGTATTTAGTACAACCAGTATACAATGGTATCTTGGCATAGTTATTTAACTTCTCAAATAAATTTTAACAATCATGAATTCCATATTCAATTTCCATTTTCATTTATTCCATGATATCTTCGACATCATTTACACTGGTATTCATATCAAATGATCCATAAATCAAAGTATAATCCCAATCGGCATGCGTGTTTAGTTTTTTCCCATTTTTAGTCCAAAATTTATAGCTATGATCTATTCTATGAAAAATCAAATGTTCTTACAACTCTTATAGACTAATTTTTCTGTAATAATAACAAATTAAACATGGAAAATGATTTGAGAAGGATTGTATTCATTATCTATTGCAAACTTGATAAACTCTTTAACTCTATCTTTATACTCTTTTTTCAAATGATTAGTGTGTGTCCATTTTAGATTCATATCCATCCTATTAGGTTCATAAAATATTAATTTTTTACAATAAATAAATAAATACACATAAGATATCCATTATCAAAGGTAAAATTTATAGATAATTCTAATAAGGGAAACCCAACATTTGATTGTTTAAAATAATTTTAGTATGCTTTGAAGAAAATATTTAATTGAATTTGAGAAAATAATTACTCCATTATGGTAGGTTTTTTCCTCTGAATTCATTCAAAGTTTAAAGTTATAGACAACTTTCGTGTTCATCGGTTCATCTCCTGAACATTTATCGTTGCATTTTTTTGTTTGACACACATCCTCCATCTCTTGTAGACACGCACCTGTGTTTCTTGAAATACTCTAAGAGTTAGTCATCCATAGGATGAATACTTCTTAGAGTATTATAAGAAATATAAAAGATATGGGGGATGAGTCTCAAGAAAAAAAAATCAATAAATATTCAAGAGATGAAACTGAGGAGAATGATATTTGTGTATAAAAGAGATGAGGATAAGTCTCATGGAACAAATTGAAATAATAACAGTTTTTTGACACACATAAAATATTTCTTAAATC
This sequence comes from Viscum album, assembly GCA_963277665.1. Classification (NCBI taxonomy): domain Eukaryota; kingdom Viridiplantae; phylum Streptophyta; class Magnoliopsida; order Santalales; family Viscaceae; genus Viscum; species Viscum album. The sequence continues at coordinate 533,701,355 of OY728146.1, forward strand.
CCCTAAACAAATGAAAATATAATATAGGAAATTAAAGAGTAATAAGAAACCCAAATATGATAAATAAGAATAATAAAGTCTTATTCAATCAACTAGAATATATAAAAATCTATTGATAATACATTTTAATAAATAAAAAGTTACTTCATATACATGGATGGTAATCAAATATTCTTAAGGGTGGAACTAATACATTTAGAACTAAAATTATGAATACATAAAAAATCTAATATATAGAATTTTATAAACTCCATTATATTTTTTTTGGAACAAGTGATGTAACAACCTAAGGAATTATTACCTTTAATATTAATGGTATATCAAATATTTGAAAACATCTCAAAACTATTGGGATGTAATATCACCACACTGGCCCATCCCATGGATTCTAGGGAGGTCATCACATCAGATCTACCCATATAAAGGATTATAGGGAGGCTATGCAATACACATTGACCCATCCTTGAGATTCTAGGGAGGTCTATAAAGAATTTGGAATAAGGAAATAATACACATCAACAAGATATATCACAAGCAAGGGAGAGAAACACACCAACCCTTTCAAAATCGGTCCCATACACACTAGCCTCTACCAAGATGGAACGAATCTCATGAGTTCAAATTTTCTAAGTGGACTACCCTTCACTCATAAATGTAAGTGGAATCACAAAATTAACATATCTATAAACATCACTCCCCATCTAAAGTCTCTACTACAAAAATACAAAAAGGACTAGTCAATTTAATGTGCCAAGAAGTAGTCTCATAGGCTACCCAACCACTATCATGGAAATTGATACATACAAAAGTATATATATATGGTGTAAAATGGGGTGGGACGTTTACCATATAGTTATTTCCACTATTTTTCCAACAAAAATAAAGCATGATTCATACACACATTCACATAAATAAAAGAGTAGCTGAAAATCCACTACATTAATTCACAGTTGCAATTGATAAGGAATGAGATGCTAATATGGCATGAGAGTGAAGCTAGGAAGGCTCACCATATAGGTGTTTCACACTCTAAAAATCCAAAGCATCAAGATGGATGATATCCACAGAAAAATCCCCAAAATGGACAACTCACCACACTCTCAATTGCAAAAAAATCATCCAACATAGCCAGAACCATTGATTTTTTACACCCTGAGTTCCCCAAAAAAAGTAGAGAAAGACTTATATTTGAAAGAAAGTAGAGAAAGAATTACGTTCAAGCCTTAGATTCATTTGACCCTTGAATATCTCATTCCCTAAATTTGAGCCTTGGATTTGAGGCTTGGAATTGTTTGAGCCTTGATTTGAGCTTCGATTTACATAGGAGGAGTGCTGATAGAGGGTGGCTTCTATATAAATCTTTTCATATCACGGCGGGTTCATGACTCATTAGGGTTTTTTAAATAGATCGGGACACTTTTATCAGTTCTTATTACTTAGGCATTGATAAAGGATTTATAATTATAATTACAAAAATAAATTGTAAATATATATACGTATATGATTATATATATTTAATAAATATATATAAATATAAATATAGTAAATATATTCTTTATTAAAATATAATTATTATAATTTTATAATTATTTAAATATATAATTACTTGTTTATAATTATATAAATATTTTTTAAAAATAATATTTATATCATTATATATATTTATATAATTATATATAAATAATAAATATATATAAATATAAATATAGTAAATATTTTCATTATTTAAATAAATTTCTCATAAATTAAATAATTATTTAAATATATATAATTATTTATTTATAATTATATAAATACTTTTTAAAAAAATAATATTTATTTATTTGTAATTATAAATATATAAATGTATAAATATAGTAAATGTACATTTATATATATATGTATTTATAAATATATTTTTACAAATATATTTTTAACAATATTAATGAATATTTAATCTTAAGTGCATGCATGTTAGAAATGAGTGAAATTAAATAAATTAAAATTAAGGACACGTTAACAATATTAAAAAATGGAAAATTTGTGTGTGTGTGTGTGTTTGTTGTATATAAAAATGCATTAATTATGTATATGTGATATCAATATAACACACGTTTGATCTATGTTAAATTGAAAAATCAAACAACATTCAATTATGTCCATTACTCTATGAAATTAGTTAATATTTTTAACCCATATTAATTTTTAATTACAAACCATTATTCACTAAATATATCACAATTTAAAGAAAAGCATAAATATTTTTTATTGTATAAATCATATTTATATACATTCATATATGTCTATATATTTAATATATACTATTTATTAACATTATAAATAAATATCTAATAAATAAAATGTTTAATATTTTTCCTGATTTACTTATTTTTAAGTTTTATTTATTAATTTTAATTTTGAATATATCTATATATTTAATATATACTATTTATTAGTATCTATAATTTATATTAGTATAACCAATTTATTCATTTTTATAAATAATTATTTAATTAATAAAAAATTTAATATTTTTTAAATAAACACTTTTTTTATTTTTTATTTATTTAATTATTTCATTTCATTCGGACCTTTATCAGCGTTAAAAAAGAACTAATAAAGTATCCCTTTATGAGTGCTAAAAATAAAGTATTGATAAAAGTTAGCCTTTATCAGTGTTACAAATAAAGCGATGATAAAGAGTACCATTTATCAGCACTAAAAATAAAGTGCTCATAAAGGGTATCATTTATCAGTGCTAAAAAGAACTAATAAAGGGTACCTGTTATCAGTGCTATAAAAATCTTTGATAAAAGATACAATTTATCAGTACTTTTTTTAGTGTTGTTAAAGGTCTATTTTATAGTAGTCCGTGGCCTCAAGTTCATATCCCCAAATGCAAGAGGTTACTGACTAGCAGTGAGGGCCTAGGTGTGTCTATGTGGAGACTATGCCCACATTATCATAGTGTAGCACAATAGAATATTAATAACATACATGTAGTGGAAGAAATAAATGAGATAGACAATTGATACATAGAAGGAATAGAAAAAAATATCAAAAGGAAGCTCGCATACAATAATTGTGATAATACATGTCATGTGTCTCTACAAAGAATCCAAAATTGGTATACAAGGAGGACATACAATACATGTAACAAAAGTACATAAAGGCCAAAAGTATCACAACTAGCATTGTGAGCCTCAACTCAGTCCCATGATTCTCTACTCCTAAGCAGCAAACAAGAATCTATAGTATAGATATTTCCCTTATCAATATTTGTAATCATATAATCTGTTTAGGTACCAAAGGTGGCCCGAATAGGGTGTGAGACATAATCCCACTAGGAAACCACCCAAGTTATATTCCATCCAGTTAGTGAATATATATATAGCAACAGTGTGTAGGAAAAATATAAAAAGTAAAGGAAGTACTCAAAAGTAAACATCCTACAAGTCCATGTTCTCATTCATAATCAATTCATTTAAGAATTAAGTCTCTAAATTAACATTCGAGCATGTGTATTTATAATAAACTTTATTTTTTCATTCAAGATCATTTAATTAATAAGTCTCATGACCTGGCATAATGACCAACATCCCTCATGATAACATGATCAAGGATGTCTAACAGGCCATCCATAAAGTATAATACAAAGACCGAATCCAAGCTTGTGCGTTGTCTTGGAAGAAGAAACATATAAACCATTTCATTTCATTATTCAACTTAGAACCTACACTACTAAAAATTCGACCATTAGCGACCGCCATTGGTGGTCGCTAATGGCCTATAGAGATCGCTCAGTGACCACCAATGGCGGTCCCTTTAGGCCTGTCGCCGTAGGCCTATAGCGACCGCCAATGGCGGTCACTTTAGTCCTGTCGTCGTAGGCCTATAGCGACCGCCAATGGAGGTCACTTTAGGCATGTCGTCGTAGGCCTATAGCGACCGCCAAAGGCGGTCCCTGAAGGAGGCCAAAAATCTGGCCTACAGCGACCGTCAGGCGGTCACTGACCTTTTTCTTGGCCGAGCAAGAGCGACCGCCACTGGTGGTCGCTGTCTTGATCCTAGGTCGAGCTACAGCGACCGCCACTGGCAGTCACAGTTCTGATGATCGTCCGAGCTATAGTGACCGCCAATGGCAGTCGTTATCCTGTTTATTAGGCGACCAATAGCAACCACCAATGGCGGTCGCTATCCTGGAGAAATTTTTTTAAAAAAATCATGGTTCCCAATCAACAAACACAGGGTAAAATCATTAAAAAAAGAAAATAATTCCAAACAACATAAACATCAAGATCTTCATAAACAATAAATGATAGACTTTCTTCAACGATCCAAACAGGTCCAATCCATTTCAATCTTCTGCATCAATAAACCTACAATAAGATACAAAAAAACAACTAAACAAAATAAACGTAAATTAGACATATTTATTCAGTTAGTATATATATATAATAAAATTAAATCTTACATCAAATTATGGGTGCAATAATAATTTAAAACCCCCAATTTAAGAAATGTTATCATTTTGGGATTTTTTTTTCTTGTTTTGGAGTTTTGGTTTAGCTTGTGGAAGTGTTTTGTGGTCTAAAAAGGAATGCCCTCCACGCACACCACGTGAAACTGTTAAAACAATATTTGGTCATACCGCACATATGACACATCCGATTGAGGTGTCGTCTACTCCAACATGTCACAAATAATATTCCTATTGTTTTCATGTGATTTCAAGTCATTCTGAGGACATTTGCTATGAATTCAACCGTTACACATAATTTTGGTGTTTTATGACTCCGGAAATGCGTTTTCGATCACTATGGTCAAACAAAACCTCTGATCGATGTTCTTTCTGCCCAAAAATTTTACAACTCACACCATGGTTGTTGTCATAAGATTTTATGGCATTTTGAGGTCGTTCGGCTGGTTTTGACCACCCAACGTGCCCTTTTAGAGCGCACTGAACTGTTAAAACAAATATTCGGTCGTACCACACACACCTCACGTTCGATTGACATTTTTTCACCTCCTACATATCAAGAATAATAGTCATATTTTTTTCATGTGATTTAAATTCATTCTGAGGATGTTTTCTATGAATTTGATCATTACACGTCGTTTTGGTGTTTTATGACTCCAGAAATGCGTTTCTGTTCACTGTGGTCAAACAAAACCTCTGATTGATGTGTCTTCTGCCTAGAAATTTTAAAATTTACACCATGGTTGTTGTCGTATGATTTCATGGCATTCTGAGGTTGTTCGGATGGTTTTGACCACCAAACATTCCCATTTAGAGCGTGCTGAACTGTTAAAAACAACATATTCAGTCGTACCATGCACACCGCATATCTGATTGATGTTTCGTCTCCTCTTAAATATCAAAAATAGTATTCCTATTGTTTTCGTGTGATTTCAAGTCATTCTGAGCACGTTTTCTTTGAATTCGACCATTACACGTCGTTTTGGCGTTTTATGACTCTAAAAATGCATTTCCAATTACTGCGGTCAAACGACACCTCTGATTGTTGTTTCGTCTACCCAAACATTTCACAATTCACACCACGGTTGTTTTCGTATGATTTCATGGTATTCTGAGGTCATTCTGTTGGTTTTGACCACCCAACGAGCCCTTTTAGAGCACGCCAAACTGTTCAAAACAACATATTCGGTTTTTCCACGCACACTGCACCTCCGATTGACATGTTGTCTCCTCCTACATGTCAAGAATAGTATTCCTATTGTTTTTTTGTGATTTCAAGTCATTCTGAGCACATTTTCTCTAAATTCGACCGTTACATGTCATTTTGGCATTTTATGACTTTGGAAATGTGTTTCTAGTCACCGTAGTCAAACAACACCTCTGGTTGGCGTGTCGTCTGCCCAAAAATTTCAAAATTCACACCATGGTTGTTGTAGTATGATTTAATGTCATTCTGAGGTCATTTGACTGGTTTTGACCCCCCAACGCGCCCTTTTAGAGCGCACCGAAACTGTTCAAAACAACATATTCGGTCGTACCATGCACAATGCACGTCCGATTGACGTGTTGTCTCCTACTACATGTAAAGAATATTATTCCTATTTTTTTAGTGTGATTTCAAGTCATTATGAGTATGTTTTCTCTGAATTCGACCGTTACATGTCATTTTGGCATTTTATGACTCCGGAATTGTGTTTCCAGTCACCGCGGTCAAACGACACCTCTGATTGATGTGTTGTCTACCCGAAAATTTCAAAATTCACACCATGGTTGTTGTCGTATGATTTCATGGAATTTTGAGGTTTTTTAGCTGGTTTTGACCACCCAACATGCCCTTTTAGAGTGCACTGAAACTGTTTAAAACAACATATTTGGTCGTACCGCACACACCGCACGTCTGATTGACATGTCGTCTCCTCCTACATGTCACAAATAGTATTCTTATTGTTTTAATGAGATTTTAAGTCATTCTGATAATGTTTGCTCTAAATTTGACCGTTACATGTCATTTTGGTGTTTTATGACTCTGGAAATGTGTTTCCGGTCACCGCAGTCAAATGAAACCTTCGATTGACGTGTCGTCTACCCGACCATTTCACAATTCACACCACGATTGTTGTTTTATGATTTCATAGCATTCCATGGTCGTTCAGCTGGTTTTGACCACACAACGAGCCCTTTTAGAGTGCGTCGAACAGTTCAAAACAACATATTCGTTCATACCGCGCACACCGCACGTCTGATTGATGTGTCATCTCCTCCTACATGTCACGAATAATATTCCTATTTTTTGTGCGATTTCAAGTCATTCTGAGCATGTTTTCTCGGAATTCAACTGTTACACGTCGTTTTGGCGTTTTATGACTCCGGAAATGCATTTCTAGTCACTGCGGTCAAATGACACCTCTGATTGACATGTCGTCTACTCAAAAATTTCATAATTCACACCACAGTTTTTTTTCGTGTGATTTCATAGCATTCTGAGGTCGTTTGGCTGGTTTTAACCACCCAACGCGTCCTTTTAGAGCGCGTTGAACTGTTCAAAACAATATATTCGGTCGTACCACACACACCACACTTCTGATTGATGTGTTGTCTCCTCCTACATGTCACGAATAATATTCCTATTTTTTCGTGTGATGTAAAATCATACTTATCACGTTTTCTTCAAATTCAACCGTTGCACGTCTTTTTGACGTTTTATGACTCCGGAAATGCGTTTCTGATCACCGTACTCGAATGACACCTCTGATTGACATTTAGTCTACCCGACCATTTCACAATTCACACCATGGTTGTTGTCGTATGATTTCATGGCATTCCAAGGTCGTTCGGCTGGTTTTGACCACCCAACGCGCCCTTTTAGAGCACGTTGAACTATTCAAAACAACATATTCTATCGTACCACACACACCAGATGTCTGATTGATATGTTTTCTTCTCCTACATGTCACGAATACAATTCCTATTGTTTTCGTATTATTTTAAGTCATTCGGAGCACGTTTTCTTTGAATTCGACCGTTACACGTCGTTTTGGTGTTTTATGACTCCGGAAATACATTTTCCGTCACTACGGTCAAACAACACATTCGATTGACATGCTGTCTACCCGACCATTTCACAATTCACACCACAGTTGTTGTCATATGATTTCATGGAATTCTGAGGTCGTTCGGTTAGTTTTGACCACCCAACGAGCCTTTTTAGAGCGCATCGAACTGTTCAAAACAACATATTCGGTCATACCGTGAACATTGCACATATTATTGACATACCATCTCCTCCTATATGTTACGAATAGTATTCCTATTGTTTTCATGTGATTTCAAGTCATTCTAAGATTGTTTGCTCTGAATTTGACTGTTACACGTCGTTTTGGCGTTTTATGACTTCGGAAATGCGTTTTTGGTCACCGTGGTCAAACGACACCTCAGATTGATGTTCATCTGCCCGAAAATTTTACAATTCACACCACGGTTGTTTTCGTTTGATTTCATGTCATTCCAAGGTTTTTCGGCTGGTTTCGATCACCCAACACGCCCTTTTAGATCGCACCGAACTCTTTAAAACAACATATTCAGTCGTATCGTGCACACCGCATGTACGATTGACATGTTTTCTCCTCCTACATGTCACAAATAATATTCCTATTGTTTTCATGTGATTTAAAGTCATTCTAAGCACGTTTTCTTTGAATTTGACCGTTACTTTTCATTTTGGCATTTTATAACTCCGGAAATGCGTTTTCGGTCAATGCGGTCAAACGATGCCTCTGATTGATGCGTTGTCTACCCGAACATTTTAAAATTCACACCATGGTTGTTGTCGTATGATTTCATAGCATTTAGAGGTTGTTTAGCTAGTTTTGACCACCCAAAGAGACCTTTTAGAGCGCGATGAACTGTTCAAAACAACATATTCGGTCGTACCGCACACACCGCACATCTGATTAATGTTCTGCTTCCTCCTACATGTCACGAATAATATTCCTATTGTTTTTGTGTGATTTAAAGTCATTCTGAGCACTTTTTCTCTGAATTTGACCGTTACACATCGTTTTGGCGTTTTATGACTCCGGAAATGCATTTTTGGTCACCACGGTCAAATGACAGCTCTGATTGACGTGTCATCTTCCCGACCATTTCACAATTCAAACCACGGTTGTTGTCGTATGATTTCATGGAATTTTGAGGTCGTTCTGCAAGTTTTAACCACCCAACGTGCTCTTTTAGAACGCGTCGAACTGTTCAAAACAACATATTCGGTCATACCGCGCATACCGCACATCTGATTGACGTGTCGTCTCCTCCTACATGTCACAAATAATATTCGTATTTTTGTGTGTTATTTCAATTCATTCTGAGCATGTTTTCTTTGAATTCGATCGTTACACATAGTTTTGGCATTTTAGGACTCCAGAAATGTGTTTCCGGTCACCACTGTCAAACGAAACCTCTGATTGACATGCCATCTACTCCACCATTTCACAATTCACACCACAGTTGTTGTCGTATGATTTCATGGCATTCTGAGGTTGTTCGGCTGGTTTTGACCACCCAACGTGCCCTTTTTAGAGTATGCAGAACTATTCAAAGCAACTTATTCTTTCATACCGCGCACACCACACGTCTTATTGATGTGTCGTCTCATCCTACATATCACGAATAATATTTCTATTGTTTTTGTGTGATTTGAAGTCATTCTGATATTGTTTTCTTTGAATTATACCATTACACGTCGTTTTGGCGTTTTATGACTCTAGAAATACGTTTCTGGTCATTTCGGTCAAAAAACACTTATGATTGACGTGCCATATACCAAACCATTTAACAATTTACACCACGGTTGTTTTCATATGATTTATTGGAATTCCGAGGTTGTTCGGCTAGTTTTGACAACCCAGCGAGCCCTTTTAGAGCGCGCTGAACTGTTCAAAACAACATATTTTGTCGTATCGTGCACACCACATGTCTGATTGATGTGACGTCTCCTCCTACATGTCACAAATACTATTACTATTGTTTTTGTGTGATTTCAAGTCATTCTGAGCACTTTTTCTCTGAATTCGACCGTTACACGTCGTTTTGGCGTTTTATGACTCTGGAAATGCGTTTCCAGTCACCGAGGTTAAAAGACACCTCTGATTCACATGTGGTCTGGACAAACATTTCAAAATTTACGCCGTGGTTTTTTTAGTATGATTTCATGGAATTCCGAGGTCATTCGGCTAGTTTTGACCACCCAATGAGCCCTTTTAGATCATGTCGAACTGTTCAAAACAACATATTCGGTCGTACCGTGCACACTGCACGTCCAATTGATGTTTCGTCTCCTCCTACATGTCATGAATAATATTCCTATTATTTTTTTGTGATTTCAAGTCATTCTGAGCACTCTTTCTTTGAATTTGATAGTTTCACATCGTTTTGATATTTTATGACTTCAGAAATGCATTTCTGGTCACCGTGGTCAAAGGACACCTCCTATTGACATGCCATATGCCCGAACATTTCCAAATTCACACCATGGTTATTGTCGTATGATTTCATGGAATTCTGAGGTTGTTCGGCTAGTTTTGACCACCCAATGCACCCTTTTAGAGCGGGTCGAACTGTTCAAAACAAAATATCCAGTCGTACCGAGCACACTGCACATCTGATTGGCATTCTGTCTCCTTCTAAATGTCAAAAATAGTATTACTATTTTTTTTGTGATTTCAAGTCATTATGAGCACATTTTCTTTGAATTTGACCGTTACACGTTGTTTTGGCGTTTTATGACTCCGGAAATGCGCTTTCGGTCACCATGGTCAAAGGACACCTCTGATTGATGTGTCGTCTACCAGAACATTTCAAAATTCACACCACAGTTGTTTTCGTGTGATTTAATGGAATTCTGAGGTTGTTCGTCCGGTTTTGACCACCCAACGAGCCCTTTTAGAGCGCACCAAACTGTTCAAAACAACATATTCGGTCGTACCGCGCACACCGCACATCTGATTGATGTGACGTCTCCTCCTACATGTCACAAATAATATTCCTATTTTTTTTGTATGATTTCAATTCATTCTGAGCATTTTTTCTCAGAATTCGACCATTACACATCGTTTTGGTGTTTTATGACTCTGAAAATGTGTTCCCGATCACTGCGTTCAAACGACACCTCCGATTGATGTTCCGTCTGCCCGAATATTTCACAATTCACACCACAGTTGTTTTATTATGATTTTATTGCATTCCAAGGTCGTTCAGCTAGTTTTGACCACCCAACTCGCCCTTTTAGAGCGCGTAGAACTGTTCAAAATAACATATTCGGTTGTACCACGCACACCGCACATTCGATTGACATGTAGTCTCATCCTACATGTCATGAATAATATTCCTATTGTTTTTGTGTGATTTCACATCATTCTGAGCACATTTTCTCTGAATTCGACAGTTACACATCATTTTGGCGCATTTGAAAAGCGTGTGTGGGGTGATCAAAATCAGCAGAATGACCTTAGAATGCCATGAAATCGAACAACAAAAAAGGGTGGGTGAATTGTGAAATGTTCGTGTAGACAGCACATCAATCGGAGGTGTCGTGTGACCTTAGTGACCGAAAGTGCACGTCGTGTGTCGTAAATGGTCAAATCATGCGTTTAAAGGTCAAATGCATACCGAACGACATCCGCATGACTTGAAAACAGAGGAAAACAACCTAATTATTATTTTTTAGGTATACACGGAGATGACACATCATTCGGCTACGCGGTTTTTGTGGAACGGCTGAATATGTGTTTTTAGGTGTTTGCCATGCTTGAAATGTGTGCGTGGGGGGTGTTCGGGGGGGGGGGGCATAACGACTAATTGGCCTAATGGTGTAATGATCAATTATACTAATGGGATAAAGGTCAATTTTCCTAATGACCCAATGTAAAATTGTCCCATTTACCAATTCACCTAATGCCCTAATGGCATAGTGGCCTAACAAACAATTGGAATAATGGCCTATTGCCCAGTTGTACAATTGGAATAATGGCATAATGGCTTAATGGCCATTTGGCCTACATACAATTGGACAATTGGCCAAATGGCCAATTTCCCTAATGTCCTAACAGACTAATGAACTAATGGTCAATTGTCCTAATGAATTCCGGTGTGCGGGGGGGGGGGGGATGTCTGGGGTACGGGGTGGTTGTCCGGTTGTAGGGGGTTGTATGGGGTGAGGGGGCTGTCTGGGGTGCGGGGGGTTGTCCAGGGTGCAAGGGAGGTTGTCCAGGGTGCTGGGGGGGTTTTCTGAGGGGCTAGGGGCCTACAAATAGTGAACCTGAGCTCAGTCACCAAAAACAAGTTCCATGGTTTCTATTAGGAATTGCATGGTTTTTTCAAAACTATTCACAGAACATGAAATTGAAAACATTAAAGAATAAAATGAACTAAAAATATCCAAATCATTAATCATTTTCATGGTTACTTCTCAATTTGTGCACAAAAAAATTACAAAAGGCCAAAACACACATGGTACCCCCAAATCTCAAAAAAATCTCACTAGAAACCCAACCTAAACATCAATAACAACCCCACCAATAAAAAAAGAAACACACCTCGTGAATATGATGCGTCATGCGTGGTCATGACTGCTACCTCCATCCGGTGGGCTAGGGGCCTACAACAAATAAAAATTATGAATATTTTCATAACCAAAATAATAGAAATTAAATAAATAAATAAAGTATAAACCTAAGTCGTATGATCCCCTGCACCATTACCTGGATGCACATATTCTCACAGTGCTCTAACCTCAGTGATCAATTGTGCATTTACCTCCTCAGAAGCATGCAGCCATGCCTCGAAATATGACAATTGTTGTGTCATCTGAGCAACAGTAGGACTGACAACAGTAGCGAGTGATACTACAAAATGAGGAATCCTTGTTCCATAGGTCAAACTATATCCATGCCCATCCCAACCAATAATGCAATGGAAGATCTCATCCCTTCGCATGGGAAGTTGTCACTGGTTCTCTGGCAGCTGTTTAAACTCATCTTCAAATTGATACTATGAAATATTTAAATATATATACATATATATGTTAATATAAAGATTTATGTAAGTATTGGTAATGAGTACAAGCACTTACTATCATTTCTACAGCCTCTGGATCATTTCGATCACGAGTCCTCATCCACATCGACATTTTATCAGTCAGTGCACCTTGCTCCTATAACTGTATATGAATAGAATATAAACACAAAACCATATTAATTAATAAATTAAAAAATAAATAATAAATACCTCATGTCAGATCTGAGACACGTGATGAGTCCTGAGCCTGTGAGGTGGTCCCTACAATGCTCGATTCTCAGAATGGCGTGCTGACACCTCCTACATTCAATTAATTCAAATTTCAAACAAATCACACATTCTTGAAAATATATATACCAAAATAAATATACAAATCGCAACACCCTCAATAGACCAATATACAACTAAGTCACGCCACTGAGCTGGGAAGACACCTCTCGAGAATTTTTCCAGAATGTCTGGGGCACCCACATTTGGTACCCAGTGGTCCCTCTTGACTTTGTCTTTATAATCTTTCCACATCTTATGGAATTTTCTCATACACACGGGCCGAAACTCATCGGGGAATACTTTAAAATTTTGATATTAATGAAAAAAAACACATATTTTAGTATTGTTTATATATAGGGAAGAAAGTAAAATGGTCTTTTTACCTGAATCTCCCTCCAAAGACGATCTAATGTGTCCTGGGGGATAGAAGCCCAGTCACATGTGGTCAATGGAAATCAATGTGGGTCACATATTATATGACCCAGCTAATGAATAAATGCAGGGGAATTCAATCCCACAGGATAAAATAGCTCATCAAAGGAAACATTGAACGTCGTGTTGGAATTATATGATAAAATGCCACGACCAGGGCATCTCTTGCGAGAGGAAGAAGCATTCGAGTGTGATCCTATTGAAAACAATTTTATATATAATTTGACAGATGTTATAAATAAATATATACATATATATATATATATATCAATTACATAAAAAATAGACACAATTAAATTCAAACATACCTCGACCCTGAGACGTAGATGGCTCAGATGGATGATGTGGATCTGCTGCCTCTTCCCCTGACATGCCTACAGTCATAGAAAACATTAGTAAAGGGACTATCCAAAGTGTCCAAAAGATAAATTGGATTGTTTTTAAAAAATAAAACGTGTACAGTTGTTAATCAAACAAAAAGGGATTGAATAATTAGTTGTGAATGGATTTTAAAAAATCAAAAATTTAACAAAATAGATATACAAATTATGTACAAAACCAATCAATGCATATCCAAATTTCTGATTGAATTAATAAAAATTAAAGCAGCACATGAACCAAATGAAGAATACCTCAATGGGAATATACATTGATAGTAACATAAAGATACCAAAAGAGAAATCACCCTAAATATTTATAAATGAATAAACTTCCAAAAGTGAGGACTAAAACTTACAAGGATTTATAAAATGGTTAGATAATTTAGGATATCCTAGGAAATTCAATATTTAATAGTGGGAAAACAATTTTTTTTGATTAAGTGGGAAAACAATTATACCTTTCATTAAGCATGAAAATCGACCGTTTCTCCTTCAGCAGCTGCTCTGACACAATAAATATCTTCTTCACGTTGAACTACAGTATGCTGATCAAGCTGTTGGGAAACAAATGGAACAGTCTCAGGTTCATCTTGTTCAAATAAAAACACTCCTCGCTGGGACATTTTCACAACAACTTGCCAACTTGGATTCAAAGGAAAAGTAATGAAGAATACTTGTTCTGATTTTGATGTCAAAATGAAAGGTTCATTATCAACTCATTCATTTCTGTATAATATATAGTTAAAATTCACCAATGAAAACTGATATTGATCGACTTTACATCCACACAGTGGATCAACGCAATTACACAATAACAATATGTACTTCAACCCGTGTGCATATAAAACTTCAATAATGTATACCAATTGAACATAGTAATAACCAGAATCGACGAATGGACAACTAATGCAACTATTTTATGTTTCTCATTTTTCGTCAACATATTTAATGAAAAATCGAAGACCATTAGCATCTATATATTTATAACGATGATCCGTTATAGATGGACCCTCAGCCAGTTGGATAAGTTCTTCAGTTAGCGTGGGGTCCCCTAACTCCATCAGCTTAAGAACCTACATAATTCATAGAATTCAATAATGATTTATATAGAAATAAATTAGTATAATACTTCACTCATATTGAAAATCAATTTATAAGTACATAATCCTTGAACCATTCATGAAATTACACATAATGAGATTTTTGAATTTGATACTCAGTTGCACGATACATCTCTTCTTTCATCTCATTAATGTGTTTCCTGCCAATGATAACGCAATGTTTAAATGATCAACTTATGCAAAAAAAAACATGTAAAAGTTAAACAATAAAAGTGATAAGACTCTTACTGTATTAATGGTGCAACTGATGGAGTATTGAACAAGATATATCGATGCGCTTGTATCCACTTGATGTTTTCCATATCAAATATGGTTCCTTCTCCAACTGGACCATCATGAATCTGAGAGGGCTTATCTAATTGTGTTTCAACATCTGTAAGATATTCTGTACAAAAAGTAGTACACTCATCCATCAAATAACTATTGGCTATTGATGCCTCCGGATGAGCTCTGTTGCATACAAATCGTTTCAATGTACTCAAATACTACTCAATAGGATACATCCACCTGAATTGAACTAGATTAGCAGCCATTACTTCATCAGTTAGGTTCACTATCAATTGGACCATAACATCAAAAAATGAGGGGGGAAATAGTTTCTCAAAGTGACAAAGCGTAAGTAAAATTCGGTTTTGTAAACTTTTTAAATAACTCAATCATTGATTTCTTAAACAAAGCTGTCTAAAAATTTACTCATCTCAATCAACGGGTGAACAACATTAAGGGATAAACAATCAGAAATTGTTATTGGAATCAACTGATGAAGTAGTATGTGATTGTCATGACTTTTCAACCCTTGCAATGTCTTGCTTGTCAGATTCACACGCTTTGAAATATTAGAAGAGTAACCATCAGTCACCTTAAGAATCTTCAAAATAGTAAGAAATGTATCTTTCTCCTTTGTAGTCATCGTATACTATACAGCAGGAATATATGCCTTGTTTCCATCAACTAACTATAAATGCAATTGTTTCCTTAAACCCATTTCTTCCAAATAACAACATGCATTAAAATGGTCCTTTGATTTTCCACTGACACCTAAAATGGTCCACAGTATATTATCACAAACATTTTTTTCAATGTTCCTGGCATCCAAATTATTCCTTAACATGTTAGTTTTCCAATATGGAATACTATAACAAATACTTTTCTTTCTCCAATTTTGATTGTGCTACCTACCCACAGCACGAATATTACATAATGGATGAGCCACCAAATCCTGAATTTCATATACCATGCGGATGTTTTCTTCCTCAATATGCGATAACATTTTGACTCATTTCATGATATTTGGTGTTGGGCTGAACTCTCTAGAACCATCAAATGACACTATGTCCTTTCTAAACCTGTGCTGAGGGGGGAGAAAACGTTTGGGACCCATGTATGACCATTTTTTGGAATGTTTAATCCATAAATATTTTTTACTTTTATTGCAACATGGGAAAGAAAATTCCCCTTTTATACTCCATCCTGATAAATTTGAATAATCCGGGAAGTCATTGATTGTCCACAATAAAGAAGCCTGTAGTTTGAACATTTCATTCATTTCACAGTCATAAGTCATCACACCATCACTCCAAAATTCATTCAACTCGTCAATCAATGGCTGAAGGTAAACATCAATCTTATCCCTAGAACATCTAGGTCCATCAATAAGAGTGGAAAGTAATATAAATTGTCGCTTCATACAAATCCATGAAGGAAGATTATACAGAACCAACACCACGGGTCATGTGCTATGAGTTGCACTAACCATAGACTTGAATGGATTGAAACCATCTGCTGCCAACCCTAATTGGACATTACAAATATCTTTAGCAAAGTCAGTATGCTCTTATCAAAATCCTTCCATGCATGAGAGTCTTCCAGGTGGGTTAACATATCACTTTCATGAATTATTTCTGCATGCCATCTCATTAAATTAGAAACTTTAGATGACATAAAAAATCTTTTCAACCTCATTTTAATGGGAAAGTAATGCATTTGCTTTATGATAATCAGTTTCACCTGTATCACAATCTGATTTTGATGAGTCTGATTTCCCCTGTTCTCTTTCCACCTGTAAGTTCCACAAACCATACAAATATCCAAACGGGTAGTTTTATTTCTAAACAATATACAGTTTTTTGCACATGCATCTATAGTCTCATATGTAAAACTTAAGTTCTTTGTCAACTTACGAGAATGGTAATACGACTCGGGAATCTAAGCATTGACAAGAAGAACCTTTTTCAATAACACCAACATCATGTCAAATGATGTGTCTGACCACTGATTCAAAGTCTTCAAATGAAACAACTCCACGATAAATGACAATTTATTGTAAGAAGTACATACAGGATATAATTCTGTTTTTGTATCATCAAGTGCTTCATAAAACCTCCTCAAATCACAATATGCACCAGAGAAAATATTTATCTCACCAGTCTCAAGATTCTGGATGTCAATGCCTTTAGGATCCAACTCACGTACCATTTCAGTAAGCATTTCATGCATTGGATCATTCATCCTTGCATAAACATCTATCTGAATTGCATTTGTATTTTGACAAAAAATATATTCTTCTTCATGATGATTCCAACTCTTATAATTTTTCAGAAATCCATTAAAGAATAGGTGCTCCCTCATAGTATCTCATTTTAATTGATATCTGTTATCACATTTTCTACATGGACAACTAATATAGTCACATTCAAATCCTCTGGTGAAGTCAATAAACTGCATAATTCCATTGAAATATTCTCTAGAAGTTCGATTTGGAAGATCAATCCAACTCTTATCCATAATAATATCTGTATAAAAAACATTTACACAAGACTTATTACATGAATTTTTTATATCAAATATATTTAAAATAAATACTAACCAATTAATTGTGGACCATTGATAAAATAATCAAATTATATCTATGAATAATAAAAAACAGAATAGATAATAGAATGTAAGTGAAATCCCATGCCATATCTGATTGCGCTACAAACCTGAAAGGGAGGGGAGCTGAAGGCGGTGTTGTAGGGGAGAGGAGAGGCAGCAGAGGGGAGCCGAAGCCAGATATAGTGCAGTGAGGGAGGGGACGGGTGATGGCGGAGGCGGTGAGCCATAGGAGATGAGGTGGTGAGGTGGCGATAGTGCAGCGAGGGTGGGATGACGAGGGAGGGGACAGAGGAAAGTGGGGAGATAGAGTGGATGGGTGGTAGCAGTGAGGGGACAAGCAGCGGCCGTGCGGGGAGGGAGGGGACTGGGCGGCAGCAATACCACATGGGAGGGGACGGTGAGGGAGGGGATGGGTGGAAATGGTACGGCAAGGGAGGGGGTGAAGAGGGAGGGGATGGGGGATGGAGGAGATCCAGAACATAGGACAGAGAGAGGATGGGGGACGGGCAGTGAGGGGGTGGAGGGCGGAGGGCGAAGGGCCGAGGGCTGAGGGGACAGAGGGCGGAGGCTGGAGGTCGGAGGCCAGAGGGGGCGGAGGCCAGAGGGGGCGGAGGCCAAAGGGTGAAGGCTGAAGGACGGAGGCCAGAGGAGGGAGGGGGCAGAGGCCAGAGGGGGCGGAGGTCGGAGGGTGGAGGGCGGAGGGCGGTGAGGGGACGGGCAGCGAGGGGTGGGGGGCGGCGAGGGGATGAGCAGCGAGGGTGGAGGGAGACGGGGGACAGGCGGCGGCGATCGATGGGAAGGGACGTGGGGTAGGTTTTCGTGAGGGGAGGGGGCAGGGGGAGGGGGCCAAATCTTTTTTTTTAAAGCCCAGTGACCGCCAAAGGAGGTCACTATAGGCCACCTATAGTGACCGCCAAAGGCGATCGCCCGTTTCAGGGGCTTCAAATACCATTTCTCTAGTAGTGCTAAGACCATCCATGAAATTACTAATTTTTAATTCATCTATTACTCCAAGTTTAGTATAAACCAACACCCTACAATCCCATCAATAGTGATCCTCAAGAACCCAGGTATTGCTCTAGGTGAGGTGTGACATCTCTTTCATTCGAGTCCATCCTTGGAAGTCCACTAATGGAGCCCAAGTATCACCCATGGAATATAATTTCAATTCCCTTTGAGTCCTTCCAAGGAATTCTCATATGAATTCATGTATCACTCAGCATGTAAATTTTATCCCCATTGATTTTTTCCATAGTAGTTTATATCAGGAGTCCAAGTGTCACTTGAGAATATGTAGGGTCAAATCCATATGAGTCCATACATGGCATTATCATTTGAATCCATGTGTCACCCAAGGCATATAATCATTTAATCAATTCCAAACATATAATCAAATTCACTTAAACATGTTAAGGTCAAAACCAAGAAAATTTCAATTAAAACCTCTCCTCAAAAGGTGGATAAAGGCACGGGCCAATCTTAGAAGGCTTGTCTCCCAAATACTCACATGGTTAAAACTTTATAACAATCTTCTAAAGATTAAATAAACTATTACATGGAATACTCTCTATCTATCTCACATGGGAATAAAAATACAAGGGAAATTCATTCTTAATCAAGAAATTGCATAAAAAGGGCTAAGCATAGAAGGATTGCCTCTCAATTACTCACAAGGTCATTTTATTTAAAAAAGAAACTCAAGATTAACAATATATTACATGGAAAGGATCTAGGGTCATGGAATCCATTACCTAATATTTATCAATTCAATTAAAATTCCATATATAAATTGAAAATTCAATTACAACTATCAATTTAACATTTAACATTCCAAGGAAATATAAAAAGGGAAACACCCAAAGGTATCCATTCCAAAGATCCACCCATGGTAGTATAGTACAACTAATCAATATATCCATGGTGTGGATTTGTTTCAAGGTTATTCACCTCTTATAATTTATCAATGAGCCTCTTTAATTAAATAGGTTGCTCCTAGTAATTCAATAATTTAATTTCATTTCAAGGTGATGCTCTGAAATTGGGCGCGTAGCACAATAGCATATATAAAAAACTTGACTTTAAACAAAAGGCATGAAACTGCCTAACTTAGGTCTTTAGTTGATAGCTCATCTAGTATCAACTGCTTATTTGACTCAAATCAGGAGAAAATTGAAGAACGGACAAAGAATCTAATAATAGGCCATATTATATTTCACCTAAATATCACAACCAATATCCAAAAGAATGAATAATGAATAAAAGGGAATTGAGAACTCATCAGTGCAGATCCAATGAGATGATCAGTGCTTGAATCAAATTCTTAATGAAGGAGATACCTCAAATCCAAGAATAGTCTTCAAGGGAGCTCTCAAGGGATCGTGGATGTTGTACAGGAGAAGAAAGTGTGAAAATAGAATTAGGTTTTAATAATTAATTAAGGTAAAATGGTCTTCTTTCCCAAAATATTTGGGTCACATAGTTTAGGTGAATGGTTTGAAAAACTGTGCACAAATCATTCATGGTTAACATAGGGAAGGGTCACCCACATGGTTTACCCACATGATTTGACTAACCATGAGAAAACTATGCCAAAACACACTATCAAAATTATAGAGGTTTCCACATGGTTGTTATTTCCAAATCGTATGGTTTAGTCAAATTGTGCGGCCTCACCCTACTCTCTACCCATGCCTCGCATGGTTTATCAAACTGTGGGGATTTCCCTGTACGGTTTTAACTAACCATGAACTAGGAATTTTTCTTCCCAAAACTTATATTTCAGGCTCTATACTGGCCCTATAAACCCCTATTACCTTTATGTCCTCAAATGGAACTAATATTATTCCATATTTAAACATTTAAATCGATAATTGGCAGAAAATAAAGTATTCATACCTCAAAGAAGAATCTGGTTCTTACAAACTTCCCCCCTTAAATAAATTCATCCCCGAAATTCCCTTCCAAGGGTGGTGAATCATGATATGAGAATAAATACAGCCACTGCACTTGTACATCAGCCTTCTTCTCCCAGGTCTCATTCTGCAGTCATTTGTGCTTCCATAGAACCTATACTAAAGGAACTAAATTACCTTAGATAATATCTTTTCTAAGATCCACAATAAATATGGGATGCTCCTCAAAGGAAACATATACTTGTAACTCAGAATCCTCGGGATAAAATACGTGATATGGTTCTGGATAGTAACGTTGCAAATGAGAAACATGGAAGATGTTGTGTATGAATTGGTACCTCTGGGGTAACTGCAACTGATAGATTACCATCCCGACTCTCTCTAAATTCTTGAATGGCCCGACATACCGCGGTAAAATCTTAACTTGTCTCTTAATACTTCTATGTCCCAGCCTCAGTGAAACATGTAATAAAATCCAATCCCCAACCTTGAACTCTATAGGTCATTTGTACAGATAGGTGTATGATTTCTGAAGAGACTTTGTAGTAGTCATCTGCTTCCAAATCAATTGCACCTTCTCTATAGTATCCTAGACAATATGGGGTCTAAGCATAGCTTCCTAACCTACCTATAACCAACATAGGGGTGATCAAAATATCCTACCATACAAATCCTCATAAGGTTCCATATGAATATTATCCTAAAAGCTATTTTTGTAGGATAATTCAACCAGGGGTATATGCCTCTCCCAAGAGCCCCTGAAATCAAGGATGTATGCCCACAACATGTCCTTAAGAACCTAAATCATGTGCTATGACTGGAAATCTATCTGGGGGTGGTATATTGTGCTCAAAATCTTCTACGTACATATCAAACTCTGTATCCCTTTCCAAAACCATGAAGTAAATGGGCCTCAATATCTGAAATGATAGTATGAAGGGCCCCATGAAGTCATATTATCCCACAGATATACAACCTCCCAAGATCATCCACACTAAAGGTTTACTTAATTGGTTGGAAATGTGAAACCTTCGTGATCCTATCAATAACCACCCATACGGTATCATTACCTTGAGGTGACCACGGTCAACCTATCACAAAATCCATCATGACATCATTCCATTTCCACTTGGTAATGGGTAGGTGTTGTAAAAGTCTTATTAGTTGTTGGTATTCTACCTTCACCTATTGATGGGTGGAACACCACATGAAAAAACCAACTACATCTCTTTTCATACCCAGCCACCAGTATTGGCGATATAAATCATGAAACATCTTGGTGATTCCAGGGTTCACTATCCAAGATGAATCATTAAAATCCTACATCATCTCATCACGCATGTCTGTTGAAACCCATATGTGACCATGTTCATGAAGAATTTCATCCATGCCTATGGTCCAACCAAGAGGACGATCCACACTTGCTACACTCTCCCATAACTGAACTGAAACTTCTTTTTTTTTTTGATTTTCAAATAAGTCACTTTTTGGGTTAGTGAGAACCTATAGACAACAAACCAATCACCCACAATCCAAACTTCAAAATCTAAAATCCAAAGTAACCGGATCAAACAACACATATCACCTCAAACAGTCTTCATGGCCACTTGAATTCTCCTCTTATGATGACCCCAAACAACGCAAACACACTCGATCCAAGACCCCATATTGAATCCTTTATTGGTCACCATAACCACGAATTACATCACCAACTCTCGGTCCTCCACCCAAATCAAACCATCGCACACAAATGGTGGACGAAAAAGAATCAAACTCATCACTGAAATAGAAAATCACAATTAAACTTCACCAAGAAAACCCAACGCATCTCGTCCATGTCACCACTGCAACAACGTTGGATCAGAACAAAACACAAATCACAAACCCAGAATCACCATGCTCCAAACAGGACTCAACCACACCCACAGACAAATCACAAGGGCAGAAAATCAAAAAGAGAACAAAACCACAATGAAAGTCGCGACGCCTAGCTGAAAATCAGAGCTAGATCATGTCGTCGCCTTCACAAAATCACTTGTAATCCACATCGAACCACCGCACATGCCCCCATCCGACACAGAATCGAAGTGTTGACCCCCATCCAGGAGGAGCTGGATCTACAACCGCTGTCAACACCGCACTACCAAAAGAACAGGCCAGTAAATTGTGGGAAAATCCCAAATAGCCACGCCCATGAAGGTACCTCGACACCATGCCTGGGAGAGGAACTACCACCACGAAATCACTGAGAAGGAGCGCCTAGGAGAGCTCGGATGTTGATCTGAGGTGAGAAGAAGAGACGGTGACAAGGGGAAACCCTAAGAAGGCGGCTCCCCTTACGGGCTCATGAGTAAAATTTAATTTCCTACACTCTCCAATAAAACTATGCCTTCTGAGTCTTATAGATGCCTCATTATAACTCTATCTAGAAAGGTAGAGGTAATAGTTGAGGATGATAGTAAATTCTACCTTGGACTATCCTCCACCTCCAAGTGCATCTCAGATAAAAAATCCATGATCTACCACTCACTACTATCCTACTAAACTGCCAGTATTTGAGTCCTCCTACTTAGTGCATCAGCCACTGCATTGCCTTTACAAGGTGTGTAGGAAAGCTTGAAGTCAAAATACTGTAGGTATTCAACCCACCTTTGCTGCCTCAAATTCAGATCACACTATGTAAATATGTACTTAAGGATTTTGTGGTCTGTGTACACCACAAAATGATATCAAAGTAAGGAGTGTCTCTAATAGAAAAATGCATGAACCACTTCAACTAACTCTATATTATGTGTCGAGTAATTCCTCCCAAGTGTCCTCAACTGCCAAGACCCATATGCCATGACTTTATCCCCTTGCATAAGGACTCCTCCTAGCCCAATACTTGATGAATCACTGTAAACAATGTAACTCCTACCTAGATTTGGAAAAATCATTATCAGCACTGAATTCAATCTCTCATTCATCTCTTAAAAGGTTTTATTGAAAGAATCTGACCATACAAACTTCACACCCTTCTTAGTAAAGCCCATCAGCAGTGTTTCTAAGCATGATAAGACTTGTATGAAATGCCTTTAATAACCATCCATCTCTAAGAAAATATATACCTCAAATACATTCTTGGGATTCTCCTAGGAAACTACATCTCTCGCCTTCTCTATGTCTACTGATACTTTTATCTCTGAGATAATATGACCCGGGAAGTGAATCTGATACATCCATAAGTGTCACTTTGTGAGATTAGTATATAACTTATACTCTCTTAGTGTATTCAATACAATATCAAGATTTTTGGTATTGTCATGTTGATTTTTCTAATACACCAAGATATCATCCATGAAAACCACCATAAATGAATCAAGATAAGGATGGAACACTCAGTTCATCAATTCCATGAAGACTACTGGCGTGTTCGTGAGACCAAACAGCATAACCAAATACTCATATAGACTATACCTTCTCCAAAAGGCTATGCATGGTATGTCTAATGTTCTAACACACACTTGATGATAATCAGATCTCAAATAAATCTTTGAGAATATTCAATCTCCTCAGATATATTTGAAAAGATCACTTATCTGTGATAGAGCATATCGGTTCTTAACTGTCAGTTGGTTCAATTTCTAGTAATCTACACATATACTGAAATTTATATCCTCCATTTTTACAAAAAGGAATGATGAAACCCATAAAGAAGTACCGGGTTGGATGAAACCCATTTCCTTGAGCTCTTGTCTCTCAGTAGTATCCATCATATAAAGAGGAATGGATAAAGGTGTGGATCTGAGCACTAGATCGATAGAGAACTCAAACTCTCTCACTAGAGGTAATCTTAAAAAATTAATCTTGTAATACATACTTGAAATTATCAATCGTTGGAGGGAAATCAGTCTGACACAATCTCCGATCATCCAAATATAAACTCAAAATATGGGTTATCATCCCATCCAGACCATGATTCTTAAGTCCAACTCGACTCACCTATACATCCCATTCACCCTTGTGAATAAACTCTCCACCCTCTGGTGATGTAAATTTCACCCTTTGGTGATAGAAATCAATGAAATTATGAAAGGGAACTAACCAGTCTATCCTAAGAATGATGTCAAAACTTGTCATCTCAAGGACAAAGAGGTCTCAAATGAAGTGACACCCACAAATATCAAGTGTGAACTCTCTTCAATAATATACACCCTCTTTTATAATCCCCAAAAAAGTTTCAAGCATCATGAATCCATCATAATTATAAAAAATGATCCCAAGCCAGTCCACAATGGACATAGATATAAATTTATGAGAAGATCCTATATCAAAAATTGTAGAAACTAAAGTAAAGGATGCTATAATAGTACCTATGATAGTAGAAGGTCTAGGATCATACTCCTAAAGGATCTATTGCACTGCATATATATGGACTGAATTACAACCCTATGACACTTCCTAGCTACCCTAAGCAGATCCTCCCTATTATCGCTATGAAACCGGAGTCTTACTACCACAGCCACAACCACCAACTTGGCCTGATTGGACAAATGTATTCCAACTCCACACTTGATGAGAATTTCTTGACCTTAATCATAAATTTGGAGTTGTATAAGACCCTATCTCACTGATATTCGGTGTAAATGATCTGAAGAAGTGTTGTAGATGGCTCATCTTGATGAAATATCAGCACTTGATTGGGTCCCTCATACACTATGTCCTCATATGTCCTGGTCTACCACACTGGTAGCACCTCACCTGGATACCTATATTTGTGCTATGGTTACTAGTATCACTACATGGAATCTCTATATGATTATTTCTACTATAGATTGATGAAGTACTATATCAACATGTTGAACCACCCTAGCTTGAACATCTATCCTCTCTCAAGTTACACTCTATGATAAGTGTATGATTCACTATTCCAAAAATGGTATTCTATTGAAATACATTCACCTGCGATTGGATGTCAAACCTGAGACTATCCTCAAATCTCTTAGCTTTAGATAACTCATCAACCATCGGATTTAGTGTGAAGTTCTAGAGCTCAGTAAAAAGTCTGAGTGATCCATAACTGATAGTGCACTCTTCTCCAAGTGTAAGAACTCCCAGGCTCTATCATACCTCAACATATTAATGTAGAATTAATCATATACGGACATATGAAAATACCTCTAGGACATATCTTGATGGTGTTCTATCTGAGTTATGACATCCCACCATCTCTTGGCAAAATTAGGCAACATATACATAGTGAGATTTACCCATACCTCAGGAGGTGCCTCTAGATGATCAAAGATATAAATCATAGCCTCTATCCATGAATTTGTATCCTTTGTTCCATAATCCCCCAAAAAAGTGGGTGGATTATTCTATTAGAACTCACACGTCAACTCATCCATAGTCAGGATAGGTTGAGGTGATCCCTGAATGGTCTGCATGAAGTGCAAGAACCTATCATAGAACTGTGCATCAGCACCTGTGTCTAGTAAAACTATAGGTTATATATCTAGAATGACTATATATAGGATCCACTTGTAGCCAATATCCCATCACCTATGGAGTGTGTTCATTTACACTATTTATAATGATTTTTTCGGTGCATGCATCCGTCTATCAAGGATGTGTATCTGTTTCCCCACATTACCACTTTCCAAAGGTGGGTAGTATTTGTCACTTCTTCAAGGACATTTTCTCCTTGTTCAAAACTAGATGATGGGATGTAGGTTCCCCCTTCCATGGATTTCTCCTTGGAACTCGTCGCCTATTCCAGGTTTCCCTCATAGATTTGAGTCATTGTTCACGAATATCATTCCTAATACCATATCTTTATGGACACCGGTTAATTAAAATACTTTTGTCAGTACATTCCATGGGGTATTTACATGGTATCAACCTTCAGTCAAAGTAAATGAAAACATTAGGCATTTCAGGGCATCTCTAGATGCATGGACATTAGGGAACCTATAATATTCCTCATAAGAGGGCATATCAAGGGCACAAAACCCAAGGCATCCCACATCGGTCACGGGTTATCTTATTCCAAAGGCATGTCTCTGAGGTTTTTCTCAGCTTCCCATGTTTAACACAAGGTATGTTGTGCGTTAAATATCTTGGGAATATGGTAATTTCGAAGGCATATCTTCAGGGGTTTTCCTCAGTAATCTCATGTATAACACGAGGTAGGCCACAAGTTTAGCATCTTGTAGATATGGAATGGGAGTGATAAAAATGTCCCATGGAGATATATCATATTGGTACATACCTAAGATGGAGTTCCTAGAAGTTTTGTCATGTGGATGGATCAGGTCACCCAATAAGAGCAGACCCAGGGTGTTGTGTCCCATAGAGGGAAGATATCACACCATGAAGGTTGATCTGGACACCACTAAGGGAAGATCAGGGAAAGTGTACCCCATAATGTGGAACACCAAGGTTTACTATTGGATGGGATTTAACCTTAGAAAGGTTTCCTATATACCTTGTGTATAAGAAAGAGATCAAAACCTATGTAGTTCGAATGGAAAGACATGGAATTAGGGTGTACACAAAGGACAATGACCTAAAGACATATTGGGGCTTATGCATGGATAAAATACCATTGTAAGAGAAACACTCTTGGTTAGATGGTTATGGATTGTGTGGGGATTATGCATGGTTAGCTTCCTAAATGTATGGCATGATCCTAATGGGATGTGGCGGCCTAGGTAGGAATCAGGATGGATGATGGATAGTTGAATGAAGTGGATGGGAAGAATGGGATTGAACCGATGTGAAGATGATAGTGATTTTGGGCTTGAATCTCATAAAGGATTACTGCATATCCCTATAGTGTGGAATAAAAGTCCACATAGTTTTGTGGGGTGATGGGACACCTGAGGAGGTGGCCCGTGAGAATGGATGCATGGATGGGACCCAGAGGAAGTAGAACCTCCAGGTTGGGGCATGACCTTACTGAAACACAAAGGCTCAAGGGAGAGACTAGGATGAGACATGGGTACTGGGAATGAACCTCAAGGGGGATTCCTACATATCACCATGGAAGGGAATCAATTTCCACATAGTTCAATATGGGGCATAGAATCTAGGTGTATGCAAAGGACAGTGGCCCAAATACATGCTAGGGGTCATGCATGGTTAGCGGTCTGAGAGTTGTTATAACACCACTAAGGGACGGACCAAGGATGTGGGTCCTAGAAAAGGGTACACCTAAGTTTACCAGTGTTTGGGGTTGAACCACATGTAGGATTATTATATACCCTATCTAGGATATAAGGATCAAAACCTGCATAGTTCAAATAGGTTTACCAAGGTTTGGGGTTGAACCTCAGGGAGGCTTCCTACGTACCCTGTCTAGGAGATAGGATCAAAATTCACATAGTTAGAATGGGTTTACTAGGGTTTGGGGTTGAACCTAAAGGAGGCTTCATATGTACCTTATCTAAGAGTCAGGGATCATAACCCGTGTAGTTCAAATAGGTTTACTAGTTTTGGGGTTAATCTTCAGGGAGGCTTCCTACATACCTTGTCTAGGAGATAGGGATCAAAACCCACATAGTTCAAATAAGTTTAATAGGTTTTAGGTTTCAATCTCATGGAGTATTCCTATTTAACCTTCCTAGGAGATAGGTATCAAAACCCATGTAGTTTGGATGGGTTTACCAGTGTTTGGGGTTGAACTTTAGGCAGGCTTCCTATGTACCTTGTCTAGGAGACAGAGATCAAAACTCATGTAGTTCGAATAGGTCTACCAGTGTTTGGTGTTGAACCTCAGGGAGGCTTGCTATATACCCTTTCTAAGAGACAGGGATCAAAACTCATGTAGTTCAGATGGGTTTACCATGGTTTGGGGTTGAACCTCAAGGAGGATTCCTATATACCCTATATAGGAGACAGGTATCAAAACCCATGTAGTTCGAATAAGGTTTACCAATGTTTGGGGTTGAACCTCAGGGAAGCTTCCTACGTACCCTATCTAGGAGACAAGGATCAAAACCCATGTAATTTTATTGGTTTGGGGTTGAACTTGAGGGAGGCTTCCTACGTACCCTATCTAGGAGACAAGGATCAAAATCCACGTAGTTCAAATGTGTTGGGGTTGAACCTCAGGGAGGCTTCCTAAGTACCCATTCTAGGAGAAAAAGATAAAAACCCATGTAGTTTGAATAGGTTGGGTTTGAACCTCATGGAGTATTCCTACATATCCTGACTAGGAGACAAGGATCAAAACCCACATAGTTTTAATAGGTTGGGGTTAAACCTCAGGGAGGCTTCCTACAGACCCTGCTTAGGAGACAATGATCAAAACCCACATAGTTTGAATGGTTTGGGGTTGAACCTTAGGGAGGATTCCTATGTACCCTTCCTAGGATACAAGGATGAAAACCTATGTAATTTGAATGGGTTGGGGTTGAACCTCTAAGAGGATTCTTATATACCCTTCCTAGGAGACAATGATCAAAACCCACTTAGTTTGAATGCATATAGTTTAGCATCATGTAGGATTAAGAGGGCATACATTTTAACGTCATGTGGGATAAGGGTAAACTTATGTGAAGTGGTCGGGACCAATGGGTGATGGGCTTGAACCTCAAGGAGGCTTCCTATGTACCTTGCTTGAAAAGGGAAAGGGTCATATTCCACATTGTTCGGTGAAAGGAGACATGTTAATTACACAATAATGCATCCAAAATAGGTTTTCATGGTCATTTTTTACTCTAAGATCATGTGAGTAATTATTGGTTTGAGAAATAAGAGGAAAAAACAGACCTAATGATCGTGGTGCAAAGGTGCAACCACGAAGGGTGGTGAATGGGGCTTATGCATGGAAGAAACCCAAGTGCCTCTAAGAAACAGAAATGGTGGATGGGGCTTATGCATGGAAGCTTCCCGGGTTCCTCTATGGAGTGTAAATGGTGCATGGGGATTGTGCATGGAAGTTTTCCGGGTGCTGCCAAGGAGTGGAAATGGTGTATAGGGATTATGCATGAAATTTTCCTGGGTGCTACTATAGAGTGGTAATAGTTCATGGGGATTACACATGGAAGTTGCTAGGGTATCGCCAAGGAGTGGAAATGGTGGGTGGGGCTTATGCATGGAAGATTCCTAGATACCACTTAGGAGCGGCAATGTTGGATGGGGATTGAGCATAGAAGTTGCCCGGGTGCCGCTATGGAGCAACAATGGTACATGGGGATTATGCATAGAATCTTCCCGTAATTTATTCCTCATGTCTGGCCATGAGGGAATCCCAACTCACTAGTGGGTTGAGGCATATAATTGAGGCCTACACCTATGCACTAGTGCACAAGCAAGATAACGCCAAGGACGTTGGAATCAGTCTAAACAAAGGGAGATGAAAAGTGTGAATCACATGACCATCATTTGGAACACAATGGGGGTGGATTAATGAAGGGAGATAACTGCTGAACATATTCAAATCAAACCATCCACATCACATTATCCTGAGATAGAATCAAACAAATGAGGGTCAACTGTTGACCGTATTCGAAACATGGGGCCCAACTCAAAGTGTTGTCCAAAGTCTTTCAGGGAATTATCCAAGAATGGTAGGTGATCCAAAGCATCATGGGACTAGGTCATTAGGGGGTCCCTTCAGACATGAAAGAAGATGATGATCTGAACGAAGGATACACAAAGCATGAGGTGGAGTGATGGAATGCTTGAATGGTTTCCAACACTCTTGAAATCTTTCCACTGTAATCATGGAATGAGGTATCTTATTCTTGACACATAATCCATCTCTTATTTGGAACAAGAGGCATCCTATTATTTAATGATAGGGAGTGCTACAGTTTAAAGTCATTTAGTGGGAACTACTGGCATCTTATGCTTGGCACATAAGGCATATCTTATTTGGAACAAGAGGCATCCTATTATTGTCACATAGGGTGTACTACAGTTTAAAGTCGTATAGATATTACTATTGGCATCTTATGCATGGTTTATAAGGAATCACTTTTTTGGAGAAAGTGGCATCCTATGTTTTTCATATAGGTTATACTACAATTTGTAGTCATGTAGAGAGTACTATTGGCATCTTATTCTTGGCATATGTGTAATCTCTTATTTAGAATAAGAGGTATCCTATGTTTGTAACATAGGGTATACTACAGTTTATAGTCATGTAGATAGGACTATTGGAATCTTATGCTTGGAACATAAGGCATCTCTTATTAAAAATAAGAGGCATCCTATGTTTTTCACATAGGGTGTACTACGGTTTATATTCATATAGGTAGGACTATTGGAATATTATGATTGGTGCATAACGCATCTCTTTTTTGGAGCAAGAGGCATCCTACATTTGTCACATAGGGCATGATATAGTTTATAGTCATGTATAGAGGACTATTGGAATCTTATTCTTGGTGCATTAGGCATCTCTTATTTAGAGCAAGAGTCATCCTACATTTGTCACATAGGGTGTACTACAATTTATAGTCATGTAGAGAGGACTATTGGCATCTTATTCTTGGAGAATAATGCATTTATTATTTGGAATAAGAGGAATCCTATGTTTTTAACATAGGGAATACTGCAGTTTATAGTCTTGTAGAGAGGACTATTGGCATCTTATGCTTGGCACATAAGGTATATCTTATTTGGAACAATAGAAATACTATGCTTGCAACATAGGTTTCTCTATAGTTTAAATTCATGTAGATAAGACTATTAGGCATAATTTTCCTAGAAATGGTTGGTGTCGGAACTTGCATAAGAGCGGCCCTTTTTGGTTCAACCTAGCATAGGAGTCAAGTGATGGGGTTTGGATGAGTTACTTGAGGAATGGTTCGACTCAAGGTACTTGGGGAATTGATGATGAGAATCTAAACTCATGACATGGGAAATGAACTAAAAGGAATATTTCGACTCAAGGCATTTCATGGAGTGCGTAAAAGTATCTAAAATCATGTTATTCCATAGATGGAAGGTGGATGCGCATAAGGGCGCAGTGTAAAATATTTGTGACCCAGCCCAAAAAGTTTGAGGTGCGACTCTCCATTTTTCAGACCGAAGGGCTGGGACCACAACCCGACACTAATATTGAATGGGGGTGTAGGGGCGCAGACCCCGCGGTATGGACTGATGGGCGTGAAGGTAAGATCTTTGTGAAGGATAGGGCTTCACAAAGGAATGGGAGTCGTAGATCTTAGGGTCTCGCAAAGAATAGAGCTTCACAGAGCTCAAGGTATCATGGAGTATGGGGCTTAATAGAGCTCGAGGATCATAAAGCATAGGTTCTCACAGAGCATGGAGATTTTTCGAGCTCAAGGATCACGGAGCATAGGGTCTCACAGAGCATGGGGCTTCGCAGAGCACAGGGTCTCACGAAGCAGCTTCATGAAAGAAAAGTGCTCACAGATCATGGACTCACCTTAGCATAAGGAGAATTATTTGGAGAGTGCTTCACGAAGGCTTAATGATTCATGGAGCCTCGAGAAACCTGAATGGGGCTCCCTCCTTCACAAAGGGTGGAGGCCTTCACGAAGGGAATCACTTCTTAGTTCTCAGGAGCACTACTAAATGGAAGATTAGCCAGCAGAGGGGTGGCATAACTGTCTTTATAAAGGGGGGTGAGCCAGATATTTATATAAAATGGTTGTCATAGAATCTCACCATGAAGAATAAATGTGTTCCGTGAAGATAAAATGATACTGCGAAGAAAACCGCGCTCCACAACCAGAGGTAGTTCCCTCAAGTTTCTCATAGTCATGAAGGCTACCGTCACATCCTTTTTTGTGCTTGTGGAGGCTTCGATCAAGTTCCTCAGAC
Organism: Viscum album; assembly: GCA_963277665.1. Classification (NCBI taxonomy): domain Eukaryota; kingdom Viridiplantae; phylum Streptophyta; class Magnoliopsida; order Santalales; family Viscaceae; genus Viscum; species Viscum album. The sequence goes on from OY728146.1 coordinate 533,733,654, forward strand.
TTGCAGAGGCTTCCATAATGACCTTCGTGGTGCTTGTGGAGGCTCCAGTCAATTTCCTCTACTCCGCGATCACGGAGGGATCTCTATAAATGGGCTCCGTGAACCGATTTTCTAGCCCAACTTCACATGTCCATAACTCCTAATCCGTAACTCCATTTGGGCACTACGACCAGTCAAATAAAATCTTGAAAATGGGATAATCTCTTCGATCATGTGTGGAAGCATTTGGAATATATTTTGGATGCATTTTCCAGTGCCAATATTCACCTTCCTAGTATACGACTGGAGGAAGTTGTGGTGAAATACCTCTATAAATTCCAAGTTCATGCCTCGGTTCAAGAACATCATCAAAGTTTATAGCTCAAAAGTTTAAATACTAAAATAGTATAGATAAAATCCTTGATAAATAATAACACACCCCTCTACCTACTCCATGAGTTAGTTTTGGGCAATGTACAGATCATATATAAGTAATAGATACTACCTACTAACCACTACTAATGTCAGATCTGGGTTAAGTTCTTTAATTTAACAGTTTTCGTTTCCAATTCATTTTCAATTGAATACACATATTTTTTTCATTCTAATTCATTATCATTTCACAGTTATCAAAATTCACTTTAAATATGTTGAACCAAATGGTTCGCCAAATTCTAATCCATGAGGGCCCATACACCTCATGAACCAAAGTATGGAATCTACCTATTTCATACCATAACACATTCTAGAATACCTATCACAACAGAAATTATATCTATTATAGAAACTATCATAATAGTATGCGACCATTAATAGTAAAGAAAAATATAAAATAAAATACCTTTGATACCACTTTGTAACATCCTGAACCTAGATACCACTCAATAGTGCCTCGAGCCCAGTTGGCTAAATGGCCTCAAGAACATCTCCCCAAACGCTAAAGGATGCTAACTAGCATTGAGGTACTAGGTGTGTCCATGGGGATACTATGACCTTATTACCAAAGTGTATAACAATGTAATATTAATAACAGACAAGTAGAAGAAGTAGTAAATCATAAATACAATAGATACATAGAAGAAATATATAACAATATCTAAAGGAATATCCAAAATAATAATGATTATAATACATGTCATGTGTCTCTACAAAGCATCCAAAATAGGTATACAAGTCATACATACAATACATGTAACAAAAGTACAAAAATTACCAAAGTATCCCATCTAGAATCATGATCCTCGGCTCAATCTCGTGCTCTTATGCTCCTGAACAGTAATCAAGAACCTATAGTAGGGAGCTTTCCCTTATCAATACCTACAATAATATAATCTATTTGGGTACCCAAGGCTACATGAATAGGGTGTGAGACAAAATCCCATTAGACAACCACCCAAGGTCTATGCTATTCAGTTAGTGAATATATATAACAATAGTGTGTAGGAAAAATATAACAAGTAAAAGAAGTACTCAAAAGTAAGCATCTAGGTTCTCATTTATAATATATTAATTTAAGAATTAAGTCTCTGAATTAATAGTCAGTCCTATGTATTTATAATCAACTTAATTTATCTATTCAAGATCATTTAATTAATAAGTCTTGAGACCTGGCATAATACCCAGTGTCCCCCATGATAACACAATCAAGGATTCCTAACATGTCATCCATAAAGTTCAATAAAGAGACTGAATCCAATATTTTTCTTTGGCTTTGAAGAAGATACATACGAACCATTTCATTTCATTATTCAATTTAAAACCTGAGCCCATCCATGAAATTACTAATTTGGAATTAATGTATCACTCCAGGTGTAGTATAAACTAGTAACCTACAAGCCCATCCATAGTTATCCTCAATAAACTAGGTATCTCTCTAGGTGTGGTGACATCTCTGCTATTCGAGTTTTTCCTTTGTGGTCCACTAAGGGAGCCCAAGTATTACCCATGGCATATAAGTTCAATTCCATTTGAGTCCATCCATGGAATTCTCATATGAATCTATGTATCACTCGGCATATAAAGGTTATACCCAATGAGTTTGTCCTTGGAAGTCTATATTAGAAGTCTAAGTGTCACTCAATCATAAGCAAGGTCAAAACCATATGATTCCATCCATGGAATTCTCATTTGAATCCATGTGACACCCATGTAATATAATCATTTAATCAATTCCAACCATTTAATAAAATTCACTTAAACATGTCAAGGTCAAAACCAAGAACATTTCAATTCAATCCTCACCTCAAAAGGTGGATAAACACAAGGTCCAAACTTAGAAGGCTTGGATCTCAAATACTCCCATGGTCAGAACTTTATAACAAGCCTCTCAAGATTAAATAAACTATTACATGGCATAGACTCTATCTATCTCACGTGGGAATAACAATACAATGGTATTTCATTATTAATCAAGAAATTACATAGTAAGGGATAAGCTTAGAAGGATTTCCACTAAATTACTCACATGGTCATTTCATTTAAAGAATCAAATTAGTCTTAACAAGCTATTGAATGGAAAGGATCTAGGTTCATGTCATATATTACCAATTCCTTATCAGTTCAATTACAATTCCATTTATCAATTGATAATTCAATTATAACTATCAATTTAACATTTAACATTCCAAGGTAAAAAATAAAAGGGGCACACCCAAAGGTATCCATTTATAAGAGCCACCCATAGTAGTCTAATCCAACTAATCAACACACCCATGGGGTGGTTCTATTTCAAGTTTCTTTACCACTTATCATTTATCAACGAGCGTATTTAATTACATAGACCATTCCTAAAAATTGAAGAATTTAATTTCATTTAAAGGTAATGATTATAAATTCGGAATACGGAACAACGGTATATATAAACCACTCAAATTTAAACAAAAGGCATGGACCTTCTTTAGGTCCATAGTTGATAGCTCATCCAGTATCATCTCTTGATTCGACTTAGATCAGGTTAAAATTAATTTACAGATGAAGAACTTAATAATAGGGAATATTATCTTACACCTAAATAGTGAATTAAATATCTAGAAGAATAAAAAATGGATAAAAAAGAATTGATAACTCACCGATGAAAATCTAACGAGATGAGAGGTGCTTGAATCAGATTCTGGATAGAGGAGTTGCCTCAAATATTAGAATAGTATTTAAGGGAGCTCTCAAGGGATCTTGGATTCTGTGTGGGAGAATAAAGAGTAAAAATAGAATTAGGTTTTAAGAATTGATTAAGGTAAAATGGTATTTTTACCCAAAATATCTGGGTTTCACAGTTTAGGTGCATGATTTGAAAAACCATGTTTTAACCATGCATGGTTTGATATAGGGAAGGGTCACCCACATGGTTTACCTACATGGTTTGACTAATCATTCAAAAACCATTCCAAACCCTACTACCAAATTTGAATAGGTTTATACCTAAATCTCACAGTTTTGTCTAACCGTGTGGCCTCACCCTACTCTTTTCCCATGCCTCGCATAGTTTATCAAATCGTACGACCTACCCTGCATAGTTTTAACTAACCATACACCAGGTATTTTTCTTCCCAAAACATAAGTTATGGCCTTTGTACTAGCCCTTGACACCACTATTATCTTTATGAACTAAAATGGAACTCATATTAGGCTATATTTAAACATTTAAAATGAAAATTGATGGAAAATAAATAATTTTTACCACAAAGAAGAATGAGGTTATTACATTACCAAATATATTTTTTAAAACACTTTAAAATAATTTAGGAAAATATATATTTTTTATAAAGATTTCAATTCCCAATACTCTTTTTAAAAGGGTTTATCTTTAGGAATTCTACCCACATTTTCAATGTGGGATTCCTAAATTTTTCCACCTCATCAATCCAAGCCAATAAAAAATAGATGAATCAAAAAACACTGTATTCCTTTATGAATAAAATTATAAAAATATCCTAATTTTATTCATTAAAATTGACACTCTAGATCACACATGAATAACTATATGTAATAAAGGTGTCTTTCGATTTAAACCTTTACTTAGTATCAATATCTCAAAGTATTATCAGATTTATAATTTTTTAAAACATTAAACCTTTTAATATTTAAGATAAGATGGAGATATCATACATATGAACTTTTACATCCAACATCTCATTTTTTTATAACTTTTATGGACATGTGCTTATATCCTTTACATTAAATATCTAAGGATTAAACTCATTAACTCGTATAATAAGTAGCACCACTTCTAAGTTCATATAGGAAAAATATTACAATTTTATTTTGTTATTAGAACACTTAAATTATTGAGTCTTAATATTTTTGTAAGATTTTATAACTCAAAATATAGTCATAATAAAAGATATTGACACCAATAAATTGGGGTTATAATTATCAATATCAATAATCATCTTTGTAACTTCTTTTTACCCATTAAAATCTTGATCAGGATCTACCTAAAGAAAGTGTTGGGTTTCCATTTCAAAAATGATTTATTATATGGGTTTTAACCCCATATATTTATTATTTTCACAAATGATATCTCTCAACATAGATTTTGTAAATAGATCCACAATGTTTTTACACAATCTCACATAAACAATTGTTATGGTACTATATTATAACAATTCTGTCACATAATCATGTCTCAAACTTATATGTATATACTTTCTTTTGTACATGAAACTATATTACTTTGATAAATTTAGTTAACTATCAAAAATAATAGAGATAGGTGGCATTGGACTAGGCCAAAATATAATATCCAATAATAGATTACAAATCCACTCAACTTATTTTCTACATACCTCCAAGGTTATAAACTTTGACTCCATGGTATAATATGAAATACATATTTGTTTATTGCTCACCCATGAAATAACAAAACCTCCAAGAGTAAACAACCATATATATGTGGATTGGTTATCACCAATATTTTTAATCCAACTTTCATCTGTGTATCCTTCTAATAGAGATGGATAATAATTATAGTATAAACATAAATCTTTAGTCTTTCATAAGTATCTAGATATTCTTTTTATATATATCTAATGATCCACACTAGGATTATAAGTATATATACTCATTTTACATACCCAAAAATCAATATCAGGTCTAGTGCAATACATTGTATACATTAAAGAACCAATTTCACTTGCATAATCAAGTTTTTTTATGGTTCTTCTAGTATTCATAAGAATTTTACCACTATAATCAAGTGGAGTATTAGAATCCTTGAAACTATGGTGATAAAATTTATTTAACATTTTTCCTATACAATGAGACTCACTTAAATAATAACCCCCACTATGTTTTCTAACTTTAGTACCTAGAATAGTATCTACTATTCTAAAATACTTCATTTAAAACATATAGGATAAATAATTCTTTGACTTTTTTACACCAATCATATCAGTTCAAAAAATTAACATACCATCCACATATAAACTCACAATAACTCCATATTATTTTTTAAAATTTTAATAAATACATTTATCCACATTTTTACAAGTAAATACATTAGATAAAATAATAGAATTATTTTTTTCATTTCATTTCTTCAGAACATGTTTAAGGCCATAAAGAGATTTAACTGGTTTACATGCTTTCTTTTCATTCCCTTTTAAAAAAACTCTTCACGTTGTTCTATATAAATATATTTATTTAAATATCCATTTAAATTGGAAGTTTTAATATCCATTTTATGGACATACAAATGATTAATTGATGTTAAATGAAATAAAATCCTTATTGAAGTAATTCGAGCTATAGGAGCATAAGTATCAAACTAATAAATCCCTTGTTTTTGTTTAAAACATTTGGAAACTAATCTAGATTTAAAATATTTAATTTTACCATTAGAATCATAATTATTTATAAAAAATAATTTATATTCAATAGGTTTTGAACCTCTTGGGAAATATTTAATGACCCATGTATTATTCCCCATAATGGAATCCATTTCATTAATAATTTATTCTTTCTAGAAATAAATATCTCTAGAAGTTATAGATTCTGTATATATATTTTGGTTATCTTCTATAGTCAATGTTATGGGATAATTATTCATGAGATTGTTATTTTTATATCCATCAACAAGTAAAACTATGTAATCAAGATAAATAAAATTTGGATTTATAGGTTTCTCATTCCTAATTCATGTACTATATTTAGGTTCAACTTGAGAATCATCATTATTCTCTACTATTTTATTTGAACTAGATGGAGTAAAAAAATATAGGGGTATAAGGAATAACCTTATCCATATCATATTTTTAAAACTTATTTTCAAAAAACTCTACATCCAATAATTCAATAATTATATTATCTCCCAAATTCATAATTCTATATGCTTTTTTATTTTCTATGTATAAAAAAACACCTTTAATTTCTCTAAGAAAAATTTTAGATCTTTTAGGATTATGACCACTATAGTAATATAAAAACTCCCACACTTTAAAATAATAAATATTTGGTCTTATACCTTTCCAAATTTTGTAAGGGGATATCTTATTTTTTCTAAAGGTGGTCCTATTATTAATATGACATGCAGATAAAAATATTTTCCCCATAAATTTAATGGTGACTTAGATTTATTAATCATAAAATTTACTATTTATACTAAAGTACAATTTTTTCTTTTAGTTAATTAATTTTTATGAGTTGTTTAAGTATCATTACTTTAATGAATTATACCATTTTCTTCATATAACACATTAATATCATTAACAAAGTATTCACTGCCTCTATCTGAGAATAATACTTTAATATTTTTGTTTAATTGGTTTTCAACTTCTGATTTATACTTATTAAACAAATAAAATTCTTAATACTTTATTATAAGAATATATATATGTAAATATATAATTTATTCAACAAAAAAATTAATAAAATACCTTTTTCCTCCATGAGTTTATAAACCATTTAATTCACAAATATCATAATGTACTTGTAACATCCTAAAATTTTAAGAAATATATTATTCCAAATTAATTTAAATACTTTGATAGTTTTTGTTACATTAATTTCATAGTTTATCTTGCATTAAATGAAATTCTATATTTATATTACGTTGTTTATAACATTTAGTTTCTTCGATAATTTGTGTTACACACAAGGTTGAGTCTTACCGGACAACAATATACTATTAATGTTATTATTTAACATGATAGTTATCAGCTGGAAATTGAAATGGTATGAATTAATATGATTAACTAGATTATTAATATATGTTTTACACATATTTATATAATTAATAATTTGTTGACTAATTATTTATAAGTGAAAATAAAAACCAACTGAATATAAAGGATGTTTTTTTATAAAAAACTATATTTATGCCCACAAAAGCATGTTATCTTAATAAATTTAATTAATCACTATTATTGAAATATATTAACAAAAATTTATATGTTATATATTCATTCAAATTTTTTGAAATTCTTCTAATAAGTTTTATAGGCTTAAGATAAGAATAAATCTAATTTTAAGCATAAAAAATGTATTTTTCTAAAAGGCAGTTTTACCACCTTTTAATGGAGGAATTGTTTTAAAACTAAATTTTATAAATTTTATAAATTATATTTAAAAAAATAAACATATTATTTTAAATTTAAATTTTAAAATTATCTTAGAGTGAATTTTTGGTATATTTCTGAGAAGTTCATTTTTTGATGGATTGTAAAAAAACACTAAATTTTAATTGAAAACTATATTTCGACCTAATTTATTTACATAGTTAAATTATATTTTAAATTTGTTTTAAATTATAATTAGTATAATTATAAATAAATAAATCCAATCTATGTCACTATAATCAATTTTTCATTTAAATTGTATATAAAAACATTTCATACTTTTGAACTTCTTACTTTAAAAAAACTCATTGTTTCATCCCATCTACAGGGTTAATTTTAAATTAAATTATTATAATTATGTGATTTTAATTTATAAAAATGAATTAAATATTTGTAATAATAATAATTTATAATTTATATTTATTTAAAATTAGTTTTTGACCAAAAATATTAATGAAAGTAATTAAAATTAATTACAGTGATTAAGGTAAAAATAAGTTTACTTAGTTGTTAAACTTTAATATTAATGGACAAAATTACCTAGAAAATTTTCCAAACCCCATTTTATGTCCATATTTATAATATTATACCTCTATTATCTAATTTTTTTGTTTATGGAATCCTTTTGTTTGGTAAAAACCTGGGTAAACTTAACTTTCTTTTCAAAAATACCAAATGTGTCCTCCCCCTCACTTATAAAAGGACACCACCTCTCCCCCTCTCTTCACACATATCCAGACCTTTTTATCATCAAAAACCTAAAAAAATAAACTTTCAAAATCCATCCTATCATCCTATAACCCTCAATTTTTTCATAAATTAAACTAATAAAGTCCTTTGGTGCAAACCAAAAGGAGTTACCTGAAAAAGAGGTATCATTCTTCAAAGAGAACTTTTGTTTTATTTCTTTATCCACCCCTTAAATTTTTATTATTCCATGATTATATAATACCCTAAGTATCCTAAATATACTAATATGTTTTTATGTTAAGTTTTAGACCTATAATTACACAAATTTCCATCAAATTGGTAATGAAATCATTGTTTGTGTATATGGTGGATTATCGCCTCACGAAATGATGTCGTTCGTTTTTCATTTACCACCTATCATGGTTAGAAATTATGATGTAAATACTATTTTATATGATATATATTATATTTATGATTTATTTATGTTTATTTAATTATTATATAACTCATACCTTTATGATTTCCATTTTGTGGGAATATGATAACATCATTTGTGGAAGTGTAGACTACAACCTCCTCAAAGAGATGTGAAACATTAACACTTTAAATGGAATGTATTAAGAATGGTTTTAATAAAATTATATGAAGAAAATAAAATATTTATGATATTAATGACACAATTATATTTCTATAAAGATAATATATCATTTTTTTCTTTCCATTTCACACACTGAAAAGGTGATAACGTCATTCGTGTATGTGGAGACTATGCCTCCTCGAAGCGTTGTGATTCTTCCTTATTCATCCCCACATCATAAGAATTATATATATATATATATATATATATATATATGTGTGAGTATATATAATTAAATAATATGTTATTTATGATATAATTTTCATTATGTAAAGATAATTTTTACTTAACTTCTTTCCTTAATGATCATTGAAAAATGGGAACATTACACATGCGTATGTACGGCATATCATCTCCATGATCGTAACGTTGCTTAATTTTTCATAATCATATTTTTTTATGATTTTAAAAGTATAATTGATGTAAAAATTTGATAATTATGTAATTATTATTATAATATATGTGTTTAAATAATTACCTCATTGACGTTAGTCGACCTATCAAAGTCAGTTTAAACACATAAGTCTAATCTAATCAAAACATATCACTTAAAATTAATTAAATAAGTAATTGTATATAACTTGTTTATAATTGAAATAAAAGTAATAATAAAATTTTAAAAAGTTTTTCAAGAAATTAAATAATTAAAATAAGTTTATTATTTAGGAATATAGAGGACAATCATGATAAATCAGACTCAAGGTAAGGGATTTTCATCTCACTTTTTAAATATGTGAGATAAATGTCATATTCACCACTTACTTATTTTTTGTGGTGTAACTACTAATATTTTGATATATTATATCATGAATTATTTTATATTCAAGTTATTTAAATATTTAATTTTATGATTATTACTTTTGGGGTTTCCAATTAATATGTTACCACGGTTGTTAGGGGTTTCGTCTCAATTTACATTCGATTAAGACTTATTTTTTATTATGAACTTAATTAATTTTATGTGGTGTATATACTTCCCTATTAAACATTATATCATAAATTTAATTTATTTCATTACAATTTATGATATTATTTCATGTATCTCATGATTCAAAAGTTACTCAAGTAGTAAAGTGATTTTTATTCTCACTATTATTTCTATGAGACTTATGCCATATTCACCACTTATTTTTATTGTGTGGTATATATTATACCAATGAATGTATTTTATTATTATTATACTTAAATTTATGAGTATTTACATATCCATTTAATGATCTCTCATTCATAAGGTTTATGGTTTCAATGCTACCAAAGCAGTAATGTATTTTTGTCACAATTTTTCTTATTTGAGACATTTGTTATGTTATACACATAACTTATTTTATGAGGTGTATATACTTATAATTTGACATGATATATTAGGAATCTTATTATTATCATGATATTACAAGTTTCATTTAATGTTATTCCCTTAAGGGGATTATGATTCAAATATTTCAAAGTGGTATGGGACACTTTAGAATGTTTAAGAATTATTCTCCTCAAGAATTTTTTTAATGATATTTTAAGGATATTTCTATTAATAAGATCAACAAAACCTTATTGTTAGTTTTAATACACCTGGGATATTTTGTATTGATACCATCCTCATTATTTTTTGGATGGATTGATATTATTTCAAAGATATTTTTATAGAAGCCATTTCTTTTCCATGGGTTAATCATCTGTTAAAAATATTTTTATGGAACCCATTTATTTTCCATGGCTTAATAATGTTTCAAAGATATTATTATGGACCCCATTTATTTTATATGGGTTAATCATGTTTAAAATATATTTTTATGGAAACCATTTATTTTCCATGGGATAACCATGTTTCAAAGATATTTTTATGAAACCCATTTCTTTTCCATGGGTTAATCATGTTTCAAAGAGATTGTTATGGAACCCATTTCTTTTCCATGGGTTAATCATGTTTCAAAGAGATTTTTATGGAAAAAAATTCTTTTCCATGGGTTAATCATGTTTCAAAGGGATTTTTATGAAACTAATTTCTTTTCCATGGGTTAATCATGTTTCAAAGAGATTGTTATAGAAATCGTTTCTTTTCCACAGGTTAATCAAGTTATAAAAGTGTTATTAGTTGTTCCTATGATTTTATAATGAAATGAGAGATTTTATGTGATATGATTTGGTAATTTTACTTGTCCATTTTATGTTTGGTTATGTGATAAACCAATTATGGGTGCTTCTAAGATAAACCAATAAAGGGTGGTTATGTGATAAACCAATGACAGGTGGTTTTGTGATAGACCAATTATGGGTGGGTTCGTGATTTCCTTCCAATGCATTGGGTATGGAAGTCGACCATATGGTTATTTAATTTATAAGAGTGGATATAATAGTGAAATTAAAATGATTTCTCGTGTATTTACATGCTTTATTTATACTTTATATGGGTTTATAATGTTTCTAATGATCAAGATTGATATCACATGGATCGTGATTATTAATTTTGATGATTTTTCATTTTCCATGTTTTTATATTTGATTATCCAGGTTTTGATGGGTATGAGTTTCATTATGATTCTCTCATGAACTTTGATTATGTCATCATACCCTTATGCACTCTTCTACAGCTGCAGTGGCCCCGCAGATTCCGGCTGTGCCTCTCGGCCTACCGTGGGCAACCCCGCTTTTTCCTTCTCCCCTTCCAGAAACAACGCCCAGGCGCAGGAAGCCTCCTCTTCTTCCTGCGGAGCGGCCAGTGCTGCACCTTGCTCACCTCCGCACCCTCCTGGAGACACCCTGCTTCTCCGCCCTGGTGCACCGGCTTTGGCCTTCTCGCCACTGCCCGGGACAACCCCATGCAGTGGACCTGTAGGTTGCCTCTTCCTACTCTAGCCGCGTCCAATCCGGCATGCCTCGCCTACCTCCTCTACTACATGTGATGCAGTGTGCTACAACCTCCCACTGCGGCGTGCATTAGCCTCGCAGTGCAGTGTGCCCCGACCTCCTGCTACAGTGCACAATAGCCTCGCAGTCCTTTGTCTTCCCCACAGTTTCGCAGCACTCCAAGGCTGGTCTCCCCTTGGTTTCACAGCACGCAGGAAGTCCCATCCACCCCCTCTCCCAAATGGGTGCCCCGCACCAGGTGCTTCCAGCGCACCACAGTGAGGTAACCCATCTGCAAGGGGTTTGATCAAATCCGACTCAAACATGTCCAAGAAGGTTTGCTCTACCTGGAATGGGATTGGGTGGACTTTCTCGGCCTAGAATACCCTTTCATGAGGTTGTTAATGCCCATAATGGGCCTGTGCAGGTTCGTCCCTACCCGTACAGGCTCTGCCCGAAGTTTCATGGGCTCGGGTAATTTTATATTAATCAAAAATTAATTAAAACAATTAATTTAATTACACTTGATAATTAAATTAATTATATATTAATTTTTGGATGATACAGAATAATTAATTTAATTGGGTGATTAATTAAATTAGTTAATTAATTTAATTTTAGTTTTAAAATCAAATTAATTAAAAGGGATTGAATGACGTATTAATATTGAATTAAAATTAGAGTGAAATTTTAATTCAATAAAATAATTTCCTCAAGTTTATATTAATGAAAGTTTAATTTTATTCTATATTTAGTTTAATATACATGAGTTTAATGTGTATATGTTGGTCATGATCCGTCGACCTACCAATGCATGTTTGGTGTTTGTTTATTTATCTAATTATTGCATGTGGTTTTGTAATAATTATTTTAAATAAAAAGGTGATCTGTGTTTCGTCTCAGAGTCATTATATGTATAAGGGCTTGCGCGCCCATTCTCAGAGTTGTATATTTATACCCCAAGACCCCCTAGCCTGTGTGCGAGTACAATTGCATAATGACGAGATGATCGGTGACGTATTTCGTGCCAAGTGACGGCGACACACCAGACAGGAGTTGGATGCATTGGATGAGCAGACATTGTTATTCAAGTTGTAAGCCACGCGACTAAAGGTATTTACCCCTAAGGTTTCAGTTGGTCTGTTATTCACTCAACGGATCAACCAATAGTATCGGCTCATGATCAGGTGTTCATTTTATGTTTTCATGGTTTTATTATTTTTTTTCATGTGTAATTTATTGCGTGATCACATAGTATAATAATAAAAAAGCGTGCATGATAAAATGAACATGTGACACGATAAAATTTCTATTTCTTGCACGGTCAGTTGTGAGTGCGATCACATAGTACATGCTTATAAAAATAGAAAATGATTTCTTTCATCACATTAAAAATAATAAAACCCCTCAAAAGATATATTAAGTCATAATCGTCTTCCGTCATTTAAGTTTAGACAAAACCAGTTGTTTGAGGTGTCGGTCATGCCATAGCTGAGGGTTCCTCTTACTATTGGGGAGTCCTTATAAGAATGATGGGTTGACTTAACTAAAATTGCAGAAAATAAATAGCCATAGCTAGATTTTTGTAATTTTAGAGTCAAGCGTTGAGTAAATCAAGTTTTGATTTTAAGAAGCTAGGACTTCACTCAACAGATCGAGGAGCCACAAGTTAAAGCGGTTGGCCAGCCAAAAGCCTACCTAGAACCCTCCAAGTAGTGGCATAGCCATAGCTTGTAGACTATGAGGAGTGGTTCCGGGATCCTTGCCACTAGGATACTCAAGTGACAGAGTATTTCGATTCTAGCACAAAGGGTTCCTAGAATCTGATAAAATAGTGGAAGGCATTAAATGATTTAAGTAATTAAATGTCTAAACTGGTAATTTAGATAAAAGCCACTAATATTCTAAAATTCATTTTTGTATAAAAATGGAAAGTTATACCATAAGATTAAAACTGCAATATTATAATGGAAAAAGTAAATGTCTACACTAACATGAGTGTCCATGAATAGTACAGGCGCGTGTGCATAGTACTATGATATATGAAACTCAATGTGTCAGTGTCCCCAACACTGTTAAACTACCTCAAGAAGAGAGGGTGAAAATTTCTTACAGGAGACTAATGTATAAAGCATATGATAGTTATATCATTATGCTTTCATCAATGTCTGATGTCAGTTGTGGTTGCTACACCAGGATATAGATGATATAACATAAAGTCTCATCTCCTAGAAGTTTTCAAGGAGAAAGCGAAGCAATGATATGAATAAGGCTAAGTTTACACCAGCATGTGTAAATTGAAAGATCGATCATGATCTTTAAATATCATTTTCACCACATTAATCAAGTCTCGTTTTAAGTTAAAAAATGAACAAGTATTGATTAAATGCTTCATTACCAATTTAGGTAAGGTTCGCCAAGTGAATAAGAATAAAAGAAAATTAAGCTTTAATTCTTATGGTAGATAAAGTGAAAGACAATGTGAAAAGGTCAAAGGAATTTAATACCAATGACATATTCGTGACGTCCTTCAATTAATGAGGTATTAACAGAGGTTTTTGTATTTCATATTATAAAATAATACTATGGAAGTTTAAAAGCAATAACTTGATTTAAAGGAGAAATTTTTTGCTTCTACATCAGGTGTATTCATCAATGTAATGTTTCCCTTTTACTACTTGGGTATTAAATACAATATGCTGGTAACATATGTGTATTCTAATACGATAAACAAGTTAGTCTAGAAACCTTACTTGAAGTTAGGTGTATTCTCCAAGTGGCTGTAAAAGGGTGATACCTAGGCCAGTGGTTGTACACAACTTCTTTAATTTCCAAGTAAAAGATTCATGTTAAACTATTGTTGATTATAACCAAAAACATTAATCTCATGTATCCTTGGATGCAAGGAGAAATTCATTCAGTTTCTGGAATGAATTTTGTTTTTTGTAAACTCAATCACTAGTTCATTAATACATGAATCATAGGCAATTAGTGATGAATATAAATGTAAGATTTATAATCTGTTGTGACAGGATAATTCTTTGTCAAGTAATACTAAAAATGGACATCATGAATATACCAAGTATTCTATTTAGGCTCAGCACAACTAAATACTTTTGGTATTATCTATGTCTTTAGTTTGGACAAAGGAGCCTTTAGAAATAAAGGTATGTCACGAAGATTTTGGAAATAGTTCAACACGAAAGAGTGAACTATTCCAAGTATAAGCTAGAGGTATATATACTTCATAAGATTCTTTTAAGTAATTAAGGAATATCAAAGTGAAGTATTTTCATGGTCAGGAGATATGAGTTGCTTCAGGTTAGGATACCGAAGAATATATCGACCAAGCATTCATCAATCATGATAATTTAGCATGGAGCAATTCCTAAATGCACATTACCTTATCAACATCGCGACATTGATGTTAATGGGGAGGATTGATGATGAAATCTTATATATCAACATTGATCAACAAAATGTAGCATGGATTAATTCCTAAATGCACATTTTATACATCAAAGTATTGAAGTAAGTAATATAAATGTTGTAACTAGCAGAAACTTCCATTATATTTCATGAAATGCTTTTCAAATAACAATGATATCCCACAAACATATTTCAACTATGATGAAAAATGGATATCATACGAGTCATAGTATGATAGAAATCCATTATGTCATAAGGACATGTGTTTGGATGCAAATGGTTTGTTCAGATACAAACAAGCTTGCATCAAGATAAACACATTGTACATCTAAGGTACTTATCCTAACGATTGCTTCGGATATTTCATAAATCCCTAAGATAGAAAAGTTGTAGTCAAGTAATGGACTATATATCTATATAAGGGTGCACATCTCTATTAGATATAGTGGGAGATGTATTGACTTATGTTTAGTCAATTCTCAAGATGCACAAAATATTTGGGATTATAACTAGTTCCACAAGCACATATGGAATAAATTATGTTCTAGAGACACATACTGCGTAGGAAGGATAAAACCATGGTGATGGTTTTTATATTCACTGTAGTCAGTGATCAATTATTCAATGTGAATAATATTTCCCACAATTAATCAGTATATGGAAATTAGCTAAAATTGATAAGACCAACTAAAATTCAATTAATGGATTCCATGTATCAATGTGAAAAGGGGGTATTATTTTGAATACTACAGTGGGTATTCAAGTGAATTGATACATGGATGGTACAAGTGTAGTACCAATAAGGCTCGATTGGTTTCACCAAATATTTATGCCTAAATTTGTTAGAATTTTACTTATCATAGCTAATATTTATGATAAAATTATTTATCATTGGATTTCATGACCACTAATCATGGATGGTGTCTATACGACGCAACCAGAAAGGGATGGTCGCGTCACAGAATGCTAATAAAGGTTTCAAGTTACTGAAATCCATTTTAGAATTAAAGTAAGCAACATGATCATAGAATATACATTTAAAAAAATGTTTGCCATGTGTCTACCAGAGGTTAGTGAGAGCATTAAGGTTTTCCAATAAGAAATATGTTAGGAAACATATGGAAAACAGACATTGTTCTCATAGTTAGTTAAGACCAAAATAAAATCTATTCTCTAGAGATTTACTTAAAGTAGAAACCTAAGTTCTAGGTAACAAGATTTACTGAGGTAGATCTATAGGTTGCTTGGTCCTAGTCAATCGTACATATAGTGACATTGTATTAAAAAAAATACATGTTGGAAAAAATCAAGGTATGAATTGTTTCCTATGTCACTAGGCATAATCTCTCCATGTTGATCGGTCTGTGGCATGGGAAGAGATAAATGTAGTGAGTTTAAATCCATACGTCGGAGCAATGGATCAATCATGTATGCCATGATATTTATAATAACTGATATTTCCAAGGTATATTTTACAATAAGAAAATATTAGTTATATCTAGGAGCACTATAAGGGATGTAGTCAGAACAATCTAATTGTACTTCGGCAAGTACAAAAGATATGTACTTGGTAAGTGGAGAAGAAAGGATACTAGTTTTCGGGGACACAAACTAGTCTTCCATAGATCAATGTGATCTAGTATTGTAGTTAGTCTAAAGGTGATGAGCGAGTCAAGATCATATAATCCAGTGGTATCCATACCTACAAAGACCGAGTATATTGCAGCTTCTAAGGCAGATAAGAAGCAGATATGCAACAGTTTGTTCCAATTCTTGGAATCGCACCTGGTGAGAGAAAAGTATTATCATAATTTAGATTATGATATTCTTACTAGCCAATATTTCATGTTATGACAGTGGAAAAAAGTGAGATATACTTGGGATACCATCTCTTGAGTAGTTTTACTCAAAGAGATGAGGTCGCTATAGCAGAACAGCTACATGGCAAAACTCTGGTGGACCCAGTATCTAAAGTCGTTACTCAACAGGAACATGATGTTCATCATGTGAGTGGCTAACAAGTTTGGTTAGAAAGTTGGATCTAGTGCAAGTTTGTTTAGAAAGTTTGGTTACCATATCATGTATAAAGTAATCTATGCATGACGTTATCTTACCATTATAGTGTAGACTTTTCTACATCCACTATTGAAATGGTAATGTCCAAAGATTAATTGTCGTATCGAAAGGTTATAGCAGTTCCTAGGATATAATGAGAACCTCTAGATACTATGAAATTAATATTAAATATATTTTTTATGGTATAGATACATCTTACTGATTGGGAATAGTAGATGTATGAACATCAGGCGATGGGGCTCATAAGCATTGAGACTTCTTCTCATGAAGTTCTCACTTGGTGATCTCTAGTAGTGAGATCATGAGGACTGACCTGCCAATAGGAACACCACGTGTTTCAGGTGTCATTGGATTTTTCTATCTATGATCATGTGTAATGGTCTCCTGAATTGAGATCATTACCAATGTATGTCATTTGATTGCGTACTTTGATGCAAGACGAAAACCATGGAAATGAAGTCGTGGTGAGGTAGTTTGTGTCGGGTGTGTCATTGGTGGCATGACATTGGTTGAATGGTCAAGAAATAATTTTTTCTTCTGGGTTATGGACGTAATATATCTCAGGCCATGTTGATATGGATGGTAGTACCTTTATAAGACCATGGCCATGGAAGTCATGGGTAAATCTATCCAGTTAAATCAACAAACTATAAAGCAAGAAAAGGGAGATGACACATGAGTGTTTCCTACTTCATGAGATATTATAGACAAAGAGATTATATTACACAGTGTGTGTTCGTAGGTAGGTTATCACTGTTGTGACAATCCTTATTTCTTAAGGGGCCATGATGGGTTGTTAGATCCCTCTCCTGGTTTGTGAATACTATTCACGGCTATCGAAATAAGGGCCTAGAGGGTCACACACAATAGCATATTCAAGAATCTGCCCTATTAAGTCGAATATGAGTTTTTGACATGGTGGGCCCCACCACAGGGGTCTGGGATTTGTCCAAAGTTAAACGATCACCAATGAAATAAATAAATTTATATTATTTGATTTTAGAACAATGAGTATTGAATTTATTTATTAAATGTATTTACGAGTTTTAAGTAAATACGTGAAAAAATATTAATTGACAAATATTAAATTATTCAAGGTTCAATTAATATTTATGGGAGCGATGAGTCAAGTTAATGACTTAATTATTATCATGTAATATATTTTAATATATTACAAGTAAGTGATAATAATATTTATGACTCATAAAAGTAGTCAGGAAATGTCGTTGATAGTGCGTTAAGTATTCGGGGGCTGGGTTGGCATTTATAGGTAATTAATTAACCACTATAAATATTAGAGGAGAGAATATTTCTTATTACTATTCATGGAGCTTCTCTCTTCTCTCCTCACTCCCATAATCTATAGAGATGCTCTGGATCCAAGGATCTCGGATCAAGCTCTCTCTCTCAGGTGTTTCTAGAGAAGCGATGCAGTGATCGTTGGAGCGTCGAAGGCGTCATTGCAATTACGCGCTAGCACCTGGATTACGATGAACGGTGCTCCCACGGATTCCTTGAAGCCAGTGTGGGTGATCTAGAGGAATTCATCTTCAGATTCTTTGAGCATCAAACGCCAACGACGAGCAGACGTCATGTGCGGCTTCAGATTTAAACTTGGTATTTTATGGTTTATTTTGTGCTTAAAATCCTTCACATGGGATCCTCGTCTTTGATTGGGCTGCTCTGCACCGACGTCGACAAGTTCACGTCGAACGTCGGTGGAAATTTTTTAAAAACCCACCTGTTTGGGGCTTCTGCTGCATGCCCGGTTCCAACATATTTTTCATTTAATATTTATACATCTAATAATTTCTTAGTGTAATCCTATTGGGAATTATCTCACACCCTACTTACACCTTTGGATGTAAGTCGATTTGGTCATGTCTGATATAGGTAAGGATAAGGTCTTTAGAGATAGCAGTTTGGGAGTTTGGCTTCTTTTACTTGATATGGTGTTGTAGATAGGGCTAAAGGTGATTTCCCTTTTGTTGTGTGGTGGTCTTAGTTTTAGACTTGCTTCTCTTTTATAGTTTTGTTTCTCTTATGTCTTGTTTAAAACCATGTTTTCAGTTCTGATTTTTATTTATGGATCATTTGGTGGAAATTTTTAGATTCAATTTAATGAATATTGTGTGTTTTTTTATGTTTCCAAAATCAAGTAAAACATTCCCAAACTATTATTTATGATACCTAGGAACTTATTTCAACCCTTGGGGATAGGGAATCCCTTAGGATCTTTCCAAATACTGGGTCAGGTGCCATTTTGGATGGTGACCCAGCTTGGTTCGTGATAGTGGGGCTTAGTGACCCAGTCGTACGATGAGGCGACTCTTTCATGGTCAGAGTTAGGGCATATTTTTAGAGAGGAGTTTTCTCTAATTATGTTGACATTTGTGCACATTAATGAGATTATATATCTTTAGTAGGGTAGTATTATAGTCACTGATTATTATTCAAGGTTCACAAACCTCTCTCGATAATCAATGGATATAGTGTGTGAACAGTTCTTTTGGGCTTGAACCTTCAAACATGGACTATGCAGATACATCATATCCAAATTGATACCTATATGAATTCCTACCTATGTCGGGGTGTTGGATATTTCTTTTTTGGTTAATATTATCTTGGATAATAAGACTCAGAAAGTTGGTGCTAGCAGTGGGAACACGGGACAAGAGACTTTAGTGGTAGGGTGATGAAGATAGACCTAGGGACCTGGACATGTGATTCATTTTAGGAGGTGATCTCGGGACATAGGTTCTATGTCTCAAGTCTTTAAATATGGATCTATTCATACTAGAGATATTTTTTTATACTTTTTTGACCATCAGGTACATCTTGTATGAGATTTCCCAACATGCGACTGATAGAATGATAGTGGATGGGCCAACTATATAGAAGCAGTGGTGGGAGAAGGTAGGTATGAAGGGTAGATATCATGTCAAAGGAGTTGGGAGAGTATCTGGAGGTGGAAGATACTATGACTTGTTACTATCACCACCCCCAGGTGGTCCATGCCAAACTCAAAGATCTGGGGGATAGGGGTGAGGGGAGCTTCAGGCAGTCAAGGCTTATGACCCAGAGGCTATAGGGATGATACAATGTATGATCGGTGTCTTCTCTAAATTATCTATAGTATTAATAGATACAGGTGTGAGCCAATCCTTTATTTCCACTTATCTAGTTCAGGGTTTAGAGGTTTTGGTTGAGCCCTTATCTCGACTCTTGAGCTTAGAGACTCTGATTAAAGACAACTTAGTGATCACACACTTTTTCTAATGGTGTGACCTAACTCTTAGAGGAAAGAGTTTCTTTTGGGATATATTTATAGTAGAAATTATTCCTTACAATTTCATCTTAGGTATGTAATGTTTATCTATATTTCACACCCATATAGACTATTTCAGGCAAATGATACAGTGTGTATGCAGTGATGGGATGAGGTTTTTCTTTGTGGGTGAAAAGGAAACCTAGGCAGATCATGATATAATCATGTGTAGGATAGTACAACCTATTACTCACTAGTTTCCTAGCATGAACCTTAGTGAATTGGATGCTATGAGTTTTTATTTTCTTATAGTGGTGGTGGATTATGAGGGCATCTTTCTTGAGAACGTTCTGGGATTACCTCCCCACTGAGAGATAGACTTATGCAATGATTTGTACCCCAACAAGGCTCTAATATATGTTTCATCAAATCATATGTCTTCCACAGATCCTCATGAGCTAAAGGTGTAGTTTGATGACTTTTATAGAAAGTTATTTTTGTAACACACCAAACTTCCATGGTACGCTTACATTTAAATAATTTAATAGCTTGAGCTGCATGCAACGTCGAGTTCGAGCACACCACCACCTATCAAACTAGTTTAAAAAACAGTTATGAATAGTATTAACCAAACTATGAAATATATAAATTTTATTTTTCAAAATAGACTTTATTTTTGAATTTATAATATAAAAATTAGTTTATGCTGAATTTTTTGTATTTTTCAAAAAAATTTCAATTTTTTATAAATATCGCATTATTGTTAAAACACCAAATTTTTCATTTAAAAAATTATTTTACTTTAAATTTATTTTAATGTCACAATAGATAAAAAATAAATATATTAGTCCAATTTAAGTCATAGGAATAATTTTTATAATAGAATTAGATATAAAAATTTATTGAACTTTTGAGTGTCTCTTTTACCCACCTTCTAACCACATCTGTGGATTAGCATTAAACGTAAATTTACCACTTCTGTGAATTGAATTTATAAAAATGGACATACATGGTTATAATAAGTATAAAAAATTTGGTCTCATAGGATCAAAATATTTGTTGGTTAATAATAACTTTTGAGTTTTATTTACCATAGTTAAAGGTAAATAGGGTAATTGAAGGTAAAAATAATATTATAATAATATAATATTACCCTAACACTTGTCCTAATTTTATTGGATAAGTTTTTTTCTACCAAAATAATCCTTAGTTCAAAAATATGATCCTTTTTAAGCCACCTATGTTGGATTAATATATTTATTATATTTTATTTAAATAAGAGTTAAAAAATGTCATATTCAAATTTTAATAATTATATCATTTTTAATGTAAGGTTATATAAGTGATATGTTAAACTATAAATAGTGTTTAGAAATTTAAAATTATTATCTACATAATTTTAATTTATTTATAATTTTAGGAAATCAATAATTAAATTAAATGATGACACAATAGTGATGCATTAATTGAATTATTAAAGTATGAATTAATTAAATGATATTAAAAATATTAAAATAAATATAATTTGACTTAATTAATGAAATTCCTGAATTTTATAGATAAAATAGAAATTTTATTTACATATTTGGAGTATTTTTTAAGTTATCATGTTGGTTTTATATTTTTTAAAAATAAAAATAGTGAATAATATCAAAATTGACATAAATGGTAGTTTAAAATAAATAATATTTTATTAAATTTTATGAAATTCATAAAAATATCAGGTTTGGACAAATTACTATTATAGTGTTAAATATATCATAAATGATCCAATTGGGGTTCTTTTGGAATTTTATATTAACTATATTAACCCTATAGTGTAAAAATACAAGAAGACACGGTAAGAGTTTAATTGTTTAACTAAGGGTTAAACACAAAAGATAAGGTTAATTTTGTGGCCTAAACTTGTCTAAAAATCATTGGATGAGATTATTTTGACCCATAATCATCTTATATTCTTAATAAATAAATTCTTATCTATTTTAAACCAAAAATAAATTTATAATAAATTAATATTTTAAGATCTTCCAAAAGTACCTCTCACCTATCTTATAAAAGGGAACTTCTCATTCTCTTTGATTCACTTATATAAAGCCCTTTATTTCAGACAAAACCTGCCCATTTCTCCTCCCAACTTCCCTCACTTAATCATAGAGGCTATACTTTGGTCAGAAATCCAATTGAAGGAGTCCCTTTGTACAGACCAAAAAGATATACCCGAAAAAGAGGTAATTGTTTTATCACCACTTTCAAAGTTATTTTCTTCTTCTACTTCATCTTTCTATGTTGTTTCCATATCAAAATAATAAGTCCAGTATCATAAATATACTTATATATTATTATAATCATGGTATAACCACATTCCTCATTTTATCCATCATATGAAAAACAATATCACCATGTGTGTGTATATACGGCTTACCATCTCCATGTCGTGGTGTAATTTTTCATTCAACGCTGCATTAATTGGATGGGTATAATGATGAGTATAATGGATATAATAATATAACATGATAATGATTATTTATAATTAATATTTCATCCAATTCCATACCATGTAACCATCAAGGGAATGATATCATTGCTCATGCGTACGTACAGCCTACCGTCTCCACGGCACGATGAGATTCATTCTCCACGTTAACCATTCAAGAATAATTATAAATTTATTATGATAAGTAAATATAATGTTTATGAAATTAATATAATTCTATATATTAATAAAATATATATCCTATTCATAAAAAACATGAATTATGCGACAAAACAGGAATGGGAAAATGAAGCAGTTAACACCCGAAACAACAGTAATACTGAAATATTATTAACAAGATGATATAAGAGGATAATATATGATATCATAAATATGAATATGGTCCTGTTATAATTTAATAAAATTCTTTAACCATTATAAATTATGAAAACTCACCCTCTACTAAAGGAAAGTACAAATTAAGGGTTAATTTTTCAATCTCTTTATTATCCGAGATTGTTTATACGTAAGTATCTATTGGAAAATCTTTATCATCCATGTCCATGTTTCTTAAAAAATCAAAATATTATCAAAAATTATTTAAAGTCATTTTTACCCATGTTTGACTCTTTATAAATTTTTTTAAATGAATCTTTCAATCATTTTCCAAATGAGGTACTTTTTGACCTTTTCGACAAATTAACGAAAGAATGTTTTTTTAACTTATACGGTGTGAGCGGCTATTTTCCACCGTTATAACGCCTTAACATATTGAATATTTTATTACAAGATTACAAGTTTATTTTCAAAAGAAATGTTTTATTTTATAATTTCATGTCTTTTAAATTATTTTAAAGTATAAATAGATATTTCTCTCAAAGAGTTTTAATGAATTTATTAGATTATTTTCACCTATGTCAACATCCTTTGTTGAATTTTATGCTTGATTGAGGTTAATTTATTATGATACAATATTCCATATTGTATTGAAGGTTTTATGATATGTTTTACTATAGATTTTTTATTTTTATACCATTCATGGTTTATGGTAAAAGTAATAACATTTAGTATGTTATTTTTAATATAAATGTTTATGTTATGTTTCACCCTTTTCATATGATGAATGCATTGGTATTAGTAAGTGACAGGTAGGGCCTGTTATATCCCCTCGATGCATCAGTATGTCTCATGAGAAAAAATAGTGTCTTGGAACAAGGCCTTGTTGTTATGTTTATTTATGGTCTTCGCATGAGGCCTTAACGTTATGGTTATGATGTCCATCATTATGAATTCCCTCATTATGAGTTTAGTTATTGATATTACATGTGATTATTCAACTATTAGAATATCCATGTGAATGTTTAAATGGAATTATTTGATTTATTATTTCCATATTATGCTAAATATTATGTTTAAAATGCTTGTTTTTTAGTTTTATACCTTTCCTTAAAAGTTTGTGTTTGTTTATGATAGATTCCGCTATATTATTTATCCTTACTGAGCATCTAAGATCATCCCTTTATTATGTTTCATTATTTTTCAGGATGCAAAGAAGTATATTTTGATTGACCTATAGGGATAATCTAATGGGTAATAGTGTATTCAAATGAGACACTTTGTTTTTTTCATTTCAAGATGTAATGTAAAATTTATGTTTGTATCTTGTTTTTTCAAAGATACTAAATTGATTAGTCCTTCGAGATTTGATTTTCTTGGGCTCATATCAATGTACTAAAATAATTTACTGACTCTAGGAAACTAGGGTCAGGGAGTTATATTTGGTATCAAAGTAACTTTAGTACAATCCTTGGAAACTATATTTAGAAAAACCTCGATTAGGGAACATTACCCTAATATAGAATTTAATGATAATTATAGAAGAACATCCTATAATTTTGGTAATATAGAGATTATATGGGTATTCCTCACAAATTCATCCCTGTCTGGATACTACAAGTAGACATGGTTCTGGTATAGATGTACCTAGAAGTAATAACTCTGACAAGGTGTTCCGGGATTGACTCGAGGTAACCTGGTACACGAGAACGAGCCTTACTATGCACCTAGTTTTACACTCCTGAGGTATGTGATTAAGATAATTCACATTTTCTTTACAAACCATTATGAAGGATTTATTAGTAAATGTGTCCCCAAAGAACCATTTTTTTGATTATGGATTAGATATTCATAAATTTTTCATTTTATGTTAAGTATTTTACAAGTTTAGAATTATCCATTATGGTTCATAACCTAATCTAGTGTATTCCATTTTTAGAAATGGTGCCTAGTAGAAGGAATGGAAACCATATCAACACACGTAATACATGTAGTTATTTCATTCCTATGGAAGATAATGATAGTGGATTTGGTGATACAACTAGCGTTGAACAACTTATAACCATACTGGGGAAACTAACTCGGGTTATGAATAATAACTTTACCCTTATGGGGTAGCCTGATCCACAACACGGAGGATCAATTTTAGATTTCTTCATGAGGTAACAACCCCCAACATTCAATGGGACTAAAAATCCTTTTGTATCTGAGCATTGGATAAGTTCCATAGAGAAAATATATCTTGCTTTAGGGAGTAACGGAAGGGAAAAAAATTATATTAGTCTATCATCTATCAAGAGATATAAATCAATGGTGGTCATTAATTAAAAACATAAAGTAGGATGAAGAGGTTTCAAATATAGAATGGATGGAATTTAAATAACTCTTTCTAGAAAAATACTTTCCTCGTGATCTATGAGTGGATATGGAGAGGCAATTTCGGAGTATGAGGAAGAAGGAGGATGAGAATGTTTTAAAGTATGAAGCTAACTTCACAAGTTTAGAAAGGCATGTTGCAGACTACATACATAACCCAAGAATTAATATTTATTGATTATTTTATGGGTAAAAACCATTCCTCCAACATGCATTGGTCTCACAGTCTTTCTCATTGTACGAAGATATAGTATCGTGTGCTATCAAGATAGAAAAATAATTATGTAAGTCTTATGACTTTAAAGGGAATTAGAAGAATCAGAGAGCTGATGAATACTCAAGAAAATTAAATAAGGGGAATAAGGTAAATGATTACATTCCACCCTATATTAATTGTGGGAAGAAACACCCCGGTACTTACCTAAAGGGTATGGGAGTTTGTTACAAGTGTGAATAAAAATACCACCAAGCTCTTGATAACAAGGGGAAGAAAGAAGCTATCAATGTTCAATGACAAAATTATAAAGATATGGGACATTATTCAAATGATTATCATAAATTTCAAGGAAACATTCCCTAGAAAAGGCCAAGGGAGAAAGGCCAATATTATTTTATCACAACTGCTGAGGTTGAAGTTCCTAATGATGTGGTGGCATGTACTTTAATCATTTCCTCAAATTTAGCCAAAGTTTTATTTGATTATGTATCCTCACATTCCTTTATATCTTCCCATTTTTCTTTAAAAATTATATATTTTCAATTCACATTAACAAGGGAGTTTTCAGTCAAAACCTCTAAGGGAAGTCTCATTGCAACAAAGATGTGTCAGGAAGTTCCTATTCTAGTATATAAATTTGCTTTGTCTGCTGACTTTATCATCATACTTATGGTTGAATTAAATATAATCCTAGGTATTTATTTTCTATCAAAATATGATGTGAAAATTTATTGCAAGATGAAGTAAGTTTTGATTTGTGAAG
Organism: Viscum album; assembly: GCA_963277665.1. Lineage (NCBI taxonomy): Eukaryota > Viridiplantae > Streptophyta > Magnoliopsida > Santalales > Viscaceae > Viscum > Viscum album. Next base: position 533,760,286 of record OY728146.1, read on the forward strand.
AAGATGTAGAATCTATTATCTTTAGAGTAGAAACATCATCACCTGATTCTTATCAAAATCCACCCCCAATAGCTTTACTAAATAACATTTTTGGGTAGTAATAGGAAATAACATCTTTGGATGAATAAATAAATATTAAAATTTAGTATGTACTTATTGTATGAGAATATATTGATGTATTTCCAGAGGATTTACCTAAACATCCTCTAGAGTGGGAAGTTGAGTTTACTATTTATTTAATCCCTGATGTAGTGCCAATATCAAAAACCCCCTATATAATGGCCATAGTGTAATTAGTAGAGCTGAATAAACAACTAGATGAGTTCATTAATAAGGGATTTATTCTCCCTAGTGTTTCTCCATGGGGAGCCCCAATTCTTTTTGTAAAGAAGAAAGATAGATTGATGAGTTTGTGCATTGACTATAGAGAAATAAATGGTATTATAATAAATAACAAGTATCCTTCACCTCGTATTAATGATTTTTTTGATCAAATTCATGGATATAAATAGTTTTTGAAGATTGAACATCATTCTGGATATCATCATTTGTGTGTAAAAAAGGAAGATATTCCAAATACAGCATTGTGAACGAGGTATAGTAATTATGAATTTATAGTAATGCTATTTGGATTGACTAATCCACCCTATGTTTACATGATTATAATGAACATAGTGTTCAAGTAATATCTTGATGATTTTTTCATAGTATTTATTGATGATATCTTGGTATAATCCAAAACTAGAAATACTTTGAGAACCACTTACAGATTGTTTTGAAGACTCTTAGAATAAATGAACTATATGGGAAGTTTATCAAGTGTGAATTATGGCTTCAAGAAATTTCTTTTCTTGGCCATATTTTCTTCAAGTATGGAATCTCATTTGATCTTGAAAAGATAAAGGCAATCCAAGAATGGACAACACTAATGAGTATAACCAAGTTATGCAGTTTTATTGGTTTAATAGGTTACTATCGACATTTCATCCCAAAATTTTTCTGATTGGTAAACTTATTAACCAAGATCACACGTAAAGGGGTTAAATTCATTTGGAAAAAAGAGTGTGAAGAAAGTTTTAAATAATTGAATACAATATTATTCAATGGTCCTATCTTGACTTTACCGTCTATAAATTATGGGTTTGTGATTTATAGTGATGCATCAAGGAAAGGACTTGGTTGTGTCCTTATGAATAATGATAGGGTTATTGCTTATGTATTAAGTCAATTAAAAATTCATGAACAAAACTATCTAAATCATGATCTTGAGTTAAAAGAGGTAATACTTTCTCTAAATATATGGAGACATTTTCTCTATAGTGAAATATGTGATATATATACTAATCACAAGAGTTTAAAATATATTTTATCAAAAAAATAACTCAATATGAGATAAAGGAGATAAATTGAGATACTTAAGGATTATAATTGCATAATACACTACCACCCAGGGAAGAAAAATAAGGTGGCGGATTCTTTGAGTAGAAATGACCATGGATTTATAAACAAAATAAGAGTTGAAAAGGATCTTATGTTTATGGATTTAATAAAGATGGACATGGGAATTATCATGGAAGGTGAAACAACACTACTTTTTAAAATGTTTTCCAAACTATCTTTACTGGAAAGGATAAAAACATCTCATTATGATGATGAGGATTTTCAAAAGAAAATTAAAGTTGTGGATGATGGGATATTGGTTGACTTTGTCCTGGGGATACCAAAGACTCCTAGAAGAAATAATTTGATATGGGTTATTATTGATCATCTTAACAAATAAACACATTTTCTTACTATAATAGAAGATTTAACACCTTGAAATTTTATCAATACTTTACATTAATGAAGTCTTAAAATATCATGGTGTACCTCTATCGATTGTTTCTAACTGTGATCCCCATTTTACATCAAGATTATAGAAAAGTCTTCATAAGGCCCTAGATACTGAACTTTGATTGAGAACTACCTACCACCATTTAACTGATGAACAATCAAAAAGGACTCTTAAAACTATAGAATACATGTTGAGATCTTGCTCAATTGACTTTCAAGGTATGTGGGATAAATATTTACCTCAGGTAGAATTTTCTTATAACAATAGCTTCCATTAAAGTATACAGATGTCACTATATGAAGTGTTATATGGAAAGATATGTCTTACACTAACTTGTTGGGATGATTTTGGTGAAAGAAAACTCATAGGCCCAGAACTTGTTGAGGAAATGATGGAAAAGTTAAAAACTATTCAGACCCATATCAAAACATCTCAAATTAGGCAAATGATATATGTTGATAACCAAAGGAAGGATTTGGAATTTCAAGTGAGAGATCATGTATTCTTGAAGGTATCTCCATGGAAGGGTGTTATATGATGTGGTAAAAAGGGTAAATTAAGTCCCAGGTACATCAGACCTTTTGATATTCTAGAGTGAATTAGAGTTTTAGCTTACTGTTTGATAATACCGCCAAGTCTCTCCAAAGTTCATGATGTGTTCCACGTATCAATGTTAAGGAAATACATGTCATACCCAATGCATGTACTCACCTATGAAGAAATAGAACTGGAACCTGATATGTCTTATTGTGAAGATCCTGTCAAGATTCTTGATACCAAAGAACAAGTGTTGAGAAATTGGACAACTCGTCTAGTAAAATTTATTTGGAGAAACCATGAAATGGAAGAGGTGGTGTGGGAACCTAAAAAACTTATGATTAAGAACCACCCAAATCTTTTTATGAAGTGATATTATATAAATTTTGAGTATTAAATTATTTATAGGAGGGAAGAATATAACACCCCAAGCTTCTATGGTATGCTTCCTTTTAAATAATTCAATAGCATGTGTTGCACGCAACATCGAGTTCGAGCACACCATGACCTATCAAACTAGCCGTTTAAAACGCAGTTATGAATAGTATTAACCAAATTATGAAATTTACAAATTTTATTTTTCAAAATAGACTTCATTTTTGAATTCATAATATTAAAATTATATTATGGTGAATTTTTGATATTTTTCTGAAAAGTTTTAATTTTTGATAAATACCACATTATTGATAAAACACCGTTTTTTCATTTAAATAATTATTTTAATTTAAATTTATTTTAACATAAAAATAGATAAATAATAAATATATTAGTAAAATTTATTTCATAGGAATCATTTTTATAATATAATTAGATATAATAATTTTATTGAACTTTTGAACGTCTCTTTTACCCGTCTTCTAACCACATCTATATATTAGCATTAAACGTCATTTTACCACATCTATAAATTGAATTTATAAAAATGTACATACATGGTTGTAATTAGTATAAAAAATATGGTATAACAGGATCAAAATAATTTTTTTTGAATAGTATCTTTTGAGTTTTATTTACCATGTTTAAAGGTAAATAGAGTAATTAAAGATAAAAATAACATTATAATAATGAAATATTACCCTAACACTTGTCCTAATTTCATTGTATAAGTTTTTTTTAGACTAAAATCATCCTTAGTTTGAAAATATGATCCTTTTTAAGCCACTTGAGTTATATTAAGACATTTATTATATTTTATTTAAAAAAGAGTTAAAAATGTCATATTCAAATTTTAATAACTATATCATTTTTAATATAAGGTTATATAAGTGATATGGTCGACTATAAATAGTCTTTAGAAATATTAAATTACTATCTAAATAATTTTAAATTATTTTTAATTTTAGGAAATAAATAATTAAATTAAATGACGACACAATAGTGATGCAGTAATTGAATTTTTAAAGGAAGAATCAATTAAATGATATTAAAAATATTAAAATAAATATAATTTGACTTAATTAATAACATCAAAAAAATTTATAGATAACATATACATTTTAGTGACATATTTGAAGTATTTTTTTGAAGTTACCATATTGGTTTGATATTTTTTTAAAATGAAAATATTGAATAGTATCAAAATTGACTTAAATGATACATTAATTTAATTAATATTTTATTAAATGTTATAAAATTCATAAAAATATCAGGTTATAAAAACTAAATAGGATAGTGTTAAATATGTCATAAATTATCCAATTGGGGTTATTTTGGAATTTTATAGTAACTATATTAACCATATAGTGTAAAAATACAAGAAGGCACGGTAAGAGTTAAACTATTTAACTAAGGGTTAAAAACAAAAGATAAGGTTAATTTTATGACCTAAACTTGTATAAAAATCATTTACTAATAGGATTTAAACACATACTCATCTTATCTTCTAAATAAATAACTTTGAAACTATTTTAAACCTAAAATAAATTTATAATAAATTAATTTTTATGATCTTCCAAAAGTGTCCCTCACCTCTCTTATAAAAGGGCACTTATCCTTATCTTTGATTCACACATATAAAGCCCTTTAGTTCTGCTAAAAACTAGCCATTTCTCCTCAAAACTTCCCTAAATTAAAACTAGAGGCCATACTTTGGGCATAAATCCATTCTAATGAGTTCTTTTGTACAAACCAAAAGGAGATACCCAAAAAAGAGGTCATTATTTTATCACCACTTTCAAAGTTCTTTTCTTCTTATACATTATCTTTATATTTTGTTTCCATATAAAAATAATAAATTCATTATCATACATATACTTATATGTTATTATAATCATGGTACAACCATATTCCTCATTTTATCCATCATACGAATGATAATATCACCATGTGTGTGTACGTACGGCTTACCATCTCCACGTCATGGTGTAATTTTTTATTCAACACTACATTAATTGGATGGGAATAATGATGAGTATAATAGATATAAATAATGAATATAAAATTATAGTGATTCTTTATAATTAATATACCATCCAATTATATACCATTTAACCATAAAGGGAATGATTCCATCACTCATGTGTACGTACGACCTACCGTCTCCACAGCGTGATGAGATTCATTATCCACATTAACCATTCGAGAATGATTATAAAATTATTATGATGAATAAATATAATGTTTATGAAATTAATATAATTATATATGTGAATAAAATATATATCCTACACATAAAAAACATGACTTACATGACAAAATAAGAATGGTGAAACAAAGCGGTTAACACCCAAAACAATGGTGATACGGAAATATTATTAACAAGACAATATATGAGGATCATATATGATATCATAAATATGTATATTGTATTGGTATAATATAATAACATACTTTAACCATTATATAGTAGTAAAACTCACCCTCTACTAAAGGAAAGTACAAGGTAAGGGTTAATTTCATAATCTCTTTATTATCTGAGATTGTTTATACGTAAGTATCTACTAGGAAATATTTACCATCCATATCCATGTTTCTTAAAATGTTTTTCAAAATATTATCAATAATTATTTAAAGTCATTTTTACCCATGTTTGACTCTTTATAAATTGTTTTAAAGGAATCCTTCCATCATTTTTCAAATGAGGTACTTTATGACATTTTTTAAAAATTAACAAAAGAATGTTTTTTTAACTTATTTTGCGCAAGAAGATATTTTTCACAGTTATGATGAATTAACATTTTGAAGATTTACTTACAATATTGCAAGTTTATTTTCAAAATAAAATTTTTCTTTTATAATTTCATGGATTTTTAATTATTTTAAAGTAAAAATAGATATTTCTCTCAAAGAGTTTTAATGAATTTATTAGATTATCTTCATCTATGTCAACATCCATTGTTGGATTTTACATTTTATTGAGGTTGATTTATTATGATATAATATTCTATATTTTATTTCATGTTTTATTATATGTTTGACCATGGATTTTCTATTTTTATACCATTCATGGTTTATACTTAAAGTATTAACATTTCGTATGCTAGTTTTAATACAAATGTTTATGTTATGTTTCACTCTTTTCATATGTGGAATGCATTGGACTTATTAAGTGATGGGTAAGGCCCACTATATCCCCTAGATGCATCAGTAGGTCTCATGAGACAAACTAGTGTCTTGGAATAAGGCTTTTATAGTATTGTTATGTATGGTCTTAGCATGAGGCGTTGATGTTATGGTTATGATGTTTGGTATTATGCATTCCCTCATTATGAGTTTAGTTATTGATATTTCATGTGATTATTTGACTAGTAGAATGTCCATGTGAATGTTTAAATTGAATTATTTGATTTATTATTTCCATATTATTCTAAATATTATGTTTAAAAGTCTTGTGTTTTAGTTTTATACCTTGCCTTAAAAGTTTGTGTTTATTTATGATAGCTTCCACTATATTGTTTATCCTTACTGAGCATCTGAGATCACCCCTTTCTTATGTTTCATTTTTTCTTAGGATTTGAATAAGTACATTTTTATTGACCTTTATATATAATCTAATGGATATGACTGTATTCAAAGGAGACACTATGTTGTTTTTCATTTCAATATGTAATGTAAAATTTATGTTTGTATCTAGTTTTTCTAAGGATACTAAACTAATCGGTCCTTTGGGATTTGATTTTATTGTGATCATGCCAATGTACTAAAATAATGTACTGACTCTAGGCAGCTAAGGTCGGGGTGTTTCACTTTGTTAGACCCAGTGTTTCGCCCTAGGAATACTTAGAATTGTTCACCAAGAATGCAGATGGGATCTTGAAGTTTTGTGTGGATTACCATCACCTAAACCAAGTTGCAATTAAGAACATGTATTCACTACCAAGGATTGATGACCTATTTGATTAATTGATATGGAAACAATAGTTCTTAAATATTTACCTCAAATCATGCTATCACTAGTTGTAAGTACAGAAGAAGGATATATCAAATGTGGATTTTCAATGAATTTACAATCAATATGAGTAATTAGTGATGCCCTATGGTGTGATGAACACCCGAGTAGTTTTAATGGAATTCGTGAACCAGATATTTAATCTTTTATTAGATTGGTTTGTGGTAGTATTAATTGAAAATATCCTAGTTTACTTGGTATATGAGGAGGATCATGTGAGACACTTTAAGATGATCCTAGATATATTATGATAGTACCAAATTTATAGGAAGCTCTATAAGTTCCAGTTCTGAATTTAGTAAGTATAATTTCTAGGACATGTTATCTAAGTAGATGTTGTGGAAGTGGACCTAGTGAAGGTTGAGGTAGTGTTACCATGGGATCCACCCAAGAGCGTGAAGTATGTTTAGAGATTCCTTGGTTTTTTAGGATATTATCAAAGATTTGTACCCAATTTCTCTAGGAAATCATCTCCCTTGAAAGATTTGACCCAAAAGGGGAAGCATTTTGTGTGGATGAAGAGGTGCCAACAGGCTTTATAGGAGTGGATATGGAGATTTATTTCCATTCCCATATTTAGATTTCTAAAGGAGGGTGTTGAGTATATAGTGTTTTGTGATGCATCAGGGACCGGGCTTGGTTGTGTACTGATTTAGTGGCAAGTTTTGATTACCTATGGTTCACATTAGTTGAGACCACATGAGAAAAACTACATGAACCATGATCTTGGTCTAGTATTGATAGTATTCTCACTGAAGATGTGGAAACACTACCTTATGGTTGAGCTATTTATCATCTATTCTGACCATAGGAGTCCCAAGTATATATTCTCTTAGAAAGATCTTAACTTGAGATAGAGGTGATAGCTAGAGTTCTTCTATGAGTATGACTTTGAAATTATCTATATTCTCGGAAATGGGAATACAGTAGCATATGATCTCAACAGGAGATATTGTTCATAGCTACTTAGTGAGGTGTCAGAGCAGTTGGCATAATTATGGTTATCCTATATATATGGGGATAGAGTAGCTTACCTCCATTCTATGTTTGTTACCCCTCATCTTTTACTACAGTTTAGGGAGGAACAACTTATGGATATCAATTATGAGACCCTATATACTCATATATCCACTAGACATTCTCTTGATGGATTTTTTAAAGGTGGGGATCATGAGGTTCTTTTTAGAGGAAGGATGATGGTATTGGTTACACTGAGAGAGGAGGTTCTAAGGGAGTTTTGTAAATCACCGTTAGTGATACATCAATGTGTGGAAAATATGTATTAGGACCTTAAGAAGTAGTTCTATTGGCTAGGAATGAAGAGATGTGTTGCAGAGTTTGTCTCTCGATGACTTACTTGTCAATAAGTGAAGGATGGGCATAAGGTTCTAGTGGGTTTAGATCAATTCCATGAGTTTCCAAAGTGTATGTGGGATATGATATCTATATAATTCATTTCAAGGTTACCACATACTTCCATAGTATATGATTCCATCTATGTGATCATATAATGACTCACCAAGTCATCCCACTTCCAAGTTATTTGATAGCGGAGTTCAATAGAGATATTAGGATGCCTATATGTGCATGAGATAGTCTGAATCAATGGAGTTACCTTGAAAATCATTTACAACCATGATTCTCACTTCATATATTAGTTATGGAAGGTATTATAGGAGTCCTTTGGAACTCAGTTGAATTTGATCATGTTTTTTCACCCCCAGACCGACAGCTAGACTAAGCGGACAATTTAGGTCTTGGAGGACATGTTGCAAGCTTGCATGTTAGACTTTATCCATAGTTGGGAGGATCACATACCATTAGTTTAGTTTTTATAAAATAAATATATCATTCAAACATTTTTATGGCACCATTTTAGGCCTTTAAAGGAGACCCTACAGGTCACCACTATATTGGACCGACCCAGGAGAGTTAGCACCTATGAGACCAGAGTTAGTGTGATCCATGACAGAGAAGGTGCATATCATCTAGGAGAGGATGAGGACTGTATAGATCCATCAAAAGTCCTAATGTGGAGATTTGTCCATGTAAAAAAGTTATCATTGATATTCATTGGCCCATTCTAGATACTATTTAGATTTGGCGATGTGGTATACTATTTGTCTCTACCCCCGTAGTTGGACCGAGTACATAGCATCTTCCATGTGTCACAATTGAGGAGGTATGTACATGAATTTTTTCGCATTATCAACTAGCGTGATGTGGACATTGAGGAGGGAGAAACATTTTCTGAGAACCCGATATAGATTGAGGATTGATAGGAGAGGATCCTTCATGGGAAAGTAATTCAATGAGTGTATGTCCAGTGGTAGTATAGGAATATTCAGGAGAGAACCTAGGAGTTGGAGACCTAGATGCGTGCTCAATACCCACAACACCTTGGGTAGTCTTTTGTTTTGGATTTTTGAGACATAAATCCCTGAGGTGGGGATAATGTAATGAATATATTTTTTCCATGTATTACTTTGGAATATTATATAGATTTTATTTGATGTTGGTTTCTAAGACAATGTGAGATTACAAGGTATGGTGATCCCATAATTAATTTTTGAAATATATTAAATATATTAAATATCACATGTGTGCAGTTTTCATGAAAAGTGAAATAAATCTTAAATAGAAGATTGGATCAGAAATATGAGGCCTCCATTGAGTTTCAGGTGTGGTTTTTACCCTAGGCATGACATAATATTTTTTGGCATCGAGTATCTTTATAAAGTGAAATCATGGAGGATTTAATAAAATAAGTTAATTAAATTATTTAATTTTTTTTCATAATGACCTGAAATCCTCTATAAATACATGGTTATGAGGATATACCAGGTTTGGAAACTTAACCCCAGAGACCTAGAGTACTATTGGAGGATATCATTCTTGTTAGATGGTGTTGGACCGGATTATGGATCATTAATCGGTGTGAAATGGGATTAGAGGATCTCAACAACAACAATGACGTGGATTAGTTCTTCATTAAAGATTAATCTATATCAAGGTAGGATTTTTGTTTTATTTGGATTTATCCCCATTGATTTACTCTTATGATGAATTTGAATAAAATAATTAATGAATTGATTCATGGATCGGTCGTATTGTGGGTACAAGTTAGATTTATCTGGTATTGAGGATTTATATTATTGATTATGTTACATCTCCTCATTTTCAATTATAAAGGAAATTAATTGAGGCCAAAAAGAACATTGGATGAGGTCCATTCCTCACATTTGTGTTTTGTGTATTTCTTCCCTCATTCTCCATTCATCGTGGGAAATTCCTTTGGCCCATAGTTTGATTAATACCTGGTAATCAATCGCTACACACCCATTTCTTAGAACAATGGATTGATACTATGGCTCCAGGTTTGGATTGGTGATGATATCAAGATACGATGATTGATCGAGAGACAAAAAATATAGTTTCAGCATGCAGCATCAATGAGTCACGATGACGGTGGTTCTTGAGCACTGGATACAGTCAGAATCTGACCAATGATGGTGAAGGAGGTTTTTTCAACCTCAGATACATTATTTGTGGTGGGAATTGAGGAGGAAATCAATGTGGTAGTGGTGGAGGAGGAATCTGTGTGAATAACCTATGGGTTCTATGAAATTATGAACTACATAAAATGTAATGCATGGACACACACAATGTATAGGTATTTGGTTAAGGTTTTAGGGTTTTGTGTGGAGTTAAGTATCACATGGAATGTGGTCCCTATCACAAGGCATGTTACCCTTACTCGGAGGCTCGACATGTATATGGAGAGATACACAAACACTAGCATAGCTAACTAGACATGGACATGACTAGCCGGACATAGACACGGTCAGGATTTCACGGGGTCAGACATGCCATATACTCAGACATGGACATGATCATGGGTCATGAAACATGGGCAGAACTCGGTGTTAAAGGGACATGTTGTGTGCTTCCAATACATGCCATGTACTTCTTCAAAGATGTCTAGGATCCCTTATTCTCTTAATCTTATATAAGTTTCATTGGTACATGTTCCCTTGATCTATTCCCTGAGGGTTTATTATGGAGTTGTGTCCTATGTTTAGGATGGTTATCCCCTCTGAGAAACTTTAGACTATGATGGATTTATTTTAATCCTTCTATGTGTCCTAGAGTGAGATCCTCTATCATCATCATCATCATCTTTACCCTAAATGGGGTTCTCGGTATCATCATGAGAAATACTACATGGGCATTAATCCCCTACATAAAGGGTTAATATAGATTGGGTTGTTAGTATACCCCCTTGGACTTGGGTGTGATCCCCATTTGTATATCGATATCTTAAGACTTCCATCATATACTTATTATGGTGAGACCAGACAAGCACAATATCTAGGAGGGACATTGTCAATGCTATTTGACTCATGGAGTGTGTTCTCCTGAACGAGTGTTATATGGAACGTTCAAGAAGGAATACTAGGATGGTAGTATGGTTGTGATCTTACTTGATATTATGTGTCTATTATGAGTAGATTTGGATTTTCTTGTTATATATGATGTTGACATATACCTATAATGATCTAACTATTATTTTTTATGTTATATGCTTAGTGATTTTTGGGTGTCCTAATGGGTATTGGTATACTCACTCCTACATGGTATTTTGCCACACGTTTCATGTCTTATGTAGATGATTAACCTTTTGAAATATTTCTAGAGGGACCAAGACCAAGTGGAGCTTAGTTAGGAAGACAAACCAAGGTTTTTTCTAGTGATTACATTGATAGTAGTCCACTCCTACTTCACAGGTTGGACTTTTTTCAGTTTATTTTGGTGGGATTGTATTTGGACTTTTCTTTCCATTAATTATTATCATACTCTGATGGTGGGATTTTAGATTTATGCATGCATGGTTATCATTTGTTTTATATTTCAGAAATTTTTGGTCTTGCAATTGCATGTGTGTGTGTACAGGTACATTAGGATAAGTCCTCCCATGTGTGTGATATGCGTACTCAGTGCTTGTCACCAACCACTGGCCTATTAGTGGTGGGATTGGGGTAGTCATGGATTAAGCCCCATTGGGATAGGTTGTGACTATATTAATTAATAATTTTAAAATTATTATCAAGTAATATTCATTTAATAGTAATTAGATGATAGAAAAATTCAATAAATGAATGAACGATCAAAGATAAGTTGAAAACATTACTTGAAATTCAAACATCCATAAATTTTGATCCAAAAGTTCATTTGTGCTCTACCATATATCAAATAAAATCCTAAAAAAAGATCTATGACATGTTGATTGGGGAGACCTTAGTCACTATTTTTTGAAGTCATAAAAGGGCCATAATTCCTCTGAAACTGAGTTTTTACTTGGGATACCCTAATTTTTTCATGTTCGATGAGATTTAAACTTTGTTTAAGAGGGTATTTTAGTCCTTTTTTAGTGGAAAATGAATTAAATCCAAAGGATTACATTCATATTGATGTTAAGGTTTTAAAATTTTATCATTTTTTATATTTTAGTTTTATTTATAATAAAATATATGCATATTTTCTTATATTTACATAAAATAAATCAATTTTATAAATACATATTTAAACATATTTACATAAAAATGTATTTTAAAATATATAAACCATATGAAAATAAATATTTATTATTCATTTTATTTAAAATAAAAAATTATTTATTTTATTTACCTTTTAAAATGTATTAATATATATATATATGTACAATTAATGTTTATATATAAATATGTGTGTATCGATAAAAATAAATATATTTTTGTGTATATTATAATATATGTAAATAAATGCATATATGTAATTATTTGTGTATGTATGAGAAAAATATAAATGTGTACGTGTGTGTGAAAATATGTGTGTGTGTGTTAGTATTATGTAAATACATCATATATAAATGCATTTTTATAAATAAATCATTGTCATTATCATTAAATATAGTATATAAAGATATTTACAGTAAATATTTATAAATACATTACAAAAAAATTATATCTAAATATACAATTATATGTGAATATATATAAATATATATATATGTGAATATATATAAATATATGTGTGTGTGTGTGTGTAAATATATATATACATATAAATATATATGTAATGTATGAAATTTATATTTAAATATACAATATATAGTCATATTTTAAAAATGTATTTAAAAATAATTATATAAACCATATTTAATTAATTATTATTCATTTTATTTAAAATAATATCTAACCATTTTTTACATTATAAAACTATATGAATATATATATATATAGATACTAATACAAATGCATATATAATGCTTATATATACATATGTTTGTGTATTAATAAACGAATATATATATATATATATATATATATATAATATGTAAATAAATATTAATATATGGTATATCTAAATAAATATAAGTATATATATATGACAAACACACATAAACATATATTTTATAAATGTATTTAAAAATAATTGTTTAAATATATAAATAAAAAAGATGCATGTAAATATATAAATAAATAAATAGAAATATCATAAAAATATCAAATAAAACAATCTTGGTGTATTGGTAAAGGCTCTCAAATTTAAAATGGGAGGTCCAGGGATTGAATCCTAGTGTTTGCACAAGTGAGAAGGAGGGTGGGAAATGGAAAAGTGCTAATAAAGGGGGGGGAAGTTCCGACAAAGGTGGGGCGATGTGGTAGCATGACTTTTAGGTGGGTGTGGGGAGGGTGGATGAAAATCATTGAAAAGGTGGGGAAAAGAGATAAAAATGGGGTGGGGAATGCTCAAAAAACTATAATTTTTTTTAAAAAAATTATCATATCTAAAAAAACATTGAAAAATGGGTCCTTTAAGATTTATTTTTTTAGAATTGATAAATGAGGCATTTATCAGCGCTTTTCTTAGCACTGATAAAGTGGTATTTATCAATGATTTTTTAGAACTGATAAATGGTACCTTTATCAGGGTTTAAAAAATCAATGATAAAGGCCCCCATTTATCAATACTAAAAAAGCGCTATAAAATACCCCCTTTATTTGATCTTTTTTATTGCTAATAAAATCAAGCTTTTAACGATGTTTAGATTAACAGTGCTTTTTAAGCGTTATTAAATTCAATTTCTAGCACTATTAAAAGCACTCTTTGTAGTAGGGAATCTGGGTATCGGATTGACACATGGTTGATTCAAATAGATTATATATGATTTGAGGAATTTTCTCCTATATTTTCACATCAATCAGAATTTTTTCTCTTTTTTTGACCCTCTGATAGGAGATATGTCATTTTATTAACACTAGACAACATTACCTATCATTTTTCATCATACCAAGTGAAGTGAGAATCCGATGGATGTGGAGTTAATTCCTATAGATAAATAACACATTTGTGATCTTTATCCCATGATTTTATATATATACAAGTGAGTTTCTTGGTATTGGCCCCTTTTACATGATTTTTCACTTAACTCCAAACCTGGGTGACAAACATCATTTTTGACCATACTGAGCAATTCAATTATCTGATTCATGTGCTGATGATTCCTAAAAAATTTAAATGACTTAAATATCATTTTCTTAATTTTTCATTTCAATTAGAACTTATTTGTTTAGTTTTCACCCGAACACGTATGATTTCCCCGTTATTAAAAAAATAATAATAAACGTGAAAATAAACTTTTAATTATAATGACCAATCCAGGAATCGGATTAATGTGCATTTGATTATAATAGTTAACATATGAGTTAAGTAATTTCCTTCTATATATTCACATCAATCAGAATTTTTTTCTCATTTTTGACCCCCTAGTGGGAGATATGTCATTTTAATAACACTAGACAATGTTATCCATCATTTTCCATGTTACTAAGCAACACAAGCATTCAATGGATGTGATGTTGATTCCTATAGATCAAAAAATGGTCATTCTCCTAGGATTTAATGTCAATCCAAGTTATTTTTATTGGTATTGGCCCCATTTACATGATTTTTCACTTAAGCTCCAAATTTTATGGATGAATATCACTTTTGATCATATCAAGAAATTTAGTTATAAAATCCACATTTCAATGATTCCTATATATTTTAAATGACTTAATGATCATTTTCTTAATATTTTATTTCAATTAGACCTCGTTTGGTCAGTTTTCACCCCTACAAACATGTTTTTCCCATTATTACAAAAAAGATAACAAATTTAAAAATGAAATTTTAATTATACTAACCAATATTGGAATCATATTGATGTTTGGTTGATTCCAATAGATCACATATGATTTAAGGAATTTTATCACATATTTTATCATCAATAAAAATAAGTTTTCTCATTTTTTACCCCCTAATGGGAGATATGTCATTTTAATAACACTATACAATGTTATCCATCAATTTCCATCATACTAGGCCACACAAGCATCAGATGGATGTGGTGTTGCTTCCTACAGATCAAAAAAGGCTCAAAAATTATTCTCCCATGATTTCATATAAAAAGTTCATTTTCTTGGTATTACCCCTTTTATGTGATTTATCACTTGAGCTTTAAATCTAAGGGACAAACATCACTTTTAATCATACTAAGAAATTCATGTATCTGAACCACATATTGATGATTCCTACAGATTTTAAATTACTTAAATATAATTTTCCTAATATTTAATTTCAATTAGAGACCATTTAGTCAGTTTTCACTTCTACGTACATGATTTTCCCATTATTATAAAAAAGATAATAAATGTGAAAATGAACTTTTAATTGTACCGACCAATATGGGCATAGAATTGATGTGAGATTGATTCCAATAGTTCACATATAATTTGAGGAATTATCTCCTATATTTTCACATCAATCAGTATTCGTTTGCTCATTTTTGACCCCCTAATGGGAGATATGTCATTTAAATAACACTAGACAGTGTTTTCTATTGTTTTCCATCATATCAGGTGACACAAACATTAGATAGATATGATGTTGATTCCTATAGATAAAAAATGTCTTGTTGATCATTATCCCATGATTTTATGTCAATAAAATTGTGTTTTCATGGTATTTTACCCTTTTACATGATTTTTCACTTGACTCCAAATTCAAGGGACAAACACCACATTTGATCATACTAAAAAATTCAGGTATCCAGTCCATATAATGATGATTCCAATATATTTTAAA
Source organism: Viscum album (assembly GCA_963277665.1). NCBI lineage: Eukaryota > Viridiplantae > Streptophyta > Magnoliopsida > Santalales > Viscaceae > Viscum > Viscum album. The sequence continues at coordinate 533,776,212 of OY728146.1, forward strand.
TGAATTTAATATCATTGTACTAACTTTTCTTATTGTCCAATATAAGCATCAGAATTACATGTGGCTAATTTCAATATATCTCATATTATTCAAGGAATAATCACTTAACTTTTCATGTCAATCAGAAGTTTTTTCTCATTTTTGACCCCATAATCGGAGATATTTCATTTTAATAACACTAGACAATGTTACCATAATTTTCCATCATACCATATGACATGAGCATACTATGGATTTGAAAATGATTCCTATAGATCAAAAATAGCTCGGTGATAATTATCATGTGATTTCATTACAATTCAAGTGTGTTTTCTTGGTATATTGACCATTTTACATGATTTTTCACTTAACTCTAAAACTGATGGATGAATTCCACTTTTAATCATACTGAGAAATTCGTGTATGAAATACACATGTCGATGACTCCTATAGATTTTAAATAAATTACAAATCATTGTTCAAATATTTCATGTCAATCGGAGCTCGTTTGGTCAGTTTTGACCCTTACATGCATGATTTTCCCATTATTACAAAAATTATAATAAATATGAAAATGTAATTTAAATTATACCAACCAATCCATTCATCATATTTATGTGTGATTTATTCCAAGAGATCATATATGATTCAAGGAATGTTCCCCTAGATTTTCACATAAATCAGAAGTTTTTTCTTGTTTTTAACCCCCTAATGGGGAATATGTCATTTTAAACACTAGATAACATCACCCATTTTTTCCATCATTCTGAGAAAATAATTTGTCATAATTGAGAAGGGGACTTTCATGTTGTTTTGGTTGTGTGATGAGGTTTTTACATCTATATTATTAAGAAATGAGGAATAATTTTATGTGATGAATTACATTAAAGGATATGTATCCTTGAAGACCTTGGTAGAAACATAATATATGTTGTGGTATTATTATATTCACTAGGAACTTTATATAAATGGTTTCTTATGGTGGGTAGTGGTTATACAAGTAGATTTATTTAGGGAGTTCCCTTTAAAGGGATAACTACTTGTTTATGGATATATACTTATCAAGTTACCTATGAATGGATAACTACTAGATAGTGGTGATGAATTCAAAGAGTTCCTTATAGGTTTATAGCTTCTTGAGGGTAGTAAAAAAAATTATAGTGCATTAGGGTGGAAAAATATCCAATTATATTATATTGGGCTCCTTAATAGTACAAAATTTCTTAGTTTTTATATGTAGTTAGATAGTGGTTATTATATAATGGTAGTTATACAATTATAAATGTTGAGAAAAATGTTGTTATTATAAAGTGGGATGTTTATGTGGTATAATGTCACAACCCATCCCAATGGAGCCTTTTTCACAACTTCCCTAAGACCACCTTCAATAGTCCAAGGGATGGAGACTAGCATCGAGTAGGCATATCACTCACATGGGAGGCCTTAGCCTATTGTACTTGTACACACACACACATCTCCAAGCCCATACAATTTTGAAATGTAAAACAACTAATAAACCATGTGTGAATGCATCTAAATCCCACCATTGGAGTATAAAAATAAGTAATGGAAAAAAAAGGTCAAATACAATCCCACCACAAAGAAGCTAAAAACAAGTCCAACCTAAAAGTATAGAAGGGGACTGGTATCAAGGTAACTAAAGGAACACACCTCAGTTTATCCAGCTCAGTAAGGTCTACCTAGTCCTTGTCCCTCAATGACTTCATTAAAAGGTTTTTCATCTACATAAGACACGACACATGCAAGAAAATCCCATTTAGGGGTGAGTATAACAATACCCAGTAGGAAACTACGAAATCACTAAGCATATAACATAAAGAATAATAGTCACCTCATCACAGGTATATGTCTATAACACATATAACAAGAATATCCATATATACTCAAAATAGACACACAGTCTCAAGGTAAAGTCACAACTTTAATTCCAACCAAGGATTTCTTCTTAAAGGTCTCACATGGTACTCATCATGGAGAACTCACTCCATGGTTCCCATAGAACTAATGGATTCCATCCAAGATGTCATGCTCATAGGTCCTTTCCATAATAATTATATGCTAGAAGTCTAAATATAATGATGCACAAAAATGGAATCACTCCTAGATCCATGGGGTATACTAACAGCCCAATCTGGATTAACCTATTAAGTAGGGGATCAACTCCCATGTATTATTGGTCACAATGATGCCAAATATTCCACCTATATAAATGATGATAGAGGATCTCATTCTGGGCCACACAAAATGGTTATAACAACTCTATACAATATTGAAGTCCCTCTGAAGGGATCACCATCCTATGTATATGATACAGTTCCATAAAAAAACCCTCAGGGAATGAAATAAGGAACACAGCCTAACAAAACTTGTACAAGATGAAAATGGCAAGGGCTCCATGTAAGTACATGGAGTTTACTGGTAGTACATAGTGTGTCCCTTTAGCATCGGGTCCTTCTCATGTATCACAGACCATTCCCATGTCCATGTCTATGTCTGAATACACAACATGACCATGCCCATGTACTCTTAACCACATCCATGTCCCTCTAGCCATGTTCATGCCTAGGTACATGGCATGTCTGATCATGTGTACTTCTATTCATGTATGTATTCCCTTCATGGTACATGTTAAGCCTTTGGGTAAGGGTCACACTCAATATTATAGAGTTTATATTCCCTGTGATATTTACCTTCTCTGTGGGACCCTAGCATCGTACATAGGGGTCCCACACATCGTGTGATCCCAGATTACATTTTGTGTAACCCATAATTTTCCAGAAACCTTAGGTTATTCCTCCATGTATTTCATGCCTCCATCTCCCCTGGTTCTTCCACTTCCCTCTATCGGAGAGTGTGAATCTGGTCTAGTCAATCCATGTTGGTTCTGGGCACAGCAGAAGCGTTGCGGTGGAGGGAGATATATAAAAAAATATTTTAATAATCATTTCCCAAAACCAAGAGCGAGGATCTTGCATGTCAAATTTGTAATTAATTTATTTAATATCTGAAGAAATAAATACCTGGGCTTAGGAACTTTCTTAATTGATGGTTTTTGATCATCTGAAAAGTCCCTTATAGATTTATTTTATTGTTCTTGTGAGGATACAATGGTATAATCTCTCTATTAGTGATCCACACATGCTTCAATGGTCTCCAAGCAATGCCACTCATTCTCTAGGTGCTAGTGCGGTGAATCAAATGTCTTGCATTGTTCATTATTGATCATTATTTCTTCGGTATTGAAGAAATTCTCTCATCAGTTTCTCATTATTGAGAGGGATAGAGGAGGAGAAGTAGAGAGATAATTCATTGTGTGCAACAATTATCCATTCCCAAACCTGGAATAGGTTTCGAATTCTTTACACAATAGACATAGCTGTCTATTTATAGAGCTGGGATTTCAGTTACAAATTTTAACTACATAACAACCATTAAATATAATTTTAACCATTAATTAAATCCCATTCCACATAATAATATTATTATTATTATTTTTTGGTTCCCCAACTTGTAAAAAATGGATAAATAATATTTACCGTCTCGTAAATAATTATTTTATCACTAGACATGGTCTTGATCCATTAGAACTCCTCTTGAATTTATTGAACACACAAATAAATATTTTATTCTCTTAAATAAATATTTAATTCAAAAACTAGTAATAAATATTTATTCAATATTTAATAAAATAAATAAATAAATTTTATTCAAAATTTGATGAATAAATATTTTTTTAATTTTTGTGATCAAATTAACTAGAATAAAATTATTCCTCAATCTTGAAAATAATATTTATTCCATTAATTAAATTCAAATAGAATTTAATAGAGACCAATAGAAACACTTAGTGAGTGTCCCTCTAGTATTATTTATCATTTTCATTAGGTGGGTTTACCTAAAGTCGAAGATTATTGTCTAGTAATGGGTCAAGGAAACCGAGAGAAAGAACTTAAAGTCACAACAATGACAACCACATTCGAAAACTCACTGTGTAATATAATTCCTTTGTCACAATATCTCATCAATTAGGTTTCATGACTGTGTCATCAACCTATATGCTTGATACTTCATTCTTTGAATATTTGAAATAAACTCATCATTACACTATGTCCATGGAATTTAGGGCGATGGTTCTATTTCAATAAAAGAGCTAATATATCAACTTCCATAAAAATGGAAGGGACAAATCCTTTCTTGACTTATCCATTAATAACATGTCATTTGTGACACACCCAATGTACCCTACTTCCCACCAACATATGGCATGATGGTTTTCATCATTAAATATAAGTGTAAAAGTCATGACATCCATTAATGATAAAATTAAATTCTAAGTACCATTACAGATGCTTGCATATAGGAATATATGCTGACACCGTAACATGTGGAATTCCTACTGGCGGGTCTATTCTCATAATCTCCCATCTTGGAGATTACCAAGTATAAACTTCATGAGAAGAAGTCTCATCTTCTTATGAGTACTCACACCTGACAGTCTATATACTATATATCCCATCATAGTATGTTATCCAACTGTAGAACTATATTAATAATATTTTTATAGCACTTCAAGGATCTCATCATAGTGGGGAACTACTATGATCATATCAATGTGAAAAATAATCTAGGATATTATTACATTAAATTCATGTAGAAAAATGAACAATATGTAGTAAGATGTTTAATTTAATATTTAATACATCAAATATTCATGTAATAAAAGTACAAACAATTGGTTCTAGGACACAAACTCTAATAAACTCCCACTTGGACTAGAGACAAATGCTTACGGCTTTCAGTCTGTTATACCTCATATGATAATCATGTTTCTAATAAGTTAAGGATTTATTCAAGGTATCATCCACGTTATCATCCATGGAAATACTTCTCACTACAACCTAACCTATTTTAGAAAAATCCTTCAAGAGATGAAACTTCTGAAGTATGTGTTTTGTCCACTGATGTGACCTTGGCTTTTTTACGAGATCCATCACTGCAGTATTATCACAATAGACTGTGATGAGATCTTTACTACTAGGGACCAAATCAATATCTTAGATGAAATTTTGAATCAAAAATACTTATTTATCTACCTCATAAGCCACAATATACTTGGACTCTTCTATAGAATCTGTGACCCTAACCTTTTTTGAGCTCTTCCATCTCACAACACCTCTATTTAAAGTATAGATGTATCTAATTTGTGACTTCATGTCATCTTGATCAGTTTGAAAACTAGAATCTACATATCCTATAATGACTAGATCCCCATCTCCTCTATAAACCAAGAAATATACTTAGTATGCCTCAGATACTTAGGTATATTCTTGGTTATCATCCAATGGCGATCACCTAGATCAACTTGATATCTGCCTACCAAACTTAATGCATAGGTGACATCTAGACTAGTACATAGCATAGCATACATGACTGATTCAATTTATGATGTGTATGAAATCCTTTCCATTTTATTTCTTTCCTCATGGGTCTGAGGACACATTTTCTTGGAACGATTAATGCCATGTGATGATTAAAACAATCCCCTCTTGGATTATTTCATACTGAATCTCTTCAGTATCTTGTCAATGTCTATATTTTGACTTAGGATGAGAAATATCTTTGATCTATCATTATGGATATTTATGATAAGAATATATGTTTCCTCACCCAAGTATTTCATGGAAAAGAATTTATTCAACCATGCCTTAATAGATTATAAGACTGTTATTTCATCTCTAATAAGTAATATGTCATCAACATATGCTATTAAGAAAATTATTTCACTTCCCCTAAAACATTTGTAGACACAAGGATCACATTCATTTTTTATAAAACCAAATTCCATTATGGATTCATCAAAATGATCCATGACCTGGGTGCTTGTTTAATTCATAAATGTATTTTTCAAACTTCTATATCTTATTGGCATCCTTTGGAGTCATAAACCATTCAGGTTGTGTCATGTAGACATCTTCATGAAGGTTCCCATTAAGGAGGTATATTTTGAAATCCACTTTATAAATCTAATAGTCATGGTAATTCATAATAGAAAGTATAATTTTGATGGATTTCAGTATTAAAACTGGTGAAAAGGTTTCATCGTAGTTAATGCCTTTACATTGTTTAAACCCTTTTGCAAATATTCATGCCTTAAAGGTACTAAATTTTCCTTTCATGTCAAGTTTCTTCTTGAATACCCATTTTCAACCAACATTCTTTACATCCTCTAGAGGATCTACCAAAATCAAGACTTGGTTTTGGTACATGGAATCCATTTCAGAATTCATGTCTTCTTTCCACTTGGAAACATTTATTCCACTTTCGACTCCCTTGTAGGTTAGCGGATCATTATTATCTATTAATAATGAGTAACCATCCTTGTTAACTATAAAATCATATTGTTCTGGTTCTCTAACCTCTCTTGTACTCATACGCAGTATTTGTGTCTCTAGAATAGTTTCTTCTTCCATAGAGCTTTGTGGAATCTGATCTCGTACCAACTCTTGTGTGCCTTGATCCTTGACTTCATTGAATTTTATCTCACTACCACTATCTCTTTTGGAGATGTGATCCCTCTCAAGTAATATGAACTGTCTTTCCACTATAAATTTTGTTTCCAAGGGTTCATATAGGTAATATCCCCTTATTTCCTTGGAATATCCTATAAAGGTACACTTTGTGCCTAGGGGTGCAAGTTTGTTACCTGAATAGGCCTTAACAAATGCTTCACTTCCCTACACACGTAAATTTGATAACATGGTTTTTATTACACTCCAAAATTCATATGGAATATCATTTATCTATTTAGTTGGTACTTGGTTTAGTATTTGTGACACTATTTTTAACACATATCCCTAAAAGGATAATAGAAGACTCGCATGACTTATCATTGATGTCACCATGTACAACAAGGTGTGGTTCCTCCTTTATCTTACACAATTCCACTGAGGCATGTGAGGAGTGATTTTGGATTGGATCCCAAACTCCCAAAACTAATCAATGAATTATTGATTAAGATATTATTCATCACGGTTTGAGCATAGTTTCTTAATCTTCTTACCAAGATGGTTCTCAACTTCATTCTTGTATTCCTTGGATTTATCAAAATAATCCAACTTATACCTCATTAAGTAAATATATCCATATCTACTAAAATCATAAATAAAATTTATGAAGTATGAGTACCCACACCTTTCTTCAATAGGAAAAGGTCTAAACAAATAAGTATGAACTAATTCAAGAATCTCTTTAGCCCTTTCACCTTTCCTGCTAAATGTGACTGAATGGCCTGAAGGCCGATATCTTTATTGATTTTCAATAATCCCCCTTTTAAGGGTAAATATGGGGAAACCAAGACTTCAAGGACATCAAGACATTAACAAAATTCGAAAAATAAGAGGTTTGAAACCCAGAATAAGACTACGAAGAAGTTCCTATACCCAGCATCAACATTATTAAGGCACGCCTCCACCAAAGCATGGCTGCTCATCAAACTGTCCCATTCAAGAATGCACGGGTCTAGTACTAATGGCTACGTCATACAATATCAATCTTCCAAATCCAAAAAGTCATGTATGGTGATAATGACCATCTATATCCTCATCTGAAGAAAAACCTTGTTGATTTTATGGGTTCCCCAATAGTCCATCCATTTCACCACCAACAACAATCAACTAGCATATTACTAGTAGACTCATATCCAACCATTCCATCAACACCACAAAGATACCACCAAATTCACATATCAAACAAGATCCCAGCTTCACCAAATCAAAACCAGGAAAAAACTTACAACAGCACAAAAATGCAAGGCCTCTCCCCTCTGAGCCACTAGAGCTAACCTCGAGCACACCGAAGCATACTAGATCCAACATCGAGATGGGAAGAAGATAAGCTAAGATCTTAGAGCTATAATGCGCGCCAAAGATGACACTGAGAACACCAGAGCTGACGCTGAGCACACCACAGCTGCAACGGAATCCCAAAGTGGGAAAGCACGACCATGCAGAGCCATTGTTTCCAACATTGAGCACGCTAGAACTGACGATGGGAACACTGTATCCGTGATGAGATCCTAAATACAAAGGTACACCAAAACCATCACTGATCAAATTGGAGCCAACACCAAGTACCTGAAGCTTCAAGGATATCCTAGAGCCAGAAGGAACTAACTCATCATTGAGCTAATATCTCGAAGCTAGACCACTTGGAGTCGATGCACGCCAACATCGAGCTGATATCCCAAATTCAGGAACATCGAAGTCATCATTGAGCATATCGGAGCCAACGTCGAACAAACTAGAGCTGAGGTGAGATCCTAAATCCATAAGTCACAATGAATCCACCACCAAGCTAATAACAAATTTGGAACACACGGATCCATCACCCATCAATGTCATGCCGAGACGAGACAGTTATCACGTGGATTTAGTCACTTTTCATTATAAACATTCATGACATACACCAAATGGTTTTAGTTCAAAATAATCTAAATATCAATTTAGATCTAATTTTGTCAACTGTTTTTCATTTACATGACCTAACTATTGATTCCAAAGTTGATTATGGTATGAGTCATGTGAAGTAACTTTGTTATCGATTGTCATTACTTGGTTCATGTAATCCAACATGTAAAGAATGATATGTAAATGTGTCTTACCATAACAAATTATATCTTTATAAAAGAAATAAAATTTATTTCCAAATTGTAAAATGAATCCATCCATATCTAGTCTGGATACATAAATAATGTTTTTGGTAACTAAAGGAATATAATAACAATCCTTTAAAACCAAGATCACTCTAGTCATAAATGTAAGGTGGTAGTCCCTGATAGTTATAGAATCAAGTTTAGCTCCATTGGATGCTCATATATCTACCTCCCCTCAATCAATTTTTTTTAATATACTTGGTTCTTATATTTGAATACATATGTGAGAACCACAAGATGTATCTAATAACCAATTTTTAGAAATAGATAAATTACATTCAATAACAAACACAACTAAATATTCCCCTTGATTATTTAGTTGGGTGTAGTTTTTATTCTAATGGCCCTTCTTTTCACATGATAAATATACAGAATCATGTTCCCTTTCTTCCTCATTGATATTCTTCATCTTGGAAAGGAGTGAAGAAGATTTGGGCTTAAATATATTTTCTTTCCGTTTCTGTATGTTCACCATAAGTACATAAGTCTTTTTGTACTTCATATCTTTATCTACTTGGAAAAGGAGGATAATAATATTTGGAAGATACTTCTCAATGTTTTTTATATTAAAATTTGAAACAAAAATGGAGAAGATTTGAGGGAGTGATTCCAGAATTAGATCGATGACCAGTTCTTTGGGGAGTTTAAACCCTAGAACCACTAGGTGATCAATGTAGCCAATGATCATGAATATATGAGGCCTATTTGGGGAACCCTCTCAAATATTACTCTGAAATAGTGCCTTGGAAATCTCAAACCATTCTTATCTAGCTCTCTCTTGGTAAAGACCACAGAGTTTCTCAGGCATGTTATATGCATCCATGTTTTCATGATGCTTCATGAGTTCACTGGACATAAATGAAATCATCAAACATTGAATGTTGATCATTTCATTCATATGTTTTTTATAGAATAGAAACTCTTCATCACTCACCTCCTGAGCAGGCGGATCAGGCATTGAGGATTATAGCACTTAAGATTTCTATTCATGGTGTAGAATAACTCGAAGGTGTATAAACCACTTCTAGAAGTTACTGTTAATGAATAGATTATATTTATCTAGTATTGATCATATGGATAGTGTGGACGATGAGATTTTTATTTTATTCTATAATTAAAAGAGTAGATTATTAATACTTTTATTGATTACAAATTTTATGGGAAATAATAAATTAAATGATTTTATTAAATATCCCACTATTTTATCAAGTCCCAATATCCCTCACCATTGAACTTGGAATGTCTAGTTTCTAGGACATTATAGTGTAAAGTATCTATATTCTCCTTATCATAACCCCAAAAAGTTCTGGTTAAGCTATTTTGAAGGTATTTAGGTAGGCAAGTCTTTTCCAACTACGGGCTTGCAGCTCCTTGATCCGTTGAGTGGACTCCCCAATCCAGAAATCCTAACTTGGATTTTCTCAACACTTGCCTCCAAATTACACCAAGTCTAGAAAGGTCTAATCCTATTGATGTAAAATGGTTAAGTCAACCTAAAGCCTTTATAAGAACTCCCCTTATAAAAGCAAGTGTCCCAACAAGGGTTGCTCAAACACATAGTTCTATTGAGTTTTTTCCTAATCAAGTAATGGAAGTATTAGTATAAATTAATATTATATTGAGGGATTTTATTTTATTATGCATAAATTTTTATCTTGTTTTATCCTTTACATTTCTTATTAATATTTAAGTGGATGTTTACTTAATTAATTAACCATGTTTGGATAAAACATTTACACATAATCAATTTTATTTAAATTTCATCTTTTTATATTAATTCATTTATGTGATCATAGTCTTGCATCAATAAATATAATTTTAATTCATTAGATAGAAATTAATTAATTAATTAAATGACCCAATCATGAGCTTATCTAATGGTTAATTTAATGAGTGGTCATTAAATCAACCTATGACTTAGAGGAAATAACTCTTTATTACAGACTTGGAATGAGATATAGTATTCCAGATTCCCACATATGTATCACCGAGTTGACATCATTATGGTTTTGTCTTGAAATGTCTCCACACATCTTGAGATGATCCATTAATTACAAATATTTAGTAATCACACATAGGTGAGGGGAACCAAAGGATTGGTTAAAGTTAATTACATAAATATCCTTAGACACATAGGTCCTACATAACAATGGAGGGAGGGATGAATCACAAACCATCTTTTAATTTAATATTAAATAATTGAAAACCCATGAAATAAATTTAATTAAATAAATGCCAACACATACATAGGTATTGGTCAAACTCATGATCGGTCGTACATGTAACGAATACATAAAAAGTAACTAGATATCATTCATTTCTTCATTCATTCTTTATTATTAATATGAATGTGATTATATAAATTTATTAATAAAATAATTAATTCCCTTTCATCTTAACAATCATCCAAACTTAATTGGATATACCCATAAATTTGGAATTCATGGAAAATAAACGGCAAAACCATTAATGACATATTTATTACAGTAAATTAATTGAGCATTTAAAATTAATTAAAACTATTATTAAAATTTCAAACACACAACAGTGTTCCAATCAATAAAATAAGGTTTTAATTCTAAAATTTTTTAAATTTAATGTAATTTTAATTTTTTCCCTTAATGGGAGACTACATGGAATATACATCCAGCCACATGCCATATACCTCAGTTTTTATATATCCAAGTCACACACCTAGGGATTTGGCATGTTAACTCATCCAGACTACACGGTGTGTACATTCTAGCTACATACCATGTATCTGATTTCCACGTGCCAAGTTGGCATGGTCAACACATGATGTGTAATAAAATCATTGCATGTTTATAATTGATTAGTTCATCTTGATACAATGCACATGGGTATACAGCATGTGCTCTGACCGCACGTCATGTAACCCAACTTTACCAGCCAAAGATTTGGCACGTCCCAATGGAATCTTTGGTCGTTCTTCATTTGTTCTTAAATCTATAAGAAAATGAAACCCTGAATGAACATGATTAATATTTCAATAACCTGTTAATTAAAATTTTATTAAAGAATGAATAACATTAAATTAAAATATAACCATGATTGTGAAAAGATCAACAATAAAATAAATAATTATAAATTTAAACATGACTGCTCTGATACCACTTTTTGATTCCAGACATAGTGGAAGCATTGTAGTGGAGGGTGATATATTAAAATTTCTTTTAAAAATCATTACCCGAAACCAAGAGCGAGGATCTTTCACATCAAATTTATAATTAAATTATTTAATATCTAAATAAATAAATACATGTTCTTAGAAACTTTCTTCATTCATGAATTTTGATTGTCTAAAAAGGCCCTTCTAGATTGCCTTTGTTGCGCTTGTGAGGATCTATGGGTAGAATCCCTCTAACGGTGATCTATGCATTCTCCAATGGTTTCTAAGCAATTTCAATCATTCCTTGGGTGCTAGTGTGGTGAATCAAATGTCTTACGTTGTTTGTTCTTGATCGCTCATTCTTTAGTCATGAAGAAATTTCCTATTAGGGTTTATCGTTCTTGAGAAGGAGAGAGGAGGAGGAGTTGAGAGAGAATTTTTTGTTTACAACAATTCTCTATTCCCAAACCTGGAATTGGTTTTGAATGCTTTACATGACATAGTCATCTATTTATAGAGTAGATATTTCAGTTACAAAATTTAATTGCATAATAGCCATTAAATATAATTATAAACATTGATAAAATCCCATGCCACATAAAAATATTATTATTATTATTTTGTGGTGTGCCAACTTGTGCAAAATGGATAAATAATATTTACCTACTTGTAAATAATTATTTTATCACCGAACATGATCTTGGTCCGTTCAAAATCCTCTTTAATTTATTGAACACCCAAATAAATATTTTATTCTCTTAAATAAATATTGTATTCACAAACTAGTAAATAAATATCTATTAAATATTTAATAAAACAAATAAATATATTTTATTTACAAGTTGGTGAATAAATATTTATTTAATTTATGCAATCAATGTATCTTGAATAAAATTATTCCTCGGTCTTGAGAATAATATTTATTCCATTAATTAAATTCAAATAAAATTTAATTGAGACCAATAGAAACACTTAGTGTGTGGCCCTCTAGTATTATTTCTCATTAGCATTAGGTGGGCTTGCCTAAAGTCTAATATTACTATTTAGCAATGGGTCAAGGAACCTAAGATAAAGAAATTAAAGTCACAAAAATGAAAAATACGTATGAATGCTTACTGTATAATATAATTTATTTTTCACAATATATCATCAAGCAGGTTGCATGACTATGTCATTATCCTATATGATTGATACATAATTCTTTGATTATTTGAAATAAAATCATCATTACACCATGGCCATGGAATTTAGAGTAACAGATCTATTTTAATGAAAGTGATGAGAAATAAAATTCCATGAATATGGAAGGGACAAATCCTTCTTTGACTTATCCATAAATAACATGTCATTCCTAACACACCCAACGTACCCTACTTCCTCCCACATATGGCATGATGGTTTTTTTTTCAGAAAATCTAAGTGTGTGAGTAATGACATGCATTAATAATAATCTTAAAGACTAAGGACCATTAAACATGCTCATAGATAGGAATATCTTATGACACCAAAACATTCAGAATTACTACTGGCGGGTATGTTCTCATAATCTCTCATCTTGGAGATTACCAAGTTCAAACTTCATGAGAATAAGTATCATCTTCTTATGATTACTCACACCTGGCGATCTATATACTATGTATCCCATAATAGTATGTTATCTAACCATAGAACTATATTAAGAATATTGGTATAGCACTTCAAGGTTCTCATTATAGTAGGGAACTACTATGACTTTATCAGTGCAAAAAATACTATAGGAAATTATTACATTAAATTCATGAATAAAAATGAACAATATGTAGTAATATGTTTAATTTAATATTTAATACATCAAATATTAATGTAATCAAATTAAAAATAGTTATTTCTAAGAAACCAACTCTAATAAGCCTCACCATCACTGCTTGTTGGAACCCAACCATCTAATTTGTAATGGAATCGGTTATCATACACCTCATCATAATCATGAGTCCTACTAAGAATAATGAGAATATTCAAACCAATCCTAGTATGCTTTCACTCTCATCACATCTTACTTCCATCATCGATCCAAACCATGATCTATGATAACAATTTGTTGCGCTAAGAAATGGGTGTGCATCAATTGTTTATTCAGTATTTGTCAAACCATAGTCCAAAATAATTCCCCACAATGAATGGAGAATAGTGGTAAAATTCCATGAAATTTGAAAAAAAGGAATGAACCATGGTCATTTTCGATTTCCCTTAATATTTTTTGCTATAATGACAAATGAAGATCCAACTAATAATAAATAAAAAATTTCTCTCAATGACCCCCATAGATAAAACTTGTACCCGCAATACAATCGATCTATGAATAAATTCATTGGTTTATTGATTCAAATTCTTCATAGGAATGATAAATTAGGTATAAAAAACATACTACCTCTATTTGTAACAATCACTAGTTAAGAATTATTCTATTTCATTGTTGTTGTCGAGATTCCCTAGTTTCATTGCACACTGATCGATGATCCACGATCCAGTCATTGCTCGCCAACAGAAACTACTCCAATGCTATCTCACAAATCTCAAAAGTTATCTATATAACCATAGGATTTTTCTATAAGATTTTATATATTTATGAATAATTAGGTCATGGAAATTCACTAAATAAATAAATTTATTCAATTTATTTATTTTAAACACCCGCCCACAGCCGTTCTTAACCTGTGATGTGAAATTTATGTCATACCTAGGGTAAAACCCATTATTTGAACTCAATGGTGGAATCATGTTTTTTATAAAAGCATTTATTTAATATTTATTCCACTTTTTTAGGAAAACTACGCATGCATGATATTTAATATTTTTAATATATTTCAAAAATTAATTACGAGCACACCGGGCCTCAGAATATCATGTCATCCCAGCGTCTGGCTCTGAAAATAATCCATTTAATATTCCAAATAATAACATGGAAAAATATAAGTCATTAAATTCTCCCCACATTAGGGATTTAAGTTTTATAAATCCAAAACAAAAGGCTACACAAATATATGTGGGTACTGATCACACATCTGTGTCACCCACTCCCCAGTACTTTACTAAATGTTCTCATGCTTTCCCCATACATGCACTAGGGTAATTGATTTATCACAAAGGATACTATAATAATGATCCTAGATCTATTACAGGTACTCATAAAAGGTAGATCCATCCTCGATACCCATCTCGCACCATTCAATAACATGTGATGGATTGTTTACATACCTCCTTAGTTGTGACATATAGAAGATGTTGTGTACCCGATCTATCTACAGTGGTAGATCTAATAAGTATGACACCTCACTGACTCTATGAAATATTTTTAAAGGTCCAATGAATCATGGATATAGATTTCTGCCTTGGTCAAACCTTTATAATCCACATCGAGGTGAGACTCTCAATAACACATGGTCTCCCTCCTCAAACTCTAGAGGTCTCTATCATCTATCTGCATATAACTTATGAAAGATCTGTGTAGTTCTCATCCACTCTTGTATGATTTTAACCTTCTCTATAGTGTCTTGTACCAACTCTAGGCCCATAAGTGCTAACTCTATTGGGTTAGTCTAGTACAGTGGCAACCTACAGGGTCACCCGTACAAGGCCTCAAATGGTTCCATGCCAATGGAGGAATGGTAGTTGTTGTTGTATGCAAACTCCACCAATGGTAGGTGATCCTAGAAACTACTATAGAAGTATAACATGAAGACTTGTAGATTTTCCTCTAAGACCTAAATGGTACGATTAGTATGTCCATCAGTTTGGGGGTGGAAATCTATTCTTAAATGCAACTGATTCCCAAAGGATTCCCACAATACTTTACATAATTAAGATGTGAAGCGATCATCACATTCAAAAATGATCATAAAAGAAACTCTATGGAGTCGGGTTATCTTCTATGAATAGAGTAATCCCAAACTCTCTTTTGAACTATGATCTCAGATAACTAGGAATTGGGCCTACTTGGTGAGTCATTCTATAATATCCCAGATGGCATCGTTTACCCTAGATATACGTGGTAAACCCATAATAAATTTCATAGATATCCCATCCCACTTCCACTTTGGAACCTCAATGGGTGGATCTAAACCTAATGGAACCTTGTGCTCATATTTTACTTGATGATAAGTAAGGAATCGATATACAAACCCTATAACTCTCTTCTTTATCCCTGACCACCAAAACGGACATCAAAGGTCCCAGTAAATCTTTTCCACACATGGATATACTGCTAAGGGGGATATATGAAACACTTTCATAACCTTATTCTTCAATTTCACTAGTAAAATAATTCATCCTTTGAAAATAAAGAAATGATTACCACCTTTATAAAATCCATCAGGAGAATGTATAGTGGATATCTGAGTACATGGGGTATCACAGTCGGTATCTCCAAGTTGTGCCTCCCTCACTCACTTTAAAAGTAGAGGGGTAAAAACCATTGATTGGAGTTAAGTTGCTTCATCTCCATCCAAAAATGATTATTATAATGATTCCAACTGCTCCAATACCTCACTCAACAACTATGAATAAGATCTCTTATTGAGAGCATTCGCTACTATGTTCCCCTTCCTAGTATTATAGAAAATATCAAATTCATAATCTTGTAGGAACTCTAGACACTGACTCTATATCAAGTTAAGATCCTTCTAAGAGAATATATAATTAAAACTCTTGTAGTTAGAATAGATTTTAAATCTCTCTCCCATTAGGTAGTTCTTCCAAATCTTCATTAGAAAGACTATCGATGCTAACTCAAGATCATGGGTTGCATAGTTCTTCTCATATAGTCTCAACTAGAATGAATCATAGGAAATCATTTCCTATATCTGCATCAGAAAACAACCTATCCTGGTCCCTAATGCATCACAGAACACTACATACTCAACACCCTCCTCTGAAAATCTCATGATGGGAACACTCATCGATCTCTATATTAACTCCTAGAAATCTTGTTGTCACCTCTCTATCCACAAAAAAGGATTCCCCTTTTAGATGAAAGTTGTTAAGGGAGATGACATTCTAGAGAAATCGGGTATGAATCTTTGATAGTAGTATATCATCCCAAGGAAGCTTCACACCTCCATCACGCTCTTATGTGGATCCCAAGATAACACTACCTAGACCACTGTTGGGTTTAATTCTACACCATCTAATAAGATAACATGCCCTAGAAAGTGGAAATTCTGATTCTTAAACTTGAACTTTAAGAGATTATCATAAATACAATGCTCTTGGAGTATAACCAGAATCATCCTTAAGTGTATCACATGATCCTCCTCAGACACTGAGTAAACAAGGATATTTTTAATGAATAATACCACAAACTAGTCTAAGAAATACTGAAATATCTATTTCATGAGTCCCATGGACATTACTGGGGAGTTTTTCACACTGAAATGCATCACCACATATTCATAGTGACTGTAGAAACATCTAAAATCCATCTTCGGTATATCCTCATCCCGTACTCACAAATAGTGATAGCTTGATCTAAGGTCAATATTTGAGAACCATTGCACCCCTATCAACTAATCGAAGAGATCATCAATCCTTGGTAGTGGATACTTTTTCTTTAAAATCAACTATTTTATGTGACAGTAATCCACACACAACCTCAAGTTATCATCCATATTATTGGTGAATGATACTGAGGATGCCTAGGGTAAAACATTGGGTCTGATAAATACCTTACTATAAAAGTATTCCAACTGTACCCTCAGCTCACAAAGCTCTACAAGAGATATCTAATATGATAGCACTGATATCAGGGTTGTCTTGAGGTTTAGATCAATTTATAATTTTATCTCTTGGTGGGAAGGTAATCCTAGAACAACCTCATGGAAAATTCCCTCATACTCCTTCAACACTATAGGAAACTAAAAATTCATAGAATCCACCACACTAAAGTTCATATTAGACAATTGATAAGTAATCGGCTACACCCTTCTATTTATTATCCCCTCTTGCACTTAATGGGTTTCCTTTTCACCCACAAAGGAAAACCTTATCCCATCATTGCAGAAACGTTGCATCCTCTGCCTAAAATAGAATATCTGGTTGTGAACTGTAGATAACTAGTCCATAACTAAGATGACATTTTAAGGCCTCATCACTTCTACAAAGAGATCCCAAAATAAAATCTCACCTCCAAGAGTTGGATCACACCATCATCACAATTTTTTGATCATTTATTCACTTATAGTAGGAGTCTCCAAGCATAAGGGTCAAGTCAAGGGCTCAATCATAATCTCTAAGTCTCAAACTAGATAAGTAGAAACAAATTAATGACTCAAACCTATTTCTATCAGTACTATATCTAAGGTATAAAAGACATAGAGAATATCTCATATCATCCCTAGAGCCTCTGTTTTATAAGCCTCAATTGCCTGCAGCTTCCCTCTCCCTTGACCACCAGCTCCATGAGCCTGGTAGGGATCACCTGGGGGTGGGGGTGGCAACAATTCATAACATTTTCCACCTCCATCTACTCTCCAATATCCTATAACATGTCCACTAACCTGTGGAACTACCTAATCTTTCCTCTTAATCTACCTTAGTGTCCCATAAACTAACTCTATTTTATTCATACGGTGAATCATATAATCCCAAGAAAGATTCTCCCTGCCATCACAAGAGTATAATCGCCTCTCTTTAGACTGACTACATCCATCATGTAGGCCCTGGATCATATAAAATTTATTCTAATACCTCCTTATGAAATGTATTGTATGTCCTGGTCATTATTTATGATGTTAGATTTTTTCCACTGAAGTCTCAGCTCTCGTGTTCCCACTACTAATAATAACTATTTGTTTCTTCTTAGCCAGAAAACTCTTGACCACCAAAGCATGCTCTAGCACCCCATCATAGATAGGAATTCATAAAGGTATCATGCTATATCATATGTGTCTTTTTGGTCCTCTATAGAAATATTGAACCCAAAATAACTAGTCACAAAACATATCCATCGAGTATCGAGATAAGTTGGTGAGCCTCGATGAATACTCATCCACAGTCATATTGGCCTGCTAAAGTTGCAGTAGCTCTTGGATACACATAGTGCTCAATGTAGCTGGGGATAACTTCTCTATGAAAAGGAACATTAATTCTAACCATTTTAGAGTCACCTCATCATATGTATGTTTCACTAATCCCCTCTATCGTCTAGCAAATATGTGGGGAAGTCTTGCTTCCAGAACCACCATATGATCTGCCGGTGTCCTGAAAAGACAAAAAAATTACACCACTAACTCAATTCAGTCCTCAAACACCTATGGATAAGTCTTGAATAAAAAATAAAGGGGTATATATAACTGAAAATCATAAATCATGCTCATCCTATGCATCTCATATGCTGGTACTACTAGTACCATCTATTGCTCAATAGGTGGTGGTATGAATGGTTCACCACCTTGAGTTAACACCTCCTGAACAGGTCCCTATATTGAATCATCATCACTAAGGGTATCATACTTATAATCTTGATGTTGAATCATATCTGGAAAACATCATAGAGGAATCCTAAAATAGACAAAATGTTCCACGGTCAAAGATTATATCTAGAAAACTGACTTAACAAGGACATATAAACCACTTCCCATTTCTATATGATGCATGTACCAATGTTTTCCCTACAAATAGTGTCTAAATGTACTAATTCATCAAGCAGGTTATCAGAGTCTTGGTGTATGGATACGTCAGCCTTTGCACCAATACCAGAGTCCCTAACCTGAAATACAAAATTGAAACACTTAACATTGTTTCCCTAAACCAATCTCATAGACTTTGTTCCTAAGGTAGAAATGACTACATTGGTACCACTCTTTCATGACTCGTCCTAATGGGGCATGTTTCATGACTACCCTAAGCTCACATATAATAGGATAGTGGTTGTAGACTAACGCCAAGTAGGAATATCACTCACATGGGAGGCCTTATCCTAATGTACTTATAACACACACATCTCCAATCCCATAAAATGATGAAATGTAAAAAAACTGATAAGCCATCAGTGAATACATCTAAATCCCACCATTTGTGTATTAAAAAAAATAATGGAAAGAAAAAAGGGCCAAATACATACCCACTATAAAGAAGGTGAAAACAAGTCCAACCTAAAAGTATAGAAGGGGACTATTGTAAATGTAACCACATGAACATACCTTGATCTATCTAGCTCAATAAACCCCAATTTCTCCTCTTCCCTATAGGAATAAATAAAAAATTGATCATCTACATAATAAATGAAACGTGTGAGAAAATACTATATAGGATTGAGTATAATAATTCCCAATAGGAAACCCTAAAATCACTAAGAATATAACATCAATAATAATAGTTATCTCATAAAAGGTATATTTATACAACACATATAACAAGAATATCTAGATATACTCAATAAAGACACATAGTCTCAAGGTAAATTTTTGATCTTAATTATATACTAGGATTCTTACTCAAAGGTTATATATAGTACTCATCCAGGATAAATCACTCCATGAGTCACATAGACTGATGGAATCTATATGATATGTCATTCTCATAGGGTCTTTCCATAATAAGTACACACTGGAAGTCTGAAGATAATGATACATAGAAATGAGATCGCTCCCATTCCATGGGGTATACCAATAACCCAATTTGGATTAACCTTCTAAAAAAACTTGAACGGTGATTGGATGGATGATAAAATAGAATCCTGGATCATGAACAGTGATTCGATGGATGATGAAGAAAGAGAATTATTGGTTCAATTCTCCACCTTAACGATAGAAAAAAGGATTGATCAAATTCTATGGAGTCTGACTCATCATGATCATTTATCAAAGAATGACTCTAGTTATCAAATCATTGAAAACCCAGGAGAAATTTATTTATGATACTTAGTTGACATTCATAATAATTATCTCATGAATTATGAGTTTCATACATCCTATTTAGTAGAAAGGCGGATATTCCTTGCTCATTATCAGATAATCACTTATTCACAAAAAACCTCATGTGGGGATAATCGTTTTCATTTCCTATCTCATGGAAAACCCTTTTCACTCCGCTTAGCAGCCCTATCATTCCCCTCTAGGGGTATATTAGTGATAGGTTCTATCGGAACTGGACGATCCTATTGGGTCAAATACCTAGCTACAAACTCCTATGTTCCTTTTCTTACGGTATTTTTGAACAAGTTCCTGGATAAAAAAAATGGTTTTCTTATGTATGAGAGTGATGAAGATATGGAGAGTGATGACGATATGGATCTTGAGAAGGAGCTGAATCTGCTTACTATGATGAATGCGCTAATTATGGATATGATACCGGAAATAGACCGATTTTATATCACGAGATAGAGCTTCCAAAGAACAAGGGTTTTTTCGAATAAGCCCCTTTTGGGACCCCGCAGATCCACTCTTTTTCCTATTCAAAGATCCACCCTTTGTCTCTGTGTTTTCACATCAAGAATTCTTTGCAGATAAAGAGATGTCAAAGGTACTTCTTACTTCCCAAACAGATCCTCCTACATCTATATATAAACACTGGTTTATCAAGAATACGCAAGAAAATCTCTTCGAATTGCTGATCAATCGCCATAGGGTATTGACACCCATATAGTGTTGGTCACAATGATACCAAGAACCCCTTAAAGGAAAATGATGATATAGGATCTCATTATAGTTCTTATGGAAGGATTCCAACAACTCTATCGAAGACTTAAGTCCCTCTGAATGGATCTCCATCCTATTTATAGGATGAAATTCCATACTAAACCCTTAGGTAATGAAATAAGGGAACATTCCCTAACTAAACTTGTCTAAAAATAAGAGGAAAAGGGCTCAAAACCTTCTTTAAAGAAGTATATGGAATGTACTAAAAGTAAAAAATAGGCCACTTTGGCATTAGTTTTTATCTATGTATCAAAACCCATGCCAGTATCCGTGTTTGTGTCCAAGTACTCAACATGTCTGAGACCGTGTACTCATGACTGTGTTTGTGTCCCTTTGGTCATGTATGTGTCTAGGTACACAGTGTGTCTAATCTAGTGTACTTTTGGTCGTTTCCATGTACCCTCTATGGTACACTCCAAACTTCTAGGTAAGGTTCACATGTTGTGTGATAGATTTCACATGTTGTGTGATATTTATCTTCTTCGTGGAACCCTAGAACCATACATGGGGGGGTTCCACTCGGTGTGTGATCCTGGATGACACACCATGTAACCTAGAATTTTCTAGAACCCTTGAGTTATTCCTCTTCATATGATGTGCTTCTATCTCCCCTGGTTCCTCTGTCATCCTTACTCGAAGAATCAAAATCTGGTTTGACCGAGCCTCACCATCATCGCTTTTAGGAACTCAGCCATCTAATTCTCATGGGAATTGGTTATCATCTACATATTCGTTTTTATGCACCCAACTGAGAAGAATGGGAATCATTAGACCAATACTGATCTTCTATCACCATCTTCACAACTCAATCCTATCATTGATCTAAATTCAAATTTGTGATAACAATCTGTTGTGCCAAGAAATGGGTGCACAATGATTTTTTATCTAGTATTTGTTGAACTGCAGACCAAAATAATTACCCACGATGAATGAAGAATGGTGGGAGAAATCTATGAAACATTAAAAGAGGAATGAAACTTTTCTATGTTTGAATATACTTGATATGCTTTATTTATAATTATGAATGAATATCTAAGAATAAATAAACAATTTGTCCCAATAATCCCCACTGAAAAAAATCCATACCCTCAATATGATCGATCTGTGAACCAATCCATCAGTGGATTGATTCAAGTTCATTGTAGGAATAATAAATTGGGGATAAATACAAATAAAAAAACATCTTACCTTGATTTGGATCAATCACTGGTGAATAACGATTTCATGTCAAATTTTTTGGTGATATCCCCAAGTTTCATCTCACTCTGTATCAGTGTATAGCTCTAAAAATAATCCATTTAATATTCCAAATCATAACATGGAAAAATAAGATTCATTGCATATGAAAAGGAAGAGGTTCAATGATTGAATTTTGGGAGATTATTTTTTATTGATTGTTTTATTTTATTTATTTCATTCATTGATTCATTAGTATGTGTAATTCATATTGAAACATTAGAGTTCTTTAGAGAAATCTATTGATTATTTTTATATGAATACCCTTTAAAAATAAATTCTGATGACCATACATTTCTTAAAAAAAATTAAGATAAATCAAATGGATCCTCCCTATTAAATTTAAAATTTAATGGATAAAATATTAAAACTTTAGAAGAACATATCTCATCCCATTATACATAACCATATAATTACAATAACCACAATCTTTAAACTACAACATCTCAGAAGTGGACATATCCCATCTCATATTTGTGCCACCAACATGTCTGACAAGTCCACCATTGTAAGAAACAAACATCCTTGTTCTAAGTTGTAACCTACCACAAGAAACACTCAATCCAAAAAATTACTAAATATTGCACTAATCTAACAATCAACATTATTTGAGAAAACATAACCAGTATAAAACCTATGGAATATCTCTTAAAAATATTGTATGAACCCACATGCTTCCTGTCATCATGAGCATAATAAATTTTCAAAATAGTTAAGTTTATTACCAACCCCAAAATACTAGACTTCCAATGACCATAGAAACATAAATCTTTCAATGAATCAAGCCTTCATAGTTTCATTCAACCCTATAATATTCTCAATGAGACTCAAAAAGAGAATCCATGTGTAGAACATGTTAGATGCACTAAAACCAAATCCCATTCATCTTGAAAAGATTTCAAATAAAATTTATTAGAAAACCTTCAAAAAAATTTGAATCCTAAAACTAGTAGTGACACCAATTTACCAATATATGAACTATGATGAATCCATTAACTTTTTTTCACCACCAACAGGTCAATAAAAACTCAACCAATTGCATTAAAAAGGCTATAAAAATGTAGAGAGACATGATCATTCACCCAAAAAATGAATTTAGAGAAAGAAATTATTCATCCAAATTATGTTTTCAAATTTCATTAAATTTTGACCTTATACACATATATAATAAGGATCCAAACTATTAAATTTATTCTACTTAGAGAATGATTGTGTATCTAAGGAAAAATGGGACATGGATTAACATTATCATCATCTGATAGATATTAATTATTTAGAGTAGCGGGCTTATCAACTATATCCTTTACTTGATGGTTAACTTCCCTATTTTCAGGAATATATAGTTGTGCCTCATCTTGAATAAATTTAGGTGTCACGGAATTCTGATCATCCTTAATTTTCTTACCTCTCAAAAAATAGACTCCTTATTAGGTTAACCAGTAGTAAGTGACGCGCCTTGAGTATATTTCTTATAATAAAAGGCCCCAACATCATTCACATGACCTATCACTTGCTCTAAAATATAATTTCTCCTCACAGTAAGGTCAGTTACCAAACTAGGATTTATTCTTTCTGTACTTTATAGGTATAGTATACTACTTTTATCCAAGATAACTCTTCACTTAGAATCTAGAAACACTCTAATCATTCACTATAGAATTACCACAATAAGTCCCTATAATTAGCAGGTTCTTCTTCCCATGAATAGTAATTTCCTCACTAATATTAATTCTAGGTTTTTGAAACCCTGAAACAATAACACTTCTATGCATTTATTGAAGACCTAATGAATTTTAACTCTAAACCTTTTGTTGAGAGGAAACACCAATTCCCTACTTACCTGTATCCAACATTTTATTTTCCTCTTCAATCTAGTCAATAACAAGTCATATAGTAGGTATATTCTAATATAGCTATGATGACTATTCTTGAAGACCTATTTTTGATATAATAGAACAATTCTTCTCACTCATCCCTAGGTTGAAAACTTTAATATAAAACATTGTAATAGCCTTAGTATAGATATTCCCAACATTCTTTCCTTTTGACCATAGTCCTTATCTATATTTACTCTAAAACCAAAATTCCCATAGATTATAATTCTATGATAGTTACTATTTAAATGACTAACAACACAACACTAAAAAAATAATAAAGGAAGTTTATTATTCTCAATTATAAAAATTATCTCATCATCATGTGGGGATAGTATTTCCATATTAATAAGAGTATCACTAAGATCAGCCTCCACTCATATCCTAGTATAATGGAAAAAAAATCCATTTCATCCTCCCCGTCCACATTAATTGAAACCTAAAATGAAGTATTGATGTAAATTATAGTGAATTTCACAATAAGAGTGTGGAAATCATAGTGGGATATTGGGTGCTTCTGGAGGCTTGCACAAAAACCAGACACATAGATCATCAGGTGAATGCAGGTTCCTTGAAAAGTAAGACTATTCTATTGTTTTAGGAGCTAGGTTCAATGTGTAATGGAACCTTTTGGATGCTCCACATTTGACGGGTGGTTGAAATTTAAATATATAAAATCACTTACTGGTTATTTTCCTAAGTTTTATCATCAATATAAATTTATATAGTTGATTTTAAATCCCTACTTGGTCAAATTTAATTTTAATGAAAATTTCAATGTGATTTTTGAATTTACTAAAAATATAAAAACAAAATGAGACAGTTAATTTGAACAAGAAACCAGAACGATAAAACAAAACACACCTCTTGAATATGATGCGTTATGCAGGACCATGGATAATACCTATGTACAGTGTGGCAAGGGCCTAAAACAAATAAAACTTATAAATATAATAATAATAGTTGTGATAAAAAATAAATAAATAATTTATTATAAACCCGTGTCATAGGATCCCATGCACCATCACCCTGGTGCATATACTCCCACAATACTCTGACCTCGGCTAATAGTTTCAAATTTACCTCCTCATAAGCATACATCCATGAAACCAAATCTATAACTGGTTGTTTCATCCTAGAAATAATAGGATCTATAACCTCAGAACATGAAACTATAGAACAAGGAATCCCCATTCCATATGTCATGTTTTATCCATGTCCATCACAACCAATAACATGATAAAATGTTTCATCCCTATACATGGAAAGTTTTCATTTGTCCTCTATAAACTATGCTAAATTAGCCTTAAATTGATCCTATGTAATATATAAATATATATATATATATATGTATGTATGAAAGTATTGATAATTAGTACAATAACTTACTATAACAGTTGCAACCACAAGATCATTTTGATCAAAAATCATCATTCACACCGACATTTTATTAGTCAGTGCACCTTGCTCTCATAAGTATATACCAATAAGATATAAATATAAAACAAAAAAACATATTAAATAATAAATTTAAAAATTAAATTATAAATACATCATGTTGAATCTGGGACACATGATGAGTCCCAAGACTGTGAGGTAGTCCCTACAACATGTGATTCTTAGAATGACATGCTTCCACTACCAAAATTAATTAAATTTAAATTTCAATCATATAAAATGAAAACAAAATCTTCAAAATATATAAAAAACTAATATCTCATTATCTTATCCTCAGTGGAACAATATGAAACTAATTCATGCCACAGAAATAGGAGAACACCTCTCATGACTCTATCCAAAATGTCTGGGGTACCCACATTTGGTACCCAGTGCTCCATCTTGACTCCACCTTTATAATATTTCCATATTTTATGACATTTTTTCATACACACTGGCCAAAACTAATTGGGGTAACACTCTCATATTATTCTATTTAAGAAAAAAATTATCTCAAATTTAATTATTTTTTAAACATAGCTAAGAAACTAAAATGATACTCTTACCTGAACTTCTCTCCATAATCGATCCAATGTATCATAAAGGAATAAATCCTATTCATGTGTAATCAATTAAAATTTATGTGGGTCATATATGATATGACCTAACTAGAGAATAAATATAGGGACACCCACTCCCATAGGATAATATGTCTCGTCAAATGATACATCAAGGGTTGTATCAGAATTCCATGATGAAATACCATGACTAGGGACTATTGTATAAGAGGAAGAAGTGTTAGAGTCTGATCCTGTTGAAAAAAATTTCATACATAATTATAAAAATGTTCATATAAATTTTTAATGCTAAATTAAAAAATTAAAAAACACATTTATATTCATACATACCTCATCCTGTAAATGTAGATAAATCTTCAGAATGATGTGGATCTAGTGCTTGTTCCCCTAACATTTTTGCAGTCATAGAAAGAATTATTAGTTAAACAAATGTAGACTATATATCAAAGAAATATATTGTAAATACACAAAAAATAAAGTTAAATGGTTCATGAAAAGTTAAACTATTAAAAAAGGTTTTAAACCAAAGAGATAGAAAACAATCATACCATTCATTAAGCATGAAAATTGACTATTTCTCTTTCAATGGTCTCTATAACCCAATGAATATCTTCTTCATATTGAACTAAAATGTTTTGATCAAGAAATTTTGCAAAAAAATCAACAGTAACAGTTTCATATCATTCAATTAAAAACAATCCTCACCTTTAAATTTTCACAAAAACTTTTCAATTTAAATTATATGGCTAGGTAATGAAGAAAACTCGTTCTGCTTGTGATTCCAAAATGAAAGGTTCATTACTAACTTGTTCATATCTATATAACATACTATTAAATTTCACCAATGTAAATTTATATTCATTAACTTTACTTTCATAGATTGGATTAACCCCATTACACTTTAACAATATGTATTTCAACCCATGTGCATATAAAACTTCAATTTTGTCCTTCAATTAACCATAGTAATAACCACAATTGACATATGGATGAAAAATGCCACTATTTTGTGTTGCTCATTTTTCATCGATGTATTTAATTCAAAACCAAAAAGTCATTAGCATATAAATATTTGTAATGTAAAATCCATTATAGATAGACCCTCACCTAGTTGGTTAAATTCTTTAATTAGTGTAAGGTCACCTAACTCCCATAGGTTATGGACCTATATATTTCATAGAATTCAATAAAAAGTTATGCAGAAATAAATAGTACTATATTTTGATCATAATAAAAATCCATTTATATGTAAAAAATCCTTGAACCAGTCATAAAATGATGCATAATGGAAATATTGAATTTGATAATCACTCACATGATACATCTCTTATTTTGATAATTAATGTGTTTCCTAAAATAGATAACACAATTTTTAAATGATCAACTAATATATGCAAACAAAACATGTAAAATTTAAATAATAAAAGTTATTTGACACTTACTGCATCAATTTTGATATACCAACCTAGATTCCACTTAAATAGTGCTCAAAGTTGGTGAGAAACATGGACTCAATTGGCCTCCTCATACACTAGAGGTTGTCAACTAGCAGCAAGGGCCTAGGGTGTGTCTATGGGGATACTATTACCTCTGGTCAAAGTATCATAGTAGTATAATCAATAGGTAAATAACAGAAGGATATCAATAATATAAAATACTGTAGAAGCAAGTATAAATATCCAAGCACTGAATAATGATCAAAAGTAGTAAACTAAATCATATACATTGGATGATGATGTCATGTTTCTAAAAAATAGGGGAAACATGTATACATGGTAGTAGATAGTCAATACATTGTATTATATACAAAATTAATAAAAATAAAAAAATCTATCCAATCATCCTAAGCTCTATCTCGGTCGTTTGCTACCAAGGTCCCATCCTAAGTCATGAAATAAGTCACACATCTGTAAGAGGATGTTTCCCCTTATCTACACCTAAAAGCATATAGTCTTCCTGAGTACCATCGACAACCCATATAGTGTGTGAGATAAACTTAGTATGCCACCACCAATGGCATATATAAATATCCAGTCAGTTCATAGAATATGGAAGTGTGTAGGTAATAATAGAAAGAAGTAAATAAAACTATAATCGATCGACTATAGTTCTAGAAGGACACCAGGATGATAGTACCTGCTTTGGCCTTATCCATATAGTCTGAACATGTAAATAGATGTATACACATATATGAACTATAAATTTAGTGATGTCTAAAACCATATATGTGGCTACTTCCACCAATATAAACCTGAGGTGTAACTCATACATCCATAAGATTTAGCTGAGTATCACAAGTATCAAGGGATATTGTGCCAAGTAACACAATATTAAGGGTCTCCATGTCGAGTATTATAATCATAGGGATTCCATGCCTATATCACAAGAATAGGGTACACCATGTCTAGTATCATAGTAAGGGACGACATGCCTGTATCACAATAATAGAGAACGTCATGCCTAGTATCATAGTAAGGGTATTCATTCCTAATATCACAATAAGGGATATCATGACCAGTATTATAGTAAGGTTCATCATGCTTGTATATAACAATAAGGGTCATCATTCCTGTATATCACATTAATAATTGTACATCATTCCCTTATCACATTTATAAAGGGATTCCATGCTCATATCATATTTATAAAGTGATTCCATGATTTTATCACATTTATAAAGGGTTTACATGATTATTTCACAATAAAAATAGGTATTAAATGCCCATATATATTTATATAACATGAATAAGGTTCATCATTACCATTTACTATAATTAACAAGGGTCACCACACTCATACATCATAACAGTGAATAGTAATCATTAGCTTTAATATGAGCTAATGGATAAATCATAATTCATTATAATTTAATAATAACAAGGGTGTAACCATTGTTCTATTTAATCATATGATGTGGTCATACCACTCACATTCAATTATATTCATCTTAATTTGATAAGTGTTCTAATTGTGCTATGCCACAAGGATTATCCATTTCATTTTTGATATCTCTATTTAAGAGTAAAACCAAACACACCAATAGATTTTTTGGATATCTAATCATGAAATAAAATTAGAAATGTAAAAGGTAACATCAATATGGGTGGATCACTCTGAGTTAAAATATCTCAATGTGAATCAGGTTCTAACAAGTCATTAAATTCCAAGTAAGACAACCAATTTAAGACAAGTTTAATTTAGGGGAAATTCACAATGAAACTAGTGTGTTGAACATAATTCATATATTAAAACACATAAAAATTGAGGTATAAATACTAGACCACCTACCTCAATCTTTTAGAGGAGAAATAATCTAGTATTATCCTTTTATTTAGTCCATATTGTAAGAAATTGGAAAAATATATGAATGCCCTGAAAATGTGGCATATGAGCCTACAACTCAATAACTCCGTTGAGAAAACTTCAAAGGGAGAAAGGTGAAAGATTATAAAATAACTTACAATAATGGGTCTAATGAGATGAATGGTTTTCAAATCCAATCTCATGCAATAAAATGAGATCAAAAACTATGGAGAGGGAACTTGGTATCTCCAGTGAGAGTAAAGAGGGATTGTTGTGTGCTAGAATAAGATAAAGAGAGGGTGGATTGGATTAATTAGATTTTAATGGGAAAACATTAATTTTATCAAAAATATCTAGGTTTCATGGTTTGGCCTCACAGTTGGCCAAACTGTGTGTCAACCATGCACCTTCCACTATCTAAGGAGGCACCCACATAGTTTCATGGAGACAATTTTACTAACCATGTGAAAAACATGAAAACCCCTCTGTTAAAAACTATAGATCCACCCACATGGTCATGAACCTCAGGATGCACGGTTTCCTCAAACCATGCAACCACTTGAATCCCTTTGTACAACCCTCGCATGTTTACTCAAACCGTGTAGACTAGGTTATACAATTTCTACTAATCATGCGGACTAATTTCTTTTTCCAAAAACCAAGCCTTTAGGCCCTGAATAATCCCTAGACACCCATTAAAACTCTTGTGAAATCATTTGGAATATATACTAGGTCCAGTATTAATAATTTTATCAAAATTAAAGGATCCATACCTCATGGAAAAACTGGGATCTTACAGTCTTCCCCCTTAAAGGAACTCATCCCTGAGTTCACCATCTAAGGGTGGAAAATGCTATCTAAGAATAAATCCAACCACTGAGCGTGTACGTTGACCTCCTGCTCCCAAGACATGTCATGTACCCGGTTGTACTTCCATATCACCCATACTAAAGGGAGAGACTATCATTATAGAACCATTTTTCTCTGATCAATGATGCATATATGATAATTCTAAAAATATGAATCAGCATCTAGCACAACATCCTTGGGATAAAAAGTATGAGATGGGTCGGTATGATAATAGTGAAGCTGTGAAATATGGCAGACGTCATGCATGGAATGATAACTCTGAGTTAATAACAACGGATATACTACTATCATTACTCTCTCTAAGATATCAAATGGCCTGATATAATTAGGTGATAGCTTCCCTTTCTTCTATATCTTTCTATACCAAATTTTGGGTAATACCTGCAATAAAACATGATCCTCAACCTCAAAATCCATAGTTCATAGATGGTGATCAATGTAAGATTTATATCTAGACTGAGTGGTATAAATATTCTTCTAAATCAGCTGAATCTACTCTAAAGTATCCTTAATGATATGAGGACCCATTAGTGCTTCCTCTCCTACCTCTAACCATCATAGTGGTGAATGGCACAACCTGCTATATAGGGCCTCATAAGAAGTCATCTAAATTATCTCTTGAAATATGTTATTGTAAGAGAAATCGATGAGAGGGATATTATTCTCCCAAAAAATACCTAAATAAAGATGTATGCTCAGAGCATGTCCTCTAACACCTTTATAGTCATTTTTGACTAGCCATCAGTCTGAGGATGAAAATATGTGCTTAGTAGCACCAGTGTACCCACATCTCTCTGTAAACCCTGCCAGAACCCCGATGTGAAACAAGAATACCTGTCTGAAATGATAGTATAATGGGCCTCATTTAGACTTATAATCTCATAGGAATACATATTACCATCTCATCAATTGATAAATTCTCTTAGATAGGAAGGAAGGGTCCACTTTCATCAGTCGATCCATGACTATCCAAATTGTGTCTCTACCTTGAAGAGACCTTGGTAAGATGATGAAAAACCCATCACAATATCCTCTCATTTTCATTTTGGTACTGCTAATGGTTGTAACAATCCAGCAGGTTTTTGGTTCTCTATCTACACCTACTGATAGGTGGAACACCTAGTGATAAAACCTACTATCTGAAATTTCATCCTTGGCCACCGATACTATCAGTGCATATCATGATACATATTGGAGATGCTCGAGTGAATTTCCCATTGAGAAGCATGTGACTCTCAAATCAGATCGTATCTCATGTATGTAGAGACTCATATTCACCCATGTATATGCATGATATATTCATCATCAATAGACCAATCTCGAGGTAGTTCCTCACCAAAAATTCTCTCTTGTATGACCAAGCCTTTATGATCAAAAAACTACCTCATCTTCACTCTCTCTAGAATTTAAGTGGTCACTAATACTGATGAAAGTATAGATTATCCATTACATTTCTGAAACTCTATGTGTATCTAAGAAAATAGATCCATAATCTACCACTCACTACTCGCCTCCTAAACTGCCTGTGTCTGAGTCCTCTTGATCATATCACTGGAAATAGCATTGTTTTTCATAGGTGTATAGGTAATCTTGAAGCAAAAGGACTAAAGGTACTCAACCCATCTTCACTTCCTAAGATTCAAGTCATTTTATATGAAAATATTCCTGAGTATTTTTTTGTCTGTAAACACCACAAAATTATCTCCCAGTATGTAATGCCTCTAACAATATAAGGCATGAACAACATCTACCAACTCGAGATCAATTGTTGGATAATTATACTCATGAGGCCTCAACTATCAAAACCGTTATGCAAAAACTCTGTCCTCCTACATAATAATTTCTCCTAGTCCGGTACCTGATGCATCATAATATACGTATTGCTTTTATCCGGATATAAAAGAATCAATATCAATGCTAAATTCAATATCCCTTCCATATCCTAAAAGGATTTCTCATAATTATCTGACCATAAAAACTTTACACCCTTCTTATTCAAGACCATAAGAGGTTATTCTAAGTGTGATAAGTCCTTTATGAAATTCCTATAGTAACTAGATATCCCCAAGAAACTCTATATATCAATGACGTTCTTGGGATGCTCTCAGGTAACCATAGCTCTCACCTTATCTAGGTCAACCGAAACTCCTTCCTATAAGATAATATGACCCAGTAAGTGTACCTTGTCATTATATAAGTGAAATTTACTAATCTTACCATATAGATGGTTCTCTCTCATTGTATTCAAAATGATATCAAGATGAGTTTCATGATCACTTTGAGTATTCGAATACACTAAGATTCAATCTACAAAGACCACGAGAAAGGCATCCAGATAGGGATGGAAAACCCTATTCATCAAAACCATAAAGACGGGTGGAACATCTATAAGATCAAATGACATAAATAGATACTCAAATAATATTTAATGACTATGTAAAGTCGTATGTGTAATATATTAAGTCTTAAATCGAACCTAATGATATCCCAATCTCAGATAGATCTTCGAGAATACCCTCTCTCCTCTGATTTGGTCGAAAATATCATCTATTAGAGGTAAGGGATATTGGTTCTTCACTATGAGATAATTTAGTTTTTAGTAATCCACACAAATCTTGAGGTTTTCATTCGCCTTCTTGGTGAAAAGGGCCAGTAAACCCCAGGAAGAAGTATTGATCCATATAAAACCCTTGGCCTCTAAATCCACTAGCTACCTCTTGAGCTCCTTAAACTTAGTAGTATACATCCTATAAGGAGGAATGGACACCGATGTAGCTCTAGGAACTATCTAGATAGTAAAATATACCTCTATCTTATAAGGTAGTCTAGAAAATTCATTAGGGAAAAATCCATAAATCAATCGACTACAGGAGGGAATTCAATTTAATGTTATCCCTGATCATCTATGTAAAGTGTAGAAATCTAAGAAGTCACTCAACATATCCCAATATTCTCTATTCCAACTCTACCCATCTAGAAATCCCACTCACCCTTGTGAATATAAGTACCACCCTCTGGTGATGTGAACAACACCCTCCAGTGATAACAATTCACATAGGCATGATTGGGGACCAACTAGTCCATCCCAAGAATGACATAAAAGCTCTTCATCTCGATGACAAAGAGGTACTATAAGAAACAATAGATTCCTACCTCGAGTTGGAATTACTTACATTGGCGTATACATTCTATACTTGTACCCAAAAGTGTATCAAGTGTCATAATGCCACAGGAGTACTCAACATGAAGCTCAAGTCTCTCCATAATAGGTACAAATATAAAGGAGTATGATAAACCTATATTGAATAAGGTAGATGAAATGGTAGATACTACTATAATAGTACCTCGAACATTAGATATCCCAATTCCCTACTCCTATGGTATAGTATTCACTAAATAAATATGTCTTGATCCCTATCTCTATGCTACAACTTGACTACCTAGAGCGGGTCTGATCTGCTGGAGTTACATATCTAAAGCATGGTTACCACAAAAATGACCTACTCCTCTTCCTATACATCTAGTTTTACTATAGACACCTACCTGGTGAGGTGATACTGATCCTTCTCCTAAAGTTATAGTTCATAAGGATCATTTCCCACTCAGAACAGATGTGAAGTTCCTGTAAAAATGTTTAAGAATCCCCAATCTTCTGTAATCTCGACACTCAACAGGATCTCTGGAAAACTTGGGCTTCTTATTCCCAGGATTCCCGCATTGGTGAAAAACTAGATAACTATCATAGCATGTCACCTGGATACTACTGATTACATGCACAATCTCAAAGCATCACTTTAACCGCTATTCAAACTAGTAACCTGTCTTGGTTCTGAACCGCCATGCTTCACACCGTCAGCCACTCTCAGTTTTCTATTGATAATTAGAGTTGGGTTTACTATATAATACAAGGTATTCAATTATAAAATACTTACCTGAGAATGAATAGATTCCTCAGGACATCTTCAAATTGTCTCTATTTTGTTGGCTCATCAGCAGTATAGATAGGCACAAAGTGCTAAATCTTTTTAAAATGAGAAAAATAGTCCATAACTATCATATAACCCTACTGAAAGTTTATAAATTCCTTATAAATATTGTCCCTTAGGGTCTCAGGGAAGAAATAATAAAATAATCTGGACTGGAAATCCCTCCAAATCACTTCCCTATATTGACCTGCTTGGTTTAGAATATCCCACCAGCGTTTGGAGGATCCTCAAAACATATAAGCAGAAAGTTTAACTCTATTATTTTTAGGTGTATCCATATGATTGAATATATACATAACCATATTAATTCATATATCTATAGCCTACGTTCCTCCATCACCCAAAATCGTGGGCAGATGCTACTGCTGAAACTCCCGATTCAACTCTCTCATTGAAGGGGAAGACTACGGAGCTTCCTATATCATCTACATAAGCCATAAAAATCCACCTCAATTCAAGAATTATCACCCATTTAGAGAATAGGAATAGGTACCACATGTTTCACTAAAAGAGTTATCACTGGTAGCTTAGGGCCCACCACCTCTGGAGAAGGATCAGTATCACCTCACCAGGTGAGGTGATACTGATACTTCTCCTAAAGGGGGTGTGTTTATTATAGAAAGGCGATACTGATCCTTATCCTTGAATAAAATTTAATAAAATCATAATCCATAGATATAGGAATATAATAGGTACAAATCCTTTCTATAATAAACACACCCCCTTTATCTGCTCATAAAGTCAGGTCTGGGTGGTAGAATCAATCAAGAAGAACACAATAGATGCTACCTACCACCCACTACTAAGGTAGGGACTAGGTCAATCTCTATTTTTTACTATTTCAATTTCATTTAAACTTTATATTTTTATTGCATTTCTCTTATAATGGTTGAACCAAATGGGACACCACTTCTGATCCACAAGGGACCATACACCTTATGAACCAAAATGTTGCGTCTACTTAATCTATACCATAACAATTTCTAGTCCATGTGACCATTAATCCATGAAGCAACATACCATAGTGGACTTTTTAGGGTGTCTTATATAGCCTATGTAGGAAAACATTGTTTAGGTTATAGAAAGAACTCTATCTACCAATTATATTTCCCAATCCCCTACATAAAAAGTTAGTCAATTTAACATTTATATCACATAAGGCACATATAACAATGTCATGTAATCAAGCAATGCATCCTACATGGCATGGCATAATGCATGACATGTGAATTCTATTAGATGTGTAAAATGATTCATGTTATGGTATAACCTTATCTCATCGGGCCATGCTAGAATAAAATCCTAAATCATATAAATAATGACATCACAATTCAAATGTGTCACCCAATGGTGGAATCAAATTAACTATAATAAACATAATCCAGAAAGTATAAATTTCTATCTGTGAAATTTTGGATTTTCTCTATACATGGATTAGCTACTCCCAGGAACAGATCTTTAAAAGACTCCAAAACCTTACTAATCTCTTTTTTATTGTCTCAAAATAGTAATCCAATAAAATAATTCCCTGATACCACTTTATTAAGTCCCGACATAGATTCCACTAAGCAGGTGGGCCACATGGACCCAAGCACACCCTCCCCATATGCCAGAGGCTTCCGATTAGCAATGAGGTCCTAGGGTGTGTATGTTGGGAGACTATGCCCTCTGGTCAGAGTAGTATAGAAGTATAAACAATAGTTAAATAGAGGAAGCATAAAAATAATAGAAAATACAGTGAAATCATGTATAAATATCCAATAATTGAATAATAATCAAAATAGTAAACCAACACATATACAATGAATGATGATGTCATGTCTCTAAAAAATAAAAAAAAATGTATATATAGAAGAAAGAATTCAATATAGTACATGATATACAAAATAAAAAAAAAGGAAAAAATATATTCAAGCATCACGAGCACCATCTCGTTCATCTACTACCAAGATCCCATCCCAAGTCATATAAGAAGTCATGCATCTATAAGAAGACATTTCCCTTTATCTAAACCTACAAGAATATAGTCTTTCTGGGTACCATTGACATCCCATATAGGGTGTGAGATAAACTCAGTAGGCCACCACCAATGGGGTCTATAAATATCCAGTTAGTGAATATAATATGGAAGTGTTCAAGTAATAATGGAAAGTGTAAATAAAACTGCAATGGGTTGCCTCTAGTTCTAGAAGGACACTAGGCTGACAATACCTACTTCGGCCTTAGCCGGATAGTCTGAACATGCAACCAGATATATACACATATATGGACTATATACATAGTGATGTCTATAACCATTTATGTGGATACTACCAATATCCTAGACCTGAGTCAAAACTAATACATCCATAATTTGTAACATGAGTATCACAAGTATCAAGGGATTTCATGCCCAATATCATGATAGTAAGGGTCAACATTCCTAGTATCATAATCATACGGACACCATTCCTGTATCAAAAAAAACATGGGACTCTATTCCCAGTATCACAGTAAGGGACTCCATGCTCGGTATCACAGTAATTTTCATCATTCTCGTATATAACAATAAGGTTCATTATGCTCGTATATAAAAATAAGGGTCTTTATTCCTGTATATCACATTTATAAAGGTATTCCATGCTCATATCACATTTATAAAGGGATTCTATACTCGTATCATGTTTATAAAGGGTCTCTATGCTCATATCAAAATAACCAAAGAGATGTTATTCCCATATATATGTATATAACATGCATAAGGTTCATCATTATCATTTACTATAATTAACAAGGGTCGCCATTTACACACATCATAGTGGTGAATAGTAATCATTGGCTTCAATATGATCCAATGAATAATTCATATTTCATTATCATTTAATAATAAAAATGGTGTAACCATTGTTCTCTTTAATCACATTATGTGGTCATACCACTCACATTAAATTCGATTCATCTTAATTTGATAATTTTTCTAGTCATGCTATGCCATAATGATTATCCATTTCATTTATAATATCTCCATTTAGGAGTAAAACCAAACTCACTGATAGGTTTTTTGGATATATAATCATGAAATCCAATTAGGCATATAAAAGGGAACACCCATAGGTGTGTCTCACTTTGAGGTGGATGATATCAATGTAAATTTGATTCTAGAAATTAATTAGGTTCCAAACAATACAACTAATTTAAGACAGATTCAATTTAGGGGAAATTCACAGTGAAATCAGTGTGTTGTTCATAACTCATATCATAAAACACCTCAACTTTGAGGGATAAATACTAGAACACCTACCTCAATTCTGTATAGGATCACTCATCCAGTATCGGCCTTTG
The DNA here is from genome assembly GCA_963277665.1 of Viscum album. NCBI lineage: Eukaryota > Viridiplantae > Streptophyta > Magnoliopsida > Santalales > Viscaceae > Viscum > Viscum album. The sequence continues at coordinate 533,814,328 of OY728146.1, forward strand.
ATTTGGTCTAGATTAGAAGAAATCATAAGAACATATGAACACCCTAAAAATAGGGAATATTATCCCACACCTCAATAACTCCATTTAGATAAATACAAGTGGATAAAGGAGAAATATGATCGAATAACTTACTAGTGTAGATCCAATGAGACTTACGGTGTTTGAATTTGAGCTTGGATGATAAAGCAGAATCAAAAACTATGAAGAGGGAACTTTGTAGGTCTAATGGGAGGAAAGATGGATTTTTATGTATTGGAATAAGAAAATAAGATGGTGGGTTGAATTAATTACATTTTAAGGGTAAAAAGATCATTTTACCCAAAATATATGGGTCACATGGTTTGGATGCATGGTTGTCCAAATCATGCACCAGTTATGTGCCTCCCACTATCTAAGGAGGGACCCCACATGGTTGGACTAACCATGCACAAACTATGAAAACCCATATGCTAATAACTAAATAACCACTTATATTGGAATTCACCTCATGTTTCCTTTTTAGTCCCTCTTTCCATCCCTCGCACGGTTACTCAAACTATACAGACTGGGTCACATGGTTTCTACTAACTATGCATTCCAATTTCCTTTTCCAAAAATTGAGCCTTCGAGATTTGAAATAGCCCTGAAAATCCTTGAAACTCCTATCAAATAATTTTGAATCCATTTGAGGTCCAAGATTAATAATTTGACTAAAAATTAAAGGGTTATTACCTCATAGAAAAATTGGGTTCTTACTTCAATGGTGTAATTGATGGAGTATTCAACAAGATATATTAATGAGCTTGTACCCACTTGGTGTTTTCCATATTAAATATAGTTACTTATATAAATAGACCATCATGAATATAATAGGTGTTATCTAATTTTTTCAACATATATAATATATTATGCACAAAAAAGTATTACACTCATCCATAAAATAACCATTGGTTATTTATTCCTCTGAATGATCTATGTTATATACAAATAATTTCATTATATTAAGATACCACTCAATAGGATACATTAACCTGAATTTCACTGGACCAGCATCCATTACTTCATTAGTTATTTGTACTATCAAGTGAACCATAACATCAAAAAATGAGAGTGGAAATTTTTTCTCCAATTGAAAATTCATAAGTACAATTTTGTCCTACAAAATTTTTAAATAACTCATTCACTGATTTCCTAAACAAAGTTGTCAAAAAAATTATCATCACAATCAATGGTTAAAAAACATTTGGCAATAAAAAAATCATGAATTTCAATTGGAATCAACATTTGAATTAGTATGTGATTGTCATGAATTTCCAAACCTTGCAATGTCCTAATCATCATATTCACACACTTGGAAATATTATAAGAGTAACCATTAAGAACCTTGAGCATCTTCAAAATGGAAATAAATGTCTCTTTCTCTTTTTTACTCATCATATACTATGCAGTAGGCCTGTATTCCTCACTTACCTCACCCATCTATAAATAAAATTGTTTCCTTAAACCCATTTCCTCTAAATCACGTCGTGCATTTACATGGTCCTTTGATTTTCCACTGACACCTAAAACGGTCCGCAATATGTTATCACAAACATTTTTTTCAATGTAAATGAAATCTAGATTATGCCTTATCATGTTAGTTTTCTAGTAAGGGAGATTAAAAAATACTTTTCTTCTTCCAATTTTGAATGCACTGTCTACCCGCACCATGAATATTAGGTAATGGATGAGCCACCAAATCCTAAAATTCATATACTGTGTGGATTTTTTCTTCCTAAATCTATGATAATATTTCAACTCTTTTAATGATCTTTACTATTGGGTTGAATTGTCTAGAACCATAAAATTTCACTCTTTCCTTTCTAAACTAGTGATGAGGGGAATAAAATTTTTGTGACCCATGTATGCCCATTTTTTACAATGTTTCATCCATGTATAATTTTTACTTTTATTGCACCAAGGGAAAGAAAATCTCACTTTTTTACTACAACCTAATAAATTTTCATAAGCTAGGAAGTCATTTATTTTCTATAATAAATCATCTTGTAGTTTAAACATTTCATTTTTTTATATTCATAAGTAATCACACCATTACCCCAAATTTCATTCAACTCATCAATCAATGGTTGAAGGTAAACGTCAATCTTATCCCCTGGACTTCTGGGTCCATCAATACAAGTGTAAATTAATAGAAATTATTGTTTTATACAAATATATGGAGGAAAATTATAAGGAATCAACACCACAGTCCATGTGCTATGAGTTTCACCAACCATAGACCTGAATAGATTGAAACTGTCAAATTCCAACCCCAATCAGAAAATACGACTGTCCTTAGCAAAGTAGGGGTCTATCTAATCAAAATAATTCCATGTAATAGAGTCAAATAGGTGGTTTATAATGTCACTTTCCTTATTTCTTTCCACATTCCATCTCATTAATTTAGAAACTTTAGATGATATAAATAATCTTTTCAACCTCATCTTCAGTAGAAAGTAACACATGTTCTTTACATTGATCAGTTTCCCCTATTTCATAGTATGACTTTGATGTGTTTTATTTTCCCCATTATCTTTCCATATAGAAGATTCAAAAACTATAAAATTATTGAAATGGAAATTTTCCTTTATAAACAACATACAGTTGTTTGAACGTGCATCTATGATCTTATATGTGAAACTTAAGCTCCATGTTAACTTACGAGCATGTTAATATGACTCATAAATCTTAGCGTAAGTGGGAAGTAATGTTTTCAATAACACCAATATTATGTCGAATGATGTGTATAACAAATGATTCAAAGTCTTTAAGTGAAAAATCTCCACAATAAATAAAAATTTGTTGTAAGTAGTACACCCAGAATATAATTTAGTTTGTTCATTATCATGTATTTCATAAAACCTCAATGAATCATGATCTTTACCAGAGTGCAGATTGATCTCACCAATCTCAATATTTTAGAAGTTAATTCCTTTAGGATCAAACCTACATACCATTTTTGTAATCATTTCATGAATCAGGTCATTCTTCCTCACATCACTATCCATCTGAATTGTCCCTATATGATGAAAATGAAAATATTCTTCCCTATGATGAGTCCAACTCTTATAATTTTTCAGAAACACATTCAAGAATATGTTCACCCTCATGATATCTCATGTGAATTGATATCTGTTTTTACATTTTCTACATGAACATCTAATATAATCACTATAAAATACTCTAGTAAAATCAATAAACTACAAAATACCCTAAAAATATTCCCTAGAAGTTATATTTGGAAGATCAATCCAACTCTTATTCATATTCTTATTTTTACAATAAGAAATAACATTTACAGAAGACTATATATTGCATTCATTTTTAGAATTTCAAATCACAAAATATATTTAAAATAAAGACTAACCAATTACAAAAAACAATTCACAAATGGTACGATCATAACATTTTAAGTTATAATAAATTATTTATACCTTTTATTTTTTAAAGTCTTCTTTTTTACATGACTAAATATTTTTTAGAGATTCAATTATAAATAAAAGGATGATAATATAATTTAAAAGGTTAAAAAACAATTAGACATATATATTAATATATGACCATTTGTTATCTTATAAATTTATTTATCAAAACACTAGAAAACATGAAATTATGTTATTTGACTATCATTGATATGTTAGTGTAAAACAATAGATAAATATTTAATTTAAATGAGTAGGAAATTATGTATCAAATGTTGAGGCAATATCGAGAAGAAAAAATGGATCATGAATCACCCAAAAAAATCTTCTCCTGCTCCTAGGGTTTTCAAATCTCCATTGCAGTGTCGATCCCTAACATTACCATAGGGATTTGTTATTTCCCAATGGTTGAAATAAAAATAAAAATTTATTAAAAATAAAACTATGATACTTAATTAATTAAAATGTAGTATTATGAAAGTTCAAGGTCGAACCCACAAAGTTGGTAAAATTAGTTTGATTTGGTTTTAAAAAAAATTGATTTTATTAATTTTAAGAAAGATGTGAGAAAAGATGGTTTTTATTGATTTTTAGAAAACAAAAGGTGAAAGAAAAGCAGTTTGATTGGTTTTGGATCAGTTTTAAAAAGTGTTCCAGGGATTTATAATTATAGGGTTCGAGTGCAATTGGATTTTAGAAAATAGTTTAGTCAATTCATGATTACTGTCAAAGTTAAGATGAGGAAGATTCAATGGTCATGGTATTCCCTCCTTGACATGAAAATTTCTTATTTCCCTTGGTCCAGTAATTTAGGGTTTCACTGAATCAAGTTTGTTTTGATAATGTATTTAAACCTATTTTCCCCAAAATTTGACAATGACCATGCCTCCTTTAGGGTTTTCATTTGTGAAATTTTAAGGTTCCTTTTATATTCAATTATCAATGGTCATGATAAAAGTAAAATAAATGGATTGGAAGTTGAATATTAAATTATAGCAAACCAAATACATGAATAAAATAAAATGTAATCAATCTAATGGAACCTTCCCCATTTTATTACATAACCCTAAAATAAGGTGGGTTTACCCCCCTCATCCTTGTGATTAGAGGATAATAGGGAAAGAGATAAGAAAAAAGAATGCATAATGAAAAGGGTGATGAACTTAGAAAGGACCCTACATAACATAGTTTCTCGCTCCAAGCTTTGGTCTCCATAATCTCTCTAACAGTAGCTGGATAAACCTATTTTTATATGCACTAGATGGTCTCCAGTATTAATGAATTTCATAAATTAATGGTCAAAAAGTGGTATGGGGTGGGTCCCATGTCATAGATATTTTAACAAATTGAAGATATGATAAATCTAGGTGTTTGAATCTCATCCCAAAAATTTACACGTGGTTTAAATTATTACACCATGTGTAAATTTTTGTTGTGATTTTCTTCACTTCAAACATTTCTGTCTTTTCATGACTTTCACTGGTACATAATAAAATGTATGCATGAAATACAGATATCAATTCCCTTTGTATCATCGATGGGGAACTTATGGTGGTTTTTATTCATAGATCCTTATCATCAGTTCAGGGGGTATTGTTTGATTCAAGCTTCAAGGAATATCTTGTCTCATTCCATCTCTATGGTGATTCAAGTATAGATCTTGTTGGGTACATCTTGTTGTGTTCCCCCCTCGACTACCCTTCTTCTAGATCTGGTTTAGATCTTGGCTCTCCCAGTGTTTTTTGATGTTTGTGTGAAGTTGTGAGGAATTTTCAAGTGGTATTGTTCAACATTCGGGTGATGGTCAATCGATTATGGTTGATGTCTTTAATGGAATCAATTTTTGGAATCCAAATGGTGGATTTCTCCCAACTTGTGGTGATGTTTTCTAGTAAATAGGGGTTTCTTGGCCTTCAGTTTCTAGCTGGGGTTCATGCAAGGAAGGTAGGTGTGCTCGATGATCATCGGCGATAAATCATGTGGATGATGACCATGGGTATTTTTTCGGTGGTCCTTGATTGGTGGAAGACAGTTTCTGAACCTCCATTATGGTGGTCTATATTTTTCATCTAAATCTATTTTGTTTCTTTTGGTTCTAGTTGTTTATTGGGGTGAATATTTCTTTGCATGCACTAGTTTTTTCCTTATCTCATTTGGACAGCGGTGTAGCATTTTACAGGTGTCACTGAGTGGGAAGCCTTGAAACAGGAATAGGTGTGATGAACCCCATCATTCAGTTGTCCATCATCTCTTTTTATGGATAGATGGGCATCTTTCCATCGACTCAAGCTAAATATTTTTAGTAAGGTTTTTCTTCACATTTGGTTGACATTGTTGTGAATTCCTCACATTCTCTGTCAGTTGGGAGGCTCGAAAGAGAGAAGGGTGTGCTCGAACCCTTCATCCGGCTCTTCTCCATATGTTTGTGTTGGTTAGAGAGGTGCTCTGACACATTGTGCTGACCAGCACAGTGCAACTTCTTGGCAGAGAGGTGATGAATTATTCTAACTAAACTCATTGTTTCACTATCTAGAAAGGGGGCGATACGTATTCTTTTGGTGATTGCATTGATGTTTACTTCACTTTGGACTTGTGGTACCATTATGACCTTGGTGTCTTGTTTTTTAAGGCATTTTTACTTTTTAATGGGTTCCCTCTTTTCCTAGTTCAAAAAAGGTATGATTTTTTATTATGTTTAATTAAGGGGGCTTGAACCTCATCCTTTTTAAAAAAATATTGAGGTAATGTAAAATTTAATATATATATATATATATATATATTAATGATTATATAAAAATTAAATTTGGTTAATAATACTTTTTACATTCAATTTATAAAAAATAACTATAACATAAATTATATTTTAAAAATAAATAAGTGATTAAATAATTTAATACAAAAATATTATTTCATAATTTGATAAATAAAAATTACTAATAAACAACCAAAATTAAATGTTGGGAAAATACCTTAATGGTGAATGAGAAATTGACATGAAATAGATATCTAGATCCTAAAATCCTTACATATTTAAAAGAATTTAAAAATATTTTGAAATAATATAAATGGAATTTGACAGAAAGGATTAAGTTATATATTTTATAATATGTTTTTTTATAATTGATATTAGCGATAGATTGATATATATCACTACTTGTTTAACTCAATTGTTTAGTATGGAATATTATTTAGAAGATCATGTTTTTAGTGGGTATTTAAAAAATATAGTTTATTTTTTGTATGTATCTACTACCATTTTTAACTTATCAAATAGCCACATTCCTTTTTTACGATGATAATTGTGATGGATGTTGAATTTCACAATTAGTCATCACCATAGTTATATGTCATAATCCTTAACAAATTTTTAAAAAATAGTTATTCGATTAGAATCAATTTCTTTTTTCAATGATTTAATATTTTCTTATTGTAAAAAAACTTGGATGTATGATAGATCATGCATGTGTGTCAAAACTTATAGTGAAAAAAAATGTATTCTGTAAAAAAATTCAATTATTCTAGAAGTATTCATGAAAAAAAATTATTATATCACTATAAAAGAATCCTTAAAATTATTACTTACAATGGATAGAATATTCTCCATAAAAATCATCATAATTAACTTGTAATATTATTGTGTTTGACCTCATTTAATTATACCCCCCCCCCAAATAATCTTTTTCTACTCGGTTAGAGAACATAGAAGATATATGGTTATTATCAATATAAAAACCCTAATATAGATGGTGGTTCAAATGAATCAAGAATCTTAGGGTTTACCTCTAATAGCACAATGGATCCAGGACAGCGATGAGCAGAGGGGGAAGCAGTAGTCGGATCATGGGTAGTGGAAGAGAGGGGGCGGCAGTGATGATCGGAATTAGAGGCAGTGGTTGTGGCAACTATTGAGTCAAAAGTATTCTTTTGAATTTTCTATTCCTTTCATTTTGTAAATCAAAAACTCTCTTTTAAAATGAATTCATATTTTGTTTTATCATACTTTATTTAAGGATTTTTTTTACCTTTCATCATTATAAATTTTTACATATACATACGATAATAATCGTACTCATGAGTTTCATATAAATAATTCATTCCATGATTATCATAAAAATTCCGAATACGATTTCTATCATACATACAGAATAAGATTTTTTATCTTACACACTTTTCAGTTTTTATACTGAAAATATTATCATAATGATAAAAATTATATTGAATCTCGTAATGAGTATCATCGGATCCTTTCAAACTCATTTTATCATAACTAGAAAAATATTTCATAATGAATTGAAAACCTTTAAATCAAAACAATGTTGTGTATTCTATTTCGATATACTTTATTAAACGATGTTGTTGTTTCAATTATAAAATGACCATTGTAGTGTTGGGTTTCCAAGTCCCTCTGAATTTTTAGGAGAAAATATGACCATTGTAATCCAAGATTATCGTTGGAATGTTGGCCTATAAATACCAGGTCATTTGAACAAGCTCAGAACTTTTTGATGAATTTGAGAAATTTTGCAAGAGCTCTATCAAATTACTACTTCGTGTGAAAGACATTGAAGAGTTCAAGTTATCAAATTCTCATTCTATATAGTTGTTACTTCCAAGAGTTTTTCTTTTATTAATATGACACTAATAATTGGAGATTATGATTGAGGGATTACATGGATAGGAATATAGTTGTGTTTATCATTTGTGGATTGAGGGATTCTAAGGCTAGGAAGATATAGTCTTTGATCACCTTCTTGATTGAAGGCTTTCAAGGATAGAAAGATACAATATGATCATCGTATCAAGGTCTTACCCTAGTGTGGGTAAGACAAACTTTATTGAAATTATAAATCAAGGGTCCTCTATCCAAGGTTATTGGATACCCTTCTCTTTATATTAAAATAATTGTATTCTTTTAATTGTTTACATTTCCACTGATTTGTAATAGAAAAGTGAATCGTTGTATATATTCATCTTTCTATTCTCTATTTACTGATTTGGATCTTTGTAATTAATATTTTAGTAGTTACGATCAATTCATTTACCCAATAAGATTCTATACACTTTATGATAGAATCATTAATTGTTTCACTTTGTTTATCATAACCATTGTGATTACGATCTATATCATGCTTACTCTGATTAAATCATTTCTTTATTGTGAATAGGATTAATTTCAAATACAACCTATGGAATACTTATCGTAACCTACTGATTATGATACTTTTTCCATCATACCTAGGGCCCTATCCTATTATTGTTTAAATACAAAAGGGGTTTGTGAATATGATTAGTTTAATTATATTAAACTAAGTCTCCTATAAGTATAAAAATGAAATTTTTTAAGCTTACAATTCACCCCCCCCCCTTGTATTTTATCATATGAATATACTTTTCGATCCAACAATTAGTATCATAGGAGGTTTCCACTACTCATAAATTTTCTTACATTAATTTTTAAAATTAGAAATATTTCATTTATAAACTTTTTATTTATAAATATTTATTACACTAACGTGTACTGTAGAAAAAGAATTTATGTATTATTTTAAAGATGGTAAGACTTAATGTCGGTTCAATTGACAATCTCAATCCTACAAGACCATTAATTTTTTATGGAAATGATTATGAATATTGGAGAAATAGAATGAATACCTTTGTAATCAACACTAGAGTTGCTAAATTTTTTATACTGATTAGAGAATCTAAAATTCCTGATTATGAAGTAAGAACCTTCAAAAATCAAGAGAAATAAAAATATCAATTGAATTGTAAAGTATGGAATACTTTTCTTTATTATATGACTAGAAATATATATATCCAGATTTCATCTTGTGAAGTAGCCAACAATATCTGGAAAAATATTGAGATTTCTCATTTTGGTACTTCCAAAGTTTTTGAAATAAGAAGATCCATGCTAAGAGCATATTATTAGGCTTTTGAATTCTCTTATGAAGAACCTATTGTTAAGGTTCAACAAAGATTCATGAAAATTGTAAATAGTCTACAATCCATGGGTGAAAAGGACTAGATGATGAGATCCTAGTATAAAAGATCATATATATCATGCCAAATGAATAAGAATCAAAAAGGACAGTTGTTTATGAATCAATAAAAGTCACAAATGAAAATCTTGATGAGTTATTTGAAACTATCTTACAATATGAGAACATATTAAAAATAAATATAGAAAAATTAAAAAATAAGAATGGTGGAGTAGGTTTTACTTCAACTTCAAATAAGATTAAGGCTAAGACTCCTGAAAAGATAATCAAATCAACTAAGAAGAATGTTGTAGTTTAATCTGACTCGATTGAATCAGAACATTCAAATAATTAATTGGAAAATTTTTCTCTAAGAATGAACAAGATTTTTGGAAATAAATACTTTTAGTATCTATATAATAAAAGTAACAAGGATAAGAAAGATATTTAAGTTAACTATTATGAATGAAAAAATAATGGACATATAAGACCTAATTGTCCAAAACTCAAAAGGAAGTATAGAAAGGAAATACATTCTGATATAAATCATAAAAATTATTACAATTGAAAAAGGGAAATAAATTCTTAAAATCTAATGATTCATTGAGTTCTAGTGGAGGATATTATTCTAATGAATCCTCAAATAATGAAAATTCAGGAAAAAAGAATATTGGTCTTTATGCCATAATACCCTTTTAAAATCAATTTTTTTATGGAAAAGTTACAAACTTCTGATTCTTTAACAAATATTTCTTTAAATGAAAACTATCTTGATGAAAATGGTTATATTTATTCTGATGAAGAAAATTCCTCAGAAGAATACAATTATTTACCTTCATATGAAGAAGTTTCTATATTTAAAAAATTACTTGATAATGAAAATTAAAAATTTAGTAAGAAAATTGATAAAGAAAATTATAGAATAAATATTTTGACAAAAGAAGTATCATATATTTATAAAGACCTTGATAAAAAAGTTTTTTAAATTGATTCTATTTCTAAAAAACTTTAGGAAGAAAATTCTAATAAGGATAATCTTTCTAAATGTTTTGAAAAAATCATTTTTGAGAAAAATGTTTTGGAAACAAAACTTACTTCTAAAACTAATAATAATATGGATAAGAATTTAGTTTTAAAAATAAAGTCTGAAATTTTATCTTTAAAGAAACACTTGACATAATTTACCACTGGTAAAGAAGGTTTTAACAAAATGTATAAACAAATTTTTCCATGAGGTAATAGTTTAGGAATGGGATATACTCAATCAAAACCATTTTTTAGTAACAATTATTTTATTCCTAAAAATGCCCCCTTTTTCACAAAATGAAAATGTGGAGGTCATTGGAATAAAAATTGTTCCTTAAATAAAATTCAATCTTTAGGGTTCCAAAAATCCAATTTTTTTTAAAAAAAATTGGTTTTCTAAAATTTTTCTTTCTAACATTTCTAGATCCAAGAAATTTTGGATTCCAAAAGTATGATTGTTTTGTTTTTAGGAAAATAAAGGAAGTACCAACAACAAGAATATATGGTACATAGATAGTAGATGTTCCTTTCATATGACTGGTGACAAATACTTATTTTAAAATATTATTGAAATGAAAGGTGGAAGAGTTACCTTTATAGACAATGCTCAAGGAAAGATTATTGGTATAGGTAATATTTTTATTCTCAGAAAATCTTTTATTTCAAATGTTTTATTTGTAAAAGGTGTTAAGAACAACCTTATAAGCATAAGTCAATTATATGATAAAGGTAACCTTGTAAATTTTAGTAATGATAAATGTGTAGTACACAATTCCAAGGATTAATTCATTCTTTCTACCCATCAGCATGATAATGTTTACACACTCAACTCAGAATACCTTAGGAGCCAAGACTTACCTTGCCTTAGTGAAATGGAAGATCAATCTTGGTTATGGAATAGAAGGTTAGGACACTCTAACCTTATGATCCTATATAAATTTTATAATAAAAGACTTGTTAAAGATCTAACAGAACTTATATTTGATTATTCAAAAGTTTGTGACCCTTATCAATATGGAAAGAAACATAAGTCAAGATTTAAATCAATTAGTGAAGTTTCAACTTTTGATTCTTTATAATTGGTGCACATGGACTTATTCGGTCCTACACAAATTGGAAGTATTAAAGGAAAGTATTATGAATTTGTTTTAGTTGATTAATACACTAGATATACATGGGTTTATTTTCTAGAAAAGAAATCCAAAGCCTATTTTTATTTTAAAACTTTTGTATCTAAGGTTAAAAATGAGAGAAAAAACTTCCATTGATAACTATTCATAGTGATCATGGTGTAGAATTTGTAAATTCTATTTTTGAAACTTTTTTGTAGTAAGAAAGACATTACACATAACTTTTCAACTCCCAAAACTCCTTAATAAAATGGTGTTGTAGAAAGAAGAAATATTATTCTTCAAGAGATAATAATAACCATGTTGATTTAATATTCTATTGAAAAATATTTTTGTTTTGAAGCTATGAGTATTGATTTCTATACTATAAATCGAGTTTTAATTAGACCATTTCTTAATAAAACTTCTTAAAACCAAAACATTTATACTTCAAAGTATTTCAATGAAAAGTATTCATTTTAAATACAAAAGATAATTTGTATAAATTTTCTCACAAATCTGATGAAGGTATTTTTTATGTGATTCCACTACTTCTAAGGCTTATAGAGTTTTCAATGAAAAAAATATTGTACTATTGAGGAAACAATATATGTTAAATTTGATGAAACTGATCCATTTTTTTAAACAATACCAACCTATATCTTCTAATTTGTTTTCCAAAACTTCTTATCAATATTTGATAGAAGACTCTTATAATAAGGAAAATACTCAAGAAATTGTTTCTAAAGTATTCACTCTGGAATTGTTTCTATCTTATGTTGATGAATAGGTTTTACGAAACCCAAATCAGTTGTTACTTAAGAATTATACCATTTATAGTATCATTGGTGATGTAAATCAACCTGTAAGGACTATGAGTTCTTTGATAAATGAAGTAGAACATCTAGCATTTCTTTTATAATTTGAACCTAAAAGTCCTGATGAGACTTTAGGTGATAAAGATTGTATTAAAGCAATGCAAGATGGACTAAATTAATTTGAAAGTAATAAAGTATGGACCTTGTTTGAAAGACACAAAGAAACCTCTGTAATTGGATTAAAATAGATCTTTAGAAACAAATGTGTTGAAAATGGAATAATTATTATAAATAAATCAAGATTGGTTGATAAAATTTATAATCAACAAGAGGGAATAGATTATGAAGAAACCTATGCTCTAATAGCTAGACTTGAATCTATTTAAATACTAGTATCCTTTGCATCATTCTTTAATTTAAAATTTTTTAAAATGGATGTGAAGTGTGATTTTCTTAATGGATATTTTCAAGAGAAATTTTTTGTTGAACAACCTCCTGGTTTTGAAGATAAAAAAGATCCTAAATATGTTTTCAAATTTACCAAAGATTTGTATGGAATTAAACAAGACCCTAGAGTCTGGTATGATAGATTAACTGGATTTTTGTTACAAACCAATTTTATTAAGGGAACTGTTGATCCAACACTTTTCATAAAGAAAGAAAAAAAATGTTTTGATCATTCAAATTTATGTTGATGACATTATATTTAGATCAAATCATTAATATTTAATAGATTTTTTTTTGAATCTTATGAAATTTGAGTTTGATATGAGTATGATGGGTGATTTAACATTATTTCTTGGTTTTTGTAGGTCCACTAGGATATATACCCTAAGAGGGGGAGTGAATCAGGGTATGATAGATTAAAACAACTTCCCCTTTGGATATTTTTTTGCTATTATACAAAACCCTATTCTCTCTCCTTCCTGATGTAGAGTATGAATGAACCTTAAAGCATGCACATGACACAAATATTTTTACTTGATTCACCCTCACTAGGCTATGTACAAGGAGTATACACCAGCAGTGTACTGATTTTCCAATTCCACTATAAGTACATTGTTGTTTACAAATTCGAAGCGGACTCACTATCCCTCCTAGTTTACAACCACTCACAATTTGAGAACTCACTCCTCTCTCAACTGAAGTGAGCTCACTACTTCTTCAGAAGATCCACTCACAGCTTATAGACCTGTAGGTATCTTCAATACCACTAATTAATGAATCCTACACTATATGTAGATTCTCTATTAAAGTCCAAATTTCATCCACTGATGAATACTCCTTTCCCCCGAACACTGGGCAATTCCTTTGGAAATACCTTCGCAAAGCAACCTACTTTGCAAGGCTCCTAATTTCATGAAGCTCAAACAAGCCTTCGCAAATCTCCTGCCTTTTCGTGAAGCACTCTCGCGATTCTCAAGTCATTGCAGAGTGACTTCCCTCATGAAGCTCACTGAGCCAACGCGGAGTACACGACTTTCATGGGGCTACAATAGCCGCCGCGAAACTTTTCTTTCACGAAGCACGCTATCTTCGCGAACCACATTCATGAGCTGAGAGAAAAATATTTTCTTCAAAAACTCTCTCTACTTCTCTCAAGGGGGTCGAGGCCTATTTATAGGTGATTCCACCAACCCTAGAACCTTCTGTGCGAAGTCAATTACACGTCATCTCAAATCATGAAGCTCCAAAGTTCCTGCTAAAATTCTCTCAAAATCGTGAATCACCATGGTAATTTTCTAATCACGGAGCTCATCATAATCATAGAGAATCCTATAAATTCCTTCGCACCTTCACCATAATGTTCCACTTGCAATTCCCTTCATCGCCGCAATGTTATTCGACTCTGCCATTCTCGAAGCTCATCGTAATCGTGAAGCATCACCATCAACATTCTTCTGGTCTTCGTGAAATCCAATACATGAAGCCTATATTTTCGAAACTCATGCATTTTCCATATTTTTATAAGATCTTCAAGGAAATACATATTTCACGATGTTCACCAAACTCCAAATTTTGGACCCCAAAAATTTGGCAAACACTGGGAAACGACGCCACCATGTATCTGTTCTTTTTTTACCGCTTCCAGATATTACGTTCCTTTATCATGGTTCTTTATCAACATGTATTGTCAACAAAATCTATGGAACTCAACAATTCACCATGGAAACCTTATTTTTCAACAAACACAATCAACCCAAAAATGATGCAATGTTACCTTGAGGGATTTTTTCCCAACAATCTCCTCCTTTGGGTTTGTTGACAATTCTTCTCAGAATGATTTTCTACACATTGATACCTCTCTGAAGCTCCTTCCATCATCAACCACCCTTCGCCTATTTAGAGTTAGATAGAGACCATATATTCACTCACCACATACTCTAAGTCCGCATGAGCAATGCTCTTTATGAGAAACAAGAGTAAATAAAAAGATCATCAATGAATCGCTTCATTTCTGCTACCAACTATTGACACCCAACTGATACCAATTTCCAAACTGATCCCAATTGTTGATACTACACTAATACCAATTGGTGATAGATGGAAACCTTCACACACCTTTCCAACATCATTATTCTACTTTTATCACGATCCTCAACTATCGTGATATCTATTCTTTGATCGACCACTTCTAGCATCGTTAGATTTAAAACTCTTACTCCCCCTATCTCATTGCTCTCCCTATATCGTTGCTCCACATGTTAGCTTCTCCCCATATCAATCATGATTTATCAAATAGCAACATTGTCACACTGTCTCCCCCTTGAACAATCATTGTTTTCTCCCCCTTTGTCAACGAACCCAAAGGACACTCCTTTGCGGTCTGTAACAAGGTAAAAACACATATTATTACTTTAGGGAAAAACACATCATGCCTCGGGGAGAGGGGGTGTGTACCCCACATCCACACTTTGTCAAGTGAGGGGAATTTACTGGACTCCCAGAGCCAGTTGATTCCTCTCAAAATCTTCCTTGGTTAAGGCCTTTGTTAGAATGTCTGCAACTTGTAGTTATGTAGGCACATACTCTCCAACTTCACAATTCTCTGCTCAACCTTCTCCTTGATAAAATGATACTTTATCTCATTTTTATTTGTCCTTGAGTGATGGATGGGATTTTTTATGAGATTTATAGCACTTGAGTTATTGCACTAGATTCCGATCGGAGATTTCACTTCAATGCCCATATCATCAAGATGCTTCTTCATCCACAATAATTGTGTGCAAGCTTGAGTGGTGTCAATATATTCATCTTCTATGGTGCTCAATGAAATTCAATATTTATTCTTGATTAACCAAGAAATAAACAATCCACCAAGATAGAATGCACCTCCTATCATTGATTTCTTGTCATCCGCTGAACCGTCCCAATCTGCATCAGTATATCTCAATAATTCTGACTAATATTTGTTACTATATATGAGGCCAAAATCCATCGTGCCCTTGATATACTGAAGTATTATTTTCACTGCAAGCATGTGGATTTCCTTGGGATTACTCTAATATCTCACTACTTGGCATGTGGAAAAAACAATTTCAGTCCTTGTCATAGTTAAATACAATATACTTCTAATGATTTGCCTGTATTCTGTGATATTAACTACCTTACCATTATCATCTTTCGATAATTTCATCCTGGTTGCAACTGGAGTCTTCGTCTCCTTGGAATTTTGCATTCCAAATCTTCTAAAAACTTCCTTGGTATATTTGGATTGAGAAATTAATGTTCCATTCCTTCCTTGTGTCACCTGTAGACTAAGGGAAATGTTAGCTCTCCAATCATTGATATTTTGAACTCACTTTTCATGAATTTGGAAAACTGTCTGCACTGAGCTTAATCTGAACTGCCAAATATTATGTCATTGACATAAACCAAGACCATCATACTTTGATTACTGTTTTTGTTGAAATAGAGATTGTAATCAACTCCCCCATGCTTGAAACCAAGCTTCTTCAAGTACTGATCAATCCTTGAGTACCATGCTCTTGGTGCTTGTTTTATCCTATACAATGCCTTCTTCAGTTTGCAAACCTTGTTCCCATCCTCATGAATGAGAAAACCATTTGGCTGCTCAATATACACCTCTTCCTCTAGAACCCCATTCAAAAATGCAGATTTTACATCCATCTAGAAAACTTTGAACTTCTGTTGCACTACAATGGCTAGAAATAATCTGATTGTCTCCTATCTTGCAACCGGTGCAAATGTATCATCAACATATATTCCCTCTATCTGGGAGTATCCTTTGCACACCAGTCCTTCTTTGTTCCAAATCACTATGTCATCTTCATTCATCTTGTTGCGATAGACCCATTTATTCCTAATGACGTTCTTGTCTGTTGGCCTCGAAACAATCTCTCACATCTGATTCTTCTCAATCTAATCAAGCTCTTCATTCATTTCCTAAACCTAGTTTTCATCTTCAGTTGCATCAGCAAAGCATTTTGCCTCAACCTGAGATAGGAAAGATGTATGTTGCAGTGATTTCATTCTTCTTGTCTGAACTGGAGCTAACTGATCACCAATGATATTATGCCTATCAATTTCAGCTAGACTCCTTGGATTTCATGTAGATACGGATTTTACTTCCACTACAATAAAAACCCGGTTTAGTGGCAGTTTTGTGGTGGCGGTTCACAAAACCGCCGCTAAACGTCTTCGCCAAAAGGTTTCGTGGTGGTTTTTAATAAACCGTCGTGAAACCCATAATTTTTTTTTTTAATCTGATCCTTCCCTACCCCCACCCTGGCGTTTCCCCCAAACCCTCACGACCCCTTCTTCCCCTAACCCCCCCAGCCCCGGAAACCCCCAAGCATCCGGCGACCCCTGCGCCCACCCTTCTTCCCCAAACCCCCCCAGCCCCGGTGACCCCCAACCGTCCGGCGACCCCCAACCATCTAGTGACCCCATCCGATGACCCGCGACCCCCAACCGTCCAGCAACCCCGCAACCTCCGTCTCCGGTGACCCCGCGACCTCCGTCTCCGGTGACCCCTGTCTTTTCTAGTTATGTATCCATTTAAGTTTTTGGATAAATCTCTTAGAGTTAGGTTTCCTTTCATTTATGAAATTTCAATGGTACTGGTTATCATGTGTTCATGATGTATACAATGGGGCCTTTTTTGTTTTTTACATGTCTATTAAGACAAATTGGGGGCACACTAGATTATACCACTAAGTGATGAATTGGGTATGGAGGCATGTTATTTCACTCATGAGTTTATAAAATTCTGAGGATATTTTGTATGATGAATACATTGGTTGGGTACTTACATGGATGTGTGCATTCATGATATGATTGATCACAATGGTGTGAGATACTTTCAATAATTTTTCATTTGTATCTTATTCACTAATTCATGATATTCACTCATGTTATATATATATATATATATTATGTTCTGACTTGTTCATGTTCTTGGGAATTGTGTGAGATGTATCATGTATTATCTATTAGGTAGTATAATCATGCCCTTTATATGAACCATAATGAATATATAGATGTTTCTATTCAAGATACATGAAAAGTAAAGGTCTCCCACTTCTATAATGGTGTATCTTGAGGCTACATACATGTATAATGGGACCAAGATCTTGTATATGGTTAAGGGGTGGAGTTTGGGGTGGTTTTATTGTGGCACCTTAATTAATTTTATGAGCTATTGGGTTTTGCATACTTATATGATATATCATTGACTATCAGAACTCTTATCTTGGTAATGTTATATCCATTGTGTTTGGTTGATTTTCTATCATGCATCATATTTATGTTATAACATTTTGTTTGGTCTAATTCTGGTTATGTTCTGTTTGAGAGTAAACCACCACAATGATTTCATATACCATTGTAATTTATAGTCATCCTCTAGTGTTTGTGGGATGCACCTAAGTTTAGTGGAATTTTGGCCCTACCCAAGTCAATAGTTTGGGGTCGAGATGTTGTAGTGGTAGTCCTTCCCATTTAGGTTTAATTACCCTCAATTAAAATTTCCATTTTTGATCAGTTTTTTAGGAATGAGAAATCTCAACTCTGACTTGATGAATTAGAGAAATTTGATGAAAACTATTTTCACACACTTCACATCCTTGAGTTAAATAATAATAATATTATATGAGAATTCCATAAGAAGGCCCACATATGATTATTCATCCAAGTAGAACTAGTATTATCTATGAGAACACCCGTGATACCTAGGAGGAAACCTATAAATCTAGAGTAAAATGGGAAGGGCCGTATAAAATACAAAATTTCTACTCTAACAATTCCTACTCCATGATTATAATGGATTGAGAGCATATCATGTATACCACCAACATAATTATTCTCAAATAAATACTTTTTATAACTTCACAACGGGGATTTGAAAGTCCATTTTTAATGACTTTAAACTTCTTATAGATGGTTCCATTCATAAGACCACAAACTGCAAGACACGAAGGTCCTTGTTATAGGACCATAAAATGTATGAAACTCATGTCATTTTCATATAACATATGATCCATCCTATAACAGTGTAAAATAACTTGAGTGGTATATTTTTTTATGAACTTATTCCCTTTTATATTAGACATATCTATGTAATAGTTCTTAGTGTAAGGTCTTACATGTTTTCTATGGGTCTTCACCAACAAATTTACACTAGTATGAAACCATTTTATTATCTCATATACATAATCCAGATCTAAATAGAGACTCCTTTTCCAAAACTACATATGGATTGATTCCTATTCTTATAGGATACATAGTGGTTTCCATATCTCTTATATGAATAATGGTTAATGATATATTTCATTCATAATCTTCTACACTATCCTAATTTATGTGTTTTTTCATTCATGTCAGGTTTCCTCCTTTTCCATACACATGTATGAAACAATCCTATATTAAGAACTGTGTGTGGATTAATTCAAGTTAAGTACATATATATAGTTATGTCTAAATCATTTATATTGGACCAACCCACAAATTTAATTCCTATAAAAAATCAAACTCATCCTACTATTCATGACTTCATTTATTCAAATAAAATTTTCTTTATTGACTCGACACTAAGACTCAAGAATTTTATTTTTAATAAAATCCAGATATACACAAAGCCTTCTTCACATTGATCATATTCATAGGAACTTAAAATGAATGACATAAAGTTCCTCACCATACCACATTATACTACATTGCACAAAAGTTATTTTTTTAATTATATCGTTAAACTAAATGACATATGGTCCCCCTTAAATTAAATTTAAACATATTTCATAAATTAAATATATACAATATAATTTCCTTACATGAGATAAATATCCATGTAATAATACTCAGTGAAGAGTTCCTTCTCAAAAAACCTATGAAAAAATAAAATTCCACAATTATTTCCTTGGATTATATCATATGGGATTCATGGATTCACATCAAACCTTCCTTTATGTAGCTTGACACTGGACAACATCATTTTCCCCTTCACAAGAGATAGATTTGTGAAGATATATTATAAGAACAACATGTGACATGATTCTTATTTTTATGGGATATATAGTGAGACATGAATTTATCATCCTAGGACATTATGTAGTTCCCATTTAATTTCCCAATTCTTACCCAATGAAGATACATTTAACAATTCAAATCATTTTTCATCCTTTAAATTCCCACCAGGGCACCCATACATGTCTCCCTTTCTCTCATATACAATATCTAGATATTTTTTGAGACCTTATAGAAACTACATGTGTATTTATTTCTATTATTACTGGATATATAGTGATGTTTGAGCCACTAAACCTGGACCCAAAAACACATTTCATCACCATAAAAGCCATCTTAGTGTATAGTACCCTCATTCATGTTGGGTCACTCCATATTTGAATCTATACTATGATAATATATTTTATTCCAAGAACTACATGTGTCATGATTCCTATTATTATAGGATATATAGAAACACCTAAACTATCCATATCGGTATTAGTCACAATTCATCATCTACTTTCACTCCCCCTCAATATTCTATAATTTCATAACCTTGGATAGATTTGGACTGGAGTGTTCCAGTTACCTTTTATATATCATATTTATATAAGAAACACTTTATACATTAACTATTTTAATCACTCCAAAACTCTCATGGATATTGGTAGTGAGTGTATCTAATTTTTAAATAACACCACTATTTGTCAATGACATTCCTAATGTATATCATTCCTACAAACAAGATATGGTTTGTGTATAATGTATAGAGGTGTAATTTCATGGTAATTCATACCTTTTTAGTATTGAAACCCCCTTTCAAAACTTCCTTCATGATTTCCATTCTATAGATTCATTCCAAAAATTCATATATGAATGGGATAAATTAAAATAGATAGTGAAAAGATTGAAAAACATAAAGATAGATGAAACATGACCAATTTTCATGAACTAACCTAGGCTACCCATAATGTAACAGCCCAAGATTTTATAAAGAAATATTCTTTTTAATTTTATTAATGTCTTGTGTTGTACGCTACACCAAAAGGAGCTTGCACAACACGCATCCTTGTCTTGCCTTGAATTACACACAATCGCGACCTTCCTCGATAGCGTGTGTAATACGCAATACCGAGTTTCACTAAACAACGATATGCTATTAAAATATTATTAAAACTAGCCGTTATGAATAGTAATAACTACTTTTTAAAATTCTGTAAATCTTATATTTCAAAATGAACTTCATTTTTGGATTCGGAGTATCGAATTTAGCCTATGGTGAAATTTTGGTACTTTTCGGATAACTTTCATATTCTGATGAATAGTGAAAATTACTAAATTATAATTAAAAACAACTTTTTTAATCGAAATAATTAATAGTGATAAATCATTAATTTGAGTGGTTTTAAAGTATATTTAGAATATATTTTTACAATTTAATACAATGTTGGTCATTGGATGTAATTTCACATTTAAACTAGACATAAACAAGTGTCAATCTTTTGATAGATATTGTTTCTTAAAAACACGCTATTTGTTTTAACAGCGGGATTTAATTATAAAATTAATTAATGCAACTTTTATGTTATGAATTTGGTAAAATAGACTTCATTTTTGAATTCGGAATATGAAATATAGCTTGGGATAAAATTTTGGCATTGTTCTGAAAAACATCAATTTTTGATGAATAGTAAGTGGTAGGTTAAAAACTGAATTTTGCATAAAACTTAATTTTACCGCTTCTGTGAATGGAATTTCGAAAATCCGAGAGACACGGTTAATATCAAGGACTAAAATGTGGTTCAATGAGATGAAAATAATTTTTTGGTGAATAGTAACTTTTTACTTTTTTTACCACGGTTAATAGTAAATAGGGTAACTAAGGGTAAATATGATATTACTATTACCCTAACACATGTCCTAATTCTATTGGACAAGAGTAATTCGACCAAAAACAAACTTAGGAATAAAATATGACCATTTAGGCCCACTTGGATTAGATTAGGACATTTATTATTAATTTATTTAAAGAAGGGTTAAAATAGTTAAAATCAAAGTTTAATAAGTAAATCATTTTTAATATGGGGTTATACATTAGATATATTCGACTATAAATATTAATTAGAAAGCTAAAAAGATTTCCTACATGATGGTATTTTATTTTTAATTTTTAGACATCAAATAATATAATTTATTTATGACACAACGATGATGCAGTAATTATCTTATTAATGAAATATTGACATAATTGATAATATAAATACCAAAATAAATGTAATTTAAGACTTTTTATGAATTCCACTAATTTTCTAGGTTACTATGACATATTAGTGTTGATTTAATCAACTTGTTTTGAACATATAATTCTGTTATGACTTTCACAAAAATCATGTATCAAATAGTGTCAAAATTGACACAAAATAGTTTTTAAATCAAATATTATATTATTAATTGTTATTTTATTCCTAAAAATCTAAGGTTCGGCCAAATGACTTAGATAAGGATATATGTATTAATAATATACAATTTGGGGTTCGTTTGGAATGTTATAGTAAGTGTATTAACCATATAGTGAAAGAAAACAAAAAGACACGGTAAAAGTTAAATTAATTAACTTAGAGTTAAATCTAATTGATAAGGTTAAAATAATACCCTAAACTTGTCTAAATCCTATTGGTTGATAGGATTTCGACCCATCCCCACTTTAGATTCGAAATAAAACCCTTTGGAACCATTATAAACCGATTTTGACTTTAATATAAAATAATATTTTGAGATATTCCTAAGGTGCCCCTCTCCTCCCCTATAAAAGGACACCTCCTCCCCCTCCTCCTCACACCAATTTGAGCACTCAAGCTCGGCCAACCCCTGCCAAAATCTCTTCTCCACTTCCCTAGAAACATCCTAGAGGTTCTGTTCTTCCTCAAAGACCAATTCTAGTGCCCTAAGAGGAGGTCTCAAAGAGGCACTTCAAAGAAGAGGTAATTACCGTTACCAATTCTTTCATCTTTATTTCTTCTTCCACTTCTTCTTCTTAGGTTGTTTCATTATGAAGTAATAACATCAGTATCACTCATATACTGATATGTTATTATAAGTATGAAACAACCCTATTTCACCATCTATCCATCCTACGGAAATTGAAATCACCGCGCGTGCGTACGTACGGAATACCGTCTCCACGCCGTGGTGTAATCTATTTTCCACCACCACCTTACATGGATGGGTATAATGGTGTAAAGAATAACTATACATAGTTATTAAAACATCATATTGATTCTGATATATTGTATAATCCACTCCAATTCAATTCAATATTTATAGAAATGATATCATCGCTCGTGCGTACGTACGGAATACCGTCTCCACGACGCGATGAGATTCATTCTCCATGTTAACCATTTAAGAATGATTATAATGTATATATAAGAAATAATAAGGAAATATATGACATTATAAAGATACTGGATTTATGTATATATATACATATGTATGTCATCTACTTACTTCCATTTCAAGACAATAAGGATAGGAAAACAGCGTTCATGCGTACGTACGGACTACCGTCTCCATGAACGGTGTTTTTCATTTTATTTATCTACCTATTATATATATATATATACTGAATATATATGATATATAAATCATATTTTATATTCTGGAAGTAAGTAAATCATGATATAAGTAATAATGATGTCAAGAACAACAAGTCAAAACACCTACGATAAATGAAACGATTTTACCCAAAACGCTTCTTTAACATGGAATTTACAAAAGAACGGGTAATATAATGTCATAAGTGAACCATATATGATATCATAACAATGAATATGATTCTTTAATAAGTCAATAACATGATTTAAATCATTATACAGGAGGTTCGGACACTTACAAAGCAAGTCGGACCTAAGGTAAGGGAAATATCACAATCTCATTTTTATCCGAGATTGTTTATTCGTAAGTATTTACTGGGGTGTATTTTATCATCCACATCCATGTTTACTCAATATGTAATATTATTTCCATCCACCTAAAATTGTTTTTACCCTTCGGTGAGTTTTTAGTAATACGTATGAAAGGAATCTTTTGTCGTTTTTTGTACGAGGTACTTTTTGACTTTTCTGACAAAAGTACGAGAAGAATGTTTTTTTTAACTTATACGGCACGAACGGATTTCTACTGTTTTATAAAGCCTTATTTTCATGAAGCTTCCTCTAAAATATTTCATGACTATTTTCAATAAAATCTCTTTCTTTTAAAATTGCATGATTTTTTGTGAAAAGAAATTGATTTTGAAGAAGAAAGGATATTTTCCTCAAGAATTCAATTCAAGTGTTTTATCAAAATTATTTTCCATCTAAGATAATAAAGGGTTCTGTTTCTATCCATATTTTTACATTGATTTGACTATGTTGTGATGGAATTATGTTTATGAATTCCTTTATCTTATATGAATTGTTTTATGATGTCATGTTGTTTAAGAATCCCATTTTTACTACATGGGTTATGAAATGATGTATGATTTATGATTTTGTGGCACACATAAGAATGGTATCATTATGAGATGGGTGGGACCTATATCTCCCTCCAATGCATTGGGTAAAGATTTCATATCTCATGAGATAGACATGGCTGGAATGGTAGGTTATACCGGTTCAGTGAAACAGGACTGAAACGAGGGTGACTCGATTCAGAAAGGGACTTTGTCCACTAAGATGGTCTTGGCAATGAGTCTTGACTAACAAGAAATGATTCTCTATGATTATGTGTGAATGCCACAAAGTTTCATGTTTTAAGTTATGATTATTGTGATTACATTTCACTACCATGATTTATCCCATGTTATGAAATTATGCTCTCTTTTGCAGGTTATGATTACCAAAATGTTATGTTCTTATGAATACGATGTGATTGATATATCTTTTACCCTTACTGAGCATTTGAGCTCACCCTTTTATGTTTTATTTTCCCCAGGACATAAATAAAGGTTTTAGGTAAAAAAAAGGAAGATCTTTATGGGAGATGTTGAAGATCTTTCCCCACGATTAGAAGATTTTATTCCGAGTTTCCAAAGACACTAAACTATTACGATCCTTGTGTGTGTGTTTATGTTATGTACTAAGTTTTCCGCAAATGTAATGTAATGTCCATGTACGTCAAGATACGGGTCTCTACAGTTGGTATCAGAGGAAAGGTTTAGTCAACCTTTGGAAACTAGGATGCGAAAACGTTAGTGAGATACCTAGAGATATTTCTAAGGTATGTCTAGGGATGCCCCTAAGGATAAGTATACGTATAGGATATAGTTCTAGAACTATGGTAACGATATTAGATTAAACCAAAGATGATAGATATTTAAGTTACTCCCCCTTTATTACGATTTTTTCATCTAACACTATTCTGTTTGGGTTTTAGAAAATGGCTGGAAACAAGATGATTCACAATAATGGAGGGTATGATGGACAATGGAATGATATTCTTCATGAGCAACCAAATGAAATGGGATTTGGATGTCCAAACATCATTATTATGCCGAATCAACAATCTCACAACATGATCAATAACGTAAAATTTGGTAAGTTTCCTGACTCGACTAATAAGAGAAAGATGGAGTTCCATGATGATCATAGAGGAAAGAAAGTTCAATTTCCCCTATGTAAATCATGTGGGAAGAGGCATCAAGGAGAATGTTTCAAGGGAACTGGAAGATGCTTTGGGTGTGGAAAAGAAGGACACAAAGCAAGTAAGTGCAAAGGAAAAGGGTCGGTTAACACCATGGATGAGGATAATGGTATTGCTACGACATCAAAAATGGTTAAGTGTTTTAAATGTGGAATGTATGGGCATTATGCAAACAAATGCCCTAAGGGAAAGACTCATGAAGAGAAACAGTATGGTCATATGGGTAGTATTTATGTGGATGATGATGAAGAGACTACAAATGATATGTGAGATGAAAGAATTTTTGAAGCTCGGTCAATGGTTTGAGAATGTAGTGGCATGATTACATGTTTATCATGTGTAATTTTGGAATAAAGAGACATCTATGGATTGTTACACTGTTGTCTTTCCTTGTGTTTTGAAAGTATATGATTAATGTTACCAGTATCCATGAAGGTTATTCAGATATTTTTGGAATGTAGATGATATGCGCATAATGATGGGATAAGGAGAAAATTAAATGTTTGATAGTATTCATGAGCTCATGATTGATATAAGGACTAAGTGATATCATAGTTTGAGTATATAGAATTTTGAGGATTTTGGTATGTGGAAAGTGTTAACTTTTAACTGCACTCATGTTTTCACTAAGGTATTCAAGAGAATACACAATTAAGGACTTTGAATGTTTGGAATGTGACCAACAAGACATATCTTATGATATGTGGGGATCAACGACAGTATTAAATCTCTGGTAATCGATGTCACTATATTATGAGAGTGGACTGCAGTATTATGTATAAGCCTAAAGATTAGACTGGATTATGTTGGACATAAGTTAGTATTGTTTAAGGATAGAAGATTTTCGATATTATTGATGGGATGTTATAGTAACGTAGTTTTAGAAAAAGGACAACCTGCAGGACGGGCGACAACCCATCGCTTCGGACAAGGCTGTAGGAATCGAACCCACAACCGAAGTGCGACTGGCCTTTATCGCCTACCACTGACCTACAGGAAGTCCCTGTTTAGTAGAAACTAGTTTTATTATATTAAGCAGTATGATATATGAAGTATAAGTCCATTTTAGGAACCATATATGATTAATCTCACTATAGAATGACTTATGTATATTTAATAACTTTTGCTAACCTTTTGTTTGAGACAGATGGAATGAACAGTCATTCTATCACATGATCTTCTAACACTTCACAAATAACAAATTCAACTTCATTTAAGAGATGAAGTAGAAATTGTTCAAGGCACGAACAACAGTGAGATTGTACCAAAATAAAGAAAGTATTTATTCTAATTCAAATTCTTCATCCTTAGGGAAATGATCTTGAAAACCAAAAATGTTGTCCTAGTGCTCTTATACCTGATGAATCAGATGGTACCATAGATCGTCACAAATTTATGGATTTGTGATTACTGGCTTTTCCATAGCCATGTTCTCTACCACTCTCCATCAGAACATGATGGTTAGATTTCTCTTCCATATCCATATTTTCACCTATGTGGAAACCCAGTGATTAGTTTATTTGGGTAATCGTTACATTTCATACTTTAGTTTTTAAAGCCAAGTTTTGGTATTCCCTTTTACGATGTGGGTTTCTATTAAAGAAACTTTCAAATAGTAAACCATTTATAACCCTGACGAATTTCGAGGGAGAAATTCATTTTAAGGGGGGTAGAATGTAACAGCCCAAGATTTTATAAAGAAATATTCTTTTTAATTTTATTAATGTCTTGTGTTGTACGCTACACCAAAAGGAGCTTGCACAACACGCATCCTTGTCTTGCCTTGCATTACACACAATCGCGACCTTCCTCGATAGCGTGTGTAATACGCAATACCGAGTTTCACTAAACAACGATATGCTATTAAAATATTATTAAAACTAGCTGTTATGAATAGTAATAACTACTTTTTAAAATTCTGTAAATCTTATATTTCAAAATGAACTTCATTTTTGGATTCGGAGTATCGAATTTAGCCTATGGTGAAATTTTGGTACTTTTCGGATAACTTTCATATTCTGATGAATAGTGAAAATTACTAAATTATAATTAAAAACAACTTTTTTAATCGAAATAATTAATAGTGATAAATCATTAATTTGAGTGGTTTTAAAGTATATTTAGAATATATTTTTACAATTTAATACAATGTTGGTCATTGGATGTAATTTCACATTTAAACTAGACATAAACAAGTGTCAATCTTTTGATAGATATTGTTTCTTAAAAACACGCTATTTGTTTTAACAGCGGGATTTAATTATAAAATTAATTAATGCAACTTTTATGTTATGAATTTGGTAAAATAGACTTCATTTTTGAATTCGGAATATGAAATATAGCTTGGGATAAAATTTTGGCATTGTTCTGAAAAACATCAATTTTTGATGAATAGTAAGTGGTAGGTTAAAAACTGAATTTTGCATAAAACTTAATTTTACCGCTTCTGTGAATGGAATTTCGAAAATCCGAGAGACACGGTTAATATCAAGGACTAAAATGTGGTTCAATGAGATGAAAATAATTTTTTGGTGAATAGTAACTTTTTACTTTTTTTACCACGGTTAATAGTAAATAGGGTAACTAAGGGTAAATATGATATTACTATTACCCTAACACATGTCCTAATTCTATTGGACAAGAGTAATTCGACCAAAAACAAACTTAGGAATAAAATATGACCATTTAGGCCCACTTGGATTAGATTAGGACATTTATTATTAATTTATTTAAAGAAGGGTTAAAATAGTTAAAATCAAAGTTTAATAAGTAAATCATTTTTAATATGGGGTTATACATTAGATATATTCGACTATAAATATTAATTAGAAAGATAAAAAGATTTCCTACATGATGGTATTTTATTTTTAATTTTTAGACATCAAATAATATAATTTATTTATGACACAACGATGATGCAGTAATTATCTTATTAATGAAATATTGACATAATTGATAATATAAATACCAAAATAAATGTAATTTAAGACTTTTTATGAATTCCACTAATTTTCTAGGTTACTATGACATATTAGTGTTGATTTAATCAACTTGTTTTGAACATATAATTCTGTTATGACTTTCACAAAAATCATGTATCAAATAGTGTCAAAATTGACACAAAATAGTTTTTAAATCAAATATTATATTATTAATTGTTATTTTATTCCTAAAAATCTAAGGTTCGGCCAAATGACTTAGATAAGGATATATGTATTAATAATATACAATTTGGGGTTCGTTTGGCATGTTATAGTAAGTGTATTAACCATATAGTGAAAGAAAACAAAAAGACACGGTAAAAGTTAAATTAATTAACTTAGAGTTAAATCTAATTGATAAGGTTAAAATAATACCCTAAACTTGTCTAAATCCTATTGGTTGATAGGATTTCGACCCATCCCCACTTTAGATTCGAAATAAGACCCTTTGGAACCATTATAAACCGATTTTGACTTTAATATAAAATAATATTTTGAGATATTCCTAAGGTGCCCCTCTCCTCCCCTATAAAAGGACACCTCCTCCCCCTCCTCCTCACACCAATTTGAGCACTCAAGCTCAGACAACCCCTGCCAAAATCTCTTCTCCACTTCCCTAGAAACATCCTAGAGGTTCTGTTCTTCCTCAAAGACCAATTCTAGTGCCCTAAGAGGAGGTCTCAAAGAGGCACTTCAAAGAAGAGGTAATTACCGTTACCAATTCTTTCATCTTTATTTCTTCTTCCACTTCTTCTTCTTAGGTTGTTTCATTATGAAGTAATAACATCAGTATCACTCATATACTGATATGTTATTATAAGTATGAAACAACCCTATTTCACCATCTATCCATCCTACGGAAATAGAAATCACCGCGCGTGCGTACGTACGGAATACTGTCTCCACGCCGTGGTGTAATCTATTTTCCACCACCACCTTACATGGATGGGTATAATGGTGTAAAGAATAACTATACATAGTTATTAAAACATCATATTGATTCTGATATATTGTATAATCCACTCCAATTCAATTCAATATTTATAGAAATGATATCATCGCTCGTGCGTACGTACGGAATACCGTCTCCACGACGCGATGAGATTCATTCTCCATGTTAACCATTTAAGAATGATTATAATGTATATATAAGAAATAATAAGGAAATATATGACATTATAAAGATACTGGATTTATGTATATATATACATATGTATGTCATCTACTTACTTCCATTTCAAGACAATAAGGATAGGAAAACAGCGTTCATGCGTACGTACGGACTACCGTCTCCATGAACGGTGTTTTTCATTTTATTTATCTACCTATTATATATATATATATACTGAATATATATGATATATAAATCATATTTTATATTCTGGAAGTAAGTAAATCATGATATAAGTAATAATGATGTCAAGAACAACAAGTCAAAACACCTACGATAAATGAAACGATTTTACCCAAAACGCTTCTTTAACATGGAATTTACAAAAGAACGGGTAATATAATGTCATAAGTGAACCATATATGATATCATAACAATGAATATGATTCTGTAATAAGTCAATAACATGATTTAAATCATTATACAGGAGGTTCGGACACTTACAAAGCAAGTCGGGCCTAAGGTAAGGGAAATATCACAATCTCATTTTTATCCGAGATTGTTTATTCGTAAGTATTTACTGGGGTGTATTTTATCATCCACATCCATGTTTACTAAATATGTAATATTATTTCCATCCACCTAAAATTGTTTTTACCCTTCGGTGAGTTTTTAGTAATACGTATGAAAGGAATCTTTTGTCGTTTTTTGTACGAGGTACTTTTTGACTTTTCTGACAAAAGTATGAGAAGAATGTTTTTTTTAACTTATACGGCACGAACGGATTTCTACTGTTTTATAAAGCCTTATTTTCATGAAGCTTCCTCTAAAATATTTCATGACTATTTTCAATAAAATCTCTTTCTTTTAAAATTGCATGATTTTTTGTGAAAAGAAATTGATTTTGAAGAAGAAAGGATATTTTCCTCAAGAATTCAATTCAAGTGTTTTATCAAAATTATTTTCCATCTAAGATAATAAAGGGTTCTGTTTCTATCCATATTTTTACATTGATTTGACTATGTTGTGATGGAATTATGTTTATGAATTCCTTTATCTTATATGAATTGTTTTATGATGTCATGTTGTTTAAGAATCCCATTTTTACTACATGGGTTATGAAATGATGTATGATTTATGATTTTGTGGCACACATAAGAATGGTATCATTATGAGATGGGTGGGACCCATATCTCCCTCCAATGCATTGGGTAAAGATTTCATATCTCATGAGATAGACATGGCTGGAATGGTAGGTTATACCGGTTCAGTGAAACAGGACTGAAACGAGGGTGACTCGATTCAGAAAGGGACTTTGTCCACTAAGATGGTCTTGGCAATGAGTCTTGACTAACAAGAAATGATTCTCTATGATTATGTGTGAATGCCACAAAGTTTCATGTTTTAAGTTATGATTATTGTGATTACATTTCACTACCATGATTTATCCCATGTTATGAAATTATGCTCTCTTTTGCAGGTTATGATTTCCAAAATGTTATGTTCTTATGAATACGATGTGATTGATATATCTTTTACCCTTACTGAGCATTTGAGCTCACCCTTTTATGTTTTATTTTCCCCAGGACATAAATAAAGGTTTTAGGTAAAAAAAAGGAAGATCTTTATGGGAGATGTTGAAGATCTTTCCCCACGATTAGAATATTTTATTCCGAGTTTCCAAAGACACTAAACTATTACGATCCTTGTGTGTGTGTTTATGTTATGTACTAAGTTTTCCGCAAATGTAATGTAATGTCCATGTACGTCAAGATACGGGTATCTACACATAATCTGGGTACCCAAGCTAGCCTGCGACAAGTCTCAAAGGGTGTCATATAAGGGATAAATATTTCTAGTAATTCTGTTGTACTAATGGTATGAAAATTGTGGATCTTTGGTGTGTTCAATGACATCACTTTCAATGGGGTGTTTTTTTAGGCAACATAAATGTGTGATCGATAGTGTTATGATAAGTGTGTAACCCGATATTCTTACTACTCCTCAATGAGGTGTTGACGTTTTCTCCTAGGGACCAGACTTGTTCGGTTTGTTTGGGCATGCTAAGTAAGTGGTAAATGTGATCAATGTATCATCTTTATTATATTATGCATACTTTATGATCAATGGGTCATCTTTATTATATTATGTTTCTGTAATCTTACATTATCGTATATATGAAACTTTTTCTCTATTTAGTAGTAACTATGTGTTTTAATTTTTTTTATTATTGTGTAGGCACATTGTGATATACATGGATAAAAGCTGGATCACATTACCGAGGAACACACCTCAATATGTTAAGGGTTTGAATGAGTTTTTAGATTTTGAAATTTCTAATCGATCCGTTGAAGGGAGAATAAGATTTCCATGTCCTAAATGTAAATTTAGAACATGGTTGAAGAGAGATGAAGTTTATGAACATTTAATACTGAAGAAATTCCCTAATAAATATTTGTGTTGGATTTGGCATGGAGAATTGAATGATACAGAAAGATTGAGCACTGATGTTAATCCACAGAATGAGGTCCCAAGTTCGTCGACAATGGAAAATGAAATGCAAAACCTCATAAATGATGCATTCGGCACTACAAGACACCACTAATAGCATCAAAACATATCAGAACAACCAGAAGAGGGTGCTACAAATTGCAACATGACAAGTGATGTTTTTGAGACTGTAACACAAGTAGATCAAGATTGTAACATATCATTGGATCCTCCTCTTGATTCTGTGGAGCCAAATGTAAGGGAAAAAATCAGTGAGTAAAATGCGTTTCATGATTTAGTTGACTATGGAAATCAAGAGTTGTATAGTGGGTGTTTGAAATATTCAAAGCTTTCATTTCTGCTGAAGTTGTACCATATCAAATGTCTATGTGGAATTACAAATAAGGAAATGTCCATGTTATTGGAATTGATTCATGATGCATTTCCTTAAGCAAAAATCCCAGAATCTTTTTATGATATGAAAAAAGTTGTTAACAAGATTGGTATGAATTATACAAAAATACATGTGTGTCCCAATGATTGTATGCTTTATTGGGGAGATGATTCAAGTATACAGAATTGTAAGAAATGTTCTTCTTCTAGATGGTAGTCAAAGGGTGATTTTGGAATTCTGACTGAACATAATTTCATGGAGAAGAATAAAATGAACACACCTGCAAAAGTTTTGCGTTAATTTTCTTTGAAGCCTCGATTGCGAAGATTATTCATGTCATCAAAAACCGCCAAACACATGAAGTGGAATTCTGTAGATAATAACAATGATGGGTTAATGAGACATCCATGAGATTACCAATCATGGAAGACATTTGATTCATTACATCCAGATTTCTCAGCTGATCCTAGGAATGTTCGATTGGGATTGGCTGCCGATGGATTCAACCCATTTGGGACTTTGAGTACCAGTTATAGCATTTGGCCAGTTGTTTTGATCCCTTATAATATGCCTCCGTGGATGTGTATGAAACAAACATCTTTTATCATTTCGATGATTATTCCTGGAAAACAAATTCCTGGAAATGATATTGATGTATACCTGCAGCCTTTGATTGAATAATTGCAGGAGTTATGGATCAACGGTGTTGAGACATTTGATGTTTCTTCTAAAACAATGTTCAAAATTCATGTTGCTTTAATGTGGACCATTAGTGACTTCCCTGGGATTGGGAATTTATCTGGTTGGAACACTTATATGGGTTTGTCTTGTCTCGTTTGTAACTTTGATTTCGATCCCAAACGGCTACCTCATAGTAGAAAATGGTGCTTCTTGTGCCATCTAAGATTTCTTGATGCATCTCATAGATTTCGGCTGAACAAATCAAAATTTAATGTTTCCATTGATCGTAGACCACCTCCAAAGTTGTTAACCGGTTCTAAAATATTGACATAGCTTGAAAATGTTAAAATAGAATTTGGGAAGGTTCATCATTTGAATGATAGTTTAAAACGAGTGCGAAGTGCATCGTTAAGTGAAATCAGAACGCAACAATGGAAGAAAAAAAAGTATATTATTCAAAATTCCATATTGGGAATTTAATTTTTTGTGCCACATTCTTGATGTGATGCATATTGAGAATAATGTATGTGATAATTTGATTTTCAAATTACTTAATGAGCATGGAAAGTATAAGGATCATCTCAATGCTCGCAAAGACTTACAAGTAATGAACATAAAACGTGATCTCTGGCTAGATGATAATGAAAAGTATGCTCCGACCATTTTTTCAATGAAAAATAGGGATAAAGATACGTTCCTTCGAATTTTAAAGAATGTGAAGGTATCTGATGGGTATTTTAGTAACATCTCGAGGTGTGTTGACTTGAAGAATCGTAAGTTATATGGATTGAAAAGTCACGATTCACATATTTTGTTACAATAGTTACTACCATTGGCATTGCGTACATTATTACCTGAAAAAGTTACTGCTGTTGTACTCCAATTCTGCACATTTTTCAGGAAATTATGTGAGAAAGCTCTACATCCATTTAATCTTGACAACCTCCAGGATAGGTTTGTATTGACCCTTTGTGCAATGGAGATGATCTTTCCTCCATCATTTTTTACTGTCATGATGCATTTAACTGTGCATTTGGTTAAAGAAGCTAAATTAGGAGGCCCCATCCATTATTGATGGATGTATCCAATTGAGAGGTATTTTATTTATATATTTCCAGTTAAGTAAACAATTTTTGGAATTTAAATAAATGCATAATATTATTATTTTATTTCATAGATATCTTGGGCATTTGAAAGCATACGTGAGAAATAAAGCTCAACCAGAACACTCTATTGCTGAAGGCTATTTGGCCGAGGAGTGTCTTACCTTTTGTTCTAGATATTTGGATGATATTGAGACAAGATTTAATCGATTTGGACGTGTTTATGACACATCAACTCAATCTCAAATGCATCAGAAATCAAAAATATTTCCTGCTATTGGCCCATCAGTTGGGAGGACCTCATATGTGACACTGACAGAATTGGAATTATTACAGGCACATAGATATGTGCTACTAAATAGTGAAATTATAGATCCATTTATTGAAGAGTTGAGGATACAAACAAATAGATGAATGAGAGTCTGAACATGAAATGAGAAAGATATAACGAAAGCTGTGAATAAAGAGCTGGTAGAATGGTTTTCACGATGTGTAAGTTTATAAATATTGCAATAAATACAAATATTAGTTTGACACATAAAATTTGTAAATCTATTAAATTATATTTATTTTTTCAGATCATGAATACTCATACTCGAGCAGACTTGACAGAATATTTGAAGTTTCTTGCTAGAGGTCCTATAAAACAAGTTAGAAAGTTCGACGCTTATAATGTGAATGGATTTAGATTTCGTACAGTCGATTGAGAAGTGGGTTTGAAAACACAGAATAGTGGTATATTTACATTTTCTGAAGTGGGATACTATGGAAATCTACATGATATTATTGAATTAAACAACCACGGGAATTTTTTTCTTGTTTTATTCAAATGCAAATGGGTCGATATTATCAGAGGTGTTAAAAGAGATTCCTTCCAATTTACTTCTATAAACTTCTCTCGCTTGATGGATGTTGGTGATCGTGAACTACATGATCCATATATCTTAGCATCGCAAGAAAAAATGGTATATTATGTGAATGATGTTGTGGATGAAGAGTGGAGTGTATTTACTCACGTAATACAAAGAGATTTGTATGATATGGGTGATGAAGTGGAAGATTTGACCTCTGCAATTGAATTTCATCAACAATAGGAAGCAGAATTATTTTTCCATCATGATATTGAAAATATTAGTCTAGCAAGGATGAATGAAATGGATGAAGAAATGGAGAAGGAAACCGACATGATTGAAGGGGAAAATGATTGTATGTACAATTATTTATTCATTCAGTAACCACTTGTTTCATTTCTGCAGTCATTCATTATCATTGTTATATATATTTTGTTTGTTAGTACTGGGCATCTATTATCATTTTTAAATTTTTTTTTCTACATAAAGTTTTTGAAATATATATTCTGGACTTAATTTTATTTGATTAAATGATAGGAATGCCAAGGAAGAAGCGGTACACTATTTTATCTAGTTCTGCGACAGATGAAGATCTGTCTGTCCCCACGACATCTAAGGAACCAGCTACCTACACCCCTACACCATCTCCCCCTGCACCATCTCTGACACCATTTGTGGATGTCTCATTAGAGTATGAGTAATCGACTCCCCCTACAGGAGCCTCATCAGTGGGGCAGTGACACGCCCCTTCTAGTTCATCACGGACATTCTGGAGGGTCACAGTCATAGGTACAAATTTTAATTAAATAAATTTATTGCATTTTGTTTATACTAATTGTTTTCTCATTGCAGATGAAAAAAATGCAATCGTGGAAAAACACATAAAAAGTTCAGATGTTTGGAACATGAATGGCGAGAAGATATTTGTTCCATTTGATTCTTATGGGGTCCCGACGGATGACGCCGCGGGGTTACTTGGCCAGATTATAGGTCAGCTGGCAGCGGAGCCCATTTCCCTACCTATTTCATATGATGATTGGATGCATATGCCTCCAAATTGGAAAAATGAAGTTTTTGATTCTTAGATAAAGGTAATTTTATTACTTTATGTTTTAATTGAATGTCATGTTACTAATATGTTCAAAATTAATTTCTGTATACAGATCTTCTTCCACTTTACCATTGCTGATGTGATAGCACGGAAGTGGACATTGAAAAATATTGGTAAAAATGGAAAGATTTCAAATGGAGGTTGTGGTGTGATGTCAACGATACTTCGTTGACTGTGTAGAAAATGTATGAGAAGCTACCCAGTGGGGTACTGAAAGAACAGTGGAAAATTTTTGTTGATAGACATCATGATGAGAAGCGGATGGTATTGAAATATATATTATTATATTATCCTCATTTTACATTTATACATGTATATGAAGAGAAGATGACATTGAATACATTACTGTTAAATTTAATTTTAATTATTTTAGGATCTCTCAAGACATAATGCATCAAAACGGGCAAAGAAAGTCATCCCGCACACTGCGGGCTCAAAAAGCTTTTCTAGAAGCTTAATTTCATTAGTAATATTTTAATTAGTTTAAATATTTATAAGAAAATATTATCTATTTAACATATTGAATTTTTTATTTATCTTTGTTTAATGCAGTCACAGAGTTTAGGGCATGAAGCATCCCGAACTGAACTATGGCTGGATGTCCATAAAAGAACTGATGGAAGTTTTGTTAATGAGCCTGCCAAAGAAGTTGGGGTATGAAGTCAATTTTTTATTATAATAACTTATTATCAGTTTTTATTGTGTTAATATATATTGATATTTTATTTATAGGTAAAAATTAAAGAAATATGGGATTCCAATCCTGGGCAGTCCTACTCAGTCTCCCAGGATGACCCGGTTGCTAAAGTCCTTGGGAAGGAGCATCCTGGTAGAGTGCGCGGGATGGGTTTGGGACCCATACCATCTGATGTCTTTGGAAGGCCACCAGGGATTCCAGCTGCACCTACTCCTGGTTATAGTCATTTAATACCTGAAGATTCTCATAGGGAGATGTCTTCTCTATGAAACACAGTTCACCAGCAGGGGGATCATATATCTTCTTTGCAGAAAGAGTTGCTTGAAATACGTCAGCATATGAGCAGATATGCCCCCAGTGGTAGTGCATCGACTAGTGGTGAGCAGGTAAATCACAAAAAATCAAAATCATTTAGTTTGAAAACTTTTATTGGTTTTAAGTTTAATTATAAATATGCAACAATATTTAATTTTCAATATAATGTTCTTACAGGTGGAAGCAGGTAGTGGAGATGGATGTGGAGAGGGTGACGATGCATCATCGGACCATGAGTAGTAGTATTGTTGATGTGTTGAACAAATATGAGAACGGTTGGTTTGTATATGTAACATGTATGGTACATATTTTTCACTAAACATTTCCATGTCCTAACATTTTCTTGATTTCTCATGTTTCCTTCTATGCATTTTTTTGATTTATGATGTTTCATTTTATGTCTTGATTTCTTGAGTGTGGTATACATCATTCCATTTAGGCCTGTGTTTGAATTGGTAATCGAGATTTTGGATGACTAAAGAGTGATCCTTTTGTTATTTTGTTCTGGTTATATAAATTGGAACCTAGTATGCAGTATAGAGACCAAACATAAGAGGATGATGGGAATGTGGTTTAGCCTAATCATGTGATACGAATCATATACTCACCAATAAAAGTAGTTGGAAACAAAAATGTTGAACCTAACATGGAACCTTAAACAAAATGCATGTATTACCCACATGTTAGGCTCCTTTTTCTCTCTCAAAATATGAAATGTAGACAAACATGGATCTGATATAATTGATTATACATGTGTTTATTTATTGATATGTTGATTTCATAAGGATTTCTTGTAAATGTTTCTCATAAGTATTTTAACACTTTCAACTAGAATCCCCTTTGATCCAAATGAAATTTTACTACTTTAAGAACACATATGCTTCGACTACTGCACAAGTTGGATCCTCATTTAAAACTAGGGATCTATTATCAACCTTGCACCCTCAATATTGGGTCTTAAATTCACTGGTTTGGGATTCACACCTAAATGGTACCTTTCCATCTTTAGAGGAAGCTAAAAAATCCATTCATCTCAAAAATCCCTACTAGATGTCTACTCAACAATGACTAGTGGAACATAATTTGTTTTAAATAGCTTCCATCTCAAACCATTTCATGGTCATATCCATGGAAGGAAATAACATGTTCCTCCCTTATCTAGTGAGGTTGATCAAGAGGTCACTGATGGGCTCATCTAGATAGCATAAGGGACCCTCCAAAGGGATCCTTCTATCATTCACCATCACCAATGCTACAAAGTAATAAAACCTCTATATGATGTGTGTGTTTACCTCGGGAGTCTGACCTAAGTCTCCCAAACCTAGGTAGTCAGGAAAACCCATTGAGGGTAGTGAAAAATCAACCAAGAACATGGCCTTACATCTATACCCTCCAAAGAATCCCGCTAACTAAATATGGTGGCAAACTATGAGCAAGAGGACACATTTTCCCACATTTACTAAGCTTCTCGATATAATCTGGTATTATTCAAAGAAATCACCAAGAATATTTTGGTAAAAAATATAGGGAATACCTATATCCTTTCCCACTGACTTGATTAACATCAGTATATACCTATATGAAATGGAGGAAAAGATCAGGCCCATACACATTCTCCAACAATAGAATAAGAAAATATGTATGTTCTGGTCACTGAAGTCACCTAGAATATTCTAAAAATGGTTAAAGGGAAGACACGCAACTATTCTACCATAATTTGGGTGACTCATTAACACAATATGAGGAGATTTAGAGAAGATACACATCTTTTCTCCCAACATACGGTGTATCTAGTTGAATGCAGAGGTTATAGGAGTTTGGGTCATATCTTGTACATCTTCAAAACTTTTCCACCAGTTCCTCCTAGGGGGATAAGATCTTTACATATTCCACATTATTATGTGGGTCCTCTTAATTTTTAGTAGGGATGTAGCTATAATACCACATACTTCTGAGGTCAAGGTGGTAGTCTACATAATTGATACTAGACTCAGGAATTAATGTGCATGAAATGTGATCCCACTCAGAATAGTCAGGTTGTAGCATAGAGTCATGGTATGGGAAAACTAAATGACGTTCAACATATGATAGGGAGCATAATTCAAATTCATCTATTGTTTGAGGTACTAATCTAGTAACCTCTACTATAGATTCTACATTATTTGACACAAGTGCATCATACAATGTTATATTTGATACATTTCTAGAGATTATAGTCCTTGATATAGTGTATTTATGTGTCATTAAGAATCTGTAAACCTCATTGGTTATTCGATCAATGATTGTTCACTGATGGAATTATTTTCCCCATCAGATAGGAAAATGTCTTTTATATAGAATTCATTATTTCCCATCATGTAACTGTATGATGTAATTATTGGAATGGATTTCATGCTTCCCTATAGATCCATTATTAATTATTATCAGTATAGAATTATGGTCGATTATTTGTATGATGTCTCATGTTTCATCATGTTGGGGATACCAAGTTAGAAATAACATTTTATTTGTTTGTATGATGTCTCCTGTTCCATTTTCTGGTTTGATTTGTTTTTCAGGGCAGTGGGGCAGTAGAAGCAAAACTGCAATTTTTTTCTGGTCAGCATTTCACGGTGGTTTTAACCGCCGCTAATGCTTTACTGGTCAGCATTTCACGGTGGTTATAACCACCACTAATGCTTTACTGGTAAAACATTAGCGGCGGTTAAAACCGCCACGACATGTAATCAGTTTATATTTTGCAGCGATTTTTACCGTCGTGACAGAGGCGCATCAAATGCCTGAATATAGCGGCGGTTAAAACTGCCGTGAATAAAAAAATATCTGGCACCCGTCAAACCGCTGCTAAAGTCACGAAAACTGCTGCGAAATGAGGCATCTACGATGCTTCCCTTAAACCACCGTGAAATGGAAAAAAAACCACCACTAATAGATTACCGACACCCAGTTTAGCGACAGTTTCTGTAAACCGCCGCCAAACCATATAGCGGCAGTTTAAACCGCCGCTATATGAAAAAAAACCACCGGTAATAGCTGGTTTTTTTGTAGTTTTCCTCATGCTCATAATCAGTATCTCCTTCTGAATCAACATCATCCACTTCTACTCCTCCTGCGTTGCTTTATTCCTCATCACTCTCATCAGGAAATTATTCACTGCGCTGTTGAATGATCTCCTCATTCTCCACTATAGTGACATCATTTCTCTCAACTACTTTTCTCAGCCTTTTGTTAAAGCATTTATATGCCTTACTTTTTCCTGAGTAGCAAAGGAATATCCCTTTATCTCCTCATGACTCATATTTCCTATGTTTTTCCTTGTTGAGGATAAAGCACTTACTTCTAAATATTCTAAAGTATTTCATTGTTGGATTCTTTCCATACCACATCTCGTATGGAGTATTTCCTTCCTTCGGACACAATAGAATCCTGTTAGAAATGTAGACCGATGTCAAAACCGCTTCTTTCCAAAATTTCTCTGGTAGGTCTTTTTCAATGAGCATCATTCTGGCCATGTTTTTGATTATCCGATTTCTTCTTTAAACCACTTCATTCTATTGGGGAGTTCTTACTGAGGAAACTTGATTCCTTATCCCATGTTTCTCAAGATAGACTTCCACCTGACTATTTGTGAATTCCATACCATTGTTAGTACGAAGCTTCAAAATTTTCTATCCAAGCATCCTTTCACACTCCCTTCAGTACTGTTTTAAGTAGCTGAACACATCCAACTTATGGGCAATAACAAATACCCATGCCATTCTACTATAGTCATCAATGAAAATAACATAGTACCTATTTCTGTCAATTTCTCTTGGTGTGATAGGACCACAAACATCAGTATGCACCAATTCAAGCACTCTTGTTGACTTCTTTTCCTTTTCCTTATATGTATTTCTTATGATATTACCTTGTTGGTATGCATCAAACGTGTGAGTAAGATCATGTGATAGCTTAGGGAGGTCTCTTGCTACATCACGCTTTACCAGATTTCCCATGGATGGTTGGCATAGATGACCAATTCGTTTATGCCATAGTTTGTTTTCTTCCTCTTTGGACAGAAAGCACATTTATTCTCTACTTACCAGGTAGAGATTTCC
Source organism: Viscum album (assembly GCA_963277665.1). NCBI lineage: Eukaryota > Viridiplantae > Streptophyta > Magnoliopsida > Santalales > Viscaceae > Viscum > Viscum album. The sequence continues at coordinate 533,855,682 of OY728146.1, forward strand.
CTTTTTTCTTTTTCCCTATAGAACCACTGCCCCATATCTTACTTTTACAGTACACATCTTCTTAATAAACCTTATAGAATATCCTGAGTCACATAATTGACTGATGCTGAGAAAATTGTGACTGAGGTCTTCTACTACTAAGACATCAGCATGTTTCATCTCTTTTCCCCCAAACTTGGCCTTTCCTGAGCCAATAATTTTTAGGCCTTCATCATTTCCAAACTTGAAAACTCCTTCTTTGTCATATTTTAAGCCTGTAAAAAGATCTTTATTACCTTTCATGTGAGATGTGAAACCACTATCAAGGATCCATACACCAGAGCGATCTGATGCTTTAAGGTCAATTTCTACCACCATTGCCTTCTCATCCTTTTTCTTCTTAGTCTATATTTTTTCTTTTACACTTGGCATGGATTGAGACTTATGATCTTTCTCAAAGTATGATGGAACAGCTTTATCTTGTGAAGCTGTAAATCTATTTTTCATTTTCAACTCACCTATTGGTTTGTTGACCTGCTACTTGCGAACATTTTGATTCTGCTTTGGCACATTCCTCTGTATGGTCGAAGTACAGTACCTAGACATGTGTCCAAACCCTCCATACCAAAACAAATTCCTTCAAAACATGTTCCAGATAACCATTCTCTATTTGGATGCCACCTCTGTTATTGTACCCTTTGATATCTCTTGGATATGAAACACACGTACTGTGAATGTCCCATCTTTCCACAACAATAACACCTGATATAAGGTGAATTAATTCGTATCACTTCTGAACTTCTAGTTTCCCCTTGGGATCTCTGAATATTCTGATTCTTATTTGTGCCCAAATCAACCTTCAATCTCAGAATGGGTGCTTGTGGTCTGACTTCAATTTTCACAGTTTTTTGTTTCTGATCAAGCCTTGAATCAGCCTTAACGTCTAAGATCGATTGCTGCTTCTTTACTGCTGAACTACTAGGCTCCTCTTTCATATTTTCAGTCTTTGGAATAACCTGATTTCCCAATAACATGTTGGCGATCAAAGGTTTTTTCTGTTCTTTAACTTTTCTCCACATACCGAAAACTTCCTCTTCAATCTCTTCAATATGCTTGATGTGATCTTTCACTGTGATATTCAAGTCATCGATCTCCTTCTTCTGTTCTACAATCCTGAGTTTGTACTCACTGACTGATTCAAAATTATCTGGTACTGATGACTTGAGTTTCTCAATTTCTTATATTAACTCAGACTTTTCTTCTTCTTGTTATTGCATGTAGAGTTTGGCATCATGAACCACTTTGTTGGATTTCTTCATTTTGGCTCTCCAAACATCTATCTCTTCAATATCAGCTTCTAATTCAGTTTTCATGTCAACTCTTCCCTCAAATCCTTCTTCTTTCTCTTCAACTTCGGTCTCATCCTTTTGATAACTACCGAAAACTTCCACCATATCATTTTCTCCATGATCTCTGCAGTTCTCTATCTCTTCAACCTCCTCAACCTCACCTCATCTTTATCTTCTTTTTCCTAAGAATCTTCAATGGTTAGCTTCTTTATGGCTTTGAATTCCACCACTTTGGATTTCCCCTTTTCCACAGCATCATTATCATCATTTCTCATTTCATATGCAACAAGGGTGTTGTGCAGGTTATCCAATGTCAGCTCTTTTGGGTCTTTATCTTCCAATACTGAAACTTTCGGATTGAACCAAGGTTAAAGTTTCCTCAAGATTCACTTCACGATATTTATGTCTTCAATAACTTCTCCAAGACATTTCATGTCCTCCACTACAAAATTTACCCTGTCAAAGAATGCATCAACAGATTCATTCGGGTTCATTCTCATATCTTCATAATTGTTCCACAAGACTTTCATCTTTACTTCTCTAACCTTTGTATCTCCTTCATATATATTTAATAGTTTTTTCCACATGGAATTTGAGTTTTTACATGATATCACCTTTGTATAGATAGCATTGGATAGGTCTCCCCCTAAACCATTGATTCCCTTTGCGTCAGCATCCAATTCTCTTCGCTCAGCTTCTGATAATGCACCACTATTAATATCAGTTGTGATACCATGCATTGTTGTTGTAAACACATCCATTAACAAAGATCAGAAGTAGTATTGAATTTGATTCTTCCATGGTTGATAATTTTTCTCATCAAAGATCATAATCCCTTTATTATTGACGACCTCCATTTGAGAGAGAAATCGATATCAATCTTTCCCTATGATACCAATTGTTAGGTACACTAGGCTAGATACCCTGAGAGGGGGGTGAATCAGGGTATGACAGATTAAAACAACTACCCCTTTTGATCTTGTTTTGCTGTTAGAAAAACCATCTTCTCTCTCCTTCCTAATGCATAGTATGAATGAACCTTAAATCATGCACAGGACACAGTGATTTTTACTTGTTTCACCCTCACTGGGCTATGTCCAAGGAGCATACACCAGAAGTGTGTTGATGTACCAATTACACTATAAGTGTACTGGTGTTTACAAATTCGAAGCGGACACATTGTCCCTCCTGGTTTATAATCACTCACAATTTGATAACTCACTACTCTCTCAACTGAAGTGAGCTCACTACTTCTTCAGAAGATCCACTCACAGCTTATAGACCTATAGGTCTCTTCATTACCACTAATGAATGCATCCTCCACTATATGTAGATGCTCTATTGAAGTCCAAATTTCATCCACTGATGAATACTCCTTTTCCCCTGAACCCTGGGCAATTCCTTTGGAAATACCTTCGCAAAGCACCCTACTTCGCGAGGCTCCCAATTTCATAAAGATCAAACAAGCCTTCGTGAAGCTCATGCCTTTTCTCTAATCACTCTTGCAATTCTCAAGTCATTGTATAGTAACTTCCCTCATGAATCTCACTGAGCCAACGCAGAGCACATGACTTTCGCAGGGCTAGAATAGCTACCGCGAAGCTTTTCTTTCACGAAGCATGCTGTCTTCGCAAACCACCTTCATGAGCTAAAGGATTTTCTTCAAAAACTCTCTATACTTCTCTCTAGGGGTTCGAGGCCTATTTATAGGTGATTCCACCGACCCTTGAACCTTCTATGCGAAGTCAATGCGACTTCATCTCAAATCGTGAAGCTCCGAAGTTCCTGCCGAAATTCTCTCAAAATCGCAAAGCACCACGGCAATTTTCTGATCACAGAGCTCATTGTAATCTTTGATTATCCCATAAATTCCTTCACACCTTCACCACGAAGCTCAACTCGTAATTCCTTTTACCACCGCAATGCTATTCGACTCTGCCATTCGCGAAGCTCGTCGTAATCGCGAAGCATCACCATCAACATTCTTCTGGACTTTGCAAAATCTAATCCATGAAGCTTATCTTTGAGAAACTCATGCCTTTTCCATATTTTGATAAGATATTCAAGGAAATCAATATTTCGTGATGCTCACCAAACTCCAAATTTTGGACCCCAAAAAATTGGCAAATACTGGGAAACGATGCCACCTTGTATCTATTCTTTTTATACCACCTCTAGATCTTTTGTTCCTTTGTCATGGTTCTTTATCAACATGGATTGTCAATAACATCTCTGGAACTCGACAATTCACCATGGAAACTTTATTTTTCAACAAACACAATAAACCCAAAAATGATGCAATGTTACCTTGAGGGATTTTTTCCCAATAATCTCCCCCTTTGGGTTTGTTGACAATTCTTCTTAGAATGATTTTCTACACGTTGATACCTCTCTGAAGATCCTTCCATCATTAATCACCCTTCGCCTCTTGTGAGTTAGATATCAACCATAGATTCATTGTCCTTGACAATCACCCAAGCTTAGGTCATAGGGAGAAAACCCCCATCATCCTTGGTTATCCCTTCTTAGAAACAATCAACTTAGTCATCCGAGTCCAAAATGGGAACATGGAAATAACCTTCGAGAACATGAGTCTAGACTTGAACATATACAATGAAATCTCTCAAATTGGGGATGATGAAGAGATTCATGTGGTTAATTGTATTGGTAGTGTTTATAGTGAACTCAATGAACATTAAGGAATTACTAAAGGATGTTTAAGTCAAGAAGAGATTGATTTTCTTTGTTCACATGAGGTAAATTTGTCTCCTTTGCTTGAATCTCTTTCATATAGCTCTATTGGTGATTTTCTAGAATCACCAATCAATGATAACATGGGTTAAATCAATAACATTGAGTCCATACCCATTCATTACATTGATCTAGCTAATTTAGTGGATAAAATTCTATTCATAAGGAACTAATTCTTTCAAGAAATCTGAACAAAGAAACTGAGTTCAATATAAAGTCTCATCCTTTATTGGAAAGTGATAACCAATATGATATTGAATTTAAGGTCTTACCTTCATCACTCGAGTATGCATTATTAGGGGGAAATCAAGCCTTTCCTATTGTCATTTCTTCCTCTCTTGAAGCCAATCAAGAGATGATGCTTATGGATGTCCTAAGAAAGCATAAGAAAACAATTGGATGGACCCTTTATAATATTCCTGGGATTATCCCACTCATTGTAACTCATATTATTGTTCTTAAATATGAATCCAAACCATGTCATCAACCTCAGTGGAGACTCAATCCAAATATTATAGATTTGGTAAGGAAAGATCTTCTTAAGTTATTGAAAGTGCGTATCATCTACCCCATAGATGAGAGTGAGTGGGTAAGTCCAATTCAAGTTTTCCCAAATAAAGATATAATTACTATGATAACCAGTGAGGATGGTGACCTTCTTCCCAAAAGGGTCAGTAATGGATGGAGAGTTTTTATTCAATATAGGAAGCTCACCTCTTGTACCAAGAAAGACTATTTCCCTTTCCCTTTATTGATCAAGTCCTCGAGCGAGTGGAAGGTCATCAATTATATTGCTTCCTAGATGGATTCTCAGGGTATAATCCAAACTAGGTCTCCTTATAGGATCAAGGTAAAACAACCTTCACTTTTCTATTTGGTACTTTTTCCTTCAAGTGCATGCCCTTTGGGTTATGTAATGCCCCGGTACCTTCCAACAGTGCATGATGGGAATCTTCTCAGACATGGTGGGGGATTGTTTAGAGGTCTTCATGGATGACTTCTCCATATTTGGGGATACTTTTGAGGGATTCCTTATGAATTTTGAAAGGGTTTTTTCAAGATACAAGGATAATAATCTCATCCTAAATTGGGGAAAATGTCTTTTCATGGTAAAGGAAGGAGTTTTTCTAGGACATATGGTATCTGGTAGGGGGATTGAATTTGATAAATCCAAGTTTGACATAATTTTTCACCTTAAATAACACAAAATTGTTAAGGAAGTGAGGTCCTTCTTATGACATACTGGTTTCTATAGAAGTTTCATTAGGAATTTCAGCTCTATTTATCGACCACTTTGTGCTCTATTAGTGAAAGATTCTCTATTTTTATGGACAGAAAGCTGTGAATAATCATTCTCTACACTCAATTCATCTCTTATCTCTCCACCTATCATGAAATATCTAAATTGGAGACTTCGTTTTGAGATCATGTGTAATGTGAGTGACTTCGTTGTAGGAGCAGTCTTAGGACAATGGTGTGAGAAAACTCCACGTGTCCTTGCTTATGAAAGAAAATATTTAAATGATGCACAAATAAACTACACCGCCACTGAGAAAGTGTTTCTTGATATTTTATTTTCATTAGAGAAATTCAGGTCATATCTCCATCATTTTCTTCACTAACCATTCATCCCTGAAATACCTTTTCCAAAAACAATATTCCCATGCTAGATTGATTAGGTGGGTCCTTCTATTACAAGAATTTTACCTCAAAATCAAGGATAAACGGGGTGTTGAAAATGTTGTATCTGGTCATCTCTCTAGGATGGAATTAAAAGACAACTCAGATCACCTTTCTATGTTTGATTCATTTCCCGATTATCACCTCTATTCAGTGAGTGTTTTCCCATGGTATGCCAACATAGCCAAATTCTTAGTTATAGGAGTCATTCCAAAATTCTTAGGGACTCAAGCTTGAAGGAAATTATTTTCTGATGTTAGGAACTATGTGTTTGACGATCCATACCTCTATAAGTTCTGACCAGACCAAGTCATTAGGAGGTGTGTCCCAGAATCTAAACAAGAGTCCATTCTTAAATTCTATCATAATGAGTCCTATGGAGGTCAATTTTCCTCTAAAAAAACTTCTACTAAGGTTCTTCAGTGGGGTCTCTTCTATACCACCCTTTTAAGGGACTCCTACACATCTTTTCAAAGCTATCCTAGGTGTCAAAAAGTAGGTTTCATCACAAAAAGGAATCAAATGCCACTCACTCCCATCTTAGTGATTGAAATATTTGACTTCTGGGGAATCGATATCATGGGTCCCTTCCCAAACTCTAGGGGATCTTTTTACATCCTTTTATCTTTCTATTATGTATCCAAATGGGTTGAGTCCATTCCTAAAAAAATCAATGATCATAAAACTATGATTAGATTTCTCAAGGAAAACATCCTCTCTAGATTTGTAGTTCCTAGGGCTATCATTAGTGATCGTGGAACTAATTTTTGCAATCGTCCATTCTCAACACTCATGGAAAAGTATTCAATTTCTCACAAAGTGTACACTTATTACCACCCATCGACCAATGGTCAAGCTGAGTTAACTAATTGATAAATCAAATAAATTCTTGAGAAAACGGTTAATCCATCTAGGAAGGATTGGTTGAGCAAACTCTTAGATGCTCTTTTGTTATATAGAACCACATATAAAACCATTTTAGGAATGTCCCCATATAGGTTGGTTTATGGAAAATCATTCCATTTTCCAGTGGAGATTGAACATAAGGATTTTTGGGCAATTAAGAAAATGAATTATGACCTCTCACTGGTTGGAAGAAAAAGGTCATTAGATCTCAATGAACTTGAGGAAATTAGGATGGAGGCTTATGAAAATTCAAGGATAAATAAATCTAGAGTTCAAGACTACTAATCTCGAAATATTAAAACCAAACACATTGTACCGGGTAAACCTATTCTTTTGTATAGATCTAAACTTCATTTTCACCCAGGAAAGTTGAGGTCTAGATGGTCAGGTCCAAACATTGTGTATAAGGTGTACCCCCATGGGGCTGTAGAAATTCATGAGCCCACTAATGGTAAAACCATTAAAATTAATGGACATAGAGTTAAACCATTCATTGAACCATTCCAAAAACATGAAGTTAATGGATACTTGTGTGAACCAAACATATATGAGGAAAATACTTAAACAATTTGGGGTCTAAGTCGAGCTAGAAATGTTAAACAAAAGTGTTGCATGGGAGGAAACCCGTGGTTTTCATGCTTCCAATTTTTTGAATCATATTTATTTTTAAAATAGGATTAATGAATCATTTTTATATTTAAAAAAAATAGACCATTGACCTATTCTTCTATTATGAGTATGGATGGGTATGAAAGGGTAGCGCCATATTCATCTGTGTCACGTGGTGTGATCCTTGAGTAATACCTTACCCAGAAATTTAAAAAAAAGACAATGTATCATAAGTTAATTTTATTTTTATGTGTTTCTAGGTTAATATAAAAATTCAAAAAAAATAAAAATAAAGTATTAAAAGGACATATCGTAGGTTGTGGGGAAAACCCTGTCACAACCGGTGAAGCTGCGGGGACTCGAACCTAGGATCGAAGGGAGATAAGGGCGCGCGCTTACCACTGACCTACAAATTATAGTGCTTTCTTATTCTATAATTTTTGTATATATAATTTTTTTATATGAAAATATATATATATATATATATATATATATTGTTTTTTTTCTTTTTTCCACTAGGGAACTCTGCAAGTGACATGGATATCAAAGGAATAAATTGGAGAAGTAAGAACTTCAACTTCAACCACCAGGTGACTTTTTTCCATATTTATTATTTCAAATTCCTTTTATAACTCCTCTACCACTACCCCCTTATAAATTTTATTTTCTTTAAACACTGGGTACAGTGTTATTCTAAGTTGGGGGTGAAAAGAAAGAAAAAATAATTTGTATGCATAAAAAATGTGTGGAAAGAAATTTTTCTTTAACCTTGAATATGATAATACAGATTAAACACTTTGAAACTGAATATAAAATAATTTAGCATGCCCTAATTCTTATTTTAATTCATGTATAATTTCATGAGCATAGATTTTGGAAAGTTTGGCTGTCTAATGTAAAATTTCATCGTTTATATTTTCATCCAAATAAAAAAATATCACAAAACACATCCTTTGGATAGTGGGGTATTATTTTGAGTTCATGGGGTCCCCCAAATAAATATCATAGGTTTGGTGATCATTGTAGTTTTAATATGAGTATTCAATAAAAAAATAAAAAATAATAATAAATTTGTGCGTAGAGCAATGAAATGACCTAATGCGTGTCTTTCGGCACTTGGGGATCATGACTCCATAGTTTTCTAGCCCATAGTTAGTAATTTTATCTCTATTTATGATAATTTGACTTTTTTTTTGATTGAGTTAACTCAATATGATTCCCGAGTATGTGGGATTCACTTGGTGCCCTAAGGTCTTTGAGCCTGGGAGTCATCAGCAAAGTCTCGCTACATGGGTCAACTCTATTGAGTGCAATTTCAATTACCATGGAAAAATTGAAAATATATATATATATAAAATAAAAAAATTGAATAATAATCTTAATATTGAAATGTGAGTCCACCTAGTGCTTCCATCATTTCCCCCTTGAATAAAAATGAACTCCCATGTCTATTGTGATACACAACACATCTTCATGCTTAATTGATATTGGATGAAATATGGCAATGAAATTGAACAAAAGAATGGTCTTGGGATTGGTATATTCTTATAAAACTATCTTGTATTAAAATATTTTTATGGGTTTCATATTTTTTTGATATAATTGTTTTTGGTGATCATTTTTTATTAAAATATTTTTGGAAAAGGGAATTCAAATTTCGCATTTTTGAGATATATTTTGCTCAGAACTAGAAAAACTCAAGTTGGTGGTGTGATTAGACAATTAATGAGGATAATATTCATTTTTAATATATATAATATCCATGTACTTTATTATTCATAAACACCATTTTAGTTCATTTTACATTTTGAACATTATTTCATATTATAGTTGTAATTCCTTCTTAAAATGCACTATTACATGGTATATTTTTTAACATCATTTAAAGTACCAAATGATCTTGATTTTATTTTAATATTTAATTTTCAAGTTTCTAATTACATTGTTAACAATTCATAATTTTTGAGTACTTGAAGATTCATATTGGAAGACCACCAAAGTTGGCTTTGAAGAAACAACATTATGGGTGAAGTAAACTAGACATAATCCCAATAAAACTACTGTAGATGCCAATATCCAGGAAAAATATTTCTGAAAATTGAACTTAAGATAGATGAAATCTTGGGGAACATTTCATTAAATAGTGGACAAAGATAATTCTGATGTTTTAATGGATTTTCAGGCAGTCCAAGTTGGAGATAAAATTATGGGCCAGATTCTGCGGCCCAGCAAAACATCCTACCATTTCGATAATATCTCTCAAAAAAATCTATTTGGTATGAAATTTTACATGAGGTTAGAATAAATTAGGAGCTCCATTTTCTTTTTCTATGTTCCACTCTAATTCGGCCATATAGAAGTTCATTTATATGCCTCTGTTTGGTGGATGAAACCTGGCTGCCACTTCGGGTCAAGGATAAAGAAGTCCACTCTACCTTACTTTCCACCACCCTAGCCCTACCATACTCAAGTGGGATCCTTTGTACTGTTGTTAGATCGACCCAAAACTCTTTAAATGACTATTTAAGGCAGTTGTGGTGGGAGAGTTTATCATTTTTTTTTCTTTGTTCAATTGTAATGTTATGCTGCAATTTTGTTGCCTTGAGTTTTTCTTTCTCATGTAAGTTGTTCAATTAACCTTAGTTTCTTAATAAAATTTATTCTTATACTCTTATTTTGTTCTTCTTAATATCACTTTGATAACTTTGGTTCAAGGTGTGAATTTATTCACACCAAACCTTGTAAAATTATCACACAACGGTGGAGTGATTGTTATTTCATTGTTTTTTTTACTTCTCCAATTCCTCCATCATGAGTCTACTTTATGCTTCCATTGAAACCATATAATCAATGAAGGGATAACCCACTTATTGATTGATCTAATGGAGTATCAAGGGGATGTATTGAATGTTATTTATCACTCCATTAATTTCTAATCACTTATTTTAATTGAGAATTTTTTTTTGAAGATCTTTAAACTCCATCGTCCTTGTTAAATTTAAGGGTATAAACTTCAAGTGCTAATACGAACCTTTACCTTGAAGTGCTCAAAACTTTGATCCTTAAAGTTTATAGGTGATTAGTATTAAAGTTTTTAGGTATTAAACTATTAAGTGGTGATGTTGTTTTATCTTCTTAAATGAACTCATCTCAAATATAATAAATTGAAATAGTTGAAAAAGGAATGCATCTAATCCACCCCAAGTGATAACCTATGATAAACTCATTATTTTAAATTGAATTAACTTAAGTATCTTAGATTTCACTTAAACCCATCTAATATCAACCCAATTTGTCCACTTCATATCCAAAAACAATCCATATAATGTACTTTTCTGTAGGATACTTCTTAGGTCTCTGAGGATTCAATAACCCAAGCTAAAATACAAGCGATTGCTTAACCCTAAAAACTTGGGTAAATTTGGGTGAGATAACTTCACTTGACTGTAGAGGTATGATTCAAATATTATTCTGGATATTGATAGAAAAATAAACTGCTTTTAATCATGATTAACACCAAGGTATTAGAGGGAATTTTCCTCCTGTGAATTCAAAAGTTATGATAAACTCGTTCGATGTACTGAGAGGGTAGAGATGGAGTTTTCTGGTGATCATGTGCACTTTGAAAACATAGAGAAGAAGAGGTCCAGATGGAAAATGATGCGTAATAATCAATCAAATAAATATGATGGTAAGAAATTCTAGTTTTTAGTTTGTGAAAAGTTTGGTAAAAAGCACCCTGGGGAATGCCTTACCAAAAACTATGAAGTGTTTTTGATGTGGTAAGTTTGGACATATGGCTTGAGATTTTAATGAAAATGATCCTAAGACTAATCCTGATAAGAAAACTGTTAAGTGTTTTAAATGTGGAAAGATGGGTCATTATGCAAATGTCTGCCCAAAGAGAGATCTGAATGACGCAAAGAAGATAGACTATAAGTAGAAAGGTTTAGTGAGATCCTTTGTGACTACATTAGCAGATTTCAGATAATCCAATGAAGTTGTATCAGGTACCTTGTTTGTTTTCTCAGATTTTTCTAAAGTTTTGTTTGATATGAGGTCTACACATTCCTTTATTTTTGCGGAATTTTCTGGTAAATTGGAAATACCACCTCAACAAATGAGACCGAAACTTATTTTTAAAACACCAGGGGGAAATATTATAGAAAAGAGGAATTATAAGAATCTTTATATTATGGTCTATGGAAAGACTTTACCTGCAAATATTGTTGTTTTTGCCTTAGTAGATTTTAATTTCATTTTAGGAATGGATTGGATTTCTATTTATTAGGATAAGATTGATTGTAGAGCTAAATAAGTTGTTTTTAGAAAGAGTTTCGGTTTGTATACAAGAACGAACCCATACAATTGATAACATATCAGGAAGCTGAGAAATTGTTGAAATATGGAAATGAAAGTTATCTTTCTCATATTGTTGAAAATAAGGGAACTGTTCAGATTAATGGTGTGCCAATGTTAAATGAATACCTTTATGTTTTTTCTGATGAGTTACTTGGTGTCATACCTGATCAAGAAGTAAAATTCACAATTGACTTAGTTCCTGATGCTAAGACAATTTCAAAACCCCCTTATCGAATAGCTCAAATGGAACTTTTAGAGTTGAAAAATTAGTTTCAGGATTTTATTAATAAAGGCTTCATTCATCCTATTACTTCACCATGGGGTGATCCTATTTTTTCATTAAAAAATATGGTTACATGAGACTTTTCATTGATTATAGAGCCTTGAATAACATCACTATTAAAAACAAGTATCATTTTCCTCACATCGATGACTTATTTGATCAGCTCTAGGGATCTCAGTACTTTTCCAAGATCGACTTGAGATCTGAATACCATCAGCTGAAGGTGAAGGAGGATAACATCCCAAAATATATTTTCATACTAGATATAGGCATTATGAGTTTTTTTATGCCATTTGGTTTAAATAATGCACCTACCATATTCATGGATCTTATGAATAGACTATTTCATGAGTCCTTGGATAAGTTTGTGATTGTGTTTATTGATGAAATTTTTGTGTTTTATAAAAGTAAAGAGGAGTTTGAAAAACTTCTAACGGTTGTTTTGAAAATATTAATGATAATGAAACTATATGGAAAATTTAAAAAGTGTGATTTTTGGTTGTAACAGATTTATTTTCTTGGGAACATTGTAAATAAGGATTGAATAATATTTGATCCATCTGAAACAAAAGCGGTTGATGAATGGCCAAGAATAATAAAAGTTATAGAGATTTTCAGTTTTATTGGATTAGCATGTTATTACCAATAATTTGTTAAAAACTTTACACGGTTATCTATCCTACTAACTAAGTTAACATAAAAAGGGGTTAAATTTATTTTGGACAGAATAATGTGATGTTTGTTTTTAGGAACTAAAGAAGAGATTGGTGAATGCTCTATTTTTGGTCTTGCCTTCCTAAAATGGTGATTTTTTCATCTACAGAGATGCTTCATTGAAGGGACTTGGTTTTTTTGATGCAAAATGATCAGGTAATTTCTTATGCTTCAATACAACTAAAACATCATGAGTTAAATTATACCACACATGATTTGGAATTGGTAGTTGTGATTTTTTCTTTGAAAATTTGGAGGCATCATTTATACAGATCCAAATGTCAAATATATACTGACCATAAAATTATGAAGTATATATTCACTCAGAAGGAATTAAACATGAGGCAGAGAAGATGGATTGAACTGATAAAGGATTATGATTTCATGATCAATTACCATCCAGGAAAAGCAAACAAAGTGGAGGATTCCTTGAGTCAAAAACATCATGAATCGTTAACCATGTTACGTTTGGAACATGATCTCTTGATTAATTATTTGATGAATTTTTGATTAGAAGTTGTTGGTGTAGGAAATACCTTTATTGTGTTTCAGGTTTCAGTGCAGTCATCATTATCAAACATAATTAAGCAAGTGCATAAGGAAGATTGTGAGCTATAGAAAAAAGTATAATTGGTTAAAATGGGTAAGTTTCCAGAATTTAACCTTTATAAAGATTGTGTTTTAAAATTTGTTAAAGGGTTGAATATTCCTTGTGATTCCCAATTGAAGAAAGAATTTTTGTGTAAAGCTCATAGTTCTCCATTTTCAATTCATCCTGGTAGTACTAAGATGTATAGAGACCTTCAGGAGTATTACTAGTGGGATGGCATAAAAAGGGATATTGCTGATTTTACCATGAAATGTTTGACATTTCAATAGTTTAAAGCATAGTGGTAGTTACAAAATGGGATGCTTCATCCTATTCCATTTCTAGAGTGTAAATGGGAGAATGTATCCATGGACTTTGTGGTGGGACTACCAAAGACTTCTCTAGGTAACAATGCAATTTGGTTTATTGCTAATCGAATGAATAAATTTTCACATTTTATTTCTATTTGAGATACAATATATTTGGATCAACTTTCTTGATTGTACATCAAAGATATTTTCAGGTTAAATGGAGTTCCACTTTCCATTATATCAGATCAAGATCCCAGGTTCACTTATAACTTTTGGAAGGGCCTCTAAAAGTCGTTGGGCGTAGAATTAAATTTCAGTATAGTTTTTCATCCTCAATATAATGGGTAGTCAGAATGAACGATTCATACATTGGAGGATATACTTAGAGATTGTTAAATGGACTACCAGGGAAGTTGGGATCAACATATTTCTTTAGTTGAGTTTTCTTATAATAACAGTTTTCATTCCAGTATAAAGATGGCATCTTTTGAGGCATTGTATGGGAAGAAGTGTAGAACTCTATATTTTGGGGATGAATTCAGAGAAAAGAAGTTAATGAGACTATAATTAGTAGAGGAAGTGGATGAGAAAGTAAAGATGATCCAGTAACACATGAGGATAGCTCATAGTAGGTAGAACAGTTATGCAGACAATAGGAGGAAAGACTTTTCTTTTGAGGTAGGTGGTCATTTTTTTATTATAATCTCACCACGGAAAAGTGTTATGTGTTTTGGTAAGAAAGGAAGGCTAAGTCCACAATTCATTGGACCTTATGAAATCCTAGAGAAAGTTGGACTAGTCACCTACCGAGTAGATTTGCATCTGATTTTATCTCAGGTACATAATTTTTTTCATGTTTCAATGTTGAGGAAGTATGTGACAGATTCATCTCATGTTTTGAGCCCAAAAGTAGTTCAGCTGGAAGAGAACCTTTCTTATGAAGATAAACTTGTTCAGATTCTTGATCAAAGAGAATAAGTATTAAGGAATAAGTTAATCCACTAGGTAAAGGTTTTTTGGAGAAACCATATGGTTGAAGAAGCAACATAGGAATTTGAAAATACTATGAGGAAAAGGTACCCTTACTTGTTTAATAAGTAAATAAAATTGTGAGGATGCAATTTTTAAAAGGTGGGGATAATGTAACACCCCAAGTTTTTAAAAAATAAATTTAAATGCATGAAAGTTTGTTTTAATTAGATATTTATAACTATCCTTTAAACATAATTTGGCCACTTTTATGATTTAAATTTCAAAAAAATGGTCATCTATGGTTGTGATCAGTATGTTGGTTGGAGTCTGATAAAACCAACTTGTTTTTTGGGTGAATAGTAACATACCCTTATGAATAGTAATACAAATAGTAATATTACCCTTATAAATATTAAATCATATTATTATTTTATTTTTTTAAGGATATAAGATAATAATATGTTGATTAATTTTTCAAGGTGTTAAAAAATGAGTTATAGATTTAAAATTTTTATTTTTGATTAAATTATGATTTTATTTAGAAATTAAATTAATAATATTTATAAAATTATTTTCAAAAAATGGGGTTCATTTTTTAATTCTACATGTCAAAAAATGGTTAGGGTTAATTTTTGATATTTTTCTAAAATACATGAATTTTTCGTGAATAGAAAAAATGCAGTTTTGAGTTTTTGGTATGTTTAATGACATCATAATGATATAATAATTAATATAAAATTATGTTAGACTTTTGTATAGTAAAATATGACATGATTTTTCCCAATTTTATAATACCATGGGAAAATACCATGGCCCAGGCCATGGTTTTGCAAAAAAACACTAATGAGGTGTCCTTTGAAATTAATAAAAAACTCCCTCTCGTTTACTATAAATACCCACTCATTACTTAATTTTATTACATTAAAAACTCATCATACTATAATATATGGTATTTTAACCTCCCTATGAGTCCTCAAAAGGTGTTATCAATCCCCCAAGGTCCCAATCTTCAAGTTTTAGGAGATACTCTACAAGGTAAGGGAATCCACCACCCTTCTCTTTTTCAAGCTTTCATTTTATGTTATTATTTTAAATTTCAGTTGCCTTATATTGGGATATTTCATTCCATATTACCCTTACTATCCATATTATGTAATAATTATGAGATACGCCTTTCTTCTCATCAAAATATTTTATGAAATTTTAAGTGATGTTGTTTGGCTGCCGAATTTTTGTAAGGGATTTCTCAACTTTCTCTTTCTCCAATGGCCCTAAGGCCTTCGTTTTTTATTGATTTTTGATAATACACATTTCAAGGGGTGAGTTAGAACCCTTACAAGTCCTTTAGGTGTAATTATTACATGGCTCATAGGCCTTAGAGGAATTTCAAAGCCCGTAGGCTTCAAACATTGCATACAACCCATACTAACTACTTGGAACTGCTCCTCCCTAGCATCTTCATCATGAAATCAACTCTCCACCTTTTTGTGGCTGTTCTACTAGGCTTTCCCATGCATGAACAGGTTTGTCCCGATGGAAAGTTCCATACCCTCTCATTCTTAAGATCGAAGAATCGACAAAATGACCTAAACAAATATCAATAATGTTTTAAATTATGAATCATCCTCATGTAAGAATTGAAAATTATAAATGGTATAATTTATGGTTATTTAAATATTTAAATACCATTCTATTCCAATTATAGAGTTTTACTTCCAATAAACAAGAATATTCATCATGAACTGATCATGGAAATCATGTAAAGAACGTATCCAAAATAATGGAAGGAACAAAATACTAACAATTAAAGGGATAAATGATGTAATTAAATGATCATATAAGGTATTATAAACATGAATATGTTTTTTTAAGATATTAATAACACTATTTTAACCATTATACAGGAGGTTAAACGAGTTTGAAGTAAGACAAACCCAAGGTAAGGGAATTCATAACTCGATTTCCATTCTTTGGGTTAACATTCTACCTCCTCCTCAAACGGCCCAAAGCCCTTCAAATTTTTTATTATATGAAAAATCCCCCTTTTAAGGGATGAAGGGGGTGAAAACCCAAAGACATCATGGACATAGGACAATACACTCGAAGGATAGAAAGAATAAAAAACCATAAAGTTAACATTCTACCTCATTATTTATGTGGTATTAAAAAATTTTGTGAAATGAATTTTGTTTATATTATGTTTAATTATGTTTATTTTCAGTGTATATACATATTCCATCCACTCTATTAAGTCTCACTTCAATTATATGATATTTATAAGGGACTTTCCTTTTAAAAACCTCTTTTAAAATTTTTTTTTACAAAATTCAAAAGAAATGTTTTTATGAAATTATTCATGTTGTATGATTATGTTATGGTTCTTGGAAATTATTTATGATTAAGGGTTGGACCTATATATCCCTCGAATTCATTAGGTATGTGTAATTTGGAGTTTGGATGTATGGTTAATCCAAGTGTAATTTCGATGGTTACACAAATTTTAAGGTAGTTGTGAGGGTTACAAATTATAAGGTAGTCGATAGGGTTACATGATTATGTAATTAATTCCCCAAGATACCTTTATGGTTCTATTTATGTTCTATATGTTTTTTTTAAATCTCATGGAAATATCAAGTTTCACAAAGTAAGTTTATATGGGTACAAGTATGTCATTTTTTTAAATGATTTCACACGTTACAAGTATCCATGGACTAATGTTTTCTTTCCTTGTTTTTATATCCCTTACTGATATTTTTGTGATCATCCCAATTTTTTAAATGATTTTCATAGGTTATAAGTATGTGTAAGATAAATAAGGAATCCAAGTTAAATTTTATGAATATTTTTCAAAGAAAACATGTTTTATTTAAAAAAAATTATATTTTGGAAGATATGGATATTATTTTTGTGGTATTTACTCCATATGAATGTGGAATGTTATGTATGTATTATATCCCAATTCTATAAAACTCTAAACTTGAAAATATCCTCAATTTAAAAGGAAATTATTTATTGACTAAAATTTAAGTTTATGTAATGTAATAAGGTCGGGTCCTTATACTACATGTTCCAATTTATGAGGAATATATTCATAAGGTTGACCAAGTTATTGGAACATTCATCGCATGGTCTTCACATCTTGAAAAAAACATTTTGATAAGGAGATATTCATTTCTAATTTATTTTTCATGCTAAAATTTTAACAATTAATGAAAAAAGTTCTAAACCGATGAATGTTATTACATGCGTACAAAGTGAAGGGGGTGAAATGAAAGGTCAACTCAAAACCATCTAAAGGATAAACCAAACAATCGAAAAGATCTTTTGAAGGCACCTTTACCCTACCCATTGAATATCCACATCTACTAACATTGAAGGTCCATGCGGATGCAAAGTTACAAAGTGGTAGTAATCACATATTTTATTTTTAAGAAAAAATGTATGGAGAGGAAGTTACTGATTACATTTATTCTGATAATGTATATGAAATCCTTAACTATGAATGTCTTGGAGCCTTAGTTTTAAATTTTTACATGATGTATGTTTTCATGATTTAATTTTACAAGAGTCGATATACTATGTTAATTATGAATACATACATTTCATATATTTTTTCAGGCATATATATCAATACAAATTGAATGGATTTGCCGATGAAAACAAATTGGACTTGTTAGTCCTCAAGTCACCTCTACAGACCAAAAAAATATATAATCCGAACAAATGGATTAAATAGTAGAAAACCTATCCAAATCGTGTGAAATAAAACTTGGGGGTGATATACTCTTCTTAATACCAATGATGTAGGGGTAAAACACTACAATTTAATCATATCAAATATATTTTCATTTCTTTCATTACTTATTCCTTTTTTTGTTTTTAGAAAACATTGTATACTCATTTTGGTCAATTTTGATACTCCAGATATTTATTTATTGGATTCACCGCATGGATTGCCAACAAAATGACCACGCATGATGGAGTTTTTCAATTTTTAATACACTACATCAAACATTTTAGAACTAAACATCAAGTTATATAATTTATATTATGTTTTAATGAGGATTCTGTTATTATAGGGTGGTGTGAAAATATCATTTAAATTATGAAGTTAAAACAAGCATTGCACATAAGGACCCTGATAATTTTTAAAATTGGATAAGTAACAGGGTATATATAATAATATTTCATTATCCAAACACATATCAAAAAAAAATTATTTTCCTCAATATTTATTCAGTGTTTGAAGTAAAAAAAATTCAAAAGATTATGGTTATTATGTTTGTAAATTTATGAGATAGATCATATTCCATCAAAAAACACACATCCCTAAAGAGGTATTTTCAAAGTTAATTACTACTTCATTTAAAATATTTATTAATCCTTTGTGTATTTATATTTTATAGTACTACTTTTACTGTCAAAAAATCATATTCAAATGATGATATATATTTTCTTAGAAATGAATGGGCATCAACTTGATCACGGAATGTACACAAATAGAATGAATATGTGACTTCCATAGAAGTAATAGATTTTTTCATGTTTATGTTTAATTTATTTATTTTTAGTATTACTCGCATAATAATTTTTTTCTTATACAGGTGTATTCCTTGCCAGTTAGGATTTTTTTGAGACTTTTGGATGTGTAGGAATCAACATCACCTTAATCCAACACACAGCGTGATTGGTATGACTCCAGATTCTTCTTTTTATTTAAAATTGTCATTAATTTTAGTATAACATACAAATCGCATACTCAAAACCAAAAAAACATTCAAATTTTTTTATACTTTAGTACAATGATCCATATGTAATTTAAGATTTTTAGGAATCATTTTAACCTCAATCTGACACATGGTGTGACCAGTATGACTCAAAGTGTCCATTATCAATTTAAAATCGAAATTTTACTTCAAAATGTGTCACTCACTAAAAACCAAGAAAACGTGATCATATTTTCTTAATAATTTAGGACATGAATTAATAAATCATTTATGAAATGTATGAATTAGTCTCATGTTAAACTGATACACTATGTGACCAGTATGATTCAAAGTGTGTGTTTCTGGTTTAAAATGAAATTTTAGTAAAAAAGAAAAGTTATGTATTGAAAATCAATCAAAAATATTAAGATTATTTTTATACTTTAATAAAATTATCCATGATTCATTTGGGATGTGTATTAATTAGTATCACCTCAATCTGACACGCAGTTTGACCGGTATGACTCCAAGTGCATCTTTTTATTTAAAATTGACATCAATTTTAGTAAAAATGAACAAATGATGTACTGAAAAATGATAAAACACATTCATATTGTTTTTATACTTTAATTAAATGATACATGATTCATTTTTGACATTTAGGAATTATTTTCACCTCAATACGAGGCACATTGTAACCGTTATGTCTCTAAGTGAATCTTTTTTATTTAAAATTAATATCAATTTTAGTAAAAATGACTATTAACTTACTCTAAACTGAGAAAACGCATTCATATTGTTTTGATACTATAGTACAATGATCCATGATTCATTTGAGACATGTAGGAATCACACATACCTCAATCTAATGCATGGTGTAACCAGTATGACTACAAGAATGTCTTTCTATTTAAAATTGACATCAATTTTAGTAAAAAGGAACAAGTGACGTACTAAAAACTAAGAAAACACGTTCATGTTATTTTGATAATTTAGGGAAACAATACATGAGTCATTTTTGATGTGTATGAATCATATTCATCTCAATACGAGGCACAATGTGACTGGTATGACTCCAAGTGTGTCTTTTTTAATTAAAATTTACATCAATTTTAGTAAAAAGGACAACTGAACTGCTCAAAACCAAGAAAACACATTAATACTATTTTGATACTTTAGTAAAATGATCCATGAGTCATTTTAGATGTGTAGGAATCATTCTCACCTCAATCTGATTCATGGTGTAACCGGTATGACTACAAGTGCATCTTTTTATTTAAAATTAACATTAATTTTAGAAAAAAGAGGAAATGTCATACTGAAAACCAAGAAAAAACATTTGGATTGTTTTTATGTTGTATTAAAATGATCCATGAGTTATTTGGGATGTGTATGAATCAAATTCATCTCAATACGAGACATGGTGCGACTGGTATGACTCCAAGTGTATATTTTTATTTAAAATTGACATCATTTTTAGTAAAAAGGAACAAGTGACATATTGAAAACTAATAAAACATATTCATATTGTTTTGATACTTTAGTTAAATGATCCATGAGTCATTTTGAATGTGTAGGAATCATCCTAACCTCAATCTGAGGCATGGTGTGATCAGTATGACTCCAAGTACATCTTTTTTATTTAAAATTTACATCAATTTTGGTAAAAAGGACAACTGACCTACTCAAAACTATGAAAAAACATTCGTATTGTTTTGATACTTTAGGAAAATTGTACATGAGTCATTTTAGATGTGTAGGAATCATATTCACCTCAATATGATGCATGGTGAAACCAGTATGACTACAAGTGTGTCTTTTTATTTAAAATTGACATCAATTTTAACAAATGGAAGAAGTGTCGTATTGAAAACTGAAAAAATGCATTCAGATAGTTTCAATAATTTAGGAAAACAATAAATGAGTTATTTGGGATGTGTAGGAATTATTATCACCTCAATCCAAGGAATGGTGTGACCGGTATAACTCTAAGTGCTTCTTTTTATTTAAAATTGACATCATTTTTTGTAAAAAGGAAAAAGCGGCGTACTGAAAACTGAGAAAATGTATTCTGATTATTTTGAAACTTTAGGAAAATAGTACATGAGTTATTTTGGATATTTAGGAATCACCCGCACCTCAATCCAATACACGGTGTGACTGGTTTGACTCAAAGTTCCCATTATCAGTATAAAAATGAAATTTTAGTTCAAAACATGTGTCACTCACTAAAAACCAAGAAAATGAACTATGATTGTCTTGATAATTTAGGATAGAAATTCCTAAGTCATTTGTGACATGTAGGAAGTAGGATCATTTCAAACCAATACACTATGTGACTCGTATGACTCAAAGTGGGTGTTTCCAATTTGAAATGACATTATAGTAGAAAACACAAGTGACATACTAAAAACTGAGAAAATGTATTAATGTTGTTTTGATACTTTTTTAAAATGATCCTTAAGTAATTTTTGAAATTTAGGAATTAGCCACACCTCAATCCCACACACAGTGTGACCGGTATAACTCTAAATGCGTCTTAATTTAAAATTGACATTAATTTCATTAAAAAGAATAAGAGGCATACTCAAAACTGATCAAATGCATTAAAATTGTTTAGATAATTTAGAACAACAATCCATACCTCATTTTTAATGTTATGGAATCAACCTCACCTCAAAAAAACACATGGTGTGACTGATATAACTCAAATTATGTCTTTTTATTTAAATTTGACATTTTTTAATGTATTCATTCATATTAATGTTTAATTCATTTTTTTGTAATATTATTAACATAATATTTGTTTTCTTATATAGGTGGATTCTTTTTCTCAAGTTGAGGTGATTTTTTCGAGAACAGATACTATGGAAGGACCTTTTTGAAAGGGGATCATGGGTGTCAAAGAAAAACATTAATGTTTTAAATTGTTTGTGGATAGTAATTGTAAATTTAATTATACAAAACATTATTAGAAATGTATATAGTAGTGTTTTTTTATATTCATGAGGTAAAATTTATTTCAATTAAATAATATGTTTTGTGTATAGGAGGTTGTGGTGTGTTTTTTTTGTGTACAGGAGGTTGTTGTAGTGTGTTGTTATACAAACAGTACAATGCGTCATATAGGGCCTTTATCAGTGCTATTTCTAGCGCTGATAAAGGGTTACCCTTAATCATCGCTATGATTAAAAATGATTTTTTAGAACTATTAAAATCCTTTTTTCACACTATTAAAGGGAATTTCTGTAGTAGTGTCGGCATGATTATTTTTAGCATTAATTTTTTTTAAATCATATAAACATCATTTTTGTTTGTTTTATTTGGGTTAATGTTTTATATCATTTAAATCTTTATTTGCTCAAATATATTAAATATATTTTACATATATATTTATATATATATATATTGTATGTATATTGCTTTATCTTCACGTAAGCACCTAGTTCAACCATTCTCATAATCTTCGACCCTGAAAAATAGTAGTAAGCCTCTATCTCCACAGTGACAACACCATATTCTGTTTCTCATGATAAAATTCATCATTGCATGACTCACATCATGAAATCTCATTGTATACTCTTTTCCCTCGTAGTAAAACACCACACTAGAATCTGTTTCATGACTGCATATGTAGCCACAGAAGTAGCATCTCTGGTGCACCTCCTTCGATAGTGTGAAACACTAGTAGCAGCATGCTGGACTCCTCATAAACCTGTCCATCAACACATCCTCTATTCAAACTGTTGGGATATTTTTTTTTGTAAATTTTAAAATGAGTTGGATAGATAAAATTGGGATAATAAAGTTTGAAAAAAAAGTGGGATGAGAGTTTGAAAAAAAGGATTTTTCTTTTAGAGACCTAAGTGTTATTATTATAAAAATACTACACTAGTGTGCCTCTAGAGACAAGGAGGGATGGGAAGATGTGGTCACTAAGTGAAATAATAGAGAAGGGGGTGCTAACTTTGTGGTTTTCCAACTTCTGATGAAGGAAAACAAAGCGTAGTGAAGACAGAGACATGCGAGATGATGAGATAATTCTCAAAAATAGTGTGAAAAGAGATCCATGATAGAGAGTCTTGTATCGAAAGTCATATTGGTTTCATAGATCAAGTGGCATGTCCTGATTGTGATGGTTGGTAGTACAATGAAATGGTATGTACATGTTATAAAAATTCCTTCAGGTTTTGAGAGAAAAATACTTCGGGTACGTTGTAAAAATACTTTGGGTGTTGTATAAAATTCCTTTGGGTGATAAAAGGCCTTCAGGTGAATTTTTTTTTTTTTTTTTTTGAAACTAATTCCTTTGTGACATAGATTTCCATGCCAACAACTGGTATTAGAGGAGGTTCATGGTTCTAACCAGAGAAGATCAAAGATTAAGATTTTTAGATGGAGTCACATTGAGGATTTTGTCAGAGATTTGAAAATATGACAATGGTATTGAGTGTGATGAATCATTATAGTGTTGATGTGTATGATTAAATATAAATAGAGATCTGATTAAGGTGGAGTTGATGTGATAGATCTAATCATGGTGGAGTCGGTGACTATAAGGCTAACGATGGTGGCTGAGATGATGATGGAGTATTCAAATTTTAAATCAAGGTAAATATTTTTGGGATATTTTTTATTTTAAAATTTGAAAATAATATGGATAGGTAAGAGTGGAATAAGAAAGTTTGAAAAAACATGGGATGAGAGTTTGAAAAAAAAGGGATTTTTTATTTTTTAAGAGACCCACATGCAATGCTTATGAAAAGGCTTCACTGGTGTGACTCTAGAGATGAGGAGACCTGGAAATATGTAATCATCAGGTGAGAGAACAGGGAAGGGGGTGTCACATTTACAGTTTCCCAACTACCAATGAAGGTAGACAAAGTGAGGTGAAGACAACATTGTGCAACAATGGTGAGGGAATTTTTATGACGGTGAGTGAAGAGATCCATGATAAAGAACCATGTATCGAAAGTTTTCTTGGTTGTGGAGATCAAGCAGTATGTATAAATTTTGATGGTTGATAGTACAATGAAATGGTATTTCCAGGTGATAAAAATTTCATCAGGTGTTGATAGAAAAATATTTTAGTTGCATTGTAAAAATCCTTCAGGTGAGGTGTAAAATTCCTTTTGGTGATAAAAGTACTTTGGGTGAATTTTCTATTTTTTGTGACTTATTTCATTGTGACGTCAAGCTCCACCCTAACACAAGTAGCACCTGTTATTTCAATGTAGTATATTTTCCTCACATAATCACTAGCTTGGTTGATCACCTCCTGATGTTAACATGACATCGCTTCAACACCATCTTCTGCAAGCATGCGATTGTATCATCCTTCCACTAATGGTTGAAAAGAGGTATTTTGAGTAGTGGTAACCTAATCTATTCATGATTGTAGAGAAAACTTCATCTTCTTATTTTGGTGGTATCACTACATAGAAATGGTAGCAGTTTCCTTATAGTGGTAGTACCTTTCATGTTAAAATGGTAGTAGTTCTTCATCTGTTCAATGGTAGCTTTTGGGGGCAGTGTTGAAGTGGGATTCCCAAATAACAGTCAAGATTCGCTAAGGTATTTTATATGGTTACAGAGTTATTATAAAAATCATTTTATTTCAAAAACGTGAATCAATTTAACAAGGTTAATACTCTAATTGGAACAGAAAAGAAAAATAGGAAACAACACCAAGATATAACATGCTTCGGATTGATGCGATCCTATATACATAGCAAGAACACCAACCAGGAAATATTGTGATTAAATAAATATAGACAAGAAAATATAGACTGAATGCAAGAGAGTAAAATACCAGAGAAGCTATCCAAGGAGGTCAGCCTTGCTAAAACAAGTGGCGGTGATGAACTCTAACATGTGGAGTTAGCACTATACACTCCAAGATAGACTCATGTACACACCCAGCATAAAGGATACAACTATGGAAAACGAAAAATAAATCTATTACAGAGCCATATTTCTATACTAAATACTAGTTATGATTGAAGATGTAAATCCACAGCAACCATACTTAATGAAAGGGTTATCCAGATTCAGTTCCCAACTAAAGTTTCCACTGAGTCTCTACCATAAAAGATATACAGTTATCGAAGAATAGAACTCCAGAAACCAAGGAACAAAGAGAAGGGGTCGGCACCAAAACTTTTTTGTCTTCCTCTTTGAGATCTCACCAAAAAGTTTATCTTTATCTCTTAGGGATCCAAAACCAAAGTGAACATACCAGACAAAATCAAAATAATAGAATCACTACATAAATATGAGAGTCTAGCAGGATCCATAATGGCGTGTTAGGAAGCGTCTGGTGGTGAGGCCAGAGGCTACAGGATGAACGCCTCCACCTTGAAGTTTAAATGGTTTAATTTACTAATGGTGTTCTCACAACCTCTATTATTGAACTGGGACAAGGTTCATAATATCTAAACAATGAGAAAATTTAGAATGGTATATAGCTTTATTAAAACTATCAGCTGAATTATCCTTGATGTGTATCTTAGTGACACACACTATCCCAGATTCAATTATGTCCCTAACAAAATGAATTCTAATGTTAATATTCTTTGATCTACCATGGAAAACATATTTTTTAGACATGTGTAATGCATATTGACTATCACAATGTACAAATACACTAGAAGAAGATAAATATAGCTCATGAATAATCCATTTCAACCAAATAGCTTCTCTAATGAATTCGGTTAATGAAATATACTCAGCCTATATGGTGGATTGGTCAACTACCGATTGCATGTTACATTTATAAGAAATTAGACCACCATAATAAAGGGGAAAAAAACCAGTAATTGATTTATGAGTGTTAACATTAGCAGCATATTCAAAATTTAAAAATCCTAAAATGTCATCATCATAACCAGAATTTTTCCAAAATTAATTCATGAACTAGAGGAAATTGAAACATACCTAAGAATCCATTTCAGAGCATGTCAGTGTGCTTTCCTAGGTTTTCCCATAAACTTGATCAGAGTACACACTAAAAATAACATATCTAGTCTAGAAAAAACCATTGTATATATAAGACTCCCAATTATGTTATCATAAGGGATATTTCTCATGAATCAATCTCAGTATCACTTATAGGGGACTGGATCAGGGAAAACTAAAGTGTTGGCCTAGGGGTATGCTAAGTAGTTTAATGTGATTGAACAAGCACCACTTCAAAAATGTTTTAATATAAGAATGATGTTACAAAATTAGAGATCAATTTCTTCTATGTTTTATGATTTCCATTCCTAATATTTCTTTTCCATTTCTCAGATCTTTCATTTTGAAAGTAGAATTCAATTGGGTTTTCATATTGAAAATTAACCTCATTTTCTTACAAATAACTAGCATGTCATCAACATATAAAATCAAGTAAATAATATCATGATTAACATGCTTGTAATAAACACATGAATAAAATTTGATTATAATGAAATCATTTTCAATCATAAAATAATCAAAATGTAGGTACAATTATCTTGAAGATTGTTTCAAACCATAAAAATACTTTTGTAAAAGGAAAAATTGATTCATTTTGAAATTATTTGAGAAACCTTTAGGTGGTATCATATAAATGGTTTCATCTAATTTTACATGCAAAAGGAAAGTTTTAACATACAACTGTTTTATATGCAAATAATTATTAGTAGAAAAAGCAGTCATAACATGAATGGATAAATTCTTAACAACAGGAGAAAAACTCTCAACATAGTTGACCCTTTCACATTGAAGGTATCCCTTAGTGACTAATCTGGATTTATATTTGATTTTCAATTCCCAAGTTTATTCCTATTTCTTCTTAAAGATCCATATAAAACCTATCACCTTTTCATTTAAGGGTTTGGTTATCATATTCTAGGTCTTATTCTTAAGAAGGTAATTAATCTCATCATTCATGAAATCCAACCACTGTTGGCATTATTTAGACATTAAGAATTGTTTAAAAGTTTATGGTCTATCTTATACATGTCTTGAGTGACATTAAAGGTATAAATAGCTATATTTTCATGTATAAACCTATAAGGGAATCTAATAATACTACTATCTTAGTCTCGGGTTAACTAGTACCCCCTAAGGTTTCCCTCCTCTGCTTTGATTTTAGAACCAGAATCGGATTCTGATTCACCTTCAGATTGTAGGGGGGTGAAAATAAGGGGAAGGCTCGAGTTCCATAGAAACTTGAGGGTTAGAACTAACTTCAACACCCAAGGGTTGGGTTGTACTGACCTATCTAGATTCAAAATTATTCCTTCTTGAAATACGTTACTCTTGAAACACAACATCATGACTGATAATTAATCCTTGATATCCTAGTTTTTCAACCCACAATTTTTAACCCTTAACACCCACTGGATAACCAAAAAAGATTCACTCGATAGCCCTAGGTTCCAACTTATCATTATTATAATGTTCATAATTTTTGGATACAAACACTCTAAGGTTATCAATAATAGGTTTATTTTCTATCCAAAGTTCTAATGGTGTTTTAAAGATATTAGGAGAGGATGGGAATCTGTTGATTAGGTGTACTGTTATAGTACTAGCCTCAGCCCAAAAGGACTTGGGAAGGGAGGAATAGGATGTAATACACCTAACTCTTTCTAGGATATTCATATTTATTCTCTTGGCTAACCCATTATGTTGTGGGGTTTCCACAATACTCATATACCTATGCACACCCTCAGAGATGCAAAACTCAATAAACTCAGTGGATAGATATTTCAAACCATTATCTATTCTTAAGGGTTTTAGTTTCTTACCATATTCAGTTTATAAACTTTACTTAAAATTCTTAAAGGTATTAAATGTATTATATTTTTGTTTTATTATGTAAATACAAACTTTTCAAGAGTAGTCATCTATAAAATTCACAAAGTAATATCCTCTTCTATGGTAAGCAATCCTAGAAGGACCTCAAAGATCAGAATGAACACATTCTAAAGGTTTTCTAGATTTTTAGGATGACTTAATTAAACTTAACCACTTGGACATACCATACACATAGTCCTCACAGAAAGTTAAACTACTAGTATTAACACTAGTTAACATACCATGTTTTCTAAGTTAATCAAGACCCTTGTCACTAATATGACCTAGTATTCTATGCCAAGTGGTATTGTCTAACACTAGAGCATCATAAACATTTAATTTTTTCACATTATTCCTACCTTATAAAATATATAACTCATTCCTAAGGTTTCCTTTCATAATAGTGAAATATCCAAAAGAAATTCCGAGACAACCAGATCTAGATTTAAAAGTATAACGCTTCTAGTCCAGAATTCATAAGGAAACAAGGTTTATTTTAACTTAGGGTGCCCACCTAAACTCTTTAAGAGTTTTAACCATCCCATCATGAAGTTATAAAGAAACAAAACTTATACCCATAATGTGACTACTCTTATTATTCCCTAGGTAAACATCACCTGATTCAATATCTCTTAATTCAGTGAAAGACTCCCTATTTAGACACATATGAAATGAAAATCCTAAATCCATGATCTATTCCTTAGAGGTATGATGATCACTAAAATTAAACACATAATCCAAGTATAATTATTGTTTAATTAATAATTAATGATCACTACTATTATTATTATAGTCATTCTTTTTATTGGGATAGTTTCTTTTTATATGTATAAGTTGTTTATAATGAAAACATTTAAACACCTTATTCTTAGACTCTCGATTCTTAGACTTGGGACTCTATTTTTTAGATTAACGCTTATGATGATACTTATCTCTATGTTCATTTTTATCTCTTATGTTTAAAACTTCATCCTCATTCTTAACAGTTCCTTTATTTTGAATTTCTTTGACTAACAAAGAAAAATTAATCTCTTCAAGAGATAAAGAATCCCTATCATACATCATCAAGTCCTCAAAAGAAGTGCATGACTCATCCAATTAAGTTAAAAGTATTATTCTCAGATCTTCATACCCTATTTCAACATCTATATTGGAAAGGTTTAATAGATTTATATTAAAATCATCAAGATGTGTCCTCACTGCAATTTAAAGGCTCATTTTAAAAGTATAATGTCTCATATTTTTATAAAACCTTCCAACTAAAGATTTAGTCATGTATAGTGCTTCCAATTTGGACTAGATACCAGTGTAGAAGACTCAAAAGATAATTCCTTAAGAAACTTATCACCTAAAGATAGAAAAATAAGGTTATAGGATTTTCTAGGAACATCATCAGAGACATAAACATAAGTAGTAGTGGTTTTTCCATCAAGGGACAGAGTAGTGACTTTTTTATTGGAACCATCGAGAGCATCAATCAACTCGTTATGATCTAACAGAGTATTCATTTAAATTTTTCACATATTAAAATAATTTTTCCTATCATATTTTTCTATTTAAAATTTCATTAAACCCATTGAAAATGCTTCAAAAATGCTCTGATGCCAATTTTTGGGGATAGCATTGAAGTGGTTGTCCTAAATAACATCCATGATCCACTAATTCATTTTATATGGTTACAAAGTGATTATAAAAATCATTGTATTTAAAAAACATATATTGATTTAACAATGAGAATGATATGATTGGAAAAGAAAATAAAAACAAGAAACAATGCCAAGATATAACATGCTTCGGATTTATGTGATCCCATGCATGGTGAGAACACCACCCAGGAAATATTCTTATTAAAGAAACAAAAACAAGAAAATACATAATCGATATAAGAAAGTAAAATACTAGAGAATCTATCCAAGGAGGTTGAACTTTATCAACCAGGTGGATATGGTGAACTCTATCAGGTGGAGTTATCACCGTCTATTCCTGGATGGACTCACGCATGCACCATCATAAAGGATACAATATTGGAAAATGAAAAATAAATCACTTACAGAGCTATATTTTTATATTGAAAACTGGTTACAACTGAAGACATAAATCCACGGCAACCATTATTTTTGTGAGGTCCATATATATCTGGTTCTCAACCAAAGTATCTACCAAACTAATTGTCCAGTTAAAAAATAATAGAACTCTGAGCAACTAAGAACAAAGAGCAGAGGCTGGCACTAAAACACTCTATCTTCCTCTTTGTGATCTCGTTGGAAGAAAACCAGAAAGTTTCTCCTTTTCTCTTTAGGATCTAATACAAGATTGAACAAACCAGACGAAATAAAAACACTAGAATCACTAAATCAATTTGAGAGGCCATTAGGCTCTATGATGGTGTGTTAGGAAGCATTGGGCAGTGAACGCAGAGGATGCAAGATGAATGCCACATGCACATCCCAAATGAAATAGGTGGTTTGAGTAATTGTGAGTGGCATAGCTAGAATGGACGCATAGAATCTCTCCATTGGAAGCAAACCAAAAACACATATCAATCCATAGGTAAATAAATGCACCCAGGAGAATTCATGATTATTATATCAATCTTGATCAATGTTCTAGGTTTATTACGCAAATAAGGAAAACAAATAGCCCAAAATAAAATATATAGTAAGGATATAATCAAATTAAAATATTGAAATTCCATAATATAATACACATAAATCCCATGTGAAATCATGAAACTTATATATTTAATAATAAAAACAATATTTTAATTACAATATAACAATACATGGCAATGGAAAATTAACAATATCATGCATAGTGATAGCATGAATAGTAGTAACATGCATAGAAATAGAAGGTTCTCTCTCCATGATAATAGCACTCCTTAGTAGAATCACTCCTCAATAGTATCACATCCTCAAAAGTATCACATACTCAGTGGTAGCACACACTCAACTGTAGCTGTAGCAGATAACTTCTACATCTAATTTTAAAATTTTCTACCTTTAGTTATAAAAATTATGCTATCATCGGTTAAAAATTGTGTGACCATAAATTATGAAAATCTATGGCCGCTAATTAAAAAAATGTGTGACCATCAGTTCAAAACTTCCTTGACCATGGAGTGTGACAGTACCACTTTACCAGGTTCTTTCTTTTTTTGTTATCATTCCTAAATCTAAATTTATTTTATAGAAATATTTTTTATGCATTGTTTTTCATGTTTTTAAATATTTTAATTTTTTTATATTTATAACATTTTTTTAAATTGTATTTTTTGTTTTATAATTAATTTATATCATGTTTAATTTATTAAATGTTTTTTTAATTATTTTAAGCATGTTTTAAATATATTTTTTATTTATTCATCATGTTTGGAGAAAAATACTACATATGTTGAAATTATTTTTTGTGCATTTATTTTTTCTTTTCATTTTTTCTAAATTATTTATTAATATTGTTAAAAAAATTCAAAGTTTTTTTAATTTATTAAATTCATTTTAAATGTGTTTTTATATTTTATGCATTAATAAAAAATGTATTTCGAATTTTTTTACATTCAATTTGCTTGAAATATTCATGGAATTATTTGATCAAGTTTAATGGAATTAATTTGAAGAATTTATTTAATTTTTTTATTTTTTTGAATTTGATCAAATGATATATTTAAATAATTTTGAATTCCTTCGATATTTCTATAATATATTTTATCTCCGCGTAATTTCTGGTTGAATCTGTCATTATTATTTTGAATTTTTATAATGATTTATTTGAGTGTGTATCCCAAATAGTTTTCTATATATGGGACTCAAATGATGAATGGACTGTAAAGATTGTGATGATGATACATATTTGAATCGAAGTAATAAAAAGTGCTCATACTCTATGAACCATCAAGTGATCCTATCCACGCACTATTTTCATTATTTTTGATGAACTCTAAAGGGAGGAAAAATATTCATTGACTTCATAACACCTTGGAGAGTTGATTTGTACCTTTTTTGGAATGCTCAGAGTACATTGTCTATATCATTCAAAAGGGCGTACATCAAATTTTTCACCATCAGCAATCTTTCTTCTTCTATCCAGTTGTAATATTTGTTCTATAGATGCACTGAAATATTTTTTCGCACATGTTATACTATCTATAAAATTTATTCCTCTAGTTATGCTTACCAGACCAAAAAGAGGTACACTTAGGTTGGGGCTACTCCTTGTAGAAAATCATGGGTTCTATCTGCTCCGGAAAATGGCTATGTAGTTAAGTTTGGATTCATCCTGTTGTAAAAGTATGAGTTCATATTTATACCGTTATAAAAGTATATCTCTATTTCATAATGGGTGTCATACTTCATTGTTTGGTGTGTGAAGAGTGTATTGGGTCAATTAGACTGAACCACTGTAAAAATTATTTGTGTTCTCTTTCATTTTATTTTTCACTGCATTATCACTTAATTTTAATAACTTTTATGATTTTAATAAAGTTCTATTCACCCCCCCAGACTATATTTCATCACCTTTCTGACCTAACAGTGTCATGGTAGCCTGGTTAGCACATGATAATCATGTTTATTTTTTCATTTCTTTTCCTCATGCATACACACACATATAACGGCATATATTAGAGGTGCTTAGTGAGACCCTTATGAGTTATATGATCACACCCTACATGAGAACCTTGGTGTGCATAAAGACCTTATGTCTGTATTTCATGTCAGGTCATGGGTTGTGTAGAGGATCGGACTAGAGTAGCTCAATGGGCATCAAAGTTTGATATTGGTCCTAGGGATGGTAGTAGGAACAGTGTGTGCATTTTATATTTGGGTTTGTTTTGTATTTGGGATCATCCTAGTGGGAAATTAGTGTATGGATGTTTTATATGAAAGAATCATTTCACAAAAAAAAGACTTAGTGGCGATTCTAATATCTTTCGTGAAATAAATCATATTGAAAAAATTATAATATAGCGGTGGTTTAATATAACTGTCACTATATTTTTTTATTTTTAAATTTTTTAGTGGTTTTATTTAAACCACCACTAAATATTTTAAGAAAACATAATTTGATCCCCCCTACCACTCTCGATGGAAAATCCTAACCCCAGCCCCACTTTCTCCTGACAGTGACCCCCATGACCCCAACCCCCTC
This sequence comes from Viscum album, assembly GCA_963277665.1. Taxonomy (NCBI): domain Eukaryota; kingdom Viridiplantae; phylum Streptophyta; class Magnoliopsida; order Santalales; family Viscaceae; genus Viscum; species Viscum album. The sequence goes on from OY728146.1 coordinate 533,888,864, forward strand.
CTCCTTGAAGATCCTTGACCCCCTACTCCCGACGATGCCCCCCCACCCCCACCCTTCGATCCTCATGACCCTAACCCCCTAATCCCTGATGAGGAACTCACAGTGACCCCCCTACTTCTCCATGGTAACCCCCAAAGTCCTATATCCCCTTTTTTTGGTGACTGTTACCCCCAACATCATTAAAGGTATTATTGAAAGTTGAATTTCTCTAAGTGTTTTAATTAATTTATATAAATATCTATGTAATTGAGTGTTTTTGGGGGGGATTTTCCCAGGATTGTATCGGGGTTACATTGTAGACCTTCCATCGGTAGTTGGTCATGGTTTTGGAGAGTGGGTGTGCCTCGATGTTCTTTTAGGTGAATATTCATATTTTTTATATTTTTTTTATGTGGCATGATACAAGTTCCTAGGGTGTTGTTGATGTGTGGTGTAAGACTTAAAACTTTTACATTTTCATCAAGAGGTAGGTCAATATTCCGGTTTTGTGTCACTTCCCCATTTAAAAATCGTTTAAAAGTTTTTAAAATGATAAATTTCTGATTTAGATTCACCTTAAGGGATATTATGTGTTTTCTTGGGGAGAATAGTGGTTTTAGATGTTTTATAGAGGGTTTTTTATTCAAAAAAACTGATCATTTAGCCTGCGGTTTAAGAACACAAGATTCATGTGATTTACTGCTCTTTTTTTTAAATGATATCATGAAGTTAATATATTAAATAACAAATACTCTTAATCATGAGTAAAATACATAATACTTACTATAAGCTACGTAACTTCAAATTACATGAAAATTTCTGTATATGCTTCTCTCTTCAAGTTGACTACTATTTTTTCAAATCGATTCTGAAAATGTTGTAAAAGAATAATTTCATGTAATAATATGATTCATATGGAAACACATGCCCTAGATATCACAGAACCAAGTTCTTGTTTTAAGATACAAAAAATAATTATTTTCATAATTATCTAAGAAATATCTATCTATAGAGACAATCACATTTCTGCAATATAAAATAAAAAATTGATAATATACAAAGCAAAAAAGTTAGAGATATTTTAATATAATAATTATTTTCATGTATTAGTATAGACTGATAAAAGTAAACTAGACATCACAATAACCTCTCTCCTCGGATCATTGAACTTATTCCATGACATCCAAACGTATTATTATGAAGGGTAATATTTATTCATTTATGTAATTTTTGTTTTTAATGTTGGATTGAATCATTTTTTATGTTGAATTTTTGTTATGTTGAATCAAGACCCTACCCTAGTCAATGGAAAAGTTGGGTGATGTCTAATTTTTATTATACTTGCTTGATTAAACATTTATATCTTTATATCAAAATTTATAGGGAGAAGAGTGACAATCCAATGCCTATGGATAAAAATTGTATTAATTCACCTCAAAACACACATAGGTATGCCATGGGTTTGGAAGAATTTTTAGATTATGCAATTGAAAATCGATCAGTGGATAGTAGAATAAAATTTATGTGTCTTGATTATAAATTCAATCAATGGTTGAATAGAAACAAAGTATATAAGAATTTGATAATGAAATAGTTTCTTACTCGATATGTATGTTGGATTTGGCATGGTGATTTGAATGTTATGGAAAGTCAAAATAATGAAAATACTATCAATGAAACACAAAGCGACCCACCAGAGGAGAATCCAATTAAAAATTTGATAAATGATTCATTTGGATTTACAGGATATAATGTCCAATATTTTAATAGATCAATAGAAACTTCAGTTAATCTAGAGAAGGTTAATCTTACTCAGAACTTTAGTGACCAAAAAAACAAGTTTTATGAATTAGTTGAAGATGGACAACAAGAACTGTATAAAGGGTGTTTCAAGTATTCAAAGTTCTATTTTATACTTAATTTGTATCATATTAACTATCTTTGTGGAATTATTTAAAATTAAATTTCCATGATTTTAGAGTTGATTCATGATGAATTTAGTGAAGCTAATATCCCTTCAATATTCTATGAGATGAAGAAAGTCATCAACAAACTTGGACTTAATTATACAAAGATACATGCATGCCATAGTGATTGCATGCTTTACTAGGGAGAAGAGTTCAATAAATAAGAATGCATAAGATGTCATAAAAGAAGATAGAAGTCAATAAACAATAATAAAAGTATAAATCAATGAAACCCTAGGAATAAGTATAATAAGAAAACTCCTACACAAGTATTTCATTACTTTCCTTTGAAACCATTCATACAAAGATTATTCATATACAAAAGGTTCAATATCATGGAAATTGTTTGATTAATTATATACAGATTTTTATTTAGATCCTAAGAATGTATATTTGGGATTAACTTTTGATGGTTTTAACCCTTTTAGTACTTTAAGTTCTAATTGTAGTATTTGCCCAGTTTTTTTATCCCCTATAATCTACCTTCATGGATGTTTATGAAGAAGAATTCTTTCATTATTTTTATGATTATTAATAGAAAAAAATACCAGTAAATGAAACTGATGTATACCTTCAACCTCTAATCAAATAATTGTTATAATTATGTGACTATTGTGTGGAAACATATGATGATTCAATGAGAAAACTATTCAAAATTCATGATGCTTTAATGTGTAAAATTAGTTAATTTCTTGGACTAGGAAACTTATCTTGTTGTAACACTTATATTGGTTTGGATTGTCAAGTTTTTAATTTTAATTTTGAACCTTAGTTATTACCTCATAGTAAAAAATGGTGTTTTATATATCATCGTTTATTTCTTGATGATTCTCATAAATTTTGGTTTAACAAGACACAATTCAATGGAGATATTGAATTGATAAATCCACCAAAGTTGTAATCTAATTCATAAATATTGGGATAATTAATGAATGTCACTATATAATTTGGAAAATATAATCATTTTAAAGAAGGGGGAAAATGGTATGAGGTACAGTATCTGGAGCTTCTGGAACACAACAATGGAAGAAAATGAGTATATTTTTCATAATTACTTATTGTTAGTTTAATTTGGTACCTCATAATCATTATGTAATGTATATTGAGAAGAAATTCTATGAAAATGTAATTTTTACAATGCTTAATGAGAAGGGTAAATAAATGGATCACCTTAATTCTCATAAGAATGCGGAATCAATAAATATAAATCATGGTTTGTGGGAAAATGAAAATGGAAAGTATCCTTCATCTACTTTTACAATGAAAAATCATGAGAAATATATATTCCTTTGAACTTTAAAGAATGTAAAACTGTCAAATAGATATTCAAGTAACATATCAAGGTGTGTTGACTTAAAACATTGAAATTTACATATATTGAATAGTAATGACTCTCATATTCTAATGGATTAGTTATTATTGTTAGCATTGCGTAATATATTACTTGAAAAAGTAATTGTGGTTCTAGTTGAGTTTTGTACCTTTTTCAGAGAGATTTGTGGAAAAACTATAAATCCAAATGATCTTGATAAACTTTAAGAAATAATTTTTTTAACACTTTTTCATTTGGAGATGTTGTTTCTCCCTTCATTCTTCATAGATATGATTCATTTTACAATTCATTTGGTTGAATAATCTAAACTTATTGGACCGATACACTATCAATGGATGTATCTAATTGAGAGGTACATTGATTTTTTTTTTATTTTTACAACTAAATTCAATTTTATAAAATAATTTCATAAAATTTTTTAATATGTTTCTTATTTTTTCATCAAGTACTTAGGTAATTTGAAATCATATGTGAGGAATAAAGCTCAACTGAAAGGCTTTATTACTGAAGTTTATATATCTGATGCAACATATCATTACCTTTATATTAGGTACATCTTCAACCTTGTAGTGTATTTACTTTATAACTATCTAGGTAGGCTTGAGAATGAATCGAGAGGATACCTGTGATGGTGAAGTCAGATATTTGTTGGATTCTCAGCTTTAACTGGTCATTTATGTAACCTGCTGGAGGATTACATGGCGTGAAATATGTTTACACATTATGTATATATAAAATATAAAATTGCATGCTGTTTAATAGTGTTACATTATGTGTAACTCATAAAATTAAAAATAATTTGTTTTGACCAAGAGGTGATGGGTTTTTCAGTGGAGGTGAAAAAATTTCAATTTCACGACATGTAACTGGGTTACACGTCATGTAATACCCCAAGCCCAGTTTTTTAAACAGTCATACTGACTGAAATTTACTATTTTTATTTCTCTAGGATCCTTTATCTCGACCTAGAGGATTCCATAAGCAATTTTTGGAGCCTCCAATCCTTTCAAACTCTTTCATTCTACATTTGATCGTTGTGGTGATCATGGTGTGTCTTCCAAGTAATAATTCTTCATTCCTCTCCATCTCTTTCTCTATTCCTACCTTGGGGTTTGAAATATCATCTTGAAATTGATGTATCTAAGCTTTATGTTGTTGGATCTTTTTTCTAGGTTGATTTTCTAGGTCTTATGTGCCTTCGTTCTCATTGGCGGGTTTCTTTGTGGGCGTTGAGTTTCTGTGAGAAAGGTAGGTGGTTCCATCTTGATGCACAATTTATATTAACACTAATTTTTTTTCTTAAATTTCAATTGTTTGAATTTAAATGCAATTTTTTGGATTTGGGTCATATGTATTTCAATTTATTTGTGGGGAAAACCCAATTCTGGTGAATTGGGATTTTTGAGAAAAATGGGTTTTTGGCATGGAATTGGAAATTGGTGAGATTTAAATTATTTAATTTAAATTTTGGTTTTTATGGAAATGGAATCAATTTAATTATTGTATTAAATTGAAAAATGGAATTGATAGAAAATTGTGAGAAAAACCCCAATTCCAGTGAATTAGGGGTTTGTTATGGAATTTATGGAATTTATTTGTAAATTAAATTGTTGAATTTAATTGTGAAATTGCATGAATTGGTTTCAAATCCCTGTTTGTGAAAAATGCCTTAAAAATGGTTTTTATGGAAACCCAGTGGTTTCATATTTTTAAAAAGGCATGTTTTTTATTAAAACCCCATTATGGATTTTAAATAGAAAACTGGCATATTTGAAATGGGGGTGGTATTTAATTGTATTTTAAGCAGTCTTGAAATAAATTTTTCATCATTGTTTGTACTTGAGCGCATGAAAGCCTTAGGTAGTTAGTTTTTTATATTGGACAACACTTTATGACTTACAACATTCTAAAACATCATATCAGCACATCATCACTCCTTAGGAAATAGCGATGAGTCCCCTTTTCCTTAGGCCCAAAGGGGCATATGTACATACTTGTCATTTCATAGTGTTGGGTCCATATAGCCTGGAACTATCGTACCTACTTAGAACATGAACATGATGCTCGTATGTTTATATTTCAAATGTATATTCCATTTTTATAATCTATTTTACATGCCTTACGAATTTATATAAACTATTTTATATAAATGTGTTTATTTAAGCTATTTTTTGAAAAGTTTCATTTGAGAAAATCACCCTTTTATTAAAGTTAAATTTCATATTTTTAAATGTATTTCCATATTTCAAAATGTGAAGCATGAATTTCTAATGTATTTCCATATTTTAAATTTTAAAGCATGATTTATTTAAATATGATTTTGTAAATTCCAAACCTATTTTTTTAATTGAAATCACATTCTTGGTTAATTTGATATCGGAATCTTGTTATGGAATATTTGGGTGAAATACTACTAGGCCTTGGCTCACACCCTACTTGTGCCTTCAAGTGTTTTTAGATTATCTCCTTCAAGGTTTTAGAAAGGTAAAGGGGTCTCTTAGAGGTGGATCCAGTTGTTGAACCTTGGTCTTGGATAGTTGTTTCCTTAGGGACTTGGGTTGTTTTCCCTATTTTGATGCTTGGGTTGCAGTACTTTGGTATTGTTTACACCTTAGTGACTTCTGGAACATTAATCCCAGTGGAGTTTATTTTGATATTCATACTATCTTGTTTCTTTTACTTTTGAATTGTTAGTAGAAAAATCATTCCCACTTTCATATTGTATGATGTCAGATGCTATCCTCTGACCCGTGGGGATTGGGAACACCATTCGAGCTATGTCAGGACTGGCTTGATTATCGGGTTACCAGGGTAACTGGGCTGGTTATTGAAAAAATGGTATCAAAGGTTTAGGTTGAAATTTTTTTTCTTGAAGTTAGTATGCATTGTGAAATCTTGTCAGGACTTAGAAGGTATTTACAATTGAGTGTCTGGATAGATCTCACCGTAATGATCCTTAAGTCTTTAGGTGTGGTTATGGAAATACATCTTGTGGATTAGTTATAGTATTTTCCCTATTTTGATTTGGATAAAGTGAAATCCAAATATTATTTGTTCTATCAGTTAGGATTGATCTCCCTCATTGATATTTTGGAGTATTATATAATATCTTTTTTATTTCCTACTAATGTTGTGTAACATCATTCCTACAAGAAGATGTGTGAATTAGATCTAGAAGGAGGCTACTGTTGAACCATAGTAAGAGAATCCTATTGTATATCTGAATCTAGTTGAGGTGATCGTGCACACTGTCCAAGCTTTGGGATAGGCACCACCCCCAGTTCCCATTTAGGCTCCATCTGTGGAACCCCATATAGATTTTCTCAAGATTTGTTCTTAAGAGTTCCTTTTCCATAATATATAACAGTTCAAGTAATCAAATTATCCTTAATAGGCTAAGGAGTGGTTGAGAAAAATGAAGTATTTTTTGGGGTTTTTGGACACACTCAATGAAATCAAAGTGAAGTTTTCCACTTTCGTGTTGGAAGGTCCAAACTAGATATGGTGGGACATAATGGTGATAGAGAAGAAGCATGAGGGATTATATTGGAAGGACCTCAAGGTTCTTTTCAAAAACCAGTTCTATCTAGATTCAATGTTGTTATCCATGTCCATTAAGTTCTTCAAACTCAAGATGGCTGACAGGACCATAACAGAGTATGAAAACCATTTTACTGAGCTCATTCACTTAGCACCTGAGATAGTATCAAATTAGAGGATGAAGTCTCAAAGGTTTGAGTTGAGACTCCCATCAGATATTTGTTTTTGGGTTTTCTTGCTGAATTTCCCTTATTATACTGATGTATTGGATAGAGAACTAATGGTCGAGATGGACCTGTCTTGAAAGTTAGGGTTTTCGGTATTTTCTTTCTATCCTAGTGGTAGTGTGTATTCCTATAATAAAAAGAAGAAGTGTGATTATTCTTATGGATATTATTGAAAAAAAAAGGTTTTTATAAACCTCCTAAAGTGCCTGGAAGAGGTCATTTTTTTTGTTACCAGTGTGGAAAGTTAGGGCATTTAAAGAGGGTTTGCACTGAGGCGCCCAAGAACTATGGATCCTATAGACATTCAGGTAATTTTCATCAATTTTTCCACATTTATTCCACTCCTCATAGTTTAATGGGATCATCATCTCCTCCTAAAATTATGGGGAAATCAGAAGCTTCACATGAAAAAGGGTTCCAATCACAGGTATCTGGAATGAATCTTATTCATGCAGTGTAAGAGTATCCAAAGGAAGTGGATACGGGTCCAAAAACCCTGAGAGGTACCATTACTATAGCTTCATCATTAGTGACTAATCTATTTAATACTGGTGTATCTCATTCATTTATTTCAACTTGTGTTGTTAATCTTATTAATCTTCATATGGAGATTTTATCTTGTTTAATGGATATTACTATACCTCTTGGTATAGAGGGAGAGAAGGGTCTCCATAGTCCCTCTTATGTATTCTCTCTATCAGATTTCGAGATTTATTTGATTTTTCTAATTATTTACATGAAAACTCTTGACGTCATATTCAGGATGGATTAGATCATTTCTAATAAAGTTTGTATTTATTGTTATCTTCAACAGGCCACCTTTACCACACCTAGTGGTGTGTGTCATGTCTTTCAGGGAGAATGGGACCCAAGGTTGAGTAGAGTCGGACCTTCTTATCCAAATTTTGGGAAATTAATATTTGTGTTTTCCTTTTATTTGGAGATGGAATCTTTGAGTGGTGATCTTCCTCCAGTGGTCATCAAGTTTCCTGATATGTTTCACTCCGACTTCTCTGGTTTTCCACTGGTAAGGGAATTTGAGTTTTCCATTGACTTAATACCTGGTACTCAACCTATTTATATTCCCTCATACCTCATAGAACCAACTGAATTGAAAGAGTTGAAGTCCCAGTTGAACGATCATCTAGAGAAAGGCTTTATACACCTAAGTGTATTGCCTTGGGTAACACCGGTTCTATTTTCTAAGAAAGATGATGGTTCACTTCGCCTATGTGTTGATTACCGAAATATAAATCAAGTGATGGTAAAGAAAAATTATTTTTTCCATTTAATTATTATTTATTTGATTAGTTGAAAGGGGTGAAGTGGTTCTCGAAGATTTATCTTCACTCTGGTTAACAGCAGTTGAGGATAAAGGAGTTTGACATTCATAAAATTATCTTTCGGATCAGGTATGGTCATTATGAGTACCACGTTATGCCCTTTTTTCTAACCAATGCTCTGGAATTTTTCATGGAATTAATGGGAAGGATTTTCCATGAGTATCTGGATACCTTTTTGGTAGTATTTTTGAATGAAATCTTCATTTACTCGAAGTCCAAGGAGGATCATGTGCATCATCTGAGAATAGTTCTGAGTTTGTTGAGAAATCACTGACTCTATGCCAAACTTTTTAAGTGTGGTTTCTATATTTGATAAGTGAAATTATTGAGACATGTGGTGTCATAAAAAATAATATCATTTGATTCTGAGAAGGTGAAGTCTATTATGACATGGGAGAAACCATGAAATGTCTTTGAGATTTGGAGCTTCTTGGGTTTAGTTGGATATTATCACTGATTCGTGAAAGACTTCTCGAAGTTGGATTCTCTAATGATTGGTCTAACTCGAAAGGTGGTTAAGTTTTATTGGGATGATAAATGTCATAATTAATTTGTTGACATTAATTTTTTTTTCACTACTGCACCGGTTTTGACTCTTCCATAGGTCGGGCAGGGCTATGTAGTCTTCTATGATGCATTGGGTTTAGTTTTGGGTTGTGTTCTTATGTAAGGTAATCATGTAATTGCTTATGGATCTCATCATATTAGTCCACACAAGAAGAATTATCCTACCCAAGACCTTAAACTTGAAGTTGTGATGCACACACTTAATACTTGGCAACATTACCTTTATGAAGAAAGGTTTATAATGTTTTCTAAATGTAAGAGCTTGAGTTATATCATCTCTCAAAAATATTTGAATCACTGCTAGAGGTGTTGGGTGGAATACCAGCAATCTTTTGAATTTGACATTACCTATACCCCAAATTAAAGGTAATTTCATTACAGATCCTTTGAGCAGAAAATTTCTAACCTATGCAATGAAATAATATTCAGAAGAGTGGAATTTGATGATTATCTCTACACGGTTTCATATTAGAGCTCGGGAGAAAGGGGTCTAGGTTTCCATGTCTATTGTTTTGTTAAAATATACTCTTCTCAAAATGATTCTTCAATATTAGTATCTTGATAATAATTTCTATAGCATTAGAGACTCTCTTTATGGTGGGGAGACAGTTTCCCAACGGTGGTTCTCCAGATAGGGTATTATATGTTATCGGAATCGCTACATTGTGTCGTTAACAGCAAGGAAAGTTTTCATGGGGGTTTTCATAATTCCCAGTGGGTTATGAACCTATAGAAACTATGAAGATGTTCAATGAAATGAGGTGGTAGTTCTGGTGGATAGATATGAGACAGGACATTTCTGAATTTGTATCTCATTGTTATATGTGCTGGTAGGTTAAGGCTAAGCACCAGAAACCTGCGAGTTTACTCCATCCACTTCCAGTCCCTACTTAGAAGTGGGATGAGATATATATGGAATTTTTTTTTGGGTTTCCACATACCTAGAGAAAAATAATGTGATATGGTTTGTGATCAATAGGATGACCAAGTAATCTCACTTTATACCCATTCGCGATACATCCAAAGTTGAGGAGTTTGGAAATCTTGATGTGAAAGAGATTATTCATTTGCAAGAAGTTCCATTTGATATAGTCTTTGATAGGGATCCTCATTTCACTTATCATTTTTGGAAATTCATTTAGGAGGAACTAATATCTCGCATCTATTTGAGTATGGCATACCATCCGCGGTCAGATGGCCAGAAAAAAAATGGATATACAGATTCTTAAGGATATGTTTTGCACTTGTGTTCTCAAATTCGGTGGGGTTTGGGATGATAACTTAGGGATGGTTGAGTTTTATTATAATAATAGTTACCATTACACAATAATAATGGATCCTTTTGAGGCCTTGTATGGCCAGCCTTGTAGATCTTTGTTGTATTGGTCAGAGGTTGGTGAAATTTCCTTGGTTAGATCGATCTTGGTCCAAGAGACGATAGCAAAGATTCAGTTTATTTTTCTGAGGATTTTGATGCCACAGAGCTGATATAAATCTTATTTTTATAATTTCCATATACATTTTGAGTTATTAGTTTGTGACCAGGTGTTCTTAAAGGTTTCACCCCAGTTGGTTCATCGACAGATTGGGTGTCAAGGGAAGCTTGATCCTCATTTTGTTAGACCTTTTGAGGTTATTGAGAAGATGGTTAAAGTTTACTATCATTTATAAATTCCACTATATATTACATCAATACATAACGTGTTTTATGTATCTCATCTCCATAAGTATCTATCTGATTCATCTCATGTTTTGAGCTAGAGTGATCTTGAAGTTGAGCCTGATTTATCCTTGACCAAACAGCCAGTCAGGATAGTTGGTTTTGAAACCAAGGTGCTTCATGGAAGGATGATACATTTGGTTCATGTGATATGACATCATGGTTCTGATTGTAATGAGATTTGGGGGCATGAGTTGTTGATGAGAGAATATTGGGATCATCTTTTTGTATTAAAAGCTTCTTCATAGGCTTTCTAGGGACAAAAAGTTTCTATGGTAGAGAGGTTGTAACATCTTGTTACCTTTATATCAAGTATATTTTCAACCTTTTAGTGGATTTCCTTTCTAACTATCTAGGTAGGGACGATAATGAATCAATAGGATAGCTATGACGGTGGAGTTAGAGATTTTTTGGATTCTCAACTTTAACCAGTCATTTCTGCAGCTTGCTTGAGGATTACACAGCGTGAAATATGTTTACACATTGTGTATATCTAAAATAAAAAATTACACTTTGTGTAATAGGGTTACATGATGTGTAACTCATAAAATGAAAAATAATTCGTTTTAAGTAATAGGTAATGGGTTTTTCAGCAGAGGTGAAAAATTTTCAATTTCACGATGTGTAATTGGGTTACACGTCGTGTAATACCCCAAGCCCAGTTTTTTAAATAGGAATACCGGCTAAAATTTCCTCTCATTCTTTCTCTAGTATCCTTTATCTCAACCTAGAGTATTCCCCAAGTGATTTGGGATCCTCCAATCCTTTCAGACCCTTTCGTTCGACGTTTGATCGTTGTGGAGATCACGGTGTGTCTTTTAGGTAAGAGTTCTTCATGCCTCTCTATCTCTTTGTATATTCCTCCCTTGGGGTTTGAAATATCATCTATAAATTTATGGATCTAATATCCATGTTATTAGATCTCATTTATAGGTTGATTTTTGAGGTCTTCTGCGCCTTCGTTCTCATTGGCGGGTTTCATTGTGGGTGATGAGTTTCCATGAGAAAGGTAGGTGGTTTCATCTTGATGCCCAATTTATATTAACCCAAATTTATTTTCTTAAATTTCAATTTTTTAAATTTAAATTCAATTGTTTTGATTTGGATCGTATGACTTTCAATTGATTTGTGGGGAAATCCAATTCCAATGAATTGGGGTTTTTGAGAAAAATGGGTTTTTGGCATGGAATTGGAAATTGGTGAGATTTAAATTGTTTAATTTAAATTTTGGTTTTGATGTAAATGGAATCAATTGAATTTTTTGATTTAATTGAAAAATGGAATTAATGGAAAATTGTGAGAAAAAACCCAATTCCAATGAATTAGGTGTTTGTTATGAAATTGATGGAATTTATTTGTAAATTAAATTGTTGAATTTAATTGTAAAATTTCACGAATTAGTTTCAAATCCCTATTTGTGAAAAATGGATTAAAATGGTTTTGATGGAAATACAGTGGTTTCATATTTTTGAAAAATCATGTTTTTTATTAAAAACTTGTTATGGTTTTTAAAGAGAAAATTAAAATATTTTAAATGGGGGATGGGATTTAATTGTATTTTTAAGTAGTCTTGAAATAAATTACCCATCATTGTTTGTACTTGAGTGCATGAAATACTTAGGTAGTTAGTGTGTTATATTTTATAACACTTTATAACTTACAACATTCTAAAAAATCATATCAGTACATCATCATTCCTTAGGTGATGGTGATGAGTCCCCTTTTTTTTAGGCCTAAAGGGGCATATATACATACTTGTTTTTTCATAGTGTTGGGTCCCTATATCCTGAAACTATCATACCTACTTGTCAAATGACCATGTTGATTTCATGTTTATATTTAAAATTTATATTCTATTATTATAAACTTTTTTACATGCCTTAATAATTTATATAAATTGTTTTATATAAATGTGTTTATTTAAGAAATTTTTTGAAAAGTTCCATTTGTGGAAAGCACCCTTGGATTAAAGTTAAATTCCATATTTTGAAATTTGAAGCATGAATTGTTAATGTATTTCCATCTTTTAAATTGTAAAGAATAATTTCTTTAAATATGCTTTTTTTAAATGCCAAACCTGTTTGTTTTAAAATTGAAATCATATTCTTGTTTAATTTGATATTGGAATATTGTTTTGGAATATTTGGATGAAATCCTACTGGGATTTGTCTCACACCCTACTTGTTCCTTCGAGTGTTTGTATATTATCTCCTTCTAGGTTCAAGTAAGGGAAGGGGTCTCTTGGATACGGATCTAACTGTTGAACCTTCGTCTTGGTGAGTTATGTCCTTAGGGGATCTGGTTGTTTTCTCTATTTTGGTGATTGGTTTGTAGTACTTTGGGCTTGTTTATGCCTTGTTGACTTCTGGTGCATTACTCCTAGTGGGGTTTCTTTTGATATGAATATTGTCTTGTTTCTTTTACTTTTGCATTGTTAGTGTAAAAATCATTCCCACTTTCATATTGTATGATTCCAGGTGCTAGTCGTCAACCGGTGGGGATCGAGAACGCCCTTCATGCTATGTCAGGACTGGCTCAGTTATCGGGTTACCAGGGTACCCGGGCTATTTCGTGAGATTCAAAGAGTGCTTGACCTTATTTTCTAGATATTTGGATGGGATTTATACTAGATTAAATCATGTTGGACATGTTGATGACATTTCCACTAATTCTCATTCTAAAATCAATCATCGGTATTTCCAACTATTGGACGGCCAATTGGAAAGGGGGGAAATTTTACATTGACTAAATTGAATTTTCTACAAGCACATAGTTATATGCTACTCAATAGTTTTATTATAGATCCATTTATTGAATAATTTTGATTGTAAACTAAGAGGTGACTAAGGGGTCGAGCTCGAAATGAGCTGCAATTAAAAAAAGTTATTAATAAGGAGATTGTATTATGGTTCACCCATCGTGTAAGTATATACTCATATTCATATTAGTGACATGTAGTTATTTTTTCTAAATTAAAATTAACACATTATATCTTCTTATCTAGATAATGAATGTTGAGAATCGATCTGAAATGTCAAATGATTTAAAATTGTTGGCTCAAGGTCCTCTAAGGAAGGTTAATAGATTAAATTCCTATAATATTCATGGCTTTAGGTTTAATACAATTTATCATGAATAAGACTTGAAAACTCAAAATATTGGTGTATGTACACTTACAAAGGTGGGATACTATGGAAAGCTGATTGATATAACTGAATTAAACTATCAAGGTCAATTTTTAGTTTTCTTATTCAAATGAAAGTGGGTCAAAATTGATAGGTGTATAATTAAAGTTTCATTACATTTTACTTTTGTCAAAATTCTCTCACTTGATCCATACCGGTGATCATGAAAAGCATGATCCATTTATCTTGGCTTCACAATTGAAGATGTTTATTATGTGGATGATGAAATACATGAAGTTTGAAGTGTTGTTGTGAACTTAAATTATAGAGACTTATATTATATGGGTGATGAAGATCAATTGGTACTTTTTGAAAGTGAACCTCATAAACCACAAAACATTGGACAGTTTTTTACTCATAATATTTAAACAATAGAACTAGAGAGAGAGGGTGAAAATGAAGCACACTTCGCAATGGAATTGATAACAATGAATAAAATGAAGATGAAGATAATTGAATGTATAAATTTTAATTAAACCATTTTATAATTTCTCATTTTTAATTGTTTCATATATATATACATTTTTCTATTTTTCTTTTTTGGTAAAATCATTTAGTTTTACATTTTTTTATACATTTAATATATCTAAACCATTTGAATTTTAAGAATTCTGAGAACAAAAAAATTCAAGATCCTATCCAATTAGTATCTCAGAGCACACCACCACTACAATCAACTTTAGTGGATCTAAGTGATTCTATTTTACCTGATACTTCTAGTGAGCCATCCATTTCCCCAGATGTTGGTATCCCACCATTAGATTCACCTCCAGCGATGGAGCAGTTGGTCACCCCTACATTTGGGGGATATTAGTGAGTTACCATTACTTGTATGAATGTCACTGTTCAAAAAAAAAATATTTGATTAATTGTTTAATGTATTTCCCAAATAGATAAAGATAACAATATAAGGTATATAAATATGAACATGGAAGATGTATGGTACCTAAATAACTTCAAGATTATCATTCCATTTGATGAGTTTGGGGTGCCTACTAGTGACGCTGCTGAAATATATGGACAGATTATTGGGTAGCTTGCTTGGGTGACGGTGAGTTTTCCTATAAATTATAAAGATTGGAGGCATATTATGTAATGTCCCTGACCTCTCTGATCCATTACTTTGTGAAAATGTGGTGCTAGAGGTGTTATGAGAGGTCAAGGTGACTTGGGGTGCGTTTGGGTGGACTTTTAAGGAAATCTAAAGGGTTATAGCCTTCACACGGGAGGCGCACGGTTTGCCTAAACAGTACGGCCAAACCGTGCAAGTCTGGTCTTGAAGGTAGTGGATAACGCAAGATTAGTGCACGGTTTGTCTAACTGTGTGGACTAACCGTGCGAGGAGTGATTGTCGAGGAAGAATCTAACGCAAGGTTAGCGCACGGTTTGTTAAACCGTGCGGACTAACCGTGCGGGCACTTAAAGTTAGATCCTAAAATTTTGGATCTAACTCGTTTTTCCTTTAATCAGCTCGTTTAAGCCCCTAATTGGCCATAACTTGGTATTACCTTTCCTTGGAGGTAGAAGAACCTATCCCAAGCGTTTTGGAGGTGATCTGGAGGCTTCTCTTCACGAATCGAAGCCGGTTTCTCAAGGTATGTGATCCTTTTGTTTGGTCTCTTATATCTATGTAGATCTACTCCTCCTCCTCTCTTGGGATCTTAGATCTATGCCTGTTATGGGTAGATCTAAGTGTGTGGATGTCGCTTATTATGATCTTTGGTCTTGGTTGTGTTAGGAGAAGATATATAAGAAGAATTCATGGAGAATCGACCCGGTTTCTTGGGCACTCATCGACCGTTGTGGTTTCCCTCGAAAACATTTGAGGTAGTAGATTCATGGCTTCTTTAATTATTTTTGTGAAATCGTAGATTTAGAATTATTTAGTCCTTTGGATCACAATAGAATTGACCTAATTAAATACTTGAACCGGATTAAAAGAATTGGTGATCGCATGTTGTTTCTTTGTACTGTGATAACGGTTCGCCTATTGATTTTCTAGATAGTGTGATATATATTCCTTGATTGTTATCATGTTTATCTTGATGAAATTTATAAAGAACGTAAAGCTATAATTAATTGATAATTAATTGGCTAAAGATAAAGAGGCGTGTAAATGAATCTGGTTGTTGTTTTTGTGGATGTTGTTCTAAATTGATGTAAATCAAATTGATGTCGATGTAAATGATTAACTTAGTTGGTTGGTAAACCTGAAATCTATTGGTGCTTGTTGTGTGAAGGCTAGATGCCTTGTTAAAGGGCCAAGAGTCCAATTTTATGTGATGTTTGTTTTCCTGCTGCTTGTGCTATGTTGTGACCCTGGAGGGGTGTTGTGATATCTTGTGTTGTGTTGTGACCTTGGAGGGGTGTTGTGATATCTTGTGTTGTGTTGTGACCCTGGAGGGGTGTTGTGATATCTTGTGTTGTGTTGTGACCCTGGAGGGGTTTTGTGATATCTTATGTTGTGATGTGACCCTGGAGGGGTGTTGTGATATGTGGAGGCAGGGAGGCCTTGTGGTTGTGGCAGCGGATGACGCCTAGAGTGGAGAAATGCATTGGTTTATGCATGTGGGTGTCGGGGAGGACACCAGGGATGATGTAATGGGATGGATGTGGTTGTTGGATGCTTGGTTCTTTGTTTGGTTGTTTATCTACTTTACTTTTCCCCACTACTCAAGGCAGCTGGTATTGCTTACCCTTCTTCTGAAGGAGGTGAAGACACGCGGGGTATGCCACGTGTTTTCCGTGTTTATCCTCTCGAGGGAGAATGGGTCTACACTCTTGCTATAGGCGGAAAAGACTCGACGGGTAGTAAGTCTACTCACCATGTTGATCCCCCTTGTGTTTAGTAGCATAGTTTTCTTTTCTAGAATGCCTAGGAATATGGGAAAGTAATTCTATAATTAATGTTTGAATAAATGATGTTAACTCATGGGGTTGGAGTCTGATGAAACTTAATGATGAGGTTGAGAACTTTTGAAGGGACAATGGTTTCTAGATGTGTTGTTAATGGAACTTAATGTGGAATTGTTCTTGGTTAATTAATGTGTAAAGAATTAATTAATGTAAAGTGGAATTGATGAAAAAAAAAGGAATAAAGTAATCTAATGAAGTTATTTAATTGGTTGTGTACTTATAGGATACCTAGTCTTAGAAGTGGCAGCCCGGAGTCCGAGAGACGTTAGATGCAGTTGTCTCTAAGACTAGGTTATGCCCATAGTGTGGTTGTGAGTTATAGTATATTCTGTACTTTTTGTGTTTCTATACGCTAATCCACCCTATCAATAAGGGAAACTGACACCCCTGGGATTCTGAGCCTTGGGAGGGTGTTTTCCCCATCATTCTGGTGGGAGGATGAATGGCTGACTACCCCCTTTAGCCCCGCTCTCTTCTCTTGGTAGATACTAGTTCCATTGGCACAGCGGTTAGTTTTCCCATATATGTGTGTAGAGGTTTGTAATGGATTGTGGTTATTTCACACACATATATTCTGGAAATAGTGTCCTATAGACTATTATAGGTGTAACGTGTATGGGTTGTGATGGATTGAGGATCCTTACTCGGTGTATGGGTTGTAATGGCTTTAGGTATAATACCCGACGTATGATGCACGTTATGCGAGCTGTGGTGGCTCCCGGAAACTACTTGGTTACTTTTGGTTGTGAGGATGGTGTGATGCTTATCCCAGGTGTCTGCGAGAAAGCCTTTGTGATGCACGTGGTGCAGATTGTGGAGCTTAACCCAAGTTTATACGGGCAATCCTTTGGAGAGAGATGCACAGGACGTATGTCGTTGGGGCAAAGCGGAAAACCAGTGGAGAAGTAGTAGCGGGGTACCCTTGATATTCTTTATTATATGATATATTCATGTATGTGTTACTTGGTGAGAGTAGCCATGGTGAGGTTGGGAACATAGTATACCTGTTAGGTGACGAGTTAGTTTCACTGTTGTTCACTGTGCTTTAGCATGCTTTATTTACTTTTGCATGAGAGGCTTCGGGGAGGATCCTACTGAGTATACTATTATACTCACCCTATGTATATATAAACTATTTTTTAGGTCACTTGAATCAGGTTGGAGGTCAGGCTAGTTACTACTATCTTGTGGTTGAAGGAGCTTTTTGGGCTTGTGGTCGCTGTTGTTTTTACTTTATTTTGGGTACTTGAAGTTTTCCCCTTTTAGTTGTAGTACTTTTGCATGACATTACATATGCACTTGGGTTTTTTTTATACTTTAGTTCTGATTTGGAGTTGGTTGGTGTCTATCTTATCTCTCTCTTTCGCATGTGTTATCTTAGAGGGTAATGCCTCCCATTTGTGTGTTTATTATACCCTCGGTGCTAGTCGCCAACCTGGGGCCTATTGGAGGCGGGACTCAGGGGTCATTATCTCCCTTTTCACATTGTCGGACTAGGAGGGGTACACTTTGTGGGGAGGGGGTCGTGACAAAGTGGTATCAAAGGTCTGGTTGAGGGATAGGATAGAGTTTGTAGTTAGCCACAGGTGAGGTTGCATGGGTTGGTTGGGAAACGGTGTCATTCATGTTTATCAAGTGAAGTAAACACTGGAGACCGGCTGAGACATAGGCGTTTAGGGCCCCTTATGATCCATTGTACGGACCTTTAAGTTTACAATGGCTACTAAATAGGGTGATACTGGTTGTAGGGTAGAGACCTAGGAAAGGATCATGCATCATTCTTCTTTGTGCTTGTGTTTGAATGGGTAGACCTTGGGATAGGTTAACCTAAAACAAATTAAAGAAAATAATTAATTAATTAATTTTGAGTCTTCCATATTCCAGGCTTAGGAGCTCTAATTGTTTGTTATTTTGCAGGTATGGATCCAGGTCGACGTCCTCATCAGGTTTGTGTAGAAGATGTTCAGCAGGCTGTTCCAACAGGTCGCCACAGGGTAGATATTGATGACGACAACACTTAGAGGAAGAAACTTCGAGAGTTTCAATGCCAAAGTCTGCAGAAGTATGAGGGCTCCGTTTCAGATACAGTCACAGAAGACTGGTTAGAGGAGTTCGAGATAGGCTTCAGTTCGATCCATGCTCAGAAGGAGCACTGGGTGTCCTTGGTTGTGATGATACTGTGTGGAGCAGCAAGGCAGTGGTGGTTGTTATCCCTCGGGGATCTTGAGGATTCAGTGATCTCATGGGAGGAGTTCCGAGACAAGTTTAGATCCGAGTTCCTTTCTTCGACTACGAAGGCGTCTAGTTGCCAGAAGCTTCTTACCCTTCGACAGGGGAGCTCTACTGTTCGAGAGTTTGGAATCCATTTCAGGAACCTTTTACGATATGCTTAGGACCTGTTACCAGATGAGGATGCCAGGGTGAGGCATTCCGAGGAGGCTTTGAATCCAGAGATCCAACGCCAGGTCACCCCATTTATGTTAAACACATATATTGAGGTGTTAGCGAGGGAAGAGGTTATTGAGAGGACTTTGTCTAGGACCGGATCATCATGAGAGGGGAATCAGCATGATTCCTCATGAATCAAGGTTGTGGTCTGGGGTTCCCAGTTTTCAGGGCAGAAGAGTTTCCGTTCAGCCGAGGGTAGGTCCCATCCCTTTACATCTCATTTCTCCGAAGGTAGAAACTCTTAGGCATATGATAAGGGATCAGGCACTTGTTTTTCTTGTGGTGGTCATGGTCATCAGCAGGGGGAGTGCCCGACCTTTCAGAGCAGTCATCGTGCACCGGGCGCTCTACTCCAGGTTCCTCTGTTGAGGCATTTCCATCCGAGGCAGCAGTAGCAGGTTGCACCAGCTTTCGATCAGCAGAGGGGAGATAGGGTGGGCAGAGGACAGCCCCATGACACTCCCCATCCTCAGAGAGAAAAGCACGGCCATGGTGGTGGTCGTCACCAGGGTCAGAGAGGCTGTGGAGGAGGTCGTGGTCAGCTTCATGCTCTAGCGTTGCCAGCTCCAGATGATCCATACATCGTTCGAGGTACCCTTTGCTTGTTTTCTACCTTGGTGTATGCCTTGTTTGATTCAGGAGCGACGCACTCCTTCATATCACCTTCCCTTGTCCATGCCTTGGGACTTGAGGTAGAGAGGCTTCTAGTGCCCTTGGCATTGATAACGTCAGTTGGAGGTCAAGCTGACTTGTTTGAAGTATGTATATATTGTGAGCTAGTGTTGGGGCAACATCGCTCTTGGGGATATTTCCTATGTTTACGAATACAACCATATGATGTCATCCTTAGCATGGATTGGTTGTATTCGGTGCAGGCTATTGTGGATTTCTATAGGAAGAAGTTCGTTTTCTTTGATGCAGATGGAGAGCAAGTGGTGTTTGTTGGTGAGTGAGATCCTCGGATGGGTCACAGGCGAGTTCCATCCTTATCAACCATGGCGGCTGAGATGATGTTGAGTTCTTCAGAGGTTCGGCAGTTGGCGTTTCCTAGGGTCGTAGAGGAGTACCCTGATGTTTTTCCAGAAGAGGTTGTAGCCTTACCCCCTCGACGAGAGATTGAGTTTGGGATCAAGATACAGCCAGGACCGTCTCCTATATCTATGTATCCATATAGGATGTCCCCTTCTGAGTTACAAGAGCTACGTATATAGCTTGATGGTCTGTTGCAGTGCAGTTTTGTTCGACCAAGTGTGTCACCATGGGGTGCACCAGTTCTGTTCATGAAGAAGTCTGATGGTAGTTTGCAGTTGTGTGTCGATTATCGTCACTTAAACAAAGTGAAAATAAAGAACTGTTATCATCTTCTATGGATCGATGATTTATTCGATCAACTGAAAGGTGCAAGTTGGTTTTCAAAGATCGACTTGCGGTTAGGATATCATCATATGTGTGTGAAGGATGAAGATATCTCGAAGATTACTTTTCATTGTCGTCATGGGAATTATGAGTTCGTTGTAATGTCGTTTAGTGTGACGAATGCTCCAGTAGTATTCATGGGATTAATGAATGCTATGTTCCGTGAGTTCCTGGACAAGTTTTTTGTAGTTTTCATTGATGACATCCTTGTGTACTCCATATCTGAAGAGGATCATTCAGAGTATCTATGAGCCATTTTGGGAGTTCTTCATCGACATCAGTTGTTCTTAAAGTTGTCGAAGTGTGAGTTTTGGGCTCGAGAAGTCCGTTTATTGGGGCATGTTGTGTACCAACAAGGAGTAGTTGTGGATCCATCGAAGATAGAAGTTGTTGTGTCTTGGGAAGCCCCCAAGACAGTGTCAGAGGTGCGAAGTTTCCTTGGTCTCACAGGCTACTACAGGAGGTTAGTAGCCAATTTCTCCCAAGTTGCAACTCCTCTGAAAACTTTCACCAGGAAAGATCAGGCTTTCATACGGACTGATCAGTGTCATGCAGCTTTCAATTATCTAAAAGGGAAGTTAATAAGTGCTCTAGTCCTTTGTCTTCCAGCTGAAGGAGTTCAGTTTTATGTTTTCTGCGATGCTTTACATCTGGGGTTAGGTTGTGTCCTCATGCAGCAGAGGTCGGTTGTTTCTTATGGGTCTCGGCAGTTGCGTCCCCATGAATGCAACTATGCCACCCATGATCTTGAGTTGGTAGCTGTGGTATTTTCTCTGAAGTTGTGGAGACATTACCTAATTGGTTAACACTTTGTGGTTTTCACTGATCATAAGAGTTTGAGGTATGTTTTCTCCCAGCGTGACTTGAACTTACGGTAGCATCGGTGGATGGAGTTCCTACAGGAATACAACTTTGAAATATCATATACACCTGGAAAAGGGAATTTTGTAGCTGATGCGCTGAGCCGAAAGTCATGTAGTGATGTTATGCATGAATCTGGTGATTCCTAGAGGGTAATGGAAGAACTGTTGGCATTACATCTTGATATGGGAGAAGTCGGAGGTAGAGGTTGTCTTTTTCAGATGATGGTGCAGTCATCCCTGATGCAGAAGGTGGAAGAGTCCCAGTTGGGGGATCTTGAGGTGGAGGTCTGGAGAGACCTAGTTGTTTGTGGTGAGGCCCCTGATGGTTGGTCTGAAGATGAACAACATAGAGTGTTGTATCATGGAAGGATTTTTGTTCCCTTGGCGATGTGCGAGACGGTCCTCAGAGAGTTCCATGGTTCTCCTTTAGCGGTGCATCCTGGTGTGACAAAGATGTATCAATCCTTGAGGAGTCAGTTTTGGTGTCCTGGGTTGAAGCGTGCGGTTGCTGAGTTTGTGTCTCGATGTTTAGTCTGCCAGAAGGTGAAGGTCGAACATCGTGTTCCTAGTGGTCTTCTCCATCCATTAGAGATTCCTCAGTGGAAGTGGGAGGACATCGCAATGGAATTTGTTACAGGTTTACCTTGAGTTCTGGGAGGACATGATGCTATTTGGGTGGTAGTGGATCATTTAACAAAATCGGACCACTTCATAGAAATCAAGGAGTCGAGATCAATGGAAGTTTTGTAGAGTCAGTATCTGGAGGATGTGGTGAGACTTCAAGGAGTCCCTAGGACGATCATTTCTGATCGAGATCCTCATTTTACCTCCAGGGTATGGAGAGGTCTCCAGTATGCTTTCGGTTCTCAGATATGCCTTAGCACTACTTTTCACCCTCAAACGGATGATCAGACAGAGCGAACCATCCAGACTCTTGAAGACATGTTACACTCTTGTGTTCTTGATTTTGGAGGTTCATGGATGAGGCACTTAACCTTGGTGGAGTTCGCTTACAATAATAGTTTTCACTCCAACATCGGTATGGCGTTGTTTAAAGACTTGTATGGTCGGCCTTGCTGTTCTCCATTGTGATGGATTGGGGTCGGAGAGTCAGCAATTCTCGGACCGAAACTAGTACAGAATACAACAGAGATGGTTCAGGTAATTCGTGAGAGGATGAAGGCAGCGCAAGATCGTCAGAAATCATATGTTGATCAGAGAAGGAGACCCTTAGAGTTTAATGTTGGGTATCATGTGTTTCTGAAGGTGACTCATCGTCGTGGGCAGCGAAGGTTTGGTCGTGGGAGTAAGCTTTCTCCCCACTTTGTTGGGCCTTTTGAGGTGTTAGCTTATGTTGGATCTGTGACGTATCGAGTAGCACTTCCGCCACAGATGAGTCAGATACATGATGTTTTCCATGTATTGCAGCTATGTCGTTATCTTCATGATGACTCCCACATCATCGATTGGGGAGAGATCGATGTTGATGATGATTCCACCTTTGAGGAGCGACCTGTGGAGATCCAAGACCACAAGGAGAAGGTGTTGCATGGGAGATCCATCCCTTTAGTTCGTGTCTTTTGGCGACACGGCGGCTTGGAAGAGAGTACTTGGGAACATGAGTCACAGATACGTGCTCAGTACCCAGAGTTGTTTGATGTTTAACTCTTTTTGTGTATTGTTGTAACTTATATGGCTGTGGAAATTTCATGTTTATGAGATGGAATCCTTTGTTTATTTGGTGTCTTGGTCTCTTTTGAGAGGTATCTCATTGGGTGGTTGTTCAGACCCTATTTCGTTTTCTCTTTAGGTGGGTTTTGGATTCTCAAGGACGAGAGTGTTTTGAGAGGTATCTGATGTAATGGACCAAACCTCTCTGGTCCATTCCTTTGTGAAAATGTGGTGTTATAGGTGTACCGAGAGGTCAAGGTGACTTTAGGGTGCATTTGGGTGGACTTTTAAGGAAATATAAAGGGTTATGGCCTTTGCACGGGAGGCGCACGGTTTTCCTAAACAGTGTGGCCAAACCGTGCAAGGCTAGTCTTGGAGGCAGTGGCTAACGCACGGTTAGCACACGGTTTGTCTAACTGTGCAGGGAGTGATTGTCGAGGCAGAAGCTAACACACAGTTAACGCACGGTTTGTTAAACCATGCGGACTAACCGAGCGGGCACTTAAAGTTAGATCCTAAAATTATGGATCTAACTCTTTTTGCCTTTAATCACCTCATTTAAGCCCCTAATCGGTCATAACTTGGGATTACCTTTCCTTGGAGGTAGAAGAACCTCTCCCAAGCGTTTTAGAGGTGATTCGTGTTGTACCCCACACTCTTTGATTTTCATGATCACAATCACTTTCATATGTGTTTAACATTGTTTTAAGTGTTTTTGTTTTATAGGCAAAAGATTGCCAAGGAAATGGGCCATGAAGCACATCAAGTGGACTGAAATTCAGTCCACCGGCCAACCGGTGTGATAGCACCGGCCAGCCGGTGGACCTGGCAGAGGCATTGCCCACTGCCAGGCTCCACCGGTCAGCCGGTGGCTTGACCACCGGCCAGCCGGTGGCATCCAGCCCCAACAGTGATGGCTACTGCCTCACCACCGGCCAGCCGGTGGCTCCTCCACCGGTCAGCCGGTAGAGCCTAGATCAATATGCTTCTCCTCTGCCAAGGCACCGGCCAGCTGGTGGCCCTGCACCGGCCAGCCGGTAGCCCAGTCAAACTAGCCGTTGGCTTTGACCAGTCAACCTTCTTTTGGCTCCCAACGGCTCTTTTAGCCTCTCCAACGGCTCCGAAGCCTCCCCAAGGGTTCCATGCCTATAAATAAAGTCCAAGGAATCCCCTAACACCAACCGGATCACATACAAAGCCCACGGACACGTTGTTCATCATTTGGCGTACCTCCGGCGGACTTCCTTCAAGGAACCCACCTTGCTCCAACAACTTCCACATTCAAGGAGCTCCTTCAAAGAAGCTTGGAAGCGGCCTTCAACATCTCCAATCAATCAAAGGCGCCCAAGACTTCCTCCATTACGGTTTTTCATTCTTTATTTATTTTGAGCTTAAAATTGGGTTTGTGCCTACAAACCCCAACATCTTTTCTCATCCCTCTTTATTTTGGGTTTCACATCACCACTAAGGTGTGAAAAGGTTGCCAAGCTTTCCTTTAAATAGCTTGAGACATAGGTGAGCTATCCTTCACCTGTAAGAAGGATAGTGGGTTCTTGCTAAACCATTAAAAGCAAGTGGGTTCTTGCTTAACCACCAAAAGCAAGCTGTAATAGGTCCTAGTGCTACCTCAAAGCCTAGTGGGTTTCTTGCTAAAACCATTGAAAAGCAAGCGGTAGGAATCTCTCAACGGTTGAGTTGGGAGCGGAGACGTAGGCCGGGTTTTTGGCCGAACTCCGTTATCAATTGCGTGTCTTGCCTCTTTTATTTCCGCTGCATTCTTTACTTTGATTTTAATTTGTTAATCATTTTTTAAAAGGCAATTCACCCCCCCCCCCTCTTGCCATCACTTCCTCGTTTGTTCCAACCCATCAATTGGTATCAGAGGGATATTTTGAATAATTCCCTAACCGGTTTCAAATTAAAGATCCTATTTTTTTTATGGCTTCTACCGCTTCTTCCTCTTACGCCCCCGAAGGACATTCTTTGGATCGTGCTCCATTGTTTGATGGAGCCGATTATACTTTTTGGAAAACCCGCATGTCAACTTTTCTTAAAAGTATTGGCTATCCTATTTTTAGAATTGTCATGCATGGTTATACTTTTTCTAGTAAAGATGAATCTCAATGGACCCCCGTAGACATTGCAAATTTCGAGCTTGATGGAAAAGCCATGAACGCTCTTCATTGTGGTCTTGACCGTAATGTTTTTGATTGTATTTCTTCTTGCACATCTTCACATGATATTTGGAAATATTTAGAGCTAACCCATGAAGGTACTAGCAAGGTTCAAAAGCAAGAACCCGCTCAAAATCAAGAACCCGATGCAAAATCCGTGCCCGATTGCCCACTTCACAAGAAAAGGGCCAAGAAAAAGAAGGGAAAGAAGAAGGCTTCAAAGGCATCTTGGAGTGATAGCTCCTCCTTCTCCTCCTTCTCCTCGAGCGACCAAGGTAAAAAATGCCTAATGGCAAAACATGAGGTAGACTCTTCCTCCTCTTCCTCCTCTAGTTCTTCTAATTCATTTAATCATTTATCATATGAAGAACTCCAACATGCTAGAGACCAATTAGAAAATGGTTTTCATGAACTCTCTTCAAAATTTGTTTCTTTGAAAAAGAATTTCAAAAAGCTTTCCTCCGAAAAAGACCAACTTCTCAAAGAGAAGGAGGAACTCTCCCTAAAAATCCAAAATTTCCCCGATGTTGATTCTTTGGAATCAACCATCAAGGACCTTAGAGAATCCCTAACTAAGTTCACCCAAGGGGAACAAAATTTGAACACTTTGCTAGGTTCCCAACGAATTTCCCGAACCACCCAAGGGCTAGGCTACACCAATATAGCTTCCTCCTCCCATGCTCCAACTGTTTTTGTAAGGGGGAGCTCTTGTTTTAAATTTTGTAACTATTGCAAAAAACTCGGGCACATGATATATGAATGTAATTGTAAAAACGCCCGGTATGGTCAACCCAAAAGTATTTTCTTTTCGGACGAATTTTATAGGAGAAGACCCGCTACAAGGCAAGTGTGGATTGAAAAATCCCTTCTAGCGAGTCTCTCCGGGCCTAAAATTGTCTCTTTTCAAAATCCCTCTCCCCGGTGATTAGTTGTTTTTATTTAGGGGGAGTTGGGTTTGTTTAAGAATTTTCAAACTTTCAATTTCAACACTTGGTTTCAAATTTTTCGATTCAAACTTTCAATTTCAATTTTTGATTCAATTTTTCATTTCAAAATCTTTGATTCAAAACTTTCAATTCAAATTTCAAAAATTTCATTTGGTTTAAAAATCTCCATCTCTTGTTTTTCAACTGTTTCCCTCAATCAAGTTTTATGCCCCATTCTATTTTGATAATCACAAAGGGGGAGAAATTTCTTGATTGATTGGGGGAGAATCTTTTCTCTCATGCTTAGTATTTATTTTCAATTTATCATTTAAAGCATGCCTTTCATTTAGGTTTTTACATTGCTTAGATAAGTGATTGTGATCATCAAAATAGGGGGAGATTGTTGTACCCCACACTCTTTGATTTTCATGATCACAATCACTTTCATATGTGTTTAACATTGTTTTAAGTGTTTTTGTTTTATAGGCAAAAGATTTCCAAGGAAATGGGCCATGAAGCACATCAAGTGGACTGAAATTCAGTCCACCGGCCAACCGGTGTGATAGCATCGGCCAGCCGGTGGACCTGGCAGAGGCATTGCCCACTTCCAGGCTCCACCGGTCAGCCGGTGGCTTGACCACCGGCCAGCCGGTGGCATCCAGCCCCAACAGTGATGGCTACTGCCTCACCACCGGCCAAAATTTCTTGATTGATTGGGGGAGAATCTTTTCTCTCATTCTTAGTATTTATTTTCAATTTATCATTTAAAGCATGCCTTTCATTTAGGTTTTTACATTGCTTAGATAAGTGATTGTGATCATCAAAATAGGGGGAGATTGTTGTACCCCACACTCTTTGATTTTCATGATCACAATCACTTTCATATGTGTTTAACATTGTTTTAAGTGTTTTTGTTTTATAGGCAAAAGATTGCCAAGGAAATGGGCCATGAAGCACATCAAGTGGACTGAAATTCAGTCCACCGGCCAACCGGTGTGATAGCACCGGCCAGCCGGTGGACCTGGCAGAGGCATTGCCCACTGCCAGGCTCCACCGGTCAGCCGGTGGCTTGACCACCGGCCAGCCGGTGGCATCCAGCCCCAACAGTGATGGCTACTGCCTCACCACCGGCCAGCCGGTGGCTCCTCCACCGGTCAGCCGGTAGAGCCTGGATCAATATGCTTCTCCTCTGCCAAGGCACCGGCCAGCCGGTAGCCCAGTCAAACTAGCCGTTGGCTTTGACCAGTCAACCTTCTTTTGGATCCCAACGGCTCTTTTAGCCTCTCCAACGGCTCCGAAGCCTCCCCAAGGGTTCCATGCCTATAAATAAAGGCCAAGGAAGCCCCTAACACCAACCGGATCACATACAAAGCCCACGGACACGTTGTTCATCATTTGGCGTACCTCCGGCGGACTTCCTTCAAGGAACCCACCTTGCTCCAACAACTTCCACATTCAAGGAGCTCCTTCAAAGAAGCTTGGAAGCGGCCTTCAACATCTCCAATCAATCAAAGGCGCCCAAGACTTCCTCCATTACGGTTTTTCATTCTTTATTTATTTTGAGCTTAAAATTGGGTTTGTGCCTACAAACCCCAACATCTTTTCTCATCCCTCTTTCTTTTGGGTTTCACATCACCACTAAGGTGTGAAAAGGTTGCCAAGCTTTCCTTTAAATAGCTTGAGACATAGGTGAGCTATCCTTCACCTGTAAGAAGGATAGTGGGTTCTTGCTAAACCATTAAAAGCAAGTGGGTTCTTGCTTAACCACCAAAAGCAAGCTGTAATAGGTCCTAGTGCTACCTCAAAGCCTAGTGGGTTTCTTGCTAAAACCATTGAAAAGAAAGCGGTATGAATCTCTCAACGGTTGAGTTGGGAGCGGAGACGTAGGCCGGGTTTTTGGCCGAACTCCGTTATCAATTGCGTGTCTTGCCTCTTTTATTTCCGCTACATTCTTTACTTTGATTTTAATTTGTTAATCATTTTTTAAAAGGCAATTCACCCCCCCTCTTGCCATCACTTCCTCGTTTGTTCCGACCCATCAATTCGGAGGTTTCTCTTCGTGAATCGAAGACGGTTTCTCGAGGTATGTGATCCTTTTGTTTGGTTTCTTAGATCTATGTAGATCTACTCCTCCTCTTCTCTTGGGATCTTAGATCTACGCCTGTTATGGGTAGATCTAAGTGTGTGGATGTCATTTATGATGAGGTTTGGTCTTGGTTGTGTTAGGAGAGGAGATATAAGGAGGATTCGTGGAGAATCGACCCGGTTTCTTGGGTGCTCATCGACCGTTGTGGTTTCCCTCAAAAACCTTTGAGGTAGGGGATTCGTGGCTTCTTTAATTGTTTTTGTGCAATCGTAGAGTTATCATTATTTAGTACTTTGGATCACAATGTAATTGACCTAATTAAATACTTGAACCGGATTAAAATAATTGTTGATCGCATGTTGTTGCTTTGTACCATGATAATGGTTCGCCTCTTGATTTTCTAGATAGTGTGATATATATGCCTTGCTTGTTAGCATGTTTCTCTTGATGAAATTGATAAATAATGTAAATCCGGAATTAATTGATAATTAATTGGATAAAGATAAAGAGGCATGTAAATGAATCTGGTTGTTGTTGTTGTGGATGTTGTTCCAAATTGATGTTAATCAAATTGATGCTGATGTGCGTGATTAACTTTGTTGGTTGGTAAACCTGAAATCTGTTGGTGCTTGTTGTTTGAAGTCTAGATGCCTTGTTAAAGGGCCAAGAGCCCAATTTGATGTGATGTTTGTTTTCCTGCTGCTTGTGTTGTGTTGTGACCCTGGAGAGGTGTTGTGATATCTTGTGTTGTGTTGTGACCCTAGAGGGGTGTTGTGATATCTTGTGTTGTGTTGTGATGTCTTGTGTTGTGATGTGACCCTGGAGGGGTGTTGTGATATGTGGAGGCAGGGAGGCCTTGTGGTTATGGCAGCGGATGACGCCTAGAGTGGCGAGATGCATCGGTTTATGCATGTGGGTGTCAAGGAGGACACCAGGGATGATGGAATGGGATGGATGTGGTTTTTGGATTCTTGGTGCTTTGTTTGGTTGTTTATCTTCTTTACTTTTCTCCACTGCTCAAGGAAGCTGGTCTTGCTTACTCTTCTTCTGAAGGAGGCGAAGACACGCAGGGTGTGCCAAGTGCTTTCCGTGTTTAGCCTCTCGAGGGAGAATGGGTCTACGCTCTTGCTATAGGCGGCAAAGACTTGACGGGTAGTACGTCTACTCACCGTGTTGAGCCCCCTTGTGTTTAGTAGTATAGGTTGATTTTCTAGAATGCCTGGGAATATGAGAAAGTAATTCTGTAATGAATGTTTGAATAAATGATGTTAACCCATGGGGTTGGAGTTTGATGAAACTTAATGATGAGGTTGAGAACTTTTGAAGGGACAGTGGTTTCTGGATGTGTTGTTAATGGAACTTAATGTGGAATTGTTCTTGGTTAATTAATGTGTAAAGAATTAATTAACATAAAGTGGAATTGATGAAAAAAAAGGAATGAATTAATCTAATGAAGTTCTTTAATTGGTTGTGTGCTTATAGGATACCTAGTCTTAGAAGTGGCAGCCCGGAGTCCGAGAGACGTTAGCTACAGTTGTGTCTAAGACTAGGTTATGCTCATAGTGTGGTTGTGAGTTATAGTATATTCTGTACTTTTTGTGTTTCTATACGCTACTCCACCCTGTCAGTAAGGGAAACTGACACCCCAAGGATTCTAATCCTTGGAGGGGTGTTTTTTCCAACATTCCAGTGGGAGGATGAATGGTTGACTACCCCCTTTAGCCCCGCTCTCTTCTCTTGGTAGATACTAGTGCCATTGGCACAGCAGTTAGTTTTCCCATATATGTGTGTAGAGGGTTGTAATGGCTTGTGGTTATTTCACACACATATATTCTGGATATAGTGTCCTATGGACTACTATAGGTGTAACGTGTATGGGTTGTGATGGCTTGAGGATCCTTACTCGGTGTATGGGCTGTAATGGCTTGAGGTATAATACCCAACGTATGATACACGCTATGCGAGCTGTGGTGGCTCCCGAAAACTACCTGGTTACTTTTGGTTGTGAGGATGGTGTGGTGCTTAGCCTAGGTGTCTGCGGGAAAGCCTTTGTGATGCACGTGGTGCATATTGTGGAGCTTAACCCAAGTTTTTATGGGCAAGCCTTTGGAGATAGATGCATAGGACGTATGTTGTTGGGGAAAAGCGGCAAACCAGTGGAGAAGTAGTAGCGGGGTACCCTTGATATTCTTTATTATATGATATATTCATGTATGCGTTACTTGGTGAGATTAACCATGGTGAGGTTGGGAACATAGTATACATGTTAGGTGATGAGTTAGTTTCACTGTTGTTCACTGTGCTTTAGCATGATTTCTTTACTTTTGCACGAGAGGCTTCGGGGAGGATCCTACTGAGTATACTGTTATACTCACCCTACATATATATAAACTGTTTTTCAGGTCACTTGGAGCAGGTTGGAGGTCAGGCTGGTTACTACTAGCTTGTGGTTGCAGGAGCTGTTCGGGCTTGTGGTCGCTGCTATTTTTACTTTCTTTTGGGTACTTGCAGTTTTCCCCTTTTAGTTGTAGTAATTTTGCATGACATTACATATGAACTTGGATTTTCTTTTATGCTTTAGTTCTAAGTTGGAGTTGGTTGGTGTCTATCTTATCTCTCTCTTCCGCATGTGTTCTCTTAGAGGGTAATGCCTCCCATTTGTGTGTTTATTATACCCTCGGTGCTAGTCGCCAACCCAGGGCCTACTGGAGGCGGGACTCAGGGGTCATTATCTCCCTTTTCACATTTCCGTCCCAGGAGGGGTACACTTTGTGGGGAGGGGGTCGTGACATATTCCCACAGATTATAAAAAATAAGGTCTTTTATAGTCAAGTAAATTTGTTATTTATTTAATATTCATTAATAAATAATTTAAAATTAATGAGTAAAATTGTGTAATATACTTAAAAAGTGTTGTATTTTTTTCCTAGATGTTTTTTTCATTTTGATGCCCTATACTCCATTTCATGCCCATGGACTCTAAAAATTTGGGTAAGAAATTGAGAGATTTTAAATGGAGATTATGGCATGAATTTAATAACACGTCTCTGAGCTCATGACGGATGTATGAGAAAGTACCTAAAGGCATTTTTCATAAACAATGGAAGTTTCTTATTGATATTAATAGAGATGCATCTCATGAGGTCATTTCATATTTTACAGTATCTTAATAACATAAACACAATAAAATTATAATTTTTATTAATTTTTAAATTTTTTGTAGGAATTATCTAAAAAAATAATGTGAATCATCAGAAACAAGTCATTCCTTATATCATTAGGTCTTAGAGTTTTTCGAGAAAAAAGAACAATTTTGGTTTGTATTTTATCCATTATTATTTATATCATTTTATTATAATTCAAGTTTTTTTATAACTTTTTTATATTTTTTATAAAGTCTAATGAATTAGGTCACTCTTTTGGCTAAATATAGATATGTTTTAAATTTCATTGGAAACCCGATGGCAGTTTTGTAAATAAACCTGAAAAATATGTTGGAGTAAGTACTTTTCAATACTATTTCTTTTTTTTCCATTACTATAAAAACATAATAATGAAAAATATATTATAAAAACAAACAAGCCTTAAATACAATTAAATGGGGCAGGATAAATGGGTCAAATGATTCCAATTTGGCGTTGTTTGATCCATGTAGCTGACCCCATTTAATTGGGTTTAAGACTTGTTTGTTTTTATAATTTATTTTTCATTATTATGTTTTTATATTAATGAAATAATAATAAATAGTAATGAAAATTTATCAATTAGATAATATTATGATGTTCAGATAATTTAAAAAATCATTGTTAATATTTTTGTATTAATAGGTTAAAATTCAATAAGTTTGGGATGTTAACCCTTCACAATCATCATTGGTTTCCAAAAATGTTGTAGTTGCAATCATTTTAGGGAAGGAGAATCTGGATGTATATCGGGGATGGGTTTTGGGCCTACTCCATCAGCTATCTTTAGTAGGGAATTATCATCAGTTACTACTACACCAAGTGGGGGTTTGAGTAGTGTCATTGACATCACAAAGTGAAATTAAAAGGTTGAAAGAAAAAGTGAAAGAACAAGACTCTTATAGGAAAACACAGGTTTCAGAAATGGAAAATGTTTTAGTTTCTGTACTTTATAGGATGACTGACATGATCCCCAAGTAAATTTCCAACCTTATACTCATCCTTTCATAGTAAATTCTAAATTTCATAGACCATTCACACATTTTCAAAGAACACATAAAACTTCTATAAATAAAACTAAAATGGAAATTTTATACTGAAAATACATAATTCGAGTTATATTGTTCACATCATATACCATATCGATGTGTGATTATTTCTTACATGTCAAAAATGAATTTTGGATCATTATCCTAAAGTTTGAAAACAATCTGAGCACGTTTTCTTAGTTTTAACTCAATAAAAAATGTAATGGTATCAAAGCCTTTAAAAACATGTGTCAAAGGCTTAAAACTGGGGAAGTGATATCGTATTTCTATGAAATCATAGGAAAATGACTGTAGATTGATTTTTGAAATGTAGGAATTGAAGGCACATCATTCTAAGTTACAGTTTGCATGAAATGTCTATAAATTCATTTTTAGTGTTTTAAAACACTAAAACATGTTTGTAACAGTCAAAACCATATCAAACGACCTCATATTGACGTGAAATCATGGTGAAAACCTTTGATTTATTTTTGGCATGTACATATATAAAACATGTCAATCCAATGTGTGGTGTGGTCAGAATGACTTGGTAAACAGTTTTTAAAGGTATTAAAGTCTTTAAAAATATGTGTCAGGGGTCAAAAATAGGAAAATGAAGTCAGATTTACATGAAATCCAAGGACAATGACCATATATTTATTTTTGAAATGTAAGAATTGATGGAACATCATTCTGAGTAACGGTTTTCCCGATATGCCCATAAACACATTTTTAGTGTTTTAAAACACGAAAGCATGTGTGTAATAATCAAAACTATAGAAAATGACCTCAAATTGAAATTAAATCATGGGAAAACCACCGTTGAGTTATTTTTAGCATGTATACATAGAAAACATATCAATGTGACATGCGGTGTGGTCAGAATGACTCGATAAACAATTTTTTAAGATATCTAAGCCTTTAAAACGTGTGTCTAGGGTCAAAACCAAGAAAATGATGTTGGATTGTTATTAAATAATAGGATAGTAACCATAGATTTATTTTTGAAATGTAGGAACCAACAGCATGTAATTCCAAGTTACAGTTTTCTCGGTATTCCCATAAATGTGTTTTTAGTGTTTTAAAACATTAAAATGTGCGTTTAATGGTTAAAGCCATAGAAAAAGACCTTATATTGATGTGAAATCATGGTAAAACCACCATTTAGTTATTTTTTACATGTACTCGTAGACAACACGTCAATTTGATGTATGGTGTGGTCGGAATGACTCGATAAAAAGTTTTTAAAGATACTGAAGCCTTTAAAAACATGTGTCGGGGGGCCAAAACTATGAAAATGACATAGGATGGGCGTGAAATCATATTAAAACTACCATAGATTTATTTTTGAAATATATGAACCGATAGCACATCATTCTAAGTTACAATTTGACTAGGATGCCTATAAACGCATTTTTAGTGTTTTAAAACACTAAAATGTGCATGTGATGGTAAAAAACATATAAAACAACCTCATATTGATGTAAAATCATGGTAAAACCACATTTTAATTATTTTTGGTATGTACGTGTATACATCACGTCAATCCGACGTGCGATGTAGTCAGAATGACTTGGTAAAGAGTTTCTAAAGATATTGAAGCCTTTAAAACATGTGTCGGGGGTAAAAATTAGGTAAACGATATTTAATTTCTATTAAATCATTTGAAAATGACTTTATATTAATTTTTAAAATATAGTAACTAACAGTACATCATTCCAAATTACGGTTTTCCTATGATGCTCGAAAATGCATTTTTAGTGTTTTAAAACACTAAAATGTGCGTGTAATGGTCAAACCCGTAGAAAATGACCTAATATTGATGTTAAATCATGGTAAAACCAATTTTGAGTTATTTTTTATGTGTGATCATAGACAACATGTCAATCTGACATGTGATGTGGTCGGAATGACTTGATAAACAGTGTTTAAAGGTACCAAAGCATTTAAAAACATGTTTCAGGGGATCAAAACTAGAAAAATGAAATCATATGGAAATTAAATAAAAGTAAAATTATCATATATTGATTTTTGAAATATAGGAACTGACAAAACATCATTCCAAGTTACGATTTTCCCAGGATGCTCATAAACATGTTTTTAGTGTTTTAAAACACTAAAATGTGTGTGTAACTATCAAAACCATAGAAAGAAACCTAAAATTGATGTCAAATCATGGAAAAACCACCATTGAGTTATTTTGTGTGTGTGCACACAGAGAAAACATCAATTCAATGTGTGGTGTGGTCAGAATGACTTGGAAAATGGTTTTTAAAGGCACTGAAACCTTTAAAAACATGTGTTGGGGGGTAAAAACTAGGAAAACGATGTCATATAGCCATGAAATCATAGTAAAATGATCGTAGATTGATTTATGAAATTTAGAAACTGACGGTATGTCATTCTGAGTTACGGTTTTCAAGAGATGCCCACAAACATGTTTTTAGTGTTTTAAAACACTAAATTGTGTGTGTGTGTGTGTGTGTGTGTGTGTAATGGTCAAAACCATATAAAACAACCTAATATTGATGTGAAATCATGGGAAACCCACTTTTTAGTTATTTTTTGTGTGTACACACAGACGGTACATTAATTTGACGTGCAATGTGGTCAGAATGACTCGGTAAATAGTTTTTAAAGGTATCGAAGCCTTTAAAAACATGTGTCGAGGTTTAAAACTATGAAACAATGTAGGATTGTAAAGACCCGCAAATTTCAAGGAAATTTTTTTCTTAATTTTCTTTGGAATTTTACAAGAGCGCAGCTTCAGACGGCACCTGATTCCGAGGCCCGGTGTGCCCGGAATCAATTTCCGAAGTTTGGCTCGGGTACGTTCAGTGAACGGACGAGCGGGTTTTTCTATCTTTTGAACCGGTGCCCGGAATCAAATTCTGAGGGCACCGATGAAATCGCAGCGCCGGTATTTGCTTAGAAACGCCTCTTCCGGAGTTGCGTTTGCTCAGACGTGGTTTTTAAATTTTGCGGCTTTAAGTCAGAAATAAAATAAAGTTTGTGCGACAACTTTATTTTATTTCACTTAAACTGCTTGGAAGCCACTTAAAGTCACTTAAAGGCGGCTTGAACTGAGTTGAACTGGATAGGATGCTATCCAGAAATATCCTACCCCTTGGTAGGATATTTGTGCGGTGGGACCCGCACGAGCCCCGCCGTTTCTTTCGCTAAGTAACGCACCCGCGAAAACCCGTCAAAGTAACTGAAAAGTCAACCGACGCGTTTTCTTTAATTCTTAACAGACCATTTAATTGGGCGGTTTATTTCGTGAATTAAATGGACTGTTTCTTCGTGAATTAATTGGGTCGTTACTTATGCGTTTTACGTTTGTTGGCAAAATAATAAAATAGACAAACTTGTCTATTTTGGAGGATTGCTATCGTTGTGCAATTCCTCTGAGCCTCCACCCTCTCCGCGAAGAACGCGAAGAACGCGAAGAACGCGAAGAACGCGAAGAACGCCGGAACCGGAATCCGACGACGCACGATCCGCGACGTCAACATCTTTTCCGCGACCTTCTTCTTCTTCTTCTTCGGTGCCTCTTCTTCCGCGGCGAACCTGCGATCGGCGGTTAAAGGTGAGAATTGAAACTTCTAAATTCTCCCTTCTTAATTTCAATAACAACGGATTTAATTAATTAAATCTGTTTGTTCTTGATCCGGAGATTGGCGACGCGACGCCGGATACCGCGACGACGCGACGATCTCCTTCTTCCGCGACGAGCGAATCCGCGACGACCTCTCGTCCGACGACGACTTCGAGGTAGGGATTTATTTTGGAAAAGTTACCCCTTTTAAATTTTCTCGTGAACGTTCTTGAAAATTTAAAAAGTCGGTTTCAAACGAACAATTTTATCTTTAAATAAAATTGTTGGATCATGTGTTGATCATCTTTTTCTTTTCTCCCGTTGATTATGGCTAACGCGGAGGGTGCGGGTCTAACGAACAAGACCCGACAACCCTCCGCCGATCTCTTTTGTTGTGCGGATATGACGGACGACGACAAACTGCGCGGCAGGGGCGATCCGTTGATTCCGCAGTGAAGGTCGGCATCCGGGAGAGGCATCGGCGCAGACGGGAGGCAAAACGGGCCACCGGAGCATCTCCGGCGGCCCGCGGAAGGCAGCGGCGGCGCGGGTCGCCGGCGCGGCGGCGCCGGCGACCGGAGGCGGCGGCGCCCGGCGCGCCGCCGTAGAGGAAGTCCGCCGCGGCTGAAGCCGCGGCGGCGGTGGCGGCCGGTTCCGCGGCCGCGCGGAACCGGGAACGGACGCGGCGGCCCGGCCGCGTCCGCGTGACAGGCGGCCCCCCGCAGGGGCCGCGTTTCTTCAAATGCCGCGGGTCAAACCCGCGGCGGCGGCCTGTTCGGCCGCTCGGCCGAAGCCGAGTCGGCCGGTCCGGTCGGCCGGGCCGCGCCCAGGCCGAACCGGACCCGGCCGAGCCGGTTCGGGCCGGTTCGAGCCGGCCCGGTTCGGGCCGACCCGGTTCGGCCGACCCCAGGGGGGGTTCGGGCCGGGTCGCCCCGGGCCCAGAACCCCCGTTTTCGGGCCCTCTTCGGTCTTTCGCCCATATCTTGGGCCTGGGACCTCCGATTGACGAACCGTCAGCGGCTACGCGATCCTTGGATCAAGACGGTCGTTTCGGTATATTATACTCAAGGTTTCGGAAGACTTTGGGTTCGGCCGGGTTGGTTCGTACACGAAACCAACCGGGCCCTCGGAGCAGAAACGCTCATAACTTGAGCTACGGACGTCCGAACGACGTACCGTCAGTTGTGGTAGTTTCCTCTAAGTGAGACGGAACTTTTGGCATACTCCGCCCGAGGATCGGATACAGGCGGAGTACGGTCGGGTCGGTTTTGCCCTAAAAACCAACCGGGCCCCTGGGACGAAAATGCCAATAACTCTCAGACCGGGCGTCCGATTGACGCGCCGTCTGTTGCGTTGAGATCCTGTTGTCGATATGGAACTTTTGGATACATCAACTTCGGACTACGTGTCAGTTGATGTATCAGCCTCTCGGCTCGTGGAGCGGACCCTCCTAAACGAGCTCGCTATGTGCGGGAACCCTAGCGCTGGCTGTGACTTCGACGACAGAGCAGAGATCCTTCGTGGACTGCGACGACGACAGAGCAGAGATCCTTCGTGGGCTGCGACGACGGCAGAGCAGAGATCCTTCGTGGACTGCGGCGACGACTGTGCAGAGATCCTCAGTGGACTGCGTCGACTACTGCACTCAGCGATCCTACGTGGATCAGTGCTACAGGTTCTGTGTGAGCCCGATCCTATGTGGGTCCTTACTACCGGTTCTGTGTGAGCCACTGCCTACAGGTTCTGTGTGAGCCCGATCCTGTGTGGGTCTTCTGCGGGGGTTAGTACCTATCGATCCTTTGTGGGTCCGACGACTTAGATGGATCAGTGATCATCTTTGACGTCATCTGAAAAAGTATACCTGGTTGAGCTGAATCGTATGTTACTCTCCTTTGTGGATTGTGTTGAACTATCCTATGTGGATTTTACTGTTTACTCTCCTTGTGGATTTGAGTCTTGCTTTCCTTTGTGGATTGAGTTGTTCTTGAGCTCGTGAGCAGAGCTAGAATTGGGGACTTAGGTATATGTATGGGCATATACCTAAGTCGAGTCAGATGTTACTTCGTGATTGCATCTTTCTTTTGTGCTATATCCTTTGTGGATTTCGGGAGACCTTCGGGGGTCTCGGGGTCCTTACTGAGTAGCTTGTACTCACCCCTGCACGGGCTATGCCCGCACCTTGTTGTGTTGGTTGCAGACGACGGACAGCGCTGATCACGGTTGGGGCGTGGAGCAGGACGGTACCTGGAGGTGGACCACTGGGCGGGACGTGCTCGGA
This sequence comes from Viscum album, assembly GCA_963277665.1. Classification (NCBI taxonomy): domain Eukaryota; kingdom Viridiplantae; phylum Streptophyta; class Magnoliopsida; order Santalales; family Viscaceae; genus Viscum; species Viscum album. The sequence continues at coordinate 533,927,311 of OY728146.1, forward strand.
GCGGACGTGGGACCCGAGGAGCCTGGAGGCTATCTGTACCCACCCTTCAGGTGGGATTGCCAGTGGACGACACGAGGCCGCCGTCTTTTCTTCAGTTGCTGTACTTTACTTTTCAGTTGTACTTTACAGTTGGGCTTGTATTTCCGGCCCCTTTACTTTTCTGCACTTTACTTTCCGCTTGCTGACTCTGTGTGGTTGTTACTTATAAAGGCAATGCCTTCCCTGTTTACTGGGATTTTACGCCTTGGTGCTAGTCGCCAGCCCCTGGCCTATGGAAGGCGGGCTTGGGGTAGTCACGGCACGGGCCCCGAGGACGGGTCGTGACAAGGATAGCCATGAAATCAAATGAAAATGATTGTATATTGATTTTTTTTTAATTTATGAACTGACAGCACTTCATTCCGAGTTACGGTTTTCCTGGGATGCCCGTAAACACGTTTTTAGTGTTCTAAAACACTAAAATGTGTGTGTAATGTGTACACATAGACAACATGTCAATTTGACGTGCGGTGTGGTCGGAATGACTCAGTAAATAGTTTTTAAAGGTATTGAATACTTTAAAAATGTGTGTCGGGGGGTCAAAATCATGAAAACGGCATCATATTATCATGAAATCATAGGACAATGACCTTAGATTTATTTTTTAAATATATAAACCAACGACATGTTATCCTGAGTTACGATTTTCCTGGGATGCCCGTAAACGTGTTTTTAGTGTTTTAAAACACTAAAACATGTGTGTAATGATCAAAACCATAGAAAATGACCTCAGGTTTATTTGAAATCATGGTAAAACTACCATTGAATTATTTTTGGTGTTTACATGTAGACAACACCTCAATCCGACATGCGGTGTGGTTGGAATGACTTGGTAAATGGATTTTAAAGATATCTAAACCTTTAAAAACATGTGGCAGGGGGTCAAAACCATAAAAATGACATCATATTGCCATGAAAACATAGGGAAATGACTGTAGATTTATTTCTAAAATATAGGAACTGGCGGCACATCATTCTGAGTTACAGTTTTCTTGGGATGCCTGTAAACACATTTTTAGTGTTTTAAAACACTAAAATGTGTGTGTAACGATAAAAACTATAGAAAATGACCTCAGATTGACATGAAATCATGATAAAAACACCATTTAATTATTTTTTAAATATAAGACATGTTTTCATATCAAAGTCTTTAAATTTTGTTTATCAAGCACAACGCGCGTCGATTTAAAAATTGATCAGACTATTATATACATACCTCTTTTCACTTTCAAGTGTTTAATAATATCTTAAATATCTAAGTTTATGTTTTCAATGTGTTCTGCATGGTATATTAATTTTTTATGTTAAAATGTATTCTGTTTGATTAAAAAAATAACAAATGTTATGTGCAACATTCTGAATATATTCTGTGTATATTCTCTTTCACATTTCTTTTCTTAAATATTCAGGTTTTTATTATAGGTGACAGATGACAGCTGTAGGTAGGAATTTGACCATTCAGATCCATGAAATTATTCATAAGGCAATCGTGAGGTTTCTTAGTTTGTGTGGTATGTTTAAATATTATCAATGATTCTACTGTAATTCTGATTTATTATCATTAGTTCTAATTTTTGTCTTCTTTTTTGTTCCAATTGATGAGATGATATGGTCGGTTCCAGTTGATGAAATGATGTGGAGGGAGATGAATGCAACGGAGGTCATGAGATGGATGTATATCGGTCATGGTTTGTTGTTGGTGTACATATTTTGTATGTATTTATTGATGAATGAGGTATGGGCTAACTAAGGTGTGGGTTGACCAAGGTATGGGTTGATCGAGGTATGGATTGATTGGGTTTGTATATATATAACTATAGATTTATGATGGTGTATGTATGAGTTTATTGTGCATTTATGTTATAGTTTATTTCATGTTAGGGGTCATATATTTATATTTTTTATTAAATATTTAAAAAAATAGAATATATTTTAGCGACGGTTATTTTCATTTCATCTATTATATTTTAGGCTTATTTTTTAAAAATACAAACCACCGCTAAATTAATCAATAAACACCGCAAAAAACACCAAATATGACGCATATAAAAACCAACGCTAAATAGGAAGAAACACCACTAAATGATTGTTAATCATGAAATATGCAGTGGTTTTTTTAACTGACGCTAAACCATATAGTGGCAGTTTAAACCGCCACGTATAGCAAAAAAACCACTGGTAAGACCTCCCTTTTTTGTTGTGTGTATGTTATTGGATATGTTTATTTACCTTGAATACTCTAATTTGTATGATGCTTGGTTATTTTCCGTTATTTTTATGATTTTGATTCGAGGGCATAGTCTCCCCATTGTATGGACAGGCTCTCGCCACTAGTCAGAAGCCTCTAGAATACATGGTGGCGCGCTTGAAGTCACATGACGTCCTCGGCTCGGGCACTGTTGAGTGGCTTGGGGCAGGGTGTCACATTTAAGTGTGTAACCATGCCAAGATAATTATATGTGATGTAATTATTTAATATTTAGTCAACTCGATAATTAAGAAAAAAAGATAAGTTATATGATATTAACATTATTCATGTCACGTGCTGCATTTTAATGTCAAGGACAAAGAAACTTTTTGAATGGGCATGTGGTGGATTGGATCACACCAAACCCCTTTTTATTTTGGGTAGCTATGATGTGTTGTCAAATACCACTCTTATTTTATGATTGTGAATGAGATTCATGATCATTTCCAACTTTACAAAGGTCCCTTGAGGTCACACATAAGATAATGCTAATTTGGATTTTTGGACTAATGTGATAGTTCATGTGTAAAAATGTTTTATCTCTATTATAAACACAAATAGGATTTGTGTTCTTCACATTTAGAATATTTAATTAAATAATTAATGTGGTGATATAATATAAGTAATGGGTTATTTATATTATTAATACATAACTATGAGGAAATATTAAATCCCAAATGCTATGTGGGCTCGGACTTGATATAATGGGTTTCCAAAACCCATAATATTAAGGAAATTCGTAAGACTGCCTTTAAAAACCATTTAAGCACCTCTTTTTCCAACTTTAACTATTTTGGAGGCTCATTAATGCACCTCCCATGGTGGTTTGGGACTTAAGCCACTTGTGGAGGCTATTTAATGCTCTAAATGACTTAAGAGGCTATTTATTGCACTTCTTTTGGTATGCTATAAACTTATCTTCTTTGGAGGCTATTGAATGTCCCTCTTGCTATAAATAGAGAGGAGGGGTGTTAAGATTCATTCCATCGTAAGAAATCAAAGGTGGTGCTTAGAGTCCTCTAGATTTCCTCATTCGAGAGAGAGCTCTAGTTTTCTTCATCTAAGAGGTTTTCTAGTGTTTCCACCATCCACTCTTCCTTCCTTTTCCCTTTGGGGGTGACTAGCATCACTTGGATAAGAAGTGGTGGTTGGGATTATTTAAAATTTGAAATGAAAAAAAAACGAACGCATCGGAAATGAGGAGGCGACGCAGGAATAGTGGAGAAGAGGCTCGCATGCACGTTGAAAAGTAGGAGCATGGGGAAGTGGAAAAGCTGGAACGGTGTTCGTGGGGGAGGGAAATAGGTGAAGCAATGCACCCAGGATGAGAAAAAATAAAATAAAATGATTCATTTTATATAAAGTTCGTGTGATGGAGGCACGAAGGATCGTTGGGGCGACCGGTAAGCGACAAAGAGAAGTCCTTAGGGTCAGTGAGAAGAATAGAAGAAGGCAGAGGAAGTTGTAATCATTGAAAAGAGAATCAAGAAGGGGCTATCGTGTTAGCGGTAGCTCGTGCGAAGTATTAACAATGGCGAATGAAACATCGATGAGAGAAAATGGCGAGATCTATGACACAATCATGTATCGAAAGTCTTCTTAATGGAGCAATCAGACGACTTGTCTCGGTTCCCAAGATCGATAGTACAATAAGATGGTGAGATCATGAGGGTGATAGAAAAATTCTTTCAAGTGTATTCAAGAGAGTGATGAAATTCCTTCATGTGTCTAAAATTCCTTCAGTTATGAAAAATCCTTCGGGTAAAATATTTCTTGTGTTTTTTGTGGCCGCTTCCGCTACGACGATGGTCTTTCCCCTAGTAAGTAGTAACAAAGTCGATGATAATGGACCTATGATGATCGTGATGGAGCAATAGAATCTCATTGAGATGAAGATCCATTAAAGGTGGAGTTAATGATGCTGAAGCGGATTATGGAGGAGTCGATGATGGTAGAGTTGATGATCATGAAGAAGATGATGGTGGAGATGACAGTGGTGTTTTCAAATTTTAATGAAGGTGGAGATCGTTGAGATTATTTAAAATTTTAAATGAAAAAGAAACGAACACGTCGAAACTGAAGAGGTAATGTGGGGATAGTGGAGAAAAGGCTTGCGAGCACGTTGAAAAGGAGCGTGGAAAACGGAAAAGCTAGAACGACACTCGTGGGGAAGTGCAAGTTTGTGGGGGAGTGCAACAAGTGAAGTAATGCACCCAGAATAAGAAAAAATAAAATAAAATGATGCCTCTTATATAAAGGTCGTGTGATGGAGGCACAGATGGGTAATGGAGGGCCAGTGGAGCGTCCGATGAGTGGAAAAAAGAAGCATGTAGGGGCAGCTAGTGAGAGAAAAATAGAAGGAGGTAGAGATAGATGTAGTCATCGAAAAGAGAATCGAGAAGGGGCTACTGTGTTAGTGGTAGCTCGTGTGAAGTATTGACAACATCAAACGAATCATTGACTGACTGAATGGCCCGGAGGCCAAAATTTTTATTTATTTTTTGATAAACCCCCTTTTAAGGGTAAAGGGGGAAACCTCGCATGACTTCAAAGACGTAGAGACAAAAACATAATTCAAAGATCAAAAGTGCCGCAATCATCCCAAAACAAGACTACGCATAAATACTCCTCCCCAACATCAACATCATTATAGCGCACCTCTACCTTTGCATGACTGCTCAGCAAGCTGTCCCGTGCAGAAATGCACAGGTTCGGTACCAATGGTTGTGTCATACCCTCTCAATCTTCCAAATCCAAATAGCTACGCATGGTGAAGGCAACCTGCTCTAAATCCTCGTATGAAGCAATTCCTTGAAGAAAGTATGGGACAAGCCAACAACATACAATCACGCCACAAAATGGAATCCACGCAGTTAAAAGAATTATCAAATCCTGAAGCTTTCATGAGTCATTTGCACCTCCACCAAAGACAACATCTCGAACGAACCCCGTCACTCCACTTCACTCCCACCGCCACTGTAGCCACAAAAGCAACCGGAAGACGATCCAAGGGACGTGAAGCCGAGCCAACATCACCTAGGACTGGGTGACCCAACACCACACCAAGGGAACGTCACCGATGAGGGGATCCAGGCCGCTCTGAACCAAAAACACCACTCTGGGCATGGATCTGCTTAGATCTGAACTGCAGACACATCCACGCCGGACTCCGAAGCAAGCAACCACGGGAAGAATGAGAGAGGGCCAACAAGGAGAGAACCGACACCATCAACGATGCAAAACTACAGTGCCTCCACAACATCGCCTTCAAAACCAAAACCAGAAAACAAGATCCTCCCCCCTCTGATCACTCAGGAGTCGACGCCGAGATCTGAGCCATCCGAGGAAGTCACCGACGCCGATCGAGATCCAAGGAGGGCAAAGCCAGCACCACACGTCGAGGCGAGCTAAGATCCGAGCCAAGACTTCTCTGCACGCCGACGCCGACTGAGATCTGAGGAGATCGAAGCCAAGACTTCTCCACACGCCGACGCCGACTGAGATCCGAGGAGATCGAATGCAACGCCGCACACCGAGCCGAGGACCAAACCAAGAGTTTTCCTCATACATCAATCAGGCGCGAAGGTGATAGAAAAATTACTTTGGGTGTATTCAAGAGTGATAAAATTCCTTTGTGTCTAAAATTCATTCTAGTATGAAAAATCCTTCGAATAAAATATTTCTTGTCTTTTTGTGACAGTTTCCGCTTCGACATCCTCTCCTCCAAATGAAAGTGTCATAAGGTGATTACCGTTATCAGATACTTGAATTCATCAATTCAAGTTCGATTTAAATATTTCAAATCTTTATTAAAATGTATTTTTATTTTATTGTTTTATCAAATACATTTATTTGTTATGTTGTTGGTTGGGTTTTAAATTGTTTCCGCTGCGTACCAAAGGTCGATATTGGCATTAAAACCCTATATTTTTCACATGCACCTAGATTAGAATCCTTTCAAATCCTCCAAATATCTTAATGAATTTTAAACTTTTTTGAATGGATATTACAAATGTTTTTGGTTTTATTCTTCCAGTGGTTTATGTTGCGCTTACTGAACACGTTGCTTGATGGGTTCTACATTCTCAAAACCCGCACTTGTCTCTTTAATTGCGTTTTAAAATAATTAGGTTTTTCATTTATATATTCTCTTTCTGTAACCTTTTAAATCATTTGATTATTTAATTAAACACCTACCACCCTCAACTCCACGGAACAGACCCGGCGCGATATGATCCGTCGAACACATCAAGCAACACGCCCAGACCCTTTAAACTCAAATTTTTCTTTCAAGGAAAAAAAACCGTTTTCCATCCGAAGATAGGATTGCCGTCCGGGCAGAAAACCCGAGGCTCTGCACATTACTACTGTCAATACCTAAAACCTGCTTCTAACTCGTCGCTGTACACCCCTCCCGTAGTGGGAAACCGACCCGCCTGCTTCGGCTCAGAGCCTGGTTCCATACCAAGAAGCCTCTGCAGCAACTCCGGTTGATTGTTTCCCACCCCACCAACATCACCACCTGAAAAATTCCACAATTCATTGATAATTCAAAAATTCCTCTAGCACCAAACGGGGCCTCAAATCTCTCATCAAAAAGGGCGTAATTTAAAATCCATTAAAAGGCAAACAAAGAACCAAACCTGGCAAACTCGTTCCAGGGATGCAAAGGCTGAGGTCCTGACGGCCATATGGAAAACCATGCAGCATGCCCGACTCCTCCACAAAGCCCATCACCCGATTGCGAGCCAATCCCTGCACCAGATCATGTGGAGAGTGGCCTCGCATGAGCATTTGATCGAAGGCATGGTGATGATTCTGATGATCAAAACCCGAAACCCTCGCACTGGGGTGCCCCAAAACAGGGCGAACCATATTTCCATGAATTTGATCGGGCAGAAGACCGCGGGGAAAACGGGAATCCAAAGAGTGGAACTCTGGCCTCCCACGATTCATTGTAGTGATAAATTGCGGAGAACTTTGGGGATGAAGGGTGTAAGGATTGCACTGAAAAGGTAGCTGTTCCGAAATCCCAACACAAGCATTTGGCAGCCATGGCAATTGGGATGCACCGGTGGCATTGGTAAAAGGAAGGCATGAGGAGATGCCTAACAACCTTTCCTCCGCAACAAAGCTTTTACTTTCCAAACCAACTCCGGTTTGAAAGTGCACGGCACCATCATCTACCATTGATGAGGGCAGGCCATGAGCCTCTCCACCATCAATTCTCGCAGATCCAACTGAATCCTGCAGCTCCTTCATGAAAGCCGACCCAAAAAGGGATTCCAGTGTCTGACCACCCTGTGAGCTGTCATTATCTTTTACAGTTTTTTGCTGCTCAGACTTCTGAGCCATGCCACGATCAGATGACGGGGCAATCTCCTGCAAAGCTGGCCCCTTTTGCAGCAGTGAAAGAAGGTGCCAGGACGCGTGATCATCAGCAGAACCACTTGGCTGCTTGGCATTGGCATCAATAATACCCAGGTCTTGAATTGATGGATGCAGATTCGTACCATTTTCACTGGCTTCAGAAAGGATTGATTTTTCAAGGTCTTCACATCTGAGCACTGCTGCCACTCCATCTGGTTTAACACCACTGCACATATGCTCGGAGATCTCAACTGTAGAAGACAATACGCCAGTTGACATGTGGCTATTGCCAAGGTTATCCCCGCCAACAATTAATGAAAACAAGTCACTTGGCCTGCTAGATGAATTATCATCCAATGCTTTCTTCTCTGCATTAAAAGACGAAGTATAAAAAACAACTACAGACTTTTCAGCATTTCAATTGAAGCTTGAGGCATATTAACACAAAATACCTTCTTCTAGAAACCAGTGAGAAAACCTTGAACCTTTGGTTGTCTTGGGACTCCAAATCACACCTTCATCAATGTTATCATTCTATCAAAGCAGCACAAGTTGATTATAATGTCATCTCTTTCCAGAATCACCAATCACAACATGGAATTATTTTCCAACATCTAGGCACTGTTTAACAACACTTGTTTAAGTGGGTTTTTTCATAAAAATAACAAATCTAGCTTATTTTTTCTAACTGCTTATCACAACTGATAAGCACTTACTGAAAATTTCTTACAGCACTAATCACTTATGATAAGTAATTTTGTTCAAGTGTTTCCAGATCGCTTACTGAAAGAGTGTTTTTCCATCACTCATTAACTTGTTTTCTTCGGGAATTTAAGCACGAGAGGTTTTTCAGAAACAGAACAAATACCCCTTCTAGCTGTTCAGTGTTAAGTACTATAAGCAGTTTTTAATAAGTGGTATCAAACAGCACCTAATAACAACTGATTAATTTTGTTGGAGTCTGCATCCCACATCGGACTTGAGGTCCGGTGTGGTCTTTCTTATTTGTTATAAATACACCCCAAGGGCTCCTTTGGAGAAAGAGCTTGGGGGTTCGGGTCTCTCTTATTTTCACCCTTTACATGGTATCAAAGGGGGTTTGATTCCTCCCTCACATTTTTTTTTCTTTCCTTTTCCCCTTCCTTTAGGGTTTCCCCGTCCGGGGGGGCGGCGGCCTCAAAGCCCCGTAGGGTTACCGCCGCCGCCCCTCCGCCTCTGCCCTGCCCAGCTCCTCTCAGGCCCTCCCTCCCGGCGCTCCTCTGCTCCCGGCAGGCCCTCCCTCCCGACGCCCCTCCCCAGCGCCCCCGCACCCTCGCCCGCGCGGCTCCCTCGCCCTCGTCCGCCGGCTCCTTCTTGCGGACTTCCTCCCCGACGCCGCTCCCTCCCCGCGGCTCCCGGCCCTCCCGTCGAACCTCCCTCCTCTCGCGCGGCTCCAGCACGGCTCCCGGCCCTCCGGTCCGACGCGGCTCCCGCCGCGCCTCCCTCCCGCTCCGACTCCTCCTCCGGCGGCCCTCCTCCCGTCGCGGCCCATCCCGTCGCCGGACCTCCCTCTGCACGCAGCGCTCCCTCCCGGCGACTCTCCCTCCCCGGCGGCTCCATCCCAGCCGGCTCCATGCGCCGGCAGCCTCCCTTCTCCAGCAGCCGGCCTCCAGCTCCGGCCGGCGACCCCCCTCTCCGGCAGCCAGATCCGGACAGTTCCGGCTACTCCCGCCAGATCCGGTGATTGTCGGCCAGATCCGGCCAGATCCGGCCAGATCCGGCGATATCCGGACTGTTCCGGGCAGATCCGGGCAGATCCGGACTGTTCCGGCCTCCACCCGTGTCGGCCGCTCCCCGCAGGGGTCCTCCTCCGGTTTCCAGCGCCGCCTCCCGGCCTCCTGCACCCTCGCCGGCCTCCTCCTGCGGATCCCCGCCTCGCCGGCATCTCCCGGCACCTCCCGGCAGCGGCATCTCTCTCCGCCGGCACGTCCATTCGCTGGCGCAGTAGCTCGACATCCTCGGATTTGGGCCCGTTGGCGCCGCCAGTCCCGCAACAATTCTGCGGAATCCCCGCCTCCCGTCGCCGGCCCCGCAAGTGCGGTTTTCCCGGTGCTAGTTTGGATTTCCCGGCGTTTCATCGACCGGCCCCACTAGTGCGGCATTCCTGGCATTCCGACCATCGACCCGGTTTGAGTGGTTCATCTACTGCGTCCGCGACATCTTCCATCCATCATCCTGCGGAGGAGCTTCGATCGTGAGGGGGAGCAGCAGCCTTTGCCGTTTTTTTTTTTTTTATTTTGTCATGTTTTGTAATCAAGCTGGGTATGTCCAGCTTGAGGGGGAGTGTTGGTCTCTGTTTTATTGTTTTCTTTTCATTATGTGTCCAAGCTAGGCTCACCTAGCTTGAGGGGGAGTGTTGGAGTCTGCATCCCACATCGGACTTGAGGTCCGGTGTGGTCTTTCTTATTTGTTATAAATACACCCCAAGGGCTCCTTTGGAGAAAGAGCTTGGGGGTTCGGGTCTCTCTTATTTTCACCCTTTACAAATTTCAATGATTATTTGAACTCAAACAATCCAAAGGCAGCATATCAGCATATACCTAAAAACTCAGATTATAGCCAAATAAATCAGTGGGTTGGGGAAATTGGGGGATTGATGTGGATTTTTCAATCAAATTTTGGATTATCAAATATCAAACTAACATATATATATATATACACACACACAAAAACCAATTTGCAGGGGTTGCTTGCAAAACATGGAACCCACGCTGCAAATGGAACCTAAAAGCCAGTAACAGGATACAGTATACAAAGTTTTTGCAACATATTAACAACACTTATTTAAGTGTTTTTTTCAGAAAAATAACAAATCTAGCTTATTTTTCTAACTGCTTATCACAACTGATAAGCACTTATTGAAAATTTCTTACAGCACTAATCACTTATGATAAGTAGTTTTGTTCAAGTGTTTCCAGATTGCTTACAGAAAGAGTGTTTTTCCATCACTCATTAACTTGTTTTCTTCTGGAATTTAAGCACGAGAGATTTTTCAGAAATAGAACAAATACCAATTCTAGCTGTTGAGTGTTAAGTGCTATAAGCAGTTTTTAGTAAGTGGTATCAAACAGCACCTAATAACAACTGATTAATTTCAATGATTATTTGAACTCAAACAATCCAAAGGCAGCATATCAGCATCTACCTAAAAACTCAGATTATAGCCAAATAAATCAGTGGGTTGGGGAAATTGGGGGACTGATGTGGATTTTTCAATCAAATTTTGGATTATCAAATATCAAACTAACATATATATATATATATATATACACACAGAAACCAATTTGCAGGGGTGGCTTGCAAAACATGGAACCCACACTGCAAATGGAACCTAAAAGCCAGTAACAGGATACAGTATACAAAGTTTTTGCAACATATGAACAGCATAAACAAAGGGCTCTCTCCCTTGAAGAGGGTTGGGGAATCATTTTCCCAACACAGCCCCCTCCCCTTAATGTCAACAGAAAGTTGTTTCAAGAACTTGAACCCGTAAATCTTTGGTCATGAATGAGCAGCCTCTTAGCTGCACCAAAATAAAAAATAATAATAATAATAAAATAGAAAGAATCATAGTTACCTGAAGCAATCTGGATCTTCCACCATCATTTATCATGGAAGCAATGCCAAAAAGCTTTTCTAGGGCTGATGTGGACTGCTCTTGACTAAGAGCACCACCAATTCCATGCCCTGAACCCTTCTCGGAATCAAGATTTATAATGTCACCATCTTTCAGGGTATCAAAGGGTTCCAAAACACGAAGAGAATTGTATGATTCATCATTCAATCTGTTTAACTCATTAGTTACTTCTAAGCTTGATGACGATTTCATAATATTTTCTCCATTGTCAACATGTTGGGCATGAAAATCCATAGTTCCACCCTCCTGCTTTCGACAGTCTGCGTTCAGTACCAACTGCTTTGGCACATGATTAACAGAAGCCACACCTAATGTGGGGTTATCTACAGCATTTGGAGGCTGTTCCTGATGTTTAATATCGTCAACCTCCTACACATCAACAGATAAATGCACTGTAAACATTCTGGAGCGAAAAAGGGAGCAAATGTTAAAATAGTAAAGCCCCGGAATGAAATGGAGTAAGAGGGAATGCAGTTGGATTTAATGGAATCATGTAAAAAATTATTGCATTTAAACACAATGACAACAGCAGGGAAAATTATTGCGTTTAAACACAATGACAACAGCAGGGAAAATGGGCAAAAATTATTGGTGAGGACCATTTAGTCATTGAAAAATAAACTAGCCTCAGGAATCCCCATTACCAAGCCTCTTTTCCAGATTCCTTAAAATGTGGTAATAAAGTCTCCCTCCAAATTCTGGAAATTCAACATACCAAACATTAAACACTTGAAACTGTTGTCAGAATCATCTCTCATTTATAACAGATTCCATGAACCAAACAGGGTTCAAAACAAATGTGGAAAAAAAACTAAAAAAAAAACTAAAAAAAAAAAACTAAACTATTATCACAGAAAAAGCTTCCAAAAAATTAAAACTAATATCACCAGATTCTAACCAGAACTAACAAAATGACAGCAGTTACAAAATCCACGACAAGATAAACATCATTTGCATTTTCAAGCACAATCTCTCATTCACAAAGGCAGTTTTGCAGGTTATTGCACAGTGGAAGATTGTGTTGAAAAACTAGGATCAATAAAAACATGATCTATAAAAAGGTGGGCATGAAATCAAATCAGAAGTACAAGGAAGCCTCATACAAATCAAAAAAAAAAATACTTGATAAAATTAGAACCCATGTCGATCCAATCAAATGCCATATAAATTTTTTTTCCCCAAGTCAGAAGACTTTTGTTTCCCCTTCTGAGGTAGGGGGAGGATTGCTACAGAAGCAAGTTGGAAGGATTTCATATTGAGTGTCATACCATCATAGTTCAGATAAGGGATTTAGTTTCCATGATTTAGCTTGGAAGCTGAATATCACGATACCAAAACACAAATGAATGAATGAATGGAAAGCTTACTTTATTATTAATAAATTTAAACATGGAGGGTGGCCGTGCCCCCGATGATTCAAGTTGGTGAACAAAAGTAAAAACAAACATGTTCCATGAACACGCCTGGGTCAGAGATCAGAAAAACTTGTGACAAGAAACCAATTTTCAGACTCAAGAAATTCAGAAACTGACACAAACTATTGAGTCCAAATAACTCCCTGCAACAAGGTTAATTTTAAGAGAAGTGGGTATTTAGGAGAAAGTCTGTCCACAGATTCTACACAGCCAAGAATGCAAGCCTCTGTCCTGTCAAGATTATTTCTAGGCACAGAATCGTACCAGACCAGCGAGAGGCCAACCAGATTACCGAATCCAGACTCTGTCCCTATCTCTTGCTCTCCCCACATCTATCTGAAGCTTAATGCCCCATTTGCAAACATAATATTCTATCACTGATTTATCAAACTAAAAACTCTCAACCACCTTGCAAAGAATAACAGAGAAGGAAACCTTTTTGACAAAAAAATAACAAATGACTGCGTTAATGGATAGGTCTTCAGTGCACTAGAAAACATGCAGGTGCTTACCTCTTCTACGATAGACTGGCTTGAAGATCTTGTTTCAAAATTCATCCCCATAACCCCACTTGTAAAACCTGGAGGTACAAGTGGTCTAGATGCTGAAGCCTTCAATGGATAATGAGACTTCCCCAAAAAATTTGGAGGACCTGGCTCAATCTGAGACCGATCTAGCGCATTGTCTACATTCGTGATTTCCTTGTTATCGTTTGAATCTTCCAGCAAATAAGAAATATCAGAGACTAACTTCCCCTTATTCTGATCTGGGTTCAGTTTCTGCTTTTCCAGCAAAGCTTTCTGTTGCTTCCTCATCAACTCAAAGGAATCTGAACAGACAACCAAGCATATGTTATGATATATTCTAATTTACAGTCAATAATTCACCTAAAACAGCAGAAAGGATGTTTAAGAGGTGGTAGCGGTACCCTTGTTAGCACTGGGAAAAGGGGGTTAATGGCAAATACAACAACTTGCACCCAGGTGATCAAATCATAGGCTCAATTACACAACTCAAGAAAGAGAAACATTACCTCTTCTTCTTCTCTCTTCTTCAGCTCTATCTTGACTTCCACAGTTGGATGAACCAAAAGTTTCATCGTTATAGGAGTCTTTAGCTTCCTTGGCTGGGTGAGAAACTGCCTGGAAAAAAAGAGAAATAAATTATTGCATTTGAATATCAGTAAAGCCATCAACATGGGAAAAATGCAGTGAAGTATGCCTTATATGGACGAGGAGGATGATATGGCTCAGAACTCTGGTTCAGTTGGCAGTTATCATGAGCTCGAACCTTTGATGCATCAGCACATTCAGAGGGTCTGGGTAAGGAACCACTTCCAAGAAGTCCATCATGCTCGGGGGTTTTCCAAGACCGTCGAGACTGGTACCCAAATCGTTTTCCAGATTCTGGAGGAAAATTAAAATAATTAGGAACCCAACAGTCAACATTAAATATTATATTACAAAAAAGCAAGTTGTTTTTCAGAAAGAAAAAAAAAACATAATAAAGCAACGCCTCAAGAGAGCAGGGATTGTTTGAACCATTGAGGTTGAGGTATTCTCAACTTGGAAGGAGGTTTTGGTTGCATGAATTAGTAGTTTGTTGGAGTCAGTGAAATATGGAGGATTCTGTTAGCGTTAATGATGTAATAAAATTCATTGTCAACCAAGCAGATATGAAAAGTTGACTATGCGGTAAAGGAATTTTGAAGTCTATGCGTAACTTTGAAATGAATATTTTGAAATCTGTGTAATAGTTAATACTATATTCCAAAGACTGCATAAGGGTTGATCCGTTGTTGCATAATATTAAATCTCATGGAATGTTTTTGCGTAAGAGTGATTCATATGTTACAAAAGTTGTGAAATGGTTCTGTGTAAGAATAATCTCAGATTTGTGATGGCTGTGTAACAGTGGGAACAGCGGAACAGTTTTGCGTAAGCGTGGACAAAGTTTCTTACATGTTGTGTGACATTGAAACTTGAAAAACAAAGATAGCATAAGAGTGAACCAATCATTTCACAGGATACGTGAGTTCAATTCAGAAGTTGTGCGGGGTTGGATCAGCAGTTGTGTAAGTGGGTGATTCACTGCTGCGTAATAGTGATTTATTTGAAATCACAGGAATTTCCAAATATATTCCTGGAACGATTTTTATGGAGAATTAAATAAAGGATTAGGTGAATGATTTGAACGAATTTGTGATCAAGATTCATGGAAATTAAATGGAATATTTGAATATTTCGAAGATAAAGAAGTTGCAACATCAAAGGGAAATTCAAATAAAGATATGGACCAATTAAAATTGAAATTTTGTTTCCATCTCTTGATAATCTTCAAGACAGTATGTATGGCTGTTTTTAAAAGAAGCAAAAAAAATGAGAGACGAGACTCAACATAGAGAATTAACAAAAAAAGGTCAACAGAAAGAGAGTCGTCAGTTGCATGCATTATTCTGGAGAATTAACAAAAAAAGGTCAACATAGAGAATTGGTGTTTGTTCTGATTTTATCATTATCATCATATGGCCAGTGAGTCAACTCTTGTTGTGATCCTTTTCTCGAAACAGTGAACGGAGAGATAAGAATAGAGATTGGCCCTAGAAATCAGTAGTGAGCCGATCCTGAATTTGTATTCAAGAATAGTATGTTCAGTGATCATTGATACGCCAACACAACACTGTGTGTATGCTTTTTGAACGTAACCCATTCAGGTGAAACAAATAAAATCCTGGCATGTTATTGTGTTCATTTTAATACGGCACCATGCATGCAAAATCTGACAGGTAAGGCAGGGAAGTGTTATTTCTAAAAAGGAAACAAGATCCCTCAAAAGGAAAAGCTTTGGGAAAAGAAGTTAATACTCTGATTCATCCTCAGGGTATCATGGGACCTTGGTATCAACAAGTCATATCAGAGCCAAAAGATTGTATCTTGGTAAATCTATCACGTGTGGAGGTTGATTTCTGAAATACTTCTATTATGGAGAATGTTGTCAATACAAAAGGACATAACGTGAAAACATCTTCCATCTCTTGGATTGGATGTTCATGTTATTTTCATTCAAGGAATACAAATCAGTGATCGAACAGAGATGACATAGATTGAATCGGACAAGAAACCGATGAATGCGGATGCAAAGACTCAAAATGTTTTATCCGGGGTCCTGTCAAATCAGATCTATATGAAGGTAATAAGTTGTACTTCCTTTGAGCTGTGTGAAACAAATTGTCCGGTCTTTATGAAGAAGATAGCAAGGTTAAGGAGGCAAAACTTTAAATTTTATGCAATAAATTTGAAGACTTGAGAATGTATCCCGATGAAATTGTTGATGAATCCATTAATAGGATTATTGATGTGGTTGGTTCAATGATAGGATTTGGTCGAAAAATTGAGGATGTCGAATTGTCAATAAAATATTATGGAGACTTTAACTTTTGTATAATGCAAAAGTTTCAACTATTGAAGAAAGAGACTTGAGTTAAGTTTTTCTTAATTATCTACAAAGCAATTGAGTGGCTTATGAGATGAGAGTAAAACGAGAAAGACAATCCACACGCTCTTCAAAGGAGATGACTTTTGAAGTCATGGAAAAATTGAAGTCGAATCATGATAAAGGAGAAAAAGATTAAGTGATGAATTGATGTCACTTATTTCTAGCAGATTAAAAAAAAAGGTGGGTTTCAAGGTAAACTTTATCTGGCATGCTTTAAGGCCTTGTTTGGTACGCAGGAAAAGTTTTTGATGGAATGGGAATGAGACATGGAAAGGGAAATGGAAGGGGGAATGGTAGGGGAAACGCTGTTCAAAATTATGTTTGGTGTGCAATCCTATCAAAGAAGCTTTGATGGAATGGGAATGAGACATGGAAAGGTAAATGGAAGGGGCAATGGTAGGGGAAACGCTGTTCAAAATTATGTTTGGTGTGCAATCCTATCAAAGAAGCTTTGATGCCGCCACCCCATCGTCGTTGGTCTGTCGTCGCAGTACAATCGCTTCAAAAAATGATAGGAGACGTATCAGAGGGGAGGTGGAG
Source organism: Viscum album (assembly GCA_963277665.1). Lineage (NCBI taxonomy): Eukaryota > Viridiplantae > Streptophyta > Magnoliopsida > Santalales > Viscaceae > Viscum > Viscum album. The sequence continues at coordinate 533,944,094 of OY728146.1, forward strand.
AAGGCGGGAGTGGAAGCGACGATTGTGGCGAGAGTCGGAGCATAAGGGCGACAGTTGTGGCGGGAGCGGGAGCATTGAGCAAGGTGCACTAAAGGTGCGGAAGTAGGAGCAAGAGTCGATGTGATGGCATCAGGTGTTGCGGTGCAGCAGAAGGCGGCGAGTGTTGCAAGGGTGATCGAAAACACACAGTGGTTGTCAGAGTTGCAGTGCACTCAGGTAGCTGGGATACAAGGGCACAGCGTCAAGAGTTGGGGACAAATATGTCACGTGGAGAGTGGAATCGGTGTTCCCGTCTGATTTTGAGAGAAAATCATATTCCCTTATTTGATGGAACAAGAGGTTCCACTGTTTCCAATTCCAACGTACCAAACACGTGTTTTTGAGGTTTCCGTTTCTGTTTCCATCCGCTTCTGCCGTACCAAACAAGCCCTGAGTCTGGGAAGGTTGGTCATATTAGTGCAAGATGTTCAAGGGGACACGAAGAAGAAGTGAAGATTGATTGTTTAAAAAGAAAATCAAATAACTCCAAAGAAGAATAACAAATCAGTTCTTGACAAAAAGGGCAAGAAGAATTCCAACTAAGGAGCTACGTAGCAAAAGAGGATGAGGATGTTGAATCATCTCATGAAGAAGATGACATGAAATTCTTATTTGATGTTGAAAAGCTATGATGGTTGTGATTGATGATAAACAAGATCAACTAGAAGGTGATGTTGGCTTGAAGACCGGACTTGAAGGAGCACTAAAGGCGCTTGATGTTCAAAGGAAGAACAACAAGAAAATAGGTGGCTTGTTGAAAGAATCATCTGAATTTGTTAATAAACTTGAAGCTGAAATCACTAGACTTGAACAAGTGGTTGAGTTTCCCGCTACTCAAGAAAATCCAGAAAGCAAGGCAGATTTCAAGCTAAAGGTTGAGGAACAAGCCAAGAGGATTGGATTTTTTGGAGAAATTGCTGCTATAAAAAATAAATAGATTTGGAATCGAATCCTGAAAAATTTGGAAGAAAGCAGATATTTGGGTGCTACAACAGTGAGATGACTACAGAAAAATCTGAAAAGTCTCACAGCAGCTAGAAGAATGTCTGAATAAGCAAAGGCCCTTTGCTGTGGGCAAGACTGAACTTGGATAAACTGGAGTCATCAAAATCTATTATGAAGAATAGCCCAACAGGGTTAAAGGAGAAAGGCAGACAAAATGTTGAAGGAAACTCTCAAAATAAATCTTTGAGGGTATCTCAAAAATCAGGAGGTTATGCTGATGTTACTAAAAAGAATGCTGAAAAGGTGTTCTTGGTGATGAAGTGTCAATTTTGTGCCTACCAGGCTCACACAATGACATCCTGTAATGAGACTAGGGGTTACTCGAGGGATGAAGTTATGGGAAGCAAACAAAGAGAAACAACTGCCTAACCTGCATGTAAAAGGCAAAATACTTTTAACGGATATTGTATTCATTGTTCTAATTATTTCCACAACACATATAATTGCAGAATGAAAAAAACTGCAGGTGAGGGTAGACATGCTCCAAGGAAAATTAAAAGAACCTATAGAGACTATACTCTTGAAGAATAATTTCTATATTCTGAAGGAAGATGATGGTGATGCTTGCCATGCTATGGAAGGTGAAGTAAGTGTTGTTTCTGGACAAAAATCACGGTGGTTTCATGTGAAAAAAAGAAGAAAAGTGAAAAGGCTAATTTGGTGGAGGTTGCATTAAAAGCATACAAAAACAATAGCATATTGTCACGGGTTGAGCGTCTCAGCACAGCAGTTCGCCCATGCGGCACCCCTGCCCCCTCCAAGGCGGACGGGGTTCAGCCGTCCAGTTCTTCATATGTGAGGTTCACTGGTTTCGTCCTGCCATGGACTCATCAGGAGAGTGGCCCCAACTCCCAACCAGTGGTGTCAAGGTTGACACGCACCATCATCCTCTTTGTCGGGGCGACTCCCATCTCTTCGATAGGGACTAACCAGATGAACCGCAACGTTGATGTTCTTGTTGGTGTGGGACAGGACCCCCATGATTGGGTCGTGACATTCTCCCACCACCATTCCATGCACGCCCTTGTGCATGTAGGATCGTGGTCTTCTGTGTGTCCGCGACTGCTTCCAACTAACTGGTTACCAAGCATGGCCTCAGGAGACGCTCCTTCCTTGTCGTTGGCATCAATGGTCCACCCACTCTCTGGGTCGCAAACCATCGTGGTCCACCCTCTCTCTTAGGGTCGAAAACCACCTCCACGAGACCCACCCTTCATAGTGGCGTCTCTGCCTCGGACTTCTCTCAAGCGCGACCTTCTCTGTCGTGTCACCTCAGCATGACACCCCGGGACTCCGCTCCCACCACCAAGGTCCATCTGGCAGCATTCCGCAACACCACAAGGCACATTCCCTCTGATACCACTTGTCACGGGCTGAGTGTCTCAGCACAGCAGTTCGTCCGTGCGGCACCCCTGCCCCCTCCAAGGCGGGCGGGGTTCAGCCGTCCAACTCTTCATATGTGAGGTTCACTGGTTTCGTCCTGCCATGGACTCATCAGGAGAGTGGCCTCAACTCCCAACCAGTGGTGTCAAGGTTGACACGCACCATCATCCTCTTTGTCGGGGCGACTCTCATCTCTTCGATAGGGACTAACCAGATGAACCGCAGCGCTGATGTTCTTGCTGATGTGGGACAGGACCCCCATGATTGGGTCGTGACATTACTTGTCACGGGTTGAGCGTCTCAGCACAGCAGTTCACCCGTGCGGCACCCCTGCCCCCTCCAAGGCGGGCGGGGTTCAGCCGTCCAGCTCTTCATATGTGAAGTTCACTGGTTCCGTCCTGCCATGGACTCATAAGGAGAGTGGCCCCAACTCCCAAGCAGTGGTGTCAAGGTTGACACGCACCATCATCCTCTTTGTCAGGGCGACTCTCATCTCTTCGATAGGGACTAACCAGATGAACCGCAGCTTTGATGTTCTTGCTGGTGTGGGATAGGACCCCCATGATTGGGTCGTGACATTCTCCCACCACCATTCCATGCACGCTCTCGTGCATGTAGGATCGTGGTCTTCTGTGTGTCCGCGACTGCTTCCAACTAACCGGTTACCAAGCATGGCCTCAGGGGACGCTTCTTCCTTGTCATTGGCATCAATGGCCCACTCATTCTCTGGGTCGCAAACCACTGTGGTTCACCCTCTCTCTTAGGGTTAAAAACCACCTCCACGAGACCCACCCTTCATAGTGGCGTCTCTGCCTCGAACTTCTCTCAAGCGCGACCTTCTCTGTCGTGTCACCTCAGCATGACACCCCGGGACTCCGCTCCCACCACCAAGGTCCATCCGGCAGCATTCCACAACACCACGAGGCACATTCCCTCTGATACCACTTGTCACGGGCTGAGCATCTCAGCACAACAGTTCGCCCGTGCGGCACCCCTGCCCCCTCCAAGGCGGGCGAGGTTCAGCCGTCCAACTCTTCATATGTGAGGTTCACTGGTTTCGTCCTGCCATGGACTCATCAGGAAAGTGGCCCCAACTCCCAACCAGTGGTGTCAAGGTTGACACGCACCATCATCCTCTTTGTCGGGGCGACTCTCATCTCTTCGATAGGGACTAACTAGATGAACCGCAGCGTTGATGTTCTTGCTGGTGTGGGACAGGACCCCCATGATTGGGTCGTGACAATATGGATCCTTGACGGTAGAGGTTCGTCACACATGGCTAGCAATATGGACTTAATAAAAAATGTGAAAAACTGTGTTGATGGAACGGTGAGATTTGGCAATGATGGAGCATTGAAGGTTAAGGAAGTGGAAGAACAAAGATAGTTGGAAAAATGCTGAAGTACTCCGTGGATGGTCTACAACATAGTCTTTTAAATGTGAGTCAACTATGTCGCTCGGAACTTGAGGTCGTGTTCAACGAGAAGGGTTGTAAAATTAAAATGGAGGATCTCTGATGCAAGGAGAATTCCTGCTAATTTATACCAGGTTGATAACAAGGACAATACTTGTTTTCTAACTGTCAAAAGAAGAAAACGGGTTATAGCATCGTCCGCTAGGTCATTTACATAAAAGAAACATGAAGAAACATTCCAAACACAAAGCAACGAATGACATACCAGTTCTCAAGAGCCAAGGAGAAAAGGCGTATGATGCAGGCATGAAAGGGAAGTTTATACATAACTCATACAAACCGAAGAATAAGAAGAGTCGACAATCAACTTAACCTTGTGCATATAGATGTTTCTGGCCCTATGATGCAAAAGGAGAACAAAGGTGAGAGATTTTATATTTTGTTTGTTGATGACTACGGTAGAATGGCATGCATTATAGTGATACGCTCCAAGAGAGAAGTAATGGGATGCATCAAAAGATATCAAAGGCTAGTTGAAAACCAGTGCAGAAGAACTATCAAAGCATTGAGATCTAACAATGACACTGAGTTCACTTCAATTGAGATTGACAGCTATCTTGAAAAACAAGGCATCAAGCATGAGGTTTAATCTGTGAAAACTCTACGGAAAAATGAAATTGTGGAAAGGAGGAATAGAAAAATAAATACCATCGCGAAGACTATTTTGATTGAGAGTGGACTTTCTAGGCACTACTGAAAAGAAGTTGTACAAGTGGTTGTCTACATTCAGAATACAGCCTTACTGGGAAGAAAACCAACTCTAAAACACTTAATAATTTTTGGGAGCAGGTGCTTCATTAAAAACAAGAAAGACGCTCAAGGGGAGTTTGGTGATGCTGCATATAAATGAATATTTCTGGGATATTCTACAGAGCAAAGCCTTCAAGTGATTCAACAAGAGGCTCAACAAGATTGTTGAAAACAGTGATTTAAAAGTGGTTGAACAAGAATCTGAAAATCAATCCACTGGACCACAGGCTGAGAAAAAATCAGGAATGTGAAAATGATCATAAAGCTAAATTTGAAGAACAACACTGCACCTCACATGAGGAGGATTCTGAAATAGAATAGGGGATGAAGATGAAGTAAATGAACCATCAGTACAAACCGGAAAGCAAAAGAGGATAGCTGAAGTGGATGAATCTAACATTCTTAATGACAAAACAACACCTACTCTCAAGCACGAAGAAGAAAGAATATTGTAAGAACAACTCTATTATCACATGTGGAACCTAGCTCATTTGAAGAAGCACCAAAAGATGAATTATGGATTAAGTCCATGAACAAAGAGCTAGATCTCATTGAAAAGATTAAGACATGGGAGCTTGTAAAGAGACCACACACAATGCCATAAGAACAAGGTGGGTCTTTAAAAATAAACTTGATGAACGTGGGAAGGTTTAAGAAACAAGGCTCGGTTTGTGTACAAATTGCAAACGTTGATGTGGATGAGCCTTTTGCACTAGCTACAAGACACGAAGAAATCATATTGTTCTTAGTAATGGCTATTTAAAGGAGGTGTAAAAATATATCAGATGGATGTGAAGACATCATTCTTGAATGGAGTGTTTCAAGAAGAGGTTTATATTGAACAACCTAATGGGTTTCAGCTTAGTGATGATGACGGCAAGGTTTCTCGCTTAAAGAAATTGTTGTATGGACTGAAACAAGCATCTCATGCATGGCATGCTAGACTTGACACATACTAAAAGAAGTTGGAATTCAAGAGAGGTGGTCTTGACCACAATCTATATGTGAAGAGTACAAATGAAGAGCAATTCATGATACTTTTTACATGTTGATTATATCAAACAAGGTTAAATCTTGTAAGAAGTTCGCAAATCTGGTGAGATCTAAATTTGAGACGTCCATGATTGAAGAGCTCACATATTTTCTTAGACTTCAAGTAAATCAACAAGGTGAGTATACTTTTATTCGGCCATTTGGCTTGGGAAGCAGCCACCGGCCTTGGGTGGGATCTCTCCCGATCTTCATCTTCCTCATACTCTGCCTGTAGTTTCTGCTTTTTTTTACCCTTAATACAAAATAGTCATCACTTGTTCCTATTATTTGGTCCGACCTGGCATCTTCCTATTCGTCTTCTTCTTGTTCGTCGGCTTCCTCGCGTCCCTTAGCACCTTAGTCGTCAACTACCCCCTGCCGACGCCTTCCGCAGCAACTAACGCACGCACAATTGACGGCCCCGGGGACGTAAGAGCAACGGCTTAGCACAACGACTCACTTTTCCAGCAGGTCACACCAAATGATAGGAACAGGGGATGACTACATTGTATTCAGGGTAAAAAAAACAGAAACTACAGGCATAGTAGGAGGAAGATGAAGATCGGTAGAGATCCCACCCAAGCCCGAAGGCCGCTTCCCAAGCCAAATGGTTGAATACCAAAATATTCACTTCCCTACCTTTCTCTCACCCATACAATCATATTTATAAGTGCGATCCCCTCACCTCCACATGGCCCCTCTAACAACAACATTCCCTAACAAACTCCAACAAACTCCCCTATAACAAACTACCCCATACAAAGACAACAATACCACTTAACCAAACTAATTGGCAGCAGGTATCTATCAGTATACTTTTATCTCACAAATGAAATATGCTAATGAATTGTTCGAAAAATTTGGCTTGCAAGATAGCAAGCCAATGTCAACACCTATGATTGTTGGTACAAAACTTGGAAGTAAGTCGGGAAAGCGGTAGATCCAACACTTTTTAGAAGGATGATGATAGATACCAGGTATGCAGTGCCTGGGAAGGGGCTCATAGCACCTATACAAGCTGGATGGAATATTCTAAAAGGGGTATAATTGTCTCATCATGGGAAAAAGTTGTTAGCCCGCGTGGGGGGTGACAAAGATTGTTAAAAGGGGGAGGGCCGGTGAGAGAGGGGGGAGAAAATATTTTGTTTGATGGTTCGGTTGTTTGGGCTTGGGCGGGAGAGCTTGCGTGAGCCTCTCGAGTCTTACTCTCCTAGACCGTGTTCATTTTTATTCTTCCTTTACTTAGCCTCTCTTGTAATTCAAATTCTTATACTATACATACAAGCATTATGTTCTCTATGTAAGGAGTTGTATCATTTGGTCTAACCTGTCATGGTGCGCTTTCCCGATTTTGATTGACAAAGGCATGCACAGCTTGCTTCTGGCCTGAGGAACTTCGCAAGGAGGAGTCACACCACACACTATCAATCTACATCCACACTCGGACGCACGACCGACTACTGTGGGATGCCTTCTCGTTGATAACGCGCTACTGGATCGAGACTAGGTACACTGTACTGCTGCCCTTCCTCTTTGCTCAAAGAAGGAACACGCCCACCATTGTCGACCATCACTGGCAGGCACTTCCATTCCTCTTCACCAACTGTTCGCTCGTGGCGCGAACGACAGTTTCTCGCTTAGACGTATCGCGCAAACCATCTGCTTCAATTAAGTCGGGGTGCGCACTCTCCATCTGCGTCGAACACAGCAGCGACGTCGACTTCGCAAGGAATGACCGCTACCGACAGAGACATCCGAGCTCGATGCTCCCAGACGCGACACCGCTGTGCGCTTACTCTTCTTGATCGGACAAAGCGCACCTGGCTTTCCACACCACCGCACCCCGCTGGACCATCACACACTGTCAATGCCTTCCGCAGACGCAGACGCAAACGCAACCGTGAGTTCAGGATTTGAAAAGCGCACTGTCGACCTTCGTGTTTCACTCATGTAAGGAGGCGACGCACAACCCGCCGGTGTTCGGGTGGTGTTCATCTCGTTCGGAAAGAAGAACTGCCACGCGCCCACCAGACCTGTTTTCAAAGCACGGGGGGGCGCACTGTTCGTTTGCGCCTGACGCTCAGCGCACGAACGAAAAAAAAATCAAAAAAAACGAAAAAAACGACCAGTGGAGGCGTAGGCATCTGTAACATTTTCGAAGGCCAAGGTACGGTGTTCTTCCAAATATTCCTCCGCTCCTCCATATGCAAGCTCCTCCAAATGCAATCAGACCAACATGCTTGGGAGGACAACTGGACCATTGGCGAGAGGAGGCAGAATTTTGGAAAACAATGATACTATGGATGAGTCGTCGAGAGGAGTTGCAAGCGACAGGAATGGCAGAGGCGACTCCAGAGGAACTTGGTGAACCTCCAGTGCAAGAGCAGGAGGTGCACGAGGTGACTGATATCATATGGATACAGCAGCTTTGTCGGGGATGACGGCAAATGATCGGTCGCAGAAGGTGCGCCAATTTTCTCTGACGACCACACAACAAGAGGCGCCCTCAGCGGGGTCGACTCCGTCTCCTTGGTCGCAGGCTCTCCCCGAGGCACAACCCGAAGCCTCTAGCGCGTTAATGGGGTCCGACGCAGGGGATGCCTCTAAATTGGCTAGCAACGCACCACAGGTGCGACTTGGTGAGAGGGACTCGTGCTTGAAATATGCTGAAGCAGCGTTGCCACCTCTGACTAAAAGGGATGATTTCACACCGCACCAACAAGAGGGGGGCGTGAGCTAACAGAGCAAGGTGATTTTGCAAAACACTTGATCATCGCGGTACGCAGCATAGAGACGGTGCCTCAATAGGAGGGGGAGCGACTTATGTTGGCGTTGAAGATGGTTGTGACGCATGCAGCGGAAGATGCCCAACCAACGATAGCTACGACAGCAATGGGCACGCATCCTGACGGAGGTGGCTGCAAAGAGACGGCCATGGGGCATTTGATCTGAACATCGAACACCACTGGACTAGTCGCATTCCAGGTATGATGTCGCCGATGTTGGTGTTGTCGCTTTCTCCGACGACTGGCGTGGACGTTAGTAAATTAACAGCACAAGGGGGCGATGAAGTAGTTATGCTCAGACAATAGCACACTCGAACGGCTCACGGTGCAAGGACCATCTGGGAGATTGCCTGGAGACTAGGTGGAGTCAGGGTGTATCACCAACAATTTTTCCAGGGCCATGAAGCCGGAAGGGCCATTTGGCTAATTGCTTGGCATGACTGCATGATCAGTGCACCTTGTCCTCAGTTCCATGGGTTCAATGGAGCACAGCTAGTATGGGAGATTGCTTAGCAGGCCTGCAGAATCCACTACCTTGAGGACAATGTGGTTTTTTGGAAGGGTGGCAGTGATAGATACCAAATAGGTATGCAGTGCCTGAAAATCATATTTCATAAAGGGGAGAAGGGGCCCATAGCACACAGCCTGTACAAGCTAGATGGAATATTCAAGAAGGGGTACAATTGTCTCATCAAGGGGGAAAGTTGTAACCCACGTGGGGGTGGCAAAGGTTGTTAAAAGGGGAAGGGTTGGTGAGAGAGGGGGGGAGAAAATATTTTGTTTGATGGTTCGGCCGCTTGGGCTTGGGCGGGAGAGCTTGTGTGAGCCTCTCGAGTCTTACTCTCCTCGATCTTCTTCTTCATTCTTCTTCCTCTACTTAGCTCTTCTGTAATTCAGATTCTTATACTATACATACAAGCATTTTGTTCTCGGTGGCTGGTTTGTGTGAGGAGTTATATCAAATGATTGGCGGTTTGTTTTACTCAACAACAACAAGACTAGATATAGTGTATGCAACATGCTTAGCAACAAGTTTTCAGAGTGATCCTAAGAAGAAACAACTTATAGTTGTGAAAGGAATAATGAGGTATGTAAAAGGAACTACTGATAATGGTTTGTTATATTCAACAAAGAAGACTAAAGATTTATTGGCATACAGTGATGTTGATTGGGCTGAAGATTTTAAACAGAAAATCCACAAGTGGATGCATTCGCAAAGTACTTCGCTTAGTTCCGCAGAAGTTGAGTATATTTCTACTACAAAGGCATGCAACGCAACTAATTTGGATAAACCAACAATTGGAGGATCTTGGTGAGAATGTGAAGCTGCCTGTGATGATTTTATGTGACAAATAAAAGTGTTGTTGATCTTACAAAGAACCCAGTACAACATTCAAGAACAAATGTATTGTTGAACATATATTAACACAAGTGATCAAGTGGCTGGATTTTTTAGAAAACCATTGGCAAAGCCAGTATTTGAGAAGTATATGTTGAATCTTGGAGTTCAATCATCTCCCTCGACTTGAAGAGGTTTGGAAGTAGCCCCTCTGCCCACTTGTTTTATTTTAAATAAATAGTTGGTTAAATGTGCAGCTACCCATTGATCATAGAAAAGGGGAGAAATCTGATTTGGAGGGAAATACAGTCCATGTCAATACTATCAGGAAGATATGATAAATCTAGAGTTACATGGTGTATTAATATAGGGGGGTGACTTTCTGTATATCAAGGACAAAGGATTCAGAATCGCTATTCTATTGTTTCTCATATCGAGCCTTGACTCAAGTGGCTGGAATTTTTACAAAACCATCAGCAAAACTAGTATTTGAGAAATATAGTATTTGAGAAATACAAATTAAATCTTGGAGTTCAACGGTCTCCCTCAACTTAAGGAGGGTCAGAAGTTGCCCCTCTCCCTACTAATTTATTTGCAATAAATAGTTGTTTAAATGTTCAGGAGACTGGCCTTTGATTCATAGGAAAAGGGGAAGTTCTGATTTAGGGGGAGATACAATCCATGGGGATGTTATCAAGGAAGATATGATAAATCTACAGTTAAATGGTGCATTAAAATAGGATGAGTGACTTTTCTCACATCAAGCCTTGACTCAAGCAGCAGGAGTAGTTACAAAACCATTGGCAAAACCAGTATTTGAGAAGTATAGATTGAATCTTGGAGTTTAACCATCTCCCTCAACTTGAGGAGGGTTTGGAAGCTGCCCCTCACCCCACTTGTTTTATTTGCAATAAATAGTCGTTTAAATGTGCAGGAAACTACCCTTTGATTCATAGAAAAGGGGGGCTTCGTTTAGGAGGAGATACAATCCATGGGGATGTATATCAAGGAAGATATGATAAATCTGGAGTTACATAGTGTATTAATACAAGGGTCCTGTATCTTAGGGACAAAGGATTCGAAATCATTATTCACATTGAGCCTTGACTCGAGTGAGCTTAGGGAAGATGATAAAAGATTTCTAGTTTACAAAAAACGCCCTTTGAAGAAAGGGTTTGAATACCCTTCGGATGTTTTTGTCAAAACAGGATAAATTAAAGGTATGAAGGGACAGAAAACTTCAAAGGGGGAGAAGAAAGTATAAGTACAAAAGGGAAGAAAGCTTGACAACTTGGAGAAAGGTTGGGATGGACGACAGCAACTTTGAAAGGGGGAGAAGCTAGAAAGCTTGAGATGGAGATTGAGAAAATTGAAAGCTGGAAAATTGAAGACTCGGTATGGTTGAGAATGTTCAGAAGCTGACAATTTGTTTTCTTTTGAAATTCTTGGCTAAATAGATGCAATAAAATCCAAAGGGGGTTGTTGGAACCGTTGAGGTAGTTATATCTGTTGTCAACTTAAAGGAGGTTCTGGTTGCATGAATTAGAGGCAAAATATGATTAAAATAATTAATAACTTATAATATAATTAATTAATAATTAATAATTAATAATATAACTAATAATAATAATTAATAATGCAATTAATAATTAATAATATAGTTAATAATAACAATTAATGATAAAATTAATAATTAATAATATAAGTCTCGGGGCTTAGCCAAGTGGCAAAGGAGGTCTCTGGTTCGAGCCTCCCCAGCCTTCTTGTATTTGTGTGTTTGCGTGTTTTCTTTGTAGCATTGTAGAGTTCCCCTTCCCCAACCGTTTGTAATAAATAATTAATAATATAATTAGTAATATAATTAATACAACAACAAACAAGTCTTAAACCCAATTAAATGGGGTCGGCTACATGGATCAAACGTCGTCCATTAGCTCTATTGAAAGTCAATTTTCATTGAACCCGTTTAAAATAAGATCATCTTAAATGATTTGTTTGGGGGTCTTTTTAGGTCTACCTCTACTTCTTTTAATTAGTGAATTTGCCATTAAGCTTACTCTATTAACAAGTGCACCTGTAAGTCTTCTAACATGGCCAAACCATCTTAATTTAGTCTCAGTCATCTTCTCGTCAATCGGAAACTATTACAATTTTCTCCCAAACACATTCATTTATAATCTTCTACGTCTTAGTATGTCGGCATCTTAAAATTTTCATTTTTGTTACTCTTATTTTTTGTTCAAGATATCCCGTCAAAGGTCAACACTCGCTACTATATAGAATAATTGGTCTAATAACAGTCCTATAAAATTTACCCCCCAATTTCAAAGAAATTTTACAATCACAAAACACCGCAGAATTCTTTCTCCGTTTTATCCATCCAGTTTGAATCCTATGAGATACATATGTATTAATATCTTCATCACATTGCAAAAATGAGCCTAAATATTAAAATCAATCAACTTTTAAAATAATGCAGTCTCTCAATCTCACATCTATAACATTACTAGACAGTCCTTCGCTAAAAATACACACCATATATTTTGTCTTATCCTTGCTAAACGGAAACCTTTCAATTCTAAAGTCTCTCCCCAAAGCTCTAATTTTAAATTAAGTCTCTTTGGATTCTGCAACGAGAACAATATCATCTGCAAAAACCATGCAATTAAGTATCTCAACATGAATATGTTTTGTAAGTTCATCTAAAGACCCAAAGCAAAAAGGTATGGGTTTAAAGCCTAACCTTGATGCAGTCCTATCGAGACAGGAAGTCTGTAGTGTTACCTATTGGAGTTTTAACTCAAGTCAAACTCCCTTCATACATGTTTTGGATGAATTTGATAGACGCCACTCAACAGCCCTTTTCTTTTAAGAGTTTTTCATAAAACCTCTCTCGGAACTTTATATGTCTTTTTTCAAATCAATGAAAACCATGTGCAAATCTTAGGCTTTTTGTCGATAATACTTCAGTATACCTCTAATCAAATAAATTGTTTATGTGGTTGAATGCATGGTTGTCAAGATCGAGATCCTACCATGGGATCTTAACAGGGGTGGGATTATAACTCATAGGATCGAATCGGAATCATAAGAGTCTACCTTAGGTTTTTATTTATATTTTATACATCCATCTAACATGTAAAAAAAAATATACTAAAAATTTATTATATAATTAAATAATTGTCAGAAATTAAGAATAATCCAAGCTACTTGAACAAAAAAACGAAAACAAAAAAAATACAAAACAAAATAGGACCTAAGCCAGAAAACAGATAAAATAAAAAAACAAATATATAAAAAAAGTAAAAAGCCAGATACTCATGAAAAAAAAAGAAACAAATAAAAAGAGAGAATAGAATACACAAGGGGTCGACGAAGAAGAGAAGTCGCACCCGGGGCGCAACAATAAGAGGAAGAGATTGTGCAAGACTAAATTGATAATACACGGGAAATCTTTTATAAAGAGGTTATCTTCTTCCTTCAACAGGTGTGCCCTTCTACGTCGTTATCTTCTTCCTTCAACGGGCGATCATTTGTCCCTCAGCAAAGGCGTTGCAACTGGATCTCATGCGACTCGCCATAGACTTCAAGATAGATGGGATTTTTTCTAGATTTCACCTAGTTAGACGGTCAAGCTTTTTTTGGGAAACCACTTGCTTGCCTCATCCGACACGGGCGATCCCATGATCCCACTTGGTTGGCACGTCCAACTCGATGATCTGAGTAGGAAACGATCCCGCTAGCACAACAGGACGGGGGAACGTGGGATCGTGCAATCCTATGATCCAACTCGAGAGTTTGACAACAGTGGTTGAATGTCCAAGCATAAAACCAAATTGATTATCTGGAACTTTAATTTCCCTTTAAATTCTCTATTAAACACTCTCTCCCAAAGTTTCATGGTATGAGTCATAATCTTAATGTCTCTATAATTCCCACAAATTAAAATGTCTCCTTTATTTTTATACACAAGTGCTAGAAAACTTACTTCATTCATCAGGCATTTTCTTAGATTTCATAATCTCATTAAATAACCTAGTAAGCCAATTAATACCCAACTCCCATGAATATTTCAACACTTCAATGCTGAAATTATCCACCCTAACTATTTTACCATTTTTCATCCCTCTTAAAGCATCTTTAACCTCAAAAGGACAAACTTTTCGATAATAATTGTAATTGAGTTCCTCTCTACTAATACTTCAATTATCTAAAGTCTAATGCACACATCCGCACTTCATTGAAGAGATTATTAAAGTAGCATCCTCAACTTTTCATCCCTCTTAAAGCATCTTTAACCTCAAAAGGACAAACTTTTCGATAATAATTGTAATTGAGTTCCTCTCTACTAATACTTCAATTATCTAAAGTCTAATGCACACATCCGCACTTCATTGAAGAGATTATTAAAGTAGCATCCTCAACTTTTCTTAATTTCCTTATCCTTAAAAAAAGGTACATGCTTCTTCATCTTTTATGCACCGACCTTAATTAAAATTTCTAGATTTTCGCTTTGTACTCTAGCTGAACTGTAGATTTTCCGTTCACCATTCTTAGTATGTAATAAATGGTACATCTCCTCAAAAACTTGAGATTTAGCCTTACTAGTTTTTTTAGTCTCCCTACGAGCAACACGATATCGAGTGCAAGTATTTTCATTACTACAAAGGTGTAAAGCTTTAAAACCCTCATGTAACTTTGAGTTGAACAGGCTCAATCCACCACGATTCTTTTCCTTTTGGACAAAACCCTTTTGATACTTCTAGAATATAAGTAGCTATATTGCGGACATTTTTAGCCACCTCATCCCACATGTATGTGATGATTCCTCAAACATTCCAATCCACTTCTTTAATACTTAATGATAATTAATAATTATAATAATATAATTAATAATAAAATAATTAACAATTTAATATAATTAATAATATAAAAAATATAATTAATGATAACATAATGTAATTAATTATAATATAATTAATATAATTAACAATTAATAATATAATTAATAATATAATAAATAATTGATAATATTAATAATTATTAATTGCTAATTATTAATTATCGATAATTATTAAACATAAAATATTATTGACTATTAATTATATTTCTAATTATTAATTATTAATATTTTATAGTTGATTATTAATTGTTAATTATTAATTGTTAATTATATTATCAATCAATAACTATATTATTAATTTTTATTATTAACTAAATTATTAATTATTAATTATTAGAATTCTTAATTATATTATTATTTATTAATTATATCGACTAATTATTAAGTATATTCTTAATTATATTATTACTTAATTTTAATAATTTTACTAATTATTAATTATATTAATCATATTTTTATTTATTAATTATAAGCCATCTAAAATTAATTATGTATTGTTGTTATTTTAATGCTGGCAAAGTGAAAGTTGAATCCTACATAGGATGCCAAGCACCTTCCCTCATAAAAGAGAGCCTCGAGTGGGTTTCTAGATATATTTTAGGGCTACATGCATGTAATTCTGAATAAAATAATAGTTAAATATGGTTTAAAATTTTGTTTTGTATGATATAAACAAAAATAAAAATAAAAAAATTATAAAATAAAATACATGAAACCATTTCACACTTTTAATTCAACCGGAACACTAAAAGCGTGAAATGGTTTCATATTTTTAGCGCACCCCGGATTTGGCCAAAACCTGAAATGATTTCAAGCTGCTTTTGAGACCCATATCCGTAAATATATTCACCCTAGACCCAAAAAAATAAAAAATAAACCATGTCGGTTATTTTGCATGAATTAGGGATTTGTTGGTTGGAGTAAATGAAGTATGGAGAAAAAGTTAGTTGGAATTAACAAATTAATGGAGCTCGGCGTCAAATGAGCACATATGAAGAGTCAATTGTGCAATGAAGATGAGAAAATTTGAAGTCTATGCATAACTTTGAAATGAATATTTTGAAGTTTGCATAATAGTGAAAGCCATATTAAGAAGATCATGTAAGGGTTGATCCGTTGCGTAATATTAAATCTCACAGACTGTTTTTGCATAAGAGTGATTCAGATATTACAAAGGTTGCGAAAAAGTTCTGCATAAGAGTATACTCAGATTTGTGAAGGTTGCATAACAAAAGGAAAAGCGGGACAGTTTTGCATAAGTGTGAACACAGTTTCATTCATGTTGTGTGACATTGAAACATGAGAAACAAATGCAGCATAAGAGTGGACCAATCATTTCACAGGAAACGTGAGTTTGATTTAGAAGTTGCATGAGGTTAGATCAGGAATTGTATAACAGTAGGTGATTCTTTGCAAAAGGCTGTGTAATGGTGATTTATTGGAATTTGCAGGAATTTTCAAATATATTCCCGGAACGATTTTCAAGGGAAATTGAATGGAGGATTTTGTGGAATATTTGATCAAAATCAAGGTCGAGATTCATGAAAGTTTAAAGGGAATATTTGGATTTCATATTTTGAAGACAAAGATAATGCAATATCTACAGGAAATTCAAATAAAGATATGGGTTGATTTAAATGGAGATTTTGTTTCTGCATCTTGATGATCTTCAATGAAGTATATCCAGCAGTTTTTGAAAAAAAAAGGATGACCAGAACAAGAGACATATAAGACGTGACACAGAGAATTAACAGAGAAAAATTGGGAGGAGAGTCATTGACTGCATTCATTATTTTAAAGTTCGGGACTGTAAAACTATGCCCATGTTGTTCATGGAGATATCGTGCTCCAGAGAAACACTCGCGCTGGCTTGGAGTTTATTTTAATTTTATCAATATCAATGAATGGTTTGTGAGTCAGTTCTTGTTGTGATCCTTTTCTCGAAACAGTGTATTGAGAGATAAGAGGAAGTGACCCTAGAACTCGGTGGTGAACCGATCCTGAATTTGTAATCACACAGTGAGTTTAGTGATCATTTGCACGCAGGAACATCGCTGTGTGCATTCCATTTGGATGCAGCCCATTCCAGATGACCAGGTAATATTCTGGCATGTTCCTGTGCTTATTTTAATTTTGTATGCTGCCATGCATGCAAACCCCACGCGACAGATAAGGCAAGGACAAAGAAACAAAATCCATCAACAGAAGAAGTTTTGGGAAAAGAAGTTGATACTTTGATACACCTCTCCTCTCAAGGTATCTTGGGACCATGATACCAACAGGGATGAACAAAAAAAAACCACTATCAATCAGTATTGCAATAGGCCAGCATCATTCACTTGTAGTGCCTAGAAAGGAACCACCTATACAGGCATTACAATAAAATACCACTCTTATGGCATAATAAACCTCGAAGGATTACCTTTGATAACTTTAAAATATCTCTACAGAAAAAAGGGGGCAAGTGGATGGAAAGTCATAAATATACCCCCACTCCTTCAACCATGAAGCAGGACTATTTTATGTATATTCAAATAGGGTTACTAGCATTATTGTTCGATTTCAATTTATCCATTCTCAGAATAAAACCAACACTGACAAAGTAAAAGGTAAATTTTCATAAGCCTGGCAGAATTGAAAGCATCTCTATGAACTTTATGAACATGGAAACTATGGATTGGGACTGTGCCAAAAGACACGCACCAATTCAACACCTGCAACCATACACTACAGTAGGCAGGGAGAAATAATTTTTACTATGTTGCTTGTTAACAGAAAGATAACTCTTAGAATTTACCAGCATTCCAATCTGAATTGTTATCGCTATCTCCGTCAAGTCGTCCATTGGAACGACCATCCCACCTTCCATAGATTCCCCGGGAGTAACTACTTAAATCTCCTCTTGTAGGTGGTGACGAGCCATATTCACCACATCTGAAACTTTGTGATGAAAAGCTTCCAGGAACTCGCTTTCGGTCTTGCAGATTGTTGGAAGCATTGTTAATTTCACTAGATCAGAATAAGAGTGAGCATATGAATATCATGATGAAAGTGGACAGCAACAAGTTATAATGATTTGAACCCACAAAAATCGCAGCGTACCTTAAAACTGAAAGGTCAATTCCACTGGGTAAATTTTTGCAAGCATCCAACTCGCTTAGTGACAGGAGAAAATCTCTTGAGTACGAAACTTTATCCTTCCTGAAAAAGAAGACGAAGTTTAGAGAAGGGATCATAACACCGATTATTTGAAATTAGATTAAAAAAGTTGAATTACTTTTGAAATTCATGATTTGCATCAACGGAATGTTGAGGTGGCCATTGGTCTTCAATTTCTAAGCTCATTTTTTGATGCTTAACCAGAAAAATATCACACCAACACCTTGGTCTGATCAAGGCCCTCTGACAACCTTTGATTCCGTGATACAATAAGAGGCGCACTAAATACCACCAAAAAATAAGTGTGAATTTAAGTGCCACAAGCTCTCTAATGTCAGCAGTCAAAATTCCACCCGGTTAACCATCCTTCCAGGTCATGAAACCACAAATTACACCGCTGTAAACACTGTCTGTGTCCAAATCTCGAATAAACAGTTTTCAAGAAGAAAATATTTGCTCACGAGGGTTCATCGTCAGTGCATCTCAAGCATTTTACATAAAAAAAAATGATGAATCGAATCTCTAGAAAAGAAATATAAACTACGATCTACGCAAGCTCGTCTCCAAATAACCAGATTTCTGATTCGACTCGATCAACGCTGTTTAATCCAGCAGATTAAACCGACCGTCACGGCACAGCAAGTAACGAAACTGACAAAATATCAACAGCCTCCAGATATCCAATCAGGTTTTTAAGGCGAAATTTGTTAAAAGATTCAGACTCTTCTCAGCGCGGTGACCCTTAAGAACGCGGGATAAAATGAAAATCCGCAGAGCTAGCTTATGATGGATAGTTCTTGAAATTTTAAAACGCCTTCTGAAGGTGTTTCAATCGGGAATTAAGGATTCCTTTTTCCCCTCTAGCCAGTGTAACGCCAAAAAGTAGGGTTTTGATGAGTACGAAGCATTGGAGCTAGCTGGATGGCGTAAGCAGAAAACGAAACGGAGAGAACCAGCGAGTAAAAGTGTCGCGAGGAGTTATTGCGCTACTCTATCAATGGAAATTAGGGCAAAAATATGCTTTCTCGAGGGATCAAGGGGGTAGGGACGGACCACGGAGTGGGTCTCCAGCCGTTGCAGAAACGTGGGAAAGGGGTGGGGAAAAGAACGAAACAGGCACTCACGCACGTTTATGTCCGTGACTTTCACGCTCGGAATCGATGGTTTTTCTTCATTGATTTGTTTTACTATTTTATACTCATGAGAAGTATTTAAAATTAAGTAACCCAGGGTGCAGTTTTTTTTTTTCTTCATTGATTTGTTTTTTTCATTGATTTTTTTATTTAGATGTTTATGTGAAGTATTTATTAAATAATTATGATGCTAAATTAATTTATTTTATTATTCAACACTCATGTGTTATGAAATGTTATATGTGTGGATGTCATGGTAATAATAATAATGATGATGATAGCTCTTCATTTCCTACTCAAACCCTTCGGATGGTCGACCTTTTGTATTCTCAAGTCTTTTGAAATTTCAACCGTTGGATTATATATGGGAGATGGAGGTTGATCACAGTTGTTGAATGCAAACTCATATACTCTATATACATGGCAATATGTTCATGAAATGATATAACTTTTGGCATATGTGTTTTTTTGTCTATTGTTTGTTTTTTCTGTATTTTCATTTGTCATCGTTCCTACGAACAATCGACTTCAGGTTTTGCAAACAATGCACTTCACCAATGATCGATAATACATTTCCAATTTCGAAATTCTTCGTAAATCGTTGTTTGATCTGTTTTGTAACACGTTATCAACACAATCATCTTTCATGCATTGAGCACCATGAATACACCGTCTCAATCACTGTCATTGACATAAAATATTTTTTTACACGAGTCTTGTTTTCTATGTCATGTATTGTTGTATCTATTTTTCAACCTTTTGATAACATTGAAAAAATATATGAATTGTTTTCTTAGTAGTAACGAATCATGATTGTCAAATTCCACTTCATCCTCATAAGTGAATGTGATTGGTTATTGTCAAAATAGTGTTTATAATTGATAAGGTTGACTTTGAGACAAATGTCATTCACTAAATGAAAAAAATGAAACGACACTACCAAAAGTAGTCAAATGATAAACATCATGTACTTGTCATACACTGAAGTGCTGAAGTGAACTTCACAAATCATTCCATAAACCATGAAATTAGACATATCTTATTTCTCTGTACACCCTAAAAGTGACGAACTTGATTATGATGTATAAATGTTCGTGATGGAGATGATACTTATTTTTGTATTTTTAATAAATACCGCATTGTTTTATTTATTTTCCCTTTCGTTTTATTTCTCAAAAAATACCAGACATAGATTAAGTATTCGTGAAGAACAATGTAAATATATTTTATTGATATTCATCACCCAAAGCGGATGAAAATGTCAAATTGAATATTCCTGTTATTGTCATAAAGACACCGTAAAACCTGTCAATTTTTTTTATTCCATTCCCTAAAGCGAATGAAGATATTTATTAAAACATTTTTATTTAATTTTCGAAGTGAATGAAAATATACATGAATTTATTTTAAATCATGCTTGGGGGGAATACGATATTTTGTAGTGATCATTACATCTTATTTGCTTATAACAAATGGTAATAATATAACTACCAAAAATGGTTCGAGGGAATCAAATATCTAGAATGCACAATGAATTTTATTAATATTTATAAAATAGTGCATTCTCAAAGGATGATATGAAAATAGTGCTTTTGACATTAATATTTTTCATCTATCAGTTTCAGTTCCTGTAGAATCAATATCAAGAAAAATTATTATTTATCACATGTTTATAGATTATCAATATCACATTGTGTAATTCATCTGATTTTATCCCCTGAAGTAAAGATTCTTCTTCTTATAGTCCATATACGAGATGATAGAGTTACATAACTTTTATACCTCTCCCCGTATTGATGCAATACATTTTATGAAAATAATTTTACCACCAGAAGTGGTTAATCAATGATCATCGTGATAAATAAAATTAGTATATTTATGCAAGATGATCATCATTAATACACTACAAAAAAACAAGCATTAGCGGCGTTTTTTTCGCTGACTAGCGGCGGTTATTAAAACCACCACACATCGCACGACCACTAATCTTTTAGCGGCGGTTTCTTTAATTTAATGATGGTTTTGCTATGTGTCGTTTTTTGAGCATTTCGCGGTGGTTTCTTGTTTATTTAGTGGTGTTTTTTTCTATAAAAAAATATCCGGAGGGAATATAAATAAAATGAAACTAACAACCACTGAACATAATAGCTGTGGTTTGTTTTAGCGGTGGTCAATCGTAACCGCTGCTAAAAATATTTTAATTTATGTATTTAGCGGCAGGTGCTAAAAAACACCGCTAAATCATAATTTTTTTAAAAAATATTTAATAAAAAACTATAAATATAAAAAAACTAACATGCAATAAACTAAACACATGAATGTATAATAAACTCATCATACATACGCCCTACATTCACAGTCATATATACAAACATCGACAACCATCATAATATTAGTCGCAGTCAACCCATACATTTGTCAACCAATACCTCAGTTGTAATAACTGGGCCCTACTGACATCACATACACCCCACCCTAACATGGTTGTAAGGTCCTAGCCCGTTAGGTACCACTAGTTGCCCCGCAGACACATGGTTCCCACCCTGGGGCCTACCCACACGCCCGAACGGGTCATTTGACTAATGATTGTCCTCACAGGTTAACACTTGTTTTTTCCAGTGTGTTTTGTCCTTACTCACACACACCCTGAGAAACTTCCCAGAAGGTCGCTCATCCTGATCACTACTCCAGCCCAAACATGTTGGAGTTCTAACCAGATAGGATCTTGAAAAAAGAAGGTGCATCTTGTTGACATGAGTCGTAACATTTAGTCATTTTGGGGTGTTACATCTCCCCCTTTAGAGCACAATGTCCTCATTGTGGACTCTACATCTCCAACTCAGTCAGTGCACCACACTTAAGGCTGAGTTACTGCTCTGATACCAATGTAACAACTGGGTCTTGCTAATAACACAGACACCCCTCCCTAACATGGTCGTCAGGTCCTGGGCCGCCAGGTAACACCAGTTGCCTCACAGACACGTGGTTCCCACTCCGGGGCTCACCCGCATGCCCGAATGAGTCATCTGACTAATGATTGTTGAAAGAGCACTGTCGTGGGCGCTCTCAAATGATTAGTGGTTTTTGGGTTCTTAGGTGCAGCAGAGTGGCTGACTAAGGTCGTCTCTCAAACGAAGAAGTAAATTAAAACAACTTCTTAAAGGTATTCTAAAAGTAAAATAGAATAGAATTAAAATGCTACTTGAAAGGATGAGGGTGGTTGTTTATCGTTTATAAAACTTGAAGAAGTTTGATGGAAGAAGATTGCATTTTTTTTTGTTTTTAATTTTGAAATGAAGTTTGATTAAAAATACACAACAAGAAGATGTTTTTTTTTTAGAAAATATTTTAAAAGGCGTAATCGATCTAACTCTACCTCTTCATTTACTTACTAATCATTATCATTTAAATCAATATTCACTTAATTATGATCCCCTGATTTGTTAACCCTCGAACCCTACGAGAGTTAACTTAACCATAAATATGAAATTACTTAAACCCTAGGCTAGTTTCGGAACACGCAATCGCAACACCCTGCATTGATTGTTGTTCTAAGGTTAGATTAAGGTCAGTGGTTAATTAGAGCACATATCCATTCTGTAAATGAAGATGAATTGTGTTTAGGGATTATATTTGAACTCTACAAATTTATCCCGTGTGGTCTTGTATTACCGATTAAGATCGCGCTCTCACAATTTACACGAAATCTCGACCTCGCGTGTTTTTGTGTTAATTGTTCAATTTTTTGGTTAGTTTCTTATAATTTAAAAACACAATTCATGGATCATATTAAGTTAATTACAGTAACTCAATGATTCTAAATAATTAAATGAAGAGAGTGGAAGATAGATCGATCACTAAAAAACTACTCTTCCATGGGTGGTGTGGTCATCGTGGAGACGTTTTGCATGAGAAAAGGATTGAAAGGGGTAGAACCCAATCTCGTCTCCACTCTTGATTCCAACCCAATTAGGAAGATTAAGAGAAGAAGAAAAGGGATGAACATAGAAGATTATTTGAAGAAAAATTCAAGTTACAAACATGAAAGAAAAGAAATACAAAGAGGAGGTGTGAGAGGAGAGCCTTTTTGGAAGAGAGGTTTGCACAAAGCCTTACTTCTTCCAAGAGTTGTGAGGGGCTCCCAAGAGACACCCTTTCAGACACACCTTCCCAAAGCCTCGACCAGCCCTCCCAAAGAGTGAAAACCCCCTTTAAATAGAGTTTGTGAGGGCTAGGGTTACATAACTTTTTAAGTGTGAAATGAAAACTCGGCCAACTATTTTATTCCAAGTTACACCGCATAGTTGACCTACAAAATGCGTGAATTGGCCAACCTTATAGAAGGATGATTTGTGCCAAATCATGTCCTGAGTTTTCCTCAAAATTTGGGCTCAATCCAAGCCCAGATGAAGAAGATACGACCCAAATGGTGAAGTAATGTCCAATCTGGATGGTTCTGTCCACCTTTGTCTTCATGACCCATTTACTCCTCTCAAATGCACGATCCAGCTCCCATGTCCTAAATAGAATTCGTATACCATTAAGTTAAGAACACATTTACAAAATTTTATGTCAAAATATTTTACATAACAATATTTATGCTTGAAATACTACAGTGAATTTTAAAAGGGTAAAACTTGATTTTTCATCAAATTTTCAAATGAATGATCTAATCCCAAATATTTCATAATTGATCATATTTAGCATAATGTGAAGAATTTATATCATTTATTATCAATAAAATATTCAACAAAATAGTGTTTTATCAACTCCCCCACACTCACCCTTTTGCACTCCTAGGCAAAACCTCATATCAAGTAAACATCAATATCAAATCAAAAAAAAAAATTTAAAACACATATCATTGAGATCCATCAATTCCACACCAAGAATCAAAAGATATCATGCCTCATAAAAACCCTATTTCAAGTTCTCCATTTATATTATTCAATATATTTCTACTTCATTTATCCTCCCATGCACAAAACACTTACCTCGCTCGAATTTTCTCTCATCACACAAATATCAATTTTTTTTGCAATGTCTTCCTCATCCAAACTCATACAAGGGTCACCATAGGCTTGATAAATTCCTACATCGCCACCTGATGTGAGTCAAGGACATATGTTTATCATAAGAACTTTTCAAGGTTGTTCTGTGGCTTTCGATTGGTAGTATTTAGATGTGAAAAACTCTGAGGCTGAATGAGGAGGGCTTGACTCTTTTTGAAGAAAAATTACATTAATCTAATTTTCATTTAAATATGGTCTCCTCATTAATCCCTATAGTATCAATTCAACTCCATCATCGTGAAAAGTCATAGAAAGTTTACACCATTCATCATTCAACAACTAAAATTTCAATCTTCTCAAACATGATTTTCTTGAAAGCTCCAGATAGGCACAACTTTCTACATCAATTAGAAGCTCCAGAAAAGGCACAACTTCACTTATCATGAAAGATCCATAAAAGAAATAACTTTCAATATAATTATTTTCTTCAGCAGCAAACACATCTCTTCATAATTTAATTTTTCACCTAATGTATCACAGAATGTGGTAGCACAACACAAGATAGCTTCCCCCACACTTAAGTTCAACTAGATTATGCAATTTCACTTCAAGAGTTGTTTGGATAGAGAAAATTGGCTTGTAACGTCGCTAACCTAACAGGCTGTGCATGGCTTCTAAGGTCTAAAAGGATTAAATGTTCAAGGTAGGACATTATAAAAAGGATTCTTTGAAATATGGGCTTTAATACCAAACAGATGCCTCAATCATTTAAACATAAGTACCTCAAACCCTCAAGTTTTGATAGGAATAAATCAAATTATAGTTAAATAAAGCATGGTTTGGTTCTCTCAAGAAGTGAGGTGAATGTAAAGAATATGAAAATAATGGTTTAGAAGCCTCACATGAAAGTGGTTTCAAATATAAAGATAGTGATATGTGGCATGAGATTCAAAATTTAGTGTACTTTTCATGAAATTACTAAATATTTGAACTTGAAACAAAGTCATTTCAGCATTCATTTAAGCTTAGTTTCAAGGGATAAATTGTTTCACTTATTGATATGGATTTAAAAATGGTGATGAGAATCATTTCTGCTCAAAAGTTTCAAAAACACACAGAAAATTGAAAAATAAACACCCAAAATTTGAAAAACACACAATTTTTTGTTTTGTTTTTTTAAACAGGAAAACAATTAAAATTACTAAAATAAAAGGTTACCTCCCCCACACTTAAAATATTGCATTGTCCTAAATGTGAAACCATGAGATGATATATGCACATGAAATGTATAATTTTAAATAGGACAAAGAATAAAAAAGTTAAAGGGTTAGGAACAGCCTGATGTACTCAAGTGATGATGGGGTCATGCAGTGTGATAAAATCCACTGCATCAGTAGGAAGTCCCTCAATGTATCTCTTTAAACGTTGCCCATTAACTGTAAATCTCCGTCCTATGTCCTCTTGTGTGATCTTTACTTCACCATAAGGAAAAACATTAGTCACAACATAAGGACCTAACCATTTGGAACACAACTTACCAGACATCAGCTTCAGTCATGAACTATAGAGTAGGACTTTCTCTCCAACATGAAACTCCCTTTTATGGATCATTTTATCATGAACTATTTTTGATCTTTCCTTGTAGAGCCTTGAGTTCTCATATGATTAAAACCGAATCTCCTCAAGCTCTTGAATTTGCAACTTCCTTTGAATTCTAGCTTGGACCAAATCCATGTTGCATTTCTTTATATCCCAATATGCCTGATGCTCAACTTCCACTGGGAGATGACATGCTTTCCCAAAAACAATCCAAAATGGGGACATACTAATGGGGGTCTTGTATGCTGTCCTATAAGTCCACAACGCATCATCCAAGCGCTTGCTCCAATCCTTCATATTTGGCTGCACGGTTTTCTCCAAGATTTGTTTCAACTCACGATTTGAAACCTCAGTCTGACCATTTGTTTGGGGGTGGTATGGTGTTGATGTTTTGTGTGTCACCCCATACTTCCGAAGGAGGGAAGAAAAATTCCTATTGTAAAAGTGTGTCCCTTGGTCACTAATGATGGCTTTTGGTACTCCAAACCTGCAGAAAATTTGAGCCTTGACAAAATCCACTACAACATGAGAATCGTCAGTCTTAGTGGCCTTGGCCTCCACCCATTTACTCACATAATCGACAACAACAAGGATATACAAGAAACCAAATGAACTAGAAAAAGGTCCCATAAAATCAATTCCCCAAAAATAAAAAATCTCACAGAATAAAATGGGTTGTTGGGGCATCTCGTGTCTCCTTGAAATGTTTCCAATGTGTTGGCAACGAGAGCATGACTTACAAAACACATGGGAATCATGAAATAAGATAGGCCAATATAATCCAGAGTCTAAGACTTTTCTAGCTGTACGTTGGGGTCCAAAGTGTCCACCATAAGCAAATGTATGACAGAAATGCAAAACAGACTCAAACTCATGATCGAGAACACACCTCCTAATGACCTGGTCGCTACACATGCGCCAGAGGTAAGGATCATCCCACACATAAAACCTAGACTCACTTTTTAATTTTTAGACTTGATTCTTCTTCAAATTTGCTGGGATTTCAGAGGCAATAATATAATTAACTAAATCAGCATACCAAGGATGTGTACCTGAGATGGTATAGAGATGCTCATCGGGGAAAGTGTCCCGAAGTGGTACCCGGTCCAAGGTGTCACCCTCTGGTGTGTGAGTAAGCATACTTATGTGGTCTGCCACTAAATTCTCTGACCCTTTCTTGTCCTTTATCTCAATGTCAAACTCTTGAAGAAGGAGCATCCATCGGATCAGCCTGGGCTTTGCATCTGGCTTCTTCAAGAGGTACCTCAAAGCTGCATGGTCAGAAAAAACAACTACTTTAGATCCCAATAAATACGAACAAAATTTATCTAAAACAAATATAACAGCAAATAAAATCCTTTTCTGTTGTGGTGTAGTTTGATTGGGTAGAATCCAATGTCCTCGATGCATACGAAATCACATGTGAACGTCCCTCCACCCTCTGAGATAAGACGGCTCCAACCACAAAGTTGGAGGCGTCACACATAAGCTCAAAAGGAATCTCCCACCGTGGGGGCTGTATGATCGGTGGAGTGGTCAGACACTTATTGAGCTCATCAAAGTAAGTCCTGCAAAAATCATCAAACACAAAATCAGAATCCTTTTGAAGTAATCGTGACATAGGAAGAGCAATCTTACTAAAATCTTTGATGAAGCACCGATAAAATCCTGCACTCCCTAGGAAATATCTAACATCACGCACACATGAAGGATAGGGTAAGGATGAAATAATGTCTACCTTAGATCTATCAACCTCTATCCCATGTTTTGACACTACATGCCCTAAGACAATGCCATGATCTACCATGAAATGACACTTTTGAAAGTTCAGGACCAGATTCTTCTCAATACAACAATTCAACACCTTTCCCAAAATACTTAGACATTCATCAAATAAATACCCATACACTGTAAAACCATCCATAAATACCTCCATGCAGGTCTCAATAAAATCATAAAAAATACTCACCATGCATCTTTGGAAGGTACCTGGGGCATTACAAAGTCCAAATGGAATCCTTCGGTATGAAAACATACCGAAAGGACAAATAAATATTGTCTTATCTTGATCCTACAGAGTAATAGGAACCTGAAAATATCTATAAAATCCATCCAAGAAACAATAATGTGTTTTCCCAAAAATTCTCTCAAGCATATGATCAATAAATGGGAGGGGGAAATGGTCCTTGCGAGTAGATTGATTTAGTTTTCTATAATCAATACACACACACACCAATCGTTTTGCACCCTCATTGTAACTAACTCATCTTTTTAGTTTTTAACAACAGTAACACCACTTTTCTTAGGCACAACCTGAATAGGACTTACCCACTGAGAATATGAAATGGGATAGATTATACCTGCCTCGATCAATTTTTCAACCTATTTTTTAACAAACTCCTGAAGGGTTGGATTGATTCTCCTTTGTGGTTGCCTCACCGGTTTAGCCCCATCCTCCAAAAGAATCCTATGCATGCAAATAGAGGGGCTAATACCTGATATGTTAGCCAAGGTCCACCCGATTGCCCTGATGTTCTCCCTAAAAACATTCAAAAGTTTTTCTTCATGTTCAAAAGGGAGATTGTTAGCAATGATAACAGGTAATTTATCACCACTTAACAAGTATGAGTATTTGAGATTTGGTGGCAATGGATTGAGTTCCAGTATAGGGGGGTGTATGGATGAAGACATTGAAGGAACTGAAATATGTGCATAAAGAGCATCAATATCAGAATATAAATCATCAAAATCAGAGAATAAAGAATCAAATCCATCAGCATACTCAACAACCATGTCATAATCAGAGTTCACATGATCAAAATCAGAATATGACTCCATTTCAAAATCAAATCTAAGAGAGTCTTGTTCCTTAGAAATGGGTGTAGAAGTTCTCTTAGAAATTAAATCAGAACCAATACTCACAATATCACTAAGAATAGGACAATCAAATTCCATGGGGTTTTTACTTGGTGGTTCAAAATGGGAGATAATAAATGCAGAATGATACTCTGAGGGGTACTTCATGGACTCCATAACATTAAAAATTACAACTTCATCTCCAAACTCCACGGAAAGTGTACCCTCATGAACATTTATGATAGTTTTTGTAGTTTTGAGGAAGGTTCTACCTAAGATAATGGGAGCACGAGAACTTACCTGATCATCCTCCATTTTGAGTACATAGAAGTCTGCTGGAAAGATCATGTCTCTTACCCGAACAAGTACATCCTCAAGGACTCCCGCTGGATATGCCATAACTCTATTTTCTAATTGCACCACTACTCTCATTGGATTTAACTCACCAACCTGTAAAGAAGAGAATACAGAGTGAGACATCACATTTATTGAAGCTCCTAAATCAAAAAGAGCATTAGAGAAGTGCAACTCCCCTATGGTACATGTGATGGTGAATGTCCCGGGATCCTTGCACTTTGTTGGAATTTCTAGAGTTGATGTAATGAGTACTGAGACATTCCTTCCAAGGTTGATCCTCTCATTTACCTTGAGCCCTCTTCGATTGGTGCAGAGTTCTTTTAAGAATTTGGCATACTTTGGGATTTGTTTGATGGCTTCAAGTAGAGGGATGTTGATCTCAACACGCTTGAATGTGTCCAAAACCTCTTTTTGCATCACCTCTTCAGCAATTTTCTTGGTTTGAACAACCCTATTTGGAAAAGGAAGAGGTTTAGGAGGAACATCATCAATCTTTTTCTTACCTTTATCTTTATCCTTGGGTTTCTCATTAGTTGGTATGGAATGGGGATTCTCTGGAGTTGAGGTGAATCCTGGTGGAATGATAGGTGGATAAGCATCAGTTGTTTGATTCCCGCTTCTCAATGTAATGGCACTAACATTCCCCTTTGGATTGGGAGTAGGTTGTAAAGGTAGATTTCCATAATTCTTACTTACAAGTTCATGGAGGGCGGTGGAAATCTGGCTCATTTGAGTCTTCAACTCCCTCAGCTCCGAACCTTGACTCTTCAGCTCATTCTGTTGATTAAGAACAATTTGTTTCAAAATATCATCAGTATTAAAATCTAACTTTGGTGGGGGATTCCCTTGTTGTTGGATTGTTGATGTTTGGGCTTCAAATATTCTTTGGGGTTATTGGAATCCCTACTGGCAAGGCGGAGGCTACTGGAAGTTTTGTTGAAAGGGTGGCCTTTGTTGTTGTCCAGAGCCATACCTCATGTCTGATTGATCCTTCCACCCTTGGTTGTATGTTGGTGCAAAGGAATCAAGCTTCTTTTGGGGATATGGTTGTTGCTGTTGATAAGGTCTCCCTGAGAATACTACTGTGCAATCCTCTGTCTCTTGTAGTTGTGGGAAACAGTCAGTTGGGTGGCTTGTCTCAGTGCAAATGCCACAAGGTCTTGAAGGAGGGGGTTGTGATGTCTTTTGAGCCAAAGCAATATATCTCACCATAGTTGTCAATTCTTCTAACTTGGTATCAATCAAATGACTCTCAAGAGAAGGACTTACTTGATGTACTCCCCTGACATGTGGTGTACCTCGATCACCAAATTGTTGGGAGTTTTGGTCCATTTTGTCAATCAACACACGTGCAACTACTGGTGTCTTGTCTACCAATGCTACTCCAGCCGCAACATCCACCATGCTCCTCTCCATAGGTGCAAGTCCTTCATAGAAGTACTGGATGAGTAGTTGCTCACTGATTTGGTGATGTGGGAAGCTTGCACACAACTTCTTTAATCGTTCCCAGTACTCATACATTGACTCCACTTGGTCTTGCTTAATCCCAGATATCTCTTTAAGAATGGAAGTGGTCCTTGATTCTGGAAAAAATCTCTGTAAGAAAAGACATTTCAAATCGTTCCAACAAGTTATATCTTTAGGTTGTAAATAATACATCCAATCTTTCGCAGCTCCATCAAGTGCGAATGAGAATGATCTTAATTTGATTTGGTCTTCAGATACATTTCTTGGTTTTAAGGTTGATCAAACCACATTAAATTCTTTCAAATGTTTATTGGACTCCTCACCAGAGAGGCCATGAAACTTTGGAAGTAAGTGAATTATCCCAGATTTTAGTTCAAAGTCCGATTCGAGATTTGGGTATGCAATACAATTTGGTTGATAATTAATATCAGGTGTAGCCAATTCTCGAATGGTTCTATTTAGCTCATTGTTATTATTTCCATCCATTGGTTCTTCTTTTATGTTTGAATTTGAATTTCTTCCAATTTCAATGTTTCTAGAAGAGAGTAATTCACCAATTGGTTGAATATTGAAACTTCCCGTAGACTGAGACTGTCTGATTCGAGCTCGAAGGCTACGTTCAATCTCAGGGTCAAGATCTAAGAGATCCTAAGGATTAGTTCGTGTCATAAATCAAAAAATGAAAATAGGAAAAGTGGACCATAAGAAAAATTAGAATTTTGAGTTGATGGTCCAAAAAGAAAAGAAGAGGATGAAAAATGAAAACTTGAGAAAGGGGAAGATGAAAGAGAGGGGTGAGGAAAATAATAAAATGAAAAATAAAATAAATACCTTTAAATGGTTGAATAAATTACTTTCCTCCCCATCAATGACACCAATTTAAAAGAGCATTGTCGTGGGTGCCCTCAAATGATTAGTGGTTTTTGGGTTCTTAGGTGCAGCAGAGTGGCTGACCAAGGTCATCTCTCAAAGGAGGAAGTAAATTAAAACAACTTCTTAAAGGTATTCTAAAAGTAAAATAGAATAGAATTAAAATTATACTTAAAAGGATGGGGTGGTTGTTTATCATTTATAAAACTTGAATAAGTTTTCTGGAATAAGATTGCATTTTTTGTTGTTTTTAATTTTGAAATGAAGTTTGATTAAAAATACACAACAAGAAGATGTTTTTTAAGAAAATATTTTAAAAGGCATAATCGATATAACTCTACCTATTCATTTACTTATTAATAATTATCATTTAAATCAATATTCACTTAATTATGACCCCCTAATTTTTTAACCCTCTAACCCTACGAGAGTTAACTTAACCACAAAGATGAAATTACTTAAACCCTAGGCTAGCTTCGGAACACGCAATCGCAACACCCTGCATTTATTATTGTTCTAAGGTTAGATTAAGGTCAGTAGTTAATTATAGAACATATAAATTCTTTAAATGAGTATGAATTGTGTTTAGGTATTATATTTTAACTCTACAAATTTATCCTGTGTGGTCTTGTATTACTGATTAAGATCGCGCTCTCACAATTTACACGAAATCTCGACCTCGCGTGTTTTTGTGTTAATTGTTCAATTGCTTGCTTAGTTTTTTATAATTTAAAAACAAAATTCATGGATCATATTAAGTTAATTAAAGTATCTCAATTATTCAAAATAATTAAATGAAGAGGGTAGAAGATAGATCGATCATTAAAAAACTACTCTTCCATGGGTGGTGTGGTCATCGTGGAGACGTTTTGCATGAGAAAAGGATTGAAAGGGGTAGAACCCAATCTCATCTCCACTATTGATTCCAACCCAATTAGGAAGATTAATAGAAGAAGAAAATGTATGAACACATAAGATTATTTGAAGAAAAATTCAAGCTACAAACATGAAAGAAAAGAAATATAAGGAGGAGGTGTGAGAGGAGAGCCTTTTTGGAAGAGAGGTTTGCACAAAGCCTTACTTCTTCCAAGAGTTGTGAGGGGATCCCAAGAGACACCCTTTCGTCCAAAACTTCCCAAATCCTCGACCAGACCTCCCAAAGAGTGAAAACCCCCTTTAAATATATTTTTTGAGGGCTAGGGTTACATAACTTTTTAAGTGTGAAATGAAAACTCGACCAAATATTTTATTCCAAGTTTAACCGCATAGTTGACCTCCAAAACACATGAATTGGCTGGAATTATAGTATTATTATTTGTGAAAAATCATGTCCCTGAGATTTTCTCAAAATTTGGGATCAATCCAAGCCCGAATGAAGAAGATACGACCCAAATGGTGAAGTAATGTTCAATCTGGATGGTTCTGTCCACCTTTGTCTTCATGGCCCATTTACTCCTCTCAAATGCACGATCCAGCTCCCATGTCCTAAATAAAATTTGTATCCCATTAAGTCAGGAACATAGTTACAAAATTTTATGTCAAAATATTTTACATAACAATATTTATGCCTGAAATAATACAGTGAATTTTAAAAGGGTAAAACTGTATTTTCATCAAATTTGCAAATGAATGATCTAATCCCAAATGTTTCATAATTGATCATATTTAGCATAATGTGAGGAATTTATATCATTTATTATCAATAAAATATTCAACAAAATAGTGTTTTATCAATTTTCCCTACGGACCAACACTTATTCTTTCCAATGTGCTTTGTCCTCACTTGCACACACCTTGGGAAACTTCTCAGAAGATCACTCATCGCGATCACTACTTCAGACCAAGCACGCTTAACTGTGGAGTTCTAACCAGGAAGACTCCCGAAAAGAAAGGTGCACCTTGTTGACATGAGTCATATATTTTGGTTGTTTAACCCTTTATCATTCTGGGGTGTTACATCAGTCATCAATATATACATATAAAATATGTCCAAGAATAACTCATGCTCAATATACGTCCACGTCATGACCTCAACTGCATCTGTCTACCTTCACATCATCTCATCAACTAAAATCGACCATGCCATCTCATAAAATGTAACAAAAAATAAAACAAAAATTAAAACTAAACATAATAAATCAGAATTACAATAGAATAATTGATAAAATTTTAACATTCCATAGAAACTAAGGACCATCACAATTGTCTTCTGAAGAATGTCGTGGATCAGAATGGTCAACCTTCGGCCTACTGCCAACATCTTTCACCTATAATGAAAACTAGAACCTTTAAGAAAATAAATGCAAAATAGAAAAGACACAAAATATATTTTTAATGTTGCATATAAAATTTGTTATTTTGTTAATAAAACAAAAGGCATTTTAATATAAAAATAATAATATATAATTAAAAACACTTTGAAAGCATAAAATTACCTACTTAAGATATGATTCAACACTTGAAACTAAAAAGGGATAAGTAAATATTCTAATTCTAAGATCCCGAGTTTTTCTTGAGGTACAAATCTTTTATTTTCAAGTTAAACACTCATATACTTTCCTTTTTGGCTTAGACCCTAAGTTGGGCCATCGGCCGATTGGGTTGTTTTTGGGAAAGAAGAGGCAGGAAGGTTGTGTATTGGTTATAGGCCAATTACACGATCTGTAATGGTCTGGCTAGGACCATTCATGATGTGTAGGTTTTCTTTTCCAGAAAGGGAAAATAATACATCACACACCGTGTAAGGAAATTGCACATTGTGAAATTTCCCGACTACGATTTTGTAAAATGAGGCAATGGCCTCTTTTTTTTTAAAAAAATAGAACCCTCACCCCTCTTTCACACACATGAGAAACCAAGAAGGCCTAAGGGTATGCTTTGTTCCCAATTACAGATCCAGTCTCTGTTTCTTCCACCGTCGGTCACATTAGAATCATGCCGGTAAGATCTTGATTCCTTTTTATTCATTTTTTATTCTTCGAAACAACGATTTCACTATTTAGGTTTAGGCTCATATGCCCTAATTTCTCATTCTTCGTCCGTTCTTCATATTTCTCCTAAACTGAGGCAAATTAGGACTTGATACTAGATGAGCACTCCACTAAAGAGATAAGGTAGGTGTTCTATACTTTTCTGTTGGATTTTGATGCTTTATAGAGCTATCAACCTTTTTGTCACCCGTTGGACTTTTCAGCATGGACCCGATTTTGAAATGATAATATGAAATAGATACAGTAGGATCTGTTAGGGATTCCCTTAGGTTTCTTGAGATGTGATGGTGATTTTTCCCCCAATCGGAGGCCACCCAAGGGGTGCACCACGCCTTTGCTTTGGTTTTTACCTTTGATAAACCACCCAAGAGGTGTGTTTTTTAGTTTTCCTAGTTTAAGGAAGCTCAGTTGCAATTTAATGAGGTTGATTTACATGCTTAGGATATGTTCTGCCTCCTTGCCTTGTGTTACCATAATATTCCATGCTTAACTTGATTATATGGCTTGAGTGAAGTTTGTTAAACAAGTGGGTATACTCGTTGGTTGTTTTTAGATTGCTTAAATAACTTTTCATGATAAATGGGTGGGTATAACCATGTGACTTGATTTAAATGAAATGGATTATATGAGTGGGTAGACTCATATAGATTTGAATTGAATTGTTAAATGGTATGAGATAAATGTATGTTTGTATAGATTCCACAAATGAATCTCCATGGATCTAGAACACGATAGTGGACACCTTGGATAGAGTATGCTCCTAGGGTCTTGATTCCGTGGGATACCTCGAGCTTTGCTACCCCTTGGATTCAGCTTGCTTGGACTCACATAGGACATGTCAGTACAAATGCTCCTAGGACTTCAACCAGTCCCTTACTGAGTTTCCATCGAGATGCCCCCAGGACTCGATGAGGATGCCTTAGTCTTCTACACCTTGGATCCGACCCTTCGTGGTCTATACTTCATTATACGACAAGATTGTGGAAATTGTGATACACTTCATTATACGACAAGGTTGTGGAAATTGTGATACACTTCATTATACGACACGACCGTGGGATATATGACTTTGGTTGTATAGCAAGGCTGTGGGTTTTTTATATGACTTCATTGCATGACAAGGTCATGTGGACTGGATATGGATGGATGTGCAGAGATGTCGTGTTGTCTGTTTATATTGATTTTAGATGCCTTGTTAGAAGCAAACACTTATTGTAGGGAGACTTGAAAGGCTATTTGGTATCACTTGTTGCAGTAGACATATGCCATGTGCATTCACACTTACGTTGCTGCTTACTTACACTTGTTTATCTTATTGAATTGTGGTGCTTAAAACTGTTGGAGTTGGTGGCCTAGAACCAACTACTTTGTACTATATTCATTAATAAATACCTTATCAAATATTGATTTTTATTCTGTGTGACAATGCATATGATAATTTCCTAAGGATAACTGTTGCATTAAATGGTCATATAGGATCCATGCTATGATGAGAACCCGGAAGTTCCATAACACTGTTCTTAAATATATGCTTTATGACTGGATGATGTTATTTGAGAGACACAAATAATACATAACATTAGGGTTGAGGACTCATAAAACTTTGAGGAACCTTCTCATGGTGTGTACCCTTGGTAATATCCAGGAGGATATTATAAGAATGATACCTGCCAGTAGGAAATCCACATTTCATAGTGTCATTTGATGTTCCTATCCGCGGACGTGTATATTGGTCCTTAGACTTTAAGATTATTATTAATGGGTATTACAACTCATGCACTTAGATGTATTGACGAAAACTGTGACGAAACACTGTTCGCAATGAGGTAGGATATATTGGGTGCATCACCAGTAATACTGCATTAATAGATAATACGAGAAAGTATTTGTCCCTTCTGTTCCATAATGAAAGTAGACATCTCAAGACCTTTGATGGAATTGATATAGCCTAAATAAATTCATGTCCATGGCGAGGAATGAGCAAGTTCAATTCTGAAAAGTCAAAGAAAGAATAATCGAGCACATGGATTGATGGAACTAGCATGCAACCTGCTTGATTCGAGATACCGAGACAAAGAGATCAAATTACATGGTAAGCGTTCATAGGAGGTGACACATCATTGCGGCGTTAACTTCTTTATCTATGAGTGACTTGGCGTGTTGCTAGATGCTAACCTTGGACTTTAGGCAGGCTTCGCCTAATGCCACTAATAAAGAGGCCTAGAGGGTCACACACTAAATGTGTCTAAGTATCTCAGTTAAATATTAATTTAACAAGTTGAATAAAGATTAATCCCGATCATGGTTTAATAATTATTCAAGGATGCCTGATCGCATTTATTTCGACACTAGTTATTCGAGAGAATATATTGTGGGTGAAATAATATATTTATTAGCGAGTAATGCAATGATATTTATTTGAGAAATAAATAGCCATTATTTAAGGTCTAATAAATATGGTGGAGGAAATAAAGAGAATGAAAAAACAAAAGTACACACCATGTATATTAATATACACGCCGTGTATTTTTTCTAAAAATTTGTGATAAATAATATTATTTATTAAATTAAATAATATTAGGTGCAATTCGCTAGGTGCATGTCAAATAATAATAATAGTCAACTGTTATTATTAGACATGAGTTCTTACTAAGAATTAAATGAAATGAATAAATGCTTTTAGGTAATTAATTCATTTTATCATTTTAAGTAATTAAAATACCAATTATATAATTCTCATTAGCCTATCCATTTTGGGAATTGTGAACAACAGATCTAGATAAAGCTCTCAAGCCAAGAGATAATTCTTTTCTTATAAGAACGCTCTCAAGCTATGAGAGAGAGATCCTTCTCCACCAGATCAAGGTGATCGAAGGCGGACATCGCAAGCAAAGGCTCTTCCGTGCTAGCACCCAAAGATCCCTTTATCGACGTCCAGAGATACATGAAGCACATGTGGATCACCGCTAGAGGAATCCTACACTTGGATTCTACGAAGCAATGACGGATCACATCATATTGTGACTGGAAACATCAACGAAGAGAGAATTCCATCAAGGTAATTCTTGTCTTTTAATTAAATTAATTATAACCGACATATTATGATCCTCTCTATGGTTCCAAGACTCCACCATTTTCTTTCATTCTTTATTCTATTCCAAAGATCCAATATTTTATTATCATGATATATCTCAGATTAAACGTCGTTAACGAAAAAAATTCAAGTTGGATACATCCACCAACGTGCTTTCACTGTGAACGGAACCTATAAGTGGTATCAGAGGGGTCATATCGTTGATTATAATTATTTAGTTTTTCATTGATGATTTACACATTTAATAATTTAGTTGTTTCAATTCAAGTTAATCGTTCTGAAAATCTGAATCTTGAGATATATTTCTCCTCTTTCGTTTCTCGTTCACCTTACAGAAACAATTTTTTATTTTAATTTTGATTAAAATAAAAGAGAGGATCTCATCTGAAGGTTCCAAAGCTTCCTGGTCATACAACACTAGAATACAAAGAGTGTATTCGGCAATACATGCCGTGTAGTATAGGTTCTATGCACCGGGATGGTCCGCCGAACCAGGCCATGTCATTGGATCCTATCTAAGTATTTAAGACTCCGTGTGTTGACTAGGAACAGGTGACACACGGTTTTTGGATTACACACCGTGTGTCCCACTGAACACGACGTGTAGTCCCTTCAGGTTAGGGTTGGACCGTGTACCCTATAAACGGCTCGCCCGGTTGGAAACCGTGTAACACGGATACTACACGGCGTGTGTCCCATTGAACATGCTATGTACTTCGAAGATTTCCTAATTACATTTACACGCCATGTCCCCAAGCGTGTACTTCAGATGGACGGTGAAAAAAAGTACACACCATGTAGTCGGAACTACATGTCGTGTACTCATCCAAATTATGCAAATTTATTAAAAATTTATTATTATATTATACAAACCCTTGAGACATATACCATAGTGCAGACGTAAAGCTGAGGCACAACACGTGATAGATGTTTTATATATATGTGCTTAATTTAACATCTGTGTAATGTTCATTTCTACTCATTGGGTAGTTATGAACGAGAATTCACTGGGTTGCCTCCAAGGTACAAGTTACGTACAAAGATAATTTTAAATGAATTTATTTGTTTAAAATTACGATGGATGAGAATCTCAATAAAATTCAGAAAATGGTTTAAGATAAAAGGATTGATTAATTAAATATAATTAATTGATTCGAGCATGATTTATCTTAAATAAGAATGATTAAAGAATTGAATGCTAATTTTATTTATGCATAAATATCATTGCATGTATGGATAATCATGAGCTAGACCAAGACCTTTGTATGTGAATGGTTTATTTTAATTAATTTATTTAAATTAAATTTGTTGGACTATGAGCCTTCTCCTCATTAATATGTAGGGCCTGCGTGCCCAATGTTTCTTTTATATAAAACCCCATTTTACCTCTCACCTACATGTGAGATAAAATCATATGTAATGGATGGAGCTCCCAAGTTAGTGGAGCCGGCTCAAGTTAGGAGCTAAGGTGAAACCAATCCAAGGAGATACAAAGGTGGACAGGTGAAAAATTGTAAACATGAACCCAAAAGGTTCAAGGTGTTTCTACCATAGATCTTAGGTCAGTTTATCAACTGCTATATAAACTAACCAATAGAACAAGATCATGATCATACCATTTATTTTATTTCTATCAGTTGCATGGTTTATTTATTGTGTATGTGTTGTCACGATCACACAATTATTGAATTAAACAAGCATGCAAGATGAAACTAAAATAAGATCAGCTTATGCGTAAATATTATCTTAGATGTGGTTAATCACTTAAGTATATCCCACTTAATATTAACAAGCATGTAATCAAAGATAATAAAATGGCAATTTACGTATAAGGATAAAATTCCTCAATGAAATATTAAGTCGGTATAGCCTTCCATAATTTTGGTCAGAATCAAACCATAATTCAAAGTGCTTGACCAACCCTAGTTGGGGTGCTTTCAATTATCGGGGAATTATAATTCAAGGTTTTGGGTTGATTTGACTTGGTTCACATCAAGGGTTGACTGCCACAACAGGACTTGGTGTGACCAAGAGGCAAAGGTTGAGAAAATCCAAAATAAAAGGATTTCAGAATTGGGGAGTCCACTCAGCAGATCAAGGAGATTTGGGTTAATGCAGTTGGCATTTGGAATACCTACTTAAAACCCTTCAAGTTTCTTGATCAACCCTAGTTGGGGTAATGCGAAGGGAAATATGGATCCTTGCTACTAGAATATTCAGGCAACAAAATATTCCAAAGTCAATGGTGAGGGTTATTGGATTTCGATAAAATAGTGGGAGGCTAATAAGTATTAATTTATTTATTTGTCTCAGTTTTATCATGATAAAGTACTAAACCTTTGATCATCTTAATTTTTAGAAACGGTAAGAAAAATGACTTCAAACATATCATTGTGAACCATACTCAAGAAGGAAAACCTTCTCACTGAAACCAATTTCCAGGAATGGCAGAGACGTTTATACGTCATCCTTCGCCACAAGAGGAAATTGTATGTACTAGAAGAGCCTATTCCAGTTATGCCTAGAAAAGAGGCCAGTGATGAGAAACTATCTCTCTATATGAAACATATGTATGAAGCCACATATGTCCAATGTTTCATGCTATCGACCATGTCTAATGAGCTCTTAAAGCAATATGAAAACATAGACGCGTATAACATGATGTCTCACCTTAAGGATCTCTATCAAGAGAAGGTGAGATAGGAGAGATATGAGATCTCCAATGCTTTGTTTACAATGAAACTTAGAGAGTCTGCACCACCTTGGCCTCATGTAGTCAATCTTATTGGCTATATTGAACACCTGAACTCTTAGGGATTAAGTTCCCGAATGAGTTGAGTACAGATCTCATCCCATCATCACTACCCAAGACCTTCACTAGCTTTATTGTCAATTATAACATGAGAAACAATGAGAAGAATCTATTGAAACTCTTGACCTTAATTTTCCAGGTAGATAAGGACATGAGGCATGAAAAACTCGCAGTCCTTATGGTGAATAAGAAAAGGAAGGACAAGAAAAAGGGGTCAGGGACTTATAAACGGTCTGAAGCCCTCGAGCACCATCCCTCCAAGAAGGGAAAGATCCAGTGGAAGGGCAAGGAATGGGAGGCAGTATGTTTTTCATGTGGCAATCCAAGCATTGGAAGAGGAATTGCACCCAAAATCATGGGGACTCTAAAGGTGCGTTCGTTATCGAGTGTAATCTTTCCATTTCTACACATTGTGTATTAGATATAGCTTGTGGGGCTCATATATGTATTCAAATGCAGGAACCAAGTATATTTAGAAATATTTCTAGAGGAGAGGTGGATCTTTGAGCTGCCAATGGCATGAGGCTGACTACGTTGGCCATTGGTGATTACCATCCCTCATTGCCAACTAGGATGATTTTGATTTTACATAACTGTTATTATGTTCCTAATGTTACCAAAACCATAATTTATGTATCATGTTTAGATATGGATGGATTTATTTTCAAGTTTGGAACTAAGGGTTTCTTCTTTTATAAGAACAACATATGTTATGGTATGACACATTTAAATAATGGTTTGTATGTATTAAATTATGAAAACCAAGTGTTGGCAATCGATAAGGAAACAAACTCACATGAATCATACATCACCCAATTGTGGCATCACCATCTCAATCATGTAAATGATAAGCACTTGAAAAAACTATTCCAAGATGGTTATTTAGACTCTACTGAGCTAAAACCACTTGATAGATGTCATGCTTGTTTTCAAGGTAAAATGACCAAGCCGACTTTCAGTGGCCAGGGTGAAAGGGCCACATAGATTCTAGGATTGGTGCACATGGATGTTTGTGGACTATTTCTAGTAGAAGATATAGGTGGATATTCTTACTTCATTACTTATACTGATGATTTGAGTAGATATGGCTATATCTACTTAATGAGGTATAAGTCATAAGCCTTAGATAAATTTAAGGAATTCAAGAATGAATTATAGAATCATCTTGGTAAGAAGATAAAGAAGCTTCGATCAGATTGAGGTGAAGAATATCTAAACCAAGAGTTCATCGATCTTCTACGGGAGTCTGGGATTCTATCTCAGCTCACTCTTCCTTATACACCACAGTGGAATGGTGTTAGTGAAAGGAGGAACTGCACCTTGTTGAACATAGTGAGGTTGATGATGAGTCATACAGATATTCTATTATCCTTTTGGGGATATGCATTACAAACTACAACATACACATTAAACCAAGTACCGACTAAGGTGGAAAATGGAATTCCCTCAGAGTTATGGAATAAAAAAACCCATTTTGTCGCACACACATGTATGGGGATGCAAGACATTTATTAAGGTCTTTTTAGACAAAAAACTATCACCCCAGGGCACGAGGTGTATCTTTA
This sequence comes from Viscum album, assembly GCA_963277665.1. NCBI lineage: Eukaryota > Viridiplantae > Streptophyta > Magnoliopsida > Santalales > Viscaceae > Viscum > Viscum album. The sequence continues at coordinate 533,985,719 of OY728146.1, forward strand.
TAGGATATCCCAATGAAATTAAAGGATATTACCTATATAACCCTTCAGACAAGAAAGTGACTGTCACTAGAAAATCCGCCTTTCTTGAGAGGGAGCACATCCTCAAAAAGGATAGTGGGAGAAATATTGACTTCAATGAAGTTGATACTCAAGATACATAGGAGTTGGTATAGGAACAAGTTTCACAGGTCCCCATGGAAGAGATTCCAGAAACACAAGTACTGCATAGGAGATCAAGAGAGATAAGGTAACCAGAGAGATTTGGTTTCCTAGTCACCGAGAATGGTAAATCATTATTATTGGACAATGATGAAACTCTGTCCTACAAGGAAGTAGTATAAAGCTCAGAAGCTTCAAGATGGATAGAAGCTATGAATTCTAAGATGGATTCCATTTATCAGAACCAAGTCTGGGTTCTGGTCGATGAGCTAGTTGATGTAAAGCCTGTTGGATGAAAATGGGTATTCAAGAGAAAACTGGACATGGGAGGTCAAGTTAGCACCTATAAAGCAAGGATAGTGGCTAAAGGATTCAGACAACATCAAGGAATTTACTATGATGAAAACTTCTCACCGGTTTCCATGTTTAAATCCATAAGAATCATACTTTCCATAGGAGCTTACCATGACTACAAGATTTGGAAAATGGATGTCAAAACAACATTCCTTAATGGGAACCTTCAGGAAGATGTCTATATGACACAACCAGAAGGGTTTCTGACACTAGGTGAAGCCAAACGGGTTTTCAAGTTGTAGAAATCCATTTATAGATTAAAGAAAGCATCTAGGTCATGGAACATTCGATTTGATGAAGCTATAAAGGAATTTGGTTTCATTAAGAATGAATGTGACCCATGTTTTTATAAGTGGTTTAATGGGAATTCGGTTCTTATCCTAGTAGTATATGTTGATAGCATATTGCTTATTGGAAATGATGTACCAGTCTTACAGTCAATTAAGGACTAGTTAAATAAGTGTTTTTCCATGAAGGACTTGGATGAATCCAACTACGTTCTAGGAATCAAGATAATTTGTGATAGATCCAAGAGGCTTCTTAGACTAAGTTAGGGTATATACATTGACCAGATACTAAAGAGATTTAGTATGGAAGAATCCAAGAGGGAATTGGTTCCAGTGTCACATGGACTACACCTTTCTATGAAAATGTGTCCTCAGACATAAAGAGAGAAAGATAGAATGAGTAAGATCCCATAAACTTCATCTATAGGATCCATCATGTATGTCATGTTATGTCCAGGCTTTATGTTGCCTATGCACTGAGCATGGTAGGTAGATATTAAGTAGATCTAGGAGAACAACATTGTACTACTGTTAAGACTATCCTTAAGTATATGAGAAGAACTAAGGATATGTTCCTAGTGTATGGAGGAGATGATGAGCTTGTCATTAGAGGGTATGCTGATGCTAGTTTTCAGACATATTAGAACAATATGAAATCGAAATCTGGATATGTTTTCTGTCTCAATAGAGGAGCTGTGAGCTGGAAGAGTTCAAAGCAACCAGTTGTTGTCATTTCTATAACAGAGTCTGAATATATAGCAGCTTCTGATGCAGCCAAGGAATCCATCTGGATTCGGAACTTTGTCCAGGAGCTTGATGTGGTGCCTAACAGTAAAGATCCTATCACATTTTATTGTGATAATACTACATCGATGACTCTTGCAAAAGAACCAAGGTCACATCAACGGACAAAACACATACTCTGGAAGCATCACCTCTTGAGATATGTCTATCAAAAAGGTGAAGTTTCAGTGAGAAGAGTGTCCACAGAAGAGAACATGGTAGACCCCATGACTAAAGGCCCATCTCAGTAAAATCATGAATATCACGTGAGAGCTAGCGGGTTAAAGGTTGTTAGTAGTTGGCTCTATTCCAAGTGGGATTCTATTGGAGTTGGTGTCCTAAAACCAACTACTTTATACTTTATTCATTAATAAACACCTTATCATATCTTGATTATTCTTCTACGTGACAATGCATGTGATAATGTCCTAAGGATAACTGTTGCATTAAAGGATCACAGCGGATCCCTGCTATGATGAGAACCCAGAAGTGCCATAACACTGTTCTTAAATATATGTTCTATGGCCAAATGATGTTATTTGAGGGACACAAATAATACATTCCATTAGGGGCGAGGACTCATAAAACTTTGAGGCACCTTCTCATGTTATGCACCCTTGGTAATATCTATAAGGATATTATGAGAACGGGACCCGCCAGTAGGAAATCCACATTTCATAGTGTCATTGGATGTTCTTATCTACAGACGTGTGTATTGGTCCTTATACTTTAAGATTATTATTAATGAGCATTATAACTCATGCACTTAGATGTATTGATGAAAAATGTGATGACACACTATTTGCAGTGAGGTAGGATATGTTGGGTGCATCACGAGTAATACTGTATTAATAGATAATGTAAGAAAATATTTGTCCCTTCTATTCCATAATGGAAGTAGATATCTAAGGCCCTTTGATGGAATTGATATATCCTAAATAAATCCATGACCATGGTGAGGAATGAGAAAGTTCAATTTCGAAAAGTCAAAGAAAGAATAATCAAGCACATGGGTTGACGACACTAGCATGCAACCTACTTGATTTGAGATATCAAGAAAAAGGGATTACATTACATGGTAAGCATTCGTAGTAGGTGACAAGTCATTGTGACTTTAACTACTTTCTCTATGGGTGCCTTGGTGTGTTGCTAGACACTAACCTTGGACTTTAGGCATGCTCTGCCTAATGCCACTAAGAAAGAGGCCTAGAGGGTCACACACTAAATGTGTCCAAGTATATTAGTTAAATATTAATTTAAAAAGTTGAATAAAGATTAATCCCGATTGTAGTTTAATAATTATTCAAGGATGCCTGATCGCATTTATTTTGACACTAGTTATTCAGGAGAATATATTGTGGGTGAAATAATATATTTATTAGCAAGTAATGTAGTGATATTTATTTGAGAAATAAATAGCCATTATTCAAGGTTTAATAAATGTGGTGGAGGAAATAAAGAGAATGGAAAAACAAAAGTACACGCAATGTATATTAATATACACCCCGTGTATTTTTTCTAGGAATTTGTGAGAAATAATAATATTTATTTAATTAAATAATATTAGGTGTAATTCACTGGGTGGATGTAAAGTAATAATAATAGTCAACTATTATTATTATACATGGGGTCTTAATAAGAATTAAATGAAATGAATAAATGCTTTCGGGTAATTAATTCATTTTATTATTCTAAGTAATTAAAATATCAATTATATAATTCTCATTAACCTATCCATTTTGGGTGTTGTGCACAATGGATCTAGAGAAATATCTCAAGCCAAGAGAGAATTCTTTTCTTCTAAGAACGCTCTCAAGCTACGAGAGAGAGATCCTCCTCCACCGGATCAAGGCAATCGAAGGTGGACATCGAAAGCGAAGGCTCTTCCACACTAGCACCCAGAGATCCCTTCAACGACATCTAGAGATACGTGGAGCATATGTGGATCACCTCTAGAGGAATCCTACACTTGGATTCTATGATACAACAATGAATCACATTAGCTCGTGACCAGAAACATCAACGGAGAGATAATCCCATCAAGGTAATTCTTGTATTTTAATTAAATTAATTATAACCAACATATGATGATACTCTCTATGGTTCTGGGACTCCCACTTTTCTTTTGTTCTTAATTATATTATGAAGATCCAAAATTTTATTACCATGATATACATCAGATTAAACACCGTTAACAGAAAAAATTCAAGTTGGGTACACCCACCAACACGCTTCCGCTGCACCCAGAACCTACAAAAACTGTATAGATCATTAGGTGGAAACCTACTGGGATGTTTATCTCGCAACCTGTTTGGGACTCCTTGGGGACCCAAAGAGATTATATGGTAGTAGGTGATGGTAGGGTCAAGTTCCCTAGTATAGGTTATTGATCATTACTTTGGATCATGGGTGCATTGGACCAAGTTGAGGCTTGCAATGCTACAAGCACTTTTTGGTCTTTTTGTTATTTTGGATACTTGTATTATATTGTATTTGCATGTACCTATTTTGGATGTTTTCTAGATATATGTATCATCTACATCACTTTATATGAGCTATCTTTTGAGATTTCTATCTATTCCTACTATGTATCTTTTGTCTGCTTGTTTTTACTGTTTCCACTATCTGCATGCTGTTGAATTTTGATGTGATATACTATAGTAATGAGGGAATAATATCCATAATGACTCACCTATGACCTCGCTGCTAGATGGCAGCCTCTGGCATTTGGGGAGATGCTCTTGAGGCCATATAGCCAACCGGGCTCGGGGCACTGTTGAGTGACATCTGGGTTCAGGACGTTACAAAGTGGTATCAGAGGTAGGTTTCTTTTATGGATTGATTTATTTCTTGGTGACAATAGATAGGGATAGGAAGGAAATGAGATTTTGTAATAATTTTTACCTAGAAGTAGCTAACTCGTGTACAAGGAAAAACCAAATTGTCTCGAATTGAATTGTGATTTTCTGGATTTTGACGATTACAATTGAGTTGATTTCACCGTTAGGTGATGCACATGATTTATGTTGTTACTATTAATACGATTGATTTATATTTCTATTTCAACTCAATGATATGAGGGTATTACATCTCATTAATCATATATGAACTTATTATAAATCACAATTCATGCATTATGCCATGCCATTTATGATGCATTATTTGACACATGATTTTGTGATAGGTGTTGTGATAATTATGCCTGATATTATATTAGATCTTATGAAGTGGATAAAAAAGTGATGCCATCTTTCAATTCATAAGGTGTATGGGACCTTATGGATAGGGAAATGACGCACCTTTTAAAATTAAATTGTTAAGTGAATTTGATATGTATGGATTATATGGGCATCACATTTTGGTTTACAAGGTGTTATGGGCCCTCATAGATCATAACTCGGTGTACCATGGGTTAAATCATTTGAACAAGTGAATGTTAAATGAAATTTAATGAAATAGAAAATAGAAACTTGACCTAGAACCGAATTTTGAGTGGGAAAAAGGCAAAGTTTCTAGTGGTTTGGTGACTATTCTTTATACAGACCTAGCTTTAGGAGCAGGTTGTGGGTTATGACTTGGTTCTAGGAGGGTTTTGAACTGTCCTATACTTTCGAGCTGCGAAACTTTGATATCGTTCTTTTATGAGGTGTGTGTTTGGCATTGTAGAGACATTCCACCATGACAACCTCTATGGATACACCATGAGAGAGGCGATGACCACACTTCAGAGGTAGTAGACCATTGGATACTGGTTTATCCTACTTAAGTGCCTTCTATGACACCAGGGGATATTCCGGACAAAGGTGGAAAGGCACAATTCCATGAGAGATTCTTTCACCATATGCAGACTTTTCAGGGAGTACCACAACCTGCCATGATTATGGTTGAGCTGACATGGGTGTTTCAGTAGTAACATCCTCCCACATTTTTGAGGGATGGTGGTCTATAGGCTAATGATCCATGGATTGAGATCACTTTAGCTATCTTAGATCATCTAGAGATACCTCCCGATAGGAGGGTAATCTCACCACTTACATGCTACATGGAGCAGTAAAGCACTGAAGGGATGTTCTGAACTAGGCTAATGAGCTGCGATATATGAGTTGGATTGATTTTCAGACTCGCTTCTATGAATACTTTTACCCCGAGGCTTTGTGGGTTGAGTAGGCTAGTGAGTTTATGCATCTGGAGTAGAGTGAAGTGATAATTATGGAGTACTCGACATGCTTTATAGAGTTGCATCATTTTACACTGATATACCTTGCTAATGAGCTGTCTAGAGTGAGATGCTTCAAGGAAGGTCTATGACATGATATTGAATATCAGTTCAATGTGTTTATATTGACTTTCATCACTGAGATTGTGGATCGGGCGCTAATTATATAGTGAAACATGAGGAAGGCTAGGGGTGTAGACCTGGGCAGTACTGTTTCTTGACCTAGTGAATCTACTTCTTCGGGAAAGAAGTACCATTTTGTGGCTTCCCACGAGATGAGTGCCATCCAATTAGTGAGTACTAGAAACTCTGTGTTTTATCACCAGTGTGGCATGTGAAGCCACATGAAGAATCAATGTGATCGCAAACCAGTCGAGTGTTGAGCTTGCAGAAGGATGGGGAACATGTAGCAATTTTGCAGGACCTTCCCTCCATCTAAGAGTGGTAGGGGGTCAGCTCTGAAACCAAGTTCAGGAGAAGGTTCCTTAGATCCACGTCAGGTAGGGAGCTAGAGTAGTGCGGGCTAATCGAGATGAGGTAGTGGTGGTCGTGGCAGAGGTATCCAAACACCAGTTACACCGAGACATTAGAGTGGCCTAATATAGGAAGTGAGGTTGTGTCACAGGGCCATGGTGTAGGTTAGTTCTATTCTGTATAGCCTACCCCAAGGAGTAGGGAACCAGACCATCTATGGTGAGAGGTATGATCTTAGTAAACTATACCATTACATCCTCTTTTTTTGATACATGTGCATCTCATAGTTTCATATATGCACCTATGGTGAAAATACTTGAGCTTGATGTGTGGTCTTTTGAGGGTGTTTTGACACTTTACACATTGTTGGGAATTAGAACAAGTTATGTATACCAATGTAGGGAGTTCCCCCTTGAGGTTGGTGGGTTTCACTTTGTCTGGGATCTTTATTTCCCCAAGATGATAGAGTTTGACATAATTCTCAGGATGGAATGGTTAATAGCTTATCAAGCTTACGTTGACTACTATCGCCAGAGGGTAACTTTCACATCACCAAAGGGTTAAGTGTTTACTCACAAAGGTGAATGGAATTCCCAGGAAAGTAGAGCTGGATTAGAGCATCGTGGGCTAGGCGAGATGACAACACAAATTATTAGTTTATTTTTGGATGATCAGGGAGTGAGTCAGGTGGAATTTCCTCCAGTGGTTGAGTGCTTCAGGGATGTATTTCCTAATGAATTTTTTGGGTTACATCCTAAGATAGGTAGATTTATCCATCGAGCTGGTTCCAGGAGCTGCATCGATATCCATTCCCCCTTATAGGATGGCTACAACAGAATTGCAGGAGCTCAAGAGGCAACTAGAGGATTTGGAGGCGAAGGGGTTTATTCGACCCAATACTTCTCCATGGGGTTTGCTAGTCCTTTTTGTGAAAAATACAGATGGAACCCTAAGGCTATGCGTATATTATGAAAAACTGAACCAACTAACGGTTAAAAATCAACATCCATTGGATGATCTGTTTGATCAGCTTCGAGGAGCCCAGGTGTTCTCAAAAATAAATTTGAGGTCTAGATATCATCAGGTACGTGTTCGAACTATAGACATACCTCATAAAACCTTTTGTAGAAAGTATGGTCTATATGAGTATCTGGTCATGCCGTTCGATCTCACGAACTCACCGACAATATCTGGATTCTTTTGTGGTGGTTTCATGGATGATATCTTGGTACATTCTCATAATTGACATGATTATTCCAACCATCTTGAGATCATTTTGAATACATTGAGATATCATCAGTTATATAATAAGCTCATAAAGTGCCACTTTTGGATGAATCAGATTCAGTTCCTGGGTCACATCATCTCAGAGACGGGAGTATCAGTGGACCGAGAGATGGTGAGAGTTGTGGTTTCCTAGGAACAACCCAAGAGAATTTTTGACATATAGAGTTTCTTGGGGATAACTGGTTACTACAAGCATTTCATACAGAACTTATCAAACTTAGTGGCACCATTGAAAGGCTTTAATAAGAAGGGTGAAAAGTTTGTATGGTTAAATTCTTGTGAGGTAGATTTTCAGGAGTTGAAAGGAAGGTTGATGTTAGCATGAGTCCTGATACTGCCGAAGTAGGGAAAGAGCTACACTGTGTATTATGATGTGTCAGGTCTCGAGCTGGGGGCAATGTTGATGTAGGGGGATATATTCATGGCATATGAATCTCAGTAGCTGAGGCCACATGAGAGGAATTACCCTATGCATGATCTTGATCTAGCTGCAGTTGTTCACACATTACGCTATTGGAGACACTATTTACTAGGAGAGTGTTTTGTGGTGTACAGATACCAAAAAAGCCTCAAGTATATTTTTACATAGTGTGATATGAATCTAAGGCAGTAGAGGTGGGAGGAGTACCTACAGTCCTTTGACTTAGATCTTGAATACACGCCTAGTAAAGGCAATGTAGTGGCTGATGAACTAAGCAAGTGGACTTAGATATAGGTAGTGTAGTAGGCCAGTAGTGAGTGACATCTTATGACGTTGTTCTCTAAGATTCATATAGAGGTTCACGATAGATAAGGATAGATTTATCTATCATCCTTATCTATGACCTCTACCATACTAGACAGAGTTATAATGAGACAACTATCAAATTTTGAGGGCCTAGTCCTGCGGGGGTGTGTGGTAGGTGAGGATCCACCTCCTGGTTGGACCGTAGATAAGGATGAGATCCTATGCATCCATGGACATGTTTTGGTTCTAGTGGATATATGCAAGTTGTTGATGCATGAGTTTCATGCTTCATCTTGGGTAATGAACCCCGAGTTCACCAAGGTGTACCGTAACTTGAAACATCAGTACTGATGGTTGGGTATGAAGTAAGAGGTAGCTAGTTTTGTTACGAGGTGTTCCACCTGTCAGTAGGTGAAGGCATAACGTCAGTGACCAGCTGAGATTTTACAATAGTTACCTATTCAAGAGTGTAAATGGGATGATTTCTCAATAGATTTTTCAACTGGTTTACCGAGGTCTCCTCGAGGTAATGATTTTGTGTGGGTTGTTTTTGATAGGCTCATAAAGGTTGATCATTTATTTCCAATTAAGAAGACCTTCAGTATTGATGAACTTGGAAATTTGTAAATCCGTAAGATACTATGACTTCATAGGTTCCTACACACTATAATTTGAGATAGGGATTCTCACTTTACATCTTGTTTTTGGTAGAGTTTTCAGAGGGCACTAGGTTCATAGGTGATTCTGAGCACAACATACCACCCTCAGACTGATTTCCAGTCAGAGTGTACGATATAGGTTCTAGAGGACATGCTGTGAGCATATATCCTAGATTTTGGGGGCTCTTAGGAGATGTACATTTTCTTGGTTGAGTTTTCCTACAATAATAGTTATCAGACAATGATAGAGATGGAACATTATGAGGCTTTGTATGGTAGGTCATGTCAATCACCCCTGTACTGGCTAGAAGTGGGTGAGACAGCTTTACTAGGACCAAATCTTGTGCAGGATACTTCTGAGTAGGTCCAGTTGATTCAGAAGCATATGGCTATTACACAATCTTATAAGGAATCTTACACCAATCATTGCAGATAACCACTAGAGTTCGAGGTTGGGGATCAAGTTTTCTTGTGTGTTTCACTGAGGTTGGGACACAAACGGATCAAGAGATAGGGTAAAATTTTGCCGCAATATGTCTGTCTGTTTGATATTCTAGAGAGAGTCAGGTCGGTTGCCTATCAATTATAGTTATGTCATAGGTACTGAGCCATACATGACATATTCCACGTATCTAATCTTCACTGCTATTATTTAGACCTGTCACTCACTTTTCAACCTGAGGAGTTCGAGTTACAAGTTGATGCATCCTTTGAGGAGCATATGATTCATATCATTGATAGGAGCACAAAGGTTCCCTGAGGCCATTCAGTTCTAGTATGAGTACTATGGAAGCATGACCGTTTACAGGATAAGACTTGGGACTGGGAGGCTGATGTATGGGATTAGTGACTAGAGTCGTTTTCAGATGAATCTTTACCACCCTTGAGAAGGAAATTTAGGGATAGATTGATATAAGGGAGGAAGATTGTAAGATCCTGAGTTTTTCTTGAGGTATATATCTTTTATTTTTAGGTTAAACAATTATCTACTTTCCTTTTTGGATTATACCCTAAGCTAGACCATGGGCCAATTGGGTTGTTTTTGGGAAAGAAGAGGTATGGAGGTTGTGTACTAGCTGTAGGCCAATTACACAATGTGAAATGGGATTACATGTCATGTAATTCGATTACACAATGTGTAATGGCCTGGCCAAGACCTTTTACAATGTGTATGTTTTCTTTTATAGAAAGGGAAAATAGGGCATTACACACCGTGTAAGGAAATTACACATTATGTAACTTCCCAACTACGTTTTTTTTAAATGAGGTAGTAACCTATTATTTTTTTTAAAAATAGCACCCTTGCCCCACTTTCAGGCACATGAGAAACCAATAAGGCTTAAGGGTAGGCTTTTCTCTTAGTTACAGATTCAAACTCTATTTATTCTTTTGTCAATCACGTTGGAATCATGCTAGTAAGATCTTGATTACTTTTTATTCATTCTTGATTCTTTGGAACAACAATTATGTTGTTTGGGTTTAATCTCATATGCCCTAATTTCTTGTCCTTCACCTGTTCTTCAGATTTATCCTAAACCGAGGTGAATCAGGACTTGATACTGGAAGAGCACTCCACTGCAGAGATAAGGTAGGTGGTCTATACTTTTCTTTCGGATTTTGATGCTTTATAGAGCTATCGACCTTTTTGTCGCCCGTCGGACTTTTCGGCATGAGCCTGATTTTGAAATTTTAATCTGAAATAGATTTAGTAGGACCTATTAGGGATTCCCTTAGGTTCCTTGAGATGCGATGATGGTTATTTCCCCAATTGGAGGCCACACAAGGGGTTCTCCATGCCTTTGATTTGGTTTTGAACTTTGATAAACCACCCAAGGGGTGTGTTTTCAAGTTTTCCTTGTTTAAGGAAGCTTAGTTTTAATTTAATGAGGTTGGTTTACATGCTTAGGAGATGTACCACCTCCTTTCCTTATGTTACCATAATATACCATGCTTAACTTGACTAGATGGCTTGAGTGGAGTTTGTTAAATGAGTGGGTATACTCGTTGGTTGTTTTTAGATTTATTAAATGGATTTTCATGATAAATGAATGGGTATACCCATGTGGATTGATTTAAATGAAATGGATTATATGAGTGGGTAGAATCATATGGATTTGAATTTAATTGTTAAATGGTATGAGATAAATGTATGTTTGTATCGATTCCATGGATGGATCTCCATGAATCTGGAACATGGTAGTGGACGCCTTGGATTGAGTATGCTCCCAGGGCCTTGATTCCATGGGATGCCTCAGGCTTTACTACCCCTTGGTCTGGCTTGCTTGGACTCACGTAGGACATGTCAGTACACATGCTCCTAGGACCCCAACCAGTGCCTATACCGAGTTTCCATCGAGATGCTCTTGGGACTCGATGAGGATGCCTTGGTCTTCAACACCTTGGATCCAAACCTTCATGGTATACACTTCATTATATGGTAAGGATGTGGAAATTATGATACACTTCATTATACGGAAAGTCCGTGGAAATTATGATACACTTAATTATAAGACATGACCATGGGATACATGACTTTGGTTGTATGGAAAGGCCGTGGGTTTTTAATATGGATTCATTATATGATAAGGCCATATGGATAAGATATAGATGGATATAAAATGAGGCCATATTGTTTGTTTATATTACTTTTAGCTTCCTTGTTAGGAGTTAACACTTGTTGCAGGGAGCCTTGGAAGGATGTTTGGTATTACTTGTTATAGCAGACATATGCCATAGGAATTCACACTTACGTTACTACTTACTTACACTTGTTTAGATTATTGCATTGTGCTTCTTAGAACTATATAGATAATTGGGTGGAAACCTACTAGGATGTTTATCTCACACCCTATTTGGGCCTCCCTGAGGACCCAAACAGATTATATGGTTGTAGGTGATGGTAGGGGAAAGTGCCCTAGTACAGGTTGTTGATAATTGATTTAGAGCAGGGGAGCATGTGACTAAGCTAAGGCTTGCGATACTACATGTAATTTTTGGTCTTTTTGTAATTTTGGATACTTGTATTGTATTGTATTTCCATGTACCTATTTTGTCTATTTTCTAGATACATGTATCATCTGAATCATTATATATGAGCCATATTTTTATATTTCTATCTATTCCTGCTATTTATTTGTTGTCTGTTTGTTTTTAATACTTTCGCTATCTGTATTTTATTGACTTATGCTATGATATACTATGGTAATGAGGGCATAGTCTCCCCAATGACTCACCTAGGCCCTCACTACTAGTTAGTAGCCTCTGGAATTTGGGGAGACGCACTTGAGTCCATGTATGAAACTAGTCTTGGAGCACTGTTGAGTGACATATGGGTTCGAGACGTTACACTAATTAATTTTTAAATCGACGTTCAATGTGCTTGAAATTTACTCAATAAATAAATTTTAAAGACTTTGATATCACAACATGTCTTATATTTTAAAAAAACTTAGTGATGGTTGTATCATTATCCTATGTTAATATGAGGTCATTTTCTATGGGTTTGACCGTTCCACGCACGTTTTAATGTTTTAAAACACTAAAAATGAATTTACAACCATCTCAGGAAAACCATAATTTGGAATGATGTGTCATCAGTCCCTACATATCAAAATTCAAACTATGGTCATTTCCCCCTGATTTCAGGGCAATCCAACATTGTTTTCCTAATTTTGACCCCCGATACTTATTTTTAAAGGCTTTTATACCTTTAAGAAATTTTTACTGAGTAATTCTGACAACACAGCATGTTGGATATACATGTTGTACGTGCATACATGTAAAAAATAACTCATCAGTGGTTTTCATATGATTTCACATCAATATGAGGTTGTTTTCTATGGTTTTGACCATTCCATGCACATTTTAGTGTTTTGAAACACTAAAAACGTGTTTACAAACATCCTAGAAAAACCATAATTTGGAATGACGTGTCATCAATTACTACATTTTACAATTCAATCTAAAGTCACTTTCTTCTGATTTCAAGTCAATCCTACATTGTTCTCCTAGTTTTGACCCCCCGACACATGTTTTTAAAGGTTTTATACCTTTAAGAAATGTTTATTGAGTCATTTCAACCATAACATATGCCGTATTGGCATGTTGTCTATGTGTACACATAAAAAATAACTCATAAGTGGTTTCCCCATGATTTTACATCAATCCTAGGTTATTTTCTTTTATTTTGACCATTCTATGCACGTTTTAGTGTTTTAAAACACTAAAAACTCATTTACAACTATCCTGAGCAAACCGTAATTTAGAATTACATGTTTTCAGTTCCTAAAATTCATGATTTAATATAAAATCATTTTCCTATGATTTCAAGACAATCCAATGTCATTTTCCTAGTTTTGGCCCTCTGAAAAATGTTTTAAAGTCTTTTGTACTTTTAAGAAGTGTTTACCATGTTATTCTGACCACACCGCACACCAGATTGATGTGTTATCTACACATAAACATAAAAAATAACTCATTGGTGATTTTCTCATGATTTCACATCAATCTGAGTCCGTTTACTATCATTTTGACCGTTCCATGCACGTTTTAGTGTTTTAAAATACTAAAAACCTGTTTATAACCATTTCGAGTAAACCATAATTCGAAATGATGTGCCGCTAGTTCTTACATTTCACAATTTAATATACGATCATTTCACCCTGATTTTAGGACAATCCAATGTCATTTGTTTGGTTTTGACCACCCGATACTTGTTTTTAAAGGCTTTTGTACCTTTAAAAAGTGTTTATCAAGTAATTCTGACCACACCACAATTCATATTGACATTTTGTTTGTGCATACACATCAAAAATAACTCAACGATGTTTTTTCCATGATTCTACATCAATCTGAGGTAGTATTCTATGGTTTTGACCGTTCCACACATGTTTTAGTGTTTTAAAACACCAAAAACATGTTTACGACCATCCCTACATTTTAAAATTAAATATATGGTCATTGTCCCATGATTTCAGGGCAATCTAACATTGTTTTCATGGGTTTTAACCTCAAACACTTGTTTTTAAAGGCTTTTGTAACTTTAATAAGTGTTTACTAAATCATTCCAACCACACCACACATCATATTGATGTTTTGTCTGCACGTACATGTAAAAAATAATCCAAAAGTGGGTTTCCAATGATTTAACATCAATATAAGTTTATTTTCTATGGTTTTGACCATTCCACACATGTTTTAGTGTTTTAAAACACTAAAAACGTGTTGATGAAAACTTCAGACAAACTATAATTTGAAATGATGTGTCGTCGGTTCCTATATTTCACAATTAAATCTACCGTAATTGTCTCTTAATTTTAGGGTAATCCGACATTGTTTTCCTAGTTTTTACCTCCCAACACTTGTTTTTAAAGGCTTTTGTACCTTTAAGAAGTGTTTACCGAGTCATTATGATCACACTGCACATCGAATTAACGTGTTGTCTGCACGTACAGATAAAAAATAACTCAGTGGTGGTTTTCCCAAGATTTCACATTAACCTAAGGTTTTTTTTCCTATAGTTTTGACCATTCCACACATGTTTTAGTGTTTTAAGTCACTAAAAATGCGTTTACGACCATCCTGGGTAAGCTGCAATTTTGAATGACGTGTCGTTATTTCCTACATTTCAAAATTCAATATACGGCTGTTTTCCCTTAATTTCATGAAAATCAGATGCCGTTTTACTAGTTTTGAGCCCCTGACGCATGTTTTTAAAGGATTTTGTACCTTTAAGAGGTGTTTATCGAGTCAAAACATAGCAAACAAACTTATATTATTTTTAAACTTATGGATACTGATATATAATTCATTTTTGACATATAGGAATCAACTACACATCAATCTGCCACAATATGTGGTTGATATGACTTGAAATACGTGTTATATATATATATATAAGTGTCATTTTAGTTTTATTAATGAATGTTGTATGTGTTCTATGAAAATGTGTTAGGTTTTATGCCTAAATGATGTGAATAATAGTAAAAAATGGAAGAAGATGAAAGAAAAAAACTAAAAACTAGAAGCAAAATCACTAAACCTTCTTAAGTTATAATAACACGAGACAAAGGATAAGAAAAGAGGGATAAAGAAGAATAACTCATTGGAAGAAGTCCACTCGTCCGAAAGCCAAGGTGAGACCACCCCAGGGTCGAAACCTCCCAGCTTATACCAAGAAGAAATCTAAAAATGATATATTCCCCTCCACATCCATAACTCCTATACTTATTATCCCCAATTACTTACTAACATCCCCCAACCTACTATAATAAAATAATCCCAAACTACCCCTAACTGCAAATACCCACCCCCACTCATAGAACAACTCTCACCTAGCTAACATACACATTCCTAACAAAATGTGTGAATGATCTATGAAATTTAGAATTTACCTCGAAGGGATGAGCTATAAGGATAGAAATTTCCTTAGGGATCGTGTTGACCATCCATTGAAATATAGAAACTAAATCATTTTCCATTTACGATTTCCACTTATCTCGTGTTTGCCTATAAGAGTTTTTCTTGCAATCTTACAATTTCTCTTTATGATTCCTGATCAACAGAACTGCTCGAACCCCAACTGGGTGTAGCAGTAACAAATGGTGATGCCCTACCAAAGACAACTGATGGATTATGACCATAACCCACCCCTCGTACATGTTTGGGATGCTTCTTCCCTAAAATGATTTTAACTGCATCGTTCTGGGAAACCAATGATGATTATAAAGGGTTTACATCCCAGACTTCTTGAATTTTAACTTGTTAATACAAAATATTAATAATGATTTTTTTAAAATATACAAACTTCATAATATTATGTAATCAATAAAATTTTCATTACTATTTATTGTTATTTCATTTCTATAAAAACACAATAATGGAAATTATATTATAAAAACAAAAATGACTTAAACCCAATTAATTGGGGCTGACTAGATGTATCAAACAACACCAAATTGGTATAATTTAATCCATGTAGCTGGTCCCATTTAATTGTGTTTAAGGATTTTTAGTTTTTATAATATATTTTTCATTATTATGTTTTATAGTAATTAAATAATATGAAATGGTAATAAAAATTACTTACTCCAACATCTTTGGTAGGGTCATTTAAAAAACTGTCATTGAGTTTTTTATGCACTTTAAACCATATCTTTGTTTGGCCAACGAAGTGACCTAATTCATTATCCTTTATAAAAAAATATAAATAAGTTATAAAAAACCTTGAGTTATAATAAAAAGATAAAAATAATAATGAATTAATACAAACCAAAATTTTTCTTTTTCTCGAAAAACTCTGAGACCTAGCGATGTGAGGAATGAATTTCTTCTCACGATTCATAATATTTTTTAAGATAATTACTACATAAAATAACAAAATTACTAAAAATTATAATTTTATTATGTTTATGTTATTTATATACTGTAAAATATGAAATTACATCATGATATGCATCTCTTTTGATATCAACAAAGAGCTTCCATTGCTCATGAGAAATGCTTTTAGGCACTATCCCATAAATTTGTCTTGATCTTAGAGAATTTTCATGAAACTCATGCCATAATATTAATTTCTTGCTCAATTTTTTCAAAGTCCATGGGTGTGAAATAGAGTCAGGGACATCAAAATGAAAAAAAATCGAGAAATACAAAACATAACACTTTATAAGTATATTGTAAAATTTTACTCATGTCTTTTAAATTAGTTTTCAATGAATATTAAATTAATATTACCTTTACTTGAGTATCAAAGACTTCATTTTTCCAAGATGTTGGAATATACCTCTAATCTTTATAATTAATAGGAAAGGTAACCATATCGTAAGCAAGCCACCTAAGAATCTACCCATAGCTTCTGACAAGGTCACCGATAGGCACCTCGAACTCATCAAATTAAATGATAATCTTGAATTCCTTTAGGTCCCATACATCTATCGTGTTCATATTTGTATCCCTTCTATGATTATATTTATCTTTTTTAAAAATGGATTTAACAATTAATAATATATATATTTTTTTGAAAAATGATATACATACTAGTAACGGTAACTCGTAAATATCCCCTAGATAGAGGGGTGACCAACTGCTCCATCATCAAAGGTGAATCAGGCAGTGGGCTACCAATGAAATATGGGTAAACTACTAGCTTGCTAGTAGTCCTAGGTATAATAGAATCACTAGGATCCAGAGAAGATGACAGTAGTGGTGGCATGCTCTGAGATGTTGATCATCAAGGATCCTATTTTTTTTGTTCTCATCATTCCTGCATTTCAAATGGTTAAGGTATATTAAATTTATAAAAAACTAAAAACTAAAATATTTTTATATAAAAAAATGGAACAATGTATATATGTATGAAACACTTATCAATGAGAAATTGTAATATATTTTCATTACTAATTTATACATTCAATTATCTTCATCTTCATTATCTTCATTATCATCAACCTCCATTGTGAAGAGTCCTTCATTTTCACCCTCTCTTTCAAGTTCTACTATTTTGATATTGTTAGGAAAAAACTATTCAATGTTTTGTGGTTGTTGAGGTTCACTGTCACAAAGAACCAATTGATCTTCAATGCCTATATCATATAAGTCTCTCTACTTTAAGTGTACAAAAACACTCAAACCTTCATGTATTTCATCATCCACATAATAAACCATCTTTGATTGTGAAACCATGATAAATGGATCATGCTCTACATGCTCACTGGTATCTATCAAGCCAGAGAAGCTTCCATAAGTAAAATGTAATGAATTTTTCATTATACCCCTATCAATGTTGACCAACTTTCATTTGAATAAGACAACTGAAAACTGGACATGATAGTTTAATTAAATCATATCATTCATCTTCCCATAGTATCCCACATATGAAAATTTAAATACACCACTATTTTGAGTTTTCAAGTCTTCTTCATGATAAATTATATGAAACCTAAATCCATGAATATTGTAGGCATCAAATCTCTTATCCTTCCTTAGAGAACCTCGAGCCAAAAACTTAAAATTATTCAATATTTTAGCTCAATTTTCAACATTCATTATCTAGATAAAAAGATATAAGGTTTTACTTTTATTATAGACAAAATAACTACACATCAATAATATGAATATGAGTATATAATTACACGACGGTTGAACCATTCACCAATCTTCTTATTAACATATTTTTTTTAATTCCAACTCATTTAGAGCTCAACCCCTTAGTCACATATTTTTTTACAATCACAATTCTTCAATAAATGGATCTACAACAACATTATTGAGTATCAAATATCTATGTGCTAATAGAAACTCCAATTCAGTCAAGGTAAAATTTGACCCCTTTCTAATTGGTTGTCCATAGTTGAAAATACCAATGACTGATTTTTAGAATGACAATTAGTGGAGATGTTTTCAGTATTACCAACATGATTGAATATAGTCTCAATACCATCCAAATACCTAGAAGAGAAGGCCAAACACTCTTTGGATATGTAACCTTCAGCAACAGATCCTTCTGATTGAGCTTTATTCCTCACATATGATTTCAAATGACCTAAGTACCTGATGAAAAAATAAGAAACATATAAAAAAATTTATGCAATGATTTGATATAATCTAATTCACCAATGAAAATAAAAATAATATCAATGTACCTCTTCGTTGGATACATCCATAGATAATGTACCATTCCACCAAGTTTAGCTTCTTCAACCAAATAAATAGTCAAATGAATCATGATTGTGAATAATGAAGGGGTAAATAACATATTCAAATGAAAAAGTGTCAAAACAATTCTTTCTTGAAGTTTATTAAGATCAGTTGGATTTAGTGTTTTTCCATAGATCTCTCTGAAAAAGGTAAAAAACTCAACTAGAACTGCAATGAATTTTTCAGGTAATGTATTATGAAATTCCAATGGTAACAATTGATCCATCAAAATATGTGAGTCATGACATTTAAATCCATGTAACTTTCGATGTTTTAAGTCAAATCACCTTGATATGTTACTTGAATATCCATATGGAACTTTTACATTCTTTAAAGTTTAAAGGAATAAGTCTTTATCATGATTTTTCAATGTAAAAATAATCGAAGGATACTTGCCATTATCATTTACCCATAAACCATGCTTTATATTAATTGAATCCAAATCCTTATGAGAATTAAGGTGATCCTTAGACTTACCCTGCTCATTAAGCAATGTAAAAATTACATTGTCACAAACATTCTTCTTAATATGCATTACATCAATATTATGACATATCAAATTAAACTCCCAATAAGGAAGTCTGAAAAATATACTCTTTTTCTTCCATTGTTGTGTTCCAGCTGCTTCAGATACTATACCTTGTACCCTTTTCCCCCTTCTTTAAACTGACAACATTTTCATAATTCTTCAGTGACATTCATTAATTATCCCAAGATTTATGAACCAGATAACACCTTTTGTCATGACCCGTCCCCCGAGGCCCATGTCGTGGCTACCCCAAGCCCGCCTTCCATAGGCCAGGGGCTGGCGACTAGCACCAAAGGCGAAATTTCCTAAAAATGGGAAGACATTTCCTTTATAACCTGTAAACATACACAACTAAACACACAGAAAGATATGAAACACTAAGTAAACTGTATAACAAAAGAGTGATGAAAGTAAAAGGGTCCAGAATACAAGCCCAACTGGAAAGTACAAGTACAAATGAAATGCAATACAACTGAAGAAAAGGAAAAGATAGCTACTGGATCATCCTATGAGGTTCCTACCTAAAGGGTAGGTACATATAGTCTCCTCAGCACTCCACGTCCGTCCATCTCCTCCATGTACCGAAAAGCTGTATGGTCCACCTTCAGGTACTGTCCAGTCCCGGAACTCTCAGCCACAGTCAACACTGTCCGTCGTCTGCATCTAACACAACAAGGTGCGAGTATAGCCCGTGTAGGGGTGAGTATAACGATACCCAGTAGGGACCCTGAGACCCTCAAGGACTCACAAAATCCATCAAGGATAAACCAAAAAGTATGAAATCAACATATAACCCTACTTAGGTATATGCCCATACATATACCTAAGTTATTAAGTAATCCATCTCAATCATGAGGAAAACACAAAAGTACTGACTCAACTCAACCAAGATTTTATTTTAGGGGGTATTATCAAGTAACATCCCCAGTCACATTATCAAAACCTCAACTGCTGGAGAACTCATGCTCAATCGAGTATAGTGGGCATGTTGTGACACCAAGCATGCTTCCCAGTAACCTTGGACTGCTGAGGTACTCCGTCTGTTGAGTACCATGAGTCTGCCGCATCACACAGAGGCACTCCCCACTGTGGGTCTGCCGCGTCACCAAGCACGCTCCCCATCGTAGCCTGCTAAGGTACTCCTCCTATTGAGTATCGTGGTTCTGCCGCGTCACCAAGTGCGCTCCTCCATCGTGGCTCTGCCGCAACACTAAGGCACTCCCCACTGGGCTATTAGAGTCACTCCGAGTCAAACGGTCAGCAGTCGTCAGGTCTCAGCCAGCTACTAGGTCTCTGCACTATGCTCACTCGTCTCTAGGAGGATCAGATCCACGAGCTACTGGTCGATACTCCAACTATCACGAATTTCCATGAATAAATATCTCAAAGGTCCGCCATGTCATAGGGGTCTCAATGCAACAGACGACACGTCAATCGGACGCCCTGTCTGTGAGTTATTAGCCTTTTAGTCCTAGGGGCCTGGTTAGATTCGTGCTTGATCCAACCTAACCATAACTCAACTATATCCCAAACTCTAGTTGAGTATACTCAAAGGGACCATCATGATCCAAGATTTCCAACGCTGCTGATGGTTCATCAAACGGACGTCCGGTACCAAAGATATGGCCGAAGGAGTGTAAATGGGTCGTAGTGGGTCCGGGTCCGGTTCGACCTGGTCAGACCGACCCGGTTCAGGTAGACTTGGCCTGACCCATTGGGTTTGGACCAACCTGATGGGCAGGCCAACCTGTTGGGTTCGGCCCGACCCTCTGGGCCCAACCCAGCAGGCCGCGAGGGGCCATGGAGTGCCGTGAGGGTGCAGACCGGCCACGAGTCAGCGCAGGGGAGGTTCATCCCGGAGGGCGCCGCGTGGGCGGCTCGACCCGGAGGGTGCTGCGAGGGTGGCTCGGCCCGGGCGCGAGCTGGTTCGGCTGGGGTGTCGCAAGGGGCACAGGCGGCTCAGGAGGCCGAGGCGCCGTGAAGGGCGCGGGCGACTCGGGAGGCCTAGGCATTGTGAGGGGTGCAGGCGGCTCGGGAGGCTGAGGTGCCGCGAGGGGGGCGAGTGGCTTGGGAGGCTGGGGCGCCGTGAGGGGTGCGGGTGGATCGGGAGGACGGGACATCACGAGGGGTGTGGGCGTCTCGGGAGGTTGCGGCGCCGCGAGGGGTGCAGGTGGCTCGAGAGGCCGGAGCACCGTGAGCTGAGGCGGCTTGGAGGGCTGGCGATGGCGTGGCCGGTTCGACCGGAAGGTGGCGCGACCGGTGGGTGGCGCGGCTGGTGGGTGGCGCGACCAGCGGGTGGCGTGGCCGAGGCGTGGGATGGCTGGGGCACAGCACAGCTCGGGGCCGGTTTGGCCGGTGGCGGAGCGGGGCCGGTTTATCCAGGAGGTCGGAGCGCTGCGGGGGCGGCGCGAGTTGCAGAGGCCGCGAGTGGCGGCGCCGTTTCCTTCGTTGCCTTCGTCACCTTCGTCCATTTCAAAGAACACCGCAAAACAACACAAGGGTTACAGAGAGGATGAGCCATGTTAGTTTGGCCCGCACTCCCTACCTTAGAGCGGTAGCAAGAGGTTCACATGAACAAAGCACATTAAAACCTCCCACAAATATTCTTCCCAAACCACAAAAGAAAATAAGGGGTGTACTTGAAAAGTGATAATCAAACAATATTAAACCCCTACCTCGTTCGTTGACGTTGGCGCGGGAAGAAGTACGGATGTCGGTTCACCATGGATGAGTACGTCCCACATCGGAAGCAGTCTTGAGGAAGAAGGTTGAAGGAGGTCAGCGTTCTTTGTTGGTAGAGTGTTCTTTGTTGGGGAGTGCATTCTTCGTTGGAGAACACATTCTTCGTTAGAGAGCGTAATCCTTAATTTTTGGGTGTCGCGTCACTTTACCAGCGCTTCGTCGTTTGGTGAAGCCATCCCAAATCCTCCTCCCAAGCTCCATATATATAGGAGAGGGGTAAGGGTAGGTAACGATCATGGAATTTATGGCGGTTCATTTATTAGGAACCTTCCTAAATTCCAACAACGTTGTTACTTAAATTAAAAAGGGGGCAAGCCAATTAATTAATGTTGGCATAATTAAGTGGTGCATTGGCACAATTTAATAGTATGTGCGTTGACATAATTAAGGTGGAGGAGTTCAAGAGGATCTCCCTCATTAAATGTGGGAGTTGAGGGTTTCTCCCAATTAAAGGGGGGTTTCAAGGGGGTTTAATCCTGGGTGGTCCCCACCACCATAACCACTCATGGGAGGTTATGGTTCGGGTGGTCCCCACCACCTTAACCTCTCATGGGAAGTTAAGGTCTGGTGGTCCCCACTTCCAACTTCTACATGGAGGTTTAGTTTCGGTGGTCCCCACCTGAAATATCCACATGGAAGCTCAAAATAAAATAAAATGAAGTTTATTTTTTTTTTATTTTCACAAAAAACCCAAAAACTAACTTTCTCCCTCGTCCATCTACCGTCGAGGTGAAAGTCTCCTTAAACGAATATCAGCACTGTGAGTTCAATGGTTCCCTCAGATTTCAATTCCGAGGACCAGTTCAAAAGTTATAAAAACCCGCTAGTATGTTTACTAAACGTACCTAGAAAAAACTTCATAAATTCATTCCAGGCACTCCGGGCCTTAGAATCAAGCGCTGTCAAATTTAACAGACTCGTAAAATTCCCATTTATTTTAAAAAAATTACATGTAATTTCTGGGTCTTTACATTCTCCCCACCTCAGGCTTTATGTCCCCATAAGCCATAACTCAAAACTAAGGGAACGAGTAGGGGTATTGAGAACACATCTGAGCCTCCCACTCCCATGTGATTTCCTGGAGGTTCCATTGCTGCCAGTGAATGCGCACTAGAGGTATTGAACGTCCATGAAGTACCCACTCCTTTCGATCCTCAATATCTACTAGAACCTTCGTAAAAGTCACTCCATCGTCGACATCCAGCTCACCATGGTCAATGATGTGAGAAGGTTCGTGCACATATCTCCTCAGCTAGGATACATGGAAGACATCATGCACCCAGTGCAACCGAGGTGGAAGAGCTAAGCGGTAAGGCACCTTGCCTACTCTACTGAGGACCTGGAAAAGTCCGATGAACCTCAGAGATAACTTGCTGCCTCGACCAAATCTCCGTAGACCTCATCGGGGTGAGACCCATAGAAATATGTGGTCGCCATCCTCGAACTCTAAAGGTCTCTGTATCCTGTCAGCATATGACTTCTACCTACTCTGTGTAGTCTTCATTTGCTCCTGAATGATCTACACCTTCTCTGTGGTAGGTCGTACCATTCTGGTCCCACTAGTGCTGATTCCCCTGGGTCAGTCCATCACAAAGGTGATCTGCAAGGTCGCCCGTACAATGCCTCAAAACGTGTCATCCCAATGGTGGAGTGATAACTGTTGTTGTATGAAAACTCCATTAAAGGTAAGTGATCCTTCCAGCAGTGACTGAAGTCGAGGACATAAGCACGTAGTATGTCCTCAAGGGTCTGAATGGTCCACTTAGTCTGACCATCCGTCTAAGGATGGAAGGCGGTGCTCAAACGAAGCTGCGTCCAGAAAGCCTCCTGCAACCCCTTCTATAGCTGGGAAGTAAAACATCTATCACGATCAGAGACAATCATTATGGGTACTCCATGTAACCACATAATCTCTTGCACATAGAGGCGTCCCAAGCTCTTTACTAAACCCTGCTCTCTGATTGGTAGGAAGTGTCCTGACTTGGTGAGTCGGTCAACGATCACCCAAATCGAGTCATGTCCCCTGGATGTATGTGGAAGGACCATCACTAAGTCCATGGATATACCATCCCACTTCCACTGTGGGACCTCTAAAGGATGAACCAAGCCTGTTGGTACCTGATGCTTCACCTTCACTTGCTGACAAGTGAGGCATCGAGAGATAAAATCTGCAACTACTTTCTTCATTCCTAGCCACCAGTGCTATCTTCGGAGATCCTGGTACATCTTTTCCACTCCTGGATGTACTGCTAGAGGGGAAGTGTGTAACTCCATCAAAACTTCCTCCTGAAGTGATACCGGTACCATGGTACGTCCTTTGAAGAGAATGACGTGCTCCCCACCTTCAAAAAATCCATCTGGTGCTTGCTCTGTGGATATCTGAGCATGTCGAGCCTCATAGTCATCATCCCCATGTTGTGCCTCCCAGACTTGCTGAAGGAGTGAGGGAGTGACTATAAGGGACTGCAGAAAGGCATCTCCATCTCTATCTACAAAGGATATCTGCAAATCGGCCAACTGCTTCGTCGCCTCACCTAACAACTTTATAACAGACCTCCTACTGAGTGAATTTGAAACAACTTTCCCCTTCCCAAGAGTATAGAATATCTCGAAGTCATATTCCCGGAGGAACTCAAGATAACATCATTGTCTTAGGTTTAGGTTCTTCTAAGAGAAGATATACCCGAGACTCTTGTGATCAGAGTACACGGTAAAACGTTTTCCCATCAGATAGTGCCACCACATCTTCAAGGCGAAGAACACTACTGCTAACTCTAGGTCATGGGTAGCGTAGTTCTTATCATGTTGTTTCAGCTGTTGAGAACCATATGTGATCACTTCTAGCTCCTGCATTAGGACACATTTGAGTCCGGTCCCTGATGTGTCGCAGTAGACTACATACCCCACGCCTTCCTCTGGAAGCCTCAAGATGAGGGCACTAGTCAGCCTCTGCCTCAGCTTCTGGAAACTCTGCTGGCATCTCTCTGACCAAACAAAGGGTTGAACCTTCTTTGTCAAGGCTGATAGTGGTGCTGCAACTCTGGAAAAGTCTGGCACAAACCTCCGATAGTATCTATCCAAACCCAGGAAACTCCGTACCTCCGTCACACTCCAGGGTGGCTCCCAAGCAAGTACCGCCTTAATCTTTGCTATATCTACTGCAACTCCAGCCTTCGATATGACATGTCCCAGGAAGTGAACCTCTCAGATCCAAAACTGGCACTTTGAGAGTTTACCATAAAGCTGGTGCTCTCGGAGTGTGTCTAGTACTACCTACAAATGATAGACATGCTCCTCCTCAGTAGCTGAGTAGATCAGAATGTTGTTGATGAAGACCACTACAAAGCGATCAAGGTATGGCTGAAAGGCCCTGTTTATGAGTCCCATGAACACTGCTGGAGTGTTGGTTACACTGAATGTCATAACCAAGAACTCGTAGTGGCTATACCGACATCTGAAATCTGTCTTCTGCACATCCTCATCTCAAACTCTGAGCTGATGATAGCCTGATATGAGGTCTATCTTTGAGAACCACCGTGCTCCCTTCAGTTGATCAAAGAGGTTATCAATCCTCAGAAGTGGGTACTTTTTCTTCACAGTCACCTGATTCAGGCGCCAATAGTCAACACAAAGCCTCAAGCTCCCATCCGCCTTCTTGGAGAACAGAATTGGGGCTGCCCAAGGAGAAACACTGGGCCGGATGAATCCCTTCCCCTGCAAGTCCTCCAGTTGTACTCGCAGCTCACGAAGCTCCGTGGGAGCCATCCGATATGCTAGTGTAGATATCGGTGCCGTCCTGGGGTACAAGTCAATGTAAAAGTCCACCTCTCTGTGAGGAGGTAGAACCAGAACATCATCAGGGAAAACATCCACGTACTGGTCAACCACTACAGGATAGCTCAGACTCTCCACATCAACTGCTCCGAGGGTAAGGCTAGCCAACTGATGAGTGATCAGCTACAATATCCTCTGAGTAAGTCCATCCTATGCTGCAAAGGCTCCCTTCTCGTCGGTGAAGGTAAACCTGGTCCCATCCATGCAGACACACCGCACTTTGTGCCTAATACAGTCAATCTAATCATGGACTGTAGATAACCAGTCCATACCTGAAATGACGTCGTAAGGCCTCGAAGCCGCTACTAGGAGATCCCAGCTGAAGCTCTCGCCTCTTAGAATAAGATCACACTGCCGGAACCAGTGCATAATCATCAAATATGCTTCTATAGGAGTCTCTAGCCATAAGGATCGAGCCAACAACTCCGTCAGAATCTCCAAGCTCCGAACGAGGGTAGTGACAATAAAAGAGTGACTGGAACTTGTGTCTATAAGTACCGTAGCTATGGTGGAGTAGAAATAGATCATACCACAAATCATCTCTGGAGCACCGTGGTCATATGCCTCAGCTTCCTGGAGCTGAGCTCTCCCTTGTCCACTTGCTCCCTATAGTCAGGGTGGACCTCCTGGTGGTGGTGGCGGTAACACCTCGAAATGTCGTCCACCGCCTGATGCACGACCAGCTCCTCTACCACATCTGCCTGCTCCCTGTGGAACACCTCAATCAAATCTCTGTCTCTACCTGGGCGGTCCTTCGACCATCCGCTGATCATCCAAATGGTGGGTCAGACAGTCACGAGCCATGTGACCCTACCCGCTGCATGTGTAACATTGCCCGCTCCTGGCATGTCTATATCTGCTTTGGGTTCCCCGCACAACCAATCTTGAGTCATGCGGTCATCCACATGTAGGTCTGGTCCTCTTGGACCTCTGTGACATCTATCTACTGCCAGCTATAGAAGACTTTGCTACGTGATGACTGGTAGTGGGTCTCGCTGCTGGTGACTGCTCAACAAGGAAACTCTCCACCAAGAGGGATCTCTCTAACACCCCTTCCTGTGTTGGGATGCTGAGTGAGATCATCGAAGACTTGATATACTTCCTGAGTCCCTACTTAAAGGTTCAGGCTATAAAGAATAGTTCCCACACTATATCTATGGAGTAGTGTGAGAGGTTAGTGAACCTCGCTGAGTACTGAGCTACAGTCATGCTGCCCTGTTGCAGATGTAGTAGCTCCTAAATGCGCACTGCGTGAAGAGTCGCTAGAAAAAAATCTTCCCAAAACAGGCTCTCGAAGTCTTCCCAGAGAAGAATCACCTCATTGTGAATCTGGAGCATCAAGATCCACCATCTGCCTACTGCTGCTTGTAGAAGGCTGACGACATGGATCACCATGAGATCAGCTGGTGTCCCTACGAGTCGGAAGACTCTCACCACAACCTCCAACCAATCCTCAGCCACCTGTGGGTCTGTCTCTCCCCTGAACCTGGGTGTCCTATGATGCTGGAACTTATGTAACATGCTCAAGCGACGTGCACTGTCTGCTACTGAGGATGGTGGCATCGGTGGACCAACGGGGAGTGGTACCGCTGGTGCCTCTATTGGAAAAGGGACCTGCACCGAGGCCTCATCGCTCGGTGGGATATCAGTGCGTACAACTCTTGGAACTCTAGTCGGATGTCTACATGGAGGCATACTAAAAAGATACAGGTGCACTACAGTTAAAAGTTATACCTGGTGAGCTGACTTAAAGAAAACTTTTGAAAATACACACGTAATCAGTGTTTTCGTTCACTAAGTCGGAAATCAGAATTCAGGGTTCTGGTGTATGGATACATTGGCCGCCACACCAACACTGGACTCCCTGAACTGAAAACAATACTCACAACACTTAACACTATTGCTTCACAGAAAATATCAGAGTCCTAAGTTCTACAGTAGAACCGACTCCTCTGATACCAATTTGTTACGACCCGTCCCTTGGAGCCCGTTCCGTGACTACCCCAAGCCCACCTTCCATAGGCTAGGAGCTGGCGACTATTATCAAAGGAAAAATTCCATAAAACTGGGAAGGCATTGATTTTATAACCTGTAAACACACGTAACTAAACACACAATAAGATACAAAACACCAAGTAAACTGCATAACAAAAGAGTGTTGAAAGTAAAAGGGTCCAGAATACAAGCCCAACTGGAAAGTACAAGTAAAACGGAAATACAATACAACTGAAGAAAAAGAAAAGATAGCTACCAGATCATCCTGCGAGGTTCCTACCTGAAGGGTAGGTATATATCGTCTCCTCAACACTCCACGTCTATCCGTCTCCTCCGTGTACCGACAAGCCGTATGGTCCACCTTTGGGTACCGTCCAGTCCTGGTACTCTCAGCCTCAGTCAGCACTATCCATCGTCTGCATCCAACACAACAAGGTATGGGCATAGCCCGTGCATGGGTGAGTATAGCGATACCTAGTAGGGACCCTGAGACCCTCAAGGTCTCACAAAATCCATCAAGGATAAACCACAAAGTATAAAATCAACAGATAACCCTACTTAGGTATATGCCCACACATATACCTAAGTTATTAAGTAATCCATCTCAATAATGAGGAAAACACAAAAGTACTGACTCAACTCAACCAAGATTTTATTTTAGGGGGTAGTATCAAGTAACATCCCCAGTCACATTATCGAAACCTCGGATGTTGGAGAACTCCTACTCAATCGAGTACAGTGGCCCTGCTGTGACACCAAGTGTGCTTCTCACTAACCTTGGACTGCTGAGGTACTCCTCCTGTCAAGTACTGTGGGTCTTCCACGTCACACAGAGGTGCTCCCCACTGTGGGTCTGCCGCATCACCAATCACGATCCCCCTCGTAGCCTGCCGAGATACTCCTCCTGTTGAGTATCGTGGGTCTACTGAGTCACCAAGCGCGCTCCTCCACCGTGGGTCTGTCGCGGCACCAAGGCGCTCCTCACTAGGCTAGTAGAGTCACTCCGAGTCAAACAGTCATCATTCATCAGGTCTCAGCCAGCTATTAGGTCTCCACACTATGCTCACTCTTCTCTGGGAGGATCCGCTCCACGAGCTACTATTCGATACTCCTACTATCATGAAGTTCCACGAAGAAGTATCTCAAAGTTCCGCCATGTCATAGGGGTCTCAACGCAACAGACAACGCGTCAATCGAACGCCCGGTCTGTGAGTTATTAGCCTTTTAGTCCTAGGGGCCCGGTTGGATTCCTACTTGATCCAACATGACCGTAACTAAACTATACCCTAAAATCTAATGGAGTATACTCAAAGGGACCGTTATGCTTCAAGATTTCCAGCATCGCTGATGGTTCACCAAACGGACGTCCGGTGCCAAAGATATGGATGGAGGAGCGCAAATGGGTCATAATGGGCCTGAGTCCGGTCCGACCCGGCCCGACCCAGTCTGCGCCAACCCGGTTCAGGTTAACCCTACCTGACCCGTTGGGCAGGCCAGCCCGTTGGGTTCGGCCCGGCTCGCTGGGCCCAGCCTAGCTGGCCACGAGGGGCCATGGAGCGCTGTGAGGGTGCAGACCGACCGTGAGTCAGCGCGAGGGCGGTTCGGCCCGGAGGGTGCCACATGGGCAGCTCGACCCGGAGGGAACCGTGAGGGCGGCTCATCCCAGGCGCGGGTTGGTTCGGCCGAGGCGCTGTGAGGGGCGTGGGCAGCTTGGGAGGCCGCGACGCCGCGAGTGGCGCAAGCAGCTCGGGAGGCCTGGGCACTGCGAGGGGCGCAGGCGGCTCGGGAAGACGAGGTGCTGTGAGGGGCACGAGCAGCCCAGGAGGCCCGGGTGCCTCATGGGGTGTGGGCGGCTCGGAAGGCCGAGGCGCCGTGAGCCGGGGCGGCTCGGAGGGTCGGCGGTGGCGCAGCTGGTTCGGTCGGCGGGTGGCGCGGTCGGGGCGCGAGGCGGCCGGGGCGTGGCGCGGCTCGGGGCCGGTTCGGACGGTGGCAGTGCGGGGCCGGTTTGGCCGAGAGGCCGAAGCGCCATGGGGGCGGCGCGGGTCGTGGAGGCCGCGGGTGGCAGCGTCGTTGCCTTCGTCGACTTCATCCGTTTCGAAGGACACCACAAAACAACACAAGGGTTACAGAGAGGATGGGCCATGTTAGTTTGGCCCACACTCCCTGCCTTAAAGCGGTAGTAAGAGGTTCACAAGAACAAATCACATCAAACCCTCCCACAAATATTCTTCCCAACCCACAAAAGAAAAGGAGTGTATTTGAGAAGTGATAATCAAACAAAATTAAACCCCTACCTCATTCTTTGACGTTGGCATGGGAAGAAGTATAGACATCAGTTCACTGTGGATGAGTATGTCCCACGTTGGAAGTAGTCCTGAGGAAGAAGGTCGAAGGAGGTCAGTGTTCTTCGTTGGCAGAACGTTCTTCGTTAGAGAGCGCGTTCTTCATTGGAGAGTGTAATCCTCCAAGTGTTGGGCATTGCGTCACTTTACCAGTGCTTCGTCGCTTGGTGAAGCCATCCCAAATCCTCCTCCCAGGATCCATATATATAGGAGAGGGGGAAGGGTAGGTAACAATCATGGAATTTATGACGGTTCATTTATTAGGAACCTTCCTAAATTCCAACGACGCTGTTACTTATATTAAAAAGGGGGAAAGCCAATTAATTAACGTTGGCATAATTAAGTGGTGCGTTGGCACAATTTAATAGTATGTGAATTGGCACAATTAAGGTGGAGGAGGTCAAGAGGATATTCCTCATTAAATGTGGGAGTTGAGGGTTTCTCCCAATTAAAGGGGGGTTTCAAGGGGTTTTAATCCCGAGTGGTCCCCACCACCATAACCTCTTATAGAAGGTTATGGTTTGGGTGGACCCCACCACCTTAACCTCTCATGGGAGGTTAAGGTATGGTGGTCCCCACTTCCAACTTCCACATGGAGGTTTAGTTCCGGTGGACCCCACCTGAAATATCCACATGGAAGCTCAAAATAAAATAAAATGAAGTTTATTTTATTTTTATTATTTCCACGAAAAACCCAAAAACTAACTTTCACCCTCGTCCATCTATCGTCGAGGTGAAAGTCTCCTTAAGGAAATACCAGCACTGCGAGTTCAACGGTGTCCTAATATTTCAATTCTGAGCACCTATTTAGAAGTTATAAAAACCCACTCGTACATTTACTGAATGTACCCGAATAAAACTTCAGAAATTCATTTTGGGCACTTCGGGCCTCGGAATCAAGCGCCATCAAATTTCATGGACTTGTAAAATTCCCATTTATTTAAAAAAAATTACATGGAATTTCCAGGTCTGTACACCTTTAATGATTTTATCATTTCAATATCTCTATTGAACCATGTCTTGTTAAACCTAAATTTGTGAGATGCATCAATAAATCGATGATGATACATAAAACACCATTTTCTGCTTTGAGGTAATCATTGAGGATCAAAATCAAAATTACAAACTAGACAAGCCAAACCATTATGAGTGTTCCAACTAGATAAATTTCATATTCCTAAAAAGTTACTAATTGTACACATTAAAACAGTATGCATTTTTAATAGTTGTCTCATTGAAGCATCATATGTTTCCATTCCATCATCCCATAATTCTCACAATTCTTTGATTAGGGGTTGAAGGTATACATCAATTTCATTTCAAAGAATTATTTTTTCAGGAATAATCATCAAAATAATGAAAGAAGTCTGCTTCATACACAACCATGGAGGTAGATTAGAGGGGATCAAAACAACTATCCAAATGATATAATTAGTACTTAAAGTACCAAAAGGGTTAAAACTATTAGAATCCAATCCCAAATGTACATCCATAGGACCCGAAGAAAAATATGGATATAGAGAATCAAACATATTTTATGATGTTGAATCTTTTGGATGTCTCATTAATCCATTGTTACTATCCTAATCATGCCACTTCATGTTTTATGCAGTCTTAGATGACATAAATAATCTTTGAAAGCATGGTTTTAGAGGAAAGTAACACAATACATTCGCATGAGTTTTCTTCTTATCTTTATTCCCGGGGTTGCATTGATTTATAATCTCATTGGTGTTCATTAACTTCCAACTGCTTGTATGACATCTTATATGTTCTTCTTTATCAGACTCTTCTCCCCAATAAAGCATGCAATCATTAGGGCATGCATTTATCTTTGTATAATCAAATCTAAGTTTTTTGATGACTTTCTCCATCTCATAGAATGATGTAGGGAACCTAGATTCACTAAATAAATCATGAATAAACTCTAAAATCATAGACTTTTCTTTGTCAGTAATTCTACAAAGACACTTGATATGATACAACTTAAGTAGAAAAAACAACTTCAAATACTTGGAACACCCTTCATATAGTTCTTACTGTCTGTCTTCAACTAATTAATAAAACTCATTTTTTTGGTCACTAAAGTTCTCAGCAAGATTAACCTTCTCAGGATTAAATGAAGGTTCTATTGATTTATTAAAATCCTGGACATTATATTCTGAAAAACCAAATGTTTCATTTAACAAATTTCGAACTGAATTCTCCTCTATCAGACTACTTTGTATTTCATTGATAGTATTATCATTGTTTTAAATTTCCATAACATTTGATTCAACATTCCAAATACAGAATACATATCGAGTAATAAATTTTTTCAATATCAAATCCTCATATACTTTATTTCTATTCAACCATCATTTGAATTTATAATCAGGACATAAACATTTTATTGTACCATCCACTGATCAGTTTGCAATTGAAAAATCTAAAAAATATTCCAAACCCTTGGCATAACGAGGTGTGTTTCGAGATAAATTAATCCAACTTTTATCTATAAGTATTGGAATGCCATTTTTCTCCCTATACATTAAAATATAAAGATATAAATGATTAATCAAATAAGTGCAATCGAAATTAAACATCACCCAACTTCATCATTGAACAGGGTAGTGTCTTGATTCGACATAACACCAAATAAATGTTTTAAAATGATTTGAAATCTAAAAAAAGTTTATCTCAAGAATAAATTTTTGTTTTAGATGATCCCTTATGATATTATGTCTATAATCATAAATATAGGTCCTCTCAATGACATTAAAAAAACCATCCCCTATTTCAAAACACCCTATAAAACAATTCTTGATATTATTCAAATCACTTCTTGATATTAATAAAAAAAATAAATGTTTATAGATCCCCTTAAATAATTATTGACATATACAAACACCTCTTAACATTGATATTAATCCAATCTATTATTGATAATACCTTATAATAATAAAATTAATAAACAACCCATAAAAATTCTTGATATTAACAAACACTCACAACATTGATATTAATCAAAATAAATCTTAATATTTGGGAAAAAAACAATAAAAACCATGCAACTCAATATTTTCAACACCCCATAAATCATTTATAGTAACAAAAGTAATTATTTTATAACAAAATTACATTTTTACAAGAACCTTATGTGTATAATTATTTTAAAATCGGCTTACTACAATTGTAAGGAAAAACCACAATTTATCACATTAAAACCGAAGCAAACTCACCATATTATGCTATCATAATTTAATCCTCAATAATAAACACAATTTAATATTCAATAAAAACACAATTAAACCAATGAAATAAATCATGGTTATAGAATCGAATCATATATATTTAACCACCTATCAGAGAGGGGAAATGACAAATGGAGAGTAGCGATGGATCAGGGAAGGGGTGACACGAGCTCGGGGGGGGGGGGGGGGGCTCGGGGAGAGGTGGCGAGGGGAAGAGAGGGATGACTAGGGGGTGTTGAGGGGAAGGGGTGGTACTACCTTGAGGAAAAAGTGGGTGAGGGTGGAAAAAGTAAGGGAGGGGGGGGGGGGAGAAGGGGGGTTGAATGGGGGGCTCAAGGAGAAGGGGGTTAGGAGTGTGGGGGGAGGCTTGGCGAGGGGGAGATGAGTGGAAAATAGAAGAAAGCGGTGAGGGTTAGGGGCGATGCGGGCTTGGGGAGAAGTGGAAAGGGGTGGCGAGGGGTGGATGGCAGTGAGGGGTGGCACAAGCTTGAGGAGAAGGGGGGGGGGGGTCAAATTAGGGTTTAAAAAAAAAATAGCAACAATTTCAATTAAACAACCCCTAAATGTTTTAAAAAATAATGACAGTTTACTTAAACCTATTTTATTTTTTTTAAATACAATTTATTTAGTAGCATTTCATAAAATTATCGCTAAGACCTATTTTTTTATAATGATAAATAATGAATTATCATTCACAAGTCATGAAATCCAATGAATTAATAAATTACTTGATGTGAATACAATTTAATTTCTTTTATTTCATTCCTTAAAGAGAATTAAATTATTCAAAAAAATGATATAATTTATGTTACTCGTACTTGAAATTTTATCATGATTATTTTGAAGTTATAGAATTTTATTAAATGATTCATCATTCATTTTCTGAAGTGAATGTTATTATAAAAATTACTTAATGAATTATAAATTATGACTATGATAAGGTGTGTGCCGTAAATCCAGAAGATTCTTCCACATTTCTTCTCATGCCATATTTATCCCCCTTAAAAAAGCAGGGAATCCTCTCTCTAGTAGATATATTTTAAAAAATTTGGACCAGAAGTTCCAAAAATATATTACATTTTCTAGGTTATGGGATTAACCCATCATGGTTATATTAAAAATTCATTAACTGATGATCATCCATCAAAAATAAAAAATTATAATAAAAAATGTGAGTATTTTAATTTTCCATTACATACCATGAACATGTTAAATATACACAATAGAAGATGTTAAAGATATTATATATGCCAATATTGAAGAAAAGGTTTTATAAATATTATTTTAATGAGATGATTAAAAAAACTCATATATGTTTATTATTAATCAAAAATCTTGAAGAGTTAATACATGCTCATGTAAGTGCATTGGCCAGTAGTGTATATTAACCATAGGCTCCAGAGGAGTGAATATATTCCAACCCAGTGTTATAATTTTTTTAATAAATAATGCCCTGCTATATCAAAAGTCTCAGTGAAATATATTTAACATTAATGAAGTATTGATTATGGAATATGTATGGATGCACAAAACTACCATGTGATACATATAAATATTATATGAAAGATGCATCTACTAAATAGTCGCATGTATTATTATTTGTTGATGAGTGTAAATATCATGCTATCATGGTGAATAGTATAAATATTGAGCATCACATACTATATATAGAATGACCAAGCATAACCATTAAAAATATGCTCACAACACTTATATGAATATCTCAAATGTAAAGTGTTAAAAATAAATAGTCTAATTATACACATCAGAAGTGTTGTTGGACTAATTATATAAAATCATTGTTCATCATGAATAGAAAAAAATAAATATATTCCCCCTTAAAGAGGAAAATAAATGTATCAATTACCATATGTATTTTAGATATTTTCCCTAAAGTGACATTGATACCAGATAAATTGTGAGATCTCATTAAATA
The DNA here is from genome assembly GCA_963277665.1 of Viscum album. NCBI lineage: Eukaryota > Viridiplantae > Streptophyta > Magnoliopsida > Santalales > Viscaceae > Viscum > Viscum album. The sequence goes on from OY728146.1 coordinate 534,020,972, forward strand.
TTGTGGATGATATAATTGAATTTTTGAATACTTTCAAAAATCAATGATGATGATGAATTTTGAAAGACGTAGACATCAAAATAATTGACCAAAAGGATTAAAAGAATATGAGATTTTTTCAACTTAATTTTTTTTGGATTGGTTATCTAAACTACCAAATACTATTGAATATATATGAGTTTATTATAATAAATGTTCTTCCTTATAAATTTAGATATTTATTTATATTTGGATCATGTATAATTGATTTTTTCATTATTTATCTATATGGTAACATTGATTTCAACATCTATGAATCCCTGAAGGGTTTAGAATTATTGAATCTTATTTAAAATTATGAATGTTTCACCTAATTAGAGTGTGAGAGATCAGGTTACTAAAACCATCCCTTTACATTTTTCAAGGGGATTTGTGGTGATGAGAGAGAGTTTGGAGGCATTCTAAAGGATATGGGAGGGTTATATCCATTCATAGGGTCACCATACCATCATTCTGAGCATATTGTTGGCTTTTGTAAAGCCTATTGGGAGGCTTGATCAAGTGGTAAGCTATTTTGGCCTTGGGTGCTTGGAGGCTAGACATGAAATTGGCCGTTTGGTGTTGACATGAATCAAGACAAGATAAATGGACCAACCAACCATTTTAGTGGGTATTTTTTCAGGGAGTGTCCACTTTTTGTAACATGGATGTAGGAAACACCTTGGGGATCTCATTTTATTAGGCATGGAACTTGGATGGTCACCTTGTGAGAAACGAGCAGTGTGGAGATCACCACATTGTGATGGTGGGAGTGGTAAGGTGAAAACATGCAAGATCTTAGCACTACGATGTAGTGGATGGTTAGGGAAGGCGTCAAGAGAGACAAAACACCCTAGACTATGTTGTGGTGGAGGCCATGGTGCTAGTCAAAATGGTTTTTAAAATAGGTGAGAATCAAGCATTTAAAGGCTTGAATTCTGGATATGCTCTTTGAACAGACTCACTACATGAATTTTGAGGACCCCTATACCACAATGAAGGATTATGAATACTCCTTTATAAAAAGGGGTGTTATTTCTTACTTGGTTCAATTTTTCTACTTCTATCAATCCCTAGTCAACCCCTTGATATCTCATCACCTTCCAGCCACACCTCTTGGGAGTTTGAAAACCTAAGTTCATCTAGATAAAAGTATCAAAAATTGAGGTTATACCCTTCCCCATATCTTCTTAATTATTCATGTTCTTATTCCTTTTGGTAGTTTGTTTAGGTGGAAATCCTTTGCTTCAGTTTCAAATTGAGAAAATCTTGACAGTACCTTGTTTTTATTAGGTTCTGGTGGTGTTTCTTTCAACGGTGGATGATTTTTGATCGTCAATTATTGTCTGGAGAATATTGAAATTCAAATTGAGGTAGGGGATCCTCATTCTCTCCATTCTTTATGTGAATTTATGGTAATTACATGTTTTTTATTCCTTTGGTAGATGGTATAGGTTGACTTAAGAAGATAGGTAATTAGATTAAATTAAAATTAAAGGGGATGGGAGTATCCGCATGTGTTTGCTTTTTTTTACAATATTGCTTATGAGTTTATAATTGTTTGTTGTATTTTCTGAAAAACAAAGTTTTTAGGAACCTTATTTGTATTATAACTATTGTGATTTTTGGACCATGTTGTGACTCTTTTCTAAACTCACCATGCACAAAAGTTTAAGAACTTATATATGGATAATGAATTGGTTACCACTGTAAATATAAATTTCTGTGAAAATGACTCTATTAAGATATGATGTAATATATATTAAAATCCCATTTGAAACTGAATTTTTGGTAGAAGTGGAAGATAAAATGTATTTCTATGTGATGATGTGTTTGTTATGAATCTGTGGTGGTTATGTAAACCTTATTGGTGATTGTATGGTGATAGTGATGACTGTTTTAAGTATGAGGTATGTTGTGGGTTGAGTTAAGGTGCTTGGGTGATGACAGTGGTCATGAAATTGTAGAGCTATGGTGATGACCTGAGAGTATGTTATGGTGATCGTTGTGGACAGATTATTGGGTTATAGTGATGGTTGTCATGTGTTGAGGTGGCTATTTTTAAGAGGTATGTTGACTGTTTTATGGTGTGTAGTAGATGTGTCGTGATGGAATGAAATGTTAATAATGAAATTTAAATGGAATGGGTTCTAAATTAAATGTATGTGGGCTTGAATTAATGTGTAATAATTATCTTAATGAATGGAATGATTAATGAACTTATAGAATTGAATGGTAAGTGATGGTTAGAGTGTGTTGTCATTAAATATTAAATGAATGGATTAATAAGTGGAAGCTAGTTTAAAATTAGTAAATTTAGAAATTATTTAACTTGAAAATGGAAGATTAATTATATCTTGTGTTTGGATTGTTTGTGTGGTGTGTTGCATTAGTGGGGACAACAATTTATGCCAGAGATAGTGAGATGTTGTGGTGGTGTTGTGGGATGTGCTAGTGGAGTTGGATGTGAACCCATAGGTTGGGTATTATGTGTTATATATATATATATATATTTCATTTTCATATTATTTATATATGTGCCTCATCTGATTTTGATAACCTTACCAACTCCTCAATGTTTTATGTTTCATGTGTTTCCCCAACATCCAAGTTGGTGGGAAAATGAATGGCTGACTACGCCCTATTCCCCCCTCATCCTTCAGTAATAGTGATGATGAAAAATAGTGTTGTAGATTCCTAGTGATGATAATGAATAGTGTTGGAGATTCCCAATAATGACGAGGATATGATATGTGGTGGGGATCATGCATGGTAGGGGAGGTCACAAGGTTGATTTTTTTTACATTCATGATACCCTAATGCCTTGGTTACGTGATGAGGTTGTGATGTGAATTTTGAATGATACTAGCATGGGATTCTAACCTTATGAGGGTGGGGTAGGTAGGGATGAATATTTCTCCACATCAGAGATGGATAGACATATAATGCCATGGCATGAAGATAATGAGAGCACGTGATGTTTGATGTTGGGGAATGAGAGTGGAAAATCAATGGGGAAATGATTATGGGGTGCCTTTTCTTATATTTCTTTTGATGATATGTTATTAAATGATGTGTAGAATAGATTCCTAAGAAAGGTATATGAATAATTCTTGTTTGTTCTTGTGATTGAACAAAGTGGTTTTGGGAAATTAAAATTAATTTAATTGAATAAATCTTAAAGATTCTATACTTCCAGGATTAGAGATTCCCTTGTATTTTCAAGAATGAATCTTGTTTTAGGTTAGAATAATACACAGATACAAGAGGGGGGGGGGGGGGTGAATTGTGTCATTTTAAAAATCTTAAAAAAATCAAACTTAAACCTTACTTATGATTTGAAATGGTGTTCAACATTCTTTTATTTAGATATATTATGTAGTGGAAAAATAGAGATGAAGAACACAAAAATTTTTATAGTGGTTTTGGGAACAAAGATCTCCTCACTACTAAATAATTAGCTTTTTCCAACAGGGGTATATTTGTTGGTAAAAGTTAATTTTCTATTGGTAAATAGTTTTACAAAAAAAAATCCCTTTCACTAAATTATTAGTAAAAACTTTGTCTCTAAACGTTATTGTGACAAATAAAATAGTTTTATTTCAATTATAACAATTCCAACATATAATATATATGATGGTTAAAATGTCTAGCAAAAGATTTATACAACTAATTTATTTTTTGGTAATATTATTAACTTTGATAAACAATACCAAAAATTAATATTTGCTTGTAAATTATATTTTAATAAATTCCCTATGGGTACCCATGCCGGTGAGTTGAGGAGGTCCTGGTTTTGAACCTCTACGTCTGCAAATTTCTTTACTTTGTACCCCATCCCCAGACCTACCATGAGTATATTTTAAATATAATATTATGTGTTGGTATTTCAATATTTTCTGCTAAAATTTTATATTATATTTATTAATTTAATTATATATAATATATTTATTATAGTTGTTATATGATAATTATAAAATCAGCTTATATGAAACTTCAAAAAACTAAGGCTTTATTTGAAAAAACATATTTAAACATAGTTTAAAAATACGTTCGAATTCCAAGAAAAGACATGAAGCTCTAAGAAATATGTTACAAACATGTCTAAAAATGTTCAAACTCCAACTGAATTTACATAAAACTCGATCGAACTTCATCCACAATTTTTCTCTCACACATCAGTTGTCACTGTCGTGGTTCACACTAGTGGCGGAGTCCACACATATAGTTCATCTACTTAGTCATAACATATTCAAAATGGTGACAATCTCCTATAGTAGGATCACATTGGTAGCATAAAGTAGGTCGTCCCCAATTTCCGACGCAGGTGGCTAGAAGCAGCTAATCATCCATACTCATGTAAGTAGTTCCCCTTTCTTGTACTTGTGGATGGAATAAGTTCATCCACGATCTCATTTTAACAACAAGAAGATGTGTATAAAATCATATTACAGTATATGTAATAATAGTAGAGTTACAAACATATGGTAGTAGAATAATCATATTACAACATGTAATAACAATAGACATATACATGTGTAATAGAAGCAGAGTCACTAAACATATATATTTTGGTAGATTACTATGATCTGGATGTGACTATACTACCAATATATATGATGTAATACAGTCTATATGTGACCACTTTCATTACATAGATGTCTGTGTGTGACTGTTTCTTTTACATGGATGTTTGTGTATAATAGTAGCAAAGTCAGTAATCAGTGTGTTTGCGACTAAGGCCATGCACACCCGAATGCTAGCAGTCTTCATCACCTAGCACACTGGGCAGATGTTCATGAACCCACTACAAAACCTACACAATCACACCAATAGGGAAGTCTTTATATATATATATTATAAATTAAATATGAAAAAATATTCCTTTATAAATATACATGTGTTACAATAAGGGACCGTGAGACCACACTTTCAATCGATTAAAAAAATATAGTGTAATTATTTAACTCTATATTGTGGAACCAAAGAGGAAGAGCTGATGAAAGCACCAAATTATATGAGTTCATCAATCTCCATACTAGCCATCCAAGTGAATAGAATAGTTAAACTCAAGTTATGACGTCATTATAAATTTATCATTCTCCATACAGATCATTTGTGAGTATAAACCTCTCATGAAAACTAGACACAAAAAAACAAATTTAGAGAGATGAGTTTCCATTTAAGTCACAAAAAATATACTTTCACTACACAAAATGGGTTTGGTCCTTATTATCAAAGTAAAAAATTCAGGTGTAAAACTTAACATCAAATGTACATCAATTATATTTTAAAAAACTTACCTTTTTACAAATTATTCTCTTTATTGGTAATTTTTTTATTTTGTTCTAAGTTTCAGAACTTGGGTGCAATTGAGGCTTAAATGTTAGTGGGGATGCATGTTCTAATTATAAATATATAAATGATCACTTAGTTTTAAATACATAAATATCCTACAAAAATTTACATCTGTTATTATTGATATGAGTTTTTAGCAGGGTATATAATTATGAATAGAAATTCATCAGAAGTAAAGAGTAGAGAATGGGAAAATTCATGAGAAAACACTCATTTTTATTAAAAAAATGAAGATAAGAAAAATAAGAAAATGAAATTGTGTGAAAAATTACATGATATTAATGATAAAAAATATATATCCAACCTAAAGGGACATGATCTTTAAAAAATTAGTTTAAAGTTCTTTTTTAAAAAGAAAAAAAAATCTTAAAATTTATGTTACATGGAAAAAAAATTAAAGTCTGAATAGTTTTCTTAAAATAATTCTACATTGAACGTATGTATATTCTATTATAACAAAAAATTACTTCTATTTTTTCAAAAATCATGTTTTAAAAATAATTTTGACCTCAAAGTCACTTTATTCTGAATCACACATTGATTTGGATTAAAAAAACCAGTCTAGAAAAACAAAATCCTAGAGAGATTTCAAAGTAAACAGAAATAAGAGATAATTTAACAATAAAGGGGAAATCTGCTCAAAGAAACTTAGAAACATGGATTGAATCATCATTCACAACCAAAGAGAAGCTACCAAAATAATACACTAGGTTCCCTTCATCAATCTAATCATGTAAATAAGAATAGAACATAAAAAATAATTGTTCATATCAAGTGATTTTAAATAATGAAGTAGACAAAGCAGCTTTAAAAATTCAATTAATACAAAACAACTTCAAAGAGTGAACTCTTCTAGCATTAAGAAATACATACTAAAACCTTACCATCAAATGAAAACAAAACATTAATCAATGGACCATAGAAACCACCAAATACAAATATAGAAACAAAATTTGATGACCTTTCATGTGTAAAAGTGAATAAAACTCAAAAAGTGGTGATCAAGAATTAAAAGATAAGAATGAATGATCATTAACTAAGGTAATTCCAGTACATTTAAAACAACATGGTAATCATCAAGGCAAGCATAGAGGAAAAATAATATTTGTGATTGAAAGCCTACACCACTTTTAATTATTAACCATATTAAGAAAAAAATTATATTGGTTCATATAAATAAGTTCAACCATTATAAATCCTTGTTCATCATAGACACTTCTCAGAAGTTCGAATATATATATAAGGCCATCTCCAAGGCATCTCTAAAATAGATTAAAAATCTATTTTTACATTAAAATCTCTCTCCAATGCATCATTAAACCAAGCGTCAAATTAAAGAAAACCCACATTATAACACTAGATTTGTAATAAACGTGTTAAGTAATGATAAAAATTACCTCAAGATCTAAATATTTGTTGGACTGCGAAATATAGAAGTTAAACACCTAAACATCCAATGGTTCACTTGCTAGGTTGATAACATGAGAAGTAACCTTTTCCAGTTTTAAGAGTTCTCCAAACACTTCTGACAACATAGGATGTGGATGCACTACAAAAAAATATCTAATAACATGTCACTCCACATATTAACTATTATGTGAATAATAAGGGCCAAGACTATCACAGAAACAATAATTTTTAATATTTAAAAGGAAAAAATTAAATATTTTCACTTTGTTATTTTAACTGAATCAAAACGCAAAATTTTAACTTGTGTAGAAGGTGTTTTCCACAGTTCATTTTAACCTCTATCCGAATAAAAACCCAAAGCATCAAAAATCCAACCACATGGAAAAACACCCAACTCTAAATGAAAACATGTAGGAAAAATCCAAAAATCAATCAAGGAAGGTCCTACCAAAGTACAATAAATAACAAAGGGTTTGAAATGATAGCACAAAACAACAACATTCATAATAAATGAATAAAGGGTGGTTGAGTCAAGGATTAGTAATAAGGTATTAAAATTACACCTCCATCCTATATAGATTCCTATAAACCCCAGAAAAGTTATCTAGCTTGTACCTCTCATTCCAGGACTTGGGATCCAAAAAAACTTAACCAGTTCAATCAACATAATAGCTTCAGATTTCACAACATGAAAATTCAAGAACAATAAACAGAATAAGGAACATATCCCTTTATTTACCTTCATTAATTTAGAACTATTAGTCTATTACTTTATAAAAAATCAATAGAGAATAATTGAAATTCAATGTAACTACCTCGGTTATCGTTCAAATCCAAGTATTCTATGGTAGTATGGACATCACTAATAAAAGGTCAAAGTTGTGGCTTCCTCATAGAGACCCAAATTGAAACTATAAGAGCTCGATAGAGACCATTTATTAGATGATTCTTTTAAATAAATGAATCATCCATTATGGTTAACTTCCTTTTGTATTTTGAAAAAGGTAGAGGTGGAATTTATTTTGTCTTTAAACAATGATAGTACCTTCACAATAGGGAAATAAACATTCAAAGACAACCTTTTATTTATAAAAAATGTATGCTTGGAATTAGGTTTGAAATAATAACTTGTAGAAGGTACCCATGATATCAAATTTTGTTGGTCAGTGGGCCTAATATTATAAATAAACCTCCTTCCAACAATCATCTCTAAGAACATGACACCAAAGCTGTACACATCTGATTTGGTAGTAAACTGGCTAGCCCATGCATACTCAAGAGGAAAATATCCATAGGTCCCCATCGCCATTTTAGAAACATGGGTCTTATCCAAAATTGGACCAAGCTTGTAAAGAAAAAAATTAGAGAGCTTTGGTTTGAATTTCTCACCAAGAAATATGTTCAATGCATTGAAATCATGGTATATTACTTGTGAGTAAATCAGTTCTAGTAAAATTAGAAGATGAGTACTATGAAACATAGGTGAGTGAATAATTGTACACTGATCTTGAACACATGTCTTGTACAGGACACGATGTATAGGCATGTTCATAATTGTACATAATTGAATAGAATTATACATGCCATGTGTTCAATCCATGAGTACATGAACACATGACCTGTATAGAATTCAACACATGTCCATGAGTAATGTGCCATGATGTACATTCTTTTATAGACCATGTGACAGTCCATGATGTTCAGACCTATAAATTCCATGGCTATGTGACAAGTCATGTGTCATGGTCAATATACCATGATGTATAGGCTTGTACAGGCCATGTGTTAAATTTTTGAAGAATTTTACACATGGATTATACATGGGCATGAATGATTTCAGCTCAAGAATACATGTACAATTCATAGTGCTCCCTAAAATATAGTATCACTGTTGTAAAAACATGGGTATTATCAGTTTAATGAAATAAATACATGAATGCAGAGTGAAAAATCAAAATAACAAGAAGAAAATATAATAATGTTACCATATTGAATAAAAATTTGAAAAGATTATAAAAAATAGACAATCTAGTATACATAAAATCAATAAAGAAGGAAGATACCAATAGATAGGGTAAGGTATCCCACTGATCCATAAATTTCCATGAAGAAACCACATACATTACATAGGTTGTAATTGAATGCATATTGAATATAAATTTTATATTGGAACTATATATTATACATAAATTGGCATCCTATTAAAAATTAGACATGATACCTTACATTAAAAAGGAATAATGAATGCATATTATACAAAAGAAGGAAGATTGAGACTAATGAGGATGGGGGATAAGATAATACAATTTATAAGAGTCCATTTTTTCACTTGATCAAATGCATTTGGAAGAGATTCTTTATAGCTACAACAATATAAATCTTATCAAATTCACACAACACGAACTTACCATAAAAACAATGAAGTGAATCACATGTTCTCGGTTTAAGCATTCCCTAATGAGAAGTCCAACATTACTTCCAAATTTAACACACAACTTCTAAAAAGTACTCCATTAATATGTTGATGACAAGTACGTAACATAACATTGCTAAAAAACTAATAAAAAGTCATGTGATAAATTTAATTAACATGTGAACTAAAACCAATGGTTAATAATTAACAAAGAAAATATTAACAACGTATTAACAAATAAAAAAACTTACAAATAATGCATAAAATAATTAATTTCAAATAAAAAAATAAACTATAATTTATGAACATGAAATAATTCCAATTTATAATAAAATAAAAATATAATTGTGATGTTCAAAATATAAATAAAATTCAATATAAATGTCAAATTTTGTCCATAGTTCATCTAATCAAATCTTTGACCACAAACCATGCATTGTAAAAACTCTTAGAATTATATATTCTCAATATAAAAATTCAATGGAACAATAGTTTATTAATGTAATAAAATGAATATGATTAATTTACACACCATGAAGAATGAGAATCATTCATTAGATAAGAAAAAACACAACATTGAGGCATTCCACACACCAAATAAACAAATAAAATTTAACCAAATACAAAATGAAAAAACATTATCCATAAAAGGAAGACTTAATCCCTTTCTAATTAGATTATTAGGAGTGTATTCATATATAAAACATTAAATATCAACCAATTTAAGGTGTAAATTTTTTATGTGGATTGTATATTTTACTAAAATCTATAGAATTAAAACATTTTAATTCATTTAAAATGACACTTTTACTTGGAATGATAATTGAAAGGGAGTTTGGTAGATCTATATTTCAAAAAAAGTGTCCATTTATCATCATGGCCCCTTACCTTGTTCAAAATCAAAGGTGAAGTGTAACAAGTAACTTTCAAGTGTAAAGAGTTGTGTTCTTTTCAATGTAACCAGTGTACTAGTGATAAATAGATTAAATTAACTCCTTGATGACTACTTTTTAGAAGGGATTCATCAATTTTATGATTATTGAGACATTTATTTAATATATTAAAGATGAAATGTGAAATAAAGGCATTCACTCAACATTCACAACTAGAAATTGGGAAACAATGATAGAAATTTCATTTTTTTTCCTCCAACGAGTTATTCACAACTTAATTCATTTACTTTTTACCCGAAATTAAAATTTTCCCTTGTTTAATCAATATTTTGAGTGTAGTGGAAGAAAATGATCGTAGAAATAAATCTTTCCTACCAAATGCGATGACATGCACAAAAGATGGAGAAGGAACAACATTAGCGAACCAAAGGGGTGGCTGATGAAGGGAAATATACCTATTAACGAATGGCATGACATCAAATAGATGGTGACATAATAAGGGGTGATGAACTTAAGGGTGATGAATGATGACCTGAAAAAGAAGAGGACATGAATTTGGGGGTGTAGGGTTATTTTTTTTGAACAATCGAATCCAACGAATAGGTACGTGCGTTCTTCAATAAAAAAATTGGGGGTGTGAGGTAGAATTTGGGGGATCACGGTTATATGATATTTATTTGATATCTATTTAATTAAATTTATATTTTTAATAATTAATATAAAGATAATATTATAAAAAATAAAAAATTACACAAATGATTATAACAATTTTTTTTTGGTAAAAAAATGTTGGTATAAGCATGATAAAGTAACATATCCAACTATAAATAAAATATTTGTTATTATTAAATAATTAATATTTATAGATGCCTTTATTGGTAAAAAAGTATTGGTAATTACAATTAATATCAAAAAAACATTATATATATTAGAATTAATTGTTTGTACCAATAAATGTTTTATCTGTAACTAATTTTTTATTGGTATAAGTCATTATTTTTGTAGTGCCTATTCCACTCCACCAACACTCTCTCAGCAAGTTTGATGATTTTTATTAAATAGGTCATCTTATATGGAGACCTCTAAAATTGAGTGTAGCCATTTTACACCTTACAACAAGTCAGGTTATTTTACATGGAACCTTGAAAACCACAGTTTAGTGTGAGAAGTTGAAATTACACCATGACTAAGTACAATAAACCTATAATTTAAGAAAAAAATATTGTTTGTTTGATGAAAAAAAATTCAGCTCACTGTTACAACAACAACTAACAAATGATGGATGTTCTTCTTCATAGAATAAAGTCTTCTAGAAAGAACATATTTGAATAGATTATAGTTGCAGATGATCTTCAATGAAATACAACAAAAAAAGAATAACCTTTTAATAGAAGTGCAACAAAACACTCAACATATGATAAAAATGTATCTCTCCAAAGTGTAACTCTGATAATTTCTTCAACAAACTACAATAAAATATTGACAAAAGATATAATAGCAGTAGCATAATGATCAAACCATAATAGATCAAAACATGTATGTCTCTAAAGTGTAACTCTTTATATAACTAGAGTGACCATCACATATAGAGAAGAAGAAACTCTTGGTATTTAAAAAGAATATTTATTTACTTTAGGTCAAACAAATCCAAAAAACCCACTTGATAAAATGCGATCATTTTAATTTAAAAACACCCAGGGAAAATAAAAAATTCTCTTAAAAATAATAATGATTTAATCTATTGAATAAGGTATTTTGAATCAGTGTTTAAATATATTTAAAGGGATATAAATACTTTGACAAAACTATTGTATAAATCATAAAAATAATCCATAATTCAAATCTCATAGATGATTGGGTCAAAAATAGGGTTGCACTACCTAGGGATAATCTTCAAAATTATGGTTGAAAATATAGGGTTGATAATAAATGTAGGGTTGATACACCATACATTAAGTACACATACATAGGGTAATTGATAAAAGTATGGTTCTCAATCCTAACATTTACATCAAATGCAGGGTTCCAAAATTAGAAATCGTTACAAAAGTGCCCAATGTTCACATTAAATATAAGGTTATGAATAGTGATTCTAAAATACTTCAATATGCCTATAATACTTGATAAAATTAAACTTTAGCTGAATTAATACTAAAGTAATATAAACCTAAAATCCAATTAAATTTATTTCATTATTAAAACCGATGTGGATGTTTTTGAGCATAAATTCAATAAGAATTTAAAGAACATTTTTGGATCAACATACACCCATCAATCTCCCCCTTTTGATGATCAAAAAACCCATAGAAATTTAAACACACAATCATAGGTTTTAATTAATTGATCAAACAAATAGAGATTCAATAAAACTGAGATTATATCTACCCAAATTTCTCATAAATCTAAATTTATCTTTTATCCCATTAAAATATAAATGGATTTAAATATATAATAACTATTAAAACAACTTTTAAAACAATATAGTATAAAATAGAATAGATATTGAAATGTTATGTTTATCCAAATTTCTACCCCTTTTGTTATACCAATAAGAAAGTATATAAATAGATTAAAACATGCTTAATGTTGTACTAAACTGTCAGTGAATATTATATTAAGAAAACTATAAATTCTTCCTAAAAATTTGAATAGGACTAGACATAAAAAAGTCAGTAAAATAGAAAAAATAGAAACAAAAGAATTTATTTCATTAATTAGGCTTGATTACATGAAATCTTTGGCTCAAGGATGAAAAAGGTTAAGATATAGGATGAGAATAGGTTAAAGGGTTAGGTTTATAAGATGATTCTGAGGTTATGGAATCATGGATAGTTTTGTGAATATCCTTGATCTCTACTATCAACATCTCAAAATTTTGGTTCAATAAACTAGCCCACTGATTTATTAAAAGATTTGACTTTTGACCCATCTTCAGATCTTTAACCAAGTTAACTCTCAGAAAATCATGAACATATTTAATTGAATGAACATATCTGTTCAAAATTTCTCCCAATTGGTTGATAATATTTTGAACACCAGGTTCTGCTGATGTAAGACTTGTAACAAGTTCATTCTGATTGTCCAACAAAGTTTGTAGAGGGATACCATCACATTATAAGCTATGAATTTGGTTATTTATGTCAGATATAACAATTATAAGATATTCAAATCACCTTATAAAATCTATATAATTCATTTGGATAGAGTTAGAATCCCTCCCTTGACTTGTACTAGCTCTAAAAAATTCAAAATTACTACCAAAATATTTATTTAAATCTCCAAAATCAGACTTATAAACCGATTCAACTCCAATATTTCAAATCTGGTATTTTATCTCTCTTTTAAATTTATCAAAATATCATTTTGAAATTTAATTTTCATTTACACTTTCTAGATGATTATTAATTGATTATAACTCCATTCATGGAATAATTTAACTTCTTAAATATTTAAAATATTTTCTAAAAGCTTCCAATTCTTCTTTCAATTTATTATTAACTTCCCTCATCTAATTGAATTTAGAAATCATATCTTGAATATGGGAATCAAGAGAATTAAAAGATTCCTTTTCTGATATCCTTGAGGGTTTACCTTTGTCATCAAATGGTAGATAATTAACTTATATCCGTTTACTATATGGAGATAAAAAATCTCTAAGAACTTTATTATGCTCAACAAATTCTGTAATAGTCTTCTCCAAATAATTTTAAACAATAGAAACTATCCGATATTCAATAATATAAGTTGATTCAGCTAAGGGGGTATGAAAAATCTCATCATTTTGTGCTTCTTTATAAACCTTATCTTCTCCATGAGACAAAACCTCTTCAATATGAACCACTTTCTCATCCACATGAGTTGCTTGCTCATCTCAAATTTCAACTATTCTTTCAACAGAATCTTGATCACCATATTCTTCTATTATTTATTTAAAAATAGGTTGGTATACCTCTCCAACCTCAACAGTTTCATTCTTCTCTACATGATCTCTAACTCTTTCTTCAACCATTATAACTGGTTAATCTTCTTCTTTAATAGTAGGAGGGATAACTTGTTCAAAATGTTATTCTATTCTTCTTATCTTCATAATAAGGTTTGCACCACTATCCTCATTATAATGTTCTTAAAAATTTATTAGGAGTTGAGGAACACCCCTTGTAGTTGATGGATGACTTACATCCACTCACAACCTTATTATTGACGTGATAAGAATGCCAGTTGACAACACTTTCAGTTCTTCAACTGCTTTTGTAGCTCATTTTATTCTCGATTCTCCAACATCCTCAACATGAAATCTCATAGAATCGTCGTATTTTTGACTTATGTACTCCCCCTGAGCACAAACTATAGATACTTACTCCTCCTCAACTCAGACATGTATTAACTTACCTTAAAATATGATTTAGAAAAATCCAAACTCTTTGAGCATCCCAATTTAGATAATATTATTATGGTGACATTTTAGGTTTCTTTTAATGTCAATGATCTTACCTCTCTTATAAAGAAAAAGAAAAATTGTCCTTCCATAAGGATATACAGACATCATTACATCCTTTTTATATAAATGATCTATATATTACAATATAAATCTACTAAAATTAAACTTAATGTCACTCAAAAACAAAAACATCACATACATATTATGAAAAAGAATTTTCTACAACTAGGTTGTCCTTAGCACTATAACAGTTTGAAAAAACTTAACCAAAACTTTTTGATCTACCTTTCAAAAACATTTTTCTAATATTGTAAGGCACAAATAAAAAAGACATTATATCCTATAACCTATGTACACTATCTCTAATTGACCATAAACTAAAGTTATATTCCCCTTCATGGGGGCACTTGAAAATTTGAGCGAGATCGACTCTAGAAATTGAAAACTCTTGATCATTTACCTTTGAAGAGACAACATCTTTGGGATATTCAAAGCTAAACTATGCATTTTCATAAAATTCCTTCACTTACTACTTGAAAATATACTAGGTATTTTTAGTATTAAATAATAACTCCAAACCTTTAAATATTAGGGCTTACTTCAGCATGAGATTTATTTGGAACAACCATTCATGATCTACCACTTTTTCTTGAAGAATTCTCTTTCTAAACTAGATCCTTTATGCCTCTTCAAGATACTTAGACCAACTTCATTAGTTCTATTGGTTTTAACCATTTCAATGAATTTTAAGGTTGATGTTTCAAAGATATATTTAGATCTAAAGAGGATTAAGGGGTGCATGATCAAAGGTAAGAGAGAGATAGAGATTACCTACGATTATTTTTTAGCATCATTTCAGTTTCTTAAGCCAAAAGCTTAGTTTAATCATTTGGGATTTTAAATTTGAAAAGAAAATTTGAAAATATAAAATTAAATAATTAATATTTTAAAAATTAAATTGGATAAGCAATAATAAGAAATTTAAAAATGAAATATAACAAATTAAATAACAATTTAAACTTGGAAATTTAAATAAATAGAATAAATATCACAAAAAAATCGTAAAGGTGAAATATCAAATGAAATAAATTTAAATTTCAAAAAAGTTTACTTAAGAAAAATTAAGGTCTTTATTTAAAATTAAATATACATAAATACCCTTAATAAAATAAAAATTTGTTGTAGGATGTCGTTTAGTGAAAATATATGTAAGTTGATATTCAGTATTTACAAATTCCAAAGATATATCTCCTTTCAGGACATGATCTATTATAAACTGATTTCTTATATCAATATGATTAGTCATAGAGTGACTCTTATGTTTTTTAAAGTATTAATTATACTATTATTATCACATAAAATAGGAATATGATTAAAATTTTACCCAAATTATAAGAGAGTGTGTTTCATCCATAACACCTATACACACAAACTAATAACAAAAATATATTTTTCCTCAACTGTTGATAATCCAAAAAAATGTTATTTTTTATGAGACCATGAAACTAAATACTTTCCTAAAAAGTGACATGATTCTAAGGTGATTTTTATATCTAACCTACACCCTCCAAAATCAGCATCTAAATATGAAATTAAGTTAAAATCAGAAGTTTTTTGGATATTGTAAAGATTGAAAAATTGTTCTTTTTAAATATCTGAAAATTATTTTAACAATAGTAAGATAAGATTATTTTGGATTTGATAAAAATATTTTAAAAATACAAACATAAAACATAATTTATAGCTTATAAGTAGTAAGATATAGCAAACTACCAATCATACCTCTATATAACTTATTGTCCACTAGTTTTTTAGTTTTATCCAAATCAAGTTTTACATTAGTACACATGGGAGTTGCACAAGTCTTACTATTTTCAAGTCCAATTTTTTTAATAAATAAATAATATATTTACTTTGAATCAAAAAATTTCCAAAAAACTTTTTGATAAATTATAAAACCAAAAAATAAATTTAATTCTCCCATTATACTCATTTCAAATTCCTTTTTCATAAGTTTTGATAAATCATTACAATTTTTTTTAGTTGATCCAAAAATAACATCATCTAAATATATTTGTATTAATAAAATAATATAATAATAATTTTTATCAAATATACAAGGATCTTCAAATCCTACTAAAAAATCATTTTTCAAAAGAAAAGAACTTAATCTTTCAAACCAATCCCTTGGTGCTTGTTTAAGTCCATAAAGAGATTAGTAAGTTTAAAAATAGAATTTGTTAGATGAGTATTTTAAAAATTTAGAGGTTGATCAACATAGACTTCATCCATTATATAACCATTAAAAAATTTATATTTAACATCCATATGGTATAATTTAAAATTCATATAAGATTCATAGGTTAAAAAGATTATAATAGATTATTATATAGAAACTAAGGCAATGGTTTCCTCATAATCTATTACCTATTCCTAGTTATATCATTTAGAAACTAGTTTAGATTTAATTCTAGAAATCATACCTTGATAATCTTTCTTATTTATAAAGACCCATTTAGTTCCTATTACTTGATGATTTGAGGACCTATAAACTAATTCCCAAACTTTATTTCTCTTAAACTATTTTAGTTATTACTACATGGATATTATATAACTTTTATCTTCTAAGGATTATTCAACAGTCTTAGGTTATAGATGGGATTAGAAGGCATAGAATTTATCTAGGTTTTATACATTCCTCCTCGTCCTAACTCCTATATCTAGTTCTCCTATAATAGTTTCTAAAGGATGATCCTTTAAGGTTTTATACTTCCTAGGTAAGACACTTATAGGTCCACTAGTTTCAAATTCTTTTGAAATGGATTGAATCTTATGATATTCTAATTTGTTTTTAAAAAAATATTTAAAGGATTAAAGTCTCAAATTGTTTAAGTAATTAATGATTTTATCTGTTTGTTTTTTAGAGTGATCAAAAGGATCACTTTTATCAAAATTCACATGAAATAATTATTCAATTATCATTTAAATTTAATTAAACACTCTATAAGGTTTAGAAGTAGCATAATATCCTAAAAATATTCACTCATATGCCTTTGGATCAAATTTAACAAGGTTTTTCTTCGAATTCAAGATATACACCTTGCATCCAAAAATATTAAAGTAACAAACTTTAGGTTTTCTATTATTACATAATTCATAGGATGTATTTTTAATAAAGGGCCTTATTAAACCTATATTAATGATATGACAAGATATGAAGATGGTTTCTACCCAGAAATAGGTAGGAAGACTATATTCATTTAACATAGCTCTTTCCATTTCATGAATAGTCCTATTTATTCTTTCTATAATTCCATTTTGTTAAGGTGTTCTTAGAGAAGAAAAGGTATGTTTAATACCTAAGTTTGAGAAAAAAGAATTAAATTTATGATTTTAAAAATCTCCTCCATGATCACTTCTTAATGAAATTATTTCTAAATCTTATTCATTTTGAGCAATTTTTCAAAATCTTACAAAAATAGAAAAGGATTCACTTTTGAGTTTTAAGAAATAAACCCAGGTAAATATAAAAAAATAATCAATTAAAACAAAAAACATAAGATCTACCATCCAAGATTTCTACTCTTGATGGTCTAAAAAAATCCATGTGGATAATTTCTAAAGGTTTATTTGTAGAAACATTGTTAATAGATTTAAAAGATGACTTATGTTTCTTGCCTATTTTACATGCATCAATAAATTTAATCTAATAAAATTTAAGACTGGGAAAATCAAAAACTAAATGTTTCTCAGGTAACTTAGATAAAGAAAATATATTATAGTGTCCAAGTATCCTATTCCAAATCCAGGATTCATTTATTGTAGTTGTTAAAAAATTTAATTTTTGATCACATAAGGAACTAAGGTTCAAAGTATATTTTTTTTAATTATTGGTGCTTTAAACTTAAATAGATTATATTTAAATACAAAGCAAGCATTATTAGAAGAATCAACATAAAAAAAATCATCACAAAGTTGAGAGATACTTATAAGATTATGATTCAACCCTTGAACATACAAAACTTTATTGATTTTTATTGACTTTGGATCTCCCACTTATCTAAATCCAATTATCTTTCCTTTAGCATTATCTTAAAAAGTGACTAGTCCTCCATGTACTTTTGATAGCGTATGGGATTTTGAAAAGTATCTACTCATATGCCTTGAGCAACCAGCATCCATATACAATATTTTATATTTTGTTCCTGTATCCTTTTACTAACAAACAACATCATGCACAAACTTGTTTTAGTACCCAAATGTTCTTGGGTCTAGCTATATTAGTAAATAAGGATTTGGGTAACTAGAAATGTTTAATTTTTCTATAAATTCCACAATATTTTCATAAGATTCTAGAGGTATAGACTTTATTTACACTACTGATCTAAGGGTTATAGATAAAATAATTATTAGCACAATAACCATTAATTCCATAATAAAAATAAATAATTATATACATGTTGTGTCTCTTATAACTGAGAATGAAATAATTTTTATATAATTTTGGGTTTTCACCATTGTTTCCTATTCAATATTTTTATTTTCCACAAGCATTTTTATAAGGATCTGATTTAAAGATTCTTCTCCTTTAGTAAATATATTATAATCACTTTTAAATAATTCCACTTCATCTTACAACTCTTTAATTTTATCTTCATGCATAGCGTAGTTTGAAGCAGATTTGCAAAAAAATTTATTTTAATTCCAAGTGCTATATTAACAGAGCATCTTTTTCAATTACAACTACATTATGTGTATTATTTAATAATATATTATTTTTTACCAGGGATTCATATTTATAATCAAGCATAGAGCAGTATGAAACTAATTTACTATTTGAGAAGATTTCAGAATTGGATAAATAAGAGTAATAGGATTGTGCCTCTTCTTCCTTATCCATGAGGTATATATTTTATTTTATATTTAATGGCTCCTTTTTCTGAATCATATTTAGAAGAGATATTGGAGCCTTTAGAAACACTCCACGTAGCCTTCACAATACTCTTTCCTTTTCACTCATAATCATCTTTCATCTGATACTTCTTCTCTCTCTTTTCCATTTTTCTTTTCTCTTCTTTCAATCATGTAAAATCAGGTCGTATATGTCCCATATGTTTTCATTCATAACATCTAACTTCTTTGATTCTGTGACTATTTTTTCTTGAGATCTTTAAAATACTTATTAGGGCCTTTCTTATTTGTATAAAACTTATTGAATCTTATAGATAGATGATCCAATTCTATTCTAAAATCTAAACATTATAAATCATTTGAGGATATAACATATTCCTTAGATTTATTTTCATTTTTTGGATTAGTAAATTTGATAGCAGTATTCTCCATTTTTATCATTCTATGATCTTATACTTCAGCTTTAATTTTATCCTCATACATCATTAGAGTCCCAATTAATCCCTTCATTGACAATTTTTTTATTAAGAGTGTATTTTCTGATTAAAAAAGACATTCCATTCCATTTTGAGGGTAAAAATATAAGAATTTTTAATTATTTATCTACTTTAGGAATTGGTTCTCCTAGGGCAGCAACGCCATTGAATATTTTATTCAATCTTCCATTTATCTGAGTAATTCTTTTACCATCACACATCCTGGAAGTGTAAAATTTCATCTTAGTAGTGTTATATCTTAATTTTATGATATTAACTATTCTTTTATAATCAACTATGATTGTTTTCCACATCTCATAGACAATAACACATTGTGATACACAATTGAATTCATCCAGACCAAATCTAAATATAATAACATCTATGGATCTTGAATTAACATTATATTCATCTCCCTTTGTAGAATCCCACTTCACTGGTTCTATAGTAATTTCATAAGGTTTGAAAATCTTCATATAGACTTTAAAACCAAGATTATTTAAAGTATGACGCTCTGATCATTGAAATTCCTTCTTTGATTTAAACCACAAACATATTTATTCACATAGACCTTTGAATCAATATTTCTATATATTAAAAAAATTCTTCAAATATCACTCATTTGATATTTATTTTTAGGTCATAATAATCAAATACACAAGAGGAGGGGGTGAATTGTGTCCTGTTAAAAATCTTGATAAAATCAAACTTTATCCCTCTTCATGATTTTAAATGACGTGCAACATTATTTTATTTATAAATATTATACAGTGTAAAAATAGATAAGAAAAACAAAATAATTTTTATAGTGGTTATGGGCACAAATATCCCATAGTCCACTCTACCGACACTCTTTCAACGAGTTTGATGATATTCACTAAATATTCCCTCTTATCCAGAGACCTCTATAATTGAGTGTAGATGGTTGAAACCTTATAATAATTCAAGATATTTTATAGGGAACCTCAAAAACCACAAATTAGTGTCATAAGTAGAAACTCCATCATTATTGAGTAGAAGCAACCAATACTTTAAGAAAACAAGATTGGTTTTTTGATGAAAAACAAATCATGCTCACAGTTGCAGCAACAAATGATAGATTATGGATCTTATTTTTCAGAGAATAAAGTCTTTAGAAAATAATTTCTTCAAAGATATCTTAGTTTAAGATGATCTTCAAATAAATACAACATAAAAAGAATATCCTTTTAAGTGTGGTTGGGGTTTGGCTTAGTGGTAAGCACCCCGTAATACTACATGAAAAATGGGGGTTCAAAACCCATGGGGCGCAGGTACTTTGGCAGTACTGTAGTGGTACTGTATCAGCGGTGGTACTATTGATCGGCAGGTACTGTAGCAGCGGCATGATACTGTAGCGACGGCAGGGCACTGTAGCAGCGGAGGGTACTGTAAAAGCCGAGTTACTATTCACAGAATTGGGCTTAGGCCATAAATTTGAGCCTACGGGCTATGTAATGGGCTACATGCCCACTGGGCCTTCGGGCTATGTAATGGGTCTCCCTATACCTAGTTAAAAAGAAGTCTTTTCTTTGCTTTAATAATAAAAATGAGGCTTCGACCCCAAAATTTACAAAAAAAGAATATCCTTTTAAGAACAGTAGAAAAAAACACTCAGTAGATGATAAACATGTACATCTCCAAAGTGAATCTATGATAATTGCTTCAACGAACTACAACAAAAGATTGATAAAAGATACAATAGTATAAACATGATGATCAAACAATAATAGATCAAAAAATGTATGTCTCTAAAGTTTATCCCTTTATAGAAATAGAGATACTATCACATATAGAGAAGAATGAACTCTCGTTATTTAACAATAATATTTATTTACTTCAAGTCAAAAAGATCCAGAAAATCCACCTGATAAAATGCGATCATTTGAATTTAAAAATGCCCAGGGAAAATCGTAACTTCCCTTATAAATTGGAATGATTTAATTCATTTAACAATCTATTTTGAATTAATCTTTAAACATATTTAAAGAGATATAAATACTTCGATGAAACTATTGAAGAAATCACAAAAACAATCCATAATTCACATATCATAGATGTCTAGGTCAAATGTAAGGTTGCACTGTATAGATATAATCTTCAAAAGTATGGTTGAAAATGTATGGTTGATACCAATCGTAGGGTTGATGAACCATATATTGAGTAAAAAAAATTAGGGTAGCTAATAAAAGTATGGTTCTTAATCCAAACATTTACTTCAAACATAGGGTTCCAAAAGTAGTGATCCTTACAAAAGTAGGGTTCCTATTCTTAGAATTCACTTCAAACATTAGGTTATGAATAATGATTCCAGAATACTTCAATATGACCTAAATACTTGATAAAAATAAACTTCAACTGAATTAAAACTAAAGTAATATAAAAATAAAATCCACATAAAGTAATTTAATTAGTAAAAAATGTGTGTGTTTATGAGCATCAAAATCAATAATAATTTAAAGAACATTTTTAGATCAACATATGCCAAATATCTTGTCCGTTGTCTATATAAAACTTAGGAAATAGAGGTTCAGAAAGTTGATCTAGTTGATTGTCAGAGGATCGATCTAATATAAGAGGATGAGGCATGGAAGAGGGCCTTACATGCATTTTAGTGACATATTCTAGAGAAGTATGAGGGAAACATATCTAATCTAGAGACATAGAGTTTATAGTGGATCTTGAGATCACATTTGGTCTAATTCAACCCCAAGCTGAGTTCTGGGTTCCATTTATGGTTAGTTAGATATGAGGGTTAGTGTGTCAGTGGTGGATGTTGTATATTAGTGATTAGTAGGAGGTGGACATTTCATGGGTTTAATTTTAGAGGGATTTTCATATGGAGATCTTATCACTAATGATAAAGGCAACAAAGAGGTAGGAGCTTCTCTCCCTTCACAAGATAATGGGTCAGGGTTGGCGTGTTACATAAACTATTTAACCCATTAAATAATGTAGTTCTATACTTGTTTATGATTTATAAAGTCCCTTTATTTTCTAGAAACTATCAATATTTTATTTTCAAATTTTTAATCATGTTTACCCTTTTCATTTTACCACTTATTTATAAAACTCAAAGTAAATGTATATGACACTTGTTTATATTATGAAATAATAACATATTTCTCTTCCTTCTTAGTTATCATAGTGTCGAATCTCACAAAATTTGAGTTTTATACCCTTGAAATTACTTTAAGTAATCATATTTCATAGATCATCATAGATATAGAAATGTATTCATAATTAATAAATCTCATTTTTATCATTAAATAGAAGATACTCGATCCCCTTAAAATAAATAAAGTATTGATGATCTTCCTTATAAGATGTTTGGATAGAGATTTAAGATGTGAATAATTCATTGAAAAGGATCCAAGAATACTTTATAATAGTTTAATATAAGGATATGATTATTATAAAGAAGTAATTTTTACCACTAAACTAAATTAATGAAATGTTTTATGCTTCCAATGTTACAAAAAAGTGTCAATGAACATGATTATGTTATGATTTAGATGGTATCATAATTAAAATTTTGGGGTATTATTATCACATATGATGATATTATTGAAAATTGTGCATGCATATCGTATAACACTACAATAAAAATAATATTTGTGGGGATATATCAAATATTTTTGAACTCATTGGGATAATTCTAATAATAAATAAGAATAATTAAGTTTTGATTAAAAGTAAAAATACTCATCTCATTAGCTTAATAATAAAATTTCATGAAGAAAATGTTGTTTTTCATAAGATACCTAAAAAAATAACTATGGATGTGAGAAAGGTTAGATACATGACTTTAGTTGTAGACATGGTCAAGGTCATGATAACCACTTAACTGATAAGGAATGGTTTGACTTATAAGATCTTGTTTGTGGTAGGTATGATTATTTTTATATACTCACAATCATACCCAATCTCATATGTAGTCATGGGATTGGTTATTTTATCTTCTACACCAGTGATCACAGATTTAGTCACAACCATCTTCAACAAGCTCAACATTTATCAGAATTTTTCCTCCTCTTATTTTAGTTGAAATTTCAATAATTATTTTCTCAAATATCACAATAACCTTGATATTGTATTTCATTCCTTGAATATAATATACCAATAGCCCAATTAAAACATAATAAAATCTTCCATGATGATATAATAAATTCCCAAATTGATCCTTATTAAAATAATAATAAATCCTTATTATGATAAAAAATTTCATTTAAAATATATCAATGCTCTATAAAACTTATTCTTTGATTTATTCCTTGTTTAATGAGTGTAGTTTTCATAAAATGTTGCATTTTTTCATATACATAATGATGGGGTTTATAGGTATTTAATATATCTATTATGTAATATAAAATTACAAAACCCAAGTCATAATATTAGTCAAAAGAGGAATCAATAACAATCAAGGAAAACTATGAAAATTGAAAACACCTACAATTCATGTTCAAAGAGCCTTTATTATCTTTTTTTATATGTATGGTAAAAATTATCTAGAAACACCAAATTAACTCTTTCCTCTATAGGTAATCCACTAAATATGGGAATCACCAATCTAATCTATAGGACCATTCTTTTACTCACAACCTTCTAGAACCTTTGGAACAAATAACAGAGAAGAAATTATAGAGTTTTATTATCATGAAATTTACTATGAATATATAATATTAGGTGTATCACACATATACATTTTAAATTATAGATCAATGATTAATTTATAGGATCACTTCATATATTTAATCTACTTATATGTTAAAGTATTTTCTAAAAATTAAAGTTATTAATAAGTTATCATTAAACTCCTCTAACACATGTCATTAATTCACTAATCTCATGATGATTCCTTAAATGATGTTGAAATATTCAAAATATATACAACTTTATGTCACATAATCTTATGGTGAGTTAATATGATAACCAAATGTGAAGAGAATAAAATAATGACCATGGCTCATATACCATGATGAAATTAATGACATAGATCGAAACACCATGACATAATTATAACCATGTTGTGGTGACCTTTAAAGTGTATTTACAATTTAGAGTCTTAAAAATTTTATATTTAGGAGTTTGTGAAATTCCTGAGATAATTTTTGTCTTTTTTATTATAAAGGGTAAAATAGTAAATTTATAGTACTTAGAATGAAATATTGACCATGTCGTTGGATTTGGGATGTGATGTTTATCCTTTAATAAAATTTTAGTAATTTTCAATAGCGTTTGGGAATTTTGGTAAATATAAAAATTTGGTGTAATTGATTAATTAACTGATCAATTTAAGTAATTAATTTTTAATGGATTTCATTTATAAATAAATTATGTGAGATATGTAGCATTTATTGACATAGGTTATTAAAGGAATTAGAGGGTGGATATTTTATCAAGTTAATTACATGACTAGAGGTTCAATTAGTGTATTTATGAGGGTTTAAAAAAAGGGAAAGTCAATGAAGGTTATTAAAAACTAAATGAGAGGTTATGTTATGTTTTTTTTATGGAAATAGATCTTGACTCATTTGATCTAATATTAAATAGGAAACATATTTCTATATTTTCTCCCAAGAGAATCCATAAAATTTTTTGTGTCTTGTTATATCAAAGAAATATAGAAAGAGAATAGGAATATCTAAATGATAGTGATTAAGGATTAACAATCATTATGGAATTGAAGTATGTGAATCAAAATTCTCATATTATTTTAATCCATATTAATTTTTCACACTTTTTTTCTATGTTGGGTGAATAATTTATGATGATCCAAGGTAGAGATTATGCTACTAAATTGAGAATAAAATTATTATATAATGAATTGATGTAATTAATTGAAATATTTATGAGCTATGATAAAATTGATTAAATAAGGAAAAATAAAATGGAAACAATGATATAAAATTATTAAAATTGATATAAATATATTCTATGTCTATGTAAATTGATTTTTTGTTGGATTGGGGTGAAATTGCTGTGGAATTAAATTTCATATCATAGGATTGTGAAAATACCTAAAGAGTGGAAAGTATAATGACATGTTTTTTATATATTTAGTGGAGATAATTTTTTATGATTGATATATGAATATTTGTTATTTATAATGATTTTTTTGTTAGAGATATTCCCTAAACCCTCATATACGTGATATATGTGGGCTATATTATATATTGTAAAATGAACATGTCGTATGAAATTAAATGCATTAAAAACAAAGGCATATTTCATGCATCATTTATGGTATACCATTAGACAAGAAATTGACTTTACATAGGTGATGGAATGTTAAAAGTTAACATTTGATAAATCCCTACATAATCTATAATTAAATGCATGTGAGAACATTAAATGGTCAATGATTATAAGTATTTTGTTAATCTATGCATAACTTGTAACATATGAGTTAATACATGAAATCTCAAGTGATGTACCAAGAGTCTATATAATAAAATTATCACCATTAAATGGAGATAGTTTAATCCCCTACTTATTATCCCCAAATCTCTCCCTCTTTTTCTCTTTACCTTGAGTGACACTAGCATTTTGTGAGAATATAAGAGGATCCTACCCATTTTTTCTGAAGATTTTCAACCCACAGATACACCATAGAGAGGGGAGTCCATTTGTTTCCATTTGGAAATATTTATCAAGAAAAATGAAAACAATTTCATCAACATTCATCGGTGAAATATAAACATGTATAATGTTCTTTATTTTACCATAACACGGTTTCAAGTTCTTTAAAGATAGTCAATATTGGTTATTGGGTCTCTATTTTTTATGTTGTCTTTTATAAGTGTTATAAGATCCTTTGAAACACAACACTAGTATCAAATCCATTCCATACTAATTTATTATTGAAATCATGTATAAAATGTAGTTTTAATCACTACTGTAGAAAACAAAGCTTCAAATTGTCATCTACAATTTAGTGTGTTTCGTTAAAAATGAATTGTGTTACTAGATTCGGTATCAAGACTTTAAGATAAGTGATTGATTATTCTTACATGATATATCATTCACATAATAATAATCCAATGTTAATATTCCTCAAACATGTTTTTCCTGAGATTATTCACACATGAGCGTCTATCATAAATTGTAATTGTCAGCATCACGTAAAGTTAATCTTATATGACTACTAATTTAATGTCATGAAACACTCATATTAATGTTACATAGATGCTTTATAATAATCCACATGCTCACTCACCTCACACAGGATGGTCAACACTTGGATTAATCTGACATGAGTCAGTGCATATTAATCATGCATAAACAATCTCTATGAGATTAATCTTGTTTAATAATACACATATCATGAAATTAATCACACACCAGACCACCCATGCCGAGTTAATGTCACACATATTCTATTTTAATGATACATGAGAATTGATTGATTCTTACACAACCCTTACACATCATATTAATCCTACATAGTTTATCCTATACCAATTTAATCTCATGTGGGGTGCTTGATATGTGCGTAATAATAGATAGTCCATCATGTGGATTTAATCCCACATAGACCGTGGTTTTCAATCCTACACACATAGGGGAAGTCATTAAATATGACTTAGAAGGAAAAATGATTTTTTTTTTATTTTCATAAAATTCAATTATGTATTGAATTATATAATTTATAAATTATTTATAAATTATAAAAATTGTATTTTGGTATATCTTTTAATTTATAAAGGCATTAATAAATTAATTATTTATAAAATGTTTATAAGAAATCAATGAATTTTTATAAGTAATTTATTAAATAAATATCCATAAATATCCATAAATATTAATTATTAATATTGAAATACCATTTTTTAATTATATGACATGCCTTATAATTTAGAAATATAGTGTTTATTTAGAAATTATAAGGGAAATTTATAAAATGTTTATAAATTACAAAATATGGAAAAACATAAAGTGTTTTTTTAAAATTAGGAATTTTTCATAATTATTCAATTTGAATTGTTTAAATTAAAGGCCCTATTTGGGAGATTATTTAAACCAGATAAAAATGATTTCTAATGATTGATTTGATCAAGGTTTATATTATAATTAATATGTGATATTTGGATCATGAAAATTGTTTACATAATAGAAATTGGAATATAAAATGTTTATATTTCATTTTAAATTTCATATAATTAATAATAATAAAATATTTAATATTATGAAAAGAATATAAAGTGTTTATATTCAAAATTGTGAATTTTAAATAAGGTTATCTAAAATTATAAAGTGATTATGATTAGCTCCAATGTATGAATTGTACATAAATTATTTATCTCATGTTTAAATATATGAATTGTTCATTTATTCAAAAAAGTCATTCCCTTGTTCATTATTCATTGATATAATTTTTATATTATGAATTATGGTTTATGATTTAGTTTAAATTTATTAAACTACTTTTAATTTATCATGCATGCATCCAAGGAGTTACATGCTAGGTATGATAATGAATTTAGTTTTCTTCTACCTCAACTCTGGATTATATTGATTTATGATCTTGAATTAAGTATTTAATTATGATTTATATATATTAGGTGTTAAGAATTATGATGGAATTGAGATATCTCATGAGTAAAGTATCCCAGGGTGGACAGACTTTTGGGTTGGACTATGATGAGAGACACTATTTCAAAAAAATTTAACTGATTTTCATTGATAATTAACCCTATAATTGATATATAATCCTAGATAATTAGTATATTTTTAATACTTTAGTGAATCTTAATTTTAATTATTTAAATATATTAATTTTTAATTTTAATTTGTTTCATTCATTTTGGAATTAAATGGGAATCCATACATTGATTTTGTTAATCATTGTTATTTACTATTTAAAGGTTTTTTATTCTAATTCAGAAAAATCCTATATTGATTCAAATTAATTTGATGGGGTATAGGTTTGAAGTTAGGGAAAATGGTAAAGAGACACATCATGTGACTTCAACCAACAAATCATATGAATTTGTAGTGGATTGTATGACTTTCACCAAATTATAAGACTTTTCTCCCATCATATTATTTTGATGGTCATATCATATGAATTTTTATCAAGTAATGAATAGGAATTTTTCAATCAGCACCTATATAATGGTTAGATTTAACTCACATATGGGTAACCTCAATGTTCAATGAGCTATGTAAAGGTTATCTCAACATGTCACATACTACATAAAGGTAACCAAGGAGCTGTGTAAAGGTACTCATATGGTTCTGAATGATATGTTAAGGTAATATTACAATTTTGTTGCATAAAGATAACAAATTCATTACGTTAATGTAATCAAGCTGCCACGTAAAGGTCACCCCACACAAAGATTCCATGTGAGGGTAATAGGAACATTTCAAAGGCAGCATAAGGGTCATTCCAGAAGAAAAATCCACACAAGGGTCATCAATAAAATGCCTCGTAAAGGCCATGCTATATGGTTGAAGGCTATGTAAAGGAACCTCTACATTTTATAAGGGTTTCATTGGGGTAACTTCACCATTATAGCACTTTCATAAGGTTCATCCATGGTTAGTGATGATACATAAGGGTACCCATAGAGATATTAAACACTAAAATTACTAAAATGAAAAAATATAAAAATTAAAACTCATTCCTTTGTTAAGAAAAATTAGGAAGATGATATCCACTATTCTATGTGAAACCCATATAAAAATTGAGCAAGGAGGTGATTCTTGAGGGAGTTTCCTGAATAAATCTACTGTAACATTCCGAATTCAGGTACCACCCAAAAGTGCCCTGAATCTAGTTGGTCACATAAACTCAAGCGCATTTCCCTAAACACCAGAGGCTACTGACTAAAAGTAAGGGCTAAGGTAAGACATTGTGGAAACTATGCCCTCATTGGAAGAGTATACACAATGAAATCTAAATATAAAACAAAAGAGGAAGCAGTAATACCACAAAAAGTGAATAGTGGAAGACTAAAAGTAAAACCAAAAAAAGCCACAATATATATATATATATATATATATATATATATATATATATATTCTGCATAGAATATGTATCTTAGAAAACATCCAAATAAGTTACAATGCTGGAAAACAATACAGAAACCAAAGTACAAAAGAAATAATTAAAATCCAGCAACATTGCAAGCCTCAACTTGGTCCCATGCTCTCCAGCTCCAACGACAATCAAGTACCTAATGAAGAAGATAACTTTCCCTTATCTATACCTACAATCATATAATATATTTGTGTCCAAAATCATGACCCAAATAGGGTGTGAGATGAATCCCAGTAGACAACCAACAAAAGATTTGTGACTAACTATCAGTGAATATATATAGTAAGTAATACGGAGAAATGAAGCAATAAACTAGGAAGTACTCAAAAGTAAACAATCCTATAGTTTTCAATTACATTCATTTAAAATTTATTATTCATCTATTGAATCATTTAACCCTATGATTTATCTAAATATCTGTATCTCTTGTGTAAGTAAAAAAATATGTGTCTCATAAGACCATCCAAACAATCAAGTAAGACCGAATCCAAGCTTGTGCTTTGGCTTGGAAGATGCTTCACAATCATTCAATTATTCATAAATGACCCCTTTGGGAAATTTCTCATAGTCTAATTCCTTTGTTCTAATATAAGACCAATTCATTAAATAATGACCTTCTTGAAATCTCTCATGGTATATCCCCCTAGGTCCAACATACCATCAATCATTTATAAACGACCACTGGGTAAGCTCTCACGGTCTAAAAACTTGGGTCAAACATTCATTTAATCAAATATAAACAACCACCTAGGCATCTCTCATGGTATAAACCATTGGTTAAACATTGTATCAATTATAAATGAACACTTGTGTGGCATCCCGCCTTTATATAACATAAACTTTCATTACATTACACAAAACTGAGGATCTTTAAGGTTTAGTGTCTTGGAAACTAGGAACATAATACATGAAAACAACATAAAAAATTCTTCTTAAACACTTGAAAGGATTGTACTTAAGTTCATACTAGGTTCATTACTGCATCTCATAACCTGGGGACATACATCAAAAGAAAGGGTGAGCAGAAGGCCCAGTAAGGGAAACAAGAGAAACATTTTACATGTGAACTTGAGATACTTCAATAAGGTCATGAAAAGAACTTTAAGGAATGAGAAAGAAATCATGTGGCATATCATAATAAAAATAACGTTTTTCATAACTTGAAGATGTGGCTAAAACATTTTACAAAGACAATCATTTCCATTTCACCAAGGTCCATCCCCAAGGTGTCAATAAAAATTACCAAGGTTATTCACCAAGGTATCAGTCTAAAAGGTCATATCTAGAGATTAAGTCTTTACCCAATGCATTGGAGCCCTATCAGGGCGCACCCTTAAAATTTTCTTTATCATCATGTGATACAAATATATCATCATAAATAATTTCATAAACAACCCATATAGCATAAAAGAAATGGGTTTCATTTCATAATCACAACATTTTAAAAAACGATTTAAAGACATGATCTTTATGTCACTTTAAACCCACAGAAAGGGAAAGCGGGTCTCATGTATGTAAATCCCAGAATTTAAAATAGAAAAACTTGGTATATATGTGAATACCCCTATAGAAGAGAGAGATTTGAGTTAAATTAATAAAATAAAAGAACTTTAGAAAAAGAGAGAGACATTTTGAGACGGAAATTCTGCAGCATAACGACTATGTTTCGGGGTTTTAGAAAACATTGAAAATAGAGGGGACATGGGTAAAACATTCATAAATGACCCATAAAACAGTAGAGGGAAAGAATATGAAGGATATATGAACATGGTAATGAAATTTTAAGTACATACCATTTGAAATGAAAAACATGGAAGGAAGACAAAAATTAGATTTCTCTTATGAAAATTCAGCAGCCTAACGACGTCACTTAAACTTCAACAAAAATGAATTGATGAGATAAAATATGGTCTATCATAATATGAACATATAAGTTCAGTATGATAGATATAGAGATCATAACCCAACATAATAAAAAGGAACTTGAAAGACTTGACATGAAAGTAGAACTTTGAAAAATGAGAAAGGTGAAAGAATCCCTTAAAAATTCGGCAGCCTAATGGCGCCACTTAAACATTATTAAAATGAATTAATGAGAGAAAGAGAGGGTATCTCATCATATTAAAATGAAAATGTAAGTAATATGAATATAAAATAACATCCTCCAACATAAGAACATGGAGCATAAAAGAAATGACATAAAAGAGATTGCTTGAAAAGAAAGAGAGAGGTCGGATCCCTTACCTTAAATGTAACTCTTAAAACTCAAAGGTTGGGACCTTGAGAGGCTTGAGGGAACCTTGGGAGGAATATTTGGGAGGTAAGGATATCATAACTTTGTTGAGGATGATTTTGGAGTCGAAAAGATGATAGAATGTCTTGGTATTTATAGGGAAAGTGAGGGGACAAAGCATTAATGGCCAAGGGACACCTCATTGGTGGTTTTGGAAAAACCATGGGCTTGCCCATGGTATTTGCCCATGGTATTGGCCACTTGGGACACCTCATACAATAATTCAACCCCTTTAGTCGATAATCCCTTAAAATATTTCATGACATCATCATGACATAGTTATGATGTCATTTAACATACCGAAACCCTAAAACTGCATGTTTACTATTCACTGAAAATTCATCTTTCTCAGAAAAAATCCCAAAATTTCTCCTTAACCAAATATCGATGCTCTGATTACAAATATGAACTCCATTTTATAAAAATAATTTTCTAAATATTTTTAATTTAATTTTTAAATAAAAACACTATTCACCAAGAATTCATTTTTTCAGAAAAATCCCCAAAAATTACCATAACATAATATCGATGCTCTGAGTTCAAAAATAAAGTCCATTTTATAAAAATACTTTTCTAAATATTTTTAAGTTAATTTTTAATTAAAAAAACACTATTCACCTGAAAAAACTAATACTTGACTAATAATTTATGAAACCGTTATTTACCCATTTTATTGAATCACATTACTTAATCAAGGTGTCTAAATTATATTAAAACTTTCTTTAAGTGAGATTACTAATCCATTTGGTCACATTACTAATCCTAAGCATAAAATTACTATTCATAATTTACTATTCATCAAAAATTAAGTTGATCTTATTAGACTGCAAATTCCTTACTGAACACTTTTCAGAAGACCATTTTTAAAAAATCATTACACATCATTAATTATTTAAGGTTTACATAAATATTTTAAAATATCCCTTTTTTAAAAATTCATCAATAAAATACATCCTAAAATTATCCTGACATTTGAAATTTCACAAACATCACTAAAGGAAGAAATCTCAATTTATTCATCCCAAAGGATTACAGAAAGAAGCTACGGTCTCGTCACATAGCCCCTTATAACACCAGCATATGACCTAAGTGTAAGGTGTGATATGGTGAGAGAATATGAGGGAGGCTCAGATAACATTGCCCTAGTAGTAATCTCTACTAACTTGAACTTCTCCCGCAGGCGTTTCGTTCAATCTTGACATACTGGAGTTTGGCTTGGGCTTGATCCAAAGCAAAGCCCAAAGATGCCACCTCCTTCCCAAGCTTTGATAATTGGGCTTCATAAGGTTCGAGTATACCGGATGAAGCCATCAACTCCTCTTTATTCATTAACCATTAACATATCTTTTAAATCGTTAAGAGTAAGTTAATATACTATTCAAAAAGTTTGGTTCATTACATTCTTCCCCCCTTAAGAAATTTCATCCCCGAAATTTTATACTTGAGGCTTAGTCGAAAAGGTGAGGGTACTTTTGCTTCATCGTTTCCTCAGGCTCCCAAGTCGCTTCTTCATTCTTATGGTTCCTCCACAACACTTTCACAAGGTGGGTAGTCTTGTTTCGTAGAACCTTGTCTCTAGGTCTAAGATCTCCACTGGCTGCTCCTCATAAGAGAGGTCATGTTCCAGTTGTACCACCTCTGGGTTCAGTACATGCGAAGGGTCGGGTATGTACTTCCTCAAGAGAGATACATGGAAGACATCGTGAACTTGAGCTTGGTTCGGTGGAAGTGCTAGATGATAGGCCACTGCTCCTATGAGATCAAGGATTTCATAGGGGCCAATGTACCTAGGGCTTAGCTTCCCTTTCTTCCCAAACTGTATGACTTTCTTCCATGGAGAAATTCGAAGGAAGAATTTGTCGCCAACACCAAACTCCAAGTCCCTTCGACGGTTGTCAGCATAGCTATTCTGCCGACTCTGAGCAACCTTTATGTGTTTTTGGATGACATGAACCTGTTCTGTCATCTCTTGCACAAGATCTAGCTCAAGAATCTTTCTCTCACCAGTTTCATCCCAACAAGTAGGAGTTCTACATCGCTTTCCATACAGAGCTTCATAGGGTGCCATCTGAATACTCGAATAGAAGCTGTTGTTATAGGAGAACTCAACTAATGGGAGGTGTTGATCCCATCCACTTTTAAATTCCATTGAGCATAATATTAGCATGTCTTCGAGTGTCTGAATAGTCCTTTCAGATTATCCATCAGTTTGAGGATGATAGGCCGTACTAAAATTCAATTCAGTATTCAGAGTATGTTGAAGACTTCTCCAGAATTTTGATGTGAATATTGGATCACGAACAAACACGATGGATAGTGGTACCCCATGCAGCCTTACCACTTCCTTTACGTATATCTTGGAAAGTTTATCTAGAGAGAAATATTCCTGAATAGAGATAAAATGGGCGGTCTTGGTGAGACAGTCCACAATAACCCATATCACATTATTTCCTTTAAATGTTTTCAGGAGACCAGTTACAAAGTCCATAGTGATATTATCCCACTTCCATACTAGTATGGGTAGCGGTTGTAATACCCCCTTAGGAAGTTGTCGTTCTTCCTTTACTTGTTGACACACCAAGCACCTTGTAGTGTAATCAGCAATATCCCTCTTCATGTTATCCCACCAATAATGATCACGAAGGTCTCTATACATTTTAGTGCTTCCCGGATGTATAGAGAAAGTAGATCTATGAGCTTCATCCATCAGTTCTTTCTTTATCTCTGGAATAGATGGAACACATAGTCTTGTATGAAATTTCAATACACCTTCTTGATCAATATTGAAATCAGGGAACTTTCCATCCTTTACAGCCTCAAACTTCTCCTGTAGCAAAGGATCTTCTTTTTGAGCCTTCTTGATCTTCTCTAGTAATGAAGGTTGAGAAATCATTTAGGATAAGGTTGATGATGTCCCTTCCCTTACAATTCCCATGTCCAGTTTTACTAGATCTTTAATCAAAGGATCTCCTAGGATCCTCATTGTTTCCAGAACAACAGGGTCTTTCCTGCTTAACGCATCTGCGACTTTGTTTTCTCTTCCAAGGTGATAATGAATTGAACAATCATAGTCTTTAATAAGCTCCAACCATCTCCTTTGTCTCATGTTCAATTCTTTTTGTGTGAAAATATACTTTAAACTTTGGTGGTCAGTGTATATATCACATTTCTCCCCATAAAGATATTGCCTCCATATCTTTAGAGCAAAAACAACCGCTGCTAGCTCTAGGTCATGTGTAGGATAATTATGCTCATGAATCTTCAACTGTCGAGATGCATAAGTAATTACCTTGTCATTTTTCATGAGGACTCACCCAAGACCTTTCAAAGATGCATTGCTAAAAATAAAAAATCCTTCTCTGATAGAGGGTAGTGTTAACACAAGTGCAGTAACCAATCTCTTCTTCAGCTCTTAGAAACTTTCCTCGCATTCCTTTGTCCAGATGAACTTAACCCATTTTAGAGTCAACTTGGTTAGTGGATTAGAAATCCGTGAAAAGTTTTTCACAAACCTCCTATAATATCCCGCTAAACCAAGGAAACTACGAATATCAATTATTGTTGTGGGTTGAGTCCACTCCTCCACAACCATTTTCTTTGCAGGGTCAACAGAGATTCCTTCATTGGTTACGATGTGCCCCAAGAAAGCCACTTGTTGTAACCAAAACTCACACTTGCTGAAATTTACAAAGAGCCTCACCTTCCATAGAGTTTTCAAAATAACCCTCAGATGATCTTCATGCTCCTCACTAATTTTTGAATATATCAAAATATCATCAATAAAAACTACCACAAAGTTATCAAGGTAGTCCTTAAAGACTCTATTCATCAAATCCATGAAAATAGCAGGAGCATTAGTCAAGCCGAAGGGCATAACAGTAAACTCATAATGCCCATATCTGGATCGGAAGGTAGT
Source organism: Viscum album (assembly GCA_963277665.1). NCBI lineage: Eukaryota > Viridiplantae > Streptophyta > Magnoliopsida > Santalales > Viscaceae > Viscum > Viscum album. The sequence goes on from OY728146.1 coordinate 534,057,164, forward strand.
CTTTGGGATATCTTCCTTCTTCACCCTCAGTTGATGATAACCAGATCAAAGGTCAATCTTAGAGAAGAATTGGGCCCCATGAAGTTGGTCAAATAAATCATCAATTCTTGGAAGAGGGTATCTCTTCTTCACTATGATCCTGTTCAGTTCTCTATAATCAATGAATAGCCGCATTGATCCATCCTTCTTCTTCACAAAGATAATTGGTGCTCCCCAAGGAGACACACTCGGTTGGATAAACCCCTTCTCCAATAAGTCTTGGAGTTGTTTCTTTAACTCTTCTAGATCCACATTTTCCATTCTATATGGGGTCTTTGATATCGGTTGAGATCCAGGTACGAGTTCAATGGAGAAATCTACCTCTCTTTATGGGGGAGGTCCAGGTAACTCCTCAAGAAATACATCCATGTATTCCTGAACAATCGGAACATCTTCTATTTTTATACTCCCTTTTCCTTCTTCATCATCACCGATTAACTCCATAAAGAAAGATATAGGAGGTGTTTCTAAATAGGGATCAGTTCGGGATATCTCTCCTTGGAAGATAATTATAGGTCGTTCATTCAAGACTACTGAGATTTCCTTACTTCTACATTTGATCTTAGCATTATACTTTGAGAGCCAGTCCATCCCTAGTATAACATCACATTCCAACATGGGAATGACTACTAGATTTGCGATAAGATTATGCTCACTGAAGTAAACACTAGAGTCTCTAAACACTGTTGATGCATGGATAATCCCACTTGGAGTCTTGACTGAAAATTCTACCTCAAGAAGTTCGGGGATTGATTCTATATTCTTTGCAAAGTTAGAGGAAATAAAGGAATGCGTAGAACCAGAATCAAATAAAGTACTTGCTAGTTTTGAGAGGACAACAAGAGTACCTGATACCACGTCGTTCGAAACCTCAACTTCAGTTGTTGTGATAGCAAAAGCATGACCTTTCTCCCTTATCCTTTGCTGAGGTTGATGGTGATTCCCCTCTACTACCCTCAGATTTGGACAATGATTAGCAAAGTGCCCAAGCTGTCCACACTTGAAGCATTTGACTTCGGGTAGGGCTGGAACCATCTTTCCTCTGTCGTTAGTGTTTGTAAGTTGAGGCTTCACCTCACTATGACAATTCCAAGCAATATGGCCTTCTCTTCCACACTTGTATCACTTGCCACTTTCGATCAAGTAGTACCCCAGATGCTTCTTCCCACATTTATTGCATGTGGTAAGTTGCATTTGCTTTCCACCTCTTCCCTGATCAAAAGTATTCCCTAAACTGGGCTCCAATGATCTCTTCTTGTCATTTGATTTATGAGACCACTGTGTCTCACCAAACTCTAGCTCGACTTTCATTACACTCCACACGATCTCCTCGTAGCTATCGTAGTCCTAGTTGGCTAGATTCTTCCGCAAATGAGGTCTCAGTCCACTGAAAAATCTGTCAACCTTCCCACTTAGATCCATGACAAATCTAGAGGTATATCGTGAAAGTTGGGTGAATTTCATCTCATAGATTCCAACAGATTCTTTCTCCTTATGCTTCAGCTCGAGAAACTCTTTCTCCATTCTCGTTCTCATGGAACAAGGGAAATACTTATTAAATAATATTACCCAGAACTCTTACCACTCCATAGCTTCCATCTCTCCTCGTGGCTTCGTGTTTTTGATCAGAGACCACCACTGATCAGCTTCTCCCTCTAGGCGGTAAATAGAAAGGGGGAATTTTTCTTGTTCCGAACAATGAAGTACAGAAAAGATCTTTTCAATGGAGCTTATCCATTGTTCCACAACCAAAGGGTCAGTAGATCCACTGAATGTTGGTGGTCGTTGAAGCATGAAGGACTCAACAGAATGTTGTTCCCTTCATGGTGAGATCAGCCTCTCATCTTGATTCAAGTTATTACTCATAACTTGAGTCAGTTGGTTCATCATTCGCATGAATGTTTCCATTCCGGCTTCCATCGGAGGGCTGTCAGCACATGGTGCATTGCGGTCACCATCTGCACGGTTCCTTCTATTGCCCGCCATTTTCTAAAAGAATAAAACCTTAGTGATAAACTTATTTCATTTATGAATCTTTTAACTAAGACTTCACGCTTAGACAATTACATTTCTCTATAATTCCTTCACAATTATTCATAAAAATCTTGTGATTAACCAAACATATCCCCCAAAAGTGTCGTAACCAAGAGTGCAGCAAGGCCCATTATTTTGCACCATTTCCCGTTCGAGTCTAGCTCAAAGTGGTGTTTTCAGGTTTTACCCCTATGTACATCTATTCCAGAGCCGCCTCTACCTGCTCGTATCCAGACAGGGATGTATTTGTTTGATAAACCACTTACTCAATACTTACCAAAATACCAGGAAGTTTTCCTATATTTAAAATTTTCTATAGGGTTCTTCCTAAAGTTTTTATATCCTAATTTACACAAATAACTAAACCATCCTTTGATACCAACTATGGCATCCCGCCTTTATATAACATAAAATTTCATTACATTACACAAAACTGAGGATCTTTAAGGTTTAGTGTCTTGGAAACCAGGAACATAATACATGAAAACAACATAAAACATTCTTGTTAAACACTTGAAAGGCTTGTACTTAAGTTCATCCTAGGTTCATTACTGCATCTCATAACTTGGGGACATACATCAAAAGAAAGGGTGAGCAGAAGGCCCAGTAAGGGAAACAAGAGAAACATTTTACATGTGAACTTTAGATACTTCAATAAGGTCATGAAAAGAACTTTAAGGCATGAGAAAGAAATCATGAGGCATATCATAATAAAAATAACGTTTTTCATAACTTAAAGATGTGGATACAACATTTTACAAAGACAATCATTTCCGTTTCACCAAGGTCCATCCCCAAGGTGTTAATAAAAATTACCAAGGTTATTCACCAAGGTATCAGTCTAAAAGGTCATCTCTAGAGATTAAGTCTTTACCCAATGCATTGGAGCGCTATCAGGGCACACCCTTAAATTTGTCTTTATCATCATGTGATCCACATATATCATCATAAATCATTTCATAAACAACCCATATAGCATAAAAGAAATGGGTTTCATTTCATAATCATAACGTTTTAAAAAATTCTTTAAAGACATGATCTTTATGTCACTTTAAACCCACGGAAAGGGAAAGTGGGTCTCATGTATGTAAATCCCAGAATTTAAAATAGAACAAATTGGTATATATGTGAATACCCATATAGAAGAGAGAAATTTGAGTATTCAATTAATAAAATAAAATAACTTTAGAAAAAGAGAGAGACATTTTGAGATGGAAATTCTGCAGCATAATGGCTATGTTTCGGGGTTTTAGAAAACATTGAAAAGAGAGGAGACATGGGTAAAACATTCATAAATGACCAATAAAATAGTATAGGGACAGAATATAAAGGATATATGAATATGGTAATGAAATTTTAAGGACATACCATTTGAAATGAAAAACATGGAAGGAAGACAAAAATTAGATTTCTCTTATGAAAATTCGGCAGCCTAATGACGTCACTTAAACTTCAACAAAAATGAATTGACGAGATCAAATAAGGTCTCTAATCATATGAACATATAAGTTCAGTATGATAGATATAGATATAATACCCCAACATAATAAAAAGGAACTTGAAAGACTTGACATGAAAGTAGAACTTTGAAAAATGAGAAAGGTGAAAGAATCCCTTAAAAATTCGGCAGCCTAACGACGCCACTTAAACATTATTAAAATGAATTGATGTAACGCCCCGACCCTAGCTACCCAGAGTCGGTGCATTACTTCGCAACATTGGCATGATCACAAAATATCAAGTCTCGAAAGACCGATTAGTTTAGTATCCTTGGAAACACTAGATACATTCATAAATGTTACATTACAACATAAGGTGAAAAACTACAATAACAAAGTCTCCATAGTCCACACTCATATCCTCTTCTGACTATCCCTGTAGGTCATTCATAAAATACTTCTTCACATCCTGGAAAATATTAAAACATTGAAAGCGGTGAGCTCAGATGCTCAGTAAGGATAACAATATTGCATAAGCTTTCATAAATAAACATAAACATTTAAGGCAATGTATAACTAAAACAAAAGTCTTTTAAACTTGAACATCAACATAATATGGAAAAATTAAAATGAGATAATGCCATTTACTTCTTCACATGGATATTCTACTGGTCGAATAATCACATGCAATATCAATAACCACTTTCATAATGATGGAATGCATAATGCCAGACTATCATAACCACGTAGTCAAGGCCTCATGCCAAGACCACAAATAAGATTTTGTCAAGTCTTAGTGCCAAGACACTAGTTTGTCTCATGAGACCTACCGATGCATCGAGGAGCTATAGCAGGCTCCACCCGTCACTTATTAAGTCCAATGCATTCCTCATATGAATAGGTTTAAACATATCATAAACCATAACATAATCGTATCACATAAAACATGGATAAAGGAAACATAACATTTCCACATTTCAATCACAAGATATCAATACAACACATTGATATAATAAAAATTCTTTCAAAACCATTTTCAATACCAAAATAAAAGAAAGTTAAAACTTTGTATTTATTTTTCATTAAAAAAAATGCGATGGCTTGTAGAGGAATCCGAAACTCAAATAATGGTCACAGCGGCAGAGAAGTCGTTGTCGCCGCATATGTATGGAAAGAAAAACATTCCCTTTTTGTCATTTAGTAAAACACTTCATATAAAAAAGATTCCTTTTGAATAAATGTAAAAGTCAAAGGGGTTTATACACCGTATAAAAGAAAGTTGTGTATAAAACCAAATATTCCTCAATGAAAGGAGATTTAGACGAAGTCCCTAAAAAGATAATTTTTAAAATAAAATAGATCTATTATATGTATTAACTATAGTTACACATAAAGAAAGTAAAAATACAAAATATGACATAATAATATCATGACATAATTTGAAAGTAGGAGATTAACCCAAAGAATGGAAGTTGGGTTAGGAAGTTCCCTTACCTCATGTCCGACTTGACTCAACCGTTCTTTAACCTCCTGAATAATAAACTAGAGTTAATATATACCTTATTAAGAACCATTTTCAATTTAATTATCCTTTTTATATCACTTATTACAATGTTATGAACATTATGTAATTATTTAAGTTAATAACGGTCGTTTTGTCGATCTTTGGTACTTGAGTCAAAAATAAACTTCTTATAATTACAAGTTGTTCATGTGGTGAAATATCCATTATATCCAGAATTATATTCATGATATAGATATCATATATCTCATATATATTCAGTATATACATACATTTATAATATTCCATAACGTTTAGAGGTAAGAAATGAAATGCACCGTTCATGGAGACGGTAAGCCGTACGTACGCATGAACGCTACTTTCATTTCTATTTCGTATTTAATTAAATCATAATGATATAATGGTATATTATAATTCCATTATAATATCATATATAATATCATTTACTTCATCCTTTATACATCCCACATATGGCATTAACGATTCAAATCACTTTGAGGGGGCGGTAGTCCGCACTTCCTAAAATGAAATTATCGCGTTTACCCATAATGGAAATCATAAAGTATGCCATAAATGAGAAATACATAAGCATAAGGAAAACATAAACATATTATATATCATATATAAATATAGTGACATCTTAATGGCCACCTTTTAAGGTGTTATATGAGTGTTGAACAATCATCGTTTCGTGAGGCAAAAATTCGCCATCCACAGAAACAGTATGTTCTTTAACCATTAGATGTAGGTGTGTGTAAGTGTAGCTCGAATACTTCTTATAACAACATCCTAGTATATTTAGGACACTTTCTTTGTTACAAAATAAATGAATAAAAAGTGTTTAGGGGGTTGGAGAAGAAAAATAAAACAAAACAACATTAGAGAAGACATTACCTTAAAATCGGGTAACTCTTTTTGATTTGAGCCAAAGGATTCCTTGGGAAGCGTTCTGCCCAAAGTGAGGCTTCTAGGAGTAAGAGGGGGAAGTTGGGAGAGTATTTGGGCAGAGGTTGGCTGATACAAATGGATTGAAAGTGTTAATGAGGTGGTAGAGGTGGGGGCCTTTTATAAGTGGAGAGGAGGGGCACTCTTGGAAAGTAAAGAAAAGTCACTTTATTATAAAATGAGTTTCGGATTTTAGAGGTCCCACACTTATATAATTAGAGGCTAAGGTGATAAGGGTTCTAAATCTACTCATCCAATAGGTTTTTGACAAGTGTAAGCCTTGGATTTTACATTATCTCTTTATTTTATTTAAATCGTTAAATAATGAGGTCATCGCTGCATCATCATGATGTCATAAATAATTTAATTTATTTAATGTCTAAAAATTATAAAAAAACTACTATGATGTAGGAAATCTTTTTAGCTTTCCAATGACTATTTATAGTCAAAAATATGACTTGTATAACCCCATGTAAAAATTGTTTTAGTAAAACATTTTATGTTTGTGTCATTTTTTACTTTAACATTAAATAAAAGGTATTTATGTCATTTTCTAACTAAAGTGGCTCCATGGGGTCCCCAAGTTGACCCATGGATTGTATTGGTCGGCCATGGCACATCCAATGATGGTAGGACATGTGTCAAGCTCATCTCATATTATTAAAACATTATTTTTACCTTAAACTACACTAATTACCTCTAATCGCGATTAAGAACTTAAAAGTTACTATTCACCAAAAATTATTTTAATCTCATTGAACCACATTTTAATTTTTAATGACAACCATGTATGTCGGATTTTTGAAAAATCAAATCACAGAAGTGGTAATATTTCATTTAAACGAAAAATCAGTTATTTAACTACCACTTAGTGGTTTCACTATTCATCAAAAATTGAAGTTTTTCAGAACAATGCCAAAATTTCACCCTAAGCTATAATTGATATTCCGAATTCAAAAATGATGTCTATTTTACAAAATTCCAAACATATAATTTTCATTAATTAATTTTATAATTAATTCCCGCTGTCACAACAAATAGCGTGTTTTTAAGAAACAATTTATATCAAAATATTGGCAATTGTTTATGTCCAATTTCAATGTTAAATTAATTCTAATGACCACCATTAGATAAAATGGTAAAAATATATTCTAATTATACTTTAAAACCACTAAATATTATAATTTATCACTATAAATTATTTTGATTAAAAAAGTTGTTTTTAAATATTTTTCACTATTCATAAAAAATTAGAAGTTCTCAGAAAAATACCAAAAATTCAACATAGGCTAATTTTGATATTCCGAATCCAAAAATGAAGTCCATTTTGAAATATAAAATTTCTATAATTTTAAAAAGTGGTTATTACTATTCATAACGGCTACTTTGATTAGTCGCAGTGTTTTAGAACTCGAAGTTGCGTACAATGCAAGATATTGCATTATTGAATGAGAAGCGTATTGTGGAAGCTCGGGGTGTTACAATTGATGAGAGAAAGAGGGGGTATCTCATCATATGAATATAAAAATGGCAGTAAGATGAATATAAAAGAACATCATCCAACATAAGAACATGGAGCATAAAATAAATTACATAAAAGAGATTGCTTGAAAAGAAAGAGAGAGGTCTGATCCCTTACCTTAAATGTAACTCTTAAAACTCAAAGGTCGGGACATTGAGAGGCTTAAGGGAACCTTGGGAGGACTACTTGGGAGGTAAGAAGACCGGAATTTTTTTTAGGATGATTTTGGAGTCGAAAGGATGAGAGAATGGCTTGGTATTTATAAGGAAAGTGAGGGGACAAAGCATTAATGGCCAAGGGACACCTCATTGGTGGTTTTGGAAAAACCATGGGCTTGCCCATGGTATTTTCCCATGGTATTGGCAACTTAGGACACCTCATACAATAATTCACCCCTTTAGTCGACCATACATTAAAATATCTCATGACATCATCATGTCACAGTTATGATGTCATTTAACATACCGAAACCCTAAAACTGCATGTTTACTATTCACTAAAAATTCATCTTTCTCAGAAAAATCCCAAAATTTCACCTTAAAAAAATATCGATGCTCTGATTAAAAATATGAAATCCTTTTTATAAAAATAATTTTCTAAATATTTTTAATTTAATTTTTAAATAAAAACACTATTCACCGAGAATTCTTTTTTTTTTCCAGAAAAATCCCCAAAAATTATCATAATATAATATCGATGCTCAAAGTTCAAAAATAAAGTGCATTTTATAAAAATACTTTTCTAAATATTATTAATTTAATTTTTAATTAAAAAAACACTATTCACCCGAAAAAACTAATACATGACTAATAATTTATGAAACTGTTATTTACCCATTTTATTGAATCACATTACTTAATCAAGGTGTCTAAATTATATTAAAACTTTCTTTAAGTGAGATTGTTAATCCATTTGGTAACATTACTAATCCTAAGCATAAAATTACTATTCATAATTTACTATTCATTAAAAATTATGTTGATCTTATTAGACTGAAAATTCCTTACTGAACACTTTTGCAGAAGACTATTTTTTGAAAATCATTACACATCATTAATTATTTAAGGTTTACATAAATATTTTAAAATATCCCTTTTTTCAAAATTCATCAATAAAATGCATCCTAAAATTATCTTGACATTTGAAATTTCACAAACATCACTAAAGGAAGAAATCTCAATTTATTCATCCCAAAGGATTACACAAAGAAGCTACGGTTTCGTCACATAGCCCCTTATAACACCAGAATATGACCTAAGTGTAAGGTGTGCTATGGTGAGAGAATCTGAGGGAGGCTCAGATAACATTGCCCTAGTAGTAATCTCTACTAACTTGAACTTATCCCATAGGCGTTTCCGTTCAAGCTTGACATGCTGGAGTTCGGCTTGGGATTGGTCCAAAGCGAATCCCAAAGATGCCACCTCCTTCCCAAGCTCTGATAAGTGGGCTTCATAAGGTTCGAGTCTACCGGATGAAGCCATCGACTTCTCTTTCTGCATTAACCATTAACATCTCTATTAAATCATTAAGAGTAAGTTAATATATTATTCAAAAAGTTTGGGTCGTTACAACTTGGGTAGATCTCATAGTCTAACCTCTTTGGGAATCTCTCACAGTCCAATCCCCCTTGGTCAAACATTCATAGGCATTTCATATAGTCAACAACTCCATCCCAATAAAGAAAGGTATGTAAAACAAGGAAAGCCTAACAAAAATCCTAGAACAAGAATCTATAAACAATAAATCAAGGGAAACTCACCAATGGGGTGTCCCATAAACAAGGTATCTAACCTTACACATAAGCGACAACCCTTTATCAATCAAACAAACCATAGTAGGTATAAATAGGGTTTAATTTCAAAACAAGCAATACCCCAAATGCGGTTGTGTGGCACTTTTAGCATATATAATCCAAGACAAACAACAAAAGGCACAAAACCACCTAATTTGATGTCCTACGATCGATATACTTGAATGTCAGCCCTTGAATCAGCCTAGATCGGCATAGATCTATAAAATGGTGAAAAACGTTCAACCCTTGATAACTCAATCTAGATGAAGAATCAGAAATAAATTCATAAGAGGATTTGACAACTCACTGATGGAATTACAATGCACCTGACAATGTCTCAATCAGATCTCCGATAGAGAATCGAGGGTTTGGGTTTCATCCATTATTTCGGAGCGCTCCTGTACGAAATACGGGAAGAAGAAGATGGTTCTGGATGTGAGATGCAACCCCTTCCAATATATCAAATAAAAAGAAAACTACGCAACATTTTATTTAAAACTACATGTCATGTATTAGACTCAACTGACCCCCAACTTAAGCAGTCTTCCAAGTCACCACATGGCCATGTACTCGATCGGCCATTACATAGTCTAAACACAACTATACACGACAAGCTAGGTACATAACACATACTTAGAAAAATCTTATTTTCTTCCTTTTTACTCAAAACAACCCAAAACAAGATCTATACTTGAAAATAAGATCCGAGTTCTTATAAACTTCCTTACTTAAAGAAATTCATCCCAAAATTGACCTTCCAAGGGAGGTGAAGAAGAAAATGTGAATAACTCTAGCCACTGCGATCACACATCAACCTCCCTCTCCTAAGTCTCGTCCTACACTCTCCCATGTTGCTATAACACCTGTACTAGAGGAACAAACTGGCCATGGAGAACCTTCATGCTACAATACACAATCTAAATAGGGTGCTCCTCAAATGATACATCCACCTCAAATTCAACCTCCTCAGGTTGAAAAACATGAGACAAGTCTGAAGAGTAATGCTGTAGCTGAGAAATGTGAAAGAAGTCATGCATAACCTGGTACCTCTGGGGTAACTGAAACCAATAGAAAACCGGACCAACTCTCTCCAAAACCTCAAATAACCCAACATATCTCGGTGAAAGCTTCACCTATCTTCTAATCCTCTTGTGTCCTAACCTCGGTGTGACATGAAGGAAAAACTGATCTTCAACCTCAAACTCTAGAGGTTGTCTCCATCGATCAACATAATATTTCTACAAAGACTATGCAGTGGCCATCCTCTTTGGAATCAACTCCACCTGCTCAGTGGTATTATGGACAAGAAGAGGTCCCATCATAGCCGCCTATCCTACCTCCAACCAACATAGGGGTGATCGACATGGCCTACTATACAAAGTATCATAAGGTTCAATCTGAATCATTTCCTGAAAACTATTATTATAGAAAAACTCCACCAAGGGTATGTGTCTCTCCCAAGATCCCCTAAAATCTAGGATGCATGTTTTAAGAATGTCCTCCAAAACCTGAATCATGCGCTTGAACTGACCATTTTTCTAGGTATGGTAAGCTGTACTCAGAAGTACCTGTGTACCCAATACCCCATGTAGTCCCTACGAGACATGAGAAGTAAACCAAGAATACCTATCTAAAATGATAGATTGCAGAACCCTGTGAAAATGTACAATCTATCAGATGTACAACCTCCCAAGCTCATCAAGACTATAGGTATCCTTGATCAACAAGAAGTGTGCAACCTTCATGAGCCTGTCGATAACAACCCAAACCACATCATTACCTTAAGGAGACCTTAGTAAACTTATCATAAAATCCATTGTGACATCATTCCACTTCCACTCAGGAATGGGTAACTGCTATAATAGCCCTTCCGGTTACTGATGATCTGCCTTCACCTATTAACAGGTGGAACATCTCACAAAAAAACTGGCTACATCCCTTTTGATGCCTATCCACTAAGACCAATGATGTAGATCTCGATATATCTTGGTGAAACCAAGATGAAATGTCCATATAGAGGCATGAAAATCTCACAACAACTCTTAACGCATGTCTAATGATACCCATACATTCCCATGAAAATGAAAAACCTCATCCCCGTCTATGGTCTACCCAGGAGTAGGGTCCTCGCCTGACATTATCTCCCATAGGAATAGGCCTCCAGAATCTTATAGATACCTCATTCACACTCGATCTAGTAAATTAAAGGTAACAACTATAGAAGAAAGAAACATCTTCCCCTATTTTTCGTGCACCTCCAAATGCATCTTAGAGAACAGAGCCATAAGCTGTCACTCACTATTGGCCTCCCAAACTGCCTGTATCTGAGTCCTCCTACTCAATGCATCAGCCACTGCATTTTCTTTACCATGAATGTAGGTAATCTCAAAGTCAAAATACTTAAGGTACTCAAAACACCTTCGTTGTATCAAATTCAGATCACACTTATTAAAGATATACTTGAGGCTTTTATGGTCAGTGTATACCAAAAAATTCTCTCCCAAAAGATAATGTCTCCAATAATGCAAGGCATGCACAACTAAATATAACTTGAGATTTTGAGTTGGGTAATTACTCTCATGTGGTATCAACTGCCAAGACCCATACGTAATGAATCCTTCCCTCTATATAAGCACTGCTCGAATCCCGATACCTAATGCGTCACAGTAGACGATGTAACTCTTACCTAGTTTTGGAAAAATCAGTATCAGTACTGAAGTCAATCTCTTTTCAGCTCCTAAAAGGATGAATCATAGGAATTTGTCCATAAGTACTTTACAAACTTCTTATTCAGGCCCGTTAGTGGTGATAATAAACATGAAAAGTCTTGAATAAAGCATCTGTAGTAACCAACCAACCCCAAAAAACTATGTACCTCAAAGATGTTCTTCGACTGCTCCTAGGAAACTACTGCTCTCACCTTCTCTGGGTCTACTGATACTTCTGTCTTTAATATTACATGACCCAATAAATTAATCTGGTCCATCCAAAAGTGGCACTTTGAGATCTTAGCATATAACTGATGCTCTCTCAGTGTAATCAATACGATCTCAAGATGGATGGAATGGTCATGCTGAGTGCGAGTGTACACCAAGATATCGTCCATGAAGACTAACACAAAAGAATCCAAGTAAGGATGGAACACTCAGTTCATCAGTTCCATGAAAACTACCAACACGTTCGTGAGACTGAACGACATAACCAAATACTCATATAGACCATACCTGCTTTGAAAGGCTGTAATAGGTATATCTGATGGTCTAACACGCAACTGATGATAACCAAATCTCAAGTCAATCTTCATGAACACCCAAAATCCCTGAAGCTAATAAAAAAGATCATTAATACTTGGCAAGGTATATCGATTCTTGACCTTCAACTAGTTCAGATTCCGATAATCTACACAAAGTTAGAGGGCACCATTCACCTTTTTCTAAAAAAGGACAGGTGAACCTCAAGGAGAAGTACTGGGTCAGATGAAACCATTTTCCTGAAACTCCTCTAACTAATTCTTGAGCTCCTATAATTCCATTGTATCTATCCTACAACGAGGAATGGATATCGAAGCTTCTCCTGGCACAAGATCAATAGAGAAATCCACCTATCGCTTTGGAGGTAAACCTAAAAAGTCATATGAAAAGTCATATCTGAAATGATCTACCACTAGAGGATAGTCCATATGTGAAGTCCCCTGGTCATCTAGATATAAAATAGAAATATGTGATGTTATTCCTCCTAACCTAAGATGCTCGGGTTTAGCTCTTCTCACCTGGACATCCCATTCACCCTTATATAGAAAAGATCCGCCCTCTAGTGACATGAAACTCACCCTGCGGTGATAACAGTCAACAAAGGCCTGAAAGGAGACCAACCAGTCCATTACGAGAATGACATCAAATCCTATCATCTCTAATATATAGAGGTCCCATAAGAAGTGACACCCACCAATCTCAAAAGGGTACTCCTTGAACTAACATACACTAGTTATCCTAATCCCCAATGGAGTGTCTAGAATCATAAAATTATTAGAAGTAAAGATACAGAGCCCAAAGTTCTCTATAACGGCAACAAATATAAAACTATGGGAAGACCCTGTATCAAAAAGAGCATAAGATAAAACTGAAGCAACTAGAATTGTACCTCTAACCGTAGAGGGTCTAGGATCCTACTCCTGATGGGTTTGCTCCATCACAAAAGTTTGACCTGTACCGCAGTCCTACGACCCTGCCTAGCTACACTGAGCTAATCCAACCTACTATTGCTAAAAATATGTTGTCTGGCTACCATGGCCATGACCACATCCTTAGCCTGAATGACCCGACGAACTATATTTCTCTGACTAATGAGGAACTGATGGCCCTGCTCCTATACATGGAGTCATGAAAGATCCAATCTCACTAGCTGTTGGTGAGAACATCCTGAAAAAATGATGAATATGGACCATCTTTCCACAAGATCAGCACACAACTGGGTCCTTCAGGTAATGCGGTCTTATTTGCCCACTCTTTCTGCACTGGTAGCATACCACTCATCTACCTAAATAAACATCACATGAAATCTCCCTACGATTCTTCCTACTATCGGTCGAAGGAGTACTAGCCCTAGATACTGAACCACCCTGGATCACAGCTCCAAACTCCCTCAGATTAAGCTCGGTAATCAGCACCTGGTATACTATAGCTATCATCGAAGTCAACATGAAAACATTAATTTGTGATCAGATGTTGTATCTAAGACCATCCTCAAATCGCCTAGCTAAAGATAACTTGTCACCCCTAGAATAGGTGCGAAGTGCTGAAGCTCTGTAAAGTGATAAGAGTAATCCATCACTAAAATATCACACTTCTCCAAATGCATGAACTCCCAGGATTGATCGACCCTCAATGTCTCGGGGTAGGATTAATCATAGAAGGTCCTCTGAAACTCTTCCCAAACCATATCTTGATGTCATCCCGCCTGTGAAACAACATCCCACCATCTCTTGGAGGAACCAAATTACATGTAAGTTGTGAGATTTACCCTCCTCTAAGGAAGTGTCTCTAGGTGCTTGAAGATAGAAAGAATGGCCTATAACCATGACTCTGCAGCCTGTGGTCCTCTATACCCTAAAAAAGTGAGAGGATGCTACTGCCATAACACTCGTGTCAACTCTACCATAGTCAGGGCAGGATGTAGTGCTCCCTGAAAGGTCTGTATCATACTCATAAAGCCTTCTCAGAACTGTGCATCGACACATGTGTCTGGTATAACAACTGGTGCTAAGAAGGACACGGTGGGAGGATCTTCTGGTAGTCCTTGATCTACCATTTTCAGTGTATGATCATTGCCCTGTACCTGGCATACAACTAGAGGACTTCTTGGTGGCATGAATCTGAAAGGTCAAGCGCACACCCCAGTACAAGATTAATGGAACCACAAATCAGAAGTGCAAGAACAAAATAGGTGAAGGAAAACATTCAAGTTTTAGAAAAGAGGGTTACACGACATGTAAAATTACTACACTACGTGTTTCCTTACACCTTAACATGGGTGCATACCTCTGCCAACTTGGTCGTGTAACACCCCATACACACGTCATGTTCCTCTCAAGACACGATGTGTACATGAATGTTCCCTCATGACCAGGTACTTATAAACAAATAGAACTACATAGTTCTACTGGTGTAACACTACACGAAGTGCACACTATAGACATGACTTGTACAAAAAAAGTTCCATCCACCCATGTTGTTAGTCACACGACTGGATTCACGGTCGATTACAACATGGAATATACTCCCAGTACATGGTGTGTTCTACCAAAAGTTTACCAACCCTATGTCTCTTCTCACACAATCAGTCACACAGTCAACAACTACATGAAATTTACATATAGTACATGATGTTTACTTAAGAAAAGTCATTTCTTCCAGAACAGAAGAACATAAGGCATGTGTTCATAACATCACAAACCATGTTTTCTAGGTTTTCTAGACAATAAGCCTCTGAAACTTCTCCAAAACCCCCAAAAATATTTAATTTTAGCCAAGGCATGCCAAGTTACGATCTGTGAGAGCCCACACTCCCTATGAATCAAAGTTTAGAATCCTTATTCATATCATATCTTAACAGAATTCAACTAAATTTCAAACATGATCCACCAAATTCCAATCCAAGAGGTACCATAACACCTCAAGGACCAAATCTTGGAATCCATTCAAATGAAACATTACATTTACCAATACCCTATCAAAATAACATGTATTATTATCATGTCATCTATCACAACAACATACATATCTAGAACAACATCTATCATAACAACATTCAATCGGTTATGCAACCTACATGGCATGACAAGAATACATGACATGTGATCTCTAGAAAGTACCTATATGATGCCTGGGATGAAATACCCTAATCTCACCAGGTTAAAACAAAATAGAACCACAATGATATCAATACTAATAGCACAAAACAAGTGCGTCACCCAATAGTGAAATTGAATCAACTATAATCGTTCAAAATCCAAAAATTACAATTCAATTTGAGGTAACTTAGATTTTCCCTATACACGAGGTAGCTACTCCCGGGGAACAAATAATTACAAAACCCCATTTCCTTCCCATCCATTTCTAATGCATCTAAATAGTAAGACAAACCAAAAAGAACCTCCTTTGATACCACTTTGTAACGTCCCAGATTTGGGTACCACCCAAACATGCCCCGAACCTGGTTGGTCACATAACCTCAAGCACATTTCCCCAAACTCCAGAGGCTTCCAACAAGTAGTGAGGGATAAGGTAAGATATTGGGGAAACTATTCCCTCATTGGAAGAGTATACACAATGAAATCTAAATATAAAACAAAATAAGAAGCAGTAATACCACAAAAAGTAAACATCGGAAGACTGAAAGTAAATCAAACAGAAGCCACGATATATATATATATATATATATATATATGATTCATGGAATATGTATATTAGAAAACATCCAAACAAGTCACAATGCTGGAAAGAAATACAGAAACCAAAGTACAAACAAAATAAGTAAACTCTAGCAACATCGTAAGCCTCAGCTTGGTCCCATGTTCTCCAGCTCCAATGACAATCAAATACCTGATGAAGAAGGGTGCTTGACATTATCTATACCTGTAATAATATAATCTGTTTGGGTCCAAAATCATGACCCAAATAGGGCGTGAGATTAATCCTAGTAGGAAACCACCAAAATATCTGTACCTAACTATTAGTGAATATATATAGTAGGTAATATGAAGAAATAAAGCAATAAACTAGGAAGTAATCAAATGTAAACAATCTTACAGTTTTAAATTACATTCATTTAACATTTATTATTCATCTATTGAATCATTTAACCCCATGATTTAGCCTAAGATCTGTATCTCTCATGTAAGTAACAAAACAGGTGTCTCATAAGACCATCCAAACAATCAAGTAAGACTGAATTCAAGCTTGTGCTTTGGCTTGGAAAACGCTTCAAAATCATTAAATTATTCATAAATTACCCCTTTGGGAAAGTTCTTGTAATATAATCCCTTTGGTCTAACATAACATCGATTCATTAAATAAATACCTTCTAGAAAGCTATCATGGTCTATCCCCTAGGTCCAACATACCATCAATCATTTATAAATGACCACCTGGAAAATATCTCACAATCTAAACCCTTGGGTCAAACATTCATTTAATAAAATATAAATAACCACCTGGGCATATCTTATGGTCTAAAACCTTTGGTCAACATTGAATCAATTATAAATGACCACCTGGGTAGCTGTCACAGTCTAACCCCTTTGGGATGCTCTCATAGTCTAATCCCCTTTGTTCAAACATTCACAATCATTTCATATACTCAATAACTCCATCCTAACAAATCCCGACATGGAAAACAAGGAAAGAATAATAGGAATCTTAGACCAAATGTCCATAAATAATAAATCAAGGGAAACACACCCATGGGGTGTCCTATAAACAAGGTATCTAACCTTATGCATAAGAAACAACCCTTTATCAATCAAACAAACCATAGTAGGAAATAAACAGGGTTTAATTCCAAAACAAGAAATACCCCAAACATGGGTATGCGACACTTTTATCATATATAATCCAAGACAAACAAAAAAAGTCACAAACCACCTACTTCGATGTCGTATGATCGATATACTTGAACGTCATCCCTTGAATCATCCTAGATCAGTGTAGATATAAAAAACAGTGAAAAAAGTTCAACAATTGATAACTCAATCAATAGAAAGAATATGGAAGAAAGGCCCAAGAGGATTTGAGAACTCACCAGTGGGATTCCAATGCACCCAACAATGTCTCAATTAGATCTTGGATGGATAATCGGGGGTTCGGGTTTCATCATTTGTTTCAGATCACTCCTATACGAAATACGAGAATAAGAAGATGGTTCTAGACATGAGACGTGACCCCCTTATGATATATCAAATAAAAATAAAAATACATGTCATGTTATTTAAAACTACACGCCATGTATTAGCCTCAAACATCCCCTAACTTAAGCAGTCTGCCAAGTCACCACACAACCATGTACTCAGCCATTACACGGTCTAAACATAGCTATACACGGCAAGCTAGGCACATGACATGTACTCATAAGTACACGATGTGTACTTAGAAAAATCCTATTTTATTCCTTTTTCCTCAAAACAACCTAAAAACAAGATCCATACCTAAAAATAAGATCCGGGTTCTTACAACCACACCCCTTGAGTTGTCCATGTGAAATCCATTTGAACTTGGGATCATGGGAGCAAATTGCACTAAATTTCAGTGGGGGAAGAAGGTGCTTATATTATTATAAATTTATTTCCCATTTCCCATTTTAAAGGATTAAACTCATTCTTAATTTAGATAGTATTTTTTATTACTTTCTGAATTTCAATTTTAATTAAATTTTTTCCATATATATGTTGTATTGTTCTTTTATCCCCCCTTTCTTTGTGTTTCTACCATTGTGAATTTATGGTGATTCTCAAGATCTCATCCATGATGAAAGTCTAACCCGAGGATCAACTATTGGATGAAATATAGTGAACCAAAGTCAATACACCTATCTTGGTTTCTTTCTATTTTATTCTAGGGTCTTCATAAGAGTGAGGGGATGAGGAGATGATTGTACCTCATGCTTTAATCTTCCCCAATTCCTTTCACATTTATAAAATCACTTCCTCTCATTCTATTCAAATCATTAATGTACAATGGGATCCGTGGTTTGAGCAGTGGATAGACTCATGGTTGTGGCCTATTTTAGAGAATGATGGGCTTACCAACTTGTGACACTTCATGAGTGTGAAGTGTCATTCACATCATTGATGTGGTGAGGTTGTGTGTAACCAGTTAGAATACACATAGATTAGGTTGGATATTCAAAGATATGAGACAATGAAAGATCACTATGGTTTAATCTAGGGGTGTCTTCTTTCTCACATTCATTATGTATTGAATTTTCATTTACTTTCTTGTTTCATGTATTAAATCCCCATTCTTTGTCTTGATTTAAATAATATAAAACCAGAGAAACACAATCATAAGTGCCAGGATAATGAGTCTCCGGGCCCAAGTCCTTGACAGAAGACCCATGATAGCCATTGTGTAGTATTTTAGGTTTTAAATTTTATTTAATGAGAGCCCCATGATAAGATTTTTCTCATCAACTTGGGGTCGTTTTTAGTGAATTTGGTAGATTTTTCACCATTTTAGCACATTTTCAATTAGTATTTTCATTTAATTTATTTTTATTTGTTTTTTATTTTCTTTTTTCTTTCATACCCTTATATTCTAGGATAAATCACATAGGATAACCATTATTTAATAATGTATGACTAATTATATTCCCAATTTAATGAGATTGATGGAATCCCATATCTGAGCTTATTTGAAATTGATTAATTTCTCTTCCCGTAGGAGCTCAAGGAAAAATATTATCAAGGACCACAACAGGAGAAACCTTTAGTATATACTAATGGGTGGGGGATGGAAGATGATACCACCATGAAGAAAATAAACATAAAAAACATATTCTCCCACACCACCCTAGTGAAGAAGAACAAAAAATACATGAGATTCAAATCTACAACACCAACTCTTTTTTGTTGGACCAAAATTTGAAATAGAAACAAGGTGAGTTAGGATAATTGAAGGATATGATGGCCATGATATCCACCACCCTCCAAATAATTATAGAGTAAGGACAACAACAACATAAAGAATAAAATCAGGAGGTGCTAAAAGAAGATGAAATTGAGGTGAATCCCTTGATAATCTCAATATTTAATGTGGAAGAAATAATTGAATAACCTTTTATCCCTCACATTTTTGAGTACCTTCCTAAGGAACTTATGGAAGTACACATGATACTAGCTGAAAATTTTGAGGGGGATAACCAAACCTCGAACTCTTTTGTTTTTAATTTTTCTCAAATTTATTTGAAAATTGACCCCTTTAATTTGAAAATATAGATTCAACATTAATGGAGTTTTCTTAAGAGGAAAAAAAGAAAAAGAGATGTTGGGATTTAAAGGGAAGTTGATAAATCCACTGCCCTTACATGAAGAACTCAGTCCAAAGGCCTTTATTCAAGACCAAAAGCACATGGTTAAGATACTAAAAGGATTAAACCTTCCTATATATTCAATTTCTTTTGACTTTATATTTTTTAAACTATAATATAATATCATTTAATTTTTTTTAGTTTTTTCTAAGTATAATTCATCCATAGACAGTGAAAAGAAACTTTAGGCAACCACCATAGAAGAAAATATGGAATTGAGATTTGGACAAGAGGATACCCAACATGAATAATAAGAGTTAGATAAATATTAATTAATAAATATTCTCCAATTATATCTAGAACAATTCAAATATGAGGACATACGAGTGGATGGAAAAGCTATAAGGAAAGTAAATACTAGCCATTTTGAAGAACAGTTGATGAAAACAGCCCTAGATGACGAATAAAATCCCACCTAAGAAGTGTTAAAACATAAAGATGAAGCATGGAGACTATGGAGAAGTCATTACCTCCTCAACATCACTATGAACAACAATTAAAAGTGGATAAAACTGCTAATAGGGATGCCCCTTTTCTTATTTTCAAACCCACTTTTCATTTTTTTATCTTCTAAAGGAGGGAATGATTCACTTTATTCATGGGGTACTCCAAGACCATTTCCTAATCATGGAAAATTGGAAATAATAAAATGCGGTGGATTATATTAAATAAGCCAAACCCACATTATGATTGGGGTTAATAATAATAATTTCCCACTAGGAGAAGTAAAATACCTAATACCAACTTGAGGGCGAAACAAAGATTTATTTATTTTATAAATTTTTCAATAAAATTTATTATGTTTAATTATATTCTCTATAGGTTTCCTAAAGTGGAAAATATTTTAGCGGATATCTCAAAAATGTCTAAAAATCACCTTGGGGAGAGCTTAACTAAACCTGCTATAATAATAAAAACAAGCTGGTTTCTATCCTTTCACACTTTTAATCATTGAAATATTTATGCATTTTACTGAACTTAAATAGCTAAGTTTTAAATATATGCAAGGGAGGCTTCAAACCAATTTAGTAACATTATAACACATGTTTAGGACATTTTTAGAATCTTTTTTAGGATATTTATTTAGGAATATATAAATAAATAATGTAGAATATTTTTTTTATATTTTTAGTGTGTTTTTAGGTTAGGAAAATTTATCTTTTGTTGTCATGATTAGTGATGAATACATTATAGTTTTTAGGATTTAAGTAATTTCAAAATTATTGGATATTCATAATTGATGAGTGAGTTTTCTACTGTTTTCATAAAAATATTATTTTAGAACTAGGAAAAGGAATATCATAAAAAATATTAAGTGGAATCAAAATAATAACATGAGGAAAGTAGATTTTTGAATTTAAACCTAGGTAATGTAAAAATTGTAAAAAATAATACCTCTGGGAGTAAACTCAAAAGATAGTCATATAAGTCCTTTAAAACTGGAGTAAAATGATTAATTAGGATCCCACAATGAATATTTGAGATAGTTAAGCATTGAGTGTATAATTAATACATGCCATTGTACATATAATAAGTTATTTGCACAACACATGGCTCAAAAAATTCAATAAGTGCCTAATTATAAAAAATAAATGGATTTTGGTGAGGGGAATATTGAAATAAAATGAAGGAGGAAATTAACTTATAAGAATATAATTTGAGTTGTATCAAGGAAGTAAAAAATAGAATTTGAGAATAAAGAAGCTAATGAGAGGGTGATAATTGAATATTCCCCTTGTTAAAGTTTTAATTACACTAAAATATGGGTTTCTTCACTCTTAGAAATGGAAATTTGACTTGGATTAAAGTAAGGTGGTTGGATTAATTTATAGAGGAGGCATTACATATTCAATAATGGATGAATTTTTTTCTTCCCAATTTTTTGGTATGTGTGTTTAAACCTAAGATAGACAAATATTTTAATAGGTTGAACTCTTTATATTGCTCTAGAGTACAATAATATAAGTGTGGGGGAGCGATGAGAGACAATATTTTACATCTTTTTAGCTTATTTTCATTGAAAATTAACCTTAATTGATCTAAAATCCTATACAATTAATATTTTTTTTACAATTTAATGAATTTAGATTTTAATAGTTTAAATATCTTAATCTATGATTTTAAGTTGTTTATTTCATTTTGGAATTAAATGGGAATCCATACATTGATTTTGTGAATCATGGTTATTTAATATTTAAAGGATTTTATTATGATTTTTGTTGTTTAATTAATTTTTATTTTAATTTAGAAAAATCTTATAATTATTTGACTGAATTTCATGGGGTTCCGTTTTGAATATGGGGAAAATGAAAAAGGGTTTCATCATATGACTTTAACTAGTTGAGTGTACGACTCTACAACATAGTGCATGAATTCCACCATATCGTAAGAATTTTCTACCATTATATGAATTTTATAGTCTTATTGTATGACTTTGGCTGAGCTCCAGACTTTAGGCAGGATCATATGTCTTTCCATTAACTAGTGTGTACAAATTTATTAATTAGCGCCTACATAAAGGTCACATTCAACTCATTTAAGGGTAACCTCAGTGTTTGTAATGACCCAATATTTTAATATATATTATCATTAAATATATTTTTAATATAATGATTCAAATGAAAATCCCAACCAAATCATAAAAACTTGATATATATATATTTTGAAAATTAAATGTGACCATTAAAACTTAGTTGTTAAATTAGATGGTATAAATTGAAGTAACTATATCAAAATCAATAAAGAAAATAAGAATAAATGGAATCCATAAGCGCACTCCATACTTAATAATAAAATATATTTGATCTTGATAATGAGGTTACTTCACTAGGGTTTTCTCTATACTAATCCCAAGACGAACTCAAACAATCACAGTTTGAGTAGAATTGTATGCGAGATAAATTTAAGCTTGTGGAAATTGCCACAAGATCTATGCTAGTAGAATCACCAACCTCGACTACAATAAGAGATTATCCAATACTTAGGTCTTATAAATATATCATAAGGGTTTATGTAATTATAAATTAATATTATATCAAATTGTAATAAAATATTTATAGATATAACATAAATTAATATACTTTTTCAAAAGTCATTTTTTCCAAATTAACTTTGCATTTAAATGTATTTTTCAAAAATTGAAATTTTATTTCAAGGAAATTAGTTTATTTTTATTTAATAATAATAATATATATTAAAACTATATGATTTAATAATTTATAGGAAAAAATTATTAATATACCTAAAGTTTTTTTCTATAAAAATAGTATTCGTAACATTTTATGGTTTTTAAAAAGTTAAATTTATCAATTTTAGAATGTGAATTTGAAAAAAGTATTATAATTTTTGTATATTTCAAGGTAATATCACATTATATTTAATTTTTTTGATTTTTCTAAAATAATTTATTTTTAGGAGAAACAGTGAAAAATATAGTTTTTTCCAAAAATGGTGACTTTTTACTACTTTATCAGTATATGTGCAAGGAAAAAAAGTTTATAAAATATTTTAATTGATAAAATATTTTTTTAACAGAATAATTTTGAAATAAAAAATATCATTTT
Organism: Viscum album; assembly: GCA_963277665.1. Taxonomy (NCBI): domain Eukaryota; kingdom Viridiplantae; phylum Streptophyta; class Magnoliopsida; order Santalales; family Viscaceae; genus Viscum; species Viscum album. The sequence continues at coordinate 534,080,601 of OY728146.1, forward strand.
GAACTTATAAATTTTATTTTTAATATTTTTTTACACAACATTTTATTAGAATTTAAAATTTATTTTCGTTTTTTTTCTTTTAATTAAATATTTTCATGGTGAAATTCGGTTTTGGATTGATTTTAAAGTCACATAACTTTAATTATATTTATAATAAATAAATTTATGTAATTAAAATCAGTAATAATGATAATTTTATCTTATTTATACATTTAAAGATGAAAAATTTAGTTTCTCTAAAAACTGTTTTTACGTGATTAAGTGTGTTGATTTTGAAATTATATTTTCAAAAATTTAGAAATTTAAAAAGATAATTTTTTTTTAAATTTAAAATTATAAGGTTCAAATTAGGTAATGAGTTCAATTTTAATTTTATTTATCAAAATTAATTACTAAGTTTAAAAAATAGTTACCCCGATGAAAAGTAAAAATAGTAAAAAAGTATTTTACTATGGGGAAATGGAAAAAAATGTTAGAAAAATGTTTTAAAAAAGATGTTTGAGATTATTTTCAACTTTATCTTGTCCCAAAATCCAATTTTGTAAACTTTTGATCCATTAAACCTTGAATAGCGTGATGAAATTATTAAAAAATGATAAATGTTTCCAAAAGTTCTCTTTTCTTCTCTTATAAAAGGATACCACTTCCACCATTAAAAGTTATAACTATTCTTCAAATTACTCCTTGAAAATATTCCCTTTTATTCTCCCTATAATCCTCTCCCAAAAACATAATTCCCCAGTCACTCGTAGTTAACCTAATCCCTTAAATTTCAAGGGAACTTCTAAAGAAAAAAATCAACTCTCCAATGAGGTTAGAGTGTGATCAACTAAGCAAGGAAATAAGTTAAGAGTTTTTATTTCAAACTCATATCTTTGACAAATAATTATGTTATAAACCATGTTTTTATCTCAATGGTGTAAATACTTCCACTTTTTCATATTTATATCATGATTATTTTCTTTTCATGATATTAAATGTTCTATTTAAAGTTCTACCTCTCATGGGGTTTTGATTCAAAAATTACTAAATTCGTAAGGGGTTTTCATGAATAAATTCTCTTATTTGAGTCATAGTCACTCATATTTGTATATTATATTTCAAAATTGATATATTCTAACCTTTTATGAATATTTTTTTTTATTTTTACCTTATTTTCTCGAGAAATCATATTTCACACCAAAATTTTCTCCCTTGATGATTTTAATGTTTTGTTGAAATGATTTTTTTTAAGAATAATTACCATTAATTTAATGTATTTTTATTCCATGTACATATTTTTACATCCCACCAATGACCTCCTTTCCCTAGTGGAATCTCAAATTGATTTTATCTATAATTATCCCTTTATTTACCTTATTTCATTTTAGATAAAAGTTTTCTTTATCCTTTTTAATGATGTGGGTTTTCAACATGGTTATTTTAAAATATTAAATAGGTTTTTAATCCTTTTAAAATAAAAGTTTTATTATGAACTTCATATTCTCTTTTTATAACCTTTATGTTTTTTTCAAGGTTCCATTATTAAATATTATTTTTAAAAGTAAAAATTTTCAAAGTATTTTCACTTCCCTTTTTGAAAACTTTATGTCTTTATTGAGTCTCTTTTATTAAATATTATTTTAAAAGTATAAATTTTAAAAGTAACTGAACTACCAAGTTTGAGGTGGAGTATCACATGACCTCATACACACCTCCCCATATGCAAGAGGCTACCGAATAGAAGTGAGGGATTGAGTTCGATAGTGGGGAAGTTATACCCTCCATATTGTGTCATAGGATCAATAATAAATAATAACTAACATAAAAAATCATCAAAGTAAACATGAAGAATAAATGAATAAATAATATACATTATAATTAAATAAAAGCATCTCTCAAAATTGGAAAGACTATCTAGGTTAAATAAAGAAGATAAATAAATAATAAACTGTAAGTTCCGCCATCCATCGAAGACCATCACCAGCTCTACACTCATCAACTCAAAAATCTGTCATAGAGACCTTTCCCTTCACCAGATCCCTTAAGAAATCTACAAGCGCACTAAAATTATTGAGTAGGGTGTGATTACAAGACTCAGTAGGGCACCACCAATGCATCCTTAACATGATTTTCTCAAGTGTATGAGTGTATTCCATAATAATAATAAATGTGTAACAAGCATAGTAACACATAATTTGAAATCGAGTGGTTATGCACTAACCAAGCTGCCATAAACCCTCGACCGAACTTTATTTGACTCTATTATAGAAGGATAATCAAGGTGTTCTAAAAATCAAGGACTATACATGAGGCTCATAAATCATGCTACTCAGCATCGTGTGATCGTGTAACTTGGCTTACCCTATGCATCAAGTAATTCATGTTCTCGACATTCTCTAGGAATCGTGAGATACTAGAAATTCACTAAGCATCAAGAACATACCCCTTGAAATCATCTAGGCATCAATTGCATCATAAGACATCCACGAGGCATCGTCGTATCCCTACCCTATGCATAGGTCCCTTTCTACCATCATCGCAAGTCATGTGCACTCCCCCTCTAAGGTGTAAACATGTTAGGATAATCTACCTACCTTGGGTTCCAAGAAAAATAAGACAAAATTACACATAGAATGGTGGGGACATGAGAAAGCATATCATATCATCATAAGTAAGGTAGAAAAGCAATGTATGTTATCAATATCAAACATGAATAAAAAGCTACAAATTACTCATGGAAAGAAGTGTCGTATAAGGTTCTTAGGGGAACACACACACCCACATGAAATCATAATCTAGCATGGTCATCAAATATTTTTATGCATAAATCATATTAATTCAACAGGTGTAACAAATCCCAAAAAGGTAAGGAAATTTATATCTCAAAAGTCATCGATGTTAAGGCAAGGATAAACCACCCTCTGTGGTTCAATAGCTAGAGTGGAAACCTCAACAATCAATAACCCCTCTTCATGAAACATTGACACTTTAAATCTTGAGGTTCACTAAGGGTCCATAAAACTAAAACCAACTATTTTATTTTAAAAAGAAATAAAATATCACATGTGATGATATTTTCTCTCTTCTAGATAATTTATGAATTATCATTAAATATCACATGTGATGATATTTTCTCTATCCTAAGTAATTTCCAAATTATTGTTTAGGTCAATGCACAAACTCATATTATTCACCTCAATAATAATTATCTTTTGATAATTTATCATAAATCATCCTTTTATAATTATTTTTTTGATAATTTATCATAAATAATCATTTTAAAATTATTTTTTGATAATTTATTATAAAATGTCCTTTTATAATAATCTATTGATAATTTCTCATAAATTATCTTTTTATAATTATATTTTAATAATTTATCATAAATTATCCTTTTATAATTATCTTTTGATAATTTCTCATAAATTGTCCTTTTATAATTATCTTTTGATAATTTATTATAAATTATCCTTTTATAATTATCTTTTGATAATTTATCATAAATTATCCATTTATAATTATCTTTTGATAATTTATCATAAATTATCCATTTATAATTATCTTTTGATAATTTCTCATAAATTATCATTTTTAATTATCTTTTGATAATTTATCATAAATTATCCTTTTATAATTATCTTATGATAATTTCTCATAAATCACCCTTTTATAATTATCTTCTGATAATTTCTCATAGATTATCCATTTATAATTATCTTTTGATAATTTCTCATAAATTATCCTTTTATAAATATCTTTTTATAATTTATCATAATTTATCTTTTTATAAATATTTTTTGATAATTTATCATAAATTATCCTTTTACAATTATATTTTGATAATTCCTCATAAATTATCCTTTTATAATTATCTCTTGATAATTTATCATAAATTACTCATGATAATTTAGTTTAATCATCGTTTGATAATTTCACAAAAATTATCTTTTGATAATTTTTATATAAACTACCCTTATTAATTTAATGTGATTACCATTTGATGCTTCTTTATATTTATCATTTGTAATTTATTAGAAATTATCTATTGATAATTATTATATGATAATATTTTTCAATCATCCTTTAGTAACTGTATAATATTATCTTTGATAATCTCGCACAATCATCCTTTGATAATTTGTTGTAATTAACATTTGATAATTCTTGAGAATTATATTTTGTTAGAATTGCACATTTTTCATTTGATAATTTCCCTCAATTATCTTTATTTAAAATTTCACAATTATCGTTTGATAATTTTTCACAATTATCATTGTTTAAAATTTCACAATTATGATAATTTTCCACAATTTTCTTTGTTAAAATTGTGCAATTACCTTTGATAATTTTTATAAATGATCCTTTGATAATTCGTTGGAATCATCCCTTGATAATTATGGGTTTATCATATTTTATTTAAATCAACCATTTTTCCCATAATTTAGAATTAAGGAATATATGGAATAAATAATAAAAAAAATAAGAAACTCACCTTACGCACCATGAACCATGCATAAGGAGTTTGTTGTACTGGAAGATAAGATCCAATATGATCGTTGGAGGTTCTCCAATCAGGTGAAAAAGAGTTTTGGGATCACTTGTACTCATTGGGGTCAACCAAAAATAATGTTGAAATGATTCATCTATTTGGAAACCCAAAATAATAGCCTTTAAAACCCATATTTAAAACATCCAATTTAATTCTTAATTCAACCAAAAATTGATGGCAGGGGGTTTTAATTCACCTCATTAATGCGTTAAAAGATGAAGTGGGTAAAAATAGTTTAAAACTAAAGCTTTTGGAAATTCAAGGTGTCATCAATGGTGGTTGTGCATTTGGGAAGAAGAGCTATTGTAAATTTTTTTTTTTATTTAATTAAAATCATAATAATAATTAAATAAATATTAAAAATTTATCATCACGTGTGATGTGACAAAACGCCTGATGCACACAAATGTTATGCCCCACTTAGGGTAAACCCCACATTTTTGACCTAACAGTGGCCTAATATTTCTCATACAATTCACCATTTTAGAGATATTCAATTATTTAAAAAAAAATATAATAAAAACATTAAATAAGTTATTATTGCATGCGATCTAACCAAGAATCTGATGCGTACAAATTCTATGTCACACCTAGAGTAAATCCCTCATCCCACACCTAATGGTGGTCTCAAATTTATCATATAACGCACCATTTGGGAGATATTCAATAATTTTGGATAAAATATCATGCTCATAAAATAATATATTTAATATTTTTATTCTTTTTTCACTGAGCCTCTATGGGCCTTGTAATCCCGCACTAACTCAATGCCCAAATCCAAAAATATTCTATAGAATATTCCAAGGTGTTAATTGGGATTTTACCCTTACTCAAAGATTTTAAATCATTAATTAAGTTGCTTTTATATAAAAAATATATTTTCACATAAAAATGATAAATTATTATCAACGAGGCCTTTTATTCTCTTTAAAAATTTAGGATATTACAATTACCCCTATAATGACTTCTCTTCCCTCAGAAGTATCTCTAGAAGACTTTCTCAAACAACTCGGGCCACTAAGCTCAAAAATCAGACTCATTCCCCCACTTCTCTTCCGGGATCTATCCATGATACCACTGAATTTGGACTAGTGGCATCATTTTCCCTCAAAGGAATTTCTTACTCTGATATATAATTTGCATTGGATTCTCCTCATAAGATTCATTAGGTTCCAACTCAATGTCCTCATAATCTTAATGTGTGCAGGATCAATCATGTATTTCTGAAGCTGAGAAATGTGGAACACATCATGCATACCTCAATAACACAAAGGAATGTACAAATGGTACGCCACTATCCCAACTCTTTTGATGATCTCAAGGGGTCCCACAAAACTTGGTGCTAGCTTACTCTGCTTCATCAAACATCTATACCCTAAAATAGGTTTCACTTTTAAGAAAACCTAATCTCCCACAGTGAAATTGATGTGTCTTCTCTTATGGTCAAAATAATATATTTGTATTCTATGAGCAATGATCAATATCTTCTAAATAACATGCACTCTCTTAGAGGTATCTCAAACCAAAATAGGGCAAACAACCGCTACCTCACCCGCCTCAGGCCAACAGAGCAGTGAACGACACAGCCTTCCATAAAGAGCCTCATAAGGTTCCATATGAATCAAAACCTAGTAATTTTTATTATATACAAACTAAATCAAGACTAGATGATCATCCCATGATCCACCTAAGTCTATCATGTAAGCTCGAAGCATATCCTCCAATATGTGTATAGTCTTCTTGGACTGTCCGTCGAATTGAGAATGGAATGCTGTGCTCAATCTCACCTGAGTCCCTAGGTATTTATACATGCCCTACCAAAAGTACGATGTAATATGCACATATTCATCTAAAACAATTCTAAAGGAAACTATATACAGGTGTATAATCTCTCAAAAATAGAGCTTTCCCAGATCCTACACTAAGTGAATCTCTCTAATTGGTAATAATTGAGTAGAATTTGTTAGCTGTTTGAAAATCAACCAGACCACGTCACGAATCCTTAGGGTCCTAGGTAACCCCATCAAAAAATCCATAATGACTTCCTCCCACTTCCACATAGGTATTTATAGTGGATTCAATAACCAACTAGGACGCCAGCGCTCAACCTTCACCCTCTGATAGGTAAGGCATTGAGAGACAAAACAAGCAATGTCTCCATCATCCCTATCCACTAAAACTACTGCCTAAAGTCATGACACATCTTGGTCACAATAGGATTTAATACTCATCTTGAGGTATGGTAATACCTCATCAACTTCCCTCTAATAGAAGCATGTACTACTACTTTCCCATGTACCATGATCACATCATCATTTTCCATCAACCATCTAGGTATCAGGTCACCTCTAGATAACTGTTCCCTCATCACAACACACTCTGGGTTTGAATCCTGACCATTTTTCACCCAATCCACAAGTGAGGATGTGATCACTAAAGGGAGAAAAGGTCATATAACCATGGTCCTCTGAGACATCCATCCTCGAATCACCTAATAATCTCATCAAACTCCACTTATCCTCCAAGGACCTCTAACCAAGATCCTACTCAACCCATGTCTTATGACTAAGAGCATCCATAATGACATTAACCTTCCATGGTGTATAAACCATCTTAAATTCAAACATCAATAGATACTAAACCCAGTGCCTTTGTCTTAGGTTCATGTCCCCATGTTTGAAGATATAGTGAAGTCTCTTATGTTCTGTGTAAATAATAAATATCTCATCGAAGAGATAGTGTCTCCAACATTTTAGAGGCCGGAACATAGATTCCAGCTCCAAGTCATGTGTAGGGTAGTTCCCCTCAAGGGGTTGTAGCTGATGAGACCCATAAGCTAATACCTACTATCTTTTCATAATAAATGCTCCCAAAACAATTCCTGAAGCATCATAGTACACTATATAACCAATCCCAGGATCAGGGAGTTTCAGTACTATAGTTGTCTTTAACCTTTTATTTAGCTCAAGGAAGGCCTCTTTACACTGGTTTTACTACTAGAACTTCACTCCCTTCTTTGTTAGCACTGTCATGGGCACTAATAGTTAGGAGGAGTCCTGGATAAATCATCAATAATATACTACTAAAACCATAAATCTCCTAATTTGAAACAAGTTATAGGGACATGTCTAGGACATGACTTCCTCAACTTTATCTGGGTCTACTGATATACCAGTCTTAGACACCATAGGTCCTAGGAACTACACCTCTCAAACATAGAAGTCACACTTTGACAGCTTGGCGTAAATCCTATGTGATCGAATCATACTTATGACTATCTCTAGGTTCCAAGCATGTTGCTCTGGTGTTAGTGAGTAGATGATGATTTAATATATGAACACTATGATGAATGAGTCTAAGTATGGATGAAATATCTTGTTCATGAGGTCCATGAAAACTTCCAGCATGTTTTTTTATCCTAAATGACATTACCAAGTACTCACACATACCATACCTGCTCCAAAATTCCATCTTTGGAATATACTCTCCAACTTGAAACTGATAATAGCCTGATCAAAGATCAATCATGGAGAACCACTGAGATCCTTATAAATTATCAAAAAGATCATTGATCCTAGGAAAAATATATCAGTTCTTCACCATCACTTGGTTTAGCTTCCAGTAATCAATGCATAACTAAAGACGAATGTATGCATTCTTAGAGAAAAACACAGGTGAATCCCATGGTGAATTACTTGGCCTTATGAATTCCTTCCTCCCCAAGTAATCTAGCTGAAACTTGAGATCCTTTAACTCTATTGGCACCATACAATATAGGGGCCTCAAAAAGGGATGAACATTTTGTATGATCTCAATCTCAGCTTAACTTTTCAATAATTCAGAGTCTCTACTAATTTAAAGATTCTCTAAACAAATTTAACCCATTATTTATCATCTTGAGGGCCTTTGATGCTATGGAAGGATGAATAATTCTAGAGTTGAAAATCATGGAATATTCGACCATAGTTTTGAAATAATATTCCTAAGACATGCATTAAGTGAAATAATTATAGTTTAAGTGGCCTTGATACCTAAACCATAGAGCAGGTATGTGAGAAATCTCAAATGCATTCTCCTACATGTACAATGGTAATGCTAAAACCTCATACCTTGTGAAAGTATTCCAAACTGCTTTCCATGTAGTCCCATAAGACTACATCGAGGTGAAATATTCTATAATATGAAGTACCACACTTCATAAAATAAATATAGTTGTTAGGATAAACCCTAATAAATCTAAATGACCACACAAGGTTTCTCTTAACTAGTCTATGAGATCACACAAGGTTATCCTAAGAGTCTACCATTAACCCAAGGTATACCCCTCTTAGTACTAACCCCGGTCTTCATCTCTGCATATTAGTCACAATCATCATACATATACTAACACAAAAACATCCTTAGCTCAACTAATTAATGCGAATAAAGATATATCACAATAGTATGCAACAAAAATATATCACACAAATAGAAACTATCCCGAACAGATAGCACTAAAGTGCCTAAGAGAAGTTTTACCATTGGGGGGGGGGTTGAATTAATGGTGATTTTTAAAATTTTTATTTCTTTTGAAATTAACCTATTTTGACTTGTTAGGATCTGATCCACTCTTATGATAACTTAGCCTCTCATGAATGCAGTAAAAATAAACAGCACATGAACACAATATTTTTACAAGGTTCAGTCTCAAAATGATCCTACTCCTTGCTATGATTGGTTAGAATCTTTAATCATAGATTATATAAAGTAATCATAAGTGGTTACAACATACATTTCTTCACTATCATAGAGTCCCTTTATACTTTCTAGAGTCCCACTAGAACAACAGTTTCACACTTTCAATTACAAAAATAATTACACATAAACATAAGAAAGACCACTTTTGAATGATGATTGGTTCTAAAATAACTAATGAATATCTTTCCTTTGAGACTTTAATATAAATAAAATATCATATGATCATATTTCTAAGAATAGAACTGAAAAAGTTCTTCCTCAAAAATTTTACTCTTGACTTCTTAAATATATGCCACTCTTATAGTATGCCAATTTATCTTTATGTGCATTAAATTATTATCATATAACATATGTATAATTCAAAGAACTGTCTGTACAAAAATATAATATTTCACGATCTAATGTTCGCACTCACATATACTACCGTATACTGACTGAAAAAGATTTTATTGCTTTGCGAGCATGATCTCAACCTATGAGAAACAAATGAATTTATCAAAAAAGTATCTCCATTATAATTTAGTGCTCACTCATCTGTCATTATTTATCTATAAAGAAACCCACAATTTATAGGAAATAAAATAAGTGGTTATTCAAGAAGTTTATTTTATAATAATTTTTCACATCATGGGAAGCAATTCAAAGTGGTTAGTTCTCAGTGAAGTATTTTCTCTACAAATGACTTCGCCTCTGCATGTATCGTAAATCATTCTTCACTGCATATAGTCTTCTCTACATAGAACTAACTGTAAATCATTTTCACCATGAAATTGATGGTAGTACAAAACCATGACTTCATGTATCACTAACCCATTCCATCATATCCTTTCTCAAAAACTATTCTCATATACTGCATGGATTCTCCTCATGCATCCATACACAAACTATTATTCCACATAAAACTCATCCACACACTATTTTTATTTTCCACATAATACCTACTGATTTTTGATGCCAAAAATACTCCATCTACATTTGTAAATGACTTTTCCTCTACATAGCGTTTAAGCTTGTTCATGGTCCTGTGACTACAACCTCATATATTAAGAGTCACCCGCATGGTATTCATCTCCACAACATTTTATCCAACATCATAAATAATTTTTTATGATTTTCAAAAAACTATACTTAGCCAATTTTCAATCTCCTGAAGTGTCTTGGAAGATCCCTCAAATAAACTGATCCCCTTTATGGTTTGGTTGACCTATAAACCTATTCCATGAAGGGTTCATATGAAGGATGAAGAAAACTATCTCCCATGATTATCAGATGACTCCCTTTAAAAAGTGTTATCAGATCAGATGGATGCCATCTTTTCCATCTTTTAAAGGATGTGTGAATAATTCCCACAAAGTACTCATCCCACATTGAAAACACAATGTGAATTTACCCTGGTATATCAATTAATCCACTCCTACTTCACTCCGAGCTGGCTACTGGGGATTAGCGCCAATTATATATGCACACACCATGTGCATATGACCCAACCCATTCATTCTTGTGGGTTTGCGCTCTATGGGCCCTATTCATGGGACCGACCATATATCTAAGCCCCTTATACCTGGGGGATCTTATATGGGCCTATATACATGCCCTTGTCTCCTTCAGGCTAGCTTTAGGTAGACCCTTGTGCTCACCTCAACAGTGGTTGCACTTTGGTCCCTTGGGATTAATTTAAGGGTTGGATTAATTTTTATTAAACTATTAAATGAAGAGTTAGCCAAATATATATATGGTAAGACAAATACTTATTTATTATTCCCTACTCAAGTGTCTTCTTCTTGAAAAATAAAATTCATATAGAAAGGTATTCTTTAATATTCCAAACAATATTATATACAATGTATTCTACTAAACACATGTCTTATACATTGATGACCAATATAAAAAATCATCACATTTATACCAAGAATAACTATCCAAGTGTGACATCCAGTTCCATAAGATGAATCCATAACAATTATCTAGGCATCACCAATTCATCCATAACAATTATACAAGCATAAACACTTCATTCAAACTCACCAAACACATATTGATACACTGTGATAGAAATTAAACACTTAGGTTAAATAATCTCCCCCTTTGTATTTTGTTTTCAGCATCCATTCACATATATCCCATCACATAAAAGTCAATATGTGTGTATCACCTTTACTATCCCTTAATGAAAATCAAATTCAAAGGGTAAGTGGGGTCTTCTTATATCATATGTATTCTCAAAAACATCTTCTCTTATTTTCTTAAAATAAGGAATGACAACACATGATACTTGGAAAAGAGCCTTTAGTTAATTACCTCTAATTTTACATGGGATTACTTGATGTAGAAAATAACAGATTTATAACTATGGGTATCTAAGCCATTTTAAATATCCAGGCATGTGAAATCAAGCTCAAACTATCTCAAATGAAATACAAGACCCCAAACACACTTTATTAAACACATCATAAAGTTTAGGTTCACATGAATAATTCCCCCCTTTTTATAATAATTTCATTAATCAATCACTCCTCTTAAACAAAGATAAATTATAATGAGAGTTGAAAGTGTTACTGGTTAACTCCAACCTTATTAAGGATCCCACTCAATAAATGCATCCACTTTCACCATTATGGAATTAAATTAAATCCATGATGGATAACACTTCTCTTTTAATTCTCTAATTTGTTAAAAAAATACACATAAAAGAATATGAAATAAGGTGGAACCTCTTGATAATATTCAAGTGATAGGAGAAGGATGAACATGAATTTTTAGCCTTAACTCAAGAAACCTCTCTTTTGGAATTACTTTGGTAAAATATCTGCAACTTGATATTTGATAAAAATGTATTATATCTTGATATCTCCACCTGCAACATTTTATTTGATAAAATGATACCTAATATCAATATACTTAGATCTTTAATGTTTTACTATATTTTTAGATAATCAAATAGCACTTTGATTATCACATGAAATTTTAAGTGGTTTCTCAGTCTCAATTTTTACATCTTCCAACTGTACTTGCATCCAAATCATCTGTGTACATGCATGTGTAGATGAAACATATTTATCCTCAGATTCACTCAATGTTACTGAATTCTGCTTCTTTCTATAAAAACCAACACATCCTTCTCCAAGAAAGAAGTTTCCACCTAAAGTTGATCTATTATCTATACATTCACCTATCAATCAACATATGTAAACCCCAATAGTTTTAAATCTACATTGTGTTTGTATAGAATCCCATAGTTTAGAGTTCCTTTAATATATCTTAGAATTCGTTTAGTAGCTAAAAAGTGAGAATCTTTTGGTCCACTTTGAAATCTGAAACATAGAGTCATTGCCAAAATTATATCTGGCCTTAGTGCTATGAGATAAATAAGTCTTCCAATGATTCTTATAAATTATTTAGGATTAACATTATTTATATCTTCATCTTTACACAATTTAGTTCTAACTAAAACTGGTATTGAAACTTCGTTTTAATTTTCCATTCCAAAATATTTCATCAATTCCCTAGCAAACTTTTCCTGTGAAAGAAATATGGAATTTGTTTCATTCTCAACCTAAAATACTAGAAAATATATCATTTAACCAATCATGGAAATCTCAAAATTTATTTTAATTTTCTTAGAAAACTCTTCAAAAATACCTTCCTTATCATCAGAAAATACGATTTCATCCACATATACAATGACTATGAGAGTACCTTTGGACATTTCTCTCACATAAAGTTTACTGTCAACTTTACATTTTATAAACTTCATATCTCTTAAAAAGCCATCCAATTTGGAATAAAAGGATCCAGGGGATTATTTAAAACTATAAAAAGATTTCCTCAATCTGAATACCATGCTTCCATCATTGTCTAATACGAAACCATATGGTTGTTAAATACAAGATTCTTCTTCAAGATCAGCATTTATAAAGGCAAATTTCACATCCATTTGATAAAATTTATAATGTTTGTGTGTTTCTATGACCAAGAACATTCTAATAGTTTATAGTATTACTACTGGTGAAAAGGTTTATTAAAAGTAAATTCCTTTTATTTGAGAATATTTTTTTCACACCAGCATATCTTTGTTTCTTGATACTCCACCTTTCTCATTTATCATATTTCTAAAAACCCACTTAGTGCCGATAACATTTTATTTTTAGGACTTGATACAAGATCCCAAGTGGATTTATTATCAATCTGATCAATATAACCATTAATAGATTGTATTAATTTCTCATGATCAACTGCTTATACCATTGTATGAGGTTAAATTTGAGAAATAAGTGTAGTTTGATCTTTAATTCTAAATCTTCTTTTAGTTTGAACTGAAGCCTATTGATTGCCGATGATATTTTTAGTTTGAACATGTTTCTTCAATTTATTGTACCATTTTCTCTTATTTTAATCTGCTTCATCTTCATCACAGGTATGCTTAGAATTAATATTATCAATGTTTGATTCTTTATAAGTATCTTCATCATTTTTCTATTCCATTTTTATAACAATTTTTTCTGAATCTTACGAATATGTATCAATTGTGATATCCATTTTTTTCTTTTTTTCAATAATTTTGACACCAATATAATCAATAAACTTTTTCATCCATTTGTTCCAACATCTATATCCACTACCATTAGATAGGTATCCCATGAAAATTCCTTCCTAGGATTTTTCTTCAAATTTTTATAGATTTATGTTCTTGATCTTCATAATGGAAGGGATTCCAAAAACTTTGAATTATTTAACAGTTAAATTTTTGTTTTACCATAATTCATATGTTTTATTTTATGTTTCTAGTCTCATTATAAATCTTTTATATATATTTATGGAAGTATATACAGTTTTTCTCTAGAAATAATTTGAGGTGTTGTGTTTAGCTAACATAGTTCTGCTCATCTCACTTATGCTTCTATTATTTCTTTCAGCTACCCCATTTTCTCGTAGAGTATATGATGTGTTGTACTAATGATTGATTCCATGTTTAAAAATATAGCTTTCAAAAGCATCATAACTAAAATTATTACCATTATTTGATCTCATTTTTTTGATATAAATACCCCTCTCCTTCTTAGTTTTCCTTCTAATTTTTTTGAACAATTTAGTTGCCTCTGACTTGTGCTTGATAAACATGAAATTTTTCATTCGAGTATAATTATCAATAAATGAAATGAAATACAGACCACCTATGGTATAATTTTTTCTCATTGGGACACATAATTCAGTATGAATAAGTTCAAGAGTTCTAAAATATAGGATATCCACCTCTTTGTGTGAACTTTGGGCCAATTTCCCTTTTTGACAGGTTTTATAGATTTCATCCCTTTCTCTCTTTAAGTTGAAAAAATCTCTCACAATATCACGTTTAAAGATTTTACTTATACTATTTTGACCAAGATGACCAAGTATTCTATTCTAGAGGTTGTTTTCATCTTTGACACTAAAGTATTAGGAATTGATAGAATCACCAATTTGTAATAGATTAACATTGGTTCTTTTTTCTTGAGTGATAATTCTTCCATCCTTTATGATTTTGATGATACATGGATCTTTTTTGAACAAAACCTCATGTCAAACATCACAAAGATTTATGACACTAAGAAAATTATGCTTAAAACCTTCAAATAATAACACATTATTAGACTTTATATTTTTTGCATCAATCTTTTATTTTCTAACTCCCTTAATTTTCAATGAACAATCATTTCCAAAGGTCACTAATCATACTTCATGATTATTAATGTTTCTCATAATTTTTTCCTCACTAGTCATATGTGAAGAACATACACTATCAATAATCCATGACTTGGGTTTTCTACTAGATTTTAAAGAAACTTAATCAAAACATGACTTTTATTCATTCATTTTTTTAATTCCTTAAATTTCATAATTTTGGATGTTTGTTTAAGGAGAATAATCATGAAATTTTCAGCAATATAACCTTTATGATCACATATGACACAAATTTCTTTTAAAAACTTGATTTTTTATGCTGGTAAATAGGATGAATTCATAATAACTATTTTATTACTTTGGAAATTTTCTCTCCTATTCTCAGAATAACTCCCCCTTGTTTTATATCTCATATCTGGTAGGGAAATGTTATACAAAAATAAATATGATTTGTTCCCAAAAACTCCAAAAAACCTATAGTTTCTTCTAAATCTTGATATTCCCAACTGATAATAGCTCTATTTTGAAGATTGTTGTTGTTTCCTTTCTATATACAGAGATTTTCTCTGTTATGGGGGAAAAATCTTCTTGGAGAATTTATTTCTTCCTTTGAATTAGAAGATGATTTATCATCAGTCTTCGTGTTCCATAATTATCTCAAATTTATTTTTAGACCTTCATTTTTAGAGATAATTGATTTATTTTTATATTACTAGAGTGCTGAATTAACTTGCTTTTTGAACCCCTCTTTTCACTAGTTTTTGATGATTCCGACTTAACCACAACAACTTTAATAAAATCTTCTCTAATACTTTTAAAGATATTCTATGTTTCAATAAATTTAAACTAATTCTTTGAATATTATTATTATTTTATGGTAAGTTTTTATTCAATTTCCTTTACTATATTTTCCATATCATCCAGTTTTAGTTTGCGTTATTTGATTTCATCAATGAAAAGAATCTATTTCTTTGCACATCCTTCCTTTTACATTATTAACTTTTTTTATTTCAATAATAGAATATTCTACTTCTTGAGATTTTTGTTTTTATAAATATATTATTTTAATTAATTTTTCAACATGTGATCTAGCTCTATTCATTCACTTTCATCATCTTCACTTCCAGAGGTGTTAAAACCTTTTTCAACAAGATCTATAAAATTAGTTTCATCTTCTGATTGGATACTTGTGGTAGAGTTAGCTTTATCTTCCTTTCTCAATAAACTTCTTATTTTACTTTTAAATAACTTATTCTTACTTCCATAAAATTTGGTTGTGCCTTTCAAGATCTTCCCCTATTTATTTTTCTATGTTTTTTATATTATGTCTCAGGTTCCACAAAATTATTTTTAGGAAAATTTACAAAAAAATGTCCAATGTAATTACAGTTGTAGCACCTTTGTGATAATTTACTTTGAATCATAAATGTCACCTTATTGAATCTTTTTGATAAAAGATAAATGATTCTATTAAAATCTCGATCATCATTTTAATTATCATATTCACTTGATTTTAACATTTCACCATCTATAATTTTGAGCTTTCTCATGGATTCAAAATCCATATCATCTTTAATATTATTATTGAAGATCAAGATCTTTCATATTTCATATGAAATGAGCATGTTATTTAATTCATTTAGAGTAAGATAATCTATATCTTCCAAAGCTGATACTTTAGGATTAAACCTTTTAGGAAAATTTCTCATTAGTTTTTTTTGAAAATATTTGAATCATACATATTTTCAAAAAACACCCAAATATTGTTGACAATTTCATTGAGTATTGTGAAATAGTCATAAATATTTTCTTCTTCACCCATCTTGATATCTTAAAATTTGATTCTTCAAATTTTCAATTTTTCTTCCTCGACTTTCACGTTTCCTTTATAACTACTTTCTAATTTATCCCAAATTTATGGGTCCAATAATCTTTGTGTAAAATATTTCTAAAAGGGACATCAAAATGGAATTTTGAGATTTTCCATCAACTTACATATTTATCTTCTCTATAAAATTCATAAGAGATTCATCAATAATTAGTGGGAATCCAATAGTAACAGTATCTTTAACTACAAGGCCAAGAGATAGAATATAGGGTAACATCCTATTATTACAACTTTGATAGTTATTTCTATTAAAAGTAGGAACAACCCTACTATTGATAGAATTTAGATTATCCATCTTCAATACTTAGTGGATCATGACATAGGGAACCTCACTTTGATACCAATTGAAGTTACTAGGATAATTTACATCACTGAGAAGGGGTGTTGAATTAGTGGTGTTTTTTACAATTTTTATTTCTTTTGAAATTAACCTTTGTTGACCTATTAGGATCTGATATACTTTTATGATAACTCATTCTCTCCTGAATGTAGAAAAAAAAAGCACAGGAACACAATATTTTTACAAGGTTCAGTCTCAAAATGAGCCTACTCCTTTATGTGATTGATAGACTCTCCAATAACATATTCTGCACTATAATCATAAGTGTTTACAACATATATTTCTTCACTGTCATAGATTCTCACTATGCTTTCTAGAGTCCCACTAGAATAATAGTTTCACATTGTTAGTTACAAAAAATGATTACAAAACAACACAAAAAATACCAATTTTTAATGATGACCAGTTTTGCAATGACCGATGAAGATCTTTATTTTGATCCTTTAAGATAAATAAAATATCATATGCTCACATTCTAAAGAACAAAACTAAATAGTTTCTTCCTAAAATTTCCACCTCTTGACTTCTCAACTATATTCCTCTCATATAGTATGCTAATTTATCTTTATGTGCATTAAATTATTATCACATAGCATATGTATTATTTAAAGATTGTCTGCACAAAAATATACTCCTTTGTGAATTGATGTATAGACTCACATATAATACCATATACTGATTGTAAAGGATTTTATTACTTCAAGAATATGATCTCAACCTATGAGAAATAAATGAACTTCTCAGAAAATTATCTCTGTTTTACTTCAATGCTCAATCATCTTTAATATTTTATCTATTAAGCAACCCACAATTTATAGGCAATAAATTCAGTATTTATTCAATTAGTTTATCACATGATAATTTTTAACATTTTGGGAAGCAGTTTAAAGTGGTTTTTTGTCAGTGAAGTATTTTATCCACAAATGAATTTTCTTCTGTATGTACCACAAATAATTCTTCACTGTATATATCCTTTTATATATAGCTCTTACCATAAAATAATCTATGAACTATTATCCCATATAACACTCATCCAAACACCATTTTTCTTTTCTACACACTTCCTACTAGTTTGCGATTCTAAAAATACTCCATCCACATCTGTAAACAACTTTTCTTGTGTATAGAATTTAAGCACGTTCATTGTTCCTTAGTTGCAGCCTCATCCATGAAGCATCATCTACATGGTGTTCATCTCTTCAAACAACCTTCTTCAAAATTATTTTTTTTTCAAAATCATAAAGAATTTTTTATCCTTTTCAGAAAACTATACTTAGTTGATTTTCAATATCTCAAAGTGTCTTGGAAGATCCTGCAAAGTGATTGAGCTCTTTTGTGGTTTGGTCGACCTATAAACCATATCCGTGAAAGGTTCATATACAAGATAAAGAAGATAATATCCCATGATGATTGGATGGTTCTATTTCAAATGGGTTATCATATTGTACTGATGTCGTCTTTTCCATCTTTTTAAAGAACAAGTGAACAATACCTATAAAGCACTCATCTCTCATCAAAAACACAATGGAACTTTCCACTGGTATATTAATTAAGTTGAACCTATTTTACACTGATATGGATATCAGGGATTATCACTAGTCACACACATAGACACACACCATGTGCCTATGACCCATCAGGCTTTGTCCTAACCCATGCGTGTCAACAGGTGTGCACTCCATGGGCCCTATCCATAGGATCAACCACATATCTGAGACCCTTATGCATGGGTATCTTCTACGAGACTATACATGGACCCTACCTCCTTCAATTTTTCTTAAGGTATACCCTTGTTCCAACCTCATTAGTGGATTCACTTGGATCCCTTGGGATAGCTTGAAGGCTTGTATTAGTTTTTATTAAACTCTTAAATAAAGAGTTAGCCAAATATAAACATGTCAAGCCAAATCCTCCTTTCATTTTCTCTCCTCAAGTGTCTTCTTCATGAAAAATCAAAATCATATAGCATGGTATTATTTAATATTCCAAAAAATGTTGTAAACAATGTATCCTACTAAACACATGTCTTAGACATTGAATACCAACACAAAAAATCAACACATTTATACCAAGAATAATTGTCCAAGTATGACATCCAATTCCATAAGATGAATCCATAACAACTCTCTAGGTATCAACACTTCATCCATAATAATTATCCAGGCATCACCACTTCATTAAAACTCACCAATAACATATTGATACACTATGAAAAAAAATGCAACACTTATGTTCAACAAGCACAAATCAAGGAATTTAATTAATGAACTACTATTAAGTACAACATTAAGTATATATATTGCATATTAACCAATGTGACTAGTTATGATGCATGAATGTATAGGTTCAGGGCATAGTAGAAGTGAAGGATGAGAATGTACCCAACTTTTCAAATTTTCATAATTAATGATTAATCAAGGATCAATATGAAAATAAACTCCAGTATCCATGAATTGAATCAAAGATAAAAGACAAAGGAGAGAACCCGAAATCAAGAAGAGAGGATCAAAATATTTTGTTTATAATTAATTAAATTAAATTATAGAATTACCTACAAGGTGATTATTTCTTAATTTATGTGTTCGACCATGGTTCTAAGGTTCATCTTCGTTTCAATATAGAATCCAAGTATAGGAATCCTCTAGCGGTGATCCACATGTGCTCCACGTATCTTTGAATGTCGCTAAAGGAGTCTCCGGGTGCTAGCGTGAAAGATCCTTGTGCTTGTGATGTCTGCCTTTGATCACCTTGAGAATATCTTTCAAATAATTCTTCTTGATTTAGTGGAGGATGATATATCTCGTTATTAAGAGCATTCTTGGAGAGGGAAGAGTTCTCTAGGCTCGAGAGATTTTCTATAAGGATATTGTGCACGCAACGATTGGTTAGCCGGTCGAATGACCCCTTGGATAATATAGAGAATAATAACATAACAGGGAATTTAATTTACCATATAATAATAAATAATTATCATAGGTTTAATTACTTAATTTTTTATTCCATGTGAAACTCCATGTCAAATAATAATAGAAATGCTATTATTTCCATGACATGTGCTTAACTTTCATGTTATATTTAAATATTATTTAAACAAATAATATTCAATATTATTTCTCAATGGAACCATAACTTAGTCCACCAATACCCCTCAATATTTACCAGGCCTTGAATAATGACTATTTATTTATTAAATAAATATAACTATATTATTCTCCGATAAATAAATATTATGTTCTTAATATATTCTCTTGAATAGCTAGCGATGAAATAAATGCGATCAGACATACTTGAATAATTATTAAACCACAAACAGAAATAATATTTATTCAAATTATTAAATAAATAAATTATTTAACTTAGATACTGGCTAAAATTAGTGTGTCACCCTCTAGGAATCTTTCTCATTGGCATTAGGTGGCCTTTCATAAGGTCCATGATTACTATCTAGCAACGGGTCAAGGCACCCAAGAGAAAGAAGTTTATATCGCAACAATATATCACCTCATATGAACGCTTAACATGTAATATAATCCCTTTTTCATGATATCTCCAATCAAGTGGGTGGAATGCAAGTTCCATCAACCCATGTGCTCAATTTCTCATTCCTTGACTTCCTGAAATTGAACTTTACTAGAGAACACCATGGACATGGATTTAGTTAGGCTATATCATTTCCATCAAAGAGATTGAGATATCTACTTCTGTATAAGTGAAAAATCCTTTCATGGATTATTCATTAATGTAGTATTACTCATGATTCACCTAACATATCCTTCCTCACCACGAATATCTGTCATCACAGTTTTCATCAATACATCTAAGTGTGTGAGTCATAATACCCATTAATAATAATCTTAAAGTCTAAGGACCAATACACACGTCCATAGATAGGAACATCCAATGACACTTATGAATGTGGATTTCCTAATGGAAGGTCTTGTTCTCATAATATCCTCTTGGATATTACTAAGGTCGCACACCATGAGAAGGTGCCTCAAAGTTTCATGAGTCCCCACCCTTGATATATTGTATCATTTGTGTCCCTTAAAATGATATAATCTGGCCATAGAACATATATTCAATAATAGTGTCATGTCACTTTTGGGTTCTCATCATAGAAGGGATATGATATGACTTTTTAATGCGACAAATATTCTTAGGAAGTTATCACATATTATGTCATAGAGAAGAACAATCAATATGTGATAAGTAGTTTATTAATATTCATCCAATGAATACAGGTTTATCATAAAGTACAAAGAAGTTGGTTTCTAGGGCACTAACTCCAACAAACTCCCACTTTCACTAGATACAACTACTAACAACCTTCAGTCCGCTAGCTCTTACATGATATTCATGCTTCTGCTGATATAGGCCTTTAGTTAAGGGGTCTTTCATGTTCTCTTTCATGGACAATCTGATCACTACAACTTCACCCCTTTGATAGAAATCCCTCGAGAGGTGATACTTTTAGAGTATGTGCTTTGTTCATTTATGTGACCTTGTATATTTTGAAAGATCCATAATTGTAGTATTATAATAATATAATATCATGAGATATTTAATGCTAGGAATCACATCAATATCCTAGACAAAGTTATAAATACAAATGGATTCCTTGGATGAATAAGAAGGCCCTATATATTTGGAATCCATTATATAATTAGCGATAACTGGATGCTTTAAACTCTTCTATCTCACAGCTCCTCCATTGAGACAAAAAACATATACTAATTATGACTTCAGATCATTATGATATATCTGAAAACCAACATCAGCATACCCTCTAATGATAAGATACTCATCTCCTCTATACACCAAGAACATATCCTTAGTTCTTCTAAAATATTTAAAGATAGTCTTGACAATATTCCAATGATGTTCTCCTAGATCCTCTTGATATATGCCTACCATGCTTAGTGCATAGGCAACATCAAGTCTGGTACATAACATGGCATACATGATAGATCCTATCGTTGAAGTGTATGGAATATTACTCATCCTATATTTCTCATGTTGTGTTTGGGGAAACATTTTATTGGAAATATATATACCATGTGACACTAGAACCAATCCCCTCTTGGATTTTTCCATACTAAATATCTTTATTATCTAGTCAATGTATATACTTTGAATTAGTCCAATTAGCCTCTTGGATCTATCATGAATGATCTTGATCCCTAGAATGTAGGCTGCTTCACTTAAGTCCTTCATGGATAAGCACTTGTTCAATCAATCCTTGAATGACTACAATACTAGTATGTAATTTCCAATAAACAATATGTCATCAACATACACTACTAGGATAATGACCACATTCCCATTAAACCGCTTGTAAACACATGGCTCACATTCATTCTTAATGAAAAAAATTCTATTATGTCTTCATCGAATAAAATTTTCCATGATCTGGATGTTTTCTTTAATCTATAAATGGATCTCTACAACTTTCATACCCTTTTAGCATTACCTGGTGTCACAAACCCTTCTGGTTGTTTTATATAGATATCTTCCTGAAGGTTCCCATTAAGTAATACAAGTTTGACATCCATCTGCCAAATCTCATAGTCATGGAAAGCTACTATGTAAAGTATGATTCTTATGAATTTAAACATGAAAACTGGTGAAATTGTTTCATCATAGTCAATTCCTTGACGATGTTTAAAAACTTTAGCCACTAGACTTACTTTATAGGTACTAACTTGACCTTCCATGTCTAGTTTATTTTTGAATACCCATTTACACCCAATAGGATTTACATCAACTGATGCATCAACCAGAACTTAGACTTGGTTCTGATATATGGAATCCATCTCATAATTCATAGCTTCTAGCCATCTTGCAGCTTCTGAGCTCTCTACTGCTTCCTTATAGGACATAGGTTCATCATTGTACAATAATAATGAGCCACCTTACTCAATGACAAGAAAACCATATCTCTCTAGTTCCCTTACCTCTCCTATGCTCCTACACAATACTTGTGTTTTAGGAATTACCACTTCCATGAGGACCTATGGAACTTGTTCCTGTACCAACTCCTATGTATCTTGAGCATCAACTTCAATGAATCCAATATTTCTCTCCCTATCCTTTTTGAGGATGTGGTCACTATCAAGAAAGACATCCTGTATAACAACAATCACTTTCTTGTCTGAGGGGTTGTATAGAAAGTATCCCTTTATTTCTTTGGGATACCCTATAAAGATATACTTCATTCTTTGGGGTGCTAGTTTTTTTCCCAAGAAATCCTTAACAAATTCCTTGCATCCCCACACACATGTATGTGATAAAGTGGGTTTCTTTCCACTCCATAACTCAAAGTTAATCCCATTTTCCACCTTAGTTGGTACTTATTTTAATGTTTATGATGCATATTTCAATGCATATCCCCAAAAGGATAATGGAAGATTTTCATGACTCATAATCTACCTTACCATGTTCAAAAAGGTATGGTTCCTCCTTTAACTAACACCATTCCAATGTAATGTATAAAGTGGAGTGAGTTGAGATAGAATCCTAGACTCCTATAAAAGGTTTATGAACTCTTGTTTAATATATTCTCAACCTTGATCTGATATAAACTTATTTATATTCTTAACAATATGATTCTCTACTTCATTCTTGAACTCCTTGAATTTCTTAAAGGACTCAGACTTATACCTCATTAAGTAGACATAGCCATATCTGATAAAGTCATCAGTAAAAGTAATTAAGTAAGAATATACACCTCTGGCTTCTAATGGAAATAGTCCACACACATCAGTGTGTACCAATCCTATAAGCTCTATGGCCCTTTCACCCTGTCCACTAAATGGTGGTTTGGTCATTTTCCCTTGTGAACAGGCATGATATCTATCAAGTGGTTTTAGCCCAGAAGAGTCTAAATAACCATCTTGACAGAGCTTTTTCAGGTGCTTCTCATTTACATGACCAAGATGATGATGCCACAATTGGGTGTTGTACAAGTCATGTGAACTTGGTTCGTTATCAATTTCCAACACTTGGTTATCATAATTTAATACATACAGACCATTATTTAAATGTGCCATACCATAACATATTTTGTACTTATAAAAGTAACTACATTTATTTCCTAACTTGAAAATAAATCCATCTGTATCTAAAATCGATATAGAAATTATGTTCTTGGTAAAATTAGGTACATAATAATATCCATGTAAAATCAAAATCATTCCCATCGGCAATGTGAGGTGGTAGTCACTAATGGAAAGAGAATCCAGCCTCGTACCATTGAAATCTCATAGATCCACCTCTCCTCTGAAAATTTTCCATAATCTATTTGGTTCCTGCATTTGAATACAGATGTGATCCCCACAAGCTGTATCTAATACCCAATGTGTATAAATGGAAAGATTTCACTCGATAATGAAAGAAACTTTGGATTCCCCTTGCCTTTGGGTGTAGTTACTCTTCTAGTGGACTAACTTTCCATATCCAAAGCATAATATCTCCTTTTCCTTTTCTTTCCTCTATATCTTCTTCTTCTTGGTCGGATGGTGATCTAAGGATTTAGATTGTTTATAAATATTGGGTCCCTTTTACTTGTCCTTCCTCTTCCTATTCACCATAAGGACTATGGATTTTATCACGCCCCATGTCCCTATTAGCTTGGTGAATTAGGGTAAGAATCTTCGATAGAGTCTTCTCATTATTTCTCATATTACAATTCATAATAAAACTAGAGAAGGTCTTAGGTAATGATGATAGTATGAGATATGTATGCAACTCTTATGGGAATTTAATCCCTAAGATGTCTAGATGCTCAATATAGCCAATAATTTTGACTACATGTGGTCCAGCTAGGGCATACTCTCCAAGCTTAGTAGTGAAAAAATCATTAGAGATCTCATACCTCTCCTTTATTTCCTTCTCTTGATAGAGATCCTGAAGGTGAGACATCATGCTATAAGCATCCATTTCCTCATGCTGATTCAAGATCTCATTGGTCATGGATAATAGCACGAGGCACTGAACATCCATATCATCATTCAGATGTTTCTCATACACAGAGGGTTCCTCATCACTCACCTCATTTCTAGGTACAACTAGTAAAGGATCTTCCAGCATATAAAGTTTTCTCTCATGGTGAAGGATAACCCGAAGGTGACTTTTATACTCTTGGAAATTAGTGCTGGTGTGAAGGTTTTCCTTCTCAAGTATGTATTTCAATGATATGTTTGATATAATATTGATTTATATTTATACAAATTAATATGAATATAGTTTTAGTAATTTATCTTGATAAATATAAACAAATAAATAAATTAATATTTATTAGTCTCCCACTATTTTGTCAAAACCCAATAGCCCTCACCAATGGCTTCAGAATATCCTATTTCTTGGAAATTATAGTATCAAGGATCCATATTTCCCTTCACATTACCACAACTAGGGTTGGTTAAGTAACTTGAAAGGTTTTAGGTAGGCATTCCAAATACTAACTACATTAACTCACAGCTCCTTAATCTGTTGAGTGGACTCCCCAATCCTAAAATCCTTAATTTTGGATTTCCTTAACCTTTACCTCTCAGTTACACCAATTCCTGCTAGGGAAGTCAACCCTTTATGTAAACTAAGTTAAGTTAACCCAAAAATTAAAATTATAATTCCTTGATAATTGAAAACACCCCAACTAGGGTTGGTCAAGCACTTTGAACTATGGTTCAATTCTAACCGAAGTAATGGAAGGCTATACCGACTTAATATTTAATTGAGGGATTTTATCCTTTATGCATAAATTACCACTTATTATATTTTCACATGCTTTTAAATGTTAAGTGGGATATAATTAAGTGATTAAACATTTATAGATAATATTTATTCATAATCCATTTTTATTTTAGTTCCATATTGTATGCTTTTTAGTTCACTAATTATGTGATCATGTTAAACATCCATAATAAATAACTATACAACTGATAGAAATAAAATAAAGGTTATGATCATGAGATTTAATATTGGTTAGTTTATCTAGTGGTTGATAAACTAACCCTGAACTAGGGGAGAAACACCTTGAACCATTTAAGGTTCATGTTTACAACTTTCCACCTATCCACCTTTATATCTCCTTGGATTGGTTTCACCTTGGCTTCTAACTTGAACCACCTCCTATAGCTTGGGAGATCCATCCATTACATAGTATTTTAACTCACATGAAAGTGAGGGGTAAAATGGGGTTTACATAAAAGAAACCATGGGCATGCAGACCCTACATATTAATGAGGAGAAGGCATGAATGCCAACAATTTTAATTTAATAAATAAATTAGAGGGAACTAATATCATACAAAGGTATGGTCTAGCTCATGATCATCCACATACTTTCAAAGAATTATGCATTTAATAAAACTATCATTCAATTCTTTAATCATTCTTATTAAGATAAATTATGCTCAAATCGATTAATCATTATCTTTAATTAATCAATCATTTTTATCTTAATCCTTTTCTGAATTTCCTTGAGATTCTCATCCATAACCTTGTACAAAACTTGTACCTTGGAAGAAACCCGATGAATAACCATCCAAAATCACCCATCATGTATTTATACTTGTATTCAATTTATTCTTTGTGTCATGTAGCATGAATGTAGAATTATAATTGTAATATAACTCATACATGATGTGTAGATCTTTGAACATTATGCAAATGTTAATTAAACACACAAACACACACACACACACACACACACGTATATATTTATATAAAACACCTATCAAATGTTATGTCCTAGATTTATGCCCACATGAAGGTATATGTCTTGAGGGTTACATAATATAATAATAAAATTTTAATTCTACATAATATGGAAATAGTACCCGTTGTGTAGATATTACTACATAGTGTGTACCCTTCTCACCATCCATCCAAAGTACACACCTAGGGAAACAACATTTGAGGTGTACTTTAGAAATCTTTGGAGTACATGGTGTTTCTAGTGGGCCACATGCCATGTAGACTTCGCGTTATATGGTCACCAGCCAGGCAATCCTTGTATGGGATACACAACTTGACCCTAACCTGAAGGGACTACACGCCGTGTCCGGTGGGCCACACGGCGTGTAGTCTAGATGACCATGCGCCAGTCTGTCTTGGTCAAAATGTGGTGTAAGAATTAACTAAACCGTGTGTCATTAATGCACACGACTTGAGTAATTTCCAAATTACTCTTGATGCATTGAACAAAAATACATGGCGTGTAGATCCAAATATATGATGTGTATTCTTGTGTTATCTAGATAGAATCATCGACGCCTCCTAATGACATCGTGGATTTAATTTTAATCATAAAATTATTCATTTTTGTTAGATCTATGAGAAATGGTAATGGAGAAATAAATATCAAAATTCAAATTACAAGAATGATTAAACATAAATTGAAAAAATAAATTATTAAAGGGTAAATCATAAAAGAATTATTTAAATAATTATAAATGAAAATATGACCCCTCTGATACCACTTGTAGGTTCCGAGCATAGTGGAAGTGCATGATGGGAATGTACCCAACTTTTAAAATTTTCATAATCGATGATTAATCTGGGATCAATATGAAGATGAACGCCAATATCTACGAATTGAATCAAAGATAAAAGACAAAGGAGAAAACCTAAAATCGTGAAGAGAGGATCAACATATTTTTTTATAATAAATTAAATCAAATTATAGAATTACCTCCAAGGTGATTATTTCTTCATTGATGCATTTGACCATGGGTATGAGGTGCAACTTTTTTGTGATGTAGAATACAAGGATAAGAATCCTCTATCGGTTATCCACACATTCTTCGCGTATCTCCGGACATCACCGAAGGAGTCTCGGGGTGATAGTGGGGAAGATCCTTGTTCTTGTGATGTCTGACTTTGATCTCCTTGAGAATCACTTCCAAAGTGTTCTCCTTGATCTATTAGAGGAGGATCTCTCTCATTCTTGAGAGCATTCTTGGAGAGGGAAGAGTTATCTAGGCTCAAGATCTTTTCTCCAAGGATGTTTTTCACACAAATATTGGTTATATGGTCAAATGAACCCTTGTATAATATAGAGAATAATGACATAACAAATAATTTAATTCACCAGGTAATAATAAATAATAAGCACAGGTGAAGTTACTTCATTTATTATTCCATGTAAAACCCCACTTAAAATAATAATAACAATACTATTATTTCCATGACATGTGATTAACTTTCACATTATATTTAAATATTATTTAACCAAATAATATTTAATATTTTTTCTCACCGGACCCATTACTTGGTCCACCAATCCTCCTCAATATTTATTGGGCCATGAATGATGACTATTTATTTATTAAATAAATATAAGTAAATTATCTACTGATAAATAAATATTCCATCCACAATATATTCTCTTGAATAACCAGGGATGAAATAAATGAGATTAGGCATACTTGAATAATTATTAAACCACAAATGGGAATAATATTTATTCAACTTGTTAAATAAATAAATTATTTAACTGAGATACTGGCTACACTTAGTGCGTGACCCTATAATCCTCTTTCTCGTTGGCATTAGGTTGGCTTTCCTAAAGTTCAAGATTAATGTATAGTAATGGGTCAAGGAACCCAAGATAAATAAGTTGATGTCACAATGACATGTCACCTCATACGAATTCTTATTGTGTAATATAATCCCTTTGTCCTAATATATCCAATCTATCAGGTTGCATGCAAGTGCCATCAACTTATGTGCTCAATTTCTTATTCTTTGAATTCTAGGAATTGAACTTTCCTAGAGAACCTCAATGGCCTTGGATTTAGTTAGGCTATGTCATTTATATCAAAGGGCCTGAGATATCTACTTCTGTAGAAGTGAAAAAAAATCCTTTCTTGCATTATTAATTAATGCAGTATTACTCTTGACACACCCAACACATCCTACCTCACCATGAACATCTGTCATCATAGTTTTTGTCAATAAAT
Organism: Viscum album; assembly: GCA_963277665.1. Taxonomy (NCBI): domain Eukaryota; kingdom Viridiplantae; phylum Streptophyta; class Magnoliopsida; order Santalales; family Viscaceae; genus Viscum; species Viscum album. The sequence goes on from OY728146.1 coordinate 534,109,717, forward strand.
CTAAGTGAATGATTCATAATATCCACTAATAATAATATTAAAGTCTAAGGACCAATACACACATTCATAAATAGGAACATACAATGACACTTATGAATGTGGATTTACTACTAGAGGATCTTGTTCTCATAATATCCTCCTAGATATTACCAAGGGTTCACACCATGAGAAGGTGCCTCAAAGTTTCATGAGTCCCACCCCTGATAGCCTGTATCATTTGTATCCCTTCAAATGATATCATCTGGCCATAGAACATATATTTAATAATAGTGACATGACACTTCCAGGTTCTCATCATAGTAGAGATTTGTGGTGACCTTTTAATGTGACAGCTATTCTTAGGACATTATCACATATTATGTCACACAAAAGAATAATCATGATAAATAGTTTATTAACATTCATCCAATGAATACAGGTTTATGATAAAGTACAAAGAAGTTGGTTTCTAGGGCACTGACTCCAACAGAATGCACCCAAAATTCCATAAATCACATATCAACACCTTGTGCATCACCCAAGGTGAGTTTAGTTAATATTAACAACAAAAAATAAATTCCCCACTTTATGGAAACTCAAAGGTCCACTATATAGTGTTGTCCAGGAACTGGTATAATTCCCCCACCTGAGTCCCAATCATCCTACCTCTTGTCTATCCTATCCCATCCCAAGACAAATATAAGAACAAGTTAGTGAATCCTGATCCACTGATACCATTTTGTAACATCCCAACCCAAATCATTGAGTTCGAGATGGAGTGTCACATGACCTCATGCATGCATCCCCATACTTGAGAGGCTTCTGACTATCAGTGAGGGTATGAGTTTTATAATGGGGAGACTATAACCTCAGTATCATGTCATAGTATGAATAATAAATAGCAACTAACATAAAAAATCATTAGAGTAAACATGCATAATAACTGAATAAATGGAATACATGATAAGTAAATAAAAGAAGCTCCCAAAAGTTGAAAGTACAATAAACTTAAATAAAGTATTTAAAGAAATGATTAACTACAGGTCTCACTATTAATCCTATCCAATTGGCTTCACCACACCCTCATCTCATCAATCCACCACAGAGCCCTTAACCTTCACCGGATACCTCATGAAATCTATAAGAACACCGAAATTCCTAAGTAGGGTGTGAGTACAAGACTCAGTAGGACACCAATAATGAATCCTTAACTTAATGTGATTGAGTATATAGGTATATTACATAATAATAATAAATTTTTAACAATCATAGTAATAAAAAATCCAAAATTGAGTGATTGTTCCCTAACCAAAACACCACAAACCTCCGACCGTACCTTCTTCAGCTCTATGCTAAAAGGATAATCAAGGCATCAGAAGAATCAAAGACTATCTATGAGGTTCATAAATCATGATACTTGGCATTGTGTGATCATGTACTCAGTATAATATAATCATTAAGGAAGTCATGTTCTCAACATTCTCTAGGCATCGATATCTACTCGTTATTCACCAGGAATCGAGAATATACCCCTTGGAACCCTCTAGGAATTGAGTGCATCACATGAAATCTATGATGCATCTTCATATCCCTACCCTATGTATAGGTCCATCATCACCATCATCATAAGTTGTGTGCACTCCCCCTCTAAGGGGTAAACATGTCATAATGGTCCACCTGACTTGAGTTCCAAGAACAATACCACAAAAGTACACATAACATGGTGGGATACATGAGAAATTATAACACATCATCATAAGTAAGGTACCACAACAATACATGTGATCAACATAGAACATGAATAACAAGATAAATATTACTCATGGTAAAAAGTGTCATATAAAGTTCTTAGGGACATACACACACCCAAATGCAACCATAATCTAGCATTGTCATCAAATATGTCTTTTCATAATCATATTAAGGCAAAATGTGTGAAAAATCCCAAAAAGGTAAGGAACATTGTACCTCAAAATTCATCTATGTCAAAGGTAAGGATAAACCACCTGGTGTGGTTCGATAGCTAGAGAGAAAACCTCAATAGTCAAGAACACCTCTTCATGGCCTTATTATCACAAACCTTGACATGTTAAAGTTAAAGTTTCACCAAGGGTCCCTAAAACCAAAACCAACTATTTTATTTCAAAAAGAAATAAAATATCACATGTGATGATATATTCTCTCTTCTAGATAATTTCTGAATTATCATTAAAATATCACATGTGATGATATTTTCTCTCTCTTAAACAATTTTCCAAATTATCGTTTAGGTCAATTCATGTGCTTGCAATGTTATCCTTAAGAATAATTATCTTTTGATAATTTCCCATAAATTATCCTTTTATAATTATCTCTTGATAATTTATCATAAATTAACCTTTTATAATTACCACTTGATAATTTCTCATAAATTATCATTTTATAATTATCTTTTGATAATTTATCATTAATTATCATTTTATAGTTATCTTTTTATAATTTCTCATAACTTATCCTCTTATAATTATCTTTTGAAAATTTATCATAAATTATACTTTTATAATCATCCTTTGATAATTTATCATAATTTATCCATTTATAGTTATCATTTGATATTTTTTGATAAATTATCCTTTTACAACCATCTTCTGATAATTTCTCATAAATTATCCTTTTATAATTATCTTTTGATAATTTATCAAAAATTATTTATTTATAATTATATTTTGATAATTTCTCATAAATTATCCTTTTATAATTATATTTTGATAATTTATCATAAATTATACTTTTATATTTATCTTTTGATAATTTATCATAAAAATTCCTTTTACAATTATCTTTTGATAATTTCTCTTAAATTATCATTTTATAATTATCTTTAGATAATTTCTCATAAATATTACCTTTATAACCATCTATTGATAATTTATAATAAATTACTCTTGATAATTTAGTTTAATTATCATTTTATAATTATTTTTTAATTATCCTTTTGGTAATTTCGCAAAAAAATATCTTTTTATAATTTTTATATAAACCACCCTTGATAATTTAATGTGATTATATTTTGATAAGTCTTTATAATTATCATTTGTAATTTCAAATAAATTACCTATTGATAATTATCTTATGATAATATTTTTTTTAAATTTTAATTTAATAATTGTATAATATTATATTTAATAATACTACACAGTTATTCTTTGATAATTTTTTTGTAATTAGTATTTTATAATTATTGAAAATTATCATTTTTTAAAATTTCACAATTATCATTTGATATTCTTCCACAATTATCTTTGTTTAAAATTACACAATTATCATTTGATAATTTTCCACAATTATCATTGTTTAAAATTGCATAATTATCATTTGATAATTTTTAATAACTATCTTTGTTAAAATTGTGAAATATTTTTTGATAATTTATATAAATCATCATTTGATAATTCGTTGGAATTGACCCTCGATAATTTTGGGTTTATCATATTTTATTTAAATCAACAATTTTTTTTCCATAATTTAGAATTAAGGAATAGATGGAATAAAATAAATAAATAAAAAAAATAAAAAAATAAGAAATCCACCTTAGGCATCACACACCATGCACAAGGAGTTCGTTGAACATGAAGATGAGATCCAATATGATCATTGGAGGTTTTCTAATCATATGTAAAGGAATTTCGAGATCACTTGGACTCAATGGGGTTAACCAACAATAAAGGTGAAAAGATTTGACTATTTAGAACCCCCAAATCATATCCTTTAAACCCATATTTAAAACATCCAATTTAATCCACAATTCAACCACAAATTGATGGAGGAGGGTTTTAATTCACCCCATTAATGCATTGAAAGATGAAATGGGTCAAAATGGTTTAAAACCAAAGATTAAAAAAATTTGAGGTGTCATCAATGGCTGTTGGGAATTTGGGGAAGAAGATACTTTGTAAAACACTATTTTCATTTAATTAAATTCATAATAAAAATTAAATAAAAATTAAAAATTTATTATTATGTGTGATATGACCAAATTCATGATGCACCTAAATGTTATGTTCTATCTAGGGTAAACCCAACATCCCAGACTTAACAGTTGTATTTCATTTCTAATAAAATACACCATTTGAGAGATATTAGGTTATTTTTGGAAAATAATATAATAAAAAAGTTAAATAAGTTATCCTTGCATGTTCTATCTGACCAAATGTCTAGCGCACACAAATATTATGTCATGCCTAGAGTAAACCCCCTCATCCCAAACCCAGCAGTGGTATAAAATTTCTCATACGACGTACTGTTTGTGAGATATTAAATTATTTTGGATAAAATATCTCGCATGTAAAAAAATATATTTAATATTTTTATTCCATCTGTTCCAAGGCTCTACAGTCCCTGGAATCTCACACTAACTTGAAGAATTACTCTGAAAACATTTAATAGAATATTCCAAGGTTTTAATTGATATTTTATACTCAAAAAAGCATTGGATGAGCTTGAATCGATCATCACCCCAATTCAAAATGATTGATCTTAGGACTGAACACCTAGTTTGACACTCCTGGGGGATATGCTTTGGTTGACCACGTACTCTTTATAAAACATTATGAATGATTGATTTCTTAGTTACATTGAGGGATTATGTTGAGAAGCATAAGATAACCCAACTTAAAGTAACCTAGATCAAACTAATATTTATATAGGTTTAACTGAAGGAACTATAGGACAATGCGATAATGTGAAATAGAAACACATTTTTAAGGTTGAATCTATTTTATGTTATTAATTGTGATAATTCCCCCATGAAGTTAAATTTTCATCACTCATGTTAACCTTTTTAGTTTTAGTGATGGCTGGAACTAGAAGAAACTGAGTTAACCTAGGGTGCGAAGGATAATGTGATGATTATCTCAATGATAAACCCATTGGAATGGGATATGGATTGAGAAATATGGTGATTACGCCAAACCAACTATCATGTAACATGATTAACAATGTAAACATAGTTAAAATCCTGAGTGCCCCAGAGAAGAGAAGAATATAGGCTCATGAAAATCCAGAGAATGAAGATGATGAAATAAGGGATATTTAACCACCTATATCTAAAAACTGTGTGAAGAGGCACCCAGAAAATTGCCTCAAGGGGAATATGAAATGCTTTACTCTTGGAAGAGGGTGTCACCGGGAATCAAACCATGGTAGGAATTTAAAGAAGCTAATTATCATGATGGGAGTGGGAAGAATGCATCCAAAAGTTCCATTAATGATCTAATTACTTAAGTGTAGAAATCATAAAAATTACCCAAGGTAGTGTCATAAATCCAAGAAGGATAATAATGATAGGCTTAAAAAACCACCACAACCAAGAGAATAGGGTGGAGATTATTAAATGACTTCTAATTAGGTGGATTGAGATAACTAAATCCTCCACTTTAGAATTGAGAATATGTGATCTTTATTATAGCCACTATATGTTTCCTAGATTATTTTTTAAGTGAACCACCCTTATGTATGTTTATCAAATAAAATATATAGTTACATGATGGTTGATTTTTAAAATTTAAGTTTCTGAGAATATAAATCTTATTAGGGGTCCTTTAGAAATATTTGACATAATGGATTAACTATTTCAACATAGAATCTATATACACTAATAATGTTTAGATTACCCATAATTACCTCACTATTAAAATGTATGGGTGTGGAAACAAAAGTGAGAAGCTACCACAAAGAGGTATTAATGTCACTACAACATCAAATGAAACCAATGAATCATCTTCATTATCATCCATTAATGAACCATCACTGCATGTAGACCTTAATGTTTCTAAAAAAGTTGAAAGTGCCATGCCAATGGTGGATGTAGAATATGATTACCCTATAATTCCAATAGTACCATAATACATGGTGGTTGGGTGAAAAAGGCAGCCCCCTAGTGACCTCAGGGTTAGGAGTAGTTCAAGAATCAGGTTTGATGCCCCAAGAATGTGAGCCCATGAAATGTGTATAGGAAATAGTTTGGGTCTTGGAAGGCCCTATTTAGACACATGAAATACTACCTGGAATAAATTTAGTGAGACATCCATCACCCACTAACCTTTTATCGAGAGTGTTTAATGAAGTGGTCAACATAAGAACTAGTGAAATAGGTAGGTTAAGATATGTGTGGTTATATATTACAGATAGTAATATAGGTGAGGGATAAGATGGAGATGGTATAGGTCAGCTTTGAGGAGTTTCATACTCTAGAAAGGGATGAGAGGGGTTTGAGCATTGATCTTAATGAACCTTATAAGGAGGAGGATAACTCTTTGTCAACTTCATCATTCGACCTCAACTTTCCTCTAGCATCGCCATGTTGAGAAACCCTGGGAGATGAGAGATAGGTGTATGTGGCATAACTATTATAAAAACAGGGAATCAAATTTTATTCCTTAAAAAATTTATGATAATTTTTTACTATAGGTCTAAACTATGAACTCAATGGAAAATAAAATAGGTGTTAATACTATACAATGAGAGGTATTTAACTCAAATGGTTAGGTATAAACATAATATTTATATTATAATTATTATAAGTAAATAGACATGATTTATACCTCATTATGAAATTAAATCTCAAAATACATTGAGCTAACTTTGTTAGTAAGTAATAATTAAAATTGCACGGGCACAATTTATTTAAGGGAGAGAGAATGCAATGACATGATATTTTAGTATTTATTAACCTTAAATAAACACTTTTTAATAGTATTTTTCACATGAAAAACCTAACCAAAGATAAAAATCTTGATATTTTTTTAATATTAAATATGACCGTTAAATATTAACCATTAAATTAGATGGTATAAATTGAAGTAAACATTTAAAAATCAATAAAGTAAGAAGAAATGATGTAGATAATTATAATCCTTCCTTATGAAGCCCATATATCTGAGCTTGAAAAAGAGGCAATTTCACTAGGGTTTTCTTTAAACTAAGACCAAGCTGAACTTGAACAATTATAGTTTGAGTGGAATCATATGTGAGAGATATTCAAAATTGTTGAAATTGAAACAAGATCTATGCTACTAGAATCACCACCATTGACCAAAATAAGATCTTATCTGATACTTAGGTATTTTTTAGAGACCATAAGGGGTTATGTAAGTAAAAATTAATATTATATTGAAATGTAATAAAATACTTATATATATATCAAAAATTTATATACTTTTTCAAAAATTCATTTTTTACAAATTCACTTTATATTTAAATATATTTTTTAGAAATTGAAACTTTATTTCAAGGAAATAAGTTTATTTTGATTGAATAATAATAAAATATATTAACACTAGATTAATTTACTACCTATAGGGAAAGACTAATTAATATACCAAAATTTGTTTTTCTATTAAAATAGATATTTTTACATTTTATGTTTTTTGAAAAAGTTAAATTTATCAATTTTAGGATGAAAATTTGAAAAAATAAACATATTTTTTTTTGGATTTATCATGGTCATATTATCTTAAGTTTAATTTTTGGGATTTTTCTAAAATAATTTATTTTTAGGTGAATAGTGAAAAATACTGTTTTTTCCAAAACAACTTTTATCACTTTATCAGTATATAAGAAAGGCCTAAAAGTTTATAATGACTTTATTAATAATATATTTATTTTAAGGGTATAATTATGAAATCTAAATATATTATTTTGAACTTATAAATTATATTTTTAATATTTTAGGACTTAAGCAACATTTTATTAGGATTTAAAAACCAATTTTGTTTATTTCATTTAATTAAATATTTTATTGGTGAAATTTGTTTTTGGATTGATTTTAAATATTCATACCTTTAATTAAATTTATAATAAATCAATTTATGTCATTAAAATTAGTAATTATCATAATTTTTTCTTATATATAAATTTAAAGTTAAAAAAATTTATTTCTCTAAAAACTTTTTTACGCGATTAAGTGTGTTTATTTTAAAATTAATTTTTCATACATTTAGAAATTTGATATGATAAAATTATTTTAAAATTTAAAACCATAAGGTTAAAATTATGTAATGTGGTCAATTTAAATTTTATTTATCAAAATTAATTACTAAGGTTAAAAAATAGTTACCCTGATAAAAAGTAAAAATGGTAAAAAAGTCTTTTACTATAGGTAAATGGCCAAAAAATGTTTTAAAATAGTTTTTTGGGATGATTTTAGACTTTATATTTTTCAAAACTACACTTTTTTCCACTTTTAATCATTGAACCTTGAATAGTGCTATGGTGTTATTAAAAAATGATAAATGTTTCTAAAAGTTCACTTTTCTTCTCTTATAAAAGGATACCACTTACACCCTTCAAAGTTACACCTATAATTTGATTTAATCCTTGAAAATATACAATGTTAATACACATATAACCCAACCCCACAAACATAAACCCATGGCTACTCATAGTTATCCTAATCCCTTTAATTTCAAGGAAACTTCCAAGTAAAAAATCAAATCTTCAAGGAGGTTAGATTGTGATATACCAAGCAAGGAAACAAGGTAAGGGTTTTTGTCTCAAAATATTATATTTAAGAAATTATTATGTTATAAAACATGTTTTAATATCAATGGTGTAAATACTTCCAATTTTTCATATTTTTTTATCATGATCATTTTCTTTTCATGATATTAAATTTTCTATTTAAAGTTCTACCTATCATGGGGCTTTGATTAAAAAATTACTAAAGTCATAAGGGTTGACTCAATTCTCTTCTTTGGGTCATAACCACTCATATTTTTTTATTACCATTAAAAATTGATCTATAATAACCATTTATGAATATATTTTATATTTCTAACATCTTTTGTATGGAAATAATATTTCACACAAAAGTCTTCTTCCTTGATGATTTTAATGTTTCATTAAAATTAATTTTGTTAAGAATAATTCCCATTAATTTTAATATATTTTTCTTCAATGTACCTATTTTTAATTCCTGCCAATGTTCTCATTTCCCTAGTGTAAAATAATTTTTTTTATATCTAATGATCCTTTTATTCCACTTATTCCATTTTAGAGAAAAGGTTTCTTTATACTTTTTAAGGATGTGGGTTTTCAATAAGGTTATTTAAAAATGTTCAAAAGATTTCTCCATCCATTAAAAATAAAAGTTTTATTATCCAATCCATATTTTCTTTTGATAACCTTTATGTTTTTTAAAGGTTATATTATTAAGATTATTTTTAAATTTAAAAGTTTTCAAAGTTTTGTCACTTATCTTTTTTAAAACTTTATATCTTTCTTTAGTATCCTTTATTAAAGATTATATTAAAAGTACATGTTTTCAAATTATTTTCACTTATTATTTTTGAAACCATTATGTATTTTAAAGGATTTTTTATTTAGAAAACTTTATAATAAAATTTTCAAAAGTCTTCTCTTTATCTTCAAATTTTTTTTTAGAAGTAATTTACACATCGATGCTTTAAATAGTTTTGTGAAAACTCTTGTATTTTCACATATGTCGACCCTATAATGTTTATATTTCATTAAGTGATGTTTTATCCACCCAATATACATGTAATTATGATATGATTAATTTTATAAAATGAGTTTTTTGATATCTTTTGATTTCTTAAGTTCATGATATTTGATGTTTTTGAAAGGTTTAAAAAACCCATTCTTTTTCCATCGGATCTTCATGAGATGATGGATGTTTGATTTTCAAGTGGTACACAAATTTATATATTATTAAACTAGTGGGACCTATATCTCCCTAAAATTAATTTGGTATCAGATTATATCTCATGAGATAGAAATGTTATGTGAATGGGTTAGCAAGTCTATAGGTTCACAAAGGGAGAGTGTGATGACATTTATCTCTACTCACAAATTTATGAGTGAATGGGTTGGAAAGTAGCCTGGTTCACAATGATAAGGAATTATATGTTTATGATTGTAACATATTTTTAATTTTTTTATCAAGATATTACATGTTTTCATGATTATGCTACATTTTTAAAGTATTCCACACTTTTATGTCATGCTCACTTATTTTTAGTTATCGTTATTTATTTTGAGCCAGGACTATCTTTTATGATTCATTAATGATATTTTAATGATATTATGTTACTTTATAATATTTTATGATTATCATATATGGTTTTATATGTTAAGATATTTAAGTCGTTCTCATGTTCTACCTCATTATTATAATCCGACACTTTATGATATGTTTTTCCTTTACTGAGCGTTTGAGATCACCCGTTTCTTATTTTTCCATCCCCAAAGTTATAAAGATAATTATATCATGAGATATATATAAGAAAGGGTCTATAGAATCATGATTATAGAGAAATTTTCTCAAGTGTAGTAAAATAAGATGTTTATGTAGCTAATCTATAAGACACTAAGCATTTTGGTCTTTGGGATGTGTGACTATTTGTGGATTTAATAATTGAACCATGTAATTAATGTAATATTTATGTTAAGTTTAGATTAGGTCACTTTATTATTCAATGAGATATATAAAGGTCATTATCACATTCCACGTACTATGTAAAGGTAATCAGGGAACTGTGTAAAGGCATTCCCATGGTTCTAAAATATACATAAAGGTAATATTGTGGCTCCACTACAAAAAGGTCACAAAGCCACTATGTAAAGGTAATCAATCCACTACATAAAGATCAATCCATAAAATGTTGCTACATAAGGGTAACAAGCTCATTCTAGAGGCTGAATAAGGGTTATTCTGGAATATAGATCCACATAAGGGTTATTGGTATTGTACTGTATAAAGGTTATGCTACATGTTTGAAGGATAATTAAAGGTACCCTTATATTTTAAAAGGGTTGTGTCAGGGTAACTACATTATTACATCACCTATATAAGTGTTATCCTTGGCCAGTGCTGATACATGAGGGTACCCATGTGGAGATTAAACACTAAAATTCTTGTAATAAAAAAAATATCGAAATCAAAACTCATTCCCTAGTTTAAAAAAATTAGAAATATGTTATCCAGTATTCCACACCACACCCACCCAACAAACGAGTTAGGAGAATATTCATAAGGGTTATTTAGGAAGAAATCCATACCCTTAGAGGTGTACACATGGAATCTATATGAACCAAGGATCATGGGAGCTTTCTTTATTGAATTTTAAGAGGATGGGGAAAAAGGTTCTTCGATTATTATAAATTTATTTACCCTCTTCTAATGTAAAGGATTAAAGTCCTACCATTTATTGCTAGGATTTTGTATTACTTTATGCATTTCATTTTTTATTTAATTATGTTCATCAATTGTTGTATTTTTATTTTATCTCAATTTCTTAGTTTTTCTCCCACTATAAAGCTATAGTGATTCTCAAGCTATCATCCATGATAAGAGTTTAACCTGAGGATCACCCTATAATATCCATAGAATTTTACACATATTATTACATAATTTTAAGCATAATTAACCATAAAATTACAATCCAAATATCATAAAGTCTAGTGACTTTGGATGATTAGGTACATAAAACTAAAAACATGAAAATAGAATAAAAAATATTTATTTTATTCATCCATAAAGATATACTAACTTTCATTGATCTCCTATATCTACCTAGGATAACCTAGGGAATACATGAACAAAAGGGATGAGATAAAAATCCTAGTAAGGGTATAAACATAGGAATAAAGCAAAGCACATGGGTTAGAAGGCATTACATGATGGCATAAGAAGGATCAGAACATGAATAAACATAAATAAGAATAACTTGTAGAACATGGGGAAATATAATAATGGCATGATAGTAATGAGGAAACTAAAAAAAACATTACATAATCATGAGTCAAGGCTAACTACCAAGACCATTGCACATGGTAGACAAAGTACCATAAACGAATCAGGTTCACTCCCTATACCAACATAAAGTATCATGAGACTAAAAATTACCCAATGAATTGGAGCACTATCTAGGTGTACCAATCATAAAATTTTCATGAATATGTGTTCCACATGAAAAATAAAACATAATCATAAGGGTTACCCATGGAAATAAATGGGTATCATAATCATGTCATGGAGCATAAAAAATGGTCATATCATAAAAGTGTCCATGAAAGAATGGATTTAAATAATAAATGTAAATTAATAAGGTAAAATTGGAATAGATAATTAAAAATTATATCTAAATTAGTTTAAAATATGTAAAAATAGTGTTTTAGAAGCTTTAGAAATGAAACATTTTAGTGTAGTTTAAAGAAAATATTAAAGAACATTTAAATAGGAAAATAAATATTTGTTTTTAAAAAACAAAAAATGAACCAAGATAGTTTTTCATGATAAAAGGATTTATTTTAGAAAAATTATGGTGGGTTAAAATATCTTAAGGAGTGAACTTGAAAATGGTTAAGTAATCTGGAATTTCTCTTTAATTAGACTTGCTTACTAGGAAGAATTGAGAAGGAAACCTTTTTAAAACATGAATTTCCAAAAAAATAAGGGTGAAATGATCTAGATACATGAGTTTGAAACATATAAATATAATTTATAATAATTAAATAAAAATAAATAAGAATTACATTGGGGTAAATATAGAGAAAGAGCAACCCAAAGGAAAAATGGGGGTTCGGGTAGAACCCCTTACCTTATGTTCGAAAGTGTTCTGCACTTGATCTTAATGTCTTGGATAATAAAATTAAATCTATTAATTAATTAATTCATAAAATTTTATACATTTATTTTATTTATTATAATTTTATTAATTTTATTTATGGCCTTTTTGATGAGTTATAAGATACAATTTTATCATTCAGGAGTGTTTGTTTCCTTAGTTTTCATGATCGATTTACATGTATATATGTATAGAAAATCATATAAAATTAGAATATTTGTAAAGAATTGAAATTATATGATTTTAATAAACTTAAATAATATTAAATGGTCTTATATATAATTTTCCCCATATTTTAGGATGATTCATTAGATAAAATGTTAATGATAACTGTTTATATTATTTTGGCATTTTTTCGATCATTATGAAATAGTTTTATTTTATTAATTAATATCATGTATATATAATGGTTATAGAACATTAAAAAGGATTAAATAAATATATTATAAGATTTTTTAACTATAAAAATGGTTTTATGACCAACCTTGAAGGTGGTAATGGAAATTGAAAACTCATCGTCCTTGAATGTGATAAATCAACACACCCCGACCGATGTTTTAATTTTTAGTAAAAAAGGAGACATGAAAAGAAATTATGATGATTTTTTACATTAAAATAATAAAATTAAATTATTAAAATATATTGGAGTTATCATGTCACTTCTATAAGGGTAGGTGAGAAGATAATAAGAGAATAAAATAAATTGAAAAGAAATTAAAAGAGAATAAATGAGGATTTTACCTCTTGAATTTATCCTCCTTGAGAACCTCTTTAGGGAAAAGGGTTTGGTCTTTTATTGAGACCAAGGGATAATAGATGTGGGAAAAATAATTAGGAAGAGTATTGAGAGGAATTTTTACATAGATCAAATCTTGAAATGTGTGAGGATAAGGGGTGGTATTTATAGAGGAGGAGAGGGGTGTTTTTTATTATTTTATTCATTAGTTTATTATTTTTCCTGAAGTTAAGGGATTACTAGAGTGGTAAAGTCTTATAGAAATCCTGAATTATATATGGGTTCAAATCTAGGTGGGAGTGAATTTCCATTGGAAGGTGATGATGCAGGCATGACATAGGCAGGCAGTGACGCAGGTGGCGACGTAGGTATGATGCGGGCATGGTGCTGCAATGGGCCTTCGGGTCAGTTTTTGGGAATTTGGGCCATGTAATTGGGTTACTTCCCACTATTTATTTGATCCATGTACTTAATAAATAAGTATTTATTTATTATTTATCCCTTGGGAGGTTATTCCCTGCCTTTCCAGCCTGTGAGTGTGGTGTGTGTGTGTTTAATGTAATTGTACCCAAACACCTAATATATTATTATTATTATTTTGCATCAATACTATGAATATTTTTACAATTATCACTAAATATATTAAAATAATAAATAATATTTCAATATTATGTGTTTAAATCATCCATACATCATCTATGACTCAATAATTTATGCATTTGTTAAATGCCGTAAATTACAGTATTACGTTATTCACAAAAAATTCAACTATTTTAGAAAAATCCCAAAAATTAACTCTAACCATTTTTTGATGTGTAGAATTGAAAAATGAACTAAATTTTATGAAAATAATTTTATAAATATGAGAAATTTAATTTTTAATTAAAATTTTCATTTACTTGGAAAATACAGATTTTAAAATTATAACTGATTTTATAATACTTTGAAAATTTTATTAAGGTCTCATAAAATTATATTATAATAATAAGAAAAATTTTTTTTAATTTATGAATCTATCTTATGAAAATAAATTTTCATTTAAATCATTATATAAATTATAAAATTATAAATAAATATTTATGTTTTATAAAAATACCGACACTTAATTTATCATTCTCAAAACATTTATTTACTTAAACTATGATATATTTATATCATATTTTTATTTATAAGATGGATAAATTTTATTTATACTTTAATAGGTGAGGTTACTATTCTATTGGCCGGTTTACTATTCATAAGGGTCACATTACTATTCCAAAGGCCAAGTTACTATTCCATTGGTATATGTTCCTTAAATTTTGAAAATGACTCTTATTTCATTAATTATTCATTTATAAAGTTTTTCTTATGTTATTTATATGATTTATATGATTTTTAATATATTAAATAATTATAAGAAGTTAAAATTTCATTGATATAATTATAGGTCGTTATATTTCCCCCCTTATGAAAATTTTCCCTCAAAATTTCCTTTTACAAACTATGGGGAAAATAGGTGAGGGTACTTATCCTTAATTTATTCATCCGATTCCCATGTTTCCTCTTCATACTTATGGTCTCTCCATAGTACTTTGACCAAGTGAGTAGTCTTGTTACATTAAAATTTATCTCTATGGTCTAAGATCTTCACTAGCTGCTCCTCGTAAGATGAATCATTTTCCAACTATACCCAATATAGATTTAGTACGTGTGAGGGATATTGTATGTAATTCCTCAAGAGAGATGTATGAAATACATCGTGTACTTGAGACATATTAGGTGGAAGTTCCAACTGATAATCCACATCTCATACACTATCAATAATTTCGAAGGGGCCGATGTACCCGGAGCTCAACTTTCCTTTCTTCCCAAATCTCATGATCTTCTTCCATAGAGATATACGGAGGAATACCATGTCTCAAACCTTAAACTCAAGGTATCATTTATCATTGTATTCATAGATCTTTTTTCAACATTGGGATGCCTTGATGTGCTACTAAATGGTTTTCACCTTCTCCACCATTTCTTCAACCATTTCAGGTCATATTAGCTTACGTTCACTAACTTCATCCCAATATGCTAGTGATTTTAATCTTTTCCCATAAAGGGATTAATATGGAGCCATTTGGATGCTCGAGTGGAAACTATTGTTGTAAGAGAATTCAACTAGAGGTAGATATTGGTCCCATCCCTTTTTAAGTCCATATAATATGCTCTCAAAAGGTCTTACATTTTTTGAATTTTCTATTTAGATTGGCCATCGGTTTGAGGATGATAAGATGTATTAAAGTTCATATCAGTGTTTATATTATGTTGGAGAATTTTTCATAACTTAGAGTCAAATATCAAATCTTTATTAGATACAATCTATAGTGGTACTCCATGTAGCCTTACCACTTCTTTGATGTATATCCATGCAAGTTTCTCTAGTGATAATTCCTCTCGAATTTCAATAAAGTGAGCTATCTTTGTAAGAGGATCCACAACAACCCATATAGCATTGTTTCCTCTAGATGTCTTCGAAAGTCCAGTGAAAAATTACATATTGATATTTTCCCATTTCTATGTTGGTATGGGTAATGGTTACATCATCCCATCAGAATTTTTCCTTTCAACCTTCACTTTTTGACATACCAAGCACTTTGATATATATTTAGTGATATCCTTCTTTATATTTTCCCACCAATAGTTCTCTCAGAGATATTTATACATATTTATGCTCCCTGGGTAAATAGAGAAGTTTGAGCCATGCATGTCATTCATAAGATCTTTCTTTATCTCTGGATTGGATGGTACACATAGTCGTGACCCAAATATCATGACTCATTCCTCATCCATTTTGAACTCTGTGGATTTCCCATTTTTGATAGCTTCCACATTTTTATGAATTTCCACATCATTTCTTTGAGAATCCTTTATTTTTTCTCCATGAGGGATGGTTGAGTAATAATTTGAGAAAGGATTGATGATGTTCCTTTCTTAATGATTCCCATGTACATATTTTGAAAATCTAAGAAGATTGGAATCTTCTCAATTCTCATAATTGATAATATTGTAGTATTATTTATGCTTAGATAATTTTCCACATTACTTTCCTTACCTGAATGGTAGTGGATTGAGAATTTATAATCCTTGATGAGATATAACCATATTTAATAGATCATATTAAGATCCTTCTATGTGAATATATATTTGAGACTCTTGTGATCCTTATATATCTCACACTTCTCCTCATAGAGATAATGCTGCCATATATTCAATACAAAGATCACAACTGCCAACTCTAGATAATGCGTTGGATAGTTTTTCTCATGAATTTTCAACTTCCTTGAGGCGTAGACTACCACTTTATCATTTTTTCATCAGTAAAAAACCTAATACCTTCTTTGAAGCATCACTGTACACCATAAAGAGTTCCTCACTTGTCAGTAGTGTGAGCACTGGTGTAGTGATAAGCCTTTTTTTCAACTCTTTGAAGTAGACTTCACATTCAATGGTCTAGATAAACTTTACTCTCTTATAAGTCAGATTAGTTAGTGGGTTTTCCAATCATGAGATGTTCTTAAAAAATTATCTGTAATACCCAGCCAGACCAGGGAAACTATGGATATCTGTTACAGATATTGTTTAGGGCCACTCTTTGATTAACTTTATCTTGGAAGGGACCACAAATATTCCATTACTGGTGATAAAATTCCCCAAGAATGATAATTTCTCAATCCATAAATCAAATTTAATTTACTTTTCATAAAGTTTCTCCCTTCTCAAAGTCTTCATCATAGTATTCAAATTCTCTTCATGTTCTTCCTTACTCTTGAAGTATATCAAAATACTATCAATAAAGAATACCAATTTTTTTTCCTAGTAATCTATAAAGAATCAATTCATTAATTCCATGAAAATTGTTATAGAATTAGTGGGTATGAATGGAATTACTATGAACTCATAATTTCTATACCTTTTCTCAAAAGGTAGTCTTGATAATATCTCCCTTTCTCACCATTAATTAGTGATATCCCAACCAAAGTTCCACCTTAGAGAAATACTTGGCCCCATGTAGTTGATTGAAAAATTCATCTATCTATGGAATGAGATACTTTTTATCTATCATTATTTTTTTGATATCACGATAATAAATACATAGGCACAATTATCTATCATTCTTCTTGATGAAGAGGACTAGTTCAACCCATGGTGAAACACTCAGGCATATAAAACTCTTATCCAAATTCTCTTGTAACTTCTTCTTCAGTACTTCCAACTCAACGGTGGCCATTCTATAATGTGTATTTTATATAGGAAAATATCCAAAAATAATTTTAATTGATAACTTAACCTCTTTGTTAGGATGAAGATTAGGTGATTCTTTAGGGAACACATCAGTATAGTCCCTCACAATGGGAATGTATTTGAACATGATCCTCTACTTTGTCTCAATCATTTGATCTAGATATTATTTATTATAAGGAAATAATATCCACAATTGAGACAATGATTCTAATGTATATTCATCCTCATATTTACATTTTCATATAATTAGAGGATGCCTTGTGATGTAAATAGTGATCTCCCTTTCCCGATAGTTGATGATGGATTTTTATAAAGATAGAAAATTCATTCCCAATATAACATCAAAATACACCAAAGAAGTAAGGTAAGATTTTATAGGAGGTTTAGCCCACAAAAATTAACCGAGGTGGAGTTATATACTTTGGATACAACAATTGACCCATTTTATATTCTCACAGATAACTCAACCTCTATATTTTGAGGTGGTGTTTGAATAGTTCTACTAAACTTGCAAGATAAGAAAGAATGCGTAGAACCAAAATAAAATAGTACATTTACTATTATTTAATGAATAAATATAATACCTATCAACAAATAACTTTTGGGCTCCACCTCAATAGTAGTGATAACATATTCCCTTACTTTCTACCTTGTAGGTTGCTGTTGCTGATTGCCTCCAACAACCCTTATCTTGTGGAAATTTCATGCATAATGTCCATGTTCCTTATAGTTGAAACACTACACTACAAGATGGGTGTTGATATGAACCTTCCTTTCTTATTCTATATTAGTGGTATTGTTCATATCCCTTCAATATTTATTAGCCATATGACCCTCTCTTCCACATTTTGAGTATCTATTGGTTCCCTTTAATCATTTCCCAAGATGCTTCTTCCCACACTTTTGACATGTGGGATGTTGGGTCTGCTTTTCATAATGAGATTTATTTTTTGATCCACCCATATTAAACTTTATTTTTATATTTTTTTCATCAGTCCCATGAGACCATTGAGAATATCCAATCTCCATTTTAACCTTAAGGTCACAACAGAAAATCTCCTCATAGTAGTCAAAGTCTCGAATTGCCAACACTTTTCATAGACTCTGCTTTAGTCTACTAAAGAAGCGATCTAACTTAATTTCAGTTTCAATGACAAAGCTAGAGGTGTATCATTCAAGTATTGTGAAGTTTTCCTCATACGCTCTAATAGACTCATCTTCCTTTTTACTTTATTCCAAATAACTCCCTTTCCATATTAATATGGAGTGTTCGGAGAAAATATTTATTGAAAAATATTTTATTGAAATCTTCCCATTCCATGGAATCAATTTCCTTCTTGGACTTTGTGTTCTTGACCAGTTTACAACACTGATCAGCTTCCCCATCAAAATAATATACCACCCACACAACTTTCTCTTCTTCTAAACACTAGAGGACAAGGAATATATTTTCAATGGAATTAATCCATTGTTCTGTGATGAGGTGATCAGAAGATCCACTAAAGATAAGAGGCCTATGATGTATAAAGGATTTGACCATAATTTTATATGTACTAGGAGAAGTAGGTAATTACACATGATTCAAGTTATTATTCATAACTTGATCTAGTGGAGAAATTACTATCATAAAGTTTTGAGTGCCCGTTCCCATCATATTTGGCATATTATTAGGGAAATCATAACATTTCATGTCACATTGATTGTTGGCACGAGTTCTCTTTCCATCCATTAACTAAGAAAAAGAAATTACAATTAGAGGAATTTAATAATTAGCTAATAAAAAAACAAAAGGAAACTTTTAACATATAAGGATAAACTTATAAATGAAAATTATATCCTAACTTATGATTCCCTAAGTTTCAATCTGGGTTCATCTATGGTGATATAATTATCATTAGGGTTCATACTAAAGTGCTCTAGTCGTAATCTCAAAAAATAACTAGACCTTTATTTGATACCAACTATAATATACCCAGCCTTTTACACATATTATTATGTAATTTTAAGCATAATTAACCATTAAATTACAAGACAAATATCTTAAAGTCTAGTGTATTTGGATGATTAGGTACATAAAACTAAAAACATGAAAATAGAATAAAACATATTTATTTTAATAATTTTTAAAGAGATATTAACTTCCATTGAAATCCTATATCTGCATAGGATAACCTGGGGAATACATGAACAAAAGGGATGAGCTAAAAATCCTAGCAAGGTTATAAACATAGGAATAAAGCAAAGAACCTGGGTTAGAAGTCATTACATGATGACATAAAAATGAACGGAACATGAATAAACATAAGGAATCATAACATTTATATCATGGGGACATATAATCATGACATTATAGGAATGTGTAAACAACACACAACATGACATAAGCATGATTTAAGGATAACTACCAAGACCATTGCACATGGCGGACAAAGTCCCATAAAGGAATCAGGCTCACTCCCTATCCCAACATAACATCTAATGAGACAAAACATTACCCAATGAATTGGAGCACTATATGATAACACCCATTATAAAATTTTCATTAATATGTGTGCCACATGAAAAATCAAACATAAACATAAGGGTTTCCCATAGAAATAAATGAGTATCGTAATCATGTCATGGAGCATAACAAATTGACATATCATAATAGTGTCCAGGAAAGAATGGGTTTAAAGCATAAATGGACACTCATAAGAAAAAATAGGTATATATCATGATAAAATATGTACAAATTAATTTAAAACATGTAAAAATAGTGTTCAATAAGCTTTAGAAATGAAACATTTGAGTGCTGTTTAAGGAAAATATTAAAGAGCATTTAAATAGGAAAATACATATTTGTTTTCATAAAACAAGAAATGAACCAAGAGAGTTTTTCTTGATAAGATGAGTGATTTTAGAAAAATAATGGTGTCTTAAAACATATTATGGAGTGCACTTGAAAATGGGTAAGAAATCGGGAAGTTCTCTTTAATCGGACTTGCTTATCGGGAAGAATTGAGAAGGGAACCTTTAAAAAAATGCATTTCCCTGAAAAATAAGGATGTAATGATTTGGATACATGAGTTTGGAACATATAAATATAATTTATAATAATTAAAAAAAATAAATAATAATTACATTGGGTTAAAGATATAGAAAGAGTAACTTGAAGGAAAAATGGGGGTTTAAGTAGAATCCCTTATCTTATGTTTGAAAGTGTTCTGTACTTGATCTTAATGTACTAAATAATAAAATTAAATCCATTAATTAATTAATTAAGAAACTTTTATAACTATATTTTATTTATTATAATTTTATTAAGTTCATTTATGGCTTTTTTTATGATTTATAAGATATAATTTTATCATTAGGGAGCGTTCGTTTCCTTGGTTTTCACGATCAGTTTACTTGTATACATGTATAGAAAGTCATGTAAAATTAGAAAAGTTTCCTAGAATTGAAATTATATGTTGTTAATGAAATTTAATAATATAAAATTTTCTTATATATGATTTTGGTTACATATGTGAGGATGATTCATTAGATAAAATGTTAATGATGACCGTTTATATTATTTTGGCATTTTTTCGATCATCACAAACTAATTTTATTTTATTAATTAATATCATGTACATATAATGGTTACATAAAATTAAATAGGCTATAATAAATATATTATAATATTATTTAACTATATAAATTATTTTATTACCATCCTTGAAGGCAGTAATGGAAACTGAAAACTCGTCGTCCTTGAATGCGATAAATCAACACATCTCGGGCGATGTTTTCATTTTTAGTGCAAAAGGAGAGGGGAAGAGAAATGATGATGGGTTTTTCCATTAACACAATAAAATTACAGTATATAAAAATATTTTATTTATCATGTCACTTGGATAAGGGGAGGTGAGGAGAGAATAAGAAATTAAAATAAATTAAAAAGAAATTAAAAGAGAATGAAAGAGGATTTTACCTCTTGAATTTATCCTCCTTGAGAACCTCCTTAGGGAAAAAGGTTTGGTATTTTGTTGAGACCAAGGGATATTAAAATTGGGTGAGAAAATTTATAATAGGATTGGTTAGAATTTGGACAAGTCTCAAAGCTTTAAATGTGTGAGGATAAGGGGTGGTATTTATAGGGGAGGAGAAGAGTGCTTTCTCAATATTTTATTCATTAGTTTATTATTTTGAATCAAGACAATGAATAGTTTGATAATTATCACTAAAAATATTAAAATAATTAATAATAGTTAAATATTATGGGCTTAAATGATCCATACATCATCTATGACTCAATAATTCATGTATTTGTTAAATACCATAAATTATCATATTTCACTATTCACAAAAAATCAACTATTTTAAAAAAATACAAAAAATTAAACCTAAATTTTTTTCGACTCGTAGAATTAAAAAATTAACTCTATTTTATGAAAATAATTTTATAAATATGAGAAATTTAATTTTTAATTAAAATCATCATTTACTTGGAAAATGCCCATTTTAAAATTATAATTGATTCTATAATACTTTGAAAAATTAATTAAGGTATTATAAAATTATCTTATGATCATAAGATAAAAAAATATTAATTTATTAATATATTTTATGAAAATAAATTTTAATTTAAATCATTATATTAATTATAAAATTGTAAATAAACATTTATGTTTTATAAAAATACTAACACTTAATTTATCATTCTCAAAACATTTATTTACTTAAAATATGATATAATTATATCATATTTTCATTTATAAGATGGATAAATTTTATTTATACTTTCATAAGTGAGGTTACTATTCTATTGGCTAGTTTATTATTCATAAGGGTCATAATACTATTCCAAAGGTCAAGTTACTATTCCATTGGTATAGGTTCCTTAAATTCTGAAAAATCCTATGATTTCATTCATTATTAATTTATAAAGTTTGTTTTATGTTATTTATTTGATTTATAATATATGACATAATTATAAGAATAGAAATTTTCATTGATAGAATTCAGGGTCATTACACACCCACTGGATAAAAACTAGTGAACTAGATTCCACACAATTAAATTTGTTTCTATTTATTTCATTTTAGGGATTTTCATAGAGTGAAGGGTTAAGGAGATGATTGTACCTCGTGATTCTCTCTTCCCTAGTTCCTTTTGAATTATTAAAATAATTTCCTCTCACACCATTCAAATCATAGATGTATGATGGGATCAGTGGTTTGAACACCAGATAGACTCATGTTTATGCCCCATTTAAGAGAGCGACAAGATAACAAGATTGGGGATACTTCCTTAGTGATAAGTACCATTCATACAATTGAAGGAGTGATGCCTTGGGTATCTATTTAGAACACACATAGAGTATAATAAAGAGTCAAATATGTGAGATAATGAATGATCACTATGGTTAAATCCATGGGTGTCGCCTTTCTAGTATTCATTTTGTATTAATTTTTCATTCACTTTCTTGTTTCATACATAAATACACCTCTATGTATTTATTTCAACAATATATATATATAAATATATAATAATTTCTAAGATAGTGAGTCTATAAGACCCAAATCCTTGAGAGATGACTCCGGTTATCCGTTGTGCTACATTCCATATTTTTAAATTTGGTTTGATGGGAGCCCCATGATAGGATTTTTCTCATCTAACTTCTCATTAGCCTGAAGGTTTGTTCCCTTTCTAGAAAAGTAAGGGTTGACTATCTATGGATATAGGATTAATCATGCATAGATCATTGATTTCATACAATTATAGACCTTTAAATGGAAGGGTTTCATATAACTTGTTCATGGGATGAATTTATATATATATATATATATATAGATTTATTTTAATTTGGGTTAGTAACACAAGATATGAGTTGTGTAAATAGTTACACATCAATATGGTTTGAACATATTAATTTAGTAGAAGTAATAATATTCCAAACTAAATCATTATAAGCATGCATACATGTAAATAGAATAACATGAGATAATATGGTGAGATTAAACCACATTTAAAATACTAAGTGCTGGATTCCTTCCAAAGTTAACACTTTTTAAGTACTTTATTATCTAATCAGGTAAATTTATGCAAAAGTTGGGTGACCATGGATTATCTTTTATAAGGAAAGCAAGCAATGAGTTGAACCTAAGAGTTAGTTTCTTCATTCTTAACATTTTATATTGGTTAAACTTAGCTGGGAAACCCTAAGAGTTAGGACACTAGAAAAATGGTGCTGAGTTTATCCATATGATGGATTGTACAAAGAGTTGTTTTCTCATCCATCCAAGATTCATATATGAAATTATTACCAAAATAGATTACCTAAATAACTAATCGATGAGGTTTACACAAAATTAGGGGTGATTTTATTTGTAAACTATAGGTATTAACACACTAATGGATATGATGAAATCTAAAAAGGGGTCATAATTTTAGTGGGGGAATATTTAATAAAAGTTCTTATTTCATGTTTTTGAAACATTATACTCATCTAATAAAATATATTTTTTGTATATCATAACATCATTATCATCATAAAAATCATATTTGAGATTAATCCATGAAGTGAATATTATTAATGTAAGAAACTCCTAATAATGGAAACTTAAGAAAAGTTATTAAATAAGATAAAATTTTATGTGTTAGAGTAACACCTTCATAAATAAATAAATTGTTGAAACTATTCAATATGTTAATCTACATGCTTATTAGAATTATATAATTACTCACTCAATGTTTAAAAATAATTATATGAAAAATGAATTAATGAATTTAATATTTTTCTCATATATTCAATATGATTGGACATTTCAATGACTCGAAGAGTCTAAAAGTTTCCTTGAGGATTTCTATGTTTATAGAATTAATTCTGTTATCATTTACATAAATTTTATTATAATGCGAATGAGTTTAAGTAAATTTTACTTAGTATTATCAATGTGTTGAGAATAGATGAACTAGGCATATGATATATAGGTTCTATTGTTGTATTGATAATAAAAGTGAGTAAAAGTTTAAAATGAAAGAATACAAGTTAGTTGGAGATTCCAACAATGTTTCTTTAATTATCCAGCCAATTTCATTTAAACCTGAAGGAGTAGTTAGGAAAAAGGAGTAACATTTCTAACAATTCTTCTTCAAGTAACTATCTATGCAATGTTGTACTATAGGAGGGTGTGTTAATATGAGGAATGGATAGATGTGGTTTAGTGGATTAACCTTGGTAATTATTGTTTTATTATCTTATTTTATTTACTGAGTATATTTATTTACTCACCCTTTCTAAATATATATAGATAATTTTTTTCATATCATTTGGAAAAGTTTGGTGGTGGTATCAAGCTATATTAGATATAAACATTGGTGACTTTCTAGATGTGATGTGTTTCATTATACCTTATTGGAGGAATTGATGAGTCTTTTGGTCTTATGGTTACATTACCACTCTTGTATCGACTTGTATGACATGGAATGCATTTGATTATACATTATTCATGTATTTATGTTCTAGTTATGTATTTATATTATATATAGTTTTGTAAATAATCCTTTCTAAAAGGGTAATGAATTCTATATATATGTTTTGATATACACTTGGTTTTAGTATATAACCCAAAACCTTTTCAAATTAATCTTTGATGGTTATACTCAATCCCATTTTAGCTCAGGTGGAGTCCTAGTGAGGTTGGGTCATAATATATTGTTACCAGAGTGAGTATTTTTTAGATGGATCTCCAAGTAGGAACTGGTAAGGATTTCATTGGTTAGTAAAGAAATAATATTACTTTAACCTAGAATGTAAAGTAAACTAGTGAAACTTTATTGTCATAGAATGGACCTTGTGATCTAATAAATGACTCTATTATCCCCTAGATCAATACTATGTTAAAAGTATGTTGTTTGTAGGGTATCATTATATGTGATTTATACATCATGTATTTTTAGGTTAGGATGTTTGTGTGTTTTGTGTAGGTGTGTTTGATGTGATATTATTATCAGGAATTACTTGTATATATGTAACACCTGATCTTTAATAATAGTAAGTAAGCATTTTCATTCTAAAGAAAATATAACATAATACACATAAATTTATTTAAGAATGTGATTAAAACCTAAATTACCAAATTTTATAATTTATCATGTCAAAATTAAATTAGGTTAAATTTTATAGATTTTTCATAAATAGTTAATTTTTTGGAGTGAATAGTGAAAAATACCGATTTTACAAATGATGACACTTTTATGACATTATTATGACATATTAATGACTTGAAATTTTATGAAAAATTATTCATAGACCAAATATATATCTAATAATTAATATAATTTATTTAAAAATATAATTTTTAACTTAGAAATCTATGTTTAACATTTTGGAAATCTAAATAATTTTTTTTGTAATGCACCGACCCCAGAATCCTGAAGCCGGTGCATTATTTTAATACATTGGCATGATTACAAGGAATTCAAGTCCTAAGGGTCAATCAGTTTAGCAATCTTGGAAAATAGATTATATAAATGAACTTTACATTACAATTTCAAACATAAAATACAACATAGATAATACTTTGATAATTCCATTATTTTTCTAGATTAAACCTACATATAAATCATAATACACTTCTTAGCATCCTGGGAAAATAAAACATAAGAAATGGGAGATTTCAGATGCTCAGTAAGGATAAAAAATATATCAGAAGCTATCATAAATAATCAAAAAAATTTATGGAAAGGTATAAAATTGAAACAAAAGACCTTTAAACATAAAATTCAGCATAATATGACAAAGATAAATCAAATAATTCCATTTACTTATTCACATGGATATTCTACTAGTTGAATAATCACATTTAACATTAATAACTAATCTCATAATGATGGAATACATAATGCCAGACATCTTAACCACAAAGTCAAGGCCTCATGCCAAGATCATAAATATAAATTTTGTCAAGGCCTTGTACCAAGACACTAGTTTGTATCATGAGACCTACCGATATATCGAGGGGCTATAGCGGGCTCCGAATGTTACTTACTATGTCCAATTCATTCCTTATATGAAAAGGGTGAAACATAACATAAAAATTCGTATTAAAACTAGTATATGAAATGTCAATAATTTAACCATAGACCATGAATGGTATAAAAGTTGCACATCCACAGTCAAACATATCAAATTTCATTCAATACAATATGGACTATTGTATTATAATAAATCATACTCAATCAAGAATATTATCCAGTAAACGATGTTGACATATTTGAAAATGATCAGTAAAACCCTTTGAGAGAAATATCCATTTTTGTGAAATCATTTAAACGTCACACATTTATAAAGAAATTCTTTTAAAAAATATTTTTGAATAAAAGTGTCCCATATCACTTTGAAACATTTGAAATAAATTAACATTTTAAAACATTCATGTTCATATAAATAAATCCTTAAAATCATTTTGAAAACATGGACATTAATTAAAAATATTTAGAAAAATAAATCATTAAAACATTTAAAATGATGATCTTTCTAAAGATTAATTTCCAAAAAAACTTAAAATATTCCTTTTTATTTTTTTATGAAACATAGACATGGATGATAAATATGTCCGAGTAAATACTTACACATAAACAATCTCAGATAATAATGAGATTGAGGAATTAACCCTTACCCTGTAATTTACTTTGGTCGAGGGTAAATTTAACCTCCTGTATAATTACCATAGTATGTTATTAAATTATACCAGAACCATATTCATATTTATGATATCATACTTGATTCATTTATGTCTTTATACTACTAATTTAATAATAATTTTAATGTTAAAATAACATTTTGGGTAATAATCGCATTCTTTATCGTATGTGTTTTAACTTGTTATTCTTGATTGTATCACTTATATCATGATTTAATTTATTCCAGAATATAAAAAATTATTTATGTATAATATATATTCAGAATTTAAATATGTATAATAGATAGATATATGAAATAGAAAACACAATTTATGGAGATGGTAGGCCGTACGTATGAATAAACATTGTTTCTATTTTCATATCGTATTGAACGAAAGTAAGTGAATGAGATATATGTAAACACACACACTCAAAAATATTTCCAGTAGCATTATTATTTCATATATTACATACTTATTAATATTATATATTTTTATAATCATCATTTAATGGTGAATGTGGAAATTAATCTTATCGCGTCGTGGAGACGGTAAGCCGTACGTACACATGAGCGACGATATCATTCTATTGATGGTGAAATCATATATAATTTGATGGTATATTATATATAAATAATCATTATCATGTTATATTTATTATTTAAATCAATTATACTCATATATATACCCATCCAAATAATGAAGTGTTGAATAACAAACTACACCATGACGTGGAGTCGGTAAGCCATACATACACACATATAGTGAGTTTGTCATTCATAGGATGAATATAATAATGAATATGGTTATAATATATTTATAACAAAATATCATTATGTAGAAGGTACTGGAGTTATTATTTTGGTATGGAAACAATATAGAAAAAGGAAGTGGAAGAAGAAAAAAACTTTGAAAGAGGTGATGAAATAATTACCTCTTCTTTGGGTTCTTCCCTTTGATTTGAACAAAAGGGATCCTTAGGTTGGATTTATGATCAAAGTAAGGAATATAGTTTTATTTTAGGGTATTTTGGATGTGATTTGATTAGGTTTTGGCTGAGCCAAATGGCTTTGGAGGTGTGAATTTAAGAGAAGGGGAAGTACCCTTTTATAAGAGAGGTGAGGGGCACTTTAGGAAAAGTTTGAAATATTATTTTATTATAAAACTATTTTCGATTTATAATAGCTACAAATAGATTTATTTCAAGGATAAGATTTTTATGGGTCTAAATACTCTCAATCTATAGGTTTTATACAAGTTTAGGTCACCATATTAACCTTATCTTTTAGATTTAACTCTTAGTTAAATAGTTTAACTTTTACCATGTCTTCTTGTATTTTTATATTACATGGTTAATAAACTTACTATAAAATTAAAAGAGAGATTAAAGTGGTTATTAAATGAAATATATATCATTATATAAGTCCTTTGGATGAATCTTATATTTTTTGGAAAATTATAACATTTAATAAAATAGTATTTGTTTTAAAAACTCATTTATGTCAATTTTGATACTATTTAGTATTTGTTTTTCTGTTAAATTCATAAAAACTTAATTAATTCAAAAAAATGCATTTAATAAACCCTAACATGTCATATTGACCTATAAAATTCTTTTATGGCATCAAAAGTTTCAATTTACATTTATTTTGATATTTATAAAATCAATTATTTTAATCTTTCATTAATAAAGTAATTATTGTATCATCATTGTGTCATAAATAAATTTAATTATTAAATGTCTAAAAATTATAAATAAAATACCATAATTTTTAAAATATTTTTATATTTATAATGAATATTTATATTCTAATTTATCTTATGTATAACTCTATATTAAAAATGGTTTAGTTAATAAAATTTGAATTTAACACTTTTAACACTTCTTTAAATAAAATATAATAAATGTCATAATCTAACCCAAATGAATAAATATTGATATTATTTTTGTACTAAGGTTTATTTTGGTCGAAATAAACTTATAAGATATAATTAGGACATGTTTTGGGATAATTTTAATATTATTTTTACCTTTAATTACCTTATTTACTTTTAATCGTGGTAAATAAAATTCAAAAGTTATTGTTAACCAAAAATTATTTTCATCCTATTGAATGAAATCTTAATTACTAATGTCAACCGTGTCTATCAAATTTTTTAAATTCAATTCACAAAATCGGTAAAATTACATTTTATGAAAATTTGCTAATGTGCCTAGAAGGTGGGTAAATGTGCTTAGAAGGTGGGTAAAAAGATGTTAAAAAAAGTTCAATGAATTTTTATATCTAATTATATTATAAAATGACTCAAATAAATTAAATTGGGACAATATATTTATTATTTATCTATTTTTACTTTAAGATAAATTTTAATTAAAAATAATTATTTATATGAAAAATTCGGTTTTTATGTATTATGCAATATTTTTCACTATTCCTCAAAAAGTGAATGTTTTCAGAAAAAACAAAAAAATCACCCTAAGCTAATTTTGATATTCTGAATTAAAAAATTAAACCTATTTTACCAAATTCATTTTTTAGGAGTGTCTAAAATTAATTTCATTATTTTTCACAAAATGATTTAAAAAATAATTCTTTTAAGAAAATAGTTTTTCTAAATATATAACTATTTTAAAAAAACTTATACATTTCATTATAAATATGTTTTATTTATGTGAAAACATTATAAATAAAATTTAAAATCTATTTTTTACTATTCATATTATAATATTTAATTGATAAATAAATATATCATTTAAATATTTATAATACTAATGTGTTGTTTCACAGAAACTCAATCTTTCACATAACGCAAGACTAGTCGATATTGTGTGTAATATAAGCTATTAAATTAATTTAAAGAGATCACGTAATATGAAATATTGGGGTGTTATATTATCACATCCTTCAATAAATTTCATCCTTGCAATTTGAAATTGTTCTTCAAAAATAAAAGGTTAAAAATAGAAAATACCTTTGTGGAACACCCACATCGGAAGTAGTGTTAATAAAATTTAGACTTAATAAGAGGGAAAGAGAAATGAAAAAGTCACCACCAAATTATGATTTCTAATATGAGAACATTGGTGGAAATTTGAGACACATAATTAGAGGAAAAACGTAAATATTTATGGGGATTGATTGAGATCATAAATCACAAAAAACTGAACAATAAATGGAAAATTGGGGGCCTCAAAGCCATAAATCTATGATGATTTAAAATATCATCAGTTCAACAAAATATAAGGTATTTGGATAACATATTTTTTTATATACTTTATTTTTTGAATAAGAGGGATTAATTTTCTATCAAGATAATAACTCAAGGAAATATACTTGTTTTTTTTACCTATCATAATCATATTTTCATCATTTGGTTGTGATTTCATCTATTTTCACTTTATTATTTACACTAGTAAATGAATGTTAAAAAATGATTTTTTACACCTAAAGTGAATTTGATAAATCATAAGGTCCACAAGTATTCCCTTAATCCTCTAAATGTGTCCTAAAAACCAAAAGGTTACGTCAAAGTATCCAATAAATCATACTTTAAACTCAAAAAAATATCACGTGTTCAACTTACTCAATTCCAACCTTGAGACTTATCCAAAATACTTGTGTCTAAACTCATAATACAAAAATTTATAAGGAAGGTCAACATAACATAATAAAGTTATTATTTTTCCACATAATAATGTGTGAATACCTTCATCATGTATTCTATTGAAACATGGTAACACCCTAAATTACCATAAAACCTTATTGATTACATTGATGCTCCCTTATTCTTTATAGAATACTAGATATACTCCTTACATAAATTTTTTTTGAATACTCCAACAATAATGGAATAAAAAAACAATTAATTAGTTTCAAGGTAGTCAAGAATATTCAATATAATTTATCCAAATCAATAATATATTATTTCTAAATCATTATCTCAGTTTCAGAAACATATTAAGGGTTATATTTCCCCCAACTATATATTTTCCAAAATGTTTAAATTGAAATTGCGTCACTTTACTTGGTACCATATAATCTCAAATCCTTAATGAAATAGTATGTAAGTACAATCCTTATATACTCTATAATTCTTATAACTTGTATATAATTAATAAAATACTCAAATGACACAATTCTTTAATAACAATATAAGAACACTAATCATTCCTCTTAATCTACGGTAGTATCATAACTTAATTATTATCCAAGAGCATCATTTGGGGTATACTGTGATGATTGGGACATTGATTCACGTAGTTTCCCAACTCCTTGTAGATGATGCATTGTACATTTGAAACCTTTTTATTACCCTTGCAATCACGAACTTGGTGTCCTTTCCCCCCACACTTATAACAAACTTCCATTCCTTTCAAGAACATCCCAAGGTGATTCTTTCCACAGTCATAACATATGGGAAAATCCTTCTTTCACTTATTCCCTTTATCCATATTTCTATCAACCATCCTCTTTTTCTCTGGCTTCCCTTAAAATCCATATAACTCAAAGAATTATTTACTTATCTTATTAACACATGATACTATTTATTCATATGATGAGAATATATGGGAGAATAATTCCCTTTTAAATGTTCGCTTAAGACCATGAATGATATGATCTTTATTACTCTTTGGATCATGTGTATTGCCAGAGTTCTCATTCCTTTAACTGGGCGCTATTTCTAAATGACGAAATACACTAGGTTAGATCATATCATAATGTATAATCCAAAAACTAGAAAAATTTTCAACATTAATTGAAGATTTTAACACATCTAGTCTCATAATCATAAAAATGGTTTCTTTGCTAACATATTTACTCACAAATCCTTCATAATAGTTTGTAAATAAAATGTGAATTATCCTAAGAATATCCCCTGGGAGTGTCAAACCAGGTGCGTAGTAGGGCCTGTTGTCATGTACCAAGATACCCCAGGTTAAACCCGAAACTCCTTGTTAGAGTTTTCACTCCTAGGTACATCTATTCCAGAACCATGTCCACTTGTAGTATCCAAAAAGGGATGTATTTCTTGGAAAACCCACATAATATCCACATTACCAATTTTTTTGGATGTTCTTCTATACCAATCCTCAAAGTCTATCTTAGGGTAATGTTTCCAAATCAGAGTTTATCTAAATATAGTTTCCAAGGTTATTTCTAACCTCCCTCTGATACCAACTATAATGTCCCAACCCCAGAATCACGGTGCCAGTGTATTATTTTAATACATTGGTATGATTACATGGAATTCAAGCCCCAAAGGACTGATCAGTTTAGTAGTCATGGAAAATAGATTACATACATGAAATTCACATTACCATTTCAAACATATAATACAACATATATAATCCTTTTAGAATTCCATTATTCTCCTTTATTAAACCAACATATAAATCATAATACACTTCTTGGCATCCTGGGAAAATAAAACATAATAAAGGGGTGAGCTCAGATGCTTAGTAAGGATAAAAAATATATTTAAAGCTATTATAAATAATTAAAAACTTTTATAGAAAGGTATAAAATTAAAACACAAGACCTTTAATCATAAAATTCAGTATAATATGGAAAATATAAATCAAATAATTCTATCTACTTATTCACATGGATATTCTACTAGTCAAATAATCACATGTAACATTAATAACTAATCTTATAGTGATGGAATGCATAATGCCAGACATCTTAACCACAAAGTCAAGGCCTTATGCCAAGACCCTAAATATAAATTCTGTCAAGGCATTATACCAATATAATAGTTTGTCTCATGTGACCTATCAATGAATCGAGGGGCTATAGCGGGTCCCACACTTTACTTACTACATCCAATGCAATCCTTATATGAAAAGGGTGAAATATAACATAAACATTCGTCTTAGAACTAGCATATGAAATGTAAATACTTTAACCATAGACCATGAATGGTATAAAAATTGCATATCCATAGTCAAACACATAAAATTTCATTCAATACAATATGGAAGATTTTATTATAATAAATCAACCTCAATCAAGAATAATATCTATTAAATGATGTTGACATAGTTGAAAATGATCAGTAAAACTCTTTGAGAGAAATATCCCTTTTTGTGAAATCATTTAAAATTCACACATTTATAAATGACGTCATTTAAAATATATTTTTGAATCAAAGTTTCCAATACCACTTTGAAACTTTTTAAAGTAATTAACATTTTAAAACAATAATGTCCATAAAAATAAATCCTTAAAATCATTTTGAAAACATGGACATTAATTAAAAAGATTTAGAAAAATAAATCATTAAAACATTTAAAAAGATGATCTAGCTAAATAGAACCTTCCAAAAACCCTTAAAATATCTTTTTTGAAAACATTTTTATGAAACATGGAAATGTATGACAAATATTTCCCAGTACATACTTACACATAAATAATCTCGGATAATAATGAGATTGAGGAATTAACCCTTACCTTGTAATTTATTTTGGTCGAGGGTACATTTAACCTCTTTTATAATGACCATAGTATGTTATTAAATTATACCAAAACCATATTCATATTTATGATATCATACTTGATTCATTTATGGCTTTATACTACCCATTTAATAATAATTTCCTTATTAAAATAACATTTCAGGTAATAACCGCTTTCTTTATCGTACGTGTTTTAACTTGTTCTTCTTGATCGTACAACTTATATCATGATTTAATTGCTTCCAGAATATAAAAAATTATTTATGTATCATATATATTCATAATATAAATATGTATAATAGTTAGATATATGAAATGGAAAACATTGTTTATGGAGACGGTAGGCCGTACGTACGCATAAACGATGTTTCCATTTTCATATCGTATTGAATGGAAGTAAGTGAATGAGATATATGTAAATACAAACACACACACACACATATATATTTAAAGTAGAATTATTATTTCATATATTACATACTTATTAATAATATATATTTTTATAATCATCGTTGAATGATGAACGTGGAAATGAATCTCATCGCGTCGTGGAGACGGTAAGACGTACGTACACACAAGCGAAAATATCGTTCGATTAATGGTGAAATAGTATGTAATTGGATAGTATATTATATATATATATATATATATATATATAATAATTAACATGTTATATTTATTATTTAAATCAATTATACTCATTATTATACCCATCCAAATAATGAAGTGTTGAATAACAAACTACACCACAATGTGGAGACGGTAAGTCATACGTACACACATATGGTGACTTTGTCATTCATAGGATGGATATAATAATGAATATAGTTTTACTATATTTATAATAACATATTATTATTTATAAGATATTGGAGTTATTATTTTGATATGGAAATAATAAATAAAGAGGAAGTGGAAGAAGAAAAGAACTTTGAAAGAGGTGATGAAATAATTACCTCTTCTTCCGGTTCTTCCTTTTTATTTGAACAAAAGGGCTACTTATGTTGGATTTATGATCAAATTAAGGACTCTAGGTTGATTTTAGGGTAGTTGGGAGGCGATTTGAGTAGGTTTTGGCCAAGATAAATGGATTTTTAGGTGTGAATTTAAGAGAAGAGGAAGTACCCTTTTATAAGACAGGTGAGGGGCACTTTAGAAAAAGCTTGTAATATTATTTTATTATAAAATTATTTTTCAGTTTCTAATAGCTCCAAATGAATTTATTTCTAGGATAAGGTGGTTATGGGTAGAAATACTCTCAACCAATTGGTTTTAGACAAGTTTAGGTCACCATATTAACCTTATCTTTTAGATTTAACTCTTAGTTAAATTTTTTAACTTTTACCACATCTTATTGTATTTTTATATTACATGGTTAATAAAATTACTATATAATGACAAGAGAAAATCAAATGGTTCATTAATGACATATTTATCATTATTTAAGTACTTTGTCTTAAGATTATATTTTTAGGAATATTATAACATTTAATAAAATATTATTTGTTTTAAAAACACATTTATGTCAATTTTGACACTATTTAGTTTTTGTTTTTTTGTTAAAGTCATCACAACTTAATTACTTCAAAAAAAAAAAATACATTGAATCAACCCTAACATGTCATATTAACTTATAAAATTCTTGGATGGCATCAAAATTCTCAATTTACATTTATTTTTATATTTATAAAATCAATTATTTTAATCTTTCTTTAATAAGGTAATTACTGCATTATCATTGTGCCATAAATAAATGCAATTATTAAATGTCTAAAAATTATAAATAAATTACCATGATGTAGGAAATATTTTTATCTTTATAATTAATATTTATAGTATAATTTATATTATTTATAACTCTATATTAAAAACTATTTAGTTAATAAAATTTGAATTTAACACATTTAACACTTCTTTAAATAAAATATAATAAATGTACTAATTTAACCCAAATAGATAAAAAAGGATATTATTTTTGTCCTAAGGTTTATTTTGGTCAAAATAAACTTATCCAATAGAATTAGGACATGTTTTGGGGGAATTTTAATATTATTTTTACCTTTAATTATCTTATTTACTTTTAACTGTGGTAAATAAAATTCAAAAGTTACCATTTACCAAAAATTATTTTCATCCTATTGAACCACATTTTACTTACTAATGTCAACCATGTCTATATAATTTTTTAAATTCAATTCACAGAAGTATTAAAATTACATTTTATGCAAATTTTCTAATGTACTTAGAAGGTGGGTAAATGTGCCTAGATGGTGGGTAAAAAGATGTTAAAAAAAGTTCAATGAATTTTTATAACTAATTATATTATAAAATGACTCAAATGACTTTCATTGGGATAATATATGTATTATTTATCTTTTTTTTACTTTAAGATAAATTTTAATTAAAAATAATTATTTAAATGAAAAAGTCGGTTTTTATGTACTATGCAGTATTTTTCACTATTCAATCAAAAATTGAATGTTTTCAGAAAAATTCCAAAAAATTCACCCTAAGATAATTTTGATATTCTGAATTAAAAAATGAAGTCTATTTTACCAAATTAAATTTTTAGGAGTGTATAAAATTAATTTTATTATTGTTCACAAAATGACATAAAAAGTAGTTCTTTTAAGAAAATAGTTTTTCTAAATATATAACTATTTTAACAAAACTTATACATTTCATTATAAATATGTTTTATTTATGTGAAAAAATTATAAATAACATTTAAAATTTATTTGTTACTATTAATATTAAAATATTTAACTGATAAATAAATATATCATTTAAATAATTATAATACTAATGTGTTGTTTCGTAGAAACTCAATATTTCATATAACATAAGCCTAGTCGATGTTTTATACAATATAAGTTATTAAATTAATTTAAAGAGATAAAATACTATGAAATCTTGGGGTGTTACATTTTTATTCTAATAAAATATATTTCTTGGTTCTTCTATTTTAATCAAGTATTAACAAGGTTCCTTTAAGTTTTGGTTTGATTTTAAAGTAAAATAAGTTTCATTTGATTTAAAATAGTCCAATTAATTCCATTGTAATAAAAATCATACATGTTTTTTATAAAATCATTTTTATGTTTAAAACATATATTTTTCTAAAAAGAGTTTTTATTGCATTTTGTGAACTTATAATAAAATTAATTTCTAAAAATTCTAGGAATTCAATATTTTAAAATAGATTAAATATTTTTAATAAGAATAATTAATATTAGGTAATTATATCAACTTAATTTTTGGTCATAATGAATAGTAACCATGGTAAAAACTTATCACTATGGTAAGGGTTAAAAAGGATTAACAGTCAGTTAAACTAAATAGATAATGGCTAAAATAACCAAAAAACTTCTCTAAATACTATTTATAGAATTTATTTAAACCCTATATCATCCCATATTTTAAATTGGGCCTATTTGGAGCCACCTTTCCAAGATAGTGAATATATTATATTTCAATGTTCTTAATATCTACAAGTTTTCCACCCACCTAATTTTATAAAGTCACCCGATCTACTCTATTCTGCACGTTTATTGAGTCACATATTTGAAAAAAATACCTATCTAATTTTTTTCTCAACCTAGAGGTTATTTTCTTCTGAAAATAACACTTCAAGAAGGATTAAGGTGTAAGCTAAATGAGGAAACCAAAAGAAGAGGTACATGTTCTTATTGAGATTTTTCATGTTATCTTATTCTTAAACCCTCTAAAAATATTCAATAAACATATAAAGATTATTAAATCAGTAT
This sequence comes from Viscum album, assembly GCA_963277665.1. Classification (NCBI taxonomy): domain Eukaryota; kingdom Viridiplantae; phylum Streptophyta; class Magnoliopsida; order Santalales; family Viscaceae; genus Viscum; species Viscum album. The sequence continues at coordinate 534,147,210 of OY728146.1, forward strand.
ATTTACCATAAAAATATATTTTTATGTTAATTTTATATCCATTTTCTATATTCTTTCATCCCATTGAAAATGACAACATAATCGTGTATATGTACAAACTACCATCTCCACATAGCGGTGTAAATTGTTTCTCATTAACATTTAACTTGACTAGTTATGAATATGGAATTAATGAATACATATGATATTTATGATTTAATTATTATTATTTAAATATAATATATAATCTACCTTCTTATGCCCCCATCCATTAGAAAATGATAATGTCTCTCGGGCGTACACCTCTATGAAGTGATGTGATTAATTTTCCTATTAAATACATGAATAAATGATTCTAAAATTGTATATAATTCCTCCAATGGCCCGAAGGCCTTCATTTTTTTTATTGATTTTTGATAATCCACCTTTCAAGGGGTGAGGTGGAACCCTTACAAGGCCCGTAGGCGTAAGCATTACATGGACCATAGGCCTTAAAGGAATTCATTTCCCGTAGGCTTCAAACATTACATACAACCCAGACTAACTACTTGGAACTGCTCCTCCCCATCATATTCATTGTGAAATCAGATCTCCACCTTTGCATGGCTGTTCGACTAGGCTTTCTTGTGCATGCACAGGCTTGTCCTGATGGTAGGTGCCATACCCTCTCATTCTTGCAATCCGTTTAGCTTGTGCTACGGTGAAAGCTCCTTGCTCCTCCTCTTTCTGAAGCTTGTTCCATGTAGGTTGTTTGGTTTGTATCTTCACTTTAAGGTGGCTCGAAGACCTTACTGACCTGAAGGCCTGGGTGGCCGAAGGCCATAAAGGACTCAGGGACTAAATCGGTGGCCCGAAGGCCCAAATGGGGGAATATTCCTAGATGCTACAGTGCCAAACAGTTCCTACTACAGTTCTTGCTACAGTTCTTGCTACAGTACTGCTACAGTACTGCTACAGTACTGCTACAGTACCTGCTACAGTACCTAGAAATTATCCCCCACATGGATTTGATCTCGGGTCTCTTGGATGCACTTAAGGAGTCCTCACCAACTGGGCTGAGGCTCATGTGCATTAATAAAAATTATATTCATGACATTATTAAAATTATTTATATAATTTAATAATCTCATAAAACCTTTAACCATAGTCAATATACCGAAGTAATTTTGGAGAAATTAACCGAGCAACCATAAGTAGTCGATGTACGCAAAAACTATTCAATGAATGGATGCCAAATGATCATAAAAGAACCTTAAAAAATTGAATATATATTATTAATTAATTATTTAATAAATTTAAATTTATTATTTATGAGTATATAATGTGTCTAATGAATCACGAATCCAAGGTAAGAGTTTTTTGTCTCAATTCCACTCTATTGGGACTTATTTTATATTATGCACCTAATTTCTTTTATATAATGTATATACTGCCCCTTTGACTTATTATATCATTAATTATTATTTATTCATGGTATTTAATGTTTAAATTCATTTTTTATTTTAAGGGTTTTTATTCAAAAGTTATTAAAGTCATAAATGTTTATTTTACAATCTCACTATTATTCAGGATTGTTCATGTTTAAATATACATTGGAAGAATTATATGATATTTATCTTCTTAAACCACGCAAATTTTATTATTTTATACTTATATATGAAGTTAACATGTTTTTCTTCCAAATTTTATTCTCTCTAAAAGACAAAAATAAAGTTTTGTAATCAAAATTCACCTTATTTCTTCTTTTGGGTTGGGAAAATTTTTCATCCATGATGAGATTTTCTAAAATGATTCAAGAATGTTATTTTCTATATTCTCTAATTATTTTATGAAGTAATTTTCAACCATACTTTAATTTATTTTACATTTTTTATAAAGTAATCTTTTTAAAGTTTTTTAAATGGGATATTTTTGATTTTCTTTACAAAAGTGTGAAATAAATGTTCTTTTTAACATATATAGTGTGAGTGGATTTTCCCATTATCATAACCTTTATTAGTTATCAATATTTCTCTACAAATTTACATGGTTTTTTTCAAAAATAAATATTTTTCCATTATTTTAAATTTTTTTAGATTTTATATTAAAATAAAAACTTATTATTTTCTAAAAGGTTGAAAAGATTTTTGGAAATTATTTATAACTTTGTTTTTTAAAAAAAAATTACAAAATATTTAAGGTAATTTATTTTTAATGTTTAACTTCTATTTTACTATATTATTCTCAAAAGGCTTTCCTGTACTTAAAAACATTTATTTATAATGAATTTATGGTTTTCTATCTCCCTTTACTAATTTATGAATTATATCTTATTTTGTGATCATTCACTTTCTTGTGATCATATTCTCTATCACTCTCTATTATTCATTAGACATTATTTTTATTCATTTTATCCATATTATTTTATATCAGGGATATATTTATCATTTTAATATTTTTCTAACTATATACGATTACTACATAAATTGTTAGTTAAATGAATCTTATTAAGAAAGTTATTTCATATACTAGGGAAATAATGATGTTTCGTATTCTTGATTCTATATTGATATTTATTTATTGATAAGTAATATTAATTATGTATTGTATTTTTAATTCAATATGAGTAATTAATTGGATATATGTATGTTATGGGTGAGGCCTAGTGATAGATAGACCCTTGATATATCAACAGGTCCCATGATACAAACATTTGGACAAATTAGTTAGGTATTTGGTGTATACCTACCCATTCATTAAAATGTCTTGACACAAGGCCTTGACGGTAAGGTTCACGATGTCTTGGAATGAGGTATTGATAGTAAGAACATGATATTTGATATTATGTATTCACTAATTTAATATTTAAGTTATCATTATCTATGTAATTTTTATGTTGATATTTTCCATGGATACATTTTAAAGCTCAAGTTATTGATTAAATGGAATATGTGTTGTTTATCCACTCTACTATATTGTTAATTCCTTATCTACTCATGATAATTTTTGTTTTATGATTTACCATATTGAGAATTTGATATCAACCTTTATTATGTTTTTCTTTCTAAGCATATGAATAATGAATATTTGAATGATTTTCAAGGATGCAAGAAAGTTTTTCATTCTATGTTTTATTTTTCCAATGTGATATGGAAATCATTTACGTATATAGTCTCCCAAGTTGACTAAACCAATTGATCCTTCATGTTTCAATCCATTATATCTTGTATTAATGTAATAAAGTAAACACTGGCTATGGGTTACTATAGTCAGCGTCATTTCATTTGTTATAAATGGAAGTTTAGTAGGACCCTTGGAAACTAGATTTTATAAGAACATCATTAACATAAAAATTATGATAATCCCTTAGAATATTTGAGAAAATTTTAGGTATTTTTATTCCTTAGATCAATATTAATGATTTTATGAGATAATTATGTGTGTTACATTGTTTAGAAATGGAAGAAAGTAGATAAAAGGGAAATCATATAAACACCCATGGTTAATGTAGCGATTTCACTTATAATAAAGTCAATACAGTAGGTGTTGGATCTAGGAAAATCATAGACATGTTAGGAAAATAGACCCATTTTATAATAAATAACCTTACCTTTATGGAGAAACTTGTTGTTCCACATCATGATGTACTTATGTTGGATAACTTTATGTAATATAAACCTCCATCCTTTAATGTATTTACTAATACATTGGTAGTGGAGCAATGAATCAAGTCCCTTGAAAAGATATTCTTATATTTGGGAAGTAATGAAAGGGAAAATGTTATTCTAGAAGTATATTATTTAAAGGTAGATTTTGATTAATAGTGGTCATTCATTCATAATACTAAAAAAGGTTATGAAACATAAAGTAAGAAATTGAGAAATTTTAAAGTGATATTATTCAAGAAATATTTTCTTCATGAGAAATAAGCTTAGATAGAGAGTAAGCTCCTCAACCTAAAGCAGAGGAAAGTATTGTTGAATATGAGGCTAGTTTCACAATGTTATCAAGGAATTAAATAGACTACATACATAATCCATAAATAAAAATTGATTGTTTCTTTGATGGTATTAAGTCAAACCTTCTAAGGTAACTGGTTTCTCAAACATTTTCATCATATGATGATATATTATAATGTTCCATCAAGATGGAGAAAATTTTTTATAGGTCTTATATATTAAAGGGAAATCAAGAAAATAAGAGGTTGTCTAAAATATAAGGGAAAAAATGCATCAAAAAATAATAAAGGAAAGATGATAGTTCCAATATGTGATAATTATAGAAAGAAACATCCTAGTAAATTCTTAAAAGGAATAAGAGTTTTTTACAAATGTAGAGATAATGGACATATGGATCATGAATGGAAGGGAAATAAAGAAACCACTATTGTCTAGTGATTAAAATGTAGGGACATTGGGCATTATTTAGACCAATACCCCAATAATCAAGGTAAACTACGATAGAATAGGCTAAGGGGTGAAGGAAAAGATTAATTGATTACTAAAACTAAATTTGAAGTTTCTAAAGATGTGGTAGTGGGTAATTTGATTAGAAAATCAAATTTATCTAATGATTTAGTTGATTCTGGATCTTTTAACTCTTTTCCATCTTCCATGTTTTCCAAAAACAATAAATCATTCCCTAAAACCTTAATAATAGAGCTAAAAAACAATACTCATACTGGAAATCTTATTTTAATAAGGATATGTCAGTTAATCCTTATTATGATAAATAAACATACCCTATTTGTAAATTTGGTTGTTATACCTATGGTTGAATTTGATAAAATCCTTGGTATATATTGGATTTAAAAGTATAATGTGAAAATTTATTACCAAGATAAGAAGATTATGATTTTCTAAGAAGATGTTAAATCAATTGTATTTAGAGGAGAGACTCTATCATTTTAATCATGCATGGATCCACCTCCATTATCTCTCCTTAAAGAAATTCTAGGAGAATAAGAGATGATGAAACCTGTGGATGGGAAAGGCAACCTTTGAATAAAAGATATACCTATTGTGCAGGAATACATTGATTTTTTTTCATGAATATTTACCTATAAATTCACCCAAACATTAAGTTTTGTTTTAAATTTAATTCTTCTATAATGAAAAACTTATATCACAGAATCCCTATAGAATGGTCATGGTAGAATTAGTGGAACTAAATAAATAATTATAAGAGTTGTGTAATAAGGGATTAATTTACCCTAGTCTTTCACCTTGGAGAGCACCTATTCTTTTTTTATGAAGAAGGATGAATCTATGAGGATACACATAAATTATAGGGAAATCAATTCCAATACAATAAAGAACAATTATCTTATAGATCATATTGATGACTTGTTTGATTAACTTGAAGGAGATCTATATTTTTCAAATATTGATCTTTGTTATGGGTATCATAAATTATGAGTAAGAAGGAAGATATTCCAAAGTTGATATTTTACATAAGGTATGAACATTACGAGTTTACAATAATTCAATTTGGATTGACTAATGAACCCTCTATTTTTATGAATATGATGAATAGATTATTCAAAGATTATATTGATAATTTCATTATGGTATTTATCAATGATATCTTAGTATACTTAAAAATATATGAAGATCATAAAATTCATGGAATAATCATTCTTGAAACTCTCAAAGGGAAGGAGTTATATGATAAATTTTCTTTTTTGGGACATATTATCTCTAACTATGAATATTAGTTGATCCTTAAAAGGAAAAGGTAGTTAAATAATGAACTACACCAATGAAACTAACTAAGATACATAGTTTCATTAGATTATTAGATTACTATCATCACATTGTTTAAAATTTTGGCTGATTAGTTGACCCATTAATCAAGTTCAAACATAAATGGGTTAAGTTTATATAGTCAAAATAATGAAAAGAAAGTTTTGAAGAACTGAAGAGGATATTAGTCAATGCATCGATATTGAAATTACCATATAAAATAGATGGTTTTGTGATATATAGTGATGCATAGAATAAAGGACCCAGGTGCATACTTAAGTAGAATGAAAAAGTTTTTGCTTATGCATCAAGATAGTTAAAGATCTATGAACAGAATTATACAAACCATGATCTTAATTTTGAAGCTATAATATTTGACTGGAATATATGGAGGAATTATCTCTATGGTAAAATATGTGAGATATATATAGATCACAAAAGTATGATATACATATTTTGACAAAAAATAGATCATAATGAGACAAAGGAGATAGTTATAGCTACTTAGAGATTATGATTTTTTCAATACACTACCACCTTGGGAAGGTAAATAAAATGGTTGATGTGTTGAGTAGGAAAAATCATAGAGTTATAACTAAAATGAGGATTAAAAAATATACTATATTCACATATTTAGTAAATTAAGATATATGAATAATTATGGAAGGCAAAACATCAATCATTTTCCAAATGATTTCCAAACCATCTTTTCTAGAGAAGATAAAAAATACTAGCTTGATGATATGAGTTTAAAAAAGAAAATCAAACCATGAATGATGGGAAATTGGTTGAATTTATTTATGATAATGATGTGTTTAAATTCATAAAGAGGATATGTGTTCCATAAATAATTGAGCTGAAAAGGGGATTACTTAATAAAGCACACAACTCAAATTTCTCTATACACCCTAGTAGAACCAAGATGTACAACAATTTATGAGAATATTTTTGGTTGGATAATAATAAGTGATAAATTACTAAATATGTATCAAGATTCTTAGTTTTTCAATAAGAAAAGACTATGATAAAACATCCTAAAAAATTCATGCAACCTCTCTCTATGCTTATGTGGAATTTTTTTATTGAATTTCCAAAGAATCCTAAAAGAAATGATTCCATATGTGTTATTTTTTATTGTCTTTACAAGTCTACATATTTCATCACTATAAGGGAGGATCTACCTATTTAGTGCCTTGCATGACTGTATATCATTGAATCCATGAGATTTCTTGGTAAACCACTTTCAATTATATCTGATCATGATCCATGATTTACAACAAAATTCTAGAAAAGTCTACCGAAGGCTCTTGACACCAAGATACATTTGAGTATTGCTTATCATCCTCAGACATATGGATAATAAAAAAGTAATATTCAAACATTAGAATACATTTTGAGGTCATTCTCACTTGAATTTCATGGTATTCAGGATTAATATTTTCTTTTGGTGAAATATATATATATAAAATAAAATCTTCCATTTAAGAATTCAAATGGAACTGTATGAAGCATCAATTGAGAAAATATGTCATACAACAAATTGTTGTGATGAAGTTTATGAAAATAAGTTTTTAGGCCCAAAAACTTTTGATGTGACAATAATGAAAGTGAGAACTATTCAGAGTCATATCAAGGTAGCTCAAATTAAGAAAAAGTGATATTTCAATAACTGAAGGAAGGATATGGAATTTAAAGTAGGGGATAATGTTATTTTGAAGGTATGTACATGGAATGGTTTTATAAGGTTTGTTAATAAATGGAAACTAATTCCTAGGTACATTAGGATTTTTAATATTTTGGAAATAATTAGAACTGTGTCTTACTGTTTAACAATGCCACTGAACCTCTCTAAAGTGAATACTATGTTCCATATCTCATTATTGGGGAAGTATACACCCAAATCAATTCATTTAATACCCTTTGAATAAATATAATTGGATCTTGATTCATCTTATTATGATGATCCTATTTGCATTCTTGACACTAGAGAACAAGTATCGTGGAATCAGATGACTCGACTAGTAAAGGTACTATATAGAAATCATAAGATAGAAATGGAAACATGGGAACCTAAAATATTTATGATGAAAAACTACCCACATTTTTTATGAGGTTACATTCTAGAAATTTTGAGGATAAAATTTTTGAAGGGGGAAGAATGTAACACCCGAGCTTTAATTACAGAAATCTTTTCATTCTGAAGAAAATGTAGCATAATACACATGGATTTATTCAAGAATGTGATCAGAACCTAAATTAAAAAGTTTAATAATTTTAATTAATTTATTTTTTTAATTCATTAATCCAAAATTATATTAGGGTAAATTTATTAGATTTTTCAGAAATAGTTGATTTTTGGGGTTAATAGTGAAAAATAACGATTTTACAAATAATATCACCTTTATGAAATTATTAAGATATATGAATGACTTAAAAGTTTATGAAACCTTTTTTTATTGAACAAATATATATCTAATGATTAGTATAATTCATTTAAAAATATAATTTTGAACTTATAAATCCATGTTTAACATTTTGGAAATCAAAGTAATGTTTTTATTCAAATAAAAACTAATTTTGGTTGTTCTCTTTTAATCAAGTATTAAAAACACTCCTTTAATGTTTGGTTTTATTTTAAAGTAAAATAAGTATAATTTTGTTTAAAATAACCCAATTAATTCCATTATAATAAAATTTATACATTATTTTGGTATAAAATCATTTTATTCTTAAAAAATACATTTTTATAAAAATGTTTTTTCATTAAATTTTATGAATTTATATTAAAATTAATTTATGAAAATTATAGGAATATAATATTATAAAATTAATTAAATATTTTGAATAATTATAATTAATATTTGGTAATGAGGTCAACTTATTTTTTGTTCATAATGGATAGTAACCATGGTAAAAAGTTATCACTATAGCAAGGTATAAAAGGATTAACAAGGGGGTCAAAATAAAGAGATAAGGTTTACAATAACCTAAAAAACAATAAAAATACTATTTTTTGAATTTATTTTAACCCTATACCATCTTATATTAGAAATTTATTCTATTTGGATCCAACCTTCCATGATAGATTTTTTATTATATTTTAATGTTCTTAATATTTACATGTTTTCCATCCACCTCACTTATAAAAGGGTACCTATTCTCCTATATTATTCACACTTCTTAAGCCAATTATTGAAAAAATACCTATTAAAATAACTTAAGAAATTTATTTTTATTTACCTATGGGTACTTTTCTTCTCAAAATACCACTTCAAAAAAGTTTAAGATGTAAGCTAAAGGAGGTTACCAAAAGAAGAGGTATATGTTCTTACCAAGAGATTTCAAGTTAATTTATTCTTAAACCCCATAAAAATATTAAATAACCAAATTAAAATAATTTAATAAGTAAATTGAACATAATTAGATGTTTTTATATTAATTTTACATCCATTTTCTATCTTATTTCTAACCTATGAAAATTGAAAACATCGCTCGTGTGTACGCACGAATTACCATCTCCACATAGTTGTGTAATATTTTTCATCACCATTTCACTTGGATGAATATAAAGGTGTAATTAATGAATATTTATTATATATATGAAATAATTATTATCTTATAAAATAAGATACCATCTACCTTCTTACCCTCCCTTTGGAAAATGATAATGTCGCTCACGCGCACATGTGGACTACCACCTCTGCAAAGTGATGTGATTAATTTTCCTATTATCATCATGCATGGTTGATTCTAAAATTGTATACAATGAATAAAAATTATATCCATGAAATTATTAACATTATTTAGATGATGTAACCATTTCATAACATCTTTAACCATTGTCAATATACTGAATTATTTTTGGAATAATTGACTGAACAACCTTAAGTAGTCGACCTAAATAAAAAATATTCAATGAATAGATGCCAAATGATCATAAAAGGACTTTAAAAAATGGAATATATATTCTTAATAAAGTATTTAATAAATTTAAATTGATTATTCAGGAGGATATAATGCTTATAACCAAGTAAGAATCTGAAGTAAAAGTTTTTTCATCTCAATTCCACTCCATTGGGACATATTTTATATTACGCACATAATTTATTTTATATGGTGAATATGATATCCCTTTAATATGTTATATACTTAATTAATATTTATTCATTTTATTTAAAGTTTCAATTCATGTTTTATATTTTAAGGGGTTTTGATTCAAAAGTTATTAATGCTGTAAAGATTTATTTGACAATCTCACTCTTATTCAAGATTGTTCATGTCTAAATTTACATTATAAGAATTATATGCTATTTATATTATTAAAACCTATATATTTTCTTATTATACATTTATTTATAGAGTTAATATATTTTTATTCCAACTTTTACTCTCTTTTGTGCTCAAAGTCCAAAATAATTTCTTGAAATAAAAACTGACCTTATTTCTCCTTTTGGGTCAGGAAATTTTTTCTTCCAAGATGTTATTTTCTAAAATGATTCAAGAGTGTTATTTTATATTATCTAATGATTGTATAAAGTCATTTTAAACTGTGATTTATTTTTTTTCCAGTTTTTTATAAAGGAATATTTTTAATGTTTTTTGGATGGATTGTTCATGAATCTATTTACAAAAGCGAGAAAGGAATATTTTTTAATATATATGGCATGCATGGATTTTACCACCATTATAGCCATTATTTGTTATCAAGATTACTCTAAAAGTTTTTCTGGGTTTTCAATGAAAATACTTTTTCCCTTATTCTATGAATTATTAATTTTTATATTAAAATTAAAGGCACAATTTTCTAAAAGGTTTAAATGAATTTTGGAAATGATTTATAAATTTGTTTTTACAACAAAGTTAAAAAAGCTTTGAGAAAATTTATTTTTAAAGTTTCACTTCCATTTTCCTCTTTTATTATCAAAATAATTTTCTTTACTTTAAAACCTTTATTTTTGATGAAATTATAGTCTTCTATCATCCTTTACTATTTTACATATTATTTATTATTTTGTGATCATTCAATTTCTTGTGGCGATGTTCTCTATCAATCTTTATTATTCATTAGACATTATTTTTATCCTAAATATACATATTATTTTGTATCATAGATATATTTATTATTTATATATTTTCTTAACTGTATACCATTGTTTTAACATCCCTATTTTCTCCTTATAGGATTTTTAAATATATTAAGAAATATTTTCAGAGCCAGGAACTGAGATGATGTGAGATTTTGAGGTCTCGTGAGCCTAAGTGTTAATATTATAAAAATATTTAATATATTATATCATACATGTTTATTTTTTATAAAATAAAATAATAAATAATAAATGGATTCTTGAATCAGAAATATGAGACTATCATTAAATTTGGAACATGAGGTTTACCCTAGGCACGACATAACCTTGGAGTGCATCAGAAACTTGGGTTGAGTGCGATTGGGGGCATAATAATAAATAAATAAATAAATAAATAAATAAATAAATAAATAAATAAATAAATAAATAAATAAATAAATAAATGAAGAAATAAATAAATAAATAAATAAATTTATTATTTATTAATTCCACTAACACTAATAACCCCTATAAATAAATGGTTATTACAAAACCATAGGGTTAGATTCATAACCCTATAGATTTGAGAGGATCATGTAAGAAAGCATTGGTGGAAGTTGGGATCATGGGTCAATGATTAGAGTACCACAAGGACTGTCAATAGAAGAAGATTTTGTGGATCTCCCCAACAATAGTGATATAGAAACGTTCTTCATCAGTGATTGATCCAAACCCAAGGTGTGATGTTATTCTTTTAGATATATCCCATTTTTTATCCCTTGTCAAACACGAATCAATTCTTATAGAAGTTTAATTCATGGGTCGATGGTTGATTTATAGTTGATTTTTTATTTTCCTAAAATATTATAATTGATATTGATTTGTTTATTACTCATTTTTCATAATTCATACAACAAATAATAAATTCCAACATGAACATTGTCCTAGTTTTGTTCCTCATGTTTGTGTTTTATGAATTTTTCCCACTGTTCCACATGCGATCATCGCTATTAATTTGTTTTTCTAGTGATTCAACAATTACCTAGTGAATGATCATTGGAAAAATAACATTTGGTGCAATAGATTTGGTATCGTGGGTTCGAGATTGAGATTGATGATACATTTTTAGTGTAAAAATTAATTGGAGGATTGCATTCAGATTTGGAGATCCTTAGTGTGTAGGTTTTGGAATCTCAATACGATGAAGCGATAAGTGATGATTTTTGGGATAATCAGTGGCCATAATCTAGTCATCGCTGATAGAAGGACTCAATCATACTATGATACATGATCAATGGAAAGTTTTATGGTGAAATACAAGTTAGAAATGATGTGGAAGATGCATGAATATTTCTATAATTTCTAGAAAATTCCTGAAGACACGACATGTAGTCTGAAGAGAACATGTTGTATGGTCCCCTCCTATGGTTCCAGGGTTTAAATGTAGAGAAAAATACTACATTCCATGTGACATGTTTCACATTACATGTAACCCATGGATAAAATCTTGACATTTACCCTATGGGTACATGGGCATAGACACAACCATACATATGGGAACAACCAGAGTACATGAGCACGACCTGGTACTCGAATACATCTCGGTACATATGCATGGCCATATAACATGATCATGACATAAAGTACATGGGAATAAATATAAGTACACCGATATGGTATAGTAGAACACCAAATGCCATCCTAACCTCTACATTCCATGTATCCCAAGAGGACACACCGTGTATGTGGTGAATAACATGTCGTGTGAGATAACATGTCATAGGAAGATCCAAGGCTGGAAAGACACACTGTGTTCTCATAGTACATGTCATGTGATTTTTAAAAGGAAAGTTGAGGCCCTCTGTCTCTTCTGTATAAACCAATTTTAGTTGGGTACATTCTCTTGGTCTATCCCTACAAGGGAACAATGTGTAATTACATCATGATAATAGAATTGTGATCCCCTACATAGGTTTTGTCTTAGATAGAGTTTTATGAATCTATTCATGTGATCAGGGTAGGATACTTTATCATTTATTCCCATTCCCTAGGTGGGGTTTTAGGAATTTTCATGAATAAATTATGTGTGCATATGATCCCCTACTTAGTGGGTTATTTCAGGTAGGGTTTGGTATACCCCAAAGCCCCTATGTGTGATCCCCTATCTGTGTATTGAGATATTTAGACTTTTAGTGATTACTTTTTAATAGTGAGGCCCAATTAGCATGACCTATCATATGAGCGCCATTAGTGACAACATGGATCATGGAGTGAGTTCTCCCAGAAGAGAATTACCTTGATCCTTGAGTAGAATCCCATGGTTAGCAATATGGTTGAGACCCCTTTGAGACTTGGTGTCTATTATGAGTATATATATGTTATATTCTTATTGTTATGTATCATATTCTGATTGAAATATCTTCATAATGATGTGATTTTTTTCTCTCTTGATTCTTTATGTTTGGTGATTTTGGGTGTCCTATTTGGTGTTTATATACTCACCCCTATATGATCTTTTCCTACACATGTCATGACAACAGGACATTTGATGGTGTCATAAGAGGACCAGGAGTAGGTAGAGTATAATTATCTAGACTAACTATGTTTGGACCAGGTGTTTTATTTGACCATAGTCCCCTACTACATATATGGATGGACTCTTTTTTTAGTTTTTAGTGGGTTTTTTATTTGGACCTTTATGCTTTCTAGTGCTTTTGTTATACTATAATGTAGGTTAGATATTATTCATGCATTATAGTATCAGTTTTTTTACCTTTAAAAATTTTATGGGTATTTTGATATGTGTGAATGTATACTGGTACCTTAGTCTAAGGCCTCCCATGTATGTGATATTCCTACTTGGTGCTCGTCTCTATCCCTTGGACTATTGAAGGCGGGATTTGGGTGTCACACTTGGCATGCCACTGTACAAGAAGGCCTTTGTGGGTTGGGTCATGATAGAGTGGTATCAGAGTAGTGTTCACCTTAGGACCAGATTTTAGATATTTTTTAGCTATGAGTTTGGTTTAGGAACTAAGTAAACCATGTTAAAGTGTTTTTAGTTCATCTCTTAGGCTAGGGAATCCAATATTGGTGTGACAACTGATGTATCTATTCACCAGGACATTGATAACCTACTTACTGAATTGATATATATAGACACTGGCTATAGAGAAAAATATTTTTACATGCATCATATAATAACAGGTTGTGGTTTCCCTATCCTTCTTGAGTAAGCTCCCTAGATATACTCTCTGACCATGATATGTCTTGATTATTTTAGGATGCCTCTATGAATATAACTAGATAGGATTCCATAGTAGTATCATGAGGATGGTCCTCCCAGTAATGGGGCTTTAGTTTAAGGTCCTACACAAAAGGTGGTTACTTTGAGTGGTTTTCTAGTCTTAATACTACCCATTGAGAAGAAGGCTATGCTAAAAGTACTGACTGAGTATGTGTGCAGGCTGAGCACACTCCATGAGTTTCATAGGCAGTGAGCTCCTAGGTTTTGGGGTGAGCATGACCCCCAGGTAGCTAAGGAATAACTAGAGGTCGTTACCTAAGTTTTTCACCTTTTGAGGAAATGTCCAGATCATATGGTGGTTCTAGTGGTGAGTATTTTTCAGTGTTCCATAGGGAAAATGTGGGATCTATTGACTTAGACACATGATGATATGACTCTCTCATATATAGAGTTTGATAATCTCTTTAGGGAGGAGTTATATCCAGCCACATTGTGAGTGGTGCATATCTAGGAGCTTATGAACCTTTAACAAGGTAATATGAAAGTGGTAGATTATTCACCATGGTTCACCAACCTTTTGAGATACTCTTTGGATATGGTTCACGATCCATTATTCTGAGCACAAACTTCTAGCATGGTATACACTAAGATATTATCATTGGATTGATATCTCTTTTCATTCCTACCCATGATGGAGTTCTTGAATGGGATTTAGTGATAAATATATTTATAGTTGTGCATAAATAATCAGTTAGTGATGGTAGTGGGAATACTAGAGTTTATACTTCGATAGATGGTATCCAATGATAGAGAAATGCCTTTTTTAGACCTAGTGTGTCACCTTGGGTAGCCTTAGTGTTGTTCTCTAAAAAGGGAGATGAGATCTTGAGGTTGTGTGTGGGTTATCATCACCTAAATCAGGTGACCATGAATAATAAGTATCCACTATCAAGATTGATGACCTCTTTGACCAGTTGAGAGGGGTGAGATGGTTCTTGAAGATTGACCACATATTAGGCTATCACCAGCTATGACTAAAATAAGTGGATATACTGAAGATAGAATTAAAATGTCACTTCAATCATTATGAGTATTTGGTGATGCCTTTCAGTGTGATAAAAACCTTTTTAGTTTTCATGGGACTCATGAATTGTATCTTTCATCCTTTCTTAGATTATTTTATGGAGTTTTTCATTAATTACATCCTATTGTACTTAGTGTTTGAGGAGGAGCACGTGAGACATTTAAGGATAGTCTTGGACACACTATAAGATAACTATATTTATGAGAATCTATTGAAGTGTTTTTTTGTATCTGAGAGGTCCACTTTCTAGGAAATTTCATCTCATCATAGGGTGTGGTAGTGGACCTAGCCAAGGTCAAGGTAGTGTTAGCTTGGGAGCCACCCATGAGCATGATAGAGGTACGAAGCTCCCTTAGGATGGAAAACTAACATAAGAGATTCATTCTTTATTTCTATAGGATATCAGCACCCATGACCAATTTTACTCAAAAGGGGTATCCTTTCATGTGGATGGAGTAGTTTCAGCTGGATTTTAAAAAGTTGTGGAAAATATTGACTAGTTCCCCATTTTGGTAATTCTAGAGGTGGGTGTTGAGTATGTAGTTTTTTGTGATGTATCTAGGAGTAAGCTTGGATGTGTCCTGATATAGAGACTAGTGGTGATATATTATGGGTCCCAAAAATTGTGATTACATGAGAAAAAGTATATGACTCATGATTTAGGGTTGGTAATGGTGGTCCTTACCCTGAATATGTGGCGACATTAACTTATGGGTGAGTGGTTTATCATCCATTATTACCACAAGAGTCTCAAGTATATCTTCTCACAAAAATATCTTAACTTGTGATAGAGGTTATGTCTAGAGTTCATCCAAGTTATGAATTTTAGATAGTCTATATTTCAGGAAAGGGGAATGTGGTGGAAGATGTTCTCAGCATGAGATCTTGTTCAAAGTTATTGGCTGAGGCATTAGAATAGTTAGACTCACTATAGTTGTCCTTGGTGGATGAGGATGGTGTAATTTACCTCTAGTCGATGGTTGTTACCCCAATGATTATACAAAATTTTAGTGAGGATCATCTTGGGGATAATGACTATGAGACCTTTCATATTCAAATATCCATTGGATGGTCTTCTGATGAATTTTATGAAGGCGGGGAGCATGCCATCCTTTTCAGAGGATGGTCGATGGTGTTAGTAATGTTGTTTGAGGCGGTTCTAATATATTTTTTATATCCACCTTGGAAGTGTATTTAGGTGTTGAAAAGATGTACCAGGACCTTAAATGTTAGTTTTTTTGGTCAAGGATGAAGAAGTGTGTAATAAAGTTAGTATCTCAATGCCTCACTTGTTAGTAAGTGAAGGATGAGCACCAGGTTCTAGAAAGTTTAGCTCAACTTCTTGAGGTTACAGAGTGGAAGTGGGATGGTATATCTAATGAATTTGTGACAGGGTTCCCATTATCATCTAGAGGACATGATTACATCTCGATAATCATAGACCGACTCACCAAGTCATCCCTATTCCCAGCCATCTATGAGTAGTGTTCAGTAGAGAGCTTGAGATGACTTTACGTACAAGAGATAGGTTGGATTCACGAATTTCTCCCGATTATCATTTCATACCATTACTATTGATTCACATTACAATTATGGAGAAGATTATAGGGGGAATTTAGGAGTCAGTTGTGTTTAAGCATAATGTTTCACCCCCAGAATGATGATCGAACTGAGAAAACCATTCAGGTTCTATAGAACATACCAAAGGTTTTCATATTGGATTTTTCCATAGTTGGGAGGATCACCTATACTTGGTGGAGTTTTAATACAAAAACACATACCATTACACCATCAAAATAACACCATTTAAGGCCTTGTATAGGAGACCCTACAGGCCACCAAAATGTTGGAATGATGTAGGTGAGTCAGCACTCATGGGCCCATAGTTGGTGTGGGAGATGACAAAGAAGGTGTAGAACATCTTGGTGTAGATAAAGACTACCCAGATCCATCATAAGTCTTGTGTGGACCGATGATGGAGTACTTTGGAGTTCAAGTATGGATACCATGTGTTTTCGATGATCTCACCTTGATGTGTATTATAGAGATTTAGATATGATGGAAAGTTATCTATGAGATTTATTGTCCATTTTTAGATATTTTATAGGGTCGGAAAGGTGGAATACTCTTGACCCTTCCATAATAGTTAGATTGGTTACATGACATTTTCCATGTGTCGTAGTTGAAGAATATGTGCATGAATCATCACACATTATTGACTAGGGTGATATGGACATAAAGGATAGAGCTACCTTTACAGAGTACCCAGAAGATAGTGAGGATTGACGTGAGAAAATCCTTCATGGGTGAGTGATTGTCTTGGTGCTTGTTTGTGGAAACATAAGAATCTTTAGGAGAGAACACGGGGGTGGAGGAACTATATATGACCCCAGTACCATCATTTTTTATAGTATGATTTTTTATTTTATGGATGAAAGGACCTAAGGCGGGGAGAATGTAACATCCCTATTTTTCCTTGTAATACTTTCTAAAATATTATGTAATATTTTTGGAGCTAGGTACTGAGATGATGTGAGATGCCCGATGAGCCTCTATTTTGATATTATAAAAATACTAAATATATTTTATCACATGCATGCAGTTTTTCTAAAATAATGGAATAAAATCCAAATGGAGTCTCATATTATAAATATGAACTGCCATTAATTATATAATATTGGTTTTACCCTTGGAATTACATAATCTTAGAGAACATCTAGATCTTAGTTTGAGCATGATCGTGGAAAGAATAATAAGTAAATAAATAAATTGATTTATTGTTTATTAATTCCTTAAACCTAATCACCTCTATAAATACATGGTTATTCCAAAAACCCTATTCTTAGTCTCATAACCCTAGGGATTTGATAGGATTGTAGAGTAAAGCATTATAGGAATTCAGGATCATGGGTTATTTATTAGAGTTCCATAAGGATCGCTAATGGTAGTGGAGTTTGTGGATCTTGCCAACGATAGTGATGGAGAAGTGTTCTTTATCAAGGATTATTCTAAAAATAAGTTAGGATTCTATTTTTTATATTTAACCCATTTTTATCCCATGTAAAATGTAGATTAATTATTCTAATAGTTTTATTCACAGGTCGATGATTTATTTATGATTTATTTTTTATCTTCCTAAAATCTTAAAATTGATATTTCTTTATTTATTCCTCTTAATTCATTATTAATATGACAATTAATCGACAATAACACAAAAATTGGTTGATTTATATTCCTTATGTTTGTTTTTTATAGATTTCACTCCCCGTTATATGTGGGATCCTCATCAGTAATTCGTTTGGTTAGTGATTCGACAATTACCCAGTGAATGATCATTGAAAAACTGATATTTGGTTCAACGGATTCATTAAAATGGGTTTGGGATCAAGATCAATGATATGTATTTAGTTAATGAAATTATAATAGGATTTCATTTGTATTTTTAGATCCTCGATGTGTAGGTTTTTTAATCTCATCATGATGAAGAGACACGTGACGATTTATGGATGAATGAGTGTCCAAAATCTAGTTACTAGCAATGGACGAGCTTGACCAGACTAAGATCTGTGTTTAAAGGAATTTTTCAAAATAGAATCCAAGGAGGCAGTGGTGTGGTGGATGAATGAATCATTCTATAATTTCTATAAAATTATTAACCACATGGTGTGTATTCTAAAGAACACATACAGTTTGGTCCCCTCCTATAGTGCTAGGGTTTATGCACAGAGAAAAATACTACACATCGTGTGACCTGCATTACATGATGTGTAACCTATGGATAATGGCTTGGCATGTAACCTAGGGGTACACATACCCAAAAACAACCAAACACATGAGTATAACCAGAGTACATGGGCATAGACCGATACATATACATGGCTTGGTACATGAGCACAACCATGGTATATGGGCACAAACTGAAGTACACGCGCACAACCATAAGTACACAAGAATAAGTTGTATATATTTCAAGTTCCAAAATTACCTCTACACATCATGTATCCCAAAAGGACATTCTATATATATATAGAATAAAATTCTATATGAGACAGAAAGACACAGGTAGATCTGGGGTAGGAAAGACATGATGTGTACTCCTAGTACACGTTGGGTAATTTTTACAAGGAAAGTTGAGGTTGTCTGTATATTCAGTATAGACCCATTTTAGTTGGTTACATTCTCTTAGTCTATCCTTATGAAGGTATAATGTGATATTAGGTCCTGAGCATATGATTTTGATCCCCTCCATGGGGTTTCTCTCATATGGAGTTTCAAGAACCCCTCTGTGTAACTGGGGTGAGATCCTCTATAATTTCATCACCTTCTCTAAGTGGGGTTTAAGAAATCATCATGAAAAACTTATATGTCCATATGATCCCCTAATTAGTGGGTTATTCTAGGTAGGGTATAGTATACCCCATAGGCCCTGGGTGTGATTCCCTATATTTTTATTGATATTTTCATGTTTTTAGCAAGTACTTATTTATGGAGAGTCCTGATGAGTATATCTGGTTTTTTTCTTATTACTATGTATTATATTATGGTTGACATATCTTCATGATATTATATTACTACTCTCTTGATGATTTATGTTTGGTGATTTCGGGTTGTCATACTAGGTATTATTATACTCACCCCTGCATAGGCTTTTCCCGCATATGTCATGTCTTATATTAATGACATGACATTTGACAATGTCTTAGGAGGACTAGAAAGAGGTAGAGCATAGTGAACTATATTGATCTTAGTTGAACCAAATGTTTCATTTTATAGTAGTCCCCTACTACTTAGTAGGATAGAATCTTTTTTCTATTGGGGGGGGGGTTGTATTTAGACCTTAATATACTTTTTTCACACTTTGATGTGGGATAGATGTTATGCATGCATTATGGAATCAGTTTTGTTTTACCTTTTAGCATTTTATGGGTATTTAGAGATGTGCACATGTGTACAAGAACCTTAGTCTAAGGCCTCCCATATGTGTGATATTCCTACTCAATGCTTTCCACTATCCCTTGGTCTATTGGTGGCAGACTTGGGTTGTCACATTCATCTTTTTGATATCCAGGTGGTCCTCGCTGGGTCGGGTGGTGAAAATTAATACATATGATGTTAGTTGAAGGAAAATTATTAAGTAAGTCATTTAATTTACTAATGAAATATTGATGTTCCATATTCTTGATCCAATATGGATATTTATTTTTTGATAATTCATATTGATTATGTATTGTATTGTTGATTAAATATATGATGAATTCAATGGATATATTTATGTGATGGGTGGATACCGATTATAGATATCCCCTCAATGCATCAACAAGTCTCATGAGAAAAATAGTTGGAAATATTAATTAAGTATTTTTTTATACATACCCATCAATTGAAATGTCTTAGAATAAGGCCTCAACAATATGGTTCATTATTTATTGGCATGAGGCCATGATGGAAATATCATGATGTCTGACATTATGCATTTCCTTTATTAATATTTTAATTATTATTATCCATGTGATTTATATGTTGATATTTTCCATGGATATATTTTTGAAGATCAAGTTATTGATTAAATGACATATGTATTTATTATGAACTCTTACATATTGTTAATTCCTTATCCACTCATGATAGTACTCATTTTAGGATTTCCCTCATTGAGAATTTGAGCTCACCCTTTATTTTGTTTTCATTTCCCCAGTATATGAAGAAGGAATCAATGAATGATTTTCAAGGATGCAAGAAATTTTTTCATGCTATGTTTTATTTTTCTAATATAATATGAAAATAATATATGTATATAGTCTCCCAATACCACTAAACTGATCAATCATTTATGTTGTGATACCTTATATCTTGTACCAATTAAAATAAGTAAACACAAAATTTATATTACTAGAGTAAAGGTAATTGCAATATATCATTAGTATAAAGTTATTTATTATAGTTTGAAGTTATGTTTTTTTATATAATTCCATTATAAGGTATAACACAAAGAGGAATAATAAGAATATGAGGAAGTGTATCAGAGTATATACTGGGAGAAAAATTAGGCTTGTAAGAAAATGTTGAATAAGTTAGAATTTATTAAAGAATGAGGGGCCTATTGTTAGTTATAAGAATAAAAACTAGTTTGAATAAGGTTATATATTTTTTAATTTATTTGGATAGAGGATGAAAATCATGTTATTTTAGTGGTGATTTTATTATGAGATTTTATGCATTAGTGGTGGATGATATTATTGGAAGATTTTGATGTGTCTATGATTGGGTGAAATAAATTTTGGGACCTATTTATGAAGGATATATTATCTGAGGCACTTGAAGTTAAGTAATATTAGATTTTTTTAGTAATTTAACAAAATATTTCTTATATTATAATGTATGGTGTGAGTTTTATAGAGACATTGAATTATTATCTGAATTTTATTTCTAATTAAAAGTTAAGAGACCATCATTTACATAAAGCTTTACAATCAAAGATCCAAAGGAGACTAGGGATCTTTTCTCTTGGTTATTTTTTAATATATTAGATAAGGATATTATAATGGAGGATATTTTTATCAAGATGATATCTCTCTTGAAAATCACCTAGTGAGGCAATGCTCAGAGTGAGGACAGATATAATGAACCCGACCTTGATCATTATGTTTTGAAGAAATTTAGTTATCAAAATTAAATGAAATTTAAGTTTTTAATTCTATATAGGGGTTAATTTTTGTTTTTTAATTCATATATAGAATTTAAATTCTTTATATGGATTTATAGGTGAATCAGAATGGGATTTTAGGTTTAATCAAAAGTCTGAGGGTTCGAGTATGGTTTCAAATAGGCACTGCCTGCAGCTTAAATCTATAGGTGGAACCTTTTTCCAAAGAGATGGATAGAAAAAATACTACAAGAAGGGGGGGGGGATTAAATATGGTTTTAAGAAAACTTATAATTTTTTCCTCCTAAAAAATCAATGATAAGATCTAACAATCTAGTTATTCCAGTGGACTTTCAAAGTTTGGAATTTATTTTTACCTAGCTTACTCCAACTACTTAAGTGTACAATCATGGGAAGTTCCAGGTAGATTCCACAAGGAAAAGGCTTATAAGATTAAATAGTGTTAACATTTTCACAATTTATTAAAAATAAAATTAGCTAAACTATATATGGGGTTGAAGTGGACTAACTCAAAACTAAGAAAAGTATGGAGAGAGGAGAGTTGATATCAAAGGATGGGGTTTTCATTATTAAAGATAATTCCATCATAACTTGTGATATTACATAAAATAAACAGCTGAAAGAATTATTAAATTATCTAGTCCCACATCTCAACATAAACTAGAACAACCTGAGCTAGATGATACCTTTTTCTAAGGTGATCTATTACCAACCTAAGTGCATTATGTTTAATCACTAAGAAAAAGATGAAGTTAAGTTGGCTCTGACTCTCCAATCCCCTTAATCACATGGTTTTTCCTCCCATAATTAAAATAACTCTCACTAGGTAATTAAGGATATGATTAAAAATATTATCAATGTAATAAAAATTAATAATAATAATTCACAAGCATAGAAATAATTAAAACAATTTAGTACTCATCCTCGTCCATTAACTCTACCCACCCCACAAAACCTAACCACTCATAGTTTATCTCTAAATATATAATGAATATATTATAAGTTGTAGAGGAGGGAATAGAAAAAAAATATCATGCAATAATGAAAAGTTACTTGAATTTATGAACACAACCCACATAGAAAATCCACTACTATATAATGAAAAACAAAAAAGGGAAGAAAAATCCTAACTACACCAACTTGATTGTTGATGAATACCCTACTCCTTCCTCTATCAATTTAAGTAAAAAATTATTATCTCCTTCTAGGATGGGGAACCACCCATTAAGATAAGAATTATCCCTATTCACAATAGATTCCTCCTCTATTTATTGAGAGAATTATCTTGAGATGCAACTTTGTATCTATCTCATATCACCCTTTATATTATATACTTAAATTTCTCTTAGATATGTTGATTTGTACATGTTTGAAACTCCTTATGAACTACTTTGAATATTTAGCTTTTAATTATATTGGTGATAGAGTAAGGTCAACCATACTAGAATCTGTTTTATATTTTCACTGTATATCCATTTGAACTTCAATTTTAACCCATATTATCTCCCCTATTTTGTAGTTTATTTGAGCTCTATAGTTGTAGGTACGATTCCAAACACATGATATTATCTTTTAATTCCCATATAATACATCTATTCAATTTCATGGATAGAGAACTTAAGGTATTCATATCTATACAGATATGAAATTTACAATGCAAACAAAACCTTTGCAGCACAACCCACTTATTCTCAAACTTCTCATTACATGGCCATTTATGGATATAGTGTAACATTTTACCCATGGAGTAGCCTAATTCCCAGACCATTCCATGATCTTTCCATATATGGGTGCTCCATGATGTAGCCGAACCTCTATTCCATAACTTATTCTTCTTTCATTTCATTATTTTTCTCTATCATCCACCCTGTGGTACAACCATCATCCTATGGGGTAGATCCCTACAATAATTTTATTCTCCATGGTGAAACAACTGACATGACGCTGTAAACATTTATTATCATCCTTTTAGTTTTCTCCACTAATTTAAACCTCACAAAATAGGATTTATCCCACAATACAAAGTGCCTCTCCCACATAGATTATTATTTTTTCATTCTCTATGATAGTGAAATAGAAACCCTTGCACCGCAAATCATTCTTTTTTTTAGTTTCTCTATTATGTAAAGCAACAAACCAAAACATAGGGAGATCATCATATCACCCTATAGAGTTATATGTGACATAAAGGTTTTCCTATAACTTAGTAAGGATCAAAATTATAGTGCTACCTGAGCTTCCCTTATACCGGCTATGGAAGTTCTACGATGTAGTAGGGTGTGAAAGGGATACAATGCATGAGTAAAAATGGGATAACACCATTTTTGTTTGTTCAAAGTACCCTGATATATGTATGACCCATATAGATTAATAAGTGGATCTGCTCCATCAACCGGGTATAACAAGCCTAGCCTAGAGTTGAAGGAATCCTAACTACCACCGTGTGCCACCTTGCACTGGTGAAGCTATCCTCCCACTACTGCATGGACATAACCCTCGTACACTAGTGTAACTATGATTCCATGTGTGTGCAACATGATTGACCTTTAATATCATCTTTTGTGACTTTGGTAGTCCTTCCTAGCTGCTTGGACGACTACCCCATGGGGAAACTATGTGGCCTGTGGGTAGGTTGAGGGCCAAACTAGGTGATAGCCACATTTTTTTTCTTCTAATTCTTCATTTTTTTACCTTTTCCATTTCAAACTACACTGTATAAAAAACCCATCATAAAAATTATATGAATTTACATATGTTTTTTTCCCAAAATAATTTATAAAATGATTATTACCCAAATATGAATTAAAATAATCAAAATCTTGGAAAAATTAATAAATGAAATTATAAATTAAATGAAATTAAATTTAAAAATTGTATGCATAAAATAGGCCATCAAATTACCTACACATAAAAAATTATTTTCCTCAAGAATGGATCAACTCAAATAATGTTTTAAAGGAACCCCTATGATACCAATATTTAAAATAAAAAATTTATGAAACTAAACAATTTTCAATGTGGAATTATAATTTTGAGCATCACATAAATAAAATAAACCTAATTTACCACTTTTCAAAGAGACATCTCAAGTATTAATTTTACTTTTTACCATTTAAATTGATGAATATTATCATTCATTTCATTCAAGAATCATAATTTTATAATACTAAACAAGCCAATCATGATTCACCTCACCATTTTTTTCCTCTCATAACTCAAGGTAACAAATGTAAGAACCCAATTTTTCACTCAGGAATGGATTCTTTAAATTTTAGTCTGAATATTTACTTTGAACCTAATATGGATGCCTAATGAGTTAGAAAACGTCTCAGGGGTGTCTGGGGCAAGTTTAGATCCCAAAACCCATATTTTTTTGGGAAAACTTTTCAGGTCTCATGGTTGGCAAATTATTTTCTTAACCGTGTGGATGGTCAATTTTCAGATAGAACCTCATCTCACTGTTGGAACATAGTTGTGTGACCTAACTATGAAAGTTCCCCTTTTTACCAAGTAACTATGTATGGTTTGTAGATGGTTTTTCAAACTATGTAGAAAAACTGTGCACATGCTATTTTTTTCTAGATAATTTTACAGTTTTCCCTTAATGATCTATTAAGTCCCCTCATTCTTCTTATTATGATTTCTAGTGGGATTTAGCTCCATGAATTTTATTTTGGATATTTTTGAAGAAAAAAGCTAGATATTGGGAGATCTCTTTTATCCGAGATCTGATCTAGATTCCGTTCGTCACATTGGATGCATAACAGTAAGTACTCAAGTTCGTTTTAGCCTTTCTCCTCTTTTGCTCTCGACGTAGTTATCGTGGTGTGAGAATTTTTACTCTTTTATTAGATCTACTTTGATCTAATCCAAATCAAGGTCCAATACTAGAGTAGGATATTCATACAAGGCTAAGGTGGTTGGTCTATAACTCATCCCTCAAGTTTGTTTATTTTGGAATTATCGTGTGGGCCCCACAAATTTCATCGGGTGCCATTAATAGAATTTATATGCCATGATTATAATAATTATAACCATATGGATATGATATTTCCATATATGTGATTAATTGTTGGTGGTTATGCCCATAATTTTATCCATCCCATGTAGGATGTTATGTCATAATTGGGTTTTTAGTATTTGACATGTTTGAGCCATTGTTTGGGTGTGAATTTACTTGAACCTTCTAAGGTTAATCTTTCCTATATTAAATGGATTGATTTATATTGTGAATTTCATAATGTAAAGTACCATGTATGATCACCACTTTACCCACCTAAGGCAAGTGCTTCAATTGATAATTAAATGTGAAATGGAAATTGGAAATTATATCAAGTATATGACTTGACCATATTAATTATGAATGATTAATTGGTTTCATGTACATATCACCCATTACCACATTAATGGAAGGTAGTATAATGAACCTTAATTATTGAATATGATTTACATGTAATTAATAAAGGTTTCATGCTACTTGGATCCATCACACTAATAAAAGGAAAGGCTAGGACCAAATGGACTTACTGATTAATTATGAATTGATTAAAAGGTTTCATGATACTTGACCTTATCACACTAATTAAAGGAAAGAACCTAACCAAATGAAATATTACATGAATTCATAATTAAATAGGAATGGATTGACTCAATATTGCCTTAGATTCTTATTGGGGAATGCCTTGAGCACTTGGGAACCCCATTCTGATTCTGGGATACAACTTTCTTAGGTTGAGACCCACCTAGATCCTGATCCTTGTCTATTATTGGATGCCTGGTATGAAACCATAGGATCCATTCAATATTATTATAGGATTCCTTGGATACACTCCTTGTATCCAGCATTGACAAGTAGGTTCCACAGTTAAATCCCATTGGGTCTAGTCTTTGCTTAGCACCATCATACCCTAGATGAGCTCCTTGGACTTGCTAGGTGTATCATTGTGGAATGAATTGTAATATAATCCTTTTATTACACTCTTACCCCATGCCATACCATAATTATTACTGATTTTTTGACCCTTGAGGTCTATGTTGCCTTGGTTATTACCTTAGAACTTCATTATTAAATGTCATTACAAGTTTCCTTGTCATAACATGGAACCTTCACTATTGTAACATGTGACTTATTTATAAACTGGTAATAATCAATTAATGGATTGGTTATGTTCAGAATCTAGATAAGGGCTGAAGAAGGTACTTGGGTATTTAGTTACATTATACTACTTTACTTTATATATACATTCTTGAACACTGTTACATTTCAATTATAAGGGTTGGATGTTATAGACACCATTGGTGGTGGCCCTCTAAGATTTATCTCACACCCTCTCCAGGCGCTATTTGGTACCCGGAGTAGATTACATTGTTGAAAGTGTTGAAAAAGGGAAGCATACAACTTCAAACACTTTATTTCTTGCTGTTTAGTATGGATCTTGATAAAAGATGACTGAGTTGGAGATCAGGATGCTTGGGATAGTATTTTATTTCCTTTATACTTATGTGGAACATATTATTCCTACTATACTGTATCTATTTTTTTCTAGTTTTCTAGTAAAATAACATATCATAATTTATTGAATGCTATTCTATTTGTTTTAGTTATTGTTATTATTGTCTCTATTTTTCTATTGTGACTTATTTTTACTTATATTACTTCTACTATTTACCTCTGTTTATATTCATAAACTATGATAACATTTGGTAATGAGGGAATATTCTCCCCACAGACACACCCTGGGCCCTCGCTTCTAGTCGACACCCTCTGGCATTCAGGGAGATGTGCTTAAGTCTATATGGACCATCGAGATCGAGGCACCTGTTAAGTGGAATCCAGGTCTAGGACATCACAATGTGGTATTAGAGTGGTTTATTTTCTTGATTTACTATTTAGATACGATATTCAGGAGATTGGGAACACTTGGGACTTGGTAATAAGCTGTTCTTGGGCATTGTGAACCTAAGTTTAGTTTAAAATCCAAGTTACCCAAAATATAATTGTTGTTATGATTTTTCCTATTATAGTTGATATTATTTCACTATTGGGTGATTCAAATGATGTATGGTGTTATTTATTACTACTTTGTTTGATGATTTTCTTTCATCCTTGTCCCGGTTATATGAGGGAAAGGATCATTATTACATGCATATTTCTATGCCATATAGGCGCATTTCACTATTTTGAATTATTTGATATGCCTGTGATTATTGAATGATTCTATAATAGTTAGATTATGATTATATTACTCTTGGATGTGATTGAGTTATTACTTGTCTCAATTTATGAGGTGTCTGGGCCCTCGTGGGCTGGAATGAGTTATTTACTGAGTCAAGCCGTTATGCTATAAATAAATGGGCATCGTTTCTAGTGATAGGTGTATAGGAACTAATTTTCTAGAAATGGATATCCATTATAAAGTGAATCATGACATCTAAAATGAATTGGTTGTACATCATTATTCCGCCTTGTCATGTTTATGAAAGGTAAAGGAGTGAACTTGGTAATTAAATGTAAAATGAAATGAATCTTTTACTTGAGTTCTTACCGATACCTGGCCGTCTAAGCAGGTATTTAGGGTAGTATGCCTTGGGTAGTGACTTTTCCTACATTCAACTTTCTCTAGTGATGTTATATTTCAATTTAAGATTGTCCCAAGGCGTGTTATTAGCATTTTTAAACCAATTCTACCACAATGTCCTCATATCATATGCCAGGAGGGTGGAAACGACCATGCTCCAGATGTGGTGGGCCCTAAGCCACCACTCTTACGTCCAGAAGTTCCACTAGAGGAACCGCCTGCTGTACCTAATATGGGAGCTGATTACTAAGTTCATGATAGTTTCCTACATCTGATGAAGTCTATGCATGATGCTCCAAATCTTGCACATACGATGGATGATATGACTCATGAGTTCCAGTAGTAGCATCCTCCTAATTTCTAAGGGGATGGAAGTCTACAGGCTACTGAGTCTTAGATAGAGGCCATCCACTCTATCTTTG
This sequence comes from Viscum album, assembly GCA_963277665.1. Classification (NCBI taxonomy): domain Eukaryota; kingdom Viridiplantae; phylum Streptophyta; class Magnoliopsida; order Santalales; family Viscaceae; genus Viscum; species Viscum album. The sequence goes on from OY728146.1 coordinate 534,175,970, forward strand.
AGCATCTAGAAACTTCTTCAGAGTGGAGATTCCAGATTTACACATACATGCTTTGAGATTCAACCAAGTGTTGGTGGGATGTGATTACCCAAACCGGTGGTCATCAGGGCATGTTATGGGTTTATTTCTTTACTGCCTTCTATGATTAGTTCTTTCCTCAGATATTGAGAGATGATAGATCCAGATAGTTTATGCTCCTCAATAAGGGTTCTATGTTAACTATGGAGTATTCAACATGTTTTACGAAGTTATATCACTTTTTGCTGTTAATAGATGGTGATGAGATTTTGCGTTCTAGACGCTTTGAGGATGGGCTTGAGTATTCTATCCATATATAGGTGAATGTCTTTTGCCTGCCTAATTTTTATGATATAGTCAATAATGATCTTATCACTGATTGAAACTTGAGCGATGAAAATATTACCAGGTATAGAGGATAAGTTCTACAGTAGTCTAGTAGTTCTTTCGATGGTAGGAAACATTCCCTCGAGGTTTCTCGTTAGGGAAGTGACAACTAGAGTTCCTGTTTTGATAGCTCTAAAGTGTATCATTAGTGTAGATGATAGGAGAATTCAAAGCCTCAGTGTGATAGAGGACCACTAGAGTGCTGGTCTTGTGGCCGTATGAGGCATCTTCAACATTTCTGTAAGACCTTTTCACCAGCTTCGAGTGGAAAATGATCCACACCAGCTCCATCTTTAGGAGCAAGTTCTTTTACACTATGTCAGGTAGGGAGTTGGAATAGCACCGATATGTCTGGATGAGGAGGAGGTCATGGCCATGGTAGCCATACCCCTAGTAATCGGTAGTGCCAAAAGAGCAATTTTGATCATGGTAGTCCATTTGTTTCACAAGGTCGTGGATTAGGCCAGTTGTATGCACTACATACAATACTCGAGGATCAGGCTGTAAGAACATCTATAGTACATGGTACTATTCCTATGTCATCTAATATAGTACTTTATTTTATATAGGTTCTTTGAACTCTTTTATCTCTATATATATCGTGGAAAGTCTTGGACTAGAGATACAATATTACTATGGTGTAATGACCCTATATACGCCGTTAGGGTTATGAAAAGAGGGTATACTCTAGTGTAGGGACTGTCCCCTTGAGGTAGGAAGTTACCCTTTCTTATAGAACCACTTAGTTCTTGAGATGATAGGCTTTGATTCCATTATTAGGATGGATTGGTTGGTTCAATATCATGCTTTTGTAGACTACTATCACTATAGGGTATCTTTTACATCACAAGAGGGAAGAAGTTATCTACACAAGGGTGAGTAGAATGTCCAGGTTAGTAGAGAGGGACCAGATCATTAGGGGATAGGTGGAGTAACCACCCATATTGAAAATCTATTCATGGAGGGTCAAGGTTTACGACAAGCCAATTTCCCTCCAGTAGTGGATCATTTTAGGGATGTCTTTCCCGAATTTTTTTTTGGATTAACTTCTGAGAGAAAGGTAGAGTTTACTATTGATATTGTTCTAGGAGAAGCTCTAGTGTACAATCCTCTATATAGGATGGAACCAACATATCTTCAAGAACTCAAGCGACGATTATAGGATTTAGAGGCCAAGGGATTTATACATCCCATTACATACTCTTGGGGTTTGCCCGTGATTTTTTTTCCAAGAAGGTGGATGAAACCTTACATCTATGCATAGATTATAAATGGTTGAACTAACTTATGGTAAATAACCAGTACCCAATTTCTCTAATCGATGATCTCTTCGACCAACTCCAAGGAGCAAAGGTCTTCTCTAAGATTGACCTGAGATCGGGTTATCATCAGGTACAAGTCAAGCCATCAGACATACCTCATACAACTTTCTATAGTAGGTATGGTCTGTATGATCACATTTCTATGCCATTAAGACTTACAAATGCACATACCATTTTCATAGATATGATTAATAGGTTTTTCTACCCATATTTCTACGCTTTTTTCATGGTCCTTATGGATGAAATCTTGGTGTATTCTCATACTCGTAGAGACCATGTCAATCATATTGAGATTGTTCTAAGTACACTAAGAGAGCATCATTTTTATGACAAGGTTGCTAAGTGACACTTTTGGATCAACAAATTTCACTTCTTAGGTCATATTATCTCAGAATTAGGCATATCTATTGACCCAAAAATGGTTAGTGCTATAGTTTACTAGGAGAAGCCCAAGAATGTGTTTGACACACTAAGTTTCTTAGGGATGGCTGAATATTATAGAAATTTCATAAAATACTTCTCACATCTTGATTCACCTCTTACTAGTCTTATAATGAAGGGTGTAAAGTTCATATGGTCATAATCATGTGGGAAATCCTTTCTGGAGATGAGAGGGGGGCTTGTATCGACACCTATTCCGACTCTTCCAAAGCCAAGAGTAGGTTATAAAATCTTCTATGATGCATAGGTAATTATCCTAGAAGTAATGTTGATATAGGGGGATAGAGTCATTGCATACAGATCTTAGTAGTTGAGGCCTCATGAAGGAAATTACCTGATGCATGACCTTGAGGTAGCAACAGTTGTCCACACCTTATGTTGTTGGAGAAACTATATATTAGGTGAGTTATTTTTGGTGTAAGTAGACCACAATATCCTAAAATATATCTTTTCTCATCGTGAAATAAACCTTAGATAGTGAATGTGGGTAAAATATCTACAATCCATTGATTTTGAGCTTGCCTATACGCCTGGGAAGGGAAATGTGGCTGCATATGCACTGAGTCGAAAAACTCAAACATAGGTTGTACAGGAATCTAGTGATGAATGGAAGTTAATGACCCTCTTTTCTGAGATACACATGGAGTTCTATGTCAATCATAGAAAATATTATCTCTCATATTTGTCAGTTACCTCTGACCTCCTTGATAAGGTGAAGGGTAGACAATTTTTAGATCCTGAAGGTTCGGTACTTAGTGAGAGTATATCAGGAGATAACCCACCTCTGGATTGGTCTGTAGACAGAGACAATATCCTACATATTCATGGAAATGTATGGGTCCCTACATATATGAGAGAGGAGTTGATGAAAGAGTCCCACACCTCTTAGTGGGTAGTTTATCTAGGCATCTTGAAGGTGTATTGAGACATGCGATGCCAATATTGGTGGCCTGGGATGAAATTTCAGATAGAAGGATTTATCACTAGGTGTTCCACCTATTAGAAGGTGGAGGTGGAGTACTAGAGACCTGAAGTATTGTTACTAACGCTTCTAGTCTTGGAATGGAAATGGGAAGATGTTACTATGGACTTTGTAGTCAGTTTACCTAGGTCTCTTAGAGGTAGAGATGCTATATGGGTTGTCATTGATAGACTGACAAAAGTAGACCACTTCATTCCTATCCAGGAGAATTTATGAGTCGATGAGATGGGAAGACTGTATTTCCATGAGATCATATGACTACATGGGGTACCTCGTACTATCATTTCAGATATGGATGCTCATTTTACATCATGGTTCTAGCAGGGATTGCAGAAGTCTATGAGAACATAGGTGATTCTAAGAAAATATTTTCACCCTAAGACCAATGGACAATCAAAATGGAAAATACAGGTTTTAGAGGATATGAATTGAGCATGTGTCCTTGATTTCATCAGTTCTTGGGAAAATAATATCCCTCTCATTGAGTTTGCCTATAATAATATCTTTCATGTGACAATTCAGATGGATCCTTTTGAGGCCTTGTATGGTAGGCCATTCATTTCACCCCTATGTTGGCTAGAGGCAGGTGAGGCTACCCCACTAGGTCCTCATCTCATTCATAAGACTTCAGAGTAGGTTCAGCTGATTAGGAATCATATGACTACTTCTCATTCTTGATATAAATCTTATGTTGATCACCGTCGATGACCTCTAGAGTTTAAGGTTATAGATTGTGTTTTCCTTTGGGTTTCACCCAGGCTAGGGCATAGATGGTTACAAAAGTAAGGGAAACTGTTGTATCATTATGTAGGTCCATTTGAGATCCTAGAAAGAGTCATACCAGTAGCCTATCAGTTGCTACTAATTTAGAGGTACTGTTCCATGAACAACATATTCCATGTTTCACAGCTTCACCAATATCATGTCGACTCATCTCATACCTTTGAACCTAAGGATGTTGAGTTAGATTCTGATGCTGCCTTTGAGGAGTATCCAGTACGTATCATTGATCGGAGCACAAATGTTCTCCAAGGCCGGTATGTCCCTCTAGTATGGGTGATATAATATCATGTCCACATATAGGATGATACTTGGGAGTGGGAGGCCAATATACATGCTCAATGTCTAGAATTGTTCTCAGACAGTGTTTCAACACCCTTAGAAGGAGAAATCGAGGACAAGTTCTTTTAAGTGGGAAGACTGTAAGAAACTGGGTTTTCACTCATTTATATATCCTTTAAATTTTAGTCTAAATCTTCAATTTAGACCTAATATAGATTCCTAATGAGTTAGAAAAGGTCTTAGGGGTTTTCGGGGAATGTTAGGAGCCTATAACACATATTTTTTGGGAAAACTAGCCAGGTCACATGGTTTTCCTAACTGTGCAGATGATCAATTTTCAGATAGAACCTCATTACATGGTTGGCACACAATCGTCTAGCCAAACTATGAAAGTTACCCTTCTTCCCATGTAAACGTGCGGACAAACCATGCACATTATATTTTTCTGGTTAATTTTACAGTTTTCCCTTAATGATATATTTTGTCCCCTCCTTCTTCTTATTGTGATTTCCAGTAGGATTTAGCTCTATGGATATCATTTTGGATATTTTTGAAGGCCAAAGATAGCTATTAGGAGATCTCCTTTGTTTGGGATCTGATTGAACTTTTTTTCGTCACGTTGGATGTGAAACAGTAAGTACTCGAGTATGTTTTAGCCTGTCTATTTATCTTTTTCTCTCAACCTAGTTATCGTGGTGTGAGTGTTTTTCCTCTTTTCTTAAATCTACTCTGATCCAATCCAAATAAAGGGATGATACAAGAGGAGGAGAGTCATACAAGCCTAATATGGGTGTTATTTAACTCATCCCACAAGTTTATTGATTTTGGAACTGTCATGTGGGGCCCACTGATTTCATTGGGTGTCATTAATAAAATTTATATTCCATGATTATAATCATTAGAACCACATGGATATGATCTTTCCATATATGTGATTAATTATTATTGGTTATTCCCATAAATTCATCCATCCCATGTAGGATGTTATGTCATAAATGGGTTTTTAGTATTTGACATGTTTGAGACACTATTCGGGTGTGACTTTTCTTGAACCTTCTAAGGGTAATATTTCCTATATTAAATGGCTTGATTTATATTGTGAATTTCATAATGGAAAGTAACATGTATTCTCACCACTTAACCCGCCTAAGGTATGCACTTTAATTAATAATTAAATGTGAAATGGAAATCGGAAAGTATACCAAGTATATGAGTTGACCGGATTAATTGTGAATGATTAATAGGTTGCATGTATGTAGCACCCCCTACCACATTGATGGAAGGTAGTGGAATGAACCTTAATTATTGAATATTCTTTACATAGAATTAATAAAGGTTTCATGCTACTTGGCCTTGTCACACTAATGAAAGGAAAGGCTTGGACCAAATGGACTTATTGATTAATTATGACTTGATTAAAAGTTTGTATGTTACTTAAACTTATCAAACTAATGAATGGAAAATATTGAACCAAATGATATATTACATAACTTCATAATTACATAGGATTGGTTTGGCTTGAGATTGCCTTGGATTATTATCAGGGGATGCCTTGAGCACTCAGGAACCCCATTCCGATTCAATGATACAACTTACTTAGGTTGAGACCCACCTAGATCCTGATCCTTGTCTATTCTTAGATTCCTAATATGACACTATATGATCCATTCAATATTATTACAAAATTCCTTGGATAAACTCCTTGAATCCAACATTGAAAAGTAGGTTCCATTGTTAAATCCCATTAGGCCCAGTCTTTGACTAGCCCTATTTTACCCTGGATTAACTCCTTGGACTTGGTAGGTATCTCATTGTGGAATGACTTGGACTATGATCCTTGGATTATAATCCTTCCCCATGCCAGGTTAAAATTATTATTGATTTGGTGACCCTTTATTTTTAGTTTTCCTTGGTTATTACTTTATAACTTCATTATTTAATATCATTACAGGTTTTCTTGTCATAAATTGGAACCTTCACTATTGTAACATGTGACTTATTTATAAACTGGTAATAATAAATTGATGGATTGGTTATGTTTAGATGCTAGCCGAGGGATGAAGCAGGTACTTGGGTATTTAGTTACATTATACTACTTTACTTTATATATGCATGCTTTCATACTATTATATTTCCATTACATGGTCCAGATGTTATAGACACCATTGGTGGTGGCCCATTCAGATTTATCTCACACCCTCTCGAGGCACTGTTTGGTACCCGGAGTAGATTATATGGCTATAGGTGTTGACAAAGGGAAGCATAGGACTTTAAACATTTGATTTCTTTCTATTTAGTATGGATCTTGATAGAAGATTAATGTGTTTTAAATCAGGATGATTGGGATAGTCTTTGATTTACTTTATACTTATGTGGAGAATTTTATGCCTGCTATCTTGTATCCATGTTTTCTAGTTTTCTAGTGACATAACATATCATCAGTTGTTGAATGTTATTTTATTTGTTTCAGTTATTGTTATTGTTTTCTCTATTTTAAATTGTTCCTTCTGTTTAATTATATTTCTTCTGTGATTTTCCTCTGTTTATATTCATATGCTATGCTACACTTCGGTAATGAGGGTATAGTCTCCTCACAGATACACCCTAGGACCTCACTGCTAGTCGGCAACCTCTAGCATTCGGGGAGATACACTTGAGGCCATGTGGCCCACCAAACTCGGGGCACCTGTTAAGTGGCATCTAGTTCTGGGACGTCACAACAAATATAGATAAAGTTTTTCTCATAATTTAAGAACATGAACCAAAATTTTAAATTGTAAAGGATCTATATTATCCACTTTGTAGATACAAAAACCACAAGTAATCATGAGGGATTTTAAAATTAGGATCATATGAATCTGTGGCTAATGGGTAGGTAGGTAATGATGTGAATGAATTTATAAGGATAAAAAGGAGGTTTTATCTAAATCATATTACATTATAATCAAATTAAAGTTCAATAAACATTCTACTCTACATAAATTATATCTTCCCCACATACTAAGATTAAAGTAAGGCCATGAACAATGAATATAATAAATGAATAAACCCTCTTGAATTTTTTATAAATTTTCATGATTTTTCTCAATTTTTTTTTGAATGTTGAGCTTAGGAAAGTCTTAGATCCACCACCCAACCCCATATGATAAAAATTATTGGTCAAGAAATGGTGAGTTTTTTAACCTCGAATACTCAATCCATTTTTTCTAATTTTTTCATTTTTCTTCATAGAGGGGTAATAATAAATACAATGAAATAAATCATGAAATTTTTCCCAAAAATTCAATGAAAACTCCCAAAATATTTTTCCTCAATAAAGTACATCCCATTTTACAATGGAAAACCTCTCTCCAACACTTAAAATTTTTATAATTATGAAAAAACTAATGTAATAGTAGGAATGGATAAAATTGGATTGTAATGTGGCTCATTCCTATCTATAGTAATCATGGTCTCTAAGCTATAAAATTAGGATCAATCTAAAATATAGGTCTCAAGGATAATGGTTAAATCAATAAAAATTCATCAATCATATCAAAATTGGATTTGTATAACCACAACTTTGAAAAGATCAAATAGATTTAAAAATGGGTAATGTGTCTGAAGTTTTCACTAAAGAAATAAACTAGGAAATATTGGAAATATTAGATTATAAGTCCTCTCAAGAATGAGAAAAATATAATTTAAGTAAATCAATCATGTCAAGAATAAAAATAAAAAACAAATCAACATGAACTTCATAAATTTAATGCATGAGAAATGGTAGAGAAATTTCATCTATATAAATCAAAAATTATCCTCACACCACAATTCATCAATTCCATGTTCTTATACTTGACTCTACTTATTCAATCCCCACATATTACCCATTCAACCTCATCAACTTGAAAATTAAAACATGGTATCATGGAGTTCATAAAAAATTCAAGTATTATAGATGAAAATTAAAGTAAAATTCTAAGCATGTGTATGAAATTTTCATTAAAATCTATTTTTTTGGAAAATAGGAAAGAAAAAGTAATATTGAATTTAAAAGTTTACTCCCATTTGAATTTAAGCTCTTATTTATATTTTTCTTACTATATTTTTACTTCATAGCCCTGTTGGATATACACTAAAATATATAATATATATGATATCATATAAGTTTATATTTAATAAATTCATCCAATAAAGGCATTATTATGCATGTATTTAATACACATGATAATAGATATATGATATATGATATATATATATATATTTCTCCCGAACAAATTTATTATTAGTTACAATCCATTATGAATGGATTTAATGGTTCTAATATTCATTGAATATGATTTAATGAATTAATATCGATGGGAATAAATGTATATGGATACATAAATATGGTTGAAAATTTTCATTTAATGAAATAGGTAATGCATGACCATATAAAGGAATGTTATCCCTCCTATTGAAAACATCTGATTGTGAGAAATCCTATCAATTCTCTCTTCCTACGATACTTTTGTTTATTGTTTGAGATGAAGGAAATAACACCCCCTCATCATTTTGGTATCATCGCGATACGATCGTAGATCCAATGGTTGGTATAACCCCTCAAAGGCAAGGTGATTTTGTTCACTACTTCATGATATTCATAAAAAATTATCCTCCATCAAGGATTAATAAGACTACTAATTTTAGCATTTTCTAGATACTATGTTTTAAAGATTTATTTATACATTGATTCTTAAAGATAGATTAGCTTGTGTTTGGGTTATCTTTCACTGCATATGATCATATGATGATCATAAAAAACCCATTAGTGTTATCAAAGGAAAGGATTCTTTGACATATCAACATGTTTATTATGAAAAATTAGATTTAATTTTAAATTGAGAATTTTCAAGCCTAGAAATAAAAATGAAATGTACATATAAATTACACTTATTTATGAAAATAAATAAAGTGTTTATTTTAATCAAGAGAATTAATTTTTTAATTTAATTATATTATTTATAAATTTCCTATAAATAATGGAAAAAGTAATTTTTAAATATTCATATAAAATTATAAAATTATTTTATAAATTAATTAACTATAAATTGTTTATGGGTAATTGATCAATATATTTTTTAAATACCTTTTGAGAAATTAAATATCATGCTTTATAATATAGGAATAAATGGTTTATTTAGAAATCATAAAAGATGATTTATAAAGTGTTTATAAATTAAAACATATATGATATTTAGATTATATAAAATTTTTATATAATAGATACCAAATTAGAAAATGTTTATAATTCATGAAACATTAGATAAATTTAATTTAATATAAAATGAGAAAGAGTTCATATATAAAATAATATAAAATGTTTATATTATTTATAATTTATAAATGTTTATAATTAACATTTATTTATTAGTAGTTCATAAATGTATAATATTTTAAAAAATAAATAAATTGTTTATTTAATAAATTTCCTTAATATTCATGTTTAGGTCATAATTAATTAATTTTAAATTGTTCAAATTAAAGAAGATTTATTTTGATATTATTTAATCCACATCAAAAGGTGTTTTGATAATTGATATTATCAAGGTTTAAATAATAATCAAGTATATAATATTTAGATTATGTAAAAGGTTTACATAATAAAAATTAAATTATAAATAGTTTATAATTCATATAATATTATGTATTTAAAAATGAAATTCTATATTATGATAAGTATGAAATAATTCATATTGGAAATAATATAAAGAGTTTATATTTAAAATTATGGAATGTCCATAATTTTAAATATGGAATTATAAAAAGGGTTTATAATTAGATTTTTTATGAAATTATTCACAAATGTTTATCTTTGTGTAGATATTTTAATTATTCATTTATTTAAATTTTATTCCCTATTTTATTCATAGTTATAAATATTTTATGTTATAAATGTATGGAAAAATTTATACGATGAATTTCTTCTAGGATAGAGCCTTACATATCATGCTAGTTTTGATATCATAAAATTCAGTTTTAATCTCAATTGACCTCAATTTGTAATTTTAGTTATGAGCATCATGGTAGTTTTTGGGCATATTTTGTTCATATTAGGTGTTAGAGTTTTCATGAATTGAATTATCTCTTGATTAAAGTCTCCCTGGGTTGAGGTACTTCGGGTTGTACCACTAAATTTTCTGGAGGATTTCCTTGGCTAGGAAAGTGAATGAGGTTAGCTATTTGTTTCGTTGGGCTTACTCATGTGGAGTTTTTCAATATCATATAACTCTTTTCCTTTACATGAAATCTTCATATACCTTATGCATATGATTCATTTAGATATGTATGAGTATACTTGACTTCTATTTTTGGGTTATTTAACACAGACTTGTGGGTTATGTAAAAAGCTACACATTAATGTGGCATGAACACATTAATTTGGTGGTTGAAATAGAGATTCCAAAAATAAATCATTAGAATAATGAATAAACATAAAGAGAACAAAACATGAGAAGATAATTGTTACATAATATTCAATAATTTTTAATTTAATATGCATATTATATATTTTAAATTGGTGAGACTTTAAAAATAAAACCCCCTAATTAATAAGTGTGAGATTCCTTCCAAAGAGACACTTTTCAAGACCTCAATCATCCAACTATGTAGGTAATTCCATAGATGGGTTCCCATGGACTATCTTGTGTAAGGAAAACAATATAATAGTGACACTGGAAAATACTTGCTTAGGTCATTCCATAGCCCGGTGCCCTTAGATTAACCTTTGTTAGCCTATTTTTGACATTTAATTTGGGTTACACTAGCCAAGAGACCCTAATAAGATTAGGATACTGGATTAATAGAGTTGAGTGAATCCATATGATAGATTTGGATAAAGGGTTATCTACTCAACTATATAAGAGTCACAACTATTGTGATTGGGATGATTCCAAACCTAAATAACTAAGTGGTGATATAAACTCTATAGGAAACTCATTACTTAGTGAAATATGAATCTTATCTCATTATATGGATATAATGTATAAAATAATCAATTTTAGTGGTATAAATTTTATTAAAAGTCCTTGATGAAAATATTTAAGACATTATATTCATTTGATAATTTTTTATAGATAAATGCAGTATCATAATCAGACTATACTTTATATTAATCCTTAAAATGAGGAGCTTAACATAAGAAACTCTTAATACAAGTATCTTAAGAAAAGTTCTTTAGAAAGATAATTATTCTTTGTATAAGAATAGTTTCTTTCTTATAACCAAGTGTTGATGTTGTTTACTAAGTGAATCTAGATGCTTATAGAAGCGTAGAGTGATTCATTTTTGGTTTCAAAGAAATTCGATGATGGAAAACCAAAGGAATATTAGTCTCCACACATGTAATCAATATGAATGGATACATTAATGTTTTTAATCTCATATACTCAATATTAGTAGGTATATAAAATCATATTTTATATGATTGAATATATTAATGATTGTATGAGACTAAAAGTTTCCTTAAATATTTTTTGGTAATGAAAATCATTTCTATTGTTATGATAGATATATGATATCAATTTTATTTTTTACAAAGTGTTGTAAATATAAATAAGGGAAAAATTTGAGAAAGAATTAAGGCTTTAAGTTTTCTTTCAAGTAATAGAGTAAAGTATTTTAAACATTGATAACTTGGATGCTTCAAGCTTGGATAAAATCATCATAAGATGTGTATTTTATCTCATTTATCTTTTGAGAAGAGCTTATAATTTTTTTTTGTTTAAATAAAATGATATGGGTTATTTTACAAATGGTTTATAATTACTTTAATTCTATAACATGTTTTAAAGTGAAGACTAAAATGGCTTGTTCTAGTTAGGGAATCTATCCAATTATAATTTTTTTAAATTTTTTGAGAATATGATTGAATTCAATGAAAAATATATTCTTGATATTTTCAAAGTATTGTGAATGGATAAAAATGGAATACGATGTATAGATTTTGGTACTATATATATAGTACAAGTAGGTATAAGTACAAATAAAAAGAATAAAAGTTAGTTGAAAAGTTTAAAAATGTTTATTCAGGAAGAAAATCAAGGTTATTAAAACCTAGGGATTATAGGAAAGGAATAATAATAATAAAATATGATTGGATTATCGATGATATACCTTATGGAGTTTGTGAAACACCATGGAATGTCTATATCAGGTAAGGATTCTATAGATATTAATTTTTTTATTATTGAATGGTATGTGATACTGAATGTATATTTTATAAAGTGATATAAATATACATGATTTCAAAATCAAAGGAATAATTGACCGAGCTTGTAGATTATATTCATGAGATGATGTAAATAGTTACTATATTGAGAATTTAAATGTAAATTATTTTATTAAGATCAAATGAATCTAAGTAAATAAAGTGAAACTTTATCACACATCTCTTATATGATAAGAGTATGTTAGATAACAAAGAGTTATTGTGAAATTATTTAATTTATACACTTGATTTATGATTCATTGGATTTTATAAAAAGTTTTGAGAAGACGATATGGAAAAAACGTTCTATCCATGATAACATGTTTATCTAAATATTTGTTTAAATATATGGGAATGTGTTCCTTTCACCCATTGGTGGTAAATTTTAATAAAGCCTTATTTTCAAGAAATAATGTTCCAAACATATAGAATACCATATATGACATGGAAGCAATAATTTATTTTTAAATATTCATACTAAAAGGAAGTAAATGTTATTTCCTAAAATATAAAGTACTTTTTGATAAATCTTATAAAGATATTATTAAGAGAATATGATCTCTAAGTGGTTAGTGGGAGAATGTATGGACTTAGAGAAAGTTCAAAGTCAATAAATAAAATACTGTTCCAATCCCAGTTCAAGTGATTTTTCACTTAATATCCTAAAAATTTAGGGTATTTGAAAGTAAAGAAAACTATAAATAATTACATTTAGTTACTATAAGAGAGTAAATATTACTGTTAACTAAAGTATTATACCATTCTAATATTATATTGATTCTTCACTGAATATCCTAAATGTTTAGGTTATATTATGACAAATAAGTATAAAGAGTTATATTTAGTTATCATAAGAAAGTGAATTATTCTTGATATCCTAAAATAATTTTTAGGATATGACAGTAATGAAAAATTTAAATAGTTATATTAGTTACTATGAGAAAGTTAAATTAACTTGATATCCTAAAAGAGTTTAGGATATAATGTTAAAGTAAAATTTAAAGAGTTACATTTAGTTACCATAAAAAGTGAACATACCTATTCCATAATTAAATACAAAAATAATCATATTCATACCAAAATTATAGAATTTAGAATTTAAAACCTTTTAAATAAAAAAACAAATATATGTATATAATAAATTAAACTAGACTAAAGAATTATAAATTCTTTTAACCTCTCCTTTTCCCAACCAATTAAGGTTTATAAACCTCTATTAAAGAGGAAAAAATGAAGGTAGAAGGGTTAGAAGGTATGATTCAAATAAAAATAGAGGAAAAAAAATAAAGAAGTAGAAAAACAGAGCAAGTAGCAGTGGTGGTTACTTTCTCGATCCCCAATCCCGTGATCCCTTTTTTTTTGGAAACAACCATTGTTTTTATAGAGAGAGGAGTACCTTCTATATATATCGTTTATATCTCCTTTATCTCAGGTCAAAGTCTGGATATATCTATTAAAATATTTTTCATATTAAATCTACTGAATTATCATTCTTTTCAAAATCTTAGCATTGACTTATATTCCACAATGACGATAGAAACATATACCATTACTATTAAAAATGGTAGTACTTCATGTGATACCATTAAGTATCTGACACCACACCTTGATCGTCATGACCCGTCCTAATAGGGACTATAACGTGACTCCCCAAGCTTGCCTCTAATAGTTTTGGGGTTGGAAACTGGAACCAAGTAGGCATATCACTAACATGGGAGCCCTTAGCCTAAGTAGTTGTACACATGCACATATCTCCAAGCTTATACAATGATGAAATGTAAAAACATCTAAACAACCATGTATGCATAACTCTAAATCCCAAAACTATAGTACAATAGGAAGTAAAGTAAATAGAGCCAAATACAAACCCACCACAAAGAGTCTAAAAACAAGTCCAACCTGAAGGTAAAACTAGGATTTCTTTCAAGATATAGTAGGAACACACCTTGGTCTATCCGGTCTCACTAATAACCATTTGGTCCTAGTATGTCAAGGACTACTACTACAAAAATGGGGCTATACAACATTAGGCCTTTAACAGTGCTAGCTAAAAATGCTATTAAAGACCCCCTTTGTTAGTGTTGTTAAAGGGGGTATTTAATAGTGATAAAAAGCGCTATTAAATAGGGACCTTTATCAGCTCTTTTAAAAAATCACTGATAAATAGGTTCTTTTATCAGCACTGGTAAAAAATCACTGATAAATGGGGAGTGTTTATCAGTGTTTTTTAGAGGCGCTGATAAAGACCCCCCTTTATCAATTTTTTTTAGGAGCAGTGATAAGAGTATACTTAAAAAATTTTTTATTTCATTTAAAAATATATATTAATATTAAATATATTTATATTTATATAAATATAATATACATTTTTTAAAATATGTTTTAAATAGGGTAAATAGGGATTTACACTTAATATATAAAATATTTAGTGAAAATGTCTTGTAAAATAATTAAAAAATATTTTCAATTAATAATTTTCTTATTATCACCGAGTAATAGTAATTTAATATCAAATTGAAGATAAAAAATCCAAAAATCAATAAAATATCCAAAATAAGTTGAAAACGTAACTCAAACTTTAAACAACCATAACTTTTGATCCAAGTGTCTGTTTGGGCTCTACCACATACCAAATCGAAGCCTGCGATAAGATATACACCCTTAGTCTGAATGGACCGAAGGCCTTCATTTTTTATTGATTTTTGATAACCCACCTTTCAAGGGATTAGGGGGAACCCTTACAAGGCCCGTAGGCTCAGAGATTACATGGCCCGTAGGATTTGGAGATTACATGACCCGAAGGTCTTATGGAATTCAACCAGGATATCTACAAGGAATGGCCCCTCCCCAACATCTACATCTTGATAGTAGCTCTCCACCTTTGCATGACCATCTGGCTAGTCTTCCTGTGCAATCACAGGCTGGTACTGATGTCATAGTCATACACTCTCATTCTGAAAATCCATTTAGCTCTACACTAGTGAGTGCACCAGCTCTGAATCCTCATCTGGGGATGCTCCTTTTTTTTAGTGTGTCTGGGGCCTGTATTCATGCGGCCCGAAGGCCTTGGGGTGGCCTGAAGGCCTTAAAGTGGCCCAAAGGCCTTGAGACTCAACTGGCCCGAAGGCCTTGGGTGGCCCTAAAGCCTTGCAGGACCTGATGACCAAACCGGTGGCCCGAAGGCCTAGATGGATGAATAGTTCCAGATGCTACAATACCGAACAGTGCTTGCTACAGTGCCTGCTACAGTACCACTACAATAACCCGGAAATATGACTCCACCTGGATTTGATCTCGGGCCTCTTGGATGCACCTAGTGAGTCCTCACCAACTGGGCTGAGGCTCTTGTGCTCTACACCCTTAGTGATAGAGGTTTTTAAGGCCAAAAAAGGCCCAAATAACCTCCAAAACCAATATTTTAGTCGGGTACCCCAATTTTCTAACATTAGATGGATTTTTAGCCTCATTTGAGGGAGTCTTATTAACTTTTTTTTGATGGATACCGAATTTATTCTCAGGTATTACATTCATATTGATATTATGGTTTTTAAGTTTTTTCATTTTACACAACATAATTTTATTTATAATTAAATATATACATGTTTTCTTATATTTACTTATAATAAATAACTCATATAAATACATACATCAAGATATTTATGTAAAAATGTATATTATAATATATGTTAATAAATACATATTCTAAAAATGTATTTAAAACAACATCTAACCATTTTTTACATTATACAAATATATTTATAATTTTTATATATACATCTATGTGTGTATTAATAAACATATATATATTTATATTATATTCTAGTATATGAAAATTAATATAATATATAATATATTTAAATAAATATAAGTATATATATATATCACACACATTGTATAAAAGTATTTAATAATAATTTCATAAATATATGAATAAAAAAAATATATAAATATACATGTAAATATATACATAAATAAATAGAAATATCATTAAACAGACAACAAAACAACATGGTGTAGTGGTAAAGGTGTTCCATCTTCAAAGGAGAGGTATAAGGTTCGAATCCAGACAGGCATGAATGAGGCTAGAATTTCACAAAGTGCTAATAAAAGGGGTGGTTGGGTGAAAAGTGATGATAAATGTGGGGGAGCACTGTTAAATGTGTTATGGAAGTGATGATAAAGAGTTTGGGATCATGGATGTTTAAAAAATATAATTTTACCTCCTTTAACAGTGATTCCTTTATCAGTGCTAAAAAAGTATATGATAAAAGAGTTGGGATTTTAACCATGCTCTGGTTATCAGTGCTTTTTTAGCACTAATAATGGCCTCTTCTATCATTGTTAATGACCTCTTTTATAGTAGTGGACTCTATCAGAAGTTTGATCATCCGCACAAGACACAACATGTGCGGGAAAGCCTATTAATGGGTGAGTATAACAATACCCACTAGGATACCCTAAAACCAAAAAGCATACAAAAAAGTAAATTATAGTTTGCTCTAACTAAGTCTATGTCTACAATATATATAACATGAATATCCAAATATACTCAACAAATATATGAAATCTAAAGGTATGTCACAACCATAATATACCAGCCTAGTATTCCAAATTGAAGGTTCCATATATCACTTATCCAAGAGAACATACTCCTGAGTCCGGTAACACTGATAATGTATGTTTGAGCAGTAGTGCTCTCTGGGTCTCACCATTAGAAGTATACATTGAAAGTTTGAAGAGATATGATACATATATGAGGATAACTCCCAAGGCCATGGTGTACACCAAAAACTCAATATAAATTGACCTACTAATTATAGGATCAACGCCCACATAGTGTTAGTCATGATGATACCAAGAACTCCACCTAGGTCATGAAGATTAATAAAGGATCTCACTCCAGGCCTCACAGAAGGATTCCAATAACTCTATCCAAGAAGTCTTGTTGAAGGGAATACTGTCCTATGTGTATGAGGTAATTCCATACTAACTATCAGGTAATGGATATTGGTAACACACCCTAATGAAACATGTACAAGATACATAGGAAAATGATTTCAAGGCATATTTTATAAATTACACAATGTGTAGAAGGGTTACACACCATGTCCCTTGACCCCAGATCCCACCCATGTAAATGGTCCACATATCATGCCCGTGTTCATCAAAGAATACATGGCATGTTGTATTCCTATGTAATCTTCCCATGTACCAATACATGACTTATCCTATTTACTTTGTATAGGCTATGTCCATATAGGGGAGTACATGAAGTTCTCCAACCCATGTACTCTAGCCCATGTCTGTGTACCCTCCGAGGTACATTCCGATCCACTAGGGAAAGGTCAAATGCCGTGTTCTAGGGCCACATGCTGTGTGATACTTAAATTTATCTGAAACCCTAGCCACCAATAGGAGGGACTGACATGTCATGTGGCTCTACGTTACACGCCATGTAGTGAGGAAATTTCCAAAATACCAGATCTGGTTCTGTACATCTTCTCCATTACTCAAATCACCATTCCATCCTATCCTTACCTAGAAAATTAGGTATTACATCTCGATGAGTCTTTCCATCATCGATAAATAAATTTTGGCCCTTCGATCCATTCATAAAATTGATTTATATGTCATATTCACTGCACACCGAAGAACATGAAATCAGGTATCCAAAACCGTCCAATTTTACACCAATTCCATCATCGCACCACTGTCAAATTGTGCTGGGCCTGAATCTAAAATATCAAATAATTACACCATGAAATAGGTTCACAATGATCAATTTCGTCAGTATATTTCAAACCACATTCCAAACTAAGAATTCCCATGATTAAAAAATAATCAGGGGAGAAATGCACAACCATAAACATGATGAAAGAACCTCGACCAGCGTTCATGTTGAAGTCAATCCATTTCCGTTAGAATAATAATGAACAATCAATAATCACAAATATATTTATCCCAATAAAATCCCCATAATAAAACCCATATGGAAATATTCATGATCTACTAATCAATCTGTTAGTATATTGATTTGTGTTCATCATATAAATTAAGAGTGAGGAAAGAATCCAAATAAACAAATATCCTACCTCAATTTAGATTGATCACTAATAAATAAAAAAGTAGCATCATGATTGTTGGTGATATCCTTAGATTCCATCTTACATCGGTTGTCGATCTATTATTTGTTCATCTCCTACTAATGAAATCTCATTTGACACTATTCAACAGTCCTCTGGATCTCTAGGTTTTAGCAGCTAAACCTAGGAATTCACTATAACCATGTATTTATAAAATAGGCTAGGTCACAAACTCAAGGAAATAAAATAATAAATTATTTTTTTCATTTCACATCCATGATGAATTTTCTATAAATTCCCCATACCGAACAATATTATATCATGTCTAGTGTAAAACACATGTTCAAAACTCAACAGTTCTCTTATATTTATGATCTAGGAACCCATTTAGAATTTATTCCAATTTTTCAAAAAACATTCCTACACATGATATTTAATATATTTAATATTTTTCAAACATATATTTCAAGCACACTGGGCCTCAGAATCACATGTTGTCTTAGTACCTGGTCTTGAAAATAATCTGTACAATATCCAAAAATAATACATGGAAAATCCGAGTTATTAAATTATCTATAACATGGGGATTTATGTTCCCAAAAATCCAAAATAAGGGCCACACAAAGATATGTGGGTACTGAGCATGTATCTGAGCCTCTTACTCCTATGTGCTCTCCTATAGACTCATATTACACCACTAAACATGCACTAAGGTAATTGATATCCCATGAAGGATCATCTCCTTCTAACCCTAGATACCTATCAGGTACTTAGCAAAAGTAGCTCCATCATCAATATCTAACTAACCCCAGTTGGTAATTCTCAATGGGTTATGCATGTACCTCTCATCTGGGACACATGGAAGATGTCGTGTACCCAGTCTAATTATGGAAGTAGAGCTAAGAAGTATTCCACCTCACCAACTCTACGCAGTATCTATAAAGGTCCAATGAATATTGGAGATATCTTGATACCCTATCCAAGTATCTATAATCCATGTCAAGGTGAAACCCATAGGAACACATGGTCTCCCTCCTTGAACTCTAAATGTATTCTTTGTCTATCCGCATAAGACATCTAATGTCTATGTGTAGTTCTCTTCTAATCTTGGGTGATCTATAACTTTTCTATAGTTTCTCGCACCAACTCTAGGCCCATGAGTACTGACTCTCTTGGTTTAGTCTAACATAGTGGTGACCTGAAGGGTCACCCATACAAATCCTCAAATGGTTCCATACCAATGGTGTAATGGTAACTGTTATTGTACGCAAAATCCACCAGTGGTAGGTGATCCTCCAAACTATGAATAAAGTCTAACATGAAATCCCACAACATGTCCTCCAAGACCTAAATGGTTTGCTATGTCAGGCTGTCTGTTTGGGGGTGGAACACTGTGATCAAGCATAATTGAGTCCCAAAAGCCTCTTGTAATCGCTTCCAAAACTGGGATGTGAAGTGAGCATCATGGAAATAAATTATCATTGATGAAACTCCATGTAGTCAGACTATCTTCTACATGTAGATGCATCCCAAACTCTCTACTGAACTCTTCTCCCAAATATATAAGAAGTGGGATAACTTGGTGAGAAGGTCTAGAATCACATAGATGGCATCATTTACCTTATAAATACATGGTAAGACCTTCACGAAGTCCATGTATATCCCATCCAACTTCCACTTTGGAACCTCAAGGGTTTGAACCAAGCCCGTTGGACCTTGGTGCTTAGCTTTCACTCTCTGACAATTTAGGCATTGAGAGACAAACTCAACAACTACTTTTTTACCCTTGGACACCAAAACTGATGTTGGAGGTCCTGGTACATCTTTTCCACACTTGGATATACTACCAAAGGATATGTATGAAACTCTCAAAACCTCCTCCTTCAACGTCACTAGAACCATTGTGCATCCTGTAAAAAGAAATACATGATCTCCACCTTTAGAAAATCCATCAGGATCATTTTTTTAGATATCCGAGTATGTTGGGTCTCATAGTCAGCATCCCCAAGATGTGCCTCCCTAACTCACTACAAAAGCGGAGGGGTGAAAACCATTTACTGGAGGTAAGCTACTCAATCTCCATCCTCAAAGGATAACTACAATGAGGTCAACTACTCTAACGCCACATTCAGAAACTGTGAACAAGATCTCCTGTTGAGAGCATATTCTATTACATTACCCTTATTATGAGTATATACAATTTCAAAGTCACAATCCTAGAGGAACTCTAGCCATCAAATCTGTCTCAATTTAAGATCCTTCGGAGAGAATATATACTTGATACTCTTGTGATTATAATAGATGATAAACTGCTCACACATTAGGTAGTGTGGCCACATATTTAGTGTAAAGAATACCACTAATAACTCAATATCATGGGTCACATAATTATTCTCAGGTGGTCTCAACTAACATGAACAATAGGAAATCACCACCTGACTCTATATTAGAACACAACCAATAACGGTTCCTGATGCATTGTAGAAAACTACATACTCGACACCCTCCTCTAGAAATCTTAATATGGGAGTGCTTGTCAAAATTTTCCTCAAATTCTAAAAAGATTATTGAAACCAATCTTTCCACACAAAATGATTCCTTTTTTAGGTCAAAGATATCACATGTACTGATATCTTAGAGAAATTAGAAATGAATCTCCAGTAATAGCCTACCAACCCAAGGAATATCCGCACCTCCATTATGCTCTTAGGTGGATCCCAAGCTAACACCTCCTCATCCTTGGATGAGTACACTACCACTCCATCTGATGAGATAACATATTCCAGAAAGTGGACCACATAAATCTAAAACTAGCACTCCAAGAGCTTCTTGTAAATATGGTTCTCTCAAAGTATGTCCAAGACTAACCTCAAGTGTCTTGCATGGTCCTCTTTAGATGTTAAGTGCACAAAGATATTATCGATGAATACTACCATGAACAGGTATAAGAAAGGCCAAGATATTTGTTTTATAAGTCCCATGAACACTTCTAGGGAGTTCATCACACAAAAGGGCATCACCAAGTACTCATAGTGACTGTATCAACACCTAAATGTCCTCTTTGGTATATCATCATATCGTACTTGCAATTAGTGATATCCTGATCTGAGGCCAACATTCAAGAAACATCGTGACCCTCTCAACTAATCAAAGAGGTCATCTATCCTCAGTAGTGGATTCTTGTTCTTCACAGTCACTTGGTTTAAGCACCGATAGTTCACACATAACCTCAAGATCCTATCTAACTTTTTGGTGAACAAAACTTGGGTTTCCCATGGTTAAAAACTGGGTATAATAAAACCCTTACTATAAAAGTCCTCTAACTGAACCCTCAGCTTGAAAATCCTATTGGGAGTCATCTTATATGCTAGTGCAGATATCAGTGCCATCCCGATGTATAGGTTAATACAGAAGTCTATTTCTTAGTGGGGAGGTAATCCTGGAACATCTTTAGGAAATATGTCCTCTTACTCCACCACCACTGTAGGAAACTGAAAACTCATAACATCCACTACACCAAGGGTTATGCTATCCAATTGGTGAGTAATCGGCTGCACCCTTCTATGCATGAGTCCATCATACATTGCATGGGTTTCCTTTCACCAAAAAAGGACAACCTAGTTTCATCACTATGAATACACCACATCCTCCACCTAAAACAGTCAATATAGGCGTGAGATGTGGATAAATAGTCCATACCTAAGATGATTCCATAAGGCCTCATCACTACTATAAAGAGATACCAACAGAAACTCTAACCTTAAAGATCCAGGTCACACTATCGATACAAGTGTGTGATTGACGATTCATCTCTAATAGGAGTCTCCAAGCATAAGGGTTGAGACAAGGGATCAAAAAGAATATATAAGTCTCATAAAAGGCATGTGGAAAGAAATAAATGATGAGAAAATATGTCTATAAGCACTGAAACTAAGGTAGAAAATATATATATTGTACCTCGAATCATCCCTAGAGCCTCTGGGTTGTAAGTTTCAACTACCTACAGCTGTCCCTTCCCCTATCCTCTAAATTCCTGAGCTTAGCATGGAACACTTGGGGGTTGTGGTGGTAATAATTCAAAGAATATACCACCTCCTAATACTCTCCCAGATCCTCTAATACATCCTCCACCCTAATAGACTGTATTCTCCTATCACCATCTATACCTCAGCAGCCCATCCATGGTTTCTCTTTCAGCTATAAAATGGGTCGGACAATCTCATGAAATATTTACCCTACCATCACATGAGTATAATTTCCTCTCTTTTGATAATTTTACCCATCCTCAAAGCTCTGAACTACATACCCTCTATCTTGGGACCTCCTCTTGAAACTCCTCATACATCCTAGTCCCTGAGACTGATGTCGAATCCTTACTGCCAAGGTATTTACTTCTGTATGTTTGATATCGACAACCACTAGCTGTATCTGCTCATCCAAGAAACTCTTAACCCATAAATCTCTCTCTATTACCCCAACATATATGGTCATGCATATAGGGATAACATTGGATCTAATGTCTCTACATAGACCCAACTCGAATGTTTGATCCCTAAAGAACTAGCCACAAACCATATCCATAGAGTACCTTGAGAGGTTGGTAAACCTATATTAATACTTAGATACTGTCATGATTACCCACTAGAGCTATAGAATATTATGGATACATACATCCATTAGTGTAGCTGGTGATAAATCCTCTCTAAAAAGGTGCTCTAACTCTGTCCCTATTATAGTTTCCTTGCCATAATTCTGGGTCACCAAACCCCACCATCACCCTACTATCCATGAAGAAGGATTATTTCCAGGACCACCATATGATCTGCTGGTGTCTTGACCTGACAAAAAACTCAGATCACCACATCAAGACAGTCCTCAGCCATCTATGGTTTAGGCTTTCCTTGGAACCTGAGGGGTCTTTGTCACTAAAATTTGTGAAGTGTTATTAGACTGTACACCTCATTTTATAGTACTAAGAGTACCATGTGATTATCTATAGGTGGTGGTATAGTTGGTGCACCACATGGAGGTAAAATATTGGGAACTAGTCCCTATATTGATGCCTCACCACTGAGGGGATCATCCTCATGACCCTGATGCTGAATCCTAGCTGGCATACATCGCAGAGGAATCCTAAAAGTAAACAAGATGTACTATGGTTAATGAGTACATATGGAGAGATAACTCAAATAGGACATGGGAACCAAAAACCATTCCTATATAACACAATTACCATTTGTTTACCTACAACCAATGTTCTCATGTACCGAGTCAAAAAGAAGGTGATCAGAGTCCTAGTTTATGGATACGTCGGCCACCACACCAACACTGGAGTCCCTTGATTGAAGTCAGAACTCAAAACACTTAAAAATGTTACCCCAAACCAATATCACTTACTCTAATCCTAAGGTATAATCAACTACTCTGATACCATTTTTTCATGACCCGTCCTAATGGGGTGAGTACCACGACTCCCTAATCCCATGTCCAATAAAAAAGGGGTTGATGACTAGCGCTGAGTAGGCATATTACTAACATGGGAGGCCTTAGCCTAATTAACTACACACACACACACACATATCTAAGACTATACAATTATTAAATGTAAAAAAAATAAACAACCATGTATGCATACCTCTAAATCACACAACCAAAGTATGATAGGAAGTAAAGGAAAGTAAATAGAGCCAAATAAAATCCCACCACAAAGATTCTAAAAACAATTCCAAACTAAAAGTAAAAATGAGGTTGCTTTCAAGATACCACAAGAAAACACATCAACCTATCTGGTCTCACTAATCACTGTCTGGTCCTAGTCCATCAAGGAATCTATCAAAAGGTTTATCATCTGCATAAAAAATGACACGTGTAGGAAAATTCCATGTTGGGGTGAGTATAAAAACACCCAATAGGACACCTCGAAACCAAAAAGCATAAAAAAAAGAAAAATATAGTCATATCTACATAGGTATATGTCTACAACACATACAACAAGAATATCTATATATAATCAACAAATACACACAATATAAAGGTAATTCATAACCGTAATATTCTATCCTAGGATTCCATCTCGAAGGTTCCACATAGAACACATCCAAGAGAACAAAATATTGAGTATGATAACACTAATGAAGTATATCCAATATGTAGTTCTTGTTACGTCTCTCCATTATAAGTATACACTAGAAGTCTGAAGAGATAAGATACACAGATGAAGATCATTACCAAGGCCATGAGGTATACTAATAACTCAATCTGGATCATCCTACTAAGTAGAGGATTGGCACCTAAAAAGTATTGGTCATGAAGATAACAAGAACTCCATATAGGTCATGAAGATGAATAGAATATCTCATTCTAAGCCTCATGGAAGTATTCTAACAACTCTATCCAAGAAGTCTTGCTAAAGGGATCACTATCCTATGTATATGAGGCAATTCTATATGAACCTTAAGGGAATGGATATGGGGAACATGCCCTAAAAAAACCTATCCAATATATAGAGGACAAGGGATCCAAGACATGTTTTATAAAGTACATGGTGTGTATAATGGTTACATTCTATGTCCCTTAACCCCATATCCTACCCATGTAAACAACCCACGTCTCATGCCCGTGTCCGTGTAACAATAGATGGTGTGTCATCTGTCTGTGTACTCTTCCCGTGTACTAGTACATGGATTAACATATGTAATTTTTATAGGATATGTCTATATAGGGTAGTAAATGGTGTTAACCAACCCATTTACTCCATCCCATGTCCGTGTAACCTTCGAGGTACATTCCAAGCCACTAGGGAAAAACACATACTATTTGATAGGGTCACACTCCATGTGATACTTAAATTCCTTTTAAAACCTAGATGCCTCTAAGAGGGGTCCACATGGTGTGTGGATCCAAGTTACACGACGTGTAGTTTAGAAATCTCCAAAATACCAGATCTGGTCCCGTGCATCTTCTTCGGTGCTCCATCAACCGTTATAGCCATGCCTTACCTAGAAAATTGGGCATTATGCATCGATGAGTATTTCCATCATCGATACAAAACTTTTGGCCCATTGATCCATTTGAAAAATGTATTTATGCTTTATTCTGTGTTGTATGCCAAAGAATATGAAATTAGGTGTCCAAAACCGTCTGATTTTCTACTGCTTCTTTTTTTGTACCACAATTGCATTGTGCCAAGCCAATATCTACAATATTGAATTGTTTCACAAATAAATGGGTGTGTAATAATTGATTTCATTAGTATACATTGAACCATATTCCAAATAAAGAATGACCATAATGAATGAAGAGTTGGGTAAAAAATGCACAACCAAAAAAATGAGGAACAAACCTTGGCCAATGTTTATGTTGGACTTGATCCATCACTGTTAGAATAACAACAAATAATTAACAATCACAACAAAATTATTCTAATAAAATATCCATTATAAAACCCATACTATAATATACACAATCCAAGAATAAATCTGTTAATCAATTGATTCACATTCATTATAGAAGTTAAGAACATGAAAAGAATCCAAATAAACAAACATCCTACCTTTATTTGGATCAATCACTAATAAAGAATGAAGTTACATCATGATCGTTGGAGATATCCTTCGATTATGTCCCACACTGGTTGTCGATCTCAGATTTAGTCGTTGTTCGCCAATAGAATCTCATTAGATTCTCTCCAATGGTCCTTTGGATCTCGAATATTTAGTGGATAAACCTAGTAATTCCTCGTAATTGAGTATTTATAAAATAGACTAGGTTACTGTGTCAACAAAATAAAATAAAATAATTTAATTAATTATTTTATTCATTTCACACCAGTGGTGACTTTTCTATAAATTCCCCACACTGACCAAGGTTATGTGGCACCTAGGGTAAAACTCATTTTTTGAACTCAATGGTGACCTCGTATTTCTGTTCCGGTCACCCGTTTAGAATTTATTCCACCTTTTTAAGAAAATTATGCATGAATTATATTTAATATATTTAATATATTTCAAACATTTATTTTGGGAACACTGGGCCTCAGAATATCATGCCATCTCAGTGCATGGTCATGAAAATAATCTATACAATATCCAAAAATAACACATGGAAAATGTGAGTCCTTGCAATGATGGTAGCATACTCACAGTATCTAGATCTACCATTCCTCAATGTTAGATCATCACAGTAGCACCCATGATGGTATCATATTAGCAGTATGGTAGCTTCTTATTTTTTTATATATAGACACCCTCCTAGTGTCATGTAAAATTGCTTGGCCCACTTTATTAAAAATTTTCATAGAATATTCATGGCCATAATAACCATTATTTTCTTCATGGATATTTTTTTATATATAAGATAATTACTAAAGCTCTGCCTCTGTGAAAAACCATGGTTATGTGATCATTTCTGCATACCATTGGTTTTACACAGCCAACTAGCTCCATAGATAACTAGTATTTGTTTGCTCTAAGGGAAATAAATAGATGAATTTATCTAAGACTTCCATATCCATTTGTATTATCCAACATGATAATAATATCTCATACCATCTACAATGGTAACATACCCATGGTAGCTCCACCTTCTTTGAGCGACGACAACATCTCCGATGGTAGCTCCTCAGACAGTGGTAACAACAATGATGGTAGCTCAAATAGTAAAACAATGATGGGAGTGATTTATCCATATCTACCATTTCCTCCTAAATGGTAGCTCCTATATACTGTGACCTCAATGGTATCACATCTACCATTAGTGATCTCTCTATGGTACTTCATCCGACCTACTTTTTAGAGAGATAACATCACATCTGACGATAATAGTAGTTGCAATAGTAGATGTTTGATGGTAACTCATCCGAATGGTATCTCCATTCTTTGCTTTAGCTATGGTAGTAAAAATATTAAAACAACAATGGTATCATGAAAATAAGCTGTTTATTTCAACCTCCTACCATCCAACCTTCACAGTGTCTGGATAAGTCAAGCTCCACTCAATTCATGGGCTCAGTGCTCGTGACATGAACCCATAATGGTTATTTAGCTCCTCGGTGGTGACTCCCTAGAAAGAGGGTGTGAAAGTGGTGAATTTGGCCTTAATAAAGGCCTTCATCCTTCATAGTGTATGTAGGGAGCTCTATTAGTAGGCAGGAAATCAGTCTTCTTTGAAATAGGATTTTTCGAGGTCATCTGAGGTCCCAGACATGATCCATGGTGGTTTGGGTCTCAATAGTTGTGTTTCAACTTGAACCTAATCTCTCTAGGGGTGGATATATAATCTTCAGTGATATTGAATATGGAGGTGATGGGGTCAAGTGGTGGCAGTGGGAATCGAGGTGGAAAAGGTAAGTCATGGGAAATGTCTGAGCATGGGTGGAGTGGTATTGAGGCAGGATAACACCATTTTCATTAAGATGAACAATTCCTTATAAAGAACCATCCCACATAAAAAATAGGGTTGGATGTAGTGGTCATTTATAATGAAACATTTGGATTCAATGGCTTATAATCCTGCTATGGTGATGGGGTCCCATAACACTCCACCCACAATACATAGTCCACACCTTTATGCACAACCCACACGAGCCTTGGCCCACCCTATGAAGCTCAGGCTCCTCCCCATGGGTCTAATCCTTCTCTTACGCCCAAGAAATCTCTCCCAGTGGCATAATTGGATGGCCAAACCCTTCATGGGGCTGGATAAGTCTCTTCTGGGAAACTAGTTGAGGGATAACTTGAGGCAGACCACATTTTTTACCTAAAAAATATAATTAAAAAAATTTAGTAGAATTGTAATAGAATATCATAAATAAATTCAGAAATTTAAAAATATACATTTTTATCCATTTTAATCCATATTAATTCCTTAATTTAAAATTTTCACTTTGTAATAAAATAATGAATTGTATGAGCATATTCATTAAAATCCATTAAAAATTATTTTCATTTTTTACATTTTTTTCTTGAAAATATAAGTTCATAAAATAGAACCACACTTAGACTATACTTGTACTAATGAATAAAATCTCAACATTGAATTCAAGAGGGAACCAATGTTACCTCTATTAAAATCTTAAGTAAAAAAATGGAATGATTATCAATGTAAAACCAAAATATTAAATTCCACATAAAACATTAATTCAATTTATCACTTTTTAATGAAACAATAATTCTAAGAATTTTACTTTTTTGAAAATGGTGGGACTTATCCTTTCATTCATTCAAGTTTCTTAATTTATTATTATTAAACATTACATGTCATGATCTACCTCCCTTTGATTTTTTTCCTCTCATCACTCATGATAAAAATTAAAGTAGAGTTATGATTATATCATGAGAACATGCTCTTTATCCATAGGATTGAAAAAGAACTAATTTTTCCACTTTTTAAAGATAAAAATCACATGAAATAAAGAGGTATTTTCAATTAAGATTCTAATGATTCTTAGGCTTAAGGTTGGTATGAATTGATGTGAAAAATAAGGATCAAAAGAGGATCTTTATCTATAAAGTAAAAATAATTATATCAAAAAGTTAAAGCTCACTGGAATTATCCCCTTCAAAGTAAAAACTCCCACTTCCTATTATCAAAGTAAGTCCATGAATAATGACAGAATAATGAATGAATTTATCCTTCTTTAAATTTATCTTACTTTTTTTTAGTTTTTTAAAATACCTTTTCCTATTTTTTTTAATTTTTTAGAAATTAATTCTTGGAATAAACCTCACATATACCACCTAACCACATATGATAAAAATCAAGGGGTATAATATTAGTGGTTTTTTATTTTCCCAAGTCATAAACCATTTCTATTTTTTTCCTTTGTTTTTTCAAGAATGGAAAATAATGAAAGTACAATGTAAGAATGAAAAACCTTTCTCAATACCCAAAGTAGCACCCCCACACTTTTCCTTATAATGTAGTGCATCATTCCACCATGATTTCCCTCACCCCTATACTTCATCTTTAAAATATCATGTAAAATACTAAGAGGAGGGTTGAAATGGATAAACAATTGCTTAAAAACTGGATCATCCCTATTAGGTTCATTCATGGTTTCTATAGTACAAAAATGAATAAATGTATTAGGTGATCTCAAGGAAAATATATTATCAATAAAAATGAATCAATCATTTTAAATATGTTTTTGAAAAGGTATATTTTGAAAAGTTTCAATGTAAGTTCTAGTAGGTGGAATGTCTCAAGATCACTAAAGAAATATACTAAAGATATAACAAAAAGTATTTAGTCTATAAATTATCTTGGGTATAGAATATATGATTTGGTACAATAAATTATGGAATGAATAATAATAAAAAATATACTCACATAAATTTCATAAATTCAAAGAATGAAAAAATGGCAGGGAAATTTCATTTACATGAATCAACCAATTCCCTCAAATCACGAGTCATTATTTTATTATCCATGCTTCACTATAATAATTAAATTATCCTTATTATGCATTAAATCTCATTAACACAAAAATATAAAACATGGTATCATAGGGTTCATAAGAAATTCATCTCTCATATATAAGTCAAGTAAAGAAATGAATTCAAGTATGTTCATGCAATTTTCTAGTTTTATACAGCTGCTGAAATTTATAGTTTAAAATAGATTCTCATAAAAATGTAGTGAGTTTAAAAAAAAAGAATTAAAGAATGAAATCCCTATTCACATACATATCTTTCTCTAATTATTATTATTTATGGTGAAAATTTCACTTCCTTTGTGGTGGTCTTATAAAAAAACTCATACAAGTGTAAGAACCATTCTTTACCATTCTATTAAATATCAAAGGGATTAAGGGAAGAAGTGATTTTATCCTAAACTCCTAATTCCTAAGAAAAAAAATTAAAACTCAAGATTCCTCCAAGAAGCACATTTGGTTAATGTTATTGGATGAACCTAACCTCATGGGAAGAAATCAATAGATGGGTTAGATAATTTTGAGGTTCACCATCGATTCTTGAGGTAGATTCCCATGGATTTTTTTTAGCCTTTCCCCATTGAAAGTGAATGGGTTTCCTTATTATTATTTTTTAATATTAATGGGACAAAAGTTATATAAATTAGTAACTATAAAAGTTACTTCCCTCCTAGAATGAATATTACTCGATATTAACTTAAATATGGAATTATAGAGTATAATTTGATCTTCTAGTTGAAAGGTATTTTGCTAAATCAGTTTTTTTATGGGATAATCTAGTTCTCTCTTTATAAATTGTATAATGTTGAAAAACCTATCTTCTAATCCCATACATATATTATAACTAGAGTTTTGAATCTTTTCTAGTACTTACAAAATCCAAATCCATCTTTTTAACAACCTAATAATCTTGGTGCTCCAAATCCACAGTCAGATAATTTTTTTCCATAAATAAACTAGTAGAGTCTTATACCTATGGGTGTATTTTAGGATATTTGGTATGAACATAAGGTGAATTAAATCCTTAATTTACAATAGTTATAGTCAGGTTTAACCATTTTCTCCAAAATACCTTTAATCTTCCTATTAGAAAACTCATCTTGGCCATTTGTTTGAGGATATTAGGGTGTAGATATATTGGATTGTACCCCATAATTTTTAAGAATACCCTTAATCTTTCTATTAAAAAAATGATTCCCTTGGTCTTTGGTGATATCCCTTGTCACTCCAAACCTAGAAAATATTTTGGGTCTGAAAAAATCATATAAAACTTTGGAATAATTAGTCTTGATGGCCTTGGATTCCACTTATTTAGATACATAATCAACAAGTAAAATGTAAGAATTCCTAAAATACATCGTAAAGGGTCCTATGAAATCATTAAAAATTACTTCAAATATTTCACAAAAAATGATGGGTTTTTGAGGAATATCCTATGTTTTCAAAATATTTATAGAATATTGACACTTATAAATTTTTTTAAAGATTTCTTGAGCATATATAAATAAATTTATCCAATAAATTCTAGATTCCAAGAATTTTATAGCCATTATTTGAGGTCCCGAGTGTCCTAAACCAGAAAGTGTATGATAAAATTAAAGTACATATTATATTTATATTTCTGGTAAGAACCTCTTGATGACTATATCATTACATATTTTCCATAAAAAATGGATCTTCCCAAATGTAGAATCTAGTTTCATCCTTAGGTCTATGTTTTTGATAAGAGTTAAGGTGAGATAGTACTTGGGATGTGTCCAAATAATTTAATATGTTGTAATACCATGGTACCTCACCTTAAATGATATAGATTCTCTCTCTAGGTATTTCATCATTAAGTGGGTTCAGTTTTGGAATTTCTATTTTAGCATTGTTTGGAAGTCTGCTAAGGTGATCTACCACCTAATTTTCAGCTCCCTTCTTATCCTTGATCTCTAGGTTGAACTCCTTCAAGATTTGTATCCATATTACCAAACTTGTCTTGGAATAATCCATATTAATTAAGTATCTAAGTGCTACATGATCAGAAAATAGAATCACTTTATTTCTTAGAAAATAAGATTTAAATTTATCTAATGAAAATACAATAATAAGAATTATTTTTCAGTAGTTGTATAATTCAGTCAATTTTTATCCAAGGTTCTTGAGTCATATGTTATGGTTTGTAGTATTACTTCAATTATTTGGGAAAATAATTCTTCTATAACATGTTTTGATTCATCATTGAGCTAGTCAAATGGA
Organism: Viscum album; assembly: GCA_963277665.1. Lineage (NCBI taxonomy): Eukaryota > Viridiplantae > Streptophyta > Magnoliopsida > Santalales > Viscaceae > Viscum > Viscum album. The sequence continues at coordinate 534,208,164 of OY728146.1, forward strand.
TGTTCTTAATTTGGGGATTGAATAATTGGCAGGGTGTTTAGTTTCTACATTATCTCATAAAATGCCTTCCTATAATAATAACTAAATTCAAATTCATATTATTTTAAAATAAATATAGAAATATTAAGAAAAATATTACTTAAGTCATAGATGAACCTTATATATAATCCCACATGTCCCAAAAATGATCTAATATGTTTTTCACAAATAGGATATGTAAAAGAATTGATCACTTAAACTTTAGACTTATCTGCCTCAATGATTTTTTGTGAAATGATATGACCTAGTACTATTACATTTTCAACTATAAAGTGGCACTTCTCAAAGTTCAAAATTTTCTCAATTCCTTTTCTGAATACTTTTTCCATTTTTTCCATGCAATGATCAAAGGAATTTCCAAAAACAGTTAAGTCATTAAGAAATACCTCCAGGAATTCCTCAATATGATATGAGAAATATGCTTACAATATATCTTTGAAATGTACCTAGGGAATTTTATATAACAAAAGGATTAATATTTTAAGAAAAGTTTCCTAAAGGACTGGTGAATTTTGTATTCTTTTGGTCTTTTAGGGAAATTTTTAGTTGAAAATAATCATAAAATGAATCTATGAAACAATAATGCATCCTGCCTGCTAACATTTGTAACATTTATCCAATGAATGGGATTGGGAAGTGGTCTTTTTTTGGTGAATTTATTCTACTTTATATAGTCAATTCATACTATCCAATTGTTCTAAAATTTCATTGGGATTAATTAATTATTCTCATTTATCACAATTTTCAAACTATTTTTCTTAGGAACCACATGGACGGTGTTGACCCATTGTGAGTTAGAAATTGGGTATATTATGTTGGATTATAGTAAATTATCTATTTATTTTGACTAATTATATAATTCTGGGGTTTATAATACTTTGGGGCTACCTAATATGTTGTGAGTACCCCTCTAGAAATATTATATGGGAACAGACAGTGGGGTTAATTCAAAGGATGTCTCCTAGGATCCACCCTATGGCTTGAAGGTTTCTTTTCAAAAGGTTAATTAAAGTTTGTTCTTGGTCTCTGGAATATTTGTTAGCTATGATTACTAGTATTTTTTCTCCTTCCATAAGATACACATATTTAAAATTACATGGGGGTGGGGGAGTTAATTATATATTATAGGGATGGTCTAGAGATGAACTAAATTCAAATTCCATACTACCAAAGCTTGAATTTACTATATAAATGTAATCATGTCAGTATTTTCCAATAAATTATCAAAGAAATCAGAAGTAATTTCTTCTTGAAATTTACAAATAGAGTTTCCAATTTTTTTATTATTCACCTTTTCCTAATCATTTTCAATAGAAAGTTGATCCTATAAGTGTAAAAATTTTAGATCATACCTGAATATTTAATGGGATAAATACCTTATTCATAAAATATTTCAAAGAGTGAGTGGTTTTTTGAAGGATTTATCTTGGAGTCAAGGATAATGAAGTTCTCCTTCCTATCACCAATCACCATTGAAAGTGTTCCTTCATGTAATTTGATGATTTCCTTGTCTATTTTTATGAATCGTATACCCAATATGATTAATGAGTTGCTTGGTTCATTATCTTCTTCCATGGTGACCACATAAAAATTTTCTAAAAAAATCAGTCCTTCCACTCCCAGAAGAACATACTATAATAATCTTACTAAAAAATGGATATTTTTTAGAAATTGGATTACCAAACTTTGTGGGATTTAATTCAACTATTTTTAAAGATTAAAAAAATAATTAAACATTACATTAATGTAAAAACCAAGATCACACAAAGAATCTAAAAAATTTCAAAGAGATAATGGTGCAGGGAATAGAAAATGTGCCTGGATCTTGATATTTTTTGGGTAATGGTGGTGTGATCATGGTTGAAACACTTCTACATAGTATAATATTTTCATCCCCATCAAGACACTTTCTATTGGTAAAAATATCCTTGAAAAATTTAGTGTATTTTAGATTTTACTAAATGGATTCCAAGAGGGGTATGTTAATTTAAACATTTAGAAATGTCTCTTGAATCTCATTTTGATGTTGATCTTACTCAATATTATTTTATTTGATAAAAATAGAATGTAATGTTAGGGAAATATCATTCTTCTCACTTTGTTTCATTTTTAATGGAGTTTCATGTCTCTCCTTTATAAATCTTTTCCTGAGTTCTTCTTCCTTCTTTTGGTGGAGTGGTTTTCTCTTTCAAAATCTATCTAGAATTTCTATACTCACATTATTATGGTTTAAATTGATCTTGGATGGGTTATATAGGCAATATCTTCTTTTATCTCCTAGAAATGATCATACTTACACTCTTTTTTAGGTTTATAATTGTCCAATCTAGAAGTTTTCCTATGTTTTTGGACAAAATTTCCATTAAATCCTCAAATTTATTTGAAAAATCCTTCACTTTATTTTTTAGCTCCTCAATATTTTTTCCTTATCTTCATTCTTCTAGTAGTGAATTATATGATGGATTTCCTTAGGATTTTTTTTGGAAAGGGGGTGGTTGATATGTTTGTTGTTGGTATTTTTGCTTGTACGGTTATTAGAAACGATGTGGATTATGGAATTACTGCTAGAAAGGGGGATGAAAGGGAGGACTAGCTTAGTTTTTTAAAATCAAAATCCATATTGTGGTTTACCTTCTATCCATAGTTTATTATATTGAAATATACTTGATTAGAAAGTGGATTCACATCTCTCTTTACCCTGTATGTCAGCATATTTATCAATGAAGTGATGGGGTCATGAACACAAAACACATACCTAAGGTGGAGTAGGTTGTTCATTAACTTGTTTCACACACACACACACACATATGTCTTAATAGTCTTGTTAATTATTAATTTTTGGTTTTAATTAAAGGTCACAAGTCATAAGTTTTTACCTCATAAATACCTGTTGTATTTGTACCAATGGTTCTAAACTATTGTGAATTTTGTGTTATCTTCTCGATTAAGATACTATATTAAATTAGTGAATAATCAATTAAACATTCTTCATATGATTCATCCAAGAGGTTCATATTTTTTTTTCCATCAGTTCTTAGTAGAAAAAATATTCCATAACTTGATGAGGATAACTTACACACATTTTTTGAATATTTCTGAATATTAGTAGAGGGTTTCTCTAGTTTCCTGTTTGATGGTGTAAATATACTTTCTTATTACTATGATTTGGGGGGATGGGAATTATATTTTCATGAAACTTCTTTAGATATAATCCCATTCATGGATCTATCTAGGTTGTAGGCAGTATAACCATTCTTTGGAAGCTCCCTCAAAGGAAAAGGGGAATGGCCTCTACTTGACTTGGTCCTCAGCTACTCCTCTTGACTTAAATCTTGAGCATATGAATCCAAACTCTTGAATGTTATGGTTGGGATATTCTCCTACAAGGACATTAAATTTTTCTAGTATAGGAATCATATTAACACATAGTTCAAAATAATTTTGTTACACATGCATAGTTAATTGTTTTTTTAGTTTTCAAATTATGGGGTACACAAGTCCCTTAAAGTTTGTAGTGGATTTAATGCCACATTTGGTAGAAAATAGTGAACTATTTAAGTTTCAATCAAGTATTATAAGTTAATTTCTTCAAAATTATTCTCTAGATTAAGATTCCTAATCCTAGTAAGAAAGTTCCTTTTCGTCTCAGGATCAAAATGGAATATTTCCTCATTAGTGGTCCTAGTAATGCTATTGTTAGGTTATATTAAAAAATAGCTCATAGAAAATGATTCCATGTTTTGAAACTCTCTTATCGTGGGGGTGTGGAAGAAGCTATTTATTTTCCCCAAAGGGTGTAATAGTAGTGACCAAATTCATCTTCAGGGAGAAGCATTTTAATATAGTTTTCATGAGTGAAAAAGTAAATAAAATAACAAGATTATAATGACTAGGAAGTAAATAAAATTGGATTGTAAAATTAATTTTATAGAAAAGTGATTGAGTTTAGGTTCATATTAAATATTTGAAATGCTATCATAGTCCCTTTGAAATTAATCTACCTCTTTTATTAACTGATTAAATGAAAATATTAACAATTATTTTTCATTTTTCACCCTTGATCAAGTTCGATGATAATGAAAATAATACTCACAATTTACTTGATCAGATTATTATCCTTCCAATGCGTGAAATCAATAATGATCCTTATTTGAATTTATTAGTTAATACCAAATCTGGTATTAAAATTCCCAAACATCCAAATCATACCACTGTTACTCCCTTATCAAGTTTAATAATCACTAAACACATCTCTACTTGACTCTGAATCAACCAATCTGTGTGATCAAAAACAAGAAGATAGAGAAAATATTTATTTGATAAAATAAATAGTAAAAATACATAATTAAATGAAAACACAATCGTATTCATACCAAAATTTTAGAATTTAGAATTTAAAACCATTTAAATAAAGAAAATTGATCAATCTATTTAAATAAATTAAACTAGAATCAAGAATTAAAAATTCAGGTCACCTCCCTTTTGACTAACCAATTAAGGTTTATACCCCTATATTTATGAGGAGAAAATGAAGTTATAATGGGTATAAGTCATGTTTTAAATAAAAATATCGGAAGAAAATAAATTATTAGAAAAATAGAGCAAGTAGCAGTAGTGGTTGTGCTCCTGATCTGCGATCCTATGATCCATTTTCAGTGGCAGAAAGGATTGTATTTATATAGAAAGGATTACCTTCCATATTTCTCATTAATATCTCCTATATATCAGGTCAAAGGATTGATATATCCGTTAAAATATTTACTGTATTAAATTTGATGAATTATTAGGTGTTTCTGAATTTCAGCGTTGACTCATATTCCACTATGATAGTAGAAGCATATACTATTCCTATACACAATGGAAACACTTCCTATGCTACCATTAAGTATCTACCACCAAACCCTAAGGGTATAACAATCACAATATAATCTTCTACCATTCCTCAATAGTAGATCATTATGGAAACACCTGTGGTAATAGAATATTATCAGTACTGTAGGTCCTTCTTGTCTCGCACATGGACACCCTCCATGGTGCAATGTAAACTATCTTAGTAAACCTTATTAAATTTTTTCAGGGAATATATATGGTCATAGTAGACATTATTTTCTTCATGGATATTTTTTACACAATTGATAATCCATGAAACTTTTACTCTGTGAAAACACTTGATTATGTAACTATTTCTGAATGCCAATGGTTTTACATAGATGACTAGATCCATGGATAACTCATAGCCATTTTATCCTCAATGGTGTCTCCTTTCTACCATAACCTTAATGAAATTAAATTTATCATCATTTATCTCTCCATGATACTTCATCTGGCCTCATACTTAGAGCGATGGAATCACCTCCAACAATGGTAGAAATAGTGATGGTGGATGCATGATGGTAGCTCATCTGAATGGTAGCACCATTCATTCCTTCGGTGATGGTAAAAATTATGAAGGAACCAATGGTAGAACACAAATCGATCATTTATTTCCACCTCACTCCATCCATCCATCACAGTGGCTGGATAGGTTGATCTCCACTAAATGCATGGGATCGGTACACGTTATATACACCCACAATTGTTATTAAGATCCTTGGTGGGGACTATATGGAAAGAGGGTGTGGCAATGGTGCATTAAACCTTCATCAATACCTACTTCCTTCATTGTGACTGGAGGGATCTCTAGTAGCAAGCAGTGTATCAATATTTTTTGAAATGGGTTTTTTCAAGGTCATCTGAGGTCCCAAACATGATCCATGGTGGTTCAAGGCCTCAGTAGTAGTGTTTTAGATTAGGAACAAGCTATGTAGTGGAAGATATAGAATCTTCATTATGATTATATATAGAGGTAGTGGCGTCAAGCAGTGGTAGAAGGTATTGAGGTAGTAGAGGTGAGTTACGAGAAATGTCCGAGTGTGGGTGGAGTGGGACTATGGTGGGACATCACCATTTTTATTAAGATAAACAGTACCCCGAAAATCCCCACCCCAAAATAAAAAATGATTTTGTATATTGTGATCATTTATTATTAAACCCATGGATTCAGTGGCTCAGAATTCTACCATGGTGACGGGCTCCTGTAACACTACATACACAATACATGGGCCATGCCTTCATGAGTGGTACATGTAGGCCTTATCCCACCCTATGCACCACAAGCTCCTCCCCATGGGCCTAATACTTATGATACATAAGAGGGATCTACCAGTGGCCTTCTTAGCTAGTCATCCCCATCATGGGGCTAGTTAAGTGGATTATTGGCCACTGGTTGAAGGCTAGATTGAGGCTGACCATATTTTCACCTGAAAATATAATTCATAAATTTAGTATAATTGTAATAGAATATTATAAATAAATTCAAAATTTTAAAATTCAAAATTTTTATTCATTTTAATTGATATTTATTCCTTAATTTTAAATTCCCACATTTTAATAAAATAATGAATTATATGGGAATATCTATTAAAATCCATAAAAAATCATTAGTATTTGTTTACAATTTTTTCATGAAAATATAATTGCATCAAATATCAATAAATAACATAAAAAAATATGAATTTAAGATAGGTAAACAATACATCAGATTAAAAATTATTCACACAATGGAAATAAAACAATAAATATTTTTATAATTATTGATAAGAGTATTAACACTACAAAAATAAAACAATTAGTATTTTATCAATGACCAATAAATTTATTAATATAATATAAATTTAAAAATGAATAGAATAAAAGTTTAAAATATAACTCAGAGTAATGGTTAAAAAACCAAACACTAATTTAAAGGATATAACCAAACCATACTTTTAAACCAAAGTTCATGGATGATATTTAGATTATATCCAATGTATCTCTATCTTCCTATCCTCAAAAGCCCTCAAATTAAACCCATTAGTTGGCACTCTGTCTTCATATCCCTAGAATACCTTGACTTAACATATTGGTTGGTATAATATTATATCCCCAAACACTATGTATTACTATCCCCAAAATACCTCAATCATACATGATTGGTAATAAAAAAATTATAATAGAAATACCAATAGATTTACAATAAAGTCATTTGTAAATATTGATTTTAGAAAAAAATGTTAGAAATTAAAGAATTTCACTAATCAGAAGTGATTTAGAAAACAAGAAATTATATAAATTCAAAATGAATAGACTTTTAGAATGATTGATTACTATTAAAATTCTGAATCATGAATTTGAGACACTATTTATTGATGGTATTACAACAAACACCCACATTTATATTTTTACAATATTTAGATTTAGTTGTAATGATATCGATAATAACCTTTCCATTTTTCGATGAGATCAACAAATTGATATATCTACCATTGAAGTTATTAGAACCATTACAGTGATTTTAAATCTGATGAATGAAATTTTTCATGAAAGTTCAAATCATTGTATTTTCACAAACCTTATTATATTCTCTAGAATTTTAGTTATGAGAAATTCATTCTACACACAAACAACAACTAAAAAATTATCAAGTTAAAGAATATAAATATAAAATGTATTTTTATTTTCAAAACAAAGTATGTAATTAAGTAATTTACTTAATATAATTGGATACCCAGTTGGGGTATAATGGGCACTCGACTTACCTAGCAAAGGCCGTGTTGTCCTGGGAGTGCCACCTGGTACTTGGTGTCACCAGGTCAGGAAATTAGTTTTCACAACCCAAATTTTTTATTAAATAGGGGACTTTTATTAATTGGTCTCCTCCCATTTAACCCATTCTTGCCTCTCTTCAAGATAATTCTTTACTCAACTATTATGAGTCCCTCTCATGGCCTTCCGTGGTACTCCTATGACCTTCCTCTTACTTCTTTGATTCCAGGTGAATCCATTGAGTTTCTTATATTAAATATAAGGATCCAGCCTTAAACAATCTATAAAATTGTTTCTTTATAAAAGAATTTATTTCCTTTTGTTACCAAATATCTTTTAGGTTTATATTTTTAGAAAATTAGGTCATCACCCTTACATAAATAAATATTACATCATAAAATGGACACTACCACTAAGTATCCATTTTTTCCGCAATACAAAATTTTTAAAATAAAATAAGTTTTCTTTTCATGAAATATATTCAAAAATTTTATCTTTCCCATATCCTTATCCTTGATCATCCTTAAATCTCTGTATTTTTTTTGAAAATGTGGGATGAGCACAAAAATCTAAATAAGGGACATATAAAAAGAAAGAAATAAACTTGTTAGTCCATTAATACTCTTAAAAAATTGCCTTTTTGAAAACAAACCTTGGGATCAAAATAAAATTTTTTCCCTAATAAATAAACTTTTTTTTTCAAATATTTTCATAAAAAAATTCATAAGAAATTTTAAAGGTAAAATAAAACTCATAAAGGTTTCTTTTTAATCATGAAAAACTCTTGCAAATTTATACCTTTAACCCTTAATAATTAGCAAAAAATTCACTTTAAACTTAATCTCATTATCTTACCATGTGAAATAATAATGTTTTCATGAAAGCTCAAAGAAATAATATATAAATCATGTAATTAACTTTGGATATCATTTTCATATCACTCTTATAATCACTATTACAAATGGAATAAACTACTTGGTAAATTTTAATAATCTCTTTTGAGAAACCTAATTGGTTAACTATATCCTGTTACCCAATGAATTAGAGAGATATATTAGGCTCACCCATCATCATGAACTACATCAAGATCACCATTCATCATAAAAAATTCCCAAAAACCTTAAAATAATAATAATACATGAAATATTATATTTCCATTATCATACTCATAAAAATATTCTTTGTACCCATAAGAAATCATTTCCATATAATGAAATATCCACTATATTTAAAAACATATTTTAAAATACCCAAAACAAAGGGAATGAGGGTTTTTATTTAAAGAAAATAGAAGATATTATAAATTAATCTAGATATAAAATAATGGTTATGGTGGTGGGAATAAACCTTGATGTTGTATACATTAAAATTGAACATTCCTTTCCCCCTTTTTGTCAAAATGGTTTATATAAAATATATAAAAATATTCCATTTGATTTTTTTAAATAAAGTAAAAAGTGACATAAAATTTTATTTATAATTAATTTATGTCTATATAAATTCATCCATAAAATTATTTAAATAATATTTATATGGAGGAAAAATATTTATAAAATAGATCTTTAAAACATTTAAAATGAGGTTTTAAGGTAAAATGTCCATTAACTCAAGTCCAGCTCTTCACGTACATTATTTATCTTCCTGAATAATAAAATTATATTAATTATTTACTTGATTAATATTTTTCTATGTTTTTTATTTATTTTGATTTTATTTATTATCATTTTATATAAAATTTCTTAATTAATTAAGTTCACATAGGATATTTTGCCGATATTTGGCTCATATATCCAAAATCCCTTTGGTAAATTGATTATGATCAAAGAGGTAATTATTCAATAATCCATAGAATAATAAAAATAAAATAATTATCATTTTTATATATTAATTGTACTTTTAAAACCAACCATGAAATATGTTGATGAAAAATGAAATACATTACAATCATAGAGACGTTACGTCGTATATACGCTTGTGTAATGTTTTCATTTTTTAAAGAATGTGATGGAAGAAAGTTAAATAAAATTTTATTTTTATAAAATGATTATTATATCATTAATATCATATTTTTTTTAAAATACACTTACATATAGTATCGATTTGTTTTTTTCCTGAAAAATGAATTACATCACTTCATGGAAGTGGTAATCCATATGAATAGATAAACAACATTATCATTTTTCAAAAGATGGAAAGTTAAGAAAAAAGAAGACATATTATCATCAAGTATTGATAAATATTTCATTAATACCATATATATACATTAAATCCATCACTATAACTATCCATGGGACTTGGTGATAGAAAATGAATTATATCAGTTCGTGAGGCGGTAGTCCGCCATATACACAAATAATGATTTAATTTCCCATTTGAAGGAAGAGGGAGAAGGATATAGGTTATGAAATTAATATAAAAACATATTAATATATAAAAGAAATCAGTTCTATTATTTCATCATATTTGAATAATATTTTATGAAGGTATAGGAAGAAATAAAATGCAAATGCTTAGTTAATAACTATACCTCTTCTCCAGACATCCTCTTTAGGTTTATACCTAAAGCCTTCCTAGGTTGGTTTTATGACCAAAATAAGGAATTTATAATTTATTAAGGGAAGTAAAGAAGTTATTTGGGTAGGTTTTGTGTTAACTAAAAGGATCTTTAAGTTTGGATATGAGAGGATAATGGGTGTCCTTTTACAAGTGGTGGAGAGGACACACTTGGTGTTTTAAAAAAGAATAAAATATATTATTGTATTACTGAAGAAAAATGGATCCAAAATGGAAAATTTACTAATATTAAATTATATAAGGTCTAAATATGGTTATAAAATAGAATTTCGATATATTTATAGGTTATTTAAACCCATTTCACTTAAGTTTAATCACCGATAAACCTATTTTAACCTTATTCATGGTAATAAATTTTTACTGTTTTTACTATTGATTATGTGAAACATTAAGGTAAAATTATTTTATAATATTAATTATGATGAATAAAAATATTTAATCCATTTTATAAAATTCAATTCATATAATTTTTATAATTTTAATTTAAAATTTATCAAGAAAAATGCGATAAAAAGAAAAATGTATTTTTAAGTATAAAATATTTTTATACCAAATTCAAGTATAAAAGTCATTAAAAATTTTATAATTGAATTATTAATAATATAATAGAACTAATTTTTCTTTTAAACTATTTTAAAACAAAATTTAACTTTGTAAATTCTTGAAACTAAAGGGTAGTTTTCACTAGAAAACAGTAATTTTCACTATTCATTAAAAAATCAAAATTTTTAGAAAATTATCAAAAATTAATCCTAATATAATTTTGACATAATTATTTCAAAAATTAAGTTAAATTTTTCAATTAAAATTATTTACTATGAAAATTTGGATTTTAAATAAAACTATATAATACATAGAAACCTAATTTGGTTAGAAATAAATATTTTTTCTTTTAGATTGAAAAATTACCTAATATTCTTATTATGAATAAAAATATATAAAATATAATTAATGAATATTAATATTACATGAAAAATATTTATCTTAACATTACATGGGTTGTCACATTATTATCCCCTTTTTGAAATTACGTTCTCATAATTTCATTCATTACTTAAACAAATGGGTATTTTTTCCTTCACAATGTTTTTTGATTCCGTATTACTTCTTTAATCATACAGTTTTTACAAAAAACCTCAACCAAGTAAATTTATTTATTCCACAAATAATTCTATTTATGGTTAAGAATATTTAATTTATAATCCTCATAAGAAAGGTTTTCTTCTAACTTAACTACTTCATGGCTCAAAACATGAGATGTATTCAAACATTTTTCTTAACAGAAAAGCACAAAACATGTCATTTACTTAAGATTGACTAAAAGACATGGAAAATAAATAAGAAACTGCTCCAACTTTATGCAAAATTTGATATGATATAATGAATGATAAACTTAACTTTACCATTTTAACAAAATGAATATCACTTTTCCATGGAGATACTTTAATAAAAACATTATCTTCTATCTTGAAACAAAGATATTTCCTTCATTTATTTGTATAAAATTTCTACCTACTATGAGATGTATTCATGTGTTGCTGAATCATATTCACCTTTTCAAACATTTCTTCTACCAATTATAGTCCCAACATATTTCTTTACATAAGTTAATTCCAACAATTTGGACTCCAATATTGATTTCCATATAATTCCTCAAAATGTTCTATATGTATACTGGAATGAAAACTGTTATTATAAGAAAACTCAACCAAATTTAGATATTGATACCAAATTCCTTGATAATCTATTTAACATGATTAAATAATATCCTCTAAAGTTTTAATCATTTTCTCTGTCTTTCCATTGGATTGAGGATGAAATATAATACTGAAATTTAATTATACACCCAATTAATTATGAAGACTTTTAAAAAAATTATAGGTAAACATGGGATCACGGTCAAATACACCAGAGAGAGGGATTACATGTAATATAATTATATCTTTAACATAAAGTTGTGAAATTTGATCTAAATACATATTATCCATAATGGGATTAAATTATTTAGATTTATTTAATCGATCAACAATAACCCATATCACATTATTACCTTGAGATGTATTTGGTAATCTAACTAAAAAATCCAGGGATATATTCTACCATTTCCATTATTTTGATGGAAAAGGTTGAATAATACCCTTCAGTATTTTTCATTTTACTTTAACCTATTGACAAGTCAAACATTTCATATTAAAATCAGTAATATATTTATTCATTAATTTCTACCATAAATATTCTTGAAGGTTTATATACATTTTTTTTCTATTAGGATAAATAAAAGATGGAGAGACATGAGCCTCACTTAATAGTTATTTATTCAATCGGGGGTCACATAAAACACTTAACCTTTTTATTAATCTAAAAAAACTTATTTTTAAATATTAAATTTAAGAAACTTACCTTTATTAATCAATTCTACATTTTCTTATAAAACACTATCTTATTTTTGATCCTGCTTACTCTTGTCTGACAAAGAAGATTGCATTGACACCTGAAATAATAGAGGTATTTCCTTCATTCACAATTTATAATAAAAAATTAATCAAATTATTATCTAAAGGATCATATTACAGACTTATCATAGTTAATGTATCATTATCTCTCTGACTCAAATCATCAACTACTTTGTTTGTATTACCTGGATGGTAATTAATTGTGTGTTTGTAATCCTTTATCAATTCTATCCATCTCATATATCTCATATTAAACTATTTATGAGTGAATATATACTTAAAACAACTTATTATTAGTATATATTTCACACTTTACTCCATATAAATGATGTCTCTAAAATTTTAAAGTAAAAACTACGGCCTCCGGTTCAAGGTCATGTGTAGGATAATTTTTCTCATGAGTTTTTAATTGATGCAAATCATAAGAAATCACTCAATTATTTTGTATTAAAACATAACCTAGACACTTCAATAAAGCATCACCGTTAAAAAAATCACCATTTATAGATGAAAGGGACAAAATTAGAGCATTAAGTAATCATATTTTAAACTCCTAGAAACATTCATCACATTCCTGTGTCCAGATGAACCTAACTCCTTTTTGTGTTAACTTAGTTAGTGGGCTAGATAACTGTGAAAAGTGTTCAAAAAACCATCGATAATATCCTGATAACCCAAGAAATATAGGAATCTCATTCATGTTTATAGGTATTTTCCATTTATCAACCACTTTAGTTTTAACATGATCAACTGTTATGCCATCTATATTTATGATGTGTCTAAGGAATGAAATATACTATAAACAAAAATCACATTTATTAAATTTTACATATAAATTATTTTAATTTAGGGTTTTTAGAATAATCCTTATATTTTTCTCATTAACCTAATTACTTTTATAATTAATCAAAATATCATCAATAAACATAGCCACAAACTTATCCAAATATTCATGGAAAAATCTATTCAAAAGATCTATGAATAAAGTTGGAGAATTTGTCAACCCAAAGGGAATAACCACAACTCACAATTACCATACCTAATAAAAACTTATATCTTATATATTTCATCATCCTTCACCTTCAGTTGATGGTACCCATACCCAAGATAAAACTTCAAAAAATACTAATCTCTCTGGAGATGATTAGATAAATCATTGATACAAGGAAAAAAATTAATTATTCTTAATACTAATGTTACTAAGTACTTTATAATAAATAAAAATCCTCATGGAACCATATTTATTTTTAATAAATAAAATAGGATCACCCCATGGTGAAGTTCTAAGATGAATGAAACCTTTATCAAGAAACTCCTACAATTTATTTTTAATTATAGAAGTTTTACTTGAGAATTTGATAAGGGGGATTGAAAATTGTCTTAGAATCAGACACTAAGTCAATAATAAACTCAAATTACCTATAAGGTATAATAATAGGTAACTCATCAAGAAAAAGATCCAGATATTCTTTTACTATCAACCCATCATTTATCTGAACAATTCCATTATTTTTAATAACATGAGCAAGGTAACTTTCATTTTCATCTCTTAATGGTTTATTAGATTATTTATATGTTATAAAAGGTATGAATTGATTATTATATATAAACAAAAAATAATTTTATAAAATAAAAATCCCCACCATTGTATATCTTAGTATAATAAACTAAAATTCAATCCATAGTTAGAATAACATCAAATTTTATAATGGGAAAGACTAAAAGGTTTTTAGGAAAAACTATTCCACATATGATAACAGGAAGATATTTGTAAATTATTGGTTCCTTAATACTACCCCCAAGTTTTTATACTAAAATTTATGACTTCATTTCTTGAGGTGAAAATTTCATTTTACTAGAAAACTTCTCAGAAATTAAAGAATGCATAGACCACGAATCAAAAAATACATTAGTATAATATGTTTAAATAAGTAATTAACCTATTAAACTTCATTAGATAGCCCAAATTTTTTTGAATTAGTTTCAAAGTATTTAACCACACTTGTTTACTTATAGACTTGTGTCTTTCCATCATTCATGATCTTATTTAGGCATGCATTTATATAATTACCCAAATCATTATATTTAAAACTCCTTACTACCTATTTATCAAATTTTTTCTTACCACTAAGAATATCTATTTCTATAATATCACGATCCATATGAAAAAACATACCATATTATAAGAACTTAATAGATTTTATAAGACATTCCCTAGGGTTATTTTTACTACACCCACTAAAAACTGAAAAATTTATTTTTTTACCTTCATATTTCTTTGATGTATTTATTCCATTTTCCATCCACCAAGATATATTTTTCTTCGTATTATCATGGAATTCATGGTTACAAAAAACTCAATTTCTATCTTATTAGCATAGTGAAAAAGTTTCTCATAACTTTTATATTCATGAGATGCCAAAGAACTTTGTTATCTTGGATTTAATCCTAAGTAAAACTGATTAATTTTACTATCAAGATCCCAAATACAATTTGATCTATAACTTTACAATCAAGTGAAGTTTTCTTCATATGTGACCAATAAATATTCCTACTTCTACCTCAATTCCAAAAATTTATTTTTTATCCTAATCCAAACAACCTTAGGAAAATAATTCTCAAGGAAAATATTCTTAAATATATCAAATTATATGGTGTTATTCTATTCTCTTTATCAAGTATTCTTAACCATTGACCACAACTAATCAGCCTCAACTTCAAAATGGTAAATATAAAGAGTTACCTTTTGATGATCCAAACAACCCATGGATTTGAATATATTTTATATAGATTTAATACATCCCTTACCTATCATTGAGATAAAATATCTACTGAATACTAGAGGGTATCTCAAAAAATGCTCCACTATCGATAAGTTCCTCTATGATAGATATGATTTCTCTCTAGAATGGATACCACCACTATTTATATCCTAAGTAAAATAATCCACCATATAAAAAACTACCAAGTTCTAATCTGACCATTCTAGGTTGCTTGTTTGGAAGCATATTTTCCTCTTAGTGATTTCTTACTTCTACTTCCCAATTTTCTCAGTAGAAAACCATTTCGAACAGACATAGTTTAGATGAAGTAACATGATAATATTAAAATGGTATATCATGATAAACATAATTTTTAATATCAAAAGGATATTTAATTACATTATCTTAACCTCTAAAATTATCTAAACCTTTTCTCTAGTACCAACTATAGGTACCCATCCCTAAACAATACATAAAATTTATTCTTTAGATAAGGACTAATTTACTTGAATTCACAAAGATATTTTAATTTTAGTATTTTATATAATTATTTAATCACCCTTAAATAAATAAATATCACATCAGAAAAAGGATACTACCAATATGTACCCATTTTTTCTATAATGTAAACCATTTAAAATAAAATAAGTTTTCTTTTTATGAAATAAGATCACAATTTTCATCTTGAGCTCATCCTTATCCCTAATTATCCTTAAAACCCCATAAAAGACATTTAAAAACATGATATTATCACAAAAATATCAATAAGGTATATATAAAAAGAAAGAAAGAAACTTATTAGTCCAAAAATACTCTTAAAAATCTTTCTTTTTCAAAATAAACTTTGGGCTCAAAATAAAAAATTTCTTACCCAAGAAATCAACTTAACTACCCAAATTTTTCATAAAACATTTCATAATAAATATTTAAGGTAAAATAAAACTCATAAATATTTCTTTTCAATCATGAAAAACTCATTAAAATTTATACGTTTCACCCTTAAGAAGTTTCATAAACTTATCTTTAAACTCAAACTCAATAGCTTACCTTGTGAAATCCTAATATTTCCATGAAAATCATGGAAAGAATAGATAAATCATGTAGGTATATTGGGAAATAATTTTTATATCACTATTAAAATCAAAATTAAAAATAGAATATCCTAATTGGTAAATTCTAATTATCTCTTAGGAGAAACCTAACCTATTAACTCCATACCTTTACCAAATGCATTGGAGAACTATATTGGTCTTTACCATCATCATGAGATATATTAGGATCACCTCTAATCATGAGATATATTAAGATCAACCATTATGATAAAAAATTACAAGAACCATAACATAATAATAATACATGAAATCTTACATTTCCGTTATCATTCTTGTAAAAAATATTCCTTGCACCCATAAGAAAACATTTCCTGATATTGAAATATTCATTCCATTTAAAACCACTTTTGAAAATACCCAAAACAAAGGAAATATGATTTTTTATTTTAATAAAATATTAAATATTGTGAAGTAATCCAAACATCAAATAATTTCTATGGTGGTGATAAGATTCGTTGATTTTGTATACGATAAAACAGAACATTACTTTTTCATTTGTTTAAAAAATTTTGTATAAAATAAGTAAAAAGATTACTTTTGATTTTTTAAAGAAAGTATAAAATTACATAAAATTTTATTTACAATTTATTTATGTATATATAAATGTATCTATAAAATCATTTTAAGAAAATGGACATGGAAGAACATGATTTAGAAAATAAATCTTTAAAACATTTAAAATGAGGTTTTTAAGGTAAAGTGTCCCTTACCTCGAGTACGAATCATCACATACATTATTTATCTTCCTGAATATTAAAATAATGTTAATTTTTTTTTTATTATGAAACATTTTAATGTTTATTATTACTTTTATTTTATTTATTACCATGTTATATATAATCACTTAATCAATTAAATTCATATCAGATATTTTGACGATATTCACCTCATATATACAAAATCACTTGGTAAGTTGAATATGGTCAAAGAGGTAATTATTAAATAATCTATAGAATAATATTTATGAAATAATTATCATTTTTTACATTAATTATAATTTTTAAACCAACTATGAAATATGGTTATGAAAAATAAATTATGTTACAATCATGGTGGCAGTATACCATATATACGCATGAATAACGTTTTCATTTTTCAGAGAGCACGAGGTAAAGAAGGTAAATATCATTTTTTATTTCAATAATTATTATTAAACTATAAATATAATATTATTTATTTAAATAAACTTATATATTATATCCATGTGATGTGGTCATGAAAAATGAATCACATCGCTTCGTTGAGGTGGTAATCTACACGTACGCACTAGCAACATTATCATTTTCAATTGATGGAAAGGTAATAAATAAGATGATATATAATATTTAAATAATGATAAATATTTCATGAATATAATATATATATACATAATAAATATCATTATAACCATCTATGAGAGGTGGTTATGGAAAATAAATTACATCGGTTCGTAAGGCGATAGTTCACCGTACACACAAACGATGGATTCATTTCCCATTTGATAGAAGAGGGAGAGTTATATATGTTATGAAATTAATATAAAAACATACTAGTATATGTAATATACTGGTTTTATTATTTAAACATGTTTTAATAATATTTTAAATAGTTATAATAAGAAATAAAATTAAAACGTTTGGTTAAGAACTATACCTCTTATTCGGACAACCTCCTTGGGTTTATATCTAAATCCTTCCTAGGTTAGTTTTATAATAAAAAAAAGACTATAGGAAATGTTTATGAATTTAATTAAGGTATTTTAGTTGGTATTGGATAAACTAAAATACTTTTTAAGTGTGGATATTAGAGGAGTGGGGGTATCCTTTTATAAGTGGGGGAGAGGACACACTTGGAATTATTAAAAAAAATAAAATATATTAATTTATTTATCAAGGAAAAGGGATCCAAAATAGAATATTTATGAAAATTAGATGATATAGGGTTGAAATATTACCATAAAATAGAATTTATACATGTTTATAGGTCATTTTAACCCTTATCACTTAAGTTTCACCCCAGATAAACCTGTTTTAACCTTATATATGGTTACTGATTTTTACAATTTTTAATCTTTATCAGGAAAAAAAATTAATTTAAAATTATTAAAAAATCTTAAATATTATGATTAAAAATATTTAATCCATTTTATCAAATTCAATTAATATAAGAGGTAGGATTTAATTTATAATTAAACCTGAAAAATGCGATGAAAAATAATTTTTCAGAAAAATGCCTTTTAAGTATAAAAATGTTTATATAAAAAATTAAAATATAAAATTATTTGAAAATAACATAATTGGATTATAAATAATACAATTGAACTATTTTTTATTTTAAAACATTTAAAAAATGAATCTTTTTAGATTATTGAAACAAAAAGACAGTTTTCCATAAAAACCAATATTTTTCATTATTCATTTAAAAGTTAAAATCTTTAGAAAATTATCAAGAATTAATCATAAGATAATTTTTACATTATGAATTAAAAATTAAGTTCATTTTTTCAAATTAAATTCTATAATTTTAAAATCAATATTTTAAATAAAACCATATAATACATGAAAACCTAATTTGGTTAGAAATAAAGATTTTTTTCCTTTTGATTGAAAAATTACCTAATATTATTATTTTGAATATAAATATATAAAATATAATTAATTAATATTAATAAGACTTTAAAATTATTTATATTAAAATTACCTGAGCTATTACACTAAAACTAAGGTAAACCATCCCTTCTTCCCTCTTCTTCCCTTTTATTATCTTTCTTCACTCACTTATTGTAGATAGATTTTTTAAATAGGCATTTCACCAAAGTCATAGTGAAATCCTTTAGAATCCATTTACTCATTTTTTGGGTTAGATAATACCAATGTGATATTTTTTGAAATTTTTGTTCATTTTTTTGGCATCATTCCATTATGTAGCGATTTCATGATTCCAAACCTTGATTTAGGATTCCTTAGGTTTGAATTATTTGGGGATTTATTCAAATTAGTGATTGATGTAATTTTTTAGCTATCTACCTAAGTTTTAGATAGTTTTTTTGGGTTTTTGATATGGCTATTTTGGTATCATGGGTAATTGATTATGGATTATATCTTTATAAATTTTAGGGGCTTCTATTATGTCGTTGGATTATGAGTGAGGACTCATCAAGTCTATTTAATTGTAAAGTAGTTATATCCCATATAAAACCTACTAAGAATTTATTTGGAATCATCCTCCACTAATTTTACTAAACTAATAAATGAAAATCTAGTTATTTTATAAAGATATTATTCAAATTTTTCAATGAATACCTTCATGCTAAATTCAAATGAATTTTATATTAAACTCTCTTTAATACTTGGAATGAATGGTTGGGCCACATGATTATTTTTATGTTCTAGTTTAACTAATTTATGATAAATTGATAAATTATTGTTTGTGAATTTTAGAATTGTTGGGAACTTGTTTCTATTCATATTATTCCTAAAATGGGTTGACCTATTATACATACATGGTTTTTGAAATTGATTCCATGCACTTTCCTTATTAATGGAACATGTAAATTAAGGTACATAACATGTCTCACTATATAAAAAACTAATTTAACATGAATAATTAGGGGTAACATGGAAACTATATGGGACTATTAAATCTATTAGGTGTAACCTTCATAGTAAGTACCTTCTAGGTTATTGATATCTTAATTAACCATTAATTAGGACATGGAAAACCTCTCTTATACACTTAAGGGTGTCTTGAATTAATTTTCTATATATTATTAAATAAATATTTTTGAGATTTATTGACTTCCATATATAACTCCAATGTGTCCTCTTGATCCCTTATAGGTTTTTGTGGTTAGTGAAATTCCTCCTTGGTGGAGGAATCAAAGGGATATGTGTATTAAGATTATATTCAAATAGAAGTATACCTTTTTGTAATTTTAACTTTAATTTTTAAATAAAACATGGATTCTGACTTAAAATTGCATGAGTTAAACATCAAAATCCAAACATAAATTTATTTAAGAGTTACATTAGTGGCAAGTTGATAACTGGATTAGATTAAATTGGAAATAAGTATTGTGGTATCAAGTTATAATTATCTTTTTCAAATGGGATTTCAATCCAAACTAAACAATTTTTTTTTAAAAATATTTTCTTGATATTTTTCATAATAGGATGCTTGTAAAATGTATTGGGAATGACTAACATTACCCTTGGTGTATCACCTAATAATATACTAATACACCTTAACTACTACCTATGTTTGAGTAAATCTTCATTTGGATACAATATTAAAAAATATCTAATTGATTATTACTTTATTTCTTGATGTAACACCCCTAGTTTGAGTTAATTGTACCTTTTATTATATATTTTTAAGTTATATAATTATTGGGTTTACTTCTGACAGTTTTAGGATGATTTTGGGGAGTTTTTGAAGCACTATGGAGGGAGAAAGATTAGGGGAAACCATATAGTTTTTCCTAGGTAACCATGAAATGGGGAAAGAATCTCTCTGGTAAAGTGCATATTTGGCACACAGTTTTGCCCAAATGTATGATAACCATATGAATTTATAATTTTTGGGATAAAGATAATTTGCGTGGTTTGTGAATGGTTTTACAAACCATGGGACCCAATAGTGCAACGTAATTAATTAAATAAAAAAATTATATTTTTAACCTAAAACCTTCCCTAAAACCCTCATTATTCTTATTTTGTATTATTCTCTTAAAATCCAAGCTTCCTATAGGTGATTTTGGTGATTCCTTTCTCCCTGATGGTTGATATTAATGAATCAAAGAGAATTGGATCAAGAAAATTGAAGGTAAGAGCCTCATTATTCCTTTATCTCTTTAATATTATCATTTTCTCTATATAGAAACCTTATAATGGGGATTCTATAATTAGATCTATAGTTTAGTGATTTTTTGATGGAATATTATTAGAATTAATTAAAGGAACATAAAGGAGATCCCATATCAGTAAGATTGTGAGGCGATTCTTCGTGTCTAAAGCATCAGTGGTAGGTGAATTATTTATCTTTAAAATTTATCTTATAATTTATAGAATCTTAGTTTCATAAATAAAATTTATTTTTAATTTGGTTGAAAAACTCTTACAAAATCTCCACTGGAAACCTCCCTTGCTGGTTGGTCTCAAAAGCTTGCGTTGTGGGTGACACCTACAACATGTTGGATAAAATTATTTAATGTATTTTCTAATAAGGAAGGTTTTAAGTGTGTGAAAGTTTCTTGTAAATGGTTAGTGTGTGTTTATATTCTTTCATAAAGGGGATTTTTGGAAATACATGGTTATGGTTCCAATTCGGGAACATTGGATTATACCACTGAGTGATGACTTAGGATTGGAGTGATGAATTTCTACTTGAAAGTTTGACTATTCAAAGGGTGTTCTTTAGTATGAGATGCATTGGGTTAGTTTATTTAATGTGTGTGTGGGTTTATCTCTATTTTATATATTGGTGTGGGTTGTTTTAGTTATTTTTTGTTATATCTATCTTGATCACTAGTCTTCCTAATTTTAACCTATTTTATATAAAATATAAATGTGAACTAATATGTTCTTATTTTAATGGATGTGTGTGAAGTCTTGGGGGTTTCCTAAGGAAGTGTATATACTCACCTCATAGATACACACTTTGGTGCATATGAAGATGCTATTTATCATGATACAGGTAAGGGGAAGATTTATTACTTTATAAGTGAAGCATCATGATGCTACCATCATGGATGGCTAGAGATGGAGCTTGGGAGTTAGTTGAGTCTGGGAGTATAAAGCAGTGAAACATTGGTGCTTGAGTCTTTCATGTATTAGTATTATGGTTTCTTATTTTTTTATTTTCTTCTACCACTACTCTAATTATCATATTGCTATGTTATTAGAATTTTTAATTCTTTTATATCACACATCGTATTATGTATCTTTCTTTTTTTCTTTTTTATATTCTTTAATTAAGGTAAAAAAATCAACAAGAATTTATTAAATCCCTTAGAATTTATCTCTAGACTCTTGTGTCCAAGGGATGTCACATAAGGTTAGTGGTATCTTGATATTACTCAAGAAAATGATCCATGGCTGGGATATTACAAATGGTATAAATTTGGTATGATTCATCAGTTGAGATGGTAGAATGGAGATGGTATGTGTTATAATCTGAAATTTATTGCATAAAAACATATGTATAACCTATTTATATTGAAATTTAATTTAACAAGGTGTTATGGGTATAAAAAGTGTTGTTAAGAACTTTTAGTCATGTATCCATCTCATAGTCATTGGTTTATCCAATGAGAGTTGAGTATCATGAAATAGTAAACAGACTTCCCACTAGGATTTCATCATCCATATTCTATTTCAAATTCTTGATTTCAAAATTATGTTATTTTTAACTTTCCTATTTTTTTTAATAAAAAATATAAATTATTATTTAAGAAACACATGGTAACTGACTGGAGATTGTTACTATGGTTATAGAAAAATTCCACTAGTAAGGAGACATAAGAATCAATAAGAGGGTGATGATGAGAGAAAGGTTTCAATTGAACCAAATTTGAAGAAAATAATTATACAAAGCATCATATAATAATTCCATACTCTTGAAAATGGGAATCAAATAGAATAACAACGTCATGCGGATCACTCATCAAAATTTCAAAGACAAAATCCACTAATATTTATGAGCGATTCCTGACCGGAGCAAGTAGAAGCAGGGATTGGTAAGATGAAAAATATATTTGATTTCCTTGAAAATATAGATGATATTAAGGTTAATATATAAGCATACATGATTTAATATCTAGAACAACATTGTTGGGACTTAGCTATCCAAGACAAGCTCAATCAAGGTCTGAATTAGGAGGGATTTGAGGAATTGTTTAACAAAAAATTATATCCACACACCTTTCGAGTATTGAAGAAGATAAAATTATTTTACCTAAAGTAAGTAAGTATTTAAGTAATGGAATAATTATATTTATTTAATCATATATAATGATTTACTATGAAGGTAGCTATCAGTTAATCTATTAAAGAATGCATATTCAAGTTGGGCCTGTGACCTAATATTCAGTCCAAAGTTTTCATATTATGTATTGAAAATTACATAGATATGGTTAACAATTAACTGGTGGAAGATATGGTCATTAATAGGAACGATAGTGGAGGGTAAACCTTTATCCACCTAGAATAACTGATAATTCCAATGGAAGGAATAAGAATATAAGAGACAACTACTCTCAGGGCTGTAGAGCACCATAAAACCATTCCACCAAATTAGTTTCTTCTCCCATGTCACTGTAATGAGCCTAGTTTATTTCAATGTAGATCATTAGGATACAAGAATAGGTATTGTATAACACTATCCCAGAGTGTCAAAATTATGGCCGAAGTGGACACCTAAAGAATTATTGTAAAAAACCTCCAAATTCAACAGGTGAGGATAGCTCAAATCAGTCTCATATCTATCATGATAAACCAAAATGATATCATTAGAGTAGTTTTCACCCTTAGAATAAGGTTTCCTAGGTTGGTTCTAAGAACACCTAAATATCCTAGCCAATACTACCTCAGTAGGGGAATAAAGACCACTAAGTGATAACTTGCTGAAAACTATATAGAGTTAAGTAGAAAATTACAACTGAACAACTGGGTCCATAAATGGTGCAAGGAACCATCCTTTTTAACTCAACCCTTATGCATGATTTTTTTTTGATACTGGAGCATCCCATTCCTTTATTGAATATATTATGGTAAATAAATTAGGGTTGAATATGTAAATTAAGGATCATATATTAGCATCAGTACACCTATTAGGCAATAGGAATGTAGAGGATTTAAGTATCCAATGTGTTCTATTAGTTTTGATGCAGTGTAATTTTTCATGGAGTTTACTATCTTGTAAATGAACATATTTGATTTAATCTTTGGAATGTACTGATTGGTAGCATTCAAAGATCATGTCAAATGTTATGTACAACATGTAACCATCACATCCCCTAATGGTGCTCTATATTTATTAAAAGGGTATTCATATTGGAATGCAGGTAGAGAAGGGAATTTGATGATAGTGGATGGAACAATCACTTACCAGCAGTCCATGATATCATTATCACTATCAATGAAATTGGGAATATGAGTCTTCTTTCTATATTATACTGATACCCTAATGTTATTCCACAATATTTATTTGGGATACCATATGAATGGGAAATTTAATTCTCTATCAGTTTACTTCCAGGAAAAAATCCTATTTTTATTCTTTTATAAAAATAAGACCAATGGAATTATGGGAATTAAAGGTCTTTCTAAAAAAAACTATAATGTAAGGGATTTATTAGACCAAGTACATTACATTGGTCCAATCTAGTGTTATTCATAAATATGGATTGTGGTTCACTTTAATTATGTGTTTACTATCATAAACTAAATCAAGTCATGATCAAGAATCAATATCCTATTCCATGAAATAATGATTGATTTGATAAAATTAAGGTAGACAAATGGTTCACCAAAATTGATATATGATGAAGTTATCAATAAATAGTAGTTAAGAAAGATGATACACTGAAGACATATTTTCAAAGTTTCTATGGCCACTATGAATACTTGGTCATTCCCTTTGGTCATACAAATGAACCTACAATTTTCATGTCCTTGATGAACTATATCTTTCAAAAGTTACTCAAATCATTTTTATGGTATTTTATATTGACATATTGGTATAATATCCAACTAGATATGACCATACAAAGCACTTAGATATTGTATTGGGAACATTGCATGAACACCAAATATATGCTAAATCTTCTAAGATTTATTTTTGGATGCAATAAGTTCATCTCACTAGAAATGTTATATCTGTAGAAGGAATATTGGTTGATATTAAAAGGATAAAAGTAGTCATTTATAGGTAACCACCTTAGAATGTAATCAGGATAAAAAAATTTATAGTTTTAATAGGATATTATTGTTTATTTTTATGAGATTTATCAAGACTCACTTATCTAATGAATTAATTGATAAGGATAGGTATTCTATTCAAATGTAATGATGATTTATAGAAATCCCTTTAGGATATTAAATCTCAAATCACTTCCATACCTATCCTTATCTTTATAGAAAATGAAAATGGTTATATGGTATATTGTGATGATTCTGGATATGGATCGGGTTGTGTTCTTATGCAGGGAGACCATGTCATAGCTTATGGATCAAGGGAGCTATGAAAACATGAAAAGAAATATCCAACACATGACCTGGAATTACCTATGATGGTCCATGTATTAAAAAAATGGCACTACTATATCTTTGGTGAAAGGTTCAACTTGTTTAGTGATCATAAAATATTAAAACAAATATTTTCATAAATGGATTTGAAACCAAGGAAATGACGATGGTTGTAATATCTCTAGATGTTTGACTTTGACTTTGTTTATATACCTAGTAAAGAAAATTCATTGGCTGATGCATTGCATTGGAATTTATATAAAAAAGTTATTAGAGTGGATTATGAATAGTGGTACCTTATGAGAGTAATTATTGTTATATATTTGGATCATATAGAAAATAATCGAGATGTAGTTTTCTCCTTGGTAACTATTATTATTAATTTAGTTAACATAGTCAAGGAGATTCAACAATCATACCCATACTGCCTTACCATTAGGCAAAACCTCAATGGTGGGGATATAATTAAGGGATGGACAGAAGATAAAAAATCAATGTTTTAATTTTGAGATTGGATCATATTTACTTTATTGTACTAGTAATAGCTTCTTTTTTCTTATTACCATTAAAAATAGGCTATCCACTTAGGTATTCAAAAAATTTACTAAAAATGAATAACCATTTTAATGGTTAGGTATGAAATGAAAGTTAGTTTATTATGTTATGGGATGTCTCACCTATCAATAGGTAAAGACTAAACATCAATGACCAACAATCATGTTATAGTATTTCCCCACAACTATATAGAAATAGAAATATATTTACATGGAATTTTTCATTGGAATACCACAAACACTTCATAAGCATGATTCTATTTGGGTAATTTTGGACTAGCTTACCAAGTTATCACACTTTATCCCAATCCAAGAGTCTAATAGGGTATATGTTTTTGAAAATATCTATATTTAGAATGTAGTAAAATGAAATGGAGTTCTAGTTTCCATTTTTTTGACCAAGTACTTTGATTCACCTAATAGTTCTGGATACCCCTAAAATAATCCCTTGAAACCTAATTGACCATAAGAACAATATATCTTCCATAAACGAATAACTAGTCAGAATTTACTATCTAGAAACTGAAAGACATTATCATAGCTTGTGTTATGGATTTCAATGGTTCATGAGAATATAATTTGTCTTTAGTGGAGTTTTCATATAATAATAGTTATCAAGAAATGATATATATGTCTTTGTTTAAGGAATTTTATGACCGTCCATGTCAATTTTCAGTTTGTTAAGTAGAGACTAGGGAAACTTCACTGATTAGACCAAGTCTTTTCCATGCGACTATTGTGAAAATCTAGATGACTAGGAAATGAATGTATACAGTGTAAAGAAATTATAAATAATATAAATATCATCATCATCAACCATTATATTTTGGCATAGGTGACCATATATTCTTGAAAGCATTAACAATATTGGGTCATTTCCATTTATTAAAGAAAGGGGGATTAACTCCTTGAAATGTTAGACCATTTGAGATTCTCAAATGTATTGGTGACATTGCATATCAGTTAACCTTAACACTAATATTTAGTTCTTTCCATAATATTTTACATGTGTCTCAGTTAAAGAAGTACCAACCTAATCATAACCATGTGATTCATTGGGACCATGTTTACAACTTTGGTAACACTTGAATTAAATGTCAAATAAAGAAAGTAACTTGATTTGGCCTTATATATCACATGAATTAGAAAAAACATAGTAAAATAATTTTATGGGAATTAAATCAAATGGAAACTATATAAAAGAAAAAATGGTTCATGAAATAAATTTTTTTAGAGAGTAATAATTGAGACTAATAATCCCTTACCTTAAATCTAAACTTCCACTAAATCATTTGAATCTCATCATGAATTTGAGTTTTCTCTTATAAATATATAGGAAATAGAGGCCTTAAGATAAATAATGGTGACTATAGTATTAATTAAGCGAGATAGGGTTCAATGAGGAACAAAATTACAGATTTTTTTGGATGAAAATTGAAGGGAAAGGTGTAATATGAAGTGGCGGAAGGATTCCCTTTTATAAGTGAAGAGGAGGGAAATTTTTAATGAACCATTTACATTTTCAATAATGTAAAGTTACCATTAATGGGTAAAAGGTAAAAAATGGGACAAAATAGGAAGGGTAGGTGAGTTTTTATTGATCTGAACCTCAAACATCAATTTAGAAACACTTTTTGGGCTATTCTGTCAACATAAACCATTTTTTTTACCAATTTTACTCTTACTAGGGTAATTAATTTTTTAACCTTTGTAATTAATTATAATGAATAAAATTGAAATTTATATTTAAAACTAATTTGAAATTTATTATTTTAAAATTTAAAATCATTTTATCAAATTAAATTTCTAACAATGTGAAATGTTAATTTTTAAATAAACACACATAATGTGTAAAAACAGTTTTTTGGAAAAGTGTGTCTTCAAGCCAAAACATTATGTTAAGGATAAAACAATCAATGTATTTGGTTTTCATGATATAAATTTTCTTATTATAAAAAACTTTATATGGATTTCAAAGAAATAAAAAACTGAATTTTAACAAAATCATATTTTATTAAAAGAAAAGAAAAAAGCAGTTTTTGTTGGAAAATAATACTTAAGTTATAAAACATAGTTTTTATAAAATCATAATAATATTTTGAAATGTAAATTTTTAATCTTAAATAAATATTTTATCATTAAAAATTCTTTATAAGTTTTTAATATATACTTACTTCTTGATATAGTTATAAATTCTATGATTTTAGTAAAAACTGTATTTTTCATAATTAACATAAAAATAAATTATTTTAAAAAAATAGAAAATATTCACTTTAATATAATATTGATATGTGTAATTCAAAAACTAAGTTAATTTTTTAAAATTATAATTCTATAATTTATCCTTTAAATAAATATTCAAAATATAAAGAAAAACTTATTTTATTACAAAATAGCCTTCTTAAACATTATGTGTTCTTAATATTATTTCATACTGATTTCTAATTTAAATAATGTTAATATTGAAATATTATATATTATTATAATAATAATTTAAATGTGTTAATTATTAGTTTATTAATACTTTAAATACCTATTTGAGAATGTATGATCCTTTTAAATATTAAAATATTAAATATATATTCTCCAAATATAAGAAATTTTAATTGGTTAATATATTTTTATTTAAAAGAGGTTTAATTATTCATAAAATTATCATGATAATATCCATATAATATATTAAATCTCATTTTAGTTCAGTGTTTCATGTGGAGTAAGCTGTCAAACACATATAATTTATTTGAGGGAAATCTATATAGTAAAATCTGGGGGCATTACAAAATATCAACATAGAAGATAAAAAATAAATTCTACTAAAATCTAAAATAAATTTTATGAAATAAAGAATGAATAAATTTATATAGAAAAATAGTATCATGATGAAAAAAGATAGAAAAACCACTCTTCCTTATGCGATGAGTTCGATGGGGAATGTGCTAGAAAATATGCTAACTTTATTAAATATGTTTTAAAAAAACTAACATGGATATCATTAAGAATATAAAATGGGGATATTAAACTTAGTGTAAGTAAATCTTTGTTAATTATAACTTCCTCATATTGAGGATTTTCAATCATGTTGTAGAAATAGATGGGGCGGTTAATAAGAAGGGGGTTAATCTTTCTTCCAGATATCAATGCTGTCAGAGTGCGAGGGAGAAGTCCACTGATCATATATTCTTTAGTGGAGACTAGGTGAAAACTGTTTGGAATTACTTTAGAGTTATATAAGGTCGTTAACCTTAAGGAAATACCGGTACTTAATTCCTCCATAATTGGTTTCATGGTGTGGGATCTAACAATCTGGATCTGAAGGTGAGGACCATCATTTTGGCTGTAGGCTGCTGGATTTTATGGAAGGATAGGAACAAATCCCACATTGAAGGTAAACCTAGCCCGACCTTGGTCATCATGGTATTCTCTAGGGGTCATGCGGTGTATATGGGATCATTGGTGAAGTAGTGGTAGAACAACAATATCCTATATAGGGTCATCATAGGTAGGAGAAAATTTTATTCCTCCATGAGTTCAATAAATTAGCATAGATGGGTATATTAGCATCTTCCAACCAAAGGTATCAATCTCAATGTAGATGGATCTTGTACTCTTGGTCTCATGAGAGGAGTTAGCGTTTTCTAATACCATAAAGGATCATTTATAGTAGCATTAAAAAAATTCTATGGACAAGACTATTTGATTTCATCCAAAGTGCACACCTTACTGAATGGATTTGAGGTTTGTATTTCTCACAATATAACCCTTTCATTCATTAAGATAGACTTGGATATGATTCATGATTCCATTAATGGAAGGTCTTACACCCCATGAACTATTTCCTAAATCTTTTATAAATTAAAGACATGTAACTAGTGGTGTTTAACTACTTCACACTTGGTGGGAAGGAAACATGGTGGTCGAGTTTCTAGTGTCAAGGGGAAACCAAGACAAACCCTATATGAATTTATTGAGCTTGGGATCCACCCCCCAAGTGTGTTTATCTTGTATATGTTTACTCTCTTAACTTAAAATACTTTATACCCCCTAGCTCTTGGACCCTTATATATATACTAATGTGTGACCTAATAAACTATCTTTATTATTACATGATTAAGAGTAAATAGGAAGAAAGAGATAAAGCCTACATGATTCACATATTGAGGATAGATCTAAAATTATATCTTGAAAGGATCACTAGACTTAATAAGGATGATTAAAAGTTTAAGAAGGAATTTGAAAGGCTAAATAAAATGGAAGTTGAGTATCATGGAAAGAAAATGAGTGTATTAAGGTGATAAAACTTCTCAAGGTGAATTTTTCAAATAAATAAAGAGTTATAAAATAATCATAGAAGTAGATGGATACTTTGGAAGAAGAATTTAATATATCTAAATCAATATGTCTTAAGGTTGATAATAAATTTGAAAAGATAAATATTGATTACGATGAATCTATTCAAGTAATGTATGAGACATCATATAATACATATAATATTTTTATTTATAATTAGGTAATTTATAGACTTTTTAAATCTAAAAATATTAAATTTTTATAGGTTAAAAATTCAGGTTATAAGAGGAATTCTAGGAAAACCTGGTTTGAGATTAATCTTTATAAGAAGTATACTACAATTAAGGTGGTAGAGTGTGACTAAAAGAAGAAAGGTTCATTACAACTTATGAAAAATAAGATTGATTCTATATTGAAACTATGACCATATTTTCAAATATAAAATCAATATTTTTAGTGAATATTCAACTTTAGGGGATACTTTTAGTGTTGTGTAACTTATAGTCATAGATCCTATGTTTTTCATTACATCATGTCTCTCCCTTAGATTCATAGAATGAAAAATATTAGGGGGGTATTATTAGATAACATGAGTAATAGACTTGTGATAATACGTATGAAAAAAATGAAAACTCATATATTATGCTGGGCCAAAATAGGTTTGAAGGAATTGAGGATACCTTTGGAAGGTTTAATCAACAATGTCCCAATACTGAGGATTGACTAACCTTGCTTCTAGGTCAATAAAATGTTTTACATAGGTGATAAGATTCATCATAGAAGAATGACTAAAAATCATTGATTTTTGTGGTTTATTTAAAATATAGTAAGAGGATAACAATATAGAACTTGGATTCTTGATAGTGTCTTCCCATCACATATTTTAGGAGAAAAAACTTCTAAAATTTATAGAGTATTATGATGGTGTATTTTTTACTTTTTGAGATGAAATTTCATTGAAAATTAATAGAATTAGAATTGTTAAAATATATATACAAAAACAAAATTCATAGAAGTTATTGTTTTTTAAGGGAATAAATCATAACATATTAATTGTTAGTATACGGGTTTGAACTTAAACATTACATAATCTAGTTCTATTAGAATATAATTCACATTATTTAATTCCAAAATATCTTTTAGGTTTAGATTTTTAGATAATTAGGTCACAAGAAACCCATATATTATAAATAGGACACTTATACTTAGTATCCATTTTCCTTAAAATATATTTTTTTAAAAAGAAACATGTTTTCTTTTCATGAAAAATATTCATGACTTTCAACTTAAATTCTTATTTATTCTTACTCATCCTTAAACCTTATTAAAGACATTTAGAAATATAAGGTGAGAATAAAAATCATAGTAAGGGAAATAAAATAAAGAAACCCATTAGTCTAGTGAAAAACATGAAAACCCATAAAATAATTACCCTTACCACAATATTCTTTTAGCATATGAAATAAATCATATCCACATGAAACAGACACACCTTTTTCTCAAGGAAAATCATTAAAACCCATAGAAAGAAAATTAAAAACCTTGTAGGAAAATTATAGAATTATATTCTTAAATAATGTCATAAATAACTGGATCCTAGTTAAATCCATAGGATAAACCTCCCTAGTTAACTCATTCCTTCTTACCTTTGTAGACAAGTAACATTACCCAATGCATTAGAGAGGTATATCTAGCTCACCCATCATATAATATGTATCAAGATCACTCATCTTATAAGATGTATTGGGTACACATTCATCATCTATATTGATTAAGTATGATATCATAAATAAAACATTTTATTTTATCAAATTTTCATCAAAAAACCCTTTTAAAACTATTTTGAATCAATATGAAAAACATTTTTAGATATCAAAATACCCTTTCCTTTTAAAAGACTATTTTCAAAACCAAAATACATAGAAAAGGGAAATAAAGGGTTTTATTTGATGAAATCATGCAAACTTTTAAAGGAAGAAAAACATAAAATAATGGTTGTAGTAGTGGGAAAATTTGTTGACACTGTGTATGTTAAAACAAAACATTAATTTTTTCCTTTTGTAATGAAATTCACAATGTACCATATAAAATACATAAAAATAATACTTTTGAATTTTTTTATAAGAAATTAAAAAGATACATAAAATTTCCTTTATAATTCATTTATACCCAAATGAATACATTCATAAAATAATTTTAAGAATATAGACATTGAAGAAAAATATTTAGAAAATAAATCTTTAAAACATTTAAAACAAGGTTTTATGTTAAAGTGTACCTTACCTCAGGTCCAAATCATTACATACATAACATAACATGGTTATATATTTATTATGCAATAGAAATACACAAGATATGACCAATGTTAAGGCCCTAAAAGAAAGGGCCTATGGAGGCCTAAAGTAATGAAGTCCTAGTTGATACCCCCTCTACCTAGTTAAAGAACATTTGAAATTAAAAAGATGCTGAAATCCTAGTCCTCAATCATCATGGAGGCCAAATGGTCTCCTACCTTATTGTCCTCATGCCATGTGTGAAGAAACTAGACATTGTTTTAGCTGAGGATGGATTTGAATCTCTTGATAATATAATCAATCGACCATGGATAAGAGGTCATACCAATAAAGGAATCATGAATGATATTGGAGTCTGTTTCCACTTGAAAAAGAGAGATACCCTTATGCCTTCATAGCTCTAGTACCATTAATAGTTCCTTATCCTCTTCTTGGATGGAGTTCCCCACCCTGTAGTATACAGAAAAAGCAGTTAACACACTGCCCCTATGATCCCAGACCACCCCTCCCCCACACATGGTACCCACAACACACAACCCATCAGAATTCAACTTAAGACCCATGAAAGGCGTCTTCTATGACACCCAGTGACCCCTTGCCCAGTGAAAATTTTCTACAATGAGGAAACATTCCCCTGAAGAGCCCTCAGAGAAGGAGCATCACACCAGTTCTTAAAACCATAGATCAAATCAATGAGAAGGGATCATGAGTGAGAGATCACAGATCTTCCAGAGGAAGAAAAACTATAAAATCTAGATTTATTGGAGGCCTTCCATAGACACCAAATACTTGCAATGAATATTAATGATCTCTCCCTATGTTTCGGCCCCAGACCAATCGCTCCACGATACCATCTATCCATAAATGAAGACCCATAAGAACCAGAGGAGAGAAGACCAGTGAAACCACCAAAAATCCTCTAGACATCTATAGCCCATTATCCTTCAAAAAAGAGGTGATTAGAGGAATCCTCCCTATGAAACCTGCAGTAGTGACACCTAGAGGCCATGCTGACCCCCATTATCCTCACATTTTCATCCGTAGGAACCACATGATTCCTAATCCTTGAGGTAAGAAAGTTGGACTTAGTTGGGATCCTATCACACTCGACATCACTATTCCAATCATCAAACTGCTCGTGGGGGAGTGAAATCCACCAGAAATCCTTTGAGGAAAAAGTCCCTACAGTAAATACAGTGAACACACAAATATCAGGCTTAGAGGTTAGAGAGATAAGATCAATCACCCCTTGCTGCTCCACATTCAGAACTGTGTTGGTAAAACTGGAGTACAAACATGCCTCCCAAAATGAGATCATTAGAGCAGGACATCCTGGAAAGCCTATGATCGCACCTGCCCAGTTGTGGTACCATAAATAGAGGTCTCCCCTCCCTACAATCCACTAGGAATGTTGCTGAATATTTTGGATAATACTGCGAATCATATCCCATAAAGGAGATGCCTGACCACTGTCACGACCTGTCCCCCGGGGCCCGTATTGTAACTACACCAAGCCCTCCTTCCATAGGCCAGGGGATGGCGACTAGCACCAAAGGCGTAAATACCTATAACTGGGAAGGCATTGCCTTTAGTTAAACGTAAACACACACACAACCAGAGTACAAGCAAAAGAAAACACTATGTAAAGGAATAAAACAAATGTGATGAAAGTACAAAGGGGCCAGAAATACAAGCCCAACAGTAAAGTACAAGGAAAGGACAAAATAACAGGAATGTGTCAAGCTTCTCCTGGATCATCCTCCAGAGTTCCTACCTGAAGGGTAGGTACAGATGGCCACCTCATATCTCCACGTCCGTCTGTCACCTCCGGGTACCGTCTCATCGTGATGTCCACTTATAGGTACCGTCTCATCGTAAATTCCACCTCCGGGTACCATCTCATTGTGAAGTCCGCCTCCGGGTACCGTCTCGTCGTAAAGTCCACCTCTGGGTACTGTCCAGCTCTTCAAGTCTCAACCATGATCAGTGCGGTCCATCGTCTGCATCCAACACAACGAGGTGCGGGCATAGCCCGTGTAGGGGTGAGTATAACGATACTCAGTAGGGACTCCGAGACACTCAAGGTCTCACTAAAACCAACAAGGATAAACCACAAATAAATATCTCAATAGATAACCTTTACTTAGGTATATTCCCATACATATACCTAAGTTATCAAGTAACCCATCTCAATCATGAGGTAAACACAAAGGTTATTGACTCAGCTCAAACCAGGATTTTCATTATCGAAACCAAAACTGCTGGAGAAAATCCTCCTCTATCGGGAACAGTGGCCCTGTCAAAACTCCGAGGCACTACTCACTAACCTTAGATTGTTGGGGTACTCCTCCTGTCGAGTACCGCGGGTCTGCAGCCAACTACCGGGTGCTCCGTCCGCTGAGGGTCTGCCGCCAAATACCGAGCGCTCTCCCTAATATCCTACAGAGGTATTCCTCCTGTCAAGTACCGCGGGTCTGCTGCCAACTACCGAGCACTCCGTCCGCCATGGGTCTGCCACCGAATATCAGGCGCTCCGTCCACTAGACTAACCGAATCACTACGAGTCGAATCAGTCAAGAAGTCGTCAGGTCTACAACTACTCGGTCTCCACACTCCATACGCTTGTCTCCAGGAGGGTCCGCTCCATGAGCTACTGGTCATTACTTCCAAGTATCACAAGTACCATGAAGAAGTATCACAAAGGACCACCTCGTCATAGGGGTCTCAAATCAACAGACGGCGCGTCAATCGGACGCCCGGTCTGTAAGCTATTAGTATCTCTGTTCCAGAGGCCCAGTTGGATTCATGTACGAACCAACCCGAACATTTCTCAATAGTACCCCAAACTCTCATGGGTATACTCAAAGGAACTGTTTCTTAACGAGATTACCAACGCTGCTGGCGGTTCGTCAAACGGACGTCCGGTCTGAGAGTTATTGGCTTTTCCGTTCCAGGGGCCCGGTTGGTTTATAATATAAACCAAACCGACCGTACTTCATCTGCATCCAAAACTCAATTAGATTATGCCAAAAGAACCGTCTCATCAAGAGGAATCCAACAAAGTCGACTACACATCAATCGAACATCTGGAGGTCAAGTTATAAGCGTTTCTGCTCCGAAGGTCCGGTTGGTTTCGAGTTCGAACCCACCTGGACATACACAAACTTTCTTGAAACCTTGGGTATAATATACCAAAACGACCGTCTCGATCAAAGGAATCTTACGAAATTTACAGTGCGTCGATCGGAGGTCCACAACTAAAGTTATGTCCGTTTAACTGAAAATGGTCTGAAAATAGGGGGTCTGGGCCCGGTCCGACCCGACCCAACACCCCCTGGGTTCGCCCGAACTGGTTCGATCCGACCAGAGTCCGGGTCTAGCCCGGTTGGGCTCAGCCCGGCCCGGCCGGCACGACCCAACCTGGCGCTGGCGGCCCGGCCCGGCACTGGCGGCCTGACCCGACGCTGGCGGCTCGACCCGACTTTGGCGGCCCGACACGGCCGACGTGGTCCGGTCCACGTGACCCACGCGGTTGGCCGCATGGCTAGGCGACCAGGGGGGTTACACCCCCCAGTTCTTCAGAAATAGCCGGCCATTAAGGCCGGCCCTTGGTAATTGCGGGACCCCCTTGGGTCCCGCATCTTGATGGCACCAACGGCCGGCTCCGCCGTGGCCTTAGGCCGCGACTTTGTTCGACCAGCGTGGTGCGACGACGCCTCACTCCACCATTGCGGCCCACCGCAGCCACGGTCCCCTTAAAGATTCGGCGTGGCGCGATGGTGCCGCACCCCTCTACCGTGGTCTGCCCTGGCCGCGGCCCGACTTTACTCCGCGCGGCACGTCGGTGCCGCGCCCTTGCGGCGACCCAGAAATCATGCGTTGATGATCCACTTGTGGTCGGCCCTTCGTCAGATGGTTCTTCAGAGTCTGCCCCCATCATCCACAAACAACAAACGAGAGGGGAAGGGTCGGACCGTGTTCGTGCGGTCGGAGCCCTTCCTCGTCAAGATGGTATCAAGCGGCCCAACAAAACTCAAGAATTTGAAGAACGATGATGAACGACATTAAAACATGAACATAACAACCCCTACCTCATAAAATAGCGTTAAAAGATGGTGAGTCGCGGAAGACGGGCATCGTTTCATCAACATCAGGGGGGAAGGGGCCGAGGGTGGCATTGACTTTCTTCGTTCTTCATTGGAGGAAGAGGAAAACTCTCCAAGTGTTGGGCGCCGTGCTTCGCTGCTAGAGTTCCACCGCTTGAAGAATCCGTCCATAACTCCTTCTCCTAGTCTCCTTTATATAGGAGTGGGAGGGTTTGTCATTGGCACGCAATTCATAAATGGAAGATTTATGACATAGGGCTCCACCCAATTAATCCGCTGTAGTGGCGCATTAAAAGGGGAGGAAGTCAAAAGGGGGGGGGGGGGTTATTGGCCTAGGTGGTCTCACAGAAGAATATCCTCCAAAGGGAGGACATTTCCTGACAGGCCCCACCATTAATTAACCACAAAAAGGAAAGGTGGGTGGTTAATGATTGGGTGGTCTCCTCATTAAAAAGGGAGGTTTCATCCTCCTCAATTAAGAGGGGGATTTAAACCTAGAGGCTATCCCTCATAAATGAGGGGGAGTCAAGGGGTTATGATTCCCCTCCCATTAATGGGAGGCCTCGTGTGGTTTCCACCACAATCAACCTTACATGGGAGGTTGGGTCTCGGTGGGCCCCACCACCATAACCTCTCATGGGGGTTAGGGTGTGGCGGTCCCACCACCAACTCCCAAGTGGAGTTTCTAACCACTTTATCCACACAGCACATGTTTAACAAAATAAAATAGTTTTTTCACTTATTTTATTTTATTAACCCACGTAAAACCCCAAAAACTAACTTTTATACTCGATCATCTGCCGTCGAGGTGAATGTCTTCATATGTGAAAAACCACGCTGTGAGTTCAATGGTGTCCTCAGATTTCAATTCCGAGCACCAGTTCAAAAGATAGAAAAACCCGTTCGTTCGTTTACAAAACGTACCCGAGCTAAACTTCGGAAATTGATTCTGGGAACACCGGGCCTCAGAATCAAGCGCTGTCAGAAGCCACAGACTCGTAAAATTCTAAAGAAATCAAGAAAAAAATTTCCTTGAAATTTATAGGTCTTTACATTACTCCCACCTCAGGGATTTATGTCCTCGTAAATATAAAACACAAACTAGGGAAACTAAAGGAGGTTCCGAGCACGCATCTGAGCCTCCCGCTCCCATGTGCTCTCCTGGAGGTTCCTGTGCTGCCAACGAAAGAGCACAAGAGGAATCTACTGTCCTTGTAGGACCCGCTCCTATTGATCCTCAATCTCTACTAGAACCCCGTGAAGGTCTCCTCGTCATCGATTTCCAGATCCCTGTGGTTGATGACAACAGATAGGTCGTGCACACATATCCTCAGCTGAGATACGTAGATGACGTCGTGCTCCCAGTGAATCTGAGGTGGAAAGGCCAACTGCTGTCTCGCCACTCCACAACATTCCCCTACCCAGGAGTATAAAACATCTCAAAGTCATAGTCCTGGAGGAATTCAAGCCATCACTGCTATCTCAGGTTCATGTCCTTCTGTGGGAAGATACACCTGATTATATTGAGATGGAGAGAACTGTAAACCATTTTCTCAATGAACGATGGGTGAGACTAGCCAAATGTAAGAACTCATCTCCACCCTTCTTCATCTCTGTTCTACCAAAGAGCTGTTGAGATTTATTCTCTGCTAAAAAGAGAAATCTGGTCTCATCCCCTGGATGAACCACGTTCTTTGACTAATACAGACAATCTTGACATGAATGGTACAATTCATGTATTGAATGACGTTGTAAGGCCTCGATGCTACTACCAAGAGATCCAAACTTTAATCTCACTTATAAGGGTTGAGTCACACTATCGGCATCAGTGTGTGGTTACTGGGTCTCCTCTAGTAGGAATCTCACAAGTGAGGGTCAAGTCAACAGTCTTAACCGGAACCTCTTAGTATCAACTGTACAAAATGATAGAATAGTAAATGTCACAAAGAAAAGTTTCTTTTATTACTGCAACTCAAAGTACAAAGACACTTGACAACCATAAACAACAACAACAAAATAGAAACTAGAAGCACCAAGAACAAAGGCCTCCATTCCTGGAACTAGACTCGCTCCTTTCCACCTGATTCTGAAGCTCCATTGTCATATGCTTCAGCTACCTGAATCTGTGCTCTCTCTTTTCCACCCGCTCTTTACGGTCGGGGTGGACCTCTGGGTGGTGGTGGTGGAAACACCTCTAAGGGTCTTCCACCTCCATCTACATGGCCAAATCCTCTTCCTATGACTCCTGATCCTTGAGGTCCGCCTCGATCGAACCTCTGCCACTACCTGGGAGGTTCTTCATCTATCTGCTGATCATCTGCATGGTGGGTCAGATAGTCATGTTCTATGTGACCAAGCCCACCGCAGGAGAAACACTACTCTCTCTTGGCACGACTGGCTCTGACTCCACTCTGATTTCCCCTCAACACTGAACCTGAGTCGTGTAGTCATCCACCGGTGGGTCTGGTCCTCTTGGACACCTGTGTCATCTGTCTACTGCCAGCTATAGAAGACTCTGCTGCATGTCGACTAGTGGTGGGTTCCGCTGCTAGAGACTGCTCAGCAAGGAAACTCTCCACTAGGAGGGCTCTCTCTAACACCCCTGCCTACATCGGGATGCTGTGAGAAATGACTGAAGCTCTAATCTCTCACATGAGCCTCTGATCAAAGGTCCAGGACCTGGAGAACGGGTTCCGTACCATGTATGTGGAGTA
Source organism: Viscum album (assembly GCA_963277665.1). NCBI lineage: Eukaryota > Viridiplantae > Streptophyta > Magnoliopsida > Santalales > Viscaceae > Viscum > Viscum album. The sequence continues at coordinate 534,247,906 of OY728146.1, forward strand.
GCGTGAGAGATCTGTGAACCTTGCCGAGTACTGAGCTACACTCATTCTGCCCTGCTGCAGATGAAGTAACTCCTGTATCCACACCGCTCAAAGGGTTGATGGTAAAAACTCTGCCCGGAACAGGTTCTCAAAGTCTTCCCATAGGAGTGACACCTCGTTATGCGTCTGGAGCATCAGGCCCTACCATTTGCCTACTGCTTCCTGAAGGAGGATGGCAACAAGGATCACCATGAATTCTGCTGGTGTACCTATTAGCCTGAAGACTCTCACCATAGCCTCCAGCCAATCCTCAACTGCCTGTGGATCCGTCTCTCCCTGGAACCTGGGTGGCCTCTGATGCTGGAACTTGTGCAGCGCGCTCAACCAGTGTGCATCGGCTACTGATGGGGATGGTGGCATCGGTGGCCCAACGGGTTGTAGTACCGCTGGTGCCTCTGCTGGTGCCTCAACTGAAAGAGGACCCTGTACTGAGGCCTCGTTGCACGGCGAGCTGTCAGTATGTACAACTCTTGGGGCTCTAGATGATCGTCCGCGGGGAGGCATCCTAAAAGAAACAGATGCGACACGGTTAAAATACTATACCTAGTGAGCTGAACTGGTTTGAGATGACTTAAAATAAACCTTTGAAAACACACATGCAATCAATGTTTTCATGCACTGAGTCAGAATTCAGAATTCAGGGTCCTGGTGTATGGATACGTCGGCCACCCGCACTAACACTAAAATCCCTGAACTGAAGACCACACGTAGTACCCTTAACACTATTTCTTCATAGAAAAGAAAGATCAGTGTCCTGAGTTCTATGGTAGAACCGACTCCTCTAATTCCAATTTGTCATGACCCATCCCCCGGGGCCCACATCGTAACTACCCCAAGCCCGCCTTCCATAGGCCAGGGGCTGGAGACTAGCACCAAAGGCGTAAATCCCTATAACTAGGAAGGTATTGCCTTTAGTGAAACGTAAACACACACACAACCGGAGTACAAGCGGAAGAAAACACTAATTAAAGCAATAAAACAAGTGTGATGAAAGTACAAAGGGGATGGAAATAAAATCCCAACAGTAAAGTACAAGGAAAAGACAAAACAATAGGAAGGTGTCAAGCTGCTCCTGGATCGTCCTCCGGAGTTCCTACCTGAAGGGTAGGTACAGATGGCCACCTCAGCTCTCCACGTCCGTCTGTCACCTCCGGGTACCATCTCATCATGAAGTCCACCTCTGGGTACCATCTCGTCATAAAGTCCACCTCCGGGTACTGTCTAGCTCTACAAGCCTCAACCATGATCAGTGATGTCCATTGTCTGCATCCAACACAACGAGGTGCGGGCAAAGCCCATGCAGGGGTGAGTATAACGATACTCAGTAGGGACCTCGAGACACTCAAGGTCTCACTAAAACCAACAAGGATAAACCACAAATAAATATCTCAACAGATAACCTCTACTTAGGTATATTCCCATACATATACCTAAGTTATCAAGTAACCCATCTCAATCATGAGGTAAACACAAAAGTCATTGACTCAGATCAAACCAAGGTTTTCATTATCGAAACCACAACTACTGGAGAAACTCCTCCTCTGTCAGGTACAATGGCCCTGTCACAACTCCGAGGCGCTACTCACTAACATTAGACTGCTGGGGTGATCCTCTTGTCGAGTACCGCGGGTCTGCTGCCAACTACGGGGTGCTCTATCCGATGAGGGTCTGCCGCCAAATACCGGGCGCTCTCTCTAATAGCCTACATAGGTATTCCTCCTGTCGAGTACCACGGGTCTACTGCCAACTACCGGGCACTCTGTTCTCCATGGTTCTTCCGCCGAATACCAGGCACTTCGTCGACTAGGCTAACCAAATCACTACGAGTCGAATTGGTCAAGCAGTCATCCGGTCTATAGCTAATTGGTCTCCGCACTCCGTACGCTCGTCTACGGGAGGGTCCACTCCACGAACTACTAGTCGTTACTTCTAAGTATCAGAAGTCCCACAAAGAAGATTCACAAAGGACCGCCTCGTCATAGGGGTCTCAACTCAACAGACGACGCGTCAATCAGACACCCGGTCTGTGAGCTATTAGCATCTCTGTTCCAGGGGTCCGGTTGGATTCGTGTACGAACCAACCTGGCCGTTTCTCAACAGTACCCCGAACTCTCATGGGTATACTCAATGTAACCATTTCTCAATGATATTACCAACTCCGCTGACGGTTTTTCAAACGGACATCCGGTCTGAGAGTTATTGGATTTTCCATTCCAGGGGCCCGGTTGGTTTATAAGATAAACCAACCCGACCATACATCATCTGCATCCAAACCTCAAGTGGAGCATTCCAAAAGAACCGTCTCATAAGGAGGAATCCAAAAAAGTTAACGGTACATCAATCGGACGTTCGAAGCTCATGTTATAAGCGTTTCCGCTCCGAAGGCCCGATTGGTTTCGAGTTCGAACCAACCCGGCTCTACCCAAACTTCACCGAAACCTTAGGTGTAATATACAGAAACGTCCTTCTCGATCCAAGGAATCATACTTAACTAACGGTGCATCGATTTAAGGTCCAAAGCTCATGTTATGTCCGTTTAACCGAAAACAGTCCAAAAATAGGGGGTCTGGGCCCGGTCTGACCCGGCCCAACACCCCCTGGGTCGGCCCGAACTGGATCAACCTGACCCGGGTCCGGGTCCCGCCCGGCAGGGCTGGTGCAGCCCGGCCCGGAGCTAGCGGCCCGGCCTGGCGCTGGCGGCCCGGACCAGCTCTGGCGGCCCGGCCCGGCCGACGTGGTCTGGTCCACGTGACCCACGTGGTTGGCTACGTGGGTGGGCGAACAGGGGGGTTACACCACCCAGTTCACCAGAAAGGGCTAGCCATTAAGGCCAGCCCTCGGTAAGTGCGGGACCCCTTCGGGTCCTGCCTCTTGATGGCGCTGACGGATGGCACAGCCGGCCGGCCTTCTCGGTCTGCTGCAGCCTTAGATTGTGGCTTTGTTCGACCAGCGCGACGCGACAGCGCCACGCTCTACTGCCGCAGCCCACCCCGGCCGTGGCCCCCTTGAAGCTTCGACATGGCTCGACGGCGCCACACCCCTCCGCTGTGGCCCGCCCCGGCCACGTCCCGACTTTACTCCGTGCGGCACGTCGGTGTCGTGCCCTTGCGGCAACCCGACAATTATGCACTGACGATCCGCTTGTGTTCGTCCCATTGTCGGACGGTTCTTCAGAGTCCACCTCCATCGTCCACAAACAACAAACAAGAGGGGAGGGGTCGGACCATGTTCATGCGGTCCGAGCCCTTCCTCATCAAGATGGTATCAAGCGGCCCAACAAAACTCAAGAATTTGAAGAACGATGATGAATGATATTAAAACATGAACATAACAACCCCTACCTCGTAAAACGGCGTTAAATGATGGTGAGTCGCAGAAGATGGGCATCGTTCCATCAATGTTAGGAGGGATGGGGCCAAGGGAGGCATTGACATTCTTCGTTCTTCGTTATTCGTTGGAGGAATAGGAAAACTCTCCATGTGCTGGGCGCCGTGCTTCGCTGCTAGCATTCCGCCACTTGAAGAAGTCATCCAGAACTCCTTCCCCTAGCCTCCTTTATATAGGAGTGGGAGGGTTCATCATTGGCACGCAAGTCATAAATTGAGGATTTATGACAGAGGGCTCCAACCAATTAATCTTCTGCGGTGGCGCATTAAAAGGGGAGGAAGGAAAAATGGGGTGTTATTGGCCCGAGTGGTCCCACATAAGAATATCCTCCAAAGGGAGGATATTTCCTCATAGTCCCCACCATTAATTAACCACAAAAAGGAAAGGGGGGCGGTGGTTAATTCTTGGGTGGTCTCCTCATTAAAAAGGGAGGTTTCATCCTCCTCAATTAAGAGGGGGATTTAAACCTAGAGGCTCTCCCTCATAAATGAGGGGGAGTCAAGGAGTTATGATTCCCCTCCCATTAATGGGAGGCCTCATGTGGTTTCCACCATAATCAACCTTACATGGGAGGTTGGATCTCGGTGGGCCCCACCACCATAACCTCTCATGGGGGTTAGGGTTTGGAGGTCCCACAACAAACTCCCAAGCATAGTTTCTAACCAATTTATCCGCATGAGACGTGTCTAATAAAATAAAATAGTTTGTTCACTTATTTTATTTTATTAACCCACGTAAAACCCCAAAAACTAACTTTCATACCTGATCATCTTCCATCAAGGTGAAAGTCTTATTAAGTGAAAACCCACGCTGTGAGTTCAACAGTGCCCTCAAATTTCAATTCCGAGCACCAGTTCAAAATATAGAAAAACCCGTTCATTTGTTTACTGAACGTACCTGAGCTAAACTTCGGAAATTGATTCCGAGCACACCGGGCCTCAGAATCAAGCACCGTCAGAAGCCACAAACTCGTAAAATTCTAAAGAAATTATGAAAAAAATTTCCTTGAAATTTCTGGGTCTTTACAACCACCATCCCACTCAAACCCTCTACTCTAGGAGGACATAATTTTCCCACAAATTGCGTGCTCTTCCATAACCTCCCATGAAATATTTTCATGCAAAAAATGGATGAAATCAACCAGAATCCGAATGTTGTTCCCAAATTCCTAAATTGGCCTCACTAGCCTCCTCCATGAGGTCTAATGGTTATTACCCTCAGCCTGAGCATCCCAAATAAAATTAGCCAGGATCTTGTCAATGGAAGAGATAACTCCCTAGGGAACTTTGGCTACTGAAAGAACATGTAAAAGAATAGCTGAAATAACACTATTGACCAGATTTATCTTCCCTCCAAAGGAGATGTAGCAGTTCTTCCAATTAAGAAATCAACTGGTGATATTATTCAAAATCCCATCATATTCACGAACCCAGATTCGGCCCAGAGAAATAGGAGAACCAAGGTAGGAAAAAGGAAATAAACCCCTATGCATACCCAAATTTCTGCACAGGGACGTGGCCTGGTGATTATTTCATCTGGCTGAGAGATATAGGCATCTCATGGATTTGTTAATGATTTGGACACTCTAGTGACAATATGCATCCAAAATTTTGGACAACCTACCCAATGATCTTCTATTGGCATTCATAAATATGAGACAGTCATCTGCAAACATAAGGTGGGAAATAGGGGGTTGAATCTTTCTCCTTTTAAATGGATGAAGGTACCCCAAGTACATTTTTTTTGTTGATTAGCCAGCTAATAGTGTCTTGCAAAATAATAAAAATAGTCGGGGAAATAGGGTCTCCCTACCCGAGACCCTTTGACTGCTTGAAAAAACCATGGGTATTTCTGAGGAAGGACACAACCATCCAAGAAGGCCTGAAGCATCTGAAAATTATATTCATAGCCCAAGGAGAGAGGCCCATACCTGACAACACCCTGTTGATAAAGCCCCATTACATCCTGTCATAGGCCTTATTTATATCCAGCTTAAGGGCCATATTGGATCCATGAGTTTTGATGTTGATGTCACAAATCATTTCTTGAGCCAAATCCACCGCCCCTTGAATTTACCAGCCCTTGAAAAAACCATGTTTCTCTAAGGATATCCACCGAAGGACATGAATGGATATCTTAGAATTAACGATGCTTGAAAAAATCTTATAGGAAAAGTTACACATACTAACTGGACTGTAGTCATGGATGGATGACGGGTCTTTGATCTTGGGTAAGAGAACCATGGTAGTGGCACCAATCACCTGAGGAATAGATCCACCCAAAAAGAAGTCCTGGATAAACGATGAGTCTTTGATATTGGGTAAGAGAACCATGGTAGTGGCGCTAGTCACACGAGGAATAGATCCACCCAAAAATAAGTCTTGGATGGCCAAGATGATACCATCTTTGATCACGTCCCAAGACCCCCTATAGAATGAGCCTGGGAAACCATCAGTGTAACGCCCCAACCCCAGTTACCCAGAGTCGGTGCATTAGTTACATAACATTGGCATGATCACGAGAAATATCATGTCTCGAAAGACCGATTAGTTTAGTAGCCTTGGAATAACTAGATACATCCATAAATTTTTACATTACATCATAAAAAAACATATTGTCTTCATATCCCCTCATACTATCCCTGCAGGTCATTCATAAATTACTTCTTCATAATCCTGGGAAAAATATAAAACATTGAAAGGGGTGAGCTCAAATGCTCAGTAAGGATAACATTATAGCAGAAGCTTTCATAAATAAGCATAAACACTTAAGGCAATTTATAACTAAAACAAAAGCCTTTTAAACTTGAACTTAAGCATAAAATGGAAAAGGTAAAATGAAATAATGCCATTTAATTACTCACATGGATATTCTACTAGTCGAATGATCACATGAAATATCAATATCCACTTTCATAATGATGGAATGCATAATGCCAGACTATTATAACCACATAGCCAAGGCCTCGTGCCAAGACTACAAATAAGATTTTGCCAAGGCCTTGTGCCAAGACACTAGTTTGTCTCATGAGACCTACCGATGCATCGAGGAGCTATAGCGGGCTCCGCCTGTCACTTATTAAGTCCAATGTATTCCTCATATGAATATGTTTAAGCATAAAATAAACATTCGTATTAAAACTAGCATACAAAATGTCAATACTTTAACCACAAACCATGAATGGTATAAAAATAGAACATCCACAGTCAAACATAACTCATTTGATACAATATGGAAGATTGTATTGTATCACATTAACCTCAATCATGAATAATGAAGGATGTTGACATAGATGAAAATAATCATCAAAACTATTTGAGGGAAATATCCCCCTTTTCTTGAAATCATTTAAAAGTCACACTATTTGTCAAAAAGCCATTTAAAAATAGATTTTTGAATCAAAGTGTCCTATACCACTTTGAAACTTTTAAAAGGAGTTTTAATTTTAAAACTTTAATGTCCATATAAATAAATCCTTAAAACCATTTTTTAAAACATGGACATTAATGAGCAAGATTTAGAAGAATAAGTCTTTAAAACATTTTAAAATGGTATTTTGGTTAGAGATTCTAACCAAAAGAGAGACACTTGAGTACAAATAATTGAGGTAATCAAAACTTTGTAATATCATGAGAATAAAGGGATTCATGATATACTATGTCAAAGTACATTATATACACCACATAAAAGTGATTTGGTGTATATCAACAAAGAAGTCCCAATTGAATGTAAATTGAGATGAAATCTCTCATAAAGGTCGTATCCTTAGGTTAAGGATAAATCAATGAAATAATTATGTGTGAAAATATAAATACACTATATATGATTTAATATTAAGTGTAAAACAATCAAAGGATATTCACACATATTCTTGTAGAAACAACACCAACGAATTGGATGTTTAACTCAACAAATGGTGAAAGAGTTAAAATTACTCTTATCAAATTCATATTAATGACTTGAGGATTATAAATAGAGTGATTATGTGTATCAAAAGTATATCCACAGGAAGGGGAGTGGAAATTATGACATAATCAAATGAATAGTGATTCCACACATAATCTTGGAGTAATATAATCAATGAAATATGCGTAAAGCCGAATGAGTGGAAATTGAAATGTCAAATTCCCTTATCGATTTGGTAACTTACGAAACATACAACTATGAAAGAAGGATCATACCATGACTACGTAAGTACCCATAAATTAATGTATATTACACAATGAATACAATCATGGGCAGTACACATACACCACATGTAATAATTAAGTGGTGAACAATGGAATTCTCACAAAATTAAGAGTGAGATAAGAAACTCCTTACCACGTTAATCAACTGAGTCGTATGGCCAAAAGTTAATAACCACCAAAATGATTTACAGAATAACATGAATATAAAGAGAATCATGATAATATACATATCAAATGGCCGTACACAATACACCACTTTCAATAATTTAGTGGCGAACAATGGAAATCTCACGGAGTTGAAAGTGAGATAAGAAAATCCCTTACCTTGAACTTTCCCTTAGTCGATGGTATGTTAACCTCCTGTATAATAATTAAAACATTGTTATTAAATTATACAATAATCATATACATCAATATGATATCATATATGATCTTTTAACATTGCTTTATTAATAATATCTTAGTATTATCGTCATTTCGGGTGATAATCGATTCGTTCTTCTTAAATGTTTGGTTACGTAAGACATGTTTGTAATGGATATATTATATCTTATTCATAATCAGAATGATATTAACATTATTTTTAACCCTAAAATGAGAATAAGACTTGAATGGATACGATGGAGGATGGATCTCACCGTGTTCGTGGAGACGGTAGTCCGTACGTACGCACGAACGCTACTTCCATTTAATTTTTCATTTTAAAAGAATTGAATCCAAATGATACATAGGTATATTATTATTCCAGTATAATATAATATTTTATATATGTTACTTATGTTCATTAACACCATTCTTTATACGTTCCATGTGTGGTATGAACGAGTCATATCATTTTAAGGGGGCGGTAGTCCGCACTTCCTCAAATGAAATTATCGTATGTATATACAACATGAAACGAATAATGGTATGAAATAAAATGGAATTACAGAATCTTATATATAAAATATTTATCATTAATATCACACTTAATTACAGTGCCATCATAATGGCCACCATGAGAGGTGGTAAGATGTATTTGAACAATCATCGTTTCGTGAGGCGTTAGTTTCCCATTCACAGAAACATTATGTTCATCATCCATTAGATGGAGGTGTGTGTATGTGTAGTTAGAATCCTTCTTATAAAAAAATCTTAGTATATTGAGGATACTTTTGTTGTTACAAAAGAAAGGAAATAAAAAGATTTTGGGGGTTGGAGAAGCAAAATAAATGAAAATAATTTAAGAGAAATCGTTACCTTTAATTTAGGTAACTCACTTTGGTTGGAACCAAAGGACTTCTTGAAATGCTTTCTGCCTAAGGGGAAGCTTCAAGGATGAGGAGAGGGATGTGGGGAGCTTATTTGGGTAGAGTTTGGACGATCCAAGTGGCTTGAGAGGTGTGAGGAATGAGTAGAAGTGGTCTCCTTTTATAAGGGAGAGGAGGGGCTCTTTAGGAAAGAGTGAAAGTATTACTTTATAATATAATTAAATTCGGTTTATAATGGTCCAAAAATAATTGAGGTCGAAGATAAGATGACTCATATTCTAAATAACATCAACCAATAAGAATTGGACAGGTTTTAGATAATATTTTAATCATTATAATCTTATTTATTTAAATGATTTATTAATGAGGTAAACATTGCATCATTATTGTGTCATTAATAATTTAAATTATATGATGTCTAAAAATTATAAATAAAATATAATTATGTAGGAAATCTTTTTAGATTTCTAATGAATATTTATAATCGAAAATCCAACATGTATAACCCTATGTAAAAACTTTTCTTCTAAAAGATGTAAGCTTATGCCATTTTAATTTTTATTTTAACTTTATTAATATAATGTGTCCCTACCACATACAAGTGGCTCCAAGGGGTCCCCAAATCGACCCAAGGATGCCCATGGTCGGGTATGTGTCCACCAATAAGGTTAGGACACGTTTTAGGGTAATTTTGTATTATTATAATATTATTTTTTAACCCTTATTTACCGGATTTACCCTTAACCATGGTAAATAAAATATTTACCACAGTAATTATTCAAAATATCTAAAAATAAAAGTTACCTATTTACACAATTTGGAAATCCTGATTCCAAATATGGAATCCATTTTTCTAAATTCAAAACACAGAAGTGGCAGAAATTAATTTAAAATTAATTCCCGCTGTCAAAACAAAAAGCGTGTTTTTAAGAGGTAATAACTATCAAAAGATTGACACTTGTTTATGTTCGGTTTAATTGTAAAATTATGTCCAATGACCAACATTATATTAAATGGTAAAAATATATTCTAAATATAATTTAAAACCACTCAAATTCACAATTTATCACTATTAATTATTTTGATTAAAAAAGTTGTTTTTAATTAAAATTTAGTAATTTTCACTATTCATCAAAATATGAAAGTTATCCGAAAAGTACCAAAATTTCACCTTAGGCTAAATTCGATATTCCGAATCCAAAAATGAAGTCCATTTTAAAATATAAAATATATATAATTTCAAAATTTAAGTATTACTATTCATAACGGCTAGTTTGATTGGTTGTGGCGTGTGTTAAAATTCAAGGTTGCGTACAACACACGCTACTATTTTATTCAAAGGAAAGCGTACCGTGGAAGCTTGGGATGTTTCATTTTAAATTTTTTGATGTCCCAATTTATTCAGATAGTTTAAAATATTTTATTAAAAAGGTTTCACTATTAAAAGTTGATAAAAGTGCAATACTGAAAATGAATCCGTTCTTGCATTATGACTAAGAAACTCATAATAGGGATTCTAAAATTATAAGGATTATATAAAGTTCAAAATGTAGTTAATACTATTCATGACCTCTTTTAATGGCTTTTTTTTTGTACGTCATGGTGTGATTGAACTCGGTGTTGCGTGTAGTGCAAGTTATTGAATTATTTTTAAGAAATAACACACTATGAAATCCTGGGGTGTTACAATCAGGACCCATAGCACTCTTCGGGTTGAGGCTCATTACTGCAGAAAAAACCTCCTTCTCATCAAGGATCGCTTCTAGCATCACATTGTCTTGACTAGACATCAGGTTAAGGATCCCTTCCAGAAGCTCTATATTTCCACTTGGGTACCCATTAGGCAGATCTTGATTAGGAACTTTTTTTAAAGGTTGGGTACGAAGCCTCATTTTATTATTTAATGGAAAGGGCCATGCCCCCAACCACATATCTATCACCTGAGAACGATCCATCATCAAGAATAATATTTGGATTCAATGGAATCCTTCTCTCCTTGATGCAGGCGTGAAAGTAAGCTGAGTTTTTGTCCCCTTCTCGAAGCCACTTCACCCTCGCACACTCCCAGGCCATGTGTTCCTACCTCAATACCATCTCCTCTAGTATAGACTTCTTGTTTAAGAGATCCTCAATGACAGTGTCATCACATGCATCCTCAAGGCTCCAATCTAGGTACTCAACCTCCTTCTCAATGTTGTCAAGATCTTGTTTAAGAGGGGGAATGACCTTCACCCAAACTTGTAACATTTTTTTGAGCCGTCTCAATTTGTTGTGCAAGGCCACCCAGGAAACTCTGGGAGATGAAGCCCTCCAAACCTCACTGACCAGATGGTGATAACTTGGGTAGCTAATCAAATGGGATAAAAAGCAAAAGATATCACATCCATCATGAATGGGAGGTATAGATATTAATAGGGGAGAGTGATTCGAGATACCCCAAGTGAGATGGGCCACCTTAGAATTGAGAAATCTGGAGATTGAATTTAAGTTATCCATACACCTATCCAATTGGCTCCAACATATTTGGCTCACTTTCTGGTTATTACACTAGGTGAATCTATCTCCTGAATACCCCAAGTCGGGAAGACCCTTTCCATCCATAAATTGCAAAAATATCGAGCTGGCCTCATGAGGAAAGGCACCGATGCCTTTATTCTCTTATGGATATGTGATAACGTTGAAATATCCACCCAAAAACCAAGGGGAATCCCCCAGGTCGAATCCATAGAGATCCTCCCACAAAACCTATCTCTATTGTGCATCATAGCTCCCATATAACAAATAAAAGAAAATATATTCCATACCAATGGACACTTTTACAGTGATAAACTGATCTCTAGACTGGATAAAATCAACCAATACCTCTTCCTTCCAAAACATTCATATATGATGATTGGTCGTATCCATATGAAAGCCTACCTTTATCCCAAATTTCCAAGTGAACTCTCCTACCTTTGAAGGGTGTTGTTTGTGCTCCAGAATAGCGAAAATACAAGCCTTGTGTTTTTTCACCTCTATAGATAAGAATTACGACTTCACTCGAGCCCCTAGGCCATGAGCATTCCAAATGATTAACTTAATAATTTACATATAGAAGGTCCAGTATTGGACCTAGGCTCGGAGGGCTCATTTTGAGAGGGAGAACCACACTTCTGAAATAATCTAGCTTTATCACTTGTACAGACCGCAAAATAAGAGGAAGGAATAAGCCTGTTTGGAGAATTTGAGAGTGGGCGACTCCATTGTGGCAGTATTCTCACCTTAATCGGAGGGGAGGACTGCTCATGGGAAATAAGAACTGAAGATACCAGGCCCCCATGCATGCACTTTACTGTAACCTCATGTTGGTAGAAATGCCTCTGTGGAGCCTTACCATAAGCACTCCCACCTTCGTCTTCCAACACTTGCACATTTGGGGAATTAGGAAAGCTTGAGGGGAGGACTTCTTTCCTGATCTTAACCAAAAAGAAACCTATAGATGCAAGAAGAGTAGACCCCGAAGGTATCACCACCTTTTCTCCAAACATAATCATTTATGTTCATGCCAAATGTTTTGATGACATTCAGATCATATGTTCAAAATGAATTTGGTGGGTTGATTATGGTTAAAGAGGTCATTATTTAATCATATATGTAATAATAACCATGAAATAATTATCATTTTATACATAATTTTATTATTGGTACTAAAATATGTGTCCTGAGATAAGTTAAGGAATGCAGTGGTCGGTTGAGATGAAATACAAGCTCAAACGACCCAAATATCAACAAAGGAGTCTACCTCACGAAGCCCTTTCACGCAGTCCCCGGTCTTCATGAACTTTCGAGGCATTTAAATAAGGCTATGTGAGTTCTATGAGCCCCAAGAACACCACAAATAAAGTTTATAGTATGATCCATGAGTTTGAAGAGCCCCGAGACTACCGCAAAGAAAGTTAACAGTAGGCTCCATGAGTCCAAAAATCCCCATGACTCTTTGCAGAGATCAATTTTTCTTCATGAAATGCCTCTAAGAATTTCAAGACCTTTTACCTATAAATATCCAAATCACCCCCCTCATAATCACTTTTACTATGAACTTTCTTCTTCTGAGATCCCTTTTCATGAATCCCCCATGCACCACGAACCCAAGAGAAAAATGATTTCTCTAAGGTACTAGAGCATCTTGAAACCCCTTTCCTTTGTTCTAATTTTTCCTTGACTATGGTAGGGAGCCCTCCATGAAGTCCTACACCCTTCATGAAGGTGGAAGTCCCTCTAAGGTACTTGAGGATCTGCAAAACATTAATCCTTCACGAAGCACTCCTTTTACAACTCATGTCTCTATGCCAAAGTAGGGTCACCTTGATTCACAGAGCTCTTATCTTCGTGAATCCCCTAACCTCCATGAAGCACCTAAGATTCAAAAAACACATCTCAGAAAAGCCCCCTACTTCATGATATCCTCTTTCGTACGACCCTCTAGACTTGTATGCAGTGATTTCTTGGTCCCTCATGTGGTTTTTCTTATTTTATTTCTCTACCTAATGCTCCTTCACATAGGTATGCTAATAGCTATTGCTTATTCTTATAACTATGATAACATGGAACCCATGACTAAAAACTCCTCCACCCCGTTATATCCTGGAATTTTTGATTCCTTCCCTTCCCCAAGTGTGGGTGGGAATCAGTTATTTAAGTCCAAGGGGTAAGAAGCGAGTCCTCCCCGTTTGAGATGCAGGATGTTAAACTGCCAAGGGCCATCATCCTCAACACATGAAGTTAAACTGCAGTCTCTCCCTGTGAAATGCACAAGGGGATCCACACCTCAGGTATTCTCTACACCCACTCATATACACAAGATTGAGATCTCCTTATCCTTCCTCGTAGAGAAATATATCATCCTCACGTGGAGTGAGATCCACTTCAGGCATCCATTTTGGATTAAGCCCTTTCCATCTCCTTGGGCCACCTCACTGCATAATCACCACATCACTTTTTGTGGCCACACCTTTTGATAAACAATTTTTAGGTCTACTTCTACCTCTTATTTCTCACACTGAGTATAACTCACATGGGATTAGATATTAATAGCGAGCATGACTCCATACGGTTTTCCTTAGTGCATAAGACCCATGCCCTTCAATGACAAACTATGTAGGTTTTGATCCCTTTATTCTAAACATGGTACATAGGAAGCCTCCCCAAGGTTTGATTCCAACCAAAGGTAAACTTAAGTGCCCCCTCCTAGCGGTTCATCACCCCGATCCACCCTCAGTGGTGTCCATACTAGCTTTCAATTGGGAAGCCTCAGTGTGTAATCCCCTACCACATGCCTCATATCCATTTGGGATGCTAGCCATGCATAAGCCCCATTCCCTAAGTCATCCATAAAAACTACATATGTTTTGATCCCTTTCCTCTATACAAGGTGCGTAGAAATACTCCCTAAGGTTTAATCCCAACCAATGGTAAACTCTGGTGCTCCCTCTCAGGGATGTAACCTTATGACGTGACGACTTCCCTTTTTGGGACACATCCCCTGGATCCAACTCCCTAAGGAATTATGATCCATATAACTCGGTATCTAGCCATGTGTAATCCACAATTCCATCCATATCTACATATACTTTTATCCCTATCTTCTAAACATGTTATGTAGGAATCCTCCCTGATGTTTAAGCCCATTATCCACTCCCATCTTGGTCCTTCCCTCGAGTCACTATGTCCCAGGAGGATCATTCACCAACTCAGAGGTTATATTTCCTTCAAGTCCCCATCCACATGCTCCATTCTCAGGAGTCACCTCCTTAGGCATCTCATCTCTTCATCTTGAACTACATGGACTTTGATTCCCCAACAATGGGATATGTAGGAAGCCTCTCTAAGGTTAAATCCCATCACTCTCCACACTCCATCCATTCCATTAACACTTCCTCTATATCCATCATGATTCTTACCCAGGATTCCAAATATTTGCAAGATCATTCCATCCATATCATCACTACTTCTGGAAGCACCCAGGTAGCTAACCATGCATAATACCCACACAATCTATATTCATCCAACCAAGAGAAATCCTCTTATGAAGGGAATCTATCCATGTGCAAGACCCAAATCATCCCTTTGAACTACATGGGTTTTTATCCCTATATTCTAAATGGGGTATGTATAAAGCCTCACCAAGGTTCAATCCCAGCCAATGGTAAACCTTAGTGTCCCCCTCAATGGTGTCCACCTCCCTAGTCTTCCCTCAGTGGTGTCCATATTAGGCTTCATGATGTGAAATATTGCCTTTATGGGACACATCACCCAAGTTCATCATCAGAGGAATTCCCACCCATCCAATGGTAAACCTTGGTGCCTCTCTCATAAGGATTAAACCATTCTTGTCATGAAATATTTCTTTTATGAGATTCACCATCCCTAGTCCACTCTTATCGGGTGTTTTGATCTATCTATCCAGTAAACTTTTTGGGAACTCCCTACTAGAGATGTACCTATCTGATCCACCTTCACAAGTATTCTGGTAATCCCCATCTATCTCCTATAGATATTAAACTCATAACATACCCCATGTTAAAAATGGGATGCCAAGTAAAACCTCGGAATACATGAACCTAGAGTAAGATACCCCACAACTGATGTGGGATTCCTCATGTTTCCACACCATTTAGAATCCCACTAATGAGGAAGAATACAAGTGAATAATTTTATAGTGTCTAGACATGACATTGATTACCAAAATGTCTACTTCCATAACTTAAGGTTGTTTCAATGGCTAGAACCCTTATAATTTCCATACATAAGTAGCATAATTAACCGACATCCACAAATAGATGGCACTGGGAATGAGGTTCTTGAACAAAGCCTTAATCTTTATGGGAGACCCGTACTAGGTGAAGAATTATGAGGAAGAATCCATGAAAGGAGGGAACAACATCCCATCATCCCATTTAAATCAAGGAACAAACATCTATGAAGAAGTAATGAATTCCTACCACCTTTAAAAATTGGAAATGCAGGGAAACAAATACACACATCGCAGCTCACAAAGCTCGACGGTGTGCGCACCCTGGTGGAAAGCATTGGAAATAGAAATGGTGAACCCAATGTGAACTATTCTCCTCAACATGGGACTAGTAGCATTCTATACATCAATAGATAAGTGTGTCACCAATTCTAGCTATCTGATGATAGGTCCTACCAAGAAAATAATGGGTCTATCATGAAACTCACCATAATTTGAGGAAGTTAATTGTTGGGCATTCCAAATCATGAATTCATCATTGTGGATCTCTCTCTCCACTTGTGGAAGACTGAACGATGCTAAGGTATTGGGAAGTTATTTACAATTATCTGTACTGATGGATGAATCTTCCTTCTTTGTAGGACCCAAGCCATAGGAAATAAATCGCCCCTACCCGTAGAAGCAGGGGTAAGAGGAACAATAATGTGGTAGTCCAGCACAAATCTACCTCCGTCATGACATCATCTATGACCAAAAATTTCAGGAAATCACGCCTCATCACACATTTTGAAATCATTCAAATAAGGGTGATAGAAACCCTTGTTCATCAATATGAGTATAAGGGGTTCATTCCCACATAGGACATGGACCGTTAGGACCTGGAGGATTCTGCACCTCGCCGTCACCACTACCCCCAAGGGCCTCGCTGGGAGCCACTACTCCCCACTCTGACCTTCAACCACTTTAGGAGCCTCTCCCATGAATTTTCTTGGGACTCACTCCCTTATGACATTGAGGTAAGGGACATCCGAATCATACTAGCTACGATTAAAACTTGATAGATTCCAAGGAGGGATCCCATTAGGCTATGTCAATTCCACAAACTACTAGCCCCTCAGGTCAAAGAACAGGTTCTCTATACCACTACTCTAGTGGTCCTAGTCTGGATGACCCAAAGCCAACATCGAGCATAATATTAGGAAGATTCCCATCAGAGGGCATCATATTCTACAACTACAGTAGAGCGTGCCACCCCCAGCTCATTATACTAGGTCCCTATGATTAAAACCATGGATTCACCTATGTCTGATCAGAATTGAGACCTCATCCATCTTACAAGTAGGCTGGATTGAATCTTTCATCTTCTGTCATGATCATCAGTTATTGCAGTCCTACCCATGATGATGAGATATAGTATAGATTTCCTCACCATACCATTATAAGCTAGAGTGAAGGTCCTACCTGATCTCACATTCAGCATGGAGGTCCTCCCCATGTTACCAACATTAGTCCAAGTGGAGTTACTCCCAATATTATTGACATCTAACATGGAATTCTTTTACATGCCAATGATTCCAGTTATAGAGGTCCTCCCTATGTATCAGATCATCAACGCAAAGGTCCTCCTCGTGATATTTTTAGCTTAAGAAGAGGTTATCCTCATAGAAGCATCGACCAGAGAAAAGGTCCTCCTCACCCCATCACCCATCAGCATGGAGGTCATCCCTATGTTCCCATAAGCTCAAGGAGAGGTCCTCCCTACTCCAGTATTCATCAAGTGGAGGCCCTCCCCACTACATCAAATGTTAATACGAAGGTCATCCCTATGTCCAGTTCAATCAGTATGAATGTCCTCCTTGTTCTACCACTAAAAATCGACATAGAGGCCCTCCCCATATTCTAAATAGCTCTAACAGAGGTCCTCTCTACTCCAGTATTCCCAACTGCGATGGTCCTTCCTGCTCCATCACTCCCAACCACTAAGGTCCTCCCCATCCATCCAGTAACAAACATGGAGGTCCTCCCCATTTTTTATTTGATATATTCCCAAGTGCTCCTCACACCTCATCACACCAAAGAGGAGGTTCTCCCTGCTCCAACAATAAAAGATACTGAGGTCTTCTCCATGTCCCATCTAGCTCAAGCAGAGGACCACCCCACTCCAGCACTAATCCACATGGAGGTCATCCACATACTGAAGAATTACCTTTCCCTGATGTTCCATCCTAGGGTAGAAGGGAGAACCAATGCCACCAAAGGAAGAACTCTGAGAAGTTCTAGATTTTTTCCATCCAGTCCATTTCTCAGATTTAGAAGTGGAGTGTGACTCAATGATGGATCCTTCACCCTGATCCTCTATATCAAGGTCTGGGGTAGGAACCCGACGTGTGAGTTTTTTCATCCCAATAGGTGAAATGTACCAGATACCCAAATTCCTCTATAGGTACATGAAGGAGGAAGAATATTTTCCTCCCTTCCAAAGTCTTGTCGTTCATCCCTCTATATCATCACTAGTTTCGTTCTTTACCTCTACATGATATTACAAAGAGTTACTTTGGGGCGTAATAGGCGGATATCACCTGCCAGAATCACCATCGATAACTGATTCCTTCATGCATAAAGTAGTGTTAAGTATTCCATCTTATAGGGGTGTGATGATACTATTGGAACCACCCCTGAGAGAAGACGTGGGAGTGGTGTCCAGTCAGCTCACATAACATTTTCTCCATCAGTCAATCCATCACTATAGTGGTTTATATCAATGTCATTTCTAGTTCCTTAGTCTACCCTGATCAAAGAATGGGGTAACCAAGAGACGAACCTAGCTTCTAAACATAGAATCTTGTGGGACACTCTTGCAGTAGATTAGTTGTCTGAGATGTTCTGACCAATTACTACTACCAACTTCAATATAACATTGGTTCTCACCTAGGATGAGGTCATGTGCTTCCACCAGACCATCTGGGTGAGATATTTCAACCTTCTCAACCATTAGATGAAATCTCCTAAGAGTTGATAGAACTTTGATGAAATTGACCATCAGTGCCGCATGGTTGATCTAGAAGTGCTTCCTATGGATCAACATCCCTCATCACCCAGCTATCATCGGACCCTTCAATAATGATGTGTTTAGAGATTCAGTGTGCTCCACAGAATTATTGAGGAGGTTTCCCCACACGTCCATATCCATGGATTGGGGTAGTATACTAATCTTCAATTTAGTTCTATCTTGCAGTTGCCGAAACTTTCCATTGACATTGAGGATATGCCTCTAGGAACCATTTCAGTGAATATGTTTGTCCCTGAGATACACCGGGAAGTGGGAGTTGATGTCGGGTCTAATGGAGAGAACCTACCTTCAAAGGAATCACAACATCTGATGGCCCCCCTGGGTGTTGTCACTCATAAAAAAATGAAAATACTTGTACTTACACTACCCTCAAAGTTGTTTCCTATCAGTAAAAACATTAATAAAGGAAAGGAGCAGACTAGGACCTTTAATCCCTCTAACCTATCTAGTTCAACACAGAAGATGTAGGTTGACCCTACTATAAATACTTTGCTCAAGAAGTTTTTCAAACAGAAAAAGATCATTTACGAGATTCTTATTGAGAATTTTACATAACAATATCTGGACTATGGTGATCCTCGATACGATCCTGTCCCTCCTCCACTAGGGAAGCTAGGGAATCCACATGTCCTTCTCGGTGAGTTACCTCTTATTGATCTAGAAAATACTATGCATTATGACAGGGTATAGTCCAAATAATATGACAAGAAATCGTAGTACTTATCACCAAATCTTCCTGATCTGCATGAGAATCATCCCCGATACCTAGCTCAGGTTGTTCCTCCAATGGCTCCATGGGTCATTCGACCACCCACTCCATTAGCCAATCCACGACCCGCTAAGACTTCCTATCATGTTGAAGATCCTACCTATGCACTGGAAATCAAAAATCCTTTCCAGGATAGGAATCCTCAATAGGAAAGGAATCCCCACCAGGACAATCTTATGGATGATCTCATTTCCCACCTTGAGGCCCTTGAGATGTAACAGGTGGTGATCCCACCTGATGGAAAGCCGTATTAGGAATGGGTGGATGACATGTTGGTACCCCTAGATTTTAGGAACCCAACCTTTCCACCCTTCAATAGGATGGGAGACCCACTGTTACATCTAGACCACTTTATTTCAAGGTGTGGACCCATACTGGGAACTCCAGCACATCAGAAATCCACCAAGCTTAGATGTTTTGTACAAAAATTGGAAGGGTTTGTGTTCATCTAGTACAACTAGTTAACCTTCATGTACATTGCTAGTTGGGAAGACCTTCACATATAGTTTCTTTATCAATTACTCCCCACTAAATGTAATATAAGTATTTACAACCTATTTAAGTGTAAATAATATCCAGATGAACAAGTCGTAGGATTTGTCACCAGGTGGAGGGCCTCACATATTCACTTGACATGCCACTGACTCAGGAACAACTGATTATGATGTGTGTGGGGAATGTAAAGAATAAATTAGTTCCCTACCTCATCACCAAGAATCTACCAAGTGTATTTCAGGATTTCTTTAATAAGGATCAGTTCCTAGAGGAAGCTTTGTATCAATATAAACAAACATGACCATTTCCTTATATACCTCTTATAATAAGAGATGTCAAATTCGAGACTACTACGGTCTCATAGATAGAGGAATCCAGGTTTCTAGAATTTTCACCAGTAGAGGCTCCTCCATAGCCACACTGAGGACAATAACCTTAGGTCTAGCCTGAGGTTTAGTATTTCCCACCACAAAATTGGAAGGCACCACCCCATTAAGCACCGCCACATAGGAGAGATAATCAGGCCCTAGACCTCTGTCAGGCTCCAGCCCCTCATCAGGGCCCGAATCATAGAGTTTCTTTCGCTAAAAGGAGAAAACAAACATACTCATTCAATTAGGATTAATTCCCTTGTTATTTTTTAAGTTCCTTGGATTAGAGAATTATAAAACCGTGATAATGCATAATCTCTAATAAGGATGATCTCATTGATCACCCCAACTACTACTCCTATCATCGGTTCCTAGGACATGCTATCAAGTGGTTCTATATATTTAAGGACTAGATTTAGGATTAGGTTGATAATAACATATTCAAGTTGGGTCCTACCCTGGAATAGGTAGCATGTATTTTTTTTAAAGTATAATAGTGATAACGAAGATGAGTGGCACTAGGTATCCAATCGCGAGTCTCAGATGTATGATGTTTGGCTTGCTCACATGGCAGTTTCTCATGATCATGGTATCATCCATGATAATTTTAATTGGCATGAGCCTCCTAAAACTATTGTGTATCCTCCAAATCCCACTTTCGTATCCACATATCAACATTATACTTCTCAGAAGAGTTGGTGCTGATGCTTTAAGGGAAAGAAAAGCCCCTCACCAGTGTCAAACCCGTCTCAAAAGCTCGGTGATTTCATGAATCCAGAAATGGGAATCGCACCCTGAATCCAACCATTATTTTAAGTTTCATTAGATGATGAGTAGGAGTATTCCACCATGAATATCATTGAGCTAGTGGACCCCTACATGGTTCCCAATGATGTATATTATCAATCCAATCCTCCTAATGTTCCTAGTTGATGAGGATGTGGATATATAAATCATCAGAATGCTTAGGAAAATGATTATAGTCAATCCAAGAACACTACCAAGACCATAAAATAGGCTCAGTGCGATGATCATCATGTGAAGTCCTCATAACCCATCTTGTCAGATTCATTACCTCCACTGTTCTTGCTACTCAACCAGGCAGAATCACAGTTATCACATCATGATCAGCTGCACTCCAATACAGCTAGACCTCAGTATTATGATAGTAAAATGATATAAATTTTGCGTGGTTCATATAGTGAGAAATGGGATATTCCTAGCACCATCTAGAATCTGCTGATTTGACCAGTGACATCCGTTATGCCTCTGACTACCAGAAATGTGTGCCTAGAATGGAAGTATGAAATTCTTAAGCACCTTTCCAATATTATAAAAAATATCTTGATCCTCAAGGACATCCCACTATTAGAAGATATGTGTGAAGTCCTCACATAGGCCTTGAGAATCCTCCTCTAGTTTCAAATGGAGGTAGTGGCTTCTGAGGGATTCCATGTTGAGGAATTCAAACAAATAGAATGCAAAGACATCATCTCATTCACAGGAGAAGATAAAGGTTCTCCCATACAGGGGAAAATTCACCCTCTTTACATTACAAGCCAAATCAATGATGTGTAATTCAACCATTGTATTGTTGACATAGGTTTTGGGATCAATCTCATCCTGACCCAAACACTCCACAAGCTAGGACTGACCGAAGAAGATCTGAGTCCCTCTAACCTAAAGATTCAGGGTTATGACAGAACCGAGCAGAGGACATGTGGAGGAATCCACACGAAGACCCAGTTCAGTGCCATAGTTTTAAGAAATTAATTTATGGTGGTCTCATAGGATACCACCTACAATGCACTGATGGGTAGACCCTAGCTTCATCTGCATACAGTAGTTACATCCTCATATCACCAATGCCTTAAGTACTCCCTTAACGGTCGAGTGAGAGTGATCCAAGGTGACACATCTCCTTTTGATTCTTATGAAGCCCACTATTTGGATTCCAGATATTAGAATATTAAGGAAAAATGGGTTTAGACTAATGAGGTTGATCACACTACTACTATAGCTGATCCCTGGATGGGATCGAATGATGCTTTCATCCTCTCAATTCACCAATTGGAGGCTACAACACTAGAATTGGGGCATTGGTTTGTTTTCTCTAAGATGAGGGGAAGAAACATTCCTAGGCACAAAGAATTCTAGAATATTACCTCATAATCCTATATAGGATAGGATAGAGTGATGCCATAGGCTTTTAATCTTATTAAATATTGGTATGTTCATGCCATGGTTACAACAATACAACATACCTACTTGTTTCGCTGGGTCCAGCTAAGTCGATACAGACCAACCTACCACCAATGCTTTGACATCATCAAGTGTGGACCCCTTAGACGAATATATGCAAACACATCCATTGTTAAATAAGAATAATTACCTCCTACCAATGATTACCTGGCCTCAGATGATGAAGAGGATTTGGAAGATACTCCTCCCAATTTTTAAGAGGGAATATCCTCCACTATCTATGAGTTTGTACCAGTGAATCTTGGAATTGAGACATATATGAGGCTGACACTGATCAACACAACTATGCCTACATAGTAATAATAGTAGTATGTGTACTTCTTGAAGAAACATCATGACATGTTTTCCAGAAGTTATGATATGATGTTAGGGTTAGAACCTCATGTCACCATCCACTATCTTGGTTTCCCTCTAAGTCATCACTAGTACGAATATCCTCCTAGGAAGATGTACCCTTCCCATGGTGCGGTGTTTGAGGCTAAAGTTGATAATATTATTAAATCCAACTTCCTCAAGGAAGTCCAATACCACAAATGGTTAGCCAAAATCATTTACGTTAGGAAGAAGAATGTGAAGATCAAAGTCTGTATCGATTTTTGAGACCTCAGCCACTATTGCCTGAAGAATGATTTTCCTTTCCAGTGACATAGTTGTTTATTGATGCTACTGTTGAATTATAGGCTCTCTCCTTCATGGATAGGTATTCTGGGTATAATTAGATCTAGATGGCCCCTAAAGAGGAGGATTCCACCACCTTTAGGGTTCTATATGGTACCTTCTTTTATCAGGTAATTCCCTTCTATTTTAAGAATGAAGTATCCACCTATCAGTGTTCTATTCACCACATATCCAAACCAATCCTCAGGGTGATAGTGTAATGATAAATTTATGATTTGGTGGTTAAATTCCTCCAGCATTAGGGCCATCTCAAAGATCTTGAGAAAGTTTAATATTCCTCCACTCTTTCCATCTAAAGATAAACCCCTTGAAATGTGATTTTAGGGCGACCTTTGGAAAGTTACTTGTTTTTTTGTTAGATATAGAGGCATATATATCAACCTAGAGTAGATCAGAACAATCAGTTAGATGCCTCCTCTGAGAGACCTTCATGAGCTCTGAGGCTTTCAAGGTCACTTATCCTATATACACCAATTCATTTTAAATCTGGATGAAAAGTGTAAGGAATTTTCTAGACTAATGAATAAAGGTGATATCTATCAATAGAATGAAGAGTGCTAGAATTATTTTGAGGATATAAAGTGGTATATGATATAACCTCTGGTTCTAATTCCACATGTCTCCAGAAGGCTGTTGATCCTTTATGTGACCACCCTAGAGTGATCCCTCAATGCCCTTCTCACCTAGAAGAACAATGAAGGGACATATAAATTTTTTTATTGTCTCAGTCACATGATGCTTGACACTGAGACCAAATATTCTCCTATCAAGAAGAGATGCCTCACTCTAGTTTTTGCAGTATAGAGGTTGTGACATTATTTACAACATCATGAGATACAGCTGGTGTACTACATGGATCTTATAAAGTATATTCTGATCCTCTATATGTTGATAGACCATATATCTTGGTTGGAAGTGATCCTTTATAAGTCCGACACTAGGTTCGTTCCACATAAGGTCATCAAGGGTCAGGTGTAGGTAGACTTTTTGGCTGCCCATCCAGCCCCCACAGAGCAGTCTTTGGATCTTTATTATCACGATGAATCCATTATATTAGTGGATTAATCTATAATATGATGGAATATGAACCTCTACGATGCCTTCTAGAGTCCCACTGGAATAATCATTAATGTTCCTCGACTCGATAGAGTAGTCCTAGAAATTTTCTTCATCACACCAACACATACTGTCCTTCCCTATTCATCCTTGCTATCAGAAGGATGCACCAACAATGAGACAGAGTATCTAGCTCTCATCACTAGTCTTGAGTTGTATATTGATATTGATTTTCCCCACCTTCATGTGAAGGGATACTCTGATCTATTTATCAAGAAGATTAATGGTGATTAAATCATTAGGAAGCCTGAGCTCGTGCCATTGTTTAAGCATTACTGATAGCTTATGGCCCAGTTCCCTTCTATACCTAAGGTGAGTCATGTTCCCTGGTCAAAGAATATTCGAGATGATGCCTTGGTCGGTCTAGTTGCTTCTCTCACAGAGCCTGACTAGGAAGATCTATTCATTCATGTGGCATATCTAAAGGTCATCACCCCTATCAGTTTAGATGACATCGACAAGCAGCAGCTAAAACACCGCACCACCGATTCTTCCACATCAGGTCCTATAGACCCCCTACAACTTAAGAAACATTTTATTAGACCATTACTTTAATTTAGTATCTCTATCATAAAAATATCTTATCAGACATAACTGAACATAATAAAATTTATCACTGTGTAGTTCAATTCACCCTCCAGAGCTGTACCAACCTAAAGAAGACTCTCTATAAATGTTAGTTTGATGGAATGATAATATTATACATTCAAGAAGATGATATTACCTAGGTTATACAAGAAGTTCATACTAGGTCTTATGGTGCTCACTTAGACAGGGATGAAGCTCTCCCACCATATTCGAAGGTTGGGATACTTTTGGCCCACCATGGACCATGATTGTACGAGTTTTCCAAGAGGTTCTATACATGTTAGATACATGCCAAATTTTTTACAATGAACACTAGAAACCCTCCATATTACCAATTAATCTTGTCCCTTCATGGTATGGGTACTTGATGTCATGAGACTATACCCACTAGCAACATCCCAATAGTGAAGATTTATTCTGACTATGAAAATTTTATTTTCCAAGTGGAAAGTAACTATTCCTCTCAAGGAAGTCAAGGCCAATTCTATTATTAAATTCGTGATCTCAAACATAATCCATCAATTTGGAGTCCCTCATGCTGTTCTCACTGATAATGTCACCAAATTTCAAGCATTTGAGTTGAAGAAATTGTATGCCAAGTATAGTATTTGGTCCAACCATACACCTGACTACCATGCATAGGAAAATGGTAAGATTGAGGCATTCAAAAAGACCCTCTCTAACAATTTTTAGAAGATGGTAGGTAAGAATAAGAAAATTTGTTCATAAAAGCTCCCCAATGCCCTTTGGGATTATTGGATGATGAATCATAATTCCACCCAGGTGACTCCATATTTCCTAGTATATGGAAGAGAGGCATTCCTACCCATTGATATTCAGTTTCCATCACTCCGTAAAACTTTCTATGATCATCACATGTTAGAAAGTGTAGTATAAGTACTTCTAGACAAATTGGAAGCTCCCAGGGAGAATAGGCTTCAGGAATTTCATAATCTAGAGAGGAACTAAAACAAGATATATTGAGATTTCAATAAGAGAGTTCTCCTTTGCTCTTCCTTTTAAGGTGAAACAATCTTGGCTCTTTGATCATCGATGATTCATAGTAGGAAACCACTAAAGTTGTAACCTAGATAGGAAGGAACTTACATCATTCCAAAAGTCTATCCCAATGGTGCATGATCTTTGGTAACTATGGATTGTGAGATAGTTAATCATCCCACCAATTCAAAGTTCCTTAAATAATAATTTGCATGAGAATGATCTCTATCATCCTACACAATGTTAAACTATTATGTCCTACAAGATGTTAAACTACAAAAAAATTCCCAATCATCCTTCATGATGATAAACTGCACAATACTCCCATTGTTCTGAGCTCTATGGTCTTAAAGTAAGATCTCTATCATCCTACACGATGTTAAACTATTGTGTACTAGATGAAAGACATTAAAATTCACAACATTTATGGTTCTTTATGCATGAACTTAAAATTAAAGTTCCCATTTGTCCTATGTGATGCAAAACTACTCCTTACTACATGACATTAAACTATGAACCATCATCTTCCTTATCACATGAAATTAAACTGAATAAATCTTCAAGAACTACATATGTATTGATTCCAATCCTTATGTGACATGTAGGAATGCCTAGACATTTCTTCTTTGGGCCCAACTATAATTTTATCCTTTTGGCCACATGGCCTGAGTCATCTCTTGGGAGTATGTGGTATAGTGTGGACTTTCATAGTCCTCATTCACATTAGGTTATTCTTCCACACCATACACATCCCCTTTGGGATACCTCTCTACCCTACACCCTAGTAACATGATAATAAACTACGTTACACCAGCATCCTTACCACATGATGTTAAACTACATGGAACTAAACAACTATATATGACTTGATTCCCATCCTTATGGGATACGTAGCGATGCCCATACACTTTGTATTTGCGCCCAACCCCAAACTATCCCAAATATTTTTCTTCATCCCCCATTATGTTAAACTATGTGTGAGTTAATCTTAAGAATGTATGGTGTGGTTTGGATCTCTTTAGTCCTCATTCACATCAGGTCACTTTATGGAACTACACTACACATTTTTGTTTTGGAAGTATCATCCCATCTTCTAAACTGTATGAACTTAAACTAATATCCTCACCATCCTTGTTTCACAATTATAAAATTCATAATATCCCCTTTCCTTATCATACGATGTTAACATATTTATTCTATGTCCTGGAGGTATGATGATAAACTAAAAAATGCTACAACATCATCACCTAAGAAAACACTTCCCCTTGAAACTTTCCATCTTCCATGACTCCCCTCTAGAACTATATATGGATTGATTCCCATCCCCATGGGATATGTAGTGATGCCCAAATGTTTTGTGCCCAATCCCAACCATAAAGTCACAAACTCAACCCCTTTGTCCCTTTGGTCTAGATATCATCTGGGAATTTGTGTTGTGGTGTGTATCACTTTGATCCTCTATCAAGTCAGATTTCCTCATAGTGACACACTTCACATCACTACTTTTATTGGTCCAAACTCTATGACCTTAAACTAATATTTTCAGGGTCCTAGTCAAATGCAAATAATCTAAATAACAACCATGATATTCTCATTTGAGAGAACATTTCCCCCTTTGGTGGCACTATCCATCTACCATGCCATCTTCTAAAACTACATGTGGCTTGATTCCCATCATTGTGGGATATGTAGAGATTCTTGAACATATTTTCCCCAATCCTAGCCACAGAATCATGAACCCTTTCACCCTTTCTTGTTCTGGGTTACCTTCTCAAGAATGTGTGGTGTGGTATGGATCTCTTTGATCCTCATTCAAGTTGGATTATTTGCTACACTACACACCTCTCCCTTTGGATTCATATGTCCTAGTCACATGATGATAAACTGTGTGACATTTTTGTCCTTACCACATGATGTTAAACTACATGGATACGTCCCATGTGCATGATGTTAAATTTCAAACCCATGGTCCACACTCTGTGACTTTAAAATGAGAGCTTATACTATGAGAAATATGACCCTTAAATTGTTTGAAATACCCCATCTAGGAACCTGATCGTTGGAGGAAGATCTGATCCTACCTGTAGATGTTCCACATTGATATGATTGAATGTGAAGTGGCATGAGACCTAGAGTGTTGGATTCCACATGAACATTACCCCAATATATTTCCATGCTTCATGTGTCCCTTTATCTGGTTCCCCATCCTCTTCTATATCTGAAGGAACTGCCCTAATGGCTTGTCTATGCTGCATCATCTCACCTACCATTTTGGACGAACTCCCCGAAAGACTTTGGATTGCATTTTGAGTTAGGTCATATTCCTTGAACATGGTCAGCAGTCAAAACTAATTTCTCTATCCCCATTCCTGGAAATACAATATGGGTTCTATGTCTTAAATAAGGTTAACAAAAATATTCCATTGTCGCGCCACTCCCACTGTGTTCTAGATATCAGATGCAGTGATTCACATTTTCCACCTTCCTATGTTCTGGTGGATCCCCAACAACCCGGGTGTTGCCCCTCAATGAAGCCAAACACATTGAGTGGGAATGTTAGTGTGGTTAGACCTTCCCTCCCAGCATTTCCATTCCATCATTGTGTGCTCCCATATGATGGGGAAAGCCAAACATGACTCATTTTTCCCACACCATTCATGGATCATGTGGTATTAAGAGTCTTGTTAGAGTTTGTACCCATATAGAATGGCCGCATGACCCTATGGTCCAAAATCTACGACCTTAAACTAGGATCCATATGGTCTAAACTCTATGAACTTAAAATAAGAGACTCTTTATGGTTTTATAGAAGGTGTGTGGTGTGGTGTGGACCTATTTTATCCTCATTCACATTGGGTTTCCAATAGCCATGCCATGCACATCCCTTTTGAAATAACTCCTTCATCATCTTTACCGCATGACGTTAAAATGCATGGGATGGTCCTGTCGTATGACCTTAATCGGTGGAATCATCATCCTTACCACATGATGTTAAAATTCATGGAATTATAGAACTATGCACAACTTGATTCCCATCTTTATGAGATATGTAGTGATGCCCAGTCATTTTGTCTTTGGGCCTAGCTAAAAATTCCTTCAAATAATTAACCCCTTGTCCTTGATCATAGTCCAATATCTAGACCTTAAACTATATGCAGTTCATCTTAAGGCATGTATGTGGTATGTGGGCCCCCTTATCTTTAATTCATGTTTGTTTTTACATCTTTTATTCCACATGTGTACCCTTGGGATGATCATTATTCTTTCTAGTTCAAGTAACATGACTTTAAACTATATGCAAGATTCCTCTGGGATTTGTAGTGTGGTGATGGGCCTCCTTGGCCTCATTCATGTGAAGTTTTTCATAATACCACACTAAAATTCCACTTGATCTACCCTTTGTGGTCCAAAATCTATGACCCTAAACTAAGAGCCGATGTCCTCTACATGACATTAAACTACGATCTTACCCTGGACCAGTTCAGGATGCCCCATAATAATTATGAGATGTTTCATTTTCCTCATCATAGAGGACTACCTCCACTAATGTTGGTATCCAACTACATGATCTTTAAGAACTACGTATGGCTTGATTCCCACCCTTATGAGATACGTAGTGGCACCTGAACATTTTGCCTCTGGCCCATCCATAGGTTCATTAGGATTTTTGGGGCCCTTAACCCTATTATGGTCCTAAATATATGTCCTTAAACTAGGATCCTCACAGGGGTATGTGGTGTGGCAGTGGGTCTCCTTATCCTTCATTCATGTCAGGGTTTTCCCCCATCGCATCACATATGCCTCCTTCCGGTATATTCCTTGGTATTTTAATGGTGTGTAATCCTCCTTTGTCTTATTCATGTTGGGTTAATCTCCTCCATGCCATGAAAAATTTATAGGAATAGGCATCATAGTCCATATAACATGAATTTAAAATATTGGCTAGGGTTCATAAAATATGACCTTAAACTATGTGCAACATCCTAGTCACATGATGTTAAACTGTGAGAAACATCCTTATCAAATGATGTTAAACAATACTAAGAATTTTCCTCACCGTACACTATTAAAATATGTTACCACCATCCTCAAATTCATGATGTGAAAATGAAAAGTATCCTAGGCCCTCACCTAAGAGGTTCTCTCCCATAGTGTTGGTCATCTACTACATTGTTTATATATTCATCTATCACTTTGCCTCCGAGATGATGCTCCCCTAAAAGATTGGTTTGATATTTTTTCATCCTAATGCGACTACACTGGTGTACTCTCAGTCATGGTGGAATAATAAAATAATCTCCCTAGAAGATATAAGATGAAATTTTGGGATATCTCCCTTGTTTCAGATATGGAAAACGATCGGCCCTCATTTGTCTATCCCCATTTCAGGCTGATGTTACAAATATTGTGTCTCGAATATGGTCAATAGTTATCTCATACTACCATGAAGTCCTCCCAATGTTCCAAATTTTGGGCTTTGTGATTCACACTTCCCATTTCCCATTTATTTGGATTAATTATGATGCCCCTGGTGTTATCCTGCTCGTGCACTTGATCATGTTGGGAAAGGTAAGCTGGCTATTACAAGAACCCTATTCTCCAGTCACATCCTCTCTCAACCCGAACACTCTGGGTGGTCAGTTAATAATAGAATACCCCAAGTATTTTATGATTAGCTAGCACTCTCATACAAGGTGAATGATTATGTTCTCATTCCTTTTTTCTAACATTGGGAATGGTCTACATGAGCTTAGGAAATTATCATTAGTTTATTCATAAATATGATTGAGTTGAAACAATTAAGGCAAAAAATAAATATGTCTATACACATAGTTCATAATAAATAAAAAAGAAAACAAACAAGCAAGAAAATATGTTTCAGGAGTTTGGAAAAACATGGCCCCTATGGATTATCCCCATAATGGAGCACTTCCACTTAGCTGCCCTTTGACGTGTGGCTTCCAGGATCCATTGTCTTCTTCTGAGCTCCCTTTCTTCTATATTTTTATCAGTATGGGGCTCATCATCCCTGATCATTTCCCAACCATTTTTAGTTTGGAGGTCATCCACTTGACCACTTACCTTCCACAACTTCTTTTTAGCCTCTTCCAGCTAGACCTTCAATCATATGACAAGTTCTGATTGATCATGGATAAAGGAGTAACACTCATTTATCTTCTTTTCTAGATGATGGATCTACTGTTCTACCTCATGGAGATTCCATATGTTTTCAGATTTTTATTGGCACCAGGTAGCGTCCAAATGAAAACTTCTTTCCTGTATATTCTCAGAAAGGTAGTCCCAGATGAGCATGTGTAGACCTTGTGCATCCTCCCCTTTAGCGTACAGGTCACACAACCAATGGAGACATGATCTCATTCAGATTATCTGATTTTATTTTGGAGTTTCATTGATGAATCGTTTTATTAACTTACATGATTAGTGTTGGGTAGACCAACTATCCTCAACTGCATTAGAATTAAACTCTTCCAACTTTGTCAGATCTATAGGTTCATACTCTAGAAATGTGTCCAAGAGTTCAGTAGTAGGATTATCCTCTAGAATCATGTCCAATGATTCAGGATCCATATCATTAAGTTTATCTCCATTACATGATCCCACCTTAATAATATCATCCATATCAAACCCACTAGTAGCATCACCAGTGTCCATGATTGAACGATCACCAGAGGTCTTGGCATAGTCAGCTTAGACAACTGTATCCACATGAAATAGTACCCCCTTATGAAAGGGGACCTGGGTCCTCTAGCCATTCTCACCATCAGGGCACTTGTTACTCTGAGGACTATTAAAACGAGGGTCGTATCATTCAATATGCTTGAGCAAACAACAAGTATGACTCTTTGATGTAGGAAACTTATAGTGTTCAAGAGATGATTGATCATGCTCTCTCCTTAGGATTATCATCACTAGGATACTGATACGTGGCCCCCTGTATATGATTATGGGTTCCAAAGGTTCCATAAAGTCTACCTTGGCCTCCCAGGCACTGCTGGACCCTGAAACCACTATTTCTTCAGATGTGAGTCCTAGTACTTAGTTATCTATGCCCAATTCCATGAGTCCATCCCTATGAGAAGGGTTATCTTATGAAAGTTTCTCCTATAAAGAACATATTTCAGTCAAGGAACCTAGATAAACGTGAGGGAGATAATAGCACCAGGGAATGAGTTAGAGATTACTTCAAGAGATTCTGAAAATCCTCCCAAATAAGTTTCCACTAAGTCCTACCTCACCTTCCCCTAAAGGGATCCCACTATCATCATCTTCCCCCCAGTACCCATTCAATTCATCCGGTAGGGGAAATCACACTGCCAACTTAGCAATTGATAGTTGTAGGGGAGATGTTAGATCTAGTGAAACTTTCACTTGATCCATCATTAAATGAGGAGTTCCTCAAGAGTGAACTATGTTCTCTAGTTCATCCACATACCATTCTCCATCAACCTAGGATTACAGAAATCTATCTTTTTTCTGACCAATTCCCAAAATATCCATCCTAAACTTATTGAGGTGATCCCACATTTTATAAGGATTGAGAAATTTCTTGTTAACTTCCAATGTATACCAAGACTTAGGGTAGATGGAATCCTTAGGTATATCCACACAACACAACTAATTCCTGGTATTTTGGGTAGGTATTCTTTGGAACCCTCTAGATGGTTCTCCTTCATCTTGAGTCTTCTCGATGGGAACCACTGGCCTGCTATAGCTTATCTTATTCGACTTTTGGTCAGTGCAGGCCTTGGAACTATTGAATCTACTATTTTAGCTCTGCCACACTGATGTGAATCATCCCTACTACCATAAATCACTCTCATAATGGTTCAAACTCAACTACAAGGCATAGGGGCCACTCTATCTCCAGTTCATATGGTCTGTTTTTTCAGGGTTTCTCCCAGGTAGGCCTCCTTCCAACTCTTTGCATACTCCTCAACTATCATTTAGGTGGTAGTGGAAAGATGTAGCTCATTATTCATCCTCACACATTCCCACATGAACATGATCCAAAGACGAATCATCACACATGGGTGATCTTCATGATGTACCCCAGGTACACCTATGGGGTCAGTCCCTGTAACCATATGAACTACCCTATGAACCGATGTGGGGTGTACACTTCAAAGATTGGATTTAAATCCACCCACACCACCAACACTGCACCTTGAAAGGCCATGAGATTTGACCAATTAACTTCAATTCACCCACTATCACCAGTGAAAACTCCCATTTAAAAAAGAAAGGGTTGAAAGTTGAACTTTCCTACCATCTAGATATTTTTCAGCACCATCATCAAGTTTAGCTTGAATGGGAAGCTTCCTAAAACATTCATAATTTATAGTAGAAAGTTTTTACTAGGAGGGGAATGGGATTTAGGTATTCACATCCCACCATGTGTGATTCCACCCAACTATACAAGAAGTGAAGTGGTCTGTATATGTGTAATGGATTCTTTCCCTCGCTGATATACCAAATCACCTTATACAAATTTTCTAGCACTGGAACTCTAAGGTTTATGTCATGCCCCATTTCTTGAATTAACTCCATGATGAATGTGCTCGAACACCCAACCATGTGTGTATATCTCACTGGAAACGTCCACCAAAAAATAAGCACCTATATGAACCCAACCAACTTGACTACCAGTTGATGCTCAGTGTTGATGTTTTACCCCTACAACTTCCATTGGATATCCTCTAGGAATCACCAATAAGAACCTTATTTACCTAATTGAACCCTTAAAGGGAAGGTATGGGTCCTTATGGGTAGTTTCATGGGCACCTTCTATCCCTAAGGAGGTCTATCCATAGTAATGTTTAGAAAATGAACAATCCACTACTTAAAGTGAACGTCCCTTTTCATCTGCTTGCCATTATCTATGTCTTACACTATATCTAGTAGAATCTTTTCCAGAAATGGAATCTTATCTAGATCCTACCATTTATTCTCCACAAGGATGAATTAATCAAAAATTTCTCCCAGAATGGGAATCCCATAAATATGGCGGAGGTCCCAAAGAATGATGTTGACCTCCCTATGAGGAAGATAGAAAGTGTAGGTCCTTGATGACCATCTACTTAGAAGCTCAGGCATGACATCCCTCAGTTGGTAAATGTGGAATTGGGAAGCCCATGATGCTTCATACATGCCTAATCACCTCATATCTGCTCCAAATTCTACACATGATGCACATACCCAGTAGTCCTAAGCCTATTCCTCTATAAAGTTTACATCCTGGAACAAGTCCCAATCATTAGTCTATCCTTTTTTTTCAGATTCCCTAACCCAACCTTGAGAATTTTATGATACTATGGTAGAGATATATTTGGATGAAATGATTTCCCATTGATGTTGTTAAGATGGTTGTAAAGGTAGTCTATAACAATAGAATAATGATCCCTCCAGGTACGACCATCAGTAGCCTTGAACCACTAGTAATAACCTGTCATGCCTCTGAACTAGTAAGTTGGTTCATCCCTACTTTCCTCTAGGATGAATACATCCTCCTTCAGACCAAATCCATACAAAGGTAGTCTCTTTCAAAGAGGATATTATTTCTGCACTTCTTTCAGTAGATCCAGTAGTGACTCGTGATTAGATTGGATCCAAACATACTCCCTAATTAGGATATTGTTCATCAGATCTTCTCTTCAAGCATCATCTACAAGGACCTCTCGAGTGGCTTCTTGGGGGGCCATCAGTTTTGAGACTTTTTTGATTTTATTGAGTCTATTAATGCAGATCATTTTTGAATATTGATCAAATATTTCTAGATCGTAGAGCCACAGTGGCCTCTATGTGTATTATGAAGAAGTGGAGGATTGCAGTTCCTCGGTTTTCCAAGAAACGTTCATAGAGCAATGGTCCAATGAACTAGGTTCGTGAAGATGTGTTTGTGGGTCAGATATCTTAATGAAAAGAGATCCCATGAACAATAATTCGTGGAGATCTAGTATAGATAATTCCCCACTCACTCCCTATTTATATGCAATGACCAAATTATCTTCGCAGTGTCCCTCATTCAGTGCACATTGCACACCTTTCATCACGGGATAGCTTCACGACCTCCTAGTTTTTGGAGACTCCCTCAGAATTGGACCCTTATTTTCCTATCATCCCCCATTATAAGGGGGGAATTTATTGGTACTGGAATAAATTCCCTGAGATAATTTGAAGAAGGCTGAAGCTGGTTGATATTAAATCCAATATCAAATAGACCAAATATCAATAAAGGATTATTCCTCGCAAAGCACATTCATACAACCTCTGGTCCTCGTGAACTTGCATAGAATTTAAGGAAGGATTCATGAATGTGATGATTCCCATGACCTACAAAAATGAATTTGACAGTAGGTTCTATGAGTTAGATGAACCCCACAACAACCACAAAAGAAGTTGTTAGTAGGCTCTGTGAGTCTGATGAGCTCCAAGACTTCCACAAAGGAAGTTGACGGTAGACTCTTCGAGTCCGACGAGACCTATGCCTCTTCAAAAAGATAAATTTTGATTCATAGTGAACCTATAATCATTATGAGACCCCTTTTCATATAAATAGTTGGATCACCCCCATAATAAGCACAATTACTATGACCTTTATCCTTAAAAGATACCTTTCCATGAATCCCCCAAGCACTGCAAACCTGAGAGAAAAATGAGTTCCCAATGTACTGGATCATCACAAAACCCCTTTCCTTTGTTCTAATTTACCTCTTCCCATGGTAGGGATTCCCTTTATTATGGCGTAAACCCTTTCAAAAAGAGGAAGGCCCTCTAGGGTACTTGAGGATATGTGAAGCATTAATCATTCACAAAGAACTCCTTTTACAACTCATGTATCTATGCCAAATCTGGGTCACCCTACTTCATGGAGCTCCTATATTCTTGAAGCTTCTAACCTCCATGAATCATATGAGCCCCATGAATTACCTCTAAGCAAGGCCCCCTACTTTGAGAGACCCTCTTATGTGAAGACCGCCAGGCTTGTATGCAGTGATTTCTTGGTCCCTCATGTGGCGTTCCTTGTTGCATTACTATACCTAATGCTTCTTCACATAGGTATGATAATATCCATTGCTTCTTCACATAACTACACTAACATGGAACCCACGAATGAAAAATCCTCCACCCCATTGTATCCTAACATTGTTGATGCCTTCCCTTCCCCATGTTTGGGTGAGAATCAGTTATTTAAGTCTAAGGGGTAAGGAGTAAGTCCTCCCCATCCAAGCAGTAGGACATTAAACTACCAAACACCATCATCCTCAGCACATGACATTAAACTATAGTCTCACCCTGTGCAATGCACATGGGGTGCCACACCTCAGTCATTCTTTATGGCCACTCGTCTCCATGGGAGTGAGATTTCCTTCACCCTCCTGGACAAGAATGATATCTTTATCACATGGAATGGGATCCTCTTTGGGAATCCCTCTTGGAGTAAGCCCTAA
The DNA here is from genome assembly GCA_963277665.1 of Viscum album. Taxonomy (NCBI): domain Eukaryota; kingdom Viridiplantae; phylum Streptophyta; class Magnoliopsida; order Santalales; family Viscaceae; genus Viscum; species Viscum album. The sequence goes on from OY728146.1 coordinate 534,284,319, forward strand.
TCTACATCTCCCTAGTCCACCTCAGTGCGTAAGCATCACATCAATTTTCATGGATTAAACTTTTGTGACATGATCATCAGGTATAATACTTACTCTTATTTCTTACATTGAGTATGACTCACATAGACTTAGATATTAATAGTGACAATGACTCCATACAGGCCGCCTCATCATGTAAGCCCCATGCCCTTCAATTAAATACTATGTGGGTTTTGATCCCTGTATTCTAAATATGGTATGTAGGAAGCCTCCCTGAGGTTCAATCCCAAGAAAAGGTAAACTTTTTTCCCTCTCATAGGGGTACACCAACCTAATACTCCCTCAGTGGGGTCCATATCAGCTTCCACTTGGGCGACCTTTGTATATAAGCCCCAAACACATGCCTCATATCCATTTGGGATGCAAGCCATGTGTAATACCCATTCCCCAATACATCCATCCAAACTTCATGAGTTTCGATTCCTATACTCTATATAGAATATGTAGGAAGCCTCCTCAAGGTTCAATAAACACTAATGGTAAAATATGGTGCTTCCTTTGAGGGATGTACCCTAATGATGTGACATTTTCCCTTTTTGGAACACATCCCCCAGATCCATCTCCCTGAGGTGTTATGATCCATACACCTAGGAAACTAGTCATGTGTAAGCCCTGATGCCATCCAGAACTACATAAAATTTTATCTCTGTCTTCTAAACATGGTAGGTAAGAAGCCTCCCCAAGGTTCAATCCCATCATCCACTCCCATATTAGTTATTCCCTTGAGTCACTATGTCTTGGGAGGATCATCCCTCATACCAAAGGTTACATTTCCTTTGGGTCCCCATCCATGTGCTCTATTCTCATAAGTCACCTCCTTATATGTCTCATCTCCCCATCCAAAACTACACAGCCTTTGATTCCTACCCACTAGGATATATATGAAGCCTCACTGAGGTTGAAGAACATCACTCTCCAAGCTCCATCTATTCCATTATCACTTCCTCCATATCCATCTTGATTCTTACCTGGGATGCCACATCTCGATGAGATCATTACATACACATCACCACTGCTTTTGGAAGCACCTAGGAAGCTAACCATGTATAAGCCCCACATAATCCATATTCACCCAACCAAGAGAAATCCTCTTATTAAGGGAAGCTAGAAATGTTTAAGCCCCATATCATCCCTTCAAACTATGTGGTTTTTGATCCCTATCTATTAAATGGGGTATATAGGAAGCCTCACTGAGGTTCAATCCCAGCCAATGGTAAACCTTGGTGTCCCCCTCAATGGGGACCACCTACCTAATCCACCCTCAGTGGTGTCCAGATCCGCCTTCACGATGTGACATATTACCTTTATAGGACACATCACTCGGGTTCATCATCAAAGTAATTCCCACCCATCCAATGGTAATCCTTGGTGCCTCCCTCCTAAGGACTCACCCCTTCATGGTGTGAAATCTTCCATTTATGGGATGAACCATCCCATGTCCTCTCTTATTGAGATTTCTGCTCCATCCATCTGATAAACTTTTCAGGTACTCCCTCCTAAGGATTTACCTATCCAATCTGCCTTCACAAGTGTTTTGGTCCACCCACTTCATCTTCTCTAAACATTAAACTCATGGCATACCCCATGTTAAACATGGGATACTTAGGAAAACCTTAGAATACATGATTATAGAATAAGATACCATGTGGCCGGTGTGGGATGCCTCGTGTTTCCATGTCCTTAAGAAGCCCTCTAATGGGGATGAATACAAGTGAATAATTCTCCAACATCCAAACATTCACTGATTCTGAACGCGACTACTTCCCTGACTGAAGGTTGATACCATGGATAGACTTAGAATTTCGAGAAAGAAGTAGCATAATTAACTAGCATCCAAAAATATATGACACTGGAAATGAGGTTCATGAACAACATATTAATCTATAAGGGAGACCCAGACTAGGTGAAAAATTCTGAGGAGAAATCCACAGAAGGTGGGACCGACATCCGATCATCCCATTTCGATCAAGGAGAAGAAATATCTATATAAGTGATGAATGATTCCCACCTTTGGAAAATAGGAATGTGGGGAAACAAATACACGTGTTTCAAATTGCGATGCTTGATGATGTAAACACCCTAGTTGAAAGCATCACAAACATTATAATTTTAAAAATAACCATGAAATATGGTTATGAAAAATGAACTACGTTACAATCATAGATATGGTTGGATTTATGTATGAATGAGTGAAACTTTTGTTTTTAAAAGAGTGAAAGGGAAATAAGGTAATTATAATTTTATATTTCTAGAATTATTAATATATTATATATATCATATTCTATATTTAATTACACTTATACAGACCATCCATGTGATGCAGTGTTGAAAAATGAATCACATCACTTCATGGAGGTGGTAATCCATACATACACATGACCAATGTTATAATTTTAAATGTATGGAAATATAATAAAACAGATGATATATTATATTTATAAAATTTTAATTATGTTATGAATTTTATATAAATATATTAAATCCATCATTATAACAACTTTAGGTTTACACTAAAATCCTTCCTAGGATGGTTTTAAAATTTAAAAAGGTCCTCTAAGACATAGGTAGTAAAGCTAGTGAGATACTTGGGTAGGTATTGGATGAAATAGAGTGCTCAAAAGGTGAGATTAAGAGAGGAGAGGAGTTTCCATTTTATAAGTGAGGGGAGGGACACTCTTGGAATTAATTAAAGTAATAAATCAATATAAATTAATTTTCATGGATAAATGTATCCAAATTGATATAATTAGAATATAAGATGATGATTAGTCTAAATCCTCTCATATAATAATTTTTAGACAAGTTTAGGTGATATATTCACCCTTATCTATTTTTTTAACCCGATTTAACCTTTTTTGAAAATTACCACGATAACAAATTTTTTTACTTTTTAGTGTCAAAAAAGAAACTAAAAAAGTAAAATTTTCCTATAAATGTAACATGGTTGATATTATATACCATATAACATTAAATTTTTTAAATATATGTTTTTTATTAATTTTAAATTATTTAATAAAATATTTTTTATTATAAAATATCATTAATGACATTTTTGGAACTATTTAATTAGTTTTACTTTGAAAACAACATTAAAATAAAAGAATTCAAATATAATCCATTAAAAAATTAATAATAGGTTATTTTTACTTATAAAATTTGTGGGAAAATATAAATCACACAAAAAATATTACTTATAGATCCTTTAAAATCATTTACATGATTTTTCTACTTCTTTCACAAGTATCGAGTCAGAGTTGTATAAGCTCTTAAGGTAATTATTTCATCACTAAAAAATAAAAATAAATTATTATGATAAAAAAATTTATTCATATTTTAGGTAACCATTTATAACTAAATTTTTTTTTCCTTATCATAAAATATTATAGATATTAAAAGTAATAGAGTAACAATTTTGACTTTATACATTACTTAAATATTATATAGGTAAAAATCAAAACTAAATAAAAAAATGACACATTTTAGAGTTTTTTAATGATTATTTATGAAATATAATCATACACTGAAATAAAGGAAAGTTTTTTAATTATTTTTAATACTTATCACATTATTTTTAACCATAATTATCCTATTTTACCTTTAGCATGGTAAGAAAAATTTATTATGGTTACTATTCATAATGAACAAAAATAAAGGGGAACTATTTATAAAATTTATAAATATTTATTTAAAATATGGATTCCATTTTCAAGACTTAATTTATATAATTGGTAGAAATTAGTTTAATATTAAAGCACAAAATGCAATAAAAAATAGTTTTTAGAAAGATGTGGTTTTATACCCAAAAATGAATTTATACCAAAATAAGGTATAATTATGATTAATATATAATTAAATTGATTATTTATAATATAAATTAACTAATATTAAATTTTAAACCATTTTAAGAACATGTAAATTTGTAATCCCTTGAAACAAAAAGTCATTTTTTTAATAAAAATCAGTATTTTTTACTATTCATTGAAAAATAAAACTTTTCAGAAAATTATAAAAAATTCATTATAAGATAATTTTGAAAAAAAAATTAAAAAAATATTCACATTAATTAAAATTAAAATTATATAATTTGGAAATAAATATTTTATAGAAAATCATATAATGCATGAAAACCCAATTTGGTTAGAAACAATGTTTTTTCCCTTCAACTGAAAAATTACCTAATATTATTATAATGAATATAACTCTATAAAATATAATTAACGAATATTAATAAGGCATAAAAATGATTTATATTATCATTTCCAGAGTAGTTACATTCTTCCCCCTGTTTTTTAATTGTGTCCTCATTATTTTATTCTTTACTTAAATAAGTGGGAATATTTTTCCTTCATAGAATTTTATAAATCCCATGATTCTTATTCAACCATATGGTTTTAAAAAACCATAAATTAATTAATAAACTTATTCCATAAAACCTTTTCTCTTTGTTAAATAGTATGTACTAGTTATTCCTCATAATAAAGGTTTCCTTCTAACTAAATTACTTTAGGGATCAAAATATGAGATGCACCCAACACTTATTTTATTAACAATGAAACATGAAAAAAGTCATGTAATTAAGATAAAAATAGTGGTAATACCACTTGATAGTCAATATATCTAAATTTATCTAGGATTTCATATGGTCAATGAATCACATACTTAACATTCCCTTTTTACTAAAACACATAACACTTTTACATGGAGATACTTTAAGAAAATCTTGATCACCTACTTGAAATAAAAGATATTCCCTCAAATTATCAACACAATTTTTCTAATTTCTACGCGCTATAATCATATATAGTTGAACCATATTTACCTTCTCAACCACTCCATCTACCAACTATTATCTTACAAACATTATTTTTCCTACTTCATCCCAAAAATATTGAGTATGAAACCCATTTTATTTAATTTATCAAAAGGTTCTATTTGTATACTGGAATAAAAAATATTATTATAAAAAGATTCAACTAATGAAATATAATTATCCCAAATTCCCTAGGAATTTATTGAAAAATATTCGAGTATATTTTTCAAGGTTTGAGTCATTAATTCATACATTCAGTCATATTAAGGATAAAAATTTTTACTAAAATTTAATTCAGTACCCAATGAATTCATAAGGACTTTCCAAAAATTAAAAGTAGATTTGGGATTATGTTCAGATATAATAGACAATAGAACTCCAAGAAACCTGACTATCTCATTGAGGTACAATGAATTTTTTTTATCTAAATACATATTATATCAAATGGGATAGAAATGTGAATATTCAGTTAATCAATCAATAATTACCAAAATCACATTATTATCTCAAGATATATTTGGTAATCCCACCATGAAATACATAGATATATCCTCCAATTTCCATTTTCGAATTGGAAAAGGATAAAGTATCCCATTAAGTTGTTGTTATTCTTATTTAACCTATTGAAAAGTCAAAAATTTCATGTTAAATTAAAAAAAATCTCTTTTCATTCCATTCCACCAGTAATACTCCCAAAGGTCTTCATATATCTTCATACTTCTAAGGTAAATATAAAACGAGGAACTATGAGTATCACTCAATAATTATCTCTTCAAATCAGAATCTAAAGGCACACATAATATTTTTATAGATATGATAAAACCTTATTCATCAACATTAAACTCTAGTAACAAACACTTATTAAGATATTATTCCATTTCCTAGAAAGAATGATCCTCCTTTTGAGCTTGATTAATTATTTTTGATAAAGATGATTGTACTTTCATCTAAAAAAAATATAGGAAGTTCTTGCATGCATAATTTATATTCCAAAATTAATCAAATCATTAACCAAAGGGTTATTCTCCAAGAATATCATGGTTAATATAGAATTGTATTATCCACTCAAAGTATGAACTAATTTGTTTGATTTTTTATGATGGTGATGAATAATGTAGTCATAATCCTTAATTAGTTCTAGCCATCTTCTCTACCTCATGTTCAACTATTTCTAAGTGAATATATACATTAAAATTTTATTTTAATTATATATTTCACACTTTACTTCATATAAATTATTTCTACAAATTTTTAAATCAATAAAAACAGAAGAAAATTCTAAATAATGTATAGGATAATTTAACTCATTAGGTTTTAGTTGATGTGAAGCATAAATAACTACCTGATCATTTTGTATCAGAACACAACCAATTACGTTCAATTAAGTATCATTATATATTATAAATTAACTATTTTTATAGGGAATGGATAAAACTATATCATTCACTATTTTGTTTTCAATTCCTGGAAGTAATCATTACACTCTTTCATCCAGATGAATTTAAATCCTTTTCTAGTTAACTTAGTTAGTGGGCTAGATAATTGAGATTTTTTTTTTCAAAAAAACTGATGGTAGTAACCTGTTAATCAAAGAAAAATATGAATATCTATTTAATTTATTGGTTTTGACCATTATTCAATAACTTTATTTTTATAAGGGTTAATAATTATGTCATTTTTAGAAACAATATACCCAAGAAAAGAAATTTGTTATATCCAAAATTCACACTTACTAAAATTTTAATATAAATTATTTTCTTTGAATGTATACAAATAAATAATTACATGTATTTCATAATACTCATGAAATTTATAATATACCAACATATCATCAATAAACAGGTTACAGGTCTAAATAGTCTTGGAAAACTCTATTCATAAAATTCATAAATATAGCTAGTCTATTAGAAAATCCAATGGGAACACCTACAAAATCATAATGCAAATATCTATTTTAAAACTCCATCTTTAAAATATATTCCTCCTTCATCTTCAACTATTGACCTGAGATCAATCTTTGAAAAATACTGTGTTCTATGGAGGTGATAGAAGAAATTTTATATATGAGAAAAGTGATACTTTTTCATAACAGTGATGTTATTCAAGGCTCTATAATCAATGAAAAGTCTCATTGAACCATATTTATTTTTAGAAAATAAAATAGGAGTTCCCCATGATAAAGTTATAGGATGAATGAAACCTTTATCAAGTAAATTTTTCAACTGCATTTTTAATTCCAAAAAGTCCTACTTGAGATATTTGATAAGGGTTTTCTGAATTTGGCTTATCATCATACACTAATTAAATAGTAAACTCAACCTCCCAACTAGGTTTAAAACTAAAAAATTCCTTAGAAACAACATCCATATATTCATTAAATATTAGAACATAAATAAATTTAACATTTTCGTTCTTTTAATTTGATTTAGGTAACTTTCACCATTATCACTAACAAATTTCACATCTTCTGGATATATTATCAAAGATATAAAATCAGTGAATAAAACTATTTTATATCTAAAATATTTGTTAGCATGATAAACTGAAATCTAGTACATACCCAAAATAATATCAAAATTTACTATGGTTAGTTCAATATGATTTATAGGAAATACCACCCCACTGATAATAATAAAAATATTCTTATAAATATTTGCTTATTTAATATTTCCACTCGAAGTTTTCACCAAAATTGCTATATTTTTTTAAGAGGTGATATTCCCACTTTACTTAAAAATTTATCAGAAATGAACGAATTAAAAGATATAGAGTGAAATAGGTTATTAGATTAATTTAAATAAATAGTTAACACATCTGTCACCACATATTAGATGTCCCAACATCAATTGTAGTAGTAAAAAATGATTTTCCACACCTTTATTTATTTTTATCATGATGATTTCCACTATAAGTTACAAAATTTGGAAATAAAATAGCATAATGAACCAATTTATTATAATTAAAACTTCTCATCATTAGTATTATATCTTTACCCTATTATTGGATTTCCAAGAATCTTTTATTTACAATCACGAGCCCCATTACTAAACTTACCACAACAATAACACTTTCTAGATCCTATCAAACATTTATTGAAATATTTTTACCAAACATGGAATATATTGAGAGATTACCTCTAGATATCTTAGTTTTCTGCTTATCCATTTCTTTCCACAATGACCACTTCTTACTCTTGTCATCTCTAGGAGAATCAGTGTTAGAAAACTCCATATCAACGTTATCTTCACAATAAATAACTTTCTCATAAATTTTAAATTCTCATGTAGCCAATGCTCTTTGTAAAGATTTTTTTAATCCTAGATAAAATCTATTAATTTTATTATCATGATCCTAAATAAAATTCAGTTCATACTTGGACAATATTATAAAATTTTATTCATACGTGGCTAATGAATCTTTCTCTTTACTTAATTCCAATAGTTATTTCTCCATCATGAGTTAAATAGACTTAGGGAAATTTTAATCTAGGAAAATATTCTTAAATGTATTCCATTTCATGGAATCAAGATTTTCTATCTATGGTATTCTTAATCAATTACCACTATCGATCAACTTCACCTTCAAAATTATAAATGGAAAGATTTACATTTTGAAATTATAAACATCCCATGACTTTGAATATATTTTCTAGAGCATTGATCCATAATTCAGCTATCACTAGATCTGAGGTTCCATTGAAAGATGGATGATTCTATTTCATAAAATGATTAAATATTAATATATTCCTCTATGGTAAATTTGGTTTCTCTCTAACATGGAGACCACCGCTATTTATTTCCTATATAAATTGAGCCATTACTAAAATAAATTACTTATTTCTAATTAAAACCATTATAGGATGTTGATTTATAAGGGCATTTTACTCTTGATATATTCCTTATTCATATTTATTTTTTCCTCCATGGAAAACCATTATGAACAGACATATATTTGATGAAGAAATATGGTAATCATTAAATTATACATAATATCAACTTGACAATAAAGTAGATTCTCTCAAGAGTATTTTATTAACATTATACTAACCTATATATTTCTTTCTAAACCTTTACTCTAATACCTAATATAAGGACTCAAAAATAAAAATTACATAATCTAGTTCCATTAAAGTAGAATTCACTTTATTTCATTCCAAAATATCTTTTAGGTTTAGAATTTTAGATAATTATGTCATAAATCTTACACAAAAAACCAATATATTAAAAATAATACACTTATACTCAATATCCATTTTCCCCCAATATAAGTTTTTTCGAAAATAGAATTGTTTTATTTTCATGAAAAATCATCATGACTTTCAACTTGACTTCTTATTTGTTTTTACTCAACCTTAAACCGTATGAAAAATATTTAAAATCATGGAATGAGAACAAAAATCTTAGTAAGATACATAAAAGAAATAAATCCAATATTCTAGTGAAAACTTGAAAACCCATAAATTTTTTACCTTTATCACAATATTATTTGAGAATATGAAATAAACCTTATCCACATGAAACAAACAAACTTTTTTCTAAAATAAAACCTTTAAAATCCATAATAAGAAAATAAAAAACATTATAGTAGACATAGATCATTATATTCATAACTCGTTTAAAAAATTATTGGAACATAGTTAAATACACAGGTGAAACCTCCCAGGTTAACTCCATCCTTGTTTCCTTTGAAGATAAGGAATATTAACTAATGCATTGGGAAGATATATCAAGCTCACCCATTTTATATGCTATATTATGATTACCTGCCATATATGATATATCAGGTTTACCCATTGTATAAGCTATATCAGGATCAACCATCATCATTTATAATGATCAAGTACCATATCACTAATAAAACATTTTATTCTTTCACTTTTTCATCATAAAACCTTTGAAAAACTCTTTTGAACCCATATGCACAAAAAGTTTGAATATCAAAACACCCTTTCATTTTAAAAAACCATTTTCAAAAACTAAAATACCCAGAACAATGGAAATAAGGGTTTTCTTTGATTAAATCATGGAATATTTTAAAGGAATAAAAACATAAAATAATAATTTTGGAAGTGGTAAAATCTATTAACATAATATACATTAAAATAGAACATTTCTTTTTTTATTTTGTAAATAAAGTAAAAATGTTTTGTATAAAATATGTAAAAACATTCCTTTTGATTTTTTTAATAAATTCAGAAGATACATATAAAATATACTTTATAATTAATTTATATACAGATAAATAAATCTATATAATAATTTTAATAATATGGATATAGAAGGAAATGATTTATAAAATAAATCATAAAATATTTAAAACTAGGTTTGAAGTTAAAGTGTCCCTTACCTCAGGTTTGACTCATCACACACATTATTTATCTTTCTAAATAATAATATTATGTTAGTTATTTAATTTATTAATAATATTTTTCATTTTTATTTTTCATTTTATTTATTTATTTCCATGTTATATTCAATTTCTTAATCATTTAAGTTCATGTTAGATGTTTTTATGATATTCAACACATATATCCAAAATGACTTCGGTAGATTGACTATAGTCAAATAGATAATTATTATATAATATATAGAATAATAATCATGAAATAATTATAATTTTTATACATAAATTATACTTTAAAAACCAACCATTAAATATGGTTATTAAAATTTAATTATGATACAATAATGGAGATAATAGGCCATACATACGCATAAGAAACATTTTTATTTTTCAAAGAGCATGAGGGAATGGTGGTAAGTATAATTTTAAATTTAAATAATGATTAATATATAAAAAATATCATATTATATATCTAAATACACTTATATATACTATCCATGTGACACTGTGATTAAAAATGAATCACAACACTTCGTGGAGGTGGTAATCCACATATACACACAAACGACATTATAATTTTTCAATGGATGGAAAGGTAATAAAATAGATGATATATTATATTTATAAAATGTTAATTATTTCATGAATATATATATATATATATATATATATATATATATATATATATATATATATATATTAAATCCATCATTATAACCATCCGTGAGCAGCGATGATGGAACAAAAATTACATCGATTCGTGAAGTAGTAATCCACCATACACACGCATGACATTTTTGTTTCCCATTTAATGAAATAGGGGATGAATATAGATTATGAAATTAATGCAATAACATATAATTATATGGATTATAATTGTGCTATTATTTCATAAAGAATATTTTATGGGGTTAGAAGAAGAAATAAAATGAAAATTCTTGGTTAATAACAACACCTCTTCTTTGAACAACCTCTTTAGGTTTACACCAAAATACTTCCTAGGAGAGTTTTATAATCAATAAATTGACTCTAGGATGTGGTTAGTGAATTTTAAGAAAGAATTGGGTAGGTATTTTATGAAATATAGTGAAAAAAAGGTGTGAGGAAGAGGGAGAGCAGGTGCCCTTTTATAAGTGAGGGGAGTGGAACTCCTAGAATTAGTTAAAGTATTAAATTAATATAAATTAATTTTCATATAAAATGGATCAAAATTTATATAATTAAAATATAAGATTATTATTATTTAAAATAATCTCATATAATATAATTTGGAAAAGTTTAGGTGATTTTTTCACCCTTATCTCTTTGTTCAGACCTGTATTAACCCTTTTTGACAATTACCAGGATAACAAAGTTTTTTACTATTTAGGGGTTAATAGAGATAATATAAAAGGAAAATTGAACCCTAAATAGACCAAAATTTAAATTATAAACCATATCCAAATCACTCATATGAAGATAATTTTTTTAATAATTTTAAATCATTTAATAAAATATTGTTTATTATAAAATATCATTAATGTCATTTTTGGAATTATTGAATAAATTTGAATATGAAAGCAACATTAAAACAAAATAATTCAAATATAATATATTAAAACATACATAATGTGTTATTTTTATCCATAAAATTCATGGGATACTATAAATTACCAAAAAAATATTACTTTTAATGTTCTTAAAATCATTTACATGTTTTTTATACAACTTTCACAAGCACCGATTCGATATTGTATAAGAGATTAAGGTAATTATTTCACCATTAAAATTTAAAAATAAATTAACATGATAAAAAATTATTAATATTTTAAACACATATTTATAACCAAAAATAATTTATTTTTATCCCTATCAAAAAATATTATAGATATTAAAAACATGAGAGTGACACTTTTGACTATATCCTTTACTTAAATATTATAAAGGGAAAAATAAAAAATAAATGAAAAAGGGTTTTATTTTCAAAGTTTATATGATTATAGAATAAATATACTCACAAAATTAAATAAATTCAAGTTTTTAATATGAAAATGTAAAACCCAATGAAAATGGTTTTTAGAAAAATGCGTTTTAAGCCAAAAAATCAACTTATACAAAAATAATGTTACCCGATAATTCATATATAATTAATTATATTATTTATAATATATATTAAATAATATTACTTTTAAAACACTTAAAAACAAAATATAACTTTTATAAACACTTGAAACGAAAATATATTTTTAAATAAAAATTAGTATTTTCCGCTATTCGTTGAAAAATCATTCTTTTCTAGAAAATTCTCAAAAATCCCTCATAAGATAATTTTGAAATTATGAATTAATAAATGAAGTTTGTTTTTTCAATTAAAAATTATATAATTTGTAAATAAATATTTTTAATAAAATAATATAATTCCCGAATACTTAGTTTGGTTAGAAATAAAGATGTTTTCCTTTTGGCTAAAAAATTACCTAATATCATTATAATGAATATAAATATATAAAATATAATTAATTAATATTTATAATTCATGAAAATCATTTATCTTAAAACTATATGGGTTTTTATAGTTATCCAACTATTTTATTTAGGTAATGAGATAATCTTATAGAATTATTATTTCATCCTTAAAATAATTTCTAATAGAAGAGTAATTCCTCAGGGAGAAAGAACTGGTGGGAATCATTTTCTGATTTTAGATTCAAGAAATTTATCTTATCTCATCAATAAGGTGGAAAAAAATATTTAGTATCAACGTTAAAGTCATATTGTCTAAGATAATATAAGAAATATTTTAAAGGAAAATTTTCTAAGCAATCTACCCTAGTTATGTCAAGATAGAGATCAATTTTATACAAAATATCAAAGAAAAAAGAAAAATAATCCAAGGGAAGCATAGTAGAGTAGAGAAACAATAAAAAAGGTCTATTTAATTAATTAACTAAAATATTTGTGAACCTATGATACATCAGTCTACAAAAGGGAACTTATATTTAGTCACTTCTATGGATGAATTCATAAGAATAAGAAGAGTGTTATTTTCAAATAGTAAGCCATAGGCAGTAGAAATGTTCAGAATATGTAAAAGAGAAGTTGAAAGGGATCATGAAATTCACATCAGGAAATTGAGATCAAACAATATAAAGGAGTATATTGGAATATATTTATCTTATCATACAAATAATGGGATAAGAAATAAATATAACACCCTTACAAAACATAATAAAAAATTGGGTCTCTAAATGAATGAATATAAGTATTCTAGAAATATAAAGAAAGTGCTTTATAAATATGGAAGATCAAAATTATTTTTGATGGAAACGGTGTGTACTATAGCACACATTCAAATATGATGTATTTTGAATCCGAATTCAAACCAAACATCATATGAAATATGGTACAAAAAGTAACATACAATGAGATACATTAGAGTCTTTAGTATCCCATGAATCATGTAAATCAAAGACTCAAATATTAGGAAACTTGATGAGAAATCCAATGAAGGTTTCTTTATTGAATTCCTATTTAATGAGAAATTATATAGATATTGGAATAGAAGATATCATAAGATAAATGTCTATTATGACATCAAGTAATTATATGATCTTGTAAAGGGCACAACACAGTAGGGTTTTTATCTCATCATCACCTCCTTCTCCTCAGGTTGTCGCGACGGTCCTTCCTATACTTGGTGAGATCTGGTGGTGATTCTTCTTGAGGCGGTGCTTTGTGGATTCAGTCATCTTAACCTTTTCACTATTACTGGCCTCTCCTCACCTATTTCCTTCTTCTCTGGATAGGGTCTCCTAAGGCGGCATAGTTCTGGTCCACAATCGAGTTTCCAGATCCAGCGGTCGAAGGTCTCGGTCATGTCTCCAGGGTGTGTGGTGGGTGATTTGTTGTGGTCTTCATATGCGTTTTGGGTGGTGGTGATGGGATATGAGCAGCCAGACTACCATCTAGTGGTCTAGTGATATTCTTATACTTCCATTTTTCTTTATAGTCATCTGGTTTGGGATATGATGGTTCATTTTCTGAGTCCATGCATTGATGTTGGTTTTTCTTTTGCTGAATTTGTGATATGTGAATTTATAGTTCTTTAGATTTCTATGAGGATTGATGTTTCTCTTTGATGGTTTTCAAAAATCTCCTATGTTGGTAGCTTGTGCGTTGTTTGGTTTTTGGTTGATTATGCATTTTTTTATCAGATTTCGGATGGAAGGAGGAAAATGGAAGTTTTCTGGAAGTGAGGTTAGATTTGGTCTTGGTGTGATGCGGCTCTAAGGGATTATGTAATCAAGGTGTTAGAATAGGATTCAACTTTTTATTTCTTCTGATTTGGTGAAGGTTGATTTGATTTATGTTTCTGTCCATTTATGAGGTTTTTGAGGTTTGAATTTTGTGTGCTCACTTGTGGAAATGTGTCCTTGGTCCATGAGATAGTGAATTTAGTTTATTTTTAAGGGACTTTTCCAGAATATTTTTAGAGCATGGAGCATTCTAATTATCATCACTATCTAGAATTGGAAGTTTTGAGAGGGTATAATTCTTTCCATTGGTATCAGGCTCATGCATCCTTTCACATGACAACTAGCCGAGCAGTGATGAGAAGGTAGACGCTGATCATATTGTTTTTGTTTCTTGGGTGGAGATTTTCTTTTCTTTTTAATTGAATTGTATTTGGTCTTGATGATCTTGGATGTGGAGGAATGTTTGTGTTTTATGTCTTTGATGTCATTATGGTTTCTCACTTTCTCTTCAAAAGTGATTTTGAAATAAAAATTTAATTTCATGTCAGTCTATTATGACATTAAGATCATTAAAAATCAACCTAGAATTCATGATCCTGATGTATCAGTTCTTAAATAATATGAAGATAAAAAAACACACATTTATAGAGAGATCAATGAAAAACATCATGAAATTGAACTCAACATAATACCTGTTGATTTTAATTATATTTATAATGAATAATAGGATTCTAATAAGTAAAAAATATATATATTAAAATCCTAAGAATCATGTAGATGTAGATATTATTTTTAGAAATTAGTAAGTACCTGTTTATACCAGAAGAATACCATAAGTTGATGATCAAATAGATTTAATATATTATATTTATACACATTCATTGGTTAAATCCTTTTATTATAAAGAATGGATTTAATCTATAAATAACGGGGAAAATTATATTGAAAAGAATGACACATGATAATATTTTATAATACATATTAAAAAATATATCTTTTGAACCAAGTGGGTATTCAAATTGGAATTAAATGAGAAATTTAATATACTTAGAAGAAAATCCAAAATTGTGTTCAAAGGGAAATGTAAAGTTAAAGGAGTTGATTTTGATGTGGCCTTTTCTATTATTTCAAGAATGGAGGCCATAAGAATTTTCCTCACTATGGCCACATATTGAAAATTCAAAATCTATTAGATGGATATAAAATATTCCTTTTTGAACAAAGTTCATGAATACGAAGAATTTATTGGGAAACCTAGTGGTTGTTTTTCTTAATAACAATGGATGAGGAGTTGGAAAATTAAAAAGGATTTTTAGATTAAAACAGGCCCAAGGACTAATATTGAGAGTTAGAAAATTAGTTTAAGGAGTTAAAATTAATTATAGGGAAATATTAATACAACTAGTATATCAAAGAGATGATAAAGTTTCACCTTTTGTAATTGTGTTTGTTGATGTTATAATTTTTTAAAGTGATCATGAGAATGATGGTTAAGATTTTTCAAATCAAATGGACTTGATATGTCTATATTGGGGGAGTTGAGATATTTATTGGGGGTTACATTTCATGATTGGATAAAATTATATTTTCTTATATCAAGAGAAGTATTATAGAAATTATTGAAGTAATTTTATATTGAGGAGTCAAATAACATGTCCACACCTATTCAGGTGGAGCTAAAATTACCCAAAGATACAGAAGGAGAGAGTTTATATCAATGTGAATACAAAATATTGATTGAGAACCTGATTTTTCTCACAACATCTATCCCTTAAATTTTTTCTATTGTGATTATTTATACTAGATATTTATGTGACACAAAAAGTCACATATTATGGATGCCAAAATAATTCATAGATATATCAAAAGTTTTGTGAGAAATGGGATTATTTATATGATAGTATATAATTAAAATATATTAGGGTTTTATATACTAATTTGGTATGATATTATGGTGATAGAAAGTCTACATGAGGTTTATTTTTCCTCATGGGAGATATCATTGTGAGTTAACATGGAATTAAATAAAACTCAATCACACTAAGTACTATAGAGGAAAAATATATATCTTATACTTGTTCTTTCACTCAAATTATTTGGATAAATGACCAATTGAATGATTTGAGGGTAAAAGTTGAGAAAAACTCTAATTATTCCTTATGATAATTAATGTCCCATAGATATTTATAAAAATCTAATTATATAAACATGGTCCAAGAATTTTGACATTAGATTTATTTTAATCATATAGAAGTTGGAAAATAGATAAATTAAATTTTAATCTTTTTTATCTTGACATCAATTAAAAGTTATCTTCACTAAATCTACCCTTAAGGACAAATTTAAGACACTAAAGATGAAAATGGGTGTTCATCCCCTCCCAAACTACTAAGAAGATTTGGTTGGTACCCTCAATAGCCATGCATTATGTTTTCAAATTTTCTAATATGGTGTATAACTATTTTAGTGGTTATGTCTATTTTGAAAAAATGGGAGTTTTTGGAACAGGTGAGTTCATGGATTGAGGGGGAGATAACTTTATCACTTAGAGAAAATGTTTATTATCACTAAGAGATGGTGTTCTCTCAAAAACACTACCCTAATATATGTTGTAGTTTCAAGATTATTTTCTTTTGTAATGTCTCTTATCTAGGGTCTATTAAATGATAATATTAGTTTTGATATAATGTTGAGTAAGAGTTTCATATATTGAAAAAAAACCAAAAGGGGGAGATTGAATTCCCCTTATATTTTTTTGATATTTTATTTATTTTCACTCCTATATGAGATATGTGTTGGGTTGTTTAATAATTATTTTTTACGTGTTTATAAGTATCCCAAAGTATTTTTGGATGTTTTTGTGTCATTTAAAAAATTCTTGAAATATTTAACTAGATTAAGAAAAATGGAAATTTCATTTATCATATGACTCCATGGACACTGTATGTCTTCATCAAATGACTATATACCATAATCCTTTTAAACATAATTTGTTTCACACTATGTTTAATCCTTTTAGAATTTAACATCTAGAAATTAGATAAATAATTTTTAGTGTAAATGTGTTTCTGCTGATCATAAGTGTCATTAATGACATGAATATCTATCATCGAGCCCATCATATATGAAAATAAATCTTCATAGGTGTTAGCTGTATCCCATGTAGGGTTAATTTAGCTAATAATATATGTGACATTAATGTGTGTATGTGTCATGTGAATCTTAGAATTTTTTTGATTAACTTTTTGATTAAAGGATCTTCAAATTTTAGTAAAAATATTCAAGAAAAATTCATAATAAATATTCTGAATAAATGAAAAAAATCAAATGATGATTCTACTATTATCATTATGGATTAAAACATAATGATCCTTTATATTGATCATGATCTAACATGATATTTAAGAAATAATTTTAAGGGATTCACTAATTAATTGAGATGTATTCAATTCCAAAAAATAAGGTTCTACATCATAGTTTGAAACTTAAAATGAATTGAAAGAGTAGATTGCATGAAAGAGTTATAAAATATGTCTATTCCAAGATTCCTAATCATCTTGAATGATATTTTCACCTGTATTAAATGATATGGATCATGAATTAATATAATTATTTTTAATCAAATATTTGAAATCATTCTTTATGATTAGAGCTAATATTTCTCATGAATATTTAATGAGTTTTTTACCACATCTAAAATAAAAGGAGTTTCCTAAAACCTATTTAGAATATAATATTTACATCCATTGTACAAATATAGAAAAAATAAATGAAGAGAATAATGAAATTTGTGAATTTTTGAGAGAGAGTGATACGTAGATGTATTGAAGAGAGAGAAATTTTTTTAGAATAATCAACCATTGTGAACTATTTTTTTATAAAGAGTTTGAGTTAAGATATTTAATTTTCCATTGATCTAGATTCTTTTGGTTGAGAATGAATAAGTTTAATTCATTCTTGTATGATTTCATTCACTGGTGTTCCTTATAAAACTGTGAGAGGGAGGATAATCTATTGTTACTTCACTCCATTTTTATAACATATGAGGTCAATCTATGAGAATATCTACTATTTTATGAAAAATTATGCTGACATGCCTTGATGATCTGATTAATTTCAGAGAAAATGAAGAATCTTAAAGAATAAGTGGTTACTGTCTAAAAAATTACAAAAATTCAATATGTGGGAAGTTGATCATACCTTCCCATATATATATATGTGGATAATTCTCTCTCAAAACATGTTTGATAATTTTAGTAATTCATAAAAAATGTGAGATTATAGTGATAAGAAAATCTATGTACTTGATAAAAGGATGAACATGGTAACCAATAGTCTCCTAAATCAAGGTAGAAACTTATTTAAAATACTTATTTACTAATTTTATTTCATATTATTTAATACAGGTGAGGAAGATATTATAAGTAAAGAATCCATTATTTAAATATTAATAGGTGTTTGATTTAAATGAAATAAAATTTTAAAATAAAAAAGGTATTTCCGATTCACCCCTCTCTCAGTAGTACCCATACTGATCTAGGATATACATTTAAGAAGATTCAGTAGGTAACATTTCACGAAACACCATATTGGGGATGCTCTACCATTACCCTTCACAAAATAGGGATATGGGTTAATATATTTTAAAATAATAACCTTATCATATATTAATCTTACTTCATGAAATTCCTAGAAAATATTCACCTAAAAACAATAATATGTGTCCTAAATATTTTACATGTTGATACCCCATCTTCAATTGGGTAAGACAAACCATCTGGAACAAGGATTTATACCTTCCAGATGTATATCTCATATAAAACCATTCAAGATGTTTTATATATATTTAATTACTACCTTATGAATTACTAGAAACAATAATTATAAGCATGGGAATAGAGGTAAGAACACTGTTAACTAAGAAAACCCACCTATAAAAGAATGATAAAATATTTAATAATTATTGAACCAAGTAGTGATTTCGTTCAACCCTCTCCCAAAATGATAGATTCTAATTCCTCCTAAAGATATAAACACCCCTAAATATTCCATAGGAAAACTCTTCTTTCCAATACACTTCCTATCTTAAATTATTTTGGCATGCCTTACATAGAATGTGGTGCAGATATAAACATGAACTTTTCTTTGTTAATTCACTTACCACTCCATCTTCTATACTTATCCAAGTATTTATATATTATTTTAAGGAATCTACTCATTTTATTTATAAATAAAAACATTAAATCAATGAATACTAAGTGGGACAAAATTTTAAAATCCTTATAACCTCTAAAAGGATCTATGTCACTCATTTAAATCCCAACATTAATATTCCAACTAAGTCCACATTGATCTAGGATAAAAAAGTTATAAGAAATTGAGTCTCCCTATCTAAGGCCTCTCACAAGATTGATAAAACCAAACCTTTTCACCTTAAATGAAATATATAACTACATGGATGTGTATCACCTAAAACATTTTTTCATAAAACCAAGTTGAGAAACCAAAACCCTCTATCATTTTTACAATGTAGTTCCATTTCAATCTATCATAAAAGTTTTCTATGTTAACTTTAATAATAATATATGTACTTGTTTTTTTCTTATTAATGTTTGTGATCATATCATGATCCCACCCAATATCCCCTTGAATTCTCTTACATTTCATGATTAAATTTATCTCTTCCAAGATCATATGGTGAATTATAAGTGAAAGCATACTATTTTTTATGCTTGAAAAAACCATATAGGGAATAATACATTGGAAAATAAAATTATATTTCATGAAAGAGGCCAGGTATTTAACCTAAGGAACGATAAAAAAATGTAGATTAACAAGAAAATTTAGGTAGAATAATCCCACTAAATAATCCCAACACATATTCAATCTATATTTATTTAATTATATCCCACGAAGTAGTATAAAATAAACTATGGAAGCCATCATGTTTAGGAACACTATCTGGGTTTAATTTCCCCACTATCTCCTCAATATCCACCTCATGTAGAATTCTATTCAACTAGTTATTTCTCATAACTCCCACTATACATGGTATACTAATAAATAAATATTAATTTATTTCATCCTAGGGTTATCCATTGTTCATGTTATTACTCAGGCCAACAAACGTATTTTTAAATTCGTTACCAACTATTCTACCCACCAAATCTATTCCACTGCTATATTATCCACCCTATATCCTTATATTCATATTTCCACCAAACTTATTCTACTTGATACATCCATGTAAGTAGGTAGTAATATTGTATACTAATATTATCCATAATTTTATTGATTGATTCCAAGTATTTTTTAACCTTAATAAAATTTTAAAAAAATACATTTGTTTTCTGGAAAGGGCCATGAACACTTTTTCTTTCAATATTTCTAATAATAATAAACAGTTAAATTAATTTAAGGTATAAAATACTCTAAAGATGAGTGATTTATTGTCCTATTTTTATTACAATTAATTAAATATAATTTCAACCATCTAGGTTTACTATGTATATCCACCCATGATTTTCTTTTCATGGGAAGATTCCATGAAGTATAGACTTTATCCCAGAGGTTTTATCATGGGATGTCAAATTAGAATATAAGAATTAGACATTGATCATAATAGTATTTTTTATTTTAATTTGGAGAGGGTAGTGATTAGAGATATCTCATGTCATGTCATTCACTATTATATAAGGATATGGAGATATCTCTAGGACGTTAGTAAAACATCAACCCCGAAGGCTCTATATCTGAATATTTACTTTTCTTTATTTCATCATGTAAAATTATTGAATTTTATCAAATATATATGGGATTATAATATATAGATAAGTATTGTAAGTCCCACATATCATTCCTCTTGAAAACCCCCTCCTATTTTCTCAGATTTCCCCATCGTGGTGTTAAATTATTCCCCAAAAAACTAGTCTTAACCTCAAAAGTTATTGTCTTATTTGAATTTACATAATTTCTTCATCCAAGATACTTAAAATTTGGTGTAAAATATTGAAGTATAAATGATTTAATTCATTTAACATACCTTTATCACAATATATTAAGAATAAAATTCTATCTTTTTAATTTTTTTGGAGGACTTACAAAAAAGGAACATCGAGTTTCCTAAAGTTTATTCTCAATATTATAATCTATAGATTGAATCACCTTATATAACACAATTAAATCTATGTAAACCCCCCATAATTTAGTTTAAATAACATTATGATACCATGATAGATCATTCAATTAAGAAAAATCAAATTAGATACCCAAAACATACCCATGGGGGATCATTACCTGGAAATTGGTTATAAAATCACATTAAAAACAAAAAACATAACATTGGTGTAACTATTCCATAAAAATTAACTATAAACCATTTAAAAATAAAATTATTAAAATAATGTTTCCTTTAAAGTTACCCCTAGTAATGAGTTATTATCAAAATAATTATAACCATAATAAATTTAATGTGCCTCTAGGATCATCCTAGTCACTAAGTGGGGGGATCAATGCTCTTCATCTCTTATTTATTTTGAAATAAAATTGGAAATAGGTTTCTCATTTTTAATTAGTGAAAATGAATATTATTTATGATATATGAATGTTTTACACTCCATATATTCTTCCTAAATCAAAAAAATAAAAACATGGACACCAAGATTTGGAAATTATTATTGAATCTTGACTATGGATATTAATTGGAGAGGAACGAGTGATATAAAAATTTTCATGGTTTGATTCATTCTTTAATTTCAATATAAATTGTAAGTATTGAAATATCATTATAATTACATTTATATTGTATCTTGAGAGTGGGTGTGTGTAAAAATCAATATAATTGAATAATGTTTAGTAAATGATTATTGTGACTATACAATTTTGAATAATAGTTCTTGAAGATTCATATTAATATTGGAATGGTTAGAATATAGTTATTTAGTGAATTCTCCTTACTCAAAAAGGCCTTGGGTAAAGTTCTTTGTTGACCCAAATTATACAATCCTATAGATCAATGTTCGATCAAAAATAATATAAACATCCCTAATCAATAGATATTTAATTTTCTTAGAGATATATTATGGTTCATATATGATTACCATAAGATCTTAATGTGTGTAGACTTTATTAAATTTAGATCATTATTTTACAAAATTTATCAAGCATAAGCTATCCTTTTTTTGAAAAGAACTTCATCATAACTTTTAAAATTATCTAATACCTCTTTACTATGTTCATCAGCCTAAAAAACAATCAATAACCATGAAATCAAAACTCAATGGTAAATAATACTTTATTCACATTTTTCTTCCCCCAATACACCTCCCTTTTGACATGGAAATATGAAGTCATCATAATATTTTTTTCTAGAAAATTATTGAAATTTGGATATAATAAGAAAAATAAAAATTAAAAATGAGATGATTCTAATGGATATATAATTCTAATAAAACATTCTAAATTTTATTAGTATTATCCTAAGTTTGTAACATTTTTTTGGGAGAAAAATATAGTAAATTCATAATAGTCATCAAATGATCTACTATAACACTATTATAGGATAAAAACTTAAAATTATCATATACTCAGCTTATATTTCCAAATGAGATGATTAAATTATCTAAATAAATCATAATTCATGAACTGTATTTAATTTTATAACTGGTTTTCCAAAACTATCTGATTGGATTTAC
Organism: Viscum album; assembly: GCA_963277665.1. Classification (NCBI taxonomy): domain Eukaryota; kingdom Viridiplantae; phylum Streptophyta; class Magnoliopsida; order Santalales; family Viscaceae; genus Viscum; species Viscum album. The sequence continues at coordinate 534,307,439 of OY728146.1, forward strand.
AGGTTATGGAAACTGTATAATATGCTTCATGTTTATTTGAATCTAAAATTTTAAGATATATAACTTTTTAAATGATGATAAAATTGAGAAAAAAAATTCTATAAATATTTAACAATTCTATTAAATTATACAAATTTTTTCTTTATAGTCCATATTCAAGGGAATGTATCTTAGCAATATGATCTCTATGTTTTCCTCTACATGATGAACAACCTGGGACTAGTAAATTCATGTGAATATATCTTTTAACATAGAACTTGAATTAAAGTGATTCAATATAAGTTGTATAGAATATTCCATTATATTTCAAAATATATCTATTAGTTATACCGAAATTATTTATATTGAAAACCAAAAAACCTATATAATAGATATCTTGTTAGTGGAACTAATGTGTTGTGTCCAATAATTTTGAAGTATGTCACATCTTCTTTCTTCTTACTTGGTCTAGGAAATATCTAATGAATCCAAAACACCTCATATATATGTGTTAATTCCTAATTCACCACCAATTATATATATATATATATATATATATATTATGATAGTTACATGTATCATAAACTTAAATATTACATACCTGAAACAATGAGATATTTATAACATATAAAAACATGGTCCCCTCAATCTCCCCTTTTATATTTATTGGAAACATGTTCAAAGTGAATCCATAAGATTAAATTTAAATATGATGAATTATTAATTTAAATTACATGTAAATAAAATCCCCTCAATGAATTTTGACTACTCACTCATGAATTTTTATCCTCTAGCATTTTCTAATATTAGTCATTATTTTTTAATCAAGATTATTTTTCTTTTAAAAAAACTATCATGATGCTTCAATAATTCACTCCATATATCAAAAAAATTTAGGGGATTATTATTTTATTTTGTCCCTTTATAAAAAATTTAATTATAAAAATAGGGGAACTAAAAATAATATAATTATAGTGATTTTGGTAGGGGATAACCCCACACATTAATCTCAAGTGTTGAAATGAATATTTAGACAACATATTTATAAGGAAATAAACAACATGTTTTTTGGTATATATATATTCCACAATTAATATACTAAGATCCACTATCCCATTAACAAATTTATACTTAGAAAAAATATATAAACTTATACTCCCAAATTTGGTTCTAAAAACATAATATTTATATACTTTCTTCGATACCAGAAATTCATGTGACCTAATTTTAACCATCTATATTTACAAAATCAAAAATATTTATTCATTCACTCATATAACCATACCCTTTTTAGGTTTATAGATTTATATAATTAGTAAAACCATTACTTATCAAAACTTGTATCTTTGTTTTCCAAGGAATTTCTTTACATAATAGTTATATTTTCTTATTACAAAATAAGTCTTCAAAAAATATCAAAAAATTCTATACACATGATACCCTTTTAGATACATTATATGCAATACTATTCTTCATAACCTTAGGAAATTATAATAAGTGTGAGATCAAACACTCAGTAAGGACTAGCGTTCATTGGAAGCTATCATAGAATAATCAAGAAATGAATATTATGGAAATAGTAAATGATAATAAATAATTCCATATATTTATTCACAGAATCTTGAAATATATATTTAGATATAAATTTAAATAACAACATGGAAATAAATTATTTATTTCATGTTAATGAAATGTATAATGAAAAATATCGTAATCTTATCATCATGGCCTCAGCTAGGACACCACACATACCATAAAGGCATCATCCAAGGAATCATAAGTAATTGGCAAGGGATACAATGAATAATGATGATAGTTTGAATAATGAGACCAATAGATTTATTAAGGAGCTATCTAATTTTAGTCCCCTACCATAAATAAATAATTATAATGCATTCATCATCTAAAAGGAATGAGTAATAAATATAATACATAATTAATATTCATTTGTAATAAATATTCATATTGAAAAACAAAAATAAATTATGTCAATATTTCCCTAGAATATAATCAACCTCACTTAGAAGTAAGTAATAATATATATAGAAGTAAAAAATATACCGATATTTAATGTTTCCATAATAAAAATGAGCTATCATTTTTGGTAAAAACCAACAATAAAATTTATGTAAAATAGAGTGTTTACACCATATACAGTAAAAAACATTTAGATAATTCAATACCATAAATGATTTAAAATAAAACCATGATAATAAATAATAGGTGCATGAATGAGAACATAAATTCTCCCGATTTGAATACTTTTAGGCAAAGTAAAGTATTCTAGAAGATAGAGAGGGAAATAGAAGTGAACCATTGAAAACAAAATTCTTAATACTTTTGTAACTTATTTGACAAAATAGAGTTGAAATTAACATCTAAAAACTAGTTCATTAAAGGCTAATAATAATTTTAAAAAATCATTTTTTAAATAATTTAAAATAATTGAAATTTTAAAATAAACAATACTCATGTAAGAAATTATGTATTGGATTTTTAAAATATACAAAAGTTGACTAAAATATCTTTTCAAAAAATATAAGAAACTAATATACGTTTTCATTTAAAAATTCATATGATACTGGGAATAGAAAATACTTTGGGAAATAATAAAATCATAAAAAGTAATTTGAATAAAATTATGGTGGGAAAATATGTTCATGAATAAAATGTTTAAATAAATATTCTTTTAAAAACTATTATAAAAAATGTCTTCTTCATAAAACATTAAAAATTTTCCTTTTAAAATTTTTAATAGAAATAAAAATAGAAATAAATATATCTTATGAAATCATTAAATTATATTAAACCACTTTCTTAAAATAAATTAAATAATATGGATATGTAAGAGAAATATTTCTGACAAAAAAGGAGAAATAAGGTTGACTTTTCTTATAAACACTCCTTCAGTGGTTTTGAGTACAAAAAATAGGGATAATTTAATTAATACATGGAAAAACTAAAAAATATATAAAATTAGAAACTATATGGGGTTTTTGAGACAAATAACATAAAATTTCCCTTAAATGGGAATTAAAATAGAAACAATCCTGATATAATGTGAGATAAAAAAAACCTGCATGGATTTAAAAACATTCAAATCACAAGCCATAAAAAGTTAAAAATGATATTATTCTATAAATATAATGAATTAAATCAATTATTATTTTAAAATATTTAAATGGGTCATTAGGTACACTATATAAAATAAAATGTGGTGAGAAATATAAAACATGAGTCAAAGAATAGAAATTAAAACCAAGAACCCTTATAAATTTTACAAAACTTGATTCCAAACATGTTATAGGAGATAAAATGAAATGGAACATTAATTTCCATAATTAAAGTGTGGATAGTTATATACTATTTCAAATAGGTTTTATGTACACCATATAATGGAAATAGGTTCACAATTCAAAACATGTCTCAAAGAAGGAAGTGGCAGATAAGAAACCCTTACAAAGATTATAACATTTGATATAAGAATAAATCAATGATGTGATTATGTGAAACAAGATAATATCTAAATAAAACAATTTAAAACACAATAAAAACAATCAAATCTAATTACACACATATTCTTGGCATTATATAGTAAATGAAGAAGTGATGTAACCTAACAAAAAGGAAACTGAGTTAAGAATTCCTTTAACTAAGATACATACTTTGTAAGACATAATCTAACTTCCTATATAATAAATTTATATTTATTATATATATATAATATATTTTTTTATATTTTCCTTATTAGATACCATTCACTTATAATTTTTTATTACCCACTTATTAATAACTATTTGTTAAAATAAATATTTTTTGTTAACTATTCTTTTTACCATGCATGTTTCAATTTTTAGTTAAAATAACTATTCTAAGATAATGGTTAAATTAAATAAAAAATATTCAAGATAATTTTTATATTTATTATATATAAATCTAGAGTCCCATGTATATTTCTTAGAACTTATAGTGAGGATTCTCATATAAAACATAAAAAATTCCATTTCGTATAAGTTTTTATTTCTTAGTAAGAATTGATTTTATTAAAAAATATTCATATATTTATATATGTAACCATTAATTTTTTTGGAAACATCATAAAATCATAATTATTACATAATATTACCAGTACATAAAATTCCTTATTCATTAATGACATAAACATTATAAAAATGTTCATGTAGGTGGTAAAACCAACCAAAATAATAACACATTATAATGATCAAATGAATAAGAACATATTATTTTATAATGATAATATAAATATTTAAAAATAATAATCATTTAATAAATAAAATATTTATTATTTTTTATAACCATCTATTTAAGGAGGTATTTTAAAATTAAATAAGTTTTTCGTGGAGGTGGTAATTAACACATACTCAAAAGTGTCATTTTCATTTTATAATGAATGGAAAGGAGGTATATTGTGGTTATTATACCAGGATAATAAAATTTTATTATACTAATTATATTGATGTTATTATTTAAATATGGTTTTAGAATATCTTGATGAGGTTAAGGAATAATGAAACTTGAAATAATTCAGTGAAGAAAATCACCTCTTCCTTTGAGATTCTGTCATTGATTGTACTTAAGGACTTTAAAATAGAGGCTTTTGTTCACACAAGGGTCTTGTGTATGTGTCAAGGGAAGCCTTTATGTGGGTTTGAGAATAAGTTTGAGGAAAAAATGAACTCTTATGTGCCTTTTGAGGGGTTAGTTTGAGTCCAATTTTATAAGCAAAGATCAATGGTGTTTTCAAAAATATAAAGTCTATAAGAGACAATGATGATATTTTAAAAAAGAAAAGTTGAAAATAAATATAAAAAATATGATATTATAATCAATATAAAACCAAAATATATTTAAATATAAGTTTTTATTATTTTAATTCAGTTTTAGAAAATTTGTATCATTAAATAACCATTAAGTTATTTTCAGGTCATTTTTATAATCCAACCATAAAAAATCAATAGATTTATGGAATTATAATTTAATAATTTATAACTTCTTAACTATAATGTGTATCCATAAAATTCATTAAATGGTATTTTTTTTCCAAATATTATCACTATTATTATTTTTAATGCCATTTAATTTAACTTTTCTACCGCTTGCACAAGCACTACGTCAATGCTGCATAATTGTTTTAAATAATTATATTATTAATTAAAATTTTAAAAAAGATACTAAAACAAATATAATTTATTTATCATAATAATTATAATATATAACCATACATAACATGTTTTTATGATTATTATTATCATGAGAACATATTTAAGATATTCTGAGAGAGAGTGGCATTTTTTAAATATTAATTTCATAATATAAAAAGGAAAGTCATTATTATCATAAAAGGAAAGTTAGAATTTGAAAACAATGTTAGTTAAGATAACATAGAGATCATAAAAATCCCCATCAGATCATTTCATGATAATATTTTGTGATATTTTAAGGATTTAACCCTTGATTTAACTCTTTTACCCTATTTTAACCTTTACCGTGGTGACTAGATTTTACTATGGTAACTAATTTTTATGAATAAAAAATGAAATAGACCATACTAAATAATTTTAATATTATAATTACAAATATGGAATCCATTTTATAATAATAATTTTCAAGAGGTGGTAAAAATAAATTTTAATATAATTATGTGTAACTCAATAAAAAATAGTTTTTACAAAAATAATTTTTTAAACATAAAAATGAATTTGAACCAAAATCCTATATTGAATTAAATCACATAGACTTGATTTATGTATTTATAAAAATTAAATGATTTATGAATTTAAATATAATCCAAAAACTGAATGGATCATTATGAACACTTAATTAAAGGAAAATGACTGAAATAATTATTTTATTAGAATAAAGTATAACTTAGGTTCTAAATTGTTAGGAATGGGTTTCCAAGTTCAACATAATTGTTTTAAAAAAATCATTTTAATCCATAAATACATATTTATTCTAGAAAAATATTTCATATATTTTTATATATTTCTTATATCATAGTGATGTCATAAAAGTTATGATATTTGTAAAAACATCATTTTTTTCACTGTTCATCATATATTAAACTTTATCAGAACATTCCTAAAAATATACCCAAGTTTTTTAGTTATTGAATAAAAAAATGAATTTTATTTTATAAAAAATTCAAAATTTTGAAATTTATATTTTAAGTAAAACAAATATAATATTTTGAAATAAAACATTTTTATTTAGTCGTGAATAATTAAATTAACATTTCTGATAATTTATTAGTAATTCTATAGATGTTTTTAATTTATTTTAATAATAATTAATATAATTTATTAATATATCTTAATTATAGAATTTCCTCAAAAGTATTGAATTTATAGAAAAATATGTAAATCATAAAGAAATTTTGTTTAGAATTATTGGTATTTTACTAATAAAAATAGAAAACTTTTAAATTTAAAAGATTTTTTATTTTATAAATTAAAATTCATTTAAAAATTATTTAGTTTATTTTATTTTGTATTTAAATAAATCATAATTCACTTTTGTTCAGTTTTTTGTGTATCAAAAGTTATCGTACATACTGATTTTATTTAAAAGAGAATACACACTAAAATATAATGGTGTTACATTTCCCCCACTTAAATAAATTGAATCATAATAATTTTAATTTATTCTTATGATAGTTATTGTATCACTACTCAGGTATAGGTTTTCTTATGATATGTAATTTCTATGTTACTATTTGGAAACATAGTTTTATATAATTTAATATTTCTAAAATCATGTATGTACCATTATGAGATTCAAACTTGTGAATGTGTTTCTAAAAGCATTGGTTGATTTCTGACCAATATTTTCCATATAAGATATGATTGATTTATATTCCTCTTGTTTGATTTTGAGTAATTATTTTACAATCAATATTGGGGAAATTATAAAATATACATAGTTGATTTTTTCCATACCATAAGTATAATTTCATCATTTAGTAGTGTTTTGATTAGTTTTAGCCTCTAATTTATCTCAAATTATAAATGATGAATGAAGAAGTTTAATTTTTCATGTATGAATCAATATAATCAAATTCTAATGGATCACGTGATCCAAAAATGGATACTAAGTTATTCCTCTAATATATATCCTTTCACCAAAAAAGGGTAGCATAAGTTAAGATAACACTTAATATGAATAATCAATCATATTAATAAATAATACATTAATCCCTAAAACCTTCATAATATCACCTAAATTTCAACCTAAATCACTCTAGAAATAACTAACATAAAAACTCTTCAAAATATGTAAGATCAAATTTGAAAAAATAGAATGATTTGATCACATATTCATCCAAAATAAACTGAACATTTATCTTTAAACAATATCAACCCCTCATAAAGTTACATAAAAAATTATATTTACCTAGTTATATATTCTTCAAAATATTCAAATATTTTCATAATATAAACTGAATTACCATAACATAAAACCACAATAAAATCATACATTCTTTCAAAAGTTAACTCAATCTTTATTACTCATATAATATCACCCACTCTAAGAAAAACTCCATTTCTAACAAATAATTTTTCTTTAACATTAATAATATTATGTCCCTATAAATATGATAACATTTATACCAAATAATATTCAAACTAAATAACATGTTAAATCTAAGGGTTATATATACCTCAATCAAATATTAAAACCCAATAATCATCACCCAAAATATCATTTTCCATATTAAAATCTAATCACATAAAACCTTAAAAGTGGATTTATTACTTTTAACATATGATCAAACTGAAACTTATTAACCTATGATGATATTTATAAATTTAAAATTAGCTATAACAAATAACATCCTGACATTTAATGTTATCTAAATCCTACTACGATACCAACTATAATGCCCTAGACTAGTACTCCTAGACATGGTGCTAAAATCAAAATATTTTCATAATGTATTTGATATAAAAAATTCAAGAGACCCAATTCAAAGCATCTATAATTACAACATGAAAAGAATTTATCAAGTCATTTAAATACACAAAACCTTCTTAGGTTTATAGCTTTAAAGAATTTATAAGGTCATTAATTATCAAAAATGACATCTTTCACATCCAAAGGAATTTTTTCCCATAATACTCATATTTTATTATTCTATAATAGGTCTTCAACATTTCCCACAAAATTATCAGCACATGATACACTTCTATATATATCATGTGTATTAATATTGTTCAAAACCTAGGGAAATTGAAACATAATAAGTTTGAGATCAAATAATTATTAAGGGGTAATGTTCGTTAGAGGATATAATAATTTAATATGGTATTAAATATTACAATCAATGGAAACAACACACATAACCTTAGGACAACAAGGATATACCACACCCCCTCCAAAGGGTTTACCCAATCTAAAGTTGACCCATTTTAACTTTATATCCTGAATACCTTATGGCTTGAAATCCATTATAAGGTACGAAGGCTCCATCATCCTAGCCCAATGGACCTTTACCTATGTCAGTCATTCTGACAATATATAACTAGGTCTACACCCCTACCCACATCATCGCTTGCATAGGTGGCTATATCATCACCCATAAATGGCCTAGATATCCCCTTGAAAAGGGATTTTAGGATTTTAACTCTAGTCATATATATAATTATGGGTTCACTCTACCACTCATGAAATTCCCCACTGTAGTAGAAGCTATCATAGAATAAACAAGGAAATAATAACATTGAAATAGTGAATGATAATCAAATAATACAATATAGATATTAAAATAATCTGGAAATATATCCATGGATAATAATATAACAAACTGCTTGGATATCAATGAAAAGTTTCAAGGTACATGAATGCATAATTTTGGATATCATAATCTACCATCAAGGACTTAACCAAGAAAATATATATACTATCAAGGTCTTGCCCAAGATATCCTAAATAATTGGGCATAAATACACTGAATACCAATTCAAGTTTGTCTTATGAGACATACTAATACATTTAGGGGCTATCTAATTTCAGGCCACACCCATCACTAAATGTTTCCAATACATTCATCATATTAAATAAATGAGTTAGGAATATAATACATAATAAACATACCTTAGTAATAAACAATCATATTAAAAAAAAATCCTAAAAATGAAAATATTTTCCTAGCACATTATAAAAATTCCTTATAAGTAAATATTAAACTATATAGAACTAATAAGTATATAGATTTTAAATGTTTCTATTGTTACCAAGTAGGATAGAGACCAATGGGGGGTGAATCAGTGGTTCCTTTTTCTTTTATAAGAATGTTTTTCTTATTTACTTAAAAAAACTTTCTTAACCTATGAAACTTTTTAGAGTTACTATCCACTAAAATGTAACTCACAACCTCACCATTCGTATTAAAAAAATATAAAGATAAAGAAACACATGATATTTACAAGGTTTAGTACATTGACCTACTCCTTTTCATATTGGATTGTCCCATCAACATGGAATATTTCACTATTTTATTTCCAGAATAAAAAGGCACAAGTAGTAAAAAAATATACAATACTAGTACCAACTTTCCTGCCATAGTTGGTAATACCCCCAACTATCCTTTCCAGTATCCATTTACCACACACAATACTTTTAATAAACTAGCAAGTTTCCACAGTTACAAGATCCACTTTTATTCTTCTTTTATGATCCAATTCAGAAAGTCTTCAATTCCTATATACGTAATATGAATAAAACTTTTCCTACATACAACCTTCAAGAACTTCAAAAATTCACAAAGGAACTTGTTATTCTTGAAAACAATTCCAAAATCTTAGTACATAAATATTTGTTAACAATGTTAGTCCAATATTCCCAGTCTAGAAATCTCAGTCCAATGATGGTCAGTCCAGTCCAATTATTCTTTTGCTCTTACTTTTTTAATTGAGTAGGAACTTAATCGGAAACTCACACTTCCCACTTCTAATGGAACTCAGTCTGATGAACCATGCTCTAATGAAATTATTCTAATGGAACTTCCTCAGATGATTAGATTAATATTAACTCCGATAATCTTCCCTAGGTTTAATCTGAAAATAAAAGTTTAGTTGGAAAATCAATAACCGATAAAAAAATGTTAGAGCTCTCGGTTTATGTTATCACTTCAAGTTTTTTTGAATAGCATACAAATGTATCATTCTCTAATTTTATAGGAACCCAAGAATGTATTAAGTGGGATTCTGAATAGGTTTTCCCCAATTACAAAATTTCTTGAATCTCTAACATTCCATAAATCATGGATCTTTCTTTAAATTATTCAATTAATTTCTAAATATTTAAATCTTCTTGATTTTTAGATCTCTCTTTGACTTATTCAATAAATAAGACATTATAACAAATCTTCAGGAACATGAGCCTTAGCCCAGTTGGTAAGGATTCCGTAAGTGCATCTAAATGACCAGGGATCAAATCTAGGAGGAGGCAGAATTTCCAGGGTTACTATAGCAGTACTGTAACAGTACTGTAGCAGTACTATAGCAGGTACTATAACAGGAACTTTGTATTACTGTAGAAGGTATTATAGCGGGAACTGTAGTAGGCACTGTTTGGCACCATAGCAGTTGAGAATATGCCCCTGTTTGGGCCTTCGGGCCACTGATTTGGTCCCTGAGTCCTATAAGGCCTTCGGGCCACCCGGGCCTTCGTGTCAGTAAGGCCTTTGGATATCCTCAAGGCCTTCGGGCCACCTCAAGGCCTTCAGGCCACCTTAGTGTAGATGCAAACCAAACAACCTACAAGGAACAATCTCTACAAGGAGGATGAGAAAGTAGATTTCACCTCAGTGGAAGCTAAACCTATTGCAAGAATGAGAGGGTATGACACCTGCCATCGGGAAAAGACTGTGCATGCATGAGAATTCCTAGCCGAACAACCATGCGAAGGTGGAGAGTTGATTTCATGATGAAGATGCTGGGGAGGTGCAGTTCCAAGTAGTTAGTCTAGGTTGTATGTAATGTTTGAATCCTACAAGCAATGAATTCCTATAAGGCCTATGGGCCATGTAATACTCACGCCTACGGGCCTTGTAAGGGTTTCACCTCCCCCTTGAAAGGTGGATTATTAAAATCAATAAAAAATGAAGGCCTTTGGGCCATTGGAGATAACAAAATTTCAGTCTGATTCCAAATTTTCATTCTAATTTTCCTTTTATGATTCTATATTAAGATGTTCATCTTAATTTCTTGACCCACTTTTAAATATTGAACTGTAGAATTATTAAAAAACCTATATCTGATTCCAATTCCTTATTATGATTTCACAATATGATTTATGTATTACGATAAAGGCATTTGATCAATTCGATTTTCTTGAACCATTTAAAAATAAACCAGAACTGAAGATATTTCATTACATTTCTCTACACTATATAAAAAAATATCTTCCCATTCTGATTTCCTCATTATGATGGAATCATATGTTCAACAAAAATTTCTTCATTACGTTGCTCTGTACTAAATATAATAAATAAAAAATATGTCTTCACATTATGATTCATAGAACCAACTCTCATTCTAATTTATTTATTACGATGGTGAAATAATAATATTTCAAACTTATTCAACCACTTTTAATTCTTATTTTATGAATATGATACCAAAAATCTTTCAACAATAAAATTATTTCACTTTTCTATTTACAATGATCATAAAATTATTTCTCTATAGTTTTAAATATTTTGGGATTTTGGTCTGACTTAAAACCAGAACATTTAGTTTCTCTTATTATGATCAAGAAAATCTTCTCATCCTTCAAACAAATATGAATCTGATGATCTAAGACTGGAAATATTTTACTTCAGTCACTTCCTTCTTCCAAGAAAATTTTATTGTAAGAATGATTTCCTTCATGACTTTGATTATGTTGAATATCATATTTATTATCATCTAAATTTCATTAGTATGTTTTATAACTTACTATTATTTTAAAAAATTTCTTTATTTTTAACGATCCTCAATATGATTGGTCTGAATATAATTAGTGGAATATTTTCTACAAATCCGATGCTCAAAACAATTGTTAGCACCTATTATCCCCCTTTATTTCATCAAGATTACATCAAATATTTTATAACTTACTTATGATTTTTGGTAAATGAAAAATAGAAAAGCATCATAAGAATTATATTGAAGCCATTTTGACTCTAAAAAATCTTCCACATTAGGATCACCACATTTATTCCATACTAAATAAAATTTATGACTTTTTCATAAATGCCTCATTACGATTACTGCATCTATTGATTCATGTTGATGTCTAGATCTGATGTTGATGATTCTGAATCCAATACTCTTGGATATGATTATATAAATATGATTTTCCTAGATCTGATTATCATCCTTGTGGTTCTAGATGTGATTTGATAAATTTACTCACACCCTTATTCAATCCGTATTTCCATTACCTTTTCAACAAACTTTATTCCTTCAACATAAAAAATATATTGATCTATTGAAAAAAATACAACAACAACTAAACTAGGGTCCAACAATCACCCATTTGTGTTAATTTCCATTACCCACTTCAATATCAACATTTAACCACTTAAAAACAATAAGTGGTATTGTTTTCTTTTCCCACTCTTTCTTATACATGCCTACATTTCTTTAATACCCCTGTTCCTTAACTCTCACCCTTAATATATTATCCCCCCTCATTTAAAACCAAATTTAAAGGGGTTATCATGAAAATTTTCATTCCTTATTAAAAAATTGTCTCATTTCAAAAGGTTGGAACTTTTTATCTCAAAAACTTGAAACTCTTCATTAGGAGAACACAAGTATCACATGAGTTTATTAACAAAGAGCCTTTAAATAAAAAACTATAAGTCTATGTGGGTGAACCCAATGTATAAAATAAGATTTTATAATCAAGTTTAACAATATTGTACATTACACAACTTTCATGTAATACCTTTCATGTTTCTTTAAAAAATTTTAGGATTGGGGAAATTCTTGAAAGGATTTATTTTAAGATAAAAGTAACATGCACTCATATCAACTAACATATTAGAAAGTTTATGTGTATAAATAGAACTTTCAAAACAAAATTTTCACAACCTCATTAATTTGTTTTACAAGAATAGTAAGAGACTCATGAAACATCCACTTTCTTACTTAAACTTGTTCAATTACCTACAAGTTAGAAAAATTATATAATAATGTTTTGGGAATATGGTGGAACCTCATAGTTTCTCAAAAACATCTTTCAAACTAAGAGTCCTCTCTAAGTCTTACCTTTTTATTCTTCTACTTGGATTTTTCATTCGATGTATTTTCTTCCTTTCATTCATCCTTATCAGATTTTGTAACAAGTTTCTCTTTATCATCTACAAAATATTATAATATGTAAGTTAACATTTTTTATTTCTTATAATTTGTTTTTGTTACAATGAGTTTGTAAAAATTCTCTCATGTATTCTTCTTGTTCTGGAAGGATAGTTAAACAAATTTTAGTAATATTATCTTCTTGATCTCATCTTTTGAATCTTTTCTGAATTTTAAATCCACAATATATTGATATCTTTTTATCAAATTTTCTTACATTTTCATAAACATTTTTATTCCCCTTTGTTTCAGTTGTTTTGTGTTTCTTCTAACTTTATAGCTTTGTCAAATTGCTATGGACAAATAACTAAACACTCTTTCTTTTCAGACTCAACATGTTTTTGTTTCTATACTTTCTTAACATACTCATATTTCTTCACCATATGAGTTTCCATTTTTAATTTCTCATAATTTTTAGAAAAACTTTAATCTTATTTTATCATCATAACATTCCCTTGATTCATACCTATTTTTTGGTAGATACATGTTGTAGCATCTTGAATAGGGTATGTGTCCAAAAAACTCCACAACACTAATAATGACATCTGAATATTGATCTTTCATATTAAGAGTAAAATTTATCTTAACATTATTGTTGTTGTTTATTCACAATTTTTTTTCCACAATTCTTAAGAGGATACTTTCCTAAATTTTTTTTATCTTTCTTGGGGAAATATGTTTTCTGACAAACCTGATTTTGTAAAACTTTATTTCTACCTTATTTATAAGTTTCACCTTTAATATCAACAACCTTGGTGAAGTTTTTTCTTATCTTTATTATCTCACTTTGTGCTGAAATAAAATTTGACTATGTTTCTAAAAAATAATCTTATTTCTCATTCAACTTACATTTCAGAAAATATACAATCTTTTCAGATTAATCTATCTTCAACTTTATATGATTAATTTCATCAATAAGTTTGGATTCTATATTATTGTTATTTTAATTTCTACCTAACTTTTATTCATTACTTTTCATCTTTATTTCAAGATCACTATTATTATTAGTTATGACTTCAATATCCTTATTAAACTCACTTATTTCTTTGTTGAGTTGAGTATTTTTTTTAAGTTCATTATCCAAATTATTTTTAAGAATCTATTCTATTTCCATCATCTATTCATCATTATCATAACTACTTGATGAATCACTTCCAATTATAACTTGAGAAATAAAGCCAAGTTGATGACTTTTTTTATCACCAGATGATGAATTATCTTTCTTTCTTTTACTCAGATAACTTTTCTTTTTTCTTATCCTAAGGAAAATTTTCTTTATGTTTCTTCCACTTTTGTTTTTTATATTTCTCATCATCTTATTTGGACTCATACTCTCCAATTTTTTTTCTTGAAAAATTTCATGAAAAATTTCCCTTCCCTTCACAATTACAACATTTGAGAGTTTTACTTTTCCATTCACCCTTATTTTATCTCTTTGACAAAAGAGAAATAAATTTATTAAAATATTCAGATTCTTTCTCTTCTTCTGAATCACTTGATTCTTCTTCAAATAATTTATCTTTTTGTCCCTTTAAATAAATATTTGAAGGAAATTTCTTGATCACCATTTTATTTTGTTTTCAAAACCTTCTCTATTCTCATTTCATAATTAACAAGAGTACTATGAAGTTCATCCAAAGATATATTTTCTAGATCTATATCTTCCATAGATGAAACTTTAGTAACAAAATTATCAAAAATAATTATCAATATATTTTCAACAATGTTTCAGTCTTCCAAATTCTCACCAAGACATGTTATGGTGATAAAAATATCATTTTTCCTTATAAAGAAGTCACCAATAGATTTTTTCTCAGCCATTTTCAAATCTTCATACTTCAGCCTCCAAAGTTTCAAATTCTCCCTCTTCACCTTTGTATTGAATTCATAAATGTTGTTCAACTTATCCCAAATAACATTGGAAGTTACAACTTCATTTACTCTAGGAAACTAAATTTTAATTAGTGATTAGGGTAAAGCATTTTTATCTCTTCCATAATTTTCAAAATATCTCTTATCAGCAGTAGTAAGAGAATTATTCTCAATACAAGGAGGAAATCCTTCTGTAGTAACTTCCAAAACATAAAACCCAAAGGAAATAAGATATAGAAGCATTATATTTTTAAATATATTATAGATCCTTCCATTCAAAACTAGAATCCCCTTATAGTTCACAGAATTGAAATTATCCATTCTTAGAGATGGATATTTCAAAGGGAACATACTACCCTGATACTAATTATTGTTCCCAATTAGGATTAAGACCACTGAGAGGGGGGGGGGGGGTGAATCATTAGTTTCTTTTTCTTTTATATGAATGTTTTCCTTATTTCCTTAAAAAATTTATTAACCTATAAAACCTGTTAGAGTTACAATCCACTCAAATATAACTCAAAACATTATATTTCATATTCAAAAAATATAAAGAGAAGGAAGCACATGATATTTAAAAGGTTTGGTAAAAATACCTACTCATTTAAATGTTGGATAGTCCCACCAACATAGATTCTTTCACTATTTTATTTCCAGAATACAGAGGCATAAGCAGTGAAAAATTATATAATCCTAGTGGAAAATTTCATGATATAGTTTTTTATACCCCTAACCATACTTTACAGTATCCACTTCCCACAAAAGATCCTTTTTAGTAACTGGTAAGTATCCCTAGTTACAAGATTCACTTTTTTTATTCTTTTTTGATCCAATTTAGAAAGTATTAACTTCCTCCACAAGTAAGCTGAATCAAACTTTACCTATGTACAACCTTTAAGAACTTACAAAATTCACAAAGGAACTTGTTGGTATTGAAACATATTCCAGAACCTTAGTGTGGAAATAATTATTAGTAGTGTCAGTTAGATATTCCCATTTTGGAAACCTTAGTCCAATGATGGTCAGTCCGATTTGATTCTCCTTGCACTCTAATTTATTCAATTGAGTAGGAAATGAATTGGTATCTCAAAATTCCTGCGTCTAATGGAACTTGGTTCGATGAACCTTGCTCCGATGGATGTAACTCCAATGACTATCACTCTGATTAACTTGTTAGAATAGAACTTTCTCAGATGATTGGATTGATCTTGACTTTGATAATATTCCTTATATTCAACTCAAAAATCAATGTTTGGTTGAAAAATCAATTCCTTAAAATAAAATTTTAGAGATCTCGGTGCACGTAATCACTTCAAGTTTTTTTTAAACAGTTTACAAATTTATTGTCCTCGCATTTTATAGGCACCCAAGAATGGATTAAGTGGGATTCCAAAACGTTTTTCCCAATTTACTAAATTTACTAAATCTTCAATCTTCCTTAAATATTGTAACTTTATTTGAATTCTTCAATTCATTTATGATTATTTAAATCTCATTTATTTTTTATCACTCTTTGATTTATTCAACCCTTCATACTTTCTAACAAATATTTAGTCCATTTTTTTCATTCTGATTTTCCTATCATGATTCTCCATTATGATGGTCATCCTAATTTCTTGAACCACTTGTAAATATGGAACTAAATATTTCTTAACAAACATCACTCAGATTTTGATTCCTTATTCTGATTGCCCAATACAATTTCTTTATTATGATATAGGTATTTGATCACGCTGATTTTATTAACCCATTTTCAAAAAAATCAGAACCGAAGATATCTCATTACGTTTCTCTGAAATATCTGAAATACTATCTTCCCATTCAAATAACCTCATTACGATGGAAGAATATGTTTAATAATAGTTTGTTCATTATGTTTATCTACACGAAATGTAATAAGGAAAACATATGTCTTCTCATTCTGATTCTTGGAACCAACTCTCATTATAATTTATTCATTATGATAGATAGAGTATATTCTTTCAAATTTCTTCAACCACTTCTACTTATTATTTTTATAATATGATACCAAACATATTTCAACCCTCAAATTATTTCACTTTTTTATTTATGATTCTCATCAACTCCTTTCTCTGAAGTGTTAAGTATTTTTGGATTTTTTTCCTGACTGAAATCTAGCACCTTTTGTTTCTCTCATTACAATTAAAAAAACCTTCACATCCTTAAAATAAATATGAATCTAATGATCTGAGACCGAAAATCTTTTACTTCTGCAACATCCTTCTTATACAAACGTTTTCTTATAACCATGAATTCCTTTGCGACTTTGATTATGTTTAATATCATCTTTAACATCATTTTATTTTAATTATGATGTTTTATAACTTCCTATTATTTTAGAAACTTTCTTTCTTTCCAACCATCCTCAATACAATTGTCCTGAATACAATTAAATCCATCTTTTCTCCCAATACAATGCTCAATACGATTTTAATCCCTATTCTTCCACTCTATTTCATCATGATTAAATCACAAGTTTTACAATATACTTATTATTTATGGAAAATAAAAATAGTAAAGAATCATCAGATTTATATTGGAGACATTAAGACTTTTAAACAACTTCCTCATTAGGATAACCACTTTCAGTCCAGACTCATTATGATTTTTGATTTTTCATTAAAGTCATATTAAAATTCCTGGATCAATTGAATCATGCTAATGTATTGATATGATGTCAATTATTTTGTATCCAATCCTCCTCAATTATATTATTTTAATATGGTCCTCTTGGATCCGATTATCATCATTGTGGTTATGGATCTGATTTGACAACTTTACTCACACCCTTATTCAATATGGATTTCCATTATCTTTTCAACATACTTTGTTCCTTAAACATAATCAACATATTGATCTATTTATAATAAATTCAACAAAAAATCAACTAGGGTTAAATTGTTTCCCTAGTTAAATGACCAATATTTCTTGTTAAACACCCCTAATCTGATTTATATAAAATACAATGATTACTCCATATAGAATAATTAGTATATAGATAAGTCAATAATAGAAATAATGTAGAATAAATCCATGATAATAAATAATATAGACATGAAGGATATTATAAATTCATTATAAATGAATCCTTTTAAGTAAAGTCACATATTTTTGAAGATATAGAGGAAAATTAAAGTGAATCTTTGAATTAATCATTCTTAAAAATTTTGTATCTTAGTTGAAAAAAAGAGTTTAAAGTAACTTAAAAAACACTTTTCATGATATTTCAATAATATTTTAAAAATGAATTTCAAAATAATTTAAAATAATGGAATCTTGAAAATAAAGTATTCATAGGAAAGGAAATATGAAGTGGAAGTTTAAAATATACACAAGTGGAGTGAAATACAATTTCAAAACATTTATGAAAATAATATCATTTTTCTTTGAAATAACCACATGATAATGGGAATATAAAATAATTTGGATAATAATAAAAACATATAAAGAAAACTAAATAATGAATAATGGTCATGATGACAGGAAAAACCTTTCACGTGGAAAACATTTAAAGAATAATTATTTTCACACTTTTATAAAATAATGAATTCTTCATAAATTTATTTAAAGATTCCATTAAATTTTTTTAATAGAAATCCAGACTAATAGAAATTTACCATAAAAAATCCTTGATTTATAGAGAATATGTATATTAATAATAAATATTCCAAACCAAAAAGGTGAAATAAGGCCAACCTTTATTATAAAAATTCCTATGATAGTTTTTAGTACCAAAGAGAGGGAAAAAGGAAAGAATAATTGAAAACACCATAAATAAATAGAGTATAAGAAAATGTATTTCATTTTTGAATATAAAGTACATGCAATTCTACCTCAATTTAAATTAAAACATAAACAATCTTGATAAAAAATGATATTTTAAAATAAATCATTATTACTTTGGTAATTTTAAAATTAAGAGACATTAAAATTTATAACATGATATGGTTCTATAAATTTGATTAATTAAATCAAATATTATCTCAAAATATATTCATGGGTTAGTAATTACACTATATAAAATATAACATGGTATGGAATATGGAATATATATCAAGGAATCATAAATGATACCAAGAACCCTTACAAATTTTATAAAACATTAATCAAAACCTCTTGAATGAGTGAAATAAAAATGGAAGTCTAATTACCCTTATTAAAGAGTGTATCATGATATAATATTTCAAATATATAGAATATACACCATATAATGGAAATATTTATGTAATTCGAAAAATTTCTAAAAGAAGGAAGTTTGAGATAAGAAATACTTACAAAGATTATAACATTTGAAGTAAGAATCATAAATGAAGTTATTATATTAAAAAAGTAAATGAACATAAAACAATTGGAAATACAAAATAAAACAATCATAGTTCACAACACACATAATTTTGGCATATCATAGCCAATTGATTATTAATATAACCCTATAAAAGGAAATTGAGTTTAGAATCACCTTACCATGGATTCCTGCTTAGTCAAACATATTATAACATCCTATACAAAAAATTAAGAACTATTATTATAAAGAACCAAACCTAGTATCCATGATCCGATTCCCTACTTAATTACATTGGTATAATAAAAGTGTAATTAGAATCCTAAAGGACCTAATAGTTTAGTAGATTTGAAAAAAATATACATAAATATTTTTTACATTATAACTTGAAAGAAAAACAACAAATAAACTCTTTAGGAAACACAAATAAACTCATACATTATCCCCACACCTAATTCAGAATATACATATTCACAGCTTGGGGAAAAATAAAATATAATAAATGGGTGAGTCATATGATTAGTAAGGGTAGGTAATTCGGTGGAAGCTAATATAAAAAAATAAGGTATGGTGAATGACTAAAAACACATGCCATTAGATTATAATCTTGAGTATAACATGGAATGAATAAAAGTTTGATAAATAATGACATATAAATAATCACATGAGAATGAAATATAACCATATATATTATAATTGTTGAATAATCATATGAATTATCAATTAAGAATATCATAATGAGGGAATTCATAATTCTAGACATCATAAACATAGATTTGAGGCCTTGGCCATGAAATCTGAATATAAATAGTTAAGGTCTTGGCCAAATCCATTTATGTTTTATCTCATAAGATCTACTGATGAATAGAGGGGATATAACAGGACAAAACCATCACTTAATTAGTTCCATGAATTCCTCATACGAATGGGGTGAATAATAAACACCATATATATATATAAAAAATTTAAATAATTTCCCCCAAAAAGTAAACATAATCACTAACCATTCTGAGTAATATGGTGAATGGTATCAAGATAACACATCCACAATCAAAATGATCAAAAAACATTTAATAAAATATGGTAGATGATATCATAGAAAATTAATCCCAATTAATCATAAGATTCAACTTATGGAATTGAAATAGTTGAAAATACTCTAATAAGATCATTGATAAATTCTTCAGAGAAATACCCTTTCTACTTTTCAAAGAAGATTTCTTTTGGAAAAATCATTTGTATTTGTCATAATTTCTAGTATGAAACTAGAAATGAAAAAATATAGTTTCTCATGAAAAAATAAGTGATTTAGGAAAAATAATTATGTCTTAAAATATAATATTTATGGTGCTTGAAAATGGGTAAGAAATCGGGAATTTCCCTTTAATCGGGTTTGCTTATTGTGAATAATTGAGAAGGGAACCTTGTAAAACATGTATTTACCAAAAAACAAAGATTAAATGATATGGATATATGATTTGGGTACATATAAACATAATTTATAATAATTATATAAAAATAATTAAGAATTAAATTGTGGTAAAGAGAGAGAAAGTGCAACCTGAATGAAAAATAGAGGTTTGGGTAGAATCCTTACCTTATGTCCAAAAGTGTTTTGTACTTGAACTTAAAATCCTATATAATGAAGTTATATTCATTAATAAATTAATAAATAACATATAAAACATTTATTTTATTTATTATAATTTTATAAAGTTCATTTATGGTCTTTTTGATGAGTTATAATATTCAATTTCATTGTTTGAGAGTGTTCAATTCTTTGATTTTCACGATTGATTCATTTTTATACATGTATGAAAGATAATGTAAAATGGAAATAATTATTCATAATTGAAATTATATGTTACTAATGAAAATACATAATATTTAATGGTATTATATATTATTTTTTTCATATAGGATGATTATTCATTAGATATATCTTTAATGGTAATCGTCTAGATTATTTTGGCAGTTTTTTCAATCGTTACAAATTATTTTTGTCATAGTAATTAATATCCTATATATTTACTAGTTTCATAAAAATAAATAACTTATAATGTGTATAATAAAATATTTTTTAACCATTATTATGGTTTTATAACCAGTGTTGAAGGAAGTAATGGAAAATGAAGTCGCATCTTCCACTATGGCGATAAATCGGCACATCACGAATGATGTTTTCATTTTTAGAATAAAAGAGCGGGGGTGGAGAATAGGTCTGATGATTAATCCTAAATTAACTTAATAAAATTATATTATACATAATATAATTGAGTTATAATTAATTTTTTGATATAATAGGTAAGGATTTAATTAGAAGAAAATAAATTAAAAGAAATTGAAAGAAAACAAAATTTGTTTTCCTCTTGAATTCTTCTCCTCTAGAACCTCCTTAAGGAACTTTGAAATGGTATTTTGGTGATACTAAAAAGAATATAATGTCAGGGATAGTTTTGGTAGATTAAATGGGTATAATATAAGAAATTTTCAAGGCTTTAGAAGTGTGAGGGGAAGAGGTGATGAGGGGTGATTTTTGTAGTAGAGGAGAGGAGTGTTTTTCTGATTATTTTAATCATTAGTTTATTATTTTGGCTCAAGAATATGAATAGTTTGAGAATTATAAATAAATATATTATATAATGAAGTAATTTTCTAGATTATGGTTTTTACATCATTGATTACTCAAGTAATAGTGTATTTATCTTATAGTGTATATATACCGTAAATTGCTATATTTCACAATTCTAAAAAAATCCAATTATTTTAGAAAAATCCCAAAAATTCACCATAACAATTTTTTGATGTGTAGAATTAAAAAATGAACTCAATTTTTTAAAAATAATTTTATAAATATGTTACATTTAATTTTTAATTAAAATAATTATTTATTCAAAAAATACCAATTAAAAAATTATATTTGATTTTATGACACTTAAAAAATTAATAATGGGATCATAAAATTACCTTATAATCATAATAAAAAAATAATAATTTTTGAATACATTTTATGCAAAAAAAATTCTTTTAAGTCATTATATTAATTATAAAATTGAAAATAAACATTTTTGTTTTATAAAAATATCAACACTTAATTAATAATTTCTAAAACATTTATTTACTTATACTAGGATTTAATTATATAATATTACAATTTATAAGATCCATAAATTTTATTTATACTTTAATAGGTTATTTTCCTATCCAAATAATAAATAGACTATTAATATAATGAAAATGATAGTTTTATAAAAATCGGAATTTTTCACTTATTCAGTAGAAAAGAAATATTTTCAAAAAAATACCAAAATTTCACCATAATATAAATTTTGACATTATGATTTTAAAAATAAATTTTATTTATTTAAAATAATTTGTAAAAGTATCAAAATTTAGTTTTAAAACATGTGCCATATTAAAAGTTGGTAAAACTGCCTTTAAAAAAATATAGTCTTTTAATGTGTAAAATTGGATTCATTCTTATCTTATGCCTATAAAATCATTTGGATGAATGTAAATTTTTTTTATTAAATATATAATAGATAATTTGTTTAATACTATTCATTTATTCTAATTCAATATCTAGGTTATAATGGTATCTTTAAAATAATGATATTTAATTGTATATCATTTTTCATTTAATCTTGGTGTTTTGTGAAAACTACGATGTCAAAGAAATTAAATTTATGAAGAGAGATTCCATAAAATACTAGGGAGTTACATTCTCCCATCCATAAATAAATTGCATCCTTGCTATTTTAAATTGTACTTTCAAAAATTAAAGCTTGATAATTGAAAATTCCTTTGTGGAAAAAATAATATTTGAAATAGGGTTAATAAAATATACTCTTAATAATAGGGAAAGGAGAATTATAATTTCATCAAAAAATTAGGATTTTTAATTAATAACACTATTGATAAGTGAAAACTTGGGAATGAAAGAGATATCTAAACATCAAGTTTTTATGGAGAATTAATGAGGACATGGTGATTAGAATTTAACCATCATAAACTAATAAATTTTATAATTAGTTAAAATACCACTAATCTCTTAGTAATGAAAGTTAATGAATAATTTTTTTTTCTAAAATCCTTTTACTAGATTTGATGGTTTCTTTTACTATCTATACATGCACTTGAGAAATTACACTTACTTGATTACTTTCCATGTCATAAGAATAATATCATACTTCAGTTGTGCTTCAATATATTTTCACTTCATTCCTTATATATGGAAGTGAATGTTCAAGATGAATTTTTTATGCATGAAGAATTAATATCAACTTCTTTAGATAAAAAAAATCAATAAAGTATAATTATTTATTCATCCTGTCTTTATGAATTAACCAAAAAAAAATTTTAGGATAAGATAATATATTTTCCCATAAATTAACAACCCTTTATATGATGAAAACAACATTAGTCTTCATAATTCAATATTAATACCCAAAGTTCAACATATTTCATTCAGAAAATATAAATCCTTCCTAAAACTATTCTAGACTATGATTGAAACCCAAAAATAAGAAGGATTTGATTATATAGTCTTCTGAATAACATTAATCATTCTTAATGTCTTATACCAAAAATATAATTTCCTAAATCACTTAATCTACAAGATATTCTAATCATTTTCAAAAATAACCCGAATCACCATATGTCCATAATAAAATAAAATGTTTCTCTAAAAGAAAAATCAACCTTTATTGCTCATAATATTATATTTACCTTAATCTTATAGGATTCCAAAAATAGCGAAAATCTTCTAAAATAACATTAATTACTTAATCACCAAATCTTTTTCCAATCCCATGGTTATCTATTTGATAAAAAAATACCCTTAAAATCAAAATAATATTTACACATTAGATAGTTTGACTATAGAAAAATTCATTCTTATCAGGACTTCACATAGGATATTGGTAGGCGTTTCACTCTTATCGCCTTTCGATTGTGGGTTCAAATCCTACTGTTTTTCAGGATGCGATGAGTTTTCAGCTGGCCTATAGTTTTTCCTTTTTATAAAACCATACTAGTATAAATTCAAAAATAAATATTAGAGACAAACTTGAAATAAGGTCAATCACTAAATATATTTTTAACTAGGATTTTCAATACACCCCAATACATAAACACTTCATCCATTTATTTCCATATAGGATCTTCCTTGGTCTAGGGTTTGTCCTATAGAAGAGGGAATTGGCTTAGGTAATTATTAGGTTCCCCACATTTATCTAAATGAACTAAAAATGTATTCTTAGGATTGGTTTTATTTCCAACCATCATACTCTTCATTTTTACTTGGATTTTTTTCTTTATGTCCTTCTTTCCCACACATATATCATTTATTTGTTTTGTTGAGATAATTTCTTGGGTGTCACCTTCTACATTTCCTGCATGATGTAAATCAGGAATTCTTTCCCCCATGATCTCCACCATTGGAGCCCTTAGAAAACTCAATTCTTCTCTTCTTTGGTGAGTTTGGGAGTTGGTTAATGTATATGTTGTTAATCATATTTCAGGAAAACTAATTAGGCATGAACATGAAATCTTTAACTCTTATAAATATCTTATTTGGTTGCTCATTTACACGACCTTGTCCATTATGTTCATAGTTATAAAGACTCCATAGAGTTTCTTCCATGGAATAAAACTAGAAAACATACTGTGAGTAACAAGATTCATAGTGATAAAATATACAATCATTTATAGAATATCATGACAACTAATTTTCTAAAACATCTCATGTTTAACCTAGATTATATATTCAAATACATCATAATGGTTTGTAAATAAAATTTGAATTAACCTAAGAATATCACTTGGTAATATCAAACCAGGTGAGCAGTAAGCTAATTGTCGTGTACCAGGTTACGCCGAGTCAGGCTCGACACACCTTATTGGAGTTGTTACCCCTAGGTACATCTGTGCAAGAACCACATCCAATTGTAGTATCGAGACATTGATTTATTAGTGGGAATACCCACATAATCTCTACCTTATAAAAATTATGGGATTTTATTCTATGCTTATCCTTAATGTATATCTTAGTTTTATGTTCCCTAATCTATGTTTTGTAAATCTACTTTCTAAGGTTTCTATTAAAATTCTTCTGATACCAACTATAAAGACCCCAACCCCTATATCTTAGAGATGGTGCCTTAATTAATTACATTGTTATAATAAACAAGGAAGTAGAATGCTAAAGGAACAAATATTTTAGTGTATTGGGAAAATAATATACATACATAATTTTTACATTACAATTTTAAAGAAAAACAATAAAGAAACTCCATAAGAAACACTAATAAACTCCTAGATTATCCCTACAAGTCATTCACAATACACATCATCGCATCTTGGGGAAAAATAAAACATAAAAAGGATTGAGATCAGATTATTAGTAAGGGTAACTAATACAATAGAAGATAATATAAACAAATAAGGTATGGTTAATGACTAAAAACACATTCCATTATAATGTAATCTTGAGCATAATATGGAAGAAATAAAAGTTGGATAAATAATGCTATATAAATCATAACATGAGAATATAACTTAACCATGGATATTATACTAGTAAAATAATCACATGTATTATAAATTACTAATATCATAATGAGGGAATGTATAATTCCTAATATCATAAACATACCATTGAGGCCTTGGCCAAGACATCTGAAAATAAATCGTTAAGGCCTCAACCAAATCTATTTATGTTTCATCTCATAAGATTAACCGATGCATCAAGGGGCTATAGAAGATCCCATAAATAACTTAATAATTCCAATAAATTCCTCACATCACTGGGGTGAAATATAAATAACATATATATAAAAAATTTAAATAAATTTCCCCAAACAATAAACATAATCACTAACCATTGTAAGCAGCATGGTGAATGATATCAAGATAGCACATCCACAGTCAAACTGATCATAAATCATTTAATAAAATATGGTAGATCATATAATAAAATATTAATACTAATTAAGATTAATATTGAATATATGGTGTTTAAATAGATGAAAATACTTTAATAAAATCATCAAGGAATTCTTAAGAGAAATACCCTTTCTACATTGCAAAGAAGTGTTCTTTTGGAAAAATCATTTGTATTTATAATAATTGTTTATATAAAACTATAAATTAAAAAATATAGTTTTTCATTAAAAAATTAGTGATTTTCAAAAAATAATTTTGTCTTAAAACAGAATATGTATGGTACTTGAAAATGGGTAAGAAATCAGGAAGTTTCCTTTAATCGGGTATGCTTATTAGGAAGAATTGAGAATGAAGCCTTGTAAAATGTGTATTTACCATAAAATAAATATGAAATGATCTATATATATGAGTTTGGAAAATATAAACAGAATTTATTGGAAATATATAAAAATAATTAATAATTAAATTTGGGTAAAGAGAGAGAAATTGTAACCTGAATGAAAAATGGAGGTTTGGGCAAAATCCTTAGCTTATGTAGAAAAGTGTTCTGAACCTATACTTAACATAATGGATAATGGAATTTTATTAATTAATAAATTAATTAAAAACATAAAAAACATTTATTTTATTTATTATAAATTTGTAAAGTTCATTTACAGCCTTTTTGATGATTTATAATACCCAATTTCTTCATTTGGGGGTGTCTGTTTCCTTGATTTTCATGATTGATTCACTTGTATACATGTATAAAAGATCATTTAAAATTGAAATAATTATCAAGAATTGAAATTATATGTTATTAATGAACATAAATAAGATTTAATGGTCTTATATAATATTTTTTTCCATATATGAGGATGATTCATTAGATATAACTTCAATGATAATCGTTTAGATTATTTTGGAAGGTTTTCAATCGTCATGAAATAGTTTTGTATTAGTAATTAATATCATGTATATATACTGGTTTAAATACAATAAATAACTTATAAAATTCATAATAAAATATTTTTAACCATTATTATGGTTTTATAATAAGCCTTGAAGGTGGTAATAGAAAATGAGGTCGCATCGTCCATGATGATGGTAAATCGGCACATCACAGACAATGTTCTCATTTTTAGAATAAGGGGGGGAGAGAAGGGGTTTGATGGTGGATATTACATTAACATAATAAAATTATTGTATATATAAGATAATGTATTTATCATTCATGTTTTTATAGAATAGTTAAGGATACAATAAGAATAAAAGAAATCAAATGAAATTGAAAGAGGACAAAAAAGGATTTACCTCTTGAATTCTTCTCCTTGAGGACCTCCTTAAATAAAATTGAAATGGTATTTTGGTGACGTCATCAAGAACAAAAAGTAAGGAATAGTTTTGGGAGAGGAAATGGGTAGAATATAAGAAATATTCATGGCTTTGTAAGTGTGAGGACAAGAGGCGGTGAGGGTTGATATTTATAGTGTAGAAGATGGGTGTTTTTTTGATTATTTTAATCATTAGTTTATTATTTTGGATCAATACTATGAATAGTTTGAAAATTATCACTAAATAAATCAAATAATGAAGTTATGTTTGAGATTATGGTTCTTATATCATTCACGAATCATGGAATAGTGTATTTATTTTATAATGTATATATACCGTAAATTACCATATTTTATTATTCACAAAAAATCCAACTATTTCATAATAATCACAAAAATTCCACATAACCATTTTTTGATGTGTATAATTAAAAAATTAAATCCATTTTCTAAATATTATAAATTTAATTTTAATTTAAAATCATTATTTATTTTAAAAATACCAATTTAAAAATTATAACCGATTTTATGACACCTATAAAAATTAATCAAGGTCTCCTAAAAGTATATTATAATAATAATACCAAAAAATTTAATTTTTAAATAAATTTTATAAAAATAAATTTTCTTTTACATCATTATATTAATTATCAAATTGAAAATAATTTTTTTTATAAAAATACCAACACTCAATTAATAATTTCTAAAGAATTTATTTACTTATACTATGATATAATTATATCATATTAACATTTATAAGATGGATAAATTTTATTTATAATTTCATAGGTTAGTTTACTATTAAAATCATAAATATACTATTAATATAATGAAAATGGCAGTTTTACAAAAATCAAGATTTTCACTTATTCACTGGAAAATAAATATTTTCAGAAAAATACCAAAATTTGACCCCTAATATAATTTTGAAATTAATATTTAAAAAATAAAGTTTATTTTATTAAAAAATTTTCTAAAAGATTCAAAATTCAATATTAAAACAAGTTTGCCATTAAAAGGTGGTAAAACTAACTTTAGAAAAATATTTCCCTTTAATGCGTAAAATTGTATTCATTCTTATCTTATACCTATAGAATAATTTGGATGAATGTAAAAAATTTGATTAAATATATAATATATAATTTGGTCAAAACTATTAATTATGTCCAATTTAACTTCTAGGTTATAATGATATTTCTAAAATAATGATATTTAATTATATATCATTATTCGTTTAAGTTTGGTGTTGTTTGAAACCTATGCTTTCGAAGAAATTAAATTTAATAAGATACATACTATAAAATATTTGTGTGTTAAAATTATAAATCTATATGAGAAAAAAATTTATATTTAACTTAATTGATACCATTTATTTAATTTTTTTTATTACCAATTTATTTATAATTATTTGTGAATAATTATATTTTTATGCTTACTCTTTTGTTTCCCATGCATGTTTCAATTTTTAAGTTTTAGTTATTGTCCATTAGTCATGGTTTAATTAAATAAATAATTATCATGTTGATTTTAGATATTTATTTTATGTGAATTTGGATTCCCATTTATATTTCATGGAACTTATGGTGCTATTTCTCATAGAAAATATTAAAATTCCATTTTTTTGAAGTTCTTATTTCATAAAAAGAATTTATTTTATTAATATATGTATATATATATTACCATTAAAAAATCATCAAAACATCATAAAGTCATCATTATTATATAATATTTCTAATACACCACATTCTTTATCATTCATGACATAAAAATTATAATAATGTTCATGTAGCTGGTAAAATCGACAAAAACGAGAACACATTATAAAGGTTGAATGAGTAAGAAAATGTTATTATATTATGATAATATAACTATTAAAGAAGATTAATAATGTTATTAATATTATATTTAAATGTTAAATACAATTTTATAACCATCCATAATAGGAAGTAATGGAAAATGAAATACATTGTTTATAGAGGCGATAGTCCACATATAAGCACATGCAATGTTTTTAATTTCAGGAGAATGGATAGGAGGTAAATGATTGTTGTTCTATCATCCTAAGAATATTTTATTAAAATAATGATAATTTTTTTATTATTCTTAGATAGTTATATAATATTTGTAATAAGTTAAGGAACAATGAAACATGAAATAATTTAGTGAAGAAAATTACCTCTTACTTTGACATCCTCCCGTCAATTTTACATAAAGAATTTAGAAGAGAGGTTTATAATCACATTAGGGGCTTAGGTAAATGAAAAGGGAATGTTAGAGAGGTATTTGGGAATAGTTTTTTTGATAAACACAAACTCATATATTTATTTTGAAATTCTATAATAAGTCACCTTTTATAGTAAAAAACCAATTGTGTTTTTGAAAATATTTAGTCTTTAAGGGCCAAGGATGACATTTAAAAAGGAAAGTGGAAAATTAATCTAATAGGTATGATATTATGAAAAATATCTCACCCAAATATTTTTCAATATATTAATTTATTATTTTAATTGATTTATAACTAATTTGTGACATTAAATAATCTTTAAATTCAATTTTAGGGTCACATTCAAAATTTAACTTTCAAAAAAATCATAAAAAACATGGAATTCGAATTTAATTATTTATAAAACTACTTATATATAATTTTTATCCCTAAAATATATTTAAGTCTCTATTTCATCAAAATATTTTAACTTTTAATATTTTTAAAACCATTTACATTAACATTTCTACCACTAGCACAAGTTCTATGTCAGTGTTGTGTAAGAATTTTATTTAACTATGCTATTATATAAAATAAAAAATTAGTAAAATAAATTAAAATTATTAATCATATATATTAAAATCAATTACATTACACAAATAGAAAATTTTACTGTTTCTATTGTTGAAAATCATGGAAATAGATCCCAAAACCATGGCCGTAGCCTATGGCCACAGTTTTGCCTAACCGTGGGCGCTATCTCCATGGTAATATGGTTTGACTTGTTTCCACAGTTTTAACCGTGACAATAGGTGGGATATTTCTAGGGTTTTGAAAATTATGGAAATAGGTATCATCATTGTCAACTGTGGTAGTTGATCAATAGACATAGGTAAAACCATGGCCATAGGTGTTATTGCCACGGTTGAAAACTGTGGCTATAGCACTAGATGAAAATCGTGGCTATAGCCCAAGAAAACCTTGGAAATAGCCCAAAAATAATATGTCACTGGATGAATTTGATCTCAATTCCTCACCCATAGGATTCTTCCACATATCCACTACACCACACCAATATTCAGGTATATATATATAATATGTTATATATATTGTTAAAAAACATGGTGGGAGCATAAAAACCATGGATAAAGAGATTCACACTCTATTTTAATTGGGAAAATTTTTATCCAGTGCAAATGAGGGAGACCTATAGCCACAGTTTTGAAAACCGTGGAAATAGGCATGGGTTATAGCTATAGTTTTAGTAAAACCGGGGCTATAACCCTTATAAAAATTGCATATAGCCACAATTTTATAACATGGATATAGGTCCATGGTAATAGAAAAATTTTCTACTTGTGAATAATAATATATTTTTATCCTTATAATTATTAAGGGAATATATTTAATACATTAAGTGGGAGAGGGTGACATTTTATAAATATTAATTTCTTAATATAAAAAGGAAACTCAATCTCAGGGAAAGGTAGTCAAAATTTGAATAAATGGAAGATAAGATAAGTGTAGGTTGATAAATACCTCATACATTCATTTATAGATAATATTTAGTCAATTTAAGGCTTTAAAATTATATTTAACACTTTTACCTTATTTTAGCCTTTACCGTGGTGACTAACTTTTACTATGGTAACTTATTTTTCAAACTAAAAATATAAATGAATAATATTACCTAATTTGAACATAATAATTCCAATTATGTTATCAATTTTAGAATATTAAATTTTTATAGGTGTTAAAAATTAATTTTAATATAAGGAGGTGCATCGTAATGAAAAATGATTTTATAAAAATGTATTTTTAGACATAAAAATGAATGTACACCAA
This sequence comes from Viscum album, assembly GCA_963277665.1. NCBI lineage: Eukaryota > Viridiplantae > Streptophyta > Magnoliopsida > Santalales > Viscaceae > Viscum > Viscum album. The sequence continues at coordinate 534,339,269 of OY728146.1, forward strand.
AATCATATATAGAATTTAATTTTGTATAATTTATTAGAATATGGATAAAAAAATATATTTTTTATGATTTTCAAAGTAATAAAAAACTAAATGGATTATTGTGAATACTTAATTAATGAAAAATGACTAAAATAGAAATTTTATTAAAATAAAATATAACTCAGGTTCAATAATGTTAATCATGCATTTACAAATTTAGAATAATAGTTTTAAATGATTTATTTTACTCCTTAATTACATATTTTTTCAATATAAATGTTTAATATATTCTCATTTTAGGATTATATAATATATTTTTTCACTATTCTAAAAACCCATAGATAATTTTAGATAGATTAATTCAAAAATTAAGTTCATTTTATCATACTAAAATTATAAAATTTAGAAATTTAAATTTTATGTTAAATATATATAATATACAATAAAAACTATATTTGTAAACAAAACATTTGTGTTTAGAAAGGAATATTTAAATTAAAATTCCTTATAGTTGATGAATCATTATAAAGATGTTATTAATTAATTTTACTAAAAATTAATTGAATTTATCAATATATTATATTTATATCATTTCATAAAAAATATTAAATTTAGAAAAAATAATAAATTCAAAAAAAAGTTTCTTTAAAACTAATGGTATTTTCTTATGTAAGACAGAAACCTTTAAATTTTTAAAAACTATTTATTTAATTAGTTATATATCATTTATCTATAGTTTAATGTCTTTTATGTTTTATTTTAATAACTCATAATTCATTTTAGTTTGGTGTCTCTTTTATCATAAGTTATCATACATATTAGTTTTATTCAAAGAATAATATTTACTAAAATATCTAGGTGTTACACTTGATGTTGATGTGAATTGATTTTGGGTAATGAAACATGTTATTAGAAAAATTTAATAAAACTTTTCTTGTTACACCTCATCAAAAGGGAAGATTCACCTTCATCAAAATATTCTATAATTTAGTCTTTATACACACCATTTGTATCATATCTTGAACTGATTCCATATATATTACCTCTATTTTAATTAATGTCAATAAGTTTTTATTCTTAAAATATCTTGAAATGCATCATCCACCAAGGAATAAATAATTTCAAAAAGTTTATTTGATATCAATTAGGTTATTAGTCTAATATAAATTAATGTATTCATAAAGTTGATATGTTCCATCTCATTCATAAATTAACTCATAATAATTTTTACCCTTTACATACCATATATTTTTCATGGATTCTATAATGTGTGACTCTTTTAGAGTTGATTTGAATCTTAAACAATGAAAACAATGTTTGGTTGGGAAGCTATGATGTATAGTAATCTTCTAATAAATATTCTATATTATCTCTAATTCATATCATTTCCATCATAATCCTAGAAAAAGTTTTCAAAAATCAGGATAAGAGTAGAAAAATACTTTATATTCTCTATAGCAAATTATTATTGAAGTTCCCCAATATAATTATCTTGAGAAATAAATATAAAGAATGAAACTTAAATAAATTAATTACCTATGAAAAAATTCAACTCACCAAGTATATAAATTAAATAAATTTCTTCTATTGGGTAGAAAAATTGTTACACACCTCATCTTCATATAAAACAATTATAATATCATCCAATTAGATGATTATAAAGATTTAATTGGACTTAAAATCCTTAACATAGTAGTTTTATACCATTATACATTTTTTTATGTTCATGACATTTAAACATGTATCTAAGTTTTAATCATAACCTCTCAAAAATGATTTAATATACTAATTATCTTATTTAACTAATAAAATTGTATAATATCATTATCAAGTAGAAATCCTTATGGTTATTTGACATAAATATCTAATTCATGATTATTGTTGAGGAAGGTAGAGTTTACATCCATTTCAAAAATTTACAAATTCATTGGGAATAAATGGTTAAGAAAATTTAAATTTTTTTCAAGACTTTCTAGTAGTAAAAATGTATCCTAAAATTAAATTCTTTATTTCATTGAATAACCCTTGCACAAGAGTATTTCCTTATTACAAGGCAATTTTACTTTGTCATTTAGTTTGTTTTGGAACATCAAATTTATTCCAATTATATTATTTCATTTTTTTCTTGATACAATCTCCCATATATTGTTCTTATAAATTTTGATGAGTTAATCATCCTTATCTATAATACATTCTATATGTTGAAGTACTTCCTTTACAAACATAAGTTTCAATTTGGAATGGAAACTTGGATATCTCATTTTACTCAATTTTATATATGTTTGAAATGTTTATTTCACACTAAAAATATTTTTTCCAAACTCAAAATACTTATAATTTTTTTATGATATAAAATTGGATGATCAAAATAATTATTTTCACTAGAAAAAGTTGAATAGATATTATTATCATCCCATACAGCTTCATTTTGAGAATGAGTACTTTGTTGTATCATGCTATATGAAAATGTATATTATATTTATTTAATATAATGCGCCTTCTATTTATTGATTTAATCATCCTTATACACCTTTAAACCATATCTATCAATAATATTAACCAAAGTTTTTTCATAGAATCGATGACTCCTTCAAATAATTATGCACCCAAGTAGAATTCCTTCATCTATATTATTATTGATTTTCATTAATTTTTTCTTTTCATTTGATAAAAACCTATAAAATAATAATAAATTCTTCATATTTAGACTCATTATATACCATATATCTTAGAGATTCATTCCTGTATGTGGTATAAAAAACATAATTTTTGGAAATGCACTTTCATCAAAAATAGTAACCTCTAAAATAATTAAGATGTGTCATTATATAAAATATTTTTATGGTTAATATCAATAATAATAGTACTATATAGTTTGACACACCATTTTTTTTCAAGTTTATGATAATAAAAACTATTTCTTGATTTTTATGCTTCCCAATGTATAATTTAAATTAATGATTCTTATATTAAATTCCATTTCTATAAGTAAACATTTTATATATATCAGTTATATATTATTTATCTTTCCTTTTATAACTCTTGATTAGGTAAAAATTGTGTAAAATTATCTCTATGAATATCACCCATGTGATTTGGGTGTATTCACTAAAAAAATCAATCTATTATTCGATATATCTATCATAATCCCACATACAAGAGGGTGTACTAGCTTAGATGTAATTTGTGTAAAAATATAAACTCTTTAGTGATGACCATACATTATTCTAACCTTTATACATTTTTCACATAATAAAACATTATCATGTTTATTATTTTGTATATTTAGAATAAAAAAATTGATATATACTATTATTATATTCTTTTGTCCCAAATTTCTAAGACTCAAGGATATGGATTCTCTCCATCTGTCATTATCATATAACATTAGTTTTTCAATTAAATATGTGATTTTTTTTTGTTTTTTTCAATTCCCATTCATAATAAAATATCCATTTTCATTTATCTTAATAATAGAACCTTTATTCTAAAAAATATTCTTATTTTCATTATCAAAAATATGAGATACACTGAACAAAATATGTTTCATTCTATCGAAGAACAACACAATCATTACTTTAATATCCATTTTCATTATTTATGAAATCCAAAAACCTCTACTATTTAATGAACAATCATTATAAAATGTGATATTCTCTTAATTATACTTCTCTATAACTTTTATAAGTGTTTCATTAACCATTATGTATGATTAATACTAGCATTCCAATATCTATGGCTTCTCATGCTTGGACACACTGTAGGAAACCTCCACCACCATAACATGGTAATTATATATATATATATATTTATTATTTTTAGATTATTTTGGATTTTTGAATTTTATTAAATGATATATAATTATTTTGATACATTCATTTATTTGTGTGATCTTTTTTATTACACCTAACACATGTTTCTCAAAGAGAATAAAAAAAATTCTTGAACTCAATATTCTATCCCACAATTTATAAATAAAGTTTATTCAATTTGTGTGATTATATTAACATGAATAAACACCCAAACATAATTTTTGATATGACACATAATACTAGAACATAATGGCTTTGTGAACATATAATTTTTTGCAACAACAGTGAAATTCCAAATCAAATAATGTTGTTGAACGCACAAACTACCCACCATGTGTACATTTCTATTTTTTCCATTTTATTTCTATAATAGACTAATTTTTATAATAATTTTTTTTTATAAATACATAATTCATCCATATTTTCAAGAGCTATTCATTAGAATTTTTGACCTTCCAAATAATAACATTATATAGATTTTAATTTCATATTTTGGTGATGGTAATACGCTGTTTCATATTTTCAAAATCGTAGAACTCAATATTCTTTATAGGTTATAATATGGAGTCTATATCATGAATATGACCTAGGATTTGTGATCCCAAGGATTTATTATTTCATTTTTATTCACTCTTCACTATTATTTTATTCCAAGAATTTTTTTTCATTTTATTTGGTTGTCTATACTTTCACCTCGAAGGATTATTCAAAATAAAACATGAAATTTTTCAAAAAATAATCCAATTCAAGTAGATTTGATCAAAGAATATTGACTTAGTAATCCTTCAATACTAGTTTAAAGATTATGTCTTTAATGAACTACCGAGTTCTATAATAAATATTTTTAATCTATCAATATTCTTTGTGAGATCATCCTCCTTCATATTAAAGTTTTGTTACACACTTCTCATGTCAGGGTCTTCAGCAAAGATGAAATTTCCCTCTCAAACATTTTTATATTTTTTATACACATCTTAACATTTATATATGTACAATTTTTCAATCACTTTATCTTCAACATGAATGGATACTTTATTAAAATTTTAGTTTTTATCATTTTCATCATGTATGATGAACCAAATTTTTCATATATGAGTTTCAAAAATAATTCATTAACAAAATGTTTCATTAATAACATCCAAGGATATTTTTAGGTTTATGTTATTGAAAAATAGGTATGTAATACATGAAGTACATATATCACAAAAAAAACAAAAACATTGTTTAATTCTCTTAAAATTCTTCTTTATTATTTTATCATAGGTCATGTCACAACAAAAGTTTTTCTGGGGATGTATATCAAAATGAAAGGGTGAGTGTAAATCCTAGTAAAGTGATAAATAAAGGAAATTGAATATAAGAAATCATCATAGATAAATCACAAGTCATAACACAAGTTCATAATCCTGAGTATATAATACATATAATGGAAATGTGTCTACAACATAAAAATGATACATTCATAATCATGTCACTAAGTTTTATCACCAAAGATTCATAAAACTTATTAATAAGGTTGTTCAAAAATTTATCATTAAACATTAACAATAAGTGATACCATGGAATCATTATCATGTCATCTCTAGAGATTAATTCTTTACCCAATTCATTGAAGTGCTATCAGGCTGAACCCTTTATATGTCTAACATTATGTGTGCCACATAAATCATATATCACAAGAACATATTTTATCATTTTAAACCATATACATGGAATAAAATTTTTATATATAGATGGAACCAATCAAAAAATTATAGGCATATCTATATGAATAACCATGAATGATAATAGGGTTGAGTGTCCACAACAAAAAAGTATGGCATGAAAAATCAAATAATGATTTCATTAGTATAAAATGTATACACTATAGATTATATAATTGGATTACTGATATAGAATGTTAGGATATCATTAATAGTTAATTTATTTTAAATTTAAGGAATGATTATAAACTCATAATAACATAAGCAATTAAAAATAAAAAGGCTTATTACAATATATGTACTTTAATGGATCAGAGGAAATGGGAAGAGAGATCTTAATTTTAATGGTATCTTCTCAAAGCATTATAATAGATAATTATGACCTTATAAAATCCTAGGAGTGACACTAAAGATATAACCAAGAAGAAGTTTTTCTGAAATGGATTTACAGTGAAGAGGAATTGAAGAATGGGTGGGTATTTATAGAAAGTGAGGGGGAATTGTTTATTAATTTCGAAACATGGGCCTTCAACATATGGGATAAAAAATGTAAATCCATTGGAATTACCTAGGTTTTAACACATGGTTTTAGATATGTTGGAATTGGTCTATTGCATTTTAATGTTTTTGAGAAAAACTCTTTAAAATAATATTATTTAGGTGATATAAGAGAATATTATTCATAATGAACTATATTTTAAATATTAAAGTACACTTTGGTTTTGGAAGATTATTTATAGGTTTGAAAAGTTTATTTTATTACATTAAAGTACATTTTTTTAATATAAAAACCCATTTTTATTCAAGAAATCCTTTATATTACTTATTACAAAATTTTTATATAATCATGATATCATAATACTTATCGTATATACAAAATGAAATATACTTGTTACCCAAAAATTTGAGTGCCTTATAAAATTATTTAAAAAGTCACATTTATCAAATTTTGATATTTTTATTTCAATAAAAAACATTAAATGTATCAAAATTATTTTATATGTATGAGAAATTAAATTTTTAAATAAAATAACCATTTATTAAAAAATACCAAATTTTTTCACATGATTCATTTTTTATCACATAGAAAAATAATATATGGCTTTATAAAATTAATTTATTATTTATATAAGAAACAATAAATTTTTATAAATTTTTTTATGAAAATAAAATTTTATTTCAAATTTTTGATTTTTTTTAAAATGAATTATAATGAAAATTAGACATTTTTATTTTATAAAAAAGAAATTACTATTTCTTTATATTAAATATCTATATTATCATATCCATCCTCTAATCATGTATATTTTATCTTTTACATAATGGTGATACACTAAATAAAAATTTAAGATTAGTGTATCTACTATTTCATTTCTAGAAAAATTTACACCTTATTACTACATAAGGTCATGATACATAACACCTTATCATACCAACATAATACCTAAGGTTAAGGTGTTCTATAATGGTACCATCATGTGGTGGATATGATAATATTGATTTATTGGTTATCCCTACTAACTTTAACTTCTACTATAGTCGATTCTGGTCGAGCCTCACATATTTAACCACTTTATGGGCCTGGTAAAGGGTGAACCCTAGTGATAAGCCCTGATAAATAAGTTTTATAATCCATGATTTACTTGTTAAGGTTATAATTAACCACTACAATATCAATTATTTCTCATTATTAACCTTAATATACAATAAATCTAATCGTCACTTTATAACAACTATATTACTAATTGTCATAGTTTCTAAAGGCCATAATGACCAATGGTTATAATGTCCAATTATCATAATTGGTCACATTGTAATGTTTAGATAAATATCCTATTCTTATGATCTCATTTCCATTAAAAACTATATATAATCCACCATTATTATATTTTATCATTCATCACTTTACTTTTAAAGGTTTTACACTTCCCTTTATAATGTCTATTATATTTGAAATACTTCTTTTATTTTTTTACATTTTTTTATAGGAGTGATCTTCAGGGGAGAATTCAAGCCTTTGGAGTATAACCCATTGTATACATTATTATTTTGTGTTTATCTCTAGATATAATTCTTAGTTGTTATAATCAATATTATCACATTATGTGTAATGAAATGTAAGAGTATTTATTTGTGATTTTATTTTTAAAACATATTAAAATAGTCATCATAAAACCTGATTTCTTTTATAAAAAGGAAATTTAGGCTGTTAAATTTTCCTATATTAATTTTTATTCCTTAAAATATTTTTCTTTCTTCAAAATAAATAGGTATAATTTTTCTTCATCACTTATTCAGGCTCTCAATTTTATTATTTAGAATTTTATTTTCTCCCCAAATAATTCATGAGTCAGGTTTTTTTATTTATCAACATGAATTACCTTTCATGAATAATTTGTATTTTTTCTTCTTCCTTTGAAAGTTTAGGTTTCAATTCCACTCCATTTTTGTATATTATATGTTTTGAGCCTTATATATATATTTTTATTAGGTAAACATGGAAGACATCATGGACATTGGAATGATTTTGAGGCATTGTAAACCGATAGGAAATTAATCCAATATGCTATAGAATCTCAAATGGTCTGATATACCTTGGACATAGTTTCCCCTTATTTATAAATATCATGAATCTATTCCATGGTTTTATTTGGGTAATACATGATCACATAATATAAATTCCATATACTTCTTATTATTGTTAGCATAACTATTTTATAGACTTTAAGCATCCTTGATATCATTTTAAATCACTTGTATATTCTCCATAGTTTCTCTCACAATGTATGGTCCTAATAGACTTTATTCTATAACTTTATCTCAACATGTTGTAGTTATAAATTGTTTCCAATATTGTTTTTCAAAAGGATCCATATGAATGATTTAATGGAAATTATTTTTGTAGGAAAATTTTATTGGTGGAATATGTTTGTCCCAAATACATTAAAAATCATGTGAGCTATCCCATATAATGTCCTCCAATTTTTTAATAGTACACTCAAAATATAAATAAGTTTTAGGATGAAAAGATATTACTGAGGTTCAATTTCATATTCATTTCCTTTTTAAGGCTCCTCTAAAATATAGAAGTAAATCATAGACCACAATCATAAGTAATGGAAAATAGTGTTCCATAAAATCTCACTATTTCTTGAATATACAGAGGAGTAAAGTTATCAAGGGAAAAATCCTCTCATATTGTGATAAAAGGGTTAATAATTTTTAATCTATCAATGATTACCCATATGGTATTGTTTCAATTGGATGTATTAGAAAAATTGGCGAAAAATTCCATAGTAGTGTTTTCCCATATCCATATAGGTATGGGTAGTGGTCAGAGAACCCCTTTCGGAAGTTATTGATCTACCTCAACTTAATATAATACCAATTATCTGATAGTATAATTAGAAATATAACTCTTTATATTATCTTCCTAATAATGGTCACAAAACTCTATATACATTTGGGTGATTTAGATATGTATTGAGAATGTGGAGGTGTTATATTCATCCATCAATTATTTCTTTAACTATAGAAAAATTTGATACATATAATTAAAATGAACCTCTGAAATCCCTCTTGATAAAAATTGAACTCAAGAAACTTTATATTTTTCATAGATTCCATATTATTTTGTATCATTGTATTGTCTCTTTGTGATTTCATGATTTCCACTATTAATTATGGTTGATAAATCATTTGGGATAAGATTAATGATTTCCCTTTCCTTATGAATTTCAAGTTTATATTTACAATGTACTTGATCAATGGATCTCCTATAATACCCATAATTATAGGAACTCCATGTATTTAATACTTAATAGATCCATGAATTTGTTTTCTCTTACATGATGATACTGAATAGAAAATTCATAGTTTTTAAGAAAAACTAACCATATTTTTTTATAATATTTTTTTACTTTTTTGTGAATATATACTTTACTCTTTGGTGGGGAGTGAATATATCACACTTTTCTATATAAATATAAGGTCTCCAAATCATTAGTTCCAAAATAATTATAGATAACTCCAAATAATGGGTAGGATAATTCTTCTCATGAGGAATAAATTGTTGGGATTCATGGTATAACAACCCATAATTTAAATACATTAATATTACTTCAAAGTTTAAGAATATTCATGAAAAAATATAACAAATCCAGGACAAAACTGTATAGGTATAATGTATTTATAAACTAGGAAACATAAACAACTCATTCATAATACATCTTCATTGTCTCGCACTTATTTCACCATAACTAGACCTCATTTTGACATATATTACTTAACACCCTTATTAATGACCTGGGGAAAAGAAACATATTAAAGGGAAATGGAAATATCTGATGATCGGTAAGGGTAAACAAGGGATATATTAAACATATCACAATCATAAGTCATAAGAACAAAACATTGGAAAATATTATCCTGCATATGAAAGATCGTGATATCGTACCATGTGATAAATCATGAAAGTTCCTAATAATCAATGAACATAATCAAAAATGTCATAACATAAGACAAGAATTTTTCTGGAATACACATAAGCATAGAAAATTATTTCCTATTAGTTAATTCTCATTTCTAAGATCATCATAATGGACAAAGTCCATTACTGAACTAAGTTCGCTCCTTGTTCCATCCCTGTATTACAAAACCAAGATCATTTCTGTAACATCCCAGGTAAATTAAGAATAATATATTTTCATATTTATTAATATTTTTTAATTAAATATTAATTTTAGATTAAAGGGGTTGTTATGTTCGATAGCGTACCCGATACGCAACAACAAGTTTCTTTGGAATCTTACGTTGCACACTAATAATATAATATTATTATTTTAAATGGTAGTTAACTCCTAGCCGTTGTATTGGCGGGAATTAAAAAAACTAACTATAATATTATTATACATGTATTTATATTTATCCAATAAAAGTTAAAGGATTAATATATGAATGAATGCAGTTTTAAGCATAATTTACATTAAAAGGCCGATTTACCGCCTTTTAATGACGAACCCTTTTTAAATCTTGTTTTGGTCACTTTAATACATTATATATGACCAAATAAAATCCTTCTTTATAATGAGGACATCATAATTTACTTTGGGTAATTTTTTGGTTTTTTTCTGATAAAGTTCATTTTTTTAAGGAATAGTGAAAATATTGTATTTTAATTCAAAAATATGTTTTAATATAATATATTTATATGGTTAGATTATCTTTTTAATTAGTTTTAAAGTGAAATTGAAATATATTTTTACCATTTAATCCAATGTTGGTCATTGGAATTAATTTCACTTTGAAATTGGACATAAATAACTATCATTCTTTTGATAGTTTTTAATTCTAAAAACACGCTCTTTGTTTTGACAGCGGGAATTAGTTTTAAATTAATTTCTGCCGCTTCTGTGTTTTGATTTTGAAAAAAATGGATTCCATATTTGGAATCAGGAGCCCTAAATTGTGTAAATCGTTAACTTTTATTTTTAGACATTTTAAATATTTACTTCAGTAAATATTTTATTTACTGTGGTTAAAGGGTAAATCAGGTGAATAAGGGTAAACAAATAATATTATAATAATATGAAATTACCCTTAAACGTGTCCTAATCCTACTTTATGAGTCATGTCCAACCATGGTCATCATTGGGTCGATTTTGGGACCCCATTGAACCACTTGGGAGTGATAATGACAATTTAGATTAATTAATTTAATGTGAAGACAAAAGTGACATTAACAAAAATTGTTTAGTAATTAATTTTTATATGGTGTGATATAAGTTATATTTTATACTATAAATATTCATTGTAAAGATAAAAATATTTCCTACATCATGGTATTTTTTTAATAATTTTTAGACATCAAATAAATTAAATTATTTATGACACAATAATGATGCATTTTTTACCTCATTAATAAATGATTTAAATAAATAAGATTATAATGAATAAAATATTATCAAAAAAATGTCCAATTATGATTTGATGATTTTATTTCGAATATTAGTCATCTTATATTAGACCTAAATGATTTTTGGAACATTATAAACCAAATATAAGTTTATAATAAAATAATATTTTCAAACTTTTCTAAAGAGACCCTCCTCTCCCTTATAAAAAGAGACCACTTCTAACTAATTCCTCACACCTCTAGAGCCATTTGGCTCATCCAAACTCTTCCTAATTAATATCTCTACATCCGTCTACTCCTCCTAGAAGCCTTACCTTAGGCATAAGGCACTTAATAAGTCCTTTGGTTCAAACCAAAGTGAGTTACCCAAATTAAAGGTAACTGTTTCTCTTAAATTGTTTTCTTTTATTTTGATTCTCCAACCCCTAATATATTTATATTTACTTTATTTTGTAACAACAACAGTATCCTAAATATACTAGGATTTTGTTATTATAAGGATTATAACTACACTTACACACACCTCCATCTAATGGATGAAGAACATAATGTTTCTGTGGATGGAAAACTAACACCTCACGAAACGATGATTGTTCAATTACATATTACCGCCTATCATGGTGGCCATTATGATGGAACTGTATTTATATATGATATATATTATGTTTATGATTTCATTATGCTTCTGTACTTCCCATTTATATCAAGCCTTTATGGTTTCCATAGTGGGTAAATACGATAATCTCATTTGAGGAAGTACGGACTACCGCCCCCTCAAAGTGATGTGACTCGTTAATGCCCTATGTGGGATGTATAAAGGATAAAGTTAATGATATAATATATGATATTATACTGGAATTATAATATACCTATGTATCATTATGTTTTAATTCCATTAAAATAAGAAATAGAAATGAAAGCAGCGTTCATGCGTACGTACGACTTACCGTCTCCATGAACGGTGCATTTAATTTCGTACCTCTAAATGTTATGTACTATTATAAATATATGTATATACTGGATATATATGATATATATGATATCTAAAATCATGAATACCATTTTGGATATAATGGACTATTTACCACATGGACAACTTGTAAATATAAGGTGTTCATTTTTGACCTAAGTACCAAATATCGACAAAATGAACATTATTAACTAAAATGATTACATAATGTTTATAACATGGTAATAAGTGATATTAAAGGAATAATAAACTTGAAAAAGGTTCTTAAGCAATTATAAATTAACTTTACTTTATTATTTAGGAGATTACAGAATGAACGGGTCAAGTCAGACACGAGGTAAGGTACTTCGTCTCAATCTTCTTTCATTGAGGCATTTTTAGTTTTATACATGAGTTTATTTTATATGGTGTATAAACCCCTTTGAATTTTCATTTTATTCAAAGGGAATATTTTGATATGAAGTGTTTTACTAAACGACAAGAAGTAATGTTTTTTTAACGTAAGCGGTGACAACAACCTTTCTGCCGCCGCGAGTATTATTTGATCTTTGGCTTCCTTAACAAGCTAGAATATTTTTAAAAGGAAAAATAAATACCAAATACTCTTTTTATGTATTTTGGTATTGAAAATGATTTTGAAAATGGATTTATTATTTCAATATCTTGAAATGATATTTTATTATTGCATGTGGAAATTTTATCTTTCCTTTATGCTTATGTTATGTGTTATGATCATGTTATTGTTTTTGGGAATTATTTGCATATACGGGTGGTTTCGTGATAAACCTAGGGTGGGTGAGCCTGAGATATCTCTCCAATGCATTGGGTAACATGATGGAGGTAAACGTGAATGTTACTCCTAATAGATTAAGGGAATATACTGTGATGGATATTCCAAAGTAACTTCCTATGTAGCTGTGATAGCTACAATGTAAGTATGATATGGATGCCACAAGTTACCTTTATGATTTGCGATTTATATATTTCTTTCATAAATATTATGATTTCATGAGGTAAGTAAAATATTTCATGTTTTGAATGCATTTATGAACAAATGTTTTCATTCTTTGATTTAAAACCCTTACTGAGCTTTTTATACTCATCCCAAGTTTGAAATGTTTTCACAGGACTTAAATATGAATAGGGTTAAGGATGGGATCAAGGAAAAGTCATGCTGTCTAAAACATGGATCTTGGCATGAATCTTTTTTTTAGAGTTCATGTTTTGTAAAAAAAATGGAAACTATGTAGAAATGTCTACTTTGTAATTTTTGAGATGTAATGTAATTGTTATGCCTAATTATCTAAAACTCTAGACCAGAAAATATCCTCAATGTGAATTATCCATTTAATACAATATTATGTAATGTTTAAGGCCATGTCTTTATAGTTGGTATCATAGATCGGTTTAGATAACTTTAGGAGTTATGATATTGTTAAATTAATATCTATAAAGTAATTTTGGTTAATATTGATATCACATAGCATTTACAGATTACCATGTTGCTTCCCCTAAGATATTTCTTTGTTTAGAATGGTTTTCCGTAGAGGAAACATGCCAGTTATGTTGGGACGATATCAGGAGGAAGAAAACCTTCCAAATCAGCAACCTGAGATGTTCGGAATCGGAACTGAACAGTTTTATGCAGTGATGACATAGTTGACTCAGGATATAAATGGTGGTGGTATCCATGTACGAGATCAGCCAGATCAACCATGGAGGAACATGTCAGTAGTGGAGCATTTCATGAGGCAACATCCCCCATCATTCAGAGGATCATCTGATCCGGTGCTAGCTGAAGGGTGGATTAAAGCATTGGAAAATATTTTCGATGTCATGGGTTGTTCAGAACATCAAAAGATTAGTCTTGATGTTTACCATTTTGAAGGTGAAGCTGATCAGTGGTGGTCTATGGTGAAAAATATCAGGGATAGTGAGGAGATTGATGATCTTGATTGAAATGAATTCAAAGGTATGTTTCTGGAGAAATATTTTCCTAAGGTGGTTCATCTTAGGATGGAAAAAAAATCCCTGGAATTGAGGCAAGAGGATGACTCAGTGGCTGCTTATGAAGAAAAATTCACTCGACTGGAAAGGTATGCTCCAATTTTTATACGAGATCTTGATAGTAAAATCAACCGTTTTTACTCAGGATTAAATCCAAATTATCGAAGGGATTTAGCTTCTCGTGAGTTCAAAAGTTATGAAAAGCTTGTTCATTGTGCGGAGAAGGTGGAAATGGAGTTTGTCAATGATCATGTATTCTTTGACAAACAACAAAATAAGAGGTCGAGGTGGCAGGAGAAAGGGAAGAACTCTTCAAAAAAGTCTGATGGTAAGAAACTTAAGTTTACATTTTGTGAAAATTGTGGTAAAAAGCATGATGGGGAATGTATTTTGAATTCTGGTAAGTGCTACCGATGTGGTAAAATGGGATGTAAGGCTCGTAATTGCACTGAAAAAGATCTGGGTAATGGTAAGAAAAAATTTGATTTACAATATGTAAAATGTTTTAAGTGCAATGAAACGGGTCATTATGAAAATGAGTTTCTGACAAAGAGCTCGAGTGATGGGAAGCAATCAGACTACAAGCAGAAAGGGGTGGCGAAATCCTTTGTAGCTACTTCAGCAGATGTTGGTCCATCAAACGAAGTAGTATCAGGTACATTGTTTGTTTGTTCAGATTATGCCAATGTGTTGTTTGATTTAGGGTCTACACATTCATTCATTTCTGAAACTTTTTCTAGTAAATTGGGAATTCCATCTCATGATATGAATATTGAACTTATGGTAAAAACACCTGGAGGAAATGTTGAGACAAAAATAAAACATAAGAACATTCCTGTCCTTGTGTGTGGAAAGATTCTACCTGCAAACCTTATTGTTTTGCCTCTATTAGAGTTTGATGTTATATTAGGCATTGATTGTCTTTCTGTTTATCATGCTAAGATTGACTGCAGAGCTAAAGAGTTTTCTTTTCAGAATGATTTTCATTTTGTGTACAATAATGAATCCTTGCTTTTGATAACATATCAGGAAGTTGAAAAACTGGTAAAAGATGGAAATGAATGTTACCTTGCACATATTGTTGAAAACAAAGGAACTATTCAGATTAATGATGTGCCAGTGGTAAATGAGTACCTTGATGTTTTTCCTGATGAGTTTCCTTGTATTATACCTGATCGGGAAGTTGAATTTACTATTGACTTAGTTCCTGATGCTAAGCCAATTTCAAAACCCCCTTATCGAATGGCTCAAATTGAACTTTTAGAGTTAAAGAAGCAATTACAGGAGTTATTAGATAAACATTTCATTCAACCTAGCACATCACCATGGGGTGCTCCTGTCTTGTTTGTTAGAAAGAAAGATGGTTCAATGAGACTTTTAATTGATTATAGAGCATTGAATAACATCACTGTTAAGAATAAGTATCCTTTGCCTCATATTGATGATTTGTTTGATCAGATCCAGGGAGCTCAGTATTTTTCAAAGATTGACTTGAGGTCGGGGTACCATCAGTTGAAAGTAAAGGAAGAAGACATCCTGAAGACCGTGTTTCATACTAGATATGGCCATTATGAATTTGTAGTTATGCATTTTGGGTTAACCAATGAACCTACTGTATTCATGGATCTTATAAATAGAATTTTTCGGGAGTTCTTGGATAAGTTTGTGGTTGTGTTCATTGATGATATTTTGGTTTATTCAAAAAGTAACGAGGATGATTAAATTCATTTAAGGGTTGTCTTGAAAACCTAAAAAGAAAAGAAATTGTTTGGGAAATTCAGTAAGTGTGAGTTTTGGTTACAATAAATTTCTTTCCTTGGTCACATTATTTCAAAAAATGGTATAACTGTTGATCCTGTAAAGAAAAAGTTGTTGAAGAATGGCCAAGACCCACAAATATACCCGAGATCCGTAGTTTTCTTGGTTTGGCAGGTTATTGCTGGAGGTTTTTTGAAAATTTTGCACGGTTATCTAGTCCAATGACTAAGTTAACTCAAAAAGGTGTTAAGTTTATCTGGACAAAAGAATGTGATGATTGTTTTCAAGAATTGAAAAGAAGATTGGTGAATGCTCCAGTTTTGACACTGCCTTACAGAAATGGTGAGTTTGTTATCTACAATGATGCTTCATTGAAAGGACTGGGTTGCGTCCTAATGCAAAATGATCAGGTAATTGATTATTCTTCACGTCAGTTGAAACCACATGAGTTAAATTACCCTACACATGATTTGGAATTAGATGCAGTTGTTTTTTCTTTAAAAATTTGGAGGCATCATTTGTATGGAGTGAAGTGTGAAATATATACTGATCACAAAAGTTTAAAGTATATATTAACTTAGAAATAATTGAACATGAGACAGAGGAGATGTCTAGAATTAATCAAGGATTATGATTGCACGGTCCATTACCATCCGGGAAAAGAAAATAAAGTGGCTGATGCTTTGAGTCAGAAAAGTAATGTCTCATTAGCCATGCTATGCTTGGAACAAGATCCTTTGGTTTTGGATTTTATGAAATTTGGCATAGAAGTTGTTGGTGCAGGAAATTCTTCTGTTTTGTTTCAGGTGTTAGTGAGATCATCTCTATCAGACATAATAAAGAAAGCACAGAAGGAAGACAGTGAGTTTCAAAAAAAGGTAGAGTTGGTTCAGAAGGGTAAGTTTTCTGAATTTAACATTGATAATGATTGTGTTTTGAGGTTTAGAAAGAGATTATGTGTGCCTTGTGATTCACAGATGAAGAATGAGTTGTTATGTGAAGCTCATAGTTCTCCATTTTCAGTTCATCCTGGAAGTACTAATATGTACAGAGATCTTCGAGAGTATTACTGATGGGATGGAATGAAAAGAGATATTTCTGATTTTAATATGAAGTGTTTGACTTGTCAGTAGGTTAAAGTAGAGTGACAGTTACTGAAAGGGATGCTTCAGCCTCTACCGGTGCTAGAGTGGAAATGGAAAAATATATCCATGGACTTTGTTGTGGGATTACCAAATCCATCTTGAGGTAATAATGAAATCTGGGTTATAGTTGACCGATTGAATAAATCTTCTCATTTTATTCCTATTAGAGATACTTTTGTCTCTAGATCAACTTTATCGGTTGTATGTTAAAGAGATAGTCAGGTTTCATGGAGTTCCCCTCTCAATATCATCTGATCGTGATCCCAGGTTCACTTCAAAATTTTGGAAAGGACTTCAGAAGTCATTGGGTACCGAATTAAATTTTAGTACAGCTTTTCATCCTCAATCAGATGGGCAGTCAGAACGAACAATTCAGACCTTAGAGGATATGTTACGTGCTTTCTCGATGGACTACTAGGGAAGTTGGAACCAACATCTTTCTTTGGTAGAATTTTATTATAATAACAGTTTTCATTCCAGTATAAAGATGGCTCCATTTGAGGCATTATATGGAAAGCATTGTTGAACTCTAGCTTTTTGGGATGAAGTAGGTGAAAGAAAGATGATGGGACCAGAATTGGTAGAAGAGATGGAAGAGAAATTTCAGTTGATTCAGAAGCACATGAGAACATCTCATAGTAGACAGAAAAGTTATGCAGATAACTAGAGGAAGGATCTTTCTTTTGAGGCAGGTGATCATGTCTTTCTCAAAGTTTCTCTTTGGAAAAGTGTGATGCATTTTGGTAAGAAGGGAAAGTTGGGTCCAAGGTTCATTAGACCTTATGAAATTCTGGATAAAGTTGGATCAGTTGCATACAAAGTATCATTACCTCCATGTTTATCCTAGGTACATAATGTTTTTCATGATTCGATGTTGAGAAAGTATATGCCAGATCCATCTCATGTTTTGAGCCCAGAGGTAGTTCAGTTGGAAGAGAATCTCTCTTATGAAGAACAACTAGTCCAGATTCTTGACCATAGAGAGAAAGTGTTTCATAATAAAGTAATTCACCAAGTAAAAGTTTTGTGAAAAAACCATATGTTTGAAGAGGCAACGTGGGAATCTGAAAATTCTATGAGGGATAAATACCCCCACTTATTTTGATAAGTGGATAAAAAATATGAGGACACAATTTCCAAAAGGGGGGAAGGATGTAACATCCCAGGTAAATGAAGAATAAGATATTTTCATATTTATTAATATTTGTGAATTAAATATTAATTTTAGATTAAAGGGGTTTCTATGTTCGATAGCATACCTGATACACAACAACAGGTTTCTTTGGAATATTACATTGCACACTAATAATATAATATTATTATTTTAAATGGTAGTTAACTCCAAGCTGTTGTATTGGCGGGAATGAAAAAAACTAACTATAATATGATTATACATGTATTTATATTTATCCAATAAAAGTTAAAGGCTTAATATATGAATGAATGTAATTTTAACCATAATTTACATTAAAAGGCCGATTCACTGCCTTTTAATGGAGAACCCTTTTTAAATCTTGTTTTGGTCACTTTAATACATTATATATGACCAAATAAAATCCTTTTTTAGAATGAGGACATCAGAATTTACTTTGGTTAATTTTTTGGTATTTTTCTGATAAAGTTCGTTTTTTAAGGAATAGTGAAAATATTGTATTTTAATTCAAAACTATGTTTTAATCTAATTTATTTATATGGTTAGATTATCTTTTTAATTAGTTTTAAAGTGAAATTTATATATATTTTTACCATTTAATCCAATGTTGGTCATTGGAATTAATTTCACTTTGAAATTGGACATAAATAAGTATCAATCTTTTGATAGTTTTTAATTCTTAAAAACACGCTCTTTGTTTTGACAGCATGAATTAATTTTAAATTAATTTCTGCTGCTTCTGTATTTTGATTTTGGAAAAAATGGATTCCATATTTGGAATCAGGATCCCCAAATTTTTTAAATAGGTAATGTTTATTTTTATACATTTTAAATATTTACTTCAGTAAATATTTTATTTACCGTGGTTAAAAGGTAAATCAGGTAAATAAGGGTAAACAAATAATATTATAATAATATGAAATTACCCGTAAACGTGTCCTAATACTATTGGATGAGTCATTTCCTACAATGATCATATTTGGGTCGATTTTGGGACCCCATTGAGCCATGTGGGAGTGATAATGGCAATTTAGATTAATTAATTTAATGTGAAGACAAAAGTGACATTAACAAAAATCATTTAGTAATTAATTTTTATATGGTGTTATATAAGTCCTATTTTTGACTATAAATATTCATTGGAAATATAAAAATATTTCCTACATCATGGTAATTTTTTTATAATTCTTAGACATCAAATAAATTAAATTATTTATGACAAAATAATGATGCAGTTTTTACCCTATTAATAAATGATTTAAATAAATAATATTATAATGATTAAAATATTATCCAAAACATGTAAAATTCTGATTGGATGATTTTATTTCTAATATGAGTAATCTTATCTTCGACCTAAATTATTTTTGGACCATTATAAACCGAATATAAGTTTATAATAAAATAATATTTTTAAACTTTTCTAAAGAGACCCTCCTCTCCCTTATAAAAAGAGACCACTTCTAACCAATTCCTCACACTTATCAAGCCATTTGGATCATCCAAACTCTGCCCAATTAAGCTCCCTATATCCCTATCCTCATACTAGAAGCCTTACCTTAGGCATAAGGCACTTAAGAAGTCCTTTGTTTCAAACCAAAGTGAGTTACCCAAATTAAAGGTAACGGTTTCTCTTAAATTGTTTTCTTTTATTTTGCTTCTCCAACCCCTAAAATATTTTTATTTCCTTTCTTTTGTAACAAAACCAGTATCCTAAATATACTAGGATGTTTTTATGATAAGGACTATAACTACAATTACACACACCTCCATCTAATGGATGAATAACATAATGTTTCTGTGGATGACAAACTAACACCTCACGAATCGATGATTGTTCAATTACATCTTACCACCTCTCATGGTGGCCATTATGATGGAACTATATTTATATATGGTATATATTATGTTTATTATTTCCTTATGCTTCTGTACTTCCCATTTATATAAAGCCTTTATGGTTTCCATAGAGGGTAAATACGATAATCTCATTTGAGGAAGTGCGGACTACCGCCCCCTCAAAGTGATGTGACTCGTTAATTTCCTATGTGGGATGTATAAAGGATAGAGTTAATGATATTATATATGATATTATACTGGAATTATAATATACCTATGTATCATTATTTTTTAATTCCATTAAAATAAGAAATATAAATGAAAGTAGTGTTCATGCGTACGTACAGATTATCGTCTCCATGAACGGTGCATTTCATTTCGTACCTCTAAATGTTATGTACTATTATAAATACATGTATATACTGGATATATGTTATATATATGATATCTAAAATCATGAATACCATTATGGATATAATGGAATATTTACCACATGGACAAATTGTAAATATAAGGTGTTCATTTTTTACCCAAGTACCAAATATAGACAAAATGAACATTATTAACTAAAATGATTACATAATGTTTATAACATGGTAATAAGTGATATTAAAGGAACAATAAAATTGAAAAATTTTCTTAATCAAGTAGAAATTAACTTTAATTTATTATTCAGGAGATTAAAGAATAAACGGGTCAAGTCAGACACGAGGTAAGGGACTTCGTCTCAATCTTCTTTCATTGAGGCATTTTTAGTTTTATACACGTCTTTATTTTATATGGTATATAAAACCCTTTGAATTTTCATTATATTCAAAAGGAATATTTTTATATTAAGAGTTTTACTAAATAACAAGAAGGAATGTTTTTTTAACGTAAGCGGTGACAACGACCTTTCCGCCGCCGAGAGTATTATTTGATCTTTGGCTTCCTTAACAAGCTGGAATGTTTTTAAAAGGAAAAATAAATACCATATACTCTTTTTATGTATTTTGGTATTGAAAATGATTTTGAATATGGATTTATTATTTCAATATCTTTAAATGATATTTTTTTATTGCAATGTGGAAATTTTATCTTTCCTTTATGCTTATGTTATGTGTTATGATCACGTTATGGTTTTTGGGCATTATTTACATATACGGGTGGTTTTGTGATAAACCTAGGGCGGGTGAGCCCGAGATAGCTCTCCAATGCATTGGATAATGTGATGTAGGTAAACATGAATGTTACTCCTAAGAAATTAAAAGAATATATTGTGATGGGTATTCCAAAGTAACTCCCTATGTAGCTGTGATAGCTACAATGTAAGTATGATATGGATGCCACAAGTTACCTTTATTATTTGTGATTTCAATATTTCTTTCATAAATATTATGATTTCATGAGGTAAGTAAAATATTTCATGTTTTTAATGCATTTATGAACAAATGTTTTCATTCTTTGATATATAACCCTTACTGAGCTTTTTTGGCTCATCCCAAGTTTGAAATGTTTTCACAGGACTTAAAGATGAATAGGGTCAATGATAGGATCAAGGAAAAGTCATGTTGTCTAAAACATGGATCTAGACATGACTCTTTTTTTAGAGTTCATGTTTTGTAAAAAAATGGAAACTGTGTAGAAATGTCTACTTTGTAATTTTTTAGATGTAATGTAATTGTTATGCCTAATTCTATAAAACTCTAAACTAGAAAATATCCTCAATGTGAATTATCCATTTAATACAATATTATGTAATGTTTAAGGCCGTGTGTTTATAATTTCCCCTTCCATCCATGTCTATCCCATGAGATATAAATATTTACCCAATGCATTGGATGGAAATATAGGTCCTACCCATATCATTCTTATGTGTTCCACAATAACATAAATCATTAATCATAACCCAATGGATAAAATGGGTTTCTTTAAACAAAATTCCACCATAACATAATCCATGTAAAAAATGGATTTCATAAATATAATTCCATGATAAAAAAATTAATTCATTGGAAAAATAAGGATATTATACTTGAAACATAACCCTGTTAAATAATTCCATCCTATATGGAAATTAATTTTTATATAACACTTGAAAATAATTCTTGAGGAAAATATCATTTCTTCTTCAAAAACAATTTTTTTTCTCAAAATGACCTGAAATTTTAAAATAAAATAATTTAATTGAAAATAAACTTGAAATCATATAGAAGAATATTCATGTAAATAATGATTTATAAAGACATAAAAATACATTCATGCCGTATAAGTTAAAAAACATTCTCCTTATACTTTTCCTAGAAAATTAAAAAAGTACCTCGTATTGAATAAGGACAAAAGCTTCCATTCATACTATTTAATAAAAATTGACCAATGGGTAAAATTGACTTTAAAAAATTGTATAAGAATAAAAATAATATTACATATTTATGAAACATGTACATGGATGATAAATATACACCAATAAATACTTACGTATAAATAATCTCGGATAGTAATGAAATTTAGAATTTATCCTTACCTTAGGTCTGATTTACATTGTATGTATCGGAACCTATTATATAGTGATTTAAATAATTTCATTGACTTATTTTAGAATCATAGTCATTTTTATGATATAATATATTATCATATTATCATCTGTTTGTTAACAACATTTCATTATTACTTGTTATTCACGTATTAACTACTTTATTTACTTATGCATGTTTTGTAGAATAAGTTCCGGTTCTCCTTCATAGGTCATAGTTATATCATTAAAAATTATATTAACATAATATATAACATATTTATACATTATTTAAATTTATATAATCATGATTTAAGGAAGATCATGTAGAATGAATCACATCGAATCGTGGAGACGGTAGACCGTACGTACACACAAACAATGATATCATTGCCATATTTGTTGAATGATATTGAATTGGATGGTGTATAATATTTCAAAATTAATATAATGTTATGATAATAATATATAGTAATTATTTTCATCATTATACCCATCCAAGTAAGGTGTTGGTGAAAAATAGATTACACCACGACGTGGAGACGATAATCCGTACATATGCACGTGTGATGATTTCATTTTTCATAGGATGGACAGAAGGGGAAATATGGTGGTTTCATAATTATAATAAAATATAAGTATATAAGTGATACTATATTTATTACTTTATAATAAACCAACTCATGAAGAGTAAGTAGAATCCGAAAGAAGTTTGAAAGAATCGGTAGAGGAGATTAACTCTTCTTCGATGTGATTCCTCTAAATTTCCTATTTGAGAACTAGAGTTGGTCTTTAATGAATACCAGAACCTCTAGAATGTAACTAGAGAAGTTTATAAGGAAAAATGGAAGGGTATTTATAATTTTTACATCTCAAAGTTAAGTGAAGAGGTGAGGGATGAGGTTCCCTTTTATAATTGAGGTGAGGGGTACTTTAAGGATCTCCAAAAATATTAATTTATAATAAAATAAAACCCCATCCAAAAACCTCCAAAATGACCCAAATTTGAATATTATATTAGATAAGGTTGAATTCTCACTAAGAAATAAATTTTTTACAATTATTTATATCAATTTAAACCTTATCATTTTAATTAACACTTAGCTACTCATTTTACTTTTTAACTGGGGTGACAAATAACTCGATATTAAAAGGGTAAAATATTTACTTATTTTACATAAATTAGACAACAAAAAAATAATTTAGAACATTTTATACTATATAATAATTATTATATATTTTAAAAAATATTTTATGTTTTTAAATAATATAATAAAATATTACTTTGATAATCAATCAATAGTTTCAATTTCGACACTATTCAATTCATTGATTTTTAAAAATATTAATGTAATAAGTTAAATTCTAAAAAATTATTTTATTATATTTCTAAGAGGTAAATATAATCTAGAAAATTCATTAAACATATTAATTATCCCGGATTATATTTATTTTAATATTTTTAATAACATTTATTTGTTATCTCTATTAATAAAATAATTAATACATCAATGTTGTGTAATTATATAATATACCTATTTTTTGAATAAAAATGAAAAATAAAATACTATGATGAATATAAATCTAATATATTTTTGAAGAATATTTTTAGTTCAATTTATCTTATGGAAAATCCAACATTAAAAATCTTATACTCATTAAATTATGAATGTGAAAACTTTAACATCACTTTAAACAAAATAATATAAGTGTCACAATCTCTTCTATAACGCTCCAAATAGTCACTAATTCAACTATAGGATGGTTATGGTTGAGATATACTTGATAAATAAGATTTATTCAAGTTTTTGAGTCCTTTTATGGTTATTATAATGTTAATAAAAATTATTTTATTGATTTCCCATCAATTAATTAATTTTCACATCATCAAAGTATAAGCCTTTAAATTAATTATTTATTTCTTAAAAATTACAAATAAAATAACATGATCAAGAAAAAATATTTATATTTAAAATGTGTATTTATAATAGAATTTATCTTCTATATAACCTTATATAAAAATGATATAGTTATTAAAATCTATGTAAGACATATTTAAATGTTTCTTTGAATAAAATAAATTAAATGTTGTAATCTAATCCAAGTGGATTGAAAAAGACACCATTATTACCCAAGTATGATTTAGGTCAAAAAATCATCCAGTGATATTAATATAAGTGTTAGGGTAATTTTATAAATGTATTCTTACCCTTAATTACCTGATTTATCATTTTACATTATTAATAAAAATTACCGAAGTTACTATTCATAATGCCCAAAAATAAAATAAATCCATTTAAATAATTTGGAATTGCTGATTCCAAATATAGAATAAAATTTTCAAAATTAAAAACACATAAATTCCATTAATTAATTTAAAATTATTTCTATATTCGGAAAGAGAGAACAAGTTTTTTAAAAGTTAAAACATTACAAAAGATTGAAATATTTTTACATTTGAATTCAATATAAAATTAATTATAAAGGCATAGATTATATTGAATGATAAAAATATATTCTATTTATACTTTAAAAAAATTCATTATTTTAATCTGACCATATAAATGGTTATTTATACTATGGGAATCTTGTGGTTTGTTGAAACTCACGATTGCGTGCAATGTAAGCTGTTGAAGAATTAAAATTATTTAAAGAAAATATTTCATAAAACATTTGGGTGTCACATTATACCCCCCTTAAACTGAATTTCACCCTCAAAATTAGTGACTTGGATACAAATAGATGAGTATATCTCTCTATCATCATATCCGAAAGTTCCCACATAGCTTCCTCAAATTGGTGGTTCCGCCACAAAACTTTAACCATGCGAGTGGTCTTGTTTCAATGAACTTTTTTCACCACGGTTCAAAATATCTATCGGTTATTCTTCAAAAGAAATATCTTCTAAGTTTAATACATGTGAGGGATTAGGTATGTACTTTCTCAATATAGATACATGGAACACATGATGAACCTGAGAGAGATTCTGTAAAAGTGCCAATTGGTATGCTACCTTCCAAAAACGATCCATAATTTCAAAAAGACCGATATACCCTGGACTTAGCTTTTACTTATTTCAAAATCTCATTATTCTATTCCAGGGAGATATTTGTAGAAACACCTTGTCACCCACTTCAAACTCTAGGTACTCTATTCAGTTGTTAGCATAACTTTTTTTTCAACTCTAAGCCGCTCTTTTGTGATATTGAATAGATATGACCTTTTCTGCTATTTTATTAACAAGATCATGTCCTAATAGATTTATTTCCCCAACTTCATATCAGCAAGTTGAAGTTCTGAACTTATTTCTATAGAGGGATTCATAAGTATCCATCTGAATACTAAAGTGAAAGCTATTGTGGTAAGAAAATTCTACCAAAGGTAGGTTTTGATCCCAAAAACCTTTGAAATCCATTAAGTAAGCTCTAAACATGTCTTCCAGAGTTTGAATCGTCCTCTTAGACCGATCATTTGTCTAAGGATGATAAGCAGTTCTGAAACTTAACTCTGTATCCAGAACCTGCTGAAGGGTTTTCCAGAACATTGAGGTAAACCTCAGATCCTAATCAGATATAACAGAAAGTGGTATTATATACAATCTTACCACTTCCTTTACATATATCCTATAAATCTGACCAAGAGAGAAATCCTCTATAATAGAAATGAAGTGTGCCGACTTCGTAAGGTGATCAACTACAACCCATATAACATTATAGACTTTAGATATTTTAGGAATTCTAAGGACAAAGTCTATAGTGATGTTTTCCTATTTCCATTATGGTATGGGTAATGGATATAACATCCGCTTAGACTTCTTTCTCTCAACCTTAACTTTCTGTAAAAAAAATTATCGAGAGACATATTCCAAAATATATATTTTAATTCTATACTACTCGAAATACTATTTTAGGTCCATGTACATCTTTGAGCGTCCAGGGTGAATAGAGAATGATGAAATATGAGCCTCATCCAATAGATCCTTATTTAATTATGGTATTGGAGGAATACAAACCCTGTTCATGAACCTTATTATTCCATCACAATCAAGGTTGAATTTAGGAACATTTCATGCCTTCTTTTTTATCTCTACATATTCCTTCTATACCCCCTTAAACATCACTTGTATAGATGGTTTAATATTCATTTGAGAAAGATAATATTTCTCCCCTTCCTTTAAAATTTCAAGATCAATCCTTTTTAAATCCATAAATATTGGTTCTTTTGTGATCCTCATCATGGATTGGCTATCATGGTCCTATCAACTCAAAACATCTTATACCTTGTTCAATTTCATACGATGGTAATGTATTGAGTAGTTGTAATATTTAATCAACTCCAACCATCTTCATTGATGCATATTAAGCTCCTTTTGTGTGAAAATATACTTTAAACTTTTATAATTAGTATACATATCATACCTTCCACCATAAATATAATGCCTCCATATCTTTAATGAAACATTACAATATCTAGATCCAAATAAAGAGTTGGGTAATTTTTCTCATGGATTTTCAATTATCGCAAGGCATAAGCTATCACCATATCATTTTACATGAGAACACATCCCTACCCATTTTTGGATGCATCACTATAGATCATAATCGTTTCTCTACTACAAGGTATTGTGAGCACAGGTGCACTAGATAAACTTATTTTGAGATCTTTGAAAATATATTCACTTTCCTCCATCCACATGAACTTAACTCTTTTTTGAGTCAACTTGGTGAGTGGATTAGATAATCACAAAAAATATTTCACAAAACTTCGATAATATCCAGCCAAACAAAGAAAAATTTAGATATCAATTACTTTTTTTTCTCAGATAACTTTTAATAACTTCTTTTTTTGTTGGATCCATATAAATCTTCTCTAATGAGATTATGTGACTAAAAAATGAATCTTTATGAATCCAAAATTTACACTTGGTAAATTTTACAAAAAGATTCTGCTTTCTTAGGGTCATTAGTACAATTTTCAAGTGATATTCATGAGATTCCTTGATTTTTGAATAGAAAAAAATATCATCTATAAAGACTACCACAAACTGATCAAGATAGTATCTAAAGAATCTATTCATTAAATACATGAAGATAATAGGGAAATTAGTAATACCAAAAAGAATCACTATAAATTCACAGTGTCCACACCTTATATAAAATTCCCTCTTTGGTATATCCTCCTTCTTAACCCTTAATTGATTATATCCTGAATAAAGACCAATCTTGGAAAATTATTAATCTCCATGTAGTTGTTTTAATAAGTCATAAATACAGGGAAGAGGATATTTGTTCTTAATAGTTATATTGTTAAGTTCTCGATAATTAATTTAGAGTATCATTGATCTATCTTTCTTCTTAACAAGAATAATATTTGTACCCCAAGTTGACACACTAGGGTGTATGAATCCATTGTCAAGATTATCTTAGAGTTTCTTATTTAATTCTTTCAACTCAATTAGTTCCATTCTATAAGGTTTATTTGAAATAAAAATAGCACCTGATATGAGTCCTATTGAAAACTCAACATCATGATTTGCTAGAAGACCTAGCAATTATTTTGAAAATACATCTTCAAAATACCGAACAATATGTGTATTCTTAATTGTGAGTTTCC
Organism: Viscum album; assembly: GCA_963277665.1. Lineage (NCBI taxonomy): Eukaryota > Viridiplantae > Streptophyta > Magnoliopsida > Santalales > Viscaceae > Viscum > Viscum album. Next base: position 534,367,653 of record OY728146.1, read on the forward strand.
CCAACCATTTAATATAGATAAACTTCATTTATAGGGATCAAGATCCATAATATGGAAGAAAGTTTCACTGGAAGGTCATACTCATCCTTGCATCAATAGATGATCATCGATTGATCTGGAATATGGAATGCGACTTCCCTTACTTGGAAATTGATATGAGATTGATATAGAGAAATCCAATCCCTGATAAGAATCACATCAAATTATAATATAGGAAGGATCACAAGATTTTCAGAAATCACTTTCCCACAAACTTCAATCAAAGAAGAATTATAAACTTTTGATGTGACCGTTGTGCTATTAGGAGTTGTCATAGCTAACTCAACATCTAGTTATTGAGTTAATATAGTGATACCAATATAAAATTATTCATAAATAAAAGAGTTGGTGGATCTAGAATCAAATAAAATATTTTTTACTTTAGAGTGAATAGAAAGTGTACCTTTCACCACTTCATTATCATACTCTACATCACTGATAGTGATTTCATGTGACTTGCTTTTATCTTTGGCCTTAAGAGTTTTCTAATGTTGAACATCATCAATAACCCTTATATTAGGGCATTTATTGGCATAATTCCCCAATTCCTTTCACTTGTAACATTTAAGTGTAGGAGGTGCATTTTATGTATCCTTTTATCTATTCACATAATTAGATATATTTTTCCCATCACATCAGCATTAAAATACCCGATGACCTTCTCTTATACACTTAAAAAATTTACTAGTCCCATTAAGACAATCTCCTAAATGTTTCTTTCAACACTTTGAGCATAAGTGAAAACTCATCTTCCTTTTAGTGTGATCTTTAGATTTGCCCTTGAATTACATTTTTCTCTTCTTATCAAACCCATAAGACTGATGGGTTACTCCAATCTCCATCTCAACCTTGAGATCACATTCAAAGATTTATTTATAACTATTTAAGTCTATTATGGATAATTCTCTTTAGAGAATTGGTTTTAAGCCACTAAAGAATCAATAAATTTTACTATCAAGTCGGATAATAATTCCAAAATCATACCTTTCTAGTTGTAACACCCCCGAATGATAAAGGGTTAAATATATAAATGATATGACTCATGTTAACAAGGTGCACCTTCCTTTTTGGGAGCCTACCTAATTAGAACTCCACAATTAAGTGTGCTTGGATTGGAGTAGTGATCAGTATGAGTGACCTTCTGAGAATTTTACTAGGGTGTGTGCGAATGAGGACAAAGCACACTGGAAACGAAATATGTTGGCCTGTGGGGACAGTCATTAGTCAGATGACTTGTTCGGGCACGTGGGTAGACCCCATGGTGGGAACCACGTGTCTGCGGGGCAACTGGTGGGCCCAGACCCGATAGCCATGTTAAAGCGGGGTGGTTGTGCTATCACCAGGACCCAGTTGTCACATTTGGTATCAGAGGTGGTACCCAGCCTTAAGTGTGGTGGACTGCCTAAGTTGAGATGTAGGGCCCACAACGAGAATGTTTTTCTCTAAAGGGGGGTGGGGGTGATTGTAACACCCCGAATGATAAAGGGTTAAATGACTAAATGATATGACTCATGTCAACAAGGTGCACATTCCTTTTTGGAAGCCTACCTGATTAGAACTCTACAGTTTAGCGTTCTTTTCCTAGAGTAGTGATTCAGATGGGTGACCTTCTAGGAAGTTTACCAGGGTGTGTGTGAGTGAGGACAAAGAACATTAGAAAGGACATGTGTTGACATGTGGGGACATTCATTAGTTAGATGACCCGTTCAGGCACGTGGGTGGGCTCTAGGGTGGGGACCACGTGTCTATGGGGAAACTGGTTGTACCTAGCGGGCAAAGACTTGACGACTATATTAAAGCGGGGTGGTTGTGCTGTCACCGAGACTCAGTTGTCACATTTGGTATCAGAGGTGGTACCCAGACTTAAGTGCGGTGAACTACCTGAGTTGAGATGTAGGGCCCGCAATGAGGATGTTGTGCTCTAAAGGGGGGGGGAGTGATTGTAACACCCCAGAATGATAAAGGGTTAAATGACTAAATGATATGACTAATGTCAAAATGCTGCATCTTTCTTTTCAGGAGCCTACCTGATTATAACTCCACAGTTAAGTGTGCTTGGTCTGGAGTAGTGATCAGGATGGGTGACATTCTGGAAAGCTTACTAGAGTGTGTGTGAGTGAGGACAAAGCAAATTTGAAAAGACATGTGTTGACCTGTGGGGACAGTCATTAGTTAGATGACCCGTTCGGGCACGTGGGTGGGCCCCAGGGTGGGGACCACGTGGTCTGCGGGGAAACTGGTGGTTACTGGCGAGCCAGGACTCGACGAACATGTTAAGGTGGGGTGGTTATGCTGTCACCGAGACCGAGTTGTCACATTTGTTATCAGAGGTGGTACCCAGCCTTAAGGGCAGTGCATTGCCTGGGTTGAGATGTAGGGCCCACAATGAGGACGTTGCGCTCTAAAGTGGGGGGGTGGGTGATTGTAACACCCCTTAATGAAAAAGGGTTAAATGAATAAATGATATGACTCAGTTGGGCCCCAGGGTGGGGACCACGTGTCTGTGGGGAAACTGGTGGTTACTGGCGGGCCAGGACCCGACGAACATATTAAAGTGGGGTGTTTGTGCTGTCACTAGGACCCAGTTGTCACATTTGGTATCAGAGGTGGTGCCCAGCATTAAGTGTGGTGCACTACCTGGGTTGTGATGTAGGGCCCACAACGAGGACGTTGCGCTCTAAAGGGGGGGGGGACATGATTGTAACACCCCCAAACGAAAAAGGGTTAAATGAATAAATGATATGACTCATGTCAACATGGTGCATCTTCCTTTTTAGAAGCCTACCTGATTAGAACTACACAGTTAAGCGTGCTTGGTCTGGAGTAGTGATCAGTATGGGTGACCTTCTGGGATGTTTACCAGGGTGGGGACCACATGTCGGCAGGGTAACTGGTGGTACCTGGAAGGCAAGGACCCTACGACCATGTTAGGGTGGGGTGGTGATTAGAATGAGTGACCTTCTGGGAAGTTTACCAGGGTGGGGACCACATGTCGGCAGGGCAACTGGTGGTACCTAGAAGGCAAGAACCCGACGACCATGTTAGGGTGGGGTGGTTGTGCTGTCACCGGGACCCAGTTGTCACTATTCGTATCAGAGGTGGTACCCAGCCTTAAGTGTGGTGCACTACTTGGGTTGAGATGTAAGGACCACAACAAGGATGTTGCGCTCTAAAGGGGGGGGGGGGGGTGATTGTAACAACCCAAATGAAAAAGGGTTAAATGAATAAATGATATGACTCATGTCAACATGGTGCATCTTCCTTTTCGGGAGCCTACCTGATTAGAACTCCATAGTTAAGCGTGCTTAGTCTGGAGTAGTGATCAGTATGGGTGACCTTCTGGGAAGTTTACCAGGGTGGGGACCACATGTCGGCAGGGAAACTGGTGGTACCTGGAAGGTAAGGACCTGATGACCATGTTAGGGTGGGGTGGTTGTGCTGTCACTGGGGCCCAGTTGTAACATTTGGAATTAGAGGTGGTACCCAGCCTTAAGTGCAGTGCACTTCCTGGGTTGAGTTGTAGGGCCCATAACGAGGACGTTGTGCTCTAAGGGGGGGGGGGGTGATTGTAACACCCTCGGATGATAAAGGGTTAAATAACTAAATGATATGACTCATGTGAGCCCCAGGGTGGGGACCACGTGTCTGCGGGGAAACTGGTGGTAACTGGCAGGCCAGGACCCGACGACCATGTTAAGGCGGGGTGGTTGTGCTGTCACCAGGACCCATTTGTCACATTTGGTATCAGAGGTGGTACCCAGCCTTAAGTACGGTGCACTGCCTGGGGTGAGATGTGGGGCCCACAATGAGGACGTTGCGCTTTAGGGGGGGGGGTGATTGTAACACCCCTAAATGAAAAAGTGTTAAATGAATAAATGACATGACTCATGTCAACATAGTGAATCTTCCTTTTTGGGAGCCTACATGATTAGAACTCCACAATTAAGCGCGATTGGTCTGGAGTAGTGATCAAGATCGGTGACCTTCTGGGAAGTTTACCAAAGTGAGGATCACGTGTCTGTAGGGCAACTGGTGGTACCTAGCAGGAAAGGACCTGACGACCATGTTAAGGTGAGGTGGTTGTGCTGTCACCGGGACCCAGATGTCACATTTGGTATTAGAGGTGGTACCCAGCCTTAAGTGCGGTGCACTGCCTGGGTTGAGATGTAGGGCCCACAACGAGGTCCTTGTGCTCTAAGGGGGGGGGGGGGGGTGATTGTAACACCCCCAGATGATAAAGGTTTAAATGAATAAATGATATGACTCATGGAAACATGATGCATCTTCATTTTTAGGAGCCTTCCTGATTAGAATTCCACAGTTAAGTGTGCTTGGTCTGGAGTAGTGATCAGGATGGGTGACCTTTTGGGAAGTTTACCAAGGTGTACGTGAGTAAGGACAAAGCACAATGTAAAGGAAATGTGTTGGCCTATGGGGGATAGTCATTAGTGAGATGACATGTTCGGGCATGTGGGTGGGCCCCAGGGTGGGGTCGCTGTGTCTGCGGGGCAACTGGTGGTACCTGGCGGGCGAGGACCCGACGACCATGTTAAGGCAGGGTAGTTGTCCTGTCACCAGGACCCAGTTGCCACACTAGTCTTGTAAAATTTTCTTCATAGGTAACCAGGGATTCATCATCATTTTTATTAAGTTCAAGGAACTCCTTATTCATCTTTTTCCAAATAATACTATGAAATTACTTATAGAAAAATAAGTACATGGTGCAGCTTCTTTTTCGGGATCCTACCTGATTAGAATTCCACAGTTAAGCATGCTTGGTCTGTAGTAGAGATCAGGATGGGTGACCTTCTAGGAATTTTACTAGAGTGTGAGTGAGTGAGGAAAAAGCACACTAAAAAGGACATGTGTTGGACTATGGGGGGACAATCATAGGTGAGATGACCCATTCTGGCATGTGGGTGGGCCTCAGGGTGGGGTCCACGTGTCTGCGTGGAAACTGGTGGTACCTGGAAGGCCAGGACCCGACGACCATGTTAAGGCGGGGTGGTTGTACTATCACCGGGACCCAGTTGTCACACTAGTCTTGTAAGGACAAAGCACACTGGAAAGGACAAGTGTTGGCCTATGGGGGACATTCATTAGTGAGATGACCCGTTCAGGCATGTGGGTGGGCCCCAGGGTGGGGTCCACATGTGTTGGACTATAGGGGGACAAGGATTAGTGTGATAACCCGTTTGAGTATGTGGGTGGGCCCCAGGGTGGGGTCCATGTGTCTACGGGGAAACTGGTGGTACCTGGAAGGCGAGGACCCGAGGACCATGTTAAGGCGGGGTGGTTGTACTGTCACTGGGACCCAGCTGCCACACTAGTCCTGTAAAATTTTCTTCATAGGTAACTGAGGATTCATCATCATTTTTCTTAAGTTCATGGAACTCCTTATTCATATTTTTCCATATAATACTAGGAAATTACTTATAGAAAAGTAAGTACATGGTGCATCTTTTTTTTTCGGGAGCCTACCTGATTAGAACTCCACAGTTAAGCATGCTTGGTTTGTAGTAGTGATCAGGATGGGTGGCCTTCTAGAATGTTTATTAGAGTGTGAGTGAGTGAGGAAAAATCAAAATAAAAAAGAACATGTGTTGGCCTATGGGGGACATTCATTAGTGAGATGACCTGTTCGGGCATGTGGGTGGGCCCCAGGGTGGGGTCCATATAACTGCGGGGCAACTGGTGGTACCTGGTAGGCCAGGACCCGATGACCATGTTAAGGCAGAGTGGTTGTACTGTCCCTAGGACCCAGTTGTCACACTATTCTTGTAAGGACAAAGCACACAGGAAGGGACATGTGTTGGCCTATGGGGGACATTCATTAGTGAGATGACCCGTTCAGGCATGTGGGTGGGCCCCAGGGTGGGGTCCACTTGTGTTGGACTATGTGGGGACAACCATTAGTGAGATAACCCGTTTGGGTATGTGGGTGGGCCCCAGGGTGGGGTCCATGTGTCTGCGGGGCAACTGGTGGTACTTGGCAGGCGAGGAACCGTGGACCATGTTAAGGCGGGGTGGTTGTACGATCACCGGGACCTCGTTGCCACACTAGTCATGTAAAATTTTCTTCATAGGTAACCGAGGATTCATCATCATTTTTCTTAAGTTCATGGAACTCCTTCTTCATCTTTTTTCAAATAATACTAGGAAATTACTTATAGAAAAGTAAGTACATGGTGCATCTTTTTTTTCGGGAGCCTACCTGGATTAGAACTCCACAGTTAAGCATGCTTGGTCTGTATTAGTGATCAGGATGGGTGACCTTCTAGAAAGTTTATTAGAGTGTGAGTGAGTGAGGAAAAATCAAAATAAAAAGGACATGTGTTGGCCTATGGGGGACATTCATTAGTTAGATGACCTATTCGGGCATGTGGGTGGGACCCAGGGTAGTGTCCATGTGTCTACGGGGCAACTGGTGGTACCTAGACGGCCGGGAACCGACAACCATGTTAAGGCGGGGTGGTTGTACTATCACCGGGACCCAGTTGTCACACTAGTCTTGTAAGGACAAAGCACACTGGAAAGGACATGTGTTGGCCGATAGGGGGGACATTCACTAGTGAGATGACCTGTTCGGGCTTGTGGGTGGGCCCCAGGGTGGGGTCCACGTGTCTTCAGGGCAACAGATGGTACTTGGCGGGCCAGGACCCGATGACCATGTTAAGGCGGAGTGGTTGTATTGTCACCAGGACCCAGTTGTCACACTAGTCTTGTAAAATTTTATTCATAGGTACCCAGGGATTCATCATCATTTTTCTTAAGTTCAAGAACTTTTAATTCATATTTTTCCAAATAATACTAGGAAAGTACTTATAGAAAAATATGTAAATGGTGCATCTTTCTTTTAGGGAGTCTACCTTATTAGAACTCCACAGTTAAGCATGCTTGGTCAGTAGTAGTGATCAGGATGGGTGACGTTCTGGAAAGTTTACTAGAGTGTGTGTGAGTGAGGACAAAGAACACTGGAAAGGACCTGTGTTGTCCTATGGTGGGACATTCAATAGTGAGATGACCCATTCGAGAATGTGGGTGGGGTCCATGTGTCTGCGGGGCAATTGGTCGTACCTGGCAGGCCAGGACCCAACGACCATGTCAAGGTGGGGTGGTTGTGCTGTCACCGGGACCCAGTTGTCACACTAGTCTTATAAAATTTTCTTCATAGGTACCCAGAGATTCATCATCCTTTTTCTTAAGTTCAAGGAACTCCTTATTCATCATTTTTCAAATAATACTAGGAAATTACTTATAAAAAAATATGTTCTTAAACTCAACCCATTCCATTGATTAAATATCATCTCTTTACCTCATATTCTTGCTAATGTTCTATCGTTTATCAGCTTCACCATTTAAATTATAGTTTTCTAAGATGAATTTATCATGTTCTGAACATTAGAGAACTGAAAATATCTTTTCAATGGTACCCATCCTTAAGTGCGATGCACTTCCTGGGTTGAGATGTAGGGCCCCCAATGAGGACATTGTGCTTTAAGGGGGGGGGGGGTGATTGTAACACCCCCGAATGATAAAGGATTAAATGAATAAATGATATGACTCATGTCAACATGGATCATATTCCTTTTTGGGAGCCTACCTGATTAGAACTCCATAGTTAAGCCTGCTTGGTCTGGAGTAGTGATCAGGATGAGTGACCTTTTGGGAAGTTTACCAGGGTGTGTGTGAGTGAGGACAAAGCACATTGGAAAGGAAATGTGTTGGCCTATGGGGGGAAAATAATTAGTGAGATGACCCATTTAGTCATATGGGTGGGCCGTAGGGTGGGGTCCACATGTCTGCGGGGAAACTGGTGGTACTTGGCGGGCTAGGACCCGACGACCATGTTAAGGCGGGGTGGTTGTACTGTCACTGGGACCCAGTTGTCACACTAGTCTTGTAAAATTTTCTTCATAGGTACCCAGGGATTCATCATCATTTTTCTTAAACTCAAGGAACTCCTTATTTATCTTTTTCCAAATAATACTAGGAAAGTACTTATATAAAAATAAGTACATGGTGTATCTTTATTTTCAGGAGCCTACCTGATTAGAACTCTATAGCTAAGCGTGCTTGGTCTGTAGTAGTGATCAAGGTGGGTGACCTTTTGGGAATTTTACTAGAGTGTGTGTGAGTGAGGACAAAGCACACTAGAAAGGACATGTGTTGGACTATGGGGGGATAATCATTAGTGAGATAACCCATTCCGGCATGTGGGTGGGCCCCAGGGTGGGTTCCACGTGTCTGCGGGGCAACTGGTGGTACTTGGCGGGCTAAGACCTGACGACCATGTTAAGATAGGGTGGTTGTACTGTCACTAGGACCGAGTTGTCACACTAGTCTTGTAAAATTCTCTTCATAGGTACCCATGGATTCATCATCATTTTTCTTATGTTTAAGGAACTCCTTATTAATCTTTTTTCAAATAATACTAGGAAAGTACTTATATAAAAATAAGTTCTTAAACTCATCCCATTCCATGGATTAAATATCATCTCTTTACCTTATATTATTGATAATGTTCCACCATTGATCAGCTTCACCTTCCAAATGATAGTCTTTTAAGATGAATTTATCATGTTTTGAACATTGGAGAACTGAAAATATCTTTTCAATGGTATTGATCCATTGTTAAAACACTATTTGATCAGAAGACCCACTAAAAGAAGGTGGAAGCTTCCTCATGAAGGATTAAGTATATTTTTTTCCCTCCTTTGCTTGTTTGGAAGTCCTTCATGATTCATATCTTGAGGCGGGGTGGTTTTACTGTCACCAGGACCCAGTTGCCACACTAGTCTTTTAAAATTTTCTTCACAGGTACCCAGAGATTCATCGTCATTTTTCTTAACTTCAAGGAACTCTTTATTCATATTTTTTCAAATAATACTAGGAAAGTAATTATAGAAAAATAAGTTCTTAAACTCATCCCATTCCATGGATTAAATATCATCTATTTACATCATATTCTTGATAATGTTCCACCATTGATCAGCTTCACCTTCAAAATGATACTCTGATAAGATGAATTTATCATGTTCTGAACATTGGAGAACTAAAAATATCTTTTCAATGGTATTGATCCATTTTTAAACCACGAATGGATCAGAAGACCCACTGAAATAAGGTGTATGATTCCTCATAAAGGACTAAGCAAAATTTTGTTCCCTCCTTTGATTGTTTGGAAGCCTTGCATGATTCATATTTTGAGAAAGTTCTGTGAGAAAAACTACAATATTTTTCATTCCATGTCCCATAACATTTTGGCTGCTCAGGAGGACAATAATTACATTGATCATCACATTCAAAGTTAATGTGGTTTTTTGAGTTCCAACCATTGACTAAAACCAAGAATCATAGTGTGAGAAACACTAATCATAATGAAAAAACCACATAATCAAGAATAAAATTTCAATTTTGTACACTTTAGATTTTATCTTAGTTTATTCATGATAATTTATAAAACACTAGGATTATAAACTATACTTCAACATATCCTTTGGGTTCTTACTAAGGTTTTATCATCCTTGTTTCCAAAGGATAACTATACATTTCCTCTGATACCAACTATAACAACCCATACTTTACATACTTTGATATTAATTTAAAGTCAGATAATATTAATTGAAAAATATAAAAAATAGACAATGATACCGTATAAGTATAGTGTCTTTAGAAACTAGGAAACTTAAATAACTGGTTCCTAAGACATATTCATTGTCTCCCACTTATTTCTCCATAACTAGACCCCCTTTTGACATATCTTACTTAATACACTTCTTCATGACCTGGGGAAAAGAAGCATATTAAAGGGTGAGCTCAGATGCTCAATAAGGGTAAAAAAGAGAGATATCAATCATATCAAAATCATAATATATAAGAACATAATTTTTGAAAATCTTATCCTACATATGAAAGATCATGATATCATGCAATGTGATATATCATGAAAGGTCATAAGAATTAATGAACATAATCCCAAAATTCATAACATAAGACATGAAGTTATTTGGCATATATATATATATAAGTATATAAAATTATTTCATATTAGTCAAGGCTCATTTATAAGACCATCATAGTGGAAAAAGTTTATTATTGAACCAATTTCTCTCCTTGTTCCATCCCTATATTACTAAACTGAGACCATTTCCCGCTCCAAACATGTGTATATCATGAGATATAAATATTTACCCAATTATTTGGAGGGATATATGGGTCCCACACATCTCATAATTAAATCGTTATTATATGTGACATAATAACATAAATCATGCATCATAACCTACGGAATAAAATGGGTTTCTTTAAACATCATTCCACCATAAAATAATCCATGTAAAAAATGTATTTCAGAAATAGAATTCCATCATAAAAACAATAAAATAATATGGAAAATAAGGATATTATACTTGAAACATTACCCTATTAAATAATTCCATCTTATATGGAAATTAATTTGGATATTACACTTGAAATTAATTCTTGAGGAAAATATCATTTCTTCTTCAAAAAAGTTTTCTTTTCTCAAAATGACACATAATTTTAATTGAAAATAATTTATTTAAAAATAAACATGAAATCATGTAGAGTAATATTCAGGTAAATAAGGTATTACATACAAAATAAAAATTTGTTCATGTCGTATAAGTTAAAAATATATTATCCTCATACTTTTTCCAGAAAAGTTAAAAAGCACCTCGTATTGAATAACTACAAAAGATTCATTTCATACCATTTAATAAAAATTCTCCAATGGGTAAAATTTAATATAAAAAATTCTAGAAGAATAAAAATAATATTAAATATTTAGTAAACATGGATTTGGATGATAAATATACCCCAGTAAATACTTACGTATAAACAATCTTGGATAATAATGAGATTACAAATTTATTCGTTACCTTAGGTCCGATTTCCTTTGTATATATCTGAACCTTCTATATAATAAATTAAATAATTTAAATGACTTATTTCAGAATCATATTAATTTTTATGATATCATAAAGGATCATATTATAATCTGTTTGTTAACAAAATTTCATTATTACTTGTTATTTGAGCATCAACTACTTCATTTTCTTATGTATGTTTTGTAGAATAAGTTCCTATTATACTTCATAGGTCATAGTTATATCATTAAAAAATTATATTAAAATAATATATTCCATATTTATTCATTTTTTACATTTATATAATCATGATTTAATAAAGATCATGTATAATGAATCATATCACATTGTGGAGATGGTAGACCGTACGTATGCATGAGCGATGATATCATTCCCATATCTGTTGAATGGTACTAAATTGAATGTTATATAATATTTAATAATTAATATAATGTTATAATAGTCATATATATTTATTATTTACATCATTATACCCATCCAAGTAAGGTGGTGGTGAAAAACAGATAACACCACAACATAGATATGGTAAGCCGTATGCACGGACGCATGGTGATTTCATTTTTCACCTGACGGATAGAAGGTGTAATATGGTTGTTTCATAATTATAATAGAATATCAGTATATAAGTGATACTGGATTAATTACTTTATAATGAAACAACTCATTAAGTGGAAGCAGAAGAAGAAATAAGTTTGAAAGAATCAGCAGAAGAGATTACCTCTTCTTCGACGTGCTTCCTTTAAATATCCTCTTAGAGAACTAGAGTTGGTATTTGAAGAATACCATAACCACTATAATGTAACTAGGGATGTTTATAAGGTAAAATTTTAGGATTTTTCCATGATTGAAAGCTCAAAGTGAAGTGAAGAGGTGAGGGAGGGGGTTATTTTTTATAATTGAGGGGATGGGTACTTTTGAGATCTCCAAAAATATTAATTTATAACAAAATGAAACCCTATAAAAAAACCTAAAATATGCCCCAAATTAAAATATGAGATTACATAAGGTTTTAATATCATCAAGAAATAAAATTTTTACATGTATTTCTATCAATTTAATCCTTATCATTTAAATTAACACTTAGTTATTCATTTCACTTTTCACCTTGGGTAACAAGTAATTCAATATTCAAAGGGTGAAATATATACTTATTTGATGTGAATTAGACCATAAATAAATAATTTAGAACATTTTATACCATATCATAATTATTATATGTTTTATTATTTTTAAATAATTTAATAAAACATTATTTTGATGAACAATCAATAGTGTAAATTTTGACACTAATCAATTCATTGATTTTTAAAAATATTAAGATAACAAGTTAAATTAAAAAAACTATTTTATTATATTAATAATAGTTAAATTTCATAGAAAATATTCATTAAACATATCAATTATCTCATATTACATTTATTTTAATATTTTTAATAACATTGATTTTTCATCTCTTTTAATAAAATATTTACTACATTAATGTTGTGTAATTATTTAATATACACATTTATTGAATACTAATTAAAAATAAAATATTATAATTAATATATAAATTATATTTTTTGAAATAATATTTTAGTTGAATTTATCTTTTGGAAAATCCAACATTTAAAATATTATACTTATTAAATTATGAATGTGAAAACTTTAACATCACTTTAAATAAAATTATATAAGTGTCCCAATCTCTTCTATATGGATCCAAATGGCCACTAACTGGACCTTTGGATAGTTATAGCCTAGATATAATTTAACAATAATATTTGGTCATGTTTTTGGGACCTTTGATGGTTATTATAATTTTAATAAAAATTGTTTTATTGATTTCTAATAATTTTACATCATCAAAGTATAAGCCTTTAAGGTAATTATTTATTTCCTAAAAATTAAAAATAAATTTTCATGATAAATAAAAACATTTTATAGTTTAAAATGAGTATTTATAATTGAATTTATCTTTTGTATTACCTTATATAAAAAAATGGTATAGTTATTAAAATTTGAGTAAGACACATTTAAATTTTTCTTTAAATAAAACAAATCAATTATCCTAATCTCATCCAAATGGCTTAAAAATGACACCATTTCGACCCAATAATAATTTTGGTAGAAACACACTCATAAAATGATATTAGGAATAGTGTTAGGGTATTTTTATAATAGTATTCTTATTTATAATTACCTAATTCACACTTTTATCGTATTAATAAAAATTACCAAAGTTACTATTCATAATGCCTAAAAAATAAACTAAATATATTTACATAATTTGGAAATAATTATTCCAAATATGGAATACATTTTTCAAAATTAAAAACATAAAATTTTCAGTAAATAATTTAAAATTATTCACGTTGTTGGAAAGAGAGAACAAGTTTTTTAAAAGTTAAAACATAATAAAAGATTGAAATGTTTTTACATATGAATTAAACATAAAATTAAATATAATGACATAAATTATATTGAAAGATAAAAATATATTCTATTTACACTTTAAAACCATTAAATATTATAATTTACAATATAAATTATTTTTATAAAAAAAGTTTTCAATTAAAATTTATCATATTTTTACTATTCATCAAAATTTGAAGGTTATCAGAAAAATATTTAAAATTCATCTGAAATAAATTTTTATATCACAATTCTATTTTTTTATTTTTTCATATAAAAATTATTAATATGTCAAAATTTTAATTTAAATTAGGTTCTCCATTAAAAGGTGGAAAATTATCCTTTTTAAAAATATAGGTTTTATACATCAAATAGAGTTTATTCTTACCCTATGAAAAAATATATACTGGATAAATATAATAAATATTTTATTTATTATATAAAATATATATTTCATTAATTTCATTTACTAATAGTAATTCAATAAATTTATTAATACAAAAATACAAATATATAATTGATTGATTATTTTTCATAAATAATTAGCAGCGAATGAATTCACCACATATTTTCATAAGTTAGTTAAATTTATTCCCGTTAACCTAATGGATAGGTTAAATTGGTAATTTTATACTAAGGGAATCTCTCGAGTTTTCTAAAATCATGATTGCGTGCAATGAAATCTATTAAAGAATTAAAATTATTTAAAGAAAATATTTCCTAAAAACATTGGAGTGTTAAACATGGCCAATCAACTTACTATTATGAATTAGTGAACATCTAATCCCTTTCAAAGATGAATAAATATAGATGAAAAATAATTCCCTATCATAGTGAAATGCTATCATTGGTGCACTAACCAAGATCTTATCCATTTCATGGAAACATCCAACGCACTATTTTTTTACAAATGAACTTAACTTTATTTCAAGTTAACTTAGTTAAAATATTATATTTCCATGAATATTTCTTTTCAAAAACTGACTATAGTATCCTACTATACCATAGAAACAATGAGTCTCAATCACTGTTATGTGTTGAAGGAACTCCTTTACAACCTTTTTATTAACTAGACCAAGTGATATTCCTACAACAGTTATAATGTTTTCTTAGAATGCTACTTGTTTTAACCAAAACACCCATTTATTGAATTTAGAAAAAATATTATCCTTTCACAGAGTTTTAAATATGACCCTTATATTATCCTTATACTTTTCATGAACTTTATAAGATATCATAATATCATTAATAAATAGAACTATAAACTTATCAAGGTTGTTCTTAAAGATTATATTCCTCAAACCAATTAATATATCAAAATAATTATTTAAGTAAATATGAATAATAAGAAACTCATAATGTACATATCTTGTTCAAAAATAAGTCTCTGGGATATTCTCTTTCTTCACCCTCATATGATGATTCCTTGATCATAGAAAAAACTTGAAAAAGAATTATTCCCAATAAATATGGTTGAATAAATAATCAATTATTAGAAGGGGTATTTTTTTCACTATAATCTCATTATATTCCCTATAATAAATTCATATCCCCAATTTTCAATCCTTTTTTTTTATAAATATAACAATTGATCCTTAAGTTGGCCCACTATGTCAAATAAAACGTTACTCCAATAGATCTTATTATTTATTCTTAAATTCTTATAGCTCCACAAATTCCATTCTATATGTGGTCTTTGATATTGTTTTGGATAGAAGTATGTGTTAAATTTAGAATTATAACTCTATCATTGAGAGAGTTCTAGACAATTATTTAGTAAAAACATAAATGTATTCATGAGAAAATGGGTAAATTTCCTATCTTTGAACATTCAAATTATTCATCTTCTTTATGAATAATTTCCTTAAAGAATGCTCTAGATGGTGGTTCTTAACAAGGCTTAGGATGGGATATCTATTCTTTAAAAATAATTATAGGATTTCGCATCAAGAAAACTTATATTTTCTTATTTATATATTTGATATTAGTTTTATATTTTTTTATTAAATTCAACCCTGGTATTATATCAAATTATACCATTGGAATGGCCACCAGTTTTATGATGAGATTATACTAACCAAAGTCAATAGGGGAATATCTATACACCCTTGAAGATTGAATAGATAATCATATATTTTTAATAGAAAACTCTACTTATACTAGTTTATTGTTCCACTTGATGTTCTTTGTAAACATGAATGACATAATGGAATGTATAAAACTGGAATAAAACAATGTATCAACTAATTTTGAGTGTACAATTAGAGTATCTATTACAACATAATTTGGATCATTGATTTTATCCTTCTGGATAACAATAAAAATACATTTATCCCTAGGACTCTACTACGGTTTATGAAAGTTTCCTTCAATTGTCTTATAGTTTAGACATTGGTTAGAAAAGTTTCCATGAACTCCAAACATAAATAAATGTACAAAAATATTTGAATGCACCATCTTTACAATATCATTATCATCTCGATAATGAGTATTTTTGAATCAAATAGAGTTTGGAGCTATAAGGACATCCATTACGTAATATAACACTTTTGAATTCATTTTAGACAATTCTTTGAATTCTTATTCGCACAAATTCTTCACATTGGTCATTATAGTTTCTTCCCTTCCCATTCATGAACAAAATTCTTCCAAAAATTAGTATTTCATCATTATATTTTTATTGTTCTGTCTAAGAGACCAATGAACATATACAAAATCCATATCCACTTTGAGAGTATACTGCACTATCTCTTCATTACTACCCGTGTCTTGGATTTCTAGGGACCTCTATAGATGATGTCATATTCCACCAAACAATCAATTGATATTTCCATTGGAATCAATGAAAAATCCTAGAACATACTATGAAATCCTTATAAAGTTCATATTATAACATCCAAAAAATTAAATCTCATTTTTTTCATCTTAAGGAATTACCTTTCCATTATTTATTCGAAGCGTGTGAGGAAAATAATTTTTGAAAATGTATTTTTAAACTCTTCCCACTGTATAGCTTCAAATTCATCCTTTGGATTTATCTTTTCAGTTAATGTACACCATTGATAGGCTTCTCTTTCTAAGTGATATAATGATAAAATAACTTTCTCTTACTCAAAATAACAGAGAATAGAAAATATAATTTCTATAATGTTGATCTATTTTTTTGGTGAGAAAAGGATCATAGGGGCCACTAAAACTGAGTGGTTGTTGACACATTGAGGATTCAGCTGCTATATGTTCCTTTATTCATTAAGTAGGATGCTCCAATGGTTTAGGTTATTATTCATAACCTATGATAACTTATTTGAAATCATAATTAAGTATTCAACACCATTTTAACTTATATTGGTAAGTCCATTATCACATTTTATTCTGCACCCATTATTTATATGGACCCTTCTATATCACACCATTTTTCTAGAAGAAAAAAACAAACATGAGAAAATTTCTATTAATAAAATTATTTTTATAATAATTATAAAGGGGAGTTAGATAATAAAATTTTCTAATGAAATAAATATTTAATATATATATTCATAATAATGGTTTATAAAGATAAAGAGATCCACCAAATCCTATCCCCCTGATGTGTCAAACCAGATGTTTAGTTAGGCATACTTGTTATGCATTAAGTGAAGGTCAAGTAAGTACAAAAAAAACATTTTCTAGGGTTATTACCAATAGGTCCATCTGTGATTGAGCCAATATCCACTTGTTTATATCCATATTGGGTTATCATTACTAGGAAACCAAATACTCTATACTTCACCAAAATTTAGGAGTACATCATATATTTAGATTTATCCCTAGGGTGTCTGAATTTTTTTAAGTCAGGAATTTTATAAATAACTAAAAATTTCTTTTATACAAATTAATATGACTCATATTTTTCATATATAATTTTTAACTTTATTCATTAATAAAATATTTAATTTATTACATCCATAGATATTTTACATTTAGCATCATGAAAACTGGAAATGTAATACAAGAATTACATATATTAAAAAATAACACAAACATTATTTAATCATATTGAATTTATCTTTTATTATACCATATAAGGTCACCTCACTTAAAAAGATTTCATGGAGAAATACATTGAAAGTAATGGGTAAGAATAAATCCTAATAAAGGGATAAACCGAGGAAATGGAATGTAAGAAATCATCATAGATAAAAAATCAGACATAACATAACATATGATCATAATAATGAGTATATAATACATTACATGGAAATATGCCTTGAATATAAAAATGAGACATTATTAAGAATATTAGAATGGTTCATAACCAAAGTGTCTCAAAATATATTACCAAGGTCTTTCACTAGCAAATATTGGAATATTAACAAGGTGTGCTACGAAGGTATAATAAAAATTTTATCTCAAGAGATTAATTATTTACCCAATTCATTAGAGTTTTATAAAACAACCCATCACATTTGTTACTTTATGTGTTTTAAAAATTCAATATTCCATAATAACATATTTTATCATTCTAACCAATTAGTAGAGAATATAGGTTTTATAAATACATATACCCAATAAAATAGAAATATTTATATATATATAAATACCATTGAATGAAATTAAGATTTTAAATTCATAAAATAAAATTATGGGATAGAAAATTAAAGAATCATTGAAAAACTACAACTTGTATACATAATAAGTAATTGAATTGGATTATTGAGATAAAATGATAGAATCTAATTAATAGAACATTAGTTGGATAATAAAGTTATCAATATAAAATCTAAAGAAAAAAACCAATTAAAAATCAAAATTATTAATATAATGGATGTACTTGAATGAAGAAGAGGACAAAGGAAGAGAAATATTACATTTAAAGGTATCTTCTTTAAGTTTGATAGGAGATACTTAGGAAATTAAAAACTCCTAAGAGGGACTATAGAGAGAGAAAATGAGAGGAAATTCTTGCTCAATGGATTTTTAATGAAGAGGAATGGAATTATGTGAGGGTATTTATATCCAATGATGGGAATTTTTTATTTATTTATAAACACAGACCTTGGACATGTAGGTTATAAAATATGTAAATCCATATACCTTACCATGTTTTTATCCAATGATTTGAGACCTATGGGGATCAGTTTTTAGTATTTCAATGTCTAAATACTGAACTCGTTAAAATAATATTATTTTTTAGGTGGAATATAATCTTATTCATACATAATGATTTCCTCAAATCTTAAAATACACTTTATGATTTGTAAGAGTCCTCATAGGTTTGAAAAGTTTTTTATTACATTAAAATAAAATAGTAATATTATAAATAATATATTTTTTTCAACAAATAATTTATATTTCTTATTACTTTATTTTTATATCATTATACTTCCATAATATGTACCCTATATACATACCGTATTTTACTTTTTACTGAAAAATTTGAATCTCATTGAAAATTATAAAAAATTCACCATTTTATAATTTCAACATTATGATTTAAAAAAAATCCATTTTATGAAAATAACTTTCTATATATGAGAAATACAATATTTAAATAAAATACATATTTAATGAAAAATATTAATTTTTATCACATGATCAGATTTATATCCATTAGAAAATATATATATGATTGTATGAAACAATTTTGTTGTTTAGATATGAATAAATATATTTTTTAAAAGCATTTTAGGAATATAAAATTTTATTTCAAATTTCTATGTCTATCATAAAAATTTATTTTAATGAAAATTAGACATATATTTTTCAAAAATACAATTATGATTTCTTTGTATTAAAAATATTTTTATAATATTCATTATCTAATCATGTGGATTTTATCTATTATAAAACTGATATGGTGGTGATATATACTAATTTTAACTTCTTACATAGTCGATGCTACTTGATATACCCTTGTTGAAGCTCAATATAGGTTTTGTTAAGAGAGAACCCCAATAATGCCACCTCCCCCCATGATTTAATAAATGATCATCATTTTTCTTGATCCTACTAGCTGAAAAAATGGTTCCTCAATTTTTAATCAATTAAATCTCCTCATTACCCTTAATATACAATTAATCCATCATTCAGTTTATAACATTAACATTACCAAAAATCACAATTCAAAAACTTCATAATGAGAAATGAAGTGAGATCTCATTTCCTAGTAGGCTATTGAAACTAGATAAGAATTTGAATTTTCAAGAAATCATAATGTGCCTAAGTGGTGTACTTAAATCCACATAGGTGAACAAATTAGAAAGTTATATTGTTACAAAACTGCACTAACTACAAAAAGTAGAATAGTGGTAGTACATGGTTGACCCCATGATGAGTGAGGAACACAATAAATGAATTTTGACCAAATTTAAGGTCACCAAAATTTTAATTAATTAATTTTATTAAATAATGAAAATAAAATAAAATAAAAAATGCAAAGAAAAAGTGAACAATAGAGAGAAATTGGTTCCATGGATGGTTTTAAAAAATAATAACTCTAGCTACACTCACTAAATAATTGTATCAATTAATTGTAAAATCAATTAATTTTATTGTACTGAGAAATGGTTAGTACATATAAATATACCCTATACTCATTTAAATATATAGAATACATTAATATCATATTTCAATTATATAAGAATAATCCAATTAAGTGTTTGTGAGTTAATTATGTTTATCATGCTGGGTTTCATCTACTATGCAAAACACTAGTTCAATGATTTGATAACAAATTGGATAATATTGAATCATAACAAAATAAAAATCAAATAAAATCATCACAAAAGTGAACAAATAAGTAGATTAATTTTTTATGTACCCAATTCCTACAATTACACTCTCCCCTATGAGGTTTATCCAATCATCATATGGTGATCATCGACAATGAATAAACCAATACCCATAAAAGTGAGAATAAACGAAAGAGAATGAAGAGAAAAAATGGAATTAAACTATTAATAATTTTGTGTCACATAAAAATAAAAAATAGGAAAGTAGGAAAGAAAGAAATAAAATAATAAATTATTTTTATGTCAGAATCTTAGTAGCATCCTCCTAGTGTTCAAACTCCTTTCTCCATAGATATATTTTTGTAGCATAACCATGGATATCATTTTTATAACCATTATGGATGCTTGGATTGAATTTAATTCATCCATTAATGTTGATATAAATGAATCTTGAGTCAATAGTAGTAATTAGTGGTGGTCCAAGTCAAAAGTCAGAATCTTTGACAGAAAGTTACGTCAAAATTGCTTGTTATTGGGCATGGCTGTACACTTTCATGGTGTAAAATAAGTAGTAATGCTAAGAAATCTTAGATCCCTCTTATGGATGAGTTTTTTCACATAATTTTTTACACATTCAATTTGATTAATTCCCTAAATAGAATTTAAGAAGTTAATATAAAATTTTCTATAATTTTGGATTAGTTTCACCATGTTTCTTCAGTTTCAAGCCGCAAAATCATCTCATGGAATCCTATGTTGTGGAAAGGCTTATTTTAGTGGAAATATTGATAATTTTGAATATTTTTAATTTATTAAACCAAATTTTTTAACCCTTATATTTAATAATCAATCTCATATTAATCATCATTTTCCATTTTCACACTACACCACTTCGTGCCACCATGAAAAGTTCCTTCATCTTCCCAAAATGTCATGATTTCCTTCATATTGTTCTAAATGTATTTATAACATAAAAATAAAACAAACACTAAAATAAATAATGACTCTCATATTTATTCAATAAATATTTAATGAAATCACAAATAATAACCCATCAAAATATGCATACCAAATAAATATATAAAATACCCCACACTCAATCCTTTTCTCATCCTTGAGAAAAATCTAAACAGAAAAACACAAAGGGTCCATGCATCAACAAGAGAATTTAAAAATCACAATGATCATAGAAACAAACTATAATTGAATATTTTAAAATAATAAGAATATGAAATAGAAAATTCATAAATCATATTGAATTTATAATGTTTAATTCAAGACATTTACCCTTTTCTCTTACAGATTTTAATCTTTCATCAATGCACATGCCATTTGAGATTTACCTTACCACGAATTTTTCAACTCAATAATTCAAGTGAAAAATTTGTTGTCGTTATTATCATAACTCAAGTACACATTCCTAAGCACATACATTCATTGAATCTACTTCCTCCAACCTGTAAAGACAAATATTACAATTAATCACGAGTGCATTGAAATTGGGATCAAATGAATCTAAGGCTGAGGGTAGATCAGTATTAATGATAAAAATAATCATGTAAAGATCAAGGAGGAGGATAAAAAATAAAGAATAATACATTATATTCAAAAGTTAAACACAATTAAATGATCCTCACCCAAATATAACTTCACCACTCACACCCCCAAAATATAAAGTAAAAAATCATTAATAATATAAGAATGATAAAAAATGAAGATATATTTTTGCTATTTTTATTTTTCTTTTATTTTTTTCAAAAGGTTTAATTGAGATAAATATCACATCGACCACCCAACCCCATATGATTTTGAAATCATCAGTCTGGTAATGGTGATTTTTAGATTACTTGAGAAACAACCCATTTTATTTTATTTTTTCATTTTTTTCATTTTTTTTCTTTTTTAACAACAAGAGGGATAAAAAATGGAATATAATAAATTTAATCATGAAAATAAACCCCAAATTCCATTGAAAAACCATAGATTATCCTCTCAAGATACAACATTCTATATCAACCATGGACAACCCCGCCCCCACACTCATTCAATTGAATATAATGAAAAATAAGAAGAGATGCCCAAGAAAGGTTAAAATAATCATTTAACATGGCTCAATAATATTAGATAAATCCATGGATTCTATGTTATGAGAAGGATAAATGTGTAGTTAGGTCTCAAGGATTAAATGGTTCATCAATAAAATTCTTTAATCATTTTAAATGTTAATTTGTTCAATCATATATTTGATAATATATCAATAAAATTTCTAATAGTTTAACACGACCTAAGTTACACTCAAGAAATATACTAAAAAATAGGGAAGACTTGTTCTAGAATATTATCAGGAAAGGTAATATACTTTAAGTCAATTAGGCAATTTAATGAAGTTTAATAATTAGTTTACTCAACCCAATATTATAGGAATCAATATCAACAATTAAATATGTAATCATTTTTAAGAAACTCTAAATTGATGAAAAAACTGAATTTTAAAATTTCCATTTATATATTTAATATTTAGGGAAACTACAAGAAAATGACCCTTCCATGGTGATTTTTTTTGGATATGGCGGCCCTTTAAACCTCCTCCATATGCTTCTGTAGCGGTTTCAAAAAATTGTCGCTAAATTTTTTGTCAGTATACAATATGTGGTGATTTACTTGATTTAATGGATGTTTATGGTAACCGTAATAGTGGATGCATTTACAGGTAGTTTTTTATGGTTTTAGGGGTGGTTTTCCCACCAAAAATTATTTTTTTGTGGCAGTTTTAACCACGGCTAAAAAAAACATTTTGGTTGGGAAAACCACCCCTAAAACCAAGATAAATGCTATGAAATAATAAAAGAATATGAAAACTTTTATCGGCGATTAAAACCGCTATAGATATAAAATTACCAAAATTGTAGTAGTAGTTAAAACCACCAAAAAATATAATACATTTATTTTGTGGTGGTTAAAACCATTTCTAAATCTAGATTTATAAAAATAGCTGTTCTTGCAGCCTTAGTACCAGTTCCCTAAAAAAATCCATTCTAAGTTCACATGCACATACAAACAACATCCAAAAGAATACCAGAAGACCACCATTTTCATAAGAATCACATGATAGAAACTTGAATAATATGTTTAGTATGATTTAGGTACATAAAATATATTCTAAGTACATGAAGTGTCACTTTTGGATATAGTGGTCCCACAATTAGGGATAACAATTGATCTCGAGTATGTTGATGTATATGTCATAACCGAGTAATGTAATCGATAGTTGACGTATTATTGGATTTTATGGGAATTAAAGAAGAATCATTTTGGATATATCTCATTCAAAATTTCCTATCACCACAGTTACCAAGAATGAATTCATATTTGATTATACATACTAGTGTGAGGATGTTTCCATAGTATTGAAGAAGTGGTTTTTGTCAGCTCTGATCCTAAGCATTCTTAAGACTAACATTGGACATGTAGTGAAATGTGATGCATCTGGTTCTGGATTAGGATATGTTATGATGTAGAGTGATAAAATTTTCACTTTGGGTTTCATCAGTTTTTAACCCACAATATGAAATACTCTAATCCTATATTTTAGTTTGTAGTTGTGGTCCATGAATTGAAATTATCGTGAAAGAACCTCTTGGGAGATAGATTTAATGGGTACTTTGGCACTTATATTGCATATAATATTTTCTCACTGCATGGAAATAATCTTTATCAGATGAATTTCATAGTGTACTTGTATATGTTTGACATTGATAAATGGTATTCAAAGAGAAATATAAATGTAGTGGTAAATGAATTGGGCTAAAAAATGTAGGATACGAGAGAAAATATTTCATTATCTGAATTGAATATCTTTTCTTCATTGTAAAACTATTTGGTGGGTGTAGTTGATGGTTTAGGGGAAGAAATGTGGGTTTCCTTAGAGATAATGTCTTCATTGGTTAAATAAGTAAAGACAAGTTATAATATTATTCTAGAATGTATCATGATGTGTGATAGGTTGGAAGAATGTGAAAATATTTCAGGATTGAATTTTGATATGCATGGAGTGTTTATAGTTAGTAGCATGGTAATGGTCACATATTCCATGAGAGATGAGTTTATGAGATCCTATAATTCTTTGAAGTGGGATGTTCACCCAAGGCTAACTATGATTTATAATAATGAAATGTGGATGTTCTAGTAGACCTCCATAGTAAGAGACACTGAAGGATTTATTTCCCATTGATTGAATTGTACAAAAATTATCACCGAGTGTTAGAGTTCATAGTTGAAGTGGGATGTTCACCTAGGGCCGACCTCTTTTACCTCATAGTTTTGGTAATTATAATAGAAGTCTATGGGTTAATAGTTGAAGTTGTGTATAACATTTTATCCTTAGATCGATGAGCAGTTAGGAAGGTTGATCCAAACTATATAAGACATAATTCAGGATTGTATTATATATTTTAGCCACCAGATTCATCTTTTGGGGAGATAAAAATTCTGGTAGTGTAAGACACTCAAGTCTTCAACAGATATTTGTAAATTCTACTATTAATGAAGTGGAAAGTCCCTCTACCTTAACAGAATTAAGACACCCAAGTGTTCAACAAATATTTGTTAATTCTTATCAAAACTATTTTGAATAAGGCTAAATCATAAGTGGTAGTGATCACATTCCAACTATAAAACATGAGAATATAATAATTTAAAATTTAAAGAAAGAAGGGCTATCCACTAAAAACAAGTTGAAGGGAGTTAAAAAACCAGATATTACTATGAAAATCAATAATAAGGTTGATCGTTCATCCTTGGGTAACAAACCTAATAAATTTATGAAAAATTAATCATAAAAAATGAATCATGAAAATAAATAATCGACATATATGGTGCATACCACACTCGAGAAAGAAAGACATAAAAGGAAACATAAAAAATCAATAAAATACATAAAGGGAAACACGAGAAATCAAGAAAATGTAAGGTCATGAAAATGTTTGGTGGAAACTATGAGCCACACATGATACATATACAAAATGACTATTAGAATATTTTCCAACATATCAATAATAAAACTAATCACAGTCTGATGATAAACACAGCTCGTCACCCTCTCCACCTCTATCTCTACTTCTTGCTACCACCTGTAGAACATTATATTAAAAATTAAATACTGTTTTATATTTATATTTAAACTTAAAACCTATAAAAGTTTGAAAACTAAATTATTTTGAATTTTTTTATTTACCTTCTCACCACCAGTCGATGCAATACCAATGGGGGCAGATCCGGTCGTGTTCTGAAATAAATAAATCAACTCTTTCTGCAAAGCAGATATCTGAGCCCCCTAGTCTTGAACTTTGCTTTGTAGAGAAACAATATCTCTCTGAGTTTCTCAGGGTTTGGACTGACTATAACCAGGAGTATATGAAACTACAGTCCTTAGTTTCTAGTTAATTAACTGAGATGGTATGGGTCCCAAACCCATTCTGCGCACTCTACTAGGATGCACCTTCCTAAGGACATTAATAATCAGGTCATCCTGGGAGACTGAGTAGGACTGTGTAGGATTGGAATCCCACAGTTCATTAATTTTTACATATAAATAAAATATAATTCATATTATAAGAAATATATATTAACATATTAACAACTAATAATAAGTTATTATAATGAAAAATGAGTTTATACCCCAACTTCTTTGGCAAACTCATTAACAAAACTTCCATAATATTTTTGGTGAACATTCAACCACACTTCTGTTTGGGATGCTTCGTACCCTAAACTCTATGACTGAATTAAAAAGGCATAAATCAACAATTTAATATATTAAACAACTAATATTTTATTATAAATATTTAAACTAATGAAAATATTACCAGAGTAGATCGACTTCAAGAAAAACTATATAACCCATCAGTGAGAGGGATGGCCTACTTAACCCTACTTGATGAATTATTTCTTGAAAGATCCTGAAATAAATAAAATGAAATTTAATAGTAATGTATTCAATGTAATATCCTCTTCATATATATGTATAAATTTAAAATGAGATTAATATAGTAATATATATTTAAATACCATCTGCTTCTCATCACAATGTCTGTCAAAAAACAATTTCCATTGCTCTTTGGGTACTCCATCGGGTAGCTTGTCATACATCTATTGGGAGGTCAAAAAAGTATCGATTACATCACCCTATAATATAAATTTAAAGTCTTTATATTTTTCAAAGATTTATCAATGTCCACTTTCATTCTATCACATGAGCAACTATAAAGTGGAAAAACATATGTAAATAGAAATTCATTTTGAAAATATTAATAACATGACATTCAATCACACCATAATGTATTAAAATTACCTTTATTTGGGAATAAAAAACTTAATTTTTCTAACTTGTAGGCATATGCCTCCAATCATCATACGAAATATGAAGGAAAACAGGCTTCGCGGCTAGCTGGCCTAAAATCCATCCAAGTAATCCTACAAAATCATCTATAGGGAACCCATATGAATCAAATGAGACAACTATCTTCTCTCCAATCAGATTACATACATTTGAACTTTTTATATTTTTCTCCACACTTGCATGGTTTCCATATTTAATAAACAAACATTTAGTATAAATTTTTTTAATAAATTTATTCATATTAAAATTGGTACCTATAACAGTCACCCTCCAGTATCCCCGTGAAGAACTAGAAGTGACATGCTACTCCCATACTACTGAGGCTCCTGAAGCAGGATCTGAAGACTGAGCTGCTTAAGGGACACTCACAGAGGGTATGAGAGATGGTTTAGGGGGAGATGGGGTATGGGGAAAGAAAATGGTGGCTTATATTCCATAGGGATGGAGACAGATGGATCGTTATCTGTCATAGTGGTCGATGAAACAGTATATCGCTTCCTCCTTAGAATTTCTGTCATTTAATAAAATAAAATTAAGTTCAAAACATATATTTCAAAAAATTTATATAGAAGAAAATTGAAAAATGATAACAAATGAATAGTACTAACAAACAAAATATACATAAAAATGATAATGGATAATTGCAAAAATGAAATAAGTGGTTTCCAAATGAATGCATAGCTGTACATACAATCATTTTATCCTTCAATTATGTCGGTTTTCTGCTCTATTACTTCATCCACTACATTCATCCTTGCTAGACTAATATTTTGAATATCATGATGTACAAATAATTTTGATTCTTGTTGTTGATAAGATTCAATGTCAGTGGTCAAATCTTCCACTTCATCACCCATATCATACAAATCTCTTTGTTTTACACAAGAAACTACACGCTGCCCTTCATACACAACATCATTCACATAATATACCATTTTTTCTTACGATGATAAGATATATGGATCATGAATTTCATGATCACCAACATCCATCAAGCGAGAGAAGATCACAGAAGTAAATTTCAAGGAATCTCTTTTAACACCTCTGATAATATCGAACCAATTGCATTTGAATAAAACAACTAAAAAATTCCCGTGGTAGTTTAATTCCATAATATAAGTTGGATTTACATAGTATCCCTCTTAAAAAATGTAAATATATCACTATTCTATGTTTTCAAACCCTCTTCTCAATCGACTGTACGAAATCTAAATCCATTCATGTTGTAAGCATCAAAATTTCTAACTTGTTTTAGAGGACCTCGAGCAAGAAAATTCAAATCTTATAAAAACTCTATTCGAGTATCTGAATTCATGATCTAAAAAAGAAATATACTTTATTATAATTTCAAAATATATGTGTCAACCTAATATTTGTATTTATATCAATATTTATGAACTTACACATCGTGCAAACCATTCTACAAGCTCTTTATTAACAACTTTCATTATATCTTTCTCATTTCATTTTTAGTCTCTCATTCATCTCTTTGTTTGTATAAAAAACTCTTCAATAAATGGATATGAAATTTAACTATTCACCAAGCACATATCTATGTGCCTGTAATAATTCCATTTCTGTCTGTGTAACATTTGAGGTCCTCCCAACTGATCGTCCAATAGCAGGAAATATTTTTGATTTCCCATATATTTGAGATAGAGTCGATTTGTCTTCAACATGTCCAACTCAATTAAATCTTGTCTTGATATCATCCAAGTATCTAGAACAAAAGGTAAGACACTCCTCTTCCAAATAGCCTTCAGTAATAGAGCATTCTGTTTGAGATTTATTTATCATGTATGATTTCAAATGGCCAAGATATTTGTGAAATAAAATAAAAAAAGTATTGATTTATTTAAGTGCCAAATTTTTTTTACTTAACTAAAAAACATATAAATAAAGTACCTCTCAATTTGATGCATCCATCTATAATTAATGGGGGATCATAATTTAGCTTCCTCAACCAAATGCACAGTTAAATGCATCATGACAGTAAAAAAAGATGGATAAAAGATCATATCTATTGCACAAAGTGTCAATACAAATATCTTCGAAAGGTTGTCAAGCCCAAATAGATTTATATATTTCACACATATTTTTATGAAAAATGTGCATAATTAGAGTAAAATAGCAATAAAGTTTTCAGGTAATAATGTACGTAATGAAAATGGTAGTAACTGCTGTAACAAAATATGTGAATTGTGACTTTTAAATCCATGTAACTTACAATTATTTAAGTCAACACACCTTGAGATGTTACTTAAATACCCCTCAGATACTTTCATATGATTTAAAATTAGAAGTAATGTATGTTTATCCTTATTTTTCATTGAAAAAATTTCCAGACCATACTTTTCATTCTCATCTGGCCAGAGATCACATTTTATATTCATTACTTGTAAGTATTTCCTAGAATTGAGATGATCCTTCAACTTTTCATGCCCATTAAGCAATTTGAATATCAAATTGTCATAGAAATTCTTCTCAATATGCATCACATCAAGATTATTCCATACCAAATTAAATTCCCAATACAGAAGTTTAAAGAGTATACTTTATTTCTTCTATTGTTGCATTCCGATTTCACTTGATAATGAACTTCTAACCCATTTCCCGCTATCATTAAAATTATAAACCTTCCCAAATTTTTTTTCAACATTTTCAAGTTGTTTCAATATTTCAAAACCAGTTAACAACTTTGGAGGTGGTCTAAGATCAATGAAACAATAAAATTTTTATCTGTTCAGCTGAAATCTATGAGATGAATCGAGAAATATTAGATGGAACAAGAAGCACCATTTTCTACTATGAGGTAGCCATTTGGGATCAAAATCAAAGTTAAAAATAGGACAAGACAAACCCATGTAAGTGTTCCAACCAGATAAATTCACAAGCCGAGGGAAGTCACTAATAGTCCACATTAAAGAATCATTCATTTTGAACATTGTTTTAGAAGAAGCATCAAATTTCTCAACACTGTTGCTCCATAACTCCTGTAATTATTCAATTAAAGGCTGCAAGTATACATCATTATCATTTCTAGGAATTTTTTTCTAGTAATAATCTTTGAAATGATAAAAGGAATTTGTTGCATACAAATCCCCCGAGGCATATTGTAAGGGATCCAAACAACATTCCAAATGCTATAACTGGTACTCAATGTCCCAAATGAATTGAATCCATCAGCAGCTAATCCCAATCGAACAATCCTAGGATCAGCTGAGAAATCTAGATGTAATTAATAATATTTATTCCATGATTTTGAATCTTATGGATGTTTCATTAACCCATATTGTTATTATCTATAGAATTACACTTCATGTGTTTAGTAGTTTTCGATGACATGAATAATCTTTGCAATCGAGGATTTAAATGAAAGTAACACAAAACCTTTGTAGGTGTGTTCCTTTTCTTCTTATTCTTCATGGTATTATATTGATTCAGACTTCCAAAATCACCCATTGAATTCCATATAGAAGAAGAACATTTTTTTCAATCCCGTATACTTGAACCCTCTCACCAATAAAGTATAAAATCATCGGAACACACATGTATTTTTGTATAATTCAAACAAATACTGTTAACAACTTTTTTAATATATTAAAAATAATATGGGATGTTTTTTTAGGAAATGAATCATGAAAAAATTCCAATATCATGGACATTTCTTTATTTGTAATTCCACATAAACATTCGATATGGTACAACTTCAGAAGAAAATAAAGTTTCTAATATTTCAAACATCTATAATACAACTATTGATTTCTATCTTCAACTAAATCATGAAACATATTTTCCTCAGTGAATTTTCTCTTACATTAGTCTCCACATAATCAAGAGGAGGATCCAAAAATATGTTAAAATCTTGATATGGTTGTCCTATAGTCTCAAAAACATCACTTTTCACATTGCTATTTGTAGCACCCTCATTTGGTTGTTATGATATGTTTTGATGTTGATAGTGGTGTCTTGCAGTTCTGAATGCATCATTTATAAGTTTTTTCATTTCATTTTCCATTTTCAATGAATTTGGGAGCTCATTATATAGATTGACATCAGTTATCAACCTTTCTGTAATGTTAGATTCTCCTTGCGAAATCAAAAAAAAAATATTTACTAGGGAATTTCTTCAATATTAAAAGTTCATAAACTTAATCTATCTTTAACTATCTTCTAAATTTACATTTAGGACATATAAATCTTATTCTCCCTTTAATGGATCTATTGGAAATTAAAAAATCTAAAAACTCATCCAAACCCTTAACATACTAAGGTGTGTTCCTCAGTAATGTGGTCCAACTTATATCCATGTATATCACTATGTTCCTACACAATATTTAAAAAAATTAAAACACATAACTATTAATAAATAGGGAAAGAGATTCATATATACTAGTTGAAAAAATATATAAATATGTTAAATAATATTTTCCTATATAAATACATATGGTAAATAATGAACCCACCAACTAGAAAACCAAAGCATGGAAATTAAAAAGATCCATAAAAGAATATAAAGATATCCTAAGTGCTTGGACCAATTTTTAAAATGGATTTAATAATGTAGGTGATTTAACATTTCCCCAATGAAATTTCCTAAGTGACCAATAGAGCCAATATCTATCCAATTATAGCATGACTTCAAGACTACTATAGATGACCCAAAATACTGTTGGTGTAAACCATGAATACCATACATATAAATCACAACACACATAATTGTAAACACACCTCCAAATATCATATGTGGATTAGATTTTATCTTCCACTATAAATATCATACATGAATTCTAAAAAATAAACCTAATTGTAAACAAACCACCAAATTTTGAGCTAGGTATGTGGCTTATTGATGCCTTGAGAGGCTAGCTAAGAGCTAATTCTAGGTTGGACATCCCACCCTCTAGAAATCCCACAACCACCCTCCCACCTGGACAGCCCACCCCCACCCCCTGGAAATCCCACCCCTCCCAGGATATCCCACACCCCTCCCCTGTAGCCCCCCCTACCGCCCTAGAAAACCCACCCCCACCTTGATAACCCCTCCTCCCCACACCCCTGCAACCCCCAACTACCCTGGAAATCCCACCCCCACCTGGACAGCACCCCACCCCACCTGGACAACCCCACCCCCACCTGTACATCCCTCTCCCCACCCCAACTGGATAACCCATCCCCCACCTATACAACTCCCACCCCCACCTAGACATCCCACCCCCACCCCCACCTGGACTGGCCCCCACCCCACTTGGACAACCTCCTCACCCCACCTGGATAGCCTACCCCTATCCCTGGACAGCCCACACCCCCACACCCCTACAGCCCCTACCCCCTTCACCCACTCTAGACAGCCCCCTACCCACCTGGAGAGCCCCCTACCCCTCCTGAACATCCCACCCCCACCCCCACCTGGACATCCCCCTCCTCCCTAGACATCTCACACCCCTCCCCCACCTAGACATCCCACCCCACCCCCTGGAAAGCCCACACCCCTCCCCAACCTGGACAATCCACCCCACCCCTAGGATAGCCCACCCCTCCCTGGATAGTCCACCCCTCCCCCACACCCCTACAACCCCCAACCACCCTAGATAGCCCCCCCCCCACCTGGACAACCCCCACCCACCTGGACAACCCCCTAAACCCACCTGGATAGCCCCCACCCCACCTGGAGATCCCCCCCAACTAGACACCCACCCCCACCTAGACAGCCCACCCCTACCCCCCCATGGACAGACCCCACCCCACCTGGATTTCCCCCACCCCACCTGGATAGCCCACCCCTCCCTGGACATCCCCCCCACACCCCTTGTCACGAACCAACCCATTCGACCTTGAACCAGTCACCCGAGCCGGCCCACGACATGGCCCGAGGGGCGTTCCCAATCCCCACGGGCTGAAAACTAATGCCGGGAATCAAAACTAAATAAATGGGAATGATTTGGACCATAAATGAAAGACAGATAAATATAAAAAAACTTAACAATGGAAACAAAAACTAGGAGCAACGAGAAAAAAAGTTCGTACATACCTCCATGTGAACCTATGGGTCACCACGAACCTCAAACCAATGTCGCGCTATGGCGACTAAATCCAAGAAAGGTGCTTCAACCGAAGCTAAAAAACAAAGTTAAAATTATAGGCGTGAGTATTAAAACTCAGTAGGCTTTCCCAAACAATCTATTCTCATATGCATTTCCTTTAAATAAAAGATCCATCAATTTCAGGTTTGAAATACAATGTATAAAACTATGTTTTTACAAATTTTCTTCTTAAAAACAAATCGCGATCCATTTCCCTTCATAATTTAAACTAAGCTCTTTTCCAAGGAGTAAGCGTCAACATTTTTAAAGAAAGAGGGATAGTGAAGTGTAGAACATTTTGAAAACCTTTTCCCACAAACTTTTGATGATCACTTTTATCCACTTTAACAAAGAGATTCATCATACCCAAACGCAAAAGCAATAATCACACAAGGGTAATGGAAAATAACAAGAAAGAGTAATCAACCAAACAAGGCACCTCAATTATCCACCACAGACAACTAAGTGCCGATATACACAGGAAAACCTAGGACCTCATGAATAGTCTAGAACGTACTATACATGTGACTTATCCCAAAGGAATGCCTACTATCGATGACGTTATAATTCCCAAATGATCAGTATCACCATACCTGACCTAACTGAGGGTCCCAATCCCATAATAGAATATAATTTGTACTAAGAGCCACTAGCCAGTGCGTAGTCTAAACTAGTGTAGCAATCGTTCACTGAAAATTCACTCTCTATGCTAGGTTACCATGTTCAGACCAAAATGAGGGTGACCGAACAATGTCAAAAAAGTATCCAGTCATAAGTATATTCCTTACACATATTCAACACACACAACAAAGTCACACC
This sequence comes from Viscum album, assembly GCA_963277665.1. Classification (NCBI taxonomy): domain Eukaryota; kingdom Viridiplantae; phylum Streptophyta; class Magnoliopsida; order Santalales; family Viscaceae; genus Viscum; species Viscum album. The sequence continues at coordinate 534,401,008 of OY728146.1, forward strand.
CGAGTCACCCCAAGGAATACATACCTCACCTTTCAACCATTTGATAACATGAAAGTCCTACATGGTGGACCTCCCAGAACATATAACTCAACTAAAGCAAGGGGACCACATCTGAGGAGATTTTTATTAGGATAACTAGTTTTACAAAAGTTCCAACTGGGCCTCACATAAATTTCTCATGTCAAATCATTTTTTAAGAATCACACACACACCACTTTGAAAAACATAAATACACTTTGAAACCCAATCGAGAATTTTAAATCTAAATCACAGTCACAAAGGCTAAAGGGGAATTTCATCACGCAATTGATGTGAAAACACAATCAAACCAATTATTGGAACACATTGCAAGAAATAATCCACTCCAATTCATAATAGAAAATTTTACTAACAGTCCTATATCAATAATTAATATTAAAACTGGGTGTGAAATGAAAGAAATAAATGATTCATAAATTTAAAGGATAATGCATAGATATAGCATCCCGTCTTTTTTATAACATAACTTTCATTCCATTACACGAAAACTGAGGATCGTTAAGGTTTAGTGTCTTGGAAACAAGGATCATAATACATAAAAAAAACATAAAACATTCTTCTTAAACACTTGAAAGGCTTTTCCTTTAGTTCATCCTAGGTTCATCACTGCATCTCATAACCTGGGGACATACATCAAAAGAAAGGGTGAGCAGAAGGCCCAGTAAGGGAAACAAGAGAAACATTTTACATGTGAACTTGAGATACTTCAATAAGGACATGAAAAGAACTTTAAGGCATGAGAAAGAAATCATGAGATACATCATAATAAAAATAAAATTTTTCATAACTTGAAGATGTGGCTACAACATTTAATATTGACAATCGTTTCGTTTCACCAAGGTCCATCCCCAAGGTGTCGTTAAAAATTACCAAGGTTATTCACCAAGGCGTCATTAAAATGGTCATCTCTAGAGATTAAGTCTTTACCCAATGCATTGGAGCGCTATCAGGGCGCACCCTTAAATTTGCCTTTATTTTCATGTGAGCCACATATATCATCATCAAAAATTTCATAAATAACCCATATAGCATAAAATAAATGGGTTTCATTTCATAATTATAACGTTTTAAAAACTGCTTTAAAGACATGATCTTTACGTTACTTTAAACCCACAGAAAGGGAAAGCGGGTATCATGTATGTAAATCCCAGAATTTAAAATAGAACATTTTTATATATATGTGAATACCCCTTTAGAAATAGGAGCTTTGAGTATTCACTTTATAACATAAAATAATTTTGAGAAAAGAGAGGCATTTTGAGACGAAAATTCTGCAGCATAACGGCTATGTTACAAGGTTTTAGAAAACTTTGAAAAGAGAGGGAACATGGGTTGAACAATCATAATTGACCCATAAAACAGTAGAGGGACAGAATAAGAAGGATAAATGGACATGGTGATGCATTTTCAAGGAAATACCATTTGAAATGAAAAACATGGAAGGAAGACAAAAATTTGATTTCTCTTATGAAAATTCGGCAGCCTAACGGCGTCACTTAAACTTCAACAAAAATGAATTGAACAAATCAAATAGGGTCTCTCATAATATGATCATAAGAGATCAGTATGATAGATATAGAGATCATACCCCAACATAATAAAAAGGAACTTGAAATATTTGACATGAAAATCAAACTTGAAAAATGAGAAGGGTGAAAGAATCACTTAAACATTCGGCAGCCTAACGGCGTCACTTAAACTTTCATAAAACGAAATGATGAGAGTAAGAGGGGATCTCTCATTATATAAACATGAAAGGGGAAGTAAGAGGAATATAAAATAACATCCTCTCACATAATAACACGGATCATAAAAGGAATGACATAAAAGAGATTACATGAAAGGAAAGAGAGGGGTCGGATCCCTTACCTTAAAAAGTGACTCTTGAAACTCAAAGGATTGGACCTTGAGGGCTTGGGGGCACCTTGGGAGGACTCCTTGGAAGGAAAGAAGACCAGAAATTCGTTGGGGGAGAGTTGTGAGTGAAAACCAAAGGAGGAAAGGGTGAGTATTTATAGGGAAAGTGAGGGGACAAGGCATTAATGGCCAAGGGACACCTCACATGTGCTTTTCTCAAACCCATGTGCTCTCCCTTGGCATTTATCATGGAGTTAGGCCACATGGGGCCCCCAAAACAATAATTCATCACCCTTGGCCGGCCAACCCTCAAATGATCTCATGACATCATCATGACACCGTTATGATGTCATTAAACATACCGAAACCCTAAAACTGTAATTTTACTATTCACTGAAAATTCAACTTTCTCAGAATAATCCGAAAATTTCACCTTAACCAAATATCAATGCTCTGATTTCAAAAATGAAATCCATTTTATAAAAATATTTTTCTAAATAGTTTTAATTTAATTTTTAAATAAAAACACTATTCATCGAAAATTCATTTTTTTCAGAAAAATCCCCAAAAATTACCTTAACATAATATCGATGCTCTGAGTTCAAAAATAAAGTCCTTTTTATAAAAATAATTTTCTAATTATTTTTAATTAAATTTTTAATTAAAAAACACTATTCATCCGAAAAAACTAATACTTGATTAATAATTTATGAAACTGTTATTTACCCATTTTATTGAGTCACATTACTTAATCTAGGTGTCTGAATTATATTAAAACTTTCTTTGAGTGAAATTACTAATCCATTTGGTCACATTACTAATCCTAAGCGTAAAATTACTATTCATAATTTACTATTCATCAAAAATTAAGTTGATCTTATTAGACTTCAAATTCCTTACTGAACACTTTTGTAGAAGACTATTTTTGAAAATCATTACACATCATTAGTTATTTAGGGTTTACATAAATATTTTAAAATATCCCTTTTTCAAAATTCATCAATAAAACACATTCTAAAATTATCTAGACATTTGAAATTTCACAAACATCACTAAAGGAAGAAATCTCAATTTATTCACCCGAAAGGATTACACAAGGAAGCTAGGGTCTCTTCACATAGCCCCTTATAACACCGGCATAAGACCTAAGTGTAAGGTGTGCTATGGTGAGAGAATCTGAGGGAGGCTCAGATAACATTGCCCTAGTAGTAATCTCTACTAACTTGAACTTCTCCCGAAGGCGTTTCCGTTCAAGCTTGACACGCTGGGGTTCGGCATGGGCTTGGTCCAAAGCGAAGCCCACAGATGCTACCTCCTTCACAAGCTCTGATAAGTGGGCTTCATAAGGGTTGAGTCTACTGGATGAAGCCATCGACTCCTCTTTCCGCATTAACCATTAACATCTTATTAAATCAATAAGAGTAAGTTAATATACTACTCAAAAAGATTGGGTCGTTACATTCTTCCCCCCTTAAGAAATTTTGTCCCCGAAATTTACACTTGAGGCCTAGTCAAAAAGGTGAGGGTACTTTTGCTTCATTGTTTCCTCCGGCTCCCAAGTCGCCTCTTCATATTTATGATTCCTCCACAAAACTTTCACAAGGTGGGTAGTCTTGTTTCGTAGGACCTTGTCTCTACTGTCCAAGATCTCCACTGGCTGCTCCTCGTAAGAGAGGTCATGTTCCAGTTGTACCACCTCTGGGTTCAGTACATGCGAAGGGTTAGGTATGTACTTCCTCAAGAGAGATACATGGAAGACATCATGAACTTGAGCTAGGTTCGGTGGAAGTGCTAGACGATAGGCCACTGCTCCTATGCGATCAAGGATTTCATAGGGGCCAATGTACCTAGGGTTGAGCTTCCCTTTCTTCCCAAACCGCATGACTCTCTTCCATGGAGAAATTCGAAGGAAGACTTTGTCCCCAACACCAAACTCCAAGTCCCTTCGACGATTGTCAGCATAGCTCTTCTGCCGACTCTGAGCAGCCTTTATGTGTTGTTGGATGGCATGAACCTGTTCCGTCATCTCTTGCACGAGATCAGGCCCAAGAAGCTTCCTCTCACCAGTTTCATCCCAACAAGTAGGAGTTCTACACCTCTTTCCATATAGAGCTTCATAGGGTGCCATCTGAATACTCGAATGGAAGCTGTTGTTATAGGAGAACTCAACTAATGGGAGGTGTTGATCCCATCCACCTTTAAATTCCATTGAGCATAATATCAACATGTCTTCGAGTGTCTGAATAGTCCTTTCAGATTTTCCATCAGTTTGAGGATGATAGGCCGTACTAAAATTCAATTCAGTATTCAGAGCATGTTGAAGACTTCTCCAGAATCTTGATGTGAATCTTGGGTCACGATCAGATACGATGGATAGTGGTACCCCATGCAGCCTTTCCACTTCCTTCACGTATATCTTGGCAAGCTGATCCAGAGAGAAATCTTCCCGAATAATGATAAAATGGGCTGTCTAGGTGAGACGGTCCACAATAACCCATATCGCATTGTTTCCTTTGGATGTTTTTGGGAGACCAGTTACAAAGTCCATAGTGATATTATCCCACTTCTATACTGGTATGGGTAGTGGTTTTAATAGCCCCTTAGGAAGTTGTCTTTATGCCTTTACTTGCTGACACACCAGGCACCTTGTAGTGTAATTAGCAATCTCCCTCTTCATTTTATCCCACCAATAATGATCACGAAGGTCTCTATACATCTTAGTGATTCCCGGGTGTATAGAGAATGTAGAGCTATGAGCTTCATCCATCAATTCTTTCTTTATCTCCGGAATAGATGGAACACATAGTCTTGTATGAAATTTCAATACACCTTCTTGATCAATATTGAAATCAGGGAACTTCCCATCCTTTACAGCCTCAAACTTATCCTGCAGCAAAGGATCTTCTTTTTGAGCCTTCTTGATCTTCTCTAGTAATGAAGGTTGAGAAATCATTTGGAATAGGGTTCATGATGTCCCTTTCCTTATAATTCCCATGTCCAGTTTTACTAGATCTTTAATCAAGGGATCTCCTAAGATCCTCATTGTTGCCAAAACAACAGGATCTTTCCTGCTTAATGCATCCGCGACTTTGTTTGCTCTTCCCGGGTGATAATGAATTGAACAATCATAGTCTTTAATAAGCTCCAACCATCTCCTTTGTCTCATGTTCAATTCTTTCTGTGTGAAAATATACTTTAGACTTTGGTGGTCAGTGTATATATCACATTTCTCCCCATAAAGATAGTGCCTCCATATCTTTAGAGCAAAAACAACTACCGCCAGCTCTAGATCATGCGTAGGATAATTCTGCTCATGAATCTTCAACTGTCGAGATGCATAAGCAATTACCTTGTCATTTTGCATGAGGACGCACCCAAGCCCTTTCAGAGATGCATCGCTAAAAATAACGAATCCTTCTCCGATAGAGGGTAGTGTTAACACCGGTGCAGTAACCAATCTCTTATTCAGCTCTTGGAAACTTTCCTCGCATTCCTTTGTCCAGATGAACTTAACCCCTTTTCGAGTCAACTTGGTTAGTGGATTAGAAATCCGGGAAAAGTTTTTCACAAACCTCCTATAATATCCTGCTAAACCAAGGAAACTACGAATCTCAGTTACTGTTGTGGGTTGAGGCCACTCCTCCACAACCATTGTCTTTGCAGGGTCAACCGAGATTCCTTCATTGGTTACGATGTGCCCCAAGAAAGCCACCTATTGTAACAAAAACTCACACTTGCTAAACTTCCCAAAGAGCCTCTCCTTCCGCAGAGTTTTCAATATAACCCTTAGATGATCTTCATGCTCCTCACGACTTTTTGAATATATCAAAATATCATCAATAAAAACTACCTCAAAGTTATCAAGGTAGTCCTTAAAGACTCTATTCATCAAATCCATGAAAATAGTAGGAGCATTAGTCAAGCCGAAGGGCATAACAGTAAACTCATAATTCCCATATCTTGATCGGAAGGTAGTCTTTGGAATATCTTCCTTCTTCACCCTCAGTTGATGATAACCAGATCGAAGGTCAATCTTAGAGAAGAATTGAGCCCCGCGAAGTTGGTCAAATAAATCATCAATTCTTGGAAGAGGATATCTGTTCTTCACTGTGATCCCGTTCAGTTCTCTATAATCGATGCATAGCTGCATTGATCCATCCTTCTTCTTCACAAAGAGAACTGGTGCTCCCCACGGAGACACACTTGGTCGGATAAACCCCTTCTCCAACAAGTCTTGTAGTTGTTTATTTAACTCTTCTAGCTCCACATTTTCCATTCTATACGGACTCTTTGATATCAGTTGGGACCCAGGTACGATTTCAATGGAGAACTCTACCTCTCTTTCCGGGGGAGGTCCAGGTAACTCCTCAGGAAATACATCCATGTATTCCTGAACAATCGGAATATCTTCTATTTGTATGCTCCCTTTTCCTTCTTCATCATCACCGATTAACTCCATAAATAATGCTATAGGAGGTGATTCTAGATAGGGATTAGTTCGGGATATCTCTCCTTGGAAGATAACTGTAGGTCGTTCATTCAAGACTACTGAGATTTCCTTACTCCTGCATTTGATCTTAGCATTATACTTTGAGAGCCAGTCTATCCCTAGTATAATGTCGAATTCCATCATGGGAATGTCTACTAGATTTGCGATAAGATTGTGCTCACCAAAGTAAACACTAGAGTCTCTAAATACTGTTGATGCAAGGATAATCCCACTTGGAGTCTTGACAGACAACACTACCTCTAGCAGTTCGGGGATTGATTCTATATTCCTTGCAAACTTGGAGGAAATAAAGGAATGAGTAGAACCAGAATCAAATAAAGTACTTGCTAGTTTTGAGAGGACAACAAGAGTACCTACTACCACATCGTTCGGGACTTCAACTTCAGCTGTTGTGATAGCGAAAGCACGACCTTTCTCTCTTGGCCTCTACTGAGGTTGGTGGTGATTCCCCTCCACCACCCTCGGATTTGGACATTGGTTAGCAAAGTGCCCAAGCTGTCCACACTTGAAGCATGTGACTTCGGGTAGGGACAGAACCATATTTCCTCTGTCGTTAGTGTTGGGAAGCTGAGGCTTCACCTCACTATGAAAATTCCGAGCAATATGGCCTCCTCTTCCACACTTGTAGCACTTTCCACTTCCGTTCAAGAAGTTCCCCAGATGATTCTTCCCACATTTATTGCATGTGGTAAGTTGCATTTTCTTTCCACCTCTTCCCTGATCAAAAGACTTCCCTAAACTGGGCTCCAACGATCTCTTCTTTTCATTTGGCTTATGAGACCACTGTGTCTCACCAAACTCCAGCTCGACTTTCATAGCACTTCGAACTAATTCTTCATAGCTATCATAGTCCCTGTTGGCTATATTCTTCCGCATATGAGGCTGTAGTCTGCCAAAGAATCTATCAACCTTCCCATTAGGGTCCATGACAAAGCTTGAGGTATAACGGGAAAGCCTTGTGAAGTTCATCTCGTAGATTCCGACAGATTCATTCTCCTTCTGCTTCAGCTCGAGAAAATCATTCTCCATTCTCATTCTCATGGAACGAGGGAAATACTTGTTAAGGAAGATTCCCCGAAATTATTCCCACTCTATAGCTTCTATCTCTCCTTGCGGCTTCGTGTTTTTGATCAGTGACCACCACTGATCAGCTTCTCCCTCTAGGCGGTAAACAGCAAGGGTGACTTTTTCTTGTTCCGAACAATGAAGTACAGAAAAGATCTTTTCAATGGAGCTTATCCATTGTTCCGCAACCAATGGGTTAGTAGATCAACTGAATGTTGGCGGTCGTTGACGCATGAAGGACTCAACAGAGTGTTGTTCCCTTCGTGGTGAGGTCGGCCTCTCGGCTTGATTCAAGTTATTACTCATAACTTGAGTCAGTTGGTTCATCATTCGCATGAATGTTTCCATTCCGGCTTCCATCGGAGGTCCGTCAGCACATGGTGCATTGCGGTCACCATCAGCATGGTTCCTCCTATTGCCCGCCATCTTCTAAAAGAATAAAACCTTAGTAAGAAACTTATTTCATTTATGAATCTTTTAACTAAGACTTCATGCTTAGACAATTACACTTTTCTATAATTCCTTCATAATGATTCATAAAAAGCTTGTGATTAACCAAACATATCCCCCGGGAGTGTCGTAACCAAGAGTGCAGCAAGGCCCGTTATCATACACCAGTTCCCGTTCGAGTCTAGCTCAAAGTAGTGTTTTCGGGTTTTACCCCTATGTACATCTGTTCCAGAGCCGCCTCTACCTGCTCGTATCTAGACATGGATGTATTTGTTTGATAAACCACTTACTCAATAGTTACCAAAATACCAGGAAGTTTTCCTATATTTAAACTTTTCTATAGGGTTCTTCCTAAATTTTTTATATCCTAATTTCCACAAATAACTAAACCATCCTTTGATACCAACTATAGCATCCCGTCTTTTTTATAACATAACTTTCATTCCATTACACGGAAACCGAGGATCGTTAAGGTTTAGTGTCTTGGAAACAAGGATCATAATACATAAAAAAAACATAAAACATTCTTCTTAAACACTTGAAAGGCTTCTCCTTTAGTTCATCCTAGGTTCATTACTGCATCTCATAACCTAGGGAAATACATCAAAAGAAAGGGTGAGCAGAAGGCCCAGTAAGGGAAACAAGAGAAACATTTTACATGTGAACTTGAGATACTTCAATAAGGACATGAAAAGAACTTTAAGGCATGAGAAAGAAATCATGAGATACATCATAATAAAAATAACATTTTTCATAACTTGAAGATGTGGCTACAACATTTAATATTGACAATAGTTTCGTTTCACCAAGGTCTATCCCCAAGGTGTCGTTAAAAATTACCAAGGTTATTCACCAAGGTGTCGTTAAAATGGTCATCTCTAGAGATTAAGTCTTTACCCAATGCATTGGAGCGCTATCAGGGCGCACCCTTAAATTTGCCTTTATTTTCATGTGAGCCACATATATCATCATCAAACATTTCATAAATAACCCATATAGCATAAAATAAATGGGTTTCATTTCATAATTATAACGTTTTAAAAACTGCTTTAAAGACATGATCTTTACGTTACTTTAAACCCACAGAAAGGGAAAGCGGGTATCATGTATGTAAATCCCAGAATTTAAAATAGAACATTTTTATATATATGTGAATAACCCTTTAGAAATAGGAGCTTTGAGTATTCACTTTATAACATAAAATAATTTTGAGAAAAGAGAGGCATTTTGAGACGAAAATTCTGCAGCATAACGGCTATGTTACAAGGTTTTAGAAAACTTTGAAAAGAGAGGGAACATGGGTTGAACAATCATAATTGACCCATAAAACACTAGAGGGACAGAATAAGAAGGATATATGGACATGGTGATTCAATTTCAAGGAAATACCATTTGAAATGAAAAACATGGAAGGAAGACAAAAATTTGATTTCTCTTATGAAAATTCGGCAGCCTAACGGCGTCACTTAAACTTCAACAATAATGAATTGAACAAATCAAATAGGGTATCTCATAATATGATAATAAGAGATCAGTATGATAGATATAGAGATAATACCCCAACATAATAATAAGGAACATGAAAGATTTGACATGAAAATCGAACTTGAAAAATGAGAAGGGTGAAAGAATCACTTAATCATTCGGCAGCCTAACGACGTCACTTAAACTTTCATAAAACGAAATGATGAGATTAAGAGGGGATCTCTCATCATATAAACATGAAAGGGGAAGTAAGAGGAATATAAAAGAACATCCTCTCACATAATAACACGGATCATAAAAGGAATGACATAAAAGAGATTACATGAAAGGAAAGAGAGGGGTCAGATCCCTTACCTTAAAACGTGACTCTTGAAACTCAAAGGATTGGACCTTGAGGGCTTGGGGGCACCTTGGGAGGACTCCTTGGAAGGCAAGAAGACCAGAACTTCGTTGGGGGAGAGTTGGGAGTGAAAACCAAAGGAGGAAAGGGTGGGTATTTATAGGGAAAGTGAGGGGACAAGGCATTAATGGCCAAGGGACACCTCACATGTGCTTTTCTCAAACCCATGTGCTCTCCCTTGGCATTTATCATGGAGTTAGGCCACATGGGGCCCCCAAAACAATAATTCATCACCCTTGGCCGGCCAACCCTCAAAAGATCTCATGACATCATCATGACACCGTTATGATGTCATTAAACATACCGAAACCCTAAAACTGTAATTTTACTATTCACTGAAAATTCAACTTTCTCCGAATAATCCCAAAATTTCACCTTAACCAAATATCAATGCTCTGATTTCAAAAATGAAATCCATTTTATAAAAATATTTTTCTAAATATTTGTAATTTAATTTTTAAATAAAAACACTATTCATCGAAAATTCATTTTTTTCAGAAAAATACCAAAAAATTACCTTAACATAATATCGATTCTCTGAGTTCAAAAATAAAGTCCTTTTTATAAAAATAATTTTCTAATTATTTTTAATTAAATTTTTAATTAAAAAACACTATTCATCCGAAAAAACTAATACTTGATTAATAATTTTTGAAACCGTTATTTACCCATTTTATTGAATCACATTACTTAATCTAGGTGTCTGAATTATATTAAAACTTTCTTTGAGTGAAATTACTAATCCATTTGGTCAAATTACTAATCCTAAGCATAAAATCACTATTCATAATTTACTATTCATCAAAAATTAAGTTGATCTTTTTAGACTCCAAATTCCTTACTGAACACTTTTGTAGAAGGCCATTTTTTGAAAATCATTACACATCATTAGTTATTTAGGGTTTACATAAATATTTTAAAATATCCCTTTTTCAAAATTCATCAATAAAATACATTCTAAAATTATCTAGACATTTGAAATTTCACAAACATCACTAAAGGAAGAAATCTCAATTTATTCACCCGAAAGGATTACACAAGGAAGCTAGGGTCTCATCACATAGCCCCTTATAACACCGGCATAAAACCTAAGTGTAAGGTGTGCTATGGTGAGAGAATCTGAGGGAGGCTCAGATAACATTGCCCTAGTAGTAATCTCTACTAACTTGAACTTCTCCCGAAGGTGTTTCCGTTCAAGCTTGACACGCTGGAGTTCGGCTTGGGCTTGGTCCAAAGTGAAGCCCACAGATTCTACCTCCTTCCTAAGCTCTGATAAGTGGGCTTCATAAGGGTTGAGTCTACTGGATGAAGCCATCGACTCCTCTTTCTGCATTAACCATTAACATCTTATTAAATCAATAAGAGTAAGTTAATATACTACTCAAAAAGATTGGGTCGTTACAATAGAGATCCAACTTCAGATAAGGAAGATGACCAAGATGAGATACTTCGGCTCTTGAAGCATTCGACGAAAAATTCTCACACTAGCACACATACATTCTCATACATATACATATATACCCTTAATTCATTGAACATATTCCCCGCTCCATGAGGGAATATATACAAGGAAGATATATATATACATAAACACATACGTACCTATGTATGTGTGTGTGCGCACCACCAAGGATCCACCCAAGCTCTAATTAATTAACCTAGAGAAACCAACATCATTTGTAAAAAAAGGAACCATTTAAGAAAACAAGTTTTCAAGGAAACACAAATTTAAAGCATCACCTTCCTTTGATGACACCCCCATGTTTGCACCTAGTGCACCCTTGGGTGTTTCAACATCTAGTGACACAACAAGCATTACAAGACACACAAAAAATATTTTTCAAATTATTTTACCATTAATTAGTCAATTCATGAAACCCCTTTGTAAAAACCCACTATCAATTCATTCACATCTCAAGTTCCTTTGAAAACACATTTCACAAAATTTTCACAATATTGAAAACACTTCCAAGAAACACCCTAAAGAAGAACACATGAAAACATAACCATATCATTTAGAAAAATCCACTTTCACCATATACTCATGTAAAAACAATTTCAAAATATATTTTGAACACCCCAGATGAATTTACCAAAGGCAATTCAAAAACCATTTTTTTTCAAAGAACGTGAAATATCTATTTCACTACGCAGTTCCAAGAATCCTACTCTTTTCCACACACACCAACACCCTTTCAAAACACACTTCACATTTATTGAAATATTCATAAAATAATTTCAAAAAACACTATAATAAAAAAAAATCAAAACATAGCCATTATCCATTATGAAATCAATTTTCATTACTTAATCATGCCAAAAAAGAATACTCTCATTACCTAATTTTCACCACACAATAACTCAATGAAATAAATTTATAAATAAACTCAAGCATATTAATAACATATAAATAAAATAATCCACAGAAAAACTTACTGATTGAGTGTAAAAGCAACAAAACCACATCATAAGGGAGGACAACACCCCGAAAACGATCCGCAATCCCTAAAACCCCAAGAAAACGAGTCATGAATCAACCGAGGATTTAGGGTTCATAAAAATTGAAAAAATCCACAAGAATTAATAAAACAAACACTACGGACGGAGCAGGGAGGATACAAGCAATGGAATCTCCGGTAGGAGAGGAGGTGATGCCAGCAAGGTCGGGGGTTGGATGTCTTAGTTGTGCATGCTCAGAGGGTGTGCCAGAGGGTTGCTCATCGATGGAGAGGAGGCCAGACCACGACTGATAGGGGACAAGGGCGGAGGGTGAGCGTAGGCTGGTGCTAGGGGGTTCAGTGGTCGAAGGTCGGAGCACGGGTGTGGCAACTGGGGTGTGCTGAGGGGGAATAGACGAAGGGCGGTGTAGAATCCGCTGTTGCCGGAAGAGCTGAGGTGGCGTGGGAGAGGGCGGCAGAGCCGGTGCAACCATGAGAAGGGAGAAGACAGGAGGAGAGGTGGGGCTCGCGCAGCGCAAATAGGGAGGGAGGGGGGTATGGCTTGTGCTAGGTTTAGGGTTAGATAGTTTTTTCTTTAATTCCATAATAATAATAATAATAATGATAATAATAATAATAATAATAATAATGAGCCAAGAATAATAATAATAGAGAAATGAAAATAATAAAAATGAATAACATTCAAAAAGTAACAACAATAAAAACACTTTAGTAATAATAATATTATTAATTAAATAACAAAATTATTATCATTACAATTTAAACATTTAACCCACTTTACTTACATAAAATTTTATTTATTTTAATTGTTAAACATTTACGCTAGTACCCGGGCCGACCGCGCAGCTACTAGCCACCCTGTGGTGACTGTGCATGGGTCCAAAACGCACTAAAAAGGTTAAATGGGAAAAAATTTAATCTGGGACCCATCCCGGACCTTGGTGCAAGAACCCAAAGAGATGAATTAATGAAAATAAAAAATTAATTTAAAATGGTGGGGTGTGAAAATTCTCCCCACCACAGACACTTTCTTCCCCCAAAAAGTCATTAAGCCGAAATATAGCCAAAGCATGAGTTCAAACCCAAAAAGAGCCAAAAATAAAATCAAGAACCTCGGGTTGACGATTCACTCCACAAGTCACACCTGACTAGTCACGAAGAAACCATGACATAAAATGAGGGAGAACATGAGAGTGTTCTCCCCACCATAAGAACTCGACTAACACAGAAACATTAAAACCCTTACACACCAACTCGAGGAGGGGCTAACGCAGGAACTCCCAACCAGAACTTACCGACTTCTCCACTTGAGTTGAGAAAAACCAATGAGACTTAAACAGAACACCACTACAAGTCCACCTAGCATATCAGGGCACCAAAACAAGAAACTCCCTATAAAAAAACCACTGGAACTAATAATTTCCCAAACCAATTTAAAACTCCCAACACATCCAACTCCCTTAGTACGAGCGGGAAACACTTCCACTAAAACCCAAAACTCTCAGCACAAGACAGAAACCCCCAACACTCACATCTCCAAATGAACACTAATGAAATTATGACCAACCCACACAAGTCCAAATACCCTTTTACGAAAAATAAACAACTATAGAGGACACATTTAGAAGAACGAAACTACTACGATCATGAAAGAATAATTTCATTGCACTATTATCCCAAAATACAAACTTACAACAGCGGGAAAATAAGGACAAGGAAATCCTAAATGTCTATATTCCAAAGAGAATGATAAAGAACCAGGTTAAGGTCTGACAAGGCTCTGACACCCTAACTATGCGCGAGCTTCACCCCGAGACCTGAGGTTGGAGCTCTGATGGCTGAAACATCATATGCCTCACAGTTAGACATGAACATCACCCGATCACAACTCTTTCGAATGAAACTTATTTTGAAACCTTTCCCAGTGACCTGAATGGTCACACAATAGTAGGACTTCAGAGGGATGAGACAAGATGTCTTAGGATTCTTGAACCGGTGACACCGATGGAACATTAGAAAGTAGTCTGACAAACCAGAAGTTCACACCTACAAAATGGATTTCTTCAGAGGAAAGTTCCTCTAATACTCCCTGATCACAAAATGGGGAACCCTTACAAGTGACGAGAGGCTTCAGATTTGTCTAGCACTTGACTCCAGATGCCTACTCCTTAAAGCGGCCGACACAGGACTTCACTAAACACTGGCCTTGTTAACTACAAATAAGCTCTCACCTCTTTTCACCTTCACCTCCTTAGGTATGATCCATTGGATGAAGAAAGACTTTAAAACCTCCCACATCATCCCACTCCAAGTTTGATGATACATCCACCCCCATTGGTCCAAGCCTGGACCATCCACTAAAACCAAGACAATATGAACTCTAATAAACTCAAGAGTCTCCAACCACCCAAATGCATGCTCTACTCCCATCAAACCACTTTACTACCCCTAATGAACCCTAAATTCTTTGAAAGACAAGGAAAACTTGATATAAACCAGAATTGGGCATGACTCATTAACAAAATTCGAGGAAATTTCTAGGTGGCATATTCATAACAACATGAAAAATAAAATTGAAACTGGAATTGGGACAAAAATCAACCAAAAGAAACACCCTGAGTTGAGACAACCGACCCGGAATTATGAAAAAGCTTAAACACAACCAAAAGGAACACCACAAGCCAAGGGAAATAGACTTATAAATCAAGCATACACAAACACAGGTATAATAAACTTTTCAAAATACCAAAACCAACTTTTCAAGAAAAGACCAAGTTCCAAAATAATTTTTTTCATTCAAGTTCATTTTAGAAAAATCAAGACAAGCCTTAAATTCCAAAACCCCACCCATGTCATCCTATGAACCACTAAATAAGCCTTTATCCCTTTTTCTACTCAAATCACCCGTACATATGTGTCAACGTGCACTTCACGTGTCTACCCACACATATGAAGATGATCCTAAATAATAACAAGGGTTTCACTTTCTGTTCCATTACCAAATCCAAATAAAAGCCAAAATTTTCCAAATTAAAACACTTACTCTTTAAAAACCCACTTCACCAATTTCAAAACAACTTGAAAGAAAACCCCTTTTTACCAGTTTTAAAACCATTAGAGAAAGAGAAATTTTAAGTAAAAACAACCTATATTTCCAAAAACACTCTAAAACCAACCAAAATCAAGACAAAGCACAACCGAAATTAGGAACTAGTTCTTATACCCAACCAGGTGACATGGCAGTGAGCCACGCCCCAAGTAAGACATAACACCAGAGAACGTTGAATCAGGAACCTGGGAAATACATGGGTCACTACTCCTTGTGGGGTTATAGAGTGACATCGAGTCCCCTCTATTGTCATCCATCAATACTAAATAAAGAAAAAAGACTCAAAACCCAGACTACCCCTGATATCTCAGGTCTCGCCATGAGCGGTGGTGATCAGGCACCGACCCATAACCTACCTCCTGACCCCTGACTGTCCCAATATCCATCTACCGAACATCCCAAATAACAAGGGTCTCTTCTGATACCATTTTTTCATAAACCAACCCGGTCAACCCTGAACCAGTCACCCGAGCCGGCCCGCGACATGGCCCGAGGGGCATTACCGATCCCCACAGGTTGGAAACTACTGTCGGCCATCAAAACTAAACAAGTGGGAATGATTTGGCCCATAAATTAATGAAAAATAAATAAATAAAAACTAAACAATGGAAATGAAAACTAAGAGCAGTGAGAAAACAAGGTCGTACATACCTCCATGGGACCCTATGGTTCACCACCAACCTCAAACCAACACCGTGCTATAACGACTGAATCCAAGCAAGGTGCTGTAACCGAAGCTAAAAAACAAAGGTAAAACTATATGTATGAGTATTAAAACTCATTAGGTATGCCCAAACAATCTATTCTCATATGAATTTCCTTTAAATAAAAGATCCATCAATTACAGGTTTGAAATAAAATGTATAGAACTTAGTTTTTACACATTTTCTTCTTAAAAACAAATAATGATCCATTACCCTTAATATTTTAAACTAAGTACATTTCCAAGGAGGAAGTGTCAACATTTTTAAAGAAAGATGGATAGTGAAGTGTAAAAAATTTTAAAAACCTTTTTCCACAAACTTTTGAAGATCACTTTTATCCACTTTAACAAAGAGATGCATCATACATGAAGGCAAAAGCAATAATCACACAAGGGAAATAGAAAATAACAAGAAATATTAATCAACCAAAAAAGGCACCTCAATCATCCACCACAGACAACTAACTGTTGATATACATAGGAAAACCTAGGAGCTCATAAATAGTCTAGAACGTACTATACATGTGACTCATCACGAAGGCATACCTGATATCAATGGCGTCATAATTCCCAAATTCTTGGTATCTCCCTTCCTAGCCTAACCAAGGGGCCCAATCCCCTAGTAGAGTATAATCAATACTAAGGGAAATTATCCTGTTCCTAGTCTAAACTAGTGCAATAATCGTTCACTGAAAATTCACTCTCTATGCTAGGTTCCCATGTTCAGACCAAAATGGGGGTGAGCCAAAAATGTCAAAAAAAGTATCCAATAATAAGTATATTCTTCACACATAGACAACACACACAACAAAGTCACCCCGATTCACCCCAAGGAATAAGTCCCTCACCTTTCAACCATTTTATCACAGGAAAGTCCTACCTAGCGAACCTCCCATAACATATAACTCAACTAAAGCAAGGGGACCACATCCAAGGAGAGTTTTCTTAAGATAACAAGTTTTACAAAAGGGCTAACCAGGCCTCACATATATTTCGCATGTCAAACCATTTCTTAAGAATCACACACACACCACATTGAAAAATATAAATACACTTTGAAACCCATTTAAGAAACCCAAACCATAATTTTAAATCTAAAACACATTAATAAAGTACAAAGGGGAATTTCATCATGAAATTGATGTAAAAACACAATCAAACCACTTATTAGAACACATTATAAGAAATAAACCACTCCAATTCAAAATAGAAAATTTTAATAACAGTTCTATATCAATAATTAATATTAAAACTAGGTGTTAAATGCATGAAATAAATGATTCTTAAATTTAAAGGTTAATGCATAGAGATCGTACCTCAGAGAAGGAAGCGGACAAAGTCGAGACACTTCGGATCTTGAAGCATTCGACGAAAAATGATCACACTATCAAACACATACATTCTGATACATATACATATATAACCTTAATTCATTGAACTTATTCCTCGCACCATGAGGGAATATGTGCAAGGAAGATACACACACACACACACAAACACACATGTGTACCTGTATATGTTTGTGTGCACACCACCAAGGATCCACCCAAGCTTTAATTAATTAACCTAGAGAAACCAACATCATTTTTTTTAAAAATGAACTATTTCAGAAAACAAGTTTTCAAGGAAACTCAAATTTAAAGCATCACCTTCCTTTGATGACACCCCCATGTGTGCACCTAGTTCACCCATGGGTGTGTCAACATCTAGTGACACACTAAGCATTACAAAACACACAAAAACCATTTTTCAAATACTTTTACCATTAATTAGTCAATTCATGAAACCCCTTTGTAAGAAGCCACTATCAATGAATTCGTATCTCAAGTGCCTTTGAAAATAGATTTTGCACAATCTTGAAAACACTTCCATGAAACACCCTAAAGAATCACACATGAAAACATAAACATATAATTAAAAAAAATACTCTTTCACTATATACTCATTTGAGAACACTTTCAAAATATATTTTGCACACCCCAGATGCATTTACCAAAGGCAATTCGAAAACCATTTTTTTCAAACAATGTGAGATCTTAATTTCACTACGCATTGCATAGAATCCTACTATTTTCCATACACACCAACACCCTTTCAAAACACACTTCACATTTTGTGAAAAATATATAAAATACTTTCAAAAATCACCATAACAAAACAAAATAAAAACATATAAATTATCCCTTATGAAATTCATTTTTTACTACATAAGCAAGCCAAAAATATTCTCTCGTAACCTAATTAGAACCACAAAATAAATCCATGAAACACATTTATAAATCTAGTAAATCATAATGAGAACATCTAAATAAAATAATCCATGTAAACACTTATCGATTGAGTGAGAAAGCAACCAAACCTCACCGGAAGTGAGGAAAACACCCCAAAAATGATCCACAATACCTAAAACCCCAAGAAAATGAGTCATGCATCAACCAAGGATTTAGGGTTCCAAAATATTGAAAACAAAACCACAATAATTAATAAAACAAACACTACGCATGGAGTGGGGTGGATGTTGACAATGGAAATGCTGGCCGGAGAGGAGGCGGTGCTGGTGAGGTAGGGAGTCGGCTATCCTAGTTGCGCACGCCCGAAGGGTGTGACGGAGGGCCACTTGTAAATGGAGGGGAGGACAAATCATGGATACTGGGGGATGAGGTCGGAGGTTGAGCTCGGTCTAGCGCTAGGGTGTTCGGCGGCCAAAGGTTGGAGCATGGGAGTGCTGGCCGAGGTGCGCTAAGGGGGCACCTGCGAAGGGCGGTGCAGAAACCGCTACTAGCGGAAGAGCCGAGGAGGCGTGGGTGAGGGAGAAGGATCCGGTTCGGCCAGGAGAGGGGAGAAGATAGGAGAGGATGGGGGGGGGGGGAGCTCGCGCAACACAAATAGGAAGGGGGGGGGGGTGCAGCTCGTGCTAGGTTTAGGGTTAGATAGTTTTTTTATTTAATGCCATAATAATAATAATAATAATAATAATAATAATAATAATAATAATAATAATAAAACCAAGAATAATAATAATATAAAATGACAATAATAAAAATTAATAATAATAAAAAATTAACAACAATAAAAACATTTTGGTAATAATATTATTATTAATTAAATAAAAAAATTATTATCATTACAATTTAAATATTTAAACCACTTTAATTACACAAAATTTTATTTATTTTAATTACTAAACATTTATGCTGGTACCTGGGTTGACTGCACGGCTACTGGCCACTGTGTGGTGACTACGCACAGGTCCGAAACCCACTAAAAAGGTTAAACGAAAAAAATTTAATCAGGGACCCAGACTGGACCTTGGCGCAAGAACATGAAGCCATGAATTAATAAAAATAAAAAATTAATTTAAAAAGTTGGGCCGTGACACCCCTGAATCCCCCACCCCTGCATCCCCCCTAGACAGCCCACACCCCCTTGGACATCCCACCCCCTGGAAAGACCACACTCCCTCCCCCACCCGGACAACCCATGCCCACCCCCCTTGGACACCCACCCCCTCACTAGACAACCCACCCCCACCTAGACAACCCACCCCCACCCCACATGGACAACCCCCACCCCCACCTGGACACCCCCACTTGGATATCCCCCCACCTAGACAGCCCCCACCCCCACCTAGACAGCCCCCACCCCTACCTGGACCTCCCACCCCGTTTCTAGGAAACCTAAAAAATGACAGGGAACCTAAAAAAGAAAACAATAATATTTTTATATATAGAATTATGTATATAGGGTTTGAGAAAAACTAATCCCAGTAGGATCTCAACAATGATTTCGTGAAAGTATTTTCAAAACAAATCTCATTTACGATAGTTTTAAATATAGTTAGAAAATATATTTTTTATTGATAATCACTTGAAAACCCAAATATCACCTTAACATCCATTTTATAAACTTATATTTTCTTCTTCTTTAAATGAAAATAATATTTTTAAAAATATTAATTTAAAAAACTTAAATTCTTTAAAACCACCAATTACATTTTCAATTTTAAAAATACTTTAGAAACACCCTTTTTGAAACAATTTAAAAAAAAATTAATGAAATAAAACCATTATCATAAATTGTAAAAATAAAACACCAAGTCACCACATCATAAATAAGATATGTGTAAACAAGGAGAAAATTTAGTGGTTCCCACTATATTAATCAAAATAGGGGATGTAAGGAATGAGAGTCCCCAAATAGAATTCATATAGTATCATTGAAAAAATATCATAAAGTAAGATAGTCCTAGACCTTACCAATACATGATACCTACCACTGATATATGTTTCATCCAAACAAAAAATGCCACTTGAGTATCCTATACCTAGCATCATAGAGGGAACTCCCCACTAGCCATGGTATACAACACAACTAGGGGAAACCAATATTGTGTGACTATCTAGTGTAACATAAATATAGGCATCTCTCTTAGTTCCTAGTGTACCCATGATATAAATAACATGAGATGAGTAATCAAAAAATTTACATGATTAATGCAACAACATAATGTTAATCTAACCTTACCTCCAACACCCTTGCATTAAACAACACCAAAAATATCATCCCTGTCATAAAAATAAATCTAAAGAGAAAGGGGAGTCATTGAGGGTATTACATACATTATAATTAGTTCATTATGAAAGTTAAAAATGATACTTATTAAAATAATCACAGTTCTATGTCACTTTAACCCTCTTTGAAATCCCATTTCAAATAATTCATTAAAACTAACCATTTATATACTTTACTAACATATGAAACAGTTGAATGTCTCTTAATTATACTCATACTATAGAATATCTAGTGATCAAAATATTTTGGTTTTTAAAATGAAATATGTAACCTAAATATATAATAGTTCAAGAAGAAAATGAAATAAAAACATGTCATTTAAGGATCTATATGGATATATTATAACCTATGAGATCACAATGAAGTATCATGCTAATAAAAATCCAAATAATCCAATAATTAAATGATGTTTTATTTTAAAGAAATTACTAGTGAAACATATAATTATGATGAAATTGCTCATCAATCAAAGAATATAAACATATTATTCAAAATAAAGAAATCATAAAATTGTTAAAATATGTTGGATAATGATAGAGAACAATAAGTGATGTTATTCCAATGAATAAAATAAACACAAAAGGTTTTAATTCTATATGACTAACAAAAGGAACAAGGGGGAGAATAAAAAAATCAAGTAAACCTTCAATGTTTCAACTTAGTGTGTGAGAAATGAAACTCTCCTATAAATTGAATCAATGTAAAAATGTTCCTAGTATATGATGACTAAAATAGAGCTTAATCATGATATAAAATATAACTCTTATTCATCTCCCAATAAAAACTACTCCTCTCCCTATTATTATTTATCCAATCACCTATGTTATAAAGATCTAAAATATTCTTGCTTAAAACATGATGAAGGTTTTTCCAAACTGAATTTAATATATAAATATCATAAAAATAAGTATAATCAATCCCTAAATGATAAGAAAAAACTCTCAATAAAAAAAAACTAAATTATCAAAAATATTTTTCAATATAATATGATGAAGTTAAAATGGAATATTTATTATATTAAAAAATATATTTTGAAATTCACCAAAGTCTAAAAAAATTATATAAAAAATTGGGTTTATAATGTTGTGAAAATAATAATATTCTTTGGGATTTTCTAAAAATGAATGTTCTTTAAAAAGAAAAGTGTTTTTTAATTTATATAACAAAAAAAGTTTATAATACTATCATAAAATAGAGAATATAATTCAATAACATAATTAAAATAATTGTATCGAATGAACTAGATGTTTTGGGTGAACTGCTATGGTTCAAGGATATTTTCTCAAAGTTCAATTTGATGATGTAGAGGATTTATAATCATACACTTCCAATGGTAGAAAATATCATGTGTATGTGTGTGAGTATGGCCTATAGGTGATATTGTTATAACTAGAGGATAAAATATGGAAGAAGAAGAAGAAGGATGATACTGAGGGGCAGTGAGAAGCATCGAGCGGTGCTATGGGTTAGGACCTGCAGTTGGGAGGTGAGCCAGGGCTTCGGGGGGGGGGGGGGGGTTGACAGCGATGATCGAAAATCCGCACTAAGGGACTGGGAGGCGACGAGGTACGCTAAGGGTAGGAATAGGGCTTCAGGGGTCGCTGAGGGGAGAATGGGGGGTCTCGTGGGGGTCACTGGGGGGGGGGGTATTGTGGGGGTTAGGGGGAGAATGGGGTCTTACGTGTGTCGGGGGGAGAAGTGTCAGGGTTGAAAAAAAAACAGTTTAGTGATGATTTATTAAAACATGACACTAAATCATTTTAAAAAAAAGTAGTAGCAGTTTAGTAAACCACCACTAGAAAACCACCGCAAAAGACTATTTATGTTATAGTGGGGTATGATAAACCAAAATTTCCAACATGTAAAAATATTTCTCCTAAGTGATGATGTCTCCAAGATTAGTAAGTACAAGGTATTAAATTGAAAAATTTATGGGAGAATCTAATTTATTTCAGTTTATGAAACAATTCATAAAATTATAGAAACATATAATGGAAAAACTAGGGATGTAAAAATATAAACAAGTAAAAGTAGTACTCCACTTCCATGAAGTTTTTCTTTTGTTCTTTATTTTTTGTCCATCTTTGGATTCTTTATTTGATCTTGAAAAATCAAAATGAAAACAAATAAAATTATAGGATCCAAAATCATTTATGCTAAAAAATATAAAGTAACAAATATAGGCAGAGTTACTGAAATAATATAATAAAATAATTCTGTGTCTTAGAAATAAATTTAAAAATTTAGGTTACCTCTCGATAGTTATTCTTTAAGGTATATAGTTATACCTTTTACCTTTGTCATGTAATAATATAGTGGTACAATGTTACTTGATCTAGTTATAAAACTAACTTAAAATTACGCTTATGGTTTAAATGTACTCTTCCCACTCCATTGGCTCTTTTTGACTACTACGTGTGGTCTACTATAACTTAATGAAGGATTTAAGGAAAATAAAAATAAATAAAAATCTAACTAGATCTTTTAGTTCTCCCACTCCACCAATTCTTCATTATTATCGTTTGTTTTAACTTATGGAATGAATTCTTGAATGGGAACCTTCTTATTAATCACTTATTCTTGAAAGTGTGGGAGAAAGTCCCATTATTCTTTATTTTATATAATTTCAGTGAGGTTGATGCATATTTTCTCATTATCCTCCTCTTTTACATTGTCTTAATTTTTTTCAAATTCAATGTGTTGCACTAATCCAATATTTTTCTCCTCGACAATCTAATCAAGGATTTCCATTATTTTTTTCTTCTTCTTACTGAATTCAAAATATCTATCCTTATTATTCTCTATTTTCCACTTGTAAGCATAGAAGAGATGCCTAAGTTTCTTATTATTATTTTTCTTTATCTTCAGGAGTTAGAGATTAATCACTTTTAGAACTTTTAGAATGCTCCAAACACACTTATCTGATAGTCATTTCCTTCTTTTTTTTTTATTTTTTTCAACAGATTTTACCTCCTCAACCACCTATTCATATTTTTCATCTTCAAAGATTTTTTTCCCAATATTGGAAATCAATGTTAAGTTACTTATAAAGGAATTTAAATTTTAAATAATGTGATAAAGTGGTTGATCATTTTCACCTATTTTTAATATGGACCTCATCATCGTACAAACTTTTATCCAACACTAGAATTAACTTTGAGATAAATTATGTAAGTCTTTATTTTGATTTTTTATCAATATTTTATTAAAATTTAGGTCTAATTTGATGGTACAACTCCACCCAGGATTCACCTTGGTAATCTTGATAGTAGAAGGATCCTTCGTATGACTATTATTAAGTGTCAATATACTATTGGGGATGAAATTCATCACATCCATAATAATATTATTCATAAAAACCACCAACTTTCTATGACCACCCATTGAAATTCGGTGATACCGATATAGTAAACTCATAATGAAATTCATAAAAATTTGGTGGAGGTTTGACATAATATTAATGTATTTGATAATCGATCCTATAAAACACAAACAACTAAAAATTATGTAAAAATGAAAAAAATGATAGAAAAAACAAATACCTAAACTAAAATCATTAAACAGCAATGAGATAAGAAAAGTTTTTGATCTAAAAAATTAGTCTAGAGTCATTCTCTATAGTATTCTTCTCCCTAAAAAATGTAAAAATTTGATACACCTATGTAGTTTATTTAAATACACATCGATGTTAAAATTATAAATTTATATTATTCTCAAACCATACTAACTATAAATGAGTAACATAATGGCAGTACAAGGTTGATCCCATAAAGATCGAAGAATGTTACGATGAATTTTGACCAAATATTAGGTCACCAAAATATTAATTAATTAATTTCATTAAACTAATGATAGTAAAATTAAATAAAAAATTTAGATAAAAAGGAAAAAAAAGAGAGAAATAGTTTATTTTGGTAGTTTTACAAAATTAGAATCCCAAATGAACTCTCTAAATAATTATATCCAATAGAAGTAAAATAGATCAATTTTATTGAAATGATAAATGGTTAATCCATATAAATATACCCTGTAATCCTAACTACTAATTTATAAATTAATTAAAACAATTAGGATGAATTAATATCATATTCTAACTGTAGAAGAATAATTCAATTAAGTGTTTTTGAATTAATTACCTTTATCATGTTGAGTTTCTTCTACCACCCAAAATACTAGTTCAGTGATTTGATAACATATAAGATAATCATGAATCACAAAAAAATTCCAATTGAATAAAATTATCATTAAAGTGAATAATTAAATAGAACAATTCAGTATGCACCCACTTTGACTGATTCTACTCTCCCATACGGGGTTTAAGAAATCATCATGGGGTGATTGTTAATGAAAAATAAACCAAAACCCAAAGTAGAGAGATAAGATGAAAGATAATTAATATAAAATAATGGAATAAAATACCATTCATTTAGTTTTATATTAAATTAAAAAAGGAAAATAGGGAAGAAAAAACTAAAACAATGAACGGTTTCTAGGTTGGAACCCTAGTGTTAGTCTCATGGTGGATGAAATCCTTATTCCATATATATTTTTTGAACTAAACCCATATCTCTCAATTTATAAGAATTAATTATTCTCATTTTGGAATTAATTCATCTATTAATGTGGCCATACATGACACATGGGTTAATCCTAGTGATTAATAGCAGTTCGGGTCAAAATTTGGAATCTTCCATAGAATGTTATGTCAAAATTGATCATTACTGGACACAGATGGGAACTTTCACCGTGTGACCTATGTAGTCACACCATGAATTATTTGATCCCTATTTTGTATGAGTTTTTTCATGTGATGCCTTAACGTATTGAATTTGGTTCACACCCTAAATAGTATTCATGATGTTAATAGAGAATTTCTTATACATTTGGCTCAGCTTCACCCTACTTATTTAGTTATGAGGAAAAAAGAATCTGATGTACATCATATGTTGAGGAAATTCATATTTTAGTGGAAATATCAATCATTTTAGATCCTTTTACTTTTCTTCAACCAAATATTGTATCCTCTAGCTTCAAACCTTAGTATCAGCTTGATTTTTATTTTCTATTATCATGCTGTGCCACTTCACGCTGTAGTGTGAAGTGACTTCATCTTACCAAAATTCCATAATTCATACATATTGTTTGAAATGGATTTATTCCATAAAAATACACAAAAAATCAAAATCTGACATGAATATCATATTCAATCAATCAATATTAAATGAAATCAAAAATAAAAAACCATAAAAATATATATATGAAATAGAGATATCAAAGAGGTGGGGTTAATTTGATAAGTAGGATTCAAAACTGAGATCCAATGCTTGTAACACCTCTAGTGAGGTTTTTTTACATGGGGAAAGAGGCTTGGGAGTCATCTTGGGGGTTTGGAGGAGACTAGGGAGGACCAGGTGGCTATTGTATCCAATGATATAGAAGGTTCATCAACTATCTAGTGGTTTCAAGTAGTGTAAATAACCATTGTATGAAGAAAATGAGTAGCCGATGGCCTCAAATGTCCATACAATGGTATTTTTAGGAGGAAAATTACACATTTTCACATTATTATTTAGAGGGGGAATCCCCATATCCCTCTCATTTTTCTCTCATGTGGCCTAGGGCCTTCCACCCTTTTCTCCCTCCCCCCCACATAAAAGGGGTGTTCTTAAACATTTTCGAGTGATCTGAGGTAAGTATCACCCTTATATATTCTCTGTTTTCTTACTTCTCATCACATTCTAAATTTTTTGTTTCCTCATATTGATATTTTGATTCCAATTCTATCAGAGCATGGTGGAATTAGACACTGATGACGGGGTTTCCACTCTACCTAGGAAGAGGGTGTCTCGAGATGTTGTTTACTCATTATAGTGCATGTTTTCATTAAGGTATGTTACTATGGTGATTTTTCAAAACATTTAGGCTTAAATTAGATTAATTTAAAAAAAATTAATGTTTAGAGTTATGGATATTGTTTGGTTTGAGGTCATGAGTATGCCAAATTTTTTTGGAATGTGGTTAGTCACGGTTCTAAAGTGACAGGATAAACCAGTGAGAATTTTGGGCATTATGCCTATTTTAATAATATATTATAATTATTTATAACTTCATGAAATTAATTAATTAATTAATTAATTAATAATAGAGTTATTATAATTAATAAATTCATGGGTATTGATTATGAGGTAATACCTTAGATGTCTTGGATGGGCTCGGATGGGTCTTCAAATCTATTTTGAGACCTTATAAATATTTTGGAAAGCTATTTATGAGGTAGGTGGTTTATTGTGATAAACCTTTTTGTAACACCCCAAGCTTCCATGGTACGTTTCACTTCGAATAACGCAATAGCGTGTGTTGTACGCAACCTCGAGCTCTAACACACACCACAACGAATTAAACTAGCCGTTGTGAATAGTAATACCTACTTTTTGAAATTTTATAAATTTTATTTATCAAAATGGACTTCATTTTTGGATTCGGAATATCTAAATTAGCCTATGTTGAATTTTTGGTATTTTTCTGAGAACCTCTATTTTTTATGAATAGTGAAAAATACTTAAAAACAACTTTTTTAATCAAAATAATTTATAGTGATAAATTATACTATTTAATGGTTTTAAAGTATAATTAGAATATATTTTTACCATTTTATCCAATGGTGGTCATTATAATTAATTTTACATTGAAATCGGACATAAACAATTGCCAATCTTTTGATATAAATTGTTTCTTAGAAACACACCATTTTTTGTAACAGCGGGAATTAATTATAAAATTAATTAATGAAACTTATATGTTTGGAATTTCTTAAAATAGACATCATTTTTGAATTCGGAATATCAATTATAGCTTAGGGTGGAATTTTGGCATTGTTCTGAAAAACTTCAATTTTTGATGAATAGTGAAACCACTAAGTGGTAGTTAAATAACTGATTTTTCGTTTAAATGAAATATTACCACTTCTGTGATTTTATTTTCAAAAATCCTACATAAATGGTTGTAATTAAGAAGAAAAATGTGGTTCAATGAGATTAAGATAATTTTTTGGTGAATAGTAACTTTTAAGTTCTTAATCGCGATTAGAGGTAATTAGTGTAGTTTAAGGTACAAATAATGTTTTAATAATATGAGATGAGCATGAAACTTGTCCTACTACTATTGGATGAGTCATGGCCGACCAAGAAAACCCATGGGTCAACTTGGGTACCCCATGGAGCCACTTTAGTTGGAAAATGACATTAATATATATTTATTTAATGTTAAAATTAAATTGACACAAACATGAGTTATTTTACTAAAACAGTTTTTAAGTGGGGTTACACAAGTCCAAATTTTTACTATAAATATTCATTAGAAAGATAAAAAGATTTCCTACATCATAGTATTTTTTTTATATTTTTTAGACATTAAATAAAGTAAATTATTTATGACATCATTATGATGCAGCGATGACCTCATTATTTAACGATTTAAATAAAATGAGAAGATAATGCAAAATCCAAGGCTTACACTTGTCCAAAGCATATTGGATGAGGATATTTCGAAACTTTATCACCTTATCCTCGAATTATATAAGTGTGGGACCTTTAGAATCCGAAAAGCGTTGTGAAATAATATAACATTTCAATCTTTCCAAAAGTGCCCCTCCTCTCCACTTATAAAAGGCCCCCACCTCTACCACCTCATTCACACTTTCAAACCATTTGGCTTGGCCAACCTCTGCCCAAATACTCTCCCAACTTCCCCCTCTTACTCCTAGAAGCCTTACTTTGGGCAGAACTCTTCCCAAGGAAGCCTTTGGCTCAAATCAAAAAGAGTTACCCGATTTTGAGGTAATGTCTTCTCTAATGTTGTTTTGTTTTATTTTTCTTCTCCAACCCCCTAAACTCTTTTTATTCATTTCTTTTGTAACAACACCAGTATCCTCAATATACTAGGATGTTGTTATAAGAAGTATTCGAGCTACACTTACACACACCTACATCTAATGGTTAAAGAACATACGGTTTCTGTGGATGGCGAATTTCTGCCTCACGAAACGATGATTGTTCAACACTCATATAACACCTTCAAAGGTGGCCATTAAGATGTCAATATTTTTATATATGATATATGATATTTTTATGTTTTACTTATGCTTCTGTATTTCTCATTTATGGCATAATTTATGATTTCCATTATGGGTAAAACACGATAATTTCATTTTAGGAAGTGCGGACTACCGCCCCCTCAAAGTGATTTGAATCGTTAATGCCATATGTGAGATGTATAAAGGATGGATTAAATGGTATTATACACTATATTATACTGGAATTATATTATACATTTATATCATTATGATTTCATTCCATTAAATACGAAATAGAAATGAAAGTAGCGTTCATGCGTACGTACGGCTTACCGTCTCCATGAACGGTGCATTTCATTTCTTACCTCTAAATGTTACGTGACATTATTAATGAATGTATATACTGTATATATATGATATATATGATATCTACATCATGAATATAATTCTGGATATAATGGATATTTCACCACATGAACAAGTTGTAATTATAAGAAGTTTATTTTTGACTCAAGTACCAAAGATCGACAAAACGACCGTTATTAACTTAAATAATTAAATAATGTTCATAACATGGTAATAAGTGATATAAATGGAATAATGAACATGAAAAAGGTTCTTAAGTAAATAGAAATTAACTCTAGTTTATTATTCAGGAGGTTAAAGAACGGTCGAGTCGGGACAAGACGCAAGGTAAAGGAATTTCATAACCCAACTTCCATTCTTTGGGTTAATCTCCTACTTTCAAATTATGTCATGATATTATTATGTCCTATCTTGTATTTTTACATTATTTATGTGTAATTATAGTGAATACACGTAATAGACCTACTTTATAAAAAAAATGATCTTTTTAAGGACTTCGTCTCAATCCCCTTTCATTGAGGCATATTTGGTTTTATACACAACTTTCTTTTATACGGTGTATAAACCCCTTTGACTTTTACGGTTATTCAAAAGGAATATTTTTATACGAAGTTTTTTTATAAACGACAAAAGGGAATGTTTTTCTTTCCGTACTTATGCAGCGACAATGACTTCTCCACCGCCGTGACCATTATTTGAGTTTCGACTTCCTCTACAAGCCATCATTTTTTTAATGAAAAATAAATACAAAGTTTTAACTTTATTTTATTTTGGTATTGAAAATGGTTTTAAAAGAATTTTTATTATATCAATGTGTTGTATTTATATCTTGTGATTGAAATGTGGAAATGTTATGTTTCCTTATTGCATGTTTTATGTGATACGATTATGGTATGGTTTATGATATGTTTAAACCTATTCATATGAGGAATGCATTGGACTTAATAAGTGACGGGTGGAGCCCGCTATAGATCCTCGATGCATCGGCAGGTCTCATGAGACAAACTAGTGTCTTGGCACGAGGCCTTGACAAAATCTTATTTTTGGTCTTGGCACGAGGCCTTGGCTACGTGGTTATGATAGTCTGGCATTATGCATTCCATCATTATGAAAGTGGTTATTGATATTGCATGTGATTATTCGACCAGTAGAATATCCATGTGAAGAAGTGAATGGC
This sequence comes from Viscum album, assembly GCA_963277665.1. Taxonomy (NCBI): domain Eukaryota; kingdom Viridiplantae; phylum Streptophyta; class Magnoliopsida; order Santalales; family Viscaceae; genus Viscum; species Viscum album. The sequence continues at coordinate 534,431,271 of OY728146.1, forward strand.
ATTATCTCATTTTACTTTTTCCATATTATGTTGATGTTCAAGTTTAAAAGGCTTTTGTTTTAGTTATACATTGCCTTAAATGTTTATGTTTATTTATGAAAGCTTCCGCAATATTGTTATCCTTACTGAGCATCTGAGCTCACCCCTTTCAATGTTTTAATATTTTTCAGGATGTGAAGAAGTATTTTATGAATGACCTGCAGGGATAGTCAGAAGAGGATATGGGTGTGGACTATGAAGACTTTGTTTTAGTTTTTCACTTTATGATGTAATGTAACATTTATGAATGTATCTAGTGTTTCCAAGGCTACTAAACTAATCGGTCTTTCGAGACTTGATCTTTTGTGATCATGCCAATGTTACGAAGTAATGCACCGACTCTGGGTAGCTGGGGTCGGGGCGTTACAGTTGGTATCAGAGGCAGTTTAGTACTAACCTTGGACGCTAGATTTAGATAAACTCTGATTAGAGCACATAGCCCAAAGATAGACATTGAGGATTAGTATAGAAGAACTTCCTAGAATTTTGGTATTGTAGATATGTTGTGAGTTTTCCGAGCAATACATCCCTGTCTGGATACGAGCAGGTAGAGGCGGCTCTGGCACAGATGTACCTAGGGGTAAAACCTGAAAACACCGCTTTGAGATAGACTCGAACGGGAACTGGTGCACGACAACGGGCCTTGCTGCACTCTTGGTTACGACACTCCCGGGGGATATGCTTAGGATAATTCTCATTTTCTTTACAAAACACTATGAAGGGTTATGAGTATATACTTCTTCAAAGGAAACATTTCTTTTTATGATTATGGATTATATCCATAAATAGTTCAATTTATGTAAAGTATTTTACAAATATGGAATTATGTATTTTATTTCATAAACTAATCTAGTTTATGACATTGTTTAGAAATGGCGCCTAGTGGAAGAAATGGAAACCGTATCAATGCACGCACTCCATGTAGGGATTTCCCTCCTGCTCAAGATAATTATAGTGGGGCTGGTGATGCAACCGGTTTCGATCAGCTAATCACCATACTAGGAAAACTTACTCAGGTTATGAATAATAACCTTACCCGTATGGAGCACCCTGATCCGCAATGTGGAGGATCAATGTTAGACCGCTTCATGAGGAAACAACCACCAACCTTCAATGGGGGTACAAATCCGTTAGTAGCTGAGAAATGGATAAACTCCTTAGAGAAAACATTCCTTGCCTTGGGGAGTAGTGAAAGGGAGAAGGTTGTCATGGCAGTTTACCGCCTCACTGGAGATGCCGATCAGTGGTGGTCGCTGATTCAAAACACAAAGGAAGATGATGACGTATCGAATATGGAATGGAGGGAGTTCAAAGAGCTTTTCTTAGAAAAATACTTTCCACATGACCATCGAGCAGATATGGAAAGGCAATTTCTGAGTCTGAGGCAGAAGGAGGATGAGAATGTCGCAAAGTATGAGGCTAACTTTACAAGGTTAGCGAGGCATGCTTCCGATTATATACGTAACCCAAGGAGTAAGATTGATCATTTCTTTGATGGGTTAAAACCATTTCTCCGTCGAGCTTTAGTATCACAATCCTTCTCATCATATGAAGATATTGTCTCGTGTGCTGTCAAGACAGAAAAGGAATTCTCTAAGTCTTATGACAACAAAGTAAAGCAAGAGAAGAAGAAAACGGTGGAACGAGAGACAGATAAAGGGAAAAAGGGAAAGAACGATTTTCCATTATGTGATAATTGTGGGAAGAATCACCCTGGTACTTGCCTAAAAGGAATGGGAGTTTGTTATAAATGTGGAGATAAGGGTCACCAGGCTCGTGATTTCAAGGGAAAGAAAGAGGCTATCAAAGTTGAATGCTAAAATTGTAGAGAAATGGGTCATTATGAAAATGAATGTCCTAAGCGTCAAGGAAACTTACCTCAGAAAAGGCCAAGGGATCAAGTCCAATCTTATGCTGTGACTATAGTTGAAGCGGAATAATTAATGTATTGGTGCTTTTGGACTCAAGGATTATATTTTGGTTATTAGAATAATGTGATATATATAAGGATTGTACTGCAGTACTTGTTGATTTCAGTAAGGTTTTAATTTGATGAAGGTAATTATATTTTTAGTATATGACAATAAGAGAAACTTTACTTTGTTTGGGGAATCTGAGGTTACAATTGATTTTGGAATTAAGAGACCTTTTAGAGAAAGTCTGGACAGAGGTATTTTGGATAACTATAAAGGTTGGAGTGGATTAAGTTGATCTTTGGATAGTATTGTTTAGGGTTAAAGCATTTCTGAAGATTATTTTTGGAATATTATAATACTATAGTTTTAGGAAAAGGACAACCTGCAGGGTGGGGCATAACCCGTCGCGTCGGAAAAAGCTACAGGAATCGAACCCACAATCATGGTGCGACAAGACTTTATTTCCTACCACTAGCCTACAGGAAGTCCCTGGTTATTACAAAATAATTTTACTAATCTAAATGGTATGTGTTAAAATTTGGAACCTTATACAATTAGGATAAGTATAATATTTTTGAGTTCTATTATCTTTTTGAGTGAAAGATGAGTTGAAGGTTGAAACTCTAGTTGTCAAGAATAAATATATATATACCTATCTCTTATTCAATGAATAAATTAATTCTTAAACTTTAGTAAAAGGATATCAAAACAAAAAAATGTGTTATTATAATACCTTATGTCTTGTTGAACTGATGATATTTTAAATCAACATAGATTGAAGGCTTTGAGGCCCTCAATTTGACAGTTGATTGTGATTGATGACCTCAATCACTCCCTACAAATATTTACGTTTTTCCTCTAATTATATGTCTCTAATTGCCACCAATGTTCTCCTTATCGAGATCATAATTTGGTGGTGACTTTCTTATTTCCATTTCCCTCTTATTAAGACTAAATTTTATTAACCTTATTTCCGATGTGGGTTTTCCACAAAGGTATTTTCTATTTTCAACCTTTTATTTTCAAAGAAAAATTTCAAATTGCGAGGACGCAATTTATTGAAGGAGGGGAGAATGTAACACCCCAAGCTTCCACGGTACGTTTCACTTCAAATAATGCAATAGCGTGTGTTGTACACAACCTCGAGCTCTAACACACACCACAACGAATTAAACTAGCCGTTGTGAATAGTAATACCCAATTTTTGAAATTTTATAAATTTTATTTATCAAAATGGACTTCATTTTTTGGTTCGGAATATCGAAATTAGCCTATGTTGAATTTTTGGTATTTTTCTGAGAACTTCTATTTTTTATGAACAGTGAAAAATACTTAAAAACAACTTTTTTAATCAAAATAATTTATAGTGATAAATTATACTATTTAGTGGTTTTAAAGTATAATTAGAATATATTTTTACCATTTTATCTAATGGTGGTCATTAGAATTAATTTAACATTGAAATCGGACATAAACAATTGCCAATCTTTTGATATAAATTGTTTCTTAGAAACACGCCATTTTTTGTAACAGCGGGAATTAATTATAAAATTAATTAATGCAACTTATATGTTTGGAATTTCGTAAAATAGACATCATTTTTGAATTCAGAATATCAATTATAGCTTAGGGTGAAATTTTGGCATTGTTCTGAAAAACTTCAATTTTTGATGAATAGTGAAACCACTAAGTGGTAGTTAAATAACTGATTTTTCGTTTAAATGAAATATTACCACTTATGTGATTTGATTTTCAAAAATCCGACATACATGGTTGTCATTAATAAGTAAAATGTGGTTCAATGAGATTAAAATAATTTTTTGGTGAATAGTAACTTTTAAGTTCTTAATCGCGATTAGAGGTAATTAGTGTAGTTTAAGGTACAAATAATGTTTTAATAATATGAGATGAGAATGACACTTGTCCTACTCCTATTGGATGAGTCATGGTGGACCAAGACAACCCATGGGTCAACTTGGGTACCCCATGGAGCCACTTTAGTTGGAAAATGACATTAATATATATTTATTTAATGTTAAAATTAAATTGACACAAACATGAGTTATTTTACTAAAACAGTTTTTAAGTGGGGTTACACAAGTCCCAATTTTGTCTATAAATATTCATTAGAAAGATAAAAATATTTCCTACATCATAGTATTTTTTTTATAATTTTTAGACATTAAATAAATTAAATTATTTATGACATCATTATGATGCAGCGATGACCTCATTATTTAACGATTTAAATAAAATGAGAAGATAATGCAAAATCCAAGTCTTACACTTGTCCAAAGCCTATTGGATGAGGAGATTTCGAAACCTTATCACCTTAGCCTCGAATTATATAAGTGTGGGACCTTTAGAATCCTAAAAGCATTGTGAAATAATATAACATTTCAATATTTCCAAAAGTGCCCCTCCTCTCCACTTATAAAAGGCCCCCACCTCTACCACCTCATTCACACTTTCAAGCCATTTGGATCGGCCAAACTCTTCCCAAATACTCTCCCAACTTCCCCCTCTTACTACTAGAAGCCTTACTTTGGGCAGAACTCTTCCCAATGAATCCTTTGGCTCAAATCAAAAAGAGTTACCCGATTTTGAGGTAATGTCTTCTCTAATGTTGTTTTGTTTTATTTTTCTTCTCCAACACCCTAAAATCTTTTTATTCATTTCTTTTGTAACAACACAGGTATCCTCAATACACTAGGATGTTGTTATAAGAAGTATTTGAGCTACACTTACACACACCTACATCTAATGGTTAAAGAACATACGGTTTCTGTGGATGATGAATTTCTGCCTCATGAAACGATGATTGTTCAACACTCATATAACACCTTCAAAGGTGGCCATTAAGATGTAAATATTTTTATATATGATATATAATATGTTTATGTTTTACTTATTCTTCTGTATTTCTCATTTATGGCATACTTTATGATTTCCATTATGGGTAAAACGCGATAATTTCATTTTAGGAAGTGCGGACTACCGCCCCCTCAAAGTGATTTGAATTGTTAATTCCATATGAGGGATGTATAAAGGATGGATTAAATGGTATTATATACTATATTATACTGGAATTATATTATACATTTATATCATTATGATTTCATTCCATTAAATACGAAATAGAAATGAAAGTAGCGTTCATGCGTACGTACGACTTACCGTCTCCATGAACGGTGCATTTCATTTCTTACCTCTAAATGTTACGTGACATTATTAATGAATATATATACTGTATATATATGATATATATGATATCTACATCATGAATATAATTCTGGATATAATGGATATTTCACCACATGAACAACTTGTAATTATAAGAAGTTTATTTTTGACTCAAGTACCAAAGATCGACAAAACGACCGTTATTAACTTAAATAATTAAATAATGTTCATAACATGGTAATAAGTGATATAAATGGAATAATGAATATGAAAAAGGTTCTTAAGTAAATAGAAATTAACTCTAGTTTATTATTCAGGAGGTTAAATAACGGTCGAGTCAGGACAAGACGCAAGGTAAGGGAATTTCATAACCCAACTTCCATTTTTTGGGTTAATCTCCTACTTTCAAATTATGTCATGATATTATTATGTCCTATCTTGTATTTTTACATTATTTATGTGTAATTATAGTGAATACACGTAATAGACCTACTTTATAAAAAAAATGATCTTTTTATGGACTTCGTCTCAATCCCCTTTCATTGAGGCATATTTGGTTTTATACACAACTTTCTTTTATACGGTGTATAAACCCCTTTGACTTTTACGGTTATTCAAAAGGAATATTTTTATACGAAGTTTTTTTCTAAACGACAAAAGGGAATGTTTTTCTTTCCGTACTTATGCGGCGACAACGACTTCTCCACCGCCGTGACCATTATTTGAGTTTCGACTTCCTCTACAAGCCATCATTTTTTTAATGAAAAATAAATACAATGTTTTAACTTTCTTTTATTTTGGTATTGAAAATGGTTTTAAAAGCATTTTTATTATATCAATGTGTTGTATTTATATCTTGTGATTGAAATGTGGAAATGTTATGTTTCCTTATTGCATGTTTTATGTGATACGATTATGTTATGGTTTATGATATGTTTAAACCTATTCATATGAGGAATGCATTGGACATAATAAGTGATGGGTGGAGCCTGCTATAGCTCCTCGATGCATCGGCAGGTCTCATGAGACAAACTAGTGTCTTGGCACGAGGCCTTGACAAAATCTTATTTGTGGTCTTGGCACGAGGCCTTGGCTACGTGGTTATGATAGTCTGGCATTATGCATTCCATCATTATGAAAGTGGTTATTGATATTGCATGTGATTATTCGACCAGTAGAATATCTATGTGAAGAAGTGAATGGCATTATCTCATTTTACTTTTTCCATATTATGTTGATGTTCAAGTTTAAAAGGCTTTTGTTTTAGTTATACATTGACTTAAATGTTTATGTTTATTTATGAAATCATCCGCAATATTTTTATCCTTACTGAGCATCTGAGCTCAACCCTTTCAATGTTTTAATATTTTCCAGGATGTGAAGAAGTATTTTATGAATGACCTGCAGGGATAGTCAGAAGAGGATATGGGTGTGGACTATGAAGAATTTGTTTTAGTTTTTCACTTTATGATGTAATGTAACATTTATGAATGTATCTAGTGTTTCCAAGGCTACTAAACTAATTGGTCTTTCGAGACTTGATCTTTTGTGATCATGCCAATGTTACGAAGTAATGCACCGAATCTGGGTAGCTGGGGTCGGGGCATTACACTTTTGGTAAATTTACCTTGTGTATATGGTAAGTGATGTGATCAAGTTTCACCATTGATGGTAAAATAATCTTAAATTAAATGTGTTTCTCAATTAAACTAATTAAATAACATAAGTAATTGAGTTAAATTGTTTCAAATAAATTAAGGGACTTAACCCTTAGTTAGAGATAAGTTCCAATATACACTTTGGTTCCTCAGGCATCAAATCCTTTCCTTGGACTTAGTAGGCCATAACCTTACCATAGACGTTATCTTAGATTGAAAGGGACCTCAACCAGGATCCTTAAATTAGGAATGGGATAGGGAGACATACTACAACTAAACCTAGGTGACTTCATAACCTTTTTTAATAAGCTTATGATCCTGAACTTGTATTGATATTATTGGATATAATGGTGATTATGTATTATAGTTTATGTCCTAGGGGTGTTCTTCCTTTTAAAGATGGGAATTTTCCTTGATCTAAGTCTTAGAGGGGACCCTAAGTAGGGTTCCCTGATTATATTAAGACCTTGGTAAGGGAGTTTTGGTAATGGGTAGAGATGACCAAGGGAATCCCAATAAAGTATAATTTAACCATCACAACCACTAATTATAGTGACATAAGATTAGTTTGGGCATTAGACAAAACCTCCATATTTAAGTTAAGCATTAAATCATTTATTAGGTAAATGAATTTGACTAGACTCAGATGGTTATAAATGAATGAGTAATTCTTGAGGGTTATGCTACCCTCAACTATATATGCATTCAGGTGCCAATAATATCTTAGACCCGATCTTACATATCTAATACCATAGATGTTGATTCTTCTCAAATATTGAATGTGAAAAATCATTATGATTCATATGGTTACAATTATATTTATATTATTAATTGTGTATATAGATTTATGATATAATGTAAAGAGAAATATGGATGCCCGACATATTGAGATCCACCTCTTAATTAATGATGAAGGATTATTTATTGTAATTTAATGGTTTAATTAAAATTAATTGATTCTTATGAAGCCTTGGATTTCTAGTGAGATCAAGATCCAATATTAGATGTTACCATTATCAAATTCCAAGAATTTTTGGGATTCCTACCTACTCTAGGAAATAAAAGAGATTATCGAGTGAATCATTGAAACCCATCTTAGTTATAATTTCACCTAGGATTCCTAGCTTGACAGGATCTAGGTGATTCTAGAGGTTTCTAGGTGGACGCATTTTCCTTGATCACCATATGTTTTTGACGTCCCTAAGGTTGATGATGATTACCTTGATTGATTCCTAGGATACTCCCTAGAATAGGCTGGATGCACTATGATTGCATTATGTAGAGTTGTCTGCAAATAGACTACTAATCCAATGACTGAAGGATAATGAGTTACCATATCAAACCAACAGATTATTACTTTTATATTTCCAATGGTTTATCTCTTTAGGAATTCATTCAATTTTCCAACGCCTTAATTACTTATGGATCAAGACCTAGGAATCTGAAATTAGACTGAAATAATGAATTTTGAGATATTGTTTGGGTTCCACTGATTACTCAGGGCTTGATTGGTACTCCTAGGATGCCAAGGATCCTAATTGTAGCCTTATTTATAGAATGTCTAGATAGAAATTGTAATTATATATTATATTTAGTGGATTTGAGTATGGGTGATCCCAGGGATAGGGATTATATCCCCCTATGGTGATGTAGCTTTCTTAACGATACTCCAACATAGTTCGAAGAAGGTATGGTCAAACTAGGGTATCCATCATGTATTAGGTATGATATTATGTAGTTTAATGTTTATTATTCAATTTATTATTTCATTTACACATACCTCTATTTTAATATCTATGTACAAGACCATGTTTTTGGTTCCCTATTGAGGTTTTACTCACACATTCCTCAAGACACCATTACACCTAGGGTACCTGAGCAGACATTCACATGATTGCATGCACTGGTTAGGCCGAAGGCCAAGACTAATCGAACAAGTTGGATTTGTTGTGTTCATAGAGATCTATATGTGGTATAACTTGTTCAATTATGGAGTAACTGTTTTTTATTTCTTTTATTATGGTCAGTATATGTAACTGACCTCATGGGTGGTTAGTGTATCTATGGGATGGATGTTTAGGCTGGTACTAAATTCACTTGTTATCACCAACTTATAATTATCTATTTTCACTTATATTTTATTTATATTATATGTTATTTAGTAAATTTTCACTATTTTTATTAATCTAATAATAGGTCATAGTATCCCCATAGTTATACCCTAGTCCCTTATTTCTTGTTAGAAACCTCTAGTGTATGAGGTGGTGTGATTGAGGCCATGTGGTGACCCAACCCAGTTACTGTTCATAGTAACTAGGGAGGGGTGTGAAAAAGTGGTATTATAGTAGTTAATTTCTTTTTATTTTACTATTTGGGAAATGATATATAGAGGTATTGGGAATGTGTTAGAGGTTGTGATGGACATTAGACTGGTGCATTAAGAACACTTATTCTGGTAAGAAGTTTAGGTTACTAGGGATACGAAATTTATGTTCCTGGTTTGTGATGTTACTATTTTATATGATTTTATCTTTGATAAATGTACTTGTGGTTTGAATTTTATTATTTATTATGGATTTATAGCTCTTGGAACATTGTAAATAGGTCATTTATTGGATTTGGTTCTTAGACTATAGAGGCATGAGGTGTCTCATGAATTATATCAATCATGTAGGTTACACAAGTTATTGGTCTTCTAGTATGTTATTTATATGCTAATGATTATTCCAACTGTTTAAAGTGTAAAAAAAAAACTAAATATCATTTCCCCATTAAGTTTCTTATTGGAATTATACTCAGTTGGACCACCTTGTTTACATTATTCTATGGCAGGCCTTTTGGAATATTTCCTCACGTGACTTGGTGAGGGAGATGTTGATATAATACCTTCTTCATATAAGGTGAAATAAACCTTAGTAGGTGAAAATAAGTAGTTAGTGCCTCTTTAGTGATGATGGAAGGTCACTGGATTGGGACTTTTAGGAGACCCATGTAGGCACTCAGTGCTCTTGTCTTGATCCTAGTAGGCAGTACTTATCACTAAATGCCTTTATGTTGACCCTTGTAGGTTGATGTTAGAAGATAATGACTTTTTAAAATAACCTTAATGGATTTCTCCTTTTCATGTGCATTTAAATAAAGAGTCGTAACTACCTACATGGTGTTTTATCATTTATCTTACTACAAAGTTTTTCTTAACTAACCTTTGTTATGGTTATCTAATCAGATCATCTATTTTGATATTGATAGGTACCTAAATGCTCATTGGTGAACTAGAACCTCCAAGGGGTTTTACCACATATTTATACCCGATTAAACTCGCCTCATCATCGTTTCTACATTGACATCCTGACCCTCCTTAGAGTTTCCCTTATAAGGATTCTTAGAGAGGATCAATTTCAGGTAGGATGATGCTTGGTTGGTGATACCTTAAAATATTGAGGAATTAGAGTCCTAATTTAAATAAATAGATTTTTAATGGGTGTCACTTAAATGGGATGCCAATTACAACCTATAGGGTGTTTCCATCAATAAATTGGAATTTAAATCCTATATAAATGAACCCATGTAAGTATGTTTTGAACCCTATACGCGAATATTATCTTTACATGCCTTTGAAATTACCTCCTTTATAGTGGATTGTCAGGCGTGTTAAATACCATGTAATAATTGAGGTGGGAATGAGGATGTTAATAATGAATTTTAATTAAAATAGAATATAACCTATATATGGGTGCACTAGATGTGGGTGTTTGTCGATGGGTGATAATGTCATATGAAAGACCATATAAGTGGGTGTTTGGGCATGTTGATGCTGTGAGTTTTGAGATGGGATCATAGATGATGAATATGGGATGTAACCTTGGTGAGAGGCTTGACTTATAGTCTAGGTGAAAGGATCAAGTGTCTCTAACTTGAGAATTGACTGGTAGGGCTAGGTGGGAAACATGGATGCCCTTAGTTTTGACTTGGACCCTAATGATTTGATGATTCATATGGTCGGAGGAAAACCCTAATAGGGGTTATACCTAAATGGTAATTTTATTTTAGGTAAAGAATAAATATGTTATTTGGAATATAGAACGATGCTTGAGCTCTACTGGTGGTTTGCGGAATAGGAAGGATGATGCCTTCAGTTCCTAAATGGTAATTTTATTTGAGGTTAATAATGAATAAGTTCTTCGGCATATGGAACGATGCATGAGCTCTGATCAGTGTTTTTAGAATAATAAGGATGATGCCTTTGGTTCCAAAAGAAGAACCTAGGGTGCTTGGGTATCGAGACAAGCTATAATGGACAAGACTATTCAGGTGCCTAACCCTATAGACTAGTGGGTGTGCTATTAGTAACATATTCATTGATAAGGTGGATGCTTGTGATTAGAATGGTTCTAGGTGGTAACTAATCATGTGGATTATATAAACATGAATTAGGATAAGGAAAGGATATGTGGTGATATAACAACATCATGAGTTTAGAATTCATTTGATAAATCATATAATAAATAAGGTTCCAATTTTTGTAGAGGAGTTACCTATAAGATCCTGGTGTATCAATATTGATGTGTCATAGAGAAAAATCAGATTTACCTTGATCATGTGTGAATCGTGCGAGCATGATATAGGTGCTTTTTGGATGATACATGATTGTACCCTCTCTATGTAATGAGATCTTGGTATACATTAGTTTTATTCATTTATAATTAAATTAAATGTTGTTGAGTGGCCATGTGAGATTTTAGGATTGGCGGTTTTAAATAAGATGTTTGTGGGTATGGTGGCCCAGTGATTCATCTTAAACAAAGAAAGTTCCTTAGTGATGTGGTCTATTTTGGAAACACATTGGGTTTTAGTGAACTACTGATCATATGGTGGACCTTGACACACATTTTCAAGTGACATAGTTTTAGGAGTTGGCTTAAGTAAAGTTTTGTTTGATTTAAGGTAAATAATGGATTGTTGGAAGCAGTACACTTTTGATGATAGAATCATCTTTGGAACAACTCAATGGTTATGACCCTCATTATGAGTTGAAATTTGGTGAATTTCGTGGATGTTGTTCCCATGGGACTGGAATGGGTCATAAGTGGTGTGACCGTTGGTGCTTGGGAATGAGAAGTTTATTGCAATGCTAGTCATTATGTCTGGTGATAGACAGGGAATAGGATTCTCTGATTTGGAACTTGTTTTAGTGGTTTGATGATGAGGATCCTATTAAGGTGGGGAATATGATATCATATTTGAGCATTTTAAATTCATGCGAGAAGGTTCATGGGAATAAAACCGGTTATTGGATGTCCATTTCATCATTTTGATGTTGGTGGATAAATAGACTCAAGTTCTACTTGATTGTTTGGTGAATTCTATATATAAATTCGTATTCCTTATTAGGTGGGGTTCGAGTGTAGGTGTCAGGCCCAAGATGTATTGTAATAGTTTATAGGTATTGGATCATGAGTGTATGGGTGTTGATGTTATAGCATGGTGATAGAAATGTATATTTGACGGGTTTTCTAGGAAATGTCACCATAAGTTAGATAAATGATTCAATGATAATATATTGGAATGATCTTGGTGTGCCTTGGGATAATGTCATCATGATTGGGTGTTTCAGGTGTATTAGTAGATGGGATCCAGTGTTATCCGGATAGATTTACCGGTGGAGGTATTACAGTGATTTTCATGTGTAATTGGATGTGGTGACCCTGAAACTGAATCAAGCATGTATTTGGGATGAAACAAGTGCAGTTCAAAGGCTAGTCATGTCTTTTCAAGGAAAAGCCTACATGATCAGGTTAAGCTTGGTTGATTAAAATTTGACCGTTTTTATCATAATTAAGCACCAAGATTAGCATCCTCATACATGGTCGAGTGCAATGAGTTGAGAACCATTTCTAGAGAATTGTTAGATAACCAAGGGTGTGTTTCAATAGGAAATTATAATTATGGAGGTAGAATAGATTGTAATTGGCGATTTAAATAAAAAAAATTATGGTGGGGAGTACTATATTATATGTTATGAAACATATAATGACATGATGAAGTCTCAGAGTACATGATGTATCCAATATTTGTATACTAATTCATGAATTTTATTGATTTTAAAAACCTATTTTCATTGTATACATTTTTTTCTTATGGATAAAATAATTTATTTTGGTTTTCATGGTGATATTTCATGAGTTTCTAGTGGAAAAAACACATAGGGATGGTTCAGAGTAAAATTTTCAAAATAAACATCGCATAATTTATAAGCACACGCTTTGTACATTAACTATGCATGACTCAACCAAATCGGGTACACACCCATGTTGCGGACCAGACATTACACACCATGTAAATCATAACAAAAGCTATGTATGCCCTTCCAAAAGTGGTTGGTAGCTGAAAGTAAGGTTACATGCCATGTATGGAGGCTAAAATGTTGCGTACATCCACAAATAGACCACAAACACATGAAATTCAATGGGAGACATGGTTGGTCTCCTAATAGAAGAGAAAATTGAAAACTGGATGGTTGACATGAGTACATACTAGGTACTTTTTAGTGCATTTCATGTAACCTAATTTTGTATAAATTGTGAGGTAGCCATTTGAATCTAAGGTTGTCAATTCTAGGGAGAGGTGATGCTGCTCTACCAACTCAATATTTCCTAAAATCCATTAGGAGTTTTTACTACATTCTATTTCTATTTTGGTGTGATTCATCTCTTCCCTATGCCTCTTTTATCCATGGTAAGTATTGATGTTTTAATAAACCCTCACTCTTGGACCATGTTCATAAGAGGATAATTTCATTATATTGGGGTTTTAATAAGGTTTTGGGTGTGTTGTATTTGAAATTATAGAATATTTTATTTTATTGTGATATTTTTATTTTTAATATTTTAATGAATTAATTATATATTCACTAGTGGTATCGTATTAGACCAAGAACTATAACAGTGGAACGAACTAAAGGAGTCTAAATAGGTGAATCCATAATCATTGGTTGATCCTGATGCCACTATTATAGGGGTAGTGATTTGAAGATGCATTTTTATATAATCAATCACCATTACAAGGGATTGAACTTTTAAATACTAAATTATTGGTTATCAGACCAAGATACAACAATATAATTGAATACCCATGGTAAGATATTTCATAAATGATTTTAAATACTAAGGTATTACTTCTATGATTAACCCTAATAAAATTGAAACCCTTATTTTTTTAGGATTTATTCTCCCTTTTATGACTTCAATTATATTCTCAAATCATTTTACTCCATTTTCTTCTTCTTGATCTTTCATTTGGTTGGATAATTGGATGATGATCTCTGACTTACAATTGTAATCACTTCTCCATTATTTCCCTGTGGGATCAAACTTGACTTCCACTATCTACTCAATTAGTTGTTTTATGGAACTAATTTGGTACATTTCACGATGATCATTCCAAATTTGGAATTGTTTTCAGGTAATTGATGAAAAACAACAACATGAGTTATGAGTTAAGGTCAATTATATCAATTTTTTATTTTTCACTTATTAATTCATTTCATGGGAACCTCAATATCACATCTTCATGGATATTTAATAAACTGTACATTGGAATAATTCACCTAGAGAGTATTTATATCCATATAATCCAACAATGTCGTACTCCTATCTTGAAGAATACTATCCATATATGGGTGATGAGTTCCAGTATGAGGACCACCCATGTACATTCTTCTCACTAACCATTCTTCTCTTCTAAAACCATTATTGGGTAACAAAAAAAATTTATTATCAATGATAAAAATCTTTACCACACCTTAGTTTGACTAAACCAAAAGGTTGGGAAGGCTTAGAAATAAGGTAGATAAAATTAACAAGATAATTACTAATATGGAAAATACATTTGAGAGTAAATATGTGTATTCTTATTTTTTATCATCTAAGGAAGGATGAAATGATGTGGACCATAATTATTTTGAATTATAAATTTCTAAAAATAGACTTCTAAACACTAAATCTAAATATGATAAAACATTTTGTCATGTTAATACTGGATTTGAACAATTCTTCGATTTTGAACCATCAGTTTATTTCTAACATGATTTGGAGAAATATTTCAATTATTTTCAGGTTTTCATTATTTTGGAGCAAGAATCCAAGGTGGTGGAGGATATAAAAAATCTATCCAATGCATAAGTCCACCCTTGACATCTGATAGACACAGAGCATAGTTTCTATAAGCCACCTCCAACACCACCTGAAGGTTAAGGAATTTTTTTAAAAGATAATGGCATTGGACACATGTGTTAGTTCACATAGTGGAAGCCACATATACCCTCAAATCATATGTAGGTTCTCTTACTTAGTTCATGAAAAAGACCTAAAACCAAGAGGCTTTCTAGGAGGCAACCTAAACACTCTCCCTTTCCACCTCTTTCTCCTATCTCTAATAAATATAAAGTGTGTACTTATTCTTCACACTTTTTGTATCACCCTTTTCTTTGTTTCTTAAAATTACTATTTAAACATGAATAAAATGAGGTTACATGGAATGTGTATAAACATATATAGAATGCACCTTTCTATTTAGTGTATATTATAATATTACTTTTTGTATAAATAGAAACTGATTAAGTAAATAAATAATAATGAAGCCTATTCCAATGGAAAGGTTTATATAAGGTATCTGATCTATCATTAGTTCTAATACATCCATATCCTCATTTGGTGTAGGATTCATTATTTTTAACCCATGTTTTAATAAACGGAATGTGTGGTATTTTAAAACGTATTGAAAATAATTTTTAAAAATAAAACAAAAATGATTGTGGGGTTGAATCAGCTAGAAGGGACATTTTCTATGGTTTAAGAGACCTAGGATCAAGTAATTCTAGAAAAATCAGTTCCATCCTTTTTCAATAAAATAAAACCACACATCATGTATTTATATAGACAGTGTGTGTTGTATATATTTAATTTCTGTAAATAACTTAAAAGTATTTTAAGAATAATAATCAACCCAAATATGATGTGTGTTGATTGGAAAAATCCCAGAACATGGTCTAAAAGATCCAGCTTCAAATTTCTATAATCTCCCCACATTATCCCAATTTCAAAAAAATAAAACCACAAATTGTGTGTTCTTCCTTTCACTATATAGTTTTTAAAATATTTATAAATTTTCAAAAAGATAATAAAACTATTACTACTTCAAAAATACCTCCTCTCATTGAGGGAATTTACTTGGATCGAACTTGTTTCATGTTCAAATCTCACCCTGAGCACTAGAACAATTTTTATAGTTCTATTTTTCTGTTTTGGAACACATGACATGCATTTTTATAATATGCTACGTGTGTAGTTTTATTTTTCATATATATATATATTTATAATATTAAATATTAAATATTAAATATTTAATAATAATAACCACATATTTTATGTATTCATATATATATATAGGGATGATGGAGACCCGAAGTGCGCATCAGAGCCACCCAACGCGGGTTTCTAACCCTAAACCAGATCGATCTTATGTAGATGTTGTTGCGGGTAAATCAGATGTGGTGGTGGATAAATCCGGTGATGCTTTCGTCGATGCTTACACTGAGATTCAGATCAAACCTAAACAGTTTCGGCATCAAGGTCAACTTGCAATTTCTTTTACCGAGGATGAGGTAAACATTCTGTCTTCTGATCTTCAGCTTGTTTTAGTTGGTAAGTGCACAAATCGTCGACCTTCGTTGAAGTTTCTTCGAATGTGTTTGGAATCAATAGGTTTTACGGGTTTTAGTTTGGGTCTCCTTAATCCGTATCATATTATCTTTCGGTTTGACTCAGAAGAGGATTACTATAGGCTATGGATGAAGAGATCTTGGTCTTTTGGGGGATGTTTCATGAAAATTTTGAAATGGACCCCTACTTTTGACCCGTATGCCGAATCTCCTATTGTGCCCATATGGGTTAATTTCCCTGAATTGCCTTTGCACCTATTTAAGCAAGCAGCTTTATTCCCAATAGCAAGTTTGATTGGCTGTCCTCTGAAATTAGACTCAGCCACAAAACTCTTATCTAGACCCTCTATAGCGAGAATCTGTATTGAAATAGATGTTTCCTAGCATCTGCCTGATCAAGTTTGGATTCAGAATGGTGATTTTGGTTTTACACAAGAGGTTCTCTATGAAAGATTGCCTGATTACTGTCTTAGTTGCTTTAGACTTGGACACACAACGAAAAACTGTGAAAAGGATCCTGCTAGCTCTAAAATCAGGAAAAAAGTTTGGGTTGAAAAAGGGATGCAAAGTCATAAGGATATTGCTGGTTCTTCTGGCTATATCAAGAATTTGGCAGAATCTGGCTTCAATTCCGAAATGAATAATTTTCAGGTTGAGAATAATCTAATATCTGATTATGTTAACTCTATTCTTAAAGTCAATGCCCCCCCTCCTATTTGCATGGATGAACTGCCTATTATTAACAAAGTGGATGAGTCTCAGTCTAAAAACAAAGAGGTTGCTAGTACATCTGTGTTGGTTAAAGAGCCTACCCCTCACATTTCCCTGCCTCAGCTTGAGGAAGTGAAAATGCAAGATAGTACTCAGGAAGCTATTGAGAATGAGGTGTGTGAAAACTCTAAAACACATTCAGATGAACCTCTCCAACCCAAAGTGGGGGAGTTTCTTCATCTAAATGATCGTAAAGGTAAAAAAGTCATCGTGGATTCGGATGGTTTCATCACTCCATCTTCAAAGAAAATTAAAAAATATAGAGGCAATACCAATTACGAAAGAACTGTTATCACTAGATCATTTGCTGCTAGAAGACCTGAATTTGTAGTGCCTCCTCAACCAGTCCCTATGGAACCTTTGCCGGATTATTCCGAATGCTCTGATACAGGTTCCTCTTCCTAAATCGAGGCTCTGGGTTCATGTTGGATGGTATTGCTTACTTGTTCTTGTTCAGTACTGTTCGCCCAATCCTTGTTTGTATTTAATTTGACTGAGCTTGGTGATTCACTGGAATCTGTTTGATGGAAGTTTTAGATTTTTACTGCTGGCCTTTCCTTGCTCCTGTTTGGTTGTGAAATTGCTCAAATGGTGTGCTATTTGACTCATCTATGCTTGGACAAGTTTTGATCCTGCAAGGGATGTTGCAGTTCCAGATTTCTGATGATTGGTTTTCCTACTCTTGGCTACTTTGTAAAGATTATGTTGGTAGTTCTGCTTTTTGAATTCTATTTCTTGGATGGCTCTGAGCTATTACTGTACAGAACCTAGATGTTCTGCTCCTTTTTGGTTGTTCTGGACTTCAGCTATTAAATACATTTGGTTTTTGGTCTGCTCGTGCTCCAGTCTCTGATCACCTGAGCCTGGCCTCTTTTGCTTTGATTTCTAGATGCAAGGTTATGTGAGTTGGCATCATCAATTGACTGAATTTGCAGGACTACTGCTTTTGTTGGATGTTTACTCTAGGAAGATCTGGTTTCTGTTTTTTTTTCACTGTTCTGTTTGACTTGTTTTTGCTGTGTGACTTAGAACAGATTCTGCTCTAGTTGAGTAGCTGGGTGCTGTTGATGCTGGTTTTGATGGTTTGTTCCTCTAAAGTTGCATACCTGTTTTGACGCGCTTGGAATTCTGGTCAGATGCTTTCTGTTTGGATCAAGTTTTTCCAGAATGCATAATGTGCTGCATTTATTGGCTTTTGTGTGTCGGGTTTCTTTTAGCAGCCTTTGTTTCACATGTTTTTCCTTATGGGCTGTTTTTTATTTGCTTGCTGGTGTAGGCTATCTGCACCTCGTATGTACATTGTAACCCTTTTTTGTTTTAATAAATTTTATTTGACATGGATTGGGAAACCAATCCATGTTACCTTCAAAAATATATATATATATATATATATATATATAAAATAAAAAATAAATTAATACATGGCATGTAGATAATATAAATACCGTGTACTTACTCTTTAAATTCCAGGATCCTTAACCGAGGAAGAACCCGTGTTGATTCCCCCCTCTTCTCATGTTTTCCCATGGAATCCAATGGTGAGAAACCTCTAATTTATTTATTTGGGGAGTCTTAGGCCCAAATTGCTTTCCCATTTCATTCTTAGATCTATGTATGTACTTTATCCACCCTTATTTTAAATATTTTGATTCATTTTAGGTTATTTTAGGATATGGGTGTCATTAATCCAAAAAAACAATAATACATGGGCATGAAGGAAGAACACATGTCGTGTACTCATAGTATATATCCACAAATTTTTATTTCATAAAATTTGAAAACATAATACATTTGAATTCATAACACGCCATGCACACATGACTCTACCAAATTAGGAAGATCCCATGTCATGGGTCCCAGATGGATAGTATAACCATGTTTCACACAAGTCGTGTGCATTTGGAAAATTCCATGTACTTTATCTGTGATGAAATAGATGTGTTAGGGCATGCAAACGAACAATACACCCATGTTACCAAAGATTACATGTGCATTCAGCATATGCCGTGTACCATAAGATGGTCAACATAGGGGGGCTTGAGCATGTAGTTCTAGAGAACATAGATAACATCCCAAATACAATACATTTCATGTACTCTAAAAATACACATCATGTACTTTTGAAATTTATAATTTTATTTATTCTTTATTTTATTTTAATTTATTTTGTTTTTTATTTCCTTTTATATTATGAATGAAAAAATAGGTTGAGTGGGAAGTGACCAATCATATCTCCTAATGAGGAGCAATCTCTTTCTTGCTAAGTTTGTGTCGATACATTGGGAGAGTCTTTCTTGACAGACATACCACATTCAAAGCTACTGACTCTAGAAATTATTTTTCTACTAGTGCCGCTCACACCCACATAAATATATCCTAAGACAATGGTTGTTGCTGCCCCATCACTAGTGGAAACATCATCTAATCCACCTATATCAGCTGCTACCATGATACCTCCATAAGTCACCCTGGTATATGATAATTCCACTCTAATGGTTGGTGTACCACAATAGCTAGCACCCACATTTTCACAGACACAAACACATTCCTACCACATCACTAAAGAGAAACATCCTGATAGTGATTTTATGGGAAACATTCACAATGAATGATATAGT
Organism: Viscum album; assembly: GCA_963277665.1. Classification (NCBI taxonomy): domain Eukaryota; kingdom Viridiplantae; phylum Streptophyta; class Magnoliopsida; order Santalales; family Viscaceae; genus Viscum; species Viscum album. Next base: position 534,451,174 of record OY728146.1, read on the forward strand.
CGAGTATTTGGTCCTAGATACTATTATCCTAGAGAGTTTGGGCCTTTTGAAGGAGATCAATGTGATTCTTGATCACATAAATCTCATTTCCATTATCTAGGTCATCACTCCTACTTATCGAGACTTATTTTTGTTATTCACCGTAACATTCACATTTCATGGGCCCACATACTGAGAGATTCCAAGAGACATTGAGACACCAGTGTTACTTAAACTAGGTGGGAAATTCTCCTCACTTATGATGGTAGAGTTTATCTGATGGTATGACTTCTACCCACATCAATCCAACCCACCCTCGGTCATCGCCCTTAATTACCCTAATTGCTCTAACATTATCCCTATGTGTACAGAGCATGTTGGACCCCATGTTTGGTATGCTACCACATAATAGAAGAGCACCCAAATCATTTCCCCACCCCTCCATTTCAACCTTCTTTTTTCTAGCTCCTTTCCTTTTCCCCACCACGAGGATGTGGCATTGTGTTTGGATGAAACGTAGAGATATTAACCTATATCTTCTAGAATTATTACCCCAATATATTCTACTTTAATGTCTTTAACTTCCATTATATTTTCAATTTCCATTTAGGTAACCTAAATAGAGGTTTCTATGCTACCTAATTAGCACAGTACATAGGGGTTTTTGATCTCTCTCCCCCTCAAAATAATTTAGGTTATCCTCAAAAGATGAACTATCGCATGCCTATTCACATGGCCATTTTCTAGAAGTAGGGGTGAACCTACATGCTCATGCAAGACTTCTTAGATCCACCTATAATGAGAGAGGGACCAACTACCTCTGAGGGAATTGCTTCTCAAATCCCTCCACAACCACCACCACCTCCACACTTATATCCTTCATTTTCATTCCTTCCCACCTCTTCTATTGAATTCTCATCTACCACCATTACACCAACTTACCCATCCATATCCCCACCCCACTCATGCCTCAGTTGATTCTTGGGACTATTCCTACCACAACACCATCAACAATTTCCTCAATTATTTGTATCATCACTTTGATCAATTAAAGGGTGTGATGTGAATCCTTCTACGACACATGGGTTTAGAATTTCCACCGGACCCTACTACTCATTCGAAACCTCAGCTATCCACCATACCTGCTGACTATGTGGTTATTTCCATTGATAGTATGAGAAATTCTTGTACTTTTAGGGACCACAACTTTTCATCCATAAACTCATAACAGACCATGGGCCACATCACATCAAAATATTCTCTAGTTTCCCCTCCCTCTAGGATCCCCTGAAATTAGACATTTTCTATCCTAAGTCCAACCAATGACTATTCTACAACATAATATTTAATTTATATATATATATATATATCTCATTTGGTTTTTTATGTGTTGATTTTTGTGCATCTAGAATACTTTTTCCCTTACATAAAAAATCACAGGTACTCTAGAACATCATGGGTGTTTTCTTTTGAATTATTTACACTTTTTGTCTCTTTAAGAGGAGATTATTATTATTTTTATTTATTTTAATTCACTTTATTTGGATTACTTCTTCTACTACACTCCCTAGTCATGGTCTATTTATGTCATTACACATCATATTATCTTACATGGTGTTTCACTTGGAGGACCATGAGTGATATTAAGTGTGTGTATGTGGGGGGGGGGAGTCTCTCAGCTATGTTAGTCTTTGAAATTTTGAGTAATCTAGCTTAAATCATTATCTAGATGTTATATTTTAAAATATGGATTTTTTTTTATTAATTATATTTATAAATAATAAATACATAGGTGGGAATTTTAAAAGTTTCATGTGATATTTCCCATCCAGGATAAATGTATCACTAAGAGGGGGAGGGGAAAAATCATTGTTATATTTTTATTTTAAGATTATTTTATTTTGAAACAACCTTCACATCATGTTAAGGAATTTTCACTTTTTTGAAATGAAAATAATCAGACATCCAGATGAACAAAAGTATTTATAATGTTCACTACTCCATAGGAGTAACTACATCTTTGTTTTGGTATGTAAATAATCCGATACCACACAATCTACTAAAAAACCATCCTTTTATGTGGATAAAAATAATTAGGATATACCCTTAAACTTTTTAGCACTATGATCAATTAAAAATTGAATGTGATTTAAGTAGCATGAAATAATGTAATACAAGTTTTTGAAATAAGTTAAGAAACTTTCACCAATTTCTTTCAGACATGTTTTTATGCTTCCTTGTCAACTTTTACAAATATTTTCTTAAAAAAAATCATTAATTTCATACCTAGAAGTCTGTAAGAACATATTTTGACTTTGAAAAGATACTCATTCCAATAAAATAGTCTGATTCATCAGTCTGATTGCTCAGTTTAGAAATATAAGTCTACCAGAATACCATAAAAACCATCCTGAACTACATTTGCCTTAGTTCTGAAATCCCAATCTGATTTTCCAGCTAGATGACCATGTCCAATATAATAATCACTAAATACAATATTATTTCTTCTATTTGAGAAAATTTATTAGGAACTCTTGATCCGAATACCTCTTCTCTCCACAAACTTTCAACACATATCGATCTTTATCTGCACATAAATAGTTCTATGATCTATTAGAAAGTAAAATGTACTCTCCTCTTTTTATAGGTGTGCCAAAAGTAGTTTAGGTAGGAATCTAAAAAGTTTTCCCATTAAACAAAATTTCTTGAAACTTAAAATTTCCCCTTCACCTTGGCTACATTTTGACTTCTTCAGTGCTTCTCTACTCTTCTCAATTATTATCAAACCTTATCTAATATTCTTAAAAATTTAGCTGCTTTGAACTGTCTAACCACTCTCTAGTATAATTCTGATTGTCATTTTTATTTCCTCATTATGATGATGTCATATATAAAACAATATATTATTCATTACATTTATAAATATCAATTAAACATATGAAAATTAAATTAATTTTCATTATGATTTTAGTACCAACTAAATGAAAAAAACACATTATTCTACTATGAACCAATTAATGGAAATTAAAATTTGAAACCTTTCTACCACAAACATTGTTGCAACTTCGTTAGACTTCAGTTTCATTAATTTTTCCATTAACATAGTCTCAAATTCCAAATATATCATTAATCCTTGTAATCACTTCAATTGCACATTCAAAAAAATCTTCTTTACTTATTTTCCTTAAATCAACGATCCTTCATTCGATGAAGTCCAACATACAATGACTTTAATTAGTATAATCCTTTGTTTGATGGACCATTCTATGATTATTTATGATTTATGAAATTCACCTCCAATATAATAATTAGTAACACATGTTTTTAGATGAATCTTGACTCATTTTATGAAAACCAACAACATTTATTCTTCCCCTCTCGATCCACTTATTAAGAAAACATGACTTATTTTCCTCTTGACCCAATTAAAAACATATCCGAGTTATTATTTCATTCATTACCAACTTGAAACAAATAATCAAACCTAATTAAAATGGTTGAAAACATTGTTGATCTTCACCCAGTTGATCGGCCTTAAAAAAACTCCACTTCTTTTCCTTTTCATTGGTCCTAAAAAATTTAATAAAATAATTCTACCTCTAATTGATCAATGGAACACCACATCCAATGGAATGGTTTCAAAAACTTTGAATTAAAAAACTTATTTCATTTTTTGAATATGATAGAATACAACTTTCACCATTAAACAAATTCTTTCTCTGAAGATTTTTATTTTTTGGCTTATTGGTCTAACTAAAAACTAGTATCTTTTTCTTATCAGATTTTGAAAAAAAACGTCACATACTTCAAACAAATCTATGTGTAGTGATCTTACACTAATAAACTGAGTCCGAAGATCTTTGAATTCACAAAATTTATTCTTCTAAAAATTCTTACTTATAATAATGAATTCCTCATGAATCTTAGAATAATTATAAATGACATATAATAATTTTAATTTCAATAGAAATTATTATGACCTTACATAATTACAAAATCTTCTTTATTTCCAATCAAACCTCAAACTAATTAGAAGAAATTGTTCCCACTTTTCCTTCATAAGTATTTCACCCCAAGTTTCTAAGAAAAATTATGTGTTTTAATACTTATTGAAAATTAAAGAATAATTATATTTTCATTAGAACCATTTAGACTCTAATATAACTCCTCATTATGTTGAAAACTTCTTTTTCGGACCCAAGTTAGGTCTGATCAACCTTTTCTCCGAGAAAAAATCTTCATAAACTGATGGAATTTATTAATAATTTTAATTCAATCTTCTAAATATGACAGTGAGTCTGATTAGAAACTATTAAAAAGTGAGGTGGTTTCATTTCTTTTACAACAAAAGATAATAATTTCAATAAAAACTTCTTCTAGCTTCCAAAAAACTACTTCTTGTTAACTTGGTCCCAAAAATATTCTCCATTGGATTTTTTTTTCAACCAAGGTTTATAAATCATTGAAATTTTTAGTATCAAACTATGGATAAATTATCAATTAATTCTAATCCTATGTGATCTAATTAATTGTAAGAAATAAGATTCATTGATAAAAAACCATGTTGTCCAAAAGTAGTGACTCAAGAAACTTCTACATATTTTCTTTACATATTTCTTCACTTCTTTCACTTATCTGAAAACAAAATATTCCACCAACCACTCCAAAATTGTTTTTATAATAGTTCACAAACATATATATCTAATTAAAAACTTACTCAAAACCACCTATATACATGCTTCATTAAATGGTTTATCACATATCAATGGATAGATTTATGAAACAATTATCCCCTTGAAAACACTATCCAAAGACTAGATAAAAGAGGAGAAAAAACACATACCTAAACCTAGATGAGAAAGAGGTTAAACGCCCTTGATCAACCTTAGTTTAAAAAAAATATTCCTTCATTAAAGGTTTTTTGAATATGCCAAAAACTTGTTCATATGTGGGAACATAATCCATATTTTATTCATTCTTTTCAAAATTCTATTTGATGAAGTGGTACTTAACATCAATATGTTTCGAATGATAATATTATACCAGGTTTCTTATAAGATTGATGGAACTTTAATTATCACAAACCAATAAAAGGGTAACTTTAATTTAATAAGTAATTATTCCAGATGAGTCTTCATCCACATAATTTGGGTAGTAGCTTGAGTGTCAACAACATACTCAGCTACAATCATGATAATAGTTACTAATTTTTTTTTAATATTCCAACTTACATAAATTTTCCATAGAAAAATAACTACGCCATATATGGATCTTATATCATCAACATATCTCACACAATAAATATCTATTTACCCAAACAATTAAATACTTTTTAATCCATCACACCTGATTTTGAAATTTTTTGTTCCTTTGATATATCTAGATATATTTTTTCAGATAATAGATGTGATTTTTAGAGAACTCTGAAATATTTCATATATGGTAACAACATAAATAATATATATTCTAGAGGAAGCCAAATAAAAAACCCTTTAATAATAATACAAAACTCTTTAGAATCAACTCCCTTTCCATCTCCATTTTTAGAAAACTTTGATCCCATAGAAATACGTGTAGAAATTGGTTTTGAATTTTCCATGCCAAAATTCACATAAAGTCCCTTAGAATACTTTTCTTGAGAAATAAATTTGTGTTTCTTATTTTTTTATATTTATAACCCATGAAAGAATTTCATTTCACCCATCATATAAATCTTGAACAAGATTTTCATCTATTTAGAAAATATTTCTTAAAATTTTTCATGATTCCCAGTAAAGATAATGTCATCAAAATAAAATATTACAATGAGGGAAACTCATGCATTTATTTCATACATAGATTACTATCAACCCTACATTTCTTAGAAATAATATTTCATAAGTAGGTATCCAATTTGGAATACCATGCTCTCAAAGATTGTTTTATCCCATAAAAGTATTTATTTAGCTTTCACACATAACTTTCATCCTTCCCAAAAAAATCCACATGGTTGTTCAATATAAACCTTCACATCATGATCAACATTAAAAAATGATGATTTCACATCTATATAATAAATATTATAACTTAATTATGCAATAATAGAAAGAAATATTTTTATTTTTTTTAACCTTTACACCTGAGAAAAAACCTCATCAAAATCAACGCCTTCAATCTGTGAGTAACCATTTAACAATTACCTTGCTTTGTTTCTTATCACTTAACCATCTTCAATTATATTATTCTATAATTCTCACTTTTTACCAATATTTTTTTTCATTTGGTTTAGGTACGAGTTCCCAAGTATCATTATTTTCTATCTTATCTAGCTCTTTATTCATAGGTTGAAACTCTTTTGGATGATCAAAAGCTTTATTCACATCTTTTGGATTAAATTTTGAATATAAATAAGTATGTGAAAGTGATTTTGATGTTATTCTTATTTGAACCTTTTGATGTCTAACACCAATTATTCTTTGAGATTGAACTTTATTTATTATCTTGGGATGAGATTCTTGAGAATATTCCTCATCACTTGAAATATCTGAGTTCAATTATTCATCTGGAGTAGGATTACAATTGTTTTCATACTTATTATAATTATTTTTAATAATTATTTCATCACGTTCATATTCCTTATCTATGTGACTTGGTTTATAATCTTCATCATCTTTTTAATTAACTTTTACATCAATGGAGTCAACTAGTCTTTCTATATATTTGTTAAAACATCTATATCCCATTCCATTCAGAGTATATCTAAAAAAATTCTATCATCACCTCTCTGATCAAACTTTATAAGGTTTTCACCTTTATTATTTATAATTCATGGACTCTAGAAAACTCTTAAGTTATTAAAAAATTGAGTTTTTTTAAAACATTTCATATGGAGTCATATCTAAACTTATCCTACAGAAACATTGGTTTTGAATATAAATAGTAGTTCTCATGGATTTCCTCTAAAAATAATGAGATAGAGCATGTTCAAGTAACATAGTTCTTATCATTTCAACCAGACTTGAATTATTTCTTTCAACAAAACCATTTTTTTGAGGATTGTATGGTGTTCTAAACTCATGCCAAATTCCATGATTCTTAATATTACTTTCAAACTCTTTATTTTTGTATTAAACAATATTGTATGTTCTCAACTTCTTCACTAAATACTCACATTCTTCTCATATTTTCTCATAAAACTTTTAAAATTTCTCAAATAATCTGACTTATGTTTCATATATATAACACAATTAATGCGAGTAAATCCATAAATTAAAGTAATGAATTAATTATCTCTATAAGTTTATTTTTTTCTCACTGGACCACAAATATATGAATGAATAAGTTCCAGACATAATTTTGAACAAATGTAAACTTTCTTATGCATAATGTCTGTAATATTTCCTTTTTGTAAAATTGTGAAGCACCAATATCTTCTTGACATATTAGTAATTCCATAGACACTATCTCTCTTTGATAAATTGTTCATGTTTTTATAACACATATGTCCCAATATTTTATGCCACAACTGATTTTATTCCATCATTTTTAAGTAATAAGAGTTTTGAACCTCACCAACTTGGAATAAGTTTACTTTTGTACATTGATATCTAATAATTATCTTTCCATATTCATGTCTTATCAAAATAAACAAATATCTTATAAAAATAACTTTGTTAACTTCATCATAAAATTGTGAAACACTTAGCAGGTTTTGTTTTAGTCCATCAAAAAACAAAGCTTTCTTGGATTTCAACTTTTCTTCCCCATTGATGGATGATCCAACACCTTTGATTTTGAGAGATTAATCATTTATAAATGTCACTGTCCCTTATTTGAATTATTTTACAATCTTTAACAATTTAAATTATCCTATCATATGAGAAAAAAACCTTCTATTGGAGATCTAAGGTTGTTCTCCTTATTTAGATTTGAGACTGTATTCTATAATAAGAATTTTTTTCTTTCCCTTTATCTTTATTCACATCCTAATTCTAATAATTGTTAAGAAACTTTTGTTGTGATAGTAATAAAACAAGACATAATTTTTTGATATGCATAATTTTTTCACATCTTTCACAAATATTTTCTATATATTGGAACATATTTTCCACTTTTATACCAACCTTTTTAAATTTCTTTATTAAATCCTTCTCATAATTCTTTATTTTAGAGGATTGACCTCATTAAAATTTTCCTTCTATAATTAATGGAGTATTTGTAATGTTATTGATTAAACTAACACATAATTTCTATATACCTAAATCCAACACAATAACAACAGTACCGTAGAAATAATATTTACCTCTATAACTTCCATAATATCTAGAGTTGGAGCATATTTCTCAAAAACATTATTATCATTTCCATCATTACTTTGTCGACAATCAACCTTCCTATTATCACCCATAATCTTCTTTTTTCCACTCAGATTTCTTTATGGCCTTATCAAAACTAGAAGTGGTAGAAAATTTTCAGACATATAATTTTTAGAAGTTTATGCCTTGTTTACATTGATTGTTTTGGCCACATATATAACATTCTTATAGTTTTTATTCTCATAGGCAATTTAAACTTTAATTCCAACCTTTGAAGGTAAATTTTGTTGATCCTAATCAAGTTCACCTTCTCTAAAACTCTCACCAACTTTAGAGATAGAATTCTTAAAAAATGTAACCCCATGATTGGCTTTTGAAATTTTTTGTTGGACATGTTCCAATTATTTTTCTTTTTCTTTAATATTAAATTCCAAATGATCATTTTAAATCTTTTCTTTCTCAATATATTTATTCAAGTCATTAATCTATTTCATCCACTTGAATTTATCATCAAGAAACCATTATTGATTTTTTATTAAGGAAATTTAATTTTTCAACTTCAAGATATCTTTCTCAAGACTTCTAATATTTCTCAAACATTATTTCAAATATTCTTTCAAATGAAATTCTAATCAAGTTTTTTATTCTTCTTTAGAACTTATTCTTCTGAAATATTCATTTTAACTATTTCTATAAAAGTATTCTCTCTAGTATTCTCATTAGACATTTCATATTCACCTTCACTATCTTCTTCTTCATCATATTTAGATAGAAAACTTCTCCTTTTATATTTGGAGAATTTTTTATCTTTCCCTTTCGAAGAAGATTTATCTTTATCACCTTATTTATTCCATGATATCATTGGCCATATTTCATCTTTATCGCTATCCTTTTCTTTATTTCTTTAAAAACAATTAAACACAAAGTGACCAATAACTACACACTCAAAACACTTCAAGGGATGATTCAAATTAAAATTTTCTACACCTCTTTTAAAAATATTTGAAAAAATGATAAGAATTCACATTGATTTTTATATATCTCATTTTTAGAATCAGAATATATAAATTCTTCTTCTCCAAGAATCTTCTTAGTATTTTATTTCATAGAATCCTTGAAATACATTTCATGATCAACTTTTGTTTTTCCATTAATAAAATTATCCCTTATCATTTCATAAGTAATGATATTACTATGAAAATCATACAAATATAATGTTTTAGGATTTATATATTCCAATGAGGAAACTTTGGCATCAAACTTATCAGAATTGAATTCTCAATATGTTTTCAACAACATTATAATATTCTAACTTTTCACCAAAGCATCTAATAGTGCTAGTAATTTATTTAACCTAGTAAATAAGTCACCAAATGATTCATACTTATATAGACCCTAGATTTTTACACATTTCAATACATGATTTGGAGCATACTTAAACATCAAATTACAAGTCAAGGATCATAAAGCCTAGTGTCTTGGATATTGGGGACATAATTAAACATCATGATTCCAAAAATAAGAACATATTTTATTTAATCTTCATAAAGAGATACTAACTTCCTTTGAGCCCATACATTTATATTGGATAACTTGGGAGAAATACATGAAAATAGGGATAAGAGAAAAACCCATGTAAGGAAATAAAAATCAAAATAAATCTTAACACATGGGTTAGAAGGGAAAAAATAATGATATAAAAAGGCATGGAACATAATAAAACATATGAAATCATAACTTATAGAACATGGGATCATATAATCATGGAATCATAATATTGTTTAAGAAACATAAATCATGGATTTATCATGAGTGAAGGTTCATTTCACATAGAGAATCATGAGTCAAGACTAACCACCAAGACCGTTTCACATGGAGTACAAGACAAGTTTCACCACCAATTACACATGACATTTCCTAAGACTAAAAATTATCCAATGGATTGGAGTGTTATTTGGGATAACCCATAATAACATGTTCATGAATATTTTTTCCACATTAATAATCATTCATAAGGAATAAAACATAAACATAAGGGTTACCCATGGTAAGAATTGACATCATAATCATGTCAAAAGGCATAAAAAAAGGAAATATCATAATGGTTTCCATGAAAGAAAGGATTTAAACCATAAATGGAAATTATTAATGAAAATAGGCATATATCATGATAAGTGATGTCAAAATTAAGTGAATACTTTTAAAAATTTTGTTTACGAAACTTTAGAAATAAAACATTTTAGTGCGGTTTAAGAAAAATATTAAAGACAATTTAAAATAGAAAAGGTATAATTGTTTGTATAAAACTAGAAATTAACCAAGATATATTTTCATGAAAAAAATAGTGAGTTTAAAAAAATAGTGGATTAAAACATATTAAGAAGTGTACATGAAAATTGGTATGAAATCGGGATGTTCCCTTGAATCGGGTTTTCTTTTCAGGAATATTTGAGAAGGAACCTTATTAAAACATATATTACCCATCAATGAAAGATAATATGACCTGAATACATGATTTTGGAACATATAAACTTAATTTATAAGAATTAAATATAAAATAAATAAGAGTTTAATTGGGAAAATATTGAGAAAATGTAACCCAAAGGAAATATGGATGTTCGAAAAGGATCTCATACCATATGTCCAAAATAGTTCTTCAATTGATCTTAATGTCCTTAATAATAAAATTAGTTTCATTAATTTATAATTCTAGAACCTTTTTTGTATTTAATTTATTTATTATAATTTTTTATATTCATTTATGGACTTTTTGATGAGTTATAGTGTTCAATTTCATCATTCAGAAATGTTTGCTTTCTTAGTTTTCCTGATTGAATCGCTTGTATATGAGTATGGACATTCATGTAGAATGATTATAATTCTCCAGAATTGAAATTATATATTATTAATGAATTACCATAAGTGTAATTGGGTTTTTATATTATTATTTTAGATAAAAATGAACCGATTATAATGATATTTTTAATGAACCATACATGATTGGTTTGGATGTGTTCATGAATCATTAGATAACTTGTTAACAATAATTGTTTAGATTAATTTTAGCAGTTTTTCAATCAAAACAAACTCATTTGGTTTTATCATTTAGTATTATGTATTTATATTAGTTCCAGAACATTAAAAGGGTTAAAAAATAAATTTTAAAATTTGATTCAACCATTATAATAGATTTAAGACTATCTTTGAAGGATATTAAGGTAAATAAAAAATTTTCATCCATGAAGGCGATAAATCAACACCTCACAGATGAAAATTTCATTTTTAGAATAAAAGGGAGGAGAGAAGGGGTTTGATGATGGATTATTACATTATAATAATAAAATTATAGTTTATATAAGATACTAGATTTTTCATGATATTGGGATGAGGGGAGGTGATGAGATATTAATAAAAGAAAATAACTTGAACAGAAATTAAAATAAAAGAAAGGGGAATTTACCCCTTGAATTTATCCTCATTGAGAACCTACTTAAGGAAAAGATTTTTGCCTTTTTATGAGACCAAGAGATCTTTAATGTGAGGGAGGGGTTTGGGAAGAGTATTAGGAAGAATTTATACAAGAAACAAATCTCAGAATGTGTGAGGAGAGGAGATGGTGAGGGGTGGTATTTATAGTGGTCGAGAGGGGTATTTTCTCATTATTGTATTCATTAGTTTATTATTTTACCACAAGACTATGAATATTTTGATCATGATCAATAAATATATTAAAATAATTAAGTATGGATTGATATTATGGTGATAAAATCAGTAGTGACTCAAGGAATAATGTATTTAACATATAAGTTGTATATACTATAAATTACAATATTATACTATTCACAAAAAACTCAAGTATTTTAGAAAAATCCATAAAATTCACATTAATCATTTTCGGATGTGTATAATTAAAAATAAACTCCATTTTATGAAAATAATTTTCTAAATATGATAAATTTAATTTTTAATTAAAACCATCATTTACTCGAACAATATTGAATTTAAAATTATAATTAATTTTATAACACTTTGAAAAATTAAATAAGGTCTCGTAAAATTATCTTAAAATAATAAAAAAACAAAATATTAATTTATGAATACATTTTATAAAAATAAATTTTCTTTTATAATTTTAAATTATTCATAAAATTGTAATTAAATATTTATGAATTATAAAACACCAACACTTAATTAATATTTTTTTAAAAAAATTAGTTACTTATAATATGATATAATTATATCATACTTTCATTTATAAGATTCATAAACTTTATTTATACTTTCACAGGTGACATGACTATTCATTTGGCCGATTTACTATTCATAATGTCACATTACTAATCCTAATGTAACATCCTAGGTAATTATAGAGTAATAACTTTTCATATTTATTAATATTTATGAATTAGATATTAGTTTTACCTTAATGGGGCTCTATTCATGATAATATACCAGACACACAATAATGGGTTTCTCTGAAATCTTACATTGTACACAAGACTGAGTTATACCAAAAAATAATATATTATTAATATTATTATTTTAAGTTGTAGTTATCACATAGCCATTATAAATAAATCAATGAAAGATATTAACTAAGTTATGAAAATAGGGTTTACAAATGTTTTATAATGATTTGTTGGTTAGAAAATAAAAACCAATTGAATATAAATGATGTGTTCTTAGGAAAAACTATTTAAGTACGAATAATTATATTTATAAAATAATAAAATCACTCTTGTTGGATTATATTAATTAAATATAAATTAAATATGATGTTTAATATTCATCTTATTTGTTTTCTAGACATTATATAAGAATAAATACAATTTTATGGATAAAATGAGTATTTTTCTAAAAATGCAGTTTTACCACCTTTTTGATAGTGAAACCTTTTTAAATCAACTTTTTGTCACTTAAATGTGTCATATTTGAAATATTAATATTATTATTTAGAATAATGACATAAAATTTCACTTTGGTTTATTTTTTGGTATTTTTTTGATAAAAATCATTTTTAATGAATAGTAAAAAACTATGCATTTTAATTCCAAGCTGCCTTTTTGTCTAATTTATTTATATTTTAGATTATCTTTTTATATGGATTTAAGGTATATTTAGATGAATTTTGTATCATTTAAGAATTTTTTTTCCATTGGATGCAATTTCATATTTAAATTGGATATAAACACATGTAAATCTTTTGATAGTTTTTACTTTTTAAAAATTTGTTTCCTCAATCCATTAAAGAGATTAACATTAAATTAACATTAGTCACTTTTGCGAATTTAATTTTTAAAAATGGAAATATATAATTATAATAAGTATGAAAAAATTTATCTAATAGTATCATAATAATTTTTGGTGAAAAATAACTTTAGAATTTTATTTACCACTATTGAAGGTAAATCAGGTAATAAAAGATAAAAGTAATATTATAATAATATAAAACTACCATAAAAATTGTCCTACTATTATTTTATGAGTTATGGAAGACCAAGAAAATACTTGGGTCTAAATGGTGGCATTTGGAAGCCACTTATGTGTGATTATGACATTTATAAAATTTAATTTAATGTAAAGGCAAAAATGTCATAATCATGTGTCTTCTGAGTAAAAGAATTTAATATGGGGTTATATAAGTAATATATTCTATTATAAATAGTCATTAGAAATATAAAAACATTACATATATCATGAAACTTTATTTACTATTTTTATAAAATAAATAATTAAGTTTTATTATGACACAATGATGATGAAATAATAGATTTATTAATTAATGATTTAAATAAATGATATTATAAATATTAAAATAGATATTATTTTACATAATTTATGCCATAAATTAATTTTATAGGTTAATATGACATTTTATGAGTATATTAAATTATTTTTTAGAATTTATTTATATTTTTGGATTTTATTTGAATTCAATTAATTGAATAGTGTAAAAATTGAAAAAATAGATATTTTTTAAAAGAATAATTTATTAAATTATTTAAGAATACTAAACATATTTTAAATTAAAAAGTGGTTATTATAATCACTAAAAGTTAATTAAGTTTTTAACTATGGAAAATTGAGCCTATATAAGTAAAATTTATAGCTTTTTAATATTTTAAATGTTGTTACCACAATTAAAATTAAAAGAGAATAATTAAGGGTAAAACGAAAAGATAAGTTTTAAAATAAAATCAATACATATCTAAAGACTAGTTTTAATGATAAAATAAATTTTTATATAATATATTCATTACATATTTATCATTTTAAAATAATAATATTGAAATTATGTTCTTACTTTCCGTACACAGAAAAATGATAACATCGTTCATGGGTACGTGTGAACTACCACCTCCACGAAGCGTTATGAATCATTTTTATTCACCACATAACTTTTATGATATGTATAATTATATTTAAATTATTATTATGATTTTAATAATATTATAATCATTCTGTAATGATAAAATAATAATTCCCATATTTTTATAATAATCAACGAAAAATTGAAAACGTTACTCATGTGTACGTATGACCTACCATCTCCATGAATATAACCTTATTAATTTTTTATACCATAAATAAATGGTTTGATTTAATAGCATAATTGATGTATAAAAGTGATTAATATGTCATTAATATTTTTATTTTGGAGGTGACAGACTTATGAAAGCATGGAAAATTTACATAATAACAAGTTCATTTTCGAACCAAGTACTGAATATCGAAAAAATGTAAGATATTAACTTAAATAATTATTAAATATTTATAAAATAGTAATAATTTATATAAAAGGAATAATAAAATTGAAAAATGTTCTCAAGAAAATATAAATTAACCTAAGTTTATTATTCAGGAATATAAAGATTGTATGTGATGATTCATACTCAAGGTAATGGATTTCATCTCAATCTCCTTTCATTGAGGCATATTTTGATATTATACACTGCCTTATTCTATATGGTGTATAATAAACCCATGTGAATTTTAATTTCATTCAATTGTTTTCAAAAGTAATATTTTCTATGAATCATTTTACTAAATGAAAAAATGATTGTTTTTTAACGTATGAGGTGATACCGACTTTACGACGCCATGAACATTATTTTATATTTGGATTCCTGTACAAGCAGTAATATTTTTAAAATAAAAATAAATACCATATAACATTTTCATGTATTTTGGTATTTAAAATGGTTTTTAGAATGGATTAATTGTATAAATATATTGAAATGATACCTTGTGATTTCAATGTGGAAATTTTATTTTTCCTTTATGCTCATTTTTGTGTCATGATTAGGTTATGGTTCTTGGTAAATTTTTATGTATATTGGTGGTTATATGATAAAATGAGGGTAGGTGAGCCCATGATAGCTTTCCAATGTATTAAGTAATGAGATGAATTTGAATGATAATGTTTCTCTGAAGAGATTTAGGGAATTTACTATGATGGGTATTCCAAACGTAACCAAGAATGTTACTCCCTATATAGTTGTGAAAGCTACAATGTAAGTTTGATGTGGATGAAAACATTTCTTTTATGATTTATGATTTCTAATATTTTTTTAGAAATCTTATTATTTCATGAGGTATTCTAAAGATTTTATGTTTTATGGGTGAAAAGTTTGATTTTTGAAATTTTTTTCATGGGTTTAAAATACTCATGGATAATGGTTTTATCCTTATTTTATATCCCTTACTGTTCTTTTTATTCTCATCCAAAGTTTTTTAAAAGTTTTCTCTATGGTATAAGAATTGGTAATAGGAATGATGAAATCAAGATGAATGTTATGAAGATTTTTATCAAGAAAAAATAAATCATTTTTTTTATTTTAAAGTGTTTTATTTTGTGGAAAAATTTATAGTGAGTAGAAGTGTCTAATTTATAATATTTGAGATGTTATGTAAGAGTTATGGCCTAATTATCTAAAAATATAAGCTTGAAAATATCCTCAATGTGAATTATTGATTTAACTCAATATTGTGTAATGTTTAAGGCTTGGTATTTATAGTTGGTATGAGAGGTTAGTTTAGATAACTTTATATGTTAGGGTGATATTTAATCATATGTTATAAGTTATATATAACCACAATGGTTAGCATAATAGAATGAGTCATAATTATTTTAAAAAAGTTGAATGAGTTTGAGATAATATGAATAAGTATTTATTAGTGTTTATCTTCCTCATATGATAGTCTATGATGATTTTATTAATATACTCACACTAACCTTTTTGGTTTTCGTAAATGGATGGATCTAGTAGGCACCAAAGTAACAATGGATGTGAAGGAAAATGTGGTGGTTCTATGAAAAGGAAACTAAAATAAATGGGAGCTGCAATGATAACTCTCTTGGTTATTCTAAAAAAACTATTAGTAGTAATGATTAACCAAATAAACCTTAGTGATTTTTATGATGCATCATATATGAGAGAAATGAATCCCTATGGATGTTTAGGTAATAATTATCATAATGGTAATCATATTCATAAACATATGTGTCATGGTTTTGAAAAAAAACACCTAGGAACATGTTATAAAAGGAAAATAATGTGTTATAGATGTGGAAATGAAGGTCATAAATCAATAACCTGCCAAGGGAAAATTAAGCATTCAATTGACTCTAGGAAATTTGATGATTTTTTTCAAGTTATAAATTAAATGTTTTAAATGTGGGGTGTATGGTCACTATGCAAATAGATTTCCTATGAAAAAGTTTTATGAATGAGATAAGAAATACCATACTAATACATGTTTAAAAATACCTAGTGCCATTCCAGTTGAAGATGAGAAAACTGAAAATGACATATGAAAGGTATTGATTATTTTCTTATCTTATGTTTTAAAATTATAGAATCTTATGACATGATTCATGATTTTGATTCCAGGAATGAAGTATTAATAAATAAGTTGGAAAATTTTGGTTAAGGGAACATGTAGAGTTATGAATGATTAAGAAGCCTGTATATAAGGGATTTGAGAGTTATGTTATATCTATGGATGATGAAATGTTTAAAAGTATTAATGCTCTTTTGATGATGAGATTACTTTGGAAGACGTTTTCTAGTACGTATTTCCCTAACTTTTGTTATATGAAAATGTTATTTGATGAATAATTATCTTTTCTTGTGTGAATATAATTACAATGGTATGGATATCCATTAGGGTTTATATGATCTTTGATTTTGTGGTAATTATGGGTTATTATATTTTGGGTTTCAAAATGAAAGGTATGAGATAAACATTAAGGATAAATTATTTATGGTTATTTTTTATGATTTAATTTCATTTTGGGAATGTTATAAAATTATATAATTTTCGGAGAAGGAAAAACCATAGGAAGGGTGACAACCCATCACATTAGACAAGGATGTGGAAATCAAACTCACAACCTAAGTGAGATAACGATTTATCACCTACCACTAGACTATGAGAAGTCCTCGATTAGTATGTAACTTTATTTTTAGTTAAAAAATTTGATGGAATAAGAATCAGTTGATTTTTGGAACTTATGTTTTATCAAATAGATATCCTTGGTATAGGAAAATGATTTGGGGATTAAGTGATAAATGTTATTTTGGAAGACATTCACTATTTTGGGAACCCTATATGGCTTAGGAAAATAGAATACAATGCAATTTTATTTGAGGAGTAATGGACGAATTTTATTTTGGAAGAATCTATGTTTTTATTATGGACTTATAGTGTTTTGGGTTTTTTATAGAAATGACTAACCTATCTTGGAGAATATGTGATTTTAGACATTACATTTTTGGTATGAGACATTAATAGTGGTTGATGTTATTTGGAGTTAAATGTTAGAACTTATATTGGAAGATTATTTGATTAAATGCCTCTTATATTTGGGATTTAATCTTAGTTATAATTTTTTTGAGGAATTTTAAGGATATTAGTTTATTTAATGATTATGTTGGACTTTGGGTATTGATTTTGAATTTTGGAGATTAAAAGTAGTCATTCTTCTTTTGAAGTTTATTATATTTGGGGAATTATGTTATTTTATCCAATTTTTTTTGTTTTTGTTAATGTTTCAAGAAAAGATGAATAGATAGTTAATCTTTTATGGATTATGTGATTTTATAGAAGTTTATTCTAGTGTTTCAGGCATAAAAAACATTCCTCTTAAATACTCATCATTTGGAGAAAAGACGAGTTTGTGATAGAATTTGATTAAAGTATGAAACTCTACTCTTTAAGTAAGTATATTTCCTTATTTTATTATCACAGGTAGTAAAATAAATCCACAACATGAAGAAAAGGATCTTAAAATAAAAACATTATCTGTTTACTTTTCTACTATGAAATCAAATACATTTTAACCAATCACAAATTTATGGTTTTGTGATTGTTAACGTTCTTCTAATCATGTTTTATATCACCCCCCATCAGAACATGATGGTTAATTTTTCTTCTATATCCATATTTTCCTACAAAAAAATTCTTGTATTTTTTATCTCAGGTGACCATTTTACTTTACTTTATTTATATTAAAGTGGATTTATTATTTATGATTTTTTCGATGTAGGATTTCAATGAATTAATTTTGAAAAGTAAAACCTTAGTTACCAAGACCAAATTTAAAATTGCAAGGAATAAAGTTCCAAAATGGGTAAGGATGTAACATCCTAGGTAATTATAGAATAATAACTTTTCATATTTATTAATATTTATGAATTAGATATTAATTTTACCTTAACTTGAATCTATGTTTGATAGCATACCTGACACACAATAATGGTTTTCTCCAAAATCTTACGGCGTACACAAGACTGAGTTATACTGAAAAATTATATATTATTAATATTATTATTTTAATTTTTAGTTATAACATATACTTTATAATGGATGGAAATAACAATATTAACTAAATTATGAAAATAAGGTTTACAAATTTTTATATAATGATTCTTGTCTTAGAAAATAAAAACCAATTGAATATAAAGGATTTATTTTTATGAAAAACTATTTACGTGTGAGTAAATGTGTTTATAAAATAATAAAATCACTATTTTTGGATTATATTAATGAAATATAAATTAAATATGATTTTTAAAATTCATCTTATATTTTTTCTATACATTATATAAGAACAAATACAATTTTATGGATAAAATGAGTGTTTTTCTAAAAATGCAGTTTTATTTCCTTTTGATGGTGAACCCTTTTTAAATATAATTTTTATCACTTTTATAAGTTATATTTTACAAAATAAACTTATTATTTAGAATAGGGATATCAAAATTAACTTTGGTGTATTTTTTGCAATTTTTCTGATAAAATTTATTTTTTAATAAATTGTGAAAAAAATATTAAATTTTAATTCAAAACTGCCTCTTCATCTAATTTAATTATATTGTTAGATTATAATTTAACATGATTTTAAGGTATAATTGGATGATGTTTTTTTTCATTTAATACAATTTTGCACATTTGAAGTAATTTCACATTTAAATTGGAAATAAACACATGTAAATCTATTAATGGTTTTTACTTTTAAAAAACCAATTTCCTCAATCTATCAATGGGATTAACTTTAAATTAATTTTAGTCACTTTTTTGAATTGAATTTTATAAAATTAGAATATATGGTTGTAATAAGTATGAAATTATTTTTGGTGAATAGTAACATTAGTATTTTATTTACAACGGTTGAAGGAAAATATGGTAATTTAAATTAAAAATAATATTATAATAATATAAAACTATCATAAAACTTGTTTTAATTTTATTGGATGAGTAATGGCCAACCAAGATAATAATTGGGTCAAAATGGTATCCTTTGTAAGCCACATGGGTGTGATTATGAAATTTATAACATTTAATTTAAAGTAAAGGAAAAAATGTCATAATCATGTCTCTTCTTACTAAAACAATTTTAATATAGGGTTATATAAGTGATACGATCAACTATAAAGAGTAACTATAAAGGTAAAATAATTAAATAAATAATGTTAATTTATTTAATTTTTTTTAAATAAATAATTAAATTTAATTATGACACAATGATGATGCAATAATAGATTTATTAATTAAATAATCAAATAAATGATATTATATATATTAAAATAAATATTATTTGACACAACTTATGTCATACATGAATTATATAAGATACTATTACATTTTAGAAGTATTTTATATGGGTTTTCAGAAGTTATATTTCCGTTTCAATTTTATTTAAATTCAATGAAATGAATAGTGTAAAAATTGACATAATTGATATTTTATAAAAATAAAAATTTTTAAATTTATTTAAAAATTCTAAAAATCATTTAAAATTACAAATTGGATATTATAAGGTAAAAACGTTCATTAAATTTTCAATTACTAGAAAATGACCCCATATAAGTAAAATCTATAGCCTCTTAATATTAAAAATGTTGTTACCTTAATTAAATTTAAAAGAAAATAATTAAGGGTAAACCAAAATTATAAGGTTTAAAATAAAATAAATTCATGTATAAAAATTATTAGATAAGAGAATTTATAACTATCCTCATATTTTCCTCTACATATCTCAAGTTATAGTCATTTGGAATAAAAAGTTAATTTATATTAATTTAATATTTTAAGAGTTTCCAAGGGTGCCCCTCCCCTCTCCTATAAAAAGGTACCCAAGATTCTATAATTATCACACTTAAATAACTATTTTGATCAGCCATGATCTAACCAAAAACCATCCTAGAGTCCCTTCTTACTTTATCGGTGCATTATTTTAGGCAAACCACCCTTCTTAGATGCGTTAAGGTGTTCTTCAAGGGTGATCAACCGAAGAGGAGGTATCATTTTTAAGTGTCTCTTTTTTTTATTCTTCCACTTCCTTTAAATATTATTAATTTAAGATGAAATAATAACTCAAGTATCATCAATATAATGATATTTTATTATCTTAATATCATTACCTAAATCTATCTCCAATTTCACCAAATGGGAATTGAACATTTCATTTGTGTGTACGACGAACTACCGCCTCGTGAACTGATATAGTTTATTTTTAATTAATATTGATAAATAATATTTATAATGATGAAATAAATTTTTATATATGTTATTAATGGAATATTTATCATTTTAGAAGAATACTATTTCAATTATGTTCCCACTTTCCATACACAGAAAAATGAAAATGTCGTTTGTGCGTATGTGTGAACTATCACCTGAACAAGGTGATGAAAATAATTTTTATTCACCACATATATTGTATGATATATATAAGTAAATGTAAATTATTATTATTATTATAATAATAATATTATAATAAATCTCTAATGATAAATTAATAATTAATTTATTTCTATAATGATCAATGAAAAATGGAAAACGTTACTCATGCGTACGTACGACCTACCATCTCCATGAATATAACATTGTTCATTTTTCATACCATAAATAAATGGTTTTATTTAATAGTATAATTGATGTATAAAAATTATTATTATGCCAAGAAAATTATTTTTCTGGAGGTGATGGACTTATAAAACATAGACAATTCATACAATAACAAGTTCATTTTCGACTCAAGTACCGAATATCGACATAACTTCCGATATAAACTTAAATGATTATGTAATTTTTATAACATGGTAATAAGTTATATAAAAGGAATTATAAACTTAAAAAGGTTATCAATCATGTAGAAATTAAAATTAGTTTATTATTTCGTAATATAAATATTGTACGTGAAGAGTCATACTCAAGGTATGGGACTTCGTCTCAATCTCCTTTCACTAAGGTGTATTTTGATATTATACACCAAATTCTTCTCTACGGTGTATAATAAACCCCTTTAACTTTTAATTTCATTAAAAGTTTTTAAAAATTAATCTTTTTCTATTAATCATTTTACTAAATGACAAAAGGAATATTTTTTTAACATATATGGTGATAATGAATTTTCTACCACCATGAACATTATTTGATATTTGGATTCCTCTACAAGAAATAGTTTTTTTAATAGAAAAATAAATACCATATTAAATTTTCATGTATTTTGGTATTGAAAATGGTTTTGAGAAGGGATTGATTCTCTCAATATCTTGAAATGATATCTTGGGATTGCAATGTGAAAATGTTATTTTTTTCTTTATTCTTGTTTATGTGTTATGATTATGTTATGGTTCTTTGGAATTGTTTATATACATGGGTGGTTCCATGATAAACCAAGGTAGGATGATCTCGTGATAGCTCTCCAATGCATTATTTAATGAGACAGAGTTAAATGATAATGTTTCTCTGAAGAGATTTAGGGAATATACTGTGATGGGTATTCCAAAAAAAAACATGATGGTTACTCCCTATGTAGCTATGAAATATAAATTGTATGTATGATATGGATGACATAAGTTACCATTATTATTTTGGATTTCTAATAAGTTTTTTATGAATCTTATGATCTCATGAGGTATGCTAAATAGTTTATGTTTTATGGGTGAAATATATGATTTGTGAAAAAAATTTCATGGGTTTAAAATGCTCATGGACTAATGGTTTCATTCATTATTTTATATCCTTTACTAAGCTTTTTATGCTCATCCCATGTTTTTGAAACATTTTCCATATGGTATAAGGATGGGTAATAGGAAGGAATAAATAAAGATGAATGTTATGAATATTTTTATCAAGAAAAAAGAAATCATGTTTTATTTTAAAGAGTTTTATTTTTTTGAAAACATTGATAGTGAGTAGAAGTGTCTACTTTGTAATATTTGAGATTTTATGTAATAGTTATGGCCTAATTATATAAAAATATAAACATGAAAAGATCCTTAATGTGAATTATTGATCTAAATCAAGATTATGTGATGTTTAAGGCTGAGTCCTTATACTTAATGTCAAGTTACTATTTCATTTGTATAGGTTTCTTAACTTATATAAATACCTCTTATTTAATTAATTATTCATTTATAATGTTTATATTATGTTATTAATGTTATTTTTTATTATTTATACTATATAACATAATTATAAGTAGGGAATTTTCATTGATAAAATTTTGGGTCATACATTCTTCACTACTTATGAAATTTCACCCTTGAAATTTCATTTTACATACTATGGATAAAATAGGTGAGGGTACATATCTTTCATTTCTTTCTACGATTCCCATGTTTCATATTCGTACTTATGGTTCCACTATAGTACTGTTACTAGGAGAGTGGTATTTTTGAATAGAACTCCATCTCTATAATCCAGGATCTTCACTGGATACTCCTTATAAGAGAGGCCATTCTCTAATTGTACTACCTCTTAATTCAGTACATGTGAGGGATCTGGTATGTACTTCTTCAAGAGGGAAACAAGGAATACATCATGTACTTGAGACATGGAAGGTGTAAGTTCTAGTAAATAATCCACAACTCACAGAAGTTAAAGGATATTTAAGGGGATGATGTACTTAGGAATTATCTACCATTTCTTCCCAAATCTCATGATCATATTTCATAGAGATATGTGGAGGAATACCATGTATCCAAATTTAAATTCAAGGTCTCATCAAATATTGTATGCATAAATATTTTTTCAACTTTAGGATAAATTGATGTGATTTTGAATGGTTTTCACATTCTCTACCATTTCTTCAACAATTTTAGGTCCTAGCATCTTACACTCACTAACATCATCCCAACATGCCAATGTTCTACATATTTTACCATAAAGGGCTTCTTAAAGAGACATTTGGATGCTTGTGTGGAAACTTTTGTTTTAGGAGAATTCAAACAGTGGATGATGTTGGTCCCATCCTACTTTGATGTCCATAGAATATTCTCTCAACATATCTTCCAGTGTCTGAATAGTCTTCTAGGATTTACCATCAGTTTGAGAATGAGAGGTCATACTAAAGTTCATCTCAGTAATTAGAGCATGTTGGAGACTTTTCCAAAACCTAGAGGTCAATCTCATATCTCTATCATATATAATCGATAATGATACTCAATGAATTCCTTACAAGTTCTTTGATGTGTATATGTGCTAGTAGATCTAGTGAGTAGTCTTCTCAAATTGAGATAAGATGAGTTGTCTTTGTAATACTATACACAACAACCCATATACAATTGTTTCTTATTGATGTATTTGGAATACCAATGACAAAGTACATGGTAATGTTCTCCTATTTCCATGTTGGTATGGGTAGTGGTTGCATCATCCCCTTAGAAATTTGTCTTTAAGACTTAAATTACTGACATAAAAGGAGCTTTGATATATATATATATATATTCAGTGATATCCTTCTTTATATTATCACACCAATAGTTCTCTCAAATATCTCAATACATCCTTGTGATCCCTCGGTGAATAGAGAAGGTTTTGTTATGTGAATCATTTAGAATCTTCTTCTCCATATCTTGACCAGATGGTACACATAGCCATGAACCAAATCTTAAAATTCCCTCCCCATTAATTTTAAGCTCTGAGGATTTCCCCTTTCTCATAAATTGCACCTTCTTCTGGATTTCCACAAAATGTTTTTGAGAATACTTTATTTTATCCATAAGAGATAGTTGAGAAATCATTTGAGAAATGATGGATTATGTTCATTTCTTAATGATTCCCATGTCCATACTTTGAAAATATAATAATATTGTACCATTATCAATTCTCATTATTGATTTAAGATACAAGATCCTTACTAATTAGAGTACCCAATACTTTATTTTCCTTACTAGGATGGTAATGGATTGTGTAGACATAATCCTTGATGAGGTTTGACCATCTTCACTATCACATATTAATCACCTTATATGTTAATATATATTTGAGCCTCTATTGATCATTATATATCTCACACTTCTCCCCATATATATAATATCACCATATTTTCAATGCAAAGATCACAATGGCCAACTCCTGATCATTTGTGGGATAGTTTTTCTAATTAATTTTCAACTAATTTGAGGTGTAAGCTATCACTTAATCATTTTTCATTAGTACACAACCTATTTCCTTATTTGAATCATCATTGTACACCACAAAGAGTTCCCCACTTTTTGGAAGTGTGAGTACTGGTGTAGTGATAAGCTTCTTATTTAACTCTTTGAAGTTTTATTCACATTTACCGGTTTATAAAAACTTAACTCCCTTCTAAGTCAGCATGGTTAGTGGGTTTGAAAATCATGAGAAGTTCTTCACAAATCGTCTATACCACCCTTCTAGACCAAGTAATCTACGAATCTCTATTATAGATATTGGATAGGACCACTCTCCTGCCTTTGTCTTTTAAGGGTCCAAAGATATTTCTTTGCTAGAGATAACATTCCCCAAGAATGATATTTCCTCCATACAAAACTCACTTTTGCTATACTTTTATAATGTTTCTCACTTCACAAAGTCTTTAACAATGTATTCAAATGATCCTCATGCTCCTCATTTCTCTTGAAGTATATTAGAATATCACAAATAGATACTACCACAAAAATTTCAAGGTAATATTTAAAGACTTTGTTTATTAAATCCATGAAAATTGTAGAAGCATTAGTGAGTCCAAAGGACATCACTATGAACTCATATTATCCATACCTCATTTGAAAGGTGGTCTTGGGAATGTCTTACTTCCTCACCTTTAATTTGTGATATCTTGACCAAAGGTCTTCCTTATAGAAATAACTAGCACCACATAGCTAATTGAACAAGTTATCTATACATGGAAGGGGATGATTGTTCTTTATCATAATTTTATTGAGCTCAAGATAATTAATGAAGTGGCACATTGATCCATCCTTATTCTTGAAAAATAGGACCGGTGTACACTATGGTGAAGCACTTGGGTGTATAAAACCCTTGTCCAGGTTCTCTTGTAACTACCTCTTCAGTTACTCTAGCTCAATGGTGGACATTCTATATGGTTTCTTTGATATAGGAAAAGATCAAGGAATTAGTTAAAATTGATAACTCAACCTATCAATCAAGAGAAAGACCAAACACATATTCTGGGAATACATCAGTGAAATCCCTAACAATGGGCATGTCTTCAAGAATTATTCTCTCATTAGTCTCAATCATTTGATCTAGATATTTTTTCTCATAAGGTAATAATATCCACACTTGAGAAAATTATTCTGAAGGAGATTCATCCCCCTTAAAATTGTATAGAATTGGAGGATACTTCAAGATGGGAAGTGTAATCTCCCATTCCTGACAATTTATATTGTCTTTATATGAAGATAGCCAATCCATGCCCAAAATAACATCAAATTCTACCAAAGAGAGTATGAAAAGATTTTTTTGGGAGGTTCAGTCTACACAAAATAATCCAGGAGTAGTTATAAACATTGGATGTAATAATTTCACCATTTTGTTTCTCACATACATATCAACCTCCAAAATTTGAGGTGGTGTTTTAATAGTTATACTAAATTTTCAAGACATGAAAGAATGAGTAGAACCAGAATCAAATTGTACATTTTCTATTATTGAATGAACAATCAGTGTACATGTCAACACATCATTCTTGGCTTCCACTTTAGTAGTAGTGATAGAATATTCCCTTAATTACTACCTTGAAGTTTGTTATTATTGATTTCCTCCAACAACCCTTAGATTAGGGTAATGGTTTTAATAATTCCCATGTTCCTTATAATTGTAACATTGTAATAAATTCTGATTATTAATATAAACCTTCTCTTCTTCATCCACATTAGTGGGATTATTCATATCCATTTGGTAGTTACTACCCAAATTCCCCATTCATCCACATTTGAAGCATTTCTTGGTTCCCTTTATAAAGATCCCAAGATGTTTCTTCCCACAATTTTGACACGTGGGATATTGGGTTTTCTTTCCATCATGGTATTTATTTTTTCATCCACACATATTAAACCCAATTTCCTTTTTTTGTCACTTGGACCACGAGACGAATGAGATTTCCCAATATCCTTTTCATCTTTAAGTTAACAACATAAAATATGTTCATTGATATTAAAGTCTCAAATTTCAAATGATTTTCAAAGAATTGGATTTATTTCGCTAAAGAAGTGACCCACCTTCCTTTCGGTGTTCATGAAAAAGTTGGAGGCATATCATTCCAACCTTGTGAAGTTTTCTTCATAATATTTGATAGAATTGTCTTACTTTTAATTTATTATATGGAATTCCATTTCCATATTTAGACGGAGGGTTCAGGGAAAATATTTATTAAAAAACATCTTCTTGAAAAATACCAACTCTATGGTATCTATTTCCTACTTGCACTTAGTGTTTTTAATAAGTGTCTAGTACAAATCAACTTCCCCATTAAAATGATAGACTACTAGCACAAATTTATCTTCTTCTGATAAATGGATGATAAAGAATATCTTTTGAATGGAGTTAATCCACTGTATCATAAAGAGGGGATCCAAAGATCAACTGAACATGAGAGGCCTTTTATAGATGAAGTATTTTATGGAAACTTGATCTCTCTTAGGAGACAGAGGTACTTCCACACAATTCAAGTTATTATTCATAACTTCAGATAGTTGAGAAAGTACTTTCATGATGTTTTAAGAATCCATTCCCATAATATTTGGAATATCAATAGGGACATCATCACATTTCTAATCACATTTATTGTTGGCAAAAGTTCTTCTAGTCCTAGCCGTTAACTAAGAAAAAGAAAGTACAATTAGGGGGCTTGAATACTTAACTAATTAAAATAATAAAAGAAAACATTGAACATAAAAGGATAAATTTTGTAAAGGAAAAGTATATCATAATTTGTGATTCCCTAGGTTTTTATCTAGGTTATCCATGATATATTTCCTAAAATATATTCTTATTGTAGTTTTTTTATCCCTTAATAATGGTTCGTAATGAGCTTATGAATTTACCAAAGCATATCCTCCGGGAGTGTCAAACTAGGTTCGCGGTAAGACTCATTTTTGTATACCAGGTTATAATAATTCAGGCCCCAAACACCTTTTCAGAGTTTTTAATCCTAGGTATATCTATTCCATAACCACATAAACTTGTATTATCTAGAAACATATGTATTTTCTTTATGAACAAATTACTCTATACTAACCAAAATTTAGGGATGTTTTCTCAAACTTAGTCTTATACCTAGGGTTATTACTAAAGTTCTCTATTCCTAGTTTCCAAAAATTACTTGAACTTCCTATGATACCAACTATAGCGACTTACACATATCAATATATGATTTTAAGCCTACTTAAACATAAAATTTCAATCCAATGATCATAACATCTAGTGTCTTAGAGATTAGTTTTATAATTAAACGTCATGATTTTAAAATAAGAAAATATTTTATTTAATATTTATAATAAGATAATAACTTCCATTGATACCTTAGATATATATAGGATAACTTAGGGAAAAAACATGAACAAAGGTAAGATATAAAAAGTATAGTATGAAAATTAAAATTAAAATAAAGCTTAGCACAGGGGTTATAAGGCATGACATAATGATATAAAAAGGCAAAGAACATGATAAAACATATGGAATCATAACATATAAAACATGGGATCATATAATCATGGAATCCTGGTAATGTGTTAGAAACATAAAACATTACTTTAGTATGATTCAAGGCTCATTTCACATGGAGGAGCATGCGTCAAGGCTAACCATCAAGACCGTTGTACATATAGCACAAGTCAAGGGTAACTACCAAGACCATTGCACATGACGTCTCATGAGACTAAACATTACCTAATGCATTAGAGCACTATCTAGTCACACCCATCATAACATGTTCATTAATATGCGTGATACTTGAATAATCATACACAAGGAATCAAACATAAACATAAGGGTTACCCATGGTAAGAATAGGGTATCATAATCATGTCAGAAGGCATAACATAAGGGGATATCATAATTATGTACATGAAATAAGGGATTTAAACCATACATGGACATTAATAATGTAAAATAGGCATATATCATGATAATTTATGACAAAATGAAGTGAATACTTCTAAAAATTGTGTTTAAGACACTTTATAAAAACATTTAGTATTGTTTAAGAAAAATATTAAAGATTATTTAAAATGGAAAAGGAATAATTGTTTGTATAAAACCAAAAATGAAACAAGATATATTTTCCTGATAAAATTATTGATTTTATAAAAATAATAGTGGCTTAAAATAGATTATGGAGTGCACATGATAATTGGTATGATATCAGAAAGTTTCCTGGAATGAGGTTTGCTTTTCAGGAATATTTGAGAAAGGAACTATATTAAAACATGTATTACCCCATAAAAAAAGTATGATATGATCTGGATACATGATTTTGAAACATATAAATAAAATTTATAAGAAGTTCATAAAAATAAATAAGAGTTAAATTGGGAAAATAGAGATAAAACATAACCCAAAGGAAATACGGAGGCTCGAAAAGGACTCCGGACCTTATATCAAAAATTGTTCTTCACTTGATCTTAATGTACCGAATAATAAAATTAGTTTCATTAATTTATAATTCTAAGAAAATTTCTACATTTTATTTATTTATTATAATTTTATTATGTTTATTTATGACCTTTTTGATGAGTTATAGTTCTTAATCTCATCATTTGAGAGTGTTTGTTTTCATAGTTTTCATGATCAGTTCGCTTGTACATGAGTATGGAAGTTCATGTAGAGTGGGTATAATTATCCAAAATTTAAATTATATATTATTAAAGAAAAACTGAAAGTTTAATAGGTCTTAAATTTTATTTTGTTTCCTTATACTATGATGAATCATTATATAACATGTTAACAATATTTGTTTAGATTAATTTTAGCAGGTTTTCAACCACAATGAACTCGTTTTGTTTTATCATTTAGTATTATGTATATATGTTAGTTAAAAAACATAAAAAGAGTTAAAATGTAAATTTTTAAATATTATTCAAGAATTATAATGGTTTTAAGACCATATTATAAGGATATAAAGGAAAATGAAACCTTGTCATCCTTGAAGGTGATAAATCAACACTTCAAAGACGACAATTTATTTTTTAGAATAAAAGGGAGGGGAGAATGGGTTTGATGATGGATTATTAAATTAACATAATAATATTTATTTACATGTAAGGTAATATATGTTTCATTCCATTTAGATGAGCGTAGGTGAGGATATATTAAGAAAACAAAAAACATGAAATGTAATTAAAAGAAAAGAAAGAGGAATTTTCCTCTTGAATTTATCCTCCTTGAGAACCTCGTTAGGGAAAAGGTTTTTGTATTTTGATGAGAAAAAGATCTCTTGGACATGGGGGATAGGTTTTTGAAGAGCATTGGGTAGAATTTAGGCATGTCTCAAAGATTGGTCGATCTGAGGGGTGGTATTTATAATGGAGGAGAGAGGTGTTTTCTCATTATTTTATTCATTAGTTTATTATTTTACCTCAAGACTATGAATATTTTGAGAATTATCACTAAATATATTAAAATAATTAAGGATTATTTGAGATTATGGTGGTCACATTTGTGATGAATCAATGAATAGTGTATTTAACTTATAATGTACATATACCGTAATTTACTATTTACCAAAATTCAAGTATTTCATAAAAATACATAAAATTCACCCAAACCATTTTTCGACGAGTAAAATTAAATAAATGAACTCCATTTTCTGATTTTTTACTAAACATGATAAATTTAATTTATAACTAAAATCATCATTTACTTGAAAAATATAGATTTCAATATTATAACTAATTTTATAACACATTGAAAAGTTAAATAAGGTCTCATAAAATTATCTTAAAATCATAAGAAAACAAATTATTAATCTATGAATAAATTTTTTGAAAATAAAT
Source organism: Viscum album (assembly GCA_963277665.1). Classification (NCBI taxonomy): domain Eukaryota; kingdom Viridiplantae; phylum Streptophyta; class Magnoliopsida; order Santalales; family Viscaceae; genus Viscum; species Viscum album. The sequence goes on from OY728146.1 coordinate 534,482,225, forward strand.
TTTCTTTTAAAATTTTAAATTAATCATAAAATTGTAATTAAATATTTTTGACTTATAAAAACACCAACACCAAATTAATAATTTTTAAGAAATGTAATTACTTAGACTATGATATAATTATATAATACTTTCATTTATAAGATGCCTAAATTTTATTTATACTTTCATAGGTAATGTGACTATTAATTTGGATAGTTTATTATTCATAATGGTCATATTACTATTCCTACGGTCAAGTTACCATTTCATCAGTATAAGTTTATTAAATTATATAAATACATCTTATTTCATTCATTCTTCATTTATAATGTTTGTATTATGTTATTAATGTGATTTTATGTGATTTATAGTATATAACATAATTATGAGAAGATAATTTTCATTGATAAAATTTTGGGTTATTACAATTCTCACCCATCTTGAGATCTTCATACGTTAATCTCTATATTTGTAACTTTTCCTTCTTCACTTTTTGTATTTCCTTCATAAATGTCCTTCAGTTTATCCTAGATACATTTGGTAGTGGAAACACCCTTCAGTATTAAAAACTCACTTTTATAAAGTTATGAGGTTAAATCATTCTTACCTCTTCCATTATTCTAATGATACTTCTTATCAATAGATGTAAGAAGAAATTTTTTACCAGTAAGGGAAAACCCATCTTTTGTAGCTTCAAGAACATCATACCCAAGAGACATAAGATAAGGAAACATTATATCCTTCTAAATATTATAATTATTACCATTGAAGACCAGAATCCCCTTACTATCCAAATAATTCAGATTCTCCATTACAAATTCTCTTCAAAAACTTCAGTAAAAAAGTAAACAAAGAGAACCCTCACTCTGATACCTGTTGAAATTTATCTTCTCGGATCAATTAATCACTAAAAGGGGAGGGGTGAATCAATGATATCATTTTCTTTTAAGTTTTATTTCTTTTTAAAAAACCTTAACATATTTTTAAGGAATTATCACTTTAATAAAAACAAAAAAATCACACATCTATGGGAATAAAAGTATTTACATTGTTCACTACTCAACAAGAGTAGCAACATCCTTGCTATGGTATAGAAATAATCAATTACCACAAAATACACTAGAAAATAATCCTTTTGTATGGATAAAAATAAGTAGGATATATCTTTATACTTTTGTATCACTATGATAAATACATCATTGCATGTGATTTAAGTAGCATGAAATGATGTAATAAAACTTTGTGCAAAAAGTTAAGAAAATATCACTATTTTTTTCTAACATGTTACTACGAAACCTTGTAAAATTTCAAAAATATAATATTCAAAATAATTCTTCACTTTCATACCCAATAGTAGGTAATAAATTATATATAATTTTTGAACATACTCAGTCCAATAACCCAGTTTGATTCATTAGTATGATTTCTCGATCTGAAAATATAAGTCTGGCAGAATACAATAAAAAAAATTATGAAATTATTCCATCTCATTCTAGAAATCTCAGTTCAGTTTCCCAGTCCGATGACCCATTCTGGTATGATATTAATTGGATAAAATCTTCTCCCTTCTTTTTATGTCTGGGAAACTTCCTCAGGAATGCTATATCCTGAAACCTCTTCTCTTTACAAACTTTCAAAACTTCTCTCTTTATTTTCATGTGATCAATTTTGTGATCTGTCTGAAAGTAAAAAGTAATATACTCCTTTAATAGGTGTGCCAAAAGTAGTTTAGGAGGGAATATGAGAACTTTCATGCTTAACCAAATTTCATGAAACTTAAAATTTCTCCTCCATCGAGGATACATCTTTGACTTCTTCTGCACTTTACTATTTTTTATTCTTCTTAAACCTTATCCAACATTTTCAAAACATTAGTTGGATTCAAGATTTCTAACCATTTTTCTGTTCAATTCCAATTTTAATTCTGATTTATTCATTATGATGACGAAATATGTGTAACATATGATTCTTCATTACCTTACTCCATGAAAATTAAACATATGAAACACAAATGAATTCTCATTACGATGTTTGGCACCAACTGAATGACAATAAAATCATTTTGATTATTCAAACCAACTGATGTAAATAAAACTTTGAAACCTTTTATCCAATTTTTTTTTTCCAAATCTGTTATACATTAGTTACCTTTCTTTCAATATAAACATAATTTCAACTTATAAAGATATCATAACTCCTTGGTAGCACGTTAAAAACTACTTCAAAAAACTCTCCTTTACTTTTTTTTCTCAAACCAATGATCCTATGTTTGATAAAGTCCAATGTTTGATTAATTTTATTAGTTTCATCCTATGTCTGATGAATTATTCTATGTTTCATTACGATGGATCAGTGTCATGTCCTGTCTGATAGTCAAAACCACATTTTATATGGTAAATCTTTACACATTTGATAAAAAACAATAGTTCTTTATATCATAATTCAATTTTCAAGGAAACATGACTTCTCTTCCTCTTTAACTAATTGAAAGCACATCATAGTTCTTTAATTATTTACCCACTTGAAACAAATAATTAAACCTGATGAAAATAGTTGACTACATTGTTGATGTAACACCTTGAAATTTTTTGAATTATTATTTTTTGAATTAATTTAATCTTTTTGATATTTTTCATTTCATAAAACACTAAAAATACTTTATTTTATATGTTTGGATTAAGTTATATAAAAACCAAGTTAATCATGCACTACATGAAATATAAATGTTATCTTTCTATACACATAACACCGAGGATAGCTTGTGTTACATGCAACAATGTCCTTCCTTGATGTCTTGTGTAACACAGAAGACCGAATAATGATAAAGATATATTATTAAAATATTTTTTAAAATAAGCTAGAAATTAAATTATTAGTTATGAAAATGTTCAACTAAATTATAAAAATCTATGGATTATACAAATATAAAACAAATTCATTGTTTACAAATTAATTATAAATGAATATGAAAACCAATTGAATACAAAGAAAAATATTATTATTTTTATGGCCACAAATATGTTTTACCCTAATAAATTAAATTAATTACAATTAGTGAGTGATATTAATGTGAAAAATATACTATATATTCAATTTTTTTATTCATCCAATATATTTTATAAGCTTAAGATAAAATCAAACCCAATTTTATGTATAAAATACTATAATTTTATTAAGGCATTTTTAATGCCTTTTAATGGAGAACCAAATTTAAATAAAGTTTTTGGAACTTTTATGGGTTATATATTTAAAAATAAACTTCATATTTGAAATAAAAACATGAAAAATAGGTTAGGGTAATTTGTTTTCTATTTTTTTGTGAAGTTTAATTTTTAATAAATAGTGAAAAATACTAAAATTTAATTAAAAAATTCTTTTTCATGTAAATTATTTTTAAGGTTAAATTATATTTTAAATTTGGTTTAAAGTTTAATTAGATACTATTTTTATAAATTAATCCAATTTAGTTCATTGGACTCAATTTTACTTTGAAATTGAATATAAAAAATAGCAAATTTTCTTGAGGTTTTTTACTTTAAAAAACATGCTTTGTCGTCCCATATGGGGGATTAAATTTAATTTAATTTATTCCACTTGTGTGATTGGAATTTGGAAAAATTGATTCAAAATTTATAATTATCATAATTTATAATGTCTAATAAGGTCAACTTATTTTTTGATAAAAAATATTAGGGAAAGCAATTAAAATTAATTACACCAATTAAGGAGAAATTAAGCTTAACAAGGGACTAAACCATAAAATTAAGGGCCTAAATGACCTATACAATTTTACAACAACAATTTTATGGATATATTTCGTCTTCAAACTTTCCATTATTTATTTTTTTGATTTTTTATGAATTTTTTAGGTAAAAACATTGGTACACCTAACTTGTTTTAAAAAATGCCATTTGTGTCCCCTCCCTTCCCTATAAATGACCACCACCTCTCCCTCCTATTAACACCACTCAAAACTCTTAGGTTTGGCCAATATATTTCAAATACACTTCTAAAAATCCCTCTCTTACTCCTTTTATCCTCTCTTTAGGAAGAAATAAATCCAAGGAATCCCTTTGGTGAAAACCAATAAAAGTTACCCAAAGAAGAGGTAATATCCCTCCTCAAGCTCCTTTCATTTATTTTCCATTATCCACTCCATAAAATATTATTATTACATGATTTTATTAAAAAAATTTATACCCAATATATGAGTATTTCTTGATGCTAAGTGTTCTACCAACACCTACACATACTTTCATTTAATGGGTAACAAACATGTTGTTTACGTGTATGGTGAACTACCTCCTCACAAAACGATGATTGTTCATTTTTATTTTACTACTTATAATGGTGTAAATTATGATGTAAAATCTATCTATATATGACATATATGGTATTTATAATGCCTTTATTCTCATGTAATTTTTATTTAGAACATACCTTTATTCTTTCCATCCTATGTAAATATGATAATTTTGTTTGAGGAAGTGTGGACTACCACCCCCTCAAAGAAATGTGATTCATTCAAAAACTACATGGAATGTATTAAGGATGTTTTTAGTGAAATTATATGATATATATGAAATAATAATTCTTCTTTAATTTTATTATATACACATTTTTTATGACACTTTGGCTGGGGCGCGCGCATCCCTCTGTGAAAGACGCGATGTTTGTTGCCCTGCATTCCCACATTCCAAAGGTGGGAAACTTCCATCTCTTATTTAAGGAAGTTTGATCATTGATTGAAATGGGATGATGTGATATTGGTAAGTCCTTCCATGGATTCCTTCTCAGAACTCATTACCTAGTCCATGCCTCCCTTATAGACTTAAGGCGTTGTTTGTGAAACTCTTCCTGGTGCCATATATTCATGGATGCTGGTTAATTACACTAATTTTGTTATGAAATTCCAAGGGGTCTGGTTAGGGCAATAACCTTTGGTTGTGAGAGTAGTCATGTTGGACATCACTAGAATGTATGGATGCTGGAACATTGGCACGTCTAGGTTTCTTCCCCTTATTATAAGGCTTCTCGAGAGAACGGATGCCCGAGGCATCCCACGTCAAGTGTAGGGAATTGTATGCCACATGCATGTCTCTGAGGTTTTCCTAAGATTCCCCTGTTTAACAAAGGGTATGCCATGAGTTTACATCTTGGGGAGATGGATTTAACTGATCATAACACTGACGGGAGTGGATATGATGGGTGTAACCCCAAGAGGGAACACTGATGCTGGGACTAATGTGTTGTTAGTTTCACAGTTGTTTCTAAGAGACATAAAGAGGTGAATTAGAATGATCTCATTGGGATGTGGAGGCCTGGGTAAGAATCCGGATATATGATGGAGATTTGAATAAAGTGGCGGGGGAATGAGATGGAACCATCATGAAGGTGACACTAGTATTGGGCTTGAGCCTCGAAGAGACTTCCTACATATCCATGTGATAGGGAATCAAAGTCCACGTAGTTCAATGGGGTTATGGGACACCTAAGGAGGAAAACTGTATGGATGAGACCTAAAGGAAGTAGAACCTCTGGGTTTGGGCATGACCTTCTTGAAATAAGTATGCTCGAGGGAAAAACAAGGATGAGACATGGGTGATGGGCTTGAACCTTAGGGAGAATTCCTATGTATCCCTATGGAAGGGAATAAAAGTCCACGTAGTTCAGGACAAGGGTATAGAATCGGGGTGCACGAAGAGGATATCGACCCAATGATATATTATGGCTTACGGGTGGTTAGTAGCCCAGGTTGGTCTGACGCCGCTGGGACAGACCAGAGATGCGGGTCCCAATAAAAGGGACGACAACGACCTACCATTGGTTTGGGTTTGATAATGGATTATCATTATATGGGGATCATAATGGATTTCCACTGAATAATGGATAGTTTAGTGTCATGCATGACAAAATGGATGTACATTTTAACATCATGCAGGATAGGGGTGGACCGACGTGGAGTGTTCGGGAGCAATGGGTGTTGGGCTTGAACCACAGAGAGGAATCCTACATACCTTGCCTTGGAAAGGATCAAATTCCATGTGGTTCGAAATGGTGTGGTGAACTGACATGAAGTGTTTAGGACCGATAGGTGTTGGTCTTGAACCTCAGGGAGGCATCCTACCAACCTTGCCTTGGCAAGGATCAAAGTCCACATAGTTCGGGATGGTGTGGTGAATCGATGTGAAGGGGGTCGGGACCAATGGTTGTTGGGATCAAACCTCAGGGAGGCATCCCACACACCCTTCCTTGGCAAGGATCAAAGTACACATAGTTCATGATGGTGTGTTGAACCGACATGAAGTGGTTCAGACCAATATGTGTTGGGATTGAACCTTAGGGAGGCTTCCTAAGTACCTATCCTTGGCAAGGATCAAAGTTCACATAGTACGAGATGGTGTGGTGAACTGACATGAAGTTTTTGAGACTGATAGGTGTTGGGATTGAACCTTAGGGAGGCATCCTACATACCTTGCCTTGGCAATAATCAAAGTCAACATAGTTCAATATTATGTTCGTGAGATAACGTGAAAGGGGTCAAGACCAATGGTTGTTGGGATTGAACCTCAAGGAGGCATCCTACGTACCTTACCTTGTCAAGGATAAAAGTACATGTAGTTCAGGATAGTGTGGTGAACCAACATGAAGTGGTTGAGACTAATAGGTGTTGGGATTGAACCTCGGGGAAGCTTCCTATGTACCTTTCCATGGCAAGGATCAAAGTCCACATAGTTCGGGATGGTGTGGTGAACTGACGTGAAGTGGTCGGAACCGATAAGTGTTGGGGTTGAACCTTAGGTAGGCATCCTACATACCTTGACTTGTCAAGGATCAGAGTCCATGTAGTTTGGGATGGTGTGGAGTTTACATGCTAAGGCGGCCCAAAGAATATGTCATGGTCGATGCTTACTCTAATCCCACACGAGTCATGCTCAATGTGGGAAACAAGAGGGAACTAAGAATTGACGATCATGTTGCAAAAGGTGCTTTTGTGGGAAGTGGAGTGGGGATTACACGTGGTTAGTGTCCCAAAAAGAAAATAGGGTCTTACACATGGTTCACAGCCCAGGTAGAGGGAATAGGGTCCTACACGTGGTTCATAGCCCAGGGAGATGGAGATTGGGACTTACTCCAGGGTGGAGGCCCGAGTGGCGACAAAGCCCAACGGGAGAGGGATTTGGCATGGAAGAGAGGTGGGTTCTAGTGCTCATCCCCCCTCTTGTCTTTGTTCAAGAAGAAGATAGGAGGATCAGGGATGTTGCCTCCTGCAAGAAATGCTAGGGGCTTACACTAAGGTGGTTTCCCTTTCCCCATAGATAGAAGTTGCTCCAGAAAAGAGGATCTCATTCCACGTGAGGAAGATTTAACTCCCATGGAGACTAGTGGGTGTAGATAATGTACGATACCGGGCACCCCATGTGAAATTCATAGGGTGAGGCTACAGTTTAACATCATGTGCTGCGGACGATGGTGCTTGGCAATTTAACGTCCTGCAGCTCAAATGAGGTGGGTTTACTACACACCCTTAGGACTTACATAACTGATATCCACCCACCCTCGGGGAATGGAAGACATCAGTAACTCCATGGAGAGGGGGTGTGGTGGATTTATCCAATTAGGGGTCTATGTTAGCATGGCTATGCGAAGAAGCAATAGCCATTAGTATTCTTATGCGAAGAAGCATGAGGAGAAGCAACGCAATGGGCAACACCACCCAAGGGACTTTGAAATCACTTCATGAAAACCTGGAGGGTTACACCGGAAGAGGGTGTGTGACACAGGTGAATTGCGCATAAGAGGGGCTCGGACATGGTTCCTTAAGGTAGGTAAGGAACATGGAGCACACAAGGAGAGTTGCGCGCAAGATGAGAGGTTTCACGCAAGATGGAAGGGTTGCGTACAAATAGGAATAGTGCGCGCAAAATGAGAGGCTGCGCATAGGATGGAATAGTTGTGCACAAAAGATGTCCGATGTAGGGGAAACTTGCATGAAATAGGGTTATTTTTTGTGAAAATGGCTTGGGGTAAAAGGAAATGGATAGGGATCATGCCCAAGAGGGCCCACCCAAAGGAGGACCCTTGGGGACCTGTCACACAAGATCAAATACCTTGAGGCCATAGAATTTTTTTCATGGTCGCGGAAGAGATGTATTTAACATACCATAGCATCGATTTGTCTTCTATGAACATCCCCAAAGGGTGGAGGGTATGCTAAGTTTTATAGTTGATGTTTTCAGAGGTGGCACATAAGGGGCACTGCACGCAAATGACCATTGGACATCACATTGGCCGCGCAAGGGTTTTCACTCTAGAGGAATGTTTGCGCACCCCATGACCTTTTGTGTGCCGATGCATTTGGCGGTTTTTGGGGGATCGTTGTGGAAGCCTTCCTTTGACGTCGCATTGGGCATGAAAGATTATCATTCCACCGGGTACCTTTGTGCTCAGGTCTGAACTGATTCTCAAGCACGTTGGCGTGCAAATGCCCCTTTGACATCGCATTGGGTGCACATGAGTTTGTACGCCGAGAGGAGTGTTTCGTGAAACACCATGCTCTTGTGTACTAGATCCTTTGGAAGTTTCAGAGGGGTGGCCGTGAAATCCCACCTTTGATGTCACATTGGGTGTGTAAGGTTTGGCTCGGTGAAGGGACTTTTGCGTGCATCCCTTGAATCATGCACATACCTGCCTCCCGAGTTACAGAATATTCTATTTCTCTTAAAAATACATTTGATTCTCTTTATCACCCCGATTCTATCCCTATCCAAAATTCAACTTCAAAAAATGACCCCCCAATCGGAGCTGAAGGGGGTACCCGACGGTCAGATTCTGAGGGTCATGCCGAAAAGTGGGGAAGTGCTCGTTCGGTGTGCGCAAGAATGTGATTTGGGCACGCTAACTGCTTTCATGCACACCGAATGTGTGTTCATTCCTATAAATAGGCTGAGGGCCCCCACATAGGCCCCTACTTTGACTTTTTCCCCATGACAGGCGCTTTTCTCTCGTGCACAAAAACGATTTCGGTCCGCGCATAAGTTTCCGCGGCCGACTCTGGGTTTTGCGCGTTGTACGACCTTTTTCACACTGATCCACACTCTTGTGCACCGTAGAATATTTTTCATGAAAAATCTTCATTCTTTCATGCCCACCCCTTATGATTTTAAAAATGGCCTCCCATTAAACTGATGCTGAGAGGGAGGCCACTACAGCTGCAAGGAGGACTTAGATGATCACAAACCCTCAAATTCATCATGTGAGGAGGGTTTTTTCTGATAACCAGATGCTTTTTGGCATACTTATGCAAGCTCAAAAAGATTATGTCTTGAGCGATAGCCTACCATTATATAACTTTAGCCTTCTGGAGGAGGTGTTGATGCCCGGTTTTGAGACGGATACTCCGCGTTCATGGGTGACGTCTGAGGATAGTCTCCCGTAGTTCCATATTACAAACAACGACCACCCTGCTAGGGAAACACAGAACACATCCATCTATGTCCTAAATCTGTAGACCAAGACGGCTATGGGAAGCGATCCGGTTTTTGAGGAATCTACCACTCTTTATGAACGTACTTTCAAAAGCTGTATTACTGACTATACAAATGGTTGGTAGGAATGGGATTTCAGATCTGTGGGCAACTTCACCAATGAATAGGCGTGGACTTACTGGGTACACTAGACATGCAGGGAATTTGGGCTGGAGCTGCGGTTTATCATACTTTTTGAAGTTGTCTGGACGTCCAAATTCCGCTTCTACCAACATAAGTATCTGGTAGCGGAGTTATTCAGTCATTGGTCCCCTGATACCAACACCTTCCACCTAAACCATCGGAAGGTGGGCATCAGTCTGCGGGATGTCTAGTGCATTAGTGGAATCTTCTTGGAGGGGTACCAGTACGATGAGTTCCTCCCAATGGGGAATGTCTAGGGGGATAGGACACGCACCCCAATCCTGTCATGGAACCTACTGAAGCTGGCTAAAGAGGAGATAAAAATAAAATATATCCTAAAGGACATATCCTATTCAGGGCGATTTATTATTTTCTTGATGCAGGACACATCTATAAAAATTCTCGGTCGAGGGAAGCAATGCCAAAACACATCTCAGAGGGGAAAAGTACGATCATACTGGAGGGTTCTAGAGGCAGGAGAGTACCGATCATGGGGCATTAGAATAAATGAAATTCGGGACCCAAATGTGAGATATTTCGGGTTTCTTTCCACATTATTGAGCGGATGGTTGTTTCCAGTGAGGAACACAAGGATGGGGGTCTTCCCAGGGATGCTAGTGATGGACGAGATTTTGGTGGCGAAGAACAAGGTTAATCTGGGTGGTGCTAGTGTTGGCTAGGCTATATAGTATTTTGGGGCATATGTCGAGGGGATGTATGCCCATGAGGATATGTATACCATTCTAGATTATTCATGGCTGGGTTGCAACCCACTGTGGTGGGTATGAATTATTGAATTCCATTTTCCCCTAGTAACGATATGCATCTATCCCTCTTGAACATTTCCAGAATATGCCCACTAATGCTTAGAGAAGAGGGGATCAAGCTTAAGATCAACAACCACACCCACTTTGACTTCCACCCATTCTGAACCCATGTAGGTTAAATGGTAGATGATGGTCGGGGTCCATTAGAGTAGAGGGAGTACCTACAAAGCATCTGGGGTAGTGTACTAGTATCCTGAATTGATGGTAAAATCTTTTCCAAATCGTACGTACTAACTAAGTTCTCCAGGCAGTTTGGGTACATGCAAAGGATGTTAAATAAATTATATACAGAGGTTCTTGAGGAAGTAAATCCTTGTATTCTCTGCCAACTGTGTCTTATGTTCATGACAACAGGCTTGGGAAAAATCATCACTCTTCCCCCCACTGACGTCAGTGCAGGCCTATCAACAGAGTATGCCAAACACTGGACAAAAACATATTCGAAGGAGATTCTTTGGAAACGCATCTAGAAAATAAAGTTGGCTAGTGCCGAGCCCAAAGAACAGAGAGGTAGATGAGGTTTCACAGGAGAGGTGAGGTAGAGAATGGGATGGGTGGCTAGAATGGAATACGCCTATAATTCATCGACATGAACATCACAAGTCGAGAATGTGCCTCCACCTTCTGGGGAAGGGTGGTCCTGTGTGTAGCCTCGTGGGACAGCTAGGGAACTTCCAGGAAAGAAACCATGGTTTCTCCTGAAGTCGACTATGAATCCTATCTTCCCCTCTACATGGTATGATTGGATAACACTGCGACAATATATTTCCAAAGAAGAATTATGACAGAGGTTGGTATGCACAGGGATCGATTTTATAGACATAGGGTGCATCTAGATAACAGATAGGGTAAACTTTCAGCACCATCATGCATACATGAATGCTATTGATATGTACGCGTGCCAGCGAGGGTGGTATGAAGAACCTCATATCTTGGTGAAAGTTATTCTTGGATAGGAACATGACCTAGAAGAGCTTCCATCTGAGGATGAAATTATAGAGAAAGAAGAAGAAGAATAGGAAGGAGAGGGAGAATAGGAAGGAGAGGAAGGAGGTGGAGATAAAGAGGAGTAGGAGGAGGAGGACCAAGTTGAAGGTCTTGGTGGTGAGGGACACTCAGATGCTCCTGCTCACCAACAAAGCTCTTGAGTGAATGGAAAAATTGTAGGCTCTAACACAGAACTGACTGAGTAGCTCGAGGTGAGTCTTACTCTCATATCCATTGGATTTTATATCCTCACAACCCCCAATTTTTCAATCAAACTTTTTCATGTTTAGGAATAAATGGGAGACAATGACCAGAAATCCTTCCCCTTAGGGGATGAAGACGCGCCTACAGGCGTAATGGAACATTCTCAGGGACCTTTCCTTAGAACCAAAAAGGTGGGGAACCGGTTATGGTAGGAACATGCGGTGATGAGCCCGAAGGAAGAGATGAAATGGAAAACTTTGAGTTTCCCTCCACCCCCAAGGTCTGGGAGGAGACGATACTGGTGATTGAGTTAACAAGTGCCGAAGGATCACCTAGGGTGGAAATTCCCGCTATAACAGAGGCGTTGGACACTTCCGCACTTGGCCCCCATAATCCTTTATCTTCACTGGATCTATTATTTGTTGGGAAATTCGGTTAACCAAGACATTGATCCCCAATGTAGTGATTTCAAGGTTGGTGGCTCGACAGACCATCGGTTCTGGAACATTAGCAGGAGCCCGGCCTGTGACCACATCAACTCTTGCAAAAGCAACCATTCTAGGTGGCCTCGACCCAGTACTTGATTAGACAGAGGTTGTGATAATTGGAAGAAATTCTTCTGAGGTGGAGTTCTATCCCGACAAGGGTGAACTTTCTGAAAAATAAGGATTTCACAATGAAGACCCTGCCATTGAACACCTCGCTAATTTCCCTAAATACAGGCCTACCAACCCCGATGAAATAGAAAATTTTGACTCAGAAGATTTTGAGGAGTGTCATATGACATGGCACAAGGCATAGAAGTGCATCAAACACTTTCTAATCCTACCAAGGGCATAATGGATAAGCCGCATGGGGTCTCTCCGTACTTGGATACAATTTCTCTGCACTAGAGGGGTAGATTCCCTCCATCTTCATGTAATGATCCGTGATTACATGACAAAGAAGATACAGGAGAGTATCCGACGTTCAGATGTTTCCCAGTGCCAAAAAGTGTCAAAGAATACTCTGGAATTCTTGGAGGCATACCAGGAGGTCCAACACCATGAAGAATAAGTGAAATAAAGGGATTCATTCATTGCAAACCACTCTGATCTCATCGAGTAATTGAGGGCCCAACTGGCGGATTCTCAGGAGCAGATAGTACTGGCGAATCGACAAATGATTGAGCTCCAAACTAAACAATCATGGGAATATTCTAGGGATAATGAGTTACACTCTTCTATTTCTATTGAAGAGAAGGATCTCTAGGGGTGAGAAGCGATGCTGGAGGCCACAAGTCGAAAGGTGGAAACACTGGAACAATCCATCCAAAATGTTGATCCTTAAGGGCCCTGTTTTGGCCGAACCCATAAACTTATTTTTATTTACTACTGCTTGTTCTGAACTTCATGTATGAACAGATTATTCACTTGTTTGTTTAGTTTAATACATTCCAACCATAATTGCAAAATAATTAGCAATCCATCCCTAAGATCAAGTGGGTCGTGCCCGATGTGAGGAAAAAAGGATGGTCGCATCGTCACTTCATTTGACTGTGGGAATTCCAACCAAATTTTGGGCATCCAAGGTATACATGACTCATCCAGGATCCCCAGAAGAAAGGGGGAGGCCTAACAAGAGAATGAATCTCTCAAAACAGCTTAATTTCCATCCTTCCAACATGCTCTAGTGCACGAGCGGGGTAATGCTAGGGGCGTTAGAATAAATCTAAACAGAGGGGAATGGGAGGTGTGAATTATGATACCCAAGATTTGGAACACTGTGGGGGTGGCATGAAAATGAAGGATAACTGTTGACCATGTTCAAAACATAGTAACCATATTTTATTTGCCTAAAATGGAGATAACAAATAATGGCTGACTGTTTCCCATGTTCAAAACATGGGGCCTGACTCAAAATGTAATCCATTAGTCTTCCCGAATGTTGTCCCAGAACCGTAAGTGAGCTTTAGGCCGAGAATGCATATTGTTTAGGGGGTTACTTTAGACGTGAAATAAGGATAGGTTCCAAATAAAGGTTATGAAAAGCATGGAGGTGGAGTGACTGGTTTTTCGAATAGATTCCAACACTCCTGAAATTACGCCACTATGGTTGAAACACATTAGGTGGGTGCATCAGTCTGATCAGGGATCAAGCTTAATTTCGAACAGGACCTCTCTGGTAAGGACCTGGAATGATCTATAGTTTTACGTCACACCAATAAAAATGATAGAAACGTAGTTTAAACCGTTATATGGTGAGGATGGTGCGCATATTTTAAAGGTCATACTTATTGGACCAAGATCAGGGATGAGGGGCCAGAAGGGTTAATGATTCTAGGGCAAGGCCCAAGGCCAATTTCTTGGGTGTCGCTATATATCCCATGAAAATGAGAATCAATCCAAATGTAGTTCTTATGAAAGGAGTGGAGGGAGGCCAACACTGATAGGGAAAATATTCTCTAGAGAAGAAGCTGGCACATCTCATAGTTAGAATGGGGCATCTTGAACTTGTTAAGGGTAGAACTGTAGTTTAATGTTATACATCAAGGACATATGGTATTGTGCAATTTAACATCATTTGATAGGATGAGGAATGAAAGGGGATATTCCAAGGATGAGAATCAAGCCACACATAGTTCTAGGAGTACAGTTTAATGTCACACGGGATGATGAAAGGCATGTGTGGCATGGATGCACCAATACACATCCAACTATAACTAGGAAGCCCATGTGAGCCATTCTCTATGTGGGAAACAAGGAGTAGTGATGGGAATTTATTACTACAGGGAGGAACACATTAGGGGAAATGGGACTCTAATTGAATGATGTCCCCATAATGCTGACCCACCTACTTAACACACTTAGATGCATGAAGGTGTAAAGATGAGTATGTTGGAATTCTACTTGAACATAAGGAAGTGAAAAAATGTGAATCACGATGATCGAGATCTGGACCACAATGACGGCGGCATAATGATAGGGGATAACTATTGACCGTGTTCCAAACGCAAAATCAATATTGTGTTAGCTTGGAATGGGGACAGAAAAATGGGGGTTGATCGATGACCATGTTCGAAACATGGGACTTGTACCGATTTGTTGTCTGAGGTCCTCAGGGACGTCAGCCCAAAATGGTAGGTAAGCCAATGTGGCATGAGACCAGACCGTAAAGGGGGTTCCCTTCAGACGTGGAGGAGGATGAGGATCCAAATAATGAGCTCAAGAAGCTTATACATGGAATGAGGGAATTTCCCTATGAAAACCCCACACTTCGGGCTCCTTTTCACAATACATCTGAGTATGACAATAAGACGTATCAGATAGAGGGAGTCGAGTCCCTTTCTATGGACAAGGGTCCTGGGGTTTCACTCTTCCAGCTTAAGGTCATAGGATGGGCCATTAGGGGGGATTTCTTTAATGGATAGTGTGTAGGGCGGTGAAGTAGCCAAACCCAACTTATAGTTCCCTTAGGAAGATCTTAGTTTAGGGTCATAGAACTCAGACCCGGTTGGGAAAAGACAATGGAGGACCATGGTACGACTGTTGCAAAACCCAACATGAATGACAACCCAAGAGGTACTCGCCACACCACAGGTTTCCAAAAGTGTTCGAACCATAGGGAAAAAGAGAGGGGTAGGATTTTAGATTCATGGGTCTGGACCCGAAGACAAGATTCTTGGGTGTTCCTACATATCCCTTGAGGATGGGAATCAAGCCATACATAGTTCTAGAAGATGTCCTATAGTTTAACATCTTGCAGAAAGGATGCAAAGTGGTATTAGTTTATTATTATAGAGATCAGACCCTATATGAAGCTGAAGGAGGGAGACACGTGGTGAAATAATTACTAAACCCGATGTGAGTGAGGACAATAGGAGCCTTTATCACCACAATGTGCTCCCTGGGAAAATTCTAGGTTGGGGGACCAAAAGTGAAAGGTAGGCTGGGCCCGAGGCAAAGTGCTTGGGCATTCCTACGTATCCCATGGGAATCAAGCCATACGTAGTTCGGAATGTGGCATGATAAGGTACCAGTTCCAGGGAAAATAAGGTCATATGGATCTAGCCTCCGCACTAAAATAAGTGGCATTTGATAGATCATGTTTGTCCTTTAGGATGAATGTGTGCTTTTTTGTGAAGAGATGGACCTAGGATGGAATGTCCAGGAATTTCCAAAAGAATAAATCCATATATAGGCATTGAAAAATGGTATGGTGTGTGACCGATACCAAACAAGATGTTTGTAACAACCCAATCTTTTGAATAATATTTGTTTCCTAAAATTGTGTGTTATTTCATTTTATATTCCACAAAACTGTATCCTTTAATTAATGAAGTGATACCATTGGGTTTCAACTGTTATATGAACATTGGAAACTAAACACTTAATGTTGAAATTATTGTTTATAAATACAAGTGATCTTGGTTAATTAATACAGAAAGAATAGTCGATGGCCTCATCTAATATACTCGGGCCGTACGAAGACCATAAGTCAGAGCTTGGGAAGGAGGTAACATCTCTAGGATTTTCTCTAGACCAAGCCCAAGATAAGCTTCAACATGTGAAGCTTGAACGGAATTTCCTAAGGGAGAAGTTCAAGTTGATAAAAATCACCACTCAGGCAATTTTCTCTGAGCTGCCCCAAGATTCTATCACCATAGAACACCATACACTTAGGTCCTATGTAGGTGCTATAAGGGGATATATAATGAGGCCATAAATAATTTTTGTAATCCCTTAGTATAAATAAAATTATTATTTCTTATTATGGTAAAATTTGTGATTTTCAAATTTCCTTATAAATATAGGATGAATATTATTAATGAATTTTGTAAAAATGGTATTTTAAAATATTCATGTAAACTTTAAATAATTAATAATGTGTAATGATTTTCAAAAAATGGGTTTTATATAGTTGTGATCAGTGAGAAATTTAGAGTCTAATAAGATCAACTTATTTTTTTAGTAAATAGTAAAGTATAAACAGTAACATACCCTTATGAATAGTAATGAATAGTAAATGAGCCAAAAAAATAGAAACTTCACCCATAAATGTATAAATACAATTTATACATCTTAAAAGTGAAAAATGGATCATAGTATAACTTTTGTTATCTTTGTATGTTATAAATACTTTATTTACAATTTTATAATTAATTTTATAATTTAAAAAGGAAATGTATTTTCATAAAATATAATCATAAATTGTTACTTTATTCTCTTATGGTTATACGATAATTTATGGGACCTTTATTACCTTTTTAAGGTATTACAAAATAAGTTATAGTTTTAGAGTTGTTTTATGGAATAAATAATGATTTTATTTCAAAAATTAAACTAAATATATTTAGAAAAATATTTTCATAAAATTGAGTTCATTTTTTAATTCAGAGCATTGATATTAGGTTTGGGAGAATTTATGATATTTTTATAAAATTTTTAATTTTTTCGGTGAATAGTGAAAATACAGTTTCGTGTTTCGGGTGTTTAATGACATCAATAATGATGTAATAATGATGTAATAATGATGTAATAATGATATAATAATGATGTAATAATTCTGGTATACTTTTGAATAGTATGATATTCTATGAGGTGTCCCAAGTGGCCAATACCATAGGAAAATACCATGGACTAGTCCAAGGTTTTGCAAATATGACAGATGAGGTGTCCCTTGGAAATTAATTAAATATTCCCTCACTTTTCCTATAAATACCAATATATTCCCTCATTCATTTCATTAAAAAATACTCCTCAACAAATTTATAATATTTTTACCTCCCCAGGAGTCCTCTCAAGGTTTCCTCAATCCCCCCAAGGTCCCATCCTTTAAGATTTTGAAGTTACTCTTCAAGGTAAGGGAACCTTCCACCCTCCTCTTTTAGTCATGATTTCCTCTAAGTTATGCCTTCAAGTTTCCATATTATTATGTGGGGGTATGTTCTTATATATTCTTATTACTATAAATTCCATTTCCAAATTATGATATACCCTTTCTTATCTCATCAATTTATTTTCTGAATTTTTAAGTGACGCCATTATGCTGCCGAATTTTCGTAAAAGAAATCACATTTTCTCTTTTATTTCAAGTTTCCATTTCATGTGGTGTGTCATTACACACCATGATTTTATTTTTTTATTATGTAACTATACTAGAAACTATTCATTTATTTATGGGAGAACCTTTTCCCCTCTCTTTTCAACGTTTTCTAAAACCATGTTATAAAATCATTATGCTGCAGAATTTTTGTCTCAAAACCTCTCTCTCTTTTTCACAAAAATTATCTTATTTTATTTTTTGTGAATACCCAAACCTATTTCATTTCTAGGGGTATTAATAAATACATAAAATTTATATTTTTTATTCTTTAATTGACACACAAATAACCTTATCTCCCTTCCCATGGGTTATAAATGACAAAATTATCTTATTTTTAAGCACTTTAAAAATGTCACAATTTTGAAGTGAAACCCATTAATTTTACTCTCTATTAGTTATTTATGAAATTTATGATTTTGATCTATGTGGATCAAATGGAAATATATTCATATTAAGGGTGCACCCTGATAGTTCTCCTATTCATTGGGTAAAGAATTTAATCTTTAGAGATGAAAAGTTTCACGATACCTTGGTGAATAACCTTGGTAATTTTTATGACACCTTTGGGATGAACCTTGGTGATATGTTCATTAATGTCTAAATTAAATTTTTTATATACGTATTCACGTTATGGTTCAAGTTCTTTTCATTATGAAATTCCTCTACTTCCATTGCTCATGTCTTTATGGTTTTCATCAAGTTCTTATTTATATCACAAGTAAACTAATTCCCTTGATTTCCTTACTGGGATTTCTACTCACTCTTTCCTTTGATGTATGTACCTAGGTTAAGAGATGTAATAGTTTTACATATGATTAACTTTTCAAGAGGCTTTTCAAGGGGATTTAAAATAGTGTTTTATGTTTTCATGTATTTTGTTCATGATTTCCAAGACACTAGACTTTAAAGGTCCTCTTTTTGTAAAATGTAATGAAAAGTTATGTTAAAAAGGCGGGATGCCATAGTTGGTATCAGAGGAAAAGTTAGTTATTTATAGAAATTAGGCTATGAGAACATTATGAAGAACCTTATAATTAAGTTTAAATATAGTAATACTTCTAAGTATTTTTGTGATTATTGAGTAAGTGGTTTATCAAGGAAGTACATCCCAATCTGAATATGAGAAGGTAGAGGCGGCTCTGGCACAAATTTACCAAAGAGTGAAAACTCTGACAAGGATTTTCAGGCTTGACCTGGGGTATCCTGGTAAACAACAATGTTCTTTTCTACACTCTTGGTTACGACACTCCCGGGGGATATGTTTGGCTAATCATAATATTTTTATGAATCATTTTGAAGGATTTATAGAGAAATATAATTGTTTAAAGCATGATGTTTTAAGACATACAATCATTTATAGTTAATAGATTCATAAATGAAATAATATTCTCACTAAGGTTTTGTTATTTTAGAAAATTGTGGGTAATAGGAGGAACCAAGAAAATGGTGACCGCAATGGACCATACCCTAGCAACCCTATTATGGAAGTTAGAATGGAAACTTTCATGCAAATGATGAAACAACTGACTCAAGTTATGGGAAAAAACTTGAATCAAGCTGGGAGACCGATTTCACCGTAAAGGGAAAAACTTTCTATTGAATCCTTTATGCATCAACGACCACCAAACTTCAGTGGATCTACTGACCCATTGATTTTTGAACAGTGGATCAGCTCTATCGATAAGATCTTTTCTGTGCTCCGCTATTCTGAACAAGAGAAGGTTACTATGGCTGATTATCGCTTAGAGGGAGAAGCTGATTAGTGGTGGGAAATAATTAAAAACACAAGTCTAAGATTTTAAGTTGAAGCTATAGAGTGGGAAGAGTTCATAGGGATATTATTCAACAAGTATTTCCCTCGATCGATGGGAACACGAAGGGAGAAGGAGTTTCTCAAGATGAAGTAGAAGGAGAATGAATCTGTGGGAAGCTATGAGATGAACTTCACAAGGCTTTTACATTACACCTCTATCTTGGTCATGGATCCAAATGGGAATGTTGATAGATTCTTTAGTGGATTGAGACCTCATCTTTGGAGGAATCTAGCCAACCGAGATTATGATAGCTATGAGGAGATCGTATGAAGTGCGATGAAAGTCGAACTGGAGTTTGGAAAGATTCAATGTTCTCATAAATCCAATGATAAGAAAATATCAATGGAGCCAGGATTAGGGAGGAGATTAAATTAGGGAAGAGGAGGAAAGCATGTACAACATCCCACATGTAATAAATGTGGGAAGAAGCATTCGGGGAACTGCCTACCTGGGAGCGGGAAGTGATACAAGTGTGGTAGAGATGGCCACATTGCGTGGAATTATCATAGTGAGGTGAAACGAAAACTTCCCAACAGTAACGACAAAGGGAAGATGGTACATGCCCTAACTAATTTCCAATGCTCTATGTTTGGATAACTTGGTAACATTTCCAATCACTGTCCAAATCTGAGGATAGTGGAGGGGAATCACCATCATCCTCAACAATGGCCAAGGAAACAAGGTTGTACTTTTTCAATCACTATAGCCAAATTTGAAGCACCAAATTATGTGGTGGTAGGTACTCTTTTTATTCTCTAAAATCTAGAAAGTAATTATTTTGATTATAGTTCAACACATTCCTTAATTTCCTCCATGTTTTTTAAGAATTTATAATCCACCCCTAATTTTCTAAAAGTAGAGTTATCAGTCAAGACTCTTGGTGGGATTATCCAAGCATTGTCAGTGTTTATAAACTCTAGTATTTACATTAGTGAGGACAATATTATCATAAATATATTATTCATTACCATGTTGTAATTTGACATTATACTAGGTATGTAGTGGATCTCAAAGTATAATGCTAAGTTAAATGAAAAAGTAAGGAAATATTAGTAGTATTGAATGGAAAACCTACGGTTATCTTCCATGGACAGATATCACAACCTGATCTTTTACTAAAAGAACCACCTATATCCTTCTTTATGGAGTTGATCAGTGAATAATAATAAGGAAATGAATGTTTGAGGATAGAAAATGTTCCCATCATCCAATAATATGATGACGTATTTCTTGATGAGTTACTGAGACCTCCCCTAGAAAGAGAGGTAGAGTTCTCCATTGAACTCGTACTTGGATCCCATCCTTTATTAGAGACCCCATATAGGATGGAAAATGTTGAGCTGTAGAAGTTAAAGAAGCAAATCTAAGATCTTTTGGAGAAGTTTTTTATCTGACCGAGTGTGTCTCCTTGAGGAGCACCAATTCTCTTTGTAAAGAATAAGGATTGATCGATGCAACTATGTATTGATTATAGAGAACCAAACGACATCACCATGAATAATAAATACCCTATTCCAAGAATTGATGACTTATTTGACCAACTTTCATGGGGCTCAATTATTCTCTAAGATGGATCTTCGATATTATTATCATCAATTAAGGGTGAAAAAAGAAGATATTTCTAAAACTACCTTACGATCAAGATATGGACATTTTGAGTTTGTTGTTATGCCCTTCAGACTGACTAATGAACCTGCAATTTTTATGGATTTGATGAATAAAGTATTTAAGGACTACCTTGATAACTTTGTGGTAGTTTTTATTGATGATATTTTGATATAATACAAAATTCATGATGAGCATGAGGATCATATAAAGGTTATTTTACAAACTCTAAGGAAGGAGATACTTTTTGGGAAGTTAATCAAATGTGAATTCTGATTAAATCAAGTTACTTTCTTAGGGAACATTGTTACCAATGAAGGAATCCAAATTGACCCTGCAAAGACAAAATTTGTAGTGGAGTGGACTCATCCTACAATAATAATAGAGATTTGTAGTTTCCTTGGATTAACAGTATATTATAGGAGGTTTGTGAAAAACTTTTAATGACTTTCTAATCCATTAACCAAGTTAAATCGAAAAGGGGTCAAGTTTATTTGGAAAAAGGAGTCTGAGGATTGTTTCCAAGATTTGAAGAAGATATTGGTTACTGAACCTATGTTAACTCTTCCCTCAAGTGGAGAAGGTTTCATTATTTTTAGTGATGCATCTCTAAAAGGGTTTGGGTGCTTACTGATGCAAAATGAAAAATTCATTGCTTATGCATCTCGTCAGTTAAAGACTCATAATAAGAACTATCCTACGTATGATCTGGAGATTGATTTGGTTGTTTTTTCTCTTAAGATATATAGACACCTTCTTTATGGGGATAAATATGATATATAAATATACCATAAAATTTTGAAGTATATTTTCACATAAAAGGAATTGAACATGAGACAAATGAGATGGTTGGAACTTCTCCAAGACAGTGATTGTTCAATTCATTATCATCCCAGAAGAGCAAACAAAGTCGTTGATGCATTAAGCAGGAAAAACCCAGTTGTTCTTTCCATGATGAGTATTCAAAGAGATCCTTTTATTAATGACCTAGTAAATATGGAAATGATAATTATAAGTTAAGGGACATCATCAACCCTAACCCAAATGGTTTCTCAACCGTCATTACTAGGGAAGATAAAAAAATCTCAGAAAGAAGATCCTTTGTTACGGAAGAAGCTTGGGGATGTGGAGGATGGGATGTTTCCTAAGTTAAATATTGATCAAGAAGGTTTACTGAAATTTCATACAAGACTGTGTGTTCCATCTATTCTAGAAATAAAGGAGCTGATGGATGAAGCTCATAGCTCTACTTTCTCTATACATCTTGGAAGCACAAAAATGTATAGGGAGCTTCGTGATCATTATTGGTGGGATAATATGAAAATGAATATTGATGAATACACTTCAAGGTGCCTGGTATGTCAGTAAGTGAAGGTATAGATACAAATTCCTAAAGGGGTATTGCAAACACTACCCATACCAGCATGAAAGTATGATAATATCACTATGGACTTCATAAATTTTCTCTTGAGAACTTCCAAAGGAAACAACGTGATATGGGTTATTGTGGACCATCTCACCAAGACTACCCATTTTATCTCCATTTAGGAAGATTTATCTCTTGATCAACTTTCCAAGATTTACATTAAGGAAGTGGTTAGGCTGCATGGAGTTCTACTTTCTATTGCATCAGATCATGATCCAAGGTTCATATAAAAATTCTAGAGAAGTATTCAACATGCTCTGAGCACTGAATTGAATTTCAGTACAAACTATCACCCCCAAACTGATGGAAAACCTGAAAAAACTATTCAAACACTCGAGGATATGCTGAGAACATGCTCAATAGAATTTAAAGGTGGATGGGATCAACATCTCCCTTTAGTTGAGTTCTCTTACAACAAAATCTTCCACTTGAGCATTCAAATGGGACCCCATGAAGCTCTATATGGTAAGAGATGTAGAACTCCTACTTGTTGGCATTAAACTAGTGAGAGAAATCTTCTTAGGCTGGATCTTGTGTAAGAGATGACATCAAAATTCCATGCCATCCAACAACACATTAAGGATGCTCAGATTCAGAAAAAGAGCTATGCCGAAAACCGTCAAAGGAACTTGAAGGTTGTTGTTGGTGACAAATTCTTTCTTCGAATTTCACCTTGGAAGAGATTCATGAGGTTTGTAAAGAAAGGAAAGCTCAGCCCCTAGGTACATTGGCCCCTATGAAATCCTTGATCGCGTAGGAGCAGTGGCCTATCGGCTTGCAGTTTCTCCAAATCTAACACAAGTTCATGATGTCTTCTACACATCCCTCTTAAGGAAGTACATACCTAACCCTTTACATGTACTAAATCCAGAGGTGGTACAAATGGAACATGACCTCTCTTATAAGGAGAATCCGGTGGAGATCTTGGATCATAGAGACAAGGTTCTACGCAACAAGACTACCCACCTTGTTAAGGTGTTGTGGAGGAACCACAAATGCGAAGAAGCCGCGTGGGAACTAGAGGAGCCTATGAGGCAGAAGTACCCCCACCTTTTCTCTTCTTAGGGTATGGGTTAAAATTTTGGGGATGAAATTTATTAAGGGGGGAAGAATGTAACGACCGAAACTTTTGAATAATATTTGTTTCCTAAATTTATGTGTTATATCATTTTATACTCCATAAAACTATATCCTTTAATTAATGAAGTGATACCATTGGGTTTCAACTATTATATGACTCTTGGTCAATATGACCATTGGAAACTAAAATTTTAACGTTAAAATTATTCTTTATAAATACAAGTTATATTGGTTAATTAATACAGAAAGAAGAGTCAATGACCTCATCCAGTAGACTCGGGCCGTACGAAGCCCATCTGTCAGAGCTTTGAATGGAGGTAGCATCTCAGGGATTTTCTCTGAACAAAGCCCAAGATGATCTTCAACATGTGATTCTTGAATATAATCGCCTAAGGGAGAAGTTCAAGATGGTAGAAATCACCACTCGAGCAACATTATTGAGTTTCCCTAAGATTCTATCACCATAACACACCTTACACTTAGGTCATATGAAGGTGTTATAAGGGGATATGTAACGAGGCCTTAGATACTTTTTTAATTCCTAAGTATAAATAAATTTTTTATTTCTTATTATGGTAAAATTTGAGATTTTTAAATGTCTGGATAAATATAGGATGAATATTATTGATTAATTTCATAAAAAGGGTACTTTAAAATATTCATGTAAACTTTAAATAATTAATAATGTGAAATGATTTTAAAAAAATGGCCTTCTAAAGTTATGATCAGTAATAAATTTAGATTCTAATAAGATCAAAGTGATTTTTAGTGAATAGTAAAGTATGAATAGTAACATACCCTTATGAATAGTGTTGAATAGTAAAACGTCCAAAAAAGAGAAACTTCCCCATGAATCTATAAATACAATTTAGACATCTTAAAACTGAAAAAACAATCATAGTATAAGTTCTATTATTTTTGTATGTCAAAAATACTTTATTTAAAATTTTATAATTAATTTAATAATTTAAATTGGAAATTTATTTTCATAAAATATAATAATAAATTGTTACTTTATTTTCTTATGGTTATATGACAATTTTGTAGGACCTTGATTACTTTTTCAAGGTATTACAAAATAAGTTATAATTTTAGAGTAGTTTTTTTGAATAAATAATTATTTTATTAAAAATTAATTTAAAAATATTTAGAAAATTATTTTCATAAAATGGAGTTCATTTTTGAATTTATAACATAAATATTAGATTAGGGTGAACTTATGAAATTTTTATAACATGTTTTTTTTCAGTGAATAGTGAAAATACAGTTTTGAGTTTTGGGTGTTTAATGACATCAAGAATGATGTAATCATTCTGGTAAACTTATGAATATTAATATATTATATTAGGTGTCCCAAGTGTCTAATACCATGGGAAAATACCATTGGAAAGCCCATGGTTTTTCAAATACCACCGATGAGGTGTCCCTTGGAAATTAATTACATATTCCCTCATTTTTCTTATAAATACCGAGCCATTCTCTCATTCATTTCATTCCAAAATCCTCCCCAACGAAGTTCTAGTCTTTTTACCTCCAAATAAATCCTCCCAAGGTTCCCTAATCCCCACGAGGTCCTAACCTTTATGCTTTCAAAGTTACTCTTTAAGGTAAGGGAACCATCCACCCTCCTCTTTTAGTCATGATTTTCTTTAAGTTATATCTTCCAGTTTCCATATTCTTATGTGGGGGTATGTTCTTATATTTTTTTATTACTAACCATTTCATGTAAAAATGATTAGATACTCTTTATTATTACATAAATTTATTTTCTGAATTTTTAAGTGACGTCGTTAGGCTGTGGAATTTTCATAAAAGAAATTGCATTTTCTCTTTTCTTTCAAGTTTCCTTTTCACGTGGTGTGTCATTCCAAAAAATGATATTATTTCTTTTTATTCTGTAACTCTAATATTAATGATTCATTTATTTATGGGAGACTCTTGTCTCCTATATTTTCAACATTTACTAAAACCATGTTATATAGCTGTTATGCTGCAGAATTTTCGTCTCAAAACCTCTCTCTCTTGTACTCATAAATTATCTTATTTCATTTTTGTGAATACCCAAACCTATTTCATTTATAGGGGTATTAATAAAGACAAAATATTGATCTATTGTATTCTGGAATTGACCTACATATAACCCTGTCTCCCTTTCCATGGGTTATAAATGACATAATGATCTTATTTTTAAGCACTTTTAAAACGTTGCGATTTTGAAGTGAAACCCATTAATTTTACTCTCTATGTATTGTTTATAAAATTTATGATTATGATCTATGTGGCTCACATGAAAATAAAGACATATTAAGGGTATGCCCTTATATCACTCTAATGCATTGAGTAATGAATTTAATCTCTAGAGATGACAAGTTTCACGATACCTTGGTGAATAACCTTGGTAATTTTTATGACACCTTGGGGATGAACCTTGGTGACATATTCATTAATGTATAAATTAAATGTTGTAGCCACATATTCATGTTATGGTTAAAGTTATTTTCATTATTAAATGCCTATACTTCCCTTTCTCATGTCTTTATGTTTTTCATCAAGTTCTTATTGATATCACAAGTAAACTGATTCCCTTGCTTTCCTTACTGGGATTTCTGCTCACCCTTTACTTTGATGTATGTCTCCATGTTATGAGATTAAGTATTTGTACATAGGATGAACTTTTCAAGAGTCTTTTAAAGGGGATTTAAAAGAGTGTTTTAAGTTTTCATGTATTTTGTTTCTGATTTCTAAGATACTACACTTTAAAGGTCCTCTATTTGTAAAATGTAATGAAAAGTTATGCTATAAAGGAAGGATGCCATATTGTTCTCTCAAATGAGGATCCCACGATGTAGATCCACTTTTCATCATGTGTCCAGGGTGATAAGGTCACATTTTAAGGTAGTTTGGTAGGACTAACCATGCATTTTAACATCGTGGAGTACAAACACAATAGTTTAAAGTCATGTGGAAATAAGCATCATAGTTTAAAGTCATATGGATTAGACATATGCAAGAGAAATTATGTTCAAGAGGGGATGTGCATGACGTGATAAAGCATACCTAATGTGAATGAGGATGAGGTCCACATCACACCACACATGATTCAAGGAAATAAACCTTTAGCCGAGGGGCTAGAAAAGGTTAGAGAATATGGGGCAGGAGAGACTAGCTCTCAGAAGGGAAGTATGTGGTGTAGCTCTTGAAAACCGAACTTGAATTAGGGAATAAGCCCACACACGCTTCACCACAGAATCCTATAATAGTCAGGGTCTAAAAGGCTGAACAGAAGTGATAATTAGTGAAATCTGAGCTGGACCTAAAGACTAGATGTCTGGGCATTCCTACATATCCTATGAGTATGGGAATCATGTTAGAAGTAGTTATATAGAGATGACATATAAGTAGATCTTAGTTTAAGGCCTTAGAGCTCATACCATGAAGATGTGAAACTCTTCCAGGTGAGCGCAGACGTCGACATGATTCCTAAGTCCACATGAGTCAAAATCGGTATAGGAAACAAGGGTGGAAGATGTCTTTGCAACACATGGGATATATGTAAAGGGGAAGTAGGTGTGAAGACTCAAATGGCACATTCCATATCTTCTTCCTACTAACATGAAAATGAGCACTGAGGTATAGTACCAAGAGTCTCCAAATTCCACTTGGACATGATAGGGTGGATAATGAGGTGAATCATGAAATAGATATTTAAGGATTGATGGGGTTGGTGTGACAATGAAGGATAACTATTGACCGTGTTTGAAACATAGAATCCATATCGTGTAACCTGAAATGGGAACCACAAATGAGTGTCAACTGCTAACAATATTCGCAACGTGGGACTTTTATCAATATATTAAACCCTTGAGGACATTGGCCCATAATGGTAGGAGATCCCTTGGGCCAAGCATCCTTGCCATTTGGGGGCCCCTTCAGATGTGAAATATAAGGAAAGCCCAATTGAAGGGGAACACAAAGCCTGAAAAATGGGTGAAAGCATGTCTTGGTAGAATCCGACACTACAGGTTCTAAACCAAAGTACTCCTGGTCACATTGGTGAATCATCGAAGAGGGTTGAGGGGCCCAACTTAAGAGCATCCGACTCAAAAAGATGAGTGTAGGGTAAGGGAGTGAAGGGCGCTCATGAGAGAGAGGTACGTGGTATGGTTGTTACAAACCCGACATGAATCAGGACACAATCCCATACCACACTACATACCCCTCCCCTGAAAGGACACATGCCATAAGGCCATAATAATAAGGACGTTTCTAAGAGATGGGTATGGAGATGAATACTAGACGTTCAGGTGGTCCTACGTATCCCATAATGATGGGAATCAAGCAATACGTAGTTCCAAGGAAGGATGTTGTGTAGTTTATCATCATGCAGCAAGGATGCAAATAGGGGCAAGGTACCCTAATGAGGGATGTGTATGGTGCAGTGAGTATTCTAGGGTGAGTGAGGGAATAAGATCATACCACATCATACAATCCTGAATGAAAACTTGGGACAAGGGGCCAAAAAAGTTGAGGGACCTGAAACGGGAAGTCCCAATCAATTTGTAGTTTAACATCTTACGATAAGGACAATGGTTCTCTCAGTTTAAGGTCATAGGGCTTAGACTGTACATGCCTAGTTTAATGTTATATGCATGGGACAATTGAGTGGAGAGGGAGAATCGTCATGCCTATGAAAAAACACAAAACGAAAACAATGATAATGGATAAATTTTGACCAAATTCAAAACACGGGACTTGTATCAATTTTTCGCTCGAAATCCTCAAGGACGTTGGTCCGAAATGGTAGGAGAGCCCTTGGGACAAGAATCTACGCTGTTCGGGGGTCCTTTTGGATATAAAAGATGATGGAAACCCAAGTGATGGGGAACACCAAGTATGGAAGGGCCTGTGCTCATAAAAATGGTGATAAATGAATGAGGGATGTATCAAGGGGATATGTGTGGCATGGAAAAATAGTCCGATGTGAATGAGGACGTGAGTCCATACCACATCGCACAATCCTATATGAGAACTTGGGCCAAGGGGCCGAAAGGGTCAAGGGACATGTGGCTGGGAGTCCCAGATAACTATTACCATATGATCCCTCATGCAGGTACTGCCTTACCACATCTCCTAAGCCCACGTGAGCAATGATCGTTGTGGGAAACAAGGAGTGGGACCAGGATCTCCCCAGCAGATAGGGGTATGACAGCTGGAATCACCCTCTTGCTTGAGGCAGATTGAAGCTTGAAGATACAGCGGGGAATAATGAACCGCTACACCCAATTTTTGGGAGATATGGGTGTGGTGACAATGATAAAGGATAGCTATTGACCATATTTGAAACACAACATCCATATCATGTAACCAAAAATGGGGACAAAAAATGAGCATCGAACGCTAACCATATTCGCAATGTGGGACTTGTATCAATTTCTCATTCAAAACCTTCAAGGAAGTTGTCCCGTAATGGTAGAAGAGCCCTTGGGCCGAGCATCCATGCCATTTGGGGGTCCCTTAGGATGTGAAAGATAATGAAGTCCCAAGTACATGTAGTGCGTGAAGCATAAATGTGCCCATGCAATTTAACATCAAGAAGGATGGTGAAAGAGGTGGAGATCTCTAGAGAGAGGTAAATATGGTGCGGTCATGATGAACTTGATGAGAATGAGGGAAAAAATTCTGAACCTCCACGTGTTTTGGCCCACGGGGAGATCATGAAGTTTGGGGTTGGGCCAACAGACGAAATGTTCATGCATTCCTACGTATCCCATGAGGATGGGAATCAATCCATACATAGTTCTTGAAGTCCATACAGTTTAACGTTGTGTGGCAAGGATGAGGGAGAAATAGAAGAATGAGGAGGGGCACATGGTGTGATTATTGTAATCCTAACATGAGTGGAGAAAAAGAAGCCTATACGAAACCATTTGGGCTCCAACTTGGATGGTTTCCTCCTAGATATCATTGGTGTTCTTAGGGACAACACCATGTTGACTAGAAAAAAATATTAGAGGAGAACTTTATTGTTGAAATATCTAGCTACCATGTTCTAATGCCTTTCCAGATTGTGCAGGGCATGAAGCCTATTCGATTTGAGCGCTTCCAACTCAGCCAAAAGAATTTCAGCTACTTTATCTGGTGTTTTCTAATCATAAACAGCTGTGCACATTGAGGGAAACTGAATCTTGATGGGCATGATGTCCTCTGTTCCATACACCAGGGAATATGGGGTCACCTGGGTGGAATTATGAGTTGTCATCCGATAATCCCAGAGGGTGTTGTGGAGCTTTTCCAGCCAACTCTTCTTGGTTTGACAACCATTTTCTGCAGAATGTTAGAGAGGTTTTAGTTGAATGCCTCAATCTTTCCATTTTCTTGCTCATGATAGCAGGAGGTATGGTTAGAACAGATGTTGTACTTAGTTTACAATTTCTTCAGCTCATCGGCCCAGAAGTTCTTTCCATTATCGGTGAGGACGATTTGAGGGAGTCCAAATCGGTAGATGATGTTGGAGCTCACAAAGTCAACGATGGAACAATCCTTTACCTCCTTGAGCAGAACTTCTTCTGCCCACTTAGAAAAGAAATCCATAGTGTTTAGGATGAACTGGCACTGGCGAGCCATTGTCGGTGGATAAAGTCCCAGAACATTGAGTCCTGAGACTGCAAAGGGCCAGGAGTAATTGGTAGTGTGGAGAGGCTATGGAAACTGATGCACAAAGTTGGCATGAATTTGGATCTCATGGAACCTCTTGGTGAACTTGATGCAATCATGGATCATGGAGGGCCAAAAATACCCCAGTCTCTGGATTTGGTGAGATAGTTTCGGTCTGGTCTGATGAGCCCCATAGGAACCGATATGAACCTTCTGTATGACTTGAGAAATTTCAACTCCTTGGATGCAAAGGAAGAGAATCCCATCAAACTCGTACTTGTAGAGGATCTGCTCATGACTAAGACTATCCTGAAGGGTAAACTGTAATGCGCAGTGTTGGATTCTATCATGCTCAGCCCGATCCGCAGGGAGATTACCATTTTGTAGATACTGAAAAAAGAGGTTCTCTAGTCAGGATTCACCTCAATCACCATATCCGGGGGACCTGAAGGTCCTGACGTGGAGGCGCCGATGGTAAGGTAGCTTACCTGCGGGCTGTCATTTTCATCTGGAGTGACGGGAGCAATGAATCTCCAGTGTTCTACATGGATAATCAGATCATCTTGTTCGGGCTCTATATGTGATGCATCTAGGATATCCAAGGCATCAGCTCGAGCATTCTCGGATTGAGGGACATGAGTAACTTCAGGCCGTGATGGGAACTGGGCCATCAGATGGAGAGTGCATTCCAACAACGGTATGAGATCTGTCTTTCTAACGACATAGTCACCGTTGATCTGCTTGATGACTAGTTTAGAGTCCCCTTTAACATTCAAGTGGGGAACTTCAATCTCGTGGGCCAGCTAGAGGCTATTAATGAGAGCCTGATACTCTTCCTCATTATTGGTGCAGCCTTCTGACAACAGGAATGAATACAACATAATGGATTGTGTTGGGTTAATGAAGAAAATACCCATGACTTTTCTTTTGAGCCCGGGGTCATTGATCCTTCTGCCGGTGGGGATCCAGGAAGCACCATCAAAGTGAATTTTCCATCATGGAATGGCTTGGCATACTGAGAGGATTTCCTCATCAGGAAAATCAAGGTCCAGGGACTAGTCTGCGGGAGCTGGATGAGCGGAAATGAAGTATGAAAATTCTTGTCCCTTAATATCCTTATGTGGAACAAACTTGATGTCGAACTGCTGAAGGATTACTTTCCACTGAGCTAGATGACCTGTCAACATGGGGTGATTTAGGATGTACTTCGGCGGATCTACCCGGGACACCAGTAGTACCTCGTGGTGCTGTAAATAATGTCCCAATTTTTGTACTACGAATACCAGTGCAAGGAATCTCTTCTTGATATGGGAGTATCTGGTCTCTGTATTGGGGATCTTGCGGCAGAGGTAATAGAGATTGTTCTTAGTTCCCTTATTGTTCTTCTGGGTGAGAAGGGAACTGAGGGATTGTTCTAGGGTGGTCACATAAAGGACCAATGACTTTCTCGAAATAGGTGGAATTATAACTGAATGCTAGAGTAGGTACTATTTTATTTCCTTAAAGGTAAACAGACATTCGGCATTCCACTGGTTTATAATGCCTTTCTTCTTGAGTCAAGAAAAGGGATTACAATTTCTGGACAAATTCTAAACGAATCAGTTTATGTAGGCCAAGTGGCCTTGGAAACCTTGAAGCTCCTGGAGGTTTATTAAGGGAGACATATGGATAATGGACTTGATCTTATTTGCATCAATTTCGATGCCTCTTTATCTGAAAACTAATTTTAGAAAATTTCCATAGGTGACCCCAAAGGCACACTTCAACGGATTCATCATTAAGTGGCGAGAACGGAGGAAGACAAAAACTTTATCAAGGTATTTGATATGGTCCGGACTCTTGTGAGATTTGACTACTAGATCATCCATATATAATTCCACTAATTTCTTAAGGATCGACTTAAATATGTGATGCATAACCTATTGGTAGGTGGCACCTGTATTCTTTAAACTGAAGGGTATAACTTGGTAACAGAAAGTTCCTTGTGGTGTCTTGAAGGATGAAGAATACTAATCCTCAGGAGCCATTCAGATTTTGTTATACCCGGAGTACCCTTCCATGAAAGAGAGGTATTGGAACACAATAGTGGAATCAATCAACAATTCTGTCACAGGAAGGGAAAAATCATCTTTTGGGCAATGACAGTTGATATCCTGGAAGTTGATGCAGAATTTGATCTGTCCATTCTTCATACTGACCGACATAATGTTGGCCAACCATTTGGGGTACTAGACCTCCTTAATGAAATTTGATTTGATGAGATTATCAACTTTGTCCTCGACCATAGCACTGTGAGAAGGGAACATCTTTCTGGGAGGCTTCATAAACCCACAGTGTTTTGCTGGGAGGCCAAGACGGTGGACTAGATTACCTAAGGATCTAGTCTTGGAATATCGTCATAGATCTAAACAAATACATCACAGTGTTGTTTGAGTAAGCCCACATACTTCTGTTTCTACTCAAGGGGAATAGTGGCACTAATCAATGTGGGTTTTGGGTCTGCCTCACTACCTAGGTTCTCCTTTACCAATTCATCAATCATGGCAGAGATGCCCCCTTCAAAGGTGGGGGGAGAATCTTCTAAATCCTCTTAATCACTTTTGGATGAGGGACCATTGGCAGGAGGAGTTTCATCTGAGTTGACAGATACTGATGGGAGGCTGGTACCAGATTGAGTGGTAGTGGACACTGCATCGAGGGACTCCTATACTGCTGAAATCATAGCGATGAACGCTGTTGATCTGATCCCATCTGGTCTTAAGACCAAGGGTCCACGCTTGATAATATCAAAGCAATAGTGGAGCTTCATCTTGAGTCAGTTAATCCAGGACCATTGAAACAATAAAGTAGGATGTATTACTGTCGCCATATGGTAGACATCCTGATACTTTATGGGAGTAGGAGGCTCCAAGATCAACTAATCCTAATGCATGTAGGAGTACGAGGTGATCTTCCAAAGTCTCTTAGACTTGGGAATGTGTTCCCACCTTGTTCCTAAAACAAAGAAGCATTGTACCATGCTTGGGGTTGTAGCCTCTAATCGGTGGATTGGAAAGATGTAGGCATCATACAAATCTATCCACGGGTGAGTCGCAGCCGTAGCATGCTCAACCTCATTATCCTGAATCTGCTTGTCCTTGATCTTGTAATATTCGGCATCTAGATAGTGGGCTTAAAAAGAGGTAAAGGGAGACATGTCACCTTAGAGTATGCACACTCGACCATTAAGGGAGTACTTGAGGCACTGGTGATATGATGAAGGAACTGCCGTATGCAGGTGGATCCATGACCTACCCATCAATGCATTGTAAGCGGTGTCCTATGAGACAACCATGAACTCGGTTCTCGAAACTAGGCCATCGAACTATGTCTTCAAGTGGATATTTCCAACTAGTGTCTATTCTATCCTATCATAACCTTATGTTTTTAGTTCAGAGGGACTCAAATCCTCATCAGACAACCCCAATTTTTACAGTGTCAGAGTCAGGATTAGGTTGATCCCGGAGCCTGTGTCGACCAAATAGGGGCGAACCTCCACACCATTAAACTGGACGATGATATATAGTGTGATAATGTGCCCCTATATGGAGGAGCCTTAATATTATCTTGAGAATGAGATGATTTCTTGGCATTTATGTAACGCCCTGACTCTAGTTACCCAGAGTCGGTGCATTATTACATAATATTAGCATGACCACAAAAGATCAAATCTCGAAATACCGATTAGTTTAGTAGTCTTGGAAACACTAGATATATTCATAAGTCTTACATTACATCATAAAGTAAAAAAAACTACAACAAAATTTTGTCTTCATATACCCTCATACTATCCCTGCAGGTCATTCATAAATTACTTCTTCACATCCTGGGAAAAATAAAACATTGAAAGGGGTGAGCTCAGATGCTCAGTAAGGATAAAAATATAGCAAAAACTTTCATAAATAAGGATAAACATTTAAGACAATGTATAACTAAAACAAAAGCCTTTTAAACTTGAACTTCAGCATAATATGGAAAAGATAAAATGAAATAATGCCATTTACTTATTCACATTGATATTCTACTAGTTGAATAACCACATGCAATATCAATAACCACTTTCATAATGATGGAATTCATAATGCCAGACTATCATAACCACATAGTCAAGGCCTCGTTCCAAGACTATAAATAATATTTTTTCAAGGGCTTGTGCCAAGACACTAGTTTGTCTCATGAGACCTACCGATGCATCGAGGACCTATAGCGGGCTCCACCCGTCACTTAATAAGTCCAATACATTCCTCATATGAAAAGTTTAAACATAAAATTAACATTCATATTAAAACTAGCATACTAAATGTCAATACTTTCTCTACAAACCACGAATGGTATAAAAATAGCACATCCATAGTCAAACATAACTCATTCAATACAATATGGAAGATTGTATTGTAACAGATTAACCTCAATCGAGAATAATGAAGGATATTGGCATAGATGAAAATAATCATCAAAACTATTTGAGAGAAAAATCACTTTTTTTTAAAACATTTAAAAAGTCACACTATTTGTCAAGAAGATATTTAAAAATAGTTTTTTTAATCAAAGTGTCCCATACCACCTTGAAACTTTTAAAAGGAATTTTAATTTTAAAACATTAATTTCCATATAAATAAATCCTTAAAACCATTTTTAAAACATGGAAATTAATGAGAAAGATTTAGAATAATAAATCTTTAAAACATTTAAAATGATATTTTAGTTAGAGTTCCTAACCAAAAGAGAGAAACTTGAATACAAATAATTGAGGTAATCAAAACATTGTAATATCATGAGAATAAAGGGATTCATGATATACAATTTCAAAGTACATTATATAAACCATATAAAAGTGATTTGGTGTATAACAAAAAAGGAGTCTCAATAGAATGTAAATTGAGATGAAATCTCTCATAAAAGTCATATCCTTAGGATTAGGATAAATCAACGACATAATTATGTGTGAAAAATATAAACACACTCAATATGATTGGATGTTCAGTGTAAAACAATCAAAGGACTATTGATGCTCCTTTTTCGTCACATTGTCTAAACGAATGGAAAGGAAAATGACTTAGCACAAATTGATTCATCTGTTGAAGAAAACATCAAAAATCGACAAAGGCATGAACAAGGGATTAAAAGCACATGTTCCGCGAATGTTCCATCATTGTCGCGCAAGTATACTTGTACGACGCATAATGGTTGCGCAAGAGACTTGCGCGCCCTAAAGGATAACCACCCGGGTCTTCTTCAACCTATAAATAGACCCTGTGGGCCCCCCATTTGGAATGGAATTTTTCTAGAATTCATATTTAGAGTTCTGAACGCCCAAGTCTCTTATCCAGGTCTTCTGAACACTTCTAAGGTAATTCTTTACCTAGAATAGAAGGTCTAAACAAGAGGATTAAGGTCTAAGTGTTAGAATTCTCTAACACTTGTGCGCCTAAGGTGTTTTACCCTTAAGGGGAATGAACATACTTGCGCGCCGCCCTAATTCCTCACCAAAACTTGCACACCTCTCTTTTAGAAGTACATCAGGATAAATATAAAGGCATTGGTCAAGGATCGCTCAAGTATTACCGCACTGGTTTACAAATGCGCAAGTACCTATAGGTCGCGCAGGTATACCTGCACGACCAGGACTTGCGCGCCCATGCAGTACCTGTTCACCTTCCAGGACTTGCGCGCCCCTGCCCTTTTTGGGTTCCCTTCTTGCCCATTTCACCCCTCTTAAGCCATTCCACCACTCCTATTCAAGATTCAGTCTTCAAGACACTCTTCAAAGCCATTTATGGCATGATTTCTTGATTTGAATTCCTTATCTGAAAGGAATTCTGTGAAATATCTCTCAAAACATAGTGATTTACATATCTTTATGTCACTAAAGATTGAGATTTCATTCATTCAACCTCATCCTTTAAGATGAGATAATCCTGAACCTGGGCATCCTCCTTAGGAGTAAGCCCCAGTCTTAAATTCTCAAATATGGGCTTCCTTCTCAGGAGTAAGCTCCAATCTCAAATATGGGCATCCTCCTCAGGAGTAAGCCCCAAGTCCCTTAATTTTTCAAATCTCTTAACCTAGGCATCCTCCTTAGGAGTAAGCCCCAGTCTTAATTTCTATTAACCAGTCTTAATTTACCTTTGATCTGGGATTCCTTATCAGGAGTAAAACCCAATCATAAATCCTCTCCTAATTTGGGCCTCCTTTTTAGGAGTAAGCGCCAAGTTAGAGTATTCAAATCTCCATAAAGCACATATACCTTTATGGACCCTGTTCCTAGATTTCTTACCTGAAGTAAATCCTAATCTTCATTTATCTGGGTAGTCATACATACATAAGTCCCACATTATTTCTTATGATTGCATCTTTCATGGCCCAATTGTCTAATTTTTACCAATACCTCTTGTTTCTCACATAGAGCATGAATCATGTGATCTTAGAGTGTAAAAGTAATTATGACATCCTTCTTTGAGTCATCAATCATAAACATCATACTCCCTTACTCGAACTACGTGGGTTCTGATTCCTTTTCTAAAACAAAGGATACGTAGGTAACCCATCTGCAGGTTCGATCCCAACTCTGAAATAATCAATGTCCTTCTAAATGAAAATAAACTTCAAGTGCCCCACTAAGTGGATTTAAAACCAGCATGGTCATCATAATGACCAAGAGACTTCTATATAAATGTGTCGAAGGATACCATTGACCAAGAATCTCTAATAAATACAGATGATTCTCTATCGATGAAGAACCTCGAATACATATAAAAGATTCTCTAAATTTCCTACATATTTAATCATTTATTGTCAAATCTGAAGGAAATCTCATTTTATACTTGGTAATGTAATAAGGATTCACGAACATAACTTAAATCTATAAAGAGAGTCCCGGAGTAGAAAATAATTCCCCTAAAAAAGGTGTGATGAGTCCGACCTCCCATCCTCTCGACCAATGAAAATTCTTAAGCCTCATCAGTCCAAAAACTAATGAGTGCCTACCTTTGGAAAGTAGGTCCAAATGGATGTGGAATCATTGGATGTTTCCAGTTCTACAAACAAAACCGTTAGAAACTGATCAGAATGTTTGAACCTTCAATCAAGGAGGTCATCCCCAGATTCCGAGGGAAACAAAAAATGGTGAACCCGACGTGAATCCTTAACCAAGTTAAAATAATGTTTTACCTATTTGTTAGGCCCCTATTTAAAACACAATGAGAGGGACAACAAAAAAAACAATCATTGACATATGTGCTCATCCAAAAGATGTAGTGGTTGAATTTATATTGATTACGTCTGTCATATCAAACATGCACTCTTTTCCAAGATCTTCTGCATTTCCATAATGGTTGCTCTCAAGTTCACACCTGTGAATAACACTGTTGCAAATGCCACTGCTGCTACTCCTGCTGGATCATTGTCCACTCTGAGGATGACATCACATACTTAGTGTCTTCAACGCTGGGTATCAAATGCGCTGGTTAAGGAGTACCGTCAACACGGTACCATCCCAACTCTGGAGGCTTCCCGACAAGCCCTCCAAGTGAACAACTCACACCCGTCGTCCAAACAACGACGACCAGTGATCAAGAAACAGGCGGTGCTAACCACCGTCTCCAACCGTTTCGGGTAGTTATCCCTGGAACGCAATCAACATTCACTCCCATATTCCGGGGAGGTGAATGAGCAGGTCCCTCAGGGCCTTAATTCGAAGAAGTAAGAGTCCTTCTTGAGGGCTCCTATCAACAATCTCCGCCAGAATCGTGCGTCAGTATGCCCTCAACATGATGGGGGTACTGACTCCAAGTGTTCGGTTCAGGTTCCTCGAACCCGAGCAGGCAAGACGAATCGCCAGAGGTGGAATCCGGTCAACAGTGAGCAGGTTCTCATCTCTGCCATCTCAAGAGAAGTCCACCAACCTAACTTGGTGGCAAGCAACAAGCAAGCACATACACCTGCCCGTTTTAATTTCACTATCCAGCAGACTCGTCTGGCAGCATCACGCCAATCCCACCAGGCAATTCTGGCGGAGTACTATAGGCAGGAACATACACCTATTTATACATCATCATTTAGTCAGCAGGCTCGTCTGATTACATATGATGAATCTCTTCAACCACGTTCGATTAAGTGCAATCAGCAGGCACATACACCTGCTAGTATTAATCAGGCCTACCAACAGTCTCTCTTGGTAGCATACGGAGAAGTTAGTCAGAAAGCCGCGACAAAAAACAGGAGGTAGACTCAACTCTCTTCCCCCACACTTGAGTATTGTCCGGATTCACTGACACGAAAAGGAGGAAAGGAGCAGGCACATACACCTACTCCAAGCACAGAATGGATGTATATCCCCGTTCCTGCAGCTGAAGTCACCAAGCATATTTTATCAATGGTGAAAGAGCAGAAGCAAATCCTTGCTCATATTCCGGACACTTGTCAGGATATTATAACAACTTCAGCGGTATCTCAAGGAAAGACACATAAATCTATCCCTACCAGTAGAGTGACACATCAACATCTCACTCCGGAACAGACACACACATCTGTTCCAGTCCAAGAGGGTTTTGGGGAATGCTCCCCCATATCATACAAACAACCAAGTCAGGCACATACACCTGATCTGAGTGGAGATCGTCAGCCTAACCTGGCCATCTTTCCTGATCAGGCACATACACCTTCTCAGAGCAGCCACTTTCATCAACAAGTGGTTTTCAAAGTGAGTAAGAAGGCATCTAAGAAAAAGACCCGCCTAGCACAGTCAGGATATCAAGATCCAATCTGTAACAATGCCGTGCTCGATGCTGGAGTTCTTGAAGCCCTCATCCAATTATCTGTTGGAATCCAAGATTCTACTCCCTCATTTCCCAATAGTGGGGACATTAATTTCGAAGGTCTTCAACAGACACTTCCTCGTGAAGGCTTGATTCATGACAATTCGGTAGATCTCAAAGTTTCATCTTCAGATGAGAGCCACGAGAACCCTCTATGTGGTCAGAAGACCAAGGAGAAAGAGATCTCATCTTTTTCTGTAACCCATTATGGTGGTCCTCCCCATGATGATGAATTTCACTGCGAAAGTCCTCTCCGCAGTAGTGATGCACATTTCCCAGAAAATGCTCCAGTGGACGATGTAGTGCCGAGAAAGCCCTCTTATCTTGAGGCACTTGCAAATGAGAAACCAATCATGTCTGATGCTTCATCGCTAGAAGGTGAAATACTTTCTCAATCAGAAGATATCCCAGGGTGCAGGTCATTCTCTAAACCACCGCTAAGTCATGCATCTTCTAGTTTGATCAATGATTTCTTTATCAATCTTGATGAATCCGATTAAGAAACAAGGAAACACCAACTCTGATCAAATCAGGTAGAAGAATCTTCATTGAATGATAAAGAGGAAATGATGAACATGAGAAAACAACTGGAAAAAGGTGAAGTACCAGTCCTGTTTTGGACTCTGGCTGACTCTCAGTATGACATTCCAAAGATGTTGACAGAAGTTGGAATTCATGATATTCGTCTCAACATATGGAAAACTCTTTTTCAGTTGAAGAAGAAAGTATTATCTTATGATGAATATGAAAATCATCTTAAGATAATAGAAGGGTTACAACGTCAGATTGATTTGGCATCTCTATCAGTCTCTCGATATCCGAAGGCTGAAAAGCAACAGAGAGCCCTTCAACATTCATTCCTTGGCACACTAAGAATATTGTGTCAATTAATTTCCAAAGCCCCATATGGTATTCATGTCAGAGGATGGGGTGTTCATGGAGCACTACATTTCATGGTGCTCTCCAGTCAGCAAAGCCCACCAAAAATGGTCTCATGCAATATTATTTCCCATGGCTGGCCATAGTCAATGGGCTTTGTTTGTAATCATAAGATTTCCCAAGAATAGGATTCAACTAGTTCCTCTCAAAATCAAGTATATAGAGAACAAGTTGTTGAATTACTTCTGTATCAAGAAAACAAGAATATTAAACAAGCTTCTCGTATGAACCAAGCACATCATCAAGTGACAGAAGTGTCGGAAATTATCCAACGGTCTTTTGAACCAGGTGATAAAAGTGGATATAGATTAATGCATCCAGCTAATTTCTGTACTAAGGTTCGCAAGATCAAGAGAGATTTTAAGAAAGTCTCAGACATAGCATGTCAAGAGCCATCCCAGCTTTCCAGACTGGGGACTCTTTTAAACCAACCCTCAGAATCAACAAATAGGATTCGAGGAGTTGAGTGGGAACAACAGAAACAGCCCCACTCCACCGGATTGGGGACTTTTTCAAATCATCAATCCCCTCCTCAGAGAAAGTCGGTCTTTTCTCGATTGGGGAAGAAGCCTCAAGAGGAATGAAGATCCAAATTATCAAGATATTCTCTCCAAATTACAGTTCTTCAAGAAGTTCCCGAGGGATCGAATCAACAAAAGGCAATGTATCATCAAAGACATGGAAGAAGACAATATCAAAGAAATGCTGATAGAAGGGATGCGATGCATTATGCATCAATCAATGTCATCAATGCTGTTGTTACTGATCCACCAAATGAGGTTCACTCAGGGGACTCAGATGAAGAGGGTCCTGCTTAAGAAGATGTACACACCGACACAAATGAAGAAGGTGTGCGTACACGAAATCAAAGGATTACTCAAAACCTAGGTAATCCTTCGAGTAACACACTTCCCCCTCTCCAAAAAGGATCCAAAAAAGGGAGGGGAAAGAATCAGGTTACATATCCTTCCTCTTGAGAAGGCCAATCGCTCTCACTAGAGAAAAGTTTTGCACAACAGGAGGACGAAATGAGGGAGTTAAGAAGGTTGAATGCAGAACTACTTCAGGGTAGTCTTCTTCGTGAGTGTGATGGAGTCAGTCAGCCAAGGGAATTTGTTGAAGCTACTGAGATGGATCAAGAA
The DNA here is from genome assembly GCA_963277665.1 of Viscum album. Lineage (NCBI taxonomy): Eukaryota > Viridiplantae > Streptophyta > Magnoliopsida > Santalales > Viscaceae > Viscum > Viscum album. The sequence continues at coordinate 534,523,492 of OY728146.1, forward strand.
TATCCTCCTCTATCAGTACACCCTCACAGGCCTAATCCTACAGGTCAAGTGAAACAACAGTTGGTAGTGCTACCATCAGTTGCAGCACCAGCCACAACATTTGTCCAAGATCCTGTCATTGCACCTACCCAAGTCCAAGTTCAACCGGATGTTTCTCAAAATTTAATAACCACCATTGAGTCATTAACAGCTCGATTAGAATCTATTGAAGGGAAACATGCACAAGTTCAACCAGAAAAGAAAGTTTACCCTGAATGGGTAGATTCAATCTCTCCTCCATCCAGTTTTGGAAACCCTGTATTCCCTATTTTGAATGGATCAGGCGATCCTGAACAGCATTTGATGCATTACGTGTCTTGTTGTGACCCTATGATAGGAACTCCAGAGCAGCAAGAAGTAGTAATACTCATATTCTTTGTATGGACCTTGTAAGGATCGGACTTTATCTGGTATACAGGCTTGCAATCCCGATCAATTACCATATGGGAGGATCTCCGTCAAAAATTCCTCCTTCAGTTCAGCTCAACTTTGCCAAAGACAACGATTTTTGATCTTAAAAACTGTAAGAAAATAGATAATGAAAGGGTCTCAGATTTCATTGCTCACTGGAAGGGATTAACATATTCCCTAAGTTTACCACTCCCTCAAGAGGAATTGTTGCCAATCTGTGTGGCAAATCTGCGTGACGAATTACACACGCCATTGATCCCTGTGAAATACACAGGAGGGTTTCAAGACCTTACTTCAATCACTCAGCAGATTAATGATTCCCTTAAACAGGCTAAGGCTAAATCTCATGTAATTCCATCAGCTCCAGTAAGGATAATGGGTAAATTAGAAATTGCTACAGTTATTTTTAAACAAGCACCCGTACCTATTTCTACTTCAAAACATTCATCTTCTCGAAGGGATCCACCTCCTGAGCGCAAAAAACAAAGGCCGTTTCTTCCAGACGATCAAAGAGATCAAAGAAGAAAACAATTTTAGGATTTGAAGATCAAAACATACTCTTTCCAAAATGAACAAGTTCCTGGTTACTTCATTTTGGCTCTGGAAAATAATCTGGTTCAACTATCAAAGCCCAAGAGGCAAAACAAGGAAGGATTTGAAGACCGTACCAATTATTGCCCCTTTCATCAAATGTTGGGGCATCCCATCTAGGAGTGTTTTGTCTTCAAAGACCTCCTGCAAAATATGCTCGACACGGGACAAGTCAATCTGAAAGGCTCTTCAGCCTAGGTAGCATGTGTCACTGCTACAGTTCCAGAGGAGGAAAGCGAATGGAAAGAAGTCAAAATAAAAAATGCACAGAAGTATGATGATTGGATGGTCAGAAAGACAATCAACCGAACTCATGCTATTTTGAAAACACAATTAAATAAACCAATTGTGTCTTCTGCCATGAATGTTGCGGAAAAACCCTCTTCATCAGAGGGAAAGTCCTTGAAGAAACGAAATGATTTAAAGAAAGAAAAAGAATCAGAAAAAGATGAGTATGTGTCAGAGCCTAAGTTGTCTTTGACTATGGCAGACTTCATGCCATCTACTTCAAATCCATGGGCACCACCCCACCAAACGGCACAGCCTAAATAGGATAATCAGGCAAAGTCTTCATCAGACGAAGATTTAATCTTTGGTTCTGTTAATATGATTCAATTAACAGATCCATATGCTAGCCGCAGTTTTGATTTCGATGAGCCTAAATTCCCTATATCAAACAAGGGAATCAGAGGAAGTTCCAAAGGCTCAGGATACAAGGGAAGACATGGATCTTTTAGAAGCCACTATTCCAATTCTACCCCTACTAGAACTGTGTATGCAGCAGAAACTCGTGGTAGAGCCCTTCAGCGAGCTCAGCAAGAACAAGAAAGTTCTTCTACCAATAAAAAATTCATTTCTGGAATAGTTATTTTGGAATACCGGTTGAAGGTTCCATCTTCTTCCTCTTATAAAATAAATGGATCTAATCGGTCTAATCTTCCAAAACCTGGAATATTGCCAACTCCTATCCCATTACAAGGTGCATCAACTTCCAAAGCATCTGCTTCCAAGGTACCTGCTAAACCACATATTCTTGTTGGTAAATGCAGACCTCTAGATCAAAAGTATGATGTATTGAAACACTTGGCCCAAGTACCAGCCAAGTTATCAATTCTTTATGCTTTGAATCTGTCAAAAGATCTTCAGGAAGCACTCATTGAGGCTTTGTCAAGTCCTTAGGAGTTTGAAACTGAAATTGCTGCAGCTGAAGTCTATCACATAGATAATAATCCTACAGAATTCCATGTAGTAATATCTTTTACTGATAAAGATGAAGATGATGTTGTGCATGGGAATATTATACCTTTGTACTTATCTAGATAGGTCAATGGCATAGATGTTCTAAGAGCTTTCATTGACAATGGGTTAGGAGTCAACCTCATGCCCATTCGTACACTTCATTGATTGGGCCTCATGGAATCTGATTTATCTTCTTCTACCATGATGTTACAAGGATATGATAAAAATGAACAAGAACCACTGGGCGAAGTTACACTCAGAACTCAATTTGGAGATCTTGTATCCAATTCAGATTTCATGGTTGTTGATCAAGACTCAGCCTTCAACATCTTTCTTGGAAGACACTGGCTACATCAACACGCGGCTATCACTTCATCCTACCATCAATGTATCAAATATTGTTTCTATGGTCAAGTTGGGACATTGTATGGTGATAAGGCCCCGTTCAAGACATGTGAGTCTCAATACATTGAGGAGGAATTCTATCACATGAAGGGAAGGGAGAAATCCACAACAAAGGAGATTACCAAAGTTAATGCTCCATATGGTTTGGAGAAGATTCCAGTAAATCCATTTACACATGTGAGTACAAGTTATGTGTTTCCTATCAGTCAAATTGACAAGATAGACCCAAATAAAAATACACTTATGGAAATATCCATAATGTCAATTACGACAATCGAGCCAGACAACATGGGAGAAATTGGTAACCCACCAGGCAGTGATGAAAGCACAAATGGTGACATCTTCATTTCATCTGCTGAAATCCAACAAGTCTATGATTTTCCAATCAGGCCAGAAGAAGTTATAGCAAAATCGGAGGTGAATAATGATGTCAATTCTCAATCCATCATCTCCTCCTTATTACCCAAAGAAGACCCTTCATCATCAATAGGGTCAGAAATGGAAGCTTCTTCTCCAAGATGTGCAAATTTTGACATCTCTTCTGATCATGAAAATTATTCTTTATCATCTACTATGAAAGTAGAAACAGAAGAAATAACACATGATGAAGAAGAAGAGGAATATCTCAGAGATGCTCCTCCATCATTCGAAGAGGGTATCTCTACCACTGTGGATGAATTCATAGAAATAAATCTGGGTAAAATAGAAGATCCACGCCCCACTTTAATCAGTGTGGCCATGACTCTTGAAGATCAAGATATTTATATTTATTTTCTAAATAAAAATAGAGATATATTTACTTGGAACTATACAGAAATGCCCTGGCTTGATCCTGATGTTGCTACTCATAATTTGGGTTTACCAGAAGAACATCAAGGATTTAAGCAAGCCGCGAGAAGAACACACCCAACTTATGCTTCCAAAATTGAAGTTGAAGTGGATAAGCTTATCAAAGCTAAATTCGTCAGAGAATTTCAATATCCCAGTTGGTTGGATAATATTTTCCCTGTAAAGAAGAAGAACGGACAAACTAGAGTTTGCATCTATTTCAGAGATCTTAATCGGCATTGTCCTAAGGATGATTTCCCAGTTCCGATTACAGAACTTTTAATTGATGCAACAACTAGATATGAAGTACTTTCATTCATGGATGGATATTCCGGATATAATCAGATCTGAATGGCCCTAGAAGACGAGGAATCCACAGCCTTCAGATCCCCTCAGGGTGTGTTTTGCTACCGGGTAATGCCCTTTGGCTTAAAGAATGCAGGTGTAACATATCAGTGTGCCATGAATTGTATCTTCAAACCCTTATTAGGGAAGTTTGTTGAATTCTATGTAGATGATTTGGTGGTTAAATCCAAGAAATGTTCTAATCACTTGTATGATTTAGAAGTCATATTCCGCAAGCTTCGACAACATAATTTGAAGATGAACCAATTAAAATGTGCTCCTGGGGTAACCTCAGGAAAATTTCTTAGCATTGTTGTACGCCATCGTGGTATTGAAGTTGATCCTAAGAATACCAAGTCAATCTTTGGTATGTCACCTCCTCGAAATTTGAAAGAATTAAGAGGAATTCAAGGACACTTATCCTATATTCGGCATTTCATCAACAATTTGGTAGGAAAAAGTTTACCCTTAACCAAATTGATGAAGAAGGGAGTCACTTACCAGTGGACTGAAGAATGTCAGGAAGCATTCGATATTATCAAGAAATACCTCTTGATTCCACCGGTACTCATGCCACCTGTTGAAGGAAGACCACTTATCCTCTATGTGACAGCTCTAGAGCAATCATTAGGTGCCTTCCTTGCTCAAAAGAATGATGCTGGGAATGAAAACAACCTCTACTATCTCAGTCGAGCAATTCTTGAAGCAGAAACCCGGTATTCAAGTATTGAGAAATGATGCCTGGCATTAATCATTGCAGTTCAGAAGTTGAGACACTACCTGAAACATCAGAAGGTCCAATTGGTATCTCACAATAACTCGCTCAAATTTATCCTTAGTCATCCGATGCTTACAGGACGTCTGGCAAGGTGGGCAGTTATTTTGCAGCAATTCGATATTCAGTATGTGTATGAAAAGGCGATAAAGGGCCAAGCTCTGGCTGATTTCCTGGCTGAACACCCTTCAGTGGGAGACACATCTTCAGATATTGAATTCCTTGATGAGGAAGTCTTCTATGTTCAAGAAAGTCCTCAAGAATGGGAAATGTATTTTGATGGTGCTTCTAGAAGTCCAACAGGGAGGAAAATGGAAAATCCTAAATTCAACAAAGTTGGCTTAGGAATTGTGCTCATTTCTCCAAAAAAGGTAGTGTTACCTTATTCCTTCTTATTGTGGGAAGGTGGTACCAATAATAAAGTAGAATACCAAGCTCTCATTGTAGGCTTGGAATTAGCACTTCAAGCACAAGTGAATCACTTAAAGGTGAAAGGTGATTCAGACTTGGTAATCAAACAAGTCAAAGGGGATTATGCCATCAAAAAAGAAGAACTAATCCCTTTGTATGATTACGTCAGAGAGTTAATGGCGGAATTCCCTTCAGAACTGACATTTTCTTACATCCCAAGATCACAAAATGCTCAAGCTGATGCACTGGCTAATATAGCCACACCTCTAGCAGATCCAAATCGGGACGAGACAACCATCAGTATTACCCACCGTCATGAAATTTCACCTTATGTTCGAATCAGAACAGAGGAAATTAATGAAATTAGTCCCATTCCTGAACCGTATTGTTATACTACAGGATGGATGTCACCTATCAGGGAATACCTTCAAAATGGAACACTTCCACCTGATAGAGCCGAGAAAGAACAAATCCTGTGACGTGTGGTCAATTTTACTCTTTATGATAGCCCAAATCCCCTAGAGAAAATTCTTTACAAATGTAGTTTTGATGGAGTTATCTTTAGATGCATTGATGGTGAAGAGGCAATGGTTGTCATGAAAGAAGTGCATGCGGGAGTCTGTGGTGCCCACCAGTCTGGACATAGACTGTCTGATCAGATTTGAAGGCTTGGATACTTTTTGGCCTTCAATGATACAAGATTGTGTTGATTTCCCAAAGAAGTGTCATTCATGCCAAGTACACTCCATCTTCATTCATCAACCTCCAAAGTTGCTTCATACAGCTAAATACTCATGACCATTTTACACATGGGGAATGGATTGGTGGGACCTTATCCTTCGGCTACGGCCTAGAAGTTTAAGTACATTCTTACTGCTACTGAATTCTTTTCCAAATGGGCAGAGACAATACCTCTCAAGGAATTCAGTTCTAAATTCATTGTTAGCTTCATTAAGTCTAACATCATTACCAGATTTGGTGTCCCTGATACCAAATTGACGGACAATGGCACCAACTTCTGTTCATCCGAGGTGAAGAAGTTGTATCAAGAATACAACATCAAATCCAACTATTCATCTCGGTATCATGCAGCGACCAATGACCAGATAGAGGCCTTCAATAAGACTCTTTCAAATATACTGCAAAAGATGGTGAATAAAGATAAGAAGTCATGGCCTGATAAACTCTTTCATGCCTTATGGGCTTATCGGACTACCACCCACACTGCAACTCGGTCAACTCCATATTCACTGGTATATGGAATGGAAGCCGTCTTACCCATTGAAGTTCAATTACCTTCGCTCAGAGTATCCATTTTTGATCAGTCATCTACATATGAACAATCTCAAAAGTGATTTAATGAATTGGAATGGTTAGATGAGAAAATATTGTGCACCTTGCACCACTTGGAAGTCTATCAGAATCGAATAGCACGAGCTTTTAACAAAAAAGTTCATCTTTATTCATTCACTCAGGGAGAATTGGAATTAGTTCTCAGAGCTCCAATGATACCAGGAAAGAAACCTTCCAAGATTGAGCCAAAATGGGAAGGACCTTATTCAATACATAGGGTCTACTCCAATGGATCTTATTCATTAATCTCGATGGATGGAGAACTCATCACTACTCCAACCAATGCCAGATTTTTGAAGAAGTATTTTGTATAAACACAAAATATATATAACCATGGTCCAGCAAGATGTTAAACTGCACCAAGGTCCTGTATGACCTTAAACTACACCACCGTCCAGTAAGACGTTAAACTGCACCATTATCCAAGGTCATGTATGACCTTAAACTGCACCATCGTCCCACACGATGTTAAACTTCATAACCAATGGTCCATACATATGACCTTAAACTATTTTTACTTTCATCCCACATGACATTAAACTGTGTCCCCTTCATCGTTCTTTCTATATGACGTTAAACTACATAACCAACGGTCCATACATATGACCTTAAACTATTTGTAGCTTACGTCCAGCAAGATGTTAAACTGTGACATCCTAACTACATGGCGCTAAACTGTATAAAATCCCCTTACGTCCGGAAAGATGTTAAACTACATAATCATTAAAGGTCCTATATGACCTTAAACTACACCACCGTCCAGCATGACATTAAACTACACCATCCATGGTCCATACATATGACCTTAAACTATTCGTACTTTCATCCAACATGACGCTAAACTGTATCGTCCCTTTTTCGTCCAACATGAAGTTAAACTGTGGGAAAAAAGTCCCCAATGCGTCCAACATGACGTTAAATGGTGTACTATTTTGTCCTCACTGCATGACATTAAACTGCACAGTCCCCCTTTCATCCAACATGACGTTAAACTATATTGTCCCCATTGTCTTAACTACATAACGCTAAACTGTACAGAAAGTCCTTGATATATCCTACATGACATTAATCTGTACTTTTTCCCTGCTATATGACATTAAACTGTGCAGCACCAATAGAACTAACTGTAAGACTTTAAACTGAATAGTCCCTTTATATGTCCTGCATGACATTAAACTATGCATCGTTAAGGTTGTTGTTACCTCTTATTTCTCACACCGAGTATGACTCACGTGAGCTTAGAGCCAACCTCAACCATAACACTCTCTCTGGGATACTAACCATGTGTAAGTCCCAACATCATTTTTTTGGGTCGTTGTCCCCAAGAACAACTTGATCATTAATTCATTCATTAATTGAACTACGCGGACTTTGATCCTTGCCTTACAGGCTGGATACGTAGGCAACCTCCCAAGGTTCAAGCCCAAAACCAATCTCTTCACATCGGTTCACCTCTACCTCATACGATGTTGATTCGTGAAACTGCCCCTAGAATCAATACTTTTACATTGGTTCACTTTCGTCCTTGTTATATGACGTTAAAATATACAACACTTTTGTCCAGTATGACAATAAAATACAATATTATTGGGTACCTTCACCTTAGAGGGAACCATTATTTACATTGATTTTTCAATCATGTTTCATTTCAAAGACTACGTGCATACATGGCAATGCCTAAACCTTTTATCTTGGGTTAAACCATCATTGTACTAAAAAGTCCCCTTTCACCCTTCACATGTACAAACCAAATTTGTACAAAAGGTATTTCTAGAACTACGTGGGCTTGATTACCATTCTTATGGGATACATAGGAACGTTCGAGTGCCCCTCAAATCCAGCCCAAAGTCTTTTGGGCCTAACCCCAAATTCCACTTTCAGTCCCTTGGCTGAAAAGTCCCCATGAAAACACACACTGTGTATTTCTTATAATGGTCCAAGATCTATGACCCTAAACTAAGATCTCTAATCCTTTTTTCCCACATGACGTTAAACTATAGTTTAAGAACCACGTATGGCTTGATTCCCATCCTTATGGGATACATAGTGAAGTCCAACATTTCCAGTCAGGACCCAGCCACAACATGATTATGGTTAGAATTGATCTGTGTATCTCTGTATACATTGAACAATACCCATCTTTATATGTCATAACCCTAACCTTAAATATTTTCAGATCTTCATAACCCTTTTCTTGACTTTTAGTCACAAAAATTTCAAATTTCTGAGAGTTCTTTTACCTAACTATGCAGTACGTTCCCTTAGGCGGCCTTGCATAAATAGTCCACATAACAGACTTGTCAGCCAAAAGATGCTATTTATTTGACTATACATCCAATGCCCTTAGGTGGCCCTGCATAATTCAACCCCCTAACAGGTTTGTTAAATAATTGTAACTTCATTCTTGGGAAGAAAGCCTCTTTTGTCCTTATTGGTCTTAAATGACAGTATGTAGGGATCCGCAAAAATAGCCATCCTTAACATATTTGTCCCATATCCTTTTTCATGATCTGAAAGTATTCAAGTCTATGGTTTATATTCTCCTTCCCTACGTTTGGGTCAGACCTTCATGGAAGTGATATCCATCCAGTTCTTCGATAATCTTGTTTGAAAATATCTTCTCCATATTCAAGTACCTCTTTCCATACAGCAAACTCTATACTTTGGAAAATTTGAATCTCCATAAACTTTCATTGGCTTTTAGCAGTAGAAAGGTAAATTTCTGAGAGTTATTTTGTCTGACTATGCAGCACGTGCCCTTAGGCGGCCTTGCATAAACAGTATACATAACAGACTTGTTAGACAAAAGATGCTATTTATTTGACAATGCAACCAATTCCCTTAGGTGGCCCTGCATAATTCAACCCCCTAATGGGTTTGTTAAATAATAGTAACTTCATTCTTGTAAACTACTTCTTCTGATGCCTTTTAGCTCTTTTTCATATCATTCCTCAGATTCAAATATTCTTAAGCTATAGTTTACATTTTTTCCCTGATACTTGAGTATGGTAATATGTTTTCAGATAAATTGTCAAAGAATTGAGTCAATTATAATTCATTTGGTCAAATCTATTTCAAACTTAAACATTATCCTCCTTATGTATGACGTGCATGACTTTAAACTACCCACAAAAGACAAGGGAACTCTGAATAAAAGTCAAGTTCCAGCTCACTAAACATACATTTTGCATGATTTAGGTAATATTGTGCAATTAAAAGATTCAAAGTTTGTAGGGTTATTTATATTAATCCTAGTAATAATCAAACTATGCTTACTAGGCCCATTGGATTAAGTAAATTTAAAGCAGGTAGCTAAAGAATTTAGGTACAAATGATTGAAGATGAAAGTGTTTTTCATTGATACACAAGAGATATAAGGACATCCACATACTGGAGTCTCTTATCTTTTTCAAGAATTACAAGAGGCTTTCAACATAACTCTTCATTTGATTAACAACATCCCGAGCTTCATCAGCAACCACCTGGGATTCATTCATTCAACTGGATACAATAAGAGATGCAGTGATACCATCTCTTCTTGGAACAATTGTAAAAGGATTTTCTTGAGTGCGGTTTGAGGAAAAATTTCTGCTGATCAAATAGTGACTCTGTTTCTGTCCAAGAGACTTGGAAGATGGATACATGGATTTGAGAATGGGGCATTGGAAGTAAAGATCCATTTAAAGAGAGTACTCTTTTTAGATATTGCTCTAATGCCATGTTTATCTTCTCTCCACCAACCGACAACAGAAAACATTTCAGCCTATGGGTTTTCCATTTTCATATCTGTAAGGAAATGACATGGAAGGAAAATTTGAAAGTTCACACCATTGTTGTTGCTCTTAATGCACAACATAACTGAAATAGAGGAGTAGCAGTGCAGCTGCATTTCAGGCATATAGTTCTTTTCATTTGGAACATTGACTCCTTGAGGATGATCATGACCGTACAGGGACAGGTAGATTCTCTGTGGGAAATTAAGATGATATTTCTTCAAGTACTTAGCCAAATCTGGGAGAGTGTTTTCGTAGATATCATAGTAATCATGGCCAACAATGTTCATCATGTCATCAATCCACTTTCTAGTCAGTTCATCAGCCGTTCCGATTCTCCTGAGATCAATTGAATCTGCACAAAAGTTTAATAAACTAACTCTTAAATGGGTTTATTTTTCATAAAATTTTTGATGGAATTCAAAAAAATGGCTAAGGCATTAAGGCACACAAGTCTAAATTTGGCGCACAAGTATGTATGTGTCGCGCAAGTGTTATTGTGTCGCGCAAGTTTTTGGCGTGCAAGTATCACCGCGCAAGTCCTATTACCTTGAAAACAGCGCGAAAAAAAAAGAAACATCATTAAATGAGAAACTTGTGCGGCGAAGGGGACCTGCGTGGCGAGAGCTCAAGAATCCGAAAAAGATGCAATGCGCGGCAAAGGACCACGTATTTATAGGCCATGAGGCTCACCTGTGCACTCCATCCAGCGCGCTCCAGTCCTGCGTGGCAAGAACCTGCACACCAAGTGTTGCGCACTAAAAGACTTGCGTGCCACCTTTCTTTTGGTTTTCTCATTTTTCTCAGAGTCAAATACTCATTTCTTTCAGATCCAACTCTGAGGGGGGACTTTTGTTGATGATCCTTTTTCGTCACATTGTCTAAAATAATGAAAAGGAAAATGACTTAGCACAAATTGATTCATCCTTTGAAGAAAACATCCAAAATTGACAAAGGCATGAACAAGGGATTAAAAGCACATGTTCCACGCATGTTCCATCACTGTCGCGCAAGTATACTTGCGCGACGCATAATGGTCGTGCAAGTGACTTGCGCGCCCAAAAGGATAACTGCCCGGGTCTTCTTCAGCCTATAAATAGACCCTGTGGGCCCCCCATTTGGAAAGGAATTTTTCCAGAATTCAGATTTAGAGGTTGGAACGCCCAAGTCTCTTCTCCAGGTCTTCCGAACACTTATAGGGTAATTCTTTACCTAGAATGGAAGGTATAAACAAGAGGAGTAAGGTCTAAGTGTTAGAATAAACTAACACTTGCGCGCCTAAGGTGTTTTACCCTTAAGGGGAATGAACATACTTGCGCGCCGCCCTAATTCCTCACCAAAACTTGCGCGCCTCTATTTTGGAAGAACCTCAGGATAAATATAAAGGCATTGGTCAAGGATCGCTCAAATATTACTGCACTGGTTTAAAAACACGCAAGTACCTATAGGTTGCGCAGGTATACCTGCGTGACCAGGACTTGCGCACCCACGCAGTACCTGCACGCCTGCCAGGACTTGCGTGACCCTTCCTTTTTTGGGTGCCCTTTTTTCCCATTTCACCCCTCTTAAGCCATTCCACCTCTCCTATTAAAGATTCAGTCTTCAAGACACTCTTCAAAGCCATTTATGGCATGATTTATTGATTTGAATTCCTTATCTGAAATGAATTCTATGAAATATCTCTCTAAACATAGTGATTTACACATCTTTATGTCACTAAAGATTGAGATTTCATTCATTCAACCTCATATTTTATGATGAGAGAATCCTTAACCTGGGCATCCTCCTTAAGAGTAAGCCCGAGTCTTAAATTCTCAAATATGGGCTTCCTTATCAGGAGTAAGCCCCAATCTCAAATATGGGAATCCTCCTCAGGAGTAAGACCCAAATCCCTTAATTTTTCAAATCTCTTAACCTGGGAATCCTCCTTAGGAGTAAGCCCCAGTCTTAATTTCTCTTAACCAGTCCTAATTTACCTTTGATCTGGGATTCCTTCTCAAGAGTAAAACCCAATCATAAATCCTCTCCTAATTTGGGCCTCCTTTTTAGGAGTAAGCCCCAAGTTAGAGTATTCAAATCTACATGAAGCACATATACCTTTATGGACCCTGTTCTTGGATTTCTTCCCTGAAGTAAATCCTAATCTTCATTTATCTGGGCAGTCACACATACATAAGTCCCACATTATTTCTTATGATTGCATCTTTCATGGCCCAATTGTCTAATTTTTACCAATACCTCTTATTTCTCACACCGAGCATGACTCACGTGAGCTTAGAGTGTAAAAGTAATTATGAAATCCTTCTTTGGGTCATCAATCATAAACATCATACTCCCTTACTCGAACTTCATGGGTTCTGATTTCTTTTCTAAAACAAAGGATATGTAGGTAACCCATCTGCGGGTTCGATCCAAACTCTGAAATAATCCATGTCCTTCTGAATGAAAATAAACTTCAAGTGCCCCACTGAGTGGGTTTAAAACTAGAATGGTCATCATAATGACCAAGAGACTTCTATATAAATGTGTCGAAGGATACTATTGACCAAGAATCTCTAATAAATACAGATGATTCTATATCGATGAAGAACCTCAAATAAATATAAAAGATTCTCTAAATTTCCTACATATTTAATCATTGATTGTCAGATCTGAAGGAAATCTCATTTTATACTTGGTAATGTAATAAGGATTCACGAACATAACTTAAATCTATAAAGAGAGTCCTAGAGTAGACAATAATTACCCTAAAAAAGGTGTGATGAGTCCGACCTCCCATCCTCTCGACCAATGAAAATTCCTAAGCCTCATCAGTCCAAAAACTAATGAGAACCTACCTTTGGAAAGTAGGTCCAAATGGATGTGGAATCATTGGATGTTTCCGGTTCTTCAAACAAACCCTTCAGAAACCGATCGGAATGTTTTAACCTTCAATCAAGGAGGTCATCCCCGGATTCCGAGGGAAACAAGGACATTCACACATATTCTTGTAAAAATAACACCAATGAATTAGATGTTTAACTCAATAAATGGAGATTGAGTTAATATTACTCTTATCAAGTTCATATCAATGACTTGAGAATTTATCAATGGACTGATTATGTGTATCAAAAGTATATCCACAGAAAGGGGAGTGGAAATTATGACATAAGAAAATAAATAGTGATTCCACATATAATCTTGGAGTAAAATAATCAATGAAGTATACGTAAAGCCGAATGAGTGGAAATTGAAATTTGTAATTCCCTTACCAATTTGGTAACTTACGAAACATACATCCCCTGAAAGATGGATCATACAATGATGATGTAAATATCCATAAATTAAAGTATATTACACAATGAATACAGTCATGGTCCATACACACACCACATGCAATAGATAAGTGGTGAACAATGAAAATCTTATATAATTAAAAGTGAGATAAGAAACCCCTTACTTTGTACTTTTTCTTGGTAAAGGGTAGGTTAGCCTCCTGTATAATGGTGAAATAATTGTTATTGAATTATACAAGAATCATATACATTAATATTATATCATATATGATCTTTTAACATTTTTTTTAATAATATATTAGTATTATCGTCGTTTTGGTTGTTAACTTACTCGTTATCTTTTATATGTTTTGTTACATAAGTCATATTTGTTATGGATAGGTTGTATATTTTTCATATACAGAATGATATCAAGTGCTTAAACATTATTTTTAATCATAAAATGAGAATTAGACTTGTATGGATACGATGGGGAATGAATCTCATCGCGTTCATGGACACGGTAGTCCGTACGTATGCACAGACGATAATATCATTCTTTTGATATTAAAATCATATATAATTGGATGGTATATCATATATACAGAATCATTATCATGTTATAGTTATTATTTACATGAATTACACATCATTATTATACCCATCCAAATAATAATGTATTGAATAACAATTACACCACGACGTGGAGACGGTAGGCTGTACGTACGCACGTATGATGACATGCCATTGAAAGGATAGATAGAATAGTGAATATGGTTGTACCATATTTGTAATAACATCACAGTATATAAAATATACTGGAGTTATTATTTTATATTGTAAATAAAAAATAATTAAGAAGTTCAAGAATAAAGGAACTTGAAAGAGGGTTGTGAAAACATTACCTCTTCTTTGCGTTCTTCCTTTTGATTTGATCAAAAGGGCTTCTTAGGTTGGATTTATGACCAATGGAGGGCCTCTAGGATGAAGTGAGGGAAGTTGATAGAATATTTGGACAGAGGCTGACTGAGCCAAAATTCTTTGAAGGTATGAATTTTAGATAAGGGTGAGTGCCCTTTTATTAGAGGGGTGAGGGGCACCTTAGGAAAACTTAAAATATTATTTTATAATAAATTCATATTCGGTTTATAATGGATCCAAAGTTACTTATTTCAAGGATAAGGTGAGGATGGGTTGAAATCCTTTCAATCAATAGATTTTAGACAGGTTTGGGTGTCTATATTAACCTCATCATTTATATTTAACTCTTAGTTAAATAGTTTGACATTTACCATGTATCTTTGTATTTTTATATTATATAGTTAATAAACATACTATATACCTCCAAGAGACCCCAAGGTGTCCATTAATGGTACAAATATCATTATATAAGTCCTTTTTCCGAACATTATAATTCTAGTAATAGAATATCAATTAATAATATAATATTTGTTTTCAAAACTCTATTATGTCAATTTTGACACTATTGGGTATTTTGTTTTTGATAATTTCATAACAGCATTATTGCTTCGAAAATAAATTATATGACCAATAAAAATATGTCATATTAACCTAGAAAATTAGTGGAATTAATAAAAAGTCTCAAATTACATTTTTTTTGATATTTATAATATCGATTATTTTAATATTTCATTAATTAGGTAATTACTGCATCACTATTGTGTCATAAATAAATTAAATTATTTAATGTCTAAAAATTATAAATAAAATACTGTTATGTAGGAAATATTTTTATATTTATAAATAATATTTATAATATAATTTATCATTTGTATAACCCTATATTAAAAATGTTTTAGTTATTAATCTTTGATTTTATCTCTTTTAACTCTTCTTTGAATTAAATAATAATAAATGTCCTAATCTAATAAAAGTGGACCTAAATGATAATATTTTATTCCTAAGGTTGTTTTTGATCGAGATACACTTGTCCAATAGAATTAGGACATGTGCTTGGGTAATATTAATATCATTTTTACCCTTAATTACCCTATTTACTTTTAACCGTGGTAAATAAAAGTAAAAAGTTACTATTCACCAAAAACTATTTTCATCTTATTGAACCACATTTTACTCCTTGATATTAACTTTGTCTCTAGGATTTTTGAAATTCCACTCATAGAAGAGGTGAAATTATGTTTCATGTGAATTTCTAAATTTTTCTAGGAGGTGGGTAAAAGAGGGTGAAAAGTTTAATAATATTTTTATATATCTAAAATTATTATAAACAGAATCCAATGAATTAAATTGAACTTATATAGGTATTATGTATCTATTTTGACCTAAAATAAATTTAAATAAAATAAATAATTATTTAAATAAAAATTCGGTTATAAACTATCTCAGTGTTTTTCACTATTCATCAAAAACTGAAATTTTTCAGAAAAATACCAAAAATTCACCCTAAGATAATTTCGATATTACGAATCCAAAAATGAAGTCCATTTTGAAAGATAAAATTTATAAAATTTCAAAAAGTGAGTATTACTATTCATAACATCTACTTTGAGTGGTCGTGGTGTGTTAGAATCTCGAAGTTGCGTACAATTCAAGCTATTGAATTATTTAAAGGGAAACGTACCGTAGATGCTTGGGGTGTTACATTCTCCCCTCCTTCAATAAATTGTGTCCCCATAATTTTTAAAATTGGTATTGGGAATATAATGGAAAGTCCCACATCAGAAAAAGATTCAATAAAACTATCACTTTAAAGGAAAGAAAGAGAAGTACAAAGGTCACCCAAGATAACCCATACTAGGGTTCCATGTAGGAAAACCTGGATATGGAAGATAAACTAAGTGTCAAGTTCTGATGGAGAGGGATAGAAAAAATGATCAGGAGAAAGTTAACAACAAGAAAACCACAAACTTTTGATGGGAAAAACAGTCATTAGTTTCCCAGTAGGAAAAGTAAACGGATAACATTTTTTTAAGTTACATTACATAAAGATAATGAATTTATTTATGAGATTGACTAAGAACATAATGAGATATTCTTACTTTTTATGTAGAGTTTCATTCTTTAATAAATTTCTACCACTAACTCATTTTTTTTAAACGATGGATATTCAAGAAGACTTGGTCATAGTGGAAGAGCTAGAATAAAATTCTAGAGAATCACATGATCAACAAAGGATAAACTATATATTTACCTTGTCTTTAGAGATTAATCAGAACCAAAATGGTTAGTACAAGATCTGATGATCCCCCAAAAGGATATTACATTAGAGAAAGAAATACTAATCTTAATTACTAAAATTAAACCAAAAATACCCCAAAGTTAAATAAATACCATTAAATAAACAATTGTCCTTGAAATCCTTCAATATAATCCAAACTAATATTGAAACCCAATACTTAGAAGAATTTGGTTATGTAGTCTTCCACGTTAAACTGTATCTCCAAATGACATCAACTACTCTTAAAGACACATATTTAAAAGTAATTTACCTAATCACATATTATCTATTATAGGTTAATCATTTCCATAAATAACCCAAATCACTATAAATCCACAATAAAAACATAGATAAAAATACACCATTAATCCTTAAACGAAATCCCATAGTATTCTATTTTTCGAGGGCATATAGTGTTCCCAACAAATCAAACATCTTCTAAAATAACATTTATCACTTAATCACCAAATAATTTTCCTATAATAAGGGTATTCATTTGATAAGACATAATATCCCAAACCAACTTATTATCGATCAATAAAATCATTAGACTAAAAATAATTTGTCACACTAACTAGGGAATTCACGTAGTCCAGTGGTAGGTGATAAATCCCAATCGCACTCTGGTTGTGGGTTCGATTCCCACAGCTTTGTCCGATGCGACGGGTTGTCACACGGTCTGCGTGTTTTACTTTTTCAAAAACTATATTTTATAACATTACCAAAATGATATAAATTCCTCAAAATAACCATAACATAATTTATCCACAAATGTTATCTCATACCTTGCATTTTCATCCCAAAATAAAATAACTTGTAATTGCCTCGAATTCAAGGATCATATAAAATCAAATGGTTATTTATAACTATATTCATAAGAGAAAAGACAATTATTCCTCAAATATCATTTTCATATGGTAAATTTCAGGGTTACACATATAAAAGAAAATTCACCCAAAGTAATCTCAACAAAAAAGAGCACTAATACCTTTAAACATTTTTCCATGCATTTATTTCCACATAGGTTCTTCCTTGACCAAGAGGTTATCCTATAGAATAGGGAATTGACTTAGGTGATGCCAAGGTCCATTATATTTATGACAAATGACAGTAATTGGAATCTTAAGATAATTTTTATTTTCTTCCATAGTACCCTTCATTTTTCCTCGACAATTATTTACTTTATGCCCTTCTTTCCCACACATAAAGAATTTCTTTGTTCCATTGAGACACTTTCCTGGGTATCTCCTTCCACATTTCTGGCATGATGGAAATTGATATTTGTTCTCTCCATGGTCTCCACAGCTGGAGTACTTTTCAGTCATCACCTTTATCTTCTTTGTTGAGTTCGGGAGTTGGTTAATATATATGTTGTTGATCATATTTTTGGAAAACTGATTTGGCATGAACACGATATCTTTTATGACTATAAAAATTCCATTTTGTTGCTCATTTCCACCACTATTCCCACCTTGTACATCATTTTCAAAGTTACTATGACTTCCTTGGACTCTAGCCATTGACTAAAACCAGAAAGCATTGTGTGAGTAACAGTAGTCAGAAAATAATTTAGAGAATATCATGACACCATATTCTCAATTCGAAACACCTTAGGATTAACCAAGGTCATTTATTCTCATCTTATACTAAAATAATTCAAATTGGTTTGTAATGAAAATGTAAATTATCCTAAGCATATCCCCCGGGAGTGTCGTAACCAAGAGTGCCACAAGGCCTGTTGTTGTGAACCAGTTCCCGTTCGAGTCTATCTCAAAGTCGTGTTTTCGGGTTTTACCCCTAGGTACATCTGTGCTAGAGCCACCTATACCTTCTTGTATCCATATAGGGATGTATTTCTTGGAAAACTCACAAAATCTATACAATACCAAAATTCTAGGAAGTTCTTCTATACTAATCCTCAAAGTCCATCTTAGGGCTATGTGCTCTAATCAGAGTTTGTCTAAATCTAGTTTCCAAGGTTTGTACTAAACTTCCTATGATACCAACTTTAACACCCCAACCCCAGTTACCCAGAGTCGGTGAATTATTACATAACATTTTCATGATCACAAAATATCAAATATCTAAAGTCCGATTAGTTTAGTAGTCTTGGAAACACTACATATATTAATAAGTCTTACATTACATCATAAAGTAAAAAAACTACAAAAACATCTTATCTTCATATACCTTGATAATATCCCTACAGGTCATTCATAAATTACTTCTTTACATCCTGGGAAAAATAAAACATTGAAAGCGGTGAGCTCAGATTCCCAGTAAGGATAACAATATAGTGAAAACTTTCATAAATAAGCATAAAGATTTAAGGCAATGTATAAATAAAACAAAAGACTTTTAAACATGAACTTCAGCATGATATGGAAAAGATAAAATGAAATAATTCCATTTAATTATTCACATGGATATTATACTAGTCGAATAAACACATGTAATATCAAAAAACACTTTCATAATGATGGAATGCATAATTCCAGACTATCATAACCACATAGTCAAGGCCTCGTGCCAAGACTACAAATAAGATTTTGTCAAGGCCTTGTTCCAAGACACTAGTTTGTCTCATGAGACCTACCGATGCATCGATGAGCTATAGCACGCTTCACCCGTCACTTACTAAGTCCAATGCATTCCTCATATGAAAAGTTGAAACATAACATAAACATTCATATTAAAACTAGCATAAGAAATGTCAATACATTCTCTACAAACCATGAATGGTATAAAAATAGCACATCCACAGTCAAACATAACTCATTCAATACAATATGGAAGATTGTATTATAATAGATTAACCTCAATTAATAATAATTAAGTATATTGACATAGATGAAAATAATCATCAAAACTATTTGAGAGAAATATCCCTTTTTTTCTTGAAACCATTTAAAAGTCACACTATTTGTCAAGAAGATGATAAAAAATAGTTTTCTTTGAATCAAATTGTCCTATACCACTTTGAAACTTTTAAAAGGAATTTTAATTTTAAAACTTTAATGTCCATATAAATAAATCCTTAAAACCATTTTTAAAACATAGACATTAATAAGAAAGATTTAGAATAATAAATCTTTAAAACAATTAAAATTATATTTTAGTTAGAGTTCCTAACCAAAAAAGAGACACTTGAATTCAAATAATCGAGATAATAAAAACTTTGTAATATCACGAGAATTAAAGTATTCATGATATACAATTTCAAAGTACATTATATACACCATATAAAAGTGATTTGGTGTATAACAACAAAGGAGTCTCAATGGAATGTAAATTGAGATGAAATCTGTCATAAAGGTTGTATACTTAGGTTAAGGATAAATCAATGACATAATTATGTGTGAAAAATATAAATACACTCAATATGATTGGATGTTCAGTGTCAAAAAATCAAAGGACATTCACACATATTCTTGTAAAAACAACACCAATGAATTAGATGTTTAACTCAATAAATGGAGATTGAGTTAAAATTACTCTTATCAAGTTCATATCGATGACTTAAGAATTTATAAATGGAGTGATTATGTGTATCAAAAGTATATCCACAGAATGGGGAGTGGAAATTATGACATAAGAAAATAAATATTGATTCCACACATAATCTTGGAGTAAAATAATCAATGAAGTATGCATAGAGCCGAATGAGTGGAAATTGAAATGTGTAATTCCCTTACCAATTTGGTAACTTACGAAACATACATCCCATAAAAGATAGATCATACAATGATGATATAAATATCCATAAATGAAAGTATATTACACAACGAATACAATCATGGGCAGTACACACACCACATGCAATAGATAAGTGGTGAACAATGGAAATCTCACAGAATTAAAAGTGAGATAAGAAACCCCTTACATTGTAATTTTTCCTTGGTAGAGGGTAGGTTAGCCTCCTGTATAATGGTGAAATAATTGTTACTGAATTATACAAGAATCCTATACATTAATATGATATCATATATGATCTTTTAATATTGTTTTGTTAATAATATCTTAGTATTATCGTTGTTTTGGGTGTTAACTTACTCATTTTATTTTATATGTTTTGTTACATAAGTCGTGTTTGTTATGGATATTATGTATATTTTTAATATACATAATTATATCATGTCCTTAAACACTATTTTTAATCATAAAACTAGAATTAGACTTGTATGGATATGATGGGGAATGAATCTCATTGCGTTCGTGGAGACGGTAGTCCGTACGTACGCACGAGTGATAATATCATTCTTTTGATATTAAAATCATATATAATTGGATGTTATATCATATATACATAATAATTACCATGTTATGATTATTATTTACATGAATTACACATCATTATTATACCCATCCAAATAATAATGTATTAAATAACAATTACACCACGACGTGGAGACAGTAGGTCGTACGTACGCACGTATGTTGACATGTCATTCAAAAGATGGATAGAATAATGAATATGGTTGTACCATATTTATAATAACATCACAGTATATAAAATATACTGGAGTTATTATTTTATAATTTAAATAACAAATACAGAAGAAGTTGAAGAAGAAAGGAACTTGAAAGAGGGTTGTGAAAACATTACCTCTTCTTCAGGTTCTTCCTTTTGATTTGATCAAAAGGGCTCCATATGTTTTCTTTCTGACTAAAGGAAGGCCTATAGGATGAATTGAGGGAATTTGAGAGAATATTTGGGTAGGGGTTTGCCGAGCCAAAAGGATTTGAAGCTATGAATTTGAGAGAAGGGTGAGTGCCCTTTTATAAGAGGGCTGAGAGGCACCTTAGGAAAACTTAAAATATTATTTTATAATAAATTCATATTCTGTTTATAATGGCTCCAAAGTGACTTATTTAGAGGCTAAGATGGGTATGGGTCGAAATACTTTCAACCAATAGATTTTAGACAGGTTTGGGTCACTATATTAGCCTCATCATTTATATTTAACTCTTAGTTAAATAGTTTGATATTTACAATGTCTCTTTGTATTT
The DNA here is from genome assembly GCA_963277665.1 of Viscum album. NCBI lineage: Eukaryota > Viridiplantae > Streptophyta > Magnoliopsida > Santalales > Viscaceae > Viscum > Viscum album. Next base: position 534,545,125 of record OY728146.1, read on the forward strand.
TTATATTATATAGTTAATAAACATACTATATACCTCCAAGAGACCCCGAAGTGGTCCATTAATGATACAAATATCATTATATAAGTCTTTTTCTTAAAGCTTAGATTTTTAGGAAAAGAAAATCAATTAATAATATAATATTTGTTTTAAAAACTATTTTATGATAATTTTGACACTATTGGGTATTTTGTTTTTGATAATTTCATAACAGCATTATTAATTCGAAAAAAATTTATATAACCAATACTAATATGTCATATTAACATAGAAAATTAGTGTAATTCATAAAAATTCTCAAATTACATTGATTTTGATATTTATAATATCAATTATTTTAATATTTCATTAATTAGATAATTACTGCATCATCATTGTGTCATAAATACATTAAATTATTTAATGTCTAAAAATTATAAATAAAATACAATTATGTATGAAATCGTTTTATCTTTCTAATGAATATTTATAATCTAATTTACCTTATGTATAGCCCTATATTAAAAAAAATTAGTTATTAAACTTTGATTTTATCTCTTTTAACTCTTCATTGAATTAAATAATAATAAATATACTAATCTAATCCAAGTGGACCTAAATGATAATATTTTATTACTAAGGTTGTTTTTGGTCGAGATAAACTTGTCCAATAGAATTAGGACATGTGTTAGGGTAATTTTAATATCATTTTTACCCTTAATTACCCTATTTACTTATAACCGTGGTAAATAAAAGTAAAAAATTACTATTCATAAAAAATTATTTCCATCTCATTGAACCAAATATTACCCCTTGATATTAACTGTGTCTTTTGGATTTTTGAAATTCCACTCACAGAAGCGGTAAAATTAAGTTTTATGTGAATTTCCAAATTCTTCTAGGAGGTGGGTAAAAGACGGTGAAAAGTTCAAAAAAAAATTTATATATCTAAAATTATTATAAACTCACTCCAATGAATTAAATTGAAATTATATAGGTATTATGTATCTATTTTTACCTAAAATAAATTTAAATAAAATAAATAATTATTTAAATAAAAATTCAGTTTTAAACTATAACTCAGTGTTTTTCACTATTCATCAAAAATTGAATGTTTTCAAAAAAATACCAAAAATTCACCCTAAGATAATTTGTATATTCTGAATCCAAAAATGATTTCCATTTTGAAAGATAAAATTGATAAAATTTAAAAATTTGGGTATTAATATTCATAACGCCTACTTTGATTGGTCGTGGTGTGTTAGAATCTCAAAGTTGCGTACAAAGCAAGATATTAAATTATTCAAAGGGAAACATACCATGGAAGCTTGGGGTGTTACAATTTAGAATGCTCAAGTGCCTCAGCATGGAAGGCTTCTGCGACTACTAACTCCATCTCAAACTGGAGGGGGATTCTTAAATCCTTGGAAAGGGCCTCACACATATCTGTTGACTGGAGAAGGTCCTCAAGGATAGAGAGCCTTGCTGTAATACTAGAAATAAGTTTGAGGAAATAATACTTCTGTTATAGGCATGAAATTTTTCTTACAGAAGGTCCCTCTATGACATGAGGTATGGTGGGCCCTGCAGGCTGGACTGGAAAATGACTGGTGATGTGAATATCCTGCTGCTCACTAGTTGAAGCCTGAGGAGTGACCACTAGATGAGGGCCAGATGACTAATACTGGTCTGTAGAAGAGCGTGGTTGATCATGACGCAGTCGAGGTGGATCTACCTGATCAAGAAACAAAAATGGGGGAAAAGATAGACCTGATGACACCAAATGAAAATGTTGCGCATGCTGAGCTCTGCGTTGGGCTTTCTGCCTAGTTTTGGTAGCATAAACAGCCTGGCTGGAAGTACTAACTGAGGTACTCCGATGACCCATATAGCCATGGCTCTACTGAAACTGGCAACGACTGGGGGCATTGGGAGGATCCACCAAGCACTCCTCACCATTAGAAATCATGTAGGGGTTTACCATCTCTACGGTGTTTACCGAGGCGTACCCTTGACTATCACTCAAAGAGTCATCCACTACTAGATGGATTATAGGAGGAATCGATATCACCAGGGGCATGAAGTCTCTAAGAGTACGAGATTACAATGACATTGGTAGGGGACTTTGTTTTCCCTTGCACCTCCGATTCTTGCTCTTCTGGGAATAGGTTGGTTGATCTGTTGACACTAAATTACTGGCGGTGGACGATGCAACATCTCTAAAGGTTTGGATCAATTCAGGCATGTACAGATAATACCATGAGCACATGTGACTATCTTAAGATCCATCCAATTGTCATACTTATGGGACCCACTATTAGAAACCTGATTCCACTCACCTTCACTGTCACAACTGTTGTCTGGCTTCACGAAAACACATGCCACCTATGTCGGAGTTGGGCCTAATTAGACTATGTTGTTATCCACCTGGTCCTAAACCCAATATTTAAAGACATAACACCATTTTAGGATATGCTCCAGGATCCAGTGATAGGGGAAGTAATTAGTGAGATCAGTGAGGTTCACCTCTTCTAACCTCCTGCATTTAGGAAAACGTACAATCCCCTACTCCAAGGTAGTTCAGAAATAACTGGGGACCTGAGCCTCATTGAATAAGTAGGTCTATTTTCTCTTTTTTGGGAAGGGGGATCTTGGAGCCTGACCCAGATGAGGTACTGGAGGAGACTGTCATGGAGGTGGGACCTAGTTATCTTGCCTGGGCGGTGGTGGCGCATTTCACAGGGGTGCCTGCCAATTCTAAGGCGGGCACTATGGGGTCAGTGTCTACGCCTGAGGTGGAGGGAACCTGTGAGGTTGCGGTGGTGGATCCACACAAAATAATTCCAGATGTTTGGGAGCCTCTATTTGATCCACTATAATGGGCTCATCCCTGGCATCCCTTCTCGTGGGGATTGTAGGAGGCAACGAACGTGCCTGGCTAGACTATTTCAAGGCTTCTTCTAGGCCCTGAGCCTTATTAGAGAAGTTTCAAAATCCCTTGGGTTAGTTTTGGGTGATCAGATAGGGGACCAATTTTGTCTTGACATTCCCATTGTATATCATCAATAGTTTCTCCTGAGTCAGTGGCATGTCAAGGGAGTATGTGAGCCCTTTCCACTGGGTGAAAAAGTCTGCAACACCATCATCATGCCTCTTCTTGCACTTGAAGAGGTCCGTGATACTCATATTCTGAGTGGTGGAACTGAACTGGTAGAGAAATTTCCTACAAATTTCTTCCCATCTAGCTACTAATCCGATGGTTTGCTGGATATACCAGAAAAATATAGGCCCTTCCAATGTTTGTACAAAACACTGGAGTTTGGCGGCCTCCTGCTACGTCTGATTTCCCATCATGGGTCCACACTTTGAGATGAAGTGGGATAGATGCTGCAGTAGATCCCCTATCCTATTAAAGGGGGAAATAATAGGATTTCCAAAACCCAGAGGTGCCGACATATCATCCACCCATTCCAGATATGGATTTCCATCAGGAGGGATGGACACCTGTCGCATTTCCAATTCCTCGAGGCGGGAAATTAGTGCCGCTATTGAATCATCTAGGTAGGGGTTCTTGTCTTGATGGGGATCCCTGACCACCAGTGCAGTGGTGGGTTTTTCAACATAATAAGCAGGCCTAGAGGCCCAAGGAGAGGCTAACAAAATGACCTATGGAGAAGCTGGGGGAACATGAACTAGGTCCTGAGGATTGTCATGTCATTCGGGTGGATTGGGTGACACATACCACACCCTCTTTCTGTATATCCTAGCCTCAACCCTATCTACGTGGGTAGGATGTTCGGTATCACCTGGAGGCAATTCACCAAGGGGAAGCTATGTCTTCCCCTGCTTCTCCGATTGAGAATCACTGTAGTCTAGTTGTCACTCCATGGCATGCTCAGCAAGGAGGTCATCGACCATCTTCTTATGCTCTATGAGCTGTTGACGCAACACGACTTTCTCGTGATTTTCTTCTGCCTTCTGCACTGAGCCAGATGGGTCGGAGGGTTTGATGCCTTCGAGGTGCTTCTTACCCTTGTTGGGATTTCAGTTGAGGACCAATACCCTAGTGGCCACGGGAAGACCTAGTATATTTCTATGTTGAAAATTAATCCTTCCCAATGGATCCAATAGGTGTGATACACCCTTAGGGAGTAGGTCCTCTCCCAGAAGCTCTAGCTCATTCTCACCCCCGGAAGGTCATCCATGTTAACCGCAACCCTGATTGGAGGCATATCCTCTATGTCACTTGAAAAATTAGGCTGGTGCCAGATAGAATTGAAATGGAGGGCCGCGTACTACCCCATCCATGGATCTATATGTGGTGGGAAGCCTTCTTGATTATCTTGATGAGCACTTTAAAGATCAGGAAGCATTGTTATTGGAGGGTCCTATGGAGACCTGATGACTCAGGGTGCTAGGACATAGGGAGTACATCCAAATCAACCAAACAGTATTGTTAGCCGATGTCTTTGAACTGCGCCAGACTTCTAGGGTAGGCCACTTGTCAATGAAGAAGACGAAAATGATTTTCCCAGAGGGTCTGGGGAAAGCATCCAACCTCCTCCTGGGTGAGTGCTTCTGGTGCCCTAAAATTTGGCACTGAAACTGGCCAAAACATCTCTGGGAAATGGTCTGCTGTGAGAATACCCCACAAGATCCTTGGTACAGATTTGTGGTCTAGCCCTTAATTTCTCCACTCATCAACCAAAGGCGGCTGGGGAACCAGTATTGGTACTGAATCAGACCGCTGGGATAGTAGGCTGGCTGGGGGAGAATATGGCTGTAGGATCGAAATATAATATGAGATGCTCAATATACAAGGGGGGGGGGGTGAATTGTATACTTTAAAAATTCCTTTGGAACCTTTAAAGTTAGTTATGAATAACTAGAGTTTCCTTAAGAAAAGGAAAGAGCTAAGTTTAACAAAGTTAAACTAAGTAAATTCACAACACCTCTAACACCGAACTGAACTTTGAAAGGGATTCCAAAAGTAGGTTACGGAAATATGATTCCGGAAATTGAAACTTAACAAAAGTTACAATATAAGATTCTACCTTAAAGCGTATAGAATCTAAACTAATCAGAGTAAGTAAAGAAGTATAAGAAAGTTATACTTTCCTTAATATACAAATTGCAGCGGAATAAAGACAAGTAGTAAAACTACTAGTAACAAGATAATAGTCTTTTAACCCAAAGAGAAGGGTATCCAACAACCTTGGATAAAGGTCCCTTGATTTATACTTTCAAGCAAGTCTGTCTTACCCACACCAGGGTAAGCCCTCGATACGAAGATCGGAGTCTCTGTCTTGCTATCCCCGCAAGCCCTCAACTTCAAGGTAGTTGGCAACCTCTGTCTTTCTCAGCAAGAAAGCCCTCGATCTTTAAGGTAGTCGGCACCTCTGTCTTTCTCAGCAAGAAATCCCTCGATCTTTAAGGTAGTCGGCACCTCTGTCTTTCTCAGCAAGAAAGCCCTCGATCTTTAAGGTAGTCGGCACCTCTGTCTTCCTATCCCCGGAAGCCCTCGAATGTAATCACCAACATGCGGAGTCGCACGAAGCTTTGAGAGTTGATAAGAGACTCTCTCTCTAGAAATCACTTCAACAACATGTAGGCACAAAACTCAGTTGTTTTTTCAACAGCACCGAGCTCTTTCAAATGAGCTCCTATTTATAGGTAAGGTCGCCTCCTTCTCCAACGGTCATATTTTCCTTAAAGTTCGGAGGGACCTGTACACGTGTCACTTAGACAACGGTTAGTTTATAACAAAATGGACGACATCGTTTTATAACAAAACAAGTGTAACAGAATGTACGACATCGTTTTAAACTCTAACATAAAGGTTCAGAATAGAAACTTCGGAGTGAAGATTCGGAGTGAATAAATTCAGAGTGTATAAAACAATGATAATCAGATTCTGTTTAATAGGAGAATTCGGAATGAGAATTCGGAGTAGGAATTCGGAATAGGAATTCGTCATCAGAATTCGTAATGAGAATTCGTCATCAGAATTCGTAATGAGAATTCGGAATGATATTTCTTCATTAGAATTCGTAATGAGAATTCTTCATTGGAATTCGTAATGAGAATTCTTCATTGGAATTCGTAATGAGAATTCTTCATTGGAATTCGTAATGAGAATTCTTCATTGGAATTCGTAATGAGAATTCTTCTTCAGAATTTGTATCCTGAATCTGGAATAGAACTTAGTCAGAGTTCATATCCGGAATTCGGAATGAAACTTCCTTATAGTTCTTGTCCAGAATCCGAACCCTAAAACAGAATGCTTTTATATCAAAGTTTTAATGACTCCGAGAAAACGAATCCGAAACTTATACTTAAGAAAAATATTGATGAAAATATGATAAGGATAATTTTCCTTATAAAAGCGATATTCCTTAAGAAAGCAAATTTCCTTATAAAAGCAATTTTCCTTAAGAAAGCATTTTTCCTTACAAAAGCGATTTTCCTTAAGAAAGCAATTTTCCTTACAAAAGCGATTTTCCTTAAAGATAAGGTGTTTGTGATTTTCAAAACAAGAAGGAATGGAAAAGTCATAAGGAAAACCTTATTGACTCAACAATCTCCCCCTTTTTGGAAAGCACAAACATCCTTACGAAAAAACAATTCTAAGAAGAAAGAAACACATTAAAGCTTATCTCCCTTGGTTTAAGAATATAGATGAATACGACTAACTACCCCTTAGGCTTTGACACTCTAAGGATCGTATTCATATTTCCGGAGTGATTTTTCTTTAAGAAAAAAAACTCCCCCTTAAACAAACTCTTATTAGAGTTCTTTTTCCTTGGGTATTTTCCTTTCTCCCCTTTTGATAAGCACTTATTAGATTTCCTCTTTTTCTTAAGAATCTTTTCCTTCTCCCCCTTTGTGATTTTCAAAAAGAATTGGAGGGAATGGAAAAACTTAACAAAGTACCTGAAAAATTAGTAATGACAACAAACGAAACAACAAGCACAATTTCCATTAGATTTGAAATGTCAGCAACAAAAACAGATTACAACAAAAAGATCGGATTGGTCATTTCGGATCTTTCTCCTTCGACATGAGCCCCTTAAGAATTGTCTTGATCTTTTTGAGGTCCTTATGATCTTCCTCTGCTTGCTTCTCTAAGACGACTATTCTTGCTGACTGAGCTTCAATGATTTCTTCCTGAGCCTTCAACTTTTCTTCCTGAACTTTCATCTTCTCTTCCTGAGCCTTCATCCTTTCTAGAAAATCAATCCGATGATCCCTTTCAAATTTCCAACTCTGATTAACGGAGTTGAGCTTTCCATTCAGATCTCTCACTTCCGGAATCCGAATGTTCTTTTCCTCTGTCAATTTCTCTTCGAATGATGCAGTCATCTTATGAAACTTCTTGTCCTCGGTTTCAAATGCATCCTTAACATTATCCTGAAACTCATCCAGCAACCTCATCTCTTCCACAGTTTTCTTAGACCAGCTTGTCATCCTCTTGAAAGATCTTTTATGTGCTTCGTAACCAACGAAGAAAGTTTTGAACTGAGCTTCAATATCAACACACTTATCCATTACCATGGATACGGAGTCGGTTTTCTGATTCAGCGCATGTTGAAGCATCTGGCATCTAGAGTCAATGCTTGAGAAGGTTGGAATGGTTCCCACCAACTTCTTCAAATACTGGACAACAAAATCATGCCCCAACGAAGATGACTCCGAATCTGAAATCTTGCTCGGAGAATTTTCTTCCTCAATAAGCTCCAACTTCCTCTTAGAAGAACTACCAGCTTCCTTCCTCTTTCTTACTACTGAGCTCGGAGTCTCGATAAGAACTTTCTTTCCCTTATCTTTTTCCGGAATAGAATCCTGTTCCGGAGTTCTTTTTTCGCTATCAGAAACTTGAACAACATCATCTTCCTCAGCAGCAACTTCTACACTTTCCTTCTGAGCAACATCAAGTAAAATATGTTCTTCTTCTCCATGATAGGCAACTTCTTCTTCCCCTTTCTCTTCTTCTAATTCAAGAGTAACAAGCTTCAAAGATTGAGCTTCAGATGTTCGGAGCGACAGGTGTTCCGAAGGAGTTCCCTTATATTCATCTACTTGTTTGAGCACATCTCCTGTCTCACCACTTTCTTCAGCAGCTTCTTCAACTTCTTCCACTTGCTCTACTTCCTCAGTAGCAACAGCCTCTTCCGGAGTAACAAGATTTCTTCCTGGAGTCTCAGGTAGAGATTCCAGAGAAAAAGATCTCAGAACGGGAATGGTTGCTGAAACCATTTCGTTGAACTTTAACAAGGCCTGAGCTACCTCAGCCTCGGACATTTTCTTCTTCAGTTTCTTCTCCTTTGCTTGTTTCTCGAGCTCATCAGCAGCCTTCTCTTTCAGAGCTTTAGCCTCTGCAGGATCCAATCCGAACTGCGGATCTCTTTCCTTCCTCTTCTCTTTATCAGCTCTCCACTTTGCTGCAACCTCATCAGTATAGGTTTTCTTCTTCTTAGACTTAGGAGGTGCAGAGTGGACTTCCTTAGACTTGGGTTCCTCAGCTTCGACAACCACTTCTTTCAGCTTCCTCTTCCTTACCGGCTTAGATGATTCCGGATCAGCCACTTTCGGAGTCACTTCTACTTGTGGAGGTAGATCAATGAACTTCCCAGACTTCTTGTCAAAAGCTATATTCATCCTTTTAAGAGTGGCATCACTGAGCAACATGATCTTGCAAACTTTCGGCTTAGAACTGCAAGCTACCTTTAAAGATTCTAGGCACCTAACTATGAGCTTTGACAATATTGCTGGGTACATCACAATCTGAGCTCTCAGATTCCCCTTCTTCAAATTCTCAATATTAAGAAGGATATGCTTCATCAAGTTAAACTTCATTAGATTTATCAGGAAATCTAAGATATATATCTCACTCTTCTTCAGACTATCCTTATATCCTTTTCTCGGTATGATAAGCCCTTGTACCCATAACTCCAGAATCCGGAAGTTTGTAGATAGGCTTGCTATTTTCGGAGCCTTGTCATCATCCAATCCGAGAATTTCTAATGCCTTTTCCTTGTTGAAACTACCCAAAGAGTCTGGCAATACGTGGGAAATAAACTCAGCTTCCCCTTCATAACTTAACCCTACCAAGCTTGCAGCCTTGGTGTAAGAAAGCTTATATGTCTTGCCATACGATTTGAAAGAAAATTTTTCACTATTATCTTCCTCGAAGAAAGCAACTGACTCATAAAACCCAACAAGCAAATCGGAGTAGACTTCATCTTGGTTGCCGGTTTTTGATACCGCAACACCTTCCCAGCCATTTAGCTTGATATTCTTTGAAATAATAGAATCGTAGTTGCTGAAGAAATTCGTATGAACTAACCTCTCTCTGTAGACTAACCACTGAGAAATGGGCTTGGTTGAAGACATTTCTTGAGAAGCTAACTCTGCAGACATTCAGATTAGAAGTCCTCTGAGATATTCGGAATAGAGAAGACTGAAGTTCGGAACTGAGAAAACTGTGGTCCGGAACGGCCTTAAATCGGAGAGTCAGAGCTTCAGCACGCAAAAGCTTGAAATCGATGTGGGACGAGAAAATAGGGTCCCTTTTATATAGGCAATGGGATGACGGTTCAACTTCCTCGGTTGATCTAACGGTATAGAATGATCTGAGATCAGATCTAACGGTTGAAAGCTTGAATCCGATCTTTTTGAGGTTTTATTAAAGTAAAGAATTAAGAAATCCAAAAACCAAAAACAAACTATAAGAAATTTCCAGCAAGTAAAATATGATTACGAAAACTTCAGTAAGGAAATCATACCTTTCGGATTAGCTTAGGAAAGTTATTCGTAATGGGTAATATAAAGACGACTACGAAAAACTCAATACGAAAAAGTAAATACGAAAAGCTCAGTACGAAAAAGTAAATACGAAAAGTCAATACGAAAGACTCAATACGATAAAGTAAATACGAAATGTTGTTATGGAAAATTCAGTACGAAAGTTTCGTTATGAAAATACCAGTACGAAAGTTTTCCATTCCGGAAATTTTCAATACAAATACTTCCATTCCAGAAGTTTTCTGTGCGAAAATATCCTTTCTGGAAAATTGTAGTTCCGGAAGTTCCATTCCGGAAATTTTCGTTCCGAAAAGTTTGAAAACAAATTTTGAAAAACTTTGTTAAACAAACAATCAAATGTACTCCCCCTATGAAAAGGAGTTTATTACTGTAAAGAGATTTTTTTCAACAGAAAGTTAATTAAGGAATATTACCTTACGGTTATCATTCCTAACTTTTGTTTAATATATTCAAATCTATCAGAAGGCAAGGATTTTGTGAAAATATCAGCAAGTTGATCTTGCGTTCCGATAAACTGAAGAATAATATCTCCTTTGAGTGTGTGATCTCTAAGAAAGTGATGCCTAATATCTATGTGTTTTGCACGAGAGTGATGTGCAGGGTTTTTACTTAGGGCAATGGAACTTGTGTTATCACACAAAATTTGAGTTTTAGTAAAACTCAAGCCATAGTCTGTGAGTGTGTGTTGCATCCACAACACTTGTGCACAACAACTTCCAGCTGCTACATATTCAGCTTCAGTAGTGGAAAGTGCAACAGAATGTTGCTTCTTGCATGACCAAGAAACTAATGAATCTCCTAAGAAATGACAAGTTCCGGATGTACTTTTCCTATCCATTCTACATCCACCAATGTCAGCATCAGAAAAGATTTTTAGAACAAAATCATTTCCAGAAGTATAAAATAATCCTAGATCCATGGTTCCCTTAAGGTAGCGAAAAATTCTTTTTACTGCCTTTAAGTGAGATTCCTTAGGATTGGATTGATATCTTGCACATAAGCATACAGAAAACATTAAGTCTAGTCGACTAGCTGTTAAGTAATGTAGACTTCCAATCATTCCTCTAAAAGATGTTTGATCTACTGGTTTCCCAGCTTCATCAAGATCTAAAGAGTTTGAGGTACCAACAGGAGTACTTATACTCTTAGTGTTGTCATAAACATACTTTTTAAGAAGATATTTAATATAATTATGTTGAGATATGTAGGTTCCTTCTGATTTTTGAGAAATTTGAAAACCAAGGAAAAATGTTAACTCACCCATCATACTCATTTCAAACTCAGATTTCATTAGACTAGCAAAAGAGTCAGTCAAAGATTGCTGAGTTGAACCAAATATAATTTCATCAACATAAATTTGAACAATCAAAACATTTTTCTTATCTTTCTTTATAAAAAGGGTTGGATCTGCATTTCCCTTAACATAGTTATTTTGAAGCAAAAATCCAGTAAGTCTATCATACCATGCTCGTGGGGCTTGTTTAAGGCCATACAAAGCTTTGGTAAGTCTAAAAACATGATCTGGATATTTTGTATCTTCAAAGCCAGGAGGTTGTTCAACAAAAACTTCCTCTTGAACATAACCGTTAAGAAAAGAACATTTCACATCCATTTGGAAAAGTTTGAAATTAAAGAATGCTGCAAAGGCAAGTAGAATGCGGATAGATTCAAGTCTAACTACTGGAGCATAGGTTTCTTCATAGTCTATTCCTTCTTGCTGATTATAGCCTTTAGCAACAAGTCTAGCTTTATTTCTAACAATGACTCCATTTTCATCACATTTATTTCTAAAAACCCATTTTACTCCAATAACAGAAGTTTCCTTAGGTCTTTCAACCAAGGTCCAGACTTTATTCCTTTCGAATTCATTTAGTTCATCTTGCATTGCTTTGATCCAATCATCATCACCTAAAGCTTCATCAGTTCTTTTAGGCTCTAATTGGGAAAGAAATGCTAGATGTTCTATTTCATTTCTTAAGGAACTTCTAGTCCTTACAGGTTGATTTACATCACCAATGATACTATCACTGGGATGATTCTTAAGAAACACCTGATTTGGGTTTTGTAAAACCTGTTCATCAACATAAGGTAGAAAGTCTTCTGGGGTAAATGTTTCAGAAGTATCTTCTAGCAAAATTTCCTTATCAGAAGGTTCTTCTATCAAAGGTTGACAATCAGTTTTTGAAAACACATCCGAAGATGTAGGTTGCGAGGTTTTAAAAACAAAAGGGTCTGATTCATCAAATTTTACATGTACTGTTTCCTCAACAGTGCAAGTATTTTTATTAAAAACTCTATAAGCCTTAGAGGTTGTGGAATAACCTAAGAAAATTCCTTCATCAGACTTTGGTGCGAATTTGTGTAAGTTATCTTTAGTATTCAAAATGAATACTTTGCAACCAAAAACCTTGAAGTAGGAAAGTCTTGGTCTTCTACCATTCCATAACTCATAAGGAGTTTTATTAAGAAAAGGTCTAATCAAAACTCGATTTATAGTATAACAAGCAGTACTTACAGCTTCAGCCCAGAAATGTATAGCAATAGAATATTCACTCAACATGGTTCTAGTTATCTCTTGAAGAATTCTATTTCTTCTTTCAACTACACCATTCTGTTGAGGAGTTCTAGGTGCTGAAAAGTTGTGAGTAATACCTTTCTTACTACAAAAAGTTTCAAAATCAGAATTTTGAAATTCTCCTCCATGATCACTATGAATAGTTTTCAATGGAAGGTTTTTCTCATTTTTAACTTGGGCTCTAAAACTTTTGAAATAAGAAAAAGCTTCAGATTTCCTTGCTAGAAAATAGACCCAAGTAAATCTAGTGTAATCATCAACTAGAACAAACACATAGTATTTTCCTCCAATGCTTCCAGTTTGTGTTGGACCAAAAATATCCATGTGCACTAACTGTAATGCATCGGTTGTTGATACTTCACCGATTGACTTAAAACTGGATTTATGTTGCTTTCCATATTGACAAGGATCACAAACTTTAGAAGAATCAAATCTAAGCTCCGGTAGATCCTTAACAAGTTTCTTCTTAGAGAGTTTACATAGGTTCCTAAGATTACAGTGTCCTAATCTTCTATGCCATAACCAAGAATGATCTTCCATTGCACTTAGGCAAGGTAAATCTTGGCTTCTTAGGTCTTCTACGTTTAAGGTGTAAACATTCTCTTGCCTGTTGGCTGAGAGAATAAATTCTTCCTTGGAATTGTGAACTAAGCATTTATCATTCCTAAAATTCACAAGGTAACCTTCATCACATAACTGACTTATGCTAATGAGGTTGTGCTTAAGACCTTTAACAAAAAGAACATTTGAAATCAAAGTTTTACCCAAAAGAACTATATTACCAATACCAACAATCTCTCCCTTAGCATTGTCTCCGAAAGTTACCTTTCCTCCTTTCGTTTTGATAATCTTTTCAAAAAAACTTTTGTTACCAGTCATGTGCCGGGAACATCCACTATCCATGTACCAAATATTGTTGCTGGAACTTTCTTTATTTTCCTGAAATTAAGAACAAAGTTAGATTTTCGGAATCCAAACTTGTTTGGATCCGAAATTTCCAGACAATAAAATTTTAGGTATCCACATTTTCTTAGAAAAGTAAGCTTTATGAAAACCTAAGGATTGGGTTTTGTTTAAGGAACAATTTTTTGCCCAGTGACCACCACATTGACATTTAGTGCAAAATGGGGCACTTTGAGGAACAAAATAATTGTTACTGAAAACTGGTTTTGCATGGGTATAACCAAATTCGGATTTATTTCTTAAAGGTCGTATTTGAGAATACATCTTATCAAAATTTTCTTTACCATGGGTAAAGTTTGATAAACACTTATTTAAGGAAAAAATTTCGGACTTGAGTTTTACAACCAAGTTTTTATCCTCAAAATCATTATTTTTGGAACTAGAGTTAGGCTCGAAAACATTTTTCTTAGAAATTACTTTTTCTAATTCTTTAGAAAGTTTATTCTTCTCAGAACTTACTTCCTCAAGATTTTTTGAAATACTTTCAAAATCAGCATTTTTCTTATCAAGATCTTTAGAAAGATCTGATATCTCTTTAGTAAGAATAGAATTCCTAGAATTTGCCTTATCAAGTTTCTTGTTGAGTTTGGAATTCTCAATCTCAAGAAGTTCAGCAAATCTAGAGACTTCTTCATAAGTAGGTAAAGTATTTTCCTCATCAGAAGATGATTCTTCATCAGAAGAGTTATAATACTTACTATCATTAGGATTTAAGGAAACATTGGTCAAAGATTCAGCATTTCGTACCTTAGCCATAAGACAATGATTATCAATAGGTAATCTGGCTATAAGACCAAGATTCTTCTGTCCTGAAGATTCATATTCAGAAGGTTCATCTGAAGAGTCACCACCACTGGCACTCCAGGTGTCATTAGCTTTCAGAACTTTCTTAGCTTTAGCTTTGTAATACTTCTTCCTATTCCTGTCTGAATGCCTTTCCTTCCTTTCTTTCTTTTTGAGCATAGGGAAATCTGGTCAAATATGTCCAGCTCTCTTACATTCATAACAAGTAACTTCTCCATCTTTCTTATCTTTCCTGTCCTTCTTCTTATACTTGGATTGAAAGTTTCTCTGTCCAGCTATCTTGTTCATCCTTCGAGCAAGATTGGCTAATTCATTTTCTGAAACTTCACTTTCACTAGATTCGGATTGGAAAATGACTTTCTTAGACTTGGATCTGGTTACTCTCTCAGGAGTCTTAGCTTTCATCTGATTTGAAGTTGTAGTAAAAGCAACAGTACCATTTCCATTCTTCTTCTTGATGTTGTCAGCATCTCTCTTCATTCTGGTCTCATGTTGTAGAAGAGTTCCAAATAATTCATCAAGAGTAATTTGAGTAACCTTCCTGTTCTCATCTATAGCTGTTCTCTTGGATTCCCACTCATTGGGCATAATATCAATTATCTTGTCCACAAGAGCTTCATCATCTAAACCTTTTTCTCCCATAGATTGTAGACTGTTGACAATAGTCATAAATCTTTGTTGAACTTTACAGATAGGTTCTCCATAAAGAAAATTGAAGCCATGATATTCAGCTCTAAGCATAGCTCTTCTAGTCTCAATCACCTTAGAAGTCCCAAAGTGTGTAACCTCTAACTTCTTCCATATACAGTTAGCTGCTTCACAAGAAGAAATTTGGCTATATATATTTCTAGTCATTGAACATAATAAAGTATTGCGTACCTTATAGTTGAGTTGATATTCTTGCTGCTCGTGGTTAGTAAAGGTTCTGACTTCCTTGTCATGAATTTTATAATCACCAGTAAGCATCACAAAGTTATCTACTCCAGTATTGATAACAAAAGTCTTCATACGATCTCTCCAGTATTCATAATCATTACCATCGAAGATTAGTGGCCTTGTAGGATTCAGATTGTCAATTGATCCAACATTAATTCCTGCCATACTAAAAAAAACTTTGCACACAAACTTGTTAGTAGCTTAGAATCGAATCAACAAGGTTCGAAATGGGAAAAGTTTGGAATGGATAATCCGGAATGACAAAGTTCGGAATAGAAAAATGAGCAAGAAAAACTTGTATGTGAGTACAAGTATTTCAGTAACCTTGGCTCTGATACCAAATGTAAGAATGGTATAGAGTAAGAGGTTTCCAACCTCTGATACCAATTGTAGGATCGAAATATAATATGAGATGCTCAATATACAAGAGGGGGGGTGAATTGTATACTTTAAAAATTCCTTTGGAACCTTTAAAGTTAGTTATGAATAACTAGAGTTTCCTTAAGAAAAGGAAAGAGCTAAGTTTAACAAAGTTAAACTAAGTAAATTCACAACACCTCTAACACCGAACTGAACTTTGAAAGGGATTCCAAAAGTAGGTTCCGGAAATATGATTCTGGAAATTGAAACTTAACAAAAGTTACAATATAAGATTCTACCTTAAAGCGTATAGAATCTAAACTAATCAGAGTAAGTAAGGAAGTATAAGAAAGTTATACATTCCTTAATATACAAATTGCAGCGGAATAAAGACAAGTAGTAAAACTACTAGTAACAAGATAATAGTCTTTTAACCCAAAGAGAAGGGTATCCAACAACCTTGGATAAAGGTCCCTTGATTTATACTTTCAAGCAAGTCTGTCTTACCCACACCAGGGTAAGCCCTCGATACGAAGATCAGAGTCTCTGTCTTGCTATCCCCGCAAGCCCTCAACTTCAAGGTAGTTGGCAACCTCTGTCTTTCTCAGCAAGAAAGCCCTCGATCTTTAAGGTAGTCGGCACCTCTGTCTTTCTCAGCAAGAAAGCCCTCGATCTTTAAGGTAGTCGGCACCTCTGTCTTTCTCAGCAAGAAAGCCCTCGAACTTTAAGGTAGTTGGCACCTCTGTCTTCCTATCCCCAGAAGCCCTCGAATGTAATCACCAACATTCGGAGTCGCACGAAGCTTTGAGAGTTGATAAGAGACTCTCTCTCTAGAAATCACTTCAACAGCATGTAGGCACAAAACTCAGTTGTTTTTCCAACAGCACCGAGCTCTTTCAAATGAGCTCCTATTTATAGGTAAGGTCGGCTCCTTCTCCAACGGTCCTATTTTCCTTAAAGTTCGGAGGGACCTGTACACGTGTCACTTAGACAATGGTTAGTTTATAACAAAATGGATGACATCGTTTTATAACAAAAAAAGTGTAACAGAATGTACGACATCGTTTTAAACTCTAACATAAAGGTTCGGAATAGAAACTTCGGAGTGAAGGTTCGGAGTGAATAAATTCAGAGTGTATAAAACAATGATAATCAGATTCTGTTTAATAGGAGAATTCGGAATGAGAATTCGGAGTAGGAATTCAGAATAGGAATTCGTCATCAGAATTCGTAATGAGAATTCGTCATCAGAATTCATAATGAGAATTCGGAATGAGATTTCTTCATTAGAATTCGTAATGAGAATTCTTCATTGGAATTCGTAATGAGAATTCTTCATTGGAATTCGTAATGAGAATTCTTCATTGGAATTCGTAATGAGAATTCTTCATTGGAATTCGTAATGAGAATTCTTCTTCAGAATTCGTATCCTGAATCTGGAATAGAACTTAGTCAGAGTTCATATCCGAAATTCGGAATGAAACTTCCTTATAGTTCTTGTCCAGAATCTGAACCCTAAAACAGAATGCTTTTATATCAAAGTTTTAATGACTCCGAGAAAACGAATCCGAAACTTATACTTAAGAAAAATATTGATGAAAATATGATAAGGATAATTTTCCTTATAAAAGCGATTTTCCTTAATTAAGCAAATTTCTTTATAAAAGAAATTTTCCTTAAGAAAGCATTTTTCCTTACAAAAGCGATTTTCCTTAAGAAAGCAATATTCCTTACAAAAGCGATTTTCCTTAAAGATAAGGTGCTTGTGATTTTCAAAACAAGAAGGAATGGAAAAGTCATAAGGAAAACCTTATTGACTCAACAATGGCGAGCGAGTTAACAAACCATCCCATCTCAGGCTATCCTCTGAAGAGTGAAGTGACTTGGCCACCACATTGCAGTAATATGGGATAATGACCGAAGTTTCTGGCACATGGAATATGGATACTAGTGATGGAACACACTACTGCTCATCCACCATTGGTCCCCAAAATAGCTCTCTGTTATCTCTGGTCGACGTAGAGAGTGCTTCTGGTGATGATGATGATGATTGTATGGCCGGAGCCTATGGAGTTGCAAAATTTTCATCCTCATGGATGTACCGGTGAAGGTAGGTTAGAATATGATAGACCTCACATTCTTGAAGTATGAGGATGATGCGCCTTGTTCTTTCCCTGGTCCTTAACATGGAGGATCTATGCGAGGGTTCCATCACTGAGTCATATTCTGCCTCAGAATATGTGAAGCAGACTATCTGAATCTTCTCGGTATTAATTTTATGGCGACGATGACCCTCCCTCCTTCCCCAGGATAGTTCTTTGGGATATGGTATATTTCCAGCATGAGGAGGATCTTTGTCCATACTAGTGCTGGGGTGGAGATAATTTCTGTTGGAGTGTGCTGGGGTGTGAGGAGTACCTAGACAAATATCAAAGGGAACATGGGGAGGACCCCCGATTCCACTAACTGATGTACAAAGGGAATCTCTGTGGAAAGTGCTGTAGTAAGTATGGACTCTACTAGAGATGGTAGGAGTATTGGAAGGACCTCAACTCTTGTTTCCCCTGGCAGCGTCAACGTGAGGAGGGTCCTCGTACTGGTCAAGCTGAACACGGGTAAGACCTCTGTGTTGGGTTCCAATGAAGCAAGACTGACCTTCAATCCTCTAATTGATGATGCAAGGAGGACCTTCTTAAACCACTGTAAGGACATGGGAGAGGTCCCTACATTTTAGATTGACTAGACGGGTAACATCTCCATGTCGTCAGCCTGTGGCAAGAAGAATTACCCCATACTTGATGTCATGAGCACAGAAGAGGCTTCTGTACTGAGTGTCACTACCATGGGGAGGACCCTCATTCAGATTGAAGGTGGCACAGAGTGAACCGCCACATCGATCTTGGAAGTGGGGAGGTCTCGCGTTCTCTATTGTAGTGGTATGAGGAGGACCTCTGTACTGGGTGTCATTGCCGCTGGTCAGTCAGCAGTGGGTTCTTCCTACATCGGTGACCAAGAGAGTCGACCTAGCCTACTCGTGGAGTGGTTGGGGCCTCAATCTGGGCTTGGTGTATGAGGGCCCCTTCTCAGCATAGACATTGGGCTTATGATATAGGTCGATGGTGGCCCGAGCCATGACAGTTGCTGCTGTTGACTCCCCTTGGAAGGCATCCTCTTTAGCCCACACCCGGCATTGGCGACGGGTCTGCTGAACTGGGGCCGACAGAGCAGGCGCATAGCTTACATGCTCCTCGACCAGTGGGGCTAGGTGGCGGTGCTGGTGTGGCATGGTGGGGGCGCTCCTTGGAAACACCTGAAATGAGATCCTGACCAGGCTGGCCCGAACATCCCCAACCTCATCGGCATAGGAAAGGGAGTCATCGAAATGTTCCGAGAAGAGGCTCCCAAAACGGCTATATGTCATAGTGGGGAGCAGTTGATCACTGTTCGACCCTTGAGGGAAGCAGTGGCAATGAGGTGCAGATGCCTATAAATCCTGGTCATCCATATCTAGAGTCGAGATAATACCCTTTTCCTCGTATCGACAGATGAGGTCGTTTATCACCCTTCGCTGAACGAATTCAGACGGAGAGATGGGGCGTTGTCACCCTGTATTTGTGGACCTAGATATTATCATAGAAGCAGTGGAGCCACATGGGACTTTGGTGTTGAAATTCCCCTGCCCCTGCATCAGTGGATGAATAGTGATTGGTTTCCTGTTGCGGCAGATTGGGTCCTCTAAGGCATGGAGATTAAACAATTAGTGATGCAAAAAGGAAATCGACGTCCAGTGCCCCAGATTCATTCTGTCTTCCATGGATGGTAAGAACGATCCATGCTGTCAATGTCATAGATCAATATGTCCAATATTTTTTACTGCCCTGATTTCTAGTGAGTTTCACACTAGGCCCTCTATTTTCAAGGTGGGACCCAGTGCTGAATAACTGGATCTGGTGACACTCTAGTCCACTGATGTCTTGAATTCTACTAATCCCTATATTTATGAGAAAAACATCATGTTGGGTTAACCATATCTGCTTCTAACTCTTTTTCCAGGGTGTGCACATCCTTCTGTCAAGGATGAATAGTTTATTTCCATGCATTCCCGCTTTCCAAATGTGGGCAACATCCGTCGCTTATTCATGGAAGTTTGCTCCTTGATCGAAACATGATTATGGGATGTCAGTTCCTCATTCCGTGGATTCCTCCTCAGAACTCGTTACCTAGTCTGGGTCTCCCTTATAGACTTAAGATGTTGTTCATGGAACTCTTCCCAGTTCCATATCTTCATGGATGTTGGTTAATGACACTGCTTCTATCAGGACATTCTGAGGGGTCTAGTCAGGATAGAAAACTTCAGTCTGGGGACTAATCACATTGGAAATCACTGGAATGTGTGGACGCTGGAACACTAGTGCGTTCAGGTTTCTTCCCATTATTATAGGGCTTCTTGAGGGTGCTTAAGCATGATTAATCCCATGTCAAATACAGGGAATTGTATGTAATAGGCATGTCTCTGAGGTTTTCCTCAGCTTCTAATGTTTAACATAGGGTATTCCACAAGTTTAACATCTAGAAAAGATAGATCTAACTGATCATAACACTAACGAGAGTGGATCAGATAGGTGCAAACACTTGATGGAACACTGATGCTAGGACTAATGCGTGGTTAGTTTCCTAGTTGCTTCTAAGAGCAGTGAAGAGGTGAATTAGCATGATCTCACCAGAATGTGGTGGCCTGAGTATGAATCAGGATGGATGATGAAGAGTTGAATGATGTGGTGGGGGAATGAGACGGAACTATAGTAAAGGTGGTGGTAGTATTGGTCTTGATCATCGAATAGAATTTCTACATATACCTATGGTATAGAATCGATGTCTATGTAGTTTAGTGGGGTGATGGGACACCTGAGGAGGAAACCTATAAGGATGAGACCCGGAGGAAGTGGAACCTCTAGGTTGGGGCATGACCTTCCTGAAATACATAGGCCTGAGGGAAAGACTCGGATGAGACATGGGTGATGGGATTTAACCTCAGGGAGGCTTCTTATGTATCCCTATATAAGGTAATCAAAGTCCAAATAGATCAGGATGGGGGTATAGAATCGGGGTGTACACAGAGGAAAGAAACCTAATGATTTACTGGGGCTTATGCATGGTTAGTATCCCAGGATAGTCTGATGCCGCTGGGATAGACCAGAGATGTGGGTCCCAACAAAAGGGACGATAATGACTTACCACTGGGTTGGGATTGACAACGACTTATGATGTATGTGGATCACAATGGATTATTGCTGAATAAGGGACAATTTAGTGTCATGCGGGGCAATAGGGGTGTACAGTTTAACATCATGCAGGATGGGGGTGGACCAACATGGAGTGGTCGGGACCAATGGGTGTTGGGATTGAACCTCAGGGAGTCATCCTATGTACCTTTTTTTACAAGGATCAAAGACCACGTGGTTCAGGATGGTGTGGTGAACCGACATGAAGTGGTCAGGACTGATAGGTGTTGGGCATGATCCTCAGGGAGGCATCCTACATACCTTTCCATGACAAGGAGTAAAGTACATGTAGTTCGGGATGATGTAGTAAACCGACGTGAAGGGGGTCATGACCAATGGTTGTTGGGCTTGAACATCAGGGAGGTTCCCTATGTACCTTTCCTTCGCAAGGATCAAATCCCACAAAGTTTGTGATGGTGTGGTGAACTGACATGAAGTGGTTGGGACCGATAGGTTTTGGGCTTGAACCTCAGGGAGGCTTCCTATATACCTTTACTTGTAAAGGATCAAAGTACACATAGTTCGAGATGGTGTGGTGAACCAACTTGAACTGGTCAGGACTGATAGGTGTTAGGATTAAACCTTAGTGAGGCATCCTATGTACCATGCCTTGGCAAGGATGAAAGTCCACGTAGTTCGAGATTATGTTTGTGAGCTGATGTGAAGGGGTCAGGACCAATGGTTATTGGGCTTGAACCTCACGGAGGCATCCTAGATACCTTTCCTTGGAAAGGATCAAAGTCCAAGTAGTTCGGGATGGTGTGGTGAACCGACGTGAAGTGGTCGGGATCGATAGGTGTTGGGCTTGAACCTTAGGAAGGCACCCTACATACCTTGCCTTAACAAGGATCAATGTCCACATAGTTCAAGATGGTGTGGTGAACCGATGTGAAGTTGTCAGGATCGATAGGTGTTGGGCTTGAACCTCAGAGAGGCGTCCTACGTACCTTGCCTTGGAAGGGATCAAATTCTATGTAGTTTAGGATGGTTTAGGGATTACATGCTAAGGAATCCCAAATAGGATTTCCTGGTCGATGCTTACTCTAATCCCACGTGAGTCATGCTCGGTGTGTGAAACAAGAGGCAACAACGACTTGAGGATCACGTCACAAAAGGTTCATCCGTGGGAAGTAGAGTGAGGCTTACACGTGGTTATTGGACCATAAAGGAAACATGGAATTACACATGGTTCACATCACAGGAAGAGGAAACAGGGGCTTATGCATGGTTCGCAGCCCATGGAGATGGATTTTGGGACTTACTCCTGGGTAGAGGACTGAGTGGTAAAAAATCCCAACGAGAGAGGGATTTGGCAAAAAATAGAGGAGGGTTTTGGTGCCCATAACCCCTCTAGTATTTGGATAGGAAGAATATATGTGGGGCAGGGATTATACCTCCCACAAGAAAGGCTAGGGGCTTACACCATGGTGGTTTTCCTTTCCCTGCGGATAGACACCACTCTAGTAAAGAGGATCTCATTCCATGTGAAGAAGATTTCACTCCCATGGAGACCAGTGGCTGTAGAGAATTTATGAGATGGGGAACCCTACATGAAATACACTCGGAGATGCTATAGTTTAACGTCATGTGCAAAGTATGATGGTGCTTGGCAGGTTAACGTCCTGCAGCTCTGATGAGGTGGGTTCACTCCGCAACCCTAGAACTTACATAACTAAAACCCACCTACCCTTAGGGAAGGGAATGCATCAGAAATTCTTTGGTGAGGGGGTGTCATGGAGTTACCCAATGAGGGGTCCACATTAGCATGGATATGCAAAGAATCAATAACCGTTAGCGTGCCTATGATAAGAATCATGAGGCAAAGAAACGCAATGGGAAGCACCGCCCAAGGGACTTTGAAATCACTTTGTGAAAACCTGGAGGGTCACACGGGAAGAGGGAAGATGACACAAGTGTATTGTGCATAAGAGGGGATTAGATATGGAACCTTAAGGTATGGACAACACATGGAGCACACAAGGAGAGTTGCGTGCAATATGAGAGGTTTCACGCAAGATGGAAGGGTTGCACGCAAATTGGAAGGGTGAATGAAAAATGAGAGGCTGCGCGTAGGATGGAATAGATGCATGAAAAAGTGGTATGATGTAGGGGAAAGTTGCAAACAATAGGAATATTTTGTGCGAAAAGGACTTGGGGTAAAAGGAAATGGATGAGGATCATGCCCAAGAGGGCCCACCCAAAGGAGGAACCTTGGGGGACCTGTCATGAAAAATCAAATACCTTGAGGCCATAACAATTTTCACTCGGTTGTGGAAGAGGTGTCTTTCACACAGTATAGCATCACTTAGTCTTCTGTCACCATCCTCGAGGGGTTGAGGGTACACTTTGTTTTATAGATGAATTCCTTAGAGGTGGCATGCAAGGGGTGCTGTGCGCAAACAACCATTTGATGTCACATTGGGCGTGCAATGTTTTTCACACTAGAGAAAATTTTTCACACCCCTCGACCTTTCACACTTCGATGCCTTTGGAAGTTTCTAGGGGGGTCATTGTAGAATCCTTCCTATGATGTCTCATTGGGTGCACAAGATTTTACACCCCGCCAGTTACCTTCATGCTCGGGCCTTAACTGATTCTCGATCATGCCGGCGTGTAGAGGCCCCTTTAACGCTGCATTGGGCATGCAAGAGTTTTCACACAGGGAGGAGTTTTGCATGCAACTCCACACTCTTGCGCACCAACACCTTTAGCGGTTTCAGAGGGGTTGTCATAGAAGCCTGCCTTTGACATCTCATTGGGTGCGCAAGGTTTTGTGTGCTGAAGGAAATTTTGCGCGCACCTTCCTCCCGAGTCGAAGAATCTTCTCCTTCTCTTCCAAATACATTTGTTGCTCTTTGTCACCCCAATTATGGATCTATATGAAATTTGGAATGAACACACACACACACACACACACACACACACACATATATATATATATATATATTATTTTCTTTCTTTCTTTCAATACAATAATAAAATGGAAACAACATTCATGTGTACATATGACCTACCATCTCCATGAATGGTGTATTCCATTTTCATACTTATATATTATATTGATTATTATAATACACACATAATTAATATAAATTATATTTATATCATTTTTTACATTCTTTAATTCATTATATAATTATAAGGACCAAAGATACAATAAATTAAGACACATGTGAAAAAAAGTTAATATTACCTGAAGTGAAACCTTAACATGGAAATGTTAATAAGTGGATAATATAAATACATAATAAAAACATATACGGTATTAGACATAATAATATGGTTCTGTGATATATGTATAATAAACTTATATTTATTATACAGGGTGTTTGAACATTTATGATGAGAGACATAACACAAGGTAAGAGAATTTCATCTCACTTTTTATTTTCGTGAGATACATAATTTATTTACCACCTATTCCTTTTATGTGGCATGTATAACTTCCATGTATATAATATATTATCATTATAATTATGTTTATGGGTATTTATATATTCATTTTATGATATTTATTTAATTAGGGTTACATTTCAAAAGTTACCAAATCGATAAAGTAACTTTTTCTCAATTTGGTTTTTTTGAGACCCATGCCATGTCATTCACCTATATTATTCTATATGGTGTATATACCGAATTTGAAATGTTATATAATTAAAAAAATTATTTTCTTGATATCTTAAGCTTCATGTAATGTTATTATTTCTATTATGAATTAATGTTACCAAAATGGTAACAATTTTTTGCTACAATCTCATTGTTTACCAAGATTGTTTATGATTAAGTTTCCATTAATGAAATATTATGGTCCATCTCTCAATAAATATCAAGAGATTTATTAATATTTGTATATTCATGTAATATCCATGTAATGGTACCATTTTCCCACTCTTTGTTACTGAAAATACTTAAGAAAATATTTTTATGAAAATATGACTTTACCTTTACTTTCATTCGGAAATCTATGTTCTTTAAAAACTCTGATTTCAAAAAAGGTTTTAAAAAAAGGTTTTAATTTTATCCTATGATGTTAAAGGAAATTTTTAACAATGTTTTACCTTAAAAAATTGTTTTATATGTAATCTTGTTTTCATTTTCGGATCATGACACTTTTTTGAACCTTTAAGTTAAAATGGGAATGTTCAGTATGTACAGAAATATTTTCCATCATTAGAATCATTTAATTTAATCTTACATTTTTATTTTAAATGTTTTTTTATTGAAAAATGTTTTCTAATATTCTATACATTCACTATTTTAAAAGTGGGTTTCAATTAAAAAGGTTTTCCTAAATGTTTTATGGTTATTAGTGATTCCTTTAAAGGTTTTCAAAACTATTTTTATAAAAAAAAAGTTTTCAAAAAGGTTTAATGTTTCAGAAAGTATTTTAAAAGTTTTCAAGAATTCTTCATAATTTTTTAAATTATTTTCAAATAAATGGGTTTCCAAAAGTTTTCATGTTTCTTTTATAAGTTTTCAAGGGAAATGGTTTTCAAAACATTTTCAGTCTATCTTTATATGTTTTCAAAGAAAAAGGTTTCCAAAAGGTTTTAAATGTTTTTTATAAGAATTTAGGTTTATTTTTCAAGAAAATGTTTTCCAAAAAGTTATATGTTTTAAAGATACATTTTCAAAGAGGAAAATATATTTCCATAAAGAAATGTTTTTAATGGATATTTTAAAATTATTTTCCATCTAAGATGACATCAATTTATGTTACTCATGGATTTCAGGGGAAATTATCCAAAGGTTCTATTCATATTTTTCTTGAATGGTTTATGTTTTTATAGAGTGATTCTTATGACACTTGTTTCTATTCTATGGGTTTTATGCTTTTGAATCCCACTTCTTTTTATGGAGCATGAGTTTATAAAATGACTATGAAACCTATCTAATTTCCATAGGTTATGATGTGATCAAATGTAAATAATACCCATTTTATTTCATGGGTTATGATATTATGTTTATAAAAACCTTCTCCTTTTATGGTTTATGATATGATAAAATTTTTATTATCTTATGGAATACATATAAATGATATTATTATGATATGGGTGAGAATTATATCTCTATACAGTGGATTGGGTAAATATTTATATCTCATGAGATAATTTTTTGGATCAATTTCATAGGCATGATCCACTATGGGAAGATGGGGAAACCCAATCCCTTACATGGAAAGGACTGCGACTGGGGATGGTGGTGTGTCCTGCCCAGTAGGTGTAGTCACCATGAAGTTGGAAGATGGGGAAACCTAATCCCTTACAAGGAAAGGATTGAGACTGGAGATGGTGGTGTGTCCCGCCCAGTAGGTGCAGTTCCCATGAAGTTCCTTTATAAGTTTTAACAATGTATCTTGACTTATAGGGAATAATATCACATATTAATGTATTACACAATTTCATCTATTCTTCCTAGGATATGATTTCATGGATTATGTTCTTTATTTACTTATGATTAATATCTTATGAACTTACAATATTTATACCATGATTCATGTTTCTGATCTTATGATTTTGAGGTTATGATCTTATAATGTATAATCACATTCTCATACCCCTATTCCCATGTTTATGCTTACATGTATCCTTTATTTACCCTTACTGAGCATCTGATATCACCCCTTTTTATGTTTCTTTCCCTAGGTTGTAAGGATATTTATTATGTATTATGTGTTTAAGAAGGGTTATAGTCTTAAAGAACATAATGGGAGATAATTTAGCTCATTTATGTACCGCTATTTATGTTTCCATGTTTACAAAGGTATTAGACTAATATGATATTTGGGTGTTTAATTGTTTAATGTTTTAAGTATTATACAAAAGTAATGTAATGCTTATGTATGTTAATATTGGGTTTTTATAGTCAGTATTAGAGAAAAGGTTTAGTTTACCTTTATAAATTATGATGAGGAATATATTCTGAGATCTCTAGGTATATTTCTAAGGATATGTCTAAAGATGTCTTTAAGGATAAGTATATGGAAGATTTTACATTTAGGAAAATGTCCTGGAATTCTGGAAATGGACATATTGAGTGGTTTCCTTGAAATAAATCCACGTATGGATACTAAAAGTGGATATATCTCTAGAATAGATGTACCTAGGTGTAATGACTCTAATAAGGGGCATTGAGTCTAACTCAGTGTATCCTAGTATACAAAAATAGAACTTACTGCGCATTTAGTTTGACACTCCCGGGGGATATGCTTTGGGAATTCACAAACTCTTTACAAACCATCGTGAATGATTTAAATAGAGGATGACTATGAATAACCTAGGATAAACATAAAGTTTCATAGATTAAAGAAGTAAGTGTCATGATTTAGACATCCTATATGTAATTATTTTTCATGATTATGTGGTTTTCTTCTATGATATGTGTTTATCACCCTGTGTTTTTTGTTTTTGGTCAGTGGATAGAAGTTTAAGGAACATGGTTAACATAGAATGTTTTAGATGTTGAAATTATGGGCATTATGAAAATAGATTTCCCAAGTGGAAATCTCATAAATATAATTAGGAAGGTGGTATGAGTATTGGTTATACTTTTGAAGATAAAGAGAATACAAACAAAATGTGAATGGTTTGTTATGTTCTTATAGTATTTTTTATATTAAGAATAATAAGCATGAATAGATTAAGGTTTAGGAACCTTAAAACCTGATTCATATTTCATATTGCAGGAAAGAGGTATCGAGTAATAAGTTGATGAAGCCTGAGTAATGGTTTATGAATAATGATGGATGAATAAAGCATTTATTTTTTGTAATTTGAAGATTATGTTATATGAATCATGAAATATATAATTATTTTTAGTTTAATTTATCACTAATGATTAAAAAGGAAATGTTTAATAGTGATGAAGATATAGAAATATTATATTTTGATTTAGAGAAGGTAACTAATAATTAATGTCTGATGTTGATATAATTATGTTGGGATAAATATATATTGGATATGAATAAGTAAATTAGAAGGTACAAATTATCCTAGAATAGATTATTTAGAAAGTGGTCTATGTCACCAATGATGAAGTTTACAACTTCTTTTATTTAATGAGTGTATCCAATAATCATTGGAATAAGGAAGTATGCATGTTTTCCAAAAATATTTATGGCAATTCAGTTAATTGGCATGTTTTAAGGGAATATTCTATGGGGGTATTCACATGTTTGGAATATGACAGCCATGTGGTGCTCTGTGATATTTTGAGAATCAATGCTAAGATGATTTTGTGACTTTATTTACAAAGTTTTAGATTTTAATTCTTTATAAGGGTTATAAGGTTAACCATTCATGAAAATTTTAAGTTAAACTTCAAAGGAAGTATTTATGTATTGAGATAATATTGAAAACCTTGGTTAAAATTCTATTTAGTGATCAAAATAATTTCAAGGATTTCCATCATATTAATTTTGGATATTTTATTAGTGCAGTTTTATAAAAGGACATCATGTATGTTGGGTGACAACCAATCATGTTAGGAAAAGTTTTGGGTCTTGAACACATGACCGAAGGATGATAAGGGATTCACACAAACCACTATCCTAGATGATGTTCTGGTAAATACATAATATATTTTGATGAATAAATATTTATGATGAAACAATAGTGTTAATTTTTATGTTTATATAATAATGTATTAACCATATTGATTTTTAAGGATAGTTAGAGAAAAATAGTTATACTATTAAATATTGTACGGACCCTAAGATCTACTAAAAGAGTATTTTAGTGCTTTAGGCATCAAAGTTAATTTCTAGACATCCATTACTTGAAGTAATGGATGAATTAGAAATATATAAAAGAACAACCAATGAATGAAATTTTTTTTATAAAAATATATCAAGTAATTAAATTTACTAATATTCATGGTCAGTAAAATAATTAATCAAATATAGTATAATAATTAAAAAATTTGTTTTCCTAATGCCTTAATTTTTGTTCAACTAATGCCTTCTAAATAATAAAAAATTGATGAATTTGAGTCCCTCAAATTTTCTTTGATCATTCACTTATTTGTGATTTATTAACTCAATCAATACCAATAAATATTTACACTTTTCATCCATGTCCAACATTCACTCTCAACGTATGTTCAACTATGTGGAAACTAAGTTATATGTTACTTTGGGTAACCGTTATGGTTCCAAATTTCCCCTTTTAAGGGAAGTTTTAGGATTCATTTTTATGATGTCAGTTTCTATTAGTGAAATTTTCCAGTATTAATCTTTTGATAACCTAGAATAATTTCAAGAGAAAAATTCATTTTAAGGTGGATATAATGTAACACCTTGAGATTTTGTGAATTATATATGTTTTTCAAGTTAACTTAATCTTTTTGATATTTTTTATTTCACACAACACTGAAAATAATTTATTTTATTTTTTTGGATTTAATTATACCCAAAACCAAGTTAATTGTGCATGACACGTAACATAAATTTTATCTTTCTACCAAGAATATCTCGCATTACATGCAACAATGACTTTCTTCGATGGCTTGTGTAACAAGTAAGACCGAATAATGATAATGACAATTATTAAAATTCTATTTAATATAAACAAGCTATTAAATTAGTAGTTATGAATATGGATAACTAACTTATTGAAATAAATGGTTTACAAAAAAATAAAATGAATTCTTTAATTACAAATGAATTAGAAATGAATATGAAAACCGACTGAATATAAAGGAAAACATTATTAATTTTATGGCCATAAAGCTGTTTTAACTTAACAAATTAAATTAATTACAATTAGTGAGTTATATTAATTTAATATATATATATATATATATTATATTATATACAATAAAATATTTTTGATATTAATTCTATATATTTTATAGCCTTAATATAAAAACAAACTTAATTTTATGCATAAAACACAATATTTTTATTAAGGTGTTTTTACCACCTTTTAATAGAGCACCTATTTTAAATGATTTTTTGGAAATTTTATGAATTATATATGTATAAATAAACATAATATTTTAAGAATACAAATAAAAATTAGGTTAGTGTAAATTGTCTGTATTTTTTGGTGAAGTTTCACTTTTTATTAAATAGTGAAAAATAATGAAATTTAATTCAAAATTTCTTTTTCAACTAATTTATTTTAAAGGTTAAATTATATTTCAAATTAGTTTTAAAGTTTAATATGATAATATTTTTCTCAATTAATAAAATTTATCTCATTGGACTAAATTTTAATTGGAAACTGACTATAAAATCATAACAAACGTTTGGAGGTTTTTACTTTAAAAACCCGCTTTGTCGTCCCGTCTACATGATTAAATTTAAATTAATTTCTGCCACTTATGTGATTAAAATTTGGACAAATGGATTAAATATTTTTAATAATAATATTTTATAATTTATAATAATTTATAATTAGTTTTTTACAAAAAATATTAGTGAAAGTAATTAAAATTAATTACATTGATTAAGGAAAAATTAAACTTAACAAGGGACTAAAACTTAAACTTAAGGAAATAAATGACCTATCCACTTGTTCAGAACAATTTTTTTGGAAATATTTAAGCCATAAAACTTAAATTATTGTTTTTTTTAACATTTTTAGGTAAAAATGTGGGTACACCAAACTTGTTTTCAAAATTGCTAAGTGTGACCCCTCCCTTCCCTATAAAAGGCCACCACCTCCCCCTCTTCTTCACACCACTCAAAAATAATAGGTTTGGAGAATATATATAAAATAAAATTCAAAAAATAAATTCATTCCTCCTTTAAGCCTCTTTTTGGTACAAAATCTATCCATGGAATCCTTTTTGTGAAAACTATAAGTAGTTACCTAAAGAAGAGGTAACATTCCTAATCAGGCTCTTTTCTTTTATTTTTCATTATTTACTCCATGGACTCTTATTACTCCATTATTGTATAATGCTTTTATCATAAATATAATATTATGTTTTATACTAAGGGTTTGACCTACACTTATACACACTTCCATCTAATTGGTAATGAACATACTGTTTACCTGTACGGTGAACTATCGCCTCACGAAACGATGATTGTTCATTTTTTATTTACCACCTCTCATTGTGGACATTATGATGAAAAATATATTTATATATTTATATATGATATTTATAATTTATTCATTCTTCTTTAATTTATATTTAAAATATACCTTTATGCTTTCTATCTTGTGTAAAAACGATAATTACATTTGAGGAAGTGTGGACTACCACCCCCTCAAAGTGATGAGATTCGTTCACACACTACACGGAATGTATTAAGGATGTGTTTAGTGAAATAATATGATATATATTACATAATAATTATACTTTAATTTTATTAAATATATATACATATATTTAATTTTCTTTCTTTCTTTCAATAATATAATAAAATAGAAACAATATTCATGCATATGTACGACCTACCGTCTCCATTAATGGTGTATTCGTTTTTTATAATTCTATATTATATTGATTATTATAATAAAAATATAATTAATATACATGGTATTCATATCATGGTATGAATTCATTAAATCATTATATAAGTATAATGAAAAAATATACAACAAATTAAGATACATGAAAAAAAACAACGAGAATATTACCCGAAGTGAAACCTTAACATTGAAAAGTTAATAAGCAGGTAATATAAAGTTATCATAAACCATATATGGTATTATATATAAGAATATTTTTATATGATATATGTATATTAAACTTATATTTATTATACAGGAGGTTTGAATGAGTACAATGAGAGTCAAGACACAAGGTAAGATAATTTCATCTCACTTTTTATTTATGCTAGATACATGCTTTATTCACCACCCATTACTTTTGTGCGGGGTGTATAATTCTTATGTATGTATTATATGATTATTATAATTATTTTTATTATAATTTACATACCCATTTGGTGATATTTATTTCATTATGGTTAATGTTTCAAATATTACCAAATAGGTAAAGCAACTTTGTCTCAAATTGCCTTCTATGAGACACATGCCATGTCATGCAGCTATATTACTCTATGATGTGTATATAACTCCTTTTACATGGTATACCATGAATAAAATTATTTTAATGATATTTTAAGTTTTATGTAATCTTATTCTTTCCATCATGAATTAATGTTACCAAAATGGTATCAATTTATTGCTACAATCTCATTGTTTATCGAGATTGTTTTTGATTATGCTACCATTGATGAAATATTATGATCCATATATCAAGAAATATCATGAATTTTATTACCCTCTAGATATGAATGTTATATACATTTAATGGTACCATTTTCCCACTCATTGTTACTTAATATTCTTAATAAAATGTTTTTATGAAAATTCATCTTCACCACTCCTTTCAGTCGAAAATCTATGTTCTTAAAAAACCATGACTTATAAAAATGATTTCAAAAATATTTTAATTTACCCTATGATGCTAAAAAAAAATTCATCCACGTTTTACCTTTAAAAAAACATTTATAGAAGTAATCTTCTTGTCATTTTTTGATCACGAAACTTTTCTTAACTTTTAAGGAAAAAAAAGGAATTTTCAGCATGTACAGACATACCCACCATCATGATCACAATTTCCTTGAAGCTTAACTTTTATGTTTACAGGTTTATTTTTAATGAAAAATGTTTTTCATAATATTACGGAAATTTATTTTTTTTAAAGTTGGTTTTAATGAAAAATGTTTTGAAAGATGTTTTAGGGTTATCAATTCTTCCTTTAGAAGTTTTCATAGCTTTTTTTAAATAAAATGGTTTTCAAAAATGGTTTTTAAAAATAGTATTTTAAAAAATTCCAATCCTTCTTCAAAAGTTTTAGATGTATTTGCAATGGTTTTAAAAAAAAAATCAAGTTTCCTTTATATGTTTTCAAGTAAAATTGTTTTCAAAACATTTTCAATCTCTATTTGTATATTTTAAAAGAAAAATGTTTCCAAAATATTTTCAAATATTTATTTATAAGATTTGAACTTTATTTTCTATAAAATTATTTTCAAAAGTTTTATGTTTTAAAGAGCCTTTTTTCAAATAATAAAGGATATTTTTCTAAAGAAATTATTTAAAAGGATCTCTTAAAATTATTTTCCATCTAAGATGACAGTTGTTGATGTTAATAATAATTTTATAGGGAAATGATCTAAAGGTTCCATTAATATTCTTTCTTTAATGGATTATGTTTTGATAGAGTTATTTTTATGACAACCATTTCCATTCCATGGTTTATATTATTTTGAATACCAATTATTTTCATGGGTTATGATTTGATTAAATGATTACGAAACTTGTCTCTTTTCTATAGGTTATGATGTTATTAAATATTAATGATACCAATTTCATTTCATGGATTATGATTTTATGTTTATAGAACACATCTCTTTTTATGGATCATGATATGTTTAAAGC
Organism: Viscum album; assembly: GCA_963277665.1. NCBI lineage: Eukaryota > Viridiplantae > Streptophyta > Magnoliopsida > Santalales > Viscaceae > Viscum > Viscum album. The sequence continues at coordinate 534,578,250 of OY728146.1, forward strand.
TTTATTATCTTGTGGGACTTGTATGAATGATTTTATTATGAGATGGGTGGGACCTATATCCCCCTCCAATGAATTGGGTAAATAGATTTATATTATGAGATAATGATGTGAATCAAGTAAACGAGTTTGATACACTATGGGAAGATGGGGAAACCTTATCAATTACGAGGAAAGGACTGTGACAAGGGATGGTGGTGTGTCATGCCCAGTAGGTGTAGTCACCATGAAGTTGGATTATAGGAAAACCTGATACACTATGGGAACATGGGGAAACATAATCCCTTATAAGGAAAGGACTGTGACTGTAGATGGTTTTGTTTCTCGTACAATAGGTGTGGTTCCCATGAAGTGCCTTGATAAGTTCTAGTAATGTTTCTTGACTTATAGGGAATGATATCACAAGTTTATGTATTCCACAATTCCATGTCTTATTCATTTGATATACTTTCATGGCTTATGCTCTTTATTTACTTATGATTCATGTCTCATGAACTGCCAATATTTATTCAATGATTTATGTTTCTGATCTTATGATATACAATGTATGATATTCTAATGTTATGATCATGTTATCATACCCCTATGCTCATTTTTATGCTTATATATATCCCATGTTTACCCTTACCGAGAATGTGATCTCACCCCATTTTTATGTTTTCTTCCATAGGTTATGAAGATATGTATTTAGTGATGTGTATAAGAAGTGTTCGAGTCATGAAGAACCTTGTGGGAGATAATGTAGATCATTTATGTACCCATGTTTATGTTTCCATGTTTTCAAATTCATTAGACTATTATGGTATTTGGGTGTCTATTTGTTTAATTTTTTAAGTATTCTATAAAACTAAAGTAATGCCTATGTATGTTAAAAATTGGTTGTTCTAATTGATCTTCATCTAGTTGATTAGTTGTAACAAACTCCACTTATTTTCCTTCCCATTTGTCCTAAAAACATTCAATAAAACAATTATTCCTTCGATTGATCAGTGAAACACCACATCCAATGGACAAGTATCAACAACTTCAACTTTGGAAACTTATTTCATTTTCTGATTATGATAGAAAAAAACTTACCCCATTCACTAGCTTATTTCTATAATGTTTTTTTATTTTTTGGCTTATTGGTCTGGCTAAAAACTTGCATCTTCATATTCTCATGTTATGAACAATAAATCACAACCTTCAAACAAATCCACATTTGGTGATCTCACACTGATAAACTGAGACACAATAGTTTTGAATTTAGAAACTTTCTTCGTCTACAAGATTCTGCTTGTAATCATGACTTCCACATGACTTTGAGAAAAAGTAAGACTGACATATCTCCATCTAACTTAAAATATAAATTATTATGGCTTCCCATATTTTTAGTGACTTTTTTATTTCTAATAAAACCTCAAAAAAATTGGAAGTACTTGTTCTCATCCTTTTGTTCATAAGTTTTGCACCAAAAGTGTCTAAAAAAACTTATTATTTTTGAGAACTTATCAAAAAACAAATAATTATCAGATTTCCATCATATTCATTCAGACTTTGATACAACTCATTATTATGATTATAACTTCCTTTCTATACCCAAAGTGGGTATGATGAAACTTTTCTCCTAGAAAACTTCTTCATAACCCGATGGAATTTCTTAATAAATTTTCATCCTATCTTCTAAATATAATGGTGAGTTTCATTACCAAATTTTAAAAAGTTAGGTGATTTCATTTATTTGACAAAAAAATAAAATACTTTTAGAAAAATATTCTTCCATCTTCCAAAAAAACTTCTTTTTAACTTGGTCCCAACAACATGCTTATTTTAATTTTAAACTATTTTAAAATGATTTTTGATATAATTTGATTTTTGATATTAATTCATTGAAATTTGAATTTGGTAAAATGATCATTTATATTCATGTCATGACCCGATTGACCTATTTTTATCCTCATTCCCGAGAGGTATTCAAAATCCCTTTTGATATTCATTGTTATAACATATTTCTAGATAGATTCCTTGGAGATTCATAACTACTAGAACATGCATGTTTTTATTTTCAAAACAAGAATATTCTGAGTCACATTAAAATGACTAAGGCATTTTATTTATATTTTGATCTGCTTTTGACACTGAGTCCCAACCTATATCCTATCTTTGTGAAACTAATTGAAACCATGAAATACCATGATAATAAGACACATTACAATCCCTTTTATCTTTCCCACTATAATTATTTGATTATACCATATGATTATTCATTTCATATTTAAAGATGGATTTTGGTGATTGATGGTATATTTTTTTGAGAGACCTTGAAATTAATTTTGGGGGAGCATATCTCTTTTTTCATCTGGTTAAAAGGGACTAAAATCCACAATTATTTATATTCCCAAGTGGTCCTCTTTAAAAAATGTGACTTTAAAAAATTGATAAATTCAAAATGGGACCAAATTCATTAATTACATCACAGTTGGTTTAAAAACCCATGTTGAAAAGGGAAGAAAATTGTTATGTTATCCATTGAGATATTTTGATTGGGATGCATTTTTATTAATCTTTTTCTTTGAATATCATACTTTATTCATTAAGAATTCAACATTCTTTTTCAAGTCTCTGATATAATTTTCACATCATTACCTACCTTCTCAAAGCTTATAAACCATAAAAACCTTATTGAAAGACCTCATTATTTTTTATTTAATTTCTAAGTATATAATTAGATTACATATAATATTAATGATACAATATATATACATTAGATTGAACATAACTCCGATTACATAATCTTGAATGATGAGTCCATAATTTTCTTAGTGAGGCAAGTTATCAAGTGTCATGCATATTTCAAAAAAGTTTAAAAATGTATATAAAAGTTGATTAAAGTATTTAATTAAATTATATACGAGGCATGATTTTAATATCTCTGAAATTATAATATGATTTATGAATTTTTAAATCCTATAATATGACTATAATATTTATAAGTGTGATTAATTTAATGCTTCTATTTTAGAGTGTGGATTCTTTTAATCCAATGGAAAAACCTTTCTTGAGGAAAAGAAAATGACTAAGTGTGAGGGATTTTTATGTATTAGATAAATGTATACAAATACATGTGTTTTATTAAGTTTAAAAATCTTTTCCCCAAATAAATGTTTTTATGGATAAAATACTTTATTTTTGTGTTCATGATGATTTTCTAGGAGTTTATTATAGAGAAAACATTTCTTCCTTGTAATACTTTGAAATATATCTAGAAATATTTTCAGAGTTAGGTAATGAGATGAAGATCAATTTTGAGGCTCGGTTTGTCTAAAATTAATTTTAGGAAAATATTAAAAATATTTTATATCATGCATACAGATTTTTGATAAATGATAAAATATCACATATATTGGAGTAAATTTTTTTTTGAGACCATGGTTGAATCCGGAATGGGATTCTTACCCTAGGTGCTACCTAATGTTGGTTGGTGTGAGATGTTTGGATAAAGCTGTCAATGGTAGTTGCATTCTGTAGATTAACTAATTAATTAATTTAATTAATTCATTAAATAACCTAAAATAGTTTCCTATATAAATATACTATTACAAAGAATTACCAAGGTTAGATACATAACACTAGGATCATTAAGAGGGGATTGGCCACCCTTTACGGGCTGATCAAGATCGGGTGATCGAATCAAAAATGGATCGATATGCAACAGATGAATCAAATTATCTCTATCATTGGTAGCTACATTATTCACTATAAAATGATCAAATATCAAGTTAGGACACATCATTTGTGGATTATACTCTTATTGTTAAATTATTGAGCATTATCAAACCTCTATTATTTGATCTATGTTTAAATTGTGCCTTTTCATGAGCCCGTGTATCAGATTTAGATTTTTTATTCTATTATCTCCACTATTCCATGTTTCTCACCATATTAATCCCCAATAAATATATTTTGGAAAATATTTTTTGGAAAATATTTTTTGGCTAAAATTTGTCTCACCCTTATTTATTTTGCTTTCCCCTTTTATTCTTTGAGTTATTCATTGTTGGCCTATGAGGACTACTATTCAACATTTTCGAGAGGGATCAAGTGTGATCAGACCCCTGAATTCATGGATGATTCATGTAAAATTATCATGATGATTATTTGAGGATAGATTGGGCTATTGGTTTGGGGATAGTTATGCATTAATGGATTTAGTATCTGAATACTGGATGGCGAAGATGGTAGGCACTCTTGGCGGGAGCGACATCATGCAAAAGGATTGAAGATTATATTTTCAATCCCTGGAGGGATAGAATAAATGGTTGGAGGATGATTCCACCATTTTATAGTGGTCAAATAGTGTACTTAGTGGTGGGTGAGTAGAATCTAGAATCATGTAAGGATTCTGCATGAAAATATCGATTACAAACTATGTAGTTCGGAAGAACACATGACATGTTCTTTTGTTTTTTGCGGTAGCTAGGGTTATGGGGGAGATAAGTATCACATGCCATGAGGAACCCCCATACATTATGTGACTAGAATATGGAAATCCCATCATGTACTCTGGGAGTACATAGAAAAATACACAGCTAGGGTACACAGTCATGGACAAGGCTATGTACCCAGACATGAGCATGACCAGAAGCACAAGTAAGACCTCGGGTGGATGGGGTTCCCTTTGTAGTACCTTTAAATGACATGTAATACTATATTCCTAGAGTGTTATATTTTTATTGGACACAAAAAGGTAATTAGGTGAGGTCACACAAAATGTAAACCCCGTCACATACCGTGCACTTCTCAATGACTTTTCTATCTCTCATATCACCTTCATTTGGACTTGAATTTTGGCCCATAAGTTGCCTATCCTTGGTTTTTTTTCACATAGAATGTGATGGTGGACTTCATAGTATTTTTTTATATAAAATTAAATATTTTTAGGGTGTTATGATTCTTTAGAGAGTGTTTGGTGATGGAAGTGATATTGTAGGATCATTAGAGAGATTAGTCTAGTACCCTCCTACATGGACAAGGAATGAGTCCTCTCTCTATCCATTAGAGTGGAAACAACCTATTGGGACATATAATGGGTATTATATCTATCTATTATAGTTTAAATTTATTCTTGGGATAAGTCATGACTCATCTATTTATCATTTGAGTGGAACCCTCCTACAGAGCTAGGGCATGGTTCCTTGACCATTAGAGTGGAACCCTCCTATAGAGTCAGGGAATGGTTCCACTATCTTTAGAGTTTCACCCTCTTATAGAGTCAAGGAATGGGTCCTTAATCATTAGAATGGAACCCTCCTAAGGATTTTGGGTATGGATCCTCTACCATTAGAGTGAAACCCTCCTATTGTGCCTGGGAATGGGTCCTCTACCTATAGATTATATCCCCTCAACTGTGCAACATATTAGAAAGTTGTGTGGATCCACAAGGATATTTCATCATAAAAACATTTAAGATGTTTGGAATTATTAATGTACCTCTTGTGACTGTTTGAAAACTCTTTTTCTGGGATTTGAAATGAAATTGAGACCCCCTTTCCCTCTCGTTCGAGTTTTTTCCTTAAGAAAAATAGATATATATGTATGTATGACTCATTTTTTTTGGATTTCATTTATCAATTTCTATGGGTTGATATGTTTACTTATGTCATGTATCTTACTAATCCCCTTTCCATTTTTATGTTGTCCTACTGGGTATGTATATTCTCACCCCTTCATGGGATTTTCCCTTACATGTCATGTATTATGTAGAATACAGACAGGTTGGAGGTGATTACAAAGGGGGCATAGGGATACCATGATGCATTTGACTGCGTATGGTGGTTGGGACTTGAATATATAGAGTTGAGATATCTCATAATTTACATTTCCTGTTATTACTAGGTTGAGAAATATTTTTTGTTGGGTGTGTATTTTTACCCTTTACTTTTCAGATTATGCTATCATACTCTTGTATTCCCTAGAGGTTGTTACATGTATGGTTGTTACTCTAGATATTATCATATTTTATATTTATTTCTCTTTAAGTTTTCATGTAAATGACTGGGTTTGTGTATATAGGTAACTTAGAAAAAGTCCCCTCATGATACTTACGAATTTTAGTGCTTGACACCATCCCTTGGACTATAGAGGTGGGCATGGGGTAGTTTTTCCGTGGCTCTTTACAGGTCAGGCGGTCTTTGATGGGTTGGGTCATGATAGATTGGTATCAAAGGTGGTTCATTCCTTAGAATTTTTTTTTGGATTTTTCCCATTATGAGGATTTGGTTGGTCTTTTGGGAAATAATATCAACATGTTTTTAGTGAGGATTTCTGGACAGGGAACGCAATGTTGGTGTGACAACTGACATATCCACACATCATGACTCTGACCACCTATTTATTGAATCAGCATACTAAGACATTGGTTTCATGTAATATTGGTAAATCTATCATATAGGATTGATTATTTTGACTATCATTATTAAATCAACCCCATATATATAAATCCTCTTCTTACTATGGTATGTCTTGATTAATTTTTCAGGATGTATCCATGAAAATAGCCAACTAGGGGACCAATTTTGGATCATGATGATTATATGATGAGTAATGAGGCCTTAGTTTAGGGAAATCACAAGATATATTTCCTCCAGGATGGCAGGTAGCAACACCTCCACTTATGGAGTATCAGATAGTACCAAGAGAGTAGGCTGATGATGTACGTAGTCTTAGCACACTATGAAAGTTATAGTGATAGTGGATACTAAGGTTATATGTTGATATAGATCCCCATGTGGTGGGAGATTTGATAGATTCAGTGATTTATGTTTTTAGGATTATCTAGGCCCTGAACGATTATGTGGTTTGTCTAGCAGTTGATCTTTTCCATGGAATTTCTAGGTGTTGGTGGAGACTAGTTATGTATATTCATGAAGAGTCCTCTCTAAATTACATGATCTATTTTATGAGGAGTACTACCCCTCAGGCATGTTCTCAGTTTGAATTTAGGAACCTCTAGAGTTATAGTAGGGAGTAATGATAGTTTCTTAGTATGTTTTGAGGTTCACTAACCTTACACAGTACTCCATTGACATGGCTCATGATAACAACTTACAAGAACAGAAGTTTGAGTAGGGTCTCTATAGATACATCCATTCTAGTGTAAAACCCCTATTAATTCCCACTTATGTCATATTTCTAGAGTAGGTGAGGGTGATGGAGAGATTCCTATCATTGGGATGATCAAAAGTGGGGGATGGTAGTGGTCATTATAGGGTTGAGTCATCTACAATAGCTAGATGATGCCAGTCAATAGGATATTAGTGTAAGAGATCTTTCCAATATATGAATCAGACACATGATCATGCAATAAATGGATTTTATAGGGTACCATGTAGCTCAGATAGGGTTGGTTCTATGCATGTGATGGTAGAGGTCACATAGAACATGATCTTATTTATCAACATATTGAGGAGGGTAGTAAGATAGAAGATGGGCCACCACAGTAGAGACAACGAAACTATCATGGATCTCCTAGGTGAGGGAAGGATGGGCCCCAAGTAGGAAGATATTTTAGAGGATCAGGTGGGTGACTTGGTGGAGTAACTATGGGTGGTGGACAATTTTATGTGATACCTCCACCACCACCACTAGGAGGTCCATGTTAGGCTCAGAGAGATGGCGGTTAGGACCATGGGAAGTTGCAGGCTATACTGGCACATGACTCGACAACTCAAAAGATGATTAGGGGTATGATATATATTTATTATAATATTTATTTAGTATTATTATACATGGGTGAAAATTATTCCTTCATGTCTCTATACTTGGTGCAATAGTTGGGGCTCCCATTTGAGGCTTTATCCCAACAAATTTTTCTTGAGGTTCATACGAGGAACACTTATTTGATATCTTTTATCTACCGATATTGAAAGATATTTCTTATTGGAGAGAGTTTCTCATGGGAAATTTTTCTCTTCATGATGAGTCCTTATGACATCATCTTGGGTATAGAGTGTTTATCTATAATCAGATCCCATATTGACTGTCACTATAGAAAAGTTAGATTCCTTCACTCCGTGGGATGGGATTCTTCTTTTTTGGGTGAGAGAGATCTTATAGTAGGATGAGTGGGTTTTTCAAGAAGGAGGCTTCAACCCAACACCCATAATTTGGTGAGTGAATTACATGGTAGAAAAATCTCTTCATACATATGGATTCTTTCATTCAAGGAGGATTATGTAGACATCATTTCTGAGGATGTTCTGGGATAACCATTGAGGTAGGAGATGAAGTTTTATATCTATATGAACCACATTATTGCTCAAATATTTTGTGTGGAATATCATATGGACCCTAAAGAGTTATAGGATATACAATTATAGTTATGTACCTTTGAGAGAAGGGTTTTATGAAACCCAGTGTGTTCCCCTGGGCCGCTCCAACAATGTTTGTGAAAAAGGAGGAAATGAGCTTATGACTTTTTTTGGATTATTGTCACAAGAATCATTCCATGATAAAGTAAATGTACCCTTTTCCAAGTATTGAGAACCAATTTGATCAGTGGCGAGGCATGGTATTGTTTTAAAAGATTGATCTCAAGTCTGACTTCCACTAGTTGAGAGTTCATGGGACTAATATTCCGAAGCTGACTTCCTGTTTTTATTGATACTATGAGTTTTTAAACATTCCATTCAGTGTAAAAAATTCCCCTGTTGTGTTTATAGATTTTATGAACTATATCTTGCCGCCGTACTTGGAATAATTTTTTTTCTTCATTGAAAACATATTATTAGACTCTACGCCATTGGAAGAGAATGTAGGTCACTTAAGGATGATCCTAAATTTTATTTGGGAGAACCATATTTATAGTAATCTCTCAATGTGCCAGTTCTGGATCCAAGAGGTTCATTTTTTTGGACATGTCATTTTTTAGCATGGATTAGCTATGGACCCAGTGAAGATCGATGTAGTTCTCACTTGGGAGTCATCAAAGTTCATGTTATAGGGGAATAGTTTTCTTGTCTTGGTGAGGTCCTATAAAAGGTTTTTGGAATACTTCTCCAGTATCATAGCCCCTTTTAACACCCTTAAATGGAAAGGGGATTCATTTACCTAGACTAAGTAGTTCCAGAGGTCCTTAAAGGAGTTAAGTTTTAGGTTAGAGAGTGCTCTCTTTCTGAGACTACTAGTGGGGTTCATGGAGTATGTAGTATATTGTGATTCCTCTAAAGATGGTTTCATTTGGAAATTGATACAATGGAAGGAATTTATCACATATGAGTCGAGGATGTTGAGACCCCATGAGAAGAAGTATGGAAATCATAACTTGGAGTTGGCATCAGTATTCTTCTCTTTGAGGATGTGGATGCACTATATTTTGTTAGAGCACTTTTTTTGTTTACTCAGTCTATCAGAGTCTTAGGTGTGTATTCACATAGAGAGACCTAGAACTGAGATAAATGAACTAGTTGGAGTTTCTAAAAGACTATGAATTTGATATATTATATACTCTTGGTAAGGGAAACATGGTAGAATATATCTTGAGTAGTAAGTCGAATGATCATTTGGTGTAGGATGTGTCAGAGCAGTTAACTTCCTTACAACTGACCCTTATTGAGGAGGAGGGTGAATATTTTCTTCAATAGATGTTGTTGTATCCTATACTTCTACAATGTGTGAGAAAGTCCCAATTGGTAGACATAGATAGTGAGGTCTTACGTGAATGGATATCTTTAGTAGAATCACTAGATGGATTTTCTGAAGGAGTAAATCACATCATCATTGTCTAAGGATGGATGATGGTCCCATTCATGATGCTGGAGGTGGTGATAAGAGAGTTTCACACATCTCCTTTGGCTTCACATCCCATCCTAGAAAATATGTAAAAATACCTTCAGTGGTAGTTTTTTTGGGATATCATGTAGTAGATCATGGCTGAGTTCATCTCTCGGTGCCTCACGTATCAGTAGGTAATGGTTATACACCAGGTTCTAACTGGATTGTTTAGGCCTCTTGAGGTCCTAGAGTGGAAACAAGACAACTTATTAATGGACTTTTTGATAGGGATTCCACAGATAGTGGGAGAATATGATTCCATCTGGGTGATACTTGACTGAATTACAAAGACAACACACTTCATTTATATCAAGGTGTAGAGTTTGGTAGAGAGTTTGAGGAAGTTGTATGTGCAGGAGATCATCCAACTTCTTAGGGTTCCCTAAACAAATTTCTCTGATCATGATATGCATTTCATGTCATGGTTGTGGAATGGTCTACACGTTGAATTTGAGACCCAGATGATGATGAGTATAGCCTATATCCTCCAGAAATATCGTCAGGTTGAGGGCACTATCTTGGTGCTAGGGGACATGCTTAGTACATATGTGTTAGACTTTGGATGGAGCTGGGAAGATCACTTACCCTTGGTAGAGTTTGCTTATAATAATAGATACCATTATACTATCATAATGACACTTTTTGAGGCCCTATATGGGAGGCCTTGTAGGTCACCATTATACAAGACTTATATTGGTGTTATATCTCTTGTTGGGATAGAGATGATGATGAAAATGATAGAGAAGGTCAAGGTAATCCATGAGTGGATGATGAAATCTTAGAGTAGGCATAAATCTTATACATATTTGCATCATAGGCCCTTGGAGTTTAAGTAGGGAGACCAAGTTTTCTTGAGAGTCTCCCAATGATGTGAATTTTAGATATTCAGCTAGGGAGGAAAGCTATCCATGAAATTCATCAGGACATTTGAGATCTTGTAAAGGGTTGGAAAGGTTGCCTAATGCCTTGCATTATCCCCACATTTGGAGTAGGTGAACGATATCTTCCATGTGTCATAGCTGAAGTGATACATACTTGATCCAACACCCATTATTGACAAGGGAGAGATGAACATCAAGGATAGAGATACTTTCATGGAGAACTCGATGTTAAATGAGGATTTAAGGTAGAGTATCATGTGTGGAAGGACCATTCCATGGGTTCATGTGCTATGGCCACATGGGAGCATTCAAGAGAGTTCTTAGGAATAGGAGAGCCAGATGTGGGCTTAGTATCACATGATTTTTTTGTTTAGTTTTTTACTTTTAGAGGATGAAAATATTTAAGTATAGAATAATTTAGAGAAATTATTTTTGTCTTGTAAGACTTTAAGATATGTCTAGAAATATTTTTCCAAACCTAGCACTGGGACGATGTGCGATTCCAAGGCCTGGTGTGCCCAGAATTAATTTTATAAAAATATTAAATATATTTTATAACACTAATGAAAAATTATTTCATAATTAAAGGAATACATAATAAAAGGAGTCATTAAATTGTAATATGAGACCCCAATTGAATCCAAAACATGAGTATTACCCTTGGTGTGACCTAAAGTTGGTCGGAACAGATGTTCAATTAAAGGAGCCGTTGGAAGATGCATTTAGTGGATTAATTAATTAATTAATTTAATTAATTCATTAAATGGCCTAAACTAGTTTCCTCTATAAATAGCCTAATATAGAGAGTCTCTAGGGTTAGCAACATAAAACTAATATCATTAACATGGGTTCTAAAACCATTCATTGGTGAATCAAGATCAAGCATTCGAATTGAAAAATAGATCAAGGTGTAACAAATGCAACAACTTCTATCCATCATTGGCTGCTATTTTATTCAACATCAAATGATCCAATGTTAAGGAATGGATCATTTTTTTAGATTACACCCTTATCTTTAAATTATTGAGCCTGATCAAGCCTCTGTTCTTTGATCTTCATTTAAATTGAGTCTTTGCATGAACCCATTTATAAAATTTATATTTTTTATTCAATTTATCACCATCATCCCATGATTCTCACCTGGAACATCTCCAATCTATATTATTTGTCCATGAAATCTAGTCTAATGATTTTTTCACCCTTATTTCTAGTGATTTTACCCCATTATTCTTCATAATCTTTGTCTTTGGCCTATAGGGACCACAATTCAACATTTTCAGGCAGGATTGAGCATGATCAGACCCCCAAATTCATGGAAAATTCACATGAAACAATCAGGATGATGATTTGAGGATGGATTTTGATGATTTGAGGGTAGTAGTGATGGAGTCTTGGATTCTAAATCTGAATCCAAGATGGTGACAATGAGAGGTACTTATTGTGGAAGTGGCATCTCACACAAGGGTTAGAAGTCTAATATCTAGCCATTAAAGGGCTTAAATTGACAGCTGGAGGAGGATCACACCATTTTTAGGTGGTTAAATAGTTGATTAGATGGAGGAGGGGCTAGATCTGGAATTGTGTGAGGATTCTGCGTGTTCTATGAAAATCCTAACTACATACTATGTAGTCCTGATGAACACACAATGTTTTCTTTAGTTTTTAGGTAGCTAAGGTTCATGGGGAGATAAATATCACACACCATTAAATACTACCACATTCCATGTGACATGGAGTCGGAAAGCATAGTATGTACTCTGGAAGTAAACAAGATAGTACACGCCAGGGTACACGGTCACATACACAACCATATACCCGGACATGACCCCATATAAGAGCATGTGTAAGACCCTGGGTGGTTGAAGAATGATGTGTATTACCCTTACATTCCATGTAATACTATAGGGTTAGTGAGTCATATTATGATAAGACACAACTAGGTGAAGAGGCAAGGTCACACACTGTGTGGACCCCCTCACATGCCGTATACACATTGATGAGTTTTTCATCTCTCATATCTCCTTCATTTGGACTCATATTTTTGCTTGCAATAATTCTATCCTGAGTGTTTTTACATGTAGAACATGATGGAGGAGTTAGTAGTAGTTTTTGAGATATTATGAGTCATTTTAAAGGAATGAATATTCTTTGGGTGGAACTCGATGATGGTAGTGATCAGGCAAGATCATTAGAGAGATTAGAGTGGCACCCTCCTACTGGGACATGACATGAGTCTTCTATATTTCCATTAGAGTGGAACCCTCCTACTGGGAAAAGTAATCAGCCATCTATATATCCATCAGAGTGAAACCCTCTTGCTTAGATAGGGAATGACCCCTCTGTTTATCCATTAGAGTGGCACCCCTTCGATTGGGATAGGGAACAAGCCCTCTATCTATAAATTAGACTAGAACCCTAATATTGGTAAAGGGAATGGGTTCTCTATATATCAAATGGGTGGAACCCTCATATGGATCAAGGGCATGGGTCCTTGACTATAAGACTATCACCCTCATGTGGAGTTTGGGCTTGGATCCTCTGCTATCAGAGTGGTAACCTCCTACAGAGTTTAGACATGTGTCATGTATCATTAGAGTGGGACCCTCCTACAGAGTTAGGATATGGGTCCTCTACCATTAGAGTAGAAACGTACTATTATTCCATGGAACTGACATTCTACCTATAGATTATAACCCCTAAACTTTGCATCACAATAGTAAGGCGTGACTCGAAATTGATATTTCTTTGAAAATAGACATGAGATGCTGGGCATCATTGATGATCCTCTCACTACGCCAAAATTTGTATTTAACAGCAATTTAAACCATCGCTAAATCATTCTACGGTGGTTTTGGAAAACTGTCACTAAATCGTGTGATGGGAAATAATTAGAGGTAGTTTTTTAAAACTATCGTAGAACAATTTAGCAGCGGTTTAAACCATCACTAAATCGGATTAATTTTTTTATTTTTATTTTTATTTTTTTATTTAATTTATTTAGTTTTTGTAATTTATTTATATATTTATTATTATTTATTATTACTATGCTCATGCCCATCTGCATGCACATGCCCATGCCATTTATAGAAATTCTATGTTGGGTGAGATTTGAACCATTAACATTTTGCTTTTTCTTTAAAGACTTTACCACTCCAGAAGACTCTTTAGGTGGTCAATAAATTAAATTTAATATACTTATATATATATATATATTCATTGGAAAAATAAAAAATAAATAAAAAAATGATACACACTAAATAATTATTAATCAATAATAAGTAATTAATAATCAATAATTAATAATTAATAAGTAATTATTAATATCTAGTAATTACTAATTAAAAATTACTAATTAATAAATAGAATATAAATGAATAATAAATAAATAAATATATAATATAAAAATAAATGGTAAATAAAAAAAGTAAATAATAAATAGTAAATAGTAAATAGTAAATAATAAATTGTAAATAATATATACTAAATACTAAATAATATATAATATATAATACATAATACATAATACATAATACATAATACATAATATATAATACATAATATATAATACATAATATATAATACATAATATATAATACATAATATATAATACATAATATATAATACACAATATATAATACATAATATATAATACATAATATATAATATATAATATATAATATATAATACATAATATATAATACATAATACATAATATATAATATTAAATACATAATATACAATATTTAATACCTGATACATAATATGTAATATATAATATATAATATACAATATATAAAAGATAATAGATAATAGATAATATATAATATATAATATATAACATATAATAGATAACGTATAACAGATAATAGATAATATATAATATATAAATATAACATATAACATATAATATATAAGTAATGTATAAATAATAAATTAATTAAAAAATAATTTAATATAAGATAAATAAATAAAAAATAAATAAAAAATTAATAAATAATAGATAAATAAATAAATATTAAATAAATAATAAATAATAAATAATAAAAACAAATGGTAAATAAAAAATAGTAAATGATAAATAATAAACAATTAATAATTAATAATTAATAATAACTAATAATTAATAATTTATCATTAAGAACTAAGAATTAAGAATTAAGAATTAAGAATTAAGAATTAATATTTCAAAATTTACAAATAATTAATAAAATTTAAGAAATTTTTAATAAATAAATTATTAACAATTAATAAATAATAAATATTGAATAAATAAATATTGAATAAATAAATAAATAATAAATAAATAATAAATTAATATTTAGTAAATGAAAAATAAATTAAAAAAAAATAAAGAATAAAGAATAAAGAATAAGGAATTAAGAATAAAGAATAAAGAATAAATAAATAAATAAATATATATATATATATATAAATGCGTAAGTAAATAATAAATGATAAATAAATAATAAATAATAATTAATATTTAATAAATATTAAATAAATAAATAAATAATAAATAATAAATAAATAATTAAAAATAATGAATAAAGAATAAATAAATAATAAATAAATAAATAAGTATATAAATATATAAATAAAAAACTAATAACAAACCAATAATTAATAATTAATTAATAAATTAAAAATAAATTAATAATTAATGTCTACATAATAACTAAAGAATAAATAAATTAATTAATAAATTAATCAATAAATAAATTGATAAATAAATAAATAAATGATAAATGATAAATGATAAATAATAGATAAATGAATAATTAACAAATAATTTATAATTAATTAATAAATAACTAAATAAATATTAAATAAATAAATAATTAGATTATAAAACATTAAGAATCTCTAAAAACCCTAAAAAACTAAAATGACCATAAAATCTATTCCAAGACTCATTTTTCAGCACCACAACCAATCAAATTGAAGATCATGAAATGATATTTCATCAGATATGTGGTGCAGGCTGAACAAACACTTGAATCAAAAGTTATAACCGTTCAAAATTTAATAAATTGGGGTCTGCGACTAAAACTTCTGTTTCGGAGGCCTTATAGGCCTTTATAGTAGAATAAAAATGGGTACTATACTCAAAGAGTTGGTACCAGACCTAGACAGTATAGAGCTCATTGTAGACTTTGATTTGATATATGGAAGAGCCCAAATGGACACCTGAATTAAAAGTTATGGTTGTTTGAAGTTCAAGTTTGATTCTTGAATTTTGAATTTTGAATATATTTTTTTCCTTGATTATCACATAATTTAAATTTCACATGGTTTTAGATCATTTCATAAGCTTTGATTTGACTAGTAGTGGAGCTGAAATGGACTCCTGGAATAGAGGTTATGGTTATTTGATGCCGAAGTCAGTTCCTCAACTTATTGAAGAGTTATTTTCAGTTTAAAAATATTATTAACTAATAATAATAAATATTTATTAATTGACCCATTATAAATAATTAAAATTATAAATAATAAAATATATTTGATTAAAAATAATAAATAATAAATAATAATTAATAAATAATAATTAATAAATAATTTTTTTAAATATCTTTCCTCAATTTCACAGCGGTTTTTTTAAAAACCCGCCGCTAAAAAAATTGTAAATTTTTTTGAAAGAAAATTTAAAACATTTAGGGGCAGTTTTGTAAATCGCTGCGAAAAAACCACCGTTAAAACACAATTATCTTGTACTGTATTGGAACTGTTCGAAGAAACTTTTCATGGGATGGGCTGTGATATATAAATCTCTTTTAACTCTTATATGGGTTTATTTCCCTAGAATATATATATATATATATGTATGTATCTATATATGTATATATCCTTTTTTTGGTTTTCATTTATCTCTTTCTATGGGTTTAGTTTTTAACTTATACCGTGTCTCTTACTGCTCCTCCTTTGGCTTTTAGGGCATCCTACTGGGTATATATATACTCACCCATCCATGGGATTTTCCCACATGTGTTATTTCATATAAAGTTTAAGGATAGGTTAACAATAATTAAAGAGGATCATAGGGATACCATGGTGCATTTGACCGTGTACGGTGGTCAGGGATTGGAGATTTGAAGAAAGACTCTCCGAAAATTTACTTTTCTAGTTATTGTTAGGTTGGGACATCTTTTTAGATGGGGGTGGTATTTTACCCTTTAATTTTTAGATTATTCTATTGTAGTCTTTTATTCCCTAGAGGTTGTTACATTTATAGTTTTTACTCTAGATGTTACTGTATTTTATATTTATTCCCTTTCACTTATTCATCTATATGGTTGGGTGTGTTCATACAAGTACATCAGTAAAAGGTATCCCATATTAGTTATAAATTTCAATGCTTTTCAACATCCCTTAACCTGTGGATGTGGGATTGAGGTAGTTGTAGCTTGACTCTACACTGGCCATATTGTCTCTAGTGGGTCAGGACATGACATTTCTAGTGGAACTCACACATCGAGATTGCTTAGAGTGAAGTGTTCAAAAATAAAATCTATGTAATTTATAAGAACACACTGTGTACATTGATCATGCACAGCTTAATCAGCCTGGGTACACGACCATGTTATAGAACAAACATTACATGATGTGTACATCATAACATAGGTTGTGTACTCTCTTCTAGAAGCAGTTGATAGTTGACAGTGAGGTTACATGCCATGTATGGAGGTACCACACACTGTGTACATCAATCAACTGACTGTTGATGCATGAAATTCAATGGGGGACATGGTTGGACACCTACAAGAAGATAAAACTGAGAACTATCCAGTTTAACAGAGTACACACTGTGTAACCTACTTTTCTATAAATAGAGTGGATACCATCTGAATTCAGTGTTAGCTATTCCTTGGGGAGGTGCTATCGCTCTTCCGACTAAATCATTCCCCAAATCTACTAATAGTTTTTAATTTATTTTCTTTATATTTTAGGGTAATTCATATCCTCCCTCCTATTCTCATATCCATGGTAGGGATTGATTTTCTACTCAATCCACACCCCATGACCATGGTCATAAAGTGGTTAATTTCTTTGTGCTGGGGTTATAATAAGGTTTGGGGTGTGTTGCAATTAAAATTCTAGTATTTTTTTTATATTATTGTGATATTTTTCTTATGAATGTTTTAATGAATTAATTCTATATTCATTGGTGGTGTTTTATTAGGCCTAGAGTGACACCAGTGACGAGAACTAAAGGAGCTTCAATAGGTGAATCCATGACCATTGGGTGATCTTATCGTCACTGTTTTAGGGGTAATGATTTGAAGACATGTTTTTAAGTAATCAATTCCTGAAAAATGTATTAACCTTTTAAATACACAATTATTTTTCATCGGACCAAGATATTGTAGTTTAATTGAATACCCATGGAAATTTATTTCATAAATGATTTTAAATACTAAGGTATGAATTATGTAATTAACCCTAATTTAATTAAAACCCTGAAATTATTATTTTCTAGTTTTTCTTCTCCTTTTTTCGACATCAATATTTTCCCAAATAATTTCACTCCATTTTATATTCTTGATGATTCATGTTTTTGGATAATTGGATGACTTTCACTGAATTATAAGCGCAATTACTTATACCTTCATTCCCTGTGTGATCAACCCTGAATTTAACTAGATACCCATTTTTTTGGTTTAGGGAAATACTTTTGTGTGTCTCATGACATTCATGATTTTACATGAGCTCAAGTAATTTATATATTGATGTTTTTTGAAGTGGTTATGAGAATTGGGTTGGGTTTTGGTGGTTCAAGTCTCATATGTTCAAAGTGGAGCTTCAGAAGCACGTTGGACATTCAAAGATAGAACACGACAATTTGATTGTGAATTCATGGATAAGATTGGTTTGAAAATTTAGTTTTATACATATTGAGGCATCTCTAGGATAAGAAGTGTTAAGGTGTTGAGGTTTTAAGTTCTTGTTTTCAGACAAGATTTTTAAATTCAAGAAGAATTTGAATTTTCAAACAAGTGGCCCGACCAATTTGAGAATTGGGATTCAGAACCAATATATAAGGCTTTTAATACCCCAAGAGAGGCATTTTCTAAGTTTAATGAGGCCCTAAAGTCATCCCAAGGGTTTGGAAGAGCTCTATGAGGAGCCAAGTGGCTGATAAAACCAATGTTGTAGTAGTTCCACCGAGAAACTATTCTGCACTATTGGATAACTAGTGGGGTTTTTAGAGGGTAAATTACAATTTTCACCCAAATTATTTAGAGGGGTCATACACTTCTCCCTCTTATTTCTCTCTTTCATGGTTAAGATTACTTACCATTAATATCCCTTGGATCCACTTGTATATGGTGTTCTTCTTTATCATTTTTGATTATTTAAGGTAAGTCTCACCCTCCTCTCTTCTCCATTGTGTTTCTTCTCATATCATTCTAATTTCCATTTCCCTAATTAAGGGTTTTGATTATGATTTCATAAGAATATAGTGGAATTAGGTACCTATTAATGGGATTCAAATCTTCCTAGGAAGATTACATCTCAAGATGTTGGATGCTCACCATCATATTTTGTTTCATTGAGTTACGTTTCTATAGTGATTTTTCTAAACTTCTAGGATTAAATTAAATTAATATGGATTTTTTTTGACGGCATGAGTTAGGAATTTCTCTAAATTAGAGAACTTGAGTATTCAATAAATTTTTTGTAGGTGGTTATCCATGGTTCTAGTCTGATAAGATTAACTAGTGAGAATTTTGAGTACTATTCATATTTGAAAAAAATAATTTAATTATTTATATATTTTTTAAATTAATAAATTAATTATAACATGTTTATAATTAATTAATTCTGGTGGTTTGGTTGTGAGGAAAAACCTTAGATGTCTTGAATAGTCCTATGTAGCTTTTTCCAGACTTTGAAAATATTTTAGAAAGAACTGTATGTGTTAGGTGTTCAATTATACCAACCCTTTTGGTAAATTTCCCTTACAAATGTGGTATGTGATATGATCGAGTTTCTCCACTGATAAAAAGAGGCCCTTAAATTAAATGTGTTTCTCAATTAAATTAATTAAATGACTTAAGTAACTGAGTTAAATTGTTTAAAATAAATCAAGGGCCTTAACTCTAAGTTTGAGAAAAGTTCCAAGGGCCACTTCAATACCTCAGAAATTAGCTCATTTTCTCAAATATTGTAAGCCCTGTCTTTACTCTAAATATTGATTTAAATTGGAATAGACCCCAATAGGAATACTGAAATTAGAAATGGGTGAGAGAGACTTTCTAAACCTAGACCTAGGTGACTTCATATCCTTCTTTAATATGTTTATGCACTTGAAATAGTATAGGTAGCCTCAGGGTTCATTCATGACCCAAAGATCAACCACCTGATTTCATTACGGTTATCAGGGTCCTAATGCATTAGAGGGTACTTTCAAGGGCTATTCTTCCTATTATAAATAATCAGTTTTCCTTAATCTATGTCTTGGAGGTGACCTCAAGAAGGGTTCCTAGATCTCGTTAAGAGCCCAATAAGGGGGCATTAGAAATGGTTAGAGATGACCAAGGATATATCGCTAAAGCATGAGTTAATTAGTGTGGAAACTAAGGCCAGTGATATAAGATGGTTTTAGGAGTTCAAAAAATCATACTGGTTTAATTTATGTATAAATTAATTTATTATCTAAAATAAATTTTACTTGAGTTAGATGATAATAAATGAACTGGAAGAGTTTGAGGATCATGCTGCCCTAAAAAACTTATATGGCTAGGTGGAAATGAAACCTAGGACCTGACCCTACCTATCTACTACATTGGATAAACTTCTACACAAATCTTAAATGAGAAAATTAAATATTATCTGTATGGTTTTAAACATATGTATATTATTAATTGTTTATTCAGATGTATGAAATAAAGTAAATAACAAGATGCATTCCAAAAATATTTGGATCTACCTCTTAATTTATAATGATTGTTGATTTACTATAATTGAATGTTTGAATTAAAATTTATTTATTCTTATGAATCCTTTGATGACTGATGATAACAAGATTCAATATTTGATGCTACAATTAACATAATTTCTAACATTTCTAGGATTCCTCCTTTCATCAGGAAATAGAGAATGTTGTTGAGTGTATCTAAAAAATCCATCTTAGTTACTACACCACCCGAGATGCCTAGCCTTCTATGATACACATGATGGAAGAGATTACCAAGGGAAACATTTAACCTGATCACTGTATGTTTTTGATATCCTTGAGGCTAATTATGATCACCTCAATTGATTCCTAGGATACTCCCTAGGATCAAGTGGGCGTACCATGATTTCATTTCCCATACCTATTTGGGAATAGGATTCTAAGACAACGATTAATGGATGTTGATTTATCATCTCAGATTAAGAGTTCATTCCTTTTATATTTCCAAAGGGTCATCCTCTTAGTAATTCTTTATAATTTCAAATTTATATATTGCCTGTGGGATGAGACCAAAGAATCCAACATTAGATTATAATAGGGAATGCTAAGACATTATCTGGGTTCCACAGATTACTCATATCTTGAGTGGAATCCCTAGAATTCCTAAGATCCTACTTGAATCATTATTTATAGAATTCCCAAATAATACCTATAATTTTATCTAATATTTTTTTGAAGTGTGTTCATGTGATCTTAGAGATAGGGATTGTATCCCTTTATGGGGCATATTTTTCTTAGAGTTACTCTATCATGGTCCAAAGTAGGTATGACTAGACTAGGGAAGTCATAAAGACCTAGGTATGACATTATTCAATAAATATATTTTCAGAAGTTTAATGTTCATTGCAATTTTTAGTATTTCACATACACATTCCCTTATTTTACTTGTTATGTACAATAACACATTAGTGGTTACTGTTAGGACCAAGATGATAAGTAATATGATCAAACTCATCATTGTAATCGTGTGTTGTATTTTTTTGTTAAGGAAATTTCAAAGAAGGAGAAATAACATAACTTTGTATTTATTAGTGATCAAACTCACATGCTTAAGAAATTCCATCATATTTAGAAGAATATTTCTAGAAAGCAATGATCATCAGACTCACCTTGGGTCCATAAATGAAGTATTGATCATAATAAGAAGATGTATCATATTTTTTATGACTATTATAAAAATATGATGATGCTCTACTAATATTGGAGTCCTCATAAATCATAATTTATCTTAAAAAACTTGTTATGCAAGCCTTATTAAGGAAAGGGGTAGAGTTGGTACTGTTAATCATATTGAATTTGGCTGGAAAGAAAGTTGTCACTGGAAGGATGTGAAGTTACAATAATTCATAATTTAAGTTATAGGATTATATGTTGATCTTAAATTTGTTCAAATCCATGAAGAAGTCATGCTTACAAATATAAGTTTTCAAAAAGGATGTTTTTGAAGTTGAATTTTTCCGATGTCAGTTCATTTGTGTGAGATCACCAGATGCAGATTTGTTTAAAGGATGGTAAGGTCGATAAAAACATAAGAATATTAAGATATTGGTTTTGAGACAGAACAATAAGTCACAATATATAAATATTCTGAGAAAAAAGTTTGTGAATACCAGAAGTATGGATTGTCATTAAAAAAGGAAAGAAGTTTCTAAAGTTGAAGTTATGTGAAATAGTCCATCTAACATGGTGTTCCACTGATCATCAAAGGAATAATTTTTTTATTGTGGGTTATTGGGACCAATGAATAAAGAAGAAAATTTTATTGGTTCTAATGAAGAAATATAAAGTTCTTGAGATCAATGAAAAATATGATTAAAGATTAATCAATAATGTAGTGAACCATTTTCCATCAAGATGAATTATTTATTGTTTTTCAAGTGGTTCAAGTGAAAAAATAATTCTTATTTTCTTAAAAATTGGGTCAGGTGTCATTGGACTAGAGTTGACACTATTTATTCAAGTAAAGTAGAGACTAATCCATCAGGCATAGACTAACATTTATATAACTCATCGGATACTGAAATCCCTAAGATGTAAGATAATTGGTCTGAGGAAAAGAAAAAAACAATAAAAGAATAAATGTTTTTAATAATTTTGAAAAGTTCTGTCAAAAGGGTGTTAGAAATATAATTGAAGAAGTTTGAAGCTGATACTCAGGTGCTACCAAGGATATATTGGAATCTTTTTAAGTTTCCGATATGTTTTTGAAAAAATAAAGATGGTTCTGCGAATATTAATTAGAAGAAATATGTTTTCCTTATTATTTAAAAATTATTATAGAGAGTTGTAATGAAGAATTTGTTGTTTCTATCATAATGGATAAAATGGAATGGGAAATTAGAATTGGGATGAATATTATGAATAAAGTTTAAAGAAAGATGAAGTTTTGAGAATATTTGAGAAGGTTTGATAATAAATGAGAAGAGTTGAGAAGCATTGAAGAAGTCAAATATGTATCCAAAATTTAAGGGGAATTGAAGTTTTTGGAAATTGGTTTAATTAGGAAAAATTTTCATAATCTATCCTAAACCAATTTTAGATCACCTATAAATAGATGAACTACTTTTTACTTTCTTGAAACAAGTACTGTTCAAGAGATAAGGTGGAGCACCAAAAGTTTATATAGATAAAGGGTTTCTAGATCATTACCTCTTAAAAATATTTTCAGGACAAAAAAAGAAAAGGATAATAGAGAAGATTGTATTTATTTGATAATCATATTAAGATATATCATAGGACAAGGAATCAGATAGGGATTTCTGAACTAATTCAGAAGTAGTTCATAATTGTTTCAATAATATTCTTGTAGAGTTATTTTATCGATCTGAGCAATTGTAATGGGTAGATTGGATTGGGAAATTAGACAGAGTATCTTTACAATGTCTAGTAAGTTCTTACCTACTATTGGTTAGGGAAGTGAATAATTTTTATGAAAATCATATTTGTGAAAATTAACAAGGTATCACAGTAACATGTTTTGAAGCATCCAGTGAAAGTTTCTTAACTGGTTACAAAAATTGTATTACATAATTTTGTGATTCTTAGAGCAGATGAACTGTTTTATTGAACATAGTGTTACATGAGTGTAAAGGAAAATCCTACTCATTTTTTTACACAAAAAAAGATCGTTTTCCAGTGGATTTTGTGTTATAATATTGTTTCCATACCATACAAAGGTCATAGATACTATTGTTGAGTAGTGAACCTTGTAAATTATTATTTTTCTATGGATGTGTGATTGTTTTTTTTAGAAATGTAACAAATTTTTAATAGGAGGTTAAGGTTGTTTCAAAATAAAGAAAAATTGAAATAACAAGATATCACTGATTCATCCCTCCCCCTCTCAGTAATACATTGATCTTACTAGGAAATTATAAGTGGTATCAGAGCCAAGGTTCCATTATTTTACTCTTTGATGAAGTTTTGAAAGAGAATTTGTGATGAAGAATCTAAATTGTGTGAATAGTAGAGGTATTTCGGTCTATGATAGTAAGAACTACTATATTTGAAAATATATAATATTTCTTTATATTACATCTTTTGGGTATGATGTTCTTGAAGCTGAAACATATGGTTTTCCCCTATTGATGATAAATTTCCCCTTACATATATTGAAAAGGAGAATCTTGAAAATGATGGAAGAGATAACAATTATTTACTCTCATCACTTTTAGAAAGGTAGTTTTTATGAGTAAAAGGTGTTACCACTGATAATGGTATCTCAGATAAGATAAAGAACATTTATGAAGGAAATATAAAAGTGAAAATTGAAAAGTTACTAATCTAGAGACTAAAGTATGAATATCTCAAGATGGGTGAGTATGAATCCATTGCTGACTTCTTTAATAAGGTAAATGACATTAGAATCACTATTCGATTCCTTGGTGAGAAGTTTGAAAACTCTATTATTTTTTAAAATATCTTAAGGATTATTCCTAACATGTTTGATGAAAACATTTCTTTATTGGAAGAGAGAGATCCATAAATATTATCTTTGAATGATTTGGATAACACTATCATTACTTATGAAATCATAAGGGGGAACATTATGAATGGAAAACAAGAAGATCAAGAAATGTATTTCAAATCTTCCAAGAAAGAAAAGATAAATAGGATTCCTAAAGAAAAATAAACTGGTGATTATGATTCATAAAATGAGGTATGTAAAAATATTGATGAATTTTTATCCTTATTTAATAAAAATGTAAAAATATTAATAATTAAATATATGGGGAAAATTCCCTTTATTTGTTTTGAAAGTGGATCCTTTGAATACTTTGCAGTTAATTGTCCTTAATTAAACAAATAATAGGTTATTTACAAAGATGATAAAAGGTAGAGAAGATTAGGGAATAAAAAAGATGATATGGCTAAATGTTATTCCAAAGGGAACATTAAAAAATTATCCAAATCCAAAAGGAGAAGTTTTCATTCTAAAGATAAAGATGAATAAGATAGTGAAGAAGAATCTAAAAAATCTATTGAGAAGGTTGAGGATAATTTTATTGATACAAATAATAGTTAAGAATTCAAAATAATCAGTTCTGAAGAAGAAGAAACTCAATTATAACATTATCTAAAAGAATAATTATAAGAACTCCTAAGAAAGATTGGGAGGCTCATGAAAGAAATTAGGATGGTTAAAAAAGAAAATTATTCAAAAAATAATCAATATTGTTTTCTGAATAAGAAAGTTAAGTTCCTGAAAGATATTTATGGCTTATAGAAAAATTTTGAGAAATTAAATAATTGTAACAAACATCTTGAATTTAAACAGAAAGTAAAAGAATAAGATCAATAACTTTTTTCAATAATTTTTTTCTAAATATGAATAGAGAGTTGTTAGTTTCACAAATTATAATTTTGACATTGGTGATGGATATGGAAAGGATAAACCTAATATGGATAAAAACACACCTTCAAAGGTTGAAAATAAATATGAAATTGTTTCTAAAAAGAAGAAATCTAGGAAAGTTATGTATTTGTTTAAGACAAAAAAGTGGATAAATATGAAGTTTCTAAAAGTTTTTAATATAAAAAAGATTCCATTACTTATATTTTTAATAAGTATAAAAATAAAACTGATCTAAAAAAGAAGATTGCAATTTATAATAGAATTTTTTTAGTCAACAAAGTCCTAATTAGAATCCTGCTGAGAAATATTATCACAACTGTTATCATAATAGATTTTTTAAAGGTAAATATTCTTTCAAAATATACTACTAGTTTTGTGGTGGATTCAGACACGTGAAAAATATGTGCTAGTTCAATCTAAAACATCACTACTATTTTATAAAAAATATAAGGAAATGTTTTAGGGGGAGTCAATCCTCCCAAAGGAAGAAGTTTGAGAAGGATGTTGTGAAGAAACCTGAGAAGGTTTGTTTAAAAACTAAACATAGATTCCAACCTTTGGAAACTATTTTTGAAAGGTGTGAACAACATGGAAACCTTGAAAAATGTTTCCTTATTTTGTTTTAGATATAAAAAAAGTTTGTTAACAATTCTTAGAATCCAAAAGTTAATAAAGAGAAAGGGAAAGAAAAATCCCTTATTTTGGAATACTCTCTCAAAGAAACAAAAGGAGGATGAAATTATATATTTGAAAGTTGGTGTTCTTCTCATATGACATGTGACATAAATTTTTTGAAGAACATGAAAGACATCAGAGAAGGATTAGTAAATTTTTTAAATGATGAGTCTCTCAGAATCAAAGGTGTTAGATCAACCATCATTGGGGATGAAATTTTGAAATCCAAGAAATAGTTGTTTGTTTTTGGACTGAAACACAAATTTCAATGTGTTTAAATTTTTTTGATATAGTAAACGTAGTTATTTTAAAAAAATATGGTTTTGTTTTGAAAATTGAGGATAATGAAAAAATAGTTAGAAGAGGTAAATGTTTAAAAGTAAACTTGTTCCAAGTTGCGGTTGCTCAAAATTCTTGTTAATTAAGCATAGTGGAAGAAAATAGGTTGTGGAATAAAAGGATAAGAAACATGTGTCATAGAAACATGAGAAATTTATAAAAATGAGACAGTGTCTGGGGAATTATTGATATGTCAAGAAGAAGATATTGGTGTTTAAAGATTTATTATAATGTAAAGACAAAAAACTCAGCACATAATAAAGTCGAAATTTGTTCAAAATGACCACTAGAACTTATTAATTTTAATATATGTGGACCTATGAAAAATAATATACTCATAAATATAATTACTTCATTACTTTCATTTATTAATTCACTCGTATTACTTGTGTTATATTTACAAAACAAAAGTATGATGAACTAAAGTTTTATACACGTTTCAGGAGGAAAGATGATAAGGAATGAGAGTATTTAATAAATAAGTTGAGGACTGAAATGGTGGTGAAAATAAAAATAAATAATTTGAAAGTTATATTGAGAAGAATAGAATTATTCATGAGTTTATTCCACCATACAATCCTCAACAAAATGAAATTTATGAAATGAAGAATAGAATTTTGGTGGAAACGGGACAAACTATGTTACTTGAACATGGTTTCTCTCATTACATTAGGAGGAAATCCATGAGTACTAATGTTTATATTCAAAAACTATGTTTCTATATTCCATGTTCAGATATAAAATAATATTAAATGTTTTATTACAAAACTCTATGTTTGAAATACTTAATTGTTTTTTGGATTCCTTGTATCATAAATAAGAAAGGTGGAAACCTTGGTATATTTAAGAAGAGAGGTGAAGATGGAATTTTTCTTGGGTATGATCCAGAATGAAGAGGGTATATATGTTTTAGCAAATAAATAAGAATATTATTTTATTTTTTTGGATGTGAAAGTTATTTAAAAGGCTAGGGAAGATGGAAAACAAAAGACATATGATAAGTGATATAAACAAGATAAAAGAATGACTGATGACAATTATGATAAGGATAAGAAAAATAGTAATACTTATAAAAAAGAAGAATCAGACTTAGCTATCTCAAGTAATAAGGAATAATATCAAAAATATCATCCCAATATAAGGAAAAAAGTGGAATCTTAAAACATTATTGGTGATCAACATTAGAAGGTTCAAAAAAGAAGAGCATCAAAAGTTATTACACATACTTCCTTATATTCAAATGTTGAGTCCAAAGATGTGAGTGAACATTTTGAGAATCTAGAAAGGGTTTAAACTATGAATGATGAGCTGGATTAGATAGAAAATAATGATACATTGGAATGAATAACAAAACCAAATAAAAAAATGTTATAGGTAAGAATGGGTTTTCAAGAATAACATGAATGAATAAGGTTATGTGATTAGAAGCAAATTAATATTAGTGTGAAAAGGTTACTCATAGATTCAAAAGCATTGAATTTCATAAGAGTTTTGCTCTAGTGGAAAGATTAGAAACCATAAAAATCATTCTTTCTATTGTTTCACAATGAAGTTATTTTTTTTGAAATGTATTTGAAATCAGTATTTTTGAATAGTCATCCTGATGGGAAAGTTTATATTGAACAACCAAGTGGATTTGTTATTGGGAAAGATTAAATTTATGTGTGAAAGTTAAATAAATAATTTTATGGGATAAAAAGGTCCAAGGTCATGGTATTTCAAGTTACATACCTTCCAATGAAATATATGTTTTATGAAAGGATGAGTTGATACTAATCTGTTCATCAAAGAAAGTCATGAGTTTTCCTATATTGTAAGTGTTTATGTGGATGAAATTATCTTTTCTAGGAATTATTAAATAACATGTGAAATATTTTATTATAATATAAACACATTGTTTGATATTTCCATGCCAAGTGAAATAAATTATTTTCTTCAGTTAAAAATTTTACCAAAGAAGAAACAAAATTTCCTTTCCCAAGGAAAAAATGATAAGAACTTCTTAAAAAGTTTTGCATGGAAATCTAGAAACCTATTTTCAAACTGATTTTAGTGGGAACCAAGTTGAATAAAGATAAATATGGAAATGAATTTGATCTGAAATGTAATTCCCCAACCCTAGTTAACCAGATTTGGTGCATTATTACATAACATTGGCATGATCACCAGAGATCAAGTCTCTAAATACGGATTAGTTTAGTATCTTTGGAAGTACTAGATACGTACATAAGTTTTACAATACATCATGAAAAACAACAAAAATATTTTGACCCCTTTGAACACACTTATATCCCTTATCCTATCCCTATAGGTCATCCATAAAATACTTATTGACATCCTGTGGAAAATAAAATATAGAAATGGGTGAGCTCAAATGCTCGGTAAGGATAAAAATATAGTAGAAACTTTATTAAATAAGCATAAACATTTAAGGCAATTTATAAGACTAAAACACAAGCCTTTTAAAAATAAAATTCTTCATAATATGGAAAATGTAAAACAAATAATTCCATTTAATTATTCCCATTGATATTCTACTAGTCGAAAAATCACATATAATATCAATAGGCAATTTAATAATGATTAAATGCATAATTTCAGACATCATAACCATATATTCAAGGCCTCATGCCATGACTATATATAATATTCTTTCAAGGACTTTTGCTAAGACACTAGTTTGTCTCATGAGGCCCATTGATGCATTGGGGAGCTATAGTGGTCACCACCCGTCACTTACTAAGTCCAATGCATTCCTCATATGAAAATGTTGAAAAATAACATAAACATTAGTATTAAAACTAGAATAAAAAATGTTAATAATTTAACCATAAATCATAAATTGTATAAAAATAACACATCCATAGTAAAAAATATCACAAAACCTTCAATAAAATATGGAATATTGTATCATAATAAATCAACTTCAAACAAGTGTTAAATCCGTCAAAGGATGTTGACATAGATGAAGTCAAAACCATTTGATAGATATATCTATTTCTATTTTAAAATCATTTAAAAGTCACATAATTAAAAAATAAAAAATTTATTTTGAAAATATTCCTATAATCTTGTAAGGGAAAGTTTGAATATGTTATAATGGTAGAAAATACCCACACTCTCCGTATAAGTTAAAAAAACATTCTTTCCTTAATTTTGTCGAAAAGGTTGTAAAGTACCTTGTTTGGAAAATGATTGAAAAATTCATTTATAAACATTCTATAAAAAATAAAACAAGGGTATAAATGAATTTAAACCATAGTCTAAGAAATAGTAAAATGTTGTAAAATACAATTTTATGAAACACAAATGTGGATGATAAAGAGGTCTCAGTAGATACTCACGTATAAACAACCTCCAATAATGAAGAGATTGTAGAATTTACCCTTACCTTGTACTTTGTCTTGATAGAGGGTATGTTAATATTATGTATAATAGTTAAATATTTTTTATTAAATTATACAAGAGCCATATACATAAATATAATATCATATATGATCTTCTAATTTTTCTTTGTTAATAATATTTTAGTAGTATCATCATTTCGGGTGTTAACTGATTCATTTTCCTTTATATTCTTGGTTATGTAAGCCAAATTTTTTATGAATAGGATTTATTTGATTCAAATTAAGAATAATATTATGTTCTTAAACATTATTTTTAATCATAAAATAAAAATTATTCTTGAATGGTTATGATGGGGAATGAATTTCATCGCGTTCGTGGAGACGGTAATCCGTATGTACGCACGAGCGACAATATAATTCTATTGATGTTGAAATCATATGTAATTGGATGTTATATCATATATAAATAATCATTAACATGTTATATTTATTATTTACATCATTTATACTCATTATTATACCCATACAAATAATGAAGTGTTTGAATAACAATCTACACCACGACATGGAGACGGTAAGCCGTACGTACACACGTATGGTGACTTGTCATTCATAGGATGGATAGAATAATGAATATGGTTTTACCATATTTATAATAACATCAAAATATGTTTAAGGTACTAAATTTAATATTTTGGTATGGAAACAACAAAGAAAGAGGATGTGGATGATGAAAAGAACATTAAAAGAGGTGGTGAAATTATTACCTCTTCTTTGAGTGTTTCTTTTTGAGTTGATCAAAAGGGATCCTTAGGTTGGATTTATGATCAAAATAAGGCCTCTAGGTTAAGGTGATGGTATTTAGAAGGATATTTGATCAGGTTTTGGACGAACCAAATGGATTTGGAGGTGTGATATTGAGAGAAGGAGAAGTACCCTTTTATAAGAGAGGTGAGGGTCACTATAGGAAAAGATTGAAATATTATTTTATTATAAAATAATATTTGATTTATAATGGATCAAAAATTATTTATTTAGAGGATAAGTTTGGGATGGGTCTAAAACCTCTCAACCAATAGGTTTTAGATATGTTTAGGTCACAATATTAACCTTATATTTTAGATTTAACTCTTAGTTAAATAGTTTAACTTTTACCATGTATTCTTGTATTATTATAATAAAAGGTTAATAAACATACTATAAAAATGCCAAGAGAACTCCAAGTGGTTCATTATTAACATATCTAACAGTATCTAAGTCCTTTGGTAGAACCTTATATTTTTAGGAATTTTATATCAATTAATAATATAGTATTTGTTTTAAAAACACAATTATGTCAATTTTGATACTATTTGGTGTTTTGTTTTCATACAAGTCATAACAACTTTATAACTTAGAATAATTTTTTTTAATAAAACCTAAATATTCATATTAACTTATAAAATTATTTTAATTCATCATAAGTCTCAATATACATTTATTTGGAAATTTATAATATCAATTATTTTAATATGTCATTAATAAGGTAATTACTGCATCATCATTGTGTCATAAATAAATTTAATTATTTAATGTCTCAGAATTATAAATAAAATCAAAATATATAGGAAATATTTTTATCTTTGTAATTAATATTTATAGTCCAATTTATCTTATGTATAACCCTATATTAAAAATGGTTTAGTTATTAAACTTTGAATTTATCACTTTTAACTCTTCTTTAAATAAAATAATAATAAATGTCCTAATCTAATCCATCTGGACCAAAAGGATCATATTTTATTCATAAGGATTATTTTTGTTGAAAAAAACTTATTCAATAGAATTAGGACATGTGTTAGGGTAATTATAATATCATTTTTACCTTTAATTACCCTATTTACTTTTAATCGTGGTAAATAAAGGTCAAAAGTTACTATTCACCGAACAATATTTTCATCTTATTGAGCCAAATATTACTTACTGATGTCAATTGTGTCTTTCAGATTTTTAAATTCAATTCACAAAAGTGGTAAAATTACATTTTATGCAAATTTGCAAATGCGCCTAGAAGCTCGGTAAAAGACGGTAAAAAGTTTAATAAAATTTTATATATCTAATATTATTATAAAAGGAATCCAACAAATTACATTGAAAATATATAGGTATTATGTATCTATTTTTACCTAATATAAATTTAATTAAAATAACTAATTATTTGAATAAAAAGTCAGGTTTAAACAATAATGCAGTGTTTTTCTCTATTCATCAAAAATTGAATGTTTTCAAAAAAATATCAAAAATTTACCTTAAGCTGATTTTGATATTCCAAATCAACAAATGAATTCCATTTTGAAAGAAAATTATAAAATTTTAAAAAGTGGGAATTATTATTCATAACATCTAGTTTTATTCGTCGTGGTTTGTTAAAACTCCAAGTTGCATACAATGCATGTTATTGAATTATTCAAAGGGAAACATATAGTGGAAGCTCGGGGGGTTACATTCTCCCCTCATTCAAATAATTTTGTCCTCAAAATTTCTCAAATATTACTGCATAAAAAGATTTGGGTGGTTTTTCATCATAAGTTCCTTGGGTTCCCACATTGCCTCTTCCATATTATGATTTCTCCATATAACTTTCACTAGACAAGTCATTAGGATTCTCAACACTTATTCTCTTGTATCAATAATTCAGATAGGAAATTTGAAATAATACAGGTTAGGTTCTAGTAAAATTTCTTCATAGGTGAGTACATGCATTGGGTCAGGCATGTATTTTCTCAATACTGATACATGGAAAACATCCTGAACTTTAGAGAGACTTGGAGGCATTACCAAATGATAATCTATATCTCCAATTTGTTCAAGAATTTCGAAAGGTCCGATGTATCTGGGAATTAATTTACCCTTCTTACCAAAATATATAACACTTCCATGGAGATACCTTCAAGAAAACATGATATCCTACTTGAAATTAAAAATCCTTCATTTGGTTATTGGCATAACTCTTTTGCCTACTTTGAGGTGCTTTGTTTTGGGTTTGGATAACCTTCACCTTTTCCATTGTTTCCTCAACAGTTCTGGGCCTATGTGTTTTATTTCACAAACATCATCACAACAAGTTGGTTTGCGACATCTCTTTCCATATAACACTTCATATGGTGCCATCTGAATACTTGAATGGAAGATATTGTTATAGGAAAATTCTATCAGAGGTAAATATTGATCCTACATACCTTGAATATCAAGTGAGAAAGATCTCAACATGTATTCTAAGGTTTGACTAGTCCGTTCTGATTGTCCATCAATTTGAGGGTGGTAGGCAATGCTCAAACAAAGTTCAGTATCCAAGGACTTTTGAAGGCTTTTCCATAATATTTATGTAAAACGGGGATCATGATCAGAAAAAATCGATAAGTTTACTCTAGGAAGTCTTACAACTTCATTAATATATAGTCTTACTAAATGATCAAGTGGTAAATCTTCTCTTATAGAAAGAAAATGTACTGAATTATTAAGACAATAAACAATGACCCATATTTCATCATTCCTTCTAGGAGTATTTAGTAGTCCCATGAAAAAGTCCATAATAATATCATCCCATTTCCACGCAGGTATGGAAAGAGGTTTCATGACTCCTCTAGGATGTTTTCTTCCAGCTTTTACTTGTTGAAAAAACATACATCTTGACACATAATCAACAATCTATCTCTTCATATTGTCCCACCAAAATTGTTCCTTCAAATATCTATACATCTTAGTGCCACCAGGGTGTATAGAGAAATTTGAGCTATGAGAATTATCTAAAAATTCCCTTTTTAGATCAGGTATATCAGGAACACAAAGGCTTTTCCCAAATTTCAAAATCCCATCTTCATATATGAATTTGATCAATCTCGCATCATTCACAACTTTAATTTTCTTTTGAAACTCTTTATCATTAGTCTGGGAACATTTTATCCTTTATAGTAAATATGGTTTGGCAACTATTTTAAAAAGTTTTGATGTTTCACCTTCCATGATTATTCCCATATAAATTTTTACTAGATCCATGGAACATAGGATCCCTTTCAACTCTCATCTTGTTCAAAACTCCATGATCCTTTCTGCTCAAGGAATCTACCACCTTATTTTCCTTCCTCGGGTGGTAGTGTATAGTGAAATTATAATCCTTGAGTAGTTCGATCCATGTTATTTTCCTCATGTAGAGTTATTTTTTAGAGAAAATGTACTTCAAACTCTTTTAATTAGTATATATCTCACATTATCACCATAGAGATAGTGTCTCAATATTTTTAAAGAAAACATTTTAGCTACTAACTCAAGATCATGAGTGGGATAGTTATGTTTATTAATTTTTAACTGTTGTGATTCATAGGAAATGACTCTATAATTCTACATAAGGACACAACAAAGCCCTTTCTTTGAAGCATCAGTATAAATAACAAACCCATCATTCCTTGATGGTAGAGACAAGATAGGAGCATTGACTAATATTCTCTACAGTTCTTCAAAAACTATTCAAACTCTTTTGTACAAACATATTTAACCTCTTTATGTGTGATATTGGTTAATGGGTTAGCCAATCAAGAAAAATTCTAGGCAAAATGTCGATAATAACCTGTTAAACAAATAAAACTACATACCTCAGTTATACTCATCGATGCTGGCCATTATTGGATTTCCTTGGTCATTGAAGGATCCATAGAGATTCTATCCTTAGTGACAATATGTCCAAGAAATGAAATCTTCTGAATCCAGAATTCACACTTTCTAAACTTCGAATATAATTCATTTCTTCTAAGAGTCTTTATAATAGTTCACAAGTGATTTTCATGATCTTCACAGCTTTTGGAGTATACCAAGATATCATCAATAAATACCACTAAAAATTCATCAAGTTATTCCTTGAAATCTTTGTTTATTAGATACATGAGGATAGAGGGAGCATTTGTTATTCCAAAAGGCATTACTGTAAACTTGTAATGCCTATAACTGGTATGAAATGTTGTTTTCAGAATGTATTCCTTCTTCACACACAACTGATGATATCCAGATCAATGTTCAATATTTGAAAATATTGAGCTCCATGAATTTTATTGAATAAATAATCAATGAGAGGTAGGGGATACTTGTTCTTTATTGTTATATCATTGATCTACCTGTAGTTAGTTCACAACCTCATAGATGCATATTTCTTCTTAACAAAAAGAACAGGGGCTCCCCATGGAGAAACACTAGGGCGAATAAATAATTTATTACTAAATTCCTCTAGTTGTTTCATTAGTTCCACTAATTTGAAAATGGCCATTCTATAAGGGGTCTTCGATATGGGCCTTGAACCAGGAATTAAATCAATGGAAAAATGAATTTCTCATTCTAGAGGCTGTACAAGTAAATCCTTTGGAAACACATCAACATATTCTTATTCAATAGGCACATCCTCTATTTGAAAATTATTTTCCTTACCCATAGTTATTTCATTCTATTCCTCCCCAATAATTGAATTTAGTAGAGCTACTGGGGGTGGATATAGATAAGAATCAGGTGGTGAAAATTCTTCTCTAAAGATACGGTACGCATTTTTATCATAAAAAATTGTAACATCCTTCTTCTTAAAATAAATTTTCGCATCATGGTCAGAAATCCAATACACTCCAAGGATTATATCAATTTAAATCATGGTTATGGAAATGATATTAGTAGTTAAAGAACATTTGTATTCCCTAATGGGAACTGGTTCAAAAAACTTTGTAGGAATGATACTTCTCTTATAAGTTTTGACTGACAACTCCCTTGTTAAATGAAAATAGAAATATTTAATTTTCTTAGAAAACTGGGAAGATATGAAACAATGTGATGATCAAGAATAAAATAAAGCATTTTCCAAACTTTAGGAAACCATTAAATCACCTACCACCACGTCTTTCGGAGCTTCATCCTCCACAGTAGTGAACTCATAATCTTGGCCTTGCTCCCTTGGCCTATTCTGAGGCAAGTTTCCTTGATGCTTAGGACATTCATTTGCATAATTCCCCCTTTCACTATAATATTAGCATTCAATATTGATGGCCTCTTTCTTTCACTTGAAATAACGAGCTTGGTGGCCTTTTCACTAAACTTTTTACAAACTTCAATTCCCTTCAGGCAAGCACTGAGGTGTTTCTTCCCACATTTACCACATGATTGATATTCAAATTTTCCCTTCTTCCCCTTATTTTCATTTCCAGAGTGTTAAATAGATCTCTTCTTCTCTTTCTTTTCTTTAATGTTATAAGACTTAGAGAATTCCTTTTCTATCTTGATAGAAAATGAGACAATATCTTCACATGATGAGAAGAATTTTGAGAGTAATGCTCAACGGAGAAATGGTTTAAAACCATCAATAAATCGATCAATCTTACTCCTTAGGTTACGTATATAATCTGCTGCATGCCTTTCTAACCTTGTAAAGTTAGCCTTATACTTTGTGAAATTCTCATCCTCCTTTTGCCTCAGACTCATAAATTGTCTTTCCATATCTGATTGATGGTCATAAGGAATGTATTTTTCTATGAAAATATCTTTAAATTCCCTCCATTACATATTTTATACTTCTTCATATTTATTTGTGTTTTGAATTAATGACCACTATTTATCTGCATCTCTTGTGAGGCGATAAACTTCCATGGAAACTTTTTCTCTTTCTCTACTACCCAAAGAATGAAATATTTTCTCTAAATAACTTATCCATTTCTCAACAATAAATGGATTTGTAGTCCCATTGAATGTTGGTGGTTGTTTCCTTATGAAGCGGTCTAACATTGATCCTCCACATTGTGGATTAGGGTGATCCATACGGGTAAGGTTATTGTTCATAACCTGAGTGGGTTATCCCAGTATGGTGATAAGCTGATCAACACCAGTTGAATCACCAGCTCCACTATAGTTATCTTTAGTAAGAGGAAAATACCTATATGGACTATATGCATTTATATGGTTTCCATTACTTCCAATAGGTTCCATTTCTGAACAATTACATACACTAGATTAAATAATAATAATGATGATGATGATGAAATATATAATTCCAATCTTGTAAAACACTTAACATAAATTGAACAGTTTATGGATATAATCCATAATCATAAAAAAATGTTTTATTTGGGAAGTTATATACTCATAAATCCTTCATAATGGTTTTTAAAGAAAATTTTAATTATCCTAATAATATCCCCCAGGAGTGTCATAACCAAGAGTGCAACAAGACCTGTTGTTGTGTACCAGGATACCCCAGGTCATGCTTGAAACTCCTTTTCAATGTTTTTCACTCCAAGGTACATCTGTGCTAGAGCCTTCTCTACCTGCTCGTATTTAGACAGGGGTTTATTGCTTGTAAAACTCACAAAATCTCAACATTACCAAAATTCTAGGAAGTTATTCTATACTAATCCTCAAAGTCTATCTTAAGGTAATGTTCTCTAATCATAGTTTTTTTCTAAATCTATCTTTCAAGGTTTGTAATAAACTTCCTCTGATACCAACTATAATGCCCAGACCCTAGATACCAAGAGAGGATTCATTATTACATAACATTTACATTATTACAAGAGGTAAAGTCTCAAAATATCGATTAGTTTAGTAGCCTTGGAAGTACTAGATACATACATAAGTTTTACATTACATCATGAAAAACAACAACAACATTTTTTCCCCATTGAACACACTTATATCCATTAGCCTATCCCTATAGGTCAACCATAAAATTATTCTTCATATACTGGGAAAAATAAAACATAGAAAGGGGTGAGCACAGATGCTCAGTAAGTATAACAGTATAGCAAAAACTTTCATAAATAAGAATAAACATTTAAGGCAATGTATAAGAATAAAACAAAATCCTTTTAAACTTAAAATTCTGTATAATATGGAAATGATAAAACAAATAATTCCATTTACTTATTTAAATGGATATTATACGAGTCTAATAATCAAATGTAATATTAATAGCCAATTTCATAATGATGGATTGAAAAATGTTGGACATCATAACCACATAATCAAGGACTTGTTCCAAGAATACAAATAATATTTTCTCAAGGCCTTGTTCCAAGACACTAGTTTGTCTAATGAGACCTACCAATGCATCAAGGAGCTATAGGGGGCTCCACCCGTCACTTACTAAGTACAATACATTACTCATATGAAAAGGTTGAAACATAACATAAACATTCAAATTAAAACTAGCATATGAAATATTAATAAATTAACCATAAAACATAAATGGTATAAAAATAACACATCAATAGTCAATCATATAACAAAACATTTAATACAATATTGAAGATTGTATTATAATAAATCAACTTTAAACAAGTGTAAAATACATCAAAAGATGTTGACACAGATGAAATCAAAACCATTTGAGAGAAATATATCTTTCTATTTTGAAATCATTTAAAAGTAACATAATTATAAAAGAAAACATTTTTTTTAAAATATTATTATAATACTTTAAGGAAATCTTTTAAGATGTTATAATGGTGGAAAATATCCGCACACACCAAATTAGTTAAAAAACATTCTTTCCTTAATTTTGTCAAAAAGGTCGTAAAGGACCTTGTTTGGAAAACAACGGGAAAATACCTTTATAAAAATTATATAAAAAGTCAAAAAATAGTATAAATGACTTTAACCCATAGTCTAGGAAATAGTTAAAATGTTTTGAAATAATTTTTTAAGAAACACGGATGTGGATGATAAAGAGGTCCCAGTAGATACTCACGTATAAACAACCTTGGATAATGAAGAGATTTTAGAATGAACCCTTACCTTATACTTTTTCTTGATAGAGGGTACATTAATATCTTGTATAATAGATAAATCATTTTTATTA
This sequence comes from Viscum album, assembly GCA_963277665.1. Lineage (NCBI taxonomy): Eukaryota > Viridiplantae > Streptophyta > Magnoliopsida > Santalales > Viscaceae > Viscum > Viscum album. The sequence continues at coordinate 534,616,966 of OY728146.1, forward strand.
AATTATAAAAGAACCACATACATAAATATGATATCATATATGATCTTTTAATATTTCTTTGTTAATAATATTCCAGCTGTATCATCATTTCGTGTGTTAACTGATTAGTTTTACTTTATATGGTTGGTTACATAAGCCATGTTTGTTATAGATAAGATGTAATTGATTCATATCTAGAATGATATTATGTTCTTAAACATTATTTTTAATCATAAAATGAAAATTATTCTTGAATGTTTATGTCGTGGAATGAATTTCACTGCGTTCGTGGAGATGGTAATCCATACGTGCGCACAAGTGACAATATCATTCTATTGATGGTAAAATAATATTTAATTGTATGGTATATCATATATACAGAATAATTTACAAGTTTTATTTATTATTTACAATATTTATACTCATTATACCCATCCAAATAATGAAGTGTTTGAATAACAAACGACACCACGACGTGGAGATGGTAAGCTGTACGTATGCATGTATGGTGACTTGTCATTCAAAGGATGGATAGAATAATGAATATGGTTGTAACATATTTATAATAACATCTCATTATGTATAAGGTAAGTAACTTATTATTTTGGTATAGAAAAAATAAACAAATAGGTAGTGGAAGAATAAAAGAACATTGAAAGAGGTGGTGAAATTATTACCTCTTCTTCGGGTGTTTCTCTTTGAGTTGATCAAAAGGGATCCATAGGTTGGATTTATGATCAAATTAAGTCCTCTAGGTAGAAGTGAGGGTAGTTAGGATAATATTTGAGCCGGGTGTTTCTGAGCCAAATGGATTTGGAGGTGTGATTTTGAGAGAAGGGGAAGTTTCTTTTTATAAGAGAGGTGAGGGTCACTTTAGGAAAAGCTAGAAATATTATTTTATTATACAATAATATTCTGTTTATAATGGATAAAAAATGATTTATTTAGAGTATAAGGTGGGTATGGGTCTAAAAACTCTAAAAAAATAGGTTTTATATAGGTTTAAGTCACCATATTAACCTTTTCATTTAGATTTAACTCTTAGTTAAATGGATTAACTTTTACAATGTATTTTTGTATTATTATAATAAATGGTTAATAAACATACTATAAAAATACAAGAGAACCCCATTTAGTTTATTTTTAATATATATAACCTTATATAAGTCCTTTGGACTAAACATAGATTTTATGGAATATTATATCAATTAATAATATAGTATTTGTTTTAAAAACTCAATTATGTCAATTTTGACACTATTTGTTATTTTGTTTTTGTGAAAGTCATAAAAACTTTATCAATTTGAATAAAATTTATTTAATCAATCCTAACATATATTATTGACCTATAAAATTAGTTTAATTAATCATATGTATAAATTTACATTTATTTGGATATTTATAATATCAATTATTATAATCTTTCATTAATAAGGTTTTTACTGCCTCATCATTGTGTTATAAATAAATTTAATTATTTAATGTCTAAAAATTATAAATAAAATACCATTATGTAATAAATATTTTCAAATTTATAATGAATATTTATAGTCAAATTTATCTTATGTATAACCCTATGTTATAAATGGTTTAGTTATTAAACTTTGAATTTAACACTTTTAACACTTCTTTAAATAAAATAATAATAAATGTCCTAATCTAATCCATGTGGACCAAAAAGATCATATTTTATTCCTAAGGTTTTTTTGGGTAAAAAAAAAACTGATCCCATAGAATTATAACATGTGTTAGGGAAACTATAATATCATTTTTACCTTTAACTACCTTATTTACTTTGAACCGTGGTAAATAAAAGTCAAAAGTTTCTATTCTCCAAAAATTATTTTCATCTTATTGAACCAAATTTTACTTATTGATGTCTACCATGTATCTTATATTTTTGAAATTAAATTCATAGAAGTGGTAAAATTATGTTTTATGCAAATTTTAAAATGCGCCCAGAAGGTGGGTAAAAGACAGTAGAAAGTTCAATAAAATTTTATATATCTAATATTTTTATAAAATGACTCCAAAGAATTACATTGAAATTATATAAGTATTATGCATCTATTTTTACCTAATATTAATATAAATAAAATAAATAATTGTTTTAAAAAAAGTTTTGTTTTAAACAATAATGCAATATTTTTCACTATTCATCAAAAATTGAAATTTTTAGAAAAATGAAAAAATTTCACCCTAAGATAAATTTAATATTCTCAATCCAAAAATGAAATCCATTTTGAAAAATAAAATTTATAAAATTTTAAGAAGTGGGTATTACTATTCATAAAGGCTAGTTTGATTAGTCGTGGTGTTTTAATACTCCAAGTTACGTACAATGCAAGCTATTAAATTATTCAAAGGGAAATGTACAGTAGAAGCTTGGGGTGTTACACTAAAGGGTTTTAAAGGATGATTATAAGTTTTTTATATTTTACTACCTCAATACTTGAAATTTTTTATGTCTTTACTTTATGTGAAAGATTTCAGAGTGCTTCAAAAGAATCACATTTGTTGGATGGAAAAATAATTATCAGATATGTAAAAGGCACATAAAATTATCGAATGAGGTATGGTATCTCAGGAAGTATTGAATTGTTTGTGAATTCATAAACTAATTGAGAAGGAAATGTTGATGATATAATATCCACATCTAGTGGAGTTTTCTTTCTAGAAAAAAATTGTGTTAGTTTGAATACAAAGAAACAAAATTCAGCAACTCTTGGTATGACTGAATATGAGTATGTTGCTACTACTAAAGTCGCTACCCACCTTATATGGATGAATACTTAGTTATAAGAATTACATATTGAATTTAATTTACCCTTAATCTTTGTTTGTGATAATAAAAGTGAAATAAATCTTATAATAATTCCATTATAACATTATCATTCAAAACATATTGGTATCAAAAATCATTTCATCAAAGAGAATGTGGAGAAGAATGAATTGAAGATGGTGTATGTTCTTATATTAGAAAAAGTTTCTGAAATTTTCCCAAAACCTCTACCAAATGAATGTTTTTATAAATTTATTTTGAATATGGGAATCCAACCATTTTATCAATAAGGTTTTGGTATGTGTTTTTTCCCCTCCCTCATATAGTATTTGGATAGTGTTGTTAAGGTAGGAGGGGGTGGGGGATTTTATTTATAAATCCATCCACTAATTTGTGGTAAAATGTTCAATGAAGCATGTATGTTGGGAGCATTATGGGTATGATATGATTCTATTATGTAAATATTTGAACTTCTATAATTTTTTGTTGGAGTTTTTGTTAAATTTTTTTATAAGAAAGTGAAAGAGGCGAGTAAAGATATGAAGAAAAGTTGAAGAGGTTTTCATGAGTCACTACTTTTGGACAACATGGTTTTTATATTAATGATTTTTGTTTCATATAATGAGTTATATCATGAAGGCTTATAAATTTTGATAATTAATCCATTTCTTGAGATTACAATGTTTAGTGATATATGAACCATGGTCGACAACAAAATCTAAATGAGAAGATTGTTAGGAACAAGATGATAAAGAAGATGATCAGAATCATCATCGTAATCAGGAATTTTATTTTATTTTCAAGTAAATTTCAATTAATGATAAATGACCTAAACTATATTAACAAGTGACCAGACTCAAAATAATATTTATATGATTAGAATCACTATTATTAAGAAATTCCATCGTATTTATAAGATGATTTATTGAGAAATATGATAATCAAACTCCCATTGGGTCTAGAAAAAAGTATTGATCATAACGAGAAGATATATCAAAGTCTACATGACTATAATAAAAATTTGATGATGATTTTATAATCTTGGAGTTCTCACAAATTACAAGTTTTCGTGAAAAACATTTGATGTAATTATTATGAAGTAAAGGGGGAGAGATAGTGCTAGCAATCATACTGAAGCTGGTTGGAAAGAAACATGTCACCGGAAGGATAGAAAGTTAAAATACTTCCCAATGTGATTTAGAGGATGTTATTATAATTTTAAATGTATTCAAAGTAAAGAATAATTCTTTCTTATAAAAAAAACTTTTTAAATAAGTAAGTTTCTAAAGTAAAAGTTTTTATATCTCAGTTTATCGGTATGAGATCATTGGAAACCAATTTGTTTAAAGGATGGGAAGATTGACAGTAACATAAGAAGTTGAAGATGCTGGTTTGAAGTCAGACCAATGAGTTATAAGATATAAATCTTCTAAGAAATAATTTGGTGAATGATAAAATTATGGATCATAATCAGGAAATGAACGAAGTTATTAAAGCTGAATATGTGGGAACCGGTCCATCGGACATGGTGTGCCACCGATCATCAGAGGAAAAATTGTTTTTATTGGGGGGTTTTTGGGACCAATTAATAAATAATAAATGTTTTTTGGGACTATTGAAGAAATTTGAATTTGTTTAGTCCAATTATAAATCAGATAAGTTATTAATCAACAATGTAGTCAACCATTTTTCATCAAGATGAATTGTAGATTATTTTTCAAGCAGGTCAAGTGAAAGAAGAAATTTGATTTCCTTGAACAATTAAGATAAGGGTCATCATACTGGAGTTGAAACTAGTTATTGGAGTTAAGTGGAGAATGATCCATCAAGCACATAATCAAAATGATATACCTCATTGGATACTGAAATCTATCGGATGTAGGATTATTAGTCTTAGGAAAATAAGACAAGAAGAAAATAATAAAATGTTTTAAGTATTTGAAAATGTGTTATCAAAGGGGGTTTGTAATTATGTTTTAAGAAGGTTGAATCTGATGATGAGGTGCTTCCAAGGAAGTACTAGAATCTTTTGAAGTTTTCAATATGTTTATGAAAAAATAAGGATGGTTCCAAGCATCATAATAAAAAGACATATGTTTTTCATCTTATTTAAAAATCGGTGTAGAGAAAGATAATTAAAAATATGTTGTTTCCATCATAATGGGAATGAAATAATGGTAAATCAAAATCAGACAAAGGATTTTGAATAATGTATGAAGCAAGATGAAGTTGTGAGAATATTTGAGAAGAAATGATAAGAGTTGAGAAGTGTTTAAGAAGTAAAAGATGCATATTCTAGGTAAAGTGATGTTTTGAGAAATTTTTTAAGCAGTAAAAAATTTCATAATACCACCTAAACCAATTTTGGTGCACCTATAAATAGATAAAATAATTTTTTACTTTCTTGACATGAGTATTGTTGAAGAGAGAAGGAGAAACATTGAAAGTTTTTGGAGATAAGGGGTTTATGGATCATGATTTCTTGAAGAAGTTTTATGGACATAAGAATGAAAGGATAAGAGAGAATATCATAATGAACTAATCATCATATTGGGATGGATCATCTAACTTATAGTCAGATTGGGATTTCGAGACTAAGGAAGAAGTAGTTTAGAATTGTTTTAGCAATATTTTAGCAGAGTTATTTTATTTTACTGAGCAATCAGATTGGGAATATAGGAACAGGATATCCGATTGGGTATTATTACAAAGTCTAGGAAGTTCATAGCTACTAATGGGTAATAAAGTAAAGATTTTTTTTGAAAATCATAATTTTTAATGTTGAGAATGCTGCACAATAACATGTTTAAAACTATCTAGTGATTTTTTTTAACTTATTACAAAAAATGTATTACATCATTTCATGATACATGAATCACAATACTACTATATTGAACATACTAATACATGAGTTTAAGGTAATATCCTACTCATTATATCCAGAAAAGAATTATTTTCTAATGTGTTATGTGGAATTAGATTGTTTCCATACCATACTAAGGATGTAGCTACTCTTTTTGAGTAGTGAGACATGAAAATTCAGATATTCCTATGGATGCATGATTAGTTTTGTGTTTAACAAGGTGAAAATTACATAATAGGAGGAAAATGTTGTTTTAAAATAAAGGAAACTTAAAATAAAAAGATATAATTGATTCACCCATCCCCCTCTTAATGGTATATTGATATTGCTGGGAAATTATAGTTCTTTAGAGAGTTTTTTACTCCCACCCTGATCAGGAATCCACTGTCCTTGGTTACCTAAGAAGACTTTAAATTTGTTTAAGTAATAGGTTGTGCTATGTCCTGAGACAAAGTAAGTAGGTTTTCTCGAATGTGTACATTGATCTTAGAATGTGGTACATCTAGTATATCATGAAGATAAATTTTTTTATTACATTATTTTATTCTGGTTTGACTATATAACTATCTAAATGGGTAGATAGTATATGTATAACATGGACATTCAGGTCCTTACTATATTAATTCATTATCACATGACTATACATATCTTTTTATGCAACGAATTTATTTGTGATATATGTTTTTTCATTATTTTACACTATTTTTATTACTCTTATAAGATAGAATAGTATCCCCATAATTACAACCTAGGATCCTGGTACTAATCTGTAGCCTCTAACATATAAGGTGGCATGATTTAGGCCATACGATAACCCTACTTAGTTACTGGTCATAATAACCCAGGCCATGCATGAAAAATGACCATATTGTCCCATATTCATAATCAATCATAATGCCATGGTAAGTTTATAGTAAGATCATAATGGTATCATTTCCAATCATACACTATGTATACTCCACCATTCTCATACTTAATCATTAGTTAGTTCAATTACAATGGTTTAATATATCCCTTGATAATGTCTACCATATTCTTAATGCTTATTTTCATTTTTACTATTTGTATGGAAAGAGTGATATTCATGGGAGAATCCAAGCCAATGGAGTTTACTATTATATATACGTTAGTCCTTAGTGTTTATCTCCCTATACCATTCTTAAATATTATGAGTAATATCATTACATGATGTGTAATGAAATATAATACTCTTTTAATGTGCTTCTATTTGTAAAACATAACAAAATAGTCATTTTGAATCATGATTTATTTTATAAATAGATTTTTTAATGTTATAGTATATTCTATAAGGACACATTATCCTTTGCATTTTTTATCATTATTCCTCAAATCACTACCATCTTATCCTAATTCATTACCCAACTTTGATTGGAAGGTAATTTTATTAGTTATTTTACCTAGATTAACCATTTAATTTGTGAAATTTATACCTTTATTTGAGGTAACACCCTTTATATATTTATATTTAAATAGTTCTTTATAGGTTCTTCCTCTTCATCCTAATTACTAATATTCATGGGAATTTGGATGAAAATCCCCCAAACACATAATAGTTAATGAACTCGAAATAGACCTAACCCTTTTACTTAGTTTCCCCCGTTTAATCCCTTTTGAAGATAACATCAAGAGTAATTCCTTATTTATTGATTATTCTTTTAATATGACACCTAATAGTTCATATCACAGTATTTGATGATTTTAAACTATACATGCAATTGAAATAAATTTATTTTAACATTTTTCCTTCTTATTTTTGGTGAAAATACTCATAATTTCATCAAAAAACAATATAGTATGGATTTTATCAAGATAGAAATTTTCAAAATATCTATCTTTTATTTATATAATTTTGGAATATAACTTGTCAATTATCACTTAGTATAACTTATCAAAAAATTTTGAGTCTTCTAACTTATTTAAATTTCTTATAATTCCATAAAACCACATATTAGTAAAAAATAAATCATCAACCACCTTGTTATATTTATTCTTATGTTTATAAATTCATCATAAAATTCTTATTATAAAATATATAACTCTAATATAAACTCTATATATTGAATGGATATTTTCAAATGTTTCATTTTATTATTTACATACTAATAAAATTATCAATTATTTATTATAGAATGAGGATAATAAGGAGTTCCTTGATCATCCATCAATATCCATGTTATTTTTTTTGAGTGAGGGTATAATCATCCCCTTATGGTGTGAATTTATTTATTTTTATATTAAAAAAAAATTACCCAATGAAAAAATATAAGGTGATACTATTTCCTTTCATAAGTGAATATTTATTCCATTAAACATTTTTATAAATATATTGTTAAATGTGTTCAAACCAATTATGACCACCAAATAATTATTTCTTAAAAAATGATGTGGATGGATAATAAAGAGAGAATACTAATATAATATAAATTATTTATCCCTAAGATCACCCCATGTAATAAGTAAGAGATAATTATGATAATTATCCCCCTTTGATTTGGAAATCCAAAAGATAATAGAGATCTCATTTCTTGTAAGTGCAAGTGGATCCTGTTGATGACATGATTTTTTTCCACTCTAAATATACCTCTAAAACCTGTGAAAAACAAAAATAAGTTAGGGAATAATTATTTTATCATGTTCTTCAACTCTAGTGTGTGGATTTTACTTAGTGAGGAGTGGGTCATATCTAACATCCCATGGTTTCTTTCCTTCTTCAATGTAAATTGGAAGGGGAATCAAGGGAATAGCCTTGTAATTCTATTTATATGAGTTGATTAATAGAAGTTATGTATAAGTCACCAAAAAAATTATTAATTCCTATTAGATGATTATATAGAAAAAACATGATTGAATAAAAATGGGTAATGCTCTATCTTTATGTTGTATAAATGAGAATAAAAAAACTTAGTGGATGCTCATTGCTGACAAAGATCATTAATAAATCGACATGTCAATTAAAAATGATGCTAAATTATAAATAAATGTTCAAATGTCACTATAATGAAAATCATAATCCAATATATTCTTTACTTACTTAGAGATAACCCAATAACGATGGTTGACTAATGAAAGAATCTCCTGTGTGAATCCTTCATCACATATAGAACCAAGTTAACAAAAATCACAAGCACTTGAACTCTATTTTTATTAAATAGAAATTCCTTATCAATTTTAATATTATATAAAACCTACTATATATGTTATTACACTTAAAAAATAATACAAAAACTTTAAATGAATAGTTATAAATTTAAGGTCATATATTTCACAATTTTCCCACCCACTTTACCTATAATATGACTTTTAAATCACTAGTGGAAACAACTTTATTTCATAGAAGTTATATTAATTATTCCACAAAAAATTTACATATAAATTATATTGAGATAAACTAATGAGATATATAAATCTATTTTTTTATTAAATTTCATTAGATTTAACTAAAGACTATGTTAGTATTTGTAAGTGTCTAAAATATTAATATATTACAAACACTTATCCAGTAACTTATTGTTACACTATTACAAGAATATAACTTCAAATTACCATATTCCCATATTTATATATATAAATGAGGCTATTAAAACATCAAAATGAGTCATATTTCATGAACCAACATTCGTTAGATCACAAATCTACTAGAATCATCAATTTAGAGGGATAAATATTCCACTTAACAAATATCACATAATCTTTCTATTTTTATTTATTTTTTTTATAACCAATCTGCACTTTATATATATATATATATATTACATTTAAGGGAAAGTAATTTCACAATATGAAAACTCTGTTATCCATTATTTTATAAAATACCTATGTCTAGAAACATCATGACATTATATCCATGTATTTAGAACACAAATTGAGGTTATTCCTTTAGGGATGGAAATAGTTTTTTCTTTATTACATTAAAAACTCAATGGATCAATTAAACCTAGAAAAACTATATTAAATTAAAAAAATTTATTTAGAAGATAATATTTTGGTGGAATGAAGGTTTGACATCCACTTATTTTTAAATTTATTTCCATATATTTTCTCTAAAATTATCTAGGATAACTTTTATGAATCTCCAACAACTGATATACATATTTGAATTTATCCTTAAAAAAAATGACATATATATTTATATTAACATATACATATGAATTAAACATTGAATAACTACATAATAGAATTAATAACATGTTGAAAAAAGCAGCATGGTATCTTTACAAGGTCTCCCCTCCATCAATCCCATATATAACTCTTGATGGAGTTTGATGACCTCTATATAAAATTAAGTTGGTTTCATAAATAAATCCTTGAATTAACAATTTGAGAAATCTATAGGAATAATATTAATCTTATTAAGTTTTAAACACTATCTTGTAATAAACCATGTTTAAATAATTTAATTAACTGTGTTTTTTAGTATTTTATGACAATGTAACATAGTTATGGTTATATAATAAATATTTTTTTAATTTAAGGAATATGACAAATCATTTTAATGATTTTTGGATTTTATAAATTTTTATAACGACCCTAAGAATTTATTTTTTTATGTAAGGATTTCTTTGATGAATTTCAGTGGAAAGGAAGTATGAAATAATGGGTTTAAAGTTTTTTATAGTGACATCACTTGGTCTACAATCCATGCATATTGAAACTATATTTTAAGTAATTAAACATAATTTTACATCATTATTTGAAAGTATTTATAAAAAATTATACAAAACATAAATGATTAGTTTTTATTTCAATATTTTTCATCCTTTTTTCCTTTGATTCTTTTCCCCCTCTAAACCCCTGATTCCTATTTTTTCCCCTAGGGTTCATAGTTAATAATTCATGTGAATCAAATTTAACACCCATGATTCATACTATTCTCCTATTATCATTTTTTTAGATATCATGATAACTCATATTGTTTTCTATTTATTATTTAAATGTATTTCTTATATTATAATGAAAACCACTTCAAAGATAGGTATTTTAAGTTGAAAATATTGTAAAGTATATTTAAAATTTAATTCATTCCATTATATGTATGATATATCATGTAGAACTACTTAATTGGTGTTTATTTATTTTATTATGATAATGATTTTATAATGAGTTATAAAATTTTTGGATTTGGAGTTTTCTTGATAGAAAAATAACCTCTGATGGGTTTATTTATTATAGTGATAATGAATTAAATTATTGAAAAAAATTTATGGTTTATAGCCATTAATTTAATGTATATTTTTTATAATTATTTATGAATATAGATGTGATATTGGTTAATTATTAATTAATTAATTTTATTTTACTTATTCTTATGATATATTATAGTCCCATAAGGCTAAGGTTACTCTTTATGATTAAAATTCATATAGTTTTTATATAAAATTATCTAAAGAGTTAGTAATAAGGTGATTTAATTTTTTTGGTATTTATTATGGAATTATATAAACTAGGTTTTTTAAATTATATTGGTGTGATTGTTTTGGTTTTAAATATTTTTGGTTTGGATTTTTAAATAGTTTTAAAATGGATCATGAAATTTCAATTATATTTTTTAAAATAATGTATTATTTTTAAATAAGACTCTAAATTAGTTGATCTATTTGGAACAAGAAGGGGGATATTGATAAGAATTCATTTCCCTAAATTTTATATTTCAAAAGGAAAAGGGTTAATGTGGTGTGATAATTTTCTCTTTGTTTAGTTATATTTTAGTTGTGTCTTATAATTCAACTTTGATTAAATTTGACATAATGGGTTGTATTGTGTTTTTTGGAATTTTTTTTAATTAATTATATTTAAATTTTTGGTAATTAATTATTTAAAACCCATTTTTGTCTCGTAGTTCTATCATGGGTGAACTTCTTTTCTTTTTATGTCTTTTATATCTATTCTTTTTAGTTTCATCATTTTGGGTATTCATCAAGAGCATTGGAGTGTATATATAAACCCCTTGGTGTGACCATCCCTTAAATACATGGTTTATAGAAAACTTTCATTACATAAATTAACATAAATTTGTAGGTTTAGAGATTTAAGGAATTATGAAAAAATCATTAAACATAAAAATCCCAAATCTTTCTCATCCAATGGGAATTTTCACTATAAAATAGGAAACTAATTAATGCATAATAGGTTTTAAAAATCTACCAAAAATTCTCCATACATTTTATTCTTCTATAAATATCATCTCTAAAAAATTTCATCATAACCTAGGGAAATGGAAATATAATAACGGTGAGATAAAATTATTAGTAAGGGTAAGCATATACTAGAAGCTATCATAGAATAAATATAGAATTAATAATATGTCAAAAAATAAATGATAACCAAATAATTCCATATAACTAATCACATGATATTGAAACAAATCTATAGTTTGTAATATGAATTTAAAAAATGGAAAATAAAAAATAATTTCATAGTGATGGAATGTATAATGTTGTACTAGTTAAGAAATTATTCAATGTCATTGCATATCACTAATGCATTATTCTGTGAAATCTACTTAATATCATGACTATAGTTAAGGCATCTAAATAAATGTAAATGTATACACTAAATACTTAAGGGTTTTATCGTGAGACCTATTAATGAATTCAAGGACTATTAATGTCCCTAACCATTCCAAATTACATAAAATAAAGTCATCATATGATGGAATAAAAATACTATACAATATATAACCACAATGATTTTGTAATAACTAAATATTCATACTTCACTAATACTTTGAGCCACATTAGAAGATCTTTAGCCTCTTGGAAAGGTAAATCCCATTAAATGGTACGAAGATATTTTCTTGTCTAGCATGTGGTGGTTTCAAAGATGCTATATTCTTTCATGGTTTATTCCTCACTTTCATAGGTAATTAAAACCATCAACACATTGATGATAAATTTTTTTGGAGTGACTACATTCTTGAAAGAAGAATTGTCCCTGTAATTTGGAAGTATTGATATAAGCCTTATGATATGGGAGGCCTGGGAATAAAAAATCTTGAAATATTTAGGAAATAAATTCAAGAAAATTTTATTTGGAGGCTCAATAAAAAAATTTGACTAATTGGGATTCCTCAAATCTAGGTTTTTAGAAAAATTGACAGTAGGAAATTCATGTTATATTGAATCCTATATATGGCCTGGTCTGAAAGAAATTTTTCATAAAAGTTATATTCATTTCCAATAGATATTTAATCTATGATACCCTCTCATATTTTGGAAGGAAAGCTAGACTATAGCTCCCCTCATGGATTTTATCAACTCCTTTGACCAAGGTATTATCTATGACATCTTAATAATAGATCAAATGGCCAATATGGAATCTCTACCTGATGATATCAACTTGAATTTTTTGAATTATGATTAATTGAACCAAGAAGACATTCTTATTTGGGAACAATATTTAAATGGGATACTCAAATTCAAGGCTTTCTACAACCAACTTCTACAGGGCACCCACAAGTGGATTGGGGACTTCAACATAAAATTGTTAGCCCCATCCAAGTTTACACTACGTTGGATACTCTCTATCATCAATGTTCTCGATGACGATAATATTAAACATGTGGAATCTCACTCTTCTCAAGATGTGTGTTTTCCATCAGAACCTAGAGGACATTGACCACCATTTTTATGTTATCATACAACATCTTCTCTTTGGAAGGATATTTTTGAAATCATTGAACATCATTCACCATATGAGAACACCTTTATGAACTTTATTCTTGCATTTCTAAACATCCAGATATATCATTAGATGAGAAATCCCTTTTGGGTGGATTGTGCAGAGCTGGATCATTCCATTTGGATAGGTAGAAATAAAGACATCCATGACCAAACCCCTTTTAAATCCCACACCTCCCTTACTAACGTTATGGTGGAAATTCAAATTGATAACATGATACATAGAAACTTATATAGTAACTAGGTGTGTTATTTAACCATTACGAGGAATATTAAAATCCTTGGTAACATTAATCCCCCTATTTTAACACTTAAGGTCTTATGGACTCCTCCCTTTTTCGGCTGGTTAATGTATAATTCAGATGGTGCATTGAGGGGTAATCCCATACCACCAAGTTATGGGGTGATATTTAGAGATAAAAACAATTCTATTGTGGAATAACTTCATGGTCATTATGGGTTTTCCACTTCCTTAGAAGTATAAATGATTGGATTGATCAATACTATCATCATGTAAAGTCAAATGAATTAGAACAATATATTGTTTGAGAGTTACACTACTACCATTATGTAGGATTCCAAACTTGGATAGATTCACCTCTCACAGAAGCTGACCACAAGATGGTCCAACAACAACGACAAGTTATCTCCAATGAATTATATTATCACTCATAATTTTCATGAATCCAATTATCTTTCCAAATGAATTAAAAATAAAGGAATAAATGATGTTTTTTATATTTGTTCTAAAACTCTCCCTTGTGATATTATTTTCATTTTTCAAATGAAAAAAATTTAAAATTCATTCTTTTAGACAATTGTACAATTTATCTTTCTTTAATATAATATCCACCAATCTCACTTTTCTAAATTAACTATACATTCATATTTAAATAAAAAAGTCTAAATATTTCCATTATTTACCCAATCAGAAAATGGTATAGTATTATATGTGATAATCCCTAAAGATAACATAATATAGAGTAAATTTATAATTTTAAGTAAAATATTTCACCAAAAAATCGACATATAGAATATATGTGAACAACCATAAATCAATTAAAAAAAATATAGTGTTCATAGAATAAAGGTAATGAAAGAACACTCATATTTATACATATTGGATGGTTTGGAAAGAAAAAGGCAGTGACAGATCATTCCCCAAATATAGAATAACATTATATAATACATCCTGATAAATAGTGAGTATGGTATCATTTGAAGAATTTCCTTGGTCAAGACAAAAATATGTCAAAAGATGTAGACATAGATGAAAAACAATTTTAAGATGAATTTTTAAATAAGAAATTACCATGAACTTTTGAAAATATTTTTTAAAATAGAAATATTTATAACAAAAAGATAATAAAAATTACCTTTACAAACCATGAAAAAACATAGAGTAATTTTCATAGAAAAATACAAAATGTTGAGAATATGTGTTCATAAAGACAATTTTAGAAGAGATTATTCTCAGAATTTTCAAAAAGTTACCATACTAAAACAATTAAAAAATCCTTTAAAACATTTTTTTAGTAATTTTTAAATAGTATAAAATAAATTTAATCAGTAATTGAGGCACAAATAAGGACATCTATAAAAACATTAATTGAATAAGGATGGGGAAGGGAAAGATACCCGACCAAAAAGAAGAGGTGGGATCATTTTCTCTTACAATGGGTAAACTATGAGCCATATGGAAAACAAAATAGTGACAATAAATGTAAAACATACATAATAATTGATAATAATAAAATTATTTTGGGTGTTTTAAATATAAACCATAAAAATTAACTAGATGAATTATAATTAAAAAATAATCACGATTTGAAATTGATATTGAAGAAGAAACCCTTAAAATAACGATAATGTTTGAATCAAAAGAACATAATAGGGTGACCATGAAATGGATAATATAATATAATGAAATGAATTATATTAATTATAACTCAATGAAATATTAAATTGAATACACCATATAAAAGTATTTATGGTGTGTTATATTAAACATGTTTCAAGGAATTGAAAATAGAGAGACATAACCCTTAAAACATTGGTATCTTTTGAATAAAAATACATTTTAGGAAATGAAATGATATAGATCATTAAACCACATGAATTATATTAATATTGAAAAATAAATTCATTCAGAATTAATCACATCATATAAAATATATCATGTTTAATAATAATAATTATATCTCAAAAAAGTAAATTTGAGACAAAGAACCCCTGACCTTAATTCTTGAATTCCATTAGAGAGCGTGACTATATTGTACAAAAAAGAAACTATATTGATAAAATATTTTAGGAAAATATTAATATCTATACTATTTTTAAAAATTGTCTATAATTATTATTTACATTTATATTAGTTATTTATTATCAATTTACGACATTTGGTGTGAGTAATCTGGATCATTTTTAATGAGTTTCCTTATAGTGGTGATATTATTAATTATTATCCCAAAGTCCATCATTCATAGATTATAAATGGTAATATAATTGATGATTTATAATTATATATAATTTTATAATTTAATTATATGGGAGTTTCTGTTAATATTCTTAAATATGAAATCATAGATGAGCACATTTCGAGGATTTATAATGAATGGATGTTGGTATATTAATTATAAGTTACTATAGTAGTATTGTAGCAGGTACTATTTGTACTGTAGCAGCCAGCACTATTCACCTTTGGGCCACCAGTTTGGGACTAGATTCATTAAGGCCTTCGGTTCACCCATGCCTTCAGGTTAGTAAGGATTTCAAGCCACCTTAAGGCTTTTGGGCCACCTCAAGGACTTCGGGCCCCCTCATGTCTAGATGCAAACAAAAAATATTATACAAGGAACAAGATCCAAAAGAGGATTCAGAGCAAGGAACATTCAGAAGAGAAGATATAACTAATTTGGAATAATGATTGGGTATGCCATTTTTCATCAGTACTAGTCTTGTACACCTCTGTATAGTATAGCTAGCCAAACAACCATGTAAAGGTGGAAAGTTGATCACAAAACATATTTCAGGGAGGGGCAGTTTCAATTAGTCATAGTATGTAATGAATTCCATTAAGACCTTCAGTTCATAAAATGTCACAAATCTTATGAGCCATGTAAGGGTACCCCTTTAACCCTTAAAAGGGGTATTATCAAAAATGAATAAAAAAAGAAGGTTTTCGGTCCATTCAGGCTCAAACATGAACATACCATAATTAATGTATGAGTATGGTTATGAAAGTGGTTTCTTTAAGAATAACATCTTCATTAAAAATAATAATGGTAAAATTTGGATATTATTAATTTTTTTATTTATATTATATGTGATTTTAATAAATAATAAATAAACTAGTATAAAAATTAAATACATTACATCTTGGAGGTAGATGTTTTCACAAACACACGAATGTCGTTTTTGTTTTTATTAAAGAAGAAAATAAGCTGATGATTATTCCTATAGTATAAAATATTCAATATAATATAAATACTAAATTAATCATATAATATTGGTGAAAATATATTTTAAATGGAAATATATAAGATAAAAAATGTTAGGGAAAAATTAGTATTTACATTGAGAACATGAGTTTTCCCTTTGGATACTCCTTAGAAATAGAGGAAATGCGATAATTTATTTTTAAAAAAAAGATAAAAGAAGTGGAAATGGATTATAAATGAATTTAGAAGGGTTATATTTTCATGAGGAAATTGAAATTTATAGTGGTATTGAATGGTTGGTGTAAATCCAATTTTATATGTTGTGAGAATGGTATTCTGGTAAATATTTCATCTGAATTTAAAAAGAGAACTTGTTTCACATGTCCAGAAGACTCCAAAATGGATAATAATGGAGTGTGGATATTTTTTGGTTGATAAAAATCTCAACAACTCAATTATAAACATGTTTTTAACAAGTATGGACTTTCACACCATTGGTCAACCCATTTTACCCATTTTTCTTTTAATGTGGTAACTAGTTTTTACTAAAGTAATTTATTTTTTATGCCAAAAATGGATCTTATTAAATAAAACGGACCTTATAATTTAAAATCTCAATTCACTTTTATAATATTAACTTTCAAAAATTGATAAAAATTAAATTTTAAATAATTTTTTTAAGAATAGTTTTAGAGAATATTATAACTTACGTTACAAAATATCAAAAATAGGATTGTAAATTAAAATAAACAATTTTAAATTGATAAATTATCTTATAAAATAAATATTTTTTTTCTATAAAAGTGTTTCATAATTTTTCATTTCATACTTACATAATAAAAATGACATAAAGTTATCAAAATTTGTAAAAACGTCAGTTTCACTATTTACCTAAGAATAAATTATTTTAAAAAGTATAGGAAATTTATCATAAACTAATTTTTTAATGATAAATTCAATAATGAAGTTAATTTTTTCATCTTCAAGTTCTAAAATTTAATAATTTAATTTTTTATTTAAGAAATAAAAAATTAATTAAAACTATTTTCAAGGAAATTAAAATATTAACTATTCTTATTCATATTTTATGTCAATTAAAAATTAAAATGGTGTTAATATATTATTTTTATAAATAATATACCATATTCATAATATATTTAGTATCTTAAAATAAAGCCTATAAAGTCCAATTTTAGAAGAGTCACATTTTAAAACATAAATACATATTATTCGTTTCTTAACAACACTAATTTAATTTTATCAATGACTTAATATTAATAATGATATTAATTTTTATTTTTTTGTATATTTTATAATTAAATTTTGTCAGTTTTAAATTTCAAATTATATGACTATATTTTAACGATTATATAATGTTTTGCGGTTCCTTATGGTTAATTATTGTGTTTGATGTAAGTTAGTGAGTACATTAGGCTTCAAAGTAATATATAATTTAAAATCATGGATTTTTCCATTCTCCCCCTTAACAAAATTTCATCCTCAAAATTTTAATCATCATAAACTAATAAATTTTTACAAGGGTATCTAAAATATAGATATAACTCAAGATACAATATCAAATGAAATTTATACCTTAATATAATAGGAATGACTAAGAAAGACATATTTTCCCCTCATCATGTTAATTGGTTGGTTCATATTTTATATGAACCATGTTTCTTTATTACAACCTTTTCTAAACATTAAGCATATTCCAATTTTGTTGAGGTATTCCCTTGGTTGAATCTTCAAACATTTATGACACGAATAAAATATAACCTCTATTCCTTCACCATCTTCATTACCAGAGCATCTATGAGACTCCATCCTTCTCTTCTTCAGTGTGTTTGGAAACTCAAATAAGTTAATTTTGTTATTACAAATTTTTAATAGTTGGTTTGGTGTAATAAAAATATTTCTTAGTCCAAAACTTATCCTGTTAGGTTCCTAATTTGGAAAATCTTTGCATTGTCCATGAAATCCACTGTCAATTTGGTTCAATTGGGATTCAGCCATTAACTAACCCAAAATGGGTTAAAAAGAATGATGAAAATTTGGAATAATAATAAAATTATTAAAAATTCAATAGCAACATTCCATACATTGTGATAAATTTATGTTAGATTACATTTCTATTGTGTTCAATCAATCTCACCGATGGTTAAACCTATGTTTGATTATGTTTGGTAATTTAATCCTCCAAAATAATAGTTTCAAATTAGAATAAACATTCTTATATTTTTCTAAACCTAAAAATCATTGAATCCTATGCTCCCAAAATTCACCTCATCTACAATACATAAAAACAAATATCAATTAATATATACCTTATCTTATAAATCTATACATTTTAATCAATGATATCTATGGTAACCCTCATATTAGGCTCTCTAACTTGTATATATAAATCCATTATACTGGTTATAAGTTGTATATGAATAATCTAAAGTATATCCCTTGGGATTATCTTTCCAAGTGTACAATATTAGGACCACTCATTATGCACTGAGTGAAGATCGAGTCGATTCTCCAAAAAAAATTAGGGTAATTAAAGGGTAACTTCCCTAGGTGAATTTGTGTTATAGATAAATCCACTTATCAGTATCCAGATAGGGATATAATTTCCAATAGCTGAAAACCCATAATTGTACAAAAATTAGATTTTCTTCCAATACTTAAAATCATCCCTAGGAATCCCAATAACATTCTCTCGTCTTAATTTTTTAAAAATATCTAATATTACCTCAAATAACCTAAAGGGTTATCTATACCACTGGAATCATGGTCAAAAATACCTTATAAACTCGTAATTATATTTATATGTCCAAAATTATCCCAAACTGATAAAATCCTAACCACTAAATTTATCTAAAACATACTATGATACCAACTACAACACCTCATATGTAACCATACCATAATTACATGATTTATAGTAAACATTTTATTACATACTTTATGATGACCTTTTAGGTTTATAATATTAATGAATGAGGGAAACACTCTGACAAAAAATATTATATCTTTCTCATCAAATTGAAAATTTCCCACTAAATAAGTAACTAATTAATACATAATATTTAATCAATGTTTACTAATAAATCTTCGCAAATTCTATTCTTATAGACATATCATATGTAATATATTTCTTCATAACCCAGGGAATCAGAAACATAAGAAGGGTGAACTCAAATGTTCTATAAGGGAAAGTGAATACCAGAAGATATAAAAGGATAAAATAGGCATGAATAAAATGGTAGGTATTTAATTATAATCAAATAATTAAATATAACAAATAACACGAGCTTAAAACAAATCAATAGTAAACAATATAAAAAAACCCATGGACAATAATAACATATTTCATGGTGATGGAATGCATAATTTCAGACTAGTTAAGGAATTTTTTTTAATAAATTACATACCATCAAATCCATTTTACAATACATCTATTTAATTTCAATATTGTAGTCAATACATTGGAATAAATGGGCAGGCATACACCAAATAACCAGACTAATATGGCTCATGAGACCTATTGATACATTGAGGGGTTATTACAAGCCCCACTCATAACTAATTAAGTAAAATGTAGTCCAGATATGATGGAACAAACTTACTATACAATACATAACCAACATTTAATAATAATTACAAAACATTTAGATTTAAATAACTTGTAAATATATTTTAAATTCTTTAAAATGAATAAATTTAATTACTCTATATACATGAATCCTAAAAACTAACAATGAATATATTAATGGTATATAGTTAATTCCATAATTTTCCTAATCAATTTATTTATAGAATTTTTATTACACCCTTAAATCACTGGAATAATGTTCCAGTGTTCATATAACAAGGATATTAGAATAAAAATCATATTTTTTACACAGTAGATGATTTAGAAAGAAAAAAGAAGTGCTTGATCATTATTATGATAGAGTTGAAAATAATGCAATCCTCCCCAAGAATTAATATGGATCGTATCACTTGAATAATTTCTTTAGTCAAGTGTAAAATATGCCAAAAGATGTAGAATTAGATGAGAAAACTTTTTATGAGCATTTGGAAAATTGTTTTCAAAATAAGAAATAACTGTAACCATTTATAAAAATTTATTAAAATATAAAAATTTATAAAATAAGTATAATGAAAATTTCATTTATAAACCATGGAAATGTATAAATTATGTTTCACAGGAAAATACAAAATGAAGGAAATATGTGTTCACCTGAAAAAATTTAAAAGTGATTCCCCTCACACATATAAAAAATGAAACATATGGAAAACAATAAAAATTCTTTAAAAACCATTGTAACGAATTAAAATAGTGTGTAAAATTAGGTTGATAAATAATTCACGAACTAATAAGGATATCTAGAAATTTATCCAATTAATAAAGAGATGGATAGAAAAGATACCTGAACAAAAAGAGTAGGGGTTTATTTCTATTAAAATATTTAAAAATGAGCCAATGAGGAAAAAATATGATAATACATGTAAAACCTTAATAAAAATAGAGAATAATAAAATTTTGCAGGTTTTTAAAATTATAGATAATTTAGATTCCCCTAATGGATTATCTTTTTAAAAGAATCTTTATTTAAAAGTGAGACTGATGTAGAAACCCTTATGGTAATGGTAACGTAAGAATAAAAATATCATAAGAGGGTTTCCAAGAAAGGGATATTAAAATATAATGAATCAAAAATTATTAATTATAATTTTATGAAATTTGATAGTTAATACACTATATAAAATTAATTATGGTACACAATATCAAACATATCTCATGGAATTGAAAATATAGTCAAACAACCCTTGAAAATTTTGAATCTTTTGATCGAAATAAATTTAAATAAAGAACAAAATATGGATCTTAAAACCATAATAATTAAATAAATATGTTAAAATAAATTTATTTTATAAGAATAACACCATATTAAATATATTGTAGTAAATAATTAAAATTATGTATCGTGAAATCAAATTTGAGACAGATAACCCATTATCTTAATTCCTGAATTCAACCGATGTACTTTATCTCTTGTAAAAAAATATCATAATAACTTATTTTATAATATTATTAAACTATATAAACTTATATAAAATTTATTCATAATTATACTATACATGTATATGAGTTAGTTGTTATTTATTTTCAATATCTGGTGTGATTAATCTTGATTGTTTTGAACTTGTTTCAAAATAAAAATATTATTCTTTATTATTATCCCAAATTTCATCATTATCATATCATAAAAGGGAATATAATTTATTCTTTACAATTATTTATAATTTTATAACTTAATTCTATGGATTTATTTTTTATGATCCTTAAATATAAAATCAGTAATGACCATGTATTAGTAATTTTTAACGAGCACTCATTGGTATCGTAATTAATGAGTTTAATATTAATGATTCCATTCCAGAACAAAAAATCCTATTTATATTATATATTATCAGAAATTAATTTATCATATTCATACATTATATTATTTTATAACATTGTTTAAAGAGGTGGTTAGACTGACCCAAAAATGAACATAATACAATTAATGTATGAGTATAGTTATGAAAGTTGTTTATTTTGACATAATATCATTATTAAAGAACCATAACTATATTATTTATATATTCTAATGGTGGTGAATCATTTTTTAAAATATTTTAATAAATAATAATTAAACTAGATAAAAAATGAGATACATTACTACATGGTGGTGGTGTCCCACACAAACACATGAATGTTGTTTTTATTTTTCTTAATGGAATACATGAAAGGTGGTTAAATGTTTTTCCAAAAATACAAAAAAATCAGAATACTATAAATACATGTGTCATTATATATTATTTATAAATATATATTTCAAAGGGAATGATATAAGAGAAACAATATTAGGGAAATTTCATTACCTATGTTGAGAAAAAGAGTTTTCTATTAGAGGAAACCTTAGAAATAGAGGACTTAAAAAAATTCATGTGATTAAAATCTAAAGGAATTGGAAAATTATTACAGCGGAAGGAAATCGTTTAGAGTTTCAATAAAAACATAAAATTTATGGTGGTCTTGAATGGTGGTGGAAATCCCCTTTTATAAGGGGTGACAATGAAATTCTTATAAATATTTCATCTCAACATTAAGATAGAACATGTTTAACTTATCAAGACGACTCCAAAATTGGCAATAATGAAGTGAGGATAGGATTTTAATCCTTTTATTCCTTTGATTAATCCATTTAACCCTTTTTTATTTTACCACAAAAACTAGTTTTTAACAAAGTAATTCATTTTTTATGCCAAAAAATAAAATGGTCTTTATAAAACTATATATAACTTCTAATTCCAAATTTTAAATCTATTATACTACATAAGCTTTCTAAAAGTGATAATAACTAATTTTAAAATAATAAATGTATTGAAAATGGAATTATAGAATAGTTAAACTTAGGTCTAAAATATTGAACATAACTAAAATCAATATTATTAAATTCAAAATTTCTCTTATAAAAGATATATAATTTTTTCAAAATTGGTTTCACAAATTTCTAGATCATACTTATATTCTAAAAATTTCATAAAAGTCATGATATATCAAAAAATAGTATTTTTTCACTATTCAACTTTTAATATGTTTTACAATAAAATATAAATAATTCACCATCAAATAATTTTGAAATGATGAATTTGAAAGTGAAGTACACTGTGTAAGAATTAAATTCTAAAATTTTGGAATTTAATTTTTAAATAAACACATATAAATATTATGAAAACTACTTTACAAGTTAATTCTTTTCAAAAATATTTAATATTATTATTATTATTTCCTATTAATTTTTAATGAAACTCCTGTTAACATATTATTCATATTAAACATAAATTTTATCCATTATATGATTAGTATCATAAAATAAATTGTATAACTTCTGATTTTAGAATAGTTAGATTTTAAATAATAAATCAATCTTATTTCTTATTTGGTTTCACTAATTTAACTTTATTAATGCCTTAGTATTAATAAGGACCTTTATATTTATAACTATATATATATATATATATATTTCATAATTCAGTTACCTATATTTTTTCCACTAATTATACAACTAAATTTTAAAAGTTATATAATGTTTCATGGTTCATTGTAGTTCAGTGTTGCGTGTGAAGCAAGCTAGTGATCACATTAGGTTTCAAGGGAATATATAATTTAAAATATTTGGGTTTTATAGTAGAGATGAATTAATTATGTAATCATTGATTTACTTTTTTATCATTGATTTATGGCTAGTGATTTGGATTTTATATAATGTAATTTTGGTTATCAGATTTATTGACAAATTATAAGAGGTAATATATACCCTTTATTTAAGAAAGAGGTATCCTAGAATAATAATTTTCTCTTAGAAACGTTTTTAGGTGTGAAACACATCATAGATTATTATTTTTTGGTGTTATAAATTTATGAGGGACTATTAGTGGTTTATTATGGAAGGTTGGAATCATTTAAGGGTTAATATCATGTTTATGGGTTTATAGTGTTACGGTGTAGTTAACCAACATTTTTTATAAGCTATGAATGGTGAAGAAAAATTTGTAAGTGGATATTTCATAATAAGGTAACAATAACCCCTTCTATTTTTCTATTATTGGGATCATTTTATAGAGTTATTTTAATTTTAAAAATCATTTCCCATTATAAAGGTATGCTATTTGGGATTTGGGCCTTTTTAGAGTAGTGGGTTATTCCCATAGATTTAATGGTAGATTATTTTATTTTTTATTTATATATTTTTTTAAGGTATGACATTAATAAACCATGTAATTATGAAAATATTAGGTATTCATTTTATGATTAAATATTATGATGTTCTTTCAAGTTATTATTAAATTTTTAATTTTTGTTAGGTATTATAATCTTTTTTTATATTATTATTCTAATAGCTTGTCCTTAAAGGTATTAAAGATGTATAATGGTGATTGTTAGGGAGTTTTACTTGGTGAGAGACATCAATTCTCATTGAATACTTTTATATTTAGTTATAAAAATCATACAATTTTTTCTTTTTCTATAACATTACCCAGTTTATGTCTCTGGTTGTATAAACCATTTTAGTATATTCTTGGTGCTTAGATAGATTACTAAATGTCAATTATGAGTTATCTTATTGGCCTATAATTTTTTATATTCTATAGAGATTGGAGTGACTCGGATTTATCCTGATTTTTTTAATTGTTTTCTTAGGGCTCAAACATGGGTGGTGACATTAAATGTGATTATTAATTTTTTTTATCTCACATAGTTTTTCCTTCCTTAATTCCCCACTTATTTATATTTTATGATAACTATCTTTCCTTGAAAATTTGGTTTTGTTAATTTTATTGTTTCAATATTCTATTATTGGAAGGATGAACTTTTTTTAAAAAAATTATTTGATGTTATGACATTTTTTAAGCTAGGAATCCTGGCGATAAATTTTGGAAATTGGGTGTGTGTGTGTGTGAAATATTGGAAAAGGATAGGGAGTTGTCTTTTTTTTCATTTTTTGGTTATAAATTCTCATTTGATGTTATAAAATTTATTTTTCTATTAATATTTCATAAATTTTTGAGTTTCTTGAGTTTCACCAGAGAAAATGATATATTCATCCATGTTTATCACAATTACTTGGGAGAGTTGATAATAAAGGAAAAAAATACTAATTTATACTAGTCACCCCTACCGATTGAAAATTATATTAATTCAGATTTTTATAATTATATATATTTTTATTAGAATGTTTAATTAATGAATCATGGATTGTGGTAGTATCTCATAAAGATTAATGTCCTACTAAAAAAGATCAGTAATGTATGGGTTTTTTGGTTATGAGCCACTTTAAATTTTATTTATATTTGAGTTATGTATAGGTCATGTGGTTTTAATTCTTTTTCTGTTCATTTGTTAATATTTTTCATTAAATTTATTCATTTTATATTGTTTTATTATTTTATAAACTAAGCATGTTAAATGTCTAATTATGGGTCCCAATTTTTTATATATCTCATGATATTTCTCATATAATGGCATTCATATAAAAAAACTTATTGAATATTTCATGTATAATTTGAATCATTTTGTTTTTTAATGAGGGTATAATGTCATAAATATTTTCTATTGATGCCTCCATACTATTTGGACTGATTTTTAATATGGTATGGCATGCATAAAGATTTTAATAATTAGGATTCACTTAAATTAATTCTCATGATTGTTCATTATAAGTCCTTTACTCGTGATCACTAAACCATTTTACTATATAGTAAACACTAATTCATGTAATTATTATATCCATTTCTCAATATTACATTCCAAAAATAAGATGGTATTGAAAATGAACTCATAATATATCCATGTATATAATTTATAAAATAAAATCCAATTTAAAATTTAATTTTAATATAATTTATAACTATAAAGAAGTAAAGTATTTTTCAACCACCATTGACCCACATAAATCTTATCATTAGTTTAAATGTTAATAAATTTCCCTAATTTAATTCTATGAACATGACACATGATCATATCATAATTTATAATGACACCTAAAATTATAAAAATAATTAAAATATATCAAACATTGAGAAAAAAGTCAAATATGTCCCAATTATATTATGATTAAATCATAGCAGTCCATGTTCATTATATCCCATCTTAGTTAAAAAATCACGACTTGTTATCTAGTATCCAAAATCATATGATTATTAACCCAAAAGTTAATGTTCAAATTGGCATGTCATCATGAATCCAATTGATTAATGACGCATTTAATAAAAATTGATAACTAAAATCCTCTAAAATATACATTTAAATTTCCAATTACTTTTATTTACTTCATTTAAACTAGTTTCTTATAACATGAATTATACAATAAATAATAACAAGTGACAATTTATAATCATTTTATACTAACAAACACCATCTTTCACATTAATTGAAGTATTTTAATTACTATACAAGGCTCACCACTTTCAGATTATACAAATTTCATTTCAATTATACATATTATCTAGCCTCAAAGAAACCCAATGATTAAATGGGAAAACATTTAATAATTCACACAACTATGATACATATGTTAAAGTAAATGTATTTTAATAACATTATATATCATGATTTTATTATTCATCCTTTAAAGAGTAGGTCTGTGATGATTTTAATAATATCTTTATTTCATTATTTTCTTATACCGACCCCCAAAAAGATTCACCATTTAGAATCATCCACAATTATAAAATATATTTTCATTATTTTTTCATATATAAATAAAACAATATTTATTTTACGATCCTCAAATTTTTGTTGTTCACTTTTTTTACAACATTACCATAATATTATTTTCTATTAATCATAGTTTCTTGAAAATACATTAGGTGAGTGGTCCCTTCACCTATCAAGGAAGTGTCTAAATACTCATTTAGAAAGATATAATTTTCTATAATTATTTTATTTAAAAATAAAATTATATATATTTTATGTGAATCTTATTTTTTAGTTGATGAAATCCTATAGAGTTCATTTTCATTTTAAGGGTACTAAACTATAATTAATTTATTATCATAGTCATTAAAACTCATTGAGGCTCTAAACTTGAACTCCTAGATATGGTGCTAGAAGTAATGTATTTACATGTATGATTTGATGAAATGTGAGACAATATTAGTATAAAAAACATGTATTTTTTAAATCATTAAACATTTCACCACAAAAATTAACACACAATCCCATAACCCAATGGTTCAGTTTCTTCGAAGACTTTCCAGATGAAATTCTTATTTTACATTAAATATTCAACATTTCCCACAAATAGTCTTATAAAATGATACTATATTAGATATATCATACAAAATATTCTTTTTTCATAACCAGGTGAATGGAAGGATAAGATAGGGGTGAGCTCATACGACCAATTAGAGTAAACATAAATAATATCAATCAAAGATCATAAGTGATCATAAGTCAAACATGTGGTTATTTGGTCATAATCAAGGTATATGAACATAACATAATGAAATTAAACCCGTTAAAATGTAGTTAACAATTATTAATTAAGGCATAATGATTTCATCATAATATAAGTTATGATTCATAGAAGTGTATAAACTTGATTCTATGATCATGAGTCAAGAACATGTTCAAGAAAGAAATATTTTATTACAAAGATTATGGAGTGGGAATATAGGTTCATGAAACGTTAATAATGGAAACATAACATATATATCATGGAATAAGGATGTGGTAACATGGGAAAATAACCATGATCCATGGGCATAACATAGGCATGTGTTACAGTTATAAACAAAGGAACTTCTTAACAATGTGAATATATAAATAAGGCACATTCTTAACATTATAAAAATTCCAATAAAGTTCATTCTTAACATTGTGAACATTTATATAAGGTTTATGAATAACATTTTAAACATTTCAATAACGTCAATTCTTAAAATTATGATCATTTCAATATAGTGAACTCTTAACATTGTGAACATTTCAATAAATTCCACACTTAACTTTGTGAATACTTCCATAAATTTCATAGTTAAAATTGCGAACATTTCAATAAGGTCAATATTTTTTATTTTTGTCTCATTAGACATAAATCTTTAACCAATGTACTAAAAAGGTATAAAGAACCCACCCATAATATAATGATAACCCATATATAAGTGTGGCATAAGAATTTGAAAAAAATCGTAATTATAACTTAATTAAACCATGTGAAATAAATGAATTACTTTAAAACATTAAAAATATATTTTTATAATCCATATATATAATGAATATTTATGGGCCCATTAGAGAATATCTCTAATGAAAAAATGAAACATAAATTTTTCACATAGATTAAAAAACATTTAATTATAGAATTAGAAAATTTCTATGAAAAATAAGAATAAATATCCATCTATTTGGATAACATTTATTTTAAAATGAAAAATTCAAAAATCAATTGGAATAAATATTTTTTTTGGAAAATAATGAACTCTTGGAGAAGAAGATTCATAAGGAAAAATGGTTATAAAATCGGGTAAAGGAATTCATGAAATAGAGGTTAAAAAGGAGGATTCTTTTCATAAAATTGCGATGAAATTCAAATCAACGGGAAATGAATCGTAAAAAAATCATAAAAAATAAATTACAAATCATTGTAAATATTTTATATGTTATTATAAAATCATTTTCACAAATCATTGAACCATAATAAGGGCATTCATAAACTAATACAATGAATATGGACATGGAGGAGAACAATTCCCAACCAAAAAGAACTAATAAAGTCAGCTCCACATACAATTAACCTTTCAGTTGAATAATGAGACCAAGGGAAATGAAATGGTAATGAAACATGAAAAAAATAAATAGAGGAGAAGAAAATATATGCATTTTAAGAGATAATAATGAATCATTTCCCCTTTATTTGAGTTTAGACATGTACAACATCGATTTCAAAGTGCGTTTGGAAAAGAAACCCCTATGTATTTAGTAACTTTTGAATCAAATGATTCTAAAAGAGAAAACATGACATGGAATTGTAAATAAACATAATTTCTCGAAAATAATGATGAATAATAACAATGGTTATTATACACACCACACAATATAAGGTAAATGGTGAATATGGATCTTATATCATTAAAAGTGAAATTTTGATGAGAAACCCTTACATTTACTCATAGATTGATTGAAAGTAATTTAACCTTATATATAATAAACATAATCAAATTTATCTGTTATTTTATAACCTTATTCACATTTATTACATTTTTAAAAATTTAATTATAATACTTTATTACACATATAGTAGTTAATTATTATTAATTATAATCATCATCTGATGTACGTAAATTCGGATCGATTCACACATGTTTCGTAATGGAGATATTGGTATCTATTATTTGATACCAATTTCATCATTCAATGATTAGTTAAATAAGTAGAATCATTATGTTCCAATTATTTATGAAGTCCCATATTCATTTTATGGAAGGTATGGGTATGGTTAATGAGGATGTTATCTATGAAAAACACATTTCATGTAATTTACCAATAACCACATGTTACTTTATAATGATCATTATATTTTATATAATCCATATAGAACCATATTCATGACATCTATTAGTCATTAATATCATATATCATCAGTATTAATATATTTATACTTATTCATTGTGAAAATGGTAATTTTGGTATAACATCACTCATTTAGGTTGTTGAATCAACCTAAATAAGAACATGCTTCACTAATAAGGTTTTTGCAATGGGGAGATGGTTCCCATCACAAATGGTTTGGTGTGTCTTGCACACCAAAAAGTGGGAAAATGCATTTGCAATGGGCTACAATAGCCTGTCTCAAATACCCTTCATCGTTTTTAGTATTTGCGACGCGATATAAATCCCGTCGCAAATACTATGTCAGCAGACTGTCTTTTACGACCGGCCCTATCACAAAAGACTTTTTAACCAGTGGACATTTGTGATGGGTCCCGTCACAGATGGAACTATTTGCAATGGTATTCATATTGCAAATACTACCATGAAAACTAATCTAACCTATACATACCTCCATCCTTTTTTTATTATCTCACTCGATTCTCTACTCCACTCTTTCTCTCTAGTGGAAAAGTTTAACTCAAAACTTTTTATAGTTTAAAATTTTAATTCATGGCATTGTTCACAGATTATTTTCTTTGGAATCTTCAGTTGTAAGGTATTTTTGTATTTCTTTTATTTTTTACTTAATTCACTTTATTTTATTTTAGTTATAATTATTCTAAATTATCCGCAGTTAAATTAAATTAGAATTAGATAATTTTATTTATCATTATTTTTGTTTATTTTTACAAATAATTACGTGTAATTAGAATTAATTAGTATTAATTAATAGTTATTATATTCATTATTATTAGTAAGTAATAATTAGTACTGAACTCTAATAATTAGTAATAAATTGAAATAATTAGTAATAAATTGCAATAATTAGTAATAAATTGTGATAATTAGTAATAAATTGCAATAATTGTTAATAAATTGTAATAATTGATAATAAATTGCAATAATTGGTAACAAATTGTAATAATTAGTAATTAATTGAAATAATTGTTAATAAATTCAAATAAGTAGTAATAAATTGCAATAATTAGTAATAAATTCTAATAATTTGTAACAAATTATACAAATTAGTTATAATTAGTAATAAATTTTAATAATTAGTTATAATTAGTAATAAATTCTAATAATGAGTTATAATTAGTAATAAATTATAATAATTAGTAACAAATTCGAATAAATAGTAATAAATTTTAATAATTAGTAATAAATTTTAATAATTAGAAATAAATTCTAATAATTAGTAATAAATTCTAATATTTAGTTATAAATTCTAATAATTATATATAATTAGAAATGAACTCTAATAATTACTAATAAATTCTTATAATTTGTAATATATTCTAATAATTAGCAATAAATTCTAATAATTAGTCCTAAATAGTGATAAATTCTAATAATTACTTATAAATTTTAATAATTAGTAATAAATTCTAATAATTAGTAATAAATAGTAATAAATAATAATAATTAGTAATAAATTGCAATAATTAGTAATAAATTTCAATAATTAATAATAAAAAGTAATAATTAGTAATAAATTGCAATAATTAGTAATAAATTGCAATAATTAGTAACAAATTGCAATTTTAGTAAAAATTGCAATAATTGTAATAAATTGCAATAATTAGTAATAAATTGCAAAAAGTGGTAAGAAAGAGCAAAAATTAGTAATAAATTTCAATAATTAGTAATAAATTACAATAATTAATAATAAACTACAAACATTAGTAATAAATTACAATAATTAACAAGAAATTGCATTAATTATTAATAAATTGTAATAATTACTAATAAATTGCAATAATTATTAATAAATTACAATAATTAGAAATAAAATAAAATTATTTGTATTAAATTGCAATAATTAGTAATAAATTGTAATAATTAGTAATAAATTGCATTAATTAGTGATAAATTGAATAAGTAGTAATAAATTTTCATAATTAGTAATAAATTGCAATAATTATAATTAAATTAAAATAATTAGAAATAAATTGCAATAATTAGTAATAAATTGCAGTAATTAGTAATAAATTGAAATAATTAGTAATAAATTGAAATAATTAGTAATAAATTGCAATAATTAGTAATAAATATCAATAATTAGTAATAAATTGCAATAATTAGTAATAAATTCTATTAATTAGCAATAAATTCTAATAATTAGTAACAAATTGAAATAATTGGTAATAAAATATAATAATTTGAACTAAATTGAAATAATTAGTAATAAATTCTAATAATTAGTTATAATAAGTAATAAATTCTAATAATTAGTAACAAATTCTAATAATTAGTCTCAATTAGTAATAATTTCAAATAAATAGTAATAAACTCTAATAATTAGTAATAAATTCTAATAATTAGTAATAAATTTATGTAATTAGTAAAAAATGAAAATAATTAGTAATAAATTGCAAACATTTGTAATAAATTCCAACAATTAGGAATAATTCGTAACAGATACTAATAAATAGTAATAATTACTAATGAATTATAATAATTAGTAATAATTATTAATAAATTTAAATAATTAAAAATAAATTCTAATAATTAGTTTTAATGAATAATAAATTAGAATAATTAGTAATAATTAATAATAAATTCTTATAATTAGTAATAATTAAAAATAAATTCTAATAATTCGTAATAAAATATAATAATTAGTTATAATTAGTAATAAAATCTAATAATTATTAATAAATTATAATAATTCGTTATAATTAGTAAGAAATTCTAATAATTAGCAATAAATTCTAATGATTGTAAATAAATTAGAAATAAATTGTAATAATTTGTAATAAATTGTGATAATTAGTTATAATTAGTTATAAATTATAATAGTTAGTAAAAAATTCTAATAATTTGTAAACAATTCCACTAAATAGTTATAATTTGTAATAAATTGGAGTAATTAGTGATAAATTATAATAGTTAGTTATAAATTCTAATAATTTGTAATAAATTCTAATAGTTAGTTATAATTAACAATAAATTCTAATAATTAGTAAAAAAATTTAATAATTAGTTATAATTAGTAATAAATTCTAATAATTAGTAATAAATTCTAATAATTAGTAATAAATTATAATAATTAGAAACAAATTAGTAATAAATTGTAATAATTAGTAATAAATTGTAATAATTAGAAATAAATTGTTATAAATATTAATAAATTATAATAAATTGTAATTAATTTTAATAATTAGTAAAAAATTGTAATAATTAGTAATAAATTTTAATAATTAGTAATAATTAGTAATAAATTATAAAAATTAGTAATAACTAGTTATAAATTCTAATAATTAGCAATAATTAGTATTAAAAAAAATAATTAATAATAATTTGAAAGAAATTATAATAAATTGTAACAAATGATAATAAATTTGAACAATTTCTAGCAGATTGGCAGCTCCCTTTTTCCCGACGCCTTTTGTCTTTATAATTTTCTCCCACTGAAATCACTATGAAAAATCTATCCTCACATATGGATTTCCATTTTTGTATGCAAGAGAATGGAGAGTAGCGCGATGAGGACTTCATGCACTCCATTCTCATGCATGTAAAAATAGATATGTGTAAATTCAAACAGACTTTTCATATTGATTTTAGTCGAAGAAAGTTACAAGAAGATGAGTCGTAAAAAAAAAAGTCTCTTTTACCCAACTCATCTCCTTGCAACTTTCTTCTAATGAAACCACTATGAAAATATCATCTGACATAAGAATATCTATTTTTATATGCATGATAATGGAGAGTAGTGTGGTGCGGCCTTCATGCTCTTCATCCTCATGCATATAGAAATTGATATCCATACATTCGAGTAGATTTTTCATAGTGATTTTAGTCAAAGTTAGTTGAGATGAGTCATATGGAAAAAGGTCTATCGCCAATCCGCTGGAAATTGTGTCACCATTAATTAGTAATTTTTAGTAAAAAATAGTTTTAATTAATAATAATTAGTGGTAATTAATGTAAATTATTATAAGTTAGTGTTTACTAGTATAAAAGTTTAAAAAAAACTACAAATAAGTATGAAATAATAAAAATTATTATAATTTGATAGAAAAAGGGAATATAATTATCTTTTGTTTTTTGGATAATGTTTTTGTTATATAAAATTCTACAAAAAACTAAATATTTTATATTTTTTAGAGAAATATGAAAAATGGATGTTGATAAGAATCATTATTAGGTGATTGCGGTTAGATAAATTAGCGCAAGAATCTAAATGAATCTGGTGAAAATCTTATATATATTGATGGTGTTGAAGCTATCTTATCATTTTCATCATCAAAACCAAAATTTGTTTAAGAAGGGAGAATTAAGATTCCTTGTAAAAAATTTTCTCTGAGGACATTTGACACATTTGAAAATGTTGGGGGCATTTATTATCCTTTTGTTTTCAACATAATTATGTTTTTTTGGTATCAACATGGTGAACATAGTTTTAGAGAAGGTACTAATAATTTTGTTCCAAATCCCACACAGTTTAAAAATTTAGTACATGATGCGGCAATTCTATCTTTTCAACAAGATGAAACTCAAAATGATATCAGTTCAATTCCTGAGCTCGAACCCTCTCATTTTTAATATTTTTTGAGGTCCGCTGAGGATGAATTATATCTTATTTTAAAGATAAGTAAATTTTAATTAGTTAATAAATTAATTGTCATTAAATTAGATATTGGAATTTAAAATAGCTATTTTCTTTAGATATTATCTTTGGTAAAATACTTCTACCTGAAAGAAATGTGTTACCTACAAATTTCAATGAGAGTCGGAGGTGTGTTGGTAATCTCATTATTGGTTATCAGAAGTTTCATGCATGTTCAAAAGATTACATCTTATATTATGGTGAAAATGAGTCATTGAATAGTTTTCCTATGTGTGGAAAATCAATGTCTAAATTGGCTCAATTAGAGAAGTATGAATTTATTCCTATAAAAAATTTAGATATTTGCTAATTACACCTAGATTACAATATTTATTTATGTCTTAGAACACAACAATAATGAAGTCATAGAACAAAATTAATATTCCAAATATTAAAACCTTAAATCACCCATAGGATGGTGATTCAAGGAACTTTTTTGACCAAGTTCATCTGTTTTTTTCTTTAGAATCCCAAAACATGTGATACGGTCTTTCTACTAATGATTTTTGACAATTTGGTTCTTATGGTAGTCAATATTCATGTTGTCCAGTCTTTATAACTCCATAAAATTTACCTCCTTGGATGTTATTGAAGGAATCATAATATTTTGACCTTATTAATTCAATGAAACCCAAAAAAGAATATTTATGTTTATTAGAAACTATTGATTGATGACTTAAGTTCATTATATAGTAATGGTGTCAGTACATTTGATGTTTCTATGAAACAAAATTTATTGCTGAATGATGCATTGATATGGACAATTAGTGACTTCCTATCATATAAAATGTTATCTGGATGGAGTACACATGGTCGCAAATCATGTTCATACTTTATGGGAGATAATAAAGTGTTTATAATCTTTAATGAAAAAACCTTTTCTTTCGACTATCATCACTGATTACTTCCAACTGATCATACTTTTCAGTGGAATAGATATCACTTCAAAAAAGGTACAATTGAAAGAGATGAACCTCCAACAATGATCTTAGGTACAAAATTAAAATCAATTGTCACTTCATTACCTCCCATCACATTTATACCAAAAATAAACCAACATAAAATTGATGGCTTTGGGAAAGAGCATAATTGGATAAAACAAATCATTTTTTGGGATCTTCCATATTGGTCTAATTTGTTTGTTCATCACATGTTAGATGTATTGAATATTGAGAAGAACTATTTGAAAAATTTATTTCATGAAATTTTGGATACACCAGGTAAGACCAATGATAATGTAAAGGCACGATTAGATCTTGGCCAAATTTTCAGGTGATTAGAACTTGAACTTTTTGAAAATATCATATCACAGATGTTAATGAAGAAAAAAGCAGCTTATAAACTCTCTAAAGAGAATTGATTGTTATTTTGTGAGTGGATTACAGATTTGAGACTTCAGATAGTTATGCTTCTAATTTAGGAAGATGTGTTAGAAATAGTCATATTACTAGATTAAAAAGTCATGATTGTCATGTAATAAAGGAACGACATCTGCCGATTGGATTAAAGGTTTAATAAATTCTATGATTTGGGATGATCTAATAGAAATATCATTTTTCTGAGATATTTGTGCGGTGAAAAGTGACTATGATGCATTATGAAGACTTTAAGAAGATGTTGTTTTATTTTTATGTAAACTGGAAAAAATATTCCTACCCGATTTTTTTGACTCAATGGAAAATAAAATATTATATTTTCCATAAGAATAAAAACATAAAGGTATGGTACAGTTCCGATGGATGTACCCATTCGAGATATGCATGAAGAAATTGAATAAAAAAGTATGTGAAAAAGCATCAGTTGAAGGATCAATTTCAAAAGATTATTTGCAAAATAAAATTTTATTTTTCTACTCTCATTACTTCCAATATGAATATCCTGCAAAGAAAAACTATATGGGCCATAATGAGAGAAATGTTGATGATGAAATGGGAAATAAATTATCAGTTCTCAACCATCACAAACTTGGATTCAGTGGAGTTCATAAATGATGGATTTCAGATGATGAATATAAAAAAGATGAAATATATGTTCTTCTCAACTGTTTAGAAATTACACCATTTGTACAGTGAGTTATCCTATCACTTATTCTATAAATTTTGTTATAATAAATTAAACATATTTTTTAGTAGGTCATATTATAATCATATCTAGAAAAAACTTAATCAAATTATATTAGCTTCTCTTAAAGAACGTTAGGGAAAAACATTGTATACTGGTTTAAAAAACTTGTAACATAAATTATTTTTTCTTTAACATATAAAATCAATTTATTATCAATTATATTCATAATTTTTTTTTCAAATTTTCATGTATCTCAACATGCCGATAAAATTGATAATTGATTTCACGTATTGAGTAATCCACAATAAAAAATGGATAAATATTATAATGAATATGTGGTGAATAATTTTAAATTTCCTACACATGAATATGTGGAATAAAAAAATTTAATAGTGGTGTTTTCATGAGAGGATCTCATTATAGAGAAACTGAAGTTGAATTTTACTATAAGGTCGAAGAAATTATTAAACTATGTAATATAGGAAAAAATTACATAATGATTTTTAAATATCAGTGGTTGGATACTTAGAGAGGCTTACATGTTCATCTGACCCATGTAATCATTGATATTACGTATAAAATTCTTCTTGTAGTAAATGTAACATTTTTATTGGGTAATCAGACCGGTCAAATTTATTACTCAAAATATTGTGCTACTTCAAGAGATTTGAGAGATTGGTGGAGCATAATAAAAATTAAATCTTAGGAAAATTAGTTTACTCAAAGTGAATGTGGTTCTGTTGAGGTTGAAGGAATTGAAATTTTTCAATAGAATACTCCAAATATATCTTTTTTATAAAGAGAAATGAATATTGGTGATGAAACCGCACAATCAAGGGTCAATGGTGACAATTATATTAATGATGTTTCAAATGAATTTGAAATGACAAGAGATGATGAAACTAAAAATCATATAGAAATTGATGATGTTGAAGAGGAATATAAAGACATTGACATCATCATATACGAATATGAGGTTGAAGATGAAAGTTGACATAGTTAAATGATGGTTATAATCATATATAATATATATCCATATATAATAGTTGTTTTTAAACTATTTTCTAACAACAACCGTTTCATGTTTCATAAGGAAGAGGATCTGTATCGTCTGTTGCAGAAAGATGATATGCCTTTAGATGAGTAGTATGTTGGGTAATCTAACCCTGGGAATACAGGCGGTTCAAGGGGGACTTGGAGGGGGAGTTATCTTATGCGATTGATGATTCTTGACCCTATACACGAGTGATGTCCATGTATTGGCTTCGATCCATGCGCGAAGAGGTATGTTTAACTATGTATTTTAGTCTGTTTACAATAAATTATTTATATACCAATTGTTTGTTTTTTTGATATTTTTTTCAAATCATTATGGATATAGCTACTGTACAGAGG
This sequence comes from Viscum album, assembly GCA_963277665.1. Lineage (NCBI taxonomy): Eukaryota > Viridiplantae > Streptophyta > Magnoliopsida > Santalales > Viscaceae > Viscum > Viscum album. The sequence continues at coordinate 534,655,002 of OY728146.1, forward strand.
AGAACTATATTTCTCAATTATTATTCTGAATCATGTGTCTCATGGGATCAGATTCTTATTGATATGAAGCACCGTATGTTCAATCAATGGATAGTACATAAATCAATAATATTTATTTTGAAATTAATTTAATTAATAACTTGATAATATAAATTATTTTTATGGTTTATGGTATCCCATCGATGAGAACATGTGTGATTCTATCAAGAAGTCATGTCATGGGACTATGCACCCATGTTGCAGTTAGTTTTTGCACAATTTGAGAAGGAAATCAATGGAGAAAGCAGGAGTTATAGAGTTTTATGAGTCTTCTCGCACCCACCAACCTCATTACATTTCACCTCAGGTTTGGGATGGATTATGTTCATACTGGTTGGGTGGTCGATTCAAAGGGGATAATTGGTAGGTCAACAAAACTGAGGGAGCCAGGATGTGACACATCGAGCTGGTAGTTATACATTCCGTATGCATAGGAAGCCTATGGTAATTACTTTTTTAAATATTTTATATAAGTTTAAATGTAAATAGTTTATTTGTTATTAGTATAGGCAGCCGAACAACCCAATATTTCATAGATTTACGTTTATAGGAGGATGTATAGTGATCTGACAATTGGAGAGATTAGTTTTTCTCGCCAATGTTATATTGTGGTTATTATATTTTCCTTTTGAGTTTAAAATTTTACCATAAATAATATTTTAACTATTTTAATTTTAGATTACAATTGGAGGTGTCATATGAGGCTGTGATATCTTAGACACAGATTCAAAGTTAGGTTTAGATCAATAGTTAGACTAGTGCCCAGTGATTTGATGAGGCAACATGGATGCAGGCGACCCAGTATGCCTTTGAGAAATAAAGAGTTGTTGGTATCGACTCTCAATTGATGCTTGTGGATTATTATGGCACCGCTACGATGTCACCATCTAGATCTTGAGGATCTCATGGAGAGTCATCATCATCTACTACATAATATCAGGAGTAGCTATGAGATCAGAATGAGCTTATAGAGAGTATACATAGAGAGCAGGAGAAGATGCGCCAATGGCAGTAGCAGAAGGAAGAGCTCCTACAACAGCATCAACAATAAGAGATACTATAGGAGATGCATCAATGTCAGCAATAGTAGGAGTACAAGAAGTTAGAGTACATGCGACATCTAACTCATGGTTTAGAGATTAAGTTTCCTTCACCATCTCTTCTAGCTTCTTCAGATGACACCCCTCAGCAATCTATTTATTTTTTATGATAAAACAATTTGATGAAAATTTTGTTTGTAATATTAGATATCTATATTTATATATAGTGCATTTATATATTGTTGTGAATATTATATTATATTTAATTAATTAATTTTTTTTATGATTTATTACTTAATTGGTTTTTTTATTAATTATTATTTTGGATTATTTTATTTTGATTATTTTTCACTAATATTGAGGTTTTCATTATTTTATAATTTTTTATTATATTTTAAATATTGATATTATTATTTCATTAATAATAATAATAATAATATATTATCAATATTATTATTATTACTATTATTATTATATGAATTTTATTTTATTATTTATACTTTATTTTATTTTAATAATATTAATATAAATATTTCATTAGTAATAACAATAATAATAATGATATTATTTTTTCATTTTTATGATGTTTTTGCGACGAGGCCTATCGTAAATAGTATTTGTTACGACCCGCCGTAATTTTATTTTTCAAAAACTGGGAAAAGTTTTTTTGTGATGGGATGTCATGATATGATATTTAAAAACCATGAGAACCTATTTATGATTGATGTGAATCCCATCGCAAATAGTTACTTTTTGTAATGAACCATCACAAAAAACATTTTTTGAGACACCCTTTCCTGTAATGAGGCATTTGTGTCGGGATCTCGTTGCCAATGATTTGTCACAAATGTCCCATTTTCCAATAGTGGAATAACTAAAATAGTATACTTTAAACTTCCATAATAATTTCTTGTATTATATTTTTTTATAGTACATTGAATTCATTTTTATAAATCAATTTTGTAGAAATAAATATTTAATAATAATTATTATATGAATTTATAAAATATATTTTTATAATAAAATATTATAAATAAATTTTATCTTATTGTTTCATTGTTTATCATTTCAGAATAATATTATTTTAAATTTGTTCTGATAATTACACATCTATAATATTTCTATTGGATACATGCATACCCAATATCTATATATATAATAACCATATTTATAATGGCTATATTTAATTCCTACAGCACTAAAATCATTCATCCAATTTATATTTCTCTATAGCCGATGGTGAGATCCTGCAATCAGAACAATACAAAAAAATGGCCACTATAGAAGTTGTAATTTTTGACTTTAGAAGGGGTTATAACCCCTTCTAAAGACATTAGCGGCGGTTATGGGGAACCGTCGCTAATGTTCCCGCCTACTGTTAGTAGAGGCGGTTTTAACGAAGCACTGGTAAATGCATGTAGAATTTAGCGGCAGTTACATTAGTGGGGGTTTAAACCCCCTCTAATGTTGTTCAAAATTTACTAGAAATAATTTTCATTAGAGGTGGTTATAACCCAAATCACCACTAATAGAGGGAATAAGGGCGGTTCAAACTGCCCCTAAATTTTTATTACATTAGGTGCGGTTGTGTAAAACTGCCCCTAATGTTTTTGAAAAATTTCCAATCCCCTGCCTGTGCGGTGCATCCCTCAGTCTCTGCCCTCCTGTGTGTCTCAGTCTCTTGTGTGTCCTCTCCACCATGTTGTCTGTCCCCATGTCATCCTCTTGTGTTTGTGTCTCCTCCCCGATCTCTTGTATGTCTTCTTAGTCCCCCCCAATGTCTATCCCCGGATCCCCCTGTTTCCCATATATGTCCCCTGGTCTGTCGCCCCGTGTCTGTTGTCCCTCCTGTGTCTGTCCCCCATTCCCCAAGTCTGTCTCCGGTTTCAGTATTTCCTTTACCCCCTGGTCCCCCAGTCCTGGTCCTCCTGTCTCTGTCCCAGTCCAGCCCCGCCCAAGGTCTCCTCTGTGAGTTGTCCCGGTCCAGCCCTCGGTCTCCACTCTATTCGCAAATTGAGAGTGGCTTCTAAAATATATACCACAGAAGAAATCGAACCACACTTCTCCTAGCAAAACCTCCTATGCCTAAACTGCTTCACCAAGAATATTTTTGTTTAAATAGAACATATATTATTCTATTTATATATATTGATAAGTTTGTTAAAATAAATTTCTTAATATATTTAAATACATTTAACATTTTTATTAAAATTTGAATACATATTAATAAACATATATATATTAACAAATTTACAGATAATTTATATATTATTGAATTTATATATATTAATAAGTTTATTAAAATAAACAATATTAAAACAATATATTTAAATACATATAATAAATTTATTAAAATAATTATATATTTTAATAAATATATATATATTAACAAATTTACACATATAATTTATATATTATGGTATTTATATATATTAATAAGTTTTTTTAAAATAAACATTATTGGCCTAAAAAATTAACTAAATAACATGTATCTCTATTTATATAAATATAAACATATATGTATATATATATTTTCTACACACCTCTATAAATTATATATGTACATATATTTAAAAAAACTATGTATGTATGTATTTATAAATACATTTATATCAAACACACAGAAACAAAAATGTGTATTTATATATTTATTTTTAATTGTTTATATTTATTTAAATATGCGTATATATGTACATATATATATATATATTACCCAAATATATTTTTCAAATATATATATACATATTATATTTATACGTACACAATTAATATATATATATATATATTACATATTTATATGAATATAATATATTATACATTTTATAAATACATTCATATATGTATACAATATATACTTTATATATATTATGTTTTTTTAAGAAAACAGTAGGGGTTCACAACCCCTCTGATCTCTTAAATTAGAGGGGGTTGTGAACCCACTCTAATGTAAGACATTAGTAGGGGTTCAAGAGGGGTTTTTGAACCCCCACTAATGTCTTACATTAGAGGGGGTTTTGAACCCCTACTAATGTATTACATTAGAGGGGGTTGTGAACCCCCACTATTTTCTAAAAAAAACAAATTACGTATAACACACACACACACACACATAACACTTCTAAAATCCAACTGAATATATATATATATATGTATGTATGTATGTATATATATAGTGCCTATAAATGAATATACAGTGTCTGTCACTAAATATATAGCACCAAAAATTATTAATGTAGTGATATTTTTAACATAACCGTCTCTAAATACAACTACATATTAGAAAAATTCTAAAATTTTTAGAGGGGGTTGTGAACCCCCTCTAAATTCGATGATTAGAAGGGGTTGTGCAGAACCACCTCTAATGTTACATTAAATGAATTTAGAGGGGGTTGTGTAGAACCCCCACTAAATAACCCCCTGTAATGTACTGTTTTTTTGTAGTGGAAGATCTAGGGTTTCCATGCCACCTCCCTCTTCACTCCCTTCATGCTCTTTTTCCTTCTCCATTTTGGTGCTCAACACTATTTAGATCGAAAATTTTCCTCTCGCCAATCCATCTCCAACTTCCAACTCTCAAAAATTCATGAAGCCTTCATGCCCACGTAGTGTTTTTTTAAGGATGCCTTGGCTAAGTGTAGTGTCCACCATCATGTGTAGTTTGACAATCTGTTTCCTCCAAGGGTTTTTTAGAGATTTTCCATAAGGACCATAGTTTTATCTTTCCAAATCTCTGTTAGCGTAGCTTATATTGCAGTTTATCCTCCCTCAAATACATATCACCTATGTGACTAGAATTTTGGATTTAAATTATTTCAAAAATATGCTTTCCTTTAATTTAGTTTGGGTTGTTTTTTGTTGTTTTTATTCATACATATTCAGGTTTGTGGAAATTTTAGGTGTGGTGGGTCTTCTCACCTTGGTGGTCTTTTAGTTCTATGTTTTATAGCTCTATAAAAAAAATCCTTCATCAATGATCAATCTCTTATAACAGTTACCTTATGGGTATGCTTTCATTTTTCCCTTTTTGCGGTCTAATAATCATTACTCGAGCGGGTCCAACTTTTATTTTTTTTCTTCTCATTTTCAATTTCACGACAAAAGATCAAGCCTTTAAAAGTATTCAAAAGGGGTTTTAACTGAGTAAAAAAGCACTATTGTCAAATGAAACATTAAGAGGGGGGCCTTTTTATCAATTATTTCATTAGAGAAGATAGGGGGGGCTTTATCAATACAAGAAATAATATTGATAAAGGCCCTACAGCTGCAATATACTATTTTAATTATAAAAAACTATAGTAGCGACCTATATATAGAAAATGAAAAATTTAATTTAAATAAAAATACATTACAAATACATAAAAAAAACTATATTATATCCATTTCAAACAAATTTTTGTACAATTACATTATCAAGAACTATTACAAAATTCAAAAACATCAATTTATCATTGTCTTTCGCACCCAATCCCCTTTAAAAACATGACAATGGTATCAGTTGTCAAAAAAACCACCCCAAAATGAATAAAATAATACACTTTTATAAGATAAAACATCATAGGTTAGTAATAATTTAAATAAATAAATTAAACATAATATGAAACAATACTTGAATAAAATGTTAATTTTAAATAAAAGAACATAGTTTGAGTCATATTTGTCATACCATATGTTGGATTGAGGTGGTGATGATTCTTATAAGAAAAACATTAATTATAGATTGTTGTTCTAAAGTATTTAAATAATGAAAATATGTTTTCTTGGTTTTTAGTATGTCACTTTTCTTTTTTTACAAAAATGTAATTTTAAACTAAAAATATGCAATTTGACTCAAACTGGTCACATTGTTTGTTGGTTTATGTGAAATTGATTCTTAAATGTCAAAAATGACTTAGGAATCATTTTTCTAAATCATCAACACAATATAAGTGTGTTTTATTAGTTTTCAATGAGTGACACACGTTTTGAACTAAAAATTCAATTTTATGGATAACATCATGTATCAGATTAAGGTTAATATGATTTAAACACTTTAAATATGACTTATGTATAATTTTATTGAAGCATAAAGATAATATAAATGGGTTTTTATGGATTTGAGTATGTCACATGTCTTTTTTACTAAAGTGTTAATTTTAAATAAAAAGGCACACTTTGAGTCATACCGGTCACAACATGCATAATATTGTGGTTAGGATGATTCCTACACATAAAAGAGGACTTATGAAACATTTTAATAAAGTATCAAAAAAATTCAAATGTGTTTTATCAGTTTTGAGTATGCCACTTGTGTTTTTACTAAAATGTTATTTTACACTGAAAATAAAACATTGAATCATACTAGTCACATCATGTGTCAATTTTATATGAGATTGACCACTATATTTAAAAAATGGATTATGAATCATGTTACAAAACTATATACAATTAGAGTGTTTTTTCTCAGTTTTCATTGGGTGAAATAAATTTATAACTAAAATTTTAATTTTAAATTGATAACTGACACTCTGAGTCATACTGAGAACAATGTGTATCAGATTGAGTAACAATGATTCCTAAACATCAAAAATGGATTTTGGATCATTGTCCTAACGTATAAAAACAATGTTAATGTTGTTGATAAGTTTTGAGTATGTCCCTTTTATTTTTTACTAAAATGTGAATCTTAAATAAAAGACACACATGGAGGCATACCAGTAACACCATGTGTAGGATTGAGGTGAGGTAGATTTCTATATGTAAAAAATAAATTTTAGATCATTATATTAAATTATCAAAAAAATATTTTTTTTCTCAGTTTTGAGTATGTCACTTGTATTTTTTACTAATGTACAATTTTAAACTGAAAACACGCACTTTGAGTCATATAAGACACATCACATGTTAGTTTGACATGAGAATAATTATTAAATGTAAAAAATTACTTATGAATAATTTTCATAAATTATCAAGATAATCATAATGTGTTTTATTAGTTTTCAATGAGAGATACACACTTTGAACTAAAATATCAATTTTAAAATGATAATGAAAAATTTGATTCATATCAAGAACACTGTATATTAGATTGAGTTGAGGATAATTCTGACATATTAAAAATGAATTATGGATCATTTTCTTAAAGTATAAGAATAATTTGTTTTTTTGTTCAATTTTGAGTATATCACTTGCGTTTTTTACTAAAATGTCATTTTAAACTAAAAACTTGCACTTTGAGTAATAATGGTCACATAATGTGTAGTTTTGATGTGAGAATAATTAATATATATAAAAAATGACTTATGAATAATTTTCATAAATTATAATCACAATCAGAGAATTTTTTTCTTAGTTTTCAAGGAGTGACACATGTTTTGAACTAAAATGTCAATTTTAAAATGATTACAGACACTTTAAGACATACGGTCACCTCAGGTGTTAGTTTTACATGATAATAATTCCTATATATAAAAAATGACTTATGAATAATTTTTATAAATTATAAACACAAGAAAATCATTTTTTCTTGGTTTTCAGTGAGAGAAGCTTTTTTTAAACTAAAATGTCAATTTTAAATTGATAACAGACACTTTGAGTGATACCGAAAAAATCATGAATTATATTGAGGTGAATATGGTTTCTATAAATAAAAAATTACTTATAGACATTTTTTATATAGTATCAAAACAATATGAATCCATTTTATTAGTTTTTAGTATGTCACTTTCCTTTTTTCTAAAATGTAAATTCTAAATAAAAAGACACACTTTGTGTCATACCGATAAACCTGTGCATCATATTGAGGTTAAGGTGATTAATACATGTTAAAAATTACTTATGGATAATTATCATAAATTGTAAAAACAATCCAAATGCATTCACTCAATTTTGAGAATGTCACTTGTGTTTCTTTACTAAAATGTCATTTTATACCGAAAACACACACTTTGAGTCATACCGATCACATAGAGTATCATATTGACATGAGACTAATCCATAAACATCAAAACTTACTTATGAATATTTTTAATAGATTATAAAGAAAATATGGTCATGTTTTCTTGATTTTCAGTGAGTGATACATGTTTTAAACAAAATGGTCAATTTTAAATCGATAATGGATACTTTTAGTCACACTGAGCATACTGTGTTTAATATTGAGGTGAAAATAATCCCTACATTTCAAAAATAACATATGAATACTTTTTATAAAGTATCAAAACAATATGAATGTGTTTTATTATTTTTGAGTATGTCACATTTCTTTTTTACAAAAAAATTTCAATTTTAAATAAACAGACACACATGTAGTTATATCAGTCACACCGTGCATCAAATTTAGGTGAAACTGATTCCTATAAATCAAAAAAAATTTATAAATGAATTATCTCAATTATCAAATAATAAAAATGAGTTTTCTCAGTTATGAGTATGTCACTTTTCTTTTTTACTAAAATGTAATTTTAAACTGGAATCATGCACTTTGATTCATACCAGTCACATCATGTGTCAATTTGATATAAGGATAATTACTTCATGTTATAAATGAATTATGAATATTTTTTTTCTAAATTATCTAGAAACTATGATCTTTTTTACGTGGTTTTTAGTGAGTTCCATGCATTTTGAACTAAAATTTCAATTTTAAACTGATAACCACCACTTTGAGTCATACCAGGAACATTGTGTATTAGATTATGGTGAGGTTGATACCTACACATAAAAAATTACTTATCGATCATTTTACAAAATTATAAAAACATTTTAAATGTTTTTTCTCAGTTTTGAGTATATCACATGTTCTTTTTACCAAAATTAATGTCATTTTTGAATAAAATAACGCACTTAGAGTTATTCTGATCCTACTGTGTGTTATATCGAGGTTAGGTTGATTCCAAAATGTCACAAATGACTTATGGATCATTGGTTTAATGTATTAAAATAATATGAATATAATTTATCATTTTTTGTATGTGTGTATTTTTTGAACTAAAATGTAAATTATAAACTAAAAACAAACAGTTTGAGTCATACCGAGCACACTAAATATCTTATTGAGGTATAGATGATTGAGTATGAGATGTATGTTTTATATTACACTATGTAAAAAAATCCATAAAATAGGGAACTTATTTCATTCGGATAGAAGAGGAACCCCTATACTTCCTAAAACACTTCACATTTTTGGAAGAATGGTGTTTCCTCTTCCATCCAAAGGGAACATGATCTCTCTTTTATAGAGTTTTGTAGATTGTTGAAAGAATAATACGTCTCCCCAAAATATATATGAAAAAACTAAATAATTATTAGTTAAAAATAATATGGAAATTAAATTAAAAATTGTAGATAAAATGATAAAAAAAACTATATTAGTAGCAGGAATTCAATTTTCAGGATGTATGCATACATTATTATTCAATTTCGAAATTGGAATTATATTAGTTTCAGCCTTAAATTCCAATTTGTAATGAGTATGAGAAGCTTAAAAAAATCCACCCCAATATAAGAAAATGAATTCATATGTCTAAGAAAACAATTACTATGTTATTAATACTATAAATAAATAAATTAAACATGAATATGAAACAATACATTAATAAAATAACAATTTTAAACTGAAACCACCCAATTTGAGTCATATCAATTACTCTATATATAGGATTGAGAAATGGTTGATTGGTAAATGTCACAAATGACCTATGGAAAATTTTCTTAAATTATCAAAAGGATATGAATGAATTTTCTTAGATTTGAGTATATCACTTTTCTTTTATACTAAAATGTTATTTTAAACCGAAAACACTCACATTTTATCTTACTGGTCACATAATTTGTTATTTTGAAGTGGGAATGATTTCTACATATTAAAATTTAAGTATAAATCATATTTATAAATTATCAATACAATTCAAATCCATTTGTTTATTTTTTTGTGGGTGACACATGTTTTGAAATAAAATGTCAATTTTAGACTAATAACGACCATTTTGAGTCATACCAGGAACACCATGAAATGTATTGATGTGGAGATAATTAATACAAGTTAAAAATGGATTATGGATCATTGTACTAAAGTATTTAAAAAATCATAAGGTTTTTTCTCAGTTTTGGGTAGTTTACTTATCCTTTTTACTAAAATCAATGACTATTTTAAATAAGAAGACACACTGGGAGTAATATTGGTCACACCGTGTGTCAGATTGAGATGATACAAAAGATTAATTAAAAGTAATATAATATTAAATTATACTATTCATTAGATATTAGAGACTATGTGCATATTTATATAGTAAATTAGATGATTTCTGGCTAAATTGAAGGGCTTCTATGAATAATGAAAGTCAGTACTACTTGTTGACCTCTTGGGAGGCACTATAAGTGGGTGAGACAACTTGTACACGTGTGATAATGTAATTATCATATAATTACTTAATATTAGTAATAGTATTGTTTGACTTGACCAAAGTGATTGTAATACTTGTAAATTTTTAATAAATTAAAATGAAATAGTATTCTAACAAGAATTTTAAATGTATTAGAAAGTGAAAATAAAATTGAATAATCAAGAGTGAAGAGTCCTTATGAGTGTATGAGAATAGTACATGAGTAAATCATACTTATTTATAAATTAATTTATTCATTATCTATGTGAAAATAAAAAAAAATTATAAGGTAAAAAATGATTAGAAAATTAACTAAAAAAATTAGATAAAATGATGATAAAATCAACTAAATAAGTATTAGGAAGTCACATATTCATGATACATGTGTAAATTTTGAAACTAAGTATGCTACCGATTCATTTCTAATCTAATATATTGTCACTTGTTAATAATAGGAATTTAGAAAGTCTTAGAAGTATTAGAAAAATATAAATACAAAAAGGATTAATAAATATTTTAAATGAAATTGTAATTATCATTGAAAATACCTCTTTGTAGATTCAAGTTTTTAAGGTATATAATATATATCATAAATGTGTAAACATAATAACAATAATATTTTCCATTGGTTTGTTTTAAAAAGTGAAAAAACAAATAAAAAGTAGGTAATATTTTTTAAATGTTTTGATAGTGAAATATTTTTATATATACCCTAATACTTATCCAATTGTTGAAAATGTTAGGCCCCTTGTGCTCATAGAATATCCTCAAACTATGATTTTGATAATATTTAAACATCACCTTATCATAATAGAATTATCATCAGAAAATAATATAAAATATATAACTTAATGGTAATTTCTAAAACATTTCATATAATATATTAAAAATTGACAAACATCATCACGTGTTATTGTTTATTGGGTATCTATGTAGTGAATAAAAAAATATTTAGAGTATCCAATTCGACTCTAATGAATAACCAATACTATCTAAAAAATGAATAAGTAATTAAAGAAATAGAAATATATTTGATATGATTAAATTTTGGAGTTTTATGCTTTCATCATTGGTAACAAGAAAAGTTAATCATTTATTAGTTTTCTTTCAAAAACTATGACATTTTTTATACTATTACATCAATTTGATTTGATTCCAATGTGATTTATTTTTTATAAGTGATTTGAGGACTAATGAGTCTATATTACTATTCACAATGGGTTCCCTTCAAATAGAATTGATATATACAACTACAAATGATATGAATTGTATTTATTCATAATTAACATCGTAGATAATAAATTGGAAAAAAATCAAGAAAAAAACATCATGTATAAATTAACAACCATGACTCCTAGGCATTTATAGTTGATGTTTTCATTTACATTATCAAGATCAATATAGTCTGTAATGGACTCTCCATACATTTTCTCTTCAAAATTAACTATGAAATTAATACCACTTTGTAACCATTTATCTACATGAACATTTAATTCTAGTAAATTTAAAAGTTGAATGGGTAGGGTAAATTTACATTGTGAATATGTTTTTTATTGGTTGGTTGACCCTTTAGATCATTTTTTATTCGACCTTCAATTTCACCCCTTCCCTTTCTCTACCTGTAATAACATTCACTGGTTTAACTTTGTTTTCATTAATTGAAAAAGGTTTTTCATGAAAGAAAATTGGAAATGAGAACTTCATTTTCAACTTGTTTTTACATGATCTAACGACCATTCTACAAAAGTTCCAATATCTTGATTGATAGTATGAATTTCCATATCATCAAGTGGTACACATAGCTCGGTAATCATCTCATGAGCTATTTAATCACCACTATCACATTAACTATTAAAAATTTTCTATTGTGTAGAATATATTCATAAATTTTGAACATGGTAGACCTTAGAACAAGGTGATGGGTGTGTATTAATTGATATAAATCAAAATAATTTTAAACATTTAGAATATTAGTATAGGAAAGTCATCATGTTCTACATGGATAATATTCCACAGAAATAATTATGAGAATATTTTTAACCTCATCTAAGGAAAATCATTGAGGGGAATTTATTTCTTTAAAACTGGTGGTGTGTGGGGGGGGGGGATCTTCACAAAGTGATTGTTCTTGTGTTTTATCTTCTCTTTGATTAGTTCCTCTAAAATTTTCTAGCAAATCTGAATGCCAAGTAATTTTTTATTCAAGATAATCTAATCATTATAAAAAAATTCCATTTTATTAACCTTATCCCCATGGTCATTTCTTTTAACAAAATATGTTCGAGGTGTCACCACAAAACCCACCAATCTGGCATGACCATACTGTTCTAGCCACTTTAGGGCCACTAATATCATCTATTCATTGGGTATGTCCAATGATGATTCTTATTTCTAATATGGATAAAATATGTAGGAAAATTAGAAATCGTTATTATGTAATGCTAATTGAAAAAAATGTTTTTATTATTCCATAATTACACATTATTCCCACACTTTTTGTGTGTTTTAATATTTTATTATCCCTTATTTATTTATACATACCTCCTTCCATGAGACTTAGCATGTGATGGAAGTGGATTTGAATTTGGATTCATCAATCAGAATATAAGTAGAGGAACATAATTATGTTTTTTTTCATGTCACATAAAATTATAATGGTATATTTAAAATACATACCATTTTTTTCTATTGAAGAATACCCCTTACTTTATTTATAGTAGAGATAAGTTGGTTTTGTTTCCTATTGCATATTTTTAACACTCAGTTTCTGTTTCATAAATTAATAATTCTTAATCAAAGTGATTAAGAAACATACTTTCAAACCATGTATTACCATTCACAATAAACCTAAAAAGATGTCACCTCATGATGAATAACAAATACATCCCATGCTTCTTGGATTATCATGTGTGAAAACATCTATTACAGGTGAATGATTATTTTCACTTAAATATCATTAAGATAAAACATCATAAGAATTGTGAAAAATCCTTTGTGAGAATTTACAGAAAGCATTAACGAATATTTAATTTAAGATTCATATAATATAAATGCACTCTATATGGGATAATGAAAGGGTCATCCTCAGTAGATTTTTCATCTAACCCTTTAGTGATTTGGGTCAATAATAGAATAAATGACCACTTTTAGTTTCTATGATCTGTAATATAAAATAATTTTTCTTCCTTTGATTCCATTATAAATAGTTTTTATTTGTACCCTTACTAAAATCTACATTCATGAATCCTAATTATTCTATTTTAATACCACTCCTTTTATCAACCCACTTACATTGAAAAATTGAAACTTGGAATTTTGGATAATCCAACTCCCATATTAGTTTGATAATGCCAAAGTACGACATATTCACATAAATTGGATTTATATACTTGGTTCCATACACATGCATCACTTTATACACAAGTTTAACTCCATTACTTTTCATGGTACTATATTCATCATGTTCATTTATATTAGACATATTACAAATTATTACATATACATTATAATATACTACATGCACACTTGGTCCTTTGGATTTCCATTAAAGTTTTTTTTTGAAATTGAATCCAGATTTTCTGCTGACTCCTTAAAAATATTGTATTGAAACTGTCCTATAAAATGTTTATTATGTGTATTTTATAACTAGATTTCATCCCTTGATGGATTAAAATGACTAATAATTTATGTATGGGTTTCAACATATGGAGAATCCTCTAAAATGTCATGAAAAACAAAAATTTGGACCTAATCCCAATATGTAATTGTGATTGTGACAACATCTATTCTATAAATTCCTTCACCCACAAGTTGCCCGGCATGATGAGATTTTTGGACACCAATGATTTTTACACTGGATATGTAGTTGGTATAAAATTCAATGACTTCCTCAATAATATATCTATCCAATTTTTTTTTTACTATTCTACTTTTATTTTTGATGTACCCTTTCAAAAATATTCATATACCATTAATTGTGGTAGATCAATATATAATATACAAGACCACATAGTCAAATAACTCATACCAAGTGAACCATAAAGTGAACCATAATATCAAATATTGCTGACAAGAATGACATTTCCAATTCACATAATATGATAGAAATTTACATTTGCATAGTTATAAATTTAATGGGGTCGATAAATTTGCTTCATATAAATTTTAAAAAGAAAAAAAATCATGGTTAATGTATGATAAAAATTCTTAGTAAAAATAAAACGTAATCCTAAAGGCATTATATCCTGTATCAAAATGTGAAAACCATGTGATTTCAGACCCTTTAACTTTAAATCAGTCATTGAAATAATATTATTTATATTTTATGAATGCCTATCTGGCACCTTTACATCATTATTGATGTTTTAAAACTCATATATCTCCTAGTTGGAATGATTGTAAGTAGCTTAAGGAAGAAAAAAATGTTTTCACCCTTCATTGGAACCAACTCTCCCCATATTCCCACTTCAATCATGTAAAAGCTAGCCTTAATTACATCCTTTTTTTACTAGGTGCATTTAGTAACATACAAATGACACTATCACATACATTTTTTTAAGATGCATAATATCAAGAAAATTCCACATGTAAAAAAAATTATAGTATGTTAATTTTAAAAAACCCAATATCTTTTTCCAACCAGTTTTCCTAAAGTTTTTTGAAATGGTTTACCCAAACTAGTGTCTATATATTTTACTTTCTCATTAATTTTATCACCTATTAGTGGATATGGTGTTGTACATTTTTCTAATCTCCCATATAATGATGTCATCTAATATTGGTACTTATGTCACTGTGGTAGAATTTTTTTATGTCGTTGAAACATATTCTTTGATGAATGTTTCAACCTAATTAACTATGTACATTTATTACAAATGGGACACCCATGAGTTCCTTTAGTGTTATATCCTGAAAAAATTTCCATAAGAAAGAAATTAATTTATCAACCTTTACAACATGGATCTCAATGTTAAATCTTAATTTCTGTATGTATAATACAACATGACACCTAATTCAAATAATAATTTCAAATATTTGATCAATGGAGGCAAATAAAAAACAATACCATTACATAGTTGTTTTTTTCCTGATATAAGTAGAGAAAACATAATGTATTTTTTGTTTCAACTATAACCACATGGTAATGTTATAATTTACCAACATAAATGACCATGTACTGTGAGTTTTTCTTTGAAAAGAGAAATATTTACTCTATCTTTAGATTGTGCAAGATGAAGGTACATTTTTTTTTTCAAATTCAAGACACTCAGGATTAATTCTACTCTACTGAGGGGAGTCTTCTAGGTAATGAAGTTTCTAATATTTGTTTCTGGTATCTGCGTTTCATGTCATTTTAATTACAATCTCTTCACTTCCATATAGACACCTAAACCTTGGAATCATTGTAAATTACAATACAAACTTCAGAAGACCGAATTCATACTTTTTTGTATCGAGAAGCACCAGACATTGGGAATTATTTACATGATTTGTGGTCTTTGCAAAATAGTATATAGTCATTTGGATAAGAATGTATTCTTTCAAAGATCATAACCGTTTAAAGTAATTTTTTTATATAATTCAATGCTCATCTAGGAAGATCATTATCTTCTTAAAGCATATAATTCAGGAGTGAAAATGGAGTCACTTCATTTTTTTCAATATTTTAAATTATATAGATTTATTATGGCTGAAAATGCCATATATTTAGCACAACTCACTTAAAATTCCATCTTTTCACCAGTCATTAACATCTCAAATAATTTTTGGAAAATAATGAAGTTCATATTCAACTTTAATTTTAATTTCCTCAATGTGATCTTAATCATCATTCATACCTCTAATAACATCCTTTATATAACCTTTTTCATTTTCCACACTTGTAATCATATTATATGATCCATAAAATATAGTGTTATCCAAGTTGCTATATACAACCAATTTTCCCCCTTGTTTAGTCCAACATTTATAAATTAGATCTATGACATGATAGATCAAGTGTTCTTACAACTCCTATGGACTAATTAGTCTTAAATAAAAATTTAGAAAACATAGAAAAAATATTTGAGAAGGGTCAAATGCATGACCTTTTAAAATATGATGAACTCTTTCACACCATCTTCATACTCTTTTGTCATACGATTGAAATCCATACAAATTTATTTATATCCATAATATTTGATTCATTAATATTAATGTTTAAAAAAAATACACAAAAGGTGCATTTAAAATAAGTGGAACTCAACAGTTGAATGTTTCAAATAATTTCTGTATTCGTTGAAGGTAATGGGTAATTGAATTTTATAAAATAATTACTCCACTGGTGGTAGGTTTTTCCATTTGAATTCATCCATAATGATCACTATTATCTCATATGGAATAAATATTTCTCAGAGAAGTTCAATAAATATAAGAACATATATAGAAGAGATGGGGGGTGTGTCCCAAGAAACAAAATGAAATAATAACTATTTGGGAGATAAAGTTGATGAGGATGAAAATTAACTCCTTAAATCTAAATGTTCACAGTCTGGGGAGTTGGTGAATCACCAAACAACATTTCTTAGTTTTATTTCTAAAGTTAAAAAAAGTAGAAGTATCAGTATACACCCTATAAGTGGCTCCTTGACTAGTGTGATTATGAGAAGGATCAGTTGGATGATCTTACATGCACTCATGTTGAGAAAGCCATTGTAGTTTCAATATTCAAAGTAATCCTTCAATTACTTCATTAAAAGGAAAAGGATTTTGGTCTAAGGACTAAATTTCATTAATGATTAGCTTTTTATGAGGCCATGGTTATAGGAGTGGGGTCATGATGAATCTATTAAGGGTTAGATTCAGTTAGTGACATGCACTTACAATAGTTCTATTATCATTCTATATTATATAGAAGCAGAGAATCTATGTATTTAAGAGTTATTTTAAAGGTAATATGATAATATAAATATAGATACCACCCTTTTTCCTTACACATGTATGCATTTATAAATATAGATTACTCTAATCCCATTGCATTTATAAATGTGGACACGACTCAAATTTTTGACACATATTTTAAGGAGTGTTTGAAAAGGAAAAAGAAATTAGTATGTTGTTGGATCAAGACATTAAATAACAGAGGTTAATTTCTATATAGTAATTATAAAATAAAAAGTTTATCACTTAGTTATCACCCCTTATCAGTAATAAATTAACACTAACCTAGAATCATCAATAAGGTATAATACTCATAATGGTAAGCCTGTATTCTCTCTTATAACATTCTTCTTCAACTAATTTTTTTTTACAATATTCCTACAAATTCTAAAATGGTATTAGGATATTGAATCACTTTTGATCCTTAAATATTACTTAGTTTTTGTTGGATTGGATGGTTTTCATTGATGAAACCAAGGTGATACTTTGTTTCCCTTTTCTAGTTTCATACTTCATATAAAAAAACCATTTCCTAATTTTATGTTAGTTCTTGGTTAGTTATTAGCTTAAAGTGGTGGTTTAATTCTCTTCATTTGAATCCAAAGTTCTTCTTTGTAATCCTTTTTGTAGGTATAAACCTCTTCCCTCTCATATTCCTTTAATTATGGGCTAAAACCCTTATAGAGTTGAGTGGATTTAAGTTAAAATGACTATTTTTTTTTGGAATGACTTATTAATTTATCTCTTATGGAATTTAAGTGTAATTAAGAAGCTGTTACGTCTTTATGATTGGTTATAAGAACACCATTGGTATTTTCATGATTCTTTTTCAATGATGGTAACATTATACATGTTCACACCTTGTAATTCCTTATTAGTACTATTTTTTAGTTAAAATGTTCCCCTAAGAATATTTTGGTTATGTTCTCAAAAGTGTTATGAATACATATCCAGATATTACATGTTTTGGTTCTTAATTTTTCTTCCTATATTATACTTAATGTTTGGTATGTACAAAATAAGGTTTATATATTTTCTTAATGTAAGATACATAAATCATTTTTCTAAATAGTTTACTCAAATTTATTTACCTCCTAGATTATGAAACAAAATTTTATTAATCATTGAAAAACAAATTGAAATGAATGAGTTAAAGGTAAATTTAGTTAAAAAATGATCAAGAATTGTACCTTTCAAAGGAAAATTTTTAAGAAAATAAATCCATCAATAATCATCAAAACATAAAATGAAACAAATCAAACTAAAAATTGATGAAAGATTCATATAAATCTACACATGAATATGTCTCACAATTTCAAACCCATATGAGAAATGTTATATGTTTTTATAATAGAGAAACAATTCCACCCAATTCCTCACATAGAGGTCAATGAAAAATTATAAATTTCAATAATTTTAAATAAAACCAAATTTAATGGTGAATAATATCAATAAGATAAACTAGTTTTAGTGTAGTTGGTTAGAGTTCAAAAATAGTGGAGGAGCCAAGAATCATAATGATCATTGTGTTGGGTTGATTTTGTTAGCTATGTTGGAATTGGAAAAAAATCATAAAAATTATGTACGTAAAGTGTAATTGAAGTAAGAGAAGCTCAAATGAGGTGCAATAGGTGAAATCGAAGTGAGAGGTCATCCAACTGAGGTTTGATCGATTATTTTTGTGTGATGATATATGTTTGGATAGGAATCAGATCATGTTTGTAGTTTTGATCATGATTAAATAGGATAAGAAATAATCAAATACATTAGATCTTGAGGGGATTTATTCATCGAGAAGCTCAAGGAAGAGTGGCGGTAAGGGTTCAGATCCACAAAAGCTTGAATAGATTGAGAGAGTAGGACTGTTAAGGGTTTTTTTAAAACAATGTGTATGCCTTTTATCTGCTCTAAATTAGTAAGAACTAATAAATCAGATCTATATTAGTTCTAAAAATGTATCTTTATCAATGCTAACAAAACACTAATAAAGACACAATTTTAATAATATAATAAATAAAATCACAAAATTTAAATTTTTATAATTATAAAAAAAATATTTAAAGAATTAGAATTATGCATTTATAAATATAATTATAAATAAATATATTTTTTATTTAATAATGTTTACTATAATTATTTAAATATATATTTACTTAATTGTAATTATAATTATAAATAAATATATTTAAAAATACGTGTATATAAACATAAATATATTTATATAATTATATATAATTATATAAATATATTTATATACTAAAATAAAAATATATATAATTATAAATTTAATAAATATATTTATTATTTAAATATATTTATTATAATTTTATAATTATTTAAATATATATTTAATTATTTATAATTAAAATTATAAATAAATTTATTTAAAAATTATTTATATATAATATTAATTATAGATATTTTTATATAGTTATATAAAATTATATAAAATTATATATTTATATAAATATAAATATATATATATATTAATATATAAATATATATAATTATAAATATAATAAATATATATTATAAATTTATAATTTTTTAAATATATGTGTATATATATATTTATAGTTATAATTATAAATAAATACATCTAAAAAGTATTTATATTATATTATATTAGGTGTTTGGGGGTAAAATTACATTAAACACATGCACACCAAACACATAGGCTGGAAAGGTAGGTCATTGCCCCCCCAAGGGATATCCCACCCATTAAACATTATTTATTCAATACATTGCCTGAAGGCCCAGTGTGCATGAAGCCTATTACATCTCCCCAAGGCCAAAAAGTTGTCTTGAAGACCTAATGTAGAATCATGCCTACATCATATTGCCTGCGCCATGCCTATGTCACTACCTGCTTACGTCATGCACGCGTCACCTCCTGCCAACTAAAATTCACTCCCACCCAAATTTGAACCCGAGTCTAATGTTGGATTACTGGAAGCCTTTACAACAAGGGAAATCCCTAAACTGATAAAAAGTATTTATATATAATTATAAATATATTAATATAATTATATATATAATTATATATATATTTATTAATATATAAATATATATAATTCTAAATGTAATATATATTTATTATAATTTTATAATTATATATATATATATTCATAATTATAATTATAAATAAATGTATTTATAATTATTTGTATATTATTATATATATATACACGAAACAAGTTTGAGTACAAGTTGGAAAGCCAACACATACCCATCAAAATTACTACAAAAAAAGTAAATGATAATGAAAAAAGAGGATGGAGATAGATAGGTTCTTCTACTCCATCAAGGAAAAATAACTACAGATAAAATAGACCTGGTTTATCCCCATAATCATACTCAGAGTTATCAGCATCATTAGTAGTTTCCCACTTGGACCGTGACTTCTTTTGATTGAAGATCACAGAGTATTTCTCCATGAGATTTTACTTATTTGGAGTGAGCTAAGTCTGGGAATCCTTAGTAAATGACCTGATAGATAAAGCCACACCCATGGGAATCCACCCAATCATCATGTCCACGCCCTGTCCATGAGCTTTGAGATGATAAAATCATCTCAAAGATTTAGGTTGTTTCAAAGTCCCTTTCAATTTCTCCAAAGGAGGATTCTTCTTATTAGTGACTTCAATACCTACAAAAGAAACATTAATAAAATTCAAATTTACTTTTATAAAATCATCCATACAAAGAATATCATTACACTAATACCGTGTCATCATATTTTGGGAGTCAAACACTTTAAAAGTGTTTGAGGTAGGCAATTTCTTGTCATCCAAACTCTGCTCAAAAAGAGATTTTTATTTCATGTAAGAGACTCTTTGAAATCCTTCATTATCAACAAGTTTCTTACCTTTAGATGACCTTATATCAGCAACTACCCCTTTAAAAATAGTAATTTCAAAATCCAAAATATTTTTATTGCTTCTATTTCTTGAAGACAGCCTTTTATCCTAAAAAAAAGTACATCAACCATAACTTGAGTTTCAGCTTCATTGGCATGTTTATTAATCAAGGAATTCCCATCAATTCATTCATTATAAAATGGTTTAGAATTCCTTTATTATAATATGATTCCTCTACTACAATCTCAGCCCAAGAATGATTGTGTAGGGGGAGGAGAAAGATCACTGGTAGTCAAAGGAATATCCTTCGATAGAATCCTCATATCCAAACTAATAGATCTTTCCAACTGTTGATCTTTAAGTTTTAGAGAGGCACCCAATTTGGTCCTCCCTACAAAATTATATTCATAAGTATTTATACCAGTGATCAAATAATGGTAAGTATCCTTTATAAGATGCATATTCTTATTACAGTGGTTTGAATCATGCCCACGAGTTGAGAAGAAGGAGCAAGAGATGTTCCTTCTACAGCTTGAGGGATCATGACCAATAATCCTACAATCTGAGCAGAATATCAACACTTTTTTTATAAAAAATGTTCCATTAAAACTCATCAATGTCAATTGAAATAAATGTTTTATCCACTGTGGTGGATCCAAGATCAACCTCAACCAAAAATCAAGCTTAGTGCCCAAACCGCACAAGCTCAGTTTTTTTGTCTAGTATAATTGGCACTCCAATCGCAAGCACAATGTCATGAAAGTTTTTTAGATTCCAATACATCCAATTAAAGAAAAATATTTTTACATAAATTAAAAAATATTAATTACATACCTCCATCAAATTAATGGTCTTATCCCATTTAGGAATGTAAGGACACCAGGTTTAAGAGAGATTGATCCAAGCCCCCATGCATGTCTCTTTAAATCATATGTGGGAATGAGGATGTGAAAAAATCCTCATCCTAGTGAAATAAAACTCTATTTGGAAAAACCCCAAATCATAGACAACCACACAAAAAGGTCATCCACCTTCATCAGTTTTGATCATTCGGGAAGAATTTATATAAAATAATCAAGTGATTACTTAAAACAAGACGCTCCGTAACTACATCTGCATCAGATTTAACATTTTTTATGATCCCCTTATGATGAATGTAACCAGACATAGACTCTTTATAGAGAGAGAAATTGTTTTCAAAAATAGATAAATTTGGCTTGGATCCCAAATAAACTTTATTTTCAATCAAAATAGGGGCACCAAACCTATGTGAATCAAACCATTTTTTACCAAGAAAATATGCGACTAATGTAGAGACCCACATCACCATCATCAAATAACTTAAAATAAGGATGACTAAACACCATGAACAGATCTATAAAATGCATGTCCCATCCTCAGCCTCAAATCTCTTATAACGATTTCTCGACCACCACCACCGGATCGACCTAGACACCTACTTGTGAGCAATGATCATTTTGAGAAACAACAAAAAGAATGCATATGCACCTCCCAAATCTTAAAGATGTTGCAACACCTCAGGAGTGATAATATATATATATATACCGGTATATATATATAATTACATATAAATAAATAAATATTTATTTATTAAAATATAAGTATGTATAATTATAAATAATATATATATATATATATATATATGACAATCCCTAAGATTCCTGAATAAATCCATGGTGGGCCCTCTACCCCTGTGTAGAACTGTCTTGAAATCTCAAGTGTGATAGCACTTGGGTCTATGGTTGTGTAAGTACACAATGGAACTTGGTAGAGGATGACGTTCCACCAATACCTTTTAACCCCCTGAGCCTAAAAACCTAGTGTTATTTTGAAGTATAACAAATATATTAATTTATGATGGTAGTCTGTTCTGCTTCATATGATCTCGTACATGAACACTAGGTTTCCTGATTGTCCCGCATTCTTCTTCAGTGGCTGCCCTCAATATTAGAAGGTTTGGTTCTCATGGATATTCATCATCATCTCTCATCGTACCCATGACTCCTTCATTTCTATCATTGACAACTGTGGTAGTGACAACATATGGCATTTCCGATCAGCCTCATAATGTAGTTGCATCCATGAAGCCTTCTTCATTGGATTCCAAACTCAATATGAGGAATTTTGATACACATAGATGCATGTCTACATTTTTATTTTATATTTACTCTATCTCAGATAAACCACTATTGAAGGCAGATGTGGTGCCAACATCAGATCAATTGGCTCACGGTATTGAGGCATCTTGTAACGCCCCGACCCCAGTTGCCTAGAGTCGGTGCATTATTACATAACATTGGCATGATCACAAGAAAGATCAAATCTCGAAAGACCGATTGGTTTAGTAGCCTTGGAAACACTAGATATATTCATAAGTTTTACATTACATCATAAAATGAAAAACTACTACAACAACATAATGATTCCACAGTCCACACTATAATCCCCTCATAATATCCCTGCAGGTCATTCATAACTTACATCTTCACATCCTGGAAAAAATAAAACATAGAAAAGGGGTGAGCTCAAATGCCCAGTAAGGATAACAATATAGCGGAAACTTTCATCAATAAGAATAAACATTTAAGGCAATGTATAACTAAAACAAAAGACTTTTAAACATGAACCTTCAACATGGTATGGCATAAATAAAATGAAATAATTCCATTTACTTATTCACATGGATATTCTACTAATCGAATAATCACATGAAAAAATCAATAACCACTTTCATAATGTTGGAATGCATAATGCCAGACTATCATAACCACATAGCCAAGGCCTCGTGCCAAGACTACAAATAAGATTTTGTCAAGGCCTTGTGCCAAGACACTAGTTTGTCTCATGAGACCTACCGATGCATCGAGGAGCTATAGCGAGCTCCACCCGTCACATATTAAGTCCAATGCATTCCCATATGAAAAGGTTTAAACATAACATAAACATTCGTATTAAACTAGCATACGAAATGTCAATACTTTCACCATAAACCATGAATGGTATATAAAAAAAATAGCACATCCACAGTCAAACATATCACAAAACCTTCAATACAATATAAAAGTTTTGTATCATATTATATCATCCTCAAATAAGCATAAAATCCATTAAAGGATGTTGACATAGATGAAATCAAAACTCTTTTTAAAGAAATATCTCTTTCTATTTTGAAATCATTTAAGAGACATATATTTATAAAATAAAACATTTTCTTTGAAAATATTCTTATAAGCTTGTAAGGGAAGCTTTGACGATTTTATAACGGCGGAAAATAACCGCACCCGCTGTATAAGTTAAAAAAAACATTCTTATCTTAATTCTGTCGAAAAGGTTAAAAAGCACCATGTTTGGAAAACGACGGAAAGATTCCTCTTATAAAAAGTCAAAAAAAGGTATAAATGACTTTAACCCATATTATTGTAAAAATGTTTTGAAATACATTTTGAAGAAACATGGATGTGGATGATAACGAGATCCCAGTAGATTATTACGTATAAACAACCTCGGATAATGAAGAGATTGTGAAATAACCCTTACCTTGTACTTTTCCTTGGTTGGGGTAGGTTAACCTCCTGTATAATGGTGAAATAGTTGTTATTAAATTATACAAGAATCATATATATTAATATGATATCATATATGATCTTTTAACATTGATTTGTCTTAGAATTATCGTCGTTTCGGGAGTTAACTTACTCATTTTCTTTTATATGTTTTGTTACATAAGCCATGGTTGTTGTATATTATTCATATCCAGAATGATATCCAGTCCTTAAACATTATTTTTAAATCATCAAATGATAATTATACTTGAATGGATACGATGGAGAATGAATCTCATCGCGTTCGTGGAGACGGTAGTCCCTACGTACGCACGAGCGACAATATCATTCTTTTGATATTAAAATAATATATAAATGGATGGTATATCATATATACAGAATCATTAACAAGTTATATTTATTATTTACATGAGTTACACATCATTATTATACCCATCCAAATAATATTATATTGAATAACAATTACACCACGACGTGGAGACGGTAAGCCGTACGTACGCACGTATGGTGACATGTTATTCAAAGGGTGGATAGAATACTGAATATGATTGTACCATATTTATAATAACATCACAGTATATGTGAGATACTGTAGTTATTATTTTATAATGGTAAGAACAAAGGAAGAAGAAGTGGAAGAAGAAATGAACTTGGAGAAGGGTGGTGAAATCATTACCTCTTCTTCAGGTTCTTCCTTTTGATTTGATCAAAAGGGCTCCTTAGGTTGGCTTTCTGATCAAACTAAGGCCTCTAGGTTGTAGTGAGGGATGTTGGGAGAGTATTTGGGCAGAGTTTGGCCGAACCAAAAGGCTTTGAAGGTGTGAAGAAATGAGAAGGAGGAGTGCCCTTTTATAAGAGGGGTGAGGGGCACCTTTGGAAAAGCTAGAAATATTAATTTATAATAAATTCATATTCGGTTTCTAATGGCTCCAAAGTTGATTATTCAAAGGTTAATGTTGGTATAGGTCGAAACCCACTCAACCAATAGAATTTATACAGGTTTGGGTACTTATATTAACCTTATCTTTAAGTATTAACTCT
Organism: Viscum album; assembly: GCA_963277665.1. Taxonomy (NCBI): domain Eukaryota; kingdom Viridiplantae; phylum Streptophyta; class Magnoliopsida; order Santalales; family Viscaceae; genus Viscum; species Viscum album. The sequence continues at coordinate 534,680,843 of OY728146.1, forward strand.
AAGTTAATTAGTTTCACTTTTACAATGTCTCTTTGTATTTTTATATAATATGGTTAATAAACTTACTATATACATCCAAGAGACCCCCAAGTGGTACATTAATTATGAACCTATCATGATATAAGTCTCTTGGACGAACCTTAGATTTTTAGGAATTTAATATCAATTAATAATATAATATTTGTTTTAAGAACTCTTTTATGTCAATTTTGACACTATTCAATAGTTGATTTTTGTGAAACTCATAACAGATTGATTACATCGAAAAAAGTCAATTAAATCAATAATAATATATAATATTATCCTAGAAAATTAGTTTAATTCATTAAAAGTTTCATATTATATTTATTTGGGTATTTATAATATCAATTATTTTAATGTTTCACTATTATAGTAATTACTGCATCATCATTGTGTCATATATAAAATAAATTATTTAATGTCTAAAAATTATAAATAAAATATCATTATGTAGGAAATCTTTTTAGCTTTCTAATTAATATTTATAATCGAAAATCCATCATATATAACCCTATGTAAAAATTGTTTTGCTAAAAGATATATGCTTGTGTCATTTTTGTATTCATTTTAACTTAATTAAAATAAAGTGTCATTATCACTTACAAGTGGATCCATGGGGTCCCAAAATAGACCCAAAGATTCCCATGGTCGACCATGTATCAACCAATAGGGTTAAGACACGTTTTAGGGTAATTTAGTATTATTATAATATTTTTTTAACCCTTATTTACCGGATTTACCCTTAACCATGGTAAATAAAATATTTACCGCAGTAATTATTCAAAATGTCTAAAAATAAAAGTTACCTATTTACACAATTTGAACATCCTGATTAAAAATATGGAATCCATTTTTCTAAATTCAAAACACAGAAGTGGCAGAAATTAATTTAAAATTAATTCCCGCTGTCAAAACAAAAAGCGTGTTTTTAAGAGATAATAACTATCAAAAGATTGACACTTGTTTATGTTCGGTTTAATTGTAAAATTTTGTCTAATGAACAACATTATATTAAATTGTAAAAATATATTCTAAATATACTTTAAAACCACTCAAATTCATAATTTATCACTATTAATTATTTTGATTAAAAAAGTTGTTTTTAATTAAAATTTAGTAATTTTCACTATTCATCAAAATATGAAAGTTATCCGAAAAGTACCAAAATTTCACCTTAGGCTAAATTAGATATTCCGAATCCAAAAATGAAGTCCATTTCAAAATATAAAATATATATTATTTCAAAATTTAGGTATTACTATTCATAACGGCCAGTTTGATTGGTTGTGGTGTGTGTTAAAACTCGAAGTTGCGTACAACACACGCTACTGTTTTATTCAAAGGAAAGCGTACCGTGGAAGCTTGGGAAGTTTCATTTTAAATTTTTTGATGTCTCCATTTAGTCAAAAAGTTTAAAATATTGTATTTAAAAAGGTTTCACTATCAAAAGTTGATAAAAGTGCAATACTGAAAATGAATCTGTTCTTGCGTTATGACTAAGAAACTCATAATATGGATTCTAAAATTATAAAGTTTAAAATTTAGTTAATACTATTCATGACCTCTTTTAATGGATTTTTTTTGGTAAGTCATGGTGCAATTGAACTCGGTGTTGCGTGTAGTGCAAGTTATTAAATTATTTTGAAGAAATAACACACTATGAAATCTTGGGGTGTTACATTCTCCCCTCCTTCAATAAATTGCGTCCTCGCAATTTGAAATTGTTCTTCGAAAATAAAAGGTTGAAAGTAGAAAATATATTTGTGGGAAAACCCACATCGGAAATTGGGTTACTAAAATTTAGTCTTAATATGAGGAAAAGAGAAATCAAAGGGTCACCACCAAATTATGATCTCGATTAGGAGAACATTGGTGGAAATTGGAGACATATAATCGGAGGAAAAACGTAAATATTTATAGGTAGTGATTGAGGTCATAAATCAAAAACAAGTATAAAATTGAGGTCCTTAAATTCATCAATCTACGAGGAATTGAAATACCATCGGTTCAACAAAACATAGGGTATTAGGATAACACATTTTTGACGTTTCAAAATATCCTAGTTGAAATCCCACATCGAAAAATGAATTAATTAGGCCTCTATTTAAAATAAAGAGTCGAAAGTATGAAGATTACCGAAAATAACACATACAAGGGTTCCATGTAGGAAAATAGGGATATGGAAGAAAAATCTAACCATCAATTATCTGATGGAGAGTGGTAGAGAACATGGCTATAAAAAGGCCAACAATCCCAAAGCCATAAATTAGTGATGATTTAAGGTACCATCTAGGAAAATTTTTTTGTTCAAATTTGCTTTTCTTAATATTGAGGAATTTATTTATGATATTGGATAATATCATAAGGAGATATACTTACTTTATAATTAGAGTTTTATCCATTAATAAATTTCTACCACAAACTCATCTTTCACTCTAAAAGATAATAGAATGTAAAAAAAAATTCTATTTACACTATTCGTATAGGGTTCCAAAATAAACGAATTTATAATTCATCTACATGATCTTTTAATAAAAACTACATTATTTAATCCAGGACATCTCATAGTCCAGTGGTAGGTGATACACCCTTGTCGCCCTTCGGTTGCGGGTTCAAGTCTCGCAGCCTTGCCGGACGCGACGGGTTGCCGCCCGACCTCCGGGTTGTCCTTTTATGGCAATCCAAAATAATCCAAACTAGAACTATCCAAAATACTTCTGTCCAAACTCACAGTCTAACATTTATAAGGAAGGTAAACATAATATAGATCCTTTTTACCCCGTAATAGTATATGAATACCTTCATCAGGTATTACCATATTTCTTATTGATTACATTCATGCTCCCTTATTCCATATAGAATGCTGGATATACTTCATCAATCCAAAAATGTTTTAAACCCCAACAATGATGGAATATACAAATAATTAACCAGTTCCAAGGTAGTCAAGAATATCCAATATATTTTTTCCAAAATAATCATGTATTATTCGAAAATCACTACCTCGGTATCAGAACTATATTATGGTTTATCATTCTCTCAACCATATATTTTCCAAAAATTTATCCTGCTATTGAGTCACTTTTCTTTGTTCCACACAATCTCAAGTCCTTAATGAAATAGTACTGCAGTACAATCCTTATATACTCCATAATTATTATAACAAGTACATTGTTGATACAACACTCAATTGACATAATCAACATAAGAACTCTAATCATTCCTCTTCATCTGTGGTAGTATCATAACTTGATTATTATCCAATAGCATCATTTGCGTCATAGTCTGATGACTGGGACATAGGTTCGCGTAGTGTCCAAACTCCTTGCAAATGAAGCATTGTACATTTGAAACCATTTTCTTAGCCTTGCAGTCACGTACTTTGTGCCCTTTTCCTCCACACTTATAACAAACTCCCATTCCTTTCAGGCAAGTTCCAGGGTGTTTCTTTCCACAGTTACCACATATGGGAAAATTCTTCTTTTCCCTCTTCCCTTTATCCATCTTTCTCTCTTCTATCCTTTTCTTCTCTTGCTTCCCTTCAAAGCCATAGGACTCAGTAATCTATTTACTTATCGTATCAATACATGATATTATTTCTTCATATGATGATAATACATGGGAGACTATTTCTCTTATAAATTCTAGCTTAAGACCATGAAAGATATGATCCTTCCTTCTCTTTGGATCATGTGCATTTCCGGAGTTCTCATTCCTTCTACTGGGCGCCATTTCTAAACAATGGCATAAACTAGATCAGTTTATGAATCAAAATACATAATCCCATACTTATAAAACACTTAACATAAATTGAACTATTTATGGATATAATCCATAATCATAAGAATGTTTTCTTTAAGGAATTATATACTCATAAACCCTTCAAAATGATTTGTAAAGAAAATGAGAGTTATCCTAAGCATATCCCCCGGGAGTGTCGTAACCAAGAGTGCATCAAGGCCCGTTGTCGTGCACCAGTTCCCGTTCGAGTCTAGCTCAAAGTGGTGTTTTCGGGTTTTACCCCTAGGTACATCTGTGCCAGAGCCGCCTCTACCTGCTCGTATCCAGACAGGGATGTATTGCTCGGAAAACTCACAAAATCTCTACAATACCAAAATTCTAAGAAGTTCTTCTATACTAATCCTCAAAGTTCATCATAGGTCTACGTGCTCTAATCAGAGTTTATCTAAATCTAGCTTCCAAGGTTTGTACTAAACATCCTCTGATACCAACTATAACGCCCCGACCCCAGTTGCCTAGAGTCGGTGCATTATTACATAACATTGGCATGATCACAAGAAAGATCAAATCTCGAAAGACCGATTGGTTTAGTAGCCTTGGAAACACTAGATATATTCATAAGTTTTACATTACATCATAAAATGAAAAACTACTACAACAACATAATGTTTCCACAGTCCACACTATAATCCCCTCATAATATCCCTGCAGGTCATTCATAACTTACATCTTCACTTCCTGGGAAAAATAAAACATAGAAAAGGGGTGAGCTCAAATGCCCAGTAAGGATAACAATATAGCGGAAACTTTCATCAATAAGAATAAACATTTAAGGCAATGTATAACTAAAACAAAAGCCTTTTAAACATGAACCTTCAACATGGTATGGCATAAATATAATGAAATAATGTCATTTACTTATTCACATGGATATTCTACTAATATAATAATCACATGAAAAAATCAATAACCACTTTCATAATGTTGGAATGCATAATGCCAGACTATCATAACCACATAGCCAAGGCCTCGTTCCAAGACTACAAATAAGATTTTGTCAAGGCCTTGTGCTAAGACACTAGTTTGTCTCATGAGACCTACCGATGCATCGAGGAGCTATAGCGGGCTCCACCCGTCACATATTAAGTCCAATACATTCCCATATGAAAAGGTTTAAACATAACATAAACATTCGTATTAAACTAGCATACGAAATGTCAATATTTTCACCATAAACCATGAATGGTATATAAAAAAAAATAGCACATCCACAGTCAAACATATCACAAAACCTTCAATACAATATAAATGTTTTGTATCATATTATATCATCCTCAAATAAGCATAAAATCCATTAAAGGATGTTGACATAGATGAAATCAAAACTCTTTTTAAAGAAATATCTCTTTCTATTTTGAAATCATTTAAGAGACATATATTTATAAAATAAAACATTTTCTTTGAAAATATTCTTATAAGCTTGTAAGGGAAGCTTTGACGATTTTATAACGGCGGAAAATAACCGCACCCGCCGTATAAGTTAAAAAAAACATTCTTATCTTAATTCTGTCGAAAAGGTTAAAAAGCACCTTGTTTGGAAAATGACGGAAAGATTCCTCTTATAAAAATTCAAAAAAAGGTATAAATGACTTTAACCCATATTCTTGTAATTTTTTTTTGAAATACATTTTGAAGAAACATGGATGTGGATGATAACGAGATCCCAGTAGATTATTACGTATAAACAACCTCGGATAATGAAGAGATTGTGAAATAACCCTTACCTTGTACTTTTCCTTGGTTGGGGTAGGTTAACCTCCTGTATAATGGTGAAATAGTTGTTATTAAATTATACAAGAATCATATATATTAATATGATATCATATATGATCTTTTAACATTGATTTGTCTTAGAATTATCGTCGTTTCGGGAGTTAACTTACTCATTTTCTTTTATATGTTTTGTTACATAAGCCATGGTTGTTGTATCTTATTCATATCCAGAATGATATCCAGTCCTTAAACATTATTTTTAAATCATCAAATGATAATTATACTTGAATGGATACGATGGAGAATGAATCTCATCGCGTTCGTGGAGACGGTAGTCCGTACGCACGCACGAGCGACAATATCATTCTTTTGATATTAAAATAATATATAAATGGATGGTATATCGTATATAAAGAATCATTAAAATGTTATATTTATTATTTACATGAGTTACACATCATTATTATACCCATCCAAATAATATTATATTGAATAACAATTACACCACGACGTGGAGACGGTAAGCCGTACGTACGCACGTATGGTGACATGTTATTCAAAGGGTGGATAGAATACTGAATATGATTGTACCATATTTATAATAACATAACAGTATATGTGAGATACTGGAGTTATTATTTTAGAATGGTAAGAACAAAGGAAGAAGAAGTGGAAGAAGAAATGAACTTAGAGAAGGGTGGTGAAATCATTACCTCTTCTTCGGGTTCTTCCTTTTGATTTTTTCAAAAGGGCTCCTTAGGTTGGCTTTCTGATCAAACTAAGGCATCTAGGTTGTAGTGATGGATGTTGGGAGAGTATTTGGGCAGAGTTTGGCCGAACCAAAAGGCTTTGAAGGTGTGAAGAAATGAGAAGGAGGAGTGCCCTTTTATAAGAGGGGTGAGGGGCACCTTTGGAAAAGCTAGAAATATTAATTTATAATAAATTTATATTCGGTTTCTAATGGCTCCAAAGTTTATTATTCAAAGGTTAAGGTTGGTATAGGTCTAAAACCACTCAACCAATATAATTTAGACAGGTTTGGGTACTTATATTAACCTTATCTTTAAGTATTAACTCTAAGTTAATTAGTTTCACTTTTACAATGTCTCTTTGTATTTTTATATAATATGGTTAATAAACATACTATATACATCCAAGAGACCCCCAAGTGGTACATTAATTATGAATATATCATGATATAAGTCTCTTGTCCGAACCTTAGATTTTTAGGAATTTAATATCAATTAATAATATAATATTTGTTTTAAGAACTCTTTTATGTCAATTTTGAAACTATTCAATAGTTGATTTTTGTGAAACTCATAACAGATTGATTACTTCGAAAAAAGTCAATTAAATCAATAATAATATATCATATTATCCTAGAAAATTAGTTTAATTCATTAAAAGTTTCATATTATATTTATTTGGGTATTTATAATATCAATTATTTTAATTTTTCACTATTATAGTAATTACTGCATCATCATTGTGTCATATATAAAATAAATTATTTAATGTCTAAAAATTATAAATAAAATATAATTATGTAGTAAGTATTTTTAGCTTTCTAATGAATATTTATAATCGAACATCCATCATATATAACCCTATGTAAAAATTGTTTTTCTAAAAGATATATGCTTGTGTCATTTTTGTATTCATTTTAACTTAATTAAAATAAAGTGTCATTATCACTTACAAGTGGATCCATGGGGTCCCCAAATAGACCCAAAGATTCCCATGGTCGACCATGTATCAACCAATAGGGTTAAGACACGTTTTAGGGTAATTTAGTATTATTATAATATTATTTTTTTAACCCTTATTTACCGGATTTACCCTTAACCATGGTAAATAAAATATTTACCGCAGTAATTATTCAAAATGTCTAAAAATAAAAGTTACCTATTTACACAATTTGAACATCCTGATTCCAAATATGGAATCCATTTTTCTAAATTCAAAACACAGAAGTGGCAGAAATTAATTTAAAATTAATTCCCGCTGTCAAAACAAAAAGCGTGTTTTTAAGAGATAATAACTATCAAAAGATTGACACTTGTTTATGTTCGGTTTAATTGTAAAATTTTGTCTAATGACCAAAATTATATTAAATTGTAAAAATATATTCTAAATATACTTTAAAACCACTCAAATTCATAATTTATCACTATTAATTATTTTGATTAAAAAAGTTGTTTTTAATTAAAATTTAGTAATTTTCACTATTCATCAAAATATGAAAGTTATCCGAAAAGTACCAAAATTTCACCTTAGGCTAAATTCGATATTCCGAATCCAAAAATGAAGTCCATTTCAAAATATAAAATATATATTATTTCAAAATTTAGGTATTACTATTCATAACGGCCAGTTTGATTGGTTGTGGTGTGTGTTAAAACTCGAAGTTGCGTACAACACACGCTACTGTTTTATTCAAAGGAAAGCGTACCGTGGAAGCGTGAGAAGTTTCATTTTAAATTTTTTGATGTCTCTATTTAGTCAAAAAGTTTAAAATATTGTATTTAAAAAGGTTTCACTATCAAAAGTTGATAAAAGTGCAATACTGAAAATGAATCTGTTCTTGCATTATGACTAAGAAACTCATAATATGGATTCTAAAATTATAAAGTTTAAAATTTAGTTAATACTATTCATGACCTCTTTTAATGGCTTTTTTTGGTAAGTCATGGTGCAATTGAACTCGGTGTTGTGTGTAGTGCAAGTTATTAAATTATTTTGAAGAAATAACACACTATGAAATCTTGGGGTGTTACACATCTTCCCTAGTTGATGTTGATGGGTAGGTTCATTCCCTTTTCAACAAGGGATCCACTGATTTCTAGTTTCATACATTAGGTAATTTGTACATATAAATGAGGATATTATCGTGGTCTTTGATCAGATGAAATTAGGTGAGTTCTCTATCATTGGTCGATTGATTTTTTCATGGGGCTCGAATCCGTGGAAAATTATGGATCTTGAAATAAACCTATCAAATATATGGGCTCTATTTGATCAGAAGTGTGTTTCATTGGGTCACAATTTTACTCACTTTAATTTCTCTTCATTGGAGAGAAATAATAAGGAATGGGGATTCAGTTCCATTTTCCTCAAGCCTGTAATGATTCACATATGTGAATGGGACAGATCTTTCAATACATTGGAGGTTGGTAATTATTATTTACATATTTGGATCAATGTTTCTGGTTTAAATTGGATCCTTTGGCATCCTAAAAAACATTATAAAATTGATCTTTCCATTGGGATTCCTTTCAAAATGGATTGTGAGACCGAATTGGCTAGATTTGATCATTCTACATGATTTTTGGTTAAAGTGGATCACTGTTCTTATTTGGTGGGAATAGTTCTTCTTTCAACTGATGATGAGGATATCAATATTAAAATTTATTATGAAAATGTTCCCCATTTTTTGGGTATACAAAACAATTGGTCATGAAGTCTCAAGTTGCAGAAGATCGAGTATATGCGTGTTCTGCCATAATCACGAGCATGTGGAAAATATGTGTTTGAAAATGAAGAATAAAAGAAACTACATAGATGATTTGGGATTGGATGGTGATATTGTGATGGAAGATAATAATCCAGTGATGTCTGATAAATAGAAGGTGAATATGGATAATTCTAAGAATTTTATGATGAATACTTCTAGTAGTTGTAGTGAAAGGGTAGCCTCTCACTCTAGAAAGTCAGGGTGTGACCCTCTCGATATTTCTACCAGACATGTTAATGCACAACCAGATTCCTATGACTTAAATAAAGGATCTATGAAGTTGGAAAGTATTACTGTGATAGGGAATGATCCAGTCTCTTCTTTTTTATAAGAGTTTATTTTTCTGTCTGAAGTTGATTTTTCTACCAGGTGGGTGGAGGAAGGGGTTACAAACTAGTTACGGTGCACTAGTAAAAAGAATCTGTGGTATGATATTGTCACTAGGATTGAGCTGAATGTCGGGGAGGGTAGTTTAGTGGGTGGTCAAGGTTATCAAAACTACAATGAGAATGATAAAGTGATTGATAAGATTACCCCACCTATCATGGATAATTTGGAGTTGATGGAGCATGATATTGGAGTGAAATCTGCAGCAAACTGTGATTCAAGAGTCATAAATTATTCGACGGAGATACCTCTAATTCTTTATGAGGGATATGATCCAGAAGTGGATTGGTAGTAAACCAAAACATGGAAACATGGAAGGTATCCAAAAAACCATAGACGAGGATGTAGAATAGATGATGCTTCACATGGGAATGTATGATCATCATCTTTCAAAGAGCTCACAATGGAGGAGATGAAGCTAAAGGAAAAGTACTATGTGATTTTCAATCAAAAGAATTCACAGTCAAAATAAAAGTATACTGATGATTCTTATGGTCATGATTTAGGGGATCTTGGTTTTACACATTTTTATTTTATTTTTGGGTGAGGCCTTTCCTTTTTTCCATATATGTTCTATTTTCCATGTTCTATCCATTATTTTTCAATACATTTTGGTAGGATAACATTCTCCCAGATCTTGAAACCCTTTTTATAATAAATATATTAATTATTTAAATATAATTATCATAATTTTACAATTATTTAAATATTTATTTATAAATTTATAAATAATTTTTTAAAACATTTTATATATTTAAGATTTAATATTCAATTAAGTACATACCATGCATATACACATGTACACATGTTATTAATATACATGTACATCCCACGTACACATGAACATATATATACATACATGTACATACATCTGTACACGTACACCATATTTATATACACATAAGTTAAACACACTCACATAGAACATAATACATACAGATATATGCACATAGACATTGATATAAATATATAAGTTCAAATATAACATATTAATAACAAATTATTTATATTTATATAATTGTTTGATTTATTAAAATATATATATCAATATATCATGTATATATAAATTATATGAATTATTTTTTAAATTAATATATATAAATAAACATTAATTTTTGAATATAAATATGATATATATATATATACACACACATCCAATGGGGTGGTTGTCAAGTGGTGATCAACACTGAACCTATGAGATAATTTGTCAGGGATTTCAGGGCTACATTATCAGGGACTATTTTTGTGGTGTTCATGTTGGCATGAGGCATGCATCCTACGGCACTGATTATGCAAGTTTGTATGGTCTATAATGTCGGTATGAGATCTTGAGTGTCTAGGGATCACATTGGAGAGATATAGATAAGGAAACTGATGGATATTAGGTGCGACAACGAGTTAGAAATGATGATGATCATTATGTGCACTAGTGATGAAATGATTAGATGATTCATCATTGGGGAAGTCGAGAAAACTTGGTGGTAAAGTGGCATTGGGAGGTGGCTGGTGTGGATATGGTGATAGGTTTAAATCAGTGGCAAAGTTGCATTGGGAGGAAACTAATACAGAGATGATGGAGGTAATGTGACATTTCTTCTATGAATGACAAGGTGATATGCTGGCTGTATTGGATGCCTCGGGCGTATTTCATCTTTTAATGGGTTCTCAATCCACTGGGCCTTTAGGCCATCAAATATAAAAATAAAATAAGTCTTGATGGATCGGATATCCCCTTACAGGGATTATGATTCACCTTTCCGGCCTATGTGTGAGGTTTGTGTTTTTGATTTAATTATAACCCCAAGAACCGAATATATATATATATATATATATATATTAATAACATTTTTTTATGTTTTTTTATAAGAACTAATAATAGTGATGAAAATGATTAACTTTAATCCGAATTAAAAAAGCACTGAAAAACTGTTTACTTTTATCAGGGATTTTACGTATTAATGATAAAGGATACCCTTTTATCAACACTTTTTATTTAGTATTGATAAAAACTAGTTCGGGATAAAACAAAATTTATGGTAGTGTTTTTTTCTGATCCATCATGCACAGCCCCATTCTGGTTTTGTTTGACAGGTTCTATAGTGATTTGGTTTGTATTGGTGGTTTCTATGTTGGTATACCTACTAAAGATTTTTACTTGTGGTTGGTCTATTCATAGTGGCATAGAAGCAAGTAGTGGGGCTATTTTTGGTGCCTTCAAGTGTCTCATTGACATCCTCTTTACTAAACCAATGAAATATCTTATTGGTGGTCTCTCTATTTTTTTCTATTTAGAGTTTGGTTTCTCTTTCCTAGAATGTGATGTTATTATCTACGTATGGTTGACCTTCATCTCCACCATCTATTATAATGAAATATATGATAGTTCTTATTAGTGGGTCCCATGATTGTTTTGTGAAGGAAGCGAGAGTTTATACTACATGGTTTTGCAAGGTACCATTATGGGAAACAAAAAATAGAGTCATGAGGTGTGACATGAATTAAAAATGACATGGTGAAGTTAAAAGAATCATCGGAATCATATGGCATAGAGATTGAGGCATTATTCACTAAAGTTCCTCCAACTCCCACTTATATGGCTTGTGTGGTTCCCCCTAAACCATTATATAGGGTATTGTTTAAATATACAACATATTAATTTGACATATTTACTTCTCTATCAAAACATTTATTATATTTTAAAGGAATTTCCTTCATTCCATAGTTACAATTGGGGTGATAATATTCGTGCCACACTATAATGATATAGATTATATGTTCACGATATTTTTATTTACTTTTGGAATTATTTTTATTTTAATATTCTTTTTATTCTTTCATATTACATTTTTATAATTTATTAATTATTTACATAAATTGTAATATTTTATCCCAATAAAATTTATATTGGTCTATTCTATTTTGGAGCTGTGTTGAAAACAATATATTCAAGAGAGTATCAATCTATGGTGAAAATATTTTAGTGTATCCACAACATAAAAAGGCTTAAGATATAATTTATATTGAGATATAAACATCGCAACTTTATGTAGGACATCAAAACTCATTTCCACATAGTATTATTATCCCAAATATTTGGTTTCTCCCCAATAATTTGAGCTAAATACCTCCATGCTTTTGTCTTAAGACACATATAATGGAAGTAATTACCATAGGGAGTTCATTGTTATCCTTGGACTGATAAATGATCATTGGTTGATCTAAGATATGAAATGAGACTTTCCAATCAAGGTAATTAATATGTAATCTATGTAGAGATAACCAATCCATTATCAAAATCACAAAAATTTGTCTTAAGTGATAATAATGAGTTAATAGAAATCACATTCCCCCAAACATTAATCAAAGAAGAGTTATAGAATTGGGGATTCAATCATTACTATACTAGGAGTTTTCATCAATAACTCATTATATTCATTTGGTTGTGATTTTATTATCTTATAAAACTTCCCAGATATGAATGAGTGAGTATAAACATAATCAAATAAGACATTTTTGGAAATATATTAGAAAATGAGGGTACCTTACACCACATTTTTTGTGATGTACTTCAGAAGTTTTTATTTCATAGGCTTTCTCATTTTTCATATACTTAGCAGGTTTTTGAAGTCAATTGTCATCATTTATACGTTCATTAGTGAATTGGTTTGAATAATACCCATAATAATTTCAATTGAAGCATTTAGGTGTTGGTTATTTTTAGTTTCGTCATTATATTCCTCTATTTTATTGACATGAAACTTTATCTCTCCTAAAAAATATCGACCATGATAGAAAATCCTTCCACAATTGAAATATTTTATCATTATTTTCACGAAATTTCTCATGTGACTCCTCCCATATTTTTATCATGGTGGTAAGGAAACATTATTTACTCTATGTGATCTATAATTTGAGTTTCCATAAAACTCTATTTTTTATATATTTTCAAGAAATACATATAAATAATTAGAGTCATTAGAATTAATTTCCAACTTAAGTGCACATAAAATAACTTCATCATATCTATCAATGAAAAATATAGATAATGGATTTTAAGATATTGTTTTTGGCCTCTATGGATATGAATGTTTTTTCTTTTTGGGTTAATGATGAAACTTGAACCACATATTCTATGACTGATGGAATTGGCTTCATAGTAACCAATGAATTCATTCTAATTTTTCTCCAACTCATAGAAATATCTCTCCTTTTTATTTTGAATAGACCATATAAAATATTTATTAAATAATTCCTCTATAAAATTGTATCATTTAATTGATTACTGTTCTTCCATTGGACTCATGTTCTTTATAAAAGTACACCATTTACCTAATTCACCTTCCAAATGATAAAAAACATCAATAAAATTTTAATTCCCTAAGATCTCTAGAACAAAACATATATTTCCTATTATATTTATCAATCACTTTCTAATTAGTGGATTGAACGAATCACTAAATCTCTATGGTAACTAATGCATGAATTACTACATAACATGTTTCTTTTTTATTTGTTATGTTTAGTATATCAACATTATTCTTATTATTCCTCATATCTTTAGATATGATATCAAATAAGGGTTTAAATCCTTCTCTCATTCTAGTTGGTTTCTCATTGAGACAATGAATTCATCTTCCATAAAACTCAGTTTAACTCAATTTTAATTGTTTTTAACCATTTAATAAAACAAAAATGTTTACTCAGAGTATATAGTAATAATAACAGGGGTAAAAAACATATGATAAAAAAAATCAATAGTTATATGTCCTAAATATTACACATTTATCTTAATAAATGGTATTTAAGGTTCATATTACATAATTTCTTAATCATAATAGGTTAAATAAGTTTTTATCCCTCCTAATATTTATAATTGTATACCCAAAAATAACTAAACCTTTCCCTAATATAAACCGAGGTAAACCTAACCCGTAGGCCATGATCCTATGAAAAAATAAAAATATTACACATATGATTTGATACCATATGATATATACTAATAATAACACATATATTTCACATAACAAAAATTTCATCTAAAAAATACAAACACAATCCTAGAACATAATGGTTCAATGTCTTCGAATATTATCTACATGAACTTATTATTATAATAAGTCTTAAAAATTTCCCTCAAATAATATTATAATGTGATACCCTTTTATAAAAATAATACATAATACTATTCTTCATAAAATAGGACTAGAAATATAAGAAATGTGTGATCTCAAAATAATAATAATTATAAAGATAAGAGATATAAATCAAAGGTAATAAGTGAGAATAGGTCAAACATGTGGGTTTGAGAGCATAATCAAGGTACATTATCATGAAATAAATAAATAAGAAATATTATAATTTATATATCTATCATGAATCATGTAACAAGGATTTCCTCATAACTTAAGGTATGAGTTTTATAAGTGTGTAAACTTGAGTCTATAATACAAATCCACAAACATGAGCAAGTAATAAATTTTCGATTAAAATGATAATGAAATGGGAATATAGGTCCATGAAAGGGGAGACATTGAATCCTAACACACATATCACTAAATAAGGAAATTGAAACCTGGGAAAAAACATGGTCCAAGGTGAATAACACTGGAATGTGGTATAATCATGAAAAAGGTAATTCATAACATTGTGAACATATCCATAAGTTCCATTATTAACATTGTGAACATTTCAATAAGTTTTAGGGTTATCTTTGTGAATATTTCAATAAGTATCACACTTAAATTGGTGAACATTTTAGTATTGTCCATGCTTACAATTGTAGACATTTAAATAAGGCTAATTTTTAACATTGTGATCATTTAAATAATTTCCACATTTTACATTTTGAACATTTTAGTAATGTTTACACTTACTGATTATGATCATTTCAATAAGGGTGCTTCTTAACATTGTTATATATTGAGACAAAAAGACTTACCCAATGCATTGGAGGGGTATAATAGACCCACCAATCATGTAATGAAAAATAATACATATGTGTTCCAAAATTACATCAAAACATTACTATTTATAGTATAATCACACTAAAATAATGACATTGTTTTTTGAAAAATAGTAATTTTTTTATCATAAGCCACCTAGAGAAAAATATTGGATGGTATAATAACCCATAAAAAACCAAAACATAGTTACATGATTTATAGTAAGGATTTACCTTCACTATATTCTCAGGAACCTTTTTGTTTATTCTTTTATATAATTAGGAAACCATTACATTACAATGTGGAGACTTTGACACCATGTACAACCTTTCCAAAATCTAGGTTCTTAAATTGACATTATTTTTTCATTCACATAACACATTATTTATTAAAAATGACTCTTTATAATTGAAATGATGTCCTTACTATAGTTCCTAATAATCTGAAAATACTGTAAAATAATTTAGATATGTGGGATAAGAAAATAATAGCCAATAATGGATATAAAAAGAAAGGAAATTCAATATCCCATTAAATATCTTCAAAATTTGATGCAATTTTTTTTTCCTTTATATAAAATAAATATTGAGCTTAAATAATCAATTATATACTAATGAAATCAACTATTTTCCCCAAATATTTTCATAAAAAACTAATAAAAAATTATAATGGAAAAAAATAACCTTAAAGGTTACTTAGATTTTTATATTCAGATGAAACTTATAGGATAATAACCTAACTAGTTAATTCTAATATCATTCATAAAGGAATAACCAAACCTATTATTCCCAACATCATATCTTATTATAATCCCATAAATTAGTAATTCCATTATATTTATAGGAGTAAATTATATATAGTTACTTCTGTCATCAGTACTCAAATCATTGTAAGGGTATATCATACCCAACCTTCATCTTAAATAATATTAAATAATAATAACCTAAATAAAATACATAAGGGACATCAATTTCATCATTACACTCATGAAGACATTATTTTGAACCCATAAACATAAGAACTTATAGTTACCCCTTAAAAATAAAATGAAATATCCTTTTCTTTGAAAACTATTTTAAAACAAAATTCACAAAATAATGGGAATTTAATTTACCTTAAAAAACCATGAAAAATTGAAATGTAAGATTCATAAAAAATAAATTACATGTTGGTTGGAAAGGGAAATCAAGCATTAAACTTTACAAAAAATATTATTTTCACAATTTGTAAATAGAGTCTAAAGTGACCAATGTAGAAAAGATTATTAAAAAATTTACAAACATAATAAAGGAAAATATAGATTAAACATAATAAATTGTAGATTTTTATATAAATACTATTATAAAAATAATAATAAATATGTATATATATATAAGAAAGATATGACCGCAAAACATTGAAAAATTTAAAATAAACTTTAAAAGAAAAAACTCACTACTCTCAGATCCCAAATAAATTCAAGAAAATTTATACACTCAATAAAAATAAAATCATATAAGTTATTTACTATTATAAAAACTTTTTTAATGTTCATTATATTGTTTTTATTTATATTAATTCATTTATCATCATGTTTCATTTATTTACATACTCAATATTTTCCACATCAAACATTTTGGGATAGTGCAGTTCATAATCTCCCAAACAACATTAGAATTTTCACAATGGTAAAAAATTATTGAAAAAAGGTTCCATAAAATCATGAGGTTACATGGAATTTATTCTATTTTTTTTTATAAAAATAATATTTAAATAGTTCATGATGTAGTTAATGTTATGTTAATTTTCCTTAATATGTTTCTTTTTAATGACTAAAAATATCCATATTTGTTTATATTTAATTATAATTTTATGATGGATATTTAACCATCCCAAAATAAAAACAACAAAAATAAATGAACATTACTGTTATATTCAATCCTAAAATTATTTTTGAAAAAATTACATGAGAGGCTTAAATTTATGAAAAAATCTCCGTCACCTTGGTCGTGTAAAACCACAATAATGAGCGACGTTTTTCAAAAATATTTACAGAAGAAAAATAGAATAGGTATTTTATTTTTTATAAATACATTATATTAGAATTAAATTATAATATTACATCCACTTTTAATGATTATATATGTTTTTGAAAAGAGTGAGGTGACAGTTGAAATGAAAAGAGATAATTTTGAAAAAACCCATATTTTGACATAGTAATGAATTATGAAAAGAGTTCGATAAGATGTATTGGAGGATATATAATGATTTATAGGTAATTAATATGTTAATAAATTTTAAATATAATTATTTTAGAAAACAAAGTTTATTTTTAAAACAGTGTATATACAAAAAACCATAAAAAAATTTAAGAAATAGGATTGGTCACCCATACCTTTTCCCCCAATCCAACACCTGTTGATTGAGCCTTGTTTCTTTAGAGAGGGGACTTTTGGAAAGGAAAAGTGTTTCTGATGCTTTTTTCGGGGCGTGCACGTCCATCTATGAGGACATGCAGCTGTTTCCCCGCATTCCCACTTTCCAAAGGGGAGCGGCATTCACTCCTTATTCACGGACGTCTGATCCTCGATCGAAGCGGGTAGATGGGATGTCGGTTCCTCCTTCTGTGGATTCCTCCTCGGAACTCGTCACCTAGTCTGGGTCTCCCTCATAGATTTAATACGTTGTTCTTGAATCTCATTCCTAGTTCCATATCTTCATGGACACCGGTTAATTACACTACTTCTCTCAAGAAATTCCATGGGATCTTGACATGGTAGTGACCTTCGGTTGGAGTAGACGACAACATCAGGCATGTCAGGGCATCTCTGGGTGCATTGACATTGGGGAACCTACATTCTTCCTCATAGGAGGGCATCTCAAGGGTGCATAACCTGAGGAATCCCATGTTGAATGCGGGGAATCATATTCCATAGGAATTTCCCTGAATTTTTCCTCATCTTTCAATGTTTAATATGGGGTATGCCGCAAGTTTAACGTCTTGCAGAGATGGTTACACCAAAGGCATGTCATCCGAGGTTTTCCTCAGGTATCTCATGTTTATCACGAGGTAGGCAATGAGTTTAGCATCTTTCAGATACAGTTACGCCAATGGCGTGTCATCCGAGGTTTTCCTAAGGCATATCATATTTATCACGATGTAGGCCGCGGGTTTAACGTCTTGTAGAGACGGTATGAGAGTGATCATAACGTCCCATAAAGACAGATCAGATTGGTATATCCCAAGGAGAGAACACCTAGAAGATGGATGGATCAGAACTCCCAATGAGGATGGATCTGAGGTGGTGTGCTCCCTGGAGGGGAGATGTCACACCATGAAGGCTAATCTGGACACCACTGAGGGCGGATCAGGGAGTGTGCACCCCAGAATGGGGAATCACCAAGGTCTACCATTTGTTTGGATTGAACCTCATGGAGGTTTCCTACGTACCCTGTGTATACAAAAGGGATCAAAACCCACATATTTCAAAGGGTTGATGAATTGGGGTGTACACAAAGGACAACGACCCGAAGACATCTTGGGGCTTACATCTGGATAGCGGCCCAAGTACTGCTAGGAGCAGCAATGAGGGGGATGGAATGATCCCACCGGGATGTGGCGGCCTGGGGGAGAATTAGGATGGATGATGGAGAGTTAAATGAAGTGGAGGGGGAGTGAAATGGGACCATCATAAGGGAGACAATGAAGTTGGGCTTGAGCCTCAAAGAGACTTCCAACGTATCCCTGTGGGATGGAATCAAAGTTCGCGTAGTTCGGTTGGGGCATGTCGGCGAACCGTTATGAAGATAGACTTTGGTCCGATGGGTATCGTCAGCGAACCTATGTGAAGGTGGACCTTGGTCTGATGGATGTTGGGTTTGAACCTTAAGGAGGATTCCTACGTACCATGCCGTGACATGGATCAAAGACCTTGCAGTTCACTTGGAAGGTGTTGGGCTTACACTCTAGGCTGCCCAGGTGTTGGTGAACCAACGTGAAGGAGGTCGGAATGACCAGCTGTTTGTTTTGAACCTCTGGGAGGCTTCCTACGTACCATGACTTAGCAAGGATCAAAGTCCTCATAGTTCAGGAAAAGGGGATGTTGAAATGACACAAAGGGGTGTCAGAGCAACTGGATGGCAGAGTCACAACGGCTTACTGCTGGATTGGGATGCAGTTTAACGTCATACGGGATAGGGGTGTATTGGGGAACAAACATGAATGAGAACCTTGGTCCGGGTGGATGGTGGGATTGAACCTCAGGAAGGCTTCCTGTGTACCACGCCTTGACATAGATCAAAGACCATGTAGTTCAGGTGAAAATGGGGGCTTGGCGCACTGACACGGAGATGGTCGGGGATAATTATTGTTGGGCTTGAACCTCAGGAAGGCTACCTACATACCATGACATGACATGTATCAAAGTCCTCGTAGTTCAGATATTAATGCGGGTGTCGGTGAACCGACGTAAAGAAGGACCTTGGTCCGGTGGGCGATGGGCTTGAACCTCAGGAAGTCTTCCTACATACCATACCTTGGAATGGATCAAAGACCTCGTAGTTTGGGATGGTCACAACGGCTTATCGCTGGACCAGAATGTAGTTTAACATCATATGGGATGAGGGTGAACCCTGATGTGAATAAACGACGGGCGGTGTGCTTGAACCTCATGGAGGCTTCCTACGTACCATGCCTTAGCAAAGATCAAAGTCCTCGTAGTTCATATGGATATATAGTTTAACGTCATGCTGGAAGGGGGCATACAGTTTCACATCATTCTGGACATGGGCATGTAGTTTAACATAATGATGGACGAGGGCATATAGTTTAACGTCATGCTGGAT
The DNA here is from genome assembly GCA_963277665.1 of Viscum album. Classification (NCBI taxonomy): domain Eukaryota; kingdom Viridiplantae; phylum Streptophyta; class Magnoliopsida; order Santalales; family Viscaceae; genus Viscum; species Viscum album. Next base: position 534,701,048 of record OY728146.1, read on the forward strand.
TAGGGAATACAGTTTAACATCATGCTGGATGAGGGAATTTTCATGGTCTATGCTTACTCTAAGCCCATGTGAGTTGTGCTCGGTTTGAGAAACAAGAGGCAGTAGAGACCTGGCGATCACGTCATGAAGGGTGCATCTGTGAGAAGCGAAGAGGGGATTATGCGTTAGGCGGCCCATGGTGCTGGGACTTTCTCCAGGATGGAGGCCTAAGGAGAAGGATGATGTTAGTTTCGGGCTTGAGCCATGAAGAGGCATCCTACATATCCCTGTGATAGGGAATCAAAGTCCACGTAGTTCTTCTGATGACGGCTTACCACTAATTGGGGGTTTCAACGGCTTACCACTAAATGAGGCCACAACGACTTACCAATTGATGAGGATGTAAACATATTTCCGCTGAATGGGGTTGCAACGGCTTACCGCTGGATGAGGATGTCAACGGGTTTCCGCTGAATGGGGTCGCAACAGCTTACCGCTCGATTGGATCACAACGGCTTACTGCTGGATAAGATCACAACGGCTTACCACTGGAAAAAATGTCGATGGCTTACCACTGCATAGAATCACAACAGTGGATGGGGATTACATGAGGAGGCTGCCCAGGTGCCGTTATAGAGCAGAAATGGTGAACGGGGCTTACGCAAGGAAGCTACCCGGGTTCCGCTAAGGAGCGGCAATGGTGAATGGGGATTACGCTAGAAAGCTTCCCGGGTGCCGCTAAGGAGCGGAAATGGTGAATGGGGATTGCGCTAGGAAGCTGCCCAGGTTCCTCTATGGAGTAGAAATCGGGGATTGGGCTTACGCTAGGAAGCTGCCCGGGTGCCGCTATGGAGCGGCAATCGTGGATGGGGCTTATCCTAGGAAGCTTCCTGGGTGCTGCTATGGAGCGGAAATCATTGATGGGTCTTATGATAGGAAGATGGCCTGGTGCCGCTAAGGAGTGACAATGGTGAATGGGGCATACACAAGGATGCTGTCCGGGTACTGCTATGGAGTGGCAATGGTGAATGGGAATTACGATAGGAAGCTACCCGGGGGCCGCTGTGGAGCGGCAATCATGGATGGGGATTACGCTAGGAAGCTGCCCGGGTGCCGCCCTGGAGTGGCACAGGTGGATGAGGCTTATTCAAGGAATCTTCCTATAATGTCTTCCTCATATCTGGCCATGAGGGCATCCGAGCTCACTTGTGAATTGAGGTCCTCACCTGTGCACTAGTGCGCAAGAGGGATAATGCCAAGGGGCATTGGAATCATGCCACTATAATCATGGCATTAGGCGTGTTATTCATACAGCATTAGGCATCTATTTTTTAGTGCGAGAGGAATCCTATGATTTGCACATAGGGTGTACTAAAGTTCATATTATTGTAGATAGGACTATTAGCATCTCATGCTGGGAGCATAAGTCATCTCTTATTTGGAGTAAGAGGCATCCTATGTCTGGAACATAGGGTGAACTACAGTTTATAGTCTTGTAGAGAGGACTGTTGGAATCTCATGCTTGGAGCACAAGGAATCTCTTATTTGGAACAAGAGGAATCCTAACATTTGTTAGATAGGGAGTACTATAGTTTATAGTCATGTAGAGAGGACTGTTGGCATCTCATTCTTGGAGCATAAGGCATCTCTCGTATCGAGTGAGAGGCATCCTATGTTTGGAACATAGGGTGTACTATAGTTTAGAGTCTTGTAGGTAGGACTATTGGCATCTCTTTCTTGGAGCATGTGGCATCTCTTATATTAATCAAGAGGCATCATATGATTTGAATGTAGGGAGAACTATAGTTTAGAGTCATGTAGAAAGGACTATTGGCATCTCATGCTAGGAGAATGAGGCATCTCTCATATTGGGAAAGAGGCATCCCATCATTTGTTAGATACGGAGTACTATAGTTTATAGTCATGTAGATAGGATTGTTGGCATAAAGTGCCTGGGAATGGATGATGTTGGGACTTACGCAAGGGTGGCCCTTTTTGGTTCAACCTGGCATAGGATCCAAGTGATAGGGTTTGGAGGAGTTTCCTGAGGAATGGTTCGACTCAAGGTACTCGGGGAATGGATGATGGGAATCTCAACTCACGACATGGGAATGAAACCAAGAGGAATATGTCGACTCAAGGTGTTTCATGGTGTGTGGAGGAGTATCTCAAATCATGGTATTCCATAGGTGGAAAGTGGGTGCGCATAAGGGATCAATGGAAAATCACTACATCCTGGTCCAAAAAGATCGCAGTGTAACTCTCCCTTTTTCATGGGGGTCTGTGATGGTAGTGAAGGGACTGGCCCGAAGGGCCGGGACCGCAGCCCTACAGTGACCCCGAGTGGGGGTGCGGGAGGGCAACCCCCATGGTATGGACCGGTTGGTGCGAAGGTAGGAGCCTCACGAAGGATAGGTCTTCGCGAAGTAGCTTCACAGAGTAAAGGTCTCGCGGAGTACAAGGATCTTGCGGAGCATGGGCCTCTTGCGGAGCAAGGGCAGCTCACGGAGCAAAGTATCACGGAGCAGTAATGCGAAGGAAGTTTCTCGCAGAGCATGGGCCTCTTGCGGAGCAAGGGCGGCTCGTGGGGAAAAGTCTCACAGAGAATAGGTATCTTGCGGAGCATGGGCCTCTTCAGGAGCAAGGGCGGCTCGTAGAGAATCGTCTCACGGAGAAGCAATGCGAAGGAAGATGCTCGCAGAGCAGTGTCTCGCGGAGCAGCAAAGCGGAGCTCTGCGGACCGAAAGATCAGCCTCCCAAGGGGCGAAGTGGCCGTGGCTATCTGGAAAAGGGGGGAGAGCTGGGTATTTATAGGCAAGGGGAGCCACGAAGCAAATCTCGCTTGGTGCGAAGATGGAGCTTGCTCCGCAGCAGACTGCGAACGTCAAAGGCTATCGCGGAGCGTCCCACCTCCTTCACTTCGTGGTGGGTTCACAAATGGGCTTTGCGAACTATTTTTCCAGCCCAACATTGAATGTCCATAACTTATAATCCATGACTCCATTCGGGCCCTGTGACCTACCAAATCGAAGCTTGAGAAAAGGTCTACGATCTTGGATCGTGTATAGAAGCATTTCAAAAATTTTGGGGACACGTTTTCCTGGGTCTACAAAAAGTCTATTTGATAATGTGAAATGAAGTTTAGATAGGAATTGTGGTAGAATAAGTGCATAAAAACATAAATGAGAGTTGGGTTGAAATTGATATAATGAGTCAACTTTTATAAAAAAAATATTATGGAATTTTCAAAAATAATCTATCATTAAGAGTAAAACATGTGATCATAAAAAGAAAACTAGATAATAAATGGAAAATATATTACATGATTGACCATTAATTTTTTTTCTTAAGTCATGATAAAGTATTATAATTTTTTAATAAATTTATAAATCATTGTTTATATTAAATACTCATTAAAGTCATTGTTAGATAATTTTGATACATTAAATTTTAAAAATAGAAAGTTAAAATTATAATTCAAATATAAAATATTGTATAGTTACTTATAATTCATCAAAATATTTGAAATTACTAGAACACCCTAAATCATCTAAATCATATATGTTTTAATTTTTTTAAAAATCATTTACCTTGAATTTTTTATTAGTTACACGAACATTGTTTTGCTGGTTTGAATTTTTTTAGATATTTATGGTATTCAATAAATTTAAAAATAAATTAATAATTTGAATATAAATTTTTTAAAAATCATTATAATAATACAGATCCATTAATGATTTTCATTAACTCTCATGTATATCATGACAAGTTATTTAATATGTTATTTTAACATTTCTCACCTTATACAACCATTGTACAAAAAATTCAATTAGTTAAAAATTATATAACTCTAAAATTCATAAATCTAAATAGGATTCACCGAATATTAATCATATTTTTTTCTCATATTTAGTACTGAATTATCCCTTATCACATTTTCTCCCATGGACATCAATATTCACATTAGAAGTACTGTGTAAGCACAAAATTATCATCGATAATTATTTTCATATTTATCTTGACATGATATTTAGTTTATATTATTTGAGAAACATTTATAGATATTTTTATTATATTATAATTAATGATTTATTCCATAAGTTTTATATGTTTTTAATCCACAATTGTGTAACAATGATATCTTATAATATAAAATATTCTAAAAAAACTATATTTTTACCTATTCACAAAAAATTCACCTTTCTCTAAAAAAATTCAAAAAAATCCTAATATTTTTTTACATTTTGAAACCCAAAATGATTTCCATTTTATCAAAATCAAATTCTAAAATTTATAAATTTAATTTTCAAAAAAAATCCATAAAACACATGGAAACAAATTTAGTTAGAATAAAAACGAATTCCTTTTCTAATTGAAAAATAATATTCCTCGTCGAAAACATAATAATGTTTTTATAATATTATTATGATAAATATTATAATTAATCCATATAATGAAAATTATTAAAACATTAGTTTAATTTATTAGAAAAAATAATGGAGTTCTTACATTCTCTCTTTTAAATAGATTTCATCCTCTTAATTTTATTAACTGATAATCAAGTGGGGGTATTTTTCTAACATACTTGTTTCAGATTCCCATGTTACTTATTCAATCATGTGACTCATCAAAAAACCTTAAGCAAGTCATGTCACTTTATTTCCCAACACATTCTCTATGTGATTAATAATTTGAACTTCCTTTTCCTCATATGAAATATTCTCTTTTCATTCTACCACTTTGGGGATTCATGTATAAGATGCTTTAGGTACACACATTTTAAACAATGAATAATTAATCACATAATATACTATTGAAAATTAAAGTTTTAATTCTACTCATTAATAAACTAATCTCACATTTCCTATAATTTCATACAGATTGATAATCCTTATTCATATTTTCCATTCTTTTTAAAGCACATAAAACTTTTCCATGTAGATATTTTAAGAGTATCATTATCTTAGATCTCAAATGAAATATATTTCTTTAATTAATCAATATAATTATTCTTTTTGATATTTTATGTCCTTATATGGTGTTAAATCATCTTTACATTTTCGAACCTCTCTTCAACTAATTCCAGTCCCAAAAATTTCTCTTATCGAATCCATCCAACCATATGAAATTATGAAATCACTTTTTATATAATTATAAAAATGGATACATCTGTACAATTGAATGAAAAATGTTATTATAAAAAAATTACCCAAATGAAAGGTTTTGATTCTAACCTACATGATAATTAAATTATAAATCTTGGAGAATATCCACAAAATGTTTGAATTATTTTATATGATTTTTCATTATACTATCTATGAAAAGTTATAATATAACATAACTCAATACCCAAAACATAGAAACTACCTTCTAAAAATTATATGGAAATATTATATCACAATAAGATATAATAGAGTGTTTAACTCTATGTAATTTGACTATCTCTTTAAGATAAAATTTAGATAGATAATTGAAATTCATATCATCTCAATTAATAATTAAATGTGATGATTTAGTCAAATGGTCAATAATGGCTGAAATTACATTATTAAATTGATATTTATTTGATAATACTACATTAAAATAAATATATATATTCTCCCATTTCTATTTTGAAATTTAGAATAACTGAAGCATCCCTTTGGGTAGTTAATTTTTTTAAAATTTTGATACTAAAGACTCTATATACACTATAGTGCTACGAGGATGAGAAATATATGGAGAGATAGGATACTCACTCAATAGTTAATTTTTATCTTAAGGTTCACCTGATACACAGACCCTATTTCCTAATCATACAACACCTTCTTTGTCAATATAAATATTAGGTAATTTTTCTTTTTTAACTAGTTGTACCTTTATTTAAAAACCATGATCTTAATTATGAGTATATTTAATTCTTTCTAACACAGATGAGTATTATGATACTTGAGACAAAATAAAATATGTTTTTGGATACATAGTTTCCTTTATCAATTTCATTATATCTTTCACTAACAATCATATTCCAAACATGACATTGTTAATATTACATTAATATTTCAAATTAAATAATATGATAACATATTTTCTTTACCTTGAGGATGATTATTTGGACAATCATATTCCATTATTAGTTATCACCATATTATATACTTTATATTCAACTCTTTTTGAGTGAATATATATTTAAAATGTTATGATCCATATATAACTAACATTTCCACCCATAAAAACGATTCTTCTATGTTTCTAATGAAAAAACTACCATCACATGTTCAAGATTTTGCATTGGATAATTATTCACATGGGGTTTGAACTGTCCCAATACATATCAAATTATTTGATCATTTTTCATCAAAACACATTAATATCCCCCAAAAAATAATCATTATAAATTAAAAATTCCCTATTTTGTAACGTTATGTAAAAAAATATATCATTATCCTATATTATTTTTAATTAATAAAAACAGTCATCATATTCTTTTTTCCAAATTAATAAAACACTATTTTGAGTTGACATGGTTAGTAGGTTGGCTAACTAGGATTTTTTTTAAAAAAACCATAACTAATAACCTTATATTCTATGAAAAAATCAAATCATAGATATGTTGATAGTTATTGAAAATTATTCCACCACATTATTTTTATAAATATCAAGTGTGATACCATCATTAATTAAAATATTCTCAAGGAATAAAAACTATTTCAAGAAAAATTCATATATTCTACAAATTTCAAAAAACTTATTTTATATAAGGGTCTATAGAATAATACATAGATGTTTATCATGATCCTAATAAATTTTAGACTTTATTAGAATATCATAAATGATTAACACCACAAAATGTATCTAAATACTCATAGAAAATACTTTTCATTAGATCTATAAATATATAAAGTGCATTTTTTAACCCAAAGAGAATAACACAAAAATCATAATAGACATAGAATGTTTGAAACATTGTCCTTATAATGTATTCTTCCTTTAACACAATCTGTTTATATTTAGAAGTGATGTGTATCTTTTAAAAATACTAATCTCCCTAGATCTAATCAAACAAGTCTTCGATATGAGAAAACACTAAATTTTTCATAATACTAATGTAATTGAGTGATATATAATTAATTAAAACAATCATAAACCATATTTATTCTTAATAAAAGAAATATGAGCACCCCAAAGTGAAATTATAGGGTGGATAAAACCCTTATAAATCCATTATTGTAATTTATTTTTAAATTTTAATAGGTTTATTGGAAAAAATTTATAAGGAGATTTTTGAAATTTGCGTAGCCTTGATAACTATTTAAACCATGAATTAAACCACCAAATTTAGATTAAAACCAGGAAAATCATCAGGAAATATGTCAAAAAAAATTAATTTACTATAGTAAAATCACTAATATGAATAGTTCCCTTATTTTTAATGATTTTTTCATGATAACTTTCACAACTTTCTTTAATAAATTCATCAACTTCCTAATATTTTATCACAAGTATGGACCCTTTCTTTAATACAAATTGAATCTCATTTAGAAAATTTAATATAAAATAACTATCTCTATAATCCATTTTTCATGATAAACAAAAAGTGAAATCATACCAAAAATAATATCAAAATCTACTTTTCATAAAATAACAATACATGAAGAAAAACCCATTCTATAGATAACTGTGGGAATATTTAAATAAATCATTTTTGGTTTAATACATCCATGATGAGTTTTCTTCCAAAATAAAAATTTCTATTTTCTAAGGTGAGATTTACATTTTAATACTAGATTTATTATAAATAAGCTATTTTTTAGATCCCGAATCAAAAAGGAAACAATAATAATTTTAGTAAAAATGTAATATAACTTTCACCACTTCATTTAATAGTCCGAAATTTTATAATGTCATATAAAATGACCTTTCCACAACCATGTTTCTTACAATATTGATGATTTTCACCATTCATATATATCTTTTGACTTGAATTTTAATAATGGATTATCTAATTAAAAATAAACTATTTAAGTACCTTCTTATAATTATTTATATGACAATTACCATTGCTAATTTCATCATAATAATGAGAAAAAAGTATAATTTTACCACATTGGTAACATTTATAGGGTCTGACCAAACACTCCAAAGTGTGATTTTTACTATATTAAGATAAAAGGAATCTTGAACTCTATTACCTTCATATTTTCATGAAAACGTTTCCCCAATTCATGCCAGCTTAGGAATATCTTACCCTTACTGTCATGATATATATAAAATTCAACAAAATCCATCTCAAACTTCTTAGTATATTGAATAATATCTTTACAAATCTTATATTTAAAAGATAAAAAATACCTTCATAATCTTTGGTATATCCTATGGGACATGTGTTTGTTTAATTTTTTGGATTAATTTATCTATCTTACGGTTTGAAATTCTTTATAGACTTTAGGGATTATATTTTGAAATTTTTGGAGAAATAAACTAGGCACATTGTCTACACATGGATAATAGTAACCGTGTAATAACAGTGTGATAAGGATTTATTATTTATAGTGAAATTTTTCGTGGTTTGTATAACACTGAATGTCACCAGAAAATCAATTGTAACATAAAAAATTAAAATAATTAAATTTTATTCAATAGAATACGTGGCACATAACACCAAGTTTAAACTACCTATGAAATATATTTATTTAAATTTAATCTATTTAATAGCTTACAGAACATGCAAACCCAAGTCCAAATAAACAATATTATAATATAACTTTATAAAATAGGAGTTAAATTGGATATTATTAACAGTAAAAAATAAATTATAAAAATTATATTTATCTATTAACTAGAAATAAAATAAGAATCATTTAAAATAAATTGAAATGTATTAAAAAAAACTGTAATTTTTCCGGAAGATAGTTTGTCACGCTTTGCTCACATAATTTAAAATTTATTTTTACCACTTTATAAAAATTTATTTTATAAAATTATATTAATTTTTGAAATCATAATATCAAAATTATCTTAGATTTATTTTTTGGTATTTTTTTTAAATGTTTGATTTTTTAATGAATAGTGAAAAAATAATAAATTTTAATTAAAAAATAATTTTTTTTAAATTATTTATACTCTTAAATTATATTTTTAATTTTTAATAAAGTAAGTTTATTTAAATTATATATATTTTAATCTAATTAATGCAATTTTAATCATTTTTCTAGTGAATTTTGATATAAAAGATTTGTAAACATTTGAACATTTCACTTTGAAAACCCACTTCCCCATCATGTATAGGAGATTAATTTTAAAATAAATTTAGTCACTTATGTGATTGGAATTTGAAAAAAATGGATTATATATTTATAATACTAATAATAATTTATGTTATATAATAAGTTAACTTAATTTTTGAATAAAATTAATTGTTAAAATAGTAAAAATTATTTGCCACAGTTAAGGTAAAAATAGGTTTACCGAGGGGATAAAATAAAAAATAAGATCTAAAATAAACATATAACTTATATGAAATCTATTTTATAGAAATATTTCATCACTATATTGTCTGAGAGTTGATAATACTCCATTTAGAACTTTATTTTTCATGTAACTAATTTGGTTACACCTTTTTATTTTAAAAAATTACAAGTTTTCCACTCACCTCACTTATAAACGACCACCCCATATCCTCTATTTTTAACACCATCAAAACATATGGGTTTAGAAAATCCATAAAAAAAAAATTCTAAAATTCCTTAATATCATCTTAGAATCCTTATACTGGGTATAAATTCAATCTAGTAAGGCTTTTGGTGAAAACCTATGAAGGATCCTCGAAGAAGATGTAACATTATTCAATGAGAATTTTTATTTAATTTCTTCTCCAACCTATTTATATTTTTATTTAAACATGATAATATAATAAAATAAGTATATTAAATTTTATTATATTTTTTTATGTTAAGGTTATTATCTAGAATCACCTCCATTTCCATCACATGGGTTACGAAATCATCTTTTGTGTGTACGTCAGACTACCGCCTCACGAACTGATGTCATTCCTTTTCCCATTACCACCACTCATGGTTGGGTATGATAATGGATAATATATATATATATATATATATATATTATATTATATTTAAAAAATTATTATATATCAGGATTCATTATATCATATATACATTTTTTTAGCTTTCCATTCCACAAGGAATATAATAATGTCCCTCAGGTTTATGAAGGACTACACCCTCACGAAGTGATGTGATTCATCTATAACTAATGCTTTACATAAAATGTAATACGAATAATATTAATGAATATATGTGATATAAATTATATAATTATAAATTTTTTGACATATTTATAATTCTTAAAATATAATATATAATTTTATTTCTTACGTTGAAAAATTATAACATCGTTCGTGTACGTGAGGACTACCACCTTCACGAAGTGATGTGACAGTCTTTTCATCACCACACCAGTTGGATGTTATATATAAGAGTATATAAAAAAATAATATGGGGTATAAGATATTATTATTACTATGGATATATATAATATTACATACCTTCTTTCCATAACAATCATTGGAAAATGGAAACGTTACTCATGCGTACTTAGGACCTACCATTTTCATGATTATAACATAGTTCATTTTTTATAACCTTATTTTCATTAATAGTTTTAAAATTATAATTAATGTATAAATATTATAATTATTTCATGATTATTATTTTGTAGATTATATGACTATATAAAATTCAGAAGAAACATAACTTTCATAGTAATGTATGAATTAGAAAACAAAGCATTCTACACATGAAACAATTAGAATAATGAAATAATACTAACGAACATATGATATGATTTTCTGAAAGGATCATATATTATATCATAAATATTAATATGGTTATATAATAAATAAATAATATTTTTAAAACCAATATAAAATAGGTTGAAGTGAATTCAAACAAAAGGAAGTGTGAGGTAAGGGATTCTATCTCAATTTACTTTCACTGAGTCACATTTTAATGTTATGTACCAATGTATTTTATATGGTGTAAGCACCGGCCATTTCACTTGTGATATCATGAATAATTAATAAATCATGGTATTTTATATTTAAATTTTAATTGTTTCACCCAAGTGGAATTGGGTTTAATATTACCAAGTGATAAGGAACTTCATCTCTCTTTCTCTACATTGAGGCACATTTTAATGTTATGAACCTAATTTGTCTTAAAGGGAAACATACTACCCCATTTTCATTTAATATCATGATACATTCATAATTCATGGTATTAAATGTTTTAATTTCAACTATTTCATATAAAAGTATTTGAATTAAATGTTACCAAGTGGTAAATAATTTCACAACTCAATTAAATTTCATTTTGTTATTTTACTCCTTCGTTGTCTCTGATATTCCAATATTTTATGCATCATAAATTCTGATTTTTTCTATTTCCACATGTTTTGTTTAGATTTAAATTTTGATACAAATAATCAATTAATTGATTAATTATCACTTCAATGTTATGATATTTTCAAAGGATTATTTCACAATCTCATTTTGATATAGATTGTTTATACTGGGATTTACATTAAAGGAAATTATTTGATCACTTTTAAATAAACCATTTAATTTTCTTCTCATATGGTTATTCATGAACTTATTCATGTAATAGTACTATTTCCTTAGTCATTGGTATTTAAAATTAATAACAATTTTTTTTTAAATAAAATCAGGTATTATTATCCTTTTTTGGTCAGAAATAAGTTTTCTTCCAAAACCATGTTCTCTAAAAATGTTTTTAAATTTTTTTAAAATGGATTATTAAAGTAAATTTATCCATTTTTTTATTTTTTTAAATAAATATTTATATTGTTATTAAGAAAATTCATTCTTCTATTTTACCAAAAAAGTAAATGGAATCTTTGTTTTAACATTCATGACATGAACAAAATTTCTATCTCTCATGGAAAATAAAATGTTTTAAAAATTATTTTATAATTTCCAAAGGTTGTTCTCAAAGTGAATTATTTTCAAAATGTTTTGTTTAGTATTAGTTTTAGAAATTTATTTTCATAATTAAATGGATATTTTCATAAATAATGTTGATAAATATATTTTATAGTATTTCAATTCATCAATGAAAAAACACTTTATTCTTACCCCAATTGATATTCTTTTTTATCGATACCATCCTTATTCTTTATATGGACTGTTTATGATAATTTTTGACCAAATAACGTTTTGAAATTCAATTTCTTGATTAATTTTTTAGTTATTAAATTTCATTTGAAATGTTCACTTTACTTTGATCATTGGACATTAAATTTCTCTTAAATAGCCATATTATTTATCATAGATATGCTAATTTCATAAACTATATATCATTTTTACATATAGAATTTTAAATTGATTTTTTTATCTGGGGATATCTTTAAAAATATATATTATTTACTCAATATGGATATTTTATGATAAGGAATATTTTTTATGAAATTAAAGAAATTATTTGATATATAAGGAACTCTTTGGACCTGTATTGATGAGTGGGGACCAATATTATATTTCCCATAGATGCATCAGTAGGTATCTTGAGATGAATTAATAGGATAATATTAAATGGCATTTTACCTATATTTTTAAACTATTTTGTAAAAGGGTTTGAAGGTAGAGTTATCATGTTTCTAAGACACGACATCCAATAATTAAGAATTTAATTCATTAAGAATTAAGTTATTATTATACATGATATTTTCATAATAATATTATGTTTTGATGCAATACATTAATAGTTTATTAATTAAATGTCATTTATTTTTAGTTATTCACCTTTACATATTGATTATTCCTTATCTTATTATCCACCGGAGTTTCAAAATGATATTATCTTTAGATGCATTTAATTCTCAGCTTATTTATTAAATGACATGAGTTTTCAGTAATTTACCTCTTCATATTGATTTTTCATGATCTTATTATGTATGATATATTCAAAATGATATTATCTATGAATGCATTTCATTCTCAGTTTATTGATTAAATGGAATGTGTTTTCAGTTATTTACCTTTACATATTGATTATTTGTTATCTAGTTATTTAAATGAAACTTGTTTTTAGTTATATACAATTTCACATTGATTATACTTATTGATTCGTGATATCTTCTATTTTACTCAACACTTAATAAGGATTTGATCTCACCCTTGTTTTGTTTCATTCCCTAGGAATCCATGAAGGGTACTATGATTGATATGCAAGGATACACTATAGGGACTAATCTTATTCTCAAACAATACTATTTTGTTATTTTTGTTTTCAAATGTAATATAGGAATCATGTATGTATCTAGATTTCCAAGAAAACTAAACTACTTGTTCATAAAGGAAGTGATTCATTATACCTTATGCCAATTTAATAAAGTAAGACACTATATTTGGGATACTGGGATTGGGGTCGCTATAGTTGGTATTGGATAAAGTTTAGTTGATACTCTTGGAACTATATTTATGAAAACATAGACTAAGTAACATAACCATATGATATAATTTTAGGATAATCATAGATTTACATCCTAATGTTTTAGTAAGGAAGATATTATGTGATTTTTTTGAGTAATACATCGATATATGGATATTAGAACTAGATGTGGTTCTAGAATTGATATACCTAAGGGTAATAACTTCAAAAATGGTACATTAATCTTGAATTGATCATCACCTCATGCACAATAATGGGCCTTATTGTGCACCCAATTTGACACTCCGAGGGGCTATGCTTAGGATAATTCAAATTTTATTTACAAACCATTATGAAGGATTTGAATAGATGGTGACATTGAATGACCTAGGTTAAACCAAAGGTTTCTTAGATTAAATAAATTGTCACGGTTTAAAAATCCTATAAATGATTATATAATTTTTCCACTATGATTATTTTTTCTCACACTATGATTTTTGTTTTATTCAATGGATGTGACATAAAGGAACATTTTTAACAATGAATAAGAATGAAAATGTTGTGCCTATGAGAAACCAACTGGGATGAGGATATGAGTGAATTAAATCGTGATTATTCCTAATTAGTTATCATGAAATATTATTAAAAAACTATAACTTAACCAACTTTGGGACTCACTAAATAATAGAAGTATGTAGTTTTCTAAATTCTTGAGTGGTGAAGAGCATGGAAGAAATAAGGCTCAATTTCCCTCATTAGAGAAATGTGGAAAGATACACCTAGGAAAGTGCCTCAATGGAATGGAAGAATGTTTTATGTGTCGAAAAGTAGGGCATAAATCAATGAATTACCAAATAAAAATGAAAAGTATTATTAAAGGAAATAAATTTCAACTTAGGTACCCATTTACAGTTTATTTTCAAAAATATGGGGAACTTGGGAGTTTTCCGATTCAATTCCCTCTTCTAAAAGTTATCCCCTATAAAAAGGAAATACCTATATTGAAATAAATGGATGAAGTATTTATGTATTGGGATTCAAGAATTTAAATTTAAAAGTATTTTTACCATTGGTATTTTATTTATAAAAATTATGAAATATCTCAGGATTGTGTTAAATTTTAGAAGCATATATTCCATCATTAACATAAGAGATATAGATACCATCATTTTTTATGAGTTTAAGGTTGATCATAAGTTAAAACTATTAAAAAAACTTTATTATGTTTTATGTGATGAAAGTTTACAAATATTACATATATTCTTTCTGAAACATTAATGGGAATACCACCTATTAGCATAGTATATGGAAATTTTATTTAATGAATAACAACCTTACTTTTTTTTGGAATTATGTTTAAAGGTATTGGTAACCTTTAGGTTTTACTGCATATTTTTTGTTAATGTATTTATAGGTTATTACACTTTGGGAATGTTATAGGAATTATACTAATATGTTCTTAGAAAAATCATAACTTGTATGATGGGTGACAACTAATTGCATACAGTAAAGGACACATGGCTTAAACCCTTGACAAAATAAAGATAATGGTTTAGTTTCTACCACCAGACAATTTGTATTATTGGTTAATATTTAATTTTATTTTGTTAAATGATTTTAAAAATAAATATTATTGATGAACCAGTGGTTTTGTGGTTGATTTATAGAGATTAATGTATTATATTTGATAACTTGTGATAACCATATTCGTTTTGGAAGATAGTTTGATACCAATGGAAAGACTTGTCACTATTTTATGGATCTTATGATAAATTTATTTTAAATTTTAGTGAATTAGAAATAAAAAAAACAATTTTTGAATATTCATTTCTTTGAGTAAGTTATGAATTGGAAATTTATCAAAGCACAACCAAACGATGACATTGTGATTATTAAATAAAAACCTATCAAGGAAGTATATTTACTTTTATTCATAGATTGTAAATTAATTTCTCAAATTTAGGTAATTGATATTGAAATAAAAATTTTAACCAAGTTTATATTTATCTAATGAATGAAATGGACCCTTAACTCATAACATATATGGTTTTATGGTTCCTAACTTTCTATCGATCACTCATTTTCTTGAGATCAACGATCTCTCTCACTCTGTTAATCCTCGGGAGTTGGTATTATATTCCATCTCCTTGTTTTCACTTCCCACCTATTATATTCAACTTAGAAACAAAATTATGTGTCATTCTAGATAAAATTTCTATTTAAATGTATCTCTCATGAAGAGGATGTTTTATTTATCCTTTTATGATATGGGTTATTCAACAATGGTATTTCCAAATGTCAAACCCTTGATTTTCAATATCTTATTTAAATTGCAAGGAGGAACTTATTTAAGGTGGGGAGAATTTCACACCATAGAAATATAAAATAATATCATTTAATTTGATAAAATATTAAACACACAACACCAATCTTAAAAAACAAACACAATATATTTCTTTAAATTTAATAACTTCGATAGCTTACAGAACACACAACCTCCAATCTAAATAAACCATAATATAATATAACAATAAAACCATGATATTAAATATTAGGGTGTAAATAATAATAACTAAATTATTAACAAAATGGTTATATATTGATTATAAATAAATTATGAATAAAAAAAAGAAATGTTTTCTAAACAAAATTATTTTTTCTAAAAGAAGATTTAGTCAAATATTACATACATAATTTAGAATTAAAATTTTCCACTTTTAGAAAATTTACTTGATAAAATTAACATAAATTTTGAAATAATAATATACAAATTATATTAGGTTTATTTTTTTGGTATTTTTCTGAAATGATTCATTATTTAATGAATAGTGAAAAATACTAAATTTTAATTGAAAACTGCCTTTGTGTTTAAATTATTTGTAATTTTAAATTATATTTTAAAATGGTTTTAAAGTTAAATTCGTTAATATATAAATATATATATAGAAATTCAATTTATGTCATTTTAATCACTTTCATATTGAATTTGGATATAAAATCTTTGTGAACGTTTGAACTTTTTCTTATTAAAATCCCACTTCCTCATCATGTCTGGAGGATTAATTTAAAATTATTTTTTCCCACTTAGGGAAATGGAATTTGGAAAAATGGATTCCACATCTTGAATCAGAATAACATATATTATCTAATTAGGTAAAATTAGTTTTTGAAAAAAATGAATTTGAAAAGAGTAAAAATTATGTACCACAAATGATGTAAAAATGGGGTTACTGAAGAGTTAAACTATAAAGATAATGGATAAAATAAGATAAATGTTTTTATAAAATATATTATGTGGAAATATTTACACCATATAATATATTATTATCAATAATAACCCATTTTCACCCTTTTCTCTTCATTGAGGCATATTGTAATGTTATGAACCCAATTTATTTTATATGCTGTATATAATTCTTATTTTACATGTAATATCATGATTCATTCATAATATATGGTATTTTAAGTTTTAATTTGATTTCATTTCATCTAAGGGTATTTGAATTAAAATTTACCATGTGGTAAGGAATTTCCTAACCCAATTTATATTCATTGGGTACTGTTACTCCTTCGTTGTCTTTGATATTCTAATATTAGATTTTTAATAAATTTTTTCTATTTATTTTATATATCAATTTGTTTTATGTGGATTTGAATTTGATACATATAATCAATTCATTGGTTAATTATCACTACAATGTTATAATCATTTCATGGGGTTATTTCACAATATCATTTTGACCATGATTATTTATACATGAATTTAAAATAAAAGAAATTACATTATCATTATTTAATAAACCATTTAATTTTATTATAAAATGGTTATTAATGAAATTATTCAATTAATAGTACCTTTTCATCCTCCTTGGTACTTAAAATGATTTATAAAATTTTTATAAGAAAATCTAACCTTACTTCTCTCTTCGGTCACAAAACAGTTTTCTTCCAAAACAATGTTTTGTAAAGATTTTTTTGAAAATAATTTAAACATTTTCAAAATGATTTATTAAAGAAAATTTAATCCATTTTTTTACTTTTTTTTTATTTTTTTGAAATAAATTTTCATGTTTTTTCAAAAACAATTTCCATTTCGATATTAAAGAAAAATAATTTTTTTTTATTTTAACATATTCAACAAGAATGAAATTTCTTGACATCAAGACAAATAAAATGTTTTAAAGATTGTTTTATAATTTTCAATTTTTTTTTCAAGGAAAATTATTTTTAAATTATTTTTCAAGTTTTAGTTTTAAAAAGTTCTTTTCAAAATGAACAGGATATTTTCCTTAATAATATTTTTAATTATTTTTTATGGTATTTTTATAAATCAATGAAAAAAAAATCATTTATTATTACTATAAAGGATATATGTTGTATTAATAAAATTATTATTATTTTTATGGACAATTTAGGATCATTTTGACCAAGTAAAGTATTGACATTAAATTTATTGATTCATTTTTGTAATCATTAACTCTCTCTTAAAATATTAAATTTCCCATGATCATTCGATCTTAAATTTCCGATAAATATCCATATAATTTATCATTGACATGTAAATTACTTGAAAAATATAATATTTTTACATATGGTGTTCTATATTGAAAGATATGTTTTATCTAGGTAAATATTAATAAATCTATATTCTTTAATCAATATAGATATTTGATGATAAGACACATTATTCATAAAATTAAATCAATTAATCAATATATGAGGAATGATTTGGAATTACAGTGATTGGTGGGGCCCAATATTATATATAATCATGATGAATTAGTAGGTCTCATTAGAAAAATCATTAAGATAGAATTGAATAGTTTTTACCTGTAGTTTTAAACCTTCTTTTCAAAGGTCTTAATAATAGAGGTATCATGTGCCTAAGACATGACATCCAATAATTAATAATTTCCTTCCTTAGTAAATAAGTTATTATTTTCCATAAGGGTTTCATAATGATATTATATGTGGATGAATTTCATTCTCATTTTATTGATTAAATGGCATGGGTTTTCAGTTATTTATCTTTCCATATTGATAATTCCTTATATTACTTTCCATGATATTATCACAATGGTATTATCTCTGGATGCATTTCATTCTCAGTTTACCAATTTAATGGAATTCATTTTTATTTATTCATCTTTCATTATTTATCATGACTTATATTATAATACATGATATTTTCATAATGATATTATTTATGGATGCATTTGATTCATAGTTTATTGATTAAAAGACATGTTTTTTTGTAATTTACCTTGAAATACTGATTATTCCTTATCCAATTATTTAAATTACATGTGTGTTTAGTTATTTTCTTTTCCATGTTGATTATGCTTATTGATTCATGACATATTCATATATACTTAAACCTTACTGAGTATTTTAGATCACCCTTATTTTTTTTCTTTTCATAGGAATCATAAATTGTACTATTACTAATATGAAAGTATATGCTAGAGCAAATAATGTTATTCTAAAAAACGTTTTATAATTTGTGTTCTCAAATGTAAAATTAGAATCATGTATGTGTCTAGTTTACCAAGGCTACAAAAATATTTGGCCTTTCAAGATGTGATTCCTCATATCTTCTGCTAATTTAATAATGTATAACACTAGACCATGCCATAGGATTCAGGGTCGCTATAAGGGATGAATGGGTTTGGATTTAGTGATGGTTGTACTTATTATGGATAGTTTTTCTAACCATGTTTATATTCCCAAAAAACCATGTTATTTGGTTTCTATAGGATAATAGTGACTATAAGGTTTTCATGTGGTTTTTCGGACTGTGCGGCCTAACTATGTAACCCATACCACCATTATAATATTGGAAAATCACCCTGATACCCTTGGTCATTTTTAACCCAAATATCACCATAATATTTAATTTTCTTATATCATCTATTTCTTGAATGTCAAATAGGTTATTCCCTTGGTCCCTTAGAAATTATCCTTTAATCTTGGGGGATTTATTCAATGTATGTTATGATTTCCATCCAATTTCTCCATCTATTTCTAGATATCTCCAAGATATCTATTGTCATTCACTTGTAAAAACCCTTAAGTAATTTTATGGTAGGATACAGACGTTTTTGTGTGTAATTAATGATATTTAATATGGATCTATTATTTAAAGGAAACATTCTCCTCATTTCTAATACTCATTTTAGAAGGTGACTAGGTTTTCTCCACCAAGAAGGTAGGTGTATCTATAAAATAATTATTTATCATGGAACACCTCACAATTTTTATACATTAGTTTTGTTTGGTTCATGAAAATGGTGATTTGATATATATATTTAAGATGTTTTTTTTATAAATGCCTCTTTTTTGGCTTGGGAAATGGTTTTAAAGGGGGGTTTCTTTAAAAATCGTTTTACACACATCTTATGTTTGATGAGATTCATCAAAAATGATTTTGAATCAAAAATATTCTATTAATAATATGTGTGAAAATTCTTCTCATGGGGAAAGCTATTTTCTAATAAATTTTTCATTATTTAATTTTATGTTTTGAGAAAACATATCACTTTGAGAACCTTGGGAGTATTGGGTTATAGACATATGAAAACCTTAGTTAGTGTTTCACCACTATGGATTTTTATTTTAATAATGATAAACTATAGAAGAATTTAGTATCATATGATCCATGTAATAATGAATTTTTATTAACTGTGTGTCCTAGTTTCATATTCCCATAGTCTAGAGCCCATTTGTTCTTAGTTTAACTCATAATAATAAAGTTTCATGCTTTAATTTCTCACATTTTTTTCTTTTGAGATATGAATGTTTTTTATTTTTTCCATATATATTATAATTCATGTATAGATTCATATTATTATTTATTTGGATATGGATTATTTTTGAAGGGAAACTAAATTAATTTTTACTAAAAATGATTTAAAAATAAATAGACTTATGAAACTTTTTCTGTTTTAAAACTAAAACTAACAGTTGTGTGGGGAATGTCCTTGTATAAATTCATGGTGGTATCCTAAATGGTATTTTCCTCACACCCTTCATATATCATTGGGCATTTACAAACATGGTATTTTATGATAAATTTAAATGTAATGGTTTTATATAGTTTTATGACTTCTCATGGTTTATACTGCTTTGTGGGGGTTTGGGTTGGTGGTGATGGAAAGTCAACTGGAGACATGGTTATAGTCTTTGATTAAGGTTTCTTTCCATGATTAGCCTTTTGGATTTGTTTTATTATCTATCATGATTTTATAACATTTCATGCATGATATACTATATTTATTTTATCTTTATATTTTTATATATGAGACACATTATGTTGTGTTTTTAGGGTGACATCATTCTCATGATTTTGTGTGATGATACACAGGTTCTTATTTGTAGCCCATGGTGAGAGGGAACATGCTTCCCCACCTTTTAGTGGGATATCTTGGGTGACAAGTTAGGTTAAATCAGGAATTTTCATTATAAAATTTGGTTAAATCCTGTTTATAATCTATTTATTTTACTTTCATGGTCTATAATGTTATTAGTTGTATACATGGTAAATTAAGAAAATTTTACATCATAACCTGAAACTGAATCTACTTGCTTCTTCTTTAATTATATAAACTACCCTTCCATACTATGTAAAATAAAAATATGAAAATAGTTTTCAAGAAAAGGATCTTTAAATACCATTAATTCAATGGTATAAATATCATTTTTCTCCCTGGTATTCTTAATCAATTACCACCATTGGCCGACTTCACATTTAATATGATAGACATCAAGAGCCATGTTTTGGTGCTATGAACAACACAAAACATCAAATATCTTAATCAAATCATTCATCCATCCTTAAAATACCACTAGGTATTTGATTCCACCAAATTATAAAGGGTGTTTTTTTCATGAAATGATCCACTATTGACAAGTTACTATATGGAAAACATGGTCACTCTCTTGCATGATTACCAAAATTAATATCCTGTATTAGTTGATTTTACAAAACCAAAATCTAATATAGTATAACTCTATCTATTTTAGGTTACTGATTCATATGGATATTTTCCTCTTGTTTCTTTCATATTTCATTCACTGCATTATCTCTATGAAAACCCATTTTGGAATAGGCATATATTATATAAAGAAACATGTAAACCCTTAGAGTAATGACAAACTCTATCATGATAATTTAAAAATAAATTATCATCCCTATGTTTTCATTCCTTATCAGCGTCCTAAACTTTAAATCTATCTAAAAATTTTGATAATAAGAACTAAAAGAACCTATACAAAAAACACTTAATTACATGATTTATAGAAAATATTTCAATTCGCAACATTCTCATTAAACTTTAGGTTTATAGTTCTATTGAAATAGGAAAACCATTACATTATAAAGAAGTCTATTCCATACAGTGAACATATTTTCCATAAAAACTTTTCTTATATTGATACTCCTATTTCATTCATGACAAACGCTCTTCAATCAAGATGAGCCATCATAACTAAAATATTGACCTTGTTATAGTTTTGAGTCATCAATAAGTATTGTAAAATAAATGAAAATGCGGGACGAAAAAATTATTCCTATTATGGGATACACAAATGAAGGGAAATGTAATGTCTTGTTTTTTTCATCTAATGATTGTAAATATATCTAGTAATATTTTTAGTACCAGACACTAAGATGGTGCAAGATTCTGAGTTCTAGTGACCCCGAAATTGATGTTATAAAATATTAAATATATTAACATCACATGCATGTAGTTTTCCTATAAAATTAGAATAAATATAAAATCGTGAAACATAATGGAAATTCAAAAAAAACCTTTGAGTTCAGAATATGGATTTTACCCTAGCTGTGACATAATCTTTTTCAGTGCTATGTGTTTGTGAAAATGTTTTCATGAGAACAAATATTAAATAAATAAATAAATAAATTCATTTTTTTATGTGTTGATGAGGTGACCTAGAAAACCTATATAAATATATAGTTATAACACATTCATAGTTTTATCTATATAACCTAGAGATTTTGAGTGGAAATATTGGAGGAGGACATGGAAAATGATGATGGGTCGAGATCGTGATCAAGGATCATCTATAATAACATAGTTGAAAGATATAATTAATAACTATGATGTAGAATCATTCTTCATCATCTATTGATCCAATCCTATGTTAGGATACTTGGTTTATTTTGATTTACCCATATTTATTTGTCCCATGTTGAATGGGGGTCAATTCCACTAATAATAATTGATCGATATATCATTGGTTGATATTGCATATTTTTTTTTGATTCTATGTTTTTAATTACTATTAATTCTTTGGTTATATGACAATGGATAAAGTTTTAAATGAATAATGAATGAGGTTTTTTCCTCACATGATTATTTTATGTATTTCTCTCCCCATTCTTCATGTTCTCATCTTTGAAATTTAATTTAGGCATTGGTTTGAAAAATACATGGTGGTCGATCATTGCACAATCAATATTTTCTACAACAGATCCTCACTAAGGGTTCATTATAGAGATTGATAGCATATTTATGGTGTATCATAATGATATTATATCTTCATATTGATTTGGAGACCCCCTACATATAGGTTTCTGGATCATGATACGATGGATGAAAGGTGATGTTTTTTTGGAGGATCAAAGACCAAAATTTGGTCACCGATGATGATAAGCCTATTCAATCCAAGATCCATGAGTCACATAAGATTCAGTGGTAGATCTAGAGGTGATGGAAGTATGGGAATATGTGTGAATGAATTGTGGGTTCATGGGAACCCCAAAAATACAAGGTGTGTAATCTAGATATACACACCATGTTGGGACTTAGATTTGGTGATAAGGCTTCAACAGAAACTTAAGGATCA
This sequence comes from Viscum album, assembly GCA_963277665.1. Classification (NCBI taxonomy): domain Eukaryota; kingdom Viridiplantae; phylum Streptophyta; class Magnoliopsida; order Santalales; family Viscaceae; genus Viscum; species Viscum album. The sequence continues at coordinate 534,724,339 of OY728146.1, forward strand.
CATGATATTTGGTCCCTATGACAATTCATGTGACCCTAAGATGGAAGCTCACCGTATATATGGAAGGATAAATATGTAGGTACATGGGAAGGCTAGGTGTACATGGGCCGAGCCGTGTACTCCAAAATAACCAATTGCATGGGCATGGCCACCCATACATGGGCATGGACACATGTACATGGGCACGACCCAAAGTACATGCCCACAGTCTGGGGGAATGGGTAGGGTGCCGAGTGACCTTTATATACTGTGTACCCCTCAAGAAAATTCTGTGTATAAGAGGTTTACATGCCATGTGTAATGGATGATACACTGTACAACAAGGGGTTGGAAATACATGTTTTTTACCCCCAATACATACCATGTACTCCCTTTAGGATGCTTCAATACCTTTGTTTCTTAAAGATAATCTAGGTCCAATTGAGTGTGTTTTCTTGGTCCTTTACCATGATGGTACAATATATAATTATTTCATTTGAATAGGATTCTGATCCACTCAATGTGTTTATTATTGGATAATGTTCAGTGTACCCCAATGTGGGGCTAGGGTGGAATCCTCTATTATTCGTTGGTGAGGTTAATGGTATCCACATGATCACCATGCACCAGGTTTAAATCCAGTTTCTATAAGGATGATCTAGTAGGGATTGTGGTGTCCCCTGAGTGGTTATAGGCATAATCCTCTACCTTGATTATGATATCTTAATATATCTAGGGAGTAATTCTTGGAGATACCTTTCAATCAATGACTTATTAGGTGAGCACCTTCCGTGATATCATGGATCATGGAGTGATTAATCATAGAATGAAAATTACCCTGAATCCTCAAATATTGTCTTGTGTCTGCAAGTGGATGAGACCACTCTGATACTTGGAGTCTTTTATGAGTATACCCATGTCTTACTATTACTATGTCTCTTATCTGGTTGACATATCTTGTGATTATCTAACCAATCTTGATGCTTTATGCTTAGTGATTTTAGGGTGTCCAAATGGGTATTGTTATACTCACCCCTTCATGGGATCTACCTACACGTGTACTATATTGTGAAGATAAAAGACCATTTGACAGAGTCCAAGGTGGACTTGGACATGGTAGAGTATAATTATTGGCTAGATAGAATAATGTGTATACTAGTTTTAAATTTGATAGCAGTACCATTCCTCTGAGTAGGATAGACTCTTTTATAGTTTCTGTTGGGATAGTATTTGTATTATTACTAGTTTTAGTACCTTGTTTCATACTATGATCATGGGATTATATATTTATCCATTCATTGGTATTTTTTTTAAATATTAGCATTTTATGGGACTAAATATGTGTGTGTGCAAACATGTGCATTTGGTTAATGACTCCCATGTGTAGGATATGACTACCTGGTGGTGGTCACCATCCCTTGACCTATTTGAGGTGGGATTGGGGTAGCCACACATGGCTTATCATTGTCTATGTGAGCCTCGGGGTTTGGGTCCTAGAAAAGTGGCATTAGATTATTCAGTTCTACCATAGGACCAGAGAATAGTTTTTTAGCTATGAGATTGGTATGAGATTTTGGGAAATAATGTAAGTTTTTTGATTTCATATTTTGGGCTAGGGAATCCAGTGTTTTTTCAATGACTAACATATCCATACAATAGGATTATCGATTTCTACATGTCGACTCAGTACATATAGACACTGGTTGTGGGGAAAACATCAGTACATGAATCATATAGGAATATGTTGTAGTTTCTATGTCATTCTTGATTCAAATACAAAGATATACCCTTTGAACATTGTTAATCGTGTTTATTTGTTTATTTAGTTATGAATACAACCATCTAGGATTCCACTGCGAGATCACGAGGATGATCTAAGTGATGAGACTCCATTCAGGTTCCTGTAATAAAGGTTGAAACTTTAAGTGCTTTTACAGTTATTCCACCACACAGAGAGCAGAAGTTAGCGTTGATAGTACAATTCAAGGATGTGAATTACATAATATCACTGCATGTGTTTCAGAGGCAACAAATTCCCAAGTTTTATGGAAATCTAAAACCCCAGGAATCTAGGGACTATATTGAGGAAATCACACAATTTTTCTACCTTGTGATGACACCTAAAAATTAGATTTTGGTCCTTGAATTGAGGCTTATTTAAAGATCCACTGGGATATTATGGTCTCTGGAGACCAATTAAAACAATTATATAGATCTCCCCTATTTAGATTTCAATTTTCTCTTCATATTAAATTTTTTATCTAGTCATGTTGTGATTAGTTCATATCCAAGATCTTACATATTTTCAATAGAAAGATATTACCATATAAGAGTATCTATAGGGGTACAATGATCTATAAAGATAATCTCTAGATATATTTTGAGATACGTTTTTTAGATAATAGACATTTTAATATGGATTATACTGAGATAACAGGGCTAGAGTTAAAACTCTTTAAATTCCCACATATGTTAGAGTGCATGATATAGCCTTAGTAGTGGATAGATTCCTTATAGAGTAAACATCGATAGTGGGTACATGTAGTAGCCACCCTGAATCTAATACCTATTCAATAGGTTTATGATATTAGTTACTAGGATTTATTAATTCCAGGAACATCAGGAGGAAAACTCAAGATAGATGATTATTAGTTCATGGTTTTCATCCTGACTAATGTTAGTCTAGAGAGAGGTAGTTATTCTCATGAGATAATAAAGGATATATCTCTCAGGATTTTCTTACCCATTGTATTACTGATAGGTAGATAGTCGACGGACCACCAAGTTATAGGAAGTGGCGGGATCTAAGATATATTTGTGGTGGAATATGTGAAATAGGAGTGAGTAAAGTAGAAAATGGTTCTATGTGATATGACCTATTGCCACCACCACTCCAATTAGTCTATGCTAGGCTCATGGAGCTAGTGGGAAGGGGTGAGGAAAACATCAAGTAGTGGAGGCCTATGACCTAGTGGATATTGGCATTATATAAGGTACGATATATGTATTATGACCATTATATGTTGTACTGATAGACATAGCTATAATTCATTCCGTTATTTTCACTTCCTAGTTTCAAGAATTAGAGATTCTGGTCAAGCCATTAGCTCGAACATTGTGGTTGGAGACTCTGAATAGAGGTGACTCAGTGATCAAACAATTCCTTTTATAGTATGACCTAACTCTTTGGAGGTAAGATATTCTTGTGGGATATTATTTATTTTAGTGACGAGGAGTTACAACATCATCTTCGGTATGGACTAGTTGTCCATAGTTCATGAACGATTGTCTGCTTTAGGTAGAAGATGTGGTGTGTCCATGGTGATGGGAAGTGGTTTTTCTTTATGGGATAAAAGGATACCCAAAAAGAAATGGATGTGAACTTAAATAGGGTAGTGTATCTTATTAATCGCCATTATCTAGAATTACCATTGGAGTAGTGAATTATATGTTATTTTAGTTTTCTACAACAATGGCGAGTATGAAGATGTCTTTCATGAGGACTTTCAAAGCTCACATCCCCACTGGTAGATAAAATTTTGTATTTAATTTCACCTTGGGATAACCCCAATATCTTCTCTAGTATATTTGATGGATCCCGCTGAGTTTCATGAGATAAATGTGTAGTTGGAGGACTTGTAGAAGAATGTATTTTTTTGACATATTGTTTCCCCCTGGGAATCACTCGTGTTTTTTCTCAGGAGGATGGGAGATTGAGGTTTTATATAGATTAGAATCACATGAACTAAGTGAATGTAAATAATAAGTATCCACTACTTAGGATCGATGAAATATTTGATCAGTTGATAGGGGTTTAATGGTTCTCAAAGATCGACCTTAGACCAAGCTATCACCAGCTACGATTATGAGATATAAATCTATAGAAGTCATCATTCTGATGTCGGTATGGTCACTATAAGTATTTAGTTATTCCCTTTGGCATGATAAAATCCCTAGTAGTTCTCATCAAACACATTAATAAGATATTATAGCCTTTCTTATTCCTAATTTTTATATTCTTCATCAATGATATCCTAGTGTACTCAGTATCCGAGGATGAGAATGTGAGATAATTGAAGATGGTCCTAGGCTTACTCAATGATCACATACTTTATGGGAGGCTCTTTAAGTGTCATTTATTGAGAATAGTGGTCCAAGTTTTTAAACATTTCATCTCAATGTGTTGTGTAGTAGGGGACGTGGTAAAGGCCGAGGTAGTATTATTTTGGGATGCACCTAAGAGTGTGATAGAGGTGTAGATATTCCTTGGGTTGGAAGGTTATAAAATGATATTTTTCCCTGATTTCTATAGGATATCATACAATCTAATTTCTTAGACCCAGAAGGGGTAACCATTAATGTGGATAGAAATGTGCATGCAGGATTTTATGGAGATGAGAAAAATGTTGACGAGTAACCCCATCTAATGATTGGAAGAGGAGGGTTCCAAGTATGTAGTGTTCAATGATGCAGTAGAGAGAAGAATTGGTTGTCTTCTGAGGAAAAGGTAGGTGGGGATTTCCTTTAGGTCAAGGTATTAGAACCTTATGAGAAAAACTACAATTAATATGATCTAGAGTTGGTAGTGGTAGTATTCAAGATGAAGATGCAGCGACACTACCTTAGGGGTGAGTGGTTTATCATATATTCGGACTAAAAGAGTCTCAACTAAATTTTACCTTCAAAGTATATTAACTTGAGATAGAGGAAATGGCTATAGTTCCTCTAGGATTATAAATTTTAAATAGTTTATACACTTAAGAAGGGGAACATGGTGGTAGATGATCTCAGTAGATATCTTATTCACATTTATTAGATAAGGATTTGGAGTAGTTGGCCTCATTGAAATTGTCCCATGTGGATGAGGATGGTATAAATTACCTCCAGTTGATGGTTGTTAACCCATCAATTCTATAATGTGTTTGGGAGTCTCATTAGGAAGATATCAATTGTAATACCTTACTTATTTATATATCCAATGTATATGCCCCAAAGGTATTTTTTCAAGGTGGGGATCATGTGATACTTTTTAGAGAATATACCATGGTACTAGTGATGTTGTGGGACGAGGTGATAATGGAGTTCAATGAATCCCATTTTTTGGTAAATCTAGATGCGAAAAAGATTTAATAGGGAATCTGGTCTCATTTTTTGTTCCCAGGAAAGAAGAATGGTGTAATAGATTTTTTCTCTTGATGTATCACTTGTCAGAAATTGAAGGCTAATCACTAGGTTCCATATAGTTTAACTCAACCCCTTGAGGTTCTAGAGTGGAAGTGAAATGGTATATCTATGAATTCATGATGTGACATCCATTGAAATATAGAGGAAAAAATTACATCTAGGTGATCATAGAATGAATAAAAAAGTCATCCCACTTATTATTCTATCTGGGATATGAATTTATTAGAGATCGTGGGATTCCTTTATACCTTGGAGATAGCCTAGATCCATGTAGTTACCTAGATTATCATTTCAGAAAATGATAATCACATAATTACATGATCATAGAGGGGATTTTAGGAGGCATTTGGGACTCATTTTCTTTTAAGAAAGATGATTCACCCCCTGAATAATAGAAAAATAGAGTGGACTATTTAGGTTCAGAGTATATGTTGTAAGCTTTAATGTTGGACATTCCTATAGTTGGTAGGATCACCAAACCCTAGTGAAGTTTGTATACAACAACAGCTACCATTCCACCATCTATATGGAACCATCCGATGATTTTTATTGGCAACCCTATAGGTCACCAATTTGTTAAATTGATTTAGATGTTTTTTCCCTCATGGGGCTAGATACAAGTTATGATAGAGAAGGTGGAGGTCATCCAAAAGTGGATGAAGAATGCACATACCTGTCAGTTGTCTTATATAGACTGATGATAGAGTCCTTTGGAGTTTGAGTAGGGATACCATGTCTTACTAAAGGTCTCATATTGGTGTGAATTGAATATATTTGGCTAGGTTGGAAAGCTATATCTAAGATTCATTGTCCCCTTCCAGATATTATGTAGATTCAATGAGGTGGTTTACCACATGGATTTATTGTTGAGGTTATAGTGGGTACACGATGTAATCCACATGTTTCAGCGGATGATCTATGTTTATAACCCATAAAATGCTATCAAATGGCGATAAATGGAAATTAATGATAGATCTACTCATGTAGATTACCTAATAGAGATCGATGATTAGCATGAGAAGATCCTCTGTGGGTGAGCGATTCATTTTGTAAATGTTCTATGGAAGAATGAGAATATTCCTGAGAGAACATGGGAGTATTATAATTATATGTGAGATCAATAACCATATATTTTATGACTAACATTTTTCACTTTTCAAGACAAAGGTGGGGAGAATGTAATGTATTAGTTTTTTCCATGTAAAGCATTCAAATATATCTAATAATTTTTTCATATCCTAGTACTATGATGGAATGGGATTCTAAGGTTTGGTTATTCAAGAATTGATATTAAGAAAATATTAAATATATTAATATCACACATGAAAAAAGTTTCTTGAAAAAGTGGAATTAATCATGAATGGGGACTTAAATGGGAAATTCATGGCATCAGTTGAGTTTGGAATTAGGGTTTTACCCTTGACACCATATAATATTTGTTAATGTCAGGTGTAAGTGAAAATGTTATCACGAATGAAAATAATAAATAAATATATTTTATTATGTATTGACATAAATACTTAGAAAATGATATAAATATATAATTATAATGAAATTTCAGGGTTAGTCTCATAAAGCTAAGATTATGATAAGATCCAATGGACAAGGACTTTGAAAAGGTTGACAGATCAATATCCTAATTGAGGATTGTCTATGCCAATAGAGATTGAGGATCTCACTTATTACTACAATGCATGATCATTATTCATTAGTGATTGATCCAAATTCAAGGTTTGCCATTTTATTTATGTGGATGAATCCATGATTATTTATACCATGCCAAACATGAGTCATTTAAACTAATAAGAATTAATCCATAGATCAATGGTTGATATTGAAGATATTGTTTTAATGTTGCATTGTTAATTCACATTCATTCATTGATTACATGGAAATGGATAGAGTCCAAAATGAACAAAAAATATGGATAATTCCTTACATTATTTTTATGTATTTTTTTCCCCGTTATTCATTCATCCATCATCGGTATTTGATTTGGTTTGTAGTTTGATAAATACCTGGTCGAAGATCCATGAAAAATTAATCATTGGAACGACAGATCATCAGCATGGGTTTGAGAAAGAGATTTATGTAATGGTTACAATGCATGATGAAATAAGTGAATTATAATTATTATTTGGATATCTTTAAAATATGGGCTTCAACATCTCAATTTGGAGGATTATGGGTGAATATTTCTAGGCAGATCAGATACCAAAATTTTGTGAGCTGTGATGGAAGGCCTCTTTGATCATAGATCCATGACTCATGAGTGATTTGGTGGTGGATCCAGAGACGATGGAAGTGTGGTCCTACATGTGAAGGAAATACATATTACTGGAAAACCTATGTTAGATGACATGTAATCTGGATATACACACCATGTAGGGCCCTGGTTTCCTCTCTAAGGTTTTTATGAATATTTAAGGATCAAACATCATGTGGACCCACCTATAAGAATTGTGACCACATGATGGTAGCTTTGTATTGTAGGATCGCTGATACTGATTGTAGTATTGAAATAATGATGTAATGCTCAATATATAAGAAGGGGGTGAATTGTATACGTTAAAAAATTCATTAGGAACTTTTAAATATGGTAATGTTTAACAAAGTTAAAAAAGGTAAATTCACAAAACCACTTAGTTCTATAAAATTGCTTGATTCCAAAAGTTTGGTTCCGAAAATGAAATTCCAGAAATGTGGTTCTGGAAATGAAACCAGTTCTACAAACTTACTAGATTCTGGAAATGTAGTTTTAGAAATGATACTTAAATAAAGTTTACAAATAAAAAGATTCTACCTTAAAGAGTATAGAATATTATTTAATTAGAGTACAAGTATAAAAAAGTATAAGATAGTTAAACATTCCTTATCAATCAAAATATAGTGGAAAACAAACTTGAAATAATACAAGTAACATGTATAGAAATCTCTTAACCCAAAGAGTAGGGTATCCATCAACATTGGATAGAGGTCCCTTGATTTATACTTTCAAGAAAGTCTATCTTACCCACACCAGGGTATGCCCTCAATATGAATATCGGAATCTGTCTCGCTATCCCTGCAAGCCCTCAAACATACGGTAGTTATCACCTATGTCTTCCTATCCCTAGAAGCCCTTGAATATACTCAGCAACATTCAGAGTCGCATGAAGCAATTCTGAACAAGATGTTAAGTATGCACAAAGCATGAGAGTCTTTCTCTAGTAATCACTTCAACAACATGTAATATCTAAAGTCGTAGAACTATATTGAGCTCGTTCAAATGAGCTCTTATTTATAGGGACATCCTCAATGGTCAAATCCCTCCTCCAATGGTCATATTTTTCCTTTAATTTTAGAGGGACCTGTATACATGTCACTCATACAATGGTTAGTAAATAACAGAATGAACGAAATCATTTTATAACTCAAACAAGAATAATTAAAAATATGGTTTCTTAACCAAATTTATTTTTCAGAGTCCAAATAAAAATATAATTTTTAGTATAAGTAATTTAACCTTCAATGTCTATATTACAAGGATATTCAAATTCTATTTCTCAGAAATTCAGAAGTATAATTCTATACGATTCAGAGTCTAAATTATAATGAATTTGGATTCTAAATTCTATGTAATTAGGATTCTGAATTATGAGGAATTCATAATCTAAATTTCATAAGAATTTGGAGTCTGAACATGGAAAGTTTGAAGTATGACCGTAGAATGTTTGGAGTCTAAACTTAGAAAGTTCAGAGACTGAATTCCGAGTGTTCAGAACCCGAATTCAGATCCTAACAACATAATGCTCTATATCTATGTATTTATAAGATTTAGAGGTTTTAGATGTGAAAATAAATTTTACACTTAGAAATAAAATGGGATAGATTATGAAAAATGAATACATGGTAATGATAAATTTTCCTTGGGGAAGGAAAATTTTCTTTATTAAGGGAAATATTAGATAAAATGAAGTTTTCCTTAAGATAGGGTATTTGTGATTTTCAAAACATAAAAAAATGGAAAAGTCACAAGGCAACCTTATTGACTCAAAAATCTCCCCCATTTTGGAAAGCACAAACATCCTTAAGAAAAAGAATATAAGGTCTTAGATATTTTATTGACTTATAAATAAATCTTATCTCCCTTTACTTATGGATCAAAGTGAATATGACTAACTCCCCTTTAGGCCTTGGAAACACTAAGGATCATATTAATGATTTCTGGATTGAGACTTAGCACTATATTGCACACAAACATCTTCTTGGATAAGAACACCCCCTTAGATGAGATCCCGCTTAGGGAAATTTCTTCTTTTACTTTGAATTCTTTTTTAACAATCCCCCATTGTGATTTTCAAAAAGGGTTAATGGTAATCAAAAAGAAAATATGGTGACAGAAATATTAGTACTGAACAACCAGAAGACGAGTGACCAAAAATTTCTTTAGGATAGGAAAAATTTATACAAATAATAAATACAAACAAATATCAAAATTGAACAAGATTATCCTTCCTTCTCTTTCAACATCAGCTTCTTCACTATGGTTTTGAGTTTCTTGAGTTCCTTGTGATCCTCCACTGCTCGTTTGAGAAGCTGATCTTGATATTATGTTTTCTTTTCTAAGGCTTTGATTTTTTCTTCCCAAGCCTTAGGAACCTCTTCTTAATCCTTCAAGACTTCATCCTATTTATAAACCTTCTCTTCTATCTCAATATTGGGATCCCTTTCTCTTTTCCTAATCTAATCTATTGAAAATAATTTACCATTCAGATATTTCACTTATTTCTTCAAAGTATTTTCTTCAAGAGATAGCTTTTATTAAAAAGACATAGTGAGATCTTTGAACTTACAATCTTTGGTTTCAAATGCATCCTTGAAATTTTCTTGAAACTCTTCAATAATTCTCATGTCTTACACATTTTCTTTGAATAGCTAGTCAAATTCTTGCAAGATCTTTTGTGGGATTCATAGTTTATGAAAAAGGTTTTGAAATAAGATTCAAGATTGATACACTTATCCATCACCATGGATACTCAATTCGATTTTTGATTTAATGTGTGCTGAATCATCTGGTATCTTCAGTCTATATTGGGAAATATTGGAATAGTCCCAAAAATATTCTTTAGGGACTGGACTAAAAAATCATTTCCAAGAGAGGACGATTTTGAATTAGAGATTATTATTGGTGAGGATTATTTTTCAATATCAATAGATTTCCTCTATGATGTAACACCCACTTCTTTATTCTTCAACACTTCTCTTCTAGGTGTATCAACAACCACATGGTTTCCCTTATCAGATTTCGTAATGAATTCTTCTTGATTGGGTGATTCATGCTCACTATCAGATAGTTTCACAATTTTATCTTCATCTATCTCTTCCTTCTTAGCTACTTCCTTAGAATCATCTGGTTGAATGAAATCATGGTTACTACTATTCTATCAAGACAATCTATTCACTTCTTCCTCAACTTTCTCATCCATTCATGGTGTAGAAAGTTTTGAAGAGTTGGATTCATAGGTTCGTAATGATAATTTTTCAGAAGGTCTTTCCTTCTCATGAAAATTCTCTACTTTATTTATCAAGACTTCGATATCACCAATACCTTATTCTTCTTTTTCTTCTACTTCTATTTCTTTTACTTATTGTTCTTCTACTTATTTTCCTTCTACTACTTTTTCTTATACTTTTTCTTCTTGGTATTTTTCTAGATTCACGAAATTCTTTCCCGAAGTCTCTGGTAAATGTTCTATCAAGAAGGATTATGGTACTGGAATATTATCCTCTTTGTCATGCTTCTCAAGCTCTTCAGCTGCCTTTTCCTTCAATGATTTTTCCTCAGCAGGGTCCGGGCCAAACATAGGCTCCCCTTCTTTCTAATTTTTCTTGTCTTCCATCCACTTAGCCACAACCTAATCAAGATAAGATTTTTGTTTCTTTGGATTTGGTGGTGCAAATTGAGTTTCTTTCGCTATTGGGGTTTTTTCCTTCTCTTCCACTTCCTTTACCTTCCTCTTCCTTCCTCTTCCTTCCACCCTTTTTAGAGGCTTCAAACACCTCCTATTTATTTTAAAGAGCTCCAAGTTACTCTTCAATAAAATCATATAATTCATTAGATTCTTTGTAAAAACCAACTTTCATCCTCCTCAATGTGTCATCACATAGAAACATGATTTTCAAATTTCTTTATTTATATTTTCAAGGAATTTTGAAGGATTATAAACACCGAACAATAATCTTTGATAGAATGGATAGATATATAATAATCCGAGCCTTTAGATTTCCATTCTTTATGTTCTCAATTATTACCAAGATATGCTTAACCACATTTATCTTTCTTAAGTTTACTATGAAATACAAAATGTAGATGTCAGTATTCTTTAATGTATCATTATCACCTTTTCTCGGAATGATGAATCCTTGAAGCCAAAATTCAAGAATCTAAAAACTTGTTGATAAGTGAAGAATATTTGGAGTCTTTACCTATAAAAGACCAAGACAATTCATGGATTTTTATTTTAAAAAAACTTCCTTGAACATCAGGCAGCTTGTGTGAGAAAAACTCTTCTTCTCCTTCATAAGAAATTTCAATCAAACTAGTAGCCTTGGTATATGAAAGAAAATATGTCTTACAATAACACTTGAAAGAAAATTTTCTCCTACCTTCTTCCTTTAATAAAGTTACTATATCTTATAATTTAATCACCAAATCTGGATACACCAGATCCTATGATTTCAGTTTCGAAATGAAAACACTCTCCCACCCATTCAGATTTATGATCTTAGAGATGATGGAATCATACTTAGTGAAGAAATTTGGATGAACCAACCTTTCTATGTAAACCTTCTATTCAACTATTTCCTTTATAGATGACATTTATTTTTGATATGAAGCTTCAATAGACATTCAGAGCTGAGGAAACCTTGAAGATTTGGAATGATCTTATGTAGGAGGGTCATGGCTTCAACACGCAAAGGCTTGAGTTTCAATATGGGAAAATCATCCTGGGTCCTTTATATAGGTATTTGAGGTGACGATTCAGCATCCATACACAATCCAACGGTTGAAAAACCTTTTGATTAGATTTGACAGCTTAAAAAATGACCGAAGAAGAATTTTTATGGATTCTAATCTTTTGAGGTTTTTAATAAAAAACAATCGGATTCAAGGAAAACAGAATACGAAAATTTTAAAAATAGTTAAAATACCCACAAGTAATATATGATTATGAATATTTAAGAAAGTAAACATACCTTTCGAATTGCTAGGAATATTATTTGTAATGAGGAAAATTCTTCTTGAAGAACTTTAGATTCCAAAAATTTTGATTACGAAAAATTTCAATACGAAAATCTCAAACATTTTATGTACAAAAATATTCAATACAAAAATTTTAAGTACAAAAATCTTAATTACAAAAATTTTAAGTATGAAAATCTTCACTAAAAAAATTTTAGGTGGGAAATTATTAATTACGAAAATTTTATGTACAAAAATCTTCATTACGAAAATTTCAAGTACGAAAATCATCATTATGAAAATTTTAAGTATGAAAATCTTCATTACAAAAAATTTATGTATGAAAATAATTACTAAATAAATTTTATATAAGAAAATATTTATTAAAAAAGTTTTGAAAATGGAAAAATTTGACTGTGAAAAAAAAATTTCACTATGAAAAAATTTAGACAACAATTTGTTTTAGAAATATAACAAAAAAATGTACTCCCCCTATGGAAAGGAGTTCCTTAATGTAAGGAGACTATTTTCAATAGGAATTTAACATAGAGTATTACCTTAATTTTATCATTCCTAACTTCTATTTAATGTATTCAAATCTATTGGAGGGTAAAGATTTTGTGAAAATATCAACAAGTTGATCTTTTATTCCGATAAATTGAAGAATGATATCTCCTTTTTGTGTGTGATCCCTAATAAATGGATGTCTAATATCTATGTGTTTTACATGAGAGTGATGTGTAGGGTTTTTACATAAGGAAATGACACTACTATTTTCACAAAAGAGTTTTGTTTTGGTAAAAATCATACCATAGTCTGTGATTGTGTGTTGCATCCACAACACTTGAGCACAACATCATTCAGCTGCTACATATTCAGTTTCATAGTGGAAATTTCTACTGAGTGCTTCTTTTTTCTTGACCAAGAATCTGATGAATCTCCTAAGAAATGACAAGTTCCAGATTTACTTTTACTATCCATTATACATCCACCAAAGTCAGCATCCTAAATTTTTTTTAAAATAAAATCATTTCCAGAAGTGTAAAAGAGTCCTAGATCCATAGTTCCCTTTAAGTAGCGAAAAATCCATTTCAAAACCTTTAAATGAGATTCCTTAGTATTGGATTGATATCTTGCACATAGGAATACTGAAAACATTAAGTCTGGATGACTAGCAGTCATGTAAAGTAGACTTCCTATCATACCTCTAAAAGTCATTTGATCTATTGGTTTCCCAGCTTCATCAAGATGAAGTGAATTTTAGGTACCAGTGGGAGTACTTATACTCTTCGTGTTGTCATATCCATATTTATTTAGGAATATATTTAATATACTTATGTTAGGATATATAAATTCCTTCTGGTTTTTCAGAAATTTGAAAACCAAGGAAAAATGTTAACTCACCAATCATACTCATTTGAAACTCATATTTCATTAGATCCATAATGAAATCAGTTAAAGATTGCTGAGTTGAACCAAATATAATGTTATCGACATAAATTTGAACAATCAAATTTTTTTTCGTAACTTTACTTATAAAAAGGGTTGGATCATCATTTCCATTAACATAATTATTTTGAATCAAAAATCATGCGAGTCTATCATACCAAGCTCAAGGGGGTTTCTTAAGTACATACAAAACTTTGATAAGTTTTTAAACATGTTCAAGATGTTTTTTATCTTCAAAACTAGGAGGTTGTTCGACAAAAACATCCTATTTAACAAAACCATTAAAGAAAGCACATTTAACATCCATTTGGAAAAGTTTGAAATTGAATAATGCTACAAAGGCAAGTAGAATACGAATAGATTCAATTCTGGCTACTGGAGAATAGGTTTCTTCATACTCTATTCCTTCTTGTTGATTATAGCCTTTAGAAAATAATCTATCTTTATTTCATACTACGATTCCATTTTCATCACATTTATTTCTAAAGACCCATTTTACTCCAATAATAGAATTTTCCTTAGGTATTTCAACCAAGGTCCAAACATTATTCCTTTTGAATTCATTTAGCTCATCTTTCACAGTGTTTATTCTATCATCATCACCTAAAGCTTCATTATTGCTTTTAGGTTCTAATTGGGAAAATAAATCTTGATGTTCTACTTCATTTCTTAAGGAACTTATAGTCCTTACATGTTGATTTACATCACTGATGATACTATCACTGGGATGATTATTAAAAAACAATTTATTTGGGTTTTTTAAAACATGTTCATCAATGTAGGGTAGTAAATCTTCTGGGGTAAGTGTTTCAGAAAAACATTCTTGAACATTTTCCTTATCAAAAGAATATTCTAACAAAGGTTGATAATTAGTTTTTGAAAACACATCCGAAGATGTAAGTTGAGGTTGTTTAAAAACAAAAGGACCAGTTTCATCAAATTTGAAATGTACTGTTTCTTCAATAGTACAAGTATTTTTGTTGAAAACTCTACAAGAATTAGATGTTGTGGAGTGGCCTAAGTAAATTCCTTCATCATATTTTGGTGTGAATCTGTATAAATTATCTTTAGTATTCAGAATGAATACATTGTAACCAAAAACTTTTAAGTATGAAAGTCTAGGTTTTCTACCATTCTATAACTTCTAAAGAGTTTTATTAAGAAAAGGTCTAATAATAATATGATTTATAGTATAACAAGTAATACTTACAACTTCAGCCCAAAAATGTTTGGCTACTGAATATTCACTCAACATGGTTCTTGTTATCTCTTGTTGAATTTTATTTATTATTTCAATAATAAAATTTTGATGAGGTGTTATAGGTGCTATGATGTTATGATTAATGCCTTTTCTACTTCAAAAAGTTTCAAAATCAAAAATTTTAAATTCTCCTCCATGATCACTATGAATAGTTATCAAAGGATGGTTTTTCTCATTTTTAACCTGGGCTCTAAATGTTTTGAAATAAGAAGAAGATTCAAATTTATTTGCTAGAAAATAGACCCATGTAAATCTAGTGTAATCATCAACTAAGACAAATACATAATATTTTCCTCCAATGCTTCCAGTTTCTGTTGGACCAAAAAGATCCATACACACTAACTGTAATGCATCAGTGGTTGAGACATCACCAACTAATTTAAAATTTGATTTATGTTTCTTTCCATATTGATAAAGATTACAAACTTTTGAAGAATCAAATCTAAGCTCCAGTAGATCCTTAACTAGTCTTTTTATAGAGATTTTTCATAGGTTCTTAAGGTTATAGAGTCCTAAACATATATTCCAAAACCAAGAATGATCTTCCATTCTCCTAAGACAAGGTAGATCTTGGCTTCTAAGGTCTTCTAAGTTTAGTGTGTAAAAATTATTTTTCCTATTGGCAGAAAGAATAAACTATTTCTTAGAATTTTATACTAAGAACTTTTCATTCCTAAAATTAACATGGTAACGTTGACCACATCATTGAATTATGCTAACAAGGTTGTGCCTAAGACCCTTAACAAATAAAACATTTGAAATCAAAGTTTTTCCAAGAAGAACAATGTTACCTATATCAATAATCTATCCCTTAGCATTATCTATGAATGTTACTTTTCCTTCTTTCATCTTGATAATATTTTGAAATAAGTTGTTGTTACCAGAAATATGCCGGGAATATACACTATCAATGTACCATGTATTTCTATTGGTGATATCTTTATTTTACTATAAAAAAGGGAGTTAGACTTTCGAAATCCAAACTTTCTTGGATCTGGAATTTTTTGACAATAAAATGTTGGGTATCCACATTTTTTTGAAAATTATGAATTATTAAATACAAGGGATTTAAATTTATTTAAAGAAAAATTCTTCTTCTAATGCCCACTACTTTGAAATTTTGTACAAAAAGGGGCTCTAGGAGGAAAAAAATAATTGTTTCTAAAAATAAGTTTTTCATGAGAATAACCTAATCTTAGATTATTACCATGAAGTCAGATCTGAGAATATATGTTGTCAAAATTTTCCTTAACAGAAGTTGAATTTGAAATAAGTTTCTTCAAAGAAACATTTTCAGACTTTAGTTTAAGGACTAAATACCAATCCTCTGGAATAATAGTCTTAGAGTTATCTTTATCCTACAAAAATATTTTTCTAAAAATAGTTTCATAAGATCCTTAGAAAGATTATCCTTCTAAGAATGATCTTCCTCATGTTTCTTAGAACGATTTTATAAAACATCATTTTTTTATCAAGATCATTGGTATGATTTGTTATTTATTTTGTTAAAATAAATTCTCTAGAATTTTCTTTTTTGAGTTTCTTAGAAACTTTACAATTTCTTATTTCTAGAAACTTAGAAAACCTAGAAACTTCATCATAGGAAGGAAAATCATTATTAATATTTGACGAAGAAGATTCTTCATCTGAAGAAAAATCTTTATCAGGAAAATTTTCACTCAAAGACATATTGGTTAAGGATTAAACAGTTCGTACCTTAGCCATAAGACATTGATTTTGAAATAGAGCTCAGGCTACTAATCAAATTTTATTTTCCTCAGAAGATTCATAATCTGAATAATTGTCAGAAGAATCTCCACCACTGGCACTCCAAGTGTCATTGGATTTTAGGACTTTATTATGTTTTTATTTGTAGAACTTCTTCTTGTTTCTCCCGGAATTCCTGTCTTTCTTGTCTCTTTTCTTAAGTAAGGGAAAATCATGTTTGATATGACCAGTTCTTCTACATTCATAGCATGTCACTTCTCCATATTTCTTATCTTTTTCAAATTTCTTTTTGTACCTATTTTGAAAGTTATTCTACCAAAAAATATTTTTAATCCTTCGAGAAAGATTATCTAGTTCATTCTTAAGATGTTCACTTTCACTTGATTTATATTGAACAACAACCTTCTTGGATTTAGATCTTGTAACCCTCTCAAGAGTCTTGGATTTCATATGTTTTGAAGTAGTTGTAAAATCAACACCTCCATTCCCATTCTTCTTCTTAACATTGTCAGAATATATCTTCATTCTAGTCTCATGTTGAGGAAGAGTTCCAAAAATCTCCTTAAGAGTGATCTATGAGACTTTCCTATTTTCATCAATAGATGTTCTCTTTGATTCCAACTCATTTGGAATGATATATATAATCTTGTTTACAAGTTCCTCATCATCAAAACCTTTTTCACCCTTGCATTGTATGTTTTTGACAATAGTCATAAATCTCTATTGTACCTTACATATGGGTTCTCCATAAGGAAAGAAACAACCATGTTACTCATCTCTAAGCATAGATATTATAGTTTCAATAACTTTGGATGTTCCAAAATGTGTAACTTCAAGCTTTTTCCAAATACAATTTTCTACTTCACAAGAAGAAATCTATCTATATAAATTCATAGTCATGGAACAGAACAAATTATTTCATACCTTATAGTTAAGTTGATATTATTATTTCTCTTGATTAGTTACAGTTCAGACTTCTTTATCAGGAATCTTGTAATATCTAGTAAGCATAACAAATTTGTCCACTCTAGTGTTAATGAAAAAAGTCTTCATATGATCTCTCCAATATTCATAATCATTCCCATTAAAAATATGTGGTCTAGTAGGATTAATATAGTCAATTGAACCAACATTCATTCACGCCATTGTAATGAAAATATCTTTCCACACAAACTTGTCAGTAATAAAGGTTTGTAAAAAAGGATTAAAATATCCTAAGAAAGAAAAATATAGAACAATAAAAAAACCTGAGAAAGAAAACTTATATGTGAATATAAGTATTTCAGATACCTCCTCTAATACCAATTATAGGATCACTTATACTGATTGTAGTATCGAAATAATGATGTAGATGCTAAATATAAAAGCTGGGTGGGGGGGGGGATTGTATAATTTATAAAATTCCTTCGGTAATTTTAACGATATTAACGTTTAAAAAATTTAAACAAGTTAAATTCACAAAAACTCTTAGTTCTACAAACATTAATGATTCCAGAAGTGTGGTTCTAAAAATGAAATTCCGGAAATGTGGTTCCATAAATGAAACTAGTTCTACAAACTTACTAGATTTTGGAAATGTAGTTCTGGAAATGAAAGATAAAAAAAGTTTACAAAAACAAAGATTCTACCTTAAAGTGTATAGAATCTTATTTAATCATAGTACAAGTATAAAAAAGTATTAGATAGTTATATTTTCTTTATCAATCAAAATATAGTGGAAAACAAACTTGAAATAATAATGGTAAGAAGTATAGAAATATTTTAACCCAATGTGTAGTGTATCCAACAAACTTGGATAAAGGTCCCTTTATTTGTACTTTCAAGAAAGTTTTTCTTACCCACACCGGTTTAAGGCCTCGATATGAATATTTGAATATGTCTTTCTATCCCTGCAATCCCTTGAACTTCAAGTTAGTCGGAACATCTGTCTTCCTATCCTCAAAATCCATCGAATGTACTCAGTAACATTTAGAGTTGCATGGAGCAATTCTGAACAAGATGTTCAGTACGCACAAAGCATGAGAGTCTCTCTCTAGAAACCACTTTAGCAGTATGTAGTCTCTAGATTAATATAACTATATTGAGCACGTTCAAATGAGCTCCAAGTTATAGCAAAATCTTCAACGGTCAGTTCCCTCCTCTAATGGTAATATTTTTCCTTGAATTTCAGAGGGACCTATATATATGTCACTCAAACAATGGTTAGTAAATAATAGAATGAAAGACATAATTTTATAACTCAAACATGAGTAAGTAAAAATATTATTTCTCAAACAAATTTATTTTTCAGTTTCTAAGGAAAAATAGAATTCAGAGTCAAAGTAAGTTAACATTCGAAGTCTATATTACAATTATATTCAGATTTTATTTCTCAGGAAGAAGGAATCAAAATTATATAGACTTCAAAGTCTGAATTCTGAGGAATTTGGATGATGAATTATAAGGAATTCAGAGTCTAAAATTTGTTGAATTAAGAATCTCAATTTCATAAGAATTCAGAGTCTGAATTCATAAGAATTCAGAGTCTGAATTCAGAGAATTCGGAGTTTGAACTTAGAATATTTGGAGTCTAAACATAAAATGTTTGGATTCTAAACTTAGAAAGTTCGGAGTCTGAATTCAGAGAGTATAGAACTAGAATTCATATCCAAAAAACATAATTCCCTATCTCTAAGTATTTATAATATTCTGTGGTTTTATATGTGAAACTGAATTTTACACTTATAAATAATATGGGTTATATTATGAACAATGAAATCATGGTAAGGATAAATATTCCTTATGAAGGAAAATTTTCCTTATTAAGGTAAATATTATGGAAAATGAGGTTTTCCTTAAGATAGGGTGTTTGTTATTTTCAAAACATAAAGGAATGGAAAATTCATAAGGAAACCTTATTGACTCAACAATCTCCATAAACATGAAGGAATGGAAAAGTCATAAGTAAACCTTATTGACTCAATATCTATATTTCTTAAAAGATGCATGGGTAGGTACATGGGTTGGATAATTGTATATGAGGTGATCCATGTACTCTAATATGACTAAGTACACAAATAAAAACACTCATACATGGGAATAAACACATGTAAAAAGGCTAGACTAGAAGTACATGGACATGGGATAGCAGTATAGGAAAGGTTTCATGTGTTATATACATGATGTGTAGCCATAAATGACACTTCACATTGAAGAGGTTTACAATCAATGTGGGAAAGAAGATAGATGACCAGAATAGGGGTTGTCAAGAGACATTGTGTACCCGCAGTACATGCCATGTACCCCCTATGATTGGTCTTTTATCCATTCATTTTCTCAGTATAACCATGTACAATTGAGAGTGGTTCCTTGGACCATTACCATGAGGTTAAAATGTGGAATTACATCCTCAACATAGGATTGTGATGTACTATTGGGGATAAATATTTTATAGAGGTTATTTTTTTACTTGTGGAATCTTGGAGGAATCCTCTATCAATCCTAGGTGGGGTTCGTGGTATCAGCATGACCACCAAGAACATGACTTATATACAGTCTCTAGACTACTGATCCAGTAGGGTTTGTGGTTCCCCCAGTGGTTTTGGGTGTGATCATCTACCTGTATGATGATAAATTCATTGATCCAATGAGTACATCTTAGAAAGAACCATCGAGTAGCAACTTATCAGATAAGTTCCTTAAGTGATATCATAGATCATGGAGTTTGTTATCCTAGAACAAGTGTTACCTTCAAGACTTGAATAGTATCCTATGTGTGTAAGTGGTTGGGAAAACTTTGATACTTGGATTCTTTTATGAGTATGTCTAGGTTTTACTATTTCTATGTCTCTTATCTTGCTGAAACATCTTGTGATGAGATGGAACTCTTAGTGATCCATGCTTAGTGATTTATGGTTACCCTGTTGGGTATTTTTATACTCATCCCTGAATGGTCTCTTCCTACTCATATCAAGCATGATGATGATGATAAACCTTTTGATAGAGTATTAGGAGGATTGCGACCAGGTTGTGCATAGTTAGAGGCTTTACAGGATGAGGTTTATTCTAGTGTTGCATTTGACATCAGTACTCTCCCTTAAAGTAGGTTTTAATCTTTTATATCTTTTGGTGGGATTGTATTTGTAACTTTATCACTTTCAGTACCTTTAGTTCATACTATGATTATGGGATTATAGATTAATGAATGAAAGGGTATCATTTGTTTTATATTTCAGCATTGTATGGGCATAGAGATGTGTGTCTGTGTGTATAAGTACATTAGGATAATGTATCTCATGTGAGGGATATGCCTACTCAGTGTTTGATGCCATCCCCAGGCCTATTGGGGGTGATATTTGGGTAGTCAGACTCAACATATTCCTAGTCAGGTGGGCCCTAGAGGGCTAGTTGATAAGATGATACCTTCTAGTCCATTTAAAAATAAGAAAATCCATGAAAAATATTTCTAATATAAAAAATAATAATTGAATTTAAATAACCAAATACTTAAACATTAAGAGAATTTAATTACCCAAATATTTTCATTAAACAACTTTTATGTAAAAATAAAGAAACAAAAATAACCATAAAAGTTACTTGGGATATAATATTTATATCACCAGTACAAATAACCGATCCATCATCATATATAATTTTCATGAAATTTAACATTATTAAAACCTATAGGGTCTTTAAAATTCCTAAAAAAACTTATAAAAACATTCATTTGAATCCACATTCATAAGTACATATAGTTTACCAATAAAAATAAGAGGAAAAATATACATCTTTGATAACTATTTTAAAACAATTCCTGGAAAAATGAGAATTAATTTTATATAGAAATATCATGAAAACACTAAAAAGATGATTCATAATTAATAATGTACATGATGGTTGGAAAAATTATTCATTCAGTAAAAATTAAAAAAAACATTCTTTTAATTATTTTTTATAAAAAGAGTCAAAAAGTGAACCATAAAGAAAACTTTGTTAAAAAATTTATAATTTCAAGAACAATATATAATTAACTTAATAAATCATAGTAGTATATATAAGGATATTTATAAAAAATACATTATTGAGAAAGAGTATAAATGAAAACCTTGAAACATTTTAAATAAGGTTTTAATTAAAAAAATACCTTATGTCGAGTCAGGGCCTGCGGTGGATGACTTTTACCATATTGAATAACAAATTTATATAAGTTATTTACTTTATATACTTTATTCATAACCATTTTCATGTTTAGTACCTTTTAATTATTCCAATTATTGAATTTATTATCATGTTTTATTTATTTTCTTAATCAGTATTGTTCATGTTCGTTGTTTTGGGGTTGTTCTATTCTTAATCTCGAAAACTAATTCAATATTTTTGTAATAATAAAAGGTTCATGTAAAAAGGTTACATAAGATTTATAAGCATCACACACTAATAGTTTATGATATAATTATATTTAAATAAATATTATTTCTTTAATATCTTTCAGTATAAGCAAGATAGAGTTTAAACAAATAATGATATAAATATTCTTATTTAAAGTTACAATTATTGCCTCAATGTTGGACTTGTTGATATAAATAGGACTGATTAATTTATGAATAATTAATTTTTACATTTTTATAAAATGAATTTTTTGGTTTTTGATTGGTCAGAAATTAAAATTAAAGCATTAGAAGGTGAAAATAAATGTATTCTAAAATATTATTTTTATATGCACAATATGATCTTATATTAATAACTTAAATTAATTTATTAGTGATACTAATAAAATATCTAGATATATTTTTTTAACCAAATATTTTATCATCCATCTAAATGTTTTTACATGGTAAATAAAAAATGAAAAATCAGTTTTACGCTTTAGAATACATTTTAAAAAAAATAGTTTTATTGCATTTTGCAAACATATATTAAAGTGATTTTTTCCATTTATAAAAATTTAATCTCTTAAAAAGGATTCCATATTTTTAATAAACATAATTAATATAATTTAACATGTTCAAATTAATTTTTGGTCATTATGAATAGTAAAAACAATTAAAATATCTCACCAAGGTTAATGTTAATGAAGGTTTACCGAGGGATTAACCTAAGAGAGACAGTTTAAAATATCACAAAACACATGATTTAGTTTTACTGGATAATATTATTTATAACTTACACAATATTTTGTGAATTTAGGTATTTTTGGAGTCACATGACTTGATTTAGAAAATATTATATTTTAATCCTTGGAAAAATAGTATTCGGGTCCTCTCCTTCCCTTATAAAAGGATACAACTTATCCTCTCTTATTCACACATCATGAACATTATATATTATCCAATAAAATCCTAAATTACTTCATAAAATGTCCCCCATAACCTTGAGATCCATTTTTTGATCATAATACCATCTATTAAAGGCTTAATGTGTAAGATAATGTTGGTTTCTTAATGAAGAGGTATAACTATTAACCACACACATTCAATTTTATTTCGTCTTATACATTCAATAAATATATGGTATCCATTATGAAATAATTAATTCATTATATTATATATACATAATTTTTATTATGATGATGGATCAACCATTTTCCACCCCTTTCCATCAAATGAAGAAAATGAAATTATCACTCGTGTGTACGCGTGGACTACCTCCTCCATATACCGATATGATTCATTTTCCACCACCATACATCATGGATGGTTATTATGATGGATTTAATGGTTATATATAGCATTTATGACATAATTATTCTTCAATATTTATGATATATTTTCTACCATTTTACCTTTCTATCTGTTTGAATTTTATAAAATCACCCATGCATACGTGTAGACTACCACCTACACTAATCAGTGCGATTCATTTTTCATTTCGGCTTCACATGGATTGTAATAAGGATGGATTTAATAAATATAAATGATTTTAATGATATAATTATTATTTTTAAATGTTATTTATGATTTTCCTTTATTTCATTCAATCTATAGAAAAGTGAAAATACTACTCATGTGCACATACTGACTGTTGTCACTAAGAAGTGATGTAATTATTTTTTCATTACCACTTCATATAATCAATTTAAAAAGTTAACATAATAAATAAATATAGTAAAACTTTTATGATTATGTTTTTTAGATGAAGAAACCATGACCAATGTTCATGTATTGGAATCATCAAATTGAAACATGAATGAGAAACTAACTAGTTTTTACCTGAATGTTCGTTTTAAAAAAGAAATTGTTAATAAAAGAACGATAAGAAATTATAATGAATGATAAAAAGTAGTTTATGTAATAATATGTTTCTATAATATATAAATAATAAATATAAATTTATTATATTGGATACTTTAATTCATATGATTCAAGACAAAACTGGAGGTAAGGGTTTTTAATTTCACTTTTGTTTCTGTGAGACATATGCCATATTCATCACTTATTTTATAATGTCTTGTATATAATAACCATTTGAGATGACATATTATGAATCCTATTATATTCATGCTATTTAAGGTTCCATTTTATGATATTTATTTTATGTGGGTTATGATTCAAAAGGTACCAAAGCGGTAAGTGTTTATGTTACTATCTCATTTATTTCATGATTGGCTATATTGAATTTCCACTGGGGAAATTATATAGATTTTATTATTTAAAAACCATATATTATATATTTTTTAATATTTGTTTAAAATTTCTGTTTAGATTAGTACCATATTACTCAAGTTGGTACTTAAAATTATTGATAAAATCTTATTAAAAAAATTTGACCTTATTTCCTCTTCTGTCAATGGAAATTTTCATTTATGTGCATACACATCAACACTATTTTATGAAAGTTGTTAAATATAAATTAAATGTCTTAAAAAGTTCATTTTAACTAAATTTTAATTTAATTAAAAATATTTTAAATAAAATATTTTTAAAGGTTCTGTGAACAAGTAGTTTTTTTTACTTTTTACAAAAGTGGGAAAGGGATGTTTTATTTTAACATATACAATGTGAAATTATATTCCCACCATAATGAATATTATTTTATTTGAATTTTTTTTACAATTTTTCTTGGTTATTCCAATGATTTTTTTTCCCAATATTCTATGATTTTTTATTTAAAATGTTATCAAAATAAAAAGATATTATTTCATGTTTTCAAAGAAAGGTTCAAATAATATTTTAAATATATTTTTAATATATGTCAATATCCTTTAAGGATTGTTATTTTTCACCAGGGGTATGATACAATGATACAATATACATTATTTCTTAGTATGTATTATGATGATGATTATTTAAATATTATTCATTGAAAACCATTTCTTTCTCATGGATTAATTATTTTGATGAAGACTTTATGTAACCCGTTTCTTTTCCAAAGGCAATACCGTGATGAAATGTAGAAATTTTTATAATACTTGTTTTATTATTATAGATTATGATATGATGGAATGATTAATTTTTTATGATATTTTGGCATAGATATGTATGATTTTAATTATGCAATGGTTGGTCCTATAATTATATAACCCTCCAATGCATTGTGTAATGATGGATATATCATGTGATAATAAGGAATACAATGAAGATTAAATCAAGTTATATAATAGAATATGTCAATTATGTTAGTATTGGGAGTGAACCTTGACTAGTGAATTGATATAATGGTGTAACACCTAGATATTTTATGATACTTCTCTCTATAAATAAATTTAATTTCTTTGATAGCCTGTGATACACACAACTCCAATTCTAAATGAAATATAATATAAAATACTTTTATAACCTAACTTTTAAATAGGAAGTATTAATATGAATAACCACATTTTAAAAAAATGTACAATGTTTTTTGATAAAGAAAATACGTAAGTACTAAATTTTTAATAAAGTCATTATAAGTTTTTTGAAAATACATTTTCCCTCAAAAATAGTTTTCATTGTTTTTTATGAGAAAATAATAGAATTTTTTATTGACACTTTTAGAAAACTTATTTCAAAAAAATAACATAATTTTTAAATATTTTTTTTGAATTATCTTAGAGTGAAATTTTGAGAATTTTTTGAAAATATTAATTTTTTTATGAATAGTGAAAAATACAAATTTTTATTAAAAATTATATTATCTTTTATATAATTTTAAAAGTTATATTTTGTTTCAAAATGGTTATAAAAATATAATATGATAAAAAATAATTTTTTTTAATTTGAATTAATTTTATTTGAATTTCGCTATAAGAAATTTGTATACTTATGAAAACATTTTTCTTCTTGAAAATAGAAGAAAAACGTTTTCATCGCATTTTGAATGTCTATTTTAAATGTAAATTTTTAAACTTTTAGATATTGAATTTGATAAAAATGTATTCCATATTTGGATTTATCATTTCCAGATTTGGTAATCAGGCCACATTATGTTTTTTTTTCATAATCATTAATAAGAATAAAGAAAATTTGTCACCACTATAAAGGTTAAAAAGAGTTTACTAGGGTGGGGTGGGATTAAAAAAAAGATAAAGCTATATTTTCTAATTAAAACTTGTCTAAATCATATTTTATATCAATATTTAAAACTAAACTTATACCAGATTTGAATATTTGTCCGTTTAGAAGCAATTGGATTCATAATGACCTTATTATATTTTATTATTTTATGAAACTCAATGTGTTTCCACTTACCTACTTATAAAAGGACTCCCCCATTCTATTATTTACACCCCTTTGATCCATATAGACATACAAAACCCTTACCAAATATCTTCTAAACATACATATCCACGAAGTGAATGTTCTGGTACTCTTAAAGGATAATTCCAAGGGTCCTTAATAATGGATCTAAGGGAGGCCAACTGAAGGAGAGGTAATCATCTTACACAACCTATTTGAATTTATTTGTTATTATACCTCATTTAAATATATGGTATTAAAAATAAAATAATATATTCAGTTTAATTAAAATTATTAAATTTTATATTGATTATATAATAACAAATATACACCTCTATTTCGATAAATGAGAAGTGAAAGTATTGCTCATGCGTAAGTGTGGACCACCAGCTACACGTATCGATAAAATTAATTTTACATCAAACAATTTCATAGATGGTTATTATGATGGGTTTAATTTTTATACATGTTATTTATGGAAGAATTATTCTTATATAATTATAATATCATATCAAAATTCCTACCCTCCAATCCGTTGGAAAATGATAACATCACTAATGCGTACGTGTGGACTACCACTTTCATGAAGAGATGTGATTCTATTTTTATTTCTGCATACATGGATGGTAATTAGGACATATTTAATAAATATATGTGAGATATATAATATAATAATTATTCCATAAATGTTAATTATTATTTATATTTATTTTTTTCTATCCATCACAAAGTGAAAATAATGTTCACGCATACATAAAGCTTATCATATCCCAAATGATGTAATTAATTTTTCTATATCTAAGATTTAATACTTATATGTATATAAATATAAGGAATATATATGATATTTATATCATTTTTAATATTTTGTATTTGATAGAACCATGATCAAATTACAAGGAAAATAAATAACAAACTGAAATTCTTATGAAATACAAAACAGTTAACACCCAGAAAAGATGAGTTTAAAAAGGAATTATTAATAAATGTGTTTGAAATTATATAAGTGAATATTATATGATATTTTAAGAATTATAATGATTCTAATATATAATTATAAAAAATTTAAATAATGTATAAAGGATTATGTATTACGTTCAATGAAACAAAAACTTGAGGTAAGTGATTTATGTTACAATCTCATTATTTACCAAGATTGTTTATGACTGTTTTTGAAATGATAAATTTTTATAATATAACTCTAAATATTCTCATAAATTTTCTTATAATATATCTAATTTTTATTAATACATGTGTTCATTTCATTTTTCTCTCTTTAAGCACTTATAATACTGAAATAAATTTATAAGAAAAAATAAAGTATATTTCTATTTTTAGTAAAAAATCATTTTTATTCTAGGTATATGTTTTCTAAAAATATTTTCAAGAATGTTTTTTTTGTCCTATGAATTTTTAAATTTATTTTACTTATGATTTTAATTTTAAAATATTATTTAAGTGGATTTTTCTTGTCATTTTACTAATGAGGTACATTTTGAATTTTTAATAAAAATGTGAAAGAAATAATTGTTTTAACATACATGGAATAAATGAAATTTCAAATTTTCATGACCTCTCAATGCTATGAATATTTTGTACATGTTTCCAAGGCACCATTCAATGAATTATTTCTGTAATTTTTAAGAAATTTTTAGATTTTAAAGGAGTGATTCCAAAATGAAAAGGGTATTCTCCTCAAGAAATAGTCCAAGTGATATTTTAATGTTTTTTATTTATAATAAAATCATTATATATTACATAGGATTTAATTATTATATGATCCATTAATACCATACTTATTATTTCTATATATGAATATGATTTTTGATAATGATATGTATATAAAACTGATTTATTTCCTATGTGTAATTTTATGATGTTATAAAGAGATGTTTATGAAAACTATTCATTTCCATAGGTTACGCTATGATAAATGTTTTATGACATTTTGGAACACATATGTATGATTTTAATTATATAATTAGTGTGTTTAAAATGATACCGCCCTCCAATGCATTGGGTAAAGATGGATATCATAAGAGATAATATGGACTGGAATGGGGAGTGAACCTAGTTTAGTAAGAGACTTTATCTACTATGATGGTCTTGTGAGTGAACCTTGAATAAGGATATGATAGAATGTGGAGTAAAACCAATCCACTATACTAGTCATGGCATTTAGCCTTAAATAAATAAATGATTTTCATTAATCATGTGTATGGAAAAAATATATGATTTATGCCAATATTTTTCTCTTATAGATCAATTTATTTTATTTATTTATTATTCCAATCTTATAAATATCCAATATTTATTCCATTATAAAATATTATGATATATTTTATGCAGGGAATGTTTTTAGATGTTAATATCATGTTATCACACACTGAGGGTCATGTGATGTTTAATTGATCATTGAATCTTTATTGTTTTCCCAAAATAAGCACCAGGGATCCCTATTTTGTATGTTTCTTTTACCTAGGTTTTGAAGAATGGTTTTAATATTTATATGTCTAAGAAGGGTATTAGTTATGATTAAATTAGTGCTATATAGTGTAAATATCTAATGAAAAAGTTTTTAATGTATCCAAGTTTCCAAAAACAATAGAATTATATGATTATGTCCTAGATAATAATATTATTAATGAATATTCGTCTAATAACATGTGATATTTATGTTTGAAAATTATGTGTCGCTATAGTTGATATCATATAAAGGTTTAGTTAACTTTGGAAAATTCTATGTAAAAACTATATTAAGAACCATTAGGATGATCCTATACATAGGATAACATCCTAATTTATTGTAAATAAAGGAGTTTACTTTTCCTATAAAAAGAACCATTTATTGATACTCTAAGTTGATATTGTTTTGGCACAAATTCATCAATGAGTAATAAACCTAAAATGAGTTATCTGACTGTATCATGGCCATTATTCTTTTACATGGTGATTGTTCCCTTATTTCTCACATGTTTTAACACCCCCATGGGATATATTTTGGTTAATTAAAATTTTATTTACAAACTATTATGAAGGAATTGAATAAATTATGATCATGTATTACCTAGGCGAAACCTAATGTTTCATAGATAGAAAAATTGTGTCATGATTTACTGATTAATGCATGTTATTTTCATGAAAAATCACTTAGATTAAATATTTTTTATATCCTTGTAAACCATTTTGTGTTTAGTATGGGATTGAAGATAGAATGATGTAGTTTAGGTGGTAAGAGGCCAGTTCAAGTATTTAAGTACCATATTTAAGCATAGTTATATGAATTCTAAAATATTGTGAAAAGTATAAATGAATGTTAATTAATATCCTCAATTAATATAAAGTGAATTAAAATTTAATAAACATAATGGTACAATGATAACAACCAAGTCTATGATTCTTATATAATTGATGTTTTTTGGGAATGTAATTCCTTAAAATCTTTTTATTCTTCCCCTGGTTAAATTTGATGTTATCTTAGGAATAGATTGTATTTATCTACATAATTACCAAATAAATTATTGAGTAAAGGGAATTCAAATTTGATATTTAAAACCAACCAATGATTTTATATTGGTGTGATGATAAATATAAAATTTCATTGGAAATCACATCTATTTTATGGATCTTGAATCCCTTTCAAAAGGGGAATTTATCTCAGATTGTTGGGGAAAAACCAACATTGAAGATATTAAAATTGTGTGGGATTTTTGTTGATGTATTTTTGGAAGAGTTGAATAGTCTCTTAATGAATCTTGAAGTTGTGTTTTCAATATATTTTATGTCTAGTTATACATCTATTTCAAAGATTCGATATAAAATGGAATAGATTGAGTTATAGGAATTGAAGAAGAAACTCCAAGAGAATCTTGATAAGGGATTCATTTGGACAAGTGACTCACCATGGGGTTAAAATATTATTTTATTTAAGAAGAAATATGGATTAATGACACTCTGTATTAAGTATCTAGAACAAATCAAGATCAAAATCAAGATCAAGTATCATATACCCCTTATTGATGAATTTTTTGATCAACTACATAGAGCTCAATACATTTCCAAGGATTACCTTCATTATGGATATAATAAATTGAGGATCAATAATGATGATATAATCATGAAAAGATTCTATAGAATTTATGGACACTATCAATTTATATTGATTCAATTTAGTTTTACTAACTCCCATTCTATATTTATAGATTTAATGAATAGAGTATTTATAAATTACCCTGATATATTTGTGGCAGTATTTATATATGATAATATTATATATTCAAATAGAAAGTATGATCATGAATATCACTTGAGTATTGTACTTAAGACCCTTAGTAAGGATAATATTTTTGAAAAATTTACCAAGTGTGAATTTTGGTAACAAAAAGTATTGTTTTTGGGTTATATAATCTCATGAGAGTGTATATATATTGATCTATCAAAGATAAAAGTTATTAAATGTTTGAAAAAACTAACCATGGTTACTAAGATCTATATATTTCTTGTTTTGGATGGATATTTTCAATGCTTTGGGGAGAATTTATCACAATTATCTAATCAATGTTTCATGTTAACTTATAAGGGAGCTGAGTTCCTTTAGATTGATGATTATGAGGAAAATTTTATGGAACTAAAAAGAATCCCAATTAAGGTACCAAATCTTGTGCTACCATATAGTGGAGCAGTTTTTGTGATCTATTGTGATGCATCGAAGAAGGTATTGGGTGAATCCTCATTTAGAATGATATCTTGATAGCTTATTTCTCGCAAACATATAATATTAATGAGAAAATTACCCAAATCATGATTCTAATTTATCTATGACATTTTTTCATTAATGAAATAGATAAATTGTCTTTACAGATAATGGTGTTACATATATATAGATCATAATAATTTAATGTATATATAAACTCAGAAAGAGATATATATACACCAAATAAGATGGTTGGAATTAATTAAAGATTATGACTGCTCAATACATTACCACCCTGGGCATGTGGACAATGTGGAAAATAATTTAAGATGAAAGGATTATGATATATTATCTATGAAAATGATCACAAAAGATCCAATATTTCTATATTTTAAAAGAAATGATCTTGAAATATTGAAGGAAGGGGAAAAATCTTATCTTTCTCAGATGACTGTCCAACCATCTATCTTGAAAAATATTACAGAGGCATTGAAGGAATATATAGAGCAACAAAATAAGATAATAAATTTTCAAAATTTAAACCTTTATTATGATGGAATTATAACTTTCAAAAGATATTTTTATATCCTGTCAATACTATAATTGAAGAAAGATCCATTAGATGATGTCTATAGTTCACCATTATCTATTTATCTTGGAAGTAAGAAGATATATAGAGACCGGAAAGAGTATTTATGATGGGAAAATATGAAGAGAGATATTAAAGAGTATTTATCTTATTTCTTAGTTTTTAACCAAGTTATGGATGATAGATATAAGTCTAATGGGATATAAAAACTACCACCCATACTTGAATGTAAATGGGAAAACATCACCATGGATATAGTCACTTAAATCCCAAAAACATCTGAGGTAAATAATGTTATTTGGGTTGTAGTCAATAAAATTATTAATTTATCACACTTAATTTATATTGGATAATATTTATATATTGATCATCTTGATATAATATATAGTAATGAAGTGGTAAGGTCATATAATGTACCACATTCAATTATATCTAATCGGGATCATAGGATTACCTTAATGTTCTAGAAAAGTATTCAGTAAGATCTGGATACAAAGTTGATTTTTAATAAAACTTATCATCATAAAAAATATGGTTAGTCTGTGATAACCATTTAAATCATATAGGATATACTAAGATATTATTATATATATTTCCATAGTGTTTGAGATCAACACCTTCCACTGGTCGAGTTTTTTTTAAAATAATAGCTTTCACTCGAGCATTCAGATGGATCCTTATGAAGATATGTATGAAAATATGTTCATAAATATAATTAAATGGGATAAATTTAGAGGAATAAATATACTGGTACCTGATTTATCTATGTAATTTTTTGATAAAATCAGGTCCATTCAGTAACACATCAAGGCAGCTCAGAGATGAAAAAAATTTATGCTGACTATCATTAGTGAAATATAAAATTCTATTTTAGTGGGAAGGTATTTAAATTAATTTCTCTATATAATGGGATTATTATATTCATAAATAAGGTAAATATGAGCCCTAGTTATATAGGACTTTTCAAAACTATTGATCAAGTAGGGATGGTAGTTTATCACTTGGTGCTTCAATCAAAAATCTCTCAAGTTCACGATGTGTTCCATTTATCTCTCCTGAGAATGTGTATACCAGATCCTTCACATGTATAGAAATAAACAATAATACCTATATATAATGATAGTTCATTTGAAGAAAAACTGTTATAAATCTCTGTTCCTAGAGATAATGTGATATAGAATAAGACTGCTCACCTCTTTAAAGTTCTCTCAATGGATTAAAAATCCAAAGAAGCCACTTGGGAATGTGAGGATATGATGAAACCATGATATAATAAATTTTAATATTAAAGTGTTGAAATTTAAATTATATAATTTATTTTAATGTGGTAGAATGTAACTCCCTGATATTTTATGATATTTACCTATTTAAATAATTTTAGGGTCTTTGAAAGTTTGCGATATACGCAACCATGAGTCTAAATGAAGCGTAATATAGTATACCATTATAACATAGCCATTAAATTGGATATATGAATATAAATAACTACATTTTTTTAAAAATTTATAAAGGTATTAGATAAATCAAATACATAAGTACTCAATTTTTAATAAAGTCATTATATATTTTAAAAATACTTTTCCCTCAAAAAATTGATTTTATTTCTTTATGTGAGAAAATAATATAAATATTTTCCCCAATTTTATAAAATAAATTTAAATAAATGAAATTAAATTTTTGTAACAATATTTCTAAATTATATTATAGTAATTTTTTGATAATTTTAAGAAGATATTATTTTTTCAATGAATAGTAAAAAATATTGTTTTTTATCAAAAACCAACTCTTAATTTTAAGCATTAAAAAAGATAAATTTTGTTTTAAAATGGTATTAAAATTAAGATCAGTTATTCTATTCTATGAAAAATATAATTATGTTCATTTTAACTAATTTTATGTGAATTTTGGTATAACATCTTTGTAAAATTAAGAAAATTGTTTTTCCTTGAAAATTATTTTTCCGCAGTTTTTTCATGTTTATTTTAAAAGAAATTTCTACAAACTTTGGATATTAAGTTTGATTAAATGGATTCCATATTTTAAATATTTTTGTACACTTTTTTTAATAAGGTCGCCATCTTTTTTGGTACTAATGAAATGTAAATACGGTAAAAAAATCAATACGGTAAAGGTTAAAACGGGTTTACCGGGGGGGGGGGGGTTAAACCAAAATATAAGGGACATTTTTCCAATTAAAAATATTATAAATACTATTTAATAGAGATATTTATACCTTATTCTATTATAACTTTTAATATATTTATATTTGGAATTATTTTTCTTGATAATGTATTTATGATATTTTATTCTTTCATGAAATTCCAAGGGTGTCCTCTCCCCCACTTATAAAAACACATCATTCCTTTCCCATATTTAAACCAATTTGAGCATTATTGATCAAAAAAATCCTACAAAAATATATTATAAACTCCCCAATACATGAATTTTAGGTTCTTTTATTCTTAAAATACTAATATAAGGTCTCTTAAGAAATAATCCATTGGAGGATAACTAAAGGAGAAGTAATCGTCTTACCAGACCTCTTTCAATTTATTTCTTCCTGTACCTATTCTAAATATGTGGTATTTTTAATAAAATAATAAAATCATTTTAGTAAATATACTTTAATTTTATTATGGTCATGTAAACACCAATATTAATATCTATTACATCAAATGTGAAGTGAAAGAATCAATCATGCGTACATGTGGACTGCCACCTCTACGTAGCAATATAATTCATTTTACCTAATATTTCTTCATGGATGGTTATTATGGTAGTTTTTATAAAAAACTAATATTTTATAAATATTTTTATATAATATGATAGCTTTCATTATAGGAAAACCATTTTAATCTTCCACTACACGCAAAAATTGATTACCTAGCGTTACATGCAGCAATAAGATCCTACAAAACATCATTTTATTATTTAAATAAGAAAATTATTACCTAGTTATTAGAAGGGAGGGTATTTATAGGGTTAAATAAATTATTAAAATATGTATTATTTATGTTTATATAATTAATTTTTTGGTAACCAATTAATTATAAATGAAAATATAAATTTTTAAAGAAATAAGATGAAATGTTTTCTAAAAAACTATTTAAATGTGCACAAGTGTGTTTTATAAAAATAAATAAAAAATAACTTTTGTTATATTATATTAATGGAATATATATTAAATATAATTTTTAAAATGCATTATATTTTTTTATACTTGATAAAATAATAAATCCAATTTTATGAATTAAAGATATATTTTTTTTTAAAAAAGATTGTTTTACATTCTTTTGTTGGTGAAACAATTTTAAATCTTGTTTTTGATAATTTTATAAATTAAAATTGAAAAGAAAAACTTATTATTTGAAAAAAATATAAAAATTTACTTTTGTTGTTTTTTTGTATTTTTTGGATAAGTTTCATGTTTAGATGAATAATGGAAAATAATTAATTTTAATTGAAACCAAATTTTTTTATCTAAATAATTTGAAATGTTAAAATATATTTTTATTAGTTTTAAATTATAAGTAGTTAAATTTTACTAGTTAATAGAATATAGTTCATTGGAATCAATTTCACAATTAGATATAAAAACAATCCAAACATTTGAACATTTTTACTTTAAAAACTAATCGTTTTATCTCGTGTGTAGGATTAATTTTCAATTAATTTATAAAAATTATGTGAATTGAATTTATAAAAATATATTCTATATTTGAAATAAAAATTTATAAATTTGGAATCATATTTTATGAATTTATCAAATATAACCCTTTTATTTTTTCCAATATGAATAGAATCCTTGGTAATTTTTGTTACTACGGTAAAGGGAATATTAGGTAATTAAGAGTAAAAATTAAATGATAAGGACTAAAAAATGACCCTAAAACATTCCCCAATATAATTGATGATAATAGTTCAAACCAAAATACCTAATGTTTAAAACTAAATTATTTAATGGACATGTTTCCATGAAAATGACTTAAACATTATTTAAGTCAACAATAGTAAGAAAATGTCACCCCCTTTATATTTAATATATTTTATGTGTTCACAAAGGAAAAAATCAAGA
The DNA here is from genome assembly GCA_963277665.1 of Viscum album. NCBI lineage: Eukaryota > Viridiplantae > Streptophyta > Magnoliopsida > Santalales > Viscaceae > Viscum > Viscum album. Next base: position 534,760,154 of record OY728146.1, read on the forward strand.
CATAAACAAAAATAAAATAAAATTTTTATCTTAATGAAATTAGTTTCATAACAGAATTTTTTTTATATTTATAAATTATAAAATTACCTTAAATGATTATTCTAAACTAATAAAATATTTATTTAATTAATAAAAAAATAAAATAAATGCTTTTAAAAATATTAATTTTCATAAAATTTGAAAGATTTAATGTGTGAAATAAATTTTATAGATCCATATGACATATTATTGAGGTTTAAAATAAATATATTTTGGTTTCCCCATTTTATTGATGCATTTGAAGTCAAATTAAATGAATTTTTAAATTGATACTAATCATATTTTATAATAATAATATTTTATTAAATTGTTTCAAAATAATAAAACATATTTAGAAATACAAAAAATATATAATATGGTCCAAAATATTTTAAATTTTTCATTTATGATTTAATATACATCACATTAGCAAAAATTACAACCTTTTAATAAGGAAAAGAATGTTACATTAGTTAAAATTAAAATAGGTTAACTGAGGGTTAACCAAAAATTATAAGGCTTAAAATAATAAATTTTTTTCTAAAATATATTGGTTGATGTGACTACAACCATATATCATACTATATTATAATACATAAAATTTTGGAGGTAGTTTTATTGAGATTGAATTTATTAAAATTTAATCTTTTGAAAATTTCCAAAAGTGACCCTCACCTCAATTATAAATGGGAACATCCTCTCTCACTTCTTTACATCACAATTATCCCTCAATACATACCATCACATACCAATTTATATTCTCTACTTTCCAAGACACATTCTATAGGTGCTCGTCTCCAAAAAATACCAACCCTAGTATCCCTAAGAAGAGATCTAAAGGAATTTCACTGAATAAGAGGAGTTTTAGATACGTACGAAGGAAATAAGATCTAAGGTAAGGGTTAATTTCATAATTTTATTTTTATTTGGGATTATTCCTATATAATTATCTACTAGATAATATTTATCTTCCATGTCCATGTTTCTTTAAAAAAATTCCAAAATATTTTTACTATTCTTCTACAATTGTTTAAAGACATTTTTACCCAAGTGATAATTTTACTAAATAATTTGCAAGGAATATATTTTTTTTATTTTCCCAATGAGGAACTTTTTTAATTTTCTACAAAGAATAATTAGAGGAATTTTTTAACTTATAAAGAATGAATTAATTTTTATTAATTCATGATGTCTTAATTCATTTAAGCTTTCCTTATAATCATGTAAGGTTAGTTTCAAATAAATTTATTTCCATTAAAATTTAATATAACTACAAGAAAATAAAATATTTTCAAGGAATAAAGGATATTTTCCTTGAGAATTATTTTCAAATGAAATATATTAATTATTTTCCATCTACTATAACATTCTTTGATGTTATTTATGGATACTATACCTATTATTTGTTTTTTTTTGTTTTATTTTTTTGATGGAATGATATTTATGAAATCCATTTATTTTCCATGTATTAAAATGGATGTATGTTTATGAAAGCCATTTATTTTTATAGGGTCTAATATAATGAATTATTTATGTTCTTCTGACACACATATGTATGGTTTTTCATTATGTGATAGGTGGGACCTATATATACCACAAATGAATTTGGTAAATATTTATATCTCATGAGATAGACAATAATAGAATGAGGAGTAAACTTGGTTTGGTAATAAAATGTTAGAATATGGAGTTAACATGGTTTATTAAAGGAATTTTTCCACTACTATGGTCTTGGAAATAATACTTTACTATAAAGGAAATGATTTTCTATGCTTATGTGTTTTTCACAATTTCAGGTTTTATACCAATGCGGATTTCTCATGGATCACGTTCCTTTGTGATTTATGTTTTATAAACTACCATGATTTATTCCTTGACTCAGTATTATGATATATGTTATATAGGATATTCTTTTCAAAAGTTATATCTTTGTTTTTAAATATTTATGCTCATGTTTTTGGTGATATCTTCATTGTTTACACTTACTGAGCATTTGAGATCACACTTTTCATATGTTTCTTTTACTTAGGATATAAATAAAGGTTTTAGGTAGGAATAATAAGTCATAAGATATTTATGGGAGATATTGAACATATTTCACCAAATTAGAATAATTTTTACCACGTTTCTAAAAGAACTAAACTATTTTGGTCATCAGGCATGAATTTGTGAAATATAATGAATAATAATATAAAAATATGTAACATCCATGTATGAAAATCCAAGATCACTATAGCTGGTATTTGAGAAATGTTTTAGTTAACCTTTGGAAACTAGAATGATAAAACCTTAGTAAGATCTGTAATGATAAGTATATGTATAGGTTACAATCCTAGAATTTTGGTAATGATCAAGGATAATCAAGGTCTAACCCTAATATGTTATATATTTAAATTAATTTTACTTTATTATGTGGTTTTACTAGTATTATTAGTTCTACTCACATTATTATTTTAATTTAATCAATGGGTAGAACCCTAATGAACCGTGTTAATGTTTAGTGTGATGGGTAATTCAATGATTTTACTCATGAGAAACTAAATGTTATTGGATATGTAATAAAAAATATTTTATCTACGATCACACAAAAATTTCAAGATATGAATCATACTAGACTTCAAAATAAACTAATTAAGGAAATATATTTATTTTATACCTTCATGAGGAATTTTCCACCTTCATTCAGCAGGTCTTCTGATCCCCTTATGGAAAAAAAGGATTAGTACCACTGAAATGATATTTCTAGTTTTCCAATGTTCAGTAAATGAGAATATAATTTTGGTAGTATATCATTTTTAAGGTGAAGTGGATAAATAGTGGAACCTCATCAAGAATGTGAGGCAAAATGATTAAATTGATGCCATGGAATGGGATGAGTTCAAGAATTTATTTTTCAATAAGTAATTTCTTCTTTCATGATGTCATAATATCTTGAAGATTCACGTATATGATTTCATGGTTAGTTTCAAGGAATATAGTTTCTTTTAAAATTGCATGACATTTTTAGAAAAGAAATAATTTTTATGACAGAAAGGATTTTTCCTCAAAAAATATTTTCAAATGATATATCAAAATTATTTTCTATCCATGATAACATTATTTGATGTTATTTATAGATATTATCCCTATTCTTTCTATGGATATTTTATGTGTATGGTTAAATGATATTTATGAAACCCATTTATTTTACCTGGGTTATGATGAAATGATGATTATGAAACCCATTTCTTTTTATGGGTTATGATATGATGAATGATATATATTCTTGTGATAGACATATGCATGGTTTTTGCATTATGTGAAGGGTGGGACCTATATCTACCTCCAATGCATTGAGTAAATATTTATATCTATTGAGATAGGCATGAATGGAATGAGGAGGGAACTTGATTTAGAAATACATGGCCTAGATAGGGATTAAACCTAGTTCAGTAAATGACTTAGTCTACTATGATGTTCTTGGAAATGAGTCTTGACTAATAAAAAAATTATTTTCTATGCTTATGTTTTTTCCATAATTCCCGGTTTTATCCAATACCAATTTCTCACGGCACATGTTACTTTTTTATTTTTGTGTTATGAACTACCAATATTTATTCCATTATGACAAATTATGATATATGTTATATAGGGTATTATTTTAAAAAATTATGTTCATGTTTTTATATTATAATGCTCATGTTTTTCTTAAAGCCTTCACCGTTTACCCACACTGACCTTCTCTGCTCACCCTTTTCGTATGTTTTTTTCCCTAGTATTTAAATAATTCTATTAGGTAGTAATACTAAAGGGGAACATCTTTATGAGAGATTTATATGATCTTTCACCAAATTAGAATAATGTGTTTAAAATATAAAAAGGCATTAAACTTTTATAGACCTCATGCATGTGTTTATGAAATGTAATGAATATTTATCTAAAAAGATGTAATATCGATGTATCAAAATCATGGGTCATTATAGTTTTAATTTTTATACATGATATTTATAAAATAATTACTCTTCTGGAGTTATAATATCATATCTACCTTCTAACCTTTAAATCAATTGGAAAATGATAACTTTTCTTTCTTGTACATTTGAACTACCACCTCCGTGATGCGATGTGATCCATTTTTTATTTCTCCTTACATGGATGGAAATAATTATGGATTTAATAATTATATATGATATATAAGATATATATGATATGTATAATATGAATAATATAATTTTTTTTTGTAAAGGTATATTATTATTTATATTTATTTTCTTCCATCCATTGAAAAATTAAAACACATTAATGCATATGTACTACTTACCATCTTCATGAATGTTGTAACTCATTTATCTATCTATAGATTTTATTGATGAGTCTAAATATAATTATAATTAATATATATGTTTTTTATAAAATTATTGACATTTTGGTGATAATGGAACCATGATCAAATCCTAAGGATTATAACTAAGGTAAGGACCCCAACCCCAGTATCCTAGAGCCGATGAGTTACATTGTTATATTGGAATATATAACAGTAGGATGCATCTCGAAGGAACAAGTAGTTTAGTATATTTGGAAAATATGATACATACATAAGTGAAACATTATAACTTGAAATAAAATACATCCTAGAGACTCCCTTGGAAACACTCTTATTCCTCTAGATTATCTTTGCATTTCATTTATAATATTCATCTTGGCATCTTGGGGAAAATAAAAATAAGAAAGGGGTGAAAAATGATACTCAATAAGGGTAATAATTTAGTAGAATCTTAAAAACAATCCATAAGGCAAGTTTGATTCTAAAAACACTTTCTATTAAAATAAAAACCCGAGAGGATAATATGCCAGGAAAAACAAATGAATAAATAATTCTATATAAATAATCACATGAAAATGATACTTACCCATGGGTATTATACTATAATAATAATAATATTTAATATAAAACACTAATATCATAATTAATGGATTCATAACATAGTACTTCATAAACATACCTTCAAGGCTTTGTCCAAGACACCATATATGACCAGGTAAGACGTTAGCCCATACCCAAACTAGTTTGTCTCATAAGACCCATCGATGCACCAAGGGTCTATAGTGGGCCCCTAACAAAACATACAAGTAAAATTAATTATTCATATTAAATGGGTGAAACATAATAAATATATATATTCATAATAAAACAAACATATGAAATGTAAATAACTTTCCCTAACTAGTAAACATAATCACTAATTATTCAGATTAATAAAGAGAATGGTATCTAGATTGCACATCCACAGTAAAACTAATTATAAACCATTCAGTAAAATATAGTAGATTATATCATAAATCATTAATCCCAATTAAAAATAATAATCATTAAGGGAGTTTAAATATATTAAAATTCTCTTATAAATTATCGAGGAATTCTTGAGAGAAATACTCTTTTTTACTTCGCTAAGAAGAGTTCTTTTATAAAAATATCAGTTTAAAAACAGAAATGAGAAAATATAATTTTTCACTACAAAATTAGTGATTTTATAATAATAATATATTCTTAAAACATAATATAAACGAAACTTGAATGTGAGAAAGAAATAATGACGCTCCCATTAACCGAGCTTGCATATTGGGAAGGATTGAGAAGGGAACCTTTGAAAAACTTATAATCTCATAAATTAAAGAAGAAATGATTAGGATACATGTGTATAGAAGATATAAAAATAATGTATAATATTTATATAAATATAATTAATAATAACATTAGTGTATATGAAGAAATCATAACCTGAATGAAAATTAAGGTTCGAGAAGAAAACCCATACCTTATGTCCGAATGTGCTATGTACTTGACCTTAAAGTACTAGATAATAAAAGTAAGTCCATTAATTAATTAATTAATACCCTTTTATAATTTTATTAGATTCATTAGAGTTTTTTACGTTCATTTATAGCCTTATTGATGAGTTATAGAGTCTAATTTCATCTTTCCAAAGCATTTATTTTCCAGGTTTTTATGATTGGTTTGCTTGTTTATATGTAATACTCTAATTTCCCGAAAGACTTTAATTTTTATTGATTTCTAATAACACCATGTTTAAGGGATGAGGGTGAACCTTTAAAAGGCCCGTAGTCTTAGTGATTACATGACCCATAGGCTTATGGGACATTACATGACCCGAAGGTCTTAGGGAATTCATCCAGACTATAACTACAAGGAACTGCCCCTCCCCAACATCTACATCGTGAGGGTAGATCTCGACATTCACATGGCCTTCTGACTACGATTTACTTGAAAGAATAGGCTGGTCCTGATGGTATATCCATACCCTCTCATTCATCCACATCCATGAGTTCCGATCTGGTGAGTGTGCCTCCTACAAATCCTCCTCTGGGGCTGTTCCTTTTTTTGTAGGGTCTGTCTAGGGAAACTGTATGTGGACTAAAGGCCTTGAGGTGGCCCAAAGGCCTTAAAGGTGGAATGAAATGGCTTCATGAATATATTTTAATATTTTTAAATAAAATGAAAAGTTTTCTTACTTGAAGGCGATGAAACAACACCTCACAGACAACATTTCATTTTTCGAATAAAAGGAGTGTGAGAGAAAGGGATTCCTACACAGTTTTTACATTAGAAAACAAAATTACATTATACGGAATGTAAGAGAGTCATAATTATATTTTTATGTGGGTAGGTAGGGAATTAATAATAAAATAAAAGAATATGAAATGAAATTAGAATGAAAAGGAAGAAGATTTTACCACTTGAATACTTCTCCTTGAGAACCTCTTTAAGGGGATTGGTTCTGGTGTTTGGTTAAGACTAATAGATCCTAGATGTGAAGGAGAGTCTTAGGAAGTTTATTGGGTATAAATTTTAGAAGTCTTAAATCTTGTAATGTTGAAGAGATGGGGAGGTTATGGGTGGTATTTATAGTGGAGAAGAGGGGTGTTTTTTTGAATATTTTATTCAATTGTTTATTATTCTATTCAAGATTATGAATAGTTTGAGAATTATCATAAAATATTTTAAAATAATTAAGGATATTTCAATATTATGAGATTATATTAGCTATACATCACCTTTTACTCAATAAATCATTTATTTAGCATTTATCGTTAATTATCGTATTTTACTATTCACAAAAAATACAAGTATTTTAGAAAAATATCAAATATTCACCATAACCATTTTTGATGTGTAGAATTCAAAATAGAACTCCATTTTATGAAAATAATTTTTTAAATATGAGAAATTTTAAATTTTTATTTAAAACCATAATTCACTCAAAAAATACAGATTTTAAATTATAATTTATCTTATAACACTCTAAAAAATTAACTAAGGTCCCATACAATTATCCTAAAATCATAAGAAAAAAAAACGATAATTTATGGATACATTTTAGGAAAATAAATTTTCTTTTAAATCATTTTATAAATTACAAAATTGTAATTAAATATTTATGACTTACAAAAATACCAACACTTAATTATTAATTTTTAGAATATTCAATTACGTGTTAGATTATATAATTATATGACAATTTAATTTATAAGGTGCATAAATTTTATTTATATTTTCATGGATGAGGTTACTTATTCATTAGGATAATTTACTATTCATAATTGTCACATTACTATATTGAAAATCAAGTAACTTTTTCATTGGTATAGGTTCCTTAACTTCTAAAAATACCTATTATTTAATTAATTCTACCTTTATAAAGTTTGTATTGGGTTTTTATATGTAATTTTATTTGATCTATAATATAAAAAATTAACACAGGAAGAAAAACTTCATTGATAGAATTTTCAGTTGTCAAATTCTCCCCTCCTACAAAAAATTTCTTCCTTGAAGTTTCTAGATTGTCACCCACAAAAAGATTTGGGTAGTTCGTTATCATAAGTTCCCTAGGATCGCATGTTTCCTCTTCAATTTTATGATTTTTACAAATTAATTTTACCAACCAAATCATATTATTCCTCAAACCCTTTTTTAGTTTGCAAAATCTGAATTGGCTCTTCACAATAAGATAAATCAGGTTCTAATTCTATTCCTTTAGAAGTGATTACATGTGTTGGGTATGGAATGTACTTAATTAACAAAGTGGTGTGGAACAGATTGTGTAATTTGTAATGGAAATGTGGAATTTCCAAATGATAATCCACAACTCTAATTCTCTTCATAATTTAAAAATGACCAATGTACTTATGGATCAGTTTCTATTTCCTCCAAAATCTTAAAACACCCTTAAATGGTGATACTTTCATGAAAACATGATCTCCCACTTAAAATTACAAATCCATCCTTCGATTATCAATATCACTCTTTTTTCCTGATTTTTACTTATCTGATATAGTTTTGAATATTCTTTACCTTCACCATTGTTTCCAACACAAGATCTGGGCCTACAAGATTCCTTTCACTAACTTCATCCCAAAAAGTTGGTGTACAACATCTCTTTCCATACAATGCTTCATAAAATTGCATTTGAATACTAGAATGAAAACTATTATTATAGAAAAAATATACCAAAGGTAAATACTGATCTGATATACCTTAAAAAACAAGTGATCCTGATCTCAACATGTTGTATAATGTTTGGATCGTCATTTATTACTGCCCATCATTTTGAGGTTTATATGCATTACTCAAATGAAGCTCTGTATCCAAATATTTTTGAAGAATTTTCAATAATTTTGATATAAATTATGAATAATGATCAGAAAAAATTGATAGAGGTTCTTTATAAAGTCTTATAACATCATTAATATAGAGTCGTGCAAGGAAATTCATTTAAAAATCATCCCTTATAGCGAGGAAATGTGTAGATTTGGTAAGTCCCCATATTGGATCATTCGTTCTTGGAGTTTTTGGTAATACTTTTAAAAAATCCATGGTGATGTCATCCCATTTCCATGTTGGAAAAGGTAGAGTTTTCATGAATCTTATAGGATTTTTTATTTCAGACTTAACCTATTGACAGACTAAACATCTTGATACATAATCAACAATTTCCTGCTTCATTTTATCCCACAAACAATATTCCTTCAAATCTATTTAAATCTTAGTGCTACTAGGGTGTATAGAGAAATTAAAACTATGAGAATCATCCAATTACTCCCTTTTTTATCTTGGGTATAGAGGGAACACATATCCTCCTCTCAAATTTTATAATTCCATCCTCACACATGAAGTCCAACAACTTCCCATCATTCACATATATAATTTTCTTTTGAATATTCTCATCACTAGTCTGAGAAATTTTAATTCTTTCTAATAAAGAAGTTTGGGAAACTAATTAAAAAAGTAGTGATGATTCACCTTCTTTGATAATTCCCATATCTATATAAACTAGTTTCATGTATAATAGATCCCTATCAATATTAATTTTGTTCGTAACACTAGGATATTTCCTGCTCAATTCATTTTTTACCTTATTTTCCATCCCTAGGTGGTTGTGTATAGAATAATTATAATCCTTGAGTAGCTTGATTCATCACCTTTTCCTCATGTTGAGTTATTTATATGATAATATATATTTTAAACTCTATGTGATCTGTATATATCTCACATATTGCACCATAGAGATAATGCCTCCATATTTTCAGAGAAAATATTATAGCTTCTAACTCAAGATCATCAGTTAGATAGTTCTGTTCATGAGTTCTTAACTACCTTGATATATAGGCAACAAATATATCTTATTTTTCATAAGGACATAAACAATTAATTTCTTTAATGCATCACTATAAATCATAAACCCACCATTTTGTTGAGTCAATAAGGTTTTCTTATGAATTTTACATTCCTTTATGTTTTGAAAATCACAAACACTCTCTCTCAAGGAAAATTTTATTTCTCTGATATTTTTTTCTTAATAAATAATGTTTTTCTTCCCCAATGAAATTTTCTCTTATCCTTGTTTTCATTGTTCATGATTTAGTTTCACTAAATCTAATAATTTTTATTTCTATGTGTAAATTTTTTTCTCACTTCTATAACCACATAATCTTATAAATACTTAGATATAAATCATTTTATTTTGAGGTTTTAAAATTCAGATTCCAAATTACTTGAAAATAAGATTCCAAATTCTCTGAATTGAATCTCTAAATTATTTGAAATTTAGAATCCAAATTCTAGAAATATTGACTCTAAATTCTCTAAATTCATACCCTAAATTCTCTAAAATTCAGTCTCTGATTTATCTAAATTCAGACTCCAAATTCTCTGAAATTCAGAATTCAAATTCTCTGAAATTCAGATGTAAAATTTTCTGAAATTCAGACTCCGAATTCTCTAGAATTCAGAATCCGAATTCTCTAGAATTCAGAATCCGAATTCTCTGAATTCAGACTCCAAATTCCCTGAAATTCAGACTCTGATTTCTCAAAATTTAGACTTAGAATTATCTAAAATTCAGACTCTGATTTTTTTGAAATTCAGATTTTGAATTCTGTGAAATTTAGATTTCGAATTCTCTGAAATTCAGATTCCAAATTCTCTAAAATTCAGAATCCAAATTATATGAAATTTAGATTCCAAATTCATTGATATTCAGACTATGAATTCTCTGAATATAGACTCCAAACTCTTTAAAATTCAGACTCTGAATTCCTCAAAATTTAGACTCCGAATTCCTCAGAATTCAGACTCTGAATTCCTCATAATTCAGACTCGGAATTCCTCAAAATACAGACACCAAATTCCTTAAAATTCAGTATCCAAAGTCTATAGAATTCTGATTCATAATTCCTTAAAAAATACATTACGAACATTATTTTTTTCAGACTCTGAAAAAGAGATTTGGTTTAGAAACTATATTTACTTACCCTTGTAATAGTTATAAAACAACATCGTGAATTCTGTCTCTAACTATCTATTGTTTGAGTGAAACGTGAACAGGTCCTTCCAAACTTCAAGGAAAAATATAACTATTGGAGGAGGGAGACAACTGTTGGAGAAATTCCAACAAATATAAACTAATTTGAATGAGAAAAATATACTTACTAACTGTTCTATAACTCTAGAGATTACATGCTGTTGAAATTATTTCTAGAGAGAGACTCTCATGCTTTATGCATACTGAACATATTTTTCATATTTCTTCATGAAACTCTGATTATTGCTATGTAAAATCATGGGATTCTAGGTATAACAAGACAGAGGTGCTGACTACTAGAAAATTTGAGGATTTCCTTGATAAGGAAGACAGAGGGGTTGACTACCATTAAGTTTAATGGAATGAAGGGGTAGCAAGACAGACTCTGATATTCTTATCAAGGGCTTACCCTAGTGTGGGTAAGATAGACTTTTTTGAAGGTATAAATCATGGTACCTTTATCCAAGGTTATTGGATACCCTAATATTTAGGTTAAAAGATTCTATACTTGTTACTTGTATTGTTTCAAGTTTAATTTCTGATGCATTTTGATTAATAAGGAAAGTATAACTACCTTATATTTTCTTGTACTTGTACTATGATTAGTAGGATTCTATACACTTTAAGGTAGAATCTATTTCCTCATAAAATTTTCATAAGTTTCATTTCTGGAACCATATTTCTAGAATCTAGAAAGTCTATATAACTAATAGGTCTTGTGAATTTACCTTGTTTAACTTTTTTAAACAATATAAAATTTCATATCAACTTTAAAAGTTCGAATGTAATTTTTATAGGATACAATTCACCCCCTCTGGTATATTGGGCATCTACATCATTATTTTGATCCTACAATTGGTATCAGAAGAGGTTACTAAAATACTTATATTCACATATATGTTTTCATTCTCTGGTTTTTATTATTCAATATTTTTCTTAAATAGGATATTTTTATCCATGTTTAAGAACTTTTATTACCAACATGTTTCTATGGAAATATATTTTCTTTTATATGGAAGGAATGAATGTTGGTTTGATTGACAATATTAATCCTAATATTCAACCTATATTTGATGGGAATGATTATGAAAATTGGAGAGATCATATAAAGACTTTTGTTATTAACACTGGAGTGGACAACTTGGTTAAGATTACTCGAGATTACAAGATTACGGATAAGAAAGTCATAACTTTTACTAATCAAGAAAAGTTAAAATATCAACTAAAGTACAACATACGAAATAATTTTTTTTGTTCCATGACCAGAAATATATATAGCCAGATTTCTTCTTGTGAAGCTATAAATTTTTTTTGGAAGAAATTGGAGGTTACTCATTTTGGTACGTCCATGGTTATAGAAACTAGAAGAGCTATGCTTACTGAAAAATATCATGGATTTCTATTTCCTTAGGGAAACCAGTGTTTATGATAAAACAGTGGTTTATGACTATTGTTAATAGTTTAAAATCTATGGGTGAAAAAGGTTTAGATGATGAGCCACTTGTGGACAAGATTATAGACATCATGCCTAATGAGTGGGAATCTAAGAGAACAACTATTGAAGAGAATAGGAAAGTATCTAAGATTACTCTTGATGATATTTTTGGAACTCTTCTTCTACAAGAGACACAAATGAAAAGAAATGATGATTTGAGTAAAAAGAAGAATAGAAATGGAATTGTATCTTTTACATCTACATAATGCAATACTCCTGAAAGGGTTACTAGATCCAATACGAAGAAGGTTAGTGTTTTATCTGAATCAAGCGAAAGTGAACATTCTCAGAATGAACTAGATAATATTTCTCAAAGGTTGAACAAGATAGTTGGGATGAAATAATTTCAGTATAGATATATGAAGAAAGAGAGAAAGGAAAAAAAGAATAAGAAGTCACTTGTTATGAATGAAAAAGAGTCGGGTATATAAGGAAAGATTTTCCAATTCTTAAGAGAAAGGATAGAAAGGAAAAGTGTTCTGAGAGTAATAGAAATATGTAATACAAAGATACAACTAATAATGTGTTGAAAGCTAATGACACCTGGAGTTCCAGTGTTGGAGACTCTTATGATGAATCATGAGAGTATGAATCTTCTTATGAGAATAATCTTATTTTACTTTTCAAGTTACCTATTGCAAATCATTGCATAATGGACAAGGTGCACAATACTGAATCCATAACCAATGTATCCTTGAATTCTAATGATAGTGATAGAAAATATTATGAATCTTCGGATAAAGAATCTTTTTCTGATGAAGATAATACTTTACTTAATTATGAAGAAGTTTTTAGGTTTTCTAAGAATCTTAAGAATGAAAATTCTAAAGTCAAGAAAAATCTTGATAAGGAAAATTGTAGAATTTATTTTCTTACTAAAGAAGTATCAGATCTTTCTAAATATCTTGATAAGAAAATTTATGATTTTAAAATTATTTCAAAAACCCTTGGGGAAGTTTATTCTTAGAATTATACACTTTTTAAGGATCTTGAAATAGTAATTTATAAGAATTTTTTTAGAGATTAACTCTAGTGATAAAACCAATGTTTTTTAGGGTAAGAACATAGTTATTAGACTGATGTTAGAAATATTTTCCTTGAGGAAGTGTTTTTCAAACATTACCCTGGGTAAAGAAAACTTCAACAAGATGTATTCTGAAATTTGACCTCTAAGAAATAATTATGGATCCTGTTATAATCATTCAAAACCAGTTTTCAGTAATAATTATTTTCTTCCCCAAAGTGCTCCATTCTGCACTAAATGTCAGTGTGGTGGATATTGGGCCAAAAATATTTCCTTAAACAAAACCCAGTCTTTAGGTTTTCATAATTATTTTTTTTCATAGAAATTGTGGATTCCAATGATATTGCTTTATGATGTTTCTGGATCCAAGAATGTTTGGGTTCTGAAAGTCTAACAGTCTTATTTTTTGGAAAATAAAGAGAGTACCAACAATAATAAATGGTACATAGATAGTGTATGTTATCGGTACATGACTAGTAACAAAAACTTCTTTGAAAATATTATAAAGATAAAAAGAGGAAAAGTAACATTCAATGATAATTCTAAGGGAGAAATTATTTGTATAGGTAATATTATTATCCTTGTAAAAATTTTATTTCAAATGTTTTATTTTTTTTGGGTCTTAAAAACTACCTTATTAGAATAAGTAAATTATGTGATGAAGGATACCTTGTGAATTTTAGGAATGAAAAGTGTTTAGTAAATAATTCCAATAAAGATTTTATTATTTCAACCCACAGGCAAGATAATTTATACACATTATACTTAGAATACTTTAGGAGCCATGATCTACATTGTATGAGTGCAATGAAAGATCATTCTTGGTTATGGCATAGTAGGTTAGGACACTGTAACCTTAGGAACCTATGAAAAATCTATAAGAAAAGACTATTTAAGGATCTATCAAATCCTAGATTCGATTATTCAAAAGTCTATGATCCTTGTCAACATGGAAAACAACATAAGTAATGTTTTAAATCAGTCCGTGAAGTATCAACCACTGATGCATTACAGTTTGTGCATATGGATCTTTTTGGTCTAACACAAACTGGAAGCATTAGATAAAAATATTATGTATATGACTTAGTTAATGATTACCCTAGATTTACATGGGTATATTTTCTAGCAAAGAAATGTGAATATTTTTCTATTTCCAAAGTTTTAGAGCCCATGTTAAAAATGAGAATAATATTTCATTGATAACTATTCATAGTGATCATGGAGGAGAATTTCAAAATTCTGATTTCGAAACTTTTTGTTGTAGAAAAGGAATTACTCACAAATTATTATCACCAAAAACTCCTCAACAAAATGGTGTTGTTGAAAGAAGACATATAATTCTTTAAGAGATAATAAGAACCATGTTGAGTGAATAATCGATAACCAAACATTTTTGGGATGAAGCTGTATGTACTACTTGTTATACTATAAATCGTGTTTTGATTAGACCTTTTCTTAATAAAACTCTTCATGAGTTATAGAATGGTAGAAAAACTAGACATTCATACTTCTTGATTTTTGGTTGAAAAGTATTCATTCTGAATACTAAAGATAATTTACATAAATTTTCACCCAAATATATTGAATGAATATTCTTAGGCTAGTCTAAAACTTCTAAGGAATATAGAGTTTTTAATAAATATACTTGTACTGTTTAAGAAACAGTACATGTTAAATTTTATGAAACTAATCCCTTTGTTTTTAAAAGTCCTCAACCTACATCATCAGATGTGTTTTCAAAGAATTGATTATCATCCCCTGATAGATGATCCTACTGATAATGAAAATGTTTAAGAGGATATTTTTGAATCATTTACTCTAGAATATTTCCTACCATATATTTCTGAACAAGTTTTACAAAACCCAAATAAGTTGTTTTTTAAGAATCATCATAGTGATAGTATCATTAGTGATGTAAATCAACCTATAAGGGATAGAAGTTCCTTAATAAATGAAGTAGAACATATATCATTACATTACTAACTAGAACCAAAAAAGAAAAGATGAAGATTTAGGTGATGAGGATTGTATAAAATCTATGCAAGATGAGATAAATGAATTCGAAATGAATAAAATCTAGACCTTGGTGGAAATACCTAAGGAAACTTTTATTATTGGAGTAAAATGGGTATTTAGAAATAAGTGTGATGAAAATGGAATCATAGAATGAAATAAATCTAGATTGGTAGTTAAAGGCTATAATCAACAAGAAGGAATTGATATGCAAAAACCTATGATCCAATAGCTGGACATGAATATAGTCATATTCTACTTGCCTTTGTAGAATTATTCAATTTTAAACATTTCAAATGGATGTTAAATGTGCTTTTATTAATGGTTATGTTCAAGAGGATGTTTTTGTTAAACAACATCCTGGTTTTGAAGATAAAAAACTTCTGGAATTTTTTTTTCAAACTTACCAAAGCTTTATATTGACTTAAACAAGCCCCTAGATCTTGGTATGACATGCTTACAGGGTTCTTGTTACAAAAAAAATTACATTAAGGGAAATTATGATCAAAATATTTTTATAAATAAATATAAGAAAAATATTTTGATTGTTAATATTTATGTTGATGAAATTATATTTGTTTCAACTCTACAATCTCTAACTAATTCCTTTCCGGATATAAGGAAATCTGAGTTTGAAATGAGTATGATTGGCGAGTTAACATTTTTTCTTTAGTTTTATAATTTCTCAAAAACCAGAAGGAATTTATATACCCCAACACAATTATATTATAGATCCTCTAAAAAAGTATGGATATGACCACACTAAGAGTAATAATACTCCCACTGGTACCTCAAATTCACATGATCTTGATGAAGGTGTGAAACCAGTAGATCAAACATCATTTAGAGGTATGATAGGAAATAAAATTAATAGCTATTAATCTAGACATAATTTTTTTAGTATTCTTATGTAAAAGATATAAATCCAATATTAAGGAATCTCATTTAATGGTAGTGAAAAGGTTTTTTCATGACGTAAAGGGAACCAAGGATTTAGGACTCTTTTATACTTCTGGAAATGATTTTGTTCTAAACCGTTTTTCAGATTCTGACAATGGTGGATGTAGAATGGATAAGAAAAGTTCATCCGGAACATGTCATTTATTAAGATATTCATTAGTTTACATGTCATGAAAAAAACAACACTTAGTAGCACTTTCCACTACTGAAGCTGAATATGTAGTATCTAGAAGTTGTTGTGCTCAGGTATTGTGGATGCAACACACACTCAAAGACTGTGGTATGAGTTTTACCAAAACACAAATATAGTATGATAATACTATTTCCATTACCTTAATTAAAAACCATGCACATCAATCTCATGAAAAATACATAGATATTAGGCATCACATTCTTAGAGATCACATACAAAAAAGTAGATATCATTCTTCAATTTATCATAACACACGATCAACTTGCTGACATTTTCACAAAATCTTTACCCTATGATAGATTTGAATATATTAAACAGAAGTTAAGAATAATGACCATAAGGTAATCATCCGTATTAAAATCTTGTTGAAACCTATCTCCTTCAGTAATAAACTCTTTTTCTTAGTGGTTACATTTTCTTTTTAGTCAATTTTTTTCGTAATCAAGTTTTTTTCGTAATCAAAATTTTTCGAAATCAATTTTTTTCGTAGTCAAAATCTATTCGTAGTCTAAAATTTTTATTAGTCTAAATTTTATTAGTCTAAATTTTTTATAAAAGAATTGTTGTAATCTAAAGTTATTCAAAAACAATTTTTCCTCATTATTGATAATCTTCCTAGCATTTCAAAAGGTATGTTTTCTTTTCTAAATTTTCATAATCACCTTTTTCTTGTGGATATTTTCTTTTTGTTTTAAATTTTTCCGATCCATTTTCTTCCTAAATCTGAATGATTTTCTTAAAAACATCAAAATATTAGAACCTGTCAAATTCCTTATTCTATTATTATCTCAACCGTCAGATTTAATCAGAAGTTTTACAATTTTTGGATCAACCATGAGAGTTGAACCGTTGCCTAAATCACCTATATAAATCCCCCCAATGGTTTTCCCACATTGGGTTTTTAGTATTTTTCATGTTAAAGAAATGTATCTATATTTTAACGCCATTCAAAATATCTAATGTTTCCTCACTTCTGGATGTCTGCTAAAGCCTCTCCCAAGAAAGAAATGTCAACTGTTAAGAAAATCTCCGAGTGGTAGATATACAGAGAAAGGTTGGTCGATCTGAAGTTTTATGATAAGTATGACTCTATTATATCTAATAATGACAATTTGAATGGTTGGGAGAGTGTTTGTGTATCAAAACCAAGATCACATGATCTTGGGTATTCAGAGTTGATGGTGGAGTTTTATAAAACAATTATCTTTTTAAATGAAGGAGGGAAAGATAAATTTTCTTTCATGTGATATGGAAAGATCTAAACTCTTTCATATAGAAAGGCTGTGAGTCTTATTGGTAATCCTTACGAATGGGAAGTAGAGTTTTGTACTCACAAATTACCTGATGAATTAGGATCTTTTAATAAGAAGAATGCAATACAGTGTCTTGGCTTGAAAAGAGTGAAGAAACCGAAGATCATTCATCTCTATACAAATTTGTGCATTCTTAGGTTGTGGGTTCAAGGATTTATAATTCCAAGAAAAGGTGATAAGGTTACTTTGAAGAAGAGTGATATATATACATTGAAGTTTTTTTGAACATTAGAATGATAAACCTGGTTAAGTATATCTCGGTTACAATTGAGAATATCATCTGAAATATCAAATCATATGTATCCGGATATTCTATCAAAGATTATAGTTATTTGTTTTGAATCTTTCAAAATATCATGCAGTTCCATGCTATGAAATTACAAGGTAATTTTGCTTAGTGATGACACCTTAAGGAGAATGAAAATTGGATTTTCTAGTGAACCCGGAAAATTCTATGATCATTCTGAAGATGAAATAGAAGCTTTTTCAAAGAAGCCAGAAGTGGATGAAACCTCTAAGAGAGGTGGGAGGAAGAGAAAGGCTAATGATCTGGAAGGGAAATCAGAAAATACTATGGCCAAGAAAACTCATTCAGCACCTCCAAATCCATAGAAGAAAAAATCATATCCTGATGAAGTATTGGCTAAGTGGAAATAAGATAAGAAGAACTGGAAGGTAGAAGAACCTAAGTTTGTCTTGGACCCTACTAAGACAAAATAATTAAAGATAAAGGCTATTGAAGAGCTTGAGGAGCAACAGAAAGTGAAGAAGCAAAGGAAAAAGTTATCTGAAGGTGAGATTGTAAAATCACTATTCAAAGATACTGAGAAATCATCTGAGCAAATTCCTGTACCAGAATCCCTTTTCATAAAACCATTATAAGAAACTCTGGGAAAGAAATTGGTGATTCCAGATTTGCATCCAGAAGAAGAAATTACATAGAAACAGGAAGAGAAAATAGAAGAAGAATAATATGAAGATGAAGAAGGAAATGAAACTGATGATATCATAAAGTAAGTTGAACATTATCATGATAAGGAAATTTTATCTATAAAATTATCCATCCAAAATTCCCAAGCCAAGTCCTCAAAAATTGATACACCAGGAATTGATGAGAAGGGTGAAGAAGAAGTGAATAAACTAATAGATGATGAACGTATTAATCCTGATTTTATTCATCCGGAAGATCTATTGGCTGATTCAGATAAAGAAGAAGTTGAGGAAGATAAGTTTGTTCTATTATCTGATAGTGATCATGAATCTACTAAAGAAAAATACATTATTCCAAGACCAGATAAGGGAAAGTAGGTGGTTGTAGATACACCTAGTAAATCTTTGGTAAAGGAGAAATATCCTGGTTCTCCATCAACGAGGAAAGATGAGGATATATAAAGAGAATCCCCACCTACCAAACAATCGGATTTATAATTATCTTACCTTAGACATGATTTCATTGTCCAGTCATTGAAGAAGCTGGTTGGTAATATTTCTCTATTTCTAAGCATAGATTCAAGATACTAGATGCTTCAACATATGATAAATCAGAAATCAGATTCAATTTCCCTGGTGATGGAAAAATGTGTTTCACTAGAGGCAGATTTCAAAACCTTCCACATTGGTTATGAGGTTCATAAAATATCGTACAAGAAGATGACAAGCTGGTCAAAGAAGACGATTGAATAAATGATGATTTTTGATGACTTCCATGATTATGTGAAGGATGCATTTGATACCAAATATAGGTAAATCAAAGATCATAAAAATCTTTTTGAGTAAAAGTAATGTTTTGAGTAGACTACTCAGAAGCTAGAAGTTAAATATCAGAATGGAAAGCTTAAGTATATGGCTATGAATTGGAAGAGGGAAAGAGATCTTAGAATAGATGTTGAAGAGAATCTTGTTAAGCAAGAAGAACTGTTGAAAGCTCAGGAAGATATTGTTAAGGCATAGGAAGAGAAAATGAAATCCTTAGAGAAGAAAAGTGAAGACTAGGATAAGTTTCATAAGTGAGCAGAAGAGGATCACAATGAGCTCAAGAAGTTAAAAACCATTGGGAAGAAACCGATGCCCAAGGAGAAAGAAGGATAAATTCTTTCCATTCCGATCTTTTTTTTTATTTTCCTCATTTTACAAATTCTTTATGTCTTAATGATTTTTTTGTTCTCCAAATATTTGATGGTTTAGTACTAATGTTTCAGGTACCAATTCTTATATTCCCTATATTTCTTTTTGAAAATCTCAATGGGGGATAAAGGAATGTTAAAAAAATTCAAAGTAAAGAAGATATTCCACTAATTAAGGGGGAGTTCATCTAGAGTAATGTCCTTATCAATGATATTTTTCAAATGCAAGAAATTTAAAATATCATTCAGGAAATCCAGAATACAATCATTAGTGTTTCCAAAGCCTAAGGGGGAGTTATTCATATTAACTATGATCCATAAGTAAATAGAGATAAGTTTTTATTTTCAAGTCAATAAAATTTCTAAGTCATCAGATTCTTTTTAGTAAGGATGTTTGTGATTTCCAAAAAGGGTGGTATTGTTGAGTTAAAAAGGTTTCCTTATGAATTTTCTATTCCTTTAGGTTTTGAAAATCACAAACAATCTATCTGATGGAAAACTTTATTTCCCTGAATTTTTTTCTTAATAATGAAATTTTTTTCCTTATGGAAATATTCTCCTATATTTGTTTTCATTTTAAATGATTTAGTTTCACTAAATCAAACACTTTTTATTTATAAGTGTAAAATTCGTTATCACTTTTATAACCTCATAATCTTATAAATACATAGATATAAATAATTTTATTTTCATGTTCTGAAATTCAGATTCCAAATTCTATGAAATTCAGATTCTGAATTCTTTGAATTCAAAATCCAAATTCTTAGAAATTCAAACTCCAAATTCTCTGAATTCATACTCTGAATTCTCTGAATTCAGACTCTAAATTCTCTGAAATTCAGACTCCGAATTCTATGAATTTAGACTTTGAATACTCTGAAATTTGGACTCTGAATTCTTTAAAATTCAGATTCTGAATTTTCTGAAATTCAGATTCTGAATTTTCTGAAATTCAGACTCCAAATTCTTTGGAATTCAGACTCCGAATTCTCTGAATTCAGAACCCAAATTCTCTGAAATTTAGACTCTGAGTTCTCTAAATTCAGACTCCGAATTCTCAGAAACTCAGACTCCTAATTCTTTGAAATTCAGATTCCAAATTATTTGAAATTCAGATTCCAAATTCTATAAAATTTAGATTCTGAATTCTCTGAAATTCAGATTCTGAATTCTATGAAATTCATTTTCCGAATACTATGATATCTAGACTCCGAATTCATCAAATTCTAACTCTGAATTCTCTGAATTTTGACTCTAAATTCTCTGAATTCTGACTCCGAATTCTCCGAAATTTAGATTCAAAATTCCTTATAATTTAGAATCTGAATTCCACAGAATTCATAATTCGAATTCCCCAGAATTCATACTCTAAATTCTTCCAAATTTAGACTCTGAATTTTATTATTATTCAGACTTTGAAGACTATAGCATTATTATTTTGAATTATTTGAAAAATAGAATCTGAACATTATTTTTTCCTTAGAATCTAAAAAATAGATTGGGTTGGGCAACTATATTTACTCACCCAGGTTATAGTTATAAAATGATGTCGTTCATTCTGTTTCTAACTAACTATTGTTTGAGTGAAACATGTACAGTTCCTTCTGAAATTCAAGAAAAAAATATGACTGTTGGAGGAGGGAGATGACTGTTAGAGAAATGCCTATAAATAGGAGCTCATTTGAACGAGCTCAATATAATTACTGACTATTCTACAGCTCTAGATATTACATGCTATTGAATTGATTTCTAGATAGAGAGAGACTCCCATTCTTTAGGCGTTCTGAAGATCTTGTTCAGATTGACTTGTGAAACTCTGATTGTTGTTGTGTACAATCGAGGGATTCTAGGGATATGAAGACATAGGTTCCAATAACCTTAAACTTTGAGGACTTCCTTGATAAGTAAGACAAAGGTTCTGACTACCCTAAAGTTCGAGGGCTTACAGGGATAGAAAGACAGACTCTGATATTCATATAAAGGGATAACCCTCGTGTGGGTAAGACATACATTCTTGAAAGTATAAATCAAGGGACCTTTACCCAAGGTTATTGTATAACATACTCTTTGGGTTAAAAGATTCTCTACTTGTTACTTGTATTGTTTCATGTTTATTTTCCGCTGCATTTTTATTAATAAAGAATGTATAACTATCTTATATTTTCTTGTACTTGTACTTTGATTTGTAAGATTCTATACAGTTTAAGGTAGAATATTTTCCCTTGTAAATTTTCAGAACCATATTTTCGGAATATAGCTATTTTTTAGAACTAAGAGGTATAGTGATTTTACCTTGTTTAAATTTATTAAACAATAGAAAGTTTCATATCAACTTTAATAGTTCTAAAGGAATTTTTAAATAATTCAATTCACACCCTATTGAATATAGGGCATCTACATCATTATTTGGATCTTACAATTGGTATCAGAAGAGGTTACTGAAATACTTATATTCACATATACATTTCCTTGCTCATGTTTTCATTATTCTATATTTTCCTTTCTTAGAATATTTTTATCCTTGTTTACAAACCTTTATTACTCACAAGTTTCTGTTAAAATATATTTTCTTTTAGATGGAAGGAATAAATATTGGTTCGATTGAAAATACTAATCCTACTAGACCACATATATTTTATTGGAATGATTATGAATTTTGGAGAGATCCTATGAAGTGTTTTTTATTAACATTGGAGTGGAAAACTTTGTTATTCTTACTGGATATAACAAGATTATTGATAAAAAAGTAAGAACTTTTACTAATCAAGAAAAGTTAGAATATCAACTAAACTACAAGGTACACAATATCTTGTTCTATTCCATGACCATAAATATATATAGCCATATTTCTTCTTGTGAATATACAAATTGTATTTGGAAGAAATAAAAGGTTACTCATTTTGGTAAATCCATGGTTATAGAAACTAGAAGAGCAATTCTTAGAGAAGAATATCATGGATTTCAATTTCCTTATAGAGAACCAGTTTGTAAGGTAAAATAGAGGTTTATGACTATTTTTAATAGTTTAGAATACATGTGTGAAAAAGGTTTAGACAATGAGGCACATGTGGACACGATTATAGACATCATTCCTAATGAGTGGGAATATAAGAGAAAAACTATTGATGAGAATAGGAAAGTATCTCAGATTAATCTTGATGTGATTTTTGGAACACTTATTTAGAATGAGACATGAATAAATGAGATGATAAAAGAATGGCAATGGAAGTGTACCTTTTACATCTACAAAAGCCAATACTCCTGAAAGGGTTACTAGATCCAAGATGAAGAAGGTTACTATTTTATCTGAATCAAGTGAAAGTGAAAATTATGAGAATGAACTAACTAATATTAATCTAAGGATGCACAAGATAACCGAGAAGAAAGAATTTTTTTATAGATATAAGAAGAAAGAGAGAAAGGAAAACAAAGACTCAGAAGTCACTTGTTATGAATGAAAAAGAGAAGGGCATATAAGGCTAGATTATCCTATGCTTAAGAGAAAAGGATAGAAAGGAAAAGAATTATGGGAGGAATAGAAACAAGTACAACAAATACAAAGCTAAGAGAGGTTTGGAAGATAAAGATACCTAGAGTTCCAGTGGTGGAGACTTTTTTGATGAATCCTGAGAGTATGAATCTTCTTATGATAAGAATCTTGGTTTACATTCCAAGTTACATGTTGAAAATAAATTCTTAATGGCCAAGGTACACAATACAGAATCCATAACCAATGTATCATTAAATTCTAATTACAGTGAGTGTAAATATTATGGATCTTCATATGAAGAATCTTCTTCTGATGAAGATAATACTTTACCTAATTATGAAGAAGTTTCTAGGTATTATAATCTTCTTGATAATGAAAATTCTAATGTCAATAAAAAGCATGATAAGGAAAATTCTAGAATTTTTATTCTTAATAAATAAGTATCATAACATTCTAAAGAACTTGATAAAAAATTAATTATTTTGAAAGTATTTCAAAAACCCTTGGGGAAGTTAATTCTGATAAGGATAAACTGTATAAGGATCTAGAAAAAGTAATTTCTAAGAAAAATGATTTATAGACTAACACTAGTGATAAAACCAATGTTTTTGAGTATAAAATTATAGTTATTAGACTGAAGTCAGAAATATTTTCCTTGAAGGAGTGTTTTTCAAACTTTACCCTGGGTAAGGAAAACTTTGACAAGATGTATTCACAAATTCTACCTCTAAAGAATAATTCTGGATTTGGTTTTACTCATTCAAAACCTGTTTTCAGTAATAATTATTTTTTTCCTCAAAGTACTCCATTCTGCACTAAATTTTAGTGTGGTGGACATTGGGAAATAAATTTCCTTTAACAAAACTCAGTATTTAGGTTATCATAAATCTTATTTTTCAAAGAAAATTTGGATTCCTAAGATATTTATTTTTGAAGTTTCCAGATCTGAGAAAGTTTGGGTTCTGTAAGTCTAACACTATTATTTTAAGAAAAATAAATATAGTACCAACAAAAATACATGGTTTATGGATAGTGTATTTTCCTAGAACATGACTGGTAACAAAAAATTCTTTGAAACGATTATCATGAATAATAAAGGAAAAGTAACTTTGGGAGATAATGCTAAGGGAGAAAGTATTGGTATAGGTAATATTGTTCTTCTTGGAAAGTCTTTGATTTAAAATATTTTGTTTGTTAAGGGTCTTAAGAAAATACTTATTAGCATTAGTCAACTATGTGATGATGGATACCTTGTGAATTTTAGGAATGACAAGTGTTTAGTACATAATTACATGAAACATTTATTATTTCATCCCATAGACAATAGAATGAATACACATTAAACATAAAATTCCTTAGGAGACAAGATCTACCATTTCTGAGTGCAATGGAAGATCATTCTTGGTTATGGCATAGAAGGTTAGGACACTATAACCTTATGAACCTATGAAAACTCTCTATGAAGAGGATAGATAAGGATCTACTGGAGTTTATATTTTATTATTCAAAAGTCTGTGATCCTTGTCAATATTGAAAGCAAAGTAAATTATGTTTTAAATCAGTCAGATAAGTCTCAACCACTGATGCATTATAGTTTTTTTCGTATAGGTCTTTTTGGTCTAACACAAACTGGATTCATTGGAGGAAAATATTATGTATTTTTCTTAGTTGATGATTACACTAGATTTACATGGGTCTATTTTTGAGCAAATAAATCTAAAGATTTTTCTTATTTAAAAAGTTTTAGAGCCCAAGTTAAAAATGAGAAAAATATTCCATTGATAAATATTCATAGTGATCATGGAAGAGAATTTCAAAATTCTGATTTTGAAACTTTTTGTAGTAAAAAAGGAATTACTCACAACTTCTTAGCACCAAGAACTCCTCAACAAAATTGTGTTGTTGATAGAAGAAACTGAATTCTTCAATTGATAACAACAACCATGTTGAGTGAATACTTAGTAGCCAAACATTTTTCGGTTGAAGCTATAAGTACTACCTGTTATACTATAAATCATGTTTTTATTAGATCTTTTCTTAATAAAACTCTTTATTAGTTATGTAATGGTAGAAAACCTAGACTTTACAAATTCATGTTTTTGGTTGCAAAGTATTCATTCTGAAAACTAAAGAAAATTTACATAAATTCACACCCAAATCTGATGAAGGAATCTTCTTAAGATTCTCCACAACTTCAAAGGCATATAGAGTTTTTAATAAAAATACATGTACTATTGAAGAAATAGTACATGTTAAATTTGATGAAACTAATCTCTTTATTTTTAAACATCCTCAACCAAAATCTTCAGATGTGTTTTTAAAAACTGATTATCAACCCCTGATAGAATATCCTTCTGATAAGGAAAATGTTCAAGAAGATATTTCTAAATCACTTAATCTAGAAGATTTCCTACCATATATTGATGAAACAATTTTACAAAACCCAAATCAGTTGTTTATTTAAAATCATCCGAGTGATAGTATCATTGGTGATGTAAATCAACTTGTAAGGACTAGATGTTCCTTAAGAAATGAAGTGGAACATCTATAATTCCTTTACTGATTAGAACCAAAAAGCTATAATGAAGCTTTAGGTTATGATGATTGGATAAAAGGTATTCAAGATGAGCTAAATGAATTCTAAAGAAATAAAGTATAGACCTTGGTTGAAAGATCTAAGGGAACTTATGTTATTGGAGTAAAATGGGACTTCAGAAAGAAGTGTGATGAAAATGGAATCACAGTAAGAAATTAAGGTAGATTAGTTTCTAAAGGCTATAATCAATAAGAAAGAATAGACTATGAAGAAACCTATTACCCAGTATCTAGACTTGAATATATTCGTATTCAACTTGCCTTTGCAGCATTATTCAATTTTAATATTTTTCAAATGGATGTTAAATGTGCTTTCCTTAATGGTTATGTTTAAGAGGAAGTTTTTGTTAAACAGCCTCTATGTTTTGAAGATAAAAAAAATCATGAACATGTTTTAAAACTCACCAAATCATTATAAGGACCTAAAAAAAACCTAGATCTTAGTTTGATAGGCTTACAATGTTTTTGTTAAAAAACAATTACATTAAGGGTAATGATTATCCAATCATTTTTATAAAGAAAGATAAGAAAAAAAGTTTTGATTGTTTAGATTTATGTTGATGACTTAATATTTGGTTCAACTCAGCAATCTCTAACTGATTCCTTTTTAGATCTAAGGAAATATGATTTTGAAATGAGTATGATGTGTGAGTTAACAGTTTTCCTTGGTTTTCAAATTTTCCAAAAACCAGAAGGAATCTATATATCCCAACATAAGTATATTAAATATATTATTAAAAATTATGGATATGACAACACTAAGAGTAATAGTACTCCCATTGGTACCTCAAATTCACTTGATCTTGATGAAGCTAGGAAAACAATAGATCAAACATCATTTAGAGGTATGATAGGAAGTATACTTTTCTTAATAGCTAGTCATCCATACATAATGTTTTCAATATGCTTATGTGCAAGATATCAATCCGATCCTAAGGAATCTTATTTAAAGGCAATGAAAAGTATTTTTCGCTACGTAAATGGAACCATGGACTTAGGACTCTTTTATACTTCAGGAAATGATTTTGTTCTAAAAAGTTTTTCAGATGCAGACTTTGGTGGATGTAGAATGGATAAGAAAAGTACATCTGGAACTTGTCATTTTTTAAGAGATTCCTTAGTTTCCTGGTCATGTAAAAAGCAACAGTCAGTAGCACTATCCACTGCTAAAACTGAATATATATTTGTTGGAAGTTATTGTGCTCAGGTATTGTGGATGAAACACACACTCACAGACTATGGTATGAGTTTTACCAAAACACAAATATTGGGTAATAATACTAGTGTCATTGCCTTATGTAAAAACCCTGAACAGAAATCTCATGCAAAACACGTAGATATTAGGCCTCACTTTCTTTGGGATCACACCAAAAAAGGAGATTTTATTCTTCAATTTATCAGAACACAAGATCAACTTGCTGAAATTTTCACAAAATCTTTACCCTCCAATAGATTTGAATATATTAAACAGAAGATAGAAATGATAACCGTAAGGTAATCTTACATATCAACTTATTGTTGAAACCTATCTCCTTACAGTAAGAATATTTTTTTCATAGGGGGAGTACATTTTCTATTTAGACAAATTTGTTTTTTCGTAGTCAAGTTTTTTGTAATCAAAATATTTCATAATCAATTTTTTTGTAGTCAAAATATTTTCATAGTCTAAATTTTTATTATTCAAAATTTTTGTATTCTAAAATTTTTATAAACAAAATTATCAGAATCAAATGTTATTCAAGAATAGTTTTCTTCATTATGAATAATATTCTTAGCATTCTGAAAGGTATATTTTCTTTTCTAAATTTTTGTAATCATTTTTTACTTGTTGGTATTTCCTTTTTGTTTTAATTTTTTCAGATTCAATTCTTGTTACTAAATCCAAATTTTTTTCTTAAAAAACCTCAAAAGATAAGAACCTATCAAATTACTTATTCGGTTATCATCTCAACCATTATATTTGATCAGCAGTATTAATTCCATTGGATCAACCATGGAAGTTGAACTGTCACCTATATCACCTATATAAAGCCTCCCTGATGGTTGTCCCACATCAGTTTTTTCAAGATTTTTCATTCTGAAGCTATGTATGTAATTCCCCAACCCCAGTTACCTGGAGTCAGTGCTTTATTTTAATACATTGGCATGATTACAAGGAATCAAGTCCCAAAAGACCGATCATTTTAGCATTATTAGAAAATATATTACATACATGTACGTTATAGTACACATTAAAAAATAAAACCCAACATAAATGATCCATTGAGAATGCCATTAATCCCCTATATTAACCCTTATTATCAATCATAAAACACTTCTTGGAATCCTGAGAAAATAAAACATAATAAAGGGGTGAGCTCAGATGCTCAGTAAGGATAAAAATATAGCAGAATGTTTCATAAATAAGCATAAACATTAAAGGCAATGTATAAGACTAAAAAAAAATCCCTTTAACTTAGAAATAAGCATAATATCGAAAAGATAAAATCAAATAAAATAATTTAATTAGTCAGATGGATATTCTACTCATTGAATAATCACATGAAATATCAATAGCCACTTTCATAATGATGGAACACATAATGCCATACTTCATAACCACATAGTCAAGGCTTTCTGACAATAAAACATGTAAGATTTTGTCAAGGCCTTGTTCCGAGAAACTAGTTTGTCTCATGATACCTACAGATGCATCGAGGAGCTATAGCGGGATCCACCTGTCACTTACTTAGTCCAATTCATTCCTCATATGAAAGGGTTTAAACATAACATATTTTTTTTATTAAAACTTGCATACGAAATGTCAATAATTTATCCATAAACCATGAATGTTATAAAAATAAAACATCCACATAAAAACATATCAAAAAACCTTCAATACAATATGGAATATTTGTATCATAAAAAAACCAACTTTAAACAAGATTAAAATCCATCAAAGGATGTTGACATAGATGAAAATGATTTGTAAAACTCTTTGAGAGAAAAATCCCTTTTTCATGAAAAAATTTAGAAGTCACACAATTTAGAAAGGAAGATATTTAAAGACATTTTTGAATAATAGTGTGCCATACCACTTTGAAACTTTTTAAAGGAATTAAAATTTTAAAAACATTCATGTTCATAGAGATAAATCCTTAAAAACCATTTTGAAAACATTAACATTAATGAGAATGATTTAGAAGAATAAATATTTAAAACATTTAAAATGATGTTTTAGTAAAAAATTCCCTTAAAATAATCCCTTTTAAAACTCTTTCATGAAACATGGAAATGGATAATAAATATGTCCCAGTAGATACTTGCGTAAAAAAACCTCGGATAATAAAGAGATTGTGAAATTAACCCTTACCTTGTACTTTCCATTAGTCAAGGGTACATTTTTCCTCCTGTATAAAGACATTACTATGTTATTAAATTATTCCAGAACCATATTAATAGTTATGATATCATACATGATTAATTTATGACATTATACTACCCAATTAAAAATAATTTC
Organism: Viscum album; assembly: GCA_963277665.1. Taxonomy (NCBI): domain Eukaryota; kingdom Viridiplantae; phylum Streptophyta; class Magnoliopsida; order Santalales; family Viscaceae; genus Viscum; species Viscum album. Next base: position 534,789,736 of record OY728146.1, read on the forward strand.
CATGTTAAATTAACATTTCGAGTAATAATCGCTTTCTTTATCGTATGTGTTTTAACTTGTTATTCTTGATTGTATCACATAGATCATGATTTAAATAATTCTATAATATAAAAAATTATTTATATATCTTATATATTTAGAATATAAATATGTATAATAGACATATATATGAAATGGAAAACACCGTTTATGGAGACGGTTGGCTGTACGTAAGCACAAACATTGTTTCTGTTTTCATATCGTATTGAACAGAACTAAGTGAATAAGATATATGTAAGTACATATATATATATATATATCCAGTAGAATTATTATATCATATATTACATACTTATTAATGATATATATTTTATAATCATTGTTGAATGGTGAACGTGGAAATGAATCTCATCGCATCGTGGAGACTGTAATTCGTACGCACGCACGAGCAACAATATCATTATATTTATGGAGAAATCATATGTAATTGGCTGGTATATAATATATAAAGTATAATTAACATGTTATATTTATTATTTACAAATGTTATACTCATTATTATACACATCCAAAGAATGAAGTGATTGAATACCAAACTACACCACGACGTGGAGACGGTAATCTGTACGTATGCACGTCTGGTGACTTTGTATTTTATAGGATGGATAGAATAGTGAATATGGTTGTATGATTTTTATAATAACATAAATGTATATAGAAGATACTCAATTTATTATTTTAGAACAAAGACAACAATGAAATAGGAAGTTGAAGTAGAAAAGAACATGAAAGAGGTGATGAAATGTTTACCTATTCTTCGGCTTCTTCCTTTTGATTTGATCAAAATGGCTCATTAGGTTGGATTTCTGACCAAAGGAAGGCCTCTAGGATTAGGGGATAAAATTTGGGAGGATATTTGGGTAGGGGTTGTCTAAGAAAAAATTCTTTGTAGGTGTGAAATTAAGAGAAGGAGAAGTGCACTTTTATAAGAGAGGTGAGGGTCACTTTAGGAAAAGCATGAAATATTATTTTATAATAAAATAATTTTTTGGTTTTTAATGGCTCAAAAATGAATTATTTAAATGATAAGTTGGGGATGGTTCGAAAATTTATCAAACAATAGGTTTTATATTGGTTTAGGTCATCATATTAACTTTATCTTTTAGATTTAACTCTTAGTTAAATAGTTTGACATTTACCATGACTCTTTGTATTTTTATATTATATGGTTAATAAAATTACTATAAAAGACAAAAGAACCCCAAGTGGTTCATTATAAATATATTTAACCTTATCTAAGTCCTTTTTCCAAACAAAACATTTTTAAGAATATTATATTAATTAATAATATAATATATGTTTTAAAAACTCAATTATGTCAATTTTGACACTATATAGAATTTGATTTTTGAAATCCATAAAAACCTTATCACATTGAATAAAATTTATTTAACTAACTCTAACATGTAATATTAACCTATAAAATTAGTTTAATTTAACATAAGTCTCAACATACATTTATTTGGATATTTATAATATCAATTATTTTAATATTTCATTAATAAGGTAATTATTGCATCATCATTGTGTCATAATTAAATTAAATTATATAATGTATAAAATTTTTAAATAAAATACCATTATGTAGAAATTTTTTTTATCTTTCTATTTAATATTTACAGTTGAATTCATCTTTTTATAACCCTATATTAAAAATGGTTTAGTTATTAAACATTGAATTAAACACTTTTAACTCTTCTTTAAATAAAATAATAATAAAAGTCCTAATCTTATCCATGTGGACCAAAGGGGGTCATATTTTATCCCTAAGGTTGTTTTTGGTCGAATAACACTTATCCAATAGAATTTTGACATGTTTTAGGGTAATTATAATATCATTTTTACCCTTAATTACCCTATTTACTTTTAATTGTGGTAAATAAAAGTAAAAAGTTACTATTGACCCAATTTTTTTTCATCTTATTGAACGAAATTTTACATACTGATATCAACCATGTATCTTGGATTTTTAAAATTCAACTAACAGATGTGGTAAAATTATATTTTATGCAAATTTGTAAATGTTCCTTGAAGTTTGGTAAAAGATGGTAAAATGTTTGATAAAATATTATATATATATATATAATTATTATAAAATGACTCCAATGAATTAAATTGAACATATATAGGTATTTTGTATCTATTTTTAACTAAAATAAATTAAAATAATATCGCTAATTATTTAAATAAAAAGTTGGTTTTATATAGTATTGTTGTGTTTTTCACTATTCATCAAAAATTGAATGTTTTCAAAAAAATACCAAAAATTTACTCTAAGATAATTTTGATTTTCAGAATTCAAAAATTAATTCTATTTTACCAAATTAATAATTAAGAATTTTCATTTATTAATTTAAAATTAATTTCCATTTTCAAAACCAAAAAGAGGGTTTTTGAAAAGTAAAAACTATTAAAAGATTGACATGTGTTTACATGAAATTTAAATGTGAATTTACATATAATGACATAAATTGTATTGAATGATAAAAATTTAATATAATTATACTTCTAAACCATTAAAATACATAATTTATCACTACAAATTATTTCGAATAAAAAAGTTGTTTTCGATTAAAATATTGTATTTTTCACTATTCATCAAAATATGAAAGTTGTCAGAAATGTAACCAAATTAGTCTAAACTAAATTTTTATGTCCCTATTAAAAAAAATTTAATTTCATTAAATTGAATATATAAAAGTATCAAATATTGCTTTTAAAAAGGGTTCACCTTTAAAAGGTGACAAAATTGCATTTTTTGAAAAATAGTTATTTTATCCAAAAATAAAGAATTTTTTCTTATACTATGACTAAGAAACAAATAATATAGATTTTAAAATTATATAGAGTATATAAGATTAAAAATTTAGTTAATACTATTCATAGTCGCTTTTTGAACGGTTAGTTTAGTAAGTTGTGGTGCGCTCGTACTCGGTGTTGCCTGCAGTGCAAGATATTGAATTTCATTAATGGGATAACATACTATGAAATATTGGTGTGTTACACTGTCTCTGTATTTTAAGGACATTCTAAATCTCCAAAATTTCCTCTCTTTCTAATGTCCACTGAAGCCTCTCCTTAGAAAGAAATTTGAACTGTTAAGGAAATCACTGAGTGGCAGATATAGAGAGAAAGGTTGGTCGATCCAATGTTTTATGATAAGTATGACTCTATTATATCTAAGAATGTCAAGTTGAATGGTTGGGAGAATGTTTGTGTATCAAAACCAAGGGAATAGGATCCGGTGTATCCGGAGTTGATGGTGGAGTTTTATGAAACAGTTAGCTTTTTCAATGAAGGAGGGAAAGATAAATTTTCTTTCAAGTGTTAGGGAAAGATCTAATCTATTTTTTAAAGAAAAGAAATGAGTCTGATTGGTATTCCTTTCGAAGGGGAAGTAGAGTTCTGTACTCACAAATTACTTGATGAATCAATAACTATTAATTAGGAGAAGGCAATACAGTTTCTTGGATTGAAAGGAGGAAAGACTCTGAAGATCATTCATCTCTCTATGAATTTGTGGATTCTTGAGTTGTGGGTTCAAAGCATTATAATTCCAAGGAAAGGTGATAAGGATACTCTGAATAAGAGTGATATCTATATATTGGACTTTTTACTGATCCTATGAAAGATAAACATAGTTAAGTATATCTTGGTTACAATTGAGAATATCAAGAATGGGAATCTAAAATCTCAAATCATTATGTATCTGGATATTCTCTCAAATATTATAGTACTTTGTTTTGAATCTATCAAAATATCATGTAGTTCCATGCCGATAAATTACAAGGTAATGTTGCTGAGTGATGAAACCTTAAGAAGAATGAAAATGGGATTTTCCAGTGAATCCAGAAAATTCTATGATCTTTCTAATGACGAAATAGAAGCTTGTTCAAAGAAGCAAGACGTGGCATAAACCTCTAAGAAATGTGGAAGGAAGAGAAAGGATAAGGAGACAGAAGAGAAATCAAAAACTCATGTGGCCATGTAAACTCATCCAGCACCTCCGAAGCCAAAGAAGAAAAAGCATATCCTAATGAAGTAGTGGCTAAGTGGAGAGAAGATAAGAAGAATTAGAAGGAAGGGGAGCCTTTGTTGGTCTTAGACCCTGCTAAGGAAAAATACTTAAAGATAAAGGCTTCTGAAGAGCATGGGAAACAACATAAATAGAAGAAGAAAAGGATGAAGTTATTGGAAGATGAGATTGTATAATCACTCCTAAAAGATGCTGATAAAATATCTAAGTAAATTCCTGTACCAGAATTATTTTTGATAGAACCATTACCAGAATTGCATCAAGAAGAATAAATTGCTCAGGAACAGGAAGAGGAAATAAAAGAAGAAGTAGAAAAGGAATAATAAGAAGGCAATGAAACTAATGACATCATAAAGAAAGTTTAAGATTATCATGAGAAAAAAAGTCTATCTGTAAAATTTTCAATCATGACATCCCAAGCTGAATCCTCAAAAATTGATACATGAGGAAAAGATGAGAAGGGTGAATAAGAAGTGAATAATCCAATAGTTGATGAAAGTAGTAATCATGATTTTATCCATATGGAAGATCTAGTGGCTGATGCAGAGAAAGAAGAAGTTTAGGAACAAAATATTGTTTAGCTATCTAATAGTGAGCATGAATCTCTTAAAGAAAAAGATATCATTCTGAGACTAGATAATTGAAAGTAGGTGGTTATAGATACACCTAGTAAATATGTGGTGAAGAAGAAATATATTGGTGCTCCATCATAGTGGAAAGCTGAGGATATAGAAAAATAACCCTCACCAACCAAACAATCGGATTCAAAATCATATTTCCTTAGACACTATTTTATTGTCCAGTCATTGAATAAGCTAGTTGGTACTATTACTCTATTTCGATGCATAGATTCGAGATACCAGATACTTCAAAATATGATAAATCAAAAATCAGATTCAGTATCAATGGTGCTGGACAAATGTGTTGCACTAGAGGAAGATTTTGAAACCTTCCTCATTGGTTATGAGGCTCAAGAAAGATCGTGAAAGTAGATGACAAGCTGGTCAAAGAAGATGATTGAAGAAATGATAATTTTTGATGAATTCCATGATAATGTAAAGGATTCATTTGATACCAAAGATGGGAAAATCAAATATCTTACAACTAGTTTTGAGAAAAAGTTATTTCTTGAATAGACTACTAAAAAGTAAGAAGTTAAGGACCTGAATGGGATGCTTAACTCTCTGGACATGAATTGGAATATGGAAAGGGATCTTAGAATGGATTTAAAAAGAATATTGTTGAGCAAGAAACACTATTAAAAGCTCAGGAATGCATTCTTAAGTCTCATAAAATAGACAATTCAAGCCTTAGAGAAGAAAATTAAAGACCATGATTCGTTGATTAAGGGAGCAGAAGAGGATCATAAGGATCTCAAGAAGCTAAAAAAATTGTGAATAAACTGATGCCGAAGGAGAAAAAAGGATACATTATTTCCATTCCAATATTTTGTTGTATTTTTTTCATTGTAAAAATACTTCCAGACTTAATGAAATTTTTGTTAATCTCCATATATTTGGTTGTTTAGTACTAATGTTTCAGGTACCAATTTTTCTATTCCCTCTATTGCTTTTTGAAAATCACAAAGGGGGAGAAATGAATGTTAAAAAGAATTCAAAGTAAAGAAGAGATTTCTCTAAGTAATGGGGAGTTTATCTAGAGAAATGTTCTTATCAAAGATAATTTTCAAATCCAAGAAAGTTAAAATATCATTTAGAAAATCAAGAATATGATCCTTTGTGTTTCCAAAGCCTAAGGGGGAGTTATTCGTATTCAATATGATCAATAAGTAAAGGGAGACTAGTTTTTATTTTCAAGTCTATAAAATTTCTAATTCCTTAGATTATTTTTAGTAAGGATATTTGTGCTTTCCAAAAGGGGGAGACTGTGGAGTCAATAAGGTTTCCTTATAAATTTTCCATTCCTTTGTGTTTTGAAAATCAGAAACACTTTATCTCAAGGAAAATTTTATTTCCTTGATGTTCTTTTCTTAATAATGAATTTTTTCCTTCCCCAAGGAAATTTTCTCTTATCATTGGTTTTATTGTTAATGACTTAGTTTCACTAAATCTATTACATTTTATTTCTATGTTTAAAATTAGATCTCACTTCTATAACCTCAGAATCCAATAAATACTTATATATAAAGAATTCTGTTTTCTAGTTCTAAAATTCAGATTCCGAATTCTCTGAAATTCAGATTCCAAATTCTTTGAATTAAGACTCCAAATTCATTGAAACTCGGACTTCTAGTTCTCTAAATTTAGACACCAAATTCTCTGAATTCGGACTCGTAATTCTATGAAATTTACACTTTGAATTCTATGAACTCAGACTCCAAATTCTCTAAAATTCAGAATCCAAATTCTCTGAAATTCATATTCTGAATTTTCTAAAATTCTGACTCTGGATTCGTTGAAATTTAGACTTTGAATTATCTAAATTCAGACTCAGAATTATCTAAAATCCAGACTCCTAATTCTCTGAATTCAGACTCCAAATTCTCGAAAAGTCTGACTCTGAATTATCTAAAATTAAAATTCCAAATTCTTTGAAGTTCAGATTCTGAATTCTTTGAAATTCATATTCAGAATTCTTTATAAATCAGATTCTGAATTCTCTGAAATTCATATTCTTAATTCTATGATATTCAGACTCCGAATTCTCTGAATTCAGACTCAGGATTATCTAAAATTTGGACTCCAAAATCCTCAGAAGTCAATCTCCAAATTCCACAGAATTTAGACTCCTAATTCTTCAGAATTTATACTCTTAATTTCTCACAATTTAGAATACTAATTTTATTGAATTTGGATTCTGAATTCCTTGAAAAATAGAATCCAAACATTATTTTCTCCTTGTACTTTATAAAATATATTTTGTTGAGAAACCATATTTACTTAACCTTGTTATTGTTATAAAACTTGGTCATGCATTCTGTTTCTAAATAACTATTGTTTTAGTGACACATGTATAGGTACCTATGAAATTCAAGTAGAAATATGACCATTAGAGGAGGGATCTGACCGTTGGAGAAATGCCTATAAATAGGAGCTCATTTTAATGAGCTGAAAATACTTACTGTCCGTTCTACAACTCTAGAGATTATATGATGTTGAAGTGATTTCTATGTGGAGATACTCTCATGCTTTGTTCATTTTGAACAACTTGTTCAGATTGCTTCTGGAGAATCTGATTGTTACTGTGTACAATCGAGAGCTTCCGGGGATAAGAAGACTGAGGTGCCAACTACCTTAAAATTTGAGGACTTCCTTGATAAAGAAGACAGAGGTGCCGACTACCTTGAAGTTCAAGGGTTTTTAGGGATAGAAATACAGACTCCAATATTCCAATCAAGGGATTACCATAGTGTGGGTGAGACAGACTTTGTTGAAAGTATAAATCAAGGGTCCTTTATCCATGTTTGTTGGATACCCTACTCTTTAGGTTAAAATATTATCTATTTGTTACTTGTATTGTTTCAAGTTTATTTTCAGCTGCATTTTGATTAACAAGGAACACATAACTATCTTATATTTTCATGTACTTGTACTCTTATTAATATGATTCTTTATGCTTTAAGGTAGAATCTTTTCCCTTCAAAAAGTTTCTCAAGGTTCATTTTCGGAACCATATTTCTAGAATCTAGAAAGTCTGTAGAACTTAGAGGTATTGTGAATTTACCTTATTTAACTTTTTTAAACAATAGAAAGTTTCATATCAACTTTAAAAGTTACAAATGGAATTTTAAAGGATAAAAATCAACCATCCTCTTGTATATTAATAATATAAATAATTATTTTGATCCGACACATTTCCCAATGGCAGATTCAGAATCAAATCATTCGGTAATTGACACATTAATTCCTCAAAACAATCTTCACATTATTTTATCTATAAAAACATAACCCCTTTACGAGTAATCTTGGTTAATGGGTGAGTTAATCATGAGAAGTTCTGAATGAAACAACGATAATAACCTGGTAAACCAATAAAACTACATACCTTGGTTATGTTCATTGGTGTAGGCCATTTATGAACCACCATTGTCTTCATAGAATCAACTAAGATTTCATATATAGAGACAATATGTCCAAGTAAATAAATTTTTTGAATCCATAAATCACACTTGATAAACATACAATATAAATAATTTCTTATAAGAATCTTTAATACAATTCACCATTGATTCTAATGATATTTTTTGATTTTAGGGCACAACAAGATATCATAAATTAATTCCACAAAAAACCAAGAAGATATTTCTTGAAAAATCTATTCATTAGATCCATGAAAATAGATAGTGTATTAGTTAGTCCAAAATATATTACTGTAAATTCGTAATGCACATACCTAGTTTGTAATTATATCTTTGGAATATCTTTCTTCTTCATATGAAATTAATCATATCAAGATTGAATATCAATATTTTATAAATTTGGAGCTCCTATATGTAGATCAAATAAATCATCAATTTGAGGTAAATGATACTTTTTATTTATCACAATAGCATTAATCTCCCTATAGTCAATGAATAATATCATATATCCATATTTCATCTTAATAAAAAAAACAATATCTCCCCATAAACAAAATTTATAGTGAATAAAACCCTTACTACTCAACTCCTCTAGTTGTTCATCTCCACTAATTCCAGTATGAACATTCTATATGGATTCTTTGATATAGTTCTTTCATCGAGAATTAAATCAATAGAAAACTCAATTTCCCACTCCAGAGTATGTCCAGGTAAAACCTTAGGAAATACATAAAATTATTCTTGAACAATTGGTACATCTTCAATTTAAAGGATTCATTACTCACCCATAGATATTGTGTTCTCTTCCTTCATAAGAATATAATTCAATAGAGCTACTGGGGGTGGATCTAGATAATAATTAAATAGTAAGGATTCTACTTTAATGATAAGGGACTCTACATCATTCTAAAAATTCTTAATTTACTTATTCATTCAATATATCTTCACATCATAATTTGACACACAATTCATACCATGTATTATATAAAATAAATCAAGGGTATAATGATAAGGATAACAACTATAAAATGTTTATGTTTTATAAAGGGGACATATCAACACATCTTTGTTGCAATGATACTTCCCTTTGACTAAAAACCAATTTATTAAATAAAATTGGAAATTCGTAATTTTCCTAGAAAACTGGGAAGATATAAAAGAATGAGATGAACCAAAATCAAATAAATCATTGTATAAGTATTAGGAAATAATTAAAGTACCTTCCACCACATCATTAGGGACATTAACATCAGCATTTGTCACTGTATAAGCTTGGACTTTTTCCCTTGGCCTTATTTGGGAAATGTTTCCTTAACATCTAGGAAATTCATGTGCATAATGTTCCATCTCTTTATATTTATATCATTAAACATTTTATGATTATTTATTTCCCTTATAATCATGGTGTTGGTGGACTTTTCTCCACAGTTGTAATAGACTCACATTCCCTTTAAGAAAGTATTGTGGTGTTTCTTCCCACAAATAATATATGTTAGATAGTATACTATTCTATTATTCCCAATTTCCTTATTTCATTTTTTAAAGTGTTCGTAAACCCTATTCTTATCCTCCTTCCCTTTAAAGTCCTAATACATATAGGATTATATTTCTGTCATGATAGCACATGAGACTATTTCTTCATATGATGAGAACTTTTGGGCAACTGGTGCCCTTTAAGGGAATTTTTTTAAACCATTAAAGAATAAATTAGTCTCTCTCCTTGGATTATGTATGTATTTCATGACTTACCTTGATAATATTGTAAAGTTGGATTCAAACTTGAAAACATTTTCATCATATTTCCATCATAGACTCAAGAATTGTATCTCCATATCTGCTCATTGTTCATGAGGAAAATATTTTTCTTAGAAAATTTCATCAGACTCCCTCTGTTCCTAATTTTTAATTTCTTCCTCTTCATTTGTGTTTTTAATAAATGAAAACCATTGATAAACATCTCCTAAGAGATGATACACTTCCAAGATAACTTTCTCCCTCTCATTTCTCCCCAAAGTGAGAAATATCTTCACTAAGGAACTTATCCACTACTACACTACGAATGAGTTTTTATTCCCATTTAATGATGGAGGTTGTTGTCTTATAAAGTGGTCTAATATTTGTTCACCACATTGTGGGTTAGGATGCTCTATACAGGTAAGGTTATTGTTCATGACCCGTGTCAGCTGTCTGAGTATAGTAATATGTTTCTCAGCAGCAATCACAGATCCAACACCAACATCATTATCTTAAACAAGAGGGAAATACCTACATGGGATACATGCATTGATATGGTTTCCATTCATTACAATAGAATCCATTTAAATAAAACTTCATACATTATATTAGGTTATGAATAATACTATAAAATCTCAAATTATAAAAATACTTAACATTAAATGAAATTATATGCATAGTTATTCTCATAACCATGAACATGGTTTCTTAGGTGACAAATTTACTTTTTGAAAATTTCATTATGGGTTGTAAAGAAAATATAAATTATCCTAATAATATCCCATAGGAGTGTAAAACTAGGTGCATAGTAAGGCCTATTGTCATATACCTGGTTACCTTGAGTTAGGTCAGGGACACCTTGTCAGAGTTGTTACCCCTAGGTACATCTATGGTAGAACCACATCCACATGTAGTATCCAGACATGGATGTATTTCATAGAAGATTCACATACTCTCTACCTTACCAAAATTCAAGGATGTTCTTGTATGATTATCCTAAAGCTTATATTAGATTTTTTTTGCAAATCTATGTTTTCTAAATCTATTTTCCAAGGTTTCGACTAAACATTCTATCATACCAACTTTAAGGACCCCGACCCTAGTAACTTGGAGGTAGTGCCTTAATTTATTACATTCACATATAAAAAAATAATATACATACGAAAGTATTGAATAATTGAGTAGATTTGGAAGATAATATACATACAAAAGTTCAACATTACAACTTATAATGAAATACATCATAAATACTCTTTTGGAAAGACTCTTATTCTTCTAGATTATCTTTTCATGTCATTCATAAAATTCATCTTGGAATCCTAGGGAAAATAAGTATAATAAAGGTGTGAGATATGATGCTCAAAAAGGTATATAATATACTAGAATCTAAAAGAATAATCTATTAGGTAGAGTGGATATGTAAATACACGTTCTATTAACACAAAAACGTGAGTATAACATAGAAAGAAAAAAACTGAATACGTAATTCCATATAAATAATCACATGAAAATGATACTTACCCATGGATACTGTACAAGTCAAATAATCTCATGTAATATCAAATACTAATCTCATAATGAAGGAATTCATAATGAAGTACTTCATAAACATACTGTTAAGGCTTAAACTAGGACACCGTACATAATCGGGCAAGAACTTAGTTCATACCCAAACTAGTTTTTCTCAGGAGACCAACCAATGAACTGAGGGACTATAGTGGTCCCCATCTGACACATAAAAGGCCAATTCATTTTTCCTAATAAATATGTGAAACATAATCAACATATACATGTATATTGAAAATAATATATGAATTTTAAATAACTTTCTCTAACTAGTAAATATAATCACGAACCATTCAGAGTAATATGGTAAATGGTATCTAGATAGTAAATCCATAATCAAACTAAACGTAAAACATTATATAAAATATTGTATATGATATCATAAATTATTAATCCCAATTAAACATAACAATCAAAAAGGGTATTGAAATAGATTAATATACTTTTAAAAAATCATTGAGGAACTCTTGATAGAAATACTCTTTTTTTCTTTGCATTTAGAAGTCCTTTTGGAAAAATCATTCTATAAAACCTAAAATGAACTAACAGAGTTTTTCCAAAAAAAAATAGTTATGTTATATATTTTTTTCTTAAAATAGATTATATATGGTACTTTAAAATGGGTAAGAAATTGAGACACTACCTTTAATCGGGATTGCGTATTGGGAAAGATTGAGAAGGGAACCTTTGTAAAAAATATAATTATCATAAATGAAAGATGAAATGATCTAGATATATGCGGTTGGAATATAAAATCATAATTTATAAGAGTTATATAAAAATAATTAAGAATAAAATTGGTGTATAGAGGAATAAATTTTAACCATAATGAAAATGAAGGTTTGGGAAGAAAACCCTTACCTTATGTCTGAATATGCTCTGCACTTGACCTTAATGTCCTAGATAAGCAAATTAAATAAATAAATAAATTAATTAAAAATATTTTATATATTTATTATATTAATTATATTTTTTTATGTTTATTTATGGTCTTATTGATGAGTTTTATAGATTAATTTCATAGTTTCAGAGCATTTGTTATCTTAGTTTTCATGATCGGTTCTCTTGTTTATAAGTAATGGAGTTTATGTAAAATGGGTACAATTATACAAAATTGAAATTATATGTTACTAATGAAAATATATAAGTTTAATTTTTTTAAATATTTTTTTTCAAAGATATTATGTTGAATCATAAGATAACATGTTAATGATATTCGTTTGGATTAACTTAATCGATTTTAGATCATAATGAATCTGTTTTGTTTTATCATTTAGAATTATATAAATATGTTATATATAGAACCCAAAAAAGGGTTCTAATATAAATTTAAAAATCCTTGTAACCGTTAAAAAGGTATCATGAATAAAATTTAATATGGAAAACGAAAATAACAACTTGTCAGTCGATGAAACAACACCTCACAGACAATGTTTCCATTTTTAGAATAAAATGGAGATTAGAAGGGGATTAATGATGGATTATTCCATTATAATAATAAAATTATAGTATATTTAAGGTATTCGAGTAATCATTATATTTTTATGATGGGCTTTGAGGAATGAATAAATAAATAAAAAAATATAAATTGAAATTAAAAGGAAGAAGAAGAGGAGTTTACCTCTTGAATACTACTCCTTGAGAACCTCATTAAATGGATTGGTTTTGGTATTTGGGTAAGAACAAGAGATACTAGACTTGTGGTATAGGATTGGGAAGAGGTTTGGGTATAAATTTTATGGGGTCTCAATTCATGGAATGTATGAGAAGACGGGGTGGTGAGGGGTGGTATTTATAGTGGAGGATAAGGGTGTTTTTTGAAAATTTTATTCCTTTGTTTTTTATTTTTGACTCAAGACTATGAATAGTGTTAGAATTATCATAAAATATATTAAAATAATTATTTATAGTTTGATATTATGGGATTACATTATCCATACATCACATTTGACTCAATAAATAATGTATTTAGCATTTATCGTAAACTATCATATTTTACTATTCACCAAAAATTCAAGTATGTTAGAAAAATATCAAAAAATATCACAATTTTTTTTTCAATTTCTAGAAATTAAAAATTAATTCCATTTTATTAAAATTATTTTATAAATATTAGAAATTTTATTTTTAAATAAAACCATAATTTACTCATAAAAATTCAGATTTTAAATTATAGCTGAAGTTATAACACTTTGAAACATTAACTAAGGTCCCATTAAATTATCCAAAAAACATAAGAGAAAAAATTTTAATTTATGGATAATTTTTTTAAAAATTAATTTTATTTTAAACCATTTTATTAATTATAATATTTCAATTAAATATTTATAACTTACATAATACCAACACTTAATTATTAATTTTTAAAATATTCTCAAACATATAATATGATTTAATTAAATTATAAATTCATTTATAAGGTTCCTAAATTTTAATTATACATTCATGGGTGAGGTTTCTTATTCATTATATGGATTTACAATTCATAAGGAACATATTACTATTCATAAGTTCAAGTTACTATTTCATCAGCATAGGTTCCTTAACTTCTAGAAATACTTCTTATTTCATTCATTCTTTATTTATAAATTTAGTAATGTATTTTTATAATTGAATTTATGTGATATAAAATATATAAAATAAACACACTATGGTAAATCTCATTGATTGAATTATGGGTTGTTAAAACTAACAAACCAAAATTCTCATGAAAAAAAATAGTTAACACCAAGAAATGATGATTTTAATAATAATTTATTAATAAATGGTTGTTTAAATGTTATAATTTGATCATATATGATATTATATGAATGTAAATTATTCAGTTATAAAATTATAATAAATTTATATTTATTATACATGTGTATAATGTTCTTTTGAATAAAGTTTAACATGAGGTAAGTGATTTATTTTACAATCTCATTATTTACAAGGATAATTTATAATTAAGCTTCCAATTATGAAATTTAATTATCTAGCTTATAATAATATTAATAAGTTACTTATCGTATATTTATGAATCTTTAATACATGTTTTCTTTTCATTTTTCTCTCTTATAGGTACTGAATAGATTGGAAGAATGTTTTTAAGTAAAAACAAACTCTATTTCAATTTTTTGTCTTAAATATTCTTTATTCCATGTATATGTTTTATAAAAATGTTTTCAAGAATGTATTTATTCTCATAGAATTGTTTAAATGCATTTTTAACCATGATTTTATTTTTCCAAAACGGGTTAAAAGGTGATTTCTTGTCAATTTCCAAATGAGGTACTTTTGAATTTTTATAAAAAATGTGTAAGGAATATATATCATAAAATACACCTCATGAAACAAAATTCCCCCCATCATGACAATCCAAATCATTGAAAATTCCTTTACAAGTTTCCAATGTTATTTATTAAAAAAATAATTTCATTAATATTTGGGTGATTTTATGATTTTATAGAAGTGATTACAAAATGAAAAGGGTATTCTCCTCAAAAAATATTCTAAGTGATTTTTATAGGATTATTCATTTATTATAAATTAATTTTATGATATATATGATAAACTATGGATATGATCATAAGATACCATAATTATTATTTCCCTAGAGGGGTATTCTTATGATGATTATATGTTTATGAAAACCAATTATCTTTTTCGAGTTATTATTTGAAGTTATGATAAAATATTTATGAATACCATTCTTTTCCACGAGTTATGATATTATGTATGATTTATGATCTTATAAAACATATATATGATTTTAAATATGTTATGGGTGGGATAAAAAATAATATATCCCTCTACTTAATTGGGTAAAGATAGATATATCATGAGGTAATACGGACTACAATGGGGAGTGATCCTAGATCTGTTAGGAACTCTGTCCACTATGATATTCTTGAGAGTGAACCTTGACTAAGGATATGATATAATGGGGAGTGAACCCAATCCACTATTATAGTCTTAGTAGTGATACTTAACTTTGTCAATGATTTTCTATGATTATGTGCATTCAAAAAACATTTTCCTTATTCCAATTATATTCTCTCATCGCTCATGTTCTTTTATTTATTTATAATTCATGTCTTATTATCAGCCATGACTTTTATCTTGAATCAATATTATGATCTATTTTATATAGGGTATGATTTTCAAATAATATTCCTTGTTTTAATACCCTTATTTTCATGTTGTGTTTATTTTATCATTGAAATATCTCTTGTTTACCCTTACCAAGCATCAAGACTCACCCTTTCTTATATTTCATTCCATGAGTTATAAAGAATGGTTTTATGTATGATATTTCTAAGAAGGGTGCTAGTCATGAAGAAAATAGTGGGATATTATATATAAATCTTATTAAAATGTTTTTTATGTGTCCATGTTTATAAATAAGTTATACCTATATTATTATGGCATGAATTGTATTGCTATGTAATGAATATTAATATTATAAGATATGTTACTTTTGAGGAAAATATGGTTCTTTACAAATTGAGAGTGAACCCAATAAACTATGATATCCTTGGATATGAGAATTAAATTATTATAGTATTCATATTCTTATGCACATGACATAAACATACTTATTATTATTATGATATGTTTTCATGGAAAATGATTTATTATTGATGAATCCACAGACTTATGACATGTGTATTTTTTTTGACAAATCCTAATTCCATGATTTATGAATAATTATCTTTGATTTATTGGATATGATTATTTTAAGTTCTGGTAATTATATCATACCCTTATTATTATCTAATTCTTAGTTATGTTCATTAATAGATATTTATTGTGTTTACCCTTACTAGGCATTTGATCTGACCCTTTTTTATGTTTCCTTTCCCTAGGTTATGATGAAATTTTTTAAGTATGGTATGTATAAGAAGTGTAATATGTGAGAATATCATTATAAGAGATATTGAAGATATTTCATGACATAATATGATTATATATCTAGTATTTAAATATTACAATACTTTATGGTTATAAGGCATGTTTTGTTATGATATGTTTTTAATATTCATCTAAAATGATGTAATATATATGTGTGAAATTCATGGTTTCCTATGTTGGTATCAAAGAAGAGTATATTTATTATATATATATTAGGATTATAGAAGTTTTTTTTGAAAACCCCAGTGATATGTCTAAGTATGTAATAACACCCTGAAACTTTAGTAATGTAGATATTTTATTGTATTCCTAGAAAATACATCCCTTTCTGGGCACTCAAAAGTAGTTGTGGCTATAAAAACTTACTTATGGGTAAAAAATATGAGATGGGTGTATTGGGTATTAATTAGATCATCACTAATTCATGATGAGTGGGCCTAATATGCACAATTTTATAGAAAATTTCACGGTATATGTTGCACTAATTCACAATTTATTTATGAATAATTATCTATGATTTCCATTAAATATGGCTATTAATGACCTAGGAAAAACTTATCGTGTCATTTATTGAGAATAATATTTCCTAATTATAGAATCCTATGAATAATTTTTTATTATTACATTATTACACACCATGATTATTTTTCTCTAAAACTATATCTTTTGGTTTTAGTCAATGTCTAGACCCATGGGGAATCTTGTTAATGGAAAATATGATAGGAAAATAAAAACAATTCCTCATAATAGAATAAATTAAATGGGAACCAGGATGAAAAATATTGCAGTTATTATCATCCAACTCTATCAAGATATCAATAGTAACATGAATCATAATGATCATCTAAACAACCAATGGAAGGATGAGCCCATTATTGAGTATTTTATATTGTAACACCCATCCTTATTTAGTAGTTTCTATGATCCACTAATTATTTAACAATGGAACAACACCACTAACAATATATTTTCAAATATCCAATTTTTAGAACATGAAAAATTTTCCTTGGTAGTATATTGTTTGGAATATAATGAAGATTAATTATGGAATCTTATCAAGAATATGAGACCAGATGAGGAAATTTAATTTAGGACATGGGACAAGTTTGTGAATGTACTTTTCAACAATTATACTTATGAAAATATTCACATGGAAATAGAAATATAAGTTTAATAAATAAATAATAAGTATGATGAATTTATTAGTACCTATGAGGAAAATTTCACCATACTTTAAAGTATTTATTTTTGTATTATAATTTATCTTGAAAGAAGAGTTGATCTATTCAATACCGGCTTGATACAAAGTATTCAAAATGAATTTTATATAATATAATTTGATAGATATTAATAAATCATTTGATGTTATCTCATGATTTAATTGGAAATTAGACTAGCAGTGTTCTCATGGTTTTGAGGATAAAAAGATAAAGATGGAGTTTTTAAGAAATTAAACTAATAAAACCAATGGAAGAAAGAAAATAAATTTTAATTAATTTCACATGTGTGGATGGAATAATGCAGAAATTTTTTATGGGGTATGATAAATGTTTTTGTTGTGGAAAAGAAGGTCATCAAGCAAAAATGATAGTAAGTGATGTGAAGAGGCTTGCCAATGAAATGAGTAGTGAAAATGATCAACTGATTATGATAAACAGACTCCAATACTAAAATTACAATGAGTACATACACTTCATAAATTATTTCATGTATATGAGGGTTAATGAAGATAATAAATATCAGAAAAATATTAAAGAGAATTAAAATATAAATCCCATGCGAATAAAAATGCTGAAGTGGGCCATGAGAACAATGTAGTGAAAGGTACACCTATCACCCACTATAGAATTAAAAATGTATTATTTGATTCCAGGGATTTAAAATCTTCTATATTTATATAATTTGATATGGTTATCATGTTACCACCTCAATGTCTAGATGTTGAGTTGTTAGAAAAAACTCATAATGGTATGATGATCATGTCTTAGGTCTATAGCTCATCACTGATAGTATATTGTGAGAATGAACATCCTAAAAATATTTTTATTCTCTCTCTAGTATAGTTGCCATATAAATTTTATAGGAGGGAATCCATGATTGATATTTTGAATCATCCTTTAAATATCTTTCAATGTGAGGATGAATATGAACTTATAATGAAATTTTCTTCAATTTTAGCTGTATTAACACTTTTTCATGAGAGTTATTTATCTCAAATGGTTATGAATAAAATTAGAATAAAATATGTGCCTATTTTTATGGATTATACTATTGTATTTCCTAAATAATTTCCTAGATTTCCACAAAATCATGATGTTTTTTAATATAACTCCTACATGGTGATATACATATTTTAAATGATTAATATAAAATAGAAAAAATTGAGTCATAGGAATTGAAAAATATACTCTAGTAGAATCATTATAACTGATTAACATGAATTAGTGTTATTAATGGGTGACCTAGAACCAAATTATTGATGTACATTTATTACTATCACATGTATATATTTTGATATATATATATATCTTTATATAATTATAATAGTGTTGATATTCCACTATATGTATGGTAATGTACTCAAATTACATATCATATAAAAGGGATAGAGTAGTCACCATGCTATAATGAGAACCCATAGGTACCATGATAGAAATCTTAATGTAATGTCCAATAGTCCAGATACTTCATACTATAATCACATGGATGATGTGTGACCATCAGGTGTTGGGGGATCACAAGAATTGAGATTATTCTCATGAATTTCACTCTTCAGGATATGGTGTAGATGATATCATGGGGAATAACCTGCCAATATCAACAAAACATTTTTAGGGTTTCATTGGTTGTTCTTATCTACAAGCATGTGCATTGGTCTCATGACTTGAGATCATTATAAATGTGTACCATTTAATCGTTTACTTGGATGTAAGGAATAAACCATGACATTGATGTCATGGTGAGGTAGTTTTTATTGGGTTTATATTTGGTGGTATGAAATTGGTTGAATGATCAAGATATAATTTTTCACTTTCATGTTGTGTAAGTGATGCCTTGAGCCTTGTTGATCAGGAAGGCAATACCTTCTCTAAATCCTTGTCCATGGTAGAAGAAATAAATTCCATCTAGTGAGGTCAAAATATAATAAATAAAGAATGGGTTATGACACATGTTGTGAATCCTTATTGATGAGATATGAAGATAAAAAAATATTATAATACATGGAGTGTGTTTTTAAGAAGTTTTTTGTTTCTATTTCCATTACCCAACCTAACTAGGGATCGATCTGCAACTACCGTAAGCTTACCTCCATAGGATAGGGGGTAAAAAGCACTAAAAGTCATAACCTAAATGGGTTGAATTTTCAAAATGTATCTATATAGACACAACCAACCATATTAATATCGAAGTGAAAAAGAATAATAATAAAAAACATAAAAAACTAGAATGTAAACAAAGAATAAAAAATCTTTAGGGTGTTTAAGAGTAAGACAGTGTGAACGAGAAAATTGAAAGGGTAAAAATAAATGCCAAACTAGAATGATGTGCCAACTTGAAAAAACTAGAATGTTAAACCTCCAAGATAGCACAAATCGTGATCTATGATATTCGACTATTATATGCAGTCTAATGCACCAAGTATCCCTAAGATCCTCTGAAGTCATCACTGACCTTTCTGTCATTTGGAAAAGACACGACACATGTAGGAAAATTCCATATAGGGGTGAGTATATACATACCTAGTAGGAATCCCTGATATATGAAGGAGGGAATTAATAAAAAAATAGTAATATAAATATAGTATATAGTAAATAGTAAACACTAAATAGTAAATAGTAAATATATCAAGCCAAAGTAAGAAAGTAACCTCATCCAACCATAAGAAGCTCAACATGATATGTAGGTAGAGGAAAATTTAGGTCTCTAAAACCCATACAAAGATATTAGAAAAATATTTCAACATGGATACAAACACACACACACACACACAAACATATATATATTATCAGACCTAAGAAATCCAAATAAGATATATGGGGGATCTCGATATCATATCCCAGTCTAGGAAAAGAGTTTCGTCATTTCTAGAAGTCCATCAATGATTCCCAACATCTCAAGTGTTTTCCCAGTAGAAAACATCCAATTCAATCCACATCTAATCACTATTCTAAAAAAATAAAGGGGCCCAATGTCTAGGAATAGGACCCATGCCCTGGTAAAACAGGAGGGTTCCACAAAGAAGATAACTAGGGGACTCATACCCTATCCCAGTGTGAGGGAACCTCTCTGATGGTCAAATAACCATGCCCTATATCCTTAGGAGTGTGCCACTCAATTGTTAACAGAGGACCCATGAAAAAACCATATGGAGGTTTCCACTCTAGTAGTTAGTAGATAACTAATTACCAACCCAGTTTGAGGGTCCCAATCTTGTAATCAAGGACTTATTCCCTTCCCAAAATGAGGGTGCCTCTCAGATAGTATATAGAGGAACCATTCCATGGATAGAAAGAGGGTTCCACTCCAATAGTCAGTTAATGAACCTTTACCCACCCAGTATAAGGGTTCAACTTTATGAGTTTATAGATGACCCATGCTCAACCCAGTTGAAGGTTGACACTCTATAGATAGGCAGATGACCCATCCCCTATCCCATTAGGAGGGTACCACTCTTGAACCCTCTAATTCTCCTACCTGATTAGTGCCATTATCGAGAATACCCAAAATAATCATCATGCATTGAATATATCATATAATAACTCAAATAACACTATAAATACACCAACATGTTCTATGTGAAAAACATTCATGATAAGATACTAATGAGTCAAAATCCTAGTGAAAACAAAGGAGATATGTGTCATTAATGTTTCCTCAAAAGGATCCAAGGGGTAAATAGTGTGAGAGGGGACCTGCACAACATGTGTTCCCAATCTATAGACTATCAATACACTTTTATGTACAATAATATCTTCCCATATAACTATACAGAACATTTAGAGGGCTTATGCGATGTGTTCGTTCCACTTGGGGTCCTGACTATGCTCTCTGGCCAGGTCCGTGTACTTTTCCCATGTTTGTGTACTTTGGCACACAATGAGGGCATGTATGTGCCCATACATGTGTACTACCAAATTACATGCTGAGTTTCCAGAACATATCTCACATGAAATGTGGGGATCGCACATGGTGTGTGATACTTATATCACCCAAAACCCTAGCCACTGCATCAAGGGCCCTACATGTTGTATGTTCTTCAGACCACACGACTCATAGCTTAATTGTTTTTTATAGAATGATATATCAATTATCCAAACTCTATATTTGGTGTCTACACCTTAATATCCATTGTTTTAATACCCAAAAAATGGTGGATCTTATTTTTTTTCACCATTTTTGGCCATTCAGTGGACAAAAAAACGATTCTGATGATTCATAAGATGGCCTCAGGATCTACCTTGCATCGCTGGGCCTCTATTCAAGACACACAACTTCATTTCCCCAAAAATCCTTGATATCAAAATATATTACCAGGATTTATCCCAAAATAAATCCTCGATTATGGATCTGTTTTTCACATGCGAGGCCGTTGTGAATTTGAGGGTCCGATGATGCTTGTTCTTACTCAACAATGTTGAATCATGACCCCATGGTCCAACGATGACTAACATAAATAATTTTTTGGAAAAAGAAAATATAAAAAGATTTTAATAATAATTTTATAGTATTTCTTTTCTAAATAATACAGTTGGGAGATCCAGGGTTAGAAAAAAAAATTTTAATCAATTTAATTTCAGTACATGGGCGCATACAGAGTCCAAAGATTGGCACATATTAAAGAAGGTCATGATATTTCTCAATAAATTTAAAAAAATGAGGTGAAATACACAAATTATGAGTCATAAATATATATTGGATCATTATTTTTATAATAAAAATATCACTAATGATTGATATGGGTCATTACATTTGATTCACTTTGATCTTCTTCGATCTGTTGGTTTGTCATTTTCTAATTTGATTTTCCAATAGAAGGATGCAAAAGATGCTATAGATTATACCAAGGTTTTTGAAACTAACACTATGGAATTTACATAATGGTAAATTTATATAAAATTATATTTTGTACATTTTAATTAATCAATTTAATTAATTATTTTATTTAATTTAAAATGCATCCGCAAACGGTCATTATATCTGAACACCCAACTCTGACCAACATCAGGCCACAACTAAGATAAAAATTATATGCCAGACTCAACCATGGTCTCCAATTTTTGAAATGATCTTCCATTTAACAGTTATCACATTTTATTTAATAAATTTCACACATGCAATATAAATCATAATCAATATTTTTTAGAATTAATTCCTACAACACAAGGATTTATATTCACACACTGTCTCAACACTAGCTCCAAAAATATATGTATAAATATTTTAATTTCTTACAAGAAAAAAAGGCCTCTACATCCTTACTTCCTACTATATTTTCATACATCAAAAATAAACATAGAAAAAATATCTGCATATTGAGCCCTCATCTGGCTCTCCCACTCTCAGGAGCTTTCTTGCATGCTTATATTCTACCACAACACATGAACTAAGGGGATGGACCATCCATGCCGTGTCTTTTTCTAAGGATCCTCAATCTCCACCAAGTACTCCGAAAAGGTGGATCTATCATTGATGTCTGACTCTCCCCAATCAATTATGTTTATGGGATCATTCTCATATCTCAATGATTGTAACATGTGGAAGATTTAGTGCACCCCCTCTAACTATAGGAGTAGAGAGAAGTAGTAAGAAACCTCAATAAACCTCTATATGATCTTGAATGACCCAATGAACCTCATGAATATCTTACCTCTCTATATGAATATCAACAACACTCACTATAGGGAGAATCTTAGTAAAACATGGTCTCCCTAATCAAACATCAAAGGCTTACGACGGTGATCTACAGAAGATTTATACCTGCACTGAGCTCTCTACATATGCTCGCAGATGACTGGGAACTTCTCTATTATTGTATGCACCAACTCTGGACCCCTAAGAGATGGCTCGTTAATCTTTTTACAACACAAGGGGGACTTGTAGGGTCTCCAATATAGGTATTACAAAGTTTCCATGATGATTATTGAGTGATACATATCATTTTACACAAACTCTTCCAAGGTAAAGTGATCCAACAAGATTCATCCAAAGTCTAACGACAAGTCCCTCAATATATCCTCAGGCACCTAGATAATGAACTCTATCTACTCACCTATATGGGGGGAGAAGGCTCCAATCATCCTCATATGGGTCCCAAATTCCTTTTGTAGGCCACTCTACAATAATTATGTGAACTGATCATCATGATTGAAGAAAATAGTCGAGGAAACCCCATGAAGGTGAAAAATATCCCATACGTACATATGACCAAAAATATCCACTTAACAGTATTCCCTGATTGGATGGAGGTGTGGCGAATTCAAGAGTTAGTAAACTATCACCCAGATGGAATCATGGCCCTTCACTATTCATCGAAGACCTATCATAAATACTATAGATTTTATTTCCCACATCTACTCTAGGATCTATAGGGGACGCAACAATATTGTTGGAACCCAGTGCTCAACCTCCACCTGCTGATAGGTGAGGCACGAAGAGATAAACTGACCTAAACCATCATTGAATCTAGTCAAAGTTTAATATTTATATTCCTAAAAACTACAGTATAAGTGGAAAGCAGGGTCAAACCCACAAAGAAGGAAATTCTGACCACTATTCTACTTCAAAATACCAAAAGACCCCACTGTTGTCAGTAGCAGAGTAGTTTTTCTGATTTTTTAATTTTTATATATTTTTTTAATTTTTATATAGAAATAGAGTGATAGAATATTTAAAAACAATTATCTGAACGAAATTAAAGATGGAGACAGTTGAAAACAAAGAGACACATATATATAGTACGATGTTAAAAGAACTATCTATTAAAATGATCGGAAAAAAATATCCTTTCTACTTTTTCTAAAAGAAATTCAATTCACTTAAAAGATATATCACAGTGCCACCATAAGAGTATGAATTACCTCCCTCTCCAGGAGTTAAGTCATATTAGCCAATCTATTCTAGAGTTCACCAATCCAAAATAAATCAACTGTGGATAGTTTGAAAAATGAAATCAAGACAAACTCACTGTAAGTCATGTTGTCTTAAGAATTTACTATCTTTTAAAAGATTTATTCACAATAAATCTTTCCAAGTGATTGTGAAATTTTGAAATTAAATTTTGGCAGAACAATGCAATTGAATGAATTCAGTATTGATCTCGCCAATCAATATCGAATGCATCTAATGATGTAGTGAAAAATAACATTTACAGATAACCAGGGGAACTTCAAATTATCCCCGAACTAAAAGGTTTATCCTAGAATCATCTCAATTAAGTATACTAGAACCATTAAATTACAAAGGAGAATAATTGAAAGAAAATAGAGGAATAATACTCCCTCTGCTAGATTAAATTAACGCTACTCTAAGCCCTCAGATCTCCAGAGAATGGCTCTTTGAGGAGTGATCCAAGGTTCCCTCCAGGTTCTTGCTCTGCTTCTGAGTCAATTATTGAATGTATCCCATCAACTCACCACCAAATTTTTTTGCAACCTTTTTTATATCCTCTGTCATGTACTGTATGTCACCGCTTGATTTTCACCGAATTGAAGTCATCTTTTTTATGTTTCACCGCACACCTGCGTATTTTCAGAACTGGGATGTCGCGCTATTTTTTCCATCATAACTAACTCTGGGTGAGTTAGTTGAGTTAATCTGGACGTATTCCCATCTCATGAATGAACCTGCACAGTTAGAACAGAAAAATAAATGAATGAAAATGAAAATAAGTAAAATATATATTTTTAAAGTTGAAAGTTATAAAAGTTATTAAAAAGTTAAGTCAGATTAATTAATAATAATATTAATTGATAATTATTATTAAATATTATTATTATGATTGTTAATTTATTATTAAATCTTATAATAGGTAAAATTATTAATTATTTAATTTATTATTATTAATTAAATTATACAATTAGTGTTAGTATTGTTAAGATTTAGTTAGTATAATGTAATAAAATTCTTAAATTAGGTTAATATTAATTACTTAATTAATTTTATTTATCCCGTTGAAATTGAATTAAAATTAAAGTGTTAAAATATTTATATTAATTAATTAATAATTTTATTTATAAATTATTATTGTTTAGGATATTATTTAAGAAATTATTATTAGTTATCTTATATTTTATTTTATAAATTATTTACTTGTTTATTTTATAATTTTTATATATTATAATAGTTATTTATTATTTAAATTTAAGTTGAATTTAATTTATTAACTATTAATTTATTTTAATATTATTATTTATTTAGTGATTGCGTTTTCTAATTTCTTCTTAATTTTCCGCCAAGATCCCTTCTTCGCGGTGCTGCTAGAGGGAAAAAAGTTTTGGGTTTCTTCTCCATGAAGAAGGAGCAGCAACCCCTACTCCTCATAGTGATGATACTACATCTTCAGCCTGTGGCGGTAGCGCTATGACTCCCATCAGGTGGAATGACTCCTTTTGATATTAGATGTAGCAATCTTCAACTGGATCAGAAGCTGAACTCCCCTCCAGGAGCGGCGGGTCGGCGCAACCCTGCCTCCACGGTACCAAATTATCTCATTAGTTGGGAAATAAGCCACGAGAATGGTCCAGGTGGTGGATTCCTTCATCTGCAGAAACATTACCTATAGTACACATGGGGGGGATCTAGATTTCCACACAAGGAAGATAAGGATGAACCTCCACATTCCGATGAATTTCTTTGCTCTAATGGCTAGTGACACAGATCTGTCATGATAAACTTCATCTAGTGATGAACCATCACTCAGACTAGGGGCTCTCACAAGGGTGACCCATGCTTTTCCCTCCTTCAGCCAGCAGTGGATCTGACTGTGCGCAATAGGGGTACAATCAGATTGGTTTGACCTTCGCATCCTCATACAGTGCCATCCCATTCTCCTCATCCTAGCGACGTGGTGGTCAGATCCTCCCAATGACTCCAAAAACTGACGGTGGATCCCTTCTTCTCCCAACAATGGCACAAGTTTGTTGTTTAGCAAACCATTGCTGGGTTTCGTGAAGTCAAGCAGTGACGTCAAACACTACAGAAGTTATGGAAAACCCTAGTGGAACATATAAATTTCAATTTGTTGACAGTTGAAATTACTAATGGAACCTATTTGATGAAGTGATTATGGTGATAAGATGAAGCATAGTGTGAAGGGGATGTGAATGGTGGGTTGAAATAGCGAGACCGATGATGGGTAAAATAGCAAGATGCAAGGGATGTCCGTGAACAGAATGGTGAGGTCCAAAGGAAAACTATGAGATGCAGGGGCACAATGTCACAATTAAATTTAATTTATAAAATCACACTGTTAGGAAATAAATTAGAGGGGCACCATTAGGTAAAAAAAGGGTAAAGGTCACTGTTAGTTGAATGAGTAGCTATGGGTCACCGTTAGTATAAAAAAACAGATCACCATTGCACCAAAATAAAAGGTTCAGTGCTAGTTATAAATAAAATAGTAGACAAGTCACGAGAGGATCATCGTTGCAATTAAAGGTCACCGTTAGTCATAAGGCTGCTGTTAGTTAGAAAAAAAACATAACATTTGAAAATCAAATGAGGAGCAGTGCAAAAAAATAGTTCACCGATGACAAAATGATCACCGATGATGTTAAAGGTCACCGATAGAAAATAATTTTAGGTCACCGGTAGAAAATAAATAAAACTAATGTTACCGATGGAAATAGATTGCCGGTGAAGATTAAATAGAAGGGTCACTCATGAAAAATGGTCACTGGTAGACTTAATAGTCACCGTTTCCCAGTAAGAGAAGGGTCACTGTTAGAACAAAAATTAATAACTAACAACAAACTTCAAAAATTAAAAATGCATATATTGAAATTAAAATTAAATATTAAGTAAAACTAATAGAAATATTCAAAATAATTAATTAAAAGAAAACTAAACAACATAAATTCTAAATATGATTTTTATTAAACTTTAGACTTTAAAATTACAATAAAAATTATTAATTGGTAACACTTAAATTAAAAAATAGATCATTAATAATCTAAAATGATATAAGGAATAAATTTAAATTACAATATAAATTAATTACAGGGTACACATTGAGTAAATGAAAAAGGGTGGCATCAGTGACATAATTGGTCACTAATGGATCTTGTCTACCTGACCAGTAGACTAAAAGCAAAAGAAAATGAATAAATAATTAAACTAAATACAGAAGATTAAATAATTAATGTTTTAAAATGATAAATTAATTAATTAAATAACTTAATGAATACTTAAAGTTAAAAGTGAACTATTTTATTTAATTTAAACTAAAATTATTATCTTAATTAGTTATCTGGACGATTAGACATATAATTTAACATTTTTAACCTATTCTAACGAAAAAAAATTAAAGGATAAAATATTAAAATTAAGACCAAGTTAATAAAAACAAAAATAAGGATATTAAATGACTATTTATTATTAATATCAAATTATTAAATGGTGAGAAGATTTAAATTAACAAGATTAATGAAAAAATAATTAAATATAAATGGATAAGTAAGATTAAGCTTATTAATTAAAAGACTAGAAATACTTAAATAATTATAAAAAAATGAATTAACAAATTTAATTATAAAAATATGAAAGTACCATTAATTAGTATAAAGGGATTAAATAATTAATTAAACCATTAGAAATTAAGTAAATGTATGTGGCAATTCTATGTAAAAATTAATCCACATGAAATTCCACCACACTTAAGCATTGTTTGTCCTCAAACAATCCCATGTTTTGTAATCTTTGAAAATAGTAATCTGTTTATTATTTTTCTCAAAATGTAACATGTCCCATATTTAAAAATAGAGGAAAAAAACTGTCAATAGGATTTTTGAAAATGTTTCAAATGATGTCTTGAAATGAACAAATAATCAAAGAGTAATCTAGAAAGCTATGAATCATAAATAAATAATGATTTCACGCCTCATATGTGATACAACTTAATTACTCACTTCAATTGAATCTTAGGTTTTAATTTCAAGTGTGACAAGAGGTAAAATTTATGTGGAATTCCGAACTTAACAGTTGGAACATTTATATTGACTCATCACCTAGGTTCCAATATATATATTTTTTTGAATCACCTGAATGATACAACCAAAATGACTCCCATATAAATCATATTGTCCCTTTATTCATCTAGGGTTCATCATTCCCCTCACCTTAATGAACTCGTTTTTGAACCTAAACACTTTATTTAATTTTTCCCAAGTGATGTATCATTGTGATAAGAACTGTGCATGGGAACTTATTCATGGTGAACAGAAGGCTTATAGTAACTAGAAACACACCCAGCATCTAGGGTCTCAGAGACTCACTGTGGGATCCCAGATGCCCATACTACTCTAGTTTCAAAATATTTTTATGAAAAATCATTTACATTGTCTCATTAAAGTAATTACATTAATAATTAAAAGTCAATAAGTTCCCTAGAATCAAAATAAATCTTCCATTTCCAAGGGTTATGATCATAACTCCACAAACATGTAACAAAAATCATTTTTTGAATTAGTTCCTAAACTAAATTTTTATCAAATCACTAAGTAAGATCACTCAACAATCATCCAAAATCATTAATTTCATATTCAGAGCAGTTTTTAACTACCAATCAAATCACTATTCAATGGAAAGACCAAATTGATTTTAGTTTAAAGCTTACAAATATAACAGAATTTTGAAAAAAATTAATAATTTTTTATAGAATGATTGAAGTGAAATGGGAATTAATGGGCTTCCAATTTAGAATAGTTTAACATAGTGAATAATTGACCCCCTCCCACACACGTAAAATCTATATTTTTCCCCAATGTTGACTTCTAATCATAGTGAAGAAAAATTAATCAATTAAGGTTCAAAACAAAATTTTAATTTAGTAGAAAGATTACATTTATAAAAGGGTCTCTATAACGTTCAAGAATATTGTTTTTCCACAATGAATAACTTATCATCAGGTTCATATCCAGATACATGCATTAACACTAAATCCAATGAAAAAGATCTTCTAGTAAAGTACAAACATGGCATGAAACATGGAAGTGAATAGTGAAAGGGGTGTAAGAATTTTAAAATAATTAGTTCAATAATATGTTCAATAGACTAGAAAAATAGATGCTAAAAAACTCTAGTTAAAAGCAATTTCAATAGGAAAATTTCTAGCCTGCATGTACCCCCCCCATACTTAGTTTCATGTAGAGAATGGATTTAATAAAAATGAAATTTAGTTTTCAACAATTATGTACATGTATATTTTATTCTAATAAAAAAATAATTTTCTAGGAAAAAATAAATGCAGCACTATTTTATAATGAAAACATGATTTTCACAAGAAACAATATAAAGAAAAAATTTTTTATTCAAGACAAGAATCATATTTTTTTTAAAAAAAAGAATTAAGAAGCAGATAAACAAAAAAAAAAAATAAAACAGTAAGATACATTCCTGACTAGTTTTTTTATTACTCCTTCAGCATGGGAATTCCACTCCTTAAATGACACAACCAGCAGCATCCTGAGACAGATCCAAGAGACCAAGAACAACCAGTAACAGGTATTTCACAAAAACATAGCATAGAAGAAGAACTTTATTCAAGGTTTAAAAGAAACAACAAAAAGTAAAAAAGAACCATGGGTTGCCTCCCATGTAGTGCTATGTTTTATAGTCTTCATCCAGACTTAATTCAAGATCAATTTTCCAGCACTGTGAAGGCATCCAAACCCTTCAACTGCCCTTCAAAATAATGTTTCACTCTCTTTCCATTAACTAATATGGGTTTGTTATCTTCACCTATAATTTATAAAGCTCCATTCTTCAGCACCCTCACAATTGTAAAAGTTACAAACCACTTGTAATGGAGTTTTCTAGGAAAAAGTTTAAGTCTATAGTTTAAGAGAAGGACCTTCTGTCCATGTTTGAATTCTTTTCTTTGAATGATATAATCATAAAATATTTTAGTCCTCTCTTTAAAAATTCTTGAATTATCATAACTCTATCTCCTAATTTCGTCATGTTCACTAAGATAAAGTAATCTCTTCTCACCAGCACTCTTAAAATCAATTTTCAGAGCCTTAACTGCCCAATAAAACTTGTGTTTCAACTCCACAGGTAAATGAAAAAATTTCACAAAAAACAACCTATAAGGAGATATAACTATTGGGGTATTGAAAGAAGTTCTATATGCCTATAATGATTTATAAAATTTAAGAGACCAGTATTTCCTAGAGGTTGACATAGTTTTCTCAAGTATCTGTTTCAGTTCTCCATTTGAAATGTCCACCTGTCCACTGGACTGTAGATGATAAGGAGTTTCGGTTTTATGAACACAACCATATATGTCCATAAATTCTTTAAATTTATAATTCTTAAAATGTGTTCTATTATCATTGAAAAAAGTTCTTGGGACTCCAAATCTTGTAAAGATATTCATCTTGACAAACTTAATTATATAATTGGCTTGATTGTTGGGAAGTTCCACTGCCTCAACCAATTTTGTAACATATTATACAACAAGAAGAATATATTCATTCCCATGAGATGATGGAAATTGAACTATGAAATATAAACCCCATACATCAAAAAATTCAAATTCTAAAATTACTTTTCGGGGTAACTCATGCTTCCTACTAACATTACCTAGCCTTTGATATCTATCACAAGCAACCAAAAAGATCATATAATACTTAAAAAGAGTAGGCCAATAAAAAACAGACTGTAGAAATTTCTGAGCAGTTCTGTCACCACCATAAAGACCTACCCAAGGTGAGGAGTGAAAAATTTCAAAGACATACAACATCTCTTCCTCAAGAAAAGATCTTCTAAGGATACCATCAGCACATATATTAAACAGAAGGGGATCATCCCAAAGGTAATATTTTAGTTTAGAAATTAATTTCTTTCTTTGATTATTTTATTGATTCGTTGGAAAGACACCTTCTTCCAGGACGTTGGCCAAATCTGAAAACCAAGAAGATTGCCTGGTTGACACAATAAGCAGGTTCTTATCAGAAAAGGAAGAGTTAATCTCCCTGGGATCTTCAGATTCAGATTGATTAAGAGGAAGCCAAGAAAGGTGGTATGCAACTAAATTTTAAGCTCACCGCTTATCCCTAATCTCTAAATCAATCTCTTATAGCAATAGAATTCATCTAATCATCCTGGGTTTAGTTTCCTTCTTAGATAGAAATTACTTTAAGGCAAAATGATCAGTGAAAATGATAACTTTTCTTCCTAACATGTACTATCTAAACTTCTCTAAATCAAACACAATAGCTAACAACTCTTTTTTAGTAGTGGTGTAATTATTTTGGGCTTCATCAAACAGTCTGCTAGCATAATACACCACATGTAGTTTCTAATCTTTCCTATTTCCAAGGAGAGAACCTACACCCATGTCACTAGCTTCACACATAAGTTCAAAAGGTATTTTCCAATTAGGTGCAGGGATAATAGATACTGTAGAGGGGTTTTCTTTAAGATGACTAATTGATTTCAAATATTTATCATCAAGATTGAAAGGTTCATCCTTGACCAACAAAGAGCATAAGGTATTAGTTATTTTAGGAAAATATTTTATGAATATTCGGTAGAAACTGGAATTCCCTAGGAAACTTCTAACATATTTATCATTTATAGGAGGAGGTTGTTTTTGAATAAAATCCATCTTAGAAGTATCAACTTCTAATCCTCTTTTGGACACCTTAGGCCCTAGAACAATACCCTCTACAATCCTGAATTGGAAATTTTCCCAATTAAGAACAAGGATGGTTTCAATGCATCTCTCTAAGACTAACTCAAGATTTCCAAGACAAGTATCAAAATTTATACCCATAATGGAGAAATCATCCATGAAAACCTCAATAATTCTCTCCATCATATCTAAAAATATATCCATCATACACCTCTGAATGGTGGCTAGATCTCCACACAACCCAAAGGGCATCTGCCTGTAGGAAAATTTTCCAAAGGGGAATGTGAAGGTGGTCTTTTCCTGATCCTCTAGAGCAACATGAATCTGGTTGTAACCAGAATACCCATCTAGGAAACTTAAAAAATCATTGCGAGCAAGCCTCTCAAGCATTTGGTCCAAAACTGGCATTAGAAAATGGTCCTTCCTAGTGGCTTCATTAATATTCCTATAATCTATACAGACTCTCCATTTTGTGACTTTACTAACATGGACTTCTTCATTTTTTTCATTTTTAAATACAGTGAAACCTCCCTTCTTGGGGATAACCTAGACAGGGCTGACCCAAGATCTATAAAAAATTGGATATATCATTCCATTGTCGAGGAGTGCAATCACTTCTTCTCTCACAACTTCTTTCATGATTAGATTAAACCTTCTTTGACACTCTACCCAAGGATTATGGTCAGGCTCCATAGGTATTTTATGCATACAAAATGGGGGACTAATATCCTTGATATAAGCTATTACCCAACCTATGGAAGATTTAACCCTTTTCAAAACATTCAATAATATTTCCTCTTGGTTTTCATTTTGTTCAGAAGAAATTATAACAGGAAAATTGGAGTTGTTACCTACAAATGAATATTTAAGATGGGCAGGGATTGGTTACAATTAAAGAGTGGGTGGTTCTACACTAAAAGGAAGACTCTTAGTCCTAGGAGGTCCATGATATTCATCATATATATTGTAAGGTGTTTGAAATGATGAATGATTTTCACTTTCAGGATTGGATTCCGAAGTAACATAGCTGCTGTCCAAAGTGGGCAGTACACTGTCCATATCTTCCAGATCATATTTTAACAAGTTAATCAAGGAAGGATCATCTAATTTTTTTAAAACTTCCCCCTATACATCATAAAGGTGATTAGAAAGGTTGTTGTTTATAGAAACACACTCTAATTCACTAAAAAAAATTCCTTAGTTTGGAAATAGAGGACCCTTCTATACCAGAAACTAGACTGTTGTCTAGTACTGGAAAATTTTCCTGATTTAGTGTTTGAGCAGAATTTTCAATTTCTAAGATAGATTCAACAGGATTTTTAGCTTCACAATTATTTCCTTTAGCAAAGAATTGATTTTTAGATTCATCATAGTTTCCAATTGAATTCTCATTCTCTATGAACTCTACCATTGAACAGTTATCATAAAAAGTTTTTCCTTTAAAATTTTTAAACACATTGAACTCTTCTTGTTGTTATAAAATTTTAAACATTAATTGACCCTTAGAAACATCAATAAAAGCAGAAGATATGGCCAATAAGGGCCTAAACTAGATTATGGTCACCTCTTGATAACAATCCATGTCTAAGACTAAAAAGTCTACTAGTAAAAATAGCCTTCCCAACTCCAACTAGAAAATCATGTACCCTACCAACAAGATGAGTGAATGATATATCTTCAAACTGTAGTATGACTATGGTGGGTTGAAGGTCACCCAACCTCAATTGTTGAAATAGATAGTATAGGAGTAGATTAATTCTAGAACCTAAATCACACAAATAGTTATGTTGATCAGAGTTTCCTAGTGTGTAAGGTAAGACAAAACTAAAAGGGTGTTTGAGTTTAGGTGGAATTTTCTTTTAAATTATAGAACTGCACTCTTCAGTGAGGCTGTAAGTAGAAAATTATTCTAGAGTTTTCTTGTTTGAAACAATTTTCAGAAGAGATTTCAAGTAATATGGAATTTTAATTAAATTTTGAATGAATGGAATGTTCACTTGATGTTTGTAAAAGAGACCAAGGAACTGAAGAAGTTCAGCCTTGGTGTTACATTGTGGTTTAAGCTTCTCAGAGAAAGGGATGGCTGGGGAATTTTTTTAAGGATAATAGGTATATCCCTAACCTCTTCCTCAAGTTTTTATTTTCCTTTATGATTTTGATTTCTAGATGAATTTTCCTCTTTATTTTCAGATGAAAAATATAGATTTTGATCATTTTCTTGGATTTTCTGGGAATTTCCAAAATGTGAACAAAGCATATTTTTATTTTGATATTGAAGAATATTTTTATTTTGGGAATTTTCTATGAGTTTTTTAGAAACAACATGATTATTAATCCCACTTATAGTGACGATAGTCATATCATTCCCTCTAGGGTTAAGTTCAGTGGTACTAGGAAATATAACTTTTTTCCTAGATGACAAATCCCGAGAAAGTTGACCAAGTTGTGTTTCCATATTCTGCATTCTAATATCAGTTTTCATTTTCTCTGACTTATATTGGTTTTGATGTTTGGTTAGATGAGTCATGTATCTTTCCTCTTGAGAGTTAATTTTATTCATGATTATATCATGTTTAGAAGACATGTGATTATCATTGTTTCCTTATACATTTTAAGACTCTCCCCTTTGTTGATTTTGAATGTTTGTTCTTGGTTGGTAAGAGTAATTAGGGGAAGTGGTTTTTTTAATTAATCTTTGATCATTCTAGGAACGATTATGGTTATTCCAATATCTTTGATTATAATTATTTGAAAATGGATCTTTTTTAGGAGGCATCCTAGGACTATAGTTTACAAAGTTTGAGTTTTCTTGTAGTTGGGATGACATATAAAAATCAAGACATACGTTTTCAGTATGACCAAACATACCACACTGGACACACTATTCCCTTAAATATTTTTTGGTATTTTGGCCACCGAGTTGGTTAACCGTTTGTTTTTAGTTCTTGTTTATTAAATATTGAATTTGGTTGGTGATTTCAACCAGTTGAGCTTGAGTATCATTCATTGAATCAGTGTTTGAATTTATATTTCTATTGAATATTTTCCTTCTTGAATTTTTATGTTGTGAATTCAGAGTAATATTATTAAAAATTTGTATAAGTTCTTCATCTGTCTTGTCATTGTAATTTCCCCCAGCATCTTGGTCTACTAGATTCTATCAAGATGAGGAAATCCCATCACAAAAAGTATCCAGGATATGGTGAGATGGGGGTTGATTATGGGAACATTGCCTAAGAAGATCCCTAAATTTGATCCCAAGCTTCATGAAAAGACTCTCCATACTCTTGATAAAAACTAGTTATCTTATTTCTAAGTTCTCCTTTTAGACTTTGAGGATAAAATTTAATTATAAAAGAGTTGTACACCTAATCCCAGTTTTCAAAGATGTTCTCATATAGTCTCAAAAACCAATTCCTAGCATTCCATTTTAGGAAAAAGGGAAATACTATCATCCTAAGTTCATTTTCTGTGAGTCCTATAGACAGTAATTTCTGCACAATATTATATAAGTCACTAATGAATGAAGGGGAGTCCTAATTAGAGATCCCATTAAATGCTAGAACCAGTGAAATGTGTGATTGGGTCAATTCATAATTTCTGGCCCTAGGACTTAATCTAATGGATGATGGATTATTTGAAACTTAAAGAAGTTTAAACTCCCTCATCCTAGGCCTTTCATTTTCATTTAAGAGTTCTGGATGATTTTGAATGTTGTTATTAGGAACTCTATTATCTATGTTCTCCATTTCAATTTTGTTTTTCTTTATTCTAAGAGCAGTTAAATGTTTGTCAATTTCTAATTTCAGTGGATATACATTAACAAAATAGTTTCTTGTGCTCATACAAATAGAAAACGACTATACTTATTAGTAACAATTCATCAATAAGTGAAACATATTTTTTTTACAATTTTCAAAATTTTCAATTTTTTAAAGTTTTTCAAATATGTGTTTTTTTAGTTTTTTGAGAGTAATGGATCATGCCTTCCCAGGAAACAACACAAATAAGTGACCTAAACTATCATTGAATCCAGTCAATGTTTCATATTTATATTCCTACTAACTATAGTATATGTGGCAAGTAGGGTCTAACCCACAGAGAAGGCAATTCTGACCACTATTCTTCTTAAAAATATCCAAAAACCCACTATTGTCAGCAACAAAGTATTTTTTCTGATTTTTTTACTTATTATATTTTTTTTAAAATTTTATATAGCAATAGAGTGATAGAATATTTCAAAACATATATCTAAACTAATTTGAACCTAGAGACAGTTAAAAACAAAGAGATAAAGAGATATAGTAAGCTGTTAAAAGAACTATCTATTAAGAAGCACGGGGAAAAATCTCTATTCTACTGGTTCTAAAAGAAATTCAATTCACTTAAAAGATATCTAAGAGTGCCACCATAATAGTATGAATTAACTCCCTCACCAGTAGTTATGTGATACTAGCCAATCTATTCTAGAGTTCACCACTCTAAAATAAATCAATTGTGAACAGTTTGAAAAATGACATCAAGGAAAAATCACCATAAGTCATGAAGTATTAAGAATTTATTATCTTTTAAAATATGTATTCACAATAAATCTATCCAAGTGATTTTGAAATTTTGAAATTAAATTTTGGTGGAACAATGAAATTGAATTAATTCATTATTAATCTCACCGATCAATATCTAATACATCGAATGATGAAGTGAACAAGAACATTTACAGATAACCAGTGGAACTTCAAATTATCCCCGAACTAAAAGGTTTAGTCGATAATCATCTCAATTATGTATACCAAAACTATTAAATTACAAAGGGGAAGAATTTATAGAAAATGGAGGAAGAAAACACTTTCTTCTAGCATGAATAACTACTGCTCCTGGCCCTCAGATCTCTAGAGAATGTCTCTCCAAGGAGTTCTCGATGGTTCCCTCCAGGTTCTAGATCTTCTTCTGAGTGAATGATTGAATCTACCCCATTAATTACCCCCCAAATTCTGTTGCAACGTTTTTTTATATCCTCCGTCATATGTAACATGTCACCACTTGATTTCCACCGACTTGAACTCATCGTTTTCTGTTTCACCGCACACGTGCGTCTTTTCACAACTGGCGCGTCATGCTATTTTTTCCTCATAACTAACTCCGGGTGAGTTAGTTGAGTTAATCTTGATGTATTCCCATCTCTTGAATGAACATTCACAGTTAGAATAGAAAAATAAATGAATGAAAATCCAAAAAAGTAAAATATTTATTTTTTTAGTTTAATGTTATAACACTTGTTAAAAAGTTAGGTGACGTTAATTAATAAAAATATTAATTGATAATTATTATTAAATATTATGATTATGATTATTAATTTATTATTAAATCTTATAATAGGTAAAATTATATAGTATTTTCTTTATTATTAATAATTAAATTATACAATTAGTGTAAGTATTAGTAACATTTAGTTAGTATAATTTAATAGAATTATTAAATTTTATTAATATTAATTACATAATTAATTTTATTTATCCTATTGAAATTGAATTAAAATTAAAGTGTTAAAATATTTATATTAATTAATTAATAATTTTATTTATAAATTATTATTATTTAGGATATAATTTAATAAATTATTATTAGGTATCTTATATTTTATTTTATAACTTATTTACTTGTTTATTTTATAATTGTTATATATTATAATAGTTATTTATTATTTAAATTTATGTGTAATTTAATTTATTAACTATAAATTTATTTAAATATTATTAATTATTTTGGGGTTGTGTTTTAATTGAAATTTATTTTTCTTTCTCCCCCCCAGATCCCTTATCCGCAGTGATGCTACAGGGAAGAAAGTTTCAAGTTGCTTCTCCAAGAAGAATAAGCAGCGACCTATACTCCGCTAAGTGATGCTACTCCGTCTTTGACCTGTGGAAACAACGTGATGACTCCCCTCAGGTAACATGAATCCTCTAGATCTCCGATTTAGTAGTCATCAATTGGATCGGTGGCGGAACTCCCCTCCAGCAGTGTCAGGTCGGCACAACCCTGCCTCCTTAGTATCGACGTCTCTCCATAGCTAGGCAACATTCCACGGGAACGGTTCAAGCAGTGGCTTCCTTCATCCGCTGAAACATCACCTATACTACACATAGGGTGGGAAATCTAGTTTCCCACACAAGAAAGCTACAGATTCTCCTCCACAGTCCGATGAATTTCTTCACTCTAGTGGCTAGTGACGCAGATCCGTCACGGTGAACTTCATCCAGTAATGAACCATCCCTCAGACAAGTGGCTTTCACAAGGGTGACCCCTGCTTTTCCCTCCTTCAGCTAGCAGTGGATCTGATTGTGTGCGACATGGGTACAATTAGCTTGGTTCGGTCTTCGCCTCCTCACAAAATGCCATCCCCTACTCCCCATCCCAGCGACACGGCGGCCGGCTCCTCCTGCTGACTCCACAAACCAATGACAGATCCCTCCTTCTCCCTTCGATTGCACAAGGTTGTTGTTTATTGGACCAGTGTTGGGTTTCATGAAGTGAAGTAGTAACGTCAAACACCTCAGGGGTGATGAAAAACTCTAGTGGAGTCGATGATTTCCAATTTTTTGACAATGGAAATTACTAACAGAACCAGTTTGAAGAAGTGATGTTGGTGATAAGATGAAGTATAGTGTGAAGGGGCTGTGAACGGTGGGTTTAAAATGTGGGACCAGTGATGGGTAAAATAGTGATATGTAGGGGATGTGCGTGAATGGAATGGTGAGGTGAAAGGAAAACTATGAGATGTAGGGGCGCAAGGTGGTCGTTAACTTTAATTTAGAAAATCTCACTGCTAGGAAATACTTTAAAGGGTCACCGTTAGGTAAAAAAACAATGGTTAAAGGTCACTATTAGTTGAATGGGTAGTTTCAGGTCACTGTTAGTATAAAAAATAGCTCACCATTGCACAAAAATAAAAGGCTAAGTGATATTGTAAAATAAAAGAGTAGAAAAGTCTAGAGAGTATCACCGTTGTAATTAAAGGTCACTGTTAGTCATAAGGCTGCTGTTAGTCATAAATAAAAAACATAACAGTCGAAAAAAAAGGAGCTGCGGTGAAAAAAAAGGTCACTGATAACAAAAGGATCACAGATGTAGTTAAAGGTCACCAGTTGAAAATAATTTTAGGTCATCAGTCGAAAATAAATAAAATTAATGTTACCGATGGAAATAGGTTACTGAAGAAGATTAAATAGAAGGGTCACTGATGACAAAAGGTCACTGGTAGACTTAATAGTCACGGTTTCCCATTAAGAATAGGGTCACTGTTAGAACAAAAATTAATAACTAATAGCGACCTTAAAAAATTAAAAACGCGGAAATTGAACTAAAAATTAAATCTTATGTAAACTAAAGTGGAAGATTGAAAATAATTAATTAAATGATAACTAAACACCATGAATTAAAAACAGTATTTTTATTAAACATTAGACTTTAAAATTACAATAAAAATTATTTATTTATAACACTTAAATTAAGAACTAGATTATTAATAAACTAAAATGATGTAAATATTAAATTAAAATTACAATATAAATTTAGTTACAGGGTAGATAGTCACTAAATGAAAAAGGGTGGCATTGGTGACATAATAGGTCACCGATGGCTCTTGCCTACTCGACTGGTAGACTAAAATCAAAATAAAATGAATACATAAATAAACTGCATACATAAGAGTAAATAATTAATGTTTTAAAAATCTAAATTCATTAATTAATTAAATAAATGAATACTAAATGTTAAAAGTGAACTATTTCATTTGCTTTAAACTAAAATTATTATCCTAATTAGTTTGCAGGATGATTAGACATATTATTTTACATTGTTAACCTATTATAATGAAACTAAATTAAAGTATAAAATATTAAAATTAATATTAAGTCAATGAAAGAACATATAATGACATTAAATGACTGTTTATTATTAATATCAAATTATTAAATGGAGAGAATATTGAAATTAATAAGATTAATAAACTAATAATTAAATTAGAAAAGATAAGTAAGATTCAAATTATTAATTTAAAGACTAAAAATACTCAATTAATTATAAAAAAATGAATTAACAATTTTAATTATAATAATATGAAAGTAAAATTAATTAGAATAAAGTGCATAAATAATTAATTAAACCATTAAAAATTAAGTAAAAATATGTGGCAAACCTATGTAAAAATAGAGCCACGTCATAAAATCATGCATGCTATATATCATAATAGTCCACAAAAACTACCACTTATGGTATATGTAAATATTTTTTACACTGGGATGTATAGAAAACGGAGATGTGTGAAACTCTCACATCACCTCATCCCGCATTATGGCTACGACCACCATCCATACTAGGAAAAGGATGATGTGACTCCCTCAATCAGAATATCCATCAGATTAATCTCTTATAGATATCTAGTCATGAAAAACCTCACAGTTAATGTTTTCCAATTGGGACTCTCTCACATGATGAAGGGGTAGAGGAGTCAACCCTATAGACTAATGAAAAGATACACCCTCTTTCTCAAATGGGGTTAGTTGCAATGAATCCAACTTCGTAGATTCCACCTACACCAAACATACTTGGTACTTACCACTATGGGAATCCACTACCATTTTCACCTTCCCCATAATATATACAATATGGATGTTATAGTTATGAAGGAACTCCAACCCAAATCATTGTCTCAGGTTCAAGTATCTCTGTGTGAGGACACAACTGAGAATTTGATGATCTGAGTAAATCCAAATGTTCTGTCCTAAAAGGAAATGCCTCCACATCCTTATGGTTAAGACTATCATTTCAAGCTCTAGGTTGTGATTCATATAGTTCTTTTTATTTTTTCTTAACTACCTAAACCCATATGTGATAATTTCATATCACTGCATTAATGCACAGTTGATCCTACATTCTAAGGCATTGTAATACACTACACACACCACACCCACCTCTGGTAGTCTCAAAAAATGAGTAATCATCAATATCATCCTCAACTCCTTAAAGGATCCCTATTATTTCCCTATCTAGGTAA
The DNA here is from genome assembly GCA_963277665.1 of Viscum album. NCBI lineage: Eukaryota > Viridiplantae > Streptophyta > Magnoliopsida > Santalales > Viscaceae > Viscum > Viscum album. The sequence goes on from OY728146.1 coordinate 534,830,951, forward strand.
AAGGATTCCCTTTCCACATTAGTGTGGTCAATGGAGCTATAATTCATGATAAGTCTTCCAAAAACCTCTTGTAGTGCCCTCCATTATAGGAAAACTCATTAAATCTGACATGATATTGGATGAATCTAACGAAATAATTTTATTGATCATTACTTTTTCCACAACCAAACCATGATCATAACTAACATACCCTATAAATTGAACTTCATGAATCCAGAACTAGAACTTTGAAAGATTAATATAAATTTGGTTCTCCTAAATATGATATAAGACCATCCCCAAGTTCTTTTCATAACCCTCATCAATCGCAGAGTACACAAGTATTTCATCAGTGAAGACAATGACTAACTGGCCAAAGTATGGTTATAATATTTGGTTCATAAAATTCAGAAACATGGTGGGGTAATTTTTCACACCAGAGGGAATCACTAGGAACTCATATTATTTATAGTAAATTTATAATTCCATATTTAGAATATTATCTTTGTGAACTCTCAAATAGTGTTAGATAGTCTTGATATCAATCTTTGAGAACCATCTCATGCATCAAAACTGGTGAAATAAGTCTTCAATCCATGACAAGGGGTAATTTTTCTTTATCATGGCCTAGATCAGGCGATGATAATCCATGTAAATCTCTAATGTCCCATCTTCATTTTTTATAAAAACAATTTGGAGATATCTAAGGGGACACACTAGGATTAATGAAACACTTATCTAGAAGGTACTAAAACTATAACCGTATCTTCCAAATATTGGGTGGGGATACATGATATTCCACAAAAGATATCAGACTAGTCTTGGGATGCAAGTCAATGTAAAACTCTATATCCTGCCATGGAGGTAGTCCTAAAATGTCATCAGGGAAGATGTATATAAAATCATCCATGACGGAAGGAATGCATATAGCTAAGTATCCTACAGAACCAAAGGATACAATCACAAACTCATGTTTAATGGGATGTAGCCTTCTACTCATAGAAGCCACTCATCCCTCCATGAGATCTCTCTCACCCATAAAAGAGAATCTTATCACATAAGTTTGAAGGTTCTTGAATAATATGCAGTGATAGTAAATCTAGGCTTGGACCATGGACTACCAATCCATACCCAATATGACACCATAGGTTTCTATCTTAATGACCAAAAGGTCCCACATAAACCTCTCTCTACTAAATAATATCTCACAACACTGGAAGATAAATGATATAAAAGAAGCATTCCCCATAGTAAGCACAAGGAAACGTTGCTGGGGTATTTCCTCAATTTGGAGCTCTAGATCTCAAAATAAAAGTTCACAGATAAAGTAATGGCTGATAAATATGTATACTAATACTTATTCAAGAGTTTAATAAACACAAATAATGCCTCTAATCCTCTCATGTGCTGCTTGGTCATAAGCCTCCATCTCCTATAGTTATCTATACCACCGACCGCCAGCTCCTTGAGCCTAATGTGGGATTCATGGTGGTGGTGGTGAAAGGATATCATCATGCCGTCCACCACCCATATCTCCTCCTCATGAAAATCCACCCAATACTCTTATATATTCATCTTCCTAGGGGGAATCCTTGGCCTCACTTCGGAGACCGTTGATCAGAACACAACCTTTGTCATGGCGGTCTATCTACTATCACCCTATGATCCTCAAAATGTTTGGTTGCGAAGTCATGTGCCATTTGGAATTGTAAATTACAAGTATAGAGTCTCCCATATATAGGATTACGTAGTCCTTTACACTTCCCCTAACCACATTCCCAATCCTAATCCTGGTAATACCACCTACACTAAGATACTATCGACTAATATCTGCAAGCTGCTACAAAAAAAAAATCAACACTGTGATTTCCACTACTAGTTACAACAACTTGAAATCCATATGAATGGAATTAATCTATCAAAAGTACAACTCTAACACCCTAAAATATATGGTAATGCACAAGGGATCCACACTGTCACATATCTCTCTGTGGAGTCACTGCTCAAAATTTCATTCTTGTAAGTATCCATCGAAGATCATGTCAATGGAGCACCACATATGGTCTGTGAACCTCTCAATAAACTCAAAAACTGTCATCTATCCCTAAATCATTATATAATCTCATAGATCCAAAATTAATGAAAACAATTAGAGGAAATACTCCTCAAGAAACAACTTCTTGATGTTGGACCATGAGAGTGTCAACTCATCATGCATCTAGGTAATAAGACTCCACCAGCACCCAAACAATCCCTATAAAATGCTAGATTCTTATAAATCCATCTAATTTATTGGTTTTTAGATAAGCATAAAGATAAGTACCATTGAATCTTTCCAATAATTCATTTCTAGGTGATCTAGCTTTCTACCAATCCCCAACGACCTATGGCACTGGAACTTATAGATTACACTATGTCTGTACACATACCCATCCTACTCTGCTGGTAAGATCTACAATTCCAAAGAAAAGGGTACTACTAACTGACCACCTAGAAGATGTTTATCACATAATGGACCCTAAACCTAGGCCTCATCACCCATTATATCATCTTTATGATCCAAAACTAGTATCAGGATAGGCTATCATCATAAAGGAATCCAAAAAATTTAATAAATACATACCATAATCAGATGATCACACACACACACACACACATATATATACATTGTGGATATGAATCAATATGGATACTAAAATAATCAATCATATATGATGAATTCAGCATTGATACCTTCACCCAATGTATTGGTACGTTGAGTCAATAACAAGGAAGTCAAGGTCTAGGGGAATGGATACATTGGTCGCACATACCATCATTGGGTTCCTGGATCTGAGACCCACAGTTGAGACACTTCAACACATTTTCCCTAAATAATGACCAAATCATCATAATGGGACCACACCAAAACAAATTCCCATAGAATAAACTGCTCTGATACTAATCTATCATGACCCAACTCAACTGAGGCTCAAGCCACAACTACCCCTAGTCTACCTCTATAGGCTAAGGGGTGGAGATAATAATTGAATGTCATATCCTAAATGGTATCCCTTTTCCTAATATTCTTATACATAGACACTCTACCAATTCAATGAAGAAGTGAATTGGAATAATAATAAATGTAAACCAAACTTAAAAAACCTCAAGGGTGTACAATAGTTGGATAGTGTAAACTGAAAATGTAAATGAGAAATAATATACGCATAACTTGAAAGTTGTCCCAACCTAAATGAATTGGAAAGTAAATGTTTTGAGAGTACCAAATTATTGATATTCAAGCTCTGACCACCATATTCACTTTAATTCACCATGTTTCCCTGAGCTCCTCAAATGTCACCACCAACCTGTCGTTCATCATCATAATACATGACATGTGCGGGAAAGTCCCACGAAGGTGTGAGTATATACATACCAAGTAGGATGCCCCAAAAGATGAACGGAGATTGGTTAGATAAAAAATACAAATATAAATATATTTGACCATAAATAACATGAAGTAAATAGTAAATAGTTCATCCCAAATCAAGAATGTTACCTCATCCAAAAATAGGGAGATCAATACATCCTATAGGGGGACAAAAAATTTCATATCTTCCAGCCATAGAAAAAGAGTAGAAAAATACATCAATAGGGATAAATAAATAAATAAATAAATATATTCTCAAAAAAATAAAACTAAACAAGAGAGAAGGGGATCTCTATCTTACTACCCAGCGAAGGAAAATGGTTCCATTAGTTACCAAAGTACATCAATGATCCCCAATATCTGGTACATCTACCAAACAGAAAACATACAATCCAAGACACACCTTTTAACTATTCCACACAACTGAGGGGAGCAATCTCTAGGTATATGACCCATGCCCTGGTAAAATATAAGGGATCCACTCTATAGATAGATATAACACCCATTCCCTATCCCGGTAGGAGGGTTCCATTTTGATGGTCAAGGACCCATGCCCTATCTCCACAGGATGTTTCCACTCAATAGTAGATAGTGGACCCATCACTGGGCTAGATGGAGGGTTCCACTCTAGTAGTTTTTAGAGGAATCATTCCCCACACAACTGGAGGGTTCTAATCTAGTAGTCGATGACCCATTCCCTGCCCAAAATAATGGTTCCACTCGAATACAAGATATAGAAACCATACCCTACCCAATAGGATGGTTCCACTCCAATAGTCAGCTGAGGACACATAACCTACCTAGTAGAAGGGTTCCACTTCAATTGAAAATTAAGGACCCATGAACAACCCTGTTTGGGGTGCCACTCTATAGATAGGTATAGGACCCTTGTACTGTCCTTGTAAGAGGGTGTAACTATATAAGTCTCTGGTGATCCTATGTGATCACTATCATTATTGAAAATCCCCTAAATAAGTTTCCTTCCATTAAAATCTCACATTATATATCAAAAAACCACTATGAAATCCACGACCACATTCTACATTAGAAAAAACTAAGGATAAGATACCCTTGAGGAAAAATTTGAGTCCAAAAAAATGGATATGAAAGGTTGATGTTTCCATAAAAGGATCTAATGGGTATATGATGTGTGGGGGGTCCCATTCAAAAATGTGGTCCTACTCTATCATCTGAATGTGTCACTACGAGTTCACGAATCACTACCCGTGTAACCATACATTGCATGTAGAGGGTATACATGGCATGTCTGATCCACCTAAGGTATTTCTCGTGCTCTCTATTCATGTCCATGTACTTTCCCTATGTTCGTGTACTATGGTACATGACATGTGTTTGGATATTAACATGCGCATGTACACCCATAGTACAGTCTGAGTGACCAGTACATGTCTTAGATAGTATGTGGGGGTCTCACATGGTATATTATACTTATATCGCCCAAAACCCTAGTCACCAAAGCCATATCCCTACATGCTATGTGTTTTTCAGACTACGTGTCATGTGGCTGTATTTTTCATAAAAAGTAAGATCTATTCTCTATGCTCTGTATCTAGTATCTATGTATTCAGAACCATTTTTTAACCACCCAGAAATGGCATATGTCACTATAATTCACAATTTCTATCCACATGGTTGCCGGAAAACTGATTATATTGATTCATACGAAGGCCCAATGATACACTATGAACCTGCATGCCTCTGTTTATGACACTCATCCTTGAATCTAAAACAATTCACAAGATCCACACCCATAACCATAATTAATTCCAAAATGCACCCTTTATTTCTAATTATTTCATCGCATGTGGGACCTTTGTGAATCTGGGGCTTCGGTTGGGCTTATTACCACCAAAAAATGTTGAATCACGACGTCGTGGTCCAACAATGAATAACATAAAGAATTTGTGGCTGAAAATAAAAAATAACAAGAGTTTAACAATAATTGAACAAGGTTTCATGTATGAAAAACATAATTATAATATTTTAGGTTAGATAACAATTGGTTAATCAATTTAATTTCAATACACGAGTGCATGAAATGTATGACAATTGGCACTGATCAAAGAAAGGAATGATTTTACTCAATCAATTTAATCAAATGAGGTGAAATACAAAAGTTACAAGTCATACCTAGATATTGGATAATCAATATTCGAATAAAGCACTCACAAATGATTAGGAGGGGTCATTGCATTCAATGTGATTATATCAACTTCGATCTAGTAGTTCGTCATATTTAGATTCGATTCTATAATGAAAGGACGAAGAAGTCATTCTCAATTATCACATGTATTATACGACTAACCCTGGGGAATTTTATTAATGGAGATATTATATAAGTTTCTTAAGTAAATTTTAAATTAAACAACTAAATTAATTAATTAATTTAAAATACACCCGCCAATGGAAATTTTATCAGAACTACCCATGCTAACCAACTTTAAGTCATGCCTAGGGTAAATATCGTGTTTCAGACTCAAAAACAACCTTATATTTCAGATCAGAGATTCAATTTAATATTTATCCCATTTTATTAAAGAAAATACTCATGTATAATATAAAACATATTTAATATTCTTATAATATTAATTATGGGAACACCAGGCCTTATAATTTCACACCGTCTCAATTCATTGATCATAATATATATAGAAATATTGTAAAGTCATATAATGAACCAAGTGGGTCTCTATAACTATGAATATTACTTATCTTTGTAGGGAACTTGATGGGTTTCATGACTCACTCATGGTCTTTGAATTGTATTCACTGCTATTGGGATAAGTTCCTAGAGGGTCACACACAATAAAGTATTCAAGAGTATGACCTATCTAATGATTAGAAGAATATGACATGTTGGAACCCACCCCAGGGTCTGAGAGGTGTCCAATATTAAATTATTCCCAATAAATAGATAAATTCATTATTATTTGAGTATGAAATAATTGTGTTGAATTTTTTTATTAATGTTATTCACAAGGTATTATCTAAATACATGGAAAAATATTCTATGAATGAATATTATTTTAATATTTAAGGTTAATTTAATATCATGAGAATTACAAGTAAAATTAATGAATCTATTTTATTATGTAATATATTCATTATATATTACCAATAGATGAAAAAATATAAATTTTGTTTATTAAGTATCTAGTGCTTAATAACATTTCATTTATTTCTTATTTAGTTGGAGTTACTTATATAGGGCAGGTGAACCCTTTCTAGGTAATTGGTTTCCACTATATAAGTAGAAGAGAGTTCTTTTCAAGGGTAATACTAATACCCATGAATTTAGGAGATTCTATCTCCTCCATCCAACAATTTAGAGAGAGAAAGACTAATGTAAGAAGCCTGATCTTCGATTCCTATCACATATCAAACGAATGAGATCGTTGTGATTGTCACAATTTTTAAGGATTCATCAAATCTCTACATTAGAACCCTGAATTTTATGATCAACATTCTTAGATAATCTTGAAGCATCTGAAGAAATCTAGAGTGATTTAGACTCAGATCCTTCATGAAATGATCACCAGTAATGAGATACATCTGAACATGCGTCCAATTCGAATGAGGTAATAGTTTGTTTATTTCTTTCTTAATAAAATCACATGAGATACCTATATTATGACAAACCATATCATTGATACATTTTTATATCATGATTTATTATATTAAGGTACCCATAATACCCCTCATAAGATCATGAGGCCTAGTGTCTTTTGGAAATTAGCTATATAAAATAATAACCTAAGCATGGATATAACAAATTATTTAAAACTCATTTAATATGATCCTTAAATTCCTCTGAATTTATAATATAGAATGAGATATCCTAGGGAAATACGAATGAAATGGGTGATCTATGAATCCCATTAAGGGAATAATAAATGAATAACCTGATAAAAACAATACATGTTATGTAATAGGTATATCATGGTGACATAAAAGGGTTGAAAATAATAAACATTAACATCAAATCATGATATAAGACAATAACATGAATGTAACTTAGGAATGTGTCAAAAACATCAAATATGACATCATAAACACATATAAGGTCTTTCCACAAAAAAACCATAACATAGTGTTCTTAGGATAACCACTTTTTCACTATACATGGAATCTCGCGAAATAAAAGCATCACCCAATTCATTGGAGGGCAATATAATTTCGAGCCCACCACCCACTTCCATATCATATACATGCATATACGTGCTTCACTAATCATAAAAAATAAGGATGTATTTCAATAATTTTAAACAAATGATTAAGGAGTGTGTGATACAAACATGTAAATCTCTAATCAAGGAAGGATATGAAAAAACTAGGTTATCAACTTTAAGTGGAAAATGGGGATGGGTAACCACTATAAAAAATATTTGGGATGGAAAACCACATGATAATTTTAGCAGAAAAATTGGTGTACATAACGGTTTATAGAAGGGGTGAATGAGAGTGAAACGGATCTATCATTACATGGGAATTATAAAGATAGTACAATTTATATGCCAAATATCCCAATTTGAATGTTTAAAAATCAAAAGGCATGACAAAAAGCACATTCCAAAATAATGAAGAGAAGGAGAGGATCCCTTACCCTAAGAGGATTCTTCTAAATGATTGATAAGTTCTTCTTAAGAGAATGAGGGAACCTTGGTAGGGCTATATATGGGGAATGGTAGATTAAATTTATACTCTAAGGGTTTTTAGTGAAGAGTAATGGAATTTTGGGTGTGCTTATATGGAAATAGAGAGGGGAATTCCCTATTAATTTCTAAACTAAGGATTTGGATTCAATGTGATAAAATAATACAAACCAAAAACCATTACTTTGATTTTCCCATGGTTTCTTTCAAATTGGAGTTAATTTCAAATTTTATATGAAAAAAACTATAATCATTTAAATAATACCCCTAGTGATGTGGGCGTGAGTCATGTTAATAAATAATTGATTTTAAATCATAAAATATAATATAGGTTTTGGAGGATTAATTTAGAGTTAATAGAATTAAATAAATATCTTAAAAAATGAATTATTTTAATGGAAAAAAAATAATTTTGGTCATGGATACTCTTTATAGTTGTTTTAAATCAATTTTGTGATTTTATGATATCATAACACAATATTTTTATTTATACCATATTTAATTTTGACCCAAATATTCGATTGTCTCCCAAAATTTTGAATATTTTAATATTGGATAATTTTAATGAGATTATTTAAAAAATAATATTTATTTTAACCAAATACTTCTCTAAATTTTTTATTTTACAATTTTATGTCAAAATTGCCATTTTTTGAAAATAGTGTATTTTTGGAAATAATAGATTTCAAACCCTTATAAAAATAATTTTTAAATTCATAAAATGAAATTATCATATATATTTAATCAATATTTTATAATAATTTTATTTTATTAAAATAAAATTTATTTAAAAGTTTATTTAATTTATTAAAACAAAGTGTCTTGATTGAAATTATATATTTCCAAAAATAAATTTTTTGTATCATCTTATCAAAATATATTTTTTATCAAACTTATTATTTAACCATTGTATGGTAATGAAAGATAAATATAGTTATTATTTGATTGAAAGTAAATATATAAAAATACATACTATTAGTGTCTAGATATATATACATTTACTATATTAGAAAATTTACTTAGCGTAAGGTGTGTAATGATGAGATTTTCATGGGGTGGTTTGACAAACATGGTTTGGGTTGTGACCTCAATGAGCCAAAAAATTTCCTATAAATGATTTTCCCATGATTTAGTTTTGGAATATTGTCTTGGTCTTGGTATGTGCTTTCTCAAGAGTGATATGTGGAAAACATCATGTACTTGAGATAGGATTGGCGTGAGTGCTAATCGATAGGCCACCACTACGATGTAATCTAGGATCTCAAAGGGGTAAATGTACCGATTACTAAGATTTTTCTTCTTCCCACACATTAGGAATTTATTTTATTGAAATATATGAAGGAAAAAATTATCTGTTACCTTAGACTATAGATCACATTGATGATTGTCTGTATATCATTTTTTTAAATTTTTCTAGATTTCATATGATGCTGAATAGTTTGAACTTTCTCTATCATATCTTAGATAAACTCAAGTCCCATAAGCATCCTCTCCCCAAATTTATCCTAGTATGTTTGATTTCAAAACCTATTCCCCTCTTGATCTACATAAGGTTACCTTTGGATGCTATAATTGTAACGCCCCGACCCTAGTTACCCAGAGTCGGTGCATTATTACATAACATTGGCATGATCACAAGAAAGATCAAATCTCGAATGACCGATTGGATTAGTAGCCTTGGAAACACTAGATATATTCATAAGTCTTACATTACATCATAAAATAAAAAAATACTACAACAACATATTGTCTCCATAATCCACACTCATATCCCCACATAATATCCCTGCAGGTCATTCATAATTTACTTCTTCACTTCCTGGGAAAAATAAAACATAGAAAAGGGGTGAGCTCAAATGCCCAGTAAGGATAACAATATAGCGGAAACTTTCATAAATAAGAATAAAAATTTAAGGAAATGTATAACTAAAACAAAAGCCTTTTAAACATGAACTTCAATATAGTATTGAAAAAGTAAAATGAAATAATGCCATTTACTTGTTCACATGGATATTATACTAATCGAATAATCACATGCAATATCAATAACCACTTTCATAATGTTGGAATGCATAATGCTAGACTATCATAACCACATAGCCAAGGCCACATTCCAAGACTACAAAAACGATTTTGCCAAGGCCTTGTTCCAAGACACTAGTTTGTCTCATGAGACCTACCGATGCATCGAGGAGCTATAGCGGGCTCCACCCGTCACATATTAAGTCCAATGCATTCCCATATGAAAAGGTTTAAACATAACATAAACATTCATATTAAAACTAGCATATGAAATGTCAATAATTTCACCATAAACTATGAATGGTATAAAAATAGCACATCCACATTCAAACATACCACAAAACCTTCAATACAATATAGATGTTTTATATCATAATAAATCAACTTCAAATAAGCGTAAAATCCATCGAAGGATGTTGACATAGGTGAAATCAAAACTCTTTTTAGAGAAATATCTCTCTCTATTTTTGAAATCATTTAAGAGTCATATATTTATAAAATAAAACATTTTCTTTGATAATATTCTTATAAGCATGTAAGGTAAGATTCGACGATTTTATAACGGCGGAAAATAACCACACCTACCGTATAAGTTAAAAAAACATTCTTACCTTAATTCTTTCTAAAAGGTTAAAAAGCACCTTGTTTGGAAAACGACGGAAAAATTCCTTTATAAAACTCTTATAAAAAGTCAATCAAGGGTATAAATGACTTTAACCCATATTATCATAAATAGTAAAAATGTTTTGAAATATATTTTTAAGAAACATGGATGTGGATGACAAAGAGATCCCAGTAAATAATTACGTATAAAAAACCTCAGATAATGAAGAGATTGTGAAATAACCCTTTACAATTTGGTAACTTATGAAACATACTACCCATGAAAGAGGTATCATACAATGAATATGTAAATACACATAAATTAGATTGTATTACACAAATAATATAATTATGGGCAGTACATACACCACACAAAAGGTGATGGTGGCAATATGGCATGAATCTCACGGAAATAAGGAGTGAGATGAAACCCCTTACCTTGTACTTTTCCTTGGTTGGGGTAGGTTAACCTCATGTATAATGGTGAAATAATTGTTATTAAATTATACAATAATAATATACATTAATAGGATATCATATATGATCTTTTAATATTGATTTGATAGTAATATCTTAGTATTATCGTTGTTTCGGGTGTTAACTTACTTGTTTTCTTTTATATGTTTTGTTACGTAAGACATGTTTTGTAAAGGATAGGTTGTATATTATTAATATCCAGAATGATATCAAGTCCTTAAACATCATTTTTAAATCATCAAATGATAATTATACTTTAATGGATACGATGGAGAATGAATCTCATCGCGTTCGTGGAGACGGTAGTCCGTACGTACGCACGAGCGACAATATAATTATTTTGATATTAAAATAATATATAAATGGATGGTATATCATATATAATGAATCATTAACATGTTATATTTATTATTTACATGAGTTACACATCATTATTATACCCATCCAAATAATATTATATTGAATAACAATTACACCACGACGTGGAGACGGTAAGCCGTACGTACGCACGTATGGTGACATGTTATTCAAAGGGTGGATAGAATACTGAATATGGTTGTACCATATTTATAATAACATCACAGTATATATATGATAGTGGAGTTATTATTTTAGAATGGTAACAACAAAGTAAGAAGAAGTGGAAGAAGTAATGAACTTGGAAAAGGGTGGTGAAATCATTACCTCTTCTTCGGGTTCTTCCTTTTGATTTGATCAAAAGGGCTCCTTAGGTTGGATTTTTGATCAAACGAAGGCCTGTAGGTTGTAGTGAGGGAATTTGGGAGAGTATTTGGGCAGAGTTTGGCCGAACCAAAAGGTTTTGAAGGTGTGAAGTGATGAGAAGGAGGAGTGTCCTTTTATAAGAGGGGTGAGGGGCACCTTCGGAAAAGCTAGAGATATTAGTTTATAATAAAATCATATTCGGTTTACAATGGCTCCAAAGTTGACTATTAAAATTTTAAGGTGGGGATGGGTCGAAAACAACTCAACCAATAGAATTTAGACAGGTTTGGGTACTTATATTAACCTTATCTTTAAGTATTAACTCTAAGTTAATTAGTTTCACTTTTACAATGTCTCTTTGTATTATTATATAATATGGTTAATAAACTTACTATATACATCCAAGAGACCCCCAAGTGGTCCATTAATGATTAAACTATCATGATATAAGTTTATTGGCCGACAATTAGATTTTTAGGAATTTAATAACAATTAATAATATAATATTTGTTTTAAGAACTCTTTTATGTCAATTTTGACACTATTCAATAGTTGATTTTTGTGAAACTCATAACAGATTGATTACTTCGAAAAAAGTCAATTAAATCAATACTAATATATCATATTATCCTAGAAAATTAGTTTAATTCATTAAAAGTTTCATATTATATTTATTTGGGTATTTATAATATCAATTATTTTAATTTTTCACTATTATGATAATTAATGCATCATCATTGTGTCATAAATAAATTAAATTATTTAATCTCTAAAAATTGAAAATAAAATATCTTCATGTAGGAACTCTTTTTATCTTTCTAATGAATATTTATAGTCGAAAATCCAACATATATAACCCTATGTAAAAATTGTTTTCCTAAAAGATATAGGATTGTGTCATTTTTGTATTCATTTTAACTTAATTAAAATAAAGTTTCCCTATCACCTACAAGTGAAACCATGGGGTCCCCAAATCGACCCAAAGATGCCTATGGTCGAACAGGTATCAACCAATAAGTCTAGGACACGTTTTAGGGTAATTTATTATTATAATAATATTATTTTTTAACCCTTATTTACCGGATTTACCCTTAACCATGGTAAATAAAATATTTACTGCAGTAATTATTCAAAATGTCTAAAAATAAAAGTTACCTATTTACACAATTTTGAAATCCTGATTCCAAATATGGAATCCATTTTTCTAAATTCAAAACACAGAAGTGGTATAAATTAATTTAAAATTAATTCCCGCTGTCAAAACAAAAAGCGTGTTTTTAAGAGATAATAACTATCAAAAGATTGACACTTGTTTATGTTCGGTTTAATTGTAAAATTATGTCCAATGACCAACATTATATTAAATGGTAAAAATATATTCTAAATATAATTTAAAAACACTCAAATTCATAATTTATCACTATTAATTATTTTGATTAAAAAAGTTGTTTTTAATTAAAATTGAGTAATTTTCACTATTCATCAAAATATGAAAGTTATCCGAAAAGTACCAAAATTTCACCTTAGGCTAAATTCGATATTCCAAATCCAAAAATGAAGTCCATTTTAAAATATAAAAGATATATAATTTCAAAAAGTAGGTATTACTATTCATAACGGCTAGTTTGATTGGTTATGGTGTGTTAGAACTCAGTGTTGCGTACAACACACGCTATCACATTATTCAAAGAGAAGCATACCGTAGAAGATTGGGGTGTTACATTCTACCCTCCTTCAAATAATTTCGTCCTCGAAATTTCTAGAATACTACCGCATGAAAAGACTCGGGTGGTTCTTCATCATAAGTTCCTCGGTTTCCCACGTTGCCTCTTCCATCTTATGGTTTCTCCACAAAACTTTTACCAGACGCGTCGTCCGGTTTCTCAGTACTTGTTCTCTTGTATCAAGAATCCTGACGGTATCTTCACAATAAGACAGATCGGGTTCCAGTTCTAATTCCTCATAGGTGAGTACATGCGTTGGGTCAGGCATTTATTTCCTCAACAGAGATACGTGGAACACATCGTGAACTTTGGAGAGACGTGACGGCATTGCCAATCAGTAAGCTACAACCCCAATTCGTTCTAGAACTTCGAAGGGTCCGTTGTACATGGGACTCAATTTACCTTTCTTACCAAAACGTATGACTCCCTTCCATGGAGATACCTTCAGGAAAACATGATCACCGACTTGAAATTCCAAATCCTTCCTTCGATTATCGGCATAGCTCTTCTGCCTACTTTGAGCTGCTTTGATGTGATTTTGGATTACCTTCACCTTTTCCCCCGTTTCCTCCACCAGTTCTGGGCCTACAAGTTTTCTTTCACCAACGTCATCCCAACAGGTTGGTGTACGACATCTCTTTCCGTATAACACTTCATATGGTGCCATATGAATACTCGAATGGAAGCTATTGTTATAGGAAAATTCTACCAGTGGTAAATATTGATCCCACATACCCTGAAAGTCAAGTGAGCAAGATCTCAAGATGTCTTCTAAGGTTTGAATGGTCCGTTATGATTGTCCGTCTGTCTGAGGGTGGTAAGCAGTGCTCAAATGAAGTTCAGTATCTAGGGATTGCTGAATACTTTTCCAAAATCTTGAAGTAAAATAAGGATCACGATCAGAAACAATCGATAGGGGTACTCCATGAAGTCTCACAACTTCATTAATATATATTCTTGCTAGAAGTTCTAGGGGTAGATCTTCTCTTATAGAAAGAAAATGTGCTGACTTGGTGAGACGATCAACAATAACCCATACTGCATCGTTCCTTCTAGGAGTCTTTGGTAGCCCCATGACAAAGTACATCGTAATATTGTCCCATTTCCACTCCGGTATGGGAAGAGGTTGCATGACTCCTCCAGGCTGTTGCCTTCCAGCTTTCACTTGTTGACAAACCATACATCTTGACACATAATCAGCAATCTCCCTCTTCATGTTGTCCCACCAAAAATGTTCCTTCAAATCTCTATACATTTTGGTGCTCCCAGGGTGTATAGAGAAATTGGAACTATGAGCATCATCCAACAATTCTCTTTTTAGATCAGGTATATCGGGAACACAATGTATCTTCCCGAATTTCAAAATTCCATATTCATACACAAAGTCTCTCAATCTCCCATCATTCACAGCTTTAATCTTCTTTTGAAATTCTTCATCATCGGTCTGATAACTCTTAATCCTTTATAGTAAAGATGGTTTGGCAACCATTTGAAAAAGCATTGATGTTTCACCTTCCCTGGTTATTCCCATGTCCATATTTACTAGATCTATGAAAATTGGATCCCTTTCAATTCTCATATTGTTCAAAACTCCATGGTCTTTTCTACTCAAAGCATATGCCACCTTGTTTGCTTTCCCTGGGTGGTAGTGTATCGTGCAATCATAATCCTTGAGTAATTCAAGCCATCTCCTTTGCCTCATGTTGAGTTCTTTATGTGAGAAAATATACTTTAAACTCTTGTGATCAGTATAAATCTCACATTTTTCACCATAGAGGTAGTACCTCCATATCTTCAAAGCAAAGATCACAGCTGCTAACTCGAGATCATGAGTAGGATAGTTTTGTTCATGAATTTTCAAATGTCGTGATGCATTGGAAATAACTCTATCATTCCGCATAAGGACACAACCAAGTCCTTTCTTTGATGCATCAATATAAATAACGAACCCATCATTCCCCGATGGTAGAGTCAATATAGTAGCATTGACTAATCTTCTCTTTAGTTCTTCAAAACATTCTTCACACTCTTTTGTCCAAACAAATTTAACCCCTTTACATGTGAGCTTCGTTAATGGGTTAGCCAATCGGGTAAAATTCTGGATGAAATGTCGATAATAACCTGCCAAACCAATAAAACTACGTACCTCAGTTATACTCGTAGGTGCTGGCCATTCTTGGATTGCCTTGGTCTTAGAAGGATCAACAGAGATTCCATCTTTAGAGACAATATGGCCAAGAAAAGAAATCTCCTGAAGCCAGAATTCACACTTTCTAAACATCCCATATAATTCATGCCTTCTCAGAGTCTTCAAGATAACGCGTAAGTGATTTTCATGATCTTCGTAGGTTTTGGAGTATACCAAGATATCATCAATAAATACCACCACAAATTCATAGAGATACTCCTTGAAAACTCTATTCATCAGATCCATGAATACAGAGGGTGCATTAGTAAATCCAAACGGCATTACGGTAAACTCATAATGCTCGTACCTGGTTCGAAATGCTATCTTCGGAATGTCTTCCTTCATCACAGACAACTGATGGTATCTAGATCGAAGGTCAATTTTTGAAAAGTATTGAGCTCCATGTAGTTGGTCAAATAAATCATCAATGCGTGGTAGGTGATACTTGTTCTTTATTGTTATAGCATTGATCTCCCTATAGTCGATACATAACCTCATAGATCCATCTTTCTTTTTAACAAAAAGAACAGGGGATCCCCATGGAGAAACACTAGGGCGAATAAATCCTTTATTACTCAACTACTCTAGTTGTTTCTTTAGTTCGACTAACTATACAGTGGCCATTCTACAAGGGGTCTTCAATATAGGCCTTGATCCAGGAATCAAATCAATGGAAAACTCAACTTCTCGTTCTGAAGGATGTCCAGGTAAATCTTCCGGAAATACATCTACAAATTCTTTCACAACAGGTACATCCTCTATTTGAACATTCCTCTCCTCACCGACAGTTATTTCATTCTCTTCCTCCCCAATAATTGAATTTAGTTGAGCTATTGAGGGTGGATCTAAATAAGAATTAGGTGGTGATGATTCTGCTCTAATTATAAGGTGTTCCTTATCATTATTATCAAGAATCGTAACCTCTTTCTTCTTACAATAAATCTTCGCATCATAGTCCGAAAGCCATTCCATACAGAGGATTATATCAAACTCAATCATAGGTATGATGATGAGATCAGCAGATAAAGAACATTTATGTGCTCTAATGGGGACTGATTCACAAAACTTTGTTGCAATGATACTTCCCTTAGGAGTTTTAACTGACTACTCCCTTATTAAATAAAATTGGAAATATCTAATTTTCTTAGAAAACTGGGAAGATATTAAACAATGTGATGATCCAGAATCAAAAAATGCATTTGCTAAACTTGAGGAAACCATTAAATTACCTTCTACCACGTCTTTTGGAGCTTCTACCTCAGCAGTAGTGATAGCATAAGCCTGGCCTTGATCCCTTGGCCTTTTCTGAGGTAAGTTCTCCTGACGCTTAGGACATGCATTTGCATAATTCACCATCTCCCTGCAATTGTAGCACTAAACATTGGTAGCTTCCTTCTTCCCCTTGCAATCACGAGCTTGGTGGCCTTTTTCACCACACTTGTAATAGACTCCCATTCCCTTCAAGAAAGTACCAGGATGTTTCTTCCTGCATTTACCACAAGATGGATATTCATCCTTTCCCTTCTTCCCCTTATTTCTATTCCCAGATTGATCAGCAGGTCTCTTATTCTCTTTCTTTGCTTTAAAGTCATAATACTTAGAGAATTCCTTTTCGGTCTTGATAGCACATGAGACAATGTCTTCGTACGACGAAAAGGATTGTGAGACTAATGCTCGATGAAGAAATGGGTTTAACCCATCAAAGAAATGATCAATATTACTTCTTGGGTTACGTATACAATCTCCAGTATACCTTGCTAACCTTGTAAAGTTAGCCTCATACTTTGTGACATTCTCATCCTCCTTTTGTCTCAGACCCAGAAATTGCCTTTCCATATCTGCTCGATGGTCACGAGGAAAGTATTTTTCTAAAAACAGATATTTGAACTCCCTCCATTTCATATTTGATACTTCATCATCTTCCTTCGTGTTTTGAATCAATGACCACCATTGATCAGCATCTCCAGTGAGGCGGTAAAATGCCATGATAACTTTTTCCCTTTCACTGCTCCCCAAAGCCTGAAATAGTTTCTCTAGGGAAATTATCCATTGCTCAGCTACTAAGGGATTTGTACTCCCATTGAACATTGGTGGTTGTTGCCTCATGAATCGATCTAACATTGATCCTCCACGCTGTGGATCAGGGTGGTCCATACGGGTAAGGTTATTATTCATAACCTGAGTAAGTTGTCCCAGTATGGTGATTAGCTGATCGACAACAGTTGCATCACCAGCTCCACTATAATTATCTTGAGCAGGAGGGTAATCCCTACATGGAGTGCGTGCATTGATAAAATTTCCATTTCTTCCACTAGGCACAATTTCTAAACAATGGCATAAACTAGATCAGTTTATGAATCCAAATACATAATCCCATACTTATAAAACACTTAACATAAATTGAACTATTTATGGATATAATCCATAATCCATAATCATAAAAATGTTTTCTTTGAGGAAGTATATACTCATAAACCCTTCATAATTATTTGTAATGAAAATGAGAGTTATCCTAAGCATATCCCCCGGGAGTGTCGTAACCAAGAGGGCAGCAAGGCCCGTTGTCGTGCACCAGTTCCCGTTCGAGTCTAGCTCAAAACGGTGTTTTCGGGTTTTACCCCTAGGTACATCTGTTCCCGAGCCGCCTCTACCTGATCGTATCCAGACAGGGATGTATTTCTCGGAAAACTCACAAAATCTATACAATACCAAAATTCTAGGAAGTTCTTCTATACTAATCCTCAAAGTTCATCTTAGGTCTACGTGCTCTAATCAGAGTTTATCTAAATCTAGCTTCCAAGGTTTGTACTAAACTTCCTCTGATACAAACTGTAACGCCCCGACCCTAGTTACCCAGAGTCGGTGCATTATTACATAACATTGGCATGATCACAAGAAAGATCAAATCTCGAAAGACCGATTGGTTTAGTAGCCTTGGAAACACTAGATATATTCATAAGTCTTACATTACATCATAAAATGAAAAACTACTACAACAACATATTGTCTCCATAATCCACACTCATATCCCCACATAATATCCCTACAGGTCATTCATAATTTTCATCTTCACTTCCTGGGAAAAATAAAACATAGAAAAGGGGTGAGCTCAAATGCCCAGTAAGGATAACAATATAGCGGAAACTTTCATAAATAAGAATAAACATTTAAGGCAATGTATAACTAAAACAAAAGCCTTTTAAACATGAACTTCAACATAGTATGGAAAAAGTAAAATGAAATAATGCCATTTACTTGTTCACATGGATATTCTACTAATCGAATAATCACATGCAATATCAATAACCAGTTTCATAATGTTGGAATGCATAATGCCATACTATCAAAACCACATAGCCAAGGCCTCGTGCCAAGACTACAAATAACATTTTTCCAAGGCGTTGTTCCAAGATAGTAGTTTGTCTCATGAGACCTACCGATGCATCGAGGAGCTATTGCGGGCTCCACCCGTCACATATTAAGTCCAATGCATTCTCATATGAACAGGTTTAAACATAACATAAACATTCGTATTAAAACTAGCATACGAAATGTCAATAATTTCACCATAAACTATGAATGGTATAAAAATAGCACATCCACAGTCAAACATATCACAAAACCTTCAATACAATATAGAAGTTTTGTATCATAATAAATCAAATTCAAATAAGCGTAAAATCCATCGAAGGATGTTGACATAGGTGAAATCAAAACTCTTTTTAGAGAAATATCTCTTTCTATTTTTGAAATCATTTAAGAGTCATATATTTATAAAATAAAAAATTTTCTTTGATAATATTCTAATAAGCTTGTAAGGGAAGCTTCGACGTTTTTATAACGGTGGAAAATAACCGCACCTGCAGTATAATTTAAAAAAACATTCTTACCTTAATTCTGTCTAAAAGGTTAAAAAGCACCTTGTTTGGAAAATGATGGAAATATTCCTTTATAAACCTCTTATAAAAAGTCAAACAAGGGTATAAATGACTTTACCCCATATTCTAGTAAATAGTAATTTTTTTTTGAAATATATTTTGAAGAAACATGGATGTGGATGATAAAGAGATCCCAGTAAATAATTACGTATAAACAACCTCGGATAATGAAGAGATTGTGAAATAACCCTTACCAATTTGGTAACTTATGAAACATACAACCCATGAAAGAGGTATCATACAATGAATATGTAAATACACATAAATTAGAGTGTATTACACAAAGAATATAATTATGGGCATTACATACACCACACAAAAGGTGATGGTGGAAATATGGCATGAATCTCACGGAAATAAGGAGTGAGATGAAAACCCCTTACCTTGTACTTTTCCTTGTTTGGGGTAGGATAACCTCCTGTATAATGGTGAAATAATTGTTATTAAATTATACAATAATCATATACATTAATATTATATCATATATGATATTTTAATATTGATTTGATAATAATGTCTTAGTATTATCATTGTTTCGTGTGTTAACTTACTTGTTTTCTTTTATATGTTTTGTTACGCAAGACATGTTTTGTAAATGATAGGTTATATATTATTCATATCCAGAAAGATATCAAGTCCTTAAACAGAATTTTTAAATCATCAAATGATAATTATACTTTAGTGGATACGATGGAGAATGAATCTCATCGCGTTCGTGGAGACAGTAGTCCGTACGTACGCACGAGCGACAATATCAATCTTTTGATATTAAAATAATATATAAATGGATGGTATATCATATATACTGAATCATTAACATGTTATATTTATTATTTACATGAGTTACACATCATTATTATACCCATCCAAATAATATTATATTGAATAACAATTACACCACGACGTGGAGACAGTAAGCAGTACGTACGCACGTATGGTGACATGTTATTCAAAGGGTGGATAGAATACTGAATATGGTTGTACCATATTTATAATAACATCACAGTATATATATGATACTGGAGTTATTATTTTATAATGGTAACAACAAAGGAAGAAGAATTGGAAGAAGAAATGAACTTGGAAAAGGGTGGTGAAATCATTACCTCTTCTTCGGGTTCTTCCTTTTGATTTGATCAAAAGGGCTCCTTAGGTTGGCTTTCTGATCAAAATAAGGACTCTAGGTTGTAGTGAGGGATGTTGGGAGAGTATTGGGGCAGAGTTTGGCCGAACCAAAAGGCTTTTAAGGTGTGAATAAATGAGAAGGAGGAGTGCCATTTTATAAGAGGGGTGAGGGGCACCTTTGGAAAAGCTAGAGATATTAGTTTATAATAAATTCATATTCGGTTTCCAATGGCTCCAAAGTTGACTATTAAAAGGTTAAGGTGGGGATGGGTCGAAAAAAACTCAACCAATATAATTTAGACAGGTTTGGGTACTTATATTAACCTTATCATTAAGTATTAACTCTAAGTTAATTAGTTTCACTTTTACAATGTCTCTTTGTATTTTTATATAATATGGTTAATAAACATACTATATACATCCAAAAGACCCCCAAGTGGTCCATTAATTATGAACCTATAATTATATAAGTCTCTTTGCCAAACCTTAGATTTTGAGGAATTTAATATCAATTAATAATATAATATTTGTTTTAAGAACTCTTTTATGTCAATTTTGACACTATTCAATAGTTGATTTTTGTGAAACTCATAACAGATTGATTACTTTGAAAAACTTCAATTAAATCAATACTAATATATCTTATTATCCTATAAAATTAGTTTAATTCATTCAAAGTATCATATTATATTTATTTGGGTATTTATAATATCAATTATTTTAATTTTTCACTATTATGATAATTACTGCATCATCATTGTGTCATAAATAAATTAAATTATTTAATCTTTAAAAATTGAAAATAAAATATCATCATTTAGGAAATATTCTTATCTTTCTAATTAATATTTATAGTCGAAAATCCAACATATATAACCCCATGTAAAAATTGTTTTGCTAAAAGATATATGCTTGTGTCATTTTTGTATTCATTTTAACTTAATTAAAATAAAGTGTCCCTATCACCTACAAGTGGCACCATGGGGTCCCCAAATCGACCCAAAGATGCCTATTGTCGAACAGGTATCAAAAAATAAGGCTAGGACACATTTTAGGGTAATTTAGTATTATTATAATATTATTTTTTAACCCTTATTTACCGGATTTACCCTTAACCATGGTAAATAAAATATTTACCGCAGTAATTATTCAAAATGTCTAAAAATAAAAGTTACCTATTTACATAATTTGGAAATCCTGATTCCAAAAAAGGAATCAATTTTTCTAAATTCAAAACATAGAAGTGGCAGAAATTAATTTAAAATTAATTCCCGCTGTCAAAACAAAAAGCGTGTTTTTAAGAGATAATAACTATCAAAAGATTGACACTTGTTTATGTTCGGTTTAATTGTAAAATTATGTCCAATGACCAAAATTATATTAAATGGTAAAAATATATTCTAGATATACTTTAAAACCACTCAAATTAATAATTTATCACTATTAATTATTTTCATTAAAAAATTTGTTTTTAATTAAAATTTAGTAATTTTCACTATTCATCAAAATATGAAAGTTATCCGAAAAGTACCAAAATTTTACCTTAGGCTAAATTCGATATTCCAAATCCAAAAATGAAGTCCATTTTAAAATATAAAATATATATAATTTCAAAAAGTAGGTATTACTATTCATAACGGCTAGTTTGATTGGTTATGGTGTGTTAGGACTCGGTGTTGCGTACAACACACGCTATCACATTATTCAAAGAGAAGCGTACCGTAGAAACTTGGGGTGTTACAATAATGGAACTACCATTATATAAAAACTAAAGTAGAGAAATTTGTTGATACAAACATCCTTGGAAATACACTGAAATTGATCTCACCATATCCTCTAATGATTAAATAGTTATTTTATACTAACCATCAATATAAGGGTGATAAACAATTCTAAATCTCCAAACTATATCCAATCCTGGCTGGATGATTCTTCATAAACTCATGGTAATCCTTAGATCTTGATCATATACCATGAAGAGTGGAACTCCATATAGTCTTAAAAATCCTATTATGTATATCTTGGTGATTTTTTAAGAGATAAATATTCCTTAATTTTAATTAAATGCATGATCTTATAATGAAAATTAACTACCACAAAGATTGTGTTATTTCTTTTAGGGGCCCTAGGGAGTCCAATGATGAAGTACATCAAAATGATTTCCCATTTTCATAATGGTATGAAAAATGGTTTTATCATACACATATAATATTATTTTTCAACATTGACATATTTTCTTAACAAGAATTGGGATAAAAATTATACAATAATCCTCTTCATGTTGTCATATTAGAAGTTTTTCTTCAAATTTTTATACATATTTGTTCTTCCAAGATGAATAGATATGTATGATCAATTCACGTCATCCAAATGTTACCTATTCATTACTGGGTTTTATGGGACACATATCTGGGATCCAAACATTATAACTCTATCTTTTGAAAATTTTAACATTTAAATATTCAATACCTTTTTATGTATCACCTCATCATCCTTATGAACCTATTTTTCCCTCTCAATAATAGATGGATGAGAATTTATTTGTGGAAGGTAGGATGAATATACTTTTATTATTCTAATAAAAATCCTCTAAAAGTATAACATTATTGGATACCTTGTAATCCTCATCATGGATAGAGTTGTGAGATCCATTATACATAGAGAATCTGCCAATTTTTTTCTATTTCTATATAGTAATGCACCACACAATTATAATCCTTGATCACCTCTTACCACCTCCATTTGTGAATATTAAGATACTTTTATATGAATATATACTTCAGGCCTTTATGATCTTTATATATATCACATATTTCTTCAAATTAATAATTTACCCAAATATTAAATGTGAAGATCTATAAAAAAATCAAGATCATTTTTTAGGTAGTTTTTTCCATGAATATGTAATTGGAGGGAGGTATATGATATCATTTTGTCAAGATTCATGAGTACAAAAACCAAGCCCTTTTTGGATGCATCACTATAAATCACAAATACTTCCCCAGAGGTGGGTAATGTGAGAACATGTGTAGTCATTAGGCTTCTCTTTAACTAATTAAGGTTTTTATCACATTCATGATTCTATAAAACAGGAAACCCTTCCAATTTATCATTTTTAGTTGCCTTGAAAATCTTGAAAATATTATAAAAAATCAATGATTTAAATTATTTCATCAAAGGAAACTACTTATTTCCATTAGAGATGTTGGTCTTGGATATCCTTCTTTTACCTCTATTTTTTAAGGATATATGGATATCAATTTTTTGTGGAGAAAATTCCCCAATTAAATTACTATCTTCATATAGAAATCACAATTACTGTACTTTTCAAATAATCTTTCCTTTTAAGAAGTCTACAATATAGAATTAAAATATTCTTCACATTCCTCCGTGATATTGTAGTAGATAATAATATTTACAATAAATAATAATATAAAATTTTCATGGTGATCCCTAAAGAGCATATTCATCATTTCCATGAATATTAATAGAGAATTAGAGAGTTTAAATGGAATCACTATGAAATCATAGTTACCATACCTTATACAAAAAGATATCATGGGGATATCTTACTTCTTTAGTATTAATGGATTATATCCAAACCAAAGATACACCTCATAGAATTATTGTGCTCTACGTAGAATATCAAATAACTATCAATCCATGGTATAAGATATTTTTTCTTTAATGTGATCATATTGATATCATAATAATCAATGGAGCAGTGCTTCGACTTGACCTTCTTCATGTCAAAGAGGACCAATGCACCCCATGGAAAAGAAAAAGGGTATATAAACCCTTTATTCTGATTCCCTCATAGTTTATTCTTTGGATCTCAAAGTTCAGAAGTGGAAATTCTCTATAGATTCTTGGATATTTTCAATGATCTAGGTTTAATCTCGATTGAAAATTCAACCTTTTTGTTAAGAAGGAAACCAAAAAATTTAGTGGGAAACACATTAGTGAATTACATCACAATGGGAATGTATTAAAGGATGGTCTTTTCCTTAGCCTAAATTATTTGAGAAAGGTATTTTTTTCATTGGTAATTAACATTCATGATTGAGAGGATAATACCAAAGTATACTCATCATACTCCTTATATATTTATATAACCATATAATGATTTGTTATATGGAGGGTGATTTCATCTCTCATCAATTTAAGTTGGATTTATATAAGGAAATCCAATACATACCCATAATTTATTTAAATTATAGTAAAGGGAGTATCAAAAGGTCCACTAGGAAGTTTAGTCCACAAATATAGATAAGGGATTTTTTACATTCTTAGGATTCATTAATGGAAACATTCATCAACTTTATTAATTTCATAAAATCAATGTTTTGAGGTGGTGTTTAAATATATATTCCAAACATGTGTGATAAGAAATAATTCATAGAACTAGAATTTAAAAGTATGTTCTATATTCTTGAATGTATAAATAGCACACCTATCACCACTTCATTGTTGGGATCCACCTTATCTATTATGGTTACATAAGCCCATACCTTCTCTCTAGGCCTTAGAAATTATTGTGTCTAGTTGTCATAAAAACCCTTCTTTTAGTGAATTGATAGAAAAATTGTCCTTATTCCATGAAGTTGAAACATTATAAAATATATAGATGGTTGACTATAGTATTCCTTTTCTTCCATCACATTGGTGGGTTTCTCGCATTGAAAAGTGATATTTAGGTTCCCTTACTTCCCAAACCTTAAATAATTTACCCTTCCTCTTGAAGAAATTTCCAAGATGATTCTTGGAAAACTTTTGAAAAGTGTTATTTTAGAATTTATTTACACTTATATTTATCCATCATTCCAAAAAAATAAAACTATATTTTCCTCTTCTTCTCCCTATAAGAACATTTAGATTTTTTGATATCTGTTTCTATTTTATGGGAATATCAGATAATTTCTTCATAGTTTTAAATGTCTTTAATTGGAAAGGATTTCATAAACTTAGCTTCATACCAATAACAAACTAGTATACATTACTTTTGGGGGTAAAAAAAAGAAAAAGTAATAATTTTCAAGACTTGTGATGTTTTTCTCATGAACCGCAAAAAATAAATCAACTATTTTCTTATGTATAATGATGTACCACACCATTTTAGTTGAATAGTTTGAGGAAAATATGATTCAAAAAACATTTCCAGAATTCCCTCCACACCATCACATTGATCTCCTCCACGAGCTTCATAATTTCGAACAACATTTACTATTGATCAGATTCACCTTCCATTCGATAGATAATTAACAAAACCTCATCTTTATCAAATAATTAAAGGATGAAGACGATATTATTAATGAATTTGGTATATTATTCCCCGATTAAGGGTTCTAAATATCCAAAAATCCTTATAGGCATTTTTCACGTAAAGGTATTAATGGAAACTTTATGTTAAGAGAATTCCCGAATTACTCATGGTTTAGATTTCTATCGAAAACACAATTCAACTAAGAAATCATTTTAATGAGTTTCATGAATCCTAATCCTATTGGTTTGTACATCTCATTTAGCAAATCATCACATTTTCCCCCACATTGGTTGTTGACTCAGTTAATCCTATTTTGACAATTTTCTCAAATAAAGGGAAAATTAGGGTTGATTATTTTTAAATTATTAAACACAAAAATAGTGAACCATGAAAATTAAAAAGATAATAATAAATGAAATATATTCCTTAAATTATGAATTTATTGGTTTCTATGTAAGTTATCCATGATAAATTTTTCAATAAAAAATATTATAGGAATTTTTTTTTCTTCATAATGGGTTTTAAAGAGAATGTGAAATTACCAAATCATATACCCTGAGAGTGGAAAACCAGGTGTGCATTAAGAACTATTTTAATACATCAAGTAATGATAATTATTGGATTAATGTTACCTTTTTTGGGGGTTATTACACTTAGGTGAAATTGTTTTAGAGCCACATCCACATGTAGTATCTAGACATGGATGTATTTTCTTCAAAAACACATAATTTTAACTTACCAAAATTTAGGGATATTTTTTTCTATCTAGTCTTATCCATAAGGATTTCACTGTATTTTTATTATCTTAATTCCATAAAATAACTATAATTTACTTTGATACCAACTATGAAAAACAATATATTTAACACACTTTATTCCATGATTTATTACATAACTGTACACAAAAAAACACCAAAAGATCATGGGGCCTAGTTTATTTGGGAAATTAGGTAAATAAAATAATAACTTGAAAAAATATATAGTGAAATTATTTAGTACTCCTTTAACATGCTCTTAAAATACCCGTAATCTTCTAATATTGTACAGGAGATCCTAGGGACGTTCATAGGAAATTGTTGAGCTATAAAGCCCAGTAAGGGAATAATCAAAGAATAACATGATAAAAGAAATAAATTTTCGGAAAGAAGAAAATAATGGTGACATAATTTGGATAAAAATAAAAAACATGACTATTAAATCAAGATATATAATAATAACATGAAGAAAACATAAAAATGTGGTAACTATATAAAACATAAAATCATAAACAAAATTCAAGGACATCTTCCAAGACAACATAATATATTGTTCTTTGTAAAATCTCCCATGTACCATACATGTCATATCATGAGATAAAAACAATACTCAATTCATTGGAGGGATATATAATTTTGGTCCCCCCCATCACTTTCATATCATGTTTATGAATAAGTATTCTACTTAGATCATAAAACATAAGGATGTATTTACACATTTTAAACCACAATTTTAAGGATTATGGGTTATATAAATGTAAATCCCAAGTCAATTAAGGAAAATCACAACTAGGTGAATACCCTTTAGTGAAAATTGGGATGGGTATTCAATACACAAATGTTTGGCATGGAAAATCACAAGATAATTTTGCGGGCATAAAATGTGTATATAAAGGTTTATAGAAGGGGTGGATGATAGAGAAAAAGTTATCTCATTACTTGGTAATCACAAGGACACTAATAAGTATGTTTAAAACCATATCCCAACATGAAGAACTAGATATCAAAAGGTATGAAGTAAAACTAGTACTTGAATAAAGAGAAGAAGGGGAGGATCCCTTACCTAGATAACATGTTTCTCAAAGCTTGTAAGAAGATTCTTGAGAGAATAGGGGAACTATGGATGTGATCAAAAGAGGTATGTGTAGAGTACATTTTTTGTCTAATGGTTTTGAGTGAATTAGAATGAGAGGTTGGGTGGGATTATATTTAAATCGAGATGGGAATTCGTTATTAGTTTTTAAATATAGGTTTTGGAATCTACATGATAAATCAATAAAAAAATCATCCCATAGTTTTTTACCTTTGTTTATTCTAAAGAAGAGTTAATTTCATTATTTTATATAACCAGGAACCAAAGTCATTAAAATAATACCCTTGACGATGTGGAAGTGAGTCATGTTTATAAAGAATTGATTTTAAAACCTTAATATATAATATAGTTATTAGAGGATTAATTAAGGGTTTGAAAATTTAATCAAATAACATAAAAATAACATTATTTGAAAGTGGAAACATAATTTTGGTCATGGATACTATTTGTAGTAATAATTACATCACTTTTGGACTATTATGATTTCATAATTTATAATAAATATTGATACCATATTTGATTTTCATAATAAAATTTACTGTCTCCAAAAATTATAAAAAATAATCCATTGGATAATTTTGACATACTAATTTCAAAAATAATATAAATATCATACAAATAATTATGAAAATTTTATAATTTTCCATTTAAATCAAAACCCTTGTTGAATAAAAAATACTAGTTTTTTTGGGAATAATAGTTTTCTGATGATTATAAAAATAATTTTGGACTTATTAATATTATTTTATCATTTATATTAAATAAATATTATTTAATAATTAAATGTTAATAAAATATAATTTATTTAAAATATTATTGAACTCATTTTAATATAGTGCCTTGATTGAAACTATATATTTCAAAAAAAATAATATTTGTGTTTCATCACATCAAATTATAATTTTTATCAATATAATTATTTAATAATTATAATGTAATAAAAGATAAATATTTTCATTATTTTATTAAAAGTAATAATACAAAAATTTATATTGTTAGGGTCTAGATAAATATCCATTTATTACACCATTAAATTCCCTAACGGTAAGTTGTACAGTGGTGATATTTTTATGGGGTGGTTTGGAGAACGTGGTTTGAATCATTATATTGTAATCTTGAACTTTTCTCATAAATGGTTTTGATGGTGATATAGTTATTGAATCTTTTCATGGGATTTGTTAAGGGAAAAACCCTGTAATGTTATCTCCCTTGAAATATTTGATAGATGCGATTCATAGGGTATGATACTACTGGTCAATTCCATTTATTTTGTCTCCTATTTCAATTTAAATTTATCATAACCGTTTATATATACTAGTCATATGATCGCTATTCCATAACTATATTATCAATGGTCAGGATGCTTATCTTTTTTTGAAATTTGATAAGATATAAATTTTAATGGTCCAAAACAACTAATGTAGTACATGTTTTTTTATATTTACATTACCTAATAAAGACATTATTTATTTCAAATGAAATTTCATTTATAAAATATTGGGTGATTACATGGACCTTTTCTGAGGATAATATTTCTAGAGATGATGAAGTTTCATCACTCTGGAGATGAATATTTTTAAATCCCCATCCAACTAGCTTCCATAGTGGGTTCCGATACCAAAATTAATATAAGAGGGATCAAATGAATATAATAATCCTATAAAAAATTAACATACATTAAATTAACAAGTGAGATTGGATTATATCCCAACATATCCAATCACGCATTGATTGGATTTCGGATGGCCATGTTACAACCCTCGAAAAATTAAATATGGATCAAAATTTAGGTTATAATTTTAATAACACACATATGTAATTATATATGTCTCCCTCTCTGTGAATATATATTACCATATTTCAGAAATCCATTTTTTTTGTCTAGAATTTCAGTGGCTGAAAATATTCTAGCCTATGTTTATTCATTGGTGATAATCTATTATCCAAAAACCTATATTTATGTTTTAAAAAATTAAACTATAAAATACAATATAAGGACCAATGGAACATGATTTTTATTTTTTAATTAAAACAAAATATTGAAATTAAGGGGGTGGCTGGCATGTCAAATTGTATAATGAAAGAAGGTTAAAGGGGTTTGGGGGGAGTGGAAGCTGCTTCTCGATGTCAATAGATAAATACAAACAAAAATAGGGGGATTTGGGTATTGAATAATAATAATAATAATAATAATTATAAAACATTAAATTTTTTAAAATACGGGTCTTTCCAAGAAGCTCGAGACCACCCTCTTGGCCACTAATTGGTTAGACGTGGGATCACCTTCACCCCACACTATCGAGTTAATTAGCCATGTCCCCACTACTCAAGTGCACCACTGCAGCCTCCGATGCATCCAACTCCATCTAGATTGATTTTCTTGACTATCTCCTTGAATTCCACCATCACCTCAGCCAACAGTGTGGATGAAACCACCGATTTGGATATCCCAACTTGCACCACTTTAGGCTACATGCCACTATCAACATTAGCCTCATCCACGCCATTCAAAACCGCTGACTCCTACCAATCCCATAGGCCTCTTAACCACCATCACTTCCATACCCAATGACCCTTGAATAACCTCCTGTGACTGGTGACCCTCCTTACCATGGTTTCTCTTGCCTAGAACTAGCCACCCATTGGTTGGTCAAGTCCTATCCAATCTAGTATGGTTCGAGATGGGTCCTTCCCAAACTAAGTCACCCTGTTTCGATCTTCCTGACCCAAAACAGCCTTATAAGGGTCTTCCTTGCCCAAAAACACCCTACATAGGGTCGCCTGGACCCGCAACGGGCCCAGTCGAGGTTCTGGGGAATGGTTAAAATTTTAAATCTTCAAGAATTTTTTTTGAATATAAAATAAAAATAATAACAAATTAATTATTTGGGAAATAAATATAATTCTCAAATTAAATTAGTCTAATTATGGGACTGAATAAAAAAATACTTAAATTTAAATAATTACTTGAATTTATTTAATTTCCCACAGAACTCAATTTATTAAATTTTAATATTTATCATTCATTTAATTCACCAATAGACTATTCATGAGAATTAAAAGACCTTTGATTTTATGATTTTATTTTATTTAATTAATTATAAAAATTTGTGTGAGGATTTTAATAATTAATTAATTTTTTAGTTGTCAATACATCATCTTTTTCATTTTAATATTTATAAGGGAATGTTTATCCATTAATTTTAATATGTTTGTATTTGTCACTTCCCAAGTCCCCCCCACCTACATGTGAGTATATTTTTACTATTGATGAAGGTTACATAAGACATGGACAATACCAAAAAGAGGTTATATCCCAGATGATATGTGGAAACATTGGACTAGGGGTGATCTATGATGTTAGTCAAGAGAGATTCAAGTATTTTACCAATAGTTAAAATTTTATTAATTAAGTTAAAATGGATCAAAAAAATAAAAAATACTCAATATCAGTTAGGTAATTTATTTTATTTATGATTTTTTTATTTTGTGAGTGTGAATTCCTGCAGGAATTCACAAAATAATAAAAAAGAAATGCATAATGAAATGTTAAATGTTTTCTATTAAATCATGTTCAATTATGAGAATGAAAACATAGTATAAACATATTTAATAGAAATATATTACCTTCTTTAAGAAATAAAAAACTCTTAAAAATAATTTTATGTTGTGAACACCTTCTGTTGTTTACATTTGAATAAAACTGGATGTATGTGGTGCTATTTATCTCAAGTTCGGGGTTCCCCTATTAATTGGGAGTTATTATCTAAATTATGGGTTTAATTAACTAAATATATTAGAAAAGATGTATCCATAGTTATCTTGGTACCACTTTAGAGGAAAAAAGTTGAGGGAACCAAGGTTATGAATCCAAGAAGTTGATACATCACTAAATATTTATGGGGGCCATGATTCATTATGGTTGGCTAGTCTACTAGCATTATTTAAACATTCTGAGTAGTGGTGTAGCCATATCTTGAACATTGATGAGTGGTTTTAAGGATACATTCCACTAGAATAATTAAGCAATTGGGTATTATGAATCAATCAGCAAGGGATAATATATAACTATAAAATTGTGGTAGACATTTAATGATTTATTTAATTAATAAATTATTTAAAAAATGAAATAAATATTATATACTAACAACTAATGTTCATTTATTTTAGATAAATTGGAAATAAACACCACCAAAACATTATTACAGTGATCGATTGTGGATAAATAAAATATCATAACCTTCCATAATTTATAGTAGTGGTATAGGTTTTTACGCATAGTAACACAATAATATAGAAATGTGTATGTTAGGTATTCATCACTTACAGCTGATCCCCCTCAGGGAGAAAGTGAGGTAGGTAAAGTAATATATAAGAATCATGTAGAAGGTGCACTAGATGTATTATGTATCTTGTTTTCATTGATTTTTAGTCAATTGCAAGAAATGAATGAGGATGATGGTGCCTATAAGATGTTAACTCCTCTATAGAAGTTATACCAGGAGATATAGAGTAACTGATTGTATGAGAAATAAAGATCACTATATAGGTATAATATATAAGAATGGAATCAAGTAGGTCCTCAAGTACTCAATATGATCAGGTATATTAAGTGACTTGAGTTACCAGGGTTCAAGATGAACCAAGAACAAGAAATTGATCTCATTATTTCCTCTTTACCACTAATATTTTAGGCTTTTATTCTTAATGATAATATGAATAACATGGAAAATTAACTCTCAAACTGATTTTATTGAGATCATTATATTCATAAGGATATGAATAACACCAATTCTTCAGTCCTTAAAGTGAAAAAATTGAAGATGGGAAAGGGAACTAGGGTTAAAGAGAAACCTTAACTAAATAAACCTATAAACAATCCTTCATAAAATCCATAGATATAGAGGGAGGGAAATGAGTAGGTGGATGCCTAATTTTACTTTGGAATGAAATACCTTTGTAAGAAGAATTTAAAATCTAGGAAAAAGGAGTGTGAAGGTTTTACTTCAGGTACTTTTGTTATTGAATGTAATATGTCATTATATAAAATTTGGGAATTGAATTCAATAAGTTTCTGAAACATTTGTATTTTCATATAGAAACCAAGTGGATTATATAATATTGTGAATGGTGAGGTGGATCTCTGAGCTATAAATGGTGAAAGAATAATAGCCTTGGTAGTTTTCGATTATCATCTAACTTTACCCAATTGTTTGGTTCTTGTATTAAATTTTTTTTATTCTCTTCAGTTACTAGAAACAAAATCTCAGCATTGTGTTTGGACACAATGGGATTTTTTTATGTTTATAAATAATTTTTGTCTATTTTAGGTTTATAACATATGTTGTGGTATGGTGCATCTTAAAAGTGTATTGTGTATAATTGAACTCAAAAATATTATAATTGAAATCAAAGAAAAAATGAGATAAAATGACTCATATAACTACTACCTATTTCACATCAGGATTGGTCAAATAAATGAGAAGTGTTTTTAGAAATTACATTGTATAAGTTGTTTCAACTCAAATATGTTAAAACATATCGATGTATGTCATGATTTTTTATAATGGAAAATGACCAAATCACCATTTTTTGGGAAAAAATACGAACCGATGAATTACAAGAATTAATTAATAATAACAAATGTTGTCAATTTTTAGTATAAGAAAGGGATGGTTTTTGAAAGTAGTTAATTTTACCAATGACTATAGTTTCTAGGGTCTTATCTAGTTGATGTGGTTTAATTCATATTCCTTTCATATGTTTAAGGAATATCAAAATGAAGTAGAAAAGAATATTGGGAAGAAGATTAAATCACTCTACTTAGAATAAGTTAGAGAGTATCTTAACTAATCCTTAATTAGCCACTTAATGTAGTTTTAGATAATATACTAACACAATTTTATTTATACACCTCAGTGGAATAATGTTAATGAAAGAAGGAATCAGACCTATATTGATATGGTCAAATCAGTTATGAGTTAAGAAACTATTCCATTATCCTTTTTGGGACATTAGTTATAGGCAACAACATAGTCCATTAACCGAGTACCAAAAAAGCATAAAATTGGATTCTTTATGAGTTGTGGTATGGAAATAAATATAATCTTCCTCATTTATGTTTGTGGGGTTGCAAGGATATTTTAAAGCCTATACCTAGTGAAAAATTAGTCTACCAAAGCATGAAGTGAATCTTTATAGGTTATCCTAATGAAACCAAAGGATATTTCTATCACAACACTTCTGATAGAAGAGTAATTACTACAATTCATGCCATATTTATTGAAAGGGAAAACATTTCTAATGAATATAGTGAGTGAATGATTGAAATTAATGTAGTTGATTCTTTATATGCACATGATTTAGTAAAGGAATAATCTCCATACGAGAATGTGGGATATGAAGGTGTTCCATAGACATAGGTACTACATAGGTCAAATCGAGAGTTAGAGAACTTGAGAATTATGGTTTTCTTATCACTGAGTCAGGAAACACATTACTAATAGATAGTAAAACACTTGTAACCTATATGGAAGTAGCATATGGTATGTATATTGAGATATAAAAAGATTCCATGCATTCTGAAATAGATTCCTTATATCAAAATCAAGAATGGATTTTGGTATACCCTTCGGCCAAAGTAACTCCATTTGTGTGAAAATGGTTATTCAATAAAATTTTGTACATGGATGGTAAAGAAAATATTTTAAGTAAATGGTTTCATCCAATTTCAAGGAATAAAATATGATAGGACCTTCTCACCAATTGAGATGTTGAAATCCATCATAATATTAATTTTAGTAGCATCCTTGCATGAATAAAATATCTATACACTGGATTTCAAGACTACTTTTCTCAACAGTTACTTGATTAAAGATGTCTATATGACTCAAACAAAAGATTTTATTAAGATAAAGAGTTCTAATAAAGTATGAAAGAGTCATAGATCAATTTATGGGTTGAATATGGAATTATGATCATGGAACGTTTGTTTTGATGATTTCATAAGAGAATTTGGGTTTTTCAAGAATGAAATAAATACATATTTATATAAGAAGGTTACGGGTAGTTCCATAATTTTTTTATTATATGTTGAAGTCATATTAATTTTGGGAAATGAAGTAAATGTATCATAATTAGTTTATACTTGGTTAATTTAATGATTCCTTATGAAATAATTAGGTGAATATATATACATCATAGGGATCAAGATCTTTCAAGTTTGATCTCAGAGGATACATGGGAAAATTTAAAGCACATATATTGACAATGTACTCAAAATGTAAAACATAGAACAATCCGAGAGAGGGTTGTTTCCAATGTCTCATTGTATCAATATCTCTAAGAAAAATGTTTCCAAAAAATATGAGGTGATTGAAAATGTTGGTAGAATCCCTTATTCCTTAGTGGTGGGATCTATCATGTATGACATGCGATATACTAGGTTTGATGTTGTGTTTTCTTTAAGCATAGTGGGAAGATATCATGATAATCTTGGAGTGCTATATTTTGATGATATAAACACTATATATGTACTTGAGGAATAAAAATGATATGTTATTGGTGTATAGAAGAGATAAGGAACTAGTAGTGATAAGATACACTAATGGTTGTTTCCATACAGATCATGATGATCTGAAATCACATTCAGGATATTTCTTTTTTCTGAATAGTGGTGTTGTGAGTTGGAGAAGCTAAAAGAATCATATGGTTGGTAAATCTACATTAGAATATGATTATTTAATGGCTTCTAATGTATCTAAGAAGGCAGTATGGATACACATAATTTTCTCAAACATTGGTGTTATGACTATAAGTGCATACCCAATTATAGTTTAATATGATAATACTACAGCTGTGGTGCTTTACAAGGAGCCCAAGTCACACCATAAGAAATCGAATATACTTCAGAAGTTTCATCCCAGGAAGTATTTCACTAAAAGAGGTGATGTCATAATTAGTAGATTATTCAAAAAGGATAATGTGGAAGACCCCCTTACTAAATCTATATCCCAGTAGAAGCATGATTCTCCTGTGAGAGCTAGTGGGTAGAGAATTGTTAGAAATTGGCTCTAGTGAATGTGGTATTATTTTATGTGGGTTCCCTAGAACAAACTTATGTATGCACTTTTATTACCATTACATGTATAAAATTTTATAAGTAAATGTGTTTATCTTAGTATAATAGTTTTTATAGTTCTGAATCCACTATATTTATGGGAATGTCCTTATATTACATATTTTATCAAAGGTTATAGGAGTTTCTAGGGTTTAATGAGATCCTAGAGATGCAATGATAGTAATATTAATGTAAATTCATATAGGTCATATGCCTTATACTAAGAGGTAATAGATGATGTGGGATGATCAATTATGAGAGATCGTAATCATTGCGACTTATTCTCATGAAGTTTTGACTTAATGATTTCATGTAGATGAGATCATGAGAACCGACCCACCAACAGGTACACCCCAAGTTTTAGGTGTCACTGGTGTTACTATCTATAAACATGTGTATTGGTCACCTATCTTGAGATCATTATCAATATGTTCCATTTTATTTCCTACATTGACACAAGGTAAAACCTTGACAATGAAGTTGTGGTGTGGTATCTTATTTTGGGTGTGTCCTTGGTGCTATGACATTGATTGAAAATCAAGATAGAATTTAATTCTATTGAGTTAAGTAAGGGATATATTATTCCCCATTTATTAGGATTGTAATACATTTAATAAATATATATCCATAGTAAAAGAAATTAATTATGTCTAGTGATATCAACAAAAAATAAATTAATAATGGATGATGACATAAGTTATGCATCCATAATTATGATATATCACCAGAGAAATATATTTTATTATGTGGATTGTGTTTATAGAAATGTTTTAGTTTCTTTGTCCATTCCCTATTTCCTTTGGGCCTTGTTGGTTTTCTAGACTCTCCTCTAAGTCTGTAAATTGTTTTCACTATTATAAAGATAAGGAACTATAAGGTCACACACAATAGCATATTCAAGAGTCTACCCTATTCTAATTAATAAGATAACAATACATTGTAGGACCCAACCTAGGGTTTGATATTAAACAATCACCAAAAAATAAATAATTTCGTTTTTATTTGAGTATAGAATTATGTAATTCAATTTATTTATTAAAAGTATTCACAAGGTTTTATGTTAATGTATAGAAAAATATTATGCGAAAAAATATTATTTTAATATTCAATGTTTGTTTAATTATATTAGAATTAGAGTCATGTTAATGACTCTATTTTGTCACTTAATAAATTCATTATATATTATTAGTAGGTGATAAAATATAAATGATGTTTATAACATAGTTAATTCTTCATATTGTGTCATTTATTTCTTATTTAGTTTCCGTTACTTATACGGGGGACATGGAAACTTTTTTGGGTATTTAATTTCCACTATATACGTAAGAGGGATCTCTTTTCAATGATAATATTCATACCCACGAATTTTTGACATCCTCTATCCTCCATTAAATATACTAGAGTGAGAATGACCCATTCAAGTAGTTTGACCTTCAATCACCATTTCTAATTGAAGGAATGTGATTTTTGTGATCATCATGAATCTAAAAGATTCATACTAAATGAAGGAATGAGACTGTGGTGATCATCATGAATATGAAGGATTCATCATAACTCTATGCTAGGACCTATAATTCAATTATAAACATTCTCATAGACTCTTGAACCATGTGTGTATGTTCAAAAAGGGTTCAACATTGGATCCTTTGTGCAAAAAATTGCAGGTGATGAGCTGCAATTGAATGTGATACAAATTATAATGAGTAAAAATGGTTTTTTTGTTCTTAATAAATTCCCATGAAATGATTGAAACTTTACTAGTGATCATATCACCAGATAGAGAAATTTTTGTTTCTCTAGTGATGAAAATTCCTAAATCACAATCCCACTGAATTCTACTACATTCCCCTATACCAAAACATAGTTTTTCACCATGTGGGGAATATATTATTTTTATTAATATGAAATATGGGCTAATGCGTCTTTACATTTATTATTAACAACTTAACAAGATCAATATAAAAAAAATAACCTAAACCCTACATATGACTTGTTTGATCAACTATGCCGAGCTTAATAGTTTTCAATGATTGACCTCAATTTTTGATATAATCTATTGAGTGTAAATAAGGATGATATATCTATGAAATAATTTCATATGAGGTATGATAATCTTATATTTATAGTGATTCCATTTGGACATTACAATTACCTCATTATATTCATGGATCTAATGAATAAAATATTTTGATAAATTCATGATTATTTTTTAGTACAATTTATAGATAATATTATTATATATTGAAAGATTAGGGAAGAGCATGAATATCATTTTAGAATTGTGTTGATGACCCAAAATAAAGGGATTCTATATGCAAAATTTATCAAGTGTGAATTATTTCAACAAAATGTCACATTCTAGGGTCATAAAATCTCATGTGAGGGTATATTGAGGAATACTTAAATGATGGAATATATTTAACAATATTCCAGAACCACAATGGTAACTAATATCTATAGTGTTCTTGGGTTGGAAAGATAATAACAACCCTTTTGGAGATATTTTTCGTGGATATATAATCCAATAATAGAGTTTACTTTAATGGGATCCATGTTCCATTAGATATATGAATGGTATTAAAATTTCAAGGAGATAAAAAGAAGGTTGGTCAGTGAACCTATACTTATGATAACATATAGAGAAGAAGGGTTTGTAATATTTTGTTATGAATTGATGAAGGTATTAGTATTCTTCCTAATGAAAAATGATATTGTGATATATTAACCCTAATGCTAATTGAAAAACCATTAGAGAAGTTACTCAAATGATAATTTCGAGTTGGGATCAGTAATTTTTTTTCTATGGAAATATGGAGGCATTACCATTATGGTTAATGGCGTGATATATATTCTTACCATAAAATCATGAATTATATATTCATGCTAAAAGAGATTAATATTCACAAAATGATATGATAATAGTTAATAAGGACTACGAATTCTCAATACACTACCACCCGAGGAATGTAAATAAGGTGGATGCTTCTCTTAGATGGAAAGAACATGACATTTATTCCTTGATAAGGATTGGACAAGATCCAATATTTATGAATTTATAGAATATGGATCTTTAAATCATGATTAAAGGGTAATAATCATATATTTCTCAGATGAATGTTCAAACATAAATCCTTATGAGTATTGAAGAGGTATAATAGGAGGATATGGAACTACCTAATAAGGTGAGAAGTGTTATTAAGTTAAACCATGATTTTGATGGAATGATAAGGTTAAGGAAAAAAGTATGTTTCTTGTAAATATTGTAATTTATGAAGTAACTATTGGATATATATCATAGTTCATCATTCTAAATTCATCTAGAAATAATGATGATTTATAGATATTTTAAAGAGTATTTCTAGAGGGATAACATGAATGGTGATATTACAATGTATGTATCTCAATTACTTGTATATTAGTAAGTTAACTTTAAGAGAAAATTTTTCAAAGGGGATGTTATATCCATTACCCATATCATAATGGAAATGGAAAAACATTACCATGTATTTCATTTTTAGACTCTCCAAATATATAAAGGGAATAATGCTATTTGGGTTGTATTCGATCACCTTACAAATTCATTAAACTTCATTTACATTAGAGAATAATTCCATCTTGATAAAATTTCAATGATATACTTTAATTAAGTGGTTAGATTTCATATATTACCACTCTAAATTGTATCTAATTAGGATTTGAGGTTTACCTCAATTTTTTAGAGATGACTTTTTCCGAATCTGGATAAAGAGTTTAGGTTCAGTACATCATCTAATAAATAAAAATATTATTATAATGAGAGTAAAATTAAATCCATAAAGTATATGTTGAGTTCATGTTATATGAATTTTAAAACTGGTTGGGACCAACACCTTTGTGTTGTCAAATATTCTTACAAAATAGCTTTTTCTTGAGAATTAGTAAGATTAAATTTTTATTAAAATTAAAGGAGATTAAAAAAACGTGAACCCACAATGCTGTCAGAAGTGATGTAAACCAAGGAAATACCCTTGGATGACAAACTTACATTCAGGAGGAGGAGAAACCAAGCTATCAAAAATGACCAACTCTTCTTCTGAGCTTCCCAAATGAGCAATATAATCCACAAAAAAATTTACCTCCCTCTAATTATGGTGAGAAAGCTATCCAAAATTCATCTCCATAATACATATATGGATGAGATAGGTTATATTTATTGAAACTGAATTCATCCCATGGATAGAACACACCAAAACATTAGACTCAGATCCCACCTTAGCCACCTGGAAACCACGTTTCCTGCATATCAAGAAACTAGAAAGCAGATCCCACACCTCCGTACCTAAAGAATCACCAAGACCGTAGTAAGAATTGAACTCCACCAAGAATGAACCTCATGAGTCCCTAAGAAACCCAACACCTCTCATAACCCAATATCAATTGACCAATCGAAATTGAGTTTTAAACCCCGCATAAGAGGCATCCACTTGATCTATTTACCCTCAACAATGGTAGGTGCATGGGAAATGTTGAAAACATTGCATATATTCAACAAACATTAACCCCCTTGAGGAGAGATCCAAAACAAAGACTAGGGACCTAAAAATCATCTGTAGAAACAAGATAGATTGACTAAGACCCAACCAATCTTGGTTCTGCAACTCCCATAAAGTCCAGCACACTAAAGAAAAAATCAAAGTGTGAAATTTTCCTTCCACTGACCCATGCTCAACACTGTGAAACCATGATGAAAACAAGACATTCATGGTATGACCACTATCAATT
Organism: Viscum album; assembly: GCA_963277665.1. Taxonomy (NCBI): domain Eukaryota; kingdom Viridiplantae; phylum Streptophyta; class Magnoliopsida; order Santalales; family Viscaceae; genus Viscum; species Viscum album. The sequence continues at coordinate 534,871,803 of OY728146.1, forward strand.
CATTAGTGAGGGTTGAAAAAATACCATAGATCAGCAACCCATCTACCTTGGATGAAATGGTGAATAGTGGATTCACCCCACTGGTACTCAAAACCAATGCGTCGTGATTCCAGGTGAACACCCTTCCTTTGGATGTTCTCATACATCAAGAGTGCCTTGATCATGATATTCCAAATATGTAAATTAATTTTAGTGGGGATATCCTTGCACCAAAATTTCAAAGTGCACACATCACGAGAATATTCTTCATGGAGAAACCTCTTATAATCACAAGCGATAAAGAAACCTGGGGATGTTCCCAAAAAGTAGTAGTGGTCTAGTTATTCATTCTTGATAATATCCTAAAAAACGTGAACTTGGTCATAGCTGAGAAATCATTGAATGTATTTGGTTTACAAGATCTCCTCTTTAAAATAAATGCTCAGATGACGAGAAATGGGGAAGTCCAACACCTCACCTTCCCAGTTTCTCTTCCCTAAGCTAATTCCCCCTTTCCCAATAATCCACCGAACGGAGCCTATGAGCACCTTAAGGGGGGAAAACATACCCCAAGATTGATAAAAAGGCCAAGAACCATTTATAATAGTCATCCCCCAATAATATCATAACATAACCTAAAAAATGAGGCCCACAAAGAGTCTCCGAAAATGACATCCCAAGCTAGATAGCCTTGCATACCCTACATGGTATTAGAAAGATCACAATGATCCACTCCCCCTTCATCTATAGGCCTTTCCATATGACACCAGGAAGCCCAAAGGTAGTGCCCCACTTGGTTGGAGTCCTAAAAAAATGAGGTAAGAATCTTCTCCATCCGTCCAATAACTCCATTTGGAGGCTTTATTAGAGAAAACATAGTCATCAGAATAGAACTATGTATAATGATTACCAATTACACTCTCCCTCAAAAAGACAAGAACTTTTTTTTCTAATTGGTGACCCTCTATAGTAGTTAGTTCATAATATCCTCAAATAATTATTCTTGATGTTTCCATAAGAGATCAAAATACCTAGATAAACCAAAGGCATCCTTTTTTGTTGGCATCCGAGGATGTCCTGATTGTCCCTGTACCATCGTTGGTAATACTTATTGGAGATGAAAATGTGGCTTTTCCTAGTGTTAATACCTTGGCCACTCAAATTACTTTAAGTAGAAATAATATCCATGAGATTCAAAAGGGATCTATGCCCTCCATTTTTCAAAATTAAATTGTCATCTGGAAACATTAAATGAGAGATACCTTCCATGCCACCTCTACAGTAATAAGATGACAATTATGCAGATTCCACTCCTTTATGTAGGTTTGGGGATAAATAATATTGTGCCATTATGAAGAGTCTTAGATATAATGGATCCCCCTAATGAACCCCTTGAACTGATTTGATGAATCCAAAGCTCCTTCCTATAATAGATAAAGAATGACAAGGGGAAGAAGAGTATATAAAGCAGATATCACATAACCATTCATAGAAACCATATTTCCTTATCACTCAAAAAATGAAGCACCACTACATTTTATCAAAATACTTGTCCATATCCACATGGAAGATCACATTCAAACCCACTAACATCTTTTTTATATCAATCACCAACTCAATAAAAACCCCAACCACCCCTTGAATGCTCCATCCGTTGATAAAACCATGTTGTTATCTTGAAACCAACATATGTACAACCCCACCTAGTCTAGCTAAAATAATAGATGAAAGAATATTATAAGATACATTGCATAGGTAAATAGGATGAAAATGGATGATACTTGTTCTGTCCTTTGTTTTTCTGAACAAGACCAATTATGGACACACAAATACTCTTTCTCAAGGGGCCACCATGGAAGTAGTCTTGGATATATCCCACAATCTGAGGTGCAAACACCACCCAGAATGCTACAAAAAATGCCCCAAGATGCTATCTGGACTCGGTGCACTATCATGTGGAATCCTAATGACAATGTTATTAATCTCATCATCCACTTAAATTGCTACCATGGAGGCATTAACAGAATCATCTACCAGCTGAGGAATACACCCCAAAAAATCATCACCGTTAGCTGAATCGCCATGCACATACCTATATCCACATACAACCTCCCAACCAAGATTTCTTCGAAATGATACAGATCCATTTGACCCACCACCCCCACATCCGACATGTAGACACCATTCCCTATATTAATATTGATCTTAGTGATTTTATTTTCCTTCAAAAATGATTGAAAAAAGGCATTGTTGTAGTCCCCCTCCCTTAGCCACTAGATTCCAGACTTTTCCATGTAAATCCATTTATGTTCCAATAGTTTATCCATAAGATCCAAAAGTTTCTCACATAGGAGGACGAAAGAATTTTAATTCCATTCCCCTTGAAGACCCTCCTCTAATCTATCAATGTATGCCTAGATGTGGTCCACCCAACAAGAATCACGAGGTCTACTTGAAAAAAAGATCAAAACATCCTCCATGAGTCATTTAAGATGATTATCCAGCCCATTCTAGGACCATCATACTCTTCCACAGTTATATGAGTCAACAATAATGGGCATTAAAGTTTCATATTGAAACTAGTTGTTATAATACTAGAACACATGAGCCCACGAGATATCCCATCTGAGTTTCGTAACTAACATAGCATGATCTGACAACGAGTGAGGTATATGAGTAACTGAGGTTAGAGGGAAAAAATTCAAGCCCCCATATGTTTGTAAGGAACCTATCAAGATGACTCTAAATGTGACCAGAACCTGTCTGATTGTTTCAGCATGTGTAATTTGAGCCTAATAACCCCATATACATCAGAAATGTAGAAGAAAAACGGTCTTGTAAGTCCCTAATGATTTTGTTTTACAAGTAAAAATCAGATTTATTTTATGAGGTGTCCATAATTGAGTTACAATACCCCCCACATGTCATGTGTGGTTTCCAGATTGAACAAATTCCAGATGAAGCTAGGGTTACCAACTCTCAAATGGATCATTTCCCATATAGAAATATCATAAGTTCTCTATCCCCATAAAGAGATCATGGTGTCCATGAACTGAGATTTTATAGTCACTACTTCCACTGAGAAAAATTTGTTCCATAAAATCCTAGTCTGCATGTTATGGGGGAAACAATGGATAACCTATGAGAAACCAATTTTCTTGGAAAAAAATGGAAGCTTGTAGGTATCCAGTTTAGGTACCAATAGATCCATAGTAAGTGCTTGATGTTTCCTAGATTTAGAATCCATGATGGCTCGCTTGGCATGTTCATTGAAACCTAGAGCATTTTAGATGAGCAGAGATGGCATCAAGGAAGGCACCTCTGACCCTTGTGAATAGAAGAATTTGGAAGAAAGAGAGAGGGATCCATAATTTATTCCTTTTCCATAGCACGAGTGAGAGGCTTTGATGAACCATCAACCATGGAATATCTATTTGGAGTAAGAAAATTCTTCTTCAAAAAACTATCTGGGTCTTCCATCAATTGTAACCTACGAACCCGAGACTTATGCGATGGAATCACCTCAAGATTATCACAAAAGAGAAATGAATAGGATTTGTGGTGGAGACCTCTGGCTAGCCTATATCTCTTTCACCACCCCCTAAGGTAACACCTACATTAGTGAAATATTGACTACCGATGTTAGATTTCTGATGATGGACACTTTCAAGAACTCGAGAGAAAGATGAGTCGAGTTGAAAAATGAGGAAGGGGATGGTTTCAAATCCTTGGAAGGTTGAAGGAAAGAGAAAGAAAGCAGGTACAAGTTTCCCAAGGCACAAAAGAGTCTTAAAAAAGGATCAATGATGACAAGGGAAGAGGGGGTCACATTATTTCGAGGTAAAAGTATAAACTGGTCCGATGTTGAGTATGCACCTGAGAAATAGACACCTATATCATGAGGCTCAGATGAGATAATAGACACCTCAAGAAAGTGGGGAAAACTTGAGAAATTTGAATGTGAAACTAATCCTGCAATGATAAAGGTGACTAGTCCATCATTAGAAAAGCACGGTGGACCCCTAGATAGACCACCCTGAGAGATTGAAGCCTAATAGATATATACTGACTGGTTCCTCAAGATGAACGGAGCCTAATGACCATTTAAGCCACAAAAGGATAAAAACATCGACAGATATTGATAATAAAATACACTAACACAAACTAAAACCATCATCTAAAATTTATAGCAAGAAAAAGGGACATTCCACCGAGAGGTCTATCTCCACACAAATACACAGATTAGCTGAATCTTAAATGAAAATGGTAAAATTATGTGAGTTGAGGATGGAACCAAGTGAGTCACCCACCACCCTCAGAATCCCCGAGTTGTGAAAGGGAAGAGGAATTATAGGGAGACTTAACCTGATACCCTTTGTGTAACATCCCAAGTAAGTAATGAATAATATATATTCTTATCTATGTCTATTTATGAATTAGATAGTGTTTTAGAGTCTTAAAATGAGAGTAAATCCAATCTTCAGCATAGAAATCTCTAATATTTTTTAAAGATTGTTTTACTGCCTTTTGATAGAGAAACATTTTTAAATCTATGTTTTGACAAATTTATAAGCTATATTTTCCAAATTAAACTTATTATTTATGATTGGAAAATTGAAATTTACTTTGGATAAATTTTTGGTATTTTTCTGACCATGTTAATTTTTTAATGAATATTGAAAAATACTGCATTTTAAATCAAAACTGCTTTTTCATCTAACTTAATTATATGGTCAGATTATATTTGTAATTGGTTTTAAAGTATAATTAGAATATATTTTTACCATTTAATCAAATGGTGTTCATTATAATTAATTTCACTTTGGAATTGGGAATAAACAAGTGCCAAACTTTTCATAGATATTGTTTCAAAAAACCCACTATTTGTTTTGACAACGGGAATTAATTTTAAATTAATTATTGCAATTTCTATGTTTGGAATTTGGTAAAATGGATTCCATATTTGGAATCAGAAGGTCCAAATTATGTAATGAAGCCTCTTTTGTTTTTGTACATCATGATTAGGAACGACGATAATTATCTTTAATTATCTTGATTAATTAGTAATCAGGTAGTTAAGGACAATAAAATAATATCATAATAATAAAAATATTACCCCGAAATGTGTCCTAATTCTACTAGTTATGTCATTTCCAACCATGGGATGCTTTGTTCTAAACTTAGGGACCCCATTGAATCACTTTTGGGTGAAAGTGACACTTTATCTTTTTATTTTTAAAGAAAGGAGAATATCTCTAAAGAATGTGTCACCTGAGTAAAACATTTTTAATTCTGCCTACAGAAATGATCTCTTGGAATATATATATTAATTGTAAAGATAAAAATATTTCCTACATCATAGTATTTTTTCATATTTTTAGACTCTATATAAATTAAATTATTTATGACATCATGATGATGCAGCGATTATCTCACTAATGAACGATTTAAATAAAATGAAAATATAATGTAAAATATAAGACTTACACTTGTCAAATGCATATTTTATGATTATATTTCGAACCCTTATCACCTAATACTCTAAAGTTATCAATTTTGGTCCTTCAAAATCCGAAAATCAATTTAAAATAATGTAACATTTCTTGACTTTCCAAGAGTGCCCCTCCTCTCCTCTTATAAATGGCCCCCACCTCTACCTCCTTACCCACACTTCTCAAGCCTTTTTCTCAGCCAAGATCTGCTCATTTTATCTCTACACATCCCTCTCTTCATCCTAGAAGACTTACCTTATGCAGAAATCTCTTCAAGAAACCATTTTGGTTCAAACTAAGAAGAGTTACCCGATTTAACGGTAAAGTCTTCTCTAATGTTCTTTTGTTTTATTTTGCTTCTCCAACCCCCTAAACTCTTTTTATTCATTTATTTTGTAACAAAACCAGTATCGTAAATATACTAGGATGTTTTTAAAATAAGTATTCGAGCAAAATTTACACACACATTCATATAATGGTTAAAGAGTATATTGTTTCCCTAGTTGGAGAATTTCTGCCTCACGAAACGATGATTGTTCAATATTCTTCTAACACCTTCAAAGGTGGCCATTAAGATGACACTATATTTCTATATGATATATAATATGTTTATAGTTTCCTTAAGCTCTTGTATTTTTCATTTTTTTCATACCTTTATGGTTTCTATTATGGGTAAACGCGATATCTTTATTTTAGGAAGTACGGACTACCGCCCCCTCATAGTGATTTGATTCGTTAATGCCATATTTGGGACATTTAAAGGATGGAGTTAATGATATTATATATGATATTATACTTGAATTATAATATACCTTTATATCATTATGATTCCATTCCATAAAATACAAAATATAAATGAAAGTAGCGTTAATGCCTACGTACGGCTTACCATCTCCATGAACGGTTCATTTCATTTCTTACCTCAAAATGTTATGTAATATTATAAATGAATGTATATACTGGATATATATGATATATATGATATCTAAATCATGAATATAACCCTGGATATAATTGATACATGAACAACTTGTAATTATAAAGAGTTTATTTTTGACTCAAGTACCAATGATCGTTAAAATGACCATTATTAACTAAAATAATTACATAGTGTTCATGACATGGTAATAAGTTATATAAAAGGAATAATGAACTTGGAAAAGGTTATTAAGAAAGTAGAAATTAACTCATGTTTATTATCCAGGAGATTAAATAACGATCGAGTCAAGTCGGATACGAGGTAAAGGACTTCGTCTCAATCTCCTTTCATTGAGGCATAGTTTGTTTTATACACAACATTATTTTATACGGTGTATAAACCCCTTTTACTTTTACATTTATTCAAAAGGAATATTTTTTATATCAAGTGTTTACTAAATGACAAAAGGGAATGTTTTTTTTTGTCGTACGTATTCGGCGACAACGACTTCTCCACCGCCGTGACCATTATTTGAGTTTTGGCTTCCTCTACAAGCCATAACTTATTTTAAAGTGAAAAATAAATACCATGTTTTACTTTTATTTTATTTTGGTATTGAAAATGGTTTTCATAATGTTTTTATTATATCAATGTGTTGTATTGATATCTTGTGATTGAAATGTGGAAATGTTATGTTTCCTTTACGAATGTTTTATGTGATATGAATATGTTATGGTTCTTGGGAATTTTTATAAAGACGGATGGTTCCATGATAAACTAAGGGAGGGTGAGCCTGATATATCTCTCCAATGCATTGGGTAACATGAATGGGTTAAATGTTAAGTTTTATCCGAAGATATTTAGGGAATATATTGTGATGGGTATTCAAAACGTAACCATGAGAGTTACTCCCTACGTAAGAATGATATGAATTCTTCAAGTTACCTTTATATATTATGATTTCTATGAGTTATTCATAAATCTTATTATTTCATGAGGTATGTTAACGTGCTTATGTTTTATGGGTAAACTACGATTTCATTGATTCTTATGTGTACGTGTACTAATGTTTCCTTTCCGTATTTTTATATCCCTTACTGAGATTTTTTATGCTCATCCCAAGTTTTTTGAAATGTTTTTCACAGGTAAAGGGAAATTTACATGATATGATGATAGTGTCAAGGAAGTCTCAAGAAAGAATCCATGTTTTATTTTAAATATGTTTCCGTTGATGGGAAAAATGAATAATATATTTTATGTAACCACTTTGTTTCAATGTGGAATGTAATGCATGATTTATGATCTAATTCTCTAAAACTCTAAAACTGAAAAGATCATCAATGTGTATTCTTGAAATATCTCAAGATTAAGTAATGTTTAAGGCTGGGGCCTTATAGTTGGCGTCAGAGGTCGGTTTAGATAACTTTAGTATTTAGAATTATATTAAATGATTATCCAAAAATATTTTTTATGGTAAAATTGAAATGATATAGCATTTGAAGATTACCATGTTGCTTCATCTAAGACATGTTTGGTCAGAATGATTTTCTTCAGAGGAAACAGGGAAGTAGTGCTAGGAAGACATACAAAAGGAAATAACCTTCCGAATCCGCATCCTGAGATGGTTGGAAATTGAACTAAACAGTTTGTTACAGTAATGGCGCAGTTGACTCATGCGATAAATGGTTGTGGTATCTATACACGAGATCAACCAGATCAACCATAGAGGAACATGTCAATGGTGGAACATTTCATGAGGAAACATCCCCCATCATTCTGAGGATCATCTGACCCTGTGCTAGCTAAAGGGTGGATTAAATCACTGGAGAAGATTTTCGATGTCATGGGGTGTTCAGACAATCAAAATTTTAGTGTTTCAATTTACTGTTTGGAGGGTGAAGCAGATCAGTGGTGGTCGATGGTTTAAAATATCAGGGACGCTGATGAGATTGATGCTCTTGACTTGGATAAATTCAAAGGTATGTTTCTTGAGAAATATTTTCCTAAGGCTGTTCGACTTAGGATAGAAAAAAAATTCATGTAATTGAGGCAATAGGAAGACTCAGTGGCTGCTTATGAAGAAAGGTTCACACGATTGGCATGGTATGCTCCAAATTTTATCCGAGACCTTGATAGTAAAATCAATTGTTTTTAATTAGGATTAAAGCCAAAATATCGAAGGGAATTAGGTTCTCGTGAGTTCAAAAGTTATGAAAAGCTTGTTCGATGTGCTGAGAAGGTGGAAATGGAGTTTTCCAATGATAAAGTGTTCTATAACAACAAACAAAAGAAGAGACCGAGGTGGCAGGAGAAAGGGAAGAATTCTTCAAAAAAGGTCTGATGGTAAGAAAATTAATTTTCTAGTTTGTGATAAATGTGTTCAATGTAATACTGGGGAATGACTTATAAATTCTGTAAAATGCTGCCGATGTGGTAAGACGGGACATAAGGCTCGTGATTGCACTAAAAAAGATCTGGGTGATGGTAAGACCAAATTTGATTTACAGTTAGTGAAACGTTTTATGTGCAGTGAGATGGGTCACTATGAAAATGAGTGTCCGAAAAAGAGTTTGAGTGATGGGAATCATTTAGACTACAAGAAGAAAGGGGTGGTGAAATCATGTGCAACTACTTTAGCAGATGATGGGCCATCAAATGAAGTGGTATCAGGTACTTTGTTTGTTTTTTCAGATTATGCCAGTGTGTTATTTGATTTAGGGTCTACACAGTATTTCATCTCTTAAAACTTTTCTAGTAAAATGGGAATACCATTTCAAAAAATAAATCTAGAACATGTGGTAAAAACACCTGGGGGGAATGTTGAGGCAAAAAGAATTTATAAGAATCTTCCTATCCTTATCCTTGGAAAGAACCTACTTGAAAACCTTATTGTTTTACCTCTAGTGGAGTTTGATGTTATCCTGGGTATGGATTGGCTCTCTATTTACTATGCTAAGATTGACTGTAGAGATAAAGATGTTTCTTTTCAGAAAGAATTTCAGTTTTTGTACAAGAATGAACCCTTACCGTTGATATCATATCAAGAGGCTGAGAAACTTGTAAAATATGGAAGTGAATGTTACCTTGCACGTATTTTTGAAAATAAAGGAATTGTTAAGGTTAATGATGTGCCAGTGGTAAATGAGTATCCTGATGTTTTTCATGATGAGTTTCCTGGAATAGTACCAGACCAGGAAGTTGAATTTACTATTGACATAGTTCCGGATGCTAAGCCAATTTCAAAACCCCCTTATCTAATGGATCAAATTGAACTTTTAGAGTTGAAGGAGAAATTGCAATATTTTTTAGAGAAAGGTTTCATTCGACCGAGAACATCACCATGGGGTGCTCATATTTTATTTGTTAAAATGAAAGATGGTTCAATGAGACTTTTCATTGATTATAGAGCCTTGAATAACATCACTGTTAAGAAAAAATATCCGTTGCCTCATATCGATGATTTGTTTGATCAGCTCCAGGGAGCTCAGTATTTTTCAACGATAGACCTGAGATCGGGGTACCATCAGTTGAAGGCAAAGAAATCAAATATTTCGAAGTCCAAATTTCATAGAAGATATGGCCATTATGAATTTGTAGTTATACTTTTTGGGATAACCAATGCACCTGCTATATTCATGGACCTTATTAATAGAAATTTCCATGAGTTCTTGTATAATTTTGTGGTTGTTTTCATTGATGATATTTTTGTGTTTTCTAAAATTAAAAATGAGCATGAAAGTCATTTAAGGATTATTTTTCAAGCCTTAAAAGAAAAGAAATTGTATGGGAAATTCAGAAAGTGTGAGTTTTGGTTGCAAAACATTTCATTCCTTGGTCACATTGTTTCTAAAGATGGGATAACTATTGATCCTACAAAAACAAAGGTTGTTAAAGAATGTCCAAGACCCACAAATGTAATTGAGATTCATATCTTCCTTGGTTTGGCAGGCAATTACTGAAGGTTTGTTAGAAATTTTTCACGGTTATCTAGTCCAATGACTAAACTAACTCGGAAGGGTGTTAAGTTTGTCTAGAAAAAAGAATGTGATCATTGTTTTCAGGAATTGAAAAAAATAATGGTGAATGCTCCTGTTTTGGAACTACCTTCTAGGAATGGGGAGTTTGTTATCTACATTAATGATTCATTGAAAGGACTTGGTTGCATCCTAATGAAGAATTACTAGGTAATTGCTTATGATTTACGTCAGTTGAAAACAAATGAGGTAAATTACCATACACATGATTTATAATTAGCTACTGTTGTTTTCTCTTTAAAAATTTGGAGGCATCATTTGTATGGTGTAAAGTGTGAAATATATACTGATCCGAAAAGTTTAAAGTATATATTCACTTAGAAAGAATTTAACATGAGACAGAGGATATGGCTATAATTAATCAAGGATTATGATTGTACAATTCATTACCATCCGGGAAAAGCAAATAAAGTGGATGATGCTTTGAGTCGAAAAAGTAATTCCTCATTAACAATGTTGAGTTTGGAGCGTGATCCTTTGGTTAAGGATTTGATGAACTTTGGCATAGAAGTTGTTGGTGTAGGATGTACTTTTGTTTTGTTTTAGGTATCAGTGAAACCTTCTATATCAGACATAATTAAACAATCACATAATCAAGACAGTGAGTTGAAGAAAAATGTAGATCTAGTTTAGAAGGGTAAGTTACCTGAATTCAACATTGATAATGACTGTTTTTTGAGATTTGGGAAGAGGTTGTGTGTGCTGTGTGATTCACAGTTGAAGAGGTATTTGTTATGTGAATCTCATAGTTCTCCATTTTCAGTTCATCCAGGCAGTACTATGATGTATAGAGTTCTTTGGGAGTATTACTGGTGGGATTGAATGAAAATGGATATTGCTGATTTTTACTGTGAAGTGTTTGATTTGTCAACAGGTTAAAGCAGAGAGACAGTTACTAAAAGTGATGATTCAGCCTTTACCAGTACCAGAGTAGAAATGGGAGAATATATCCACGGACTTTGTTGTGGGATTGCCGATGACACCTCGAGGTAATAATGCAATCTGGGTTATTGTTGATCGCTTGACTAAATATTCTCATTTCCTTGCTATACGAGATACTTTTTCCGTAGATCAACTTTACCGTTTGTATCTTAAAGAGATAGTCAGGTTACATGGAGTTCCCCTCTCCATTGTATCTGATCGTGATCCTAAGTTCATTTATAACTTTTGGAAAGGCCTTCAAAAGTCATTGAGTACTGAATTAAATTTTAGTATAGCCTTTCATCATCAATCAGATGGGTAGTCAGAACAAACGATTCAGACATTGGAGGATATGTCACATGCTTGTTCGATGGATTATCAGGGAATTTGGGACTAGCATCTTTCTTTTTTTGAGTTTCTTATAATAACGGTTTTCATTCTAGTATAAAGATGGTACCATTTGAGGCATTATATGGGAAGCAGTGTCGAACTCCAGCTTTTTGGGATGAAGTGGGTGAAAGGAAGTTGATGGGACCGGAATTGGAAAAATAGTTGGAATAAAATGTTCAGATGATACAGAGACACATGAGAACAACTCAGAGAAGGCATAAGGGTTATGTAGACAACAGGAGGAAGGATATCTCTTTTGAGGTAAGTAATCATGTCTTCCTCAAAGTCTCACCATGGAAAAGTGTGATGCAATCTGGTATGGAGGGAAATTTAAGTCCAAGGTTCATTAGACTATATGAAATTTTGGAGAGAGTTGGATTAGTTGCATACCGAGTGGCTTTACCTCCGAGTTTATCTCAGGTACACAATTTTTTTCATGTTTTAATGTTAAGGAAGTACATGTCAGATCCATCTAATGTTTTGAGTCAAGAGGTAGTTCAGATGGAAGAGAATATATCTTATGAGGAACAACCAGTACAAGATTCTTGACCATAGGGAGCAAGTGATGTGGAATAAGTTTATTCATCAAGTAAAGGTTTTGTGGAAAAAATACATTATTGAAGAGGCAACATGGGAATCTGAAAATTAAATGAGGGATAAATACCCCCACTTATTCGATAAGTAAATAAATTGCGGGGACACAATTTTCTAAAGGGGGAAAGATGTAACATCCCATGTATGTAATTAATAATAGATATTCTTATCTATGTCTATTTATGAATTAGATAGTGTTTTAGAGGCTTAAAATGAGAATAAATCCATATTTAAGCATAAAAATCTCAAATATTTTTAAAAGATTTTTTTACCACCTTTTGATGAAGAACCATTTTTAAATCTAACTTTTGACAATTTTATAATCTCTATTTGTCAAAATAAACTTATTATTTATTATTGGGACATTGAAATTTACTTTGGAATTTTTTTTTGTATTTTTCTGACCATGTTCATTTTTTAATGAATATTGAAAAATACTGCATTTTACATCAAAAATGATTTTTCATCTAATTTAATTTTATGGTTAGATTATCTTTTTAATTGGTTTTAAAGTGTAATTAGAATATATGTTTACCATTTACTCCAATGGTGTTCATTAGAATTAATTTTCACTTTGGAATTGGGTATAAACAAGTGCCAAACTTTTCATAGATATTGTTTCAAAAAAACCGCTATTTGTTTTGACAACGAGAATTATTTTTAAATTCATTATTGTAATTTCTATGTTTGGAATTTGGTAAAATTCATTCCATATTTTTACTCAGAATGTCCAAATTCTGTAATTAAGACTCTTTTGTTTTTGGACATTATGAATAGTAACGATGATAATTATATTTAATTATCTTGATTAATTTGTAATCGGGTAGTTAAGGACAATAAAATAATATCATAATAATAAACAAATGACTGCAAAATGTGTCCTAATGCAACTGGTTGGGTCATATCCGACCATGAGATTCCTTATGCCAAACTTAGGGACCCCATTAAATCACTTTTGGGTGAAAGTGACACTTTATCTTTTTATTTTTAAAGAAAAGAGAATATCACTAAAGAATGTATTACCCGAGTAAAACATTTTTAATTTTTTCTACATAAATGATCTATTAGACTATAAATAGTAATTGTAAAGCTAAAAATATTTCATATATCATAGTATTTTTTTATAATTTTTAAGTATTATATAAATTAAATTATTTATGACATCATGATGATGCAGCGATTATCTCACTAATGAACGATTTAAATAAAATGAAAATATAATGAACAATATAAGACATAAACCTGTCAAAGACCTATTGGATGAGTATATTTAGAACCCTCATCCCCTTATCCTTGAAATATATAAATGTGGGACCTTTAAAATCCGAAAATCATTTTAAAATAAAGTAACATTTCTTGACTTTCCAAGAGTGCCCCTCCTCTCCTCTTATAAAAGGCCCCCACATCTACCTCCTTTCCAACACTTCTCAAGCCTTTGGCTTGGCCAAGATCAGATCATTTTATCTCTCCACATCCCTCTCTTCATCCTATAATCCTTACCATAGGTATAATGCTCTTCAAGAAACCATTTTGGTTCAAGACAAGAAGAGTTACCCGATTTAATGGTAAAGTCTTCTCTAATGTTCTTTTGTTTTATTTTGCTTCTACAACCCCCTAAAATCTTTTTATTCATTTATTTTGTAACAAAACAAGTATCTTTAATATACTAGGATGTTTTTATAATAAGTATTCTAGCTAAACTTACACACACCTTCATCAAATGGATAAAGAGCATACTGTTTCTGTGGATGGTGAATTTCTGCCTCACGAAACGATGATCGTTCAATATTCTTATAACACCTTCAAAGGTGTCCATTAAGATGACAATATATTTATATATGATATATAATATGTTTATATTTTCCTTAAGCTTCTTTATTTTTCATTTTTTGCATACCTTTATGGTTTCCATTATGGGTAAACACGATATCTTCATTTTAGGAAGTGCGGACTACCGCCCCCTCAAAGTGATTTGATTCGTGAATCCCATATATGGGACCTATAATGGATGGATTTAATGATATTATATATAATATTATTCTGGAATTATAATATACCTTTATATAATTATGACTCCATTCCATAAAATACGAAATAGAAATGAAAGTAGTGTTCAAGCGTACGTACGTCTTACCGTCTCCATGAACGGTGCATTTCATTTCTTACCTCTAAATATTATGTAATATTATAAATGTATGTATATACTAGATATATATGATATATATGATCTCTAAATCATGAATATTACTCTGGATATAATGGATACATGACCAACTTGTAATTATAAAAAGTTTATTTTTGACTCATAGTACTAATGATCGTTAAAACGACCGTTAATAACTTAAATAATTACATAGTGTTCATGACATGGTAATAAGTGATATAAAAGGAATAATGAACTTGAAAAATGTTCTTAAGAAAGTATAAATTAACTCATGTTTATTATTCAGGATATTAAAGAACGATTGAGTCAATTTGGATATGAGGTAAGAGACTTCGTCTCAATCTCCTTTCACTGAGGCATATTTTGTTTTATACACAACATTCTTTTATACAGTGTATAATACCCTTTGACTTTTACCTTTATTAAAAAGGAATATTTTTTATATGAAGCTTTTACTAAATGACAAAAGGGAAGGTTTTTTTGTCGTACGTATTCGGCGACAACGACTTCTCCGCCACCATGACCATTATTTGAGTTTCGGCTTCCTCTACAAGCCATAACGTCTTTTAAAATGAAAAATAAATACAATGTTTTACTTTTATTTTATTTTCGTATTGAAAATGGTTTTCATAATGTTTTTATTATATCAATGTTTTGTATTGATATCTTATTATTGAAATGTGGAAATGTTATATTTCATTTACCCATGTTTTATATGATATGATTATGTTATGTTTCTTGGGCATTGTTATGAAGACGGGTGGTTCCGTGATAAACTAAGGGCGAGTGAGCCCGATATAGCTCTCCAATGAATTGGGTAATGCGAAGGGGTTAAACATTAAGTTTTCTACATAGATATTTAGGGAATATACTGTGATGGGTATTCCAAACGTAACCATAAAGGTTAGTCCCTACATAAGAATGTAATGAATGCCTCAAGTTACCTTTATGTCTTACGATTTCTATGATTTATTCATAAATCTTATGATTTCATGAGGTATGTTAACATGCTTATATTTTATGAGTAAAGTATGATTTCACTGATTCTTATGTATATATGTACTAATGTTTCCTTTCCATATTTATATATCCCTTACTGAGCTTTTTATGCTCATCCCATGTTTTTGAAATGTTTTTCACAGGTCAAGGGAGAGGTACATGATATGATTATAGTGTCAAGGAAGTGTCAAGAAAGAATCCATGTTTTATTTTAAATATGTTTTTGTTTATGGGAAAAATGATTACTATCTTTTATGTAACCACTTAGGTTAAATATGGAATGTAATGCATGATTTATGATCTAATTATCTAAAACTCTAAACCTGAGAATATCCTCAATGTGTAATTGGAAATATATCAAGATTAAGTAATGTTTAAGGCTGGGGCCTTATACTTTATGGGAGACTACCTTCTAAAATGGAATTCCCAAGAACAACATGAAAAAATTACAAGAACCATACCTTTGGTCCACACATTCTCATGCCTTCACAAAGTCTTCCTTAGAGCACAGATGGATGCAAAATACCACCCAAGAAAACTAAGAAATAGTAGCTTGATGGTGTAGACCCCAAGAAACAAAAAAAGATGTGAACAAGCTAGGAGGAGGTTTTCAGCAACCAAAACAAGCAACTAATGGAAGGTCATGGAAGGAATCCACATCCCGAATCACCTTACCAAAAAATTAACCACCTGAAACCCCTATAATGACTCTGAAACCCTTGGCACCATCATGATTAGTGGAAATACAAAGAGTACGAAGAAGTCAGAGAAGCTACCTCCTCACCATCAGTAGTTGAGGAAGAAGGCATGCCAAGAATAATGTCCCAAAAAAACACTCTTGGGTTCTGGTTGAGGAAGGGGATATACTACATGATAGGATGTATCCAGACTAGGGTTAGACGGGTGGGGCGAGGGAGAGAGTGCAAAGGAGAGGACTCATGTGGAGACGAAAGATCCATTTTCTTGAGCATTCATATTGATACTTATGAATCCGTTTATGAGATTATGTGTGGAAATCTATAAAGCTAGGATGTTGTTAGGGAGTGAAATATATTATTAACTGAGTTATAGAAGGAAGTTATTGAGATTTTTTCTAGAAATTCTACAGCACATCAGGGAAATTCAGACTTGATGGAAGAGTTATGGTGAAATTTATCTGTGTGATTTGGAAATTGTAGTTAGTTAGATGGTATTTTTTAATTTTATCCATGGAATAAGGTTATGATATTTATAAATATTGAAAAATTTATCCCTATATATATTGGTCCCTTTGATATTCAGGATCATATCGAGATAGATTCATATCACTTATCTCTTCTAATAAATATATCTCAAGTTCATGATGTGTTTCAGGTATCTTTATTAAGGAAGTACATAGATGGTATATAAATTACATTGAACTCAAATTTTGTTCCACTAGATCATTATATATCTTATGAGGAGCCCGTGGAAATTCTAGAGTAAAAAAACAAAGTGTAATGGAACTAGACCACTCACCTTGTCAAATTTTTGTAGTGAAAATATAAATTTAAATATGCTATGTCGGAACCTAAATATGGGATGAGGTAGAAGTATCCATATTTTTTTGTATGTGAGTGATGTAATTTTATGGGTAAATGTATACTTAGTTGTTTATTTCATTGATAAATTTCTTTATACACAACATTGATTTTAAATGAACCATGATATAAATGTAATTATTTAATGTGCCAGTTATCTCTTAGAAGTGGAATTGAAGGGTATGAATATTAATTAATAAATGTCAAAATAACAATATTTCGATATGTAGAGGGTGAATTTTTTAACTGGATATAAATCAAAATTAAAGGATTTAAATTGAAAAAGATATGTTTTTCTTTAAAAAATTTTTTCCACACAATCTATTTTTATATTATTAAATTATATTAATTTTTTAATTATTTTAATGAAATATTTAGATAATATTATCAATAAAATATTTTAACATTCATATTTATGTTTTAAATGGCATGAAAAGAAGGTAAACTAATTTTTATGCATAAAAATGATGTTTTTCTAAGAATTGTTTTATTAAGTGTCAGACACTTATTTTAAAATGAATTTATTCCACATAATGAAATTGAATAAAAATGACACCATATTTTCGATAATAATAATTAATATAATTTAAAAAGACAAAAATAATTTTTTAATAATTAGTAGTAAAAATATTAGAAATTTGTTACCATGGTTAAGGTCAAAGAGGGTTTACCTAGGGGTTGACCTGAGATATAAAGTTTAAAATATCACAAAAAAACATACGTTAATTTGATTTGTTGATTATATTTTGAAAATATAATTAATATATTTGAATATTTTTCATTTTAAAGATACATAAATTGAGTAATAAATTTTTATATTTTTATATTTTAAAAAATTCATGTCGTGTCCCCTTCCACTCTTATAAAAGGTTACCAGATCTTCTGTCTTCCTAAAACATAGAGATACTTATATCATGGATAGTCCCTAAACAAATACCCTCTTATAATCCATTCCCATATCATATATCTCCTTTATTATGATAATTACATCCTTTCTAGGTTATGGTGTAAACTAATTGAGGTTTCCCAACAAAGAGGTATAAATCTCAACTAAACAAATCAAATAATATTCCTGCTAATAAATCCATTAAATATTCAATATCGATTAAAAAATAATGAATTCATTATCTTAAATCTTAATTTTTTTATTATGATGATTTATAAAAAAATTCCACCTCTATTTGATTAAATGAGAAATAAAAGTATCTCCCATGCGTACGTGAGGACTGCTGCCTCCACATTGGGATATGATTCAATTTCCATCCCCATATTTGAAGGATTTTTATTATGATGGATTTAATGATTATATATTATTTTATAAAAAATTTATTATTATTTAATTATAATATATTATCTACATTTTAACTTTTTATCTTTTGGAAAATGATAACGTTGCTTGTGCATATCTGTGGACTACCACCTCCATGAAGATATGTTCTTTGTATTTCATTTATTATTTAAAAGGATGGAAACAATTATCTTTTTAATTATTATATATTATTTTAATGATATAATTATTATTCAATAATGGTTATTTATAATTTACCTTTCTTTCATTTTATCCATCAAAAAGTTAAAACATTACATGTGCGTACGTACGAACTACCATCTCCCCAAAGTGATGTAATTAATTTTTAATCACTATTTAATTTCAATTTTTATAAAATTTAATATGATAAATAAGTATGATTCTTATTTCATTATTAATATTATGGAATTTATGAAACTATGACAAAATAGAATGTACCAGAATCATCGAACCGAAACATGGATGGATAACAGGCCAATTTTCAACAGAATTTTTGTTTTAATAAAGAAATTATTAATAAAAATATATTTGTAAATTATAATGGAATTACAAATATTATGTTATGTATTAATATATTTTTGAAATATATTTATTATAAATATATATTTATTATATAGTATATTTGAATTCTTATGAAGTAAGATGGAACTTGAGGTAAGAGTTTCTCATTTGTCTTTTATTTCTGTGATACATATACCATATTCCCACCTGTTTATTTCATGTGGTGTATATCATACCATTTGGATATCATATTAGATGAATAGACTTTCTTTCATGTTATTTAATTTTTTAATTTATGTTTTTTCTTTCACGGGGTTATGATTCAAAAGTTACCAATGCAGTAAGAGTTTATGTTACAATCACATTTCTTTTAAGGATTGTCCCTGATAAATTCTCATTTAGATAAATTATATTGATCTTATCATTTAAACACCGTATATTTTATTCTCCTCTTATAGTTTATAAATTGTTTATTTATTATTACCATTTTTATCTTTTTGGTACTAAAAATGATCCAAAAATTTATATTTAAAGAAATGTTGACCTTATTTCCTCTTTAGATTATAAACCTTTTCTTCTTTGTCTATAATCATAATTTATTTACAAAATTTATTAAAAATACATGAAATATCTTAAAATTTTTATTTTAATTACCTTTTAATTTATTTACAATGGTTTAAGAAGAAGTATTACTAAATGTCTTCTAAAAAATTGTTTTTTAAATTTTACAAAAGTGAACATGTGATGTTTTATTTTAATTTATATAGAATGAATATAATTTCGCAACATCATTAATATTCTTGGGTTTTGAGATACCATTACAATAATCATTTTTTATTTTCAAAGAAAATTATTTTCTCAATATTTTGGGAATTTTAGTTAATATATTATCAAAAGAAAATGATATTTTCTAATGTTTTTTAGGAATGGTTGGAATGAATTTTTAAAGTAATTTTTCATCAATGTTATCAACCTTTAAATATTGTTACACATCAAAAGGGATATAATATTACTATAAATTCAATTTATTTCTTCACATGGATTTGGATGATTATGATTTATGTATTAATCTATGAAATCAATTTAGTTCCTATGTCTTAATTAAGTTATAATGAAACATTTATGAAACCTATTTCTTTTCCTCATATCGTGTTGTGATAAAGTGATGATTGTTTATGATACTTGTTTCCTTTATGAGGGTTAGGATATATTGATATGATGAATGTATCGTGATCTTTTTTCACACATATGATTAATTTTAATTATGTTATAGGTGGTCCTGGAATTATATATCCCCAAAATTCATTAGGTAATAATGGGCATATCATGAGATAATAAGAACTAGAATGGGGAGTAAAACTTATTCAATAAGGGACACTATCCATTTTGATTATAATAGGAGTGAAACATGAATAATAAAATAATAGAATATGGAGTGATTCAAATCCACTATGTTATCATCGGTAGGGATAATTGAGTAATGAAATTATTTTCTATGCTTATATGTATTCCAAAAACTTATGTCTTATGCCTATGATATATTCTATGGATCATTATTGTTTATTAATTATTCCACAAACTTATAACATACATATTTTGTTATTAAAAAGAATTAAGCCGTTATTTGTGAATAATTATCATTCATTAACTTTGTATATTTATTATAAGTTATGTTCATTTTCATATGCACTTATTTATATATTAGGTTCAATTATGAACATTGATTTATAGCCCTTATGTTTACCCTTATGGATAAATCTAAGATAACCCTTTCTTATGTTTTCTTTTCCTAGGTTATGATTAAATATTTTAAGTTAGTTATCTGTAGAATGTTTACTATGTGGCAATATATTTATGTGAGCTGATGAATATTTTTAATGAAACAAAATCATTATGTATCTAGTCTCTAAATAATATAAACATTTATGGTTATGAAGAAATTTTTTATTTTGAAATTTATTGAATATTCATCTAAAATTACATAATATATATGTATAAAATTCATTTTTTGAATAAAAAATTTTCATGGTATTTGGTAAATGTCATTCTAGTATAACATGACTTCCATAATTTCCAGATCAGTTACTTCTCAATGAATCTTCCTTAATAAGATTGTTTTTATAACTAATGATATCCATTTTTTAAATTTTTATTCCATTTTAATGATGGATATTCCACCATTCAAAAATTTCATTCATAAAAATAAATAAATATTAATTATATTTTTAATCATAAAATCACTTTTAAAAAACATACATGTATGATGTATGTTTATGAAGACGTCAGCATTTATGCAGGTACTTTAAAACCACTATAGTGGGTGATTTTTTTCAAAACGGATTTTAATAAGGAAACAAAAATAATTATTTTTGTTTAAATAAAATATCAAAAGGTCTAATTTTAATGAGTACACATATTTTATGAAAATATTTTGGGGATAATAGAAATAAAAAGAAACATTTTCTTGGAAACAATCTATATTTTGACATAGTAATTACTTATGGAATGGTTTATTGAGACATATTAGACGATATTTTATCATTGGTTGATATAAAATATTATTATGACATATAAATATAACAAAATATGAAAAATAAGTGTATTATCAAAGTATTTTTATAATGAATAATAATAAATAAAAAAGTAGAAGTGGGCTTGGAAACCATAACAATGATCTAAAATCCACCAAATTTAGATTGAGTCCAAAGCCTTTGGAGAAAGGAGATATAGATATGATTGAGCCCTGTGATAATGAGAATGTAATTTTAGAGAGTGATTTATTTGGAACAATTAGTGAACAATGAACATGATAAATGGTTTGAAAATACTATAATAAGTCTAATTTTATATGAAAAATCCAATGGAATTTTAATAAATACCCAATATTTAAGGGCAAAAAATTCAATTTTTAATAATATGTGGTTCATAAAGGGACAAACTATGAAATTATATATTTTTAACGAAAAACATTTATTCATTATGTGGTTTTATAAGTTTTTAATCAATTTATAAATCATTATTTACATTAAATACTCTTTAATTAAATTTTCAGGTTCATTTTTATTATTAAAATTTAGAAATATAGAGATAATAATGGAATTAAAATATAAAATCTTAAATTATTAATTATCATTCACAGTAATATTTAAAATTTGAAAATCCTATATCAATTCAAATAATATCACTTTTATCGTTTTTAAAATCATTTACTATGACTTTGAGACTATTTTCATACGAGTTGTATCGATACAGTATACACATTTTAGATAATTATAGTATTATTTAAAAAAAAATAAAAAAATAAAATTTAATTTCATATCCATAATTTTATTCAATAAATATTAATTTGTGTTGTATATTTACTATCCTCCATATCATGAGTGGTTATTTAACATGTCATTTTGACATTTCCCACCTTGTGTGTGCACTAAATAGGCATTTGGGTATGTTACTTGTAACATATCTCTAAAACATATAAATATCCATTAAAATATTCAATTATTCAACATATCATGTAGTGAATTGAGTTTTAACTTCTTAAATTTTATCTTAATCACACAAAATATTACTTTTCCGGTGTTGTGTGACAACCCCGTTAACATTGATAATGATTTTCATATTTATCAGGACATAATATTTAAGTTATGATATATGGGAAATATTAAAATTCTATTTTTCATAAATTATCATCTATGAATAATTAATATGTTTTATATTTTTTTTATAAAACATTCATGTAATGATGATATTATTAAATAAACCATATTATTATAAAAACTATTTTTAAATTTTCATCCAAAAACATCTTGTTCTTAAAAATTAAAAAAAATCATCCAAACAAAATTTTTATATGGTAAAAATAAAAAAATTTCTTTTGATAAAATTAAAAATATAAAATTTATAAATTTAATATAAATAAATATTTAACACATGGAAACAATTTAGTTAGTATAAAAACTATTTCTTTTTCCAAATGAAAATTCATATTCCAATTCAAAACCATAACAAAACAATTCCTAAGATTATAATAATAAATATTACTTTTAATTAATATAATTAAAATGATTAAAAAATAAAATTAGTTTATTAGAAATAATACATGGTTCATTAAAAATTGTATCATTAGATAATGTCTCGAGTGAAGTGTACGAAATAATAAGAGTTAGCGATATAGATGAATAACATTTTTATAAGTGAATTAGAAAATTTCACTGAAAATGTGAAGAAATATAATTTTCTCGTGATAACAATTATTTTAAAATGAAAAATTTACAAAAAAATGGGAATTAACATTTCAATGGAAAACCATGTAAACATAGAGAGTAAGATTAATTATGAAAAAATTTATTAAATTAGGGAAAAAATATTAATGTAAAAGAGGTATAAAATAAAAACTATTTCAACACTTTTGTAAAGAAATTCAAATCAATAAGAAATGAATTATATGAAAAAAAGAAAAGTGATTCCATACAAAACCCGTAAAAAAGTAAATTTCTATAGAAATTTACCTTAATAAATATGTTAATAATATATAAAGACATTCATAAAGCATTATAATGAATATATAATTGGATGAGAGAAATAATTTCTGGAAAGAATAGACAATATTGAATCCACTTAGGACCATCCTTCTGATTAAATTATGAACCAAAGGGAGATGAAATTTTAAGGAGACATGTGAAACTAGAAAATTACAATAAAAGAAGAAATTATGTGGGTTTTATTGGATAATGAATAATTTTTTCCCCAAATATGATTTTAGACATATATGTTGTCAATTTCAATATGAGATTAAGAAATAAGCACTTATGACATTGAAAACATTTTAATAAAAACAAATTTGAAAGAGAATACCTGATATGGACCTATGTATCCCTTTAATTTCGTTAAAATTATTATACAATATATCCATATGTAGTATATACTCCACACAAAAGATGATAGGTGGTTTATATGGAACATATCTCAACGAAAAGAAAATTTAGATGCAAATCCCTTATATTTACTCTAGTCTTTCTTGAAATCACTTATACAATTAAAAAAATTAGAATAATAAATTATATAATAACTTTTTAGTATCTATTAAATTTTTACACTTTAATTATAATCATTTGTTAAACATATATTTGTTAGTTAATTTTTAATTTCATCATCAATTGTTTTTAAATTTGTATTGTTTCATATATGGTTTGTAATGGTGATGATGGTCTTTTTTTGTTTACACCATTTTCATCATTCAAATATTATTAATGTATGTTTAATAATTTTTTTCAATGATTTATATAATCCTCTTTTATTTTAATGTATATTATTGGTATAGTTTGTGACAATTTTATCTATGAAGAACACCTTTTGGGTAATTTACCAATAACCATTTGTTACATTATATTGATAATTAATTTTATTTAAAAATTTAAAATCCAAATTTATTAAATATATTAATATTTAATATCCCATAATTTAAATTTAAATATATTTATAATAAAAAATGGTGATGTTGGTACAACAAAGTTTATGTAGATGGTTGAACTAGCCAAAACAAGAGCATAAAATACCAATGAATGAGTAAGAGTATCAAATTATATAATAGTAATATTATTTACCAAAATTATAATGATGATAATATAAAAAAATTTAATGGATAATTAGATTTGTAATTATTATATAGTATAATGTAATTTAAAAATATTGGGAAGAACTAGGTATTTTGATGAATTCACTCATTCTCCACATGAGTTCCTTCACAATGAAGGACCCATGAATCCTTATTAGAACATAAATCTATAAAACACATGATAAGGATTTGGGGGAGTGTGAATATGTATTTTTTTAAGAGATAAAAAAATTGTTAGAGTGGTCTGGGAGGGTTATAAGTGCGGTTCTTTAATAGGAGAGTTTTGGTTTATTTCCATAAATATCCATTCCTTAATGTATATGGTATTAATTTTTAAAGGAAAGTGATTAAAAGGTGGAAAATAATAAATGTGGGATACATTTTTATTGACAAATACCTCATGAAAACCTTTAAGGACATGTTTTATGATATTTCATGTTGATACCACTTATTTTAACCCCATTTTGCATCATTTTACCTCTATTGTGTCTGCTCATTTTTTTTCTCATTGAATTATTTTTATTCATAAAAATTTGATTTGATACATTACCAAATTATGAAATGATGATTAAAAATTTAGATTATACGTAATCTAAATCAATTACTAGAGATGGTAAATTAAACTTTTAAATTAAAATATAAAATATATTAATAAAAAATATATTTACATAAATATATATTATTAAAAATTCTGTGATATTAATATTATTACATATATATTAATGCATAAATAAATACATATATATTTTTTTATATATTTTTAAACATTATATTATAATAATATTATAAAATTGATCCATTTAACTTTTTTACTATAAAATTAACAACACCTAAAAAAATAATGCTTAAAAACTTATCCCTTTCTAACAATAAAATATTTAGTTATTATTTATAACTAGTTGAAAATAATTTAGTGAATGTATATTTATTTTAATGTACAAAAAATATTAATTTCATTAAACATCTTATAATAAGATAAATTTAAATTTTAAATAAAAACATATAACATATATTAAATAATGTTTTAAAATAAATCGTATTTAATTTTCCATGAATAATTAAATTATAATTATTATTTATTCTTCCATAACTATATCATGAATAATATTTATTTACATTAAAAATAATTAGTTTTTTAAAATTTGTTTTATTGAAATAATTCTTTAATAATAATAATAAGCTTTGAAAGAAAATATATTTATATAATAAAATATTCGAATTTAATTCTATCTTATTTTATAATTTTTTATCAATTGTGATTTTTTTTTCCAATTTGTAACTAATAATTAGATATCATCAATATACATATTTGATATATTCATACCAAATGTGCATATATCCAATGAACATATTGACAAACAACTATATATCAAATGACAATATATATAATGATCATATTTCATTCTTATATATAACATAAAAACATCAATAAAATAACCCATCTTATTTACTTATCTATAAACATGTTGATTATTTTTCTAGTGATTTTACATCATTTATAGTTACAATTTAGGTGATGTTCTTCATGGAAAACCATGAAAAAATATTACATGTTTATGTTATTTTTATTAACTTATTGATTTATTCCTCTTATAATTTTCAAAATGTTGTTTCATATTTAATTATCATAATTTATTAATATATATCTTGGAGTATAATATCATCTCCTAAAAAAATTTACTATAGTACATTTATGTTTTTTGGTTGCATGTGAAATAATCTCCTCAACATAATATTTATTTAAAGAGACATTCATACTAAATTATTATGATGTTTCATTCATTTTTATTATTTTTATAATATTTTTATTTAATTTTTATATGTATATTTATGATTTTTAATATGATAATACATGTATAAATAGTTCAAATATATTTTTCATAAAATAACATAAGTTTATTTGGAAGTGTTAATATTTATAATATCAATTTATAATTATTAAAAAAAATTAAACTATACAAATATAATTAAATTAACAATTTCAAATCATCTTGACCATTAAAAAAATATATTAGAATAGTATTTATTGGATTTTCTAAATGATAATATTCAATTATCTCAATTTTAATTGTTAATGATTTTTATTACCCAAAGAATAAAACTCTGTTTTCTTTTTGGGAAACCAATATGATCAAATTGTGTTGGGATAATATATTATTTTTCCACATTAATTGAGAAACTAATGTATTTTTTTGATAAATTAAATGGAATATGAAAATGTAAAATTACATTTTAGTTGTTTAAAAATGACCAGTTGATCTGGGTGTTAAAATATTTATGTAACTATAATGTTGTGTTTTTTATATAACCATTTTTATTTACAGTATAATGGTTGGAAGACGGGTATTTTAGATTTTTTACTATGATTGTAAATATTTTTTACGAGGTTTAAGAAGGATAATAGAAGTTTTAAACTCTTAAAAATTCCTTAAAATTTTAATGAAATGGGCAGAATCATAAGCGTATAAAATAAAATAGTAATACATAGAATGAAATAATGAACTATACATAATGTATTTAAAAAATAAAAATTGTAATGTTTTTGTATAATAGTCATGGATGTTCTGTACAGTGTACATAGATTTTATCAAAATTATTGAGTTTTAAAGACTGGATTTTGTACTTATCCAATAAAAAATAAATTCCCATTGAATGCATATAGTTGTGTAGAATAAATTTTTATTTTACCAAATATAGAATAATATCATATAAGTATGATTTATTTGAAATGTTAATGAAATAATTAGATATATTAAGAAGGGTAAATGAATAAATATTACTGAATCCATTGATCGACATGTCTATTGTAAATTTTATCATCATGTCGTGAAATTATAATGTATATCAGAAATAGAAAATTTAAAGTAAAATTCTGTATTTATAAATATTAAAGTGAATATAGATAATTTTAGACAAAATATTAGTGTATTTTAACTTAATAAATCATTATAAACATCATATTAATCATATAAAATTTATACTTGATATGATTTCGAGGGTAGAAAAAATAAACGAAAAACAAAATTATGGGAACTATTTACGTATTAAACTAGAATATTTAATTTTTTTCTAATAATTAGATAATTAATACATATTATTTTTTTATAAAATATATCACTTTGAATCTTGGGATATTTAATTCAAAACTAAATGTAACAACCTGATATTTTAAAAGGAAACATTATTCTACATTGATCTTGAACAAATGAAATACTATTATTATTTCAAATATTTACTAATCACCTGAACATTAGAATGGAGGGAATGAATGATTCTAAATATATTATGAAATTAATGTTCAAACATTTTTATAAATAGAATTTATTCTTTAGAAATTAATTAAAAATAAAAATAAAAACCAATTGAATATAAAGGGTGTGTTTTTAGAATAAAACTATTTTTTTGCCTATAATGGAATTTTATTTTCATAAATTAAATTAATTGCTCTTTCTCAAAGATATTAATTAAATTTATTGGGTTTATATCCAAAAAAACAGTTTTTAAATTAATCAAACATGTTGTACAAGCTTAAGATAAGAGAAAATGATATTTTAAACATAAATAACTTTATTTTTATAAAAGGTCATATTTCATCCTTTTAACGGTGCACCTATTCTAAAAATAATTTTGACAATATTCAAAATTTTATCTTTCAAAAATTGAATTAATTTTGGAAATTTTAATATCAAAATTATCTTAGTGTTATTTTTTGGTATTCCTCCAATAAAGTCTATTTTTTTGATGAATATTAAAAAATATAACATTTTATTTGAAAATTGTTTTTTCATCTAATTTATTTATATTGTTAAATAATATTTTAAAATGTTTTTAAAGTATAATTTGTAAAATAATAAATCAATAAAACCAATTTATGTCATTGTAATCTATTTCAACTTGAAATTTGATATAAAAACGTTTCAAACTTTTAAAATTTTCACTTTAAAAAACCGCTTTCTTTGTTTTGTCTATAAGATTAATTTTAAATATTAATTTAAAAATTATATGTATTTAATTATGTAAAATTGATTCTATATTATGATTTATAATTTCCAAATTACTTATTTATATCATTTTCAATTTCATTAAAAAAAATTATCTTGGAAAAAAATTATTTACTATAGTATTGGTAAAATAATGAAACAGGTTAAAGTAAAAAGGTAATTGCTTAAAATACATAACAAACACAACATTTAATGGTTTTGTGGTATTTATCTACCCTAACTATCCTTTAAAACATTAATTATCATCCAATATTGTGGAAATTGATTCCACCTTAACATGATTGAATTTAACTATAAAATAATAATTCTTTAATCAGTTAAACCCACCTCTCCTCAATTATAAATACCACACCTCACCATCCCAATTCTCTTCAAAAGCCATTAATATACTCAATCCTCTAAAAAAACCAATCCTACTCACCCTTTTCACATATGAGTTCTACTGTTCTAAATACCAAATATAAAGTCCTACCTCTAATGAGGTGATATTCAAGAGGTAATTTTCTCAAAACACCTCTCTTATATTCTTTTCTTATTCTACCTTATTATCAATTACTTCATCCATAAATTAATGATAACAATACAATCATCCATATACTATATTTTTATTTATCTAACTATTTTACATCTCATCTCATAGTTTTCAACGATATGAATTTATAATCCAAGTTATGTTCATTAATTGCCTCTGTGAATAATGATTTTGTTAATTTTCCATTACAACCTTTATATATCATCAGAAAAGTGTAATTATGGTAATATAAAATTTTAATAAGAATATTATAACCTATTTATTGTTTTGGTACAAATATATATTCTTAATATTAAATAAAAAAACTAGATCACGATGTTCAGAAAAACCACCAAAATATACTAATCATTTATCATTTACATTTTATCAAATCAATCATAGTCATGTTATAATAAAAATTGATATTTGGGACCATTTATACTCTTATAAGTTCATTAATACTATTTTATTCCACTTATGTATTTGTTTTCCAATTTTATAAGAATATCTATAATTACCCTAAAAAGAACCAATCCTAAAAACATGGAACAAATACACCCAAAACAATTAAAATCCTGAAATATTATTAATGATAGGGTTATAAGATACTATTCCATCACCATATAAGGAATTATAAATAGGAATGTTTTTATTTTATGAGTTAATAACATTATCTATGCTATCATAAATGTGGTTAACGTACACATCACTAAAGGTGTAACAACCTGACCTGGGTGGCACACACCAGTGCCCTAAGATGTCCAATCACATAACCTTGGGTGCAACTCTCTGTATGATAGTGGATCACGAATAATAGTGAGGGTCTAATATAACCCACTAGGTGACTATAAAATCTTTATCAAAGTGTCACAATAGAGAAAATAAACAAAAAATAACCAAAATATATAACTAAACCAAACAAACCAATATCACATAATGAGAAAAAAAATGACTACAATTACCTAAATTGAATAGTAGATATATCATTCCAATTATGTGTCAAGTGTAAATATGAAAAATCCAAAAAAAAAAACCGGAAACTTAAAATCGGGCCCTGAAACATGTTTGGTTCCCTCATGCATACTCTATACCAAGTCAGCCATCTAACATATGGCTCTTTCCCATATCCGATATTGAATACATGAAGTCTATTTAGGTACCGATTTTTTATCCTAAGAAGGGTGTGAGTAAAACAAAATATTCTATTACAAATAGAGACTATAAAAATATTTAGTCAGTAACAATGTATGTAGTTGTAAAAATAATAAAGTAAAAATAATAAATTGAACTATCATTACATTTAATTATTCTTAAATTAACCATATAAATCACCCTAGTTTTTCAGGACACCTAAACCCTCAATACCTTCTTCATCTAGTGTCAGAGTCTGAACCATCCCCAAGGGATATCAAATATCATAATACTAGGAATATAATTTATCATTTCATTTTAATCATATCACGTCTAATTAGAACCATAGTCCAACACCGTCTCATGGGATTAAAATGTCATGTCTAACACCCTGTGGGTATTCATAAACTCTTTCCCTATCCCCACATCAATGTCACATTTTTATTTGGATCTTGAGTCACTAACCCACACCTTCTACTGAATATGGGTATTTTGTGCCTCAATTGTTGTCCCAAACATGTTATCACATATGGGTATTTGGTGCCTCATTATTTGACCCACATATCAATGTCATATATGATTATTTAGATCCCAAGTGTGTTTCCAACACTCCTATATCATTAAATATCAAATATATCTCCTATATGACATCAATAAAATAAAATCAAAGTTAAATATCTTATCACATTTCCCATAAATTAATATACCATTTCAACTATCAAACAAATAATGGTTCAATACTTTAATCACATGCAATAATAAGATCAATTCTCCATTAAATAATTTTGCAATATTCAATTCATATAACCCATTTACCCAAAGAAAGTTTGGTCAAACATCTTATAATCACCATTTTAATTAATTTTTAATTACATTAACTGACCAATTACACAATTCCAATTTCCCATCAACTCCCCAATCACAAAATCCCATTAATTAATTCACTAGTTAAGTAATAAAATTACAAAATCCCAATATCCAATTAATTAATTCGCCAATTAATTAATCCAATTACCCAATCAAAATAGGCAATTAATTATTAACCTATTATTTAATCAAATTCCACAATCCCAATAACCCAACAATTAATTCGCTAATTAATTAATCCAGTTCCATAATCCCAATATCCCATCAGTTCCACAATTCCATAAATCATTTGATCAATTAATATATTCAATTAAAGATTCAATTCTCAAATGTTCCTATATAAATTCCACAACATATACATGAAACTGGAATTGAAGACTATTAGAGTTGAATTTTTACTACTTACCTCAAGATTTTTGACAGACGCTCCTTAAGAAAAATACCCAATAGAAGTTGAATGTTCAATTGAACAATGATGAAAAAATCCAGATCTAAAACCACATTCACATATCAAAAAGACTAGAACTAAAAAAACAAGATATATATATATATATCAATATATAATATAGGAATACATACCTTTAAAGGAATAGAGAAATATGATATAGATAGGGGAAAAATCAGAATGAGAATCTCTTATCGGGAGAGGTGAAAATATTCTATTCGAGATTCAATTCATCATGAGAGGAGGTTGGAATTCATTGGAATTAGTTTAGAAACCTAAAATAATTATATAAATCAATTTATGATTGATCTAGGGGGTTTAGTTATATAAGATGGGGGTTCTAGCAATTTTTTAATAATTTTTATTAGATTAAAATCCCCCATGCACGGTTTCCTATACAGGGAACAATATTTTCCCTAACCATGCACCATATCCATGAACTTCACATAGGGTTTTCAAACAATTACTACAAATAGGTTGTATGGTTTAAAAAACCATGCGCTGACCAAACAAATCCCCTCTACTTGGGTACACATGGTTTTCTGGGCTGAGCTCATAGTTTGGAAAAATTGTGTTTCAAGCATGAACTTCCCCTATTCCTTACAAAATTCTCCAATTTCACCCAAAAAATTGACCATGTTAAAAGAAACAAGATATACTCAAAAAAGGAAAAAAGGTACCTATAAAAGAGCTTGATACCTCTCTAGAGAAGGTCAAGACCATAAAATCTGCCCTCCTTATAAAAACTAGATATACAACCAAATATCTCTAAGATTCCAAGGTAAAAAGATTATGCCATTGAGATTGCATATATGCTTCTCAATTTCATGATTCCTTTTGAACAGACCCATGTTTCCAGAATACATGAACTATCAACAAAATCTTTCCTCAAACCACTTTCTCACTATGATCCAACACACATTTCAAATGATCCTCAAAGGATGCATCAACCTCAAGTTAAAAATCATCCACATTGATCACATGAGAAGTGTCGGGGTGATAGTTCCAAAGATGTGACACATGAAAAATATCATACATAACACTATACCAATGTGGAAGATCCAATTAGTATTCCTCCAGCCTTGATTCTCTCTATAACCTCAAATGGTCCAAAAAACATAGGATCCAACATGCTATATCTCAGTATTCTATGGTGACCCATCCTAGGAGACACCCTAAGGAACACATGATCACCCTCTGTGAACTCTAGAGATATTAGATGTCTATTAGAATACAAATCTTATCTTCTCTGAGTTGTATCCATATATTTTATGAATAATCTAAACCTGTTACAATGTCTCCTGCATGAAACTTAGTCCCAATAAATTTGAATCACCTGCCTCTACCCAACATATAGGTTATCTGCATAGCATACCATAAAGAGCCTCATATGGTGATATCTGTATAGTTTCCTAGTAACAATTGTTATAGGAGAACTCAAAGAGTGCTAAGTGATTCTCACAAGACCAACTAAATTCAAGAACACACACTCACAATATATCCTCCAAAACCGATGTAGTTTATTCTTACTGCCCATCTGTCTATGGGTGTAATTTCATACTCAATAATACAATTTTAAAAAGATAATTCTAAAATCCTTTCTAGAAGTATGAATATAATCATGATTATCAGACTAAAATAATACTCTTTGTCACCCCATGTGGATGAAATATCTCCTGAACACACAAATATCCCAGATAATCCATTGTGAATGTCTCTCGTATAGGTAGGAAATGTGCTACCATAATCAACTAGCCTAAAGTCATCTAAACAACATCATTATAATGAGGTGTCCTTGGGAGACCCACCACCAAGTACATGGTAATGTTTTCCTAATTCCATTTTGGAATGGCAAAAAGATTAAGTAAACCATTTTTTTGTTGATTCTTAGTCATCACATGTTGATAGGTGTAACATCATGTCACAAACAATGCTATATCCTTTTTCATGCCCAACCACCAATAACTTCTTAGGAGATAAAATTAAACTTTGGTCAAATATTGATGTACCACCCACATTGGGTCATGAAATTCACACATCAATTCCTTCCACATTCTTGTAGTCACAAAAAAGTGACCCCAGACATAGATGATCTCATCCTCATCTATGATCAAATCAGAAGGTGAATCCTAGACTTTATGAATTCTCATCGAGGAAAAACATTTTGGATTCTCATATTGTATTCCACTGATCTTACTAAAAAGTTTAAAACTCTACTATAGCTGATAGGATAGTCATCCACTTCTGACCCCCATGAGCCACAACATGAATCTCAACTAGTAATGTCATTATTTTCAACATAGCACTAGACTCCTGAACTTCCTCAGTCTGAGTTTTACTATTCAAAGCATCAACAACAGTATTTACCTTCCCAAGAATGTATGATAGCTCAAAATAAAAATAATTCATATAATCAACCCACCTCCACTTCTAGAGATTCAAATCCAAATGTGAAAATATATACCTTATGATCCTATGGTCAATATACACTACAAAAATAATCATCCAATAGCTAATGACCCCAACACTTTAAATAATAAACAACTGATGCCAACTCTATGTGGAGCACATTGTAGTTTCCTTCATATATCCTCAATGTCGAGACCCATATTCCATAACTCAACATCCGTATATTAACACAACTGAAAGTATGATTCAAGATGTGTAAAAAAACACTATATATCATTCACTTGTGTTGGGTAGGATCAAGATTTGTGTTGTTTACAATCACATATGCTTCTCTTGGAAGGAATTATCACATGATTATATCCATTAAAACCTTACCCCATTCTTACTCAAGATCCAATGAGTTGTTTCCAAATTGGAAAAATTCCATATGAACCTTCTATAATAACTCCCTAACCTTGGGATGCTATATATATTAAAATAATTCTTCCACTGCATCCAAGAAACCACTATCTATAATTTCTCTGGGTCCATCGATACACCTTCCTATACGATGATGTGACCCAATAACTGTACCTAATCAATCTACAATTGGAATTTATATAGATTTGTGTATAGATTATGATCTCTTAGAATAATTAGAATAATGTCAAGATGTTGGCAATGATTTTCGTGAGACTTAGAGTACACCAATATGTCATTTACAAACACTACCATAAACTGATCTAGGTACGGATGTAAATTTGGATTATTAACGAAAAAAATATAGGTGCATTAATTATCCTGAATGGAATCACAAAGATATCATAAAATCCATACCATCTTTTTAATGTGGTCATCATTATATCAAATGGTCAAACTCTCAACTGATGATAACTTTATCTCATGTTAATCTTGGAGAAAACAGAATACCCCTTCAACCGATCAAAAATATTGTTTGTATATGGAAGAGGATATCAGTTCTTCACTATCATTAAGTTAAAATTCTAGTAATCAACACATAAGCATAGAGTTTTGTTATATTTTTAATAAAAAAGTCTGAAGAACACTAAGGTGATTTAATTAGTTGGATAAAATCCTTATCCATTAACTCTTCTAGAAAAGTCTTGTGGTCTTGAGGTTCTTTCAGTTCCATTTAGTATGGTGAAATATAAACTAGCTCGGCTCCCAGAATGAGATTAATTTTAAATTCCACATCTCCCTCTGGGGAAAGCCCTAATAATTATTTAGGAAACGCATCCTAAAACTAATATACTATGTGTTGAAATATATCATGATTTACACCCTTTTCATCCCAAAATAGAAAAGCAACCTGAGTGGTCATATCACCCAATTGATGTCGAATTAGTCTTTCCGGTTCATCCCAGATATCCCAATCTTCGTGGTGAATATATTTTTCAGCCTCAAGAGTCATAAACAACACCCTCCTAGATAACAATTGATTTGTGATCAGTATTCTACGAACTAGTCCATAACCATTATTATATAAAATACTGAAATGTCAAAGAAGTAAAGTATCCTATGATACAATATTCATCAACCATAAGAGAACACCACTTTTATAAATAGACATCTCTTGATCGTACTCCAAATAGTGTATCTACCGTCATAACCCATCTCACAAAATCCACTATTAGGATCGTACAATTCACAAGATTTAAAGATATAAAATAGGGAGAGGCACCATTTTTCAAATATGTCACTAGCCAGTATAGAAGCTACACGAAAAATACATGTAATCATAGATGGTCCAGCCTAGTTATTCACCAGTATAGGTTGAACAACATGAAACTATACTGCCTCTCTTCTCAGTGAAGCAATCTGAGTTACCTGAGATACATGACTCTACTAATACAAGATCTCTATCATAGAAGTACCTCATCCACTACCTAAACCTCCATGGCTAGTAGAAATACAAATGCCAATGTGATAATATGTATGATATCCCCTTACCACACTTTGATTATAACTAGATAGTCCATTACCCATTGGTCCTAGGTTTCTGCAGAACCTCTATAAATATCCCATCCTGTTTCCAGATCATCAGTCCATCATTGGTCTGGGTTAATGGCTATGGAAGTGGCCTCACCCACCACACTGCTGAAAAAACACACTGGTAGGATCCTGAGTAACTAATCCTTCACCTAGTAACCCTTTCTTCTTAATCCTTTCTTTGTATTATCATAGCACTGCTTCCTAATCTCAGAAGATGTATCGCTTGATAGTCTAGAAGAAACCACTTTTGCTCTACCAGAATCCTTCTTCATGTACTAATTAGATATGAGAGCCTTATTTTAATTACCTGACCCCATTTTTCTAGAGCTAGTGAATTATGTTAATACATTTTCATGATACAATGAATCATGTCCCGAAGGACTGATTGGTTTAGCAGTTTTGGAAAATAGATTACATACAGGAACGTTTAATTAAAATTTCTAACATAAAACCCAACATATTAAATCCTTCGATAACAACATTATTCCCCTATCCTAACCCTAAAATGAATCATAAAACACGTCTTGGCATCATGGGAAAATAAAACATATGAAAGGGGTGATCTTTGGTGCTTAGTAAGGATAAACAATATAGCAGAAGAAATCATAAATAATCATAAACTTTTAAGGAAAGGTAAAAAATTGAAACATAATCCTTTTAAAAAATTATCTTTAGCATAATATGGAATGAATAAATCAAGCATTACCATATAAACTTGCACATGGATACTCTTCTAGTTGAATAATCACATGTAAAATCAATAAAAAATCTCAAAATGAGGTAATGCATAATGCAAGACATCGTAACCACTATGTCAAGGCCTTATGCCAAGACTATTCACAAATATTCTATCATGACCTTATACTAAGACACTAGTTTATCTCATGAGGTCTAATAATGCATCGAGTGGCTATAACACCCCTAATCAAATACTAATTCCAATTCATTCCTCATATTAAAAGGGTAAACCATAACATAATCATTCATATTAAAAATAGCATATGAAATGTCAATATATTAACCATAAACTATGAATGGTATAAAAATAGATCATCTACAGTCAAACATATCATATATAATTAAATAAAATATATAAGATTGTATTATAATAAATCAACCACAATCAATAATTATTTATCATTAAGGAAGTTGACATAGTTGGAAATAATTTGTAAAAATCTTTGATAAAATGTCTCTTATTCATGAAATCATTTAGAAGTAAAAATATTTATAAAGGAAGTAATTGAAAAGATATTTCTTAACCAAAGTGTCCCATAACACTTTGAAACTTTTAAAATTAATTAACATTTTAAAACAAACATGTCTGTTTAAATAATTCCTTAAAATCAATTTGAAAAACATAGACATTAATTAAATGGATTTAGAAAAATAAATCTTTAAAACATTAAAAATGATGATCTAGTTAAGAAGTACCTTCCATAAAACCATAATATATTCCCTTTGAAAACATTTTTATGGGACATGGACATGGTTGATAAATATGTCCCAATACATACTTACACATAAAAAAGCTCAGATAATAATGAGATTGAAGAATTAACCCTTCTCTAAGGTCTGATACTCTCCGTATGTGTTTGAAAATCCTGTATAATGTTTTTAATCATATTATAAATTTATATCAGAATCATAATAATATTTATGATATAATATCTTACTCTTTTATGACTTTATATTAATCATTTTTAACAATTCCATGTTAATGAATCTTTTCGGGTAATAATTTCTTTGCTTATGTACGTATTTTGACGTGTAATTATTGATCATATTACTTAGATCATGATTTACTTCTAGAATATATAATATGATTTTTATATCATATATACTCACAATATGAATATATACCATATATATATGAAATGGAAAACACCATTAATGGAGATGATAGTCCATACATACGCATGAATGTTGTTTTCATTTTCTTATCGTATTAAATAGAAGTAAGTGAATGAATTATATGTACATTCATACATAAATATACCAATATATATATATATATTATTAAAGTTGAATTATTATGTCATATATTTTAAAATTATGAATAATATATATATTTTTATAATCATTCTTTGATGGTAAACATGGAAGAAGAGTCTCAACATGTCGTGGAGACGGTAATCCGTATGTACACATGAGGGACAATATCAATTTATTAATGGGTAAATGGTATGGAATTGGATAGAATATTATTTTTCAGAAAAAATATCATGTAATAATTATTATTTACATCCATTATATTCGTAATTATACCCATAGAAATAATGTGTACATGGAAATCAATTTACACCATGGTGTAGAGATGGTAAGCTGTACGTACACACACATGGTGATATTGTTTTTAGTAGGATGGGTAACATGATGAATATGATTTTACCATAATTATAATAACATATCATCGTTTTTAATATATTGTACTTATTATTTTAGTATGGGAACAATATAGAAAGAATAAGTAGAAGAAGAAAATAACTTTTAATGAAGGGATAAAACAATTACCTCTTCTTCATGTGTCTCATTTTGATTTTCACAAAAGGACTACTTAGAATGGATTTATGCCCAAATTTTAGCCTCTACAATGAATTTAGAGTAATTGGGAGGGAAAATGTGCTGGTTTTGGCTGAGCCAAAGGGCTGTGGTGGTGTGAATTAATGTGAAAGGGAGGTGCCCTTTTATAAGAGATGTGAGGGGACCTTTAAGAAAAACATGAAATATTAGTTAATTATAAATTTAATTTAGGTTTATAATAGCTCCAATGTAATTTATTTAATGTATAATATGAATATGGTTCTAAATTTTCTCATTATATAATTTTTATACAAGTTTAGTCAATGAAATTAACCTTATCTTTTGGGGTTATCCCTTAGATAAACAGTTTAACATTTACCATGTCTTCTTGAATTTTTTTAATATAGGGTTAATTTAGTTACTATAAAATTACAAGAGAACCTAAAGTGGATAATTAATAAAACTTTTATCACTATCCATGTCATTTTTCTGAATATTATACTTATTTTCATTTTTACAACATTTAATGAAATAGTATTTGTTTTAAAAACACATTTATTTCAATTTTGAAACAATTTAGTAATTGAATTTTTTTAAAGTCATAAAAACATGATTCCTTCGAACCAAAGGAATTAAATCATACCTAATTTTATAATTTCGTCCAAAAAAATCTTGGACGGCATAAAAATGTTCAAATTAAAATTATTTTAATATTTATAAATTCATTTATTTAAATTATTCATTAATAAGGTAATCACGGTATCATCATTGTGTCATCAATAAATATATGTATCCAATGTATAGAAAGTACAAATAAAATACCATGATGTATAAAATCATTTTATCTTTCTAGTAACTATTTATAGTCAAATATAACTGAGATATTACACTATATTAAAATCCTATTAATCAAAGATACATGTTTATGTTATAATTATCATTGAATTAATTCTTATAACATCTTATTATCACTCCCATGTGGTCCCATGGGGTTCTAAAATCGTCCTATGAATGACCACGGTCAGAAAAATATCATCCAGTATGATTAGGACATGATTTATGGAAGTTTAATATTATTATAATATTTTTTGTTACCCTTATTTACTTAGTTACCCTTTAACCATGGTAACTAAAAAAAATTATTGAAGTTATTTTTTATAATGTCAAAAAATAAAAGGTACCTATTTGCACAATTTAGAAATTATGATTCCAAATATAGAATATATTTTTCCAAATTCAAAATAAATATTTGACAGTAATTAATTTAAAATTATTTCCCATTGTCAAAACTAGATAGTGGGTTTTTAAGAAGTAAACAACTATCAAAATATTGATATGTGTTTATGTTTAATTTAAATTTTAAATTACTTCCAATAACCTAAATTATATAAAATTATAAAAATATAATCAAATTCTACATTAAATCCACTCAATTGTAAAATTTTACACTATAAATTACTTAAATTAGAAATGTTTTTTCAATTAAAATATAGTATTTTCATTATTCATCAATATATGAAAGTTATCAGAAAAGTACCATAAATTTATCCAAACTAAACTTTTATGTACCTCTTCTAAAGAATAATTTAATTTTGTTTAATTGAATATATAAAAGTTTCTAATATTATATTTAATAAGGGTTATACAATAAAAGTCCGAAAATCACTATTATTTGAAAAATACTTCTTTTATATGAAAAATGAATTTATACTTATAGTATGTATAAGAAAAAAAAGTATTAATTTTAAAATCAAATTGGATTTATAAAATTAAATATATGGTTAATATTATTCATAAAGGAATTTTAAATAGCTAGTTTGATAGGTTATGGTGCACTTGAACTCGATGTTGCGTAAATCGCACACCATTGAATTATATAAAAAGGAAGAATACCCTAGAATCTTGGGGTGTTACATTATCCCATCCTTAAATAAATTGCATCATCACAATTTAAATTCATAATTGAATATTGGGGGTTTGATATTTCAAAATATCTTATTTGAAATCCCACATCGAAAAATGGATTAATGAGACCTTTATTTTAAAATAACAAAAGGTAGGTATAAAGGTTACCAAAAATAACACATACTAGGGTTCCATGTGGAAAACATGGATATAGAAGAGAAAAATAACCATCATGTTCTAATGGAGAATGATAGAGAGTATTATTAGGAGAAATTTAATAATGTGAAATCTATAAATATGCTATGATCCAAGGGGCCATTTTATTCA
This sequence comes from Viscum album, assembly GCA_963277665.1. Taxonomy (NCBI): domain Eukaryota; kingdom Viridiplantae; phylum Streptophyta; class Magnoliopsida; order Santalales; family Viscaceae; genus Viscum; species Viscum album. The sequence goes on from OY728146.1 coordinate 534,912,389, forward strand.
TTTAAAAAATAATGTACTAGGAAAACATTTATGATATTTTTACTAAAGTTAAAGAGATAATTCATAGACTAAGAACACAATGAATCATACTTAATTTACATGTAATGTTTCATCAGTTAACTAATTCCTACCAAAACCTCATCTTTCACAACAAAAAATATTATTTTTATCTTAATCATATAAGTTTATAAATATAAACTTACACCATTTAAATAAATATAACTATGTTATTCTAACTAGGGACTTCTTATAGCCTAATTTTTGGTGATTAAGCCTTGTCTCACTTCAGTTGTGGGTCCGATTCCAATAGCATTGTCCGACACGATGGATTATTGGATGACCTGTAGGTTTTCCTTTTTCTAAAATATAGTATTATAACATTCCAAAAATAATCTTAAGTAATGTTTCATCATTAAGAAATACTATCTATAGTTCAACATAATATATTCCAACTTTTAGTGTTATCTAAAATACTTTTGTCCAAACTCTCTCTAAATGGTTTCTAAATTTCCAAAATCAATTGTTACATTAGATTTTACCCAAACAATGTAATGTTTCTCTTATTGCACATAATGAATATATGATTACCTTCATCAAATTAAATCCTTAATGAAGAAAACATTTCTTGTAATATAATCCTGATATATATATCACATTCTTCTTATAAAAAGAATATAATTATTGAATCCAAAAAAATACATTAATTATTCCACTTGGACCGTAGTAACAATATAAGAATGACTGTGATCCATTTGCTTCTTTGGAGCTATATTTCCTTGATTATTTATATAATCCTTTGTATAATGTCCCACATCTTTGCAATTATAATATTTCACAACTTCATTCTTTCCCTTACAATCACGAGCCTAGTGACCATTTTTCTCTACATTTGTAACAAACTCTAATTCTTTTTAGGCAAGTACTAGGGTGTTTCTTCCCAAAATTGTCACATAAGGGAAAATACTTATTTCCCTTTTCCCCCTTATATGTCTCTTACTCCACCGTTCTCTTCTTTTCTTGCTTTACTTTAATGAAATAAGACTTAGAGAATTCTACTTCCATCTTGATGTCATATGAGACTATATCTTCATATTATAAGAGATAATGTGATACCAATTATCATCAGAGGAAAGGTTTTAACCCATTAAATAATCTATCAATATTTCTTCTTGGGTTACATATGTAGTCTGTAGCATGCCTTTCTAAAAAAGTGAGGTTAGCCGCATACTTTGCAACATTCTCATCCTCCTTGTCACTCAGGATCAATTTTTTTCTATATCAGGTCAATGTTCATGAGGAAATTATTTCTATAGGAAATGTTATTTAAACTCCCACCATTCCATATTTTGTACTTCCTCATCCTCCTTCTTGTTTTGAATTAATGACCACCATTGATTTGTATATCTTGAGAGATGATAAAATTCCATGACAACCTTTTCCATTTCTTTATGTCCGAAAGTAAGAAATATTTTATTAAAGGAACTTATCCATTACTCAGCCAAAAATGGATTTACAGTCCAATTGAATGTTGGGGGTTTTTGTATCATGGAGCGGTCTAATATTTATCTTCCGGGTTGTGGAACAGGCTGCTCCATATGGGTAAGGTTATTATTCAAAACCTGAGACAGCTGTCCCAGTATGGTTATAAGCTGTTCAAAACCTTTTGTGTTACCAGCTCCACTATCATTATCTTATATAGAAGTGAAATCCCTATATGTATTGCATGCATTGATATTATTTCTATTCCATCCACTAGGTTCCATTTCTAAACAATGGTATACACTAGATTAGGTTATGAATAATAATTCATAAATCCAAAAAAGTAAAATACTTTTCATAAATTGGAAATTTTCGTCATATCTAATCCATAATCATAAATATGGTTATTTTGAGGATTTATTTACTCATTAATACTTCATAATGTTTTTTAAAGAAAATATTTATTATCCTAATCATATCCCCTTGGAGTGTCAAACCATATGTGCAGTAAGGCCTGTTGTCTTGTACTAGGTTACCCCAAGTCAAGCCCGGAACACCTTTTCAGAGTTTTCATCCCAAGGTACATCTGTTCCAAAACCACATTGACATATAGTATATAGATATGGATTTACGAATATCCATGTAATCCCTACATTACCAAAATTCTAGGAGGTTATTCTATACTTATCCTCAAAGTCTATCATAGGATTATGATCCCAAATCAATGTTTTCTAAATCTACTACGGAGGTTGTTGCTATAATTTATCTAATAACAACTGTAATTACCCAACACCAGTTTCCCAGAGCCAATGCATTATTTTAACACATATTCATGAAACAAGGAATCATCTCCCAACAGAACAATCCACTTATTAGTCTTAGATAATAGATTACATACATGGACGTTACATTAAAATTTCAAATATAAAACACATCATAGATAATCCTTCGAGAACTCCATTATTCCCCTAGTTAACCCTAAATATGAATCATAAAACATTTCTTCGAATCATGGAAAAATAAAACATAAGAAATGGGTGATCTCAGATGCTTAGTAAGGATAAACAACATAATAGAAACTATTATAAATAATCATAAAATTTGAAGGAAAAGTACAAAATTCAAACACAAGACTTTTAAAACATTATATTCAAAATAATATGTCAAGAATAAATCAAAAATTACCATATAATCATGCACATGGATATTATACTAGTCAAATAACCACATGTTAAATCAATAACTAGTCTCATAACGAGGTAATGCATAATGCCAGACATCGTAACCACTACGTCAAGGCGTTGTGCTAAGACCATTCAAAAATATTCCCTCAAGGACTTGTTCTAAGACTCTAGTTAGTCTTATTTGACATTTTAATGAATCAAGGGGCTATAGTGGGGCATTCTCGTCACTTAATATGTCCAATTCATTCATCATATGAAAATGGTGAAATAGAACATAATAATTTGTATTAAAATTAGTATACAAAATGTCAATACATTAACCATAAACCATGAGTGGTATAAAAATATCTCATCCCATATCAAACATATTATAACTCATTCAATCAAATATAGAAGATTTTATTATAATAAATCAATCCCAATCAAGAATAATAACTTTTAAAGGATGTAGATAAAGTTGAAAATGAGCAGTAAAACTCTTTGAGAGAAATATCCAATTTTCTTGAAATCATTTAAAAGTCACACAACCTAAAAAGAAATTCATTTAAAAGATATTTTTTTATCCAAAGTGTCCCATTAACAATTTAAAACTTTTGAAAGGAATTAATATTTTAAAACAATCATGTCCATATAAATAAACCCTTAAAACAAATTTGAAAAACATGGACATTAAATAAATTGATTACGAAAAATAAATATTTCAAACATTTAAAATTATGATCTAGTTAAATATTACATTCCGTAAAACCTTGAAATATTCGTTTTTAAAACATTTTTTATAAGGCTTGGACATGGATGATAAATATTTCTCAATAAATACATCCACATAAACAATCTTGGATAGTAACATGATTGAGGAATTAACCTTTACCTTAGGTTCAATACTCTTCGTACATGTATGAAACTCCTCTATAATGTTTTTAAACATATTATTAACTTATATTAGAATCATAATAATATTTTTGATATCATACATGACTCTCTTCTGACTTTATATTACCCATTTATTAACTATTTCATGTTAATGCAATGTTTCAGGTAATAATTTCTTTGTTTATCAAACATGTTTCGACTTGTTATTCTTTATAATATTACATAAATCTTGATTTATTTACATATAGAATGGATAATATTAACGTATATTTATAATATAAATATATAGAATAGATATATGTTTGTATGAGTAGAGTAATCATGAGGGGGTGAATTGAGCATCTATAAAAATTTCTGTTTGAAAAGTATTCTTAAGAAGGATCCCCAAAAAATTTAAATACAACCCATTTAATCAAAGTAATATGGTTATGAAGGTTTGAATATTTAAATAACTTCTCAGAAGATTGATTAATTCTTAGTAATCTTAATACTAGTTATTGACATTACTTTTGAAGATATCTTAATAAGGAAAACCAATTATAACTTTTTTTCAAGATTAAATATCAAAGTAAATTTAGTGATTTTTGAATCATACAGTAAAATAGAGAAAAATAAATTAAACAGAATATTAGATATAAAACAATTTGTTTAGTCCCATTCCAAGACCTAATCCACTCCACTTAGTGATCACCTACCACCAAGAAATTTATATAAATAATCATGATCCACACCCTGGATCAGGGTTAACAACAATACATAGGACTATCCAGGTCAAAAGACCACTTCCACAGTTCTTCTTCGGTAAGAACTACCATGTCACACAGGGACCTCTTGCACACTAATCCGTGGGAATACACAAGTAAAAAAATGTATGACAAATGATATTTTGTATACTTTAGTTTAATGCAGGACACAGTCTGTGTTTTTATACAGACAGACACACACACACTTCTCGTAGGATAAAAAATAATACACAACAGAGAAAAAATGTTGAGATAATGTTATAAGTGCTATGAGTGTAGTCTATGTACCTTTGGACTTCTAGAATGATGGAGATACATAAATCGAGTCCTCTAGTGGAAAACAAAGAATCGCATGTCCGCAAGATCTGGCTCGTGTTCTTCGTGAAGTTGATAGTGAGAAAATGTTCTCAACTCTAGGATTTGAGTATGCTTCAGGTGTTCTTCAGTAGTGTTGGGTTTCATGTGTTGATTCTTCTTTCAAGAATTCTTGTGCTTCTTAATTATCACACACACACTTTATTTTCTGTTGTCACTATTTTCTCACTTTTCTTTAGGACAGATTGTTCTTTTTATTATTATAATACATTTTTTGGAGCCGACATGATGCACATATTCGGCACCTCATATATCATAATGTCAGGTGAAATTTCTAAAAAGAAAAATTAATTATGTCAGTGCATTTAAAAGCTGAAAATATGACCATTATAGAATTAAATGAAAAATGAAAAAATATATTGAGAAACGGTGTCATAGTCTGTCTGGAAACAATTTCTTCATGAAAAGGTGTCTCTTTGAAATGAAGTCTCCTAGAAATGGTGTCTCCCTGAAATTGTGTGTCCTTGTTTGTTTTTGAGCGATGAGTTATTCATTATGGAATATTTGTATAAGCATTAAGAATCGGTAGCACAAATGCAGTGTTAAAATCATAGTGTCTGGTCTCTGTATCTAATTCTCTGAGTCTAGTCATAGTGCCTGGTGATGGTGTCTGGGTCATGGTTTCTGGTCATGGAGTCTGGTCATTGTATTTGATTCATGGTGTCTAGGTCATGATGTCTGGGTCACAGTTTTGGGTCCCGGTGTCCGGTCACAGTGTCTGATCATGATGTATGATCCTTTGCAAAAAATACATAACTAGTGGAAAACTCACAGTTTCATAGACTTAGCCAAATATCTATACACATAATTAAACAATGATATTCATAGAATAGATTCGACTCAATAATTTATGAATTAAATTCATTATAACATGAAATAAAAATATTTTAAAATAGTTAAATATAGCACATAAGATCATGATTAGGTTTATTTAAATCATAAAGAAACATATCATCTATACACATGATTTGAAACATATTACATAGGTTTAATAAGTGTTATATAATGTATAGGATTTTTGATCATTAAAACATTATTAACACATGAGGAGTCTAACATTCCCCCCTTTTGATGATCACAATTCACGTGAGTGAGATATCTATTCTTAGGTAATGTGTCTGTTCCTTATTTTGCATATAAGATACATATTTCTCCCCCTTTTGGGATTATCAAAAAGATTATATAAGAAATATAAAAGAAAAGTAAAAAATGTATTAGATGGATAAAAAGTGTCATTATAAATTGTATGTAATAGGAATATAGAAATAATCCTTATCGAAAGATAGTAGTCACTTTTATTTAGTAGTGGATTTTCTTCTCTTTTCCATTGGTAGTAGTATTAGAAGAGGAAGCCATAAGAGTAGAGGTAGAAGTGAAAGAAAGAATTAAACCAGTTGTCAGAGAAGGTAATGGAAGTCATTAAAAAATATAAGGGGACAAGGTAGGTGCAGTGGAAGACAGAGAAAACTGTTGATCAAGGATAACTAGTCTAATCTAACTCAGAGCTTGAGAGACAGACATAGATGTAGAAGAAAGGTAAGAGGTTGAGAAGGTAGGGAAACTAGATCTTAGGGGTGAAACTGTAGGAGCGAAAATTGCAGTACGCTGGACATAAAGATAAGGCCTAAAAATCTTGATGAAGTCAGCAATGATCTCACCACCATACTATATGGATTTCTCAAATTCATCCTTGTTTAATATAAAGTTATCCAAAAATGGAGTGAAATCATTGAGATTGGGAACTTGAGTTTTGAATGCTTGTGTGATAGGAGGGATTCTCAGATTCTCTACAGGGTACTTGAAGTGGTTGGTCATGTAATGATTTGAGATGAACTTAGTAAAGTACAAGTCCACCTTCTTAGTAATCTCTTCTTGAGAATGATTTTCTATTTTGGAATTAATTCTCACTAAATCAATACCTCTATCACTGTTATTGACAACTTTAGATAGATATTATTTTTCCAAACAACTGAGCACAGCCTGAATTTCTTCTTTGACAACAATTCTGAGTAGATCACTATATAAAGTGGGTTGAGATGATATTCTAGATGTACTAGAAGTAGTAATATCCAATTTAAGGGATTTCATTTGATCTTGATCTTTTTGGAGACAACCCTTATTCTCATCATTCAACTTGTTAAGACAAATAACAAGTTCATGCATCATTTGAACTATTATCTTGTTTCTTTCAACTACCTTATCAGCCAAATAGGTTATATTAGGTTGAATCAAGGAGGCTACTTCCTATGGAATCTGACTAAAAATATCCTCAAGTGGATGAGAAACTGGTTCTGATCTTAAGTTTATCACTCTATGAATTTCTTCAACCATACCATTGAGAGTCTTCACTTATTCACTGAACTATTTGTTCTCAACTCTAAATTCATGAATCTCATGACAAATCTTAGGTTTAATCTTTCATATGACCATTTCCAACAACAAAACACCATCTCTCTCACTCAAATTGGTTACAGGAGCCAGTTGGGTATTCATGAGTTTTTCAACTCTAACCAATAGGGTAGCTTCAAAAGCTTTCAAATCTTATTTACTTTCCAAGGTAGAAGGTTCTTGTGAAGGGTAAAAAATAATGGCTGAGACAGGACCATGATATTTGGCATAGAAAACATTAGGAGCATATTCCAGTTTCAATTGAAACATAGTAGACAAATATATTCTTCTAACTGAGAAAACCTAGAAATCAGTCACATCAAAATAACTAAGTGATTTATACTATGTATCCACTAAGCTTTGATAAATGGGATTAGGGACTTAAATAGGTTCCATATTCGGGTGCAGATCCCCTTCAATAATTGAATCTTTCTCATGACAAATAGATTTAGATCTTTGATCTATTTCTATGATTTTATCCCTGAAACCCATTTCTGTTCTAGCCAACTGAATGGATTGCTCCATTATCTCTTCAACAGATGGAATAATTTCAAGAACAACTTGTTCCTATGGGAAATCCACTAGATATGATTATTGGAAAATAGAAATATCTTCTTTTATATGCTCTTCTGCAAAATCCTATTCATTTACCATAGCAACAGATTCTTCTTCAGCAGCAAGTTGTTCATGCATATCAACCACTTCTTTTGGAACATGCACTTCCTTTTTAGTTATTACTTGGAGAATAGGTTCACTATTATTATCATCTATAATAGTTTCCCTTTTAATTTAAACAACCTATTCCTCTTCTTCCATATCATAATAATCAACAATTTCATCTGGTTCAAAACTAGGATCATAAATATCTTTAGGTCTTGAAGAGTGTTCCATCAGATTGAACTTTTCATAAACCCTATCATTATCTTCCACTAAATCTTTTCTCCATGGATTCCAAATAATTATCATTATCTTTACTGTATATTTTTAATGAAAAAATCATAATCCTTAATAGCTACTTCATCTGGTCTAACAAACCATTTGGCATAATGAATAACTGAGATAATCCATGAATAGAGAAGGGTGGTTGACTTGGAGGTTGTCTTGATCAACTCACACATAAGAAGTATAACATATTTTCATAGATTAATCATAATACCATTCTTCATAAGGTGTATCATGAATACATCCTAATAATTGAGTGTAGAAAAATCACTTTTTTTGGTCTAATCAGATATTGAACGAACTTAAACAGATGTCTGGTTTCACCATCTAGCTCAACATCTATGAATCTTCGCTTTGTTTCATTCCCAGTCAAGATTACCAGTGATTCTTCCAAAAAAATAACTCACTTAGAGGTGGATGGCCAATCTAGTAGTCATAAAAAAATCCCTCATGAGGTATCTCAAGGCATGCAGCCCATAACCTTGAAGAAAATGTACAACTTTGACCATTGATCTAACTTCACACCACATAGCCATATTTTGTATAAAAATAGAATTGAACATAGTGATAAAACTGTGAAACTAATTTTGAGTAAACATGAATATCCTCCTTTGAGAACCAATCCATCCATCCTTGCTCTCTGAGTATTTTCAATACCAAATACTTACATGACAGAAGACACTTAGGGCATATCTCTTTGTCGGGTACCACTATTTTGTCTACCAGATTCAGATTTAGAGGACCATAAGGTGCTAACTTTGGATCTATTTTCAACTTCTTATTTGAACTGTGCTTATCAGGAGTTAACGAAGATGGGCGTTTCATCCTTGGTATTCAACAAAGATTCATGATAGAGAGAGAGAGAGAGAGAGAGAGAGAGAGAGAGAGAGAGAAAATTTAAGGGTTGAGAGAGGGGTTACGGTTTGAGAGAAGAGATCTCGAGTGAAGAAATGAGTGAAAATTATTTTATTTTATCATTTAGAGATATCAATCATTGTAGGATCAAAGGCACATTAATGTAAAAGGATAAAATAAATAATTATCACGATATGGGTTATAATGTATAAATAAATTAATAAAGAGTCTTTACAGTGAGACTGTAATCAACTTTCACGATGAAACCGTAACTTGATTTCACCATGAGACTGTAACTGGCTTTCACAGTGAGATGGTAAATGTGTGATTTCTAAACTATGAGACTGTATTGTTTGAGATAGTACGTTACAAATAGTGATAGTGAGACTATAAACATGAAACAACAATTCTTAAGAAAGTAAAATTATAGAACTGTTATATAGTGACTTGTGAAATAGTAAATTGTGAAACAGTAAACTGTGAAACAATATACTTAATACTTAAGATTTATCATTCCAAATTCATATATGATGTAATATATTATTTTATAATTTAATGGTTTGGTGAATATATCATCAAGTTGATATTGAGTCCCAATGAATTATAAATTGATTTCACCTTTTCGATAATGATCTCTCAAAAAGTGATTCCTTGCATCAATATGTTTTGTCCTAGATTGTGAAAAATGATTTTTTGAGATGTTAATAGCACTTGTATTATCACAATTTATAGGCACATTCCGGAATTTATATCCATAATCTAGTAATGTGCATCTCATCCACAAAAGTTTTGCAAAATTACTACTAGAAGCTATATTTTCAGCCTCTAGAGTAGATAATGAAACATAATTTTATTTCTTACTACCTCATGATACTAGTAACATACCTAAAAGGTGACATGTTGTAGAGGATCTTTTTCTATCTAACTTACATCCACCGAAGTCAGTATCAGAATAACTCACTAACACAAATGATTATCCTATGGGATAGAACAGTCCTAGATTGGGTGTATGTCTGAGGTATTTGAATATTCATTTAAGATCATTTAAATGATATTCCTTGGAGTCTGATTGAAAACGGGCACACATACACACTCTAAACATAATGGCATTCCAGCTAGTAGTTATGTAGAGTAAGCTTCTGATCATCCCTCTGTAAGTGGTTTGAACAACATATTTTCCATTTTCATCAAGATCAAACTTACATGTAGTACTCATTGCAGTGTCACTACATTTAGTGATATCCAATCCAAAACATTTTAGAAGATCTCTAGTATATTTTATTTTATTTAAAATAATGCCAACATTATTTTGGATGATAGGAAATCCCAGAAAGAATTTTAGTTCACCCATTAAACACAATTATTATTTTTTGGATTATTTTAGAAAAATCAATTCATAAAGAATTTTTTAAGATCCATATATAATGTCATCTACATAGATTTGAACTACTAAAAAATCATTCTAAATTCATTTATAAGAAGGGTAGTATCAACTATTCATTTTGTAAAACCTTTGGAAATAAGAAATGTACTTAATCTATCATACCGAGCTCTGGGATCTTATTTTAAAACATATAAATCTTTTTATAATTTAAAAATATGATTTAGAAAATGAGGATTCTGAAAACTAGGGGGTTTCTCAAAAAATACATCCTCTGATATACACCCATTTAGGAATGCACTTCTAGCATTCATTTTATATAGTTTGAAATTCAGAAGTTCCGTATAAGTAAGTCGAATTCTGATGGATTCAAGTCTAGCTACTAGTGAAAAGGTCTCCTTATTGTCAATTCTATCTTCTTGACTATATCCTTGTGCAACCAATCTAGCCTTGTTTCAAACTATATTACCAAATTTATCTACCTTATTTATAAACACCCATTTAGTGCCTATGGTGAATGTGTCTTTGGGTCTATCAACATGTTTCCGAACTTTATTTATTTAAAACTTTTTATGTTATTCTTGCATAGACATCACCCAAAATTCAACATTGATAACATCATTAATGTTTTTAGGTTCACGTTGTGACAAGAAGACCTAATTTTAAACCTAATTTCTAAGAGAAGCTCTAGGATGAGTTCTTTTATCTATGTCTCCTACAATGACATCAAAACGATGGTTCTTAAGAGTTCTAAAAACTCTATAAAAATAAGGACTTGTGATTTTAGGTTATTGAATAGGTTTGGGTTCATTCTGACTTGAATCCAAAGAATTTAAAAAACTGGAAGTTTTTACAGATTCATTCACTGGATAGTTAGAGGATTCTGAATTAATGTCCAGATTTGATACATCGTCCTCCATGTTCTGTAGATTGGTTTTAGGCTAATGTGAATCTATTTCATCAAATTTTTCATGGACATAATCTTCAAAAAAATTTGTTCTTTTATTTAACACTCTATAGGCTTTAATAGATATTGAATATCCTAAAAAGATTCCTTCATCACTATTGGATGAATATTTATCAATATTGTCCTTAGTACTATGGAAATATACATTGCATCAAAAAACGATGAAGTAACTTTCTCTGGGTTTTCTATTGTTCCAAAAATCATATCATGTTCTTTAATGAATAGGTCTAATCAACACTCTATTTATAAAATAACATGCTGTATTTATATCTTTATCCTAAAAGAATATAGGTATGTCATAATCACTAAGCATGGTTATAGAAATCTCTTTCAGGGTTTTATTTCTTCACTGCCCGACTCCATTCTGTTGAGGTGTTCTAGGGGAAGATAAATTATGACTATAGCCATTTTTTGAGAAAAAGGATTCAAACTCTGTATTTTCAGACTCATGTCCATGATCACTTATTAAGTATTTAATTATAAGTCCACTATGATTTTCTACAGTTTTGGCATATTTTGTAAAATGAGAGAAAGATTCTATTTTGTGAGCCAAAAAGAAAGTCCATGTATATCTAGAAAATTCATCTACAAGAGCATAAACATAGTGCTTCCCATTTAAACTAGAAACTCTAGATGGTCTAAACAAATCCATGCGAACCAATTCGATAGGTTGAGAAGATGACACTCATATCTTTGGTTTGAAGGAAATTTTGTGTTGCTTTCCATTTTGATAATGATTACACACTTTATCATTTGGAAACTCAAGTTTGGGTAGGTCTTTGACTAATCTTTTTCTAGTTAACTTTCTAATGGAGTGAGAATTATAGTGTCCTAGTCTACTATTCCAAATCCACAATTCTTTGTTAAATACACTTAAACATGAATCATTTTGAGAGACTAAAGAATCTATTTTAACTGAATATACATTTTCATTTATTAAATCAGAATATAGTATTTCATTTTTTGAATTGAAAGCACTTCAAGAATCATTTTAAAATTTAACATAAAATCCATCATCACATAATTATGAAATACTAATATGATTATATTTCAATCCATCAACAAAAAGTTCTTTGGAAATCACAACTATGTTAGAGTTACTAATTTGGCCAATGCCAATAATCATTCCTTTGTCATTGTCACCAAATTTGACGTGTCCACAGTCAATCTTCATTAAATTCGTGAAGCATGAATAGTCTCCTATCATGTGTCTTGAACACCCAATGTGCAAGTACCATAAGATTTTACCAGATTTCTTTAAGAAAATTACCAACAAAATGGTTAAATAAAAATAGATTTTGGTAACCATACATTTTTGAGTCCAGTAATATTAGTGACTAGTTCTTTTGGAAGACATATATTCCTCATAGGTTTCCTATAAGAATTATATAATTTACTTGATAAGTAAACACTATTTGGTCCAGAAAATCTTGAAACAGTAGAGAGTGTATTAAAATTTGAACTAGCTGAATGTTTTCCAGAACATGGAGTAAAGCTGTATGTCATAGACTAAGAAACAAAATTAGTTCTTCCAAAATTTGTTTTACCAGGTTGAAAGCCAATTCTAGTAGTATATTTAGGAGAAATCTATTTACCTAGAATTTGTACTTTGGTATCTTTACCATTAGAAAATAATTCAAGATCATTTTTCAATTACTCATTAGATTGTTTTAGTTCATTGTTTTCTTTAATTAATTGATCATTTTCTCCCTTCCTAAAATAAGTTTAATTTAAAAAGTTGAGGTAAGAGCGTCCTATTTCGTTAAAGACTTGTATTTATCTTTTAATTCATTGCATGTCTCTTCAAGAATATTATAGTATTCAAAAATATCTTCATTAGAAATATTTTCAGAGTCACTATCATCTCGATAATAATAGGAATTGTGTACAGGATATTCTAGTGTTACCTTAGATGTGTTTGTCATAAAACACAAGTTATCTTTGTTATCATGTTCATCATGTGAAGATTCTGAGTGACTTGAACTGTCCTCGGAAAAAATCCATGTTGCTTTCATTTTCTTTTAATACATTCAATATTTGTACTCATATTTCTTTTTTTATGTAAGAATGGGACAATCAGATGTGATATGTCTCTTTCACTTAAATTTATAGAATATTATCTTACCAGACTTTTCAATTCTTTTTCAATATTTATTCCAGCTTCCTTTTTGATCATATCATCCCTTGAAGTAAGGCATTCTGAAAAATTTCTTCTTCTTGTAAAATCTCTTAAGACATATATCAAATTGATCCATATATTTATCACTGTTAGGTGATGATTAGACATTGTGGGAACTTTCTACAGAGGCTTCCAATATTCCTTTCTCCTTATGTTTAGAAGTGGTGGACTTGAACGCAACTGATTTTATTTTGGGTTCATCCTCCTCTTCATTTTTGAATTTCAACTCTTCTTCATTCATCATTAGTTTTCCAATGTGTTCTTCTATAGGTAATTGGCTGGTGTCCTTTGATTCTCTAATCGAGATAGTGGTTCCTCTCCATCTGTTAAGTAGGAATCTAAGGTTCCTCCTGAACTATTCTTTAGTAGTAACTTCTCTTCCATGAGAAATAATTGTGTTGAAAATTTCATTCAACCTGAGATACATGTCAGATATAGGCTCATCAGGATTCATTTTAATGTTATAATATTTAATAATATAAGTATTACATCTCATTTCTTTCACACTAGAAGTTCCTTCATTTGAAATAGACAAAGTATCCCAAATTTCATGGGTAGTTTTACATAAAAATATTCTATTAAATTCCTCAAATCTTAAAGACAAATATAAATCAGTCATGGATTTACAATTTTATTATTAGGAAGTCTTGGTAGGGACTTCCCATGTAATTATATATGTAGCAGGAATCTTATATTCATATATAATTGAAGGCCAAATTTCAAAACTCATAGTGTCTAAATGCATTTTATTTCTAATTTTACATTGGGAATAATTGGTAGCATTAATAAATGGGGGTCTATTTGCTGAATCACCATCCAATATATCATTTATAATAAATAAATAATTTTAAAGATCATGAAATTTAAAATTAACAAAAATTTACAGATCTTTAAAGTATATCTAAAATTATAGTTGAATAGGGTAAAAAATAGAGTCTTAATAGGAATAACGAACAATCCTCTGATACCAAATGTTGGTCGGAGTAGAGTACTCAAGAGGAGGGTGTATTGAGTATCTAATTTTTTTTGTTTGAAAAGTATTCTTAAATAGGGTCCCCAATAAATTTAATTATAGCCCAATTAATCAAATTAATATGGTTATGATGGTTTGACTATTTAAATAACTTCTCAGAAGATAGAATAATTCTCATTAATCTAAATAACTATTGTTAACATTACTTTTGAAGATATTCCAAAAATGAAACACAATTATAACTTATTTCCAAGATTAACTATCAATGTAAATTTAGTGTATTCAAAATTATATAGTTAAAAAAAGAAAACTAAATTAAACAATGCAACAGATATAAAACAATTGGTTCAGTCTCAAGCCGATCCCTAATTCACTCTACTTAGAGATCACCTGCTATTAAGAAGTTTATATAAATAAACGTGATCTACACCCTGGATCGTGGATAAAAATAGTACACATAACTATCCAGGTCATAAGACCTCGACCACAATTCTTCATGGGTAAGAACTACCAGGTCACACATGGACCTCTTCTACACTTATCCATGGGAATACACATGTAAATTTTTTTTATGAGAAACGATATCTTGTATCCTTTAGTTTAATGCATGATAGAGAGAGAGTGTTTTTATAGAGACACAAAAAGACTACTAAAAATATAAAAAGTATTATAAAAGAGAGAAAAAAAGATGAAATTAGGTTATAAGTGCTTTGAGTGTTAGTCTATGTAGCTTGGGACATATAGGATGAAGTAGATGTAGAAATCGAGTCCTCTTGTGGAAAAAAGAGCATCGAAAGTCAGCTAGATCTAGCTCGTGATCTTCGTGAAGTTGATAGTGCAAAAATGTTCTCGAATATAGGTTTCAAGTATGATCCTTGTAATCTTCAGTAGTGTCGGGTTGCATGTGTCAGTTCATCTTTCATGAATGCTTTTGCTTCTTTCTTATCATGCACACACTTATTTTTCTATTTTCACTTTTTCTGCACTTTTATTCTTGACACGCTGTTCTTTTTTATTTGTATAATGCATGTGTTGGAGCAGATAGAATGCATGTATTCATCAAATCATACATCTTACTATCAGGTGAGAAGTCTACAAATAAACATTAATTATGTTAGTGCATTTAAAAGCCTCAAATATGACCATTAGAGATTAAATTGAAAAATGATCCAACAGATTAAAAAATGGTGTCACTGTTTGTTTGGAAATGGTGTCTTCATTGAAAGTTGTCTCATTAAAATTATGTATCCTTGAAACAATGACTCCTTGTTCTCCTTTGAGCGATGAGATAGTCATAATGGCACAATTGTATAGGGATTATGAACCAATAGCACAAATGTGGTGTTAGGATCATGGTGTTTGGTCATGGTATATGATTCACGATGTTTGGTCATGGTGCCTGGTCATGGTGCCTAGGTCATGGTTTCTGGTCAAGGTGTCTGGTCACCATATCTGATTCACGGTGTCTGGGTCATGGTGTCTAGGTCACGGTGTCTAGTCACGGTGTCTGGTCACGGTGTATGGTCCTTTGCCAGAAAATCATAACCGGTGGTAGACTCACTGTTTCATAGACTTAGCCAAATACTTTTACACAATCCTAAACAATGATATTCATAGAATGGATTTGACTCAATAATTTATCATGTAAATTCAATATAACATGAATAAAAATTGTTAACAATAATTAAATATATCACTTAAGATATTGGATAGATTTATTTAAAGCATAAAGAAACCAATCATCTGTACACATGATCTCAGACAAATTACATAGGATTAACCAGGGTTATAGAATGTATAGGATTTTTGATCATTAAAAAATTATTAAAACATCAAGATTCCAATAATATATATACGGAATGGAATACACTGTTCATGGAGACGGTAAGTCATACGTATGCATGTATGTTGTTTCCTTTTTCTTATCGTATTGAATGGAAGTAAGTGAATGATATACATGTACATATATATATAATTATATTAAACTTATTATGTCATATATTTCATAATTATGAATAATATATATGTATTTATAATCATTCATGAATGGTGAACATGGAAGATGAGTCTCATCACATCGTGAAGACGGTAAGTCGTACGTACGCACAAGCAATAATATCATTTCCTTAATGGTTAAATGGTATAGAATTGGATGGAATATTAATTTTACCAAAAAATACTATTATATTTATTATTTAAATCTGTTATATTCATCATTATACAAATATAAATAACCTTTACATGAAAAACAATTTACACCATGGCGTGGAGATGGTAAGTCGTACAAACACAGGAATGGTGATAATGTTTTTCGTATGATGGTAAAGAAGATGAATAATGTTGTCCCATAATTATAATAACATATCATAACTAGTAATATAATTTAGGTATTATTTTAATTTGAAAAAAATAGAGAAATTTGAAGTATAAGATGAAAAGAACTTTGAAAGAATGGATAAAATGATTATTTCTTTTTCGGGTGTCTCCTTTTGATTTGGACAAAAGGACTCATTAGAGTGAATTTATTCAAAAAAATGTTTCCTATAGAATATATTGAGTGTGTTTGGTCGGATAAATGGTATAGGCTTGGAAAATCCAAAGGTATTTGGTGGTGTGAATTAAAGAGAAAGGTAGGTTCCCTTTTATAAGAGAGGTGATGGGCACTTTAGAAAAAACATGAAATATTAATGCATTATAAATTTATTTTCGGTTTATAATATCTCAAAAGTAATTTTTTATAGGATAAAATGAGTATGGGTCTAAATTATATCATAAAATTATATTTATACAGGTTTAGTTCATGAAATTAACCTTATCTTTTGGGATTAACCTTTAGTTAAACAGTTTAACACTTACCTTCTCTTCTTGTATTTTAATGATATAGAGTTAAATTATTTACTATAAAATTCCAAGATAACCTAAAGTGGATCATTAATTATATTTTTAAAATTATCTAAGTCATTTTTCAAATCTTTATTTTTAGTATTTTTATATCATTTAATAAAACAGTATTTGTTTTAAAATCTTATTTATGTCAATTTTGTAATTATTTTATAATTGATTTTTTATAAAGTCATAAAAAAATTATTACATGGAAAAAATTGAATTAAATCATACCTAATATGACAATTTCAACCATAAAATTCTTGTATGTCATCAAAAGTTTCAAAATAAATTTATTTTAATATTTATAAATTCATTTATTTGAATAATTCAATTATAATTTAATTAATGCATCATCATTGTGTCATAAATAATTTTTTTAATGTAATGTATAAAAATAATAAATAAATACCATTATTTTGGAAATATTTTTATATTTCTAGGGAATATTTATATTGAAATTTATCAGTCATATAACCCTATATTAAAATTGGTTTAGTAAAATATAAATGTTCATGTTATAATTATCATTAATTTAAATTAATTCTTATAACATGTCATTATCACACCCATGTTTTCCCATGGGGTCATAAAATATTACAAAGTATTACCATGGTTAGAAATTTCTCATCCAATAGTATTGAGACATGTTATATGGTAGTTTAATGTTATTATAATATTATTTTTACTTATTTACCTAATTTACCCTTTAACTATGGTAAATAAAAATAATTACTGATGTTACTATTCAAAATTTCAAAAAATAAAAGGTACCTATTTACAAAATTTGAAACATATGATACCAAATATGAAATCCATTTTTCCAAATTAAAAACACATATTTGGAGTAAATTAATTTAAAATTAAATACTATTGTCAAAACTAGAAAGTGGGTTTTTAAGAAGTAAAAACTGTCAAAAGATTGACACGTGTTTATGTTCAATTTAAATGTGAAATTACTTCCAATTACCCAAATATTATTAAATTATATTAACATAGTATAATTATACTTTAAAAAACTCAAATGTATAATTTAACACTATAAATTATTTCAATTAAAAAATATGTTTTTAATAAAAATTTATTATTTTCACTATTCATCAAAATACGAATGTTATCAAAAAAGTACCCAAAATTTATCCAAACTACATTTTTATGTACTTATTATAAAGAAGAATTTAGTTTTGTCAAATTGTATATATGAAAGTTTCCAATATTGGATTTAAAATGGGATCTCCATTAAAAGGTGGAAAATTTCATTTTTTTTGTAAAATACTTCATTTATCTGAAAAATAGAATTTGTCCTTATATTATGTCTAAGAAACACAAAATATGAATGTTAAAATTATATGGGATATATAAAATTCACAATATGGTTATTAATATTCCTAAAATCTTTTTAAATGGCTATTTTGATAGGTCTTGGTGTGCTTGAACTCATTTTTACGTACATCACAAGCTATTGAATTTTTTAAAAAGGAAGCATACCGTGGAAGATTGGGGTGTTACACTCGTCTGACACTTCAAAAAACTTTTAAACTGAAATATATTAACTTAATAATCTATATCACATTTAATTTCATCCATTAAATTCTTTTCCATAGCTCTCTCATCCCATGCTATCACTAGAAAAAATCAATGTAAGTTAATAAGGTGACCATCATAATTTGTTACAAACATACTTCCTTGAGTCAACCACATGAACTTTGTTTCCTAATCCTTTCTCAGAGTATATGTGTAAAAGTGATCTAGGAACTTGTCCAAAAATCTATTCCATATCATACCCTATGCTTTCCCTATCCGAGCCTAATCATCCCACCGGTTATTCACTTATCCTCAAAACATGTATGTAGTCAACTTGACCCTATTCTTAGAAAGAGTCTTAAAATGGTCATGTATAGTATGGATGGACTTGATAAATAATTCTTATACATTAGGTCCTCCCTCTCTTGTGAAATTTTTAGGGTTATGTAGCTGAAACTCCCATGCTAGTTCAGAGATACTCCTCACAACCCACTATGGGACACTCTCCAAAAACTCAATGAATTGAGGAATGTTATCATTGAACTGATCTCCAAGACCTTCAACTGACACTATCAGTGCCTCAGGTTCCACTGTTGGAGGATTATTTAAATCCATACCCTTCATTCATCCTATAAATAAAAGTTATCATATAGGAGTATCATTTCAATTACAAACACACATATTAGGACACATAACTAAAATTTAACACATTTAACAAGAGGGATTCAAAAAATCCATAACAAGTCATTCCCCATAACCCTACCATGCAGTCAAAACTGAGGCATTATCTATACGATTAACTCTCCGAAATCTAGGTCATAGATAAGTGGGGTAAACTAATTCTCAATATTCACGTTTTATTAGACACCCATTTATTATCATTTTTCATTATTTTACAACTTTCAATTCGTATTAAGAACATTTTTCATTTCAATTACATAAGAAAGGGAAAACTATTTCAATTTCCGCAACTTACCCAAAAATTTCTTTTTTCATGCCTGCATAGAATGATGCATGTTATATAATAATTCATAGTTCCTTTAATGATGCATGCATACTCAACTATCATGCTATACCAGTCCACATGGAAAATCTCAAGAAATCATAGAAACAATAATTGCATCACACAATTAGTGTATCACGCAAGGTGAAATAACATCCAACTCAACAACACACATTAATAACAATAATCCCACCCTAGGTACATAGATTTTACCCTTATTCATGGGTTATCTTCTTCCATACAAGAGATATTATACAATGTATAATTTATCATATTCTTCTATCTAACTTTCCCAAATAGTAGGAAAAAGGAAAATAAAATAAATCTCCTCTCATACCACTTTGTAACATCCCAACCCAGGTTCCACACACTGGTGCCCCAAGATGGTTTTTCACATGAATATAGATGCACCTCACCATATTTCATAGGCTAATGATTAGTAGAAATGGTCTAATGTAAATCATAGGGTGAATATACCCTCTTTATCAATATTTCATAACATCAGAAATAAATAAAAAATTAACAAAAGATATAACAAAACTAGACAAACCAGTATCACACAATGAGCAAAACCATGAATAAAATATCCATAACTGAACAGTGGATATGACATGCCCATTAGATTTCTTGTATCTATGTTAAAAAATAAAAAATAAAAAAATACTCTGAAAACCCCAAAGAAGGACCTGAAACACATATGATTCCATCATTCATGCTCCATCCTATGTTATCCATTTAACAGAAGGCAATTGCACTTATCCTATCAGAGAAACATTAAGTCTGTTGAGGTACCAATTAGGAAGCTTGGGTAGGGTGTGAGTACAACTCAATATTCCACCTCTAATGGCTTCTAAAATAATATACAATCAACAACAATATATGTAGTTGTATAAATACTAATGTACAAATCATAAAGTAAACAGTCATAACATTTCATTATTCTTTAATTAAAAACAGAAAACCCACAGGTTCCTATGGACACCCAAACCCTCAATATATGCTTTGGCCCATGCTAGAGTCTGAACCATCCCAAATGTAGATTACATATCACAATGACTGGTTTATCATTTATCATTTCAATTCAATCATATCACGACTAATTGGAAACATAGTCCAATACTAACTCTTGGGAATAAAACATCTTGTTTAACACCCAATGGTTATTCAGATCCTCTATCTATATCCTACACCTCATGTCACATGGTTATTTTTTATCCTTATTCTATGTCCCACACTTTGTATCACATATATTTTTTTGGATCCTAATTCCATATCCCAAACCTGTTATCATATATGGGTATTTGGAGGATTAGTCCCAATACCAAAACTCAAAGTCACATATGTGTTTTTGAAGCCTTAGTATGTGTCCCATAGTCATATATTAATCAATCACACATATATCACATATATCATATCAATAAAAGATAATCAACATTAACCCACTTATCACCTTTAACATCAATTAATATACCATCTCAAATATCAAACAAAATCCTAGTTCAATAATTTAATTAGATGAAATAATAAGATAAATTCTCCATTAAACTATTCTGAAATATTCAATTTATATAACTCATTAAACCACTAAGGTTCGGTCAACCACCTCATTGTCCCCATTGTCAATTAATTCATAAGAAAATTAATTGACCAATTACACGATCCCAATTTTACATCAATTACATAATTCTAAAAATTAATTAATGAGTTATTTTATTCAATTAAAAAATAAATTTTCAAACATGGTAATTGAAATTCCACAATACATGAATTCAAATAGTGTTCAAGACCATGCGAATTGAATTTTTACCACCTTCCTCAATATTGTTGATGGACGCTCAATAACAAAAATCCCCAACTAAAGTAAAAAAATTCAATTTCAAAATGAAGAAGAAGATCTAGATCAAAAAACAAAACCTAAGATCAATAAGATTAGATATACGAAAACCTAGATCTAGATCCATCACCAATAAAGGGAAAAATCTATTCAAATTACGATATAAATATAGGAGAGATAAGGGAAACTAATCAGAATGAAAATATCTTACACAGGGAAGTGAAAATATTCAAAACAGTATTAAATCCTTTAAGAATGGATTAAGAATTCCTTTGAATTCATTTAGGAACCTCAAAAAAATGGATATATAAATTTGGATGAGATAAGGGTTTTTGGAATATAATATGAGGGTTCTAGAATTTTTTCACTAATTTTTGGGGGATCAAAATCCCGTGTGCATGGTTTCCTATATAGAGAACATAGTTTTCCCTAACCATATGCCCTAACGCTTCCCCTATCATAGTGGTGTAATTAAATTACTACTAACAGGGAACACATTTTTATGAACCATTCACCAATAGTGTTAATTCCATCTTCCTAGATTCACACTATTTACTGTGCTAGGTGAATGTTTTGGAAGAATCATGTGCCAACCGTGCATTATCGCTATTTCTTCCAAAATTATCCAATTACACCAAAAAAATCTATACGGTAAAACCCAAATAAGACATACTCAAAACAAGAAAAATGAGTACCTATAAACGAGCTCAATACATGTCCAAAAAAGGTTGGGACCTTACAAAAGGGAAGAGTGAGGTAATAAATTTCTTGACTCAATTTCCATTGATTGGGTTATATATCTACTTCTTTGATTATATTATGACAAGATGATATTTGTAATATAATTTTTTTTATTTGTTTTGTATTTTGTAACATTAGAGACTGACTAACCAATAAATTGGTAGACAGACTAGTCATCACATGACCTCAGGTGTGCCTCCCCACACGCTAGAGGTTTCCACCATGTAGTGAGGTTCAAATGATGGCATAATGGGTAAACTATACTCTCATGATCAGAATAAAACAATGGTATATATAAATCTAAATAATTGCCAATAAAGGAAGAAATAATAATAATATAAATATAGAAGAGTAGAAGAAAAATAATATCAACTGACTAAATATAATTAAATGGCCAACACCAATACATATGACGATGCATGCTTGTTAGAAGGAGATATAAGATACAAAAAGTACTCTAGAATAAAATAAAAATAGCCCAATGTCTAACTCTATGAGATTACTGAGTACTAGATCAGTCATATTATCCCTTGCTCCCAAGTGCACAATAAAACACAAGAAATAAATTCATAGACCTATGAAAAAGATGGTCTTCTTGGGTACCCCAGTGCAATAAGAGATCATGTAGGGAATTTAAAGCAATAATAGCCCTTCCAAATAGTATTTTCATGATTGTGTTATTTATACTTGAAAGGACATATTAAACCATAATTGAAGTGAATCTCCCCACCATAGGTGTATCATTATAATTGGATATTCAAATAGAGGGATATCATCCCATGAAACAAACTCTTTCAGACACTAACTAAAGATCTTAGAGGTGGTTTCTCACTTTAGGAAGTGTTAAAACAATGTGATAGAAAAATAGATACTTAATAACATGCCTAATATGGGTTCACAAGGGGTAGACATTATACTTCACTGGTTCATGCTCTTATATGCGAAGGCATTAAAAATAAAGTCCAATTTTTTACCAGTATGTCAAATAGCTAATACTCGAAACATAATCCCATCATTGTCATGAGTTTGATTTTGTTAGTAGCTCAGGTCACTCTAATCTGGAGATGACCCATGAACAAAACACATCAACCCAAGGCTTACATGATTACCACTAAACACAGTGATTCATTATCCAATATTTTGATGGACATCACATGTACTAAGAGACACTATCTGAAATTTCATGATAAAATTTCCAAACCTCAATACAATACATAGTTTTAATCGCTATATGAATTCGAGTATTAGATTTCCTATAAAATAAGTAACCAAGAGTCTCATTACTCTATTAATTCTTAAAATAGGTGGATTCCCCCCCGAGTCATCCAAAACTAAAAAAGAAATAAAAGAAGTGTCAAATGGCATACTATAGAGTCCACCATTTCATAGGTATATCCAATCTGCCAAAACTATGAACTACATGATTCTCATGCTTGCAATGAGAGTTAAAAAAATGCACAAACTCTAGTCTAAAAAAGGTTTTATTTTAAAAAATAAGTGTCTTACATGAGACTAATACACCTGAATAGTACAACGAGTAAGAAAAATGAGTCACCGGTGACTAGAAAGGATTTAATTACATGAGGGAGCTACCTAAAATAGGCTATCCCCTTATAAAAGAAAAAAATTCCATCCCTAAATCGAGGTCACGTTAAGAAGAACTCACCAAGACTAAGAGGAAAAAATGCTTATTCCTAAGTTATATGAAAAGAGACATATATGTAACTCTCACATAATCATTTTATATTGGATGGTAGAAGGGATTTAAATTAACCTTATAGAACGTTTAAAGAAAAAATAAAATTTAAGGTTTCATTTCTGATAGTTTATTTAATTATATTTTATCTCAAAACATTTTAATGGCTTAGTTTTAAAATGATCAGATACTGGTCATAGAAACACATGAGTTTCAATGAAAAAATTCTATGGCCACAAAGAAAAATAGAAAATTTATATTAACTTCATTTTTAAGCATTATTATTTATTAATATCCCATTATAATTAGGACATTTTATCACATAACCCCAATTTAACACCAATTATTTAATTATAGCACAGAGGGAGATAAAAGTTATCTCAATAATTAAAGGGAACTAGTAAAAATGGATTAAACCTTTTAATTTACATGAAAAACTTATAGGTGGATATGGGAGCTTTAAATGTCTCTCAACACACTCCACAAACACACTCACATGTGGTAAAAGACTAAGGTGAACCAAAAGAAAAGATGGTATATGAATGTACCATTATGCCATTTATGGTTCATTTTAAATAACCCAACCATTTATAAACATTTATATTTTAAAAATTCCCTTATAGGTTTCATTTCATAAGAATCATGCCCCAAATGACCTACTTAGGTCCAGTTGTGCATTTCAACGATTTAGCTTTATGGGTCATTACGTCCAAGAAAAGAGGTACAAGACTTAATAAGGTGAGGAAAACATTTATGGTTAAAATTGAGAGAAATTTATATTTACAATAGATTCTAACTGTATACCACTCATTAAATATGGTTCAGATATATGGGTTACTACCTCCCAATTTGAAAATATCCCATACAATTTACAGATTTCAAGCAAGCTCCCATTAAACCATAACCATTTTATTTAAAAAAAAGAAACATTTAACACCCTAAAAATTTATACAATAGTTGTTAAATATATAAGGATCATTAATAATGGTTTAGTGATATGGTTCATCAAATTCCAATTTATGAGGCACCCGTATACATTACAATGTGAAAATTGACTCCCATTTAATCTCAACCAGTATGTTCTAAACGATGCTAAATACTAATAGAAGAATAAAAATTGGAAGTAAATACCATTATTTAATCACCTAAAAAAGGTATGAATGGAATTAAAATAAATTAAAACTAATAACTAATCACTATATATTCTATATAAGCACAAGCATGTAAAAATAAGCATGGAATGTTTCATTATAAGTAGGAAACACTCAAATAGGGTATGTTAGGAAAACATGACAATTTAATTTTTTAGAAACATTCAAATAAAATTTATAAGCATGTAGAAATAGAAAATTTTATCAAAAGAATCTATCATGGGATATTATAGGAAAAAAATTAACTAAAAAGTCACATTATAGTAAATTTCAAACAACCAAGTAATGGAATCTATATGGCATGTAATATGTGTGGAATGTGAATCCCCATGTGCCTATCATGATGCATGTAATGCTACTTCATTTATATACCATACCAAGGGAAAATTATATAAATATCATAAATCAGTAACCATTGGAAGGTACACCAATCATTCAAGGTGAAATCATAAGCAACCGAAGTAATGAACAACATGAAAAATAGTCTCATCACTAAACACTTGGACTTTTCCCCATACTTGGGTTGATCAATCCGAGACACAACTATTTACCATGTGATCAAAAATATATAGTATCTTATTTACCAGCCAAAATATTATGAAAAAGGAAAAATAAGTCTTTGATACCACTTGTAATGTCATTAACCAACAAACCACTAAATCAGTTTCTAGATCGATCACCACATAACCTCAAGTGCACATCCCTGTATGCTAGAGGTACCTAACTATGAGTGAGTGTCTAATGGTGGTATGATGGGGAGACTATAGTATAATGATCATATTGGAACTATGTTATATTAGAAATTAAATAATATAAAATTGTGGAAGTTGTAATAATAAAATAAAGGCAATAGATAAGTGGAGGAATAATATCAACTGCCTAAATAAAATTTAATGGACAATGAAAATACATATAATGTTGCATGAATGTCATAAGGTTCTACAAGATACAAGTAGTTAAATAAAACATAATGAAAATAGCACAAATCTTAACTCCACAATCATCCTGGGTACTAGCTCCCTCTGGTGCTCCCTAGATCAAAAGTACACAAAAAAGTATAAGAAATAGACTTGTAGATCTACAAACAATAAAATATGCTCGAGTACCCTAGTGAAATGGTGGACAGAGAAGGGTATGAGAAATAATATTAGTAGGAAACCACCAATGGTGACTATATCAACCTAGTTCATTCACCATAAAATGAATTGTGTTTCAACATAGGAGAATACAAGGTGATAACCAAATAAATAACTAAATAAATAATAGTTTGGTTCAGGTTCGTAAATGGATACCTAATCGATTCAATCTGATTCGACCTAAGATGGGTTTTTGGACCAAGGAAACCTATATAATTTATATGGTAATGTACATGGAATCATATATGCAGTGATGTAAGTTTAAAAACCCCAAGCTTGTTCTTTGGATTGGCATTCAGAACCCTAGGACATCATTCACACATTCTCATATTATAATAATAGAAATAATAAAAATAAGGCACCATAAGTAATCCATGAAAAGCATATTTCAAATCCAATAATGGAATCACGATACCTTAATATGTGATTCGCAATTGAAACCCATGGGTTTCTACTATATCCCTCAATTTAACCAATACCACCAAGTCCATCCAAGGTGTCTCGTAATAGTGTCCCTCATATCACTCAGGGTATAATAAACTTTTATTTTGTACCATGTATCTCACATAAAGGACCAAGTATCTCTTGAGGCATGGCCTAACTGTAATTTTAATCATTCCATCTATAGTTTCTCCCATAGGTAACTAGTTTCACACACGAGTATAAAAATCCTCCTAGGGATCCTATACAAGGAAAGCGAAAGGATCTCTCTCAGCATGTCATGACATACCATGGTATGGATGGAGAATCCATCCATGATGACTTTAAATTGGGAAATAGGTTCTCTCTTGATCTACCAAAAGGTCAATTAATATAAACCAATATAACACATCAATAAGTAATAGCACATACAACCAGATAAGTAGAATATATAATTATTTAATCCAAGACAAAACTATCAAATAAGGCAATAATCATAAACACAAGAACTAGTGTAACACCCGAGATTTTTATGAGTAATATTTTGTTTTTATATATAATCAAAGGAATCTTTCACTACACACTTGCTTGGCTTACTTTACAGGCAATCACGACCTTCCTCGATAGCTTGCGTCGTACGCAATACCGAGTTTCACTAAACAACGATATGCTACTAAAATATTATTAAAACTAGCCGTTATGAATAGTAATAACCACTTTTTGAAATTTTATAAATTTTATTTTTCAAAATGGACTTCATTTTTGGATTCGGAATACCGAAATTACCCTAGGGTGAAATTTTGGTATTTTTCTGAAAACTTTCAATTTTTGATGAATAGTGAAACCACTAAGTGGTAGGTTAAAAACTGAATTTTTGCAGAAAACTTAATTTTACCTCTTCTGTGAATGGAATTTCGAAAATCCGACAAACACGGTTGATATCAGTAAGTAAAATGTGGTTCAATGAGATAAAAATAATTTTTTTGTGAATAATAACTTTTTACTTTTTTTTACCGCGGTTAATAGTAAATAGGGTAACTAAGGGTAAAAATGATATTACTATTACCCTAACACATGTCCTAATTCTATTGGATAAGTTTAATTCGACAAAAAAACAAACTTAGGAATAAAATATGACCATTTAGGCCCACTTGGGTAAGATTAGGACATTTATTATTAATTTATTTAAAGAAGGCTTAAAATAGTTAAAATCAAAGTTTAATAAGTAAATCATTTTTAATATGGGGTTATACATACGATAAATTCGACTATAAATATTCATTAGAAAGCTAAAAATATTTCCTATAGAATGGTATGTTATTTGTAATTTTTAGACATTAAATAATTTAATTTATTTATGACACAATGATGATGCAGTAATTATCTTATTAATGAAATATTGACATAATTGATGTTATAAACACCAAAATAAATGTAATTTGAGCCTTTTTATGAATTCCACTAATTTTCTAATTTACTATGATATATTAGTGTTGATTTAATAAACTTAGTTCGAACATATAATTCTGTTATGACTTTCAAAAAAATCATATATCAAATAGTGTCAAAATTGACACAAAATAGTTTTTAAATCAAATATTATATTACTAATTGTTATTTTATTCTTAAAAATCTAAGGTTTGGCCAAATGACATAGATACGGATATATATATTAATAATAAACAATTAGGGGTTCGTTTGGCATGTTATAGTAAGTGTATTAACCATATAGTGAAAGAAAACAAAAAGACACGGTAAAAGTTAAATTATTTAACTTAGAGTTAAATCTAATTGATAAGGTTAAAATAATACCGTAAACTTGTCTAAATCCTATTGGTTGATAGGATTTCGATCCATCCCCACTTTAGCTTCGAGATAAGACCCTTTGGAACCATTATAAACCGATTTTGACTTTAATATAAAATAATATTTTGAGATATTCCTAAGGTGCCCCTCGCCTCCCTTATAAAAGGGCACCTCCTCCCCCTCCTCACACCAATTTGAGCACTCAAGCTCGGCCAACCCCTGCCATTTTCTCCTCTCCACTTCCCTAGAATAATCCTAGAGGTCCTGGTCTTCTTCAAAGACCAATCTTTGTTCCCTAAGTGGAGGATTCAAAGAGGTGTTCCAAAGAAGAGGTAATATCCATTACCGATCTTTTCAATTTCTTTCTTCTTCAACTTCTTCTTCTTTAGTTGTTTCATGATAAAGTAATAACATTAGTATTACTTACACACTGATATGTTATTATAAATATGAAACAACCCTAATTCACCTTCTATCCATCCTACGGAAAAATGAAATCACCGCGCGTGCGTACGTACAGAATACCGTCTCCACGCCGTGGTGTAATCTATTTTCCACCATCACCTTACAAGGATGGGTATAATGGTGTAATGAGAAACTATTTATGATTATTATAAAGTAATATTGATACTGAAATAATATATATATACTCCAATACAGTTCCACGATCATAGGAACGATATCATCACTCGTGCGTACGTACGGAATACCGTCTCCACGATGTGATGCGACTCGTTCTACATGATCATCATTACATAGTAATTATATAAATGAATTGAATGAATAAATATGATATATGTTACACTAATACCATTCTGGATATAAGGTATCTATAACCTTAAAAGAAGCATAAGAATTTATTCGGCAAAACACGCATAAGAACAAAAGGCAATAAGGACCCGAGTAACAAGTAACAATGAAATATTACTAACAAGAAGCTAAGAATATGACCATATATGATATCATATCAATATGTATGATTCTGGAATAAGTCAATAACATTATTTAAACCATTATACAGGAGATTCGGACACGTACAAATCAAATCGGACCTAAGGTAAGGGAAATATCACAATCTCATTTTTATCCGAGATTGTTTATTTGTAAGTATTTACTGGGGTGTATTTTATCATCCACATCCATGTTCCCTCAATATGTAATATTGTTTCCATACATTTACAATAGTTTAAATCCAATTTTACCCTTCTGTGAGTTTTTAGTAAAGAATATGAAAGGAATATTTTGTCATTTTTTCGTACGAGGTACTTTTTGACTTTTCCGACAAAGGTACGAAGAATTTTTTTTTAACTTATACGGCATGAATGGATTTTTAAAACATTATTTCCAAGAATCTTCCTTTATAAGTTTTCAAGTTTATTTTTAATAAACTACTTTTAGTTTATAATTGTATGACATGTTATGAAAAGAAAAGTGTTTTTGAATTAGAAAGGATATTTTCGTCAAGAATGGAGTTTAAATGTGTTATCAAAATTATTTTCCATCTGAGATAATATAGGGTTATGTTTTTATCCCTATTATTACATTTATTTGATTATGTTGTGATGGAATTATTTTGATGAATTCATTTACCTTATATGATTTGTTTTATGATGTCATGATTTTTCTAGAATCCCATTTTTGTTACATGTGTTATGCGATGATTTATGATTATGTGGCACACATAAGAAAGGATTCATTATAAGATGGGTGGGACCTATATCTCCCTCCAATGCATTGGGTAAAGATTTTATATCTCATGAGATAGAAATGGCTGGAACGGTAGGTTATACCGGTTCAGTGAAACAGGACTGGAACGAGTGTGACTCGGTTCAGAAAGGGACTCTGTCCACTAAGATAGTCTTGGAAATGAGTCATGACTAACAAGAAATGATTTTCCATGATTATGTGTGCATTCCACAAAGTTTCATGTTTTATGTTATGATTATGGGGATCTCATTTTCACTTATATGATTTATTCCATGTAAAGATATTATGATCTCTTTTGCAGGTTATGATTTTCAAAAAGATATGATATGATTTTTTTTCCTTTATTTGCCCTTACTGAGCATTTGAGCTCACCCTTTTTTGTATGTTTTCTTTTCCCCAGGTCAGGAAGATGGATATTAAGTAGAATATTCTAAAAGGGACCCTAGATATGATGAAATAAATGGGAGACACTATAGAATATTTATGAACCAGTTGTTTATGTTTCCCAGTTTCTAAAGACACTATACCTATACGGTCCTTTGTGGTTTTGTCATATGTTGTAATAAGTGTGCTTCAATTTTAAAGTATTAACAATGTATGTAAAGTATGGGACGTTATAGTTGGTATCAGAGGAAAGGTATAGTCAAACTTTGGAAACTAGGATGTGAAAGCCTTAGTAAGAACTCTAAGGATAAGTCTAAGCATAGAACACAATCTTAGTGTTTTAGAAATGGCCATGAATACCCTATGATAAGACCTTAAGTGTGAATGTTTATCCTTGATTATGTGGTTTTCCTATTATAATTAGTTTTTCTCACACTATTCTTCTTGGTTTTAGTTAATGGCTGGAACCCGAAGGAACCATGTTAATGCGGAATGCGATGGGCAATGAAATGATTGTCCCCCTGAGCAACCAAAGGATATGGGAGCTGGAATGCAAAATCTTGTAACCATGCTCACACAAATTTCTCAAGCTATGAATCATGCAGGACTTCCAAACGAGCAAAGGAAGGAGAAAAATTCTGTTGAATCCTTCATGAGGTAGCGTCCACCTTCTTTCAGCGGGTCTACTGATCCATTAGTTGATGAACAATGGATTAGTACTGCTGAAAAGATATTTTCAGTTCTTCAATGTTCTGAACATGATAAAGTCATCCTAGTAGTGTATCATTTGGAAGGAGATGCTGATCAATGGTGGAATCTTATTAAGAATATGAGGCAAAGGGATGAAATTGGGTCTATGGAATGGGACGAGTTCAAGAACTTATTTTTCAATAAGTACTTCCCTCGTATTCTCCGAAAAAAGATGGAGAAAGAGTTTCTTGAACTGAAGCAAAGGGATGATGAATCTGTTGGTACCTATGAAGAAAATTTTACAAGACTTGCAAGGTACGCTTCTGGTATTATTATCCAACCTGAGAGTATGATCGATCGATTCTTTAGTGGCTTAAAACCAAGTCTTCGAAGGGCGTTAGCCATAAGGGACTTCAATAGCTACGAGGAAATCGTTCGATGTGCTCTCAAAGTCGAGATGGAGATTGGAGTAACCCATCAGTCACATGGGTTTGATAAGAAGAGGAAGATGGAATTCAAAGGAAAATCTAAAGAGCACACTGAAAAGAAGATGAGCTTTCCCTTATGCTCAAAGTGTGGAAAGAAACATGGAGGGAGTTGTCTTAAAGGGACAAGTAAATGTTTTAAATGTGGAAAGGAAGGTCATCGGGAATTTGAATGCCGCGATAATGGGAAGAAGATGTCTAATGATTCAAACAAAGGAAGGGATACACAGAATGAACCTACTACACTTCAATGTTTCAAGTGCAAGGAGATGGGGCATTATGCCAATCAATGCCCAAATCCAAGGGTTGATGATGATGGTCGACGTCAACAAAATCTTAAGGCTAAAGACAAAGGAAAGTCACATGCAATTTCTATCAACGATGTGGAGTACGATAACGAAGTGGTGAAAGGTACACTTACCGTCCACTCTAAAGTAGCAAATGTTTTATTTGATTCTGGATCCACCCACTCTTTTATTTCTGAAAAATTTTCTAAGGGTATCACCGTATTACCTCAACAATTAGATGTTGAGTTATCTGTGACAACACCTAATGGCACAACAGTCGCATCAAAAGTTTATAATTCTTCTCCGATCGAAGTTTGTGGGAAAGTGCTTCCTGCAAATATTGTGATCCTTCCTTTAGTGGAATTTGATGTGATTCTTGGCATGGATTGGCTTTCTCTACATGGATCTCATATCAATTCCCAAAGAAGGGAAGTCACATTTCATATTCTAGATCAATCTACGATCGTCTATCAATGCAAGGATGAACATAACCTTCCAGTGGAAATTTCTTCCATCTTATGAGTATTGATTCCACTAAATGAAGGTTATTTATCTCAAATGGTTGGTGAGAAACTCATGATTAAGAATATGACCATTGTACGGGAGTTTGATGATGTCTTTCCGGAGGAATTACCGGGTCTTCCACCAAATCGTGAATTTGAGTTTTCAATAAAACTCGTATCGGGCGCTTTTCCAATTTCAAAGACACCTTATAGAATGGACCCAATTGAGTTGTAGGAATTGACGAAGCAACTCCAAGAGAATCTTGATAAGGGATTCATACGCCCTACTGCGTCACCTTGGGGAGCACCTATTCTATTTGTTAAGAAGAAATATGGATCAATGAGACTCTGCATTGATTATCAAGACCTTAACAAGATCACTATCAAGAACAAATATCCTCTCCCAGGCATTGATGACTTATTTGACCAACTACACGGAGCTCAATACTTTTCCAAGATTGATCTTCGTTCAGGGTATCATCAATTAAGGGTCAAAAGGGAGGATATACCAAAGATGGCTTTCCGTACAAGGTATGGACACTATGAATTTATAGTGATGCCATTTGGTCTTACTAATGCCCCTGCTATCTTCATGGATCTAATGAATAGAGTCTTTAGAGACTATCTTGATCAATTTGTGGTAGTCTTTATAGAAGGTATTCTTGTCTATTCAAAGAGCAAGGAAGAGCATGAAGATCACTTGAGAATTATATTTAAGACCCTGA
This sequence comes from Viscum album, assembly GCA_963277665.1. Classification (NCBI taxonomy): domain Eukaryota; kingdom Viridiplantae; phylum Streptophyta; class Magnoliopsida; order Santalales; family Viscaceae; genus Viscum; species Viscum album. The sequence continues at coordinate 534,945,703 of OY728146.1, forward strand.
GAAAGGAGAAGCTTTATGCCAAATTTACCAAGTGTGAATTTTGGCTTCAAAAAGATTCATTTTTGGGTTACATAATCTCAAAAGAGGGGATATCTATGGATCCAGCAAAAACAGAGGTTATCGAAAGATGGTCAAGACCAACAACAGTAACTGAGATCCGAAGTTTTCTTGGTTTGGCTGGATATTATCGACGTTTTGTAAAAGATTTTTCACGATGATCTAATCCACTCACCAAGTTGACTCGGAAAGGAGTTAAGTTTGTTTGGACAGAGGAATGTGAAGAGAATTTCAAGGAGTTGAAAAGAAGGTTATCCAGTGCACTTGTGCTCACACTGCCTTGTAGTGGAGAAAGGTTTGTGATCTACAGTGATGCATCCAAGAAGGGATTGGGGCGTGTTCTTATGAAAAATGATATGGTGATAGCTTATGCCTCATGACAGTTGAAAATCCATGAGAAAAATTACCCAACACATGATTTGGAGTTGGCTGCGGTAATCTTTTCATTTAAGATTTGGAGGCATTACCTTTATGGTGAAAGGTGTGATATTTATACTGATCATAAATGTTTAAAGTATATTTTCACACAAAAGGAGTTGAATATGCGTCAAAGAGGATGGTTGGAGCTGATTAAGGATTACGACTGCTCAATCCATTACCACCCTGGGAAACAAAACAAGGTGGCAGATGCATTAAGTCGACAAGACCATGCTAGTTTATCCATGATGAGGATCACAAAAGATCCAATATTTATGGATTTACAAAGGATGGATCTTGGAATTATAATGGAAGGGGAAAAATCATATCTTTCTCAAATGAATGTTCAACCATCTATACATGTGAAGATTAAAGAGGCACAGAAAGAAGATGTCGAGTTACAAAAGAAGGTGAGAAATGTTCCTGAATTCAACCTTGATTGTGATGGGATAATAAAGTTCAGGAATCGGGTTTGTGTTCCTCCCATCCCCAAATTAAAGAAGGAGCTATTGGATGAGGCTCATAGTTTATCATTATCTATTCATCCTGGAAGCACGAAGATGTATAGGGACCTGAAAGAGTACTTCTGGTGGGATGGCATGAAAATAGATGTTACTGAATATGTCTCTTGATGCTTGGTTTGTCAATAAGTTAAAGCTGAGAGACCGAAGTCTAAGGGGATGTTACAACCATTACCCATACCCGAATGGAAATGGGAAAACATCACTATGGACTTTGTCATAGGACTTCCTAAAACATCCAAATGCAATAATGCTATTTGGGTCATAGTTGATCGTCTTACAAAGTCTGCACACTTCATTGCTATTAGAGAGGATTTCTCTCTAGATAAGCTTGCCAAGATATATGTAAAGGAAGTGGTAAGATTGCATGGAGTACCACTTTCTATTATATCTGATCGGGATCTGAGATTTACCTCGAAGTTCTGGCGAAGTCTTCAGCATACTCTGGATACAGAGTTGAGTTTCAGCACTGCTTATCATCCCCAGACAGACGGTCAGTCTGAAAGAACAATTCAAACCCTAGAAGATATGTTGAGAGCTTGATCTATGGATTTCAAAGGAGGTTGGGATCAACACCTAACTTTGGTGGAATTTTCTTATAATAATAGCTTTCACTCCAGTATTCAGATGGATCCTTATGAAGCTCTCTATGGAATGAAATGCAGGACTCCAACTTACTGGGATGATGTTGGGGAAAGAAAGCTATTAGGACCTGATCTCGTTGATGAAATGGTAGAAAAGGTCAGATCTATTCAACAACACATTAGAGCAGCTCAGAGTCGACAGAAAAGTTATACCGACAACCGAAGAAAAGACCTAGAGTTGGAAGTGGGTGATAAAGTGTTCTTACGAATATCTCCCTAGAAGAGGGTTATGAGATTTGGAAAGAAGGGGAAGTTGAGCCCTAGATATATCAGTCCTTTCGAAATACTGGATCGTGTTAGGAAGGTAGCTTACCGATTGGCGCTTCCACCGAATCTCTCTCATGTTCATGATGTGTTCCATGTATCTCTCCTGAGAAAGTACATACCAGATCCTTCACATGTACTCAGCTCAGAAGTTGTACCCCTGGAGAAAGATCTTTCTTATGAAGAACAGCCGATAGATATTCTGGATCGTAGCGAAAAAGTCCTACGAAACAAGACCACTCGCTTGGTGAAAGTTTTATGGAGGAACCACCAACTTGAAGAAGCTACATGGGAGCTTGAGGATATGATGACGGAGAAGTATCCTCATCTGTTTGTTACAAAGTGACGAATTTCGAGGGAGAAATTCTTTTTAAGGGGGGTAGAATGTAACACCCGAGATTTTTATGAGTAATATTTTGTTTTTATATATCATCAAAGTAATCTTTCACTACACACTTTCTTGGCTGACTTTACACTCAATCACGACCTTCCTCGATAGCTTGCGTCGTACGCAATACCGAGTTTCACTAAACAACGATATGCTATTAAAATATTATTAAAACTAGCTGTTATGAATAGTAATAACCACTTTTTGAAATTTTATAAATTTTATTTTTCAAAATGGACTTCATTTTTGGATTTGGAATACCGAAATTAGCCTAGGGTGAAATTTTGGTATTTTTCTAAAAACTTTCAATTTTTGATGAATAGTGAAACCACTAAGTGGTAGGTTAAAAACTGAATTTTTGCATAAAACATAATTTTACCACTTCTGTGAATGGGATTTCGAAAATCCGATAGACACGGTTGATATTAGTAAGTAAAATGTGGTTCAATGAGATAAAAATAATTTTTTGGTGAATAATAACTTTTTACTTTTTTTTTACCACGGTTAATAGTAAATAGGGTAACTAAGGGTAAAAATGATATTACTATTACACTAACACATGTCCTAATTCTATTGGATAACTTTAATTCGACCAAAAACAAACTTAGGAATAAAATATGACCATTTAGGCCAACTTGGGTTAGATTAGGACATTTATTATTAATTTATTTAAAGAAGGGTTAAAATAGTTAAAATCAAAGTTTAATAAGTAAATCATTTTTAATATGGGGTTATACATAAGATAAATTCGACTATAAATATTTATTAGAAAGATATAAAGATTTCCTATATAATGGTATTTTATTTGTAATTTTTAGACATTAAATAATTTAATTTATTTATGAAACAATGATGATGCAGTAATTATCTTATTAATGAAATATTGACATAATTGATGTTATAAACACCAAAATAAATTTAATTTGAGACTTTTTATGAATTACACTAATTTTCTAGGTTACTATGATATATTAGTGTAGATTTAATCAACTTTGTTAGAACATATAATTCTGTTATGACTTTCACAAAAATCATATATCAAATAGTGTCAAAATTGACACAAAATAGTTTTTAAATCAAATATTATATTACTAATTGTTATTTTATTCCTAAAAATCTAAGGATCGGCCAAATGACATAGATAAGGATATATATATATTAATAATAAAAAATTTGGGGTTAGTATGGCATGTTATAGTATGTGTATTAACCATATAGTGAAAGAAAACAAAAATACACGGTAAAAGTTAAATTATTTAACATAGAGTTAAATCTAATTGATAAGGTTAAAATAATACCCTAAACTTGTCTAAATACTATTGGTTGATAGGATTTCGACCCATCCCCACTTTAGTTTCGAAATAAGACCCTTTGGAACCATTATAAACCGATTTTGACTTTAATATAAAATAATATTTTGAGATATTCCTAAGGTGCCCCTCTCCTCCCTTATAAAAGGGCACCTCCTCCCCCTCCTCCTCACACCAATTTGAGCACTAAAGCTCGGCCAACCCCTACCATTTTCTCCTCTCAACTTCCCTAGAATAATCCTAGAGGTCCTGGTCTTCTTCAAAGACCAATCTTAGTTCCCTAAGTGGAGGATTCAATGAGGCGTTCCAAAGAAGAGGTAATATCCATTACCGTTCTTTTCAATTTCTTTCTTATTCAACTTCTTATTCTTTAGTTGTTTCATGATAAAGTAATAACATCAGTATTACTTACATACTGATATGTTATTATAAATATGAAACAACCCTAATTCACCTTCTATCCATCCTACGGAAAAATGAAATCATCGCGCGTGCGTACGTACGGAATACCGTCTCCACGCCGTGGTGTAATCTATTTTCCACCATCACCTTACAAGGATGGGTATAATGGTGTAATGAGAAACTATTTATGATTATTATAAAGTAATATTGATACTGAAATAATATATATATACTCCAATACAGTTCCACGATCATAGGAATGATATAATCACTCGTGCGTACGTACGGAATACCGTCTCCACGATGTGACGCGACTCGTTCTACATGATCATCATTACATAGTAATTATATAAATGAATTGAATGAATAAATATGATATATGTTACACTAATACCATTCTGGATATAAGGTATCTATAACCTTAAAATAAGAATAAGAATTTATTCGGCAAAACACGCATAAGAACAAAAGGCAACAAGGACCCGAGTAACAAGTAACAATGAAATATTACTAACAAGAAGCTAAGAATATGACCATATATGATATCATATCAATATGTATGATTCTGGAATAAGTCAATAACATTATTTAAACCATTATACAGGAGATTCAGACACGTACAAAGCAAATCAGACCTAAGGTAAGGGAAATATCACAATCTCATTTTTATCCGAGATTGTTTATTCGTAAGTATTTACTGGGGTGTATTTTATCATCCACATCCATGTTCCCTCAATAGGTAATATTGTTTCCATCCACTTACAATATTTTAAATCCAATTTTACCCTTCGGTGAGTTTTTAGTAAAGAATATGAAAAAAAATCTTTTGTCATTTTTTCATACGAGGTACTTTTTGACTTTTCCGACAAAGGTACGAAGAATGTTTTTTTAACTTATACGGCATGAATGGATTTTTAAAACATTATTTCCAAGAATCTTACTTTATAAGTTTTCAAGTTTATTTTTAATCAACTTCTTTTAGTTTATAATTGTATGACATTTTAAGAAAAGAAAAGTGTTTTTGAAGTAGAAAGGATATTTTCCTCAAGAATGGAGTTCAAATGTTTTATCACAATTATTTTCTATCTGAGATAATATAGGGTTATGTTTTTATCCCTATTATTAAATTGATTTGATTATGTTGTGGGGGAATTATTTTTATGAATTCATTTAACTTATATGATTTGTTTTATGATGTCATGATGTTTCAAGAATCCCATTTTTGTTACATGTGTTATGCGATGATTTATGATTATGTGGCACACATAAGAAAGGATTCCATATAAGATGGGTGGGACCTATATCTCCCTCCAATGCATTGGGTAAAGATTTTATATCTCATGAGATAGACATGGCTGGAATAGTAGGTTATACCGTTTCAGTGAAACAGGACTGGAACGAGGGTGACTCGGTTCAGAAAGAAACTCTGTCCACTAAGATAGTCTTGGCAATGAGTCATGACTAACAAGAAATGATTTTCCATGATTATGTGTGCATGCCACAAAGTTTCAAGTTTTATGTTATGATTATGGGGATCTCATTTTCACTTCTATGATTTATTCCATGTAAAGATATTATGATATCTTTTGCAGGTTATGATTTTCAAAAAGATATGATATGATTTTTTCCCTTTATTTTCCCTTGCTGAGCATTTGAGCTCACCCTTTTTTGTATGTTTTCTTTTCCCCAGGTCAGGAAGATGGATATTAAGTAGAATATTCTAAAAGGGACCCTAGATATGATGAAATAAATGGGAGACACTGTAGAAGATTTATGAACCAGTTGTTTATGTTTCCCAGTTTCTAAAGACACTATACCTATACGGTCTTTTGTGGTTTTGCCATATGTTGTAATAAGTGTGCTTCAATTTTGAAGTATTAACAATGTATGTAAAGTATGGGACGTTATAACTAGGCTATGATGAATACACTTATGGACCTTTAAAATTGATTAAATGAAACCTCATAAAGGGGTTTTATTAGAAAACATGACATTGTTAATCATTAATTCATTTTATTTAATTTAAATTATTCAATTTCATCTCAAAGCATGATTTTTATAGAACTAAGCACAAGACAAGAGTGCAAGGAATCCTATGTAAGTTAATAATCACAACACATAAACATAAAAAAATAAATTAGTGTCTATCAACCAATTTAATCTAAAAAAATTCATTGCAAGAGTTCAACAATGGAATGGAAACATGCCTTAAGAAAGAGAAATGTTGTACAAATCCTGAGGCATCATGTTTATAGGCTTAATCCATATATAACAATTTATCTTAATAAAACTCATTAAAGGTGGTGTTTATTAAGGAGAAACACACCGAATGGGTATTCAAACAAACAAAACTCGTGGGAGTTTGGCCTCAAATGAGTATGCACACCCATTGGGGTGGCAAAATCCAAGACGATCACCAAAACTTGTGATTCTCCATACACTTGGGTCATATAAGACATTATGACAATTCAATTTAAATTATTTGAATAAAGGGAGGCATTTCTAGAAGATTTTTTCTTCTTGAACAATGAGGCACTATATGAAAAGAAAAAAACATTGACAAGAAAGCTATAAAACCTACCTTATACCATGTACTACCCACACATCCAATAACAGTATTTGATTTGGTTTGAATGGAGAGAAATCAAATAACTAGAAGAACACCCTAAAAATAGGTTTAATTAGATCTATCCATGATAAATTCTTTTATAAAGATATAGATGAAAAGTGATTTAATAGGAATGTAGATCATACTAAGAGGAATCCATAAAAAGAACACCCACACTATTTATCTGCATGGTTTTCTCAACTGTGATCCCACAATGTTCTTAAAACTGAAAACATACCACCTAAATGGAAATATTAATGAAGGATAAGAACATGGTTTTTGAATCCAAGCACAACCAATGGATATCAATTCTTCTCACCTGTAGGGTGATTCATTATTTTCAATGGTGGGCCATACAGTTTTATAAAAACTATCCACCCTTACAAGTCCACTCAAACCTGAGTTTCTGGGGCATGATGCTCTTAAAAATCAAAGGACCACCTGATATGACTCTTGGGACCTCATAAATATCTAAAAACACCACTTTCATTTTCTAAAACTATCATAATTTCAATTCAAATCTCGGATTAAAGAAAAACCCCTCCACCAAACCCCAAAATTTAAATTCCCATAGAACTCTACCTTGGATCAAAACATGGGTTGTTACTATCTCCCCACCATAAAAAGTATTGTCCCTAAGAACCATGCGGAAAAGAAAATAACATCAATCAACCTACTCAGGTCATGAAGTCTCATTCAATAGGCCGTGTTGTGTTTCCAAATTCCCAATGCCCATGTGAGCATTACATAAGCATTCCAAACTTATGTTTTGAAAAGCATAAGATCATCTATCTTATAAATGATCACTCCATCATCTCATTTAACTATCTAGTCTAAAGATATTCCTCCATAAGGTTTATCTATTATGTACCAAATCCAAATAATGGTTTCTCTACTATCATAAATTTCTTTAAAGACCTTCATATAGTGTTCTAGTAATGTTCATGACAAGATTTTATGCTTAAATAGTCAGTTGACTCCCTATCGACCTTAGAAGCAAAAACGAGTCGAATTTTCATGAAAGGACTCAGTAATAATTCACCATAGTTTGATCTAACAAAAAATGAACAAATAACAGGTTACTCATCAAAAACATATGAGAAAAAGAGAGAGGGATATCTGGTCGAAACTTCTCCAGTAAATCGCACACGAAGCACTTATCTTAGATAGTGAGTGCATTTCAAAACATAAACCCATTGCCTTTAGACGATGGCACCTCAGGACCCTTCCAGCATGATCAAAGAAGCTTGTAAATGGATTTTGGTGATGTATCCTTAAAAACACTCATTTAAGATATTGTGTAGTAGAAAAATCCTCGACTCATGGTTGATCCGACATTCTTATAACAATACCCATTATAAACAACTCATCCAAGACCAATTGTGGTTTGACGTAGTCACAAAATAATTTATAGGGTGTCCAAGGGGCTTTTCCAAAGTAACCCTCAATGAAGGTTACAAGGGAAAATGTTGGAACAAATCTGAACATCCACATTCCAAAACACTTAACATTCCCAATGAGGCATCCACTTTACAATCTAGTCAAGAGTAAAAATAACCGGGGTCAATGAGTCTGACCATGATATGTTCACCACCCATAGAATCCCATGGTCACTAAATTACAACCACCAGGGCCCATTCCTAACAAATGGAATCTTCATAGGTTTTACGTATAACCATGAAAAACAACATTTTTCTCTCATTCAAGAACCAACTCAAACAGAAAGGATTAATGGACATACGAGAATATTAGGCAAGAAAATCCATATTCAAATGGTCTTTTCATGGTTGTATTCCTTTTACAAAGAAGGTAACATTAAAATATATTTGAAGAGATGATCCCCACCATAAGAGTGTCCTAAATGTTGGATTTATATAGAGATAGATCTCATCCAATGAAACACACTCCATAGACCACTAAACATGGGTCCCAGAGGTGGTCCTCATGGTTTCGTAAGAGGTGAGCCAAAGAAATTAAAAACCAAAGGTGGAATAGTGTGCCTAATAGGGTTGCAAAGGAGGTATGCGTGATACTTCACCAATTCACACTCTCATAAATCATTGGATTTAGGCATAAAATCCAAATATTTGACAAGTATTTCAAACACTTTTACACCCAAAACATCATCCCCAGCACTAAGACATGTTTTATTTCATCAGAAGCTTAGGCCACTCTACTTTAGAGATGACCCATGAAGACAACGCATCTGCCAAAGGATTATATGAGAACCTCATAACACAATGGTTCACTATCCAATATTATCAAATTCATGAGTATCACATGCATTAATTCATACTACCCAAAATTTCATAAGAAAAAAACACACGCCTGATACTATCAAGAGGCTTAATGTCCATATGTATTTAAGTATTATATGGAATGAAATAGAACAAACCCATAGTTTCGTTACTCTGTATGCATAACAAAACTATTTTTTTATTACATTAATACATGATTTATTTACATGAAATTACAATTAATAAAACCTGAATGATCTATAATTCTAGTGTATTTTGAAATTAGTAACATTATATAACAACTTAAAACACGGAATAAAACATCTTTATCAAACAATTCTTTTACATGACCACAACATTCCTTCGTAATAAACACTGTATGGGATAACTGGAGGACATAAATAAGAAAGGGGTGAGATATATATCCTAGTAAGGGAATAAAAATGGAATAACATGAATTTAATAATACATGTTATTCAAGGAATATCAATTAGTCATAAAGGAACATGAATGATAAAGCATGATATAATATGATATTCATAACATGGAAATGTGGAAATAATAAGAAATATTATAGCATAACTCAACGCTAAACTACAAAGATATCATAGTGGACAATTTACAATAAAGAAATATAGTAAAACCTTGTCCCAACATGTTTTATCATGATACTAAAAATTACCCAATGTGTTAGAGAGCTGTATAATTCCAAGCACACCCATCACTTTCATTTAATTCTCATGCTTAAGTGTGAAAAAATTATTATAAAACATGGATTCATTAATAATCATGATTAATTCCAAGATTAATTGGTTTTTAACACATACAAGTATGTCCAAAAAAAATTAATGTGCATAAAAGTGAACACCCTTAAAAGAGAATGGGTATATTATTAAATACATAATTGTTTTTCATTGGAAATTTACGGTTCAATTTCAACAGCCTAACGACATGACATAAAAATTGATAAAAAAATGTTGATGAGAGATAAATGGTTATCTAATCATATATTAATGAACTTAGAAGTAATAGGGTCAGATAAATAAATTTCCAAAAATAATTATTTGAGAAATATAGACCCAAACATAATAAAGAAACTTAAAGAAATAGGAGGGCTGGAATAACTTTTAAGAAATTTGAGCATGGTAATAGGTGTACATGGGAGGGATAACTGAGAAAAAAAGGGGTCTCCCATAATTCAAACATAATAAGGGAAGAATGGGGGAGGCAAAAAAACATACCCCATTATTTTTAATTAAAAATAAAAGGTTATAACATTATAAGGATGCTTGGATAAAAATGAAAAATAAAGGAATCCCTTACCTGAGTGTGTGACATCAAAAACATGAAGATAGAATTTTTAAGAGTTTGGGTGCCTTGGGAGAATTCTAGATATATTAAGACAGATCAAGGTCATTCTAAATGATTTTTTAGTGAGTAGAAGTGAGAACTTGGGTGGGTTTATATAGGAAATGAGAGAGTAATTCTTTAATATTCCACAAACATAGTTTTTGGAATCTATGAAATTAAATATTCAAAACCAAAAACCTTCCCATGGGTTTTCCCATGATTTTTCTCAAGAGGAGAGATTTTAATTGTCTTATTAGGAAAATGGGAGAGTATATTAAAATATTATCTTTTCATATGTTGAGGTGAGTCACATTATTCATGAAATGAATTTAAAATCATAAAATATATTATACATTTTGGAGGAATCATAAGAGAATTATAAAAATAAAAAATTATCTTAAAATAAAATTATTTTAATGTGAAAACATATATTCTGATGATAATACCCATTTTATTATTTATTACATTATTTTTTTAATTATGATGTCTTAAAACAAATATTATATTTATACAGTATTTAATTTTTACCCTAAAATTCACCTGTCATAGAAAAATATGAAAAAATAAAAAATGGATAATTTTAACATTCTAATTAAAATAATAATACATATTTTATCTATGTAATTTCCTAAATACGTCAATTTTCACTTTTAATATAAAAACTTACCTTTATTGAAAGGTGATTGGTTTTTACAAAAACATTTTTTAAACCAAAATAAAAATTACATTTGGACTCATAAAAATTTTATAATAATTTATATTTAATAAAATTTATTTAATAAAAAAATTAATAAAATTTCATTTACTAATTCCTCAAAAAATATTTCTCAATTCAATTTGAATATTAACAAAAAATACTAGTTGTTATTTAGAAACAATAATAAAATAAATGTATATTCATTATTTTTACAAAAAATAATGTACAAAATCATAATGCTTGGGTATTGATACATATCCCTTTATTACACCAGTATAAGAACTATGAGATAGGTGTTAGATGGTGGGGCTTTCATGGGGCCATTCGGTGATCATGATTTGGGCCGTGATCTCAAAGAGCTTGAACTTCCCTTATAAATAGTTATTTCTCATGATTGAGTTGTTAGATCTCATCTTGGGATTAGTATAGGGAATATACTAGAAATTCTATCTCCCTCTGAAGCACTAATAAATGCGTTTCATAAGGAATTATCCTATTGTTTGAGGCCATTACCTCCTATTTTTTGTGTTGAATGTATTTCTTAAAACCCTATATTTATACTAGTCATGTGATCACTGTTCAATGACTATATTATCAATAGAAGAGATTCATGATAGTCATTTAAATCTAATTGTATATAAAAAATAGAGCTCTTATGTTTTCTATATCGACTTTAAAAAATAAGACATTTAATTAATTCAAATGTGAAATTTCATTTATTACATTTTGGGTTGTCAAAATATTCCCCCCTTAAATATTTCACCCTGGAAATTTTTATTTACTACATTAAAACATATGAGTGTATCTTTGTGTCATCACCTCCTATGGTTCAAACATCTCTTCTTCAAACTTTTGTTTTCTCTACATACTTTGACCAGGGGAATTGTCTTATTTAAGAGAAATTTTCCTATACGATCTATGATATTCACTAGTTTCTCATCATAAGATAGGTTATTGTCAAATGGTACCACCTATAGATTGATTACATGTGAGGGGTCTGGTATGTACTTTCTTAAGAGGGATACATTTAATAGATCATGTACTTTAGATAGGTTAGGTGGGAGTTCTAGTCGATATGCCACCACTATAATGTGATCAAGGATCTCAAAGGGGACAATGTATCTTGGAATAAGCATTCCATTCTTCCCAAATATCATCACTTTGTTTCATGTATATATATGGTGGAAAACCATGTATGTAACATCAAACTCTCGGTCTCATCGATGATTGTCAGCATGGCTTTTCTATTGACTCTAAGAAGCCTTGATGTGTTGCTGAATGGTCTTAGTCTTCTCAACCATTTCCTTGACCATCTCATGACCTAGTAGTTTTTGTTCCCCAACATCATCTCAGCATGTTGGTGTTTTGAATCTCTTCCAATATATGGATTCATAAAGAGCCACTAGGATTATTGAGTGGAATCTTCTATTGTAAGAGAACTCAAGCAGAGGAAGATGTTGATCCCATCCTCCTTTGAAGTCCATTGATCATGGCCTCAACATGTCCTCAAGTTTCTGGATAGTCTACTCAGATTGGCTATCATTTTGAGGGTGATAGAACATTTTGATGTTTATCTTAGTACTCAAATCATGTTATAGACTATTCTAAAACATACAGGTGAATCAGGGATCTCGATCAGATACAATCAATTATGGTGCACCATATAACCTCACCAATTCTCTAATTTATATCCATAAAAGTTTATCCAATGAGAAATCCTCTTGAATCAAAATTAAGTGTTTAGTATTTGTACAAAAATACACCACAACCCAGATAGCATTGTTTTCTCTAGATGCATTAGGATACCCAGTGACCAATTATATGGTGATGTTTTCCCATTTTCACGTATGTGTGGGTAATGGTTACATCATCCCCTTAGATTTCATCCTTCCCACATTCACTTGCTGAAATACAATACATACTGATTTATATTCTGTTATCTCCTTCTTCATACTGTCCAACCAAAAGTGTTGTCATAAATGTTGATACATTATCGTGCTTATAAGATGGATAGAGAAGGATAAGCTATGTGCATCATCGAGGAACTCCTACTTTAGCTTAGGATTTGATGGTACACACATTCTTGATCCAAATCGTACAACAAATTCTTCTTTAACATTGAACATTGTGGATTTCCATTTTATTCTGGTTTCTACTTTCTTATTAATTCTCACATCATCTCTTTGAGAAGCCTTTATCCTCTCCAGAAGAGATGACTGATCAATCATTAGTGAAAGGATTTATCATGTTCCTTCTTTTATGATTCCCATGTACATACTCTTAAAGTCTAAGAAGATGAGATCCTTCTCAATTATCATCAATAAAAGTGTTACTATATCCTTTCTCTTATAGTGTCTACCACTTTATTCTCTTCCCTCAGATGGTTGTGAATTGAGCAGTTATAGTCTTTGATCAGCTTTAACCATCTTAGTTGGAATCTATTCAACTCTTTCTATGTGAATTTATACTTGAGGATTTTGTGATCCATATATATTTCACACTTCTACCCAAATAGGCAATGCCACCTAATTTTTAATGTAAATATAACTATATCCAAATCCAAATTTTTTTGTTGGATAGTTTTTCTCATGGACATTAAATTTACTTGAATAATAAGTAATGACTGTCATTTTTCATCAACACATAACCAAGGACCTTATTCAATGCATCACTAAATACCAAAAAAGCACTCCCCTTGTGGGTAATGTGATCACAGGAATATTGATAAGCCTCCTTTTTAACCAACTAGAATATCTCTTCATATTAATCATTCCCAAAAAATTTACTCCCTTCCAAGTTAGCTTGGTTAGTGGGGTTGAAAATTGAATGAAACTTCTGACAAATTTATTATAATACCCAAATAATCTAAGGAAACAATGGATATCTATTAAAGATGATGGAAAAAACTATACTTCAATTCCCTAAGTCGTTAAAGGGGCTTTATATATCTCATTTCTTGTGATGATATTCCTTAGGAAATAAACTTCCTTCAACCAAAATTCACATTTGTTATACCTGGCATACACATTTTCCTTTCACAATGTCTTTATCACATTACATAAATGATCCTCATTCTCCTTCATACATTTAGATTATATTAGAATATCATCAATAAAGACTATCAAAAATTGGTTGAGGTAATATATAAAGACTCTATTAATGATTTCCATAATTATTTCTAGAGCATTTGTGAGTCCGAATGACATCACTATGAACTCATAATTCACATACCTTTTACAAAAAGAAGTCTTGGGGATAACTTCCTTATTCACCCTTACTTGGTAATATCATGACATCAGATCCAACTTAGTGAATTATTTTTCTCCACATAGCTAATCAAACAATTCATAAATTCATGGAAAAGGATAATTGTTCTTTATTATGAATTTGTTGAGCTCATGATAATCAATTCAAAGGCGCATTGACCCATCCTTCTTCTTGATGAAGAAGACTGGTTCACCCCATTGTGAAGCAGTTGGGCGTATATACGGTTTATCTAGATTCTCTTGTAGTTGTTTCTTTAGATTCTAAAGTTCTAAAACATCCATTCTATATAGAGTCTTTGATATTGGAAATTCCCCTAGTATTAGATCAATCGAGAATTCAACATCTATATTAGGAGGAAGACTAGTAAATTCCTCGGGAAGCACATCAGTAAATTCCCTCACAATAGGCATGTCTACAATTATAGTTCCTTCTATAGAATTGATCATTTGAGAAAGATGCACATGCTTATATGGTATTAATATCCATTATTGGTATGATGGTGCTAAAGAATATCTATTCTGCTCCTTGCTCCTGTATTGAATCATGGGTTGACTCTACATTTGGAGAGTGATTTCCCTCTCATGGAAATGTATTTTGGCTATATATAGGGAATTAAATTCAAGGCCAATAATTGCCTAAAATTGTACCAAAGGTAGTATTACAAGGTTCACATGTATTTTTTTCCCATAAATTGTGATAGTGGAGGAGTTATATACATGGGATGCAATAATTTCCCCATTTTACATTTTCACCGATAAATCAACTTCCAAGCATTATGATGGTGATTGAATAGTTCAAGTAAAAATTAGTGATATAAAGGAATTTGTAGAACCATAATAAAAGAATATATTCACAATTCTTGAATGAATAACTTGTGTAACTATCACCAATTAATTTTCAGGATTCAATTTAGTAGTTGTGATGGAGAAAACTCTCTTTTGATGCCTTGGAGGATGATGGATGCCTCCGAAAACCTACAGATTAGGACATTGGTTTGAGAAATTCCCTGGCTCCATGCAGTGGTAGCAATGAACAACATGTTAAGGGATTAAATGAGAATTTATTTCCTCTATTGCAGTTGTAGGTTTTTCTTGAAGAAAATCAATGTCTCTATGCCCTTCCTTTCCAAACCAAAATCATTTCCTTGTCCTTTTCTGGAAATTTATAGGGTTATTCTTTCTACATATTTGGAAAGTGGGATGTTTCAATTTATTAGCACCATTATATCTCTCAATAAGACCTCCAAAATTTGACTCCACCTTCCTATTATTAACCCCATAATACCACTGAGATTCGCTGATCTCTATTTCAAGTTTCAGAGAACATCATATAATTTATCACAATTATCAAATACACTAATCACCAGTGGTTTTTGTTGGCCAGGTTTTATCCCGCCAAAGAAGTATTCATCCTTGAATTCAATGGTAACAATAAATACACGGTCTTATCCTTCAATCCTTTTTAATTTTTTATATGTATGCTCCAATGGATTCGTTATATTTTTTTCCTGAGGGAAAGGAAATCCCTTTCAATTTTAAGTCGATGGGTGTGAGGAAAATATTTATCAAAAAATATTTCCAAAAATACTTGTATCCCATCACCTAGATCTCTTAATCAAGCCTTATATTTTTTTATCAGTGTCCATCATTGATCAATTTCACCATCCATGCGATATGTAACAAGAAGAACCTTCCCATGCTTAAGTCATTTAAGGATGGAGAAGATCATTTCAATGGAGTTGATCAATTAATCTGTGATTTAGGGATCAGATGATCCATTTAACGTATGTTCCCTTTGTCTCATTAATCTATCTATTGTGAATTGTTCTTTGTTAGAGGGTGGTGGGGTGGAAATTCCTCTTGATCTAGGTTTCTATTCAAATCACGTGTTAACTAAGAGAGTATTGTGACAATGTTTTCGATTCCCACTCCCATTGGATTGGGAATCTCATTAGGGTAGTTATTACATTGATTTTCTCATCAGTTGTTAGCCTAATTCCACCTATTACCATCCATTGGATAGAATAAAAATAAAATTAGGGGTAAATATTTTAAACTATTAAACACATAAATTGGAATCTAATGACATTAAAGGGATACCTTATAAATTACATTCATTTCCTTAACTTATGAATTTCTAGGATTCAATCTAAGTTATCACCGATCTATTTCCTAATTTACATTCTTATGGGATTTTTTATTCCCTTAATAGTGGTTCATAAAAATCTTTTTAATTTATCAAATCATATCCCTTAGGATTCTCAAACCATGAGGGAATCAATTCACGTTGTCGTGCATCAGTTCCCATTCGAGTCTTGCTCAATGTAGTGTTTTCAGGATTTACCCCCAG
The DNA here is from genome assembly GCA_963277665.1 of Viscum album. Taxonomy (NCBI): domain Eukaryota; kingdom Viridiplantae; phylum Streptophyta; class Magnoliopsida; order Santalales; family Viscaceae; genus Viscum; species Viscum album. The sequence continues at coordinate 534,962,214 of OY728146.1, forward strand.
ATACATCTGTGCCAGAGACACATCTAATTTTTTATCATGAAGGGGATATATTTAATTGATAAAACACTTAATATATACTCACCAAAATTTAGAGATGTATTTATTATACTTAGTCTTATCCCTATGGTTTTCACTGGAGTTTTCTTATACTAATCCCAAAAATAACTAAACTTTCCTATAATAGAAACTATAACATCTCTATTATTTTATTACAATCATACATGCTTTATTAAAATGAAATTAAACTTAATAAAACCAAAATATCGTGAATCATAGTGTATTCGAAAATTAGAAACATTATATAACAACTTAAAACAAGAAATACAACATCTATATTGAGAACTTCTTTTACATGACCACAACATTCCTTCATATCAAACACTCCATGGGATATCCTGAGGACATACATAAGAAAGGGGTGAGCTATAAAGACCATTAATGGAATAAAAATGGAATATCATGACGATAATAATACATTTTATGAAAGGTATGTTAATGAGGCCTAATGGAACATGATTCATAAAGCATGACATAACATGATATTCATAACATGAAAATGTGGAAAAAATATAAAACATTACATCATAGGTCAAGGATAAACTACCAAAACATCATAGTAGAAAAATTACTATAATGGAATCAGGTAAACCCCTATCCCAACATATCGTATCATGATACTAAACATTACCCAATGCATTGGATCTCTATATAAATCTAGGTGCAACATTCAGTTTTATTTCATTCTCTTCCTAATGTGTTTCACATTGATAAAAAATGGATTCATTCATAATCATGATTTATTCCAGGATCAAGGGGTGTGTAAAACATACATGTACATACAAAATAAAAAGATAAATGTGAATAAAATTTAACACCCTTGATAGGGAATGTGTATGGTTTTTTTGGAATGGAAAGTAATGGTGCAATTTCAGAAACCTAACGACTTGACATAAAAATTCATAAAAAATGATGAGAGTGAAAGGGGTATCTCATCACATATACATGAAATGGTTTGTAAGAGAGTCATAGAAATACATGTCCCAACATAATGAATTTGTAAATAAATGGTGTAACATAATAATGAAACTTGGAGAAAGAGGAGGAATGAAAAAAATCTTACTAAATTTCGGCATGGTAATGAGTGTAAATGAGAGGGATTAATGAGAGAGAAAGTGGTATTTCAACATTAAAACATAACAAGGGTAGTATGAGGGAGGTGAAAAAACATACCCAATAATTTTTATTAAAAAATAAAATAGTATAACAATATAAGGTAAGTTGGAAAAAAATGAGAAAGGAAGGAATCCCTTACTTGAGTGTGTGACTTAAAAAGCTTTAAGAGGGACTTCTTTAGAGCTTGGAGAACCTTGGGAGTATTATAGACAGTGGAGGATAGAGTAAGGAAATTATTAAAGGATTTTGGGTGAAGATAAGTGAGATATTTAGTGGGTTTATATAGGAAATGAGAGGGGAATTCTTTAATATTTCACTACAGTAGGTTTTGGAATCTTTAGGATTAAATATTCAAAATAACAACCCTTCCTATAGTCTTTTCAAATAGTTTTTTCAAAAGTGGGAAGATTTTAAATATTTTATTTGGAAAAGTGTGTAATATATTAAATTATTATCATTACTTATGTAGAGATGACTCACGTTATTCAAGAAATGAATTTAAAATCATAAAATATATTATACATTTTGGAGGATTCAAAAGAGCTTTATAAAAATAATAAAATTATCTTAAAATAACATTATATTAATTTTAAAATATATACTGGGATGATAATACACATTTTAGTATTAATTACATCATGTTTGGGTTATTATGAGGTCATAAAACACACATAGTATTTATACGATATTTAATTTTTACCCGAAAATTCAACCATCTTAGAAAAATATGAAAAATTTACCATTATATAATTTAAACATTATAATTCCAAAAATAATATTAATTTTATCTTAATAATTTCTATAATATATAAATTCTAAATTTTAAAATTAAAACTGACATTTATTCAAAATTGAAGGGTTTTTGAAAAAAACAATTTTTAAACATTAATAAAAATCTCATTTGGAATCATAAAAATTATATTATCATTTATATTTAAAAAAAAATTTAATAATTTTTTTTTATTAAAATGCTATTTATTAATCATTCAAAACATATTTCTTAATTCAATTTTATTATTAAATAAAAATACTATTTGTGCTTTAAGAACAATAATAAAATTAAAGTATATTCATTATTCTATACCAAAATAATGTACATAATCATAATGATAGTGTCTTGATACATATGACATTATTACACCATAATATTACATAAGTGTAAGGTTTAAAATGGTGGGGCTTTCATGGGTCTGTTTGAAGAACTAGGTTTTATTCGTGATCTCGATGAGCTTGAACTTCTCCCATAAACGGTTTCAATCATACATAAGTTACTAGATCTCGGATTTGGATTAGTCTAGGGATAATTATAGAAATTATATCTCCCTAAGAACCTCTGATAAATTGGATTCATAGGGAATGATCCTACTAGTTGGGGCCATCCCCTCCTTTCTCTCTGTTGAAAGGATTTGTTAAAACCCTATATTTATACTAGTCATGTTATCACTGTTTAATGACTATGTTATCAACAATAAAGATAGTTAATGGTCATTTAAATCAAATTTTATATAATAAAACAAATATAAGGAATGTTTTTTATATATCCACTTTACAATATAATACATTTAATTAGGACAAAATTTAAATTTAATTTATAATAGTTCAGGTCATTACAATGTGACCAAAGAACATTCCAACGACCTCACAAGTCATCCAACACTAAAATGAAAAGGAAAGAAGGGAAACATGACCTAAAAAGAAATAAAACATGCCATATTCATGTAAAACTTACTAAATAAGAGGACTCAATGATGATCACACCCAAAATGAGAGTCAAGACACAACTCGACCACCAGTCTAATCAAAGGTATTGTTTTAAAAACTACATTTCCTACATGGGACTACATCACCCGAACTGTACCACAGTTCATAAAAAGGAGTCAAAAGGGATTAGAAAGTCATTGAGTACCCAAGGGTGATACCTAAAAATATATAGACCCTTAAAAAAACAAAAAACCTCAACCCTAAAGTGAGGTCATGTAATTATGAAGTCACTATGCATAAGCGGAAAAAACACTTAAGCCCAAGATATATGAAAGAAGGCCTACGGGTAATTCTCACACACCCATTTTAAGTCGGAAGGTAGGAGGGATTTAAAATACACTTACACAAATGTTAATGTTTGAACAAAATTTATGGTTTTATTTGGTCTAGTTCAATTATTTTCATTTTCAGTAAAAACATTAAAAGACTATGTTTTCAAGAAAACATATAATTTTAACGACCCATCCTTAAAAAATACATAATATTGAGTAATGTCAAGAATTAACATTGAGGATATTTTTAGTTTTAGAGTTTCTGAGAATTAGGCCATAAATATTACATTACATATCAAATATTACAAAGTAGACACTTATAATATAATTTTTTTTTCACAACAATAAAACTCATTAAATAAAACAACAATTCCTTTCTTGATAAAAATGTTCTTGAATTCGTCCTTTCAATTACCCATACTTATACACAATGAGAATCATTTAAAAAACATGGGATGAGCATAAAAAGTTTAGTAAGGGATATAAATAAGGGAATAAAACATTAGTCCATGAATACATACAAATCAAGAAATCATACTTTTCAAGTCATAAAACATAAGCTCTTTAACATACCTCATGAAATCATAAGATTAATGAATAAGAGATAGAAATATTAAATCATAATGGAAAATTTTGGCATTTATAACATTATTATATTGTTTCTTTCATATCTAAATTTTAAGTTACATTTGGAATACCCATCACAGTATATTCCCTAAATATATTTGAAGAAAAATTAAAGTTTACCTCTATCACGTTTCCCAATGAATTGGAGAGCTATCTCGGGATCACCTGCCCTTAGTTTATGACTGAACCACCCGTATATATATATACACTTCCCATGAACTATAACATAATAATAACACATAAAACTAGTTGTCAAATCAAAATATATAATTTCACTATTTTGGAATAATCAACACTTTCTCAAAAAAAATTCTATACCAAAATACATAAATAGTTTATATGGTATATATTTTCCTTTTAAAAACATTACAGCTTGTTAAGGAATCGAAATATCAAATAATTCTCATGATGGCGGAAAATTCATTTTCACCACATACGTTAAAAAGGAACATTCCTTTTGTTGTTTATTAAAACACTTTGTATAAAATTATTCCATTGGAAAACCATTTAATTTAGTTAAAAGATAAATGGTATAATTATACACTGAATAAAATAAGGTGGTTTATAACATTAAAACATGCCTCAATAAAAGGAGATTGCGACAAAGTCTCTTACCATGAGTCCAACTTGTCTTGTTCGTTTTTTATATTCCTGAATAATATATATAGGTTAATTTATAATTTCTTCAGAACATTTTTCATGTTTATTATTCATTTTATATTACTTATAATAATGTTTTAAAAATTACATAATTATATAATTTCATATCTATTGTTTTGTCGATATTTGGTACTAGGGTTGAAAATAAACTTGTTCTGATGTAAATTGACTAGGTAGTCAAAAGTACATCATCAAAAAATATTATTCAGGATTGAAATATCATATATATAAATTATAAATGTATTTATAATAGTCCATAATATTTAGAGATAAGAATTGAAATGCACCATTCATGGAGACGTTAATCTGTACATACGTTTGAACACTACTTCCATTTCCTTTTCATATTTAAAGGAATGAAAACTAAATGATACATTGATATAATATAATGAAAGTATAATATCATATATTATAAATGTTACATAATTTCATTAATTTTATCCTTTATACATTCCATGTATGGAATGAATGAGTCATATCACTTTGAGGGTGTGATAGTCCACACTTCCTCAAATGAAATTATCATATTACACATTATGGAAAGAATAAAGGTATGATGTAAATGAAAAATATTGGAGAATATGGAAAAGTAAATATAATCTATATCATATATCAATACAGATCTATCATATTGTCCAAAATGAGAGGTGTTAGGACAAACTTGAACAATCACTGTTTCGTGAGGTAGTAGTTCGCTGTACATAGAAACACTATGATGGTATCCATTTGATGGAGGTATGTGTAAGGGTAGTTCAAATCCTTATCATAAAAACATAATAGTATATTGAGGGTACATTTTTATTTAATAATAGAATAATAAATTAATAGGAAGTTCAGATGGAAAATAAAGGAAATGAACTTTTGAGAAGATATTACCTCTAAATCAGGTAACTTCCTTTGATTTGAGCCAAAGGGATTTCTTGAATCACCTTCTATAAAATTTACGGCCTCTATGAGTAAGGGAGGGATTTTCGGAGCTTATTTAGTAAGAATTTTGATGACTAAAGTGGTATGAGATGTGTGTGTTATGTGGGAATAGGTGGTGGCCTTTTTTAAGAGAGAGGAGGGGCACTTTATGAAGGTTTTGAAATATTATTTTATTATAAATCGATTTTAGGATTCAAATGGTCCAAAAATAATTTATTTCAAATATAATTTTTTTTGAGTCGAAAACCTCTCAACCAATAGGTTTTAGATAAGTTTATGTCAAAAAATTAACTTTATCCTTTACCTTTAACCGTTAGTCAAAAACATGAACTCTTACCATGTCCTATTGCATTTTCATAATATACGTTAACTACATTTACTATAAAATTTCAAGAGAACCGTAAGTAGATAAGTAATGAAATTGGAAATATTATATAAGTAATTTTGATGAATATTAGTTTTTTAGAACTATTATATCATTTAATAAAATTGTATTTGTTTTAAAAAGTCTTTTATGCCAATTTTGATACCATAAAGTAATTGATATTTTTAAAAGTCATATAAACATTAATAATTAGAAAAAAATGAATTAAATAAAAGATAATATGTCAATATCATCCATAAAATTCTTTTATGGAATCAAAATATTCAAATTACATTTAGTTTAATATTTATAATATCATTTATTTGAATCCATTATTAATGAAGAAATCGATACATCATAATTATGCCATTAATAAAATTATTTAATTAATATAAATGTTATAAATAAAATACCATGATAAATGATATATTTATATATTTAAAATGAACATATATAGTCAAATATATTAGCTATATAACCCCATATTAAAATTGTTTTAGGAAAAGATACATGTTTATGTTATATTATTCTTTACTTTAAATTAATTTTTATAAAATGTCATTTTCACATCCAAGTGGCTCCATGGGGTTAAAAAATAAACCCAAGGATACAAATATTAAGAAATAACATATAAAATAGGATTAGGACATGTTTTAGGGTAGTTTAATATAACTATAATGTTATTTTCACCCTTATTTACCATATTTACCCTTTAACCATGGTAAAAATAACAATTACTGAAGTTACTATTCATAAAATCCAAAATTAAAAGGTATATATTAATTTTTTTTGGAAATTATGATTTGAAATATAGGATAAATTTTTCAAAATTAAAAAAAAATAAGTTTTAGTAATTAATTGAAAATAAATTTTTGTTTTCAAATCCCAAAAGCGGGTTTTTTAAGAAGTAATAACTATCAAAAGATTTACATGTTTTTATATAAAATTTAAATAAGAAATTACTTACAATTTCCAAAATTGGACTCTATAATAAAAAATATATTCTATTTATACTTTTAAATAAAAAAATAATTTTATTTAACCATATAAATTATCTCAATGAAAAGAATTGCTTTCAATTAAAATTTATCTTCTTTTTACTGTCCATCAAAACTTGATAGTTATCAGAAAATATAAAAAATCAATACAAAGTAAATTTTGATGTTCTTATTCTAAATAAGAAGATTATTTTTCAAATATAATATATAAAAGTGACAAAATAGTATCTAAAAAGGGTTATCCATCAAAAGGAGGTAAAACTACATTTTTAGAAAAATACTAATTTTTTATGAAAAATTGAATTTGTTCTTATATCATATCTAGAAAACGTATAATATTAATTAAAAAAATTAAATTCAATATATAGAATATATTTTTCCGTAAATAAAAATCCATAAAGAGTGATATTATTTTATAAAAATAATTATTCACTTTTAAATATGTTTTCATAAAAACACATCCTCTCTATTCAATTGGTTTTTATTATTATTTATAATCAATTTGGTAAACATTTGAATCATTATTTTAACATGTGTAAACCATATTTAAAATATAATTGATACTATTCATGCCCTCTATTCTAACATCTATTCGTTAACTACCAATAACAATATTATTATTCTATTATTTTTTAGTATAACTCAATGTTTTGTGCAACATAAGATTTCGGAGAAACGCATAGTTGCGTGTCGAGTATGCAATCAAAAAAAGAATCCCTTTTAATGTTAAATTAATATCATAGTCATAAATATAAATTTAAAATAATTTTTTTTATTTTTTAATTACCTGGGTCATTACATCATTCTCCCCTTTTCGAAATTGCCTCCACGTAATTTTAAAATTGGGCTCCAAAACTTTATTGAAATCCCAAATCAAAAAATAAATCAATAAAAATATCACTTTAAAATAAATAAATAGAAGTAAAAAAGGTCACCTAAGATAACACATACTAATATTCCATTATGGAAAATAGGGATATGGAAGAAACACTAAGTGTCATGTTATAATGGAGAGCAATATAAAACATGATCAAGAGAAATTTAACAACAAAAAAACCATAAACTTGTGATGGGTTTTACGGTATTTGATTCCACCGTAGGAAAATTAAACGGAAAATGTTTTGGTTGTATGTTTCTTTTAATAAATTTGAGAAATTTATTTATGATATTGACTAAGAAAAAAAGTAAATATACTTACTTTCCATGTAGACTTTCTTCCTTTAATAAATTTCAACCACAAAATCATATTTTCTCTAAACGATGAGAATTCAAATTGAATTGGTCACACCTGAAGTGCTAGAATCAACTTCTAGAGAATCACATAATCCAAAAAAGATGAACTATATATTTTTCTATATTTATAGATTAACTAAAACCAAAATGGTTAGTAAGAGATCAGATAATCCCCCAAAAGGATAATCCATTATAAAAACAAATACTACTGTTAATCTCCAAAATTCAACAAACAATACCCAAAGTTCAACAAAGACCATTCAATACAAAATTTTCCTTAAAATTATTCAATATAATCCAAACTAATATTGAAACCAAAAATTCATAAGGATTTGATCAAATATTCTTCCACAATAAATCTTAAAATATATCCTCAAATAACAGTGATTACTCTAAAATTCTCATACAGAAAAGTTATTAACCTAATCATATATTCTCTATGATAGGTTAATCATTTCCATAAATAACCCAATTAATTGTAAGTTTATAATAAAAATATATATTATTCCAAAATAAAATTCAACCATTACACCTCAAATGAAATCCCATAGTATTCTATTTTCCTTAGTCATATAGAGTTCCCAAATGAGAAAAGGTATTCAAAAATAATATTTATCACTTAATCATCCAAACATTTTCCTTTAATAAGGATATCCATTTGATAAATCAAAAGTTTAAAAAATAAATTTATTCTTGATCCATTAAATAATTTAACTAAAAAGAGTAATTCATACTAAGAATGTAATTAATATGGGCTAGTGGTCAGCGATGCGCCCTTGTCGCCGTTCGGTAGTGGGTTTGATTCCCATGGCCTTGCTAAACGTAGTGGGTTGTCACCCATCCTATGGGTTGTCATTTTTTTTAAAACCATACCATTCTTATAACATTCTAAAATATAATATAATTTTCTAAAAAATAACCATAACATATTTTAACCTAAAAGAAAATATCATATATTTAATTTTGCATCCCAAAAAGTAATAACTCACAATTGCCTCAAATTCAAGGATCATATAAACCCAAATGGTTCTTTATAACAATATTTATAATATAAATGATTATTATTTATCAAATAAAATTTAATAAAAAAACTTAAGGGTTAAAAATACTAGACGTCTTCCAATGTAATCCCATCATTAATACATTTTAATATATCATATTGCATAGATCCGATGAAACTATTCAATTCCTAAAATGTAGATATCTTAGTCATCAAACATTTATCAGTATCCTTTATCCATGTTTTTTCATCTTATTCTTTTATACTTCTTTCCTAAAAACAAAATCATGCATAATGTCATAAGGTTAAATAATGTCAATACATGAGTTAAGAAATAATCCAAACCTTTCATAGGTAATTTTCAGTTTCCTCATCTTCAATTGGAATGACATTATGTATTGGTAAACATATATTTATACAGTCCCACTGATCCCATTACTGAACCTTCTTCTTAGGAAATCAATTTTCTTAATGACCATGCACACCACATTTAAAACATTCAATTGATCCCCTGAAATGAACTTCTTTCCATTTCTTGAAATCAACTGAGCACTTCCTTTTTACATGGAAGTTTATTTCTTAATGACTTTCATTACAAAATATATATCATTTTACAATACCTTTAAATAATTTTCCTAGGTGTTTCATTCCACATCCTTGACATAAAGGTTTTTTTAAAATAATTACCGTAATAATTATTACATGAACATCCATAGGTATTTTTTCTCGCAAATATGATGCTTTAGAAAAATCATTAATGTTCAAGTGGTCAATCATGACTCTAAATAGTTTCTTAATAATATCCACAAGATTTCTCATTGTATCTCCTATTTCATTCAATTTATTATTCATAAAACCACAATAGTTTCCTTCTCATCCATTATTACTTTGGTGCCTACAAGATCCAACCATTTACTAAAACCAAAAAGGAAAGAGCGAGTATAGTAGCAATACCATCATATAATATCTTATGAGGAGGGTAAAAACTAATAAATACTTATTAATTTTATATGAAACTAATTAAATTTATCTAAAATAACTATTACTCTTTATAATATTCAAACCATTATGGTTATGTCACTTATCTTAAATGACACCATTACCTCTAACAATATCTAAAATAACCAATGATACAAAATATAAGGCCCAGTTTTAAACATTGAATAATATTTAGTTATGTCAATAATTTAAATTGACGATCTTTTCATGTTAAGGATTTTAGATAATTAGGCCCTTAATATTATATTACATCTCAAATATTTAAAAGTAGACACTTCTACTCTAACTAAATTCTCGAGAACAATAAAACATACTAAATCAAAAAATAAATAATTTCATGATAAAAATATTCTCAAATAATTTCTTTCTCTTATCATTCCTTATACCCTATGAAATTTTTTCAAAAACTTGGGATGAGCATAAAAATCATATTAAGGGATATAAAATAAGGGAAGAAAACATTAGTCACTAAATACATGAAAATTAAGAAATAACACTTTTCAAATCATAAAACATAACATCTTAAACAAACATAATGAAATAATAAGATTTATTAATAACACATATAAATCCTAAATCAAGATGGAATCTTGGGGAATCTATAACATACTTATATTGTATCATTCATAGCAACATAATGAGTTATGTTTGGAATACGAAACAGAGTATATTCTCCAAATTTAATAAGAGAAATATTAACGTTTACCTCCATCACATTACCCAATTTATTGGAGAACTATCTCAGGCCCACCTGCCTTAAATTTATGATGTAACCACCTATATATTTAAGAAACATCCAATAACAATTACATAATCATAACACATAAAACAATCATTGAAATCACAATATATCATATTAAGATATTTACATAATAAATGATTTCACCAAACCATTTTATATGCCAAAATACATAAAATGGGTATATGGTATTTATTTTATTTTTAAAAACATTACATCTTATTATGGAAGCCAAATATCAAATAATTCTCATGTTGGCTAAAAGACCAATGTCGTCGCGTAGGTTATAAAAAAACATTATTTTTTTTCATTTTGTAAAATGCATCCTAGAAAAAGATTCCTTTTGAAAACCATTGAACTGAATTAAAATAAAAATTGTGTAATTATACACCATATAAAATAATGTGGTCTATAACATCAAAATATGCCTCATTGAAAGGAGATTGAGATAAAGTCCATCACCTTGAGTCGACATGTCTCATTCATTCTTTATATTCCAGATTAATAAACATAGGATAATTTATAATTTTTAAGAACCATTTTAAAGTTTCCTGTTCATTTTATATTACTTATCATCATGTTATAAAAATTACATAATTATTTTATTTCATATCGGTTGTTTCGTCGATATTCGGTACATAATGCTAAAATAATATTGTTTTGATGTAAATTGTCCATATAGTCAAATTTCCATCATAAAAAGAATATTATTCATGATTGAAATATCACATATATTAAAAATTTATGTATTTATCATATTTAATAATATTTGGAGATAATATATGTAATGCACTGTTCCTGGAGATAGTGAGCCATACGTACGCATGAACGTTACTTTCATTGTTTTTCATATTTAAAGAAATGAAAACTAGATGATAAATAGGTATAATATATTTAAAATATAATATAATATTTTATATTCATTAAATATGTTCATTAACTCCATATTTTACACATTCCATGTATGGAGTGAATGAGTCATATCCCAATGTGGAGGAGGTAGTCTGCACTTCCTGAAATTAAATTATCATATTTATCCATTACGAAATGCATAGCGGTATGATGTAAATAAAAATTACAGGATAAAAGAGACAATATAAATATAAAATATATCATATACAAACAATTTTCCATCATAATGGACACTATGAGAGGTGGTAGGAGAAAATTGATCAATCATCATTTCATGAGACAGTAGTTCGTTTTAAAAGAGAAACAATATGTTCTTATCAATTAGAAGGAGGTGTTTTTAAGTGTAGTTAAAATAATTATCATAGCCACATAAAAGTATATTGTGTATATTGGTGTTTATTTATAATCAAATAATAATAATATAATTGAGAGTGGAGAAGGAAAATAAAGGAATATAGCTTGAAAGAAGACTTTACCTCTAAATCGGGTAACTTCCTTTGATTTGACCGAAAAGGCTTTCTTGAATTGACTTATGACCAAGTTAAGTATTCTATTATGAAGGGAGGGATGTTGGGAGATTATTGGGTCAGAATTTGGATGCTAAAAGTGTCTTTAGAGATGCGTGTCATGTGGGTAGAGGTGGTGACCTTTTATAAGAGGGGGAGTGGCACTTTTGCATGGTTTTGAAATATTATTTTGTTATAAAAATATTTTTTGTTTCAAATGGCCCGTAACTCATTTATTTAAAATATAAGATATTTTTGGGTCAACAAAAAACTCTCAAACAATAAGTATTATACATGTTTACATCACAAAATTAACCTTATCTTTTAGCTTTATCCCCAAGTTAAAAACATTAACTCTCACCATGTATTCTTGCATTTTCATAATATATGGGAACTATAGTTACTATAAAATGCCTAAAGAACCATAAGTGGATCATTAATGAAATTTTTAACATTATATAATTAATATTTCTGAATAATTCATTTTGATAACTAGTATATCATTTAATAAAATAGTATTTGTTTTAAAAACTTATTTATGTGAAATTTTTACACTATAAATTAACTTATTTTAAATTCATTAGAACTCGATTAAATATAAAAAAGGAATTAAATCAAAGATAATATGTTAACATAATCCATAAAATTTGTGTATGGAATCAAAATATTCAAATTAAATTTATTTTAATATTTATAATATAATTTATTTGAATCCTTTATTAATGAAGCAATCATTGTATCATCATTGTGTCATAAATAAATTTATTTATTTAATATCTAAAAATTATAAATAAAATATAATGATAAAAGAAGTAGTTTTAGATTTATAATTACTATTTATATTTAAATATATCTGTTATATAACCACATATTAAAATTTTTTTAGGAAAAGATATATGTTTAGGTAATATTTCCCTTTAATTTAAATTAATTCTTATAAAATGTCATTTTCACATCCAAGTAGTTCCATGGGGTGCCAAAATCAACCCAAGGATACCCATGGTTGGAAATATCTCATCAAAGAGTATTAGGACATGTGTTAGGATAGTTTAATGTTATTATAATATTATTTTTTACCCTTATTTACCAGGTTTACCCTTTAACCATGGTAAAATAATAATAATCACAGAAGTTACTATTTATAATGTCAAAAAATAAAGGGTACGTTTTCAACAAATTTGTACCTTCTTATTCCAAATATGGAATCCATTTTTAAAAATTCAAAACATAGAAGATACAATAATTAATTTAAAATTAAATCTCATTTCAAAACCAAAACTGATGTTTTCATGAAATAATAACAATCAAAATATTGACATGCGTTTTTGCCCAATTTCAGTGGGAAATTACATCCAATGACCAAAATTGGATTAAATGATAAAAAATATATTTAATTTATACTTTAAAACCATTAAATAATATTATTTAACCATATAAATTTTCTTGGTGAAAAAATTAGTTTTCAATTAAAATTCAGTGTATTTTTAATATTCATCAAAACATGATAGGTATTAGAAAAATCTCATAAATTCATCCAAAGTAAATTTTCAGGTCCATAATATAAATTAGAATTTAATTTTTCTAAATAGAACATGTAAATGTGAAAAAAACAAGATTTAAAAAGTGTTTCCTATCAAATGGCGGTAAAACTGCATTTTTTAAAAAATACATATTTTTTTTCTGAAAAACTGAATATGTTCTTATATCATATCTATAATAGACATACGATGAATGTAAAACAACAAATTGAATATATAACACATATATTTAATTAAATAAAAATATACAAAGAGTGATATGATTTTATAAACATAATTATTCTCTTTTAAATAGGTTTTCATAAAAACACATCCTTTATAATCAATTGGGTTTTATTTCCATTTCTAATAAAGTTGGTTACCAATTGAAAAATTATACAAACACATGTAAAGAATATTTGAAAATTCAGTTGATACTATTCCTTCTCCAATTCCAACAGCTCGACGTTAACTACCAATAACAATATTATTATTATATTAAATTTCGGTATAACTCATTGTAGTTTGAAACATAAGATTTCAGAGAAACCTATTGTTGTGTGTCGATTATGCTATCGGAAAATGTTTACCGTTTAATGTAAATTTAATATCTTATTCATAAATATTAACTGAAAATAAAAAGTATCATTCTATAAATACCTGGTTCGTTACAATACTGGTCATAAAACCATGTGATTTGGTATGCTAAAATGCTAAGGCCACAAGCCAAAATAGGAAAGTTATATTAACTTCTTTTTTAAGAATGATTATTTTTTAAAATCATGTAAAAATTAGGATATTTTATTACATAACACCATTTTGACACCATTTATTTAATTATAGCTCAAAATTAGATAAAATACCTCCCATTAGTTAAAGGGGTTATAGTAAAAAAGGACTCCATCTTACGTTCACCTGAATAACCTATAGGTGGCTACTAGAACATGAGATGTCCCTCAACACACAACACAAACACACCCCCCAGGGGTTAAATACTAAGGCATACCAAAATAATAAAGGACCTATATGGGTCCCATTATTCTATTTAGGGTTCAATTTAAATAGAAAAACAATTTATAAATGATTAGATTCAAAAAATGCCTTTTGTAGTTTCATTTCTTAAGAAACATACCCCAATTGACCTACTTTGTTCCAGTTGTGCATTTTAAAAATTTAGCTATATTTTTTATTAAGTCCAATAAAATGGGTAAAAGACTTAATTAGGTACCCAAAACATTTATGGTCAAAATTGAGAAACATTTTTATTTACAACAGTTAAATATGGTTTGGATATATGGATTATAAATTCTAAATTTTAAAAGTGTTCATACAATTTATAGATTGTAGGAATGCTCCCATTGAACCACAACCATTTTTTAGATAAAAGAAAAATGTAACAGACTAAAATTTGTGTAGTAGTAATTAAATATATATGGGGAATAAAAAATGTTTTGGTTATATGGGGTTTTACTCTATAATTTATAACTAACCCATACACCTTACAATTTGAAAATAAAATCCCATTGAGTCACAACTAGCATGTTTCAACCCATGGAAAACAAGCATAGAAGCATGGAAATCAGAAACAAAGCTTGTTATTTAATCACCTTAACATGGTAATAGTTGATGTAAGATCATGGAAACATGCTACCAAATCACTTGGGATTTTAAATAACCAGAAGAATGTAAAAATAATCATGTCACGTTTCTAAATAATCTAGAAACACTCAAATCAGGCATACAAGTAAAACATGATAATTGAATTTTTCTGAATCATTATAGTCAACTACCAAAGTAGGTAAAAACTAAACATGTTTTTAAATGATCATATTATGGAATATTACAAGTAGAAAATTAACATACAAGTCACATTATATAAAATTTCAAACATCCTAGAAACAGAATCTACATTGCATGTAATATACAAGGCATGTGAATCCCTATGTGGCTACTGTGATGCTTTTAATGATACTTTATTTCCATACGAAGTCAAAGGTAAATTATATAATTCTCATTAATCAGTAAGAAGGGTAGAGTACACCAATCACTCTAGGTGAAATTATATGAATTTGTGATAATGAATAGCATAAACAATAGTCCCATCCTTGGACACATAGTCTTTTCCCCTTACTTGGGTTGATCAATCCTGTTCATGACTATTTACTAAGCACAAAAACATTCCTAGTCTCTTATGTACCAATATAAATAATAAGACAAAGGATATAGAAGAATCTCGACTAGGAGTGATGGTCTAATGGTGGTATGATTGAGAGAGTGTACCCTATTGAGAAGAGTGAAATAAAAATATATCATAAAGTAAATAATAAGACATAGTGTATGTAGTAATAATAAAATAAAGATAAAAGATATTCAAAAGGATAATATCAAAATACTGAATAAAAGTAAATGTTAAAAACAAATACATACGATGATGCATGCATGTCATAAGGTGCTACCATATACAAGAATTACTATAAAATAAAATTAAAAGATCCCAAAGGATAAATCCATGATAATTCACAGTACTAGCTCAATCCTATGATACCTAACATCCATGTACAAAATACAACACAAGCAATAAATTCATAGACATGTGAATAAGATGATCTGCTCCAGTACCCTAGTGCAATGGTGTCTTAAGCAGGGTGGGAGAAATAATATCAATAGGACACCGCCAATGTTTTATAGATCAATCTAGTTAATTAAGCATAAAAATAATAGTGTTCCAACATATTTGAATATAAGGAGATAAATAAATAAATAAATAAATAAAACATTGGTATAGGTTCCCAAATGGATACCCTACTAATTCTACCCACTTTAGCCTAAAATGAATGTTTGAACCAAGTGAACTAGTTTATGTATTATATTAATGTACATAGTATCATATCTAAAGTGATAGAAGTGGGTTTACCCTAATATTTTTCTTTTTCATGTTGGACACACCTCTAGGACATCATCCATGCACTCTCATGTTATAATCATAATAATAATAACAATAAGGAACCATAAGAAATTCAAGAAAATAATCCATCAAATCCATTAATGGCATCTTGAGCTCATCCAAGGAGATCTATAATAGAATTCCAAGGGACTCTAAAAGATCCCTCAATTTAACCAATACCACCAATTCCTTCCAAGGTGACCCTAAATTACATTCCTCATATCTACCATGGTTTGGTTAACTATGAGTCGATACCAAGTATCTCACACAAGGGAATAGATATCAACCAAGGTATGTCATATCCATTTTCCAATGATGCTATCATTAGTTTCTCCCCTAGGGAACCTATGTCAGCCACGATCATAGAAATTTTCCTAGATAGCCCTTACAAGGAAAGCTAAATGATCTCTCATGATGGGGAAGTCATAAATATCCAATCACAGTGTGTCAATCCATGATGTCCTTATATAGGTCCCCATGTTCTCTCCCAACCCAGAAATAGATCAAGGCATACTAAATAATATCACACATTAAAAATGCATAGCCCATCTAACTGACAAGCAGGCTATCCAATCATTTAATGAAATAAAAAACTACAAAATAATTCAATAATCACAAATACAAGCACTAAGATATAAGGCATACACATATGGCCTCTTCAAATCGATTACATCAGAAAAAATTGAGGATTTTTTAGAAATCATGTTTATTTTTCAATAATTAAGTTCATTTAATTTAAATAATTCAATTTCATCTCGAAGAATAAATCATATTAAATGGTGCATAATTCAAGATTGTAAGGAAACTTAATAATGGAAATAAGAACAATACATAAGAAGAAAGAAGCTCATTAGATTTGATCACCCAATTTAACCCAAAAAATTTAAAATCAAGGGTTCATCCATGAAAAGGAAATATGAATTAATCAATAGAAATTATTTAAAAATATGGAGGTAATAGGTTTATAGGCTTAATCCAAATCTATCAATTGATCTTAATCCAACTAATTAAAAGGGGAACTTATTAAGGTGAAACACACCCAATGAGTGTTAAAAATATGAAACTCAAGGAAATTTGTCCCCAAATGAGGAAGAAGACCCATCGATTTTGCCAAATCCAAGGTGATCACCAAAAGTGGTGATTATCCATACAATTGTGTTATGCTGGACATGGTGACATATTCTGTTTAAGTAATTTTAAAAAGGGAGGTGTCGCTAGAGGAGTATAGAATGTAACACGATGGTGCACCATATAAAAATAAATGAAACTATGGGAAGGAATGTAGACCACCTACCTTATGCCATGGATGACCTAGATATCCAATATCATGCTTTGATTTGGTATAGTTCAAGAAAAATCGATGAAATGGATGAACACCCTAAAAATAGAGTGAATTAGCTCATACCATGGAAAGTTCCTCGAGAGAGAGAGATAAACAAAATTTGGTTTAATGGAAATTTTTATCTTGTTAAGAGGAATCCATAGGGACTGATGAAGCTCAAATCCAACATCTAATTGAGGAGATCGATCCAAAACTAAGTTAATCATCAGACAATGATAACACATGAGGGAGGAGGAGACATCCACTAGAAGGAATATAAGAGGTAGGAAGAATATATATTTTTTTTTAATTAAGAATAAAAAAACAATTTACCTTCAAAATAGGGTTCATACATTTTTTATGATTGTTTTGGTGAAACTGTGCACTAAAAATGTGACTCCCACTGCTTAAAAATCACACATCCCACAGTTTTCCCAAACATTTACGAACCATGTTCTAAACTGTGAACACATGATTTATAAATGACACTATGTGTGTTGAATAGGTGAATGGTTTAGGAATCCATGGATAGCCTATCTAGATCACTTCTTCTCACTTATATGTTACACGTGGTTTGCACTGATAGGCTACACTATTTTAGACAAACTATACACCCTTACTACTCTATCTATATATAATTTTCTAATACAAGTGCTCATAAAACTAAACGAACCTCTAACAATACCACTCGGTCCCTCAAATATATCTAAAAAAACACTTTAAAGTGTTTTAAATCGTGAAATTTCTTTTTGTATCTCAGTTTATAGAATGAACCATCCACCAAACTCCAAAATTCAAATTCACTTAGAATTATACCTTTTATAAAAATAGAGTTAATTACATATTCCCACTTCTCCTCTTTACATATATACTTTTGTTACACATAGTCACCACTTTTAATAATTCTCACCTCAATGATATGATATATGTAATGGTTTCTCGTCTCACTTTTACTAATGTGATATATATTCATTATTCATCACTTATTTATTATGAATGGTGTATATATAATACACTTTCTCATATAATACCATTATTCTAATTATCCTTATGGTATTAAATGAATAACTTGAAAATTATTATTTTTATTGTGCATACGATTTGACTGATTACAAATTTTAATGTAATTCTTAAGCTAATTACTATTCATTGGGTTAGACTAATAATTCATATTATGTCATGATAATATTATGTTTGTAATAATTTTTTTAATATCTTACATGGTGTTTCCAATTTTTATGTGTATTTATAGTGAATACACATAAAATATTCATTTAATTAATACTCACTTAATTGATATGATATTTATAAGGGACTCGTTGACTAAAAATACCTCATTTTAGATATTTTAATGATTTAGTCTTCTATATATTTCTTTTTCATGTAAATTGTTTTAAAATTATTTTTTAAATTTATTAATATGGCATTGAATGTTTTAAAATAGTAATTTCTTAATTTCTATCAATTTCTTTCAAAAAGGGATCCATTTCTAGTTTATTAAAGGGACTTTCTTTAAATAACCATCTTTTAATGTTACTCTTTCAACTATTTTTACAAAAGACAAATGGAATGTTTTTTAACTTATACATAATAAATGGATATTCCCTCCTTCACGATTCTTTAATGTTTTAATGATTTCTTTAAAAGTATAAATTTTTATTTCCAATATAAACTGATTTTATGTATGTGTATGAGGTTTCGTGATAAAATTAATGTGATTTCAAAATATAAAAGTTATTTTCTTTAAATAATTCTTATTTTTATGAAAACTTTATGCATTATGATTATTTTATGGTTATTGGGAATTATGTATGATGATAGATGATTCCATGATAAATCATGTGTGGGTGATCCCATTTTATCTTTCTTATACACTGGGTAATGGTATAAAGTCAATCAATATGGATTATCCTAAAATATTATAGGAATAATACTAAAATGATTATTTTAAATGTAATAATGATGCTTACTCCCTATGTAAATGAGAGTGGTACAATATTTTTAAGAGTTATATAGTAATGATATCCCAAGGAACCTACATGATTTTCTATGCTTTATAATGAGTTTTTAAGAAAAGGTTTTTTAATAGGATTTATGTTTTTCACCAGACTAATAGTTTTGTTTATTTATGTCCCTTACTGATCTTTGTATTCTCATCCAAATTTTTAAATTTTTTTTCATGGGGTAAAGGATGATTAGGGGTGAGAATGAGGAAAAGATAAAAAATTTGAAGATATTCAATGAAAAGAAAACATGTTTTATTTTAAAATTATTTCTATTGGTAAAAAATGGATACTGAGTATAAGTTTCCACATGTAATATATGATTTTACTTAGTAAAAGTTGGTCCTAACACTCTAAAACTACTATGAAAAATGATATTTGGGAAAATAAACTAACTTCTAGTTTTCAAATTACTAGAATATGAAATGTTTAAGGTCATCTTATTATAGTTGGTATCAGAGTAGGGTTTAGATAAATTTATATATTATAATAGTTTCTTAAGAGTTATGTATATAATCATAGTGTTTACATTTTTAATAATGATTATATTTTAAAATTTTTAGAAACACACTTTTTTTGTTTAATGTTATTGGTTTCTAGGAGATTAATGATATTTTTTGTTATTGCATTTTTAAAGATAATTGATTTAGGTATAAATGTTTTTGGATTTAAAGAACTATAGTGATATTATGATTATTATCTTTAAAATGACCATTTTAATTTTAACATGTAATAATTGTTTTCATGTTTTAATGATGTTATTTTTAAAATAGTAAGGATTGTTTATCAATATGAATCGAAAGATATTTTTTACAACCTTTTTATTACTTCTAGGTGATTGGATTTTAAATATTAAGGCAAAATCATTTTCAAATGATTTTGATATATTTTTATGTATTCAAATCACCGGAAAGAAACTATTTTAATTATCTAACACGTTTTATTTTATCCTAAAACTTTATGGTTCATAGTATCTTTTTCATTTGATTTCAAAATATCAGCTTTTACAACTCTCCCAAAACGGGAACTATTATAAAGAACATGACCATTTAACTTATGGAAGGTAATGATTAAGTTGATATCAAAGAAATCATACTAGGTAGATTTATAAAACTTATTATTTTCTTTTATTCAAGGTATGAAACATTGTTGGGTTGATATTAATGAATCATAATTATATAATTATCATATTTGATTATAGGAATGAATTATAAAAATAAGAAGATGAATAATGGTTAATGATTTAATAAGGATGTTGGATGAGAGATGTGTTTATGTATTGGGTTATAAAAATAAAGATATAGTGGTATTTTAAAAATATTATGGGAATCATTGAATTTATATAGAATTTTTCTCAATAGCTATTTTTGTTTTCATAAATTTTGAAACATTTGTCTTACTAAATCAATACCATTAAAAAGTGGTGAATATGTGATAATTTTTAGTAGGAATTTATTGATTTTTGATAAATGTTTGAGTTAAATTTAACCATTATATTGTTGATGTTAATTTATTTATCTTTTTTTGGGTATAATTTTAAATATATTGGCAGTATATTTGGTCTATATGATCTTTGAATTTGAGGTAATTATGGATTATTTCATTTTGGGATGAAAAAATCATTGCTATAAGGTACACATTGAGGTTAAATATATTAAGTTTATTTTTTTGAAGATGTTTCATAATTATCTATAATTTTATAGGGATTATATTAATATAGTTTTAGGATAATGGCAACCATTAAGATGTGTGACAACCCATCTCTTTTGGAAAGTCCATGGGAAATGAACCCACAACTAAAGAGAAAAAAGGGTACATCGCCTACCACTAGCCTACATGATGTCGTATTTATTATGAAATTTATTTTATATATTTAAAATTTTTAATAGATAAGTGTAATGTTAATTATAGGATCAAATGTTTTGTCATATTGATAACCATGGGATTGGAAATTTATTTAAGTATATGGTGATCAATGTTTTTTTGGAAGATGTTTAATATTTTTTTAACCATATAAGATTGTTGTAAATAAAATTTTATGGAATTTTTTGTGTGGAAAAAAGCATTAATTATCTTTTAGGGGAATATAATATTTTATTTATTCCAGTAATTTATTGAAATAAATAGTATATCAAGGAGATTATCTGATTATGGTGAATAAAATTTGACAATATACTTTAAGAGTGATTTATATTTCCTAAAGATAAATATTATATTTTTCATGGAATATTATTATATAAAATCATTCTTATTTTTGGGATTAAAATTTTACACTATAATATTTTAAGGAATTTTATAGATAATTATTTTTTGAATGATCTATGTTGGACTTTTGGTATTATCGTATAATTTTTTGATAAAATTACATTTTCATCATATAAATGATTATTCTTTTTGAAGAATTATATTATCTAGAACTAACTATTTTGATTTTTATTAGTTCCTAAAAATAGTATGAATAGATCGTTATACATTTCTGTATTTTTGTGATCCATAAAAGTTGATTTTGATGATTCAGGTTTGATAACATTTTATTGAAAACTAATAATTTGGAGAAAAATGAGGATGAAATTATAAATTTCAAGTAATTATATTTCTTTAGGTTATTAATCTAGGTTTTAATATAATTAATCAACTCTAGAAATAGGATTTCAAAAGAAAAATGTTATCTGATAACTTCTCATATTGAGAAATAAACAATCTTGTAATCCATCACAAGTATATAGTTTTGTGATAATTAACATATTCATGAACATTTTCTCTATCATTCTACATAAAAAATTGATAGTTATTTTTCTGTTCTATATACATGTTTTCTTATATGGAACCCTAGTATGTGTTATCTCATGTGTCCTTCATACTTTCCTTTCTATCTTTTTCAAATGGCATATTTATTGACCTTTATTACATTGTGGGATTTCAAAAAAAGGAATTTTGAAAAAAAACCCCTTGAATTTTGATCTTAAGACTAAATTGTGAGGAAACATTTTATTAAAGGGGGTGGAGAATGTAACGTCCTAATATTTAAAATGTAAACCTTATTCTACGTCACGATTAAACATATGACTAAATATTATTATTTAAATGTCATAGTTATCACCTTGTCATTGGAATGATGAGAATGGATGATGTTATAAAAATATGAAAAATATTGTTTCAACATTTTTATAATCTAAATTCATTACATACCAATTCATTAGAAATAAATATAAAAACCAAATAAATATAAAGGGAATGTTTTTATAATAAAATGATTTTTATGCCCCCAATGAAATTTTATATTAAGAAATTAAGTTAATCAATTTTATTGAAATATATTATTTAAATTTATATTATTTATAATAAGTTAATTTTCTTTAAATTCATCTAATATTTTAATAGTCTTAAAAAAAGAATAAATCACAATTTATGCATTAAAATCTATGTTTTTTAAAAATGTAAGTTTGATGAATTTTAATGGTGCACCTAATTTCAAACTAAATTTTGAAAATTTATTAATTTTTTTGAAAAAATAAACATTATTTTTAAAGAGAAATATAAAAATTTTATTAGGATGAATTTTTAGTATTTTTTCGATTAGTTTTATTTTTTAATGGATAATGAAATTAAGTGAAATTTATTTGAAAACTGTTTTCTATTTTAATTTATTTATATTAGAAAATTATATTTTAAATTGGTCTTTAATAATAATTAGTTCAATTATAAATCAATACAACCAATTTAGGTCATTTTGATAAATTTTAAATTGAAACTAGATATAAAAACTTTTCAAACATGGGAACTTGTAACATAAAAAACCCACTTTTTTCATTATGTCTTCGAGATTAATTTTAAATATAATTTTAAAAATTATGTGAATTGAATTAAGTAACATGGATTCTATATTTGAAATCATAATATCTATATTAGATATCATGGATATTTGTATTTCTACTCATAAATAATTTACCATGGTAAATAAAACTACTCACCGTAGTATAGGTAAAATAATAAAATAGGTCAAAGTTAAAAGATAAAGGATTAAAATACCTAAAAATTACAAATATTAATTGATTGTTGAGTAATTTATCATACCTGAAAATCATTTAAAAAATTAATTAGTAGTTTTTTTTGGAAATTGATGCAAACTCAATGAGGTTGGGGTTAATTATTAAATAATCATTATTTAATGACTTAAACCCACCCCTCCTCAAATATAAATACCACCCCTCACCACCCCATCTCACCTCACAAGACATGAATATCCTAAAAATTATTACAAAACTACTCATACTAATCCTCCCACCATCCATGTGCTTCTGTTATCAATAAAATACAAAATACAAGTTCATCAACGAGTCCTCCAACGATGTGATATTCAAGAAAATAGATTCTCCAAACACCTCTCTAATTTTTGTTTCATCTTTTAATTTATTCTCACCTCCTTCATACATCTTGGAATGATAACTATGGTATCATGTATATAATTCAGTTCTATTTTTCTAATGGAATATCTGATAACTATTTTATTTCTCATATCCTTTTTTTCAATGAAATGGAATTATTGTCCAAGTTATGCCAGTTAATCGCCTTAATGAATAATGTTTTTTCCGTTTTCCATTACCACCTTCATGGATGGTAAAAAAATATTAATTATAGTAAAATAATATTTTAATAGGTATATTAGAACCTATTTCTTTTTTTTGTATCTAATATATACTCATAATATTAAATAAAACAAAACGTGTTCACGATGTCGGAAAAAATGCCAAAATAAACAAATCATTTATTATTAGCATCTGATCAACTAAATCAATAACATGTTAGATAGAAAAATGATACATTGGACCATTTATACCCATTTAAGTTTATTTATACCATTTCATTCCATGTCTGTATTTTTATTCTAATTTTACATGAATATCGATAATTATATACAAGAGAACTGATTGTGAAACAATAAAAATCATGTAATATTATTAATTAAGGGGTCATAGTATGTTTTAAAATCATCACCTAAGTAATTATAAATATTAATATAGTTTTTTAATTGTTCAATAACATTATTTAAAATTTCATACAAGAAGTTAAAGTATCGACCACAAATAGTGAGCGTGAGGTAAAGGACTTCTTAACTAAATTTTCATTCATTAGGTTATACGTATATATAAGGACCCAAGCTTAAATCATTACATAATCTTGAATTAAATGAATAAATCACTTTTTGGATATTTTCAGGTTTAGAGTTTTAGAGAATTAGGCCATAACTATTACATTTCATTTAAAAATACAAATTAAACACTTCTACTCAGTTTCCATTATTTTCTCAAAACAAGAACTCTTGAAAAAAAGGGTCATGTCTAGTTCTATGTTTAAGACAACATGACTTTTACTTAATCCCATCCTTGAACCTATTCCAAATTATGTCAATTGAAAAACATTTCAAAAACATGGGACGAGGATAAAATGCTTTGTAAGGGATACACAAATAAGGAAAATTGTTAGTTTATCAAAAAAAATTAAACCATGAATACTTTAACATAAGTAATTATTTTCACATTTATGAAGTAGTAAATACTCTTCACAAAATAAAAGATCACTAATTACCCTTTTATAACCAAAAGGTCACCATAAAACCCATATAAAGAACACATAACATATAAAGTTTACTTGGGACATAAACATGCTTAAATGGAATAACCATAAAGTCGACTTCCACACATATCACTAAATGGAACAGCAATACGGATGACTTCCATAACCAATCCATTAGAGGTTATAACACAACCACCTGTCCATGTTTTCATGGCACCACTCGTTATTTGGTATATCATGTAACCACCTATCAAATGTATAAGTACCATTATAAAATCAAAACATATAAAACAAATATAAAGGTAAGAAAACATTTCCACATTTCTACCACATTATATCACTTAAATATATTGACATAAAAAATAAATTATCAAATCCATTTTCAAAACTAAAATACATAGAAGAATTTATTGTATTTATTATCCTTAAAAAAATTACGACTTGTTAAGGAATCCAAAGAACAAATACTACTCATGGCGGTGGAAATGTCGTTGTCACCACTTACGTTAAAAGAAAAATTCCTTTTTTTCATTTAGTAAAACGCTTCATAGAAAAATATTCCCTTTGAAAATTAAAGTTTGTTTATAGAGCGTATAAAATAATGTCATGTATTGAAACAAAATATGCCTCAATGAGAGGAGATTGAGACGAAGTCCCTTACCTCATGTCCGACTTGACTGGATCATTCTTCAATCTCTTGAATAATAAAATAAAGTTAATTTATACTTTATTAAGAACCTTTTTTAAGTTTATTATTCCTTTTATATCACTTATTATCATGTTATAAACATTATGTAATCATTTAAGTTAATAACGTTTGTTTTGTCGATATTTGGTACTTGAGTAAAAAATGAACACCTTATATTTAGATGATTTCCATGTGGTCAGTAGTTACATATATAAAGAATGAAATTAATTATTTAGATATCATATATATCATATATTTACATTATATATATATATATTTATAACAGTATATATCATTTGGAGGAAAGAAATTAAATGCACCGTTCATGGAGACGGTAAGTCGTACGTACGCATGAACACTACATTCATTTCTATTTCATATTTTTATGGAATTAAAAAAAATTATACATAGATATATTTTAATTCTAGTATAATATCATATATAATATCATTAACTCTATCTTTTATACGTCCCACATATGGAATTAACGAGTCATATAACTTTTAGGGGGCGGTAGTCCACACTTCCTCAAATGAAATTATCGCGTTTATCCATAATGGAAACCATAAAGGTAAGCTATAAAATAAGAATACATAAGAATGAAGAAAACATAAACATAATATATATCATATTTAAATATAGTTTCATCGTAATGGCTACCATGATAGGCAGTAGGAGATAATCGAACCATCATCGTCTCATGAGGCGTTAGTTTTCTATCCACAGAAACAATATGTTTTTCACCCATTAGATTGAGGTGTGTGTAAGTATAGTTCGAATAATTCTCATAAAAACATCATATTATATTGAGGATACTGGTTTTGTTATAAAATAAAGACATAAAAAGTGTTTATGGGTTGGAGAAGTAAAATAAAAGAAAAGAAGTTAAGAGAAATTGTTACCTATATTTTGGGTAACTTCCTTTAGTTTGAACCAAAAAAACTTCTTGAAGTGCCTTATTCCTAAGGTAAGGCTTATAGGAGGAGGAGAGGGATGTAGGGAGATTAATTCTCTATAGTTTGTATGAGCCAAAATGCTTTAGAGTTATGAGGAATTGGATATAAGTGAAGGATTTATATAAGGCGGAGGAGGGGCTCTTTAGGAATGTGTGATAATATTATTTTATTATATAATGATATTCGGTTTCTAAAGGTACAAAAATCATTATAGTCGAAGATAATATGTATCATGGTCAAAGTAAAGTCATCAAATAAGAATTGGACAAGTTTTATATGTTATTTTAATCATTATAATCTTATTTATTTAAATCATTTAATGAGTTAAACACTGCATCATTATTGTGTCATAAATAATTTAATTTATTCGATATCTAAAAATTCTAAAGAAATACCATGATGTAGTAAATGTTTTTATATTTCCAATTAATTTTTATCGTCAAAATGATTACTTATAAAAAACCATATAAAAATTAATTTACTAAATGATTTTTTATGTGAATTTTGCCTTTACATTAAATTAATTAATCTAAAGTGTCACTATCATTAATAAGTGGCTACATGGGGTCCCAAAATAGACCCAAGGATGGCCATGGTAGGCCATTACTCATCAAATAAGGTTAGGAAAAGTGTTAAGGTAATTTTGAATTATTATAATATTCTTTTTACCTTGAATTACCTTATTTACCTTTAACTGTGGTAAATAAAAGTCAAAATTTACTATTCACCAAAAATTATTTTCACCTTATTGAAGCACATTTTAATTAATAATAACAACTATGTATGTTGGATTATCAAAATTCACTTCACAGAAGCATAAAATTTTTATTTAAATGAAAAATTCAGTTTTTTAAGTACTACTAAGTGGTTTCACTATTCATCAAAAATTGAAGTTTTTAGAAAAAACAAATTCAAACTAAGATATATTTGATATTCCAAATTCAAAAATGATTTCAATTTTGATAAATTTAAAACATAAAAGTGGAATTAATTAATTTAAAATTAATTCTCATTGTTAAAACAAATAGAGTGTTTTTATGAAAAAATAACTATCAAAAGATTGACACTTGTTTATGTCCACATTCAAAGTGAAATTAATTATAATGACCAAAAATAGATTAAATGGTAAAAATAAATTCTAATTACACTTTAAAACCAATTAAACAGATAATATAACCATATAAATAAATTATATTAAAAAGCAGTTTTGAATTAAAATACAATATTGTTCACTACTCATTAAAAAATGAACATTATCTGAAAAAATTCCAAATATTTACACAAAGTAAATTTTTATGTTTCCATTCTAAAAAAGGATTTTATTTGGTCATATATAATGTATTAAAGTTACAAAAACTAGATTTAAAGAGAGTTCTCTATTAAAAGGTGGTAAATTGACCTTTTAATGTAAATTATGCTTAAAATTAGTGTCATTCACATTTTAAGCCTCTAAATTTTATTGGATAAATGTAAATACATTTAACAAAAATGTATAATATTATTGTAGTTAGTTTCATTCATTTCTTCCAATACAACGGTTATGAGTTAACTACCATTTAAAATAATAATATTATATTATTAATCTGCAATGTAAGATTTCAAAGAAACACATTGTTGCATATCATGTACGTTATCGAAAATAGAAACCCCTTTAAAGTAAAATTAATATTTAATTCAAAAATATTAATTAATATGAAAGATTTATTATTTATTATTTACCTGGGATGTTACATCCTTCCCCCATTTGGGAATTGTGTCCTCACAATTTTACTTATCAAAATAAGTGGGGGGTATTTATCCCTCATAGCATTTTCAGATTCCCATGATACCTCTTCAACCATATGGTTTTTTCCACAAAATCTTTACATGGTGAATTACTTTATTTTGTAACACATTCTCTCTACGATCATGAATTTGGACTGGTTGTTCTTCATAAGATAGATTCTTTTCCAACTAAACTACCTCTAGGCTCAAAACATTTGATGGATCTGGCATATACTTTCTCAACATCAAAACATGAAAAACATTGTGTACATTGGATAAACATGTAGATAATGCAACACTGTATGCCACTAATCCAACTTTCTCCACGATTTAATAAGGTCCAATGAACCTCGGACTTATCTTTCCCTTCATACCAAAACGCATTACACTTTTCCATGGAGAAAAACTTTGAGAAAGACATGATCACCTACCTCAAAAGAATGATTATTATTCTGATTATCTGTATAAATTTGCTGTCTACTCTGAGCTGTTATCATGTGCTTCTGAATCGACTGAACTTTCTCTGTCTTTTCTTCTACCAATTCTGGTCCCATAAGCTTCCTTTAACCTACCTCATCACAAAAAGATGGAGTTCGACAATGATTTTCATATAATCCCTCAAATGGAGCCATCTGTATATTGGAATGAAAACTGTTATAATATAGAAATTACACCAAAGAAAGATGTTGGTCCCAACTTCCTCGATAATCCATTGGGAAATCATGTAACATATCCTCCAATGTCTGAATTTTTCGTTTTGTTTTCCCATTTGATTAAGGATGAAAAGCTGTATTAAAATTTAATTCAGTACCCAACGACTTCTGAAGGTCATTCCAAAATTTAAAAGTAAACCTTGGATCAAGATCGGATACAATGGAGAGAGAAAATCTATACAATCTGACTATCTCTTTAACATACAAGTGAGAAAGTTGATCTAGAGAAAATGTATCTTGAATAGGAAGGAAATGAGTAGATTTTTTCAATCAATCAATAATAACCCATATTGCATTATTACCTCAAGATGTATTTGGTAATCCCACAACGAAGTCTATGGATATATTTTTCTATTTCCAATTTGGCACCTCTAAATGCTGAAGCATCCCTTTTGGTAACTGTTGCTCTGCTTTAAGCTGTAGACAAGTCAAACACTTCACAAAAAATCAGCAATATCTCTTTTCATTCCATCCCACTAGTAATACAAACGAATATCTCTATACATATTAGTACGTCCATGATGAACTGAAAACAGGGAACTATGAGCATCACATAACAACTCATTCGTCAACATTGAATCAAAAGGCACACATAATCTCTTTCCAAATCTCAGAACACAATCAATATCAATGTTATATTCAGACAACATACACTTCTGAACCAACTGTACCTTTTCCTATAGCTCACTATAATCTTTCTATGCTTTCTTTATTCTGTCTAATAGAGATGATCTCACTAATACCTGATACAAAACAGAAGAATTTTATGCACTAACAACTTCTATGAAAAATTTTATCAAATCAAAAACCAATGGACCTTGTTCCAAACATAACATGGTTAATGAAGAATTTTTTTTTGACTCAAAGAATCAGCCACTTTATTTGATTTTCCTGGATGGTAATGGATCCTGCAATCATAATCCATGATTAATTCCATCCATATCCTCTATCTCATGTTTAATTATTTCGGAGTGAATATATACTTTAAACTTTTTGGTCAGTATATATTTCACATTATTCTCCATACAAATGATGCCTCCAAATTTTTAAAGCATTAACAACAGCAGCTAATTACAAATCATGTGTAGGGTAATTTAACTCATTTGGTTTCAACTAACGTGAAGCATAAGCAATTACCTGATCATTCTGCATTAGGATACAACAAATTCCTTTCAATTAAGGTTCACTATAGATAACAAAATCTCTATTTATTGATAGTAGTACCAAAACTGAAGCATTCACCGATATTCTTTTCAATTCATGAAAACAATCATCACATTCTTTTTTCCAGATGAACATAACACATTTTTGAGTTAACATAGTCATCGGACTAGATAACTATGAAAATTTTTCAACAAACCTCAGGTAATAACATGCTAAACCATGAAAACTACGAATCTCGGTTATATTTGTGTGTCATGGCCATTCTTCAACAACTTTTGTTTTAGCAGGATCAACAGTTATGCCATTTTTTCAAACAATGTGAGCAAGGAAAGAAATCTATTACTGCAAAAACTTACACATGCTGAATTATCCAAATAGTTTCTTTTCTTTTAAGGATTGAAAGACAACCCTTAAAAGACATTCATGTTCCTCCTTACTTTTGGAATAAACCAAAATATCATCAATGAACACAACCACTAGCATATCTAAGAACTCATGGAAAATTATATTCATAAGAACCATGAATATAGCTGGTGCATTGGTTAAACCAAAAGGCATAACTACAAATTAAAAAAGGCCAAATCTAGTTTGAAATGCGGTCTTCAGAATTTCAGCTTCCTTTACTTTTAACTGATGGTACCCCGGTCTCAAGTCAATCTTCGAAAAATACTGAGCTCTATAGAGCTGATCAAACAAATCATCGATATGAGGCAAATGATACTTATTCTTAATAGTGATGTTATTCAATGCTATATAGTCAATTAAAAGTCTCATTGAACCATATTTCTTTTTAACAAACAATACTGATGCACCCCATGGTGATGTGCTAGGTCGAATGAAACCTTTAGGTAATAACTCCTGCAATTACTTATTTAAATCTAAAAGTTCAATTTGAGAAATTCAATAAGGGGGTTTTGAAATTGGATTACCATCAGGAACTAAGTCAATGGTAAATTCAACTTCCAGATTAGGTATAATACAAGGAAACTCATCTTGAAAAACATCGAGGTACTCATTTACCACTGGCACATCACTAATCTGAACAGTTCCTTTACTTCCAATAATATGTACAAGGTAACATTAATTTCCATCTTTTACTAGTTTCTCAGCTTCCAGATATGTTATCAATAGAAAGGGTTCATTCATGTACATGAACTATAAATATTTCTGAAAATAATCCTCTTTAGCTCTACAGTCAATCTTAGCACAACAAATAGATAGCCAATCCATGGCCAAAATAACATAAAACTCTACTAGAGGAAAAACAATAAGGTTTGTCAGTAGATTCTTCCCGCACACAAGGATACGAAGGTTCATCTATTTTATTTTTTTCTCAAAATTTCCTCCAGGTGTTTTTACCATAAGTTCTATATTCATATCATGAGATGGAATTCCCAATTTACTATAAAACATCTCAGAAATGGAAGAGTTTTTAGAACCTAAATCAAACAACACATTGGCATAATCTGAAAAAACAAACAGTGTACCTGATACTACTTCGTTCGATGGCCCAACATCTACTAACGTAGTTGAAAAGGATTTCACCACCCATTTCTGCTTGTAGTCCAGCTTCTTTCCCTTAGTTGAGTTCTTTTCTGGACACTCATTTTCATAATGACCCATTTAATTACACACAAAACATCTTACTGATGGATTTTAATTGCCTTCTCGATCTTCTTCCTTATAGTTACGAGCTGTATGACCAGAATTTCCACTCTGGAAGCACTTTCCAGACTTTGATAAACATTCTCCAGGATGATTTTTACCACACTTCTTAGAAGATGGTTATTTAATTTTCTTACCTCCAGGCTTCTTTGATGAATTATTTCTCTTTGACTGCCAACTGGACCTTTTATTCTGTTGTTTTTCAAAGAACGCCTGATCATCTGCAAACTCCATTTCCACTTTCTCCGCACATCGAACAAGTTTTTCACAACTTTTTAACTCACAATAGGCTAATTCTATTCGATATCATTTCTTCAGTCCTACGTAAAATCGATTTATCATACTATCACGATCTCAGATGAAATTTGGTGCATACCTTTCCAGTCGAGAGAACATTGCTTCATAAGGAACCAATGAGTCATCTTCATTCATCATTTTAAGGAATTGTTTTTCCATCCTTAGATGAACAACCTTAGGAAAATATTTCTTAAAAACATACCTTTGAATTCATCCCAATCAAGAGCATCAATCTCCTCACTATCCCTTATATTTTTCACTATCAACCACCATTGTTCAACTTTACCATCAAAACAGTAAACAATAAGACTAACCATTTGACATTCTGAACACCCCATAACTTCGAAAATATTCTCCAGTTCTTTATCCCACCCTTTATCTAGAACATGGTCAGATGATCAACTAAATGATAGGGGATGTTGCCTCATGAAATGCTCTACTACTGGCATGTTCCTCTGTGGTTGATCTAGCTGATCTCGAGCATGGATACCACCACCATTTATAGCCTGAGTAAATTGTTCCATCACTAAAACAAACTATTCAGTTCTGATTCTGACCATCTCAGGTTGCTGATTTGAAAGGTTGTCTTCCTGCTGATGTTGTCCCAACATAGCTACAATATTTCCTCTATGGAAAACCATTCCGGACACAGAAATATATTAGGTAAAGAAAAATGGTAATCTGTAAATGCTATATGATTTCAATATTAACATAAATGACTTTATGGATATTAATATAACAATACCCTAACTCCAAAAAGTTATCTAAACCAACCTCTGATACCAACAATATGGACCCATCCTTAAAACATTACATAATCTTGAATTAAATGAATAAATCACTTTGAGGGTGTTTTTAGGGTTATTGTTTTAGATAATTAGGCCATAACTATTATATTTCATTTCAAAAAAGAAGTAGACACTTCTACTCATATTACATTTATTTTCAAAAAACAAGAACTCTTGAAAAAAAGAGTCATGTCTAGTTTCAATGATTAGGACATCATGACTGTTCTTTGATCTCATCCTTGACCCTATTCTACATTATGTTTTGTGAAAAACATTTCAAAAACTTTTAATTAGCATAAAAAACTCAGAAAGCGACACACAAAGAAAGAAAACTATTAGTTTTTCAAAACAACAATTAAACCATGAATAATTTAACATAAGTAATAATTTTCACCTTTATGAAGTAGTAAATACTCTTCATTGAATAAAATATCACTATATATCCTTTTGTAACTAAAAGGTTACCATAAAACCCATATAAATAACACATAACATATAAAGGTAACTTGGGACATAAATATACATAAATGAAATAACCATACTGTCGACTTCCACACATATCACTAAATGGATTATCCATATGGCTGACTTCCATACCCAATGCATTGGAGGTTATAATGTAAACAACCATCCTAGTATTCACGGAACCACCCTTCATTTGGTTTATCACGTAACCACCTGTCAAATGTCAAAGTACCATTATAAAATCATAACACATAAAACAAACATAAAGGAAAGAAAAAATTTCAAAATTTCAATCACAATATATAACATAAATATATTGACATAAAAATCAATTATCCAAACCATTTTCAATACCAAAGATACATAAAATAATATATGGTATTTATTTTCCTTAAAAAACATTACATCTTGTTAGGGAAGTCACAGAACAAATAATACTCATGGTGGTGGAAAGGTCGTTGTCATAGCTTACGTTAAAATAAACACTCCTTTTTGTCATTTAGTAAAATGCTTCATAGAAAAATATTCCCTTTGAAAATTCGAGGGTGTTTATACAGGGTATAAAAGGAAGTTGTTTATTAAAACAAAATATGCCTCAATGAAAGGAGATTGAGACGAAGTCCCTTACCTCGTGTCCAACATGACTAGATCGTTCTTTAATCTCATGAATAACAAACTAAAGTAAATTTCTACTTGCTTAAGAACCATTTTCAAGTTTATTATTTCTTTTATATCACTTATTACCATGTTATAATCGTTATTTAATCATTTAAGTTAATAACATTCATTTTGTCGATATTTTGTACTTGAGTCAAAAATGAACACCTTATATTTTCATGTTGTCCATATGGTCAATATTCCATTATATACAGAATGAAATTCATTATTTAGATATCATATATTTCCAGTATATATATATATATATATATATATATATATATATATAACAGTACATATCATTTGGTGTCATGAAATGAAATGCACCATTCTTAGAGATGGTAAGCCGTACGTAAGCATGAACGCTACTTTCATTTATATTTCTTATATTAATGGAATAAAAGTATAATGATAAATAGGTATATTATAATTCCAGTATAATATAATATATAATATCATATATAATATCATATATATATCATTAACACTATCCTTTATACATCCTACATATGGTATTAATGAGTCAAATCACTTTTAGGGGGCGATAGTCCGCACTTGCTCAAATAAAATTATCTCGTTTATCCATAATGGAAACCATAAAGGTAAAATATAAATGAAAAATACAGAAGCATGAAGAAAAACTAAACATAATATATATCATATATAAATATAGTGTCATCTTAATGGCCACCATGATAGGTGGTGGGAGATAATCGAACAATCATCATGTCATGAGGTGTTAGTTTTCCATCAACAGAAATAGTATGTTCTTCACCCATTTGATGGAGGTGTGTGTATGTGTAGTTAGAATAATTCTCATAAAAACATCCTCGTATATTTAGGATACTTTTGTTGTTATAAAATAAAATAATAAAAATATTTTAGGGGTTGTATACATAAAATAAAAGAAAAGAAGTTAAGAGAAACTGTTACCTTTAATTTGGGTAACTTCCTTTGGATTAAACCAAAAGGACTTCTTGAAGATCCTTATGCCATAGGTAAGGATTCTAGAAGGAGGATAGGGAAGTAGGGAGCTTAATTGGGTAGATTTTGGACGATCCTAAAGGCTTTATAAGTGTGAGTAATTGTTTATAAGTAAGGGATTTTTATAAGGGGGGAGGGGCTCTTTAGGAAAGAGTGATAATATTATTTTATTATATAATGATATTCAGTTTCTAAAGGTCCAAAAATTATTAGAGTAGAAAATAAGATAACTCATGGTCTAAATTAAATCATACAATAAGAATTGGACAAGTTTTTGATGTTATTTTAATCATTATAATCTTATTTATTTAAATCATTTATTAATGTGGTAAACACTGCATCATTATTGTGTCATTAATAATTTAATTTATTAGATATATAAAAATTATAAAAAATACTATGATGTAGGAAAGATTTCTATATTTCCAATTAATATTTATAGGCAAAAATATTACTTATATAACACCATATAATAATTAATTTACTAAATAATATTTGTTTATGTCATTTTTGCCTTGACATTAAATTAATTAATCTAAAGTGTCATTATCATTCATAAGTGGCTTCATGGGATCCCAAAATAGACCCAAGGATTCCCATGGTTGGAAATTACTCATAAAATAAGGTTATGACAAGTGTTAAAGTAATTTTGAATTATTATAATATTCTTTTTACCTTGAATTACCGTATTTACCATTAACCACAGTAAATAAAAGTCAAAAGTTACTATTCACGAAAAATTATATTCATCTTATTGAACCACATTTCACTTATGAATAACAACCATGTATTTAGGATTTTCAAAATTCAATTCACAAAAGAGGTAAAATTTCATTTAAATGAAAAATTCAGTTTTTTTAACTACTACTAAATGGTTTCACGATTCATCAAAAATTGAAGTTTTCAGAAAAATACCAGAAATTCATCCTAATATATATTTGATACTAAAAATTCAAAAATTATGTCCATTTTTCTAAATTACAAACAGATAAGTGGTATTAATTAAATTAAAGTTAATTCCCGTTGTTAAAAAAAATAGTGTGTTTTATGAAATAATAACTATAAAATGATTGACACTTGTTTATGTCCACTTTCAAAGTTAAATTAATTCCAATTACCAATATTGGATTTAATGGTAAAAATATATTATAATTACACTTTAAAAATAATTAAACAGATAATCTAACCATATAATTAAATTATATTAAAACGCAGTTTTGAATTAAAATACAATACTTGTCACTATTCATTAAAAATGATATTTATCGGGAAAATTCCAAAAAATTACACAAATTAAATTTTTATGTTTCCATTATAAAGAAGAATTTTATTTTTTCATATAGAATTTATTAAAGTGACCAAAAATAGATTTATAGAGGGTTCTCTATTAAAAGGTGGTAAATTGACCGTTTAATGTAAATTATGCTTAAAATTAGATTCATTCACATTTTAAGCCTTTAAATTTTATTTGATAAATGTAAATACATGTAACAAACATGTATAGCTATGTTGTAGTTAGTTTCGTTCATTCCCTCCAATACAACGACTAGGAGTTAACTACCATTTATAAGAATAATATTATATTATTAGTGTGCAACATAAGATTTCAAAGAAACCCGTTGTTGTGTATCAGGTTCGCTATCAAACATAGCAACCCATTTAGAGTAAAATTAATATTTAATTCAAAAATATTAATATATATGAAATATGTCTTATTCTTTATTTACCTGGGATGTTACAGTATAATTCACTAATTATATTATGAACATATTATATGTAGAATACAATGATTATTTTTTTACATTTCATTACAACCTCTAGATTTTTTGATATACAATTTTCCACCAAATAACTGAGTTTATTAATTTTCTCCTCATTCATATGAACATTGTAAGGGTTCCTCATATCACTTTTACTTCCCTAAGACATATGACGTATTCAACAGATACATATTGTGTGAGATGTGTATGTACTTCTATTTGATATATAATATCATTTAAACTAATCACACACATGTTATTTATGTTTAATTTGATAATTATTACATTTATGGTGTAATCAGTTAGACTGATTACAAAGTGAAATGGAATTATTAATGTCATTTATATTATTTGGGTTAGACTTCTACTTATTGATTATGTCATGCTAATATTCTGTGTGAAATGAATTTTTAATATTTTATGTAGTATTTATACATTTTTATGTGTATTTATAGAAAATATGCATAATTTACTCATTTGATTAACCCTCACTTGATTATTATGATATTTGTAAGGGACTCTTTACCTGAAAATACAGTGTTTTAAATGTTTTAAATAATTTTAATTATAAATAATTTTCTTTCATTTTCATGTCTTAGAAATGGGTTTTTTTAATTTATTTATATGGAAATTAATGTTTTAAAATGTGAATTTTCTAATTTCTTTGAAACATTCTCATAAATTAATTTTTTTTGGGTTTTATGTAAGGGACTATCTTCAAAAACCATTTTTTTAATGTTGATCTTTAAAATTTTTTTATTAAATTTAAAAAAGGAATGATTTTTAACTTATATATCATGAATATATTTTTTTGATTTCATATATCCTTACTTTTTTAATCTTCCTTTACATGTTTAGAGTTTTATTTTAAAATAAAAAAATTTCATTTATAAGTTCATGGTTTGGTGAAAAAATGAAAAGTTATTTGAGAATGAAACAAATATGTTCCTAAAAATGTTTTTTTTATGAATTATTTATATTTTTTTTATGTTATGGTTCTTGGGAATTTTTATGAGGATATTTGGATTAATGATAGTCCTATAAAGGGTGATCCTTTTAATGCTCTCAAATGAATTGGGTAATGGAATAGAGTTAATAGATTAGTTTTTTCCAAAGGGATTTTAGGAATAATACTACAATGATTATCACAAATGTAACTATGATGGTTACTCTCTCTATATCCAAGATAGATACATTATTTGTAACAGTGATATTTTAATGATATCCCAAGGTATCTAGAATAATTCTCTAAGCCATCTAATGATTTTTTAATAAAAGGTTTTAATGGTTTTTCATATTTTTCACAAGAATAACAGTTTTACTACTTAATGTAACTTAATAAGATTTATATTCACATCCTACATTTTTGAATTATTTTTATATGTTAAAGTATGAGTAGGGATGAGGATGAAGACAAGATAATAATTGAAAAGACATGTTAGGGAAAAAATGTTTTTTTCAGAACCATTTCCTTCGGTGAAAAAAATGTATTATGATTATAACTTTCCACCAGTAATGTACGGGTTTAAATTGTATGATTTTGTACTAAATATCTCAAAATCCAAACCAAAAATATATTTGGGAAGATAAAGTGACTTCTAGTTTTAAAATAACAAGAATATGTAATTTTTATGGCCATATACATATACTAAACTTGAATATTTTTTTAAATCAACATTATTTTCAAAGGTTGTTTTGAATGAAATATTGCACATGAATTTGGTTTAAATGCAATATTATATATCATTTGAATTTAAAATATTTGATAATTTTTCATTATTATGTTATTGCGATTTTTTTAAATCTCTTAATTTTAATATCCTGGGTCAAGAAGATTAATTAAGTAGAATTTATATTCATATTATTGATTGGATGTTATTTTATGATTCAATTACATGAAGATTTAATGATTATATATAATCAAAATGTAATTATAGATTATTTATTTTGAGTAGAATATATTTAAGTTAATAATAAAGATGAAATTGTGTCAATATAATTCTTTTTGTAAATACAAGGTTAAGTCTGTGAATTGAAAACCATGTATTTAAACCATGTGTTTGTTTTTAAAAATAGGATAAAAGAAAATAAACAATTAGATTCGTTTCATAATACTTGTGAAGAATAATCATGCATGTCAAAAGAAAAATTATAAAAATTATTCTTACACTCTAAAATCCATCATTCATTCCTCCCCATGACTAAAAAAACATCATCCCCTCCTCTCCCTTGATTTGGGGATAAAAATGAATTCTTTCTGTAATATGAAATATCAATATAAAGCATAATATCCTATATTCTCATCCAATAATAATTTCCATGTTCCATTATAATCATGATTTCTTTGTTTCGAGGGTTTGGGTATCTTTTAAGCATGATGAAAGATTCTTTGAAAAAATTTATTTTTATGCAGGTCTATAGAGGAAGCTTCTATAATATTTTTTTGCATAGTTGGAGAGTCATTTGGTGTAATTACACCACTCATTATTTCTTTCCAAATTTATTATTATTTTTTATTTTAATGGATAAATTATTTGTGGGAATATAAAATTTTAATATGATTGATGCCATATGTATTTTTGTATTATAAATAATTAGATTAATTTATTTAAGGATTAGAATAATGGTAAGTGTATTTTAATCTCTCTCAGTGTTTTAATAAATTATTATAAATGTGTATTTATGAATTTTTTAATTATTTTAATTATCTAATATTATCAATTCATATATTTTTATTGAGTCATGAATATTATTTTTTAGTTTTAATGATTTTGATTCATAACTAGGTAGATTGATTCATTATTATAAATATTATAATACATTAAAAACCATAAAATTAGAGTTAAATGGTATATTTAGA
Organism: Viscum album; assembly: GCA_963277665.1. Lineage (NCBI taxonomy): Eukaryota > Viridiplantae > Streptophyta > Magnoliopsida > Santalales > Viscaceae > Viscum > Viscum album. The sequence goes on from OY728146.1 coordinate 535,002,505, forward strand.
TGTATTATTAACTGTATAGGTAGTATTTAATCATTTTATGTATTGATTTGATTCAAAAGTTATTCCGGGAATTTCATTTCTACTGGTTCTTTTTGGTTAAATTGATTTTACATGGGTTTGAAAAAACGATAGGTGTTATGAGATTTAACACTTTTTCACAATGGTTCAATTTGGAGAAATTTTTATAACAAACCAAGATAAAATTATCTTTATTTTACAACAATTTGTTAAATTAAACATTATATATCAGAAAAATTCTCACAATCCCTAGAACGCAAGGTTCTGTATCTTGGAGAACTAGTTACATAGTCAATTTATTTTACTATACTTCTGAACATTTATCAATAATTAAGCCATGATATACTCCTTCTTAACTTCTCTTAAGTTATAATAATCTTTATAACATAAGGATTAGCAACATAAGAAAGGGTTGAGCTTAAACTCTTTGTAAGGTAAATATTGTCATCATAATTTAGATCAACATCATATGAGACATCATAGCTAGGAAGAAGAATATAATTAAAAATAAAATGGAACAATAAGATTTTTCCATAAGTCATGATAGTGGTATATTCAATCTCAAATCAAAAAACATATACCATGTTATAAGGGTGCGAGATAAGCATAAAATAATGGCATAAGGGAATGATATAATAAGATCCTAAAATCATAAGTATGTGGTAATAACATACATTATAAAATCATAAGCATAATTACAGGCCCACTTATAAGATTTTTATAGTGGATAAGGACCCATAGTGGATTGGGTTCACTCTCCATTCCCCTAAATATAGTGTAAAAAGTCCCATGGTGGATTGAGTTCACTCTCCATCCCCATAAAATTGTGTATATAAGCCCATGGTGGGTTGGGGTTTCTCCCCATTCCTATAAAAATAGATGATAGGGTCCCATGGTGGGCACTTATTCCTATTACAATTTATTATTATTTCATGAGATGCAAATATTTACCTAATTTATCAAAGGGATATATAATTATAGGCCCCATCCATCACATAATATTACGCCTATATGGTAACATCCTTGCACCATTCATGGAATATCATGAGATGAAAACATTAACAAATTATGTTTAGGTATTTATAATTCCAATCCCACCCAATAATTAAAAAATCTTAATATGTACATTTTTTAAGATGTAATATACATATATCTATGTGTGTCACATAAGGAAAATAAACCATACATAATTAATTAGAATTATAAAAAATATTAGAACTAAGAGAAGAACCATGGATGTTGCATGGAGTATGCTTCTTCATTGTATAGAAAGACTTTGAAAGGTTAACCACCTAAACCTGATTATTTCACGTGTTTATAGGGAGGATAGCTAGGATGCAGATAACTTTTCAAAAAGAGAGAATATAAAAACGTGCAAAATTTGGTTCTTATAGATACCATATTATTTTTAAATGGTGGGAAGAAGTATAAAAGGTGAAATTCAAACCTTCATTTGCAAAACCCCACAAAATTATTGAATTTATATTAATTTTTAATCATAAATTTCAGGATCATATTTGGAAGGATCTTGGATCTTATTAATATATAAATAAGGAGGGGTTTATATTCTTGACTCAAATCATAACCAAATTCTGTATTATAGGGATTCACAAAAAAATAATGAATTAAATCATTTGGCATGTCTATATTTTAATGAAAAAACATTGGTCTTTATCATTGGTTTAAAATGTTGGTATGTTCACGTAGAGGATTAAGGATAAGTAATAATAAAAATGAACTTCAGAAGTGATGCTTTTTCGAAATGACCATTGGATATTTTGAGAAAGGAAATCAATTATATTTTCACATTATATTAAATTTGAATAGGTATGGTTTTATATAAAATATTGATTGTTTCCAAAAATAATTTGTCATGGAAAACATTTTATAGAGGTGTTACATGTTATGAAATAATAAATTAGAAAGTTCCCTTAGGTTAGGTTTACTTAATAGTGTTACTTACAAAGGGATTTTAAAACATGTATTAAATACAATAATAAAAGGTATAGTAAACTAGTAATATATTTAAGGAACATTTATATATATATATATATATCTAACAAAAGAAATACATGGGAATGATATAGATAAAAATGTAGAAATTGAAAGAGAACCTATACCTGAAAAGTCATGAGGGGAATTTTGGAATATCCATTTTCGGTTTAAAAATGCTTTTCTTGAAATCCCACATTGTAAAAAAGGGAAGTAAAAAATTTAATTTGAAAATAAAATATGGGAAATAATAATTTCACATAATATTACACATAATTAGGTTTCCAATTAAAAATTAAAACATTGGAAGGAATTCAAATTATGGACAAAGAGGGGAAAGTATGATTAAAGAGGATGTTAAATATTATAAGAATGATAAAATTTTTTATGAATAAATTATTCGAAGTATTATATTTAAATTTAAAAAGTTATTTTCCCTTGATAAGAAGAAATATTTAAACATATTTTCATAGGTTGAGAGAATCTAATCACAAAATTATGATGTATTAGATGGAACATAATAACTTAAAAAATAGGGTTGAGTTGAAAAATACCATTATAGCCTCACAATATTTTTAATTAAAAATACTTGGAAGGTATAACATGTAATGTATTTGAAAATAATTTTATTTTTTGGAAAATTCTGATAGAAATCTTTCCATTTCCAGTAAATAAACTCTAGAAAAGGCATATGTTATGAACACAAATCATAACCCAAATGAATAAAAATTGACATTAAATTACCCTTACCTTTTGTTTGGAATAATTATCTCTATGTCCCTAATGTGCTAGATTATCAAATTAATTTTATCAAGAAATTTTTTCATATTTTTATTTATATTATATATTACATATTTTATGGACCATTTCTTATTAATATTTAATTATTATTAATATAATTTAAATTTACATAGGTTACATATGGGTTTTACGTAAATTTCTCCATAACACTTTTGGTTTTTTAACCATAGGAAACAATTTTATAAAATAACATCATGATATATATAATTTTTTATGTTTATTTCCTCTATTACTACATTATCACCATAGATGAAAAATTTCTTTAGTTATCTCAAAATGAAGCCAAATAATTTAAGGATGTTCAAGTTAATATAATATTTTCCAATTAATATTAATTATAGACTATCAAATATTACCATAAAAAATATTAATTGTTTCACAAATATCAAATTTATATAATAACTACACTTTTAAAATCATCCATATAAGGTATTTTTGTAAAAAATTAATACCTTTTTAGTAGATGCAGTAATATGACCATAAAAAAATGATTCTCTAATTTTCCAATGAATAGGAAAACTATATAAAAATAAAATTATTTTCATTTAAATTTTTTGTCATGTTTTATTTATTATAATTTTTCATTAAATAACTCTTTAATAAAATCCATGTAAATATTTTTTGAAAAATATATTTCTCTATTCTTGGTGGTGGATGTCCAAACAAGTGAATGTTGACATTTTCATTTGTAGTGAACCAACCCCAGATAGCATGAAGATGATATCTTCTTTCAATTACATAGGAATGATTACAACAAATCTATAAGATACTGGCCTTTTCTAGAGTCATATCAAGCGTGTTTTTAGGTACCTTTTGAGGGGTTTACATACCTTTATTTTGGAGTAGTTTCTTAGGGTGAGTTTTGGTAAATTTCTAAGAAAAACTAAAAGGCAGTGGGATATTCATAGTAATCACACGGTATGAAACATTGTACGACAAAACCATGCCAACAGTGAAAACCTGGACAGATAGGTCTGGACGGTTTTTAAAAGGTTTGAAAAATAGTGTGAATAAATCATGATAAACACGAAAACCTAGATAGAGAGGTCTGAATAGTTGGCACACAGTTTTCCCTAACCATGCACCTCTGCCTAGGAAAATATGTGTGTAAGATTAAAAATATGAAAAATCTTTTTAAAACCACCTGAACCCTCTGAGACTCCCATATTTTGACCTTGTCTTGTGCATGAAAAGTTATATGTGATCTTGGATACTTATTTTGGGATTTCAATGTGATTCAAACATCATTCTTGTATATTGAAATCCTAGATTGAAGATTTTCTCTCTTCCTCTGTATTTTATCCTATTGCTTCTCATATTCATTCCTCTATCTTTACTTGATCTTTTCATGGAACATCAGCATAATGTCCATGGATTTAAACCTATAAATTAATATATAGATATCGTATTGTGGATCATGATTTGTATTTTCCTGATCTGTATGCCTTTGATCGTAATTTTGGTTTAGGGATTTATATTCAGAGCTTGATTGATGACATTGTACTGCTCATATTTTTGGGATTTATGTTGGGCTAACATCCATCAATAAAATGAGTTAGGTGGTCTAAATCAAACTCCCATTATCATGGATTTGACATGTGAATGTAATTTTATGGATTTTCTAGCTTCTCTTGATAATTTATTTCCTAAATTAAAGTAATTAAGAATATGGAAATGACTTGTGATTGCCTTGGTGATTAATTGAATATTGAATAATGGAATAAACGAGGGGGGGGGGGGGTGGCCAAATACATATTTTTTTTGGATATTGTTTATGTGTTGACATATTGTAATGGTGATATTGTAATTTATATATTTAATTGATTGTGTTAAGTTAATTAAAAGGGGACATTAATTATGAAATGATGTATGCCTATGTGAGATAATTAATTTTTGAGAATTAATTATATTCCATGATGTTAATAAAAGATAATTAATCTTGAAAATTGATTATTATAAGTTGAGATTTGATATGATTAATTAATTGTTAATAATTAATTATGGACCATGAATAGTGTTGATTGATTAATTAATTTCTGAATTAATTAATGGGTTATGTGCTTAGTTAAATGTTGAGTTAACTAATAGACATTGAAATGTTTAACCCACAATTGGATTTGTAATGCAATGATGTTGATAATTCTTGTGAATTAATGAATGATTAAACCACTGAGAATTTTTGGGTTATAAACATGGATTTCTATACCAATTAGAAGTTGGGAATTATATACGGTGTTCCTCCCCAATAGTTTCCATGCATGAGATTACGGGGTTCGAGGTATAACGACTTATAACAAATGAGATATGGAGTGTTAGGCATGGGAACCTATACTGAATTATATTTAGGTTTATTGACCAGATGTTCAACAAAAAATAAATGATAATAAGGAATGATGTTTCAAAATGGACACACGAATTGAAAATAGGCCTAATTTGATGATTAAATATTAAATGAAAATTTCATAACCGTTTAATTTTACATTGTATTTATTACTTCATAAAACTGAATACACTATCTCTTGACTGGATTTGTTTTAGACACCATTGGTGTTAGCCTACTAAGTTATACTCACATCCTTTTTGGGCTTCCTAATTGACACTGTAGTGTACTTTATTGTTGCCGGGAAGGATAAGGTCAAGGCCCTAGGATAGGTATTTGTTTGGGATTGGAGCATGGGAGAGGGAACCAGATGTAGTTCCGGACCGAGTTGGGAATCATTGTGTCTTTACTTTTAGTTTCATTTTACAAACATGACATTTTCATTATCCTAGAATGTTTCTATCTTTTGGTTGAGTATTTTATTCTATTATTTTGTATATCAAATGACATGTAATTGTTTTGGTAATTTATACAATTTGACACTTTTTTATTTTTATTTGTTTTTAATAGTTTTTTATAAAGGAGTGCATTGTATCACCATGATTGACTTACCAGACCCTCACTACTAGTTGGAACCCTTTGGCATATGAGGAGGAACACTTGAGGACATGTGGCCAATCGACTTGGGGCACCGTTTAGTGGCTCCCGGGTTGGGAAGTCACAAAGTCGTATCAAAGAAGTTTTTATTTGTTTATACTTATTTTGCCTTATGTTTTTTGGGAAATCTAGACAGGATACTAGGAAGAGTCGAGCCTTGGTGATGAAGTCGTTCATGGGAGTTTCAAACCCATGTACGGAGGAAAATCCAATAACTCGGGGTGGGATTTTTGTGATTGTTTTTTTGTTACAATAGGATATTATTTCACCATGGGTGATGCACTTGTGGTGTGATGTTATAGTTGTTTTGATAAATTATTTATTTTTTATTCATGGACTAAAGAGGAACAATACTTGAGTCTTCAAGCATAATTCTTGTCATCTAAGGTTGTTGTGACATGCATCATTCTAGGAACTCATGGGAAAATGGGGAGTGGGTGAGTTTTTGAACATGAACTATTTTTACTTATTTTTAGATTGACATAATGATGAAAAATAAGAATAAATGGGTATCTAATAAGAACCTTGGTTGATGAAATGAGAATGATTAATTAATTAATTATTTAATAAATTAATTTTAGATAATGTGATTAATTATTTATTGAATTAATTAATGAGAAGGTATGTACCCCTGCGAACTATGACCAAGGAGTAGGATGTTTATTGACAGTGATAAGGCCTTGGTGTTGAATGTGTAGAGATAAAAAGGTGGAAAGGACATGTTGAAACTTGATGTATAAGTTTCTCCTCTTATGTAAATGTAATAAGGTTGCGTTATAAGACCTAAGACGTGTGTTTGGATTTGTAGAGTTTTGCCTCCACAATTCTTGTTTAGGGAGAGAATGAGGGTTATGGCCTGAAATGAACTTCTAGACATGGAACATGAGGCACCATTAGTGCATTCTGAAGAGAAAGGGGAACAGTTCTAGGGTAACTTTGTTCATTTCATGCACCTCATTAAGAGAGAACCATGAAGGGTTTTGAAAATATTTCCTGACTTGACATGATAGTTTTAGATGGAGAACCCTACTACTTTTATGGAGAGGTTTGAACTAAGGGAGATAAATTATGGATTTAATATATAGAGACAAAACTTATGAACTTGGAGATTCTGGATGGGAGGAGGGTCATGTTGGATGCTTATATTCTACGGGGTTCAGTGAAGTGCTGGTGGTACATTCTGGTACAATTTGGACAGATTTATGATATGTTATGAAATGAATTTCTAGAGATGTTCTCAGATCACTTCTATATAGAAACACTGATACAAGAGAATAATTTAGAGTTTATGAATATGAACCCAGGAAACATGTCTATAATGGATTATGCTGAACATTTCACATATTTACAATGTTCTGTTCCAGGATTGGCGGCAGATGACGCTTCTTCGGCAAAACAATCCCAGGATGGACATAGGTGTGAAATTAACTCTCGTGTAAATATATTTAGGCTTAAGAAATTCTCATAAATTGTTAATCAGGATCTCATTTCAGAGGGTAAACTGAAGGAGGATTCCATTTCTAGATATTTAGCTATCACTAGATGGTCAGCGAGTGTGCCTTCCGAGATTAGGAAGTTCCATTATGAGAGCCTTAGTGAGGACAGTGGAAAAAGTTGGAAAACTTAGAGGAATAGTTTCACCGAATATTCCCCATGTGATTTTCCACTAGGGAGGTAGGTAGGGATACTATCATTAACATTTTCCTCAATAACCAGTGGAGTTCCTATTTTGTGGCATGATGGGTCACCTATAGAAGTTCTGTAAGAAGCAACGGTGGGCTAGTGCTAAGGGAGAAGCTTCTCAATGTTAGAGTTTGGGAAAGGGGTATTTTTCACCATATATGTCTGGAAGATAAAACTATATGGGAAGTGGAGGTAGAGGTATTAGGACAAGTGATTTAGGTTATGAGAGACCATATCATCAGAGTTGTATTACTCAAGTGAGTCAGATGACACCACATGGAAGAGGGATAGGACAGTTACATGTAGTGCAACATAAATTTTTTAGAGAGTAAGGCAGGTCCATTGACAATGATAGGTACTATTCTTGTTTATTCTACTTTATCTACTACCTTGTTTGATACTGGTGTTTCTTTTTCCTTTATAACTTTTAATATTGTTAATGGTTTGAGCCTGGCGGGGGAGTTTGTAAGCGAGGTGACGAATATCGATACACACTTGGGAATACATTCTAGGGATAACGTTTTTATGCAAGATATATTCTCTAGATATATGATTGTATCATTTTCTTTGGGATATCTATGTCGTTGATATAAAAAGATTCAACCTAATTATGGGTATGGAATTTTTAGTCACATATCGAGCCAACATAGATTGTTACCCTAGGAGAGTGACTTTTGTATCCCTTGAGGGTGACCAGTACGTTCATCGTGGAGAATGTGATATCCATGCAGGTCAAGATGGGCCAATTACTTAGAAATTGGGAGAGCTCAAAGCCCATGTTTCTAGACTTTTGTTAGATAAGGGGAGTAGTTGGAAAGAATTCTTTCCACCAGTAGTAGAACAGATTCAGTATGTATTTCCTGAAGACATTTCAGGGTTCCCACTAGAGAGAGATGTGGAATTCACTACCGATCTCATGTTGGGGGCTGATCCAGTATCTATTACACATTATAGAATGACCCCAAATGAGATTCAATAGATAAAAATGTAGTTGGAGGATTTGGAGGATAAAAGGCTTATCCGTCCAAGTATTTCACCTTGGTGATTACCTATATTGTTTTCAAAGAAGTTCGATGGGAGTTTATGCTTGTGTGCCGATTACCGGAAGTTGAATAAAATGGCCATGAAGACCTAATACTCTCTTCCACACATTTATACTCTGTTTGAACTTATGAAGTGGGATTGCGTGTTCTCAAATATCGATATGAAATCAGGGTATCATCAGGCGAGAGTTTGGACCTCTGATATACCAAGAACTACATCCAGAAGTTGGTATGGCCTTTATGAGTTTTTTTAATGCCATTTGGGTTGAAAAAAAATGCTCCATCAGTATTCATGGCCTTGATAAAAATGATCTTTCATCCATAGATAGATCAGTTTGTGGTGGTGCTTCTGGGTGACATCTTGGTGTACTTTAAGACTTATGAAGGTCATGTCCAACATCATAACATCATCCTGGGTACACTGAGAGAGCATCAACTATATTCCAAGATATCTAAATGTAATTTTTGGAATCACAATGTACAATCATTGGGGAATATCATCTTAGAAGAAGGTGTGGAAGTAGACCCTGATAGAGTGCTGACAGTAATTTCCTGGGGGCAGCCCAAGAATGTTTTTGATATATGAAGCTTTTTGTTATTAGGTGGTTATTATAGGAGGTTCATCCCGTAAATTTCTTGGATGGCAGTAACACTTTCATGTTTGATAATGAAAGTTATAATGTTTGTTTGGATAGAAGTATGTAAGAATGATTTTGAGCAGTTGAATAATTTCTAGACATCGATAGTAATTTTGATCTTACCTAAGTTAGTTGTGGAGTAAGTTGTGTATTGTGATGCTTATAGGATTAGAATAAGAGCTGGGTTGATATAAAGGGATCAAGTCCTTTCTTTCGGGTCTCAATAGTTTAGACCACATGATCAGAATTTCCCTACACATGACCTTGAGTTGGAAGCAGTGGTTTATTTTCTTAAGTGTTGGAGAAACTATGTTTTGGGTGAAAAGTTTAAAATTTTTACGATTTACAAAAGCTTGAAGTATATATTTTCACAGCACGAATTGAATCTTCGGTAGTGAAGATGGGTAGGGTATATACAGTACATTGATTTTAAACTAGAATATACACCAAAAATGGGGAATAGTGTGGCTGACGCCTTGAGGAGGAAAACCCAAACTCAGTAGGTATATGAGTTGAGTGCAGAGTGTAAAATGATGAATTTTTTAGAATAAATACATGTGGTATTTCCGGAGTGTCGGGAGAGGATGACTCTAGTTTCTATAGTAGAGGATTCTCCACTCTCGAGATGGATTAGGGACAGGAAATATGAGGATCTAAAGTGTCTATCCATAATGGAAATACATGAAGGTAGGGAGACAACATCAAACTACATAATAGATGAGGATGATATCATTTATGTTAAAAATAGGGTTTTGGACCTATATATATGTGAAAAGAACTCAAGTGTGAATTTCATGTTGCCAAGTGGGTGGTATATCCAAGGGAGAAAAAAATGTACTGTGACCTATGATGATATATTTTTGTGGCCAAGCATAAAAAAAGAGAAAGCATGGTTTGTAACAAGATATTTCACCTGCCAGTAGGTGAAGGAAGATCATCAACGATCCGGAAACCTATTGCAGCCATTCCCTATTCTTGAATGGTTGTGGGATTACGTGACTATAGATTTTGTTAAAGGACATCAAAGTACACTTAGGAAGAATGATTCTATTTCGTTCGTTGTTGATCGAATGAAGTAGTTAGAACATTTCTTTCCTATTAGAGAAACCTTTGAAGTAGAACAATTGGGAGAACTGTACGTGTGAGAGATAGATCACTTTCATTAGGTTCCACAGAATATAGTTTATATCATGATTCAGGCTTTAATTCACGCTTATGGAAGGGATTACAGAAGGTACTTGGTATATAGGTTTTGTTAAGAAAGGACATTCACCCACAGACATATGGGTAGTTAGAGGATACCATATAGGTTTTAGAGGATATGTTGTGAGCTTGGGTACAATACATTGGTGGTTCTTGGGAGAAGCACCTATCTTTAGCGGAGTTTTCCAATAACAATAGTTATCAGTAAACTATATATATGGTACTATATGGTTCAATTTATGTTAGTCCTTTTAGATCACCGTTGTGTTAGTTAGAGGTGGGTGAATTAGAGTTGTTGGGACAAAGTCTTGTTCATGAGACATCAGAGCAGCTGCAGTTGAATCTGAAACAAATGGCTATGGCTAAGAGTAGGTAGAAGTTGTATGATCGTAGATGGAGACAAAACATAGAGTTTATATAGGGAGATCAAGTATTCTTTTGGGTGTATCCTAGATTGGGTTCCCATATGATACAAGGTAGGGAAAGATGATGACAAGGTTTGTAGGACCATTTTAGATACTAGAGAGAATCGAGCCAGTGGCGTACCGATTAGACATTCCACAAAAATTCAGTGCAATGCATGATTTTTAACATGTGTCACAACTACGATGGTATCAACCTGACCCTTCTCACCTGATTTATGTGGAAGAGGTGGACCTCATGATAGATACATCCTTTGAGGAGGATCTGATACCTGTACCGGGCTATAGTGGAAAGTAGTATGGGGAAAGACTGTGCTGTTAGTTCATGTCTGTAAGTGTCCAAGAAGAAAATTGGGAATGGGAAGCATAAAATGGGGCTAAATGGACCAATATTTTTGGCTTGGAATCTTAGAGATGTTCAAGAGTGAAACTCAAGGATGAGATATTATATGGTGGGGGGATTGTAATATCTTGACTTTTTCTAGAGTCTTCTCTAGAACGTTTTTAGGAACTTTTTGATGTTTTTAAGCACCTTTGTTTTGGAGTAGTGGAATGGGGTGAGTTTGGGTAAAATTTTAATTAAAAATAATAGAAATTGGGTTGTCCATAGTTTTCACAATGTTTGACAAACCTTGCAACTAAACCATGCCAACCGTGAAAACCTATATTAAGTGATCCCCATGGTTTTCACATGGTTTGAGAAACCGTTCAACTAAACCATGCCAACCTCACAAAACTTAATAGAGAAGTTCGCATGGTTGGATCACAATTTTTCATAACTGTGCACCTCAGCCCAGGAAATCATGTGCACTAGGTTAATTATTCTAAAATCATTTTTAAAACCACCCACACCCCCTAGACTCCCATATTTCGACCATGTCTCAGGCTTGAATAATTATATTTAATCGCAGATCTTTCCGAAGGTATTACAATGTGAATTGAATGTTGTTCTTGGATATTAAAATCTCAGATTAATGATTTGTTCCCCTCCCAGTAAGTAGATTTGATCTCATTTCTTCTCCCTTTCATTCCTCTATTTTTCCTGGATATTTTCATAGAAGATATCCACCACTTCCATGGATCTAAACCTGGGAGTTGATATCTAGATATAGGATTGTGTATCTAGATCTATATATTCAAGATCATTATGACTTTAAGAATAATTTTAGTTTAGATATTTTGATCCTGAGCTTGATCGATGACGTTGTGATGATCATATTTTGGGGATTTCCGTTGAGCTAACATCCATCAATAAACCAATGAAGGTGGTAAAAAAATGAACTCCAATAGTCATGGATTTGATATGAGAATGTGAGTTTATGAATTTTCTTGATTCTATTGACAATTGATTTCTTAAATTGGAGTAATTAGGAATGTGGAAATGACTTGTGGTTTCCTTGGATATTAATTAACAATTGAATCAAAGAATAAACCAGGGGTTTTCCCAAATAGGTATTTGTTATGGAGATTGGTTATGGGTTGATATATTTTAATTAAAATATTTAATTGATTGTGTTAGATAATTAATTTGGGGAAATTAATTATGAAATAATGTTTTTCCATGAAAGATAATTAATTATGAGAAATAATTATATGACATGATGTTGATAAAAAATAAATAATTGTGAAAATTAATTATTAAAAGTTGAAATTCTATGAGGATAGTTAATTGTGAAGAATTAATTATAGATTTAGAATTGTGATGATTGATTATTTAATTGATTAATTAATTAATGTGTTTTGTTATAAGTTAATTGTTTAGGTAACTAATAGACATTTAAATGTGTAACTAATAATTGGATTAGTAGTTGAATGATGTGGCTGATTCTTATGAATTAAACAATGATTAAAAGGATGATATTTTTTCTGGTGGTAGACATGGAATTCTAGACCAATTTGAATTTGGGACTTGGACCTGAAAATTTTCTTCAAAAGTTATCCCAACATGTGATTATGAGGTTCTAGGCATGATGAACTACACTGAATAAGATATGGAGTTTTAGGCATGTAGACCTACACTGAATGATATTTTAGATGCTTGAAATGACATTCAAAATCAAATGAATGATAACAATTAATGATGATTCAAGTGGGAAACACAAATTAAATCTGGATTGATGTGATGATTAATGATTAAATGAAAATGTGATAACTGTTTAATTATGCATTGTATTTATTGATTCATAAAACATCACACAATATATATTAACTGGAATTGTTTTGGACACTGTTGGTGGTGGCATACTAAGTTGTATGCACACCCTATTTTGGCCACCTCATCAGAACACGAGTAGAATTTTTGTTACAAGACTCGTTAAGGGAAAGGCCCTAGGGTATGTTTCTGTTTTGTATTGGATCTTATGAGAGGGAACAAGACATATATTGGGACCCTGTTGGGAGTTGTTGTGTCTTTAATTTTAGTAGAATTTTAGACACTTGACATTCACATTTTCATAACATATTATAACTTTTTGTTGAGGGTTGTATTATATTGTTTTGAATAACATATAACACAGAATATTTTTGGTTATTTATAAGCTTTATCACTTTGTTATTGTTTTTTTCTTCTCTTGGTGTTTTGTTCTGATAAAAGTGCATATAGTCTCCCCATGACCGATATACCAGACCCCTGATACTAGTCGGCACCCTCTCGCATATGGGGAGGCGCACTTTAAGGCATGTGGCCAACTAGCTTGGGTCCCCATTTAGTGGATCCTTGGTTAGGACGTCATAAAATCAATTCCCTAAGGACAAAGAGTTTAGTAGACTTGGTAAACAAAATATATACATGAGAAAAGAATACGAATTAAAAAAACATTTTATTATTTCTAAATAAATAACATTGAGGATAATATTATTCAATCTAGTAAATCCCTATATATCTTTAATATAATGCTTCTTGAATTCATGGGTAAAAGCACATAATAAGGGTGAGATTAAATTATTAGTAATAGAAAAGTATATTGAAAGAAAAAGTGAATCAATGAGAATAATAATCATTACATGGTTAATAACCGAACTCACATGCTTTATAATCAATAAAACGAGAGAGAAGTGCATAAAAAATATAGAAAGGTAATAACAAGAAACATATTCTATTTAAATAACTATATAAGGTAAAATAAATATATTAAAATTTAAGAAAAAAATCACATTCCTTTTTATCAATTAACTAAAAATGAAATGTTTCTATAGATATATCGGTGAAAAATATCATGGATGAATTTTAAGTTTAACTAATATGAGGGAAATGATTTATTAATGTATTTTTTTTATAAAGAAGAATAAAACCTATACCATCAATACCTTTAACAAGATGATTTAAAAATATGAATATAAACCCATTTAATTTACACAATAAGTTTGTCTTATGAGAACCTATCGATGCATCGAGGAACTATATATTGTATGAGCTCCACCAATCATTACCATTATAATTCATTCATTATATCGAATAGTCAAAATAAAGAATATGCCTTATCTAACATCCATATTGAATAATGAATAAAGAATTATCAATATTAACCTAAATAATCAAATAAATATCAAAGTAGACACCATATGTAAAATTATATATGGTTTAGGAAATATTAATATCCATGATAAATGAGATCAATAATTAGGGGAAATTCAATTGTAAATGTTCATAAGAGATTGAATATTTTAAAGGGAATAAATAATTATTAAAAGAAGTAAATATTAATAATATCCTTTTCCAAATAAATATTAAACCATCTAGAGGAATAATACTGATGGTATAAATACAACAATACCAAGTGGAGTAAAAATAAAGTGTTTTTGTTTATGATTAATAGAAATAATATAACACGATATTTTAAAAACAATCTTGAGGAAAATAAAATTTTACTATCTTTTTTTTTTCAAAAGAAAATTCATTGAAAATATATTTTGGAAATATTTTCATTATAGAGTATCATTTTTAACATGAAAATTATTCTTCAAAGAAATTATGGAGGGTAAATCCATAAAATCTGTACGAGGTAAAATGAACATTCATTTTTCAAAGATAAACGTTAGAAAAATGACTTGTTTGGAAAGGCACAAAAATATATTTTTTCAAAATATTATTAAAGAACAAATTGGTAAAAATGAATTTACCAAATCATTTCAAAAATATTTTTGATATCAATTAATTAAAACATGGTTTTTAGAAGAAAAGTAGTTCTTATACTAAAAAGATAAAAAAAGTTGGGTTTTTTTAGAGTTATTTTCTAAAATATTTTTCAGTACCAAAGAATGGAAAAAATGGTATTAATACATGAAAATGTTAATGAATATGTTGGGAAAATAAAATTAAAGTTTTATTGAAAAATGGTCATATAATTTCTTTTAATGGATTTACCATCAAAATATCCTTAATTTTCTTAATGAAGAAAATAATATTTAAACATTCCTAAGTGTCTCAAACTACTTTGAAACATTTTAAGTCATAATACTGATGAAGGAATAATATTAAATTGAAGTTTAATATAACATGAATATAAAAGGATTAATTTCATAATATAATGAAAGGAGAATTAGATTCACCACACAAGAGATGTAAGTGGTGAACATGACATTTATCTCACTGATGTAAAAAGTGATACGAGAATCCCTTACATTGAGTTTAATTTAAGTGATCCTCAGTTAACTTCTTGTATAAAAAAATTATATTAATTTTATAATTTATTCATAAACTCTTTATGATTTATCATTAATTTTATTTCACCCATTAATATGTTTCATAAAAGTACATAAACAATTATGTTTGCATCGGGTGTTTTGACCAAATTCAGTTTGTGAGTCAAACAATGACTTTGGTAGGTCAAATATGGTCAAAGTGGTCATTATATAACATCAAAATAATAATAATAATTACAAAATTATCATATTTTAACATTAATTATACTTTTGAAATCAATAATTAAAAATGTTTGTTAAAAATGAATCAATGTTATAACCATGTAGACGGTATTCCATACGTACGCATGTGTAACATTCCCATTTTTCAAGGATCATTATAGAAAGTAGGTATGTAATAACATATCTTTTTATAATGATAATTATTTTATATATAACCTATTATTTAATCATAAATACTTATATATTGTTCTTGTGATGTAAAATGAATCACATCTTGACGAGGAGGTGGTACTCCACACATCTATGAATGATGTTATCCTATTTTAAGTGTGTGGATGGGTAATAATAAAAATGATATTTATATAATTGTATATAATATATTTAAATAATGGTAATAATTTCATGAATATAATATATGTGATTTTATGGACCATATTTTTAATTGATACCATCCTTTATACACCATGCATACTGTGAATGAATCACATCGCTTTGAGGGGGCGGTAGTCCACACTTTCCCAAATGATGTTATCATATTAATTTTAAAGGGAAAGTATTAATGGTATGTGTAATAAAATAATTAATTAATGTATTAATATCTAATAAAAACCCTAAATATAATATATAAATATATTTTATATCATAATGGCCACCATGAGATGTTTTAAAGGAAAAATGAACAATCATCATTTCGTGGGGTAGTAGTTTTCCATACACAGAAATAGTATATTAATTACCCATTAGATATAATTTTTAGTAATTTTAGGTAGAAAAAATATTTTAAAGATGTCTTGTTATATTTATGATATTGGTTTTGTTACATAATAATATAATAATAATTGATTATTGGTTGTAGAATGGAAATAAAACTAGAGATCTTGAGAGAAGGCGTTTCCTCTTAATTGGCTAATTTGTTTTCGTACGTACCAAAAGACTTCTTTGGATTTATTCATTCCAAATGAGGATTCTTATAGGATGGGGGGGTTAGGATATATTGTTTCAGATATTTTTATATCCAAAGTGTCTTGAGAGTTGTGATGAAGTTGGAGGATATGATGCCTTTTTACAGTGGAGGAGTGACTCTCTTGTAATATTTTGACAAAGGAACTTGATGAACGTTTTTCATATTTAAAGTTGATCAAATAAAGGTAAAATTTAGACCAAATACACAATATTGTGTTAATTTGGCTATCAAATAGGTCTTCTATATGTTTATAGGTATTTTGGGCTTTAAGGTTATGGTTTAGTCCCTTATAAAGCTTAATTTAACCTTAATCTTTTTAATTAATTTAAATCACATTCACTAATATTTTTGGTAAAAAACCAATTTAGTATTATTTATCATTATAAATTATGATTATTACTAATATATATTCCTTTTTTCCATATTCCAATCCTAGATTTTGCAGAAATTGATTTAAATTTAATCCAAAAGGTGTGATGACAATGCAGGGTTTTAAAGTAAAAACTTCCAAAAGATTTCTATGTTTTTATAATCAATTTCAATGTGAAATTAATTCCAATTAAATACATTTTATTAGTAGATAAAAATATTCTCCAATTAAAATTTAAATACAATTAAAAATTTGATTTTTACTTTATAAATAAATTATATGAAAAAGTAGTTTTGAACTAAAATTTAATATTTTTTACCAATCATTAAAAAATGAAATGTTTTAGAAAGATATAAAATATTCATCGTAACCTAATTAATTTGTTTCTATTTCAAATATTGAGTTTATTTTTACTAAATAAATAAATTATATTGGAAGAATTTATAAATAAAATAGATTTTTCATTAAAAGGCGGTAAAATTTCTTTTATAAAAATAATTATTTTTTACGTATAAAATAATGTTTTTAGGTTTTCTCTATAAATACTAATGGGTAAATATAAAAAATAATTTATTGAATGAAATATACTTATATTACATTAATATAAATCACAAATTGTAATTCATTTAATATATTAGCCTAAAATAATCTTTTGAGCATAAAACATAGTCTTCTATAAAAATATTCACATTATATTCAACTAATTATTATATTAATTTATATTTAATTTGTTACTAGTTAATTCATTATATATATTTTTAACCCATAATTTTCATAAGTTAGTTAATAATTTTCATAACTACTAATTTAACGTCTAGTTTAAATCTCATTATATTTTAATAATATATTGTTATTTGATAAAACTTGGTCATTTGTGTAATGCAAACCATCGTTGAAGGTTCTCTCTTACGTGTAACACAGACTAACTCAATGTTTCATTCATTAATATATATATATATATATATATATATAACATATATAAAATATAAAATATATTATAAAGTTATCAGATATTATATTACATTACATGATTGGTTTTGCATGTCACTAACGCTAGCAAATACAAGGTTCATACTTTATCTTATTAGGGTGTCACATTTTCCCCACTTTATTTAAATTGCGTCCTTACAATTTAATATAGATCGTGGTGATAGATTTTTTAATATTCCCTATGTTGAAATTTGAAAACATGAGAAGGGTTCATAAAACATCCTCTATAAAAAAGATAATGGGAATTAAAAGGTTCATATAGAATAACATATAACCTGGTCCTTATGTAGTAGAATATTAGTGGAATGTTTAGATACATACTTAGAAGAAAAGCATAAATATTTATACGAAGTGAATGAGGTCATAAAAAAACATGTGAATGGCCAATGGAATGTTTTGGGCCTCAAAGACATAAATATTTAATGATTTAAGAGACTATCTATTCAACTAAGATTATGGTATTAGGAAAATATTTTATTTCGAATTCATTTTCCTAATGTTGAGTTATTATTTTACTGACCATGATTATAATGAAATATTCTTTCTTCATAGGTTTAAATTTCATATTAAAAATTATAACTTTTGGTTATGCTTTGATCAAATTCTAAGTCACCCCTTTAGTCCAAAAAATTAATTTCCAATAATGATTTTATATGTGTGAGAAACTGAAATATAATTTTAATTGATTGTAAGGAATATAAAAGAGATAAACTTCTAACTATATGTATCTAACTACCTTCAAAAACCAATAAAGTTAGTAAATTAATATATAATCTTAATAATTAATACCACGAGTCCATCATTAATATTTATTTTTCAATATTTTTAACTAAAAACAATGAAAATTTAACTAGGAAATTACGTAGGTCAATGGTTAGCATGAAACCCTTATCATCCTTCGACCAAGAATTCATGAACAGTGGCATTGATAGATCTGATTGGTTATAACCAAAATTAATGGTTGTACTTTTATAAAATTAAATTAATATAGTTTCAAAAATAAATTTTCTAAACATCCTTGTAATAAGGTTAATCACTAAATTTCCTATTAACAAAATTTTTCTATAGAACCCTAATACATAAATACTTAATCGATTTATTTACACATAGGTCCTTTATCAATATAGGGTTTATCTATAATAACAATTGTAGGATTTCTAAACATTTACACCTTATCAAAAATATAAAACACTATAGGTTTAACCTAGGTTATTAATTTTAAAAATCTTTCATAGTGATTAGTAAGGAAAATGTGAATTATCTTAAAAATAATCCCTAGGAGTGTCAAATCTAGTCAACATTAAAGCCCATTGTTTTGTACCAGGTTACCCCATGTTAGGACCAAAACAAATTGTATGAGTTTTTAATCCAAGATACATCTATTCCAGAACCATATCCACTTATAGTATCTAGATATGGATATCTTTCTATGAATAACCATATAATATAATATTTTCCAAATTCTAGGATATTCTTATATAATTATCCTCAAATAATACCTTTATGATATGTTCCCAAACGTAAATTTTCCAGAATATTGTACCCATGATTTATACTGAAACTTCTTTTGATACAAACTGTAGCACTCGACCCTAGAAGGCCTGGAGAAGGTGTTTTTTATAAATTAAAATTGTATGATTACAAGAAATCAAATACTGATGGACCAAGAGTTTAGTAGACATGGTAAAACAGATACACACATGAGAAAATAATACTAATTACAACATATTTTTATTATTAATTATAATTAAATAACATTGAATATTATATCCATTAATCCCCTATTTATCTTTCATTGAAGGATTATTAGATTCTTTAGGAAAAGAACAAGATAATGGTGATCTAAAATGATCATTAAGGAAAAAATATAGCATAATCAATTGCGATTTAGTGAGAGTAATAATTATTTCATGGTAAATAAATAAAATCAAAATCTATATAATAAATAAACATAGGGTATGTTCATAAAAATATGGAAAGGTAATAACTAGAAACACCTATCATCCAAATAACAAGATATGGAAAAATAAAAATGGCAAGGTAAGAAACAAAAAAAACATTCTATTTAATCAATGAACTAAAAATGAAATGCATCCATAGATATATTGATGAAAAATATGATAGATGAAAATTAATAAAATGTAATATTATGGAAATGATTTCTTAATGGATTTCATGTATAAGGAACATGAAAACCTATACTATTAATACCTTTCACATGATAGTTTAGAACTGTGGATAGAAACCTGTTTAATTTTCACAACAAGTTTGTCTCATGAGAACCTATCGATGCATCGAAGAGATATATAAAGTCTGGGCCCCACCCGTCATTACTTATCCAAAGAAATAAATATATAAAATAATATAAAATAAATAATATACCTTATAAAATATCCATAATGTTTATAGAATAAAAAAATATCAATATTTCCCCAAATAATAAAATAACTTCTAATTAGAAACTATGTGTAAAATGGTATACAGTTTGGGAAATAGTAATATCCATGATAAAATAAAAATTTAATTAAGATAAATTTAGTGTTCAATGATTATAGATTATTAAACATTTCAAGGGGAATAACAAATTATTCATGTTAATGTGAATACTCTCTTATCCAATTCAATAATAAACTATCTTGAGGAATAATAAGTATGGTATCAATTTGAAAATCCTGTGTTTGGTAAAAATAAAGGGTTTTTGTTATTGATGTATAAAAATACTATAAAATGATATTTTAAAAACATTCTTTGTTGAAAATATCATTTTATAATGAAAAAACTTTTGAAAAGAATTTTATTTTAAAATCCATTTTGAAAATATTTTATTTAAAAAGTAAAAATTTAATCATGAAAAACAAGATTCAATAAAATGATGGTGGGTAAATATATACAAGCCTTATGGCGTATAAAAAACATTTCTTAATAATGGTTAAGGTTATAAAATTTCCTTATTTATAAATAAATAAGAAGATTACTTTAAAAACATTGGCAATGAAAAAAGGGTAAAAATATCTTAGCAAGTTATTTAATAAAAATGAAACAAATTTAAAAAAAAAATTATTTGAGAATAAAATAGTATGTATGACTAAATAAGGAGACAAAGTCTGGTTTTCCGATATACATTTTCAAAAACATTTTGAGTAGCAAAGATAGGGAAAATGGTACTAATACTTGAAATTGGACATGAATAACCACATGAGAGTAAATTAAAGGGTTTATTTAAAAATATTCATATAATTTCCTTAAATGGAAATACTATTGAATGATCATTAAAGTTATTATTGAGGAAAATAATCTTTAAATATTCCAATGAGTCTCATAAAACATTGAAACATTTTAAATAATAATTCATATAAACGAATAACATTGAATAAAAGTTTAATATAACATGAAGATAAAATTATTAGTGATATAATATAACAAAAGTGGTGGTAGTTACACAACACAAAAGATCTAAGTGGTGAACATGACATTTTTATCACGAATGTAAAAAGTGATATGAGAATCCATTAACTTGAGTTTCTTTCCATGTGAACATCCCTTACCTTCTTATATAATAATCTTATGTTAATTTTATACATTCTTGAAAACCTATTTCACCTTTATCATTACTTTTAATTAACTTTTTTACTATGTTTTGTACAACTACTTAAACAAATATGTTTACATTGAGTGTTTTGACCAAATTCAGTTTATGTGTCAAAAAACAACTTTGGAAGGTAAACTATGGTCAAAGGAGTCATTATATAACAGCTCTAGAGTAATAATCATGAAAAAATTATTATATCAATCTATTAATTATACTTTTAAAATAAATCATTAAATAAGGTTATGAAGAAACAAATAACTTTACGATCATGAAGATAGTAGGACATCTGTATGCATTAGTTAAATTCCCATTTTTCAATGATCTTTATGGAAAGAAGGTATGTAACAAAATATCTTTCATGAATTATCACTATATCATAAATAAAGTTTTATTTAATAAAATATACTTTTATATATAATTATTGTGATGTAAAAGAAGTGACATCGCGTCGAGGAGGTGGTATTCACACGCCGCCAAACGGAATTATCAATTTTTAAGTGTCTGAAAGGATAATAATGAGAACTATATATATGTAACACCCCAAGCTTCCATGATACACTTATCTTTGAATAATACAGTTGCGTGTGTTGTACGCAAAATCGAGTTCTAACACACCATAACGAATCAAACAAGATATTATGAATAGTAATACCACTTTTTTAATTTTATAATTTTTATTTTTAAAATGGACTTCATTTTTGGATTCAGATTATAGAAATTATCTCATGGAGAAGTTTTGGTATTTTTATGAAAACATTAAATTTTTGATGAATAGTGAAAAACACTAAGTTATAGTTTAAAACCATATTTTTATTTAAATAATTATTTATTTTATTTAAATTTATTTTAGGTCAAAATAGATACAAAATACCTATATAAGTTCAATATAATTCATTGGAGTTAGTTTATAATAATTTTAGATCTATAAAAATTTTATTTAACTTTTAACCGTCTTTTACCCACCTCCTAGGAGAATTTTCAAATTCACATAAAACATAATTTTACCACTTTCGTGAGTGGAATTTCAAAAATCCAAGAGAAATGGTTGATATCAGTATGTAAAATGTGGTTTAATAAGATGAAAATAATTTTTTCTGAATAGTAACTTTTTATTTTTATTTACTATGATTAAAAGTAAATAAGGTAATTAAGGGTAAAAATGATAATATTATTACCCTAACACATGTCCTAATTCTATTGGATAAGTGTAATTCGACCAGAAACCAACTTAGGAATAAAATATGATCTTTTAGGTCCACATGGATTAGATTAGGACATTTATTATTATTTAATTCAAAGAAGAGTTAAAAGAGTGAAAATCAAAGTTTAATAACTAATACTTTTTAAATATAAGGTTACACATGAGATAAATATGACTATAAATATTAATTAGGAAGATAAAAATATTTACTACATAATAGTATTATATATATAGATTTTAGACATTAAATAATTTCATTTATTTATGACACAATGATGATGCACTATTTACCTAATTAATCAAATATTAACATAATTGATATTATAAATATCCAAATAAATGTAATTTAAGACTTTTAATTAATTAAACTAAATTTCTAGGTTAATATTACATATTATGGTTGGTTAAATGAATTTTTTTCAAAGTAATAATCCTGTTATGGATATAACAAAAAACAAAATACCAAATAGTGTCAAAATTGATATAAAGGAGTTTTTAAAACAAATTTCATATTATTAATTGATATTCTATTCATAAAAATATAAGGATTTGTAAAAAGACTTATATAATGATACTTGTATCATTAATAAACCACTTGGGGTTCTCCTGGAAGTATATAGTATGTTTATTATCCATATAATATAAAAATACAAAGAGACATGGTAAATGTCAAACTATTTAACTAAGTGTTTAATCTAAAATATAACATTAATATAGTGACCCAAACATGTATAAAACCTATTGGTTGAGTGTTTTTATACCCATAACCATATTTTACATTGAATAATCCATTTTTATCCATTAGAAACCGAAAATGATTTTATTATAAAATAACATTTCTAGCTTTTCCTAAGTAGACCCTCACCCCTCTTATAAAATGGAACTCCCCCTTCCCTCAAATTCACACCTTCATAGCCATTTGGCTCAACCCTCCTTTGCACAAACATTATATAAACTATTCTCCCTTCATCCTAGAGGCCTTCCTTTAGTTATAAAGCAAACCTAAGGATCCCTTTTCATCAAATTAAAAGGAGGAACCCGAAGAAGAAGTAAATATTTCATCACCTCTTTCAAGTTACTTTCTTCTTCCACTTCCTTTTTATTTGTTGTTTACATTATAAAATAATAACTCCAGTATTTTCTATCTAATGTGATGTTATTATAAATATTCTACAATGAAATTAATTATTCTACCCATCCTTTGAATGACATGTCACCATACGTGTGTACGTACGGCTTCCCGTCTCCACGTCATGGTGTAATTGTCGTTCAATTCATTATTATTTGGATGGGTATAATGATGATGTGTAATTGATGTAAATAATAAATATAACATGATAATGATTCTATATATATGATATAACATCCTATTATATATGATTTTAATATCAAAAGAATGATATTGTCGCTCGTGAGTACGTACGAATTACCGTCTCCACGAACGCGATGAGATTAATTCCCCATCATATCCATTCAAGACTAATTTTCATGTGATGATTAAAAATAATTTTTGAAGACTTGATATAATTCTGGATATGAATAAGACATATCCCTTCCATAACAAATATTACTCAAATTACAAATAATATAAAGGAAAACGAATCTGTTAACATCCAAAACGACGATGATACTAAGATATTATTAACAATGAAATTTTAAAAGATCATATATGATATCATATTAATGTATATGATTCTTGTATAACTTAATAACAATTATTTCACCATTATACATGGGGTTATATTACCCTCAACCAAGGAAAATTACAAGGTAAGGGTTAATTCTACAATATTTTCATTATCCGAGGTTGTTTATACGTAATTATCTACTAAGACCTCCTTATCATCCACATCCATGTTTATTAAAAACGTATTTCAAAACATTATTAATATTTTATAGACTATGATTTAAAGTAAATTATACCTTTGTTTGAAATTTTATAAGATGTTTATAAAGGAATATTTACATCGTTTTCCAAAAAAGATCCTTTATAACCTTTTCGACAAAATTAAGGTATGAATGTCCTTTTTAACTTATATAGCGGATGCAGCTATATTCCACCAATATAATATCATCAAAGCTTCCATTACAAGATTATAATAATATTTCCAAAAAAATGTTTTATTTTATAACTTCATAACCCTTAAATGATTTCAAAATAGAAAGATATTTTTCAATAAAAAATGTATTGATTTCATCTATGTCAACATCCTTTGATGGATTTTAAGCTTATTTTAAGTTGATATATTATGATACAAAACATTCATATTGTATTGAAGGTTTTTTAATATGTTTGACTGTAGATGTTTTATTTTCATACCATTCAGGATTTATGGATAAAGTAATGACATTTCATATGCCAGTTTTATTACGAATGTTTACGTTATGTTTAAACCTTTTTATATGAGGAATGCACTAGACTTAGTAAGTGACTGGTGAAGCCAACTATAGCTCCTCGATGCATTGGTAGGTCTCATGAGGCAAACTAGTGTCTTGGCACAAGGCCTTTAAAAAATCTTATATTTAGTCTTGGCATAAGGGCTTGAATATTTGGTTATGATACTCTAGCATTATGCATTACATCATTATCAAAGTGGCTATTGATATTACATGTGATTATTTTACTAGTAGAATATCGATGTGAGGAATTAACTGGCATTATTCGGATTTTATATTTTCTATATTATACTGAAGTTCAAGTTTAAAATAATTTTGTTTAAGTATTATACGTTTCGATAAATTTTTATTCTTATTTATGAATGTTTCTACTATATTGTTATCCTTACTAAGCATATGATCTCACCCCTTTCTATGTTTTATTTTTCCCAGGGTGAAAAAAAGTATATTATGACTGACCTGTAGGGATAGTTTATGTGATCTCAGTGTTTTATATGGAAACAATGTTATTGTGGTTTTCAATGTTATGATGTAATGTAAACCTTATGAATATATCTAGTACTTCCAAGGCTACTAAACTAATCGGTCTTTCGAGACTTGATCTTTTGTGATCATGCAGATGATATATAATAATCCACCGACTCTAGGCTTCTGGGGCCGGGGTGTTACAATATATATATATATAGAAAATTTCAAGAAAATTTATTATATCATGAATAAAATATATATTTTTTTAATTTAAAATATTTTTAATTTGAACAATCATTTATACAATCCATGTATAGTGTGAATGAATCACATTGCTTCGAGGGGCGGTAGTCCACACTTTCTTAATGGATGTTATCGTATTAATGTAAAATGAAAATTATTAATTGTATGTTTAAGAAAAGGATTAAATAATAATATTTAAATAATAAATATCATTTATATCATTTATTAACATAGCATACATCATAATTTCTACCGTGAGAGGTGTTAACGAAAAAATGAAGAATCATTGTTTCGTGATGTAGTAGTACACCATACACAAAAACATTATAGTTGATACCCATTAAATGGAATTATATTAATGTCTAGTAAGAAACATTATAATAAAAAAATACTAGTATATTTTTTATAATGGTGTTTTTATAAAATAATTTAATAAGAATGGTTGTGAGGTTGGAGAATAAAAACAAAACTATAGAACTTGATAGAAGACGCTACCTCTTAATCGGGTAGCTTATTTTGATCTATATGAAAAGGATTACATGGATTTTGTTAAACCCCATTGGATGATTCTAGTTTTTAGGTAGGGGTTTTGAGAAGTTATTTTGGAAGGACTTGTCCTAACCAAAGTGGCAAGAGAGGTGTGAAGAAGTGGGAGGAGAGGACTCCACTTTATAGTGGAGGAGTGGAACTATTGTAATTTTTTATATAAGAATTTCATTCACGTTTTTAATGTTGAAATTGGATCCAATAATTGTATTATTTTGATACAACAGAGTATAGGGTTTAAATATTTCCATAAAATAGGTCTTCAACAAGTGTATATGTCTTTTTGGGCCTTATATTTAAGGTTTAGTCCTTTATTAAGCTTAATTTAACCCAAATCATTGCAATAAATTGTAATCACTTTCACTAATATTTTTGGTCAAACAAAGATGATAATATTTGAAATAATAAGTTATTAATATTGAAACTAAGGAATAAATTTTTCCAAATTGCAATCATATAAGTAGCAGAAATGGATTTAAATTTAATCCCACTGGTGGGAAGACAATGCAGGTTTTTACTTTAAAAGCATCCCAATGTTTTTATGTTTTTATAATAAATATCAAATTGAAATTGATTCCAAAGATATAAATTTTATTAATTGATAAAAATATTATCTAATTAAACATTAAAAGAATAAAATATAATAATTTAAACTTATTAATAAATTATATGGAAAAGTAGTTTTGAAATAAAATTCAGTATTTTTAGCCATTCATTAAAAAATGAAATGTTTCTGAAAAAAATAAAAAATTCACCCTAACACAATTATGAATTTTCTCTATAAAATATGAAGTTTATTTTTACATATAAAATAAATTAATGTTTCAAAATTAATATTTAAAATAAGTTCTCCATTAGAATAATGTAAAATTTATTTTATAAAAATATTGGTTTTTATGTGTAAAATAGAGTTTATTCTTATCTTATGTATACAAAAACTAATGGATTAATATAAACAATATATGATTTAATAATATATATATATATATTACATTAATATCACTCAAAAATTTTATATAATTTGATCTATTTGAGTAAAATAACATTTTGAGCATAAAAATATTTTTCTATAAAATAATTCACTTTATTTAAAATTGATTCTTATATTGATTTATAATTAATTTATAAATAATTAATTAATTATATATTTTTATAAAACAAAAATTTCATAACTTATTTATTACTATTCTTAATAACAAAATAAATTACTATTTCATATCTCATTATATTTTAATAATATATCAATGTTTGAAAAAACATGGTCTTGCGTATTACGCAGACCATCGAGGAAGGTCACTCTTGCGTGTAATGCATGATAACTTAGTTTTGAATGAATTGAAATAAATATAATAAATTTTAAATATTTAATATATTATAAAATATATAGATATTATATTACCTTACAAGCTTGGTGTCACGTGTCATACATGCTATCGAATATAAAGATCATATATTAGATTTTTCGGGTGTCACATAATTTTTAAAAATGATTTTAGGGGAATTTATAATATAGATATTCAATTAATATAATAAAATTTCATCATATATAAAATTATTATGAAATAATACATTCATGGATAGAAGGTACTTGAGGGAGGTTGAAGAAAAAAACTGGGAGAGTTCTATTGAGAGAATTACCTCTTCTATTGGAAGTTCTCCATTGGGTGACTCTATAAGGATCATTATATTATAATTTTGGGAAGAAAAAGGCTACTATGAAATTTTGAGGGATTTTATGAGTTACATGGGTAGTTTTTTCAATGACTTATTCTATAATGGGTGGTGAAAAGGAGAGCAGGTGAGATACTTTTATAAGTAAAGACCATGAAATTTTTGTAAAATATCTTAATTTTTTAGTAATATCATTGTATTGTCAAGGATCAAGGCTCCAACAAAGGTTAAAAATTGTTTGGGGAAGATAAATGCTTGATTTTACCTCTACCACACTTTATTAAACCTTTTTAACATCCTTGTTCATTTTCACAAGGTTAAACCCTATTTTACACTGATTTACACATAATGTGGTAGCTTGATTTTTACACGAGGTAACTGATTTTCATGACCATAAATAAAATTTAAATTATTTACTAATTTGAGAAAAAAATATCAAATACGAAAATTAATTTTCAGAATAATATTTCTATTATTTATATTAATTACTTTTAGATTTAATGAACATAACAAGTAATTTTTTTTGTTTACTTTAATATTAAAATTTATTTCGCGAATAATATTATCATTATTTATTTTAATGGAAAAATTATTTATTATAGAATAAATAATTTTTTTGAGAAACTAAAGAAATAAACAATAGAATTTTACAAAAAATAATGTTTAATTTAAAGAAGAGGACAATATAGTTTTATATTAGAATTAATTATTATTTATGTTCACAAATGATAAGATTATGTTTTCTATTTTGAACATAATATTCCAAAATAAATTTTTTTTATTCATTAAATACATATTAATTTGATTTATAAATTTATAAGTCAATATTATCTTATAGAAATTTCATAAAATGTATATTTTTGTTAGAAATAGTATTCTTTCCTATTTTATATTAAAATATACTTCTTTATAAAATTACCAAAAATTTGTCGAAATATAATACTATGATTATTGATTCATAAATGATTTTATTTTGATCAAATTAAAATTCTAAAATTTATAAATTTATCTTTTTAATGAAAATCCAATATATTAAATAAATTTCTTCTATTAGAAAATTCACATTTAAATATTTAAGGGTTCTAAATCTTATTATGTATTCATTTCTAATTGATTTATAAATTTTATTTACCAATGGTTTTATTATTCATACATTTTCTTAATAATATTTTTTTAATATGTTGTCAATTATTTTGGCTCAGTATTTCATGTGAAAAAAGTAATAAACTCATTAAAAATTTAAAGAAAAATTATATAGTAAGATCATGGGGTATTTTATTATCTCCCCTTTAATAAGATGCATCCTTAAAATTTTGGTTCTCTTAATAATGAAATAAATTGTTGTTTTCATAACATATTCAGGACTCCATGTAAAACATGTAATGAAATATCTATCCTAATATCTTAGGTAAGACTAGGACAATCAATTTTTCATTCCCAATTATAATATATTTAAACCATTCATTAAACATTTTCTTTCATGATTGGTTATAGACATAAGTGTTTCAGAAGTCTTATCTTAAAAAAAGATGATCACCAGGTAATATAATTTCATCATTGATTCAAGAGGCTTATAATGACATTTAGTTTGGTCAATGAGTTAATACAATTCATGAAACATATTATAAATTATTTGACGTGTTATGTCCTTGAAAAATGGTTAAAATCTTATTGAAATTATTCTTATCAATAATTGATAGTGAAATATGATTATAGAATTTGAAAATAATGTTCTAAAAAAACATCTAAACACGTTCTATCAAAAACCATAGTATTCAATTTGAAATTAGTTTTTCAAATTATGGTTTTCATTTTTCATGTTTAGAATAATCATAATTATAAAACCTAAACTAATTCAAGGTCACTATAGGTTATCTAAGAATAAAAGATATTATGTTTTTTTTGTTATCATGTCATTATAAAAATACTATAAACTCTCATTTGCTATAATATCTCAGAACCGGATGTCACTCAATAGTTCCCTGAGTCTAGTAGGCTATATGAACTCAAGTGCATCTACCAAAATACCAGATGTTACCAAATAGTATTGAGGGAATAAGTGAGTTTGTGGGGAGACTATACCCTCATTACCAGAGTACAACAATGGATGTCAAAAAAAAACAAATAGCATAAGTCAATTAATCAATAGTCAACTAAATTAAAGAGGAATGAAATATAAGAGTATATATAATAAGCATAAGTATCTCATATAAAAAATGACGTCGATGGATCATGTATCTAGAAAGAATACAAATCCATACATCAGAATATAATACAATTCAGATTTCCTAAAAAGTACAAAAAAATTATCCCAGCAGCATCGTCAGACTCAGCTTGGTCCTATAATTTGATTCTCTAATGAAACAGTAAACAACCTATATTAGGGTTCCTTCCCCTATCACCACCTACAACTGTATAATCTATTTGGGTCCACGAGGAGGCCCAAAAAGGGTGTGAGATAAATATCACAGTAGGTAACCAACCAAAGTCAATAGAGTTATAACTAAAACTCTATACGTTTTAGAAATTGTAAGGAAAACAGTAATGAAATAGTGTATACCCATGGAATAAGTCTAATGCATTAAGTAAAACTAAACATCCTCTCAAGGTTACCTGCAAGAAGGGTCATCTCTTAACAAGGTAGCTATAAAGAAATTAAACAAGTCACATGGCCATGTCGTACATCTATCCACATCAAGTTATCCATAACCATGCAGTATAAGGATGTCAGAGAATCCCACAACCACTCATTATGGTGATGTGTAGACCCCAAGGGCCGGATCTAAGATGTCACATACTAGGGAATCAATGATATAAATTTTGACCATAAAGTACTGGATCCAAGTAACTCTCCCAATGCATCCACATCGAGTCCCATAGGCATTCCAGTGGAAACTTATTCTATGTAGTAATTGGAATCATAGGAGAATGTGTGATGAAATGGCCCATGCGATTCCACGAAATCTAGATCCATTGGATAGAGAAGCCCAAGGCATCCCACATAATCAATACCCAATGGAAGACCCAACCCAGGGCATGCACTACCGCATTCTAGATCCATGTAGAGCGGTCCATGGAATCTATTAAACCACTCATTGTAGCAATAAATTTAAAACATTACACTTATGTTAGTATACCTGCTCACATTAACATGAAAAAGGCATGAGTATACCCACCCACACATTCAATTTATCATTCTTGGTTTATATAGCCCAAACCTCTAATATTACCCATTTAATATGACATTAATAAATTTATATAAGTTTACCCACCCATATAATGAAATTATTTCAAGAAAATTAATCAACATAGGCATGGAATCTCAAGATATGACCAGGAAAGGTGGTAGTACACCACCTAAGTAGATATTTAGGCCCCTTAAGGCATCTAGGGGCTTCCACTAACAAGACAAGAACAAGCACACACCCCATGGGTGGTTTAAATAGGCATTACATGTTAATTCCTTAAGGCATACCGCTTAGGTGTCCTTAATACAAGAAAAGAGTGTAACCACACCTAAATAGAACCTACAAACATCCTCACTAGGTCCATATAACCCTAACAAGAGTAGCTCACTCAAAAAATGGGGCTGTACTAGATGGTCTGACATTCGGCATATTTGCTGAATGCCCAAAAACACTAGAAAATCTAAAGAAAATATAGACCACCTACCTCGACATGGTAGTAGAGAGCTCATACAATATTGAGTCTTTATTCATCATTGTTTAAAAGAGACATAATTAACGGAGGAATAATAGTATATTAAGGAATATGAGCCTAAAATAAAATATTTCAATCATTGTTCCAAAGAAACAAGAACAACTGAAATGTAATGTAGCCTTACCGATGTAGCTCTAATGAGAAAAACCATGATCGAAATAGAGGTAGGACAAAAAATCAGGATTGATTCTAAGAATAGGATCCCTTGTGAGATTTTACTAGGCCTTCTAGTATATCCATTGAATCCAAAATGGGGTTTTGGTTTAATGTAGGAAAATTAAATTTAAATAATAATTTAAAAAAGTCTGACACGGAAGCCTCACACAATTTATCCTCATGATTTCTCAAACTGTGTAGAAACTGTGTGTAAATCAATGTCTCTAAGGGGATCTTCAAATGGTTTCCCTATATATTCTGACTAACCATATAGTAACTATGCAGATATATCTGTAAAAAGTCTACAACTTTTCAGACTTACTCTACATCCATACGACCACAATCGCATGGTTTCCAAAAACCATGAGGAATATACTACCGCCACTCACACGGTTAGACTAACTATGGGTCCTACACTGAACGGTTTCTTCTACCCATGTGTCAGGACAAAAAAACCACTAAAATATATTTTCCTACTCCAAATGATCCCTAGACACCCCCAAACACCTGTGATCACAAGGGGTATATAATTAAGGCCATAAAAATGAATTTAAACAAAAAAAATAAATAGATTTGTACTTTGTAAAAAAACCCAGGTTCTTATAATCTCCCTCCTTATTGTAATTAATCCCCAAATTTATCTCTAAAGGGTAGTCAAGATTCAGCTGAGAACACCTCTGGCCACTAATCACGCACATCGAACTCCCACTCCCAAGTCTCGTCCGGTAACCAATCGTGGTTTTATAACACACATACTAGAGAGACTGATAGGTCTCAAAGCACTATCATTCTCTTTTCAACGATACAAATCAGATTCTCCTCAAAGGATTCATGTACCTAAATTCTAATATCCTTGGGCTAAAAAAATGAGATGAGTCTGAATGATAATTGCTCTGTTGAGATATGTGGAAGATGTCATGCATGGCTCTATGCCTCTTAGGTAACTACAACCAAAAGGAAACTGAACTGACTCTCTCCAAAATATTAAATAGCCCATCATATCATAGTGAATGTTTACCCTATATCCTCATCTACTTGTGCCCTAACCTCAGTGAAACATGTAAGAAAATATGATCCTCAAACTTGAACACTAGAGGTCATCGGCGATGATTAGCATAAGATTTCTGAAGATACTATTTAGTATCCATCCCCTTTTATATTGACTAGATCCACTCAGAAGTCTCATGTATGATATGTGGTCAAATAATAAATCTTCTTCTACTTCCTGTAACTAGAATATGGGAGATTGACATGGTGTACAATATAAATCCTTGTAAGGTTTCATCTCTATCATTTCCAAATAACTATTATTGTCGGTGAACTCAACCAGTGGAATATGCATGTCCCAAGAGCCCCCAAAAACTAGAACACATGACCATAGCATGTCTTCCAACATCTGTATCATATTATCTAAATAATAATTAGTCTGAGGTTAGTATTTTGTGATCTGAAGAACCTATACACCTAGCACCCTTTGAAAACTCTTCTTGAAATGATACATAAAGTGGTCATCCCTATCTAAAAATATAGTGTGTGAGACCCCATGTTGTTGTACATCCTCTTAGATATACAACCTTCTGAGCTTATAAAAACTGAAGGTCTCATTGATTAGAAATAAATGATTGACCTTAATAATCCTATCCACAACAACCCACACAACAACATTACCTCGAGAAGACCTTGGAAAACTAGTAATTAAATCCATCATGACCTAATCCCATTCCCCTTTAGAATAGGTAACTACTTTAAAAGTTCTGATGGTTAGTGATGCTCCACCTTCAACTGCTGACAGGTGGAACCCATCATAAAAATCCGGCTACCTCTCTCTTCACACACGACCACCAAAACTGACAACATAAGTCACAATACATCTTGGTGACACCTGGATGCACTACTCAAGATAAAGCATGAAACTCTGACATTTTCTCCTCACACATATCCACTATAACTAAAACACATCCACAGATATGCAAGATCTAATCCTTGCCTACCATCCAACTAGAAGGAGGGTCCTGACCTGTCAAACTCTTCTCTAGAACTAGGCCCTCTAAATCTGATAGTTTCATTATCCTTACTATTTCCATTAGTGTATAAGTAATATCTAAGGATGATAGAAAAATATTCCACTACCTGTCATAAACCTCCATATGCATCATAGAGATCAATTTCGTTATCTTCCACTCGATACTGGCATGCTTCACTTCCTATATATAATATCTCCTGCTTAGTGCATTAGCCAATTCATTGAATTTACTAGGCCTGTAGACGAGATCAATTTCAAAGGATTGTAGGTACTCCACCCACCTTAACTTCATCAGATTTAGATCAAACTGTGTAAATATATACTCGAGGCTTTTTGTCGTCTGCGTATACCACAAAAGATCTCCCAGTAAATAATGTCCCCTGCATCATAACACTTGAACAATTATAGCTAAATCCTAACCGTCTGATGGGTAATTCCTCTAATGAGGACTGGGATAATGAGACCCATACACCATGAAATGACCCCCTACATTAGCACTATACACATACTAATACCTAGAGCATCACATTACACTAGGTTACTCTTTCCCTACTCTGGAAGTATCAAAACTATTACGGATTTCAACCTTACATTATAGTTCTTGAATGGATTCCTTTCAAGATTATGCCCATAAAAACTCCCCACCCTTCTTATTCAAGCTCATCAATAATGTTCCTAAGTGTGAGAAGACCTGTATATAATGATTTTAGTAACAAGGTATCCCCAAGAAACTCCATATTTTGAAAATGTTCTTGGCTTTTTCTTACGAAACTACTGCTTTCACCTTCTCTGGATCTACTAACACTCTTATCTAAGAGATGATGTGACCTAGGATGTGAATCTGATCAATCTAAAAGTGGAACTTTGTGATCTTAGCCTATAACAGATTCT
This sequence comes from Viscum album, assembly GCA_963277665.1. NCBI lineage: Eukaryota > Viridiplantae > Streptophyta > Magnoliopsida > Santalales > Viscaceae > Viscum > Viscum album. The sequence goes on from OY728146.1 coordinate 535,037,374, forward strand.
CTATTAATGTATTCAAAACAATCTCATGATGATTTTCATGGTCATGTTGATTGTGAGCATACACCAAGATTTTATCTTTGAAAACCACCATAAAAGAATCCATGTATGGATGGAACACTCAGTTCATCAGTGCCATGAAAACTGCTAATAAATGTGATATACTGAATAGAATAACCATATAATCATATAACCCAAACCAAATATGAAAGGCCATATGAAATATGTATGTAGGTCAAACACGTAGCTGGTGATATCCTGACCTCAAATCAATCTTTGAGAACCCTGGATCTCCTTGAAGCTGATCAGACATGTTATCTGTCCACAATAAGTGATATCGGTTTTTAACCCTCAGTTGGTTTAGTTTTAGATTGTCCACACATAGCCCAAGGGCACTATGCACCTTTTTTATAGAAAGGACCAATGAACCCTATGGAGAAGTATTAGGTCTGATAAACCCCTTCACCTCTAAATCCTCTAGCTATCTCTAGAGCTCCTGTAACTCTTTCACATCCATCCTATAAAGAGGAATGGATACAGTTGTAGCTACTAGAACTAACTCAATGAAGAAGATGAACTCTCCCTCAAGAGGTAGCCTAGAAAATTCATCGGGAAAGAAATCCCTCAAGTGATAAACTAATGGAGGTAAGTATGCCTGACTCACTTCCTTTTCATCCAGAATCAAAATAGCTATTTGAGATGTCGTCCCACCCATACCATGATGTTAAGGTCCATCTTGGATCACCTGGACATCACATTAACCATTTTTAATGAAAACTACACCCTCTAGTGATGTGAAAGTCACCGACCAAAAATATAATTACATATACACCTGATACATCACTATCTAGTACATCCTAAGAATGACGTCAAAGCCTATAATCTCGTGAAAATAAAGATCACAGATGAAGTGACACCCTCCAACCTCAAGGGGAAACTGACTAAACTAGCACACGCCACCCGTTCAAACTCCCAACACTGTATTTAGCATCTAAACACCATCATAAAGAAAAACCAAAAGCATAAGGATTTTAATCATTAGTGAAGATATAAAACTATCTGATGTACATGCATCGAAAAGATAAGATGATATAGTAGAAGCTACCAAGATCATACCTCCCACTATAGATAGTCTGAGATTCTCCTATTGATGGGTATGTTTAAAAGTATATGTCTATCATCTACAAAAACCCTATGACACTACCTGACCACCCTTAGTTGATCCACAATATTGTATCTGAGAAACTAGTGTTTTTCTACAATGACCACGACCACCACTGGCTTCTCCTAACTAGCCCACACTGCTCGAGCTCTGAGCCGAATGTAAAGTTAAAGAACCTACTTCTAAACTTGAAGTTGGAGCTGACCCCCTACCACTCACAACTTAAGGGAAGACCATACAAAACAATTTCTTGTACCCAATCCTGACGCTAGATCGACACTTGATAGGGTCTCAGTCGCATAGATTCTTTATGTGTCCTCACCAACTACACCAATGGAAATATGACAAGATTCCTATCCCCATAGCCTGACTAGAGCCCACATCATTGGAATCCCCAAAAAAGTTCTTCTGGAAAGAAGATGTAGACCTGCCGAGGCGAGAAAAAGCTTTCCCATGTTCTCTACCCCATATTCACTCAAGTTCTACTATGTGATCAGCACTCGATTCACAATACCAGGGATAGAATTCAGCATGAACACATTGACCTGATATTTGATAGCTTGTATTAGAGCTTCCTTGAAGCATCTCTTCCTCAATAGCTCATGCGTAAGATACATCAGTAAAAAATGATAATGGTCTATAAAGAGTGTCGAACATTCAATAACCATTATTACGCCCTACTCTAGATGCATGAAATCACACACCCACTCTTCCCATAGATTCATGGGGTAAAATTAGTTGTAGAAGCTGGTTTGGAAATCATCCCAACCCATATCTTGCAGCCCTTCATCCCAGTTCAAATCACAACAACAACACTTCACCCCTACATGTAGAATATAAGTTGTAATCTTGACCCTTAACTTAGGAGGTGTCTCTAAATGCTCAAAAATTTCTAATGTGGTCTCAAACCATAGTTCTGCAGCCTGTGGACTGCCATCCCCTGAAAATGTGGGAGGATAAGGCTACTGGAACACCCACGTCAGATCATCTAAAGAAAAAAGAGGCTATATTTCTCCCTAGAAGCTCTATATATATCTAATGAAGCCTTCACAGAATTGCAACTCAACACCTATGTCCGGAGCAACCCCCAGTGCCTTTTCTGTAACTAAAGGAGGATCAATCTGTATCATGTGGACCACCATCTCCAAGGAATGGTTATAGCCACCCTCACAGTATACCACTAGAGTATGTTATGGTGGAATGTATATACAATTCCAAACTGACACCTCCGAGAAGAAGAAAAACAAAGCGCATAGCTTAAAAGCGTAGGGTAGGCCAAACCCCTCTTAGAAGCCAATTCAAACCTACAACATACTCCTAAAGCCAGGACTATATAAATAAAAGTTATCAAACCAATAAAAACTATGCCTTTATTAGACTCCATAACTAGGTCTTGGCCATGTTTATATCATCAGTTCAGATTTCCATTTCCATTTCACATTTAGTTATCTAGGAGATTCCACCAAGGGTTTACCAATTCCAAATCCACGAGGGCCTATAACACCTCATGAATCCAAAACGTGGCTCCCATTTAAACCGTACATATAACATGTTCACATAGATTTTAAATTTCATTGCTGTATTATTTCCCAATTCATAATGAACCATACTGCTTAATACTTAAAATATGATGTAACTCCTCTATCCACTGCACCAAAACATTCAAAACAACAAACAAAACAGTAATTGAAACTATCAAAAAAATATAAAATAAGTAATTCACCCTAGATAGCTGGACACAATTCATGACATGTGAATTATAACACGTTCTTATATGATGAATAAAATAGAACACCCTAATGTCATCTTGTGGAAAATGAAATAGAACCCACAATTTCCTTGATAATAACAACAGAAATGTTGTGCATCACCCAATAGTGAAATTAAGGTAACTGTAACCATTAGAATATTGAAAAAATAGAAATATATTCAACACAATTTTGATTTTCCCTGTACGCAGGGTAGCTACTTCTGGGAACAAATTATTAAAAAAATTCTATTCCTTCTTACCCTTATCTATTGTCGCTAAACATGAAGGAAAACCAGAAAAAATCGTTGAAACCACTTTGTAACATCCCAGAACTGGATTCCGCTCAATAGTGCCCCAAACCCGGTTAGCTATATGGCGTCAAGCGCATATCCCATAATGCTATGGGATCTTGACCGGTAGCAAGGGCCTCTATGAGTTAGTGGAGAGAGTATTCCATCATTACCAAAGTATCATAGTAGATTTTCAATATAAAAAATAACAGAATAAAATTAATCAGAAGTCAACTAAAGTAAATTGGAAACCAAGATAGTAGTACATGTAATAAGAAAAAGTATCTAATATACAAAATTATGCAGATTAATTATGTATCTAGATAGAATTAAAATAAGTACGTGGAAATTCAATACAATACAGATGTCCCAAAATGTACAAAGGACAAAAATGGTATCCCAGTAGCACCGTAAGACATAGCTTGGTCCTATGCTTTCTTTCTCTACAAAAAAAAATATGTACCTGGGTGCTTTCCACTATCACCACATACAACCATATAATCTGTTTGGGACCCCAAGGAGTCCCAAATTGGTCGTGAGATAAAAATAACAATAGGTAACCACCCAAAGTCTATACAGTTCTAACGAAAATTCTATAAGTGCTAGAAAGTGTAAGGAAAAGATTTAAGAAAAATTTTATTCCAATGTCACAAGTCTATAGTGGTAAGTAAAACAAAACATCCTCTCAATGCTAACTTTATGAAGAGTCTACTCCTAACATAGAAGCTATTGAAAAACTAAAAAATTAACCTAACCACACCATACATTCATCCATATCATGTAATCCATAGACACACTTTATAAGAAATTCAAGGAATACCTCATCCATGTTGTATGGTAAAGGGTAGATGCCAAGAGCCAGATATAAGGTGTCAGATTCTGAGAAATCAATGAAATATATATAGAGAACGCAAGTCTAGATACAAGGAACTCATCCAATGCATCCATATCAAGTCTCATGGGAGTCCTAGTTAGAATTCGGTCTATGAGCTGGTTGGAGTCCTAGGATCATGTGTGCGGATATGTCTTATGTGAGTCCAAGCAAGGTGGATACACGAGGTAGCATTGCTTATGGAATCCCATGAAATCAAGACCCAAGGGTAGAGACAACCTAAGAATCCACTATAGTGTTGTAGATCCTTGGAGAGAAATCCATGTAATCTATCGAACCATTCATTCAAGCATTCAATTGAAAAAACTATACCCATGTTAGTATACCAACTAATATTAACATGGACAATGCCTGTGCATACCCAATCATGTATTCAATTTATCTTTCAGACTTTATATTAGCCTACCCTCTCACATTACCAATTTAACATGACATTTATCAATTAATATTGGTATAACCACCCATATCATCCATTTATTCATGAAAATTAATAAAAATAGGCATGTAATCTCAAGATATAACAAGGAAAGGAGTTAATACTTCTCCTAAGAAGATATTCAAACCCATTAAGGAATATAAGGGATTCCTCTATCTAGAAAAGCACAATGACACACCCCTTGGGTTTTTTAAATAGAAAAACCATGTTAATTCATTAAGGTTCACCCTATGGGAGAAAACAGAACCTATGAGCATCCTCACTAGGTCCGATTAAGCCTACCAAAAGAAGATCAGTAAAAAACAGGGCTGTTCTAAAAAGACCGAAGGGCGGTATATCATCCGAACACTAGAAAAACACAAGAAATACGAATAAAAGTACAGAACACCTACCTCAACTTGGTAGTATAGATATGGTCTAGTATGAGTTTCTGATTCGCTCTGGTATAGGATATATATGAAGAATGGATGAGGAACATGATATTAGGGAATATGAGCCTAAAATAAAATAGCACAATAGTTGTTCCTAAGAAACAAGAACAACTGAAAAGGAACATAAGCCTTATCAATGCAGATTTGGTGAGAAAAACCATTATTGAAACAGAGGTCGGACGATGGATCAGGATCAATTCCTTGTTTAGGCTCCCTTTAGAAATTTTCTCATGCTCTCTCATCTATCCATTGAAAACAAAATGGGTTTTAGGTTTAAAATAGAAAAATAAAATATAATTAAAATTAATAAAAAAACTAACATAATAGGATCACACAGTTTACCCGCACAATTTCCCAAAACGTGCTGAAACAGTCGACAACTAACTTTCTCTGAGGGACTCTTCGCATGGTTACCCCACACAGTCTAACAAACCATACGATAACCATGTAGTTTTATCTTTAAAAACTCCATAACTTTTCATACTTACCATACGGTCGTGCAGCCTCAACTGCACGGTTTCCCAAAACCATGTTGAAGCTAATACCTCAACTCGCACGGTTAGACTAATAGTGTCGCCTACCCTTCACGGTTTCTCCTAACCGTGAGGTGAGTTAGGCCTAAAAAACCCCTACAACCAAGTTTCGGTCTCTGAATGAGCCTGTGACACCCCCAAAGCACTCGTGATCACAAAGGGGTATATAAGTAAGTCCATAAAAAATCATTTAAACTGAGAGGAAAAGGATTAGTACCATGTACAAAAACCTAGTTTCTTACATATTCTAATAACCAAAATGAGTAATATGAGATAGTTGGTTTCTTCGAATAAGATAAAATATTTCCTATGATCCCTCATGGAAAAAATTATTGAGTGGGATTGGGATATTTTGTAAATTTTCTGAAATGTTTGTTGAATTTTAGAAAAGGTTTCCAAATATCTAAATAAATATTTAGAAATGATTATTGCAAAGAGATCCTCTTGAAGAGAAAGGGGGTTGTGTGTGAAATATGACCATCTATCTAGGGATAAATTTTATTTTATATACTTATTTATCATAATTCACTTAACTAGTTTTCTTTTTATAAGATCTTTCTTGTTCACTTTATCTAGGAGGTTTATGATTCTTATCATCATTATAAGTATTTCGATTAGGGAATTGACTTGAATAATCACTATGTTCACTACATTGAACTAATAATGATACCATAATATGGACTTTATTTATCTTCCTGATGATGGACAATATCTTTATTTTACATGATATTTTTATCTCTCCATGTACTGATTATCGAAAGTGTAAACATTTTTTTACTTCATTAATTAATTCCTATTGGTTCCACTTACCATATATTTAACATTAATAAAATAAAAAATTGTTTTACTCACAATAATTTTCACCCAAAAATCCATGTGAATTTATTTTAATATTCTTTATTTTTTTAAGATTTTAACTATTTCAAATTCTTAATAAAAATTCTTGATATCTAGTTTGAAATAATCACTAGATTTTACCCTTTATCTCTTATCGCATTATATTTTCAAAGGGAAAAATCTTTGCATTGTTCATTGTATCCATTGATAACTTGATTCAACTATGCTTTATCTAGTAAAGAAATAAAAATCATTTAATGTGAGTAATGAAAAATTAACAACATAAAATAATTATCATATTATATCTTACGAAAAACTCATTATATAAATTTCATTATCTTTAAAACCCTAGAATTGTATTTTATTTCAAAAATTAAATTATTATATACCAAATCATGGAGTCTTTAGGTTGGGTTTTGTCAAAATTCAAATACAAATTCCTTATAATAAATCATTTTAATGCATTTTAAGGAGAATTTTATTAAATAATTAATATCCCCAAGAGTGTCAAACCAAGTGTGAAGTGAGGCCAATTTTTTGGGAACCAGATGATGAAATTGTTAAGATCCAATAAACCGTTTTGGAGTTATTACCCCTTGATATATCTATTCCATATCCTGTATTCAAATTTAGTATTTAAAAAGGATGTTACTTCTAATAGAACCATGAAATATATACTTTACCAAATAATTGGCCTGATATCCAAAACATATAATTATTCATATGGTTTTATCTAATTTTATCTCATAATAATCAATAAAATAATACTAAAACAAAAACAAATTATTTCTCTAATACCAAATATAATGACCCCAGAGAAACCCATATTATTTTACATCATTTCCATAAAATCAACATTGAATCTCACAGAAAAAATCTATCAATATCACGAATAGAAGATTTATTGTGTTTGAGGATTGGCGACATAATAAATTTATATTACAATACACATTATTATTTCTCCATAATTGAGAAATACCATACTCCTTCTATATTTATCATAAGTTATATCCATTTTCATATCATTGGTAATGAAAACATTTGAAATTTGTGAGCTAAAATTTCAATTTATGTAAATAATTTCTTTAGGGTTTAGATAAAATGAATATGAGAAAATATGGGTAAGGATAAATTAATTATTAAAAATAACATAGAATAATAATGTTTTTCAATAATTCAAGATAGAATAAAATGTAATTTCAAATGAGAAATATTTACTATGGAATAAGTGTGTGGATATACATGGAAACATGACATAAGGTAATATTTTCTGAAGACCATGTAATCATAAATAAGTGGAAATAACATAAATCATGGAATCATATGTATAATTAAATTCCCATTAACATGATTATTATAGTGGCTGGACACCAATTGTTTATTGTGATCACTCTACATTCCCACAAACATATTGGAAAAAGTCTAATGGTTGATTGAGTTAATTCATCATTCCCATAAATATAGTGGAAAGAGTCATGTGGTGGATTGGGTTCACTCACTATTCCATTTCAAATTATCTAATAAAATGTAATGATTTACCAAATTAAGTTGAGGGATATATAATTTTAGGCCCACTCATCACATAACATGTTGTTCTTAGGCTAACCACATGTGCTCCATACATGGAATTTCATTATATTAAAACACTTCCCAATTCATTGGAGGGATATATAATTCTAGGAACACCTATAACATAACAAAAACACTAATATATAACTGCATACAAGTTCCGTATAATGAAATGAAACCCCATATAAAGCATTAGAATGATTAAAACCATGAGAAATAAAAGGGTTTCATAATCTTGTGTTAACATATAACCAATGGATATATCATATGGATTACAAAGATAAAAAGGAGTTACATAATTTTTTATATTTAAATAATAGCAGAGATTTTTTTTCTTGAATGATGATTTACAATGTAAGAATGTTCATGTGAAGGATTAACGATGAGTAAGAAAATAAATGAACCGCATAGGTGGTGTTTTTTGAAATTAGTAGAGGATATTTTATTGAAGGGAAAATATAATAATTTACTTTTTAAATAAAATTTTACTAGAAAATTTTTCAATAAAATAATGATGTTACTAAAAATCTATTCATAGTGAAATTTTTTATAGAGGTGACAGATTTAGTAAAATTATAAATAAGAAATATCCCTTATATTGGGATTAATAAATAGTTAGAATTTCAAAGAGAATATCAAAACTATATTCACCCCAAAAAATAATAGCATATTAAAGTATTTATATAATTAAGGAACAGATATTCACCTTCTATAATAAATAAATTTGATAAATATAGATAAAAATGAGGAAAAAAAAAGGGAATGTGTAAATTAATGAAAAGTGGGTGGATTTAGAAGATCCATTTTTTTTGAAAACTCTTTTATTGAAACCCCGCATCATAAAATAGAAAATAAACAATTATTTTAAAAATATGATAATGTAAGTAAGAATTCATCAGAAGAGAACACATAATAAAAATTTTAATTAAAAATGTGATCATTTGAAGGATGATAAATCAGGGATTAGGAGGAGAAAACATTATTAAAGAGGCTTGGAAATATTCTCAATAATGATATAAATTTTTAGGAAGAAATTATTCTTGGTATGATCTCTAAAGTTAAATTTTAATTTTAAAAAATAGTTAGATAATGATCAATAAAACATTTTAGTGTATAATAAACCATTAATATATGTAGGAAGTTCAATATTAATACAAAATAACTCAATGAAATGGGTTTGAGTTAAGTAAAACACTTACAACATCATGCTATTTTGAAATGAAAATCCATTGATGTTATAACATGGGATGGATTTTTAAATAAATTTTATTTCATAAAATTTATAGCAAATAGAAATCCATTCCCAATACATACACCACTATAGAGGAATAAGTGGTGACCATAAATCATTTTCCAATAAACAAATTGAGATAAAAACCCCTACCAGGTAATGATTCATTTTGTGCATTTTTATAGCATCCTATATTAGAAAATTATATTTATTATAAACATTATTAAGTTACACATTCTTATATATTTCATATTATATGTTCTATTTATTAATATTTATTATATTTTATATAATTATTTCTTATATCGGTTACTTGTGGTTGTTCGGTTAATTTCTTTATAACCATTTCTATTTTTAACCATGATAAAAAAAATTATAAAATAAAATCGTAAACTATATTATTGGGGAGGACTGATTTATTCATTATTAAAAAAATTATTTATATACATTCATAGGTTATCCCAATATGGGCCTAAACTAAGAAAGGTACCTCGATTAATATATTCCATGAGGATAATGTTAGTATAACTATTTTTCATTAATAATACATATATATTAAAAAAATATTGACATTATATGATAATAATAGTGACATAAATATCATATTCATAAATTATATACTTTTTTTTAAAAGTTAACCATATTAGGATTTTATAGAAAAATTAAATACATTATTCTATAGAAGTTGTAATCCACATGTAAATAGTCAATGCCCTTATTTTTAATAAATTGAAAAGGGGGAGTAAAAAATAATTATCAATTATTAATCATAATAATATTGTAATTATAGTATTTTTTTCATGAAATAGATCTTTTTTTCTATCCATGTAAGGAATATATGAAAAATATATCCCACCATTCATGTAATCGTTAGTTTGAAAAAATATTTGATGTCATTTTTTTATTCTTAATTATCTAGTTGGAAAGTATAAAATTATTATTCAAAAAGAATAATACAGTTTTAGAATATAAAAAATTATGATGATATCATTTCATCATAGATATGTAGTACTTGAGTGGGGTAGAAGATGAAAAAAAGAACAAGGATAGTTAGCTTTAGATTAGTACTACTCCTTTTGGAAGTTCTCCCTTGGTAGAATTCTCTTGGCTACATAGGATTCTCTTTTTAGGGAAACCTAGGATTATAGGAAGTGCATGAGTAGATTATGAGAGACTAGGCTAGATTATTGTTTTATAGATATATTTTTACTGGGTGGAGAGAAGGAGTGGAGATGAGATCTTATTATTAGTAAAGAGAGTGGCATTTGTTTTGTAAAATCTCTTTACTTTTCAATAATTTCATTTCATGATTCCAGGATAAAGGATCCATTTAAGGTTGAAAATTAATTTGGGAGGAGATATGGTTGAGAATACCTCCGTCACCCATTATCTCACATGTTTTCAAGATGTTCTAGCCTTTTTCATTATGTTAAACCCCATTTTACCACATTTACCCTTACCAAGATAACACCATTTTAAGCATAAGTAAATAATTTTATGTTTTAAATTGAAATTATTTACTAATTTTTAAAATATTATTTCAAATATTAAAATAAATTTATAATATAATATCTTAAAGTATTGTGGAAAATTATTTTAGTACTAGAAAAAATAATGTGTAATTTTTTTTTTAAAAGTTCATTTCCAGATTAAATTTATTTGAGGAATAAGATTACCAATGTTGTATATATTCCAGGGAAAAATGTTTTATTATAATAAATATCAGTGTTTTGTGAATTTAGAAGAGACCAGAATTTAATTTTACAAATATTAATATTTAATTTAAAGAAGAGGCCAAATTTTTTTATGACAAATAATTATTATTTAAGTTAAAAAATGTTATGTATATGAACTCTAAGTTCAATATAATTTTTTAAATTTATAATTTTTTTAAATAAATAAATAAATAATGTTTTATAAAAATATAATTCAATCGTATCTTATAAATATGTCATAAAAATAGTTTTGGTAAAAATAATAATTTTCCCTATTTTTATTAAAAATAAACTATTTCATAAAAAGTAAAAAAAATTAATTCTAAGATAATAATTTATTCTAAATAAAAAAGATTTTTTATTTTTTCCGATATATATTTTTTAAATTTATTATTCATATGAAAATACTATATATAAAAAGAATACTGATTTTATTAAAAAATACCCTTTTATTACTGCATGTATTCTTTATCAAATATTGTATTCACTTATAATTGATTATAATATTTTTAGTTATTAGTAATTTTATTATTCTTAAATTTTTGCAATAATAATCATCTAATATGTCATGAACGATTTTAGTTTAGTGTTGTGTGTGAAACTAACTATCCACACAATTCATATTTAGTGGAAAATTATATAGTAAAATCTTAGAGAATTACAATGATGGTTATAAATGGTTTACTATTACATGGGTATTTTTTTTGAAAAATTATATATTTACAACTAATAATATCTTTTTCCCCCTTTTATAAGATAATGATTTTTAAATTTATTGATATGAATATCCTTTTTTAGATTTTAATAATACTATACATGGGTTATAAAAGGAATGTGGAATTTGACAATTTTATTTGGATTCCATGTGAAATTATTGAGTTATTTTAACCTATTTTGAATAAAATTTTTTTATTTAAATGGATTTGTTATTTTTTCTAGATGATAAATGTGGATAATTTATTTTCAATTTTCTATATTTATAAATTGTTTTGAATAATTGTTTTGGTTCTTTTAAAATATTTTAGGATGGAAAATAATGGTGAGAAATATAATAGTCTATGAGGGAATCATTTGATCATTTTTTCATTTTAAGGGAATTTTTCTTGGGTAAAGTGACTAGTTTAAGTTGTTTGGGTAGTTTTAAATTCTTATAGAACTAGAAAAGTAAAATGGGTTGGGATTTGGTATTCATTGTTATATCGTTGGATTTAACTAATTGTTTGTCTGTACATATTAGTGAGAACATTCTTAATTTTAGTACGTGAGACCCTTTAAGGGTGAAACTATATTTAATGACCCCATTTAGTGAAAAATTATTTAATTGAGCATCACACCTTATGTAATTCATGCACACTAAGGAATAGAAATATGACAAAAATATTTTTTAGGTTGTATAATGCATATTTATTGCAAATGATTAATTTATATAAAAATTCTATGTTATAGAGTAATGTATAGGGTTTGAATAGAAGGTTTCAATAAAAGTATATAAAAATTTATTTATGAATAACTAGGTTCATATTTATTTAATCATACTCTCTAAGCCCACATTTTTATGTTCATTTTATATTTTATAATTCTTTTGAAACAAACCTCTTTTTGATTAGTTTTTTCCCATCTCGTGGAATTGGATATGATGTATAAAGTGAGTAAAAATATTTTGGAGGAAATTATAGCCTGTGAAACTATGTTATTGTTGGTTTATACTCATCCATGAAATTTATCCCATATGGAATATAATTTTTCAAGGTTGAGAATTTTTTCATGTTGATGTGAAGGGTGGATGCAGAAGGATCATGCTTTAATGATAAATAAGATTATATTAACATGGGATATTTTTATGGGAAGAATATTACTGGTTTTTAGTGATTAAATTTTCCTGGAATAACATACTTTTAGTTTATAGGGTTGTTCGAGGATTAATGATAATGATTTACAATGTTTTATTTTTTGGGTATATATTTTGGAGTGTAAAGAGAGTTTGGTAACACTATAATGGTCTATAATCAAATAAATGAATTGTTAAATTTGATTAGAAATGGAGGTTTATCATGTAATATTTGGTGGGTTGTGCTATGGTTCTCTGAGTATTAAAGATATAATTTTATATGACGTTAAAGATGTGCCTTAGGGAAATATATGATTAAATATGTTATTTTTTAGATGTTTATTTTATCACCACTGTCTAGGTGTTATAATTTCTAATATTGTATGGTGTGTAATTTATTATTAGGTACTAGGGGACTTTATTAAATATTATAAGTGTGGTATTATTTATTATTAGGGGACCAATGATTTTATGACAGTGTTAGAGTGACATGTAATATAATAAAAGTTGATAGGGTATGTTATAGTAGATCCAGAGCAACATAGAATTTATCCCCAATGAGAAGATACAATTATAATAGTTATGTTGTGATATATACATTATTTTTAAGGTAATGCGCATACTATTTTGTAGAAATATCAACTTGTGATTTATCTCTATCTTCCAAGGGTTAATATTCAAGAGTTAGAGTGACGTCTGGATTAAAGATAGAGTCCATGAGATTTTATATAGGGGAAAAAGTCATGTGTTATATTTATGAAATATACCAAGAATTTAGTTCGATTACTAAAGAATTATAATCAAGATGAGGTTAGAATATATTCTATATGATTAATCAAGGGTCATAACTATGTTATACCTCTTTAGATTCCCAATGTAGGGATTATATATTCATTTTCATCTATGATTTAAATGATGATCCATCATATAAGATTCTAAGAAACTAATATTTTTTGAAGATTCTATGGTCGAGTGGTATATTTTATACCATGTTGTGCATCATCTATAACGATCTGAGTTTTTTTTAAATTTTAATCCTTATTAAATACTATTTTTGATAGTTTACTCCACACACAACACCAAAAACAAAAAAAATATTCCATTTTAAGGTAGTGGTATATATTTTTGGTATAAATAGTTATAATAGAATTATGAAATATATATGAATATAAAAATAAAAAATATAGAACAAAACAAAATAATGATCACTTAAAATAACGACTCACCTAGTGCTGCTAAGTAACTAAAAAAATAATTTTCTTCTTGTAAAATTTACATTACTTCAGGTATAATATATTTTTATTTGAATAATGTATTAAAGATATATTATTTATTAATTTATATGAAAAATATTATTTAATATAATAAAATAAATTTTACTATAAAAAATGTAAAACCCCAAGCTTCCACGATACACTACATTTTTAAATAACTCAACAGCGTGTGATGTACGCAACACTGAGTTCATGCACACCATGAACTATCAAAATAGCTCATTAAAAAGAGGTTATGAATAGTATTAAACACATTTTTAATTCATTATATATACTAAGTAATTTTTACATTCATATTTCATGTTTCTTAGACATAATATAAGGACAAAATCAATTTTTCAGATAAGAGAAGTATTTTTTAAAAAATAAAGTTTTAGGAATTTAAATTGAAATACATTTTTAAATAAAATAGTTGACACTGTAATAAATTAAATATGATGAAATTAAATTATTCTTTATTATCAAGACATAAAAATTTAGTGTGGATAATTTTTTGGTACATTTCTTAGAATATTCATATTTTTATTAATAGTGAAAATACTAAATTTTAATTGAAAAAAAATTTAATTGAAATACTTTATATGATTAAATTATACATTTTATTGGTTTGAAAGAATAATTAGACTATATTTTTATAATTTAATTTAATTTAGGACATTGGAAATAATTTTCCATTTAAATAGAACAAAAACACATGTCAATCTTTGGATAGATTTTACTTCTTAAACCCCGCTTTTTAGTTTTGACAATAGAAATCAATTTTAAACTAATTTCTTCCAGCTCTGTGTTTTTTATTGGTAAAAATGGATTAAATATTTGGAATCCTAAGGTCCAAATTGTGTAAACAGTTAACTTTTAATTTATGAAAATATCAATAGTAATGTCAGTAATTTTTTTATTTACCATGGTTAAATAGTAAATCTGGTAAATGAGGGTAAAATAATAATATTATAATAATATTAAAAAACCCTAACACATATACAAATACTATTTTTTGATATATTTCCAACCACTGGATTACTTGGGTTTATTTTTGGACCCATGGATCCACTTGGGTGTCAAAATGACATTTTGTAAGAATTAATTTAATGTATAGAAAAATATGACATGAACATGTATCTTTTAAAAAAAAATTGTATGGGGTTATATAATTTATCTATTTAACTATAAATATTTATTGTAAACATAAAAATATTTCATATTTCATGATATTTTATTTATAATTTTTATACATTAAATAATTAAATTTATTTTGGACATAATAATGATGTTGTATTTTACTTTATTATTGAATGAATGAAATAAATGATATTTTAAATATTAAAATAAATATAATTTGAATTTTTTTAGGAAATACAAGAATTTAATGGATTAAATTAACATATTAAGTACGATTTAATTTATTTTGTTATATTGAATCAAGTTGTTTTGACTTTAATTAAAAATTACTAAATAGGGTCAACATTGATATAAATGAGTTTTTAAAAATAATACAATTTTATTAAATGATATAAAAATACCAAAAATTTAAATGTGAAAAAATTACATATATAATGTTAAAAATGTAATTATCTATCCACTTGAGGTTCCCTAGGCATTTTATAGTAAATAAATTAATCCTATAGTATAAAAATACAAGAATACATGGTAAGAGGTAAACTGTTTAACTAATGGTTAACCCCAAACAATAAGGATAATTTTATGAACCAAACATGTCTAAAATCTATTGAATGAGATTATTTCAACCAATAATCATCTTAGACTATAAATAAACCAATTTTAATCTATTAAACATCAAAAATAGTTTTATAATAAATTAATATTTCAAGCTTTTCTTAATGTTCCCCACACATCTCTTATAAAAGGGAACCTCCCTTTATCTTTAATTCACACCTCCAAAACCTTTTTCACATCCAAAACCTACCCAAATATCCTCAAAAATTCCTTAAGTTCGTCATAGAGGCAACAATTTGGGCATAAATCCATCTTAAAGAGTCCTTTTATGCAAATCAAAAGGAGACAACCGAAGAAGAGGTAATCATTTTATCCCTTCATTCAAAGTTGATTTCTTATTCTACTTCCACTTACTGATTTCTTACCATAACTAAATAATAAATCCATAATATAATATACTATGATATGTTTTTATGATTATGGTACAACCATATTATTATTTTACCCAACAAATGAAAAACAATATAACCAAGTGTGAGTACATACAGATTACCTTCTCCACACCATGGTGTAAAACGTTTTTTATATATAAATAACATAAATTGGTATAACGATGAATAAAATTGACATAAATAATCAATATAAAATGATGTTATTTCTATAAAATTTATATTACATCGAAATCCATACGATTTAACTATTAAGGAAATGATATCGTTGCTCGTGCGTACGTAATACTTACCCTCTCCACGACGCGATGATACTAATCTTCCATGTTCACCATCCAATAATGATTATAAGAATAAATATTATTATTAATTAAGAAATATATGAAATAATAATTCAATTTGGATTATATATATATACGTATATGTAATTCACTTTCTTCTATATGATATGAAAATGGAAACAACATTCGTGCGTACGTATGACCTATCGTCTCTGTAAATGGTGTGTTTTATCTATCTAATATAAAAATTTACATTATGAATATATATGATATATAAATCATGTTATAAAATATAGAAGTATGAAAATCATTATCTATGTAATATGATCAAGAATAATAAGTCAAAACAAGTATGATAAATGAGCAATATTACCCGAAACGTTGTATTAACGTGGAATTATTAAGAAACGGGTAATATAAAGTCATATAAGAATCATATATGATATCATTTATTTTATAATGATTCTAATATAAGTTAATAATATGTTAAAAACATTATACAGAGGCTTCAACCATGTAAACAGAGTATGGTATCTAAGGTAAGTGTTAATTCTTGAATCTCATTGTTATATGAGATTTTTTATATATAAGTATTTACTTGGAAATATTTATCTTCCATGTATATGTTTCATATTTTTTTAAAAGACTATTTTAATGTTTTAAGGAAGGTACTCTTTAACTATATAATCATTTTAAATGTTTTAAATATTTATTTTTCTAAATCTATTTAATTAATGTTAATGTTTTCAATGTGATTTTAGAGATTTAATTATATCGACATGATATTTTTCAAATGTTATCTCCTTTAAAAAGTTTAAAATTGGTATTGGTAAATTTGATTCAGAAATCTCTTTCAAATTTCTTCCTTTATAAATTTTGTTTCTTTTAAATAATTTCATGAAAAAGGGATATTTCTATAAAAGTGGTTTTACATATTATTTTCACCTATGTCAACATCCTTTACTGGATATTATTCTTGATTGAGGTTTATTTTTTAAAATAAAATCTTCTATATAGTATTTAATTAGTTATGATATATTTGACTTTGGATTTGATATTTTTATACAAATAATGGTTTATGGTTAAAGTACTGAAATTTCATATGCTAGTTTTAATACGAATGATTATGTAATGTTTCACCATTTTCATATGAGGAATGAATTGGACATAGTAACTGATAGGTGGATAAATATATAGCTCCTAGATGAATTGGTAGGTCTCATTAGACAAACTAGTGTCTTGGTAGAAGGCCTTGATAGAATATTTGAGAATGGTCTTAGCATAAGGCCTTGACTTAGTAGTTATTCTCTCATGCATTATGCAATCTCTCATTATGAGATTAGTTATTAAGTGTAATTATTCCACTATTAGAATATTTATGTGCATGTATATACGGTAATTTTTTATTATTTTATACATATTATGTTCATGTTTCTATTTTAAAAGGATGTTGTTTTTAGTATACATTTTGCCTTAATTTTTATAGCTCTTGAAGAATTATTTACCCTTACCGAGCGTCTGATATCTCCCCTTCCTTATGTTTTATTTTCCTAGGATTCCAAGAAATTTATTATGATTGATATCCAAGGTTAAGTTAGGGGAATAATATTTTTCTAAATGTATTATTTATATTTTTTTTATGCTATAAAGTGCAATGTAACGTTCAAGTATGTATTCGATTTTAAAGGGATGCTCAACAGATCGGTCATTTGGGACATGATTCCCTATAATCATGAAAATGTTTAAAATAATTCACCATCTCCAGCTAACTGGGGTTGAGAAATTACAGTTGGCATCAGAGAAAGTGTAGAAACAAACATAGAAATAGGTTTGAAAAACATATATTAGGGATCATTACCCTATGATTGACTAGGAGGATAAGTATAGAAGAAACCCTTGAATTTTTACAATGATCATGTATAACCTAGGACTAATCCTAATATTTTTTTTGATTAAAGCACCTTCCATTGATTAGGTGATTTTCTTCAATGAGATATTTTTCTCACCCTATGATTTCTATTCTTAGTTAATGGAGGAAACCAGGAGGAATTCGATTAACATTGAGTTTGATGAAAAAATGGTGATTTTGAGGAACAAAATCAAATAA
This sequence comes from Viscum album, assembly GCA_963277665.1. Taxonomy (NCBI): domain Eukaryota; kingdom Viridiplantae; phylum Streptophyta; class Magnoliopsida; order Santalales; family Viscaceae; genus Viscum; species Viscum album. The sequence goes on from OY728146.1 coordinate 535,055,830, forward strand.
TGACTAGGGAGAAAGGTATTGTAATTATGCTGAATCAATTATCACAATATATGATTAAAAATGTGATCTATTATTAATTACCAAACACATTTCTTAAGAGGAAGATGAATGTTTATAAATTTTCCAAATTTAAGAATCAAAGAAGAAAGAAGATTCAAATTCGTACATTTTTAGAGGAAGGGAAGAATGACCATGAGGAATTCTTGGAATATAGGGGAAATGTTATCAATGTGAAAAAAGGGTCACAGAGTGACCAATTTTTATGGAGTTTAATGTCTCATATGTGGAAATCATGGGTATTGCCCAAATCAATTCCCAGACATAAGAATCTACCTCAAAACCAAGGAAGGACCATATCCATTCCAACCATTAAATGATAAGGATTGAAGTATTTATGTATTTGGATCCAAGAATTATGAATAAGTGAATTATATAAAGAGTATTCAGTTTATGTTTTTCACTAAGGGTTTTCAAGAACATGTTGAATTTTTATATTTGATTAGAAAATTTATATAAGGGTATGATTATATTTGGAGAACATATGATTATGGTAAACATAACCCTTGATATATTCCTTTCGTTACATAAATGATGTTTGGATAATGATATGTTGGATTGGAATAAGTAATTTGGATGATTCTTTTTTCTTGAGATCTAATTATGGAATTTTCAACACAAGGGTTGTGCAATCATGGATGAAGTATACATGTTTTTTGGGACTTAAGGAATAATCCAATACGTTTTGGAAAAAAGAAACATGAATGTTTTTAATAAGGATATCTGATAATTATGGTTGTTAACGTGACCCAAGAGAATACATGATGAAGTTGTTCACATGTATGGAGTGTGTAAAAGTAGAACTACCATATGTGATAAGGGAGAAAAATGATTATCTGATTTGGGTCACCTATTTCTAAAGTTGTATATTATCAGTTTTTGGAAGGATTGTATGGTTATCCACTTATGGATAGTATAAGTTATACTCCAGTTGATGTTTGTTATATTAATGTATTATATGTATATATGTGGATATAAGAATATGTGGTAATCTGTGCTAACACTTTTTTTGAGACATATTGAATGAACAATTATTCTATTTATGTCCCACATGATATTCCAATAAATTAGAAATAAAAAATTCAACTTCATTTCCTTGAATAAAGATGGATCGGAAATTGTTCAAGGCATGGAAAATGGTGAGACTGTACCAAAATCAAGTAAGTATTTATTCTCATGTTCTTCAACATTAGGTAAATAATCTTTAGAAACAAAAATATTTTCCTAGTACTTTCATTTGCGATTAATCAAATAGTCCCTTGGATCATTGCAGATTTATGGCTTATATATTTTTAACTTCCTACTAATAATGTTTTGTATGACTCTACATCATAACCTGATGTTTATTTTTCTCCTCCATATCAATGTTTTCTTGCCTAGAACCCTAATATGTGTTATTTCTGATAACATTCAAACTTTCCTTTCTTTATTTTAAAAGAGAGGCCTCATTAATTAATTTATCGATGTGGGATTTAAACTAATATATTTAGAAATGTCAAAACCCTAGTTTTCAATCACGATTTTAAATTATGAGGAAAAAATTATTTTTAAGTGGGGGATTATGTAACACCCCAATCGTCCATGGTATACTTCCTTTTTAAATATTTTAATAGCATGTGATGTACTCAACACTAAGTTCATGCACACCAAAAACTATCAAACTAGCCATTTAAAATGCGATTATGAATATTATAAACCACATTTTTAATTTCATATATATCCGAAATAGTTTTAACATTTATATTGTGTGTTTTGTAGATATAATATAAGGACAAATTCAATTTTCCAGATAAAATAATTATTATTCAAAAAATGTAGTTTTCACGCCATTCAATGGAGAAATATTCTTAAATCCAATATTTGAGACTTTTATTTATTAAAATTTTTAAATAAATTATTCTTTATAATTAGGAAATTAAAATTTATTTTTTATTAGTTTTTTGTACTTTTTTAAAAACTGTCATTTTTCGATGAGTACAGAAAATAAAAAATTTTAATTGAAAACAACTTTTTAATTGAAATAATTTTAATTGTTAAATTATACATTTTAGAGGTTTTAATGTATAATAAGATTATATTTTTATAATTTAATATAATTTATGTTATTATATGTAATTTCACATTTAAATTGAACAAAAACAGAAGTCAATATTTTGATAGATGTTACTTCTTAAAAACCTGCCTTTTGGTTTTTGACAACGAGAATTACTTTTAAATTAATTTCTTCCAACTCTGTGTTTTGAATTAGTAAAATGGATTCCCTAATATAATAATAAGGTCCAAAATTTTTAAATAGGCACATTTTATATTTTGATAATATGAAAAGATACTTAAGTAAGTATTTTATTTTCCATGGATAAAGAGAAAATTCTGGAAAATAAGGGTAAAAAATAACACTATAATAATATTAAACTACCCTAAAACATGTCATAATCCCATTTGATGAGATATGTTCGACCAGGGGATTTCGTGGGTTGATTTATGGACCCCCTCGAGCCACTTGGGTGTGAAGATGAAATTTTATAAGAAGTAATTTAATGTATAGAAAAATATGAAATAAACATGCATCTTTTAGTAAAAAAATTTATATATGGGGTTATATAATTTCTATCGTTGACTATAAATATTCATTATAAAGATAAATATATTTCCTAATTCATGATAATTTATTTATGACACAATAAAGATTCAATATTATTTCTTATTAATGAAAGAATCAAATAAATGATATTAAAAATATTAACAGAAATATAAATTGAATGTTTTGTGGCCATACAAAATTTTTTGGATGAAATTTACATTTGAAAAATGATTTAATCTCTTTTTTAACTACCCTATTTTTTTTACTTTAAAAAAATCAATTATTAAATAGTTTTAAAATGGACATTAATAAGTTTTTAAAATAGATACTATAATATTAAATGATATAAAAATGAAAAAAAATTAATATTCTACCAACTAACTTAGATAATGTTAAAAATGTCATTAATGACCCACTTGAGTTTCCTTTTGCATTTTATAGTAACTAAATTAATACTATAGTATAAAAATACAAGAATACATTGTAAGAGTAAAACTATTTTACAAAGGGTTAATCCCAAACGATATGGATAATTTTATGAACTAAACATGTTTAAAACCAATTTATTGATAGGGTTTATACCCATAATCATATTATCCTAGAAATAAATCAATTTTTAGGTATTATAAACTGAAAATAATGTTATAATAAATTAATTTTTTATGCTTTTCCTAATGTTCCCCTCACATCTCTTATAAAATGGAACCTCCCTTTTTCATTAATTCACACATCCAAATCCCTTTGCCTTGGACAAGCCATGCCCAAATGTCCTACCAACTTCCCTAAAGTCATATTAGAGGCAAAAATATGGGCATAAATACATCTTAAGATATTTTATTTTTGAAAATAAATTGGAAACACCCGAAGAAGAGGTAATTGTTTTATCCCTTATTTCAAAGTTCATTTCTTCTTCTACTACCTTTTACTAGGTTTTTACAATAATAAAATAAAAACTCTAGAATATAATATATTATGAGATTTTGTTATGATTATGGGAAAACCATATTCCTATTTTACCCGTCCTATGAAAAACAATATCACCATGCATGCGTGCATATGACTTACCGTCTCCATAATGGGGTGTAAATATATTTTCATTTATAATTTATTTTGATGGGTATTAAAATGACTAAAAATGAAATAAATAATAAATATAACGTGATATTATTTATTTAAAATTAACAATCTATCAAAATCTATGCCATTGAACCATTAAGTAAATGATATCATCTCCTGTGCGTACGTACGACTTATCGTCTCAATGACGCGATGACAATCATCTTCTATGTTCATCATCCAAGAATGATTATAAGAATTAATATTATTAGTAATTATGAAATATATTCCATAATAATTATTCTAGGATGATATATATATGCATATACATATATGTGATTCACTTACTTCCAAATGATACGAAAATGGAAACATTGTTTATGCTTACGTACGACCTACTATCTCCATGAACGATGTGTTCCATTTTAAACATCTATCTATTATATATATTTATATTATGAATATATATGATATAGAAATCATATAATAAATTCCATAAGTAAGTAAATCATGATATAAGTAATATGATCAAGAATACCAAGTCAAAACACGTACAATAAACAAGTGATATTACTTGAAATGTAGTATTAACAAGGAATTATTAATAAATGGGTAATATAACATCAAAAAAGAATTATATATGATATTATATATATAATTATTATTCTAATATAATTTTATAATATGTTTTGAAACTTTATAAAAGGGTTTCAGACACGTACAGAGAGTATCATATCTATGGTAAGGGTTAATTAATCAATCTCATTATTATCCGGGATTGTTTATGTGTAATTTTTTACTGTGACATATTTATCATATATATCCATGATTCTTAAAAATGAAATCATATGGAATATTTTATGTTTTTGTGTAAGGTACTCTTTAACCTGATCATTATTTTAAATTTATCAATGATTTATTTTTCTAAATTTGTTTAATTATTCTCAATGTTTTCAAAATGTTTTTAAGGGTTTATTTTTATGGAAATAGGTGTTTTAAAATGTTAATTACTTTAAAAAGATTCAAATTGGTTTGGGAAAAGTTGATTAAAAAATCTCTTTTGAAATAATTCCTTTATTAATTCTGTTATATTTAAATGTTTTCATGAAAAAGGGATATTTATCTCAAAGGGGTTTTACTGTTCATTTTCAACTATGTAAACATAATTTTTTGGATATTATTCTTTATTAAGTGGAATTATTAAAATAAAATCATCTATATTATATTTAATGTGTTATTATATGTTTGAATATGGATGTTCTATTTTTATAACATTCATGTTTTATGGTTAAAGTATTTACATTTCATATGTTAGTTTTAATACGAATGATAATGTTATATTTCACCCTTTTCATATGAGAAATGCATTGGACTTAGTAAGTTACAGGAAGGGCCCTATATAGCCCCTTAATGCATTGGTAGATCTCAAAAGACAAAATAGTGTATCGAAATAATGACTCGAGAGAATATTTGTTAATGGTCTTAAAGTAAGGCCTTGATGTAGTAGTTATTATGTCCTACATTATGTATTCCATCATTATGAGAATAGTTATTACATTTGATTATTTGACTAGTATAATATCTATGTGCATGTTTATATGGAAATGATTGATTTATTTTTACTATGTTATGTTAATGTTTATGTTTTAAAAATATTTTTTTTTATTATACATCTTTCATTAATGTTTATGCCTCCCATTGAATTATTTACCCATACTGTGTATCTGAGCTCACCCCTTTTTTATGTTATATTTTCCTAGGATTCCTAGATGTGTATTATGATTGACATATAGGGTTAATATAGGGGAATCAAGGCATTCTTGAATGATTATTTATGTTTTTTATGTTATAAAGTGTAATTTAATATTCATGTATGAAATCTATTTTATAAGACTGATAAATTGATATGTCCATCGGGACTTGATTCCTTGTAATAATTCTATTTTATTAAAATAATGCATCGACTCTGGGTAACTAGGGTCAAGGTGTTACAATTGGAATTAAAGGATATTTAAAACAACCATGGAAATAGATTTGTAAAACTTAGTTTAGGGATCATAACCTTTCAATTAACATTGAGGATAAGTATAGAAGAAACCCATATAATTTTTGAAATTATCATGTATAACCTATGATTAAAACTAAAATTTTGTAGATTTAAAGTACCTTCCCAAGATTATGTGGTTTTATTCAATGAGATTGGTTTCTCATCCTGTACTTTGTAGTCTTAGTTAATGGCAGAATCTATAATGATTTGGATTAACTTCGTGTTTGATGGAAAACAATTTGATTACGAGAAACAAAATTGGATAATGACTAGAGAGAAAGATATTATGATTATTTCGAATTAGTTATCATGATATATGATTAAAAATGTGATCCTTGATGAATTTTCTAACACATTTCATAAGAGGAAGATGAATTTTTATAAATGTTCAAATGTTAAGAAGCATAGAAGAATAAAGATTCATATACCTACATGTCAAAAGGAAGGGAAGAATAACCTTGAGGAATACCTAAAATGGAGGGGAATATGTTATCCTTATGGAAAAAAGGGTCATAGAGTGACCAATTGTTATAGAGTTCAATGTATCATCTATGAAAATCATGGGCATTTCCAAACTCAATAACAAGACATAAGAATCAACCTCTAAACCAAGGAAGGACCTATTCCTTTCCAACCATTAAATTGAAAGGATTGAAGATTTTATGTATTTGGATCCAAAAATTATGAATAATTGAATTATATAAGGACAATTATGTTTATGTGTTTCAATAAGGATTTTCATGAACATGTTGAATTGTTATATTGGAAAAGAAAATTGATTTAAGGCAAGATTATATTTGGAGAATATTTTATCAAGGTAAAGATTACCCTTGATAAGTTCCTTATGTTAAGATAGTGATGTTTGGATAAAGATTTTTTAGATAGGAATATGTAATTTGTATGATGCTAGTTTCTTGAGAACTAATTATTTATTTTCCAACCCGAGGATTGTGAAATCAGGGATGAAGTATACATGTTTTTGGAACTTAAGGAATAATCCACTATGATTTTGAACAAGGAAACATGCATGTTTTAAATAATGATATCTGATAATTCCAGTTGATACTATGACACAAGAGAATACGTGATGAACGTTTTCACATGTATGGAGTGTGACAACCCATAATTTCACTATGATATATGTGAGAAAAATGTTAATCCGATTAGGTTCACCTCTTTCTAAAGTTTTAGATTTTCATTTTTGGAAGGATTGTAAGGTTATCCATTTATGGATAGTATAAGTTATAATGCAGTTGAAGTTTTTTAGATTAATGTATTATCTATCTATATGTGGACTTATGCATATGTGATAACCTATCCTAAACCTTTTGTTTTGATAGATGTATTGACCTATCATTTAATTTATGGATCAAACAATCTTCCAACAGATCAAAAATGACCAATTCAACTTCATTTCCTTGAATAAGATATGAATTGAAAATTGATCAAGGGATATCCAATGGTGAGATTATATGAAAATTAAGTAACCATTTCATATCATGTTCTCCAAATTTAGGAAATGGATGTTGAAAAACAAAAATGTTTTCCTAGTACTTTCATTTGTGATGAATCAAATGGTCCCTTGGATCATCACCGATTTAGGGATTTAAGGTTGTTAACTTCCTACCAATAATATTTTCCATAACTCTTAATCAGAACATTATGGTTAGTTTTATCTCCCAAATGCATGTTTTCTTACATGTAATCCTAGTATGTCTAATTTTTTGTAACCTTCAAACTTCCATTTTTTTATTTTAAAATAGAGGCCTCATTAATCTATTTTTATGATTTGGGATTTCAACTAAGATATTTTGAAATTTTAAACCACTTGTTTAAAATCATGAGTGTAAATTTAGGGGATGAAATTTATTTAATAAGTGGATAATATAACTACCCAAGATTAAATAATAAACTTCCTTTTAAAATAATTCAACAGTGTGCGTTGTACACAATATTGAGTTCAAGAACACCACGAACTATAAAACTAGCCATTTAAAAAGGGATTATGAATACTATTAACCACATTTTGAATTTTATATATATCCCATATAATATTAACACTAATATTTTGTGTTTTTTGAACATAATATAATGAAAATTTCATGTTTTTCATATAAAAGATTTTTTTTAAAAAATGTTGTTTTAGGCCTTTTAATGGAGAAATATTTTAAATACAATATTTGAAACTTTTATATATTAAATTTTAGGAAATTAAATTATTCTTTATAATAAGGACCTAAAAATTTATTTTTTATAAATGTTTGGTACTTCTCTTATAAATTTCATATTTTGATAAATAGTTAAAATACTAAATTTTAATTAAAAATATCTTTTAAATTAAAATAATATATTGTTAAATTTTATATTTGACTGGATTTAAAGAATAATTATATTATATTTTCATAATTTAATATAATTGATATCATTGGATGTAATTTCACATTTAATTCGAACATAATCACATTCAATATTTTTATAGATGTTATTTCTTAAAAACCCGCTTTTTGGTTTTGACAAGGGGAATTAATTTTAAATTAATTTATGCCAACAATATGTTTTGAATCAATAAAAATGGATCCATATTTGGAATCATAAGTTCCAAATTTTATAAATAGGTACTTTATATTTTTTGACAATAGCAATAGTAACATCAAAAATTATTTTATTTACCATGGTTAAATGGTAAATCTGGAAAATACTGGTAAACAAATAATATTATAATAATATAAAACAAAAATAACTCATGTATTAATCCTATTTGATGAGATATGTCTGACCAAGGGCTTATTTGAGTCTATTTTTAGACCCCATATATCCACATGAGTGTGAAATTGATATCTTATAAAAACTAATTTAATGTATTGAATAATATGACATAAATATTTATCTTTTAATAAAAAAATTTTTATATGGGGTTATATAATTTATCTATTAGACTATAAATATTCATTAAAAATATAAAAAAATTTCTTTCATCATTATATTTTATTTATAATTTATAGATATTAAATAATTAAATTTATTGAAGACACAATAATGAAGCAGTATTTTTCTTTATTAATGAAAGAATCAAATAAATGATATTAAAAAAATAAAAATAAATATAATTTAAAAATTTTGAAGAAATAAAATAATTATATGAATTACATTAACATATTTTGAATTATTTAATTCCTTTATTTGGAAGGTATCATTTTTTTATGATTTTATAAAAATCAATTACTAAATAGTGTCAAATTTGAAAAAAATGAGTTTTTAGAACAAATAATATTTTATTAAATTATATAAAAATACTAAAAATCTAAGATTTGGTTAACTAACTTAGATAATGTTAAAATTTTATTAATGATCTACTTGAAGTTCTCTTGGAAGTTTATAGTAGCTAAATTAATCCTATCATATAAAAATACAAGAAGGCATAGTAAGAGTTAAACTGTTGAACTAAGGGTTAATCCCAAGAGATAAGGATAATATATGACCTAAGCATGTATAAAACCTATTGGATTACATTATGTAAACCCATAATCATATTATAATCGAAATAAATCAATTTTTATATATTATAAAATGAAAATAATTTTATAATAAATTAATATTTCATGATTTTCCAAAAGTTCCCTTAACCTCTCATATAAATGGTCACCTCTCTTTCTCTTTAATTCACACCTCCAAAGCCCTTTGGCTCATCCAAGACCTGAAGAAATATCCTCCCAACTTCACTCAATTCATATTATAGAAATAAATTTTGGTATATTTCTATCTTATAGAGTCTTTTTGTGAAAATCAAAAGGAGACACCCAAAGAAGAGGTAATCGTTTTATCCCTTTTTTAAAGTTCATTTCTTCTTGTCCTTCCTCTTACTAATTATTACCATACGAAAATAATGAATCCAACATATAGTTTATGTTGTGATGTTTTTATTATTATGGGACAACCATATTCACCTTGTACCCATTTTATGAAAAATAGTATCACCATGTGTGCGTACGTACAACTTACCATCTTCATGCCTTGGTGTAAACAATTTTTAATCTGTAGATTATTTTGATGGGTATAATGATGAATAAAAATGAATTAAATGATAAATATAAAATGATTTTAGTTCTTTAAAATTCATATTCTAGACAAATTCGTACCATTGATCCATGAACGAACTGATATCGTCGCTCGTGTGTACGTACAGATTAAAGTCTCCATGACGCGATGAGACTCATCTTCCATGATCAAAATACAAGAATGATTATAAGAATAAATATTACTAATAATTATGAAATAAAGTAAATAATAATGATTATTTATGACAGATATACATATATCTCAATCACTTACTTCCACATGATACGAAAACATAAAAACATCTTTTATGCATACATACGACCTACCGTCTCCATGAATGGTGTGTTCCATTATATATATATATATTATATTTATATTATTAATATCTATGATTTATAAATCATTTTATAAATTCTGGAAGTAATTAAATCACAATATAAGTAATATGATCAGGAAATAAATGTCAAAACATGTACAATAAACAAGTTATATTACAGAAAATTTTGTATTAACATGGAATTGTTAACAAATGGGTAATAAGAAGTCATAAAATTATCATATATGATACCATAAATATTATTATGATTATAATATAAGATAATAATATTTTTAGAAACATTATATAGTAGTTTTGGACACGTACAGAGAGTATCATGTCTATGTTAAGGGTTAATTCCTCATTCTCATTATCATGCAATATTGTTTATATGTACGTATTTATTGATAAATATTTATAATCAATGTCCATGTTTAATAAAAATATTCTCAAAATAAATCTTTTAAGATTTTATGGAAGGTAATCTTTAACTAGATAATCATTTTAAATTTTTTAAAGATGTATGTTTCTAAATCTATTTAATTAATGTCCATGTTTTCAAGATGATTTTGAAGATTTATTTATATGGACATGATTGTTTTAAATTTTTAATTACATTAAAATGTATAAAAGTTGTATGGGAAAAATTGATTCAATTTTTTTAAATTACTTTATTAATAAATTTTGTAACTTTTTAATGATTTTATGAAAAAGGGATATTTATCTCATATGGGTTTTACAGATCATTTTCAACTATGTAAACATCTTTTATAGATATTATTCTTGATTCAGGTTGATTTATTAAAATAAAATAATCTATATTATATTGAATGATTTTTGCTATGTTTGAATGTGGATGTTCTATTTTTATAACATTCATGGTTTATGGTTAAAGTATTTACATTTTGTATGCATGTCTTATTATGAATGATTATGTTATGTTTCACTCTCTTCATATGAGGAATGAATTGGACATAGTAAGTGATGGTAGGGGCCCACTATATCCAATCAATGCATCGATAGGCTTCATGAGGCAAACTAGTGTTTTGGAATAAGGCCTCTACCGAATATTTGTGAGTTGTCTTGGAACAAGTCCTTGATGTAGTAGTTATTTTGTCCTATATTATGTAATCCCTCATTATGAGAATAGTTTTTACTTGTGATTCTTTGACTAGTAGAATATACATGTGCATGTTTATTTGGTAATGTTTGATTTATTTTTACTATATTATGTTCATGTTAATGTTATAAAATCATGTGAATTTTATTATTCATCATTCCTTAATGTTTAAATCTCCCATTGAAATATTTTCCGTTACTAAGCATCTGAGCTCACCCCTTTCTTATGTTTTATTTTCCCATGATTCCAAGAAGTGTGTTGTGATTTATATTCATGGTTAAGCTAGTGGAATGATAGAATTATCAAGGGATTATTTATGTTGGGTTTTATGTTAGAAAGGTTAATGTAACGTTCATGTATGTAATATATTTTCCTATACTGCTAAACTAATCGGTCTTTGAGGACTTGACTATTTGTAATCAAGTTAATATTTTAAAATAATTCACTAGATCAGGGTAACTATTGTCAGGGCCTTACAGTTGGTATTAGAGGATGTTTAAAAGAAACCCTGGAAATAGATTTATAAAACTTATATTAGGGACCATAAAACTATTATAGACATTAGGGATAAGTATATAAAAACCCCTTATACTTTTTGAAATGATCATTTATAACCTAGGATTAATCCTAAGAATTTGTATATTGAAAGTAACTTCCCTTGATTATGTGGTATTCTTTAATGACATATGTTTCTCACCTTGTGATTTCTAGTCTTAGTTAATGGAGGAAACAAAAATGAATTGGATTTACTTTGGTTTTAATGGAAAATCATGTGATTTTGAGAAACAAAATCAGATACAAACTATATAGAAAGATATTTTTATTATGAAAAATCATTTATCACAATATATGAATAACAATGTGGTCCTTTATGACTTTACTAACACATTGCATAAGATAAATATGAAAATTTATAAATGTTCCAATTTTAGGAAGCTTAGGGTAAAGAAGACTTAGATTCCTACATGTCAAGAGGAAGGGAGGAATAACCTTCAGGAATACCAGAAATAGAGGGGGCTATGTTTTCATTGCAGAAAAAGGGTCATAGAGTGACCAATTTTTATGGTCTTCAATTCCTCATATGTGTAAATCATGGGAATTTCCCAACTCAATGGTGTGAAATAAGAATATACCTATAAGAAAAAGGAAGGACCAATTCCATCCCAACCATTAAATTGGGAGGATTGAAGTATTTTTGTACTTGGATCCAAGAATTATGATTAAATGAATTATATTAAGAGCATTCAATTTATGTGTTTCAATAAGTATTTTCAAGAAAATGTTGAATTGTTATATTTGAAAATAAAATTGATTTAAGGGTAATATTATATTTGTAGAACATATGATTAAGGTAAATATGACCCTTTATATGTTCCTTTCATTAAGATAATGATGTTTGGATAAAGATATATTGGATTGGAATAATGAATTTGAAAGATTATAGTTTCTTGAACACTAATTATGGACGTTTCTACATGAGGGTTGTGAAATAATGGATGAATCATACCACTTTTTTGGGACTTAAGGAATAATCTACAATGTTTTGGAAAATGGAAACATGCATGTTTTCAACAAGTATATCTGATAATTCAGCTTGTTACCGTGAGTCACTTGAATTCAGGACGAAGGTGTCCACATGTTTGGAGTGTGACAACCCAGAACTAACCTATGAGATATGGGAGAAAAATGATCATACGATTTGGTTCACCACTTTCTAAAGTTGTATATTTTCAGTTTTTTCAAGGATAATAAGGTTATTCATCTATTGATAGTATAAGTTATACTTTAGATAATGTTTTTTAGATTAATGTATTATCTATCTCTATGTGGACTTATACTTATGTGATATCCTTTTCTAACACATTTGGTGATACATATGGAATGACTTATCATTCTATTTATGGACCACATGATCTTCCAACAGATTAGAAATGAAAAATTTAACTTTGTTTCTTTTAATTAGTGATGGATTGTAAATTGATGATGCCACGAACAATGGAAAGATTTTACTAAAATCTGGTAAGTATTTCTTCTAATATTCTTCATCTCAAGGTAAAGTATTTTGAAAACCAAAAATGTTTTCCTAGTAATTTAATTTGCGTTGAATCAAATGGTCCATTGGATCATCATAGATTTATGAATTTCAGATTTTTATCTTCCTGCTAATAATATTCTCTATCAATCTCCATAAAAACATGATGGCTAGTTTTATCTTCCATATCCATTTTTTCAAACATGGTACCCTAGTCTGTGTTTTTTTGGTAACCTTCAAACTTACCTTTCTTTATTTTAAAATAGAGGCATCATTAATCCATTTTTCGATGAGGGATTTCAACTAAGATATTTGAAAAAGTCAAACCCCTAGTTTTTAATCATGATTTTAAATTGAGAGGATGAAATTTATTGATGGAGGGGATAATTGTACACCCAAATATTCCATGGTACACTTCCTTTTCAAATAACTCAATAGCGTGCCATGTATGAAACACTGAGTTCAAGTGTAGAACAAACAATTAAACTATCCATTTAAAAAGATGTTATGTATATTATTAACCCCATTTTAAATTTTATATATATTTCAAATAATTTTAACATTAATATTTTGTGTTTATTAGACATAATATAAGGACAAATTAAATTTTTCTGATAAAATAAGTATTTTAAAAAAATACAGGTTTTATGCCTTTTATTGGTGGACTATTTTTAAATAATATTTTTGAAACTTTTCTATATTCAATTTTTGAAATTAAATTATTATTTAGGAGGACATAAAATTTTAGTCTGGATAATTTTTTGGTACTGTTTTGATAACATTCATATTTTTATGAATAGTGAAAATACTAAATTTTAATTGAGAACAATATTATAATATAAATAATTTAAATTTATAAATAATACATTTGAATGGTTTTAAATTATAATTTTATTTTATTTAAATAATTGAATATAATTTATGTTATTTCAATTAATTTCACATTTAAATTGATCATAAACACGTGTCGATATTTTGGTAGATGTTACTTTTTAAAAACCAGATTTTTAGTTTTGACAACGAGAAATAATTTTAAATTATGTTTTTCCAACTCTATATTTGGAATTTTTAAAAATAGATTCCATATTGGAATCAGATGTTCTAAATTGGGTAAATATTTACCATTAATGTTTTGACAATAAGAATAATAACTTCAATAATTATTTTATTTAGGATGGTTAATGGGTAAATCTTGTAAATAAGGATAAGAAAATAATATTATAATAATACTTAAGTAACCTAACACTTGTCCAAATCCTAATGAATAAGATATTTCTGACCATGGGCTTACAAGGGACAATTTTTGGACACCATGGAGCCACTTAGTTGTGAAAATGACATTTTATAATAATTAATTTAATTTACAGATAAATATGTCATAAACATGTATCTTTTAATAAAACAATTTTCATATGGGGTTATATAATTTATGTCTTCGACTATAAATATTAATTTGAAAAATAAAAATATTTACTACAGGATTATGGTTTATTTATAATTTTTAGACATTAAATAATTAAAATTATTTATGACACAATAACGATTTAGTATTTTTCCTTATTAATGAATGAATAAAAAAAATTATATTATAGATATTAAAATAAATATAATTTGAAGGATTTGAGGAAATCCACGAATTTTTTGGATGAAAATGACTCATGAGGTATGAGTTAATTCTTTTGGTTTGAAGGAATAAATTGTTAATGACTTTAACAAAAATCAATTACTAAATAGTGTTATAATTGACATAAATGAGTTTTTAAAACAAATAATATTTTAGTAAATGATATAAAAATCCTTGAAATCCAAGATTCATCCAACTGAAATATATAATGTCAAAAATGTCATTAATGATCCAAATGATATTCCCTTGGAATTCTATAGTAACAAAATTCTTCATATAGTATAAAAATACTATAATACATGGTAAATGTCAAACTATTTAACTAATGGTTAATCCCAATAGATAAGGATAATTTTATGTCATAAACATGTTTAAAACCTATTGACTAATTTTATTTCAACACATCCTCATATTATCATTGAAATAGTCATATTTTATCTATTATAATCCTAAAATAACTTTATAATAAATTAATATGTCAATATTTTCTTAAAGTGACACTCACCTATCTTATAAAATGGAACCTCCCTTTCTCTTCAATTCACATTTCCAATGAAATTTAGCTCAAAAACCCCTGCCCAAATCTCCTCACAACATTCCTTAATTCATATTAGAGAAAATAGTTTGTGTAGAAAGCCATCTCAAGGAGTCCTTTGTGGAAATCAAAAAGAGAGAATTGAAGAAAAGGTAATAGTTTTATCCCCTCTTTCAATGTTCATTTTTTATTCTACTTCCTTGAAATAAGTTATTCCCATAAAAAATAATAACTCCAACATCTAATATATGATGATATGTTTTTATAATCATGGTATAAACATATTATTCTTTTACCCATCCTATGAAAAATAATATATTTATGCATGCGTATGTACGACTTCGCATCTCAATGCCATGGTGTAAACTATTTTTCATCTATACTTTATTTTTATGGGTATAATGATTAATAAAAAGGAATTAAATAATATATATAACATTTAATTATTTCTTTAAAATTCATATTTCATCCAAATCTATACCATTGAACCATCAAGGAAATGATATCATCTGTCATGCGTACATACAAATTAGTGTCTACACGATGCGATGAGACTAATCTTCCATGTTTACAATCCATGAATGATTATGAGAATAAAAATAATTAAGAATAATGAAATATATGACAGAATAATGCTTCAGGGATTATATATATATATTTGAGTCACTTACTTCCATAAGATATGAAAACGGAAATAACATTCATGCCTACGTACGACCTACCGTCTCCATGAACTGTGTGTTCTATTTTATATATTTATCATCTATATAAATTTATATTATTAATATCTATCATATATAAATCATATTATATATTATATAAGTAATTAAATCATGATCTATGCAATATGGTCAAGAATAACATGTCAAAATAGGCATGATAAACAATTGATATTACCCGAAATATTGTATTAACTTGGAATTGTTAATAAATGGGTAATATAATGTCATAAAATAATCGTATATTAAATCATAAATATTTTTATGAATCTAATATAAGTTAATAATACATTTAAAAACATTATACAAGAGTTTCAAACACATACAAATAGTATCGTATCTTACGTAAGGGTTAACTTTTCATTTTCATTATTATTTGAGATTGTTTATGTGTAAGTATTTTCTAAGAAATATTTATCATCCATGTCCATGTTTTATAAAAATGTTTTTATAAGTAATATTTTAAGGTTTTATGAAAGGTACACTTTAACTATATCATCATTTTAAAAGTTTTAAAGAATTATTTTTTAAATCTATTTAATTAATGTCCATATTTTCAAAATGATTTTATGAATTTATTTATACGGACATGATTCTTTTAAAATGTTAATTCCTTTCAAAAGATTTAAAGTGGTATGGGAAACTTTGATTCAAAAAACAATTTTAAATGAAATCCTTTATAAATTTTGTAAAGTTTAAATTACTTCATGAAAAAGGGATACTTCTCTAAAAGGGGTTTTACTGATCATTTTCAACAATTTGAACATCATTTACTGGATATTGTTCTTGATTGAGGTTGATTTACTAAAATAAAATCTTTTATATTGTATATAATGAGTTATGATTTGGATGGAATCAATGCGGAGCACACTGAAGAACCCACCCTTGGGAAAACAATGGAGAAACCCTAACTCGGGTGTGTTTGATCAGATTGGGAGCAAGGATTCTAGATCCTCCGCCGATGTCTTCACATGTCGAGTCCCCATGGAAGAATTGAAATCCCTAGAGTGCGTTGAGCCAAAGAAATCTTGTCATCGTGGGTTATCAGCAATTACTTTATCAGATGAAGAGGAACAACTCCTTTCTTCGGATTTGTACTTTGTACTAGTTGGAATTTTTATCAAGCACATACCCTCCACAGTTTTTCTACGAAAAACCCTTGAGAACATAGAATTCTAAATCTTCAATGTTGGTTTGCTGAACTCCTTGCATGTTATTTTACACTTTTCCCCTGAAAATGAATAATATCAACATTGGTCAAGAGGTTCTTGGACCTTTGGTGTCTATTGTATGAAGGTCATAAAATAGACACCTAATTTCTATTTTGACTTCGAGCCACCTACTTTTCTCATTTGGTTGGGCTTCCAAGGACGTCCAATTCATCTATTTAAGAAGGATGCCCTCTTCTCAATTTCTTGTTTAATATTACACCTAATTAAACATGATTTTTCCACACATAACTTGTCTCGACCATCATTTGATCTTGTGTGTACAGAAGTTGACATTTCACAATCGCTACCTTCTAGATTTTGGTTGTAAATTGGTTCAAATAATTTTTTCTAGGAAGTTGTTTTTGAAACTTTTCTTGCATTTTGTAAGAAGTGTTCTAGAATTGGGCATCATTCTGGTGAGTTTGGGTAGAAAAAGTCACACCCCCTACCCCAATACAAATTAGTTTTGATAGAGAATGATAACTCTGAAATTAGCCAGCCATCAAGTATTATTGATAAAAAAGGCAACCAGAGCACTTTAGGCGCCTCCACCTCCCTGAATCCCCCAGTTGGGGATGTGAAAGAGGCTAAGGTCTCGGCACCCTGTACCAAACTCCATACTTCAAAGACCAATATTTGTGAATAGGGAGTGGGAAAGTGGTTCAATCTAATTCAGATGAATCCATACAAGTTGAACATGATAAATCTTGTCAACTAGAGGATGAGTTTTTTAAATCAAGGTCTAAAAAAGGAAAGAAACCAATGGTTGACTCAGATGGTTTTGTCACTCTAAATTATATACATACAAAAAAGTGTAAAGAAAACTCCAAAACCAAAAGAAAAATTATCACAAGATCCATTTCCTCCCATATCCAGGAAGAAAATATTATTCCTCCGCAGTCCATGCCAACTGAAATGCTTGCAATAGATTCAGAATCCTCTTCCAGTGAGGATGATGAGAATGATGCCAAATTTAGATCTGCTTATGTAATAAAGGAAAAATTGGACTTCTCAAAAGTGCTTGAATCATGGATAGAAGAGAATTACACAATCACCTCTACAAAGTACAAAAAATGGTGACATGAGCACTGACACATATCTTGAACTCCGAAAAATAATGGTTATATTTTTTGTTGAGGAATTCAAGAAGGACCCAAATTTTAACATCAAAGAGATTCCATGGAAAGGATCTCCTCTGTGATTTTAAAGTATAAGAATCCTCCTTTTTTGTCTATACTATTTATCATGTGATATGATTTCTTTTGACAGAGTAATCTTTCATGCATTGTGTTGGAAGTCCTGCTGTTCATTTTCTGAGGGGCTTCTTGGGGGTGATCACTTAACTTTTAACTAGCTAGACCATGTGTTCTCTCTTGGCATATTCTATTTCTAATTCAGTTAAACTCAGTTCTGAATTTCTTACTTGTTTATTTCTAATATTCTTGAGCATTCACTGATCAAGACCTGCGTTTTATCTGAAGTTCTGCTCGGTCTCCACTGGATTCTGCTTTGATATCCTGGAAAACAGTTTCAACACAGATCTGAATGATTTTAAAGGAAAAGAGAAAGTTTATTTTTTATTGATTCTGAACAGTTTTTATTGAGAGATCCTTTTCAGATTTGCAGGGTAGAGAAATATCTTTTTGAATTTATTTTTCCTACTATCATATTAAATCTCAGTTTTCATGCATCTTTGTTTGGTTTCAAAGACTTTTTCGGACATCTTCTAAACTTCAAGGAAGCTCACAGAGGAGATTCACAATGCTCTTGTTCCTGCCTTTTTCTCTGATATTTTGGATTTTTTTCTACCCTTTCACCTTTTCTTTTGACCTATTACTAATTTTAAATAAGATGGTTTGATCAGTTTCTCTCTATGAATCAAGGGAATCCTGCTTTGGGCTGTTCTTGGTATTTTGGAATGCACACATCCAGAATGGTGATCTTGGTGTCTTTACTATCTTTCTTGTAATAGAGGTGTCTTCACTTGAAGATATTTATAGGTCCATATTTATATATTGGTCTCTTGGGTCTTTTATTGTTTGTCTAGATATTTTTATAACTTTGTGAGTGTGTAAGCACTTTTCACCTCGAGAATACTTTGTACCCTTTTATATTGATATAGACATTATAAATTGTTATGGAAGGAAAGTAGAATTATGTTAATATGATAAAAATGAATAAAACAAACAGAGTATTAGTTCTGTATATAATATGAAAATTAGTAAACTATATAATAGTTATTTTTATAATTCTCTAAAAGGTATATATATATAATTACATGATTTAAATTTGATTTTCAATTTCATTATCCTATAGAATGTTCAATGATATTTATTTATTATAGCTTTTAACTATAACAATTTATCTTCTAGATCACCCAATAAAATATTTCTTAAATATTTTCGTGTATTTAACAACTCATTTACAAATCCACTTGTACTCATGTTAGCTAGTGTACAAAAATAAATTTCTTCTTAGCTGATTTTGGGAAATTTTCTGATTGAGTATCAATTACACATGGTACATATAAAAAAAATATTGAGACATATGGATATCGAAATAGTTAATTTTATATCTCACAGCCAATGATATAGTTGATAAGAATCATTTGGTGATAACATAAATGGTATGATTAGAGGATTATTAGAATTCTGTACTTTTATGATTATTTGAATTTACAAAGGACTATATTTGGATGTATTAAATCATTAATTTATAAATATTTTACAGTTTTCTGATGATTTAATGAATTATATTTTAAAATATAACAAAATTTTCATTTTCAAGAATGAATATTTTTTTTATAAAAAAATAAATAAATAATATATTTTAGTAATTTTTTTTTATCATACTAAACAAACTATTAATTTTTATAATCTTGAAGAAAACTTTGATATATTATGGAATAATAAGATTATATAGGTTTATTTATTTCTACACTATAAACTATCTATGAATGGATACATTTTTTCATCAACTTTTTTTTACTTAAAGTATGTCTTTAGTTTGTGATTCCCATTGAAAAGGAAAATAACATAACTAATCCTTCTGATATATTGATTAAATAAAAAATTTAATCATAATACAATTTATTCATTCATATTTATTTGGAATTATGAAAACTTCTAATTTAGGATGTAAAAAAATATTTATGTGATAATTTATGATTTTAGTAGGTTTACTTGGACATATTTTATGTCTCCTAAAAGTGGAACTTTTACTATATTTACTTATTTTTGTGAATTAGTCAAAAGTAAATGGGAATATTTAATAGTATCTATTTTAATTGATATATGTGTTGAAATTGATAGTATATAATTTGAATGATTTTACAAAGATAATGGGTATTTATATTACTTTTCTACAACTATAACAACACTATAATATAGTGCTATGAAAAGAAAAAATATGACTATATTTAAAATGGATAGAGTAAGGATTCATGAATATAATAAATTGAAATATTATTGCAATAAATTGGTTAATATTATAACTTATATACCAAAAATTTATTTTATTAAACCTATGTTAATGAAAAAATATTTTCAAATTATTAATGTAAAGAATCCTAAGGATTGTTTTTAGGGACTTTGGGTGTAATTTTTTTATATAAAATAATATTGAAAATTTTGATGTTAAAAGTGATGAAGGTATTTTTCTAGGATATTATAATAATATTAGATAATATATAATGTATAATAAATGATAATTTTTTTAAAATAAAATTATGGTTAAAATTCTTGGAATGTAGTTTTAATTAAAAATCTTTTGATTTAGATAAAAAAGAATAAAAATTTAGGGAGTTTAATTTTATTGAAAATTAACATTAAATTAACAATTCAAATATATGGGTTATTCCTTGTAGTTATGATCATAGTGTTATGAGGACTCATAATGATATCAAATTATAAAATATAATTAGAAATTTTTAATGTATAATTAATACTAGAAAATCAATTTTAAATTATTAAGATATGTGTATTATTTTTTCTAAATTTGTCCCTAATAATATTGTTGAAGCCTTAATATATTATCATTGTATATGAACATAATCAGGTATCATAAAATAATGTTTTGTTTTTCGTTTAAGCCCTTTAATATAAAATACATATAAGAAGTAAATGGATTTCTCAAAATAAAATTTATGGATAAGGTAATAAGGTAAAAAATGATCTTTGTTGGTTACACAGTTATTTTTCAAGAGGAAGGAATCTATTTTGATGAATATTTTCTCTATTTTATAGTATATAGGCTATTAATATTTTATTTTCTTATTCCTCATTTCTTGGTTCATAATTTTTCCAAATGAATTTTATTTTTCAATTTTTTAATGGTGTGGTTTTTGAAGATATTTTTAGTAATGGGCCTCTATTTTTGGAGTAAAAAAAGGTTTCAAATAATTATTTTTAAAATATAAAAGGATTAATATGGTATTATATAGTATCAAAGATCTTGATATGATAGAATTATTTTAATTTGATTAAATATATTTTTTTAATAATTGAAAAGTGGATCACTATTTTTTTATGAATATTTGAAATAATATTTTAATTATTAACATATTTATTGATGACATTGATTTTGGTTCCTCAAATGATTTTTAATGCTATATATATTTTATTTTTGTGGATTTGGATTTTGATATGAGTTTAATGGTAGAATTAAAATTTATTCTTTGATTTAAAATATTTTAATGACTTAAAGGAATATTTTTTAGTAAATTAAATTATGCTAAGGAGGGTGTTAAAAGGTTTAATAAGTAATAAGGTATAACATTTTGAACTCATATAATTGTAAATAAAAAATTAAATTTTTATGAATTTATAAAACCAATAGATATAAAAAAATTCAAGTAATTCTTTGATGTTTATTATATTGAACTTCTCATAGACATGATATAACGCTTCGTGTCTCGGTCAGTGGAAGGATTCAATCTAATCCTAAGAAAATTCATTTTTAAACAAATACTTAGATTTATAAAAAATGATTAACTAAGATTATTTTATTAAAGTCAAAATTATTATAATTTAGTTTCCTATTTTATTTGGATTTTTGAGGCTATATAATTTAAAGTAAAAGTACTTCAGGTATGAACCAATGAATTGGTAATTTTTTTCTATAGAGCTCGAGGAAAAAAATATTAGTTTCTTTATCCACAACTGTCGATGAGTATATTGATGCTTATAATTGTTCTTCTAAATGATTTTTTAATAAACGCAATCTGTCTTCTTTTTATTAAAATTATTATAAAAATACAATTTTCTATGATAATAATTATATTATGTCAATTTCAATGAATTCATTACATATTAAAAGATAAAATATATTGATTTATGATTTCATTTTATTAGATATCTGGTTAACAAAATAAATATTATTTTAAAATTTATATAGATAACAACATGCCAATATATTTTCTAAACCATTGGATGTAATTATGTTTGAGAAGATAAAATTTTAACATGGTATAATGGAGATTTAATTTAATATATAGATCTTTAAATGTTTTTACTATTTTATATTTATAATAGATATGATATACATATTTATTTAAATATTTTATTAGAAATAGATTTTATTTATTGAAGTTTATTACTTTGTTTTAAATTTAACTTTTTTGATGGTGTAAAAAATATATATAAATTTACTTAGTTTATTTTTTCTAAATATTAAATTTCTTGTTATTTCACAATTTTTTTCTATTTTTTAAGAGTATGTATATATTATATATATGGGATTAATTAATCTGTTTGGTATTATGATGAATTGTATTTATTATTTTTATAATATAATAGACTTCTCATTAATTATGAAAGATATAAAATGTTTTTATATCTATAACTGTTGTGAATAAATGTTTTTAGAATATGTCTTAGTTATCTAAATTGGTTAACTATTTCAATAGTTATGTTTTTCTTTAATTTATGAATAATGGAGAATATTTCTTAAATTATTAATTTTTCAACAATTACATAAATATTTAACTGAGGGACTATTTTTATAAGATTTATTATAGTTTATTAATTTTTAAAAAGGAGAGATTGGTAGTTCATTGTTTAATTGATGGGGGAGATTGTTAGTACTAATTTTTGTTTATTTATCATTGTTTTCAATATTACATTCCCCACATTTTATTAAATTAAATCATTATAATTATGATAATTATAACTTCTCTTATTTATTTAACAAGTTTATAAAATAATATTTTGTATGACTAATTCCTTTATATATTATTTTAATAAAAAAATATAGTTAATTTTATTATTTTGAATTTTTTTAATGTATATAATAATCCATGGATATATTTAAGTCTTATGTAATTAAAATTTTTTGTAAGGAAATCAAAATACCTATGTGAAATTTAAAGAAAATCATTAATATTAATGTCATATAGATTTTTGGTTTAACATCCTATAAAATGATTTTTTATTTTAATATGAAATGTTTTATAAAAATTTATGTTTTATATTTTTTTATGGGATATAAAAATTATATGTTTCAATGTCTTATGAATCAATGGAATAATATTCCTAAATAAACTAAAATCATATTTACACAAACTAAAATGATGATTACGAAATGTAAAGTCATTTTTTATGAAAACGTGATTAATGCTTTCATAGTAAGGTGGAATAATCGTTTCAAATTAATAGTTCCTGAATATGATGAACTCAAACTTCTTGTTACGACAATTACAAATATGTTAAATATTAAATTTATGGTTAAATGAAATATATTTTTTCAAAATAACCTTATGCGATTGATATATTTATGTAGCGATTATTCATATGTGGATTATGCATACGTGCAGCCACTCAAACATGGTTTCTGTCTTGTGATATTTTTCATAAATATGATTTATTATTTAATATATGAATGTGAATGTTATTTTTTTCATATAGTAATGATACATGTTTTTTAAAACATTTTTATGATCAATGGGAGGATACAAAATATGGATGCCCTTGTGGAGTTTATTATGGATCTATTTGAATCTGAACATTGGGATTTTTTTTTGTAAATTCTAGCTGTAAGAACATAATAATATAATACTCACAAGAGATATGACATATAAAAGTGCTAATGTATTTCTACTAAAATTTTTGTTCTAATTTTGGTTCGATCTATGTCACAAAACTATAAATTTCAACTACATTTTTGATGTGATGAAACCACAACAACATTTGGTTCTTAATTTATTTTTGTGTTTTCAATTTTATATTCATTATTTATTTTGGTTTTTTAATAAGTGATGTTTTATATTCTACCCCTCTAAAATAATTTTTAGATGCTCTTGGTTATTGATGATCATACATTCTATTTATGTTGTATTTGTTTTTAATAATTCATTATGTGAAGAAGAACTTATTTGCTTAATGAATTGAATAATTTTATTATCTTTAAAGTTTGTTTCTCTATTCCCAATCTTGTTAATGGGTAATGATTGATGTTCCCAACAAACTATTTTCACTACATCAAGAATACTAGATGTTATAGAAGTATTGAAGATGTTTTACATGAGAAGTTAAAAGGAAATACATTATATATTTGATGAATTAAATTCATATATGAAGAATGATTAATGAGTCTTCATGGATTTATGATCTTGTAGAAATGTGTTGAAAATTGTATACAACCTCATAATAAGTGAAGATAAATATTCTATTGATTATTTCCTATGAATATTTCTTATGTTTAATAATTAAAAAGGTGGAATATCATAGAAATATTTATTATCATGAATAAATTTGATGGCTATGTGAAAATGAAAAAAACTGAATTTATATTTTTCATGATTAATAATTTATTTTGAAGGTGGAAATTGTTTGTATTGAAAATTTTTTAGTTGGTTAATTAATATGTGCATTTCAGTGGGACTTATTAAAATTTTGGTCATCCTTTTGAATACCAAGGACTCCATAAAATCTACATTTGACACCTAAGGGTCATTCATGTGAGAGAGGGTAGACCTGGCCAGCCACAAGAGGTGAGTGATAATAATGGGATTATATAGAGGATGTAGAGAGAGAACACATGTGTAGAAATGGTACTCACATAGGTATCATAGGAGAGTAACTAGGTAAATACGCAATATTATATCACAACCCATGCAAGTCATGTGTGTAAGGGTATCTAGGTGTCAACCCTAGTATCATCTTGAGAGAAAAAATAAATGAGTAGTCTTATATGGCTGTGCTCGATAGAATTCAACATCAATGTAGGATGATCCTACATGTGATATTATTCAGCCACTTAAAAAATATTCATATATAATAGTGGTTTTTAGATTAAATTATTTTTTTCCATTTAATTTACCATGTGACACAACATATTTTCTTCAGCCTTTAATTTACCCTTACATGGGTTATAGAAGACACAATCAACTCTTATGTGAGATGTATCTAACTTTACATGAGATTTAGAACTTTTGTGTTACCCTTACAAGGGTATGTAGAAATAAATGATACCCAAACACAACGGCAAGGAAAACCATACATATCATAAGTTAACTTTTACTTATACTCACACAACTCCATAATTTCAAAGCATTGTATAAAGATTATAGTCCTCACATAACATCCTCCATTTCATGATAACATGACTATCGAACCATTGCATGAATTCTGCAATCGAGAGAGAGATAATAACTATAACATCACATAAAAATATTGAAACATCTGTGATTTAAATATTCTATCATTGATAACCTTCATCACAAAAAACATTTGACACCTTTCAAGAGACTTTTACATCTAGGCATATCATGAACAAGCATATACGATCATGTGACTTCATATCCACACCAGTTTTGGATGAGTATAGATAATTATATTTTTTTAGAAATTCAAAATAAATTTTATCCCAGTATATTTTGGATTTTTTATTGGTTTCCATGAAAATATATTTAGAACATGATTAACCCATGGACAATAAATGGATTAAATAATAATACCTTTGAAACATTATTAACCCATGCTAAAGAAATGGTTACTATAATAATCTATTTAGAACATGATTAACTCATGGAAAAAAAATAATTCAGAAAAAATATATTTGAAATAGGATTAATCAATTTAAAATAAATTGGATTCATAATAATATATTAAAAAAATGATTAAACCATGGAAAATAAATGTGTTCCATAACAATATCTTTAGAACATGACTAACCCATGGAAAAGGAAAGGTTTCAACAACAATATATATGAAAATTGATTAACCCATGTAGAAGAAAGGGGTACCATAACAATCCCTTTAAAACATGATTAAACCATGGATAAAAAATTCCAATAAAAATATATTTGAATCAAGATTAACCAATGGAAATTTAATGGGTACCATAAAAATCACTCTATAACATGATTAACCCATGGAAAAGAAATGGGTTTCAAAACAAAATCTTTGAAAAATTATTTATTCATTTAGATAGATAATTAATATGGTATCAATA
This sequence comes from Viscum album, assembly GCA_963277665.1. Classification (NCBI taxonomy): domain Eukaryota; kingdom Viridiplantae; phylum Streptophyta; class Magnoliopsida; order Santalales; family Viscaceae; genus Viscum; species Viscum album. Next base: position 535,082,634 of record OY728146.1, read on the forward strand.
AAAAATATTCCAATTGGAGGATAACTACAATCAAGGGTTGTTGACATGGATGAATGAAAATACTGTTAAAAAGTACATTAAATCATTCTTGAGGAAAGTAGTATTTAAATATTCCAATGATTCTTATTCCACATTAAAACATTTGAATCAAAATCCCTATGAATATAATAAATTTAAAATAAACTGAATATCATGAGAATAAAGATATTTATGATATAAAATTTCAAATTAGTAATATATACACCCCATAAAAGAATATATTTATAAAACATTACAATATTCCTTAATGAATTGAAATTTTGAGAAAATCCCATAGAACTATGGTAACTTCTGTATCAGAAATCACAAAAGTAATAAACATCAAATGAAACATTTAAATAACATGAAAATTATTTAATTAATGATATAGTATATCAAAATTGGAATTATATACACCTCACAAAATAATTAAGAATATACTTTGACATTTATCTTCCAAATGTAAAAAAGTGAGATGAAATCCCTTACCATGAGTCTGATTCGTCATACTTGTCTTCTAAATATATAAATAATAAACTTATGTTAATTATTTACATTATTCTGAAAATTTTCATGTTTATAATTAATTTTATAACACCTATTAAATTTTTTTATGCAACTGCTTATACAATTAATTCAACATTGGGAGTTTTTGACAATTTTTTATTTATGTGTCAAAAATTAATTTGGTGGGTAAACTATGGTAAAAGGTTTCTTTATTAAAATATACCTCAAATAATAACAATGAAATAATTATCAAATTTTTACTTAAATTATAATTTTAAATTCATACATGATTTATGGTTATTAAAAATAAACCAATGTTTAGATTATGGAGACGGTAGGTCATACGTACGAATGGGTAACATTCCCATTTCTCAATGATCATTATGAAAAAAATGTAAGTAAGTTTTATCTTTCTAGAATTACTATAATATTATAAATAACATATGACTTAATAATATATACTTATATATATATCATTCTTGTGATGTGGTGATGAGAAAGGAATAATCACATAGCTTCGAGGAGGTGATAGTCCACACGTCCAAGATTGACTTTATCACTTTTTCAGTGTATGAAATGGATAGAATAATATGACATGTTATATATTCTGATGGATAATTATGTTATTAATATTATAAATATTTCATTTATGTCACATATTTTTATTAACACCATCCATAATAAAATCCATATTAAGGGAGAACATATCACATCACTTTGAGGAGTCCATAATCCACACATCTACAAATAATGTTATCGTATTCCCAAAAAAATGGAATGAATATAAGTATATGTTATATATTAATTAAAATGTTTTAATTAATTAAAAATATCATATAAAAATAGTTCTTATATTATAATTCTCAACTATTAAAGGTGGTAAAGAAAAAATAAACAACATCAATTCACGAGGTAGTTGTTTGATGTACACACAAATAATGATTTCGTAGCCCATTTAACGAAAGTGTGTGTAGGTGTGGGTTGAACCACTGATATAAAATCAAATTAGTATATTTAGGATACAAAGGATACTGATGTTATTTAAGAGTAATTTAACTAAAATAATTTATGCGGTGGAGAAAGAAATAATACAAAAGTGATCGTTTAAAAAAGTTACCTTTTTTCAGGTAGCTACTTTTTCTTTACACAAAAGGACATTCGTTGATTTATTTATGAAAAAATTGAGGCTTCTAGGATGAGAGTAGGGATGTTTATAAACAATTTGAGATGGTTTTTTTGGAGAAAAAATAATGATTTAGATGTTTTATGAGAGGGGGATGGTGACTTCATTTTTATAAGTGGGGAAAAGGACATATTGGGTATTCTTGAAAATATTTGAATGCTCCATACATTTTAATTGACCCTAAAGAATAAAAAATGAACCATTTTGGGTCTTTATAGGTTTTATGCTAACAATATTTGCATAAAATAATTTTTATTCAAGTGTAGGGTTATTTTTACACCTTATATTCTATGATCAACCATTAATTATGTTCGTTTGTACCATAAACATTGTAATTAAATTTAAATACATTTACTACTAATTTTGGTAAAAAAATAATTTTTTGTAACAACCCAATTTTTTACCAATGGAAATTACCTTCTTATTATTATCTCATACAATCACATTAAATCACAACAAAATGAACTATTAACAACTGTGTGACCTTTAAAAAAAATATTGTCACTTATGTGATTTGAATTTCTAAATTTGGCAAACACGGTAGTGCCCAATAAGATATTCGGAGTCTGATAAGACAAACAAAATTATTAGTGAAATGAAATTGACCCTTATGAATAGTAATTTTACCCTTTATTAATAGTAATATGGTTTTTATGAATAGTAAATCAGCAATGTAAATAGTAACCTTACCAATGAAATTATAAATAAAATTTATCCATCTTATAACTAACAATATGATAATGTTGGTATTTTTAGAAGTCATAAATATTTAATTAAAAATTAAGGAATAATTTCATTATTTTTAAAAAATCTATTTTCAAAAAATTTATTCATAATTTATTGTTTTTATGCCTTCTGATTTTATGATAATTTTATAAGACCATATGTAATTTTTGAAAACATTATAAAATTAGTTATAGTTTTAAAAATTGTATTTTTCATATAAATTATTATTTTATTTAAATATTAAATTATTAAAATTTAGAAAATTATTTTTGATAAATGGAATTAATTTTTTCATTCAACATTTAGAAAAATGGTTAGGGTTACTTTTTGGGATTATGAAAAATTATTTAATTGTTTTTATGAATAGTAAATACGGTAATTTACCGTATGTATACATTATATATTAAATAAATTTTTTGTTGAGTCATTGCTGATGTAATAAACATGGGATCAAACTCAAATACACATATTACTATTTTTGTTCATGGAATAATCACTATTTCATATCTTATGGAAAAATAATAATATAATGATTAAAATATTAAGAAAACCCTTTCCCCTCCACTATAAAAAACACCCACACTCCCCTCTTCTCTTCACTCCACTCATGCATTATGACTTCCCTAAATTCTACCCAAATATCTCCACAAAATCCTCCCACACATCTAGAATCCATTTTTCTCCCCAAAAGACCAAATCCTCTCTCCTTAAGAGGCTCTCAAGGAAGATGAAATCAAGAGGTAAATTTGTCATTTCTTTTCCTTCATTTTATCTTCTTGTTTTTTTGTTCTCTTTTCTTTCCAAACATCTACTAATAAAAATGGTATGATACATCTAGTACTATAAATTTTCTGGAATGTTTTTTATGCTAATGAGATAATTCATTATCATACTTCTTTCCCCTTCTTTTAAACGAAATAAACAAAAACACCATTTGAGATATGTTAATTTATCACATTTAAGGACGGCAAGATATCAATTTATATTACCATATTAAATTCTGGTCATGAAACCATTTTTATTGTTGAAACATATGGTTAATTATGTATTTTATCTTATGTGATGTTCAAGAATCCTTTTTCACACATGATGTAAAAGATTAATACAAAAAAGTTTATTATGAGAAAAATCTCCAAATTAATCTAAGCGTTTATCATTAATGATTTTATATAATGACTCACCTACAATCCAAAACACCAAATAAATTTTAACACCATTTAATCTTTTTTACATTCACAAATTTCATATAAAATCAGTTTTGGACAACAATTCTCAACATACATGATTATCTGAACATGAATATAAGTGAATCGATCATTAATACCACGAAAGAAAATGCTTCCAAACATTGAAATTGGACCTCTTAACTCATAAAAAATTAAACTTATGAACATAATAAGGTTATAATAAATTAATAACATGTATAGGATGTTATATACTTATTAATTAATAAACCAAATTAGATTATTCAGGTCATTAAGATCAAGCGAAGAACACATTCATACTTAATGTAAGGGATCCTCTCATTCTCCCATTTATTCAAGAATCTCCTCCATGTTATGTACTTTTATGTGTAGTTACTAATGTTTGGGTATGATTTTACACCTCCCCCAAACTTCCCTCAAGATATATAAAATTTGAGATACCTTGTTATCTCTATTTATGCCCACCTTAGTACACCTGGCACCATGCTGATATTATGTAAGGGATTCTACCCAAACCTCCTACATTCTTTCGGGCTGCTCTATCTTTATTTTTATCCAAGTTATTTTGTCTTTTACCTTTATGTATATCTTTTACATACTTCAATTATTCTTCAAACGCATGTTTAAGGATCCATCCCTCTTTCTCTTTCGAGGATACACATGTTTTTTTGATTCTCTCTTCAATACTTTTTGATAAGAAAACCTGTTTTATGAGATCTTTCTAAATTCATACCCTTCATAATGTACACTATATAATTTTTTTAAGACACCATTGTTTTTATAAAAATACACATTTTTTCTAGATACCTTCCTAATTAACTTCTATTTTGATGTAAATTATCATTCCCTTTAATGTTTGAAATGCCCTCTGATATTTTACTTTAACCGCAAAGAAATGTTTAAATTATAAAGTTTCCGAAAAACTATCATTAAATGTTATTACTTAAAGTTTACATAACTTATCATTATTTATGCCTATTATACCCTATTATAACCCATTCATTATCTAATTCATTTCTTGTATGGACACTTTTAGGATATGTTCATTTGTTATGCTTTATTTCATGATTATGATACCCAATTATTTCTCTAGGTAACCCTTATGTTTATGTATGATTGATTATGTATGATTATTAATGTTTAAAATCATATTCATGAATATATTAATATGGATGAACCCAGATAGCACTCCAATGCATTGGGTAATGTTTAGTCACATGAGACGTTATGTGCAACGGTCTTGGAGGTTAGCCTTGACTCCTACTACCATGTGCTATGGTCTTTGTGGTTAACCTTGACTTGTTATCCTATTTCTGCAACGATCCATGAATAATTCTAAAGTCATGTTTTATATTTCAGCCATATTACTATGAATTCATGTTTATAATACCCAATGTTTGTATGTTTTGATATCATATGTTCCATTCATTTTTTATATCATTATGGAATCATATCTAACCCATGAGTTAAAGCCTTATTCTTATGTTTATTACCTTACTAGGATTTAAGCTCATTCCTTTGTTCATGTGATCCCCAGGGTACCCTATGCAGATTTAAGTACTCAATGTAATCTAGGATATCTATATGAAGATTAAATAAAGAAGTGATTTCTAGTCCCATGTTTTATGTTTTATGTACCTTGTACTCTAAGACACTAGACTTTATGATCCTTGACTTGTAATATGATGTTTTATTATGCTTAAAATCATGTAATTTTATGTGTAAAAGGATAGAGTTTCTATAATTGGTATCATAGGGTGGTCTAGTTATTTTTAGGGATTAGGAATAGAGAACTTTAGTAAGAAACTTATGGATGAGATGAAGTATAAAGAGTCATATGTATATTTTGGTAAGTATAGAGTAAGTGGTTTATCAAGAAAATACATCCCTGTATGAATTAAAATAGGTAGAGGTGGCTCTGACGCAAATGTTTCTAGGGGTAAAACCTACAAAAACCACTTTAAGCTAGAATCCAATGAGAACTGGTGAATGACAACAAGCATTACTTCATTCTTCGTTTGACACGCCTGAGGGATATGCCTTGTTAAATTCATGAATTAGAAAAAAACATTATTAATGGAATAAAAAATACCATAATTATATAAGTTATGAGATAGATCAAGGATAGTGTAGATTTCAACCAAGGTAATTACATGTTATGATATACTTCTCTTTTACAAGACTATCCTTTTATGTTTAGAGTTTCCTTCTTAATGCTCAATATCTATGTATTCAAGACCTATAATTGTACATTCTTTTTATTAATTCATGGTGGGAAATATAATAAAACATTATATAAATCAATTGGATATAGAATGTGAAAATTTCCCTAATTATATGTCAAATATAATGGGAATGGTTTCTCAGGACTTGATGATAGTATTTGGTTATCTAGATCATGTTATGAATAATAACATGAATCATGTGGAACACCATCCTCCACCAAGGAAAGAAAAAGTTCCTATAGATCCCTTCATGCAGAAAAGGCCCACCATGTTTAGTGAATCTTCTGACCCACTCCTCATGGAACTCTAGATTAAATCCATTGAAAAAATATTTTCTGTCCTCTAGTGCTCATTTGAAGTGAAAGTTGTGATTGAGATCTATCTTTTTGATGAGGTAGCCGATCAGTGGTGTACACTATTCAAGAATAAGAATCCCCAAAAATAAATTGATTCCATATATTTGGAATAATTCAAGATAATTTTTTTCAATAAATATTTTACACAAACCCTTCATCTCTAGATGAAAATAGAGTACCTCGTACTAAAGCAGAAGGAAGATTTTTCAATCGGGGTTTATGAAGAAAACATTACAAGGAATTCAAAATATGCCTCTGGACTTGTCATGAACACCTAAAGAAAGGTGGATTTCATATTTATTTGAATAAAGATGATTCTACAAAAATCATTGAAGATTCAAGACTTTTAAAAATAGGTAGAGATTTTATTTTGTTCTCTAAAGGTTGAAGTGGATATCAGAGAATCTATGTGGTATCATGGGCCCAATGACAAAAATAGGAAAAAAGAATCTAATGTGGGATTTTATGCTACTAAATTCCATGATGGAATGATGCTAGACCATCACAAATGTAAAATCGTGGGAAGAAGCATATTGACAACTATATAAAGTGAACCGATAATTTCATAAAATGGGGAAATATGGGACATCTCGCAAAAAAATGCCGATGTGATATAAAGATTCCCACTAATGTGGAAGAAGAAAAGACGGTTCAGATAAATGCTCAGCCAGTGGTGCAGTGTTACAACTAGAAGGAAATGGGAATTATGCAAACAATTTCTCAAACCTAAGGGTTCTCGGAGTAAATCAACAATAACCTCCAAGGATTCAAGGAAGGGCTAATGTTATTAATACTACTAAGGTGGATCCAAAAAATAATGTGGTGACATGTACGCTACTTATTAATTCAAGAATAGCGAATGAACAATTTGATTCTCATTCTAAACATTATTTAATATCATGAATTTTTAGTATAACTATTCAAAAAAAACCTCAAAATTTGGAGGATATGTTCTCTGTGAGAATAGTGAATGAGGATGTTATTGCTTCCAATGTTTATAAGTCCTCCCCAATAAATGTTTTTGAATTTAACTTCTTAGAAAATCTTTGCATACTTCTTTTAGTGGAGTTCTATGTTATGTTCGGCATGGATTGGATTTCTTTATACAATTCCAACATCAACTATCAGGAAATGGTGATCTCTCTTCACATCCGAAAAAAACCTCTAATTTTTTACAAGTGTAAGGAGGAAGATGAATGTTCTTAATAATCATTGTCTTATGTTTGTATATTAATTATTTTTAAGAAATCATGTCTAGCTCAGATGATTGAGACGAAGGAGAGAATCTTTCTTTAAAGATATGCCCATCAGGAGGGATTACAATGATGTGTTCCCTGAAGAGTTTCCTAGTGTTCTTCTTGATCAAGATGATGAATTATCAATTAGTATTATTCTTAGATCCCAACATATATCGAAGAGAATTTATAGAATGTCAGTTTTAGAGAAGTCAAAGACGAATATGTAGTTAGAGGAGAATATAGAGAAAGATTTTATATGCCTGAAAGAATTACTATGGGGTGTACCAATCCACTTTTTCAAGAAGAAGGATGGATCAATAAGCCTCTCTATCGATTATCATGACCTCAATAAAATTATGATAAATAAAAGGTATCCCCTACCATGGATAGACGACTTGTTTGATCATCCTTGTGGGGCCATAAATTTATTTATGGTGGAGCTTAGTCAGGATATCACCTTTTATGGGTTAATAAGGAAGATATTCCCAATACTACCTTTTAAACAAGGTTTGGACACTATTATTTCATAGTGATGACCTTCAGACTCACTAATTCTCCATCAATTTTCATAGATTTAAAAAATAGAGTCCTTAGATATTCCCTGGAAAATTTTTGAGGTAGTCTTTATTGATGATATTCTGATATACTCAAAGAGTAAATTAGAACACAAGGAGTATTTGAATATAGTTCTAACGACTTTACAAAGGGGTAATATGTATGAAAAATACAATAATTGTGAGTTTTGGATGGATGAAGTACCATTATTTTGGAATGTAGTTACTAGTAATGGAATATCTGTGGACCCTTCCAAGGCAAAGGAAATTAAATAGTGGCCTAGGCAAACATTTATAATAGAGACCCACAACGTTCTGGGTGTAGCTAGGTATTATAAATTGTAACGCCCCGACCCTAGTTTCCTAGAGTCGGTGCATTACTTCGTAACATTGGCATGATCACAAGAAAGATCAAATCTCGAAAGACCGATTGGTTTAGTAGCCTTGGAAACACTAGATATATTCATAAGTTTTACATTACATCATAAAATGAAAAACTACTACAACAACATAATGTTTCCACAGTCCACACTATAATCCCCTCATAATATCCCTGCAGGTCATTCATAACTTACATCTTCACTTCCTGGGAAAAATAAAACATAGAAAAGGGGTGAGCTCAAATGCCCAGTAAGGATAACAATATAGCGAAAACTTTCATCAATAAGAATAAACATTTAAGGCAATGTATAACTAAAACAAAATCCTTTTAAACATGAACTTTCAACATGGTATGGCATAAATAAAATGAAATAATTCCATTTACTTATCCACATGGATATTCTACTAATCGAATAATCACATGCAAAAATCATTAACCACTTTCATAATGTTGGAATGCATAATGCCAGACTATCATAACCACATAGCCAAGGCCTCGTGCAAAGACTACAAATAACATTTTGTCAAGGCCTTGTGCCAAGACACTTGTTTGTCTCATGAGACCTACCGATGCATCGAGGAGCTATAGCGGGCTCCACCCGTCACTTATTAAGTCCAATGCATTCCCATATGAAAAGGTTCAAACATAACATAAACATTCGTATTAAAACTAGCATACGAAATGTCAATAATTTCACCATAAACTATGAATGGTATAAAAATAGCACATCCATAGTCAAACATATCACAAAACCTTCAATACAATATAGAAGTTTTGTATCATAATAAATCAACTTCAAATAATCTTAAAATCCATCAAAGGATGTTGACATAGATGAAATCAAAATTCTTTTTAAAGAAATATCTCCTTTTATTTTGAAATAATTTAAGATCCATATAAAATAAAACATTTTCCTTGAAAATATTCTTATAAGCTTGTAAGGAAAACTTTGAAGATTTTATAACGGCGTAAAATAACCGCACCCGCCGTATAAGTTAAAAAAACATTCTTACCTCAATTCTGTCGAAAAGGTTAAAAAGGACCTTGTTTTGAAAAAGACGGAAAGATTCCTTTATAAACCTCTTATAAAAAGTCAAACAAGGGTATAAATTACTTTAACCCATATTCTTGTAAATAGTAAAAATGTTTGAAATACATTTTTAAGAAACATGGATGTGGATGATAAAGATATCCCAATAGATTATTACGTATAAACAACCTCAGATAATGAAGAGATTGTGAAATAAACCCTTACCTTGTACTTTTCCTTGGTTGGGGTAGGTTAACCTCCTGTATAATGGTGAAATAGTTGTTATTAAATTATACAAGAATCATATATATTAATATGATATCATATATGATCTTTTAACATTGATTTGTTAATAATATCTTAGAATTATCGTCATTTCGGGAGTTAAGTTACTCATTTTATTTTATATTTTTTGTTACATAAGCCATGGTTGTTGTATCTTATTCATATCCAGAATGATATCCAGTCCTTAAAGATCATTTTTAAATAATCAAATGATAATTATACTTGAATGGATACGATGGAGAATGAATCTCATCGCGTTCGTGGAGACGGTAGTCCGTACGTACACACGAGCGACAATATCATTCTTTTGATATTAAAATAATATATAAATGGATGGTATATCATATATACAGAATCATTAACATGTTATATTTATTATTTACATGAGTTTCATATCATTATTATACCCATCCAAATAATATTATATTGAATAACAATTACACCACGACGTGGAGACGGTAAGCCGTACGTACGCACGTATGGTGACATGTTATTCAAAGGGTGGATAGAATACTGAATATGATTGTACCATATTTATAATAAAATCACAGTATATGTGAGATACTGGAGTTATTATTTTAGATTGGTAAGAACAAAGGAAGAATAAGTGGAAGAAGAAATGAACTTGGAGAAGGGTGGTGAAATCATTACCTCTTCTTCGGGTTCTTCCTTTTGATTTGATCAAAAGGGCTCCTTAGGTTGGCTTTCCGATCAAACTAAGGCCTCTAAGTTGTAGTGTGGGATGTTGGGAGAGTATTTGGGCAGAGTTTGGCCGAACCAAAAGGCTTTGAAGGTGTGAAGAAATGAGAAGGAGGAGTGCCCTTTTATAAGAGGGGTGAGGGGCACCTTTGGAAAAGCTAGAAATATTAATTTATAATAAATTCATATTCGGTTTCTAAAGGCTCCAAAGTTGATTATTCAAAGTTTAAGGTGGGTATAGGTCGAAAACAACTCAACCAATAGAATTTAGACAGGTTTGGGTACTTATATTAACCATATCTTTAAGTATTAACTCTAAGTTAATTAGTTTCACTTTTACAATGTCTCTTTGTATTTTTATATAATATGGTTAATAAACTTACTATATACATCCAAGTTACCCCCAAGTGGTACATTAATGATTAACCTATCATTATATAAGTCTCTTGGCCGAACCTTAGATTTTTAGGAATTTAATATCAATTAATAATATAATATTTGTTTAAGAACTCTTTTATGTCAATTTTGACACTATTCAATAGTTGATTTTTGTGAAACTCATAACAGATTGATTACTTCGAACAAAGTCAATTAAATCAATACTACTATATCATATTATCCTAGAAAATTAGTTTAATTCATTAAAAGTTTCATATTATATTTATTTGGGTATTTATAATATCAATTATTTTAATTTTTCACTATTATAGTAATTACTGCATCATCATTGTGTCATATATAAAATAAATTATTTAATGTCTACAAATTATAAATAAAATATCATTATGTAGGAAATCGTTTTATCTTTCTAATGAATATTTATAATCTAAAATCCAACATATATAACCCTATGTAACAATTGTTGTTCTAAAATATGTAAGCTTATGCCATTTTTATTTTTATTTTACCTTTATTAATATAATGTGTCATTATCACTTACAAGTGGATCCATGGGGTCCCAAAATAGACCCAAAGATGCCCATGGTCGACCATGTATCAACCAATAGGATTAAGACACGTTTTAGGGTAATTTAGTATTATTATAATAATATTTTTTAACCCTTATTTACCGGATTTACCCTTAACCATGGTAAATAAAATATTTACCGCAGTAATTATTCAAAATGTCTAAAAATAAAAGTTACCTATTTACACAATTTGAACATCCTGATTCCAAATATGGAATCCATTTTTCTAAATTCAAAACATAGAAGTGGCAGAAATTAATTTAAAATTAATTCCCGCTGTCAAAACAAAAAGCGTGTTTTTAAGAGATAATAACTATCAAAAGATTGACACTTGTTTATGTTCAGTTTAATTGTAAATTTATGTCCAATGACAAACATTAAATTGAATGGTAAAAATATATTCTAAACATACTTTAAAACCACTCAAATTCATAATTTATCAATATTAATTATTTTGATTAAAAAAGTTGTTTTTAATTAAAATTTAGTAATTTTCACTATTCATCAAAATATAAAAGTTATCCGAAAAGTACCAAAATTTCACCCTAGGCTAATTTCGATATTCCGAATCCAAAAATGAAGTCCATTTTGAAATATAAAATATATATGATTTCAAAAAGTAGGTATTACTATTCACAACGGCTAGTTTAATTAGTTGTGGTGTGTGTTAGAACTCGAGGTTGCGTACAACACACGCTATCGCATTATTCGAAGGGAAACGTACCATGGAAGCTTGGGATGTTACATTCTCCCCTCCTTCAAATAATTGCATCCTCGCAATTTCTAGGGTATTACTGCATAAAAAGACTCGAGTGGTTCTTCATCATAAGTTCCTCGGGTTCCCACGTTGCCTCTTCCATCTTATGATTTCTCCACAAAACCTTTACCAGACGCGTCATCCGGTTTCTCAGCACTCGTTCTCTCGTATCAAGAATCTTGATGGGCTCTTCGCAATAAGACAGATCGGGTTCCAGTTCTAATTCCTCATAGGTGAGTACATGCGTTGGTTCAGGCATGTATTTTCTCAACAGAGATACGTGGAACACATCGTGAACTTTGGAGTGACTTGGCGGCACTGCCAATCGGTAAGCTACAGCCCCAATTCGTTCTAGAATTTCGAAAGGTTCGATGTACCTGGGACTCAATTTACCTTTCTTACCAAAACGTATGACTCCCTTCCACGGAGATACCTTCAGGAAAACATGATCACCGACTTGAAATTCCAAATCCATCCTTCGATTATCGGCATAGCTCTTCTGCCTACATTGAGCTGCTTTGATGTGATTTTGGATTACTTTCACCTTTTCCACCGTTTCCTCCACCAGTTCTGGGCCTACAAGTTTTCTTTCACCAACGTCATCCCAACAGGTTGGTGTACGACATCTCTTTCCGTATAACACTTCATATGGTGCCATCTGAATACTCGAATGGAAGCTATTGTTATAGGAAAATTCTACCAGAGGTAAATATTGATCCCACATACCCTGAAAGTCAAGTGAGCAAGATCTCAACATGTCTTCTAAGGTTTGAATAGTCCGTTCTGATTGTCCATCTGTCTGAGGGTGGTAAGCAGTGCTCAAATGAAGTTCAGTATCCAGGGATTTCTGAAGTCTTTTCCAAAATCTTGAAGTAAAACGGGGATCACGATCAGAAACAATCGATAGGGGTACACCACGTAGTCTCACAACTTCATTAATATATAGTCTTGCTAGACGTTCCAGGGGTAGATCTTCTCTTATAGCAAGAAAATGTGCTGTCTTGGTAAGATGATCAACAATAACCCATATTGAATCATTCCTTCTAGGAGTCTTTGGTAGCCCCATGACAAAGTCCATCGTAACATTGTCCCATTTCCACTCCGGTATGGGAAGAGGTTGCATGACTCCTCCAGGCTATTGCCTTCCAGCTTTCACTTGTTGACAAACCATACATCTTGACACAAAATCAGCAATCTCTCTCATCATGTTGTCCCACCAAAAATGTTCCTTCAAATCTCTATACATTTTGGTGCTCCCAGGGTGTATAGAGAAATTGGAACTATGAGCATCATCCAGCAATTCCCTTTTTAGATCAGGTATATTGGGAACACAAAGTCTCTTCCCGAATTTCAAAATTCAATCTTCACACACAAAGTCTCTCAATCTCCCATCATTCACAGCTTTAATCTTCTTTTGGAATTCTTCATCATCGGTCTGAGAACTCTTAATCCTTTCTAGTAAAGATGGTTTGGCAACCATTTGAAAAATCATTGATGTTTCACCTTCCCTGGTTATTCCCATGTCCATCTTCACTAGATCCATAAAAATTGGATCCCTTTCAGTTCTCATATTGTTCAAAACTCCATGGTCTTTTCTACTCAAAGCATCTGCCACCTTGTTTGCCTTCCCTGGGTGGTAGTGTATCGTACAATCATAATCCTTGAGTAATTCAAGCCATCTCCTTTTCCTCATGTTGAGTTATTTTTGTGAGAAAATATACTTCAAACTCTTGTGATCAGTATAAATCTCACATTTTTCACCATAGAGGTAGTGCCTCCATATCTTCAAAGAAAAGATCACTGCTTCTAACTCGAGATCATGAGTAGGATAGTTTTGTTCATGAATTTTCAACTGTCGTGATGCATAGGCAATAACTCTATCATTCTGCATAAGGACAGAGCCAAGTCCTTTCTTCGATGCATCACTATAAATAACGAACCCATCATTCCCCGATGGTAGATTCAATATAGGAGCATTGACTAATCTTCTCTTCAGTTCTTCGAAACATTCTTCACACTCTTTTGTCCAAACAAATTTAACCCCTTTACGTGTGAGCTTCGTTAATGGGTTAGCCAATCGGGCAAAATTCTGGACGAAACGTCGATAATAACCTGCCAAACCAATAAAACTACGTACCTCAGTTATACTCGTAGGTGCTGGCCATTCTTGGATTTCCTTAGTCTTATAAGGATCAACAGAGATTCCATCTTTAGAGACAATATGGCCAAGAAAAGAAATCTCCTGAAGCCAGAATTCACACTTGCTAAACTTCCCATATAATTCATGCCTCCTCAGAGTCTTCAAGATAATGCGCAAGTGATTTTCATGATCTTCGTAGGTTTTGGAGTATACCAAGATATCATCAATAAATACCACCACAAATTCATCGAGATAATCCTTGAAAACTCTATTCATCAGATCCATGAGTACAGAGGGTGCATTAGTCAATCCAAACGGCATTACAGTAAACTCGTAATGCCCGTACCTGGTTCGAAATGCTGTTTTCGGAATGTCTTCCTTCTTCACACACAACTGATGGTATCCAGATCGAAGGTCAATCTTTGAAAAGTATTGAGCTCCATGCAGTTGGTCAAATAAATCATCAATACAAGGTAGGGGATACTTGTTCTTTATCGTTATAGTATTGATATCCCTGTAGTCGATACATAACCTCATAGATCCATCTTTCTTTTTAACAAAAAGAACAGGGGCTCCCCATGGAGAAACACTAGGGCGAATAAATCCCTTATTACTCAATTCCTCTAGTTGTTTCTTTAGTTCGACTAACTCTACATTGGCCATTCTATAAGGGGTCTTCGATATAGGCCTTGATCCAGGAATCAAATCAATAGAAAACTCAACTTCTCGTTCTGGAGGATGTCCAGGAAAATCTTCTGGAAATACATCTACAAATTCTTTCACAACAGGTACATCCTCTATTTGAACATTCCTTTCCTCACCCGCAGTTATTTCATTCTCTTCCTCCCCAATAATTGAATTTAGTTGAGCTATTGAGGGTGGATCTAAATAAGAATTAGGTGGTGACGATTCTGCTCTAAAAATAAGGTGTTCCTTATCATTATCATCAAGAATCGTAACCTCTTTCTTCTTACAATAAATCTTCGCATCATAGTCCGAAAGCCAGTCCATACCGAGGATTATATCAAACTCAATCATAGGTATGACGATGAGATCAGCAGATAAAGAAAATTTATGTGCTCTAATGGGGACTGATTCACAAAACTTTGTTGCAACGATACTTCCCTTAGGAATTTTAACTGACAACTCCCTTATTAAATCAAATTGGAAATATCTAATTTTCTTAGCAAACTGGGAAGATATGAAACAATGCGATGATCCAGAATCAAATAATGAATTTTCTAAACTTGAGGAAACCATTAAATTACCTGCCACCACGTCTTTCGGAGCTTCTACCTCTGCAGTAGTGATAGCATAAGCCTGGCCTTGATCCCTTGGCCTTTTCTGAGGTAAGTTCTCCTGACGCTTAGGACATGCATTTGCATAATTCCCCATCTCCCTGCAATTGTAGCACTGAACGTTGGTAGCTTCCTTCTTCCCCTTGCAATCATGAGCTTGGTGGCCTTTTTCACCACACTTGTAACAGACTCCCATTCCCTTCAAGCAAGTACCAGGATGTTTCTTCCCGCATTTACCACAAGATGGATATTCAACCTTTCCCTTCTTCCCCTTATTTCCATTCCCAGATTGATCAGCAGTTCTCTTCTTCTCTTGCTTTTCTTTAAAGTCATAAGACTTAGAGAATTCCATTTCGGTCTTGATAGCACATGAGACAATGTCTTCGTACGATGAAAAGGATTGTGAGACTAACGCTCGACGGAGAAATGGTTTTAACCTATCAAAGAAACGATCAATCTTACATCTTGGGTTGCGAATATAATCTCCAGCATACCTCGCTAACCTTGTAAAGTTAGCCTCATACTTTGTGACATTCTCATCCTCCTTTTGTCTCAGACTCAGAAATTGTCTTTCCATATCTGCTCGATGGTCGCGAGGAAAGTATTTTTCTAAAAACAGATCTTTGAACTCCCTCCATTCCATATTTGATACTTCATCATCTTCCTTCATGTTCTGAATCAATGACCACCATTGATCAGCATCTCCAGTGAGGCGTTAAACTGCCATGATAACTTTTTCCCTTTCACTGCTCCCCAAAGCCTGAAATATTTTCTCTAGGGAAAATATCCATTGCTCAGCTACTAAGGGATTTGTATTCCCATTGAACATTGGTGGTTGTTGCCTCATGAATCGATCTAACATTGATCCTCCACGCTGTGGATCAGGGTGCTCCATACGGGTAAGGTTATTATTCATAACCTGGGTAAGTTGTCCCAGTATGGTGATTAGCTGATCAGCACCAGTTGCATCACCAGCCCCACTATAATTATCTTGAGCAGGAGGGAAATCCCTACATGGAGTGCATGCATTGATACGGCTTCCATTTCTTCCACTAGGCGCCATTTCTAAACAATGGCATAAACTAGATCAGTTTATGAATCAAAATACATAATCCCATACTTATAAAACACTTAACATAAATTGAACTATTTATGGATATGATCCATAATCATAAGATTTTTTTTTCTTTGAGGATGTATATTCTCATAATCCATTCAAAATGATTTGTAAAGAAAATGAGAGTTATCCTAAGCATATCCCCCGGGAGTGTCGTAACAAAGAGTGCAGCAAGGCCCGTTGTCGTGCACCAGTTCCCGTTCGAGTCTAGCTCAAAGCGGTGTTTTCGGGTTTTACCCCTAGGTACATCTGTGCCAGAGACGCCTCTACCTGCTCGTATCCAGACAGGGATGTATTGCTCGGAAAACTCACAAAATCTCTACAATACCAAAATTCTAGGAAGTTCTTCTATACTAATCCTCAAAGTTCATCTTAGGTCTACGTGCTCTAATCCGAGTTTATCTAAATCTAGCTTCCAAGGTTTGTACTAAACTTCCTCTGATACCAACTGTAACGCCCCGACCCTAGTTGCCTAGAGTCGGTGCATTACTTCGTAACATTGGCATGATCACAAGAAAGATCAAATCTCGAAAGACCGATTGGTTTAGTAGCCTTGGAAACACTATATATATATTCATAAGTTTTACATTACATCATAAAATGAAAAACTACTACTACAACATAATGTTTCCACAGTCCACACTATAATCCCCTCATAATATCCCTGCAGGTCATTCATAACTTACATCTTCACTTCCTGGGAAAAATAAAACATAGAAAAGGGGTGAGCTCAAATGCCCAGTAAGGATAACAATATAGCGGAAACTTTCATCAATAAGAATAAACATTTAAGGCAATGTATAACTAAAACAAAAGCCTTTTAAACATGAACTTTCAACATGGTATGACATAAATAAAATGAAATAATGCCATTTACTTATTCACATGGATATTCTACTAATCGAATAATCACATGCAAAAATCATTAACCACTTTCATAATGTTGGAATGCATAATGCCAAACTATCATAACCACATAGCCAAGGCCTCGTGCCAAGACTACAAATTAGATTTTGTCAAGGCCTTGTGCCAAGACACTAGTTTGTCTCATGAGACCTACCTATGCATCGAGGAGCTATAGCGGGCTCCACCCGTCACTTATTAAGTCCAATGCATTCCCATATGAATAGGTTTAAACATAACATAAACATTCGTATTAAAACTAGCATACGAAATGTCAATAATTTCACCATAAACTATGAATGGTATAAAAATAGCACATCCATAGTCAAACATATCACAAAACCTTCAATACAATATAGATGTTTTGTATCATAATAAATCAACTTCAAATAATCTTAAAATCCATCAAAGGATGTTGACATAGATGAAATCAAAATTCTTTTTAAAGAAATATCTCCTTTTATTTTGAAATCATTTAAGATCCATATAAAATAAAACATTTTCTTTGGAAATATTCTTATAAGCTTGTAAAGAAAACTTTGAAGATTTTATAACAGCGTAAAATAACCGCACCCGCCGTATAAGTTAAAAAAACATTCTTACCTCAATTCTGTCGAAAAGGTTAAAAAGGACCTTGTTTTGAAAATGACGGAAAGATTCCTTTATAAACCTCTTATAAAAAGTCAAACAAGGGTATAAATGACTTTAACCCATATTCTTGTAAATAGTAAAAATGTTTGAAATACATTTTTAAGAAACATGGATGTGGATGATAAAGATATCCCAGTAGATTATTACGTATAAACAACGTCAGATAATGAAGAGATTGTGAAATAAACCCTTACCTTGTACTTTTCCTTGGTTGGGGTAGGTTACCCTCCTGTATAATGGTGAAATAGTTGTTATTAAATTATACAATAATCATATATATTAATATGATATCATATATGATCTTTTAACATTGATTTGTTAATAATATCTTAGAATTATCGTCGTTTCGGGAGTTAACTTACTCATTTTCTTTTATATGTTTTGTTACATAAGCCATGGTTGTTGTATCTTATTCATATCCAGAATGATATCCAGTCCTTAAACATCATTTTTAAATCATCAAATGATAATTATACTTGAATGGATACGATGGAGAATGAATCTCATCGCGTTCGTGGAGACGGTAGTCCGTACGTACGCACGAGCGACAATATCATTCTTTTGATATTAAAATAATATATAAATGGATGGTATATCATATATACAGAATCATTAACATGTTATATTTATTATTTACATGAGTTTCATATCATTATTATACCCATCCAAATAATATTATATTGAATAACAATTACACCACGACGTGGAGACGGTAAGCCGTACGTACGCACGTATGGTGACATGTTATTCAAAGGGTGGATAGAATACTGAATATGATTGTACCATATTTATAATAACATCACAGTATATGTGAGATACTGGAGTTATTATTTTAGAATGGTAAGAACAAAGGAAGAAGAAGTGGAAGAAGAAATGAACATGGAGAAGGGTGGTGAAATCATTACATCTTCTTCGGGTTCTTCCTTTTGATTTGATCAAAAGGGCTCCTTAGGTTGGCTTTCTGATCAAACTAAGGCCTCTAGGTTGTAGTGAGGGATGTTGGGAGAGTATTTGGGCAGAGTTTGGCCTAACCAAAAGGCTTTGAAGGTGTGAAGAAATGAGAAGGAGGAGTGCCCTTTTATAAGAGGGGTGAGGGGCACCTTTGGAAAAGCTAGAAATATTAATTTATAATAAATTAATATTCGGTTTCTAAAGGCTCCAAAGTTGATTATTCAAAGTTTAAGGTGGGTATAGGTCGAAAACAACTCAACCAATATAATTTAGACAGGTTTGGGTACTTATATTAACATTTTCTTTAAGTATTAACTCTAAGTTAATTAGTTTCACTTTTACAATGTCTCTTTGTATTTTTATATAATATGGTTGATAAACATACTATATACATCCAAGTGACCCCCAAGTGGTACATTAATGATGAACCTATCATGATATAAGTCTCTTGGCCGAACCTTAGATTTTTAGGAATTTAATATCAATTAATAATATAATATTTGTTTAAGAACTCTTTTATGTCAATTTTGACACTATTCAATAGTTGATTTTTGTGAAACTCATAACAGATTGATTACTTAGAACAAAGTCAATTAAATAAATCCTAATATATCATATTATCCTAGAAAATTAGTTTAATTCATTAAAAGTTTCATATTATATTTATTTGGGTATTTATAATATCAATTATTTTAATTTTTCACTATTATAGTAATTACTGCATCATCATTGTGTCATATATAAAATAAATTATTTAATGTCTAAAAATTATAAATAAAATATCATTATGTAGGAAATCGTTTTATCTTTCTAATGAATATTTATAATCTAAAATCCAACATATATTACCCTATGTAACAATTGTTGTTTTAAAAGATGTAAGCTTATGCCATTTTTATTTTTATTTTAACATTATTAATATAATGTGTCATTATCACTTACAAGTGGATCCATGGGGTCCCAAAATAGACCCAAAGATGCCCATGGTCGACCATGTATCAACAAATAGGATTAAGACACGTTTTAGGGTAATTTAGTATTATTATAATATTATTTTTTAACCCTTATTTACCGGATTTACCCTTAACCATGGTAAATAAAATATTTACCGCAGTAATTATTCAAAATGTCTAAAAATAAAAGTTACCTAATTACACAATTTGAACATCCTGATTCCAAATATGGAATCCATTTTTCTAAATTCATAACACAGAAGTGGCAGAAATTAATTTAAAATTAATTCCCACTGTCAAAACAAAAAGCGTGTTTTTAAGAGATAATAACTATCAAAAGATTGACACTTGTTTATGTTCGGTTTAATTGTAAAATTATGTCCAATGACAAACATTAAATTGAATGGTAAAAATATATTCTAAATATACTTTAAAACCACTCACATTCATAATTTATCAATATTAATTATTTTGATTAAAAAAGTTGTTTTTAATTAAAATTTAGTAATTTTCACTATTCATCAAAATATAAAAGTTATCCGAAAAGTACCAAAATTTCACCCTAGGCTAATTTCGATATTCCGAATACAAAAATGAAGTCCATTTTGAAATATAAAATATATATGATTTCAAAAAGTAGGTATTAATATTCACAAGGGCTAGTTTAATTAGTTGTGGTGTGTGTTAGAACTCGAGGTTGCGTACAACACACGCTATCGCATTATTCGAAGGGAAACGTACCGTGGAAGCTTGGGATGTTACATAAATAAAATGTGAAGATCTTATCATTATTTTAAAACCCAATGGCCAAGCTAATATAGAAGGGAGTAATGTTTTTCTGGACTCAAGAATGTGAAAAATGCTTTAAGGAGTTGAAATGGAGGCTAATCTCTGTGCCAATACTCACACTCCCAACAAGTGGTGAACTATTTCTGGTTTACTATATTTCTTCAATGAATGGATTTGGTTGTGTTCTGATGAAAATTGGTAAAGTGATAGACTAATCCTCAAGGAAGCTTAAAATAAATGACCAGAACTATCCTATACATGATATGGAGTTGGTGGTTGTGATCTTTGCATTGAAAATATGGTTGCATTAACTTTACAGGGAGAAGTGTGAGATATATACAAATCACAAGAGTGTAAAATATATATTCAATAAAAAATAGCTTAATATGAACCATCATAGATGGATAGATATCAATAATAATTATGAATTCCCAATCCACTACGATCCCGATAAGGCAAACACGGTAGAAGATGCTCGAAGTATAATAGATCCTACATCTTTATTAACAATGAGAATTGAAAAAGATTCAATCATCACAGATTCGTAGAGGATTGAAATGAGAATCATTAAGGGAGGAAAATAATCTATCTATCCTAAAATGATTGCTCAACCATCCCTTATGGAGGAAAAAAGGATGCTCAAATAAAGATGTGGAAATTCAGAAATTGGTAGAAGCCATTAAAAATGGTAAATCCTTATAGTTTATGATTGATGAGGAAGGTGTAGTAAGATTTGGGTCATGATTATGTATACCATATGATATAGAGATAAAGAAGGATCCTTTGAATTACGTACATAGCTTAACCTTATCTATTCACTTAGGGAGCCCAAAGATGTATTGAGATCTCTGAGAGACCTTTTGGTGAGACATTATGAACAAGGAGATTGCTGACTATACATCAAAGTGCCTAGTATATGAACAATTGAAGGCTGAAAGACATATTTCTATGATGATGATAAAACCACTACCCATACCAAAATGGAAGTGGGAGAACATAACCAAGGAATTTGTCATTGGACTTCTATGGACATCTAGAGGAAACAAAGCGATATGGGTCATTTTAGATCATCTTACAAATATAGCTCACATTATAGTGATTCGTGAGAACTCCTCATTGGATAAAAATTCCTGAGTATATATAAATAAAGTAATAAGGCTGTATGGAGTTCTAATATCTGTTTTATCTGACTAAAAATTGAGATTTACATCGATGTTATTTAAAATTCTCCAATATGCTCTAAGCATTTAAATAAACATCAGTACAACTTATCATCATCAAACAGATGGACAGTCTAAGAAAACTATTTATAAACTAGAATATTTTTTGAGAGAATGTTTTATAGACTTCAAATGAAGATGGGAACAATATCTTCCACTAGATTAATTCTCCTACTACAATAGTTTCCACTTGATCATCCAAATGGCACCATATGAAGCCCTCTATGGAAAAAGGTATAGAACACTGGTGTGTTGGGATGATGTCAGTGAATTTAAACTGAGAGGACCTAAAATGGTCGGAGAAATGGTGGAGAGGTTGAAAACCATTTCAAAACACTTCAAGAAATCCCAATGTTGACAAAAGCATTTTGTATACAATCATCGATGAGACATTGAGTTTAATGTTTGGGACTTGGTATTTCTACACATATCTCCACAGAAGAAGGTCATGAGGTTCAGGAAGAAAAGAAAGATAAGTCCAAAGTACATAGGCCCCTTTGAGATTCATGATCGCGTCAGGTTGTGGCCTATTTACTAGCACTTCCACCTACCATGGAAACTGTACATAATGTCTTCCATGTATCCCTCTTAAGGATGTACATTCTAGACCCTTCACATGTACTCTCTTCATAGGTGGTACAATTGAAGAATGAACATTCTTAGAAGGAGAAGCCAACGAAGATCATGGATCGTAGAGATAATTTTCTACATAATAAGACTACTCACCTGATAAAATTTATACATTGTAACCATATGTATGTAGAGGCAACATGGGAACTGGAGGACGAAATGAACGAAAAGTATCCACACTTTTTTATGCCTTAAAATGTAAAACAAAATTTTTGATGGTAAAATTTCATAAGGGGGGAATAATCTAATGACCCAATGTTTTATAAATTGAAATTCACTTCTTATAATTAGGTCATATAATCAAATGAAATCACAACACAATGATCAACAAAGAACTATGTGACTTTAAATCATAATAGTGTCACTTCTATGATTTGAATTTCGAACATTTAACATGCATGGTTGCGATTAGTAAGATGTTTGGAGTCCAATAAAGAAAAAATAATTTTAGGTGAATAGATAATAACCATCATGAATAGTAATTTCACCCTTTTAAATAGTTACATGAATCTTATGAATAGTAATTATAACATTTAAATATTAAAATTATCAATTAAGTTATAAATAAAATGTAGTCATCTTATAAGTGACAATATGATTATGTCGATATTTTTATATGTAATAAATATTAATATTAAATTTTATAAATAATTTAATAATTAAAAAAGAAAATTTATTTTTATAAAATGTATTAATAAATTATTTTTTATGCCTTCAAGATTTACGACAATATTATATGACCTTATGTAATTTTTGAAAACATTATAAAATTTGTTATAGTTTTAAGAATTATATTTTACATGTAAATTATGATTTTAGTTAAAAAAATAAATTGATCATATTTAGAAAATTATTTTAGAGAAATGGAGTTCATTTTTGTATTCTACACGTAAAAAAATGGGTAGGGAAAATTTTTGGTATTTTTCTAAAATACTTAATTTTTATGAATAGTAAAATATTGTAATTTACCGTATACATACATTATATGTTAAATACACTATTTATTGAGCCATGTATGATGTAAACACATTAGGTTAGAACTAAAATGTAGTTATTACTATTTTTGGTATTAGAATCATCAATATTTATTGTATTATGGAAAAATAACAAAGTAATGATTAAAATATTAAGAAAACCTTTCTCCCCTCCACTATAAAACCACCCATACTCCCCTCTTATCTTCACTCCCCTCAAGACTTGTACCTTCCCTAAATTCTACCCAAATCTCTCCCTGAGAATCACCCCCACCTCAATAATCCTTTTGTATCTTCAGAATAAAAAATCTTCTCCCTTTAAGAGGCTCTCAAAGAATAGTAAATCAATAGGTAAATTCCTGTTTTTTCATTCATTTTCTTTTCATGTTCTGCTATTCTCTTCTCTTTCCTAACATCTTCTCATCCAAATGGAATAAAAAATATTGTTACCTGAATGAATTTTAATTCTATTATTCTAATAGGTTAATTCATTATCATTTCTCCTTTTCCATTCTTTTATATGAAAGAAACGAAAACACCATCCGAGATGTGTTAATTTATAAAATTCAAGGACAACAAGTTACCAATTTCTATTAACATATTAAATTATGGTCATGAAACCATTTTTATGGTGGAATTGGACTATTAAATATGTATTTTATATTATTTAATTTTCTATAATCCTTTTTCACAGATGATGTAAAATAATAATACAAAACAATTTAATTATGAGCCAAATTTCCAAATTAATCTAATCATTTATCATTAAGGATTTATATAACGTTTTTACTTCACTCAAAAAAAAATAATTTTATAACCATGTAATATTATATATGTCCACTAAGTTCATATAACTTCAATTCTAGAAAACCATTCTCATCATACATGTTAATCCAATCATGAATATAAGTGAACTGATCATTAAAACCAAGGAAGAAAATACACCAAAACAATGAAATTAAACCTCTCAACTCATTAAAAATTACATTTATGAACATAATAATTTTATAATAAATCAATAAAATATATTTTAGGTTCTATAATTATTAATTTAATAACCTAATTTTATTATTTAGGTCATTATGATCCAGAAAATAACACCTTCGGACATAAGGTAATATGTACTCTCTTTCTCACATTTTTTTAGGAATATCCTATATGTTATGTCCTTTTATGTGAAGTTCATAATGATGGGGTATGATTTATAACCTCCAAAATACTAATTTAATGATGTATAAAATAAGATAAACCCATTTATTTTTCATTAATCCCCTCTTAATTACACCTGTTACCATGCCAATATTCTGAAAGGAATTCTACCAGAACCTCTAATATTTCTTCAGGTTGCTCTATATTTTTTTATCCAAGGGAAGTAGTAATTATATATTTATTTAAATCTTATAAATACTATTTCTATTTTCCAAACTCATGTTTCAAGATCCGACTATCATTATATTTTGGGGATATACATGTTTTTAAATGATTCGCTCCACAATACTTTTCAATAAACAAACTCATTTTAAGGGAACTTTCTAAATTATTACCCATCATCATGAACACAATATAATATATTTAGGACACCATTTTTTTTATAAAACCAAACTTTTTTATTATGGAAACATTTCTAGTTCACTTCTTGTTTTATGTAAATGATTATTTCTTTTTATGTTTTGAATGACCTCTGATATTTTCCTTTAACCACAGAGAAATGTTTAAATTCATAAGATTTCCCAAAACTCTCATTGAATGCTATTAATTGAGGTTTTCATAAATTACCATGATTTAAGCTTATTTTACCCTATTATATCCCATGAATTTTCTAATTCCTTTCCATCATATACACTTTTATGATATGTTCATTTATTATGTATTATGTTACGTTTATGATACACAATTATTTATTTGGGTAAGGATTATGTTTATGTATTATTGATTATGTATGATTAATTATATGGAAAAAATAATGAACATTTATGATGGGTCCACCTAGATATCACTCCAATGTGATTGGTAAATTTGAGTCTCATGAGACGTTATGTGCAACGGTCTTGGTAGTTAGCCTTGAGTAGTTTTACGTTGTGTAAGAGTCTTGGTGGTTAAATATGACTTTTACTCCTCAATGTGCAATGAAACTTGAATCATCCTAAAGTCATGTTTTATGCTGCTGAAACATTACTACGAATTCATGTTTATAATACCCTATGTTTATATGTTATGATTCCATATGTTCCATGGATTTTTATATCATCATGTCATGATCTCTAACCCATGTGCTAAATCCTTATTCTTATGTTTAATCCCTTATTGCGATTTTAGCTCTTCCCTTTGTTCATGTGATCCCCTGGGTACCCTATGCAGATGTAAGTGATAAATGGAATTTAGGATATATTTATGAATATAAAATAAATAAGTGTTTTCTAGTCATAAGTTTTATATTTTATGTACCTAGTCTTCTAAGACTCTAGACACTACGATCCCTATCTTTTTACATGACGTTTATTTATGCATAAAGTCATGTAATGTTTTGTGCAAAAGGATTGGGTCACTACAGTTTTCATTACTATAAATTTTAAAGTATTTTAATTCCAAATATAGAATCAATTATCCAAAATTCCAATTAAAAAAGTGGAAAAAATAAATTTAAAGTTAATCTCATTGAATGGATGAAACACGTGGTTTTTGAAAATAACTATTCACAGTTATGAAATGTTTTTATATCCGCATTTAGAGTGAAATTGACACCAATGAAAAAAATTGGAATATATTTATAAAATTTACATAAACATAGTATAAAACTAATTAAAAAGATAATTTAACACTATTAAATATTTATATTAAAAAATATTTTTCAATAAAAAATTAGTTTAATTAACTATTCATCAAAAAATGACTTTTCCCGATAAATAAAAAAACTAAACCAAATTAAAATTTAAAAATATTATATAAAAAATTTGGTTTTTTTCATATAAAATTTATAAATGTGTAAACATTTATTTTTAGAATAAGTCCTACATTAAATGGTGTCAAAACTACTTTTTAAAAATATAAAACTTTTTACAATAAAAATTGGAAGTATTATTATATTAAGCCTACCAAACATATTGAATGAATTTATATTTTTTAATTAAATATATACATATAAATTTCATTAATATATTTCACTCAAAGTGAATAATTTAATTTATTACTACAAAATTCCATTCTGGTCATAAAAATGTTTTTCATTAGAACACATACTTTATGTTCAATTGTTATTTATTTTCATTTATAATTAATTGGTATCCATTTAATAAATTATTAAAACATGGGTAAACTATAATTTTCTAATTTATTGAATCATATTCATTCCCATTATACCAACAACAAGGTTATAACTATTATTCTAAATAAATATTATAATAGTAGGTCATTTTCTGGAAAGACTCAGACATGCGTGTAACATAATTCATCAAAGAAACTCGATGTGACATTCAATGGAAGATAAACATGGTGTTGTGTGTGATATAATATGAACTATATATTTCATTTAATGTAATATATTATTTAATTTAAATTAATTTTAAATAATATATTTTATTAAATCTCGAATGTTACAACCTACCCCACTTAAAATGAATTTAACCCTTGAAATTAATCATTGTTATCAAATGATTAAAATTTCTAGAATTCATTTATTTAAACTCACATAGTACCAAGGTAAAATAAAACATCCTCTTAAAAAAGTGAAGTGGGAAACATAATGGTTGTTAAAAGTTTCTCATCACTAGGTTTCCATAAAGGGAGAAATTTATTGGGAAATTAAAAGAACAATTTGGAACGGAAAAATTATTATCATGGAAAAATAATGTGTGATATAGAAAATGTTTAATAAGAAGTCAATAAAAAATCAACAAAACAAATCTGTGTGTAAAATTTTATAGATATCATCAAAAAAATGGGTAATAAGATATAAATTAATTTTAATAACATTTTCATAATGTTAATGAATTCACTTACCATCTATTTAATGTTATAAAAAAGAAATTATACTAAATTGATGAGTTTTATTTCATCCTTTAGTGAATTTCCCCCAAAATCTCAACATTTTCTTCAAATTATGTGTATTTAAGATGAATTTTTAATTTTTGAAGCACTAAAATATACTTTTATAGACAATTTAACCATAAAAGTGATAGTAAATATATTATACAAGTCTTAATACATTAACCAAAAAAATGGTTTCCACATGGTATGATAATTATAAAAATGAGTAAACCTTAAAATGATACAATAATATTCAAAATTCCACACTAATACCCAAATTTATAACAAAATAATTCTATAAATAACTATCCTTATAATACATCAAAAAATTTATTACTATGTTTGAAACCCAACTATTTAAAGGATCTGATCATATATTCATCCAAGTTAAATCAACCATTATTCCTAAAATAAAATCCAATATGTTTTTGTAATAAAAATAATAAATACTTACAAGAAAAATTATTTCTAACTTGGACATCATGTAGGCGAGTGGTACTGTGTGAAACCATAATCATCCTTTTGTTATGGGTTCATGATCTACCACCTATCTGGTTGTGATGAATTATCACCCATTATATAGATTCCACCATTTTATTCATTATTCTTGAACATAATACTCCCTAAAGATATAATTTCGATCATAGGGGAATCATGTACCTCATCCCAAAAAACAATCTCCAAAAATTTCATTAATAACTTTAATATCTCATCAGTGAAAACATAAAATGTGGTGTTTAATACATTAAAATTATAATAACCATTAAAATTATAGATCAAAAATGTTATTAATAAATCTTAACACAGCATCATATGAAAGAGTCCAAATCTCCCATGTTTTCTAAATTGACCTTTAATACCAACTATAATATCCCAGAACCCACTCCCCTAGATCTTGTGCTGAAATCTATAACATTACATTCCCAAAATTGATGTCAATAATTGTGACCCAATTTTTTATCTAAAATATACATCATCAATGGAAAAAAGGTATCACATACATACTATAGGACTTTTTAGGTCTAATGATTTTTTTATTTAGGAAAAAATATTACAAAATGAATTCAAATGTCATCAAAAGAACATTTATGATATTTAACATATCATTTCTTATTTGAAAATAGGTCATCAACATCTTTCATGTGGCAAACAAAACAGGAATAAATTATTCAACATAATTCTTTAACATCAAAGAAAAATGAAACACAATATGTGTGAGTTTAAATGCTTACAAATGGAAAACATAGTATTTAATAAATTAATGTCGTCAATGAGCATAAGAATGCATAATGGTATGATGACATAATAAAAGTGCAGGATCAATTCATAAAATATCTCAGGAAACTCAATACCTAGATCATCAAATATGAAAACATGTAAAATAAAATATTCTTCTAAATCAATAATCAAAATAAATGTGAAATCAATCTCGATCATTAGAAACATTATAAATCCGTAACAAGCATATAAATCACATAAAGAAAAATAATGAAATTATTATACTTTTCATTCAAAAAAATGGAATAACCAAGTGGTTAACTTCCATACATGTCACTCTTATGAATGGGATAGCCATATGAATATATTCTATACCTTATGTATTGGATGCTTATCAAACACCCACCCATCCTTGGTCTATCACAGAACAACTCTTTATTATTTTATCATGTAACCACCATTAAAATGTTTATGTATCATTAGAATATCATAACACATAAAATATTTCATTACATTATAAAGTCATAGAAAAAACCATTTTCCCATTTATTACATGATCAACCCATGCAAAAAATGAGTTTAGTATAAATTTTTTTAAAACATCATCAAACCATGGAAAATGAATGAGTTAAATAAAAATCTCTCTGAAACATGATTAACCCATGGAAAATAAATGGGCTAAATAAAAATATATTAAAACCAATAATAACTCTTGGAAAA
This sequence comes from Viscum album, assembly GCA_963277665.1. Taxonomy (NCBI): domain Eukaryota; kingdom Viridiplantae; phylum Streptophyta; class Magnoliopsida; order Santalales; family Viscaceae; genus Viscum; species Viscum album. The sequence continues at coordinate 535,112,354 of OY728146.1, forward strand.
TAAATGGGATCAATAAAAATATATTTGAAACATTATTTACCAATGGAAAAGAAATTTGTTAAATACAAATCTCTTTGAATCATTATTAACCCATGAAAAATAAATGGGTTCCATAACAATGTCTTTATAACTTGATTAATCCATAGGAAAGATATGGGTTCAATGAAAATCTATTTGAAAAAATATTAACCCATGGAAAATAAATGGGTTCCACAAAAATCATTTTACAACATGATTAAACAATGGATAGGAAATGGGATTAATAAAAATATTTTTAAAACATGATTAAATCATGAAAAATAAATGGGTACTATAACTATCTATATAGAACATGTTTAACCCATATAAAAAATGGATTTTATAAAAATATCATTGAACAATGGTTAACCTACAGAAATGAAATGGATATTAAAAAAATATCTTTAGAATATTATAAACCAATGGAAAATAAATCGGTTACATAACAATCTTGTTAGAACAAGACTGACCCATGGAAACAAAATGGGTTCCACAACAATCTCTTTGAAACATGATTAACCCATGGAAAAGAAATTGGTACCAAAATAATCTTTGAATAACATGATTAATCCTTTTAAAACTAAATTATATCACTAATAATCTCTTTGAAGCATGATTTATCAACATTAAATAAATGGTTACCCTAAAAATCTCTTTATAGCATGATTAACTCCTAAAAGAGAAATGGGTTTCAAAACAATATTTTTTAAACAATATTTATCCATACAGAGAAAATATTGATGATGATATCAATACAAAATATCCCACGTGGAGGATATATAAAATCAATTTTTGTTGAAGTTGTTGAATTAAAAAACCATTTAAAAGTTCATTAAAAAAATTCTTGAGGAATGAAATCTTTGAACATTCAAAAGTGTCCCATACCACATTAAAACATTTAAATCAAAATCCCCATGAATAAAATAAAACTAAAATAAACATAATAAAATTATAATAAATATATTAATGATATAAAATATAAAAGGATAATTATATATACCTTATAAATGAAAACAGGTTTATAAAATTATAATATGCTTCAATGAAATGAAATTGAGACAAAATCCTTTACAACTATTGTAACATCTGAATTAGAAACCCCTAAAGTAATAATAATCAAATTAAATCTTTAAATTATAGGAATATAAAATAATTCATGATAAAATACATCAAAATTGTATGTAGATATACCCCAAAAAATAAGTAAGCAGTGACTATGACATTTTCACAATAGATGTAAAAAGTGGGATGAAAATCCATTACCTTGAGTCTAATTCATCAAGTTTTTCCTACAATGTTATCAATAAAACAATTAATTACATACATTTTCTTTAAGATTTTTACTTTTTTGTTAATACTTTTATTACAATTATAACATTTTTATACAATTACTTAAACAATTATGTTTTCATTGGGTGTTTTAACCTTATTTGATTTATGTGTCAAAAAAGGCATTGGTAGGTTAACTATGGTCCAAGGGTTCATTATTTAAATATAAAAAAATAATAGAGATGTTATAATTAAAAGATTTTTACATCAATTTTAATTTTAAAATTTTATATTAAAGATATTTATTAAAAACGAACCAATGTTATGATCATGTAGGGGGCACATCATACGTACTCATTAGTGACGTTCCATTTTTTTATGATAATTATGAAAAGAAGGAATGTAATCTTGATCTTTATAGAATTAAAATTATATCACAAAGAAAATATTATATATATATATATATATATATTTCTTATGATGTGGTGATGAGAAAGGGTAAATCACATTTCATTGAGGAGGCGGTAATCCACACATATATAAATGACATTAGCACTTTTTCAGTGCATAAAATGGAAAGAATAAAATGATATGTTATATTTATGTATATATAGTAATGTCATTAATATAATACATATTTCATTTATGCCATATATCTTTATTAAAACCATTCATAATACACTTTATGTAATGGGTGAACATATCACATCACTTTGAGGAGACGATAGTCCACACGCCCACAAACAATGTTATCATATTCCCATGAAATGGAAATCATGAATTAATGGTTTATATAAAAATTAAAAAAGTATTAATGCATTATAAATATCATATATATCATATAAAAACACTAAGTACATCATAATTCACAACTATAAGTAGTGGTAAAGGAAAAATGACCAGTGTCATTTCACAAAGTGGTAGTTCTCTATTCACATGAATGATGACTTTGTTACCCATTTAATGGATGATTCTATAGGTGTATTTCAAACCATCTACATAAAAAAATATTAGTGTATTGATCATAATTATTTTATTAAAATTTCAAGTTCTTTAAGGATTTAAGGGTTGGAGAAGGAAATATAATAAAAGTGATCGTTGAAGAATATTACCAATTTTTCATGTACTTTATTTTAGATTACACCAATGGTCTTCTATGCAATATATTATTCCCAAAGTGAGTCTTTTACGGTTAGAGGAGTTATGTTTTCAGATTACATGGTTAGGGTTTTGATGATCGATAATGTCCTGAGATGTGGGAAGAGAGGGGGAGTGTGAGTGCCTTTTTAAAAGATGGTAAAAGTATACATTGTATATTATTGAAAAGAGTTTAGTACTCCCCAAATCATACATAACACCCAAGGAAAAAAATGGACAATTAATAATAATTTTTGTTTTAATGGTCTAAATATGGCTTTAAAATATTTTTTATTCAATTTTATTGTCATTTTGACCCCTTATATTCAATGTTTAATCATTAATTAAGATCATTTTTACCATAATAATTATTATTAATAATAATTACTTTCACTAATAATTTTGGTAAAAAAATATTTCTACATAATATAAATTAATAATTATGTTAATTAATAATATGAAATCCATTTTTACAAATTCCAATCACATAATTGTATGAAATTAATTTAAATTCAATCCCACTGATGGGATGAGAAAACATGCTTTTCAAGAGAAAAGGTCAAAAGTTCAAATTTTTTTTATATCCAATTTCAATGTGAAATTGATTCCGATAACCTAATTTTGAATAAACAAATATAAAATTGATATAATTATAATTTAAATCCAATTAAAAAATTTATTTATCATTAAAAATCATTATATATGGAAAAAAATTTAATTAAAATTTGGTGTCATTTACTAATCATCAAAAAAATTAAGTTTCTCCAAAAAATACAAAAAATAACCCAAAGTTAATATTGAAAAATGTTTTTCATAAATTTTTTTTTGTGAAATAAATTTTATTAATGTGTTAAAATTTATTTTTAAAACAATTATTCCATTGACATTTAGTATAGTTGAATTTTAAAAATATATAGCTTTTTATGATTAAAATTGGATTTATTCTTATCTATAGCCAATAAAACTTTTTTGAAGAATTTCATAAAATATGATTAAATATATAATATTTATATTTAATGAATATAATTCAGTAAATGTGATTAATTTAATTAATTACGAAAAAATGTCATTCGGTTCAGAACATTTTGTTTCATAAAAACACATCCTTTATACTGAATTGGACTTTATATTTTTTTCAATTAACTAGAAACAAATGAATTCTTTTTAAAATCATGTGTAAATTATGATTTTGTAAATTTTTTTAATAATATTCATTCCCCCCTTCTAATACAAAACTGAGAAATATTATCTTAAATAAATAATATTAATAGTATATTGTTTCTCTAAAAATATCAAGATTTCATGTAAAATAAGTTATAGAAGGGAATCAACGTTGCGTGAAACAAAAGATAAAATTGGTTTTGCATGAAATTAAAGATAAAATATGTATTATGTGAAAAAAAATTATTAAATAATTTATATTAATTGAGAGAATATATTTAATAAAATATCAGGAGGTTACACATACAGTATATGGGGAGAGATATTGTATGTGTCCCTAGTGCCAAATAGATGGTAAAATTCATATCCTTCTCCAGAGTAAACCGTGAAAAATAATTTGGAAACACCTCTTGGAACTCATCCACCAAAAGAGGTAATTCCCCCTTAGGACCACTAGCATCATCCTCTAATGTAATGACTCAAATATTTTCATGTATTATTTTTGGATATTGTATGAATTATTATTGATACTAAGTGTTGAGAAAATGTCCAATTCTAAGGCTCATTGTTCCCAAAGTAAATGTTTGAAATATATAAAATATATTAAATAAAATATGTTCTTGGTTTTCCTAAAACATTTAAACAACTTCTAAAATGATTCCTAGAGGGTAAATCTGAGGTAATTGTTGTGTATAGAATTTGAGGTTTACCCTTGGCACGACATAACATCAGTCATCATGTATCATTTTTAGAAAATATGTAACATGAATCAAATAAATATAATAATTAATTCAATTATATTATTTGTTTTTTTTAATGAAGATAATTAACCATTTATTAAAATAAATACTTTTTTGAAAATTTGTATTGTTATCCACATAACCCTACAATTCATTTGAGAGACACTGGAGATAGTGGGACAAGATTCCATTGGAGGATGATGACCAGATCGAGGATCAATGACCGGTACAAGACAAAATCTAAGAATCTTTCTAATTACTATGATGTTGCATAATTCTTTATCAGTGATCAATCTAAATAGAGGTAGGGTGTTTTTTATTTGTATTTCTTCACCATTATTGATTTCTATGATGAACACAAATCAATTGACTAACAAATTGATTCATGGATTGTGCGTATTGAGAGATGGTATTGTTCAATCAAGGTTTTTACTATAATAATTCTTACTGATTTTTTATTCTTCAACTGTATTTATAATAACAATGAACTGAGATCAACATGAAAATTGACATAGGTATGTTCCTCTTGATTATTCATATTCTTTTCTCCCATAATTCTTTATTCATCCCGGGTATTCTTTGTTTGACCCACAGTTTGAAATATTCCAATGAATCAATCATTATAAACTAGTTTCATGGTGATTTTTTTTGAAATATTAGATCTAGGATCGATACAACATTGTAGAGGTGTAATAGTTTTAGTGGCAGTATATCAGATGATGTAGATACCCAATTTTACATTCATCAGTTTGCAATGAAGAACAATGTATAATTACATTCTTGACATGGTTCAAAGGGTCTAATATTGTTTTTTAGTGACATAATGGTTTGTTAGGCCTTGATAAAAAATTACTTGGCAAGGCGATAACCAAATCAAACATCAAATTAAGGGGAATACACATAGACTATATATTTATGATTCTATAAAATCTCATGTTACATGGTGTGTACACCATGTCAACACAATGTGTGCCCCCCTATTTGGTGGATAGGGTTTTAGAGGAACATATGTATTAGACAACCTATGACCCCTATCACATGGCCAATAGTCTCTCTCCCTAGACTCATTGGGTAACTCGTAGGGTACACGTACATGGGTTGGAGTACCTGGTTATAGGATGATATGTACTCCCCAACAGGTACATATCTTCGACCAGAGTACATGGACTATGTAGTGTATTAGTACATAGGAACATTTAGATAGGATAAAACCTTGTACTGGAACATGGGTAAACTACACAGGCACCCTACACACCATGTACTTCTACATAGACACAACTTGAAACACAATCCATTTTTAAGGGTAGGATCTAGGGTCAAGCAACAGAGCATGTAACCCTTCTACATGTAGTGTAATTCCATAAACATTGCATGTATACCCTTTCCTCCATACATTAGACAAGTTTCATTAGGGCGATTTCCAATTATCCATTCTCAGAGGGTTAGTATAGAATCATCTCTTACTTATAGGACTATGATCCCTTTTACAGAACATCTTAGATAGAGTTGTTGAAATCCATTTGAGAGGCCTATCGTGAGATCCTATATTTATCTTCATGTTGTAGGTGGAGTTCTTGGTATCATCATGACAAATACTACACGAGAACCAATCCTCCACATAACGGGTTAATCTATATTATGTTGTTGGTATCACACCTTATCCTTGGGAGTGATCCATATCAATTTATTGTATCTATTCATACCTTCAGCAAGTAATTCCAATGACGAGACCCAATGAGCACTTGTTTTTGGATGGATGACATTAGTATAATCAGATTTAGTATTGTTCTCTCTAAGATTAGTGCTTTGTGGAATCTTGGAGTTGGAACCCTAGGCTGGTATATTAGAGTTGTGACTTACCTTTTGACTGTGTGTCTTTGTTGATTATATCAGGATATTCTTATTATATGTGATGTAGACATATACCGTTTTAGATATTACTACATTTAATTTTATTATATGCTTTGTGGTTTCATGGTGTCTAATTGAGAATTTTTATACTCACACCTACATAGGTTTTTCCTACACCTGTCATGCCTTTTACAGACATAAATTTTTTGAAAGAGTCCCAGATGGTCCAAGACCAGATGATTCTAAGTTACACTGGACAAACTGAGGTGTGTTCCAATGGATTTTTAATATCAGCCTCCAATAATTAATTTCAGGTTGGAATTTTGTTTCAGACTCTATGTGGTGGGATTTCATTTTGACCTATTTACTTTCATTTACTTCATGTTGTAAAATAGTTGTGGGATTTAGAGGTATGAATGCATGGTTGTTCATTATTTTTTAAATTTTATGATTGTATAGATTTGCAGATGTGAGTGTGAGTGTACAAGTACTTAGGATATGGAATGTCATGTCAGTTGCATCCTTTCTTAACACTATTCACTAGACACTATCCTATTGGAGATAGAAATTGGGATTCATGACATGGACCACTTCGGGATGGGTAGTGAAAGAGTCATATCAGAGAGTTCAGTTATACATTAGGACTAGATTCTATAAGATTGGGTGGGGAAAAAGTGTTAAGTGTTTCATGTTTTCCTTTCTGGACAAGGTCTCTAGTTTTGGTGTAGTAGCTGACGTATCCATACACCAGGATGCCTACAAGATATATGCTAGCAAGTAATTATCATCATTATCATGAGTATGAGCCCTTTAGTGATGAGGTGATGATATAGGGACAAGTTCTTGACATGTTACTTCCATGTGGTCCACCAGCTAAACCACCACTTATGGAGTAACATGTGGTACCTGTAATACCAGCATATGACGTGCATTGGCTAAGCATGCTTCAAATATTTTAGTGGTAGAGGATGGTTAGGTTCTATGGTGATTCTAAACCACAGGAATTAAGGGAATTTCTTGAGTAGTTGACCTATTTTTTCCATATACTCAAGACACAAGAAGATCAGATAGTGCTCCTAATGGTGATCCACCTTCACGGCTCAGTAACGAAGTGGTGAGGGTTTTGTGATCCAATCTTATGATGAGGTTAATCTTTCAAGGATAGTGTTTTATTTACTTTTTATATAATAGTTATCACCATCAAAACTAAGGTTTGTAAGTATCTAGAAGCTTCTATATCTCTATAAGGGAATCATGATAGTAGTTGAGTATTCATCAACATTTTCCAATCATTCAAGGTTCTTGACAGATAGGTCTGTGACCGGTTTTTCAGGGCACAGACAATCAAATGAGGTCCTCAAAGATAAATATTATCCAATTTTATACCTATATGAATTATTACCTATACCGGGGTTCTAGAGAGATATTTGGTTATTAAGAGTTTCTTTGATGAGAAAATACAACCTGTTGTTGCCGATGGCAGGAAAGATAGAGAAAAGATCATGGTCGTTGGGAGATATAGTCATTCATAGATAAATAAACATTTGATATGTTTTAGGAGGATTTCCCATGACATATGTTATTTGATTCAGGTCTTATAGAGTGGGTATTTTTAGCCGAGGTTGACGCAGAGTTACTCCTGTTATGGTAGGAGACATCTTTCACAATATTGTCCTACCCGCTGTACAGCTGATAGAGAGACCATAGATGGGACACCGAGGCTGAGGTAGCGGTCTGAGTTGAAAGGTTTGTCGGATGATTAACATGGAATACGAGATGGTAGAGAAGTGGTATGTGGTCAAAACATGGAAATGTTACCACCACCAACTCCTAGGTGAGCCACAAAATGATCAGGGAGTTGGCGGTATAGAGCGGGGACAACTATAGATATTTTAACCTTATGATCCAGAAGCCTCAGGAATGATTTGAGGTATGATATATGTCTATTATACCTTATCTATAGTACTGATAGATATAATTTCTAGTCATTCATTTCTTTCCACATACCTTGTATAAGACATAGAGATTCTCATTAATCCCATTGCTTGAATCATATGCTTAAAGACTCCAAATGGAGAAGAATCAGTGATCATGCACTTATGCCAAAAATGGGACCTGGCTCCTTGAGGTGAGAGTTTCTTGTTGGGATCTCTTTGTATATGTTATGAGAACTTATGACATCATCTTAGTTGTGCTATGGTTATCCATGATTCATGAAAATATTCACTATTTCAGGTACTAGATGCAGTGTGTCTACAGAGATAGGACCGGGATCTCATTTTTTAGTGAAAAATCCACGTAGTGTAGGATGGACTCATTCCTATGAGGGTGCGGCCAATTAATCGTTAGTTGGCCAGCCTAACCAATGGTGGAGTGGATGTTATGAGTTCCCACTTTCTTATAGTGGCGGAAAAGTATGAGAACATGTTTCTTGAGGATGTTCATAGTTTACCTCACCACTGAGATATATACCTATGCATTGATCTACACCATAAGATGGCATCGAAATTGACAAAATCATATAAAATGGATCCCAAAATTCATCATGAGATGAGGGTGCGGTCAAAGGAGTTGCAAAGGAAGTATTTTTTTAGACAATGTGTTTCACCCTAGGAAGCTCTATTTTTTCTTCAAGAAGGAGAATAAGAGTTTGATTTTGTTTTTGGACTACTAGTGCCTGAACCAGGTGACCGTGAAGAAAAAGTACCAACTACTCAGGATTTATGAACTCTTTGATCTATTGAGGGGTCAGAATTGTTCTCTATGTTTTTACTCAAGTCATGTAATCACCAACTGAGGGTATGGGTTGTGGATATTTTGAATATGACATTCATAATTCATTAAGGTCACAATGAGTTCAAGGTGATACCTTTCTCTTTAAGGAATTACCTTCTAGTGTTCATGGGACTCATGAACCAAATCTTTTATCCTTTCACAGACCAGTTCATAGAAGTGTTCATCAAATATATACTTGTGTACTGACATCCAAGGAGGATCAAAAGAGAAATATGAGAATAGTTTTGTACATACTACAAGAAAACCAACATTACATAAATATCTGGAATTTACAGTTATGGATTAAATAGTCCCACTTTCTGGGAGATGTTACCTTAGTAGTTTGAGTAGTAGTGGAATCATCCATGGTCGAGGTAGTGTTAGCCATGGATCCACCTAACAGCGTGATCGAGGTGTGGAGATTCCATGGGTTAATAGGCTATTAATAGAGATTCATAGCTTATTTCAATAGAATATCAACACACATGACAACATTGACCAGTAAGGGGAACCCATTTGTGTGTACAAAGAGTTATCAATAGACTTTTTATAATTTTAGGAATAGTTTGACGAGTGCTTCCATATTGATATTTTCATAGGAGGGTGTGGAGTATGTAGTGTTCTGTGATGCATCATGAACCAAGATTTGTTGTGTTCTGATACAGTGGGTGGTGGTGATTTATTATGGTTAAAATTAGTTGAAACCACATTTTCCTAAATACACGACCCAAAAACGTGAGTTATTAGTTATAGTCTTTGAACTAAATATGTAGTGACACTACCTGATGGTAAAGTGGATTATCTTCTACACTGTTCATAAGAGTCTCAAGAATATCCAATCTTATAAGGTTATTAACTTGAGATAGAAGTGATTTCTAGATTTAATCCCTGATAATGACTTAAAAATTGTCTATAATCTTGGGAAGGGAAATGTGGTAGTAGATAATCTCAGTAAGAGATCATGTTCACAGTTACTGATTCAGGCATTAGGGAAGTTAGCCTCATTACAAATAACCATTATGGATGGATATGGAGGATCATACCTCTAGTTGATGGTCATTACCCATTTTTTTCAGTGAGTCAGGTATTCACATATTGGGGATGTCAACTATGGGGCCCTATGCACCCAGATATCCACTAGATATTCTCTTTATATATTTTCTAAATATGGGGAGAATTTTTTCCTCATAAAGGAAGAATTATGGTACTAGTGATGTTTTGGGAGGAGGTTTAGAGAGAGTTTTGTAAATATTATTTTATGGTATATAAAGGTGTGTAAAATATGAACTAGGACCTTTGAAGTCGGTTTTTGTGGATATAAATAAGTGAATAAGATGTAGAGTTTGTCTCTTGATGACTTACTTGTCCACAAGTGATGGTTAGGTACCATATTTCTGTGGGTTTACCTCAACCCATTTAGGTTTCTAAGTGTATGTTTTATGGTATATCCATATACTTTTTGATGATATTGCCATATACATCTTGGGGACACAATGTTATCTAGGTGATCATAGTCACACTCACCAATTTATCCCACAAAAATAGCAATTTAGGATAAGAGTATATTAAAGGGATTACGTTTCTTCTATATGCAAGAGATAGTCTAACATCTTGTATTTCCATCATTGTTCATTACATATCATTATGTTTGCTTCCCATATTGGTTCTGGAAGAGATTTAAGGAGGAATTTGAGACTTATTTACACTTTAGAATAATGTTTCACCCCCGAACTGAAAACTGGACTAAATAGACCATTCATGTTCTGGAGGACATTTTCTGAGCTTGCGTGTTGTAATTTGGCCATAGTTGGGAGGTTCAACTACCACCAGTAGAGTTTTTTTGAAGTAATAGTTACAATTCTACCATTAGTATGACACCATTTGGGTTTGTTTATGGGATACCCTATGGTCACCACATTTCAAGACTGACCCAGGAGTATTGGCACTCATGGGACCAAAGTTGGTGTGAGAAACATTCGAGAAGGTACATATCATCCAAGAGTTGATGTATACTACACATAGCGATCCTAATTCTTATACAGATCAGTAGTGGAGGCCTTTTGTGTTTGAGGAAGGAGACAATGTGTTCCTATGGGTATTTCTAAGTTGTGGATTACTAATATTTTCTTAAGGTGGAAAGATATCTATGATGTTCATTGACCCTTTACAGATAGTATGTTGAGTGGGTGAGTTTTTTTACCACATAGATCTACCTCCTAATTTAGATCATGAACACGACGTCTTCCATGTGTCAAAGTTGAAGAGGTACATGCATAACTCATCACAAGTTATCGATTGGGGAGAGATTGACATTGAAGATGGAACTACCATTTCTGAGTAATCAATATGGATTGAGGATTAATAAGAGATGATCCTCCATGGGTGAACGATTCCTTTAGTGCATGTCTAGTGGAAACACATGAATCTTCAGGGTATAACATTAGAGAAAGAGGCTCAGATTACTTCTAAATACTGACACCTATTTGTGTAACTCATTTTATGGAATTTTTGAAATAAACCCCAATGTGGGGAGAATATAATTACTCAAAATTTTCATATATTATTTTTGGATAGATTATTGATTATTTTCAATACAAGGTGCTTAGATGGTGTGCAATTTTGACGCTTGGTGTTCCGATAATAAATGAATTAAAAATATTAAATATCAAAGGTGACATATTTACTAGAAAGGTGGAATAACATCTAAATGGATTCCCAAATAAAAAATTTGAGGGAATGGTCCAATTCAAAACATGAGGTTTACCCTAGTCTTAAATTATATTTTTCTAGTGCAGTTTGTTTTTATAAAATCTTTCTCAAGCATAAAACGAAAAAAAATAATTTATTTATTTTATATGTTTAGTTAAATAATCCACTTTATTCATTAATTAGATAAATTCTTATAGAAAATGTACATGGTTATCCACATAACCTTGTAAAATGTTGGAGAGGTATTTGATAGTGTGGGATATGAATCTACTAGTGGATGATGACTGGATCAAGTATCGACAATCGGTATGAGGTAGAATCGAAGGATCACACTAATGACTATGACACCACATCGTTCTTCATCAATGATCATACCAAATTGATTGATGGTGTTGTTTATTTGAATTTCTTCCCCATTAATTATTTCTACAACAAATAATAATCAATTGACTAACGGATTAATTCACGGGCCATGGGGATTGTAGGATGGGATTGTTTAAGGATGTATTTTAAAGGGAGAATTCATTATGGTTATTGATTATCTGATTTTAATTCTAATTGAAATGAATTGATAACATCAAAAACATTGATTGAGGCTCTTTGTTCTTTATTCATTTTGTGTTTGTCTTTGTCGATTCACTATTCATCATGAGTTCCCTTTTTTGGGCCCACTGTTCAACATATCCCAATTAATTTGTCATTTTCCACCCATTTGTCGGTGAAAAATATAAAATCCTAGATCTGGGGTCTCAATGACATGAAAAACGTGTGGATGTTTTAGAGGTAGTATATCAAATTATGTAGATACCAGATTTCATGTTCTTTAGTGCATAACAAAAAACGATGTATAAATCCATTTTTTGAGAGGATTGAAGGGCCACATCCATTTTTTCGATGATGGAAAGGTTCACTAGAAGATGTTTCAATATATTCTAGCAATGATGTTTCTAGATAAAATAATGGATTATGGAGAAGATATGAGGCTCTAGATCTAGGATTCTTGAAAATCCCATGTTACACAGAATGTAAACCAGATCTACAAGCTGTGTGGGACCCCTTTGTGACATATTGGGTTTCAGATGAATTCATGTATTACATGGTGTGTGAAACTTATCACCTGGAATGTGGTTCCTCCTGGGATACTAGATGTGTACCTAGAAGGGTTCACTGAAATGGGTTGGAGTACATGGGTTGGAGAATGTCTTGTACTCCATTACAAAAACATGACATAGATCAAAGTACATGGGCTATGTCATGAACTGGTGCATGAGAAATTGTGTATATGATATAACTCTGTACTTTCACATGGGTAGAATACATAGTCATCCTATATGTCTTGTACATATACATGGACATAGCTTGAGACATGGGAAATTTACATTGGCAGGACCCTGGGTCATGGGACATGGCAGATAAGCCTTCTACATGCTATGTACTTTCATAGACATGTCTTGGAGTCCTTGTCTTCCATATCTTGTAAATGTTTCATTAGGGTTTGTTCCCTTTATCCTTTCAATGAGGGTTAGTATAGAATCATATGCTCTTCCATGTACTAGTATCCTTTTAGTATGACTAAATGGAAAGAGTCTTTGAAATCCATTTTTGAGGCCCGGTGTGAGATCCTATATTCTTTTTCATTCCCTAAGAATAGATCTGGGTATCATCATGACCAACACTGTGTGGGTGTTGATCTTCTACTAAGAAGGTTAATCCAAATGTAGTTTTTGGTATCACCCTATGACCATGGGAGTGATCCTCATTTGTGTATCACATCTCTTCATACCATCAATGTGTACTTCCAATGAGGAGACTCTATAAGAACTCCCTCTCGGATTGACATCATCAATGTTATCAGACACATGAGTTCGTCCTTCTAGATGATTGAAATTTTTATTCTTCAAGATATAATCATAGGCTGGTATACTATGGTTGTTACTTACCTTTTGAAAATGTGTCTTTGTTGAGTATGTTTGGATATTTTCATAATATGTGTTGTAAAAATATTCCTATATAGTTCTATCTGAGTTTTCCATTATTGCATGATTTGTGGATTTAGGGCATCCTATTGATTATTTTATACTCTCCCCATAATTTGATTTTCCCGAATGAGTCATGTCTTGTAGAGATAATCAATCTATTGACAGAGTCCAAGATGGTCCAAGACCAGATGGTTCTTAGTGAGACCAACAGTCTAAGGTGTGTTCGTAAAACTTTTTTACTATGTTCCCCAATACTTTCGTTATTGTTGGACATGTGTTTCTAAATTTTGGTTGTACACTTGTAATTAGACCTATTTACTTTCCCTTACTTCCTGTCATACAATGGTTGATTTAGATGTATTCATTCATGTTTGTTCAGTTATTTTTACATATCATCATTGTATAGGATTGGGGATGTGTGTGTGTATGGGTACTTAGAATAAGGCCTCCCTTTTTAGTAATATTCCTACTCAGTGCTAGTTTGTAGTGTTTGGATTATTGGAGGTGTTCTTGAGGTGTCATGGAATGGTCTGATTTGGGACAAGTCATGACTTCCAACATGCTTGATGAAATTTAAAAAACATTCCTACCGAATATTAGAAGTGGACATACCACACATCCTATCTAAGTATCTAATTATCCTTAAAAAACCTAATAGCTTCCATTAGGTACCAAAAATATCACTCTCAATTGATAACAATTTATGTTCAATTGAAATCACACCATCCAATCCATACTGAGGATCAAATCGATGTGTTCCATTTTTAAAACTAGGATATTCCAATCGAGATCGACCACTAACATAGTGACTAGACAAGATAGTCACATGAAACACTAATTTCTCTTCTTGGTTAGTGAAATCAAAAAATCCATTACATTTGACATAAGGGAAGTAGGAAATTTCATAAAATCCACAAGACTTTTAGAAATGAATCAGTTAGAAGAACCAATACAAAATAGTACAATAACTTTGGATGATTCAATAAGGATCATACCTCAAACTGTGGTAGGTACTACATCCAATTTCACCGGTTATTGTTCTATAAATTGAATATGAATTATCTCTATCTAATCCTCAAAACTAATACTGAACTTCATCTTCACCTTTAACTGACACTCCATAGAGGAAGATCCAACCATTCAACCATGATCACCAAAACGAGATCCCACTTTTCCTTATGGTACTGACTGTGTTTTGATTCCCATAGAGCCTACATAACCTAACCAACCCAGATATGTATTTGAATCACTATAAATCCACTATAAGTGCTTTATATTTCCACACTAATTGAACTATCTAGTTAGGGTTGATCATTCTAATCACACATTCTATGACTTCCCACACTAATGGAATAGAACTAATCCAATGTCCAAAGTCACAAAAAATGAGGTCAGGAAGTTTGACATGAGCTACCACCTTCCTTATTTTCCTGTTATTCTGGATTCACCATCTTTTCATATGAACTACAACTCCCATATCCCACTGATGAAAAATCCCAAAAAACTAGACATTCTAGCATGATCTATCTGAACCATCAAGGATTCATCAACCACTTCATCATATGTATACAACCTAAATAGAAAAATCTTGGTTTGGATATCCTAACACAACCCTATATCAAACCATTGAGTCTTTAGGTTCTCATTATAATAATCCTTGGGAGTGAAACAAACCAACTCAGTGAAACATTTGGAATACTTCAACATGGTATGATCCCCATTGGTGGAGATCTAGAAACTCCTAGGTCTTGGTGAAGGTGAAAGTATCATGGAAATACTACACATTAAAGATAACCTTGACTTCCTTCGACCCTATCTACTCATTCTTCCCATCCTGAGCCACAATGTCTCTTCCCCTCCAACTGGGACCTTACAACATGGTCAAATAACGTTTCACCTTAACTCCCACAAGAGTATCAAGAAACAAAAAATTGATTTTAATATTTTAGATCAATACCTATAATTCATGGGGGTCTGTGGTAGACCATAAATATCGATTCTGGTTCTTGATAAACTCTTACGACTAGTCCTTTTCAGGATCTGGTTCAGATTCCTTAACATGAGAAAGACCATATCCTTCTCCATGATCCAATGAATGGATATCCTTAAACCACCACTTCCACTAGTCTCTGATCAACTATTGAGAAATAACCCACTCTAAACTCTTCTTGTGGTTTCAAATGAAGCCTCTAGAGATGAAAGATTCAAAATCCATTAACAAACTTAAATAAACCATCAATACCATATCACGAAGAATTTCCAAAGTAAATACTTTTAAAATATATTTATAAATCAAAACAAAAACCATATCAACCAAAACCACATGTATTACCATTCCACCCTAGCACAGTGTACATGCATAGTATTCAGCCTATAAATCCATTTTAGAGGAGGAATAAAACCAAATCTAAACATACCATGATGACCGAAGGTCTGTCACAAGTTGTGTTGGCATGACACCCCACTTGCAACCAGAACCTCAAGCCCTGAAAGTCATATCACATTTCAATCTAGATTGTCCCAAATAATATATCCCAATAATAGGGAAAGCCATGCTATGATACAATGTTTTCAAAAAATGGTTTGAGACTCCATCCAACCGAACTCTCGACCTGGCCCATGGTAAGGCTCAAAGGTTGTTCTTGATCCTTATCAGAAGGAAACTAGTGTTTGGGCATCAAAAATAAATTTTGGGAAGAATTGATCCCACATAACCAACCAAAATTAATCCCTTATAATCAACCATCGCATCATAATAAATAACCATAATGAAAATAAATACAAATATCACAAGTATAATAGTTTTACAATTTTAACCAAAAATAAAAATGGGGAGGGAAAAAAACTACACAACCAAAACCTCTATGAAAAAAAGGCCCAAAACCCTCAAGACACCTCCACCAACATCTAAATGAATTGGAACACTAGAATATCGATCCTCCATCAACACCAAAGAGTAAATGTTCTTTAATTGTGGAAAAGATAACATTTTCTATATACACCCAAGGGTGTATGTATCATGTGATCCATTTCTATGAAGAATACCACTAAAAAAGATTCTATTCGATAACATAATAGGAAAAGTCAAAATTAAATTTGTTAATGAATAAAATTTAAATCATTTCGAATGAAAAATGATTTGAAATTTGGAAATTGGAAAGTAACCCCATAAACAAGTTGAGCGATAATCATAATATAAAATGAGAACAATTGGTCATACCTAAGCCACCGGTGTTAGTGCAGGACTAGGATCCCCATACCTCAGTGATATGGATTATAAACCACAACCCTCTACATCCTCATGAAGGATCCATTAGAGAGGAGTCACATCCAATGTTCTACTGGTCTCCAATCATCATCAAATGTTTAGTTAGTGTTGTAGAATCAATCTTTCTAAGGGGAACTCAACCTCGTCTTATTGATCTTCCCAGTTTACTAGACATAGTCTTCCCGACCTAATTACATAGGATTGTATTTACGATCAATTACATATCCTATGTTATATGAATCACTACGTAGAGACACACACACACACACACCTAATAATGGAAGAACACATAAAACCCATTATTTTCCATAATCAAAACTTCTTTACAAAACAAAATCACTCCAAAATCCATTAAAAATATTGTTCTCATGAACCAAATAATTCCTAGAACACATTTATAAACCATAAAAAGCATACAGAAATCATCCAATAATTTTTAATAATGGTATAACCTACCTTTCACTAGGAAACTTCAAAAAAATGGATGGAAATTAAAAATGAACCACATGAAGACCCTATAAAGTCATGAACATACCATAAAAAAAAATATTTAATCCAGTAAACAAATATTGAAACCTCATTAGGTAAAATCATTCATTGGAGAAAGAACCCAAAAAATTAGGATAAGGAGACCCAAAATTAGGTTTAGAACTAGATATGATAGGAACACTTGGAGTCCATTGAATATTCAGCACCAAAACCACCCGATATATAGAGAATAAGGGTGAGAAAGGGGAGAAGGAAATTCTCCTAGGGTTGGAGATCCTGAATGGGTCAAATTAGGGGTATACTAGGGTTAAAATTGGGGAAGGGTAGTTTATGAAATTAAACATTTTTAATGTTTTGGGTTTTCCACACGGTTTGGTTGCATAGTTTTCTAAACCATCATTTTGTTATGAGGTACCTACATACATTGGAAAATGAGGGTACACAATCTCCAATTGATGGACACACACCCGTGCGGATGACTATTTGCCTAAAAGAGAACCACTGGTCTAGGTGAATGGTTAGCCCGCTAACCCATGCAAAGGTTGTGCGCCATTGACAATGACACTTTCTTGAGTACACGATATCCTCTAGTCTGGTGCATGTATTATAAAAATCATGCACCAACTATATTCTTGCTACTACATGGTCTAAAAACAAATTTTTTTTCCTGAAAATCTTGTGAAGTCTAAGTAACAAAGACATGACCAAAAGAAATGAGAAAAATACCTAGAAATAAAATCACAGATGTTACAATTCTTCTATAATACTTGGTTACATAAATAAGGATAAGATACCACATGATATTTTTATATAAATGAGAATAAGTTCCTTCCAACCACTTAGGTTGTGTGATAAAGAAGAAAATCCCATGAATCATTTCTATATTTTTTTAAAGTTGGTGGGGATACATGAAGCATTATCTCATGTGATCCTTCATGAATAAATAAACCAAGACATCACACATATATAATCCTATTACATAAATCTAATGAAATTATAGAATAATAATATCACATTATTGTTTTGGTTCATGTGAGGAAGGAAATACATTCATGCATAAATGATCACAGACTACTCGTATGCACCATTAGATATACAGCCCATAAAATAATAATAAATAATATATTATTTATTTGATAAGGTTAACATACTGGAGATGCCTTTAAAACACATTTATGAAATAAAACATAAATGTTGTAATTAAAAAATCTACCATACACATTTTATATGTCATATAGTTTTTCAAATATGAAAATAATAAGAAATTATGATACCGATATTATTCCTTATCCATATTTTGGTCATAAGAAGATGAGATATCTTGCACACATCATATTAATATAAATCTAATTAAAATATGCAAAGAGGAAAAATATAATATGTGTGTTTTACTAAGACAAACATTACATTATCTTGGAATAAAGTAATCCATTTGATTATTGTATTTCAATGATGTTTTCAGAAATATTTATGTCTTTAACAAATGACTTATGATACACTCTTGATCACTTCAGGAGGGATATGATGAAATTCTATATTGTAGTACTTCAATGTTAAAGCATTAATTACACTGTGTTGGTTTTCGGGTAATGGTTTGAAAGATATCCCCATTTCCAATTCTTTATTTGATTTTTTGAAAGATGTTTTCTGTGAGTGGGACAAAAATCACCATACACATGAGAGAAATTCATCTGTATTAGAGGTGAAATTCAATAATAAAATAATAGTGTTCATTATACAATATTATTTTGTGAAAATGATTGCTAAATTTATGTGGATATAACGAAGGATCTAATTGATGAAGAAGTAATATATGCAATGAAAGGGAAATAATTTTAATGTCCACAAAATTTATCCAACATTGATTCACCCCTCTCATTTTGGTCACCCAAAATTAATTATAAAAATTGATATCAAATGGATATGTTACACAACTATTTGGATTCTTTGATTTTAATATACTTGATGATTTTATTTCTATTTCAACTCATCAGGGAGTGAAAATTTGGTGGAGTTGTATCTATTATAGATAATATATTTTTATTATCTAATACCATAAAGAACATCTATGTTATATTTAATTTCATTTTTTAAAGTTAAGAAGAATGTAAACACAATGAATTCAGGCATGAAATAAATAATATTTAGAAGAAAACACCATAACAATTGGATAATAGAGATATGTCAAAGATGATGAAAAATTAGAAGAATACTGAAGCGCTATATAAACATGAGAAGATAAAAATAGGTGATAAAACAAAGAGATTAATATGATGATATTTTTGGATGAAGAGATCTCATCATTAATAATTGGATGAAAGACATATAAATCAAAATGAATGGATGCACAATTAATCAAAAAAAAAAACTGGAAGAATAGTCCAAGAATAAAATAAAAGGATTAAAGTGGCTAAGGTAATACCTAAGAAACCTTGTTGAACAACACAAAATGTGATGCCTATTCTGAATGAGATATGGTTAATTTTTCCTACTAAGGTAGAAAGGAAAAATAAAATTCATATAGTGTAATATAAAAAAAGTTAAAAAAGAAAACAAATGATTCTACATGAATAAATTGAATTTCCTGAGAGGTTTTAAAAAAATTATATAAATAAATCGTTACTGTACATTTTAATAGAGAAAAGGGATGGAAAACCCTCTAATGAGTGTTTTTACATAACACCAACTCATTATAAAACACTAAAAAATATTTATAAAGTGAATGGTGATGAATGTTTCTTGATGTATGGTGCAACCAAGAATATTTAACATAATTAAAATGTTGAATGAAATTATTTCATTTTACATAATACTTATAATAAATCATGGAGAGTCAGTATGAAGAGTTCACTCTCAAATAGAGGATAAAATAAATAAGATTCATGGTTGAGAAAAGATTACCTGCCCTGTTTCTCTATTTTAAAAGAAAAGAAGATATGCCTAATTCCCATAGAGTTTTTTTTCATTAATTACATTAAGAAATATAGATTCATGAACATATTCATCAGTATTACTGAAATGAAGAAAGTATATTGTGATATCTACAAGCCATAATATTCATTCCAATCCAAATGTAAGACATCATCCTAGTTTGATCTATCTGTTGATATATTGATGAAAATTTATTTTAGATTATCCATGATAATTCATATTGAAGATAATCAATATATGATAGATGATCAAAAACATGATGTCAAAATCATAAATGAGATCAAAATAATTGGTATTCAAATTAATTGTAATTTCGAAGAACTACTAATGAGAATATCAATCATGATTAAGTGAATGTAAAGATAGTCCCTTAATGGATTATTTTTAAAAAATCTCATATTGAATTATACATCATTCAAAAATGTTATCCCTGGAATTATATGTTCAAGAAATCATTGATGAGTTACGTTGGTAAACTATACATCCTTATTTAAAAAAATATATTAATTTTTATCTTAATGGGGAGAACATAAATGAATCAATGAAATGAAAAAATACTGTTAATTATGTTCTAGGTCTAATTTAACAAACCTTACGTTCCTTTTATAAATATACATTTTTAATCTGTGTGTTGAGACGAGTGACTGAATTTCAGGATGAAATTATCTTGATAATTTTCTTTATAAGTTTTATTATAAAAGTTCCACTTGCATTGTATCAATTAGTATCAACCAATTACGATAAACCTAGAAACAATTTAACATTATCTTGGTAATGATTTTTTTTGCTATAATAGTTTTCGTATAATATTATGAATTGAAAATAGATATCATTCATGTATAAATTACACCATCTTCTTTTCAAAAATATGGCATCCCTAGTAGGATTAGAGTGGAATAACTGATGGAACATTTCTTAAGAATTTAATGATACTATACTCTCCCATAATGTTATTATTTATCATTAATTAGTGGGAGAGGAGAAAATGAATAAATGAGAGAAGAAATAAATAAAATATATTACTGTCCTAATTTATACATTGGTATTGAAAAAAATACATTGGGGGATATTGATGATACTAATTTTTGTTTGTGTTGTATTTTCTAGTTATTTAGTTTGTGATGAACCTCATAATTTCAATATTAATTGAATAATTTAACTACATTGGAAGTGTTTTTTAGTGTTCCCAAGCTTGTTAATGTGTAAATATTGATGTTCTAATGATATTGTGTGCACTATATTAGGTAAGATGAATTTTTTATAGGGTTTAAATAAGTTCCATCCATAAGAAATTAAAATTTCACACCATATATTTAGATAAAGTTTATTTAGGTGGGACTATGGATGAACATGACTTCATTGATTTAAAAATATATAAAAAAGTGTTTTACATTTCTTACAACATCATAAGATGTAATGACAAATCATCTATTGATGAAATCATATAATTATTTATTATGTTTAAGACTTTAAGAAGTTGGAAGATCATGTAAATATGTATTTTTATTAATAATTATTAAGTATATCAAAAAAAGGTAAATATATTTATACTTTACATGATGAATCATTTATTTTTAAGGAGGCATTTGGTTGGCATGAAAATTATATAGTTGGTAATTCACTAAGTACATTTGTGTGGTCCTTATTAAAACAATTTTCCAACCCTTACCCAACCAAGGACCCCTTCAACCACATTTTCATGACTTAGGGGTCAAACTCATAAGAGAGGGTTAACCTGACCAGCCATAGGTGGAAGGTAATAGTAGTGGGCTTGCATAGACCTCATGGTGAGTGTGTACTGGGGTGTACATGGATTGTTCTCATGGTGAATATGATGTTTCTCAAGGGACCACACTAGGGTGGGTGACGACCCATATATGGAATATGTTTATGTGTATTTAGGTTCTTACCCGAGTCATAACTGAAGAAGTAAATGCAATGGAGAGGGTTTTATATAAGAACATGATAGAAGTAAATTCTAATGATGTATGAGTAGATGTGTATTACTATTCATCCATATAAAAATATATGGATATAATTGTGGTCACATTATGAATTGAGTTTTCCCCACACAATCTCCCATTCTACACAAAACATTATCATTCACTTTTAGTTTACCCATTCAAAGGAAATAGAAGCCAAATTTTCCCTTACATGAGCTAGGATCAACCTTTCTTTGATATTTAGAACTCATGAGATACCCTTAAGAGAGAATTGAAAACACACTGGTACCCTTATGGAGTGGAGGGGATACCATTACATAATGTATATAAATTTTCCCTTTGTCATATGAAACTTTATAATTTCAATGCAACACATAAATATTAAATCCACTACATGATGACCTGCATTTCATTGTCACAAGTCCACTGAGACAACAAATGTAGGATACAATTAGTTGAGACAATCATTGTTGTGTCAAATGAAAAATAGTGAAACTTCAATTATTTAAAGATCCTTTCATAGAAAGACATAATTCAATGCAGTATTCAGAAGATGTCATGTGTCGTTTCACCATGGTATCTCATGATAAAGAGAATATAATCATGTGACAATATATCCACACCAACATATCATGAGTATGATGAGGTTGAGAGTTTATAAAATCAAAAAAATAGATCCCATGATCTTTAAGGGAATTTGTATGGCCTTTGACTTTCCATGAAATAGGGATGGTGGGTAGTGTATACTCGAAAAAAAATATTGACGTCGAGATGAAATGAAACTTTATGCTATTTGAAATATTTTGAGAGCTCTCATTTATAAATAAATATATAATCCGTGTGAAATGATCACATGAAGAAGATCCACAAACTACCATAGTCTTAAAAAGAAGAAACATGCATGATACCTTCAACTGAATAATAAGAACTAGGAAGAAACCACATTATGTTACCCAAATAGAAATATAGCCACATGCATTGTTAATGTGAAAAAGCAGAAGTGACTGGTGAGTTACGTTATTCATGTGAAGGTGGTCATGAGAACCTCCTTAGTTACATAAAATAATCATAAAATACCACATACATTTTTATGTGATGTAGAATAATTTTTAGATAGCCTCTTTGGATATGAAATTAAGGATAAGATACTACAATTCACTTCTAATTATCATATATATATTAAGGATACATAAAACATTGTCTCATATGATCCTTCTTTTATAAAGGAATCAAAAAAATATTTTAAACACACACTTGTTGTGTGAATCTAGTAAAATTTTCAAGGACAAATACCATATGCTTATTTTGGTTCATGTGTGGAAGACAATGCATTAATTCTAAATGACTACATACAACTCATATGTATGGTTTGAGATATAGTATGTAAAATAAAAAATAATAATATTTTTTATTTGATATGGAAAGAAAAATTAAAAATCCCACACAACACATGAATGAAATCCAATTGAGATATTTGAATTAAGAATGAGACACTAAAATTTGATATCTCATATTTCTTTTTGAAGACCAAAAGAAGAATAAATTTTGATAGATAAAATAAATCAGAATCATCCATTAGTTCAAAATAATCAGTGACATATTTTATAAGTCAAATTCATAATATTCTAATAAAATAAGAACAAGAGTAAACCTATAAGATTAATCCATTACTATGATAGTTGTTTGATTGCTATGGAAAGAGACAACCATTTGACTGCTACATTTTGAGTATGTTGATTAGAAATATGAAAGTCCATAGAAGAATAATTTTTCTACACTAATGATAAATTATTCTATAAAAATTTGATATCATATAATCTTATTCTTTAACATTAAATATTTCGTTATACTTGAAATATGCTAGGACAATGGGTCTATATACATCCCCATGCTCATTCATTCTTTGATAATAAGAAGGAAGTTGTGTGTGAGTGCGATAATGT
The DNA here is from genome assembly GCA_963277665.1 of Viscum album. Classification (NCBI taxonomy): domain Eukaryota; kingdom Viridiplantae; phylum Streptophyta; class Magnoliopsida; order Santalales; family Viscaceae; genus Viscum; species Viscum album. The sequence continues at coordinate 535,136,567 of OY728146.1, forward strand.
CCACCATACACTAGGGTCCTAGTAAACGACATTGGAGGAGCACCTCATTAAAAAACCCAATTGTCCCTTGAGGTTTTTTTGTTAGGATTCATTCTAATTATAGGTGAAGATAACAAGGGATCCATTTTCTGAATAAGTTAAAAAGGTAAATAAAAGGATAGAATCATAAACTGATAAAATTTAACTCTACAATGAGTCACCCCCCCCCCCCTCTATGTTGTCATTCGAAGGTGATCATAATAGCTATATGTCCACAAAAGGTTTTTTTGTTGAGTTGTGGCTCTTATCCAAAGTAATTATTATCCTTGGTTGTTACTTGGTTTATATAATGGGACGACTATATTCTGGTATGTTCCATTAGTAGAATACACTAGTGGAAATCCAATCTATACCAACACTTTTTTTCCCAATGGTTTTAGTGAACCATTGGAATGGCTAATATAAATTGGGTTTTCTAATGGTTTTTCTAAACCATTGGGAAAGGTATAAAATTTATCAACCAAAACTTACGGTTTTTATGAACCATTGGAAATGGTATTGAATTTCCAAACCTATTCCAATTGTTCTTCTTAACCATTGTAATATCAATTTTTTACCCACAGTTTCCAATAACCGTTTGGAAAAAACCCCAATAATGTGCAGAACTCCTCCAACAGAACACTCCTTCCTGACTGATTCCTGAGCACATATCTCCTCCTCCTCTGATAGAGATATACTTGAATCCTACTCTCCGAACGATTCGTGAGTAGATCTCTCCTCCTCCTCCGACAGAGATCTCCTTGAACCCTACTTCCCGACCGATTTGCGAGTCACTCCCTCTTGATTGGATATCTCTAGGTTTTCAATCAGAATTCCCGAGTGCACTTCATTCAGAACTCATCTCTAACACTTTTCCCTAAATGAGTCCTCTCCATGCTACAAACCATATGTTCCAACCGGTGATTTATCTTTGATTCATGTAATATTTTTTCTTTCACTTCAAATCGGTACGTTGTAACTATGTTATCTCATATACCTCCATTTATTTCATCTTCTTTTATTCTGTTCAGTGATATCTATGTTATGGGTTAGACCATATGTATATGACATAACACTAAAATGGTTTATATGGATATTATGATGGGAATGGCGAATGGGGCTAGATCCCAAATGATTAATTACTATGTAAAGATTTGGTGTGTTGTGAAACAGGATGTGTAACATGTTCTTTGTTTCTTGCATGTGTCCAATTGATGCTTCTGGAAATTTCATTCTTTTATCTAAATCTCCTTGCACTATTTTTACAATTTTATTTTTTTCAAATTCAACTTTCGGTTTATTTCCATTTCATTTTCTATGACCCAATAGTTTTTATGTTGGGTTTTTCATTTTCTACTATGTTGTACTTTGATTTTTTATACTTCATAACACCGAATCCAATAAAACTATAGGGGGTAGAAAATTTGAGTATATTTTTTAAAATGTAATAAAATCTATTTCAACTGATGTCTTATTACTCAACCATGAGACCATAAATCTTTCAATCTCAACACACTTCTCTTTAATTTCAATTCCATCACTTAGTCTGATGCACCACCATTTCTCAGGCATGTGATCTGCTCACAATTTTTCTTAAGATATCTAATATTCCCATATCATAGAAATATGCACAGTGGATTTTGGAAAAATATATTTGGGTGTCCTAGATCCCCTTACTAAATACACTATAGTGATCCTCTTCCATTAGAATCCAAAAATTACACCTCAAACAATTTCCCATAGAGGTGGTTATACTGCATCTTCGAACAACTAAATGACGTATTCCCTTCACTAGAATGAGGAAGTAAAGAAGTCCTCTTCAATGTTCTTGTAAAATATATATTTTCAAAATAAATCATACTTAATACAAATATATAGGTTGGAAAACTCAGAAGATTTATCCATGATCACATCATTAGTCATAGCTTCATCACAAATCGGTTTGTACTGAATTCTAAAATGAATACAATATACATAATTAAGCATTATTTATGTATTCCTTGTTCTGTATAACCCGTACATAATTATGTATTCAATTATGAATATATTTTATTCATAATTCATAAATCAATTCTGTATGAATTCAATTCAGAATTCTATATGTCACAAGGAAATTGCCTTCTGAATTTTGAATTGAATTTTGAAATCATTTTTGTATGTATTTAATTACCTTTTTAATTATGTGTTATACTTTCCGGTATTTAATTCTAAATTCAATTCTGAATTTTGCATGTATTTACATTCAGATATGAATTCTCTATTATACTTATACATATGTATTAAATTTTAAATTTTAAATTAAATTGTGAATTTAGTATGTATTTAGTTGCAGGTATGAATTATTTGTTATACTAGTAGGTATGAATTCAATTTTGAATTTTGTATGTATTTACTTTCTTGTATGAATTATGGGTTATACTTGTAGGTATGTATTCAATTATGTATTTACATGCAGGTATTAATTATGTGTTATGCTTAGATGTATGTATTCAATTCTGTATTATGTACGTATTTACTTGTAGGTATGAATTATGTGTTATACTTGCAGGTGTGTATTCCATTATAAATTTTGTATTTATTTAATTTATGGTATTAATTGTGTGTTATTATTGCAGGTATGTATTCAATTCTTAATGTATTATATTCATAATTCATAATTCAATTCTGTATGTATTCAATTCAGAATTCAATTCATAATTCTGTATTGCACATTGTAACTGCCTTCTGAATTCTGAATTGAATTCTGAATTCAAATTTGTATTTATTTAATTACTTTTTGAATTATGTGTTATACATTCAGGTGTTGAATTATGAATTCAATTCTGAATTTTGTATGCATTTACTTGCAGGTATGAATTAAGTGTTATTCTTGCAGGTATTTATTCAATTATGAATTTTTAATTCAATTATGAATTTTCAATGTATTTACTTGTAGGTATGAATTTTGTGTTATACATGAAAATATGTAATCAATTATGAATTCTATATGTATTTAATTTCAGGTATGAATTATGTGTTATACTTACAGGTATGTATTCAATTCTAAATTTTGAATTCAATTTTGAATTTGGTTTATATTTACTTGTAGGTATGAATTGTGTTTTTATCTATAAAATAAATAACCCCCACAGGTCCGAATTATACAATAATGTTGTTTTTTCCAAATTCATATTTACATATACAGTAAATCAATAATTAGATATTATTTATCAATAATTTTTCAACAATTATATCAATTAGCAATCATCTTTTCCATTGATTAATCCAATATAGTGCTAGGTTACCAGCATGACCATTACATATATAACAACTATTAAAATTTTGAATGTTATCTTAATCAATAAATTTTATAAATATGTGTACTAAATGAAAGGACTAATTTTGGGAATACTCGAAACTGATAATGGAAATTAGTGTTTGGAACATCATCACTAAGTATAACTTTTATCCCATTTACCTCTTAGACCTATTAGAATATAGATTCTATATTTCTATTTCCCTTACTATAAGAAATTCAATCTATTCATGCAATGATGGAACATAATATTTCTACAAGGTTCATAACTCAAAAAGTGTATAACTTTCTTGGAATGGTTTGGAAAAAATCCAATACAACATAACCACTAGGAAAATTAATCATTTAATGTGGTTATAAATGGTAGGGAATAATCATTCACCGGCATCACACTATAGTGAATTGGATGTTCTTATTTTACCGATCATAGATAGTTCTTTATACTACCTCATTAAACAATATCGACATTCTTAAATGTTTGAAACACTAAATCATTCTTCTATATATTGAGACTTCATATGGTTGTCACAATGCTTCATTTCTCTTCACTTAATTCTTTTTTACTTCTCACTAGCATAATAGCCTGCAAGTAACTATTCTTCCTCCTAGTGGAAAATGAAATCCACAATTATTATTCTTTTTTTTATTCTTCTTCAACATCCATGATATAAATATATTATGGAATGATTAATCTCACAACTCTCATTTGATCTGAATGATTATAACTAGATATCAACTCGATCATCAACTATTCTTATGTTTTTTCACTTCAGCAAACAATCTGAGATATACAATTTATGTGTGGGAATCCTGAAACACTTCCAAAAATGTTCTCATACTAGTGTAATACATTGACTAAATTAATCAATATATTATCCATTATCACATAAAAATTTATCCCCTTTAATAATTTTTGAGATTTTTTTTTGTTTTTAGGGGATGGGGGGATGTAGTGGAGTGTGGGGGTGCATTGGATTGGGGGATGGGGGCTACATTAGAGAGGGGGTGGAGGGGGGTTTTAGGGGATTGGGGGGTGGGATGTAATGGAGTAGGGTATGGGGGGCTATAGTGGAGTGGGGGGGGGCTGTAGTGGAGTGGGGATGCGGGGGATACAGTGTAGTGGGGACTAGGAGGGGGGGGGGGGGGGTTGTAGTGGAGAGGGGCAGGGGGGTACAATGGAGTTAGGAGTGCTACAGTGGAGTGGGGAGGGGGGCTACAGTGGAGGGGGGACTAGGTGGGGGCAATGGAGTTGGGGATGCGGGGGATGTAGTGCAGTGGGGGATGGGGGGGGGGGGCTGTAGTGGAGTCGGGGATGGGGGTTGTAGTGTAGTGAGGATTAGGCGGGGGGAAGCAGGGGGCAATGGATTAGGGGATGGGGGGATTCAGTAGAGTGGGGGAGGGGGGAGGGCTAAAATGGAGTGGGGGATGGGGGGAATGCAGTGGGGGGGGATACAGTGGAGTAGGGGATGGGGCTGTAGTGGTGTAGGGGATGTGGTCAATAGTGGAGATGGGGTTGCGGGGGATGCAGTGGAGTGGGGGATAGGGGGCTACAGTGGAGTGGGGATGGGGGGCTATAGTTGGGGGCTGTAGTGGAGTTTGGGGGTTCTATGGATTGGGGGATGGGGGGACTACATTGGGTTGGGGGATAGGGGGCTATAGTGGAAACCTTCTTGCACAGTACATGAATCAGACAGCCTCGTTGGTTCTATCATATTCGTGAGGTTTTGTTTTTCCCAATTTTATTTTAGTGGTTACATTGTACGGAGGATTTACCTCGAATCAATACAACCAACGACATTTTTTTGGATGTAGGTCATACTAGAAGAATTGATGAAAGTAGTGGTTGTGTACAAATTTGATCTATCGTTACCTATTGAAATGATGTACAATATTGTTATGAAAATGAGAGTAATACTAGGTAATTATGTTGAAACTTCTTGGAAGCATGGCATGGCCTTATCTTCCTCAATTTCAGCATTATTACACCCATAATTGGAAGATTCATTCTCTGGGTCCCAACAAATTATGAAAATTATGCATTGATATCACACTTCCTTTTTCAAAGCCTAATTATTTGGTTCCTAATATTGACATATTTTTAATTGGGGTCTTAATTAAATGGAGATCATTACTAAGAATAATTTTTTTGACAAATTTTATTTGTACATGAATTTGATGTTTTAAGGTCAATGATACAAGAAGCATTGCTAAATGATAGGGATGTGTAAAAATATGATCTATCATTACCTATGGAAATGATGTATAGTCTTGTTGAGGAAATGAGAGTAAGACTAAGTAATTACGTTGAAACTTTTTTCATAGTATTCCATGGCTTTATCTTCCGCAATTTTAGAATTAATGCACCATGAACTGTTAGATTCATTCTCTTTGTCTCAACTGATTTTGAAAATTATACATTGATAGCACAATTCCTTTTTCACAGCTTGACTATTTCTGTGCCTAATTTTGTCAGATTTTTTCATGCAGTCTGAATTAGATGGAGATCATTACTAAGAATAAATTTTTTAACAAATTTTCTTGGTACTTGCATTTGATGTTTTCAGGTCATTCTGTTGAAATAGTTGGGTACGTTCACCTTGGTGATGAAAAAATGCATCTTAATATTTAAGCTTTAAAGTATATGACACTGTAATTCCTCATTCTAGCCTTGTTCATTGAGCTTGTTGACTTCCATACGGGTGAAATGGGTTAATACAGATGAAAGCTGTCAAGATACATTACAACAAGTCAACTGAAACTATAAGTTCTCTAATATTAAGGACAGTTCTGTTAAACGGAGAAAAAGGGAAGTGATGGCAAGAGGGGGGGTGAATTGCCTTTTAAAAAATGATTAACAAATTAAAATCAAAGTGAAATCAAAGTATGTGCAGCGGAAAATAAAAGAGGCAATCACACAAGAAATTGTTAACGGAGTTCGGCCAAAAACCCGGCCTACGTCTCCGCTCCCAACTAAACCGTTGAGAGATTCCTACCGCTTGCTTTTCAATGGTTTTAGCAAGAAACCCACTAGGCTTTGAGGTAGCACTAGGACCTATTACAGCTTGCTTTTGATGGTTGAGCAAGAACCCACTTGCTTTTAATGGTTTAGCAAGAACCCACTATCCTTCTTATAGGTGAAGGATACCTCACCTATGTCTCAAGCTATTTAAAGGAAAGCTTGACAACCTTTTCACACCTTAATGGTGATGTGAAACCCAAAAGAAAGAGGGATGAGAAAAGGTGTTGGGGTTTGTAGGCACAAACCCAAATTTAAAGCTCAAAATAAATATACAATAAAACCCGTATGTTGAGAAGCCTTGGGTGCCTTTGATTGATTGGAGATGTTGAAGGCCGCTTCCAAGCTTCTTTGGAGGAGCTCCTTGGATGTGGAAGTTGTTGGAGCAAAGAGGGTTCCTTTGAGGAAGTCCGCCGGAGGTACGCCAAAGATGGAAAATGTGTCCGGTGGCTTTGTATATGATCTGGTTGGTGTATGGGGCTTCCTTGGCCTTTATTTATAGGCATGGAACCCTTGGGGAGTCTTCGGAGCCATTGTAAAGGGCCTCGGAGCTGTTGGAGGCCAAATGAGAGTTGACTGGTCAAAGCCAACGGCTAGTTTGACTAGGCTACCGGCTGGCCGGTGCAGGGCCACCGGCTGCCCGGTGCCTTGGATGTTGAGAAGGCCTTCTGCCCAGGCAGTACCGGCTGACCGGTGCCAGAGCCACCGGCTGGCCGGTGGGCAGACAGTAGCTACCACTGTTTCATCAGGTTGCCACCGGCTGGCCGGTGACAGAGCCACCGGCTGACCGGTGGAACCTGGCAGTGGGCAATGCCTCTGCTAGGTCCACCGGCTAGCCGGTGCTATCACACCGGTTGGCCGGTGGACTGCAATTCAGTCCACTTTGAGATTCTTTCTTGGGCCAACTTCTTGGCAACCTTGTGCCTATCAACAAAAACACTTGAAAGAGGATTAGATAAACAAGAGGGTGATTGTGATCATGAAAATAAAACCACGAGGGGTTCGAGAGGTACAACAATCTCCCCCTATTTTGATGATCACAATCACCAAAACAAACAATGTAAAATACAAAAATTAAAGGCATGCTTTTAATGAATAAATTGAAAATAAATGCTAAGCATGATCAAAAGGTTTCTCCCTCAATCAATCAAGAAATTCTCCCCCTTTGTGATTATCAAAATAGCTCGGGTCATAAAACTTGATTGAGGGAAACGTTGAAAAACAAGTTAGAGTTTTTAAACCAATGAAATTTTTGAAATTTTGAATTGAAAGTTTTGAAATGAAAAATGAATAATTTGAAATGAAAATATGAAACCAAGAGTTGAAATTGAAATGAAAAATTTGAATTGAGAGTTTTGATACCAAGTGTTGAGTTTGAAATGAAAAATTTTGAATACACAAAAAAGCTTAAAAGATCCTAACTCCCCCTAAATAAAAACAATAAATCATTGGGGAGAGGTTTTTGAAACCGAAATAAATTTTGGGCCAGAGAGACGCGCTAATAGAGATTTTTCAATCCACACTTGTCTAGTGGCGGGTCTTCTCCTAAAAAATTCATCATTAAAGAAAATACTTTTGGGGCGGCCATACCAGGCATTTTTGCAATCACACTCATAAATGAGGTGCCCGGGTTTTTTACAATAATTACAAAATTTAAATTGAGAGCTCCCCCTTACAAAAACAGTTGGAGCATGGGAGGAGGAAGCTACATTGGTATATCCTAGCCCTTGGGTGGTTCTTGAAATTCGTTGGGAACCAAGCAATTTTGAAAGATTTTGTTCCCCTTGGGTGAACTTGGCTAGAGTTTCTCTAAGGTCCTTGATGGTTGATTCCAAAGAATCAACATTGGGGAAATTTTGGATTTTTAGGGAGAGTTCCTCCTTCTCTTTGAGAAGTTGGTCTTTTTCGGAGGAAAGCTTTTTGAAATTCTTTTTCAAAGCAACGAATTTTGAAGAAAGCTCATGAAAACCATTTTCTAATTGGTCTCGCACATGTTGATGTTCTTCATATGATACATGATTAAATGAATTTGAAGATGAGGATGAGGATGAGGAATCGGAAGAAGTTACCTCGTGAAATGCCATTAGGCATTTTGTACCTTGGTCGCTCGAGGAGGAGGAGGAGGAGGATGAGGAGGTGTCACTCCATGTCGCCTTGAGGACCTTTTTCTTTCCTTTTTCCTTTTGCGTGGCCCGTTTCTTGTTGAGTGGGCAATCGGGCATGTAATGCCCTTTTTGGCCGCACCCGTAGCATTTTACCTTGGGATCGGATCTTGCGGTGGGTTCTTGCTTTCGCGCCTTGCGAGATTTCTTCTTCTTCTTGTGCTTCTTCATAAATTTGTGCATTTGGCGGGCGAGATTCTCCATTTCCGAGTCGCCGCTTGATGATGAAGAAGATGAAGATGATGATGATGAGGAGGAGCTTACTTCTTTTTGTACCTTGAGGGCGATGTTCTTTGGTGTCTTGATTGGTGTGCCCTCCTTTTGAGCTTGCCTCCTCATCGTGATCTCGTACGTCATTAGGGATCTGATGAGCTCTTCGACCGGCATGTTCTCTACATCCTTAGCTTCTTGGATAGCCGTCACCTTAGGTGCCCATGAGCTCGGAAGGACCCATAGAATCTTCTTGACCATTGCTTCAGCTGAAACATCATCACCAAGAGATTTTCTACCATTGCAAACGTCAGTGAAGCGTGTAAACATTTCAGAAATAGATTCATGTGGATGCATTGAAAAGCTTTCAAAATCTTGTCTATACATGTCTAACCGAGTATCCTTAACTTTGTTAGTGCCCTCATGGGTCACTTCCAATAGTTTCTAAATTTCATGTGAAGTGGTGCAAGTGGATACACGATTAAATTCATTTCTATCTAACCCGCAATGAAGAGAATTCATGGCTTTTCCATCAATCTCAAAATTCTTAATATCGGCGGGGGTCCATTTGGATTCGTTGGGGGAAGACAATGAATAACCTTACATGACAATTTTGTAAATAGGATATCCTATGCTTCTTAAAAAAGTGGTCATGCGGGTTTTCCAATAATTATAGTCGGTTCCATAAAAAAATGGAGCACGACCCAAAGAAAAGCCTTCGGGGGCGAAAGAGGTTGATGCCATCACAATGGATCTTAAATTTGAAACCGGTGAGGGTATTACTCAAATTTTGCCTCTGATACCAATTGTTAAACGGAGAAAAAGGGAAGTGATGGCAAGAGGGGGGGTGAATTGCCTTTTAAAAAATGATTAACAAATTAAAATCAAAGTGAAATCAAAGTATGTGCAGCGGAAAATAAAAGAGGCAATCACACAAGAAATTGTTAACGGAGTTCGGCCAAAAACCCGGCCTACGTCTCCGCTCCCAACTAAACCGTTGAGAGATTCCTACCGCTTGCTTTTAAATGGTTTTAGCAAGAAACCCACTAGGCTTTGAGGTAGCACTAGGACCTATTACAGCTTGCTTTTGATGGTTGAGCAAGAACCCACTTGCTTTTAATGGTTTAGCAAGAACCCACTATCCTTCTTATAGGTGAAGGATAGCTCACCTATGTCTCAAGCTATTTAAAGGAAAGCTTGACAACCTTTTCACACCTTAATGGTGATGTGAAACCCAAAAGAAAGAGGGATGAGAAAAGGTGTTGGGGTTTGTAGGCACAAACCCAAATTTAAAGCTCAAAATAAATATACAATAAAACTCGTATGTTGAGAAGCCTTGGGCGCCTTTGATTGATTGGAGATGTTGAAGGCCGCTTCCAAGCTTCTTTGGAGGAGCTCCTTGGATGTGGAAGTTGTTGGAGCAAAGAGGGTTCCTTTGAGGAAGTCCGTCGGAGGTACGCCAAAGATGGAAAATGTGTCCGGTGGCTTTGTATATGATCCGGTTGGTGTCCGGGGCTTCCTTGGCCTTTATTTATAGGCATGGAACCCTTGGGGAGTCTTCGGAGCCGTTGTAAAGGGCCTCGGAGCCGTTGGAGGCCAAATGGGAGTTGACTGGTCAAAGCCAACGGCTAGTTTGACTGGGCTACCAGCTGGCCGGTGCAGGGCCACCGGCTGGACGGTGCCTTGGATGTTGAGAAGGCCTTCTGCCCAGGCAGCACCGGCTGACCGGTGCCAGAGCCACCGGCTGGCCGGTGGGCAGACAGTAGCTACCACTGTTTCATCAGGTTGCCACCGGCTGGCCGGTGACAGAGCCACCGGCTGGCCGGTGCTATCACACCGGTTGGCCGGTGGACTGCAATTCAGTCCACTTTGAGATTCTTTCTTGGGCCAACTTCTTGGCAACCTTGTGCCTATCAACAAAAACACTTGAAAGAGGATTAGATAAACAAGAGGGTGATTGTGATCATGAAAATAAAACCACGAGGGGTTCGAGAGGTACAACAAGTTCTCCCCTTATGAGAGGGTAGATTCTGTTTTTTTTCATGTGACTATATTTTAATCATTCACCATACTTTTAAAGTCATTATTTATAGAAACTCAGTGCATTGTGTGTATGTACAAATCCACATTGATAAATGTTGTTCCTTATGATCCTAGTCCAAACATGTAACTAACCAAACACACCATTAATTCCAACATTTTTAGGTCACCTTTATTGAATATACAACATGGATATTCACACCTAGATGTGAAACTAAATCTCTGCACTCAACTCCCTCTAAATAAAATTTTCCTCTTTGTTAACAACACATCATCTTTTTTATTTTCCCCTAACCATTCCCTATTTATCACTTAGTCCAAAAAAGTCTCATTGAATCCTTCAAATAATCCACTAATAATGATGAGATCATTTGAATTCTTTTATTTGAATCTAATTTTTTTTTCAAGTTCTGGTTAATTTTTAAATGTTGTAGTTATTTTTTACATTTTTGGCTATTTTTTACAGGTCCTTGTTGTTTTTTTTTTCAGTTTTTGGCTATTTTTTAGAGGGAATAGCTATTTGTTTACAGATTGCGGAGGATATACCAAGAGTTCATAAAACTGTTGGTATACAGTTTGGGAGTTAATTTTATTCCAATGGTTCAAAAACCATTGGTAGATTTTGGGAGGGGTGTATATGGCAACAGTTTTTAAACCATTGGTAGAGTTTCCGTAGGTTTCCTGGGTAGTTTTGGGTAGTATGTATACTAACAGTTTAACAACTGGTTGTATATGTATATATCCAAACAGTTTTATTTAAACTGTTGGAATATATATCTAAATACATACCTATACCAACGGTTCCTATAAAACAGTTGGTATAGGGATATTGCAACGCCCAACAGTGCAACAGTTCCTCAAACTATTGGGATAACTTTTTCTAATGGTTTGAGGGGATATCTCAATGGTTTGAAACCATTGGGAAACATAAAATTTTTAGTGGTTATAATAGGTATGGTCTTGTAAATGTTTATCACATCCATTAAAATTTGAGGTTCTAAATATGTTTCATTTATCTCAATAGTAAGAGAGGAGTAATTCTTACATGTAATTTCTTGTTGACCTGAACTACTAAAAAAAACTGATAATCATTATTTTATTTCTCCACTACACATGAAATTATATTTTTTTTCAACTATAGTTGAATTAATATTTCATGAAATATTATTTCCATAGTCTCTTTACTACATTATTTAAGACTATTTTTTGATTCTATTAAAGCTTTTATGAAGTTTTATTCACCCCTCTAGACCTATTATTTATCTCAACATAAATACCAATTCATTATTCTTCATATAAGGAATCATATTCTCATCGCATAGGGTTTCAACATATCTTTTACTATGGAATATCATGAATTTTATTGATTTTATAATATGATCGTCACATAGGGAATCATTGGCTTGTGAGGTAAAGAATCTTGTGATAGTAACAAAACAAAACCTATGCTCACCCCATTAAACATCCTAGTATCTTCACTTGTGAAATCATTTACTTGTCACATTTGGTTACCAATACTTATCACATTTGGTATCTTAGGAAAATCCAAAAATGAATTCTCTTCTCCAAATTGATGGAAATATATGCACATCATATAGTCCATCATACGCTCATCACCTAAGGAATATTGTACTCATTATACAAGGAATTGTTTTATCATCACATGTGGTGCCCAATTCATATCATATAGTTTATAAAGGGTTTATGATGTATTAGGGATGTGGGTTGTCATATTATATTTATATAGGAAATATTATGATTGTAATATTAGGAAAGGGTTCTGTCATGTTTGTCACATGAGATTGGTTTATCCTATTATGCTCATCATGTATGGGAGGCCATTGTTTAATGACATGTTGATATTCTCCCTAGAATAAATCAATGGTTCTTCTCAAAATGGTTATTTTATTTGGGTAATTACTTATAAACAAAATAAAGATATAACACTACTGATTTAATTATTTTAGGGAAAAACCTCAAAAATTAATCTTACATATCCTATTAGAGAATGAATCAAAACCCCAAATTTTTTATTTTCCATATTATGGTCATTTGGAATGGCTAATAGAAATAGTTTTACATTTTAAAGAAAGGATACTTATATCATTAAGGATATTACATAGAGTGATAGATTTGAACTTATGAAATAGGTTTCCCAACACATTATTTGATGTAATAATAAATGATATTGACTAGACCACAATGCATGAAAATGGATCAGACATAAAAGTATACTTGACCAGATGTGTTTATTAATGTTACACATATGAATCTGAATCTATAATATGTAGGTCCCATGTGCCCCTAATATTCTGGAATGTGTATTTTAAAAATATTAAGAATCAAATTGGTTTCTATATTATGGTTTTCATGTAAGAGATGATTTTTCTATATAGTTATATGCTAGAGGTTTTTCCTTTTATATGATGTGTGTTTCTTATTAGTAGGAGATTCAAAAAACAATATTGAGTGAAAGAAAATGCATTGAATGTATTTCGTGATTTATTATTCATAATTTCTCACTTCCTAGAGTCTGAAGAGGTATATTTGAATTACATGAATGATGAAATATGATGTTTTTAAAGATGAAATAATTGTATACCCTAAAATATAGAATACAAAATTTTGATCCATTGAAATGGTATGTTTATGGGAATTTTTAGGTGCTTGAATTGAATGTCAATGATTTGTGAGATCACATATCTATCAACATGAACAACACCTCTAGGTAATTTTCACAAAAATCCTTCACATTCATTGAACATTATGACTGTATAATATATTGAGTTTTAGTCCCATGTAGCTTGAGTTTTGAAAAAATATGACTTTTGATTTTAAATTTCATAATATGGAAATCTATCTGGCTATATCCTTACATGATTCCTTTATTGTTTCCCAAAAATTTTATACTACTAAATTAGGTCTAATAGGGTAAACAAGGAATGAATTATGGGAAAAGGATAAATTTATGAAATTTCTTTTCCTAGTTCCCACAAATCATGACATCCCTTTCTTATAAATAATGTTTGGGACCTTAGAAGGGACAATGAGATCTTCATAGAAAATTAAATATTTATCTCTTTTCATTGAACTCATCCTCAAATAATTTTTATAAGATATAAATCATTAGGATTTACCCTACTAGTAAATTATGTGAGAGTTATTCAATGGCCACAAATTGTATAAAGATGAATTCATGAATCCCAAAATCTAAATTTTTATGAGAGAAATTTCAATAATAATTTTTTAGTAACATGAATTAGAAAACTCTTCAATAACACACTAAATGGTCATAGAGTGAAATGAAATTATTGATTCCAATATAAAATATATGAATGAAAAACTAGGCTTAGATAAGTAAAATAGTACCAATATATGTACTATGTTATAGTGGATATTAAAAAGCTCATGTGTATGGTTTACGAGTATAGTTTTATTAGTTTTCAATCTATAATAAGTAATAAAAAGTCAATATATGGTTATATACCATATGATTACTAATTAATCATTGAATAAGAAATTTGTAAATGGTTTCATAAATATTCAAGAATATTGATGATAATATATTGGGAAATTTGGTTGACTCATTGGTTGTCATTTTGTAATACAATTCTCCATGATTTGTGATGATTCCTAGAGATTTTTGGATTCATCTAACGACATTAGATGTAATGCATATGAAATTATCCTTATAACTCTAAAAATTGATGGTGTAGATATTAAATGCCAATGAAATGTGATATAATGTTTGAATATTTTTTACAGAATCAATGATTACTATTTTAAGACCATGAAAATATTTATTTTCATAAAGATGTGTTTGTAAGAAGGTGATGTCAAAATTTGAGTTCATTTATTTCATTAAGATTTTGTATGAAATATAAATTTAATGTAATAAATAATTAATTACATAGAGAAATTGAAGTTTTCCATGATATTATATAGTCATATACATTGATTAATGATGATGATTTATATGAATGAAATGAAAAATATTAATTGAATTTTTGTGACGATAATTTTAAAATGAGAGGCGTTTTTTTGTTCAGTTTGAATATTATATAAGGAACAGAATTTGGATTTCTTATGGTGTTTTGTATTGTACATATCGTTTTTATAAGTACATTATGAGGGATTTATTTATAAATATAGACAACAAGTAGGATAGTATTAGCCACTCAACTAAAGCACATGTGGGACTCAATGGCCAGTCATGCATAAGGAGAAGCCTTGGCTGCCCCACAGGTAGTATGTAGGGTCGTGTGTAAGACCTCAACGAGCCCATGTGTATGAATTTTGGATACATAGATGATGTCGTGTATATATTGGTCATGAATCTCGCAATTTTTGTATAATAAGTGTGTCACAACCTATGTGGGCATACAATATAGTGTCATCCAAGTGATGATCCTGCTATCGACACGAACGGTGAAATGTCATGATTTTTTATAAAGTGGAGGGATACACTATGTATAATCAATGTTGGATTTCAAGTCAAGTTTACTATTCAACTACATTTAAATGATATAGACATTACAAATTCGTTTGATCTGGTGTGATCTGATGATCACTGAGCTTCCACATCGTCATCTCATTCCTCCTGACATGATGGCCACTGGTCTTTAGTCTTCGATGATCGTCCACAAACAGTAATTATACAATGTAATGAGTATTAACTACGTAGATCAAATCATTCTTGATTTTATGATATAATATTCCTTGTGTGTTTATTACTAGCTCTTATAATTAGCAACTCACAGAACAAAGCCCTAATGAATACAAATGAAGTTTCAGGGTCAATTCAAGCCTATGATATGCATAAAAGAGTTTAGTTTTTTATGAATTCAGCTTCTCTTTACAACATACTGACGAGGTGTCACCATAACAGAATACCCTTATCTTTAAAAAAATACCCCTCCATTCTTGGAGTCATGAAAAAATGAAACATGCATTCAAAATAACTTCGAGATCTTCAGATCATTGAATGGATCTTTAGAATGTCATGAAAGTATAAGGCCTTAACTTATTTTTATTTCTATAGATGATTCAATACATTGTTCCTATAAAAATCAAAGGCCCTCAACTGATATTTTTTCTACGGACAGATAAATTTAGAAATTGTTTCTAAAAAATAGATCACTGCAAAACATGTTGTGTGAATAGTACGATACATAAAGCCTTCACTTTCTCAAAGATAATAGAGTATAATCTCCTAGTCCTTATACAAGTGTTATCCACTCATGAAGGATTCATGAAAATCTTGTTCTATGAATCCATTTTTAGTCATGTTATACCCTTTTGGTTTCTTTCTTGGTTTTTGTGATTGACGAAACATCTCTTAACACGAATGCTTCCATGAATATCCAATAGAATTATATATTCATGATATTTGTTCATAAATGAATTATAGCACATGGCTTGTTTTCAAAAATTGATTGTGTGGTTTATTTTTTCTGTGCATGGATGGTACTGTGAAACACTAAGTTGATAGTTTATACACACCCCTTGCACGATGGTACTTCATTGTGCATAAAATATTAATGCATATGATAACATGAATGTGTGATGTGTAAGTGAAGAGATATTTTAATATTGAACGAAGTTAGTCCATGAGAACATGAATAGGTGAAGAATCTCTAAAATTCATAACCCAAAAATAACTTGGCAGTTCACACATAACATAATAAGAATGAAGAATTTTATTTTTCATGGTTCCACTGCATATGTTCATGTCACATCCATGAATGTAGTGTACATAAATTAACTGAATTGATTTCATGAATGTTTTTTATTATTGGAAATGATTTTTTATATTGAGTTTAGGAACATCATTAACTAAAAGAGTTTCAACTCAAACTCTGGATATATTGAGGATGAAGTCAAATTGCAGTGTGTTGATAAATTCATCTGTTGTTCATTTGGACATATCAGTGAAGTTGAAATTGTATATTCCACTTATTCTAGAGTAAAATAGATTATTTTCATATTCATTTGTTGATTTATTTTCAGTAGAATAAAATCAGTATAGGAACAAGATTATAAAATTGATAAAAATCTATCCAATTCAATATAGTAATATTTTTTTTGAGTGTTTACTGAATATATTTGAAGAACTTGTGGTTTTAGTATAAAAATTACATTTTAGACTGGTGGAACCTATATAAAGAACACCAATAACTCATGAATACTGTTCAGTTACCTCGTAAACATTATATTCCAATTATAGGAATTTGTAATCACTGTAAATTATAGTGATTATATAATCCTTGAATCAACCAGAAGTTGATCATGAAAAAGTGTAGTTATTTTCTCTAAAACCTTTTGAAATATTTTTGTTAGATGGTTATTTTATTATCTACAATGAATAAGTATGTTATTATTGCAATAAAACAACAAATCCATTACACTTAATTGGGGAAATGGATTTCACATAAAATGGTCCAATTTAAAAGAAATTAAATTTAGTAAATATTTGGGGGCACCGATTCAATCCCCTCTATATGTCCCTTCACGATCCATCTGAGATCTAAAAGTTGTATTAGAGTGTAGGTACTCCTCTGATTGGTTCAAATTTTTTTACCAGTTTTTATAGGGTTTATTTTAAGTTCATATTTAAAGAAGATTTAGAATCGCCTCAGGTGTAAAATTTAATCTCTACTCTCGCCAAGGAAAACATTAATATTTCTACAAAGAATGTGATAAATAGGATGAAGAGTGAAGAGAAAATATTGAGAAAAATAATAGAGGAAGAAGATAAGGATAAATTAAATCTTTTAAAATCAAGTGAAAATGATTATTATGAAGAAATGAGTTCAATATGTAGAGAGCATGATGAATATGAATATATCAAAATTGTTGAAGGATTATTTTCTGAACATGGAAGCTACATGAAGAATATTCTTGAAGAAGTGATTTCATATATAATTTTTTTATTAAATCATATTTTTGAAGAAATATCATAGACTAAATAATAGATCAATATATTAGAAGGTAAAATTGAAAATAAATTCAAAAGGGGAAATGTTCTCACAGACCTCAGTAACGAAAATTAAGAACCTATGAAATTTTTCAACAAAAATATTTCAATAATTGAAGAATAATTTCAATTGGATGGTTATGAAAACACTATGAGAAAACATATTTTTTGTGAATTAATCCATAAACTTGATACATAGTTCAATGTTTCCATGAAAGTCATAGATGCTCATATTGAATACAGAAACATGTATAATCAATGATCTTGAAATGCTAGTGGATGAAAAGACCAAGTCGCATGATGAGTATATGAAAATGATCAATTTTCTAGAATACTCACATAAATCTAACATTGGGGTTAGGGAATCCCAATTGGATGTTAAAGATAGAAGAATTAAAACCACTAAAAAATATTTGAATAAAGATTGAATCTAAATAAAGATTAGATTAAAAGAATGAAAAATGAATGGGAAGGTAGGATTATATTAGTTGAATATGGGATTTTTTTCTCGGCATGAAAAGTCATTAACTAGATCCAACATTAATAAATTTAAAGGTTATACCTGATGGAACTTACCTAGTCATTTAGATTATGAGTTCTTACAACAAAACGAATGAAAAGTGTCAACCTACAAGAATATATGATTCCACACAAACTATTGATGAGAGTCATGTCTCTAAAAAGAATCATATTGGAGGTAAGAATTACTGAAGATCAACATTTTATCAACCATCTACAATCTTATGGAAGAAGGTAACAGATAAACCAAATAATTATATTTCTACAGATTTAGTGTCATCTTCTAGTGTGGGTAGAAAACCAAAATATAGAAAAATGTTGGTTGATATAAATACTAATAAATCTACCAAAACATCAAGAAAAAATACAGGTATTATCTAGAAAAATTACTCCCAAAATAATGAACTATTTAATGAAAGGGAACTCTAGAAACCACAAGGCACAAAATCTAGTCAGATTAGTACTACAAGTAAAATAAGGATTTTTTGTTTTCTATTATTGGTGTTGTTGGAGAATTGGGTGTCATGCCATTTTTTGTTATAATGTGTTTCTATATGAAAATTATATATGGACTATATTAACAGAGAGTAGTTTTAATGAAATAACGATACCTACAAAACTATAGAAAAATATATAGATAAAGAAGAATATCTGAATGCAAAATATATTTTTTTATCCAAAAGATTTATGTGATTATGAAAACATATTTTTTCTTAGTTCTGATGAGTTCTTCTATATTCCAAACATTAACTATTCATATAATGATTATATAAAAATACCAAAACAAATGAAAAAGAATTTTTTTTTGAAAAGTCTTCATTGGTTAATATTCCGAATAAAGTATCAAGGAATATGTGAAACAAGTTACTCCCAATAAGGTTGATAAGCTAGAATAAAATAATTTCATGTTAAATAATATAATATTTGTCTACTATGGAAGGGGAGTTCATAAAATGGACCACTGAAAAGTGGTCATGGAAATTAATGGATGCAATCTGAAATTAATAAGAGAATCATTCCAGTAGATAAACTAGAAGAAATAATTGACAAAAGTCATCTCTAAATAATATTTCAATAAAATTTCTATAAAATATAACTCAAAATAATTTATTATCTATGTTGAAACTACAAGACAAAATATTTTATGAAGGATGTATTAATTAACTACCATGATCAACAATATTTTTCAAGAGAAATACAGAAAGTTGAAGATGAAGAATTAGCAAGATAAAATGAAAATGGAAAACATGGTGTTCCATATAAAGATATCGAATTTCATTTGATTTTTTCAAAAAATTACAAAAATATAATCTCATTAATTTGTGTGGTAGTTCTAATCAGGATATTCATAATGAAAAAAATTAGAAATATTTTACGTGTTAAAATGGAGAAGTTGAATAGAAAAAAAAAAGAACTAAGGGATTCTACAACACTACCTGAATAATTGGCATTAAAAAATCAATAGAAGATGAAGGTGTATGAATGTAAAGTGTGTATGATGATAGAAAAATATAAAAATTTCAAATATAAATGAGAGAAAATATTAAGAGTTCTAGAAACTTTAGATCTACAAGGAAAGGAATATCTAGGTTGAGATGAAATTATCGGCCCTATTGCACTAATTATGAAAGTCACAAGTGTTACATGTTATTCCATTATTCTGGTGTAGTATTTGTGTTTAAATTTAAGTTAACTAATGTTGAAGTTCATTCTCAACATATGAAATACGTAAACAAAGTTAATGAGAACAATTTGGAATGATTATTCATGATTGGATAGAAACAATAATTTTTCCGCAATAGTGGATCATAAATTTGAACATCTTGAAGATTATCAGATGAATTATTCGACTATTAAAATTGGACGGGATTACACCCATTTAGTTGGAGAAAATAAAAGGATATGATATTGATCATTATTTCATGAATATAAATAAATTCATTTCATCTCAATAGAAGTTGAAAATGGAGGTCACCCAATTACAATTATTTTCCTTGTATTTATTGTTTCAAAGGTGTGAGTAAAGGGGGAGTATTGATCGATGAGTTACCTCATTTATTTGGGAAATAAAATATTCTCCCACTTGAATTTTCTGATGTGTTTGCTGATGTTTTTAGGAGAATATATTACAAGATAAATAAATTTATACAGCCTCTACTTTGAGAAATATATATGTTATGATAATTATATTTCATTCATGGTTAATAATGGATATCATAAACAACCATAGATGTATATATCTTATTTTATACACTGTTAGCTAATTTAGACTTATATTAGACCAAATTAAATTCTCTTTTTGAACTGAACCATGTGGTATCATCCTTCTATCATAAAAAGTAGAAGTAATTTCTAGATTTATTTCATGATAGAATATAACTCTTTAATTAATCCTATTCATTTATCAACAGTAAGGGAGATAAGGGAAATTTTCATCAAGGAAATGGTATAGACAACAAATATAGTGGGGTTGATTGAAAACCCCTTGTGGATTGTCAATGAGCATTGAAATATTTATTTAATCATTAAGAATAAATAAATAGTCAATTTATTATTAAGTCCATTATTATTATAGAATAATCATGCAATTAGAATGTTATAAAAGGTTTCAAATATATTATATAATATTGATTATGATTCATGTGGAATTTTTAGGGACTCATTGGTTGTAATTTGGTAATAAAATTCTCCATGATTAGTGATTATTCTCAGAAAATTGTTATGGATTAGTCTAATGGAATTAGATTTGATGCTTAGAAAATTATCCTTATAAATCATACAATTGTTTTTTTCGATCGTAAATTTCAATGACATTTTCTGTGAATCATTAACATTTATTACAAAAAATATAGATAACGATTTTAAGACCTAGAATGTTTTTATTTTTTGTAAAAAGTGTTTAGAAGATGGCCAATCAAAAATATGAGTTCATTTTTATTGAATGATTTTCTAACTAATTATGAATTTCATTCAAGAAAAAATTTATTTCATGAAGAAGATAATGGTTTCCATGAAATAATATAGTCATACACATTGATTATTAGTGATTAATTATATTAAATCCATAAAAAATATAAATATATTGAACATTAAGATAATATGAAGATAAGGTGAAGTTTTTTTTGGATGGAATATTATATAAGAAAGAGAGGATGGATTCTTAAGGTGTTTTATATTCTACAAAGCATATATATATATATATATATATATATATTTTATAGAGTATTAATTTAAAATATTTCCAACCAAAAATATTTCCATATCCAATCATCTATGATTAATTTAAGGCTAAAGGGTCAACCACACCCATGGAGAAGGCTTTTCCAACTTGCAGGTGACATGGAGGGCCATTGGTAAGCCATAAACATGTCTATGTGTAAGGACTATGGAGTGGAAGACTTAGTTGATGCATAGGTTGGGAATGAATCTTTCAAATCCATTATACAACATGTGTTGGGGACCATATTGGTGTCTAGTGTAGTGTTATTTATCATTCGACCCCGTTTCCTTCTTAAATAGTTATTGGTCATGATTTTTCTTATAAATCATATAGTGGAACTACATAGAATTAATGTGGGATGAGAAATTAGGTACAATGTTAACCCATTTTAATATAAAAATAAAATAATGATTCCACTCGATCTGGAATGATCCAATTATCACTGATCTACCTCATCATCATCTCTTTCCTCCAAAAATGAGGGCCACTCGACATCAGATTTTGATGATCGACCAACACCGTCGATCATTATACGCACTGAGAATAAACTATGGTGTTTAAACCAAGATTGATTTTATAATATGAGATTCATATGTGGTTTATGGGAACATCATATAATTATAAACTCAAATAAAAAAGCCTATATGTATGTAAATGAAGCAGTAGAGTCTATTTAAGCCTCCAATATGCATGGAGTAGTTTAGGATATGCATGGATGTAGGTTCTCTTGACCACATACTGATGAGGGGTCACAATAAAGTTGAATCATGTTCAAAAATAAAGTCTTCCACCATTATTGGCATCAAGATAAAAGGAAACATGTATTCAAAATAATGCGAATATTTTCATCGCTTTGAGGGGGTCCTCGACATGTTATAAAAATTGGAGTCCTTGACATAACATGATTCTCAAAGATGAGTTGATTGGACCTACCTATATATATTTGAGACCCTTGATTGAGAGAGTATCTACTGATCAAAAGATAGATGGAGAGCTCTTTATTATGAAAAATAAATCATAGAAAAAGGTGATTCACAAAGAGTGGTTTCTTCAAGACCTGCAATTTCAAAAAGTTAAAGGAGGAAAGTCCCAAGATCCTTTGAAAAGATCTAATAACTCTTTATTACTTCAAAAAGAACCAATTATATGAATCCATTTGAATTTGTGTGATACTCTTATAAGTTTTCTTGTTTTCCCAATGAACAAAACTCATGCTTAACAAGCATGCTTCAATGGAGGGACAACTGGAGCATCTCCCATTTTTTTTTCTGGATGTATTACATTGTGTATTTTATTCAATGTATCCTCTACCTATCTGGTGATTCTTCAATAAACTCTATGTGAACAACATAGAGATATGTTCAACATTATTTCAATGTCTCAAAATCCTAATAGATGATTGATGTGATTTTCAAAATTGGAGAGCTTTAATGTAAATGAGGTTCATGTTAGTTACGATTTCATTTCATAGGATTTTATCCCCTGGTTCCAATGGATTTTGGAAAAACATAATTTCTTTTTTTGGGGTATATGTAACAACACATTACCTGTAGATTGGTACATCCAGTACAAGAGGATTATTGTTACATCTCAATGTCGGTGTTTCACCAGGCCAAAGAATGAATCATGCTAGCATCTATTTTTCAGGAGTGACATTGTGATCAGGATATGGACCATCATGGGTTTTGACATTGGAGTTTATGGAGGAAAAGATTTAATTGTGGATTGTTTATCCATGTAGTGTTAGGGATCAGAAACATGTAGAGTGGACACCATGTCCTGAATCATGTTGTTTTCGGAGGGGTGTTGGGTCATTTGGGAGGCTCTTAATAAAGAAAGTGATGGTAATACCTACTCAATTTCCTTTATTAAATTTAGGTTTAGATCACAGGTGGAAAATCTAGGGGGTATCCTCTATCATGAGTATGTCTCCTCCTCCCCTAGGAAAATTATCCCAAGAGTGGACTCTATAGTGGAAAGCAATATAAGAAACCCCAGGGACTATGGGTTTATTGGAACTCTCCTAAATCTGGGTTAAAAGATAATGTGTATGGGTCATGTTTAGAAAGTCACATGTGATATGGGGGGTCAGGTATGGAAGAGGCTCATTTGTTCTAGGGTTCTGTGCTAACTATGGGACATGTAATTCTCTAGGAGGGTAGGTTAGGGTGATGCTCACGAATATGAAATTGTGCAAGCTGTATAACATTGGTATAATGGAAGTGGAAAAATATTATAAAGTTCTTGTTGGGATGATGAATCGAAGGGATCAGACTCTTAGAGGGTTTCCATATATGATCATGAAAGGTAGGAACCTTCATGATCATTGTATGAGGTTTGGGAACATATAGAGAAAATTAAATTTTGCAACAGATGATATTTCCAACAAAACAAGTCCTGATGATGACTTCAAACTATTTTTTAGTGTTGGATATTTTACAAATTATTCTAAATAAATTTTTAGGGGTGATTACATGGGAATCCACTATTTTATGCTGCAATGACATGTATCCGCTATCCTTGATTTAATAAAAATCCCAACTTTCAGTCATTCTGGAATAAGTGAGGGTAGTATATCTTCATGAGGTATGTAAATCAATGAATTAGTGTATTTTGGGTCTTTTGAATAATTTATTGTGTGATTGATTTATTTAATTAAATGTTTAGATTATGAAATAGAATGTGGATCATTTATACACACCCCTTTCATAAACATACTTCATGTTGCATGAAATATACATGAATATGATAACATTCATGTGTGAGGTGTAATTGTGTTGATTTTTGGATATTAAAGGAAGATAGTGCATAATAGAATACACCTTTGAAGAATAAAAAATATAATTCATAACCTAAAAATAACTTGGTTGTGCACACAAAAAATAACAAGAAAGGTGAATTTTGTGTGCAAGTCTTTTTTCATATGAAGTTCATTCAATATCCAGGCATATAGTGTACCTGAATGAAGTGAATTGAGAGAATGCATGTTTGATTATTGAATGGAATAATATAAGATATCGAGGATATAAAATTAATTGACTGAAAGAGTATATATATGAGCTCCTGGAATAACAATGAAGATGTAAACTTGTAATGAGTTGATAAATTCATTAGTCACTCATTTTGGTATAGCCTTGATGGGGAAATTGTATATTCCACTTTGTAAAGAGTAAATTTCTGATGTGCATATTATATTATTGATTCAGTTTCTATTGAAAACCTTCAATAGAGGAATAATATTATATATGTGATGAGAATACATCCAGTGTAGTAGAGAAATCTTATTCAATGTTTTTTTGGAAATATTTGATGAACTAGTGGTGCCAGAATAAACAACTCTATTGAAGACTGAAGGAACCACTATAATAAACACCACTGACTAAGGATTATTTTTTACATAAAAATTGGACATTTTACATGAATTAGAGGTGTTTTTAATCATTGAAAATTTTAGTGATAGGAGAATATATGAACCAACAATAATTTTATCACAACTAAGAGTTGGCCTTTGTAGAGAACCTTGGAAAAATATTTTTGAGCTTTTGTTTATTTTATTATCTAAATTTCATTCATATTTGATTATAGAAAGAAAATAATAAATAATTTCATCTCAAACATAGAATGGGTTCAAGATTAAAAGGGTCTAATTAAAAATATAATAAATTTGATAAAAATTTGGGTACACTGATTCACCCTCCCTCTCAGTGTCCATGCACAATCCATCTAGGATCTATATGTATATTGACTAAATAATATATTTAATATCCACTATGAAACTTATTAAAAATACATGACTTCATCATGGGGGTGATGGCCTAATCAAAGGAGACAACCTCAAAATAGCCGAATATCAGTTTAAGAGATCACCAAAATATATGTGGTGGAACAATTCTACGGGTATCAATGATGTATAAGGTAACTACATCGTGTTTTTATACATATTTAAAAATACAAACCATAATTATGTTCATGCTATCATGTTGTATCCCCCAATCCTCCCACATTTTCTAGGTGACTATAGTGGGTATCCATCAGGGATGGAAAAATGATAGGTACCTATGTGGGTTAAACATAACCATTGACTGGGAATAGTGACACTTGGTCTAGAAAACATGTGAGGAGTTTAGTGATATTCTTCACGAGGTTGTTCAATATTATATAGATCAATCCTAAAAATTTCACATCAACCATAACTCATCCCTTCTTCCAATGATTTTGAGTTAGTGGTAACCAGATACAAACACTTTCTACCTAAATCAGAATGATGTCAGTATCAGTTTATTAGATCTCTGCATTATTTCAGTGGAATAATTCCACAAGATAACATAGAAAAAATTTATATGGATTGAAAATAGTATATTTTATGATTATTGGACCAAAATATGTTCTTGATATGTTATTTATATTGTAATTGGGTGTGGGATAAACCTAATTAGAATACAAATTCGAGTGATAATATAATCATTATCAATGTGAATTCACACAGTTCAGTCTCATGATTATTATAAAAATGATTTTCCTTTTTTGGTAATAAAATAAAGTAAAAATGAAATTACTTTTGACATCATATGACACATATTATGATCACATTTTTAAACATCATAAAATTTGGAAGAATGGGGAAGGGGGTCTTTATGTAGTCTATATTGATATCAATGAGAATATAAAACTTGATGTTAATGGAGGTCAAAATGATAACGAAAAAGACCTCAGTGATTAGTGCACAAATTATAATGTGATTATGAATGGATCATTTTTTTCATGTTTAAGGTCATATAACTCTGAACACTCCATTATAGAGTAGCTTCATCTTGGAATCAAGCATGTAAAGACAACACATTAGGGAAACCAAATGACAAGACTACATGGGATACATGGAATTTGTTTTTCTCGTATTGTGATAGAATACCAAGGAATCACTACCTATCATATGAGAAGTTAATAATGTCACAAATAAGTTTTGGGAGTAATATTTATATATCTATCTATCTATCATATTTAAAGGTAATAGGGTGATATGGAATGGTAATCCGAGAGAGAGAAAGAATGCCATAACCTAACATGAATAATTAGAGGTATTTCCACAAGGATGACACAATGATAAATCCCGTACATATTTTTCTATCAAATGAATTAGATTTTTTAGTGGAGTAATCATCCAATATTTGGGTGAGTAAAGTGGGATTGACATTAGTTGAAGGAGAAGCTGTAGTTTAGTAATATAATGACGTTGAAACATATTATTGGGACTAGGATAAATTATTCAATCATGACTATGTGTCATGTAGAGAGGTAATGAATCCATACGTGGTTATAAAGGGTGGATCGATATGATTGAATTACAAAAGGAGGGGTGTCCTCCCAATATAATACTAAAACAGAAGACAATTTTATATCAAGTGATAAGGCAAAAACAATATAGTTTAATTTATTTTAGTAAGGATGTTGATCACATATTTTTACATCATAATGTGAGGATAATATTCCACATATTTTTAATTCATGATTCTAGTACTGAGGGATTTTCCCATCCTCATATATTAATCTATATATATTTTGTTAGAGAAAAAATAAACTGGTACCATTTCCATATAATATCTCTAGATTTTAAAAAGAAAGGCTATGTTTGAAGGTGTACATGATAAAGAGCACCGAACATAAAAACAACTAAATATTATTACATAAATGTAACCATTATAACCTAATAGCTAAATAGGATCGAATGGAAAGAATTATGAAATATATATAATGGTCATAATCATTTATAATATATTAATTATTTGTAAATATTTACTATATTTTTAGTAAATTGATTTTACTCATCAAATACATAATTTATTCAAAAAAATATTATTAATTTATATGTAAAAATATTTTATTTATTTTAGTTGGAAATTTTAGAAATTTAATTTGATAAAAATAACATCATATTAAAATTTATCAAATAAAAAAAATTTATAGTGATATTTTTATAAATTGCTGAACAATTTGATTTTTCAATAAATACTATGAAATTATGATTTCTATTGGAAACAATATTTTATTTAAGGTATTTAAAATAAAAAAAAATTATATCAGATTTAAACTTCAATTATATACATTTTAGTTTAAATAATCCAATTATGGTTTCTCAAGTGTATTTTATACATGAATTTAGTATGAAAACCATTAAAATTAAAAAATGGTATTTTTTAAAAAAAATATCATTCATTGAGTATTCATAATTTTATTTTAAAATAAATTATGAAAACTAAGTGTTTTATATTTTGAACGATGGATTCCATATTTTGATTCATAATTAAAAAATTTGTTAAATAGGTCTCTTTTATTGGTGGTCAATATGAGTAGTAACCTTGGTAAATTTTGTTACAATAATAAATAGAAAATTTAGTAATTTAGGTTAATAATAAAATAATAATGACTATAAAATATCCTTAAAACTAAATTAAATATTTTTATATTGTTATAATTCTAACCTTAACACCTAAATATCTAAATTTTGTTGTTTAATGAACAAGTTTCCATGAAAATGACTTATATAATATTTAAATTATTGAAAGTCACACAATTTCACTTTCTTTGTCATAAATACACATTATGTGTCCACATAAAAAACAATATTCAGTTATGAAATAATATAATGGATTATATTAATATTTATTTATCATTTATTTTATTTTATATTTTTTACTTTTTATACATGAAATAATTACCTTTAATTATTATACAACACTGATGTAGTGCATGTGCAAGAAGATAAAAAATCATTAAAAATATTTTAATTAAAATGAGATGAACCATTAAAAACCAAAAAAGGAACAAATATTATTAGTTGTGTGTATATATACCATAATCATCCAATTTTAAAATTAATAACAAGTTATAGAGAGTTAAATATGATAAAGAAATTTGTATTATTTAATTTAATGTAATGTAAAACATACCACACTCATATTTTTAATAAGTATAATATCTATAATATTGGGTAAAATGGAAGATATTATCTAAAATAAATTTAATTTTAAAATATATTTATCTACATCATCTTAACTTATTTTTTAATTTTGAGAAATTCAATAATTAGCTTAAATAATTACACAACAATGCTGCAATAATTATTCAACTAATGAAAAAATCCAATAAATGATATTAAAAATATTAAAATATATATAATTTAGATAAATTTTGGATCCCCATGAATTTTATAGGTGGATATGACAAATAAGGGGGTATTAAATTATTTTTTTGAATGTTATACTTCTCTTTATATTTTATTTAAGACAATTTAATAAATATTTTCATAATTGACACTAATGATTTTTATGAAAATAATGTTTTATTAAATTGTTAAGAAATCCTAAAAGTATTTAAAAAATAAAAAGTGATTATGATAAGTTCTAAAATGTCTTATATTTACTATTTATTTATAATTGACACCATATAAGTAAAATTATAACATTATAATATTAAAAAATTTATTATCATAGTAAAATGTTAAATGGGTAATTAATGGTAAATCAAAATGATAATGTAAAAAATAATTGATTTTTTTTAAATATATTTCTTGATAAGAGTAAAATTTTATAACATATTATCT
This sequence comes from Viscum album, assembly GCA_963277665.1. Classification (NCBI taxonomy): domain Eukaryota; kingdom Viridiplantae; phylum Streptophyta; class Magnoliopsida; order Santalales; family Viscaceae; genus Viscum; species Viscum album. The sequence goes on from OY728146.1 coordinate 535,165,620, forward strand.
TTGTATATATATCCTTATGGAGTTTTTTGTATAGATATTGAATTTATTATAAATTAATATTTTTTGAAATTCCAAACGTTCCCCTCAACCCAATTATAAATGGGCACCTCCTCCCTCACTTGTTCACATCACATTGAGATTTAAATATCACTCAAACACTACCAAATTATATTCCTAATATCCCTATTCCCATTCTATATGAGCTGGTATTATCAAAATACAAAACCTATAACACTTTATTGGAGATACAAATGAGACATTTTGATGAAGACGTAGTCTCTCTAACTACTCTCTTTTATTTGTACTCTTCCTTAAATAAAATTAATATATGATTTTTATCATAAAAAAGATACTTAATTATCCTAAATTTGAGTAAATTTTATTATTATTATGAAAACACCACCATAAAACCTCTTTCCTAACAAATATGAAGTAAAATTATCACTCATGTGTATGTACCACTTAGTATCTCCACATTACGATACAATTCATTTTTTAGCACCATGTTTTATGGATGGGTATTTTGATGGTTATAATGAATATATATATATTTTTTTGTGTGTGTGTGTGTGATATAATAATTATTCTCTAAAATATGAATTAATATTTACCTTTCTCTTATTCTATCAATCGAAAAATGAAAACAACATTAATGTATACGTACGACCTACTGTCTCCATTAATTGGGTATTTCATTACATATTTATATCTTTTATAGACTACTATAAATACATATATACTGAATATATAGGATATTTATATCAGTTTTATACTGTCATTAGATCATGATAAAATTAAAATCTGAAAAAATATAACAAATAAAAACTTGTATGAAAAACAAAGCGATAATTTCCCAAAATATAACTTTAACAAGAAATTGTTAATAAATGGGTAATATAAAGTCAAAACAAAATAATATATGGTTTTATATATAATAATATGGTTCTATGGTTGATGTATAATAAGCTTATAAATACAGTACTTGAGGTTTGAACATGTACAAAGAAATCCAAGACTTAAGGTAAGGGTTAATTTCACAATCCCATTATTATTTAGGATAGTTTATACATAAGTTGGGGAATACTTATCTTCAATATACACATATTTTATAAATAATTTCCAAAATATTTATACTATTATTCTAAAAAAAATAATTTATTTTTACACATTTTTGAATTTTTTCTAAACAGTTTGAAGTGATTATTTTTCATTTTCCAAACGAGGTGCTTTGTGACTTTTCTGGAAAAAGTATGAAAGGAATGTTTTTTATCATATGCGACATGAATTTATTTTTTCGATTTCATGAAAAATTTATTATTTGAGTCTTAAAATATTGTATTACAAGTTTATTTTTAAAGAAAATTTTTTACTTATAAAATTACATGCAATTTAATGAAAAGAAAAAAATTTCAAAGAAGAAAAGCTATTTTTCTTCGGAATAATTTTCAAGAGATATCACAAAGTTATTTTCCATTTTTCATAAAATTATTTGAAGTTTATTATTCTTTATGAGGGATATTTTTCAAGGTTATTATCCTTATTGTTTATATGGTTGGTTTCTTTTAGGATGGAATGATGTTTATGATAACCATTTATTTTTATGGGTTCAAATATGACGAAATAATGATGTTATTGAGGCACACATATACATGGTATTCATTATGTGATTTTTGGAACCTATATATCACTCCAACTAATTGGGTAATAATTTAAATATCATGTGTTAATGATGGGAAACAAGTCAACTCATGTACTGGTAAAGGGGTAGCCCATGTACCTTGTCTAGGCCAAGTAGTGTGGGAGAGTACACACCGTGTAGGAATCCCATGTACTCCACCTCATGTTTGTGTACTTTTTCATGTACACACCGAGTCTATCCAAGTGAACTATATACTGTGTAGTCAAGGATTACTCTCCGTGTGTATTAGGCTATTCCAGGAAAAATCTTCTTCCTCCCGCTTGCATAGGTCAATCATCAAGATTCTATTTTAGTGGTTGGATTCCCATAGAAATCTTGATTTGAGGTATTTCGCTCATGCTATCACTGAATTAGCAAGATTCAGTCCTTCATCGGCTTAGAAAATGAGATCAACATTATTATTTGTTACATGATCAAGAATGAAAAATTGGCACCAACCATCATTCAACCCACTGTCGTAACCACCATCACACCTCTTTCGAGTTGTACCGATGTCAGATCTTTAAATCCAGATCGTTTCTAAATGAGTCTAAGGCACATCGATAAATTATTAAAAGGTATGTCAAAACTCATGAATAAATGAAGAGTGTGACAAAAATCTATGATCAGAGGAGAAAATCATAAAACAAAACAAGAGGGAGAAACATTGATAAATCTATATTTAGATCTATATTATTCACCATTAGTATGATAATGAATCTACGAAATTACTAGATCAATCTCTCGATAAATCCTATAAAATATCCTATCCTATATAACAATCGATCTATGGGCCAATCTATTAGTGGATTGGTCTGTATTGATCATATTTATCAAGAACAGGGAATGAAAAATCAAAATAACACATCCTACCTCATGTTGGATTGGCCACTCATGATGAATGATCACTGCATCACCATTGTTGGTGAGATCTATTAAGATCTGTGTACACCAATAATCTATTGGAGATTTCTCCATCATTTGTCAGGAAGGATTCTCCAAAGGATATCCCCCCAATGTCTCTAATGATATATGGGTTATGAGGCTAACTATAGTTCCTTAAAAAATACCTATTCAAATATACCCCTCGCTACATCTATGATTTGAAATAAAACAATTTTCTTATATTATTTTATTCATTTAAGCATCCCTGATGACTTTTCTACCATCAACCTGCATTAATTAAATTTAGACCGCACCTAGGGTAAAGTCATCATTCTAAACACAAATATATCCTCATATTTATAATATGATAATCCTTTTATAATTTATTATACCTTTTCTGGATAACCTTTTGCACATGTGCTATTTAGTATTTGAATATATTTAAAACATTTGTTTTAGTGACATGGTGCCTCAGAATCACACGTCGTCTCAGTGAATTATCTCAAAATTAATCCATATAATATTTTAAAATAATACATTCAAAATCTGTGATATTATATTTTTTCCTCCATAGATATTTACATCCCTAGATTTCCAAAATGATGGCCACTAAAAAATATTTGGGTACTCAGCATAAATCTGAGATTCCTACACCCGTGTACTCTTCTAGATATTCTTGTGCTACCACAAGACACACAAAGAAGGAATTGATTACCTAGGAAGGATTCTATCATACCGATCCTAGATCTCTATTGGGTACTCAATAAAATTCACTCCATCCAGGATTTCCAACTTTCCCCAATCGATGACATGTGATGGGTCATGCATGTACCTTCTCAACTACGAAAAGTGGAAGACGTCGGGAACCTGGTCTAACTAGGGGGCCAAAGCTAAGTGGTAAGACACCTCACTAACTCTATATAGTAACTAGAAAGGGAAGATGAAACTCAAATATAACTTGTTACCCACACCACAATTCCATAATCCCTATTCGGGTGAAACCCGTAGGAACACATGGTCTCCTTCCTCAAAATACAATGGCCTACACCACCTATCATCATATGAATTATGATGGCTCTGTGTAGTCTTCCTACCCTCATTGATGATCCACACATTCTCTATATTAGATTGCACCAACTCCAGTCCCATGAGCACTGACTCCCCTAGCTAAGTCAAGCAATGTGGGGACTTGTAGGGTCTCCACTATAGAGCCTCAAATAGTGTCATACTGATAGTGGATTCATAGCTGTTGTTGGATGAAAAATCCACTACTGGTAGGTGATCCTCCCAACTACAACCCAAATATAACATTCAATCTCATATAATTTCCTCCAGAACCCGAATGGTTCTCTCTTTTTGGTCATAATTATATGGGTGAAACACTGTGCTCATGTGTAACTGGGTCCCAAATGCCTCCTGAAATCCCTTCCACAACTAGGAATTAAATCGAGCATCAATATTTGAAACAATCATTAATGTTTCTCCATGGATTCAATCTATCTCTTAAATATAGGGGCTTACTAATCTACTTATCAAAATCATCTCTCGGATAGATATAGAGTGTGTAGAAATGGTGAGTCTATCAATGATCACCTAGATATCATCTTTTCCCCTAGATGTACATGGTAGGCCCTTAACGAATTCAACAGAAATCCCATCCCACTTCTATTTTGGCAGAAGAAAGGGGTTGAGCTAATCCCAAAGGAACGTACTGCTTATCCATCACATGCTGACAATTAAGGGATCGATATACCAACTCTACAACCCCTTTCTTCATCCTTAGCCACCAAAACTAAATTCGGAGGTCTTAGTACATATTTTTCATGTCTGAATATACAATAAAAGGGGATGTATGAAACTCCCTTAGAACCTCCCTCGACAAAGTCACGGGTACCATCATGCAGCCTCTAAAGAGAATGATGTGATCTCCGCCTTTAGAAAAACCATCTCGAGCATGTTCTATAGATACTTGAGCATGTATGGTCTCACATTCGAGATCCCAAAGCTGAACCTCCCTAAATAAATCTAAGAGTGGAGGGGTAAAAACAATCACGTGGAGATAATATGATCCATATTTATCCAAAAAGGATAACTATAATGAGACCAAATGCTCTGATGCATCATTCATCCACTGTAAACCATATATCCAACAGAAGACATCTGGCTCCATGTTCTACTTCCCAGGCATATTGAAAATCTAAATGTCATAGTCTTATAGGAACACTAGTCCTCACCATTGTCTCATGTTTTGATATTTTTAAGAGAATATATACTTTATACTCTTCTGATCTGAGTAGAAGATAACCCACTTTCCCCATTAGGTAGTGTTTTCACATTTTCAAAATTAATACTACCTCTACTTTCCCAAGATCTTGGGTCATGTAGTTCTACTCATGTGGTCTCAACTATAAAGAAGTATAGGAAATCACCACTCACTTATTCATCACAAAACAACCAAGACTGGTACCTGAAACATTACAGAACACTACATACTTTACAACTTACTCCAGAAATCTCAAGATTGGAGCTCTCGTCAAACTCTGCTTCAACATCTGAAAAGTTTACCAACACCATTCTGTCTATATGAAAGGTTTCCCCCTTTCTGTAGAAACTATAATGGGTGATGATATAAAATAGAAAGTAGGTATGAATCTTCGTTAATAGATTTCCGAACCATGGAAAACTTTCACCATTGTAACGCTCTTAGGTGGATCCCAAGATAACATCCACTCATCCTTTGCCAGGTCAACTGCCACTCCATCCATTGAGATAACAATTCCCATAAAGTGGACTACCTGAATCCAGACCTATCACTTCAAGTGATTTTCGTAAATATGGTTCTCTCAAAATACATCAAGTACTGTCTACATGTGTCTTGAATTCTCCTTCTTAGACACTGAGTACAAAAGGATATCGTCGATGAAGACTACCACAAACTAGTCTATGTTAGGTTGAAATATCTGGTTCATAAGTACCATGAACACTGATCGGGGGTTTGTTATTCAAAAATTGAACCACTATTTACTCATAATGGCCATAATGACTTCTTAAGGTCTCCTTCGGTATATCATCATCTCGTACTCAGAGCTGGTGAAAGCCTGATCTGAAGTCTACATTTGAGAACCATCAGGCCCCTATAAACTGACCAAATAGGTCATCCATCCTTGGTAAGGGATAATTTTTCCTCACAATCACCTGGTTCAAGCACCAGAAGTCCACACACAACCACAAGCTCATGTCTTCCTTCTTCTCAAACAAAACTAAGGCTTCCCATGATGAAATGATGGGTCTCTTGAATCCCTTACTTGCAATTCCTCTAACTTCACCCTCATCTCACGATGCTCTATGGGAGACATCCAATATGCTGGTGTATACATTGGCGTCATCCTGAGGTGTAGATAAATAGAGATGTATATCTCTCAGTGGGGAGGTAATCCTGGATTATATTCAGGAATGACATCCTCATACTGCACCACCACAGAAGGAATCTAGAATCCCATAATATCCACTACAACAAGGGTTATTATATAAAAATAATGGGAAATCAGCTAAACCCACCTATGCATGAGTACATCCTATGATTCTTGGTATCCTCTTTCAGCGATGAAGAAAAAAAATATTTCTTCACTACAGACACACCAAACCATTCGGATAAAATTTTCAATCTGGGAATGAATTGTAGATAACCAATGCATACCAATAATGATGTTGTACAGACTCGATGCTGCAACCATGAGATTCCAAAAGAAACACTCTCCTCAAATAGTTTGGTCACACTACTGGAAAAAGTGTGAGATCTCTTATTCTTCTTCAGTATAGGTCTCCAAACCAAAGGGTCAAGTCAACAGTGAAACTATAATATCTAAGTCTCATACAAGGTATGTCAAAAAAATGAATGGCTAGAACCTATGTATACAAGTACTGAATCTAAAGTATAAAATACACAGATCATACCTCAATACATTCCTGCTGCCCCTGGGTCCTAAGCCTCATCCACCTAAAGCTATCCCTGCCTTTTTTTAGGCTTCATAAGTCTGGCATGGACCACCTAGGGTGGTGGCGGTTACAAGTCGAAACATAACCGCCTAACACTTATCTCCTATATCCTCTTCTATGTTTAATAACCAACCAATCTATCTAATACTATTATTTTCTTCGTCTCGGTGGTCTATCCATAGTTTATATATCAGTAGTACAATGGGTCTAATAATCCCGAGTGAGATATCCCCTTCCATCACATGAATAGCACTACCTCTATCTAGGCTGACTGAACCCACCCTGCGAGCTATAAACTACGGAGGATCTATTATGGGACCTCCACATGAAATATCTCCCATGACTAATTCACTAAGACTGATGCCACATCCTTACTGTCGAGCTCCCTACTACTAATTTCCCATTACTAACCATCACTGACTATATCTTCTATTCAGAGAAGATTTTCACCACCAAATCCAGATGAAGAAACCCAAAATAAGTAGGAATGAATGGAGGTATAACATTGGATCAGATTTCTCAATGGAGACCTCGATCAAAGGTCTGAGCCATGAAGTACTGATCTAAAACCATATATATAAATTACCTAGAAATGGGTGTAATGCTCGATGAATAATCTACCACAAAAATACTTCCCTTCAGGCGTTGAAGAAGATAATGGATATGCACAACCCTCAAAATAATTGGTGAGAAATCCTCTATAAAGAGGAACTTGAACTCAGTACATGAATGATTCAACTCATCATGATTCTGGGTAACCAAAATCCACCATTTTCCTACCGATCCAAGAAGATGGCTTACCTCCAAGACCACTATCTGATCTACTGGTGTCCTGACTAAACTAAAAACATGGTTCACTGATTCAATCCAGTCCTAACCTTCCAATGGGTCAGGAATTACTTGGAACCTGAGGGGTATCAAATAATGAAACTCTTGAAGCGTGTTCAGCCTGCACACCTCATCTTTTAGTACAATGGGTATGAAATTCTACTTTATATGTGGTGATATGGTTGGTGCACCACATAGAGGTAACATCAACAGAAATGGTCCCTATATTGAAACCTTGTCACTGAGGGGGTCATCCCTGCAATCAATCTACAAAATCATAGTGGGAACACATTGATGATTCATCCTATAAGTAAATAATATTCCCTATAGTCAATGAGTATATATGGATAATGGGCTCAAGAAGGACATGGAACCACAACCCATTATTATATAATGTATGTACCATTATTTTCCCTTATACTAGTGTTCTCATTTACCGAGTCGAAAAGAAGGTGATCGAAGACCTCAAGTATGGATACCTAAGTTATTGTACAAACACAAGTGTTTTTCCCATGAAATCAAAAGTCAAAACAATTAACATGATTTCCCCAAACCAATATCATAGACTCTAACACCTAAAGTAGAACTAACCCCTTATGAAACCACTCTGTCATGTCCCATCCCAGTAGGGCCTATGCCACAACCCCTAAATCCCACCTCCTATAGCCCAAAAGTTGGTGACTATCATTGAGTAGGTATATCAATAACACGGGAGAAATTTCCTAACTACCTATACACATATAAAAATCTCTAAGACTACACAAATGGAGAATTGTAAAAACAACTAAAAAACCATTTCATTTATACATTTATATCCCACAACAAATGTATGATAAAAAGTGATTTAATTTATAATAGGGAGAAATAAAATCCCACTAAAAAGATGTCTATAACACAACTATAACTTGTAAGGAAAGGGATTGAGAATGCTATATAAAATCCAAAGAAACACACCTCAGTCTCTTCAGTATCACAAAGTACTATTTTGTCCTAGTCCGCCTAGGACTCCATCAGAAGGTCGATCATCTGCACAAGAAATAACATGTGCGGGAAAAGACCAAGTATTAGTGAGTAAAATAACACTCAGTAGGACTCCTAGAAATGATAATATAATAGAAAAATGTAATTTATAGTCATCTCTACTATGGAATATTTATACAACACATATAACAGGAATATCTAGGTATACTCAATCCAAGACACACAAATTAGAGGTAAGCTACAACCATAGTATAAAAGAATTATTATTTCAGTTAAAATGTTCCACATAGCACTCATCTGAGATAACAGACTATTGAGTTTGATGGTACTGGTGACATCTTTCCAAGAGGTGTTGCTTGTCAAGTCTCACCATGAGAAAGGTACACTAATAAACTAATGAGAATACGACACATATATGAGGATCAAAAAATATGTACATGGGTTGATACCAAAAAATGAATGTGGTATAACTCTCTATGTATAAGATCAACACCCACATAGTGTTGGTAATTCCAATAACAATTACTCCCCCTATGGAATGAGGATGAATAGATAACCCCACTCCGGGCCTCTTGGGTGGGGGGGGGGGTTCCAACAACACTATCCAAGAAATCGTATTGAGAGATAGTAGTATTAGGAGTAAGAACCTATTAATACAAACCATCAGGGAAATAATTAAGGGGAAAATACCTAAAAAATAATCCTATGATATAGAGGACAAGAGAATCATTCCATGAAGAAAGGGGTACACAATGTGTAGAAAGGGAACACATTGTGTCCCTTGACACTGGGTACAACCCGTGTAGAAAGGCCAATGTCATTTAACCCATGTCATGTAAAAGAGGAATACACAGCATGTAAAAGGGTTACACATGGTGTCCTTGCCTCGATGGTCCACCACTATACTCTAGTGGTGTGCCAACAAACGACAATCAACCGTGTATCCCTACCTGTGAATGAGTACACAGGGTATCCCCATTACCTAGTACAAGACAATTCGTGTGGGGGAGTACTCACAAAGTTGGAAAACCATGCACTACACCTCGTGTACATGTAATACTTTAGGTAAATGCAAATTCCATCCAAGGGGACTACATACCATGTAGTCAAGGACTACATGTCGTGTGTATCGGGTTTTTTCAGAACACGTCTTATTCTTTGCGCTTGCACTATTTGATCTTCTAGATTTCATTTCAGTGGTTGGTTTTCCATGAAACTCCAAATATGAGGTCCTTATGTCCTTTCATAACTGAAACAGAAATTTTTGGACCAAAAAACATCTTGAAAATTGAGATCAATTCTATTCTTTCTTACCCACTGAAGAACATGAAATTAGAAAAAACCATCATTTGATTAACTTCTATAACCACCATCGCACCTTTGTTGAGTCATACTGATGTCAAATCAATGATTTTGGATTATTTCACCATAAGTTGAAAGAAAAATGATTAATTTTTCAAAGGATTTTCAAACCAATAGGATAAATGAAGAACACGATGAAGAACACGTGAATCGGGGGAGAAAATAAAAAACCAAAAAGAAAAGAATGAAATTTGATCAATGTTAATTTTCATATTGGTTTGTCACCATTAGTATGATAACAAATCCAAGGAATCACAAGATTAAAATTCTAATAAATCCTGTAAAATAGGTAATCCAACATAATGATCGACCAGTGGGCCAATCTTTTCATGGATTCGTCCGTGTTCATCATAGGAATCAATAATAATGAATATAAAACCAAAATAACAAATCCTACATTATATTGAATTTCACTGACAAATAATTATCACTTCGTCATTGTTACTAGTAAGATCCATTAAGATCAATGTGTGCGGATCATCGATTGAAGATCTTGTAGTCATTCATTGGGAAGGATTCTCCTAAGGTTCTCCCCCCAATATTTATTGGGATTTATGGGTTATGAGGCTAAATCAGAAATTTGGAAAAAATACCTATTTAATGACCCCCTCTCTACATTGATGATTTGATATAAAATAATTTTCTTAAATAATTTTATTCAATTAAGAATTCCTGAAGACCATTCCATAATTGACCCAAACCTACTAAAGATATGTCTTGACTATGTTAAATCTACCATTCTAAACTCAAAAGTACACTTAAATTTTTGATTCATGCACTCTTTTAGAAGTTACTACACCCTTTTCTAGACAACCTTATGCACCCATGATATTTAATATTTTAATATATTTCAGACATTTGTTTCTGAAACACTGGGCCTCTGAATGACACATCATCTTAGCGCTTGGTCTCAAAATTTAATCAATATAATATTTAAAAATAATACATATAATATTCATTATATTACATTTATTGATAGTTAGAGTTATGAATTATATATATACTACTAAATCACCACTTAAATACCGGGGAAAAAATTTGGTTAGTTTCATAGGATTTGTTTACCCTACCATTTAGAAAACATATATGAGAAGGTAAACCAACTTTTTTAAGACCCTAGTTGAGAAATTGTGGGTGGGGAATGAAAAATAATGACTTATAGCATTTGAATAATAATGGTGGAGATAGATATACTGAGGATGACCTTCATGAATATCCAATGTGTGTATTTCACCTCTATATCACTAAAAATGTGTGAAAAAGGAATATATTATTTGTCATGTACATTTAAATAGATGGACATGTCATGTTTCTTACATGAAGGATTCCACCAGGATGTGTAATTTGAAAGAGAGGTTGTCTTAGTCTGGGGTTTAATTCCCTATCTATAAAAGATTTTCATTTGAATTGAATGTTTAATGGTGAAATTCAATCCTTGGACACAAAAAAGCTTGGAGGTGAGGAAAATGAATATTCTAGAAGGGTGGTCTCGTAACCCTTTTCCTACAAACTCATGTATTGGAAATATCAATGTGTTTCATATAAATTGATGATGTTTCAGAAACATTAGATATACAAGAAATTCTCCAATGTTCCTTTTGGGGAATTGATTTGGTCCTTAGTTTGTCATTGTTAATGGTTATATAGGATGGAAAATGTATGTGATCCAGTATGTATAGAAATGGGTAATGTAAAATAAAATATGCATAAAAAGTTAAATTATATTTTAGAAAACATTTATATAATGTAAATATAATTGAAGTTCATGTTTATTAGACCATATCTTCTGTGATAAGTGTCATCTTAGTTCCTAGAGTGTAAACAGAGCCCAATGAAAGAACATCAAATAATAAGATAAGTTAGGGGAAAATGAAATATTATGTAAGTGGTATTATTTTTAACCAAAAAAAGGAATTAAGAAAGAAAAATCTTGATAAAAGACTCTAACATAGTTATTTAGTTCAGGAATCAAATTAAACAATGAAACAATTTATTTTTATGTAGTTTTCACCAAGGATAGTGTAGTTTATTATCATGTGGAAAGGATAATGATCTTCTCTTTCACATCATATTGTTGGGTCAATGTGTTTCATAATTTATAGGTATATTTTTTTTACTTGTACACCATACATAATAGGTGAATGCAACAGGGGACCATTGTATCTAGTTTAACATCATATAGAGAGGAAATAAGCCACATAGTTTAAACAAATATAGAGTTGACATGGGTGCTACAATGTTTAATATTAGAAAACTAAGAAGAGAATAATCTATAGTATTGTGTAATGTAGCGGAGACTTGGTGTAAAGTAGTTTAGGCACATTTTAGGAGGACCCATGCACTAAAAAAATTATAGACATAACACCAGGACCTATTCGGTGTAGTTTAATTTATTGAAAACTAGACTATATGAACCAAAAGTAATGACAAAAAAATATTTCTTAAGGATCTTCATGTTGGTGGGTGAACTAGTGAAGTCCCAATCCATGGTTACAAATGATTGTGAACCATTAATGTAAAGCTTTAGAATGGAGAAGTTTCCTTTCAATTTTTATCTCCAATATCAATGGATTTCTTTAGGTTATCATTGTTATTCACAAGTTTTGATCAAAATAAACCAGGAAAAAATACCGAAGGTGATAATTTTTATTGAATTCTTAGATATTAAATCTAGATAAACCTCAAGGTTGTATTGGGATTGGATCCTATTTTAATCAATGGCTTCCAGCAGTTACAGAGGATTTTGGGACCTTTTATCTAGGGTAAACTAGTTTTTCATGGCTGTTTAGAGATATGGTTATTGAACCACAATGGGAACTACTGGGGTGGTTCCATATATTGAGGGAAAAAAGTCAAGTGGGAGGATATTTTAGTTCTAGTATTATATTTAATAAGGGATTGGAAATCTATTAAAATATTTTCTTCTTATTTTAATCCACCATTATCTGAATAATGATTCATACGACTGCATTTAATTACTCTATTATTCAATTTATTAAGGAATTAAAGAAGGATGTATGGAAATACATGATGTTGTACTTAAAATATAACAACTATAGATCAGATAATTAGTTGTTGGTACCATTTCCCATGTGAATAGTATGAGTGATCTAGAACTTATTAATGATATGGGATTTCACAAACTCAATCAGAAGCCTATAATTAACATCTATGAGGGGAGTGACTTAAATATAGATCAAGATGAAATAATTTCTTGTAATGATAAACTTGAACTATTGGATTATTAATAGAGGGTAGGGACCCACAAATTTGATTAGATGTAAAGTGAAATTCAAGGATTACATAGTGGTATGGAAAATTAGTAAAGTATGATGTATAAATTTATTGTAAACCTTTCATGAATAACACTTTATGGTGATTTCCAAGTAGTCTTAATCAATGAGGGGGAAAACGTAACCCATTATTTAGATTTTATGAGAGATATTCAATCCTATATGATTGGATGTGAATGTTTTAATGTGAACTACCTATAAGAAATGGATAGTTTTTCCTTAGAGTAAGTGTAGTATAAATATTTAAATTTTTTTCCTGTAGTGTACCAACACTGAGATATGGCCATCGTAGAGGATGGTGTTTGTTTTATGTGAGTGAATATTCTTGGGATTGAACTGACATTATGTAGAAGTTCCATGTTAGTTTTACCTGACTTGGGGAGTTTTCTTATTATATGTTTCTTTAGTTCTAGGAGAATATATATTCCCCATCTAGGGTGATATAGTAACAATTTTATTCAATTAATGGATGTTTTCATCAAATTAATAGGTGGAAATCCCATTACAGAGATCCATTTATATGACCATGTTGTCCTGGTCTAGATTGGAAAAGGTTATGTCCATGTTAGTTATGGAATCCACTTAATATTTTTATTATAGTGGTAAATAAAATACATTTATCTCAGAAGTAAATCCATCCATAAACAAAATTGGTACAAAAAAAGTAATATTCCACTTTTTTCTTCATAGTGTAGTCATAATTGATTTTCTTGACGATTAGCTGAGAGTCCCTATTAATATGAAACCAGGGGGAGATCGATATCGTTGGAAAATTATCAACTGTTAATGAGGTCTTAGGATTCCACCTTACTACTAGTGTACCTCTATAAAGGAGGAGCAATTAAATTATGAGTGCCTTAAGGGAGTGATAAATAAATATATAAGGATAATATAATTGAGTTTAGTGTTGTTCATCATTCTTCAAATCTGGCGACATGAGGTATCATCATTTTTTATTATCATGTATGGCATTCATTTATCAAATAAGTGAATAACGTCATTCATGACATCAATATACAAGGGAATTTTCTCTTGGGTTGGGAGAATTATAAGTAAATATTACAATTCCATTCACCTGATAGCCTTATAAGGGATTATGATTTTGTTGTAATATTAAAGGATCACTACCCATGAAGATAATTATCCAGTAATAATGTGGCCACATAGGATGTGTTTGTGGGTCGATACATGATATTAACTATATCTCATAATTTTATTGGTAATGATACAACTTCTAGAATATGGTTGTAAAACACAAAGATGTTATGTTATGTACATCGAGCTTAATTGAATAGTAATATACTATTAAATAGTAACATAGTCAATTTAATAGTAATGTGACCCATAGGAATAATAATTATACGAATAGAATAATAACCTCACCTATAAAATTATAAATAAAATTTAGGAATATTATATATTAAAATAAGATATAATTATATCATAGTATAAGAAAATAATTATTTTTTAAACTGTAAAATAAGTGTTGGTATTTTTATAAAACAAAAAATTTTATTTACAAATTTATAATTAATATTATGTTTTAAAAGAAAATTTGGTTTCATAAAATAGAATAATAAATTAGTATTCTATTTTCTAATGATTATAATATAATTTTATGTGACCTTAGTTAATTTTTTAAAGTGTTATAAAATCAGTTTTAATTTTAAAATAAGTATTTTCAAATAAATTATGAATTTAATTAAAAACAAGATTTCTCATATTTAGAAAATAATTTCCAAAAATAAAGTTAAATTTTTAATTCTATATATTGAAAAAAGGTTAGGGTGATTTTTTTGGTTTCTTCAAATGTAGTTGAATTTTTACTGAATAGTGAAATACAATAATTTAAAGTATACGTAAATAAAACAATTATTGAGTCATAGACGATGTATTTATTAGATAAGAACCCATTGGTTCAAACTAATATTTATTATATACTGTATTTATTAATAATAATCCCCAATACATATTATCATGATCTGAAATAAAAAACTAACGAATAAAATAATAAGAAAACACCCTTCACTTATACTATAAATCCCACCTATCACTGCCTCTTATCTTCACACCTCTTAAGACTTGATGCATTTCCAAATTCTTCCCAATACACTTCTCAAACCACTTCCACACATCAAATATTTTTTTCTCAACTAAATATCGAAACAAATTTTCCAAAGTAGGTTCTCAAGAATAATAATTCAAGATATAAAATCCAATTTCATTTTCTTTATTTTCTTTTCGCATTATTTTTCTTTGTTATATAATCTACTCACCTACTACGTTCAAAAATACATGATAACTATAGTACCATATATATATTGAAATAATATTATTTAAAATGAAAATCCACAATCAATACTCTTCTCCTCTTCCTTTTATTCTGGAAATGAAAACATTATACTTGTGGTGTTGGTTTACCAACATCATGGAAAATGTGTTTTTTTTCAAATCTTCTGCCAAGGATGGTGATAAATACATTTTTTATGATAAAAATATATTATAATATATGAATTACATATTATTTTATATTTCTTAAACTAGTATATATAAATAATATTAATTAATAAAACAAAACTAGTTCGTGATGATTGAAAAATATGCCAAAATAATCTAAACGATTATCACTAATGTTTTATCTATTAATTCATCCTCATACCATATAAAAAAATGAAATATATTACCATTTAATATTATATAATTTCAATTCTTGAAAAATATTCTCATTTTACGTGATTTCCCATATATGTATACAAGTAAACTGATCGAAGAAACTATAGAAACAAACGCTCTCGAATGATAATATTGTATCTTATAACTAATAAAAAAGTATATAAATCAACTTCATAAAATTATAATAAATTAAATAAAGATATAAAACGTAATAAATTAATTAATTAGTTGATTTAATATTATTATCCATAACATTAAGTGAATGTTTATAACACATTCTGAAAAAATGTAAGGGATTATCCAAAACGTCTATTTTTTCTTTCAAGATACCTTTTTCTCCATCTTTACCCCAATGTAATTCTTAATTATTCTAATTCACACCTCCTACATAATATATTTATGTTCCAAAAATATTTATCAAGGTCAATTATACTTTTTTTGATGGGGAAATACTTGTTTTATAAGGTACTTTTTTCCATTCCTCTTGATAAGCAAACCCAGTTTAAGAGAACATTCCAATTTCTTACTCATTTTCAAGTACACTCAATAATTGGTTTTAAACCAACATTTTTTATAAAGTCCATCATTTTAACAAGAAAAACTGTATTTTTTCATTTATATTTATATAAAAAACTTATACCTTTTCCCTTTTAAGGAATCATTAATATTTTCCATTAACTGCACTAATGTGGATCATTTCTAATTTTTCTTAGATACTAGTTATAAATTATTTCACTCTATTTGGACATAATTAATACTTATCTATGGCTATTTTACATTTTAAATGTCAGTATGATTTAAATCCATTATTTCATGGGATCTATTATGATATTTCTATGGGTTATTCCTTATTCACCACATAATCCTCATATTTGGTGTATGTATAATCCCATTTTATTTATGATCATCATTCATTGAATATTTTATTAAATATACATATTGATTGTATTGTGGATATAATTATTGACATTTCCATATACTATTTTTACGTGTGGGTTTTTATTTGAATATTTTTATTGAATTGAATCTATTTATTGAGAATGTTTTGGACTTGCAGTGATGGGTGGGGGCTGATTATAGATAGCCCCATGATTCATCAAAAGTTCACATGAGACAAAAAAGTTGGCGACAAACCCTTCATGTTTATTTCCCAAAAGAATTATATGGGGTTTTAACCACATAATTAAACCAATGTAATGGTATAATATTTTATTTTATAGAAACTTGATGTCCAATAAATAATATATTTTTTCATTTAGTAATATGTTATTACATTCTTGAGGTTTTCAATGTGAAAAAATATATAGATTCATTTTAATTTTTAGTGTATTGAAGTCATGTGTTTTTCGGATTATTTACATTGTCATAATTTCTATGCCTTATAGAATTTTCATCAATTATTATTTTCTCATATAACCCTTAATAAACATTTGTGGTAACCCATTTATTTTGTTTCATTCCCTAGGTTGTGAAGATGAAATTGTTTAATAAGTGAAAAGAAGATGTGTATATTATTATATAATGATTAATTACCAATTTAATAAGGAAACAACATATCTATCTAGTTCTTCAAGAATATGAAACTAATTGATCCTTATTGAAATTATCTATTTTGACCATGCCATTGTAATAAAACTACCACCATATTTGGGGTACTGGGGTTGAGGATTTCACACTAATGACGAAATCAAAGGAGTTATTCTCAATTGAGGAATATATATCCTCTATATCAATCATCATGTGACTGAGCTTGTACACACTATTACCTTTTCCTTCATTATTATTATTAGATAATAGGTAACATAGATAGTGTTTATGGGATATCATATATAAGTAAAAGGTATTCTCATGAATACATGGCATGAGAATCAAGGGGAATATAAAATACTACTTTTTATCATCAAATTCACATTGGGGTTATTTAACCATGGTAGGCAACACATTTATTTAACTACTTTGATAAAAGAATCACAAATACCTACTACTAGTTGGGTCATGCCTTAGCGGTATGTACCCTGTAATCCTACATAAAAATGGTGGTTCAATACCCATTGGGCATATGTTATTGTAATAGTTCTATAGCGAACTGTAGGAGCATAGGCACTGTATCAACGAGAAACACTATATCGATGACAGAAACTGTATTAGTGGAGGGTACTGTGTATGTACTATAGCAGGTGGGTACTGTATAATTTCTATTCATAGAATAGTCCTTAGGCCAAAAATTTGGTCTTATGGTCCATGTAAGGGGCTAGATGTCCACTAGGCCTTTGTGCTATGTAATGGGTCTCCCTCTACCCAATCAAAAGAGGACTTTTCTTTTCATTAATAATAAAATGAGGCTTCTGCCCCACCCTTAAAAATAACTCACACATACCTTCCAAAATTTTAGAAAAACACAAGATATAAGTCATGCATCCTTGGAAGAATCATGATCACTGAGATGGTACCTTCATTGGAAGGATTTTACTACCAAAATTTTCACATTGTACTCCACCATAATTCTATGTAGGATCATGAATATATGATGTGTGTACCACAGATAGGTCGCTTAAACATTATTCAAGGAAAAGGTATTATGAATCATTAGTATGTTCCCTATGGTTTCTTGAATATAATGGACTATTCATCAATGTGGGCTATATATATTTAATTTTATATAGTGTAATAATTCATTACGAAGATGTCAGAGAAAATGGTGGTTGTAGTGATAAAAAACATTTAGACTGATATGTGTAATTAATTATTTTATTAGTGGTAGTTGAGGCCCTAGAAGTCAACCTGAACTATTTATTCTATTCTAATTTATATCTAGGAAAATTTTGTTCAACTATTTTGGGGTACCTAACTTCCCTAAAGAAGATATATTTGTTCATATAATAAACTATTGCGTTGGCCATTATATCAATATATGGAATAAAAATGCTTGCTTTGGAAAATAAGATGAAGGAGAATGATCATGGTATGAAGACATGAAAACTCATTATAGTCCCCTAAAAATAGGTCATGGCAGTACTACATTAATGTGACATACTTCTCTCATTTTTTGGATGGCTTGAAATCATTGATCAATGTCAATTTAAAATCAAACCATGTATCAATGTTCACCTACATATGCACATTGACAGAGGTGGAAACACTTTCCTCGAAGGAAGGTTATGATTTATTTATGTCCATCTCATTAGAGGCAGGAGGATGAGAGGGTGGAGATGACTCATTTAAACCGTGTAATCATGAGATGGAATCACATACTTTTGTAGGGAATAGAAACTGAATTTACCTTCTTATACATACAGTTATATAGAATTAATTCTTGTGGAGGTCATGGATGCTATGATATGAAATAACCACGGGAATGGTCAACCTACCATATCAATGAATGATGGTTTGATTGGACACCATTTTGTTAGACTTTTTTCCATTTTATCCATGTAAGGCTACAATTTAGGGGAATATGCAATATTTATCGATGTGAAACGTATAGGGGATAATCAAGCTTTAGAATCACCTATATATAATATGGGTAATAAGTGACATGATCACACTTCTTCATTTTTTTAATATTGATTTGTGCCCATGGCCAATTTTTGTTTCTTCCAATCTCCAGATTAATAGTAGAAAACTACAATTCATGTCATTGTAAGAATCTACTGAGCCAAGTGTTACGTCATTGGGACCACAAACAACCTCAACTCCTTTTACATGGGGATTATTTTGACAACTTTTATAATAGATGATATTGAATTAAAGGGTTCAACACATATGAATGAGGTAAACAACCCTATAAATCATACCTACTCAAACATTTATGGAGTATTTGTGGTATCAGTGACATGACATACAAATGATTTAAAGTTTGTGAAGTCAAGTCCATTCAAGAAAGGTGTTCAAAGTGATGTCTTATGAGACAACCATTATTTTAGTATTGGATAGAAAATCACTGAAATAGAACTACATCAGAATCTTATGATCATTTTATATCCATAAATATATATAGTATATAGGGTTACAGCAGTCACATTGAAACATAGATTATAGAGTATCTGGTTTGGGATGATATTTATCCTAAATAATGTGTCATCTATGAAATAGAAAACATAAATTCCATTGACCATTCTTGAGACATAGAGGGTTTGAATATTTCAATTTATTATTACACCATCATATACCCCAAATAAATAGATGCCTCCCGGATTGTTTTGGTGATCAACATCCTCCACATATTAGACTTCAAAAAAACCACATTATTGACAAAATATATGCTGTGGGGAATTCAAGGACATATTATGGGCCCCATAATTTAGTTTTGATATGTAGATCACTTCAAAGATTATTTTTTGGTTTGGTATTTATAATGGTTCTTAGGAATGTAGTACTTATTATGTAGGGGAATAATATTGGTACCAATGTGTTCCTGTAAGAATAGTTGATTGCATAACCTAACTAGATGAGGTTAGAGCATATGATGGGTACCCAAAAAATTTTTCTATGGGTTGGATGATTATGGATTAGTCAAGAGATCAAAAAACTAAATGGGAAGATGTGAGAAAAATAAGGATTTTTTCATGGATGAATTTACTTGTGGATCATAGAGAATGTCTATTATTATTTTCTTAGCATCATAAATAATGCTCTCTAAGATATCACACCATGGTTTCAATTTATGGAGTATAATTTTCGCTTGTATTGGGAGAACCATTGAGATGTATCTGGTGGAGATGACTGGTGCACATTGTTTTAAGAAGTTTTGATATGATATATTAATCTTATGAGATAAAATTTGGAAGAAGTTTATTCTATGTTATAATAGGTATCCTCCAATGTTATACTTATCCTGATACCTAGCCCAATGCGAGGGGGCATGAATTTTGTAAGAGTGCCGACCAAATTTGTCACCATCTGAGACTCTATGTCAACTTTTTGATGTTAATAGTTTTTAATTATAGATTTATAGGGTTTTGAAACTATTAGTTAGGAAAAAATAGGTAAACTTGCTAAGAAATATGAAAAATGACATAGCTATGAATTTTTGGATTTGTGTGATCGAATGATCAAGCATTAGATGAGCCATTTATAGATATTATATGGTAATAAGATTGTGACACACAACCAATACCCAATATTCTAATTATCCCACGGGGTGTCAAAAAACCTGAAAGATTTACATTAATATCCCTTAACTATAATATATTGTTATCAACGTTTTTTTGAACCCATTACTTTAAGGATAATCATGCATGGATGATGTGTCGAAGGAACTTATGGTAGAGGAAGTAATTTGGACAGTTCTTCAATTTTGCAACTTACGGATTCTTTTTATAACAATAGGAAAACATGTCATTTGTCATAGGGATGGGTCCTACTGAAAATAAGTTACTATTTGTTATGGGAATAAGTACCTCATCGCAAATGTTTTGGTGCTCACTGTGCACCAATCCGCGGGTAGGTTATTTGCAACGAGTGGTTTTCACTCATTGCAAATAACCATTAGAGGGTTTTAGTATTTTGCGATGGGTGTGGTCGTAAAAAATATTTGTGACGGGATCCATCACAAATACCATTTACTTGTTTTATCATTTACGACGGGGCCCATTACAAATTCCCTTTTGAATACCTGACCCATAATTAATAGGGGATTAGCATTTGTGACCATTCTCATTGCAAATAATGTTATTTGTGATGGGAATTACCACCCATCGTAAATGCTATGTCGGCTGTGGGGTATTTGCAATGGTTCATATCACAAATACTTTTTTAACCGTCACCCCTAATTAATATGGGGGTTCGTAGTTGCGATGAGAGTTCCATCGCAAATAGCCCCATCACCCATAAGCTAATCACAATATAACCCATCTGTTTTTTTTCTTTTCACAACTCTCTCTACTCTCATATTTCTCTGTTGAAATTTTCCAAAGTCTAAAATAACATATCTAGCGATTTTCAAGCCTTTCAGGGAACCAAAGATTCTATTTTAATGTATTTATCACTTTTTTTATTATTTAGTTAATATATTTATTTTTATGTTTGGTATAATTATAGATAATTAGCACCAATTAAATAAAATTAGAATCTAATTGTTTTATTTTGAATTATTTATTTTTACAAATTTGTTGTTTCATTATAATAAATACAAATAAATTTAAATAATTTGTGCTATTTAGTTATAATTAGCAGTAATTTATTATAATTGGCTCTAAATAGTAAAAAATTTATAAATACAAATAATTAGTAGTAAATAGGAATAACTTGGAATAATTAAGAATAAATAGTAATAATTAGAAAATAATTAGTAATAAATAGGAATAAATAAGAATAAATTTAATAATAATGAATAATTAATAATAACTACTAATAATTAGAAATAATTAGAAATAAATTGGAATAATTTGTAATAAATTATAAATAATTTACAATAAGTATGTATAATTATGAATAAATTGTAATAACAAGTAATAATTTGTAATAATTTGTAATAAATATGAATAAATAATAATAATTAGGAATAATTTGGAATAAATAATAATTTGTAATAAATAGTAATAACTAGTAATAAATATAAATTTATGAATAAATGGTAATAATCAGGAATAATTAGGAATAACTAGTAACAATTATGACTAAATAGTTTTAATCATAATAATTAGTAATAAATAGGAATAATTAGTAACAATTAGGAATAAATAGAAATAATTTGTTATAAATAGGAATAATTTTCAATAAATAGGAATATTTAGTTATAAATGGGAATATTTAGAAATAAATAGAAATAATTATGAATAATTAATAATAATTAGTAATAAATATAGTTAATTAGTAATAAATATGAAAAATTAGTAATAATTAATAATACATATGAATAATAAGTAACAATTAGCAATAAATATGAATAATAAAAATAATTTGTAGTAATTAGTAATAATTAGTAATAACTAGTAATAATTAGTTATAAATTATGAATAATTAATAATAATTAGTAATAAATTATTAATAAATAGTAATAATAATAAAATACATATTAATAACTAGTAATAATAAGTAATAATGAGAAATAATTAAAAATATATAGTATTAAATAGTAATAAATAGTAATAAATAATAATTACAAATAATAATTAATAACTGGGACTAATTAGTAATAATTTTGTAACGAATAAGAATAAATATGAATAATTAGTAATAATTAGTAATAAATATGAATTATTAATAATAATTATTAATAACTATGAATAATTAATAGTAATTTGAAATAATAAGTTACAACTAGTATCAATATGTAATAATGGTTAATAATTAGTAATTACTATTAACAATTTCTAATAATTAGTACTAATTAGGAAAAATTAGGATTATTTAGGAATAATTAGTAACAATCAGGAAAAATTAGTAATAATCAGGAATAACGAGGAATAATTAGTAATAAATAGTAACAAATAGTAACAAATATTAATAATTAGTAATAATTAGTAATAATTATACCCAACTTGTAATAATTAGTAACAATTAGAATCAAATAGCACTAATTAGAAATAATTTACTGTAAGTAGTGATAATTAGGTATGATTAGTGGTACATAGCGCTAATTAGTAATAATTAGCGGTATTTAGAAAAAAAAATATAATTAGCGGTAAATAGTAATAATTATTAATAAAGCGTAAAAATTAGTAAAAAAATATTAATAATTAACTAGTAATAATTAGTAATAATTAGTAATAATTAAAAATAAATAGGTATAAAAACTAATAAATATATATAAATAGTAATAAATTGGTATAATTAGTAGTGAATAGGTTTAATTTGTAATAATTAACAATAATTCGTTTTAATTAGTTATAATTAACAATAATTATTAACAATTAGTAATAATTAGTAACAATTAGTATTAAATATCACTAAATAAGAATAATTTTCAGTAAATTGCGCTAGTTAGGAATAATTAGCGATAAATTGCACTAATTAGTAATAATTAGTGTTAATTAGTTTTAAATGGTAATAATTAGTAGTAAATAGTATTAATTAGTCATAAATAATAATAATTAACAATAAATAAGATTAGAATTTATTATTCATAATTATTAATAATTTTCAATAATTTGTAATAATTAGTGGCAAATAATATAAATAGTAATAAATAGCTATAAATTGAAATGAATAGATATAGTTAGTAATAATTATTAATAAATATGTATAATTAGTAATAATTAGTAATAATCATAATAATTTGAAATGGAGAGTTATTATTATGGATAATTAAGTATAATTAGCAATAACAATGTATAATTTTTAATAATTAGGTATAATTAGTGGTACAAAGTATTAATTAGAGATAAATAGTATTAAATAGGTAAATAGATTTAACAAGTTTTAAATAGTAATTATAACACCCCATGATATTTTAAATAAATTTAATATCGAATATATGAAACACTGAGTCTCTACAAAACAAAAAATTATTATAACCTATCCAGAAAACATAAATTTTCTAACTCTAGGATTTGAGTTTTGAAAAAATAACATACACTATTGTGTTCAGTAAGATATTTAGAGTATGGTAAGATCAACTTACATTTTTGGGGAATAGTAACTTGACCCTTATGAATAGTAACATTCCCTTATGAATAGTAATGTGACCCTTATGAATTGTAACCACACCCAAGATAGTTTAAATGAAATTTAGACACCTTATAAATGAAATGGAGTATTTTATAAATTAATAATTAAGTGTTGTTATTTTTGTGAGTAATAAATATTTAATTAATATTTTAAAACAATAAATTGGTTTAAAAGAAAAATAATTTTCAAACAATGTATTCCAAACAAAATATTTTTTGGTCCAATAATTTGATGATAATTTAATAATGATTTAGTCGACTTTTTAATGTATTATAACATCATTTTTATATTTAAAATCTGTATTTTTTATTAAATACAAAACATTTAAAAAATTAACTTCACATACTTATAAAATAATTTTGATAAAATAGACTTTATTTTTGGATTCTACGCATCGAAAAATTATTATGGTTAATGTTCAGGATTTATCTGAAATACTATAATTTTAAGTGAATAGTAAAATACAATAATTTACGATAAATATCAAATACATGATTTATTGGGTCCTAGGTGATGTAAGGATGATGTAATAAAACATGGTTCAAACTAAAATGAAAATATTAACATTATTTATCCTAAATATCAATACTATTGGTGGTCTTGAGAAAAGTAAAAATAATAATGAATATGATATTAAAAAATCCCAGGTCTCCTCCACTATAAACCCCCCTCACCCTCTCTTCCCTTTACTCCTCTAAATGAATTTACGTTCTCTAAAATCTTCTCAAATATCCTCCCATTCTCCCTCTATGTCCAAAAGACATTGTTCTAATTAAAAGTCCATAAACTATCCCCTATAGTGGTTGTCAAGGAAGATCACTCTAAGAGGTAAATTCCTCTTTTAATTTATATTTTTTCATATTGCTTTCTTTTATTTTTCTTTCCCCCTAAAATAATCAAAATTCTATAATGAATCTAGAACCTTAAATGTACTAAAATTTTGTTATGATAAAGGAATAATTCATAAAAATCTCTCCATTCCCCTTATATTTTACTAGGAATAAAAACGTCATCCAAGATGTGTTAAATTATAACAATAATGGATGATGAGTTTTCAATTTCTATTACCATCAACAATTCTGGTCATGAAACGATTTTAATGGTTTAACCTGACTATAATATATGTATTATAACTTATTTAATGTTATGGAATCCTTTTGTACACATGATATTATTGTATAAATTAGAACGAGATCGTTGTGATGGAAAACAACCATTTAACCCAAACAATTGTCATTAATGTTATATATAATGATTCATCCTCACTCCAAATAACCAAATAAATTTTACAACCATGTAATATTCTAGTTATTCAGTAAAAACATACAAATTATATTTTGGAAAATCATTCTCATTCTACATTTTTATCCGTACATTTATATAAGTAAAATGATCATGACAACCAAGGAAGAAAATGCTCCCAAACAATGAAATTGAATCTCATAACCATAAAAGGCCATGAATGAATCTAATAAGGTTATGATAAATCAATTAAATGTAGAGTATTTTCTGGATTCACTAATTTATTAACCGAAATATTATTATTCTGGTCATTAAGATCATGTTAGAAACACCTTCGGACTTAATGTAAGGGTTTTCTACTCGAACCACTATTTTCATTCGGGTTATTCATATTATCTACATAGATCAATTAAAATACTATTTATTCATATTTACATTTCATATATTCTGTGATGATTTTCTATATATATATATATATGTTCCAGCTATAATCCTAAATTCATTTATGGGGAGTAATATTTTTTTAAAAGGATATTTAAAAGATTCTTCATGAAATACAAGCCCGGTTCAATGGAATTTCTCAAATTTTGACACATTTTCAAGGGCACTCTATAATCTATTTTCAGAAAACATTATCCATCAAAAATAACACAATTTATTTTGATAATACTATAATAATTCATTTCTGGTTTTTTACAAAGACTTTTCCAAAATAACCCTTCTTTTCAAAGTAAAAGCGTGTTAATCTCAATAATTACTCGATGATTTTTGAAGACTATATCCATCTATTTCACCACTCTTGTTGATTATTTTATATTATTGGGATTAATATTTTATGATATAATATACCATATTTAATTGAATGGATTATGATTAATTTGAATATGGATGTGCTATCTTAAAACCATTAACCAATTTACTCTGAATGGTTACTGTTTATGCTTAATGTTCATGGAATGTTTTTTACATATCATATGTTAGTTTCAACATGAATGTCTATGTTGGTTATATTTATCAAAATTCATATGAGGAATGAATTAGACTTATTATTTTATGTTTGGGGCCCATTATAGTCCTTTTATGTATCAGTAGGTCTCATGATACCAATAGATATAGGCTTGCCTGAGGCTTTGACTATTTTTAGATATGGTTTTGGCTGAGGCCTTAATCATTTTTAGATGTCTTGTATGAGGCCTTAACTGTATGTTTAAGATTGAACGGAATATTAATTTCCCTCACTATGAAGCTATAAATTCATAGTTTAAGTGGTTATTAGACTAGTATATTACCCATGATTATGTTTTATTATGGAAATAATTACTCAACTCATATTCCTTTCATAATGTGTCCAGGTTTATTATTTTTAAAGGCATGTGTTTTCAGTTATTTTCCATGCCTAATGTTTTTTTATGAATTATTTCTCCATATTTCTTACCCTTACTATTCATCATATCTCACCACTTATTATGCTTAATTTTTTCAAGTAGATGAAGAGGAATATTATGATTGACTTGAAGGGATAATCCAAGAGCGGTGGATGTTCCCAGTGAACTTTTTTTTTGATTTTTTATTTTATGTTATATTGTTGAAAATTTGTATGAATTTGGATTTCCAAATCTAGTAAACTATTCATTACTTTAGGATAATTATTTTTTGTAATCATGCTAATGTACTGTAATAATGAAAATTCACCAGGAAATAGTGATCAAGTATATACAGTCAGTATCAAATGATGTTTACTATAAATCTTGGAAACTAGATTTAGAAAATATAGATTAGGGGAAAACTCATAAGATATTATTTGAGTATAAACATACATGAAAAAACTAGAATTTGGGTAAGGAATAGAATTTGTGGATATTTCTAAAAAATACATCAATTCCAAGATACTATAAGTGCATGTGGTTCTCAAACAGATGTACCTAGGAGTGAAAACTCTGACAAGGAGTTTCAGTCTTGCCCTATAGTATTCTGGTATATGATAATAGGCCTTATTATGTACCTGGTTTGACACTCCTAGTTGATATTGTTATGATAATTCACATTTTCATTATAATCCATTATGAAGGATTTAAATTTAAAATTATCCACAAAGAACCCGTGTTTTTTATTATGGGATTAACCACATATAGGATTTCAATTTAAGAAATTTATTTTTTCTAAGTTGAGATAGTACATTATAATTCATAACACAATCCAACTTATTCCATTATTTATAAATAAAACCTAGTAGATTTAATGGAAACAATATGAATTTATATATCCCATGTAGGGATTTATCTCATGTGAATGATAATAATGTTGGCTTTGGAGCTGCGATTGATGCAGAAAAAATTATAAAAACATGGGGACAACATACTAAGGTTATGAATAATAATCTTGACCCTATAGATCATTCCGATCCACAACCAAGAAGAGCTATGTTAGATCTATTTAGAATACAATATCATCCATTATTTAATGGGACTACAATCTAATTTATTGTGGAGTAGTGGATATGTTCCATAGAGAAGAAATTTCTTGCCTTGGGATGTAATGAAAGGGAGAAGGTTATCATGGAATTTTATCATTTTTGGGAGATTCTGTTCATTAGTGGTCAATAATTAAAAAAGGAGGAGTAAGAAATAGAAAAAATCAAATTTAGTGACTTTAAGAACTTTTCTTATAGAAATACTTTCCTCATAAATAGAAAGAGGATATGGAAACAAAGTTTCTAAATATAAGGAAAAGGAATATGAAAAACTTGTGATGTAGGAAGCTAATATCACAAGGTTATCAAGGAATGATGTGGATTATAAATGAAATTCAATAAGAAAGATTGATCGATTATTTAGTGTACTAAATCCATTCCTTTGGTGGGAACTTGTCATTCAATCATTCTCATCATACAAAGATATAGTTTCATGTGATATCAAGATGAAAATGGAGTTCTCTAGGTTTTATGACTTAAAATGAAAGAAATAGAAGAAGTGGTCTGCTAAAAACTATGTAAAATGAAATAAGGTAATGGGGAATAATGGAAGAGTTTACCTTCAACTCTATGATAATTGTGGAAGGAAACACCTTGGTGCTAGCTTAAAAGAAAAATAAGTGAATTATAAGTGTGAATAGAAGGTCTATCAAGCTTGTGATTATAGGGGGAAAATGAAGCTATTAAGGTTCAATTCTATAATTTTAGGGAGATGGGACACTATGCTAATGATCGTCCAAAACGTCAAGGAAACGTGCCTCAAAAAAGGCCAGTGGTGTAGGGAGAAGATTATGAAATCAAAACTGCAAATATTGATGTTCCTAATGACATGTTGGAAGGTACTTTAATCATTTCCTCAAAAATAAAAAATTCTTTTTTTGTTTTTGGATCATCACATTCTTTCATATATTCACAGTTTTCCAAGAAAATTAGATATTTTCAAGTTATTTAATAATGGTGTTGTCAATCAAAACTTCTAAGGGAAGTACCATTGCAAAAAAGTTGTTCCATGAAGTTCCCATTATGGAATATTAATGTGCATTATCTATATATTTTGTTATCATACCCATGATTGAATTTTATATAATCCTCAATATTGATTGGCTTTCGAACTATGATGAAAAAAAATTATTTTAAGAAGAAGGAGGTTACAATTTTTGAGGATGATGTGGAATACCTTATCATTCTAGTAGAAAGATCACTATATGATTCTCATATAGATCCACCCACAGTATCTCTTCTGAATTCAATTATTGGGGAGGAAGAAAAGACAATAACTATGGGTGTGGAAAGGAATAGTCAAATAGGGAATTACATATTCTATAAGAATATGTTGATGTGTTTTCAGAGGATTTACCTATAAATCCTCAAGAGTGGGAAATTGAGTTTTCCATTGACATAATTTCTCATTCAAGACCCTTATCAAATACCCCTTATAGAATTCCCATCTTGGAATTAGTGTAATTTAAGAAAGAACTAGAGGAATTGAGTGATAAATGATTTATTCCCCATTGAGTTTCTCCATGATGATCCCTTGTAATTCTATATAAGAAAAAAGATGGATCTATGAGGTTTTCCATTAACTATAGAAAGATGAATGCTATAAAAACAAAGAAACACTATCCCCTACCATGGATTGATGATTTATTTGATCAAATTTATAGAGACCAATATTTTTTGAATATATATCTTTGATCTGGATATCATCAGTTGTGTGTGTGGATGGAAGATATTCCAAAGACAGTATTTCAAACCATGTATGGGCATTACAAGTTTCCAGTAGTGCCTTTCGGACTTACAAATGCACCCTCATTTTTCATGGATATAATTAATAGAGTATTCATGTAATATTTTGATGAATTTTGGTTGTATTTATATATGATATCTTAGTATACTCTAAAATATTAAAACATCATGAAAATTACTTGAGCACTATTTGGAAAACTCTTAGATGAAATGAATTATTTGGGATGTTTAGGAAGTGTCACTTTGGGATTCAATGAGTTTTGTTTCTTGGACACATTTTCTATAAGGATGGAAAATATATTTACCAAAGAAGCCAAAGGTTGTTTAATAATGGCCTAATCTAACGAGTATAACCTAGGTAGGTATTTTTATTAGTTTAGTAGGTTATTATTAGTGTTTCATTATAAACCTCTCCTTTTTAGCCAACCTAATGACCAAGCTTATTGGTAAAGGGGTTAAGTTCTTATGGTAAACAGAATGTGAGGAATGTTTTGAGTAATTGAAGAGGATATTATTGAGTGTTCCAATCTTGAATCTACTATCAGAGAATGATATTTTTTTGATCTATAGTGATGTATCAAAGAAAATACATGGTTGTGTCCTTATGAAGATTGATAGAGTTATTGCATATGCATCAAGGTAGTTAAAAATTGTTGAAAAAAACTATCTAAATCAAGATCTTGAGTTTGAATTTATAATATTTTCCATGAATATATTGGTGAATTATATATATGGGGAAATATGTGAGATATATATAGATCATAAGAGCATATAATATATCTTTTCACAGAAAGAACTCAATAAGAGGAAAATTTAATCCCTTTAACTACTCAAGGATTATGATTGTTCCATACAAAATCACCTAGGAAAAGTAATTAAAGTAGTTTATTCATTAAGTTGGAAGGATCATGGGGTATCAACAAAATGAGGATTGAAAAGGATCCTTTTTACATGGATCTAGGGAGGATGGATAGGGGAATTATCAAAAAAATGTGAAACATCACTAATTTTTCAAATTATTTCCCCAACATCTTTATTGGAAAGAATTAATTCTTCATAGTATGATGACAAGAATATTCAAAAGAAAATTAATGTTGTGAAAGATGGGTAGTTGGATTAATTCTTGTGTAATGTTGGAATTCTGAAATGTGGGAGGAGGCTATGTGCTACCTCTATACCGGTGCCGAAAAAAGGGAGTTGTTGGATGATTCTAATAGCTCAAATTTCTCTATACAACTTGGTAGCACTAAAATGTATATATATTTGAAAGAACATTTCTGGGGTGATAACGTGAAGAGATAAATTACTAATTATGTATCTAGATGCTTAGTCTGTCAACATGTGAAGGCTGAATAACAACATCCTAGAGGTGTCATGAAACCTCAACCTATTTCTACATTGAAATGGGATGACATCACCATGTATTTTGTCACTGGATTACCCAAAAATCGAAGAAAGAATGATTAAATATGGGTAATTGTTGACTGAATTATGAAATCTACACATTTCCTCACTGGAAGGGAGTATTTTACACTGGTGCACCTTGAAAGACTCAACATCAATGAATTTGTGAGAGTTCACAGAGCACCTAACTAAATTATTTCTGAATAGGATCCACTATTTACATCAAAATTTTGGAAGAGTATTAAAAATGATTTGGATACTAAGCTTTTATTGAGTACTGATTATCACCCATAAATTGATGGTAAATCAGAAAGTATGATCTAAACCATAGAGTAAATGTTGAGATAATGGTCACTTGATTTTCAATGTATGTGGGATAAATATTTACCCATAGAGGAGTTTTACAACAATAATAGTTTTGATTAAAGTATTAAAATTTCACCATATGAATCATTGTATGGAAAGAGATGTCATACACCAACTTGTTAAGATGAAGTTGGAGAAAGAAAGATTATGGGCCCAGAGTTTGTGGAGGAAACAAACAAAAAGTTAAGGACTATTCAATCCTATATCAAAGAATCTCATTGCAGAAAAAAATTTATGCTGATAATCAAAAAAGTATTTGGAATTTCAAGTGAGAGATCCCATTTTCCTAAAAGTATCTTCATGGAAGGGAATTATACAATTTGGGAAGAAATGGAAACTAAGACCTAGTTACATTGGACCTTTTGAAATCCTATAGAGAATTAGAGTTGTTGCATATCGATTGGCTATGCCTCTTAGCCTATATAAAGTACACAATGTGTTCAATGTCTCTTTGTTGAGGAAGTACATTTCAGACCCAACACATGTCCTCACTTCTAAAGGAATATAATTGGAACCTAACCTATAAAATTGTGAAGAGCCTATCTGAATTCTAGACACTAATGAATTGGTGTTGGGGAATCAAACAACTAAAATGGTTATGATACTTGGAAAAAATCATAAAATTGAAGAGGAAACAAGGGAGATTGAAGAGATTATGATGAAGACCAAACCAAATATTTCAACGAGGTAACATATTGTGAATTTCAAGGATGAAATTTTTTGTATGGAGGGGAGAATGCAACTTGCCCTGATATTGAAAATAAATTTAATATAAAATACATGATGCACCGAGTCACTACAAATCACCAATTTTTATAACCTAGACAGTAAACATAATTTTACCACCTTTGTGATTTGAATTTTAAAAAAACTAACATACACAGTTGCATTTATATAGATATTTAGAGTCTAATAAGATCAACATACATTTTTGCGAATAATAACATAACACTAATGAATTGTAACATACCCTTATGGATAGTAATATGATCCATCTGAATAGTAACCACTTCCATGAAGTTATAAATTAAATTTAGACACATTATAAATCAAATATAGTATTTTAGAAATTAATAATCAAGTGTTGGTATTTTTTTGAATAAAAAATATTTAATTTCTATGTTAAATTATTAAATTGCTTCAAAAGTAAATTAATTTTCATTATATCTATTACTAAATAAATACTTTTTTGTCTTATAATTTTTGTATAATTTATTAATAAATCAGTTAATTTTTTTAAAGGCCTCGGATAAACATCTAAAAATGATTAATGCATCAGCCAAAACCATATATAAAAATGGGAAAGGCCTTGGCCAAGTCTATATCTATTTGTTTCATGAGACATTCTGATGAATTGAGGGGCTATTGCAGGACCCACCATAACAGAATAAGTCCAATTCATTGTTCATATGATTGGGGATAAACATAAACAACATACATATTTATATTTAAATTAACATATGATTTGTAAATAACTTTCCCCAAACATTAAATGTAAACACTAACAATTCGATGTAAATTGGTGAATAGTTTTAAGATAGAACATACATCATAAAACTAATCATAAACTATTAAATTATATAGGTTAGATAATAAGATTAAATATTAATCCCAATAATACATAAGAATCATCCATAGTGCTGAAACAGATTAAGATACTCTTATAAAATCAACGAGTAATTCTTGAGATAAATTGCCTTTTAATATGAAAAGAAGATTTATTTTGAAAAACAATTTGATATTAAATTGAC
The DNA here is from genome assembly GCA_963277665.1 of Viscum album. Classification (NCBI taxonomy): domain Eukaryota; kingdom Viridiplantae; phylum Streptophyta; class Magnoliopsida; order Santalales; family Viscaceae; genus Viscum; species Viscum album. Next base: position 535,198,905 of record OY728146.1, read on the forward strand.
ATGGTTTAATACTGAGAGAGGCTTGTGTGTTAATATGAGCCATGGAATCATTGATATTATATATAAAATAATTCTTTTAGTAATTGAACCATTTTTATTGGATCACCAAGAACATTAAATTTATTATGAAAATTATTATGATATATCTAGATAGTTGGGTGATTAGTAGAGCATAATAAAAATTAAATCTCAGGAAAATCAGTTTATTCAATGTGAATCTGTCTCCACTGAAGTTCAATGAATTGAAAATTTTGAGAGGCAACTCCAATTCCATCTTTTTATGAAGAGACATTAATATCGATGATGACCCCCCTCAAATAAGGGTCGATGGTAAAGATGATGTTAATGATGAAAAAAATGAATTTGAAATGACAAAAGATTATCAAAATTAAAATCATATTGAAATAAATGATGTTAAGGAGGAATATGAAGATATAGACCCCATCAAATATGAAGATACAGATGAAGATCGATATTTACGTAGTTAAATGCTAGTTATGATAGTATATAATATATATATATATATATTAGTTCTTTTCAACTGTTTATTAAAAATATCCATTTTGTGTTTAGATGGATTGAGATCTATTTATTAAATTCTAGGATGGTGGTCTACCTGATGATGGGTAGTATTTTGGAACATCTGACCCTCATAATGTTGGTGTTTCTGGGAGGACTTGGAGGGGGTGTGACCTTACGTGATTAATGATTCCTGGACCCATCTCAAAGCAATGTCCACATCTTGGAGTTGATCCATGAATGGAGTGGCATGTTTGACTGTGTACTTTAGTTTTTTTTTCATTAATTATCATTAATCTATTTCTATACTAATGCTTTAATTTTTTTTTCACATATATTCACATATAGCTATTGGAAAGGGGAGTGATATATTGGGGAATTATTTTTCTGGAACATGGGTTACGTGGGATCAGATTAACATAGATATGAAACACCTCATGTTTGATCATTGGAAATTATATAAATTAAAAATATTTATTTTTAATTTTATTTAATTAATAGCATCATATTATTAATTATTTCTAGGGTTTATGGTATCTCATCAATGAGATCATGCATTGCTCTATCTAGAGGGCATGGGAGAGTTGTATGAGCAATCATTATCATCAGTTTTTTAAAAATATGAGGCAGTCAAAAATAGAGAAAGTAGTAGTCATAGAGTTTGATGAGTCTTGTTGTGACAACTGACCTGATTACAATTCATCTGAGGCTTGGAATGGATTATGTTCAAAGTAGATGACTCGTCATTTCCATAGGAGATCATCAGTTTTTTGACAAAACTGGGGGAGAATGGAAGTGAGACATTGATCTAGTAGATGTACATTTAGTAAGCATAGGGAACATATGGTAAGTATATTTTTTAATTAATTAAATAAAATTAAATGTAAAATATTTATTTTATATTGTTATACTTGCTTGAAAAGCCTGATATTATAGAGTATGACATTTATAAAAGGATGTATAGTGATCATGTCAGTAGAGAGATTAGAGGTGATCGCCAGGGTTATATTGTGGTCAGTATAATTTATTTTTTAGCTTTCAAAATAACTAAAAAAAATATTTTAACTATTTAAATTTTAAATTGAAATTAAAGGAGTAATGTGAGGCCAAAATGTCTCAGAAACAGATTAGAAGTCAGATAGAGTTTGAAGATCATACTGGTGAAACAGATGTTGATGAGCCATCATGGATTGAGGATACCCATTATGCCTTCAAGAAAAGACAAGTTTGTCGGTATCTACTCTCTATTGACACATTTGAGTTATTATGGGACTATTGTCATGTTAGTGTACAGCTTGAGAGGAGCTTATGGATAGTCATCATCATTTACTGCACAATATCAGGAGTATCTACGAGCTCAGGGTGAGCTTATAGAGAGTTTGTGTAGGGAGTAGGAAGAGCTCTATCGACAGTAGCAATAGGAGGAGGATGATATGTTGGCATGGAAAACACAAAATCACAAGAAAACGATGGATTATATATGGCGTCTGACTCATGGTTTAGGGATAGAATTTCCTCCACCATCCTATTTATCTCCTCTACCTCTTCCAGATGACCATCCCCCAAATTGAATAATTTACTTTTTATGATAAAACATCTGAATGAAATTTTTTTTGGTAATATTATATATTTACATTTCTATATACATCAATTTTTATATTATTGTGAATATTTAATTTTCTATTATTTTATTATATATTTAGTTTTTTATTATTTTATGAAATTTATATTTATTCAATATTTATTATTTTTATTATTTAGTTAATATTTTATTAATTTTATTATTTAAATTTTAATTTTCTTATTATTGTAATTATTCCTATATTTTGGTGAATTTTAATTTTTCATCATTTTTTATTTTTTATAATTGTATTATTATTATTATTATATTACTAGTAATATTATTTTACTATTATTATTAATATTTTATTTATTATTATTATTTCTATTTTATTTATTTTTTTAATATTAATTTTTTATTTATTTAAGATGATCCTGTCGTGAATATTTAATTTTGATCGGATCATCGTAATAAATTTTTTATAATACATGGAGAAATTATTTGTGATGGACCATCACAAAAATTACCATTTACGACGCCAATTTTTGTGATGGGGGATTTGCGATGGGACCCCAATAGAAATAGTCTTATTTTTATAGTTTATCTAGAAGATAGATCATGTTCAACTAAATAGAACATATACATAATATATGGACCTAATCATCCTTGAAAGAGTAGATGATGGTCTTCCAATTAGTAAAGGGTCAACTAGTTTTTGTAGATGGGGGCACACAAAAGAATTCTCAACAAGATTTTGTGGTGAAAATGGATTGTTCTATGGGGCCACATAGAACCAAATTATCCAAGGGGCCAGAGCATACATAACAATATATATCATTTATTTCATAAGATTTTATGAAGATGTGAGAAGTGTTGTATGATATTTTTCATTGTTTTCAACATGACATCTTCAAGATATTTTTGCTTATCGATGGACTCTTAGAATCTACCTGGGTAAATTAAGGAATTATGACTTGGTACCATATTTTCCTAATCATTCTCCACAAAACATCCTATAAACTATATTAAGGCGATTAAGAAATTAAAAGAGTTTATCATTCCCTTTAATGAGTAATGAATTCATCCGCATGTTCATCCACCTACTTCCTAAATATATAGTCTTTTATTGAAGGGTGATGATGATAGTTAAATATAAGATGGTAGAGAAATATCCAACAATTATCTTCTATAGAGGTGAAAGATCTTTATTCCAAATTATATTACTAGATGAAGGAATTTCCTTCATATTCTAGATAAAGTACTGAATCTTGGTTTCTTCTTTCTCCTATGGGTACCAAATATAAAAACAAATCAAGAAGTGAAGTGTTTTGCTTCTAATATAGATCAACAATTCAATTTAAGGATGTGAATTTCATATGTATGAAATTTTGAATTAGGGTGGTATATTCCCATTACACATTATAAGAAGCATTTTTGGGTTATATTGATGCTTTGTACGTGTCTAGGGATTATAGGAATGTGGATTAGGTAATAATTAGATAATAATGGGGGGATCCTTCACATGTATTCTCCTTAGCATGTTGGACAACTCTTGAAGTATAAATAATTATTTCCAATAGTGGGAAGTCACATTGATCCCCCAAAGAGGGATCCTTTGGGAATAGAATATTTTGACTCAAGTTGGAGGATCCACAACCATTAGTCCCTTTTTATCGACTATAAACTATTTATTTGTTTTGTTTCATTGGGATTTTGATATTTTTAATTTTAACATATATATTTTAATGATTATATACTCAAAAATGGTCAAAATTATGTTGTGTTAAACCCTAATGTTATCGAATACGGTTTTTATATGCATATCCACATTTTTTCATATGTATTAGGGAAAATAGAATATTTTCCCACACCCTTACCATTTTCATGGTTCTAATGGTTTTTTGGGAATGGGATCGTAAGAAGACTCCCAAGATACATGGACTATCACTACTTATGGGTGTGGAAATTTCTAAGGTTGTTACATTTTTTATTATATATTTCTAATAATAATCAGTCCCACCATCCTCGTCGTCAACATCACACACAAAATTTTATTTTGGATCGATGAAAATGACATTCACTATAGAAGTGGTTGAAAGTGATGGGATTATAGTGTTATTTGATGGAAATGATTTGAGAAACTATTGTCATTATAAAACAGGGAAGAACTAGAGGGCCTAATACTACTCCCATACGTTGACCTGTATGTAGGGAGGTACATATTCAGCAATACAATATATCAATTTATGATATTCAGTACGCACACACACTAGATGTTATGGTAGTACCCACTAGATTCAAGATCTTGGGACACTAGACATATTGTGAGTTTTACCATTCAACACTATAGGTTGAGGGCCTATAGGTGTTTAGAGAATCTGGTATTAACCAACCAATGGACCTAAAGGTTTTTGTGGTCACCCATAGGTTCTTATAATGAAATGATGCATAGTTTTGTGTTATAATACCTATGATAAATAAGTGTATAGGTTATTATGGATATAACATGACTAGAATCCAATTAGGTCATAGGGTCACCCATAGGCTCTTTTCTTGATCTTCTTCTCGATAATATGTAAAAAATACTATGAAGTAGAGGATTAGTGGGAATATAGAGTAGGGAAAAATGAAGACTTCATTTTCTAGGAATCACTTTCTATGAGTGCTATCATTTGAGACACCCTTCCCTATGAAGATATGATTTCTCTATAAACTAGACCAGGCTACAACAACATTCTGTGTAATGATTTAGATTCATAATTATCACATAGAGGGAGTTAATTTAGTTCCCATAACCCTAATAGGTGCTATTCCATATTAGAAAAAGTCATTATAGATCTCGATGTTTCACCCACCTTTAGTGTACTTGTTGAGGGAAATGATATGATAATTTCTAAGGATGATTTCAAAGAAAAGCAAGGAAGGGAAACCGATACAAACTATATTAACTATTAACTATATGGGGACATCAGGATATATAAAATTTAGTCTATAAGATGAAAATATTAAATTTTCCTGTGTTGTCCCCCATAGGTTATAATGGTAAATACATTAATATCCCTTATAAATCCTCTATGGTCAAGGGTTCTGATAGATTAGTGGTGTTCTGTCATTAACATCCCTTTATGATTTCTAATACTAGCATAATGGTTCTATATGAATGATCCTATATGTGCTTTGAGGTTCTTTTCATTGGGAATTTTATTAAATATTCGAGGGAGGAACTATGCGGGTTTGCACCATTCTAGTGGTTAGAAGAATTGACCCCACACACCTTATGGATGGTGGAGGTATTTTTTGATCATATAGAGAAGATGTCAACTTATTTTATAGTTAGGATAGAAGATTATGTGTTGAAGAAAACATGTGTTTCCTCTCATGGAGTAGGAATATTGGCCCATCATAGATGTGGAAACTTTCGAGTCTAAACCAGAGAAAATATAATAGTAGTAGGGTCTACCTATCATGTTAACGATTCTATGTTCCTATACTGATAATGAATTTTGTTTGTGTGAACACTCAATATATATTCCATTTTTTCTCATTGGAATAACACAACATATATATTCCCTACCAACCCATTATATGGTAAACCAGTTTTGATACATTCTAAGATAGGCTCTTAAAAAGGTTTGTAGTGGTAATAAGTAGTTCCTTCCCCTCACAAGATCTATATTGTTGGAGGTTCCAACATGGTTCCATGGAATATAGATCATTGGAAGCCATATATCATGAATCAAAATTGTTCAGAATATATTTTGGAAAACAATCACATTGATGATGTCTAATATATGATCTATTCACAGAATGTGGAGAGGGATCCTTGTATCCAAAAGATAAATGGTGGTCTCTACATGTGAATAAATTTAAAACATATATTTATATATCAAGAATCAATAAGAGCCATAGTATCATTGGTACCCATCCTGAATCCATATATTTTAGTGGAAACAAGGGTTCCTTGATATTGAGTATGTCCAATCGTCTATATTCAAAAACATTTTTTCTCTAACTCTTAGTAAATTTCTAATGATATTAATACCATAAAATACCAATAATATACATCCATTTAATTTGGAAGGAGAATAGATTAGTTATAATTTTACAAAAAAAAAATTTCAATATATCCTGAAAGGATCACTATATCTAACTACACCATGGATGGTAATGATCTGATTCTAGCATTCTTGACTCCTAAATGTAGGTTTTTTATTACCTTTAGGTTGATGATAAAAAAACTAGAACAAAATGGGAAGATGGAATGTGGAAACATCCCTGTCAAGAGTTCATTTAGAAGATCATAATTATCTCATGGATTGAATACATGTTGTTCAATCTCAATCCCAATTTAGTATTCATTTCTAAATAGGTGAATTATATCACTTACTACATTGGAACAATGACCATCTTATGATGAAGATGATGTGTCTCTGTGAAATTTTTTGAATATAGATTTTGATTTTAAATCCTTTGATTAATGAATGATTACATTTAATGATATTAAAATTTTAAATAATATTATTTTTAGATTTTCAATCCTCGTCTCATTCACTAATGAATATTTTCCCCATCATACAAGGTATCCCATGCCCATCACATATTACATCCTAGACTCATCATATGTGGAATTTGTTCTTTATCACAGAAGGAATCCTTTTCACATATCATAGTGAAGTCTAGGCTCACCACTTAAGTAATTGTATTCTCATCACATAGGGAAACCTATTCTACTTTAAAAAAGAATCCAAGGATCATCACCAATGGAATGTTTTTCACATCATGAATCATAAACTTTTATTCTCATAGAGGGATTCCCAATCCCATAAACTAATGTATAATGTTCTCCACACATAAGGCTTCTCATTATCATCACATGAGTAACCATATGCTAATCACATAGGGTAAGATGCATCTAGGATGAATCATGAGGTGGGTCACCCTTTATCCTCAAATAAAAAAATATTAGGCTCATAACAGAAGAAAATTTTTATCTCATTATTTTCATAGAATATTTCTTGATCCATGTATGATTCTTATATAATGGTGGGAATAATTCAACATTTATAGGGGATGATCTATTGAATTATTCCTCATAGGTATGAACTCTGGGAGGCTCAGATCTATTTAATAAGGTGTTCAAATGAGATATATTTCGACCACCTCAATGGGAGATATGAAGGTAATGATGTTGGGATGTCAGGATTGAACTACTCTATGTCATCATACATATCCTATTGAAAATATAATACAAACCAATATTGTTCAAGTTTCATTGTTTAAGGTCATGTGACATGACCAATCCATGTAGTTTAATGTCAGGTGATAAGGTTTTATATGCCATGGAAGGTACTAAATCAAGGGATATAGTTGGTCTTATGAATTATATTTCTCAGCATGTGCTTATGAGAAATAGACATGGTTTAGGCCATACATATTTTGTGTAAATTCCATAGGATCTGATGTCTATTAACCCATTTGTGTGCGTGGAGTTTATAGAAATGAATCCAAATCATGTGTTTGTGTCTCCCATATGGCCTAAAATATTAAGGATGTTTTTGTTTCGAAAAATGAGTGAATCAAATGGGTTTCTAGGGTATGAGTTTCATGCAATATTATATATTCATGTAATAATGAACTGTGTAAGGATTTATCCTTTTGTGTGTTGTGTTCTCTTCATTTTAGGGGAATGCGAATAATAGTATTGGGTGTAAGACAATGTATTAAGTGTATTTAAACAGTTAATTCATGTAATTTATCACATGTATGAGTCAAATGAATTTTTTTTGGGTTTAATAATGCAAAGAAGTTGAGGTTTCCCAAACCGAGGGATATAAATTCCCTAAAATCAAGAATCATATAGTCTAACCCCTTGAAATGGAGAGTTTATGTGTATTTGTAGTCCCATATCTCTAAATGATTTTATCACACCACTAAAATTCATCTTGAATAGTGGATTAAGAAAATTTTTACAGAACTCTTTCACATGAATAAAACATTAAAATTATGTTGTGTGCTGAGTCCACTACCAAAAAATCCACCTTTAACATCACTTGAATCCGCCTTTATCAATCCTAAATACATTAGAACAGTTAAAAGTCCATCGATGTTATCAACACTAAAATGGAGCTGATAAAGGGTATATTATTAGTGAAAATAAAAGCAATGATAAGTCACACTTTTATCAGTTCTTTTGAAAGAGCTGATAAAAGATCCCATTTATTAGTGATAATAATTTCATGCTTTATCAGTGCTTTAAAATTAGCTAATAAAACTATGATCTATCATAACTTTTATATACAGACGTAAAATTATTATTTATCTATTAGTATAAAAGCATTGATAAATATATAATTTATATCCTCATTTATAAGTGATGATAAAGGGGTCCTTTATCAGTACTTCTAAAAGCTATGATAAATCAAACTTTTATCAGTGAATTTATTAGCATTGATAAAGGTGAAAATGTACTTGTGATGGTGTAGTAGATAGATTCCCCATAAATAGGTGTACTTTTATGCAACAACACTCTACATTAATAGAAAAAACAATAAAAAATATCCAAATAATTTACCAATACTACATTTAAATGAAATAAATTTTCTAACAGAAATACAAGATAAAGAAAACACTATTTTAGAGTATGGAACTTGTTTTCTTACTAAAATTAATGTAAATTTTGAATAAAAATGTGAAACAAGAGACATACCAGTCATTAAATGAGTTGAAATGATGTGTGAATGATTCTTAAATGTCACAAATGACTAATGGATCATTTTCCTAAAGTACCAAAAAAATATGAATGTGTTTTCATGGTTTTGAGTATGTCGGTTGTTTTTTGGATTAAAATTAATGTCAGTTTTGAATGAAAAGATGCACTTGGATTCATACTGGTCCCACCATGAGTTGTATTGTGGTATGTCTAATCCCTACATGTTAGAAGTTATGTATGGATAGTTTTCGTAAAGTTCCAAAATAATCCAAATGATTTTTGTAGCTTTTGAATATGTGAGTTGTTTTCTACATAAATTAATGTCAATTTTGAATAAAAAGATGCAATTTTAGTTCTACCTATCACAACGTGCATCAAATATAGGATAGACTAATTTCTAAACATCCCAAATGACTCATGGATCATTTTACTAATTTATCCAGACAATCAAATGGGTTTCCTTAGTTTTGAGTACCCCATGTGTGCTTTTTTACAAAAATGTAATTTTAAACTAAAAACAAGAACATTGAGCCATAAAGGTACCATCATGTGTTATTTTTAATATGAGATTAATTTTTACATGTCCCAAATAAATTATTAATAATTTTATAAAAGTATTTAGACAATCTGAGTGTGTCTGTTCAATTTTCAGTGAGTGACACTTTTTTGTATTAAAATGTCACTTTTAAACTGATAACAGACACTTGGAGTCATACTAGTCACACCATGCATCAGATTGTGGTAAATATGATTCCTACAAGTCACAAATGATGTATTGATCATTGTCCAAGATTAAAAAAACAATCAGAATGTTTTTTTTATTTTTTGGGTACGACACTTGTATATTTTTCTAAAATGTCATTTTAAACTGGAAACAAACATTTTGAGCCATTCATGTGGTATCGTGTGTGGTTTTGACATGAGATTGATTCATACACTTCAAAAATTAATTATGAATTATTGTCCAAAATTATCAAGATAATTTAAGTGGATTTTCTCAGTTTTTAGTGAGAGATGTGTTTTTGTATTAAAATGTCAATTTTAAACTGATATAGGGCAATTGGAGCCATACTGGTCACACGAGGGATCATATTGAGGTGAAACTAATCCCTACATGTCACAAATGACATTTGGATTGTTGTACTAATTTTCCCAAATAATATAAATTTTTTTTCTCAGTTTTGAGTAACCTATGTGTGTTTTATACAAAAAATGTCATTTTAATCTTGAAAGATGCACTGTGGATCTTATCTTAAGTGAAATATGTTTTGTGCACTTTTAAACAATTGTTCTTAAACAAAATCATGGTAAAATCCTTATTCTACTTTATCAAATGACAATATTATTGTTTTCATTCTAGAACTACTTATACTCTTTCGCCTGGGTCTCTACCACAGTCTTCACCTCTGCCTCCTCCTCTACATTAGTCCACGACTCCAGAATCTACATCTGCCTCCAACTCCTCCTCCACCTTCACCTACCGCTCCACTGATGAGTTTTCCTAACAATTTTATTGTTTTTAGGTTAGTGCTTCCAAACAAATTGATTTACTCCATTACACTTCTAGTTGGGAAAGAGAGAAAAAATAATATACAATCATTTTGACAGTAATGATTCTCAACCAAAATTTCACATGAATTTCATAACTTGTACTAGATCAAAAAAATTAGGCAATCACCTAAATTTATCGTCAGCATACATTCTATCAAAAAGAATGCTACCAATGCATCTCAAAACAAATTTTTTTCTTCTTTTCAGTAACTCTATTGTTGATAATCATGATAGTAATGATAAATATAGACAGTAAAATTATTTTGAAATATATTTAATGAAATTTTAATTACCATTAAAAATTAAGTTTTGGTGGATGTTAGTATTTTCATGCATTATAATTTCTCTCATAAATTCACAATCTTAATATCCACAAATCGATTGAATTATTTATTACAAACACTGTAGAAATATTGAATAGAATAATTAAATGGATTTGAAATGTTATGATAGTTAAATCATTCTATATATACCTTAATTTTGTTTATACTGTAGTAATCCATAGGCTTTTTCTTTTCATACACCGACTTCATGCCATGATCACACATGTATTTAGTAACTACCCAATCATTAAAAAAATTCTCATTAAAACATAGAGAAAACATATAATTCATTGTTTATCTATAAAATATTTATTTTTGTGTATTATATATTCCCTATACCCATCATGTGTGGTTAGTTGGTTGGGAATCAATGCATTGAATCCAAAAAATAAATATTTGGGGTGTCTATGTTGGCTGCTATCATCATCCAGTTCTGCCTAAAAAAAGAAAAAAAATTAAGTAATGAAAAAATTAAAAATATATTTTATGTGAATAGATGAAAGAGTTTCACCTTTTCATTGTAGGAATCAAAAAAATTTTGTGGTCTGATTAGTTTTTTATTAAAAGCATTGAGTAACTCATCTTTTTTGCTTCCCAATTTCTTCCTTATTCAATTTAATTTATACCAAAATAAATATACAAGGATTAATGACTCCAAATCTTTCTTCATATGATCTTAAATTAATATAATTTTAATATAAATGATTATAAAAATTGTTAATAGTTATAAACTTTAATACTCATATTTAGATCACTATTTGGAGAGAAGTATTATAAAAATGTATCTTATGTATGTATTCACAACTGAGAATCATAATCATTCAAGCTTGAGAATCTCAATTAGATTCTCAAGAACAATTATTTAAAAAAAGGAACCTCCATATATGTCTTCTTCATATTAAATTTAATATATAGATTTATCTTTAAATGTGGTCTCTTCATGGAGTTGTAATAATAATAAATATCAATCTGGAACTCAAAGGAACAAGTTACTATCAAAAGGTCTATTAGTTTTCTTGGTAGATTCAGTAGATTTTCTTGATTCATCATTTCATTTCTCCACTAATTTATTCATATGTAATATCATACATCACCGCAGACCTTTTATTTTCATGAACCCTCCCTAGGGGCCCATGTCATGAGTACTGTAAGCCCGCCTTCCTTGGGCCAGGGGTTGGTGACAAGCACCAGAAATTCATACTCTAAAACAGAATTCATTGACTTTAAACTTATATACACCCATGTACAACCACATCACCATCAAACTGGAAGGGTGAAACATCTATACCACTAAATCAAAATGGAGTGCTTGTAAAAGTGAAAGTAAGTGGTCCAAAATAAAAACACAACAAGCAAATGAAAACAATAAATTACAAAAGGAAAACATGATGAGTATTTGCAAAAAACCCCACCTGATCATGAGAGTAGTGAAGCTACAGGATGCTGAAGTAGTATGTCCTACCCACCTTGTCCTACTGATCCCCACCTAGTAGTAGGACACCAAGTCCATTTTCATAGCATTCATCAGTCCTGTCCCCCTGAGCTCCTCTGTTGAAACATCTATCATCTGCACCGTACAAAACACATGTAGGTAAAGACCATGCAGGTGTGAGTATAGAAATACTCAGTAGGGACCCAAAGATCCCTGAAAGACTCTTGATAATCCATAAAGGAAAACACCACAATGAAAAATACCCTAGAGGTAAAACCACAAAGAAAGACCTCAACCACATAGCACCAATAAAAAGATGCAGCTCACACCAGGTATAACTTATGTACATAAGTAAAGATGTTTAGTTGTAAATATAGACCATCTTATTCTGATGAGAGGCTATGTTGCTTATTCAAAAAGTGTCACTTGGTGCAAACCCACAATTTATTGTTAGGTGCTGACTCATGGATGATCGCTAGGTGCTGACCCACTAAGGATCGCTAGGTCTAGAGCCATAGAGTATTGATATGTGATGACCCAAATAGGATCTCTATGTACTGCACACAGATTATCTCTAGGTGATGACCCACAGAGGATCACTAATATTTCTTCACATCACATCCAGCGACTGGATTCCTACACTTAGCACGCGTGATTTCAGATGTATCCTCTAATCAAGCCATTGGTTGAACATGAAACAGCATGAACTCCCACATAGAGTAACCCCAAAATACTAACTCATCATAAGGGTCCCAATGAAATAGATTTCACGTCATTCGGACACTCGGTCTGTAAGTTATAGGGTTTTTAGTAAAAAGGGCTCGATTGGATTCGAGTCCAATCCAACCATGCCATGTTCCAACATTCACCAAAACATGAGTCGAGTATATTAGAGTTACCATCCATTCAGGAGGGTCCTAATTCCACTGGAGGCATGTCAATCAGACACACAATTTGAAAGATACAAGAGTTTTAATAAATAAGGGCCCCATTGTTCTTAGGCCCGGTTAGACCTGGTCGGACCGACCCAACCAAACCTGCTCAGGGGTCCCAGATACCCCTGTTCAATTTGACGGACTTGAAATGACCTGGTTTCGGGTTGGGGTCAGTCTGTTCCAGCCTAGAAAATGGGCCCGACCAAATAAGCCACGTTGGAAATGGACCAGTTTGGCTAAGGGTATAGCCCACCGGGTCATCTAGAGACCTAGACTAGTCCGGCCAGGCTTGAAGAGCATGGTTTTGGCCTACCGGTGTGGGTTCAGTCTACTAGGTTATGGTCCATCCCGCTAGGCAAGGGGCGTGGACCGGAAGTAAACCACCTATCTGGGACGCAGAAGCCGAGCTGCGTTCGGCTCTTGCTAGCCCCATAGACGCGGGGCCCTTACAGCTACGGTTGATGGACAACGACTCGCACCACCCTGGTGGCCCAGACACAGGACAACCCTCTCCACGTAGTTCCCTCATGGAACCATGACACTCACAACCGCTACTGGTTGTCCATGACCTCTTGCTACTACAGCGTGCCGATGGTCGTGCCATTGTCCACCAGTGCAGCTGGTGAGTGTGAGTTGCCTCCGTTGCTGTTGTAGCGTCACCTCTTCATGCGGCAGGCATGGGCCAGCTGCTTCCTCCCATTGCCAGCACAACCACAGTTGTAGTTTCTCACTGGAATCACCTTCCCCGGGCCACCTGAGTTTCTCTGGTGGTCTGTTTTTCAATCCGACTATGCGTATGGGTCCCTTGGGTTGCCTCTATCCTTGCACAGGCCCCAGAATCAAATTTTCACTACATAGAGAATGCGGCCACCAAGAATTCACGATCGAAGGTTCTCATGAATTGTTCATATTGACCCAGTCCCTTCACGTTAATTGTTTGAATCAAGGGGGGGGGGGTGTTTAGGGGTTGATGTTCAATAATTTCATACAAGGTTTGTATATCAAATGATAAATTTCCTAGAAAAGTCACCCTACCACAAAAACACATGAATTGTGGATCAAATTTTTCATGGGATTATTTGTGTTTGTCATTTATAGAAAATAAATAGTTGGGAATAACCTTGAAATAATAATAAATCCCCTACCTCATTGACATTCAATGTCAAAGTGTTCATCCTTGAGGTTTCAAGATGCTAACAACGCTTCCGACTCCATTTTTTTTGAGGTTTGTCAAAGTTGGTAAAGTCTCATCAGTATTCTTCTTCATTCTTTGTTGGAGTGGAATTTCCATTAGAGATTCGTTAGAGAGTCTCCAAGTTGTAATTCCATCATCTCCAATGTTCCAAAGTAATTAATGGGAAAAAATTTGTAGTGAAATTGTATCAATTTATGATGCTCATTAAATGGGACACATTTAACGAGCCACATTTCGTGAGTCTTTACAAAAACAGTGTCATGGTTTTGAATGAGAAACTATTAGTCATCTATTAATGCACCTTATTTCTGCATCATTGCTCCACCATATAATCGTTGTCCTCCACCCATCAGCAAGAAAATAAATTAAATAATTCCTTTAACTTATTTTATTATTTTTCTTGAAAAGTTTGAAAATTAAATTTTCTACTTCGACCTTTTCAGAAAAAGTTATGTCATTTCTAGTTGAATCATGGAATTCCAAGTTCAATGGTGGCATCATATTTTCAATCAGAGAGATGGTTCAAAAGATAGAAAATCTTTTTGAACATTTACTGATTGTACTATAAAAATAGTTCAAAATACCATAATAGGCTCTCTAGGCCCCAGAATCATGTTCCGTTAAAGATTGAAGTCTTAAAAAAATTATATATAATTAAAAATAAATTTACATAGAGTTTCTGAGACATTACATTCTCCCCACAATATAGTTTTACTTTCTTAAAATACAAGAAAAAAACTAATCCAATATATGTGGATAATGAGAATAAATATGAGCCTCCCACTCCCATGTGCTCTCATATGGCTGTCGTGCTGCCTCTGAATTCACACTATAGGAATCCATCTCCCCTGTAGGACCCACATATGTGGACCCTATATCTCCCCTGAGATCTCTACAAATGTCTCTGCATCGTCATTTTCCAGCTCAGCCGAGTCGGTGACGTATGATGGATCATGCATATATCTCCTTAACTGTGATACATGGAAAACATTATCCACCTGGTACATCTATGGGGGGAGATCTAGGTGGTACTCCACCTCTCTAACCTTGCTCATAATCTGAAAACGTCCGATGATCCTCAAATATTAATTTCCACCTTAGTTCAATCTCTATAATCCTTTTTGGGTGAGACCATAAGGAAAACATGAACACCCACCTAAAACACGAAGGGAATCTGTCTCATGTCGGCCTAAGAATTTTTCCTACTCTGTGCAGTTCTCATCCAATCATAGATAATCTGCACCTTCTCATTGGTAGGCCATACCAACTTCAGACCCATGAGTGCCGACTCCCCTATGTCTGTCCATCATAGGGGTGATCTGCGAAGCTATCGGTACAAGGCCTCAAATGATTCAATGCTAACAGTGGAGTGATAGCTGTTGTTGTTTGAAAACAAAACCTGTGGAAGGTGGTCCTCCCAACTACTTCCAAAATATAGGAAACTAGCATGAAACATGTCCTCAAATGTTTGTATGGTCCACTCCGTCTGACCATCTGTCTAGGGGTGGAAAGCTGTGTTCAAGCACAGATGAATACCAAATGCCTCTTGTATTCCCCTCCATAGGCAGGATATAAAGAGAGAGTCATGATCTGAGATGATCATCGAAGTCACCCCATGGATCCACTCTATCTTCTGGATGTAGAGGAGTATCAATCCCTCTACCAGCCCTTGCTCCTAGATGGGTAGAAAGTGAGCCGACTTGGTGAGTTGGTTAATGATCCCTTAGATGGAATCATAGACCCTAGATGTATGTTGTGACCCCGTATAAAATTCCATATAGTTTCCATCCCACTTAAGTCCATTACCTCAAGTGTCAGGTAAATCCTGATGGATCCCGATTATCATCCTTCACTTGCTGACATGTGAGGCATAGCGAAATGAACTTGGCCACAAATTTCCTCATCCATGGCCTCCAGTACTAACGTCAGAGGTCTTGGTGCATCTTCACCACTCCATGATGTACTGCTAATGTTGATTTATTGAACTCCCTTATCACCTCCTTCCACAATTACACTGGTACAAATGTGTGCCTTCTAAAAAGATGAAATTCTCCCCAACTATCAGAAATCCTTTAGGAGTCCATCATGAGGATAATTGAGCACGTCGAGCCTCATAGTCATCATCCACCAAATGTGCATCCCTAACATTCTATAAGAGTGGGAGAGTAATTTTCATCAACCTAAGGAAAGATACTTACCATCATCCAGGAAGTATATCTACATCACAGCCAACATATCTGTTGCCTCATTCAGTTGCCGCAAACTTGTCCTCCTGCTGAGCATGTATAGCAACATGTTTCTCTTTCCCAGAGTACAGTCTATATAAAAGTCAAAGTTATAGAGGAACTATCTCCCTCACCACATACTTATGTTTATGTCCTTCTAGGAGAAGATATGCGTGAGAGTCTTTTGTTCATAGTAAACTATAAACCATTCACCCAGCAAGTTGTGCCACCACATATTTTGGGAAAAGACCACTGCTGCTAACTCCAGGCCGTGGGTCATATAGTTCTGCTCATGTTGACTCAACTATATTGAGCCATAGGCGATCAATTCTCTATCCTACATTAGGACACAACCCAGTTCACTCTCTGATTATCTTAGTAAACTTCATACCCATTGACCTCCTCTAGTAGTCTCAATATAGGAGCACTAGTTAGTCTCTTATTATGCTCCTGGAAACTCTACTGGAATTTTTCCACCCACATGAAGGGATATAACATCTTTTTAAAATCCAATAAGGGAGATACTACTTTGGAAAAGTTGGGAACGAACCTCTGATAGTACCCAGACTACCCCAAGAATCTCCACACATTAGTCACACTCCGGGGTGGGTCCCAAGCAAGAACTTCCTCTATATTTTTCTGATCCACTACAACCCCATCCTCTAAGATGATGTGTCCCAGAAAGTAAAACTCCTAAATCAAAAACTATCACTTGGAGATCATTCCATAAAGTTTGTGCTCTCAGAGTTCATCTAGGACTATCCACATGTCTGTAGAGTGCTCCTCATCTAACACTGAGTACACAAATTTGTCATCAAGGAAGACCCCCATGAAACGAAAGAGGTATGGCTGGAATATCCTTTTCAAGATTTCCATGAACACTGCTGGGAATTTGTTTACATAGAATGGAATCACTAAAAACTCATAGTGGATATAAAAACATCTGAAGGCTATCTTCAAAACAACCTCATCCCATACTCGAATATGAGGATAGCCTGATGTGAGATAAATCTTCGATAACCACCTTACTCCCTTCATCTAATCAATGATGTCAACAATCCTCAGAAGGGGATACCTATTCTTCATGGTCACGTATTTCAGGTGAAGGATATCCACACATAACCTCAATCTCTCATATTCAATTATGGAAAATAACACCGGGGCTACCCATTGAGAGATACTAGGCCTTAAAAAACCCATTCTTCTACATGCAATTTAATAGTGCCCTAAACTCAAGAAGCTTCTCGGGAGCCATCTGATATGCAGGTGTAGATATCGATGCCATACCTGGGTACAAGTTAATATAAAATTATACCTATATAAGAAGAGGATGCCCTGGTAAATTATCTAGAAATACATGATCATATTCGTCCACCACTACAGGAAATATCAAACTCCCCCCATCCACCGCACTGTGGGTGAGTCTAGCCAACTGGTGAGTGATCAGCTACACCCCTATCTGAGAAAGTCCATCCTATGCTGAAAAGGATCCCTTCTCACCACTAAAGGAAAACCTGGTCCCATCTTAAGAGACACACCACACTTTCCACCTAACACAACTGATCTGATCATGGACTATGGATAGCTAGTACATACCCAAGATGACTTCATAAGGCCTCAACGCTAAACTATGTTATCACAGCTGAAGCTATCACCTCCTAGAGTATGATCACACTTCCAAAACCAATGTGTAATCATCAAATCATATCTTCATTAAGTATATAATCGTATGTATCACACCAATGCCTAAACCCAAATATCTGAGTTCTTATTGAGATCCATAGAAAGGAATGAGTTACTAGAACCTTTTTCTAAAATAACTGCATCAATGGAAGAGTAGGGACATATTATACCTCTAACCATATTTTAATTACTATTCTCATAGTCCAATACTCCTTGATGCTAGCCTTTCCCTTTTTTATCTGCTCGTGGTGCTCGGGTTGGACCTCATGGGGGTGGTGGTGGTTGTACCTAGAATTTTCGTCCACCATCTGCATCTCTACCTACTCCCCTACAATGTCCATGGACTTACAGACTTACTCAATTGAACCTATGTTGATGTATAATTGGTGTATCGATCACCTTTTGGTCATCCACATAGGGAGTCAGGAAGTCATGATCCATGTACCCTTTTCCACCGCAAGAGTAACAGACTCTAGTCCTCAGATGACCCCCTCAACCTCACAATCTATGCACGTCCAACCCTGGATCCTAGGGTAATCATCTAGAAGGTCTATCCAAATTGGTTCTCTATGTCATCTACCTAATACCTGTTGCATATGACTTGACCACCAATTGTCTATTGGGGGATCTCACCATCGGTGTCTGCTCAGTTAGGAAACTCCCAACTAGTAGGCCTCGCTCTAGTACTCCATAATGCATCAGGATGATGAGTGAAATAATAGAGGTTATAATCTCTTGTTGGAGTCCCTGCTCAAAGTTTTGAGCCCTAAAAAAATGGGTCCCAAACTATTTCGTTGGAGTAGTAAGAGATGTCGGTAAACCTCAATGAGTATTAGGCCACAGTCAGGCTTCCCTACTGTAGGTGTAGTAACTCTTGAATACACACAGAACATAGAATTTTTGGTATGAAATCCACCGAAAAGAGGATCTCGAAGTCCATCTAGATAGGGGTCACCTCCTCATGTGTCTTGAGCATCATGCTCCGCCACCTCCCTACAGTTCTCTAAAAAGGCTAGGAGCTAGAACTACCATCTATTCTGTCAGTGTGACTAATAAATGAAAAACCTAAGTAACTGCCTCCAGCCAATCCTAAAAGGCATAAGAATCCATCTCACAATGAAACCTGGGATGCCTCTATCTCTGAAACACCTATAATTCACTCAGTCGATGTTCACTTTCCACTGGTGGGGCTGGTAACAGCTGCTGATCTCCGGGTGGAGGTGCTACTGGTACACCACACAAAGGTGTTACAGCCATAAGTGGGCCCTGCATAGACGCCTCATCACTTGGTAGACCGTCATCGTGATCTATCATTGTAATCCTGAATAGCTATCTTCATGGAGGAATCCTGTAGAGAAACAAATGTTACATGGTCAATAAGTTATACTTGGTGAACTGACTCATAAGAGATCTAGATAAACAATTTCAAAAAATATGAAACTAGTGTTTTCTTGTACTGAGTTGGAAAACATCATTCAGGGTTCTCGTGTATGGATACATCAAGCATCACACAAACACTGAACTACCTGGATAGAAATCCAAACTCATGACACTAAATACCATTTCTCCCATTAAAAAAACAAACTCTTAGTTCTTCTACTAGAATTGACCTCCCTCTAATACCACTTTTTCATGACCCGTACCCCAGGGCCCATGTCGTGACTACCCTAAGCCCTCCGTCCATAGGCCATGGGCAGGTGACTAGCACAAGAAAGGCATATCCCAAAAGGGAAGGCATTGCCTTTAAATGTGTATACACACACACACACACACACACACACACACACACACATTTATCCACATCCCAAACACACTAATAGGGGGAAATAATTATACCACTAAAACAACCCTGAGTTCAAGTAGAAGTTACAGTAAGTGGGATAGACTAAAAAACCACCAATGAACAGAAAATAGTAAAGTAAAAAAGAAAACATCGATGAAAATACATGGAAAACCCCATCTAATCATTAGAGTAGTGATGCTACTGGAATCCAAAGTATTATTTATTGGTCTCCATGTCCAACTGAGCCCCACTTGGTCCAAGGATACCATGTCCACTATCATAGCATCCATCAGTCCAATTCCCCTGAGCACCCCTTTCAAAACATCGATCTTCTACTCTAGACACAACAAGTGCAGGCAAAGCCTGTGTAGAGGTGAGTATAATAATACTCAATAGGGACCCCAAGACCCTCGAAGGACTCTCAACAATCCAAGAAGAAAAAAGCCACCCTGAAAATACCCCAGAGGTAAAAAACTAAGCAAGAATTAAACCACATAGCACAATGTAAAATATGTATCTCACACTAGGTATTATGAAAGTATATAAGTAATGTTTATTAGTCATAAATATAGATCATCTTATTCTATCAAGAGGGTCTACTGTAGAGCCCCCAAGGTCACCAGGTGTTGACCCAGAGAGGATCACTATGTGTTGACCCAAAGAGGATTTCTAGGTGCTGAACCAATGAGAATCAATAGGTGTTAAACCATAAAGGATAATTATGTGATTACCCACATAGGATCTCTTGGTGCTGACCCATAGAAGATCACAAGGTTTTGACACTCATAGGATCACTATTCCTTCTTCACATCACATCCAACCACTATATTCCGACACATAGCACTCTTTATTCAAGGAGTATCCTCTAATCAAGACATCAATTGTACCTCAACCACCACAATGTCAGATATAGTGTAACCCCAAAGGACCGTCTTGTCGTAAGGGACCAACACAATAGATGAATCGTTGTTCGGATTCCTGGTCTATATGTTATAGGTTTTTAATAAAAAGGTCCTGGTTGGATTCGAGTTCGATCCAACCTGGATGCATTCCAAAATCTTCCAAAACATGAGTGGATTATATGAAAATGACTTCCCCATTGTAAGGGTATTAATGCCACTAGAGGTACATCAATCGGTCGCACGATTTGTAATATATGGGAATTTTAGTAAACATGGGGTCGGTTGTGTTTGGGCTCGGTCTGACCTGATCATACCAACCCTACCTACCCAACCCAGGGTCCCTAGATACCCTAGTTCAATTAGACAAACTTGACCTAACTTAATTCATGTCAGGGTTAGTCTAGTCCGGCCTGCTGGTGCGGGTCTGGACCACTCGTCTGGGGGCACGACCAGCCAAACATAGCCCGGTCCATCATCTAACAGGGATGTGGTAGCCGAGATTTGTCCAAATCTAGATAGGTTGGCGGATTCAGGGCCCCCACCATCCGCGATTGAAGGATCGTACTCGTACTACCTGGGTGGCCTGGACACGGGCCTCCCCCTTTATGTAGCACCTACATGGTTCCTCGACTCATGCTTCCCTGACGCTCCAACGTGTGCACCACCACCCTCCAGTGTGATAGGTGAGGGTCGCTCACATCTGCTACTACCACAGTGTTGGGTGGCACTTCCCCCTTCACATGGCTAGAATGGACCGGCCGCTATCGCCACACTGGTGGTGTCACGCTGGTAGCACCTTATGCAGGACTCTAGAGTTGATCCAGTGGTCAGTTTTCTGATCCTCCTACACCTACAGGCCTCTCAGGTCACCTCCATCCCTGATCAAGCCTCAAAATAGAATATCGACCACATCAATAATTTTTCCACGAAGAACATACAAGAGGAGGTTATTGGGCCTTGTTCGTGTCATCCCAGGGCCACCACGTTAATGGTTTAAATTAATGGGGATGTTTGGGGGTTGAAGTTAAATAATTTCTTACATTTATTGAATCCTGAATGATAAATAACCTTAAAATTTTACCCTCTTACATAAATGCATCAATTGTAGATCAACTAGTTCGTGGGTTGACCAGTGTTCGTCATTTATAAGAAAATCCAAGGGGGAAGAACTTTGAAATAAGAATAAAACCACTGCCTTATTGACATTCAATGCCTAAGAATTCATCCTCAATGTTTCATGATGTCCACTTCACTTCTGGATCTGTTCTTCATGGTTCGTTAAATTTGGTAAAGTCTCACTGGCGTTCTTCGTCATTCTTCATTGGAGAAGAATTTCCATTAGAGATTCCTCAAAGAGTCTCCAAGGTTTAATTTCATCATATTGAACATGCAAAAATAATTAAATGATAAAAATGTGCAGTGACATTAGGTCAATTAATAATGATCATTAAATGCGCCATATTTAATGAGCCACATTTAATGAGTCATTACAATAATAGTGTCGTTGTTTGAATTGAGCCATTATTGGTCCTCCATTAATGCGCCTCATTGTTACCTCATCAATGCACGACAAAATCTTCGTCTTCCACCCAACAAAAATAAAAGAAATAAAATAATTTATTTAAATTATTGTATTATTTTTCTCGAAATGTCTGCAAAATAACATTTCTACTCGGCCTTTGTCGGCTAAAGTTAAGTAATTTTAAGTAGAATCCGTATGTTTCGAGTTCGACGGTGCCCTGATATTTTCGATCCCAGCACCAGTTAAAAATATTGAAAATAATGCATATACGTTTACTGAATGTACCTTAAAAAAGTTCAATATTCCATTATGGGGTCTCCTGGTCTTAGAATCACATGTCTTCGAATAGTGCTGTCTAAGAATAATTCCTTATAATTTAAATAAATTACATGGAATTTCCAAGACATTAAATTTATCATCAACAGTTACATGTTTTTCGTAAGAATATTATTGTTAAAGACATATCTCAAGTATCATTATAAGATTAGATAACTATGATATGAAATATCCAATAGCATCTTTGACTATTGTAATATATCGACCAAAAAGTGGAATTGGAAATTCAATAGTCAACTCTTAAGATATCACAATATCCAATATGATGTGATTTTATTAGAGGAGATGATTTTTTAGTTATTCTTCCAATATATTTTACACTATACCCCTCACAACACGGTAGTACGTCGGTGTTGATAGATAAAAATCACATAAAACTGCACCATAAAAAATTTTCTTAATATAAACTTATTAGAAGTTGTTCGATTCACATTTAAGAGAAGGAATAATGAAAAAATAGACTACCTTAGTTACAGAATATATTTGGGGGGAATAACAAGCCTCAAATCTAGTGGGATAATTTCACTCATGTGTGGATCTTTAATCCACCGTCAGTTCACTTTTATTATTTCTTATACATTCGTCAAACAAACCAGACTACAAAATAATATCTTACTGTGAGAATATTTGTTGCTGAATTCATCTCAACATATTATATGTATCTTCATGTCGTTTTATCTTCTTAAAAAATGTTCAAGGAGATACTCCAAACCTAATCCTATAATACGACCATATTGTACAGGAAACTTCCAAGCTAATGAAATTCACTTTTCTTCTGGTATGGTTGTTGATGATTCTTTTCTGTAAACAATATAAAAAATACGAACATATTTTTTTTAATATTGGTATAAATCATAAAAAATAATTATTATTTCATACTTACATATGCTTCCTATATAGCTTTTTTAGTTTTCATAAACTAATATTCCATCTTTATTTACATGATCCTCCTTTCATAGCACATGATGTGGGTTGGAAGTGGCTTCGTATTTTGATTCAAAAATCTATACATAAATGAAGTAACATATGATGTTTAGTAACACATAATTAAAATTTTATTGTTGATTTAAAATACATACCAATTTCATCTATAAATAATGGTACATCATTATTCTTTTCTGACAGGGGTACGTTGGTTTGATGCATGTTCCTTTTTTCATCACTCTATTGTGGTTTCATAAATTTACAAATTTGAATCAAGTTGGATAAAATAAATAATTCAATATAATATATTATCAACTGCAATGCACCTGAAATTATTTCTATTTGTGATGATTTAAGAAATCAGTCATTATTTCCTGATTTGTAATGTGTGCATAACATTGTTATTGATGGAGCTTTATTTTCCACTCAACATCCCTAAGATGTATCATTGATAGAAGAGTATAGAACCCTCTATGGGCCTTTCCAGCAAAAATTAGGGAAAATATCTAAGAACAATATTTTAAAATAAATAAATTCTACAAAGAATAATGAAAACTAAATCAATGTTTTGTTATATAATTTTTTAGTAAAATAAAGAATTTTATATTGTAACACTACCATTATATCATTCCAAAGGATTTCTATTATTATTGGTCGGACATGGATCCATGAGTCAATAACAATCGACACATTTATCCTCATTGTTACCACAATATAACTAATTAATTCTGACATATTGGGGTCAATAGGTTGGCCCTGTTGATTCCAACTAACCTCAAAATTTATACCCTAACATCATTATTGGATAATTTTTCAAAAAATTGATGCTGCATCATTTATTTTGGTTTTTTTCATCAACATGTTTATTATAACCAAATAATTTCATATACTCATCATCAACAATCAATTCATTCTTGGGATTGGAAACATCATCATGTTTCGATGAAATTGTATGCATGAGTTGTAAAACATTTAATTTGTCTTCAATAAAAATAATACAAAACACTTCATGCATAAAAGTCCACAATTTCATCAATCTTCCATGAAAATTTTAAGTGTATTTAATAGATATATAATACATAAATACTACAGTAAAAATAACCTTCACTAGATTTATTTAATCCATACTAAGTTTCTTGATTTAATTCCATATCTTAATAATGGGAGGAAGTATAGTTTCAAAGAGGGCATCCAATCCATCATCAAGAGATGGAAGACAATCATTCTTATAAGGATTAAAGTTTCCTAGGAAACTAAAACAATAAAATCACTCAAAAAGTTTCCTCAATTGAAGAGAAATTAGAATACCTCCAATATAATGGTCTTAAAGAAATGAATCTCACCCCACTTACATTAGACATCACTTCTGTCTAGTCAAGGATTACCCACCTTCCATTTTTGGATATCTTTTTAATCCATCATTAGATCCCTCTAATAACCTACATCCCTTTAACGGGGGATTTTTTAAACTTAATATCAGAATTGATCTATAATATTTTTACTATTATAAATGAAATGAAACTATTCAATACAATACTATGTTTATTATTATGATAGATAACCATAAAATATTATTGGAACCATAGTTACTTTCTGTCATTGAAAATAATACAACATAGCTTGAAGTAGATACATAATTACCTCTGGGAGTGTCCTATATTATGACTGAAAATGATATTATCCTTCTTAAAATATAATATTGGAGAGAGGTATTCCTGTAACCATATTATATTCTATGATGGAACTTTTACCATACACCATGACTGCTCTTACCAAATATGATAGTTGAAATACTATTTCTTTTATCATATTTAACAATTCATGTGATATAGTATTTTCACATTGATCCACTATTTTCACACAAACCATGGATAGAGTCATATTTTATGATATCATAACTTGTATGATATAACAGTGTTCAAATCAATTGATTTTCTATATGTCATATAGTATGGTATATAATAGCCATATGCTATGTCTTAACAATGAAATCCTTGATACCATAATATATGATATTGTAATGGCCCATGCCCTCATGATCCACCCCTTTTCCAACTTTTAGGATCCTAATGGGTCGCCCCTTATCGGTGCGACCGATCGGTGTTATCCAGCCTTATCGGGTTTTCCTTCTACAGTATTTCATGTAACGCATCTTTTTGGCCCTTTTGACCTTTTAGGGTGTTTCGAGGGCATTTTTAACCAATAATTAATATCTAAAAATCCCGAGAAACCTCCCTAACAAATAAAAATTAATTCAGTCATGTGTAACCACCCAACTGTGCGGTAGAACCATGATCCGACGTCCAAGGCATTGAAATTTCTTATCTCGTAACTTTGGGATCTCATCTATTTATCATGCTAGATTTTCATTCTCTTCTCCTTCCTCTTGGATAGTATCCTTCTCTTCCTTGTGCGTTTGATGTACTTTCTTTCCCAAGGAAAGTGGTGAACCTGTATGAGAGCCCTGCATGTCGCGCATCCCCTATTCCTGACACGGAGTTGGAACTTCGATCTTTGATCAACCAAGTAGGGGTTTTACCTTCGTCTCTTTTTTATGTGTATCATGCGGGGTGGGTATAATTTTTCCCCAATGGAAATTTATGAAACCGAACATAATGAAGATAATGAACGGACCATTAAATAATGAAATGGGGGTATGATCATTGTTCTGCTATACACTTTATGTTGTTATGTTTTGTGAATTGTATGGGCCTATGCTCTCTAAAAATCATGGTTGTTGGTGGTATTTCTCTGTGTACTATTGAACATTGGTGCTCCTAGATGTTTAAATAATCGTAACATGGAATTGGTTAATTACGTATACTCAATTAAAAAAATTGAAAGCACCAGGATCATCCCTTTTCTGTGATAACCCCGGTTAAAGCACAGTGGAATTGAAACCATAGAGTGTGTTAAATCATTTAAATATGAAAATACCTGCATGGTCCTTCCTTGTGTTGGTGGTAACAGTTTGGTTGTTTCATTCACAGGCCAATTTCTGGGGTGATACGGGTGGGGATGGGATCCCCTGTAGTTGTACTTTTGCTAGTTGTGAATTTGAGGTTGTATGGTTACACTGATTATATCACGAATTAGGGTGGAATCCTCCGTTGTTGAGAAAACGTTGGCTCCTGGATTTTAGGAACATGGGGATGTATCTTGGGGGTTTCATTGGTTCATGAACATTGAGGGATCTCACTTATTCCTTTGTTGTTGTGACATTGCATGAGAAACAGGTGTGAATGCTTAAATTGATGTTTGGAAGTTTCTTTCCTTTTTGGGTTGTGGTTATACCTGTTAGTTGCCTGGTAGTGAAGAATTCACCCTAATGGGATCACTTGAACATGAAAAGAAGAATGGTTGAGTGGGAAATTATTTTGGGGAATGAGTTATGACTCGGCCGCGAGTGTCGTGACTTATTTTCTGAATGAATAGTAACAAGGGTGTTTGTGCTTAGGTTTTGGAACCCCTAGGTTGCGATGATTGTTTGTTACCTATAAATATATCTGCAGATTTTATATTTCTTATTCATGCCCCAACCTTGTTGTGAACTTAGTGTCGAACACCCCATTTCATGGGGAGGGTGTTTTTCCCAACACTCCTATGAGTGGCTGGTTATTATCTCTTTCTAATCCCTTTCCTGGATATCCCAAGACTCTCCGGGCAGGATGTGATGGCCTGAGGTCCATTATTAGCCCAACAATCTTCGGGCGGGGTAAATGTGGTGGTTGTCCCAAGTGTTTACGAGCAGGTTTTTTCCCAAGTATCTTCGGGATGAGGCCCAGGTGTCTTTGGGCGTGATGGTAGCTTTATGGCCCAGGTGTCTTCGGGCGTGTCAGTGGTTGCTCTGGACTAGGTGTTTGTGGGAATGGTTACGTGAGGTTTTTGTGGCCCAGGTGTCTATGGGCGGGATAGAGGTTGTGGCCCAGGTGTTTGCAGGCGGGATATGTGGTTGTGGCCCAGGTGTGTGCGGGCGGGGTATGGTAGTGGGACTGTGGCGAGAATGGCGGGATTTTCTTGATGTGTAGGATGTCTTCAATAACCAGTGGGAATGTGGTGTGGGGTACCCAATAATCGATGTTCTATTACTATAATTTACTTGACTTGCGTTATTTGGGGAGTGTGGCTTGGTGAGACTTGGGTGGATAGTTTACCTTGTTAGGTTTTTGGTTATCTCTTTTTCCATGGTGCATTAGAATGTCTCATCACTTGTGCACGAGAGTATTTGGTTTTCCATACTCAGTGTACTTGTATACTCACGCTATGTATATAAAACTATTTTCAGGTTTCTAGGAGGAATTCGAGGATCGTGCGGGACCGTACTAGCACGGACCATGGGGCGGTTGCTATTGTCGTTTTATTTTTTTCTTGGTACTTTACCTTTGGAGTTTTGTGTCTTGTATCTTTTACTTTTGAACATGCATATGGGAATGGATTAATTTTGGATATACCTTTACTTTAAGCTCTGGTATTGACAGGGTTGCTATCATTCTCCAGATCCTATTAAAGAAAAAAGGGTAATGCCTTCCTTTTGTGAGTGATTCTATACCCTTGGCGCTAGTTGCCACTCTGGGACCTATTGAAGGCGGGTTTCCGGGGTCATTATCTCTCCTTCAACTTGAATAAGGAAGGGTCTGTCAGTCTGTTGTCCCTTCCCTCATCTTGGTGAAGGTGGGTCGTGACAGATATTGTCATAATACAGTATGAAATTTATTTATTTGAAATAATAATGGATTAAAACATAATGTTCCTGATGGAAAATTCACCCATACCACTTATGAGCTATATGGTATCATCCAATGACCACCGAATGAGTTTTAGCACCTCAACTAGTGGTAAACAATGATAAAAGAAGAAGAGATGTCTTATTGTGGAATTTTATAAATGTTTAATTATAATTGGGGGATTATATAACTGTTTTTTTATTTTATACATGGATAAAATATAAAAATATATATAGGATATAAAGATCAAAACCATCAAAAGTATATTTTAATCAATTTGTTTTTCCCACTACGGTTATTCACCATTTTAGATGGATTGTCAAATTATTTTTTATTTAGTAAATTAATGATCTCTCTATTTTGATTACTAAATATGTTTATAAATCACATCTTATAGTTTTCTTGATCAACCATCCAACCATGGATAAATCTCTTAATTTGGGGAAATACACTCTTTATTTATTGTTTTTTATTTCTATGACCATTTACCAAATTATTTTTGAACTCTATCCTTTCCAAGAATTTTTTAAAAAAAAATTTGAGCATAATTTTCTAACCAAAAAAATTACTCATAACACTTTGTAACCCACAGTTGATTTTTAATAAAAATATTTAATTAATTAAAAAAACTCCAACAACATGTATCACTAAAATAATTTTTTAAACGTGACTAATTAATTCAATATTTTTTTAATTCAATACAAAATAATTCATCAAAATCATAAATATATATATCCCATTTCATGGTTTAAAAATTTACCTAAAAATCAATATCCAAAATAATAGTTTTCATGATTTTTATACTTACCTAGGTCCCAATATGTTCATCGCCTATAAATGTGGGTCACAACTTTGTCTCCCTTAAA
Source organism: Viscum album (assembly GCA_963277665.1). NCBI lineage: Eukaryota > Viridiplantae > Streptophyta > Magnoliopsida > Santalales > Viscaceae > Viscum > Viscum album. Next base: position 535,228,095 of record OY728146.1, read on the forward strand.
CCTTAAAAACCTCATAATTAAGCATTTAGAAGCTATAATATAGCATATAAGATGAATTAAATTTTAGGAAATACATATATTTAAGAACCCTATATTATTAAAATAAATACAAAACTGAGGGGGAATGAGAGGTATACTTGTTAATGTTAAGAGTAGATAAACCATCTATGTGTGCCCCTAGGGGAAAAGGGGCTGAAAACTCAAATACATATGAATTGATAATAAGAAATATAACCACACTTGTAGTATTTCTATAAGGATGAGAACAGATATAGGGATCATCACATTTAATAGTAGAAAACAACATAAATTGTATTCTAGACTTGATTAATCAGAGGGAACATGGAGGAGTCATGCCGGTAGTATCGAAGTTCTACTAGAGGTTGAGCAACGAGAGAGACTGAGTTGTGGTTAGAGTTTTTTTAAAATAAAAATTGGACACTTTCAGCATCACTTTCAGCAAATCACTAATAAATATCCCTTTTATCATGACTAAATTTATAAGTATTGATTAATGGAGTATTTATCAGCGCCTTTTTAGCTCTGATAAAAGACAAATTTATCGGTTAAATCATTTTAGCACTGATAAATATAACTTTTAACAATTATTTTATTAGTGCTGATAAAAGATTTATAAATATAATATTTTATATAACATTATTATAATTTTATAATTATTTACATAAATTCATTATAATTTTATAACTATTTAAATATATATATTTATTTATTTGTAAATATATAAATACATATTTCAAAAAATAATTATTATTTATTTATAAAAAATAATTATTTATAATAATTATAAATATAGTAAATATAAATTTATAGATATATTTATTTATAAATATCAATTTCTGAATATATTTTTAACACTATTAATGGACTTATAATCTTAAATGTATACATTTTAAAAATGAGTGAAATTTAATAATTCAAAATTAGTATAGTAAGATACATAAAAAATGTATAAGTTTTATCAATTATATACAAGTTTTTATAATATATATATATATATATATATATTGAGTTAGATGATTACATATTGAAAGTACTAAAACATTGTAAATAAATATATAAAAACAAAGAATAGAAAATAATATAATTCAATAATAAAATACAAAATACAAAACATGCCGATAAAGGTAATTTTTTATAAGTTAAAAAAATAATTCACTAATAAAGGGTTACCTTTATCATTGATTTTTTAGCACTAATAATGAGACACCTTTATGAACTCTTATTTTAACAATGATAAAGATGGAATTTATTAGTGAATTTTTCTAGTGCCGATAAATTCCATCACTATTAATTGCCCATTTTGTATTAGTGGTCTCTGAATCACATATATTGGGACTTGTGAGAATCTATCCTTCCCTTATAAAATTATACTATCAACCTTACTTTCTCCATCAGCCATATTTACCATATTTTTTCACCATCATGTTATGATAAATAATAGTAATCAAAGAACCAAATATTTAAAAAAATATCACCCACAAAATATATAATTGAGTAATAAAATGTTATTTCAAATAATACGTGTAATATATTTCATCACAACATAGGAATATTATCACTATTATGCCAGTATAATTTTTTTATACTTAATTTTTACTATAGTTTACCCTAAACATGAATTGGTGGAAAAATAACAAACAACATTCCAATCATAATAAAAAAATTGAGATATAATTAAAACTAATGAACTCTTTATTTTTCCTTATGTTTTTATATAAATTCTAATGAATTTTCGTGGTTTATACATGGTCTAAAAATAACAAAATATTTACACTACTTTTCCCACTCAAATGAGCTAATGCTTGGCCCACCCTTACAAAATGGGATAAAAACTGACTTTTAATATAAAACATGTATTACAAAAGAATTTTGATAAATGTAATCCTTAAAAATGTCTATATTATACTATAACTAAATAATAAAATATTTTATCATAACACATTATAATGAAGATATTTTAAAATAACAAATCCTATAGAGATGTGTTGAACAACCATACCAAAATTCAACAGTGGTTGGTTTAACCATCATTTTTGAACCCTAGAATTACGTTATAGAATGTTCTTGAACAATTTTCTTATTTTTTTCATAGGATTAATATCACTAGATATTAATTTGGTACATTATGTGAATGAATATTGAATCCTTCTTTTAAAATAACTCTAATAATAAATAGAAAAATTATAATTATGAGAGAGAACACCTTATAATAAGATATTGAAATGTTGGGTATAACTTTTGAATGTTTATAGAGGTATATATAGCCATTTCATTTCTGTAAATGATCTATCCTACACAAAATATAAATATGTGATATAATTTTTAAAGGATTATAGCGTCATCCGTAGTGTTAATATATAGGGATCAGCAAGACATTAAAATTTCATTTAGTATGTCATTATCATTTTAGTTATTATAATTTTTTTATCTAGGAAATGATTTCATTTACTGGAATTGAAACCACAAATAAAGGGATAAGATCAATTATCATATATGTGAGATATTAGACATAAAAAATAACAACATGAATTAAAACCATATTAACTAAATAATGTTTTTTTCCATATCTTGAAAAGAGTTCACATGGCCCTAGAACACTTTTGTACTCGATATTATCTATATAATTTTTTTCCCAATAGTACCTTCCACAAAATTGAATAAAATAATGTGTTTTAAATTATTATTCATCTATGACAGTTATTAGTATGAATTGAAAATAAATAAGAAATATTATTTTTTCAAATACTCATATAAATATTTTTAAGGCCTTTTGTTTTTATAGAGGAAGAGAATATATATGGAGGATTATGTATATAATGGTTTATATCAGAATAACATAGAGTACAATAGTTGAATTTCTATGGGAAAATAATCACATTACTAGTTATTACCCATCAGTAGTACTTAAAAAAGTTTTTGTGTTTTCAACACTAATAAAAAAAAAATTCAAAAAAATAGAAATATAACAACTAAAACTATTATCTTTCATTTACTAAAATTCGAAAAATTACCCCTCATAATTTTTTCACATAGATTCTGAGGATGAAATTAAATTTATTATAACCCTTTAAAATTAGTTCCAATGAATAATTTTTTCCCTCATAGATATTAAACATCAATTATTTAATAGAAGATTAATTAATTGAAAACATGATAATTGTACAAATGATTGAATATTCAAAATATTCTACCAAACATATATTTTTTACTAATGATAAGAAAATATAATGTGATAATTTTTTATCCATAAATAAAATTTGAATATCTTGTGATAACAAATTTTCAATGTCATTCATGGAGGAAAGACACAAAACCATATTTAGGGAATATAGATAAATATTTATTGTATATTTAGAGAATATCATAATAAATCATCATTAATGAAACACAATGATAATTTTATTCATTTTATAAAAATCTGTTTTTTTATCTTTGGACTTTACCCTTCATTTTGACATGCTATGTTGGATACTATAATTTATGTTATAATAATTTGACGAAAATGAAATGGAATAACATACATTTATTAAACTATTATACACATTTCCTTTATGAGTAATATATATTATACAGGGCCTAAAAATTTACTAGTTAACAAAATATTATATGTCTAAAAGATATATAAATAACAAAATATGAAATGATATTATCAATGAAAACATACCATTGGTTGAGTAATGTCAAAAAAAGTTAACTAATTTTAATTCATTTAATAATAATCAAATAAATAATTGACATAAATACCAAGAATCCCAAATCCAAAATTCTTATCTTATTGAATCTAGAAACCAATAGTAACTACATAATAGAAAAAAATCAATAAAATATGAAATTCATAAAGGAATTATTAATAAAATTTTATGAGTTGTCCCTTGGGTTCTTGAGGACACCTTGGGATGACAACTAGGAATGTAAAACTACCATATATTTGATGATAATGTAGTTTTAATGAATTAAAATAAGGATTCAGTGGGTATATATAGTAAAAGAGAGTGAGTTTTTTTATTAATTTAAAGGGACACCTCATTAGTGATTTTTTCAAAACAATGGGCTTGCCAATGGTATTTTCCAATGGTATTAGCCACTTGGGAATCCTCAGGCCATATTTTATATTAAAAAATGTTTTATACATTTATATTAATTATTACATAATTATGATGTCATTAAACATACTGAAAACTGAAAACTATATTTTTACTATTCATGAAAATTTTAGGTATTTTAGAAAAATCCAAAAAATTCACCCCAAACATTTATCAAAGAAATACCCCGAACCTAGTTAACTAGATTCCGTGAATTATTATATAACATTGGCATGATCATAAGGGATCAAATCTCGAAATACTGGTTAGTTTTGTAGTCTTGGAAGTATTAGATACATACATAAGTTTATCATTACATTATGAAATAAAAAACAACAATTTTGTGTCTCCATTGAACACACTTATATCTCTTTTATTATACCAGAAAAACAATCATAATATACTTCTTTACATCATGGTAAAAATTAAATATAGAAAAGGGTGAGCTCATCTACTCTGTAAGGATAAAAATATAGGATAATCTTTTATAAATAATAATAAACATTTAAGGAAATGTTTATGACTAAAACAGATGAATTTTAAACATAAACTTCATCAAAATACTGAAAACATAAATCAAATAATTTTATTTACTTATTCACATGGATATTCTACTTCTTAAATAATCACATTTAATATCAATATCCAATTTCATAATGATGTAATGCATAATGACGGACATCATGACCACACACTCATGGCCTCATGCATTGAATACAAATAAAATTTTGTTAAGGCCTTTTTACAAGAGAATAGTTTTTGTCATGATACCTACTGATGCATCTAGCAGATATAGTGGGCTCCACCCATCATGTACTAAGTCCAATTCATTCCTTATATTAAGATGATGAAACATAACATAAATATTTGTATTAAAACTAGCATACCGATATGTTGATAATGTAACCATAAACCAGGATTGGAAAAAAATAAAATATCCATATTCAAACAAATCACCAAAACATAAATAAAATATAGAATATTATATCATAATAAATCAACTTCAAACAAGTGTAAAATTCATCAAAGGATGTTGATATAGATGAAATCTGAAATATTTTCGAGATATATATCATTCTATTTAAAAATCATTTAAATGTAAAATAATCATAAATGAAAACATTTATTTTGAAAATATTCTTATAATCTTGTAATGGATTATTTTAAGGTATTAAAACATCGGAAAATAGCCACACCTACCATAAAAGTTTAATAAACATTCTTTCCTAAATTTGTCGAAAAATTTCATAAGGTATATTATTTGGAAAATGGAAAAAATATTCCTTTAAAAACATTTTATAAAATGTCAAACAAGTATATAAATTAATTTAACCCATATTCTAGAAAATAAAAAAAATTGAAATACATTTTTAAGAAACATAGATGTGGATGATAAAGAGGTCCTAGTAGATACTCACATACAAACAACCTAAGATAATAATCAGATTTTAAAATTAACCCTTAACTCATACTTTTACTTGGTATAGGGTATTTTAAGCTCTTGTATAATAGTTAAATAATTGTTATTATATTATACAAGAACCATATACATAAATATGATATCATATATAATCTTCTAATATTGTATTGTCGATAATATTTCAGTAGATTAATTGTTTCGCATGTTAACTGATTTGGTTTCCTTAATATGTTTTGTTATGTGAGTATTGTTTGTTATCGATAGGAAGTATTTTATTCATATCTAAAATGATATTAATATCTTAAATTTTTTTTTAAAAATAAAATAAAAATTATTCTTGATTTATTTTGATGGGGAATGAATCACATCACATTCGTGGAGGCTATAATCCATACGTACGCACGAGCAAAAATATAATTCTATTGATGATGAAATTGTATGTAATTGGATAGTATATCATACATAAAGACTAAGTAACATGTAATATTTATTATTTACATCAATTATACTAATTATTATACCCATCAAAATAATGAAGTTTTGAATAACATACTACACCACGACGTGGAGACGGTAAGCCGTATGTACATACGTATGGTGACATTTTCATTTGTAGGATGGATAGAATAATGAAAATGGTTCTAAAATTTTTATAATAAAATTAAAATAAGTATAAGATACTGGATTTATCAATTTTTTATGGAAATAATAAAGAAATATGATGTGGAATAAAAAAATAACTTTGAAAGAGGTGATCAAATTATTACCTCTTCTTCAGGTGCTTTCTTTTGATTTGATCAAAAGGGCTCCTTAGTATGGATTCTGATCAAAGTAAGGAATCTAGGATGAGTTGAGGGTAGTTGGGAAGATTTATTATCATTGTTTTTTATATCCAAATGGATTTTGAGGAGTGAGTTTTAGATAATGGGAGGTACCCTTTAATAAGAGAGGATAGGGTCACTTTAGTAAAAGCTTGAAATGTTATTTTATTATACAATCATATTCAGTTTATAATGTCTCAAAAAGTAATTATTTCGAGTCTAAGTTGGTTCTAGGTCGAAAACCTCTCTTCCAATAAGTTTTATACAGGTTTAGGTTACCATATTAACCTTATCATTTAGATTTAACTCTTAGTTAAATAGTTTAACTTTTACCATGTATTCTTGTACTATTATAATAAATGATTAACAAAATTACTAAAAAAATCAAAGCGAACCCCAAGTGGTTCATTATATATATATATATATATATAACCTTATCTAAGTCCTTTGGCCTAACCTTATATTTTTAGGAATATTATATCTATTAATAATATTGTATTTATCTTAAAAACTCACTTATGTCACTTTTGACAATATTTGGTATTTTTTTGTGAAAGCCATAAAAACATTATCACTTCAAAAAAAATATTTAATCAACCATATCATGTGATATTAGACTAGAAAAGTATTGGAATTTATCAAAAGTCTCAATTTCCATTTATTTGGATATTTACAATATCAATTATTTTAATCATTCATTAATAAGGCAATTATTGCATCATCATTGTGTCATACATAAATTTAATTATTTAATGTCTAAAATTATAAATAAAATAAAATAATGTAGAAAATATTTTTATATTTATAATGAATATTTAGAGTCAAATTTATCTTACATATAACTATATATTGAAAAAATTTTATTTATCAAAATTTGAATTTTACACTTTTAACTCTTCTTTAAATAAAATTATAATAAAGTTCATAATCTAATACATGTGGATAAAATAGGATCATATTTTATACCTAAGGTTTATTTTTTTCAAAATAAACTTATCCAATAGAATTAGGATATGTGTTATGGTAATTATAATATCATTTTTACCTTTAATTATCGTATTTACATTTAACCGTGGTAAAAAAAATTCTAAAGGTACTATTCATAAAAAAATTATTTTCATCCTATTGAACAAAATTTTCCATATTTTTTTCAACCTTATTTCTCAAGTTTTTTAAATTCAATTTATAGAAGTGGTAAAATTATATTTTATGCAAATTTTTAAAAGTACCTAAAAGGTGGGTAAAAGATGTCAGAATGTTGAATAAAATTTTATACATTTTTTTTCAAATTATAACAATTAATTACATTGAAATAAAATATTTATTTTGAATATATTTCGATGTACATTAAATATAAATGAAATAACTAATTTTTTAAATAAAAAGTCGGTTTTAAACAATAATGTAGTGTATTTCACTATTCATAAAAAATTGAGTGTTTTCAGAAAAATACCAAAAATTCACCCAAAGGTAATTTTGATACTAAAAATTAAAAAATTATTTTGATTTTAAAAAATTAAAAACATTTAAGTTTCATTTATTTATCTAAAATTAATTCTTGTTGTCAAAACCAGAAAGCGAGTTTTTGAGAAGTAAAACGATCAAAAAATTGATATGTGTTTATTTCCAATTTATTTGCGAAATTACTTACAATGACAAAATTTAGATTAAATGATAAAAATATAATATAATGATACTTTTAAAACACTCAAATATATTATTTAACACTCTAAATCATTTCTATTAAAAAAAAATTAATTAAAATTTAGTATTTTTAATTGTTCATCAAAATATGAAAGCTATCAGAAAAGTACAAAACATATATCCAAACTAAATTTTTATGTCCCATTTCTAAATGAGAATTTTATTTTGTAAAATTTAATATATAACTTTCAAATATTGGATTTAAAAGTGGTTCACTATTAAAAGGTGGTTAAATTGCATTTTTTGAAAGACACTTCATTAATATGAAAAATTGTATTTGTCCGTATATTATTTCTATGGAAAAAAAGGTGAATTTTAAATTTATATTGGATATATAAAAAAATAAAAATATGGTTAATACAATTCATAACATTTTTTCAAATGGCTATTTTGATAGGTCGTGATGCGCTTGAACTCGGTGTTGCGTGTAGTGGAAGCTATTGAATTACATTAAAGAGATAATTTAATATGAAATCATGGGGTGTTACATTCTCCCCTCCTTAAATAAATTGAGTCCTCAAAATTCAAAATTGATCTTAAAAAATAAAATATTTAAAATAGAAAATAACATTGTGGATAACCACATCGAAAATAGGGTTACTAACCTTTTGTCTTAATTAGAGGGAACGAGAAATGAAAATTTCACCACTAAATTAGGGTTTCAAATAGAATAACATCGATGGAAATTATAAGAACACAATTGGAGGGAAAATATAAATATTTATAGGAAGTTATTGAGGTCATAAATCACAAAGAAGTGAATAATAAATGGGAAGGTGAGGGCCCAAAGCTATAAAGATATCATCGGTTTAAGAAAACCTATGGTATTAAAATAACACATTTTTAGTTTTGAGATCATTTCCATAATGTTTAAGAATTAATTTCTTCATATAATAACAAAAAAAAAATACTTGACACATAGAGTTCCATCCATTAACTAATTTCTACCGAAAACTCATCTTTCTCTCCAAAAGATAATATAACTAAAAATTATTCTATTAAACCTAATCGTATAGGGTTTCCAAAAAAGAATGAATTTATAATTCATATGTCATAACAATTTAAGAAAAAAAAATTATAGAAACAAGGAAATCACGTTGGCCAGTGGTAGGTGATTCACCCTTTTCAGCTTTCTGTTGAGGGTTCAAGTCTTGAGGACTTTCTAGACGTGATAGGTTGTCTCCCAACCGTTGGGTTTTACTTTAAAAAAAATACAAAAAATAATCTTAAGAAATTTTTTAACCATAAACCAAAGTATCCAATGTCAAACTAAATCCATTATAACCTTTAGAATTATCCAAAATACTTGTGCCCAATCTCATAGTCCAAAAATTTATATGAAATTTCATCATAACATAATGAAGATCTCTTTTTTCCACATAATAACATGTGATGACCTTCATCATGTATTCTCTTAAAACATGTTAACACCCTGAATTACCATAAACACTTATTGATCACATTCATTCTCCCTTATTTTTTATAGAATACTAGATATATTCCTTATATCCAAAATTTTTTAATACTCCAACTATGATGGAATATTAAACCATTAACCAGTTCAAATTTCGACAAGAATATCCAATATAATTTATCCAAATCAACCATCTCTTATTCTAAAATCGCTACATCAGTATCAAGGACATATTAAATTTTATATTTCCTACAACCATTCATTTTTCCAAAAATATTAAGTTGTTGTTGAGTCACTTTTCTTAGTACCATATATTCTCAAATCCTCAATGAAATTGTACTAAAATACAGTGCTTATTTATTTGCATAATTCATATAACCAGTAAATCATTGATACAACACTCAAATGACATAACTATCTTATTACAACATAAGAACACTAATCATTCCACTTCATATGCAGTAGTATCATAACTTGATTATAATCCCATAGTATCATTTGGGTTATACTCTGATGATTGGGAAATTGATTCGTGTTGTGACCCAACTCCTTGCAGACGGAGCATTATAAATTTGAAACTTTTTTTATTAAACATAAAATCATGAACATGGTGTCATTTTTCTCCACACTTATATCAAATTTCCATTCCATTCAAGAATTTATCAAGGTGATTCTTTCCACAGTTATCACATTTGTGAAAATACTTCTTTCTCTTCTTCCCTTGATTCATTTTTTTCTCTTCCATCCTCTTCTTATATTTTTTCCCTTCAATTTCACAGGACATAGAGAATTCATTACTTATCTTATTAATGCATGATTCCATTTCTTCATATGATGAGAATACGTGGGAAACTATTACTCTTTAAAATTCTAGCATAATACCATGAATGATATGATCCTTATTACTCTTTAGATCATGTGTATTGATGTAGTTCTCATTCCTTATACTGGGGACCAATTTTAAATGACGACATACACTAGATTAGATCATATCATACTGTATAATTCATAAAATAGAAAAATTATAAACATTAATTGAATATTTTCACACAAATAGTATCATAATATAAAAAATGGTTTCTTTGCTGGTATATTTAATCATAAATCCTTCATAATGGGTTTAAATAAAATATGTATTATCCTAAGAATATCACATGGGAGTGTTATAACAAAGAGTGCAGAAATGCCCATTTTTTGTTTCCCAAGATACCCCTAGAGAAGCCCAAAACTCCTTGTTATAGTTTTCACTCCAAGGTAAATATGTTCTAGAGCCACCTCTACCTACTCCTATCCAAATAGAGATTTATTTTCATGCATAATACACAAAATATTTATATTTCCAAAATCAATGAAGTTATTCTATACTAATTCACAAAGTATATCTTATGGAAATGTTATCTAATAAGATTTTTTCTAAATCTAGCTTCCAAGGTTTGTACTAACCTTACTCTGATACCAACTGTAATGCCCCGAACCTAGTTACCTAGATTTGGTGCATTATAACCAAACATTGGAATGATCACAAGGGATCAAATTCCAAAAGACCAATCAGTTTAGTAGCCTTGGAAGTACTAGATCCATACATGAATTTCACATTACATTATGAAATGTAAAACAACAATGTTGTGTCTCTTTTGAACTCATTCATATCTCTTAGATTATCCCAAAAATTCAATCATAATATACTTATTCACATCCTAGGAAAATTAAAACATAGAAAGGGGTGAGCTTAGATGCTCAGTAAGGATAACCATATAGAAGAAACTTTCATAAATAAACATAAATATTTAAGGAAATGTATTAGACTAAAACACAAGACTTGTAAACATAAAATTCGGAATAATATGTAAAATATAAATAAAATAATTCCATTTACTTATTCACATGGATACTCTACTTGTCTAATAATCCAACGTAATATCAATAGCCAATTTCATAATGATGGAATGTAAAATGCCGAACATTATAACCACATAGTCAAGGCATCATACCAATACTAGAAATAATATTCTATCAATGCCTTGTTCCAAGACACTAATTTGTCTCTTTAGACCTACCGATTAATCAAGGAGCTATAGTGGGTTCCACCCATCACTTATTAAGTCCAATGCATTACTCATATGAAAAGGATGAAACATAAAATAAACATTCATATTAAAACTAGAAAACTAAATTTAAATATTTTAACCATGAAACATAAATGGTAAAAAAATCATACATCCATAGTCAAATGTATCTCAAAATATTCAATACAATATGGAATATTGAATAATAATAAATAAAATTCAAACAAGTGTAAAATCCATCAAAAAGGATGTTGACATAGATGAAATCTAAACTATTTTAGTGAAATTTCTAATTCTATTTTGAAATCATTTAAAAGTCACATAATTATAAAAGAAAACAGTTATCTTTAAATTATTTTATATGTTTTAAGTGAATATTCAAAGGTATTATAATGATTTAAAATAGCCACACCCACCACAAATGTTAAAAAACATTCTTACCTTCATTTGTCAAAAAGGTCATAAAGTAACTTGTTTGGGAAACTACAGAAAACATCCTTTGAATTTTTTTATAAAATGTCAAACAAGGGTATAAATTAAATTACTATATGTTGTAGGAAATTGAAAAAATGATTTGAAATGCATTTTTAAGAATCATTGATGTGGATGATAAAGAGGTCCCAGTAGATACTCATGTATAAACTACCTCAGATAATAAAGTGATTGTTAAATTAACCCTTACCTTGTACTTTTACATAGTTGAGTGTACATTCGCCTGAATAATATTAGTTAAATATTTTTTATTAAATTTTACAGGAACCATATAAATAAATATGATATCATATAAGATCATCAAATATTTATTTTTCAACAATATTCTAGTAGTATCATTTTTTCAGGTGTTAACTGATTTGTTTTACTTTATATATTTTGTTACATAAGACTTTCTTTATTATGGATAGGATGTATTAGATTAATATCATGACTGATATTAAATTCTTAAGCATTATTTTTAATCAAAAAAATGAAAATTATTCTTGAATGATGACGATGGGGAACGAATCTCATCAAATTCTTGGAGACGATAATCCATACATACGCACGAGCGACAATATCATTATTTTTATGGTGAAATAATATGTAATGGGATGGTATATCATATATAAAGAATCATAGACATGTTATATTTATTATTAACATATATTTCAATCTTTATTATACCCATCTAAATAATGAAGTGTTTAACAAAAAACTACAACACGACGTAGAGACTGTAAGCCGTACGTACTCACGTATGGTGACATTTTTATTTATAGGATGGATAGAATAATGAATAAATTGTACCATATTTATAATAACATCATATTAAGTATAAGGTACTAGAGTTATTATTTTTTATGGAAACAATAATGAAAGAGGAAGTGGGAAAATGAAATAACTTTGAAAGAGGTGATGAATTATTACCTCTTCTTTGGGTGCTTCCTTTTGATTTGATAAAAAGGGATCCATAGGATAGATTATGATTACATTAAGGCCTTAAAGATTATGTGATATTATTTAGGTGGATATTTGAGTAGGTGTTGGCGGAGCCAAATGGGTTTGGAGGTGTTATTTTTAGAGAAGGGTTAGTATCCTTTTATAAGAGAGGTGAGGGTCACTTTAAGAAAAGATTGAAAAATTAATTTATTATGCAAAAATATTCGGTTTATAATGGATCTAAAAGGATTTCTTTTGAGGTTATGGTGTAGCTGGGATGAGAAATTATGAACCAGAAGGTTTTAAATAGGATTAGGTCACCATATTAACCTTACCTTTTTGATTTAAATCTTGGTTAAATAGTTTAACTTTTACCATTTATTCTTTTATTGTTTTAATAAATGGATAATAAAAATACTATAAAAACCCAAGAGAACCCCTAGAGGTTCCATATTGATAAATGTAACCTTATATAAGTTATATTTCTGACCCATAGATTTTTATGAATACTATATCAGTCAATAATATTATATTTGTTTTAAAAACGCATTTATGTTAATTTTGAAACTATTTGGTATTTTGTTTTTGTGACAGTCATGAAAACTTTATAACTTTGAAAAAAAATATTAAATAAACCCTAACATGTCATATTAACCCATAAAATTAGTGTATTCATCAAAAATCTCAATTTACATTTATTTGGAAATTTATAATATCAATTATTTTAATCTTTCACTGATAAAGAAATTACTGCATCATCATTATGTCATAAAAAATTTAATTATATATTGTTTAAAAATTATAAAAAAATACCATTATATAGGAAATAGTTTTATCTTTATAATTAATAATTTTAGTTGAATTTATAATCTTTAAAACCCTACATTAAAAATGTTTTATTTATCTAAATATGAATTTAACACTTTTAACTCTTCTTTTAAAAAAATATAAATAAATGTCCTAATCTATTCCAAGTGGATCAAAAAGGATAATATTATAATCCTATGGTTTATTTATATAGAAATAATCTTATCCAATATAATTAAGACATGTGTTAGGGTAATTATAATATCATTTTCTCTTTAATTAACATATTTACTTTTTACCATGGTAAGTAAAATTCAGAAGTTACTATTCAAAAAAAATTATATTCATCCTATTGAACCAAATTTGACTGACTGATGTCAACCGTGTCTCTATGATTATTGAAATTTTATTCATTGAAGTGGTAAAATTACATTTTATGCAAATTGGAAAATGTGCCTAGAATGTGGGTAAAAGTTGTTATAAGGTTCAATAAAATTTTATACGTCTAATTTTATTATAAAATGACTCCAGTGAATTTAATTTATCTAATATAGGTATTATGAAGCTATATTTTTTTAAAAAATAATTTAAATAAAAATAATAATTATTTTAATATAATATCAGTTTTAAACAATAATATAGTGTATTTCACTATTCATCAAAAATTGAAAGTTTTCAGAAAAATACCAAAATTTCACCAAAATATAATTTTGATATTCCAAATTCAAAAATTATGTCTAATATATCAAATTAAAAACATATAATTTTCATTAATTAATCTAAAATTAATTCCCTTTGGCAAAACAAAAATCGGGTTTTTGAGAAGTAAAAATAATCACAAGATTAATATGTGTTAATGTCCAATTTAAATATAAAATTAAATCCATTGAACAAAATTATATTAAATTACAAAAATATAATCTAATTATAATTTAAAATCACTCAAATTTATAATTTAACACTGTATATTATTTCGATTAAAAATGTTGTTTTTAATTAGAATTTAGTATTTTTCACTATTCATCAAAATATGATAGTTATCCAAAAGGAACCCTAAATTTAACCAAACTATATAATAATGTCCCATTTCTATCAAATAATATTATTTTGTCAAATTTAATATATAAAATTGTCAAATAGGGGATTTAAAAATGGTTCCCCATTAAAAGGAGTTAAAATTGCATTTTTTGAAAGACACTTCTTTTATCTGTAAAATTGAATTTGTCAACATATTTTTTCTAAGAAATGAAAGATATAAAATTAAAAAATTTATATGATATATAAAAAATCAAGAAGTGGTCAATACTATTCAGAAATTCTTTTTAAATAGCTAGTTTGATAGGTAGTGATGCGCTTGAACTCGGTGTTGTGTGTAGCACAAGCTATTAAATTACTTTATTGAGATAACATACTATGAAATCCTGGCGTGTTACAATCAACGAGTAGAATTCAAAAATGAACTCCATTTTTGAAAATAATTTTCTTAATGTATATAATTTAATTTTTAAATACAATCTAAATTTATTAAAAAATTACAACTTTAAATCTGTAACTCATTTTATAACACCTTGAAAAATTAATAAACATCTCATTACCTTATTACCATAAGAAAATAGAATAATAATATGTTTTATTATTCGTAAGGGTAATATTAATATTCATAAGCTAATGTTACTATTCATCAAAATGACAAGTTTATTCTATAAGACTCCAAATAAATTACTGACCACAACCGTCCATGACCATTTTTTGATATTCAGAAAAAAGATGTGGATAAGTTATGTTTAATAGCTACGTTATGAATTTCTCATATAAATAACCAAATTTGGTTTCAAAAATACTAAAAAATTCATTCTATATCAGATATCTAATGAATATAATGTATTTAAGAGAGACATACCACAAAATGTTTGGGGTGTTATATTATTCCCACATTTAGAAATTTCATCCTAAAATTTTTTCATCTATAAATCCCTTCAAACAGATGTGGGTGGTTATTCCTCATACCATGCTCATGTTCCCTCATCACTTACACCATTTTAGGGTTTCTCCAAAGAACCTTTACTAAATAATTTTTCCGATTTCTCAATACCTTCTCCCTTATGTCAAGAATCTTGATAGGCTCTTCACAGTATGAAAAATCAGGTTACAACTCTATTTCCTCATAGGTGTGTACATACATTGGTTTTGGCATGTACTTAGTTAACAATGACATTTGGAACACATTATGGACTTTGGAGAGACTTAGTGGAATTGCTAAATGGTAAGCTACATCCCCGATCCTTTCAAGAAATTCAAATGGTCTAATGTACCTTGGGATCGTTTCCCTTTTTTATCAAACTATAAGATACCATTCCACAGAGATACATTTATATAGATATGATCTCTTACTTGAAATTAAAAATCCATTCTTTGGTTGTTAGCATAATGCTTTTTCATACTTTGGCATTCGTTAATAGGGGCCCAAATTTTCGTTACCTTTGTAGTAGTCTCTTTGATAATCCATGGGCCTAAAAGTTTACACTTGCCAACTACATCCCAAAAAGTAAGAGTTTGACACCTCCAACCATATAATGCGTCAAATGGCACCATTTGAAATCTTGAATGGAAACAATTATTTTTGGAAAATTCCACCAAAGGTAATTATATATCCCACATACCTTGAAAGTCAAGAGATCATGATCTCAACATGTCTTCTAGTGTTTTAATAGACCTTTCAGACAGTCTGTCATTTTGGGGGTGATTTGTAGTACCGATAGGAATCTCAGCATCCAAAGACATCTATAGAATTTCAATACTTTTTTTGTAAACTTGGGATCTCTATTAGACACAATTTATAGAGGTGCACTGTGAAGTTTTACAACATGAATAATATAATGTCCTTCCTAGATCTCAAGTGTTAAATGCTCTCTTATAGAAAAGAAATGTGCTGATTTTGTGAGACAATAAACAATTACCCGTATTGAATTATTACTTGTAGGATTCAGGATATTCCTATGACAAAATACATATTAATGTCATCCCACTTCCATATATAAATTGGTAAAGGTTGCATCACATCTCTAGGATGTTGTCTCTCTACCTTCACTTGTTGAAAAACAAGACACCTTGACACGTAGTCAGCAATTTATCGGTACATATTATACCACCAAAAATGTTCATTTAGATTTCTATTCATCTTAGTGCAACAAGGGTGTATAAAATAATTTGAGCTATGAGAATCATCTAATAGATCCCTTTTTATATTTTGTATTGATGGAATTCATAACCACATCCCAAATTTCATAACTCCTACCTCATATGCGATGTCTTATAATCTTTCATCCTTAACAACATTAACTTGTGTAAATTATCACAATCAGATTGAGAGTTTTTTATATTCTTTGGTAATGATGGTTTAGAAATAATTTGAAGAGGCAATATTTTTTCCCTTATATAACAATTACCATATCCATATTTAGATTATCCATGAATATAAGATCTCTCTCAATCCTAATTTGGGGCAGACGGCAATGATCATTCCAGCTTAATGCATCTGCCACCTTATTTTCCTTTCCTGGGTGGTAGTGTACTGAACAATGAAAATATATGAGTAACTCAAGCCACATCCATTTCCTCATGTTGAGTTCATTCTGTTTAAAAATTTATTTCAAGCTCTTGTGATCCATATATATCTCACATATTTCACTGTGGATATAATGTCTTTATATTTTCAGATCAATGATTTTTACTGCTAACTCATGATTAGGATTTGGGTAATTTTTCTCATGAGTCTTCAACTGACTTGATGCTTAAGTAATAACTTTATCCTTTTTTATAAGGACGCTACCCAGTCTATTTTTCATGAATCCCTGTATATCACAAATTCATCATTTCTGGATGGAAGGGTCAAAATTAGATCATTGACTAATCTTATTTTCAATTCTTCAATGCATTCTGTACATTATTCTGTCCATATAGACTTAACCCCATTTTGTGAGAGCTTCGTTTTCGGGTTCGCTAGTCTGGAAAAATTCTAAATTAAATGGCCACAGTAACCTACTAATCCAATAAAACTATGTACCTCATTTATGTTTGTTGGTGTGGGACATTTTTAGATTTCCTTTGTTTTCACAAGATCAACTATGATTCTATCCATTGAGAAAATATATCCAAGAAAAGAAACAGATTAAAGCCATAATTCACACTTTCTAAACTAACTATATTATTCATTTCTTCTAATAGTTTTCAGAATATTCCGCAAGTTATTCTCAAGGTCTGTATATATTTAGGAGTATAAAAGGATATCATTTATAAATACAAAAAAATCCATCAATACATTCATTGAAAACACTATTAATTAGATCCATTAAAATAGAGGGTGCATAAATCCGTCCAAAAGGCATCACTGTAAACTCGTAATTCCCATACATAGTTTGAAATGTCTACTTTGGAATATCTTCCATCCTCACATACAACTTAAGATATACAGATCAAATATCAATCTTCCAAAAATATTTTACTCCATGAAGCTGATCAAAAAAATCATCAATTTGACGAAGTGAATACTTATTATTTATTGTAATAGCACTGATTTCCCTATAATTGATGCATAGTCTTATGGATCCATATTTCTTCTTGACAAAATGAATAGGGGATCGCCAAGGAGAAATACTATGTAAAATAAACCCTTTGTTACTCAATTCCTCTAGTTGTTTCTTTAGCTTCACTAATTCCACAATAGACATTAAATAGAGAGTCTTCGATATTGGTATTTCACCAGGAATTAAATCAATAGAGAACTCAGATTCCTTCTCTAGAGGATGTCCATGTAAATACTTTGGAAATATGTCAATGTATTCTTGAACTATATGTACATATTCTATTTGAATATTTCATTCCTCACCTATAGATATTGTGTTCTCTTACTCTCTATTAATTGCATTCAGTAGTGCTACTGGTGGTGGATCTAGATAATAATTTGATGGTGAGGTTTCTACACTAAAGATAATGGATTCTACCCCATTTTTAAAAATTCTAATTTCCGTCTTCTTGGAATAGATCTTCGCATCATATTTATACCACCAATTAATACTGATAATTAAATCAAAGTCAACCATTGGTATGATGATATGTTTAGATACTATAGAATATTTATGTTTCATGAGGGGGACTGATCGACATGCCTTTGTTCCAATGATACATCCCCTAAGATTTTGGACTGACAACTCCCACATTAAAACAAATTGGACATGTCTAATTTTCCATGAAAACTGGGAATATATAAATTAATTTGATGATAAAGAATCAAATAATTCATTGGCTATGTTTGAGGATACAGTTAATGTACCTATCACCATATCATGATGAACTTCAACCTCTGCAGTTGTAATTACAAAAGATTTACCTTTCTCTCATGGCCTTTTCTGAGGAAGGTTTTCTTGGAATTTAGGAAACTCATTCTCATTGTATCCGATCTCTCTATGATTTTAGCTTTGAATATCATTGATTTGTTTCTTCCCCTTGCAGTAATTAGATCTATGGCCCTTTTCTCCACACATATATCACACTCCCATGTCTTTCAATCATTTCATAGGATGATTATTTATACATTTCTCACATAATGTGATTTTCATTGTTCCATAGTTCGTCTTTAGTGATTTTCCTTTTCCATTATTATTAAAGTACATCTTCTTATGTTGGTTTCTATTGAGAAAATTTGATCTAGAAATTTCCTTGACTTTTTTATGGGACTTAATAAAATTTCAACATATGAATAAAATGATAGAGAAGAAATTTCCCTTCAAATAACTGGCTTATGACATTCAAAGAAATGATCAATCTTGTCTTCTGAGTCACTTATGTAATCAATGGAATAACTAGATAGTTTTGTGAAGTTATCATCATACTCTGGAAAACAAGTTTCCTTCCTTTGCTTTAATCTAAAGAATTTCCTCTTCATTTAGGTTCTTTCCTCACAAGGGAGATATTTTTTGTAGAATATTTCATGAAAATTTATCCATTTAATATCTAATATTTATCCTTCCTCCTAGGTATTATGGATCAAGGACCACTATTGATCAATGTCACCATTGAGAAAATACACAAAAAAACACTACGATTTCATTTTGATTGCATCTTAATTCAATTAATAACTTTTCAATGGACATGATCCAATACTCAACTACTACTGGATTAGTAGTTCCACTACAAAATGGGGGATTCTACCATATGAAATGATCCAACATAGTTGTAGCATTGTTATTATTTACAACCTATGTTTGTTGTCCCAATATGGCCATGATTTGATATACAAAACATCAACAATGATGAATATAGTAGTGGGTTAATCCATACATTGTCCATGTGTGTTGATTCCCCATCTTCAATTAGACACCACTTCTAAATAATGGCATACAATTTATTTGGTTATGAATCATAATTTATAATCTCAACAAGAAAAGTATATGACATAAATTTAAATTATATGCATTGCTAATCCCATAAACATGGTTTCTATTAAAGATAGACTATATTGCAATCCTTCATAATGGCTTGTAAAGAAAATATGAATTATCCTAAGCATATAACATGGGATTGTCAAACCAAGTGTGAATTAAGAACTATATTCATGCACCATGATACCCTGGTTCAACCCTAAAAATCATTGTCGGAGCTTTCACTCCTAGGTAAATATGTTCCAGAGCTACCTCTACTTGTTTTTATGCATATAGGGATGTATTTTCTAAAACGATTCACATAATCTATTCCTTACCAAATGACCATTATGCGCTTTTATGTTTATCCATAATGACTATCATGGGGGTTTGTTCCCTAATCTATGTTTTCTAATTCTAGTTTCCAAGTTTGCTACTAAAATTTATCTCATACCAATTGTAACGCCCTATCCCTTGATTCTCTGATATGATGCATTACTAATTACATTGGAATTATTAAATAGTATTAAATCTCGAAAGAAATATCAGTTTATTAGTATTGAAGAAACTAGTTACATACATGTAACCCATATTACATTGGTAATGGAAACATAATACAATATATAACTAAAACTAATAATCGCTGATAACATAATATATGACCCCCTCCTCATAACTTGTTTAAGGTAAAAAAGAAAAAGAGGTGAGCTCAAATCATCTATAAGGGTTAATAATAGGATAATCATGAATCATAAAAAATTGAATCATAAACAATTTGATATAGTCAATATGGCATGATAAATAAATGGAGAACACACACCATTAATAAACTGAGAATGAAACTTCACACATAGATTTTTTTCATAGTGAAATACTCATGGATAGTAATATCTGAAAATGAATAAATATAATGATTATTAATCAGATTTCATGTATATGGAACCTGATACCACTAAACCAACAAAACGGTCTAAATCTATGGGTAGAAACCCGTCTAATTTTTGGAAAAAACTCATAGGGTTTTTCACCAACCAATTTGATCCATGAGACCTGTCGATGCATCAAGGGTATATAGTAGGCTCCACCCATCACTGAAATTCCGAATAATTATTTATACATATTTTTAATACAAGTATAATCTACCTTCTCAATATCTATAGATAGTAGAGGATACAAATTCATCAATATTTCCATAGTTTAAATAACATTCCAAATAAAAACCATACGTATGATGGTATACGGATTAAGAAAATAATCATATCCATGAAACCAAAATATGGATATATAATATATTTACAATTTCAAATGAAATATTATCTCAAATGGGAAGTGGATACACCACATATGAAATATTAGGTACATAATACCACGTAAATGATAATGAAATGGAAGTTGAGACAAAGTCCCTTACCAAGTTATAATCAATTGAGTCATATAACCAAAAATCAATAATTACCAAATTAATAAAAAAATACCTTGAATATAAAGATAATAATGATATTATACATCATATGTAAGTAAGCATATACCACATACAAGAAATAAGATGTGAAAAATAGACATCTCACATAATTGAATGTTCGATGATAAACCCCTTAACTTATGCCCGAATATGTTCTCTATTGATCTTAATAACCAAAATAATAAAATTTAGCTTCAATAATTAATAATTAAATAACCTCATTAACATTTAATTTATTTACTATTATCTTATTAGCTTCATTCATGGCCTTTTTTGTGGGTTTAAAAGGTTAAATTTTATTGTTTTCGAAGCATTTTTATCCTTTGTTTTCATGATCGTTTTACATGTATCAATTAATGGAAGATCATTTTTAATGTGGTTATGCATAAAAAATTATTAATATATATTATTAGGGAAATTATAAATGATCATATAATTAATTTTGGGTCATATACCATGAGGATAACCCATTATTTTAATGATAATGATAAGGGCTTGGATAACATTGCAGTTTCGTGCCTAATGAACTTGTTTTACATTATTATTTTATATTATCGTTTTGGAAGGATTAAAGAACATTAAACACAATTAAATACATATATTATGATCTAATTCAACAATTAAAATTGTTCTATGACTAGAATTGAATATGGTAATAAAAATTCATATCTTTTCATCCTTAAATGTGATAAATTAACAAATCTCAGACGGTGTTTTCTTTTTTAGTATAACAGGAGGGTGAAAGAGAGATGATGATGAAATATTCCATTAGAATAATAAAATTAAAATTAATTTAAGTAAATTAAACTAACAAATAATATCGATTAAGGTTGATGAGGAAAGAAAATAAAAGAATGTAACTCGATATGAAAGATAAATTTAGAAATCCCTCACAAAAAATCAACAGCAAAACAATGTCACATAAAAATTCATTAAATATTTTGATAAGAGAAAGTGGTATCTCATCACTAATAAACAATACGAAAAAAAGGGTAATTTAGAATGATATATCTCAACAAAATCGAATTAAAAATAAAAGAGAAAACATAAAATGAATGATTTAAGAAAAGAGAAGGGTGGTAGATTCCCTTACCTTGTAGAGTAACTCCCAAAATGTGAAGGTTGGGAACATGGGGGGGCTTGATAACACCTTGGGATGAATAATATAGAGATAAAACTACCATATCCTTGATAATTATGGATTTTTACTTAATGAAAAATATGGAATGAGTGGGTATTTATAGTAAAAGTGAGGGAGTTTTTTTACTAATTTAAAGGGACAACTCAATAGTGGTTTTTGAAAAACCATGGGATTGACCATGATATTTTCCAAAGGCATTAGCCACCTGGGTCACCTGATGCCATATTATACTATAAAAAATTTGTACATCCTTTTATATTAATTATTACATCATTATGATGCCATTAAATATACCGAAAACTCACAACTGTATTTTTACTATCCACAAAAATTCAAGTATTTTAAAAAAATCCCAAAAATTCACCCTAAACATTTTTCGACGTGTATAATTCAAAATTGAACTCCATTTTTTGAAAATAATTTTCAAAATATTTCTAATTTATTTTCTAAATAAAATCATATTTTATTGAAAATAAAAATTTAAAATCTACAACTCATTTTTAACACCTTGAAAAATTAATCAACATATCATTACCTTATAACCTTATAAAAATAAAATAATAGTATATTTTCATATTAATTAGGGTCATATTAATATTCATATGACTATTTATAAGGTTATGTTACTATTTATTAAAATGATGTTGATTCTATCAGGCTCCAAATAACTTACTGATCATAAGCGTAGATGCCCGTTTTTGGAAATTCCAAACACAAATGTGGAAAATTTATGTTTAATGGCCAGGTTATGAATTTATCCCATAAATAACCAAGTGATGTTTCTTAGAGAATTATTTCTTATTTAAATATATTCTATCTAATTAATTGAATGTATTTAATAAATACATACCATAAAATGTTTCGGGTGTTATATTGAATAATTTTCAAGGATTGGACAAATTTGTTTAGGGGAGTAGAGTCCTGATTATATGAACTTCTTCCTATTATAGAATCCTCCAACATCATCAGAACCTTTTCTCAAATATCACCAATTGTTTTCATATTTATCCATATTTCATGAATCTCTTGGGAAATTTCACATTCATGAGTCATGGTATAGTCATTGAGACTCACCGTTAACCATTCATGCATTCATAATGCTCCACTTATCTTAGTCATAGAGATTTACTATTTTTCATCATGTAGTAGAGATGCTCCACACCGTCATGAAACATAGCCTTTGTGACACTGAATTCCTTTAAGAAGATCCTTACCTTCATGAAACTACAATATTTCTGAAACTCTTGCCTTTTAAATAGTTTAATATATAATTCATGGAAATATAACTTTCATGATTATTGATCCATCCACTAAATGACGGACCTGAAAAAGAGTGCTAATAGTAAGAAGCAATGCCACATTGTATATGAATTTTTTTGTCCTACTTCCAAAGAATCCATTCTATTTAATTGGGACTTTATCAACATAATTTATCAAAAATCTCCATGATAGTCCACAACTGACCACAGAAACATACTTATTCAACAAAAAAAATCAACCCAAAAATAGTACAATGTTACATTGAGGGATTGTTTTCCCAACAATCCCCCCTTTGGGTTTGTTTAGAACTAATCACATTTTCATATGATGCTAATTCTTATTCAATATTCTACCCACAAAAAACTTGATAAGATTTAGATAGAGATTAGATATTTTAGCCAACACACACTCAAATACCACATGATCCATGATTGGTGTGAGAAACAAGAGTAGTACAGAATGTTCTTAAATGAGTCACTTTATTCGATAACCAATAAACTGGTTTCTTCATGAACCATATCTCTCATTATATATAACCATTAATAGATCATCTTTATCATCATCATACTTAAACCCCCATGTATAACTTCTCCCCATATTAGTTTATCCCAAGTCTTGATTAATAAACTGTATCCTCTTTTATATCTACAATTTCACCTCCTTTGTTAATATACATGAATATGACTTCATTTTGGTCTGCAATATGGTGAAAAATAGAGATCAACCGATTAGGGAAAAACATATCAAACCTCAAGGAGAGGGGGTCTCACATCCATAATTTTTCAAGATTGGATCTTTGAATGGACTCCAAGAGCTATTCAATGATGTTAAAATTCATCTTTGGGTAAGGCCTTTGTCAGATTGTCCACAACTAGTAGTTCTGTTGGAACATACTCTAACTTCACTAGCCCCTTCTCCACAGTCTCCTACATAAAATGATAGTTTATTCAATTTTTTCCCTTGAGTGATGGAATATATATTTCTATGATTTATAGCTCTTGAATTTTTAAAATTGATTTCAATCAGAGACTTCACAACAACCCCCATATCATCAAGCTAATGCTTCATCTATAATAATTGTCTGCATGCTTGAGTAACCCCAGTATCTTCTAATTCTATGATAATAAATGAAACAGAATAGTGTTTCTTACTTTTACAATACATACTCAATAATACAAGATTGAATACACAACATGATGTTGATTTTATATCATATGTTGATCTATCCAAATTAAAATCTATTCAGCCCAATAACTCTTGCTATTATTTTTCATTGTTTAGAATATTTAAAAACACTATGCAATAGATATATTGGTGTATTATATTCAATTCATGTAATTTGGTATCATTGGGATTACTTTGATAAATTGGTGCATGGAATGTTCCTAAAACAATATCAGGTCTTATCACTATGAAGTATGATAGACTGTTGATGATTTTCTTGAATTCCATGACATTAACTAAATTTCTCTCATCTTCCCATGATTGTTTCATCAGGGTAACTACCAGAGAAATCATATCCTAATAATTATCCATTCAAAATATTCTCAAAAAATAATAAGAATATTTTGATTGAGAAATAAATTTGATATTAGTTTCTTTTTTTACCTACAATCATAGAAAAAATGGCAGTTCACTAATAATTGAAATTTTGAATTCACTTTTCCTGAATTCTATAATCTATTTGCATTGTGCTACATCTGATCCAGCAATGATTATGTAATCAATATACAACAACACCATCATCATTTGATTACCATTATTTTTTAACATATATATTGTAATCAGCTTTACAACATATAAAATCATGTTTCCTTATAAACTCATCCAGTCATAAATTTAATACTCTCAACCCTTACTTCAACCCATATAGTTCCTTATTCACCTAAAAGAATCTAATCTCATTTTTGTGAATGAAATGAACATCTAGATGCTAAATACAAAATTATTCTTCTAAAACCCATTTATTAACGATGACTTGACATCTATTTAAAAATATTCAAACATTCGTTGCACTACTATAGACAAGAATAATATGATTTTATCTAAACACAAAATAGGTGAAATTTTTTAATCAATATCAATATCATCTATCTTAGAGTACCATTTTCTCCCTAATCCTAATTATTTTTGAATCGGTGTTCCATATTCAATCATCTTGTTGAGAAAGACTCATTTTGTCCCTATGAGATTCTTATCTTCTGGACACGAAACAATCTCAGATGCCTAATTCTTCTCAATTTGGTCAAGATCACAATTCATAGCCTATAACTAGTTTTCATCTCCATTTTCTTATCTAAAACATTTAGAATCTACCTATAATAAGAATGATTATTATTGTAGATTATTTATCCTCCTTGGATGGATGAGTGTTTTTTAATCAAAAATTATATTATGTCTATAAATTTTTCATCAAATTATCAGACCTTTTACATATAATGTTTTCATTCATCCTTTTACTTAACTGAATCTTCTTATGAATAAACATATAGAACTAGAACCTCCCACAATATACTTCTATCTTCATCAATATCTTCTTAAACCTGATCATGTATTTGTTGAAGATTCTACTCATTCGTTACTGTATTTACATATTTTCTTTCAACTAACTCTACAAACATCTTATTGAAACATTAATATTGTTTTCTATTTCATGAGTATACAAGAAATATCCCTTCACCTACATGGGATTGAAACTGCCTATGTTTCTCCTTAGTGAGAATGAAACACTGAATTAAAATGACTTGAATGTACATAAATATTTTATTATTTCCATATCATAGTTCATATAGAGTCTTATTTTCTTTTGTAAATTATAATGATATATTTGATGTGTAGACTCATTTCATCTATGCTTTTTTCTAAAACATCGCTATAAGGTTTTAAATAATGGGAATTGTTTTGTCCATGTTAGTGATAATCCCATTTCTTCTACGATATGAAGATATTACTTCTAAAACATGTTTCCTTATTCCATGTTTCTACAAATAATCCTCCACTTCGATATTGATGAAATCTGTTCCTTTATCTATTTGGATATTCTATATTTTTTAACCTTAAATATTTTCAGCATCCCATTGATAACATTTTATGAAACTAAAAACATCATACTTGTGGGTGATTACTGAAACCCATATCATTATTTGGAAATAATCAATTTAGATTATAAAATTTTTACTCACATTGATAGAACGTGGTGAAATAGGTTTACACATGTCAAAATTCACTTACTCAATCACTTTTTTTGATCATTTTTTTTCCTTATATAACTTTGAAATTATCTTCCCCTGCTGATAGGAATCACATTTACAATTTTGATAACATTGTAACCTAGGGCTCTATAAAAAATAATCACATTTCTCTTTGTCTTCCAATAACATTGGGCTCTAATTATCCAAGCATTTATACCATCAACCATTTTTTTCTTACTCAAAAAAAGATCACATATCTTCTTCTACACTTACATGGGATAGATTCCCCTTCATACTCTTTCCCTAAAAAACTACAAAAACGTTTTCCTCAACAATACATAATTTCATTGAGATGCTTATGGAATTTCCTATGTCCCACATTTGACTTATAATAAAAAATTTGTGACTGAGACCTTCAATAACCAAGGCATCTTCACATCTCATGTCATCTCCCCGAAACATGGATTCTCCTAATCTAATAATTTTCAAGCCCTTATCATTTAGAAATATTACAATACCTTCCCAATAGTATCTGAATCCTATCACCAATCCCTTATTTCTTATCGTACGTGAGGTGAAAAAACTATCAATGTTCCTTATTCTAGCGTGATCTGATTCCCTAAAAGAAATCTCTACAACCACATATTTTTCATCTCTTTTATTTATGATCCATTTCATTGACTAATATTCTTGATGATGATCAGTTAATAATGAACCACATTAATCATGTAATATTGGAAACTTATTATTTGTTTTCATCTCATTTGTTGATTCATTGATGAGATACTTAAGAAAACATTTAGTCTTCTTAGTAACATTTCACTATATTGTTTTTGAGTAATATTTTTCCATATGTGTGAATCATCTACACCCAAAACATTGACCATCAAATTACATCCTAGAATATTGAGCACTAGATGGTAGCCTCTACTTCTGTTGTTTCTATTGGCAACTCTTACCTATGGAACAAACATTTTGTGAGTGACCCATTATTACTGAATAAAAACATCTAATGTTGGGTGCATTCCTATGTGTCACTAATTCACCAATTGTTTTTCCAGGGATCTCTAGATCCACTGGTTTTGATTCATACCCAAATAAATCTTCAATATTGAAGTGGTTTTTTGTTGTATGACTTCAATGATTATAGATTTCTATCTCTGATCGAACCCCATAAATGACTTATCATTTGAATTTTACTACTGCTTATATTCCAATTGACCTCTATAATAAACATCCATATTTTTTGTTTTCTAAATGATCTTCTTTCCCAATTTTATACTAATAGTTGAAAGATTTTCCTAATCCTATACACTTTGTCAGAGGTCGATGACTTCTTCCTCAAGTTATTGAATGTGTTTGATTTTATCTTTCACCATGGTATTCAAAACATAAGTTATTCAATGTGTTTGATTTTATCTTTCACCATGGTATTCAATGTGTTTGATTTTATCATTTGGGTGCATTCCTATGTGTCACTAATTCACCAATTACCCTTCTCCCTACTACTGCATATAGATTTTGGCATCACAAACAACTTTGTTGGACTTCATCATTTTTCTTATCAAAGAATATATCAACTCAACATTAGATTCTAATTAAATAGGAAGGTTAATGATTTCTTTGAGATATCCTTCATCATTTTCACAATCTTCCCTTGTTTGGTAATTTTTTAAAACTACCACCACACCATTTTCTTCATGAACCTTATAATCCTAAAACTCTTCTACCTCAAATTATTCAAAACTATCATCCACTTTTGAAGGAAGATTCTTATTTTTGAAAATTTGTTTCTTGGTACTTCTCATACATTTCAAATTAGATGAATACATATTCATGATATTTTTTAGTTATACTCATTATTATCTTGAATATTTTGAGGACAATTTTCTGTAAGATTTTCAATCCATCCACATAGAAAGAATACTGGCGGGTGATTTCCTTGGATCTTTCATCTTCCTATTTATCGATCTGAGGGGAGGAATGACATGACCTCACTCATATTGTCTTCTTCCTATATATCATTAATTTTGAGATATTTATACCATTTAATTATATTTTTAAAGACATCCCCTTTCCATAACATCATTATCATCACTTCTCATCTCATATATGAAATGATTTTTGTTCATGATATCCCATATCAGATCATTCAGATATTTTTCTTCTATTATAAAATCTTTTATATTGAAATGATTTGGACAATTTCTCAAGATTCCCTTGACAATATTTATATCTTCAAAATTTTCTCCGAGATCATGCATGTCTTCTACAAGATAATTTACTAAGTCAAAGAATTCATTCACGAACTCATTTGGTATTATTTTAAGGTCATCATACTTGTTCTATAGAACATGAAACTTTTCCAATATGACTTTTTATTCACAGTCATAAATATTTAGAAACTTTTCCCACATTGTATGCAATTACTTACACGACATAACCTTCGTATATATTTCATAGTATAGGGATCCCCCTAATGCATTGATTCCTTCAGTTTCAGCATCCAATTCCCATCAGTTTACTTATGATAAAGCACCACTATCCATAATAGTCTAAATACCCTGAATTTATTATATAAGTCCATCTATTATTAAAGATCAAATGTATTTATGCTTCCAATTATTCCAATATTTTAAATAGATTCCTTCAATGATTGAAATAAATTTGTGATTGAAAACCTCCATTGACATCATTAATAGAGAAACATTTATATTAACCTCTGCCAAATACAAATTGTTAGCCTAACTAGGTTAAATTCCCTATGATGGAGGGTGAATAATAGTTTACAAGATTAAAACAACTACCCATTCAAATAATGATTCATTGTAAAAAAACACCATTATTTCCCTTTTTCATAGAAATTTATGATCAAAAATGAAATCATGAACTTTACATAATGATTTTACATGGTTCACCCTCACCTGGCTACGTCTATGGAGCATAAAAAGACAATGTGATAATGTGTAGTATTTAAAAACACTCACTGCCAGTTCATGATTTGGGATAGTTTATATTTATTCCCAGGATCACTTTGTTTATAATATTTAGGGTTTGATCACTGCTTCACAGGGGTCACTACATCAATCATAATATTTTAGATCTCTATTGGTGGAATGTATAAATTTATTCCTCTTATTTTTCTCACTACTCTAGAAAGGATTCCCACATAGCTTATAGAAACATATGCCCCTTCATTAAAAATGAATAATGTATCCTCAATTATAGGTAGATACACTGTTGATGTTCTAAATTCATATGTTAGTGGAATATCATATTACCATATATTTACTGGTAAATCCATTTTGAATACATTGGTGATGTTCATTTCATTCATGGAGCTCACACAACCTTAATGAAGTTTCTCAATTCATTATAAGCATGTACTGCCTTTGTGAAAGGCCAACCTTTCTGAATCCTACCGCTTTCGTGAAGCATAAATAGAATTCAATAATTAATATCCTTTTATGATACTCAAAAACCATTATGAAGATCATTATTCCTTCACCAATCTCAAAAAATTTAGTAGGATTTTAATACCCTTTGTGAACATCAATACATT
The DNA here is from genome assembly GCA_963277665.1 of Viscum album. Classification (NCBI taxonomy): domain Eukaryota; kingdom Viridiplantae; phylum Streptophyta; class Magnoliopsida; order Santalales; family Viscaceae; genus Viscum; species Viscum album. The sequence continues at coordinate 535,258,878 of OY728146.1, forward strand.
CGTTATGATTATATATTTCGGTTGGATTTCAGAGTCTGCTCAAACATCCGTTCCTTGTGAACATTGTTATGGAGAAAAACCTTCATGAATCACATTAATGAATTTAGATCCTTATAATTTTCATTTTTTCTAGATCTATGTTTTTTAGGGGGTGGGGGTAGAGGCTTATTTATAGTTGTTTTCTCTCAGTCTAGAGGCTTCCATCCTCTTCATCACATTTTTTCTATGATAACAAATTTTTTACATGAAGCACCATATTTCATGAATCTCTAGGGAAATATCCAATTTTGGATGATTCTCATAGTTTTGACGAATAACCATCAACCCATCACACATTTGTGATGCTCCACATCTCATATTCGTGGAGATGTACCATTTTTCATTGTGCATTCAAGATGTTCCAAACCATCATGAAACCCACAATTTATGGCACCAAATGCCTTTACAAACCTCGTTTCCCTAATAAAACTAAAATATTCACGAAATTCATGGATTTTAAATAATTTTATGATGAATTCATGGATATCTAACTTTCAATACAACTGTTTCATCCTCTAAAATTTTTTCCCAAAATTATTGGCAATCACCAGGAAACGACACCACATTCTATATGAAATATTTTTACCACATTCAGGGAATCCATTACTTTTCTATTACCTTTATCAACATAAATTTTCAACATTTTCACTAGAAATCCACAACTAAATATAAAAATGTACTTTTTAAACAAATAAAATCAAAACAAAAACACTAAAATGTTACCTTGAGGGATCTTTTCCCATAATTTATAGTTTACTATTTCATACCCATAGTCTTGATCTAATCAATGTTGGTCATAAACAATCATGAAAAGGAACTTTGAGGTTGGCCCTAATTGACATCTATATGATGGTTTATCGCTATAAATGAAAGTTAGAGTCCAAATTTTAAAAAAATGATATTTGAATTGTAATTTGACTACCATTTAAATAATACAAATACCTTCCCATGTATTAATCTCTAAAAAAAATTCCCATCATCACCACTATCAACATATTCACCTCGTTTCTCCAGAGATTCTATTGATATAGATTTTTCTTGTCTTGTTTTTGAACCATCTGGGTGATTAGATATTTTATAGAGGCTTAAAATGGGGGTGACTTCTTTAATCACCTATACCTACCTCCTTTTATATTTCTTATCAATTATTTAAATAATACATAGAATCAATACTTTTAAAATCCTAGTAAGGAAATACTTTTAGGTGTTGGTGGGATTGTATCACCCAATAGGGAAATAATAATAGGTCTGGTGAGTTACTGAAGACCCAAAAGAGGTAATGGTTGTAAGAATGATTATTATTTTTCAATAAATAAATAATATCGAATAATAATAACATTTATTAGAAATTTTTTTACTAGGGATACAATAATTATCTATTGAAAATAAACTTATGGAACTCTTAATTCTTTTATCAAAAATATAGATTTCATCAAGATTCATTGGATTTAACATGCTCTAATTTATTACATACATGTAAAGTATATTTTTCCTATTAGACTACTAATTTAAAAGATATTTTTGATAATAAAATTTATTATAATTCATGGGGAATCAAAATATATTATCTATAGGAGATGAATCACTATGGGTGAGTGACGCATTCCTGTCGTAGGGCGTGGCAAAAGAAATTTAATTTTTCATAGTGCAACATAGAAGCTGACCAGGGTCGTCTCACTTGAGGAGCTTTCTCAATCGTTTACGTAATCAATCTAATTTAACTATACTACTTATTTTTGTTTTTTTATATTATATTTTAATAGAATAAAATTAAATTATAATAAAAGATAAAACTAACATGCAATGACAAAATGCAATTAATGAACAAAGAACATGGCCTTTATGGGTTGGTATGTGGGTTCTATCATTCCCCTTATTGGTATTTAAATTAAGTTTGATAATTAAATTATGAGATATCATTCATGAATTACTATTATTTTATTTATTGGTGTGAAATGTTGAATGCATTTAGCAATATTAACATCACCTCCTCCTATAATCAAGGTTGATGGCACACCTCGACCGAGAGTGTGACATCTTCCAAGACCTTGCTCCATTGTGTACCATTTCAACCACTGAATGGATCAACTCCATTGTATTAAGAGATTGTATCTAGTATAAGTGAGGGAAAAAATATTTAATAAAATAATAGAAATTAGTTTGAGATCAGTGTCGTAGTGGACGATCGTCACACCTGTGAACATCACTCTAGCTCATCACAAACTTAATAAAACATCAGAATTTAAGCACAGAATAAATGAAATTTCCACATACCTCCCCCAGGAAAAGACTCGGGTTAACCCCTCATATTTTAGGGTAAGAGGTCACGGTGGATAATATTAAGAAGAATATGAGAAGAAAAATAGAAAAGATAAAGAAGAAAACAAGGTGGATGAGTGAACACAAAAATAAAAACAATGCATGAATTTTATTAGAAATATAAATTACAAATGAAAACTAAAACAAAAATAAAGAAAAAAACTAAAATAAAAAAAATTAAATGTGTAAGATTTGTGGTCGGGCTCCCTCAGTGTAGATCTCATCCTTGGTGCCTTGAAGGAATGGATGGAGAATGAGATGCTTTGGGAAGGGGGTGAGGGCCTCCTTTTATAGGTAGAATTCGACACCCGAATGTTGGTGTGTTGTAGACCCCATAAGTGACCTCTTCATGTGTTCCACCATTCATGAATGTTGTGAATAAATCTCTTGTCCGTTTTCCCACAAAATTGAAGCAAAATTGTAAACCGGATGGAGGCGTTATGAATTTTTTCATTCTCAGTTTCTGTTTCAAGATGAAGCTTCCAGGAAGGTTCCTCCAAAGTATTTCATTCAATGGCCTCCTTAATGACCTCAAAATCCCCAAAATTAATTTTATATCCGGCCATATATTTCATAGTGGTATCCCAGGTGGAAACACATCATTTAGATATGTTTAGGCCGAGTTGAAATTCTGTTATAGTGGGTGGGTCCACGCTCTCTGCCCAGAAAAATGTCCAACTTCAATGAATTTTTAGACCCATTAGATGGCCGAATCAGCTCGTGGTCCAGAAGACAAAAATGAATGAAATAAAATAAGGATTATAAAAAAAATTAATTAGAAAATTTAAAATTTTATTTTTCCGGAAATGACCAAAATACCCCTGATGTAAAAATCAGTCAAAACTCTAGAATTAGTCGTTTTTCACAATTTGGCTCAAAATAACACTAAAACCAAAAAACATGATAATTACCCATCCAATAACACATTTTTGGGATTATAAACAATGATTTATAGTATAAAATATATGAAAATGTGAGCTTCATCACTCCCAAAACATAAACATTGCACTCCTGGGCAATCATCTTACATCCAAATCAAAATCCACACAACAATCAAAAATGAAAAAAATATCAATGATTTTATCCAAAATAAAATTCCATCATGTATCATATATGAATAAAAAGCCTGTATAATTTTCATTTCAATTATTAAAATTTGTTCAACCTCATAAATCAATCCATGGCCCAATCACAACCTACCTCACATTGAATTTTATGTCACTCTTCAATCAAGAGAAATTGAATCTAGAGTTATACTCATACTTGAAAATCGCTTGTATCACCATAGGTTTTTGAAAATTATTATTCTTCCACAGCGTGAAACATGAAAATGAATTTAATCATGAGGGATTTAATTAATGGTTCAAATGATTCTGTGGCTTAGGGTTGGTGGGAAAATTATTGAAAAAGTTTCAGGCTAGAAAGAGGAAACTGGATTTTTAAGTACAGTGCATGATTAAATCAAGTGAAAACACATGAAATCCCTCACTCAATCCCACTTTAAAATGTGAAACACAACACCACCCCCTTTTAATGATATGGGACATGAGACAAGAAGTTATTATAATGAATGATATCATCTAAGTTCCCCTTTTTTTCAAAGCTCCAGAAAGGCACATATTTATTTTATTTTTCTTTTTTCATGGAGGATGAGATGAAAATTAAATAGAATGAATGAATGAAAATTCATTCCCTTGATTTGTGGGAGGTACATGAGTCATAAAAGAATGTACAATGAGTAATTCAAACTCATCTCTATTTTTTTTTTTTTTTGAAGGAGAAATGGATGAAACAAATAAAGCACTATGAAATGACGAAACATGCCCAATTCTCTTATTGTCCACTGCCCAAAGTATTGAAACACACCTTGCATCACCAATAAACGATACACATCATAATAAATGAACACAAAAGGCCCTTCCCCAACACTCAAACCTGAAATATCAATGCAAAAATACAAAAAATGCAGGTAGGTAAGGAAAAATTGGCTTGTAATGTGGCTTAAACATATAAGGAAATTCATGGAATCTGTGGGCTTATGAAGGATAAATGTAAAGGTGGGTCTCAAGATAAAATTTTGCTATCCAAAGAGATGACTCAATCATTTCAAATATATTCCATGAAATCCAAAGCTTTGAAAGAGAATTATTCACAAATTCTGGTTCTCAGACAAAATACAAGTTTCCCTTAAGAAAATGTGGGTATTAGGAAGAATATGTAAAAGTGGTTTAGAATACCTCACAGGATTGGAAAATTATTTTGAGTCAGTGTTTCATGTTCATGGATTTCAAAAATCAGTCAAACTCATTAAAATGCTTGAAAATCCTTTTCAAGGGAAAATAATTCATATCAACAATCATTTAAAATCTATTATTTTAAAAATCATTTCAACTTTTTAAAAGTCAATTGATGTGTGAAAAGTGATAAGAATAATCATTAAAGCTCAAAATATGTTTTGGAACAAAAAATGAAAGGAGTTTAAATGAAAATCGTAAAAATTTAACTCCCTTTTGAATTATTGATTCTATCCTCTTCCTCTAATTCTTGAGGCTTCCTTCTGCATTCATGATCCTACAAAAGAAAAATTACACAATTAATCACAAGGATCATTTCTTTTAAGCTCAAAATGAACAGAGGCAGGGGGACACATGATAGACTATTTCCTAATAATGAATTTGAAATTTAAATTACTAGAAAGCATATAAAGATAAATCTTGGTATGATCCCCCAAGTGGGCCCTGGAATCTTTTACTACCACCAGAGGGCAGCACCATGTTTTATCCATAATCTTTCGGTGGATGAAGATTCTTTGATTTAAACCACCACATGTGGCTCTTCCCAGCTTGAAGTTCTTTGTTCATGTTGAGGAGGACTCCGTAGACATAGTATACAAGATCCCCACCCCTTCACAATTTGATACTGCTTGCATGGAGGGGGTAGAATAAAGTAGGGAGCCTCCTCCTCATTTGTTGCTACTTGTACAACCATCTTGTCTTCGAGTGCTGGCTTCATGGGGTCTTCATCCTCCTATATATTTTCCTAAGGCTTAGAAACTCAAATAAATTCATGATGGGGCTCCTCCATTAGATATTTAATGTATTTAAGGATCTCTAAGAGTTCCTCAATTGGTGCATCATTTTCCACATCATCCTCCAAGTCGTAATATGAGATAGATGAATCTGACAATTCAAAACTCTTAGGGGTGATACTCAAATTAGTTTCAATAAAATTAAAAGATCTTGAGTTTAAGATTGTATCATCTCCCTGAGTTGATTCAACATTAATCTCCTATTCAATTTAAAGTTCCTCTTGGAGTTGATTATCACTGGATGGAGGTAGGTAGTCATGCTCCTCCACCTCGAGTTTGGATTCAACTTCATGTATTTATTTACTGAAATTAGGGAAGACCTGTGTCAATTTCATCTTAGCATTGAATTATTCAATGTCAGTTTTGAGTTCATCAGCCATGGATATCAAATATTCAAGTGATATCCATGTTGAAAGTCCTATTTTCTTCTGTTTGAACCGTATCATTAGAGCATCAGCCCTTCGTTGGAGGGCCTCCTCAGTGTAGTCAGTTTCTTCTTCCTGCACATGTGAATAATTATTCCATGCATAATAATTTGAATTTGAATCCATCCTGGAAAAATGTTTTTTTGATGTTTTTAAAAAAAATTGGAAACTATCTTAAATTTTAAAAAAAAGTAATGTAAACAACCAATTAGCTCCCCGACAACGATGCCAGTTTTGACGCACGCCTTTCGTAGGGCATGGAAAAAGAAATTTAATTTTTCCTAGTACACCATAGAAGCTGACCAGGGTCGTCTCACTTGGAGAGATTTCTCGATCATTTACATACATAATCTAATTAAACTATAGTACTTATTTTTTTTTGTTTTTATATTATGTTGTAAAATAATACAATTAAATTAAAATAAAAGATAAAACTAACATGAAATGAAAAAATGCAATTAATAAAGAAAGAACTTGGCCTTTATGGGTTGGTATGTGGGTTCCATCATTCTCCTTGTTGGTATTTAAATTAAGTTTGATAATTCAATTATGATATCTCATTCATGAATTACTATTATTTTATTTATTGGTGTGAAATCTTGAATGCATTTAGAAATCTTAACTTCACCTCCTCCTATAATCACGGTAGATGGCACACCTCGATCGAGAGTGTGACATCTTCCAAGACCTGGCTCTATCATGTGCCATTTCAACCACTGAATGGATCAACTCCATTGTATGAAGAGATTGTATCTAGTAGAAGTTATGGAAAATATTTAATAAAAAAATATAAATGAGTTTGAGATCAGTGTAGTGGTGGATGATCGTCACACCCATGCACACCACTCTTGCTCATCACAAACTCAATAACACATCGGAATTTAAGAACATAATAAATGAAATTTCCACATACCTCCCCTGGGCCAAGTCTCGGGTTGACCTCTCATATTTGTGGGTAAGAGGTCATAGTTGAGAATATTAGAATAATAAAAGATGAAAAATAGAAAAGATAAAGAAGAAAACAGGGTGGATGGGTGGACACAGAAATAAAAACAATGCATGAATTTTATTAGAAATCTAAATTAAAAATGAAAACTAAAACAAAAATAAAGAAAAGAAATAAAATAAAATTAATTAAATGGGTAATATTTGTGGTCGACCTCCCTCGGTGGAGATCTCCTCCTTAGTGCCCTGAAGGAATGGATGGAGGATGGAATGCTTTGGGAAGGAGGTGGGGGCCTCCTTTTATAGGTAGAATTTGACGCCCTAACGTTTGTGAGTTGTAGACCCCATTAATGACCTCTTCACGCATTCCACCCTTCATGTATTTTGTGCATAAATCTCTTGTCCGTTTCTCCTCAAAATTGTAGCTAAATTGGAAACCGGATGGAGGTGTTATGAATTTCTTCATTCTCGGTTTCTGTTTCTGGATGAAGCTTCCAGGAAGGTTCCTCCAAAATTATTTCGTTCAATGGCCTCCTTAATGACCTCCAACATCACCCAAATTTATTTTAGAGAAGTCCATATATGTCATAGTGGTATCCCAGGTGGAAAAACATCATTTAGATATGTTTAGGCCGAGTTGAAGTTCTGTTATGGTGGGTGGGTCCACGTTGTCCACCTGAAAAAATGTCCAAAATCAATGAATTTGTAGACCCTTTAGATGGCCGAATCAGCTCCTAGTCCAGTAGACAAAATTGAAGGAAATAAAACTATGATTATAAAAAAAATTTGAATTAGAAAATTTGGAATTTTATTTTTCAGGAAATGACCAAAATACCCCTGATGTAAAAATCTATCAAAAATCCAGAATAAGTAGTTTTTCATATTTGGGCTCAATATAACACTAAAACCTAAAAACATTATAATTAACCATCCAATACCACTTTTTTTGTGATTATAAACAATGATTTATAGTATAAAATATATGAAAATGTGAGCTTCATCAGTGAGCCTAACAATGACTGTTCATTGACTTGGTGAACCCAAAGAGTTGAAGACTTCCTATAGTAAATATATACCATTGTGAAATCTAATATATGAGTCTATGAAAACATTATAAGGAATTTATCCAGGGGAGTAATTTTTTTACATTTTTAATAGAGGTAAAATCATTATGATTAAGACCTTTTTCAATTATTATAGATCTTACTAATGGAATATCAAGATTGATAGTCTGAAACACATCAAAATATAGAAAAATAAAAATAAAATTTCTTTTTTAGGATCAAATTTAGTAAAAAATTCCTTCTCCTCCCAAATAAGAGAATTTATTATAGTAATTTTTCATTCCCAGACTATCTGATGAATATCTATGTTAATTATTAAATCTAGCTCATCCTTTTCAATCATATTTAATTTGAATCAAATAACATATTCTCTTTATTATTATTAAAAATCGATTTATTATTCCTCATAGAAAAATAGATTATTTAATATTATACTTTTTCTGTTAGGGGATACATAATATATTAACTCACTATATGAATAAGATGAGAATATTGGATATTTATTTTCTATTAATATTTTATCTTATTTTCTATTATATAATAATAATTTTTTTCTACAAGACCAATTTTTTTTGAATGACAGATAAAGATAGATTACAGTGGATGTGGGGCAGGTTTCAGAGTTTTTGTAGTGGATCCCTAACTAGTGGGACTATCTAAAGAGAAGAGCCTAGATCCATTTTGATAGGTTACACTAACACACACACACACTATCATCATCCATAAGACCATTTTAATTGAAAGAAAACAAAGAGACTTTGAAAAAAGAGACAAGGAAGAAGGAATATATGGACTAAGGAGGCCTAAAATAATTCATTCCATGGGAATCCACTCATATAAAAGACAAGCCCTTGGGTTTTGTAGAATTAAATGTTGTGCGAGCTGGTGACTTCAAGGATTTAGTCATCATGAGAGGCTAAATGATATGCTATTTTATTCCCTTTATGCCAGGTAATAGAAACCTTAATATTTGTGAGGAGGAGATCTCTTCATTTTCTTATAATATAAGATATTGAAAAAAAGGTTTGATCTTTTCCTTGAAGGGAGTTGATAATGATCATGTAATCAATTTCCACATGAGATAACCTGATAGTGTTCTGGATGCTCAGTATAATTCCAGACAACAGTGCATTGGCCTCGGCCTAAATGCTAGTACCATTCCCGTAGAGGGCATTAAAGGCTAGAACCACACTCCTCCTCTGGTCCCGCACAACCCCTCCACCACAACCAATGCCCTATTTGCACGAACTATATGTATTTAGCTTGAAGTCAACCTCCAGGTGATACCATCGCACCCACTGGCCTTAGAAGCAGGGGGGATGACCCACTGTATTAAAAACATGAAGTGAACTTAAGAAAGGTGCATCATCCGAGTTTTAGAAAAAAGGCCCCAGGACCACCAATAAGCTCTTGATTCTTGCGATGATAGTTCTCCCTAAAAAAGGGAGCCCCTCATACCTCACTCAGTTCCTTTCCTGCAAGAGACACCAACATCTATCATTGAGAAGAAATGTGCATGCCCTCATTTCCATGCCCCTTTTATCCATCCCTTGAATCCATATCTCAAAGAAGGGTTCATCACCGTGAGATGGGGGAGAGTATGCTGTGAAATCCCCAAAAAAACTCCACAAAACTTGTGCCTAGTCTCCCTCAAATAAAATGTGATTGGCTTCCTCCTTGAGCTTAATATTGTAATATTAACAGCAGGACGTGATACTTATCCCTAGTTTTTTATACTATCACCTAAAGGAATGGAATGATTTCTAATCCTTCATATGAGAATCAGTCTTTAAAAGGAATATTATCGAACCACACCACTTAAATCCATAAATATCTTTAAGATTGGTTGGAAGAAATCATGCGATAATCTTTTGTTTTGAAGTAACCCATTGCCGATGGAGTAAAGACGCATTTAACTGGTTCTGAATTGTTGATTATATTTTTGTACACATCTGTTTTCTTGATGTACATGACCATCAATATAATGTTGGGATATTTACTCAATTCCCTAAAGAAACGTGGGAAAAAATGGCAACCCAGTTACCATATTGTTTCTCCAGCCCATTAATTGAACCAGAAGTTAATGTTCCACTGACATACGATCCGTTGTGAGTGATAGAGAAGAGTCAGTATAATAGAGCAGATCAAAGACCACAGAGTAGAACCAATCATGTACTAAATCCTTATATTCCCACCCCTATTACAGTTCATGGTTTTCCACATAAGGAGTACCCCTCTATTGTTTTCCAAGACATTTTGGAGTGCATTCATTGTATGGTGTACATGAGACTCCTCACGTTTATACCCCCCTCATTGATTGGCCTAGCCATTCTCCCCCATGAGACCCATTGTCTTTTTCCCTATAAAGCGGCATCCCAAATAAAACCAGACATGATTTTATCAATAGTTCTAATAACCCCTTTAAGAACATTGCTAGACGCCATTGCATGCACTGGGATTACAGTTAAAACACCGTTGACTAATGAAATATGGCCCCCAATGGATAGAAAATAATTCTTATAGTTGAGAACTCAGCTTTATATCCTTATTAACATGTGAAAAACGTACTTAATCCGCATTATTTTTGGAGATATAGGAGTTTCGAGATATTCCATAGGGGCCTAGCCTCTCTGCATGCCCAACCTATTAGTCAAATGTGCCACTCTCCTGGCCGTACACTTATAAGAGATATAGAACATGATTTTTTATTTGATAACTGCTTGAACACTCCAGTAGCAGTATGCCTTGATGATTCTATTAATCCCCCGAATGGATCTCCTTCCAGCATTAAATATGTTAATGGAATCGTCAGCAAACATGAGATCTGAAACCAACATCAGGATTTGTTTTCTTCAATAGGGGAGGATGTATCCATTCTGAATACCTTTATTTATCATTCAACTATTGTATCTTGTACTAGGATTATGATACATGGAGATAAAGGGTCTCCTTGGAAATGACCTATCATTTCCTTAAAAGACCCATATGATCTTCCCATAAAATAAACAATGATCCAGGCAGTGCTGAAGCATCTGAGGAAGATATCGCTTGCCCAAGCAGAGAAGACATTATGTGCCATCACCTTGTTAATAAAACCCCATTTGATCTTGTCATATTCCTTGCTCATATCAAGATTAATGATGATATTAGACACGTGAATTTTGGTGTTGATATCCCTGGTCATCTCCTGCAATAATACCATTGCGCCATGGATCAATCGGCCTTTCCCAAACCTGTGCTGTTCTAGGTAGATGAACTGGGGAATAAAGTCAAACAACCTTGTGTTGATAATACTTGAAAAAATATTATATTGGAAGTTTCACAGGATAATAGGCCGATAATGAGGTAGGGAAGAGGGGTCTTTTTTCTTCGAAAGCAGAACTGTGGAAGTTGCACAAGCCACCCGAGGAAGGCCTCCTCCCCTGAAGAAGTCATGAATCGACACTATGATGTCCCCTTTAAAGGTATCCCGTGATCTCCTATAGAATGATCCTAGGAACTTGTCTAGACCTGGAGAACTATTTGGGTTATGATTCATCATGGAACCACAAATTTTCTCCTCCTATGGCTGGCGTACCAGGTGTTCATTTATCTGATCAGTCACAACATTCAATGGTTCTCCCAAAAAAACCATACTTTCTGTCGGAAATCCGTCAGGAATTTTTTATTTAGGAACCGTCAACAGTTATTTGAAAAAATTGTACACCATCCCTCCCACCACATATTTTTCATTAGTGAAGGACCTATCTTCCATTTTTATATGAGACATTTTTTTCCTCCTATTCTCCTTAATAAAAGCATGAACGAATGAAGTGTTTTTGTCACCCTCTCTAATCCACTTGATAATAGAAGCCTCCAATGACATTCTCTCCTAGGACAGGAGTAGAATAGAAAATTAATTTTTCTTTAATAGGAGCTCAGTGAAAATTGACTCTTCCCACTTCACCTCCAAGTAGATGTCCAGCCGCTCCACTGCCTACTTCAAGTTCTCAATAAACTCTTCTACTGGAGTCAGATTCCTCACCCACTGGTAGAGTCTCTATTTCCGCCTTCTTAAATTATTATGTAGGGCCACCCAATAATGACCACAAACCGGTTGTTCCCACAACTATTTAACCATCTCCTTAAACCCTTGTTCCTCTCACCACTGATTGCATAATATGAAGCTATCATAGTTGGTTTGCACTGGAGACAGAGAGAGTAGAATTAGATAGTGGTCTGATACCCCTCACACCAGATTCCCCACCTGTGCACTGGGAAACATGGGGAGAGTGTGAGATTTTGAGAAACAACGATCCAAACGACTCCCCCATAGACTGATCCACCATTTATTGTTTCACCAAGTGAACTTATCACTTGAGTAACCCATATACATTAATCCATCTCCTTCTATAAATTGAACAAAGTCCAGAAAAGCCATATAATGGATGGTTCCATGCCATTTCTTCTCCTCTATATCTGAAATGAAATTAAGGTCTTTCCCTATAATCCAAGGTAAATCCCCCAGGTCAAAGCCCGATAGCTCTTGCCAAAGATCTCACTCCTTTGGGCATCACAACTTCCATCAATGAAATACATTACAAGAATTATCACATCACATGTGATTTTCATGGTGATGAATTTCTCCCCCACCTAAACCATGTTCACTGAAACACCCTTTCTCCAGAATAACCAGATATGAGAGCTGACTAGATAAACATTCATGAAATTCTTCATTTTCATCATACGATTGAATTCCTTGATTTTGGCTGGTTTTTGTTTGTGTTTGATGATGGATACCAACTGAAACTTGTTCTTTTTTGCTTCTGAAGAAATATAGTCTATTTTAACCCGCAGTTCTTTGCCATGGGAATTCCATATTAGAATTGGTATCATTGGAAAGATAATGGTCTGGCTTTATCCCCATGCAAGAAGGTATCTGTCATAAGGGAAGGAGAATAGTCCCGAGTCTGTTGAAGCTTTGAATGTGATCTAGTTCGAGTCCCCAAACATGATCCTGAAGGCCCTTGGACTGGTTAAAGGGAATGTCTCAAGAGCTAAGCAGAACTCCCCCTACCATCTCTTAGTGGTGTCTTAAACGAACACCCTTCTCATCAACTAGGCCATCCTCATTTAAAATCAATGAAATGGACTGCGGGTTAATGAGCTCAACTATAAACTGAGTGTCCACCTTCTCTAAAAGAGAAAAAGTACTCTTGATACTACACTCCTGAAAAAAATTCCCCTTCGATAGCACCCGGATACATCCTTGAGGATTTGATGAATGGAAGAGGAAGGCCCAATAGGGACGAAGAAGACCTGAGGATCCACTCCAAAATGGCCTCATCTGATAGCCCCTAGGAGGGCTCATAAAATCTCCCCAATCCAGAAAGGACCACTGAATTGAAGACTTGCTTACTAGAAGTCATTATTGCCTTGCATGAAGGAACCTCCCTCGACATGGGGGGGGGGGCTCTTGGATTTTTGAATCCAGCACAAAACCACCTTTTACACTAAAAAAGTAGAAATTCCCAAGTGATACCTCTATTGAAGGAGAAGGAGGGACATGTGATGGCGCTACTCGATCTTCTTGTATCCTTGATTCGTTGTAACTTTTCCTATAGTTGTTTAAAGTGGGACCATGGAGTAGGTAGGAAGAGAAATACCCATAAAAACAGGGAATACAATATCTTGAATCCACTCGAACGAATCCAGATCATTTAGAGAAATATTTTCTGGGATGGGTAGAGAATGATCTAGATCAGCACAAATACAAGCCCCCAAAGTCTCATCTCCCCCTAGGGTCTGGTAATCCGCGCAATGGAAGCCCCCCAATGAATCTCTGATTTTCTGAAGAAGAGAAATGTTTTGGAAAGGTACCGGAAGGTCAGGCAAGCAGATCCAGATGGTCATATGAGGGCTCTCCTTCCATTTTTCAAACTCCATATACCATTGAGCCAGGTTGAAATTCCACCACATCAATGAATGATGCACTTTTTGCCATGCTTTCATAAATTCTTCCTTTGACGCCAAAAATACTCAAAAAGAATGGAAACAGATAAAAAATATGCGAGCCAGAGCATACAAACCACATGAGGCCTCGAAGCACCTGAAGGACATAAGAGACAAATGTGTAGATCTAAACCTAGCCACTTGTGTCCATTTCATGTGGGAAATAGCGTCATCAAGCGCCAAGGATGGGAAAACCATCAAAACCTTAGAGTCATTCTAAGATACCATAGGGGAGACTAGATGAGTTGTTGGGAAGCAAGGCATCTGAGAAAATTCTGATGAGCCGCACAGGGCATCCTTAATGGACCGAGCCTAACCACTATCCTTTGAGAGAAGACCATATGACCCCCCTATAGATAACCTTTGGCCGGTAGAATAGAGCCTGGATCGAGACGGATGAGAGCCAGGATCACATCCATTGACCGGGCCAATAAAGGCCTAACAGTCGATTTTTTGGAAAAAACACTGGCGCATGAGGCGCATTCTCTGGAACAATAGGTGTATCCGTTCATGATCACACAAACTCTCTCTATCTGATCCAACGTCAGATTCAACTATTAGAAAGGAAGATAATGCATCAGAATCAAAAATCACATTCTTATCATGTCATTTTGCATCATTTTCCTCTTATTTATAAGATTCAATGATCATTTGGTAGTATTCTCACTTGTCGAGATCATAAAAAATATCCTCAATGTGGGATTCAATCTTTGTGTCCCATTACCATTCCTCCAAGAAAAATTATGTGATAGAGATTTCAAATATTCAATCTTACAACCCCCATGTGTTATTGATTACTCACTTTTCTAAGGAAGTATCCATTAAATTAACGACTATAGAGCAGCATAACCATAATCCACTACTACTATCCAACTAATGACGAAGGATTTCCATCTAAAAAAATACATAATATTTTTCATATGAGATTAAAATATTTGCATGGAGAGGAAACGAGGTTTCAATCACAATAATATAGATATTTGAATCCAATTTTGGGTTAACATATTCACTTGAATACCCTGAATTAAATATATTATACATATTAATACTATAAAAAATAGAGACCACATAACATTCTTGAATGTAAATAATTCCACCATTATTTTTGTTTTATGGATTGAACACATTTATTGTAGAAGTATTTACAAATTATGATACTATTATAGAAAAATATTATAAGTCATTATAAAATTATTTGTGACATGGAGCACTGATTCCCTAAGTGTAACACAAACCTTGGTCTAAGAACTATTCTATAAAAGTTATTTTAATATAATAATTACAATTTGAAATAAAAAATACATAAATATAATTACTCATTCAAGAAAAATACTACAATATGAATATGAGATATTCATAAGAGAACCCAATACATGAGACCCAAGGGAATCTATGATCTGGAATGGGGACACAACAATTCTAGTGGAAGAATTAATATAGATTATACAAGTAGTTATAACATGTGAATATTATATCATCATAAAGAATAACCAATTAAATAAGACTATGAATCATATTTCGTGTTGAGAAATAAAAAATTTCATTCTTATTTTCAAATATCTGATGGTGCACCTATAATAGCACAACCATTTATAACCGGATTTCCCTGTTTAAATTAGTAAATGACATATTAAGTAATGAAGTTATAGAAATCCCATGAAATAATTTAGTTATATTATAAAACATAAATTTATATCCCACTAGATCTAAAATAACATTATGTATCATTACCTTTGATAATATATAAATTGTACAATTTACCATTATGAATAATTATACAAGGTCTTTGATAAATACAATTAATATAGATGCAGGTAGTAATGTCCTAGACCTGAAGGACCATACTCTATAAATCCCATTTATCAGAGCTTCTATGGGATATGGAATCCTTGGGATTTTCCCTTGACTGATACGAGGATGATATTCAATAACAAAATCCTGTGTGAACTTTTTTATGGGAGAAGTTCAGTACAATCAAGATCACACCCAAACAATGTTTTCTGAACCACCCTAATAAATTTTCACTATCTCACACCCTACCCTTATGGAATACACTGGCGTAACAAGGGCTTATGTATCTAGACCCTAACCATATGCCTGTTTATATTCTATTTTTATTATTATAATTTTTATATTAAACCCATTTTTTATTATATAATAAATTATTAATGGTATTTCTAAAAAAATATTTTGATACAAAGAAACCTATATTGTATTTTTTTGATATATATATATAGTTTATCATAAGGCTGACTTTTTGGGTATATTTAATAATTTTTTGAAAAAATATTATTTTAATAATATACTATTATTAAATAATATATATTTGAATATAAATGGTAAAATAATTTATTTAAATCCAAAATAATCCTTATAAGGGTTAGAAAAATGTTATGGTCATAAAAGATATAGTTTTCAATAAATGCAGATTTTGATTTAAAAGTGTAAATACTTATATTTAGAGAATTATTTTTATAAAATAAATTTTTTTTTATAAATCATCACAATATAATTATCCAATGGAGAATTTTTCATAACAATTACAAGATTTTGTTTTTTGGGTAAAAATCTAATATGGTATAAATAAACAATATATATTATGATGTAATAAATGTTCAAAATGTATGTAATAAATATAATAAAGAATAACGATGAAACAATTTTTTTTTATACAATAATTTTTTTAATTTCATTTTGCTAATTTTATAAACCCTTAATGAATCCCCTGAAAACAAAATTTTATTTTGAGCTATTAATATTCATTATTTACAAACATCTTCCACTTTCCCACCACCAAGGTTAGTATTTTATTGATTTCATCTCATTGACTTATAAAAAATTTAAAACCTATAATATTTTCTAGATATCGTTGGAAATTGTTTTACAAGTGTAGTGGTTTTTATTTTTTTATCATATAGACTTAAAAACCAATGTTTATAAATTAATAAAGAATTCTCATATCTTGTGATCTTAATTCCAACACAACCTTTAATTAATCTTAACTGAAAACCCATTTAATCAATAACACCCTCTCTTCATCCCTTTATAAAACCATCCCAATATGTTCCCAAGATATAATGAATCTCCTGCTATGCTTTTAGAAGCACCCCCTCAAGGTAAGGGACTCTACTCACTTATTTTTATTTAATATAATTTTTCTGTAATAATCCCTTCTAATTTCTAGTGGAACATGTTGTAATGTGTTTTTAACATTTATTTTCCACCCTTATGATTCTCATATAATGACATACCACTTTTCACTTAGATGCACCCCTTCCATAAACATTTTTTTAACTCAAAACGTTTCTGAAATTATCCTCCAATTTCTCATTCCAAACATTTGGGTTGTGAATACCCATCCCAGTTTCTAGTAAAGGGAATTATCATACTTCAACCTATCTATCGTTGATTTTGTAACTAAATATATGTGACAAAAATACTCAATAATGGTTTGAAAATGATGAAATTTTCTCTTATGTATTATCATCTATGTGGCATAGAAATTCATAAACATGATACGAATGTGATGGGTGGTCCTAGAATAATGTATCACTATAATGCATTACATAATGTTTTTATCTCATGATATTCAATGTACAATGAAAAAAGTGTTATCCTAAGAAGACTATGATTTTATGTCTTGGTGGTTAGCTGTGACTTAAGATTTTCATGTCATGTTTTATGTTGTTTACACATTCTCATGTTGCTTTGATGTTATAATATTATATCATTACTTGATGTTCATGTTAATGATATTGAATACTTTTATGACACCCTTATATTACTATTTAATAACACATATTACATTCATCGTGTTATTGTTTTATTATTCCATTATTGGAATTTATATATCACCCTTTTCTTATGTACAATCCTTGGTTATCTCATTCATTTTTAGAAGATCAATTTATTTTTAAGAGCATATTGACGAGTTTTAAATAATGATGTTGTATCTTGGTTTATTGTTATTATGTTATGTGTATACTTACCCAAATACACTTGGCATATTAATATTTTTGGGTTTTATTATATTCATATTTATGAAATAAATCATGAAATAATGTGTATTAAAGATAAGGGTTCTCATAATTGGTATCATAGAAAATATTAGTTATTTATGGGGATCTTGATTAAAAATGATTATTCAATACATAAAGATAAGACTAAAAACATTAACCAACACTATATTTTGGTAAATTTTAGATTAATTGGTTTCCAATAAACAAAATATCTATCTATATACTACAAGTGGATGTGGATCTAGAACCGTTGTACCTAAAGGAAATAGCCCCAAAAAGGGAAAATTGGGATTTGACTCAATAATCGCCTAGTTCAAGACAAAAAGACCTTCCAATACACATGGTTTTAAAATTCCATGGTATATGCTTTGGTAAATTCAAAAGAACTCTAAGGACCATTATGAAGGGAATAGTCCAGAAATAATTCAAACTATGGATTGCATAAAATTAATCATAGAAATTAATTGGTCAAGAAATATATTTAATTTTCGAGTTATCACTTTATTATTAATAGTTTCCATTTTTTTTGTTTATTATTTTTAAAATTCTCATACCAAATTTTCACATTATTTTACATAATGTATGGGAATATGGGGAACCAAGTCGATGTCCAATGTGATGAGAAATGTAATGGATTCTTAAATTAGTTTCCCAATCCAATAGGAGAAGGAGTCAATAACATAAAAAACTTATTTCTCAATTAACTCATGTTTTGAATTAAAACATGAATTAGGGGAAAAACTACAATTCCCTAAGAAATAGAATGTTTCAATTGATACCATTATTTGAAAAATGTATATGACTTTTAGGGGATCCCCCAATCCCTTAATTATGAAACAATAGATCAAATCCATTAAAAATATCTTCTTTATCCATCAATTCTTTGAGAAAAGAGATGGCCATGCTATATTTTTTCCATATGTAAGAACAAGATAATCAATGGTAAGCATTGATAAAAATAATAATCATGGGGAAGATATCAAAGTGAGGGAGTTTAATGAATTCCAAAAGATGATTTATAAAAAAAAATTATTCACACTATAAAACATAAAATTTAGAGATATTTTTAGAATCAATCAAAAGGATGAGAAATCTATTAGGGTGTATGAGGCAGACATCACAATACTTTCATGTTAACCCTATATCGTTGTCATATACCATAAAATTAATTTTTATCACTTTTTTATAGGGTTAAATACAAGTCTATGATGATCTTTGGTGATTTGATACTTTTATTGTTATAAGTAAATGGTTCAATGTCCCATAAAAACAAAAATGGAATTATTAAATCTGAAGGATCTCATGGTTCTAGAGATAGGAAGTGGAGAATATATGTTAATTGTAGTAGTGAAATTGAGAAATATCATCGGTAAAATACATTACAACACTCCAAATATCAAAATTGTTGGAAGAAGAATACCTTAAATTAATTAAAGGGGATAATGAAATGATTTAGGTTTAGGAAGGAATTTTACCTAGCTAGTGAATACTGATGTGATAACCCAACCAACGTGATGGAAAAAGAATGCTCTGCTAAATCATCATATTAGTGTCCAATGTTTCAATTGTAATAAATTAGGACACTATGTGAAATGATGAACTGAATCTCAAGGTTTTTTGACGATAACCAATTCTAAAAACCAATAAGGCCTATAGAGAAAGGGTACATTTATTCTATCACAAATAATGAGGTATATCCCGATAGTGATGAGATAACATGTGTGATGGTTATTAATTCAAGAATAGGGAATATAAATTTTTTTTATGGTTCAATGAATTATTTTATCCACCAATGTTAATTTTTTATTAAATAAATAACTATTATAAGGAATGTTGGAACCCTCAAAACTAAGTAGGTTCAGTACCAAAGGATACGATAGATCAATTAAATAAAAGGGTGAGTTGTTTGGAATCATTTTCCATGAACAAAACCTATGGACTAGCATTTACCTTAGTGATAGTAAAATAAATAAAGGTTCCCTCGATAAGAAGTGCAAAGTTTTCCCAATATTTCTTGCATTCCTTCTTGCTAATCTTCCCCATGTGGAAGTCTCTATGAAGAATGTGCTCCATCTTATCATCCCACTTGCCTTTCTCTTAGTAGTTGCCACATGGATCAGTTTAATTTTCTTTAAAGCATTAAAATACATAGTATCCTCAACCATTTGCTCATCCAAATGCAAGAGTATATCCCTATGTTCCATCATAGAGTCCAACTGACACTGTGAATCAGCTTTGGAACCTACTTTGTGCTGCTACCCCTAACAACTCATCTCCACACCACCTGCACAAGAAGATGGAGAAGGAGCTTCACATCCTTCCATAACCTGATCCTTGGTGATGGTGTTCGCCTCCAGTTGGCCAAGGTATTTGGACCTATTCAGGGTTAATCTTACAATCTTAGTATAAGACTTCTTTGAAAACATTCCCTTACAGGAAGATCAAATAATATGAGGACTTGGGAGGTTGGATTAATCCTTCCATCTATGCGCCCTCGGATTTTTCGAAATAAATCCATCATAATCAATAATTTTTTTCTTTCCCATCTATATAGAGGATCTAATGTAGTCATCTTCTATGGCGAGTTCCTTGGACTCGTTGTTGTCTGATGCCTCAACCATTTTATACTGGTATGTTTCTACATCAACCAATGGGTCCTGACCGTGATCCACCAATGTAGATTCCTCACTGTTAATGCAATGTTCTTCACCCAACACTGCAAAACAGTTTTTAGAGGTCCCGATTAGCCCCCCACTATAAGCTTCTCAAAATAATAGGAGGACTTTGGGGCTTGCATTGGCTTGATCGGGACTCTTATCTTTTCAATACCACAACCCATAAATTGGAAATGGTTGGGACTCTCTTCCAAAATCAGGCACTGTATAGCCTCACTAGATACATGACCCTTACTGTCAACCTTCAAGATAGCATCATTAGTTGTTGTTGGAGCAACCTCTTGAGATATTGTTGGATAATCCTGGAGCAACTCCCTCACTTCCCGCCCCGCCCTTTGGCTAGCCTGATCCGCATCAGCAAGAAAGGTCATCTCCTCATTCCAAACCTTGCACACATGCATGTCCTCACCCAAGCTGATTGCACCCAGATCATGACACAGCTGATCAAACACCACTGAAATTCAAACACCATATGAAAACATAGATGTATAGATATATATAAATATAGTAAATGGGGAAATTATTACATATAATGTATATAAATTCTCTTATATCTGAATTTGTGGGTAGAAATTCACTGTGAACCTTGTGAAATTTTATTTAGTGGAATCCATTGAAATTCAAGGTGCAGATTAGATTTTCTTCCTATTGTACTAACATAAATTACAAAGAGAATTAAATCATGTTTTGTATCATTAATCACAATATAATTATAAATAATTGAAAATTGGATAGCGAATCCACTTTTCTATAATCATCTCAAAAATGGATACAATTGACATCTAAGCAAGAATCTCGATCTCTAATGATTGATTCTAAATTATTGATTATACTTAATGAAAATCCCATTGTAAGGGAATATAAAGAAGTGTTTACCAAAGAATTTCTTGGTCTTTCTAAAAGAAATTTGGTTTATTAATAAATCAAACTTATATTCATATCTTTTCTAAAAAATCAAAGACTCTATATAGAAGAAACATTATTGAACTTGAAGAGATGAAGAAGAAACTACATGATAACAAGGATAAATGGTTTATATGCCAGAGTGTTTCACTATTGTGTACACTAGTACTCTTTATCAAGAAGAAGTTTTGGTCAATGTACATATACATTTATTATTATTACCTCAACAAGACGATGACAAAGAGTATGTATCCACTATTGAAAATTAACAACTTATTCAACCAATTTATTTTAGCACAGTAAATCTCTAATGTGTATCTTTGGTCAGGTTATTATCATGTAATGGTGAAGACTGAGGATGTCCCCTACAATATCTTTTACACAAGTTACAACAATAATAATTTTATAGTTACAAAATTAGACTCATTAATTCTCTAGCTATATTTATAGTCTTAATGAATATAGCCTTTATGGATTACCATAACAAATTTGTGGTAGAGTTATAGATGATATTATTATCTACTCCAAAATAAACGTAGAACATTAGGTAAATTTTGAATTTTTTATTCAATAAATTTTAGAAGGAAAATTTGTATGATATTTATAGTAAATGTATGTTTTGGGATGAAGAATGTAATATTTTCGAAGCTTGTTATCACCAACAAAGAGATATTTGTGGTTCCTTCAAGAATAGAGGCAATTGAAGAATAGGAAAAACCAATATCTATGATGTTGATATATAGTTTCCTAATGTAATACCTTGATATTTTATAAAATTTTCTGTTTAAATAATTTTATTTTTCGATAACCTTCATTACATGTAAGACCGAGTTATACAAACCACGATATATTATTATGTGACCACTATAACCTAGATGTAAAAATTGGTTGGTATTAATGGGATTAATTAACTTATGAAATAAATATAATGTTATAAATTAATATAAACATATTTATTTATTATTAGTAAAAAATAAATTAACTTTTAATAGTGTCATTTTATTCTTTAAAAACACATTTTCATCAAAAAAATGATTTTTATTACCTTTAATGAATGTATACTTTTTTTAAATAATTCACTTTTATATATTTTATGTTATAATTGTTTTTAATATGCATATTGATATATTATTTGGGTTTGATATTTATATTTTTTGGAAAATATTGATTTTAGTGAATAGTGAAAAATAATATTTTTTGTAAAACATTCATTTTCTATTTATTAAATGGTATCATTATTATCTTCATTTGATATCATGTTAACATAATTATTATTTAATTAGATATAGTCTAATTAAGATCTTTTTAATCACCATTATACATTATTTTGGTATATGTATATTTTGGGCTAAAAACATATTTTTTCTAAAAACCTTTTTCATTGCGTTTTACACATTTACATAAAAAAGATATTTCTTCCACATATAGAAATTTAATCTATAAAAAATTATTCCATATATTGAATTATATGGTAAAAATTTGACACATATTTCTCTTATATTTTTGGATGTTATGAATACTAACTTTAGAAATTTTGTTACAATGACATAGTGTAAATCACATAATTTAGGTTAAAAATAACACGATAACTACTAAAAAATGATCCTACAACTTTACTAAATTTTATTTGAAGATTATATATTGTCCTCAATCATAAAACAATATAATATTTTCTATTTTTTCATTTATCCATGAATTTGACCATTTATTTTATTTTATATAAATAAAGGTAAAAAATGTCATTTAATTTTTTTATTATATTTAAATTTTTTACATAGGGATAAAAATAGAATATAATTTTTATAAATATTAATCTAAATTATAAATACTATTTTTCATCTTGGTAATGTATTTTTTGTAACACCCCGAGATTTTATGAAAAATATTTTTTTTAATTTCATTAATGTCTTGTGTTGTACGCTACACCAAAGGGAGCTTTCACAACACACATCATTGACTTGCCTTGCATTACGCGCAATCACGACCTTCCTCGATAGTGTGTGTAGTACGCAATACCGTGTTTCAGTAAACAACGATATGCTATTAAAATATTATTAAAACTAGCCATTATGAATAGTAATAACCACTTTTTGAAATTTTGTAAATTTTATTTTTCAAAATGGACTTCATTTTTGGATTCGGAATATTGAAATTAGCTTAGGGTGAAATTTTGGTACTTTTCGGATAACTTCCATTTTCTGATGAATAGTGAAAATTACTAAATTTTAATTAAAAACAACCTTTTAAATCGAAATAATTAATAGTGATAAATTATTAATTTTAGTGGTTTTCAAGTATATTTAGAATATATTTTTACAATTTAATACAATGTTGGTCATTGGATGTAATTTCACATTTAAACCAGACATAAACAAGTGTCAATCTTTTGATAGTTATTATCTCTTAAGAACACGCTATTTGTTTTGACGATGGGGATTAATTTTTAAATTAAGTAATGAAACTGATATTTTTTTAATTTGGTAAAATAGACATCATTTTTCAGTTCATAATATCAAATATAGCTTAGGCCTAATTTTTGGTATTTTTCTGGAAACTTTCATTTTTTTAGATGAATAGTGAAACCACTAAATGGTAGTTAAGAAAAATGAATTTTTCATAAAACTTAATTTTACCGCTTATGTGAGTGGAATTTCAAAAATCCAAGAGACACAGTTGATGTCAGTAAATAAAAGGTGATTCAATGAGATGAAAATAATTTTTGGTGAATAGTGACTTTTTACTTTTTTTACCACGGTTAAAAGTAAATAGGGTAATTAAGGGTAAAAATGATATTATTATTACCCTAACACATGTCCTAATTCTTTTGGATAAGTGTAATTCGGCCAAAAAAACCTTAGGAATAAACTATGTCCATTTAGGCCCACTTGGATTAGATTAGGACATTTATTATTAATTTATTTAAAGAAGGGTTAAAATAGTCCAAATCAATGTTTAATAAGTATATCATTTTTAATATAGGGTTATACATAAGATAAATTCGACTATAAATATTAATTAGAAAGATTAACATATTTCCTACATAATGGTATTTTATTTGTAATTTTTAGACATTAAATAATTTAATTTATTTATGACACAAAGATGATGCAGTAATTATCTTATTAATGAAATATTGATATAATTGATGTTATAAATACCAAAATAAATGTACTTTGAGACTTTTTTAGAATTACACTAATTTTCTAGGTTAATATGACATGTTATTATTGATTTAATTAACTGTTTTAGAACTAATCATTCTGTTATGAGTTTTACAAAAATCAATTACTAAATAGTGTCAAAATTGACATAAAATAGTTTTTAAAACAAATATTATATTATTAATTGTTATTTTATTCTTAAAAATCTAAGGATCGGCCAAATCACTTATATAAGGTTATATATATTAATAATAAACAACTTGGGGTTCGTTTGGCTTGTTGTAGTATGTTTATTAACCTAATAGTGTAAGAATACAAAAAGACACGGTAAAAGTAAAATTATCTTACTTAAAGTTAAATATAAATGATAAGGTTAAAATAGGAACTTAAACTTGTATAAATTCTATTGGATGAGAGGATTTCATCCCATCCCAACCTTATCATCGAAATAAATCAATGTGGAGCTATTTAAAACCGAATATGACTTTATAATAAAATAATATTTTTAGTTTTTCCAAAAGTGCCCCTCTCCTCCCTTATAAAAGGGCACCTCCTCCCTCTCTTCCTCACACCACATTGAGCCTTCAAGCTCGTCCATCCCCTGAAAAATTCTCTTCTCCACTTCCCTAAAAACATCCTAGAGGTCCTGGTATTCTTCAATGACCAATTTTAGTGCCCTAAGAGGAGGACTCAAAAAGGCGCTTCAAAGAAGAGGTAATATCTGTTACCGATTCTTTCAACTTTATTTCTTCTTCCACTTCTTATTCTTATGTTTTTTCATTATTAAGTAATAAAATCAGTATCAATCATATACTGATATGTTATTATAAGTATGAAACAACCCTATTTCACCATCTATCCATCCTACGGAAAACGAAATCACCGCGCATGCGTACGTACGGAATACCGTCTCCACGCTGTGGTGTAATCTATTTTCCACCACCACCTTACTTGGATGGGTATAATGGTGTACATAATAACTATATATGATTATTTTAAAGTGATATTGATTCTGAAATAGTATAAATACACTCCAATACAATTCCACGATCATGAGAATGATATCATCACTCGTGCGTAAGTACGGACTACCGTCTCCACGACGCGATAAGATTCATTCTCCACATTAACCATTCATGAATGATTATAAAGTATATATAATAATTAATAATAAAATATATTAAATAATAATGTTACTGGATTTATGTGTATATATATGTAAGTCGTCTACTTAATTCCATTCAACTCAATAAGGACACGAAAACAGCATTCATGCGTACGTACGACCTACTGTCTCCATGAACGGTGTATTTATTTCCATTTACTGATCTATTATATATATGTATATTCTGAATACATATTATATATAAATCATGTTTTATATTCTGGAATTAAGTAATCATGATCTAAGTAATCATATGAATAATTACAATTTAAAACACGGACGACAAATGAAACGATTTTACCCAAAACGCTCTTTAACATGGAATTTACAGAAGAACGGGTAAAATAAAGTCATAAGTGAACCATATATGATATCATAACAATGAGTATAATTCTGGAATAAGTCAATTGCATTATTTAAATCATTATATAGGAGGTTCGGACACTTACGAAGCAAATCGGACCTAAGGTAAGAGAAAATATCACAATCGCATTTTTATCCGAGATTGTTTATACTTTGGTATTTATTGGGGTGTATTTTATCATCCACGTCCATATTCCATCAATATATAATATTGTTTCCATCCACCTATAGTTTTTTAAATCCAATTTTACCCTTCGTTGAGTTTTTACTAAAGTATATGAAAGGAATCTTTTGTCGTTTTTCGTACGAGGTACTTTTTCACTTTTCCAGCAAAAGTATGAGAAGAATGTTTTTTTAACTTATACGGAACAAACTGATTTTTACAGTTTTATAAAGACTTATTTTAATGATGCTTCATAAAAAGATTTCATGACTATTTTCAACAAAATATCTTTCTTTTAAAATAGAATGATGTTTTGTGAAAAAAAATTTATTTTGAAAAAGAAAGGATATTTTCCTCAAGATTTCATTTCAAGTGTTTTAGAAAAACATTTTTCCTTCTAAGATGACATTATTTCATATGTGTATGTTTCAAGTATAACGTCTCTATGATTTACATGGTTTCAATTTTTTTTATTTTGAAATGATATCCATTTCTTTTATATGGATTGTGTGATTATGGGATGATGTTTATGAAACCCATTTTATTTATTGGGTTACTATGAATGATGTATGTTTATTTTGTGGCACAAGTAAGAATGATTTCATTATGAGATGGGTGGGACCTATATCTGCCTCCAATGCATTGGGTAAAGATTTATATCTCATTAGATATACATGGATGGAACGATAAGTTAAACCGGTTCAGTAATACAGGACTGGAACGAGGAGTGATGTCGATTCAGAAAGGAACTTTGTCCACTAAGATGGTCTTGGCAGCAATTCCTTGGCTACTATGGAAATCATATCATGTGCTTAATGGTTGCTGTAATTACATGTTTTATTACCATGTTATTTTATCATTCTTAATGTTTCTTTATGATTTATGCCTTACGTACTTCCATGTTTTATGTCATTTCTCAAACTTTTAATCTTTAAACATTATCTTCATGTTTTTAAGTTTAAATGTATATGGTAAGTTTTATTTTATCCATGCTTACCCTTACTAAGCATTTGAGCTCACCATTTTTATTTTTTCTTTTCCCCAGTATATAAAGAAACGTTTTAGGTAAAAAAATGAAGATCTTTATGGGAGATGTTGAATATCTTTCACCACAATTAGAAGATTATATTACGAGTTTCGAAAGACACTAAACTATTACAGTCCTTGTGTGTGTGTTTTTGTTATGTACTAAGTATTCCGAAAAAGTAATGTAATGTCCATGTATGTTACGCTTTGGGTCTTTATAGTTGGTATCAGAGGAATGGTTTAGTCAACCTTTGGAAACTACGATGCGAGAACATTAGTGAGATCCCTAGAGATATTTCTAAGGTATATCTAGGGATGTCCCTAAGGATAAGTATACGTATAGGATATAGTCCTAGAACTATGGTAACAATAATAGATTAAACCAAAGATGTTAGATATTGAAGTTACTCCCCCTTTATTATGATTTTTTCCTCTCACACTATTCCTCTTGAGTTTTAGAAAATGGCTGGAAACAAGATGATTCACGATAATGTAGGATATGATGAACAATGGAATGATATTCATCATGAGAAACCAAATGAAATGGGATTTGGAAGTCTAAACATCATTATTATTCCGAATCAGTAATCTCATAATATGATCAATAAAGTAAAATTTTGTAAGTTTCCTGACACAGCTAATAAGAGAAAGATGGAGTTTCGTGATGATCATAGAGGAAGGAAAGTTTAATTTCCCCTATGTAAATCATGTGGGAAGAGGCATCAAGGAGAATGTTTCAAAGGAACTAGAAGATTTTTTGGGTGTTGAAAAGAAGGACACAAATCCAGTAAGTGCAAAGGAAAAGGTTCAGTTAACACCAGGGATGAGGATAATGGTATTGCTACGACATCAACAATGGTTAAATGTTTTAAATGTGGAATGTACAGGCATTATGCAAACCAATGCCCTAAGGGAATGTCTCATGAAGAGAATTAGTATGGTCATATGGGTAGTATTTATGTTGATGATGATGAAGAGACTACAAATGATATGTGAGATGAAAGAATTGTTGAAGCTAGGTCAATGGTTTAAGAATGTAGTGGAATGATTACATGTTTATCATGTGTAATGTTGTATAAGTAATCTCATGGTACTATGGAATAAAGAGACATCTAAGCATTGTTACATTGTTGTCTTTCCTTGAGTTTTGAAAGTGTATGATTAATGGTACTAGTATCCATGAAAGGTTATTCAGATATTTTTGGAATGTAGATGATATGCACATAATAAAGGGATAAGGAGAAAATTAAATATTTGATAGTATTCATGAACTCATGACTGATATAAGGAGAAAGTTATATCATGGTTTGAGTATATAGAATTTTTGGATTTAGGTATGTGGAAAGAGTTAACTTTTGACAGCATTCATGTTTTCACTAAGGTTTAATGGGTATTCATTTTTCAAGAGAATACATGATTACGGTATTCACATGATTGGAATGTGACCAACAAGATATATGGGGGATAAATGATGGTATTCACATGCTTGGTTGATGACATTTCAAGTAATTGTTTTCTTTATACTATGAGATTTGACTGAAGTATTTTAGATAAGCTTAAAGATTGGAATGGATTATGTTAACCATAAGTTAGTATTTTTTAATGATAGAACTTTTTTTTTGATATTATTTATGTGATGTTATAGTAATGTAGTTTTAGAAAAAGGACAACCTGCAGGACGGGCGACAGCCCATCGCATCGGACAAGGCTGTGGGAATCGAACCCACAACTGAAGTGCGACTAGCCTTTATCGCCTACCACTAGCCTACAGGAAGTCCCTGTTTAGTAGAAACTAGTTTTATTATATTAAGAAGTATGATATAATAAGTATAAGTCCATTTTAGGAACCATATATGATTAATCTCACTATAGATGGACTTATGTATTTTTTTGATAACTTTTCTAACCTTTTGTTTGAGACAGATGGAATGACCCATCATTCTATCACATGATCTGCTAACACATCACGAATGACAAATTCAACTTCATTTCATTAATATATGAAGTGGAAATTTTCCAAAGAACAACCAATGGTGAGACTATACCAAAATCACAGAATTATTTATTCTAATTCCAATTTCATCAACTTTAGGGAAATTATCTTGAAAACCAAAAATGTTGTCCTAGTTCCCTTATATCTGATGAATCAGATGGTACCTTATATCATCACAAATTTATGGCTTTGGGATTGCTAGATTTTCCATAGCCATGTTCTCTACCACTCTCCATCAGAACATGATAGTTAGATTTCTCTTCCATATCAATATTTTCACCTATGTGGAAACCCAGTGATTAGTTTATTTGGGTAACCATTACATTTCATACTTTTGTTTTTAAAGATTGGTTTTGGAATTCCTTTTTACGATGTGGGTTTCTATTAAAGAAACTTTCAAGGAGTAAACCATTTATAACCCCAACGAATTTCGAGGGCAAAATTCATTTTAAGGGGGGTAGAATGTAACACCCCGAGATTTTATGAAAAATATTCTTTTTAGTTTCATTAATGTATTGTGTTGTACGCTACACCAAAGGGAGATTTAACAACATGAATCATTGACTTGCCTTGAATTACGTGCAATCGCGACCTTCCTCGATAGCTTGTGTAGTACGCAATACCGAGTTTCACTAAACACCGATATGCTATTAAAATATTATTAAAACTAGCTGTTATGAATAGTAATAACCACTTTTTGAAATTTTGTAAATTTTATTTTTCAAAATGGACTTTATTTTTGGATTCAGAATATTGAAATTAGCTTTCGGTGAAATTTTGGTACTTTTCGGATAACTTTCATTTTCTGAGGAATAGTGAAAATTTCTAAATTTTAATTAAAAACAACCATTTTAATCAAAATAATTAATAGCGATAAATTATTAATTTGAGAGATTTTAAAGTATATTTAGAATATATTTTTACAATTTAATACAATTTTGGTCATTGGATGTAATTTTACATTTAAACCAGACATAAAAATGTGTCAATCTTTTGATAATTATTATCTCTTAAGAACATGCTATTTGTTTTGACGACGGGGATTAATTTTTAAATTAAGTAATGAAACTGATATGTTTTGAATTTGGTAAAATAGACATCATTTTTCAGTTCATAATATCAAATATAGCTTAGGCCTAATTTTTGGTATTATTCTGGAAACTTTCATTTTTTTGATGAATAGTGAAACCACTATGTGGTAGTTAAGAAAAATGAATTTTTCATAAAGCTTAATTTTACCGCTTATGTGAGTGAAATTTCAAAAATCCGAGAGACACGGTTGATTTCAGTAAGTAAAATGTGATTCAATGAGATGAAAATAATTTTTGGTGAATAGTGACTTTTTACCTTTTTTTACCACGGTTAAAAGTAAATAGGGCAATTAAGGGTAAAAATGATATTATTATTACCCTAACACATGTCCTAATTCTATTGGATAAGTGTAATTCAGACAAAAACAACCTTAGGAATAAAATATGACCATTTAGGCCCACTTGGATTAGATTAGGACATTTATTATTAATTTATTTAAAGAAGGGTTAAAATAGTTAAAATCAAAGATTAATAAGTATATCATTTTTAATATAGGTTTATAAATATGATAAATTCGACTATAAATATTCATTATAAATATAATCATATTTCCTGCATAATGGTATTTTAATTTTAATTTTTAGACATTAAATAATTTAATTTATTTATGACACAAAGATGATGGAGTAATTATCTTATTAATGAAATATTGACATAATTGATGTTATAAATACCAAAATAAATGTACTTTGAGACTTTTTATGAATTCCAATAAATTTATAGGTTAATTTGACATGTTATTATTGATTTAAGTAACTTTTTTCAAACTAATCATTCTGTTATGATTTTTACAAAAATGAATTACTAAATAGTGTCAGAATTGACATAAAATAGTTTTTAAAACAAATATTATATTATTAATTGTTATTTTATTCCTCAAAATCTAAGGCTCGGCCAAATGACTTAGATAAGGTTATATATATTAATAATAAACAACTTGGGGTTCGTTTATCTTGTTATAGTATGTTTATTAACCTTATAGTGTAAGAACACAAAAAGACACGGTAAAAGTAAAATTATCTAACTAAAAGTTAAATATAAATGATAAGGTTAAAATAGGAACATAAACTTGTATAAATTATATTGTATGAGAGGATTTTGACCCATCCCCACCTTAGCATCTAAATAAATCAATTTGGAGCTATTTAAAATCGAATATGACTTTATAATAAAATAATATTTTTAGTTTTTCCAAAGGTGCCCCTCTCCTCCCTTATAAAAGGGCACCTCCTCCCTCTCTTCCTCACACCACTTTGAGCCTTCAGGCTTGGACAACCCCTGCCATATTCTCTTCTCCGCTTCCCTAGAATCATCCTAGAGGTCCTAGTCTTCATCAAAGACCACGTTTAGTGCCCTAAGAGGAGGACTCAAAGAGGTGCATCAAAGAAGAGGTAATGTCCGTTACCGATTCTTTCAACTTTATTTATTCTTCCACTTCTTCTTATTAGGATGTTTAATTATGAAGTAATAACATCAGTATCACTCAAATACAGATATGTTATTATATGTATGAGACAACCCTATTTAACAATCTATCCATCCTACGGAAAATGAAATCACCGTGCATGCGTACGTACGGAATACCGTCTCCACGCTGTGGTGTAATCTATTTTCCACCACCACCTTACTTGGATGGGTATAATGGTGTACATAATAACTATATATAATTATTTTAATTTGATATTTATTTGAAAATAGTATACATACACTCTAATACAATTCCACGATCATTAGAATGATATCATCGCTCGTGCATACGTACGAACTACCT
The DNA here is from genome assembly GCA_963277665.1 of Viscum album. Classification (NCBI taxonomy): domain Eukaryota; kingdom Viridiplantae; phylum Streptophyta; class Magnoliopsida; order Santalales; family Viscaceae; genus Viscum; species Viscum album. The sequence continues at coordinate 535,291,080 of OY728146.1, forward strand.
TCTCCACGACGCGATGAGATTCATTCTCCACAATAACCATTCATGAATGATTATAAAGTATATATAATAAGTAATCATGAAATATATGACATAATAATGATACTAGATTTATGTGTGTATATATGTATGTCGTCTACTTAATTCCATTCAACTCAATAAGGAAACAAAAACAGCGTTCATGCGTACGTACGACCTACCGTCTCCATGAATGGTGTATTTCTTTCCATTTACTGATCTATTATATATATGTATATTCTGAGTATATATTATATATAAATCATGTTTTATATTTTGGAATTAAGTAATAATTATTTGAGTAATAATATGAATAATTACAAGTCAAAACACGAACGACAAATGAAACGATTTTACCCAAAACGCTCTTTAACATAGAATTTATAAAAAACGAGTAAAATAAAGTCATAAGTGAACTATATATGATATCATAACAATGAGTATGATTCTGTAATAAGTCAATGACATTATTTAAATCATTATACAGGAGGTTAGGACACTTATGAAGAAAATCGGACCTAAGGTAAGGGAAAATATCACAATCTCATTTTTATCCAAGATTGTTTATACTTTGGCATTTACTAGGGTGTATTTTATCATCCACGTCCATGTTCCCTCAATATGTAATATTGTTTCCATCCACCTAAAATTTTTTAAATCCAATTTTACCCTTCGGTGAGTTTTTAGTAAAGTATATGAAAGGAATCTTTTTTCATTTTTTGTACGAGGTAGTTTTTGACTTTTCCGGAAAAAGTACGAGAAGAATGTTTTTTTAACTTATACGGCACGAACAGATTTTTACAGTTTTATAAAGACTTATTTTAATGATTATTCCTAAAAATATTTCATGACTATTTTCAACAAAATATATTTCTTTTAAAATAGAATGACGTTTTGTGAAAATAAATTGATTTTGAAGAAGAAATGGTATTTCCCTCAAGAATTCATTTCAAGTGTTTTATCAAAACCTGTTTCCATCTAAGATGAAATTATTTCATATGTGTATGTTTCAAGTATAATGTCTCTATGATTTACATGGTTTCAATTTTTTTTTATTATGAAATGATATCCATTTCTTTTATATGGATTATGTGATTATGGGATGATGTTTATGAAACCCATTTTATTTGTTGGGTTACTATGAATGATGTATGTTTATTTTGTGGCACAAGTAAGAATGATTTCATTATGAGATGGGTGGGACCTATATATCCCTCCAATGCATTGGGTAAATATTTATATCTCATTAGATATACATGGCTGGAATGGAAAGTTAAACCGGTTCAGTAATACAGGACTAGAATGAGGAGTGAACTCGATTCAGAAAGGGACTTTGTCCACTAAGATGGTCTTGGCAGCAATGCCTTGGCTACTATGGAAATCATATCATGTGATTAATTGTTGCCACAATTACATGTTTTATTCCCATGCTATTTTATCATTCTTAATGTTTCTTTATGATCTATGCCTTACGTACTTCCATTTTTTGTGTCATTTCTCAATCTTTTGATGTTTAAACATTATGTTCATGTTTTTAAGTTTAAATGTATATGGTATGTTTTATTTTATCCATGCTTACCCTTAATGAGAATTTGATCTCACCTTTTTTATGTTTTCTTTTCCCCATGATATAAAGAAAGGTTTTAGGTAAAAAAAGGAAGATCTTTATGGGAGATGTTGACGATATTTCACCACGATTAGAAGATTATATTCCGAGTTTCCAAAGACACTAAACTATTACGAACCTTGTGTGTGTGTTTTTGTTATGTACTATGTATTCCGAAAATGTAATGTAATGTCCTTGTACTTTAATCTTTGGGTCTTTACATTTTTAATTTTTATCTATTATACAATTACCTTAAATTCTTATGCATCACTAATACAACATTTTTTCGATTAGCAGAAAAATAAAATAAATGAATTTAAAAATACTAAAATTTAAATAATTTGAATTATTTAATATCTACCATGAATTTTATAGATCTATATAACATAATATTGTGGTTATGAAAAATTATAATTAAATTACACATTTTTCTTCATGTATTTAAAGTCAAATGAAATGAACAGTGTTAATAAAGATATTAATGATATTTTATTATAAATAATATTTTATTAATTTATATAGAATTAATAAAATTATTTTATTTTTAAAAATTAATTTTATATGGTTTAAAACATTATACATGGTCATTTATGGGTTATTTATCATTTTATATCAACATTATTAACCCTTAAATGGTAGAAAACTATACTATTATGATAATTTCCAAAATGGTTAATGAAGGGTTAAAACAAAAATATAAGTTAAAATGAAATAAAAACTTGTCCAAATTTTATTTTACAATATTATGTATACTTATCGTCTTATTAAAATTTAATATTATCAATTTGGGGCAAATTCTTTATCAAAATTAATTTATTTTATTTTAATATATTAAGAAATTCTGAAAGTATCTCTCCCCTCATTATTAAAAGGGTACTATTCCTTTCTCTACTTTACACCACATTGAGTATTATAGATATAATATCCACTGCAAAAATATATTATAAATTTCTTTTTAAAAATTATATAGGAACTTTTACATTCAAAAACAAAACATTGGATCCTTAATAGGTTATCTAAAGTAGTTTTTTTTAAGAAGAGGCAATCACTTTAACCGGTATCTTTCTTTTAATAATTATATCACCTGATAAAAATATATTATATTATTAAAAACATAATAAATTGTGTATAATAAATTTATTTATATGTTATTATTATTAGTAGTATACTTCCTTTACATTCCCTATTTCCATCAACTAGGTAGAGAACATATCGCTCATGCATAAGTACAACATATTGTCTCCACATAGTGAAACAACTCATCTCTCATCAACATCATTAAAAGATGGTTATTATAATTGTTTAAATTTTTATATATTATATATTTGAAAAAATTATATTTCTTTAATGATAATATAATATTATCTTTCTTAACTTCCAAACTGTTGGAAAATGATGACATTGTTGGCGTGTTCTTTCAGATTACCACCACCATGAAGTGATGTGATTTTTTTTTCATTTATATTTTACTTGGATCAAAATATGGTTAAATCTTATGAATATATATATATATATATGATATAATAATAATTATTTAAATGTTATTTATTATTTAACTTTATGTTTTCTATTGATTGAAATGTAAAATCAACGTTCTGGAATATGTATGTCCTACCGTCTTCATGAATGAATAAATTCATTATTATATATCTATATTAATTAATGAAAAAAACATGTTTATAATAAATATATATCATATTAATAAAATTATTAACTTTAAATATATGATGAAACTATTATCAAATTAGAGTAATAAAACTACCAAACCTATATATACATCAAAAATGAAGTAGATATCACATAAAACAGTGATTTAAAAAAATGTCAACAAATGGGTGATAAAAAAGTTATAAGTAAATAATATATTGTAAAAAATATATTATTATGTTTTTTGAATATATTTAAAATATATTTAAATTTATTGTATAGGATTGTTGAACCCATACTAATGAATTTAGACCTGAGGTAATGGATTTCTTGTTTCACTATTATTTCTGGAAGACTTTTTTTCAAATTCACTACTAATTTATTTTGTGTGGTTTATATACTGACACATTTACATGTTATATTATTAGTATATTGATTTTAATTATATTTTAACTATTAATTGATGTTATCATTTCATGGGGAGTGTGGTTCTAACGATACAAAATTGGAAATGGACGTTCATCTCACTTTTAATTATGTGGGACAAAAGCCATATTAACCACTTGTTTCTTTTAAATGGTGTATACAATTACCATGAAAGTATTTTATGATACTTATTATGAATGTTATGTGTATTTACAAATGTATAGAAACCAATATATATATATATATATATATTTCTGTGTCTGTGTGTTTATTTCATTATTTCATGGGGATTAAGATTTAAATGTTATCAAAGTTGAAAATGCTTATGTTACAAAATTATTTTTTATAATGAATGATTATGATTGAGTTTTAAATTATAAATAATTATGGTCAAAATCTTAATAAAATCATGAATTTCATTATCCTATGATTATTTATTTTCAATACATGACTTGAATTATATTTACTCACCTTAATTACAAATGATACTGAAAATATATTTTAATGGGAAATCACTTTTATTGACTCATTTATTGAAAAAAAATTAATTCAACGACCATTTTTATAAATATTATTTTATAATGGTTTTTACTACTATCCTATGATTTTAATAAATTAATTTTTACAGAAGATTGACATCATTCAAAATGTTTTAAAGGGAATATTCTTGTCATTTTCCAAATATTTTTTTTACTTTTTCTACCAAAGTATTAAAGGAATGTTTTTATTAAACTTTAAATGATTTGAATCTTCCATTACATTTTTTTGATATAATTTACCAAGAATTTTCTTCTTTAATAATTATTATTTAAAAAAAATTATTTCAAAGTGAAAATAAAATTTCCCTCAAGAAATGTTCGAGGTGATATTTCGAAATCATTTCCAAACTAAGATGAAATACATTCATGTTACATAAGAATTACTAGGGTTATTATAAAATGATACCATCATTATTATTTCTCTAGATGGTTTATTTTTATGATTAAAAGATGTTTTTGATACTCAATCCCTTTTCATGGGCTACATAATGATAAAATGATGAAATATTTAGGAAATAATTTTCTCTTCCACGATATGATATTATGAGATGTTTTTTAAACCCTTTTATTTTCATGGATTTTAATATGATGAATGTATCATCATCTTGTGGAAAAAATATGTATGGTCTTAATTATGTGAAGGGTGACTATGTAATAAACTAAGGATGATGTTTATTTTTAACCTAGGATGGATGTTTCATTATAAACAAGGATGGTGGTCACATTATAAACAAGGATGGAAGTTATGTTATAACCAAGGATAATGGACACATTAAAACTAAGGATATGTGTGACCTATATCTCCATACAATACATTGGTAATAATTTATATATAATTAAATAAATAGTTCTATAATGGGGATTGAACCCTGTTCATTAAGGGAATTTGTCCACTGTGATACTCTTATGAGTTATCCCGGAATTATAATATAGTTTGGGGAATATACTGAATCCACTATTACATCTTTTGAAATGAGCCTTGACTAATACGTAAATGAGTTTTTTATTCTTACGTTTAATCAATGATTTAATGTTTTATTTCAATTTTATACACTCACTAATCATGATCTTTGATCCCTTTATGAATAATTTCTTATGAACTACCATGGTTTTTTCCCTGAATCATGATTATGATCTTTGTTATGTAGGATTTGGTTTTCAATTTTTATTCTCACTTTCTTATACCCTTATAATCTTGTTACATTTAAGTTATCATTTATACCTTTATTATTTTACCTTGATGGACATCTAAAGTTGCCCTTTATTGTGCTTTTTCCCCTTGTTATGATGAAAGGAATGACTAGAACTTATGGAGTAGCATGTGGTACCCATAATACTAGCAGATGAGGTGCATAGGCTGAGCTAGCTTCAAATGTTTCACTGATTGAGACACATCAGGTTCTACTGTGAGACTGTCCCACAGGCGGTTGGGGACATTCTATAGGTGTTAACCTATGTTTTCCATCTACTCAGGACACCAGCAGATTCGATGGTTTCCCTGGCGTTGAGCCTCCTTCACTTCTCACTAGGGAGATAATGGGTGTTTAGTGACCCAGTCTTATGATGAGGTGACTCATTCACGGACAATGTTTTATTTACTTTTCATATTGGATTTCTCACCAGCTATACTAAGGGTTTTATGTATCCCATAACTCTTGTATCTCTAGTAGGGAAGCACGATATTAGATGACTATTCATCAAGGTTTACCAACTATTCTAGGTACTTGATAGAGAGGTTTTCAACTAGTTTTTCAGAACTCAGACCATAAAATGACATCTATAAAGATACATATGAGCCTATGTTATCACTCATTAAATTACTCCCTATGTTAGGGTTATAGTGGGAGATTCATTGATTAAGAGTTTCCTTTATGAGAAGATACAACCATTGGTTTCTGGTAGTAGGAATGAAGAAGAAAAGATCTTGGTATTTGGGATATGACGTTAGTCAAAGGGACCTTGAAATATAATATGTTTCAAGAGGATGTCCCATGACATAGGATATGTGGTTTACGGCTCAAAGGGTGGGTCTAGTCAGCCCAGGGTAATGTGGTGTTACTCCTATGATGGTAGGGGACATCTTTCACAAGATTGTCTGGCTAGCTGAACACCGGGCAAAGAGACCATAGTTGGGCCATAGTGGCAGAGTTAGACAAAAGAGTCAACTGATTTTGAGGATAAACAACATGGATGAGGAGAATGTATAGAAGTGGGAGGTTTTCAAAAAGTTTGAATTGTTACCACCAGCACCCTCAGGTGATCCATGTATGGGTCGGGGAGCTAAAGGACTTGGGTGGGGACAACTATAGGCAGTTCAATCTTAGGATACAGAGGCTTTAGGAATTATTTTAGGTACGATCTATTTCTTTTCTGTCATATATGTACTATTGAAAGATATAAGTTATAGTCATTCATTTATTTCCACATACAATGTAATAGACTTATAGATTCTTATTAATCCTTTGGATGGAATCTTATGCCTAGAGATTCCAAATGGATATGACTTAGTGATCACACACATATACTAACAATGGGACCCAAATCTTGGAGGTGATATTTTCTTGTTTTGATCTCTTTGTATAAGAGATGAGGTCTTATGAAATCATTTTATGCATTCAATGGTTATCTATGATAAAGGCATAGATTTACTATTTCATGTGGAGGATGTGGTGTATTTACAGAGATGGGACAAGGTTCTCTTTTTTTTGAAAAGGAAACCCATGTAATGTAGGATGGAATCATGCATATAAGAATGTAGCCAATAACTCATTAGTTGGCTAGACTAACCCTTGGTTCAAAGGATATTATGACTTCCTAGTTTCCTACAGTGGTGATGAAGTATGAAAGATTCTTTCTTGAGGATTATCCAAGTATACGTCCTCACTAAGATATATACATTTGAATTGATCTACTCCCCAGGATGGAATCAATTTTGATGCCATCATATTGGAAGGATTTAATAATTCTTTGTGAGATGAGTATGTAGTCGAAGGACTTACAAAGGAAGTTTTTGTTAGACCCAGTGTTTCACCTTGGGTAACCCCATTTTTATTCTGCCAAAAGGATAACATAGTTTAAGTTTGTGTGTGGTCTACCAGTTCCCAAACCAGGTGACCATGAATGAAAAAACCCACTAATCAGTATTGATGACCTCTTTGATTAGCTGAGGGGGTATCGATGGTTCTCGATGATTGACATCAGGTCGGGTTATCATCAAATGTGGGTACGAGACAAGGATATTCTAAAGATGATATTTAGATTTCATTATGAGCACTGTGAGTACTTGGAGATACCTTTCGGTGTGATTAATTCTATAGAAGGGTTTCAAGGTATTCATGAACTAGATCATTCATCCATTCCTAGACCAATTTTTAGTAGTGTTCATAGAATATATACTTTTATACTCGACATCTGAAGAGGAGAATGTGATACATTTGAGTATAGTTTTGTACGTACTCTGAGACCACCATATTTATAGAAATATATTTAATATCTAATTCTATATTAAATAGGTAAACATTATGGGAGACATTACTTTACTAGATGGAGTGGCTGTGGACCCAGCCATGGTTGAGGTAGTGTTACCTTGGCAGCCACCCAAGTGCATGATGGAGGTGTGGATATTCCATGGATTAGAATGCCATTACATAAGATTGATACCTAATTTTAATAGAATATCATCACACATGGTAGATTTGATCTGGAAGGGGAAATATTTTTTGTGTACAGAGATGGGTAAATAGTCTTTTCAACATTTCAGGAACTGTTTTATGGGTGCTCCCATATTTGTATTTTCATTAGGGGGTGTTGAGTACATAGTGTTCTATGATGCATTAGTAACTAGGAAATGTTTAGTTCTGATGTAGAGGAAGGTAGTGATTTCCTATGATTATCATCAGTTGAGACCACATGAGCATAATTATACAACACATAATCATAAGTTATTAATGGTAGTATTCAAACTAAGGATTTGGTGGTAGTACCTGGTCATAAAAAGGATTATCTCCTACACCAATCAAAAGAGTCTCAGTTATATCTTCTCTAAAGAAGGATATTAACTCAGAGACAGATGAGATGGATATATTTACTCCATGATTATGACTTAATTTTTTTTATACTCTTCGTATGATAAATGTGGTAGCAGATGATCTTAGTAACCTATCTTGTTTATAGATACTGAATAAGATATCAGAGCAGTTGGACTCATTACAGTTATCCTATTCTGATGAAGATAGAGGATCATACCTCTAGTTGATGGTTGTTACCACTTTTCTTATGTATCGAGTTAGAGAGTCACAACATGGGGATGTAAAATATGAGACCATGCACACTATGATATCCACTGGATATTATCTTTAGGGTTTTTATAATGACGGGGAGTATGTTGTTCTTTATAAAGGATTCATGATGGTACAACTGATTTTTTTGGGAGGAGGTTCTGAGAGAGTTTCATACGTCTTATTTGAAGGTATATCATGGTGGGAAAATATGTACGAGGACTTATGAAGTCAGTTTTGGTGGATAAGAATGAGGGAAATAGATGTAGAGTCTATCACTTGATGCATTTCATGTCAACAAGTTATGGATATGTACCATGTTTCAGTGGTTTTAGCTCAACCCCTTGATGTTCTAGAGTGGATGTTAGATGTGATATCCACAGACTTTGTGATGGGATTTCCACGTACATCATGGGGACTCAATGTTATCTTGGTGATCATAGAAAGATTCACCAATTCATCCCACATCATTGAAATTTAGGATAACAATTTAGTAGATGGATTGGGATTCCTCAATGTGCAAGACATATTTTGACTATATGGATTTACATTGATAATCATTTATAATCAAGAATATTACTTCACTTTTTGGTTATGGAAAGGATTTCAGGAGGAATTTGGGAGTCAATTAAGCTTGAGCATAAAATTTCACCCCAAAACTAATGGCAAAAATAAACTGACCATTCAGGTTCTGGAGGACATTTTGTGAGCTTTCATGTTTGGATTTGTTCATAGTTGGGAGTATAACATACCACTAGTGAAGGTTGTGTGAAATAATAGTTTCAATTCTACCATTGGTATGAAATCATTTGAGGTCTTTTATGGGATAAAATTTATGTCACCACTTTGCTGAACTGACCCGGTTTTATTTCCACTCATGGGCCCAGTGTTGGTGTGAGAAACTATTGAGAAGGTATATATCATCCATGAGTGGATGAACACTACACATAGCCATCATAATTCTTATACATACAAACAACAACGGACTTTTGGGTTCATTGAAGGAGACTATGTATTCCTTCTAGTTTTACCTCAATGTGGATTACTAAGATTGGGTTTAGGTGGAATGCTATCTATGTGGTTCATTAACCCATTAAAGAAACTATGTAGAGTTGGTGAGTTTGTGTACCACTTAAATCTACCTTCTAAGTTAGATCAAGAACATGACGTCTTCCATGTTTTATAGCTAAGGAGGATCATGCATGACCCATCCAACATTATCAACTGGGATGATATGGACATTGAGGATGGAGATACCTATTTTGAGTACACGGTAGGGATTGATGATCAATAGGAGATGATCTATCATGGTTGACCGATTACTTTAGTTCGTTTCTAGTGGAAACATATGAATCATCAAGAGAGAACATGGGAGAAAGAGGCTCATATTCATGATCAGTACCCACTGCTATTTGTGTTTCCATTATTTTGTATTTTTGAGACAAAAACCCCAATTTGGAGAGAATATAATTACCCAAATTCTTTCATATATTATTTTAGGATATTGTATAGATTATATTCGAGTCTAGGTGTTGAGAAGATATGTATTTCTTAGGCAAGGTGTTACCATAATAACACATTGAAATATATTAAATATATTAAATATTATATGTGATTAGATTTAATGGAAATGTGGAATAACTTCAAAATGGATTTATGGATCAGAATTTCACGGGAAATGTTCAGATTGGAACAAGTGGTTTACCCAAGGTGAAAATTAACCTTGGCCTATGCGGGTCGTTTGTCGAAAATCCATCACGTGTGTAAATGGAATAAAATAATTGATTAAATTATTTTATTTATTTAGATAACACCATGACATCACCATTTCATTAAATATATGCTTATGGAAAATTTACAAATTTATATCCATAACCCTATAAAATGTGGGATATCCATTGGAGAGTGCGGGATACGATTTCGTTAGACGATAACAGATGGATCGAGGATCGATGTCCAATACAATAAAGAATTGACGAATCTCACCAATGAATTTTATGCCACAATGTTCTTCATTAGTGATAGATCCAAATTGAGGTTTGAAATTATTTGTTTTAATTTCATTATCATTCATAATTTCTACAATGAATTAGAATAAATTGACTAACAGATAGATTCCTAGATCATTTGTATTAAAGGATAGGACTGTTTAATCATGGATTTTATAGGGTGAATTATTTGTGGTAAATTATTGTTAGATTTTCATTCTAATGTAAATTTACTAAGACCAATATAAACTTCGATCAAGGACTATTGTTTTTTATTATTATTTTTATTTTCTCCCCCGATTCTCCATTCATTGTGAGTTCTCTTTTTTTGGACCACGATTCAACATATCCAAATTAATTGGTCATTGTGCACCCATTTCTAGGTGAAAAATCTAAAATCAAAGATCTGGGATCCCAGGTACATGAAGAATGTGTGAATGTTATAGAGGAATTATATCAAATGATGTAGATATCTGATTTATTGTTCTTCAGTGCACAACAAAGAACAATGTATAAATACATTTTCCTAGTGGATTGAAGGGACGAATCTAGTTTTTTGATGATTAAAAGGTTGGTCGGGCCTTGATTCATTATTTTATAAAAATAAGGTTCCCATATAAAATATTGGATGAAGGGGAATATGTGTGGGTTCTAGATCAAGGATTCTAGAAAATAACATGTAACATGGTATGTAAACCATATCTACTTTCCATGGGTCCCCCTATGTGGCAGATAGGGTTTCAGGTTAACTCATATATCACATGGAATATGAAACCAATCACACTTCATGTGGTTCCTCCCGGGATACTCAATGTGTACCTCAAAGGGTACATGGACATGGGTTGGAATACGTGGGTTGGAGCAATTTGTGCACTCCCTTACAGGTACAAGACATGAACCAATGTACACGGGTTATTCCATGGACTAGAACATGAGAAAATTTAAACAATCTATAACAGTGTACTTTCACATGGGTAGAATACATGGGCATCCTACATGTCATGTACTTATACATGGACATAGACTAGGATATAGTCCATTTACATGGGAATGGCCTAGGGTCAAGATAGAAGACCTGTAAGCCTTCTTTATGCTATGTAATTTCCTAAACATGGATTGGAGCCCTTGTATCCAATATCTTAGACATGTTTCATTAGGGTGTGTTCCCCTTATCCTTTCCCTGAGGGTTAGTATTGAATCATATTCTACTACTAGTACTAAGATCCTTCTACAAGACATCAAGGATAAAGTCGTTGGATTCCCTTTGAGACTATTAGAGTGAGATACAATATTCATATTCATTCAATAAGAGGATTAGATGGTATTTTATTTACAAACACTATATGGGCGTCAATCTTCTACATACCAGGTTAATCTAGATTTAGTTTTTGGTATCACCATATGATCCTGGGAGTGCTCCCCATATATATATTGTATCTCTTCATAAATTCAGCATGTACTTTCTATGATGAGACCTGAGAAGAACTAACTCTCGTATGGAAATCATCAATATTATGAGACACAAGAGTGTGTTCTTCAAGATGAGTTCATTATGGATTCTTCAAGATGGAATCCAAGGCTGGTATAAGATGGTTGTGACTTACATTATGACTATGTGTTTTCTTGAGTATATTTGGATATTATTGTTGTATATATTGTAAAGAAATTATTATGTAGACCTGGATAAGTTTTCCTTCATTTTTTTATTTTCGTGGCATCCTGCTGAGTATTGTTATACTCACCCCTTCATGGGCTATTCCCAGATGATACATGACTTCTGCAGATAAAGGAATTTTTGGTTGAGTCCAAGACGGTCCAAGACCATATGGTGCTTAGTGAGAAAAGATAGTCTGAGGTGTGTTCCTATTGATTTTTTAATATAGTCCCCAGTAAATACATTCATCTTGGACTTGTGCTTCAAACTCATTGTGGTACACATTTATTTGGACCTATTTACATTCCTATACTTCCTTTCATAATCTGGTTCATAGATTTATAGGTATGAATGCATGTTTGTTCAGTTATTTTTACATTTCATCATTTTATAGGATCGGTGATGTGTTTGTGTATAGGTGCTTAGGCTAAGGACTCCCATGTTAGTGATATTACAACTCAGTACTAGTTTCTAGTGCATGGCCTGTTAAAGGGGTTTTTGAGGAGTCGTTGGACAGTCCCCTTTGCGGCTGTTCGTGACATCCAATGTGGCCCTAAAAACACATCTTTTTCCTCATCTTTTTAATTAATTTATATTGATTTATTTAATTATTATTACCCTTTTTTATAATTAAGTTCACATTTTCATTTTTAAAATTAAATATTTTATTTCATAATTTTTTGTAATTAAAATTATATTTTTAACCTTTTAATAATTAATTTGTTTCTATCATTAATTTTATAGTCTAATTTTTTTTATTTAGTGTGTTATTTTTATCTAAAACTTTTTTTATAATTTAACATTAATTGATTAATTAATTAATATTTCTTTTATGCCTAAAAAATATAGATGTTAATTCATCATTTCTTGTACTAAAACATAATTAATTTAAAACAACTTAATCAAATTGTTAGATGAATTTTAAGAATTCATTAATTATAAATTTAGTTTTATAAACTTACTATTTTTATGAAATATCTTCAATTTAATCTCATTAATAAACATAAGTGTTTAATAATAGAATAATTATTTTTTTATTTAATTAATTTAATTTGGTATAGTTTTTCTTTAAAATAATTTTACTTTGTTTTATAAATGTTTAAATTTTATGTTAACTTTTAATAAGTTAGTTTTAGATTTAGTTTGGTAAAAATTTATGTTTTATAAATTAAAGTTAATAATAATTTAACATATGTTTAAATGGATTTATAACTTTGGTAATGTTTTTGAGTACCAAAATTTTCAATTCTTTCAATTAATTTTAAGTTTTAATTTATTAGTTTGTACAAATTTTATTTAAGGTTTAATTTATTTTATGCTTTTGTTTATTTAGCAGTGTCATGGTGGCACCATCTTAATCTCATAGTCTCACAGTATCCTTTTCAAACTAGTGCCACCATGAAATTTTTTCTAGTGTCCCACGGTTTCCCTTGTTGTGCCTATGTTACTGCTTCCCCATTATGGTTCCACCACAAACACTTCCCCCATTTCTCACACCACTATCTTACACTGAAACATCATCCCCAACTCTATCTCCTTCACCTCAAATGTTCTTGAGATGCACTCCGTTATCACCAGAGCAAGCGGTCCATCCCCCTTCCTCACATCTCTAATCTGGCATCTCTGATTTCGACTGCATACCCACATCATGCAACACACACACCTCCACCCTGCATCTCTTCCATCGTAAAATCATAAACGAGACTAGAATGAGACTCTAACAAAAATCAAATAATTAGGAAATATGAATCCTTTTGCTAAATCAGTGTCGATTTTGTCTCCACTTGAATCTGATAATGAGGCAGATCAGGCAAATCTGATCCATAGCGAGCTCAAGCTGCTAGTGCTTGAGGGGGGAAGCTGTCAGATCTTGAGAGAAGAACTACTCGCCATGGAGAAGGACTTCATTATCTGAAGAAGAACAACGAGTTTGTCACCATGGTTGATGATAAATATTGTCGTACCGATTGAAGACCAATCATATCTTGATGTAGGGTCCTCGGAAGCTGAGCAATGGAGAAGAAGCCTCCACACCGGTGGTGGGCCACCGTTACGAGCCAATGTAGCCACCATTATCAAGGCCATCTGTTAGAGATGTCACCTGAATGCACTGCTGGAGTGAAGATGTGCCACTGCAGTTCTAGAAGAGGTTCTACAGCCGATGAATCTAGAAGAAAACCCCCCTCCTAATATGAACTACACCGAGGATGAGGGGGAATAAAGAAAAATTAAAATTAATCTTAAATAAAAACTTAATAAAAAATAACAATAAAACTAATAATAACAATAACAATAATAACAAACAATGTAAGATAAAATAATAATTGTAACATATAACATATTCATTAATAATGCTTATGATAATTTTAAAAATAATATTAAAATTAGTAATAATATTAATAAATGAAAATTTATAATTTTAAATAAAAAGAAATAAAATAGTTAATCTACAATTCAGTTTTTAATTAATTATAATTCTAAATGTAAAAAATAATAATAACATAATTAATTAAATTAATTAAATAATAAACTAATTTTAAAAAAATAACAACTAATTACTTAAAAAAATTAATAATATAAATAAATTTTAAATTCTAAACATAATAATTCAATTCATAATTTGAAATAATAATATTTAACAATGGTAATAATAAAATAAATAAAACATTTTATTAAAATATTTACTAATAATTTAAATAAAAATTAAATCCATTAATACTATTATTTAATTAAATAAATTATCTTTGATATTTCATATTTATATATTTTTTATACTCTATTTTGCAGGTTCATGCAAAAAATGTATTCCTGTCCAAATTAATTCAACGAAATTACCGGAAGTTTGTTACAAACGAAAAGCTAGCGCTATGTGTCTGTCATGTAAAGATGCACATGTTCAATGCTTAAGTGAAGGAATTTTGAAGTCGGTGGAAACATGCGGTGACATGCTGTAGATGACTGATGATATTTAATGCAGAGAAACAATAGAAAAAGGTTACACACATTTACATTTGACAAACACAGCATATACGATAGAAGATTCCCAGGAGCAGCATAGGAGACGAGCTGGAAACTACGGAGCCCGAAGGCAGAGCATCATATGGGGAGTTCGACTTCCCTCTGTCTTTTATTTTTTGTATTTTGTTCTTGGATATTTTTACTGAATTATTCAATATGATTAAAGGATGAATTGTCTTAGCCCGCAAATTCAATTTTTCTAGTAAATCATTTAAACTTATTCATTTACATTAAATTTTTTAGAATCATAATCAATCAACAAGATTGATTAATGATTCTCTGTTTAGTTGCTTCACACCTCCATTGTTTTATAAACTCATATATTCAAGGTCAACTATTGAGGTAGTTCTTAAATAAATTTATCACAACATTAATTTTTTTAACATTGTAAATTTAGGGTGAGTTTATTTCTAGATGTTATCCTTTTATAACTGTCACGCAGTTCGACTGATTTTGGAGTGGTGAACTCCAAAACTCAGTCTTCTGTGTGCTGAGTTTTCTAGCGAGGGAGACATTTCACCTTTTTCTTAATGTATGATTAAATAAAGTGTAATGTGGAAGATAACCATTAAACTAGTAGTTTGTAACTCTCAAGTATTACATTTGATCTTCTCATTCAACCTTCATGCATTATTTTAGTATTTCGTTCTGTTAGGTTAGTTTTACTAGAGTTTTTAGTTCATCAGTATACTAGTATATGATATAGTATATTTCCATAAATTTTATCTTTACCACTTGAAAAAACAAAAGTACAAAAAAAATTGGAAAATAAAAAAACTATAATGATGTTTACCACATTGTTGACAACAGTGATGATTTTAGTTTCTAATCTTTAGAATTCACTCACCTGTATTCTCTATGTATTAACCATGCACCACTGTGCTATTGTAAGTTAATAAATGAAATTTTTAGGGTTGTAAAAACCTCCAGACACATAAAAAATTGACATCATTGCAAAGGAAGGAATGCACTGAGTAATCTATTTTAAAAAAACTAAAAAAATCAATTTAAAAAAGTCTAAAAAAATTCAGTTAATAATTTCTATTTGTGTTGTGAGTTTATGTTCTATTTGACTTTTTGGGTGTGTTTAATCTGATTTTTTTAAATGGAATATTTTGAAGGATCAAACTATTGAATTGAACCTTACTGTGTTTATTGTAGAGATTATGGACATACTGCCTGGCATTGTGCCTATATCAATCCACAACAAGATTTTTAAATTAATGAAAATAATCAATATGAGTTTAGTCCTAAAACCCAAGATAAAACTAACCTAATTGATTCTAAATTGGACACTAGGGTTGATCTATTGAACAATTGGTTAAATAAAACCCATTATATTCGACTTAGAGATTATCAAGAGTAATATAAAATAATGAAAAGATAAGAAAACAAGCTCTTGGAATTATGAAAAATGTTTAAATAACAAGAATAATTTTATGAAAATGAAAATTAAAATATTTATAAAATATTTTAAAAGAAAAATAAAGAGGAATGTGATAATGAACTAGGAAAAAAACTTTTTTCTTTGAAAAAATTGATTTTGTTGAACTAAATATAGAAATAACCAACTCATTAAACAAAGAACACCACATTGAAAATCCAATAAAGAACCTTAATGGAGTTGGGTTGGAAAAATCTAAAGATGAATTGAAATAGATTTAAAAGTAATTCTCAATTATTTTCATAATTCCTAGATAGGAGAAAAATAACTATTTTAGGAGTTTTGAAAAGGAAGTCACTTGGGTAGAAGATATTTTTTAGAATGAAAATTTGAATGCTAAACACTCTTCACCCAAATTTTCTAATATTGTGAATAATGATTCTGAACTTTATATTTGGTATAATCTAGATGAGAATCTTAAGATGGATATCCCATAATCTCAAATTTTTGAACCTAAATTATGAACTTCTCTTCCATCTTTTCAACCTGTAAACCCAATAATTATTGAAATGATGTTGGATGATGAGGATGTGGGAATGAAATATGATGAAAGATAAACTGATGAGTTTTCATTTCCCTATTCTCATAGTAATAACATTTCTAAAACATTTTTTAGTGAAATTTAAAACAGTATTGATATACATGGGGGTAATTGTTTAAATTTGAAAAAACATGAATATCAATTTATTGATGTTGAATTATATATTACTCCTCCAGATTTAAACTTTTTGGAATTCACTACAGACTGTGTTTTGGGAAATGAGCCTTCTGAAACTAAAGAATAGGCTGAACACACTATTGATTTAAGAATATTTTTTTGTTAGATGCAGTAGATGTTCAGTGTGATTTAACAAATTAGGATAATTTGGAAGAGATTTATAACATATTTAGACTTGAATCTCTTTTTTATTAAATAAATTTTCATCCCTGTCTATCACTTCCATCCTCAACTGAGTCGAGTTCAAAAGATCATCTTAATGATGATAATAGTTTAAAAGTTGATTTATGCTTGAGTTCCATTGTAGATGATTCTGTTCTTATATTTGTTGAATCTCTTTTTGAACCAAATAATCTGAATTTACCCATTTCTACCATTGAATGTGAATTTTTTAGTTTCAAAGTTGAGAGAGATAAATGTGATGACAATGCCACACACTTTGAATCACCAACATTGTCGTCCCATCCTAAAAAAGTTAAATGTGTCATATTTGAAACAACTCTGGAAGTGGATAGAACTATTCCTACAACTGTTAAAGGGTGATACAAAGGTGTTATTTCAGAATATGAGAGTTTGTTTATGGTTTTCATATGTTTTGGTGCCCAAAAATTTCATTTTTTCATTAAAAACAAATGGTCCAAACACACGTGGTGGATCCTATTTATAAAACCACATCCCCCAAGTGATTATAGTTAGTCTCTAGGTGAGTCCAGTGAGGTTCTATAAATCTTTCATTATATGGGAGGAAACCCATGGTTTTTGTTGCGTTAATAAATAAAAAAATTATGATTAAATAAACTCTTACTGAAGTCTTTATATTTAGTGCTTCATGGGAGTCAACCCATGCTGTTTCTTTATTTTCATTTTTGTACTGTTTTGTATTGAATAAAATTTTCATGTGCTATCTACTTAAAACTCTGTATTTTCTAGATATTTGTTCATAGTTTACATGCTTTGTGTTTTCATGTTTCTGCTGGGTCAATAATAGAGTGGAATTCCCATGATAGAGGTGTAATGGAATCATTGATTCAGGGAAGTTTTCTATTTTTATTTCTACATTAATTTTCTGATCCTATTTTCATAAAAAAATTCAGTTTTATGAAAAATCATGTTGTTGCTTTTAAAAAATGTTCTAGTATTAAAAATTCTACTACATTCTTGCAATTTCATATTCTACTATATTTTACTGAAAATTATGTTGTGTGACTTGAAATTTATAAAATTCTACTGCATGTCTTGTTACAGTAATAAAAAATTATGCATATGTTTAGAATTCAATAAGTATTGGAATGAAATTCTATATTGTGTCACTATATAAAAAACAATTCTACATGTAGTTCACTACTGAAAACTGAATTTCATTATTATTAAAATCATCTCATTGCTTGAAATTATGTATGGAGGGTACGTGCATGCTGATTTTTTTTATTGAATCCTCTTTAGGTTGGAGTGTTTTACCATTCATTTTTCTACTTTATTTAAAACATTATTGAACTCAATCTGTAAAAATGCATAAATCTTATACACAGTGCACTTACACCTCACATGTTACTTTTGTGATGTATTGAAAATTATTCATTGGACTAAATATTAATGGGTGTACATGCTGATGAACCTGCTAATAAGATATTAATTGTGGGGAACAATACTTCATAAACTTCAAAAATAACCTTTATATATGTCCCAAATCTACTTAATTGAACGTCTATTTTGATCTTTAACTGTCAAACTATTCTTCTCCACTTTATAAGTAGAATTTTGGGAAAATTCGAGTTTTATGTGAGGGGGAGGTGGTAAATTCTTGAATATGCTAATATGTGGTTTAATGTGAGCCTATCAATTCCGACTTCCACTTCAATGTTTTTAAAAAGATGGTTAAATTTTTATAAAATTAGTTCATAATTTTAGGCCTTACACTATACTCAATTGGATATTTCCTTTGAATGATTCATGATTGGTACTTAAGAGTTGGCGTGAAAATGAAATTAATGTGGTTGGATGATTGCTGAGTGATCTTTCTTAGTGGTTTTATGAGAATTTAGTTTAGGAACTACTTCTATGATTGATATAGGTAACCTGTTAGTGGAGTTATGATCATAGCCCTTGGAATAAGAAGTTTGATATTTTTCCTTGGGGACTCAATATTCTTTTTATTATTAATGTAATCACATTAGTGAGTCAATGTAAATGGTTTTCATAATAAACTTTTAAAACTAGAGTAATTGGGGCATCTAGGATGCAATGGAAAATTTCTGAGACCCTAGATTGTGGGTGCGTTTTTGTTTATTATAAACTCTTCGTACACTTTGAATAAGTGCTTATGCATAGTTCTAACACATGATACATGGATTGAGAAAAATTAAATAAATTGTCTAGGGTCAAAAATGAGTTCATTAAGGAGAGGGGAGTGATGAACTCCAAATAAAGAAGGGGTAAATTGTTTATATGAGAGTCATATAGATTGTATCAATAAGGTGATTCAAAAAAATATCTATTTTTGGAATCTAGGATTGAGTCAAAGTAAAAGTTCTATTGGTTAAGCTCTAAATTCCACATAAATTTAACCTATTTTCACTCTAGGATTTATATCCTTGGTTTGAATTGAGATGAGTCACTATGTAATGTCACATAAGAGGTAGGGAACCTTCATTTATTGATGATTTGTTGCTTTCTTGATTAGCCTTTGAGTATATGTTATTGGAAAGGTTTTATTTTGACAATTCATTCTTTAAAAGCCATTGGACAAGTTTTTCCCTCTTCTTATTAATTGCAGGGCTTGTTACACATTGAATTGATTCATAAAGAATTTTTCTATTCCTCAAGGATAATAAAACAAGAGATTGTTTGAGGAAAATCAATGATTATGTGTGGGGGAATTTGATGTTTCCTTAAAAACAGATGTTTTGCAACATCTTTTTAATTAATTTTTATCGATTTATTTAATTATTATTAAACTTTTTTCTAAAGAAGTGATCATTTTCATTTTTACAATTAAATATGTTATTTAATTAATATTTGTAATTAAAATTGTATTTTTAGCCTTTTAATATTTAATTTATTTCATACTTTAATTTTATAGTCTAATAAACTATTATTTGGTTTTATGTATTTATCAACATTTTTGATATTGTTACATTAATTAATTAAATAATTAATTCTTGCTTTTACGCATAAATAATGTAGATGTTAATTTATCATTTCTTGTACTAAAACATAATTAATTTTAAACAACTTAATCAAATTGTTAGATAGTTTTTAACAATTCATTAACTTTTTATTAAATCTCATTAATTTAATTTCATTAATTAACATAATTTCATAACAATAAAATTATTATCTATTTACATTTATTAATTTAATTTTAAAAAGTGACTATAATTAATAATTTAACTATGTTTTATAAATGATTAGATTTTATATTTACTTTTAATATGTATGGTTTTGTTTTAGACTAGTAAGAATTTATGTTTTATAAATTGATGTTAATAATAATTTAACTTAATTTTAAATGGTTTTATATGATTATTAAAGTTTATGAGTACCTGAATTTTCAATTGTTTTAATTATTTTTTTTGTTTTAATTAATTATTTTTTTCATATTTATTTATGTTTTAATTTATTTTACTCTTCTGTTAATTTTTCAGTGTAACGGTGGCACCATCTTAATCTCACAGTCTCACATTATCCTTTTTAAATCAGTACCACTGCAAAATTTCTCCTAGTGTCCCAATGTTTCCCTAGTTGTGCCTCTATTACCACTTCCCCATTATAGTGCCACTAAAAATACTTATACAATTTCTTACACCACCATCTTCCACTACAACTTTGACTGCATCTATGTCCCCTTCACCACAAAACATCATGCATTGTGCTCCGATCTAGATCGAGCAAGTTATCCATCCCCCTTCCTCACATCTCGAATATTGCATCTCTGATATTGACTCCATACCTGCATCTCTCAACACCCACACCACCACCCAACATCTCTTCCATTATAACATCATAAATCAGACTTGAATCAGACTCGAAAAAACCAAATAATGAGGAAACTAAATCCTTTTGTAGAATCAATGTCGATTTCTCCTCCACCGGAACCCGAGCATGAGGTAGATCAAGTGACTCTGATCCATTACAAGCTCAGGACGTTGGTGCTTGAGGAGGGAAGCTGTCATATCTAGAGAAAAGAACCATGCACCATAGAGAAGGACTTCATTGACAGAAAAAGAACCATGAGCAGGTCACCAAGGTTGATGATCACTATTGTCGTGCTGCGAAGGGTCAGGTTGCACCGATTGAAGCCCCGTCGTATCTTGAAGGAGGGTCTGCTAAAGATGAGCAGAGGAGAAGAAGCTTCCACACTAGCCACCGTTGCGAGCTGGAGAAATCACCGCCACTGAGACATAATGTTATAGGCGTCACATGAATGTGCCGCTGGAGTGAAGATGTTCTACTGCAGTTCTGGAAGAGGCACCGCAACTAAAGAATCTAGAAGAAACCCCCTCCTGCTACATGCTACAAAGAGGATGAGGGGGGATGAAGAAAAATTAAAAATAATCTTATATAAAAACATAATAAATAATAATAATAAAACTAATAATAATAATAATAATTAATAAATTAAGATAAAATAATAATAATAAAAAATAAAAAATTCATTAATAAAGATAATTATAATTTTTTAAATAATAATAAAATTAGTAATAAAAATTAGTAATTAAAATTTATAACTTTTTAATAATATTAATGTAAAATAATGAATAATATTAAATAAAACAATCAATTTTCAGTTTAGTTTTTAAATAGTTATTCTGCTAAAATTAATAAATAATAATAATGTCATTAATTGAAATAATTAAATAATAATCAAAAGTTAAATAAGAAAACAATTATTTAATAATAAAAATCAATAATATAAATAAAATATTAAATTATGAACTTAATAATTAAATTAATTATTTTAAATGATAATATTTAACAATTATAATAATAAAATAAATAAAACATTTTATTAAAATGTGTACTTATAATATAAATAAAAATAAAAACCAATAATAATGTTAATTAAATAAATAAATTACCTTTGGTAATTTATATTTAACTATTTTTTATCCACTGTTTTTCATTTTCGTGTGGGAAATGTATTCTCATCCAAATACATTAAACGAAATTACTAGAAGTCATTTACAAGAGCAAAGCTATAACGATGTGTTAGTCTTGTAAAAATGCATGTATGTGGTGCTTAAATGAAGGACTTTTTAAGTCGGTGGAAACGTGTGGTGACATGAAGTAGATGACAGATGATATTTGAAGCAGAGCAGTTAAAGAAAAAGGAGACATGCATTTGCATTCGATAAACACACCAGATTCAAGAGCAGATTCCCAGGCGCAGCACCAGAGACGAGCTGGAGGCTAAAGAGTTCGAAGGTAGAGCATCACTTAGGGATTTCTTCTTCCCTATGTACTTTATTTTTTTACACTATTCTTGGACATTTTTGACTGCATTAATCAAGATGATCAGAAGGTTAATTGTCTTAGCTCGAGAATTCAATTCTGCGGGTTAATCATTTAAACTTTTTCATTTACATTACATTTTTCAGAATCATAATCAATAGATGAGATTGATTAACGAATCTCTGTTTAGTTGCTTAACAACTCAATTGTTTTCTAAAATCATATATTCAAGGTCATCTAGTGAGGTAGTTCTAGAATAATTTTATTGAATTGTTAATGTCTTTAACTTTAGAAATTTATTGTGATTTTATATCCATATGTTATCCTTTTATAACTGTCAAGAAGTTCGACTGATTTTGGAGTGGGGGAATCCTAATGTTAGTCTTCTATGTGTTGAGTTATCGGGGGAGGGAGACTTTTCACCTTTTTCTTGAGGTATAATTAAATAATGTGTAGTGGGGAACATATCATTTTAACCAGTAGTTTTTAATTCTCGAGTATTACATTTGATCTTCCCCTTCGACCCTGCTACATTATTTTAGTATTTTGTTCTCTGATGTTAGTTCTACTGTAGTTGTTATTTTATCAATATACTATTAAATGATTTAGTCTCTTGTCACCATTTTTATCTTTACTTATTACTTAAAGAAAAGTACAAAAAATTGAAATGTAAAAAAACTATAAAGATGTTTTCCTCATTGCGGACAATAATGAGATTTTTAGTTTTTAAACCATAGAATTCACTAACTTTCTTTCTATGTTGATAAACCCTACACCTCTATGATAGTGTAGGTTAATAAATGATATTTTGAGGGCCATGATGAGCTCCAGCCACATAAAAATCCAACATGAATGACGAGATCTAAAAAACAAGACTACCCAATTTTGGTAGTGGAGGTCCCACACGTACTAACTGAGGATTCCATTCACCTTGAAAAAACAATGGAGCTTCCATTTGTTACCAAAAATCTCACTCTCTAGCGAAAAAAATGATGTGAAATTCAAACTACACCATCAAATCCATATCAAGGATCACATCAATGTGGACCATTTTTATAACAAGAATTTTCCATTCCAGCTCAACCCCTGACATAGTGAGTGCACCAGACAATCACCTAAAACCATAATTTGTATTATTACAATGTGGAATAAAAAATCCATTGCATATGACATAATCTTGGTTGGAAATTTAAAAAAATCAACATGTCAGGTAGAAATTAAAGAGATAGAAGAACCTATACCAAATAGTACAAAAACTATGGATGATTCAATAAGGATTCTACCTCAAACTGGGGTAGGTACTGCATCTGATTCCACAAGAGTTTGTTCTATATCATGAATATGACTCATCTATAAAAAATATTTAGTACAAATACTGAAAATCCTATTTTCCTTAAGATAACTCTAAACAGAGGAAGATCCATTCATGCAGCCATAATCTCCTAACCAAGAGCCTACTTCCCCATATGGTTATGTCTAGTCTCTCATTCCCATAGAGACTAAAGAACCTATACCACCCTGATATAGGTGTGTATCATTAAAAAATCATTTCAGGTTCCGTAGATTTCATCAACGATTGAAATATATTTGTGAGGATGGTCATGCCAACCACACATGCCCTAACTTCCCAGATTGGTAGAACATAACTAATTGAATTTCCAAAGTCACAGACCAATGAGGTCAGGAAGGTTGACCTTAGCTACCACCTTACATATTTTCTAGATCTTCTTTCTTTCTCTTATTTTCTGATGAACTTCCACTACCCTATCCCACTAATCAAATAGCCCAAAAAACTAGACTTGCATGCATGATCTGTCTCTGCAGTCAATGATTGATTAAACACATCATCATACGTATTCAACCTAAATATGAAACCCTAATATTGGATAACAAAACACAAACCCTTATCAAAAAATTGTGCCTTTAGGTGTTCATTATAAAATTACTCAAGAGTGAAACAATCCAACTCAGTGAAACAATTAGAAAACACCAAAATGGTCTGATCCACCTTTGTGGAGATCGAAAAACTCCCAGGTCTAGGTGAAGGTGATATTATCATGGAAATAATAATCATTAAAGTTATCCTTTAATTCCTTCCAACCCATCTACTCATGCTTCCCTACCTAAGCCACTACATCTCATCCCCTCCAACAGGGACCCTCCAACATGGTCAAAGAACACTATACCTTATCCCCCACAAGAGTATTGGAAAACCCAAAATTTCTTTTAATATTTTAATTCCAATATTATGATTCATGGGGTTTTTTGCTACCCCATAAAGACGAAATCCTTATTCTTGAGAAACTATTGAGAAATTTACATTTTAGGACATGGTTTTGATTCTTAACCTGAGAAGGACCATATCACGATCCTTGATCTAATGCATGTATATCCTGAACCACCACTTTCACTAGACTCTGATGAACTTACTGAGAAATAAATCTCTCCACGCAATTCTTGTGGTTTCAATGGATGAGTCTAGATAAGAATGATTCTACTACCAATGACAAACTCACAACAACAATCAAGTCCATATAAATAAAAATTTCAAGAATAAAATCCTTTAAAATATCTTTATAAATTAAAACCAAAAACACATCAAGAAAAACAATAAGTAATAGAAATACACCATAGCTTTGTTTCCATGCATATTTTTCTGCCTATACATCTCACATGGAGGTGGAATCAAACCAAATCCTAACATACCATGGAGACCTAAGGTCTGTCTCAAAGTGTGTTTGCAAGACAACCCACTCACAAATAATACCTCAAGACATAATATTCCTAGATCATTTATATTGAGATTATCTCTAATTATATAACCCAAAAAAGGAAAAAATTGTAAATGATAACATTTTTTCACAAACTGGTTTGGGATTCTATCCAACCCAACTCCCAACCCAGGCCACGGTAAGGGCCAATGGGTGTTCCTAATCCCCATGGGTAGGAAACTAGTTCCAGGGAATCAAAAATCACTTTTAGGAACAATTCATCCGACAAGAATCATCCAAAATTAATCCACAATAGTCAAACATCACATCACAATCAATAAACATAATCAAATGAAATAAAACTATCACGTGTATAACAATTATACAGTTTCAACCAAAAATTAAAACGGGGAAGGAAAAAAACTAAAATACCCAACCGTCCATGAAACTAGAAGCCCAAAACCCTCAAGAAACCTCCACCAATATCTAAATTAGGAGGCCCACTATAGTATGGATCCCCCATCAACACGAAAAAATATATTTTCTTTAATTGGGTCGAATGTAACACGTTCAACATACACCTAAGGGTGTATGTATGGTGTAAACCAATGATTAGTAGGATACTCGCATAAGAGATTACATTCTATAACATAATAGGAAAAATTAACATGTTATTTTTTAATTAATAACATAAAAAAAGAGAAAATGTTTTGAAGAAAACATTATTCTAAATTTGGAAATTGGAATGTAGCCCCACTAAAATGATGAGTGATAAGTATATCATCAAATGAGTAACATGGACTATCCCTAAGGCACTAGGGTTATTGGGGGCCAATGATCCTTTTACCTCAATGATGTGGATTAGAAACCACAACTCAATATTTCCTCATTCATTAGACATTAGAGTGGAGTCACATCTAATGTTCTAGTGGTCTCCAATTATCATAAAATGTTTAGTTGGAGTTGTAGAATCAATATTTTTAGGGGGAACTGGGCCTTTCCCTATCAATCAACCTAGTCTGCTAGAAATATTCTTTCTAACCTAGTTACCTAGGATTCTATTTATGACCAATTAAATCTCATATGTTATTTGAATCATGACAAACACACACACCTAATAATGTAAGAATACATAAAAAACATAATTTTCTATTATAAAAACCCCTTTACAACACAAAATCACAACAAAATCGTTTGAAAAATTGTTCTCAACAACCAAAAAAATTATAGAACACATTTATAAATCATAAAAAGAATACAAAAATCATCTAATAATGTTATATAATGGAATCACCTTCCTTTCACTTAGAATCATATGAAAAATGGGTAGAAACTTAAAATGAACCACATGGAGACCCAATAAAGGAAAGGACAAACCATAAACAAATGAATTTAATCAATGAAAAAAATATTGAACCTTCATTATATAAAATCATCTATTGGATAAAGAAGAACCCAAACAATAAATAGAAAGAGAACCAGTAGTTGTAAGAGAACAAGATATGTGATTATTACATGGAGTTCATTGATGATTACACACCAAAACCACCCATGATTTAGAGAATAAGGGTGATCATGGATAGTAGGAGATTCTACTAGGGTCAGAGATCATGAATAGGTCGAATTAGGGGTGGATTACGAATTAAATTGAGGAAGGGGAGTTTATGAAATTAAACATTTATATGTTTTTAGGTAGGCCTCATGGTTTAGAAACATATCATTCTAAACCCTAAAGATTTTTTGAGGAATCTCCATCCAACGGAAAAAGAGGCCGCACTGTCTCCTAGTGAAGGGCACACACTTATTCTGTCAATCATTTTCCCTAAATAGACCCACTACTCAGGGGTGCATAGTCTTCCTGAAAGCCTGTGTTTAGGCCATGCACCATGGACAATGCCACTATACTCTATGTACGATCTCTTCTGGGATGTTTCAAATATTCTACTAATCATCTACCAAACATAATCTAGCTACAACATGGTATCAAAACTACAATTTTTTACCAATAACACATGGGAAATCAATTCCATAAAGACATGACCAATATAAAAGAGAAAACTACCTCAAAATAAGTTCACATATGTTACAATGCCACAAAACAATTTGGTTACAAGAAGAAGGGTAAGATACCACATTATTTTTTATATAATGGAGAATATGTTCCTTCTTACCTCTTAGGTCGTGTGACTTAGGGGATGATCCCATGAATCATTTCCATATTTTGGAAAGGTGGTGAGGATACATAAGGGATTATATCATTTGATATTTCTTTCAATAAGGAACTATGATATCACACATATATACTCTTATTACATGAATTAAATGTAATTATAGAAGACTAATACAACATAATTGTTTCGGTTCATGGGAGGAATGAAATGCATGAATGCATAAAGGATCACATGCAACTCATATGCACCATTTGAGATATATCACATAAAATAATTATGAATAGTATATTTTTTATTTTATAAGGTTAACATACTTGAGAATCCCAAGATACACATGTATTAAAGAGAGCATAGATATTGGAATTATAAAATCAACAATAAAATATGATATATCTTATGGTTTCAAATATGAAAATAATAAGAAGAAATTGTGATAAAGTTATTCTATTCTTATCAATATTTGGTTGAGATGAATATGAGATAATTAGTCCACATCATATTTATATTATTATGATTAAAAAATAAAATGTGGAAACCTATAATATTAGTGTTTTACTAAGACAATATTTTGATTATCTTTGAAGAAAGGAAGACATTATATTATTGAATTTCAAGGAAGTTGATTAGAAATATTGATGTCTTTAAAGGAATACAAATGCTACACTATTGATCACTTTAGGAGGGATATGATGGAATCCAATAATGTTGAACTTAAAATTTAAAGCATTAATTTCCCCTAGTTGGTGATGGGGGAATGTGTCCAAGGATATTACCTTTCCAATTATTTCTTTGATATTAAGAAAGAATTTGTATGGGAGTGGGATAGTAACCACCATACACATAGGAATAATTCTCTTTCTTAGAGGTGAACATCATTAAAAAATACTTGTGTTCCTTATGATTTATTATTTTGTGCACATGCTTTCTAAATACTAGTGAATATAATTAGGGATCAAATTTATGAATAAGTAATCTAGGTAATGAAAGAGATATATTTTTAAATTGAAAAAAACTCATCCAATGCGGATTCACCCTCTCTCATTGTGGTCAACTAAAATTAATCATAACAATTGGTATCCGATAGATATGTTAAACAAATATTTGTATTCATTTATTTTAGTATTATTGAAGATATAATTTATATTTCAATTCACAATAGAGTGAAAATTTGGGGGAGTTGTATCTATTATGAATTAGAATTATTTTTCATTAAATATCTTGAAGACACTATAAGTTATTTTTAATTTTAGTAGTCACTGGTATGAGTCATGTAAATATAAATCATTCAAGAATGAAATAAATAAAATTTAGAAGAAAACACCATAAGAGTGGGATAATAGATATAAGCCATGAATGGAAAAAATAGAAGAAACATAATTCTCAATATAAACATAAGAAGACCAAAAGGGGTGATACGCCTAAGAGATTAAGTTAATGTTTTTTTGGATGAAGAGGTTACAAAATAGATATTTGTAGGGAGGCCATATAATACATAATGAATTAAAGAAAAACTAATAAAAAAATGAGAATATTAATCCAAGCACAAAATAGAAGTACTGAAGTGGTAGAGGTAACACCTAAGAAACCATATGGAATTACCCAACATGCAGTCCCTATTCCAAATGATATGCCGTTAATTTGGCTAACTGCGGTGGAAAGAAAAATAAATTTCAAATAGAGTAGAGGAGTAAAAATTCCTAAAGAAAAAAAGATTGCACATGAAGAAATTTAATATCATGAGAGTTTTTAAAAACTTATTAAAAAAATTCTAGAAGTGATATTGTAAGGACAAAAAGTGATGGAGAAACTTTTAATGGGTGTTTGTACATAAAACAAACTCATTAAAAAATACTGAAAAATATTTACAAAGTACTTAGTGGTGAATGTTCCTTGATGTATAATGTGACCAAGAATATTTAACATAATAAAATTTTGGATTAAAATGATTCCATTCCACCTAATACTTCTATGGAATCTGGGAGAGTATGAATGAATAGCTCAACCTTAAATAGATGATAAAATAAAGAAGTTTCATGGTTGAGAAACAATACTCAGCCTTGTTTCTATAATTGAAAATAAATGCAGATATAACTAATTCCATATACTTTGTACTCATTCATTACATTAGGTAATATAAGGTCCAAAACATATTCATGAGGACTAATAAAACAAAGAAATTATATTTCTATATCTATAAGCTAGAATATTCATTCAAATACAAATAGAAACACCATCTTACTTTGATCTATCTATTGATATATTGATGAAAAATTATTATAAATGATCTATGATAATCCATATTGACAATAAAAAATATATTATTTTTGATAAAAAAATAAATTCAAAATCATTCACGAGATAAAAATAATTAATATTCACATTAATTAGAATTTATAAGAAAATATGATGAAAATATCAATCAAGATTAAGTGAATATTATGATAATCCCTCGATGTATTGTATTTAAACAAACTCCCATAGTATCATAATACATTTAAAAATGTTATCCCTCAATGTTATATGTTCAAGACCTCACTGAAGAGGTATATCGATACACTCTCCTTCCTTATATAAAAAAATGAATTTTGATCTTAATGGAGAGAACATAAATGAATCAGTGAAATGAAAAAACAGTATTAAATAGGTTCTATGGAACATTTAACAAAACAAACCTTCATATTATAATTGAGTTTTCTTAATCTATGTGTGTGAGATTAATGAATAAATTTTAAGATGAATTTAACTTGATAATTTTCATTACTTGTTTTATGAGAAAATTTTCACTTGCATTGTTTCAATTAGTATCAATGTAACGACCGAAACATTCATTAATGAAAATTCAGCTTGATCTAATTAAATGTATTATTATGTTAAATGGTCATATAACATATGAACTTCTTTCATTTTATGATTTTTGATTTCAAAATAAAGTTATGAATTGTTACCATTTCTAATATAGCTTTTGAACAGTGATCAATTTATTAGTATAAATATTGTGCTTTAACAAATCGAATTTACATAGAAAAAGGAAGTGATGGACACATCCTGTAGAATTTCTCCATACAATGCCCATTTATCAGAGCTCATAAAAGAGGTGGAGTCATTAGGATTCTCTGTTGATGAAGCCCATGCTAAGCTTCAACACATTAAGCTTGAACAAAACAACCTACGAGAGAAGTGGAAGTTGATAGATATTACCACCAATAGATGTTATCCAATTCACCCAGAGAGTTTTCACCATCACACACCATACCTTTTGGTTTTATGCGGGTGTTATTAAGGGTTTTGTAATAATACCCTAGCCCTATGATTATTTGCATTATTTTTGTATAGAATAAAGAATATACTATCATTTTTTTATTGTTACATTGTAAATATTTTTTGAAACACTAATTGTATAATTATTTAATATTCAATAAATAAATATATATTGATGAATTAATCAATTTTTTAATTAAGTAATATTTTAATAAAATAATATTATTCAATTAATTTTTATGAAATATAATTTATTATTTAATTTTTCTGAATACAATCATGATTTTTAATAAGTTTTGATATCCATTTTTGTCGAAACTAATGAATTTTTGATAAATAATGTTTTTCATTTTAAACATAAAAAATCACATATTTAGAAAATTATTTAGTTAAAATGAATATTATTTTTGGAATCAGGATGTCGAAATTATACAATGGTTAATTTTTCATAAATTTCAGAGATAGTGGAATTTTTGGGTAAAAATTAAATACAGTTTAATTGTATAATGTGTTTTATGAAATCATAATGACCTAATAGTGATGTAATAAAATCCTATAAATGAAATTTTAGTCTAATATATGATTTACCATGAAAATTATTTTATTTTATGTTTGTTTAATTTTATTTTAAAAGCTTTAGTGGACCCCCAAGGATAATAACATATTTTACCCTTTTAAAATGTTTTTCTTAAGAGCGTGACTCGCCTCTATATAATGAAGACTAATATTTTAATAAGTACAGATATTGGAAATATAAAATAATTTTTTCCACTCCCTATTTAAAAAATCTATTTGAAAAAATAGGGGTTGGTTTGGGGTTTTGATTAGTTTAATGTGTGGTTTCCAAAATTAAAATAAAAAGGAATTCCCTCTCTTTTACTATATAAACCCACCCAAGCTCCCACTTTCTCTTCACTACAAGAATTTGGATCAATACCATTCTCTACCCTCATCTCTCTTGAATCCTCCCAAGGTACCCCAAGCTCCCAATAATCCTCTCTCAAGACTCTACCAAGCCTTTGGGATCACACTTCCAAGTAAGGGATTTCTTCCTTTCTAGTTTTTGTCAAAATTTCATTATGTTGTTATACCATTTTTTTCAGTTAAAAAAATTGGGGTATAATTTTTCACACCCCCATACTTACCTATTTATTTTTAAATGATGAGAGACATATTTCTCTCTCCTTAATTCCTCCCATGTACACCCATTACCACACCAAAATTCCTTAAAGAATTTCTCTCTTCTTATTTATATTGATGAAATTATTTTTTATTATGAATATGAATTCCATTAAATATGTTTGGACATGTATCTATATGACCCTCTCACAGCCCATTTCATGTACATATGATTATACACCCCTTTTCTCTCATCAACCATTTTTATGAATTCTTATGTCACACCGTTATGCTGTCAAAATTACTCTGTGATTTTTCAAGCCAAAGTCATTGTGTAGTGAATATCATTCCCATTTCACTATCAATGGTATTAAAATTTATTCACATTTACTTATTGATTATAGAGTTTAATTTATTAATTCCACATTCCTTCATTTTTTAATAAATTAGGATGTTCAATTAATCCATGTTATATGATCCATGTGGCACACTTATACATGAAATGAAATGATTAAGAAGGGTGCGCCCTGATAGTGCTCCAATGCATTGGGTAAAGATTAGAATCATGATACGTCAAGTTAGATGTGGGTTTTAATATGATAATTAAAGTTAAATTTTTGTTTCCTCATGCTTCATCTTCAATGATCCTTCGATCATGAAAATATCATGTCAAATGTTTTTTCCACGTTTCCATGTTATGATAATCATGCTATATCATGCCTTTATGATTGTGTTTATATTATTATATATTGATTTTCTTATTTCCTGAAATGTATTGTATTCTTCATGTGATGCCTTTTTACACCCTTTCTGAACTGTAAATCTCACCCTATTATTATGCATGTTCTCAGGTAATCCCATGTAATGCAAAGTATAAACGAATAATGTAGTCATGTAAAAGAATCTTTCAACAAGATGTTCTATTTTACTATTTAAGTTGTTATGTAATTTTACTAATCCCCAATTACACCAGACCTCTTGATATTCTATGTAGTATCAAGTTAAGGTTTTATGTAATATATTTTGTTTAGGTTTTAAATAAATATTAGGGTTGTTATAGTTGGTATCAGAGGATATGTTTAGTTATTTTTGGGACTAGGATTAGAACACCCCAGTGAAAGACTTAGGTATAAGACAAAGTATAATAAAAACATATCAAAATATTGTTGAGTATTTAGTAAGTGGTTTATCATGTAAATAAATACCTATCTTGATATGAGTGGGTAGAGGATGTTATGGAACATATGTATCCTAGTTGTAAAACTTGAAAACATCTCATTGATCTAGACTAGAACAAGAACGGGTGCATGAAAATGGGCCTTGCGGCAGTTTTTCTTATGAAAATACTAGGGGATATGCTTTGGTAAATTCATATTCTTAGTTGAAACCATTATTAAGGAAAAAAAATGACCCCAAGAATATATGCTAGGAAGTAGATCATGGATAACAAATATTGAATCCTTTAAGTTCATAAGTTAAGGAAATAAAAAAAATTTATAAGTCATACATTTGTGTCTTTGGATTACTCTTTATGTGTTACCCTAATATTACATTTATTCCAGCCAATGGACGGTAATAGGAGGACTCAGGCTAACAACCAGTGCGAAGATTAATGTGATGCTCAATCCGATGGGAGCAGGAATCGTGATATTTGTCCCAATACTCTACCAGTTAAATCATTTTTCTAATAGAAACATGGGTCAAGAGGAACCATCAACCCCCCTAAGAAATAAAAAGTCACAATCAAGAGCTTCAAGATACAAAGGCCTCCTTATTTTAATTGATCATCTAATCCATCAATCTTCGAATAATGGATAAACTATATTGAGAAGATATTATCCATCCTTAAATGTTCTGAACAAGAGAATCTTATTTATGGCTTCTTATCATATGGAGGTTGAAGATGATAAATGGTGGAAATTGATAAAAAAATACGAAGCTTGAGGAGAAAATAGAGATTTTGGAATGGAAGGACTTCTAGAAAATGTTTTTCGATAAATATTTCCACACAACCTCTGACATAATAAAGAAAGGGAATTTTATTCCCTCAATAAAAAAGATGATGAATCTATAAGAGAATATAAGGAAAACATCACATGTCTTGTAAGGTATGCCTTTGACTTTTTTGTTACCCCTGAATGCAAGGCTGACCGCTTCTTTGGTGGGCCAAAACCTAGTGTACGGAAATCCCTAGCAATCCATGACTTTGAGAGCTATGAGGAAATTTTCTGATATGCCCTCAAAGTTTAAATGGATATTAGTTAATATTAAGAATTTCATGGAGAAAATATGTAACGCCCCAAGGTTCCTTGGTACATTTCCCTTTGAATAATGAAATAGCTTGCATTATACACAACTTCAAGATTCTAAAACACCACGACCAATAAAAGTAGCCGTTATGAATAGTAATACACAATTTTTGAAATTTTTTAAAATCAATCTTTCAAAATGGACTTCATTTTTGGATTCAGAAAATATAAATTACCTTAGGTTGAATTTTTTGAATTTTTCTGAAAACGTTGAGTTTTTTATAAATAGTGAAAAACACTGCATTTTTTATTAAAACTGACTTTTTATTTCAATAATTAATTATTTTATTTAAATTTATTTTAGATAAATAAATATAAAAAATACATATATATGTTCAAGGTAATTCATTGGAGTAATTTTTTAATAATATTAGATATATAAACTTTTATTGAACTTTTCACCATCTATTACCCACCTCTAAAGAGAATTCGCAAATTCATATGAAACTTAATTTTACCACTTATATGAGTATAATTTAAAAAATACAAGAGAAATGGTTGATATTAGTAAGAATAATGTGGTTCAATAATATTTAAATAAATTTTGGTAAATAATAACTTTTTACTTTCATCTACCACAGCTAAATGTAAATAGGGTAATTATGGGTAAAAATGATATTATTTTTACCCTAACACATGTCTTAATTCTATTGGATAAGTGTAATTCGACCACAAACAACCTTAGGAATAAAATATGATCCTTTTGGTAGACATGGATTAGATTAAAAAAGTTTATTATTATTTTTTATAAAGAAGAGTTAAAAGAGTTAAAATCAAAGTTTAATAAATAAAACATTATTAATATAAGGTAATACACAAGATAAATTCAACTATAAATATTAATTAGAAATATAAATAGATTTACTACATAATTATACTTTATTTATGAGTTTTAGACATTAAATAATGTAATTTATTTATGACACAATGATGAGTCAGTAATTACCTTAATAAGGAAATATTAAAATAATTTATATTATAAATATCCCAATAAATGAAATTTGAGGCTTTTGATGAATTAAACTAATTTTATAGGTTAATATGACAATTTATGATTGAACATATTAATTGAGTTTGAAGTAATAATGTTTTTTTGACTTTAAAAAAATTATTTATTAAATAATGACAAAATTGACATAATTGAGTTTTTAAGACAAATACTATATTATTGGTTTATATAATATTCTTAAAAATCAATGTTTTGGAAGAAGGGCCTTAATAATATTATATATGTCATTAAAGAACCTAATGGGGTTCTATTGGTAGTTTATAGTATGTTTATTAACCGTGTAATATTAAAATAAAAAGAGGCATGGTAAATGTCAAACTATTTAACTATAAGTTAAATCTAAAAGATAAGGTTAATACGGTGACACAAACCTGTATGAAACCTATTTGTGAGTGGTATACTAATTATCCCCATATTATCCTAGAAATAAATTATTTTGGAACCATCATAAACCGAAAATGATTTTATTATAAAATAATATTTCATTATTTTCCGAAGGTGGCCCTCACCCCACTTATAAAAGGGCACTTCCCATTCTATTAATTTCGCACCTCCAAAGCCTTTTGGCTCAGCCAAACCCGAAAATAATATCTTCCAAACCATCCTCCCTTAATCCTAGAGGCATTACATTAGTCATAAATTCATTCTAAGGATCTCCATTGACAAATCAAAAGGAAGAACTCGAAGAAGAGGTAAATATTTTATCAAATCTTTCAAGGCCTTTTCTTCTTCCTCTTCCTCTTTATTTATTGTTTCCATTATAAAATAATAAATCCAGTATATTAAATATAATGTGATGTTATCATAAAAATGTTACACCAATATTCATTATTTTATCCATCCAATAAATGACAAAGTCACCATATGTGCGTACGTATGAATTACCGTCTCCACATCGTGGTGTAGTTTTTTATTCGAACACTTTATCATTTGGATGGGTATAGTAATGAGAATAAATGTTGTAAATAATAAATATAACATGATAATGATTCTGTATATATGATATACCATCCAATTGTATATAATTTTAATATCAAAATAATGATATTGTTGTTCGTGTGTATGTATAGATTACCATCTCCACAAACGTGATGAGATTCATTCCCCATCTTAATCATTCAAGAATAATTTTCATTTTAAGATTAAAAATAATGTTTATGAACATAATAAAATTATTTATATCAATGAAATACATCCTATACATAAAAAACATGGCTTGTTTAACCAATCATATAAAGGAAAACGAATCAGGGAACACCTGAAATGTTGATACTACTAAAATATCATGAACAAATAAATATTAGGAGATCATATATGATATCTTATTAATGTATATAATTATTTTATAATTTAATGAAAATTATTTCACCATTATACAGGAGTTTAACCTACCCTTGGCCAACTAAAAGTACAAGGTAAGGGTTAATTTCACAATCTCTTTATTACCCGATGTTGTTTTTACGTATGTATCTACTGGGACTTATTTATCATCAACATCCATGTTTCTTAAAAATGTATTCCAAAAAATTTCAACTATTTAATAGACTATGGTATAATGTCATTTATACCCTTTTTTGACTTCTTATAAAATGGGATGAAAGTAATCATTCCGTCATTTTCCAAATAAGGAACCCTGTGACCTTTTCAACAAAATTTATGTAAGAATGTTTTTTTAACTTATACGATGGGTGTAGATATTTTCCTCCATTATAACATCTTCGAAGCTTCCCTTAAAATATTATACGAATATTTTCAAAATAAATGTTTTCTGTTATAATTATATGACTTTTAAATTATTTCAAAACAGAAAGAGATATTTCTCTAAAAAAAATTATTATTTCATCTATGTCAACATCCTTTGATGGATTGTGAGTTTATTTGAAGTTTATTTATTATGATACAAAACATTCGTATTGTATTGATATTTTTGTTATATATTTTTTGTGGATGTGTTATTTTTATACCATTCATGGTTTATGGATAAATTATTGACATTTCATATGCTATTTTTAATACAAATGTTTATGTAATGTTTAAACCTTTTCATATTAGGAATGAATTGTACTTAGTAAGTGATGGGTAAAGCCCGCTATAGCTCCTAAATGCATTGGTTGGTCTCATGAGTGAAACTAGTGTCTTGGAACAAGGCCTTCACAAAATGTTATTTGTGGTCTTGGCACAAGGCGTCGACTAGGTTTTTATGAAGTCTGGAATTACACATTCCATCATTATGAAATGGGAAATTGATATTGCATGTGATTATTCAACTAGTAGAATATCCATGTGAGTATGTAAATGGAATTATTTTGAATTATATTTTCCATATTATGATTATTTTTTTTGTGTAAAAGGATTTTGGTTTAGTATTATACATTTCCTTAAATGTTAGTGCTTATTGGTGAAAGTTTCTGCTATATTGTAATCCTTACTAATCATCAGAACTCACCCCTTTCTATGTTTTATTTTTCCCAGAATGTGAAGAAGTATATTATGACTAACCTATAGGAATAGTCTATGGGATCTTAGTGTGGTTGATGGAGAAAATTTTGTTGTAGTTTTTCGTTTTATTATGTAATGTAAAACTTATTAATGGATCTAGTACTTCCACGGATACTAAACTAATCAGCCATTCGAGACTTGATCTTTTTTTATCATGCCAATGTTATGTAATAATGCACCGAATCTCGGTAACTAGGTTCGAGGCGTTACAGTTGGCATCAGAAGAAGTTTCTTATAAGCCTTGGAAGCTAGATTTAGAAAAACTATGATTAGAGAACATTACCCTAAGATAGACATTGAGGATTAGTATAGAATAATTTCCTATAATTTTGGTACAGTAGAGATTTTGTGAGTTTTCCAAGCAATACATCCCTATATGGATATGAGTAGGTAGAGGCGGCTCTGGAACAGATGTACCTAAGTGTAAAACCTTAAAGAAACACATTGAGCTAGACTCGAACAGGAACTGGTGTACGACAACAGACATTGCTGCACTATTGGTTTCGACACTCCCGGGGGATATGCTTAGGATAATTCTCATTTTTTTACAAACCATTATGAGGGGTTTATGGGTATATAAATCCTTAATGAAAACATTTTTATGATTATTGATTATATCCATAAACTGTGCAATTTATGTTAAGTGTTTTACCTGTTTGGATTTATGTATTGTGATTCATAAACTAATCTAGTGTATGCCATTATTCAGAAATAGAGCCTAGTAGAAGGAATGGGAACCATATAAACTCATGTAATCCCTATAGGTATTTCCCTCCTAATCAATATAAATATAGTGGGGCTAGTGATGCAACTTGTGCTGATCAATTTATCACCATACTAGGAAAAATTACTCAAGTTACGAATAATATATTTACCCGTATAGTGCTCGCTGACCCACAATGTGGAGGATCAATGTTAGACCACTTCATGAGGAAAAAACCACCAATATTAAATGGGAGTAAAAATACATTAATAGTTGAGCAGTGGATAAATTACTTAGAGAAAATATTTCATGCTTTGGGGAGTTGCAAAAGGTAAAAAGTTTTCATGGCAGTTTATTACCTCACGAGAGATGTAGATCAATTGTGGTCATTGATTCAACACAGAAAGGAATATTATGAAGTATAAAATATGGAATGGAGGGAGTTAAAAGATATTTTCATAGAAAAAATACTTTCCTTGTGACCATATCGCATATATGGAAAGAAAAGTTTTGAGATAGAGGGAAAAAGAGGATGATAATATCACAAAATATAAGGCTGACCATACAAGGATATCAAGGCATGCAACAAATTATTTACATACACAAGGAGTAATGTTGATCACTTATTTGGCGAGTTAAAACCATTTCTTAATTGAGAATTAGTCTCACAATCCTTCTCAACATATGAAGATATCGTCCCATGTGCTATCAAGACAGAAAAAGAATTCTCTAACTCTTACAACTTTAAAGAAAAAGAAGGAGAAGAAGAGATATGCTAAACACTCTGCAAATGGAAATAAGGAGTAGAAGGGAAAAGTTTAATATCCATCCTGCAGTAAATGGGGTAAGAAACATCTCAGTACTTTCCTAAATTTAATGGGAATCTGTTATAAGGGTGGTGAAGAAGGACACCAAACTCATTATTACATGGGGAAGAAAGAGGCTATCAATGTTGAATGCTACAATTGTAGAGAAAAGGGGCATTAATCAAATGAATATACTAAGTGCCAAGGGATATTACCTCAGAAAAGGATAAAGGAGCAAGGCCAATCTTATTTTATCACTACTACTGAGGTTGAATCTCGGAAGGACGTGGTGGTAGGTAATTTAATAGTTTCCTCATGTTTAGAAAATGATTTATTTGATTCTGGATAATCGCATTGTTTCATATCTTCCCAATTTTCTATGAAAATTAGATATTTTAAATTTTATTTAACAATGGAGTTGTCAGTCAATACTTCTAAGGGAAGTATCATCGCATTAATTCATTGTGAATCAGCTTCCATTAGAGCATATAAATGTTCTTCATCTGATGATATCGTCATCATAACCATGATTTAATTTTATATAATACTCAGAATGGATAGGATTTCAAACCATGATGAGAAAATTTATTATAAAAAGAAGGAGGATACAATTTTTGATGATGATAAAGTGTACATTATCTTTAGAGAAGAAACGTCACCACCTGGTTCTTATCTCGATCCACCACTAGTAGCTCTACTAAGTTCAATTATTGGGGAAATAGAAAATGAAATAACTATGGGTGAAGAAAATAATGCTCAAATAGAGGAAGTACCTATTGTGAAAGAATATTTTGATGTGTTTATATAGGATTTACATGCACATCCTCTAAAATGAGAAATTGAGTTTTCCATTGATTTAATTCCTGGTTAAAGGGGTATATCGAAGACCCCTTATAGAATGGCCATTGCAGGATTATTGGAACTAAAGAAACAACTATAAGAAATGAGTAATAACGAATTTATTCACCCTATTGTTTCCCCATGTAGAGCCCATGTCCTTTTTGTTAAGAAGAAAGACGGATCTATAAGGATGTTCATTGACTACAGGAAGATCAATGTTATAACAATAAAGAACAAGTATCCATGACATCACATTGATGATTTATTCGGCCAAATTCATGGAGCTAAATATTTTTCAAAGATTGATCTTCAACCTAGATATCATCAGTTGTGTGTGAAGAAGGAATTCATTCCGAAAAAATCATTTTGAACCAGGTACGAGCATTACGAGTTTACAATAATGCCTTTTGGGCTGACTAATGAACCTTCTATTTTCATGGATCTAATGAACAGATTTTTCAAGGAATATATTGATGTATTTGTAGTGGTATTTACTTTTGATATCCGGGTATACTCTAAAAGAAATGAAGATCATGAAAATCACTTGATCACCATTCAGAATACCCTCAGAAGAAATGAATTATATGGGAAGTTTAGCAAATGTGAATTCTAGCTTCATGAGATTTTTTTTCTTGGCCATATTATCTCTTAGGTTGGAATATCTGTTGATACATCAAATACTAAGGAAATACAAGAATGGAAAGCACTGATGAGTATAATTGATGTACAATGTTGTATTGGGTTAGCAGGTTATTATCGGCGTTTTGTCCATAATTTTTCCCGATTGGCTAACCCATTAATCGAGATCGCACATAAAGGGGTTAAATTTGTTTGAAAAAAAGAGTGTAAATAGTATTTTAACGAACTAAAGTGAATATTAGTCAATTATCCTGTCTTGACACTACCATTAGGGAACAATTGGTTTGTTATTTATAGTGATTCTTAACAGAAAGGACTAGGTTGTGTCCTTATACATAATGATAGAGTTATTGACTATGCATCATGATAGCTAAAAATTGATGAGAAAAACTATCCAACTCACAATCTTGAGTTTCCAGCTATAATATTTTCTCTGAAAATATGGAGAAACTATCTCTATGGTGAAAAATGTGAGATTTATGCTGATCACAAGAGTTTGAAGGTATTTTCTCACAAAAAGAACTCAACATGGGGCCATGCCGATGGCTAAAACTACTCAAGGATTATTATTGCACAATACATTACCACCTGGGGAAGGAAAATATGGTTGAAGAATCATTGACCAGAAAGGATCATGGAGTTTTGAACAGGATGAGATTTTAAAGGTATCCTATTTTCACGGATCTTGAGAAAATGGATATCAAAATAATCATGGAAGGTGAACCATCGAAACATTTTTCAAATGGTTTCCAAACAAGCTTTACTAGAAATGATAAAACATTCTTAGGATGATGATGAGGAGATTCAAAAGAAGATTAAAGGACTAAATTATGGGAGATTGAGTAACTTCATACATGAAGATGGGATTTTTAAATTTGGGAAGAGACATTGTGTTCCGGATATACTAGATCTAAAAAGTGAATTGTTAGATGATGCCCATAGATGAAATTTCTCTATACACCCTGGTAGCACCAAGATGTATAGATATTTGAAAGAAAATTTTTGGTGGACATCATGATGAGGGATATTGATGATTTTGTTTCAAGATGTATGGTTTGTCAACAGGGGAATGCTGGAAGGCAATAGCCTGGAGGAGTCATGAAACCTCTTCCCATACCTGAGTGGAGATGGGATAAGATTATGATGTAATTTCTCATCGGGATACCATAGACTCCTAGAAGGAATGATGCAATATGGTTCATTGTTCATTGTATTACCAAGTCATCTCATTTTCTTGCTATAAGATAAGATTTACCACTTGAACATCTAGCAAGACTATATATTAATGAATTTGTAAGAAATAATGGAGTTCCCTTATCAATTTTTTCTGATCGTGATCTACATTTTACATCAAGATTATGGAAATGTTTTCAGAAAGCCCTAGATAGTGAACCTCATTTGAGCACTGCATGTCACCCTCAAACTCATCAAAAATCAGAATAGACTATTCAAACCTTATAAGACATGTTGAGATCTTTCTCACATGACATTCAATATATGTGGGATCAATATTTACCTATTGTAGAATTTTCCTATAACAATAGCTTACATTCAAGTATTCATATGGTACCATATGAAGTGTTATATGGAAAGATATGTCTCACCCCAACTTGTTGGGATGGTTTTGGTGAAAGAAAACTTGTAGGCCCAGAACTTGTTGATGAAATAATGGAAAAGGTTAAGGTTATCCAAACCCATATCAAAGAAGCCCAAAGTAGGAAAAAGAGTTTTGCCGATAACCAAAGGAAGGATTTGGAATTTTAGGTAGGAGATCATGTTTTCTTGAAGGTATATCAATGGAAGGGTGTTATACGTTTTAGTAAGAAGGGTAAATTGAGTCCTAGGTACATCAGACCTTTAGAAAATCTAGAATGAATTGGAGTTGATGCTTATCGTTTGGCAATGCCTCTAAGTCTCTACAAATTTCATAATGTGTTCTACGTATCACTATTGATAAAATACATGCCT
This sequence comes from Viscum album, assembly GCA_963277665.1. Classification (NCBI taxonomy): domain Eukaryota; kingdom Viridiplantae; phylum Streptophyta; class Magnoliopsida; order Santalales; family Viscaceae; genus Viscum; species Viscum album. The sequence continues at coordinate 535,333,895 of OY728146.1, forward strand.
GAAACAACACTTGTACTCACCTATGAAAAAATTGAACTGGAACCTGATCTGTCTTATTGTGAAGAGCCTGTCAAAATTATTGATACATGAGAACAAGTGCTTAGAAATCGGACGACTTGTCTGGTAAAAGTTCTACAGAGAAACCATAAGATGGAAGATTCAACGTGGGAACCAGAAGAGCATATGATGAAGAATCACTCAAATCATTATGTGCGATAGTATTATAGAGATTTTGAGGATGAAATTATTTTAATGAGTTAAGAATGTAATACCCAAAGCTTCCACATTGCATTTCCCATTGAAAAATGCAATATCTTGCATTGTACGCAATGTCGAGATTCTAACACACCGCAACCAATAAAACTAGACGTTAAGAATAGTAATACCCAACTATTGAAATTTTATAAAATTTAACTATGAGAATGGAGTTCGTTTTCAGATTGGTATTATCGAAATAATGTTAGGGTGATTTTTTGATATTTTTCTGAAAACTTATAATTTTTGATTAATACTGAAAAACACTGCGTTATTGTTTAAAACCAACTTTTAATTCAAATAATTAATTATTTTATTGAAATTTATTTTATATCTAAATAGATACATAATACCTATATAGGTTTAATTCAATTCATTGATGTCATTTTATAATAATATTAGAAATATAACATTTCATTGAACTTTTAACCGTCTTTTACCCACATCCTAGGAGAATTTGAAAATTCGCATAAAAATTAATTTTATAATTTATGTGAATATAATTTCAAAAATCCGAGAGACACTATTGATATCATTAAGAAAAAATTGGTTCAATAAGATGAAAATAATTTTTTTGTTGAATAATAACTTTTTTACTTTTATTTACCATGGTTAAAAGTAAAGAGGGTAATTAAGGGTAAAAATGATATTATTCTTACCCTAAAACATTTCTTAATTCTATTTGATAAGTGTAATTCGACCCAAAACAACTTTAGGAATAAAATATGATCCTTTTGGTCCACATAGATTCGATTAGGAAATTTATTATTATTTTATTTCACGAAGAGTTAAAAGAGTTAAAATCAAAAATTTATAACTAAACCATTTTTAATATAGTTTTATACAAAAGATAAATTAGACTATAAATATTCAATAGAAAGACAAAAATATTCCCTACATAAGGGTATCTTATTTATATTGTTATACATTAAATAATAAAATTTATTTTTGACACAATGATGACAGTGTAATTACCTTAATAATGAAATATTAAAATAATTGATATTATAAATATCTAAATAAATGTAATTTGAGATTTTGATAAATTAAATTAATTTTATAGGTTAATATGACGTGTTGGTATTGAAAATATTATTTTAGTTCTAATAAATAAGGTTTTTAGGACTTTAACTTAAATTATTTATTAAATAATGTCAAAATTGACATAATTGAGTTTTTAAAACAAATACTATATTATTGGTTGATAAAATATTCTTTAAAATTTTAGGTCCTGCCAAAGGGACTAAATAATATTATATATGTCATTAATGAACCTATTGGGGTTCTCTTGGTAGTTTATAGTATGTTTAATGACCATATTATATTAAATTACAAAGAGACATGGTAAATGTCAAACTATTTTTCTAAGAGATAAATCTAAAAGATATGGTTAATATGGTGATCCAAACCCATATAAAACATATTGGCTGAGTGTTTTTTGACCTATCCCTGCCATATCCTCTAAATAAATCATTTTTCATCCATTAGAAAAAGAAAATTATTTTATTATAAAATAATATTTCAATCATTTCCTAAGGTTCCCTGCACCCCTCTCATAAAAGGGCACTTCCCATTCATGTAATTGCACACCTGAAGAGCCTTTTGGATCAGCCAAAACCTGCCCAAATATCCTCCCAAACTTCCTACCTTCATATTATAGGCCTTCCATTAGTCATAAAGCCAACCTATGGAGCCCTTTTGATCAAATCAAAATGAAGAACCCGAAGAAGAGGTAAATATTTCATCACCTCTTTCAAGTTATTTTCTTCTTCCAGTACCTCTTTCTTTGTGGTTTCCATTATAATATAATAAATCCAGGATGTTATATATATTGTGATTTTATTATAAAAATCTTACTACCATATTCATTATTTTATCCATCATATAAATGAAAAAGTCACCATACGTGCATGTGTATGGATTACCGTCACCACGTCATGGTGTAATTTGTTATTCAAACACTTAATCATTTGGATGGGTATAATAGTGAGTATAAATGATGTAAATAATAAATATAACATGATAAATATTCTTTATATATGATATAAAATCCAATTATATATGATTTTAATATCAAAGTATGATATTTTTGGTTGTGTGTACATACGGATTACCGTCTCCAGAAACGCGATGAGAGTCATTCCCCGTCATAATCATTCAAGATTAATTTTCATTCTATGATGAAAAATAATGTTTATGAAAATAATATCATTATGTATATGAAACAAATACATCCTATGCATAACAAACATGGCTAACGTACCCAATCATATAAAATAAAAAGAATCAGTTAACACCCGAAACGATGATACTACTAAAATATCATTGACAAATCAATATTAGAAGATCATATATGATATCATATTAATTTTTATGGTACTTGAATAATTTAATAACCATTATTTTACCATTATATATGAGTTTATCATACCCTTGACCAATGAAAATTACAAGGTAAGTGTTAATTTCACAATCTCTTTGTTATCCAAGGTTGTTTTAACGTATGTGTCTACTAGGACTTCTTTATCATCCAGATCCACATTTCTTAAAAATGTATTCCAAAACATTTTTTCTTTTTAATAGACTATGGGTAAAAGTTTTTTATACCATTTTTTGACTTTTTATAAAAAGGGTTGAAAATAATCTTTTTGTTTTTTTCCAAAAAAGGTACCTTATGACCTTTTTGACAAAATTAATGTAAGAATGTTTTTTATCTTATCCAGTGGGTGAAGCTATTTTCTTCCGTTATAACATCGTCTAAGTTTCCCTTACAAGTTTATAAAAAAAATTAAAAAATAAATGATTTTTCTTTTATAATTATAAAACTTTTAAATGATTTCAAAATAGGGAGAGATATTTCTCTAAAAAAAGGTTTGATTTCAACTATGTCAACATCCTTTGATGCATTGTGAGTATATTTATGTTGATTTATTATAATAAGAAACGTCTATATTGTATTGAAGGTTTCAAGATATGTTTGACTATGGATGTGTTATTTTTATACCATTCATGGTTTATGGATAATGTATTGACATTTTATATGGTAGTGTTAATACAAATGTTTGTGTTATATTTTAACATTTTCATATGAAGAATGAATTGAAATTTGTAAGTGACGGGTGGAGCCCGCTATAGCTCCTTGATGCATCGGTAGGTATTTGGAGTCAAACTAGAGTCTTTGTACAAGGCCTTGACAAAATCATATTTTTGGTCTTGGCACAAGGCCCTAATAATGTGGTTATGAATTCTCGCATTATGCATTCCATCATTATTAAATTGGCTATTGATATTGGATGTGATTATTTGACTAGTATAATAACCATATGAATATGAAAAAGTATTTATTTTGATTTATATTTTCCATATTATGATGAAGTTTATTCTTAAAAGTCTTTTGTTTTAGTCTTATACTTTTTCTTAAATGGTTATTCATATTTTTGAATGTTTCCGCTATATTGTAATCCTTACTGAACATATGAGCTCACCCCTTTCTATGATTTATTTTTCCTAGGATGTGAAGAAGTATATTACTACTGACCTTCAGGGATAGTCTAATGTATTTGAGTGTGGTCTATGGAGACAATTTTTTGGTAGTTTTTCTTTTTATTATATAATGTAATACTTATGAATGCATCTAGTACATCCATGGAATCTAAACTAATAAGTCTTTAGAGAATTGATATTTTGTGATCAAGCCAATGTTATGTAATAATGTAACAAATCTGGGTAAATAGGGTTGTTGTGTTACATAAGAAGTGTATGGTGTACTTAAATTCTAGCTGCTCGATGGATAAATCCAATGGCGCTATGAAAATCCTTCACCCAACTTGCTAAAGTTTCGTAAAGAAGAACCCACATAATTACTTGATGGGGATAAGTAAATGCATTATGGGTGGAAGATAAGGGCACCTTTCCATTAACTGATAACTAGGAAAACCCACGGCGATGATAGAGGAATATAATGCCCCTTTTGACCCACAACTCAATGTTCGTTGCTTCAACTTAAACGAACTAGATCACCTTGCAAACAAGTTCCCTAAGGGAAGGGTTTTCATAGGAAACCAAAAAAATCCAAGGCAGAAAGGGTGATCTTTTACCATCAAAACCACAGAAGTGAACCCTGAAAAGGAAGTGGTTAAAGGTATACTAATTATTCATTCATGAATAGTGAGCATACATTTTGAATCTGGTTATATGCATTCTTTTATATCCAGAATGTTTAGTAGAACAATCCAAACACCACAAAAAATCATGCAAATAAATATGTCAGTGAGTACCGAAAATGGGGAAATCATTTCATCCCATGAATATAACACCTCATCTATCATAATTTGTGGAATGAACTTCTCGGAAAACCTCATCATACTCCCTCATGTAGAATTTGATGCAGGTATTGTCTTGGATTGGATTTCTCTATATAAAGCCAACATAAATTATCATTAGAGAAAAATCACTCGCCATTTGAAAAATCAACCCCCGATTCTGTTCAAGTACAAGGAGGAAGATGAATATTCTTTAGCACCATCATCTCAAGCATGGATATTAATTCACTATGTGCATGCGTATCTTTCTCAAATGATTGAGTCTAAAGAATCAACCATCCTTGATGAAATTAATATTGTGAAGGAATTTTCTGAAGTGTTTCCCAAATAATTTCCTAGTCTTCCTCCTAGAAGAGATGTTAACTTATCAATTGATCTTATACCTATGGAATTTCCAATATCCAGGACTCTATAGAGAATGTCTACTGTGGAGTTTGAGGAGATGAAGAAACAATCATAAGATAATCTAGATAATGTATTTTATCTCCCAAGTGTTCACCCTGAGGTGCACCAATCCTTTTCATCAAGAAGATGGATGAGTCAATGCACCTTTGGATTGATTATCATCAGCTCAACAAAATAATGATAATGGAAAGGTATCCTCTTCCCTGAATTGATGTCTTGTTCAGTTAGCTACAAGGAGAATAATAACGCTCTATGGTGGATTTGCGATCAGGATATTACCAACTAAGGTTGAAGAAGGATGATATCCCCAGAACTACATTTCGTACAAGATACATGCACTATGAATTAATTGTAATTCCTTTCTGACTCACTATTTCTCAAAAAATATTCATGTAATTGACGAATAGAGTCTTTAGAGATTACCTAGACAAATTTGCGGTACTATTTATAGATGATATTATTATATACTCTAAAACTATGGAGGAACATAAAGAGAATCTAAAAATTGTACTAGAGACCTTGTGAAAGGATAAGATCGATGAAATTTATAGAAAGTCTATGTTTCGGATGAAGGAGGTATCATTATTTGGTCATATCACCACATGAAATGGGATATCTGTGGATCCCTCCAAGATAGCTACAATTTTGGGATGTCCAAGGCCAACATCGGTGACAAATATCCATAGCTTCTAGGGGATATCTAGATATTATGACCAATTTTTGGGAAATTTTAAATGGTTTTCTAGCCCTTTTACTATGCTAGCTCAGAAGGGAGTAGAATTTTCGTGGAGTGATGAATTTGAAGAGAGCTCTAAAGAGATGAAATTAAGGCTTATCACTGCACCCATGCTCACACTAACCAAAAGTGGAGAAATTTTTGTGGTATTTAGTGATTCTTTGAATAAGGGAATGATATGTGTTTTGATGGAAAATGACTAATTAATTGCCAATGCTTCATGTTAATTGAATTTCATGTGAATAACTATCAATGACATGATTTGGAGTTAGCTGTAGTGATCTTTGCTTTAAAAATTTGGAGGAATTACCTCTTTATGGTGAAGATATATTTATATTCATATCACCAAATCCTTAAGTATATATTCAAATAGAAAGAGAGAACAAGCAAAAACAAATATGGTTAGATCTCATCAAAGATTATGACTGGTCAATCCATTACCACAAAGGGAAAGAAAACAATGTGGAAGATGATTTATGTAGAAAGGACCCAGAAATTCTATCATTGATCAAAATTGAAAAGGATAAAATATTTTTATATATGATAAAGATAGAAATGGGAATCATAATAAAGGTAACATCATCAATCCTTTCACAAATGATTCCTCAAACATCTCTTTTGTAAAGAATAAAGGATGATCAAAAGGATGATGTGGGAATTAAGAAGAATTTGGAAACTATCAGAAAAGGGAAATCATGGGACCTTAATGTTAATGGAGAATTAATTGTGATATTTGGGTCAAGACTATGTGTCACCCAAAATCCATACTGAAATAATTTTTGGATGATGCACATTGTTCAAATTTCTCTATTCGCCAAGGAAACACAATGATGTATCGTGATCTCGGATAGCATTTTTGGTGGGATAACATGAATAAGTAGATCACTAAGTATAATCAATGTGGTTGGTATGTCAGCAAGTGAAGGCTAAGAGGAAAAATTCTAAAGGGGTAATGAAACCGTTAAACATACCATCATGGAAATGGTTGAACATCACTGTGGACTGTGTCACCAGACTTTTGAAGACAACCAAATGAAAAAATGCTATCTGGGTTGTTATGGATCCTCTTAAAAAAACATCACACTTCATTGAAATCTTATAGGATTTCTCATTGGATCAATTATAATGGATATATATTAGAGAAGTGGTAAGGCTACATGGATTACCGTGTTCTATTGTATCCGATTGATATCCAGGATTCACCTCTATGTTTTGTAAGAGTCTTCCAAATGATCTAGATATTGAGCTGAACTTCAGTACGGCTAATCATCCTCAAACTGATGGCCAATCTGAGTGGACTATCCATACACTTGAGGACATTTTGAGACAATTCTCAATTGACTTCAAATAAGGATGGGACCAGCATCTCCCTTTTTTGAGTTCTCTTATGACAATAGTTTCTAATCCACTATCCAAATGGATCCTTATGAAGCCCTTTATGGGAAGGGGTGAAGAGCACTGACATGTTGGGATTAAGTTGTGGAGAAAAAATTCCTAAGTCCAGAAATGGTCGATGCAAAGGTGGAGAAGGCTAAGGCCATCTAATAGTACATTAAAGCTACTGAGAGTCAACAAAAGAGATGTGCTAGTAATCATTGATGAGACCTAGAGATTTATTTCAGAGACATGGTATTCCTCTGAATATCACCATAGAAAATAGTTATGATATTTGGGAAGAATAGAAATAATTTTCAAAGGTAGATCGTCCCTTATGAGATTCTTAATCACATTGGAGTCAGGGAATATTGACTAGTACCCTCACCAATCCTATCTCAAGTACATGAGTATACCATGCATCACTCTTGAGGAAGTACATACCTGACCCATCGCATGTACTCAATCCTGATGTGGTACCATTGGAGAATGACCTCCCCTATGAAGAGTAGCCAGTGAATATCTTAGATCATCAAGAAAAAAATCTACGAAATAATACAATTCCCTTCATCTAGGTGTTTTGAAGAAACCTCTTGTTTGAATAAGCAATGTGGGAATTAGATGAAGTAATGAGCAGAGGTACCAGCATCTATTTTAGTGTGGAAAAATCTAATTTCAAGTGAAAAATTTCATAATGTGGGACGATTGTAGCAACCCCAACATTCATTAATGAAAATTTATCTTGATCTAATAAAATGTATTTTTATGTAAAATGGTTACATAAAATATAAAATCATTGGTTACATGATTTTGGATTTCAATATACCTTTATGAATTATTATCGGGTATATTATAGTTTGTTGAATAGTAATCAATTTGGTAGTATAAATATATGTCTTTAACTAATCCAATTTACTTAGATAAAGGAAGTGATGGCCACATACATTAGAATTTCCCTATGTAAAGCCCATTTTTCAGAGCTCGGAAAAGAGGTGGCGTCACTAGGCATCACTATTAACCATGAACCAGCCGAGATTCATCACATTAATCTCAAACAAAACCACTTACGAGAGAAGGGGAAGTTGATAGATATTACCACCCGAGCGATGTTATCCGAGCCACCCCAAGAGTCTATCACCATCACACACATTACCCTTCAGTCTTATGTGGGTGTTATCAAAGGTTATGTAAAAAGACCCTATCCCTATGATTATGTTTATATTTTTTTATAGAATAAAGAATATACATTCATTTTATTATTGTTATGTTGTAAATATTTTATTAAACAAAAATAGTATTTTTAGTTAATATTAAATTTAGAGATCTATTTGGACGAATTAATTTAATTTTTAATTAAATAATATTTTAAAAAAATATTATTACATAACTAATTTTTATTAAACATAAATTATCATATAATTTTTATGAATACAATATTTATTTTTATTATTGTTTGAAATCCATTTTTGTCGAAACCCATTAATTTTCAATAAATGCTATTTTTATTTTAAAAGTAAATATTCACATAATTGGAAAATTATTTAAATAAAATGAATATTATTTTTGGAATCAAGATGTTATATTTATTCAATGGTAAATTTTCCATAATTTTCCGAGACAATCGAGTTTTTGGGTCCTAATTAAATATCGTTTAATTGTATAATGTGTTTTATCACATCATAATGAACTAATAGTGATGTTATAAAATAAAATAAATGGGATTGTCAGAAAATATATTTTTTACCATTAAAATAATATGATTTTATGTTTATTTTATATTTTTTACAAAGCATTAGTGTACTATCCAAGGTTTATAAAAGATTTTATGGTTTTAAATTATTTTCCATGACAGTGTAACCACTACTGGAAAATATGCCTATACCCATATTTTTGGAAAAATCCATGGTTATATGGATAATATGGGGACCTATACTGACTATTTTTCCCAAAACAATGTTTATAGATTTTATTCAAAGGCCAATACCCATAGTTATGCAAAACCATGGGTATATGTGTTTTTTTTCAAGATGTATACCCACTGTTTCAACCAAACCGTGGGTATAAGGGTTTTTCAGAAGACCTATAACAACGATTTTTCAAAACCATGTGTAATGGGGGTTATTTTTGAAGACCTATACACCCATTTTTAGAGAATCGTGGTTATATCTTTCTCGCGTTATGGCGGGAAAAAAATTACATAGGACAACAAAAATATTTGGTGAGAACACGATTTGGATTAATATAATTACAAAGATAAAAATATAAATAAAAGCGATATTCATAGGTTGGTTGGTCAGTAATTCAATGTTGTTGAAGGCGGTAAACTGTTCCAATCTCAATGAGTTTTGTCTTATAAATTATTTTAATTAATATAAGTAACCATGTGTATGGATATATTAACAAAATATCTTCCGCTCAGTTGGTCAGGCGGCGTATCCTCCTCCAACCGATGGAGTGTTTAATTATAACTTTACTAAATTATAGATAAGCAGCTATATTAGTATATATATTTATATATATTTAACATGTCGTTGGTTTGGTTGGTCAAAGAAGGTGACCTACTTGTGGGGCGTCCCATGGTCGAATCACGCTAGCTGTGTTTTTTGAATTAATTCCCCACGGATTTCAAACCATGGGGGCAGTGTTGTGCTATGTTGTATAGTGGTGTGCCACACTATAACACCCCTATACCTATGGTTTTTTCAAACTATGGTTATAGGCTTTGGCTCCTATTGTGACGCCTCCCAACCCTATGGTTCCCAAAACCATGGGTATAGCCTATACACATGGTTTTGGGGGCTATACCCATGGTTTTGAACCATGGGTATAGGTCGTTATTTCTAGTAGTGTAATCACCTCCACATAAACAAGCCTAATATCTAACTATGTTTTGCCATTGGACTTATAAAATAAATTTTTCCACTACCCTTTGGAAAAAACCAAGGGAAAAAATCATGGTTTGGTTTGTTGTTTTGATTAGTTAAATGTGTGGGGGAAAAACCTAAATAATAAATAATTACCTCTCTTTTCCTATATAAAACCACCCAAGAACCTACTTCCTATTCACTCAATGCCTTTGGAACTATACCAACCTATTTCCTCATCTCTCTAGAATCCACTTAAGGAGTATCAAGCTACCAAGAAGCCTTTCTTGAGCCACTCCAAAGCCTTTGCGATCACTGTTCAATGTAATGGATTTCTTCCTTTCTCATTTTAGCCCAATTATTTATGTTATTATACCATTTTTAGTTACAAATGTTGCGGTATGATTTTTCACCTCCCCAATACTTCCCTGCTTATGTTTGAATAATGAGATACCTCTTTGGTTAGGTTTTAGATATTATTTGTCTTTATAATATTATTTATTTAAATCATTTTTAATGAGGTAAACACTACATCATTATTGTGTCATAAATAATTTAGTTTCTTAGATGTCTAAAAATTATAAAAAAATACCATGATTTAGGAAATCTTATTCGATGTATAATTAATATTTATAGTCAAAATGATAACATATATTACCCTATGTAAAAATTGTTTTGATAAAAGATATATGCTTATGTCATTTTTGTATTTACTTTATCTAAATTAATATAATGTGTAATTATCACCAACAAGTGGCTCCATGGGGTTCAAAAATCAACCCAAAGATTCCCATGGTCAGACATCTATCAACTAATAGGTTTAGGAAACATTTTAGGGTAATTTAGTATTATTATAATATTATTTTTTACCCTTATTTATGGGATTTACCCTTTAGCCACAGAAATTAAAATATTTTCCAAAGTAATTATTCCAAATGACAAAAAATAAATGTTACCTATTTAAACAATTTGGACCCCTTTATTATAAATATTGAATCCATTTTTCTAAATTCAAAACACAGAAGTGGCAGAATTTAATTTAAAATTAAGTCCCGTTGTCGAAACAAAAAGCGTGTTTTTAACAAATAAAACTATTAAAATATTGACACTTTCTTATGTCTAGTATAAATATGAAATTATGTACAATGACAAAAAATGGATTAAATGGTAAAATTATAATTTTATTATAATTGAAAATCACTCAAATTCATAATTTATCACTATTAATTATTTTGTTAAAAATTGTTTTTAATTAAAATTTAGTAATTTTCAATATTCATCAAAATATGAAAGTTATCATAAAAGTACCAAAATTTCACCCTAAGATAATTCTGATATTCAGAATCTAAAAATGTGGTCTATTTTACCAAATTAAAAATATAAAAGTTTCATTTATTAATTTAATATTAATTATCGTTGTCAAAACCAAAAGGCGTATTTTTAAGAAATAATAACTATCAAAAGTTTGACACCTGTTTATGTCCAATTTCAAAGTGAAATTACTTACAATGACCATAATTGGATTAAATGGTAAAAATATAATCTATTTATACTTTCAAACCATTAAAATATTTAATATAACAATGAAAATTATTTTTTTTAAAGTTGTTTTCAGTTAAAATATAGTATTTTTCACTATTCACCCAAATATGAAAGTTATCAGAAAAAGACCAAAACATTATTGAAACTAAATTATTATGACCCAATTATAAGGAAGAATTTTATTTTTTCAAATTGAATATATTAACACTTCAAATATTGGATTTAAAAAAGCTTCTCCATTAAAACGTGGTAAAATCGCATTTTTGGAAAAATACATCTTTTGTCTAAAAATATGTATGTGTTATTACATTATGTCTAAGAAACTCATAATATGGAATCTAAAAATATAAGTATTATATAAAGTTCAAAATTTAGATAATACTATTCAAAATCGCTTTTGAACGGCTTGTTTGGTAAGTCATGGTGCGCCAGAACTCGGTGTTGCGTATAGTGCAAGTTATTGAATTACTTTGAAGAAATAACGTAGTATGAAATCTTGGGGTGTTAAAATTTATACATAGAGTATACTAACTAAAAGGAAATTTTCCAAGTGAACCATGTAGTATCATCTTTCCTTAATAAAAAATATGTAATATTATAGAGACACGAATCTTGACGTACATGGACATTACATTACATTTGCGGAATACTTAGTACATAACAAAAACACACACACAAGGATCTTAATAGTTTAGTATCTTTGGAAACTCGGAATATAATCTTCTAATCATGGTGAAAGATCTTCAACATATCCCATAAATATATTCCTTTTTTTACCTAAAACCTTTCTTTATATCCTGGGGAAAATAAAACATAATAGGGTGAGCTCAAATGCTCAGTAAGGGTAAAAAAAGAAATATCAATCACATCATATTCATAAGAACATAACATTTGGGAAATCATAACCTGCAAAAGAGAGCATAATTTCATAACATGGGAAAAATAATAGTAGTGGAAAGTAATCCCAATAATCTTTACTTAAAACATGAAACTTTGTGGCATACACATATAATCATAGAGAATCATTTCTTATTAGTCAAGACTCATTTCCAAGACTATCTTAGTGGAAAAAGTCCATTTCTGAACCGAGTCACCCTCGTTTCAGTCATGTTTCACTGAACCGGTATAACCTAACATTCCAGCCATGTCGATCTCATGAGATATAAAATCTTTACCCAATGCATTGGAGGGAGATATAGGTCCCACCCATCTCATAATGAAATCATTCTTACTTGTTCCACAAACTAAACATACATCATTCATAATAACCCAACGAATAAAATGGGTTTCATAAATATCACACCATCATCACTTAATCCATATAAATGAAATGGACATCATTTCATAATAAAAAAAGGGAAACCATGTAAATCATAGAGACATTACACTTGAAACATACAAATATTAAATAATTTCATCTTAGATGGAAGATGGTTTTGATAAAACACTTGAAATGAATTCTTGAGAAATATATCCTTTCTTCTTCAAAATCAATTTCATTTCACAAAAAGTCATGAGATTTTAAAAAAAGAGATTTTGTTGAAAATAGTCATGAAATCTTTTGGAGTAAGCTTCATGAAAATAAGGCTTTATAAAACCGTAAAAATCCGTTCGTGCCCTATAAGTTAAAAAAAAATTTTTTTCATACTTTTGCTGGAAAAGTCAAAAAGTACCTCGTAACGTAAACAAAAGAATGATTCCTTACATAACATGTAGTAAAAGTAAAAAAATGGGTAAAAAGGACTTTAAAAATAAATGAAAACACTTTTATAAAACATGGACATTGATGATAAAAATAACCCCAGTAAATACTTACGAATATGCAATCTTGGATAAAAATGAGATTTGCAAAATTATCCCTTACCTTATGTCCTATATGCTTTATACGTATCCGAACCTCCGGTATAATGATTTAAATAATGTCATTAACTTATTCAAAAATCATATTTATTGTTATGATATCATATATGGTTCACTTATGACTTTATATTACCTGTTCTTTTGTAAATTCCATGTTAAAGAAGCGTTTTGGGTAAAATCGTTTCATTTATCGTAGGTGTTCGGACTTGTTGTTCTTGACATTATTATTACTTATATAATGTTTTAATTACTTCCAAAATATAAAATATGATTTATATATCATATATATTCAGTATATATATATATAATATATAGATAAATGAAATGAAACACACCGTTCATGGAGACGGTTGTCCGTACGTACGCATGAACACTATTTTCCTTTCTTTATTGTCTTGAATGGAAGTAAGTAGATGACATATATATATATATACATAAATCCAGTAGATTTAACATTTCATATATTTCATTATTATTCATTATATATACTTTATTATCATTCTGTAATGGTTAACATGGATAATGAATCTCATCACGTCGTTGAGACGGTAGTCCGTACGTACGCACGAGCGATGATATCGTTCCCATGGTTGTGGAATTGTGTTGAAGTGTATGTATACTGTTTCAGTATCAATATCACTTTATAATAATCATATATAGTTACTCATTACACCATTATACCCATCCAATTAAGGTGGTGGCGGAAAATAGATTACACCACGGCGTGGAGACGGTATTCCGTACGTACGCACGCGATGTGATTTCCTTTTTCCGTAGGATGGATAGAAGGATAATTAGAGTTGTTTCATATTGATAATAACAAATAAGTATATAAGACATTATAATGTTATTACTTTATCATGAAACAACTAAATAAGAAGAAGTTGAAGAAGAAAGAAATCAAAAAAGATAGGTAATGGATATTACCTCTTTTTGACGAGCCTTCACTTAACCTCCACTTAAAGAACTAAGGATGGTCTTTGAAGAAGACCAGGACCTCTAGGATGATACTAGGGAAGTGGATAAGAGATTTATTCAGGGGTTGGCCGAGCTTGAATGCTAAAATTGGTGTGAGGAGGAGAGGGAGGAGGTGCCCTTTTATAAGGGAGGAGAGGGGCACCTTAGGAAACTCTCAAAATATTATTTTATATTAAGGTAAAATTTGGTTTATAATGGTTCCAAAGGCTCTTATTTCGAAGATAAAGTGGGTATGGATCGAAATCCTCTCATCAAATAGTATTTAGACAAGTTTAGGTTATTATTTTAACCTTATCAATTAGATTTAACTCTAAGTTAAATAATTTAACTTTTACCGTGTCTTTTTGTTTTCTTACACTATATAGTTAATAAACTTACCGTAACAATCCAAACGAACCCCAAGTTGTTTATTATTAATATATATATCTTTATCTATGTCATGTGGCCGAAAATTAGATTTTTAGAAATTATATAACAATTAATAATATAATATTTGTTTTAAAAACTAATTTATGTCAATTTTGACACTATTTGGTACATGATTTTTATGAAATTCATAACAGAATGATATGTTCAAAACAAGTTACTTATATCATCAATAACATGTCATAGTAATCTAGAAAATTAATTTAAGTCATAAAAACTCTCAAATTACATTTATTTGGGAATTTATAACATCAATTATGTCAATATTTAATTAATAAGACAATTGCTGCATCATCTTTGTGTCATTATAAATGATAATGATTTAATTCATAAAAATTCCAAATAAATTCCTATAATGTATATAATTGTATTAGATTTCTGTAGACTATTCATGTTCTAAGTTTCATGATGTATATCACTAAATTAAAATTATTATACTTATAAGATTTAAGAAAGTGACATGTTGTCACATTCTTTGGTTTTAATAATAATTAAATTATTTTCATGGAAAAAAGTCCATAAAATGAATCTAATCCGACCCTTAGGTTATATGGGTCTACTTTTATCCATCCAATATGATTTTTCCAAGTGTTAGGTTAATTTTATAATCTTATACTTACCCTTAATTACCCGATTTACCTTTAACTATAGTAAATAAAATTTACCGTCGTTACTATTCACAATGCCCAAAAATAAAAAGTAGCTTATTAACATAATTTGGACCCACTTATTACAAATATGGAATCAATTTTTACAAATTCAATACACAAAATATGCAGAAATTAAATTAAAATTAATCCCGTTATCGAAATAAAACGGGTTTTTCTTTAAAACATTACAAAAGATTGAATTGATTTAACCTAGGAATTCAAGGTAAAATCAATGCTAATGACATAAATTATATTAAATGGTAAAAATATATTCTATTTATACTTTAAATCCATTCAATATTATAATTTACCCACATAAGATATTATGATGAAAAAAATTGTTTTTAATTAAAATATAACGTGTTTTTACTATTCATTAAAATATGAAAGTTATCGGAAAAATATCAAAAATTTATCTAATGTAAATTTTTATATCATGATTGAAAAGAAGAATTTTATTTTGTCAAATTGAACTTATAATCATGTAAAAAACTAGATTTAAAGTGGGTGTGCCATCAAAAGGCGGCAAAACTGTATTTTTTTAAAAATACTTATTTTACCCGAAAAATTTATTTTGTTCTTATACCATGTTCTAGAAATGTGTAAGATGAATAATAATGTTATAAAATCCAAAATTTAGTTAACACTATTCATAACGGCTAGTTCATAACAATATTATAATAATATATCATTGTTTAGTAAAACCTGGTATTGCGTACAACACACGCTATCGAGGAAGGTCGCGATTGCGTGTAATGTAAGCCAAGTCAGGGTTGCGTGTAGTGCACAACTCCTTTGTTGTTGCGTATAACAGAATCCAACCATATTTTATTTATACATTGAATATATATATATACACTCAATGTTGTGTAGAATAACTTCTATCAAACGAACTTGAAATTGTGTGTAACAAGAGCCAAGAAAAGTGTAGCGTATACTACAAGCTAATACAGTGTTGCGTATAGCGCAAGATAATCTTGGTGTGTCATACAATAGAAGATATGAATGAAATTTATCTTATAAAATCTTGGGTTGTTACATTCTACCCCCCTTAAAATGAATTTCGCCCTAAAAATTCATCGGGGTTATAAATTATTTACTATTCATAAAAACCCACATCGTAAAAAGAAATACCAAAAATGAACTTTAAAAACTAATGTATGAAATATAACGGTTACCCAAATGAACTCATCACTGGGTTTCCATATAGGAGAAAATATGGATAAGGAAGAGAAATCTAACCATCATGTTCTGATGGAGAGTGGTAGAGAACATGGCTATGGAAAATCCAGCAATCACAAAGCCATAAATTTGTGACGATCTAAGGTACCATCTGATTCATCAGATATAAGAGCACTAGGACATCATTTTTGGTTTTTAAGATCATTTCCCTAATGTTGATGAAATTGGAATTAGAAGAAATACTTTCGTGATTTTGGTATAGTCTCACTGTTTGTCGTTCTTTAGACAATTTTTACTTCATCTCTTAAAGAAATGAAGTTGAATTTGTCAATCGTGATGTGTTAGCAGATCATGTGATAGAATGATGGGTCATTCCATCTGTCTCAAACAAAAGGTTAGAAAAGTTATCAAAAAAATACATAAGTCCATCTATAGTGAGATTAATCATATATAGTTCTTAAAATGGACTTATACTTCATATATCATACTTCTTAATATTATAAAACTAGTTTCTACTAAATAGGGACTTCCTGTAGGCCAGTGGTAGGCGATAAATGTCAGTCGCACTTCGGTTGTGGGTTCGATTCCCACGGCCTTCTCCGACACGATGGGCTGTCACCCGTCCTACAGGTTGTCCTTTTTCTAAAGCTATATTACTATAACATCCCATCAACAAAATAAAAAAAGTTTTATCCTTAAACAATACTAACTTATGTCTAACATAATACATTCCAATATTCAGGATTATCTAAAATACTTCGGTCCAAGATCATAGTAAAAATGATCACGTGAATGCCATCATTTATCCCCCATATATCATAAGATATATCTTGTTGGTGAAATTACAAATATGTGAATACCTTAATCATGTATTCTCTTGAAGAATGAATATCCATTGAACCTTAGTGAAAACATGAATGCAGTTAAAAGTTAACACTTTCCACATACCAAAATCCTCAAAATTCTATATCCTCAAACCATGATGTCACTTAGTCCTTATATCAATCATGAGCTCATTAATACTATCAAAAATTTAGTTTTCTCTTTATCCCTTCATTATGCTCATATCATCTACATTCAAAAAATATCTAAATAACCTTTCATGGATACTGGTAACACTAATCATATAATTTCAAAAATCACCGAAAGAAACCAGTGTAACAATCCTTAGATGTCTCTTTATTCAATAGTACCATGAGATTACTTATACAACATTACACATGATAAACATGTAATCATTCCACTACATTCTTAATCCATTGACCGAGCTTCAAAAATTCTTTCATCTCACATATCATTTGTAGTCTCTTCATCATCATCCACATAAATACTACCCATATGACCATACCAACTCTCTTCATGCGACTTTCCCTTAGGGAATTGGTTTGCATAATGCTCGTACATTCCACATTTAAAACATTTAACTATTGTTGATGTCGTAGAAATACCATTATCCTCATCCCTGGTGTTAACTGAACCTTTTCTTTTTCACTTACTAGCTTTGTGTCCTTCTTTTCCACACCCAAATCATCTTCCAGTTCCTTTGAAACATTCTCCTTGATGCCTCTTCCCACATGATTTACATAGGGGAAATTGAACTTTCTTTCCTTTATGATCATCATGAAACTCTAGCTTTCTCTAATTAGCCGAGTCAGGAAACTTACCGAATTTTTTATTATTGATCATATTATGAGATTGCTGATTCGGCATAATAATGATGGTTGGACTTCCAAATCCCATTTCATTTGGTTTCTCATGAAGAATATCATTCCATTGTCCATAATATCCTCCATTATCGTGAATCATCTTGTTTCCAGCCATTTTTTAAAACCCAAAAAGAATAGTGTTAGAGGAAAAAATCATAATAAAGGGGTAGTAACTTCAATATCTAACATCTTAGGTTATGTTCTAAGATCGTTACCATAGTTCTAAGACTATATCCTATACATATACTTATCCTTAGGGGCATCCCTAGACATACCTTAGAAATATCTCTAGGGATCTCACTAACGTTTTCGCATCCTAGTTTCCAAAGGTTGACTAAACATTTCCTCTGATACCAACTGTAGAGACCCGATGCTTGACGTACATGGACATTACATTACTTTTGCGGAATACTTAGTACATAACAAAAACACACACACAAGGATCGTAATAGTTTAGTGTCTTTGGAAACTCGGAATATAATCTTCTAATCATGGTGAAAGATCTTCAACATCTCCCATAAAGATCTTCCTTTTTTTACCTAAAACCTTTCTTTATATCCTGGGGAAAAGAAAACATAAAAGGGTGAGCTCAAATGCTTAGTAAGGGTAAACAATAGAAATATCAATCACATCATATTCATAAGAACAGAACATTTTGGAAATCTTAACCTGCAAAAGAGAGAATAATTTCATAACATGGGATAAATCATAGTAGTGAAAAGTAATCCCAATAATCATGAAATAAAACATGAAACTTTGTGGCATACACATATAATCATAGAGAATCATTTCTTATTAGTCAAGACACATTGCCAAGACTATCTTAGTGGAAAAAGTCCATTTCTGAACCGAGTCACCCTCGTTTCAGTCCTGTTTCACTGAACCGGTATAACCTACCGTTCCAGCCATGTCTATCTCATGAGATATAAAATCTTTACCCAATGCATTGGACGGAGATATAGGTCCCACCCATGCCATAAGGAAATAATTCTTACTTGTTCCACAAAATAAACATACATCATTCATAATAACCCAACGAATAAAATGGGTTTCATAAACATCATACCATCATCACATAATCCATATAAAAGAAATGGATATCATTTCATAATAAGAAAAGTGAAACCATGTAAATCATAAATACATTACACTTGAAACATACAAATATTAAATAATTTCATCTTTGATGGAAGATGGTTTTGATAAAACACTTGAAATGAATTCTTGAGGAAAATATCATTTCTTCTTCAAAATCAATTTCTTTTCACAAAACGTAATGCAATTTTAAAAGAACGAGATTTTATTCAAAAAAGTCATGAAATATTTTTGATGAAGATTAATGAAAATAAGGCTTTATAAAACTGTAAAAATCCGTTCGTGCCGTATAAGTTAAAAAAACATTCTTTTCGTACTTTTTCCGAAAAAGTCAAAAAGTACCTCGTAATGTAAACAAAAGAATGATTCCTTACATACCAAGTAGTAAAAGTAAAAAAATGGGTAAAAAGGACTATAAACAGAAATGAAAACTCTTTTATAAAACATGGACATAAATGATAGAAATACCCCCAGTAAATACTTACAAATATGCAATCTCGTATAAAAATGAGATTCGCAAAATTATCTCTTACCTTATGTCTGATATGCTTTGTACATATCCGAGCCTCCTGTATAATGATTTTAATAATTCCATTAACTTATTACAGAATCATATTCATTGTTATGATATCATATATGGTTCACTTATGACTTTATATTACCCGTTCTTTTGTAAATTCCATGTTAAAGACGCGTTTTGGGTAAAATCGTTTCATTTTTCGTAGGTGTTTGGACGTGTTGTTATTGACATTATTATTACTTATATCATGATTTACTTACTTCCAGAATATAAAATATGATTTATATATCATATATATTCAATATATATATATATATATATATAATAGATAGATAAATGAAATGAAACACACCGTTCATGGAGACGGTAGTCCGTACGTACGCATGAACACTATTTTCCTTTCCTTACTGTCTTGAATGGAAGTAAGTAGATGAAATATATATATAGAAATAAATCCAGTAGATTTACCATGTCATATATTTCATTATTATTCATTATATATACTTTATAATCATTCCGGAATGGTTAACATGGATAATGAATCTCATCGCGTCGTGGAGACGGTAGTCTGTACGTACGCACGAGCGATGATATCATTCAGATGGTCGTGGAATTGTGTGAAGTGTATGTATACTATTTAAATATCAATATAACTTTATAATAATAATATATAGTTACTCATTACACCATTATACCCATCCAATTGAGGTCGTGGCGGAAAATAGATTACACCACGGGGTGGAGACGGTATTCTGTACGTGCGCACGCACGATGATTTCCTTTTTCCGTAGGATGGATAAAAGGTTAATTACAGTTGTTTCATATTTATAATAACATATCAGTATATATGAAATACTGATGTTATTACTTTATCATGAAACAACTAAATAAGATGAAGTTGGAGAATAAAGAAATTGAAAAAGATCGGTAATGGATATTACCTCTTTTTGACGCGCCTTCACTTAACCTCCACTTAAAGAACTAAGTATGGTCTTTGAAGAATACCAGGACCTCTAGTATGTTACTAGAGAAGTGGAGAAGAGATTTTTTCAGGGTTTGGCAGAGCTTTAATTCTCAAATTGGTGTGAGGAGGAGAGGGAGGAGGTGCCCTTTTATAAGGGAGGAGAGGGGAACCTTAAGAAACTCTCAAAATATTATTTTATATTAAGGTCAAATTCGGATTATAATAGTTCCAAAGGGTCTTATTTAGAATCTAAAGTGGGGATGGGTCGTCATCCTCTCATATAATAGGATTTAGACAAGTTTAGGTTATTATTTTAACCTTATCAATTAGATTTAACTTTTACCGTGTCTTTTTGTTTTCTTACACTATATGTTTAATAAACTTACCATAACAATCCAAAAGAACCCCAAGTTGTTTATTATTAATATATATATCCTTATCTAAGTCTTGTGTCCTAACCCTAGATTTTTAGGAATTAAATAAAAATTAATAATATATTATTTGATTTAAAAACTAATTTATGTCAATTTTGACACTATTTGGTACATGATTTTTATGAAATTCATTACAGAATGATATGTTCGAAACAAGTTACTTATATCAACAATAACATGTCATATTAACCTAGAAAATTAATTTACTTTATAAAAAGTCTCAAATTACATTTATTTGGTCATTTATAACATCAATTATGTCAATATTTCATTAATAAGACAATTGCTGCATCATCTTTGTGTCATAATAAATGATATTTATTTAACCCCTAAAAATTATAAATAAATTCCTATGAGGTAGATAATTGTATTATATTTCTGGAGACTATTCATGTTTGAAGGTTCATGAAGTTTATCACTAAATTAAAATTATTATACTTATAAGATTTAAGAAAGTGACATGTTGTCACATTCTTTGGTTTTAATAATAATTAAATTATTTTCATGGACAAAAGTCCATAAAATGAATCTAATCCGACCCTTATGATATATGGGTCTACTTTTAACCATCCAATAAGATTTTTCCAAGTGTTAGGGTAATTTTATAATCTTATATTTACCCTTAATTACCTGATTTACCATTAACTATAGTAAATAAAATTTACCGTAGTTACTATTCACAATGACCAATAATAAAAAGTAGCTTATTAACATAATTTGGACCCACTTATTCCAAATATGGAATCCATTTTTCCATATTCAATACAAAAAAGATGCAGAAATTAAATTAAAATTAATCCCGTTGTCGAAAGAAAACAGGTTTTTCTTTAAAACATTACAAAAGATTGAATTGATTTAACCTACGAATTCAAGGTAAAATCAATGCTAATGACATACATTATATTAAATGGTAAAAATATATTCTATTTATACTTTTATACCATTCTATTTTATAATTTAACCACATAATATATTATGATGAAAAAAATTGTTTTTAATTAAAATATAGCGTGTTTTTACTATTCATTAAAATATGAAAGTTATTGGAAAAATATCAAAACATTATCTAATATAAATTTTTATATCCTAATTCAAAAGAAGAATTTTATTTTGAAAAATTGAACTTATAAACATGTCAAAAACTAGATTTAAAGTGGGTGCGCCATCAAAAGGTGGCAAAACTGTATTTTTTGAAAAATACTTATTTTTCCCGAAAAATTTATTTTGTTCTTATATAATGTTCTAGAAATGTGTAAGATGAATAATAATGTTACAAAATTCAAAATTTAGTTAACACTATTCATAACGGCTAGTTCATAAAGATATTATAATAATATATTATTGTTTAGTAAAACCCAGTATTGCGTACAACACATGCTATCGAGGAAGGTCGCGATTGCATGTAATGTAAGCCAAGTCAGGGTTGCATGTAGTGAACAACTCCTTTGTTGTTGCGTATAAAAGAATACAACCATATTTTATTTATACATTGAATATATATATATACACTCAATTTTGCATAGAATAACTTCTATCAAACGAACTTGAAATTGTGTGTAACAAGAGCCAAGAAAAGTGTTTCATATACTGCAAGCTAATACAGTGTTGCATATAGCGCAAGATAATATTGGTGTGTCGTAAAATAGAAGATATGAATGAAATGTATCTTATAAAATCTCGGGTTGTTGCAAATATCTTGTTGATGTTAATGATATAAGTTGACTCTTGCATTAATCCTTTTCATTTATAATCAGTAAGGGGGAGAAGGGACATTGAAATCAAGGAAACAGTGTTGACAAAGAAACAATGAGAGATATTTAAAAACCCATGTGGATAGTTGATGAGTATTGTTGTATTTTTTTTATGTATAATAAGAAATAAAAAGTCAACATATCATAAATTCCACTATGATTATTGATTAATCATGTAATGAGAAAGATGGAAAGAGATACAAGTATATTCAAGAATATTCATTATGATTCATGGAGAATTTTTAGGAACTCATTGGTTGTAATTTTAAAATAAAATTATCTATGATTAGTGATGATTCTTGGAGAATTGTTATATAATCATCTAATGGTGTTGTATTTCATGCTTAGAAAATTCTCCTTGTAACTCTAACCATTATTTGTGTCAATAATAAATGTCAAATTCCTGTGATATTAATGTTTCACATTGTTTACAAAACATCGATAACGATTATAATACCATGAAAGTATGTATCTTTTAGAAAAAAAGAATCTAGAATAACGCAATGCAAAAATATGACTTCTTTTTTTCCTAATTATTTTGTAAAAAATTATGAACTTCATTCAAGGAAGAATTTATTTTTGAGTAACTTGAAGGTGTCCATGAAATTATATAGTCATATAAATGAATTATTGGTGGTGAATTATATTAATTCAATGAAAAATATATATTTATTTAACCTGAAGATAATTTCAATATGAGGGGAGGTTTTGTTGGGTTGGAATATTATATAAATAAGGGAGGTTGGATTCTTAATGTGTATTATATTATACATAGAATATATATATATACATTTTATGGTGGATTCATTTAAAATATATCCAACTTGAAAGATATCCTTATCCAATGAACTATGGTAATTGTGGGACTAAAGGGGTAACCACACCCATGGAGAAGGATTTTCTAGATAGTACACAGAAAGGAGGACCATGTGTAAGATATCATGGGGTTTGTGTGTAAGGAGTACAGAGTGCATGACTGAGTCTGAGTGTTGGGTGGGAATGAATCCTTCAAATCCCAAGGACTATTTTTCTCAAGGACCATGCGGACGTGATGTGTAGTATAATATTTGTGCTAACCCTGATGCCTTCTTAATTGGTGATTGTTCATGATTTTTCTTATAAAGAATAGGGATTCACTACTCATAATTGGAATGGGATGAGAATGAAGGTTAAATATTAACTTGTATTAAAAAAAAGAACATAATGATTCAATTCAACCTGGCATGATCCAACGATCACTGACCTACCAAATCACAATATCCTTCCTCTAGAAAAAAGGGCCACTCCATATCGGCATACGATGATCATTTGACACTGATTATCATTAAATGAACCAAGAATCAACAATGTAGATCAGAAAAATATTTAGTTTATGATATGTGATTCCTGGGTGGTTTATTACATGGGTATACAATTAAAATGTGAAAGAAAAAATGACGGTCTTAATGTAAATGAGGTTGTAGAGTCCATTTTATCCTCTCATATACATGGATTAGTTCAAGACTATGACTGAATGCAGGTTTTCATTACCACAAACTAATGAAGTGTCACTAAAAAGGAGAATCATGTTCACAAATAAAAGGTTCAACCAATATTGGCATTATGATAAAAGTAAAGACGCCTTCAAAATAATGTAAATATCTCAATCTCTTTGAATGAGTTTTCAGCATGTCATAAAAATTTGAGGCCCTGACTCATAATTATTCCCATATTTGATTTTATGGGACCCACTAAAAAATATTTGAGACCATTTAAAGAGATAGTTTCTAATGATAAAGGGAGAGAGAGCTCTTGTTTCTGGAAAATAAATCTCAACCAAACGTGTTTCACAAAGAGTAATTTCTTCATGGCCTTTGATTTCACAAAGGTAAATGAGTAGAATCCCAAAATCCTTTGGAAAGTACTATGAACCCTCTAAGGAATCACAAATAACCTATTATATGCATCCATCTTATGGTGTGTGATATGATTACGAACTTTTTTCCTGGTTTTCACAATGGAAGAAAACCACACATAACAAGAATTCAACCATCAATATGTGTGGGTAGTATATTTTCCTGAGGGATATTCATCAAATAATCATTGCATTTGTTGTCTTTTGAAAAATTGATTGTGTGATTTTTTTATTTAACACATGGTGTACATTATGAAATAAAAAGTGTATTGTGTATACACACCACTTATATGAAGGTACTACATGGTGCATCAAATATGCATGCATATGATAACATTCATGTGTGTGGTGTAAGTGATGTGATCTTTGGATAATAAAGAAAAGTTATGCATGAGCACATGAACAATTGAAGAATAAAAAAACTCATAACCTATAAATAAAATAGAAGTTCACACAGAAAATAAATAGAAATATGAATTTTGTGTCCAAGGGTTTTTCATAAGAAGCTCATGAAATATCAATTCATGTACTATACTTGAATGAAGTGAATTGAGATCTTGAATATTTAAATATTTCTTGGAATAATATTAGATATTGAGGATATAAAATCCATTGACATAAAGTATATATACATGAGATCCTGATATAATGAGGAAGAAGTAAACTTGATATGTGTTGATAAATTCATCAGTCGCTCATTCAGATATAACATTGAAGTTGAAATTGTATCTTACACTTATTTAAGTGTACAAGAAATATTTTAATATTATATCATTGATGCAGTTTCAATTTAATACATTCAATAGTGGAGTAATATTATCAATGTGATGAAAATCCATCCTGTGTAGTAGAGATATCTTATTCAGAGAGTTTAGTGAAAATATTTGATGAACTAGTGGTGCAAGTATAATATACACCGTTGAAGATAGTGGAAGCAGTATATGGAACACAATGGACATAGGAATGTTGGTTACATCTAACATAGAAATTTTACACCAATTAGATGTGTTTCTAATCACATTAAATTACAGTGATAAGAGAATCTTTGAATCAACAATAGGTCAATCATAACCAATAGTAGGTCATTGTACCATACCATGAAAAAATATTTGTGTGCATTTTTTCTTATATAATGTACATTTAATGTTTATGTGATTATTAAAATAACAAAATATGTCCTTTAATCTCATATAGGTAACACGGTAAAGAGTTATAGGGGTTAATTGAAAACATGTTTATTCGATAAAAAAATGGGTATACTGATTCACCCTCCCCCCTCAGTGTCCATGCAAGATCCAACTAGGATCTGAATGTATATTGACTACTGAATATATTTAATATCCACTATAAAACATACTACAACTATATGGCTTATTCATGTGGGGTGATGACCTCATCATTGGTGAAAACCTCAAAACACCATGCTATATGCTTAAGATATAACCATAATATATTTGATTGTAAATTTATACCTGTATAAATGCTGTATAAGGTATATACATGGTTATAATGTTCAGCATCTAGAATCTAACCCATAATTATATTCATGTTATGATGTCATATCCACCCTAATCCTCCAACTTTTTCCATGTGACCATAGTGGTTAGCCCTCAGGGCTGGAAAAAAGACAGGGACCTGTGTGGGGGAAACTAAACCATTGAGTGGGAATGGTATCATTGGGTATAGAAAACAAGTGAGGAGTTTAATGATATCCTTCATGTTGTTGTTTTATCTGATATATATCATTTTTAATAATTTCACATAAACCCTAAACTAGACCTTCTTTCAAATATGGTGAGTTAGTGGTCACCAGATACAAACTCATTATACCTTAATCACAATGATGTGTGTACCATATTATTAGATATATACATGATTTCAGTGGCATAATTCCACATGTTAACATATAAAACATTTATATGGAGTGAACATAGTCTATTTCATGATTATAGGACCAAATATTTTCTTGAGACAGTCTTTATATAGAAAATATGGGTGCAGAAAACCTAATGGGAATATATAGTCAAATGTTAATATAAACATTATCAGGGTGAATTCACACACTTTAATGTCATAATTCTTAGAAAAAATGATTTATCTTTGTATGTATTGAAATAAATGACAAGTACCATGAATTTTAACATCATATTACACATATTATGATCACATTGTATAACATCATACAATTGAGATGAGGGGGGAGGGTTGATTTAGTCTATATTGAGATCAAGTAGAATTTAAAACTTTTTGTTTGTGGAGGTCAAAATGAAAATAGAAAGGACTTAAGTGATTAGTGAAAAAAATTAAAAATCATGATTTTTGGGCCATTTTTTCTTATTTAATGTCATATAACTCTGACCATCACCATATAGAGTAGCTTTATATTGGATTCATGCATGTAAAGCTAACAAATTAATGAAACTAAATGACATGACTAGATGGGATCCAGGGAGAAATTTTGAAAAGTATTCAGCTAGAAGGGATGGGAATCACTACATATCATATGATATGGTAATCAAGTCACAAATTATTTTTATGCATGATACTTACATATAGATATATCATATACAGAGGGAATAGGGTGAGATGGTATGGGAAATTCAAGAGAGAGAAAGAGGGCAATAACTTAAAATGAATCATTAGAGGTCTCACCACAAGGATAAGTCACTGATAAATCCCTTAAATATATTTTAATAAAATATATTATATTAATGAATGGTGTCATCATCCAAGAGTTGGGTGAGTAAATGGTGGATTTAAATTAGTTGAAGGAGAAGTATGAGTTTATTAATAAAACAATGTTGGAACTTATGGCTGAGACTAGTATAAAGCATTCAAAAATCATTGTGTTTCATGTAGAGAAGTAATGAATCCACATGTAGTTACTTTGGGTGGATTGGTAGGATTAAATTACCAAAGGATAGGTTATCCCCCCAAATGAATACCAAAACAGAAGAAGATTTTATTTCATGTGATGAGGATGAAACCATGTAGTTTAATGTTTTTTAGAAAGGATGTTGATCACATTTTTGACATGATAATGTGGGGATAATATTCCACATATTTGGAAATAATGAATCTAGTACTATGGGATTTTCTCAAAATCTTATATCAATGCATCTAGATCATGTTTGAGAAACAATTAACTGGAACAACTAGCTTGTAATTTTTAATGGTTTAAAAAATAAAGACTATGATTGATGGTGTACAACATACACATTATATTCTAACATCTAAATAGGTGGAAATGAATAGTATTATGAAATATATATAATTGTCATACTCATTTATAATATATTAATTCTCTGTAAATATTTTCTATATTTTTAGTAAATGCACTGTACTCATCAAAGACATATTTTCTTTGAAATATGTTTTTTATTAATTTGATATGTAAAAATAATATAATTTTTTTTTGGAAATTTTAGAAAATATATTTGAAAATAATAAATTCATTTTTTAAATCTTCAAATCATAACTTTCATAGAGTGAAATTTTGATAATTTTTTGAGCATTTGGATATCTCAATGAACAATACAAAATATTGATTTGTATTGAAAACTGTATTCTATTTAAATTATTTAAAATGAAAAAAAATTATTAGTTTTAAATTTTAATTAGTTAAATTATATTTGAAATAATACAATTTTTTTTCTCAAGTGTATTTTATACATTAATTTAGTATAAAAAACATTTAAAATTAAAAAATAGTATTTTTCTAAAAAAGTTATATTTCGTTAAGTTGTAATAGTTTTGTTTTAAAATAAATTATTCAAATTCAATGTTTTGAATTTTGAAAAATGGATTCAATTTGTTTATTCAAAATTACAATATTTTTAAAATAGGACTCTTTTATTTGTGGTCAATATGAGTAGTAACCTTGGTAAATTTTGTTACAACAACAAAAGGTAAATTTAGTAATTTAGGTTAAAAATAAAATGTTAATGACTAAAAAATTACACTAACACTTACTTAAATTTTATTGTATTATTAAAATTATATCCTTAAAACCTAAGGATATTAATTTTTTTTAATGAACAATTTTCTATGAAAATGACTTATATAACTTTAAAATCAATGAAAGTCACAAAATGTCACTTTCTTTGTCTTAAATATATCTTATGTGTACATAGAGGGAAACAATTCGGTTATGAAAAAAATAAGAAAGATTAAATTAAGATTAATTAATTAATTATTACGATTTTAAATATTTTTACATTTTATATATGAAATAATTACCTTTAATTCTTATGAAACACGAATGTAGTGCTTCTGCAAGGAGATGAAAAATCAAAAGAAATATTTTAATTAAAATTATTAAAATCATTAAAAGACCAAAAAAATTGAATAAATATTATTTATTGAGCATATATACACCACAATCATCTATTGGTAAAATTAATTACCAGTTGGAGACACTTGAATAAGATTATAACCTTTATATTATTTAATTTAACGAAAAGTAAAATATGTCACACTCTTATTTTCAATAAGTATAATATAATTAATATGGGGTAAAGAAGACATTATCTACCAAAAATATTATTTTGAAATATATTTCTCTACATCATGTTAATTTATTTTTAATTATGATATAATAAATAATTACCATAATTAATTACACAATAATGATGCCATAATTATTCAATTAATAGAAAAAAAATGATATTAAACATATTAAAATAAAAAAAATTGAATCAATTAAGGTTCACTAGGAATTTTAAAGACCGATATGACATATTAGGGGTGTATTAATGTATTTTTGTTTTTTTTGAAATTTATCTTCTTATTTAGAATTTCTTAATGTCAATGTGATGAATAGTGTCAAAATTTATACTAACGATATTTTATGAAAATAATATTATATTAACTTATTTAGAAATAAAAAAAGTATTTAAAAATTACAGTGATTATGATATGTTCTAAAATGTCTTAAATTTATAATTTATATACAACTTATACCATATAACTAAAAATTATAATAGTAAATATTAATTTATTACAATAGTAAAAATTAAAATAGTAAAAATTAAAATGTCTTAAATTAAAATTTTTTAATGTTAAAAAATTTATAACCGTAGTAAAAATGTTAAATGAGTTAACTAAGGGTTAATGAATTGGAACCTCCTCCCTCACTTCTTCCAATCACATTGAGATTTATAACTCCCCTAAACCAAACCAAATTATCTTCTTGAGTTCCATATCCACATTCTATAGGTACTAGTCTTCTAAAAAGTCCAAACCTATAACACATTATATGAGATATAGATGATACATTTTAAAGAAGAGGTAATCGCTCAAACTGGTCACTTTCCTTTTATACTATTCCTTATATACTATAAATATATTATTTTATCATAAAAATTATAGTAAATATCCTCAATATGTGAAAATATTGTTATTATTACTAAAACACCATCATAAACCCTCTTTCTTAACAAATAAGATGTAAAATTATAGCTCATGCGTACGCACAACTCATTGTCTCCACATAGTGATACAATTCAATTTTCATCACCATCATTTATGGATGGGTGTTATGATGGTTATAAAAAATATATATGTGTTTTAAAATAATGATTATTTAAAATAATAATAATTATTTACCTATCTCTCAATCCATCAATGGAAAAATGAAATCAACGTTCATGTGTACATACAACCTACCTTCTCTATGGACTATGTATTTCATTGCATATTAATATATTTTAAAGACTAATAAAAATATATATATTATTAATATATAAGTTCTTTATATCATTTTTAACATTATTTTGATCATTATATAATTAATAGGATAAAAAAATATGAGAAATCAATAACTAATATGAAAAACAAAGCAGTTATTACTCAAAGTGTAACTTTATCACGAAAATTTTAAAGCATGGGTAATATAATGTCAAAATAAAATCATATATGGTTTTATATATTAGAATATGGTAATATGGTAGATAAATAATAATGTTATAATTATTATACATGATTATTAAACAAGAACAAATAAAGTCAAGGCTTAAGGAAAGGGTTAATTTCACAATCTCATTATTATTCAAGATTGTATGTACATTTGTACATGATGGGAAATATTTACCTGGAATATACATATAGTTTAAAAAAATCTAAATATTTTTACAATTATTGTATAAATTATTTAATTTTTTTTACCCATGTGCGAATTTTTTGTAAACAGTTGCAAGTGATTTTTTTTTTCATTATCCAAATGAGGTACTTTACAAATTTTTCAAAAAAAAGATTGATAGATATGTTTTTTAACTTATATTACAAGAATGCATTTTTCAGATTTCATTATTCCTTTATTCATTGTATATTACCTTACATGATTATGTGGATATTTTTTAAAAGATGCCTACTTTTAAAATTACATGGAATTTTATGAAAAGAAAATGATTTCAATGATGAAAAGATATTTTCATTAGGAATTATTTTCAAGTGATATCTAAACATTATTTTCCATTTATGATAAAATTATTTAATGTTTTTTATTCATTGTTGGGGATATTTTTGAAGGATATTATTTCTGTTATTTATATGGTTGGATTATTTTATGAAAGAATGATGTTTGTGATACCCAATTCTTTTTATGTGATTTTATATGATGAATGAATTATTTTCATTCATCACACATATGTTTGGTATTCATTATGTGATGGGTGGAACCTATATATTCTACCAATTCATTAGGTAATGACTTATATATCATGAGGTAATGATGGAGAAAAAACATATTGGTATTAACTCACCATGGAATGAATGGGATACAAAGTCTATTAAATGAAGAAGGGAATCTCTATCTACTATAAGGAAAGGATAGTGACTAGGTTTGGTGGTGTGACCCGCCATGTAGGTGAAACCGCCATTAGGTTCCCTAATAATTTTTGGTGATGATCCTTTAATTATATGGGATGATATTACAAGTTTATATCTATGCCATAATTTCATGTATTGTTCCTTGGTTATGAACTCATAGATTATTTTCTTTGGTTACCTTAGAATTTATGTATTATAAAATTCCAATAATAATTCCATGATTTAGGTATAATATCTTTGACAAGCATGATATGGTCTCCAAAAATTATGCATATGTTCTCATAACCTTATGTTATTATTACATATCTCCCTTGTTTAACCTTACTATTCTTATGAGCTAAACATTTTCTTATGTTTTTACTTCGCTTATAAGGAACTATGTTAAATGAATTTTATCTAGATAGATTTCACATGCATGATGTTGTTTCCCTATTATGAAATAAGAAAAGAAAGGTACAGTGGGAGAAAATATTGACACTTATGAACAAGTTGTTTATGAACCAAAGTTTTTAAGTGTTTTTACTAGTTCTCCAAAACTCAAAATCAAAATGGTATTTGGTTATGTAAGTAATACAATAATTTCAATTGAAATTGTATGTTTTAAAAAGTAAAAAATTGGATCATATTTTAAATGTTTATGTCTTTAGAAATGGATCTGAAAGTTAAAAGTTTGGATGTTTACATAGCCAATTCTTGTCATGCTTGGTGTAATAAACAAGGTAAAATGAAATATAAATATTATATTGTTATATAATTATATAGGTATTAACATGAACTTTCCTTGAGGGTCCCGTGAAATGACTCCCCAAGAACACCTATAATAGGCCATAGGATGGTAATTAGCACCGAGTAGGCATATCACTAACATACGAGGAATTTCTGAGGTTCCTGGACACACAGACACAGTTCTAAGCCCCCAAAAAAGATAAAATGTAATAAAACTAAACACCAATGCATGTGTTAATCTCTATCCCATAACCATTGTATGGAAATATGTATAGTAATGTAAAATAGTACCAAATACAATTCCACCACATAGAGGTTTATAACACGAGTACAAATTGAATGTAAAATATAGTTGGGCTACTGTCTAGAATTTTCATGACCACAACATGATATGTTCGGTCTCAATAATCACCATACTATCCTAGTCGGTCTAGGACTCCTTCAAATGGTTGATCGTGAGAACAATATAGGACACATGCGGGAAAATCCCATGTAGGGGTGAGTATAATTACTCAATAGGACTCCCCTGAAACAAAATGCAATGAAAAAAAGTATATTACAATCATCTATACAAAGCTATAAGTCTAAAAAACATATGACAAGAATATGATTATATACTTGATCCAAGACACATAGTCTAGAGGTAATGTACAACCATATAATATCAGTTTTAGGATTTTAGTTCAATGATTCCACGTAGAACTCATATGGGAGAACACAATACTATGTTCTATAGCACTAGTGACATCCATTTGAGAAGTGTTTCTCATCGAATCTCCCCATGAGAAATATATATTGATAGTATAAAGAGATTATGATACACATGTCAGTGTCATAGCTAGGGACATGGGGTGATACCAATAACTCAATCTATATAAACCCACTATATAATCAATCGATGCCCATGTAGTGTTGGTGACTTCAATACGATGAACTCCACCTAGGGCATGAATATGAATAGAAGATCTCATTCTATACCACTCAAGGGGGGGATTCCAAAAAAAAATCCAGGATGTCTAGTTAAAGAGATCACAGTCCTAGAAGTATAAAATTATTTATACCACCATTAAAGGAAACGATAAAGGGAAAAAACAGTAATGAAACATTCTAATGATAAGAGGACACGATAATCAATCCATATAGAAAGCTGTACACATTGTTTAGTAGGGGAACATGTTGCATCCCTTGACCTTGGGTACTGCATCTATAGAATATCCCATTTCATTTAACCAATGTTATGTTAAATATGAATACACGACATATAGATGTGTAACACATTGTTTCATTGCATCTAGTGTCCACCTGAGTACACTGGTCACATTCCAATACCTGACGTCCCCCCATGTATCAGTACAAGGGGTAGCTTATGTACCTGGTCTAGGACAAGCAGTTTCGGGGAGTACACACTGTGTAAGAAACCCATGTACCAAACTTATTATTGTGTACTCTTTTAGTTAAAAACATAGTCCTTCCAAGGTGACTACACACTGTGTAGTCAAGGAATAAATGACGTGTGCAATAGCTTTTTCCCGAAACAATCTCTTTCCTCCCACTCACACTAGTAGATATTCCAGATTCCATTTTGGTTGTTGGATCCCATGAAAATCCAAAATTTAGGTCTTTCGGTCATGCTATCACGTGATGAGTATGATTTATGCCTTCATTCGGCTCAAAAAATGAGATCATCATTGTTGTTTGTTACATGCCGGAGAATACAAAATCAGCACCAAATATCATTCAATCCACTATCATAAAAACCATCACACCTCCATAGGGTTATAAATATTCCATATTTATGATTTCCGATCGTTTCCCAGATAATTATAGGCACAATTATTGATTAATCAATGGTTTTTTGAACCACATTTAAAAATTAAGAGCATGGAAAAGATTATGTGAATCGGGGGAGAAATTCACAAAAGAAAAGAAGAGGGGTGAACTTTAATAGATTTTCTTTCTGATCTTGATTGTTCGTTGTTATTATAATAATCAATACATGGAATTTTAAGATCAAACTCTTGATAAATCCTACAAAATATCCCATCCATCTTGACGATCGATCTGTGGGCCAAAATATTTAGGGATACGTCATAATTCTTCATAAGAATAAAAAATGTGTAATAATAAACCAAAATAACACATCCTACATTGAGTTGGATTGGTCACAGATGAAGAATGATCCCTGCATCTCCATTTTTGGTGAGATCTGTTAATATTGGTGTAAATATAACATCGATCTAAGGTATCTTCATCATTCATCGAGAAGGACACACAAGATGTTATCCACCCAATGTCTACAAGGATATAAGGGTTATGAGGATAAATAAATTTTTCTAAAAAAATACCTACTCAATGATACCCCACTTGGAATCAATTATTTTAAATAAAATAATTTTCATAAATAATTTTATTCATTATGCTTTGGGGATGACCTTTCCACAATCGACCCATGCGAATTAATGTTAGGCTACTCCTAGGGTAAATTCGCCTTTCTAAACTCAATAGAATCTTCATATTTATAATCCAATAACCCATTTAGATGTTATTCAATTTTTTAAGATAACCATGTGGAGACATTATATTTAATATTTTAGTATATTTCAAACATATGTTTCGGGCACACTGGGCCTTTGAATCACACGTCGTCTTAAATCATGGTCTGAAAATTAATCCATATATTATTTAAAAATAATTAACATAAAATCCACCATATTAAAATTTTCCACCTTGGGGATTTATGTCCTAGGAATTCCAAAAAATGATACTAAAAATATATGGGTACTGAGCACAAATCTATGATTCCTACTCCCATATGTTCTACTAGTGATTCGTGTTCTACCACTAGACACACAAAAAATTAATTTATCACCCAAGAAGTATCTTATCCTGCCAGTCTTCAATCTCCACTAGACACTCAAAAAAATATACTCCATCATTGATGTCCAAAATGCCCCAATCGATGATGTGAAATGGGTCATGCATGTAACTCCTCATCTATGAAACATAGAAGACGTCATGTACCTAGTCTAACTATGAGGTCAGATTTATGTTGTAAGCCACCTTTCCAATTCTACACAGTATCTATAAAGGGCCAATAAAACTCATAGATAACTTGTTGCCCTGACCAAATCTTCATAATCCCTATTGAGGTGAAACCCGTATAAACACACGGTCTCCTTCCTTGAACTCCAAAGGCCTACAAAACCTATCAGCATAATAATTTAGATGGATATGTCTAGTCTTCATCCACTCTTGGATAATCCTCACCTTCATTATAGTAGCTTACACCAACCTCAGTCGTAGGAGCACTGACCCCCCAAGGTTATTCCATCAATGTGGGTACATGTTTTGTCTCCAAAAAAAAATAATTGAATGGTGTCATACTAATGATGGAATGGTAACTATATTTTTATGAAAACTCCACCAATGATAGGTGATCCTCCCATATATGACCAAAATATAACATACAATCTTATATAATTTCCTCTTGAACCTAAATGGATTGCGTTTTTTGCTATAATTATATGGGTGAAACACCGTGCTCAAGAGTAACTGGGTCCCAAATGCCTACTGCAATCCCTTACACAACTAAGATGTAAAGTGATTATCCATATCTGAAACAATCATCGATGGAGCTCCATTGATTTGATCTATCTCTTGAATTTAGAGGCATCCGATTTTATCTACAGGACTCTTCTCTCGGATAGCTTGAAAGTGGGAAGACATGGTGAGTCAGTCAACAATCCCCAAGATAGCATTGTGCCCCCTAAACGTACATGGTAAGACCATAATGAATTCCATAGATATCCCATCCCACATCCATTTTGGCACCAAAAGCGGTCAAGATCAACCCACTAGAACATGGTATGTAGCCATCACATGCTAACATGTAAAACATTGAGAGACAAACCCTAAAACTAATTTCTTAATCCCTAGCCTCAAAAACTGACCTTAGATGTCTCAGTACATATTTTACATGACTAAATATACCATAAAAAGGGGTTGACTGAAAATACCCTTAGAACCACTGACAAAATGTTATTGGTACCATCATGCATCCTCTAAAGAGAGCGACGTTATCCCCACCATTAAAAAATTCATCTAGAGCATGTCTTGTTGATACCTAATCATATAGGGTATCATAGTCAATATTCACAAGTTGCGCCTCCCTACCTAGATGTAACAGTGGAAGGGAAAGAACCATCAACTAGAGATAAGACGATCCATCTTCATCTAGAAAGGATATCTATAGTGGGACCAACTGCTCTGATCCCTCATTTATCAAGTATGAAATAGATCTCCAACTAAGAGCATCAACCACTAGGTTCCCCTTAGCTGGAGTATAAAAAATCTAAAATTCATAGTCCTTAAGGAACACTATCCATCACTATTGTCTCATGATTTAATCCTTTTGAGAGAAGATATACATGAGGAAATTGTGATTGGAGTAGATGATAAACCACTCACCCATTAGGTAGTGTCACCACATTTTCAAAATGAAGACTATCACCACTAGCTCAAGATCCTGGGTCCCGTAGTTATACTCATGTGGTCTCAAATAGCATGAACCATAGGTAATCACTACTCACCTATACATTATAACACAACCAAAACAAATTTAGGATGCATCGAAGAACACTGTATACTTGAATCCTTACTCCGGTAATCTCATGATTGGAGATCTCGTCAAATTCTGTATCAACTCTTGAAAATTCTTTTGGAACCTTTCAGTATATATGAATGGTTTCCCATTTAAATCAATGTTGTCAAGGGAACTGATATACTGTACAAATTATGTATTAATATCAAGTAATTGCCTATAAAACCATGGAATATTTTCACCTTTTTCATGCGCATAGGTGGATCCAATTCTAACATCGCTTCAACCTTGTTCGGTTCCACTACCACTCAATCCACTGAGATAACATTTCCCATAAAGTGGACTACATGAATCCATAAATAGTACCTCAATATTTTTTTTGTAAATTCAGTTCTCTCATAATACATCCATAACTATCCTTAAGTGTCTCACGTACTCCTCCTTAGATGTGGAGTACACAAGGATATCATCGATGATGACTACCACAAACCGGTCCATGTTCGGTTGAAAGAACTAGTTAATAAGTCCCATGAACATTGATGAGTTGTTATTCATTACAAAATGGAATCACCATGTACCCATCATGATTGTAACAACGTCAGAATCTATTCATTGGAATATCATTTTCCCATACTCACAGTTAGTGATAACCTGATCTGAGGTCAACCATAGAGAACCATCAGGACCCTCTCAAGGGATCAAAGAGGTAATCAATCCTTGGTAGTGGATACTTGTTCTTCACAATCACCTGGTTCATGTACCTCTAGTCTACACACATCCTCAAGCTCCCATCTTCATTCTTTGCAAACATAACTAGGGCTTTCCAGGGTGAAATGATGAGTCACATGAGTCCCTTCCTTTGAAATTCTTACAGCTTCAACCTCATCTTGTGAAGCTATGTGGGATACATCCAATATGTCAGTGTATATATTGGTGTTCTCCAATGGTGTAGGTCAATGCATAAGTCTATTTTTTCATTGGGGAGGTGAACATGGAATATCATTACTAAAGACATATTCATACTATTCCACAACAGATGGAAACTAGAATCTCATATTATCCACTACAACAATGGTTAATCTAGACAACTATTTGGAAATCAGCTACACCCCCTATGCATGAGTCCATCATATGTGGCATGGGATCCAATTTCTGCGACGAAGGAAAACCTCGTTATATCATTATAGACACAATAGACCCTACTGCTAAAATAGTCAATCTGGGTATGATCAATAGATAACCAATCCATACCAAGAATGTTTGTATATGTATTAGACGCTGCTACCTAGAGATTCTAAAAGAAACTATCACCTCCAAGAGTTATATAAACTTAGGAAATAAGTGTGTGATACCATTTTCTTCTCAAATTGAAGTCTCCAAGCATATGGGTTGATTCAATGGTTCAAGTAGAATATCTATGTCTCATACAATGTATGTGGAAATAAACAAATTTCTTTCATGAATGTCTTATAGTACATGAACTAAAATATAAAAGACACATATCATACCTATAATCATTCTTGGAGCCCCTGGATCTTAATCCTTGACCCTTTGTAGCTCTCCCCGACCTTGTACTCTATCCCCTTAAGCCCAACGTGGACGACCTGGGGGTGGTGGTGGTAACAAGTTGAAACTCCAATCTCTCTTGCAACTCTCCTAGATCCCCTTCTAGGTTCACTTCCATGTGGATCATCCTACTCCTATTGTTGTCTTTGTCTCAATGTTCCATCCATAATTTCCCTTTTAGTAGTATCGTAGGTCAGATAATCCCGAGTGAGATGTCCCCTTTGTTAACATGAATAAAACTGCATCTTTCTAGGCTGACTAGACTGACCCTCAGAGCCCTAAACAGTAGAGTCTGTATTCTGGGATATCCTCTGGATACATCTCCCAGGTCTAAGTCACTGAGATTTATGTCAGCTCCTCACTATTGGGGTCTCTGCTTCTACTTTCCCATAACTAAAAATATATGACTATCTTCTCATCAAAGAATCTTTTTACCACCAAATCACATTCATGAACCCCATCATAAGTTGTAATGCACAGAGGTATAACATGAGATTAAATTTCGCTACACAGACCTCACTAAAGGGTTCAATCCTTGATGTAATTATCTCAAAGCACATATATCTATTACCTAGAAAGGTTGGTAAAACTTGATAACTAATCTAGAACTGATTTAATTCCCTTTTGGAGTTGAAGAAGCTCTTTGATATGCACATCCCTTAGTGTAACTGGTGACAACACTTCTGTAATAAGGCACTAAAACCTTGACCTTGAAAAACTCACCTCATAATAATTTTTGGTAACCAAACTCCACCATCTTCATACATATCCATGAATAAGGATCTCCCCCAAGACCCCATCAAATGTACTGGTGTCTAGACTAAATGGAAAACATGGGTCACCTCTTTAATCTAGTCCTCAACTACTTATGGTTCGAGACATCCTTGGAACATAATGGGTATATAAAATTGATACACGTGATGCATGATTAGAATGCACAACTCATCTACCATTATAATAGGTATGACATGCTACTCTACAGGTGGCGATATGGCTGGTGCACCACCTGAAAGAAACAATAAGTGATCATGTCTCTATATTAAATTATTTTCACTGAGGGGGTTATCCTCATGATCATTCTGTTGAATCCTAGCAGACACACATTGAGGAGCCATCCTGTAAGTAAATAAGATGCACTTTGGTCAAAGAGTATATACAAAAGAGTTGACTCAAAAAGGTCATGTAACCACAACTCATTCTTATATGAACAATGTACCATTGTTTTCCAAACAACCAATGTTCTTGTTTACGTAGTTGAAATGAAGGTGATCAATGTACTCATGTATGGATACGTTATATGTTGCACCAACACCAAAGTTACTGGAATTAAATCTGAACACGAAACACATAACACAATTTCCCCAATCTAATATCAATGAATCACTCCTAATGTAAGAATTACCACTTCTGATAACACCCAGTCATGACCCAACCCAGTGGGGCATGTACTGTAACTCCACAAGACGACCTTCTATTGGCCAGGAGCTGGTTACTAACACCGAGTAGGAATATAAATAACATGGGAGGAATTTCATAAGAACATGTACACACATACACATCTATAAGACCACAAAAATGTAGAATTTTAAAAACATCTAATCAAACATTTCATGAATTTTTCTATAAATAAAAACCATTGTACAATTGTAAGTGATTTAAAGTAAAATCAGTATAATTACAATCCCACCAAAATGAATTCTATAACATGAGTCTAACATGTTTGTAAAATGAACTAGGACTGCAATCTAAAATCCACAGTAACATAACTCATTCTGTTCAGTATCACTATGTACTATCTAGTCTTAGCCCACCTAGGACTCCATCAAAATGTCGATCGTTTGCAAAAGAAATGACACGTGCGGGAAAATCCCATGTAGGGGAGATTATAATAACACTCATTAGGACACCCGAAATGAAAAAGTAATACCAAAAAGTAATAATCTATCATCTCTATGTAGTTATATGTCTACAACCCATATAACAATAGTATCTAGGTATACTCAATCCCAAACACACAATTTAGAAGTAATCTAGAACCAGAGTATAATACCCCTAGGATTTCATTTCAAAGATTCTACATATCAATCTTCTTTGAGAACACACACTTGAGTTGGATAGAACTGGTGACTTCCATCCGAGAGGCACTGCTTGTCGAGTCTCTCCATGAGAAAGATACACTAATAGACTAAATGGAATATGACACATAGATGAGGATCATTGATAGGGCCATGGGGTGATACCAAAAACTCAATATGGAATAACCCACTATATAGAGGATCAACTCCCACATAGTGTTTGGAATTATCATACTAAGAACTCCACCAAGGGTAGGAAGATGAATAGAGGATTCCACTTTGGGCCTCTCTGGTGGGGATTCAAACAAATCTATCTAGGATTTTCTATTGATGTGGTTATAGCCTTAGGGGTAGGAATTAGTTAAAACCAACCATCAAGGAAATAATAAATGCAATAATCCCAAAAAAACTTTCCCAAGATACAAAGGAAAATATAATCATTCTATATAGAAAGGGGTGCATAGTGTGTAGTAGGGGAACACATTGTGTCCCTTGGCCCTGGGTATAACCCTTGAAGAACGTTCAGTATCATTAAACCTATTTCATGTAAAAGAGAAATACATCATGTGCATATATGTTACATTCTGTGTCCTTGCATCCAAGGACCGCTCATGTACTCTAGTAAGGTTCCAATAAATGGTGTCCAATCGTGTTTCCTTACCCGTTTACCAGGACACGGGGTATCCCCTACACCTAGTCCAATCATATTCATGTGGGGGAGTACTCAACATGTTGGAAAACCATGTACTCCACCTCATGTAAATGTAGTATTTAATGTGCATTTCGAGTCCATCCAATGGGATTACATGCCATATAGTCAAAGACTGCATGTTGTGTGTATCGGGTTTTTCTAGAACCCATTTACTTCCTCCCACATGCACTGTTCAATCATTCATACTTTATTATGTTAGTAATTTTTTCATGAAACTCTATATATGAAGTCATTCGATCATTCCACCATTGAATAGAAATGATTTTGGCCTCTAATTGGCTCAAAAAACGAGATTGTATCTGTTCTTTGTTATGCACTGAAGATCATGAAATCCGCACGAACCATCATTCTATCCAATTACACAATCACTATCGCACCACTGTCATGTCATACCGATGCTAGATCTATAATTTTGGATTGTTCAATGTTGTGTCGAAGGTGCAATGATCAATTATACTATGTTTTTCTAAACCTAGGGGGAGAATAAAGAACGTGATGAAGAAAACATGATTCATGGTAGAAAAGAAAAAACCAAAAAGAGAGGGATAAACTTTCATCAACGTTCTTGTCAATATTGGTTCATCAAAATTATTATGATAACAAATACTAGGAACCTGAAGATCAAACTCTTGATAAATCCAATAAAATATCTCATCCCACATAAAGATCGATCCATGTGTCAATCTTTTCATAGATTGGTCTACATTCATCATAGGAATCAAGAATGTGGAATAAGAAGAAAAAATAACACATCATATCTAATGATGGATTGGTTGATTGAAAATAATGATCATTGCATCACCGTCGTTGGTGAGATCCATTAAGATCATTGTGAATAGATCGTTGATTTATGTTTTTGTCATCATTCTTTAGGAAGGATTCCTCAAAGGTTCTACCCCCAATGTTTATAGGGATTTCTAAGTTATGAGGATAGACCTAGATTTCTGAAAAAATACCTATTTAAATACCCCCGCATTATGTAAATTATTTGAAATAAAATATTTTTCTTACATAATTTTACTCAATAAAGCATCTATGAAGACCTTTCTGAAATCGACCCGCACCGATTAATGTTAGGTCATGACTTGGTTAAACCCCCATTTGAAACTAATTATTACCTTTATATTTCTAATTTAGACACTTTTTTAGATGTAATTCGACTATTTTCAGGATAACCACATGCGCACGTGCAATTTAAAATTTTAATATATTTCAAATATTTGATTCAAGCACATTGGGCATCAATATTTGACACCATCTTAGCATTTAGTCTCGAAATTAATACATATAATATTTAAAAATAATAAACAAAATATTTGAGATATTACATTTATTGATGGTTTGAGGTATGGTTTTTATATATAACACTAATAAAACTTGTTAATATATGGGAAACTAGTGGGGAGGATCTATAGGTTCTGTTTACACTAAAATTGATAAAACATATATGAGATGGTAAATCTAATTGTTTTAAGACTCTAGAAGAGAAATTACTGGTGGGATAGGAAAAATAATTACCTATAGGATTTGAATCATAAAGGTTGTGGTAGATATGCTGATGATGACCTTTAGAAATATCCTATGTGTGTATTTCACTTCCACATCATTACGAATGCGTGAAAAAAGTGAAGATATTATTGTTCCTGTGCATTTATAGAGATGGACATGTCATGTTTCTTCCAGGAAGATTTCCATTGGTATGTGTACCCTCGCGGGGTGGTTGGTTGATAATGAGGTTTAATTCTATAACTAAAAGGGATTAAAATTTGAAATGAATTTTTAACGGGGAATTTCAATCTTTCGATACAGAAAGCATGGAGGTGAGGAAAAAAATATTCTAAATGGGAGGTCTCAACACCCTTTGTATACACCATCATGTATTGAAATATAAATAATGTGTGTAGGGATTGATGAAGTCTCCCGAACTTGAGAGACATAGGAAAGTCTACAACATTCCTTGGGGGAAATTGATTTGGTCCTTAATGATTTATATTTAATAGTTATATAGAATCGACCATGTAAGAGATCCTGTATATATAGAAAGTGGTAAAGTAAAATACACAATGCATAAAAATTTTAAATTTATTACATAAAAAATGAAATAATGTTTGTATTATTAATGTTATTGATTATTAGACCATATCTTCCTTGAGAAGTGTTATTTCAGTTCCAAGAGGGTAGAGGGAACCCAATGAAAGAACATTGAATATTATAATTTGTTAAAGGAAATGAAAAAAATGTGTAAGTGGTGTGATAGTTAACCAATACCTAGGAAATAATAAAAAATAATATAGATAATGGAATCCAACATAGTTCTTTAGTTCATGAATTATATTGAACAATGAAACCATTTATGTTTATATAGTTTTCACCAAGGCTACTGTAGTTCATTTTCAAGTGGGGAGGCTATTGATCATCCCATTGACATCTTATAGTCAGGTTGATGTGTTTTATAATTTCTAGGCATGTTGTTTGGATATGTAAACCATACATATTAGGTTCATCCAATAAAAAGCCACTGAATGTAATTTATTATCATATATAAATTACATATCCCAAGTATTTTAAACTCATGTTGATTTGACATGGGTGTTACAAAGTTTAACAATATAGAACTAATAAGAGAATGATCAATAATTTCATGTAATGTAACTAAGAATATGGTGTAATGTAGTTTTGAGATATTTCTTGAGGAACCATGCACTAAATGTTTTAATGTTTTGAAACTATGTCCTATTTGGAGTAGTTTAATTTCTGGAAAACTAGACTATATGAACCAAACATAAAAGAACCAAAAATATTTCCTAAGGATCCTCATGTTGGTGGGTGATGTAGTGAACTCCCAATCTGTGGTTATAAATGACTATGAACCATTAGAGTAAAACTTATGAATGGATAATTTTTTCCATTTGTGGTAATAACGTCATAGGATTTCTGTAGGGTATCATTATAATTACCATGTCAGGAAATTAATAAACATGGAGGAATGAACGAACGTTATACTTTTTATTGAATTCTTAGAGCTTATATTTGGATGTACCTAATGTATGTATAGGGATTGGATCCTATTTTAATCAAGGGATTATATCTCTTCTAGATGAATTTGGGATGTTTTCTCTTGAGTGAGTTAGTTTTTCTTGGTTCTCTGGAGATACGGTAGTTGAACCACAATGG
The DNA here is from genome assembly GCA_963277665.1 of Viscum album. Lineage (NCBI taxonomy): Eukaryota > Viridiplantae > Streptophyta > Magnoliopsida > Santalales > Viscaceae > Viscum > Viscum album. The sequence goes on from OY728146.1 coordinate 535,378,534, forward strand.
GAACTACAACGGTTGTTCCATATATCCAGGGTGTGCAGTCATGTGGGTGGATGTTTGAGTCATATTATGATATTCTATAATGCCTTTTATATCCCTTAAATTATTCTATTCTTATTTTGATCAACCATTATCTGAATATTGATACATATGGCCTAATTTAATAACTCAGTTACTTAATTTATTAAGGAATGATAACATGATATATTGAAATACAAGATTTTTTACTAAAAATATAACTTCTCTAGATAGATAATTGGATGTTGGTACCATTTCTCAAGTGAATAGTTTGACTGATCCAAAACTTTTGAATATATGGGATTTTACAAACTCGATCATGGGCTTGGTCCAAATGTCTATGTGGGGAATAACTCAAATACAATTCAAGAAGTATTATTTTCCAGTAATGATAAAATTGAACTGTTTGGTTGTTGATAGATGGTGGGGAACCATGAATTGAATTTCCATTAATGAGAAATTCAAGGATTACATGGTGGTATGGAAAATCATTGAATTATGATGTACATTTTTTTGTGAACCTTTAATGCTTAATACTACATGGGTAATTCCATATAGTCAAAAAAATGGTGGGGAAAAGTAACCCATCATTTAGATTTGACAGGAAAGATTGAATCCTATATTTTTGGATCTATATGTCCTAATGTGAACTAATTATAATACATGGAGATTTTTTCATTGGATGATGTATAGAAAAAAGAATTAAATGTTTTTATTATTGAGGAATAGCTCCGAGTTAGGAGAATCTTAGAGGATGGGGTATGTTTAGGTGAGTGAATTTTCTGGGGATTGTGTTTAAATTATGGAGAAGTTCCATGTTGGTGTTACCGAACTATTGGAGATTTATTATTAGATGTTTCCTTAGTTCTAGGGGAATTTAAGATCCCAAAATAGGGTGATCTAGTAACAATATTATTCATTTAATGGACCATCATCAAGGGAAGATAGGGAAATCACATTACATATAACCATTTTGATGACCATGTTGTCCTGGTCTAGATTGGAAAAAGTCATGTCCAAGTTAGTCATGGAATCTACTCAATATTTTTAAGATAGTGGGACATGAAATACCTTTAGCTCAGATGGAAATCTATCCACCAAATAAATTGGGATTAAAAAAGTGAATATTCCCCCTTTTCCTTAATATTGTGGTCACAATTTATCTACTTAGAGACCATCACAGTGTCCCCCTTAACATGCAACAAGGGGAGATCTATCTCACTGGAAGATTATCGACCGTTAATGTGGTCTTAGTATTAAACCTTACTGCTAGTGCACCACTCTAAATGGGTGAATTATTACATAATGGGGGCCTTAAGGTAGTGATAAAAAACCTAAGGACAACCTAATTGAGTTTGGTGTTGTTCATTATTTTAATATTCTGGCTATATGGGGTTTCATCATTTTTTATTTTCATGTACGGTATTTCTTTATCAAATAACAGAATAACCTCGTTCATGAATTTAATATCGAAGGAAAAATTATATTGGGTTTGGTGAATGAGATGGAAGTAATCCAATTCATTTACCTTGATATCCATCTAAGAGATTATTATTTTGTTGTACTATTAAACGATCACTACCCATTTCGGTAATTCTCTTGTAATAATAGGGCCCCAAAGGATGTGATTTAATGGGTCGATGCACGATATTAACTGTAAATAATAATACTAATGGTAATGAATCAGATTATAGAATATAGTTATAACACCCCAATATTTTATGTTATTTATCTTCCAAAATAAATTAAATTTTTTCATTGAAATTTTATCTTAAAGAAACTATATTATACTAATAAATTGTTACTTGGTCATTTGAGTAGTAACGTGCCCCTTAGGAATAATAATTCTTCAAATAAAATATTATCATCACCGATGAATGAATAAATAAAATTTAGGAATCGTATAAATCAAAATATGATATGATTATATCATAGATTAAGAAAATAAATATTTTGAAAACAATAACTTATGTGTGAATGTTTTTATAAACAAAATTGTTATTTAAAATTTTATAAATAATATAATGATTTAAAATAAAATTTATGTTCATAAAATATAATAATAACCTAATAATTTTTTAAATTATAAGATCTTTTTTGAGACCTAAAATAAATTATCAAAGTGTTATAAAACCTATTATAATTTTCAAATTGGTATTTTTGAGTAAATTATGATTTTAATTAAAAATTAAAGTACTTATATTTTGAAAATCATTTTAAAAAATTGAGTTTAATTTTTTATTCTACATATCGAAAAATCATTAGGGTTAATTTTTTTTAATATAGTTGAATTTTTTATGAATAGTTAAATTCGATAATTTACGGTATAAGTAAATAAATGGATTATTGGGTCATGGATGACGTATGGATTAGATAAGTACCCATTGGATTGAACTCAAATTTATAAAATTATATATTTATTCACACAAATCATTATTATATATTGGCTTGAGCCATAATAACAATATAATGAATAAAATAATGAGAAAACACATCTCACTTCCACTATAAATACCACACATCACTGCCTCTTCTCCTCACACCTCTTATGCCTGGAAGGTTGTCAAATTTATGCCCAATAGTATTCCCAAACCTCTTCCACACGTCCAATATTTTTTTTCTCAACTAAAGACCAAATATAATTTCCCAATGGAGGTTCTCAAGGAGAAGAATTCATGATATAAAATCCTCTTTTGATTTATTTATTTCTTTTCACTTTTCTTTTCTCTTTTAAACACTCTACTCACATCCTATGTACAAAAATAGATGATAACCATAGTATCATATATATACTGAAATGTTATTATGTCAATGAAAAATCCACCATCATGTCTCTTACCCTATTATTTTTATTCTAAAAATGAAAACATCATATGGGAGGTGTCGATTTACCGCCTTTAGGGATAACGTGTTTTTTTCAATTACACCACTATGGTTGGTGATAAATAAATTTTAGGATTAAAGAAGATTATAATATATGTTTTAAATATTATTTAAATTTGTTGAACCAGTATATATATATTATTAATTAATAAACCAAAACTAGTTCGTGATGAATAATAAATGCCAAAATAATATAAACGATTATCAATAAAAATTTAACTATTGTTTTATCCTAAAATCATATAAAAAATGAAATATATTACCATTTTTTATTATATAAATTCTTTAATAACATATAATTTCAATTATATAAAACTATTTCCATTTTACATTATTTTCCATACATGTATACAAGTAAACTGGTCATGGAAAACAAGGAAACAAACACTCCCAAATGATTAAATTGTATATTATAACTCATAAAAAAGTACATAAATTAACATTATGGAAATATAATAAAAAAATACATATATAAAACGCCCCTAATTAATTAAATAATGGACTTAATATTATTGTCTAGAACATTAAGATCCTGTGTAGAAAACATTTACACATAAGGTAAGGGGTTCTACCGAACACCCATTTCTTCCTAGTGGTTTACTTTTATCTCTCTTTACCCTAATGTAATTATAAATTATTCTAATTTACTCTTCCAAAATTATAATTTTATGTTCCAGAAATATTTACAAAGCTCAATTATACATTATTTGATGGGGAAATACATGTTTTATAAGGTTCTCTTTTTAATTCCACTCGATAAGCATTCTCGATTTAAGAGAACATTCTAATTTATTACTCATTTTCAATACACTCTATAATATTATTTAAAGAAACATATTTTTTAAATCCCTTATTTTACAATGAAAAACTGTCTTTTTTCCATTTATTGTTTTATACAAACAATTATGCCTTTTCTATTTTATAGAATGCGTAATATTTTACTTTAACCACACTAAAGTGTCTCATTTATAAAGTTTCTTAGACACTAGTTTTAAATTTCTCACTCCATTTGGACATAATTAATCATGATCTATTCATATTTTAAATTATGAATATCTATATGATTTAAATCCATTATTTCATGGACTCCATTATGATATTCCCTTTCATAAAGACCTATCCACCCCATATTCCTTGTTTGTGGTGTATGTATACTCCCCTTTTATTTATGATCCTCATTCGATGAATATTTCATTAAATATCAATATTTATTTTTTTATGGAATGATTATTGTCTTAGTCATATAAATTTTTTACCAGCCCAATTTTCATTAAATGTTTCTATTGAATTGATGCTATGTATGAAGAATGCTTTGGACATGCAGTGACGGGTGGGGTCTGGTTATAGATATCCCATTGATGCATCGAAAGGTCACATGAGACAAAATAATTTGAAAAGACCCCTCCATATTTGCTTCCAAAAATAATTAGATGGGGTTTTACTGATAGATTTAAACCATCTTGATGGTACAATGGTTCAAGTTCCAGATACATAATTTCCAATAAATAATAATTTTTTCTATTTAGTATTAAATTATTACTTTCCATGAGGTTTTCACTACGAAACAAATATAGATGTATTTTCATTCTTAGTGTATTGATGTCATGTTTTTTTTAGATTATTTACCTTTACATAATTTCAATTCCATATAGAATTTTGTTCATTTATTATTATCTCATATAACCATTACTAAACATTTGATCTCACCAATTTATTTTGTTTCAGTCACTATTTTATAAAGATAAAATCTTTGAATAAGTGACAACAAGTTGTTTATTTTTTATGTTTAACTACCTATGTAATAACAGAACAACTTGTGTATTTAGTTCTTTAACAATACGAATGTAATTTAACATTGGGTATTTTATCTCTTGTATTTATGAAATTATAAAAAAAGGACCACCAACTCTGGGATACTGGGGTCGGGGTTATCAAACTAATGACATAATCAAGGGAGTCATTGTCAATTGAGAAACATCTTACCTCTATATCAATCATAGTGTGATGTAGGTTATACAAACTATTCTATTTTCCTTCATTATTCTTCTAAGATAATAGGTAGCTGAGAGAGTGTTCTAGGTATATCATATAGATGGAAAAGGGATTCCCTAGAAAATGTTGCATGATAATCAGGGAGAAAATAAAATACAAATTTTTATAATAAAATGAACATTGGGAGTATTAAACCATGGTAGGCAACACCTTTATTTAACATCATTGACAAAAAATCACACATAATTGCCATGACTTTATAAAAAACAATATATAAGTCAAGAATACTTGGAATAATCTTGATCACTGAGATGGTACATTCATTAAAAGGATTTTACTACCAAAATTTTCACATTGTACACCACAATAATTCTGAGTAGGACCTTGAACATTTGATGTGTGTACCCCTGGTAGGTATCTCCAACATTAGTCAAAGAAAAATATATTACCCATCATTAGTATGTTCCTTAGGGTTTCTTGAATATTATGCACTATTCATCCTTGTGGTCTATCTATATATTATTTTTTATATAGCACTAATTCATTACCGTGAGGTCATGTAAAATGGTGGTTGAACTGATCAGAAATATTGTGATTTAGATGTGTAATTCATCCTTTGATTAGCGGTAGTTGAGGTCCTAGAAGTAAAATTGAAGTACATTTTTTCAATTCTAATTCAAAATTGGGAAATTTTTGTTCAACTATTTTGGTTACCTGACTTCCCTAAAAAAGATATATTTAATCATCTAATCAACTATGGGATTGACCATGGTATCAATACAAAAAATACAAATGTCTGGTTTGGATAATATGAAGAAGTACAATGGTCATGGTATAAAGACATTAAATCGCATTATAGATACCTAAATATATTTCACGGTAACAAATCATTAATGTGACATACTTCTCTTATTTGTCAGAAGGCTTAGAATCATTGATCAATGTCAATATAAAATCCAACCATGTATCGATGTTCCCCTACATATGATCATCGAAAGAGGTAGAAACCCTTTCCTTTAAGGCACGATATGATTTATTTATGTTCTCCAAATTAAAATCATGTGGTTGAGAGGGTGGACATGACTCCTTTAACAGATTTTGTTGAGATATAGAATCACCTTATTTTGTCGTGGAATAATCATTGAATTTATATTCAAGTCATTCATGTTATATAAAAATAATACTTGTGGAGGTCTTGGATCTTATGACATAAAATCATCACTAGTAGGTCCAACCTTCCATATCAATGAATAATGGTTTGATTGGGAACCATTTGGTTAGAATTTCATCATATATATCATTGTGAGGTTCAAATTATTGGTAATATGGAATATTAATTGATGTGAAACTTAAGAGGGATAATCAGGCCTTAGAATCACCTATACATAACAAGATTAATAAGTGACATGATCATAGTTCTCCATTTTTGGAATAGTGATGGGTTACCAGGGTCAATGCTTGTTTCTTCCCACACCATATTAATAGTAGAAAACAACTCTTCGACACATCGTAATGATTTTCTGAGGCAAGTGTTATGTCGTTGGGACCACTAACATTCTCAACTCCTTTTACCTGGGGATAATTTCTATCACTTTTTTAATAGATTATATTGACTATGGTAGAACAAATATGACTAGGGAAACATAAATTTGTAGCATACATTTTAAACCATTGAGGAAGTGTTTGAATCATTGATGACATAACATAAGGATGATTTAGTGTCGGTGGATTCAATGGAAACATATCAGGGTGTAAAAATTGATGTCTTTTTAGACAACCATTATTTCTGTATTGGTTACAAAATACATGAAATAGAACAACATAAAAATATTATTGACCTATTTCTATTTTCTCAATAAATATCCATAAATATACATGTTAGATGGGGTTATATCATTTAATATGTAAAATAGATTTCAATGAATCTAGTATGGTATGATATTTATTCTAGAGACAGTGTCTTCTATGCAATGGAAGACCTAAATTCCATTGACGTTTCTTGATACATTGTGGGGTTGTATCTTTCCCTTTATTATTAAATAGTCATCTTCCCCAATGGAATGTATTCCTTCCTGATAGTTCAGGTGATCACCATCATCCACATATTTGACATCAAAAAAACCACATCATTGACATAATCTATGGGGTGGGTCATTCAAGGACTTATTGTGGGCCCCACAATGCACCTTTTATATATATATCACTTCATGTATTGATAATAAATTTGGTATTCCATAATGGTTCATAAGAAAGTTGTATTTATGATGTATGGGAATAAGTTTTCTACCACAGTGTGCATATATGAATTGTTGTTCGTAGGACCTAACTAGATGAGGTGGGTGCACATGATTGATACCAATAAATTTTTTTATGGGATGGCTGATTGTGGATCAGTAAGAAGATCAACAAAATAAATTGGAATTAGATCCATAAAAGTTGATTTTTTTAATGGATGAATTTTCTTGTTGATCTCACAGAAAGGCTAGTATTCTTTTCTCATCAGAATAAATAATGTTCTCTAAGATATCACACCATGGGTGTGCTTTATAGAGAATAATTTTCTCTTTGATTTGGAGAACCATTGAGATATATCAGGTATAACTGGATGGTGCACTTTGTTTTTAAAATTTGTAATACAGTATATCAATCTTATGACATAAAGTTTAAAAGAAATTTATTCTATGTTATAGGAGGACTCTTCCAAAGTTACACCTATCCTGATACCCACACCTAATGCAGGGGCAATGAATTTTGTAAGAGTGTCAACCAAATTTGGCACCATTAGGGACTCTGTGTCATCTTTTTGTTGTTGACAGTTATTACAAATATATTGAAAGGGTTGTGAAACTATTATTAATGAACAAATAAGTAAATTGGAATGGAAATAAATTGAATGATATAGCTACGAATTTTTGGTTTTCTGTGATCGAATGGTCATGGATTGGGCTAGCCAATTAAAGATCTTTTATAGTAATAACATTGAAACACACATCTAATACCCAGTATTCTAATTAGCATAGGGGTGTCAAAAAACAAGAAAGATCGACATTAAGAACCATTGACTATAATATATTGTGATCGACCATTTTTTGAACCCATTACATTGAGTATAATCAATCATGGATGATGTGTCCAAGGAAATTATGTTATGGGAAGTAATCTGGATAGTTCATCAACTCAGCAGCTTATAGAATCATGTAATCACTATGGGAAAACAAGTCATTTGCGATGATGATGGGTCCTATCACACATAAATAACTCTTTGTAATGGGAATATGTATCCAATCCCAAATGTTTTGGTATGCATTGCGTGCCAATCCATGGGAAGGTTTTTTGTGATGGGTGGTTTTCACTCATCCCACATAACCATCATAAGAACTCAGTATTTGGTGATGGGTGTCATCGCAAATACTATTTGTGATGGGACCCGTTGCAAATACCCATTTCCAGTTTTAGCATTTACGACGTGGCCCATCGTAAATACCCTTTTTAACTACCACCTCGTAATTAATAGGGGTTTATAAATTTTGATGGTTCCCATCACAAATAATGTTATTTGTGATGTGATTTATCACCCCTCACAAATGCTAAGTCGACAGCTACATATTTTCAATTGGTCAGGTCACAAATACTTTTTTAATCATCTCCCCTATATAATAGTGAGGTTAGAATTTATGATGGGAGTCCCATCACAAATACTCACATTGTAAATAAGCTAACCTATAGAAACCCTATCTGTTTTGTTTTTTCATTTCACACCACTCTCAACTCCCCTCTATCACTGTTATGTGTCATATTTCTCCCTGGAAATTTTCCAAAGTCTTAGATTTCATATTGGAATGATTTTCAAGCCATTCAGTATACATAAGATTCTATTTTAATGTATTTATCTATTACATTAATAGTTTAGTTAATTCATTTATTTTTAAGGTAGGTATAATGATTGTTAATTTGAGCCAATTAAATTAAATTTGAAATTGAAATTTTTATTTGGATTTATTTATTTTTTTCAAATATTTGGTTTCATTAGTAATAAATAATCTTAAAATGTAATAAGTGCTATTAATAAGTAAAAATTAATAGAAATTAGTAATAATTTGCAGTAATTAGTAACAAAAAGTTATAAATAAGGATAATTAGTAGTAATAGGAATAATTATGTATAATTAGGAATAATTAGGAATAAATAGTAATAATTAGAAAATAATTAGAAAATAATTAGTAATAAATAGATATAAATACGAATAAATAGGAATAAATAGGAATAATTTATAATAATTAGTAATAATTAGTAATAATTATTAACAATTAGTAATAATTTGGAATAATTAGTAACACTTAGTAATAATTTGTAATAAATTGGATTGATTAGTAATAAATTGGAATAATCATGAATATATAGTAATAATAAGTAATAATTTGGAATTATTATGAATAAATAATAATAAAATGGAATAAATAGAAATAAATTGTACTAAATATGAAAAAAATTAATAATTGGGAATAAATAGGAATACTTTGTAATAAATAATAATAATTAGGAATAATTAGGAATAATTAGTAATAAAGAAGAATAACTAGTAATAAAAATGAATTTAGGAATAAATAGTAATAATTTGAAATAATTTAGAATAATTAGGAATAAATATTAAAAATGGGTATAAATAGTAGTAAATAAGAATAATTAGTAATAATCAGGAATAAATAATAATAATTTTTAATAAATATGAATAATTATTAATAAATATGAATAGTTAATAATAAATATGAATAACTACTAATAAATAAGAATAATTATGAATAATTAGTAATAACTAGTTATAAATATGAATAATTAGAATTAATTAGTAAAAAATATGAATAAATAGTAATAATTAGAAATAAATATGAATAATTAGAAATAATTAAGAATATTTAGTAATAATTAGTAATAATTAGTAATAATTATTAATAATTAGTAATAATTAGTAATAAATTAAAAATAATTAGTAATAAATTAAGAATAATTTGAAATAATTAGCACGAATTATTAATAATTTCCCATAATTATAAATAACTATAAATAACTTATAATAATTAATAATAATTAGAAATAAATAGTAATAAATAATAATAAATAATAGTTAGGAATAATTAGTAATAATAAGAAATAATTAGTGATAATTAGTAACAAATAAGAATAAATGAGAATAATTAGTAATAATCAATAATAAATATGAATAATTAGTAATAATTAGTAAAAATAATAATAATTAATAATAATTCGTAATAACTATCAATAATTAATAATAATAGTTAATAATTACTAATAATAAGTAACAATTATCAATAAATAACAATTAATAGTAATAAATTGAAATAAATAGTAACAAATAGCAATAATTTGTTACAATTAGTAACAATTATTAATAAATTGGAATAGTTTGGAGTAATTTTGAACAATTAGTAATAATTAGTTACAATTAGTAATAACTATTAAAAATTTGGAATAAATTGGAATAAATAGAAATAAATAGTAATAATTAGTATCAAATCCTAATAATTAGTAATAAATAGTCATAAATAAAAATAATTAGTAATAAATAGGTATAAATACTAATAAATATATCCAAATTGTAATATATTGGTATAATTAGTTGTAAATTTTTATAATTATTAATAATTAGTAATAATTAGTACTAATTAGTAATAATTAGTACTAATTAGTAATAATTAGTACTAATTAGTAATAATTAGTACTAATTAGTGGCGAATAATGCTAATTAGGAATAATTGGTGATGACTAGTAATAAATTATAATAACGAGCAATACATATCAACAATTAGTAATAAATAGAAATAATTAGAAATAATTAAGAATAATTAGAAAATAATTATTAATAATTAGTAATAATTTTAAATAATTAGTAATAATTAGTAATAATTTTTAATAATTATTAATAATTAGTAATAAATAATATATATAGTAATAAATTTGTATAAATAGTAATAAATAGAGATAAGTAGTAATAAATAGGTTTAATTATTAATATTTAGTAATAAAAATAATAATTAGTACATATATGTAATTATTAGGTATAGTTAGGTATAATTAGTATTAATTTTGTATAATTAATAGTAATAAGGTATAATTAGTGTTACATTATATTAATTATTAATAAATGGTATTAAATAGTTAAATAGTATTAATTGGTAACAAATAGTAATTGTAACAACACTAGAATTTTCAAATAAATTTAATAATGAATACATGAAACAACCAGTCTCTAAAAAACTCCACTTTGTTTTAACTTAGCCAGTAAAAATAATTTTACCACCTCTAGGATTTTAATTTTGAAAAACTGACATACACAATTGCATTTAGTAAGATATTTACAGTCTGATAAGATCAACTAACATTTCTGGTGAATAGTAACTTGACCCTTATGAATAGTAACGTACACTTATGAATATTAGTACGAAAAATATTAATACTAAACACACCGATGAAGTTATAAATAAAATTATGACACCTTATAAATAAAATATAGTATTTTAGAAATTAATAATTCTGTGTTGGTATTTTTATGAGTAATAAATATTTTATTAAAATTTTAAATTTATAAATTGGTTAAAAAAAATTATTTTCATAAAATGTATTCTAATATAAATATTTGTTTCTAATAATTTTTGAATAATTTAATAATCCCTTAGTTTTTATGAAAGTATTAAAAAATAGTTTTAAATTTAAAATCTATTTTTTCTGCTTTAATAATGATTTTGATTAAAAAATAAATTTCTCATATTTAGAAAATTATTTTGATAAAATGGACTACATTTTTGGATTATATACATCCAAAAAAGGTTATGGTGAATTTTTTAGGATTTTTCAAATATATTTCAATTTTGTGAATAATAAAATAAGGTAATTTACAATAAAATAATAAATACCTGATTTATTGAGTTATAAGTTTTGTAAGGATTATGTAATACCCCATGGTCAGAAACAAAATGCACATATTACTATTTTTGGAAAATATAATCAATAGTATTTCTAGTTTTGAGCAAAATAATAAAATGGTGATTAAGATATTGAAAAATCACTCATCCCCTATAACATAACCCCCCTCACCCCCTCATCCCTTAACTCCTATAAAGCCTTGTGTATTTTCTAGGTTCTTCTCAAATATCCTCCCATGATTCTCCCCCATATCCAAAATACCTTTGTCTCATTAAGATACCAATACCTCTCCCCTAAATAGGCTCTCAAGCAAGATTGCTTCAAGAGGTAAATGCCTTTTTTCATTTCCTTACTTTCGTGTTTCTTTCTTTTCTTTCTTTACTCATATCATTTCAACCAAATGTTATGATGAATCCAGAAATGTAAAATTACATTAATTTTTTTGGATAAATGAATAATTCATCATCATTTGTCATATCCCCATCAATTATACTAGAGATTAGAACACCTTCTGAGATGTTTTAATTTATCTCATTCAAGGACGACTGGTTTTCAATTTATATTACCATATTCAATTATGGTACTGAAACCATTTTTATGATTGATACATACTATAATATATATATATATATATATTAAAACTTATTTAGGGTTTTGGAATACTTTTTTAAAAATGATATTAATATATAAATCAAAATGAGTTCATTGTGATAAAAAAAATTAACAATTAACCCAAACAAATACTATAAATGTTTTATATAATTATAAATATTCTGTCCCAATTAACAAATGAAATTTATAACAATTTAATATTTTTTTGTTCACTAATAACATAATACTTCTATTTTTTAAAACCATTTTCATTATAAAAGTTTTATTGTACATGAATATAAGTAAACTGATCATGAAAACTATGGAAGAAAACGCCTCCAAACAATGAAGTTGAATCTCTTAAACCATCAAAAGGTCAGGAATGAATCTAATAATGTTATTATAAATAAATTATATATAGATTATATTATTGACTCATTAATTGATGAACATCAATTTTATTATACAGGTTATCAATATCATGTGAGGAGCAAAATCATAATTAAGGTAAGGGTTTTCAAGCCAAACCCCCATTTTCATATGGGTTACTCTTATTCCCAAATTACTACAATTAAATTTTTATTTGTTCCTATGAACTAATCATATATTCTTTTATAATTATCTATATATATGTACCAACAGTAATATTTCTTTCTTTAATGGGGAATTATATGTTTTAAAAATATCATTAAAATATTCTTCTTGAAATACAAGCCTAGTTCATGGGAATTTCTCAAATTCATACCTATTTTTAAGTGAAATTTATAAAATGTTTTTAGAAAAAATTATATTTTCCAAATCACTCATTTTATTTTGAAAATTCTATCTTACATTGTTTCTAGTTTTATATAATGACTTTTCCAAAATAACTATTCATTTCAAAGTAAAAGGGTATTTTTCTCAAGAATTACTCGATGTTTTTATAAGAGTATCTTCATCTGTTCTAACACTCATGTAGAATATTATGTATTATTTGGATTAATATTTTATTATATCATAGACACTATTTTGTTGAATGTTTTATGACTATTTTTACTATGGAGGTGCTACCATATAACCAATTACCAATTTACTCTGAATGTTTAGTGTTTATGATTTTTGTTCAGGGGTTGTTATTTACATATAATATGTTAGATACAATGTGAATGTATATGATGTTTATGTTTATCCCCATTAATATGTGTAATTCATTAGACTTATTATTTGATGGTTGGGGCCCACTACATCCCCTTGGTGCATCGGTAGGTCTAATGAGACAACCTGCTATAGACTAGGCTGAGGCATTGCCCATTTTTAGATATGGTTTTGGATGAGGCCCTAATAATTATTTTATTTATTAACCAAGTCCTTGATGATATTTTTCAAAATGTAAAACATATAAATTTCCCTAATTATTAAGCTATAAATTCGTTGTTTATGTGGTAATTCAACTATAATAATACCCATGATTATGTTTTATTATGGAAATGATTACTCATCTCATATTTATATCATAACGTGTTCAAGTTTATTATTTTTAATGTCACATGTTTTAAATTATTCACCATTCCAATTTTTTTATGATATATTCCACTATATTTCTTACCCTTACTGAGTATCAGACCTCACTGCTTCTGATGTTTTGTTTTTTCCCAGACATAAAGCGGTATATTATGACTGACCTGCAGGGATATTCCTATAGTTGTGGTTATTCCCCGTGGATCTTTTATGTTATTTTTAATTTCAAGTTGTGTTGTTAAACATATTTATATATCTGGATTACGAAATATAGTAATCTCTTCATTGATTCAAGATATGTCTTTCTCATCTCTATGCCAATATAATGAAATATGGAACTAGATCTGGGAAACTGGGTTTGGGTCTTCACAGTTGGTATCAAAGGATGATTAGTAGAAAACATAGAAACACGATTTAGAAAATATAGATTAGGGAAAAAGCTAATAATATAGTACTTTAGGATAATCATACACGAACATCCAGAAATTTTGGTATGGAATAAGTTATGTGGAAATTTAATATAAATACATCCTTATCTGGATACATCGAGTGGATGTGGTTCTGGAATAGATGTACCATGGATTGAAAACTACAAAAAGGAGTTTTGAACTTGACCCGGGGTATCCTGGTACATGACAACAGGCCTTATAGTGCACATGGTTTGACACTCCATGGGGATATTCTTTGGATAATTTACATTTTCTACATAATCAATTATGAAGGATTTAAAAATAAATTTTTCCACAAATAAACCAAATTTATAAATGGGGCCTAGAGGATGGAATGGAAACCACAAGAATGCACGTATCCCATGTAGGGATTTCCCTCATGTACAAGATAATGATGTTCTCTCTGGATATTCGACTGGTGCAGAGAAACTTATAATTTTATTTGGACAAATTATTTAGGTTATAAAAAATAAAATTACCCTTATGAAGCATCTAAATCCAAAATATGGATGAGATGTGTTATATCTATTTATGCGACAATATTCTACATCATTTAATGGGATTACAAACCCATTCGTAGTGGAGTAGTGGATGATTTCCTACGAGAAGATATTTCTCACCATGGGATGTAACGAATAGGAGATGGTTGTAATAGAATTTTATCATCTGTCGGGAGATTCTGATCATTGAAGGTAACTAATTAAAAGAAAAATAGATGAGAAAGAAATATAAATATCAAATTGAGTGGAATTATTGAACTTTTCTTAGAGAAATACTTTCCTCATGTACAGCGAGAAAATATAGAAAGGATGATTATGAATTTGAGGTAATGTAATGGCCCGGGAAATGACTCATCAATGAGTTTTCCACAAACTCTGTTCCCTCAAACGGTTCCACCAAAATGGTGGCACTGGTCACAGGAAAAAACCAAAATGTCGGCACCACTTATGGTGGCACTGTGATGGTTGCACCATAACGGTCACACCGTCACGGTCGCACCGTCACGGTCGCACACCAAAATAGTGGCACCATATACGGTGGCACCATGAGGTTTCCACCGTAACGGTGGAACCATAATGGTCATACACTACAATAGTGGCACCACTGATGGTTGCGCCATGATGGTGGCACCATGACCATGGCACCGCTTATGGTGTCTCTCCAAATGGTGTCCCACCATTGTTCTCCTCTAGTTTCTGACTTTTTCTAATCCTGAAATGTATCTTTTAATTTAAAATTTTTTTAATACCCCTTTAAAATCCATTAAAAATACCATAAATGATACAAAAAATCCTTCATGATCAGGTCAGCCCTTGACTTACCATAAAATGTGGCTTTTTCCTTGGTTCCACACCCTTTTCCCGTACTTTTAGTACCTCCAATGTTATGCGTTTTCATTTGTTTAAAGGAAAACCTTTAACTGAAATTCAATATGGCCACCTATTTGATGAGAATTATTAAATAAAATTTAATTCCATCATGTGAAACTTTCCAACTGCATGTTGAAACCATGATACACCTTTAATGTCGTTCAAAATTCATATCCTGTAACTTTAGGATCTCGCCTCTTTATCACATGAGAATTATTTCTTTATTTATTCTTCTTGGTTGGTTTCTTTTACATTCCATGGTGCGTTTGGAGTCTTCCATCCCGGGGAAAGTGCTTCGCCTATGCTGGAACTTTTCTAATCACTCTTGGAGTCCTCAAAGTTCCTCCCTTACAAGTTGTGCATCCCCATTTCCTAGCACGTGGATAAATACATCAATCATTGATCATCTAAGTAGGGTTCTTATTCGTCTCTCATTACTTTGTATCATGCGGTGTGGGTATGATGATGTTCTTATGGGGATGGATGTAACCAAACCTTAATGAAGATAATAAATGGGTTTTAAAGAATGATGGTGTCTGTTTGATGATGTTGTTGTACACTTATACATTTTCTTATATGTTGTGAATTCTATGGGCTTATGTCCACTGAAAATCATGGTTGTTGTTGGCCCTTCCTTGTGGAAAAATGAACCTTTATTTACAGATAATTCTGTGATTGAATGGATATAACATGGAATCTAGTTAATTACGTAATCTTGGAAAATTAAATGGATTCCCAAAGAAATATAATCCTTGTGTGGTCACCCCAGTTAACAAAATGGAATTAAAGAACTAATGTAATGGTGTCTCTGTATTTGAAAACTCTTTCACTCTATTATGGTGATGCGTATAGTTGTAATTATTGATGATTGTGAGGTGACATGGATGAGGCTGGGATCGCCTGTTGTGCAATTGTTACCTTCTGGATTTGCGGCAGTGTGGTATTGTATATTGGGGCTTGTTTTGGTTGCAGTACTTTGATGGATATCACCGATCCCCTTTTTCATTGGGAATTTAAAAGAGAACCGCGTGTGAATGCTTAAATTTTTTCTTGGCTATTTTTCCTTACTTTTCATGTGGCTATTCCTGTTAGTTTCCTAGTAGTGAATAATTATATAAATGGAATCACATGAATATGAAAACAAGAATGGGTTCAATGGGGAATTGTTTTCGGGGAATGAGTTGGGAAATGGTTGTGATTGTGGTGCTTCATATGGTTGATTATTGACAAGGGTGTTTGTATATGGGATGGTCTGGGAACCCCTATTCTGGGATGAGTTCTTGATACCTATATGTATAATTCAGTTTTTATGATTCTTATTCACACCCCACCCATGTTGAGCACTTCATTACGAACACCACCATTTCATGGGGGAGGGTGTTTTTCCCAACACTCCTATGAGTGGTTGGTTATTAACACATTTTATGTTCCCATTCCTGAGTAGCCAAAGAATTTTCACATAGGCTGTGATGTCCTGAGGTCTATTATATCCTAAGATTCTTTGGGTAGGGTATTTGTGGTTGTTGGCCCAGGTGTGTTTGGGAAGGTTGTTTCCCAAGTGTCTTTAGGATAAGGCCTAGGTGTCTTGAGACACGTGAGTAGTTGTTCTGGAAAAGGTCTCTTCGAGCATGGTATTAGTTATTCTAGCCCAGTTTTCTATGGCCATGGTTACGTGTGGTTGTGGCCCAGGTGTTTTCGGGTGGGATGTGTGGTTGTGGTACCCCATGTGTGTGTGGGAAGGGAATGGTAGTGGGACTGTGGTGAAAATGGTGGGGAAGGTCTAACGCATATGATGTATTCAATAACAAGTGGGAAAGTGGTGCGGGATACCCAAAAAATTATGTGTAACTACTATTACCTTACTTGGTTTGCATTTTTTTGGGGAGTGTGCCTTGGTGAGGTTTGGGTGGATAGTTTCCTTACTAGGTGCTTTGGTTATCTCCTTTCCTCAAGGGGCCTTAATATGCCTCCCCACCTGTGCATGAGAGGTTTTGGTTTTTCCCTACTGAGTATACTTGTATACTGACCCTAAGTATATAACACTACATTCAGGTTTCTAGGAGGACTTCGAGGTCCCTGCCGGACCCTATCATCTCGGATGCTAGGACCGTTGAAATTGATTTTCCCTTTTATTTTGGGAATTTTCCCTTTGGATTTTTCTCGTACCCTGTAGCACATTATTATTGGAACATGGATATGGGAATGTATTTTTTTGGCCTTACATTTACTCCATCTTGGGTGTTTTTTGGTATTTAAAATCATATCTCCCAGTCATATTAAATAAAAAGGGTAATGCCTTCCATATTAAGTGTGATTATATACCCTTGGTGCTAGTAACCACTCTAGGGCCTATTGAAGGCGGGTGTTGGGTGTCATTATCTCTCCTTCAACATGAGGAAGGTAGTGTTTGGCAATCTGCTATCCCTTTCCCTCATCTTGGTGAAGGCGGGTCATGACAGAATGGTATCAAAGGAAGAGGTTGAGAGGTAGGATAGAGTCTGGAGTTAGTCACAGTGAGGATTGCATGGGATGGTATGGAAATAGTATTAGGCAATCTTGGTGCGTAAAATAGGCTAGGGAAGACTTGCTAGGACATGAGATTTTAGGGCCCCTTATAATTCTTTGGTAGGACTCGGGGACTACCGAACGACCAAGTGAGTCTACACTGATTGTAGTGTAGAAACCCTAGAAATGGTAAAAACATCAAAAAGACTTTTGTTCTTTTTTATTGGGCATTTTGGGGATTTATAAAATAAATATCAAAGAAAAATTAAAATCATCCTTCTACACTACTCAGGCTTAAGAATTCCTTGTTTACCTTGTAGC
Source organism: Viscum album (assembly GCA_963277665.1). Taxonomy (NCBI): domain Eukaryota; kingdom Viridiplantae; phylum Streptophyta; class Magnoliopsida; order Santalales; family Viscaceae; genus Viscum; species Viscum album. The sequence goes on from OY728146.1 coordinate 535,397,096, forward strand.
TATGGCACTTGGATGATAACCATAGGTAGTGCGGGTGATAGAGGCCCATGAGTTTGATTTGGCTGATCGACATAGGGATGACTGAGGGGAGGAGTATGATATGTGGAAGATGAATCATTGTGCCTTTCAACAGCAGACCCCTGGGAAGTACGAGGGCAGCGTCTCAGATATAGAGATGGCGAGCTGGATCAAGGATCTTGAGATAGATTTCATCTAGATCTGTGATCAGATAGAGTACTGGGTTCCTCTAGCTATAATCTAGATGTGAGGAGAAATGCGTCAGTGGTTGATGATCTATCTTTAGGAGAAGAGGGAGGCTGACGTTAGGTAGACTAACTTTGAGAGGGGGTTCCGAGCAGAATTCCTCTCTTCCACAATAAAGTCTGAGAAGAGGCAGGAGATACTCTCCCTTCACTAGGGGGTATATCAGTGAGAGAGTTAAAGATATATATCAAGGATCTCCTTTGCTTTTCCATGGACCACTTTCTGGATAAGGAGTCTCAGGCTAGATATTTAGAGGAGGCACTCCGACCTTCTCTTCAGTATTCTATTACTCCCTTCACCCTAACGATGTACTTGAAAGTCCAGAAGAAGTATGATTTGGTGGATAGGATGCACACTCTAGGAGGTGCTCCATGAGAGGGGAGCTAGTTGGGATCGTCAAAGGTAAATGTCGTCACCAGTAGGCCTCCAGCATCAAAACCATTTTGGTTTCATCCAGTGGGGAGTAGTCCCCAGTAGTACCAGTTTTGATCATCCGGTTATTGCCCTTTATTTTTGAGCCTAGGAATGAGATTATTAATATGTGTTAGTCGTGATAATATTTTCAATCAGTGACCTGACTCAGTGTGTTACAGTGGGGGTGGGCCAGTTCAAGAACCACCTCAGTAGCATCAGTTTCCATCCAGGCCCTTTCAGCAGCAGTAGTAGGGACAACGTGCTCCCAATCCTCCGAGAGAAGACGTTGTAGGAGGAGGCCAACCTCTGGGTGCCACATAGGGACCTTGATCTGGGCATGTTTGAGGAGGTGGTTTATGGTCGAGGGGAAGAGGTTCTGGGTGTGGGATGTTATACGCCATAGAGGCAGCAATTCAAGTAGGTGTAGAAGTAATTTGAGGAACAATCAACTTGTTTAGTACTCTTTCCTAAGCCTTTTTTGATTTAGAAGCATCGCACACATTTTTTCACCCATTATAGCTCTTGATTTGGGCCAAAAAGAAGAGAGAGTTCCCATACCCCTTGTTATGAGTATGCCAGTCAAAGGTCAGACCAGCTTGTCTCATGTTAGCCGATGATGTAGAATGATGTTTGGACCACAACAGTCCAGTGGGGACATTATTTTTCAATAGATGCATTCATATGATGTCATTATAGTCATCAACTGGTTTCCTCTGTTTGAGATGTTATTAACTATTTCAAAATAAGGATCTCATTTTTGGATATGGGTGGACAATGTGTGACTTTATTCGGTGGGCGGGGTTTCCAGGAAGGCAGCTGGTGAGTGGAGCCCCTTCATTCCTTGTAAGCTGAGCTGTTAGTGGAGTCAGCATACATAGAGATGGTGGAAGTCCTAGTATCATTATAGAATTCGTGGATGTCTTCCCTAAAGGGGTGGTGACTCTACCCCCTCGATGTGATGTTGAGTTCAAAATTAACATGCAACCCAGTGCCTGTCTAATTTTGTGGGCTCCCTATCGGATGGAAACTTCTGATCTGCAGTATTTATGGATTCAAATGGATTATATGATGAAGAAGGGGTTTTTTCCCAATCACATCACCATGGGGTTCTCCAGTACTATTTTCAAATTTGGAAAATGGTGTTCTCAGGCTGTGCATAGAGTACTAGAGACTGAATCAAGTAACGACTAAGAACTGTTTCCCTCTCCTGAGGATATACAACCTTTTTGACCTATTGAAGAGGGAAAGATGGTTCTCCAAGATCGACCTTTGGTTAGGATATCACCAGTTGAGGGTGAAGGAGGGTGATATCTTGAAGACTAAATTCCTGTGTAGATATGTGAACTATGAGTTCATGGTCATGTCGTTTGGTGTTACGAACACACAAGCCGTGTTTATGGGTCTCAAGAACATTGTTTTCTGGGAATATCTGGACCAGTTCATAGTGGATTTTATTTATGACATCCTGATCTACTCAGGATCTTAGGAGGATCACGTTGAGCATTTGAGAAATTATTTAGAGGTCCTCTGATAGTATCAGCTCCACGAGAAGTTGCCCAAGTGCAAGTTATGGACACGAGAGGTGCACTTCCTTGGACACATGGTGTCTGGGTAGGGAATAATGGTTGATCCATCGAAAGTCAAATTGGTTGTATCTTAGGCAGCACCTAAGAACATGGTAGAAGTTCATAGTTTCATGGGACTAATAGGTTACTACCAGAGTTTCATACCCATATTCTCCCGAGTTTCAGCACCATTGATAGCCTTTAAAAAGAAATATCAGGCTTTAATATAGAGTGATCATTTCCAGGAAACCTTCAAATATATAAAGGGGAAGTTGGTTAGTGTCCAAGTACTGAGATTTCCAGAAAAAGGGGTGACATTGGGGGTGTTCTATGATGATTCAGGCCAAGGCTTGGGGAGTGTGCTGATGCAGTAGAAGGGGTGATCTCTTATGGGTCTAGTTATTTACATCCCCATGAGCGTAACTACGCCACCCATGATCTAGAACTTGCAGTGGTAGTGTTCATACTAATGTTGTGGCGACACTACCTCATAGGGGAGAACTTTTTGGTCCTCACGGACCATAAGATCTTGAGGTATATCTTCTCCCAATGGGACATGAACATGCAGTAGACTAGGTGGATGGAGTTTCTTCCGGACTACAACATAAAAATTTCCTACACCTTAGGAAATTGGAATGTGGTGGATAATGACTTGAGTAGGAAGTCGTAGAAGGATGTGGTTTGAGAGTTGGTAGATTTTTGGAAGGAGATGGATGAGTTGGATGCCCTACACTTGGATGCAAGGAAGGATAGTGGAAGATGTTGTCTATTTTAGATTACAGTTTAGTCCTCTCTATTGTGGCAGGTGGAGGAGTTTTAATGGGGAGACTCAAAGAGTGAAGTGATGTGTGATCGGGTTAACCAAGGCAATGCTCTGGAAGGGTGGTCAGAGGATTGTTAGAATCAGAGTCTTTTCTGATGGAAGTTGTTTCTTCTATAGATGATTCACGAGAGAGTTCATGGTGAGTTCCACAACTCACCCCTAGTGGTACATGAAAATGTTTCTAGAATTTATTAAAGGCTTCAGGGGTCAGTTTTGGGGGGCTGGGGTTAAGCGGGTAGTGGCAGAGTTTGTAGCAATGTGCCTGATGTGTCAGTAGGTGAAGGCAGAACATCATATCCTAGGAGGACTGTTCCAACCTTTAGATGTCCCTAAGTGGATTTGGGATGACATATCGATGGATTTTTTTCATAGGACAACCTAGAGTTCATAGTTGTTGTGATGCTATCTAGGTAGTAGTGGAATAAATGATGAAATTAGCTCACTTCTTGGAAATCAATGAGACGAGTATGGTGGATGACATAGCACAGTGGTATATGGAGGAGGTGGGGTGGTTGCATGGAGTTTTTAGGTCCATAGTCTCTTATCAGGATACCCAGTTTACCTAACGGGTTTGGAAATGATTGCAAAATGATTTTGGAAACCAGCTAGGCCTCAACACTACCTTCCACCCCCAAAAGGATGGGCATACAGAGCAGACCATCAAGACGTTGGAGGATGTTCTACGGGCATGTTTTTTGTACATTGTGTGATCATGGGTGCGACACTTTACTTTGGTAGAGTTTCCCTATAAAAATAGATATCACTCTACCGTTTGCATGTCTCCAATCAAAGATTTGAATGGGAGGCCTTGTCACTCACTCGTGTTCTAGAAAGAGGTCAAGAAAGTAGGTTTTCTTGGCCCAGAGGTGGTGAAATGCAAAACAGAGAAGGTGTAGCTTGTAGGAGAGAGGATCAAGGCAGACCAGGACCGAAGAAAGTCATATGATGATAGTAGGAGGAGCCCCTTGGAGATAGAGATGAGGGACTACATGTTCTTGATGATATCCCCTCAGAGTGGGAAACAGATGTTAGATAGGGGGAGTATGCTTTCTCCCAGGTATGTCGAACCCTTCGAGGTGTTGCGGCGGTTCAGCGAAGTGGCTTATCAGCTAGCACTACCACCGCCGCTACTAAGAATGCACGATTTCTTCAATGAGTCTTTGCTTTGTTAGTATCTATATGTTGATTCACATGTCCTCAACTGGGGAAAGATAGCTATCAAGGATGATGCGACATTTGTAGAAAGACCAATGAAGATAGAGGGTCCTAAGGAGATGGTGATTCATGGAGGAACCATTCCATTGGTTTGAGTGTTATGGAGGAATGGTGACCTCGAGGAGGGTACCTGGGAACAAGAGTCATAGATGCATGACCTGTACCAAGAGATATTTTGAGTTTTCTTCTATTCTATTTCATACATGTTTGTGATTTAGTGCTTGACATTGTTAACTATGAAATGTGTTGTTTTTCTTGTTCTCTAAAAGAGTGAAAATAGTCCTAACTGTGTGGAAAGGAGGACCTGATCCCTAATAAAAACACATTAAGGTGGATGTAATTAAACCCATGTGAGCAAGTCGGTGCCGCCCTAAGTGAATAGTATATTGACATGGGTGAATGGAATCCGTAATCCATATGTCTGGATAGTGACACATGTATATGTTGTGTGGTTACTTAAAGGAGAGGTGTTCCTAGGTTTTAGGGAGGTTTAATCATTAGAGGTATCTTTCGAGGTTGTTGTTCAGACCCCTCTCTTCTCTTCATGTCTAGTATGATTCTTAAAGGTGAGAATAGTTTGAGAGGTATCTGATGTAATGGAATATATAGTGGCTCATCAAGGAGTTTTTAGAAAACTCGGTTTCATAAAAAGGTTAAACCAAAATAGTGGAATCGGTCACTGGTGCACACCAAAATGGTGGCACCGTGACAGTGGAACTGGGAGGGTGGAACCTTGATAGTGGAACCATAATGGTCAAACTGTGACGGTACCACACTAAAACAGTGGCACTGAGGATGGTGGCACTGTGATAGTGGCACTGTGAGGGTGGAACCGTGATAATGGAACCATGACAGTGGCACCTTAATGGTTGCACCGTCACAGGCGCACACCAAAATGGTGGCACCACTTACGGTGGCACCATGATCATGGCACCATGATTGTGGCACCTCTTATGATGTCTCACCAAATAGTGTCCCACCCTTATTCTTCTATGGTTTCCATCTTTTTCCTCTCCTGCAACATATCTTTTGACATGAAAATGTTTTAATACCCCTTTCAAATAAATTAAAATCTCATAAATGATATCAAAAATCCACCAAGAGCCAGGTGATCCATGACTTACCAAAATGTGTGGATTTTTCCTCAGTTCCACACCCATTTACTGTACATTCCAATTCCCCCCATGTTACATGTTTTCCTCTATTTAAAGGATACCCTTTAACTCAAAGTCATTAGGGCCCCCTCTATGATGATAATTATTAAATAACAATTAATTCTATTGTTTTTCACTGTCCAACCGCGTGGTAAAACCATGATCTTCCTTTAAATAAGTTAAAAATTATTTTCATATAACTCTAGTGTGTTAGCTCTTTAATGAAGGGGAATTATTTCTTTATTTCTTCTTCTTGGTTGTTTTGTTTTCTTTTCCTTGTTGGGTTTGGAGTCCCCCTTCCTAAGGAATGTGGTGCACCTGTACTAGAGCTTTTATGCTCACTCTAGGTGTCCTTAGAGTTTCTCCCCTACATGTCATGCATCCCCAATTCATTTAACGTCGAGAAATACTTCGATCGGGGATCATCGAGGTAGGGTTATTCCTTCATCTCTCTTTACAGTGTATCTAGTGGGGTGGTTATGATGATTTTCTTACAAGGATGGATGAAACCAACACTTAATAAAGATAATAAATGGTTTTTAAAGAATGATGGTTTTTGTTTGATGATGTTGATGTACCCATCCACATTTTTTTATATGTTTATGTCCACTGAAAATCGTTTCTGTTGGTGGTCATTACTTATTCAATAATTAACCATTGTTTTCGAAATAATTTTGTGACTGAATGGATATAACATTGAAACAACATAATCACATCGACTTGGCTAATTAAATCAATTCACAAATAATAATAACTCTAGTGTGGTCACCCATGTTAACCAAATATAATCACAGAACTAATGGAACAATGTGTCTAAATCTAAAAACTCACTTTCTCTATTCTGGTGATGTGTATAGTTGTTTTTCATGATGCTTGTGAGGTGACATGGTTGGGGATGGGATCCCCTTTTATGAAGTTGTTAGCTTGTGGATTTTGGGCCGCGGGGGGTCATATTTTGGGGCTTGGTTTGGTTTTATTACTTTGAGGGATCTCACGGATCCCTTTTGTTGTTGTGACATAACAAGAGAATAGGATGCGAAGGCTTAAATTTTTGCTTGGCTTTTTTTCCTTTCTTGGCTTGTGGATACACCTGTTAGTTTCCTGGTAGTGAATTATTATATAAATGTAATTACTTGAATATGAAAAAAATGGGTTTCAATCGGGAATTGTTTTCCTAGAATGAGTTGTGACATGATTGTGGTTGTGGTGCATCTTATGAATGAATAGTGATGATGGTGTTTGTATATGGGATGATTTTTGAACCCCTAGGCAGGGATGAGTGATTTTTACCTATATTTATTACTTAATTTTTATGTTTTATATTCATTCCCCACCCAAGTTGAGCAAATAGTGTCGAACACCCGCATTTCATGGGGAGGGTGTTTTTCCCAAAACTCCTATGAGTGGCTGGTTATTAGCTCATTTTATACTCCCTTTCCCAAGTACCCCAATATTCTATTGGAAGGCTGTGATGGCCTGAGGTCCATTATTGCCCATGATTATTTGGATAGGGTAGTTGTGGGGGTTGGCCTAGGTGTGTGTGGGCAGCTTGTTTCCCAAGTGTCTTTGGGAAGAGGCCTAGGTTTCTTCGGGCATGATAGTAGTTGTTATGGCCCAAGTGTCTTTGGGCATGGTAGTAGATGGTCTAGACCAGGTGTCTATGGTAATGGTTATGTGTGGTTCTGGCCCACCTGTTTGTGGGTGGGATGTGTGGTTGTGGTAGCCGAGGTGTGTGCTGGCGGGGTATGACAGAGGGACTGTGGTGATAATGGAATGGAAGGTCTGACGCATAGGATGTCTTCATCAACTAGTGGGAAAGTGGTGCGGGGTACCCAAACATCGATGTGTTATTAATATTACCTTAAATGACTAGAATTGTTTTGGGGGAGTGTGACTTGGTGAGATATGGGTGGATAGTTTCCCTGATAGGTTCTTTGGTTATCTCATTTTCTCAAGGGGAATTAGTATGCCTCCCCACCTATGTAAGATATATTTTGGTTTTTCCTTACTGAGTTTACCTGTATACTCACCCTACATATATAATACTATTTTCATGTTTATAGGAGGACATTAAGGACCATGCTGGACCCTATTAGCTCGAACACTAGGACGATTGACATTGTCGTTTCTCTTTTATTTTGGTAAATTCTCCTTTATCATTTTCTTGAACACTACAGCACTTTATTATTGGAACATGCATATTGGAAGGGATTGTTTTGGACTTACTTTTACTCTATAATGGGGTTTTTATTGGGATTTATTATCTTATATACCAATACATTTTTAAAAAATGGTAATGCCTTCTATGTTAAGGGTGACTCTATACCCTTAGTGCTAGTCTCTACTCTGGGGCCTATTGAAGGTGGGTCTTGGGGGTCATTATCTCTACTTCATCTTGAATATGGATGGGTTTTGAAATATACTACCCCTTTCAATTATATTGGTGAAGGAGTGTCATGACAGAAAAAAAAAGATGTGAATACTATAAATAATAAAGCTAACTTCGCATGGTTAGCAAGGCATGTTGTAGACTATATAAAAAATCCAAGGACCAAGATTGATTTATACTTTTTTGGCCTAAATCCATTCCTCCGAGTAGTGCTAGGCTTCCAAAATTTCCCGTCATATAAAGATATTGTCTCATTTCTATCAAGATAGAAAATGACTTCTCTAAGTATTATGAATTTAAATTAATTAAATAGAAGAAGAGGGTTGATGAAACCACTATTGAAGGAAATATGGAAATGGGGAAAATGAAAGAGTTGACTTTCCCCCCTATGATAATTTTGGATGAAAACACTCAACTGCCTTCATAAAAGGAAATGGGGAGTGCTACTAGTGTGGATAGAAATGCCATAATGTTAGTGATTTCAAGGGGAATAAAGAGTCTATTATTGTTCAATGCTATAATAGTAGGGAAATGAAACACTATTCTAATGATTTTCTAATGTGTCTTGAAAATGTTCCTCAGAAAAGGAAAAAGGGGTAGGGATAAGCTTGTGAAATCACAATTGCTGATATTGTAGTTCTTAATGATGTGGTGGCATATACATTAATCTTTTACTAAAACATTTCCAATGCATTATTTGATTTTGGATCATCAAATTATTTCATATCTTCCAAATTTTCAACGAAAATAACATATTTCCAATTGGATTTAATAAGGGATTTGTCAGTTAAAACTCCTATAGAAAGTATCATTGCTACAATGTTGGGTTGGGAAGTCCCCATTATGGCATATAAACGTTCATTATCTAATAATTTTAATATCATACACATGATTTAATTTGATATAATCATTGGTATGGATATGTTTTCAAACCATGATGTGAAAATTTATTGCAATAAGAAAGAGGATAAACTTATTGAGGACGATTTTGAATCCCTTATCTTACGAAAATATACATCACCATATAATTCTCATCTTGATACAACCCCAGTAGGTCTACTGAATTAAATTATTGTAGAGGAATGGATTGCATTAATTATGGGCGTGGAAAGGAATGGTCAAATATTGGACGTACTACTTTTAAAAGAATATATAGATGTTTTTATAGAGGATTTACCGGGATATCCTACAGAGAAGGAAATTTAGTTTTCCATTTACATAAGTCATGATTCATGTCCCATATCAAAGACCACTTTTATAATGGATATGGGGGAATTAGTGTAACTGAAGAAAAAAATATAGTAATTTATTGATAAAGGATTTTTTCTCCTTAGTGTTTTTCCATGGGAAGACCCTATTCATTTTTTTAAGAAGAATGACGAATCTATGAGGTTTTTCATTGAATATAGGGAGATAAATGCTATAACAATAATGAAAAAGTATCCCTACCTCATCTTGATGATTTAGTTGATCAACATCATAGAGCCTAATATTTTTCGAGGATTGATCTTTGATCTAAATATCATCAGTTGTGTGTGAGGAAGGAAGATATTTCAAAGATAGTGTTTCAAACCAGGCATGGGAATTAAAAGTTTACAGTAATTCTTTTTGGACTTACTAATGCACCATCTATTTTCATGGATATAATGAATATAGTTTTCAAGGGAGATTTTGATTACATTGTGGTGGAATTTATTAATGGGATCATAGTATACTCTAAAATGTACTAAGATCATGAAAATCACTTATGCTCTATTCGGATGACTCTTAGAAGAAATGAATTATTCGGGATAATTAGAATGTGTTAAATCTAGCATTAATGAGTATCCTTTCTTGGCCACATTTTATATACAGATAGAGTATCTATTTATACTGTGGAGAGAAAGGCTGTGAAATAATGTGCTACTCCAATGAACATAACTATGGTATACAGTTTTTTTTGGTTTAAAAGTTTATTATCATTGTTTTGTTCCAAACATCACCAATTTAGCCAACCCAATGACAATGATTACATGTAATGGGATTATGTTTTTATGGAAAAATAATGTGAGGAATGTTTTAGGAATTGAATAGGATATTAGTGAATGCAATGATAATGACTCTACCATCAGGGAATGATAGGTTTGTGATCTATAATGATGCATTCAAGAAAGGGAATGGTTTTTTCCTTATATAGAACAATAGAATTATTACTTATCAAATAAGACAGTTAAATATTAATGAAAAAAACTATCCAACTCATGATCTTGAGTTAGAATATGTTATATTTTCTTCGAAGATATGGATACATTATCTCTATGGAAAAAGATGTTAGATATATATTGATCATAACAGCTTGAAATATTTCTTCTCACAAAAAGAAATCAATAGCTAGAAAAGGAAATGGATTGAACTACACAAGGATTATGATTGTTCCATGCATTACCACCTTGGAATGTAAAATAAGATAGCTGATGCATTTAGTAGAAAGGATCATAGAGTTCAAAAAAATGAAGATTTATAAGGGTCCTTTTTATATTGATCATGTGATGATGGATATGGGAATTATCAATGAAGGTGAAACATCCTTACTTTTTCAAATGGATTCCCATCCATCTTTATTCAAAATAATTAAAGATTCATAGTTTGATGATGAAATTATACAATATAAAATTTGTGCTGTGAAATATGGGAGGTTGGCTAACATCATGGGTTAATTTGGAATTATGAAATTTGGGAAGATTCTATGTGTTTCCTCTAAACCCGAGTTGGAAAGGGAGTTATTGGATAATTATCAAAGCTCAAATTTCTCTATACACCCTTGTCTCATTAAAATGTATAGATATTTGAAAGGACTTTTTTGGAAGGATAACATGAAGAGGGAAATTTGTTGATTATGTATCAAGATGTTTAGTCTGTCAATAAGTGAAGGATGATTGATAAAATCATAGATGATTTATTAAACATATACCCATTCCCTCATGGAAATGGCAAGACCTCTCCATTTATTTAGACACTATATTACATAAAAATATGATAAATAATTATGCAATGTGGGTAACTATTGATCAACATACAAAATATGCCAATTTCTATGCTATAAGGGAGTATTTTCCACTGGAGAACATAACACGACTCTTTATCAATAATGGTTTATGACTTCACGGAGAAACTCTCTCAATTATGTCTGATTATTATCCATGATTTACATGAAAATTATAGAAAATTATTCAAAAATATTTGGATACTAATCTTTGATTGAGTTTTAATTAACACCCACAAACTGACGGGCACTCCAAAATGATGATCCAAACCTTAGAGAACATGTTGAGATCAAGTTAACTTGAAATTAAATATATGTTTGATCAACATTTACCATTAATTTATTTTTCCCACAATAGTAGTTTCCATTAAAGTGTTTAAATGGAACCATATAAATCATTGTATAGAAAGAAATGGTGTACACCTACATGATGGGATGAAGTTTGTGAAAGGAATCTTGTGGCCCCATATCTTGTGAAGGAAACAGCCAACAATGATAAAACTATTTAAACCCATATAAAATCCCCCAATGTAGGAAAATGAGTTATATTGATAATCAAAGGAATGATTTGGAATTTCAAGTTAGATATCCCATTTTCATGGAAGTATCTCTGTGGAAGGTTATTATAATATCTGTGATGAAATAGAAAATGAGCCTTAGGTACATTGGACCTTTTGATATCCTAGAGACAATTGGAGCTACTTTATATCGCTTGGATATGCCTCCTAGCATATTTAAGGTACATAATGTGTTCCATGTATCATTGTTCCTGAAGTAAATTCCAGACCTAATGCATGTACTCACTTATGAAAGAGTAGAATTTGAACCTATCCTACGATACTTTGAAGATCCTTTCCAGATTCTGGACACTAAAGAAAAGGTGTTTAGGAATCAGAGAACACAACTCGTAATTATACTTTACAAAAATCAAAAAAATCGAAGAGGTATAATAGGATCCTGAAGAGCTTATTTTGAAGACCTACCCAAATCTTTTTATGAGGAAATGTTCTGTTATTTTTGAGTATGAAATTTTTGTAAGGAGGGTAGAACGTAAAACCCAATGATTTTGAATGTAAATTTATTATTGAATACATGAAACACTGGGTCTCTACAAAACACCACTTTGTTATAAAGTTTCTAGTAAACCTAATTTTACCACCAATGTGATTTCAATTTTAAAAAATTGATATACACAGTTTCATTCAGTAAGATATTTGAGTATGATAAGATAAACTTTAATTTTGGTGAATAGTTACTTGACCCTGTTGAATAGAAATGTACCATTATGAATAATAATATAACCATTATGAATAGTAACTGCACCTATAAAGGTATAAATAAAATCTAGACAGTTTATAAATGAAATGGAGTATTTTTTAAATTAATAATTAAGTGTTGACATTTTTGGGAGTAATAAATACGTAATTACAATTTTAAAGTAATAAGTTATTTTAAAAAAAATAATTTTCAAAATTTTTTTTCCTAAATAAAAATATTTTTTCCCTAAAATTTAAGGATAATTTAATGATACCTTAGTTAATTTTTGAATTTATTATAAAATTAGTTTTAAATTTAAAAGTTTTATTTTTCTATTAAATAATGATTTTTCAAAATTAAATTTGAAATATTTTAATTTTTTTTTATAAAATGGAATTCACTTTTTTATTCTACTCATTGAAATATAGTAATGGCTATTTTTTGGGATATTTCTAAAATACATTAATTTTAGGTGAATAATAAAATATGATAATTTATGATAAATACTAAATACATGATTCATTAAGTTGTAATTGATATAAAGATGATGTAATACAACACGAATCGAACTAAAATTCTCATATTACTACTCTTGGACACATGAATCAGTACTATTACTCATATAGAACAAAAAAATAAAATAATGATTAAGATATTCAAAAATCACCCCTCTTTTCCACTATAACCACCCCACTAACTCCATCTTCTCGTAACTCCTCTCAAACCTTGTGACTTGTCTAAATTATTCTTAAAACTCCTCCCACATGTAAAAAATCCCATATTCCCAGAAAAATATGAATAACATTCCCCTAAAGAGGCCCTCAAGGAATATTACTTCAAGAGGTAAATTCCTTTTTTCATTTCTTTTTTTTCATGTTCGTTTCTTTCTTTTTATTTCTTCATTTACTTTCATCCAAATGTAAGGATGACTAAAATACCATAAATATACTATAATTTAGTTATTATAAAGTACTGACTCATAATCATCTCTACTTTCACCTTCATTTATACTAGAAATGAAAACACCATCTGAGATGTGTTAATTTATAACATTCAAGGACGATGAGTTTTCAATTTCTATTACCCTCTTCAATTATACTCAAGAAAAAAAATTTATGGTTAAATAAGAATATAATATATTTATCATTACTTATATAAGGTACTATAATCCTTTTTAAATATGATGTTAATGTATAAATTAAAATGAGTTCATTGTGAGAAATAACATCCAATTAAACCAGACAATTGTCATTAAGGTTTTATAAAATGATTCATCTTCATTCCCAATAACAAATTTTTTTATTACCATGTAATATTATGTTTTTTCACTATTAATATTAAAAATATTTTATACAAACCCATTCTCATTTTATATGTTTATATGTACATGAATATAAGTAAACTGATCAAGAAAACCATGGAAGAAAACACTCTCAAACAATGAAATTGAATATCTTAACCTACCAAAAATCCATGAATTAACCTAATAAAGTTATTATAAATAAATAAATTATATATTATTTTACAGAAAAATTAATTTATGATCCTAAATTTGATTATTGAGATAATTAAGATCATGTGAAGAACACCTTTGGTCTTAAGGTATGGGTTTTCTACCTAGACAGCTATTTTCATTCTGGTTAGTTTTATTCTCTACTTTCCTCATTTAAATTAATATTTACTCATATGTACTCCTCATATATTCTGTGATAATGTTCTATATATATGTACCAACCATAATTATACTTTCATTATTGTAGTGTTATATGATTTAAAAATATCTGTCAAAAAATCTCCCGAAATACATGCCTGGTTCAAGGGAATATCTCCAATTGTAACATATTTTCATGGTCACTCTATACTATGTTATTATAAACAATTATCTTTAAAAAAACTTTTAATTTTTATTATCAAGGTACTATCTTACATAATTTATAGTTTTATGTTAGTAATTTTACAATATAACAATTATTTTCAAAGTAAAAGGGAAATTATCTCAAGAATTACTCAATTATTTTATAAGAGTATCTTAATTTTTTTCAGCACACTTATTGATTCTTAAGTATCATTGGGATATATATTTTATGATATGAAATACCATATTTAATTGAATTTTTTTTATTAGTTTGACTATGGATGAGATATAATAAAACCATTCATCAATTTACATCAAATGGTTAGTGTTTATGCTTAATGTTGGGGAAAATTATTTACATATCATATGTTTGTTTAAATATGAATGTATATTTGGTCTATGTTTATCCTAGTTCATATAAATAATTAATTATACTTCTTATGTGATAGGCTTGGGTTTGTTTATCCCCTCAATCCATTTGTTGGACTCATGAAACAAATAGATATGGACTTGGCTGAGGCCTTGCGCATTTTGAGATATGATTTTGGCTAAGGCCTTAAATGTTTTTAGATATATTAGTGGAGGCCTTAATGATATGTTTTATAATGTATTACATATGAATTTTCTTCATTATGAAGATATAAATTCAAATTTTATGTGGCTATTCGAATATTTGAATACCGATGATTATGATTTATTATGACAATAATTACTCCACTCATATTCCAACCATAATGTGTTTAATTTTATTATTTTTAAATCCATGTTTTTTTATTATTCACCATGCCTAATGATTTTGTCTTTGATATCTTATGCTATATTTCATAACCTTATTAATAATCAGATCTCACCCACTTTTATATTTCATTTTTTCCTGCACATGAAGAGAGATATTATGATTGTAACAGCCCAAGATTTTATGAAAATTATTCTTTTTAATTTTACTAATGTCTTGTGTTGTACGCAACACAAAAAGGAGCTTGCACAACACGCATCCTTGACTTTCCTTGCATTACACGCAATCACTACCTTCCTCGATAGCGTGTGTAATACGCAATACCGAGTTTCACTAAACAACGATATGCTATAAAAATATTATTAAAACTAGCCGTTATGAATAGTAATAACCACTTTTTGAAATCCAGTAAATCTTATTTTTTCAAAATGAACTTCATTTTTGGATTCAGAGTATCAAATTTAGCCTAAGGTGAAATTTTGGTGATTTTCGGATAACTTTCATATTTTGATGAATAGTGAAAATTACTAAATTTTAGTTAAAAACAACTTTTTCAATCGAAATAATTAATATTGATAAATTATTAATTTGAGTGGTTTTAAAGTATATTTAGAATATATTTTTACAATTTAATACAATGTTGGTCATTGGATGTTATTTCACATTTAAACCAGACATAAACAAGTGTCAATCTTTTGATAGATATTGTTTCTTAAAAACACGCTATTTGTTTTAACAGCGGGATTTAATTATAAAATTAATTAATGCAACATCTATGTTATGAATATGGTAAAATAGACTTCATTTTTGAATTCGGAATATGAAATATAGCTTAGGATGAAATTTTGGCATTGTTCTGAAAAACATCAATTTTTGATGAATAGTGAAACTACTAAGTGGTAGGTTAAAAACTGAATTTTGCATAAAACTTAATTTTACCACTTCTGTGAATGAAATTTCGAAAATCCGACAGACACGGTTAATATCAAGGACTAAAATGTGGTTCAATGAGATGAAAATAATTTTTTATGAATAGTAACTTTTTACTTTTTTTTACCTCGGTTAATAGTAAATAGGGTAACTAAGGGTAAATATGATATTAATATTACCCTAACACATGTCCTAATTCTATTGGACAAGTGTAATTCGACCAAAAACAAACTTAGGAATAAAATATGACCATTTAGGCCCACTTGGATTAGATTAGGACATTTATTATTAATTTATTTAAAGAAAGGTTAAAATAGTTAAAATCAAAGTTTAATAAGTAAATCATTTTTAATATGGGGTTATACATAAGATAAATTCGATTGTAAATATTAATTAGAAAGCTAAACAGATTTCCTACATGATGGGATTTTATTTGTAATTTTTAGACATCAAATAATTTAATTTATTTATGACACAACGATGATGCAGTAATTATCTTATTAATGAAATATTGACATAATTGATGTTATAAACACCAAAATAAATGTAATTTGAGTTTTTTATGAATTCCGCTAATTTTCTAGGTTACTATGATATATTATTGTTGATTTAATCAACTTGGTTCGAACATATAATTCTGGTATGACTTTCACAAAAATCATATATCAAATAGTGTCAAAATTGACACAAAATAGTTTTTAAATCAAATATTATATTATTAATTGTCATTGTATTCCTAAAAATCTAAGGTTCGGCCAAATGACTTAGATAAGGATATATATTTTAATAATAAACAATTTGGGGTTCTTTTGGCATGTTATAGTAAGTGTATTAACCATATAGTGAAAGAAAACAGAAAGACACGGTAAAAGTAAAATTATTTAACTTTGAGTTAAATCTAATTGATAAGGTTAAAATAATACCCTAAACTTGTCTAAATCTTATTGGTTGATAGGCTTTCGACCCATCCCCACTTTAGCTTCGAAATAAGACCATTTGGAACCATTATAAACCGATTTTGACTTTAATATAAAATAATATTTTGAGATATTCCTAAGGTGCCCCTCTCCTCCCTTATAAAAGGACACCTCCTCCCTCTCCTCCTCACACTAATTTGAACATTCAAGCTCGGCCAACCCCTGCCAAAATCCCTTCTCCACTTCCCTAGCAACATCCTAGAGGTCTTGGTCTTCCTCAAAGACCAATTCTAGTGCCCTAAGAGGAGGTCTCAAAGAGGCACTTCAAAGAAGAGGTAATTACCGTTACCAATTCTTTCATCTTTATTTCATCTTCCACTTCTTCTTCTTAGGTTGTTTCATTATGAATTAATAACATCAGTATCACTCATATACAGATATGTTATTATAAGTATGAAACAACCCTATTTCACCATCTATCCATCCTACGGAAAAAGAAATCACCGCGCGTGCGTACGTACGGAATACCGTCTCCACGCCGTGGTGTAATCTATTTTCCACCACCACCTTACATGGATGGGTATAATGGTGTAAAGAATAAATATACATAGTTATTACAACATCATATTGATTCTGATATATTGTATAATCCACTCCAATTCAATTCAATATTTATAGAAATGATATCATCGCTCGTGCGTACGTACGGACTACCGTCTCCACGACGCGATGAGATTCATTCTCCATGTTAACCATTTAAGAATGATTATAAAGTATATATAAGAAATAATAATGAAATATATGACATTATAAAACTACTGGATTTATGTATATATATACATATGTATGTCATCTACTTACTTCCATTGCAAGACAATAAGGAAAGGAAAACAGCGTTCATGCGTACGTACGGACTACCGTTTCCATGAACAGTGTTTTTCATTTTATTTATCTACCTATTATATATATATATATATACTGAATATAAATGATATATAAATCATATTTTATATTCTGGAAGTAAGTAAATCATGATATAAGTAATAATGATGTCAAGAACAACAAGTCAAAACACCTACGATAAATGAAACGATTTTACCCAAAACGCTTCTTTAACATGGAATTTACAAAAGAACGGGTAATATAATGTCATAAGTGAACCATATATGATATCATAACAATGAATATGATTCTGTAATAAGTCAATAACATGATTTAAATCATTATACAGGAGGTTCGGACACTTACAAAGCAAGTCGGACCTAAGGTAAGGGAAATATCACAATCTCATTTTTATTCGAGATTGTTTATTCGTAAGTATTTACCGGGGTGTATTTTATCATCCACGTCCATGTTTCATCAATATGTAATATTACTTCCATCCACCTACAATTGTTTAAATCCATTTTTACCCATAGGTGAGTTTTTAGTAAAGAATATGAAAGGAATCTTTTGTCGTTTTTCCGTACGAGGTACTTTTTGACTTTTCCGACAAAAGTACGAAGAATGTTTTTTTTAACTTATACGGCATGAATGGATTTTTAAAACATTGTTTCCAAGAAGCTTCCTTTACAAGTTTTCAAGTTTATTTTTAATCAACTTCTTTTATTTTAAAGTTGTGTGACATGTTATGAAAGGAAAAATGTTTTTGAAGAAGAAAGGATATTTTCCTCAAGAATGAAGTTCAAGTGTTTTATAAAAATTATTTTCCATCTAAGATAATAAAGGGTTATATTTTTATCCCTATTATTACATTGATTTGATCATGTTGTGATGGAATTATTTTTATGAATTCCTTTATCTTATATGAATTGATTTATGATGTCATGATGTTTCAAGAATCCCATTTTTGTTACTTACGTTATGCGATGATGTATGTTTTATGATTATGTGGCACACATAAGAAAGGATTCATTATAAGATGGGTGGGACCTATATCTCCCTCCAATGCATTGGGTAAAGATTTTATATCTCATGAGATAGACATGGCTGGAATGGTAGGTTATACCGGTTCAGTGAAACAGGACTGAAACGAGGGTTACTCGATTCAGAAAAGGACTTTGTCCACTAAGATAGTCTTGGCAATGAGTCATGACTAACAAGAAATGATTTTCCATGATTATGTGTGCATGCCACAAAGTTTCAAGTTTCATGTTATGATTATGGTGATCTTATTTTCACTTCTATGATTTGTTCCATGTTAAGATATTATGATCTCTTTTGCAGGTTATGATTTTCAAAAAGATATTATATGATTTTTATTTCTTTTGTATACCCTTACTGAGCATTTGAGCTCACCCTTTTATGTTTTCTTTTCCCCAGGATATAATGAAAGGTTTTAGGTAAAAAAAGGGATGACCTTTATGGGAGATATTGAAGAACTTTCACCACGATTAGAAGATTACGTTCCGAGTTTCCAAAGACACTAAACTATTACGATCCTTGTGTGTGTGTGTTTTTGTTATGTACTAAGTATTCCGCAAATGTAATGTAATGTCCATGTACGTCAGGCTACGGGTCTCTACAGTTGGTATCAGAGGAAAGGTTTAGTCAACCTTTGGAAACTAGGATGCGAAAACGTTAGTGAGATCCCTAGAGTTATTTCTAAGGTATGTCTAGGGATGTCCCTAAGGTTAAGTATACGTATAGGTTATAGTACTAGAATTACGCTAACGATCATAGAATTAAACCTAAGATGTTAGATATTGAAGGTACTCCCCCTTTACTATGTTGTCTTCCCTAGCATGATTTCGCCTCTCACAAAATTCTTTTTGTGTTTTAGTTAATGGAGGGAACCAGAAGGAATTCAGTTAACATTAAATCCAATGGACAAATTGGTGACTATGAGCAACAAAATTGTGTAATGCCTAGAGATAAAGATATTGTGATTATGCCGAATCAGTCATCGCGATATATAATTAACAAGGTGAAATTTAGTGGTATGCCTAATTCATCAAAGAAGAGGAAGATAGAATATTATGCATGTTCGCATGTTGAGGAGCATAAAGAAAGGAAGATTGAGATTTCTAAAGAAGGGAAGAAGAACCTTGAGGAATACCTCAAATGGAGGGACCGATGTTATCTGTGTGGAGAAAAGGGTCATAGAGTGACAGACTGTTATGGAGTTCAATGTCTTATTTGTGGAGAACATGGGCATTACCCAACTCAATGCCCTGACCTAAAAAGATACTTCTAAATCAAGGAAGGACTTATTCCAGGACAGTCATTGATGTGGATGGACTGAAGTGTTTATGTATTGGTATTCAAGAATAATGTTTTTGAGGTACTTTTATGGTGTATTGAAATATTTATGTATTGGTCTAATGTGGTATTCGAAGTGATTGAGATATTTTTGGAAATAAGATGATATGCGCATAATGAAGGGATAAGACGATAATGAGATGTTTGATTATATTCATGAGCTCATGATTGATATAAGGACTAAGTGATATCATGGTTTGAGTATATAGAATTTTGAGGATTATGGTATGTGGAAAGTGTTAACTTTTAACTGCATTCAAGTTTTCACTAAGGTTCAATGGGTATTCAAGAGAGTACAAGATTAAGGCCTTTGAATGTTTGGAATGTGTCCAACAAGATATATCTTATGATATATGGGGATCAACGATGGTATTAAATCTATGGTAATCGTTTTCACTATGTTATGAGAATGGACTGCAGTATTATGGATAGGACTAAAGATTGGAATGGATTATGTTGGACATAAGTTAGTATTGTTTAAGGATAGAAGTTTTTCGATATTATGGGATGTTATAGTAATATAGTTTTAGAAAAAGGACAACCTGCAGGACGGGCGATAGCCCATCGCTTCGGACAAGGCTGTGGGAATCGAACCCACAACCGAAGTGCGACTGGCCTTTATCGCCTACCACTGACCTACAGGAAGTCCCTGTTTAGTAGAAACTAGTTTTATTTTATTAAGCGGTATGATATATGAAGTATAAGTTCATTTTTGGAACCATATACAATTAATCTAGCCATAAGATGAACTTAAAACTTTTCAAACCTTTTGTTTGAGACAGATGGAATGACCCGTCATTCTATCACATGATCTGCTAACACTTCACGAATAACAAATTCAACTTCATTTATTTAAGAGATGAAGTGGAAATTGTTCAAGGCACGAACAATAGTGCGACTGTACCAAAATAAAGTAAGTATTTATTCTAATTCAAATTTTCAACTTTAGGGAAATGATCTTGAAAACCAAAAATGTTGTCCTAGTGATCTTATATCTGATTAATCAGATGGTACCTTAGATCGTCACAAATTTATGGATTTGTGATTACTGGCTTTTCCATAGCCATGTTCTCTACCACTCTCCATCAGAACATGATGGTTAGATTTCTCTTCCATATCCATATTATCACCTATGTGGAAACCCAATGATTAGTTTATTTGGGTAACCGTTACGTTTCATACTTTTGTTTTTAAAGATTGGTTTTGATATTCCTTTTCACGATGTGGGTTTCTATTAAAGAAACTTTCGAGTAGTAAACAATTTATAACCCCGACGAATTTCGAGGGAGAAATTCATTTTAAGGGGGGTAGAATGTAACAGCCCAAGATTTTATGAAAATTATTCTTTTTAATTTCACTAATGTCTTGTGTTGTACGCAACAGAAAAAGGAGCTTGCACAACACGCATCCTTGACTTTCCTTGCATTACACGCAATCACTACCTTCCTCAATAGCGTGTGTAATACGCAATACCGAGTTTCACTAAACAACGATATGCTATAAAAATATTATTAAAACTAGCCGTTATGAATAGTAATAACCACTTTTTGAAATCCAGTAAATCTTATTTTTTCAAAATGAACTTCATTTTTGGATTCGGAGTATCAAATTTAGCCTAAGGTGAAATTTTGGTGATTTTCGGATAACTTTCATATTTTGATGAATAGTGAAAATTACTAAATTTTAGTTAAAAACAACTTTTTCAATCGAAATAATTAATATTGATAAATTATTAATTTGAGTGGTTTTAAAGTATATTTAGAATATATTTTTATAATTTAATACAATGTTGGTCATTGGATGTAATTTCACATTTAAACCAGACATAAACAAGTGTCAATCTTTTGATAGATATTGTTTCTTAAAAACACGCTATTTGTTTTAACAGCGGGATTTAATTATAAAATTAATTAATGCAACATCTATGTTATGAATATGGTAAAATAGACTTCATTTTTGAATTCGGAATATGAAATATAGCTTAGGATGTAATTTTGGCATTGTTCTGAAAAACATCAATTTTTGATGAATAGTGAAACTACTAAGTGGTAGGTTAAAAATTGAATTTTGCATAAAACTTAATTTTACCACTTCTGTGAATGGAATTTCAAAAATCCGACAGACACGGTTAATATCAAGGACTAAAATGTGGTTCAATGAGATGAAAATAATTTTTGGTGAATAGTAACTTTTTACTTTTTTTTACCGCGGTTAATAGTAAATATGGTAACTAAGGGTAAATATGATATTAATATTACCCTAACACATGTCCTAATTCTATTGGACAAGTGTAATTCGACCAAAAAGAAACTTAGGAATAAAATATGACCATTTAGGCCCACTTGGATTAGATTAGGACATTTATTATTAATTTATTTAAAGAAAGGTTAAAATAGTTAAAATCAAAGTTTAATAAGTAAATCATTTTTAATATGGGGTTATACATAAGATAAATTCGATTGTAAATATTCATTAGAAAGCTAAAAAGATTTCCTACATGATGGGATTTTATTTGTAATTTTTAGACATCAAATAATTTAATTTATTTATGACACAACGATGATGCAGTAATTATCTTATTAATGAAATATTGACATAATTGATGTTATAAACACCAAAATAAATGTAATTTGAGTTTTTTATGAATTCCTCTAATTTTCTAGGTTACTATGATATATTAGTGTTGATTTAATCAACTTGGTTCGAACATATAATTCTGTTATGACTTTCACAAAAATCATATATCAAATAGTGTCAAAATTGACACAAAATAGTTTTTAAATCAAATATTATATTATTAATTGTTATTGTATTCCTAAAAATCTAAGGTTCGGCCAAATGACTTAGATAAGGATATATATTTTAATAATAAACAATTTGGGGTTCTTTTGGCATGTTATAGTAAGTGTATTAACCATATAGTGAAAGAAAACAAAAAGACACGGTAAAAGTAAAATTATTTAACTTTGAGTTAAATCTAATTGATAAGGTTAAAATAATACCCTAAACTTGTCTAAATCTTATTGGTTGATAGGCTTTCGACCCATCCCCACTTTAGCTTCGAAATAAGACCATTTGGAACCATTATAAACCGATTTTGACTTTAATATAAAATAATATTTTGAGATATTCCTAAGGTGCCCCTCTCCTCCCTTATAAAAGGACACCTCCTCCCTCTCCTCCTCACACCAATTTGAGCATTCATGCTCGGCCAACCCCTGCCAAAATCCCTTCTCCACTTCCCTAGCAACATCCTAGAGGTTCTGGTCTTCCTCAAAGACCAATTCTAGTGCCCTAAGAGGAGGTCTCAAAGAGGCACTTC
The DNA here is from genome assembly GCA_963277665.1 of Viscum album. NCBI lineage: Eukaryota > Viridiplantae > Streptophyta > Magnoliopsida > Santalales > Viscaceae > Viscum > Viscum album. Next base: position 535,420,220 of record OY728146.1, read on the forward strand.
AAAGAAGAGGTAATTACCGTTACCAATTCTTTCATCTTTATTTCTTCTTCCACTTCTTCTTCTTAGGTTGTTTCATTATGAAGTAATAACATAAGTATCACTCATATACTGATATGTTATTATAAGTATGAAACAACCCTATTTCACCATCTATCCATCCTACGGAAAAAGAAATCACCGCGCGTGCGTACGTACGGAATACCGTCTCCACGCCGTGGTGTAATCTATTTTCCACCACCACCTTACATGGATGGGTATAATGGTGTAAAGAATAACTATACATATTTATTACAACATCATATTGATTCTGATATATTGTATAATCCACTCCAATTCAATTCAATATTTATAGAAATGATATCATCGCTCGTGCGTACGTACGGACTACCGTCTCCACGACGCGATGAGATTCATTCTCCATGTTAACCATTTAAGAATGATTATAAAGTATATATAAGAAATAATAATTAAATATATGACATTATAAAACTACTGGATTTATGTATATATATACATATGTATGTCATCTACTTACTTCCATTTCAAGACAATAAGGAAAGGAAAACAGCGTTCATGCGTACGTACGGACTACCGTTTCCATGAACGGTGTTTTTCATTTTATTTATCTACCTATTATATATATATATATACTGAATATATATGATATATAAATCATATTTTATATTCTGGAAGTAAGTAAATCATGATATAAGTAATAATGATGTCAAGAACAACAATTCAAAACACCTACGATAAATGAAACGATTTTACCCAAAACGCTTCTTTAACATGGAATTTACAAAAGAACGGGTAATATAATGTCATAAGTGAACCATATATGATATCATAACAATGAATATGATTCTGTAATAAGTCAATAACATGATTTAAATCATTATACAGGAGGTTCGGACACTTACAAAGCAAGTCGGACCTAAGGTAAGGGAAATATCACAATCTCATTTTTATTCGAGATTGTTTATTCGTAAGTATTTACTGGGGTGTATTTTATCATCCACGTCCATGTTTCATCAATATGTAATATTACTTCCATCCACCTACAATTGTTTAAATCCATTTTTACCCTTAGGTGAGTTTTTAGTAAAGAATATGAAAGGAATCTTTTGTCGTTTTTCCGTACGAGGTACTTTTTGACTTTTCCGACAAAAGTACGAAGAATGTTTTTTTTAACTTATACGGCATGAATGGATTTTTAAAACATTGTTTCCAAGAAGCTTCCTTTACAAGTTTTCAAGTTTATTTTTAATCAACTTCTTTTATTTTAAAGTTGTGTGACATGTTATGAAAGGAAAAATGTTTTTGAAGAAGAAAGGATATTTTCCTCAAGAATGAAGTTCAAGTGTTTTATAAAAATTATTTTCCATCTAAGATAATAAAGGGTTATATTTTTATCCCTATTATTACATTGATTTGATCATGTTGTGGTGGAATTTTTTTTATGAATTCCTTTATCTTATATGAATTGATTTATGATGTCATGATGTTTCAAGAATCCCATTTTTGTTACTTACGTTATGCGATGATGTATGTTTTATGATTATATGGCACACATAAGAAAGGATTCATTATAAGATGGGTGAGACCTATATCTCCCTCCAATGCATTGGGTAAAGATTTTATATCTCATGAGATATACATGGCTGGAATGGTAGGTTATACCGGTTCAGTGAAACAGGACTGAAACGAGGGTTACTCGATTCAGAAAGGGACTTTGTCCACTAAGATAGTCTTGGCAATGAGTCATGACTAACAAGAAATGATTTTCCATGATTATGTGTGAATGCCACAAAGTTTCAAGTTTCATGTTATGATTATGGTGATCTTATTTTCACTTCTATGATTTGTTCCATGTTAAGATATTATGATCTCTTTTGCAGGTTATGATTTTCAAAAAGATATTATATGATTTTTATTTCTTTTGTATACCCTTACTGAGCATTTGAGCTCACCCTTTTATGTTTTCTTTTCCCCAGGATATAATGAAAGGTTTTAGGTAAAAAAAGGGATGACCTTTATGGGAGATATTGAATAACTTTCACCACGATTACAAGATTACGTTCCGAGTTTCCAAAGACACTAAACTATTACGATCCTTGTGTGTGTGTGTTTTTGTTATGTACTAAGTATTCCGCAAATGTAATGTAATGTCCATGTACGTTAGGCTACGGGTCTCTACAATGATTGACTTCAAAGGATAATCCTAGAGTGGTGGATGTTCCCCGTGTAACTTTTATGTTTTTTTTCTATTTCAATTTGTAATATTGAACTTATGTATTTATCCATATTTCCAAATATACTAAACTATTATTTCCTTTGGGATACATCTTTCTTACAATCATGCCAATATAAAGTAATAAGGCACTGGGTCTAGGAAACTAGGGTCGAGCCTTTATAGTAATAAATAGTAATAATTAATAATACATAGGAAGAAATTGAAATAATTAGTAATATGTAACGCCCTGACCCCAGTTACCCAGAGTTGGTTCATTATTACATATCATTGGTATGATCACAAAAGATCAAGTCTCGAATGAATAATTATTTTATTAGCCTTGGAATCACTAGATACATTCGTAAGTCTTACATTAAATCATAAAGTGAAAAACTACTACAATAACTTGTCTTCATAGACCACACTCATATCCCCGCATACTATCCCTGAAGGTCATTCATAAATTACTTCTTTACATCCTGGGAAGAATAAAACATTGAAAGGGGTGAGATCATATTCTCAGTAAGGATAACAATAAAGCAGAATCTTTCATAAATAATCATAAACAATTAAGGCGATGTATAACGAAAACAAAAATCCATTTAAACATGAACATCAGCATAATATGGCAGAAGTAAAATGAAATAATTCCATTTACATATTCACATGTGTATTCTAGTAGTGGAATAATCAAATGAAATATCAACAACCACTTTCATAATGATGGAAGGCATAATGCCAGACTATCATAATCACGTAGCCATGGCCTCGTGCCAGGACTACAAATAATATTTTTTCAAGGCCACGTGCCAAGACACTAGTTTATCTAATGAGACCTACCGATGCATCGAGGAGCTATTGCGGGCTCCACTCGTCACTTATTAAGTCCAATTCATTCCTCATATGAACAGGTTTAAACATACCATAAACATTCATATTAAAACTAGCATATGAAATGTCAATACATTCTCCCTAAACCATGAATGGTATAGAAATAACACATCCACAGTCAAACATATCACAAAACCTTCAATAAAATATGTAAGTTTTGTGTCATAATAATTCAACTTCAAATAAGATTAAAATCCATCAAAGGATGTTCACATAGATGAAATAAAAACTATTTGAGAGAAATATCTCTTTTTTGAAATCATTTAAAAGTCACACATTTATAGAGGAAGTAATTTAAAATAGATTTTTGAATCAAAGTGTCCCATAGGAATTTGAAACTTTTGAAAAGAAATACCATTTGAATCCATTCATGTCTATATAAATAAATACTTAAAATCATTTTGAAAACATGGACATTAAATAAAAATATTTAGAATGATAAATCTTTAAAACATTTAAAATTATGATCTTGATAGAGTACCATTCACAAATTATTAAAATATTAATTTTGAATCATTTAAAGGTTACATTATTATAAAATAAAACATTTACTTTCAAAATATTCTTATAAGCTTGTATGGGAAGCTTCGACGATTTTACAATGGTGGAAAACAGCTGCACCCGCTGTAGAAGTTAAAAAAAGACATTCTTACCTTAATTTTTCGGAAAGGATAAAAAGGTCTTTGTTTGGAAAATGATGTAAAGATTCCTTTATAAACTTCTTATAAAAAGTCAAACAAGGGTATAAATGACTTTAAACCATATTTTGTAAAATATTAAGAATGATTTGAATTACATTTTTATGAAACATGGATGTGGATTATAAAGAAGTCCCAGTAGATAATTACGTATAAACAACCTCAGATAATGAAGAGATTGTGAAATAAACCCTTACCTTCTACTTTTCCTTGGATGAGGGTAGTTTAACCTCATGTATAATAGTTAAATAACTGTTATTCAATTATACATGAATCATATAAATTAATATTATATCATATATGATCTTTTAATATTTCTTTGTTAATAATATTTTAGTATTATCGTCGTTTTGGTTGTTCACTTACTAATTTTCTTTTAAATGTTTTGTTAGATACACCGTTTTTGTTTTCCATAGGTTGTATATTATTCATATAAATAATGATAAATATTCGTTAAACATTATTTGTAATCATAAAATGAGAATTATTCTTTAAGGGATATGATGGGGAATGAATCTTGTTGCGTTCGTGTAGACGGTAGCCTGTACGTACGCACGAGCGCTACATTCATTACATTTTTTATTTTAAAAGGAATAAAAACTAAATTATAAATAAGTATATTATTATTCCGGTATAATATAATATCTTATATGTGTTACTTAATTTCATTAACACGATTTTTTATATGTTCCATGTATGGTATGAACGAATCATATCACTTTGAGGGGGCGGTAGTCCGCACTTCCTCAAACGAAATTATCGTATATATATAAAAATTAAACAAATAATGGTATGATATAAAATGTAATTACAATATATTATATACAAAATAAATATCAGTAATATCATATTTAATTATAGTTCCATCATAATGGCCACCATGAGAGGTGGTAGGAGATAATTGAACAATCATCGTTTCATGTGGCGTTTGGTTTCCATCCACAGAAACATTATGTACATCACCCATTATATGGAGGTGTGTGTAAAGGTAGTTCCGATACATCTCATAAAAATATCATAGTATATTTAGGATACTATTTTTCTTACAACAGAAAATAATAATAAGAGTTTAGGGGATGGAGAAGTAAAACAAAAGAAAAGAAGCTAAGAGAAATCGTTACCTTTAATTTTGGTAACTCCCTTTGGTTTGAACCAAAAAGGACTATTGAAGTTCCTTATTCATATTCTAAGTCTTCTAGGAGGAGGGTAGGAATGTAGGGAGATTAACTGGCTAGAGTTTGGACGATCCAAAAGGCTTGAGAGGTGTGAGTAATTGTTTAGAAGTGGTGTCCTTTTATAAGGGGGAGGAGGGGCGATTTAGGAGAAACCTAAATTATTAATTTATAATAAATTCATATTCGGTTTCAAATGGATAAAAAGTGGATTATTCAAATTATAAGGTGGGGATGGGTCGATAAAAACTCAACCAATAGATTTTAGATAGGTTTGGGTCACTATAGTAACCTTATCTATTAGATTTAACTATTAGTTAAATAGTTGGACATTTACCATGTCTCTTTGTATTTTTATATTATATAGTTAATAAAATTACTATATACTTCCAAGAGATATTCAAGTGGTCCATTAATGATACCATTGTCATTATATAAGTCCTTTTTCTGAACCTTAGGTTTTTAAGAATATAATATCAATTAATAATATAATATTTGTTTTAAAAACTCTTTTATGTAAATTTTGACACTATTTGGTATTATGTTTTTTTAAAAGTCATCACAACTTGATTAATTCGACAAATATATATTGAATCAGCCCTAAAATGTCATATTCACCTATAAAATTCTTTTATGTCATAAATTCTTTGAAATTATATTTATTTCAATATTTATAATACCATTTACTTGATTCTTTCAATAATAAGGTAATTACTAAATCATCATTGTGTCATAAATAAATTTATTTATATAATGTCAAAAAATTATAAATATAATACCATGATGTAGGAAATATCTTTAGATTTATAATTAATATTTATAATCGAATTTATCTTATGTATATACCTATATTAAAAATGTTTTAGTTGTTAAACTTTGATTTCAACTATTTTAACTCTTCTTTGAATTAAATAATAATAAATGTCCAAATCTAATCCAAGTGGGCCTAAAGCATCATATTTTATTCCCGAGGTTTTTTTGGTCGAATTGAACTTATCCAATAAAACTAGGACATGTGTTAGGGTAATAATAAAATCATTTTGACCCTTAATTACCATATTTACTTTTAACTGTGGTAAATAAAAATAAAAAGTTTCTATTTACCAAAAATTATTTTTATCTTATTGAACCACAATATACTCCTTGATATTAACCATGTGTCACGTATTTTCAAAATTCAAATCACAGAAGCGGTAAAATCATGTTTTATGTGAATTTACAAATTCTCCTAATATGTGGTTAAAAGACGGTGAAAAGTTCAATATAATTTTTATATATCTAAAATTATTATAATCTGACTCCAATGAATTAAATTGAACTTATATAGGTATTATGTATCTATTTTGACCTAAAATAAATTTAAATAAAATAAATAATTATTTAAATAACAATTCGGTTTTAAATAATAACTAAGTGTTTTTCACTATTCATTAAAAATTTAACGTTTTCAGAAAAATACCAGCAATTCACCATAAGATAATTTTTATATTATGATATAAATAATGAAGTCTATTTTACCAAATTAAAAACATAGAAGTTGCATTTATAAATTTTAAATTAATTACCCGTTGTCAAAACCAAAAGGCGTATTTTTAAGAAATAATAACTATCAAAAGATGACACTTGTGTATATCCAATTTTCAAGTGAAATTACTTCCTATGACCATAATTGGATTAAATGGTAAAAATATAATCTATTTATACTTTCAGACCATTAAAATGTATAATTTATCACCATAAAAGTTTTGACTAAAAAAGTTGTTTTTAGTTAAAATATTATATTTTTTACTATTCACCCAAATATGAAAGTTATCAAAAAAACACAAAAACATTATTGAAACTAAATTATTATGTCCCAATTCTAAATAAAAAGTTTATTTTGTCAAAATGAATATATAAAAGTTTCAAATATATTATTTAAAAAGGCTTCTCCATTAAAAGGCGGTAAAATTGCATTTTTTTTAAAATACTTCTTTTATCTGAAAAAATGTATTTGTTCTTACATTATTTCTAAGAAACTCATAATATGGATTTTAAATTATAATGATTATATAAAGTTCAAAATTCAGTTAATACTATTCATAACCGCTTTTGAATGACATCTTTAGTAAGTCATGGTGCGTTAAAAATCGGTGTTGGTGTAGTGCAAGTTATAGAATTACTTTGAAGAAATAACATAATATGAATTATTGGGGTGTTACATTCTTCCCTCCTTCAATAAATTTCATCCTCAGAATTTAAAATTATTTTTCAAAAATAAAAGGTTGAAAATAGAAAATACCTTTGGGAAAACCCACATCTAAATTAAGGTTAATAAAATTTAGTCTTAGTAAGAGGAAAAGGGAAATGAAAGGGTCACCACCAAATTATGATCATGATTAAAAGAACATTGGTGGAAATTAGAGACATATAATTAGAGGAAAAATGTAAATATTTATACGTAGTGATTGAGGTCATCAATCACAAATAAGTGTAAAATTGAGGGCTTTAAATTCAACAATCTATGATGATTTAAAATAACATCATCTCAACAATTCATATGGTATTAGGATAACACATTTTTTTTTGTTTTAAGATCCCTTCACTAAAGTATAAGAATTATTTTCTTCATAGAATAAGAGAAGAAGAAACATTTATATTTGACAAGTATAGTCCCATCCTTTAACTAATTTCTAATCCAAACTCATCTTTCACTATAAAAGATAATTGAACTTAAAAATAATATTCTATTTATCATATTCATATAGGGTTAAAAAAAATGAATTTATAATTCATCTACTATATTTTTTAAAAAAATACTACATTATTCAATCCAAGACATCACGTGGGCCAGTGGTAGGTGATAAAACCTTTTCACCCTTCTGCTGCGGGTTCAAGTCTCGCGACCTTGCCGGGCGCGACAGGATGTCGCCCGGCCTCTAGGTTGTCCTTTTATGGAAATCCAAAAATAATCTCAAACTAGAATTATCCAAAATACTTCTGTCCAAACTCACAGTCCAAAATTTATAAGGAAGGTAAACATAATGAAGATCCTTTTTCCATTTAATAACATGTGGACACCTTCATCATGTATTCTTTTAAAATACTTCAAAATCATGAATTACCATAAAACCTTATTGATTACATTCATGATCCCTTATTCCTTATAGAATACTGGATATACTCCTTCAATCCAAAAATGTTGTAAACTCCAACAATGATTGAATATAAAAATCATTGATCAGTTTCAAGGTAATCAATAATATCAAATATAATTTATCAAAATCAATCATGTATTATTCCAAAATCACTACCTCGGTATCAGAACCATATTATGGTTTATCTTTCTCTCAACCATATATTTTCAAAAAAATTAACCTGATATTGAGTTACTTTTCTTGGTTCCACACAATCTCAAGTCCTTAATGAAATAGTATTGCAGTACAATCCTTATATAAACAATAATTATTATAACCAGTAAATTGATGACACAACACTCAAATGACATAATTCTTTAATAACAACATAATAACTCTAATCATTCCTCCTCATCTGTGGTAGTATCATAACTTGATTATTAACCAATAGAATCATTTGGGGAATACTCTGATGATTTGTACATCGGTTCGCGTAGTGTCCCAACTCTTGCAGATGAAGCACAATACATTTGGATCCTTTTTCATACCCTTGTAGGCACGTACATGGTGTCCTTTTTATCCACACTTATAAAAAACTCACATTCCCTTCAGGCAAGTTCGAGGGTGTTTTATCCCACAGTTATCACATATGGGAAAATTCTTCTTTTCCCTATTCACTTTATCCAACTTTCTCTCTTCCATCCTTTTCTTCTCTTCTTCCCTTCAAAGCCATATGCCTCAGAAAATTCTTTACTTATCTTATTAACACATGATACTATTTATTCAAATGTTGAGATACATGGGAGACTATTTCCCTTCTAAATGTTTTCTTAATACTGTGAAAGATATGATCCTTCTTACTCTTTGGATCATATGTACTGCCGGAATTCACATTCCTTCTACTGGGTTCCATTTCTATACAATGGCATAAACTAGGTCAGTTTATGAATAGAAATGAGTAATTCCAAACATGTAAAATACCTAACGTAAATTGAATGGTTTATGGATATAATCCATAATCATAAAGATGTTTTCCTTGAGGAATTATATATTCATAAACCCTTCATAATTATTTGTAAATAAAATGAGAATTATCCTAAGCATATCCCCCGGGACTTTCGTAACCAAGAGTGCATCAAGGCTCGTTTTCGTGCACCAGTTACTGTTAGAGTCTATCTCACGGTAGTGTTTTCATGTTTTTCCCCTAGGTACATCTGTGCTAGAGCCACCTCTACCTGTTTGTATCTAAACAGGGATGTATTTGCTTAGAAAACTCACAAAATCTATACATTACCAAGATTCTAGAAAGTCCTTCTATACTAATCCTCAAAACCTATCTTAGGTCTATTTTCTCTAATCAGAGTTTATCTAAATCTAGAATCCAAGGTTATTGCTAAACTTTCTTTGATACCAACTATAACGCACCAACCCCAGTTAACTAGAGTCGGTGCATTATTTTAATACATTGGCAAGATTACTAGGAATCACATCCCGAATGACCGATCAGTTTTGCAGTCTTGGAAAATAGATTACATACATGAACATTACATTACACATTATAAAAGAAAACAAAACTTCAATTTTCCTTTGAGAACATTATTAATCTGCAAGCTTAACCCTACTTATCAATCATAATACACTTCTTGGAATCCTGGGAAGATAAAACATAAAAAAGGGGTGAGCTCAAATGCTCAGTAAGGATAAAAATATAGCTAAAACTTTCATAAATAATCTTAAACATTTAAGGCAATGTATAATAAAAACAAAAGCCTTTTAAACTTTAACTTCAGCATAATATGACAGAAGTAAAAAAGAAATAATTTCATTTACTTATTCACATGGATATTATACTTGTCGAATAATCACATGCAATATCAACAACCACTTTTATAATTATGTTATACATAATTCTAGATTATCATATCCATGTAGCCAAGGCGTTGTTCCAAGACTACAAATATGATTTCGTCAGGGCCTCGTTCCAAGACACTAGTTTGTCTCATGAGACCCACCGATGCATTGAGGAGTTATATAAGGCTCCACCCATCACTTATTAAGTCTAATTAATTCCTCATATGAACAGTTTTAAACATAACATAAAAATACATATTAAAACTAGCATACGAAATGTCAATACGTTTTCCATAAACCATGAATGGAATAGAAATAACACATCCACAATCAAACATATCACAAAACCTTCAATACAATATGGAAGTTTGGTATCATAATAAATAAGCCTCATATAATCTTAAAATACATCAAAGGATGTTTACATAGATGAAATCAAAACTATTTGAGGGAAATATCACTTTTTTGAAATCATTTAAAAGTCACACATTTATAAATGAAGTAATTTAAAAGAGATTTTTTAATTAAAGTGTCCCATACCACTTTGAAACTTTTGAAGAGAAATATCATTTCAAAACATTCATGACCACATAAATAAATACGTAAAATCATTTTGAAAACATGGATATTAATGAAAAATATTTAGAAAGATAAATCTTTAAAAAATTTAACATTCTGATCTTGATAAACAGTACCTTTCATAAGCCATGTTTATTACATAAGCCGTGTTTTTATCCATAGGTTGTATATTATTCATATCTATAATGATATCAAGTCCTAAAACATTATTTGTAATCATAAAATGAAAATTAGACTTTAATGGATACGATGGGGAATGAATCTCGTCGCATTCGTGGAGACGATAGTCCATACGTACGCACGAACGCTACTTCCATTTCATTTTTCATTTTAAAAGGAATAAAAACCGAACAATACATAGGTATATTATTATTCCAGTATAATATAATATCTTATATATGTTACTTAAGTTCATTAACACCATCCTCTATAAGTTCCATGTATGGTATGAACGAGTCATATCACTTTAAGGGGGTGATAGTCCGCACTTCCTCAAATTACATTATCGTATATATATACAAGCGAAACGAGTAATGGTATGATATAAAATTGAATTAAAGTAGATTATATATAAAATAAATATCAATAATATCATATTTAATTATAGTTCCATCATAATGGACACTAGGAGATGTGGTAGGGGATAATTGAACAATCATCGTTACGTGAGGAGTTTGGTTTCCATCCACAGAGACATCATGTTCTTCACCGATTAGATGGAGGTGTGTGTATGTGTAGTTGTAATACATCTCATAAAAATATACTAGTATATGTAGGATACTGGTTTTGTTAAAAAATAATAGAATAATAAGAGTTTTGGGGTTGGAGAAGTAAAATAAAAGAAAAGAAACTAAGAGAAATTGTTACCTTTAATTTGGGTAACTCCCTTTGGTTTGAACCAAAAAGGACTCTTGATGTGCCTTATGCCTAAGGTAATAGTTTTAAGATGAGGATAGGTATGTAGGGAGATTAATATGTCAGAGGTTGGGCAAGCCAAAAATTTTAGAGGTCGGATTAATTGGTTAGAAGTGGTGTCCTTTTATAAGGGGGATGAGGGGCTCTTTAGGAAAAACTTAAAGTATTAATTTAAATTAAATTTATATTCGGTTTATAATGGCTCCAAAGTGTATTATTAAAATTATATGGTGGTGATGGGTCGAAAACCACTCAACCAATAGATTTTATACAGGTTTGGTTCACTATATTAACCTTATCTTTTAGAATCAACTCTTAGTTAAACAGTTTGACATTTATCATGTCTCTTTGTATTTTTATATTATATAGTTAATAAACTTACTATATACATCCAAGAGACCCCAAATTGTTCCATTAATGATACAAATATCATTATATAAGTCCTTTGGCCGATCCTTAAATTTTTAGGAATATAATATCAATTAATAATGTAATATTTGTTTTAAAAACTCTTTTATGTCAATTTTGACACTATTTGGTATTTTGTTTTTGTGAAAGTCATCACAACATGATTAATTCAAACAAGATATATTCAATCAGCCCTAACATGTAATATTATCCTATAAAATTTTTTGGATGTCATAATGTCTTAGAAATTATATTTATTTTATTATTTATAATACAATTTATTTGATTCTTTCAGGAATAAGGTAATTACTACATCATCATTGCCTCATAAATAAATTTATTTATTTAATGTATAAAAATTATAAATATAAAACCATTATGTAGGAAATTTTTTTATCTTTCTAATGAATATTTATAATCGAATTTATATTATGTATAACCCTATATTAAAAAAATTAAGTTATTAAACTTTGATTTCAACTCTTTTAACTCTTCTTTGAATTAAATAATAATAATTGTCCTAATCTAATCCAAGTGGAAATAAAGGGTCATATTTTATTCATAAGGTTGTTTTTTGTCGAATTAAAATTATCTAATAGAATTAAGACATGTGTTAGGGAAATAATAATATCATTTTTGTCCTTAATTACCGTATTTACTTTTAACCGTGGTAAATAAAAGTAAAAAGTTACTATTCACCAAAATTATTCTTATCTTATTGAACCAAATTTTACTCCTTGATATTAAAAATGTCTCTAAGAATTTAAAAATTCTCCTTAAAGAACCGGAAAAATTAGGTTTTATGTGAATTTACAAATTCTCCTAGGAGGTGGATAAAAGACGGTGAAAAGTTCAATATAATTTTTATATATCTAAAATTATTATGAAATGACCCCAATGAATTACATTGAACATATATAGGTATTATGTATGTATTTTTACCTAAAATATATTTAAATAAAATATATAATTATTTCAAAAAAAAATTGGTTTTAAACTATAACTCAGTGTTTTTCACTATTCATCAAAAATTAAAAGTCTTCAGAAAAATACCAACAATTCACCCTAAAATAATTTTGATATTATGAAATCAATAATGAAGCCTATTTTACCAAATTAAGAACATAGAAGTTTCATTTAATAATTTAAAATTAATTTCCGCTGTCAAACCAAAAGGCGTATTTTTAATAAATAATAACTATCAAAAGTATGAGACTTGTTTATATCCAATTTCAATGTGAAATTACTTACTATGGCCATAATTGGATTAAATGGTAAAAATATAATCTATTTATACTTACAAACCATTAAAATTTATAATTTAACACTACAAATTGTTTTTTTTTAAAAAGTTGTTTTCAGTTAAAATATAGTATTTTTCACTATTCACCCAAATATGAAAGTTATTAGAAAAACACCACAACATTACTAAAACAAAATTATTATGTCTCGATTATAAAAAAGATGTTTATTTTGTCAAAATGAATATATAAATGTTTCAAAAATTTGATTTAAAAAGGCTTATCCATTAAAAGGCTGTAAAATTGCATTTTTTGAAAAAAATATATCTTTTATCTGAAAAAATGTATTTGTCCTTAAATTGTGTCTAAGAAAATCATAATATGGATTTAAAAATTATAAGTAATATATAAAGTTCAAAATTCAGTAAATACTAATCATATCCGCTTTTGAACGACTTGTTTTGTAAGTAATGGTGCGCTAGGACTCAGTGTTGCGTGTAGTGCAAGTTATTGAATTACTTTAAAAAATAACGTACTATGAAATATTGGGGTGTTACATAATAAAAATTAATAAAGGGGAATAAATAGTAATAATTAGATATAAATAAGTATAATTAGTAATAATGAGTAATAAATGTTAATAAATAGTTATAAACAAGCATAATTAGTAATAAAGAGTTTTAAGTTGTAATAAATAGGTATACTTTGTTATAATTAAGTATAATTGTTAATAATATAGTATGACTAGTAATAATATGGTTTAATTAGTAATAATTATGTATAATTAGTAATAATTAGGTATAATTAATAATAAATAGGTATAATTTCTAATAAAAAGGAAAAATTTGCAATAAACATGTATAATTAGTAATAATTAGGTGTATTAATAATAGTTAGCAAGAAGGAGTAGTAACTATTAATAAATATCTATAATTAGTAATAATTAGTAATAATTAGCTTTATTTAGGAAGAATTATTAATAATTAGTAACAATTAGTAATAATTAGTAATATTTAGTAATAAATAGGTATAATTAGTAATAATTAGTAATGAATATTTGTAATTTGTAATAATTAGTAATAAATATGTATAATTAGAAAAAAATATTAGAAAATATGTATAATTAGTAATAATTAGTAATAATTAGTAATAATTAGTAATAATTAGTAATAATTAATAATAATTAGTAATAATTAGTAATACATAGTAATAATTAGAGGCAATTAATAATAAAAAGATGTAATTAGTAATAAATAGTTGTAATTAGAAGTTTATAGTAATATGTATTAGAAATTTGCAGAGATTATTGATAAATAATACTAATTAATTATAATTAAGAATACTTACGAATAATTAATTATTTTCTAATTTTGAATCATGTTTTTCTAATATAATATTATTAACAAAAAAAAATATTTATTTTATATGTTTTAGAGAAATATGGAACAAGGAAGTCGGTAGTCGTCATTATTATATGATTATGTATGAAAAATTCATTGGAGGAATCCATAAAGCTCTAGTATAAATCTTAAATATATTGTGGGTACTGAAAAGATCTTATCATCTGCCTCATCAAAATGAGAATTTGTTTCTGAAGGGGAAGTTATGTGTCCATGAAATAAATGTGGCATGAGGATGTTCGAAAAATTTGACAATGATGGGGTTTGTCTATTGAATTTTGGTTTTCCAACATATTATGTTTTTTTGGTTTCGACATGGTGATCACAGTTCAAAAAAGATATTAATAATTTGGTTACAGATCTATTATGCTTTCAAAATTTAGTATATGATGTGGTAGTTCTATATTTTCAACAAACTAAATCATGGGATGATATGGAATTTATTCCTATATTAGAAACATCTCAATTTTATTGGTTGTTGAGATCTGCTGAGGATACCTTATATTCTAGCGGCAAGATAAGTAAATTTAAAGCAGTTGAAAATTTTGTGCCTATTAAATCAGATAACAGAATGACCAATAACTATATAAATCAGATATCATATTTGGTTAAAATACTACTACCTAATGGAAATGTGTTGCCTATAAATTTCCCTGACAGAAAGAGGATGGATGGTAATCTCGGTCTTGGTTATCGTAAGATTCGTGCATGTTCAAATGGTTGAATTTCTTATTATATTCAAAATGAGTATTAAGATAGTTGTCCCACAAGTGGAGAACAATAGCATAAATATGTTCAACTAGGGTATTTTTGATTTATTATTGTAAAATAGTTTATATATTTCTAGATTACACCATGATTGCACAATTTATTTATGTATCATAACACAACGATGTAGATTTCATTGCAAAAAATAAATATTTCAACTAATAAAATCTTAAATTAATCTTCTTATAGTGATTCATGGAAACATTTTGACCATATACACCCATCATTTACTTCAGAATCCTGAAATGTGGGATTGTGTCTTTCTAATGATGGTTTCTATGCATTTTGTTCTTATTTTCCTCATTCTTGTTGGCCTATCTTTAAATATCCATAAAATTTACCTCCTTGGATATTCATGAAGGAACCATATATCTTTTTTACCATATAAACTGTAGTACACTTGAAAAAGAATTTTTATGTTTTTTTGAAAGCATTGATTGAGGAGTTAAATTCCCAATGTATTAATCGTGTCAGTACACATGATGTTGTTGTGAACAAAAAATTTCCTAATGATATAATGCGGATAATTATTGAATTCCCAACATATGACATGTTATATATATGGATGAAACATGGTCTAAAATAATGTCTATATTGTATTAGATACACCAATGTTTTTATGCTTATTAATGGAAGAAAACATTTTTTTCTAACTATTATCGTAAATTCCTTTCAACCAATCATCCTTTCTGGAAAAATAAATATCATTTCATAAACGGAACATTTGAAAGAGAGGGACTTCCAACAATGATCTATGGTATGGATTTAAAATAATTTGTCTCTTCATTATGTCCCATTAAAAAGGGACCAACTATAAACTAATAGAAAATTAATGGCTTTGGGAAAGAACACAATGGGATTAAAAAACCATTTTTGGGATCTTCAATGTTGGAATTATTTGTGGATGCTAATGGTTTTCAATATTTTCATCCTAGGGAAGTGGGACCATGGATGTACTACTGATACCTAAAGTCAATCATGGTTACCAAGTCTCATGGCCCACTTGATTATGATTCTAAAAGGGATGGTGACTATGAAATTTCCTATCAATGCAATAGTGATATTGTAGTTCTTCTTGTTTGAGGAAATGTGTTCTTGTTAGAGCCCATAATTTTTCATGCTTCCTTTTTCCTTTTTTTTAATAAAAGTGTATATTCCATTGTCATTCAATATTTAATATAGTTTTGGATAAACTAGGTAAGACCAAATAAAATGTAAAGGCATTATTAGATCTTTCCCAAATTTCTAGGCAACCCAAACTCGAACTGTTTGAAAACATCAGATCATAGAAGTTAATGAAGTGAAATTAATCTTATAAACTTTCCAAATAGAATGATTATTATTTTGTCATTGGATTGACGATTTGGTACTTTCATATGCCTATGTTTCTAATTTTTGAAAATTTGTTAGAAATGGTCATATTACTATATTAAAATGCCATGAATTTTATGTTAAAATGGAATGACTTCTACAAATTTGTTCCAATGGATGTACCTACTTGAGAATGCATAAAACATTTATGAAAAAAGTATATAATAAAGCAATCATTAAAGGATCAACTATAGAAGCTTATTTTCAGGAAGAAATTTCTTTTTTCTTCTCTCATTTTTTTCAATATGAACATCCCTAAAAGAAAATGAAAATGGAATATTACAAGGTAAATGTAGATGATGAAATGAGAAATCAATTATCAGTTTGTAATCATCCATAACATGGATTTAGTGCAGTTCATAAAATATGGATTTCAAATGATGAACATCATATGGCTCATAGATATGTTTTTCTCAACTATGAAGAAATGACACCATTTTTTCAATGAGGGATCCTATCATTTATTCAATAATATTTGTTATTATAAATTAATATTATATTATTTATAGGTTATGTTATAATCATATTAAGAAAGAACTTCCAAAAATTAAAATATATAATATTTAAGAATGTTAGAAATATAATTTTTTCTACTAGTTTTAAAAATTGGTAACATTAATTATTAATGGTTTAAAATAAGAAATAAATTTATTACCTTTCACATTGATAATTATTTTATAAATTTTCGAGTATCTCAACATGTTGATAAAATTTCTAATATAATGCGGGTATAGAGTAACCAACCATCCAAAATGGTTAAATCATCTAATTCATATGTGGTGAATCGTTTTTGATTAAATAAACATTCATATTGGAAAACATATGAATAGCGATGTTTTATTAAGAGGATATCATCATAGAGAAATTGGAGTTGACTTTTATGCCATGATGGAAAAAATTATTGAACTGTGTTATCTAAGATAGAATCATATAATGATGATTAAATTTTTGTTGTTCAATACTAAGAGAGGCTTGCATATTAATCTAAGCCATTGAATCATTGATATTAAATATAAACCCCTTCTTCTAGTAATTGAACCATTTTACTAGCTCACCAAGAATATAAATTGTCTTTTGAATATACATTACTACATCCAGAGTGTTTTGGTGATTAGTGGAGTGTAAATAAAAATTAATTCTCAGGGAAATATTTTTTTTCAAAGTTAATGTTGTTCTGTTGATGTGAAAAGAATTGAAATTTTTTGATAGACTACTCCAAATCCAGATTTTTCTTGAAGATACAAGAATATAGATGATGACACCACACATATAATGGTCGAAGGTGATGATGATGTTATTGATGTAACAAATGATTTTGAAATTACAAGAGATGATGAAACTAAAACATATATGGAAATTGATGATGTTGAGGAGGAATGTGATGATATTGACACCATTAGATATAAATAAGTGGATGAAGATGACAATTTAAATTGTCAAATGCTGTTTAGAACCATATATAATATATACCAATATGTAATAATAGTTTTAAAACATTTACTAAAAATAACAATTTCATGTTTTAGATGGGTTCAGATTTATATTTTGACTTTGAGGAGGGTGGTCTACCTAATGATGAGTAGGGTGTCGGAACATCTGACCCTCATACTGCTTGTGGTTCTGAGAGGACCTAGAGGGGTTGTGGTCTTACACAATTGATGATTCTTGATCATATCCCAAGACTATGTTCACATATTAGATTCAATCCATGTTTAGAGTGGTATGATTATTTGTTTATTTTAGGTAGCTTTCAGTAATTACCATTAATTTATTTAATTACTAATGGTTTGATTATTTTTTATTTTTTCCATAGATTTTCATATATAGTTATTGCATAGAGGAGTGCTTTATTGAAAACTCATTTTTCTGGATCAGGGGTAACATGGGATCAGATTCCCATAGATATTCAACAATGAATTTTCGATCATTGGCATGTATATAAATAAATAATATTTATTCTGATATTTATTTAATTAATAACATGATATTATTAATTATTTTTAGGTTTTATGATATCCCATCGATGAGATCATGTGCGGATATATCTAGAAGGCATGGGAGAGTAGTAAGAGTGACCACTATCATCAGTTTTTGGAAAAATTAAAGAGGAAAACAATGGATTGTGAGTCATAGAGTTTGATGAGTCATTTTACACCCACCAACCTGATTAAATTTTATCTCAGGCTTGGGAAAAATTATATTCATAGTAGATTACTGGTCATTTACATAAGAGATCATCAGTTTTTTAAAACCATTGAGGGATATAAGAGGTGACACACCAAAATAGTAGTCGTACAATTAGTATGCACAAGGAATATATGGTAAGTAACTATTTAAATTAATTTAATACCTTTAGACGAAAATATTTATTTTATATTCTTATAGGTATTTGAACAACCTAATATTACAATTTTCGATATTTATAAGAGGGTGTACAGTGATCATATTTTTAGAGAGTTTAGAGGTGATTGGTAGCGTTATATTATGGTGAGTATAAATTATTTTTATTTGAAAAAATCACTGAAAATAAAATTTGATCTATTTTAATTTTAAATTGAACATGAAGGAGACATATGAGGCCAGAACATCTCAGACACAGACTGAGAGTCAGGGTAAGACTTAAGATCAGACCAGGCAGCAGAAGTTTGCGGGAAAAAATGGATGCAGGCGACCCAATATGCAATCTAAAAAAGCTGAATTCTTGGTATATACTTTTGATTGGCTCCATTCAGTTATTATGGTGTTGTTGTGATTTTGGCGTGTAGATCAAGAGGATCTTGTTGAGAGTCATCATAATCTACCTCATAGTATTAGGAGAAGCTACGAGCTTAGGGTGAACTTATGTAGAGTATGTGTAGGGAGCCATAAGAGTTCTATCGACTTTAGTAGAAGTTGGAGGATATGTAGTGATGGCAATAATAGCAGCATGAGAAGACGATAGAGTATATACTATGTATGACTCATGATTTAGGGATAGAATTCACACAACCATCTCCTCCATCTCCTCCATCTCCTTCAAATGGCCCTCTCCCTCAGTGATGTGTTTTATTTTTAAGATAAAAAATTTGAATCAA
Organism: Viscum album; assembly: GCA_963277665.1. Taxonomy (NCBI): domain Eukaryota; kingdom Viridiplantae; phylum Streptophyta; class Magnoliopsida; order Santalales; family Viscaceae; genus Viscum; species Viscum album. The sequence goes on from OY728146.1 coordinate 535,439,937, forward strand.
ATTTTTTGTAATATTATAAATTTACATTTCTATGTACTTCATTTTGATATTGTTGAGAATATTTCATTTTCTATTATTTTATTAGTTATTATATTTTTCAATATTTTATTAGTTTATTATTTTATTTATTTATTTTTATTATTTATTTATTTATTTATTAATATTATTATTTTATATTATAATTTGGTTATTAATAGAATTATTTTTATAAATTTTTTAAATTTTTCGGTTTTTTTTTATTTTAGAAATTTTTAAAATTTTATTATTATTATTATACAATTATTAATATTGTTTTGTTATTATATTTATTATATTTGAATATAAATTTTTTAATATTATTATTTTTTATTATTAACATTATTTTATTCAATATTATTAATATATTTTTTTTTATTTTTTTCAGTTATTTACGACAAGCAAGTCAAAAATAGTTATTTCTAATGGGCTAGTCATAATTAGTTTTTTTAGAAAACTCAGTAAATTTTTGTGCAACAGACCGTCACAAAAAATACTATTTGCAAGACTAATTTCTATGATGGGGTATTTGAGACAGTACCCCTAAAAAAATAGTCCAATTTTTTGAAGTGTACCTAGATGAGGGATCATGTTCATCTAAATAGAATATATAATGAAGCTAGGGACCTCCTCATCTTTTAAATAGCATATGATGGTCTTCCATTTAGTGAAGGGTCAACTAGTTATCATCGATGGGGGAATTTAGAAGCATTCATAACAAGATATTGTGGATAAAATGGATTGTTATATGGTTCCACATAGAACCAATATAGTTGATGGATTTGAGCATACATCAGAAGATCTATCTTAGCTGTCATAAGATTTTATGATGATGTTGGAAGTGGTGCATGAGATTTGTCTTAGTTCTCAATGTGGAAAATTCATGATATTTTTCTTTATCGATGAAGTATTAGAATCTACTTGGTTAATTTAGGGAATTATGGAAGGAGACCATATTATCCTAAACATTCTATACAAAACATCTTAGAAACTATATCAAGGAGATTAAAAAATTAAGAGAGTATTTTAATCCAATTAATGAGTAAAGAATTCATCAGCATTTTCATTTACCAACTCATTAAACTTATAGAGGTTAGTAGAAATTTTCTGATGAATTGTTTTTCTAAGATGGTAGTAGAATATTGCATAGTGATTTTCCATAGTGGTGAAAGATACTCATTCCAAATTATATTACTAGATGAAGGAATTTCCTTCACATTCTAGATAATGTAGTGAATATTGGTTTTTTCTTTCTTCTCTAGGGCACCCAATATAAATCCACATTGGGATGTGAAGTGTTTTAAGTGATACTATGGATCACCAATGTTATTGAAGTATGTCAAGCTCAAATGTATGATATATTTATATAGGGAGGTATATTCCAACTACTCATTATAAGAAGTATTTCTGTGTAATATTGATTCTTTCTATGTGTCTAGGGATTATAGAAATGTGGAATATGTAATAATTAGCTCATAATGGGGAGATCATTCACATGTATTACCATTATTTGGTTGATCACTCTTAAAGTTTAAATAATTTGGTCCAATAGGGTCATGTCACAATGATCCCCCAAAAAAATATCATTGGATAGTAGCGTATTATTACTCATGTGGGAAGATCCACAACCTTCATTCAATTTTATAGACTATGAACTATTTATAGGTAATGTTTCCTAGGGATTTTGATATGTTTATTTTTTAAAATATCTATTTTGAAGATGATATCTTCAAAAGAGGTCGACAATATGTATATTGAAACCCTAAAGATATTGAATAATTTGTCAATATGTGTATCCACATTTTTTTACCATTGTGGCTTCGAGAATACTGGAATTTTTTCGTATACCCTTACATTTTTCATAGTTCTCATGGGTGTTTGAGAATGGTATTTCATAAGGACCCCAATGATCCCTAGACGATCACTATTGATGGATGTGGAAACATAAAATAGTTTTACTTTTCCATATATATATTTCTAAGAATAATCATTCCCACCATCCTCATCATCAGCAACAATCACCAAATTTTCATGTGGATCGATGAAAATTAAATTCACTGTATAAGTTATCGAAAGTGAAAGTATTATAGAATTATTGGATATATATGATTTGAGACACTATTATAAATATAAAATAGGGATGAATTAGAGGGCCTGAAACAACTCCTATTTGCAGAAAAGTTTGCTGTGAGGTACCTATTCATTTATCCAATATATCAATGTGAGAAATTTAGTACACACACACACACACACTAGATGTTATGGTAGTACCCACTAGATTAAATATTTTGGGACACTAGAAACATTCTTAGTTTAACCTTTATACACTATAGTTTGAGGTCCTATAGGTGTTTATAGCTTTAGGTATTGACCAACCAAAGGATATAATGGTTGTTGATGTCACCCATATGTTCTTCCAATGAAACACTACATGGTTTTCTGTTAGAAAACCTATGATAAAAAAGTGTAGAATTTCCTACAGACATAACATGACTATAATTACATTAGATCATAGGGTCTCCCATATTCTCTTTCATTGATCATTTTAATGCTGGGATGGGAAAAAATACTATGAAGCATTGGATTTATAGGAATTTTGAGTATGGGAAAATGAAGACCACATTTTCTAAGAATCCCTATCTAACATTGTTATCTTTTCAGAAACCCTACCCTTGGATTATTTGACATTCTAATAAAGTAGACTTTAATTCAACAACATTCCTAGTAAATATTTACATTCATAGTTTTCACATCAAGGGAGTTCATTTTCTTCCAATTAATCTAGTAGGTGTTATTCCATATTAGAACATGGTTTTCTAGATGTCTATTATTCACCCACCTTCAGTGTACTTGTTGAGGGAAACAATATGATATTTTTTAAGGATGATGTCAGGGAAAAACATGGAATGGAAACTGGTACAAACTATATGCACTAGTAACTATAGTGAGACATTGCAGCCATATTCACTTTAGTCTATAGGATGAAAATACTTTATTTTTAGGTGTTTTCCCCATTGGTTATAGTGGGAAATACATTAATATATCTTCTAAATCCACTTTGGTCAAGGGTTCTGATAGATCAGTGGTGTTTTTCCATTAATACCCCCTATATGCTTTCTCGAACTGCCATGGAAGTTCCCTATGCATGATCTTATCTGCGTTATTCGGTTCATTTCAATGGGATTTTTTTAAATATTATAGGGAGGAACTATGGTGTTTTTGGTGGTTCTAGTGGTCAAGAGATTTTCCCATATACAATTGATGAGAGGTATAGGTCTTTTTTGATCATACAGAGAAGTTTTTACCTAATTTAATGAGTAGGATTGAAGATGATGTGGTGAAGAAAACATGTGTTTATCTAATTTAGTAGGAATATAGTCCCATTATTGGTGTGGGAACAATTGATTCTGAACTATAGAAACCATAAAATTTGTAGGTTCAAACTTTTAAGTCGATGGTGTTATGTTCCTATATTGATAGTTACTTATGTTTGTGAGAACACCCAATAGGAATTCCCTTGTTTCACTAGGGACTAAACCATATATACTCCCTAACTCCCAGGTATATGGAAAATGGGATTTGATGCATTCTAGGATAGGCTCCCAAAATGGCTAGTGGTGGTAATAGGTAGTTCCTTCCCCTCACAAGATCTTTATTATTCAAGTAACCAACATGGTGCCCTGGAATATTGATCCTATAAATCCATAGATCATGTATGTATAATACTCACCCTCCATCGAATATCCCAGAGGCCTTCATTTTTAATGATGTTTGATGACCCCCCTTTCAAGGGATGAGGGGGAACCCTTACAAGGCCTATAGGATAATTGATTACATGGCCCGCAGGCATAAGAGATATTACATGACTTGAAGGACTTAGGAAATTTGACCAAACTATAACGACAAAGAACATCCCCTCCCCAGCACTTGCATCATGATAGTTGTTCTCCACCTTCACATGGATGCTTGACCAAGACTCCTGTACAATCCTTGGATGGTCCCGATGAAGTATACATACCCTCTCATTCTTCCAAATCTATTGGTTATGCTAGGGTGTGTTCACCTTCTCTGAATCCTCCTTTGGGGATGATCCTTTTTGGTTGAGTCTCTATACGGTAACTTCAATGATCATGTGTCTTGAAGGCCTTGAGGTGACCTGAAGGCCCTATAGGTGGCATGGAAGCCTTACTGACCCGATGACCTAGGTGGCCCGAAGACCTTAAGGACTCTATGCCCAAACTGATTTCCCAAGGTGAATAGTTCATAATGCTATAGTAAAAAATAGTAACTTCTACAATTCCACATAGTACTGCTACTGTACCTGCTACAGTGCTGCTACAGAGCCCTTAGAATTATACCTCTCCCTGGTTTTGAACCTGGGTCTCTTGGATGCACATAGAGAGACCTCACCAATTTTATGTGGAAAACAATCACATCAATAACCTCTACATATAGGATATAAATAAAATAATTTGGAGAGGGATTGTAGTATCCATACGATATATGGTGGTCTCTATATGTGAATAAATTTATAAAATATATAAAATTAAGAATCAATAAGATTTGCAGAATCATAGGTACCCCTCACGCCTCCACAACTTCTAGTGGAAACAAGGGATCCTTAACATTAAATATGTACAACAGTCTGTACTCTATAATAATTTGAGTCTAACTAGTAGTAAAATTCTGATGATTCTAGTGTCCTAAAATACAAATGATACTCATCCTCTGAATTTTGAAGGAGAAGAGATTAATTTCAATTTCACAAATTAATTTTCCAATACAGTATGGTAGGATCACTATATATAACTACACCATGGATGGTCCTGATCTAATACTTGCATTCTTCATTCAAAAATGTATATTTCTTTCCCCATTTACTTTGATGAGAAAGAAATTTTATCAAAATGAGAGAGAGGATTGTGAAAACATCCCCTCAAGGAGTACATTTACAATATCAGAACTCCCTCATAGTTTGAATACATGATGTTGAATCTCATTCCAAATTCATTATTCATTTATACAAAATAAAATTACATCACATACTACATTGGAATAGTTTCCATCATTAGATGGATATGATGACTCTCTATGAAACTTTTGGAATATGGATATTTATTTTCTTTAGGTCAAGTAATGATTCCATCTAATGTTCTTCACATAATAAATCATATTATCTTTAGATATGTAATCCTGATCACATTCACTAATGAATATTTTCCTCATCACACAAGGTATCCCATGAACCTCAAATATTAAATCCTAGACTCATCACCTAAGGAATTTTCTCTTTACCACATAAGGAATCCTTTTCACTTCACATAGTAAATCCTTGGCTCACCAATAAAAAAATTGTTTGCTCATCTCACAGAGGAACCTATTCTACTTGCATAGGGAGTCCAAGGATCATCACTAAAGGAATGTTTTTCTCATCATGAAAAATAAACTCTAATTCTCATATTGGGATTTCTAGTCTCATAAACTATGGTATCGCGATCTCAATGTATAAGTCTTATCATGCTCATCGCATGAGTTACCATATGCAAATAACATAGGGTAATATTGGTCTATGATGTATCAGGAGGTGGGTCACCCTTTCTCAACATATAAAAATTATTAGTCTCATAACATAAGGAATGTTTCATCTCATAATTTTCATAAGATATTTTTTGATCCTTTTATTCTTGTTATAAAATGGAGGGCATAATTAAAAATCTAAATGGGATGATCTATTGAATGATTCGACATAGATTAGAACTCTGGGATTCAAGAGCTTCTTAAGAAGGGGGTTATATTATAGATTTTTTAACCACCTAAATAGAAGATATGATGTTAATGATGTTGGGATATTTGGACTGAACTAATATTATTCATCTTACATATCAAATTGAAAATATATTCAAAACCCATGTAGTCCATGTTTCATAGTTTATAAACAGGAAACATAACTGGTCCAGGCAGTTTAATGTCACATGATATGGTTGAATCTGTCATGAAAGGGACAAAATCAGTGGATATAGTTGGTCTTAAGAATTATCTTTCCCAACATGTGCTTAGAAGAAATAGACATGGTTTATTACCAACCAATTTTTTTTTGTGTAATGTGAATAGGCACTAATGTCTATTAAACTAGGAGGGTGTATGGAGTTTATTGAATTGAATCCAAATTATGTGCATGTGTGTCTCATATGACCAAAACTATTTAGGATGTTTTTCTTCAAAAAATGAGTGAATCAAATGGGTCTCTAGAGTATGGGTTTCACGGAACAATAAATTTTCATGAATCAATTATTTTTGTGAGGATTTATCCATTTATGTAATGTGTTCTATTAATTAGAGTGGGTTTTTGAAAATAATATTGAGTGAAAGACAATGTATTAAGGGTATTTGAATAGTTAATTCAAATAATTTATCACTTGGACGAGTCTGTAGAGGTTAATTTGGGTTTAATGAAGCATAGAAGTTGAGGTTTCACAAACTAAGTTATTTAAATTCCATAATATAAAGAATCCCTAAGTCAGATCCCCTAAAATATATATTTTAGGTGTATATGTAGTCCTATATATCAAGAATGATTTTTTCACACCCCTAACTTTCATCTTGAATGGAGGATTAAGAATATTTTTACATAACACTTTCACATGAATGAAATATTATAATTTTGTTGCGTGATGAGTCCACTACCACAAAACACACCATTAATAGTGCTATAATCAGCCATTATTAGTGCTAAATACCATAACACTATTACAAGTCCATGTATTTTATCAATGATTAAAAGGAGCCCATAAATGGTTGATTTATCATCACAAATAAAAGGGATGGAAAATCACATTTTTATCAGTACATTTGAATGAGATGAAAAAATATCACTTTTATCCGTGATAATAAATATATGCTTTATTTGTGAATTAAAAAACAGATAAAATTCTGATTTATGACCTCTTTTATATGAACTAATAAAAGTATTTTTTATCAATGATTCTAAAAGTAATGATAAAGATAGAATTTATCAGTGCATATATAAGTGATGATAATGAATTCCTTTATCAGCACTTATAAAAGCACTGATAAATCATACTTTTATCAGTGAACTTCTTATCACTGGTAATGGTGAAAACTGTTGTGTGATTTTTAAGCACACTAAATCACTAGAAATTGGTGCAGTTTGATAAAAAACACACTAAAATAGTATAAAAAACAAAAAATTACAAAAATAAGATACACATAATAAATTTAAATTAAATACAGTTTATAGAAAAAATACAAGAAAAATAAAACACAATTATAGAGTATGGGACTTATTTTTTTTACTAAAATTAATTGAAATTTCGAATAAAAAAGCAAATTTAGAGTCATACCGGTCACATAGTGAGTCTAAATGAGGTGTGACAAATTACTAAACATCAAAAATGACTTATGGATCATTTTATTAAAGTATCAAAACAATATGAATGTGTTTTATTGGTTTTTTATGCTAGTGGATTTTTTCATTAAAATTAATGTTAGTTTTGATTAAAATTATGCACTTCGAGTCATACCGTTCATACGTCAGATTGATGTGCGGCTAATCCATAAACATCATAGGTTACACAAGAGTAATTTTCCTAAAGTACCATAATAATCCAAATTATTTATCTTGTTTTGGAGTATACAAGTTGTTTTTCAATAAAATTAATGTCAATTTCGAATAAAAATATATACTTGGTGTTATACTTGTCACACAGTGCGTCAAATTCAGTAGAGGCTAAATTATAAACGTCTCAAATGACTCATGGATCATTTTACTAAATTATCAAAATAATAGGAATGTGTTTCCTCAATTTTGATTACACTGTTTGAGTTTTTTTTTACTAAAATTTCATTTTAAACATGAAACAATCGCTTTGAGCCATATAGGTGGCATCGTGTGTTGGTTTGATATGAGACCGATTCATCCATGTCAGAAATTAATTATGAATCATTTTAGGATATTATTAAGACAATATGAGGATGTTTTTTAGGTTTTGAGTGAGCTATACATTTTTGTAATAAAATCTCAATTTTAAATGGATAAGAGACACTTAGAGACATACCGGTCACACTGTAGATCATATTAAGGTATTTCTAATACCTACACATCACAAATGACATAGGGATCATTTTCCAAATGTACCAAAACAATTAGAATGTGTTTTCTCAATTTTGATTATGCCACATGCATTTTTTTACTAAAATGTAATTTTAAACTGAAACACACACTTTGATCCATATAGGTGTCATCATGTGTGGTTTTGACAAGAGAATGATTCATTCACTAAAAAATGAATTGTGAATTGTTGTCCCAAATTATCATGATAGTCTATGAACATTTTATCTATTTTTAGTGTGTGATATATTTTTGTATTATAATGTCAATTATAAACTGATAAGAGGCATTTGGATTCAAACCAGTCACACTAACTGCAGTGCAGATAATCCCTACACATCACTAATGATGAAGGGATCGTTTTACTAAGATATCAAAACAACTAGCATGTGTTTGACCAGTTTTGAGTATTCCACATGTGTCTTTTAAAAATGTCATTTAAACTGGAAAAAGTCACTATGGATCTTATCTTATGTGAAAAGCGTTGTGTGCACTTTTAAACAATTATTCTCAAACAAAAACATGTTATGATCCTTATTATATTTTATTTCCGAATAATTTCACATTATTCAAGATTGTTCTTTTTATCCTCCTCTACTATGTTCTCCACCACTATCTTCACGTCTGCCTCATCCTCCACGTCAGTCTCTGACTCCGACTCTACCTCTGTCCCCACATCTACATCCACCTTCGCCTCCACCTCCATGTTTCCCAAAAATTTAATTTTTTATAGGTTAGTGATTCTAAATAAATTGAGTTCATCCATTACTCTTCTTGTTGATAGAGAGATCAGAAATAATATATAAGCATTTAATTGATTGTTCTTCACGACCCAAATATCATTCGAAGTCTAGAACTCGTACAAGATAAAAAAACATAGTAGGTAATTACCTAAATTTATTGTTACCATATATTTTGACTAAAAGTAACATGTGAACACATCTCAAATTATATTTATTTATTATATTGTGTAACTATTTTTTTGTCAATCTTGATAGTACTGAGAAAATATAGGCAATAAAATGATTGTGAAATATATTTAATGAAATTTAAATTACTATTAGAAATTACATGTTAGGAGATGATGGTCTTTTTATGCTTTATGATTTTAGTCATAATGTTTTGAACATAATATCCACAATCGATTGAATTTTATTGTTTCAAACACTAAAAAAACATTGACAAAAAAAACTAAATTTATTTAATAATAAAATAATTATGTATATAACTTAATTTTTTTCAAGATGTATAAATCCACATGCTTTAGCTTTTTAGACACCTACTTCATTCGATGATATCACCAATATTTAGAGATCTACCTATCATAAATAAATTCCAATTAAAAAATAGACCAAACATAAAATTCAATGTTTATCTACAAAATTTAGATTTTAGTGTATTACATACTCACTGTACACCTCATTTGTGGTGGGTTGGTTGGAAATCCATACATTAAATCCAATTTTTTTGGGGTGTCTTCATTGGCTTCTATCAGTACCCGATGATTCATAAAAAAAGTAAAAAATTAACTAATTCCAAAAATAAAAATATATTTTATGTTATTTGATCATAGAGTTTTAACTCTTCATTGTAGGTATGAAAACTATTATATCATCTAATTCATTTTTATTAAACACTTCGAGTAACTCGTCTTTTCTTCTTCTTCTATAATTCTTTATTATTAAATATATTTTCTACGGTAGAAATGATGTAGGGATTAATGAATCAAAATCATGCTTTACATTATATACCTTTTAGATAATTTTAATACAATTGACTATACAAAATATGTATTGTCATAATCCTTATTAAACCTATTTTCGTCACTATTTACAGACATGTATTACGAAACTTTTCTTTATTTATATATTCTCAACTGATATTCCCAGCCATTAATGCTCGAGAATCTTAGTTTGAGTCTCAACACCAATTACATCTATGAAGAAAAATCCATAAATATATTCTTTATATTCAATTTAAGTTGTTGTTTTATCATTAAATGTGTTCCCTACATGGATTTATAATAATAATAAATATTTCTCAAGAACTAGATGGGATAAGATACCCTCAAAAGTTATATTTGTTTACATGGTCGATTAAATAGATTTTCTTAATTTAACCATTCATTTCTCTACTGATTTATTCATCTTTAATATCAGTCTTCATTCAGACCATTCTACATCAACTTTTCTATGTTTTTCATGTGAAAAAATTTCTTAAATATGCATATCATGTAACTTTATATGATTAGATAACTATGCTATGAATGTCCCAATAACAGCTTCAACTATTGTTAAATGTAGACCCTCAGGTGGAAAAAGAAAACTCAGTAGTCTGCTCAGAAGCTACCTCAATCCCCACAATCATGTGATTTTTTCGGAGTGTTTGATTGTGTAGGTTTTCTCCAAATATACTATACATTCTTCCCATCACAACATGACAGAACGTGGGTGTTTATAGATAAGAATCACATAAAAATACACCCTACAAAATTTTTGTAATATAAACTTATCAGAAGTAGTTCGATTCACATTTATGAGAAAGAATAATGAAAATTTTTATTACCTCAGGTAAGCTATGCAATTGAGGTAATCACTAGCCTCAAATCTAGTGGGATCATTTCATTCATGTGTGGATTTTTTCTCCACCATCGGTTCCCTTTTATTCTTTCTTATACATTGGTCTACAAAAACAAACTACAAAATAATATCTTTCACTAATTCTATTTGTTCCTGATATCATATCACAATATTATATGTATCTTCATGTTTTTTATTTTCTCAAAAAAAATTTGAGGAGGGACTTTGAAACCTAATACTCTAAGGTGACCAAATTGTTTAGTCCGCTTCAATGCTAATAGAATTCTATTTTCCTGTGTTATGGTCATTGCTGATTCATGTGGGTAAAAAAATATAAACCATTTTGAAAATTACTTAATTTAATGTAATATTATTATTAATTTTAATGAATTATAATTATTTCATACATACTTATTCTTCCCATTAATATTTTTTTGTTTTCATCAACATATATACCATCTTTATTTAAATGAGCCACCTTCTATGACACATGATATGGGATTGAAGTGGCTTCAAATTTTGATTCATAAATATGTATATTAATAAAAGAACATATTTTGTTTTATATAACATAATTTATATTTTATTATCATTTTAAAATATATTATAATTTCTTCTATAATGTAGTGAATATCATCTTTCTTTTGTGATAGAGGTGTGTTGGTTTGGATGCACGTTCTTTATTTTCATCATAATTTTGTTGTTTCATAAATATTTTTTTAATCAAGTTGGATAAAATAAATAATTCCAAATAATATATTATTAACCTCAATGAACCTGAAATGATTTCTCACTGTGATGATTTTATTCATCCGTCCATGTTTCATGCTTTATAATATTCGAATAACTATGTTGTGGGTGGGGATTTATTTTCCCCTCAGTATCCCTACGATATAACTTCGATAGAAGAGTTCGAAATCCTCTAGGGGCCTATCTAGTAGCCATTCAGATGAATATTTTTCAGGATTCTTCTAAATTAAATGATGCCTATATGGAATAATGAAAACTAAATCAATGTTTCATTATATAATTTCCATTTTAAACATAGATAGTATATTGTAACATTACCGTTATATATTTCCAAAGGATTTCCTTCATCAGAGGTCATACATGGATCCATGAGTCAATATAAATCTACACATTCATCTTCATTATGAACCCAATATAAATAATTAATTTTGACTTATTGGGGTAATTTGGTTGGCCGTGTTGATTCCAACCAACCTCAAATTTTATAACATGATTTATTTCTTTGATTATTTTATTCAAAACTATGACAATGCATCATTCTTGTTTTTTTTCATTTTTTCATCATCATGTTATTTATCACCAAATAATTCCATAGTTTCATCACTAACAGTAGTTTCTTTCTCATGATTTCAAACATCATCATGTTCATAAGATATTTTATGCATGTGTAGTCCAATATTAAATTTTTCTTGAATAACAACAATGCAATAAACTTCATGAATAAATGTCCAAAATTTCATCAATTATGCATGAAAATTTTTACTATCTTGAATAGATATATAATAAATCAGTACTATAGTACAACTAACCTTCACTATATTTATTTAATACATACTAAAATGATTGATTTAATTCCATCTCATGGTAATCGAAGGAAGTCTAGTTTGAAATAGGGATTCCAATCCATCACTGAGAGATGGAAGATAAACATGCGTATAAGTATTAACTGTCCTAGGATATTTTAATAATGGAATCACTCAAAAATTATCATCAATTGAAGAGGAATTGTAAAACCTACAATATAATGGTCTTGAAGAAATGCATCTCAACAATCCTACATTGGAAATAACTTATGTCTACTAAAAAATTTTCACCTTCCAATTTGGGATTTTTTTAATCCATCATAAGATCCTGCTAATAATATACATCCCTTTAAAGGGTGGGGTTTTCATCTTCATCTCAGTGTTGATGTAGACTGTTTTACTCTTATAATTGAAATAAATTTATTCATTTCAATTCTTAATTTATAATTATGATATATAACAATAAAATATTCGAGGAACCATGTATACTTCTTGTCATTGAAAATTACACCTCATAGTTTGAATTAGATCTACAATTACCTCTAAAAGTGTCCAACCTAATGACTGATAATAATATTATCATTTTTAAAATATAATATTGTAGAGTGGTATTCCTGAAACTCATTCATATTATATGATGAATGTTTTATCATACATAATGGATGATCTCACCAAATATGATATGATAAATCATATTTTTTTATCATATTAAGCAATTGAGGTGATATTGAATTTTCATTTTGACCCTCTATTTTTACACAAACCATGTATAGAGTAATATTTTATGATATCCTTAATTTTATGATAAAATGTAGTTCAAATCCTTAAATTTTCTATATGTCATACCATATGATATATAATACCCATATGCTATCTGTGAATAATGAAATACTTCATAACATAATATATGATATTGACATAATACTGTATGGAATATATTTATTTGAAAAACGATTTGATAAATACATTGTATCCTTAATGGAAAACTCACTAATACCACTTATGAGTTTATGGGTATCATCCTATGACAACCAAAGGAGTGATAACACCTTAACCTATTGTTAAATAGTGATCAAATAATAAGAGAAGTTTGGATATGGAATGCAACATAGGGTTAATTAAAATAGGTGTATCTTATCTCTATTTTGTGCATTTTAGATAGGGATAACAAATTACATGACTTGTTTGACATAACGATCTAATCCAGAAAAAGTATATTTTAATAAATTTTTGTTCTCTCTACTGTTATTCACCATGTTAGATAGATTTTCAAACTAATTTTTACTATAAATTAATTATCTCTATATTTTCATTAATAAATTTATTAATAAATCACATCTCATAGTTTTCTTGATCAAATATCCATCCATGGATAACTCACATACTTTTGGGAAATACGCTCTTTATATGTTTTTGTGTATTTTTAATTCAATTTATCCAATGATTTCTCAACTATATCGAATCTATAAAATCAATAAAAAAAATTTGAGCCTGATTTTCTAACCAAGTAAGTTGCACATTACACTTTGTTACCCTTGGTGAGTGTTTAATAATAATTTTGAATTAATTTGAAAACAAAAATCCCAAAACACGCATCACTAAAATAATTTTTGGAATGTGACTAATTGTTTTAATTTTTTTTGAATTCAATAAAAAATTATCAATCAAAATAATAAATCCAAATAACCCATTTCATGGTATAATAATTTAAATTAATTACTAGTATCTATAAAACATGTTTTAATGATTTTTAAACTTACCTTGGTCCCTATATGTTCATCACTATTAAATGGGGGCCAAAAAATGGCATCCCATAATCCATAAAAATCCTCATAAAAAGCCTTTAAAATATATAATCTAGTATATAAGATGCATTCAATTTGAGAAACTACCCAGATTTTGGAATCCTCTTTTATTCAAATGAAGATAAAACATAGTGGGGATGAAAGGTTTACTTTTTAATGTCGAGAGTATGGTAAACGATCTATGTGTGTATAGAGAGGAAAATGGGTTGGAAACTCAAATACATATGAAAGGATAAGAAGAAATAAAACCAAATTCATTGTATTTTAGTAATGACGAGAAGATATGATGGGTTTTTTATGTATAAGAACATTGAAAAAATATAAAATGAAAAACCCAAAACATGAAACAATGATAGAGGATGAGTAGAAAATAACATAGATTGGTGTTTAGCCTTTATTAATATGATGGAACGTAAATGATTCATGCTGGAAACTGAAGGATTATGCGAGAGTATGAGAATATTGAGTGACTGAGTTGTGGTCAGGGTTGTTTTCAAATAGATCGAAGACACTATTAACAATGATTTAAAAAAAGCACTAATAATAATCCCTTTTATCATCAATAAATATATAAGCGCTTATAAATGGAGTTTTTATCAGTGATTTTTTTGCATTAATAAAAGACATACAAATCAATGCTTCATTTTAGCATAGATAAATATATCTTTTAACAATGGATTTTAGTGCTAATAAAAGTTTTAAAATTATAATAAATTAAATATGATTAATATAATTTTTCAATTATGTAAATAAATATTTTAGAATTTTATATTTATATAAATATATATGTAATTAATTTATTTATAATTATATTAATACTTATTTAAATATGAATAATTATTTATTTATAATAATTATAAATATAGTTAATATGGATATATATATATAAATACTTATAAATATATATTTATAAATATTAATTTACACATATAGTTTTATTATTAATAATTTATCTATAATCATAAATATAGATGTTTCAATGATGTGTGAATTTGAATAAATCAAAATGAGTACTGTTTAAAAATATTAAAAAATGGATAAATTTTTTTTGATGAAATATAAGATATGAAATTTATTTATATATTCATATATATATATTTATTTATATATAAGTGGATGAATACATATTGAAAATAATAAAAAATAAAAAATAATTAAATATAATTAAATTACAGAAATTGATCAAATTGAAAAATAATATTAAAAATATGAAAACATTAGAAATGAAATTGTATTATTGAAAACAAATATATTAAATTAACGGATTAAAAACATAATATTTATTAAATGTATCAAATGAGAATCTATCATTCCCTTATAAATTTATTCTCTCAGCCATATTTTCTCCTAAACCCTACTTTACAATACATTTTTCACTAACATGGTATGATATATAATATTAATCAAAGATCCAAATATTAACAAAAATACCATCCATAGAATATACAACCAAGAAATTAAAATGTTAGTTCTAATACTAAAAATAATAAATTTCAATCAAAACAAAGTCATTTTATCCCAATTAAACTAGGAGTATGTTTTTATACTTAATTTTGACTATAGTTTACCTTAAACGTGAATTAGTAGAAAAATATCACATCACATTCCTATCATAATAATAAAAGTTGAGATATAATTTTAACTAATGAACTCCTTTTCCATTTTATTTTTATTATATAAAATATAATGAATGTTAATTGTTTATATTTGGTTTTCAAATAATAGGAAATTTACACAACATTGTCCACTCAAATGAGCTACCTCTTGAACCACCCCCACAAAAAAGGGATAAAAATAGTCTTTTAATATAAATCATGTAATATATATGAATTTTGATAAATGAAATCCTTAAAAATTTATACATTTCACTATAACTAAATAAAAAATTATTTTAATATCCCATATTAAAATGAAGTGATTTTGAAACAACCAATACTATAGGGATGTGTTGAGGAACAGAACCAAAATTCAGTAGTGGTTGGTTTAACGATCATTTTGGATCCACAAAATTACTTTATTTAATGTTCTTGAAAAATTATATTTTTTTTCATAGGATTAATACCATTATATATTCATTTGGTAGATTATGTGAATAAAGATTGGATATTTCTTTTCAAATCATTCCAATATGAAACAATCAAATTAGAATAGTGAGAGAGAACACCATATAATAAGAGAAAGAAATGTTGGTTATAACATTCAAAGGTTTATAGAAGTGTATATAGTCATTGAAATTCTAAAAATGATATATAATCCACAAACTATAAATAAATGATATAATATTTAAAGGATTGTAGATTCATTATTAGTGTTAATAACTAAGGATCAGGAAGACCTTAAAACTTCATTCAATAAGTCATTATATTTTCTGGTGTTATAATGTTTTTTTATCTAGGGAAGAATTTCTTTTACTGGAAGTGAAAAAAAACTTAAGGGGATAAGATCAATAATCATATAAGTGAGACATTAACGACAAAAAATAAGCACATGAATTAAAACCAGAATAACTATGTAATGTATTTTTCTATATCCTCTAAATTATTAACATGGATTTGAATCTATTTTGAAATAAATATTATCTATATAATTTTTTTTAAAAAAACACCTTCCTCCCTATAGAATAAATTAATGTGCTCCCAATTATTATTTATCCATGATAATTATTTGTACAAATTGTAAATAAAGAAGAAATATTATCTCTTCAAATACTCATATAAATATTTTTATAAGACTCTAAATATTTATAGAGGTGGATCCTATATATGGAAGTTATTTATGTAATGGTTTATATTAGAATATCTATGAGAAAAATAAATAAATTTCTGTTGGAAAATTATTCCATTACTAGTCATTCCCCTTCAGCAGTACTTAAAAAAGGCGTTATATTTTTTACACTAAAAAATTAAAAATCCAAAAAAGAGGAGAAATAAAAACTACAACCCTAATCTTCCATTTATTAATATTTAAAAAATTACCCCTTATAATGTTTCTACAAAGATTATCATAATGAAAATAAAATCATTATAGCCCTTCAATCATAGTTAAGTTGAAATTTTTTTCCCCGCATAGATATTAAGGATCATGTACTTAATGGAAGATAAATTTATTCAAAACCTGATAAATGTAAAAATGAATGAATATCAAAAATATTACAACAAATAAAATATTTTTCAATTATGATTGGAAAATATTTTTTGATAAATTTTTATCCATAAATAAAATTTTAATATTTTATGGAAACAGATATCCAAAGTCATGCACGGTGGAATGAACCAAAACCTTGTATAAGGAATCTGGATAAATATTTTTATAATGTTAAAGACTATCATATTAAAGCAATATAAATGAATCAGAAATATAATTATTTTTTCATTTTCTAAAAATATATGTTTGTTAACATTTGAGTTTTCCTTTTATATCGACATTCTTTGTTTGATACTATAATTTCAGTTACAGTAATTTGATTGAAATGAAATTGAATAACATACACTATTTTATATAAACTCATTTATGCACATTTACATTATGAGTAATTGATATTTTCTAGAACCTAAAAAATAACAAATTATCAAAGTATTAGGATGCATAACAAATTTATAAATAATAAAATATGAAAAGAAATTCTAAAATAAAATAAATATCTAGTCGAGTAATGTCAATAAAAATAGATTAATTTATATTCCATTAACAATATATAATAAGTAATTAACTATGTAAAAATAATCCAACGTGAAATATTGTCAACATTATTGAATCTGAAAACCAAAAGTAACTATTTAAGAGAGAAAAGTCAATTAAATATGGAATTAATTACGGTATTGTGAGGAAAATGTTATAAAATCAATAATGAAACATATAGATCAAGGAAATTAAAATATAAGGAATAAAAATAGGGAAAAAATTTATTGAAAATAGTATATATTTATAAAACCACACAATAATAAAATTTTAGTGGTCCTTAATAGGAATAAATTTTACTTTTTATAAAAAAATGTCATTTTCCCTCTAAATCATTATAATAAAAAACATAATTGATAATCAAAACATGAACATGTGTTCCATGATTTAAAAATAATGCTAGTGTAGAGAATATATATATATATATATATATATGAATTTGAGTTATATAATTATAGTAAAGTTCTCTTAATTCAGGAAATACATAGGATGACATGAAATTTCAAAAAAATTAATAATTCCCAATGTAAAACTAGATATGGTCTAGTTAATTAAGTATTTTCAACCAAAACAATGCCATTAAATATAGATGGATATAAAAACTATAATATCCAAAATATCCAAATCTTATAATTATGTTATCTACTTGTATACAATGTCACATTCCCACTCATATTATAATTCAATTGTACATAAACCTCCACCATTATCCCCTGCCCAATGAAAAATTGCGAAAGAAGGTTGTCCATGATAGCTTGGTCCCCCATACACTTGACTAGAGAAAGGACCAAGGGGTAAGGGTCCTAAATAATGGTATGTTTGACATCTCTTAGAAAAAATATCATTTTCTCCCTATAAACAATATCTACTTGAGACTGTACATCCCCAACACAGCCCACTAGAACAAAATTTTTTTCAAGACAATTATAATCCTTGATCATGCGTATCAGAGAAAAATGTTCAAATATCAATGTGATAATCATGAAACACATTATTCTATTACACCTAAAAGTCTAAAATTTCTTAATTTCGTTTTGGATCTGAGTGAGATACTTCTAAATATTCCATACATCAAATCCTCCCAAAATCGATCCATCTATTTCTGGTTTTCCAAAAATAATGACATCCTTTTAATGGATGAATTTATTCTTTTCCTTATCAAATTGGGAAAAATAGTGTTTAGGGATAATCTCATAAGGGTGTGGATTTGTTTATTGTTAGACTAACTAGATTATATACCTTAATAGGTTAGTGACTTAGGGTATGATAAATTAAATAAACTATTATTTCAAATCTTCTATCATAGTTAAAAAGAATCTTATCCCACATTCCCATAGAATTTATCAATTGAAATGAAATCATGGATGATATATTGTGATTTTACCTAGTTCATCATCACCGGGAAATGTTAAAGTAGTATACCACAAAAAAGTTCTGATGTACCAAATTACTAAGGATCACTACCAAATCAAGGATCAGGATATATCACTTCCATGCCTTATCTCACTACCTTTACAATGTTATGTATCATCTCACTTCTTAAGGTTCACTCCCTTAATCTTCCTTATATAATTTAATACCAGGGGATAGGATCATCTTTATCACCATCCTTTTCTCATTGATCTAGAAATGATTCACACATAGTTTATTGACATGTATGTATATTAATTATCAACAATGAATCCATCCTCAACTCTAGATAGATGCTCTATTGAAATTCTACTTTCATCCACAAGATAAAAAATCACAATACCAATTATTTACAAGGAAATTGCTTTTGGAAAATTTCATGATGCTGGAAACCATCATGAAGCTCACAAAGCCTTTATAATGTTTACCAATTCTTCACAACAATATACTACCCTTGAGAACCCCACAAATTTCATGAGGCTCACCACCTTCTGAAATCTCAACCACCTATTATAACGAAACCACTTTCATCAAGATCAAACACTTTCACAATTCTCACATGGCCATCATGAATCTCAAATAATTAATTCTTATTTTGATAGCCTTTATTAACAATAAAACATTCTTGAATATTAGAACTTCTAATCAGATTCCATAGACTCAACAAACTATATTTCATTAAAAAAAAGTTCACAATAAAAATTTCTTGAATTAGAAGAATAAGAATATTTGTAAAGGAATTCTCTACTTTTGTGAAGGGAGTAGAGGCCTATTTATAAGATTTTCTTATCATTCTAGATTATTCCATCCTAATCATCTCCTTTTCACAAATATCTCCAATTTTATTCATAATTCACCTTATTTTGTGAATCTACATGGAAATTTACAATTCATGAGTTTTCTTATAGTTACAGAGAATCAGTTTTAACCCTTTAGGCATTCACAATTCTCCACTTCTCATATTCGTGGAGATGTACTATTATTCATGGTGTTTTGATGATGCCCCACACCATCATGAAACCAAGCCTTTGTGATATTGAATTCCTTTTATAAAACTACAATATTCATGAAACTCATTAATTTTACATAATTTTATGATGAATCATAGAAATAAAACTATTATGACTATGGATCCATCCTCCAAATTGATGACTCAAAAATTAAGGAAACACTAGGAAACATAGCAACCTTGTATATGAATTTTATGTTCTACCTTTCGGGAATCCATTATTTTTCCTTGGGAAATTTTCAACATACTTTTTCAACAATATCTCAAAATGTCCACAACTAAACAAGGAAAAATAATTCTTAAATAAAAACAATTTAGCCAAAAACAATACTATGTTACCTTGAGACTTTTTAACAACAATATCCCCCATGGGTTTCTTTAAAACACTTCACATTTTCATATGATGTTAAAAATTCTTCCATATTCTAATAACATCCAATTATCATGGAAAAGATAGAGTTCAAAGATTTTACCGAACAAGTAATTTAACACCACATGATCCATAATTGGTGTGAGAAATAAGAGTAGTATCAAATGTTCTTAAACAAGTCAATTTATTCAATAACAAATCAACTGATTCATCATGAGCCTTATCTCTCATGATATATAAATATTGATCAATAATATTTAGAATCCTCATATATAAACCACCTACATCAATTATCTTCCTATTATATCACCCCTATCTTTATTAATACATTTTATCCCCTTTTATAGCCGGAAATTTCACCCCCTATGTCAAAAAACATAAAGATCAATTTGTTGTGGTCTACAAAACGTTAATGAACACTTATTAACACATTATGGAATACATATAATACCTCTAGAAGTGGGGGTCCCACATACACATTTATTATGTGTGGATCTTTGAATAGACACCCTAATCCATTCAATGATGTTCAAATTCTTCTTTGGGTAAGGAACTTTTCAGATTGTCTGCAACCGGTAGCTTTGTTGACACATACACCAACTTAAATAGTTTCTACCCCACCTTCACCTTAATAAAATGATATTTATTACAATATTATTTCTATTGAGTGTTGAACTAGATTTTTTAAAGATCTATTGTACCATAATTTTTATAATTGGTTCTGATATGAGTCTTCAATTCAACTCCTATATCATCAAGAAAAAAGCATCATCCAGAATAATTATGTGCATGATTGTGTATCCATAATATATTTAGATCCTATAATGATTAAAAAAATGAAAAATATTTTCTTACTTGTCCAATACATAAAAAATTTTAAAAAATTGAATACACCAAATGATATTTTTTTATATCATTTACAGATCTAGTGAAATTAGTATTTGTTCATCCCAATAACTCTTAATGTGATTTTTCATTGTTCATCAAACCAAAACCCACTATGTGTTTGATATATTGGTGTTTTATATTCAATTAATGGAAGTGGGTTTTATTGGGAATTATATAATATCTTGGGGCATTACATTTTCCAAAAACAATATCAGGTTATATCATCATCTTGTATAAAAGGATATTAATGATTTTATTGAATTCTCTAACATTAATTAAATTTATCTCATCTTCCCATGATAGTTTCATCTGGGTAGCTTCCAGAAACAACATATCCTCAAATTTATCAATTGACATTTTTTTCAAAACATCCTTGGAATATTTTGATTGTGAAATAAATGTGATATTGGTTTCTTATGTTGCTAGTAAACTAAGAAAAAATTACAGTTCACTGAACATTGAATTTTTGAATTCACATTTCTTAATTTTTGTAATATATTTTCACTAGTATTCATCTAATCCACCAAATATTATCTCACGAACATTCACCAGAGTCTTCATCCTTTGATTAACATCATTTTTGAAAAATATATTGTAATCAGTTACACTATGATGAAAATAAAGTTTCATTAGAAACTAATCTGGTCTTGAATACAATGCTCTCGAGGATTGCTTCAACCCACACAATGAATTATTTACCAAAAAGAATATATTATCATATTCATGAATGAAAAGACCATATATATTATAAATAAAAAATTCTTATTCTAAAACCCATTTAGAAATGTTGTCTAGACGTCTATCTAGAACAATCAAAACCTTATTTTCACTACTACAGACAAGAATAATATGAATTTTCGAGCCTCAAAACAGGCGAAAATTTTCCATCAATCTCAAAACCCTCTATCTGAGAGTACCCATTTCAAAATAATCATAATAATTTATTTAATCATTGTTCCATCTTCATTTGACTTGTTGAAAAATATCCATTTGGGTATAACATTAAAAGGTTTATAGAAGTGTATATAGTCATTGAAATTCTAAAAATGATATATACTCCACAAACTATAAATAAATGATATAATATTTAAAGGATTGTAGATTCATTATTAGTGTTAATAACTAAGGATCAGGAAGACCTTAAAACATCATTCAATAAGTCATTATATTTTCTAGTGTTATAATGTTTTTTTATCTAGGGACTAATTTCTTTTACTGGAAGTGAAAAAAAACTTAAGGGGATAAGATTAATAATCATATAAGTGAGACATTAACGACAAAAAATAAGCACATGAATTAAAACTAGAATAACTATGTAATGTAGTTTTCTATATCCTCTAAATTACTAACATGGATTTGAAGCTATTTTGAAATAAATATTATCTATATAATTTTTTTTCAAAAAAAACACCTTCCTCCCAATAGAATAAATTAATGTGCTCCCAATTATTATTTATCCATGATAATTATTTGTACAAATTGTAAATAAAGAAGAAATATTATCTTTTCAAATACTCATATACATATTTTTATAAGACTCTAATTATTTATAGAGGTGGATCCTATATATGGAAGTTATTTATGTACTGGTTTATATTAGAATATCTATGAGTAAAATAAATAAATTTCTGTTGGAAAATTATTCCATTACTAGTCATTCCCCTTCAACAGTACTTAAAAAAGGCGTTATATTTTTTACACTAAAAAATTAAAAATCCAAAAAAGAGGAGAAATAAAAACTACAACCCTAATCTTCCAATTATTAAAATTTAAAAAATTACCCCTTATAATGTTTCCACAAAGATTATCATAAGGAAAATAAAATCATTATAGCCCTTCAATCATAGTTAAGTTGCAATTTTTTACACGCATAGATATTAAGGATCATTTACTTAATGGAAGATAAATTTATTCAAAACCTGATAAATATACAAATGAATGAATATCAAAAATATTACAACAAATAAAATATTTTATAATTATGATTGGAAATTATTTTTTGATAATTTTTTATCCATAAATAAAATTTTAATATTTTATGGAAACAGATATCCAAAGTCATGCACGGTGGAATGACCCAAAACCTTGTATAAGGAATCTGGATAAATATTTTTATAAAGTTAAAGACTATCATATTAAAGAAATATATGTGAATCAAAAATATAATTATTTTTTCATTTTCTAAAAATATATGTTTTTAACATTGGAGTTTTCCTTTTATATCGACATTCTTTGTTTGATACTATAATTTCGGTTACAGTAATTTGATTGAAATGAAATTTAATAACATACACTATTTTATATAAAAACATTTATGCACATTTACATTATGAGTAATTGATATTTTCTAGAACCTAAAAAATAACAAATTATCAAAGTATTAAGATGCATAACAAATTTATAAATAATAAAATATGAAAAGAAATTCTAAAATAAAATGTATATCTAGTCGAGTAATGTCAATAAAAATAGAATAATTTTTATTCCATTAACAATAGATAATAATTAATTAACTATGTAAAAAGAATCCAACGTGAAATATTCTCAACATTATTGAATCTGAAAACCAAAAGTAACTATTTAAGAGAGAAAAGTCAATTAAATATGGAATTAATTACGGTATTGTTATGAAAATGATATAAAATCAATAATGAAAGATATAGATCAAGGAAATTAAAATATAAGGAATAAAAATAGGGAAAAAAATTTATTGAAAATAGTATATATTTATAAAACCACTCAATAATAAAATTTTAGTGGTCCTTAATTGGAATAAATTTTACATTTTATAAAGAAATGTCATTTTCCCTCTAAATCATTATAATAAAAAACATAATTGATAATCAAAACATGAACATGGGTTGCATGATTTAAAAATAATGATAGTGTAGAGAATATATATATATATATATATATATATATGAATTTGACTTATATCATTATAGTGAAGTTCTCTTAATTCAGGAAATACATAGGATGACATGAAATTTCAAAAAATAATAGTAATTCCGAATGTAAAACTAGATAT
Organism: Viscum album; assembly: GCA_963277665.1. Classification (NCBI taxonomy): domain Eukaryota; kingdom Viridiplantae; phylum Streptophyta; class Magnoliopsida; order Santalales; family Viscaceae; genus Viscum; species Viscum album. Next base: position 535,464,400 of record OY728146.1, read on the forward strand.
GGTCTAGTTAATTAAGTATTCCCAACCAAAACAATTCCATTAAATATAGATGGATATAAAAACTATAATATCCATAATATCCAAATCTTATAATTATGTTATCTACTTGTATACAATGTCACTTTCCCACTCATATTATAATTCAATTTTACATAAACCTCCACCATTATCCCCTGCCCAATGAAAAATTGAGAAAGAAGGTTGGCCCTAATAGCTTGGTCCCCCATACACTTGACTAGAGAAAGGACCAAGGTATAAGGGTCCTAAATAATGTTATGTTTAACATCTCTTAGAAAAAATATCATTTTCTCCCTATAAACAATATCCACTCGAGACTGTAAATCCCCAACACAGCCCACTAGAACCAAATGTTTTTCAAGACAATTATAATCCTTGATCATGTGTATCAGAGAAAAATGTTCAAATATCAATGTGATAATCATGAAAGACATCATTCTATTACACCTAAAAGTCTAAAATTTCTTAATTTCGTTTTGGATCTGAGTGAGATACTTCTAAATATTCCATACATCAAATCCTCCCAAAATCGATCCATCTATTACTGGGTTTCCAAAAATAATGACATCCTTTTAAAGGATTAATGTATTCTTTTCCTTATCAAATTGGGAAAAATAGTGTTTAGGGATAATCTCATAAGAGTGTGGATTTGTTTATTGTTAGACTAACTAGATTATATACCTTGAGAGGTTAGTGAATTAAGGTATGATAAATTAAATAAACTACCATTTTCAAATCTTCTATCATAGTTAAAAAGAATCTTCTCCCACATTCCCATAGAATTTATCAATTGAAATGAAATCATGGATGATATATTGTGATTTTACCTAGTTCATCATCACCGGGAAATGTTAAAGTAGTATACCACAAAAACGTTCTGATGTACCAAATTACTAAGGATCACTACGAAATCAAGGATCAGGATATATCACTTACATGCCTTATCTCGCTACCTTTACAATGTTATGTATCAGCTCACTTCTTAAGGTTCACTCCCTTAATCTTCCTTATATAATTTACTACCATGGGAAAGGATCATCTTTATCACCATACTTTTCTCACTGATCTAGAAATGATTCACACATAGTTTATTGAAATGTATGTATTTTATTTATCAACAATGAATCCATCCTCAACTATAGATAGACGCTCTATTGAAATTCTACTTTCATCCACAAGATAAAAAATCACAATACCAATGATTTACAAGGAAATTGCTTTTGGAAAATTTTATGATGCTGGAAACCCTCATGAAGCTCACAAAGCCTTTATAAAGTTTACCAATTCTTCAAAACAATATACTACCCTTGAGAACCCCACAAATTTCATGAGGTTCACCACCTTATGAAATCACAACCATCTATTATAATGAAACCACTTTCATCAAGATCAAACACTTTCACAATTCTCACATGGCCATCATGAATCTCAAATAATTAATTCTTATTTTGATAGCCTTTATTAACAATAACACATTCTTGATTATTAGAACTTTTAATCAGATTCCATAGACTCAACAAACTACATTTCATCAAAAAAAAGTTCACAATAAAAATTTCTTGAATTAGAAGAATAAAAATATTTGTAAAGGACTTCTCTACTTTTTTGAAGGGAGTAGAGGCCTATTTATACGATTTTCTTCTCATTCTAGATTCTTCCATCCTAATAATCACCTTTTCACAAATATCTCCAATTTTATTCATAATTCACCTTATTTTGTGAATCTACATGGAAATTTACAATTCATGAGTTTTATTATAGTTACAGAGACTCAGTTTTAACCCTTTATGCATTCACAATTCTCCACGTCTCATATTCGTGGAGATGTACTATTATTCATGGTGTTTTCAAGATGCTCCACACCATCATGAAACCAAGACTTTGTGATACTGAATTCCTTTTATAAAACTACAATATTCATGAAACTCATTTATTTTACATAATTTTATGATGAATCATAGAAATAAAACTATTACGACTATGGATCCATCCTCCAAATTGATGACTCAAAAAATTAAGTAAACACTAGGAAACATAGAAACCTTGTATATGAATTTTATGTTATACCTTTCGGGAATCCATTATTTTTCCTTGGGACTTTTTCAACATACTTTTTCAACAATATCTAAAAATGTCCACAACTAAACAAGGAAACATAATTCATAAATAAAAACAATGTAGCCAAAAACAATACTATGTTACCTTGAGAGTTTTTAACAACAATATCCCCCATGGGTTTCTTTAAAACACTTTACATTTTCATATGATGTTAAAAATTCTTCCATCTTATAAAAACATCCAATTATCATGGAAAAGATAGAGATCAATGATTTTACCGAACAAGTAATTTAACACCACATGATCCATAATTGGTGTGAGAAATAAGAGTAGTATCAAATGTTCTTAAACAAGTCAATTTATTCAATAACAAATCAGATTATTCATCATGATCCTTATCTCTCATGATATATAAATATTGATCAATAATATTTAGAATCATCATATATAAACCACCTACATCAATTATCTGCCTATTATATCACCCCTATCTTTATTAATAAATTTTATCCCCTTTTATAGACGGAAATTTCACCCCTATGTCAAAAAACATGAAGATCAATTTGTTGTGGTCTTCAAAACGTTACTGAACACATATTAACACGTTATGGAATACATATAATACCTCTAGAAGTGGGGGTCCCACATACACATTTATTATGTGTGGATATTTGAATAGACTCCCTAATCCATTCAATGATGTTAAATTCTTCTTTGGGTAAGGAACTTTTCAGATTGTCTGCAACCGGTAGCTTTGTTGACACATACACCAACTTAAATAGTTTCTACCCCACCTTCACCTTAATAAAATGATATTTATTACAATATTATTTCTATTGAGTGTTGAACTAGATTTTTTAAAGATCTATTGTACCATAATATTTATAATTGTTTCTGATATGAGACTTCACTTCAACTCCTATATCATCAAGAAAAAAGCACCATCCAGAATAATTATGTGCATGATTGTGTATCCATAATATATTCAGATCCTATAATGATCAAAAAAATGAAAATTATTTTCTTACTTGTCCAATACATAAAAAAAGTTAAATAATTGAATACACCAAATGATATTTTTTTATATCATTTACAGATCTAGTGAAATTAGTATTTGTTCATCCCAATAACTCTTAATGTGAATTTTCATTGTTCATCAAACCAAAACCCACTATGTGTTTGATATATTGGTGTATTATATTCAATTAATGGAATTGGGTTTTATTGGGAATTATATAATATCTTGGGGCATTACATTTTCCAAAAACAATATCAGGTCTTATCATCATCTTATATAAAAGGATATTAATGATTTTCTTGAATTCTCTATCATTAATTAAATTTATCTCATCTTCCCATGATAGTTTCATCTGGGTAGCATCCAGAAACAACATATCCTCAAATTTATCAATTGAATTATTTTTTTCAAAACATCCATGGAATATTTTTATTGTGAAATAAATGTGATATTGGTTTCTTATGTTACTAGTAAACTAAGAAAAAATTACAGTTCACTGAACATTGAATTTTTGAATTCACATTTCATAATTTTTGTAATATATTTTCACTAGTATTCATCTAATCCAACAAGTATTATCTCATGAACATTCACCAGAGTCTTCATCCTTTGATTAACATCATTTTTGAAAAATATATTGTAATCAGTTACACTATGATGAAAATAATGTTTCATTAGAAACTAATCTGGTCTTGAATACAATGCTCTCGAGGATTGCTTCAACCCACACAGTGAATTATTTACAAAAAAGAATATATTATCATATTCATGAATGAAAAGACCATATATATTATAAATATAAAATTATTATTCTAAATCCCATTTAGAAATGCTGTCTAGACGTCCATCTAGAACAATCAAAACCTTATTTGCACTACTACAGACAAGAATAATATTAATTTTCGAGCCTCAAAACAGGTGAAAATGTTCCATCAATCTCAAAACTCTCTATCTGAGAGTACCCATTTCAAACTAATCATAATAATTTTTTTTAATCATTGTTCCATCTTCATTTGTCTTGTTGAAAAATATCCATTTGGCCTCAAAGAAAATTTATGTGTTAGACTCGAAACAATATCCCATGTTTGATTAATCTCAATTTGGTTGAGATCGTAGTTCATAGCATGGGCAACGTTTTTTCTCTGGTTTCTTCTTAAAAAAATTTAGAATCTACCAATGATAAGAACAGTTATTTTTGTAGAGTATCTATCCTCTTTTCTGGGACTAGTACTGTCTAATCACAAATTTTATAATGTCAATCGATTTTGCCTCAAATCTTTGGCCCATGTGCATATACTAGTTTATGTTAAACCTTTTCCTTATATGAATCATCTTATGAATCAAACTCATGAAATAGAACATCCAAAAAGCTACTTTTATCTTCATAACCATTATCTCGTACTTAATAACGTATTTGGTGATGATCTTACTCATTATATTCTATGAGTACATTATTAATTTCAACCACATTTACAAACAACTTATTGAAACATTTGTATGCTTTTTTTTCTTGAGTATCCATGAAATATCTCTTCATCTACATAGGATTCAAACTTTCTATGGTTATACTAATTGAGAATGGAACACTTACTTCCAAATACTCGAATGTACATCAATATTGGATTATTTCCATATCATAGATCATATGAAGTATTCTATTCTTTTAGACATGATAATTCTATATTTGTTGTGTATAATGAGATCATCACTACTTATTTCAAAAAAATATCTACAATGTTGTTATCAATGAGAATTATTTTATCCATATTGTTGATAATCTGATTTATTATCTCAATTATTCCATTTTTATAGAGTTCTCACTCTTAAAAAAGGTGCCTTATACCATGATTCTCAACATAATCCTCCCCTTGGATATTTATGAAATATGTCCCATTATATATTTGGATCTTCGGAATTTCTTAAACCATCATCATTTTAATTCCAATTTATAAAATGTAATGAAATTGAACACCAGAGACTTGTTGGTGATGACTTAATGAAATTCCATTCAATGAAAATCATAAACTAAGATAAAACAATAACTAATCCCATTGATAGATCTTGGTGAAATAGGTCTGAACCCATCAATATTCACCGACTCAAGAACTTTTTCTAACCTTTCCTCTTTTTACTTATATGTCTTAAAATTATCTTCCACTTCAAAAAATCATCACATGTATGGTTATGATCACATGTTAACCTACGGGGTTATTAAAATGTATCACATTTCACTATATCTTCCAATAACATTTAGTTAAAATTACTAAGGTATTTATTCTACAACTAGTTTTATTCTTCCTTGAAATAAATTACATATATTCTTCTACACATAAATGTTATATATTACCCTTTATACTCATTCCATATAAAAAAATTCACCATATGTTTACTTGATGATTCATAATTACATTTAGATGAATATAAAAGGTAATAAGTCACACAATTGTCATATAATCAACATGTTTTCATTGAGACCTTCAATAACCAAGATATCTATAAATCACATGTCATTTCCCCCAAAAAAGGATTTATTTGATCCAATAATTTTCATGCCTTCAACATTACCAAATCGTAGAATACATTCCCTATCAAATCTGATTCATTTCACCAATCCCTTATTTACTATCATATGGGAGGTTCACTGACAATCAAATTTCCTTATTCTAGTCTAATTTGATTCCTATAATGATATCTCTATAAGAACATATTATTCATCTCCTTTATTTATGATCCATTTTATTGACTGATATTCATGATGATGCTGAAATTATGATGGAACATATTCATCTTGTAATATATGAAATTGATTTTGTTTTTTTCATCTCATTTTTTGATACATGATGAGATACTTATGATAGCATTAAATCATCCTAGTTAAATTTCCCTATGCAAATGATGAGAAATATATTTTTGTATACTTGAATCATCCACACAGAAAACATTGACCATTAAATGATATCCTAGAATATTGAGCTATGGATGTCAACCTCTAATTATCTTGTTTCCTTCAGTAACTCTTACATATTGAACAAACATTTTGTGAGTGTCCCATTATTCCACAACAATAATATCTAATGCGGTGTGCATTCATGTGTGTCACAAATTCAACACTTGTTTTTAAAGGGTTCTCTAGATACATTGGTTTTGATTCATACCCAAATAAATCTTCAACCATGATGTGGTTTTTTGTAGTATGACATCAACGATTACTGATTTCTATCTTTGATTGAGCCCCATACTAGTCTTATCATTTGAATTTGACTGTTTCTTCTCTTTTTATTAGCCTCTATTCTTAACTTCTATATTTTCTATTTCCTGAATGATCTTCTTTCTTGATTACATACTAAGAGATGAGAGTATTTCTAGATCCATTACTCTTTATTAGAGGTCGATGAATTATTATTCATGTTATTCAATGTGTTCAATTTGATCTTTCCCCATGGTATTCAAACCATATATTACCCTTTCATGTTCCATTTTGTTAATATTTTCGTCACCAATAATTTATTATTTCTATGGTATTAAAGAGTTAATCTTTTAATTTATTCTATTAGATAATATTACTCGTAATCTTACAAATGCATCTAGAGTTTCGTATCACAAACAACATTGATGGAATTCATTATTTTGTCCGTCCAAGCATCTATATCCTAAACAGTGGATTCTTTCTAAATTTGAAGGTCAACTCTTTATTCAATATATCCTCCATCATAGTTTCAATCTTAACTTGTTGGGTATTTTTTGAAAACAACCACCTTATATTTTTCATTATAAACCTTATAGTCCTAAAACTCTTCAGCCTCAGATTATTCTAAACTATCATATTCTTTTGAATGTAGATTCTTATTTTCGAAGAAATATTGTATTTTTTACTTCTCTTATGTTTCAAATTTTATGAATACATATTCTTAATTAATTTTTTGTCATCCTCATCATCATCTTGAATCTTTTGAAAAAACGTTTCTACAATATTTTCAATCGTTCCACATTGAAATCATGCATGTGGAAATTTTACTATGAACATTAATATTTATATTTAAAGATATGAGGTGAGTAATTAAATGAGGTCATCCACATTATCTTCATCCTAAAAATATTAGGTAGTGAGCTTCTTCACGAAATTGAATGACACTTCTTCAAACATCCCCTTTCTAAAACATTATTATAATCATTTTTTATCTCATATATGAAAATATTATTGTGCAAGCGATCCAATGTCATATCATTCAAATATTTATCATCTAATATAGAATCGTTTATATTCAAATTATGTGGAAGTCTTCTCATGATGTAATTAAAAATATTTATATCATCAAGAAATTTATCTATGACGATGAATATATTCCACAACAAAAATTACCCAATCAATGAATGCATCAACAAACTCATTAGGGTGAATTTTGGGATTCTCATAATTTTTTCATAGAACAAGAAATTTTTCTTATTTGACATATGATTCACCCTAAAAAATATTTAGAAACTTTTTCCACATTGTATTTTATGATTTACATGACAAAACAATTATAAATATTTCATTGTATAGGGATCCCCCTAATATATTGATTCTTTTGGTGTCAGTATCCAATTCCCTTCAGTAAGCTTTTGATAAAAAACAACTATTCATACAAGCCTAATATGATTCATTTCTTATGTAAATACATCCATTCTTCAAGATAAGATATAACGATGATTCCAATTCTTTCAAAATTTTAAATGTATTCCATCGAATATTGAAATAAATTTGTGATTGGAAACCACCATTAAAAACATTGATGGAGAAACATTGATATTAAATAACTTCTGATATAAATTGTTAGCCTAACTAGGTTAAATAACAAAATAAAGAGGGTGAATCAGGGTACAATAGATTAAAACAAATACCACTACATATCTTTTAATATTATTAAAAGAAACCCCATTTTATCTCTTTCACATAAACATTTATGAACAAAAATTAAATCATGAACTTGACACAATTAGTTTACATGGTTTAAAATTATTGGGCTACATCAATGGAGTATACAATGACAATATACTGATGTAAAAAATTTATAAATACTCACTAACAGTTCATGGTTCGGGATAGTTCACTTATATGGCTAGGCATAATTCCTTTACAATGTTTAGTGTTATGTCCCTACTTCCCAAGGGTCACTCCCTCTATCATACTTCTTTAGATCACTATTGGTAGAAATGATCCAATTCTTCCTCTTATTTTTCTCACTTATCTAGAAAGAATTCACTCAAAGTATATAGAAATTTATGTTCATTAATTACCAATGGTGATTGTATCCTTAACTATATGTAGATAATCTGTTGACGTTATAATTTCAAATACTATAAGAATAATAATTGACCATATATTTACATGGAAATCCCTTTGAACACTTTCATGATGCTCATTTCATTCATGAAGGTCACAAAAAATTCTGAAAGTTTCCTAATTCTTTACAAGCATATAATACCATCATAGAAGGGATAAATTTTAAGAAGTCCAACTCTTTTTTGAAGAATAACCATACTTTTGGATGAAATATCATTTCAAGATGCTAAATTTTTTTATAAAGCTCCATAGTCCTATGAGAAGCTCAAAAATTTTAGTAGGCTACTTATAACCTTCGTGAACATCAATACATTCATGATGGTTATAACTTTTGGTGGGCCTTCACTACTTTCTTTAACTTCCTTTATCTATGAACAGTTTTTATGAGAAAAACCTCCATGAATAAACTTAATGAATTCAGAACATTATTTTCATCCTTATGTCCTTATCCACGTCTCTTAGGGGGTATATGCCTATTTATAGGAGCTTCCACCCATTTTATAAGCTTCCATCATTTATCTCATATTTCCAATGCTATCCAATTTTTTTCGTAGAACTCACTATTTTGTAAAGCTGGAAAAAAATTTCCCATTTGAGAAGCTTCTCATAGTTTTGATATCTCACCAACAACACATCACATATTTTTGATAATCCATATCTCATATTTGTGGAGATGAATAATTTTTCATCGTGCCTTCATGATGCACAAAACCATCATGAAACCTATCATTCATGGTATTGAATGACTTTATGAATCTCCTTACCTTCATAAAACATAAATATTCATGAAAATAATGTATTTTTTATAACTTTATGATTATTTTGTAGATAGAAAACTTTTAATATGATTTTTTCATCACCTAAATTTTGAAAACAAGATAGTAGAAAAACACAAGTAAACAACACAACATTCTATATGAAATTTTATCTACAACATTTAGAGTATTCATTAATTTGTTTAGGACCTTTTTAAAAAAACCATTTCAACAATATTTCTAGAAATAAATAACTGAATATGGAACTATACTTTTTAAACAAACAAAATAAACACAAAAACACTAAAATGATACGTTGAGGGATCTTTTCCCAATAGTTATTTTTTACACTATCATACCCATAATCTTGATATTATCAATGTTAGTAATGATTAAGAATAACAAGGAAACCTAAGGGTGATCCAATGTGACTTCTAAAAGATGATTTATCGCTGTAAAGGATAGTTAGTGACCCTAATTTTGAAAATGGTATTAGAATTGATGTTTGACTAATAAATAAATAATCAAAATCCATTACCATGTAATAATATTCAAAAAAATATTCCAATAATCACCATTGTCAACCTCTTCACCACATAACTATAGTTATTATTTTTATTGAAATTTTACTTTTCTTATTCTTGACCCATCATGGTGGTTAAATAATTTTTAGAGGCTTAAACTGGGGATATTTCTGTAATCATCACCATTTCACTCATTTTCAATATCTAATAAATTATTAAAATAATCATTCAAATCAATACTTTAAAAATCCTAGTGAGAAAATACTTCAAAGTTTTAGTGTGATTGAAACATCCAATAGAAAAATAATGGTAGGTCTGGTGAGTTAGTAAAAAACAAAACAAGATAATGGTTGTAAGAAAAGTAATGATATTCTAATAAATAATTGGTATCCAATAATAATTTCATTTATTTGAACTAAAAAATTAATTTGGGATATAATAATGATATACAGGAAATAAACTTACGGAACTCTAAATTAATACAACATAAAAATGGGTTTCGTCAAGATTCATTATATTTATCGTGCTATAATATACTATATATATGATAAAAATATTTTTCCCATTGGAATACATAATGAATTGAGATTTTTTATAATAAAAATTATTATAATTCATGGGGTATCAAATTAGTATTTCTTGAAGGGAAGAAGCAGCATTGGTGAGCCTAACAAGGTTACGACATTGAATTGATGAAATAATTGAGTGGAAGACTTCCTTTAGTGAATATATACCATTGTGAAATCTAATATATGGTTATATAAAAACATTATAATGAATTATATATAGCAAGTGAGTTGTTTACATTTTATATAGAGGAAAGATAATTATGAATAAGACCTTTCTAAATTATTTTATATCTTACTAACGGAATATCGAGATCCATAATCTGAAATACAACAATCGATAGAAAAATATCGTTCACATTACATTTTTAGGCTCGAATTTAATAAAAATACATTCTATACAAAAATAAGTGAATTTATAATAGTAATTTTCCATTACCAGGCTATCACCTGAACATGTATGATCAATCTGAAATTTATATCATCAGTTTCAATCATATTTTATTTGAAAAAAAAACTTATTCCCTTTATTGGAATTACAAACCGATTTATTTTACCTTTTTAAAAAATGGTTTATTAAATATAGTAAATTTTGTGTTAGGGGTTACTCAATGTAATAACTGACTATATGAACAAGATGAGAATATTTCAAATAAATTTTCTTTTAATTTTTTATATTATTTTCTCTTCTATAATAATATTTATCTCTAAACAACCAAATATTTTAGAATGAGAGATAGGTATAAACTATAATTAATGTGGGGTGGGTTTTAGAGTGCATGTAGTAGATCAAAAACTAGCGGGATGATCTAGAGAGAAGAACCTAAATCCATTTTGAGAGGTTATCCTAATACTCACTCTGTTTGATTAAGCATTGGATATAAATTTTAGGAAGGAAGAAAATGTATTAGAATCTCACTTGTCAAGATCTTGAGAAATATCATCTATGTGAGATTCAATCATTGTTCCCCAGTACCATTCCTCCATGAACTATTGATGTGAATTTTCTTAAAAATATATCAATATTTCTACCCCAGGTGTTACTGATTCACCACTTCTCTATAGAAGATTATTTCTTATATATATTAAATAAACCAATAAAGAGCAGAATAACATAAATCTAGTTCTAAACAATTAATGAAGATATCCTTAGGTCTAAAAAAACATTATACTAGTCATGTGAGATCCAAATATTTACATGGATAAGATAAGAGGATTCAATCATAATAATATAAATATCTAAATGCCATTGTCATTTATGATATTCACTTGATGACCTAGATTTAAATATCTTATACTTATTCATACTATAAAAAAAATACAACATAATGTTATTCTGTGTAAATTATTCCACCAATGTTTATGTTGGGTGCATTGAAAACATTTATGGTAGAAGTATCTAATAATTAGTCTCCTAATATAGAAAAATATTTTTTTCATTATAAAAATCATTTTGAAATGAAGAACATATTCCTTCCCAAAGACAGAAAACATGGTATTAGAACTATTCTATAATTTTTTTAACATAATAAATACCATTGAAATCAAATAATATATAAATAAAATTACACATTCATAGAAAATACTACAAGATCATTTTGAGATATTCATATAAGAACCCAACACATATGACACAAGATAATTTATGATCTGGAATGGGGACACAATGGATCAAGAGGGAGAATTCATATATATTATACAAGTTGTTATGGCTTGTGAATAACAGATCATAATAAATAAAAACCAATTAAATAGGACTATGAAATATGTTTTATATTGAGAAATAAAAAATTTCATTCCTATTTAAGGAATCTATTGTGGTGCACCTATAACAACACAATCATTTGGAAACAAAATTCTCGTTTTAAGTTAATAAATAAATTATTCTTTAATGAAGTTATAGAAAACACATGAACTATTTAATTATTTATTAAAACAACAATTTATATCCCATTTCAACAGATAAACATAATGTCTCATTACCATTTATAATATAGTCATTGTACAATGACCAACATAATTATTATATAAGGGTTGTGATAAATCCAATTAAAATAGATGAAAGTAGTAATATCATAGACCATAAGGGTTATACCCTATAAATAACATTTATCAGATCTTTAGAGGGAAATGGAATCATTGGGATTTTCCCTTAACTGATACTAAGACAAGATTTAATAAAAAATACTGATTGAAACTTTTTATGGGAGAAGTTAAATATTATCGAGATCACACCCAAACCATTATTTCTGAACCAACCCAATAAAGTTTCACCATCACACACCGTACACTAATAACATATACTAGTGTAATATGGGATTATGTATCTAGACCCAAATAGTATGATTTTTATATTATTTTTAATCAAATAATGATTATATTTATACCATTTTATTATAACATTATAAATGTTAAATTGGATTACTAAAAAATAGATTTTATATGATGAAACCATGATAGTATTTTTTGGAAATATTTATATAGTTTACCTAAAGACATATTTTTTTGATAAATTAATGAATTTTCAAAATAAATAATATTTTAATAAAATTATATTATTTAATACTATATAGATGAATATAATTGGTAATAAAATTTATTGAAGTCCAATATAATCTTTATAAGAGTTATAAAACTATTAAGATCATAAAACCTGTATTTCTTAATAAATGAAAATTTATATTTAAAAGGATAAATTGCGATATTTAAATAATTATCTTTATTAAATAAGTATTATTTTTGAAATCATCACATAAAAGTTACCCAATGGTGAATTTTTCATAATTTTTCTAGACGTCTAAATTTTTGGGTAAAAATAAAAAATGGTATAAATACAGAATATGTATTATGAAAAAAAATTCCCAAACAGGATATAATAAATATTATAAAGTGTATCCATGAAAAAATTATTTTTATATATTAATATTGTTTTTACATTATATTATTAATTTTATATAACCCTAAATAGTCCCCTAAAACCTATATTGTATTTTTGAGGTATTAAAGTTCAATATTTATAAACATGTTCCACATTCCCATCACATAGGGTAGTATTTTTATTGATTTCATCTCACAAACATATAAATTATTTAAAACCACTTATATTATTTATTAAAATGTGGTATTTTTTTGGATATGGTTTGTGGGTTTTATTATTTTGTCATGTAGAGTACAAAACCAATGATTAGAAATTTATAAATAAATCCCCTCTAATTTGATATTAATACTAACACAACCTTAAATTAATATTAACTAAAATCCCATTTAATAAAGAATTTAATCTCTCCTTTCCTCTATAAATCCCTCCAAATATGTTCCCATGATCTTAAGAATCTCCTCCCATGATTTCTGAAGCACCCACTCTAGGTAAGAGACTCTATCATCTTATTTTTATTATATATAATTTCATTGTACTAAGACCTTATAATTAACAATTATCCATGTTGTAATGAGTTTTTTTACATCCATTTTCCATACTTATGATTCACATATAATAAGATTCCACTTTTCACTCACATTTACCCATTCCATAAACCTCTCCTTAAACATGTAATGTTGCTAAAATTATCCTCAAATTTTCCATTATAACCATTTGTGTTGGGAATATCCATCTCCATTTATAGTAAAGATAACTATCCTACTTGTACATAACATATATTTATTTATTACTTAAATATATGTAACAAAGAATACATAATAATGGGTTTAAAATGATAAAATATGATCTTATGTAGTATGATCTATATAGCTCACAAATGCATATACTAGATATGAATGTGATGGGTGGTCCCTGAATTATGTATCACTATAATGAATTAGGTAATATTTTTAAATATTGAGATTACATTTAGGGTGAAAAATAGGTTATCCTAAGCACACTATGTTATATTGCCTTAGTGGTTTGCATTGATTTAAGATTAGCATGTCACATTTTATATTGTTTACACATTCCTATGTTGCATTTATGTTATCATCTTATATCCTGACATGATTTTCATGTTTATGATTTTCACTACTTTTAAGTCACCCCGATACTCCTCTTGAATAATAGTTATTACATTCACCATGTAATTCAATGATTATTCCATTATTAGGATTTATAGATCACCCCTTTCTTATGTACAGCCCTAGGTTATTCTGTGTAGTTTTAAAAGAGATATTGAACAATAAGATTATATTGAGTATTTTTAAATAATGTTATTATATCCCTATTTAATGTTATAATTTTCTATTTCTTATTACCAAAATAATCTTGGTATTTTAATCTTTTTGGATTTTATTATGTTTTTCATTATGTTATAAATCATGAATTAATTTGTATTAAAGATATGGGTTGATATAGTTGGTACCAGAGAAATGATTAGTTATTTTTGGTCATAAGGATTAAAAAAATATTCAATCCTTATGGAAATGTATAAAAACATAAAACAACCCTATATTTTGGTAGTATATAGATTAATTGGTTTCCAAAAAAATAAAATATCGATCAGAATACAATAAGTTGAAACAGGTATGGAATAGTTGTACCTAAGTGTAATAACCCCAACAAAGGTAAATTAGGATTTGAATCAATCATCACCTAGTGTACGACAAAGAGGTCATCCTAAACACAAGGTTTTAAAATTATTGGGTATATTATTTGGTAAATTCCCAAGCACTCTATGGATAATTTTGAAGGGAAAATCCAAAAACTATTTAGAGACCATTGATAAAATAAATTTAAACCTATAAATTCATTGGTCAAGAAATATATGTAATTTATGAATTTTTAATTTATAGTTAATTGTTTTTCTTTTATGAGTTTATTGGTTTTATAATTATCATCCCCAATTTTACCATTATTTTACATAATAGATGGGAAAAGGTGGAACCGAATCCACGACCGTTGATCTGATAAATGTGATGGCTTCCAAAATGAGATTCCCAATACAATAGGACCGGGAGTAAATAACATCAAGAAAATAATTTTTCAATTATCTTAATTTTTTAATTGAATCATTTATCAGGGGTAAAACTCACATTCCCTAAGAAAGTGAATGTTTCCATTTATACCTTTATGGGAAAAATGTTTCTAAATTTCATTGGATAGTCCAATCCTTTAATTTTAAAGAATGAATTAAATATATTGAAAATATGTTTACTATCATTCAGTGCTCTGAAAAAGATATTGTCATGTTATATTATTATTATGTAGAAGGAAAAAGTGACAAATGGTCAACATTGATAAAAAATATTAATATTAATGAAGATATAAAAGTGATGGATTGGAATGAATTCCAAAAAATGATTTATAATAGCTATTTTCCCCACAATATCTAACTTAAAATAAAGGGATATTTTATTGGACTCAAACAAAAGGTTTTGGAATCTACGAGGCTTTATGGGACAAACTTCAAATTACATTCATGATATGCCACTATCTTTGTTATCTATAATAAAAGTATTATTGATCATTACATTATAGGGATAAAACCTTGTTTATGATCATCTTAGGTGATTTGAGACTTTTAATGTTATAAGAAATTTGTTAAATGTACCCTAAACTCAAAAATAGTGATCATTAAATCTCAATGGTCTCATGGTTCTAGATATTGGAAGCATAGAACATATTATAATTCTTTTTGTGAAATTTTGAAATAACATAGGGAAGGGAAATTACATCACACCACTTTTCAAAAGTGTTGGAACAATACTACCATAAATTAATTAAATGGGACAATGAAATTATTTTCGTTGAGGAAGGAATAATACCTAGATTGTGAATACTGATAGAATATCCCAACCAAAGTGATGGAAGAAAATAATTCTTTAGTAAACCCTCATCATAGTGTCCAATGATTCAATTTTAAGAAATGAGTACACTTTGTGAATTAATGAACTAAATCCCAATGATTCTGACGATATCCAAAGCCAGCAACCTATAAGGATTAAAGAGAAAGGGTAAGGTTATTCTTTCACAATTTTTGAGTTATATCCAAATAATGATGTGGTAACATGTATGCTGGTTATTCATTTATGAATATCTAACATACAATTTAATTATAGTCCTATGAATTCTTTTATATCACATAATTTTAGTAGAACTATTCAAAAACCATATCAAAACATAGATGTATAGCTATATATAAAAATAATAAATTTAAAAACTATTATATACAAATCATATAACTTCTCTCATATCCTTATTTGTAATTTGAAATTTACAGTGATCCCTTTGAAAATTTATTTAGTGCAATTTAATGAAATACGACATACTGATTGGATTTCCTTATATAGTTCCAATATAAATTATTAAGAGAATGAAATAAACTTATGTATCAAAAATTAGATTATATTTTATACATGTCAAATGTGGAGGATGAATCCTCTTAGGTATAATCATCTCAAGTATGAATATATTTTTTCTTTATAAGTACTCATGTCTATCTCAAATGATTGATACTAAATAAAATATCGTCTATAATGACATACCCATTTTAAGGGAATATGTGGATATGTCTCCCAAGTAATTTCCCTATATTTATATAAGAAATGTTGTTGATTTATATGCCAAGATTATAATAACTGCTCTTCCAATAACAAAGACTCCATATAGAATGTCAACTATTGATCATGAAGAGCCGAAGAAGTAACTACACAAGAATAAGGATAAATAGTTTTTATGCCCAAGTGATCAGTATGGGGTGCACCAAAATTCTTTATGAAGAATAAGGATTAGTCAATGTACCTATTAATTGTTTTTATGAGCTCAACAAGACACGATAAATAAAAAATATACTATACTGAAAATTAACAACTTATTCAAATAATTTCATTGAGAATAGTTTGTATCTGATGTGCATCTTTGGTCATGATTTTATCAAGTAAAGGTGAAGAAGTGAGATATCCCCCACACTACTTTTCATACAATTTACAACCACTATAAGTTCATAATAATAGCATTTGGAATCATGAATTCTATAGCTATATTTTGTAGACTCAAAGTATATAGCCTTTATCGATTAACTTGAAAAATTTGTGGTAGAGTTTATATATGATAATCTTATCTATTCCAAAATAAAGGTTGAACATGAGGTGATTTTTTTAATACATTTAAAAAGGAAATTTATAATGCTATTAATTGTAAATTTATGATTTTTAATGGATCATGTAATATTTTCGAGGCATGTTATCACAAACAAAGAGATATATGTGTATCCTTCGTGAATATTGGAAATTAAATGATCAACCAAAACAACATATATGACAGAGATACATAAAATATTTATATAACAAACAAATATTTTATAAATTTTCTCACTTTAAATAATTTTATTTCACTGATATCTTTCATTACATGCAAGATTAAGTTTAAACAAACAAGTATATATTATTAAAATATTATTATGTTACCAATATAACCTGGATATTAATTTTTTTAGTATATATGGGATTAATTAATTTATGAAATAAACACAAATTTATAAAAAAAATTAATTTCATTGTTACTGATAAATGAAAAATAACATAATTTTTAGTAAAGTTGTTTTATTATTAAAAAACATAGTTTCTTCAAAAAATTATTTCTATTAATTTTTAGGATAATATAATTATAATTAAGTTAAATAATATTTAGAAATTTTATTTTATAATTTATCTATTCTGAATATCAAAATTATCATTACATGAAATTTCTATATTTTTCAGAAAGGATTGATTTTTAGTGAATATTGAAAATTACAATTTTTTATAAAATGTTAATTTTCTTGTAATTAATGAGTATCATTATTATTTCAATTTTATCTCAAGGTAACATAAGTAATATTTAATTATATAGAGTTTAATTAACATATTTTGAATCATCATTATACATAATTTTGTTATAAGTATATTTTTGGACATAAAAACACATTTTTTTCTAAAAACTGTTTACTTTACATTATATACATTTACATAAAAATAAATTTTTTCATCTTTTATAAATTTAATCATTATATATAGATTTCATATTTTGAAATATGTGGTCCAAATTTTAAAAATATTTCTCTTTTTTTTGATATTTTGAGAAGAAATATTAGTAAATTTGTTACCATAAAATTGTGTAAATAATGTAATTTAGGTTAAAAATAATATGATAACAACACAATAAATGACCCTAAAATATTCGCTAATTTTATTGGAAGAATTTATATTTTCCATAATAATACTTTAGTAGAATATATTCTCTTTTTTCATTTTTTCATGAATGTGAACATATATATTATTTTATACAATGAATAGAAAAAAATTATATTCTCTTTGTTTTGTTATATATAAATTTTTTACATAAGGAAAAATAGAGAATATGTTTGTTATAAATATTAATTTAAAATATAAATGATTTTCTCATCTTGGAAATTTATTTTTAATTGTTAGATATTAAATAATTACCTTAAATTCTTGTGCAATACTAATACAACATTTATCCGAATATGAGAAAAATAAAAATAAATGATTTTAAAAATACTAAATGTTTTGTTATTTGGTTGATTTAATATATAAAATAAATTTTATAGATATATATGACTTACTATTGCAGTATTAAATCATTATATTGAAATTAATTTTTTTATTTATGTATTTAAGTTCAAATTTAATGAATATTATTAATAATGATATTAATGATATTTTATGATAAAAATATTTTCTTAAATTATATAAAATTAATGAAAGTATTTTATTTATGAAAATGAATTTTGTATGGTTTGAAACATCATAAATGGTCATTTATTTCTCGCTTATCATTTTATAACAACATTATTATCCCTTAAAGGGTAGATAACTATAATATGATAGTAATTGTGAAAATGGAAAACAAAAGGGAAAAACAAACATATAAAGGTAAAAGTGATATAAAAAATGTCCCAATAGTATTTTACAGGATTATTTATACTTAAATATTATTGAATTTCAATATTATCAATTTGGGGCCATTTATATATCAAAATTAATTTATTTTAATTTAATATTTTAATAAACTTTAAAAGTGTCACTCCCCTCAATTATAAAAGTGAACTACTCAATTGTCTACATTACAACACTTTGAGACTTATAGATACACTATCCAGTATAGTAATAATTTATAAATTTCATTATAAATATTATATTGGTTCTTTTATTTTCAATGAACATTCCCTTGGATCATTAATAAGAGATCTAAAGGAGTCGTTTCAATGAATAGGTAATCAACTTAACCGGTCACATTATTTTTAATTATTATATTACCTCTTAAAAATAAATTTTATCATGAATAAAATAATAATAAAATATATACTAAATATATATAAATTTTATTATTATTATACCTCCTTTACATACTGTATTTCGCTCAAATGCGAAGAGAAAGTATCACTCCCACATAAGTATGGCTTACTTTCTCCACGTAGAGAAACAACTCATCTTCTAACACCATCATTAAAAGATGGTTATTATGATGGTTTTAATCTTTATATAAGATATTTCTCAAATAATTATGTAACATTATTGATAATATCATATTATAATTCTAACCTTCCATACTGTTGGAAAATGATAACATTGTTTCTTTTTAGCTACAGACTACTACCTCCATAAAGTGATGTGATTTGTATTTAATTAATATTTTACATGTATAGAAATAAGGATGGACTTAATGAATATATATGGCATTATAATGATTATTTAATAGATATTTATTATTAAACATTATTTATTTTCCATCCATCAAAATGTAAAAACATCGTTCGTGCGTATGTATGACCTACCATCTCCATGAATGTCGTCATTCATTTTTTTATATTCATTAATTTTTGAATTAAAAATTATATATAATTAATTTATATGATATTAATATCCTTATTAAAATTAAATATTTGATGAAAAAATACTTAATTAATGGAATAAGTCTAATAAACCTAAATATACATGAAAAACGAAGCAGATATCACCTGAAATAGTGATTTCAATAAAATAAATTGTTTACAAATTGGTGATAAAGGGTTATAAGTAAATAATATATTATACAAAAAATAGTATTATAGTTTTTTAATATATTTATAACAAATTTTTATTTATTATATAGGACGATCGAACACATATTAATGAAGTCAGAAACGTGGTTAGAGATTCTAGTTTCACTAAGATTTTTGGGAAACTTATATCAAATTTAACACTCATTTATTTTGCGTGGTTTATATACTGAAATTTATAAATTTTATAGCATGAGTATGATAATTTCCTGATAATTAATGTATTAATTTATATTATCATTTCATGGGTAGTATTGTTCGATATTTAGCAAAGTGGAAAGGTACTTTTATCTCTCTCTTTTTTGTGGGACAGAAGCAATATTAACCACTTATTTCATTTAAATGGTGTATAAAATGAACATGAATGTATTTTATGATTATTAATATTAATATTATGTGTATTTAAGAACAAACAAAACTACAGATATTTATATATAATTTTTGTGTGTGTTTGTGTGTTTGTTTCAGTATTTCATAGGGATTAAGATTAAAATGTTTCTGAAGGTGTAAGTGTTTGATTAAAATCTCATTG
The DNA here is from genome assembly GCA_963277665.1 of Viscum album. Classification (NCBI taxonomy): domain Eukaryota; kingdom Viridiplantae; phylum Streptophyta; class Magnoliopsida; order Santalales; family Viscaceae; genus Viscum; species Viscum album. The sequence goes on from OY728146.1 coordinate 535,485,219, forward strand.
TTTATAAATATTGATTATGATTATGATTTAAATTATGAATAATCATGACTAAATTCTTCATAAAATCCTTAATTTTATTATACTAAGGTTTTTTCATTACAATTCAAGACTTGAATACATTTTACTCACTTTAATTACTCAAGCGACTGAAAATATGTTTTTCAAGAACTCACCTTTATTGTCTCTTTGATTTAAAACCCATTTTAATTAATTCCATTATAGTCTAAATATTATTAATGTTGTTTTTTAAAATTATCATATGGTTTATTAAATTCATGATTACAGAATTTTAACATGTTCCCAAATGGTTTAAAAATAATATACTATTCATTTTTCATACGTTGTTTTTTTTAATTTTTATACTAAAGTATGAAAGGAATGTTTTATTTTAATGTAAAATGATTTGAAGCTTCTATTACATTCTTATGAGATAATTTTCTTGTAATTTTCTTCCTTAATAATTTTTATTTTTTTTTAAAAGATTAATTTGAAGTGAAAAGCATATTCCCCTCAAGAGATGTTTCAGGTGATCTTTGAAAATAATTTTCCATCTAAGATGACATCCATTAATGTTACTTAATATTTAATAGGGTTATTATCTAATGATATAATCATTATTATTTTCATATATTTTTTATATTTTTTATGATAATATGTTTATGAAACCCAGTCCTTTTACATTGGTAGTATGATGATGAAATGATCAAATATTTTAGAAACACTTTTCTTTTTTATGATTATGCTATGATGAGATGTTTATGAAACCAATTTAATTTCAAGGATTATAATATTTTGAATTTATCAAGATCTTATGGAAAACATATGTATTGTTTTAATCAAGTGAATGTTGATTATATTATAAACCAAGGAGGGTGGTTATGTTATAACCAAGGAAGGAAGTTGTGTTATAACCAAGGATGGTGGTCACATTATAACGAAGAATAGTGGTTATGTTTTAACCATGTATAATGGTCACATTGAAACTAATAATTGGTGGGACATATATATATATATAATACATTGGTAATAATAGATATATCATGAGATATATAGTACTTGAATGCAAAGTGCACCCTGTTTAATAGGGGACATGTTCCACTGTGATAGTCATAAGAGTGAATCATGACTACTAAGATTGTTTTTGGAATATACCCATTCCAATATGATATCCTTAGAAAATGGCCTTTACTACTATGGATATGATTTTATTATTCTTATGATCATGACATGATTCCATGTACAATTTCAATTTTATGCTCTCATGAATCATGTTCTTTGACCCTTTTATGATTCATAACTTATGACCTTCCACGATTAATTCCTTGAATCAAGATTATGATATATATTATATAGGATTTGGTTTTCCATTTTTATTCTCATGTTCTCATACCCTTATGATCATGTTATGTTAAAGTGACCATTCTTTCCATTTTTATTTTAATTTAATGTACATCTAACCACACCCTTTATTTTATTTTGTTACCACATGTTATAAAGAAAGGTATTAAGTATGATATTTCCAAGAAGTATGATAGTGATGGAGAACTTAGTGGGAGAAGATTATGAACTATTTTCTTTTGTTACTATGTTCCCAATGGAAATATAACTATATTATTACGACATAAGAAATTATGAAATATATGAAATATTCATCTTAATATATGGAATATATATATATATATATATATATATTTGAAATTTATGGGTTTCTATATTTGGTATCATAGATAGGTTATGTTAACCTTTAGAAAGAATGATTAAAAAACTTTAGTGATAACATTAGAGATTAGTATAATTGTTGGATACAATGATTAATTGTTTAATATTCATGGAAGACCTAAGATAAACCTAAGGGTTCAAAGATTTAAAAAGAGGATTCATGAGTTAGACACCATATTTATGAATTTTCATTATTCCTCACTATGATTATTAACACTTACACATTGCATTTTTGTTTTAGTAAATGAATAACACTAGAATGAATCATGATAACAATAAATGTGATGGGAATTGAAAGGACATTCCTCATTATAAACTGAATGAGTTATGAATTTTAATGGAGACCCTTGTTATTATACCAAATAAACTCTCATGATATATTATTTACAACATAAAAATAGTGGAGTTTCATATACAATCAGATTAAAAGAAACTTGAATTTTAGGGAAGTTAATGTGTAAAAGATCATAGAGGTAGGAATGTTCAATTTTATTCCGATCTATAATGTGGGATAAATTACCTAGAAGAATATTTAAAATGAAGGGGAAGTTTATTTGCATGTGTTTATAAAGGGTATATAACAACAAATTTCCGAGGAATTAAAGGAATTATATATGGGGAATTTGGTCATTATTTGATTCAATTACCTCCTCTAAATGTTAACTCATTATCCAAACAAATACCTATAAAGAGAATGGATTTGATAAAATATGTGTTATGATTCGAGAATTATCTTTCGAATGTTTTATTTAAATTATATTTCACATATAATGAGCATTAATTATCCACAGATATTTCAACAACATTATTTGAAAACATATGCTTAATTGTGAAAAATAAACGATTTATATTTCTAGACAGTATTGGGGAACATGAAATTTATTTATTGATAACAATCTGATTTAAGTAAAATTGGATGATATTTATGACATTTTTGGATTTATTGAATATATTCAATTATTTGTGAACATATTTGAGGAATACGTATAGTGTTAGTTTTTAGTGGCATATTTTTTTTCAAGTTAGGATAACATAAAATATATGGGTATTATTATGGGTTTATAGGATTATGGATTATAATAAGTAAATAGGAATCCAAACCTCATTTATAATTTTTTATGTGATGATTTTTTGAAGTGATTTTAACCTTTTACTAGGTATGAGTAAGAACACTCTATTGAGGTTTAAATAACATTTTGGGGTTGGAATATGATTTTATGTTAAGTTAGTTATTGATCACTAGATTATGTGATATATATAATCTTTATGGTTGAAATGTGATTCATTGCAATGATAGTATTTTCAATGTTATTTATGGTCATGTTAAGAATTACCTTTCAGGTTAGTATGAATTTTTGTCATGATATATTAGTAATCCATACTACATTAAAAGATTTTATAGTAATTTATCATGGTAATTAATGATATTTGGGATATGTTTCATTATTTTGAGATATATTTAGACATTATGATTAAAAAGTGTTTTATCATAAAATTTTTCAATGTATGTATATTACCTTATTTTTTTATTATGTATGCAAAATTTATTTCTCAAATATATGAAATGAACCTTAGAGAATTTTTTTCATAAGTCCTTCAATTCTAATGAATTGATAGTCTTATAAATTTTCACTGATTTTTGGTTTTGTGGGTTTTAAATTTCTCCTGGCCATGTTATATATCACTCTCTATAAGTCCATGATCATCAGTTTTGTCTTCTAGGCCTATAATTTAAATTACAAATAATTTTATCCAACAAGTTATCCTAATTTTTGTGGGAACTTAACATTATCCTTATCCTATTTTTTAGAAGATGTTTTAATAACCCTTTTTAGGATGTGGGTTTTTAATAAAGGACTTTTAAAATAATAAACTTTTGATTATTGAATATATGTTTGAATTTGAAGGAAACAGTTTATTTGGGGGGGGGGGGTTGAATGCTAATCCTATATATTTTAGAAATTATTTCCATTAAATAAAAATTATTTCTTCTATAGAATACTTTACACACATAAAATAAAGATGTTATATTATTAAAATATTATTATTTTATCATTATAACGTAGCCATTAAAATTAGAATGTATGAATATTATTAAATAATTTATAAAAATATATATTTCAAACTCAATATTAATTTATTTTTTATTATTTAGGAAATAATAACTTAATTTTTATAAAATCACGTTTATTTTTCAAAAACATGCTTTCTTAAAAAAAATTATTATTATTAGTTTTTGAGAAAAATTAATAATAATTACATACCATAAAATTTGTGAAATCATAATTAATTGAAAGAATATAATTTTTTTAATAGTTATATAAAAATTATGTTTCTGTGAAATTTTGGAGTATTTTTAGAATGATTGTCTTGTTGGTGAATACAGAAAAATACCAATTTTTGTAATACTGTCATTATATTTTCATTAAAAAGACACATTATGATCTTAATTTGATATCATATTAGCCTAAGTAGTATGTAATTATATATAATATAATGAAAATTATTTTAATCATAAATATACCTTATTTTGTGATTAGAACATTTTTCAGCTCAAAAAAATATTTTTTCAAAAACAATTTTTTGTTGGATTTTACCCATTTAAATTAAATGTAATTTCCACCTATTATGAAAAATTTTATCTTGAAAAATTATTTCATTATAAAAGGTTCTAAATATGATAAATATTTCATTTTTATTTTTATATAGAATGAATAGTAACATTAGTAATTTGTAATAATGAGAAAGGGTATATCTGGTAATTTGGGTTAGAATAATATGATAATAACTAAAAAATGACCCTTACAGTTGCCTAAATTTTATTTTATAAGTATATCACATCCATAATGATCTAAAATTCTAATATATATATTTTTTACCATTTATCCATGATTTTGACCATTTATAATATTTTTTATTATGGAAATCCAAAAATGTCATTCTCTTTGTTTTATTATCTTTAAATTTCTAACATATGAATAAATAGAGAATATGTTCAGTTATAAATATCAACATAAAAAATGATATTTTATTCAGGTTAATTTATTTTAATGTTTTATTTATTACATAATTGTTATAAATTATTTTGAAATAGTAATACAATATTTATTCAATTAACAAAAGAAATAAAATAAAATATTTTAAAAGTTATAAATGTGATATAATTTTCAAAATTAAATCTTTACCAAAAAATTTATATATATATATATATGAATGACTACAGAGGTGTAAATAGTAATATTTGAACTCCATATTTGTCTTCATGCAATTAATGTAAAATTAAATTAATAGTGTTAAAAGTGAAATTAATGATATTTTATAATAAATAATAATTTATTAAATGATATAAATTAGTAAAGAAATTATATTTATCTAAATTAATGGAATATATTTTAAATATAAACTGAGGTCCATTTATGTGTCTCTTTTATTTTATAGTTACATTATTAAACTTTAATGGGTAGAAAATTTATAATGTTGTAATTGTCAAAAGCGATAATGAAGGGTTAAAACAAAAATAGAAGGGTGAAAATGTAATCAAAAATCAACCAAATTTCATTTTATGAGATGATATAGAATTATAAATATATTTTATTTCAAAATGATCAATTTGAATCCATTTTGGAATCATAATTAATTTATATTAATTTAATATTTTAGGTAATTCCCGAAGTTCTTCTCCCCTCAATTATAAAAGGGCACCCCTCATTTGTCATATTTAAAATACTCTGTGTCATCTAGCATTGATCTTCCATGAGAAAATCCCATATAAACCTATATATACAATTTCAATTGTTTCTTTTATTTCCTAAATACAATAACTTGAATCGTTACGAGGAGGTCAAAACTAGTTGTTTCAAAGAAGAGGTAATCACCTTAACCGATCAATTTCATTTTAATTCTAATTTTAACTACACAAAGTATTTTATATTCTTCATAAAATATTAAAATTATTATCATAAATACATATAAAAGTGTTTATGATTATTAAAACACATTTTTAACTCTCATTCCATTAAATGGGATGCTGATGTATCGTTCGTGTGTATGTACGACTTATCATCTCCATATAGAGGTACAATTTTTTTCAATAGAAAAAATTAATGGATGATTATAATGATGGTTGAATGTTTATTTATAGTCTTTATTGACTAATTATCATACAATAATTATAACACCTATCTTCATTCTTACCTTGAAATTCATTTTTAAATGGTAATGTCATTCATGTGTGCGTGAGGATTACCACATCCACGAAGCAATGTGATTTTTTTTAATTTATTTTTTAATTGGATTATAATAATGATTTATTTCATATGTATATATTATATAATAACTAATCTATAATGGCAATATTTTTTTACCTTTCTTTTATTTCATCTTTTGAATGGTGAAAACAACAATCAATGTACTTGCAACATATTATCTCCATGAATGGTGTAATTCCTTTTTATATCTATAATTTCAGGAATGAATATAAAAATTATATAATAAATATATATTAAATAAATATTATACTTATTGTTATTGATATTACAAGACAATCATTAAAGTACAAGGACAAAAAATAACGAATCAAAACATACAAGAAAAATGAATTAGATATCACTTGTAACAGAGCTTTTAAAAAAATGTTTTTAACAAACAGTAGGTATAAGGATTTAATTAAATCATAAATATTATTAAATATATTATTATGGTACTATAATATATTTATAATAAATTCTCACTTATTATAGATGAGTTTATAAAAATAATAAGGTAGGATGACATAAGGTAAGAGATTTCTAGTCTCACTTTTATTTCTATGAATAATATATAAAATTAACAACTAATTTATACTATGTTGTGTATATAATACCCCATTTAAATGTTATATCAAGAATATATTTATTTTAATGATATTTACATTTTTAATTGCTATTATAATTTCCATAGGCTTATAGTTCAGAAGATACTAAAGTGGTACGAGACTTTCGTCTCATTTTTATTTCTTTAGTATGCATGCCAAATTCTCCATTTCATTCATCAAAGTGGTGTATATAATACAAATGATTTTATTTTATGATGATTATTATTAAAATTATGAGAATTTACATTTCAATATATTGTTTTTTATTTGATGGGGTTGACAATTAAAATGTTACCGAAGTCATAATGGTTTTATGTTACAATATCATTATTTATTGGTATTGATTATGATTAAGTTTGTGATGATGAATTATTATGATATAAATATAAATATACTCATGAATTTTCTTATTCTATAGTTGTTTTTTGAAAATACATTACTTCCTATCATTTTCTCCATATTTAGTACTCAAAAGGATGAAAATAGTTCTTTATTGAAAATCTACTTTATGTATCTCTTTTGATGAAAACCCCTTTTCTTATATATTTATGTTTGCCAAACATGTTTTAAATAAGGTTTTTACTATTAAACAATGATTTTTAAATTGAGTTATAACATTATTTTTCTTTTATTTTTCTAAATGGTATCTTCTTATCATTTTCTAAACTATTTAAATCATGAATTTTTCTATAAATGTATTTAATAAATATTTTACTTTAACTTATACAAAATGAATGAAATTTACCTTCATCATGACAGATATAGTATTTAAAGAATCAATTTCATTTTATAGAGTTTATCATCAAATAAAAAAATTCCTTAATACTTGGGAAATTATATAATTTTAAAAATGGTATTTAATAGTTAAAAGGGTATTTTCTTCATGAAATGTTCCATGTCATCTTTCAAAATCAATTTACATCTAAAATGATATCATTTAATGTTACTTAAGAATTTAAGAGGTTATTATCTGATGATACCATCCATTTTATTTCTCAGAATGGGTTGTTTTATGATTATTAGATTTTTATGAAAACCATTTCTTCTCCATATTTTATAATATAATGAAATTTTTATGAAACCTATTTGTTTCCAAAATGTTATGGTATGATAAAATGTTTAAGAAACCAATTTATTTTCCTGGGATCTAATATTGTAAATTTTTTATGATCTTATGGAACACATATGTATGGTTTTCATGACAAAAAAGGTAGTTATATTATAAAATAAGGATTCTATTATGTCATAACCAGGTATGGTTGTTACGTTATAACAAAGGATGGTGGTTATTATACAAATAAGGATGGTGGTTTACTTATAGACAAGGATGGAGGTCACGTTATAACTGAGGATGGGTGTGACCTATATCTACGTCCAATTCATTACATAATGATGGATATCTCATGAGACAATCATGATAATAATGGGTATTGAACCTTGTTTATTAATGGTCTTTATCAACTATAACAATATTTTGAGTGAACCTTGACTACTAAGATAGTTTTCATAGTGAACCCATTCCATTGTAATAGCCTAAAAATAAGCCTTGAAAATTATTGAAAATATTTTTTTATGTTTATATATAAGGAACAATTCCTTATATTATGTTATTGTTATTCTCCTATAGCTCATGTTCTTTGATTCCTTTATGATTCATATATTGTTAACATCTATGATTTATTACGTGAATCAATATTATGATATTTGATATGAAGGTCATGGTTTTCAAATTCTATTATCATGTCCTCAGACTATTACAATCATGTTATTCATAAGTGATCATTGATATATCCTTTATTTAGAGTTACTAATAATTTGACCTAACCATTTATTATGTTATATTTCACTGGTCAATGAAGAAATTTAGTAAGTTTGATATGTATAATAAGTGTGATAGTTATGAATAATATAATGGTATACACTTTGGAACATGTTTTTTTGGGGTACTAGTTTCTAAATTCACTGGACCTATACAATTATTGTATGGATCGCTATGATATTTATTGAATATTCGTCTTAAAATAATATATATATATATATATATATGAAAATTATGGGTTTATATTGATTATATTAACTTTGTAATATCATTTTTTGTTGGAAAATTATCATGATTGTCATGCCAAAAAACTAATCTAACTCAAAAGGGAGTGATGTTTTCTAGATTGACGAATGTATGGAATGATTTAAATAGTTAGAAAGGAGGTTAGTCACTGCACCTATAATCACATAAACCACTAGTGGCGTTGGATCTAGAATATAAAATTATTCTTCCAAAATTTTATTTAATTTTTTAGTCATTAAAGATGATAAATTGACTTACTGTTACTCCCACAAATTAAAGATCTATGAGTAGAACTACCCATTGCATAAATTAGAATTCATTGTAGTGATCTTCACTTTGAATATTTTGATACATTATCTCGATAGAGAAGTGTGACCAATATTTGGATCATATCTATCCCAAATATATATTCACATAAATGGAAGACAATATGAAATAATTAAGGTGGTTAAAGATGATTAATTTTTATAAATTTTAAATATATCATCATGATGGGATGGAAAACAAAATGGTATATTCCTTATGTTTAAATGATCACAAAACCCTCCTAATAATGTGGATTTAAGGGGATTTATTCTAATTATACCTGTAATGGATAAAAATGAGAATAAAAAAACTATATTCTTCATAAATTTCACATGTAACTTATCAACCATCCATTTTTGAGATGATTAAGGGAGAAAAAAAGATGATGAGGGGATAATGAAAATGGTACTGAATATTCTAGATTTAAAATTGGATAAATAATATGTTATAATGTTTGGAACCCCGATATGTGTCTCAATACAATAAGAACTGAAGAGGGGACTTATATATAATAAATATAATTGATCCTTCTCTATTCATCCAGGGAACACTTTGATTTATAATGATCTATTGAAAAACTTTTGTTAGAATAACTTAAAGAGTGATATTGAACAATTTGTATCTCGATTCATAGTATTCCAATAAGGTGAGAATTAATGAAATAATTATATGGGTATGATGTAACCATTTCCCATAAGAATATTAAATATGGTAAATGTTTTGGGAAAAAATCTCTCAAGGTGTCCCCATGGTATGTTTTGGGTGCGATAGTGTTTTTAGACAAAGCCAGATGATCATAAATAAGAATAGTTGGGGTTTGCAGAAGACAAGTTTTTATGGTGGTTTAGTTTCCTAGTGTTTTACAAATTTTTAGGCCTCAAAATTGGGTCTTTGATGTTGTAAAAAGAATGATTTCATCATCGGTGTGAATTTTATGAAGAACATTGAATAATATTCGAGAAGAATGAGAATCACATACCACAAATCATAGACCTCGTACCATGTTCCGGGAATGGTACGTGGATCAGTGAGAAAAGTGTGTAGGAGCAGTTTCTGAAACTAACAAAGGATCCCCAAATAATTCTGTGTGGTATATAGATGACATGATGTCAGCAAAAAAGATTTACCACTTAGAAATAATGATAGTACACTAGCTACATTGGAAAAACAGTTATTGTGTGTCTAGTTGTTCCCGTTGGTAGAAGGATCTGTTAGTGGTGAAGGATGGATTGATTATATCGTAAATCTTAGATTATAGGATTTTTTGGGTATCTATGACTATATATGAATTGATAATCCCTCCAATTCCTTTTGATACCAAATATCATTAAGGAATATATATTTGGTATGATATTTCTATAATATTTGAAGGAGGTTCACGAGGTAGAATTTCACAAAATCTAAAGTTGTTCGTGTGGATGAAATTATATCAAAGGATTTAAGTGGAGAACTGTAACTCATATAATACATTGTATGTAGATGAAGAAGGCATGGTATGCAGGTTGTTTTCAAAGGAAATATACAGACATAAAATAGTTAGTGGATATTGGGTGATTCAAAGAGTTGATATGCAGAGGTGTTACGTGATTGCGAAGAAAGAGGAAGTCTACCGACGAAGTTCGGTTTGCAATAGTGGAAGCAGTAGGTGGAGGAAATGATCCACATACCAAACCCATCACTCAGTATGAGGGAGAAGTAATGGTTCTCGATTTTCATAAGGAATCTTATGAAAGCTTTAAATCAGTTTTTGAATGTATTTTCCGGTATATATGAGTACTAGGGAAGGTGTACTTCATCTACGGGTGAAAAAGGAACATCAATAGATCATCTAACTATAGTTGAGGATAATGTAATTATTACAAATGAAGGGAACTACATGTCCTTAAACTATGTATGACTAACATGTTTATAATCTATGTGTGGATTCTTTCCATGAGCAGTGGGCGTAAGAAGAAGAAGATGATGACCCTTTCCACCGGTAATGATCTAGAGAAATAGGCATAGGGAGTGACCCTAGGAAAATCAATGGGAAGACCCTAAACCTTGTATAGGTAGTGAACCTTGGTATATAATATCTGTCCCGGACATTTTACTTATTATTGGTAATGAGCCTGAGTGAATTTGGTACATTGGTACATCATTGTTGTATGCTCCTTGGGCATAGCCCAATTATGTTAAACCAAGTAAAAATTCATTTTGTCTTGTGCATTATTTTATATCATTTCATATATTTCAACAAGAGGTATAAAATAATATATTTTTTATTATCCAGGATACAATATCCAAATGGGAAAAAGTTTTGATTTTCCATACCCTGATTAACCACCCTTCCTCTCAGGTTATTCGACTTTGTGGACCATAAAATTGGTATCAGTGGGAATGGTTTAATGTTACTGGTTTTATATCATGAAAATGAATTGGTGGTTTTAAATCTTAAAAGAATTCCAATGAATCAGATGAAACACATCTTCCGATCAGTGGGAATGGATGTCTTCACATCAGCTATGCATGGAATATTAGAAAACATCAATAGAGGTGCTTTATCGGAAGATAAAATAAGGTAATTGGATGTTGATGCAAAAGGGATCTTTTATTTAGGGAGAACCATATCAAATGAAATTTATACAAAGGTAATGTTCTGTAAAATAATACAATACTATATGGTTAAAATCGTTGATCATTTATTAGGTCGACACAAAACTCTGAGATGCAAAGCTGCAAGTTCTGTGGAAAAAGTATGAGGATCTCAGAATAAACCCCAATGAGACTGATGATGCATTATTCAACATGATAAATATTATAGGGGACAAAATGTGGGGTCTCAGAGATGTTATTGAAGATATAAAGATTGTGAAATGTATCTTGAGGAAACTTCCACCATGCTTCAATCTGAATATTTGAGTGTAGGAAGACAAATAACCTAAAGGCATAACATGGGATAACCTACATAGTAAACTTGTAGCATATTAAATGATAAATGATGATAAAAATGTAGTGGAAAGGGTAATTCTGAATAAGAAGCATTCATGTCCATGAAGAATCTCTCGATTGAAGATTGTCCTGAGGAAGAAAATATGGATAATGTCATGTCATTTCTCTCCTATAATATGAAAAGGGTAAATGATAAGTTTAAAGGTAAACTTCTATTTTCAAACATTCGATGCAAAAATATTGGGAATTTTTCCAAAAAATTGTCCTAAGAATATTGATGATGAAAAATGAATAAAATGATGAAATTCCACAAAATAAGTATTTATAACATCATTAAGGAAGGAGTAATACTTGGAGAAAATTCATCAAAAAGAATAATCTTCTTTAAAAAAAGGATAAAATTTAAGAATAATCTATGGAAGAAGAGTTGGAGGACTACAAGGATAATAAAATATATGCTTTGGTGGAAGTTGTAGAAATTTCATTCATAGCATCAGAACACATTGGGATATGGATCATTGATAGTGGATGCACTTCCCATATGATCGAAAATAAGGATTCAGTGACCAGAATATGGTATGATAGATAATGTTTCATAAGATATGGTAATGATAAGGGATTAAAAATTATTGGTTCAGGAAAAGTAATTTTTGGAGAAATAACATGAGATGAGTAGAGGTCTTGGTTTTTGAGGGACTTTGTCAAAACATGCTTAGTGTTAGTCAATTGTGCATATTCGGACATGCCATAAGTTTTTTCAAGATATTATGTACCCTCATATAAAAGTATGGAGTTATTTTGATGAAAGGAATGCGTATAAACAGGAATCTCTAACTCATAAGTGAAGAAGAACACATGTGATTTCTGACCAAGGATATAGAAAACAAGTGATGGAATAAGCATCAGGGCCACATAATCCACAGTTCCGATGTTGATATGGAAAAATATAATGTATCTCTAAATCTCCCTAGATTATCACATGATCCTACTCAAACGTGTGATTCCTTCCAACAGAGGAAGATCACTCCAATGACTTATAAACCAAAGGAGAAAAATTCCACAAGATTACATGAATTGGTAAATATTGTTGTATGTGGACCAATTTTTCCAAGGGATGTTTATGGATGGATATATTATGTTATATTAATTTATGGCTATTGAATAATGTCATGGGTTTCAATAATCACCCAAAAATTAGAAGTGTTCAGTTTCATTACAAGATATCCACCAGAATGTTAAAACATTTATGGTCAGAATACACAGAATATTAGAACAGATAAAAGAGCATTGATCACTAATATTCAAGTGGCGGATTATATCAAGAATCATGGGACAAGGAATCATGTTTTAGCAGTATGAATTCCACAATAGAATTGATAATTTGAGAGATGAAATCAAATTTTGAAGAACATGGTTAGGACAATGCTCATTTAAAAAGATCTTCATGAGGTGTTTGGTAAAGAGGATGTGATGAAAGAAGTCTATACATCAAATAGATCCATATTGTGACCAATATAAAATAAGACTCAATGTGAGCTATAAAATAGAATGAAGCCATCATTGAAATACTTCGGAGTTTTCATAAGTATTTTTTCATTCTCAATAAGGAGAAACGTATGAGATTTGAATCTCGTGGAGATGAAGGAATATTTCTTTACTAGAAAATGAAAACAAAAGAGTATAAATAATTCAATAAATAGTTAGAAAAGATAGTTGAAAGTCATTATTTGACAATAGTGGAGAATGAGATGAATCATCATCAAATAAATGATCAGATTCATGAGGATAGTGATGAAGAAATCAGTAGATAGGGAGACACATTAGCTTAAGAGGATGATTCAGAATAAAAATTAGATGATGAGAATAAATCATCATCTATCTAAAAACCATCAAGAAGTGTTGAAATTGAAAATAAAAACATAATTTGTGATAATAAATCACTTGTATAGACAAATAGGATGATTAATCTACGTCATGAATCATATTTCTCATAGGTGGAACCTAAATTATTTGATAAAGCATCTAGAGATGAGAAATGGGTTCAATCCCTGAATGAAGCGCTCGACCAAATTGAAAAGAATCAAACATGGGAGATTGTTTCAAGACCTTCAAACAAGAATTTCATAGAAAAAATGTGTTTTTTCAATAACGTGAATGAAGATGGTGTCGTTATTCATAACATAGAATGACATGTGTATAAAGGGTACTCCCAAATAGAATGTATAGATGTTGATGAAACATTTTCTCCTATTGCATGGCTGGAGAAAATCATATTATTCTTGGCCATTGTAGTGAAGTGATATTTTAAAAGTTTCTAGATGGATGCCAAGTCTACATTTTTGAAAATAATTCTAGAAAAAGATGTTTATTTTGAGCATCACAGTAGCTGAATTCATTGTGACTACTAAAGATTGCACACAACTATTGTGGATAAAGCATCAACTTGAAGATATCATAATTGAAGTGAAATCTCTGATCAGAATCAATTTTACTAATTCATGTGATATAAATAATATAAAAAATCTAGTCCATCACTTAAGTACATGGAACATTGATATAAAATATCATTTTTCAAGTAAAAGGGGTATTATGGGCTTATGATGTTGGAGTATATTCCTACAGAATAACAGGTTGCAGAAATTCAGACAAAGGACTTTCCCAAGGAAGAATTTGAAAGTCATCGACTGGATCTGGGAGTTCAGTCGACTTATCGCACTTGAAAATTTTTGGATGTGGGTCCCCTCTCTCTGAGGTATTATGTGTCTTTCCCTAATGTTTGGATATATGTTCTTTAACCTATTGCAGACAACCTTGAAGTACCATTCTTGTTCGTTGACAAAGGGGGATAATCTGTGACTATTCTAGGGGAGAAAAGACATGGGGATAATCTATTGAGTGGAGTACTGAGATAGGGGGATTTAAAACTGAGTTGACGTTTATTTGAGATTCTATAATATATTGGGAGTGTTAAATATGATGATTCATGAAGGGATAGATCAAAGATTAGATATCATTTATGTGGAGGTTCTTGATGAAAGCAGTTTATTAGTATCATTGTGGTTTCAACAATTGTTCTAAAAAATGAAGTGACTCATTATAATCTTATTTCTCCCACCAATAATGGATCATGTGGTCTTAGATAATGTGTTGAGTACATCTGTGATCACTATCTTAATCACCTAAAGTGAATGGTGGCTGAAGATGAAATGGTTTTTAATGATGTATCAAAATGTGACGAAATTTTTGGAGAATAGTTTTCAACAAAACCAATGGGGGTGATTGGAAGGAAAAAATCCCTCATGTTTCCCCCTCAGTATGTTATGGGTGTTATTTTGTTTTTGGAAAAATCCAAATGATCGCGAATGAGAATGGATGGTGTTTGTGGAAGACTAGTTTTTAAGGTGGGGGATGTTTCCCACTGAATGCCAAATTTGTGGGCCTCAAAATTAGGTCTTCTTTGTTGGAAATGGAATGATTTTATCATAGGAGTGAACAATATCAAGAACATTGAAGAAAATTGGAAATTAATGATAATGACATACCAAAATTCATGGACCATGTACCATGTTCGGGGAATGGTATGCAAAGCAGAGAGAACGTTATGATGGAGAAGTTCATGAAACTGAAAATGGTTCGTGGAAGGATGTGGTGCGGTATGCAGATGAATTGATGTTGGCAGAGGATATTGACCACATAGTAACAAAGACAATATGGGAACTGAATAAGAAAAACAGTTCGCATGTGGCTTATGGTTTGCAATAGTAGAAGGATCGGTATGGGGTGATGGAAGGACTGGAGATATGGTAAATCATAGATTTGTTTATTTTTCAGGTATCTATGGCTATATAAGAATCGATAATCCCTCCAATTACTTTTGTGACTGAATATCATTAGAGAACATTTTTTTCGTCAGGTATTTTATTAAAGTCCAAAGGAGGTTCGTGTGGAAGAATTCCGCAAAATCTAATGTGGTCCGCACGGAAGAATTTCTGTCAAAGGATTATAAGCAGAGAATGGTAACCCGTATATGACATGGTACCTTGGGGAAGAAGGAACAATACACATGAAGTTTTCAAAGGTAGTCTATAAACATAAATTTTCTCATAGACACAGAGTGATTCTTAGGGGAGGCTTGCAGAGTCATCATGAAGAGGCGGTACGTGATAGCGAAGGTAGAGGTAGTTCACCAATTAAGGCTATTTTTCAACAGTGGCATCAGTACATGGAGGAGGTGATCCACATAGAAAACCTCGTACTCAGTACGTAGGAGAAGAAGGTGTTTGAAAATTTTCCCTAGGAATATTGTGAATCTTCCAATAAGTTTGTGAATGTATTGTCTGGTATCTTAGAGTACCCGGGAAAGTCGACATCATGTGTGGGTGAAAAAGGAACTTCAATAGAGAATCTACCTATAGTTGAGGGTGCATGAATTTATGAAAATGAAGGGACCTATATATCATTAAAACACATTTGACATACAAGTCTGTAAATTGTGTGTTGATTCCTTTCCAAAAGCTGTGATTGTAAGAAGAGGAAGAAAATGACCCTCTCCAATGGATGTGATCCAGATAAATAGGCATAATAAGTGACCCTTGGGAATTCAATGAGAAGTCCCTAAACATGGTAAAGGCAGCGAGCTTCGATATTGAATATGTATCTGGAACATTTTACTTATTATTAGTAGGGAGCCTTAGTGAATTTGGTACATCGGCACATCGTCATTGTATTCTCCTTGAATGTATCCTAGTTGGGGTGAACCATGTAAAAGTCGATGTGCCATGGGAATGATTTCAAATCTGTTCATATATTTCTATGAGAGGTAGAGTGAATTGAGTTTTGATTAAAAATTAAACAAGGTCAAATGGGGCATAATTTTTAATTTTTCATACCCTGATATACCCCCTCTCATGGTATTAGTCCTTGTGGACCTAACAAAAAGAACCATGGTTTTTATCAAATGACAACCCAAGGAATAAAAAGTTAATAATACCAGTAAGGCTGTATTCAACAACCTTGTAATGTTAGTTCATTTCCTTTCTATCAATAAATATTTATATCTACACCAAATCACTAATAAATAGATAATGGAAGTGTTAAGACATCATGGAGTTCCACTTTTCAGTATATCTGGCCAAGATCAAAAGTTTACCTCATGGTTTTAGAGAAGAATTCAACAAGCATTGGACATCGTGCTGATTTTTGGTACATCTCATCACTCTTAGATGTATGGTTACCCTAAAAGAACCATTTAAACACTAGAGGATATGTTGAAATCAATTTTAATGTATTTACAAGGATCTTGGGATCAACACATTACTATAGTGGATTTTTCATTTTACATTTGTTTACATACTAGTATTTTGATGGCACTTTTTCAGGAATTGAAAGGGAATAACTGTCTCACAATGTAATTATAGGTTATAGTTAGAGATAATAAGTTTTTGGGACTTGGTATTATCCAAATGATGATATAAAAGGTTCCAAATATTCAATGTCATATGAAATCCAATTTTTTTTTATAGAAAGTCAATTTGAGAAATCATCAATGAGACTTGGAGTTTGAGGCTGGATAATAGTTGTTATTTCATATATCTACCATGAATAATTCATTAAGGTATGTGAATAATAGAATACTTATTCTAGGATACATCAACCCCTTTGAAATCCTTGATCACATTTGAGTAGTGTCATATTGACTAGAACATCCACCTAAACTACCTAAAGTACATGATGTGTTCTATTTACCCCACTTGAGGTGGTATATACCAAAACCCTCAAATATACAGAACCGAGAGGATGTACCCCTAAATAATTATCCTTCATATGAGGAGAAGCAGGTGCTGATCATAGATCATAGTGACGAATTTATACCAAATCAAAAAACTCACTGGGTAAATGTTATATTGTAGAACCACATGTTTGATGAGAAAACATACAAACCAGTAGAGGCAAAGAAATATAAGTATCCTCATCTATTTCCATCTATAAAATAAAGTTTAAAGGGTGGGATTTTTGAATATATAAAGTATGTAATGACCAAAACATTTATAAATGAAGTACCCATTTAAATGTGTAAATAACTTGTTTTGAATTGATGTTATGGAAAAGTTATTTGGTTGTTTTGGACCATTATGATTTATACCCTATTGTTTTTAAAATACCATTTTATATCATAACTATTGATAATATTTATTTTTTATAGTGTATATTTGGATTAGTATATATAAAGGCTTATGATAAATCCAATTGATATTGATGGAAGAATCGACAACCTCGACTAAGGGGATCACACCCCATGAAGCCCATTTATCAAAGCCTCTGAGGGAGATGGAATCACTCCTATTTTATATTGAACAATACCAAGTTTATATTCAACAACTAAGTCATGAGGGAAACTATTTTTAGGATAATTTCAAGCCTATCGAGATCATGACAAAAACTATGTTTCCAAATCAACCCAAGAAATTGTCACCACCGCACACCATACCCTTAGAGCATACACATATTCAATAAGGGGTTGTGTATCTAGTACATAACATTATATTTTCTATATTTTCTTTTTAGTAAAATACTTTTTATATTTATCTATTTTTATTATTACTTTATAAATGACTAATGAGTTTGGTAAAAACATGATTTTGATATGAATAAACCAAATTTATTTTTTTTGAGAAATTTATATTATTTAAATTAAGAAACACTTTTTGGATAAATTCAAAAATTTATGAAGTACATATTATTTTAATAATAAATTCTTACTAAACAATATAATTTTGAAAATTAATGGTAATATAATTTATTGAATTCCAATATAATATTTATAAGTGTTAGAAAACGGTTATGGATGAAAAAAATAGTTATTTTCAATAAATGTGGAATTTTTTTTAAAATTGAAAATTATCATATTTAAAGAATTATATTAATATATTTATAATTTTTTTAATTAATCATTTTAAATTATCATGTAGTTAAATTTTATAATTATAAGAGACAGTTGAATTTTTGGGTAAAAGTTAAATATGGTATAAATATACGATACGTATTATGACATCATAAAACAACTAAAGTGATGTAATAAATACATTAATGAGGGTCCATAAACAAAATTAAATTTAAAATTTAAAAATATTTTTTTAACGTTATCTTTATTATTTTTTAAACCCTTAATGGATCATTCAAAACAAATAATATATTTGATGGCTTTAAAATTAATTCTTTATGAACATGTCTCACTTCCACATCACCAAGATTTTTATATAAATGAGTCCATTTATTGTTCTTATATAATATTTTTAAACACTTTCATTTGGAATAAACCATTGGAAATAACCTTTCTATCTTTTTTATCATATAGAGTCCAAAACCGAAGTTTAATGGTTAAGAAGGAATTCCCCCACTCTTTCGGCATAATACCCACCAAATCTCCCATTCATATTTAATCAAACACCATTTAGTAAGAATTAAATATACATATACATCTATATATCCCCCAAATGTGTTCCCAATCTTATATGATGAACCACCTAGGATTTTAGAAAGTCCCCCTCGAGGTATGACTCTCAACTTGTTTTTATTTCAAGTAGTTTATTTATACTAATAAGTTTTGATTTTCAATTTTCTACATCGTAATATTTTTAAACATTAATTTATTTTACTTTTGCTTCCAATATTATGATATACCACATTTTACACTTAGTCACCCTATCTATAATTCTTTACGTATAACCATTATGTCAAAAAAAATTATGTGATTTTCCATTCCATGAAAATTGGGCATTGAATACCCATCCCCATTTAAAAGCATTTGTATTCACCTAGTTGTACCTATACTTCATTGATTTGGTAATTTCAAGTATATAATCTATACTCTTTAATCTTGGGGTAGAAAGTGATAAAATTCATTCTTATGTTGTATGATTTTTGTGGATCACCAATCCATCTGCATGATATGAATGCTACAAGTGGGAAAAAATTATATATCTCTTAAACACATTAAGTAATGTTTTTTCTCTTGAGATTTTATGTATGTTGCATGGGATATTATCATAATAACCCTATTTTATGTTTTCTTTTTTACTATCCATGGCTTATACTTATGATGTCATGTTTAATATTGTTTCCACATTCCTATGTTTCCTTTATTTTTTCAT
This sequence comes from Viscum album, assembly GCA_963277665.1. Classification (NCBI taxonomy): domain Eukaryota; kingdom Viridiplantae; phylum Streptophyta; class Magnoliopsida; order Santalales; family Viscaceae; genus Viscum; species Viscum album. Next base: position 535,505,242 of record OY728146.1, read on the forward strand.
CTTATATCATGCTTTGATGTTGCTGTTTATGATTATCACCTATTTTACATTACCATGATATATTTATTTAATATCATATACTACATACATCATGCCAATCTATGATTATCCCCTTACTGGGATTTAAATTTCCCCCTATTCTTGTGTACCTCAATAAGTTCTCCCATATAGTTTTAAAAGAGAGATGAAATTTTATGATCATGTTAAGGAGTTTTAAATAATGTGTTGTATCTATATTTTATGTTATCATTTTATGTGTCTAATGACCCAATGAAACATGGTAATTACATATTTTTGGATTTGGTTATGTGTTAATTTATGTAATAAATCTTGAATTAAGTTGTATTAAAGATATGGTTTGGCATAGAACTGTGATTAAATATCTTGATTCAAACTAAGGTAAGGGAGACAATGATATTAGAGGAGGTCCATAAAATAAAGATATGATAATTACTGTGGTTGAATAGATTAAAATGAGTTTTCCCAACAACCTAAAACCATGGTTTATAAACATATAATCATGATTAATATCACTATTATCTTTTCGATATAAAAAACATAGTAGAAATGTGGATAATGAATAAAAACACATGGCGGAATAAAGAACTCATGTAAAAAATGAATCTTGGTGACCATGATGATTGAAATACACCCAATCATCAAGGTGAAATAAACCTCCTAGGTATACTATGTCTTGTGATACCCATGGTCATTGTGTATATCCTTTAACATCCATCCTCTCAATGGTACCACAATTATATATAGGTGAATCATTTAGTGTGTAATAGGTGGAGATGGGGAATTATGTTTATAAAAGGATTATTTTACCATAACAATATTAAAATATTTTTATTTATGAATATAATTTTCATTAATTGAATTCTTATAAATGTAATATGTTTTCTCAATGTAATTTGTAATATATGGTACCATGTTGTATTTTTTCAATTTTATTTTACGAAAATAGAGTAATATTATAAAACATAGTACACTAATAAAGATCAAAGGAAATAAATTTTTGAAATAAATTCAAATATTTCAATTATATAATACCCAACATGATTTTTATGTTATTATTGATATATAAAAAACATATCTACAATAACCGTTTTTAATTAATTTTAAATTTATAAAATAATAATCTGTAAAATATACATACAATGAAATTTTAACTTTAAATATATAAAATATCATTCATATTATATAAAATAAATTTTCACAATACACCTCAAATTGTGTTCATAAAAATGTGATTTTAATAAATATTTTTTATTTAGTGATCTGAACTGAAAAACATATTCCAATTACTATAAAAGATAAGTTTAAATTTCCACTATAGCTAGTACCTGATATACTATTATTGAAATATGGGTATTATAAGGGGTTAAAATAGGATTTAACAATGGGAAATTTGGAATAGTCACATCAAACACTATGATTTATAGTGCTTAGAGTAGTCCAATTTAAAAAAATAAAGGCATTTAAAACCATGAAATGATTTTTTTTCAATGTATATTTCATTAAGATTTTATAGGGTTTCCTTTTATCTATGAGTTAGAGTTATAAATATATGTTGTTCCTAAAAAATATTAAAGTTTTATACTATCATATTGTATAACCCCAATTGACCTCAATAAACTAATGGTTCATCTTTAGGACCAAAATTCGTAGGGTTTTATTAGATCTAAAATATGTAAATCATATTTTATAATCCATTACACTAATAAAGGAAATGTAATATTTTAATTTTTAGGGATAATGTAATATATGAGACACTACAATAGCATGTAAACACCGTATACTAAGATATCACAGAATGTTTCCTTTAAAGAGACTTTATTTATATTATTATTCATCTCATAATTTTAATAATTTTGAATTTAATAAACTATCATTATTTGATGAATTCATCATATAAATATTATATTTTTATGAGTGTTGGGGATTTTTCATAAATGGTTAGTTTTTAGTCAAAAAATATAGTTTTCAAGAAACATGTAATTTTTAACAAATTATTATTAAATACTATTGGAAAATTAATTTAAAAACCCTTTTCTGTCATGAAATATTAATTTAATGGTTGATATAATATATTTTAAAGTATTAATTTATGTTATAAAACCTATAGAAAACATTTTTATAACTAATTAATATGTTATATCTATGTAAACAAAATTCGATCATTTCATGGAATCAAGTAATTTCAAGGGGGATTTTGTTTTTCATTTCTTTAAAAGCCTAATATTATTTATTTATTTCATAATGAAATAATTTATGTCCTTAAAAAATATCCATTTTTCATATTTTATTTAAATTTAACTCAAATAAAATTGTTTATTTATAAAAATGGATTTTTCAGGATTGGGTTTATTTATTTTAATATTAAAATTTCACACATTTTGAAATGTTAATTGATGAAATTATTTTTAAATTTTAAAATGGTATTATTAAATTATTTCAAATATAAACCATAATCTTTGTCATTAAAATTTATTATAAAGGTTATATATTAATTACAAAGGTAAAAGTAAAATAGGTTAAAATTTAAAATTAAAGAAAAAACCTAAATCAATAAAAGTTGGAAAAAAAATTTGTATTTGAGGTTATTTTATACCCAAAATAATTTTAATATACACTTTATCCATTTTTTCCTTTGAAACATGAATATAAACCCTACATTATTGAAAATGTATGTGTTACTCCCAAAACTACACTTCCCTTCACATATAAAAATGTAATAACTTCCTCACTTCATCATTCACTTATATTTAGAATTAATAATTTATAATTAACCATTTAATTCTCCCTAGAAGTATAAACCGTTAAAAAAATACCCTATTCACTCATAGTCAGCCTAATTTCTTCAATTTCATGGTAACTTCCAAGGAAATGGTTAGTCTCTGATCTGAGTATTATCAAAGACTCTGTTTCCTATGAATTATATCTCTCAAATTTAGTCTATCCTTAATAATATACTTTTATAATTTTATTTTGGATATTGTTATTTTACTATATTTTTTATAATATCATTATTAATTAATATATTCTACCCTTTATGAAAAATAAAACCATTGTTCGTGCGTTGTGTGGATTGTTGCTTCAATAACATAACATGTTTCATTTTCCATCACCGCATTACAAGGATTGATAAATTTTTTGTGTTAAAAGATATTTAATATTTTAATTGTATCATTAAGGCTCTAGTATTAAACTTTATAGAACCTATTATTGATTTGATCATAAAATTATCATTGTTAATTTTATCATTGAATGTAAGCATATTAAGAGGATAACAATTTATTCAAATTGTGCAATATTTTTCATATCCATTAATTATAATTTTAATTCATTACTTTACTGATTTATCAATTTAATAAATAATAAATAATATCATTATTCTCTCGGTATATTGATATTAAAACAAAACCACCAGAAAACCATTCATTAAACAAGGGTTTGTTCATGTTTTAGTCAATTTAATATCCCACTTGAAAAATACTATAAATTTGTATCACTAATCACCATGAGATCATAATTACTCATGAAATATGGTATAAATAGTAAAATATATAGTAGTTATGTTTTTTTAAAAAAATTATATCAATGTTTAATTTATTAATAAAAAAACGCACTCTGATCATCATGAATCATCGAAACATTCTTATTATTGATATAATCATAATAGATAAAGAATAAAAAAGTAATAAAATGGAGTTTATTGAATATAAAATATAATAATTAATACCTACTGGTATCTTTAATGAATTTTTATTTATAAATATTTTGATGAATAAAGAATACAAACATTGTTACTATGAAACTTGTAAAATCATTCAAAACTACAATCACCTAATGTGGAAAATCAGGAGAATTCCAATAGAGAATGACTATTTATGAAGAGTATGAATGAACACGAATATTATTAAGGTTATTAATTAATTTATTATAATATATATGTATATTAATAAATAGTTTAAATTATTTTCCAGTATTTTGAGATAAGAAGTATGGGTTTTCCATCACAAATTCTTCTCTTTTGGACTTATTTTATATTATGATCCTAATTTCCTTTTTATGGAATATATAACACCTATTTGAGAAGTTACTTCTTGAATTTAATTTATTCAAGGTTTTTTAAAATCATGATTAATCCCTATCTTTCAATATTATATTTTTTAATTTCTTCCCAATACATAATTGTGGGTTTCAATCAATTTTCATTATTTGGGACTCGTGTTATAATTACCACATAGTTTCTCTTGTGTGGCGAAAAAGTTAAAATGAATAATTCTTGAAATTTTACTCATGAAATTTATAGTATTTAAATGTTTATATTTTTATCCTTTTTCTCATATTCTTTCAAATCAAGAGTTACCTATTCCATAGTTGAAAATCCATTTGATGTTTTGGTAATGTGAATGTGTGTGTCATTTCCTAAAAAATACAACTCTGTCTAGATATTGGAATGTGGATATGGAAATGAAATAGGATAGACTAGGGGTAATGACATCGAAAAGGTATGTTTTAGCGTTAAATCAATCATTACAATGATGAACAATGACTATGACTAAGACTTAAGAGGTGGAGCAGCACACCTGGGAGATATGAATTGGCATATTTAAATGATCTTAATGAAACGTGATAATTGATTTTTATTACTATTTCCATATTCTCTTACCATAACAATATATAAAATCTAATTAAACACTTCCATGAATAAATATTCCCTTTTTATTCCCCCTCTAATATATTTAATTAATATGTATAATTAATGTTACATTTATGATACTTTAAAACTTTCAAGATGATTAAATAATTATCTCCTAGATGTAAAATTTATATTATTTAATGGGAAATTATTTTATTTAAATTATCCACATTATATAAATATCCATGGTTTACTTAGTGAGTGTTACCTTAGTTAATTTAATGAAATGCATTGATGAAACTTATGATGAATGAATTTGAAATAATTGTGTGAATTTTGGGGCCTAAAATTATACAGCCTCTCAATGAAAATATAGGTCTCATAAGACTAAATTGGTTGGGTTTTGGTGTATGAATCTTCTTGTGATGGAAAAGTGTCTTTGTATATAATGTTGAAAGAATATATTTTATATTCAGCATTATTCATTCCATTAACATGGGATCAATAATTTTTTATCCATTTTGTCATTTATTATCATGGATATATTATATTGTCAGTATTTAATTGAGTATGGATTCTTATTTTTCTTTTATTATTTTCATATCACAAATTCAATTTTTATGTTTGGTTAGCTTCCACTACATAGTACTCTTTACTGGGAATCTGATCTCACCCTTTTTTATTATCCTTCCCCAATGAAACCTAGAAGAGGATTGTGTATATTTTTCAAGGTTATAATATAAGGGACCATCATGTTCTTTAAATATTTTAGGTTGTATCTTACGGTTCCAAGTGAAATGTATGTAGGAATTTTGACTTCCAAGACTACTAATCTATTTGACCCTTTAGTAAATCTTTTAAATTATACATATCATGTAATATAACTACCATATATAGGGTTATGGAGTCTATGAAATTAACATTAGTATTAATGAATGTTTATTAGAAACTATTCGACTAGATTTAGATAAACCATTTTGGATAGAAAAAGTACTATGAAACTCCATTCATTATTTTGCGGAGCACTCTCAAAAAATAGTAGTGATTTTATTTTAAACATCAGTACTGTAAGATAATTATTTGTATTCCATTTTTGAGTGATAGAGTCTTATTAAAGGAAGATAAACTATATCAATAACTATAGTAATGATATTGATTTCCAATTTACCAAATTAATGGAGATGGAGTAGAGGAAAAACAATTCAAAACTACGTTTTTGTATTTGAACAATGTTAAAAAAACAATCTTTCCCATATATTATATCTAATTGATTTAGAAAATGGTGTAACTATGGTATATCACTTCATGGTAAAGTAACCACCATCATTCAATGAAACTAATAATCCATCGGTAGCTAAAAAATAGATGTAGTCCCTATACATGATCTTTCATTATTTGGGATTCAATAAATGGGATAAATATTCTAGGGTGGTATATCATATAATGGGATATGTGTCGCAATGGGGGTCACTAATTAAAAAACACTAATGTTAATGTGGTTAATTTCATATAATGGGGAACATTCTATGATTTATTTTATGAAAAATACATTCTACATGAAAAAAACAAGATAGGGAAAGGAAGTTATTGTGATCAATGATTATCATTCGTAGACACGACATCATATTTTATGAATATTTATTACAATACCCAAAAACACTCCTAAATTATTTAATATTTTATTGTATCTGGAAACATAGAATAAAAAAACATCCATAGGTAAACTAAATCATCTCCCACTATGATCTTCATAACCAGTACCCTTATTAAAAATATCCCATGTAATTAATTTATTCATAACACATGGAAGGTAAATATAAGAAATGGTGATATTAGATGATCATTAAGGGTATAAAAGGGATAAATATAAGAATAAAATTAACATAAGGGTAATGGAACAAGACAATAATGTTTGAAAACCATACCCATCATATCATATATCATAATTTTGCATCATAAAATATAGAATGATTCTTTTCAAGACAAGAATCAAAAGGGAATCAAAAAACATGATCCTAGATAGAATTAAATTAGAATAATATATATATTTTCAGAATAAACATAATCAAAGAAAATCTTAGGTCTATGCTTCCCATATATACATTCATTGCATGTTGGGATGGGGAAAACTACCCATGTACCTACATTAGAAATGTTCAAACCTATAGGTTCCAGATATAGTGGAAGTGTGTGATGGGTCATGCCCAAATTTTATTTTTGTCACTATGGATGATTAATCCTTGATTTCCATAGTGATTAATGTTGTAATAAATGTAATTAAATCAACAAAAATAGAAAAACGATATATTTCTATAACTAATAACACTATCCTAACATTGTATATATAAATAATTCAATCAATTTAATAATTACCTTGAATGAATTATTTTTTATTTATGGATCTTAAAATATATCTACATTGTATGTTCATTAGATTATATGAATCAAAGCATATTCCCCCAAGTAGTGATCCACATGTGATCCAAAAATCATCGAACGCCATTGTAGGAATCTCTATGTGATATCATAAAAGACCCTATCACTTTTATCATCTATAATTGATCACATTGAGAATCACATTCAAAGAATACTCCTTTATCCCTCTAGACTTCAGAGTGGGGTGTAGATGATGATCTCTCTCTTTTCTTGGGCGCATTGTTGGTGAGAGATCTCAATAGATCTTGAGAGTATTTTATCCTCTTCTCATTGTGCACAACACAACCTGAATTGGCTATTGTTAAACTAATATAATTGGGTTTAAATACCACTAGGGTTTATAAGTAAATAAGTATAAAAGTTCACTTTAATATATATTTAATCCCTTTTGGAACACCATGTATAAAATAATAATAATAATATTTATTTATTTAACATGATCATAACTTGTAAATTATATTAAATATAATTTAATCAAATAATATTCAATAAGTAATATTTCATAGTCAAAATAAAAAACGAGTCCTCCATTCCTTCATAATATTTATTAGGCATTTAATAATGTCTATTTTTTAATAAATAATTAACACTTGATTATTTACTAATCAATATATAAATATTACCTTCACTAAATTGAAATGAAATATTTATGAAATATTTTTCTCACATTATATTCTATCTAATAAGTAGTTAAGAAATATACATGTCTAGGAAAACATAAATAATTATCAAAACACATGTGGGAATAATGTTTATTAAAATTTTCAAATAATAAATCATAATACATTAGTTAATTGAGATTCTGGATAAACTTATTGTGTGAATGTCTTGGCCTCTTTCCCACTACCATTTGGTAAAGAAACCTAAAGTCTAATGTTAGTGTCCAATAACATTCCAAAGCACCAATAGAAAAATAAGTTAAATTCAAAATGTAATAATGGATTATATGGATGATCATTGTGTAATATAATCCCTTTTTCATGATATCTATAATCAAGTAGGCTGAAAGCTGGTTCGATCAACCTATCTAATCGATATCCCTTTCATTTAATTTTGGAAAATGAAGAATTCCTATAGAACACAAGGGACATGTATTTTTTTAGGATAAATTATTTTCATCCAAGATAACGAGAGATCATCTACCATTTAATAATAGAAGTGAAATGTCATTTCTCAAAATATTCCTTAATACAATATTACACATGAAAAAAAACATATCCTACCTTATCCTGAAAATATGTCGTCATATTTTTTATAAATACATCAAAGTACATAACTCATAATACTAATAAAAAATAATCTTAAAGTATAAGGATCAATACACATACCCATAGATATGAAAACCCAATGATTCATATAAATGTGGATTTCTTACTCAATGATATCTTTCTCATAATATCTGAAACTATATATTACCAAGGGCTTGCACCATGATAAGGTTCTTTAATGACCTATAAGTCTCCACCCGTGATTGCTTGAATCAATTGTGTCCATCAAATTACATAATCTAGATGTAGATCATATATTTAAGAATATTTTCATAGCCCTTATTCATTCCCATCATAGTGGGGAAGTGTTATCACCTTTTAGTGCCACAACTACTTTTTGTATATTATCACATAATATGTTACGAAGAAGAACAATCTTGATGAGAGAAATAGTTTATTAATATTCCAAAATATGAATACAATATATCACAAGGTATATAGAATTTGGTTATATGGATCCAAATCTAAAAAACTCCAAATTTTACTACAGCAAACATTTAAAATCATTTAGTCTTTTATCTCTCAAAAGATCCTCATGCTTCTATTGAGTGATGGATTTAGTTAAGGGGTCTTCTAGGTTCACTTCCATGGGTAATCTACAGTCTCCAACATCACCCCTTTGATAAAAATCACTCATGTGGTGATATTTCCATAGAATATTATTTGTCTGTTTATATGAACTTGGTTATTTTTCAGACTCACCATTGCAGTATTATCAAAATACAATGTGATAAGGTATTTAATTATAGGTACCAAATCAAGATTTTTGATAAATTTTCATATCATAATCAATTATTTGTATATATCTGAATATCCTATATACTCAAAATCCACTATAGAATTAGTGGAAATTAGATACTTTGAACTCTTCTATCTCACATGTCCTCGGTTGATATAGAAAACATATCTTGACTATTACTTTAGATCATTTGGATGTGTTGGAAATCAATCATAAGTATAACCCTTGATGACCATCTCCACTTCATTATTTCTAGGTACTACATAAAACTTACATAAAAAGTTTTGTATGCAAACGGCTTCCATGGATTAATCTTATGTTTCTATATACTCAAAATATACTATAGAATCAACAAAAATATGTTTATTTGAACTCTAATTTCTCATAACTCCTATGTTATTAAAGAACACGTATCTTGACCCTGACATAAAATCATTATAATTTTATTTGAAAACTAGAATCAGTATAACCATTGATTTACTATATCCTCATCTCCTCCATACACCACAAACATATCCTCAGTTAATTTTAGATACTTTAGAATTAATTTACAGGAAGACCAATGATATTCTCCTAGATCTACTTAATTTCTTCCTACCATGATCAATGATTAGGTAACATCAAGTCTAGTACACAACATGGAATTTATAATTGATCATATTGCTAAAGAATTTGGTATCTTCCTGTTTTTATATTAATCGTTCTTTTAGGACACATTTTACATTAAATATGTTAAAAAAATTATTATATAGCTTCATCAAATAGAATGTTCCTTGATCGAGATGCTCATTTCAATCCTTAAATGGATATTTTCAATTTAAAAAACATTTTTCCATCACATTGAGTCACAAAACCTTCTAGTTAAGTAATATAGACATCTTCTTGAAGGTTCCCATTAAGTAATGTAGTTTTGATATCCATCTACAAAATTTCATAGTCATAGTAATATGTTATATAAAGAAGAATTCAAACGGATTTAAACAAGGAATCTAGTGACAATGTTTCAAATTAGTCAATCCCTTGGCGTCATTTACACACCTTGGTCAGTAGAATTTCTTTATATTTAATAACCTCACTTTACATGTCCAATTTTCACTTAAATAAACATTTTCACCCAACAAGATTTGTATCAACTATCACATCAACAAGAACCTAGTCATTGTTCTGGTTCCCAGAATCCATTTCATAATTAATGACTTCATTATATCTTGAATCCTCTTATATTCCTATTTCCTCTTCGAAGGAGATGAGTTATTCGTTGTCAAAAAATAATCGGTGACTATACTTGGTGACTAGAAAATAATATTTCTATAGTTATATGACCTCTTTTATGATACTACACATTACTTATGTTTCAAAAATGACATCATCCATGTGGAACAATGGACTCTGTTCTTGTACCAAATCTTGTGTATCTTGAGAAACAACTTTTGAGAAGTCATGTTTTCTCCAACAATCCTTTTTTGGATGTGCTCCCTCTCCATAAATATGGATATTCTGGAAACAATAACTTTTTTTTATGAGAGGTTATATAGGATTTATCCCATTTTTCCATTAGGATATCCTATAAAGAAACACTTTGTGAATTTGGGGGCTAGTATGTTTCATAAAAGGCCTTAACAAACACATCTCAACCCTATATACATGTATGTTGAAAAAATGTTTCTTTCTACTCCATAAATTTAAGAGAATTCTATTTTCCACTTTATTTAGTACATGGTTTGGTTTTAATTCAATATTATGTAATTCATATCCTCAAAATAAAATTTGAATATCTTCATTAATCATCATCAACCTTACCATATATTACAATTTATATTTCCTCATTTCTCAAACACCATTCCACGTTAGTTTATAATGTAGAGTGGGATTAGATAGAATCCCAAACTCTCATTTAATTTTGGTAAAATCATATTTAATATATTCACCATCTTGATCTGATCAAAGCCTAATTATCATCTTTCCATGTTGATTCTCTATATAATTATTCAATTCATTGAATTTATTAAAGTAATCATACTTATAACTCGTCATGTCACCCTAATCATGTCAACTCAAGTCATAAATAAAAGTTATGAAGTACTAATATCCACCTAAATATTCTAATGGAAATGGTCAACAAAAATTAGTGTGTAATAATAATTGAATCAATATTTCACATTCACACTATAAACCTAATTTTTGTTTAGATATTTTCCCTTGTAATAATGAATAACATCATTCATTTATTAATATTAGAAGAGTCTAAAAAACTATACTGCTAGTGATTTTTAAACACTACTCATTAACATGACTAAGATGGTTATGTCAAAGGGGGGGTGTTATACGGGTTCTGTGAAATTGATTCATTACCAATTTACAATAATTTATTTTCATAATTAAATACATAAAGACCGTTATTTAAATGTTTTCTACAAGAACATCAGTTTTATTTATAAAATAGTAAAATTTTATTTAAAAACATGGAAATAAAACCATATGAATTCATGTATGATTGATAAGTAATTTTCATTGTAGTCATTGATACATAATAACAATTATATAAACCAAAATAATTCTCATTGGAAATGAAAGGTAGTATTCACCAATGGACACAGTAGCCACCATCACACTATTTTTAGCACACATATCAACCTATATTTTAGAAATATTTAGAAATCTATTTGGTTCTAGAATTTGGATACGTATGGGAGAAACACAAGCTATATCTAATACCCAATGTCTAGATATTGAAATATTAAACCTGATATTGAACACCCCTTCCTCCTGTATCTAGGTGTAGTTATTTTTCTGGTGTCCTTACATTCTACACGCAAAATATTATTCCTAATATCTATTTCTAGGTGTTTAGACGATCCTCTTCTTATAAAGAAGATTATTTAGAGCATTAGATTTGTTGTGGGTCTTGGGACCCTTTTCCTTTTTCTTATTTTTGATATTAACCATAAAGACTATATGTTAGTCAGGGATTATGCCCTTATCGACATAGAAAATCAAGTTAAGAAATTCCAAAATGCTCTTGTCATTATTTACCAAGTCATTATTAACAATAAAAATAGATAAGTTTCTAGGTAACGGTTAATGTATGAGATCTTGTGCAAAACCCATTCATGAATTTAATCCCTATGATGTCTATGTGTTCAATGAACCCAAAAATCTTGGCTACATGAGGCAAAGCTGGAAACAACTCTCTACAATTAATATTAAAAATGAAATATAGTTCCCACATCTCTATTATATCACCTTATCTTGATAGAGAATTCGAAGTTGAGACATCATTCCATATGCATCTATGTCCTCATGTTTCTTTAAATTCTATTTATTCATGGAGGATATCATGAAGCACTAAATATCTATAGGATCATTCAATTGTTCCTCATTGAGATTGAACTCTTTATCAGCAGACTTATATATAGTCACATTAGGAATTGGTTCTTAAAACACTTACAATACCCTTTCTTAGAGAAGGATAACGCATAAGAGCCTTTGAAACACATAGAAATTCTTTAGTGATAACGTTATCATTATCAAGTATGGATTGTAGTGATATATTAAATTACATTATTATTATTGTATTTAAAATTAATATAAACATATAATTAGTAAGTTATCTTAAAAAATTTATACCAATAATGAAATATGTTTTTTTATTCTCCATCTATTTTATCAAAAAGCAATATCCTTCATCATTGGATTCAGAATATCCAATTTTTTAGACATTATAATGAAAATTATCCATATTACCATTTACATTACCCCAAATTAATATATTCAAGAATCATAAATTTTTTTAGGAAGGCATTCTAAATTCTAACTATATTAACTCATATTTCTTTTATCTATTGTGTGGACCCCCCAAACATAAAATCCTTAAATTGGATTTCCAAAAAAAATTCCACATAGTTATAGTATTCCATAATTTAGTAGTCAACCCTTGATATTAAATTAGTTTAGTAAATATAAAACATTATGATTGAATTCCTAAATAATTGAAATCACCCTAACTTTAGTCATTCATGCACATTGAACTATGGTTCAATTTTAACAGAAATAGTGGAAGGCTATACTGACTTAATATATAATTGAGGTATTTTTTCTTTTATGCATAAATCTCAAATTTTTTATCTTTGTCACATTATATTTCATATTAAGTGGATTTAATTTAGTAATTAACCACGTCATATATAATATTTACACATAAGAAAACTTATTTTAGTTTAATATTGAATGCTTGTTAATTTATTAATTCATGTTATCATGACAAAAAATCTATAATTAAATAACGATAAAACCTGAATGATATAAATTAATAATGTATTATGATCATGATTTTTTAAATTTTTAGTTTATCTAGTGGTTGATATACTAACTATTTACATAGTGAAAAAAAATCCTTCAATCGAATAAGGATTGTATGATAACATTCAAACTGTCCGCCTTGATATCTTTATTGTATTGGTTTAACCTCATCTATAAACATGATTAGACTCCACTTAAATGGAAACATCATCCATTACCTATGATTTTACTCAAATTTTTGTGAGAGGAATCGGGGTTACAAGAAAGAAACTACGGAACGATATGCCCTTAAAAATAAGATGATAGAATACACACAAGCCCCAAAATTAATTTAATGATAACTAAAATGAAGCCAATCATATAAAAAGGTTTGGTCTATACCCAATATCATCCTCATACATGAAAAAATGATTAATTTTATAAAACTGGCATTAAATTCACAATCATTATAATTTAAGAAAATTTTTTAACAAATCAATTCATTATATTCTTTAATTAATAAATTATTATATCTTAATTCCCATTCGAATTTTCTTGATATTCTTATCCATTATAATCATAAACAAATTAAATATTTTTATATAAAATTAACTGTGTAAATAAATGTTCTTTGGAGGAAAAATGGCGAATACCCATAAGAATCTACCCAAAATGTATAATACTCATTTATTTTTTACTCTTTTGACATAAGGAATACATGAAATATCACATACTTTCATGATGAGTACTATCAACATAATGATTTCCTGAATTAAATGATTTATATATCACATATTATGATTCAATACACATAGTGTAATAAATATAATACGATTCATACATGATATGCATATATAAACATTATATAAAAATTAATTAAACAGATATATATATATATGTATTGAAACCCATCACTTGGAAGGTCCTATCAATTAAATAATCACATAAAATAATGTTTCAATAATGCTTACAAATTATAATCAATTATTTTTAATTGTATATATTTCTGTAAAAGTACATGGAATTTACAAGCATGTTACACAATGTGTAAGTCTCTCACCACCTATAAAGATAAACACATAGAGACTCAGCATGTAAACCATGTTTCATAAAACCTAGAGTACTTAGTGGGTACAAGTGATACATGATGTATTATCTTCGAGATATATGGTCACCAATCAGGGGATCCATGTAAAGAATTATATGACTAGTCTTTGACATAAAGGACTACACGCCTTGTATGTTGGATACATGATATGTACTGTGACTAATCATGTCCTTGGGAATCCTGGACAATAGGTGGTTTAAGAAATTAAATGAACTTCATATATTCAGTTCACACTATTTGAATTATTTCCAGGTGCATTTAACACTATTACATGATTTGTAACTATGATTATACAGTGCTTATTCTTATGTTTTCTTTTCACGATCATCAGAACCTCTGAAAGAGTACTTTGATTTTAGTTCATTCAATTAATTAGTTGATTTTATTAGATCTATGAGAAATGAAAAAGGAATAATAAAATATAAAAAATTGGTTTAAGGAACATTTATACTTGAATTTATAACTAAATCCCAAATGTGTAAATTAATCAATTATATTTAAATATTTATAAATAATTATGTGACCCCTTTGAATCCAATTTTATGTTCGGGTGAAATAAAAGCATGTGACAGGTTGGGCCCAACATTTCTCATTATTTTTATCGATGATCAAATCATGATTTACTTAATGATGAAAATTTTAATCAAAAGAATTTAATAAAAAATAGGCAAGGGAATGAACATTAGAACCTTATGAAAGATTATAACTTATTATTAATAGTTAATTTAATAAATTATAGACTTTCCCTATGTGAAATATTTCCCCATATATGGGTCTAAAAATAGATCAACATTGTAGGGTTTCTTCATTGTAGTAATAAAGAGCATATTTCCTCTAGAGGTGATCAACACTTGTTCCACAAATCATCAAACATCGCTATAGGAATATCCATTTTGTAGCATGATAGATTGTATCACCTTCATTGTTCTCCATTGATTTCCTCAATATTCTCTTCCAAATCCATATCCTCGATCTTTCTATACTCGAGTGTAAGAGGTGGAGGAAGATCTCTCAACATTCATGGGAGAATTCTTGGAGATAGATCTCTCAAGTGCTTGAGAGGATTATCACTTTCTATCATTATATATAACACAAACTGAATTGGCCCCTGGAAAAATAATATAAGTGAGTTTAAATACCACTGGGGATTAGAAATTAATATATGTAAAAATTCTATTTAATATTTATTTAATCTCTTGTGGAACCCAACATATAAAATAATAATAATAATATTTCCTCAACATGCTCATAACTTGCTAACAAAATTAAATATTATTTATTTAAATAATATTCAATACATATTATTTTTTACAGGACCAAAAAACTAGGTTTGATATTCCTCTAGTATATTAATTGGGCCTTCAATAATGACTGTATATTCAACTGATAAATTTCACATCATAATTCACTATTAAAAAAAATATTACATTTACTAAATAAAAAATAAATATATATGAAATATTTGGCTCACATTATATTATCTCAAATAACTTGTGACAGAATATATGTGGTCATGAAAACAAGAATAATTATAATACTACAGGTGAGAATAATATTTATTCAATATGATAAATAGAAAATAATACCACATAATTTGACTGAGATTCAGGATGAACATATTGTGTGATCCTCTAGGCTTATTTCTCAGTTGAATTAGGGGATGCACCCTTATGTCCACGGTTAACAACTAGAAAAATTGCAATTCTCCTATAAAGAAAGAAGTTTTTACCAAAATTACATAATGCCTCATATGTATTCTCATTATATAATATAATAACTTTATCATATTATCTCTAATCATGATGGTTTCACACTAGTTCCCCCAACCTATGTGATTGATGTCCTGTTCTTTTACTTCCTAAAAATAGAACATTTCGATTGAACACAATGAAAATGGATTTATTTAGGATATATCATTTCATTCAAAGGGAATGTGATATCATATTTAGTTAAAGAATAGAAGGAGAAGATCCTTTCTCACATTATTCATTAATGCAATACTACTCATGACACACCCAACATATCCAACCTCATCATAAACATATGTCATCATGGTTTTGACCAATACATAAATCTGTGTAACTCATAATAATAATTAATAATAATATTAAACAATAATGTTCAATACACAATCCCATACATTGAAACATCCAATGAACCATGTAAATGTGGATTTCCTTCTTGCAGTTCTTGTTATCATAATATCCTACATTGAATATTAATAAAGTCATACACCATTAAAATGATAATCAAAGTCTGATGAGTCTCCACACCTAATAGCATTTATCATTTTCATTATTTAAATGATATCATCTATCTAAAGAACATATATTTAAGAATAGTTTTATAGCACTTCATGGTTCCCATCATAGAGTATAACAACTATGACCTTTTAGTCCGATAAAAAATTTTAGAACATTATCACAAACTATGTTATACTGAAGAAAAATCATGATCTGATAAAGTGTATATTAATATTAAAAACTATAAATATAGTTTATCATAATGTACAAAGAAGATATTTCCAGGTCACTAACTCCAACATAACCAACCATGTTCCATTTTTTGGGCTTGGGGTAACTACCCACGTATCCTCAATGATCATAGACCATTTTTTATTAACTAATAAATTGGAGGAATATATAGGTCCCACCATTCACATAATAAAAAACATACCTATGTGTGCCACAAGATCAAAAAAAGTCACCATACCATAACCTATGAAATGAAATGTCTTTCATAATAATTTCATTATATCATAAGCCATGGAAATGGGAGTGGTTTTATAATAATTTTATCATTTCATCATAGAATAACTATGGAAAAAGATACATATTTCATAAGAATTTTATTATGGTATAACCCATGTAACAGAAAATTGTTCCATAAACACCATGCCATCATAAACATGAACCATTTCAAGAAAAGTAATATTTTTATCATTGGATCATATCCCCAATAAGGCACAAGTAACATCAATGATTTCATCTAAGATGGAAAATTATTTTTATCAATTAATTGGAAAAGTTCTTGAGGAAAATATCCATTATTCTTATGAAATCACTTTTTAAGACATAAAAAAATTGAAAAATTTTATCTTGGAAAATAACCTTTAAAACTGATTAATGAATATCCCAAAAAACAATAGTTATGGTTTTTCTATGTTTTATTCATTCCATACATTTTAAAATAAATATTCGATTCAAATTTTTTGTAAAATCCAGACATGTATTATTTTGGAAAATTACATGAAGATTCCTTTTAATATTTTATCAAAAAGTAAAACATGTATGACTATTTATTTTTAAATAATTTTTGAATAATAAAACATTTTTGAAATCATTTATATAAATTATGTCTTTATAAAAAGAGACATTTTAAGTGAATAGAAAAATGAAGTCAAATATTATTAAAACAATTTGTCAATTATTTTATGTACTAAAGAGTTAAAAAATGAAATAGTAACTTGAAAATATAATTCATAATAATAGGAGTATAAAATTTATTTCTTTCTTGATATATGGATCATATAATTTTATTATCTTAAAGATAATCATAAACAATCATAATAAATGATGATATTGTAACATTAAATCATTACCACATTGTTAAAACTGAATCATAATACCAATAAATTAACCAAAGGATAATGAACTTAAAAAAACATTATGACTAATAAATTAATGATATTATATGTCAGTGGTATTTTATATACCCACATGAAAGAACATAGGGGTGTAAAATAACATATGTCTCACGGAAGGAAAACTGAGACAAAAAATCCATACAAATAAAGTAGTAGTTTGAATCGTAATACCCACCAAAAAATTTCAGAATGTGAAAATTTAAATATAATTAAATTAATTATATTCATAATATAACATTAAAATTGGGTAGTATATTAACTAAAATAAATAAATGCATGGTGATTTTGTCTATATCTCCCCAAAAGAAAAGGGAGTCTAGAAATCCCTTACCTTAAGTCTTTACATCCTCCATACAAGTTCTATCCTCCATTATAATAAATATATATTTAGTGTAAATATATTAATGTACCATAATTATATATATTATACCTTATATTATTTATATATGAACTATTATTACCTATTTAGTTACAATTCCATGTTAAAGTCCTGTTTTGGGTAATAATTGATTTTTTTATTCATACATGTTTTAATTTTTTATTTTCAGTTCTCGTAATTAGATCATGGTTTTATAAACTCTATAATTTTTATCATGATATAAATATCACACATATTCATTTTATATTTAGTTAGTGCAATCCAAAAAAAATTAGTAATAAAAAATGAAATACAACGTTCATGGAGATGGTATATCGTATGTACAAATAAACATTGATTGAATTTTATAATCGAATTGAAGGATAAACTGATAAATTCTATATTATTATTAAATAATTCATTTTATGTCATATATATCACAAATTTTTATTAAATTCATATTAATGTACCTATAAAGAATGAATGAATCCCATAGCTTCATGAGGTGGTAATCTATCGTATGCCCGAGCATTATTATAATGTTCCCAAAAATAGAAACCATGAAGCTAGGTGGGATACAATAATTCTAGATGAATAATAATATTATATATTTAATATAAAAAAATAAATCCATCATTATGTCTGACCATGATATGTAGTAATGTTAAAAATAAATAACATCGGACCGTGATGCGGCGGTTCACCTCACACACGAACGATGACTTCATAACTCATTTGATGGAAGTGTAGATGGTTTAAGGTCATGAGCACAACATAATAACATATTAGTTTATTTATGAAACTAATTTTATGATTTCATTATGTTATAATAATAATTGAAGTATGTGGAGGAATAAATAAAACAACAATGCTAGTTGATGAACATAATCTCTTCATTGGGTATCCTCCTAATGTTTGCACCAAAAAAACATCATTGATAATATTTTTTATCCAATTTAAGAGATCTTGGATTCGATTATGGATGTTAAGAAGTGAATTTTTATGGATTATCCTAACCAAAAGTGTTTGAAAATGTGAAGTAGAGAGGAGATTGGGTGGCCTTTTATAAGTGAGGTGAGAGGCAGAATTGTAATTTTTGAAAGAATGAATTCCTCCCGTATCTTTGTTTTCATTTCAAAAGGCTCCAATATATGAACTTTCATGACAATATATTATATATGGGTGAAATATTTCCATTAAATTGGTTTTTATAAGACTTCGGATATTTTTAACCCATATGATTTTAGTTTAAACCTAATTATACCAATTTTTACCTTAACTATGATAAATATTTTTGACTATTTTTAATATTCATTTTTTAAAAAAATTATGTTGACCTCATTATATAATAATAATAATTCTAATTCCAAATATGGAATCAATTTTTCTAGAAAATATTAAATTAATAGTAAATATTTTTTCTAAAATTAATCTCACAAATGCGATGAAAACAATGTCTTTATAGAGAAAATGATCCAAATTTTACAGTGTTTTTATATTGAAATTCAATATAAAATAAATTAAAATGACTTAAACTATATTAATATGTATGTAATAAAATAAATTTTACATATAAACTAATTTAATATATATGTTAACTTTTTAAAATAAATCAAATGGAAATGAATTTTACATTTAGAATTCTCTATTTTTTACTACTCATCGAAAAATGGTATATTTTAATAAAAATCCCAAAAATTCAGCCTAGGATTAAGGGTACACGTTATGCAGCTTTGTGGAATATAATTATAGAGGTCCTGACATGAAATTTTAGGGGAGTTAGAATAAAACCCTAAATATTAAGGGATAGTTTCTGTCATATTTCTAAACAGTGGAGATATGTTTGGTCTCCACATGTAAGCATGGGGATATGGCAGATTCACCTGTGGAATTAGGCCCACTGAGGATTTTAATCTAAAAGAAACCATTTTATGTAATTATCCTGGTTGGGACCCACACCACACCATAATATTCCATGTCATATGGCTTACAAGAAGGGACCAAATGCGTCTCTACTATTCTACCACATGGCAGGAACTGTCAACTTCTATTCGAGTATTTATTCCACTTAACCTATATGTAAAACTCAAGAAAACTAGAACAATAGTCCACAATGGAGAATTATGAGTTCCACAGGGCCAATATATTAGTAGTAATTGTAATTATTCTTTATGTATTCTTATTAAATATGTCCTGATTCGAGTTATCGGGGAGGCGGAATAAAACCCTGAATGGGAGGGGATAGTTCCAGCCACATAGATGTACAATTCAGAGGCATTTGGCATCTAGGTGTATGTTTGATGATGTGGATGATTAAGACGTTTCATGGATCCCACCAATGACTATTATATAATATAATTTTTTTATTATTTAAAAATTTATTTTTTTCTATAAATTAATAAAATTTGAAATAAATAAATTTTAAAAAAAATCCCACATACATGATGAAAAAGTGAGTTAACAAGATGTTTATGTTTTCATGAAAAATATGGATAAAAATATTATTTCAATTTTATATAATAATAATTTTATCAACCAATGTTGATTTTTCTGATATATAATCAATAAATTTAATTTAAAATATTATTCATTATGTATTATTTAAATTAATTAAAACAGAGAAACATTATGCACTTTAAAATATTTTCTAGAAAAAAACCTTAAAAAATTATACAAAATTATACTAAAAATTGATTCAAAATTAATTTAATGGAATAAATAATAATAAATAATTATTTTATGTTAAACCGAAATGGGTCTTCTAAATTATTTAATTAAATAAAAATAAATTATTGTCTTAAAAAATGTAGTATTTCTACTATTTGATAAAAAATATTCCTAAAATTCAAAAACAATTCACAATAAGTTAATTTCACAATAATGATTCCAAAAATTTTGTTCATTTTATCATATAAAGTTTCTAAAATATTTATACATTAATTGTTACACTTTATTGTAAAAAGAAATAATAATAATTTTTAAAGAAAACATATTCTTGATGAAATTAATTACATTAACAAAAATTTATTGATTATTTATCATGAATTTATAAATAATTTTATACTGAGAATGAAATTTATATGTATATTTCATAATGTAGTTAATAATATTCATACAATCCAATTTAATGGCTAGGTTATAACAATCATATTTAAAATAATATTATTTCATGGGATCTGAAAGCTCGGTTAACGTGTCTTTCATGATATCAAAGATACTCATTATTTTGTTTAACACAAGATAAAATCAGTTTTACATATAAAAAAATATTTTTATAAAATATTTTGAATAAAAAATTCATAATGTCTTGGAATGCAACATTATATCCATCATAAATGGAATTTCACCATCAAAATTTATCTTGGTCGTCAAAGGATTATCATTTGATAATATCTTTATAGACACCCAATCTTTAAAAATAGATAACAAAACATCTTCATGATGAATATAACGTTATGTGTGAAATTTATCTTTAATAGAAAGTACTCGGTTTCCAAATAGGATAACATATTATGGAAGTGAAAACATAGACATAAAAGAGGGCACTAGCACCAAAATACTGATGGAGAGTGATAGAGAATATTGATCATAATCAGGAAAGTGATGAAAATAAGGTTAATCACCATAAATACATAAAACATAGAGTCACAATAAATTTCAATGATATTATCAAAAATTATGATAACAGGACAAAGAGTTATTAAAACACCCTCTCCCTAATGATATAAAATTCATTTTTGTTTCTAGATCGAAAAATACGAAAATGATATTAATTGATATGTTTTTTATTTCAATGGAACAATTTTATCCTTTGGTTGTGAATTGATTAGTTCCCACATTATATCTTACTTTGAGAAATTATTGTTTACATGTATAAAGCACTAAATAAACTCCATAAAATAATGATAAGTCATTCCACCTAAAAACATTTAATACAAGTTATCAAATATCTATAAATCATTATACGGTGAAATAATGCATTAAAATCTTAAACCACATAAAATTTTCTTCCTAAACCATTACCTAAATAGGTTATTGAAAATATTATATAGATCTAAAAATGTTTCAAACTCCATCAATGATAATATATACGAATTCTTCCTCCAATCATTAATTTTTTTCAAGGTCGTCGATAGTATCAAATTTACTTTTTCCATATATACCATCTATTTATCCAAAAATCATTATCTAATCATGCGTAATATATTAAACGTTATCTTTACCTTAGACATAGTTTTTCCTTGAATATCACCTTTCCTTTAAATCACTTTTCTAGGTCATTAATATCATTTAACTTATACTTTCAAATTCTTAATGAAGAACTTATACATAACAATACTTATATAGTTTACAATTTAAATAAAATAATTCCTGTAACCCAATTCACAATTACCTCAATAATTCCACATCAATGATTGGAATATAATCAGTCTTTTGTTGGTCTAGACATTAATTATTTTTCTAGGGAATTGAGTTGTGTAATGCACAAGTTTCCCAAACATAAGACATTGATTTCTTTATCAAATTTTTACCCTATGACATTATTTTCCACATAGAAAACATCTTCCCCACCATTGAAGATATGTATCTAGGTTCCTCTACCCATATTCTTACATATAAGAAGCTAAATATTCTTTCCTCTAAATTCATTACCACATGAGATTACAAAAATGTACATCTTACCCTTATAATATGTGTGAATAATCTTAGTAATGTTCATGTTTTTGATCATATATATAAATAATAGATTAAACCTAATCACATAATCAATCTATTTCGTCAATATCCAATATGGTTTCATGTAGTCACTGAATTTTCCATTATATTAAATGTTATATTGATTTATTTTGGTTACATTCATTGAATAAAACCAAAAATAATATTATGAGAAAAATAATCAGAGTAGAAAAGAACATAATCATGAAAAATCACATATTTGAAGTTTATATCATAACACCTTATTTTAAATCGTTAATATCTTAAGTTTATTTATAACATCTATTGTTATCATCTATTTGAATCATTTATAATATTTCAAAAATAGTTTGTGAAATTACAAAGAATATCACTCGGGAGGGTCAAACTAGGTGTGAAACAATTCCCATCATCATGCACTAGGTAATGACTAAGTCTTGCTCAATATTCCCTTTTCATTATCATTGCCCATATGCACCTTTATTCTAGAGCCACATCTACATGTATTATCTAGACATAGATTTAATTGATTTGAAATCACATATTATATTTATTACCAAAATTCCAGGACATTTTCCTATACTTTGTGTCAACCTTATATTTATCCTCATACTTGTCTTAGGGATCGTAGTAATGTTTTATTGTCTAGATTCCAAATGATAACATAAAATATCCTCTAATACATACTATAGAAACTCATTATTATCATACATAGATATTACATTATTTTTTATGACTATTAATAACATTACACAAACACATGCTTGAGGAATTTAATATTTTAGGGTATTTGGAATGTTGAAAACACAAAAAACTAGTCCATAAGTAATCTACATCATCTCACATTATGATCTTCTTAACTCTCACCCTTCGTATATGTATCATACATAATATATTTCATCATAATGTGGGGACGGGAAAAAAATAATGGGTGACATAAAAATATTAGTATGATTAGATAGGTGAGATAAATAATAATATAATGAACATAAGGGTATAAGAAAATGAGAAAAAATTGCGAACCATACATTTTAGGCAATGCCCTGACCCAAGTGACCCAAATTCAATAAATTATTTGAATACATTGGTATGATATAAAGAAATCATGTCCCAAAAGACTAATATGTTTAGTAGTCTTGGAAATAGATTACAAACAGAATCTTCACATTACAATTTCAAATATAAAATACAACATAGATAGTTCTTTGAGAATGCCATTATTCCCTATCAGGTTAACCCTACATATCAACAAAAATACAAATCCGGAAAATCCAGGGAAAATAAAACATAAGAAAGGGGTGAGCTCATATGCTCACTAAGGTTAAACAATTTAGTGGAATATAATATAAACAATAGGCATAGTGAATAATTAAAAACACATGCATTTACAAATAATAAACATGAAAAAATAATGGCAGAAATATGAGATGAGTAAATAATGCCATAACAAAACATATTCATTGGTATACTAAAAGTCTAAAACCACATGAACTATATATATTATTTTTATAATGAGAGAATGTATAATGAATGACATTCTAAAACATTTTGTCAAGGCCCCGTCCAGAATTTCTAAAAAAGATTATGGACTCAGCCAAAACCATATAAATTTTTTTGAAAGGCCTCGGCCAATTACACATCTAATTGTCTCATGATACCTAATGATGTATCAAGGAGATATATCGGGCACCACCCATCACATACTATTTCCAATACATTCGTCATATTAAAAATGATAAAATATAGCATAAACATTCATATTAGAACTAGCATACGAAATGTCAATACATTATCCTTAAACAATGAATGGTATAAGTATAACACATCCACAGTCAAATATATGAAAATAAATTCAATACAATATGGAATATTTTTATCATAATAAATCAACCGCGATCAAGAATGATATCCCATAAAGGATGTTGGAATATTTGAAAATGATCAGTAACAATCATTGAGAGAAATATCCCTTTTTCAGGAAATCATTTAAAATTCAAATAATTTATAGATGAAGTAATTTAAAATATCATTTTTAATCAATGTGTCCCATACCACTTTGAAATATTTGAAAGTAATTAACATTTTAAGACATTCATGTTCATATAAATAAATCATTTAAACCATTTTGTAAATATGGACATTAATGAGATATTTTTAGAAGAATAAATCATTAAAAAAATTTAAAATGATGTTTTATTACAAAAGGTAAAATAAAAATAATCCCTTTGAAAATTATTTTATGAAACATGGACATGTTTAATAACTACTTCCTATTTGATACTTATGTAAAAACAACCTTGGATAATAAAGAGATTGTGAAATTAACCCTCACCTTGCACTTTCCTTTGGTCGAGTGTACGTTTAACCTTCTGTATAATGACAATAGTATGTTATTAAATTATACCAGAACCATATTCATATTTATTATATAAAAATAATTCATTTATTACTTTATACTACCCATTTAATAATTATTTCCATGTTAAATTAACATTTCGGGTATTAATCGCTTTCTTTATCGTACGTGTTTTAACTTGTTATTCTTGATCGTATCATTTAGATCATTATTTTAATAATTCTAGAATATAAAAAATTATTTATTTATCATATGTATTTGGAATATAAATATTTATAATGTATAGATATATGAAATTTAATGCACCATTTATGGAGAGGTAGGTTGTACATACAAATAAACATTGAATCTGTTTACCTATCGTATTGAATGAAAGTAAGTGAATAAGATATATGTAAGTATATATATATATATATTCAGTAGAATTATTATGTATTATATTACATACTTATTAATAATATTTTTTTTTATAATCATCGTTGAATGGTGAATGTGGAAATTAATCTCATCGCGTCGTGGAGACGGTAATCCATACGCACGCATGAGCGAAAATATAATTATATTAATTGTGAAATCATATGTAATTGGATAGAAAATTATATATAAACAATCATTAAAATGTTATATTAATTATTTACATCAGTTATACTCATTATTATATACATCCAAATAATGATGTGTTTGGATAACAAACTACACCATGGTGTGGAGATGGTAAGCCATACGTACGCAGATAAAGTGAATTAATCATTTAGAGGATGGATAGAATAACAAATGTGGTTATACCATATTTATAATAACATCATAGTATATAGGAGGTACTGTATTTATTATTTTTGTATGGAAACAAAAAATAAATAGAAAGTGGAAGACGAAAAGAACCTGAAAGAGGGTGGTGAAATCATTATATCTTCTTCGTGGGTTTTATTTCTAGTTGATCAAAAGGGATACTTAGGTTGGCATTATGATAAAATAAAGGACACTAGGTTGATTTGAGGGAAGTTTGTTGGATATTTGGGTGGGCCTTGGTTGAGGAAAATGGCTTTGGAGGTGTGATTTTGAGAGAAGGGTATGTTCCATTTTATAAGTGAGGTGAGAGTCAATTTCGGAAAGTATTTAAATATTAATTTATTATACTATCGTTTTCCATTTATAATGGTTTAAAATAATTTTAGTTATATAATTATGTGGTTATAGGTCGAAAAACATTCATCTAATAGGTTTTAGAAAAGTTTTGGTTACCATTTTAACCTTATCTTTTAGATTTAACTCTTAGTGAAATAGTTTAACTTTTACCGTGTCTTGTTGTATTCTTACACTATATGGTTAATAAAATTACTGTTAACTTTCAAGAGAACCTTATGTGGTTCTTTAATGACATATATAATATTATTTAATCCCTCTGGAAGAAGCATATATTTTTAGGAATATTATATCAATCAATAATATAGTTTTTTTTGAAACCCAATTTAAGACAATTTCGACACTATTTAGTATTTGGTTTTTTTAAAAGTCATAATAACTTGATTACTTAGAACAAAATACATTGAATCAAAACTAACATGTAATATTTCCCACGAAAATTATTGGATGTTATAAATATTTTGAAATTATATTTATTTAAATATTTATAATACCATTTATTTGATTCATTCATTAATAAGGTAATTACTGAATCATCAATATTTCATAAATAAATTAAATTATTTAGTATCTAAAAATAAAACATAAAATACAATTTTTTAGGAAATATTGTTAGATTTTTAATAAATATTTATAGTCGAATTTATCTTATGTATAACCATATATTAAAAATGGTTTAGTTAATAAACATGGAATTTAACACTTTTAAATATTCTTTAAATAAAATAATAATAAATTTCATAATCTAATGAAAGTAGACCTAAAGGATCACATCATATTCATAAGGTTTTTTATTGGCCTAATTACACTTATCCAATAAAATTAGGATATTTGTTAGGGTAATTATAATATAATTTTTACCCATAATTACGCAAATTACTTTTATCCGTGAAAAAAAACAAAATATACTATTCATAAAAAAAATATTTTCATCTTATTGAACCAAATTTTAATTACTTTTTTCAACCATGTCTCTAAGAGTTTTTAAATTCAACACACAGAATTAGTAAAGTTATGTTTTATGCAAATTTACAAATTCTCCTAGAAGGTGTGTAAAAAAGGTTAAAAAGTTCAATAAAATTTTATGCATCTAATTTCACTATAAAATGACTCCAATGAATTATATTGAACTTATATATGTATTATATATCTATTTTGACTTAAATTAAAATTAAATAAAATGAATTATTTTTTAATTAAAATGTTGGTTTTAAATAATAACATAGTGTTTTTTCACTATTCATCAAAAATTGAATGTTTTCAAAAATATACCAACAATTTACCCTATGATAATTTTGATATTATAAATTAAAAAATGGAGTCTATTTTACCAAATTAAAAACATAAAAGATTTATTTCATAATTTGAAACTAATTCCCAATTTCAAAACCAAAAAGTGTGTTTTCAAAAAGTAAAAACTATTAAAAGATTGACCTGTGTTTATGTAAAAGTTATATGTGAAATTATTTATAAAGACATAAATTGTTTTAATTGATAAAATTATAATATAATTATCCTTCCAAACCCTTCAAATGTATAATTTAACTCTATAAATTATTTCTACTAAAAAAGTTTTTTTCAATTAATACATAGTAATTTTTACTATTCGTCAAAATATAAAATTTATCAGAAAAGCACCAAATGTTTATCAAAACTAAATTTTTATGATCCTATTCTAAAGATGAATTTAATTTCAATAAATTGAATATAATAAATTGTCAGATATTGGTTTTAAAGAAGGGTTCTTTATTAAAAGGTATTAAAATTGCATTTTTTGAAAAATACCTCTTCTATATGAAAAAAATTAAATTGTTCTTTTATTATGTCTAAGAAACACCTAATATAGATGTTAAAATTATATAGAGTATATAAGATTCTAAATAAAGTTAATACTATTCATAACTACTTTTTGAACTGCTAGTTTCTTAGGTTGTGGTGCGCTCTAACTTGATGTTTCATGTAGAAAAAGCTATTGAATTACTTTAATGAGATAAATTAATATGAAATATTGGGGTCTTACATTATCCCATAATTCAATAAATTATGTCCCCGCTATTTGAATTTTTTTTAGAAAATAAATGGTTCAAAAATAAAAAATTACCTTTTGTGGAAAACCCACATCGGAAATAGGGTTAATAAAATGTAGTCTTATTAAGTGGGGAAAGGAATAAAAAAGTCCCCACAAAATTATGATCTTGATTACGACAACATTGGTGGAAATTAGAGACTCCTAATTGAAGGGAAAATGAAAATATTTATACAGAGTGATTGAATTCATAAATCACAAACAAGTGTAAAATTGAGGGCCTCAAAACCATTAATCTATGATGATTTAAAATATCTCTAGTTTAACAAAACAAATGGTATTAGGATAACTCATTTTTGGTTTTAGGATCCCTTAAAAAAATTAAGAATTAATTTATTCATATAATAAGAGAAATATATATATATATATATATATATATATATATATATACTTGAAAAGTAGTGTTTCATCCTTCAACTAATTCCTACAACAAACTCATCTTTTACTCCAAAAGATAATAGAATTCAAAATTATTTTATTTATCCTAATAGTATAGGGTTCTAAAAAATGAATTTATAATTTATCTATCAGAACATTTTAAAACACTACATTATACAAACCGGGACATCACGTAGGAGAGTGGTAGGCTTTGCACCCTTGTCTCTCTTCAGTTGCAGTTTCAAGTCCCGTGGCCTTGGCTGATGCGACAGGTTGTCGCCCAACCTCTGTATTATCCTTTTTATGATAATCCAAAAATAATCTCAAGAAATGTTTTAACTTTAACAATAGTATCCAATGACAAACATAATCGATTCCAAAATTTAGAATTATCCAAAATACTTCTATCCAAGCTCACAGTCCAAAATTTATAAGAAAAGTAAGCACAATGAGGATCCTTTTTCCATGTAATATCATGTGAAAACCTTCATCCAGTATTTTTTTAAACACTATAACACCCTGAATTACCATAAAACCTTATTGGTGACATTCATGCTCCCATATTCCTGATAGAATACTGGATATACTCCTTATATCCAAAAATGTTGTAAACTCTAACAATTATGAAGTATAAAAATCATTAATTAGTTCCAATGTTATCAACAATATCAAATATAATTTATCCAAATAAATCTTATTTTAGTCCAAAAATCACTACCTCAGTATTAGAACCATATTATTGTTTATATTTCACTCAACCATATATTTTCCAAAAAAAATTAACATGCTATTGAGTCACTTTTCTTAGTTCACACATTCTCTTGTCCTTAATGAAAATGTACTGCAGTACAATCCTTGTACACTCTATAATTATTATAACATGTACATCCTTAATACAATACTAAAATGATAAAATACTTTAATAATAACATAAGAAATCTAATCATTCCTATTCGCCTCTTTATTTATTACAACTTGATTATTAAGAAATAGCAGCATTTGGTGTATACTCTGAGGATTTGGACATTGATTCACGTAGTGTCCGAACTCCTTGTAGATGAAGCATTGTACATTTGAAACTTTTTTTATCATTTCAATCACGTACTTCTGGTCATTTTTCTCCACACTTGTAACAAAATCTCATTCCATTAAAGGATTTACCACGATGATTCTTTCCACAGTTATCAGATATAGGAAAATCCTTCTTTCCCCTCTTTACCTTATCCATATTTCTCAATAAAATTATTTTCTTATCTTGAATACCTTCAATGACATTAGAATTATAGAATTCATCACATATCATATTAATAAATGATACTAATTTTTCATATGATGAGAATATGTGAGATCTATTTCACTTATAAAAGATGCCTTAAGACTATAAAAGATATGATCCTTATTACCATTTGGATCATGGATATTGTTGGAGTTCCCATTCATTATAATGGATTACAGTTCTAAATGACGACACAAACTAGGTGAGATAATATTATACTGTATAATCCAAAAACTATAATAATTATCAACACTTATTGAATATTTTAACACATCTAGTCTAATAATCATAAAAATGGTTACTTTGGTAGAATATTTACTTATATATATATATATCATAATGGATTGTATATAAATTGTGAATTATTCTAATCATATCCCCCGGGAGTGTCATAACCAACAGTAAAGTAAGGCCTGTTGTCATGTACTAAGATACCCCAGGTCAAAACATAAACTCCATGTTGCTGTTTTCACTCCTAGGTACATGTATGACAAAACTACCTCTACCTGCTCATATCCAGACAGGGATGTATTCCAGGAAAAACCACCATAATATCCACATTACAGTTTTTTGGATATTCTTATATACTAATACTCAAAGACTATTTTTCCAAATCAGAGATTATCTGAATCCAGTTTCCAAGGTTATTGCTAAACTTCCCATGATACCAACTATAATTCCCCGACCCCAATTACTCAAAGTTGGTGCATTATTTTAATACATTGGCATGATACAAGGAAATAATGTCTCGAAAGACCAATCAGTTTAGTAGTATTTGAAATAGATTACATACACCAACTTTACTTTACAATTTCAAACATAAAATACAACATAGATGGTTCTCTAAGAACACCATTTTTCACTTTTAGGATAACCTTGCATATAAATCATAATAAACTTCTTAGAACTACGAAAAAAATAAAACATAAGAAAGGGGTGAGCTCAGATGCTCAGTAAGGGTGTGGTGCATCATAGATCTCACAATCAACTGCGTCGGGCCAACTAGAGGGAGGTCATCCATGCAAGAGATGAGAAGAGAGGATGCACAAGATGATGGAGTAGGTATGACCAGCAGAGGAGGATGAGGAGGTGTGATAGAGGGTTTCGGTCAAATGGGGTGGGTTGCGCGTGCATGGAGCAGAATGGAGGAGGCACGTAGTATGGGGGATAGGGGAGGAAAAGAGAGAAGGAAGGGGAAAAAAAGAAAAGAAAAACCTAAAAAACAAAAATATAATAACAATAATAAACTTAACAATAATTTCCATATTCGTAATAATAGTATTATTATTAATATTGTTAAGACAATTTATCTTCATTTCATTTAATTTTATTTTATTTATTTTATTTATTTTTAAAACTGTGCAACTGCACGGTTCACACACTGTTTAACTAACCGTGTGCTGGTTACTGACATGGAAAGACACAACTCACATGGTTGTGTATAGCCGGTAAAACAGTTGAGAAAATGGTGCTCAAACCATGACAGTTGACATTTACCACTTATAAAGACAAACAACATTCTTATCGCATGGATTTATTAAATCAAGTACATGTCATGAACCACAACTCTGACCCACCTGGGCCCTTGCCCTAACTCACACGTTTACTCTTAACTATGTGGGCTAACCGTGCAACAATAAAAAGATACCAATATTCTAAATTTTAACCCACCCATTACCAAAAATCAAAATAAAGACTAAAAATAAATAAAATTGATAAAATAATCAATATAAATGGTCATTGTGTAACAGAGGAGGGGTGGCATATTAAAAAATTAATATATCTAAAATTACATAGAGAATTGAACCGGTGGAGTTATTAGAGATTAATAATAATTATGGGAGTTGATTGACAAGGTATTTAAAAAAATAGAATTTCACTATGGGGATTGCCTATTTTTTTCATTAAAATGATGTATGGTTCCATGTGATTATTCAAAAATTATAGAGAGATCAATGAAATCACTATAAATATTTAGTATTCATTCCCTTGAATTGAAGAATTATTTGATCAATATAAGGAATACATATACTTTTCAAAGATATATATTTTATATGGTTATCAACAATTAAGGGTGAAGAAGTATTATATACCAAATATGACATTTCAATCACGATATTAATAGTATGAGATTTCAGTAAATTATTTTGGATTAATGATGTGCCTTATATCTTTATGGATTTGATGTGTAAAGTATAAAAGGAGTCTCATGATAAATATTGGGTGGTATTTAATGGAGATATATTGATATAATATTGGATATATAAAGATCATGGGAATTTTGTGCTAATAATTTTGAGGATGATAATTATATGGGATGTGTAGTCAGTGTGAATTTTGCCTTAATAAAGTTTAATTTATTGTCCATATTGCCTCCAAGGATGTAATATATGTGGAACCATGAATGAAAATAGTTATAACATCCGGATATTTTATGATATAGTTCTCTTTAAATAAATTGTATTTCTTTGATAGCTTGTTTGACATGCACCATTAAACGTAAAAAAACCATGATATATGATTGAAATAGGATTATTTAATGTGACAGTAATCACCTAACAATTGGATTGAAGAGTACAAATAGGAAAAAGAAAAATATGAAACATTTATGCTTTACACATTTATAAATTTAACTCATTGGTATAAAATTAATATTAGTAAAAATAACAATCATTTTAACGTAACATAGATGTTTAATAACCATTTTTATATGTGAAATATGTTTTTATATTAATAATTTAGATTAATCATTATTGGTGAACGATTTCAATGAAATTTATATATTACATGTTCTATAATTTTTTTTCACATTCTCATTATTTTTTGTATAGACATGAGATAAGAATAAATAGTGTTTTATACCTAATAATGATTTGTTTAAAATACAGTTTCCATCATGTTATTCGCACTTATTTTAAAATTTACCTTTACAACACCTAGAAATTTAATATTGAGAAATTAATACCATATTTACAATCATGAGGTTAAAAATTTTTAAATAATAAGTTTTTATTTTAGATCATTACGAAAAGTAACTAAGGAAATTTTTTTCAAATTTTTAAGGGTAAAATCGGTAAAATATTTTTAATCCAATAATATAATGTTGCAAAAATAAACCCAATAATTTCCTTTATCTAATTAAAAGGGTGTATTTAGGGAATTTCCATCCAATTCACAAATATATGACCACATGGTTTTAGTTTTCATTAATATGTAAGTTATATTAAATTAAGGGAGGAAGAAAACAAAATGTCACACTCCTATCTTTAATATCATAAATACTTTTCCTGAAGGATAAATTTAGGTTATGTGTGGTTTTAAATGTATATTTTTAATATGAAATATTTTTTAATCATGGTATTTCTTTTAAATTTTTAGTAATTTAATAATTAAATTAAATTATTATGATACACCGACATAATATTTATTCAACTAATTTAATAATAAAACATATTTTTTCAAAGTATTAAATGTAATATAATTTGGATGATTTACTTGGTTCTATGATTTTTATAAGTAAATATGAAATATTTGGTATGTTTTAAAAGTTTATATTTTAATTTTATATTTTTTATGTACCTGATGTCAAATTAAATGAATATGTTAAAAAATAACACTAAAGTTAATTTAGGAAAATAATCATTATTAAATTCATTTAAAATCATAAAAAAACATCAAAGAGGAAAAGTGTTATATTATATAGTCAAATTGTTCATCCCCAATCTCTTAAATTTACATCACTTTGAGCTATATATATTGACCAACCACCAAAACATGCTCTTTGTAACATTCTTATAAATGTTTTGGATATTCCATTCTTCTTAAAAAGATCAATACTGGGTCCTATAAGAGTATATGTAAATGATCTATTTTAACGAAGAGGTAATCATCTTCACCAGGTACATTAATTTTTCATATTCATTAACCACATTTGATTATGTCTCAACCATTAAAATGTAATAAAATCAATGTCTCCCAATAGAGGATATGTTAATATATTTATGACATAATATTTATCCATATTCTTCTCAATTAAATGGAAAACAAAACTGGTGCTCACATGTATGGAGGACTAAAATCTCATGAACCAATGTAATTTTTTTCCATTACCACATCACATGGATTGTTATAAATATATAACTATTATATATATAATCACACACACATATATATATATATATATGATATTATTAAATAATTATTCTCTTAATTATAATATAGTATCTAACTTATTAACTTCTAATCCATTTGAAAATAATAACATCTCTCACGTGTACTCATGGAAAATAGTATTCATATATATGTATGACCTACCGTGTCCTTCGATAGTGCAATTCATTTTACCACTTCATTTTTATATATGAATATAATTTTAATATAATAAGTATATATTATATTTATGACATTAATAAAATTATATTGATGATTTAACCATAATAAATTTACACATATTGAAACTACCAAATGAAAACATACAAGAATAAAAAAACAGTTAACACTTAAATCACATTAAATAATACATTATTATTAACAAAAAGCGATAATAAGTTAAAAATGGATCATATATGATATTATATATATATATATATATGACATTGGTATGTAATGTCATGACCCGCCTTCACCAAGATGAGAGATGGGACCGCAGATTTCTAGACCCTTACTTCTTCGAGTTGAAGGAGAGATAATGACCCCTGAGACCTACCTTCAATAGGTCCTGTTGTGGCGACTAGCACCAAGTGTATAGAATCACACATAAGATGGAAGGCATTACCCTTTTTATTTAATAGGATCAGGAGATAAGATAGTAATTCCCAACAAACGCCAAAGGAGGAAGTACATGTAATGCCAAAACAAACCATTCTCATATGCATGTTCGAAAAGTAATACTGTAAAGGTACAAGAAAACCTCAGAAGAAAGTACCCAAGAAAAGAAAACATCAACAGCAACCATCCCAACATACGAACTAGTACTATCCTACATGACCCCTGAAGTCCTACTGAAAACCTGAAAGTAATTTTATATATGTAGGGTGAGCATACAAGTATACTCAGTAGGGAAAACCAAAAGCTCACATGCACAAGTGGGGAGGCAATCTAATGCCCTATGATAAAATAGATAATCGAAACACCTAGTATGGAAAACTGACCTCCCATGCCCCACCAAGGCACACTACCCAAATAATGCAAGTCAAGTAATAGAATAGTAATAACACATCGATGTTTAGGTACCCCAAGCTACATTCCAACTAGTTGTTGAAGGCATTCTATGCATCAAACCTATCCCACCATTCTTACTAAAGTCTCACTACCATACCCCACCCATACACACCTGGTCCATCCCCACACTTCCTCCCTACAAACAACTAGGCGATATTAACCACACATAACCATGCCTGTAACATTTGGGCTAGAATAACCACTACCATGCCCAAAGACACCTGGGCCTCATCCTGAAGATACATGGGAGACAACCTTCCCGCACAAACCTGGGCCAACCACCACAACTACCCTGGACAAAGAATCTTGGGCTATAATGGACCTCAAACCATCACAACCTACCTTATTAGTCTTGGGCTATTCAGTAAAGGGAGAAAAAAATGAGCTAATAACCAGCCACTCATAGGAGTGTTGGAAAAAACACCCTCCCCTATGAAATGGGGGTGTTCGACATAGTGCTCAACATGGGTGGGCCGTGAATAAGAAACATATGAACTACAAGTATATGTATAGGTAACAAGCACTCATCCCAACCTAGGGGTTCCAAAACCCACCTAAGTATAAACACCCTCGTTATTATTCTTTCATAAAAAGGCACACCACCAACATCCAACTCAAAACTCATTTCAAGAACCACGTCCCCATTGAACCCATTCATGGTTTCGTGTTTATTTGATTGCATTTAAGTAAATTATGCACTATTGGGAACTAACAGGCATAACCACAAGCTGTTGAATGGAGAAACAACTAAACAACACTTAAGCATTCACACCCGATCCACTTTTAATGTTACAACAAAGGGATCTGTGAGATCCCTCAAAGTACTAGAACCAAACCAAGCCTCAAGATACATCCCCACATGGCCTCAGATCCACAACCAACAACCGCACAACAATAGAGGATCCCATCCCCATCCATATCACCCCATAAGCACCAAGAATAACATACAAACATGCAACCAAGACAGAGCAAGGAAGTTTCCAGACTCAAGTACATCATTCATTAGGTTTTTCTTTCTATTTGGTTAACCAGGGTGATCACACAAGGATTTTTGTTCACTCGGCATCCATTTAATCAGTCAAGTTTATGTGATTATCAAATTTTCATGTAACATTCATTAAATCACCTATATATCTAGAATAACAGAGGTTTGTTAGTGCACATGAAAAGACCCCCAACGGCCATGATTTTAAATGGACACAAGCCCATAAAATTCACAACACTTAATCATGGATAAAGAGTACAATACAAACCGAGCACACCCCCGTCATTTTCTAAAGGTCCCTTTATTATATTCATTATGATTTGGTTTCATAATTCCCCACAGAAACAATAGCATACCCACTCTACATGATACACAGTAAAGAGAGACGATGGAAAAAACCCTAGTTGGATTGATCAAGTATCGACATTTTAACTCTGTGGGCCAAGAACTTGGGACCTGCAACTTGTAGGGGAGGAACTCCAAGGACTCCAAGGATTAGTAGGGAAGATCCATCACTAGATCACCACTTTACTCAGAAAGGGGGTGGAATCCAAATGTACAAGGAAGGAAAAAAGAGACCTTCCAAGAAGAATAAGGAAGAAATTTTAGCGTGATATAATGATGAGATCTCATTGTTACCGGATATAGAATTTTTGAACAGATTTAAAGTCAGATCGTGGTTTTCCATGTGTTTGGGTGGTTATGCATGATGGAATAAATTGTAATTTAACCATTCTCATCAGAGAGGTGTCCATAATAGCTGTGAGTTTAAAGAATTCCCTTAAATCGCACAACATGGGCAGAACTAGAATTATGAAGAAATGGTGTCACACTGAGGAAAAGCCACACTTTTTTGTAAGATAAATGTCTCCTGACTCTTAGAGGATTTTATATATTATTTATGGGCTTTAAATGGCTTGGAAAGGGGGGGTATTAAATCATTTTTACGTCAAAAGATATGTTGTGGGAACCAAAAAAGTCAGAACTGGAAAAAATAACGAAGACCACTTAGTGAGGACTCAGTTCCATCATCACGGTGTCACCTACACGATGACACCATCATGGTTCCACCTTCACGGTTTCACCCTCATGGTGCCACCGTTTCGGTGTGAGATCATGACTGGTGCCACCATTTTGGTGGGACCGTTTGATGGAACCGTGTTTTGGAAAAGCATTGGACCAAGAAGGTCTGGGCCCTTACATCAGATACCTCTCAAACTACTCTCGTCCTCGACAATCAAAACTAGACCAGGAGAAAAGAGGGTGATGGGTCCGAACAAACACCTCGAATGATACATCTCAAGAGTAAACCTCATCCATATTTCGAACGGCTAAGGATAAACTACTGCTCCTCTTCCCCCAAGTAAGAACGCAAACATTCAAGGGTCAAACTGTCCATTCATATGGATAAGGGAGTTTTCTTCCTCTATGTTAAGATATTATCCACTTTGGGCGGCACTGACTCGCCCGCACATGTTTAATTGCATCTACCATAATGCGTCTTGATTAGGGATCAGGTCCACCCTCCCCACAGTCAGGACTCTTCACACACATTCATAGAATAAGGAAAACAACACATTGCATAGTTAAAAGGTAAAAATGATTCATCACGAACAAGAACATAAAATAAAATAGAACAGAACTCAAAACAGCTCGCGGTATTGGGTTGACATGTATGCCTCCTACTCCTAGGTACACATTTTGACCCCACCATGCCACCATAAAACAGAACCAAAGGGATGGTTCATCCACGGAGCACATTATTCTCATGATCCTCGATCCTCACCAGTCTTTCTATAAATGTTACATCATCCTCTATATCTAGATTTCCCCAGTCAAGGATGTGTGAATCACTGTGTAGATATCATCGGAGCTGAGACAGATGGAAGAAGTCATGTGGTCTCAGTAGCCGTGGTGGTAGTGTTAGCTGATAAGCCACTTCCCTGACCCACCACAACACTTCGAACGGTCTAACAAACCTGGGAGAAAGATTACTCCCCCTGCTGAACCTCTGTTTCCCAAAATGAGGGGAGACCTTTAAGAACACATGGTCACTAACCATGAACTCCAGGGGTCTCCTCCTTTTATTGGCATATGATTTTCGCTGATCCTGGGCCGCCTTGAACCTCTCCCATATAAGTTGAACCTTCTCTGTCGTTCTCTGCACCACCTCTGGGCCAAGGACACCTGCCTCCCTGACCTCTTTCCAGCACATGGGTGAGTGACATGGCCTCCCATACAAATATTTGAATGGCTCCATGCCAATGGTATAGTGATGGATATTGTTGTAGGCAAACTCCACCAGAGGCAAGTTTCATACCCACAATCCCCCCAAAGTCCAACACACATTCCCATAGCATATCCTCCATCATCTAGAAGGTGCGTTCTATTTTCCCATCCATATGAGGGTGGAAAGAAGTGCTGAGGCATAGCTGGGTGCCAAAAGCATGTTCCAGTCCCTTCTAGACCCGTGAGGTAAACCGGGTATCCTGATCAGAGACTAAGGACATCAGAACCCCATGAAACCGCACCACCCTCATCCACGTACCTCTGTGCCTAGGGAATCCACCATACCCGACTCCTTGATCACCAAGAAGTGAGCTAATTTCATCACTCAGTCCACTGCAACCCAGATATCATCGCAACCCCCTGGGACTCTGGGTAGTCCCATAATGAAATCCATTGAGTGTCATCCCACTTCAACTCTGGGACATCTAAAGGTTATAACAGACCTTCTGGGACACGGCGTTCTGCCTTCACCTGCAGATAGAGTAGGAACATTGCTATGGACTATGCAACTGCCCTATTTACCCCAAACCACTAAAAATAACCCCTCAGACTCCGGTACATCTTGGAGACTCCTGGTTCCACCACTAGGGGTGAGTTGTGTAACTCACAAAGAACTCCCTCACGTATTCCCTTGAGGAAGAACAACATTCCATGAAACAACATTCGATTCTTCCCGTCTTCCAACCACCCTTTCAGAGCATCGCCTTGGTTAACAAAATCACACCATAATTTAGTCTTTGAGTCTCCCCACTGAGACTCCTATACCTACCACAACGATCGAGGACTGCACTGTCATCTAAATCAGGAAACCTTTAACACCATCCATCCTTGCATCCAGGTGTAGGGCATCCAACTCCTCCATCGCCTTCCAAGCATCTGTCAACCCTTGAACTGCATCCTTTTGAGAATTCCTACTCAAGGCATTGGCCACCACATTCCCCTTTCCAAAGGCACAGGAAATTTCGAAGTTTTAGTCTTGGACGAACTCCATCCACCTTCGTTGACAAAAATTAACGTCCTGCTGGGAGAAGATATACTTCAAGATCTTGTGATCTGTGAAAACCACGAAGCACTCCCCAATGAGGTAATGCCGCCACAACTTCAGTGCGAACATGACCACCACAAGCTCCAGGTCATGGGTGGCATAGTTACACTCATTGTGACCTAACTTCCTAAACCCATAAGAGATCACCCTTTTCTGTTGAAACAGCACACACCTGAGGCCTTGTCCTGAAGCATCACAGAACACCTCATATGCTACCCCTTAGTCTAGAAACCTCAGCATTGGGGAACTAACCAACTATCCCTTCAGATAGTTGAAGTCTACCTTACATTTACCATTCCACATGAAAGCCTGATCCATCTTGGTCAAGGCTGTCAACGGTGCTGTAACTCGAGAGAAGATGGGAACGAACCTCCTGTAGTAACCTGCAAAACCAAGGAAACTACGAAATTCTGCCACATTCATGGGTGCTGCCCAAGAAACAACCGTCTCAACCTTTGATGGGTCCACCGCTATTCCCTGATCAGACACCACGTATCCAAGGAAGTGCACTTCTTGCATCCAAAACATGCACATGGACAATTTCCCATAGATTTGGTTCTGTCAGAGGACATCTGAAACTCTTCTTAGATTCTCAGTGTGATCCTCTTCTAATATCGAGTAGATAAGGATGTCTTGAAAAAATAGAACTACGAATCTGTCCAGGTATTCTCAAAAATCGACGTTCATGAGCCCCATGAACATAGATGGAGTGTTTCTAACGCCGAAAGACATGACCAAAAACTCAAAGTCCCATATCTTCATCTGATGGTAGTCTTCGAGCTTTATTCCTCCTTCACCCTCAACTGGTGATATCCTGACCACAGGTAAATCCTGGAGAACCATCCTACCCCTTTTAACTTTTTGAAATGGACTTCTATTCTCGGTAGGGGGTAACAGTTCTTGACCATTACCCTATTCAGTCTCCAGTAGTCTATGCACAGTCTGAAACCACCATCCGCCTTCTTCACTAATAATGCTGGAGCACCTCATGGTGACACACTTGGTCGAAAAAAACACTTATTCATCAGATCGTCAATCTAAATCCGTAAATCCTGCAACTCCGAAGGCGCCATCCTGTATGGATCTGCCGAAATCAGATGGGCACTAGGTTACATGTCTATCCTGAACTCAATATCACGTCAATGGTGGTAGAGTCGCCACCTCTTTAAGGAAGACATCCATGAACTCATTGACAATCCCCATGACTTCCACCATCTCTATATCCGCCGACTCCACTGGCAGTTCAGCTAATAAAGAAAGGAGGGTCTCCACTCACCGGTTACCTTCCTAGTAACCCAGCTCGCTAATGAAAGTCACACGTCAGTCGCCCAAGTCGGAAAACATGATCCTTCCTTAGAATCAGTCAATAACGACACATATAGAGAACAACTAGTAAATTCCTTGGATGACATCATGTGGATGTATCTGTAAGATCCCTAATTGACTGATGTGGCCCTATCATCAGTCTACACCCTCAGCAAACATAAAACAATTCAGTCTGACCTCTGAAGGGTGTACTCAACACCAGGGGAACTGGAAGTCTCTTAGTGTCTTGACCTAGAGCGCAACCCATTCTGGGTGCAACAAAGGAGTTCAAAGATCCTATATCGAACAAGTTATAAGCTACTAAACAAGCTGATCGTACTGTGAATGACTTCCAGCCCTGCTGGAACTACTGACTCTGCAGCGTGTAACTGCCCATGCCCAGCTCCCCTACCCCTTGGCTGTCAGTCAACTCTCCAACCATGCCCTGGTTGAGGTCCCTATGGAGTTCCCTGAGGTCGGCCTCCTCCTGTGATGTCTTCCCTCGGAAGAGCAGAAGCTCTCCATTCCTACTGCTGCATATGTGGGTGCTGCACCAGCCCACTCCCACTATACTGCACTCAGTCCGGGCACTGGTTTTGAAGGTTCCCATGGCTGCCACAAATGAATCATCTCGTTCCGGGGACCGAAAGGTGAGGGTGAGTATTGGTAGATTGGAACTAGAACTGCTGAGGCCTGCACCCTACTGGTCGAAACCTAGAGGGCCCAGAGGCTGGAGGCCTGTTGTTGACGGCCTTCCCCTTCGACGAGCCCAACTGGATTCCCTCTCATGATACACCTACCAGCGTGTGCATCCTCTCCACCACATTAGCCTTCTTCTATACCTCCATGAACATTGGTGGGGTGAAGTGGGTAACCGCATACTGAAAGGAAGGTCCGAGTCCCTCCTCTAAACGTATCGCCCGAGACTCGTCATCCAAAAAGAGGTCCCGAGCGAAGTGAAGGAGATCCTTGAACAGTATTCCCAACTCCCTCACTGACATACCCCATGTTGGAGGGAGAGTAGTTCCAGCCTCTTCATAGCCTTCATCGTGGAAGAGAGGAATTCTGCACAGAACACCCTCTTGAAGAAAGTCCACGTCACCTTAGCCTCACTCTTCTCCCCAAGATAAAGCATCCACCACTGACGCGCTGATCCACGCATCTAGCTTACAGCCAGAGGAACCCAGTACTCCAACGGATCTCGGCTTAAGCTGAAAGCTATCAGCATCTCCTATAGCCAACTCTTTGTCTCCACATTAGATACACTTCCCCCTTACTTCCCAAGGGTCTGTTGGTGAAAGGCAGGAAGCATTCCCTTCTACTAATCATACTCCTCATATCGGTCATCCCTATGTCGATCAGCCAAATCAACCTCATGGGCCTTGATCATCCGCACTACCCTTGGTCACCATCCGGGTTCCATAGCTGCAAGGTAAACAAGGAATTTCTAAGCCCAAGCAGTATAGAAGATTGACTTAAAAATTTCTTAGACTTATTTTTCATTTTAAATCCAAAAAATACTCGAGAAACACAAGAACACAAGTCATTATGATGCATGCACCTTTCCTAGGGTTTCTACCCTGCAATTAGTGTATCCTCACATGGTCATTCGGTAGGATCAAAGTCCTTTCTTTGGATCAAGGGGGGGGGGGGGGGGCTAAAAGCACGTGTCCTAGCCGGTCTTCAATGGCCTATTTCACGCACCAAGATTGTCCAACACTATTGCCCTACAATCCCATGTAATCCTCACGGTGCCTAACTCCAAACCCCATCCTATCATTCAACCTGTAAAAATCCAGTTTTTGCTGCAGATGACATTAGAATATTCTTGATCATATTCGAGAGCAGCGCCTTTAGGCGGCGTGCGATTCTGAGCCCCGGAGTGGCCAGAATTAAATTTTGAGTTCCTTCACACTTGAAACGTCAAATAAATGTGATAACTTCTAAACGGTGCTTTAGATCCGAGATTCGAGTGTACGAATGGGTCCAGAATGTTGTGTTTACCCTAGGAACGACATAAAACTTGTGGGCGTAGGATGTTTGGACCCCTCGCTCACTTTCAGAATGTTAAACGGATAAATTAATTAATTACATTATTCGTTTAATTTTGAAATGGAAGTATATATTAAATGGTGGCATGGATTGGAAAAACGAGGGCACTGTTGAGTTCGAAATGTTCCGTTTACCCTAGGAGAGGTATATGTTTTGCGGGCGCGGGCCGTCTGTGAAAAATGGCCCCATGGGCGTTTTTGTAATTTGGTAGTCTTGAGCGCTAAGTTTAATAACTTTTGAATGGAATCTCGAAATCAAATTCTGAGACCAAAGTTGTGCTCGAGAAGTGGTGTTTACCCTAGGGGAGGCTTAACCTCGACCCCATTGGGAGTTTCGGATGCGGGTCTTTTTAGGTGGTTTAAATTAATTAAATTGTTAATTAATTTATTTAAACTCTCCCCTCCTCCCCTTCCACCCCATTAAACCCCCTGGGGAAACCCTCTCCCCTATCCATCTAAATCTCCAGCGAGATGGTCCAGCGAGGCGACTCCGGCGAGGTGCGGTGATGCCGGCGGATCGACACGAAGCTCCGGGCGAAGCCCATTGAGGTAGGAGGTTTCGTTTTTAGTTTTGTTTTCCCCACAATCTTGGATCTCAAATTGTTGTGTCGAATTTCTTCTTGATTGCCGATTTGATCCCATGATCGCGTAGTGTGTTTTTTGGGGTTTCTAACGCTTGTTGCGGATTGGAATTCCGAGATCTGAGGCGTCTGCAGCAATCCGGCGAAGATAAGTGGGTTTTGAAGGTGTTTTCCGGCCGGTTTGGGTGTTCCGGCAGTCAGAGGTGCGGCGGCGCGGGCGTAAGGCGGCGGCGGTTCCCTTGGTGGCAGCAACCTCTCTTCTAGGTGGTGGGCGCTCGGTTTCAGCGGGGCGCAGCGTCTGTCGGCGGGGTGAGGCAGAACTCGCGGGGGGGGGGGGGGGGGCGCCGGAGGGCGGCAACCCGGGGTCGCGGCGCGACCTCGGCGGACAGAGACCCGCGAACCGCGGGTCTCTGCGTGGGGGCAGCGAGATCGGCCATCCTGGTCGGTCGGGTGACAGCGAGCCGCGGCCAGCTGGCCGCGACGTAGTAAACATGACCCGCGGCAGTGCCGAGGGCCGGCTGTGGGCGGACCGGCCGGATCGGGCCGGTCCGGCCCAAGGGGGTTCCCCCTTTTAGAATTTTTGACACCCGAAGCATTCGCTACAGACGTCCGTTTTTTTCGCCGTCTGCGGCAGCGCGGACCTAACAGCAAGGAGGACCTTTTGAGATGGTTTCATGAATTTTTAATTCATGAAACAAGGGGGTCACAGAGGTGCGATGTGTCTTTAAGTGGACGAGCGTTTTTTTCCGAGATCTTGTTTTGGACGGCGCAGACGCGTCCGACGTCCGTTTTGAGCGTCGTCAGCAACGTTGGGACCCTGGCGTCAGGGAAAAGCTTTCCTGTGTTGTTTCAGGCGTTGAGGATGAAGTTGAGGCGTGGGCCCCACAGCCCGTCTTTTGAGTTGCGTGTAGTTTTTAGAAACTTTTCCACCGGACGTCCGTTCGGGGCATGCGAGCAGTCGATGGTGGGTGTTTTTCCGAGGGCATCGCCTTGGCGTAGTCTACCCATTGTAATTCCGCCTGATGGTGCGGTCCCTACGAGTGTCGT
This sequence comes from Viscum album, assembly GCA_963277665.1. NCBI lineage: Eukaryota > Viridiplantae > Streptophyta > Magnoliopsida > Santalales > Viscaceae > Viscum > Viscum album. Next base: position 535,550,180 of record OY728146.1, read on the forward strand.
TTGGGCGTCGACGGTGATTTTCCATCTTTACCACCGGGCGACCGTTTTGGAGAAGTGAATAGTCCATCTTGTGTGCTTTTTTGAGAGGATCGCAACGGTTCAATCCTTTGGCAGCGCTTTGGGACCGGGGTGCGGGTCCTGCGTGGTATCGCTCATGCACGGTAAGCCGGAATGCATCTTTTTCTCCGGATACCCTTTCCACGCATGTAAATAGTTAATTTGACGTGCTTTTCTGAGAGCATTGTGATGGTACAGTTCGCCCGACCTTTTTCGGGGACGTGGTGTGGGTCCCACCCGACCTGACTACGGTGAATAGTACCTTTTTCACCGAGTGTCCATTTTGGGCGATTGAGTAGTCAATCCCATGTGTTTTTCCGAGGGGATCGTAGTGGTGTGCCCCGTCTGTTCAGTTTCAGGATCTTTGGGTGGGCCCCACGTGAGTTGGTTACCCTGAATAGTACCTTTTTCACCGGTTGACCGTTTCTGGCGAGTAAATAGTCTATCTCGTGTGTTTTTTTGCGAGTATTACAACGTTATGATCCGTTTGTATGTGTGGAGCCTCATACGTGATTTTATTAAATGTGGAAATGTGAAGGTGCCCCGGCAGCAGTTCCTCTGCCGTGTTCGTAGTGGACCCTTGGCATGTGATCACGTTCACTCCTGGGAGAGTGATGTTGGTGGCTAAAGAGATTTGGTTGGCTGTGCCCCAGTTGTTGAGCCGGAAAGTTGGAGTTGTTACATCATGCCTTCACGTTGACTTTGGGTGTCATGTGTACGATGGCCCTTGGGCTGATAATGTGGTATACTCTGGGAGTATACAGGAAATCATGGAGGTACATGTGGTTGTTCGTACCTGAGAAAGTTTGTGTGATTAGTTGGGGTTGAGATGAGGCCACAAGTTCTGTGGGCCCCACGTGCATGTCAGGATCTGCTTTACGTACTTTGACCTCTTGTGACGTAGAGGGTCCCTCTGTGCTTGTTTGTTTGAATAGCAGGGTGGAGTTTTTCCCTTGGCTCTGTGCTCATTTGTTTGACCAGTAGGTTTGAGTGGTCTCCCCCTGGTTTTGTTCTCGATGGATCGGCTGGTAGCGGTGATAGTGACACCCAGTGATGGAACAGGCGCTGATCCTCTTTTGGGTGAGTTGTTCTAGAGTTGGGTGGTTTCGTGATACACACTATGTGTTCGGTTGGCCAATGTTGCACCCTTCAGTAGAGATGGCCCGAGCAATTCTGAGTTTTACCCTCTAGCAGGGCTGGACAATGGGTTACTCATCGACTTCTTCGGGTTTTACCCTCTAGCGGGGCTGGGCAGTGGGTTTCTCTCTGACTTCTAGGGTTTTCCCTCCAGCAGAGACTGGGCAGTGGGTCACCCGACGCACTTAGGGTCTACCCTCCAGCAAAGACTAGGCAGTGGGTCACCTGACGACCTCTTAGGGTCTACCCTCTAGCAGAGACTGGGTAGTGGGTCACCCGTTATCTAGTTCCAGGTCTACCCTCTAGCAAGGCTGGTCATTGGGTTGCCTGTCGACTTATTCCATGTCTACCCTCCAGCGGGGCTGCACAGTGGGTCGCCTGATGATGTATCAAGGATTACCCTCTAGCAAGGCTGGGCAGTGGGTCGCCTGTCGACTTATTCCTGGTCTACCCTCCAGCGGGGCTGGGAAGTGGGTCTCCTGATGATGTATCAAGATCTGCCCTCCAGAGGGGCTGGGCAGTGGGTCGCCTGATGAGGTATTAGGGTTTACCCTCTAGCAGGGCTGGACAGTGGGTCACCCGATATCTGGTTATGAATTACCCTCCAGTAGGGTTGAGATGTGGGACACCTGTTGGCATTCAAGGCTCAGTCCATTCTACTAGGCTAGTCTGTGGCTTTCCTCCATGATTATCAGAGCGGGACCCTTGGTTATACGGGTCAGTGATGGAACGATCTTGACTTTGAGAAGACCTCTCGATTGTGGGACAGTAACGTGTTGTGGTTTGACGTTCCCCCAGAACTCTCAAGTACAAGGAGCACATTCCCCACTGATACGCGTTCTTGTGACGCAATCTAAAACTGTCTGGGAGAGTCAGTGCCACCCAATGCGGATAGTGTCGAAGTGCGGTGATTAATCCCCTTGTCTTGCAGTTCGGGGCAGATGTGAGGGATGTTGTGAATCAATGGAGTTTACTCTTAGGACTGTTGGCGACTCACTTTCTTGGGTTGAGCTATGAGATGGAGATCCCCTTACGACGTTTTTCAGGCTTCTTGCTGAGCATAAGGATATGTATATACCTTGTTCCAGTACCCACTTCTTGGGTTTGGTTACTCTTCTTCCAGGAGAGGTGAAGACGTGCGGGGTATGCCATGTGCTTTCCGTGTCTAGATTCTCATGGTTGGATGAGTCTAATATCTATAGTACTCCTTTACTTTTCATGTTCTCTCTACTACTCACCCTTCGGAACCTCCTTTGTTGCTCCCTCGAGCCTTCGGGTTATCCTACTGAGTATTCTTATACTCACCCCTGCTTGGGCTTTTCCCACACTTGGTGTGCCCTTGTAGATGATGGACATGTGGAGCGTGACTTCAGTGGAACATAAGAGCTTGGGAGATTGGACAGCATGCGGTGGTCGTAGCTGGGTTCTTGGCGGGAGATCCATCAGCTGTTTATTTTTTTACCTGTTGACGGGTTGTGGCACCTTTTCTGGGTTGGCGCGTGTTTCACCTCTTTTTCCTTTTCAGCACTTTACTTGTACTGTTTAGAGGTCGATGCACTCTTGTGGTTATTTATAGCAGGTGCACTTTACTCTTCTTGTCTTTACTTTTACTCTGCACTTGTGCATTGAGTGTGCTGCGTGTGTGTGTGTATAGGTACTTAGGCAAAGGCCTCCCCGAGTTGTTGTTCCTTCAGCACCGGTCGCCAGCCCCTGGCCTATGGAGGCGGTCTTGGGGTAGTTACACCTTGAGCCCGGGTAGGTTTGGGTCATGACAATGTGGTATCCGAGGTGGTTCATTCATTGGGACGTTGTTCGGACGTCCCTAAAAGAAAAGTAATTGGTTGGGATTTAGGGCAACAGTGTTAACGTGTCTCGAGAGTGGCTCTTAGGCCAGGGAGTCCAGTGATGGTGCAGCGGCCGACGTATCCATTCTCCAAGTCCTTAATAACCCGTTTGTCGACCTGGAATGCTGAGACACTTCTTGCAGGGAAAATTTGTTTGTGCATAACATAGGATTGAGTCTTTGACTATCCGTCTTGAGTCAGCTCCCCATCGTTGCTATTGGTATATACATATATGCTCATCTGATCGCGGCACTCCTTGATAATTTTCTGGATGTCTCTGTGAAGACAGCCATCCAAGATACCAGCTTTGTTCATGATGATGACCCTGTGAGCTACGAGGCCATAGTCCAGGACCCATCATGCGAGCCCCTATCTCCGAGTGGGCCAGTAGTAGCACCCCCACGTGTTGAGCAGCATGCAGTTTCAGCATAGCAGGCTGAGCATGAGTGCAGTTTGAGCGCGCTCTGTGAGTTCCAGCGATAGAGACCGCTGAGGCTCAGTGGTGAGCCAGACCCTCAAGCAGCAGAGGTTTGGCTCAAGGCCGTGGTTCTCCTTTTCAGGCTTGTGCAGACACTGTCAAGTCAGAGAGTGTCTTTGAAAGCCACCATTTTTAATGGAGCAGCTTGGCATTGGTGGAGTCTGGTGACTCAATTTCTTGATGAGTCATCGCATTCATGGGGTGACTTCCTGTTGTTGTTCCATGAGGAGTTTTTCACCACCTGGTTGTGCTCCATTCGGATTCAGGAGCTCCTGCAGTTTCAACAGGGAGGGATGATGATGGCTGAGTACGCGGCTAGTTTTGTAGACCGTGCACTCTTTTACCCGGACACGGTCCGTGACGATAACATCCGAGTACGGAAGTTTGAGCAGGGTCTCCAATGAGAGATTCATGCTGTCATAGTACCCTTGGGAGTTTCCATATATGCCGGGGTGATAGAGTAGGTGATGGTGACCAAGATCTTCCTGTCACGTTCTGAAGATGGTGGTGGCAGCAGGCACATTGGAGCCGAGATGTCTGTCGTAGCTAGCGGGCACCGGCAAACAAACCCTCGACGCAGGTGGCTTTCTGACAACTGGACTCAGGGGCGTGGTCGTACACCACAGTGGCACTGGAGGGCACTAGTACAGCCTAGAGAGAGTCAGTGCTATGCTTGCAATGGGTGAGGTCACCTGTCATGGGACTGCCCGACCAGGCATGCAGAGAACTTCGTACAGGCAGCAGTTGCGCCACCATGAAAGAGGAAGCACCGTGATCGGAGTATTACCCAGGAGGTGGTTCTAGAAGTGGAGTAGGAGGATATGGGAGTGGGGGGATGACACTATGAGGTCTTCCCATCACCACTAGGTGGTCCACCACAGGCTCAGGGAGCTGACAGTTGGGATCAAGGACAGTCGCGAGCTTTGGATGTCTATGATCCTGCAAAGCATGAAGTGGTAAGAGGTACGCCCAATGGCTCCTTTACTTTTTTCAGTAGAATTGCTAGACTCCGTGTTTGAACTGCTTTCCTCCCTACTTTGTGCTTGAGGTGTTACCAGGGTGACGCAGGGTGTCGGGTGTAACCCTGTGTTGGTTAGGAAAAAGGCGTGAGACCTTTTTCTTTTGTCTATGGTGTCGACTCCATCGCTTTTCGAGCATGTAAGAGATTCATGGTTGAGAGACATCGACTGTGAAATATTGCATGACCAGATATCATTGGGTGTTTCACCATATGGATATTCTGAACGAGGGAATCATCGGGCCTTGTTCCAGGTGCCAGTGGTGATTCCAGTCGCGGCATGAGACAGAAGGGGAGGTGAGATACCCCTGAGAGCCTTTGGGCCGTTTGAGACCATGCAAAAGGATGGAGAGGTACCCTACTGCCTTTCCATATCCCCAAATTCTGGAGTGGCTAAACGACATCGGCAAGGGCCGACCTCGTGTGAACGGATCAATCCTTTGGTCTTTGTGCGGTGACACAGAGCTGTGTGTGGGTTTTTTTGGGTATGGGAAAGCCAGGTGTGGGCTCAGTACCCTGTATTTTCCCTAGTTTTGTTTTTTGGGGATGAAAAACTTGAAGGAGGGAATGATTTAAGAACCCGGTTTTTGCTGCGGAAGACTTCAGAATATTCTTGATGATATTCCATAGCAGTGCCTTCAGACGGCGTGCGATTCTGATCCCCGAAGTGGCCGGAATTAAATTTTTACTGTGTTCACACTATAAATGCAAAATAAATGCGATAACTTCTAAACGGTGATTCAGATCAGATATCCGAGTGTATAGATGGGTTTGGATTGGGGCGTTTAAAATAGGAATGACATAAAACTTGTCGGCGCGGGATGTTTGGACCCCTCGCTCGCTTTCGAAACGTTAAACAGATAAATTAATTAATTACTTTGTTCGTTTAATGTCTAAACGTAAGTATCTCTTAAACGGTGGATTGAATTAAACCAATGAGGTCACCATTATGTTCGAAATGTTCCGTTTACCCTAGGAGGAGTATATGTTTTGCGGGCACGGGCCATTTCTGAAAAATGGCCCCAAGAACATTTTTGTAATTTGGCAGTCTCGGGCCATAAGTTTAATAACATTTGAACAAAAGCTCGAAATCAAATTCCGAGACCACCGTTGTGCTTGGGAGGTGGTTTTTACCCTAGAGGAGGCTTAACCTCGACCCCGTCAGGAGTTTCAGATGCGGGTCTTTTCGGGGGTTTTAAATTAATTAAATTATTAATTAATTTATTTAAACTCTCCCCTCCTCCCCTTCATCAGGATTGAACCCCCTGGCGAAACCCTCTCCCCTCTCTTCTTCCATCTCCAGCGAGGCGGTCTGGTGAGGCGACTCCGGAGAGGTGCGGTGATGCCGGCGGATCGACGCGAAGCTCCGGGCGAAGCCCAGTGAGGTAGGAGGTTTCGTTTTTAGGTTTTTTTCCCGCATACATGGATCTCAAATTGTTGTGTCAAATTTCAGCCCGATTGCCGATTTGAGCCCATGATCATGTGGTGTGTTATTTGGGGTTTCCGACGCTTGTTACGGATTTGAATTCCAAAATCCGAGGCATCTGCAGTGGTTTGACGAAGATAAGTGGGTTTTGAAGGTGTTTTCCGGCCGGTTTGGGTGTTCCAGCGGTCCGAGGTGCAGCGGCGCGGGCGTAAGGCGGCGGTGGTTCCCTAGCGGTGGCGACCTCTCTTCCAGGCGGTGGGCACTCGGCTTCAGTAGGGCATGGCGTCTGTCGGCGGGGGGTGGAGTCTGTCGGCGGGGCAAGGAAGAACTCGCCAGGGGGGCGTAGCGGAGCACCGGAGGGCGGTGACCCAGGGTCGCGGCGTGACCTCGGCGGACAAAGACCCGAGATCCGTGCCTCTCCGCGTGGGGGCAGTGAGACCGGCCATCCTGGCCGGTCGGGTGACAGCGGGCCGCGGCCAGCTGGCCGCGGCCGAGTGAACTGGTCCCGCGGCCGGGCCGCGGGCCGACTGTGGGCGGACCAGCCGGACCGGGCCGGTCTGGACCAAGGGGGTTCCCCCTTTTAGAATTTCTGATGCCTGTAGCATTTGCTACGAACGACCGTTTTGCGCTCTGTCTGCGGCAGCACGGACCTAACAACAAGGCAAACTATTTGAGATGGTTTTTGGAATTTTTAATTTTTGAAATGATCGGTCCACGGATGCGCGACATGCCTTTAAGTGGACGAGCGTTTTTTCCGATATCTTGTTTTGGACAACACGGACGCGTCTAACGTCCTTTTTAAGCGCTGCCAGCGGCGTTGGGACCCTGGCACCGGGGCGAAGATTTCTAGGGTGGTTTCAGGTGTTGTGGCTGAAGTTGAGGCGCGGTCCCCATGACCCGTCTTTTGAGCTACGTGCAGCTTTTAGAGACTTTTCCACCAGACGTCTGTTCGGGGCATGCGAGCAGCCGATGTTGGGTGATTTTCCAAGGGAATCGCGTTGGGGCAGTCCGCCCGTTGTAATTCTGCACGATGATGCGGGCCCCACGAGGGCCGTTTGGGCATCGACAGTGATTTTCCATCTTTATCATCGGGTGACCGTTTTGGACATGTGAGTAGTCCATCTTGTGTGCTTTTTCGAGAGGATCGCAACGGTGTGATCCGTTGGTAGCGCTTCAGGACCGGGGTGTGGGTCTTGCGTGGTACCTCTCATGCGTGGTAAGCCGGAATTCATCTTTTTCTCCGGATACCCGTTCACGAAAGTAAGCAGTCAATTTGACATGTGTTTTTCCGAGATAATTGCGATGGCGCAGTTCGCCCGACCTTTTTCGGGGACGTGGTGTGGGTCCCACTTGACCTGGCTACTGTGAATAATACCATTTTCAACGGGTGTCCATTTTGGTCTATTGAGTAGTCAATATCGTGTGTTTATCCGAGGGGATCACAGTGGTGTTTCCCGTTTGTTCACTTTCGGTATCTTTGGGTGGGCCCCGTGCGGGTTGGTTACGGTGAATAGTACCCTTTTTCACCGGTTGACCGTTTCAGGCGAGTAAGTAGTCTATCTCGCGTGTTTCTCCGTGAGGATTACAAAGTTATGATCCGTTTGGTTGTGCGGAGCCTCATACGCGGTCTTATTAAATTTGGAAATGTTAAGGTGCCCCGGCAGCGGTTCCCCTACTGTGTTTGTAGTGGACCCTTGGAATGTGATCGCATGCACTCCTGGGAGAGTGATGTTGGTGGATAAAGAGATGTGGTTGGATGTGCCCCAGTTGTTGAGGCGGCAAGTTGGAGATGTTACGTCACGCCTTCACGTTGACGTTGGGTGCCGTGTGCACGATGGCCCTTGGGCTGAGAATGTGGTATACTCTAGGAGTATACCGTAATGCTTGGAGGTACATGTGGTTGTTTGTACCTGATAACGTTTGTGCACTTGGTTGGGGTTGAGATGGGGCCAGACGTTCTGTGGCCCCCACGTGCGTGTCGGGTTCTGCTTTACATACATTGACCTCTCGTGACGTAGAGGGTCCCTCTATCCTCGTTTGTTTAACTAGCAGGGTGGTGTTTTTCCCCTAGCTCTGTGCTCTTTTGTTTGACCATCAGGGTTGAGTGGTCTCCCCCTGGTTTCATTCTCTATGGATCTGCCGGTAGCGGTGCTAGTGACACCTTGTGATGGAACAGGCATTGAACGTCTTTTGGGTGAGTTTTTCTAGAGTTGGGTGGTTGTGCGATACCCACTCTGTGTTCGGTTGGCCAGTGTTACACTCTTCAGTAGAGATGGCCATAGAAATTCTGAGTTTTACCCTCCAGCGGGGCTGGGCAGTGGGTTACTCATCGACTTCTTCGTGTTTTACCCTCTAGCGGGGCTGGGCAGTGGGTTGCTCACTCACTTCTTGGGTTTACCCTCCAGAAGAAACTGGTTAGTGGGTCGCCCATCGTCTAGTTCCAGTTCTACCCTCCAGCAAGGCTGGGCAGTGGGTAGTCTGTTGACTTATTCCAGGTCTACCCTCCAGCGGGGCTGGGCAGTGGGTCGCCTGATGATTTATCAAGTTCAACCCTTCAGCAAGGCTGGGTTGTGGGTCGCCTGTCGACTTATTCCAAGTCTACCCTCCAGCGGGGCTGGGCAGTGGGTTTCTTGATGATGTATCAAGGTCTACCCTCTAGAGGGTCTAGGCAGTGGGTCTCCTGATGAGGTATTAGGCTTTACCCTCCAACAGGGCTTTGTAGTGGGTCACCCGATATCTGGTTATGAATTACCCTCCAGCAGGGCTGGGAAGTGGGACACCTGTTGGCATTCCAGGCTCAGTACTTTATACTAGGCTTGTCTGTGGCTTTCCTTCGTGATTACCGGAGCGGGACCCTTGGTTTTACGGGTCAGTGACATAATGATCTTGACATTGAGAAGACCTCTCGACTGCGGGGCAGTAACGATTTGTGGTTTGACATTCCCCAGAACTCTCAAGTACAAGGAGCACTTTCCCCACCGAGACACGTTCTTTTCACATGATCTAAAATCGTGCGGGCGAGTCAGTGCCGACCAAAGTGGATAGTGTCGAAGTGCGGTGATTGAGCCCCTTTTCTTGCGGTTCTGGGCAGACGTGCGGGATGCTGGGCATCAATGGAGTTTACTCCTGGGACTATTGGAGGATCACTTTCTTGGGCTGAGCTATGGGATGGAGATCCCCTTACAACGTCGTTCGGTATTCTTGCTAGGCATAAGGATATGTATATACCTTGTTCCAGTACCCACTCCTTGGGTTTGTTTACTCTCCTTCCAGGAGAGGTGAAGACGCGTGGGGTATGCCACGTGCTTTCCGTATCTAGCTTCTCATGGTTAGATGAGTCTACTCTCTGTTGTACTCCTTTACTTTTCATATTCTCTCTACTGCTCACCCTTCGGTACCTCCTTTGTTTCTCCCTCGAGCCTTCGAGGTATCCTACTGAGTATTCTTATACTCACCCCTGCTTGGGCTTTGCCCGCACTTGGTGTACCCTTGCAGATGACGGACAGGTGGAGAGTGACTTCAGTGGAGCATAGGAGCTTGGGAGCTTGGACCATGTGCGATGGTCATAGCAGGGTTCCAAGAGGGAGACCTGTCAGCTGTTTCTTTTGTTTACCTGTTGCTAGGTTGTTGCACCTTTTTTGGTTGGGTGCGTGTTTCACCCCTTTTTCCTTTTCAGCACTTTACATGTACAGTTTAGAGGTCGATGCACTCTTGTGGTTTTTTATAGTAGCTGCACTTTACACTGATTGTCTTTACCTTTACTCTGCACTTCTGCATTGAGTGTGCTGCGTGTGTGTGTGTACATATACTTAGGCAAATTCATACCCGAGTTTTTGTGCATTCGGCGCTGGTCGCCATCCCCTGGCCTATGGAGGCGGGCTTCGGGTAGTTGCGGCTCGAGCCTGGGTAGGGTCGGGTCGTGACACAACCAACCTACCTCTGATACCATTCTATCATGACCTGACTTCGCCAAGATGAGATAAGTGATAGAAAATTTCCATAACCTTCCTTATTTGAGTCGAAGGAGAGATGATGACCCCCGAGCCCCACCTTCAATAGGTTTTAGAGTGTTGACTAGAACCAAGAGTATAGATTCACACATAAGATGGAAGGCATTATGCTTTTTATTTAATAGGTTCGGGGGATAAGATAGTACTTCCTATCAACACCCAGGGTGGATGTACATGTAAAGCCAAAACAAACCATTCTCATATGAATGTTCCAAAATTAAGGCTACATAGGTACCAAAAAACCCCATAAGAAAGTACCAAAGAACAGAAAATAGCAACAGAATTCATCCTGACGTATGAACTAGTACGATCCTACACGATCCCTGAAGTCCTCCTGGAAACCTGAAAGCATTTTTATATACGTATGGTGAGAATACAAGTATACTCATTAGGGAAAACCAAAATCTCTCATGCACATGTGAGGAGGCATTCTAATGACCTGTGAGAAAAGAGATAAATGCAACAACTAGTAAGGAAAACTGCCAACCCAAGCCCCACCAAGGCACACTCCCCAAATAACGCAAGTCAAGTAATAAAATAGTAATAACACATCGATGTTTTGGTACCCCACACCACTTTCCCACTAGTTATGGAAGACATCATATGCATCAAACCTCTCCCACCATTCTCACTATAGTCCCACTACCATACCCCGCCCGCACACACCTGGGCCATCACCACACATCCATACCACAAACACATGTGCTATATCAACCACACATAACCATGCCCTTAACACCTGGGCCAAAACAACCACTTCAATTCAAAAAGACAACGAGGCTTCATCCCAAATATTCTTGGGAGAAAACCTGCACTTACAAACTTGGCACAACCACCACAACTACCCTGCCCGAAGAATGTTGGGCTATAATGGACCTCATGCCATCACATCTTACTTGATGAGTCTTGGGAAATTTGGGAAAGGAAGTAGAAAAAGAGATAATAACCATACACTCATAGGAGTGTTGGGGAAAACACCCTCCACCATGAAATGGGGGTGTTCGACACAGTGCTCAACATGTGTGGGGCGTGAATAAGAAACATAAGAACTAAAATTATATGTATAGCTAACAAGCACTCGTCCCAACCTAGGGGGTCCAAAACCAACCTAGGCACAAACACCCACATTACTATTCATTCATAAAAAGAAACACCACCCACAGCCATGTCAAAACTCATTCCTAGAACCAATTCCCCATTGAACCCAATCGTGGTTTCATGTTCAAGTGAAACCATTTATGTAAATTCTGCACTACTGTGTAACTAAGAGGCATAAGCACAAGCTGTGGAAAGGAAAAACAGCTAAAAGAGACTTAAACATTCACATCCGGTCCTCTTGTAAAGTTACAACAATGGGATCTGTGTGATCCCTCAAAGTACTAGAACGAAACCAAGCCTAAAGATACAACCCCACACGGCCTCATATCCACAACCAACAACCGTACAAAAACAAATGATCCCATACCCATCCATATCACCCCATAAGCATCAAGAAGAATATACAAACATACCACCAAGATAGAGCAAGGACGTTTCCAGACTCAAGTACACCATTCATTAGGTTTCTTCATTCTATTTGGTTAACCAAGTTGATCACACAAGGATTATTCTTAACTGGGCATCCATTTAATCGATTGAGTTTACGCGATAAACCAATTTTTATGTTACTGTCATTAAATCACATTTATATCTAGAAAAATAGAGGTTTATTAGTGCACAAGAAAATACCTCCAATGACCATGATTTTCAACAGACATAAGCCCATGATATTCATAACACACAATCAAGGATAAAGAGTACAGTAGAAACTGAGCACACTCGCTTCATTATCTAAAGGTCCATTTTTTATCTTCATTATGTTTTAGTTTCATCCATCCCAATAGAAACAATAGCATACCCACCCCACATGATACACAGTAAAGTGAGATGAAGTAAAAACCCTACTCGGATTAATCACGGATCGACTTTTTAACTATGTGTGCCAAGAAATGGGGATGCGCGACTTGTAGGGGAGGAACTTTGGGGACTCCAAGGATGTGTATAGAAGCTCCAGCACAGGCGCACCAGATGCCTCATGAAGAGGGTGGACTCAAAACGTACAAGGAAGGAAAAAGGGGACCAGTCAAGAAGAAGAAGGAAGAAATTCTAGTGTAATATTAAGATAAGATCCTGTTGATACGACATATAGAATTTTTAAATGGATTTAAAGTCGGATAATGGTTTTCCATGTGGTTGGGTAGTTATATATGATGGAATAAATAGTAATTTAATAAATCTCATCAAATTGGTGGCCATAACAGGTGTGCATTAAAATAGTTCCATTAAATCATGCAATAGGGGCATAACCGGATGTATGGAGAAAGGGAAAGACACTGGGGAAAAGCCACATGTTTTGTTACGTTAATGGTTTCTCAGATCATAGGTGATTTTAGATATTATTTATGGAATTAAATGGCTTTCAATGGGGGTATTAAATCATTTTTACATCAAATGATATGTTGCAGAGCGGAAAAAGTCAGAAACTGGAAAAAGAACAAATTCTGCTTGGTGCGGACATGGTGCCATCGTCACGGTGTCACCCACACAATGCCACAGTCACAGTGCGATCATCACGGTACCACCCTCAAAATTCCACCCTCACGGTGCCACTGTCACGGTGTCACCCTCACGGTGCCACCCTCACGGTGTCACCCTCACGGTGCCACCATTTCGGTGTGAGACCGTGGCTGGTGCCACCGTTTTGATGGGACCGTTTGATGGAACCGTGTTTTTGAAAAGCACTAGACTAGGAGGGTTCGACCCGTTACATGTAAGTATAATAATTCTATCTTATTATTCTTGAGGTTAAAATAACAAACGATGATATTCAAGAATGAGGCAAGTGATTTAATCTAAATGTATACTCTATAAATACATATTTTGTTTTATGATGTTATTTACTTTTATATGATGTATAAAATTCATCATTGGAGTTTTTAACATGAATAAATATATTTATACATGATTATTTAAGTTAAAATTCGCATATATTATTTCAATGGGTTATAACTAAATAATATGAAAGGGATACGATTTTATTTTATTATTTCATTTTTTGGGATTGATTTAATTTTCATTAAAGGAATGTTATATTATATCAATCATAAACTAAAACAATTTAATTATTAAATATATATTTAATGATTTCCCATATTTTCCCAGAAAATTTATTCTATTTATAACTTGAATAAATATGTTCAAATAGTAAATAAAAAACTGATCTTTTTTGTCTATTTTTGTCTGGTATATTTTAGTTCCATGTTTATATTTTTAGACATTATTTTACAGACATCATTTTGTACAAAAATGATTTATTAATTTAATTTTATATTATCCAATAATTTTATTAAAGGATTGTAATGAATCATTATAGAGTATTATGGAATGGTCATTTTAGACCATTATTACTGAAATTCAAAGGGATTATTATTTAACGTATTCAGTGTTAAAATATTTTACCATATCCATATACAATTTTTACTATTTTCATTTTTAGTAATGTTTTAAATGGTATTATAATGAATACTCATCAATGAAATCTTAGTATAATTTTTTGATTCCATTCTCCTTTATTATCCAAGGGATATGATTTTATTTCATAGTTGTTATTTCTAATTAATTGATGACCATCTGTATCCCTTAATATTATATTTTTCATTATTATTATCTTGAAAAATTAATTTATTCTAATAAATAGACATTACATTTCTATAAAACATACATGTTCATTTTTTCATGTATTTTATTATTACCTAAACCATATACAATTTCTACATATGTTGTTTTACTATGAATTTTATTTAATTAACTATGTAAATATTTAAATTCATTATTTATTTTCCAATATTTATATTAATTTTTATGTTATATTATAGATTAATTAAATCTATTTTTCAATATACAAGGAATTAATTGAACATTCAATGATGTTGGTGGCTCATTTATAAATATCCCCTCAAATCATCAGCCATTTTCACAAGTCAAATTCGTGAGATAAATTTTTTTAAATTAATTTATTTTGTATTAATAAACATCGATTAAACTATTTTAGAACTAGGATTTGATAGTAAATTTATTATGTTTCATTATCTCATGACATCTGATATTTAGAATTTACTTCAATAAAAGTCCAGTTATTATTATCCAGGATATCACTACATTAATATTATCAATTGATTCATTTTGTGATCAAGTAATAGATTAAATGGCATGTGTTGTTTATTATTTAACTTTCTATATTGATTATTCATTATTTAATCAAGATAGATATTGTTTCACAAAACTATTACTGAGCACATAAGCTCACCCTTGTTTATGATACCTTTCCACAAAATATGAAGAAGGATATTATGAATAATATCAAGGATGCAATGGTTTTTTTCTCTAGATTTTATATTTCTACTATAATATGGGGATCATATATGTATCTGGTTCTTTAAGGCAACAAAACTGATCTCTCATTCAAGATGATATCTATTATATATTATACCAATGCAATAATGTGTACAATGACTCTGGGATACTAGATTTTTTGTTTTATTAGTTGCTGTTAGAGGATGTTTAGTAGAAATCATCATGACTAGATTTTAAATAAACATATCCAACATGATAATTATGATAATACCTTATATTATATGAGATATTTTACCATTATAGGGATTTTAGTTTTTTCCATATTCATGATTATTAATGATCTGAATCAGTCAGTAACATTATTCACTAATGAAATGTAAATAACGGCAATGAACACCACTGGACAATATAAGGAGTGACCTACTTAATAAGGAAATAAATATGTTGTAAAAAATGAGTTGATTATGGAAATATTAAGCTATCTTATGAACGTTATGATGAATAACATTTCACGAATATAGAAAAATATTTTTTTATTGTTTTATTTTCCTATGTTGGATCTCTTCATGCGACTGAAGCCTCCATATTTTAATGGATCTACTAATCAATTAGTAGCTGAACAAAGGAATAAGTATTTAGAAATGTTATTCTTTACATTGGGATATAAGGATAATGAAAATTCTATTCTAGCCGTGTATTTTTTGAAATGATATGCTTATCAACAGTGTTCATCGACCCAAAACACTAAATATGATGAAGAAATAAAAAGCATTGAATGCCTAACATTTAAAGTTATATTCATTGATAAATACATCAATGTATAACATTTAGATGAAATAAAGAGGAACTTCCACAAATTAGAGCAGGGGAAATATGAAAATGTGGTGGATTATGGGGCTAAATTTACATGATTATCCTTATATGTTGAGAAATACCTACATAATTGAAAAATAATTCATTACCATATCATTTATGAGATTAAGATGAATTTTTGTAGGGAAAAAATTTCTATAATGTTTTCATCGTATTATTATATAGTATAAAGTTCAATTTAGATAGATATTTTTATATAAATCATATATATTTTTGGGAAGTAAATAGAAGAAGGGTTTGACTGAGAACCAAAAAAATGGAACATATTAATGAAGAATAGAGGAATAAAGATATTTCCATCATGTAAAAATTGTGTAAATAATATATATTTGGAAACTATTTAAGGGAGTGGGAATTTGTTAAAAGTGTATAGATTATGGTAAAATAAATAATTGAAATAAATAAAAATAAAAAATCCACTATTATATAATGATTCAACTATATATATATATATAGGAAATTACTCATACTACTTACCCAAGCATCAATGTAATATACCATAAAATAATTTAAGGGTAGAGGAACATGAATATGCAATTATTACAGCTGAAGTGGAATTTAATAGAAATGTGGTGAATGTTACCCCAATAATCCACTCTTGAAGGGAATTTTTTTTCATGTTATACCAATCCTCTAATGTTATAAATTTTTTTAAGAGTATCAATTCACCCCAGGAATGATTAGATGTTGAGATGGTAGTGAAAACATCTAATGGTAAAATGATTGCATCCAAAGTCTATAACTCCTCTTCAGTATATGTTTATGGAAATTTTTTTCAGAAAATATTATTATTATTTATATACATAAATTTGATGTAGTATTGGGAATGTATTTTATCTCTCATTATAGAGCTCATATGATCTATTGAGGAAGAGAAGTTAAATTCAATATTTATAAGAATTATATATAAGTCTATTATTACGATGATGAAATTTAAATCCAAATATAAATTACTCTCATAATATGTTTTTACTACCTATTCATGAGGTATATTTATCTTAGATTGTTGGGGGTAAAATCAAAATAGATGATATGGGTATTATAATGGAGTTCTTTGATTTCTTTCTAGAATAGTATACTACAAATCATTCAATTTAGTTTTGAAATGAAATCATTTAAGGGGCCCTAATTATTTACAGGAATATATATAAAATGACCTTGATTGTGTTTCATGAATTTAAGATGACTCTCTTAGAGAATATTGATAAGGGATTCATTCAGATCTGTGTATAATCAGGGGGGGAACCAATTATTTTTACTAAAAAGTAAGATGGGTATAATTTTTATTCTATTGATTATTGGGAACATAAAAAATATTTATTAATATTTGTAATCCTATACTCCGTATAAATAATCTGTTTGATAAACTATGATACGACAAATATTTTTTCATGATTGATCAGTGATCTAGATATTATCATCTAAGGATAAATTAGGAGGATTTACACAAGACAACATTTCATATGATGTGTGGTCATTATGAATTTATTTAAATTCCATTTTGACTTACAAATTCTCATTCAATAATCATGTTTCTAATTAATAGAGTCTTTATAGACTAACATGATAATTTTCAGTATTCTTTATAGTTCATATTCTAATATACTCAATGAGCATGAAAGACCATGAAAGATAGTTTATAATTGCATAGAAGACCCAGAGGAAAAATATGTTAATTGATAAATTTTCAAAGTTTGATTTTTTTCTAGAAAACTATCATGCCCGTGTCATGTAATTTCATGTGAGTGTATATCAGTGGATAATTTTATGATTTATGTTATAGAGTAATGGAATAGACCAAACAAGGTAGTAGAGATTCAACGTTTTCTGGGGTTGGATGAACACTATCTATGATTTTTGGTATATTTATCATGACTATATTTTCCACCCACCATGTTGAATAGAGAAGGGGGAATGTTCTTATTAATAGATAAATGTGACGAGAATTAAAACTAACTAAATGGAGGGTTTGTTTGTTTTCTTGTGATTTTACTACCAAATAATAGAGAATGGTTCATGATATGTAATGATGAACCAAATAAGTAATTGGTATATATCCTCTTTCATAATTATATTCTAGTATATTATGCCTCCCTCAAATTAATAATTAATTAGAATATTACATGTCTCGTGATTAGGATATGTCATTTTTAATTTTTACATTTTTGATATGGTAGAATTATCTATATAGTGAAAAGAGTGATATTTATATTGATTGTACAATTTTTATGTATAAATTTACACAAATATATATGAATATGCACCAGACTGGACAGTTTGATTTAATCAATGATAATGGATACTAAATATATTACCATCCTAGGAAATTGAAAAAGGTGGATGATTGTATGTGTAAAAATTTTAATTTTAATTTTTCCATTATGATAATTGAATTAGATACAATATTTATGATATTTTAGAAGTTAGATATTTAAATCTTGATGAAAGAGGGAACATATTTTCTTTCTCAAATGAATGTTGAACCATCCATCTATGATAGAATTAAGAAGGTACAAAAGGATGTTGTGGAATTATAGAAGAATGTGGTGAATATTCCTCAGCTCCACAATGACATGGCGGGAATGATAGGGTTTATGAACATAGAATGTGTCATAGCAATACCAATATTGAATAAGGTTTAATTTCATTAAGACCATGGTTATATTTATTTATTCATCAATGAAGTACAAATATTTAAAGAGAAGTAAAATAATATCTATGGTGGGATAACATGAAAAGATATAATTTTAAGTATGTATCATGATGTCTATTGTGTATGAATGTAAAATTTTAGAGACAAAAGTCTAAGTAGATATTACAACAATTACCCATATCATAGAGAAAATGGAAAAACATTATAATGGATTTTATCACTAGATCCCCCAAAACTACAATATAGCACAATTCTATTTGGGGTATAGTTGGTGACCTAATTAAATTAGCACATTTTATCCCTGTTTGAGAAGATTTATATATTGATAATATTACTTAGTCATACATTAAGAAATTTTTTATATTTCATGGTGTACCACACTTAATCACATCACATTGGGATATAAATTTTTCCTCACTAATTTAGAGAAGCATTCACCAGGATCTTAGTACATTGTTATGTTTTAACATTCCTTATTATCCTCAGATAGATGGTCATTATAAAAAAACAAAAAAAATCTAGAGGAAATGTTTAGAGATTTAAAAATGTATTTATAATGGGGTTGGTATCAAAACCTTATTTTGGGGGAGTGTTTTTATAATAATATCTTTCACTTGAGAATTTAAATGACACTTTATGAATCCCTATTTGGAAGGTAGTTTAGAACTCAAAAATTTTGGGGAGAATTTAGAGAAAGAAAAATATTAGGACCTGATATATCTAAGGAAATAGTAGATGAGGTTAGATCCAATCAAAAACACATAAGGAAATAAGAACGTTTATTAAAAGGTTATGTCAAAAATCATCAGTGAGATCTAGAGTTTGATGTAGGTGATAATACATTATTATGAATATCTCATTGGAAGAATGTTCTAATATTTTGTTAGTAGGGTATTGATAACCATATATATATATATATATATATATTAATCCCTTTTAAACTCTGGATCATATGATGATAGTAGCTTATCACATGGAACATCCAAAAAATCTATCTTATTTTTACACATTTTATCCATATATCTCACTTGAGAAAGCTTATACTCGATCCTCCACATGTACTGGACTAAGAGATCATAAAATTGGAGAACGATATATCTTATGATTAACAATTACAAGAGATTATATATGATAGATAAAATTTTCTATGAAAAAATTTCTCATTAGGGAATATTTTTGTTGAAATCATATTATTGGGAGCTATATGGGAACTTGAGGATTTGAAGAGGCAGAAATTTCATCACTTGTTTTTATTATATTGATTATATTTCAAGGGAAAATAATTATAAGGGGTTAGAATGCAATAACCTAAAATTTTATGATATAGTTCTCCATATATAAATTTTATTTATTTGATAGCTTTCCATACAAGCAACAAAAAGTTTAAACAGACCACAATGTACCATTGAAATATTAATATTCAATTTGTGGGTTATCACATACCCGTTGGATTGCTGGGTATGAATAAAACTACCTAAATTATAAATATTGTGTGGTTTAAACAAGTATAAAATTAATTTATTTGTTACTAATTAATTTTAAATGAAAATACAAATAATACAAAGATAAAAAGGATGTTTTTTGAATACTATTTTAATGTGCCAAATATGTTTTTATTTTAATAAATTAAAATAATAACAATTTGTGAATTATTTAAATAAAATGTATATATATTAAATATTAAATATTTTTTTACATTCATATTATGTGTTCTCTAGGAATGTGGTAATAATAAATTCATTTTTATGCGGAGAAATGTATATATTAAAAAATTGGTTTTTATCGCGTCATGAACAGATATATTAAAATGAATATTTCTGACATATAGAAATTTCATCTTGAACAATTTATACTAAATTTGGTAATGGTAATTTATAATATTTTGAATAGGTATGTTATATTTGTGGTCATTACTAATAGTAACCTTGATATGTTTTTGTCACCTTGGTAAGGGATAAACATGTAAAATAGGGTCAAATCCATTAGATAAGTTACAATATCAACCTTGTACATTCACTAATCACATTATATGGGTGTAGTTTTTCTATTTACATAAAATTTGGAAATATATAAACAATTTGTTTATTTTTCAATTAATTATGATTAATATATTAACTTAAATAAAGAATAAAAAATAATGTAAAATTATTAAATTTAATATGCCAAAAATTTCATCATAAATATAATAATAGGTATACTCGGTTTTAAATTTTAATTTTATGTGTGAAATAGGTTTTTAATTGTATTTTGTTTTAGTTTTTATTGGATTTACTAGTTAAATTAAATGTGGAGGCAATTCCAATTATGTATTTCTTCAATTAACATAAATATGAAATAAATATTTCAAAAATATTAAGAAGTAATACAATTTGGAAGATTTATTATGTTCGAAGAAATTTATAGATACAAATAAACTAATCTGAATGTGTTAAGGGATGATATTCAAATTAAATATTTATACTGATGTATTTAAATTCAAATTTTAATGAATAGTCTCAAAATTACATTACTCATATCTTCAGAAGGTAATATATATTTAAATTCATTAAAAACCATAAAAATATTGGAAAATTTAATAGGGGATGATATTGAGTTTAAAATTTCATCTATTTTCCAGTTATTATCCAATTTTCACTTTATAAATTAAATTTATAGCACATCAATATTTAAAAATCCCTTACCATGGTTAATATTATAATTGGTTGACCAAGGGGATAAACATAATTATACTACTTAAAATGGAACTAAAACCAATATAATGATTATTAATTTTGATATTTCTAAAATAACCTATTTTAATTTTAATTACTATCTAATTTTTGTTATTTTTCATGTGAATGAGTAAGTTATATTTTAATATTTTTCTAAATATCAACCATGTTTTTTCCTCCTTTATAAAAGGAAACCCCTTCTCTTCTTTATTTACACAAAATTTATCCACCTCTCTTCACCAAATCATGAAAAATAATCTTATAAACATTATTTTACATTTTTAGATTATATTTATCCCAAAATAAAAATCACAAGTTCCTTAAGGGGAGATTTAAATGATCTATTTTAAAGAAGTGATAATCAATTTGAATTAGAATGTTCATTTGTATTATTCTTTTGCCACAACTAATTATGTCATAACTATTAAAATATGGTTAAAATAGTATATAATATATAATTATATGTTATTATAATAGTTAAATAATACAGATTTCTCTTCTTCTCAATTATATGGGAAACAAAATTGGCACTTGTGTTTGTGGTGGATGACAGCCTCGTGAAATGACATAAATTGTATGTAAATATTTATTTATCATGAATATATATTTATCAATAATGAAAAAATTATCAATTCCGATTATTTCTTTCAACATGATAGAATTTTATGATTTCCAAATAGGTGAGAGTTTATTTGAAAATCTATTTTTTGGATTGTTTTTATATCTGTTTAATTAATATTATAATTTTTAATCTTTAAAATCCACATATCTTATAACTCTATAAATATTTATGTATTTATAATATTTTCTACAAAAAAATTAATACATTAAAACATGAATTAATCTAATAAATGTTTAAATGAAAAAATGATCTTATTTCTATTTTTGATTCAGAAATTTTTTCTATTCCTATATTTATAAAATTGGTTTAAAAAATTTCCATATTTACTAAAATTATTTATTAAGGAAATTTTATTTTATCCCTGTGTTTTCATATATTTTTAAAAGGAATATTTCTAGTGTTTATAGAAATAGTCAATTTTAAATTTATTTATACAATGTAAAAATAATTGTTTTTTAATGTATAAGGAATTAGCAGATGTTCCCACTTCTATAACCTTTTTATGATATTTAACTTCTTTTAATAGTTATCAATTGATTTAAAATGATGTCATTAATGAATGTTTACGATAAATTTTTTCATAAATTTTACTTTTTTCTTCAAAGTACATGATTTTATTTCAAGACTTTTCTTTATCATGAATTGAAGAACAATTTTTATTAGTTTTTAATTTTTTGTTCATTAGCATTCTTCTAAAACATTCACTTTGTTAGGATAATTAGATATTATGTTTCTCTTAAAAATAAATTTCCATTGTATCATTATATCATTATTTATTAATCAATATACCATTTCTACATATGGTGTTTTATTATTAATGTTAGTTGTTTAATAGGGGAAATATTGCTATTATATAATATTTACTAAATATGGATATTTTTTTATAAAGAGTATCTCTGATAAAATTGATTTATCATTTAATATATGATGAATTAATTAGACATACAGTGATGGGTGTGGCCCAATTATAGATATCCCAATGACACGTCATTAGTTCTCTTCAGACAAATTAGTTATTTATCCTTATTATATGGGTTTATATTGTATAACCACCCATCAAATAAACTGTAGTTGGATAATTCCTTGGTGGTAATGAGATCATGATTTATATGATCATGACATATATTATTTATCATTTCCTAAATTTACAATTTAGTTATTGTTATATATGAGATTAGTTCGTTTTTATTATCCACAGATGCTTTTTGTTCTCAATATTTTTATTAGATGGAGTTTATTTTAAGTTTTTTACATTTCCATACAGATTATGTATCACTTACTCAGGATACCTTCATGTTGTACATAACTCTTAATGAGTATCTGATCCAACCATTTCGTTTGTTTCCTTTCCCAAAGATATAAATTAGTTTTTTATGAATAATATCAAGGATTCAAGATACCTTATAATTAAATTAAATTTATATTTCCAATGTAATTTGGAAATCATATATGTATTTGGTTAATTAATACTACTAAAATGATATTTCCTTCATGATGAGATCCCTTGAATCATATAAAAATCTTATATTGTAGACACTGAATCTGGGTTATTTTATTTCGGGTATCTGTAAAGGTATTCAATGAAGGGCCTACATCTATGAACATAACTGATATCCCAAGTTTCATGACATCAGTATGAAACTATTAATGGTTTATTGAAGATTGTTCTATGTTAGCTGACCCCTTATCTATGTTAAAGCATAAAGGGGTTAAATTCATATATGTAAAAAATTGTGTTGAATGTTTCCAAGATCCGAACAAGATACTAATTAATGCACCAATATGTAAATTACCATCAAATTTGGAAGGATTTTTAATTTATTGTGATTCATACAAGAATGGATAGAGATATGTCTTAATGTAGAATGATAGAGTGATTCTCTATATAGAAAAGCAGTTAAAAATCTATGAATAAAACATTCTAAAACCAAACATTGAACTATAAGATGTAATATTTGAAAAAAATATGGAGAGAAAACCTCTCGGGTGAAAGATGGTATATATAAATGTATAATATGAGTTGATGTTTATATAATCTTAGGAGGAGTTCATAATTATGATAAATAACATTGATATAAAATGTCAATGACTAATATTTCTTGATAGAGTACCACCATGGGAAGGAAAACAAGGTGGATAATGAATTTCGTTAGAGAGACCATGGATTTCTGATCATGATTATGATTAACCAGGATTCCATAAATATTGATCCAGTAAAGATAGATATGGATATTTTTGGTTAAGTGAGTCCATTATTACTTTTTCATGAAATTTTATAAAAATAATTATTTGAATTAATAGATAATTTCTAGGAGGGGGATGAGAACTTGCGATTGTAAATTTATGTATTGAATATTTTTATATTTATAGATTTCATATATATATATATGAAGTTTTGATGTTTGGAAGGTGTTTATTTGTTCCATTTATACAATAGTTTTATAGGGAACTTCTAGATGAAGCATATAGAAGATAATTCCCTATTAACCTTGGAAAATCAATGATTTATAACTATTCAAGAGAACATTTCTAGTTTGATGGAAGGAAGTGTAAAATTAAGGATTATGTGTCAGGATTCTTGGAATGAAAATAGGTATAGGATGATGAAAATAACATAATGGAGTCATGTAACCTCTGACTATACTGGTATGGATGTGATAAAATGATATAATGAACATTTTCAATCGACTCCCAAAGACATTATGGAAGAACAATGTTATATTGATAATCATTTATCATCTAACCATGTCTATCTATTTATTATAAATAAATGAATATATACCCTTTGAGAACCTTTTCTGGAACAAGGTCAATTAAATCATAATGTTTCATGGGTCACAACTATTAAATTTATCTTATAATGACCTTTGTTTCACATCAAAATTCCATAAGAATCTACAATAGGATCTCAGCAACGAGATAAATTTAATCATTACATACTATCTCTATAAAAATGTAAAATCTAAAAAAATGTCCATAGTTTGGAAGATATGTTGAGAGGATGTTATCTTGTCTTCCATTTTATGTATGATCAATATCTATCATAGGTATAGTTTATATAAAATAATATTTCCAATTAAAAAATCAATATAAAACTTTAAGAAGCATTATATGGGAAGAGTATTTGTACTCTAAATTATTGATAATCAATTGGATAAATAATTTTAGTTGTCCCAAATAATGTAGAGGTTATTACAATTAAATTATAAACTACTCAAAAATAATATTAATGCATCGTTGGGTATAAAAAGATTTATGCTGATAATCAATGAAAAGACATGTATTTACATGTTGGAAATCATGTATTTTTTAAGCTTTTACCATTTAAGGGAGTTCTAATATATGAAAAAAATTATGTTAAGGCCTATGTTCGTTAGGTCTTTTGAAATATTTAAAAGAATTAGGGATATAGATTACAAATTGGATATTCCACCCAACATTTCAATAGTACATTATATCATCCATGTTTCATTACAAAGGAAATACATGGAGGATCCAACACATGTTCTCACATATGATAAAATAGGGTGGGAGCTTGACTTGTCTTATAATAAGAAGCATACTAGGATTCCTGACAAGAGAGAAAATTTATTGACGAATAAAACAACTCCATTGGATAATGAATTTTGGATAAAAAACTAATTACTAGTGTAAACCCAAGATCTTAATGAATATATAAGGAAGGAGTATCCACATTTGATCAAATATATATATATATATATACACCCTAATTTAATTCGTGAAATTATTTAAGGGTAAGAAATGTAACACCAGAGAATTTACTGTTCCAGGTAATCACTATAACTAGAACTATCACACAAAAAATCCTTTAAAGATCATTCATTTATAAAATTATTTAATATATTAATTTAATAAGTTTAAATTTACCAATATAAATTCATTTTTTATACATCATATCAAAAAAAATTGTATGAAATACATATCTCTTTCTAAAATGGTCAGGGTTTAGTTGACAAACACAAATTATACATAATATGTAATTTATACGACCTTACCATTATGTAAGAACAGACTAATGGTTTAGAAATAATTTAAATTAAAAAAATATGAATAAATGGAATAACATTATGAATTATGCATTATTATTTTAACTTTAGAAACCTATAGGTATCATTTGTAAACTTAATTTAAATGTACCTTTATTATAAAAATGTTTTTTGCGTCATTTAATTCAATATTTTATTATTGAGGTATATTCAGTGTTATATTTCCTTCAAATCATGCTATATATTATTTATTTCCTAACAAATTAATATAGATCATTAAAAATAATTATCCAAAATTATTTTACATTTTAATTTAAAATTTAAAGCAAAAAATCAATATTTCTATAAAACAAATTCTTTACAAGATTAGTTGTATTTTTTAGAAAGGTGGAACTTTGGTCAAAAGACCAAAAAAATTATTTTTAAAAAATATATTACATGAGTCTAAAAGATGGAATTATTTTAAAATCTTTATCATGCAAAAGAATAAAGTTTTTTTTGGAGATTCTCCAGCTAAGTTATATCCTGAGAACCTCTTTTATTGGAGATACCATTTGAAACCATATTCTCTTCTCGATAAGTATGAGTTGCAATGTAATTGATGTCATGGAGAGAGTGAAGGCAATTCATCCAGCAAGTAGTAAGAAGCCAATCTATATTAATCACATCCTTCCAAATGGCCTACACTATAGTAGGAGAATCACATTAAATCCATAAGTAGTTCCAACCATGGTGCAAGAAGAATGATATGACATGAATCACACTCTACATTTTGGCGTCTAGAGAAGTTTCAGTACCACAACCTCCAAAAAAACACCCAATGATGTGACCAAGATGATTTCTGGTGATGAAACCACCCCCTACGGGTCCTGCATTTCTATTAGGGGCTCTATCCACATTGATTTTAATCCAACCTAGTAGTGGATGTTTCCATAAAACCATAAAAGTGAATTTTTTATGTATGAAAATGGCATCAAGCTGAAGACGCCTGAGGATCATTAAATCATCCATGAAGTTGTTGAAATTCCCTTTCTTAATCAACATATCTTCTTGAATAGCGATGAAAATTATTATTTTTCCTGCATTTATTTTCTCTGAGATATTATTGTGGAGAATTATATTTTTATCATTCCAAATCACAAGAAGATGCTCTACAAACCCATCAAGAAACATGTTTCTGATTTTTTGGGAGTTATCCATAACAACACAATGATTTAGATGTACATTGAGAGAGTCTAGAATAATCCACCTGTAATCAAAAGTGTCAAAAATATAGTTCAAAAGGTAAGTGGTGGTAGAAAAATATATAAATAAGTGAATAGTATTCTCTCTTTGTTGATTGGAAAGATGACATTTTGAACAAAACTGGATTCAAAAACATTGCTGACAAGAATCAGTGGGAACCCTATTATTGGAAAGATGAAAAAAAGAGTGATTCTTGAGGGTTTAATATAGGTATTTTAAAAACATTTAATACATTTAATGTCATTTTCGAGGATATGTAAGGTATTGTTTTAGGAATTTTTTGAATTTATCATCCCATTGTGAGAAGGTTCCCAAATCAAAAGATCATTCGAGGTAGAAAATGGGTATGTATCAATAATTTGGATAATAGTTTTTAGGAGGGGTATCAATATGAGAATTAATAACATTATTAACAGTAGAGTTTCTATTATCAAGGATATCGTCATGGGAGTCAATGAGATAAGAGGAGGGCCTGCCCATTTTTCTAACTGGAATATAATGGAAGATTTTCTAGAGACCATCCATCTATAGTTGGACATTATATTGTCATACTTGTTTCTAAGCGAGGGACTAATGGAAGAAGTCCTGGAATTCATTTTACCTCTTTTCAATCTATCAAGGAACCTGTTTTGATGAAATCTATTGAGGGGGAGTCATTATGAATTAGGTTCAAGGTTTATTTAGCTTGAAGGGCCTCATTAATGAGTTTAATGTTTTTAATACCAAGACCACCCTTTTCTAAAGGTTTACAATATTTATCCCATTGAATAGTCGTAGGTTTACTTTCAAAGGTGCTTTTTATCTATACAAAATTTTTATGTGAATAGTAATTTCTTTAATGAGACTAACCGGCCAATTATAGACCATCATCAAGGCGACCAATTTGGAGACAATTCCAGACATGACAAGACAGACTCTCCCCAACAAGGAAATAGATTTTCCTTCCCTAGCGGAAATATGATTTAGAATTTGATTAATGTTTTTGATAAATAGAAAGCTTTGGGTCTACCCCAGAAAATGGGAACCTTATGGTATTGGAAGGGAATAATACCTTCATTTATGTTAAGCTCGATGATGATACCATTTTGCCTAAATGTAAGAATGTTTTTCGCATTATAGATGAAGGATTTATGCCATCCAATGACCTAACTAGAGTTATCCTCATAGTGTGTGAGAGTGGTTTTATGATTTATGATGTTTCTTATATCACCCATTAAAATTAGAATGATGTCA
Source organism: Viscum album (assembly GCA_963277665.1). Taxonomy (NCBI): domain Eukaryota; kingdom Viridiplantae; phylum Streptophyta; class Magnoliopsida; order Santalales; family Viscaceae; genus Viscum; species Viscum album. The sequence goes on from OY728146.1 coordinate 535,577,886, forward strand.
TCTACCTAAAGGAGGTCAGTGAGAGAATTCCCATTTCTATATGCTTGGATAGCATTGAGCTTGATTTGGTCAACCAATCAACTAATTATATGACTTAAATAGTCTACTTCAATAGAAAAAATAATTTCAGATAGGTGATCTTCTTTTCTGATGCCTTTTGAGAAATTAATGTAACCTATGGGAGATCTACTAATCAAAATAGAAATATGAGCTGAATTAAAGAGGGTTTTAATTATAGAGATGAAGATGTTGTTGAATCCAAAGGCATGAATAAATTTAAAGATGAATTCCCAATCCATTGTGTCAAAATAATTTTTAATGACCTGTTTAATTGTGATTTTACCACCTATATTTTTATTATTTTACATGTTAGCGCATTTAGAGGAATGAAAAATGCAGTCTTGTATAGATCACCCCATGATAAAATAAAATTAATTTTCGGAGACAATTTTATCTGTAATAGTGTAATGTCCTTTCGCAATCAGTTTGCTTATAATTTTATATAGAGTGTTCATAAGAGTTATAGGACAAAAGAGATAAATTTCAAAGGCATTGTCTACTTTGGGAATCAATGTAAGGAATTTGGGATTTAACCCATGGGGTAAAAATCCCTTAAAAAAGAAATATTTAATGATTTTTTTGAAATCATCTTGGCTAATATCCCAATTTTTTTATAAAATCTATTATTAAAACCATCAGGACTTGGGCCACAGTCAGGATTCAAACCAAAAAAAAGTGTCTCTGAATTCATGATCAAGGGGAGAACTAATTACAAAAGTGTTATCAACATCAATGACAATAGTCAGAATGAAGTTATTAATGATGTCTTTGTTAGTGCTATGACAATTGAATGGTGAATCAAAATAGGAGACAACCTAATTAACAATGTATTATTCATAATACAAAATGTTTTCTCTATCATTGAGGGAATATAGGTATCTAAAAGCTTTCCAAACTCTTTGCAAATAATAATATAACATGGCATTTCGATCACCATCAGTTATCCATTTGATTTGGAATGTTTGTTTACAAATTTGATCTTTGATAGTGAGAAGTAAATTTAGTTTTACAATAATGTTAATTTAATGATTTTGAACAGAAGAAATGTCTGAGTGAGTGTTGTTTTGGATTTTATGGAGCTCATTATCATGAGAAAAGATGCAATTATCGATTTGTTTGGATTTAATGTGTCCCCAAATTTTGATCATGTGATTGAGATATTTTAATTTAAGAGGATAAGAAAAAACATCATCAGAGTAAGTCGTAGATGTCTAGAAATGTTTGACGAGATAACTACAATTAAGATCCGAGAACTAAGTATTTTTGAATCTGAAGGGAAGTGAATGTTTCAGAGTTTTATATGAAAAAGTTTCCAATATAGGGTGATGGTAAGAAATAATTTCATGATTAATTGAATTTATTTTAAAATTAAATTTTAAAAAAACATGAAATTTAATTTGAAAAAATGATTTTAAAAATTTAAAATATATATATCAAATTATTAAAAAATAAATTTTTTTTTCTATTAAAATTAATAACTATGTTAATAAAAAAAATTTCCACGAAAAAAAAATTTAGGTTAAAATTTAAATATTAAAAAATCCCCAAATCTCTTAATGTTGTGTAAAAAATAGTTTTTGAGGTTATTTGTAACCCAAAATAATTTTCTTCGCCTATTTTGTCCATTTTGTTTCCTTTGATACTTGAATAGTAACCTTACATTACTGAAAATTTAAGGGTAACTCCCAAAAACCATTCTCTTTACTTATTTAAGTGTAACACGTTCACCAATTCAAGACTCTCTTATCATTAGAATTAAATTTTTAATTTTTTGTCTTACTATCAATAGAAACCTATCACAATAAAATCAGCACCAGGTCCCTCATTTTTAGGTTAATCATGGAAAATTTGAGGAGACATCAGTGGAATATTCAACTCCCTTACATGAGTGTAATCAACTACTTTTTTATCATATTAATCACATTCAACTAATTTAGTGTTTATACACTAATATAAATATATTATTATAATATATATACTATAATGGTAATATATAAATATTATTATCATTATTTATTGTCATGAAAAAACCCAGACACCTCGGTACCATGATTACCAACCTCATCCTCACTTATCCTGAAGGGAATTCCCAATACCCATGGGTTGGAGACAAGAACCAGTACTTATAAAATAGGAATTTTGGAACAAATTTTCCACAAACACAATAGAATAAATTGATACAATTCAATATGAAAAAAATTAAAAATCAATAATTAATACAAGTTCCAGAAATAAAATTAGTATGAAATCCCAAAGTAAAACCACAAATTATCAAGAAATATGACAAATAACCCATGCCCTAATGGAAAGAGCAGCTCAAATCACAATGATTAATAGTAACTACCACCTCCAAGTGGTTATTTCAACATATTGGAACCTAACATGAATAAATATATAAATTTCAAATGGAATAGGTATGGTTTTAACTAAAATCCTACTATGGTATCACTAAGGATTCTATAACAAGATTCCATGATAATTAAACAAATTAGGATTTCTATTTTGAATAAACATGAATTGAATTTCAAATTAATTTTAAAAAAGTTTTATATTTCAAATGATAGAATGTATTTCTAAACAATTCCTTAGTAAATATTTTCTATAAAATGGTTTATATAAATTCATGAATGATATAAAAAACTATTTACAAGTGATGGAATATATAAAATACATTAAACAAAGAGAAACATGGTAATATTTTAGGGTGTATGATAGTTCCAAGTTATATGATCCCCAAACACATTAATTGGTGATCATAGAAATATATGTTCACACATCCCTCAAACACTACTCAAAGAGGAACTATCACCATCCCATCAAGGATGTTACCAACTACACTATTCTCTTTTAGAGTTATAAAAAATCAACTAAGTGGTTTCCTAAATGACTCAATAACTACCTATGCTTTCATGTGCTCTAAAAAAAATCAAATAAATGGATTTTTTTCATCATTTTTTAAAATCCACTTCAAACATATTTTCCATTTTAATATTCTATTTTTCTTTTAAAAATCAAATTGTGTATTTAAAAAGTCATTCATTTTTTATGGATAATACTAGAGGGTTTATAAACAAATTAAAACAATTTTCTCAAATAAAAATATAAAATAAATTCCAAAAATAAATTTCACAAATAAATTTTAAATTTTAAATTCCATAATTGAATTTGAAAAATTACAATTAATTTCCACTAACACACACCAATTCAATAGAATTAGTTGGATTTTTTAAATTTTTATTCTGAATCAAATACAATTACCTAATTCAATGGAATTGGGTTTTAAAAAAAATATTAAAATAAATTCAATTCAGATCAAGAAATTAAATTTAAATCAATCAATTTAGGGTTAATCAAATGTAAATTCATATTAGGAATAACCTTTATTAGAATCAAAATATCATAAAACACAAATCCATAAACTGGAAACTCCAATAATGAAGGTTAGAAATGGAGATCTCATAATCAGATATGGAAAAATGATCTAAAAAACTGGTCTTATAGCCTAAAAAACATTGAGATTTAAACACCCTAAGGTAGAGAGAGTAAGTAATTGGAAGATATGGAACCTGAATAGAAAACCTACAAGGAATGAACCAAATTAAGATTGTCTAGTATCTATTTTCTTTGGAGGGGGATTGAAGGAACCAAAATGGGCCTTTGAGAGATCTAATGACCTAGTAAAATGTTCTAGGTTGAGTTTGTACTGAGTGTGAAAATGAAATAGGGGATTAATAATTTTAAAAAAAAATTGAATTAATTAAGATCTGTCGACATGGTTTCTTAGAGTAGTCCACACGGTTCCTCCAAGGAGGGTGCATAGTTTTCTGAACCATGCACTAACCATTTATATCCCCACTACCTTGGTTTACATAATTTTCACAAGTAGGGTGCACAGTTGGGGTAAACCACACAAAAAACAATCACATAACAATATGTTTCAATTTTTTCTAATATTTTATTCAATGTGCCCTAAAATGGAACCCATACAAAGAATTATCAAAAGAGGGGTTAGGGTGTTCCTAAAAATGGAAACAATATGATTCAAAATCCCCAATATAGAAACATTATATCCCCTTAATTAATATTAATATGTTTCTATATAAACAAGATGAGGACGTCACTCCATCATTAGTTCCTCCTTCTCCCAAGACTCATGAGTATCAGAACCATTCTACCAAAATACAAAAATAAAAGGTATGTTTCTCATTGTAAGTTACTTTGTTTTAGAATCAAGTATCCTAACTATATTATCAATCTTTAAAAAATGTATTAACATCATGATCCCTCTAGCCCATAATATGATATGGATCAAAATGATATGTTTGAAGATGAGATGCATGGAAGAAATTATTATTGAACATCATTTTCTATGGAAGTACTAAATTATAATCCAATATTCACATATTCTCAACAATTTCAAAAAGGGCCCAATAAAAGAGGATAAAGGATCCCTTTCCTCCAAATCAATCAATGAACCAAAAAGGTGAAACATTCAAGAACACCTTTTCACCGTCTAAAAATTCTAATGGTCTATGATGGCGATCTACACAATACATATACCATATCATTGAAATCAATATTCAAGGATGAATCAACTAAGTCTTTTTGGTCATCTCTTTAACCAATGTTGGTCAAAGCAAGGAAATCTCATCTATCTATGACCAACACAATATAGATATGTATGGTTAGCCATACAAGGCCTCAAAATGGTCCATTCTAATTATGGTATGGTAACTATGGTTATAGAAAAAATCAACCATCCCCAAGTGTTCATCCCAAGCCCATCCAATTTCCTGAATTTAGGAGAAAAACATGTCATAAAGAATCGTTATAGATCTTTCTGTCTGTCCATCCGACTGCGGATGGTATGCCATACTCAGACAAACCACAAATCTAAATCAGAGACTATAAAATACATAACTCTAGGAAATGGAAAATTATAATTCAGATACAGATTTCCCAAATCTTGAAATTTGGTTTTATTAAAAATGGGTATAAAGTGATCCAATTTAGTTAACATATCAATCACAACCCATATCATATTCTTCATTCTCTAGTTAGGTGGCAACCAAACCACAAAGACGGAATAAATATCATCCCACATTCATGATTATACAAGAGGTGGCTAATGAAATCCCAATGGTCCTTGGTGATCATCATTGACTTGTAGGCACATATAATATTGAGAGAAAAATATAGCAATGACACATATCATACATGAATAGTTTAATTTATGTCGCATGTCATAGAACATTTTCTTGGTTTCAGGGTTCATTTCCTGAAAGGAATTATGAAAACCCCATCAAATATTTATTGTCTAAAAATAGTACAATGAAATTATTTTGATAACATATAATTATCTCAATGGATAATGACCATTCAAAAATTGTCACCCAACCATAAAGAGTGTCTCTAATGCTATGGAACTCATCATCATGTTGATGTTACTGATGAATCAAATCAAGAAGAGAAGATATCAACAGAAAATGGTCAAAGAATCCTTATCCCTTGATTCCTGGACTCAAATAATATACTATAAATAAATATCCATCATGTTCCACTATTTTAATATTTTTATAGCCTAGATAGGATGTTCCCTACACAAATAATCCATGACAACATTCCCTTCCCCTATGTTATTAGAAATTCAATGTTAAAAACTGTAGGTATTCCACCCAAAGGCTCTTGTATAGATTAAAATATCTTTTTAAGAAGATATAACTAATTATTCTATGGTTGCAATATATGGTAAACCTTTTAAAAATGGTAATTCCATGAAATCTTTAGCGAATGAAGCACAAATACAAGTTCAATGTCGTGGGTTCAGTAATTTTTCTCATATGACCATAGTTTCTAAGAACTATAAGAAATGAAAATATCACCTTACATAATTACATAGCCCAAACCTAAAACATACGAATCAAAAAAACAACAAATTTATATATCTATCCTCTATATGACTCAACATCATACCAGTAGTAAAAAGGAATTTGAGCTCAATAAAAGGACTCTGATATTTCTCATGCCAAAAAAACATTACTCCCTTTTGAGTTAGAGCAGTCATTAGAGAATACATCTTTGATAAATCATCTACAAAATGATTATAATACCAATCCAAACCCATGAACAGATGAACCATGAAAAACATTTTTTGGTTTTCCTATGTCATAATAGCTTTTACTATCTCACGGTCAAATTAAATGTGATGTTCAAACACCACATGTCCCCATGTACTTCACTTTCTGAATTCATAAATCACATTTTAATTTCATGGAATAATGTATGTGATTTATCAAAAATTTCATAACTTCTCTTAGATGACAGTCATGATTATCCTCATACGTTAAGTAAGCACGAATTCCCTCCACAAAGAATTCCATTAATGATTCAACATACTCTTGGAATATTAGTTCAATCAAATCTATAAATACAATTGAATAATTGGTTTTATAAAATGGAATGAAAGGTACTTATAATGTCCGTACCTTCTATAAATTGTAGTTTTATGAATTTTATATTCATTTATCCTAAACAGAAGTTATCCATATGGAGGATTGATGTTCAAAAACCAATTCTCCTATTTAAACATGTCAAATTGATCATCAACCCATGTTAAGGGATATTCATTCATTATCATAGATCAATTATGTTTTTGTAAATCAATACAAAGGAAATGTGACCCATTAAAATTTAGAAAAGAGAACCATTTCCACCCAAGGATACACACCCAGATGTATAAAATAATTCTTTATATAATCATCTGATTTAGTCTTCATCTCTTTTATTTTAGCCTTTTCCTTTCAATAAGAAGGAATAGACATTGGTTGCGAACTAGGATCTAAATCAATGGAAAAATCACCCCCATTATGTCACGAACCAACCCTGCCAGTCTCGATCCACAACTACCCCAAGACCACCTCTAGAGGACAGGGGATAGTGACAAGCACCAAAGGTGTAACAATCTCGAGGAGGTATTTTCCTATGTACCTGTATAAACACACACAACCCACTCAATGCAAAAGTGCAGAGTAAAGAAGGAAACCAATGTACAAAATACTATAACCCAACCTTATTCATGTATTAACTTCTAAAACAGAACAAGTAATGTTATAAAAAGTATACTAACTAGTAAACTGAGCAGAAAAGGGAAAAACACGTGCCCAACAAAAAGGTGCCACAACCCGACAACAGGTGAACGAAAGTAAACAGCTGGTGAGTCTCACTCCTGAAAATCCTACTACGACCACTGAATGCAGCCCAAGCTCTTATATTCTCTACGCTCCTATATAGTCTCGATCGACCTCTATATTGTCTGCAAGGGAACATAAAGTGCAGGAAAATCCCATGCAGGGGTGAGTATAAAGATACTCTGTAGGATTCCCCGAAACATCAAGGGATTAACAAATGGGATACTAAAACGGTGAGCAGTAGAAAGAACAACGAATGGTGTTAGTGTACAATAGAGAGAGTGTATCTCAACCCAACAAAAGGAAGGAAGAGGACTTTTCCAACCAAGAGGATCTAGACACGTAATGCACGTTGAATACCCCACGCTTCTTCGCACCTCCTAGAAGGAAAATAACCGAACCCAGTGAGTGGGAAAAATGTAGGGCACACACACACACACACACAGATATATATATATATATGCTCAACAAGAAACCCGAATTATTTTGTGAGGGTATCTCCATCTCCAAGCTCATCCCATGAAAATTCACCAATAGTTCAAAGGATATCCATTACTGATGCCCAACAGTCCTGTACGACAACGTTGACTCATCCCTAAACCGTATAACTAAGGGTCCCACTCCGGTAACCACGGAGAAAAGTCACTAAATAAACTCATAGAGGGGAATGATTCTAAAAGATATTTTTAGGTAACCCACTACCCAGCCTAGTTGGAGGGTAAACCCTAAGAGGTCATCAGGTAACCCACTGGCCAGCCCCACTGGAGGGTAAACACTATGTTGAAGGGTAACCCACTGCCCAGCCCCGCTTGAGGGTAAACTCTATGGTTAAAGGTTAACCCACTTCCCAGCCCTTCTGGAGGGTGAACCATGACATTTCAGTGGCTAACCCACTACCTATCCCCACTGGAGGGTAAACCTAGAACTGGTATGATAACTCCACCCTGCATGTGCCATCACTGGGTGCCACAAACATCGCTACTGTGCGTTGGTTCAGAGTGTGTCAAAGGGACCTCTGACCAATTCCCATTCATGTTTAAAAATTTAATGATATCTCGAATGAGGCTCTGTATGCCCAAATAGATTAAACCCTTTCAATCCTCTCGAAGAAACATGCAAGATAGACTATTTACTCAACCCGAACAGACATCTGATGAAAACATCATAGTACGATGCACACAGCTTAATAGAAGGACCGTGGGCCCGACACCTCAACTCTGGCTTCAACGCCTGAAACTACCCTGGTAAACTTTGTCTCGATGCCTGGGTCCCAATTTCATTGAAGGAACCTAAAACGGACTCCAGATGCAGAAGCTACAACACCCAGAATTATACAAACGGGGCCATGTGGGGCCCACACGTCGACCCCAAAACATGTCACACAGATCGTACCATTGTGTTACTTATAGATAACCATGAGGCATAGGCTGTTCATTTTCCCTGAATGGACATATGAAGTATAAATCGTAAAAAGGCCGTAGACATCCAAAAGTCGCCTATTGGGGACCACGCCTTAGGGCCAAATTTAGGCAGGTGGATTGCGCCATAGAAATACCCATGGAAAAACACTCAGAAATGAGTGCTCAATCACCCAAAATAGATGTCATGTGAAGAAAGTGATGTTTCACCGTAAAACGTGTAAACCAGGCCCTTAGGGGCCTGCACCTTGTCTCCAACTTGAATTATTCAGAAAGCATCTAAAAAAATCCCACACGAGGATTGGGGTCACACTATCACTGACGGTGCATCAGTCAGACATCCCAAAAAAGAGTTACATCCAATGCAAGAATAATTAATTAATTAAATTATTAATTAATTATTCACATTAATCATTTCGTGCCACTGAGCAACAAAACCAAACCACAAGGGTTCCAAACCAACATTTAAATGACCGTCTTAACTACAGATCCACAATGCCTCTAACGGTGTGTCAAACAGATGTTCGGCTTGTGAATAAGTCCTTTGAAAACATTAATAGTAATTTATTGTTATTAACTTATAGCATTTCGGGTCTCCCACCTTAGGGATTCGAACTAAAAATTTCCGAAACCCATTACATAAATTCCACCATGCTGAGGAAAACCCAAGGTCGTAAACAACATGTCAAACTGATGCGCTGTTTAGGAGATATGCCCCTTTGAACAAAGGGTGTCCAAAATGGGCCAGTTCGGACCGGCTGACCCGACCTAGACTGCCAGACCGCAGCACATCCGTAGGTCTGGCCCAATTCGCTGTGCCCCACTGGTGGTGGCCTGTTAGAACCCACCAGACCCCTAGGGTCTGGTTCTTCCACCAACCGGCCAAGCAGTTGGTTTCTTTGTCCATGCGCCACACCAGTAGGACCCGCGAATTGTAGGTCCTTGTCTGTGGTTCCCCCGAGGTCAGCGCCTTGGGGTTCCTCCTGACCCCGACTGCCCGAGGGAGACACCCTCATGCCGTCTTAGCACACTGCCGCAACTGTCCGCCTTTGTCGCGGCCGCCTAGGCTCCCATGCTCTACCTCTGGGACAACATGGTTCCTCTGCTCCCTGCCCCACCTCCCCACAGCTTGGATAGTTGGCTTCACCTGGCCGCCCCCAATCCTATAGCTCCAGCCACACCCAACGCTGCCGCACACCGGCCGCCCACACCGCCTCTCCACTCGATGCCTGAACACCTCCGGCTCGACCGCACCCACTAGTGACCCTCTGTCTAACCGAACCACAGCCTATCCTGAGCCAATTGACCGCTGGCCACCGCACACTGGCCAACTGTCGCCTCGCCAAGGCCTCATGCCACCGGTGCAACTACAGGAAGTTCCAACGCTACGCCCCCACAACCTTCGGCCACCACCCCTTTCTGGATCTGGGCCTTCCATCGGCTGCCATGACCACTATGACGACCCAATTTTTAATCTTAAGGTGGATTTGGGATCCTCGAGAAGAGGCCTTCATATTGCCTTACCTCGATCGATGATCCATCAAGGTATTAATGCATCAAAAAATTCGGACGATGAACAACAAAGAACTTGTCGAACATAGGATTTATAATGAGTCTTGGACGATGTCTGTGTTCATTTGGTCGTCGTCCTGATTCTAAAAGTTTATAATATAAATGAATAATTTGATGAAAAGTCAAGAAATCGAAAAAGGTGCGAAAATTAACCAAAAATCCTACCTAAAATCGGTCGTGTGTCGATGGCGGCATGTCAATGACGCTCCTGCTTCGATCTGACAAGGTTCCTGCGGAGGTCTCTCCCTGATTAAGTGAAGAACAGTGACGAATGCCGAAGAATATTTGAGAGAGAGGGGAATAGAGAGAGAGATATATATATATATAGAAGAGAGAAGTGAAAACCCTAACTCCAAACTCTTATTTTCCTATTTATAGAAAAATCCACTTAGTGTAGAATCTGAAACTATCATGCCCTCTCATTTTATATTACCCATAGGAAAAAAACACATTTCGAACTCAACATAAGTCCGAGATTTCTATTACGAGACTTCATTCAAAAGTTATTAAAAACAACGCCAGTGATAAAAATCACTAAGTGGTTATTTCAAAATGAAAATTTTCCACCAGGTGACTTTTCTCACAGAGTTTCTGCACTGACATAGTTTATACCCCTCTTAGGGTGAACGACACATTCTAAGCTCAACCGTGGACCCATATTTCTATTCTGAGTTACCGTTTGAGTGTTAATTCTATTTGAGCTATTAAATGAATGAATTAATAAATTCATTCATTCATTTAGTTACCACTCTCGAGAGACGGGTCCGAACACCCTACACCGACATGCTTTATATCGCGCTTAGGGAAAACACTGCATTCTATACATAGCTGTGGTATCAAATTTCTAATATGAAAAACCATCTAAGATATATACCATTTTTGTTGCATTAATATTATTAAAACACTTAATATTTTTGTATAATTTATTCCTAGCACACCGGGCCTCAGAATTGCATGCCGTCTCAGCTCCTAGATCTAAAAATATATATAGAAATATTCCAAAGTCATACAGGAAAAAACTAGGTCACTTAATTATTCCCTCCATCAATATTTTTATACTCAAAATGAAAAATAACTAAAAACAACTCGGGATACAGAGATCACACCTAGCTCTCCTGCTCCAAAGAAAACTTGCACAACACCATTCTGGAACAACACGTGAACCAAAGGGATGGTTCGTACTCATAAGGTCTGCTACTTTTGATGAAATGAAAAGGAATACACATGCACATAATCAGCTGCAACACGTGGAAGACATTGTGTGACGACTCCTAATATTGGGATGGTAGGGAAAGATGGTAGGCAACCTCTCAATCTCTTCCACGATTCCTGAACAACTCAATGAAACTCAGGGGACTTCCCTGACCAAACCTCTACTTCCACATCATGATCGAAATCACTGTTTGTTCCAGGAACATGGTCTTGTGATTCCCTCCTTCAGAATACCCATATGGGGAAACAACCAAAGATATCTAGTCACACAAGTTTTCACAATAGGTGCATCACAACTGAGACTCTATTACACGATTCAGAAGTGGATGCGTTAACACCATCGACTGAAGAAAAGTTTCACCCTCCTGGTCCAATAGGGTCGACTGCAGGGAAGCAAACTACAACAAATGTTCCCACACGTGACAATTTGGGGAATTTATGTTAAGGGAAACTACTAAAACACTGTCAATTTTCATGATCATAGACTACCTTTAAATCATAGTCCTGTAGACATTTCAACCCGTACATTCATCTGAGGATCAAGTCTCTCTAGGTGAGGACGCACATGAGACAATGGTGTTCTTAGAAAAACAAAAAAGCTATCTCTTAGAAGATCGAGTCTCCACATTTTTAGGGAAAAGACAACCACCACCAGCACCACACATTGAATTGAAAAGATCTATTTATGGGGTGTCCATCAGCTCGACCTGTACTTGATAAAGGTATCAAGATTGACATTAAGCACGGAAGGTACCAAAAAATAGGTTAGGTGAGAAAACTCATCCAACAGCCAGAGGCTAGACACAAAAATCACATGGAATACCCCATGTGTATTTTCCCCTCTTTGAAGGAGACTAATCCCAAAAACAAACACTCTGCCAAACCCACTAGTGGCACCTCAAGTAAATGGAGGTCAACCAGAAAAGACTCACTGGCATATCCAGAACCTGCTCTAACACTCCATCGAACAACCCCGCCATAAATGCACATATTAGTGGGACTAATACACAAAACCTCAAAACTATCTATTGTGGGTGGTACTGAATCACCCTCACGGTGTTGATCTCATAAAAAAATCATCTCAGTGGGGGAAGAATCCCTATTTCTAGTGCATTCAATTCTACATCGTACTACACCAAAACATGGTTACACCAACACCCTGTGTCACCCTTAGTAACCCCTCAAACAAGGAGTTAGATGAAAAGAGTACCTCACGTAGAGTCTAACACGTTATACTATGAAAAGTAGAAAAATACACAGAGCGTACTTCTTATAATCTCATGCGATACGGGATTGTAGAAATTCATAGCACACAGCCACCCGCAGCCTCGTCTGTTAGCTCCCTGAGCCAGACATGGGCCGCCTAGTTGTGGTGGAAGGACCCCGAAACATTTTCTGCCAACCACAGTTCTTCTTTACCTTATGCCAACACCGCCTCCCTGGGGTCTACCCTGTCCTCACTTGAGAGTTCTCTGATCAAGACACTGCCTCTGTCGCGGTGCTGCATCTACCAATTATATAGAAAACTCATCACATTGGTTTAGGTAGTCACACGCCACGTGACCTCACACTCCCAATCATAACACTAGTCCTCCATGGGAATTTTCAGTGCTCTACGATGTCATCGACCATGTTCCTGGGTCTCATCAAGGGGAGACCTCTGGCATCGAGGCCCTACCAATTGATGTCACTCTGACAGAAATTTCTTTATCACCAGTGCCTACTCCAGCACCCTGAGATGGGTGAGGATGCACAAGGGAACTACGTTGGAAAGAATCTCCTCTATAGAATCCTCACTCAAACTTATGTGCTCGGAAGTTGTCATCATAGACCATGTCCAAAGATTACCAAGTAAGGTCTGCGAACCTAGTTGTGTACTTAGCCACTTCTATTACTCCCCGATAAAGCCCCAGCAGCTCCTGAAACCGTATAAAGCGTATGTAGGAGGGGTAGGAATCCTCATGAAACAACTACTCGAAGTCATCCCACAAGAGTAACTACTCGTCATAAATATTAGTAACCATGGGTCTACTAACGCCAACTACTTGGTTGAAAAAACTGGCTGTCAAAGACCCCATCTAACCTGTCAGTGTCCGAACAATCATGAAGTGGTGAAACACCCACTCTAGACAACCCTTCCCTATCTAAGGGTATGGATCACAATGGATCCTCAGCAATCTCTGATGGTGGAACTCATATAGCTCACCCATCATGCGCTCATCAACACCCTTCGCTGCTGGTACTATCTGATACTCCACAGGTGGAGATGCTGCTGCCTATCCTCCTGGAGAAAAGGTAATCATATGATGGATCTTGAACTGAGGCCTCGTTGCTCCCAGAATCATCGTCTAGAACTGGAGCCAGTATCCTGGCGGGAAATCATTGTGGTGACATCATGAATCTGATCAAGGAGTTCTGCGATCAAATGAGCATATATATATCAACAATGGCGGGGAGCTGACTCAAGAAGGATAGTAAAAGACTCAATCCAATATGATGCATGAAAAAATGTCCCGTAAAACAAGTGTCTTAGCACACCGAGTCGACAAATGGGTAATCATGGTCCATGTGAATGGATATGTCTGCCGCCGCACCATCACTGGACACCCTGGACTAAGAGCCGCTCTCGAGACATGTTGACACTATTGCCCCAAAACTCAACCAATTCCTTTTTAGGGATTTCCGAATAATTCCCCGATGAAAGAACCACATATGATACCATGTTGTCATGACCCGAACCTACTCGTATCGAGCCGCAACAACCCCATGCCTGCCTCCATAGGCCAGGGACTGGTGACAAGCATCGAAGCCGTAACAATCTCAGGGAGGCCTTTGCCTATGTAAATGTACACATACACATAGCCCACTCAATGAAGAAGTGGAGAGTAAAAAATAAAACCAATATAAAATCAACTATAAACCATCCTCAGTCATGAAATAACTTCTAAAGAGAACAAGTAATGTGCTGTAATGTAGAATGACCAGTAAACTGAGCAGAAATGTGAAAAACACGCACCCAACTAGAAAGGTCCTATAACCCAAAAATAGGTAAATGAAAGTAAACAGCTGGTGAGTCTCACACCTAAAAATACAACTACGACCACTAAACGCAGCCCATTATCCAATTTCCTCTACTCTCCTCTATAGTCTCGATCGACCTGTCCCTCATCTGCAAGGGCACACCAAGTGCGGGAAAATCCCAAGAAGGGGTGAGTAGAAAGATATTCCGTAGGATGCCTCGAAAGCTTGAGGGAGCATCAAATGAGATACTAAAACGTTGATCAGTAGAAATAACAATGATCAATGTGAGAGTACTATAGAGAGAGTACATCTCAAACCAATAGAAGGATGGATGTGGACTCATCCAACCAAGAGGAGATGGACACAGAAAGCACGTGGAAAACCTTGCGCATCTTCACCCCTCCTAGAAGTAAAGTAACTAAACTCAAGGAGTGGGAAAAAAGTAGGGTCTATATATATATATATGCTCAATAAGAAACTCGAATGAGTGTGTGGGGGATATCTATCTCCATGATCAGCCCAGGAAATTTCTCCAACAGTTCGAAGTATATCCATCACAGATGTACAACTGTCCTGTATGAAAAAGATATCTCATCACTAAACCGTACAACCAAGGGTCCTGCTCCAGTAACCATAGAGAAAAGTCACTGGCTAGCCCCATAGAGAGGGTTGAGTATGAATGAAGCCATCAGGTAACCCACTACCCAACCCATCTAGAGGGCAAACCCTACGAGTTCATCAGGTAACCCGCTGCCCAACCCCACTAGATGGTAAACCCTTAGAGAACATGTAACCCACTACCCTGCCCTACTGAAGGTAAACCCTAAGGTTGACAGGTAACCCACTTCCGAATCCTGATGGAGGGTAAACCCTAATACGCTGGCGGGTAACCCACTGCCCAGCCCCGCTGGACGGTAAACCTGGAATTAGTTTGATAACTCCACACTCCCCATGCCATCACTGGGTGTCACTAACATCACATCCGGGCATTGGTTCGGAGTGCTTTAAAGGGACCTCTGACCAATGCCCTTTCATGTTTCCACATTTAATGAGATCTCTAAAGAATCTCCGCACACCCAAACAGATTACACTGTTTCAATCCTCGAGGAAAAACACACAATATAGACTATTTACTCACCCCGAATGGACTTCTGATGAAAAAGTCATAGTACGTTGGACACAACGTAAAAGGGGGCCCATGGGGCCTACAAATCAACTCCAGATTCAACACCTGAAACCACCCTGGTCATCTTTTTCTTGATTCTAGGGTCACAATGCCGCTGACAACGCTTAAAACAGACTACGGATGCAGAAGCTGCAACTCCCATCGTTATGCTAACGTGCCCCTATGAGGTCCACACCTCGACTCAGAAACATGTCATGCAGATCGTACCATTGCATTATTTGTAGATAACCATGAGGCATAGGATATTAATTTTCCCTTAACATTGTTTCGGTGCGGATGTGCGTCGGGTTACGCTGTTCCGCCAGGACGCGTTCGCGCGTGCACCCGTCAACCCGAGGGGATGGGCGCGCGGCTTGTGGTCCCGCAGTCCCGCTTTCCAAGGGCGGGCGGCATTCGTCCCTTATTCAGGGGAGTCTGCTCCTTGATCGAAACCGGGATGATGGGATGTCGGCTCCTCCTTCCTTGGACGTCTCCTTGGAACTCGTCGCCTAATCCGGGTCTCCCTCATAGACTTAAGAATGTTCGTGAATCTCGTTCTCGGCGCCATATCTTCATGGACACCGGTTAATTACGCTGCTTCCACCCGGACGCTCCAAGGAGTCTGGGCGGGGCAGCAACCTGCGGTGAGAAGGCCGGGTGGCTCGGGGTGCTGGGGGCGTGTCGTAGCACTGCGGCTCGGCACGTCTGTCTTCCGTCCCTAATAGGGCTTCTCGAAGGCATGATGGCCTGAGGCATCCCGTACTAGGTGCGGGGAACTGTGTCACCTGAGGTTTTCCTCAGCTTCCCATGTTTAACACGGGGTATGCCGCGAGTTTAACGTCCAGCGGGGACGGCATGAGACCGATCAACACGAAAAGTGGATCGGATGACAGAACCCCTTGCGGGGAACCTCCGACGCTGGGGCCAGCACATGGGCGGCTTCCCAAATGATGTGGAGTGGAGTGAAGTGGCATGACCCCACCGGGATGTGGCGGCCCGGGTAAGGATCAGGATGGATGATGGAGTGAAGAGCTTGGACCCCGTAGGGGCTTCCTACGTACCCTGTATAGAAGACAGGGATCAAAGTCAACGTAGTTCGGGTATACAGTTTAACGTCATGCTGGACGTCGGCAAGCCGACTCACGAAGAGGTCGAGGCCGCCGGGCGGAGGATTGAACCGGACCACCTCGCACAGAGGGGGGTGGAACGGCCGGGTGGATCACAGTTTCACGTCATGCTGGATGATAAAAGGAGAAATGGGAAAAGGGGCTGTGGGGAGGCACAGTGGAGATACACACGGGCAGTCTCCCACAGGGGAGGATTCATAGGTGAATCGACGCAAGCGTGAACCCTGGAGGGGTCCACTGATGGACGAACCGACGTAAATACGACCGGGACGACCAGGTGGCGAGCTTGGACCTCAGGGAGGCTTCCTACGTACCCTGTATAGAAGACAGGGATCAAAGTCCACGTAGTTCATTCTATCAGGACTTACGCACTTGAGGCAGCCCGGATGCGGCAAAACTCAGTTGGAAGGGACTTGGACCGAAAGCAGAAGACACCTCGATCCCAGTCACACCCTCTACTGGCTTCGGCAGTGGGGAGGCGCAATGGAGATACACATGTGCAGCCTCCCACGAGAAACTAGGGGTTTGTAATACCCTGCCCCCGTAGGGAAAAGCCACTCCCATTAAATCGTCCCAAAAGGGGGACAATCCCGACATCCCTGCAGAGACGAGCGGGTGGGGGCTACGTCCAAACCGGGGGAGACCCTGCGTGCGAAGCACGAGATCGAATGATGCGGATGGTTTAACGTCTTGCCGGACGAAGTACAGTTTAACGTCGTGTGTTGAGGACGAAGCGGACGGTTTAACGTCTTGCCGGACGAAGTACAGTTTAACGTCGTGTGTTGAGGACGAAACACTTGGCAGTTTAACGTCTTGCAGCGCGGACGATGGGGGCTAGGCAGTTTAACGTCGTGCAGCCTGGACGTATACAGTTTAACGTCGTGCAGGACGTGGTGCAGTTTAGCGTCATGCAGGACGAATGCTGAACAGTTTAACGTCTTGTAGCTCGGACGTAGTGCAGTTTAGCGTCATGCTGGACATATGTGCAGTTTAACGTCATGTAGGACGAATGTGCAGTTTAACGTCATGCTGGACGAATGTGCAGTTTAACGTCATGCTGGACGGATGTGCAGTTTAACGTCATGCTGGACGAATGTGCAGTTTAACGTCATGCTGGACGAATGATTGCCGCCGACGGGTCCGTGTCACTTCGCACGAGCCTGGAAGGCTGCACGGGAAGACAGCGCACGGTGCGGGCACCTGCGATGAAGACCATCGGGCGCCACGCAGGCGGGTACCCAAAGGGGGTCAAGGGAGGCGACCCTGGCGGATTGCGCGCAAAAGAGGAGCTTTGCGCGCAAAACCGCGGATCGGCGCGCAAAATGGCGGGCTGGCGCGCAATTGGGCCAGCGCTTCGCACGCGGATGATGGGGATTGCGCGCACCGGGCTTCGGGTAGCGCGCGAGGGCAACGGCTCATTCTCTAACGAATGGCCACTTTGAAGATGGGGGGTGCGCGCAATCGGGTTGGATTGCGCGCACCCGGGGGCAATTGCGCGCAAGAGGCTTCTTTTGCGCGCAAAGGCCTTCGGGTTGAAATTTATTCAAAGGGAAGGAGCCAAGGGGATTGCGCGCGAAGGAGGACCCCAAGGCTCTATTGCGCGAAAGAAAGGAGGTTACCTGAAGATTGGCATTGCGCGCGGAAGGGGTTGAATTGCGCGCGCGGGAGACCGTTCGACTTCCAGCAACCTTTGAAACGTTGGGGGTCGCCTAGTATTTATAGGCAACCCCGGGCGCAGAATCCAAGGCGCGAGCGCGGAATTCTCCTCGCGGGGGCGGAATCGGGCACGGCGCGCAAGGGAGTTGTGCGCATCCCGGGGGTTTTGCGCGCGGATCATCATCTTTGCGCGCAGACCTCTGAAATTCCGCGCAAGGCCACCGGGCCCTCCGAAACATTTTTCCGACTCCGAATATGACCTCGCTTTCCGCATCCGGAGCTTCGTTTGGGAACAACGGACTTTTCCGGCGTCTACAAAAGCCCCCCCTCGGAATCTGATCGGCGAGAGGTCGCAACGATCGGGTTCCGAGGGAGACGCCGGAATGCCGAAGTCCTGGGCGGCGCGGGACTTAGGCGCGCAAAAAGGGGCACCGGTCGCGAAATTCGCCGCTGCGGTCGCGCAAAGCGCTTTCCGCGCGGCGCGGACCCCGGCCTCGCCTATAAATAGGGGCACTGGGTCCCTCCGTGCCGTACACTGGCCTTCCGCGCGATAAGCATCTCTGCTCTCGTGCGCGAAATTGCCTTTTCCGGCGCGGAATTCGCCCGCTCGTCGCGCAAAACCGTCCGGATTCCGCCTGTCTTTGCGCGAAAACCCGGAACTTTGCGCGACAGTCTTCCCAATTGCGCGCCGCCCACTTGGATTGCGCGCCAACCTTCAAACTTCTCTACCAGCCTCGTCCGATTCCGCACACTTCATCCCTTAACCCGCACGACTCCCGAAACTTCTGAGATGGCCGCGCACAGAGGAAATGAGGGGGATGCCGCCACTCGCAGGGCTGAGATAGCGACGAACGAGGAGGTTTACGGAGCCAAGGAGATTGTTTCCAACAATCAATCCTTGTTCGACTTACTGACGCCGGCCCAGAAGACATATCCACTGTCGGACAACCTGCCGCTCTGGAACTTCGGCATCCTAGATGAGGTCCTGGTGCCAGGGTTCGAGATTGATGCGCCGCGGACCTGGGTGACCCGGGAGGACGAGCTTCTCCGCTATAACATCACCAACAATGGGCATCCTGCCAGGGAGACCAGGCACTTGGATGTCTATGTCCTGAACCCGAGGACGCGAACCATTGATGGGGGTGAGCCTACTGCGGAGAATTCTCCATCCCTCTACTCGAGCATATATCGCCAGAGCGTCACGGACGACACCAAGGGCTGGCTGAAGGACTGGGACTTGCGGTCTGGGGGAAACTTCACCAGCGAGTGGGCCTGGGCGTTCTGGGTACGCCACACTTGCGATCACTTCGCAGAGGAGCTGCGGTACATCGGCCTGTTCGAGGCGGTGTGGACGTCGCAGTTCCACTTCTACCAGCAGTCCGAGCTCGGGCCGGAGCTGTTCACCCGATGGTCTCCGGATACCAACACCTTCCATCTTCACCATGGGGAGGTCGGCATCGGCCTCTGGGACATCCACTGCATCGGAGGTATCCCGCTGGAGGGCTACCAATACGATGAGTTCCTGCCACCGAAGAACATCTGGGAGGACAGGTCACGGACTCCCATCCTGACCTGGCATCTGCTTGACCTGGCTACGCAGCGGCTCGGGATCAAAGACTTCCAGAAGGACATAGCCTACAAGGAATGGTTCGGCCAGTTCTTGGAGCATGACCCGGCGGTCAAGATGCCAGGCAGGGGGAAGCGGTGCCCGACCGCAGCTCAGAGGAGCCGGAACGGGTCGTACTGGCGGGTCCTGGAGACGGGCGATTACCGCTCATGGGGGTACCGCGTCATCGAGGCCCGGGACCCAAATGTCCGGTACGCGGCGTTCCTGGCCGCCTTTCTGAGTGGGTGGCTCCTGCCAGTGCGGGACGCGAGAATGGGCGTTCGCCCGGCGACACTGGCGGTGGCGGGCGCTATGGCCGCCAACAAGAGATACAACCTCGGGGTCCCAGTGCTGGCGAGGCTGTATGCCATCCTGGGACGCATCTCACGAGGGGGGTCGCCACGAAGGATCTGTGGGCCCTTTCAGTTCTTCCACGGCTGGGTGGCTGCTCACCTCGGTGGGTACACGTTTCCGAACGCCATCATTCCTCCGGGCAACGGCCTGCGACCCTCCCTGCTGAACATCGCGGGGGTCGCTCCGATGACCCTAAGTGAGGAGGGCGTGCGGATCCGGATTGGCAATCATGCCAACTTCAACTTCAGTCCGTTCCCCACTCCCGTTGGCCAAATGATCGACAACGGGCAGGGTCCGCTGGAGCAGCATGAGTACTTCCTGAACATGCGGGGCGGGGTGCTCGTGGCTCGGATCGACGGGAAGGTGATCTGCGAGCCTTACGTGCCGACCCGGTTCGCCAGGCAGTTCGGGTGCCTTCAACGGATGCCGAAGAGGGTATTCACTGCCGTCCGGGAGGAGACGAACCCTTGCGTCCTTCGCCAGATGTGGCTGATGTTTGCCGCTTTCGGCTCTGGCGACGTCATCACTCTCCCTCCTACCGGAGTTGACGCAGGCTTGGCAACCGAGTACGCCGAACACTGGGCCATCGCGTACCCCGAGGGGCTCTTGCGGAAGCTAGTTCGGCGGCTCGAGGCTACCCGTGCGGAGACCGGGCGTCAAGGAAGGAGGCGGGGCGCCGCCACACGGGGGAGAACGGAGGCGCGCCAAGCAGCGGAGCCGGCGCGGGCAGGGACTTCGGCGGCGGGCACATCGCAGGCTGCCGCTACGACCTCGGCGCCCAGAGAGGGGGCACATGCGGCGGTCGAAGAGCGGCCCGGGAAGCAGGTGAGACGTCTGCTCGAACCCTCCCACGATGCAGTCTTCCCGGCGCTGTGGTCGGCCTGGATGACCCTGCGGCAGTCACTGGGGACCGACGCCATCTGGCGAAAGATTCTCAGAGAAGGAATCCATCTGCCAGAGGTCGGGCGCCTCCACATTGCCGACAAGGTGGACTTCAACCGGCAGTATGCGTATCTGACGGCCATGGACGAGTACGCGCGCCAACGTGGTCAGCGCGCGGAGCCATCCCTTCTGGTGAAGGTGATGCTCGGTCTCGAGCCCGCTCCGGAACAGATGCCGCCGGAAGAAGACGACAGTAGCAACGACTCCGAATAAGAGGAGGAAATGGGGGAGGATGAAGGCTCCGAGGGAAGATCCCATCAGGGGAGCCCACGGGAGAGCGGCGAGGTGGCCGGCTCTGACAACGTTGATGTCACTGAGCTCCTCGAGGTCCGCTTCTATCCCTACTCAATCTGCTTCATCCACTCTCTTATGCAGCTTCTAACCCATTTCTCCATCTTTCTCAGGAGCGCACAGATGTTGGTTAGGCATCCTCAGCGGGAGTAGGAGGGGCGCCAGCAGGACAAGGCGGGGGGCAGACACCTATCATTGAATTGACAAGCGCTAAGGGGTCCCCTGCTGCAACTGTTCCTGCGGCGACCGGGGTAGCGGAAGATGACGCTCCGAACTCCCGTAAGTCTCCCTACTTTACTGCTGGTGCTTGCCGTTGACGATCCGTGACTAACCATGGCATGCCCCGCGCAGTGATCTCAACATTGGAGGCTCGTCGGGTTGCCGAACCCGGGCCATCTACGAGTGGACCAGTGGTGGACATGCCGCCTGCTCCGGAACAGACTTCCCAAACCGAGCCGGCCCCACCAACTGCTGATCAAGGGGCTCCGGACATCGGCGGTGCTGACATCGGAGAGAGGTTGGGGGCTGACGAGGGTGTCAGCGCCACTGGGGAGAGAGAAGAAGGTCGCCCGGATGTTGGGGAACCTATCCCTCGTGAGGACCTCCCAGGGGCGGACCCTGCAGCAGACCTGCTGGCTGCCTTTCCTGCCTACCGGCCTACCGATCCCGAGGAGATGGACGACTCGGACGCGGAGGCGGTCGAGGAGAGCCGGATAACGCGCCGTAGGGGGTGGAAGTGCATCCAGCGCTTCCTCAAGCGAGACCCATCGGAGTGGCTGGGGCGCATGGGATCACTTCAGACCTGGCTGCGCTTCCTGTGTGCCGGGGGAGCTGATGCTCAACGCCTCCATCTGACGGTCCGTGATTTCATGGCCAAAAAGATGCGCGAGAGCTACCGGCGTGCCGACGTCACACAAAGTCGGGACATGTCGGAGAGCACGCGGGCGCTCCTCGCGGCGGAGCAGGAAGTCCGGCGCCTCGAAGGGCAGGCGGCAGAGAAGGAGGCCTTCGTCGCGACGTGTACCGAGCTTGTGGAGCAACTAGCAGCTCAGCTGGTTGACGCCCAAGTACAGCTGACGGAGGCGGGCCAACAGATGGTCACAATTCAAGTCGAGCGGGAGCGTGCACAGGCCAGAATCGACGAACTGCGTGCTGCGACCGCCGACGAAGAGAGGGCACGCAGAGAGCGAGAAGAAGCTCTGGAGGCCACCAGCCAAAGGGTAGCGGCATTAGAAAGACTCATTCAGCACGCTAATCCCTAAGGGCTTTGTTTTGCCATTCCCAAAACATTTGCTTCCGCTACTTTGATCCATCTGTATGAATCAATATATTTATCTGCATCTTTTGGTTTAATATGCTCAACCACAATTCGTTGTCTTGCGGGAGTGTTAACCAAGCATCAGGCATCCATAATTGGGCCTGGATTTCTGGAGAAAAGAGGGAGGTCATTCCTAGGAAAGGAGACCTCAGACCTAATCAATGTATCATCCCCCAACTTGTTCCAACACACGAGCGGGACAACGCTAGGGGCGTTGAGATTTTATCCGAACATAGGGAAATGAGAAAGGGTGAATCGCGTATCCCGAATCCGGACATCCACAACGGTCGGCCTTCCAGGAAATGCCCAAGACCGTAGGCGGACAGTGGATCGACCATAACAACTGCAATAGACGGACCGAAAAAGGCCATCATTCATATTGTAGGAGGCGGACCACATGTCATCATGAATACCGCTTTGGGGTTCCTTCAGACACAAGGGTGGAAAATCCAGATCAACAGGGCATGCGAAGCGTGGGGCGAAGTGACGATTTGTTCGGACAGAATACAACGCTCTCAAAATTGCGCCACCGTGGGGAAAACGTATTAGGCGGATGCACTAATCTGGCCGTGAGTCACCTCAATTCTCAGACAGCACCTCTCTGACGAGGAAACTGTCGCTTCCCACCATTGCAGTGGGGCATCCCGAGCTGAATCGGGGAGAATATCACAACTGCACCACTCTACCCGAAGTCAGGCCAGACGACCGGCGACGAGGAGGGGCGGGACTTAACGATCCCTGAGGCTGGACCCGAGTCGGAATGCCTGGGCGTTCCTACGTACTCCATCAGGCTGGAGATCAAGCCACACGTAGTTCTGTGAGTGCAGTTTAACGTCATGCAGGACGTAGAATCCCGTTTAGGGGAGATCTTAGTTTAAGGTCGTAGAGCTCGGACCATAAGGGTAGATCTTAGTTTAAGGTCTTAGAGCTCGGACCATAAGGATAGATCTTAGTTTAAGGTCTTAGAGCTCGGACCATAAGGAGAGATCTTAGTTTAAGGTCTTAGAGCTCGGACCATAAGGAGAGATCTTAGTTTAAGGTCTTAGAGCTCGGACCATAAGGAGAGATCTTAGTTTAAGGTCTTAGAGCTCGGACCATAAGGAGAGATCTTAGTTTAAGGTCTTAGAGCTCGGACCATAAGGAGAGATCTTAGTTTAAGGTCTTAGAGCTCGGACCATAAGGAGAGATCTTAGTTTAAGGTCTTAGAGCTCGGACCATAAGGAGAGATCTTAGTTTAAGGTCTTAGAGCTCGGACCATAAGGAGAGATCTTAGTTTAAGGTCTTAGAGCTCGGACCATAAGGAGAGATCTTAGTTTAAGGTCTTAGAGCTCGGACCATAAGGAGAGATCTTAGTTTAAGGTCTTAGAGCTCGGACCATAAGGAGAGATCTTAGTGTAAGGTCTTAGAGCTCGGACCATAAGGGATAGATCTTAGTTTAAGGTCTTAGAGCTCAGACCATAAAGACCTCAAAGTACGCCGCATCTGGTCATATCCCCTGGATATGCGAAGATGCACTGAGGGATAGTGTCGAGAGTGCCGAGGTTTCGCCTGGTCAGAATGGGAGGTGTGAAATGTGAATCATGCGGCCATTCACTCGAGGACCGGGAGCACCGGCGTGACGATATGAGAGTACTGCCGACCGTGGCGGAAAAGCAGCATCAACATCGCACTAACCGTTGGTGGAATGAGGCAGCAAACGAGCATCGACCGCTCAATCGCAGGATTCATATCGATTTGCTGCCCGAGGCCATTGGGGGTACCAGCCCGAGTCGGTGGGAGAGCACTGAGGCATTGTGTCCGAACCGTTCATGGGGGCTCCACCCAGGGCGTAGACGATGGGTCCGAATGAAAGGGAGCACGAAGCCTGAAAAGCGGAGGAAACCTGACCAAGCGGATCCTGACCCTCCTGGCAATAAACCAGAGTACTCTTGACACCGGTGGACCACTGCAAGGGGTCAGGGAACGCGCCTTGAGGGTGACCTGAAGGCGGCGGATTCCCCAGAGAAGGGGGAATCTCTAAGAGGTGGGGGGCTGGACCCGAAGT
This sequence comes from Viscum album, assembly GCA_963277665.1. Lineage (NCBI taxonomy): Eukaryota > Viridiplantae > Streptophyta > Magnoliopsida > Santalales > Viscaceae > Viscum > Viscum album. The sequence goes on from OY728146.1 coordinate 535,602,859, forward strand.
TTCAAACATCCGGGCGTTCCTACGTATCCCATAAGGATGGGAATCAAGCCGCACGTAGTTCTTGAAGTGCGGCGCAACACAATCGGGCACCAGCGCGGGGAAGAGTGCGGGTCTGACCCTCGCACACAGAAGGAGCGGCATTTGATATTTCTTGTTTGTCCTTAAAGATGAATGGTTTTTCTTTGTGCGGTGACATGCCTATGATTGAGAAATCTCTGGCGTCGCCACAATAATCAAGCCATGGAAGGCATTGATGAATGGCGTGGTTATTAACCAGCGCCCAACATGAGTGTCCCCTGAGGGGAACATCACGATGCAGTGCCGTTTTCTCGTCGGGCGGCCAAGACGGTCACAGTTTACGGTCGTGTGGTAGGACCAGACAACACAGTTTAAGGTCGTGTGGTTCGGACCATGGAGGAATCCGCTTACCGCGGTACGGCGGACACGGAGGAGGTGGGAGCATACCCAGCCCTGCGGTCACACACGATTCCAGGAGAAGAGTCTTGGGATGGGGGTCTGCGTATGTCCATCACCCGAGGGGCAGAGATGCTAGCCTCCAGGCATACTGGGCTCAGAACGCGATTGTTCGAGCGACTCATCCCTCCTTATGGGGACGAGGGTCCAGCTACGCATGGACCTTGGGGAGAACATCCGCATATATCCTTGGTGCTCAGATCATGGGAGCCTCGAACGACATCATTACCTTGGTTGGTCTGCCTAACGTGTAAAGGTGTACTGAAGGTCAGTATGAAAAGAGTTTCCAGATTCCACTACAACGCATAAAGGCGGAGTGTGATGAGGACTGCGCAACCAATGTTCAGAGCCTGAAAGAGCTGACATGGCGATCAAGGATGTTGCTGACGCATTCGCAACACAACATCCGATCGCGTCAGCCTAAGACGGGGCAAGAAAACGAGCATCAACCGCTCAATCGCAGGATTCATATCGATTTGCGGCCCAAGACCCGCCGGTAAATCGACCCGGAGCGGTGGGAGAGCACTGAGGCATCGTACCCAAACCGCTAACGAGGATCCCTTTGAGTGAAGGCTCAAATAAGAGGAAGCGCGAGGCCTGACAAGCAACACAGGACTTGTCGGGATTGAATCTGACACTACGAGTCATAGACCGAAGTACCAAAAACATGTTAACAGATCTCCGGAAAGGGTCGGAGGACTCACCCTGAGAGCAACCAAAAGAGGGCAGATCCCCGTGATCAACCAAGAGACGGGGCTGGACCTGAAACACAAGCGTCCAGGCGGTCCTACGTATCCCATAAGGATGGGAATCAAGCCATACGTAGTTCTTGAGAGGCAGTTTAACGTCATGCAGGACGATGAGAGGTGTGAGGTGGTCCCACACACGGGGGGAGGCGTACGGCGTGGCCAGTAGACCAACGCGAATGAGGACATAATCCCCCGCTCACGCGATACGCCTCGCACAAAAAGGAGGGGAACTGGGGCCAGAGGCCCAACGCGGGATAGAGATTCCCGGGAAATGGGGCTGGGCCTGAAACATGAATGTCCAGGCGGTCCTATGTATCCCATAAGGATGGGAATCAAGCCATACGTAGTTCTTGAAGTGCAGTTTAACGTCATGCAGGACGATGAGGAAAAAAGAAGGGGGGAGCAGAAGGCATCCCCAAACGTGGGGGGGAGTACAGCGTGACGAGCAAACCGACGTGAATGAGGGCATAGCCCCGCACTCACACCATACGCCGCACACCCGGGGGCAACTGGACCAAGGGCCCAGGATGAGATGGAAATTCCCGAAGGATGGGGCTGGGCCTGAAACATGAATGTTCAGGCGGTCCTACGTATCCCATAAGGATGGGAATCAAGCCGCACGTAGTTCTTGAGGGGCAGTTTTACGTCATGCAGGACGAATGCTGAACAGTTTAACGTCTTGTAGCTCGGACGTAGTGCAATTTAGCGTCATGCAGGACGAAGCACTTGGCAGTTTAACGTCTTGCAGCGCGGACGAATGCTGAACAGTTTAACGTCTTGTAGCCTGGACGAATGCAGTTTAACGTCGTGCAGGACGTGGTGCAGTTTAACGTCATGCAGGACGAAGTGCAGTTTAGCGTCATGCGGGACGAATGAACACTCAGGCAAAGTATTGCTTGAGGAACCTAGCGTTGGTGGGAGGAGTGACACGCTCACCATCCATAGTCGCTAGGGAGTACGCGCCATTGGGATAGACCTTGTGGACAACAAAGGGTCCCTCCCACTTGGGCTCCAACTTGGGTGGCTTCCTGCCGGGGATCATCGGCGCTCTTAGGGCTAGCACTAGATCACCCTGCAGGAAGGAGCGGAGGCGAACCTTCTTATTGAAAGCTCGAGCCATTCTGCTTTGATGCCTCTCCAAGTTGTGCAAAGCGCGAAGTCTATTCTCATCCAGTGCTTCCAACTCGACTAGACGGGCTTCAGCAACTCTGTCCGGCGCTTGCTGGTCGTAGACCGCAGTGCGCAAGGACGGTAACTGGATCTCGATGGGCAGGACGGCCTCAGCTCCATACACCAGGGAATAAGGGGTCATCTGGGTGGAATTGCGAGTCGTCGTCCGATAAGCCCAGAGGGCGTTGGGGAGCTTGTCCGGCCAACTCTTCTTATTCTGACCAACCATCTTTTGCAGAATGTTAGAGAGGGTTTTGTTAAACGCCTCGATCTGTCCATTCGCCTGCGCATGATAGCGAGATGTATGGTTCGAGCGAATGTTATACTTGGCGTACAACTTCTTCAACTCGGCTGCTCGGAAATTGGTTCCGTTATCCGTGAGGATAGCGTGAGGCACTCCAAATCGATAGATGATGTTGGAGGTCACGAAGTCAGCGATCGAACATGATTTGACCTCTCTGAGCGGAATCGCTTCTGCCCATTTGGAGAAGAAGTCCGTAGCGGTCAGAATGAACCGGCACTGGCGAGCTGTCGCCGGTGGGTAAGGTCCCACAACGTCCAGTCCCCAGACTGCAAAGGGCCAGGAATACCTTGTGGTATGGAGAGGCTCCGGCAGCCGATGCACAAAGTTCGCATGAACCTGGCACGCATGGCACCTCCTGGCATACTCGATGCAGTCATGGATCATAGAGGGCCAGAAGTATCCTAACCTCCGAATCTGGTGGGACAGCTTCGGCCCAGTCTGGTGGGCGCCGCATGAACCAGCATGAACCTCTTGCATGACTCGTGGGATCTCAACTCCCTGAAGGCAACGGAGGAGAACACCATCAAATCCGCGTTTGTAGAGGATCTGCTCCAGGCCGGGACTGCTCTGGAGGACGAACTGCGATGCGCGGCGTCGAACTCGCTCGCGCTCGGCCCACTCCGATGGAAGAATGCCATGTTGGAGGTACTCAACCAAAGGCGTCCTCCAATCAGGGGCTGATCCGACTGTCATATCTGGGGTACTCGGGGCTCCGGGCATAGGGGCAACCGTGGTGAGGTTACTTACCAACGGGCCGCGATCTTCTTCCGGGATAACGGGAGCGATGAGCCTGCGGCGCGTCACGCGGACGATCAGGTTGTCCTGTTCAGGCTCCGCAAGTGACGCAGCGAGGCTGGCCAAAGCATCTGCTCGACCGTTCTGCGACCGGGGAACATGGACAATTTCCGGCCGAGAAGGGAACCGGGCCATCAGAAGGAGGGTGCACTCCAACAATGGCACAAGTTCCGGCTTCCTGACAACGTAGTCGCCATTGATCTGCTTAACGACCAGCTCGGAGTCCCCTTTCACGCACAGACGGGGCACGTCGATCTCGAGAGCCAACTCGAGGCCGGTGATGAGGGCATGGTATTCCGCCTCATTGTTGGTACAGCCCTCTGACAACAGGAAAGAGTATGGCAGCACGGCTCGCTCCGGGGTAATGAAGACGATACCCAAGCCCGCTCTGTTGAGCTTAGTATTATCGAGTCTTCTACCGGTGGGGCTCCGGGAGGCACCGTCAAAGTGCATCTACCAGCATGGATCAGCTCGATCAACCGAGAGAATGGTCTCATCAGGAAAGCCTAGATCCAGCGGCTGATCCGCGGAGGTCGGGTGAGCTGCCAGAAAGTCTGCCAATGCTTGCCCTTTGATGGCCTTCTGAGACACATACCTGATGTCGAACTGCTGGAGAATCACAGCCCACCGCGCTAGACGGCCAGTCAACATAGGTCGGCTCAGGATATATTTCAACGGGTCTACCCGAGAAACCAACTGTACCTCATGGTGCTGCAAGTAGTGCCGTAATTTCTGTACGGCAAATACGAGCGCCATGCAGCTCTTCTCGATGGGGGAATACCTAACTTCCACATCGAGGAGCATGCGACTGAGGTAATAGAGGCTATTCTCCGTTCCCTCGTTGTTCTTCTGGGCGAGAAGGGCACCCATGGACCGTTCCAGGGCGGTCACATAAAGGACCAGCGGCTTTCCAGATACGGGCGGCATCAGGACCGGAGGTTGAAGCAGGTACTGCTTGATTTCCTCAAAAGCGGTCTAACACTCTTTATCCCATACATAGGTGGAACCTTTCTTCATGAGCCGAGAAAAGGGCTTACACTTGCCGGCCAGATTCGCGATGAATCGGCGTATATAGGCTAAGTGGCCTTGGAACCCTTGCAGTTCCCGGACGGTACCTGGGGGAGGCATCTGGCTAATCGCCCTGATTTTCTCTGGGTCGATCTCAATACCCCGGTATCTTACCACAAATCCAAGGAACTTTCCGGAGGTGACCCCAAAGGCACACTTCAACGGGTTCATCTTCAGGCATCGAGACCGGAGGAAGCTGAACACTTTCTCAAGATCTTTGAGATGGTCCTGACGCTGGCGCGATTTGACAACCAAGTCGTCGACGTAGCATTCCACCAGTGTGCCGAGGATTGGCTTGAATATGCGGTGCATCGCCCGTTGATAGGTGGCACCTGCATTCTTCAGGCCGAAGGGCATGACCCGGTAGCAAAAGGTACCTTGGGGGGCCCTGAAGGCAGTGAACTCCTCATCCTCAGGGGCCATCCGAATTTGGTTGTATCCGGAGTATCCATCCATGAAGGAGAGGGCTTGGAACCCTGCCGTGGCATCAATCAACAGCTCTGTCACTGGAAGGGGAAAATCATCCTTCGAGCAGTGGCGGTTGAGATCGCGGAAATCGATGCAGACTCTGATCTGCCCGTTCTTCTTCCTGACCGGCACAATGTTGGCCAGCCATTTGGGATACTGAACTTCCCTCACGAAGTTGGCTTTGATAAGCTTGTCAACTTCGGCCTCAACCATGGCACCGTGGGATGGGTGCATCTTCCTGGGAGGCTGCTTGAACCCGCGATGGTTCGCCGGGAGACCAAGGCGGTGGACGGCTACCTGAGGATCCAGCCCCGGCATCTCGTCATAGCCCCAAGCGAATACATCACGGTGCTGCCTGAGAAAGTCCACGTACTGCTGCCACTCCTCAGAGGGCATGGCGGCACTAACCAATGTGGGTCTTGGATCGGCCTCGGTTCCGAGGTTCACCTGTATTAACTCATCGACCGTGGCGGGGACGCCCTCCTCAAAGGCTGGGGGTGCATCTTCCACGTCCTCTCCACTCGGGGAGGGATCGTCCACGGGAGAGACTGCGTTGGCAACTGCATTGGGGCTACCAGATCCTGCTGGGCCACTGGTGCTGGTGCGGGCGGTCGCGGCCATCTCATCAGGAGACTCGCGGACCGTCAATACCATGGCGACGTCCAACCGTTGAATCGGGAGGACGTAAGCGTCATCCAGACTTGCCCAGGGATCACTTGCAACAGCGAAAGGCTCAACCTCACCTGCCAGGATCTGCTTATCCTTGCTCTTGTAATAGTCCGCGTCCAGATAGCGGGCTTCACACGAGGCAAAAGGAGAGGCATCTCCTTGAAGCACGCCCACTCGACCATTAAGGGAGTATTTGAGGCATTGGTGGTATGACGAGGGAACCGCCGCGTGAAGATGGAGCCATGGCCTGCCCATCAATGCGTTGTACGCAGTGTCCTGAGAGACTACCATGAATTCGGTGTCGGCAACCAAGTCACCGAACTGGGTATTCAAACGTATGTTGCCGACCGGGGTTTGCTCGGTGCTATCGTACCCCTGGATCCTGAGGTCGGAGGGAATCAAGTCATCCTTAGACAACCCCAATCTCCGGAGCGTCCGAGTTGGAATCAGGTTAATCCCGGACCCCGTGTCGACAAGACAGCGCCGGACTTCAAGGCCATTGAACTGGCCAGTGACATACAGCGGAAGAATGTGTCCCTGTATAGGAGGGTCTTCATCCTTACCAGAGAACGAGATAACTGCCTGACATTCGGCGTCCTCGATCGTTTCGGCGTGAAAGGCCTCTGCAGCCGCAACCTCTGTCTCAAACTGGAGGGGGCTTTTCAGGGCTTCAGCGAGTGCCTCGCGCATCTCAGATGACATGAGCAGAGCCTCAAGGATGGAGAGCCTTGCTGGGATGTCGGCCAAGTGCTTCAGGACATCATACTTTTTGGCCAAGCGCGAGCCCCTGGTTGCAGGAGGTTGCTCTGCGGTTGGTGGCATGACGGGCCTTGCCGGTTGGATCGGCAGCCGACTGGTACTTGGCGCATCTCGCTGTTCACTGGTCACAGTCCGGGAAATGGTCACCGTACTCGAGTTAGGAGGCCGGGATGGACTCGTGGCAGGGCGGAGCTGGTCGCGACGCGGCTGAGGCGGTTCTGCCTGGTCCCACACCACAAACAGTGGCGGAGGCGAATCCGTCATCCCCGGATGGGGGGGCTGCGCGCGTTGAGCTCGGTTTTGAGCCTGCTGCCTGGTCTCAGTGGCGTGCACGGCCTGGCTGGAGGTACCAACGGCTGTGCCCCGGCGACTCCTGTTGCTGCGGTTCTTCCGACGGTGGCGACGACCGGGGACACTAGGGAGGTCCACCTGGTGTTCTTCAACATCGGGAACCGAAAAGGGATTTACCAGCTCGACGGTATTAACCGAAGCGTACCCAATACCGTCATCGGACGAATCATCCATCACCGGGCGGATCCGAGGAGGGACCCCCATCTCCGGGGGCATGAAATCGCCGAGAGTGCGGGATAGTGGCGGAACCGGAGGGGCGCGCTCTTCCTTCTTGCGCTGCCGCCGTTTGCTCCTCTTGGAAGAGGCAGGCTGGGACGACGATGCCGAAGCAGCACCTGCGGATTCTGGGGGCTCAGGCTGATTCAACCGCGCACGGATGATTCCATGGGCGCGAATGGTCGTCTTGCGGGCCATCCAGTTATTATACTTCTGGGATCCGCGGTTGGAGACCAGCTGCCATTCGTCCTCGTTGCCACTATCGTCATCTGATCCCACGAACACGCCCGCCACTTGTGCTGGAGCTGGGCCCAACCTGATTACATTGTTGTTAATCTGGTCTTGGAGCCAATCCTTAAACACATAGCACCGCTGGATGGTGTGCCCCAGGGCCCGATGGTAGGGGCAGTAGCGGGGGTTATTCGTAAGATGTGCCTCCTCTGGCTTCCAACACTCAGGCAGTCGCACAATCCTCTGCTCCAGGGCGCTCCGGAAATAACCGGGTACCTGATCCTCATGGAATGAGTAAGTCAGGTGTCGCGGGCCCCTGGGAGCGTGGTCTTGACGAGGGGCTGGAGGGGCCTGCTGAGGAGGTGGACCCTGATTATCTCTCCTGGGTTGCGGCGGTACATTACGCGGAGGGGCCGGCCGGTTCTGAGGCTGCCGCTGCTGGGCCGGGAACTGAGCCCGTGGAGGCGGATTCCTGTGAGGCTGTGGAGCTGGCCTCACCGGCAGCAGCTCCAACGGCCTGGGGGCCTCTATCTGGGCAACAGCAGCGGGCTCAGCCCTACTGACTCTCCTTGCAGGAATCATAGGAGGCAGCGGGTGTGCCTGGCTGGCCTGTTGCAGGGCTTCCTCAAGACGTTGAGCTTTGTCTGAGAAGTCCCTGAACCCTCCGGGGTAATTTTGAGTGATCAGGGAAGGGACCATCTCGGTCTTGACGTTCCCGACGCACATTGTCAGCAACTGCTCCTGAGTCAATGGCATGTCAAGGGAATACGTGAGACCCTTCCATCGGGCGACGAAGTCCGCGACTCGCTCATCAGGCCTCTGCTTGCACTTGAAGAGGTCTGCGATACTTGTCTTCCGGGTCGTGGAACTGAACTGGTAGAGGAACTGTCTACGGAGGTCCTCCCAGCTGGTTACCGACCCGACGGGGAGCTGGCTGTACCAGACAAATGCTGGCCCTTCCAGTGTCTGAACAAAGCAGCGAAGCTTAGCGGCCTCTTGCTGCGCCGGAGTCCCCAACATAGGCCCGCACCTCGAGTTGAAGTGGGCTAAATGCTGTGGCGGATCTCCAGTCCCGTTGAAGGGGGCAAAAGTGGGATTCCCGAATCCCGGAGGCGCCGGCATGTCATCCACCCATGCTGGGTAGGGCTTGTCGTCCGGTGGGATCGCCACCTGCCGAGTCTCCAAGGCTTCCAAGCGGGCAATGAGTGCCGCCATCGGATCGTCCGGACATGGGTTCCAGTCCTGGCGAGGATCTCTAACCACGAGCGCATTGCATGGCCCTTCAATCGGGTCGTCGACCGGGTCGTCGAACTCGGCAGCTCGTGGGATGGCGGGCGGAGCGGCCCTTGGGGCAGCGGGAGGAATCCGAGCGGGATCTCTCAGGTAGTCACGCCGCTCGGGAGGGTGTGGCGAAACATACCGCGCCCTCTTGCCATAGGCAATGGCCTCTCTCCTGTCGGCGAACACGGCGTAATCACGGTTGCCCAGGAGAGTCTCGTCGAGGAGCGGTTGTTCCGGTCCCTGCTGTCCTGGCCTAGGATCACCGTAGTCAGGCCGCCGTTCTGCAGTGCGCTCGGCGAGGAGCTGGTCAACCAGCTTCTTCTGTTCGGCGAGCTGCTGACGTAGCGTAGCCTTCTCGGGATCCTCCTCTGCCCTCTTCATGGAGGCAGATGGGTCGGCGGGCCTTATAGCCTCGCTGTGCTCTTTTCCTTTGCTGACGTTTCGGCTTAACGTCAGTGCTTCAGTGGGTGCGGGGAGCCCCAGGAGGTTTCTCTGATGACGAGTAACTCTCACTGATGGATCTGACGACGGCTTGTCTTCGGGGGGGAAGCCCCCGTCGAGAAGTTCCAAGTCGTTCCCCTCTCCCGACAGGTCATCCATATTGACCGTTCCTGTCCCTAGGGATATACCCTCAGGGCCACCCAGCGAATCGGGCTGTCGGCGAATCACACTGAAGCGTAGGGCAGCGTACTGCCCCCATCCACGGATATACACGTGGGGAGTGGCTTCCTCGATAACTTTGCGGAGTACTTGAAAACACTCAACGCATCGTTGTTGGAGGGCCTCGTGGTGCCCAAATGACCCTGGGTGCCGAACCGCGGGGAGCATGGCCAGGTCAATTTGACGGCACTGCTCACCAATATCCTCCAGGTGCGCTTGACTCCCGGGGTATGGCATTTGTAGGCAGTGAAGACGGGAGTGAGTCTCCCGGAGAGTTCGGCGGAAGCATTCGAACTCATCCGGGGTGAGCGATTCGGGTGCATCAAAGCCCGGTCCTGCGACTGGCCAAAACTTCTCAGGGAAGTGGCCCTCTACAAGGACGGTCCAGAAGCCCCACGACTCAAACTCGGGACCCAGATCTCCTTGGTCCTCTTCCATGGCTGGGAACGGACGGGGAACTAGTAGTGGTGCCGAGGCGGGCCGCCGGGCTGACGGGCTGGCCGACGGTGAATACGGCGAACAGGCCGATTGGCCTCCATATCCCGGGCCGCCCTCTGAGTGTGGCGGTGCCCTGGCTACCACATCACGATAGGACGGGCCGGCGAGCGAACATCCTGCCGTAGCATCGGTGCTCGCCGAGGGTGCACTAGATCGTGGTTCGACCGTCGGTCCCCAGAAAAAGTCTCCGGCTTCTCCGATCGAGGCGGAAGGCACTTCCGGAGGGGCCGGTACCAACCGCAAGCTTGATCCTTGGGGGTCTACCAGGCCCTCGTTACTCCAGATATACCTTCGGAGAGAAGCGGGGATCACATCGATCTCGCTCTTGGGGAGCACGAGGCTGACGTGCCGCATTCCTACCCCTGCCCTTGACTGGCGGGATTGGGGAAGGGGCTCTGTCGCCGAATCGTACTCCGCCTCTGAGTCAGAGAAGCAAACCGGTCGGATCTCCGTCCGGAATTCCGTAACATTCTTCCCTCGGCGTCGACGCCTTGCCTTCCTGCCCCTGGGTGGTTCTTCGGGGCAGGGCTGATCTCTGTCCTGGCGTCCTCCGGCCGCACTGGTGCTGGGGCCAAGAGGACTGGGAACCAAGGTGCGAGGGGCACCGGGACAGATATCAAAGGGGACGCGGGGAGAGATGATTCCGGGCAGGACTCCGGGCCGGGATCGGAAGGTGGGATGACCCATGCCTCCTGGATCGGCCACACAGAGTAGATCCTGCCGGTGAATAGCGCTACCGCGAGGTGGTCCGCGGTGGCTACTGCCAGTGCCAGCAACCGGGAGAGTCGACCCAACCTGCCTTTGGGGCGGTCGGGGCCTCGATCCAGGTCGGGCATAGGAGTTCCCCTGCTCAGGATGCGCAGAGGCCTGGCGACTGGAGCCAGCAGTGGCCTGGGCCAATGCGGCCGCTGTTGCTAGAGCCCCAAGGTGGGCATCCTCTTCCGCTCGTGCCCGACGTTGGCGTCAAGACAGACGAGTCGGGATGAGCGGCGCGGGCAGGTGGAGAGCCCGCTCTTCGACTGGAGAGGCCTGGCGGCGGTGTCGCCGTGGCCTGGCGGGAGTCCTTACCGTAGATCCCTGGAGCGTATCCCGGATAGGGTGATCCCGGGCCTCTTCCACCTCATCCGCGTAGGGAAGGGAACTTTCAGAGCGCTCCGGGGATAGACTCCCGAAGCGATTGGACGTTGAGGTAGGCAGCGGTGCCTCCCTGCGCGGCCCTCGGGGGCGGCGGTGGTGGCGAGGCGCAGCCTCCTCAAGGTCTAGGCGAGCCATTTCCCTATTGGGGATGACTCCCTCTTCCTCGTATCTCCGCACCGGGGTGTTGATCACCCTTCTCTGGATGACCTCCGAGGGGGAGAGAGGGCGTGGTCGTCCCGCAATTGCGGCTGCTGGGACGGCTGTGGAACGGGCGGGACCGCGCGGAGTAGCCGCGTCGGTGTTTCCCCTGTCCCTGCGCCAGTGGGCGGGTGGCGATCGGGCACTGGATCGGGCGACCTGATTTCTGAATGCAGGGAGAATGACCCATTAACACTGACAGGAAAAAGGAATCGACAACCAACCATTAGTGCCACGACGCCTTCCGTGGGGGGAACCCAGGCCCTCGACGTTGCGAGACGGAGTGCCCGATGTCCCTTCCCCAGCCCCTGGCGGGTAAGACTGAATGCTTGGCCGGGCAACACGCCGGTCTTCCAACACCTCTGAAAGCCATCGGTCTTCGTATCGAGGAGAAGAGATTCACGTCGGGTTCACCATTTTTCTGTTTCGGTGCGGATGTGCGTCGGGTTACGCTGTTCCGCCAGGACGCGTTCGCGCGTGCACCCGTCAACCCGAGGGGATGGGCGCGCGGCTTGTGGTCCCGCAGTCCCGCTTTCCAAGGGCGGGCGGCATTAGTCCCTTATTCAGGGGCGTCTGCTCCTTGATCGAAACCGGGATGATGGGATGTCGGCTCCTCCTTCCTTGGACGTCTCCTTGGAACTCGTCGCCTAATCCGGGTCTCCCTCATAGACTTAAGAATGTTCGTGAATCTCGTTCCCGGCGCCATATCTTCATGGACACCGGTTAATTACGCTGCTTCCGCCCGGACGCTCCAAGGAGTCTGGGCGGGGCAGCAACCTACGGTGAGAAGGCCGGGTGGCTCGGGGTGATGGGGGCGTGTCGTAGCACTGCGGCTCTGCACGTCTGTCTTCCGTCCCTAATAGGGCTTCTCGAAGGCATGATGGCCTGAGGCATCCCGTACTAGGTGCGGGGAACTGTGTCACCTGAGGTTTTCCTCAGCTTCCCATGTTTAACACGGGGTATGCCGCGAGTTTAACATCCAGCGGGGACGGCATCAGACCGATCAACACGAAAAGTGGATCGGATGACAGAACCCCTTGCGGGGAACCTCCGACGCTGGGGCCAGCACATGGGCGGCTTCCCAAATGATGTGGAGTGGAGTGAAGTGGCATGACCCCACCGGGATGTGGCGGCCCGGGTAAGGATCAGGATGGATGATGGAGTGAAGAGCTTGGACCCCGTAGGGGCTTCCTACGTACCCTGTATAGAAGACAGGGATCAAAGTCAACGTAGTTCGGGTATACAGTTTAACGTCATGCTGGACGTCGGCAAGCCGACTCACGAAGAGGTCGAGGCCGCCGAGCGGAGGATTGAACCGGACCACCTCGCACAGAGGGGGGTGGAACGGCCGGGTGGATCACAGTTTCACGTCATGCTGGACGATAAAAGGAGAAATGGGAAAAGGGGCTGTGGGGAGGCACAGTGGAGATACACACGGGCAGTCTCCCACAGGGGCGGATTCATAGGTGAATCGACGCAAGCGTGAACCCTGGAGGGGTCCACTGATGGACGAACCGACGTAAATACGACCGGGACGACCAGGTGGCGGGCTTGGACCTCAGGGAGGCTTCCTACGTACCCTGTATAGAAGACAGGGATCAAAGTCCACGTAGTTCATTCTGTCAGGACTTACGCACTTGAGGCAGCCCGGATGCGGCAAAACTCAGTTGGAAGGGACTTGGACCGAAAGCAGAAGACACCTCGATCCCAGTCACACCCTCTACTGGCTTCGGCAGTGGGGAGGCGCAATGGAGATACACATGTGCAGCCTCCCACGAGAAACTAGGGGTTTGTAATACCCTGCCCCCGTAGGGAAAAGACACTCCCATTAAATCGTCCCAAAAGGGGGACAATCCCGACATCCCTGCAGAGACGAGCGGGTGGGGGCTACGTCCAAACCGGGGGAGACCCTGCGTGCGAAGCACGGGATCGAATGATGCGGACGGTTTAACGTCTTGCCGGACGAAGTACAGTTTAACGTCGTGTGTTGAGGACGAAGCGGACGGTTTAACGTCTTGCCGGACGAAGTACAGTTTAACGTCGTGTGTTGAGGACGAAACACTTGGCAGTTTAACGTCTTGTAGCGCGGACGATGGGGGCTAGGCAGTTTAACGTCGTGCAGCCTGGACGTATACAGTTTAACGTCGTGCAGGACGTGGTGCAGTTTAGCGTCATGCAGGACGAATGCTGAACAGTTTAACGTCTTGTAGCTCGGACGTAGTGCAGTTTAGCGTCATGCTGGACATATGTGCAGTTTAACGTCATGCAGGACGAATGTGCAGTTTAACGTCATGCTGGACGAATGTGCAGTTTAACGTCATGCTGGACGAATGTGCAGTTTAACGTAATGCTGGACGAATGTGCAGTTTAACGTCATGTTGGACGAATGATTGCCGCCGACGGGTCCGTGTCACTTCGCACGAGCCTGGAAGGCTGCACGGGAAGACAGCGCACGGTGCGGGCACCTGCGATGAAGACCATCGGGCGCCACGCAGGCGGGTACCCAAAGGGGGTCAAGGGAGGCGACCCTGGCGGATTGCGCGCAAAAGAGGAGCTTTGCGCGCAAAACCGCGGATCGGCGCGCAAAATGGCGGGCTGGCGCGCAATTGGGCCAGCGCTTCGCGCGCGGATGATGGGGATTGCGCGCACCGGGCTTCGGGTAGCGCGCGGGGGCAACGGCTCATTCTCTAACGAATGGCCACTTTGAAGATGGGGGGTGCGCGCAATCGGGTTGGATTGCGCGCACCCGGGGGCAATTGCGCGCAAGAGGCTTCTTTTGCGCGCAAAGGCCTTCGGGTTGAAATTTATTCAAAGGGAAGGAGCCAAGGGGATTGCGCGCGAAGGCGGACCCCAAGGCTCTATTGCGCGAAAGAAAGGAGGTTACCTGAAGATCGGCATTGCGCGCGGAAGGGGTTGAATTGCGCGTGCGGGAGACCGTTCGACTTCCAGCAACCTTTGAAACGTTGGGGGTCGCCTAGTATTTATAGGCAACCCCGGGCGCGGAATCCAAGGCGCGAGCGCGGAATTCTCCTCGCGGGCGCGGAATCGGGCACGGCGCGCAAGGGAGTTGCGCGCATCCCGGGGGTTTTGCACGCGGATCATCATCTTTGCGCGCAGACCTCTGAAATTCCGCGCAAGGCCTCCGGGCCCTCCGAAACATTCTTCCGACTCCGAATATGACCTCGCTTTCCGCATCCGGAGCTTCGTTTGGGAACAACGGACTTTTCCGGCGTCTACAAACATACATATGAATCATAAGTAGTAAAAATGCAGCATACATATGAATGCCGCCTCGTGGGGCCCATGCCTTAGGCCTGAATTTAGGCGGGTGAATTACGCCATCACAATCCCCTCGGAAGAACACTCAGAAACGAGTGCTCAAACACCCCAAATGGATGTCGGCTGAAAAAGTGGTGTTTCACAGTAAACTATGTGAAGTAGGCCCTATGGGCCCCACACCTTTTCTCCAACCCGAATGCTTCAGAAAGCATCTCAAAAAAGTCTTCACGAGGACTGGGGTCATGCTGCCACTAACGGCATGTCAATTCGACATCCCAAACTGAAGTTAGGTCCGACGCAAGAATAATTAAATAATTTATTAATTATTTGCATTAAGATTATCGTGCCACTGAGCAATGAAACCAAACCACAATGGTTCCAAACCAACATTGGAATTACCGTCTCAACTCTAGGGTCACAACACCTCTGAAGGCGCGTCAAATGGATGTCCGACTTGTGAATAAGTCCTTTGGAAACTTTAATAATAATTCATATTGTTAACATAAAGCATTTCGGGTCACCCACCTTTGGGATTCGAACCAATAATTTCCAAAACCCACTTAAAAAATTAAACCTCACTGAGACGAACCCAAGGCCATTGAGGGAATGTCAAACAGACGCACTGTTTAAGAGATACACCCCTTTGAACAAACGTGGCCCAAAAAGGGCCGATCCCGACCGGTCGGCCAGTTCCAGACCGGCTGGCCCCTTCCAGACCAGGCAGCCCATTCCAGACCACCGGACCACGGCCCAGCTACGGGTCTGGCCCAGCTCGGTGCAGCCTGCTGGCCGCAGACCATTCGAGACCACCGTAACCCTAGGGTCTAGTTCTTCCACCGACCCGCCAAGCGGTCAATCGCTTTGTCCATGCGCCGCACCAGCAGGACCCACGAGTTGCGGGTCCTTTTCCACAGCTCCCCCGAGGTAAGTGCCTCAGGGTTCCTCTTGACTGCGATAGCCCAAGGGCTACACCCTCACGCCGGACTAGGGCACCACTACGACCAGCCTCCCAGGCCGCAGCCACCTGGGCTCCCCGTTCTGCCGTTGGGACCTCCCCAGTCCTCCTCTCCCCTCTAAGCCATGCCCAATCTGGGACAGCTGGCACCGCCTTACTGCACTCAAGCCCACAACTCAGATCACAAATGATGCCACCGCACCCCGGCCGCCCGCACCGCCTCTTCATCCGATGCCCGAACACCTCCAGCTCGACCGTATCCCTGGTGCTCCTCTATTCAATCATTCTCCATCCTCACCTGAGCCGCTCGACCACTGTCCACCGCACACTGGCGGAGTGACACATCTCCAAGGCCTCACGCTATTGGTGCAACTCTCTCCGATTCCACTGCTACTCCACCCTGACCTCTGGCCACCTCCCATTGCCTGATCCGGGCCTTCCGTCAGCTGCCATAACCACTCTGACGTCCCGATTTCAAATCAGAAGGTGGATTTGGGATCCTGGGGAAGAGGCCATTACAGCTCCTACCCCCGATCAGCGAACCATAAATGTTTTAGTGCATCCAAAAATTTGGACAATGAACGATGAAGAATGCGTCAAATATAAGATTTAGAACGTGGCTTGGAAGATGGCCGTGTTCATTTGGAAATCATCCATACTCTAAAATTATAGATGGTAAAAGACAAATTTTAATGAAAAGTCAAAAAATTTACTAAGGTTCCAAAATTACGAAAAAAACCTACCTCGAATCGGTCGTGCGTCGTTAGGGGCATGTCCACGAAACTCTTGCATCGATCTTCCAAGGTTCTGGCGGAGTTAGCTCCTCGATTCGGTGAAGAATGGTGAAGAATTCCGAAGAACAGTTGAGAGAGAGGGGAAGAGAGAGAGAGAGATAGAGGGATAGATAGAGAGAGAGAGAGATGAGATAAGGGAAAACCCTAACTCCAACCTCCATTTTTCCTATTTTTAGAAAAACCTGCTTAGGGCGGAATCTGAAACTGTCGCACCCCCTCATTTTATATCATGCATAGGAAATACACCCAATTTTGAACTCAATATAAGTCTTAGATTTCCATTCCAAGACTTTATTAAAATGTTATTCAAAAAGAACACGAGTGATAAAAATCACTAAGTGGTCATTTCTAAATGACGATTTTGTCCTCGTGTGACTTTTCTCACAGAGGTCCTGTGCTAACAACTTTTATACCCCTCCTATGGTAAATGTCACTCTCCAAGTCCAAATGTGGACTCATATAAATGAATTGAGTTACGGTTTGGGAATTAATTGGATTTGAGCTATTATATGAATGAATTAATAAATTAATTCATCCATTTACTTACCGCTAATCAGAGAGGGGTCAGAACATCCTGCACTGACATGCATTATGTCACGCCTAGGGTAAAACACAAATTCTGGATCCAGCCGCAGTCTTAGATTAAGGATAAGAACAACCGTTTAAGTGACATTTTGTTTTTGTTGTGTGAATAGTATAAAAACACTTAATATTTTTTAAAAATTTATTTCGGGCACACAGGGCCTCAGAATCGCAGGCCGTCTCAGTTCCTATCTCTTGAAATATATGTAGAAATATTCATATGTCATACAGCGTAAAACCTGGGTCTCTACACATTACGTTAGGAAAAATAAAGAAATGAGAAAGAAAAAATGATGGTAAACTTTATGACGACTGGAGGGAGATCACCAATCAACGAATCAAACTCTAGATCAGAAGAGGACACAAATACTATATTCATTAAATATGGATAAGAAGGTATGTCTCTAATAAACTCAGGACCCATTTTACATTATAGATATAGAACACCCTATCAGGTGTTGTAAAGGATACCCATTAAAGATAACAATAAATATGGGATTTATTATGAATGATCCAACAATTCCCAAAAATGACATTAAGCTGTTTCATGATGAGAAAATTAAAATTCCAAGATAGCTCAATATCTCACAATGAAAAGTGTAAGAAGGAATATATATAATAGTCACTATCTTTATTCCAATGAGCATAGAAATATCCATCTTCTAGTATAAAAGATTCATATGATGATTATGTATATTTAAAACAAGGGTTGTAATAAATGAATCAGATGAACCAGTATTAAACATATCAGTCACTAACGAAAATGCTATAGTTATGGTACCTCTCATAGTCACTCAAACCATATATACTTTATATAGAGATACTTTTATAGTGTCAATAAGCATTTTCCTAGATCTCTATCGTTATAAACCTTTTTCTCATGAAGCATCCATTTTCACCAAAATTGTATCGAAAATTGATGATCCCTATCCACTATGAGGAGTAGAATAGACATAATAGAACTCATATAGGTGACCTGATCATCCTTAGAAGACACATATATTAGGCGCCTAAGTGAATAATTATTTTGAATTTCCAAGATTTCTTCAATAGTAACAAATCCAAGGTCTTCTTTTTGGTGAAAATGAGGTTTATAAAAAAAATATTTCGATAAAAACCATTAGAATTATCATGATTTCTATTTTATTTTAAGAAATCTGTAATAGATTAAGCTTCCATGGTACGTGTCTCTTTAAATAATACAACAGCTTGCGATGTACGGTTCTTCGAGTTCTAACACACCACAACCAATCAAACAATCCGTTAGGAATAGTAATACCAACATTTTGAAATTTTATAAATTTTATTTTTCAAAATGGAATTCATTTTCAGATTGGGAATTCAATATTATCTTAAAGATATATTTTTTAATATTCTTAAAACAGTCATTTTTTGATGAATAGTGAAAACACTGTGATATTTTATAGAACAAAATTTTTATTTAAATAATTAATATTTTATTTAAATTTATATTAGGTAAAAATAGATACATAAATCCTATTTATGTTCAATTTAATTCATTGGTGTCATTTTGTAATAATATTAGATATATAAAAATTTATTGAATGTTTTACCATATTTTACCAACCTTCTAGGAGCATTAGAAAATTTGCATAAAAGGTAATTTTATCACATTTATGAGTTGAATTTCAAAAATCAGAGAGAAATAGTTGACATCAGTATGTAAAATTTGGTTCAATAAGATGAAAATAATTTTTTGTGAAGTGTAATTTTGACTTTTATTTACCATGGTTAATTGAAAATAGTGTGATTAAAGGTAAAAATGATATTATAATTAACCTAAAACATGTCCTCATTATATTAGATAAGTTTATTTCAACCAAAATCAACCTTAGAAATAAAATATGATCCTTTTTTCCACTTGGATTATATTATGACATTTATTATTATTTTATTTAAAGAAGAGTTAAAAGTGTAATTTGGAAAGATTAATAATGAAATCAATTTCAATATATGGATATACAGAAGATAAAAATATCATTAAAAATTCATTATAAATTTAATTTTTTTTCTAGATATTGGTATTTTATTTATAATTTTTAGACAACAAATAATTAAATTTATTTAGGGCACAATGATTGTGTATTAATTACCTTATTAATGAAAGATTAACATAATTTATATTATAAATATCAAAATAAATGTAAAATGAGTCTTATAATTAAGTAAACTAATTTTATAGTTTAATATTACATGTTAGGGTTGATTAAATAATTTTATTGTAGTGATAATGATGATATGAATTTCACAAAAACAAAATACCAAATAGTGTCAAAATTGACATAAATGAGTTTTTAAAACAAATACTATATTATTAATTGATATAAAATTACAAAAAAATAAAAGGTTAATCCAAAATACATAGATACAGTTATATATATCAATAATGAACCACATGGGTTTTTCCGGACTTTTAATTATATGTTTATTAACCATTTATTATAATAATACTAGAATACACTGTAAAAGTTTAACTATTTAACTAAAAGTTAAATATAAAAGATATGTTTAATATGTTGACCTAAACCTATCTAATACCTATTGGTTGGCCGGTTTTAGACCCATCCCCACATTATCATTTAAATAATTCATTTTTGATCCATTATAAACTGAGTATGATTGTATAATAAAATAATATTTCAAGCTTTTCCTAAAGTGACCATCACCTCTCTTATAAAAGGGTACTTCCCCTTCTCTCCAAATAACACCTCCAAAGACATTTGGAATAGAAAAAACCTACTCAAATATCCTTCCAAATAGACTCTATTTGACCGAGAGGTCTTACTCTTATCATAAATCCATCCTAAGTAGCCCTTTTGATCAACTCAAAAAGAAACACCTGATGAAGTTGTAATATTTTCACCACCACTTTCAATGTTTTTTTCATATTGCACTTCCAATTTCATTGTTGTACCCATAAAAAAAATAACATCAGTACCTTATAAATAGTATAATTTTCTTATAAATGGGGTATGACCATATTCATTATTCTATCTATCATATGAATGACAACTCACCATACGTGCGTACGTATGACTTACCGTCTCCACGTTGTGGTTTAGTTTGTTATTCAAACACATCATTAATTGGATGAGTATAATAATAATTATAAATAATGTATATAATAAATATATAATGTTAAGGATTCCGTACATATGATATAACATCAAATTATATATGATTTTAATATCAATATAATGATATTGTCACTCGTATGTATGTACGGGTTACAATCTCTCTGAACGCGAAGAAATTCCTTCCCCATCATAACCATCCTAGAATAATTTTTATTTTATGATTTTAAATAACGTTTAAGAACATAATATAATTATGTATATCGACTAAATACATCATATACATAACAAACATGTCTTATGTAACCAGTCATATAAAGGAAAATTAATCAGTTAACACCCGAAACGATGATACTATTGAAATATTATTAACAAATAAATATTAGAAAATCATATATGATATCCTATTTATCTATGTTCTTCTTGTATAATTTAATAATAATGATTTAAATATTATACAGAAGGTAAATTTACCATCAATCAATAAAAGTTATAATGTAAGGGTTAATTCTACAATCTCTTTGTTATGTGAGGTTGTTTATACGTGAGTATCTACTGGGACCTCTTTATCATCCACATCCATGTTTCTTAAAATTGTATTTCAAAATTTTTTTACAATTTCCTAGACTATGGTTTAATGATTTTTATACCGTTTTTTGACTTTTAAAAGATGTTAATAAAGTAATCTTTCTGTCGTTTTCCAAACAAGGTCCTTTATGACCTTTTCGACAAAATTAATGAACAATGTTTTTTAACTTATATGGAGGGTGCATCTATTTTCTGTAGTTATAATACCTTTGAAACATTCCTTACAATATTATAAAAAAAATTTCAAAATAATTGTTTAATTTTATAATTACAAGACTTTTAATTGATTTCAAAATAGAAAGAGATATTTTCTCAAAATGTTTTCATTTCATCAATGTCAACATTCTTTGATGGATTTTACAGTTGTTTGAAGTTCACTTATTATGATTAAATCTTAAATATTTTATTAAATGTTTTTTGATATGATTAGAAATGTATGTTTTATTTTAATAATATTAATTTTTTATTGTTAAAGTATTATCATTTCTTATGCTAGTTTTAATACGGATGTTTGTGTTATATTTCAACATTTTCATATGAGGAATGCATTGGATTTACTATGTGAAGGGTGGAGCCTACTATAGCTACATGATGCATCGGTAGGTCTCATGATACAAACCAGTGTCTTGGCACAGATCCATGAAAAAAATCTTATTTTTAGTCTTAGCATGAGGCCTTGATTATGTGGTTATGAGGTCTGACATTATGCATTCCATCATTATGAAATTGGCTATTGATATTACATGTTATTATTAGACTAGTAGAATATCCATGTGAATAAGTAAATGTTATTATTTGATTTATCTTTTCCATATTATACTGAATATTATGTTTAAATGGATTGTTTTTTATTCGTATAAATTTCTTTAAATGATTATTATTATTTATGAATGATTCTGCTATATTGTTTTCCTTTCTGAGCACCTGAGCTCATCCTTTTCTATGTTTTATTTTTTACAGTATGTGATAAAGTATATTATGACAGTCCTAAAGGGATAGTTTAACGGAGATGAATGTGTTAAAAGGAGACACAATGTTGGTGTTTTTTCATTTTATAATGTAATGTAATACTTATGTTGGTATCCAGTACTTCCCAGTCTACTAAACTAATCAGACATTCTATATTTGATCCCTTTTGATCATGACAATGTTATGTAATAATGCACTGACTCTGGGTAACTAGGTTCAGGGAGTTACAGTTGGTATTAGAGGTTGTTTAGTATAATCTTTGGAATCTATATTTAGATAAACTCTGATTACAGAACATTAAACTAAGATAGAAATTGAGGATTAGAATAGAATAACATCCTAGATTTTTGGTAATATAGAGATTTTGTGAGTTTTACAAGAAATACATCCCTACCTGGATACGAGCATGTAGATGAGGATCCGGAACAGATATACCTAGGATTGAATACTCGAACAAAGATTTTTAGTCTTGACCTGGAGTATCATAGTGAATGACAATGGGCCTTGTTGCACTCATGGTTACGACACTCCCAGGGGATAATCATAAGATAATTCACATTTTCTATACAAACCACTATGAAGTATTTATGAGTATATACCTCCTCAAAAAAGCTTTTTTATAATTATAGATTGAATATATAAACTCTTCAATTTATGTTAAGTGTTTTACAAGTTTGGGATTAAGTATTTAAATTCATAAACTAATATAGTGTATTCCATTGTTTAGAAATTTCACCTAGTGGAAGTAATGGAAAGTGTATCAACACACGTAATCCATGTAGGGATTTACATCCTACTCATGATAATTATAGTGGATCTGGTGATACAACAGGTGCTGATCAACTTATCACCATACTGGGAATACTCACTCAGGTTATGAATAATAACCTTACTCATATGGAGCACCCTGATCCACAACACAAAAGATTAATGTAAGACTGCTTCATGAGGAAACAACCAACAATATTCGATGGGACTACAAATCCCTTTGTAGATGAGAAATGGATAAGTTCTGTAGAGAAAATATTTCATTTTTTGGGGAGTAGCGAAATGGAAAATGTTTTCATGGTAATTTATCATCTCACGGGAGATGTAGATCAATGGTGGTTATTAATTAAAAACACAAAGGATGATAAAGAATTATCAAATATATAATAGAGGGAGATTAAGGAGATTTTATTATAAAAATAATTTCCTCATGATAATCAAGCGGATATTGAAAGATAAATTTTGATTATAAAGAAAAAAGGAGGATGATAATGTCATAAATAATGAGGATAACATTACAAGGATAACAAAGAATGGAACACATTATATACGTAACACAAGGAGTAAGATTGATCTAGTCATTTGTTGGTTAAGACCATTTCTCCATAGAGCATTAGTCTAACAATCCTTCTCATCGTACGAAGATATTGTCTCAAGTGCTATCAAGACATAAAATCTATTCTCTAAGTCATGTGACATTAAATAACAGAAAGAGAAGAATAGATATGATAAACACTTTTGAAATAGAAATAAGTAGAATAAGGGAAAAGTTGAATTTCCATACTATTGTACATGTGGGAAGAAACACCTCGGTACTTGCCTGAATGGAATGAGACTCTCTTACACATGTGGTAAAAACGACCATGAAGCACGTGATTGTATGGGAATTAAAGTGGATGTCAATGTTGAAGGGTATAATTATAGAGAAATCGGGATTTATGAAAATGAATTTCCTAAGGGCCTAGAAAACCTACCTTAAAAAAGGATAACAGAGCAAGGCCAAGATTATACGATCACTACTGCTATGGTTAAATCTCAGAATGATGCGGTGGTAGATAATTAAATGGTTTCCTAATGTTTAGCCATTGATTTATTTGATTTTGGATCATCACAATGTTTCAAATCTTCCCAGTTTTCTATGAAAATTTTATATTTCCAATTTTATTTAACAAGGACATTGTCAGTTAAAACTTATAAGGGAAGTAGAATTGACACAATGTTTTGTGAATCGGTCCCCATTAGGGCATATGAATGTTCTTTATCTGCTGATCTCATCATCATACCCATGATTGAATTTTAGATAATCCTCAGTATGGATTGGATTTCACACCATAATGTGAAAAATTTATTTTAAGAAGTAGGTGGTTACAATTTTCAATGATGACTAAGAGTGCCTTATCTTTAGAGAAGAAATTTCACCACCCGATTCTTATCTAGATCCACCCCTAGTAGCTCTACTAAATTCAATCATTGGGGAGGATGATAATGAAATAACTATGGCTGAGGAAAATAATGTTTTATTAGAGGATTAATCTATTGTACATGAATATGTTGATGTTTTTATAGAGGATTTACCAGGGTATCGTCCATAAAGAGAAATTGATTTTTTCCATTAATTTAATTCCTAGTTAAAGGCCCATATCAATGAACCCTGATAGAATGGGCTCTATTGAATTAGTATAACTAATTAAACAACTACAGGAATTGAGTAAAAAAGTATTTATTCTCCCTACTATTTCTACATGGGGTGCCCCTATTCTTTTTTTAAGAAGAAAGATGGATCTATGAGGTTTTGGATTGACTATAGAGAGATCAATGCTATAACGATAAATAACATGTATTACCTACCTCAAATTGATGATTTATTCGATAAAATTCATAGAGGTCAATATTTTTCAAATATTGACCTTCGATCTAGATATCATCAGTTCTGTGTGATGAAGGATGACATTTGGAAATCAACATTTCGAACCAGGTATTGGCGTTACGAGTTTACAATTATGCCTTTTGGACGGACTAATTCACCCTTTGTTTTCATGGATATAATGAATAGATTTTTAAGGAATATATTAATGACATTGCAGTGGTAAATATTGATGATATCATTGTATACTCAAATTCAATGAAGAGAAAAGAAATCCCTTATGCACTATTCTGAAAACCCTCATAAAAAAATAAATTAAATTAGATGTTTAGCAAGACTGAATTATGGATTCATGAAATTTATTTCCTTGTCTATTTTCTCTTTATGGATGGAATTTGTGTTGTTACATTTAATATAATATTAATAGAAGAATGGCCAGCCCTGACGAGTATAACTGAGGTATGTAGTTTTATTGGTTTAGCAGGTTATTATCGGCGTTTCGTGCAGAATTTTGCCCGATTGGAAAACCCATTTACCAAGATCACATGTAAAGGGGTTAAATTTGTTTGGAAAAAATAGTGTGAAGAATTTTTTGAATAATTAATGAAAATATTTCTTAATTCTCTTATCTTGACTCTAATATTTGGTAATGATGGGTTATTTATATATGGTGATGCGTCAATGAATTGACATGGTTTTGTCCTTACGTAGAATTGTATGGTAATTGCCTATGCGTCACAACAACTAAAAATTCATGAAAAAAACTATCACATCCATGATCTTGAGTAATAAACTGTAATAATTGCTTCGATGATTTTTAGACACTATCACTATGGTGAAAAATGTGAGATATATACCGATCATAATCGTTTGATGTATATTTTCTCACCAAAGTACTAAACATGAGGCAATGGCGATGGCTTGATCTACTAGAATATTATCCATGCACTATAAACTTCCACCCATGGAAGGAAAATAATGTGGAAGATGCTTTGAAAAGAAAGGATCAGGGAGTTTTGAACAAGATAATAGTTGAAAGGGATCCTATGTTCATGGATCTAGTAAAGATGGATATAGGATTAATTAAGGAAGGTGAAACATCAATAATTTTTCAAATGGTTGCCAATATAACATTACAAGAAAGGATATAATGTTCTCAAACTAATATCTAGGAGTATTAAAAGAAAATAAATGCTGTGAATGATGGGAGATTGATTGACTTCGTATATGATGAAGGAATTTTGAAATTTGGGAAGAAACATGGTGTTCCTAACATACCTAATCATGAAAGGTAATTGTTGGATGATGCTCATAGATCCAATTTCTCAATACACCCTGGTATCACTAAGATGTATAGATATTTAAAGGAACATTTTTTGTGGGACAACATGAAGAGGGACATTGCTAATTATGTGTCATGATGTATGGTTTTCTAGTAGGTTATGGCTGGAAGACAATATCCTAGAGGATTCATAAAATCTCTTCCTAGAACTGAGTCGAAATGGAATGATATTATGATTGAATGTGTCATGGTAATACCAAAGTCTCCTTGAAGAAATGATGCAATTTTTTTCATTATTGATCATCTTACCATGTCAACACATTTTCATGCTATAAGAGAAGATTTACCACTTGAATGTTTATAAATAATATATATTAATGAAGTTGTAAGACATCATAGAGTACCCCTATCGATTTTTGTAGATCGTGATCCCCATTTTACATCATGATTCTTGAAAAGTATTCAGAAGGACTTGGATACTGAACATTATTTGAGCATTTCCTACCACCCTCAAACTGATGGACAATCCGAACTGACTATTCATACCTTAGAAGACATGTTGAGATCTTGCTCATATGACTTTCAAGGTATGTGGGATCAATATTTATCTCTTGTAGAGTTTTCCTATAACAATATATTCCATTCAAGTATTTAGATGTCACCATATGAAGTGTTATACAGATAGATATTTCGCTCACCAACTTTTTATGACGCTATTGGTGAATGAAAACCCGTAAGCCCAGAACATGATTACAAAACAATACAAAATGTGAAGATTATCCAAACCCACATCAAAGCATATCAAAGTAGGAAAAAGTGGTATGCCAATAACAAAAGGAAGGATTTGTAATTTCAATTAGGAGAACATGTATTCTTGAAGGTATATCCTTGTAAGGGTGTTATATATTTTTGTAGGAAGGGTAAATTATGTTCCAGGTACATCAGAACTTTAGAAATTCTAGAACGAAATGGAGTTGTCGCATATCATTTGAGAGTGTCTTTAGGCTTCTCCAAAGTTCATGATGTGTTCCACGTAACACTGTTGAGATAATACATGCTAGACCCAATGCATGTACTCACCTATGGAGAAATAGTACTGGAACCTGACCTTTCTTATTGTGAAGAGACAATCATATTTCTTGATACCAGAGAAAAAGTGTTGAGAAACCATATGACTCGTCCAGTGAATGTTCTATAGAGAAACCACAAGATAGAAGAGGAAACATGAGAACACGAGGAACATATGATGACAAAACCCTCGCCCCAATATTTTTATGAATTTATATTATAGAAATTTCAAGGAATAAATTATTTGAAATATGGAAGAATGTAACACCCCAAGCATCCACTGTACACTTCTCTTCTAATAATACAATAGCTTGCGATGTATGCAACATTGAGTTCTAACACGTCACGAATAATGAAACTAGCTGTTATGAAAAGTAATACCCAATTTTTGAAATTTTATAAATTTTATTTTTCAAAATGTGCCTAATTTTTTGATTGGTAATATCAAAATTACCATAGGGTTAATTTTTTGTATTTTTTTAAAATAATATATTTTTTATGAATAGTGAAAAATATTGCGTTATTATTTAAAACTGAAATTTTATTTAAATAACTAAAATTTTATTTAAATATATATTAGGTAAAAGTAGATACGTAACACTTATATATGATCAATTTAATTCATTGGAGTCATTTTATAATAATATTAGATATATAAAATTTTATTGAACTTTTTACCATCTTTTACCCACATTTTAGGGGCATTTGAAAATTTGAATAAAACATAATTATACCACTTATATGAGTTGAATTTCAAAAATCCACATGACATGGTTGACATTTGTATGTAAAATGTGGTTCAATAAGATGAAAATATTTTTTTTGTGAACAATAACGTTTAACTTTTATTTACCACGGTTAAAAGTAAATTGGGTAATTGAGGATAAAAATGAAATTATGATTACCTTAACACATGTTCTAATTATATTTTATAAGTTCATTTTGAAACAAATCATCCTTAGGAATAAAATATGATCCTTTTTTTCTACTTGGATTATATTAGTACATTTATTATTATTTTATTTAAAGAAGAGTTAAAAGTGTAAAATTCAAAGTCTAATAACTAAACCATTTTTAATATAGGTTTATACATTAGATAAATTCGACTATAAATAATCATTAAAAAGATATAAATATTTCTTAAATAATTCTATTTTATTAATAATTTGTATACATTAAATATTTAAATTTATTTCTGAAACAATTATGATGCAATAATAACTATATTAATGGAAGATTAAAATAATTGATATTATAAATATCAAAATAAATGTAAATTGATACTAATGATGAATTAAACTAATTTTATAAGATAATATGACATTTTAGGGTAGATTAAATAAACTAGTTTTAGATATAATGTTGTTATAACTTTCACACAAAAAAACAAATACTGTCCAAATTGAGATAAATTTGTTTTTAAAACAAATACTATATTATTAATTGATATAATATTTCTAAAAATATATGGTTTGGATAAAAAGAATTAGATAAGGTTATATATATCAATAATTAACCACATGGTGTTCTCTTGTATTTTTATAGTATTTTAACTAACCATTTAGTATAAAAATACAATAATACCAGGTAAATGTTAAACTCTTTAACTAAGAGGCATGTGAAATGATAAGGTTAATATGGTGACCTAAAACACTATAAAACCTATTTATTGAGAGGTTTTCCACCAATACAACCATATAATTTAAATAAATAATTTTTTAGCCATTAGAATCTGAATACGAATGTGTAATAAGAAAATATTTTTGGCTTTTCCTAAAGTAACCCTCACCTCTCTTATAAAAGGGAAAATCCCCTTATCTCAAAATCACACCTCCAATGACATTTGGATTAGCCATACCCAAATAAAATATCCACTCAACTACCCTATAATCTACCTAGAGGCCTTAATTTTATGAGAAATCCAACCTATGGATCCTTTTTCATCAACTAAAAAAGAAACACCTAAAGAAGAGGTAATCATTTCACCACCTCTTTCAAGGTTACTTTCTCCATCCACATATTCTTTCAATATTGTTTCCATACCAAAATAATAACACAAGTACCTTATAAATACTGTGATGTTTTTATAAATATTTTACTACTATATTCATTATTCAATCCCATCCTATTAATGACTAGTCATCAAACATGTGTACATATAATGTACAGTATCCACGTCGTGGTGTAGTTTTTTATTCAAACACTTAATTATTTGGATGGGTATGATAATGAGTATAACTAATTCAAATAATAAATATAAAATTTTATGGATTCTTTATATATGCTAAACCATCCAATTATATACTATTTCACCATAAATAGAATGATATTTTTGCTCATGCGTACGTACTGATTGCTGTCTCCATGAACGTGAAGAAATTCATTCTCCGTCAAAACAATTCAAGAATAATTTTTATTTTATGATTAAAAATAACGTTTTAGAACTTAATATCATTCTGTATACGAATCAAATACATCCTATCCATAACAAACATGGCTTAGGTTACTAAGCATACAATGGTAAATGTATCAGTTAACCCCCAAAATTATGATACCACTGAAATATTATTAACAATGAAATATTAGAAGATCATATATGGTATCATATTTATGTATGCTATTCTTGTATAATTTAATAACAATAATATAATGATTATAAAAGATATTAACGTACCCTCTATAGAGGAAAAGTACAAGTTAAGGGTTAATTCTACAATCTCTTCATTATATGAGGTTGTTTATACATGAGTGTCTACTAGGACCGCTTTATCATTGATATTTGTGTTTTTTTAAATGTATTTCAAAACATTTTTACTATTTCCTATACTATGGGTTAATTTAATTTATACCCTTTTTGAAATTTTATAAGATGTTTATAAAGGACCATTTCTATCATTTTCCAAATAAGGTCTTTTATGACCTTTTCGACAAAATTAATGAATATATATTTTTCTAACTTGTAAAGAGGGTGTGGCTATTTTACACAATTATAACTCCTTTGAAAATTCCTTTACAAGATTATAAAAATATTTTCAATATAAATTTTTTCTTTTATAATTACAAGACTTTTAACTGATTTCAAAATAGAAAGATATATTTCTCTCAAACAGTTTTGATTTCATCTATGTCAACATCCTTTTATTGATTTTACACTTGATTGATGTTGATTTATTTTGATACAATATTCCATATTTTATTGAATGTTTTGTGATATGTTTGACGGTGGATGTTTTATTTTTATACCATTCATGGTTTATGGTTAAAATATTAACGATTAGTATGCTAGTTCGAATTCGAATGTTTATGTTATTTTTAAACCTTTTAATATGAGTAATGCATTTGACTTAGTAAGTGACGGGTGTATCCTGCTATAGCCCCTCGATGCATCTGTAGGTCTCATAAAATAAACTAGTGTATTAGCATAAGGAAATGACAAAATCGTATTGGTAGTCTTGGCACGAGGCCTTGACTATGTGATTATGATGTTTGAAATTATGCATTCCATATTTATGAAATTGGTTATTGATATTTAATGTGATTGTTTGACTAGTAGAATATCCATGGGAATAAGTAAATAGAATTATTTGATTTATCTTTTCCATATTATACTAAATTTTAAGTTAGAAATTCTTGTGTTTAAGTCTTATACATTGCCTTAAATGATTATGTTTTTTATGAAAGTTTCCTCTATATTGTTATTCTTACAAAAAACCTGAGCTCACCCATTTCTATGTTTTATTTTTCCCAGTATGTGAAGACGTATATTATGACTAGCCTGGCGGGATAGTTTGAGGGAGATGAATGTGTTAAATGGAGAGACAATGTTGTTGTTTTTCATTTCAGAATGTAATGTAAAACTTATGTGTGTATCTTCTACTTCCAAGGCTACTAAAATAATTGGCGTTTCAAGATTTTATCCTTTGTGATCAATCCAATGTTATGTAAAACACACTAACTCTCGGTAACTAGGGTAGGGGGCATTAAATACTCACACCACCACTAGGAGAAAAATGAACTCCAATGAATCCTTGTTACCATCCATTTACATTTATACCGTCAATAATCTATCCCACACGTCAACATAAGATTATAAAATTAGCAGAAAAACCTGATAGTGAATATCATATCAATGTCTAATCCCAAACAACCATGTCTTCATATTCTCATTCAATATTATCTCATTTGAAAACTGGGCAAGATAAAAAAATGATTTGTATATTTTATCAATGTCTTCTCAGCCTACTCGAGTTTGAAAGACTCTAAGGCCTTATCTGATACCATCAACTCTAGATAGATATGGAAGGTGAAAAGAACACTGATGTCTCTCCCCTCTAAGAAACAGTTCTTCTTCTCCTTTGACATTGTGTCCCATAATCTCTTGATAGGACTGTTTAGATTGAATTTTGAACATTTCAACATGATTCTATAAATCACTTCAATTAAATCAAATAGAACTTGATATCCATCAACCATTATTTATCTAGTTTAAGAGTATTAAATCCTTGGAATTTTGATGGCTTATGTAATATGAAAACCTATGTACGATACTATAAATCAAATTATAGGGGATTCATAACTAGAGCCTAAATGACAATGGGTGTAGATGCTATTCCCATAGCTTGGAACGAATATAGAATAACATCAACCAAATTTTGGTCCATGAGAGAATTTTCTCATAGAGGTTCATTAACACCTTCCTTCAGGATCCGATTTTCATGCCCCCTCAAAATCATGATGCTATAGAACATCAACAAACATCATTAAAGACATCAGAAATGTTAAACATAACAACTCTCAAACAAGAGAAACCAGGAAAATTATACCAAACATATATGAAAATACGAATTTGATTTCAATAAATCCAAAAAAAAGGAAATACTAGATATTATCCTCAAGAAATCTTTCTGAAACCGCCCCTAGTGAATTAATACATATTGTAGTGAGATCCAGCCATGAACACCTTCATAACTACCTCTTAAGTCCTAAGATGATTACTAATCTGCATAATGAAATCAAGAAAATATAATTAACATTCCCCTTTGATAAAAATTTGTCATGAACCATCCAAAATACCCTAAAACCCTGATCTTCAACCATTTACCTACATATACCAAAGGGTATCCCCGATCCCTTTAGGTTGGAGAAAAGATCCCAAGATAATACAATATGAAACTCGGAAGAAATTTTCTGGAACGAAAACAAAAGTAAGTTATATAATTTAGTATGAACAAATGAAAAACTACGTAGGTGGTAAAGTTACCAAAAGTCAAACATTCATGAAAACAAAAACTAAAAAAATGAACCTGAAAATAAGATAAACATCCCAATTCTCAACAGACACTACTACTCAAATCTCAAATATCAATGAAAACCATGTCTTCCAAGTGGTTCTTTCCCATTAGTCAAAAATGATAATAAGAAATCAAAAAATTCTCAATGTAATACGTATGGTGTGATCCAAAGTAATAGTAGGTTCATACCAATGATTCTATAGTAAGTTTAAAAAATAATTATCCAAATAAGGATTTCAACTATAAATAAACTGGCATGAATCATCAAAATAATATTTAAAACAATTCATTCATAACATTTCAAATGATTGAAATAATTTATAAACATTGGTTTAATAATCACTTTTTATAAAAAGATTTATATGAATTTAGGAGGCTTGTGTAAAAAAGTTTACATGAAATGATATATATAAAAAATCATTAATAATGAGAAACATTGTTATATTCTAAGAGGTACAATAGTTATAGGTTATGGGATCCTCACACACTCTAATAGGTGATCACTAAAATGTGTGTACACACGCCCCACAAACACTAGTTAATGACGAATCATCACTATCACATTAGTGATGTGACCTATGGCACTATTTTTTATAGTTGTAAACCATCAAAATAGTGTTTTTCCAAATAGCTCACTAACTAAAAAGGATTTAATATTCTCTAATAACATTCAATAATTAGAAATTTATTTCAAATTTTTTTTAAATCAAAGTCAACCCATTTTTCATATGTATATTCCAATTTTGTTTAAGAACCCAAATAGACTTTTAAACAAATCGTGCTTTTTTTCAGGATAAAACCAATAGGGTTTTATCAATACATTTTAATACATTTTTTCTAAAATAGAAATTTGAAATCAATTCTGATAATCAATTTCTTAATATTATTTTACAATTTAAATCTATAATTCAGTATCACAAATTTCTGTCAATTCCCAGAAACACAACACAATTAAATGGAATTGGGGTTCTTACATAATTTTTAGGCTAAATCAAATCCAAATAACCAAATCAATGAAATTTATTTTTTTAAAAATCAATTGTATTAAATTAAAATTAAATTATGTAACTTAATTTTTAACAAAAAAATATAGGGTTATGGAAATGGAAAATCCTAAATGGAACCACCTACCTTGGGATCATAGGATCCCAAAACACAATTCTATAAATGAGAAACTCCATGGAAGAATATTGGAAGCAATGATCCAAGAGCCAAACCTGGATTCTATATATTAGACAATAGGTATTAGATCAAACAATAACATGATGATATAACAATAAAAATAAGGTATAGGAAGGGATCAGAAGTGAAGTAACACGGAGAGAAAACATACTGAGAAAGGATTGAATGTAGTTTTCCTATCATTGATCATCCTTGAAAGGGATTTAGAGGAGTGAAAATGGTTCCCTTGGAGGCATAATGACATAAGAAATGTTCTAGTTATATTTAGGCCTAAGTGAGGGGGATACAAAGTGGGGTTCATTAATTGTAAAACAATTTTTGGATTAATTAATACCCATGTGCACCGTTACTTGGAGGGGGCCCCATGTTTTGGGAAACTCTATGGTAAAACCATGTTCTCCTACTAGTGGGGTTTTATGGTTTCTCCAAGGTGGGTGTAAGGATTTTCATATTTTGTTCCAACTATGAAATCCATTAACATTCTATTTTTTCACAGTTTTCACAAGGAGGGAACACAATTTGGAAAAATTGTGTGCTAATCACGAAAAGCATAAATGTTACAATTGTTTTCCAATGTTTTATTGGAAATATCCCTAAACGGGACCCAAAATAATAATAATCAAAATAAGGGTTAATAAGATCTTAAAAATAGTAACAGGATGTTGCATTAATTTATATAACAAATCCATTAAGAAAGAAAAAATCGTTGTCCATGCTTTGTGTGGACTACATTCTCCACAACATAATGTGCATTGTTTTCCATCACCGCCATACAAGGATGTATCTAGGGATAATATTAAAGAAAAATTATTATTTTTATAATATCATTAAAATTATTTAAAGATAAATTATAGAACCTATTAATTGATTGATCAAGAAACAAGAATCCTTAATTAGATCATTTAAAATAATTGCACTAAGAGTATAACAGTTTATTCACATTTTGTAATATTTCAAAATCCATTAATTATATATATAGTTTCATGTAAATATTTTTCATCGCATTAATAAACAGAAAATATGATCATTATTCTCTTGTTATTATGATACTATAAAAAACCCTCATAATCATTCATTAAATACGTGTATGATCAGGTTTGGGTCAGTCTAATAACCAACTTCAAAAATACAATTAGTTTTTATCATGAATAAATTTGGGATAATATTAGTTATTATAAAATGATATAAAATTTTAAATAATGTTTTTTATAGAAACATTATATTAATTTTGAATACATTAGTTAATAAAACACAATATGATCATCAAGAATAAAAAAATTATGATTATTATGGATTTCATATTCCTATATAATGAATAAAACACTCATTTAATTGATTTTAAACAACATAAATAATTATACATACAAATATAATTTACATAACTGACCATTTACTGATGCAATATTTATTAATAAATTACATGAACACTACTATTATGAGACGAGTACAAATTTGCAAAACAATAATCACTCGATGTTGAAAAAATTGAGAATTTATATTGATAGTGACTACTTATGAAGAATGTAAATGAAAATAGAGATGATTATGTTTTTTAATTAAGTTATTATGATTGAAATTTATATGGTATGTGATGTTAATGAATATTTGAGGATGTCAGGACAATATGTAATCATTTTACACCTCAAATTCCAATATTGGAGACATATTTTTTATTATGAACCTAATTATTTTTATGTGTTGTGTATAATTACTATTTGAGATATTATATGCTGAAATTCATTTACTAGATTTATTTTAAGATAAATTTTTATCCCCTTTATTTCAGTAGGAAATGTTTTAATTGAATTGCAATCCATATCTATGGGTTTTTGTCTCAAATTTAATTCTTTGGGATTCTTTGTAATATTCAGATTATTTTTTTGTGCGGTTCATAAATTTACATGGAAGACTTATTTTAATGTTACTAAGGAAATTTAATGGATTTAAATTTCAATATTTTTATACCACAGTTATATTATTCTGATTCAAGAGTTACATTTTCTATGGGTAAAAGACAATCATTTGTTTTGTTAATGTAAATGTGTGTGTAATTTCTGAAAAAATAAATCCTTATTTGGATACTAAAAAATGAATTGCGTTGTGAAACAAATGAATATAATTGATTCAAAAAAAATTTCGACATTCAAATGATCTTTTTTTTTGTAAATCACAAATAATTTCTAGTTTTATATGTTGTATTTTCATTTTAATCACATACAATCATAATCATAGACTTTTTTTCCATCATAACCA
Organism: Viscum album; assembly: GCA_963277665.1. NCBI lineage: Eukaryota > Viridiplantae > Streptophyta > Magnoliopsida > Santalales > Viscaceae > Viscum > Viscum album. The sequence goes on from OY728146.1 coordinate 535,637,857, forward strand.
AATATGATGTGGTTCTATATTGAAATCATTTGTTGTTTGTTTTCATTCATAACCACATAAAATGTTTTCCAATCATAATCACTTATGATGGTTTCGTAACCATGTGAACCATAACTAGGTTATGTATCATATTTATATTATATTTCATAATCATGTATCGAAACCAGGTTAAGAATTGTATCGTAATAATGCATTGTAACCACATGCATATTAAGCAGGTCATCCATCACAACCAGATCATACATCATAACCAAAAAATGTATCGTAATTAGGTCACGTATTATATATATGTCATGTATCCTAACCAGGTCATGTATCTTATCCAGGTCATGTATCACAACCATGTCATATATCATAACCTTGTCATGCATCATAACCCGGTCTCGTATTGTAACCATGTCATATATCGTAACCAAGATATACATCATAATCACATTGTGAATTATAACCATGTTATGTAATTTAATTGTGATATGAGTCATAACCATGATATGAATCGGAACCATGAAATGAGTCTTAACCAAAATATGCATTTTATCCATGTTAATCATCATAACCATGTTATGCATTGTGCTCATGTAATGCATTAAATTCATGTCTTACATCAATACTGATTAAATTTTTCCCAGATGCATTATTCAATAATTTTTCTACTTAATATTTTATAACTAAAAATATGTTTTTGAGTTAGTATTACACTAATCAAAACAATGTCATGTATTCTGGTTGTTTTGACAGATTTTATTCTAGGATTCCAGGTCCCTCCTAATTTTTTAGTGAAATATGATCATTGGAGGAAATATGACCGTTGGAACCTGATTCTTCTAAATAGAAGGTCATTCAAACCAAACATAATAAGATTTTATTCTATTAGGTTCTAGAGAGTGATAGTGAAACTTCTTTCTTACTTCATGTGAAAGCCTTGAAGATATAAGAGGTGAATAAATATTATCATGTTCTTGTATTTATGTAAGTGGTTGGTTTTTAATTATGTGTTTAATCATTGTGATTATGATCTTGGTATTTTGGGGAAAAAATATGTGTTTCCAATCATCGAATCGGGGGACTTCAAGTGTTTTAAAGACAGAGGTTCCAATTACCTTCTTTATCGAGGGATTCTGGGGATAGAAAGGAAATCGTGCCGATCATTGCATCAAGGGCTTACCAGTGTGGTTGTAAGAGAGACCTTTATCCTAGGTGAAAGGACACCCTACACTTTGGGAAAAAATAATTTTAATACCTTCTCATATCCTCTTCTCTTTTCAATAAAAAGGAAATTATTTTGTTTATTCATTCTATTCATATTATTATCTATTATAATTTTTTCGATTACGATTCATTAATTACATATTGTATTAAGAGATTCTATATGATGTATGGTAGAATAAATTACATTTGTATTACACTGGTAACTGTATTTAATTCATATAAAATTATATTTCATTACTTGTGGTTTTACATAATATCTTATCCATCAGATCTAAGAGCCGTTTGGTCATTTGTAGTGGTTGTAAATTGTATTAGTTTATGTCCTCTTAAACAAAGTTCTCTATTAAGGGTTTAAATTCAATATTTTTAAACCTAAAATTCACCTCCTTGTATTTTTCCATCTCATATACATTTACATCTATGTTATGATCCAACAATTGGTATCAGAGAACGTTTCCACTCTTTTTTTAATTTATTTATTTCACTATATAAAATAATTATATTTTTAAAAAAACATTTTTTATATTTACTTACTACACTGAAATGTGTGTTGGAAAAGTAGTGTTTTAGAAAATGAAAGGAATGAATATTTGAACAATTGTCAATCTAAACCCAACTAGACCACCTATTTTTTGATCGGATTCATTATGATTACTAGAGAGATTGAATGAAGAATTTTTTTCATTAATACTAGAGTGGAAAACTTTGTCAGGATTACTGGACAATACAAAATACATGAAAAGGAAGAAAGAACTTTTACCAACGAAGATAAACAAGAATATAAAATAAATTATAAGGTACACAATACTATGCTTTGTTAATTGGCTAGGAATATATATAGACAGTTATCATCAACTGAAGTAGACAATTGTATTTTCCAAGAATTAGATGATACTCATTTTGGAACATCTAATGTAATTGAAACTAGAAGAGCTATGTTAAGAGTTGAATATCATGTATTTTAATTTCATTATAGAAAACTTTTTTTAAATTTGGAACAAATATTTATGAGTATTTTCAATAGTATTAAACTCATGGGAGAAAAAAGTATTGATGATAAAGATCTAGTGGAAAAGATAATAGATATCTTGGAAAATCAATGGGAATAAAAGAAGATAGCTATTCATGATAACATGAATGTTACTTAAATCACTCTTGATGAATTACATTGAACTATCTTACTACACGAGATGAGAGTAAAGAGAGATTATGATTTCAATAAGAAAAATAATAGTAATTGAAGTGTAACATTTACAACTAAATCTAAATACAAGAAAATCCAAAGGGTAAAAATATCCAAAGGTATGAATGCTATTGTTATATAAAAATCTCATGAAACTGATTATTTAGAGAATGAATTATCCAATGAAGCTCGAATATTGAAAAATATTATTGGAATGAAATACTTTAAGTACATATTCATAAAGAAAGATATAAATTAAAATGAAGACTCAAAAGTAAGACGTTATTAATTTAAAAGATCAGGTCGCATTAGACAAAATATTTTCATAAAAGGAAGGACAGGAAAGGGAAACATTCTATAAGAAACAATAAAAAGAATTAAAAATATATGGAAATGAATTTATTTGAAGAAAATGATACCTGTTGTTCATATGGTTGTGATTCATTAGAAAAAATTCATCATTTTAATCTTCTGTTCAGAAGAATATAGGGTTCATATACATACTACCTATTGAAAATCATTATCTCATGTCTAAGGTACATAATGAAGAATCTCATACAAATGATTCTTTATATGAAAATTTACCTGATGAAATATTTTCCAACTATTTGGAAGAACAATCTTCCTCAAGAGATGAAAAATTATCTTCTATTGAAGATCTATCACAATTTTCCAAATTACATTAAAATGAGAATTCCAAACTCTAGAAAAATATTAATAAAGAAAATTATAGAATATCTATCCGTACATAAAAGTTTCAGATATTTCAAAATATCTTGATAAGAAAACACTTGATTGTGATAATATTTCAAAAAATATTATGGATTTAAATTATGATAAGGATGGAATTTCAAAGTAATTTATACAACTTTTTTTAAAGAAATATTTTTTTGAAACAAAAACAAATTCCAAACATTTTATTGTCAGAATGATAATTTAGTCATCTGAATAGAATCTGAAATTTCTTATCTTATGAATATTTAATAAAAATTCTATACTAGAAGGAATGAATTTGAAAAAATTTATTCTCAACTTCATAATATAGGGAATATTTCTTGAATTGGTTATACACATTCAATCTCGATTTTAGTCATAACTATTTTGTCCCTCAAAATGCACCATTCTGCACTAAATTTATTTGTTTTTGACAATGGGGATGTAATTTTCGACATTAAAAAACAGAATAGTCATTCTTTTATAAATATCACCATTCAAAAAAATGTGAATTCTTTAAATTATTTTATCTATGATTTCTGGATCCAAAGTGGTTTGGGTTCTGAAAAACTAATTGCTTATTTCTCTAGAAAACAAAAAGTGTTCCAACAACAAGAATATCATATACATGGATAGTGGATATTCTAGAAAGATGACAAGACTCAATGTTTTATTTCATTAGATTATTGAAATGAAAGGTGGAAGAGTGACCATTGCATATAATGCTCTGGGGAAGATCATTGGTATTGGTAATATTGATCTTTTAAGAAATTTTTTAATTTAAAATGTTTTTTTGTTAAAGGTTTTAATAATAACCTTATAAGAATAATTCAATTATGTGATGATGGTTACCTTGTGAATTTTAGTAATAATAAATGTTTAGTTAAAAATTCTAAGGATTAATTAATTCCATCTTCCCATAGGCATGATAATTTTAATGAAATCAACTTAGAAGACAATGGGATCCAAGAATCTCCTATCTTAAGTTCAATGAATGATCAATCTTAGTTATGGAATAGAAGTTTAGGAAACCGTAACCTTAGGAACATTTGTAAACTCTCAAATTAATGATTTGTTAAGGATCTACTGCATCATAGGTACAATTATTTCAATGTTGGTGAACCTTGATAATATTTTAAGAAATATAAAACCATCTTTAAATCAATAAATTTTTTTCAACTTATAACGCATTATAGTTACTGTACATGGATCATTTTGGTCATATAATAATTGGAGGAATTTGAGGAAGGTACCTTGTATTTGTTTTAATTGATGACTATAATAGATTTAAATGGGTCTATATTATAGCAACGAAATATAAATCCTTTTTATATTTGAAATCTTTTAGAGCCCAAGTAAAAAAGGAAAAAACCTACCACTGATAACTTTTTTTGTAGTAATCAATGGGGTGAATTTAAAAATTCATATTTTGAAACCTTTTGTAGTAAAAAATTTATTACACAAAAATTCTTAGCTCTAAGAACTCATCAAAAAAATAGTGTTGTTGAAAGAACAATTTTTATTGTTCATGAACTTACAAGGATCATGTTGAGTGAATACATAATTGCTAATAATTAATGGGATGAAGCTATATGTACTACATGTTATACTATAAATCATGTTTTTACATTAAATTTTTGTATAAAACACATTATGAATTGGGGAGTTGATGAAATCCTAAAGTTTCTTACTTTAGATTATTTGGATGCAATGTATTCATATAGATTAGAAAATATAATCTCTATAAATTCACACCCAAATCCATTGAAGGAATATTTCTAGGTTATTCCACAAGTTCTAAGGCCTTTAGAGTTTTTAACTAAATCTATGGTACTACTGTGGAAGAAGTACATGTAAAATTTGATGAAATGGTTCCTTTTGTTTTTAAACAAACTCTTCCTACATAAACAAACGTGTTTTCACAAACTGATTATCAACCCTTGATTGAAAACTCTTCTTAAAAGGGAAATACTCAAGAAAATGTTTCTGAAATATTAACCCCAAAATACTTTCAATCGTATATTGATTAACATGTTTTACAAAACCAAAATCAATCATTTTATAGGAATCATCCCAGTGATAATATCCATGGTGATGTAAATCAACACGTAAGGACTAAAAATTCCTTGAGAAATGAAATAAAAAATCATTCTTTTCCATATCAATTCTATCCTAAAATATTGAAAGTTGATTAGATAATGAGGATTGTATTAAATAAATGCAAAATGAACTAAATTAATTTGAAAGGAATCAAGTCTAGGCCATTGTTAAATGACCTAAAGAAACAACTATTATTGGTTTTAAATGGGTTTTTAGACGAAAAAACTGCGATGAAAATGGAATCATCATAAGAAATAAGGTATGAAATTTTTATAAGGTATATAATCCATAATAGGGAATAGGATATGAATAAACCTATGCTTGGGTATCTAGACTTGAATCTATTTGTATTCTATTAGAATTTTCATAATTCATTAACTTAAAACTTTTTAAAATAGATATAAAATGTTCTTTTCATTATCATTTGGTATAAAAATTTGGTATTAGAAAAAACTCCTGGTTTTATAGATTAAAAACATCATGAAATTTTTTTTAAACCTAAATAAGATTTTTATGTCCTCAAATAGCCCCCGAGAGCTTGGTATGTTATACTTATGTGATATATTTTACAAAACATTTTTTGGAAAATGTATTGTAGATCCAAATATTTTCATAAAAATGGAACACAAAAATACTTAATTTGTTCAAATATATGTTGAAGGCATTATATTCGGATAAACTCAGCAATCTATAACTGATTATTTTAGAAATCTAATAAATCAATGATTCAAATGAGTATGACGTGTGAATTAACATTCTTTTAAGCTTTTCAAATTTCTCAAAAACTAGATGAAACCTATATATCAAAATGTAAGTATATCATCAATTTACATAAAACATATGGATATGAAAACACATAAATTATTAGCACTCTAATCTATACCTCAAATACACTTTATCATGATGATTCTAGGAAACCATTAAATCAAACAACTTTTAGAGTTATGATAGAACGTTTTTTTTCTAATTAACATCTAGTTGTACTAATGTAATTTTTTCAGTATTCTTAGGTTCAAGATATCAATCTAATTTAAAGGAATCTCTTTTAAAATCAGTGAAATGAATTTTTCCCTACATAAACAGAACCATGGATTTAAGATTATTTTATTCTTCCTTAATTGATTTTTTTTTGAAATGATTTCATGATTCCCACTATGGTGGTTGTAAAATGGATAGAAAATGTTAATAAGGAACATGTAATTTTTAGGCTATTCTTTTGATTCATGGCCATGAAAAAATAACCCTCAGTTGCACTTTCCAATACTGGAGTGGAATATGTAGCAGTTGGAAGTTTTTGTGCTCAGGTGTTGTGGATGCAACACAGACTCACTAACTATGGAATGTGTTTTTCCAAAACTCAAATACTATGTCAAATACTATGTGATATTACTAGTTCCATTTCTCTATGTAAAAAACCTACATGTCACTCATATTAAAAACTAATTGTTATTAGGATTCACTTTCTTAATGACAACACACAAAATTGAGATATTATTTTACAATTCATCTGAACACAAGAACAACATGATGAAATTATTACAAAACTATTATCTTCATATAGATTTGAATACACTAAACTAATGCTTAGAATAGTCCATATAAAGTAATTATTCACTTCTATTTCTTGTTTAAACCATCTTTTTACATTGAGTTTCTCATTTTCAAAGGTGGAGTATACATTTCACTCTTTAGTTTTATATTTTATCCGTTTCACTTATTAGTTTGTACGTTTATCACTATTGTAATGATTGATTTTACATTTTTCATTTACAGTTTTTTATCAGTTTTACAGGTTTATCAGTTTCACTATAATCAGTATAAATATTATTTATTTTGGTTTTAGTTGTTTATCAGTTTCAATATAATTGGTATCAGTTTTATTTTTATCGATTTTACATGTTTACCGATTTCACATTTTAATGGGTATCACCTTTATAAGTTTCATGTTTCATGTTATCAGTACTATACTATATGTATTGAATTATATTATTGGTTCTAGATTATCAGTATTGATATATTTTATCAGTTCAAGATTATTTGTATGGGAAAATTTTATCTCTACAAGATTATCGTTTTTGAAGTACTCTATCAATCCTAGATTATTGGTACTTGATTAAAATCATTTTATCAATTTTAGAATTCTTATCTATATCATGCGATTTTCGGTATTACATTATTGTTTCTATTATTATCTTAAAAAAATATATTGAAACCAATACATCTATCCTGATACTCTGATTGGTATAATTTCTAACGTATTTTTTTGGTTGATCAAATAGTAGATTCTCAATTCTTTATTTTAACTTCTAATCAGTTTCTGTCTAAATAAAATTTTATTTTTAATAAATCCTCATGAGTTTAAAATCATTCTCAACCATTGGATCTTCTAGATATAATCTGGGATGTTAGTTTATTTTTTTAATAACCCCTCCCAACCTATCCCATATTGAACTCCTCTATTTTTCTCTTATGTCCCGATGCTCTATAATTTTTCATCAATGTTAATAATCATAGTTACCTCCGTTTTCGTAATCAGTGATCTACTTAACATTTGTAATAAGGAAAATATTCAATGGTTGAGATAGTCTTTCATGTTTGCATTTACTGATTCATCTCCAAAGGAAATATCTTCAAAATAATTCTCTTCCATGACCTTTTGAATTAAAAGGAAAGTCTCTCGAGTCTTTTATGAGAAATCTAATTCATCATTGAATTTGGTAATTAGTTTCTAAGTCTGGGAATCCATTTGTGTTGAAAGAATGAATTCAGAAACGAATATTATCTATCATGATAAATTTTTAATTTTTTTAAATAATTGGAGATATACAACCACCTCAATAATTACTTTATGCTATATGATAAGAAGGATACAACCTCCATAAAATAAGCATCTACATTTTTTGAAGTAACATATGAGGGTGATTCACTATATCCTTCTCCCAAGTTACTAGAATATGATGGGACTTTTGATAAGAGTAATCTAGAAGAATCAATGTTTGTGATTAACAAGGACAAGAGAAAGGTTAGTAATTTATTTAAAGATAATAGGCTCAAATCATTTTGGATTCAAGGAATTATAGTTCCAAGGATGGGTTAAAATGAAACTTTGAAATTTTCAGATGTGTATGTGATTTATTATTTGGTGAATATGAGGAAATTAATCCATATGGGATTCATTTTATTGAAAATTAATAATCTCAAATCTGGTGCTACAAAATCTCAACTAATTATGTTTCCCACTATTATCTTTGAGTTTCTGAAAGAATGCTTGAGATTGTGAATTGTTTCAATTTTGTCAGATATAAATTTATTCAAATAACCCTTAATCATTAAGTATAAAATAAGGAGGCTCAATTCACAATTTAATCATGAATTGATAATGTTTGAAAATGATTTGAAAGATGAGAAATAAAAGAAAGTAGCTGATGTGAGGGAAAAAACTACTAAGCCATCAAACACAACATTATAAAAAATAATGGTAGTTAAGACTAAAACTCTTAAGGAATTAAAGAAAAAAAAGGCTATATCTGATGAGGTTTATGGTTAGTAGAGAACAAAAAAAATATGAAAGGAAATAAGGGGATCCTTAGTTTGGTTTTGATCCAGCCAAAGCCCTGGTTTTATAAATAATATTTCAAGAGACTCTTAAAGACCAAGAAATGATTAAGAGAATGATGAAGAGAAATTCCTAGGCTATTGACATTGATATCCTTCTCAAAATAGGTGAGAAATCCAAAATCAGGGTTGGAATTAGGGAGCCACCTGCTCAAACATAGTTGGATCCAATGGAGAAAGGTATAGAAAAACAATATTCTGAACTATTGGATACATAATATCTTTTATAAAAATATGAAGAAGATGAATATGAACAAGAATATAAAGTATAAGAAGAACAAGGGTAATAATTAAAAGGATAATAAGGACAAGGGGAATAAGAAAAATTTCAAGAAGAAATAGAAGTGTAAGAGAAAAAAGATTAAAAAAAGAGAAGTAATACCGCAGAATCCTCAGAAGTTACATTATTAAATTTTCAATATCATGATCCTCATCCTTAAATTTTTTTTTCTAAAATGGTTAATTCAAATAATTTCATATAGATTTTAGATAAAGAAGTTTAAGAAGAATCTTATTAGAATCGGAATCAGCCAGCTCAACTTTTCAGTACTAAATGTCATTTCTATGATCTCCTAGAATAAACTAATGATATAGATTCTTAATAGAAATTCCCTTTGAAGGGAATTTATCACATCAATGAAACATTGAATAGATTGGATAAGTTTATACCATTCATTCCAATGATTTAAGCTATGTCATAAATCCTTTCAATTGCTCAAAATGATAGAACATACTCTTTTAAGACTATGATGGACATGTTTTGGAATCTCGAAGCCAATTTCTTGATATTCATGGAACATGATGTTGAGCACAAAAATTCTTGTAATAATATATTCATGTGGTCATATGACACTAATGATAATCTCAAGAGTCATATATACAAGAATGATGAATTTTTGAATAGGGTAATGATCTCAATTCACTCAATCAAAAGTTGATAGTTGATTTGAATAAAAAATTAGAAGTCTTTCAAAGATGTGGTACCTTAACATGAAAATTATATTAAGAGTTTAGTCATCTAAATGAAAAAATGGTGAATGAGTGTAATAAAGTTGTTTTTCTCTCAAATATTATTTTAATTTTGGATAAGGCCTAGAGAGTTTGATTATAGGATTTCAATTCACATGACGAAAAGTGTAAATCTTAGAAATAAATGAATCAGCTTCTAAAAAAATGCTCTTAAAGAAAAAAAAACAATTATTTCGCAACAGGATGTGGTCAAGAGGATCTTGATAAGCTGATGGAAGAAAGAAAAGAGTTTAAAAATTTGAATATTTTTATTTTAAATATTTTTTAAAAACAAAAGAGGAAAGAATTATTTTTAAACTCTTTTTGTAATATAAACCACATTCATTCAATGAAATTTTTATTTATTTGTACTCTATTTCTATAAGATTTTGTTAGAAATGTATACTTTCCCATATCCTTTTGGAAATTACAAAAGGTGAAGAATAGTTTGGTAAATAAGAAATTTTGGAATACCATATTAAGGGTGAGAACAAACAAGTAAAAGTAATGAGAATTGGATCACTTGTGATTTTTTTAAACCTAGGGTGGAATTAGTTATATTGAACATTACTTTCAGTAGAGTTATTAAACTCAGGGAGACATATGTATTTATTTATTATTATTTTTGGGCTTTCCAAAAAGGGGGAGATTGTTGTGTCAAAACATGTTTCTACATTCCATTCGTCTTTTTATTTTGGAAATCACAAATTAATTCTTATTTTATATGTTTTTTCATATTGTAATCACAGATAATCATAATCATAGACCTTTTTTACTTTGTAACCAAAAATGATGTTTTTCTACATTGAAATCATATGATATTGATTTTCAGTCATAACTACATAAATTGTTTTACAATCATTAATAATATATGATGTTTTCATGACCATGTGCATCATAACCTAGTTATGTATCACATTAATATTATATATTGTACCCCTAAAACATAACAAGGTTAAGTATTGTATTATAATCATGCAATGTAGCCATGTGAATTGTAACCCAGTCATGCATCATAACGAGGTCATGCATCTTAACCAGGCCATGCATCGTAACCTAGTCTTGCATCGTAACCAGGTCATGTATCGTAACCAGGTCGTGTATCATAACCAGTTCATGTATCATAACCAGGCCATGTATCATATCCAGGCCATGTATTGTAAATAGGTCATGTATCGTAATGAGTATATACATCGTAATCATATTGTGGATTATAACCATGTTATGTAGTGTAATTGTGATATGAATCGTAACCATGATATGAATCGTAACCATGACATGAATAAAAAAATTATATTCATATTATCTATGTTATGCATCATAACAATGTTATGCATCTTACTCATGTAATGCAATGAATTCATTTCTTAATTCAATACCAATTACATGTTTCTCATACTCATTGTTTTAAAAAAAAATTACTTACTATTTTTGAACTAAAATGATGTCATTGAGTTAGCAATACACTAAAAATAATGATGTTATGTATTCTATTTGTTTAGACTGTTCTAAAGCCAGGTATCATATTCCCTTAAAAAATTTAGATAAATATGATCGTTGGAGGAAATATGACCATTGGAACCTGAGGCCAATAAATGGGAGGTCATTCAAACCGAACAAAATAACTTTTTCTTCCATCAAGTTGCACAGAGGAAAAATGTGACTTCTCTCTTGCTTCATGAAAAATCCTTAAAGACACAAGAAGTGAACAACTTGTTCCATGTTATTGTATTTCTATACTAGTGGTTCATTTTACATTGTGTGTCCAATCATTATGATAAAGATCAAGGGATTATGAAGAAAGGATGACGTTATGCCGATCATTTTATCGAGGGATTTTAATTATTTTAAAGACATGAGTGTCGATTAACTTCTTAATCGAGAGATTATAGGGATAGATAGATAGTCATGTCAATCTTAAAATCATGGGTTTTCCAAGGTTGTGGTAAGACAAACCTTTTATCCTAGGTGAAAGGATACCCTACTCTATGGGATAAATGAAATGTAATAACTTTACATTTCTGCAGCTATTTTTAATAGAAAGTGAATCATTTTGTTTCAACATTCTCTTCATATTATTTTCTACTTTAATTTCTTAAATTATGATTCATTCATTACACATTATATTAAGATATTCTATTTGTTTTATGGTAAAATCAATTAAATTTTTATTACACTAATCATTGTATTCAATTAATATTCAATTTTTTTCTTTACTTGTGGTATTGCATTATATCATATCCATCGTATCCAAGACCACTATGGTAATTTTTATAGGTTGTGAATTTTATTAGTTCAATACCTATTAAACAAAGTTATTTCTAATGATTTTAAATGAAATGTTTTATACCTAAAAATCTCCCCTCTTGTATTGTGTTTTCTCATATAAATTCAAAACTATATTATGATCCAAATATAATATTGGGTTAATTAACCTAAAAGGTTTCATTTATCATTAACACAATCATCAACTTAGTGCATAATGAGTCAGAATAATAATACAGAACTGGTCAGAAACTCATAGGGGATATGCATTGGAGTATTAACACACTATTAATGAACTGTGATGAAGTATATTTTCTACCATTTCCATCTTATCCCACCAATGAAAATGTATTAAATCTATTTACTATCTTTGATGGATAACCTATCACATTGTATTTTCCCATTTCAATAAATTGATTTGATAGGTGAACTTCATGTTACATTCATGTTACCTCACAACTTCCTAGTTGATTAAGGGACGCTCTCCAAGACATCCACTTTATTCTATTGAAGGGGGAAGTATTTTATTTTCCCCCATAATATATATAGACTGGTTTTCTTAGTAATAAGTTCCTTAGGGAATGATATGAAAGGTCTTGATGAATCTTATGGGGAATTAATTTCATCTAATCAGGTGATGAGTGAAGCCCAAAATTATATATCCTCTAGATTCATTAGTAGGTCTCATGTGATAGACCAATTTGGGGTTTGGTGTTTTCATCTTTCCATGATAGAAAGTTATTTTTGAAAAAAAGACATTATTGAATTATTTTTGGTAACTATTCACAGCATAATTATGAGATCAATTATTATTATTATCCATGATTTTGTTCATTATCATTGATATAACATTCCTTAAGCTTTTATTTGATTATGGATTCATTTTCGTCATTTACTCCTGATATATCTCTTATTCCAAATTTATTTTATTTAAGATTCCACTATATAATAATCCATATTGAGCATCTGATTTAATTTTTTTAGTTACCAAGTAAACTTAGTGGATTATTATGATTAATTTTTCAAGGATATGATGGAATTTATTATCATGTTCTCTCAATATGTTCATATTATGCATTATGTTTACAAGTCTAATATATATATGTATCTGGTCTTCTAAGACATAAAAATTATTAAAACTGTTAGAAAATCATAAAATTTTTACCAATAATGTAATATAATTACCCAATATAGGTTTCTAGATTCTGGGATATTATAGATAATCTATAGTTACAGAATGCAACCATTAAGAATCATAATCATATAACATTGGTAATTGCGTTTTTTTCATTTGTTTATATAGGATAAATGGTTTACAATTATATATTTCCAATAAAAGTATCATCATATCCAGGTGATACTGAATTTTATTCTATATATAAAATTTTGAATCGTGTAGGGTCATGTAGAGTATGTAGTCGTTCCATTTGGGAGGACTATTTGAAATGTCGTTTAAAAAACTATAATTAATATTCATCATCAAACATTATTTTACTCTTTTATGAAATTTTGTGAAATATTATTTTTTAAATCATGTCTAATAAATGGAATGACATGAATCTATATTATTTTATTGGGATATTTTTGATGAATTGGCTTTATGGAACGCTTTCCAAAAGATCATTATAGATTTGGGTATTTAAATTTTATAAGAATTTCATTTCAAAATTAAGAATTACTATGGCTCATTGGAAATAATTGGAAATGATGCCTTGGATATTATCCATGAATATCTATTAGAATCAATATTTCTTAAATATTTTCTAGATATTGTAATATTTGTATTCATGATATCCCTAAAATAACTAGTATTATGATTACTTTTTCCATGAAGGATGAAATGTCTAGTTTTTTAGATTAATGTTATTTCTATTTTATAGTAATAAAAACATGGGTTCCTATAAAAAACATATTAAAATTTCATAAATCATTTTTTTTGGGTTTTATGCATAATAAAATGATTCTTCTTATGAGAATTGGTTGTGTAAGGATGCTTGATTTTCACATTTTAGTATATGGTTCTTAGCAAATCTAGCCTCATTAGTGAAATAATTAATCCCATGACTTTGAGTTATGTGTGTTAGTTAATTCCATGAAGTAATATACGGAATAAAGTTTTATCTAATGATTTATGGGATACACTAAAAAAATGCCACATTTATATCTTTCTTCTACAATAATTAAATCCAACATATTGTTCATGATTTGAATATTTGTATTTATTTGACATTAAGCTTTGTTATGTTCTTGGTAATGCAAGTATATTTTTGATTCCATCAAAATATGGGATCAATATTATATAGTGTAAGACATTAATAATAATGGGGATAGAGACTGGTTTATTTTATGTTTGAGATTTATTTTTATATAGATATGTGTCAAAATAAAATTAATATATTTAATAATTATTCAAAATCATTCAATATGGATCAAGTTAAGGACTATCAATTCATTAAAAACGATGGTATACTTATATTGAAGACTCATTATACTAGTATTATTTTCACAGGATTGTCTCAATATCACAAATATATTTATTTTATATATGGATGACTGGTAGCTTGATACTGAAAGATGGAAGATGTGATGAGCGAAATAGTTTTTTTATTTGGTGGTTTACACTAAAATATAAAAATTTCATTAAGTTATTTAAAAGAACATTTAGGGAAATATAATTAAAATAGGTTTTTCACATTTTCATTCATATTGTCTTACATCAATATAAAGCTTAATGGTGTGCTAACTATAATAGTATCAAATCCAAAAACGATATTTCCATCTAGGTTTAATAAAGACTTACAGATAAATATATCAAATAAAATAAATTGAGAATATATTATTACCCTCACAAAGATTTCAAATTATATGGTTTAATTTTATACTTTAGGATATTCTTGGGGGTTATAAAATTCATTTTGGAGGTTCTTGGAGAATATTATTTAATGATTTTCAAATTTTTACCCTAAATGAAAACATGCACATAAAAAATACTTATATTGAAGGATTAATTTATTATATAAAATAATAAATAAATATAATATAATATAATACCTTAATATACATAAAAATTTTCATAAATGAATTGTTATTAATTTTATGATCAATTTGAAATTCCTTATAAGTCTTTTAATTGATGAAATCTTGTCTTATTAAATGGGGATCTATAAAATATTCCTCATTATTACCCCATACATAGTGAACATATTATATAAGTCATTTTAAATTGAACCATCTATAAAAATAATTTTTTTACATGTAATTCTAAGAAGGTATTTCTTTTAAAAATTACATGAGATGATTTATGAATTATATCAGGAAATATTCTCCTCTAAATTTCCACGAAGAAGGATTGTAACTTAAATGATACTTTTATAGTCTAGAATGACTATGATGTCAATTTTATATGATATACCATCTAGAGATATCTTTGAATCCATATTTATTGAGGATTTTTTTATATGTCTTATATATTTTAACATCAATAATAAGTATTAATCATCCATCTTGTCAGTTTATTCTATGTTCTATTTTCCTATTTCAACCCATAGACATCTTTCAACATTTTATTACATAATAGATCAAGAATAATTCAATTGTTGTAAACCATGTATTGTGAGGATTAGGTATGAAACCCGTATTTTTCAATTTTATTTAAAAATTATGATATTACTTTTTTAATACACATTTTTCATATTTCTCTGATAGGTTATTCCAATCATGTTTCTTAATTTATAATATATTAATTTGTCGATGAGTAAGAGGGATAAATTTATGAGGGTTAGAAAATTATAACAATGGATTTACGTATTTATAGTTTTGTAAAATTATGCAACAAAATATTAAATTATGTACATTAAAAATTATTTTAGAAATAAATTTACATTTCATAAAAGGTATTACATATTTATCTTGTAAAACATGGATTATGAAATTGAAAAAAATATAAAAAATAGTTCGTTTCTTGAGGGGTTTACTTAATTATTTGAATTTCAACCATTTGAATGTGTTTAGCATGAAAAAGTTTTTTATACATGTTTTGATAAATATAAAATGGTCAATTTTTATAGATCATGACAAAATAACGTTAGAGAATAAGAAAAAAAAGGTAAATGGTTCTATGTAATGATGTATTTTATTATAAAGGGAAGGAAAATACAATATATAATTTTATTATTATTATAATTTAATGTCGCATATAATTACAGTGACTAAAAGTGGAATAAGAGATGTAAAATACAAGTATATTATATTGAAGTTCATTTTTTAAATTTTTAAAAATGTTTCATAAAGATGAGTTGGGACCATTCATGAAATACAACATAGAAATATAATAAGAAAAAATAGTTAATAAACCCAAAAGAGTAATATAAAAAGAAATAATTCATAAACATGTTACTAAAATGAGACTAAACCTGGGTTTTTTACTATTTCAAAAACATATCATCGTCTTCTATGTGTAACCATCCATAACTATGATTGAAAACACTAAAAATTATTAGTAATGTGGACCTGAAAAATATTACAACAAGTGAATAGACTATATGGTTACCCTTTGTCAGAGAATGAGACTGTTAGAAATTTTTATTTTCTTATTTTTACTATTATGATCTCATAATTGGAGCTATAATTACAATTATCATTAAATATAGAGAAAATAAAATCAATGAGAGCCACATAATTGTTCTATATATCAAATTAAACTTTCTTTTCAAATAGTTTAATCAAATTTTATTTTAAACAATTATTGATAATGACATTTGAAGCTAAATGGAAGCCTCAGATAAAATTTTATACCTTCATAATCAGGTGATATTATGATATGTTATTTTAAATTGATGTATTAACCATTTGTTTCCTTTTAAAAATTATTCTAGATATTCTTCAATAGTTCCATGAAATGTGTGAGTAATTCATTGTATCTCATGCATTATTCATCATAAAACTCCATGTAATCATTTTAACTACGTTTTTATTGGTTAACTACTTCCCAATTTTTTTAATTTTCTATAGCTAATATAAAAAACAGTATTGATCCTTCCAACACTTAGTCTTAGTAGCATTACGCTTATGTGTCAACATATAAATCACATATTTTGATAATTTTTTGTTATCCTTTTTATTGCACCCTTAGCTTCTATAGATATTTTTTATCACGGGGATTCTTAGGTAAATGATATAATTTTTTATTATATATGATCTTCAACTTTGATTATAAATTTATACCCATTGATCTATGGAATAGTGGTTTGTGGATGTTGGAATAATCATTCTGCAATATTCTTTTCTTTGGTTTGTTAATTTAATAGGCATAATACTGTAAAAAATACATATGAATTGATATATAGTGGACTATATTAAAATTAACTGAAAATTTTATACATATTCACTAAATTTTTAAGAGTTTTTGTGTTGATAGATAATGTATGTTTATATAAATTTAAATTTAGTCCATAGTATTGATATATAGGGAATGATAGGAATTATTAATGTCATTTTCCATCTTTCCTTTTGATAAATTGCAGTTAAATTAACTTAGTCATTATTCATTTTGGATCTTAATAAATTAGAAGCCATCTAACAGTGCTAGTACCCAAATATTAGATATTGAGAAAGGGAAGGTTATATGATTATGCTGTCTACTACCTTTTATATTTAACAAGGGGAGTTAACCTAATTATTCCAGTATATCGCCTATTTTTTGTTAAAGGTGTTTATCATATTATGTCATAATACCACAGGAATATTGATCCTGGAGAGGTTATATAATATATTCCATTATCCCAAAAATATATTTTTGATAAGAATGATAACTAATACTTTCCAACTAAACTATCATATATCAAATCAAAAAATGTAATGTATTATAGTGGATTAGTTTAAATAAGTGATCATATTTTTGTGTTTAATATTATTTATTTATTCTTTTTGATATTATTATTAAATAATAAAGAAACTAAAATTAGATTATATTATTAGATATTTTTGGGGTCATGTAATGACTTTTATGTGTTTTTTCACTCACACCTTACATGAACACATATTTTATATACTTATACCTTATACATAATGATATTGGTAATATATAAGGACATATAATAGAAGTTGGATGTTTTTGCTGAATAATGAAAAGAGATAAACTATATAAGATAGTGGAATAGAATTAGTGAGTGTTTTTATTCATTTTTATCTAACTATATTTATACATATGGGGTATTAAAATCAATTTTTGTGCATTTATTTAGATGTATAATTGATAAATATATCATGAAATGTGTCATCTTTAATTTTTTTCATAGTTATATTATTATGATGGATATCACAATTGATAATTTTATTATATTTTAGGTTAATATTCTTATACAGGTATGATATCGTGGATAAATCTAAAAAAATTTGATTTAATGAAAAATAATATTATATTCTACAAATGATGATGATTAGAGTGTATACTACAATATTTTTAGAATGCCGGTCTGGGTCAAATGGGTTATATTAAGGCATGGATGGTAATATATGGAATTGGTTATGTTTTTTTAAATATTTATAACATTTATCACACTATTATCATAGATATAAAATTATAGGGAATTAAGAGGTAGGTTTTAAATATTCTAATCCATCACAATATTTATAGATGTTCACGTAACCTTGGTTATACAATAATATGATTATAATATTTATGTGTTATTCATTGAATGATTGGATTATAAATTGCATCAGATAATAATATTTATTTATTCACAATTATTTTGGGATATTAAAGTATATGTGTTCATGTATTAGGATTTCCACATTGATTTGTACGACTTGTGTGAGCCTACATGTGACCTTTAAATATATGATTAGTAGATGAAATGATTTATGATAATTAATAAGTATTAGTGATATATTTAATATTATCCGAAATATATTAGCACTGGAAATTTTATTAATAAAATAGTATTTTTGGATAGATTACTGTGATTAATTAGTTAGTTCCTCAATCTCATTGAAATGACAGTGTTTAAGTATAAATTATTTTACAATATTTTTTCATCTGATTAAAAGAATATTTGTTGTGTTTTTATGAATTGAATGTGGTTTATTATTGGATACACATGAATACTATGATTAATTTTATTTTATTATTACATAGTATTAAATTCATTATATTTCAGGTTAGAAATATCTATCCTCTTAGACATCTAGAGGATCACTAAGAGTGTGGTGTAGAGTATGAACCTTCCATGTCTATTTTGGAGGTTCCAATTGAGTAGAAAATAATTATGAGTATTCTTAGTGTAATTTTATTTGTTGAGGGAACTATAAAAAACATTTAGGTCTTTTCAAATAATTTTTAACTACCCACACTAGTTCACATCGGTAAAAATACGATGTTTCCGGGTTAAAATGGAAGTCTAAATAGGCTATGTTTGAGTTTCCACATATGAATATTATATAGGTGTGAGTAGGTAAATTTTAATTATTTAAAATAATTTTTAATGGTGCATGTATATAATGGAGGAATAACATAGTGATTTTTAGGGGCTTAAGAATTTAAAAGTGGGGGATGATTGTTGTAGAGTCCACAAAGTACAAGTTCAGGGTGTATTATGTAATTAGTGAGTGAGAAAAGGATGAAGAACCCCTTATTGAGGCCACTAAGATGATGGTGTCTATAACTAGGTGGGTAAATTTTTTTAGTCTAGATATACTTTAATGTGATGAAATATTATTTTAAATAGACATTGAACTAGTAATTTTGGGGTATCATTTTAAAACCCATATTTGGAGTCTTATTCTCATCATCATTAAAATAGATGGGGAAGAACCATCTCCAATTCTATTCCTACACTATGAGTCTTTAATAAATTGGTGTGTTTTAGAATCCATTATGTATAGATTATCAAATTAACTCTCCTCTATTTCCTTCATTTGTCTTCTTTCAATATTTTATTTTATTTTAACTACATTGACACGAAAATAGTAGTCATTCTATAAGAGTATGCTAGAATTTGTTTGAAGGAGGGGGAACATTAATTTTATTTATATGAGACTCTAATGATAATTAATAAAATATGATTTATCATCATTAAATTATCATTATGAAAATACACTAGATATTCATTAGGTTTCAACCAAATTGGGATGGGTTCTTTAATGATCTGGTGTCGCCTGATATTAATGTGGTTGTTATTCCTACTTATGAGGGGTCATATTGGGGAAATTAATATATTATATGAGGTTCCCATTTTATATGTCTCATAGTGACATCACAATAATTTATTTGAAACTTGAAACTTATAAATAGACTTGGAATATTAACTATAAATTAGATATATTAAACTATAATGCCACATGGATGAGACAGGGGATCGTGAATGATGATTGTAATTTTTAATGGATCAAGTAGTGATGTATAACGCTTTTTTATGGAAAATATTACATTATTTTTGTATGAGGTGCCCAATATTACATCATTATATGTGTTTTATGCATTGGTGACATGTATCCATAAGTATGTTGGCATGGAAACATTATGTAAGAATATTAATGGTTTCCCTTATGTAGGTAAAAAGTAATGAGTTGTGTTAGTCTCTTAATGTGACATTGAGTTATAGGTAGACACTATATAATGATCTATAAAAAAATATCTATAATTATATTATGTTTTATAAATAATCAAAAACTGGGGTATATTTATACAATTTAGTGGAGGATATAGTGACCTAACCATGTCCTGATTAATTTTTAATTCTCACCTAGAGTGAATCCTAGGGGGAGATGATGAGATGTTATGTTATTAACACGATGAAATGTTAGAATCATTAGCATGTGAAATTTACCAATTGGGTAACTAAATATTTTTAACATAATCATGAGTGATGAATAAAGGCCATGAAGATCATTATAGGTCACATAGACATAATGTGTTGATTACATTGAAACATTTAGTTTTGTTTCCTCAACGGAGTAGCAAGATTATTATGGAGTTGAAACATAATAGGTGTCATTGTACCATGGTTGTATAAAATACCTAGTTTCAAATTATCAATTGTTCATTAAATAATAAAAATCATGTTTAACTAGGATAACAATTGAACTCAGACTTATGATTTAAAAAATGTGTATACAATATAATATAAACTCATCCCATGTGTAATGAGTCAAGTAAACAGATCCCCAATAAAGTTGTGAGAGGCCATGACTAAATAATGAGTGCTTGGTGTGAAACATCCTGAGCATAGGAAGAATTGTGAGTTCACATGTTTTAGATGAACTAATTCCTATAGTGATTTCTCATACACCATGTCTATATTATGTGGTGAAAAATTCATTTTTAGTGTGGTTATACATTATCATTTACTTTTATGCTTCCATTGATTGATATATCACCTTATTTATAGTGTTAGTGATATGTATTTCACACCAATAAATGTTTACGATTTAATTCATACATTCTAATGTAATTATTGCGTTGAATCATTTAATTTTGAATTTATATTGTGGTGTGAGATCATCCACCTAGAATTATGTCTTGATGTTGAATATTATACCATTATTCTAACCAATGGTTGATACATCACTCACATGGGGATATATCATTCTCCTCTATTGATGCGTCTACGTTGATAAACCATCCACCTTTTGAAATATTATTCATCTTTTTGTATTCGACTGTTTGATATTTCATTCACTAGTAAATTGCTCAAAAAACATTGATACTAATGTGAGAAAACTAATTCACCATCACTAGCAATGGATGACTTTTCATTAACTATTGACAAAGGATTATTAATATATTATTGACTTAGAGATACATTATTTTTCATATTAGTATGAAATTATACTTATATTTCCTTATAATACACCATTATTCATGATTTCATCTATACATGAGATATTGTTCACATGATGATGCATCATCCACCTCTTTGATGTGTGTAGTAATATATAATTAACCTAGGATATTAATCAGTGATATGTCAATCAATTTACTAACATGTTATTAGTTTATTTTTCACCAATGTGACATGATATGGAGAGAGATCACTCATCATAACTATTTAAATGAGTTTTAATACACTGCTTATCCACTTTATAAGGGTTATATAATAGATTACTAGTCTATGTTATCAAAGGAAGAATCTGTATGTGATGAATATTATAGTGTCCCATTTGTACTCAATATAGATACAAGTGTAGGCGTGTGTTGTTTAATGATTCTTTTTTAAATTTTAAATTCATGAAACATATGTTGGATTTTATTATGGAAACCACTGGGAGTGGAAAATTTGGTTTATTCTCACATATTTCATGGGAACCTACGTGTCAATGATGATATAATGTTTTTTTTATATTTTTGGGGAAGACACCAGTGTTGGATAATGTGCTAAATTATATAATTAGATTTATAATGACAGTATTTTGGCATGACCAGTGACATAGAGTGTATCCCTTGTTTACTAAATGTTTTAGATTTTCCATGTATATCGCTGTCTAATTGTAAGTATTGTAATTTTTGTGTGATTATACCTCCATCATGTTTATAATTTTTTAATTCATGGTATTATATAATTATACAAATATTCTATCTGTAATTCCATATTTAGCACTATAAAATGGTTTCCATTTTGGGAATTTATGTTATTTTATGTTAGAAACATGATGATACATGGGGGTATGGTTTTCCCATGTTTTAATATTAGACACTCACACCTTGTTTGAAGCATCTTGAATATGGGGATGTATTCCAATTTTCATGTGGTACCACCAGTTTAAGAACTATTTTGATAGAAGGACTTGTATCATACAAATCGTTCACAGATAAATATTTTCCTTATCTTACTTTTGGTGAAATGGTAGAAAAATATATGTCTAGTCAAAACATGAAATAGTAGTTGTGGTTATATTTATCTTTTAGATGAATGGGTTATAATATAAGTTCTCATGGAGTTGGGAGTTATTTTTATTATTTATGATGTTATTATTGAGTTTCTCTTAGATAATAATGATTTTATTGTTTAATTATTTATTTTTTTCTCAAAAGAATAAGGTACAAAAGGTTTACGTGTATGCATCATGTAAAATAATTAGGTACACATGAAATATTTATATTATTATATAATTGTGATTATGTTTCTATAAAAATAATTTTGGTAATTTAAAGTTCCAATAATATCATAATTAACATTTCACTGAATTTCTTATCATATTTTTTCTGAATAACCAATCCAGTGGTTATAATCACAGGTATACAATCCATAGTAAGTAAATGTTACTGAGATACACATTTATATGAAATTGATGTGGATTTAATTTTTTTCATGTTTCCGAATCTATTTGGATTTTTAATTGGGTTGTTAATCCTAAAATTCTTTTATAATAGTGAAATATAGATAAATGTTTATTTTTTTCATGAAAATATAATTCCTTAAATATAATATAAAAATACTAATTTTTCCAACACAATTACTAAAATGTTATTACTTTAACTTATATAAAAGTTTATAATAAATTTTTTATTTGATTTTAGTTAAATTAAAACATGAAATATAAATTTTCCTGTTATTTTTACATATTTTTTATGGAATAAAATTATTTTATTTCTTATGGATTTGATTTTTTAAGGATTCTCAAGATTATATGTAAGTTCTTAATCTATAATAATATTATTTATTATGTAAATAATTTAAAATAAATATTATGTTTCTGTTTTTTTTTCATGATTACATATTATGTATGTTTTAACGTATGTAATATTTCTTGGATGTGGAATCCACATATGGGTTTTCAATATAATAAATATCTTCCACAGTGTAGGATTTTCACATATTCCATTAAATAAATCACCCACCTAGTGGTTTTAGTGGATAATTTCACATATCCAAATATGGAGGCTTTTATGTGAGAAACTATTCACATACAAAAACTCCAATATATACATATTATCTCCATTCACACACTCATGTAAAAAAATATGGAAAAGTTTTATTTACCACTTATGAGGTAATCTACATATCCAAATGGTTGTGTATCCAAATTATTCATGTATTTTATTTTTATTTATAAGTGTTGGAACATGTATGGGGTTTTAAATTCAACATAACAGAGGAAAAATTAAACAAAGACTAAGCATATTTTAGGAGAATAAAAATCGATGTATTATTAGATGAATAAAGATGAGGCTATATAATTATTTCTCAAGATGATTTAGGAATATGAATGGGCTCTAAATTGATTCTTTGAGAAGTAAAATCTTTACTGTGTGCTAATATATATTGGAGTGTGTATGTTTTAATTTCATTTTATAAATTAGATTGTGGTTTGTGAACCATGTTAGGTGTTCAGGGATGACCAAGTGATGAATAAGATGACTTAAATTTATTTTCATTTAATATGTTAAAGTTTAATCCAATCATATATAAAATTAGTAATTTTATATTGTTTGATTCTTATATGAATATATATTTTTTAACTTGAATTGGGATTTGATCCTCAATTTTTATAACTATTTGATAGAAGGCAAGTGCAAAAAATGCACTTGAAAAATGGTTTGAGTGAATATAAATGACTGTGGCACTGAGGATAATTGTCTAACCTAAACCTAGTTTTATTATGATTTTGTATATGGTTGGGCCTGGTTGTTTGAATTTTATTTTTTTTGGGTGTGTTCATGGATTAGTTGATAGGTTTAAAAATCCCATGGTTATATTATTTGAAAATATAGGGGATCAATCATGGTAAATATTTAATTCCTGAATGAGAAAAGTGGTACATGGACATATAATAAATATTAACAATTTAGGATTAATAATTACTTGAAAAAATATGTCAATAGAAACAAGAAATCTTCAAGATAAAATGTAATATTGAAGTATGTTTTAAATAATTATTTCGAAAGATATTTTAAATGGAATGTGGGGTGTAAAATACTAGATGTATGATTATCAAGTGTGAATGGGGATATATAATAAATCAAATTTATTTTTGATGGTGCTAATGGAATACACATATGGGTTTACTTTTTTTTATGAAATATTTGATTTCTTGAGTCATAATATTTATGATGATCTATAGTGATCAATTTCCATCTGGTATCCAGAGATAAGTATTCAAATATTCTTGTCATCAGCTAGTTTGTAGGGATTTTATTATGATAAATTTAAAGAGATATTAACATATTAGAGAGGGGGGATTCATTCTTTTAGTCTAGGTTGGATTTTAGAAATTGAGATCATGGGGAACTAAAGATGTATAAGGAAACCTGCTTAATGAATTAGAATTATAATAGATTCTTATATTTGTTTAATTTCATCAATCAAGGTGATTTATTTTATAATTTTTTATATATTGAGATGTGGAACATAAAACATTTAGTATAATTTTAATATAATTAATTGTAATATACTTTTCCTATTTCTTCTTCAATTTAGTAACAAAATGTATATATTCCTACTAAGTTGATTTGATGGCCTTTATGTTACATATATAATGATGTATGAATAGTTGAAGTGAGAGTTGAGTTTTTTATGTTATATGAAATTAATGTTTTAATTAACTAAAATTGATATACTAGCAGGGGTTCAATTATAAGTTAACAGTGTGTTATTTTGTCTATAGTTATCCTTTACACTTGTTCATGAGTATAATTTTTTCCCTACTTGATATACAAATAGTTGAATACTAAGGGATATTATGACTTTATTACTTAGAATAAAGTACTTAAATTGAAAAAAGGTCTATTTTGTTTCTTTAAGATTCATTAATTTATTGAGTGTTTGACAGACATATCAACATATTAGAGTTTATCTAGGAAAGGTTTCCCACTTAATGAATTATAGGTTATTCAGAAAAAAATTCCAATCTTCTGGAATTTCTATGAATCATTTCATCTATTATATTAA
Organism: Viscum album; assembly: GCA_963277665.1. Lineage (NCBI taxonomy): Eukaryota > Viridiplantae > Streptophyta > Magnoliopsida > Santalales > Viscaceae > Viscum > Viscum album. Next base: position 535,663,837 of record OY728146.1, read on the forward strand.
TCTAGTTATAGCTAACCTATAGTGTTTGGCCATGTTTTACCTTACAATTATTCTCACTATCCTATCCGACACTATTTTTTCTATTCATCATATGTTCAACTTCCATATTCGATGTAAGAGCCCAGTTTTTCAATAAATTATATATCCTTTAATTTTTAGTCTAATTCATCATTTGGACCAAATATTGATTTATAATGATTTAGAGGATGTCTTAGGGGTTTATGGGAGTTGTTTGAAGCACGAAACCTATATTTTTGGGGAAACTGGCACAATAGAACAGTTAAATCAAATAGTGCTAGTTAGAAACTTGGTTAGATCTAACCATGTGGATGGTTTCATTTTGGGGAAGAGACATATCTCATTATTGGTGCATGGTTTCCCTACCTATGTGGAATAACAATTCTAGTACCCCACTTTCCAGGTACCTGTGAAGGGGTTTCTCACGGTTTGGAATACCATGCAGACAAAACTGTGCACATGCTAATTTTTGAGAGGAACAATTTTGAATATGCCTTGTACTGATAGGGGTGAATCAATATTGGTGACGTTTTTGAACCAATATCTTCATTTTATCCCAATACCTCTTGACTTGTTAGGATCTTCATTCTCTTATTCTCTTTTCAGTGTCACTTGTAATAATATTAAATCAATAAAAATATGCACATGACATTTCTACAAGGTTTACCCCTCAATAAGAGTTGATATGTCCTTAATGTGTATGGTAATGACCAGTTCATGGATTCCACACTATAATGTAGTAACTGTTGCAGTAGTTGACTAGGAAATAAATACCCAAGTTTTTTTGAATCCCTACACATGGAGGAGGGAAGTAAATAATCACTTCAAAGTGTTCCTACAAACACTAAGGGGGGGGGGTAGTATTCTTCTAACATGTAGTCAGTAGGATATACCCTTCCACTCACTAGTTCATTATATGTCTTGTGTAGATAGTCTCTTGTAGTCACTAGACAGTTCTTTATACAACCTCTAAAGACAATCTTATCTCTATTCAAAGAGTTTGTAACACTAAAAGAATCTTCCACCTGTTGAGACCTCATGGATGCTACATTGATACTTTGTTCTTCTATAACCTTATTCTTCTTCTTGTTACATGGTTTTCAGAATGCAAGTAACCGACCTCTTATTTGTCTGTAGAAAACGTGTGGGCTTTACACTCTTCTTCTTCTTCTGTATCATTAATGAAAAACCAGATACACTAAAACCTATTCTTCTTCACACTTTCTCTTTCAATGAAAAACGAAATGAACTAAACTCTTCTTTTTATTTTTCGTTCTAGAATCACACGCTCTCTTTATGATTGTTAAAACAATGAAGTTAATATCATCTTAGCATCATAAACATTGCTAAGAAACTAGTTAGAACTTGTATCACAACAAACATCTTGTGCGCTAATCCCTACTTGTGTGACACACTACTTGTGTGCGTCCCTGCTTGCATGCCTCTAAATTCATGCACACCACAATTGTGCACAACTAAGGACTTACATGCCACTTCAGTGTTAGACACATAACACTTGTGTCATACTAATCCCAGCTTTTGTGACTCTTATAACATGTTTGCTGCTTCTTCTTGTGAGCCACTATGCTTGCACGCCATGCTGCTTGCACGCCACTCTTCTTCGACACCTCCTAAATAGCGTACCACATCAGATTGCACACCACTTTCTACTACTTGCATGATTGGAGCACAAATATTATCTTAAATGTTGAGATGTTAATAATGAGTAGGGTATCCATCTATGTATAGGCATTTTGTTGACTTGTGAACCACATACACTTGCACGCAATTCCTAAATGTGCCCTATCCTATCACTTGTGGACCTCGACATCACATGCACGCCACTCGATCACATGAACTCCACTCCATCACTTGCAAACATATTTCTTTCCCTTGTCATATTTCGATAAGATGATGTTGAATCATGACTTAGACACCAGATACACATGGGAACCATTTTACACTTGCGCTCCATACATGGTCTCACCTTTTTGACATGCACCCCACATTATTTCATTTGTCATATTTTGATGTTATGATCATGAACAGTGACTTGCTGGCAGCATACAATTGTGTTCCACATATACTTGTATTCCACATATATGGGTGCACCACAGATTAATTTCAATCACTATGTTGAACACCACTTTCTTTAATTTTTCTTATTTTGATGTGTTGATCATGAAATTTTACTTGCGTGCAACATACATGTGCGTGCCACATATACATGCGCACAATTTTTGACTTGCACTCCCCTTTCATTCCTTTTAAAAAAACAATTATTTACTCCAGTTTTGTCAATTCTCAGAGTGCCAAGACTATGCACTACATCCTGTTGTTTCTTCACCTTCAACATTCACCATTATTTCTTCTTATACTCTTTGGAATATGAATTCCAAATTACTTAGACATCCTCAGCTAAAATCCTCAATTACTTTTGGAGTGTTAATTCCAAATAACGCCAATCATCTCTCTTCATCCCAAGGTGGAGGCTTGAGGCTTTCTCAAACACCTTCAATGTTGCAGATAATGTATCACCTTTGATACATGTATTTGGAACATTAATAACAGTGCAATAATCATCTTATTTCAAGGCAATGGGTAATGAATGAACATAATTGAATTCCAAGAACTTCCATGCTCTCTCTTATTTTTCAACCATCATTATATACTTCATGAAAATCATATGATTCTTTTATTCATGTAAGATCTTGCATGGTTCTCATGCAATCATGAATCCTTTCATGGTCTTCTTCAAATACTCATTCAGCTCCAATAATCCTTAGATGCATGATACTTCACCATTCATTATTGTTGTAAACATTGTGTCACCTTTAATGCATGTTATTTGATCATGGGATCAATTTATCAATCGTCTGAATTTATCTTCATAGAGAATTTCTCAAGTATGACATCCAATACTATGATTGAATAATAATTCTCTAGGAAACCTTACTTCAGCAGATCTCTATTAATGTTTTAGTCCTGCAACATCTCTTTCTTCATTTTGACTAGTATTGACAACGGTTGACAAAAAAGAAAATATTCATACACTAAGTGGTTCCAACAATCATCCCTTTTGTATTTTGTTGTCAATAACTTAATATCTCCTCAAATGAATGTGTTAATGTCAAAATGTGAATATTCCCTCTCCCCTTTAATTTTTTTGATCCCCCTTACATTTCAAACATTAATTTCACTCTCTCTCCACAATATAGATAATAAATAAAAATAAAATGGTAGAGCAGGTATAAATCCTTACTTAAGCAATGTGACATCAATCATTTGACTCTAATTCTACATGAGCGAAGCTCGATGTAGCAAATAAAAGTATTTTATTTAGAAAAATGTTTTCCATTATCCACTGATCATGATACCTCATGAGATGTGATCTCATACACATTACATCAAGGGTTCTCTAGTTTCATTCGAGGCCAAAGATATTGAATGTTATAAAAAATAATAAACCTGAAATTCCTGCACTCACTTCAAAAAATAGATCAAAAACATTTAAGTGCAATTGGCAGGATAAGTGGCATTGGGGAACATTAATTCATATGATGTCCCTGATTGAATTAGTTTATCCCCCATTATAAAAATATATTTATTTTTTAGTAACCAATGATGAGAGATTATGAAATGACATACCTTTTTCAATGACATACTGTTCAAGTAATTTCTAGAGTAATTGAATTTGATACGTACTAATGTTGATATGAATTGAAATAATAACTCTTGAAGCTTTTTCATATGTCTCCCTCTTATGGGAACACTCTTCATCATATTCATATTTTAATATCAATTGACAAATATTCCACAGATGAAAAATTCTTCAGCTTTGCAATCATGAGTTGATAGCAATCATAGCTACATAGGCTCTCACTCTGAGATCTTGCCTCACCTCCAATTCCTTGCATTATCAGAAAAAATACAATACAAAAAAATTTAAGGGAATAAGGTGGATCTTTCTTTCTTCTTCAATGTAAGCATGAAGGATGGGATGATTTTCTCAACCAAGATGCTCTATTTTCTCCACTCATCACACTTGCACATATAATCTTCAATTATGAATGTGGTTGTGTGGATCTAAATACTTCTTCCATTTTTTATATTTGAATATTCTTTCTTCAAGAGCATTGCAAGAATTTGAATCTCATGGTTCGATTTTCATCCTTTTGATAAATTCTTCTCAGGCTGGAATATGTTCAATGAATTTTTAACAGTGTGACCAGCCTTATTGCACCTCACACCCAAAAAATCCATAACACAAGAGTTTAATTTTGTTTCTAACCACTTATTCAACTTTTTTTCATCATGTGGAATCTTCTTATTTAATTTTGTACTAGCCTTATCTTATTTATCTTCCCCTTTTCGCATTCTTTCCCTATCATTTGGCTAGATAACCAATATGCCTTTTGGATGTGTAGAAGATTGTTTTTAATTTCCACATTCCTTTTTCATAGTTTCATCCTTCTTGATTGTTATTTTGTATGCACTAACCGTCAACTTCTTTGATTTAGAATCAACATACTTCTCAGTTTTCCTCCATGTAATCCTCTTGGGAGCATTTACTTTTGCAACATACATATGATAACATCCCATGATATCTTATTAACATATATCCAGATTATGTTGTATTTTGTTCTTATTAGATTGGAATAAATTTTGAGATATGCATGCACCATTCTTGGGACCACTCCCATTGCATTCATCACAGATGGTGTCCAGCATTCCAAATCTATTTGCGGTATACAGATTCTTCTAAATAAATGGATGTTGCTTATTTTTTCTGTATTTCTCCCCCTTGAGATGGGATATATATGTTCTTTTTTATTTAAGGGATTATACCAACTATCTAGTACAGAATTCCCAAATCTATTGCAACAACAACATTGAACCCCAAATCATGACTTCTTGATATCTTCTGTATTAGATTGCTGATCCTTTTTCTTGATGTGTTGTGCTCTATCTGCGGTACCATATTCTATATTCTTCTTCTTATCCACACTATCCAATGATGTATGCATTTTTTCACCTTTCCTCATCCATACATGTTTATAGATTTTCTTCCAACCTGTACTTTTTATAGAAACCATTTAAAAACATTGGTACGAGTTGGCATGGATGGTACATTCACTTTCTCATCTTTTCTTGATAGATAAATGAGTGAATCCATGATCATCTTTTCACATTTTGGAGGAATTTTGACTGTAGAATCCTCTAGTGGGCCTTGAGTACTAGCATTAACTATTTCCTTCTTTGGTGGATACTCAATATATTTCTTCCCAAGATTGGTAAACTGAGCTTCCAGCTCTAGAAATCTCATATTAAGGTTGATTTTTGTTCTTAAATAAAAATCATATTATCATCACGATACTTCTTTAATATTTCAACTTCATCTTCACGCATCCTTATATTGTTTTGTAATAGAGTCAATTTCTTTGATCTTAATGGGTTCTTCATAAAATTATATCTTCATGATTTTAGTTCTTTTTTAAGCTCATATTTAGGTGGATGGATCATTTTTTCAAAAGTGTTTTTTACTCCCTCTTTTTCATAAACATATTTGAGCCACTTTGATGAACTTACATCAAATCCCCTCGTTGTTGCTTCAAAGGCTCCAACCTATCTCGACACCCTTAAGCAGTAAACAAATTTCTTCCTATAAGTCTTTCTCTAAGACATCAATTTCTTCTTCTAGCTGAGTGATATTTTCCTACATGCATTGAAATACTCCACAAACCAGGGATGTACATTCTTCAAGAATTCCATGAAGAATGATTATTATTCTATCAAAAAATAATTACAAAGATGTTGTAGTTTAATCATATCCCCTTTTTCTCACATTTTTCATCATGATAATAATTTCCAAATGTAATAAAACATACCTCTTGATCTATTGAGGTAGGAATTGGTCCATCTTTTTAGTGGGAACTTGATCCAACATTTCATTACATTCCATGTATAGTGTGTCTTAAAATTCATTCAGATATGGAGAACCAAATGCTTCCACTTCTTTAGACAAGAGGTACTTATTCTTTAGCTTTCCCTTCATCATATTTTTCCTCTTCATCGTGGTTTTGGAAGATATATATTCTACTTAGAGATAACTGAATCTTCCACAAAATTGCATTTCATTATTCACTCTAGAAAGAATCTCAATTCTTAAAATGAGAATACCTTCAATGTAGAGAATCTAACAGAGGTAAACCTTTCCCTTTGATACAAATTGAGAGGACCAGTTTAAGATATTCCTAACACTTAGAGGGTGGTGAATAAGTGTTTGGAACATTTTTAAACCAATTTATTTTTTATATCCCAATAACTCTTTACATATTATTATCTTGATTCATTTATTATCCTTTCACGGTCGCATGAAATAATATGAAAGCAGTAAAAATATGCAGAAGATATTTTTACAAGGTTCAGCACTCAATAAGAGCAGTTATGTCCTTGTCGTGTATTGTAAAGAACAGTGCAAGGATTATCCACTATAATATAGTAACTGTTATAGTGGTTGACTTGGAAACCAATCCTCTAATCAGTGTGACTCCCTAAACATGGAGTAGAGAATTAAATAATCAATTACTAGTGTTTCTCCCTACACTCACAGTGGGGGACATTCCTATTCCAATTTGCAGCGTGTAGGATATTCCCTAACACTCGTTGGTTTTTTATACTTCCAGTGTAAACACTCACATGCAGCCTCTTGTGGGTTCTTTATAGTACCTCTGAAGGAAGTCTTTTCTCTATTCAAAAAGTTTGAAACACAAAAAGAATCATCAACCCATTGAGACCTGTTGGATTCTACAGAGCTACTTTGTTCATCCACAACCTTATTCTTATTCTAGTAAAATGGTTACCAGCATGCAAGTAACCAACCTCTTATATCTCGGCGACAAACATGTATGCTACACAAACTTCTTCTTCTTCTTCAATTCCAAACCTACTACACTGAATCCTGCTCTGGTTCACAGTTTCTCTTTCAGTGCAAAACCCACTCAACTAAACTATTCTTCTTCTATTGCTTATTAGATTCAAATTTTCTCTGTGTGATTGTTAAAACAATGAAGTTATACTCAACTTAGTATCATCACAGTTGATCTAAAGCTTGTTATAACATCTAGCACAACTCACATATTGTGTGCCAAAACCTACTTGCACACGACCATACTTGTGTGCCTCCCTTCTTCCACGCCACAACTATGAACAACTCACAACATGTTTGCCAGTTTTGTGTTAGACACAACACAATTTTGTCACACAACTCGCTACATGAATGCCTATTACAGCTTGCACTCCACCTCTTCTTACGCACCACTCTTCTTGCGTTCCATGCTACTTGTGTACCACTCTGCTTGTGTGCCTCCCTACATGAGTTCCTGATAAATAACACTAAACTTGTGTGCCACTTCAGCTTGTGTGTCACCATCTACTACTACCATGATTAGAGGTCCAATTTTTGCTTAAGTGTTGTGATTTTAAGAATGAGGATGGTAACCGTCTATTTATAGGAATTTTGGTTATTTTCACATGACATACACTTGCGCTTGATTCCAACTTCTGTGCTGCTTCATCACTTGTGTGTCGCTCCATCACATGTGCACCGCTCTATCACTTGCACACCGCTCCCTAACTAGTTCACCAATTTATTCCCATTTTCATATTTTGATATGTTTCTATTGAAATATGACTTGCTCAAAAACTTATATGTCGTTTTTACCTGCGCACCATACTTGTGTGCCACTTTTGGACATGCACACCACTTTATTTTTGTTTTCATATTTTGATGTGATGACCTTGTAATATTACCAGTGCACAAAATACACTTGTGCACAACTTATACTTGCACGCCACACTTGCACTATAATATCTAACATGCACACCACATTATTTCCTTTGTCATATTTGGAAAATTTTATCTTGAAATATGACTTGAGTGCACCATACACTTGCGCGCCACATATACCTGTGCACCAAACATGTGCGCCATTTTTGAACTTGGTGCTACCTTCTTTATTTTGCCAAAAAACACATCTTTACTCCACTTCTGGCCATTCTCATATTTCCAAGCCCATGGAATACTTACTATCTTCTCTTCACCTTCAACAATCATCCATCTTTCTATACTCATTAGAATATGTATTCCAAATTACATCTATATCCTCACTTATAATCCACAATTCTTTTTGGAATGTTAATTCCAAAGAACTCCAATCATCTCTCTTCATCTGAAGGTGGAGTCTTTAGGCCTTTTAAACACCTTAAATGTTGGAGACAATGTATCACCTTTGATACAAGTATTTGAAACTTTACGAATAGTGAAACAGTCATCAGATTTCAGGGAAATGGGTAATGCATGAACATATTTGAATAAAAATCCCTTCCACACTCTCTCTTCTTCTTCAACTGTCATTCTCTAATTCATGAAATATTATGATTTTTTTCTTCAAGTAAGCTCTTGCATGGTTTGCATAAAATCATAAAGCATTTCAGGGTCTTCTTGAAGTCCTCATTCTTCTTCAATAATCCTTAGATGTATGATAATTCGCCATTTTTTCTTGATGTAAAAAGTGTGTCACCATTGACACATGTTATTTGAACTTGGGATCCGTTTAATAATCGTCTGAATTTATCATCTTTCAGAATTGATCAATTATTCAATCCAATGAAACGATTCCATTCAAATTCTCCAGGCAACCTCTCATCTACAAATAATGGTTAATTTTTAGTCCTTCTTCATCTTCTTATTCATTTTCACCAGTATTTACAATTTTGGACAACAAATACAATCTTAATTGACTATGTGGTCCCAATAATTTTTGGGAAATGACCTTTTTTTATTTATGATCTAATAAATCCTCCTCCTTCCTCCAAATCCGAATTCATCTTGGATTATACTACATATCTCCTTTTATGATATTTTTAAAGTCCTAAGATATGGACCGATAGATCTCCTTCACCTAGGATCTGATCGGGTATCCCTTCATCACATTGGATGTGCAACAGTAAGTACTCAAGTTCTTTTGTGACATTCATCATCTTTATTTCTCTTGGAATTGTTATTTAGCTATGATTGTTTTTTCTATTTTCTTATATTTGCTCCAATCAGAGCTGAATCAAGTACTGATAATGGATGGGGAGAGTCACACATGCCTAAGATGTGTGGTCTATAACTCATCCCTCAAGCTCATATATTTTGGAATTTCCATGTGGGGCCCACTAATTTCATCAGGTGTTTTTTTTATATTCCATGTTTATACTCATTAAACCATATGGTTATGTACTTTCTAAATATGTTATTAATTATTTGTGGTTATTCCCAAAATGCTCAATATCTAATGTAGGATGATATGATTTAGTTGAGTTTTTAGTGTATTGACACTTTTGAGCCATTGTTTGGATGTGCTTGAGCTAGAAAACACTAATGGTAATCCCCCTTATAATAAAATCAGGATGTGTCATGTAATAGTGAATGGAAATTACCATGCCACTTCCACTTGAACTACCTAATATAAGTGATTAAAATTTTATAATTAATTGTGAATATTATGTTTTCAAATATACTAAGTATATGACTTGAACGGATTAATTGTTAATGAATAATAGGTTTCATGTTTGTATCAAGCCCTACAATTTTCAAGGAAGGTATAAGAGTGAACATTAATTATTGAATATGCCTTAAATTAGTTTAATAAAGGTTTCATTCTACGTGTCATGGTAACACTAATGAATGGAAACGGTTGAACCAAATGGAATTATTTATAAATTATGAATTGATCAAAAGGTTGCATGATAAATTACCTTATCACACTAATAAAAGGAAAGGTATGAAGAAAATGGAATTATTGATAAATTACGAATTGATTAAATGGGTGCAAAATACATGGAATTATCTCACTAATGAACATAAATTCTTGAAAAAATTAAAATATTATATGACTTCATTATCAAATACGAGTGGACTTGCTCGATATTACTTTGGATTATTATTAGGGAATGCCTTAAGCACTCTGTAACCCCATTACAATTCAATGATATGGATTGATTAGTTTGAGACCCACCTAGATCATGATCCTTGTCTATTATTTGATGTCTGGTATGACACCGTAGCATCCCTCAAATGGTATTAAAGGATTCTAAGTATGTACTCTTTGGATCCAATATTAACAATTTGTTTCCATAGTTAAAGCCCATAGGGCAGAATCACTGCATATCCCTATTTTACCATGGTTGAATACCTTGGATTTAGTAGGAATATTTTTAGGGAATGCCTTAGACTATGCTCTTTGGATTATACACTTAATTATAGCTAGACCCATTTACTAATGTGTTCAAAACCCTTGAGGTCTAGGTTTTCCTATGAATACCATGGAACCACTTCTTATTAAATATTAATTATGGGTTCCTTATTGAATATTAGAAGCTTCAATATTAATAATATGTGAATTATTTCTGAACTGGTAATAATCAATTCATGACATGGTTATGTTTTTAGAATCCAACTAAGAACTAATGTAGGTACATCAGTATTTAGTTATATTTTACTGATTTACTTTATTTATACATTCTTGAACACTATTAAATTTCCATTACATGGGCCAGATGTTATAGTAACTGTTGTTGGTGCCCCCTGAGATTTATCTCATACCCTATCTGAGCACAGTTTGATAACCAATGTATATTACACAAATTCTTCTATTGATAAAGGGAATCATACAACTTCGAACAATTTATTTCATGCTATTTGGGATGGATATTGATATGAGATGACCAAGACAGAGCTTGGTAATTGTGGGATTAATTTTTTTATGTTAAACTTTTTTGGGAAAATATTATTCCTATTGTCTTGTATCCATGCTTTCAATATTTCTAGTGATATGACATATCATAATAAATGATTCTTGTTTATTTAGTGATTATTAACCTCGTTTATCAATTAATTTTTCTAATTCCACTTTTTACTTATATTAAATTATATATTTACCTTTTTTTATATTGATTCACTCTGATACACTCTATTAATGAGGGAATAATCTCCCCAAAGACACACCCTAAGACCTCATTTCAAGTCAGAAACTATAGGCATTTGGGGAGATGTTCTTGAGGCTATGTGGCCCACTAGGCATAGAGAGACCATTAAGGGAATCTAGGTCTGGGATGTCAAAAAGAGGTATCAGAGGGATCTCCATTATTGATTCACTATTTGGAGACAATAGTTAGGATCATTGGAATAATTGTTACATGGTCATAAGTTGTTCTTGGGCATCGAGAAACCATGTATGGGGTAAAAACCTTGTTTCTGATATTATAAATGATGTTATTATTTTTCATATGACATTTGATATTATTTAAAAAGAGGGTGACACACATGATGTGAGGTGTTTATTATTATTATTATTATTATTATTGAGGATTTCATTTCATCTTTGGCCCAATGATATAAGGGAAAGAAGAATTGTTTCATGCATTATTATATGAACCTAGAATTTTCATTTTATGCATATTACCATTCCATATGGGAGAATTTTACTAACTTTAATTTCATGATATGCCTATTATTGTTGAGTGATTCTGTAATAGTTATTATATTTTTATATTACTCATTATTATGATAGATTGATTTCCAATCTCAAGTCACGAGGTGTATGGGCCCTCATGGGTCGAGATGATGAATTTTCAAAGTTGATGCATTATTCTATAAACAAATGAGTGTCGTTTTCATTAATAAGGTGTATGGGAACTAATTTTAGGAGAATGTATATCCATTATAAAGTTAAACAAGACATATAATATGAGAACCTATTGATTCCTAGTTGTCTGAGTGGGTAGTTGGGGGTAGTATTCCTTGGTTAGTGACTTTTATTAGGATAATATTTTTATTGTGATGGTATCATTCATCTTAATGATTGTTCTGAGGTGTGTTCAATGCATTTTTAGAACATTGATCCCATGAATTCCTCGTATTTCATGTCCGGAAGGTGGTGATGATCATTCTCCAAATGTGGTGGGCCTTGAACCGTTAGTCTTACCACCAGATGATCCACTCGAGGAACTACCTGTTGTACTAAATCTTGGCACCAATGCCGAGGTTTGTGATAGTTTTCTACTTTTGATGTAGTCCATGATTGGTTCTCCATGAGTTGCACCTATGATGGATTATTTATCTTGTGAGTTCCAGATTAATCATCCTCTCACTTTCATAGGTGATGGTGGTACATAGGTTGTATATTCTTGGTTAGAATCCATTATATCTGTATTTGAGCTTCTGGATATTCCCAATGAGTGGAGGGTTATGCTTTCCAATTATATGCTTCATGATTTGGCCAAGCAATGGTGGGATGTGATTACCCAAGATGGTATTCATCTGGTCATGTCATGGGTTGATTTTTAGAATGGATTATATGATCAGTTATTCCATCAGATACTCAAATATAAAAAATCAAGAGATTATGCATCTCGAGTAAGTTACTATGTCAATTATTGATTAGTTAGCATGATTCACTGAGTTTCATCAATTTTAAACGCTTCTAGTTGGTGACGAAGATTCATGTGCTAGAAAATTTTAAGATGGATATTGTATGCCAAATTTATATAGGTGAATTCATTTGTCCTAACTATATTTTATTAAATAGTCAATCGGGATCCTATCACGTAGTGTAACCTAAGGGAAGACAATATTATCGGGTATAGAGGATCAATGTCATGGCATTCCAATATTTCTCAAAGTGGCAAGAAGATTTCCATTGAGGTTTCTAGTTATAGAAGGGACAACCAGATTACCCATTTTGATAGCTGCATGGTGTGTCATCACTGTAGTTGATGAGGGACAATGAAGCCCCATTTTGATAGAGACCAACTGCACTGCCGAGGTTGATGACATATGGGGAATCTTCAGAGATTCTGCATGACCTTTCCAACAACATTTAGTGAAATAGGATATTCAACAGCTTTAACTTCAGGTGGGGGTTCTTTTTTTGAGTTAGGCTGGGATTTGTAATAGCACTAGTTGGACTAGTCATGGAGGAGGTTATGATCATGGTTTCCAAACCCCTTATCACTAAAAATTTAAGTAGAGAGTTTATGATTATTGTTTCCCTACAGTTTCACAGGGTCACAGATCAGGTCAGTTGCATGGTCTATCAGAAAACCCAAGGATAAGGTTGTGGGGCCATTTATATTACACGACAATATTCTAGTGGCATCTATTATAGTATATAATTTATTTGATACAAGTGATTCGAACTCTATTGTATCTTTACCTACAATGAAATGTCTTAGACTAGAGATACAATATTACTATGTTGTAATGATCATACATACACCATTAGGGATACTGTTAGAGGGCTTACACCAGTGTAGTCTATCCCCTCGAGGTTGGTAGTAATTATTGTTTATGAAAACCATTTGTTCATGAGATGGCGGGCTTCTATTAAATTCTCTAGATGGCGTGATTGGTTCTATATCATTCTTTTTAGACTAATATCACCATAGAGTATCTTTTTCATCACTAGAAGGCATCCATTATCTATATAAGGGTGAGTGGGATGTTCTGGCTGGTTGAGCGGAACAAGAGATTCATGGGATAGGTGGATTGACTTCCCATATTTAAAATCTCATCTTGGAGGATCAGTGTTTACATCAAGCTAATTTTCCTCCATTAGTGGATTGTTTCCGGGATATATATCTAGTTTATTTTTCTATCTTACCTCCTATAAGAGAGGTAGAGTTTACAATTGATCTTTTTCTAGAATAAACTCTAGTTTCCATTCTCATACATCCTATGAGAGTGGTAGTGTTTAAAATCAAGCTTCTTCCAAAAGAAACTCTACTTTCCATTCCTCCATACCGTATGGAACATATAAAGATTTAGGAGAACAAGCAATAGTTAGTGGATATAGAGTCTAAAGGATTTATATGGACAAACACATCCTCTTGGTGTTCTCTTATTATTTTAACCAAGAATATTAATGTAACATTACTTTTATGGATGGATTAAAAAATATTGAAGTAGATTATATTCAGAAACCTATAGCCAATCCCTTTAATTGATGATCTATTTGATATTCTATGAGGAGCTAGGGTCTTATCGATGATTTACATGAGTCTAGGATATCATCTAGTGTGATTTAGGCCAACAGACATACAACGTACCACTTTATATAGTAGGTATGGTCTATTAGAATACCTAGTTATGTCGTTCAGTCTTATGAATGTGTTCACCATTTTCATGGATCTAATAAACATTATTTTTCATCCCTAACTTGAATCTTTTTTCATAGTCTTTATAGAAGAAATTATGTTGTATTCTCATACTTGTAATGACCATTTTAAAAACCTTGAGATTGTTCCGAGTACACTGAAAGAGAATTGAATTTATCCCAAGCTTGTTATGTGCCACTTTTGGTTTGACAAAGATAACTTTTTGGGTAATATAATATTAGAATCTAGAGTATCTTCATAACTATAAAAGGTTATTGGTTTAGTTTCTTAGGAGAATCACAAGATAGTTTTTAATATATAGAAATTATTTGGGTTGTCTAGATATTATTGGTTTTTTTATACAGGACATATCACACCTTTATTCACCTCTAAATGTTGTTACAATGAATGGTTTCATGTTCTTGTGGTCAGATTTTTGTTATAAATACTTTAAGAAGCTGAAAGGGAGTCTTGTATCATCATCTGTTCTGGCTCTTCAAGATCCTAAAATATGTTATTCCATCTTTTGGGATACAATAAGCATTGAACAAGGTGATGTTCTCATGTAAGAGGATAGAGTTATTGCATATGGATCACAAAATTTGAGTCCTCATGTGAGAAATTACACAACTGAAGACCATGAGCTAGTTGTAGTTGTCCATGAATTGCGTAGCTTGATAAGTTATCTATTGGTTAAGAAATTTGTGATGAACATGGACCAAAATATTCTCAAATGTATATTTATTTTGTGTGACATTGTACTTAGACAACAGAGATGGGTCGAATATCTAAAATCATTTGATTTTATATCTTGCTTATATACTTGGTAAGGGTAATGTGGTTATGAATGCACCGAGTTGAAAAAATAAAACATTGGATGTATGGAAAAACAATGATAAATGGAAGTCAATGTACCTACATTCTAAGATGCATTTAGAGATTCATTATATTCAAGAGCAGTCTTACCTCTCATCTTTCACAGTTAACTCTTCCCTCCTTGATAAGTTGATGGGTGGAAAATTTTTAGATCCCAAAGGATTGATTACCAATGAGAGTATACTAGGATATAACCCACCTACTGATTATTATGTTGATATTTATGAAATCGTAAATATTCATTGATATGTTTGTGTTATTATACGTATAAGAGAAGCTTTGACGCATGAGTACCATAGTTCTTAGTGGGAAGTTCACCCAGACACCTCCAAGATGTTTCACGATTTGAGACGCTAGTATTGGTTTGCTGGGATGAAACATCAGATAGCAGAATTTATCAATTGGTTTTCCATATTTTAGTAGGTTATGGAAGATAACCAAAGATCTGCATGATTGTTATAACTGTTTCTTGTCCCCGAATGGAATTGGGAAACTATTTCTATGTATTTAAAAGTCAGATTAACTAGGTCATTATTGGGTAGAAATGCAATATGATTTGTTGTTTAATGATGAATGAATTCACCCATATTCAAGAATATTTGGGAGAATTTCTCAGTTGAGGATAGTGGAAGAAAATATTTCCATAAAATCATATGATGGAATGGGTCCCTCATACAATTATTCTAGATTGGTATTCTCATTTCACATCATGGTTCTAGTAGAGATTAGAGGTGGATATGGGAACACAAGTTCTTCTAAGAACATCTTTCCACCCTCAGATTGATTGAAATTCAAAACGGACAATACATGTTTCAGAGGATATGCTTTGATCACGTGTCCTTGATTTCAGTGGCTTTTCGAAAAATCATATTCCACTCATTGTGTTCAACTGTAATAATATATTTCAGATGAAAATATAGTTTTATCACTTGGATTCCATATATGGAGGGTCATTGAACTCAACATTATACTTGCTGGAGGTGGGGGATCTAGTCCCACTATGTCCTCATCATATTTATGAGACATTAGGGTAAGTTCTGCTTATTTGAAAGCATATGACTACTGCTCAGTCTAGAGAGAAATCATATATTAATCACCATTGATGAACTCTAGAGTTTTAGTTTGGGGATTGAGTTTTCTTTCACATATCACCTCTTCTAGTCCATAGATAGTTATGAATGACAGGGAAGTTATCGCCTGATTGCGTAGGTCCATTTTAGATCATAGAGAGAGGAAGGTCAGTAGCCTATCAGTTTGTATTAGCTCATAGGTAATATGACTTGAATTACATATTCCATGTTTTCATGTTTGACAAAGTCATGCTGACATGTCTCATACCTGTTATCCCAAGGAAAATTAGCTAGATGCCGATACTACCTTTGAGGAGTATTCATTGTGCATTTTTCACCAGAGCATGATGGTTCACCATGGTCGATCTGTCCCAATATTATGAGTTCTATTTTATAATTTTTGTGTGTCAAATGAGACCTGGGAGTGGGTGATCAATGTACATTCCCAATTTCTAGAGTTGTTCTATGATAGTGTTGGACTACCCATGGAATGTGATCTTGGGGTTGAGTTCCTTTAAAAGGGGAAGACTGCAAGAACCTCATTTTTTCACTCATGTATGGTTACTTTAATTATCTACCAATGTATTTATTTGGGACATAATATAGGTTACTAATGAGTTTGTAGAGGTCTCCGGGGTTTCTGGGGCCTTTTTGGAGCCTATAACAAATGCTTTTGGGGAAACATGCCCATCACATGGATAGAGAAAACTATATGGGTAGAAAACAACATTATATATAACCATGTGTATGGTCACATTATCAGGAAGAACCATCTCACATGATTTGTGCATGATTTCCCTAACCTTGTAGACCAATCATGCTAGTGTCCCTCTTCCCCAGGTACCCCTGCATATTTTGCGAACGGTTTGGAAAACCATGCTAAAAACCATGCATAATCTAATTTCAGGGTAAAATGATCATTTTTTCCTTAATGACTTAATTAACCATAATCTGTCATCCAAATCCTAATTCCAATAGGATTATCCCCCATTTACCCCATTTTGAGTTTTTTGAATCCTAACCTAGGGATTGAAAGATCTCATTCATTAAGAATCCGATCATGATTTCGTATATCATGTGGGATGCCGAACATTAAGTACTAGATTCCGTTTGTGTCTTTATATGTCTTTATTTCTCATGATCTAGTTATTTAGGGATGATATTTTTTTCCCATTTCATAGATATAAACCAATACAATAAAAATCAAAAGTTTCTACTAGAGGAGGAGAGTTGTATAGGCATATGGTAAGTGGTATATAGATCATCCATCATGTTCATTGATTTTGGGAATTGTTGTGTGGGAACCACTGATTTGATAATTTGTTTTTTATTGAATTTATATACTATTATTATACCAAAAATAACTCCATGGTTTTGATCATTCAAAATATTTGATTATTTTTTTGTGGTTACGCCCACGACACCCAAAATCACATTTAGGATGACATAACTTGGTTATGTTTTTAGTGTTTTAACATTTTTTCACCAAATTTCAGATGTTATCAAGCATGACCATAATAATGGTAGTGAAATATAGAATAAATACCTTTTGTGTCATGTAATGGAGAATGGAAAGTACCATGTCACTTCCACTTGACTGGACTGAGGTATGTTCTTTAAATTTGATAATTAAATGTGAAAGGTAAATTGGAAATTATACTAAGTATATGAAAGGACAAGAATAAATGTGATTGAATTATAGGTTGCATGTATGTATCACCCCTTACCACGTTGATAGAAGCTATAGGTGTGAACATAAATTATTGATTATTTCATAAATAGATTTAATAATGGTTTCGTTCTACGTGAAATTATCATACTAATTAAAGGCATGGCTACAACCAAATGGACTTATTGATAAATTATGAATTGATCAAAAGGTTGCATGATACTTGGAATTTTCACAAAAAATAAAAGGCATGGCGTGAATATAATGGAATTATAGATAATATAATAATTGATTAAAGTGTTTCCTAGTATATGGCCATGTCATAGTAAATATAGGAAGGGCTTCAAAAAAATTAAATATTATACGATGTTATTATAAAATGCGATTGGACTGACTCAAGCATGCATTGGATTCTTATCAGAGAATTCCATGAGCACTCAATAACCCCATTCCTATTCAATGGTACAACTTTTTAAGGATGAGACCCACCCTTGATACCGATCATTGTATATTCATGGATATCTTGTATAATGCCATATGACCACTCACATAATATTAAAGTATGCCATGGATGCACTTATTTGATCCAGAATTGACAAATAGGTTCTATGCTTAAAGCCCATAAGTCCCAGTCACTAATTAACGAAGTTTTACCTTAGATGATTACCTTGGATGAGTTAGGCATCTTACTATTGAATGACTTAGAATACAAACCAAGGATTACACTCTTACCAAAAGATTGACGTAATTACTAATGAGTTAGTGACCCTCTGAGTTCTAGGTTTCCTCAGTGAATAAAATGGATCCATGTATTATAAAATATTAATTATGGTTTCCTTGATACATCCTGGAACCTTCAACACTGACAATGTGAATCATATTTGTAAATAGGTAATAATCAATTATTGATGTGGTTATATGTTCAGAACCCATCTGATGGATGAAAAAAAATACTTGGGTACTTAGATAAACTGTATTGATTTTATTTATATATTAATTCCTACACACTTTTACTTTTCCATTCCATGGGCCAATTGTTACATCCACCATTGGTGGGATCCCACTAAGATTTATCTCACTCCCTGTCCGGGTGCTGTTTGGTACCCATAGTAGAATAAATGAATGAAAGAGCTGAAAATGGAAATCCTATGGCTTCAAACACTTGATTGGTGGTTTCTTTGGAAGGATATTGATAGAAGATGACCGAGACAAATCTCAGGATTCTTTGGATAAATATTAGATTTTTTTATACCAGTGTGGAACATGTTATATATTTTTATTATATCCATTTTTTCGAGCTGTCTAGTGACATCTAATATCATCAGAAGTTATTATCATGGTTTCAGTTATAGGTTTCCTTCTTTATTTATTAATTTTTATGGTCCCTATATTTAATTTTATTTCTTCAACAATTTTCCTCTCTTTATATATATCTTCTATACACCACTATAGTAATGATGGAATAGTCTCCCCATGGAAACACCCTCGGCCCTCGCTATCAGTCAAAAAACTGTTGAGTTCGTGGAGATATGCTTGAGGCAATGTGTCCCACCGGGCAAAGGGGACCCATTATGTGCCATTCGGGCCTAGAATGTCACATTCTATTTCCCAAATACACCAACTTGTGTTGTGTAATTTTAGTTTATTTTTTTATGTTATGTTTTCATACACTTCACATTTTTTTTACCCTGGGTTATACCTTTCTCACCACTATATTTAAAGTATGCATGTAAAATAAAATTAAAATGTTCAAGTCTGAATTACCTCATATTATCCATCATCCTTTTGGATGTATATTCTTATTTATGGAATCTAAGGTATAGGTGAAAATATTGTGGCTTTATTGGAACACGAGTTTTTTTGAGTTATTTAAGAACATAAGATAGATTCATGTGAGATTTAAAATTGTATTTTAAAATAAAAATTGTTATAAAGCCTAGTTCTGGTGAGATATGACTCGTGGTATGATGACACGAGTATAATAGACAAATATCCGAGAATTTACATGTTGTTCTATAAAGAATAACATAAATTTTAAAATTATCACTAGAAGGTGAGTGGTTAATCCAGGCCTGATGGTGTATTAGATATACAATAATTAGTTTATGGGTTATGGAAACTACACCGAAGTAAGGTGTGAGAATATTTTAGTATAGGCATGGGATGAGATCTTATGTTACATATCTTGAATGGAATCCTGGATTCTGATTTATGAAAAAGGTGTTAATGAAATGCGTATAAGGAATTGTTAGTTATGGGTTATGAATGTAAGCCTGTAACTAATTTGATATGACCCTTGATTACATGAGTATTTTATTTATATTTTCATTTTACTTGGGATTATTTTTAGTCAATTATGATTTATGATTAGCAATGGGGGTAATTGTGAACTATTTTGAGTGGTTTAATGAATTCTATTTTCTTCTTTGGGATAAGTGTGGGAGTTTATTAAAACATACGACGTATTTGTGTAATATATTCACCTAATAATTTAAATTGTTGGTTAGTAATTAATTGTATATTTATTAGCTATAGTGGTTTGTATATGGTATGGGATAGTAATGACTCACCCCCATGTACCACTAAGTAGGGTATAGAACGACAGTCAGTACTATACCTCAGGCACATCTCCCCATTTCCCAAAGGCTTCCAACTATAATAGTGGGTTTTAGTTGGTATGGTTGGGAGATTATACCTTCATGTCATAGTAAAAAACCATGGAAATAAATATAGGCATACACATCCATATAATTAATTATATAAAATGACATCAAGAAATGTGATGAAAATAATGAAAATAAATATTTTTTGTAAAATAAATTTTACACTACATGCCGCGAAAGAGATAAATTGATTTTATTTGATATATAAAATATATATATGTAATAAAATACTAGAAAATGGAAGTAAAACTCTGAAAATAATCAAACATCTTGGCATAGTCCCAGATCCCATGATTTGTCATTATAAGTCCAAAACATCTAGCATTGAGCCTCGCCCAGACCCAAACCATCAACCATGTATAATATATGTGGGTGTCCAAGTGATATAGTGTCTCCCATAGGGTGTGAGTAAAAATTAGTAGTCTACCTCAAATTGTTACCCTATGTATCACCAGTCAGATACGTAATACATGAAAATGTGCAGTAAAAAGTAGTTTTCCATTTTTGTAAATAGTAGTTAACCATTGATTCTTGGGTACCATGGTGACACCTGGACTATCCCGTATCATTTTAGATCCATAGGTCCATGTCCCCAATCATCATTACCTAAATTGGAAAGTTTCATGGTGTTTTTGAAGAAGTCGTGATGACCATTCCAACAATAATACTATGACCAAACATACTGTTTTTTTAAATATTATAATGGGAAACCACTTTGGGTGTTATCCCATATAGTACATTATTTCATGTACACCCGCATGAGTATTTTCTAATCCAAAATAAGTACCATTAACCACTCCTTTGGGTGTTTTATCAACCAAATATAGTCTCATAAACCACCACCTTGGCTATTTTATTGACCAAAACAAGCAGTATTGAGCATCCCTATGAGAGTTTTCTCAACATGGGGAATAGAACCATAAGTGACACAGATATATGCTATGTGATTTTTGTTATCCAATGTCTCCACCTCCCATAAGAGAGTTTTCATTAGTAACACATCCTCCACTTCAGAGGTATTATTTAACATTAACACAAAAAATTTCCCAAGGAGTTTCCATGATCTTTTAAAACAAAACCTCTCTAATATGTTTATATAATATATAATAAATATTTTTATACCATAAGGAATAAAACCAATTTTAGATATTTCCACAAATTTATTAATAAAAATATTCCAAAAAATAAAATTTTATTTTTTTAATTTATTATATAAAAACCCATATAAACTCATAGACATCAAATTTGAAATTCAACATGTATCATTCCATTGGTTCCCAATCGAAGTTCTAATCCATTTGAAATTATTGATTATTTTTATATTAAACATCACAATCATCAATTCAAATCACAATTCATATTTTTAAATTATTTAAGAAAATGGTAATGATTTATTTGCATCAAGATAAATCATGATAAAAATCATGACTAAAGTATTCAACTTGAAATTTAATTTTCCAAGGGTGTATAAGATAAAATGGGAATTTTAATTAAGATGAGTTCCCCCTTTAAAATATGGAATTTAAATAAAGATAATTAAAATGAATTTATACAAGACCACATGTCGACCCATTATAAAATAAGAAAATACAACATGATAATTCTAAGGACCACCTTCATTATCCTTATAGGAGTCCATAAGCATGATTCCATGATTTTGTTCCACCTAGAATGGATCAAAATGAATAATTTTACAAATGAATTGAAAAATGGGAATATCAATGAATGGGAATGATATACCACTAAGTATAGGATTAAATGATGAATTGAAGGTTCTGATTTCCTAAATATATATTTAGTTCATGATCACAAGTGATAATGGGAAAAATATAGAACAAAAGATATCCTTTAAAACCCATGGAGACCGAGGAGGCTTGTAGGGGGAGTCCTACAGTTATTTGAGATTTTAAAATCATTAGTTTGTGAAAAAAGGTCTAGTTATGATAATAATACCGAGATTACCCTTATTTAAATCCTTATAGTAGTCCACTAACAAGACAACCTTGGGCCACCAACCAACTGTGGATCCCTAGAAGTTTGTAGGTTTACCACCCCTTCCATCCCGTAAGAGCCTTATTTTTTATGAAATATTTTTTTCAATTAAATATTATTAATTTGATAGCCTATATTTTCCACAAAATGGACTATAAAGAAACTAAGATATATTATTAAAATATTATGTTGAAACTATTATATCCTATATGTTAAAATGTGTGGGTTCGAATAATATTAAATATTCATTGAAAACCTTTTATAGGTGATACTGAAGATGATTTACTAACAAATTATTAATAAATAAGAAATCAATTTTTATTAAAGATGTTTTATTTCAAACACAAATTTTCATCAAAAATTAATTTTTATTGCTTCTGGAGAGAAAATAATTATAAACTCATCACTTGAAATTTCAGAAAATTTAAATTAGAAAAATTATATAATTTTTAAATTAATGATATCAAAATTAACTTTGGGTAATTTTTTGGTAATTTTTTTAAATGTTTTGTTTTTCTACGAATAGTGATAAATACCGATATTTACAAGACTCATTTTTTTCATTAAAAACTATCATTGCGATCTAAATTAGATCTCATATTAAATTCAGTTATTTTTAATAGGTATAATCTAGTTAAAATTATATTAATCATAATTATACTTCATTTTTGTATAACTATATTTCTTGGATTAAAAACATAATTTTCTAAAAACTATTTGTCGTTGCAACCAATGAACATATATTAAAAGTAACTTATGAAATTTTCATAAATAAATTTTGATAAAATTGATTCCATATTTAAAATCCTGATGTTAAATTTGATATATAGGATCCCTTTATTTTGGTCAAAAATGAATATTAACCATAGTAATTTTGTTACCACAGTAAATAGTATACTACGAAATTAAAGGTTAAAAAATAATATGATAAGGAATATAAAATGTCTTAAAAACATGAATTATTTTAAATTTATGAGTCAATTTTATCCATTATCATCCAATATTTATTCATATGGCCTTATCCATTTGGATGTGATTATTTCGATTATAAAATTTTATTTCAAGAAATGTAAAAAATTGCATACTATTGTTTTTAATAATATTAATATTATTAGCATAAAAAATAGTATATATATTTGGTGATAAATAGTAATTTTGAATCTAAATAATTTATCTTCATCATGTTAATTTAATTTTTGTTTTTAGTGAATAATTAATTATGTAACACACTTACACAATATTGTTGTAGTGATTATGTAATTAATGTAGTCACTAAATAAATGATATTAAAAATAGTAGTAATGTAATTTGAAAGGTTTAAGGTTATAAAATAATTTTTTATACTAATATAACATTTTAGTGATTTATTAAATTAGTTTTTTGAATTCATTTTGTGGTCTTGATGTTATTATATAAAAAACAATATATACATCTAAAACATGCCTTAATAAAATTTTATAAAAAATAATATTTTATTAAATTATATAAAATTAATACGAATATTAAATTTGGACTAATTAGTGTGATATGTCTGGAAATATCAATAATGGTTCATTTATGGTGTCTTTATCCATTTATATTATCATTATAATCCATTGATGTGTAGAAAAACTTATCATTACAGTAAATGTAAAAAGGCTTAATGAAGGGTTAAATAAAAATTATAAGGGTAAAAAATTGATAAATAATTTATGAATTATATTTTATGATATTATTTCAAACCATAAGAATTGTAATTTTGAATCTTATAAAATTATATCGAATTGGATATTAACATCCTACCCTGGATGCCACTTAACGTTTCCCCGAGAGGGTGCGATAATGACCTCAAGCATGCCAACCCAAATTCCAAAGATTAAAAAATAGAAATGAGGGCCTATGGTCTTTCTATGGGGAAACTATTCCAAAATATATTAAATTTTCAACTGTAAAAAACAATATATAATAAATACTTAAAGAATAAGTGTGAAAAAAAAGAAACATAAATAATGTAAATAAACCAACAAATATAACCAGGCATGTGGATGATGAATAATTAATAGAACACAATAATGATTTTGAGGTTATAATGAAATGAGATTTCAAGGGGATAGGGATAGAAAAATACAAACCATTCAAACAATATATTGAAAAAGGAAAAAATAGACACAACTTGCATTTTGAGCATAGGCTTGATCCTCTTCCCTAAACTACATCCTAGAAAACTCAATAAATCATAAGATTCTAGGAATTCCCCTTTATCTAATATTAAAATCATGAAGTCTACTCAGGTACCAAGGGTAGCCTATGTAGAGAGTTAGATAAAATCCTAGCATCCCACATCAAAAAGTTTCTAAATCAAACCCATTATTGCAATATATAATTAATAATTTTCTATAATTAATAAACATGAGATAAAATAAATAAATAGATAACCGGTCTAGGTTCCAATAGGACACCTGTCCAAATATACATATATTATCCTATACTAGGGAGTCTGAACCAAGGGATCCTGTAATGGAAAATAGATAGGTATAATGTATTAGAGGAAGGACATTCCAAATTATTTTGATTGGACATGGTGGGAACATCCGTAATTTTCTATGTCCAAATGATCATTGCTTATTTTAAATTCTCCAATTTCTTTCATAGGCAATTAAAAGTCGTTTTATGATAAATATAAAGAGTCAACATGAGATTATCCTTATAAAATATAATATAATTCCATGAATTTCCTTAATTTCCTAGTATAAGACCAATTATAATGGAATCCATCAATGGAGACCCTAGATTGATGTCCCAATTGTCCCTTATAACATGGTGTGATTACAGTGCAATCTAAACACTAAACATATCCTTGGTATTTCACATAGTGTCCTAAGTCACTCTTTAGGAATAGTACAACCGTCGTGTCATCGAGCCCATTCAAAAGGAATACCACAGTAAACATGTTTTATTTTTCCAGAGTTTAAAAATAATAATACTCCACAATACTATCCTTGGCATAACTATTGTCACCCCCAGCATGATTACAATGAATTTTCAATTATAACAAAAAAAGCACAAAGAGTTCATTCAAGGGGTACTTAATTCAGAAACACTTGTATAAACATTGAACCTAATGTGAATGCATTTAGTAAAGTAATACATATATTAAAGGTCTATAAAAGTTGTCACTTCATTTATTTCAAGAATTTATATCACCAAAGACATATTGGTTGTAGAATTTCTATTAGGAATTCCATTTCTTTCATAAGGCATAAGCCATGGGGCCAAATATCATGGCCAATTCAATTAGTTCAACTAAAATTATTACTTACATACATTAATTATCTGAAAAAACACCCCAAGTGCTATTTGACCAATCTAGAAGAAGGGGATGAAAGGCCAATATGGAAGAATACACCCCATGGGTTGGTATAAATCAAGGTGATCAACCCAATGGATAGATTCACAACAAGTATGGGTTTCAATTGGAAAGGTTATGCTTTAAATTTAATTTAATTAACAAAAAAGATGCCTCACCAGATAGGTCCATCATGCGGTACAACATTGCTTATTAAATAACACAATGAAATGGTAGGAACGAGCCTAGAACACCTATCATATCTGTTGACCTCACTTGTTTTAATAATCCCAATTATGTTTTCACAAGCACTGATAATCCAAAAAAATATTTTTCTATATACTAATTTCTTCAATCTATGACAGTCTATTATCAAGATGATGAAAATAATAAAATATCCCTTGAAACATGTTAATCAATGTTTATCTATGTTTATATGAGTTTTGGAATTAATCCTAACTCAATCGGATATGTTTTTCATAAAACAGATAAGTATTGAAGTCACTAATCTGGTTATATCTAGTGATACAGATCTACTGGTACTTATATTACCGATAGACTTAGTCTACCGATAAAAAAAGGTACCGATATACTGAATAGACAGTCACCGATACACAGAGCTACCGAAATATGTAAATCTACCGATACATACATCTACCGATAGATGCTAACCGATAGAACAAGTCTTCCGTTATGCATAAGTCTACCGATATACACTCCATTGGTACAGAATGGAGCTACCGATATGCATAGACTAAAAGTCTACTCATACAAGCTACCATTACACCAGAGTTACCGAAATAGTAAGTCTACCGATATACAGAGTCCCCGATATAGAATGAAGATATCGATACAAAGCAGAGATACCGATAGACCAAGAGCTACCTATATAAGGAGTCACCGGTATATAGAGTTACCGATTCATGATCAAAAAACTACTGATACAAGGAGCTACAGGTATATGATCAAAGAGCAGCTGATAGAAGGTCACTATTTCATAGATTCAACCACTACCTATAGAAGGCTACTAATGAAAGACTGACCAATCAAAGTCTACTTCTCTCAATATTATTTATTTATTATACAACAGTCATTTTTGATGATTTTAATTCAATCAATGTTATTTAATGATATGTGTTGGAATATCAAGGAACCGTACCTAGTACCCATGAAAAAGGTAATTATTCTTTTTACTGGAGCTAAAATCTATAAAAGGAAGGACAAAGAATGAACAGCAGGTAAAAAGAGAAGATATGTGAAGGGTGTAAAAGGCAAGGGCTGTACAACATTGAAACGTGGTGCATTCACACAAAAGGAAAAAGCTACATTCATGCTGGAAGAGCACTGAACATACACGAAGCCACTCATTCAAGAGGGGAAGAAAAGCTGCATCTAGAGTGAAGAACCACAATGAACTCTTCATGCACTAGAGCTGATAAAGATGAACCAGAAAAACAAGGAAGAAAACGACCCTATGTTTTTCAGAAAAAATCATAGAAGGACTCAGAAGTAATTCCGATAAATCAAAAGATTCCAGAGCTGCACTTCACATCACTAGAGCATTCGAAACACTTATATATTATTTTAGTGATTCTTTTATTTACATTTCAAGCAGTGTGTATACTCTATATATTTCTTACACACTGTCTCCTATGCTATGCTGGAGGATTTCTAAATCCTCATTCAAACTCTACATCTCCATTGTTTCCCACTGTGGATAGTGGTAGAGGTCAAGTAAGACCTAGACATCCTGTGAGCTGTTGTTGGTTTTCCCACGTAGAACTGTGGTAGAGTTCTTTGTACCTGGATAGTGTTTTTCACTGTTGTTTACCCTGATCTAGGGTGTGGATCAAATTTATATAAATTGTTTGATAGGAATAACTCTCGGCTTGAGACTGAACCTCTTGGTTACAAATTCTTTGCATTTTAGTTTAAATCCAAAGTATTCTATATATTTTATATTCCGCTACTAATTACTTTGAAATACAATTTGTTTTAATTTTACTTTGATAGGTACATTAGCAAGTGTATATACTAAATTTGAACCAGTAAGTTAGTTTCAAAAGATAATTTAATGTTATGATTAAATTAACTGAGACCTAATCAGTCCTTGAGAAACTAATTAAACACTTACAAACTATATAAATTCACTATAGTTTAACTTGTTTTAAAATAGAGGGATTTTAACCAAAATTTTTATTTGAACTCAATCAACCCCCCCCCCCTCTTGACTATCCACTCTGACCAAAATTTGGTATCAGAGGATTATTTTTGTATTTCAAATTTTTCAAAACAATCTGTTTTTCTACTATGATTTTAGTTGCATCTCTAAAAATATTATATTTCTATTTGTTCTAAATTTATTCTCTTTAAATATATCTTTTAAAATGTAGTTATGGATCATAGACTAGAAGGTGCTGCTAGGAACATGCCACCTTTCTTTAATGGTACAAATTATGATCAATGGAAGCTTAAAAATAAAATTCATTTAGAAAGTATGGGATTTGATATCTGGACTATAATGGATAATCAATATAAAATTCCAGAAACTGAAAGAACTACTTGAGACGAACCTACTAAAACAGCTTACAATAATAATTATAAATCCATGAATGTATATATTGTGATCTATGAGATGAAGAGTTTAATAGAATATCTGCTTGTAAAACTACCTATGAAATCTGGGACACTTTGGCTATTTTCCATGAGGGAACAACCAATGTGAAAGAAATGAGGCTGAATACCGATTCTATTAAATATGATAATTTTAAAATTAATCCTAATGAACCTATTTCTGACATGTATCTCAGGTTCAATGAGATTGTCAACACAATGAGCTCTCTTGGTAAAGTTGTTCCACCAAAGGAACAAATTATGAGAATATTAAGAAGTCTTCCAGAAAGATGGAGAGGCACATCTGTCTCCATAAGAGAATCGTGTGATATAAGTTCACTACCTATTAAAGAACTTATTGGTTAGATTATGATGTATGAGGAAGAGCTCCAGATGAATAACGAAGAAGATGATGAATCTAAAAGGAAGTCAGTGTATTTTATGTCTACTACCTCAAAGAGTAAGGATAAGGAGAAAGTTCACATAAAAACTGAAAGATCAATAAGTAAATGTTCAGACTTTGATAGAGATGCTGATATGGCTTATATTTCCAGAAGATTTAAGAAGTTCTATATGAAGAAGAAATTATTCAGAAAATCAAATTATAAAGGAAAATATGATAAAAGATTTCATTGGAAAAAGGACTGAAATAAAGATGATAAGAGTGATGAAGTTATCTACTATGAGTGAAAAAGGAAAGGACATGTTAAAGCTGACTGTCCAAAATTGAAGTTCAAGAAGAAAAATGGCTACAAGGATAGAAATTATAAGAAAGAAATGAAAGAAACTTGGAGTGTGTCAGAAGACACATCAAGTGATTCTGATTCTGCTAAGGATGATGATTCTCATAAAGATAACATGTGTTTTATGACAAACACATCTGATGTAATACTATACAATCCTGCTTTAAATTCATAATATTCTGGAGTTGATTCTGATTCTGAATCAAAAATCATGTCTAGTAAAGAATTATTTGAATATTGTAATTTTCTAGAAGAGACCTGTAATAAACTTAAGGACAAGTACAAAGCCTAAAAGAAATAGCATGCTTTATCTAGCAATATTAAATCAGCCGTTGAGATTGAAAAAGAAAAGAATTCTCAATTGCTTAAGGAAAATACTGAACTGAAATTGTTTAATGATAAACTAAGAATGTAAATAGAAAAATTCACAAATGGAAAAGATACCCTCACTCACATTCTAGGTAAACAAGTGGCACCAAAATACACTACTGGTTTGGGATACCAACCTGGACAGAGAAAGATTACCAAAAATAGGTTTATTCCTAAATCTGGAAAAAATTCTACTAGTTCCAATTCTGGAAATACATAAACCTGTATGACAAATTTGGGTACCTAAAACATTACTTGCTAACCTGTGTGGACCTAAGAAGATCTAGGTACCAAAACCATTTTCCATCTAAACCTGTTTTATAGGAGACCTGTTTTAAAAGTTCTCATGGGAAGATGTGGTACTTGGAAAATGGATGTTCAAGGAACATGTTTCGAGACTACTCATATTTTAAGAGTTTAATGAAAGTTTATGGAGGCCATGTTACCTTTGGTGATAACTCTAAAGGAAAAATCAACGGCCTATGGCAGATCGGTAACACTAATTCAATTTTAATTTCTAAAGTATTATTTTCTGATGGAATTAAGTATAATCTATTAATTATTTTTCAGTTATGTTATAATGGATTTAATGTTAAGGTTGAAAATAATTCTTGAAATGTTTTTTACTCTAAAACTGTTTTAGTATTTTCTACATTGAGAAATGAAAATGTTTATTCTGTTGATTTGAATTATTAACCATGAAAAATGTTACTTGTTTAAATGATTTTCAAAAAGAATCCTGGCTTTGGAACAGATGATTTGGACACTGCAACATTTAGTCACTTAGAAAATTGACTAGGAAGAACATAGTAAGAGTCCTACCCAAACATGAATTCACAACTGAAGAACTTCGTAATCCCTATCAAAAGGGAATGAAACATACTGTTTCTTTTAAATCAAAGAAATAAGTTTCCACTTCTCAACCTCTCATGTTGGTTCACATGGATTTTTTTGGACCTTCTAGAGTTTCTAGCTTAAATGGGAATCACTATGTATATGTCCTAGTAGATGACTTTTCTAGATATACTTGGGTATACTTCTTAGCTCACAAAAGTAAAGATTGTTCTTATATTGTCAAATACTCCATGTCTATAGAAAACCTTAGTGAATGTAAGATTAAAACCCTAAGAAGTGATCATGGCCATGAGTTTGAAAATCATTATTTTGAGTCTTACTGCTCACATAATGGATATAGTCATAACTTTTCTACCCTTAGAACACATCAGAAAAATGGTGTAGTAGAAAGAAGAAATCAAACCCTGCAAGAAATTTCAAGAACCATGCTTAATGAGTATGACATACCTATTTATTTCTGGGATGAGGCAGTGAATACAACTTTTTATATTATCAATAGAGTCTTGATTACACCTGTTCTTAAGAAGACCCCTTATAAACTATGGAAAAATAGGAAACCTAAAGTTAGTTACTTTAGAGTCTTTGGTTGCAAAGTCCTTCTTCTTAATACCAAGGAAAATATTGACAAGTTTGCTTCTATAAGTGATGAAGAGAGTTTTCATGGTTATTCTTTAACTAGAAAAGCCTATAGAATATTTAAAAAATGAACCAATTGTGTGTAATAATCTGTTCACATCATGTTTGGTGAAACTGATCCTCGTGAACCTAAACCTTCTCTTGAAAATATTGAATAAGATTCGAATGTTCTAGACCTTAAGGATAAAACTAAAGAACTGGTTGTAAAAACATCCAGTTCTGGACATATTACAGAATCTTCTTCTATAGAACCCGAACTTAGAGATGATCCTAAAATTTCTAGTCCTACCTTTACTAGATCAAGTAGGATTCTAAAGAATCATCCTTTAGATGCTGTTTTTGGTAATCTTGATAGAGGGACACAGACATGAGATTCTCTAAGAAACCAATTTGAACATAAAGCTTTTCTATCATAGCTAGAACCTAAAAATGTCAATGATGCAATAAATGATGAATTCTAGGTAATGTTTTTGAAAGAAGAGTTAAATCAATTTGAAAGAAAAAAAGTCTGGGAACTAGTGGAAAGACCCAAGGAGACTTTAACAATAGACACTAAATGGGTTTCTAGAAACAAAGATGATGAGTTTGGAAATATAGTTAGAATCAAATCTAGGTTAGTTGCACAAGGATATGGTCAATAAAAAGGTATATACTATGAGGAAACCTTTGCACCTGTAGCCAGATTAAAATACATTATGATCTTACTTGCCTATGCTGCTCATCTGAATTTGAAATTATATCAAATGGATGTCAAGGGTTCTTTTATTAATGGTTTTATAATTGAAGATGTTTTTTTTGAACAACCACCAGGATTTACTAATCCACATTTTCAAAATCAATTTTTCAAACTATCTAAAGCTCTATATGATCTAAAACAAGCTCCAAGAGCTTGGTATGATAGAATTAGTAATTTTCTTATTTCAAAAATTTTTACTAAAGGGATGGCTGATCCAACTCTTTTCATTAAAATAATTTCTAAAGATTTTTTAATAGTACAAATCTATGTTGATGACATTATCTTTGGATTTTCTAAACATTATTTATGTACTGACTTTTCAAAGAGTATGCAAAATGAATTTGAAATGAGTTTAATGGGATAACTCAAATATTTTCTAGGATTTAATGTTTTTCAAAATGAAAATGGTATTATTTTGAATCAATGTAAATATATAAAGGATCTTTTAAAACGTTTTGGTTTGGATAGTATTAAAGAAGGTGATACTCCTATGAGTGCTGTCTATAAATTTGATGTAGATAAAACTGGTAAACAAGTGGATCAAACCAATTATAGAGGTATGATTGGAATCTTACTTTATCATACTTCTAGTCAACAAAATATTATGTTTAGTTTGTGTATATGTGAAAGATTTCAAGCTAATCCAATAGAACCTCATTTAATTACTGTTAAAAGAATTTTTAAGTATCTTAAAAACACTGCAAATTTGGGTTTTTTTATCCAAAAGGACAATCTTTTGAATTAATGATTTATTTAGATGCTGACATTGCTGGTTGATTGTTAGATAGAAAAAGAACATCTGGAACATGTCATTTATTAGGAAAATCCTTAGTATCATGGTGTAGTATGAAACAGAATTCTATAGCTCTATCTACTACCGAAGCAAAGTGTATAGCTGCTGGTAGTTGCTGTGCACAAATTTTGTGGATGAAACACACTCTATTGGACTATGGATATGATTTTAAGCATGTTTCAATTAACTGTGTTAACACTAGTGAAATAAACATTTCAAAGAACCCCCTATCTCACTCCAGGACCAAACACATTGACGTACGACATCACTTTTTGAGAGATCATTACCAAAAAGGTGAAATTACTCTTGAATTTATAGGTTCCTAACATCAATTAGCTGATATCTTCACGAAACCATTATGTTTGGATAGGTTATGTTACATTTGACATGAGTTAGGAATGATTAACCTTGATTGGTAGGTACCTCACCGATGTGAGAACCTCACCGATGTGAAAACCTCACTGATGTAAAACCTCACCGATGGACCTCACTGATAGGAATTCTCACCAATAAATCCTACTGATGAGTACGAACTATTTTAATCTTCTGTCTGCCGCTAGAATTTTTATCGAGTATACATTATTTTATTTTATTTATTTTATGATTACTAAATGATAAAACAATTTCTTGGTTGCTTCATAATCCACCGAGCCTCAAACCTTTTACCCTCAAGCCATATCTCCTGAACTACTCAAAAAACCTATGTTCCTTGAACCAAAGATGGAAAAAACCAAACTCCCTACCATCAGAGATGACTATGAATAGTCAAATGCGAATAAGCAGAAGGCCAAGCCAAAAGAAAGTGGTAATATTGGTAGAACAAGATCAAGATGGTGACAAGTGAAACCTCATTTGCAAAACAGAGTTATTGTGATTGAAAATGGGTTGTGTGTGGAATGGTTGTTGGCTATCAAATCATTAGTGCTCGAGGTGCTAGAAGATCAAAAGTGGGTAGATTTCTTTTCGAACAACAATGAACCTACTATCTGAAGCTAGTGAAATAATTTTATGAGATTGTGAGCTTTGAGAAGTCAGAAGATGAGAACCAAATGATTTATTTTGAGAATGGAAAGGATATATCTTTTTCATCTGTTGAGTGGGATGAGTGCCTCATGGTTCCACACAAAGGTGTTTCTGGATATGTCTTGAAAGAATTTCCACCTACAAGTGATATATTCAATTATGAAACTGCCCTAGAGGAGGTCACAGGTAGTGGAAATCAAAGACAAGTGGTGGCTGTTGAAATGGGTGAATATAACATATTATTGTTCAAATTTTTTTAGCTTGTCTTAATACCAAAGAGATGGGACATTGCGAATTTATGATATCAAGATATCTATCTCCTACATCTCTTGAGACATTTGTGTGAATGTAAATCTGTGCATATTGATAATGTTTCAAATGGAGGACATGATCAGGCCAAAATCAAATAAAAATTCCCTATTCTTTTCCATGTTGATATCAATTATTATCAAAGTGAAATAAGTAGCTAAGTCTCAAGATGAGACACTGGTAGTAAAGAATAATTTTTGTATCACAAGCACAGTTTGAAAATATATGATGATAAACTGGAACCCATGGAGAGGAAAATGGGTTAATGATTACAAGAAGGTGTATGATAAATTCAATCCTTTGAATCATTCTTCAAGGCCTAAGGGTGTGAGGGATCCAGGTCTATTACCTGATTAAGAAGAACCTGAGTATAGTGATGAGACTAATGAAGTGGAGACTTCTATGGCTGATGGAAGGGATCCAGACTTTCCCCAAAGTCTTGCTGCTAAAATTTTATTGTCTATAAAGGAAACTCTAATAGAAGAAGATACTCCTGCGAATGAGGAAAACCAGCCAGTCCCTGAGAATGAAGAAGAGAGAGAAAATGAATCTTAATCCTCTAATTATATTTTCTTAAGTCTGAGACCATTGATTGGAATCTTTGTTGTGCCGGTTACAGAAGTAGTGGGTGAGATGGAAAGACATGTGCCTAATATAGAGGAGCCTCTTTCTATTGCAGCTGTTGCAGAGATGGAGTTGATAGTAGAAGATTCTTCTGAGGAAGAAAGACCTGCTGAGAATGCTCTTGTTGTACAAGATAATGCACCTGTTGAGGGGGATCATGAAACCTGATTTGGTAGTGTGTCCGTGGATGTTGAAATTGAGGATTGTGAAGAAGACCTAGGTTTTGTGGTTTGTGGTTTAGAATATCCAGATTATGATAATGAGGCATCCCTAAATAGACCAAAAACAAATTATGATCTTTAGACTGAGTTTCTACCTGAAGATGTGGTTAGAATGCATGATCTGGAAAAGCTCAAGTCTAATCTCAAAATCAGTTTTGTGGAAGAAATAAAGAATATGGAAGCTTCACAGGTATCTTCAAATCAATCGATTATGAATTACTCAGTGACCTTTATAGTAACTAGAAGATAACCTATTGTGATTGTTCCTGCGTATATGATCACCAGGGATGACTTAGATTCCTTAAAGGCTGAGATGAAGGAGCTGTTGAGTAATTCTATTGTTGGGATAAGGAGTCACTTTCTTGAAGATTTGAGAAACTTGGAAAAGTACTTTGAACTCTCTCTCGGCTGTAATGTCTCTTTGTGGTAGAGATAGTGTATGAAGTTATAGCTTTCCAAACTCAAGTATCTAGACTAGAAAAATTTATTGAAGTTCTAATGAAATATGTTATCTCTTTAGAATCGTATATGAGTTCTAGATATCAAGAAGAAAAGGATTTAGCTTATGTCAAAAGTGTTGTGATCCAGATGGTATTAGTCTTTCAAGGTTTTAAACCTCCATGAAAGATCATGTCAGCACCTAGGATTGCAATGTAAAAAAATCTTATTAGTGGGCTGACAAAAAACTTCAGGGAAACAGTAACTACTCTATTGGTACTCTTACCTCCGTACCTTCAATTTATCTTAACCAAATTTGAGCTATGATGAAGGAGGAGCTTGGTTTAGCTTCAACCAGTGGCTCTGTGGACTCATCCACCCTGTGCAAAGTGGTGATTTCTACTAGAGATACCACTAGAGAGATAATTAATATTGTTCAAGACTATATTAGAGAAGATTTTTCCTCACAGAAAGAAGTGAAAGAAAAGGTAGACTACTATTTTCAAAGGATTTATACCAAACACCATCTCATCAATCATTTCATTCTCATGCAAGGAAATATAATGTTTCCGCCAGTTAATCATTCTTTCAAAGAGCAAGTCAACAAGCAAAGAGAACTGAATCTAACCATGGAAAAATTCATGGAGAACAAGGATAATTTCATATCCTCTATGGAGAGAGGAGGAAGAATAATTATGGATTTTAGAAATATTTTGTTTCATATCTTGCATGTCGATGCTAGGCCAGTGAATATACCTCCAGCATTACCTGCCTCTTCCTCTACTGCTTCTCTAGTTGAGATGACCCATACTCATGCTATTAGAAGCCTCAATCATATGATCAATCAGAGGGATACTCAGTATAGACAAAGAATAGTTTCAGTCGCTCAGCCTCCTATGATCATTTCTGGTGTTCCTAAGCCATCACCTGCACCAACCTCACTAGAATCTTCTTATGATCCCAAGGGGAAATCTCATGCCGAGGAGGTGGATTGATCAATGGCTAGAATTTTTTGACAGGAATCCCTTGTATTTTTTTATTTCCTTTTACCTTTTTGCAACATGAATTACAAATGACTTTTTTTCCTTCTCTTTTTGTTCATTTTCTCTTTGTTGTTTCCCACTTTTTGATTATCACGAAGGGGGAGAAGTAATATATGGGGAGAAACATTATCTGGAAATTACTGCGAATAGGGGAGAAAAATAATCTAAGGGAGAGATACTATTCTTTGTAACTATAACCTTTGATACAATGGAATTTAATTCTATATCTGGTACATTTCATATTTCACATATTATATTGATTTCTCTAATACAATTGTCATTAATGATATACCCTCTAATAAAATTTATCATTATTTTAAAACTATAATATCCTAAGTTGTTATTATCAAAAATGGGGAGATTGTTGACCTCACATGTTTTGATAATCCCAATTATGCTTTCACAAGATTTGATAATCCCAAATAATATTTATCTATATATTAATTAGTTCAATCTATGAAAGTCTATTATCAAGATGATAACAATATTAAAATAGTCCTTGAAATATGATAATCAATGTTTATCTATGTTTATATGAGTTTTGGAGTTAATACTAACTCAATAAGATATGTTTTGCATAAAACAGATAAGTAAGTCACTAATTTCCTTATAGCAATTGATACAGATCTACCAGAACTTAGTATACTGATAGAATTAGTCTACCGATAAACAAAGGGTGCTGATAGACTGAATAGATAGTCACCAATACGCAGAGCTTCCTATATATGTAAATCTACCGATACAGATAGCTACTAATAGAGGCTACTGATAGATGCTAACCGATAGAACAAGTCTTCTGGTATGCAAAATTCTACCGATATACACTCCATTGGTACAGAATGGAGCTACTGATATGCACAGACTAAAAGTCTACTGATATAATCTACCGTTACACCAGAGTCATAGATATAGTAAGTCTACTGATATACAGAGTCACCGATATAGAATGAAGCTACCTATAGAAAGCAGAGCTACCTATAGACCAAGAGATTCTGATAAAAGGAGTCACATGTATATAGAGCTACCGGTACAAGATCAAATATCTACCTATACAAGTTGTTACCATTACATGATCAAAGAGCTACCGATAGAAGGTCACTGTTACATAGAGTCAACCGCTACCTACAGAAGGCTACTAATGAAAGGCTGACCAGTAAACTCTACCTCTCTTAATATTATTTATTTATTATGAAACGGTCATTTTTTATGATTTTAATGCAATCAATGTTATTTAATGATATGTGTTGGAATTTCAGGGACCCATACCTAGTACCCATGAGAATGGTAATCATTATTTTTACTGGAGTTGAAAGCTATAAAAGGAAGGACAAAGAATGAACAACAGGTAAAAAAAGAAGGTACGTGAAGGGTGTACAAGGTAAGGGATGAACAACATTGAAATGTGGTGCATTCACACAAAAGAAAAATTCTACATTCATACTGGAAGAGAACTAAACATACACGAATCCACTCATTCATGAGGGGAACACAAGCTGCATCTTGAGTGAAGAACCACAACGAACTCTTCATGCACTAGAGATAATAAAGCTAAAACATATAAACAAGGAAGAAAACGACCCTCTCTTTTTCAGAAAAAAAACAGAGAAGGACTCAGAATCATTTCTGATGTATCAAAAGATTCTAGAGTTTCACTTCACATCACTAGATCATTCTAATCTCTTATCTATTCTTTTAGTGATTATTTTATTTACATTTTGAGCAGTGTGTATACTCTGTATATTACTTACACACACTGTCTCCTTTGTAAGATGGAGGATTTCTAAATCCTCATTCAAACTCTATAACTCCCTTGTTTCCCACTATGTATAGTGGTAGAGGTCAAGTCAGACCTGGACAACCTATGAGCTGTTGTTGGTTTTCCCACGAAGAACTTTGGTAGAGGTATTTGTACCTGGACAGTGTTTTTCTCTATTGTTTACCCCGATCCAGGGTCTGGATCAAATTTATATAAATTGTTTGAGAGGACTAAGTCTTGGCTTGATACTGAACCTCTTGGTTACATCTGTTGTGCATTTCAGTTTAAATCTAAAGTATTCTATATATTTTATATTCCGCTGCTAATTAATTTGAAATACAATTTGATTTAAAGTTACATTGATAGTTAAATTATCAAGTGTTTATACTTATTGTGAACCAGTAAGTTAGTTTTAAAAGTTAATTTAATCTTCTGATTGAATTAATTGAGACCTAATCAATCGTTGAGAAACTAATTGAACACTTACAATTTTTATAAATTCACTAAAGTTTAACTTGTTTAAAAAATTGGGATTTTAACAGAAATATTTTTAACAGAAATTTTTATTGGAACTCAATTAACCCCCCCCCCCCCCCTCTTGAGTATCCACTCTAACCAACAATATCCTCATAGTGATAACCTCATCCAGCATTTATCATTTATTCATTTTAGATTGAATTATATCGATGAAATAATCCAACACCATGAAAATAGGAAAAATGTTGTTTCACTAAAATAGTAATACAAATAACGAAAGAAACATAAAATAGAAGATATAAGATTATTGAGAATACTGATATCTTTCTAAAGGTTTTGACTGGGAGTTATTTGGTTGATGAACGAATGAGGTATCTCAAATCCTATGGAGGAGCAATTTGGGGGTTTATACAGGAAGGAGGCGAAAAAAACTACTAGAGAAGAAGGATGATGAAGAAAAAGGTGGTGAAAACATTTGTTAAATGGAATTTTTGGTATTTCTACCAAAAAAACAAGTCATGCGATTTGAAGACATGATTGGACAAACATTGCAACAACCATGTCTATGAGTTCTATCCCAAACCTCATCAGCATTGCTAGGGTGTACTCTTATGGATATGTAGTTGAAGACAAACTATGTGGCACCTGATACTCCTCCATTTTTTCACCACATGATTAGTTGAGATAGTGTGGGAGGGGTGAAACAGTTTCTACTGACCAGTTTATTACCCAAATTCATAGGGTTCTCATATCTGAACAAACCCTTGGCACCCTCATGACGTCCACGACTTCTTGGCGTAACATTATTCTGGAATAAAAGGAATATAATTCAAAGACAAATTTTCCATACCTTTGTGAAAAATCGGTACATTACCACCTACCCTTATTATGTCAACTCATCCCTCACATTCCCTTCCATGGGTGGTAGAAATTTTCCCAAAAAACGTTTTCGACACTACACACGTACATCATCCCTTCACTACTAGGTCTCGTTCTACACACATCTATACTACCATTGCACCGATACTAGATGAACTTCTCTAAAATGGAGATACTTCCTTCTCTAATAAACAATATGTATTAGATACTCCTCAAAGGATACATCCTCCCCTATCTCAATATCCTTGTGTTAAAACTAATAAGATGTGCTCGGATGATATTATCAGAGATTCGATATATATAAGATATCATGCATGGAATGGTACCATTGAGGTAACAACAACCACTAGGGTATTGGCCTGACTATCACCATTATCATGGAAGGCCTGAAATATCAAGGAGATAACTTTCCCTATTACCAAAATATTTTATAACCAAATATTGAGGATACATGAAAAAATATGTCATGACCCACCTCAAACTATAGAGGTCAATAGAGATGATTGGAATATCAAATCATCCTAACCACCATTGTAGCCATACACATATAAATCATGCAGACATTCAATGAAATCTCAAGGATGAGAAAAGATCCTATTAGCACTGCCTCACCTACCCTTAATGAGTAGAGAAGTGAATGAGATGACCAAACATAAAGGGCCACATACATAGACATACGAAACATTTCCTGAAATATGTTGTTTATGAGAAACTAAACCTTTAGTATATGCTTTTCATATGAACATTCATAGTTTAGGATGCAATCATAAAGCATATCCCCCAACACATATATCATCCACTAGGTCTATATATTAGTCTGAGCATGAAATTTTGTAATCAAGAGACCTATAAACCCAGATCCTTTTACAACCCTTTCTAGAACCACTATATAAAAAATGCATATCAGTACAAAATAATATAATGGGGAACACAATTAAGGCACACTATCTCTTAGATATAATGCTTCCATATCCAATCAATAGAAAAGGTCACCGAGATTGGTAGGAATTGTGTAACCTTGTTCATCCTATCAAAGAATAACCGAACTACATAACTACTTCATGGGGAATGTGGTAAGACCATCTATAAATCAGCGGTGACATCATTCTGTTTTCTCTCTTGAATGGAGAGATGATGTAGTATTACAACATGTTTCTTGTTCTCTACCATCACATAATAACAAGTGGTGCACCGAGTGATGAATCCTGATATCATTCTCTTCATTCCTAGCCACCAATTCAGAAAACGTATATCTCTGTACATCATAGTAATATGAGGTTGAACATCCTAAATATAGTCATGTGATTCCCTCATCAACTCTTCCCACATATTTGATAGTACCCATACAGTACAACACAATAGTATTGTATCAATTCCATACACAACCCAACAAAGAGACATGTTCTCTTCTATGATGATCTCCCTCAAAACGAGGCCTTCAGAATTAGTTATCCACCAAATACTAACCAAATAACTAAGGGAGTATGTCACTACTAGAGCTACTAGAACTAGTTTCTCATGTTGTTCCTGAACCTCAAGGGGCATCTCAATGAATAAATCCATCAAGGACCACTCAATATTGGCCTCCATGATAGTTAGTGACTCTGTCTTCTAGATTAATGAACCAGCTACATCATTTTATTTTCCATGTGTGTAAACAAGCTCATTGTGGAATTATTTCATGTATTCCACCCACCTATATTGTGTCTGATTCAAGTATCACTGAGTGGAGATGTATTTGAAACCATTATGATATTTCTAGACAAAGATTCTCTCTCCCAAAAAGTAGTTCCTCCTATAGAATATAGTGTAAACCAATACCTCAAGCATTAGTTTTTTTGAATTATTGTTCTGCTCCTGAGGTCTTATCTTGCATGTCCTATATTCTACAACTCCATCACCTTGCATTAGCACTTCCCACGGTTTAATTACTAAAGTGACAAAATTAATAGTATAGATTCCAACTTCCTCGTGAAGAATATAGATCATCTATGAATTTTGTATTCCTATTATCTAATAAAAATATTCCACACAAGCTTCAATCTAGTAAAATTTCAAACTTCTTCCTCAAGCCCATAACCGGTTCTCACAGTCCTAAGATGTTTTCAATGAAATTCATATAATATCCAATAATCCATAAGAAGTTAAATATATCATAAATATTCTTGGGATGATCCCAAGGAACCACAATGCATACCTTCTATATGTTAGCTGAAATGCCTACATCATAAATGATATGAACCAAGACGTGAATCTTATTGATCCAGTAGTGTCATTTTTGGAGATTTATGTATAGCTGGGTTATCTATATGTATTTAGCATGATATAATGATGGTTATCAAGTTTTTTCTTTTTCATAAATACACTAAGATTTCATCCACAAAAGAAACCACAAAAGAATCAAGATATGGGTGGAAAATTTGATTCATCAAATCCATGAAGACTACTAGTGCATTCATGAGACCGAACAAAATGACCATATACTCTTACAAGTTGTACTTGCTATTGACCATTGTATGTAGTATGTTTAAATTTCTCTAACACACATGATAGTATCCTAAAATCAAATAGATATGGGATAAAATGGTATCTCATCATAGTTGTTCTAAGAAGTCATCAATTTGAAGAAGTGGATAACTGCCCTTTACTTTGATATTGTTCAATCAGTTGTAAACCAAAAACAATCTAATGGTACATTTTTCA
The DNA here is from genome assembly GCA_963277665.1 of Viscum album. Lineage (NCBI taxonomy): Eukaryota > Viridiplantae > Streptophyta > Magnoliopsida > Santalales > Viscaceae > Viscum > Viscum album. Next base: position 535,705,870 of record OY728146.1, read on the forward strand.
TTCCTATAGAAAAGGATAGGTCAATCTCATGGCGATGTGATGGGTCAGACAATACCCATAATCAATGGATCTTCAAGATGCTTCTTGAGGTTCTGTAGCTTTACTGGTTCCATTTAATTTGGAGGAATGGACACAGGTGTTGCACATAGCATATGTTCAATGGTGAATATGAACTATATAAAATGAGTCAATTTGGAGAAACATTCATTGAATACATCCATGAAATAATCAAAGACCAAAGTTAAATACACAAGTTGCATCCTCTGATCCCTCATAAAGAGATTAACCATTTGGGTTGTCACTCCCCGTATCCTAGTATGTTGGGGTCTAGGTAGACCTTCTTAGATATCCCATTTAACCATATTAATATACATGCTTCCATCGAGGGATGCTAAAGATATCTAATTTTGATAGAAATAACACTAGGATCCATAAGGCAGAAGACAATACATACTGAGAATGATATCTATGTTGATCATCTTGAGGAAGAAGATACTCCGTATAGAATAGTACCCACCTATTTCAAGGGGCCACTCCTTGGACTGGCGTATGACCCCAGCTCAAACATCCAACATCATTTCCTAATTCATAATTCCACTAGAGTAATCTATATTAAATCTAGACCTCCCATAGTTTTATTGGATATAAAATAGTGAGATGCACCTATATTAAAAAGGCATGAATCTAGATTGGAGGTTGGAGGAATAATAACTCTATCTATAGATGACTATAGACTCTCCTCCTCTAGAATAGGCTACACTACATTAATATGTGTGGAAAAAAATTGTTTAAATTATTTTTATATGAATGAAGAAGGTCCACTCTATTGATGCTGGATCATTGAACTTTGAAAGCCTCAGCAATGAGAACTTACACACCACAAATATTATATAGAAGACCAAATTCCTACCTGATGAGGAGTTTTTTATCCTACACCTGAAGGTGGATCTGGAATAAAATCCGACTCACCTAGCATAAGAGGATGTGTCAGTATAAATTTTGGAGGTGACTCATCTTACCTAGAACCCAACACATGATTAGCTTCCCCTTATATACGGCATTTTTATAGACCATCCTTCCACTCTAGTGACACAACGCCAATTTAACTATGTGTGCCTCTTATATGGAATTTCTCTAACATGTAACCATGAAACATTACATCCTACTACTTGAAAAAACCACTATTATGTATGGAATCTTATGTTCCCTAATTTATATATCCTGATTCGAATAGGCTCTGCTCATGATGAGGGCCTGTTTCAATTTCTTTGATATGGTGGTCAACCAAAATATGTTCACCTTCAACATATGAAATATACAAGCTCACCATTGAATTTCCTCATAGTAGTCAACTCTTCATCAGTAAAGACCGGTTAAAAAAATAGTAGTTTGGTGAAGATAACTTTGTAATCCATCACCGACATGCCACCTTGTTGAACATTCCTATACTTGTAATCATGTAACGTTTTTGTGGTTTATGAAAAGAAGTTGTTAGATATGAATGTGTGGAATTAAACACAGACCATACCCTAATGGAACCATAAACCTTGCAGTTTTTGTGATTTTACCATCACCCTATAGGCATCTCAGTATGCATGAATATAGATAGTTTGGTATGTATCCATGACTCCATAGCTTGAGGTCTACCATCCACAGAGATAGTTGGAGGATTATTCTAATGGAACTCACAAGTAAACTCTACCATATAATTGTCATGTTAAAGATAACCCTAAATGTTTTTCATGAACTAAAAAAAATCATGGAACTGGGCACCAGCAACCAATGGAATATCTTGAGGAGGTGCCTTAGGTGGCACTACATAAGGTACCATGGGTGGAATAGGGCCCACCACAACTTACGTATAATTATCACCACTCTCTTAGTGTACATAATGAGGTCACCATGGTGGAATATCTCTACAAATACCAAGAACATGAATTAGATAGTATTTATTGCAGATAAGGAAAGTGGTAATGAAAGGGATGGTACAAAGCCTTTTTATAAAATGCCACAACCCTTGGCCTGCATAATGAGCTTGGTCTGGGTGATCAGAAAATGTCATAGAATATATCAGGAAACAAAACCTACTTCCTAATTCTATGGTTAGATTATGTCAAGGTCTCATAAAGAATAATAGAGGTTTGGGTATATATATTTTTAAATTCAAGGTATAGAGGAAAACACTCATTACTTCTCATGTGTAATATTTATATAGCAGTAACCATTTTTTTATTAAACATTAAAAAATTTCAATGAATTAATATTTATTTGATTATTTGTATCATGATCTAGTTAATTACATCACCAATTCTAATTTATAAAGGCCCACGATACTTATAAGTAGAAATTGGTGTATCAAGTAACAATATACTCATATTTTCCCCCAAAAAAGATGTATAACCAGTCATGGGTAGTGTCTTGATTGGATAATATACCATTTTCACCCACCAATAATACCAAATAATGAGGAATTATTGGTCAATTGAACCAATATTTTCATCATAGAGAATACTAGGACACTGCAAGGCCTAATAGTTAAAGCATCCTAACAATCAAATTAAATAAATAAAATGCACACTAAATTTAAATATGGCATGGAATAATAAATGAAAATTTATTCCTTGGGCGAATAATATGATACATAAGTTTAGAAACCCTGATATCCTAATAACAGGATGAATAAGACATAATATTAATAATATAAATAATAGAATCAACACAAAACAAGTGCATAACCAAATGATGAAATCAATAAAATTATATAAATGCAAGAAACAACCAAACATACCCATTCTAGGAAATTTTGGTTTCCCTTGTACATGGTGTAGTAACACCTAGGAACAAGATATTTATCAAATCCCAATATCATAGTTTCATATCTAATCCCAAATAGTACGACAAGAAAAGGAAATATTCTATGTTATCATGTTGTAGCATCCTGCACCAGATGCCACCTAATAGTTCCCTATGATGGAGTCCACATGATGTCAAGAATGCCTCCCCAAATTCTATAGGCTTCCAACTGGTATTTATGGCCAAGGGTTTTCATTTGAGGAGACTATTATCTCATGGATAAGAGTTATCATAGTATAAAACAATATATAACAAATTGAAGAAGCATAATTGTGAAATAGAAAGTAGTGGAATTAATAGAAATAAGACAAGAAATATAAGTTTAAATGTAGGATTTGATTAAGTAATAGGTATAATTGATTATTGTGATTTTATAAAATATTAAAATTCTTGTGGTATGAGATACATGGAAATACAACATGACAACACAATATAACAAAAGGATAAGAATTACTACAACTAGCTTATCAAAAATATCTATATTCCTCTTCCCCAAACACCATCGTAGAACATTTAATCAGGAATTAGAAGCTAGTTTTTTCCTTTATCTATATCTATAGTCGTGATGTGTACTCGAGGACCAACAGTTTCCTAAGTAGGGTGTGAGGTAAAATTATTATAGGAAAATTCAAAATAGTGTCTAAATTAAACCCATTCATGCAACATACTAGGAAAAATGTTCTATAATTAATAAGTGTGGGACAAAATAAATAAACAGGTAAGTGGTCTGAGTTACAATAGGACACTTATCTAAATATACCTTCATTGGCCTAAGATGGTGAGTCATAACCAAGTGATACTACAATGTTAATGTAAGAGGTATAATGTATAATAGGAAGGAATATCCCCAAGCTTGTGATTGGGCTAGGTAGAAACGTCCACATGTTTTATGGAAAATTATATTACTTCTTTTTTAAAATCCATCACATTCTTTTGAATTAATTTTCAAAAACATTAAATAATAAATATGGTGAGTTACACTATTCCCATCATTTGATATTATAAGGGAATTCTATATATCTCTATAGGGGATTAGTATAAGACCAATTCCTAATGATTCTATCCATGGTGACCCAATAATGATGCCCTAGTTACCATTTTTGGAATGGTCTGAAAAAATATTGATCTGACCTCTATGTTTTTCCCTTGTATCACATGTAGGGACCAAGGTATCTCTTCAAGAAGGGTAAAACTATCGTTCTATCAAGCCAATACATGAGCCCCCCCTGGGAACCAGTGTCACTCATATAGAGGTAAAAATAAATATCCATTAGTGATCCCCTACTAGACAGAACTACTTTCTCCATCGAAATGTTTATTAAGCATTAAAAATTACATCAAAAAAGAAACAATAGCCGATATACTATGTACTTATTTCCATACCCCTTGTATCACCATTGATAATAATTTGAAAGAATTTAATCAAACAATTTAGATATAATAGGTCTAATAATAGGGTATTTCATTTAGTTTAGGATTTGTATCACAATACACATATTGGTTAAAGAATTTCCATTGGGAGAATAATTTATGTAATTATGCCTAACATTTGTGTCCTAATCAAATGTCCAATTAAATTATATCAACTTAACTGATTACGTCAAGGAATTAATTATGTGACATCACACCCAAAAAGGTTTTTGAAAAATTCAGCACAATGTGAAAAAGTCCTCTATGGAAGAGAACACTCATTTGGGTGGAATAAATCAATGTGATCAACCAAATAAGTTTATTCTGCAATAGATCGGGTAACAATTTTGTATGTGAGGATTTTAATTTAAATTATTTAATATATTAGAGGCATATTCAGATAGGTCTATCTTGTGGATTATCATTTCATATTATATATAAAATTGAAATGAGTGGAAATAGACCTGACCACCTACCTTTATCTCATAGTGCTTCTCTCATCTAGAATCAGCCTCAGATTTGAGCTAAAATTGAAGATATAAATAAAATAATTTAATTCCATGAAATAGGATAAAATTGGTCTCACCTAAATATCACAACCATGGATTTAATAAACATGAAATAGAAGGGGTAGGATGGTAAAATGTTCCAATAGTATCATAAAGGATCAGATTGTGATTGATTTGATTGAAGAATGAAGGTATATGCAAAAAAATAGGGGAGGAGGAATGAGGATTCATGTGTGAGGGAGGTTTAGACACCTCCAAGAGAATGTGGAAGAATAAAATGAGGGTTAATACAATCATGGATGGAAGAATGGGTATTTTAACCTCAACCACAAGTTTACATAGTTATTCTACATGATTGGCCAAACCATTCCCCAACTGTGAAAATGGGATCTATCCTAAAACTCTACAGTTTCACAGGGCCATCTTCCTGGGGTCACGTAGTTATAAAAAAAATTTATGGCTTCTATAGATCCTTTTTCCCCACATGGTTTACATAGATTTTGTATGCTAGGATGCACAGTTTCTATAAATATCGTGTCCTAGTTTATTTCCAAAATATTCAGTGTTACGGGATCTGAACCTACCGTAGGCACTCTTGTGACCTCAATGAATTCCTTGTGTACCACTATTACTACCAATACATAATTTAAGCTGAAAATAAATTTTCTATACCTTTCACAAAATATGTTATTTTACATGTATATTTTAATTAATTTAAATTAATTTAATATTTAAATAAATTCAAAGTGTACCCATCCCCACAATTATAAAAACATCACCTCTCTTTTCTATTCATTACAACACGTAGAACCTTCTAAATTAACCTAAATATTCTAATTTATCTTCTAAAAATTATTATCTAAATTTTAGTTGGTTTTTTTGAGAAAAGGACCAACCTTGAAGCCCTTACAAGGATATATATCGATGTCATTTCAAAGAAGAGGTAATATCCCTGACCAATCACGTTCTTTTTAATTATAGTTTTACCATATATAAATCTATAATATTATTCATAAAAAAATATATTTATAATAAAAAATATATTTAAATTTTATTTTGATTATGAAACCAATTTTATTAACCATTTTTTCCATCAAATGGTTAGTGAAAGTAGCGCTCATGCATACATACTAGTGACCATCACCATATAGAGAAACAATTCATTTATCCTCACTATATTTTAGGGATGGTTATTATGATGGGTTTAATATTTATATATAATATTTATAAAATAAGTACACTTCAATAATAAAATATCATATCTGTATTCTTACCATATAAACCCTTTTAAAAAGATAACATTGGTCATACGTACGTGTAGAATACCACCTTTAAAGAGCTATATTTTTGGGATTTCATTTTTTTAATAGAATAGTAAAAAGGATGGATTTAATAACTATATATAATATATAGTATATAATTTTTTTAAGGTGAATTATTATTTACCGTTATTTTGTTCCATTTTTCGTAAAAAGAAAACAATATTTATGCGTATGTACTTCTTACCATCTCCTAGAACGGGGTATATAATTTTTTTATATATAATTTTACAAGATGATTATAAACATGTATAAATTGAATATATATTATATTAATATAATTATAATAATTATGGGGAGGACTTTACCATGATAAAAGTGCATAGATTATAACTAATGACACAAAACATACTTGAAAAATAAAACCAATATCACCTATAATAGTTATTTTAATAAATAATTGTTATCAAGAAAGTGATAAAAGGTTATAAGTAAATCATATATAGTGTGATATAATTGATTATTTTTTTATATCATATTTATATTAAATATATATTTATTATACATTATTTTTCAATCTGTAAGTTGGATTTAAGACTTACAGTGTTTGATTTTTTCTCTCACTCTTATTTAAAACAGACATATGCCAAATTCATAACTCATTTATTTTTTGTGGGGTATATAATTCACATTTTAAATGTTATATCATGAATATACTTATTTTTATAATATATAATGTTCCAATTTACATTGTCATTTCATAGGGATATGGTTGAAAAGTTACAAAAGTGGAAAAGGGGTTTTCATCTCACTTTTATTTTTGTGAGATACATGACATATTAAACACCTAATTCAATTATGTTCTATATATAATGATCATGAATTTGTTTTATGATTATTCTTATGAAAATAATGTTTATTAATAAATCTATATAATGATTTTTATTTCATGGGAATTATGATCCAAAATTTTCCTATGTGGAAAGGGTTTTATAATACAATCTCATTATTTACTAAGGAAAATTTATGATTAAATTTATAATGATGAAAACATATGGTCTGACTCTCAATAAAATCATGATTTTTCCTAATAGGGTAATTTATTGAAAATATATATTATAATTTAATTTTCCACACCTTTTGTACTTAATAGGAAAAAAATATCTTTAAAGGAAAATTGACCTTATATTTTTATTTGATTGAAAAATATTTTTCTCCCATATATATGTTTTTCGAATGTATTTCAAATAAGATTATTAATATTATCATATTATTTTTAAAATAGATTTTAAATATTTTTAGAAATTTTTTAAAAATAATTTATAAAAAATCTTATTTTTTAATACAAGTGACATTTAGATGTTTTAAAAAAGATTGAATGGTACATTTTATTTTAACGTATAAGGTATGAATAGAATTTACAACCCTCTTAAAAAATCAATGATTCAAATATTTCTATATAGTTTTCTACAATTATTTAAAAATAGAATTATTTATAAAATAATTATAAAATTTTTATATTATAAATAAGTGATTTATAAATGGAATGTTTAATTTCCTCGTGAATGTTTTATTGATATTTTAAAGGTATTCATATTCATAAAATAAACAAACACATGATCTCACATATGATTTTCTGGGTACATTATAATAGGAATCCATCCATATTCCTTCTCTTGATGGTTTATTTTAATGAAATCCACTTCTTTTTCACATGTTATGTTATGATGAAATGTTTATGCAACCCATCTCTTTTAATGCGTTATGACATGATGAAGGATTTATTTTCCTTCAGAAGAAATAAATTTATTTATAATTATGTTATGGTTGAGACCTATATATACCTTCTTTTAATTAGGTATGACTGATATCTCCAGAGATAAATTGGAATGAAATAAGGAGTGAACCTAGTTAAGTAATGGAATCTATCCACTATGATATTATTTAGTGTGAAACATTACAACTAAAAGGGTTTGAATAGTGACCCCAATCTACTATGATAGACTTTTCAATGTTCTTGGAATTATATTGTAATTATTTTCAATGATTATTTTTATGCTACAATTCCATGTATCAAGCCAATGTTATGCTCTCATCGATCATGTACTTTGATTCCTTTGTGATTTATGCCTTATGAACTTTCATGAATTAGAGAATGGCTCAATAATATGATGTATGATATATACAATATCGATTTAAAATGTTATGATCAGGCTATAAAAACCATATTCTCATGTTATGGTTATCTTATCACTAATATGTTTTTTACCCTTGTTGAGCATTTTAGCTCACCCTTTCTTATGTTCCCATTCCATAGGTTATTAAGAAAGGTATTATGTAAGATATTAAAAAGTGGGTTTCTAGTTATGATGAACATAATTAGAGAAAATTATAAGCTATATTTTTATTATTCATAGTTTTCAATGTTACTAGACCTATATGATTATGGCATGGTTCAGTATGTTATAAAATTAATATTCATTTATTACGATTAGATATTCATGTGTGGAATGAATGAGTCTCTATAGTTGGTATAACAAAACAATTTAGTTAATATATAGATAATGGGATGATAAAAAATTATTAATATACATAAGGATAATTCTATATATAGAGTAAAATCATAAATATTGTGTAATAATCATGAATGGACAAGGTTAAACTGGAGGTCTTATACAAGGTGTCACGATTTAGAAATACTATAATTTTTTTCATGATTATGTTGTTTATTTCTCTGGTCACAGTCACTCACACTAAAATTTGTTTTATTAAATTAATGGAACCCAATAGAGTCATTTGAATATTATATTTTATAGTTAATGGATTTATTTTCCTCTATAGAGTCGATATCATATAAGAGATATAATTTAAAACCATTTAATTATTCTTAATCTCATATTATGTTATGTGATTAACAATATCAACGTTGTAGATATTTCAAATACACATAAAAATAGAATGATGGAGTGTTATAAAGATCATAGAATAATGATGATTTGTATTATAATATTTATATAATGTATAAACAATCACTCTAGTTAATGTATGAAAGGAATGGGAAGCTATTTTGAGTGTTGAAGAGAAAGAAATATATCAAACAATTAAAAAAGAAAAAAAAGAAATGTTTGGTTAATTGAATAGATGAGAATAGTGGTCACTATATGGAATCAACAATGGTTGAATTGTTTAAATGTGTATTCCATTGGAATTATGAAAATTGATGTCTGAGGGGGATGTTTGAGAAGAGAATTAGAAATGTTTGAAAATTAATGATTTTTTATTGATGATGTATATACTACGAATGATTTATATGAATGGTATAATATTTTTTAATAGTATTACATATGATAAATGTAAGAAGCCTAATTAAATTTAGGTTGATTTTATATAAAACATGATTAATAATTAAAATTTTAAGAAATAAGTACTAATTAATAAGATGATGAAACAATGTTAATGGTTTAAGTAGGATGTTGAATGATTGGTGTTTTTTATTTGGATTTGTGAATTATTTTTTATAAGTGATAAAAAAATAATATTTTAGTAATAAATGTTATCAAAAATTGAAGGATTTTTCCAATATATTTTTTATTTAATTTTGTTTAATATATATTTTGTATGTAACCAATAACTAATAAAATTGATTTAGTGGAAAAGTGATATTTTGGGATAGCATATGATTAACTTATAGATAATCCTAAATATTTGTATGATGTTGTGTTTATAATGGTTATTTAAAATAATGAGATGATTGGAATTGATTGTATTATTATCCGTGAAATTTGTTAATAATTTGATAAAAATATGATTTAGGTAATCTTTTATGATTTTTATTTCATTTATGAATTTATCGAATAATTGTTTCTGAACATAGTAAAGGAATATGGATTGGGTTAATGTTCAGAAGTGTATATGTTTTCATGTAAGGTTGACAAAAATTTTATGGATACAATCATGGGTTTTATGTTTAAGGTTGATCATAAGTTCAAGGTAATAAACATCTCATTTTTAATGATTTATGGGATAAGATTTTGATTTAAATTGTTTTCTAGGTTTTAAGAAGAATAATCTTGAAGGTTGAAAATATATTAATATACAAGGTAATATTTCTAATTATATTTATGGATTTGTTAAGAATTACATTTCTAGTTTGTATCAAATTTATATTTATTACTTTACATGATTATATAAGTGTTTATCATGGTAATTAATGATATTTGGAAGATGTTTTATTAGGTTGAGGTAAAAATAACCCTTTGGTTCATCATGTCATTTATAATGAATTATTATTTGGAAAAATGTAATTAAAATTTTAAATATGTAATCCTAAGGGTGTAGCTTTTGATATTAAAATATTCTTTAATGTTGAGATTTTGGGGCAATCAAGGATTCTGAGATTAATGATGAATTTCTCCATATAATCGCCAATTCATTATGAGAATTATATATGCATTATCATTTTCTATTCCTGGTTAATACCTAAAGAGAGGAGGAATATATTTATATAATTTTATCTATCCATTAGAAATTGATATTGGTTTTTAGGCATAAAAAATTACTCTCTACTAGTTATCATTTTTAAAACAGGTTAGATTAAGCAGAATATTGATTAAAGGATAAAATTCTTAATTTCATGGATATTAATTTAATTATTTTCTTATTATATATGGTAACTAAATTATTGAACACTAATTAATGGCTATTAATACTGAATTTTTTTCTTATACCAATTAATTTAAGTTAAATTATGGCATTTAAAACCCAACTAATGTATGGTTTTGTGGTCGTTAACATTCTCACGTCATTATTCTTAATCACTAAAATTCATTACATGATAGTTATTTTTATATTAAATTTATGTATTTTAACATCCCATATCTTTTTCCTTATATGGGAAACTGACTTTATGTTATTTATTATAAACATTTTGTTTTCCACATTCCATTTTTAAGGATAATATTATTATTGCACTGTATGATGAGGATTTTGACAAAGGAATTTTAATGTTTTAAAACCTTGATGAACAAGATAAATTGGGAGGGATAAATTTATTTAAGGTGGGAGAATGTAAATCCCAAAAATAATATTAAATATTATTTGCAATGAAATTTTATTTCTTTGATATCTTTTGTTACATGCCACAAAGAGTATAAATTAACAATGATATGTTATTAATATATTTTTATGTGACTATTATAACATAGGAATTAAAATTCAAAGAAATGAATATGTTAAAATAATTTATAAAAGACATATAAAATTCTAACTGAATAAATATTTATTTTATAATTCTTAAGAAATAAGCACTCAATTTTTTATTAAATCCATTTTATTTTATAAAAACACATTTTCTTAAAAAAAATGTTTATATTGTTTTTTTGAGTAAATAATTAAAATTAAATTAATTTAAATTTGAGAAATTTTATTTTATAAAAAATATTTAATTTTTTAAATCATCACATCAAAAATACCTTTTGGTGATTTTTTACATAGTTTTATGAAAATGTTGATTTTTATATGAATAGTGAAAAATATAAGGTTTTATAAAACTATAATTTCTTATTCATTAAAATGTATCATTATTCTCTATATTTTATTTCAAAGTAACAAAATTATTATTTATTTTTACTTATAATATAATTAAATTCACTTTAATCATAATAATATTGGGTTTTAGAATAAAATGTTTTTCTGACTTAAAAACACATTTTTTTTCTAAAAACATTTTTTGTTTTGATTTTAAAAATTGATATTAACTTTAGTTCATTCTACATTTTGAAATTAATATTTATATAATTTATTAAATATTTTTATTTATAATGTTCAAATATGTTAAATATGACACTTCAATTTTGGTCAATGTCAATAGTAACTTTAATAGTTTGGTTTTCACAGTTACAAGTAAATCGTGTAATTAATAGATCAACAATATAATGATAAGGATGGAACAATGACCCTAAAGCTTTCCTAATTTTTATTTTATGATTTTATTTCATCTATAGCCATCCAATATTCTATTATATGGAGTTCCTTTTTATTTTCATATGATTATTACCGTTAAAGTAGTTTTCGAAAAGTAATAAAATCTATAGTAATGTTTTATGAACTATAAAATATTTAACATGGGGAAAATTGAGGATATTTTGGTTGTAAATATCAAATTAAAATTATAATTATTTAAATTCTATATGGTATTTTAATTATAATTTTTAGTGAATAAATAATTTCGTTGAAAGCTTACACAATGTTGATGCAGTAATTATTCAATTAATGAAATAATCAAATACATAGTATGAAAAATATTAAAAGTATTATATTTTTAAATGATTAATGTTATCAAAAAAATTTTAGATAAATATAAAATTATGGGATGTATTAAAATATTTCTCTAAAATTTAATTTTTTGTATTGATGTTATTAAATTCAATACAATGAATAATTTTAAAATTTATAAAAATGATATTTTATAATAAATATTATTTTATTAAATGATATAAAATTCATAAAAAATTATATGAGGAACAGTGAATGATATATATTTAAAACCAACAATCATTGAATATTTATAGGTTGTTTTTAATTTTAGCGTTTCATTACTAACCCATGAATAGTTGAAAACTTTAATATTTTGGTAATTTCCAAGGGGTTAATGAAGGGTATTTATGTAATATGAGAAAAAATGTGATCCATGATTTTGAAAATATTATTAGATATGATTAATTAAACACATAATTATTTTATCATATTAAAACATCAATTTGGAACCATTTGGGCATCAAATTTAATTTATATTAATTTAATATTTTATGAATATCCAAGAGTACTCCTCCCCTTAATTATAAAAGGGCACCCTCCCTTTTATTATTGACACCAAATTTATCCTTCTATCACTACAATGATCTATAAAATATTTTTATATACTTCCCTAGGCCAATTATATTGGTGTGTTTCTTCCCAAAAAACCAACCACATAGCACTTAAGAGGAGATTTAAAGGTGTCATTTCAAATAAGATGTAATGGGCATAGCCAGTCACATTATTTTTAATTATTTTTTTACAACTAAAAAAATATCATAAATTGATAATAAAATCATAAAATAACTATCATAAATATACATAAATTTTATTTTGAAATTTAAAATAGAATTATTCACCCTTATTATATTAATTAAGAAGTTAAATTATCTACCATGTGTACATATAACTAATTGTATCCACATAGAGATATGATTCATTAAACCTCCCCATGTTTTATGGATTGGTACTATGATTGGTTATATATTTATATTTATTATAATTTTAAAATAATAATATTTTTTTAATTGAAAATACCATATATACCATATTTCTTTCCATATAATTGGAAAATGATAATGTCATTAGTGCATACGTGTAGACGAGAACCTTTGTAATGTGATATGATTGATTAAACATTTCTGTTTTAATGGGATGGTAGTAAGTATGATTTTATTGAATATATATTATATATAAAATATTATAATGAGTCAATAATGTTTACTTACTATTTACCTAATTTTTTTTGAACCCTTGAAAAATGAAAACAATGTTCATGCGTACGTAAGACTTACCGTCACCATCAATTATGTAACAAAATTTTTAATATATAATTTTATATATGGATATAAACTTGTATATAATGAATATATATAATATTTATTTACATATTAACATTCTAGAGATAACTTAATCAATATAAATGTACAAGGAGAAATACTATATAACCAAAACAGACATGGAAAATAAAGCAGATATATGCCAAGACATTTATTTTAACAATTAATTGTAAAAAATATGGTGATAGAGGTTATAAGTAAATAATATATGTTATTATATCTAATTAATATATGTATATTAAATCAATATATATTATACATTAGGTTCCAATGTGTGTAATGGAATTCATAGACAAGGTAAGAGATTTCTTGTCTTACTTTTATTTCTAAGAGGCTTATGAAAAATTCACAACTAATTTACATTTTATAGTTTATAAAATGGTCATTTTACATTTTACATCATTAATATCTTACTTTTCAAGATATTTAACGTTTTAATTTATGTTATCATTTCATTTGGATTGTAGCTCATAAGATACTAAAGTGGAAAATGTTTTTCATCTCACATTAATTTCTGTGTCATACATGACATATTCACAACTTATTTATTTTTTTGTAGTTTATAAAATAATAATGTATATATTTTTATGATGATTAAAATTATGATAATTGGGATAAAAAAATCTATATATGGTTATTTCTTTTAGAGTTTATACTATCAAAATCTTACCAATATAGCATTGTTTTTATGTTACCATGTCAAAATTTATCAAGATTGTTTTTTATTATGTTATTAATGATTAAAAATTATGGTCTAACTCTCAAAAAATACATGAATATTATTATTCTCAGTTAGTTTTCTGAAAATAATGTTTTTCTTTTCATTTTACTAACACAATGTAGTTAATATATCAATTTCATTTTAGTGAAATTGACTTCATCTATCGATTCAATCAAAAAAAATTCCACTATGTTCATGTTTTATAAAGATCTTTTAAATAATATTCTTACACATCTCTTAGTAATTATTAAAATTAATTTTTACCCTTTTTACATATTAAAAAATTGTTCAAGTAGAGTATTTTATTATTTTTCAAAATGAGAAACATTATGACTTTATAAAAAACTATAAAAGGATTGTCTTATTTTTAATGTATACTATATTAATGAAAATTCCAACTATATGAAATTTTTTTTTGAAACATCCATTACATATATTCAGGGTTATTTTCAAAGAAAAGTGTTTCTATAATATGTTATCGATTTGTCAATTTTAAATAACTGATTAAAAATGGATATTTTAATTTCATCAAGATTGTTTTAATGGCCATTTAATTGTCATTATATTCACCAAAGACAGTGACACTTTATTTTACATATGACTTACTAGGGAAATAATCTAGGCATAGAAATCATTATTCTTTCTTAGGATGGTTTATTATTATAATGACAATATTATTATAAAACCCATGTGTTCTCCATGTTCAATGTTATGATGAAATAGTTAAATAGTTACGAAATACATTTTATTTTTCAGAGTTTTAATATAATAAAGGATTTATGACCTTTCAGAATGCTTTTGTATTGTTTTCATTTTGTGAATAGTAGGACTTATGGCTTCCTCTAATGCATTGGGTTTTCTTTGAATCCTCCTGAGATAAACTGAACTGAAATGGAAAGTGAAACTAATTTAGTAAGGGACATTATCCACTATGATAGTTTTGGGAGTAAACCTTAACTACTATAAGGTTTGGGGAGTGAATCTAATCTTCTATAATAATATTTTCAATGTTCCTGAACTAATATGGAAATGATTTTATATTCTTATTTTTTTTTCAAAACACTATGTCTTATTCATATATTATGTTGTCAGGGCTTATGTTATTTGATTAATTTATTATTAATTTCTTATGAACATCCATGAAATATTCTATGAATTTATAATAGGATATATGATATATAGGTTTTAGATCTTGAATGTTAATATTGTGATATCATACACTTATTCTCATGTTAATCTTTTTTAGTCATTGATATCTATCTTGTTTACCCTTACCAAGAATGTGTCTCATAATTTATTATGTTTCCTTTCCATATGTTATAGAAAATAGTGTTATGTATAATATGCCTAATAACGGTGTTTGATATGAAAAACATAATTGGAGAAAATTTTGAACCAATTGTTTAAGGGTCCATGTTTCCAAAGATACTATACCAATATGATTGTGGAATGGATCACTTGGTAATGAATGGAATATTCATCTATTAATATTTGTTATTTATGTATTAAAAGTATGGGTCGATATACACTGACTAGATAGTGTCCATGTACTAGCTAGTAGGCGAACCTATAATAACATGTTACATCCCCAGGTGTTCCTTCGGTGCTTCCCTATAACCTTAACAACCCTCCTACCTCGAATTGACAATATAAACCACCCTTTATATTGGATTAAAACCATTAGAGTACCCTTAAACCCTATATTTTAAAATGACCCATCTAGAAAATGATAGAAAAAACATCCCATGGTAATTAAATATTGTCCGTGGAACTGGGGTATTAAAAACACCCCAATATAATACTTCATGTCATTAATAATTAGTAGTTGTAATCCAATTGAATCCACCTGACTACATCATTCATTATCTCTCATTCAATAGTTGTGTTCCATTATCAAATGATAATTATTCTTCTAAATTACCAGGGAAACAAAAGTCACATCACCACCATATATCGAGCCAATGCTCAATAAAAACTACCATACATTGATATGATATTTGCCTACATTTTTATACCCCATGGTACCTGACACATTTTCATCCAATTGCTCACCTGTTTCAATGTTCTCCCCTCCATTGGTCCATGTTATGAATGGCCAGTTCTGATCCATGATACCATCCACCATTGAAATATCTTTTCCGAACATGATACTGATATCCCAACAATACCCCTAATGTGTTTCTCTAATAACCAAACCCAAAAACTAGTCATGGCACACCACAACCTAAGGTCACAACTCAAACCACATTATTGCTGGAATGGAATTTCATTATACCATAAACCCCACTTCAAATACCTTAAAACCTGATCTGTCATGCTAGAACCATTTCCCCAATCTCGTGAAAATCTCACACACCATGACCCAAAACAAAATTCCTCTCTATTTTAAGTCAAATATATCATCGAGAAACCACATAACTCAAGCAATTTAAACATACCAAACCTCCCATGCATATGGTCAGCCACTAAATTCTCACTAATCTAATATCACACTGACAATATTCAAAATTTTACTCTTTCTGTCTTCTCCTATAATTCAAATTATATTATAATGGGATTAATTAAAAAACTATCAAATTAAAGTTATTGAATAAAATAATTTTGAAGATATACTTGAAATTTTATTTTGATGACGCTATATAATAATTAAGTTAGGTATTCCACTAGATTACTTATAACCATTTAACTTAACCAGAAATTTTCAATGATGGGGTGTAGTTAAATAATATTTCATTTATAAGTTATAGATGAAAAAACTCTTGGAGTTTTAATGGGAATTATATTTATTTGATTGTTTTTAATGATCAAGAAAAATTATCTCAAAATATATATTTATAATTTTAAGGATTGGGTAATTAAAAATACCCCATATAATTATACATAAACACTATATAAATTGTTTTAGGACCATTAAATAATCGAATCATATAACAGTTTATAATAAAATCGAAATCAATCATGAAAATGACATGAAAATCCTATGTTCCTCATATGGTGTATGAAATAACACCCTTTGTCTATAATAGGATAAGAGAATAAATCATAAAAATAATAATAAAATTATTATTTTGTTAAACACTTGAGGTGAAACAAAATAAATTATAATAACTAACAACATGATTAATAATCACGTCCATAAAAAGGCATACATTCCTCATATGTGGGGTGTGAATCCTTGGAACAAGTCTCATACCATGTACCAACATGTTTATATTCATCTGTTTACCTTTCCCAAATAGTAAGACAAAGGAAACCAAATTTTATATTCCATTGAAAAATCCAATATCCCAATACAATTGATTATTTCCTATATAAGTGCTCACTACTGTACCTCAGATATGCTTTTGTATATACCAGAGGACATCAAATAACAATGCTAGTATATAGTCAAACGATGGGGAGAGTATAAGCATGTATTTGAGAAACTAAAAAATAGAAATGAATTTAATCATTCCCATTCTGATGAATAATGCAATGAAAATCCATTTGGAAATTTTAGATGACAATCGAAATAAATATGATGTATCATATGAATAATATACTACTTTTTAGGAAATATATACTGTAGAAAAAATTAACATATATAACATCTCCTAGGACTAGATTAAAACATGGTGAAACAAATTATGAAAGTGGTCATTTGTCCTAGCTCTGTCCCAACTCCAATTATCCATCCCAATAAGTCCAAAACATTTAGCATTATCACCTTCTCATAATTAAAACTTCAATATTGTAGCTTCTCCTTTGGTAACCAAGTGAGATGGTTCCCTAAGGAGGCTGTGAATACAACTCAATACTCCACTACCAATGGCCTACATAAAAAGTCCAACATCATAATAAGTACATTCATATGATCTATAAAAAATAGTTTAATAATTTAATACAATTGATAAAAAATTTAAATGACCACCAATTCATGGGTACCACAGTGAATCTTGTGACCGGTCCCGAAAAATCTTTATCTATAAGACCATGACCCTTTTGAACCTACTTGGTTCATCCAGTGCTGAGGTTCTATTGAGTTTATCACAATTACCATTAAAACGAAAATAATATATCCAACCTTAAGTGTGTTTTCAATGTTATCAAAAATATCCCCTTTATTGTTTTAAAATGATTACATGGTGGTGTGGACCACCCCTTATGAGTGTATTTTCAATAAAAATAAGAACAGAAAACACCCTTAAAGGTGTTTTCTTAAACAAATATAGTTGCACATACTAACCCATTAGGCGTTTTATCTACCCAAACAGGTAGCTTAGACCTCATCTATATGAGTTTTCTATTCTTGGGGAATAAGATCATATGTTACATGAATGTACCCAATGGAATTTGTATTATTCAAGGCCACCACCACCTATAAAGGCATTTTCATTGGTAAAATAACATCTACATCAAAAGTTTTCCTTTTCTTAAAAACTAAAAGCATCCCAAATAATTTCCATTTTCTCATAAACAATACCACTCAAAGGGTGTTTTTATTCCAAAATAAAAATTATTATTCTATACATCCTCAACATAATTTTACATATTTCTGCCAATTGATCAACAAACACATTCCAAAAACTCAAATTTTAACTTTTAAATTTTATTTCACTAAAAACTCTATCATCTAAAAAAATTCAATTCAAATATTACCATTCCATTAGGTATAAATCTATGTTTTAATAATTTTTCATCGATTTATCATCTGAAAAATATATTTCACCATCATTGATCATATTTCTATTCATCTTTTAGACCATTTAACACAATGTTATCCTTTTAGCGGAATCGATCCAAATGAAGACCAAATTAATGGAAATGGTATTTTTTATGGAATCATATATTTTATTAAAATATACATTATTAATGTAATTTTGAATTATGGTGAGACTCCAATTTACAAAATTGAATTTAAACTAGGCTAATAAATGAAAATGGTGGCCTGACCCAAAATCATACCAATTATAAAATAAGAAAAGACGATGGGATAAGTCTGTGGGACACCTAACTTAACTAGAGGTAATCTTACACATCTTATTCTAGGAATTAGTTTTTCTATGAATGGATGAAAACAATGAAGAGGAACAAACCTTGAAAATGGGGCATATATGTTACTGGGGGTCAGATATTACATAGAAGTGGGTTAGACAAGGAAGATGAGGGAGGCGATATATAGACATAACATTAGGTGATGATCATAAGTGATAGTGGAGGGGAAACTGGATCAATATAGTTCTTTAAAGAACCTTAAAGATATATAGGGGTGAATAAGTGGCTACCTATGGATGTTTGAGATTTCAAAATATAATGTTAATTAATTACTGAGTGTCCATAGTAAAATTATGGGGATATAGGTTGTTTAAAAACATTATAGGAGGAAACTATTTGTCTAGTGAAACACTAGATTACTGGTGAAACCAAGTGGTATTTAGGGATACTTCACTTTTTCATTAGATCTCCAATGGACATGCACTGGATAGTTGGTGGAGTTACAATAACTCAATATAACCCTAGCCTTCTTCCAGTGATTTATTCTACCACTAGTCACATTATGGATTGTGTTTCCATCCTATAATACATTTTATAGGAATCTAATCAATCATAGTACCATTTCAAACCCTATAACATAAAACGTCTAATCTAGTAAATGAAATTTCAAACATCCCTAAGAAATTCAATGCCATCCGTGCACCAGGAAAATTATATAGACTATGAGTGGTGGAAATGTATTGTTATAGGGACAAGAACTCCATGATTGCATTGAATACATAAAACTAATCTATTTAAATATATTTGGAATTTATGGAAAATCACCCATCGGTTGAGATTGATTATCAGACAACCATTGGATAGGCGTGACACCGAATGGTATAATTGATTCTTCTATAAGACATAACAATTATATAATTATATGTAGATTAAAGGGAGAATAATACAGCTGGAATTTGGTTAGATGAGGACTCTCCACTGGGGACTAGTTTATTTGGGTTTTATAGGTGTTAGAGGTGTGGCATTCATGGTACCATGATAAAATAACAAATTGGATATGAGGCGTATAACATAACCAATGTAATAATATCATCAAAGTGATGATTTTTGGCATCTTAAAGGTTTTTGAATGTGGGGAATAGAATATTTAGTAATGAAATTGTAATGATCTTAGTAGATCAATAGAGTTCCTTATCTACAAAACAACCATGAATTTTAGAATCACTAGAGAGGAAAATTCATGGTCTACAATATGTTGTATAGGTTAGTGTCCTGTAAATGTGAGTATATTGACACTAGATGTGTATGGATGCATCATCATGAAAATTGAATAGTTGTGGATGGGGGAATTGTGATGTCACAAACCACTGAGCATGGCTATAGGGATGGATCTATTGGGGATATAATGAGTTGGATTAAAACATGAAATTTCATATATTATAATATATATTGTGATGGATTACACTTTTATATGGGAGATAAAGAGTATTGTAGGTGTGGAAAACTACATAGATAATGATATTGTGTTATTATCATTTTGAGTGTTTTTAATTAAATTAAAATTTTAGAATGATTATATACGCAACCTAGAGGTTACTATGGTTTTTCATCTGTATATAGATGAAATAATATAGGCCATGGTTAT
This sequence comes from Viscum album, assembly GCA_963277665.1. Classification (NCBI taxonomy): domain Eukaryota; kingdom Viridiplantae; phylum Streptophyta; class Magnoliopsida; order Santalales; family Viscaceae; genus Viscum; species Viscum album. The sequence goes on from OY728146.1 coordinate 535,726,875, forward strand.
TAATTTAAAATAATAAAATATGGGTATCGATTTTTTATTAGGATTTATATTCATCATGTTTTGTAACTAATAATTGAGATTCATGGGATGACTATTTGGTAGGATGAAAAGATATGTAGTTTGGGAAAATATTTAATAGAGAATAAAGATATATAATAAGTTAGTTACCTATAAAACTAAAACATCACATGTAATGAAGTGTGACATCTTGTTACAAGTGTTGTAATGGGTGTGAGGCTTTGATTTTTGGGTAAGTATTTTTGGGAGATTCTCAAGTGAAATACCATGATAGAGGTTTCTTGATGGAAACCACTTAGATCAACTATTGGGGTGTGAAATTAGAGACATAACAATTAAATAATTATATTGAGAGGGTGTAATCATCATAGGGATTGTGGTATATGTTATCAATATAATGAATGTGACACTAATTTCTATGATGATTTTTTTGTGAGGTATTAGATTGAATGATTCAAATGTGATCATTCATGATAGCTCAGATAATTATTAATTCACATCATATATATGGTAAATAATTTATATGATTGTTTTAAGAATGAGACCTCTAGAATTTTCATTGTCCCACATGAATGGGTGTGTTGTAATCATAGTCAAGGATAGTAGGAGATTTGAAATTGGATTGTTGATCATGTATTAATGAATGTAACAGTTGTTTAAAATTCTCGTGAATACTTGTTTGGGACATAAAATATTATATTTAGGAGTTTTTAAGGATCCAATTTGGTTTATATTGGAAAACATGGGATTCAAAATGTTTTAAAAGTCATATACACACATTTTTTTTAATTTCGAATTTTAATGGGTATCTATCATGTTTGGTCTTGTTTCAAAATACTAAAAGTATGTTTCTATAGAGATAGATCTCGTTGAGAAGGATATGAGTGTAATATATATGTTCTTAATGATAATATGATAAAATTGTGGCTATTGAAATCCAATAGGTACCCAGTCATGGGGCACCATGTACTTGGAGGGGGATATAGGGTTGAACAACTCCTAACATGGGCTAGTGTGTGGCCTATTATTCTAGACTAGGTACCTAGTGCAACATAAATTTTTTTAACATTAATGAATAATGGTCACTCTCGAGGGTTTTTAAGAAATCGTATCTAGTTTTTCATCTTACAGCTATTAAAGTATAAAGGAGAACACCCACCCACTCAATTTTCCTCACGTGTTCATGAATCAATCAAGAATGATTTAGAATCTATTTTTATGCATATTTGAGTCATATATCTTATATTTTCCTCGTCCTCCGAAAATGTCCCTTTAAATTGTAATACTGTAGGCATGATATAAGGTATTTTGTATAAATTCCATGAGATCGTGGTGGGATTAGGTTAATACAGAGTGTCAATTTATTATTATGGATAAAGGAGTCTTAGGAGGGGTGACTATACATGTTTGTGTTTCATTAAATTAATTATAATATGAATCCATTTTTAATCATTTAATTTTTACCAAATTTAGTTATATTGGTAAATGATTGGGAGTTGAATGACAGTCATATGGGTTTTAATGGTTTCAGGGAAGTCACAAGTGTGGACTATAATATGTGAAATATGGTTTGACTATCACAATATTTACCAATATGTTTAGACACATTTATCTATCATCGGAAACTATCTAATCTATAAGTTAAATTAGTTTCATGTTTTTTATAATTAACACTAAATTCTCTTGAATGAGTTTGGCGCTCAATGAAAATGATGATGATCATCAATGTGTTGACCAGTAATGGAGTGAGTTATATAAGGAGATAAATCTTTGATTGAGGTAGGTGGTGATTAGAATTACAACACTATATATGTTTTTTATACTGATAATTTGTTTGTATGGGTATGTATGAATGAGGGACTCGATTTGAGACTCTGAGAAATTTTCCTTTTGTGAGGCATGTCTAGTGTGGTTTTTGGGTCATAATGTGGGTCCTAGGGTGAATAGTGGGAAATATATAGATTGTAACGGAAAATAAAAATATGCAATTCAATGAATAAATAAAATTAATATCTTATGTTAGTGTTTATCATTGACCAGACCATGTGATGAACAATGGTGGTCTTGTTTGATATATAATTCTCACATAGTATAAGGCTTAATGGAGACAATGTGATCCGATAGAATTTACTCTATGACATGAGGTCATGAGTATTAGATAGGAATGGGTAATAGAAGATGTTTTATAAGGATTTAATAGACTAAATAAAAAAATTTAAAAAATAAATTGATTAATTAAATTAATTTTCAATGTTAATTGTTATTGTTAACTAGCAGTGGATAAATTAATCAATAGAAGGATGTTTTTTTATGATAATTCAGTCCAAATTGGGAATACCTCTACTCCATTAACTCTCGACGAAGTGAAATATATGTGTGCAACAAAAAATGAATTTTTATGGGGGAATCATAACCAATTACAAAATCCATTTCTATAGTAGGGATAACCACGACCTTGACTTTTAGATGGAGAGTGGAAACACTTAAAAAATAAATTTACATATTGGGAGTTACAACCCAAAAGGTTCTTACTTTAGATATAAGGATTCAAAACCTTTAAAACTAGACTATATAATTTTTGATTCACAAACCAATGAAATAGAATAACAAATAATGCTTTTGTGTTTAAAAGAATAACTAGAAAAAATAGAGTGCATGTGAATGATATGAAAAAGTGTTTCTGACATAGAATAAGAATAATGATAAGATAAAATATTAAATCACATGTAATAATTGTTGAAGATTATATCATCTCAACTGTTCATGGTAGAAGAATTAAAATCATATGAAATTCATCCCTTGGATGATCATATATGTCATGAATTAGAGTAATACAGGATGTTACAAATGCACAACAAGCTCAAATTTCACAACACATTTCTCTTTGAAAACAGAATATAAAACATGTTAATCCATTTCAATTGTTATTTTATCCTTGAAAAGATATATATATATAATAATAAATATTCCGTAGTTGTATTAGCTCAGCATCCTTAAGATATTTAACATAAATTGAGTCAATAAATTCTATAAATACCTCAATAATATTCACAACTGATTTTACTCATTATTCCTACTAAATAAATATTAATTATAGTTTAAAATAATTTTAGTTTTTTTTAAAATATATCTCCAAGAAACTTATAGAATTAAGTTAATTAAAAACCAGTCTAAATACATTAAAACCTCGTTAAATTTATTCAAAAAAATTCATAAAAACTAGTACGAAAAAATGATTTTATATTCAAATATTTGAAACCATAATAATTATTGGAAAATACATTTAAATAATTAATAAATATTCCTATTTTTATATTTAATCAAAATCATTCAAATCATCTTCATCATAATCCTTAGATTTATTGTGATTTTTACATTAGAAATTTTTTTGAAAATAATTCATATATATATATATATATATGAAGCAAATACATTTTGAACAAAAACACCCAAAGCTGTAGTAGCAATGTTGGGTACAAACCATAATGATCCAAAGTTGGATACAAACCATAATTTTCAAATGTATATTTGAATCCATAATTTGTGAAATTAGGGTTGAAGGCATACATTTTAAAAGTAGGTTACTAACTATACATTGCTAAAGTATGGTGCACAACATACATTGCGAAAGTAGGGTTAGAACCACACTTTGTGAAGGTACTGTTGAAACCATAATTTTTTAAAGCAGGGTTGATGAACAATAATTTCTGAAAGTAGGGATGAAACCATACTTTTTTGAATGCTGGGATGAGATAATACTATGTGAAATTAGGGTTTTCAAACCATACTTGGAGAATGTACGGTTAAAATCACACTTTGAGAAAGTAGGGTTTAAACTCTACTCTATAAAAGTAGGTTTTTTGAACAATAAGTTACGAAATAAATTTTATTTTTCAGAGTTTTAATATAATAAAGGATTTATGACCTTTCATAATGCTTTTGTATTGTTTTCATTTTGTGAAAGGTGGGACCTATGGATTCCTCTAATGCATTGGGTATTTTTTGAAACTTCCTGAGATAAACTCAACTGAAATGGAAAGTGAAACTAATTCAGTGAGGGACATTATCCACTATGATAGTTTTGGGAGTAAACCTTAACTACTATAATGGTTTGGGGAGTGAATCTAATCTTCTATAATAATATTTTCAATGTTCCTGAACTAATATGGAAATGATTTTATATTCTTATTTTTGTTTCAAAACACTATGTCTTATTCAAATATAATGCTGTCAGGGATTATGTTATTTGATTAATTTATTATTAAGTTCTTATGAACATCCATGGAATATTCTACAAATTTATAATAGGATATATGATATATAGGTTTTAGATCTTGAATGTTAATATAATGATATCATACACTTATTCTCATGTTATTCTTTTTTAGTCATTGATACCTATCTTGTTTACCCTTACCAAGAATCTGTCTCACAATTTATTATGTTTCCTTTCCATATGTTATAGAAAATAGTGTTATGTATAATATGCCTAATAACGGTGTTTGATATGAAAAACATAATTGGAGAAAATTTTGAACCAATTGTTTAAGGGTCCATGTTTCCAAAGATACTATACCAATATGATTCTGGAATGGATCACTTGGTAATGAATGGAATATTCATCTATTAATATGTGTTATTTATTTATTAAAAGTATGGGTCTATATACACTGACTAGATAGTGGCCATGTACTAGCTAGTAGGTGAACCTATAATAACATGTTACATCCCCAGGTGTTCCTTCGGTGCTTCCCTATAACCTTAACAACCCTCCTACCTCAAATCGACAATATAAACCACCCTTTATATTGTATTAAAACCATTAGAGTACCCTTAAACCCTATATTTTAAAATGACCCATCTAGAAAATGATAGAAAAAACATCCCATGGTAATTAAATATTGTCCGTGCAACTAGGGTATTAAAAACACCCCAATATAATACTTCATGTCAATAATAAATAGTAGTTGTAATCCAATTGAATCCACCTGACTACATCATTCCTTAGCTCTCATTCAATAGTTGTGTTCCATTATCAAATGATAATTATTCTTCTAAATTACTAGGGAAACAAAAGTCACATCACCACCATATATCGAGCCAATGCTCAATAAAAACTACCATACATTGATATGATATTTCCCTACATTTTTATACCCCATGGTACCTGAGACATTTTCATCCAATTTCTCACCTGTTTCAATGTTCTCCCCTCCATTGGTCCATGTTATGAATGGCCAGTTCTGATCCATGTTACCATCCACCATTGAAATATATTTTACGAACATGATACTGACATCCCAACAATACCCCTAATGTGTTTCTCTAATAACCAAACCCAAAAACTAGTCATGGCACACCACAACCTAAGGTCACAACTCAAACCACATTATTGCTGGAATGGAATTTCATTATACCATAAACCCCACTTCAAATACCTTAAAACCTGATCTGTCATGCTATAACCATTTCCCCAATCTCGTGAAAATCTCACACACCATGACCCAAAACAAAATTCCTCTCTATTTTAAGTCAAATATATCATAGAGAAACCACATAACTCAAGCAATTTAAATATACCAAACCTCCCATGCATATGGTCAGCCACTAAATTCTCACTAATCTAATATCACACCAACAATATTAAAAATTTTACTCTTTCTGTCTTCTCCTATAATTCAAATTATATTATAATGGGCTTAATTAAAAAAATATCAATTTAAAGTTATTGAATAAAATAATTTATAAGATATACTTGAAATTTTATTTTGATGACGCTATATAATTATTAAGGTAGGGATTCCACTAGATTACTTATAACCATTTAACATAACTAGAAATTTTCAATGATGGGGTGTAGTTAAATATTATTTCATTTATAAGTTATAGATGAAAAAAATCTTGGAGTTTTAATGGGAATTATATTTATTTGATTGTTTTTAATGATCAAGAAAAATTATCTCAAAATATATATTTATAATTTTAAGGATTGGGTAATTAAAAATACCCCATATAATTATACATAAACACTATATAAATTGTTTTAGGACCATTAAATAATCGAATCATATAACAGTTTAGAAGAAAATTGAAATCAATCATGTAAATGACATGAAAATCCTACGTTCCTCATACGGTGTATGAAATAACACCCTTTGTCTATAATAGGATAAGAGAATAAATCATATAAATAATAATAAAATTATTATCATGTTAAACACTTGAGGTGAAACCAAATAAATTATAATAACTAACAACATGATTAATAATCACGTCCATAAAAAGGCATACATTCCTCATATGTGGGGTGTGAATCCTTGGAACAAGTCTCATACCATGTACCAACATGTTTATATTCATCTGTTTACCTTTCCCAAATAGTAAGACAAAGGAAACCAAATTTTATATTCCATTGAAAAATCAAATATCCAAATACAATTGACTAGTTCCTATATATGTGCTCACTACTGTACCTCAGATATGATTTTGTATATACCAGAGGACATCAAATAACAATGCTATTATATAGTCAAACGATGGGGAGAGTATAAGCATGTATTTGAGTAAATAGAAAATAGAAATGAATTTAATCATTCCCATTCTGATGAATAATGCAATGAAAATCCATTTGGAAATTTTAGATGACAATCGAAATAAATATGATGTATCATATGAATAATATACTACTTTTTAGGAAATATATACAGTAGAAAAAATTAACATATATAACATCTCCTAGGACTAGATTAAAACATGGTGAAACAAATTATGAAAGTGGTCATTTGCCCTAGATCTGTCCCAACTCCAATTATCCATCCCAATAAGTCCAAAACATTTAGCATTATCACCTTCTCATAATTAAAACTTCAATATTGTAGCTTCTCCTTTGGTACCCAAGTGAGATGGTTCCCTATGGAGGGTGTGAATACAACTCAATACTCCACCGCCAATGGCCTACATAAAAAGTCCAACATCATAATAAGTACATTCATATGATCTATAAAAAATAGTTTAATAATTTAATACAATTGATAAAAAATTTAAATGACCACCAATTCATGGGTACCACAGTGAATCTTGTGACCGGTCCCGAAAAATCTTTACCCTTAAGACCATGACCCTTTTGAACCTACTTGGTTCATCCAGTGCTGAGGTTCTATTGAGTTTATCACAATTACCATTAAAACAAAAATAATATATCCAACCTTAAGTGTGTTTTCAATGTTATCAAAAATCTCCCCTTTATTGTTTTAAAATGATTACACGGTGGTGTGGACCACCCCTTATGAGTGTATTTTCAATAAAAATAAGAACAGAAAACACCCGTAAAGGTGTTTTCTTAAACAAATATAGTTGCACATACTAACCCATTAGGTGTTTTATCTACCCAAACAGGTAGCTTAGACCTCATCTATATGATTTTTCTATTCTTGGGGAATATGATCATATGTTACATGAATGTAACCTATGTAATTTTTATTATTCAAGGACACCACCACCTATAAAGTTGTTTTCATTGGTAAAATAACATCTACATCATAAGTTTTCCTTTTCTTAAAAACTAAAAGCATCCCAAATAATTTCCATTTTCTCATAAACAATACCACTCAAAGGGTATTTCTATTCCGAAATAAAAATTATTATTCTATACATCCTCCACATAATTTTACATATTTCTGCCAATTGTTCAACAAACACATTCCAAAAACTCAAATTTTAACTTTTAAAATTTATTTCACTAAAAACTCTATCATCTAAAAAAATTCAATTCAAAGTTTACCATTCCATTAGGTATAAATATATGTTTTAATAATTTTTCATTTATTTATGATATGAAAAATATATTTCACCATCATTGATTCATATTGCTATTCATCTTTTAGACCATTTAACACAATGTTATCATTTTAGCAGAATCGATCCAAATAAAGACCAAATTAATGAAAATGGTATTTTTTATGGAATCATATATTTTATTAAAATATACATTATTAATGTAATTTCGAATTATGGTGAGACTCCAATTTACAAAATTGAATTTAAACTAGGCTAATAAATGAAAATGGTGGCCGGACCCAAAATCATACCAATTATAAAATAAGAAAAGACGATGGGATAGTCTGTGGGACACCTAACTTAACTAGAGGTAATCTCACAAATCTTATTCTAGGAATTAGTTTTTCTATGAATGGATGAAAACAATGAAGAGGAACAAACCTTGAAAATGGGGCATATATGTTAATGGGGGTCAGATATTACATAAAAGTGGGTTAGACAAGGAAGATGAGGGAGGAGATATATAGACATAACATTAGGTGCTGATCATAAGTGACAGTGGAGGGAAAAATGGATCAATATAGTTCTTTAAAGAACCTTAAAGAAATATAGGGGTGAATAAGTGTCTACCTATGGATGTTTGAGATTTCAAAATATAATGTTAATTAATTAATGAGTGTCCATAGTAAAATTATGGGGATATAGCTTGTTTAAAAACATTATAGGAGGAAAATATTTGTCTAGTGAAACACTAGATTACTGGTGAAACCAAGTTGTATTTAGGGATACTTCACTTTTTCATTAGATCTCCAATGGACATGCACTGGATAGTTGGTGGAGTTACAATAACTCAATACAACCCTAGCCTTCTTCCAGTGATTTATTCTACCACTAGTCACATTATGGATTGTGTTTCCATCCTTTAATACATTTTATAGGAATCTAATCAATCATAGTACCATTTCAAACCCTATAACATAAAACGTCTAATCTAGTAAATGAAATTTCAAGCATCCCTAAGAAATTCAATGCCATCCGTGCACCAGGAAAATTATATAGACTATGAGTGGTGGAAATGTATTGTTATAGGGACTAGAACTCCATGATCTCATTGAATACATAAAACTAATCTATTTAAATATAGTTGGAATTTATGGAAAATCACCCATCGGTTTAGATTGATTATCAGACAACCATTGGATAGGCGTGACACCGAATGGTCTAATTGATTCTTCTATAAGACATAACAATTATATAATTATATGTAGATTAAAGGGAGAATAATACAACTGGAATTTGGTTAGATGAGGACTCTCCACTGGGGACTAGTTTATTTGGGTTTTACAGGTGTTAGAGGTGTGGCATTCATGGTACCATGATAAAATAACAAATTGTATATGAGGCGTATAACATAACCAATGTAATAATATCATCAAAGTGATGATTTTTGGCATCTTAAAGGTTTTTGAATGTGGAGAATATAATATTTAGTAATGAAATGGTAGTGATCTTAGTAGATCAATAGAGTTCCTTATCTACAAAACAACCATGAATTTTAGAATCACTAGAGAGGAAAATTCATGGTCTACAACATGTTGTATAGGTTAGTGTCCTTTAAATGTGAGTATATTGACACTAGATGTGTATGGATGCATCATCATGAAAATTGAATAGTTGGGGATGGGGGAATTGTGATGTCACAAACCAATGAGCATGGCTATAGGGATGGATCTATTGGGGATATAATGAGTTGGATTAAAACATGAAATTTCATATATTATAATATATATTGTGATGGATTACACTTTTATATGGGAGATAAAGAGTATTGTAGGTGTGGAAAACTACATAGATAATGAGATTGTGTTATTGTCATTTTGAGTGTTTTTAATTAAATTAAAATTTTAGAATGATTATATACGCAACCTAGAGGTTACTATGGTTTTTCATCTGTATATAGATGAAATAATATAGGCCATGGTTATTAATTTAAAATAATAAAATATGGGTATCGATTTGTTTTCAGGATTTATATTCATCATGTTTTGTAACTAATAATTGAGATTCATGGGATGGCTATTTGGTAGGATAAAAAGATATGTAGTTTGGGAAAAAATTTAATAGAGAATATAGATATATAATAAGTTAGTTACCTATAAAACTAAAACATCACATGTAATGAAGTGTGACGTCTTGTTACAAGTGTTGTAATGGGTGTGAGGATTTGATTTTTGGGTGAGTATTTTTGGGAGATTCTCAAGTGAAATACCATGATAGAGGTTTCTTGATGGAAACCACTTAGATCAACTATTGGGGTGTGAAATTAGAAACATAAAAATTAAATAATTATATTGGGAGGGTGTAATCATCATAGGGATTGTGGTATATGTTATCAATATAATGAATGTGACACTAATTTCTATGAGGATTTTTTTGTGAGGTATTAGATTTAATGATTCAAATGTGATCATTCATGATTGCTCAAATAATTATTAATTCAGATCATATGTATGGTAAATAATTTATATGATTGTTTTAAGAATGAGACCTCTAGAATTTTCTTTGTCCCACATGAATGGGTGTGTTGTAATCATATTCAAGGATAGTAGGAGATTTGAAATTGGATTGTTGATCTTGTATTAATGAATGGAACAGTTGTTTAAAATTCACGTGAATACTTGTTTGGGACATAAAATATTATATTTAGGAGTTTTTAAGGATCCAATTTGGTTTATATTGGAAAACATGGGATTCAAAAGGTTTTAAAAGTCATATACACACATTTTTTTTAATTTTGAATTTTAATGGGTATCTATCATGTTTGGTCTTGTTTCAAAATACTAAAAGTATGTTTCTATAGAGATAGATCTAGTTGAGAAGGATATGAGTGTAATATATATGTTCTTAATGATAATATGATAAAATTGTGGCTATTGAAATCCAATAGGTACCCAGTCATGGGGCACCATGTACTTGGAGGGGGATATATGGTTGAACAACTCCTAACGTGGGCCAGTGTGTGGCCTATTATTCTAGACTGGGTACCTAGTGCAACATAATTTTTTTAACATTAATGAATAATGGTCACTCTCGAGGGTCTTTAAGAAATCGTATCTAGTTTTTCATCTTACAACTATTAAAGTATAATGGAGAACACCCACCCACTCAATTTTCCTCACGTGTTCATGCATCAATCCAGAATGATTTAGAATCTATTTTTATTCATATTTGAGTCATATATCTTATATTTTCCTCGTCCTCAGAAAATGTCCCTTTAAATTGTAATACTGTAGGCATGATATAAGGTATTTTGTATAAATTCCATGAGATCGTTTTGGGATTAGGTTAATACAGAGTGTCAATTTATTATTATGGATAAAGGAGTCTTAGGAGGGGTGACTATACATGTTTGTGTTTCATTAAATTAATTATAATATGAATCCATTTTTAATCATTTAATTTTTACCAAATTTAGCTATATTGGTAAATGATTGGGAGTTTAATGACAGTCATATGGGTTTTAATGGTTTCAGGGAAGTCACAAGTGTGGACTATAATATGTGAAATATGGTTTGACTATCACAATATTTACCAATATGTTTTGACACATTTATCTATCATCGGAAACTATCTAATCTATAAGTTAAATTAGTTTCATGTTTTTTATAATTAACTCTAAATCCTCTTGAATGAGTTTGGCGCTCAATGAAAATGATGATGATCATAAATGTGTTGACCAGTAATGGAGTGAGTTATATAAGGAGATAAATCATTGATTGAGGTAGGTGGTGATTATAATTACAACACTATATATGTTTTTTATACAGATAATTTATTTGTATGGGTATGTATGAATGAGCGACTCGATTTGAGACTCTGAGAAATTTTCCTTTTGTGAGGCAAGTCTAGTGTGTTTTTTGGGTCATATTGTGGGTCCTAGGGTGAATAGTGGGAAATATATAGATTGTAACAGAAAATAAAAATATGCAATTCAATGAATAAATAAAATTAATATCTTATGTTATCTTTTATCGTTGACCAGACCATGTGATGAAAAATGGTGGTCTTGTTTGATATATAATTCTCACATAGTATAAGGCTTAATGGATACAATGTGATCTGATAGAATTAACTCTATGACATGAGGTCATGAGTATTAGATAGGAATGGGTAATAGAAGACGTTGTAGAAGGGGTTTAATAGACTAAATAAAAAAATTTAAAAAATAAATTGATTAATTAAATTAATTTTCAATGTTAATTGTTATTGTTAACTACCAGTGGAAAAATGAATCAATAGAAGGATGTTTTTTTATGATAATTTAGTCCAAATTGGGAATACCTCTACTCCATTAACTCTCGACAAAGTCAAATATATGTGTGCAATAAAAAATGAATTTTTATGGGGGAATCATAACCAATTACAAAATCCATTTCTATAGTAGGGATAACCTCGACCTTGACTTTTAGATGGGGAGTGGCAACACTTACAAAATAAATTTACATATTGGGAGTTACAACCCAAAAGGTTCTTACTTTAGATATAAGGATTCAAAAACATTAAAACTAGACTATAGAATTTTTGAGTCACAAACCAATGAAATAGAATAACAAATATTGATTTTGTGTTTAAAAGAATAACCAGAAAAAATAGAGTGCATGTGAGAGATATGAAAATGTGTTTCTGACATAGAATAAGAATAATGATAAGATAAAATATTAAATCACATGTAATAATTGTTGAAGATTATATCATCTAAACTGTTCATGGTAAAAGAATTAAAATCATATGAAATTCATCCCTTGGATGATCATATATGTCATGAATTAGAGTAATACAGGATGTTGCAAATGCACAACAAGCTCAAATTTCACAACACATTTCTCTTTGAAAACAGAATATAAAATATGTTAATCCATTTCAATTATTATTTTATCCTTGAAAATATATATATATATAATAATAAATATTCCGTAGTTGTATTAGCTCAGCATCCTTAAGATATTTAACATAAATTGAGTCAATAGATTTTATAAATACCTCAATAATATTCACAACTCATTTTACTCATTATTCCTACTGAATAAATATTAATTATAGTTTAAAATAATTTTAATTTTTTTTCAAATATATCTCCAAGAAACTTATAGAATTAAGTTAATTAAAAAACCAGTCTAAATACATTAAAACCTCTTTAAATTTATTCAAAACAATTCATAAAAACTAGTACGACAAACTGATTTTATATTCAAATATTTTAAACCATAATAATTATTGGAAAATACATTTAAATAATTAATAAATATTCCTATTTTTATATTTAAACAAAATCATTCAAATCATCTTCATCATAATCCTTAGATTTATTGTGATTTTTACATTAGAAATTTTTTTTGAAAATAATTCATATATATATATATATATATATATGAAGCAAATACATTTTGAACAAAAACACCCAAAGCTGTAGTAGCAATGTTGGGTACAAACCATAATCATCCAAAGTTGGAAACAAACCATAATTTTCAAATGTATATTTGAATCCATAATTTGTGAAATTAGGGTTGAAGGCATATATTTTAAAAGTAGGTTACTAACTATACATTGCTAAAGTATGGTGCACACCATACATTGTGAAAGTAGGGTTGAAACCATACTTTGTGAAGGTACTGTTGAAACCATAATTTTTCAAAGCAGGGTTGATGAACAATAATTTCTGAAAGTAGGGATGAAACCATACTTTTTTGAATGCTGGGATGAGATAATAGTTTGTGAAATTAGGGTTTTCAAACCATACTTGGAGAATGTACGGTTAAAATCACACTTTGAGAAAGTAGGGTTTAAACTCTACTCTATAAAAGTAGGTTTTTTGAACAATAATTTATGAAATTATGATACAAAACATACTTTATAGATGTATGATTTTGGAACTACACTATTTTAATGTAGGGATGAATCCATACTTTAAAAAAATAGGGTCGAAACCATACTTTGAGGAAATTTGGACATCAAACATTATGAAATGTCAATAAATTTTTAAAGTGTATTAAAAATAGATTAATATTTTTTTAAAGAAGAATTATTTGTGGAAGAACTCATTAAATTTCCAATGAATCAAATGGAAAATAAATTCAACATCTAATGCATCACATATCATAAAAAAAAGAAGCGACAATATTCTTGAAAAATTACAGCTCTAAAAAATTAAAGAAGAACATAATTCAATTTATTCCCCATACAATGACCTCTTTAGACATCTATGTAATCCAATTTAATTAATATAAATATTTTCTAATTATATAACTTCAATTTTTGATCAAATACTATATCTGTATAAGTTTTAGTAAAAGAAATACAGAAACGTTTTTAAAAATGCTGACTATAGAAGTTCTATGTTTGTAGTAGAAAATTCATTAAAATTTTAGAGTATAGAAGAAAAACATTGTTTAGGCATCCTCATAATCATAAAAATTTTAAATAAATATCTTATTTATACAACTTTATTGGAATCAAAGAACTAAAAACGTATTTTAATATATAAATTAAATACATAAATTCTTTTAAATTAAAATTACATTTAATCAAAGAAAATCATAAAGGGTTAAAAAATATAAATTTAGATGTAATCAAACAATAGAAAAATTGAATTTGACCCAAAATTTCCCCATATACAAGAATATTTAATAAATAAAATAAAATATCCACATGAACAAAAAAACTCCCCTTTTTATTTGATAACAAAATAAAAACAATTAATCCATTTAAACACTATATTCAGAATATTTAAAACTATTTTATTTTTCCCCATTTTTTTTAAATATACAAAAAGAAAAAACATATAAAAACTCCCCCAAAGAAAATGAATAAATATCAACTTTATATTCCAACATACTGTGAAAATATTTAATGTTTTTAAAACTGAAAAGAATCTAATTGATTTGTAAATATATATTCTAGATGATTTTCAGAAAGAATAAATTCTAAAAAAAATTTACCCTAGCTCACATGATCTCTAATAAAATGAAATCTAATATATATATGATTTGTTCTAGAATTATATAAGGTGTTTTTTTGAAATAGTTACTACAGAAGTATTATCACATTAAATATGAAGTTTATAAAGATGAACACCAAAATAAAATAAGGTATTCCTAATTTGTAAACATTGAGAAAAAAACATTGCCACATATGTATACATAGAATCTATAGATTATAAATAAGTAGGGAGTTGTTTCTTAAATAATAATATAATAAACTTCTTCTTAGAAAATTACAAATACCTGATGTGTTTGTTTTGTCAATTATACATCCACCAAAATAAGAATCAGAAAAAGATGTTAAATAAAATAATTATATGTTTGATAAAATTAACTAAAATAAATATTTCCTTTAACATATCTTATTATTATTTTTATATGATTAGTATGACTTTATTTAATGTCTAATTAAAATCATTCACATAAATAAACAATAAAAATAATATTAGGTCTAGATGCAGTTAAATAGAGCATGCTACATATCATGCCTCCATAAAAACTAAAATCAACAGATTAACAAGATACATCAATATAAATTTTTCAATTAGTACCCATAAGAGTTTTTGTTGATTTATAAGAATCATGAAATATAGTTTAACTAACTCTTTATCATACTTATATTGATTATGTAAAATTTTGTCATTTATTTGAAAAATTTGAAGTCCAAGATAGAACATTTATTCTCCCATTAAATAGATTTCAAACTCATAATACATCAATGTTTAAAATTAATTATTGATAATTTCACTAGATTATCCAAAACAATATAATCAAGATAATTTGGAAAATTAAAATATCATTAGAAATTATTTTAATAAACATAGTTGGATCAATATTTCATTTATTAAACTCATTATTTAATAGAAACAAAGAAATACATTCATCCCAAACACAAGGTTCTCACTTAAGACCATATTAATCTTTAAACAATAAAATAAATGTTCTGGAAATTTTTCATCTTCAAAACTAGGGGGTTGAGAAACACAGACTTCCTCAATTATAAACCCATTTAAGAATTCACTTTTCACATCAATTTTATATAATTTAAAACATGGAAAATCATAAAATACCGATTCTAATTTAATAAATTGGTAATAGGTGAAAAATAATATTCATAGTCTGTACCTTCTTCGTGAGATTATACTTGAACAAAAATCCTTTCATTATTTTTTACAATCTATCCATATTCATCTAGTTTGTTTCATAACATCCACATTGTTCAAATAACTTGTTTTTCCAATGAAAAATTTACTAAATCCCAAAAATTATTCACAATAAACTTATTTAATTCATCTTTCGTATAAATGAACCGGTTTTTATATTTTTAAGTATCATTAACATAGTGGAATAAAATTAAAAATAAAATCATAATTGATACAATAATTTAAAATATAATTTCTATGATAAATAATAGAAACAACATTTCCATTCATATCCTCTATAGGTTTATCATTGTGAATCTTCCATTATTTTGGTTCATGTTGAGCCAGATTATGCTCCCCAACAATTGATTCAATATTATCATGATAAATTTCTTCATCAAATTTAAATTTTATAAACTCTTCATCAATAAAATCTGAATGAGAATTTAATTTAACATTATATTCATCAAACATAACATTAATAGATTCTTCAATAATCATATATATTTTATTATAATATCTATAAGATTTACATTTTTCATAATATAAAATAAAAATATCATCATCATTGCTATCATTAAAATTTTCATAATTCTCATTTCAATTTAATATAACGACTTTTAAAGAAAAAACTAATATAACCAACATTAGGTTTTCTTAATTTGCAATAATTAATAATTATTTTTCATTAATAATGGTATAATAATAATTATATTTGAAATATAACGTGTACTAAAAACAAAACACATTCCAAATATATCTAGGAAAATTATATTCACATAACATACTTCAATCAATTTCAAAAAGCATTTTATTTTTCGGTTCTACAACACCATTTTTCTATGATGTTATTAGATAAGAATATTTATAAAAATATCCATTATATTCATAAAATTTTTCAAAATATTAATTATGAAATTCAAAACCTTTATAACTATTAATAGAAATAATCATATATCCTTTTTCATTTTGATCTAATTTGCTAAATGTAGTAAATTTAGATAAAGTTTCATATTAATGAGAAAGAAAGTTAACCCATGTAAATATAATATAATCATCAACAATAACCAAGGAATATTTCTTTCCACCAATAATAAGAATTAATTTGGGCCAAATTAATCAAGACGTACTAACTATAATGGTATATTTATACTTATTTGATTGATTTGTCAAAATGAAATTTCGTGTTGCTTCCATTTTATAGAATTGTTAGAGACATGGAGTTATTGTTTCATCAAGGATGGTAGTTGTAACAGACTCTAATGTTTTGAGAGTTTATGTAGCATTTTTAAATTTACCTGATGTAAACATTGATTCCAAAGGATGTTGTTATTTTGTACAACATTCAACTACATTACATATTGAATAGTTAGTTCAACACTATCAATAATATAAATATTATCTTTTTAGTTATCCTGAAATAATAATGAATCAACTCTAAAAAATAAAGGTTTATCATTTTGTATTTTAACATCCATTCCATCATTACATAATTCTGATATACTAATTAAATTAGGCTTTAAAACATCAACATATAAAACATCATAAAAATGTAGAATTTGAAATACAAAATTTACCCAATCCTTTTACATTTCATTTGGAATTATCTTCAAAAATAAATATGCTTCCATCACATGTGTTTTAAGTAGTAAAATTTTATGAGTCTCCATGCATATGCATAGAGAAATTAAATTCCATATACCATATGTCATTGTTTATACATCGAAGGAAATTTTACTTATCTAATGATGCCATGATGCACAAGTTAAGATATTTCTATTCATTTCAAGATTGTTCACTGGAATTAGATTCTTCTATAAAATTTAAACCTGTGTTCAACACATTTCTATCATTTTTTTATGTTTATCTATATTTTTCAGTTTAGGGAAATCGGGTTTGATATTCTATTCCTTATTTCACTCATAATGGGTTATATCTGAATCATTGATATTTGAACTGTATTTTTATCTCCTTTATATTTCTCTTTTTGAGGGTATCCTACAACCGATTATTGAATCATTAATTTTTCATTTTTTTAGTAAATTACAGTCACACTGTGAGTGACATCTTCATTTTCAATATCCTAGATATTAGAATTACAAGAGTTATTAGAAGTAACACCCACATATTTAAAAGCTACACCTTTTTTATTATATCTTCGACCACAATGTTATTCAGTTCCAATTCACACTGATGTAGTGATCCAATCAATTCATCTAGTATTTAATCTTTTAAATTCATTCTATCATCAATGGAATCATTATTAGAATTCCATTTCATTGGTATGCATCGTAGGACTCGTGCAACTTGTACTGGTTTTTCTAGAGCTTCTCCAAGTGAATTCAATTAATTCACAATTATTGTGAATCTATGGAACATTTGGTTTTATATTTCATCTTCACTCATGATAATGTCTTGATAATAAGAACAAATAATTACAAGCATGGATGATATTAGTTTTTTAGAGAAAAAGTGAGTTACTTATAGAATCTTTCATATTTCATGGGATGTATTATAAGAAAAAATGTGACTAAAAAAATTATTTTAATAGAAGAATTTAAAATATTAATAATGATGTAATTTAAATAAAATACAGTAGAAATATTATGGTATAAGTATCTGGGTCATCATAAAGAAGTGTGTATTATATTAAAATTATAGACCGATGCTTAATGATCAACTGTTTCTGGTAATCCTTCGTTCATGATCTCTAATATCTATTACCAATGCCCTCAATGTGAGGTAGAATTTTAGTTAGCCAAGGACCATTGTGCTTTAATCCATCCATCATATAAGTTATTTATTATTATAAAATGAGTTTTAGGAATATTTTAGCACAATTAAATATAAAATAAGAGTCTCTAAAAGGGAAGGATAATTTTATAATGAACTACAAATGAAACCAATGTTTTGTATTAAGAAATAAAATTAAAGAACTATACTATTCAAAATTATGATATCCTCTGATACCTAATGTGTAACACCCCGAGCTTCCATGATACGCTTCTCATTCAATAATGCAATAGCTTGCATTGTACGCAACTTCGAGTTCTAACACACTGCAACTAATCAAAGTAGCCATTATGAATAGTAATAACCACTTTTTAAATTTATAGAAATTTTATATTTCAAAATGGACTTCATTTTTGTATTCCTAATATTTAAATTAGCCTATGTTGAATTTTTTGTAATTTTCTGAGAACTTCCAAATTTTTATGAATAGTAAAAAATACATAAAACAACTTTTTTAATCAGAATAATTTTTAGTGATAAGTTATACTATTGAGTGGTTTTAAAGTATATTTAGAATATATTTTTACCATTTTATCCAATGGTGTTCATTAGAATTAATTTCACTTTGAAATTGGACATAAACAATTGTCAATCTTTTGATATAAATTGTTTCTTAAAAACACGCTATTTGTTGTGACAGCGGGAATTAATTATAAAATTAATTAATGCAACTTATATGTTTGGAATTTTGTAAAATAGACATCATTTTTGAATTCGGAATATCAATTATAGCTTAGGGTGAAATTTTGGCCTTGTTCTGAAAAACATCAATTTTTGATGAATAGTGAAACCACTAAGTGGTAGTTAAATAACTGATTTTTCATTTAAATGAAATATTACCACTTCTGTGATTTGATTTTCAAAAATCCAACATACATGGTTGTCATTAAGAAGTAAAATGTGGTTCAATGAGATTAAAATAATTTTTGGTGAATAGTAACTTTTAAGTTCTTAATCGCGATTAGAGGTAATTAGTGTAGTTTAAGGTAAAAATAATGTTTTAATAATATGAGATGAGCTTGACACATGTCCTACCCTCATTGTATGTTCCATGTCTAACCAAGACAATCCATGGGTCAACTTGGGGACCCCATGGATCCACTTTAGTTGGAAAATGACATAAATACATTTTATTTAATGTTAAAGTAAAAAATGACACAAACATGAAATGTTTTACTTAAACAATTTTTACATGGGGTTATAAAAGTTATATTTTTGACTATAAATAGTCATTGGAAAGATAAAAATATTTCCTACATCATTGTATTTTTTTATAATTTTTATACATTAAATAAATTAAATTATTTATGACATCATGATGATGCAGCAATGACCTCATTATTTAACGATTTAAATAAAATAAAAAGATAATGTAAAATCCAAGGCATACACTTGTCAAAATCCTATTGGATGAGTATATTTCGAACCCTTATCACCTTACCCTCGAATTATATAAGTTTGGGACCTCTAAAATGCGAAAATCATTTTATAATAAAGTGACTTTTCTTTACTTTCCAAGAGTGCCCCTCCTCTCCACTTATAAAAGGCCCCCACCTCTACCACCTCATTCACACTTTCAAGCCATTTGGCTCGGACAATCTCTGCCCAAATACTCTCCCAACTTCCCCCTGTTACTCCTAGATGCCTCACGTTGGGCAGAACTCTTCCCAAGGAAGCCTTTGGCTCAAATCAAATAGAGTTACCTGATTTTGAGGTAATGTCTTCTCTAATGTTGTTTTGTTGTATTTTTCTTCTCCAACCCCCTAAAATCATTTTATTCATTTCTTTTGTAACAAAACCAGTATCCTCAATATACTAGGATGTTTTTATAAGAAGGATTCGAGCTAAAATTACACACACCTACATCTAGTGGTTAAATAACATACGGTTTCTGTGGATGGTGAATTTCTGCCTCACGAAATGATGATTGTTCAACACTCATATAACACCATCAAAGGTGGACGTTAAGATGTCACTATATTTATATATGATATATAATATGTTTATGTTTTAATTATGCTTCTGTTTTTCTCATTTATGGCATACTTTATGATTTCCATTTTGGGTAAACGTGATAATTTCATTTTAGGAAGTGCGGACTACCGCCCCCTCAAAGTGATTTGAATCGTTAATGTCGTATGTGGGATGTATAAAGGATGAAGTAAATGATATTATATATGATGTTATAATGGAATTATAATATAATTTTATATCATTATGATTTCATTAAATACGAAATAGAAATGAAAGTAGCGTTCATGCGTACGTACGGCTTACCGTCTCCATGAACGGTGCATTTCATTTCTTACCTCTAAACGTTATGGAATATTATAAATACATGTATATACTGGATATATATGAGATATATGATATCTATATCATGAATATAATTCTGGATATAATGGATATATCACCACATGAACAACTTGTAATTATAAGAATGTTATTTTTGACTCAAGTACCTAAGATCGACAAAATGACCGTTATAAACATAAATAATTACATAATGTTCATAACATGGTAATAAGGTATAAAAAAGGAATAATGAACATGAAAAATGTTCTTATGTAAATAGGAATTAACTCTAGTTTATTATTCAGGAGGTTAATGAACGGTCGAGTCAGGACATGATGCAAGGTAAGGGAATTTCTTAACCCAATTTCCATTCTTTGGGTTAATCTCCTACTTTCAAATTATTTCATGATATTATTATGTCGTATTTTGTATTTTTACTTTCTTGATGTGTACCTATACTGAATACACACAATAGATCTATTCTATTTTGAAAATTATCTTTTTAAGGACTTCATCTCAATCTCCTTTCATTGAGGCATATTTGGTTTTATACACAACTTTCTTTTATACGGTGTATAAACCCCTTTGACTTTTACATTTATTCAAAAGGAATCTTTTTATATGAAGTGTTTACTAAACGAAAAAAGGGGATGTTTTTGTCGTATGTATGCGGCGACAATGACTTCTCCGCCGCCGTGACCATTATTTGAGTTTTGGCTTCCTCTACAAGCCATACCTTTTTTTAAAGAAAAATAAATACCATGTTTTACTTTTCTTTTATTTTGGTATTGAAAATGGTTTTGAAAGTGTTTTTATTATATCAATGTGTTGTATTTATATCTTGTGATTGAAATTTGGAAATTTTATGTTTCATTTATTCATGTTTTATGTGATACGATTATGTTATGGTTTATGATATGTTTAAACCTATTCATATGAGGAATGCATTGGACTTAATAAGTGACGGGTGGAGCCCGCTATAGCTCCTCGATGCATCGGCAGGTCTCATGAGACAAACTAGTGTCTCGGCACGAGGCTTGGACAAAATATTCTTTGTGGTCTTCGCATGAGGCCTTGACTACGTTGTTATGATAGTCTGACATTATGCATTCCATCATTATGAAAGTGGTTATTGATATTGCATGTGATTATTCGACTAGTAGAATATCCATGTGAAGAAGTAAATGGCATTATCTCATTTTACTTTTTCCATATTATGTTGATGTCCAAGTTTAAAAGGCTTTTGTTTTAGTTATAAATTGCCTTAAATGTTTATGTTTATTTATGAAAGCTTCCACAATATTTTTATCCTTACTGAGAATCTAAGATCACCCCTTTCAATGTTTTAATAATTTCCAGGATGTGAAGAAGTATTTTATGAATGACCTGCAGGGATAGTCAGAAGAGGATATGAGTGTAGACTATGGAGACTTTGTTATTGTAGTTTTTCCACCTTATGTTGTAATGTAAGATTTATGAATGTATCTAGTGTTTCCAAGGATACTAAACTAATCAGTCTTTCAAGACTTGATCTTTTGTTATCATTCCAATGTTACGAAGTAATGCACCAACTCTGGGTAGCTGGGGTCGGGGCGTTACAGTTGGTATCAGAGGCAGTTTAGTACTAACCTTGGAAGCTAGATTTAGACAAACTCTGATTAGAGCACATAGCCCGAATATAGACTTTAAGGATTAGTATATAAGAACATCCTAGAATTTTGTTATTATAGAGATTTTGGGAGTTTTCCGAGCAATACATCCCGGTCTAGATACGAGGAGGTAGAGGAGGCTCTGGCACAGATGTACCTAGGGGTAAAACCCGAAAACACCGCTTTGAGCTAGACTCGAACAGGAACTGGTGCATGACAACGGGCCTTGCTGCACTCTTGGTTACGACACTCCCGGGGGATATGCTTAAGATAATTCTCATTTTCTTTACAAACCACTATGAACAGTTATGAGTATATAATTCTCAAAGAAAACCTTTTTATGATTATGGATTATATCCATAAATAGTTTAATTTATTTTATGTATTTTATAAGTATGGAATTATGTATTTTGATTCATAAACTAATCTAGTTTATGGCATTGTATAGAAATGGCGCCCAGTAGAAGGAATGTGAACTCCATCAATACGTATGATCCAAAGAGTAAGAAGGATCATATCATTCATGGTATTAAGCCAACATTTAGAAGGGAAATATTATCCCATGTGTTATCAACATATGAAGAAATAGTATCATGTGTTAATAAGATAAGTAGATAATTCTCTGAGTCTTATGGATTTGAAGGGATGAAAGAGAAGAAAAGGATGGAAGAGAGAATGATGGATAAAGGGACGAGGGAAAAGAAGAATTATCCAATATGTGATAACTATGGGAAGAAACACCTTGGAATTTTCCGGAAGGGAATGGGAGTTTGTTATAAGTGTTGAGAAAAAGGACACCAAGTGCGTGACTGCAAGGGTAAGAAAAAAGTTTCAAATGTACAATGCTTCATCTGCAAGGAGTGGGGACACTATGCAAACCAATGTTCAAATCATCAGAGTATTCCCCAAATGATGATATTGGATAATAATCATGTTATTATACTACCACATATGAGGAGGAATGATTAGAGTTCTTATGTTGTTATTACAGAATTTTGTAATTTGAGTGTTGCATCAATGATGTACTGGTTATAATAATTATAGAGTATATAAGGATTGTACTGCAGTACTATTTCATCTAGGACTTGAGATTGTGTGGAACCATGAAAAGTGACTCCACAGTAGGTTAAATTTTTGGAAAATATATGGTTGAGAGAAAGATAAACCATAGTATGGTTCTGATACCGAGATAGTGATTTTGAAATAAGACATGATTGATTCGGATAAATTATATTGGATATTATTAACATCCTTGAAACTGATTAACGATTTGTATACATTTTTGGATAGAAGGAGTATAACTAGTTTTCTATAAGGAATAAGGGATCATGAATGTAATAAATAAATATGTATGGTAATACAGCATGTTGTAATGTTTTAAAAGAATACATGATGAAGGTGTTCACATGTTGTTACGCAGAAAAAAAGGAGCTTCATTATGTTTACCTTCCTCATAAAATCTGGACTGTGAGTTGGACAGAAGTATTTTGGATAACTATAAAGGTTGGAATGGATTATATTTTAAATTGGATACTATTGTTAAGGTTATTTTTGGATATTTATAAAAAGGACAACACACAGACCGAGTGACAACCCATCGCGTCGGACAAAGCTGTGGGAATCGAACCCACAACCATAGTGCGATTGGGATTAATCGCCTACCACTGGACTACGTGAAGTCCCTAGTTCTTAGAAAATATTTTTTCTAATCTAAATGGTATGTATTAAAATTTGGAACCTTATACAATTAGGATAAGTATAATATTTTTGAGTTTTATTATCTCTTTGAGTGAAAGATGAGTTGAAGGTTGAAACTCTAATTGTCAAGCATAAATATATATATACCTATCTCTTTTTCAATGAATAAATTAATTCTTAAACATTAGTAAAGGGATATTAAAACAAAAAATGTGTTATCCTAATACCTTATGTCTTGTTGAACTGATGATATTTTAAATCAACATAGATTGAAGGATTTGAGGCCCTCAATTTGACAGTTGATTGTGATTGATGACCTCAATCACTCCCTACAAATATTTACCTTTTTCCTCCAATTATATGTCTCTAATTTCCACCAATGTTCTCCTTATCGAGATCATAATTTGGTTGTGACTTTCTTATTTCCATTTGCCTCTTATTAAGACTAAATTTTATTAACCTTATTTCCAATGTGGGTTTTCCACAATGGTATTTTCTATTTTCAACCTTTTATTTTCCAAGAAAAATTTCAAACTGCGAGGACGCAATTTATTGAAGGAGGGGAGAATGTAACACCCCGAGCTTCCATGATACGCTTCTCATTCAATAATGCAATAGCTTGCATTGTACGCAACTTCGAGTTCTAACACACCGAAACTATTCAATGTAGCCATTATAAATAGTAATAACCACTTTTTAAATTTATAAAAATTTTATATTTCAAAATGGACTTCATTTTTGTATTCCTAATATTTAAATTAGCCTTTGTTGAATTTTTTGTAATTTTCTGAGAACTTCCAAATTTTTATGAATAGTGAAAAATACTTAAAACAACTTTTTTAATCAAAATAATTTATAGTGATAAGTTATACTATTGAGTGGTTTTAAAGTATAATTATAATATATTTTTACCATTTTATCCAATGGTGTTCATTAGAATTAATTTCACTTTGAAATTGGACATAAACAATTGTCAATCTTTTGATATAAAATGTTTCTTAAAAACACGCTATTTGTTGTGACAACGGGAATTAATTATAAAATTAATTAATGAAACTTATATTTTTGGAATTTTGTAAAATAGTCATAATTTTTGAATTTGGAATATCAATTATAGCTTAGGGTGAAATTTTGGCCTTGTTCTGAAAAACATCAATTTTTGATGAATAGTGAAACCACTAAGTGGTAGTTAAATAACTGATTTTTCGTTTAAATGAAATATTACCACTTCTGTGATTTGATTTTCAAAAATCTAACATACATGGTCGTCATTAATAATTTAAATGTGGTTCAATGAGATTAAAATAATTTTTTGTGAATAGTGACTTTTAAGTTCTTAATCGCGATTAGAGGTAATTAGTGTAGTTTAAGGTAAAAATAATGTTTTAACAATATGAGATGAGCTTGACACATGTCCTACCCTCATTGGATGTTCCATGGTCGACCAAAACAATCCATGGGTCAACTTGAGGACCCCATGGATCCACGTTAGTTGGAAAATGACATAAATACCTTTTATTTAATGTTAAAGTAAAAAATGACACAAACATGAAATGTTTTACTAAAACAATTTTTACATGGGGTTATACAAGTAATATTTTTGACTATAAATATTCATTGGAAAGATAAAAATATTTCCTACATAATAGTATTTTTTTTATAATTTTTAGACATTATATAAATTAAATTATTTATGACATCATGACGATGCAGCGATGACCTCATTATTTAACGATTCAAATAAAATAAAAAGATAATGTAAAATCCAAGGAATAAACTTGTCAAAAACCAATTGTATGAATATATTTAGAACCCTTATCACCTTAACCTCGAATTATATTAGTGTGGGATCTCTAAAATTTGAAAATCATTTTATAATAAACTGACTTTTCTTTACTTTCCAAGAGTGCCCCTCCTCTCCACTTATAAAAGGCCCCCACCTCTACCACCTCATTCACACTTTCAAGAAATTTGGCTCGGACAAACTCTTCCCAAATACTCTCCCAACTTCCCCCTATTACTCCTAGAATCCTCACTTTGGGCAGAACTCTTCCCAAGGAAGCCTTTGGCTCAAATCAAAAAGTGTTACCCGATTTTGAGGTAATGTCTTCTCTAATGTTGTTTTGTTTTATTTTTCTTCTACAACCACCTAAACTCTTTTTATTCATTTATTTTGTAACAACACCAGTATCCTCAATATACTAGGATGTTGTTATAAGAAGTATTCGAGCTAAAATTACACACACCTACATCTAGTGATTAAAGAACATACGGTTTCTGTGGATGGCGAATTTCTGCCTCACGAAACGATGATTGTTCAACACTCATATAACACCTTCAAAGGTGGCCATTAAGATGTCACTATATTTATATATGATATATAATATTTTTATGTTTTACTTATGCTTATGTATTTCTCATTTATGGCAGACTTTATGATTTCCATTATGGGTAAACGCGATAATTTCATTTTAGGAAGTGCGGACTACCTCCCCCTCAAAGTGATTTGAATCGTTAATGCCGTATGTAGGATGTATAAAGGATGGAGTAAATGATATTATATATTATGTTATAATGGAATTATAATATACCTTTATATCATTATGATTTCATTAAATACGAAATATAAATGAAAGTAGCGTTCATGCGTACGTACGGCTTACCGTCTCCATGAACGGTGGATTTCATTTCTTACCTCTAAACATTATGGAATATTATAAATACATGTATATACTAGAAATATATGAGATATATGATATCTATATCATTAATATAATTATGGATATAATGGATATATCACCACATGAACAACTTGTAATTATAAGAATGTTATTTTTGACTCAAGTACCTAAGATCGACAAAATGACCGTTATAAACTTAAATAATTACATAATGTTCATAACATGGTAATAAGGGATATAAAAGGAATAATGAACATTAAAAAGGTTCTTAAGTAAATAGGAATTAACTCTAGATTATTATTCTGGAGGTTGAAGAACGGGCGAGTCAGGATAGGACGCAACGTAAGGGAATTTCTTAACCCAATTTCCATTCTTTGGGTTAATCTCCTACTTTCAAATTATGTCATGATATTATTATGTCCTATATTGTATTTTTACTTTCTTTATGTGTACCTATAGTGAATACACATAATAGATCTATTTTATTTTAAAAATGATCTTTTTAAGGACTTCGTCTCAATCTCCTTTCATTGAGGCATATTTGGTTTTATACACAACTTTCTTTTATACTGTGTATAAACCCCTTTGTCTTTTACGTTTATTCAAAAGGAATCTTTTTATACGAAGCGTTTACTAAACGGCAAAAGCGGATGTTTTTGTCGTACGTATGTGGCGACAACGACTTCTCTGCCGCCGTGACTATTATTTGAGTTTTGGCTTCCTCTACAAGCCATACCTTTTTTTAAAAGAAAAATAAAAAACATGTTTTACTTTTCTTTTATTTTGGTATTGAAAATGGTTTTGAAAGTGTTTTTATTATATCAATGTGTTGTATTTATATCTTGTGATTGAAATTTGGAAATGTTATGTTTCCTTTATTCATGTTTTATGTGATACGATTATGTTATGGTTTATGATATGTTTAAACCTATTCATATGAGGAATGCATTGGACTTAATTAGTGACGGATGGAGCCCGCTATAGCTCCTCGATGCATCGGCAGGTCTCATGAGACAAACTAGTGTCTTGGCACGAGGCCTTGAAAACATGTTATTTTTGGTCTTGGCACGAGGCCTTGACTACTTGGTTATGATAGTCTGGCATTATGCATTCCATCATTATGGAAGTGGTTATTGATATTGCATGTGATTATTCGACCAGTAGAATATCCATGTGAAGAAGTAAATGGCATTATCTCATTTTACTTTTTCCATATTATGTTGAGGTTCAAGTTTAAAAGGATTTTTTTAGTTATACATTGCCTTAAATGTTTATGTTTATTTATGAAATCTTCCGCAATATTCTTATCCTTACTGAGCATCTGAGCTCACCCCTTTTAATGTTTTAATATTTTCCAGGATGTGAAGAAGTATTTTATGAATGACCTGCAGAGATAGTTAGAAGAGGATATGAGTGTGGACTATGGAGACATTGTTATTGTAGTTTTTCCACCTAATGTTGTAATGTAAGATTTATGAATGTATCTAGTGTTTCCAAGGCTGCTAAACTAATCGGTCTTTCGAGACTTGATCTTTTGTGATCATGCCAATGTTACGATGTAATGCACCGACTCTGGGTAGCTGGGGTCGGGGCGTTACATAATGTTTGGATAG
Organism: Viscum album; assembly: GCA_963277665.1. Taxonomy (NCBI): domain Eukaryota; kingdom Viridiplantae; phylum Streptophyta; class Magnoliopsida; order Santalales; family Viscaceae; genus Viscum; species Viscum album. The sequence goes on from OY728146.1 coordinate 535,755,577, forward strand.
AATAGGTAATGGAAGATGGTCTAGAGGGGGTGAACAGACTAGATTAAAAAAAATTAAAAAAATTAATTTATTAATTTAATAAAATATCATTGTTGGGTATTTTTTTAATTAGTATTATAAAAATTATTTAACACAAGGATGTCTTTTATATTAGTTCAGTCCAAAGTGAGCCTACATATACTCGTGTACCATTATACTCGGAGAGATATATGTGTGTACTAAAAAGGAATTTTATGGGGGAATCAAAACCCAGTTATAGAATCCTATTCTAAAGGAGGGATAACCATGAAACTGAATTTTGTATGCCGAATCCCAACCATTATAACCTGTCTTTAAACAGTAAGTGTCACAACCTGAATAGTCCTCAATATAGATACTAGGATTCAAAACCCTTAAATCTGAATTTAATATCATGGATTTATAACATAAAGAAACGGAATAACAATTATTTCTTTTATGTGTAAAATAATAAGTATAAAAATAGAGTGTGTGAGAGAGTTTGAAAAAGTGTAACATTCTTAGAACCAGAAAAATGAGAAGATAAAACATTAAATCACAAGTAGTAGTTTTTAAGGATTAGATCATATCATATCATCAAGGATGCATAAGTTGAATTAGAATAAATTTAGTCCATAATAAATCATGTAGGTTATGAAATAGTAGATTGCAGGATGTTGAAAATACACAACATTTTTAAACTTCACAAAACTTTTTTCCAAGAAAAACACAATATCAAATATATTAGATTTTTTATTTTATTCTTATATCCTAACATATATATAAATAATAAATATTCAGTAGTTTCTTTATCTCGTATTTTTTTCAGATATTAAAAATCGATTGAGTAAAGAGATATCATAAATATCACCATAAAATTGGAATCAACATTTCCTCTTAATTCCTAAAGAACAAATCATAAAAGGACATCAAAATTATTAGAATAAATATTTCAAAAATATATCCATAAAAAATAATATCATTGAATGATTTTTAGCTATTCCATAAATCCTTTCAAACCACTAAATATTCAGTCAAGACAGTTAATAAAAGCTAGAAGCACTAACAAGATTTAAATTTACATCATTGAAAACAAATAAATTATTTAAAATTTTATTTGAAATAATTTATTAATTTTTATCTATATATATTATACCAATAAAATTAAAATTTCTTTTATCATAATACTTAGATTTAATGTGAAATTTTAGAGGAGAAAAACTTTTGAAAATAATCCACACATATAAAACAAATATATTTTTAGAAAGAAAGTACAAAAGGGCATTATTAATATAGGTGAATACCATACATTGAGAAAGTGGGGTATAAAATTTTATTTTGAAATATATTTTTGAATCCACACTTTGTGAAATTATGGTAAGAACTATACTATGTGAAAATAGGGTTGAAGCCATACTTTTCTAAAACAGGGATAAAACCATAATTTGTGAATGTAGATATTTAAAACCATACATTCAGAACATAAGGTTGAAGCTATACAATGTGAAAGTATGGTTGAAACTATATTTTATGAATGAACGGTTGTCGACCAATATATTAAAAATTTATGGTTGAAACCATACTTTTAAAAAGTTGGGTAGAAATCATAATTTTTGAATGTAGGGTTCCCAAACCATAATTTTAGAAAGTAGGATAAAAATAATAAATCGCAAAACTAGGGTTTCTGAAGCATAATTTATGAAATCCAGGTTGAAATTAGAACATTTTGAAAGTACAGTTGAATCTCTACTACAAGAATAACTGACAAAAGATATAGAAAAATTTCATCAAATTTTAAAATTCTCTTAAAAATAGTTTCATACTTTTCTGAAGAAAAATAAATTTTAGAAAATAATATTAAACTTTCCTCAAATCATGAATAAAAAAACTAGACACCTATTGCTCCTAATATCATAAAAAATAGAAGAATCAAAATTCTGGAGAAATTGTTGTTCTAAAAAATCAAAGCAGATCATCAGATAATTTATTCACCATACAAACGGCCTTTTAGACATCATTGTAAGAAAATTAAATAAAGATAAACATGTTTAATTTCAATAAAATAATTTTTTGAAAGAATATAATATATGGAGACATTGAAGTAAATTTAACACAAAAACTTTTTTTAAATCTAAAGACTGTTCAAGTTCAAAAACCATAGAAACATTTTTATATGTTTTATAGTACAAATATTTTTTCAGTATTACTCAGTAAGTAATGAAATTTACTTAAATATATTATGTATCAAAAGTGTCAATAATATCACAAATAAAAACACATTATTTTATGATATCAGAAAAAAAAGATATGTTTTTAAAATAAATTTAAATGTAATCAAACATAATAAAAAACTGTGAAGAAATAAATGTAAAATCACATGTAATCAAATAAAAGAAACCATAAATATGCCCAATATTTCACCATATTTAGGCATACATAATAAAAAAAATAAAACTTGACAATGCACAAAAAGTCTCCACTTTTTTTATCACAAAACCAAACATATTAAACCAATTTAAAATAGTTTTAATAACATTTAGTCCAATTTATTTCTCACTATTTTTTAAATAAAAAAATAGATAAAACATAGAAAAATCCTCTCTTAGAAAATTAATTAAGAAAAATTTAAAATTAAAACACAATAAGATCAAATTTAATTTTTTTCTAACTCAGAAGAGTCTATAAGATTTTTAAAAATTTCTTCTAACTGATATTCTGAATGAATAAATTCTAAAACAACATTACCCTTGTTTATATGATCTCTAATTAAATTAAATATATGATCCATATGATTTGTTATAGAATGTCATAAGGGGGTTTTTTAAAATGAAACTTCAAATGTATTTAAAAAAATAGGTTATTTATAAAGATAAACCCCTAAAGCCCATAAGTTTTTCATAATAGAATCACATTGATCATAAAACCTAAAGCATAGATATACTCATCTTATGAAGTGGATAAAGCAACAGAATTTTGTTTATTATATGACCAATATGTTAAACGTTCTCCCAAAAAATTACACACACATGATGTTATTTGTTTCCATTCTGCATCCTACAAAACTAGAGTCAGAATTATATGTTAAATCAAAATAGTAATATTTCGGATAAAATAATCTATAATAAATAGTTCCTTTAACATAACATATTATTATTTTACATCATTAATATTATTTTCATTAGGATATTTATGAAATATTTCACATAAAAAACTCTAATAATTATATTGGGTCTAAATGTAGTCAATTATAGGAAGCTACCAATCATGAATCAAAAAACATTAATATCAATAGATTCACCTATTGTATAAATATATAAATTTAAATTAGTACCCACATGTGTTATAATAGATTTATAATAATCAAAAACAAATAATATAACTAAATTTTTAGTATACATATATTATTATGAATAATTCAATATTTTCATTGAAAAATTTGAAGTCAAAGAAAGAAACCTAATTATCTCATTAATCTCATGTCAAACTTAGAACACATCAATGTAGAAAATTAATTATATATAATTTCCCTAGATGATCCATAAACTGTATTATCAATAGAAATTTGAACAATTAAAATTTCATTCTAAATTATTTTTATAAAAAGAGTATGATCCATATTTCCTTTCTTAATATCATTATTTATCAGAAATTAATAAATGCTATCATACCAAGAATGAGGTTCTTGTTTAAGGTTATTCAAATCTTTACATAATTTAAAATCATGGTTTGGAAATTATTCATTTTTAAAACTATAGGATTGAGAAATAAAAACTTCTTCATTTATAAAATAATTTAAGAAGGAAATTTTCACATCTAATTGATATAATTTAAAATATTTAAAACAAGAAAATTCCAAAAAATATATATATTTGAATCTAACATGTATACATTTTTAAATGAATCATTAAAGTCTATACATTATTTACGAGAGTATACTTGAGTTGCAAGCCATGCTTTATTTTTTACAATATTTATAATTTCATCCACCTTGTTAATAATGATCCACTTAGTTCTGATCATATGTCTGTCCTCAAGAAATTATAATAAAGTACAAACATTACACCTAACAAGTTTATTTAATTCATATTTCATAGAAACTATAAATTTTTCATATTTTAATTCATCATTGACAATAATAGTAACACAATTAGAAATAAAATATGAATTGGAATAATATTTTAAAATAAAATACTTGGTTTAACACTAGAATTAACATTTCCAATTATATTTTCAAGTGGATGATATGTGTGAATATTCCATGATTTCGGATAAGGTAATAAAGGTGTACTATTCCCAACAATTGATTGAACGTTATCTTGAGGAATTTCTTCACTGAAATTAAATTCTCAGAACTCTTTATCAAAAAAATTAAAATATGAATTTAATTTATGTTTATTTTCTACAAACATAACATTAACATATTAATGAATAATCATAGGTAATTTTTTATAAACTCTATAATCTTTTTTGTTATTAGAATAACCCATAAAAATAAAAATCTCACTATTATCATCAAATTATCTAAAGTATCCTTGTAATTTAAAATAAAAAAATTACAACCAAAAACTATAAAGTAACCATCTTTACGATTTTTAATTATAAATAATTCTGAATGAGTTTTCTATAACAAAGTTATGATATGAAATCTATAAGTGCAATAACATTTTGAAGAAAATATTATAACACAGAAAATTCTTGTAAAATTTTAATCACGTTACATAGTTCGAGTCATTGCAAAAAGGGTCATATTTTTCTTTTCAATAGAACCATTTTGTTGTGGTGTTCATGGAGCAGAAAAATTGTAAAAATAGTTATAATATTCATAAATTTTTTTCAAAATATAAATTATTAAATTCAACACATATATCAATATATATATATATATAAAATAATAAAACTATTTTCCTTTATAAATAATTTTAAAAAAATTTAAATATGGATAAAGTAACATATTTATGAAAATGAATGTATAACAATGTAAATCAAATATAATCATTGACTAAAAAGCTATGTTTCATTCCATCAAGGATGAAAATTTGAGTGGGGCCTTATAAATCTAGATTTAATAACTATAAATGTATATTTGTACTTATCTAATTGATGGGTTAAAAAGAAATTATGTGTTTCTTCCCATTCCTGTAAGTACAAAAAATATGGATTTATTCTCTCATTAAGGGAAAAAGTTGTGACACATTCTCATGTATTGAGAGTTTATGAAACATTCTGAAATTGACATTACCTAAATGTCGATTCCAATGGTTCTTTTCATTTCATATAGCATTCAATAGTATATGTTGAATAGGTAGTCAGCCAGATCAATAGTATAAATATTATCTTTTTCATTAGCATAAAATAATAAATTACCATCTTTAAAAACTAAACATTTATAATTTTGAAATTTTACTTCGATTCTATCATCTTATATTTTTTATAGAATAATTAAATTATGATTTAAAAAATCAATATATAAAAATTTATAAATAAAAGTTGAAAAAAAATACCAACATTCCCAAAACCATTTACATTGCCTTATGAAATGTATCCAAAAGTAAATATGCCTCAATCACATGTGTTTTAAGTGCTAAAATTTGATGGTTCACTTTTCATACGAATAATTAAATTATTATTTAATCCATAAATATATAAAACATTATAAATAAATGTAGAAAATGAAATACCAACATTCCCAGAACATTTTACATCGCCTTAGGAATTATCTTCAATGTTTATATTCTGGATTCAAGCCTTTTTATTGGGGGAATTAACAAAAATAACCAAAATATTATTAAACATGTTTCTTAAATGTTTTTACATTTATACAATCTATTTTATAGGCTAAAAATAAGAATTAATCAAATTTTAAGCATAAAATGCTCTAATATTTTGAAAAGGCTGATTTACTACCTTTTGATGGAGAACCCTTTTATAATATTGTTTTTATCAATTTTATATTTACTATTAGTCCAAATAATAATCTTTTATGGAATTAAAAAAAATCAAAATTTACATTGGTTAAATTTTTGATAATTTTCTGATAATGTTCATTTTTTCATGAATAGTAAAAAATATAGCATTTTAATTCATAACTGATTTTTCATCTAATATATACATATTTATATATATATATATTGTAATTTTAATTTGTTTTAAAGTAAAATTGGATTATTTTTCTTATAATTTAATCCAATTATAGTCATTGGAAGTAACATACCATTTTAATTGAACATAAACACATGTCAATATTTTGATTGTGTTTACTTTTTAAAAACATGTTTTTTGGTTTTGACAGTGGGAAATAATTTTAAATTAATTTGTAAAAAAAATTTATTATGAATTTTGAAAAATGAAATCCATATTTGGAATCAGTATGATCCATTTATGTACAATGTTACCCTTTATTTTTTGACATAATGCATTGTAACTGTATTAATTATTTTATTTTCTATGGTTAAATGGTAAATCTAGTAAATTATGGTAAAAAATAAAATGATAACATTATAAAAAATCTCAAAAATGTATCCTAATTAAATTTTATAATATATTTCCGACCATGATCATACTTTTGATAAATATATGTAATTTGGGAGCCACATCGGTGTGAAATAACATTTTTTAAGAATTAATTTATAGAAAAGAGAAATATAACATCAAAATTAATCTTTTAATAAAACATTTTTTATATATGTTTATTTAACTGATCTAATTTAATATAATTTTTAATTATAAATATAATAATGTTTAATACATCATGGTATTTTATTTATTATTTTTAGACATCATATAAATAAATTTTATTATGACATAATGATGATGCAGTGATTGCTTAATTAATGATAGATTCAGATAAAATATTTATAAATATTAAAATAAATGTAATATCAATATTTTTATGGCATAAAATAATTTTATTGGAGATATTGACATATTATATTTGATTTAATTCATTTTTATTGATGGAATCATGTTTTTATGAATTTAGGAAAAATGTATTATTTAATAGTGTCAAAATTGACATAAATGAGTATTTGAAAAAAAAAAACTATTTTATTAACTGATATCATAGTAATAAATATATAAGATTCTTCAAAAAGACTAATATAATGTTGAAAATTTCATTAATGATCCATTTATGGTCCATTTGTAATTTTATCATAACTATAGTTACCTTATATTGTGGAAATAGATGAAGATATGGAAAGAGTTAATGTTTTTAACTAATGGTTAAACCCAAAATATAATGATAAACAAATATTTCAAACATTTCATAAAATTATTGGATGATGGGTATTTGAACAAAAATCATCTTATATTAGAAAAAAATGTGTTTGGGATAATTTATAATGGAAAATAAAATTATAATAAAATATAATTTTGAGACTTTTCTAAAGTTCCCCACCTCCATCTTATAAAATAACACCTCATCTACCCACTTTTTCACACCTATCAATCCCATTAGATATTTCAAATTTCCTAAAATAAACTCCCAACATCCCTAAAATCCTTCAATAATCCTTACATTGGGTAAAAGTCAATTCAATAATGATTTTTAAGCCCAAATCAAAATAAGTCACCCAATTTAGAGGTAGCATCATCTCTCTAGTTACATTCAATTATTTTTATTCTACACACCTTATTATCTTCTTATTATATGATTACATAAAAATAATAGTATCCTCAATATTTTATGATGTTTCTATGATAAGGATTCAAACTGCACTTACACACATCTCCATCTAATGGATACGAACATATTGTTTTTGTATACGATGAACTATTGACTCGTGAAACGATGGTTGAATATTTTTCTCCCACCACATATCATAGTAGGAATTATAATTGAACATATTTATATATGATATAAATTTTATATATATTTTATCTATTCTTATGTAGTTTTTTACAATATACCATTATGCTTTCAATAATGTTTAAAGATGATAATTTCATTCGAGGAAGTGCAGACTGCCGCCTCCTAAATGTGATATGAATCCATAATTATATACATGGATCCTATAAAGGATAACACAAATAAACTTATTTAACATATATAAAATACATATTATACTATAATTATATCATAAATAAGTATTATTTAGTTTTTATTCTATTAAATATGACAAAAAATGAATGTAGTGTTCATGCGTACGTACAACTTAGCATCTCCATGAATGGTGAATTTAATTTATTATCTCCAAATGTTATGGAATATTTTAAATACATATATACTGGATATATATAAATTTTTAAAAAATAAATATTATTATAGATATGATGTAATTTTGACTACATGGATAATTTACATCCAAACATATTCATTTTCGACTCAAGTACTGAATATCGACAAAAAGATTAATGTCATCATAAAAATTTATGTAATTTTTATAACATGATGAAATGTAATATAAAATTAATAATAAATAACAAATAGTTTCTTAGGGAATTTTAAATTAACCTACGTTTGTTATTCACAAATATAAAGAATGAATGGAAATGTCTTTCTTAATGTTAGTGGACTTATTAACCCAATTTCCATTCATTGTGTTAATCTTCAAATTATTTATTTTGTTGTTCATTGATTGTGTGAAAAATAAATTTTGATATCCTATATTTTATGTATAATTGTTTTATGTGTACATATAGTTAATACAAAAAATAAATCTATTTTATTTACAAAATTATATTTGTAAGGGAATTTCTAAACATAATTTCCACTCTATGGGTTTTACACATTCATCATTGATTATATTTTCACAAAATTATGTGTGAAATCACAGTTAGTTTATTTATGTAGAAATTTACACTTCTTTTTTTGTGGATATACTATTCTTAAACATAATCACCCCACTAAAATATTCTTGTGTCATTGATACAATATTTGTAAGGGAAACTGTCTAAATCTTTTTTCATTAAGGCATATTTTGGTTTATACCTGACCTATTTTATACATAGCATAATTATACCATTTTTCTTGTAATTTAATTCAATTGATTTCAGAAGGAATATTGTTTTATGATGTGTTTTACTAAATGAAAAAAGGAATGTTTTTATTTTTAACGTACATGGTGACATTTCCATTTCCGCCACTATGATCATTATTTGATATTTGGAATCTATAACAAGACATAATGTTTTTAAACAGAAAATAAATACGATATATTCTTTCTACGTATTTTAGTATTGAAAATGGTTTTGATAAATCATTTATTATGTTAATATATTGAAATCATATATTTTTATTGCAATGTGAAAATTTTATATTTCCTTTATGCTTGTTTTATGTGTTATGAATATGTTATGGTTATTGGGAATTGTTTATGTATATGGTTGGTTCTGTGATAAAAGAATGGAGGGATATCCAATTATTTCTCTCTAATTCATTGGGTAGTGTGAATGAGGTAAACATTAATGTTACTTCTAAGAGATTTAGGGAATATTTTATGATGGGTATTCAAAACGTAAATCCATATGTAGTTGTGAAAGATACAATGTCTGTATGTTATAGATGCCACAAGTTACCTTTATGATTTATGATTTCAATGTGTTATTTAAAAATCATACAATTTCATGGTGTATGTTAAAGTGCTTATGCTTGATGATTGAAAAGTATGATTTCATTGATTTGTATGTATTCATGGACTATCTTTTCCTTTCCATATTTTATATCTTTTACTGATATTTTTATGCTCATCCCTTATTTTTGAAATGTTTTTCTCCAGGTATAAGGAATGTTGAATGAAATGAAGAATTCAATAATCTTTTTATCAGAAAATTAGGCTTGTTTTATTTAAATAGTTTTATTATTATTAATTTTATTTGATTGATTAGTATTTTATACTTTTTAATATTTGAGATGTAATATAATAGTTATGGAATAATTATCTATAAATATAAACATGAAAATATCCTAAATCCGAATTCTTGAGTTAACTAATTATTATGTAATGTTTATGAATATGGAATTATAGTTGGTATCTGGGGGTGGATTAGATAAATTTACGAGTTAGGATACTGTTAAATGAAAATAGATAAATTATTTTTACTTTATTGTATGGTTGAAATGATATAGAATTTTAGGATGAACATGTTACTTCATCTAAATAATTCTATGTTCAGAATGGTCTTCCACAGAGGAAACATGGTAGATATGATGAGACAATATCAAGGGGAAAATGACCTACCAAATCAGTAACCAGAAATGGTGGGAATCAAAACAAAACAGTTGGTTTCAGTGATGGAAAAGTTGAATTTGGTTATTAAAGGTGGTGGTATATATACAAGAGATCTTCTAGATCTACCAAAAAAGAACATGTTAGTAGTGGAGCATTTAATGAGGTAACATTCCCAATCATTCAGAGTATCATCTGACCCTATGAAAGATGAATGTTGGATTAATGAACTGGATATGAATTTTGATGTCATGGGGTGTTTAGAACATTAAAAGGTTAGTCTTTCTATTTACCATTTTGAAGTTGAATCTGATCAATGATTGTTTATGATTAAAAAAAATCATAGATAGTGACGAGATTGATTCTCTTTATTGGAATTAATTGAAAGGTATGTTCCTTGAGAAATATATTGCAAATATATTTTGAATAAGGATGGAAAAAATAATTATTGGAATTGAAGATGTAGGATGACTCAATGGCTACTTATGACGAAGAATTCATTCTACTAGCAAGGTATCCTCTAAATTTTATAATTGATCTGCCTAGTAAAATCAATAATTTTTACATAGGATTCGAGAATCTTTATCAAAGGTAATTAGATTAACGTGAGTTTTAAATTTATGAAACACATGTTTTATGTTAAGAGAAGGTGGAAATTAAGTTTGTTAATGATCAGGTGTACCTTAAAAACAAAAACAAATAAGGTCGAGGTAGAAAAATAAAGGGATGTATTATTAAAAAAAGTATAATGGAATGAAACTTAAGTTTATAGTTCATACGAATTGTTGTAAAAATCCTATTGAGGAATACCTTTTGAATTCTGGAAAGTGCTTTCAATGTGGTTAAATGGGACATAAGGCTCGTAATTGCCTTGAAAATATCTGGGTAGTTGTATGATAATATCATATTTATAGAAAATAAAATGTTTTTAGTGAAATAAAATATGTCATTAAGAAAACGAGTGTCCAAAGAAGAACTCAAATGATGGAAAAAGTATATACTACTTACAGAAAGGGATGGAGAAATCCTTTAAAACTGCTTTAGTAGTTGTTGAGACATCAAATGGAGTAATATTAGTTACATTTTTTGGCTAATTCAGATTATGCCTATTTGTTGTTTGATTTTGGGTCTAAATATTCTTTCATTTCTGAGAATGTTTTTAATAAATTAGAGATTATATCTCAATATATGAATCGTGAACTTGTTGTAAAAACTCTTAAAGGAAATTTTGAGGTATGAAAAAATTATAAGAACCATCATGTCATTGTGTGCAGAAAAAATCAACATACAAACCTTATTGTTTTTCACTAGTAGAGTATGATGTTATTTTGGGTAAGGATTAGCAATAAATTTATCATTCTAATATTGACAATAGAGATAAAGAGGTTTCTTTTCAGAAATAATTTCAGGCCGTGTAAAATAATGAACCCTTACTATTGATAATATATTAGGAAGATGAGAAACTAGTAAAATATGTATATTAATGTTTCCTTGCCCATTTTTTTTGAAAACAATAGAATTATTTAGATTAATTATGGGATAGTGGTCAATGATTATCATGATGTTTTTCAGGATGAATTTCTTGTTATAATATCTAATTATGAAGATGAATTTACTGTTGACATGGCTCCAGATGCTAATCTAAATTTAAAAACCCATTTATAGAATGACTAAAATTAATCATTTAGTATTAATGAGGAAATTGCATGATTTATTAGATAATGGTTTAATTCGACCTAGAACTTCATCATTGGGTGCTCCGACACTATTTTTTAAAATGAATAATTGTTCAATGAGACTTTTCATTGATTATAGAGCCTCAAAAACAACAATTTTAAGAACAAGTATCTATGTCCTCATACAAATGATTTATTTTATCAGCTCTAAGGAGCTCAGTATTTTTCAATGTTTAACTTGAGGTTAGGATACCATTAGTTGAAAGTAATTGAATAAGACACTACAATGACAATTTTTCATAGTAGATATGGCCATTATAAGTTTTTAGTTATGCACTTTTTGTTAACCAGTACACTTTCTATATTATGGAATCTTATTAATAAAATTATCTGTGAGTTCTTGGATAAGTTTTTGGTTGTGTATTCTGATGATATTTTAGAATATTCTAAAAGAAAATAGGATAATGAAATTTATTTAAGGGTTGTAATTCAAACTTTAATAGAAAAGAAACTGTATGGTAAATTCATCATGTGTGGGTTATGGTTACAAAAAAAGTTCATTTATTGGTCAATATTTTATAAATATGGCATAATTGTTGATCCTACTAATACCAACGTTGATGAAAAATTGCCCAGACCCACAAATATAACCAAGATATGTATATTTGTTGGTTTACAATGTTATTAACGGATATTTGGTAAAAAAATTCATTTTTATCTAGAATACTAACTAATTTGACTAGAAATGGTGTAAATATCCTCTGGACAAAATAATGTGATGATTGTTTTCAGGAATAGAAAATATTACCTGTAAATGTTTTAGTTTTGGAACGTCCTTCAAGAAATAGTGAATTTGTTATCTATAGTGATGCTTCATTGTAAGGACATGTTTGTGTCCTATTATAGAAATATTAGGTAATTTCTTATGCTTCACGTCAGTTGAAAAATCATGAGCTAAATTACCCTACACCTGAGTTAGAATAACATGATGGTGTTTTCTCTTTAAAAATTTGATGTCATCATTTGTATGGTGTAAAGTGTGAAATATATACCGATCACAAATGTTTGAAGTATATATTCACTCATAATTAAATAAAAATGAGACAAAAGAGATGGATTTAACTAATCTAGTATTATGATTTCATGATTCATTACCATCCAAGAAAGGAAAACAAAGTGGAAGATTCTTTGTGTCAGAAAAGTAATTCTACATTTACTATGATACATTTGGAACATGACCCTTTGATAAATAATTTGATGAACTTTGGAATGGATTTTTTTGTTTATAATTCAACTATTTTTGTTTAGGTTTTAGTGAAATCATTTCTTGGAGAAAAAAAAAAGAACTCATAGAAAGAAGATAGTTGGTTTTAGGGAAAAGGAGGCTTGGTTTAGAAGGGTATATTACCTAGATTTAAAAATGATAATGACTATGTTTTGAGGTTTGGAAAGATATTTTGTTTTCTTTGTGAATCACAGTTGATGAATGAGTTATTGTGTGAAGTTCATAGTTATCCTTTTTCAGTTCACCCTAGATGTAGTATGATGTACTAAGATCTTCAGCAGTGTTACTGGTGGGATGGAACGAGAAGATATATTTTGGAATTTACCCAGTAATGCTTGATTTTTCAACAGGTTAAAGAAGAGAGGTAGTTACATAAAGGGATGATTCAACTATTTCCAGTGCCAAAGTGGATATTGGAGAACGTGTCCATGGCTTTCATAGTGGGATTAATAAAGCCTTCTCGAGGTAACACTGCAGTCTGGGTTCTTATTGATCAATTGAAAAAATCATCTCATTTTCATTAAATTCGAGATATTGTATCTCTAGATCAAATTTATAAATTTTATATTAAAGAGATAGTCTAGTTACATGGAGTTACCTTTCCATTGTATTTGATCATGATCCAAGGATTACTGCTAACATTTGGAAGGGCCTTCATAAGTCATTGGGTACTAAATTAAATTTTAGTACAACTTGTCATCCTCAATCAGATAGGTAGTCTAAATGAAAAATTCAGACATAGGAAGATACACTATGTTATTTTTCAATGAATTTCCTGGTATGTTGGGAATAACATCATTCTTTGGTGGAGATTTATTATAATAATAGTTTCCATTCAGGGATTTATATTGAACCATTTGAAACATTTTATGTAAAGAAGTGTCGAACTCCAACTTTTTTGGAACAAGTAGGTGAAAGGAAGTTTATGAGACCTGAATTAATACTAGATATAGAAGAAAAGGTACAGTTGATTTAGATGAACATGAGAACATCTCAGAGTAGGAATAAAATATTATAAGGATAACCAAAGGAAGTATATTTTTTCTATGTAGGTGATCATGTCTTACTCAATGTTTCTTATTGGAAAAGTGTGATGTGTTTTGGTATGATGTGAAAGTTGAGTCTGGGGTTCCTTGGACCATATGAAATCCTAAAGATGTTGAACAATATTTATCAAAGTGAATTTACCTTCATTTTTATCCCAGGTACACAATGTTTTCATGTTTCAATGTTGATAATGTATATGTATGATCCATCTCATGTTCTGAGTCTAGAGGTAGTTCAGTTAGAAGAGAATCATTCTTATGAAGGACAACAATTCCTGATTCTTTACCACTAAGATAAAGTGTTGTATGATATGTTATTCCATTATGTAATGGATTTTTGGGAAAAACTATATTGCTTAAGAGGAAACATGGGAATCTAAAAATTCTACAGGAGATAAATACCCCCACATATTTGATATGTAAATAAAATTGCGAGGACTCAATTTCTTAAAGGGGGAATGATGTAGGATTCCAGGTATTTGTAGAATAACAAATTTACATTTATATTAATATTTATGAATAAGATATTATTTTTACACTAAAGGGGTTCTTTTTCTAATTGCGTACTCAACACACAACAACATGTTTATCCAAAATCATACATTGCACACAAGTTTAAATAATGATAAAAAACAATATAATAATATTCTTATTTAAAATGATAGTTAACTCCTAGTAATTATTTTGATGTGATTAAAAAAACTAACTACAAAAAATTGCACATGTTTTTTAATTGTATTTACATTTATCCAATAAATTTTAGAGGATAAAATAAGAAGGAATCAAATTTTAAGCATAAAATACACTAATATATTGAAAAGTATGGTTTACTGCCTTTTGATTATGAAACCTTTTCAAAAATTATTATTCTTCACTATTATATTTTCTATTAGTCAAAATAAAATACATCTATAGAATTTGGAAATCAAAACATACATTCAATATATTTTTGATAATTTTCTTATAAAGTTCATTTTTATTGAATAGTGAAAAACACTACATTTAAATTCATTAACGGATTTTCATCTAATTTATTTATTTAGATATATTGTACTTTTAATTAGTTTTAAAGTGTAATTGTATTATGTTTTTATCTTTTTAATAAAATTATGGTAATTTTAATTAACATCACATTTTAATTGGACAAGAACACTGGTCAATCTTATAATAATTTTTACTTCTTAAAAACTCGTTTTTTGGTTTTTCCAATGGGAATTAATTATAAAATAATTTCTGAATTTTTTGGTCTTAAATTTAGAAAATGGATTCCATATTTTGAATATGAAGTATTAAATAGTTTAAATAGGTACTGTTTTTTTGGGACATTATGAATAGTAATTTCGATAATTATTTTATTTACTATAGTTAAAGGGTAAATCTGGTATATAATAGTAAAACATAATATTATAATTATGTAAATAAACTATAAAAAGTGCTTGAATCCACTTGGATAATATATATCTGACCATGGTAATCCTTATGCTGAAAAAATGGCATTTAGGAGTCACATGGGTGTGAAAAAAAGAATTTATAAGTATTAATTTAAATTAAATAGAAATATAACAAAAACATATATATTTTAAAAAAACAATTTTTATATGAAGTTATATAACTGATCTATTTGAATATAATTAGTCATTAAAAATATAATAAAATTTACTACATCATTTTATTTTATTTATAATTTTTTGACATGAAATTAATAAATTTAATTATGATAAAACGATGATGCGGTTATTTCTTCATTAGTGGATGATTAAAATAAATGATATTATAAATATTAAAAAAATATAATATGAATATTTTGAAACCATACATGAATTTTATAGATAATATTGAAATATAATATTTGATTTAATTCCATTTCTTAAGAAATCATGTTTTTATGACTTTATCAAAAATCAATTACTTAATGTTGGTAAAATTGAGATAATTGAGATTTTAAACAAAAAAATATTTTATTAAAAGATATATTAGTCTTAAAATTCACTCATGTGGTGAAAATACATATATAATGTTAAAAATTCCATTAATGATCCACTTAATGTTCTATTTTCTTTTTATAATATCTATAGTTATAATATATTTTGAATATACATAAAGACACGGTAAGAGTTAATGTTTTTAACTAATGGTTAAAAAAATAATAATGATACAAAAATATTCAAAAGTTGTCATAAAAATATTGGATGTTTTTTATTCAAACCAGTATCTTATTATATTTGAATCAAATGAGTTTCGGATAATTTTAATCTGAAAATAAATTTTTAATAAAATTAAAATTTGAGACTTTTTAAATGTTCCCCCTCCTTATTATTATATGACACCATATCTACCCACTTATTCACACATCTAAAGACTCTTATATCATCCAAATTCTACTCCAATAGTATCCCTACATCTGTAACTTACTTTTATAAGACTTACCTTGGGAATATGAAAATTAAAGAAAGCCTTTTACCTCAAATAAAAATAATTTTCTCGATTTAGGGGTAATGTATTCTTTTAAGTTCCTTTACATTATTTTCCTTCTTCACTCCCTATGGGATTATTATTATATGATTACATAAAAAAAAAGTATCATAAATATACTAGTATTTTTTTATGTGAAGTATTTATAGTACTATTACACACACTTCAACCTAAAGGATACGAACATACTACTTCTGGGTACGGCGAATTACTGCCTCACAAAATGATGATTGTTCATTTTTCTCTTTACTCCTCTAATGGTGGCCATTATAATGTAACTTTAATTATATATTATATTTTTTTTTTATCTCAATGAATCTTTAATTTTTATTTATAACATTCTTTTATGATTTACATAATGTGTATATATGATGATTTCATTTGAGGAAGTGCAGACTACCATTGCCATAATTTGATATAAATCCTTTATGGAATACATGGGACCTAAAAAGGATGGAATGAAAGATCATTTGTAACATATATAACAAATATATTATACTATAATTATAACATACCTATGTACCATTTAGTTATAATTCCTTAAAATTTATAATGAAATTAATGTACCGGTCATGCGTATGTACGACTTACCGTCTCCATGAATGGCGTATTTCATTTATTATCATGAAATGTTATGGAATATCATAAATAAAAATATAATGGATATATATGATATTTAAAATCATAAATATCATTATCTATATGATGGAATTTGACTATATGGACAATTTCAATCAAAACAAGTTCATATTGGACTCATGTACCGAATATCGACAAAAACAATGAATTAAACTTAAATAATTACTTAGTTTTTATAAAACAATGATGATTAATATAAAATGAATAAATAAAATTAAAATTGTTTGGAAGAAATTTGAAATTAACCTATTGTTATTATTTAGTAATATTGAAAATGAAGGAGACAAGTTAGACTAAAGGTAAGGGAACTTCATATCCCAATTTACATTATTGGGGTAAATATTATAATTCATGATTATATCATGCTATGATTGTTTTAGGAATAACATTTGATATACTATATTGTATATATACATGGTTTATTATTTCCTATATTTAATACACATAATCTCTCTACTTTTTTTTTACAAAATCATCACTGTATAGGAACTTCAAAACTCAATTTCTACTCTTTGGGTTTTACACATGCTTTATTGATTATATTATTCCAAGAATATGTGTGTAATCAGTGTTAATTTATTAATTTTGTAATTTACACTCCCATTTCTGTGGATATACTATTTATACACATAATCATTCTATTGTTAAATTCTTATGTCATTCATAAAATATTTGTTAGGATGTTCGTCTCAATCTCATTTTTTTGATACATATTTAGGTTAATACACATCCTTCTTTATACGATGTATAATTATACTGTTTTATTTTAATTTAATTCAATGATTTTCAAACAGAATATTTTTTTTCGGAGACTTTTAATAGCCAACAATATAATGTTTCTTTTTAACATACAGGCTGATAATTACCTTTCCACCATGACAAGAATTATTTGATATTTGGAATTCATAACATGGTGTAATGTTTTTAACAGGAAAATAAAAAACATATTCCATTGTTACAATTTTTTTATTGAAAATTATTTTGATAAATTATTGATTATTTCAATATCTTGAAATGATATATTGTGATTGCAATGTTGAAATGTTATCTTCTCTTTATGATTCTTTTTTTGTTTTATTAATATGTTATGGTTCTTAGGTTTTTTTATGTATAGGGGTGGATTCGTGTAGAGATCCAATCTTGATATACTTGGAAATTACATTACTTTTTATGAATACTTAATACTTGTCACAAACATTTTCCCAAAGACAATATTAGATTAGATTTGCTGTAAACACAAAACGTAATATTCTAACATGATGAATCTTTTTCAACATCTACCATATAGATCATACCCTTCTTTTTTCCTAACTAGAACCATTATTTTTATCCTTGGGAAAATAAAACATAAACTTTTTGTTATCTAAAATGATCAGAATTGGTAAAAATTAAGAACATAAAATAAACCATAAACATAAGAATGTAATAAATGAACGTAACATTTAAATATCAAAATCATGAGTCATGAAATAAATCATGGATGTTCATAAGGAATAGGTAAAAAAGGATAATAAATGATGATAAAATAGAATTGGAATAAAACCTGGAATTGTGGAAAATAGTTAAACTCAAAATATGATTTCCATATTAGCCAAGGCATTGCTTCCAGGACCATCATAGTGGGAATTTCCTTTACTGAACCATGTTTACTATCTGTTCTATCCATGTATTAGTAAACTAGATTTATTGATGGTTTTAGTCATGTCTATCTCATTTGATATAAATATTTACCCAATGAATTGGAGGGGGATATAGGTCTGACGTATCTCATAATGAAATCATTCTTATATGTGCCAAGAAAACAAAATCATCTATCATAGTGTATCCCAAAAAATAAAACGGTTTTCATAAACATCATCATAAAATAATTCATATGAAATATAATTCCATCATTACTGCAATCAAATAATAGTAATAATATGGATAGAAGAATAATTCTATTTAATGACAATATTCTTAGAAGGAAAATAATTTTTATAAAACACTTGAACTTAATTCCTGAGGAAAATATCCTTTCTTCTTGAAAAATGATTTCTTTTGTCAATATGTAGCACAATTATAATATAAAATAATTATTTTCAAATAGACATGAAATAGTGTAGAGGAAGCTTCATGTAAATAAGGAGTATTGATACCGTAAAAATCCATTCATGTCTTATAAGTTAAAACATTCTCCACATAGTTTTGTCGGATAAGTGAAAAAGTAACATGTATATTGAATGAAATGAAGATTCCTTCCAAACCATGTAGTAATAGTTTTAAAAAAAATATTATAGATGACATTAGTCACATGTAGAAGAATATTAATCATTTTATGAAATATTTTTTTTAAATAGACATTGATGTTAAATATACCCCCAATAAATACCTACGTATAAGAAATCTCAGAAAAAAATGAGATAGAAAAATTATCTCTTACCATAGGTTTGATATGATTCCCCTTAATAAAAAAACCAGTACAATGATGTAGATAATATTATTAACATATTAAAAAATAATGTTCATCATATATTTACATATTTTCATTCTTTTGTTTGTAAAAATTCATTATTACTTGTTATTCGAGTTTTATATACATATGATCGTATGCATGTTTTGTCGAATAAGATCCATTTATGCTTCATATATCATATTTATATTACAATAAAATGATATTAACATAATAAATATCATATATATTCATTCTGTACATTTATATAATCATCATTTTGTGGTTATCATGTTAATTAATCACAACATATCATGGAGACTGTAGGTCGTATGTAAGCATGAGTGATGATATCATTATCATAATTTTTGAATGGTATTGAATTTTATAGTTCAATATATTTAATAATAAATATATTTATATAATAAAAATATATATTTATTAAAACAAATTTTATACCAATCCATTTAAGGTGGTGGTGAAAAAACAGATTACACCACTGTGTGGAGACGGTAAGTCATACGTATGCATGTGTGGTGATTTTGTTCTTCATAGGATTGATAGAAATTTGAATATTGTTGTTTCAAAATTATAATATAATCTCAGTATATATATTCAATTGGTGTTATTATTATACAATGAAACAACTCATGACGTAGATATAGAAGTAGAAAGAAATATTAAACAGCTAGTAGATGAGATTACCTTTTCTTTGATCTGCTCTCTTTCGATATCCTTTTAATGGAACTAGTGTTGGTCATTTGAGAACAAAAAAAACATATGGAATGTAAATAAGAATTATGATAAGTGAAATAGGATGGTTATGGTCTAACTTTAATGCTTAATGAGTTGTAGAGAAATGATGGAGGTGGTGACCTTTTATAATTGAGGTGAAGGGAACATTTGGAAACCTACAAAATATTAATTTATAATAAAATAAACCCCCCCAAAAAACCTAAAAAAATGTCCAAATTTCTATGAAGAGATGATATGGGGTTTTAATATCTCAAAACAATAAATTTTATATTAGTTTTTATATCCATTAAAACCATATCATTTAAATTTGACAATTAGTTATTCTATTTTTTTTAAACTAGGGTAAAAAATATTTCAATATTAAAAGGGTAAAATATTTATTAATTTGGTGTAAAATAGATCAAAAATGACAAATTTATATCATATTGTACTATATATAAGTTATTATATATTTTTAAAAATGTTTTATGATATTTAAATAATTTAATAAAACACTATTTTGATAAGCAATCAATAGTATCAATTTGGACACTATTTAATTAATTCATTTTTAACAACATTAAGATAACAAGTTGACATAGAAAAAACTATTTTATTATATTTCTATGAGGTAACGGATATCTATAGAATTTATTTTACATATTAATTATATCAAAATATATTAATTTTAATATTGTTAATATCTTTTATTTGATATCTCAATTAATATAATAATTACTACATTGATTTTGTATAATTATTTAATATAAATATACGATGAGTTAAAATTAAAAATAAAATACTATGATGATGATAAAATAAATATATTTCATAATAATATATGTATTCTAATTTATATGCTAAAAATAAAACATTAAAAATGTTATGCTAATTAAGGTATGAATGTGACAACTTTAACAGCACTGTAAATAAAATAATATAAAGGTCACAATCTATTCAATAAGGATACAAATGGTGACTAGCTTGACATTTGAATGATTATGGTCTAAATTTACTTGAAAAATTATAGTTTTTAATTTTTTTGTAAATTTTTTGTTTTATTAGTATTTTAATAAAATTTGTTTCATAGATTTATAATCAATTAATTAATTTTTACATCATCAATGTATAAGACGTTAAGATAATTATTTATATCCTAATAACTAAAAATAAATTTCCATGATGTAGGTAATTATTTTATATTTACATGGTCTATTACGTTTCTAAGAAATTAGTAGACTATACCTATATTAAAACTTTCATACTAACAAAAAATGTGTGTTTGGATTTTCGTAACATTCATAGGTTTTATTAATATTTATGTAATTTTCAATGTAAAGGGTATATTAAATGACTAAGATTATAACATAATATGTTAAGATTAGAATTTTTTTCATCCACTATGATTTTTTCATGGTATAGTATAATTTTATTGTCCTCATCATATAATTTGTTACACAAATTTACCAGATTTACCTTTCACCGTGTTAAATAACAATAACCGTAGTTACTATTCATAATAGAAAAAATCAACCTATTAACATATTTTGGACCCACTGATTCTATATATAGTATCAATTTTTCAAAATTTAAAAAAACATTAAGTAGAATAATAAATTTAAAATTAATCTAATTGTTGGAAAAAATATGTTTTTGTTTAAATTATAAAACATTAGAAAATATTTAAATGTTTTTACATATGAATTAAATGAAAAATTAATGAAAATTAATTAAATTGAATTAAATTATAAAAATCTACAATATTTATACTTCAAAAAAATCATCAATATAATCTAAACGTATAAATATTTTCCTTGAAAAAAATTAGTTTTTAATTAATATTAATCATATTTTTAGTATTCATCAAAATATGAATATAATCAAAAAATTAAAAAATTATAACCAAGTTAAATTATTAGTTCTTGATTCAAATAAGATTTCTCTTTTTTCAAAATTAATATATAATTTTGAAAAAAATATATTTAAAATATGTTCTCCATCAAAAGGCAGCAAAACAGCATTTTCTGAAAAATACTTATTTACATGAAAAATTGAGCTTGTTCTTATATAATGCTCGAGAAAATAGATAAGGTGGATTCTAATTTTATATAAAATTAATAATTTTTTAAATAGTGTCCATTAATTCTAGTTTATATCCGATTAGATTATAATATTTTAATAGTATATTTTTGATCAGTGAAACTATGTATTGCGTACAACGCAAGTTATCGAGGAAGGTCCCTCTTGTGTGTAATGTATGTCAATTCCAAGTAACGATTATTGAAATATTTATTTGGTTTTGTGTTTAATATAATACAAAATTTTTTATTTTATACATTTAATAGAATCTAGACTAAGGGTTGTGTGAAATGAATTCTATCAGAAGAATAGGTAATTATGTGTCACATAAGCCAGGAATAGTGATGTATATACTGCAAGAAAATACAGTGCTGCATATTTCACAAGATAATCTTGGTTTTTCATACATCAGAATACATCACAGAAATAAAAATGAATCTTCCTCATAAAATCTCAATGTGGCACATTCTACAGACCTTAAATTCAATTTCTCCCTTGAAATTAGTCGAGGTTATAAATGTTTTACTACATTAATGTATATTTCATGGAAACCCACATCATAAAAAATAAAACTAAAGAATTGTATTAAAAAGGATATTTAGAAACACAATGGTTACTCAATGTAACTCATAACTAGGTTTCCACAGGAGAGAACCTAAGTGGTATGTAAAAACATGGATATAGAAGAGAAATCCAACCATCATGTTCTGATGGATAATGATAGAGAATAATGTTTGGAGAAATATAACTACCTAAAATCCGTAAATTTTTGATGATTTAAGGGATCGTCTGATCCATTAGATAAGATGATAGTAGGATAAATTTTTTGGTTTTCATGTTTCATTCCATAAAGTTCATGAAATTTTCATGAGGATAAAAAATTACTTGATTTTGGTACAATCTCACCGTTGTTTGTGACTAGAATAATTTACACTTAATATATTATTTATATAAATTAAGTTAAATTTCTCAATCATGAAGTGTTAAAAGATCAAGCGACAGAGTGATAGGTCATTCCATATGTCTCTATCACAAAAATGATACCTTAAGAAACAAAATACAAAGAAGTCCATCTATGGTGAGATTAATCGTACATTCTTCCAAAAATGGACTTTTAATTCATCTATCATACCGCTTAAATAAAATAATACTCATTTAAAAAAAATAGGGAATCCACGTAGTCTAGTTGTTGGTGATAAAGGCCTTTCCAACTTCTGTTGTGTGTTAGATTCTTATAGATATTTCTGATGCAAAGGGTTGTCACTTATTCTATGGGATGTACGTTTTATAAAACAATAATATTATTACATTCTCGAAATAATATAAAATTGTTATAGCCTTAAAAAATAATATTTAATGTCTCTTATAATCTATTCCATCTTTTAGGATTATCCAAAATACATCTATCCAAAAAAAATAGTATAAAATAATAATAGTTACAAGATAGGCTATATAACAAGCAAATGAATACCCTCATTTATCCTCCAAATATCATAACATATATCTTGTTGGTCAAATTCAAAACATTACAATGACTTCATCAAGAATTCTCTTAAATCAGGGTTATATCCTAAATTACCCTATATCCTTATTGAAAACTTACAAGTTTCCTTATTGGAAACTTATTGGATATATTCCATAAGTCCAAAAACTTTGTATACATCATCCAAGATATCATATCCCTCTTTTCAACAACTCCATAATTAATTCCAACGAAACTAGAATCATCTGATTTTCATATTCTAATCCAATATAGGTTTATCCAATCCTTATTTTCTTAACATATGGGACACATTTAGGTTTATCATACTCTTAATCATGTGTTCTCTAACTATATCACCTTATGCTTAAATAGATTTTTGTCTCCATAGAACGATTCAACATATCATTTCCAATCATTAATGAAAAAATGATACTGAAAAAACATACATATTTGAAGATTAATATAATATAATATATGAATTCTAAAATATATATACCTCAATAATACATCTTTATTATTAAACCATTTAACAATATCCATCATCATCATATTTACTAAAATATGAATAATGTATTATGGTTTCTTAGCCTCAAGATTCTTAGGTTTAATGTAAATAATAATGGATGAAAATCACATTAAAATCACATTAAATTTATAATCTATTTATTCTCAGCAGTATAACCAATACACATACAATCATAATGATTCTCTTCATATTATTTCCACCTAATAAGCCAATCTTCATAATTCCAAAAATATCCGCATCTGAAATATTCAATGTTTAACAATGTTCTATGTAGTTTTGGATATTGACTATGACTATAAAGCAATGTGTGGGAAACACATATTAGATCTTAGAAAAACATAAGTAAGGTAAATTACTTATAATATTTTAATCTATTATATCTCTATTATAACCATAGGTTATTCAATATTTTCACCCAATACATAGGATTGTGACATATACTTGACTTTTCCTGTGAACATTTCTAGACATATCCTTATAAATTTCTCCATGGTTCTTACTAAATTTTTCGAATCCTAGTTTCCAGTGGATGACTAAACCTTTTCTTTGTTACCAACTATAGAGACCCAAGCTCAATGTACATGGAAATTACATTACTTTTGCAGAATATTTAATAAATGACACAGCAAGATGCCTAAAGACTATATTAGTTTTGTATCATTGGAAGATAGGAACATAATCTTCTAACATTGTAAAATATCATCAACATCACCCATAAAGATCTTCCACTTTTACTTTCCTACCTAAACAATTTTTTATATCCTAGGGAAATGAAGACATAAAAAATTTGAGTCCAAATTCCCAGTAATGGTAAACAATGAGAATATAAAACATACTTTAACCAAGATAATGTAAAAACATAAACATTATGGTTTAATATCAAAACCATGGGTCATGAAATAAATAATGGTAGTTTATAAAGAATATATCATAAAGGATAATTATCCATGATAAAATATCATTGTCCTAAAATATAGAATTATGGGAAAAATAATCTCATAATATGATTTCCGTATTAGCCAACTCATTTTTTCCAAGACCATCATATTGGACAAAGTCATTTAGTGAACCTATTTTACATACCATTCCAAACATATATTACTGACATGTAATTATTTTCCATTCTAGTAAAGCCTGTCTCATTACATATAAATATTTACCCAATTAATGTTAGTTAGATATAATTCCCAGCCATCTTATAATAAAATCAATCATACATGTTCTACAAAATCATAAATAATTTATCATAAAAAACCAAAGAAATAAAATGGGTTCCTAAAACAGCATCATAATATAATCCATATTAAAAATAATTCCATCAATGAAATAATTAAATCCTAGTAATAAAAGGGACAAAAACATAACCCTTTTTAAAGAGAATCATTTTATATGACAAATAATTTTAATAACAGACTTGAACATAATTCATGAGGAAAATAATCTTTCTGCTTAAAAAATGTTTTCGTTTCTCAAAATTCCACGTAATTAAAGAAGAAAATAATTTAGGTGAAAATAAATTTGAAATATATTATAGGATGTTTCATAAGAATAATGATTCATGAAACCCAAAAAATCCATTCAGGTCAAAAAATTAAAAAATATTATCCTCGTACTTCTGTCATAGAAGTAAAAAAAGTAACTTGTATGGTGAATTAAAGAAATATTCCTCATAAACCATTCAGTAAAATTAAAAATTGGGTAAAAATTACTTTAATCATACATAGGATAATAGTAAAAATTTTATGAAAACATTTTTAGAAAACATGTTCATAGATGATAAATATACCCCCAATAAACAAATACGTAAAAACAATCTCAGATAAAATGAGATTGAAAAATTTTCTATTACCTTAGGTTATATATTATTATTATTTGACCAATCCTATTATATAATGATTTAGATATTATCATTAATTTATTCCAGATCATGTTCATCATATATGGTCAAATTCTCTTTTGTTTGTTTGTATGTATTCATTGTTACTCATTATTCGGGTATAAACTTCTTTATGATAGATTGCATGTTTTTTCAAATAAGATACAATTATCTTTGTCAGGTCATATTTATATCAATATAAAATGATATTAACATGATAAATAACATATTATTCATTCTGTACATTTATATAATCATTCTTGAGTGGTTATCATGTAGAATGAATCACAACACAACATGGAGAAGGTAGTCCATATGTACGCACGAGCAACAATATCATTCTCATTGTTTTTAAATGATATTGAATTGCAAAGTATACTCTATTTTAGAGGCAATATATTTATATTAAAACTATTTATATATCCATCCATGTAAGGTGGTGGTGAAAAACAGATTACACCCAGGCGTGGAGACAGTATGTCGTACGTGCAGACGCCTGGTGATTTCGTCTTTCGTAGGATGAATAAAAAGTTAAATATGGTTTCTTCATTATTATAATAGAAAATAAATATATAATTTATACTTTATTTATTATTATATAAGGAAAAAACTCATGAAGTTGGATTATAAGTTGAAATAAATATGAATGAATCAGTAGAGGAGATTACATCTTCTTTGACATGTTATCATTAGATCTCCTCTTAATAGAACTATAATTGGTATTTTGAGAACACCATCACCTATAGAATGTGAATAGGTAACTTTAAAAGAGAAATTGGTAGGATATGATTGAACATGATGGCTTAATTAGTTTGGGATAAATGAAGGGGAGGTTCCCTTTTATAATTGAGGTGAGGGGAACTTTTGGAAACCTTAAAAATATTAATTTATAATAAATTAAAACCCCACTCATAAACATAAAAAATGTACCAATTTTGAAAATTTAATGAGATAGGGTTTTAATATCATCAACCAATTAATTTTATACTAGTTTCTATATCCATTATCACCTTATCATTTTAATTTAACACATAGTTATTCAATATAATTTTATCTAGTGTATGCAATACTTCAATATTAAAATGGTAATATATTTACTTATTTGGTGTAAAGAAGATCATAAATAATTAATTTAAAACATTTTGGAAAATATAATTATTATTATATATATTTTAAAATTTTGTTATTATTTTTAAATAACTTTATAAAACACTATGTTGATAAATAATCAAGAGATCCAATTTTGACAATATTCAATTTATTGATTCTTAAAATTTTTAAGATAACTATTTACCATCGAGCCAACGATTTTATTATATTCATATGAGGTTATATTTATCTATAAATATAATTTTAATTATTAATTATATCATAATATAATTATTTAAATATTTTTATTAACATGTATTTGATATCTTCGTTAATAAAACAATTACTTCAATTATTTGGTGTAATTATGTAATGTACTTATTTTTTGAGTAAAAACTAAAAATAAATACTATTACAAAGATATACTCAAAATATATCTCTTGAATATATGTAGTGTAATTTATCTTATATAAAATAAAATATTATAAATGATAACTTATTAAATTATGAATGTAACAACTTTAACATTACTTTAAATAAATTATTATAAAGTAATTACATACTCTATAAGCAACCAAATGGCCACTATATTGACATATGGATGATTATGGTTGAAATATACTTAGAAAACAAGATCATTCCTTATTTTTGTACATTTTTAGTGTTTGTATGATTTTAATAAAAATTGTTTCATTGATTTGTTGTCAATCAATTAATTTTTACAAAATCCAATAATAAAAATTTAAAGTAATTATTTATTTCATAAAAATTAAAAATAAATTACAATGATGTAGTTAATGGTTTTATCTATCTATGTGATATTTAATTTCAAATATATCACCAGATTATCCCCACATTAAAATTATTATACTTATAATAAATGTGAGATTTATAATTTGTCACTTTCAATGGTTTTATTAATATCTATTTCATTTTAATTATCATTTGGAAATCTGTAATGACCCGTAAAACTCAAGGGAAATTTTTTCTAAATTTTTTTTGGTATTTTACAAGAACATAGTTTCTAACGGCACTTGATTCCGAGGTGTGGAGTGCTCGGAATCAATTTCTGAAGTTTGACTCGGGTACGTTCAGTGAACGAATGAGAAGGTTTTCCTATCTTTTGAACCAGTGTTCATAATTGAAATTCGATGGCACCGATGAACTCGCAACGCCGGTAATCGCTTAAGGGAACCTTTACCGTAGTTACGTTTTTGCGGGAGAAGAAGTTAATTTTTGGGGATTAATTAAAAATAAGTGAATAAAATTGTTTAATAAATTTTATTTCATGTTACGTGGTTAACTTCTCCCATGGGAATTTGGTGGTGGGCCCACATCCATCCAACTTCCCATGTGTGGATATTTGAATGGGTGGGTCCCACACGAACCCCCCACCTTTTCAAATTCCTTAAACTCCCTAACCCTCTTAACCCCTAACTTTCCTAACCCCTCTAAACCCCCCATTTATGTTTTGTTAACTTATCACCTCGTTAATTTTAAAAAATCTTATGTTCATAACTTAAGTGAGTTAAATGTGGGTTTTGAATTTTCAAACTCTTGAAATTCAAATGGTTAGGTTGTGTTAATGAAATAAGACTTGGTCTTATTTTATTATTGTTACAGTTTTGCATCCTTGATAGGATTGGGGAAGTGGTCTTCTTCTTCTTCATCCTCGACAAAGAACGCGAAGAACACCATTCTTCAACGAAGAACTTCTCCGCCGAAGAACACGGTTCTTCCGCGATGCCGTATCCGCGACGCGACGTTCTTCTTCTGCGTCGTCTTTTCAACGACGGTTTTCCGTGACGAAATCGCCGTCAATGACTTCGAATCCTCGCTTCGCGACGTTGACGTTCTTTTCCCGCGACGCCCGACCTCCGCGACGCTCGTCTTCCGCGGCTCATTGACGAACATTGTTCCTGAACTGAGGTAGGGGATTATTTTATTTAATTATTTTCCATTCTTGAATCTAGTTTATCAATTATCGTGGATTTTCGACTAGATGATATCATTTAACGAGAGGGGGGCCGGACCTCACAAACACGGCCTAACCCCCTCCTATGTTCATGTTTGATCCTTTGTGGATGGAACAGAATGGCGAGGTGCCGTCGTACCATGCGGGAATATCACGACAAGTATTACGCGACGCTGTCGCGCCACGTCGTGGAAGGAAGTTTAAGAATGTGACGCCGTCGCGCCGCGTCGAAGAAAACCAAAGAACCACAGTCGGAGTCGGGCCACGGCGAAGGAGCGCGGCGCCATCGGGCCGCGCTGGAAAACTAAAAAGACGACGCTTTTCGTTTTGACATGCGGATTGACGGATGACGACGAAGCAGTCCGTTTTGGCATTGGAATTCCTTCGCAGTGAATGTGGGGTCCTGGGGGGACCATAGGCGAAGACGGCAGGAGGAACGGACCACCAGAGCACGTCCGGTGGTCTGCGGAAGGTGGCGGCGGCATGTCGTCGGAGGGTTGGCGGCCGACGGATCCGCTGCCGGTCTCAATTAGCGGCGGGTGGGGGAGTCGCGCACCCCGCTCCGCAAATCGGCTCGGCCACGATGGTCGAGCCGGGCCAGGCCGGGCCGCGCCCAGCCGGGTCGGACCAGGGTCGGGCGACCCGGTTCGGCCGACCCAGGGGGGTCGGGCCGGGTCGGCCTGGGCCCAGACCCCCGTTTTCAGACCACTTTCGGTCAAATGCCCATATCGTGAGCTGTAGACCTCCAATTGATGCGCTGTCAGCGGTAACACGATCCTTAGACCAAGACGGTCGTTTTGGTATATTACACTCAAGGTTTTGGAGAACTTTGTGTTCGGCCGGGTTGGTTCGTACGCGAAACCAACCGGGCCCTCGGAGCGGAAACGCTCGTAACTTGAGTTCCGGACGTCCGATTGACGTGTCGTCGACTTTGATGGATTCCTCTAAGTGAGACAGATCATTGTGAATACTCTGCTCGAGGTTTGGATGTTGTTGGAGTGCGGTTGGGTTGGTTCGCTCACGAAACCAACCGGGCCCCTAGAACGAAAGAGCCAATAACTCACAGACCGGGCATCCGATTGACGCACCGTCAGTGTATTTGTTTTCCTCTTGATGAGACGGAACTTTTGGCATAATTCGCCCGAGAATTGGATACAGTTGGATAGTGGTTGCATTGGATCACACCCAAAATCCAACCAGGCCCCTGGAACGGAAAAGCTGTTATCTTTCAAACAGGACATCCGTTTGACGAACCGTCAGTGGCGTTGTTGATCACGTTGAGAAACAGTCCCTACGAGTATACCCTATGAGAGTTCGGGGTACAGTTGACATACGGTCGGATTAGTTCGCACACGAAACCAACCGGGCCTCGGGGACGAAATGGCTAGAAACTCACAGACCGAGCGTCTGATTGACGCGCCGTCTGTTGCGTTGAGACCCCTATGATGAGGAGGTCCTTGAGATACATCTTCCTGGGACTTTGAGATACTTGGAGTATCGACCAGTAGCTCGTGGAGCGGACCCTCCCAGAGATGAGCGTACGGAGTACGGAGACCATGTAGCTGGCTGAGACCTGACGAATGCTTGACCGACTCGGCTTGGAGTGAGTCGACTAGCCCAGTGGATGGAGCACTACTTGTGAGGTGCAGTCCCATGGCGGATGGAGCACTACCTGTGTGACAGTGAAGAAACGCGGTACTCGTCTGGAGAGTACCTCAGCAGTCTACTAGGGGGTGTGCACTACTGTGTTTGGGTGACATAACTCAGCGGGAAGCACTGCTGTGTTTGGGTGGCTGGCCCGTGGTACTCGACAGGAGGAGTACCTCAGCAGTCTTAGGTTAGTGAGCAGTACCTCGGAGTCGTGACAGGACCACTGTACACTCCAGAGACGGAGCTCTTCAGCAATTATGGTTTCGATAATGAAAATCCTGGTTTGAGATGAGACTTTTGACCTTTGTGTTTACCTCATGATTGAGATGGGTCACTTGATAACTTAGGTATATGTATGGGCATATACCTTGGTAGTGGTTATCCGTTGATTTCATGATCCTTATGTTTTCTCATTATTGAGATGGGTTACTTGATAACTTAGGTATATGTATGGGCATATTCCTAAGTAGAGGTTATCTGTTGAGATCCTATTTGTGGATATCCTTGTTGGTTTTAGTGAGACCTTGAGGGTCTCGGGTCCCTACTGAGTACCATTATACTCACCCCTACACGGGCTATGCCCGCACCTCGTTGTGTTGGTTACAGACGACGGGCAGTGTTGACAGAGGCTGAGTGTTCGAGGACTGGACTGTACCTGGAGGTGGAATACACGACGAGTCAGTACCCGGAGGTGGACTACATGACGAGTCAGTATCCGGAGGAGGTTGACGGGTGAGAGCGTTGAGGAGGCTATCTGTACCTACCCTTCAGGTATGATCCATGGCGGACGATCCCAGAGCTGCGCTATCTGTACCTACCCTTCAGGTAGGATCTGAGGAGGACGACCCAGGAGCTGCTTCCTTCTTCCAGTTGTTTGTCTTTTTTTTTGTACTTTCGTTCAGTTGTAGCTGCACTTTCAGTTGGGTTTTTATTATGGCCCATTTACTTTTCAGCACATTATTTTGTACTTAGTGTTTTACTTTCGCTTGTGCTCTGTGGTGTTTTGTTTACTTTTATAAAGGTAATTCCTTCCCTATTATCAGGATTTTCGCCTTTGGTGCTAGTCTCCTGCCCCAGGCCTATGGAAGGTGGGCTTGGGGTAGTCACGACATGGGCCCCGAGGACAGGTCGTGATAAATTGGTATCAGAGAAATCTGTTCTAACGCAGAACTTATAACTCTGATATTTTCTTTCTATGAAGCAATAGTGTTAAGGGTACCGAGTGTGGTCTTCAGTTCAGGGAGTCCAGTGTTGGTGCGGGCGGCCGACGTATCCATACACCAGGACCCTGAAAACTGATTTCTGACTTTGTGCATGAAAACACTGATTACGTGTGTGTTTTCAAAGTTTTTCCCTTAAAACAGCTCAAACCAGGTCAGCTCACCAGGTATAATCATTTGACAGTGTCACGATGTTTCTTTCAGGATGCCTTTTCACGGACGACCAGCTAGAGCCCAGAGGGATGTGCGTGCTGACAGCTTGTCGAGCGACGAGGCTTCGGTACAGGGCCCTATTGCAGTTGAGGCACCAGAAGTACTACCATACGTTGTTCCACCGATGCCACGAGCCCCAGCAGAAGAGGGTGCACGTTGCTTGAGCGCACTGCACGAGTTCCAGCTCCAGAGGCCACCCAGGTTCCAGGGAGGGACGGACCCGCAGGCGGCTGAGGATTGGCTGGAGGTTGTGGTGAGAGTCTTCAGGCTAGTGGGCACGCCGGCAGACTTCATGGTGATCTTTTCTGCCAGCCTCCTTCAGGCAGCAGCAGGTAGGTGGTGGAGCCACTTGTTTCAGTTTTGCGACGGGATGGCCTTTGCACAGGAAGACGTCGAGACCTTCTTCAGGGTGGAGTTTGTTCGAGTAGCTCTACACCCCGAGCGTGCACAGGAGATTCTGCCTTTGCCGTGTGTTTTTCGATCAGTAGCCGAGTCATATGTGGGCAGTAGACAGATGATGCAGAGGTCCAGGAGGACCAGACCAGCAGTTTGACGATCTCAGGATTTACGACCGGTGGTGCGGGGCACCTTGGGTGGGGTCAGAGCCAGGCATGCCAGAAACAGACAGTGTTACACATGCGGCAGGAAGGGTCACCTGGCACGTGACTGTCCGACTCCTCGTACAGTTGATCCACAGGCATTGGAGGAGCCACCAAGGCAGTAGAGCTCCGGGAGCAGGTGGACAGGAGAGGAACTAATGGATATTTCCCTTGTACTTCTAGTTCCATGTTGCTGTAGTATTCGTGTCTTTGTACTATGAGATGCAATATTAAAAAGACACTTATCTTTTTTTGCATTCATGTCCTTTTGTTTGGTTGATACTGAGTGGTCCCGGTTACAACTGTTGAATTTACCCTCACATTCAAGATTTCTACTGGAGGAGACCCAGTGACCTCACACTGATGCCGACAGTGTAACTCGACCCTTGGAGGTGAGAGTGATAGTTGGATCTCTTAGTAGTTACATCGAGGCCTTACGACGTCATCCATGGCATGAATGCGTCATTCATGTCAGGATTGACTGTATTAGGCAATGGGAGTGGTTCATCTAGGGGATGAGGCCGAGTTTCTCTTTTCGGAAAAAGAGAAATTTTAGCAGCTCTTTCAGATCATAGGCAAAGCAGGTGCAGATCATCCAGGAGCGGCTGAAGACTGCACAGTGCAGTAAGAAACAAGAAACCGACTCCAGTCTTAGAGACTCAAGCATGTTAGATGTTAAAGAAGAGGAAGCATAAAGTAGAGATGAGTCTACGAAGCAGCAGACATGGAGGCAGAGCTAGGAGAGCAGCATGAGGTGGTGTACATCCTAACATGGTACAACCACCCGCCTTAGTTATTCCCGCCAGGCTCAGGGAGCTGGAGGGCGGAAGAAGAGTGCGGCTGCATGCGGTCAAGGAGTGTGACCCAATGGCTCTAGAAATGATTCAAGGAACAGTCTGTGTCCACTAATAGCTGTTGTAATAACGGAAGTCGATATGAATCATTTTTGCTTTCACAAATCATGTTCCAGACCTAGAGTTTCCGGTAATCCGTGGAATTGACCCTCATGTCTGGAGATACATTGGGAGGAGACTCGATAATCACACTTACGCCGACGGTGTGGTCAGACCCTCGAGGCGAGAGTTCGGGTTGGAAATCTCTTGGTGGCAACGTTGAGGCCTTACGACGTTAGTTTGATTATGGAATGGGAAATAACTGTTCATACTCAAATTAATGGTTTTAGGAAAACGTCGGGATGGGTTTTCCATGGTTAGTGAAAAAGGAAACCATGGGCAGCACATGTTAAACTCGTGCACGGGAGGGTGCGACCGATCACTCTTGACTCGGCCAACCATACCATCATGGCGGCAATCTTTTCGAGTTCTAGTTCTAACATGAATTGGAGACCTCTAGAGTTAGAGGATGACGATCCCGTCCTTATACGGGTCTCACCTCACCGATGTTCACGGAGTTGCGGCCAAGGTGGCAAGTAAACTCTGAGGTTCAACGGACCTTTCTAGGTCTACAGCTGGGTAGGCAGGGTGGTTTACCGCTTGACCCATCCACCTCAGTTGCACCAGGTTCACGACGACTTCCACGTATCTCAACTGAAGAGATACGTGCTCGACCCTTCGTATATCATTGACCATGAGGAACTGGACGATGGTGATGAGGTGTTTTCAACAGAGGTTCTAGTGGGGATCAAGGATCGACAGGAGTAAATCCTATGAGGACGATCTATTCCCTGGGTGCACTTTCTCTGGCAGTACAGAAACCTCCGGGTGAGCACATGGGAGTGGAAGGCTGAGATGCATGCTCTGTACCGCTTTTGTAACCTTAGTTTGTGTTAAAGCTTTATGAGGACGTAAAGCCATGAGGTGGGAGTAATGTAAAGACCCGTAAAATTCAAGGAAATTTTTTTCTAAATATTCTTTGGGATTTTACAAGAATGCGGTTTCTGACGGCACTTGAATCCAAGGCTCGGAGTGCCCGAAATCAATTTCTGATGTTTGGCTCAGGTACGTTCAGTGAACGAACGAGCGGGTTTTCCTATATTTTGAACCGGTGGTCGGAATTGAAATCCGATGGCACCGATGAACTTGCAACGCCGGTAATCGATTAAGGGAACCTTTATAGTAGTTGCGTTTGTGCAGGAGAAGAAGTTAATTTTTGGGGATTAATTAAAAAAAAGTGAATAAAATTGTTGAATCAATTTTACTTCATGTTATGTGGTTAACTTCTCCCATGGGAAGTTGGTGGTGGGACCACATCCATCCAACTTCCCATCTGTGGATATTTGAAAGGGTGGGGCCCACACGAACCCCCCACCTTTTGAAATTCCTTAAACTCCCTAACCCTCTTAAACCCCTCACTTTCCTAACCCCTCTAAACCCCCCATTTAAGTTTTGTTAACTTATCACCTCATTAATTTTATAACATATTATGTTAATAACTTAAGTGAGATAAATGTGGGTTTTGAATTTTCAATCTCTTGAAATTCAAATGGTTAGGTTGTGTTAATAAAATAAGACTTGGTCTTATTTTATTATTGTTAGAGTTTTGCAACCTTGAGAGGATTGGGGAAGCGGTCTTCTTCTTCTTCAACCTCGATGAAGAATGCGAAGAACACTGTTCTTCAACGAAGAACTTCTCCGCCGAAGAACACGGTTCTTCCTCAATGTCGTATCCACGACGCAATGTTCTTCTTCCGCGTCGTCTTTTCCACGACGGTTTTCCGCGACAAAATCGCCGTCAACGACTTCGAATCCTCGCTTCGCGACGTCGATATTATTTTCCCGCGACGCCCGACCTCCGCGATGCTCGTCATCCGCGGCTCGTTGACGAACACCATTCCTGAACCGAGGTAAGGGATTATTTTATTTAATTATTTTCCATTCATGAATCTAGTTTATCGATTATCTTGGATTTTCGACTAGATGATATCGTTTAACGAGAGGGGGGTCGGACCGCACAAACATGGCCGAACCCCCCTACTATGTTCATGTTTGATTCTTTGTGGATGGAACAGAATGGCGAGGTACCGTTGCACCACACGAGAATATCACGTAAAGTATTACACGATGTCGTCGCGCTGGGTCGTGGAAGGAAGTTTAAGAATGCGACGCCGTCGCGCCACGTTGAAGAAAACCAAAGAACCACGGTCGGAGTCAGGCCGCGGAGAAGGGGCGCGGCGCCATCGGGTCACGCTGGAAAACTACAAAGACGACGCTTTTCATTTTGACATGCGGATTGACGGGCGACGACGAAGAAGGCTGTTTTGGCGTTTGAATCCCTTCGCAGTAAAGGTGGGGTCCCAGGGGGACCATAGGCGAAGACGGCAGGACGAACGGACCACCGGAACACGTCCGGTGGTCCGCGGAAGGCGGCGGCGGCGGCGCGCCACCGGAGGGTTGGCGGCCGGCGGATCCGCCGCCGACCTCAATTAGTGGCGGGCAGGGGAGTTGCGCACCCCGCTCCGCGAATCGGCTCGGCCACGCTGGCCAAGCCGCGGACGGCCGGGGTGGCCGGACCGAGCCGGACTGAGCCGGGCTGGGCTGGGTGGGGCCCATCCAGGTTGTACCCGGGTCGGGTCGACCCGGTTTGGGTGACCCAGGGGGGGTCGGGCCGGGTCGGCCCGGGCCGAGACCCCTGTTTTCGGACCACTTTTGGTCAAATGTCAATATCGTGAGCTGTAGACCTCCGATTGACGCGCCGTTAGGGGAAACATGATCCTTGGACCGAGACGATCGTTTTGGTATATTACACTCAAGGATTCGGAGAACTTTGGGTTCGGCCGGTTTGGTTCGTACGCGAAACCAACCGGGCCCTCGGAGCGGAAACGCTCATAACTTGAGTTTCGGACGTCCGATTGACGTGCCGTAGACTTTGATGGATTCCTCTAAGTGAGACAGATCTTTTGGCTTACTCTGCTCAAGGTTTGGATGTCGTTGGAGTACGGTCGGGTTGGTTCTCTCACGAAACCAACCGGGCCCCTGGAACGAAAGAGCCAATAACTCACAGACCGGGCGTCCGATTGACGCACCGTCTGTCTCGTTGTTTTCCTCTTGATGAGACGGAACTTTTGGCATACTTCATCCGAGATTTGGATACAGTTGGACAGCGGTCGGGTTGTATCGCACCTGAAATCCAACCGGGCCCCTGGAACGGAAAAGCTGTTATCTTTCAGACAGGACGCTCGTTTGATGAACCGTTAGTAGCGTTGTTGATCACGTTGAGAAACGGTCCCTATGAGTATACCCTATGAGAGTTTGGGGTACATTTGAGATACGGTCGGGTTGGTTCGCGTACGATACCAACCGGCCCCCGGGGACGAAAATGCTAGAAACTCACAGACCGAGCATCCGATTGACGTGCCGTCTGTTGCGTTGAGACCCATATGACGAGGCGGTCCTTGAGATACATCTTCATGGGACTTTGAGATATTAGAGTATCGGCCAGTAGATCGTGGAGCGGACCCTCTCAGAGACGATCGTACGGAGTACGGAGACCGTGTAGCTGGCTGAGTCCTGATGACTGCTTGACCGACTCGACTTGGAGTGAGTCGACTAGCCCAGTGGACGGAGCACTACTTGTGAGGTGCAGACCCATGGCGGACAGAGCACTACCTGTGTGACAGTGCAGACCCGCGGTACTCGTCCAGAGAGTACCTCAACAGGCTACTAGGGGGTGTGCACTACTGTGTTTGGGTGACATACCTCAGTGGGAAGCACTATTGTGTTTGGGTGGCTGGCACGCGGTACTAAACAGGAGGAGTACCTCAGCAGTCATAGGTTAGTGAGAAGTACCTCAGAGTCATGACAGGACCACTATACACTCCAGAGACGGAGCTCTTCAGCAATTACGGTTTCGATAATGAAAATCTTGGCTTGAGCTGAGACTTTTGACCTTTGTGTTTACCTCATGATTGAGATGGGTCACTTGATAACATAGGTATATGTATGGGCATATACCTGGGTAGTGGTTATCCGTTGATTTCATGATCCTTGTGTTTCCTCATGATTGAGATGGGTTACTTGATAACTTAGGTATATGTATGGGCATATACCTAAGTAGAGGTTATCTATTGAGATCCTCTTTGTGGTTATCCTTGTTGGTTGTAGTGAGACCTTGAGGGTCTCGGGGTCCCTACTGGGTATCTTTATACTCACCCCTGCACGGGCTATGCCCGCACCTCATTGTGTTGGTGGCAGACGATGGGCAGTGCTGATAGAGGCCGAGTGTTCGAGGACTGGACGGTACCCGGAGGTGGACTACACGACGAGTCAGCACCTGGAGGTGGACTACAAGACGATTCAGTATTCGTAGGAGGCAGAAGGGCGAGAGCATTGAGGAGGATATCTGTACCTACCCTTCAGGTAGGATCCGTGGCGGATGATCCCGGAGTTGCGCTATCTGTACCTACCCTTCAGGTAGGATCTAAGGAGGATGACCCAGGAGTTGCTTCCTTCTTCCAGCTATTTGTTTTTTTCTGTTGTACTTTCGTTCAGTTGTAGCTGCACTTCCATTTGGGTTTGTATTCTGGCCCATTTAATTTTCAGCACTTTCTTTTGTACTTAGTGTTTTGCTTCTGCTTGTACTCTATGGTGTTTTGTTTACTTTTATAATGGCAATGCCTTCCCAGTTATCGGGATTTTCGCCTTTGGTGCAAGTCGCCAGTCCCTGGCCTGTGGATGGCGGGCTTGGGGTAGTCACGGCACGGGCCCCGAGGACGGGTCGTGACAAAATCAAATGACTAATATTAGAACCAAAGATTTTAAGGGTATAATTTTATCCATCCACTAGGATTTTGGATGGTTTTAGGATAATTTTATTATATTCATCATATTATTGTTTACACTAATTTAGACAATTTAACAGTAACTGTGTTAAATAATAATAATCGTAGTCACTATTAATAATTTAATAATACCTGTTAATTTAATTTATACCTTGTGAATCCAAATATAGATTTTTATTTTCAAAATTTATAACAATGTGGTTACACTAATTAATTTAATATTAATTATTTTGTCAGAAAAAATGGGTGTTTGTTTCAATCTTAAAACATTGCAAAAGATTGAAAATTTATTAAATGTGAATTCAATGTATAATTAATGAAAATGAATAATATTGTTTTAACTTATAATAATATACTCAATTTATACTTTAATACCACTGAGTAATATAACTTATCCATATAAATTATTTTGATGAATAAATTTTCTTTCAATTAAAATTTATCATATTGTTACTATTCATCAAGATATGAATTTCATTAGAAAATTAAAAATATTACAGCCATGATAAAATTTTAAGTACCACATCTAAAATAATATGTTTATTTTTTTCAAATATAATATCTAAATGTATTAAAAATGATATTTAAAATTGGTGCTCCATCAATAGGTGGCAAAACTATATTTTTTTAAATACTTCTTTTATCTGAAAAATAAATTTTTTTCATATATAATGATCTAGAAAATAGATTAGATGAATTTTAATGTTATATAAAATTCAAAATATGGTTAGTAATATTTATAACGGCATGTTTATATCCCAATAAATAATAATTATTTAATAATATATCATTATTTATGGAAGCTCTGTATTGCGTACAATGAATGTTGTCAATGAAGGATGTTCTTGCATGTAACACAAGCCAAGTCAATGTTATGTAATGTGAAATACTCTTTCGGTGTTTCATATAACATAATCTGAACATTATTATATTATACATTGAACAAAATCTATATTCAGTGTATCATTAAAGGAATTCTATCAAAAGAACTTAAAATTGTGTATAACACAAGCCAAGAATAGTGTTTTATATACTACAAGCTAATACTATGTTTCATATAGTGTAAGATAATATTGGATTATCATACAACACATGACATCAATGAAATTAAAAAGAAACTATCCCATAAATTCGTTCGGAGTTATATTTCATGATACACCAAGTACTGATGAGCCTAAGATTGCTCTCCAATGCATTGGGTAACCTGGGAGAGGTAAGCATCATTGTTTCTCCTAATATATCCAGGTAATATACGGTGATGATTATTCCAATTTTAACTCACTATATAGCTATATATGATAAAAAAAGTATGTTATAGATTATATAACTACCTTTATGATTTATGATTTCTATGTGTTATTCATAAATCTTATGATTTCATGAGGTATGTTAAAGAGATTGTGTTTTATGGTTGATAAGTATCATTTCATTTATTTGTATGTATTCATGGACTAATGGTTCCTTTCCTTATTTTATATCCCATTCTATGAATTTTATGTGAACCCATTGTTTTTGAAATTTGTTTCATAGGGTATGATGAAGTGTAATAGAAAAAAAATAATTCAAGAAGATATTTATCAAGAAAACAATTCATGTTTAATTTATGGAGTTTTATTTTTATGAATAAAATTGGATAGAGTAGAAGTATCTACTTTGAAATATTTGATATGTAATGAAATAGTTATGGTATAATTCTCTAAAATGCTAACCCTAAAAAATATCTTCAATATAAATTCTTGACATAACTCATGATTCTATAATATTTATAGATGGGTCCATATACATATGAATAGATTTTATAATATGGGAGTCACAACCAAAAGAAATAGAATAAAATATATTATTATTTTTGTTTAAATATATAAACAGGGAAAATTGAGTGCATTTGAGTGATGGGAAAAGGTTTGATAGTCTTATAACAAGACAAATAAGATGGTTTCATATTAAAGCATAGGTACAAGTAATTGAGTTTTGAATAATCTCATTTAATCAAGGAAGGATAAGTTCAATTAGAATAAATATAGCCCTAGAGTGATCATGAAGGTGATGAAACAATGTATTGATGGATGTTACAAATTTAGAACTGGTTGAACATTCACAATACTTTTCTCATTGAAAAACATAATATCCTAAATGTTAGCACATTTATTTTATTATTTTATCCAATCATTGATAGGTATATTTATATATTTATATATAGATTTTTTTAATGTTCAGCATCATTTCTTTATTTTGATATGTAAAAAAATTGGGGCAAGAGATATCATAAATATCCCCATAAAATTCACAGCATAGTTTCCTCTTTATTCTAATATAATAAATCCTAAAAATAATTTAAAATAATTTGAATAACTATTTCCGAAATATATCAAAATAAATAGTTTCATTACGTGATTTACTATTGTATAAATCCATTAAAACCTCATTAAATTTAGATAAGATTGGTCTAGAAAACATGCATCACAAACCAAATATAAATTCAATTATTTTAAACCACAAACATAATTAGAAAAATACATTGAAATAATTTATTTATTTTTCAATTTAAATATTGCGCCAAAATAATAAAAAATATTTAATAATAATTCATAAAATTATTTTGAATTTTTATTGAAGAAAATATTTTGAAAATAAATAACTTATATGTGAAGAAAATAACTATTTAGCAAAAATGAAAAATGGGGCAGCAACAAAGTGGGGAAGAAGACAAACATTGATAAATTATGATACAAAAACCATACTTTGTGAATGTATGGATAAAGCCATACATTAATAATGTATGGTTGATTACATATCTTGATAATGTAAGGTATAAACTATAATTTTGGAAAGTATGGTACAAACCATACTTTGAGAAAGTAGAGTTGAACCATACTTTGTGAAGGTAGGTTTGAAACCATTGTGAATGTATGTTTGCAGAATCATAAAATGTAAAAGTTGGGTTGAAATAATATGTTGTGAATGTTGGTTAGAAACCATACTTTGTAAAATTAGGGATGTCAACCCATAAATTGATAATGTTGGATAAAACCCATACTTTTGAAAAGTTTGTTCATTGAACTATAATTTTGGAAATTCAGGATGAAACCATTCATTGGAAAATATTAGAAAACAAACCTAAATAAGAAACAAAATTTTAAAGTATCTTAATAGCAGATTAAGACACTGTGCAATTAGAATTATTTCTAGAAAAAAATATTTTATTTCTAATGAATAATTAATAATATAAATTCCACATCTACTACTTCCAAATATATTAAAAAAATACAAGCAATAAAATTCAAAAAAAATAAACTTATGAAAAATAATAGCATAAATACAAAAAATGTATTTGGATTCCAAATGACCTATTTAGTGTTTTATGTAAACTATTGAAATAAAGATAAATATGGTGTACTTATACAAAATCATGTTTCAATTGAATATGGATATTTTATAAGTTTCATTAAAATATAAACAGAAACATTTTTTTAAATTACAGAATGTAGAAGTTCATAACCCTTTGGGAATAGGGTACTATAGCAGTACTATAGTGGTTCTTTAGCAACAATGGTACTGTATATCGGCGGGTAATGTAGTGGCGGCATGTCACTATAGCAGTAGTGGTATTGTGCGGGTACTATAGCAGCCGCGTTACTATTCACAGAATGGAAATTTGGCCAAAAAATTGGGCATATGGGCAATGTAATGGGCTATGAGCCCACTGGGCCTTCAGGGCATGTAATGGGTCTCCCTATACCCAGTTAAAAGTGGTATTTGATTTGAGTTAATAATAAAATGATGCTTGGGCCCTAACCATTAAAAAGACAAAATCATAATGGGTCAAAAAATGTAAAATCATAAGTAATTAAAAAAAAGAATACAATAATATGCACAAAAGTGTCCCCATATTTTAAAATAAGTAATAAAAAAAGTAAAAAATGAACATAAAAAAATAAGATGCATGTAAAAATTTCATAAATTAGAAATAAATGTGATTTCATTTTTCTAGAGTGACGGGTATCAGTGAACACGAACAGGATAGTTTTTTTGACAGATGTGTAGAGTACATGGTCATTAATGGATAGGTTTCCTCTAGGAACTGAAAATATGATTGGGAAGTTGAATTTTAGAGGTTTTTCTAATAAATAGATTTTTTCTTAG
Organism: Viscum album; assembly: GCA_963277665.1. NCBI lineage: Eukaryota > Viridiplantae > Streptophyta > Magnoliopsida > Santalales > Viscaceae > Viscum > Viscum album. The sequence goes on from OY728146.1 coordinate 535,798,611, forward strand.
TCATTGTATATGGTTCTTGATTCTTCTATTATAAAAGGAAGTCATGATTTATTAGTATTTCAGGATAGATATCCCTTCAAATAAGACATTACTATGGAATGTTCCATAGTATCTTGACACGTGGATAATCATTTGTGATTTAAAATTATTATATATAGTGTGAAATATAAATCATGATGTATGATTGGTTGGTGTATAACATCATAATTTTATTTGGACTTGTGGGTGTTTTCTATCCATTGATATTACGATTAGGGGGATAACTCATTCATCATGTCAAAAAAAATTGAAGTCTTTACATTTTTTGGGCAATTATGTGTTTTTGTTTATTGTTATTCTCGTGGAGAGAAATCAATCCACTAGTTTATAGTACAAATGACATGTTATTCTCCACATAGAATATTTATGTGTTAATTAATCATCCCAATAAAGATAATATTAATGATTTACTATGTAAATTATATAGTAAGTGTAGATTATTCACATATAGGTTTATTTTAATGATGCATTTTATTCTAAATTCATATCAAGATGGTGATACATCATGTTATTGGTGATAAAAAATTTTTGTCAATTGAAGATATTGTTGTGATAAATCATTTAACTTTTGATACATTATTAACCATGTTTTATTCTAGTTGATGATTGGTCATTCAACTAATGAACACTCATTCAAAACCATTTTTTATGTGTGATGATTCAATCACTATTTTTGCATCTAGGTGGTGTCTGATTTTTTATAATTATAATATTATTGATATATCATTAACTAAAAGATACATAAATAACATTATTGTTATTTAATGTTACTGTTTTCAACAAGATATACATTAATTTCATAGTGATCATCTACATCGGGAAATATCATTCATCCTTAGATGCATTATCCACCTCATTGATGAGTGTAATAAAATATAATTAAAACATGATTTGTGTCAGTGATATTTCATTAAAAAAATACTATATTATAGATGAATATTTTAACCCACTTCCATATTATTGTTATAGATCAGTCATCTTGAATATTTAGAAGGTTTTTGATTGATCATTCACCCTAATGGTGTGATCCTATTATAGAGGGATCATCACATTCTAGTTATGGCTAAAGAAAGTATGCATAAATCATAAAGTTGTCCCATTTTCACTCAATTGGGAAAATGGTGTATATGTTTTGTATATATATCTTCTATTTCATATATTATATGAATAAAAATATATAAATTGTTTTTTATTGGTGACATTGTTGGTCATTAACAACTCAGTTTATGATCACATCCTACAAAGGAACTTAGGGTTTCTTACAGATTTCATGGTTTCTATGAAGGATAAGAAAAAGAAATAGGTCATGTTTATGAGCTACAGAAACTCTATAATATTATGGAGATAATTATGTGGTGTGGATGATGATAGTGAGGGTATCCATTGTTTTTATATAGTTATATCATTTTTATGAATATAATATTCCCATTGGTGGGATTTTATATGTTGTATGGTCTATGGGTTGCCTGTGTACATTTATTATATCATTGTTATGTTATTTTTTTTCATTTTTTCCACTATAATTAATTATTCTACACATTTATATGTTTTTATGGATTATTTTATTATTTTATGGAATTAATATGATGATATTTAATCATTTAGTATCCCATCACGGGTCAATGAAAACATTAATTCAATTTGGAATCTTTTGGCATACATAGGGGCTTGTTTGAGGTCACACAGATCCTATAACCATGTTTGGGTTGTCCAACCATAAATATTATACAATTATAACACATATTATTTATAAATTTAAAATAGTATACATTATGGGTAATGTGGGTATATTCATTATTATGTAATGGATTAAGTGGTTGCAATTTATATTCATGATTATAGTATCCAAAGAGGATTAAAGGGTGTATTTTTTGGGTATTAAAGATGATAGATAAACTTTTAATTTTAGGGGAATCCTTTTCCTAGACGTTAATGAATTTTTTATGACATAATATGGCTTTTAGATACATTTATAAAAGTTATATTAGACAAATAATAATGTCATGTGAAAACAGTAAGACTTTAGGGAGAACTAGAATTTTTGTTTTTAGTAATTAAATACATATCTTGGCCTTTTTATTTTTTTATTTCCAATTATTATTCATGAAATGAGGTAACAAAGGCCTAGATATTTCAAGCATTCATATGATCACATTTTCATCATCAAATTATTTTATTAAATGTAATAAAAAATGATAATGGGGGAAAAATTCTTATATTAGAAAAAATATTTTTTAAAGTTAAAGGCATGAGTTTAATATATTCTATTTGGGACATAGATAATGGATATTTGAGTTTTAAAATTTATAAACTTCAACAGGATCACAAATGTGGTGGTTGGTTTATAAGTCAAACAAGAGTTTTAATTTGACTATAACTGAAATAAAATCCCACTATAAATGAAATCAATGTAGCCTATTGGGTTATAATTTCGGTAAATGACTATGTTTATCAATGTATTTCCACTCATTTTTGAATTTTGGAATCTTCACCATAACATTCATTACATATCTATATGATTATATTGTGTATTATTGAATAAATAACACAACATTAATTATTCTTATAATCCATTTTAATATTTTTAGTAATATTTTGTTTTGAAATTATTAAATGGTTGGATTGTCTTAAGGCTTCGCCGGCCATTGGAAAAAGTTTTATCGATTTAAAAATATTTTATATCTTCTACACATATATGAATGAGGTAATGATTTAATAACACCTAACCAAATCATAATTTATAATTTTGAAACCATGTTTATTACTAGAATAATATGATTCACTTATGAGTGGTATAAAATTAATCTTTCATCATTGGTCAACAAATTTATATATTCTATAACTTTAAGTAAACCCCAATTAGTATAACTTATAGGATGTGATTAAGTCATTGATCCCTCTAACTCTAAAACTATAAACCATTGAGAATTGAAAAAGGAAATCAAAGATGATACTAGAAATAACCAATGTTAGATGTCTTGATTATGGAGTATTAGATCAAGATCCAAACTATAAAGAATTAGTAATCCACAAATGAAGGAGGAAATTTTATTCTAAACAAACATTACATCATTTTTTGTGGTATTAATTTTTTAATGTGTCATTATTTAATTATTCAACATAACATGGATTATTTCCATTACGTTATTTTTATAAAAATTTTCATTACAGTCTGTTAGAAAATAGTTGATTATAAAAGTTAGATTCAATATTTTTATACGTTATTTGATAGAAATTATTTTAGTTATTCATTATGATGTTATAATAAATATGGATATAGATTCCACACCCATCTTCTTTCTATCCCATTTTCTTTCCCTCACTATACTACGAGGTTTACAATGAAGCACTTAGGACAATTTCATTGAATATTTATGTTTATGTTGTTGATTATAAGGGGATGTAGCTAAAAATTAATTCAATGGTGATGTGTAAGGCTTCTGGTGGCACATTTGAGATGTTGATATAATTTTTATGGATCATATTTCATGGATGTAATCTATGATGATAGGAAGATGGTGACAATTGCTATAATCATTTCTATAGCAGAGTTATTAAAAAATAAATCATGTAAAGAGAAGAAAATATTAGAATACACTATATAGTACTCAACTAAATATATTTCCTAATTATAGTTTTCAACTTGTGTAAAAACTCATAAATTCTAAAAGAGTGACTTTTATTCAATATCGTGTATGACACGCAACACCAACTGTAGAAAAGAATATAACATGTCCAGAATTTATGGTATATTTAATATTTTAAATAAATTTAAAATATTCAATATCCTTCAATGAAAGAAATACCATGTTATCTTTAATCACACACAATAAATATATTCTTTGATAGTTAGGATTACACACAAGACTATGTTTTACTAAATAATAATATTACATAATAACATAAGATCTTGTAGTAGAATTTGTGTTTATGATTTGCAATAAGTATATTATGATAATATATATTATATCTAGTAATTTTTTTTGACATCCATCCATCATATTTTATATTCTTTAGGTATGATAAAACACAATATTACACATAAAAGCCTATATTTTTATAAATGTAATATATCATCTTTTAATGGTGAAACTATTTTAACTCTGAATTTTCAAACATCTATAAATTTTAAAATTCAATCCAAAATTAGTTTTTTAAATTGAAACATACATATAATGTTAGAGTGAATTTTTCATATTTTTTTGGGAAGATTTAGTTTTTTGATGAATAAGGAAAAATACTGAATTTTAATTTAGAACTGATTTTTTAGTGAAATTTATTTATAATGATAAAATTATATTTTATATTGATTTTAATTATTAATTATATAATTTTTCATAAATTAATTCAATTTAAATCATTTCAATCAATTTCACATTGAAATTGAAAAAAAAAATCATATTGTTGAACATTTTTACTTTATAAGCCTGCTTTTTCATCTAATCAACACGATTATATTTAAATGAATTTCTACCACTTATATGGTTTTATTTTTTGAAAATGATTTCGTATATTTAATCATATATTTTATAATCTCTAATTTTTTTTCTTTTTTTGACAAAAAATATGTGAATTTAATAAAAATTAAATACAACTATAAAGAGAAAAATTAGATTAATAAGGGATTGAACCTTAATATGAAGGGAAAAAAGATTTTAAAATTATAAAAATTACATTTTATATAAATATTTATACCTTATACTATGTTTAATTTAAATTTAATAATTATTGGAGGCACATGACGTAAGGGAGACATCTCAATAGTGTTTAGCATTTTATATTTACAAAAAAACACTTATCCTCCATTATAAAATGGTACTCAGACATACTAATTATTCACACCACTCAATACATTTTTCTATATAAAAATATAATCATATTATCTCCCAATATCCCTCCACTCATCCTTGAATCCCGAACATCGGTAGAAATAAAACCATGGATGTCTTTTGGTATAAACCCAAAGGAGTAACTCGAATAAAAGGTAATGTTCTTTAATGATCACTTTTGTTTCATTTACTTCTCCACCCATTAAATTATATTTATAAAAAATTATATAATAAAATAATTTTATTAAATATTCATATATTTTTTATTCAAATATTACTACCGAAAGTTTTACATGCATCTATAAAATGTGATACAAAATAATCATTCGTGTGTACAGCAGACTACCACTCGCGGACCAATTTTATTCATTCATCCATTTACCAAAAGAATGGAATAATGATGAATTTATAGTTTATATATGATATATATAGTATTTAAAATTTATTTATTATTTAATAATTTTTATATAACATGTTAATCTATGAACAACATTTGTGGGAATACGATAACATCGTTTGTCGATGTGTACACCACCACATCCAAGAAGTGATAAGATTCATTTACAAAATTCATGGAATGAATTATATGATGAATTTAGTAATCATATATTACATATATGAAATAAATATGGTACTAAAATTATTATATAATTATATATAAATTAATTTTCAATTTGTTTTCACAAAAATAAAATAGAAGGGATTTTCATGCATACATATGACATACTGTCTCCATGAATAGTGAATTTCAATTCATATTTATAGAATTTATGGATTTTTATGATTAAATGTATAATGAATATATAATATTTTTAAATAATTTTCTAAATTCTTTAATATATTATATAATTATACAATTAATAAGAAAAATAAATATCAAGGCAATACAAACTCTTAGAATGATGAAATTAACACCATAAATAGTGAAAATAATGAAGGTTTTTAAAAAAAATTAAGAAGATATTATAGGGAGATCCTATATAATTAAATAAATATTAATAGGGTTATAAAATAAGTTATTATCATTCTTGAAATTATTATATTGGAGGTTAATTGAAGTATACAACAAAGGAAACATAGAGTTAACGATACTTACATCACTTTTCATTCTCTCAAGCATACACTATTTTCACCACTTGCATATTTTATATGGTTTATGCACATATACTTTTGAAATATTATATAATTAATTATTTTATGTTCATGGTATTTATAGTATCAATTTATGTTATCACATTCGTGGGTATTATGATTCAAAAGTTACAATTATTAGGGGATTTCATTTCAATTTAATTATATTGAGGCATATTGTATTGTTATAAACCTAGTTTCTTTCATATGGATTATATAAATACCATTTAACATTTAATAAAATGAATAATAAATTCTTCATGGTACTTTTATTTTAAATTTTAATCATTTCATCGATGATTATTTTCACGTAACATTACCAAGTAGTAGATAAATTTTATAACCTGATTCCTTTTTATTGGGTTATATTACCATTTAGTTGTTATTAAAATATTATGATCATGTGTATAATCACTATTTACTACAAATATTCATATATATACATGTTTTATTTGAATTTACCATTGATTCACACAATATAATCGTTGATTTATTTTCACTTCAATGTTATGGTATTTTATGGTCTTATTTCACAATCTCTTTCAAATCGAGATTAAGAATTCATCAAATTACATTAAAAGGATTTATATTAATTTTGTACAATAAAACCAATAATTTGTTTATCCTCTTGTAAATCATGTCCATTTTTGAGTGATAAAAACACTTGAACTCTTTTTTACTCAAAAAGTTTATTGAAATGTTTTTTTAGAAAACCCGGCTTCATTTTTCTATTTATTAATTGAACCAATTTTCTTAAAAAACATGTTTCTAAAAAGTATTTCAATAATATTTTCAAAAAATTCAAAATGATTTATTAAAATAATTACCCTTCATTACTTTTATTTTTTTAGAGGTGTGTTCTTGTTATTTTCAAAAGAAGGGAACATTCAAAACTTTTTACCATGAAAAATGAATTTTTTTCTACCTTGTACAACCTATATAATTTTAACCATAATTATTTTTTTAGAGATCCCTTTGCATGTATAAAATGTAAATTTTTAATGAAAATATATTTTAAATGGTTTTTTCACCGAAAAAGGTTTTAAAAAGGTTTTTCAAAATAAAGTGGATATTTTCTTCATGAATGTTTATAAAATATCCATTTATAATATTTACATTCACCAACAACGAAAACCATATATTTTTACTCTACATTGTATATGAAATATTGACATCAACCTTATTCTTTCTTTGGAATGTTTTGATTGATTTGACCAATGATTTTAATGATATTTAATTCCTCAATTAAATTTTTATCCTTTTGAAATAATCAGATTCCTAAGATCATTGGGAATTGTATTTTCCCTAGTTATTCATCACATTTAACAAGGATATTACCATTTCTAAAACTATATACCATTTTTATATACATTAGTTACATTTAATGTTAGTTTATTATCAAGGAAATATTATTAAATCCATCTCATTTACTCAATAAAGATATTTGATAAGGATCTTTTTCTTAAATTTAATAAATTATTTTATATATATGGTATGATTTGTACTAATATGAAATGGTATTATGACCCATGAATGTAAGCTGCACAATTCATCGATAATCTCATGATATTAAGTTAGTTAGTGAAAATACCTTTAAGTGTGTTTCCAAGTTGATTATATGGGATTCTACCTATATATTTTAACTTTTGTATAAATTGTATTGAGTGTATTATGCTAGACTAGCTTGTGAAAGGAATTGATGTTAAAGGTATTATGTGTCTTGGAAACATGACACCTAATAATTAATAACATCTTTTATTGATAATTTAGTTTTAATTATTATCTTGGAGATATTTTATTCAACATTATATATGGAGGAATTTCATTCTCAATTTATTTATTTAATTGAATGAGTGTTCAATTATTTACATTCTCATACTATTTATGAACATCTAAATTTATTAATTAACTTCTATGTGTGTCCAGTTATTTGATTATATGGAATGTGGTAGAGATATTTTATTACTTGATTCCATTTAATTGGGTTATATTACTTCCTTGTTATGATTAATAATCTACAATTACTTTTTTAATCACTTTATAACATCTATTGTTCTATTTAAACTTGCTTTATGTGTATTTATTTTTGATACATATAATTAATTCATAAATTTATTTTCACTTCAATGTTATGGTCTTTTAAGGTTTTATTTTACAATCTATTTCTAATAGAGATTTCTCATTCATGAAATTTAATTAATGGTATTGTTATGATTATTATCTAAAAAAACCTTCAATTATATTATTTTATGGTTACTAATAACCAATTTAAAGTAATATTACTGTTTTCCAGACTTTGGCACTAAAATGTTATATGAATATATTTTTAATAAAAGATACCTTTATTTATCTTTGTAGTCAAAGAACCAAATTTCATCTAAAAACCATTGTTTCCAAAAAAAAGTTTTAAATTTGTTTAACCCTTCCAAAATGATTTATTTAATTAATATATAACTTTTTTATGTTGAAAATATTTTTAATTGAATCTTCTTATCCCTTTATGATTAAGGCATAGTTCTATACTTTTTACCCTACAAAATGATTATATTTTTACCTTGAATAACCTATATAAATTTACGTATCTTCATCTCTTCAAATCATCCTTTACACAGTTAAATGATTAAGTTTCAATTAAAATATATTGCAAAAGTTATATTAAAAGAAAAGTATTTTCATACGGTTTTTTAAATTAATGATTATATTTGAATCAAGAATGTTTTTTAAAATATAATTTTTTAATATTTATATTCATCAATGTCAACTGACATTTATTTTTACTCCCCTTGGGATATGTTGTATTTATATAATATATATTCCTCCTCGGGATGGTTTATGATTTATTTAACATATGATAGTAATGTAGTTCACTTCTATGATTCATTTTGGTAGTCCCCTAGAAATATTCACTATTATAAGATCATTGAATATTGAATTTAACAAAATTATCTATGTCATTTATCATGTATATGTTCATTTCCTAAAGTATACACATTTTTTACATATGGTAATTAATTTAATGTTTATTTTATTATTTGGGGAAATGTTTAAAATTTCTTATATTTTACCAAATACAGATATTTGATAAGGAACTTCGTTCGTGATTTTAAATCGATTATTTGATATATAAAGAAATATTTAAAATTGTAGGACATAGGTTGAGGACTTTTTCAGATAACCCCCTAATGTATCAGTAGTATCATGAGATAAAATTAGTTGGAGAGAATACCTATGAGTTTATTTCCATGAATAATATAAGGCTTTTGTCCCATATATTTAAATTGTATTGGGAATGTTCTAGAGTGTATTATAATAATCTGTTATTGAATGGTATTGATGGAAATAGTACCATTTTCCTTAGAAACATGCCATACAATAAATTGATATTTCCATTATTTAGAATTCACTTACTGTTTTTATCCATGTTTTTTTATTCTTAACTATCTATTGATTATTTTTCATTTGATGGCTATATATTTAATGGAATGAGTGATCAGTTATTTTACAATTACATGTTGTTTATGCACTAACTTATTATATTTTTTACTATATTTCATGTGTGTTTGGTTATTTAAATTCCATATTAACTGGTCTCATTGATTCATTATCAATTATGATTTACTTATCCTTACTGGGGATTTGAGTTCACTCTTGTTTTTACTATACCCAAGATACCCTGAATTGTATTAAGATAGTTGTGAAAAGAAACACTGGATAGAATAAAGTTACCTTCCATGAAAAAATTCATTTTGTAAACTGTTTATTCATTTGTTAAACAAGACTCATGTATGTATATGGTTTACCAGTACAATAAAACTCTTTTTCCCTTTAGGTTGTGATTTAATTGTATCTTATTAAAATATAATGGTAGCGTGACACATGGGACTATATTTATGGGGTTGGGTCACTATAGATTGGGCTTTCAAGGATATGTTATATATCACTTGGTATCATAGTTCTGAGTACATATTTTCTAATACCATTTCTTGTTAGTCTGGGTTTCCATAAGAAAAAAAATATAGAACTTGTTTACATTAAATAGACACACCATGTTTGACATGGATACATGACCATGAATGTACCAGTGTACATACACTGCCATTTTCATAGAAAACCATGCTTTATAGGTTATGGCAAGAGAATGTCTATGTTCTACAAAACTCCATTTGTTTTTTTTATAGGCCCATATAACATAATATTCGAATATATCATGTTGAATAGAGAGAAAAAAAGTTTTTTTACCACACATCATAAGAAAAATGTTTATATATTCACTAATATTTCTTATGGATAACATTTAATTTCAAGAAGAAGAAGTAAAAACTGTGTATTTTTTATCCTATGATATTACCTTGTATTATCACTCAACTGTATATATTTGATAAATAAATAGTATATTTTGGGTAATTTTCACAAGAAATACTTTATGTTTTATTCACGTATTCTATCAGATTTGAATTATAATGAATTTTGGGGAATTTATATCATTATATATTTATATATTTTAACTAAAAAAATTAGCTATGGTGTTTAGATAATCCATAATACAAGTACTCTTCAAGATACATCCTGATGATAAAGTGTTGGCTCTTTAGATTCTTCGATGAATCAATAATTTCTCACGGGATAGAGGTAATCGTTGATTTACACCTACCATGGGGTGTGGAAAAAGATGAATTTTTTCACTATGGCATATAGAAGTTTTAATAACCTATATTGTCTCCAAGGAATTGGGATATAATATATTTTTCTTTTGTTCCAACAAAAATATGTATATTGTTTATCTAGAATTATCACTAATTAAAAAAAGGACATCAAATCAGATCAAAGATCAAGTGGTCTAATATAGTATGGATTCTCAATTTTAATTTTATCATTGTCTTCTAAAATAAGTCTATTATTCTTGGTAATTGATAAATGAATGGTTACTCAATTTCATCTCCTATTAAAATATTAGTGATTAACTTATGGTGATACTCATCTAAAAATTACTATTCATTAGTCAAAAATCATTCTAATGTATAAAATTTACAGCTGATCACCCATAATCCAGTTAGGAAATATCCATTTTGGAACTGTGAATCCCATGTAATTGTCAAATAATTTCTACACTTCCTCATATTTTGGTAAGCATTAAATACTTCATTATATAGCCTTAGATCATTTATATGATATGAAGTAAAACAATGTAGTTGTAGATGATGGATCCTGAAAAAAAATAATTAATATGAAAGAATAAATAGAAACACAATCCCATTAAAGATTAAATCAGTGAAAAAATTGAAATCAATTAATAGTAAAAGAAAATAGAATTTTCATTCAAAGATCATAGACTCAGTAATCACAAGTATACTATTTACCTTCCCTATTCTCCCAAAACATATACCACTCCATTAGAGAAGATACAAAAAAATTGATGAGTAGATGACATATCAAAATATAAAAGAACAAAATGAATGAAGAAATCCAACACAGTAACCAATTGTGTATTTCAAAATATCTTGAGTCCTGCCATTGGATCCAAAAAACCTACTTCAATCCATAGAACTTTTACCTATTTGAACTGATTTGAGTATCATTATTAGAATTTATAATGTTTTGGGAGTTCATATAAATTATGTTTGACTCCTAGTGTCAACAGACATAATAAATCATAGTGGTATAATTTATAAAGAGTTTTTAATTTTTATGTGAATTTAGTGCATGCGAATTCATTGTGTTCAGTTTGATTAGATAATTTTATATTATTCATTATACGAATATGTATAAAAATTAAATCCATATAAGAATTTTTAATGACAACACATGTATATATTCCAAAAAATGAGAATATATTTTTTCTAAACACCATTGATATTTTTTGCATGAAGTCTTGTCACTTGATAGTTGAAGAAGTTTCTATGTAATTGTAGTATGGTTGTGGTAGATTGATCTTGTGGGACAATGAAAGCATGAAAAATGTCATAGTCTAGAGGCAACATGGCTGGTGTAAGAAAATCTGTTGGTAGTAGAAATAAAACATGATGGTGGAAACAATAAGTTGAAGGAACAAGGAGTATTAAGTAGCGGTATCACTCCAGTGGTAGTAGAATAGGGAAGTAGTAGTGGAATCATATATAATGGGTCCTATTAATATTAGTTATCTAATGGTACTCGTTAATGGTAGTAATCTCAATGAAAAAAATTATTGATATGAATCTTGATGAAACAAATAATACTTTGGTTGTTTCTTTCTCCTTCACTTCATTTATACATTCTGGCCAAGGCCATAGTTTTACACCTATAAAAATAATTAACATAATTAAAATACATCAAATATAGACATAAAAACTTCGTTTTCCTAAAATGAAAATATAAATATAAATATCCAAAAATGATATATCAATTAATTATTTTGTATTTAATAACAAAATTTTATCATATTTAACTAAAACAATTTAATGAAAAAATTGTGGGAATAAAATACCCACACACTAGAGCTTATGGTTACCATCAATCATTGAACCTCAACAAAAAATTACAACGGGAATTACTACTAATTGTACTAAAATTTTAATGTAATAAAATCAAATGGTTATCAATGGTAATATCAAAATTATCATGAATCACATCAAATATTAATCAAAATTCACATATTTAAGAGAAACCAATCAACCCATGTATTTTACTTTCATCCATTTGAAAATGGTTAATATTATTTATTCATTAGTTATTATATCATAATATGTTATTTTTAAGGCTTCCATGTTGTAATCAACTTAATACTGAATTCTTATCCTACATCACTTAGGATATATATTCAAGTAGTGTTATGTTAATATAATGAGTGAATTATTCTTTTCCATAGCCTTGTAAAGGTTCTATATTCTTCACCTCAAAGAGAGAGAAATAAAAAATAATCATGAGTGCCTAGCTTCGGGATCTAATGAATATGTGGTTTTTATTTGGTGTGCATTGATGTTTAAAATATATAATTATCAATAATGAGTATTATCACTAAATCATTTTCAATTATATTAAAATGTAAAAGATCAATGAAATTATCTTATCAAAATGATTACACCCTCTCTCTAATTCTAATGTAATGGTCATGAATAATCTATGTATATTGAAAGTTGTTCACCCATTGTATTTTTTATTTTCTATATTTCTCATATTAAATTTAATGATATTATATTTTATTATCTAAAATATGTTTTATAGAGAAACTCACATCCACCACCTAACCCTAAATTATAAAATCATCTATTTAGGAATGATGATTTTGCATCTCCCCAATCATAACTCTGTCTATTTTTTCTTTTTTTAATCATTATTTACATTTTTTCTCTTCAATATGGGTAAAAGTGGAATACATAAATTAACACGAACATTTAACAATACATAATAGAAACTCACATTTTTCCCTTTAGATATACTCCATCAATTTCTTAATAATTTTTTAACCCCAACACATAAAATTTAAAATATCATTAAAATGAATAGAGAAGGTTAGGAATGGATAATATTATCATATAATGTGACTCATTCTTAAATATTTCATTCCCAAATTAAATCATATTAATAATTATTACTGTAAAATTTGGTTTTAAGGATAATGGATAAGTCAAGATATATTCCGAAATCAAATTAAATATAACTCTATATAATAATATCTTTAACAAGTTTCAAAGAATGTTTTAGTAGGTGACATTCCCCAAGATAAATAAAGAAATATTGTAAAGATAGAAATAGAAATTATAAGTTTTTTATGTCCTCTTATTAATGGGAAACACATATTGGATAGTTACTCATGGAATATTGTCATAACAATATATAATTCCAAATGAATTTATGAAATTCAAAAAAAAATGGAAGTAATGAGCGCTCAGTGTGTGAATGAAAGTTCATATTTAATGGTCAAAATTAGTTTTCCAAAAAATAGGGACATTGAGATGAAAATTAAATTAAAATTAGACTTTCATTCAACTTGAAGATCTTCACATTTTATCATCTTATTCTATAATCGATTTGAATACTATGTGACACACTTACATGATAGTCTTATAATATTAAAAAATCATAATATTATAAAAACCATTTATTTTTATATTAAAAGGGAGAAAGGAAAAATGTCTATAAAAAATTTTCTATATCCTAAAAACACATTAAATTTCTGTTTTATCATATAAGTACATATTATTAACATTCTTTGATGAAATTAACTGGGCAAGTATTCATCAATAGTAGGGATACAGAAGTGTGAGCTCCTCCACTAGCTCTTTGTGTATATATCAAATGTACATTTTCATTCATTATCCCACTGATAGTAAATTTCTTTATGTTACCTTATATATTATGTTGAAGTACAACACATGGAGATAAATTTGTTAATATAAATATATCTTCCCACCATGAACATTTTTTACTCAGAATAATATTTAGTATAGAATTTTAGAGAAACACTTTGTATCTAGTTTTGAGAGATTTTTGTTTGGATGATCTATCTATATCCACTCAAGTTCCCTATTTGTAAGTTGTGGAATTTTCAACTGGATCTATAAAAATTTATTCCATAACATGAAATTATACTTTCCTCTCTTTCCCATAACATTCATATTAAAAATTCATCTTTTTTTAAACTGAATATTCTTTATGATCCCATTGGATAGGTTGGTGGAAATTTTTTCAATAAGAAAACTGGTATGGGATCATTCTTTTGGATTTCATATAGGTTTAAATGTCAGAACACAATGTCTATTTAAACCATTGGATCAAATATTTCCCATTGGGTTTATCTATTTTCTCTATAATATATTTAACTTCCTTATTAGAAAATTTATCTTTTCCATTTTTTTGAGTATGATAGGGAGAATGTTTCTTATGATACTATATATACTTCCGGAGTAGATAATCTATTATCCTATTGTAAAACATATCCACTTGAAAAATGATGATGACACATATAACTCAGAATGTATAGAAAATATAGGACCTAACAAAATCATAAATAACGTTATCATTACCGGTTTTGGAATCATTGACTTTAACCCATTTTGGGAAAAAACCAATAGCTAGAAGAATATAAGAATTTTAATATTTTATGGGAAATTATAGATTAAAATATATGCCCTAAATTTCAAGGATTAAAACAAATGACGGGATTTTAAGGTATATATTTTATTTGTGAATTTTTTACATTTCCAATATTTATGTGTATCCTTGAAAAAAGATGGACAGAAAATACCATATTCAAATACATTTCATGTTGTTCATTAAATATCCATATTGGGATCAACTAACTAGTATGTTAAAAATAGTTAATTATAGATTCAACATAACTTTTATGAAAACATATTATTCATATTTTATCATTCCAAAAATTTTAAAGGAATTGATCATCCAAAATATAGAATATTTATAAGAAATATGTTTTTGTTTTTTATGGGAGTTAAGATGAGATGGTACCTAAAAGGTCACCAAATAATTCATTATATCATCATTCCATGGTACTTCACATTTCATTATATAAATTTTTTCTCATATTATATGATAATTTAGTGGGTTCTATTCTATAATTTCATCTTCTTCCAAGTTTGGATGTCCTATTATGTGATTAGACACCTTTTTATCATCTATTGTTTATCTTTTATATCAATGTTAATGTCTTTCTTATGTATGAAACATCCGACCAAACTTTTCTTTGTGTAATTCTTCTTAATAATGAAAATAATATCAAGATATTTCAGAAATATGATATCATTAGTTGGAATAAAATAAAATCTTGATTTATCCAAAGGAAAAACAATTACAAATAAATCCTTTTTAGTGAAGGTTTAGATGATAAGTGTAAAATCAAGTTTTCATAATGAATATATAGTGAATTAAGGTCTATATTAAAATCATTAAGTGTTATATTCCCCAATATATTGATTTGAATAACCAAAAAATAGCTCAAATACATGTTCACAATTTGGTGTTTTAAATATTAGTTGGTTGATAGTTATTTTGTTCAATTAATCAAATTATTAATGATAATAGTTGAGAAATCTATATGCAGATTATTTTAAAATACATATGAAAATATTTTTAGAAATCTTATCGAAATCCTTGATAATGATTCTGTATAACCCAACATGGCCCAAGAACGAAAAAATATGCTTTACATAATTTATAGTGGAAATATAATTTATAACATCATCCTTGGATTTATCTTCCACAACAAATTTATATGAAAATATGTTCCCAAATAGTATCATGTTTCCAACAATGATGTTAAAATTTTTATAACTCGACACACCATTTTTTTCAATGCATTTTTCGATGACTTTTCCCGTGTTTCCTATTAAATTGTCAATGAAATTACAAAAAACTGTAAATTAATAGAGAAAGAAATGTAATACATCAAAAATATGATATGAAAATATATATACACTAAATCTTTTTAATGTACTTTGGTCATTATAAAACCCAAATGGAATCCTATTATAGGAAAATGTTCCACAAGGCGTTGAGGATGTTCTATTTTGTTGTTCTTTTGGATAAATAGTAAAATAAAAATATCCAAAAAATCCATCCAATAAAAAATAATGGTTTTTCATACTAGCCATTCTATAATCTATTAAATGATGGGAATGTGGAATTGGTCATCTTGAGTGATTGTATTCATCTTTTTATAATCAATAAATTCCCTCTATATATTTTTTACATTATGGTGAATCAATTTTTTATGCTCATTCATCATAGTGGTTAGGAGAATTAAATTTGGAACTATATGGATTCGGACAAACCATTGTGAGTTAGAAATTAGGTGTATGATATCAGATGATCAAAATGTCAATATTTCCTTATTCACTACTTCCATGATGGTGGGATTGAACCTTCTTCATGGTTTTCTAACTTGTATTGAATTCCCTTAAAATATACATTTGTATAAACCAATATTCAGATTTATTATAGGGATATCTCATAGGATTGTACCATATAGCGCATATAATTATTTCATAATGGTTAATAATGTTTTATTCTTTTGTTTTGGATATTTTATTTTCAATTATTACTGATATTTTTCAACCTCCAAAAATGTTCACACATTTTAACTCACCTGGTAGAGATAAAATATATGAATAAGGGGTTATTCAATAGTTTTGGCTATGCTTAGCTTCCCACATCAAAATAGTGAATCTCATATGTACATGGAGTCATATAATATTCATAATCACTTAATAATTTATCAAATAAATCATATTTTTTCCCTTCTTCAAACCAGGTATCATAATTTATAGGGGTTTTGGAACTCCGTGTGTCATGGTATTTTCAATGGAAAAGTTACCTTCCAAGGCTAGGAATTCATGGGGAATACATGAATATTAAATTTGGTCAATAAATTCAATATGGGAATGTGTTAAAAGGAAATTAATTCTTGAATGGTTATTCATGTTGTTAGGGATGTTGAATATCATATTTATGTATACAATCTCCATGTTAAGGGCCCCTTTATGTTCATTTATTATATTATTGTACATATTCCAAAAAATTCTTGAAGGGTTATTCATATTGTCAAGGATGTTGACTATCATATTTATGTATACAATCTCCATGGTAAGGGTGTAAATAACTTAAACAATAATTATTATTATAAAAAATTCAGGATATTATCATGTATTTTTAATCTAGATTAACCTGATTTAACCCTTACCCAGGTGAAAAGTTTTACCATAGTTACTGTTAGTAGTGTCAAAAAATAAATGGGGAAAATAGAAAAATTTAAACCACATGATAATAAATATTTAATTAATTTTGTTGAATTAATTACCTATAATTGGGAGAAATTAATTTTAATGTGAGTGTGTAAATTTCAACAAAGAAACATTTTTGAAAAATTACATTTTATGTAAAAAATGGATTTTTTCTTATCGTATTCATAGAAAAATATTTTTGAATGTTTAAAAAATTTTATCAAGTAAAAAATATATAAATGTTATTAAAATAATTAACCAAGAGTGATTAATTTAATATAATAGTATAAAAATAAATTACATGCATTAAAATTATTTTTCAGAAAAATAACAGTTCTATTTTTAAATATATATTTTAAAAATTTATAAACATTTTATTACGAATTAAATAATTATATATATTTTTAAAACTTAAATTCTTCATAATATAGTAACTACCATTCATACCCACTAATCCGATGGCTTTGAATTAATAGAAACATACTATTATAATAATGTTACGTTGTTCATCTAAACATAATAATGCATGCATCAAAATTTGTCATAGAAATAAAATTATATATAGAGAAATATTTTATTAAAATTTCATGAGATTATAGTTATAAATAATTGTGGTATAAGTTATCCATTTCATTGAAATTCTATGTATCATTGCTTCCCCTTCTATATTTTTCCTTTATAGATCAAAATTTTAAATATTAGGAATACATCACTATCCTTGGTTTTCATAATATGGAATTCATATATGTGTTTACCGTGGATTATTGATCCAAAAATATTTTTTTTCTATCCATGTGTTTCTCAATTATTATATAAGGTATTATTATATAGACCCATAAATTTTCCTTTTTGAAGATGAATGTTGTGTTTAGGAATATATAACATAGTTTTGAAGTGAATTCAGTGACATGTAGTTGGTGATTAGTGGCACTTAAAATTGATAATGTTTTTTTGGTTCTCATATCAGTTATGTTTATAGCGAGGATGTGTTTTTCCATTTTATTATATGTTATTATAATATCAAAAAAAAATTCTCTCTCTCTCTCTATATATTTCCTTTTGTGTTTACATATATGTACTTAGTGTTATTTCTTAATAAATCATTCATCAAAAATATATTTTAGTGTAGTTTTTGTTTTATCAAATCATTGGATTCATGGTTAATTTTTTAAATTTTAACCATATGTTTTTTACATCTCCATTAGGCTAATTCATCCCACATGTGAGATATTCCATCATGAGGATAGTGATAAAACCATTAATATTTGATGTAGGGTTATGGTGGCACACATAGCCTCATTGGAATCCCAGTTGGGGACTTGTGGTTTGGGTTATGTTAGGTTGGTAATATTGGTAATCTATTATTGAGGTTGAGTTTCTAGTTATGATCCTTGTAAGGATCAGCTTCGGAATATATGGAAAATGTATCATGAAACCTGGAGTTCCATTAAAAATCCATATAACCATTTTAAGAATGAGATATCAATAAATGAATTATCTTGTAATCAGATAATTTATTAGTTATCATACAAATGTAATGAATAATTTTTATCATATAAAAATATAGTGCATACATAATGTATCACGTGTGTTATGTTATTCCATCTCATTATTGAGTAAGAAAAACTAGTTATACTTAAACTACTATTTGTTGATCAGTTAAAACAGAAAAATACATCCTCATATGAATCTATTTTAGATTTAGGAGTTGTGTCATTATGATCCCATTGTATGTTTTCATATCTAGTTTCTGATACATTAATTGTGAGGAATCATTCATGGGGCCTAATTGAGGGGTACCGCGACCTCATATGAACGAGAAATATCCTATATATACATCGTATTGTATCAATCCAATCCTGTTGAGGATGATTTAAGCCTCATTGAGTTATTAGATACTACCGATTTATTGATTTCACAATATGAGATAATGTTTCAGAAGCCACCTAGTGTTTTATATGAATTCAATTTCCAAGAAATAGAGGACTAGTTAATGAAAATCCATCCGATTTAGACACTAACAAGCTAGATGGTTAATTATATATAATGTTTTATTCCGGGGGTATCTAGACATTAGATGAAATTATTTTCTCAAAACTACAATGAGGAAACTGTAACCTGATAAAAATTTGATGGATTTTTAATAGAAGATAATTAACTAGAGATAATGGGGATGGTATAAGGTCAGGAGCTTTTGGATATCCCAATGTAAACATGATAATGAATGATAATGAATTGTGTTTCAATGGAATCTTAAAGTTCTCCCAATATATGGTTGATGAATAACTTATATAAACATGAATTATTTAGATAGGGATGTTTAGATAGATTCATGTCGATGTTTTACATTTATTCATCCCCACCACTTTTATAGTCCAGTATTTAAAATAATTGTTTGAGTTATTTTGGGATATATTGTAGTCCATTATCAATATGAGACATTGTTTTTTTAGAAGAATGGCCACATTTTACTTACCAAAGATATCTACAATTATCTCATCATTATAGGTATAAACATGCACAGTTCTTATAAAAACTGAATTTTTATTTAGGTATGAATCTTTTTAAAAAAATTTGAAAATATTTTAAATGTATGTTTTTTGGTTTAGACTCTAAGGCTGGTCCTGAGAGATGATTGGTTTGTTTTTAGAAGAAGGGAATAGGGGGAATGAAGGCATGCCTCTAATCATTAACTTGACATATACTTTTGACACATATTATTTATCAAATAAATGATGTGTAATGGTTTATATGGAACCATTCACTACATGTAAATGGTTTTCCCAAGATGGAAAACTATGAGTATTAGATGGCATGAAAATCATTTACACTCTGTAAAAATTACTAACATCAGTTTTAAAATAAGATGTAGGGACTTTGATTTTTGTAGAACCTCGTCCCTCATTTCATTCCTCTCCTTCACATCGCATCCCTCCATTTTGAGATCATTTAATTTCTAATAAATGTTCTTGGATTACTTTATTATATTCATGCTACTTCCAGATTTATCTATCATGATAGATGCATGATGGTGTGTTTTTCATTCAATATTTTCTATTCATTGTTTTTCTTTCTGTCAATAGAGTTGTCATGGTGCATGATCTTATCCCTAATTATTATGTCGTTCATCTATTATGATATTTTCAAAGGATATGGACAAAACCAAAGTGAAATACAATATGAGTTCTCCTATATAGGAATAAGGTGGGTATTTTTTAATTTATCCCTTAAAGTCATGTTGTTTTATAATATATGTTATGTGGACTTTGTTAGTTTCACCATGAATATCCCTAAAATGAGTCTGTTATATATATTTTTTCCTATTTAAGACCATAATGACCTTACTAGATCCCAAGACACATGTAAGGTTTTCAACATTAGTATAAACCACTCCTATGGGTGTGCCATTTAAATACCCAATTTCCTTTAATGATCATATAAAAAGTGAATGAATTCGAGTGTCTTGTTTCAATTTATTAGGGTTATATTTTCAAAATATGGGATGGATTTTTTTGCCTCATGGAAAATAGTTTTATCAATTATAGACGAATTTAATAGAGTTGATTGGTATAACCTCGTCACTTAATTATATTGAGTGATTCATATTGAATCATTATTAATAAATGTAAACGTTTTATGAATTAATATCAGGATCTTTATAATGAAATTAATGATTCTTATAACATATGATTTCTAGTCATAAAAACCATTTATAACTATGATATGGGCATGGATACCCTTAATAAATTGAATACCAGCATCAAGACCCATTATAAATGTGATACGAGAATGATTACTGATATTATATGTTATAGTAAGAATGATTTCCCTTGATATATAGATGGGCATGAAGACAATGATTAAATGTGACTCTACGAATGATGACTCTTGTTGTATATACGGGCCTAAAACCCCCTATTATAATATTGGGGATGGTGTCCCTTACTCAAGTGATATAATGTATAGCATCCCATACACTTATAATATTTGGGATAGTGTCCCATTATCTTGTGATACTGGGTATTGAGTCCCTTACTAATATGAAATTTGGCATATAGTCCCTTACTATTTTGTAATCCATCATTGCAACCCATGACACTTGTGATACTCTTACTACAAGTTATAGATTTCTGAGTTATGCCTCTAGTCCATACCTTTTGTAGTATCCAAGTATATGGTCATAGAAATCAATACATTTAATATCCATATATATTTATACATATTGAAACATGTTCATAATATCCAGCTAAAGTTGAAGAAGGTATTATCAGCCAACTTCCCCTCAGGAACTAGATCCGACTCATTATAGAATTTATTTCTACTTTACATTTTTACCAATACATAACCTTATTATATAATCTAATAGGATATTTTTATATATATGTGGTGGTGGCCAACTGAGTTTATCTCACTCCCTCTCTAGGACACTAATGATACCCTAGAAGACTATATGTTTCCATGTGTTAACAAGGGTAACATCTACTTATGGATGTGTAACATATTACATGACTTTGGTTCGGAGGTTGGTAGAATATGACCCGGATATAGCTAGGGATTCATGGAAATTTTTTTCCTTTTTGTTCCATTATTATATGATGTACTATATTGACTGCATGTTTCCTTGTTTACGTGTTTTCCCTATTCTATAGAGACATGAAATATAATCATCTTTTGTATGTGATCCTGGATACTTATTTTCATTATTATTCAATGCAATGATGTTTTTACATGTATCCACTATATTTTTCATTATTGATATGATTCCACTATTTATCTATCTACATTAAAAATGATCTACTTTGAATAGAGGGAACAATCTATTGAGGGACACACCCTAGGCCCTCACCACTTATCGGCAACCACTGGTATATGTGGAGGCACGCTTGAGGCCATTGAGCCCACCTAATCGGGTCACTATTATCTAAGGAATCCTAGGCAAGACATTACAAAGTTGTATCAGATGTTTTTTATTTTATTTTTTTAATATTTTGAGACCAAATAAAGGATATTAAGAAGGATTTACAATTTGATAATGAGCTTTACCTGGGACTATCTTACCCATGTACAAAGAAAAGCTAAATTTTAGGAAATTTTAGAATTCACATTCCATGCATTATGCCTTACAATGTAGGATGAATTTATTAAATACATGGCCTTATTTAATGTGATATCTATGATATAAGTTTTCATTGAATCAAATTTTAAAGATTTAATAATGATAATTTAGTTGGTAATAAGATTTCTCTTCATAAACGAAACAATGTGTCCCTTCCTAGGCTACAGATGAAACCCTAAGTAGTCAACTATGGCACATTGAGTCATGGACCAAAGGTCGCATGTACAATAAGGTGTTATGGTATGGATTTTTTGTATTCCACACATTGGATCATATGGTGTATTAGACCTTACAGATCAGAATTTATGACCCATATGGTGTAAATATTTTTAGATAAATGTGATAAAAATATGAAATTCAAATGAAATTGAAATAAAAAAACATTGAGCTTGAACTAGACCCGACCATAGTAGTGGGATGTTGGAAGCAGCTTTGGTGTTATATATAAATGTTCCTATGGCCCAAAATAGAATATTTGAGTTGGCATAGGGGTGTGACTATTACATTGAATGGTTTTTTACCTGTTATATACTTATATATGTGGACTATTCTATTTTAAAATTTTATTTAAGGAACCTGTTTTTCATTTTTATGTATAATATAGTATGCTATCTTCTGTTCATTTGTTGGGAGGGTGGTGATAACCATACTCTAGAGATTTGGGGCCCTAAGATTCTAGTGATACCTATAGTTGTGCCCCTATGACACCACTTCTTATTCTCAATGTGATCAATGATGTCCAAATTCAATGGGATTTTCTTCAGCTTCTTCACATGATATTATGAGATCCGTAATCTACTCCCTCAGTGGGAGAGTTGACTTAGGAATTCCAACAATAATAGTCTCCACCATTTTTTGGGGATATAATACCATAGATTGCAGAGTTATGGTGGTAGATAGTCTTATATATATATATTACCATCAAGAGATGCATATTGAAAAGTGAGTGAAACTCACATTTATATATTTTGAGGATCCACAAAAAATTAGAGGGATATTATGAATTTTGGTGGTCATTATGGGGATGTCATTTGGAGGGATTTTTACTGGATATGATATGACTATTTATTCCATGAGACCATGAGGGATGACCATTCCATAGAATTCATTAACATGTAGTAGGGTTCTAAGGTAGTAATGGAATATTTACTTCATTTTACAGAGCATCTACACATTGTGCCCATCTATACTGCCGATGATCCAACAATAGTGAGAAAATTTGAGTTTGGCCTTATAAATCCTTATCTTTCTCAGGTTAATGGTTTCTAGTTGACATATATGTTATATGTAGTGAACCAAGAACTCATTAACGATCATAACATGAGGAATGTTAACGGTGTGAGCTAAGGAGTTTCAGAACTGAGATGGGTTACTACTTTATTTTGAGGCCAAAAGTGACCCTATGAGACTGCACACATGAGTAGTAGAAGCAATGTGACACCCAAAAAAAGGTACATGGTTTGTCACTAATTTAGGAGGCTTTTTCATAAGAGTCACTAGTGTCCTAGACCTATTGTTATGTGGTAAGGATGCAATAGATTGGGGAATCATTAGCATTTTTTCTGGACAATCCCATCTATGTTGAGTGGGAGAGGATCCATGATAGCTCCAAAATCAAGAGTATGGTAAGTTGGAACTCCCCATGAAGGTGGATGGAGTAATAAATTTTATAAAGACAGTGGAGGTGGTTGTTGGTGTATTAGATATGATCTTGATATATATCACTAGCAGAGGAAACCCAATCTTAGTAGTTAGGTTATAGCATAGGGCCATGGATCAGATAATATTTACTCAGTGCCACCTATACTATAGGATTAGGGTGTCGAGGAATTTATGTTCAACATACTATTTAAGTAGAATCAACTATGGAATTTCCATATTATATATTGGTTCATAAAATTATTTTGCTTCATTTTCAGTTTTGAGAGTACATGGTCCTGATATTTTATATTATTATTGAATTATGAAACCTGAAAACCCATTAGTTTTACAATTTTAATTTATATTCTAGTTCCAGGACATCCCTCTTGATGTGTTCATCTATAATTTATTTTAAGACATCATCATTATAAATATGACGGTATTTGATATCATTCTAATGATGGACAGGTTGGTCCCCTATCACACAACCATATATTTTTATCTCCAGGGGGATTTCTTTACCTCACCAGATAGGTAGATCATCTCTTTTAGGGTGGGGTATTCATATTCACAATGGTTAGTGGGATTTCAAGGAATGTTGATCAAGAGTATATCATATAGGGACTGGTGGAGTGACCACCCAGATTATTATCTATTACATAAATGATCAGAAATTACGTCATACTGAGTTCCCTCATGTAGTTAATTGATTAAGAGATGTTTTCCATAGTAATATCGATAGGAAACCTCCTAAGATAGATATATAGTTTACTATAGATCATGTTTCTAAAACTGAATTAGTATCCATTCCCCCATACAAGATGGATACTACTAAGTTAAATGAGATCAAGAGATAGCTAGATGATTTTGATTTTACATAATTTATAAGTCCTATTACTTCTCGTTAAGACACACTAGTACTTCGAAATAAGAATGAGTTAGAAAACATCATGAATTTCCTATAATACAAGAAATTTAATCAGTTTCAGTGATGAAGAAATATCCCATCCCTTGGATATAAGATATATTTAACCTGCTCATAGGTACAAGAGTGTTTTGAAGATCGACATGAAATTCAGTAATAAAATGCTTCATGTCAGACCGTCTGATATTCTATTTATACAAATCCAAAGTGGACATGGTTTATATGTGTATATCATTATGTCACTCTTTCATATGAACTCAACATCTATATTTATGTATTTTCTAAATAGATGTTTCCATCACTATCTAGATTCCATTTTTCGGGTCCTCATAGATGGAAACTTTGTGTAATCTCATCACTCAGAGGGAACATTCGACCAATCTTGATCTAATATTGAATACACCAAGAGTGAACCAACTATATGATATGACCAGTAAGATTCTTTTTTGGATCAGTGGGGTTTTCTTATTAGGAAATATTTTTTTATACTCATGAGTTTCAATTGACCTAGAGAAGGTAAGACCACTAGTTACCTTGGAGGATCTGAAAGACATATTTGATATGTGGAGCTTCTTGGGGATAGATGGTAATTACATGAATTTAAAATAGGATATGTCATACTTATAATTTACTATTAAAGGAATTATCAATATTGGTGTGATGAATATATTGTCTAAATTCTATGAGATATCATTTCGTGAGATGAATGAAGATTGAATTCATTATGAATATTTATTCTTCACGAGTTAGTCAGATGACATATTGTGTCTAGTGATGCATCAAGTATCGGTCTGGGGGTAATTTTGATTCTATAAGATCAATTCATTTCTTATGGGTTGTAGTAGTTGATGCCTCAGGTGCATAATTACCCAACACGCATCTTGTGTTAGTAGCTGTTGGTCACACCTTGAATTTTTGGAGGCATTACCAACTTGGAGTGTGTTTTTTGGTGTTGATTTAAAACAAGAGCCACAATTATATTTTTATATAGCATGACCTAAATATTAGGTAGTGAAGAAGGATTGAATATCTGAAGTCCATTGACATCAAGCAATCCTATATTTCTAGGAAGGGAAATGATGTTGCCAATGCAATGAGTTGTATGACTCAGATATAGTCCATTCAATAGTCTAGTAGCTTTTGAAATCAAAAGACAGTATTTCTTAGATGCGCATTATGGTGAATGAATTTGGAATACATTATATAATCGAATCAAAATTAATGACCTATTCAATTCCAGAGAGTGTAATGATGATGTTGTTTTAGGATCATGAAGGTGTTGTCCTTCAAAGGGTATTTCATGTAATATAACACCTCCTGATTCGACGAAAAATAATGACAAATTCATAAATTTACGTGGTCATATCAATGTTCTCATAGATATGAGAGGGTAACTAATACATGAGTCACATTATTAACAGTGGTAATTTCACCCAGGTATCCCAAATATGTATTTTGATATGCAACCATTGTATTAGTGTCCAAGATGAGATGTCATATAGTATTTTTTATCACACTTTCTTCCACCTATTAGCAGTTGAAGGAAGAGTACCAATAGCCTACTGAATTACAACAACCATTACCAGTCCTAGAATGTAAATTTGAAGATGATTCTAGGGATTTTGTAGCACTATTACAAAGGTCATCTTGTGGTAGGAACATTTTTTTTGGTATTCACGGTTTGATTGATTAAAGTAGACCACTTCCTTCTAATTAGGGAGTCCGTCTCAATGGATGGTATCTAAATATTATCCGTCTGTGAGATCTAAAATCTACACATAGTCCCTCATAAATTGGTGTTAGATTGGGATTATCATTTCACATTGATATTCTAGATGTTCTTACCAAAATATTTGGGTACACAATTTATCCTAAGAATTTTCTTTACCCCCAAAACAATTGTGATTAAGAATATACTATTCATATTATGGAGGTTATTCTTCGAGCATGCGTCCTTGATTTTAGTAGTTCTAAGGAGGAATAAATCCCTCTAATTAATTTAGTCTATACTAATAACTTCTAAGTGATTACTCAGATGGCCCCATAGGAGGCCCAATACAATAAGTCGTGTCATTCACCCCTATTCTAGTTAGAGGTAGGAGTCAGGTGCCACTGTGTCCTCATATCTTTTAGTAGAATTCACTATAGGATCAGATTATTCAAAAATGGATGCCTAAAAATCTTTTTATAAATAAAATATTATTCCAATAATCATATATGACCTCTATAGTTTGAGGTCGATGATCATATTTTCCAAGTGTATCACCCCAATGTTTGGGAATAGACAGATACATAGGTAAGTGAAGAGATCACAATGAATTTTTGGGCATTTCATATATTGGAGAGAGTCCATCTCATATCATATTGGATTATATTACCACAGAGGTATTTTTCAATGTAAAATATCATCCTAATTTCATATCTTCACGATTATTATTCCATCCCTTCTCATAATTTTGATCACACAGATGTTGAGATAAAATTGAATGATTCGTTTGAGTAATTGTTTATACAAATCACTAACTAGAGATCAATGGATATCTAAAGATTTTCTATCCATTTAGTGTGTATTCTAAGGAAGAACAACATTATAGAGGACAATACATGAGATTAGAAGGCCAATATACATGATTAGTGGCTGGATTTGTTCTCCAATTTTGTTTTACAACCCTTATAAGAGAAATTTGTGATGAGTTACAAGAAAGAAGAATAATGTATGAATTCAGTGTTTCTATTGGGTATGGATATTTTTTAATTTTATGTGGAAACATGGGTAAGGTTATATTTTTTCTAAGACCCCATATCTAGGCCCATGGTCTGGTTGGTTTGTTTTGAGATGAAGGGAGCATGGGTCAAAAGACTGGTTATAGGTGATGTACAAAAGGTGTAATTGGGATAAATGACATGTATCAATTAAATGACATGTAATGTTTTGGATGACACATTTCATGAACTGTATATGGATTTCACATAAGGGGAAACCCCTATAATTATACAACATTTAAATAATTTACACACCATCTAATTTACCTTATTTTTTAAAAAACAAGATGTAGGGACACTATTTTTGTTATAGGAACCACCCCTTATTTATTTTCTCTCCAATATACAACCAAACTCTATCTTTAACTCCTTGAATCCCTATAATAGTTTCTTGGATTTATTAACCATCTAAACTCTACTTCTAGATCCATCAATCACATAGGATGTAAAATAGTTAGCACTTTATTCAAATTTTTTCTTTCATCATTTATATTCCTCTAGGTTGAGTAATCTTGGGGCAGTCTCTTATTCAAATTTTTTTGGGAATTAATATATTTTTTCATTTTCATTTAATAGGTATCAAACCAAAGGCTAATACTGGATGAGTGATTCTCTAAAATCATTTTGTATATGGTGCAATATTTATCCCTATAATTCATGATGTTTTATAATATATGTTATGAGTCATATGTCGGTTTCACCATGTGTTTCCAATTAATTGATTCTATCAAAAACAATTTCTCTTCAATAACCTAACGACCTTACAATATCCCATGTCATGTGTGAGGTAGTCATCCTTATTCCAATACACCCCTCTGTGCGTTCTATTTACATGCCCAATGATATTTTAGAACCATATAAGCAGAAAAACATATTTGTGTGTTTTGTTTAAATTATTCAATATGATATTATAAATGAAATGGATAGAACTGGTGTTAGAACATGTCAAACACTTTTATAAGTTAATGATGCATTCAATAGATGTGATTTTTATGACCATGTCAATAAATTATGCTAAATTATATATACAAACTCATTACCAATGAATGTAAATGCGTTAATAAGTTACTAAAGGATCTTCTTAAAACCTTTACTACTTCTTATAGCACAGTTGTATGGGCATGGAGACTCTTTATAAATGTGATATGGGCTTGAAGAACCATTATAAATGTGATATACTCACGAAGACCCTTTATTCATGTGATGCATGTATAGAATCCCATTTTAAATATTATAGAGGGAATGATCAACATTGTTGTATATATGAGAATAGAGTCCCTTATTAAATTTGATAACATGAATGCATAACTTTCTTATATATATGGGCATACACCACCTATTGTGATACTAACCATGATGTTCCTTACTATTTTGATATTCCACATGGTGTCCCATACTCTTGCGATACTGGGTATAGTGGCCCTTACTCATGTGATATAGGTCATAGTGTGCCTCACTATTATGATAATAGGAATGACGTCCCATAATCTTGTTTTTTTAGGCATAACACCCCATGATAATTTTGATACTCTTTCTATAGATTATTGATGTTTGGGTTTATCCTAGGGTCCATGCTGTTGGTAGTATCCACATATATGGTTTTATACATCACTATGTATACATCCAATATATTTTTATACATATAGTTACATGTTCAGTGTATCTGGATAAGGCTGAAGTATGGACATCCAATGTTGTTCCCCACATGAATTAGATCTGACCCTTTACAAATATTATTTCTAATATATATTATTACCTCCCAATTCAATATTATACACACAGACTATGTAATTATATACATATGTGTTGGTGGCCTATAGAGTTTTTTCCACACCCTATGTCAGATATTGATGTCACCTAAAAAGATTATATGATTGTGTGTGTAGATAAGGGGAAACATTTACTTATGGATGTGTAACTTCTATAATGACATTAGATGGGAGCTTGGTAGAAGATGAATCAGATGGAGCTCTGGATTTTTGGATAGATTTTTCATTTTTAGTTCCTTTTGTATATAATGTACTGTGTTGACTATATTCTTCCATGTATACATATTTTCCCAATTTCTAGAGACATTACATATAATCAACCTTTTTAACCGATCTGAATTACTACATTTGATTGCTATTGAGTACATAGATGTTTCTAAGTAATTATTTTTCTTTTCCATCATAGATAAGGTTATGCTATTTATATGTCTACATTAAAACAATTCCATATTACAAAGATTTTATAGTTTCCCCATAGACACACCCTAGTCCCTCGCTACTAGTCTGTAGGCTCTGGCATAAAGGGAGGCACGATAGAGGCCAGGTGGACAACTTTCTCAGTGTAACATTTTATGGGGTAATTCGGTTGGG
This sequence comes from Viscum album, assembly GCA_963277665.1. Lineage (NCBI taxonomy): Eukaryota > Viridiplantae > Streptophyta > Magnoliopsida > Santalales > Viscaceae > Viscum > Viscum album. The sequence continues at coordinate 535,829,129 of OY728146.1, forward strand.
ACATCATAATCATAGACCAAGGGATATGTAACCAAGGGATCCCATATAGATTCGAACCACAAAGAGATTTTAAATACTATTCATACTAAAGAAACAGATATATAAAATATTTCATTTTAATTTTGTGAGAAGCAAAAGATAACCAGTCTAACACATAAGAAAAAATTATAATAATATTTTTTTTTAAAGAAACACCAGCATAATACATAATTTTTTATTCTGTATTGTAATTAAATCTTAAATTATCCAATAATATAAATTTAATTTTCCAATTTTTTTTATTTTTTAAAGAATCATATCAATATAATCATTGGGTGAAATTTTGTGTTTTTTTTGAAATTGTTGGTTATTGAATATGTTTTGGAAAATAACAAATTTCCAAATAATGATATTTATTTTCTTGAAATTAAGCAATATGAAAATCCCATTATATTTTACATTCAGTCATAAAGATTCATATGATAAACATTATTTATAATAATATAAATAAAATCAATAAATTTCATTATTTTCATATATGTTAATTTTTATTCTTAAAAACACATTCTCTAGAAAAAAATTTTCATTGTGTTTTACATATTTTTAATAAAATTAATTTCCCACTTATAAAATTTCAATCCTGAAAAATAGATACCAAATTATGAATTAGGAGGTTTATATTTGTTAAATAATTTCGTATTATTTTTTGGTATTATATGTATTAATTTTTTTAAAATTTATCAGATTCATAAATCATAAACAGGGTAATTTATGTTAAAAAAATTATAGAAGGCTTTATAAAGAAAACATAAATTTTCATTTATTTCATTATATGGGATTAAATCCAACATATCCAACCCAAATTCATAAACACGACTATTTGGTTCCATTTTAACATGGTAAGGAAATTTAAATTTTTTTTAAGTAAGGAGAATTATAAAATGTCACATTCATGCTTTTTACTTCATTCATAAGTTCACATAAAGAGTATTATATGTTATAAATTTATATAAAATATTATTTTTGTCACAATGAATTTTTTTATTATGATAAAACATGTTCTAAATTTATTTGTTAAATAATAACCTTAAATTCTTACACAACACTAACAGAACATTTATTCAATTTATAGATAATTTTAGTAAATGATTTTAAAATTTTACAAAATATTTAAAATGGTATGAATAATTATATCCGAATAATTGAATAGATAAATATATCATATTATTTATTTTTTAAAGAATAATATTATATTTCAATCGTTGTCTTTATATTTTTATTGTAATACTAAATAAATAGTGAAAAAACATTAATGGTATTTTCTGAAAAATAATATCTCATTATTTTTTAAATATTATAACTATTAATCTAGGAAAATAATATAATATATGGTATAAAATTTCAACAATTTTCATCTAAGGTTCCATTCTTCATTTTATATTAACATTTTTACCATTAAAAGGTTAAAAACATTCATATTACTATAATTATAAAAAGTTTTAATAGAGGGATTAAAATAAAATATATGGATTATAATATCAGAAGAACTAGTAAAAAAATTATATAATGAGTATATTTCCAATCATGATTATATGATCTTTTAATTATACCAATTTGAATCCCATTTCATGAAAAATAATATATCTTTTTTTAATATATTAAGTAATTCTAAGAGTTCCCATCACTTATAAATGGAAACATATTCTCTCTTTCTTTAAACCATATATAGAATCCTATATCAACTAAACACATCACATTAATCTTATCAACATAAATATCCATGATTTATAGGTTTTTTTTATTCCAAAATATCAACTATATTTCTCTTAAGAGGATATCTAAATGAAGTCCACCAAAGATGAGGTAATAATTATTATTGTCTCAATGAAATTTCTCTCTACTTATCCTTCCTATAAATATAGCATAATATTTATAAAATAAGTAATATTGTATGATAAATATACTAATATGTCATTATGTCAATTTTAGAACCATATTCCCCATATTGTTTATTATATATAAAGAGAAAACATCACTCCTGTATACTTTTGGAATATAGATTCCATATAGTGGTGTAATTTATTTTTCATCTACTTTATAATTGGGCAGTTATAAATATTTAAATAATAAAAATATATCATATTTATTAAATCATTATTCATATATAATTATAAAATCATGTGTACATTTTTACCTCCCAATCTATTAGAAAATGATAATGTATATATTGCGTCTGTGTGGACTACAACCTCCATGAAGCGTTGAGATTCATTTTTCATTTCCTATTTTGTGGATGAAAATAATGATATATTTAATGAATATACATGAAATGTTTATCATGATTAAAATTTAACATACTACTGAACCATAATAAGATTAAAAGGACAATAATTTCCATAAAAACCCATTAATTGGAAAACAAAGTAGTAGACACCAAAAACCACAAAAATGATATATTGTTAATACAGAGGTGATTAGATGTTATAAGTGGATAATATATTATTTTGAAAATATTAATATTGGGATTTTATATATTAATAACAAATTTTAATACATTATATAGAACATTAAAACAAGTTAAACTAAAGAGAATTGATACGTATTCACCCAAAGAACTTCGTTAATTCAATATAGATGTAATAAAATTATACATTTATATATAACTAAACTAGAAATATTGTGATGAATTGATTAATTGTTGATTTTTTGGGTAAAACCAATAAAGAGGAGTTGAAAATGACTGTTGACCGAAAGATTAGAGACTAACAAGAATTCCTCATGTGAATTTTAGGTAGTTTGAATTATTATAATAAAATTAGATTAAATAGAAGTTTACTAAGAAGGGTACAAGATAAATTTCTATTAGCTAATAAAAAGGGAATTCCAAAATCTTGATTGGTCTCGTGCCGTGGGATATTCTTCAAAATAGTTTAAGAGTCACCAAATTTTATTCCCATCCAATTGTATCTACCTAGGCTATAAATCACTCTTAGTTCAAAGAGTCATCATGAATCGAGGTGTTTAAGGAATACAACGACTCATACGAGTCATAAATAAATATTAGATATTAATATATGAATATTCATTACATATTATAATGTCCCATTAGATAATCATTTATATCTAGTGCCTTTGAAGACATGGATAAAAAACATCTAGTTCATAGCTGAACTGTATCATCTCTCATATCTATAACCCTCATTTGGCATATCATTCATAATACCATTCTTAATATCCTATGGAAACGAAAATTAATAAAGGGTGAAATCAATTGCACTGTAAGGGTAATTAAGTGAGATATCAACATAAAATTAAAATAAGGGTATGAGAACATGAGAAAAAAATTTAAAACCATATGATTTATGTCATAGAAAAAAACATCAGTCATGGAATAAATCATAGTAGTTTTCAAAACCAGAATCATAATTTAATGAAATATGTTAAACCATGAGATCATAAAATAATCCCATGGAAGATATTTGTGGAATACACATAATTAAATAAAATACTTTGTTAAGACCACCCACCCAGACCTTCAGAACATGTTAGGTTTGGGAAAAAACCCATGTACCTATTCGAGCCTGGGACAACCTGTAGTTCACCATATTTGGGAATGGGAAAACTCTTGTGTACCTTATTTAATGTTTGGTATACCATACCATGTACCCTTTGATATCATATAATATTAATCATTTAAAAATTTATTAGAGGGGAATATAGGTCCCACCCATCCTTAGTTATAATGTGACCACCATTATTGGATATAACATAACCACCATCCATGGTTATAATATAAATACTATTAAATAAAGAAAAACCATAAATATATTCTCAACAAGTTCATAAAAAAATTCATCATATATAATCCCTATAAAAGAATTGGGGATCATAAATATATCATCCTTTTATCATAGCATAACCCTTAGAAAAGAAATAGGTTGCATAAAAGTCATATCATAATAAAAAAACTATCTATAGAAAGAGAAAGGGTATTACTATAGGATCACATTAACATTTAAACAAAAATAAAATGGTGATGTATTTTATCAATAGAAAAAACATTAGAACATCATTAAAATATTCTTGTAGAAATACATTTTAATTTGAAAACAAAATTTTTAAATTAGAATTACAAAAAATTGATAAAATAATATTCAATGAAAATAACATTTGATACATATAAAGTAATATTACATAAATTGAGTGGTAATGATGATAGAAAATTCAATTCATGTCAAAGATGTTAAAACAAATATTCCATTCACATTTTTGGAAAAATAGAATAAATTCCACATTTGATAAATTATAAGAATATTATTTAATATAATTTCTAAAAAATTAAATCATTAAAAAATATGATAATAAAAATCTATTTTATAAAATAAAAAAACAACATTGAAAACATTATTTGAAAACATTACGTGAAATTAAATGGATTTTTGACCAAATAGAGAAAAAACATAGTTTTTGTTAAAACTATATTATAGAATGGATACTAAATAAATATTATAAAATGAAAAGAAATCATTTAATTTAAAAAACTAACCATAAGAGAATAAAATTACTGATGTTATAAAGAGGTTGATCATAATATTTTATCATCCAAAACATATTCATAAGAAATCCTAGAAAACAGTTAGATTTAAAAAAAACATTACCACTCTAGTAACTTTTGAATCATTAGACCCATGAAATAATAACCTAAAATAAAACATTAAATATATGGAAAAAATTATATCAAATTCATAATAAGTCCATAGTGTATTATATACACCATACTATAGAAATGAGCGGTAAATATGGTATATGTCTCCCATAAATAAAAGATGGACCAGAAATATCCTAAATTAAGTCTCAACCTCCTTTGTAAACATTGAAATATCCATTATATTGTTTCTCGGTTTCTTATAAATATATTTTATAATAAAAATTAAATATATCATACAAATTTTTTAATTCTTATATTTAATTAATCATTTATGAAAAGTTAATTATTAAAATATCAATTTGGGTAATACCTTCTTTCTTTTCACGGATGGTTTGATTTGGTATTTTCTTTAAATATAATTTTATCCTAGTTCAATGTTGTAGATAATTTTAACACTGAATTCAATATCATAATTATTTATTAAATATTTATTTAGAGTAACCAACGGATCTTATATAATGAAATTTATTTACACTGATTATAAAGAGAGTAGGTCGTACGTAAACATGAACGACGTTTTCATTTTCTCAAAGAATGGAAATAAATAAAGGGAAATAATATATAAACATTAGGGTCTCATTTTCATGTCATATTTATAAAATATATTTATTAATTAAATCATTATTATCTTCAATGTAATGTGTATGTAAAAAACGAATCACAAAGCTTCGTGAGGTGGTAGTCCTTTGTACAATAAGAGACATTCTTATATTTCCATTGAATTTAAAGAAAGTATTTATATGGGATATTATAATTAAATTAACATAAATAATTCAATATAGTCACATATATATATATATATTAAATTAATCATTACACCAATATTTTGGAGGTTGTGATAGAAAACTAATTACATCAGTCTCCAATCCGGTAGTCCACCAACCACATGATCGAAAATTTTATTTCCCATTTAAAAAATGAAAATATTTTTCTAGGATATTACAATAACAAAATAACATAACAATATGTATTAAATTGATATGTTTTATAGGGTAATATTTTAATAATATCTCATTTATGTTGAATTAGAAATCAAATAAAAATAGTCAGATAAAAAAACACATATTCATCAAACTATATTATTAGGATAGCACCGAATGCCATATTAGAAGGGTTTATTAGGAAAAAAATTAATATAAGAAATTTTTATATATGAAATTACGGTATTTGGGAAGGTATTAAATAAATCTAAAAGTTTTAGAATTTTAGATATGAGAGTAGAGTGTGTTACCATTTATAAGAGAGGGGATATGAAACATGGGATATTTGAAAAATAAAAGTTATACCCATTTTATTAACATTGAAAAGGGATATATAATGAATCATTAATGAACCTCAAATTTTATAAGGTTGAAATATTTCCATATAATAGCAATTGGACTACTTTACAAGTCATTTTATCCTCTATCTTTAGGGTTCCACCCATGGTAAACATGTTTTAAACTTAACTGCAGTAATTAATTTTTAATATTATAAATATTTATTAATGACAAAAATTAAATTAAACTTATTATATAATATTAATTTTTATTATTAGAAAATTTTAATTCATTTACCAATAATTATTTCACATAATATAAAAATTTAATTTAAAAATTAACCCACACACACTCGATGAATGAATGGTTTCCAAGAGATAATGGTTTCAAAAATTGTAAACCTTTATTTATATAAATTCAACCTAAAATTGATTTCAATGATTTAAATTGAATAAATTATAATATATTTTACCTAATAAGAAATTTAAATCCTATTTATGTAACACCCCATAATTTCATAGTACATTTTTTCTCCAATGTAATTCAATATGTTGCACTACGAGCAACACCAAGTTCAAGCGCACCATGACTTACCAAACAAGCCTTCCAAAAGAAGTTATGAATAGTATTAACTAAATTATGAACTTTATAAAATCCTTATAATTTTAGAATCCATATTATGAGTTTATTAGAAATAACGTAAGAACAAATTCATTTTTTTAAGATAAATGAAGTATTTTTTTTAAATGCAATTTTTCCTCCTTTTAATGGAGAAGCATTTTTAAATTCAATATTTGAAACATATATATATTCAAGTTTAATAAATAAATTTATTCTTTAGAATAGGGATATAAAAATTTACTTTGTAAATTTGTTGAATTTTTTGGATAAAGTTTATTTTTTAATGAATAGTGAAAAATATTGTATTTTAATTCAAAAGTGCCTTTTAATATAATTTATTTATATATATAGATTATATATTTAATTGGTTTTAAATTTTAATTAGAATATATTTTCACCATTTAATAGAATTTTCTTTATTGGAATTAATTTTACTTTGAAATTGGTCATAAACAAATGTCAATCTTTTGATAGTTATTATTTCTTAAAAAAACCCATTTTGGTTTTGAGAAAGAGAATTAATTTTAAATTAATAAATTCAACTTATATGTTCTGAATTTGGTAAAATATACTTTATTTTTATATTTTGAATTTCAAAATTTTTTTAGGGCAAATTTTTGGTATTTTTCTTAAAACCTTCAATTTTTTATGAATAGTGAAAAACACTGAGTTATAGTTTAAAACCAAATTTTTATTTATATAATTGTTTATTTTATTTATATTTATTTTAGGTAAAAATAGATACATAATACGTATATGAGTTCAATTTAATTCATTGGAGTCAGTTTATAATAACTTTAGATATATGAAAATTTTATTGAACTCTTTACCGTCTTTTACCCACATCCTAAGAGTATTTACAAATTTGCCTAAATCACACTTTTACTAGTACTATGAGTTGAGTTTCAAATATCTGAGAGACACGGTTAAACTCTGTAATTAAAATTTTATTCAATAAGATGAAAATATTTTTTTTTGAATAGTAACTTATGACTTTTATTTACCATTGTTAAAGGTAAATACGGTGATTCAAGGTAAAAAAAATTATAATAATTCAAAATTACCTTAACACATGTCCTAACCTTATTGGATGAGTAATGTCCAACCATGGGCATCCTTGGGTTGATTTTGGGACCCCATGGAGCCACTTATGAATGATAATGACACTTTAGATTCATTAATTTAAATTAAAGGAAAAATTGATATAAACAAAACTATTTTAGTAATTAATTTATATATGGTGTTATATAAGAAATATTTTTAACTATAAATATTCAATGGAAATATAAAACTATTTCCTAAATCATTTTTTTTAAAAATTTTATACAATTAATAAATTAAATTATTTATGACACAATAATAATGTAGTATTTACCACATTAATAAATGATTTATATAAATTAGATTATAAATATTAAAATAATATCCAAAACTTGTCCAATTATTATTGGAAGATTTTATTTAGACCATGATTCATCTTATCTTCGACCCTAATGATTTTTGGACTTTTTGAAATCGAATATCATCATATAATAAAAAAATATTTTCACACTTTCCTAAAAATCCCCTCCTCCCATTTATAAAAGGAAACCACTTATAACCAATTCATCAAACCTATGAAGACTTTAGGCTCTTCTAAACTATAGCACATTAAGCTCCCTACATCCCTATCCTCTTCTTAGAAGCCTTACCATTGGTATAAGGCACATCAAGAAGTCCTTTTGGTTCAAACCAAAGGAAGTTACCCAAATTAAATGTAACAATATCTCTTAACTTATATTCTTTTATTTTAATTCTCCATCCCCTAACCAATTTTTACTACATTATTTTATAACAACACCAGTATCCTCAATATACTAGGTTGTTTTTACGAGAATTATTCTAACTACACTTAAGCACACTTCCATATAATGGGTGAAGAACATAATGTTTTTGTGGATGGAAAACTAACACCTGAGGAAACGATGATTGCTCAATTATCTCCTACCGCCTATCATGGTGGCCATTATGATAACACTGTATTTATATTTGATATATATTATGTTTTATGTTTTCTTCATGCTTCTATATTTTCTTTTATAGCATACCTTAATGGTTTCTATTATGGGTCAACGCGATAATTTCATTTGAGGAAGTGCGGAATACCACCCCCTCAAAGTGATATGACTCGTTAATACCATATGTGGGATGTATAAAGGATGGAGTTAATGATATTATATAGGATATTATACTGGAATTATAATATACTTATGTATAATTATTTTATAATTCCATTATAGTATGAAATAAAATTGAAAGTCGTGTTCATGCATACGTATGACTTATCGTCTCCATGAATGGTGCATTTCATTTCTAACCCCAAAATGATATGTACTTTGTTAAATACATGTATATACTATATATATATATATATGATATATATGATATCTAAATAATTAATATCACTCTGTATATAATGAACTTTTGACCATGTGAACAACTTGTAACTATAAGGTGTTCATTTTGACTCAAGTGCCAAATATCCACAAAACGAACTTTATAAACTTAAATTATTACATAATGTTTATAACATGGTAATAAGTGATATATAATGAATAATAAATTTGAAAAATGTTCTTAAAAAAATAGAGATTATCTTTTGTTTATTATTCTGGATATTAAATAATGAACGGCTTATGTCGGACACGAGGTAAGGGGTTTTCATCTCACTTCTTATTCCCATGAGATTCATGCTATGTTGACACTATTTCATTTTGTGTAGTGTATGTACTACCCATAATTGTATTATTTGTATAATACACTTTAATTTATGTGTATTAAAATCTTCATTTTATGGTACTTCTTTCATGAGGTGTATGATTCATAAGTTACCAAATTGGTAAGGGTTAATTTCTACAATCTCTTCATTATCTAAGGTTTTTTATACATAATTATATACTAGGATCTCTTTATCATCCACATCCATGTTTCATAAAAATTTATTTCAAATTTTATTTACTATTTACTATACAATGGGGTAATTTCATTTAAACTCATATTTAAACTTAAATGTTTTGAAAGGAATCGTTCAGTCATTTTACAAACAAGGTACTTTATGACCTTTTCGAAAAAATTAAGGTAAAAATGTCTTTTTTTAACATAAACAGTGGGTGCAGCTATTTTCTACTGGTACAACATAATGAAATCTTCCCTTAAAAGCTTATAAGAATATTTTCAAAATAAATTTTTTCTTTATAATTATGGGACTCTTAAATGATTTCAAAATAGAAATAGATATTTCTCTCTAAATGTTTTGATTTCATTTATGTTAACATCCGTTGATAAATTTTATACCTGTTTGAAGTTGATTTATTATGATACAAATATTCAATATTCGTTTTAAGTTTTTGTAATGTTTTTGACTATGGATGAGTTATTTTTATGCCAATCATGGTTTATGGTTAAAGTATTGACATTTCGTATACTAGTTTTAATACGAATGTTTATGTTATATTTCAACCTCTTCTTATGATGAATGTGTTGGACTAGTATGCTCTGGGATGGGGATTGGTAAAAGTAAGTCTTCCAGGTTGGGGACCTGTAAAATTAAGCCCTCTGGATTGGGGTTCGGATACAGCAGACCCTCCGTGATGGAGTTCGATTACAGAGGCTCTCCAGGTTGGAGTCGAATTACTGAGGCTCTCCAGGATGGAGTCCGGTCACAAGGCTTTGATGCAGAAATTAATGTCTGGTATTATACATTCCCTCATTATGAAAACAATATTGATGGTTCATGTGGTCATTTGACTAGTAGAATATCCATGATTATATTTTATTATGGCATTATTTACTCAACTAATATTCCTTCCATAAAAGTATTCATGTTTATCATTGGTAAATGCATGTGGTTTAAATTATTCACCATGATTATTATTTATGTTATCTTCTGCTGTATTTCTTACCCTTACTGAGCGTTTCACCTCACCCATTTCTATTTTTATTTTCCCAGGATTCCAAGAAGTGTATTGTGATAGATATGCTGGCTTAAGCTAAAGGAATAATGGCATTCATAAAGGATTATTTATGTTGTGTTGTATGTTATAAAGTGTAATGTAACATTAATGTATGTAATCTATTTTCCAAGACTGCTAAATCGATCGGTCCTTTGGGACATGATTATTTGTATTCATTCCAATGTATTCAAATAATTCACTGACTTTGGGTAACTGAGGTCAGGGCGTTACAATTTAATACAATAGAAAAATTCATAATTTATTTAAATTAAAATTTAGTTTCTATAAACATTAGTATTTTTCAGCATTTACTAAAAAATTAATCATATCCAAAATATATAAAAATTTCACCATAAGATAAGTAAGACACGTTGATTGAAAAAAATATTTATATTTTTTAAAATAAATTTTATATAAATGGTAAATATTAATTTTACTCATTATTCTAAAAATAAATAATAATAGTTTTTTAGAAAAAAATATTTTTTATGAATAAAAAGGAATCCCCTAATTTATGTACTTATTTATCAATATATTTTTTTATCTAAAATATACATACATATTTAAAAAAAATATTCCTATTCATAATTCAATGGTTAATGTCAAGGTTATAATGGTCAGGTTAAATTATACCGTATTTAATATATTATGATTTTTAAACATGCTTTTTTTTGAAACTAAATTCATCGAAGAAATTAAATATACTTGAAAACAAAATTCATAAAATAACTAGGTGTTACATTTTAACCCATTAAATTGAACATTAAACTCAAAATTATATTACATTGGTACAAAAAATAAGGATACTTTAACGTCATTACATCCTTAGGTTCCCATGTATCTTCCTCAAATTGGTGGGTTCGCCATAGAATTTTGACATGGTGAGTGGTATTGTTTCATATAAAATTGACTATATGTTTGAAAATATCCACTGATTAATCCTCAATAGAAATATCTTGATATATAGTTTTTACCATTGAGTTTATTGCTTGTGATGGATCATGTATTTACTTTGTTATTAGAGGTACATGAAAAATATCATGAACCCAAGAGGGTATCTATAGAAGTTCTAAGAGATAAGTTATAATCCCAATGTGATCAAGAAATTATATGTGCATATATACAAGGGGAATAATTTTACCTTCATTAAAAATAAAATATCCTTCTTCCATGGGAAAATTCCTAGAAAAACATTCTCAACAATTTAAAAATTCAAATCAAACTATTGATTGTTAGCAAAACTTTTCTACTAGATCTACACTTTTATGATGTACTTTTGAATGAATCTAAATTTCTATTCCATATAAAGAGCTACCATAGAACAAAATATATTTATATTCCCACTTCATCCGATCATTTTATTGGTAAACTTAGTTCAATGGGTTATTTATATGTATCGATTTGTATACTCAAGGAAAAGTATTTTTTTATGAGGACTTAACTAGTGGAATGTGTTGATCTGAGCTATGTTTTATATATAGAGGAAAAGATCTAAAAATTAGATATATGGTTTTAATTGGTTCCTAAAATTGAAAATATAACCATGGATAATAATATGTAATGAAGATCAAATAGGTATCCAGTGCCTGTTTAGGAATTCAAAATAACATTAAGGTAAACCTTATATCCTGATTAGGAACAATAGAATGTGGTACTTCATTAATCCTTAATATTTATTTAATTTATATTCTGGATAGATGGTAAAGATAACATTATCCTCCAATTATGATCAGGTGTAGTGAATTCAGATGTTGATCATCCTAAACACATGTATTATTTTTCCATTTTAATATTTTTGTGATTATGGATAAAAATCCACACAATATGTAAGATCGATCCCAATATCATCCTACTAGAAATACACATTAATATCTCTATACATATTAATACTTCTGTGGTGAATTTAGAATGAAGAAAAATAAGTCTACTGTAACATATCCTTCTTCAAATATTATCTAGATGGTACAAGTACACTATTCTATTACCTCATAATTCCATTATAATCTCGTCTAAACATTGAATCATTTGGAAATTCATCTATAATTATACATATTACTTGTGAATATTTTTGATCTTCACATGGATAGATGGCTGAACATTCATTTGAGAAATATAATATTTTCCCAATCCTTAATAATTTCTAGATTCATCCTTTGAAAATCCATAAATATTGGATATTTTGTGATTCTCAACATATATAAGAAAACATGATCCTTCTACTCAATGAATTTTCCACCCTGGGCGGTTTTATAGTGTGGTAATTTATTGAGAAACAATAATATTTAATCAGCTCTAACTATCTTCTTTGACACATGTTCAACTATTTATATGTGAATATATACATTAAAATATTATTATATGTATATATGCCACTCATTTACCCATAAATATAATTCCTAATTATATTTAAATAATGATTTAACATAGATAACTCCAAATCACGAGTTGGTTAAATTTGAACATGAACCATTAATTTTGGTGAGGCATAAGCTCTCACCATATTATTCCATATGATAATGATTCTCAACCCATTCTTTAATTCAACAATATTGATTAAGAAATCTTCCACACTAAAGGGTTATTTAAGCACAATATTACTGAGTAACCTTCTCTTAAGTTCTTTGAAATTTTTATCACATTAATATATTCATTTGAACTTATCTACCATCTAAGGTGACACTGTGAGTGAATTATATAGTCATGATAAATTTTCGAAAAATCACTAATAATTTTTTTATGGAACAAAAAAACATCAAGTCTCAGTCATGTGGATGGTATAGGAAAACACTAGATAATTTTTTTTGATATTTCATAGATATACCATCACTTATGGTTATATGACCAAAAAGAGAATCATTTAGTAGAAAAAATATACACTTTTAATAATTTTAATGTAGTCTCTCCTTTCTTAGGGTCTATAGAACAACTCCTATCTAATCAATATTATCTTCATCTATCTTTTAATATATAATAATATCTTTAATAATACTACAACCAACAAAACATGGAAATTTATAATGACACTATCCATTAAACCCATGAATAAATTAAGGGTATTATTAAGGCCAATGGGCATAACTGTATAATCATACAATTGAAACCTATTATGGAATGACGTCTTAGTTATTTCCACCTTCATTAAGTTTATTTGATGATATCCTAAATTATGTTAAATCTTATAAAATTATTGATCACCACACAATTGATAAATTAAATCATCAATATTTAGTAGATGATATTAGTTATTTATTGAGATCTTGATCAAATATCGATAATTAATGCAGAGTCTAATTGGTAAATATTTATTCATAAAAATGAATATAATCACCACATGTTGAAACAATTTAATGATTTAAATATTTTTTTTCTACATTCTGATGGAGTTAATTCTTCAATTCCTATAACTTAATAGGGTCCATACTATAGGGATTCATTTAAATTACTGTATCTCTAGGTCTGAGTTCTATTGAGAACTAAACATCTTGTTTTAGTGGAAGAATAGTTAAATATTTTGAAAATACATTAAAAAAATCTCTTACAATTGGAATATCAAAATTTTTTACATTATCCCCACCCATCTAATATAAACACTCCATTATAAATGGAATAATGACCCATAAAATCGATGTGATTTACAATAGAAGTTCACATTTAGCATCACATTGATAGAAGTTCAAAGGTTGGTTTGGAATAAAAAATGCTACATCCTATCCATGGAAATTGGTATGGGATATATGTAGTGAAACCTAATCTATGAATAATATAATGTAAAATACAACCATAGGGATAATGACAATAATTTTAAGTAGCATATTCTCTTAAACATTTATTTGATTGAAATCATACAATGAAGATGTGATCATCGTGACATTGGACATTTTCACTTATAAATCAACATCTCATCATTGAGGATACCACTGAACATCCCTTGATACTTTTAATGATATAAGTTAACTCATATAACTAACCTCAAATAGGTTACATAAATATTTGAGAATACTTATTACCAACTCAACATTATCATTCTATATTCAATCCCATTGTAAAATTGAAATAGGTAGCATGATATTTATGATGATTTAACTAGAGTGATTAGTATTTTTTTGGATTTTTAGATAATGATACCATATTATGAATCAATTAAACCTTATTTATATCCTAGTTCATTGTTGTTCAACACTTATAATATTCCTTTATAATGGTTTATAATGGGTTTGTTAATTCCAAAAACATATTCCTTTGGAGTGTAAAACCAGGTGTTCAGTGATGCATGTCTTCATACAGTAGGTAACAATAGTGTCCTAATAAATTCATCATTTTGGAGTTATTTATCAATGAAACAGCTCCACTCGAGGCATATTATCATACAATATCTATATAGGGTTGTATTTTCTTAGAAACCAAATGATGTATCCTTTGAAAAAATTCCATGATTTTTTTCTATAAATTAAAATATTGTTTTGGATCTCACTAATGTTTTATTCTTATTGTTTACAAAGAATCTATACCTTTCTCTGATACAAAAAATAACAACCCATACATTTTATATGTTAATATTTCATCTTTATAGATGAATATTCATTAGAAAATATAACTATCTACACCATAATTATTTTGGTACTATTCCCCTAGGAAATTGGATACCTAAAATATAGTTCATATGTGGACTAAATTATCTCCCATAAATAAAACCCTTCTATACATATAATATATATTACATTTCTTCATAAATTGTGGAATGAAAACATAATAAGGGAAAATTCAGATGATCAGTAAGGGTAAATAAGGGGGATAATATTGTATGATGATAATAAGGCAGGAGAACATTAGAATAAAATTTGATAACCATACCTAGTATATCATAGATCATAGACATGAGACATAAAATAAGTATTGGATATAAAAATTAATGAATCATAATATAATCCAAAAACATGTTGCATGATAGCATAACATTATCCTATGATATTGATTGTTAGTGTACACATAACCATAGAAAATATAAATTCATGGATATCCAACAAGGAATTCATAAAATCTTTATCTTGGGAAAACCACTTTTTCAGCATTGGGCATGGGATAACAACCCATGTACCTTTTTTTGGATTGGGATAAACTCATGTGTACCCCATATAAGGATTGGGATAACCACATGTATAACCTTTGATCTCATAAAACATAAATCAGGAGCCATATCCTTGGAGGGATATATAATCCACACCTTTCCATGGTTATAATTCCCCACCACCCTTAGTTATAATGTATAGAACACAACTGTTCAAAATGTATCAAAAGATATAAAATTAAAACCATAAATACGTGTTATATATGATAATAAAACATTCATAATATCTGAACCAATGAAAATAAATGTGTTTCACAAATATTTCATGTGTCAACCAAGACCCGGATGCCACTTAGCGAGTGCCCTAAGCCAGGTGGGCCACATGGCCTCCAACAGATCATCCTGAATGCCAGAGCCTACCAAATAGTAGTGAGGGTCTAGGGTGTTTATGTAGGAAAAATATTAATTCATTATCAGAGTGTACCATAGAGAAATACATATAAATTAATAGTAAATAGTAGAAGAAATATTAATTAAACAGTGTATGAAAACTGAATAAATGTATAAAAAAGAGTAAAAAAATCGTATCAACTAGAACAATGCTATAATTTCATGTAACTAGAAAACCGGAAACATGGATTGAAAACAATAATCATAACATTTTTCACAAGGTAATAACAATGACCACATCCAAGCATCTTGAGATCTAACTCGGTCATCTGCTGTCAAGATCCGACCTAACAGTACATAATCAAGTATTGGAAGTCATATTCCTCTATTTTTGAATACCTACCAACACGTGATCTACTCTGTGAACCAAAAAACAGCCAGAGATGGTGAGAGATAAATCTCAGTGGGATTCCACCAATGGTGTCAATATCTTATGGACCATGTATTGGAATATATTAGTGTACATGTATTCATATATGGAGTAAATTAATCAATATAATATAATGAAATACCCAATTACATTCTTTATCCCTCGGTTGGTTTATGAACATGTATCATATTTATTAATTAAACAATTACCATTTAATGTTAACATGACATGTTATTCATAACCAGTTCTGACATCACCATGTGATAGTATAAGTTGTGATGGTCCCTAAGCATAAAAAGGCAACCAAAAAATGATATCCTATGAGGGAGTTCCATGGTAATAACCAAGGTTATATAAATATCATGAAACACTATCTTATAAGTATATGAGTCTAGATAAAGGAGTTAGAGTGTAATACAAGGAGTGTAATTCAAGGCATTCCACAATAAGGATCCTACCGTGTCCAAGGAGATCAACCAAGGTAAAAACAGGCCTATGAAAAGATAGGTCCCTATGGGATTTCATGATGGCAACTACTAGTCACTGCTAGATCGCTGGAGTGTATCCAAGGTATCTTATAATAAATAAAGGGACAATATGGTAGTATATCGGTCATCCAAGTAATAGGCAAGAACTGAAGTCTAGGTGGGTATCAACCTAAGAAAACTACATCCTGGAATCAGAATTTGGTTTCTGAGACCAAATATATTCTCCTCTCATAATCCAAGGCATGATCTGATCCATCCATTCCTAATTTATATTGTAATCTTGTAATAATTCATTTGGTTCAATTGTTTCCTTCCATTAGTGTGGATAAGTGAATTAGAGTTGAAACCATTTATTTATAGGTCCAATCCTTATATTCCATTAGGGTGGATAGGCCATGTAGCGTTGCAACCATCAATCAGCTACTTAATTTCCATTATGGCATATTCAATTATTGAGGTTCACTGTACTACCTTCCATTAAAGTGCAATGGGGTGCTACAGACATGTAACCATTATTCAATCTTATTTGATAAGGCCATGTTATATACTTATTATACTTTACCTTCAAAATTTCCCCTGTAGTAATAAATTTTAAACACTTACCTTATGTGAGTCAAGTGGTGAGAATATATGTTACATTCCATTTTGTAATTCTCATTAACAACAAGTAATTTATTATTGAAATGATAACCTTTTGGATGGTAATGAAAAGTCACACCTGAACAGTGGCTCAAACGTGCTGAAACACTAAAAACCCAAAATGAAATAACCTTAATCATGAGGTGGATTGAGTAGTGGGTGTAACTACTAACAAAAAATTAAATATTTAGAAAGAGAATAACCATAAAATTCTATAATGTATAATCATGGAACTCAAATTTTAGAAACAAATTCTAATGAAAAAAGTGTTCCCCAAATAATCCTTTCAAAAAAATAAACATTACAGATAAGTTATAGGCTACCCACCTTAGGTTTCTACGATCCATCTCCTCTAGTGTCAGCCCTTGATTTTCCTCACATTATATTAGATCTATGAAAATGTGAACCACTCTAATATAGAGATATCTTGGTCAAATGTGAATGAGAAGAAGATCAGATAAAGGGGACTTGAGTACTTATTGTTGCACATCCAACGTGAAGAACAAAAACTCGTTTGGATGCAGGAGAAATGGGATCTCTTGATCCCCAAATTTGGCCTTCAAAAAGCTATAAATAGATAAAAATGGAGGATAGTCTCACTGGTTTAAGATTTGGGAAGAAGGGGGGGGATTAATAGATCATTAATGGAGAAACAAAAAATTCACACAGAAAAATAGCATGCATAGAGTTTTTCAAACTGTGTGTGGACCATGCTTAATAGATCTTCCCAAATGGTTTGTTCAGTATGGTGTTTCAGAATGTGTAAAAATCAGGCACGGATACCTAGGTAGAAGGGGTGCTCACACAGTTAGTTCATACGACCATGAACCACCCGAGTGATGTGGCTCTATCTGAGAATACACCATCCAGACGATTTTGAAAATCATGTAGAAATCCATCATGGTTTGTTCTAAGCCATTCAAAATGACTATTTTCTACAAAAATATGGTTTCTGGGCTCCAAAAAAGTCATTCACACCCTCAAAAATGATAATAAATCATTAGGAATCTAGATTTGGTCCAGAGTAAATATTTATAATGAAAAATAAAGGGATCATTACATGAGTGAAAAATCATTTTCTTACATTTACCCCCTTAAAATAACTCCCCTGTGAGTTCTCCTTACATGGGTAAATGAACTCTATCTAAGAACATCCCTGACCATTGAACATCCCTGGATCGTGTTCATAGGTAACATCAGTATCTAACTCAACTTCATCAGGATCAAAGGTATGTGACTTGTCAGCATGATATTGACAGAGCTGTGAGATATGAAAGATTCCATGCATGAAACGATTCCTCTGAGGTAGTAGAAACTGATAAGCTACCATCCCTTCTATATTTATAATTTCAAAAATCCAGACGTAATGAGGCGAAAACATTCTCTACTTTCATGACAATTCAGATTATAACCTGAGAGATACCCAAAGAAAAAATTGACCCCCAACCTCAAAGTCAATAGGCCATCCATGGTGATATGGATAAGATTTCATTCTATACTGAGAAGTAGTCATACTCATTCTCATTAGCTGGAACAATTCTGGTGTCTCCATAACAAGATGAGGACCAAGTAGGGCTACCTCACCTACCTGTATCCAGCATAAGGGTGAACGACATGGCCTACCATACAAGGCCTGAAATTGTATCATCTGAATCATCTCATGAAACCTATTATCAGAACAGAACTTGACAAGAGGAGTATTCTTCTCCCAAAAACCACTTAAATCAATTACACATGATTGGATCATATCCTCTATAACATGCATCATCCATTCCAATTGTCCGTTGGAATGGGGGTAAAAATATATTCTTAGAAGCACCTGAGCCCCCATAGATTTCTGTAAAGTCTTCCAGAACTTTGTTGTGAAAATATTATTACTATATGATATGATAGTATGTTGAACCTTGTGTAGTTATATGATATCACAGACATACAGTCTTCCCAGTTCATCAACTGAGAATGTCTCCAAAATAGGAATGAAATGGAATGATTACATTAGTTGGATGGTGACTAACTAGATAGCATCGATACCCCATAATGACGTCGGTATGATGACTAGACAGACGATAGAAACACCTTCCTATTTCTATTCCGGGATTGGAATCTTCTATAACAATCTTTCAGGTATTTGGTGTTCCACCTTCACCTGATGATAAGTGAAATACATAATAATGAAGCATGTAATCTAACGTTTCATTCTAGGATATGAATACATTCATCGCATATCTCGATACATCTTCGAGATGGCTGGATGATCTGACCAATTAAAATCATGTGAATCTTTCTTCAACTCCTCTCTAACAAGTACCAGAACCTAGATACATCCACATAGACATAGAACGCCTTCTCTGTCCACAATCGAATCTGAAGGTGGGTAATCTCTTGATATACTCTCATGGAGAACCAAAACATTAGGATTTTAGTACTTCTTACTATTTACCTTATCAAGGAGGTAATATGTTTCTTTTAATGCTGAGAGGTATGACTTATCATGACTATCATGAAACTCTAGATGAATTTTAGAAAATAGGGAAATTAACTTCCATTTCTCACTGGCTTCCTGTATCATCTATGTTTTAGTTTTCTAACTTAGTACATCAGCAATGAAACTTCCCACTACAGGCATATAGGAAATCTCAAAATTAAAGGATTGTATATATGCGACCATCACTACAGTCAGAGGTTCAAGTCACACTGATAAAAGATATAATTGAGGCTCTTGTGTTCTGTATACACCCTAAAGCGCTCACCCAATAGATAATGTCTTTAGAAACATAAGGCATGGAAAACTACTACTATCATGAGGTCATGTGTTGGGTAATTTCTATCTTGAGGCCTCAACTACCGAGATCAATACAAAATGACTTTGTGTTCATGCATCAACACTTCTCCTAGGCAAATGTGTGAAGCATTGTAGAAGACGAAATTACCTTTACCAGGTTTTGGATGTATCATAATAGGTGCTAATACTAGCCTCCCTTTCTTCCCCTGAAAAGCTTTCTCCAATGCTTCTGACCAGATGAACTTAACAACCTTATTTTTATGACTGGTAAGAGGTGAATAAATATGTGAGAAGTTCTACGTGAAAAGCCTATAATATCCAGTAAGACCTAAGAAACTCATGTTATCAAAACCATTATGGGGATTCTCCAAAGAAACAACATCAATAACCTTTTCTGGGTCAACTGACACTCTTAATTGTGAAATAAAATATCCCAATAAGTTGAAAATGTCAATCAATTATTTTCATTTATCAATCATGGCATAAATTTGATTCTCTCTTAGTGTAAATAGAATGATTTCAATATGTTTGTCATGGTCATTACGATTGGTATAACACAACAAGATGTCGTCCACAATGACCATGAAAAAAATAGACTATATAGGGATGGAAAAGTCTATTCATTAACTCCATGATAATGGAAGGTGTGTTGGTATGGAAGAAAGGCATAACAAGATACTCATATAGTCTATACATGATACAAACATTTTTATGAGATATGTCTGGGGGTCTGACACACACTTGACGATAACCTGTTCTTAGGTCAATATTAAAGAAAACCTTTACTCCTTGGAGCTGTTAAAAAGGACATCTATTGAACAAAGTGGAGAGTGGTTATAAACTATAAGCTAGTTTATCCTTATATAATCCACTCATAGACTTATGATTCTATCCACCTTCTTGGAAAAAATCATGGGTTAACCCCAAGAGGATATACTAGGCCATTAAATCCTTTGGCCTCTAGGTCCCCTCTCTACCGCTTGAGCTTCTGAATATCCATTGGTGCCATCCTGTAAGAAGGAATGTACACTGAAGAATATCTTGGAACAAAATCTATTGTAAACATTACCTCTCTTTTAGGATGTATGCTAAAAAACTCATCGGGAAATACATCCATGAAATGATCATCTACTAGAGGGAAAACAGTTTGAAGAAATCCCTGATCATTAATAAAATGATTAGAAATCTGGGCGGTAAATTCACCTAGACCAAGATTCTTTGGTTCATCTCTTCTAGCCTGGACATCCCACTCACCCTTAAAAAGATAAATTCTTCTTTATAGTTATTTAAGTTAAACCTTGCGGGGAAAGAAATCTATAAAGTCCTTATAGTGGACTAACCAGTCCATCATGAGAATGATATCAAAGCTCATCATTTGAGAAAAAAGGGATTCCACAATATAGGGTAACTTCCTACCTCTAGGGGACAGTTTTTTCTCTAGATTATGCCCTCTTTACATATTTCCAATGGTGTATCAAGGGTTATTCCGCCATTGTGATATTGTATCTCTAGTCTGAGAATTTACCAAATAGATATAGAAATGAATTTGTATTAAGAACCTGTATCAAAAAATGTAGATACAATAGTAGAGCCTACTAGAATAGTACCTCGTACTTTAGATATTCTCATAACTTGATCCTCGGGTATTGGATGTAAAAATGAAATTGACCTGATCCACGTCCATGTGCAGAAGATTGAATACTGAGATCGTTACAGCTCGACTGGCGATGCTAGTGATCATGGCTCAGACTGCCACGACCACAACCTCTACCATTGATAGATCTCTTGGGGCTATTACAACTCCTCAACCGATCCAGGGAAAAATAACTCGCTCATGATTATGGTGTTGGAACATATCTTTTCCAAATGAATTTGGTGGAAAGGTCCTTCAAAAGCACTAAATATGAACCATACATCTGCAAGATTGGAAGTCCATCGGGCCTCTGTCACATTGGGGTTTCTTATGCCCCAATAATCCACACTGATGACACCCCACAATGATATCAAACTAGATTCTATGGATTCCACTGGCCTATCAAAACACATCAAGGGAACATTTCCAGCAATTGGAAGAACTAGTATCATGAAGCATCATTGATTCTTTAAACCTAGTACATGTTCCATCCCACTGGTTACATTTAGTGATAAGAGACTAATCAACTATTGCAAAAAAGGTTGGAATGCGAGAAACATTCACATGAGATTAGATGAAATATTGGAGCACAACATCAAAACGTCTAGCATGTGAAAGCTCATCACTAGATAGAAGCAGTGCAAAGCACTGTAAATTTGTAAAACATACTGAATATGCAATAAATAACATAGAACCCAAATCAAGATGCATTAACTCTCTGGATCTATCAAATCTCAGTGCTAGAGTAATGAACTGATCATAAAAGATAGTCTTTATGTCAACCCATAACATGACCTGATGATGACTAGCCTGGGTAACCACATCCCACCAATGCATGGCTGAATCCTAAAGAATTAATATATAATGCTTGAATCTCTACTCTGGATGAATTAATATATTCTCAAAGATATAAATAATGTCTTCTAGATAAGACTCAATATCCTGAGGACCTCTATCCGTTAAAAAAGTAAGAGAATGATACTACTATAACTCATGGTTCTGATCTTCCATCATTGGTGCAACCTGTGGAGCACCTTGCATGGACTGCATTAGATGTAATAAATTGTCACAGACATGGGAATCAATTCCAACATTTGATATTCTAGGTGGTGCCTCAGGAGGAATGCCTGGAAGTAATACTATCATCTCAGGGCCCACCATGTATAGAGCATGGTTGTCACTACCTTCCTAGAAAACGACACAAGGACATCGTGGTGGAATTAGTCTAAAAATTCCAAGAACACTGTAGAAACATCATAGGTGCATAATATAGATTCACCAGTGGTAACTAGAGATTGGAAAACTCACTACCCAATTTATAAATCCCTAATTACCTACTTAGATGTCTAGGTATCGATAAGTAGTCATGTATTTGTTTCCTGTCATTCAGTAGTTAATTTACATATTCACTCCATTACCGTTCATAAACATGAATAGGAATGATAAGTATGGACAATTTTTTTTAGTTTTCAGGATTTACATTAAAATTGATATCCATTTCAAATGAATATGTTACCATACACCTATCACCAGAAATAAACTCATTTAATTATAGCATAATAGCTCGAATCGGTTAATTACTTATCCCAACCCATGAGGGACCACTCACCTATTGAATTGAGATATGAAATCACTCAATTGTAGCCAATGTAATACAAGTACAAGCATCTATCTCATCACCAATATACAATTACATACATATCATGAAATGAAAAGCAGAGAAATTCTATTATATGGAATGGAAATATGCCTGAAATGTGAACCCTAGGTTCTTATAATGATGCATGTAGTAGTCCTAAATTCCATCATATCATTGGGATAAGGATGAAAGAATTTCTCAAATAGAGTAATATTCAACCAGACAGTACAACATATGTGTCAGACATGGTGATATAATATCAATTGTAATAGGAAACATAGAACAACAATCGCATTAATGGTAATTTGGCTTTACCCCAAACATGGGTTCATGAAACCCAATCATTGATTATGAAAAATTCCCATCCAATTATATTCTCCAATCAATTGTCTCCAAATAGTATTTCAAGAAAAGAAACCAGCCATTGATAATACATTGTGTCGACCCGGACCCAGATTCCCCATAGCAGTTGCCCCGAGCCAGGTGGGCCACATGTCCTCAAGGGAATCATACAAAATTTCAGAGGCTACTGAAATGAAACAAGGGAAAGGGTGTGTCTGTGGAAAGACTATTCACTCATTATATGAGTGTATAATAGTCTAACAAATATTAATTTATAGTTAATAGTTAAGTCAATATAATTAAACAATAGAAGAAAACTAATGCAATAGATAAATGAGACTAATAATAATTTTATCAACTAGAAAAATGATGACATATTGTCATGTCACTAGAAAAATAGGAACATGGATAAAAAGTAATAAGAATAACATGATTAATGAGGTAAAATAAAAAAAGAGACTACATAAAGCATCCCGATATCCAACACGACCATCTGTTGTCAGGATCTATCCTAACAACAAACAATCATGTGCTGGAAGATGTATGCTTCCCTTTATCTATACCTGTACCTATGTAATCAACTCCAGCGTCCAAATGACTCTTGGAGAGTGTGTGAGATAAATCTATGTGGGCCGCCTGCAGTGGTTTCTATTACATCCATCCCCTGTAATGGAATATATCATTATGCAAGCATGAATATATAAGGTAATGTAAGAAATAAAATACACCTAAATACCCAAGTACCGTCTTCAGCCCTCTATTTGGGTCTAATCATAGACCTTGTTAATTAATTAAGATATTCAATTTAATGTTAATTGGTCACATGAGGCATATCTAAAACTAACGTGACCTCGTGATAGTATATGTAGTGATGGTTGTAAGGAATAACAAGGAAAACTAAAAATGATATACATTCACAGAGTTCCAGTGTAATAACTAACGTAAGAAAAGTCTCATGGAATGATAACTCAGTTGTATTTGAGTCTATAATAAGTGGTAAGAGTGTAATCTAAGGATAGTAATCTAATGCATTCAACAGTAAGGCACTTATCGTGACAAAGGTAATCATCCAAGGTAAAACAGGGATATGGAAATATAGGGCCTTATGGGATTTCACCATGGTGACTACAAGTCAATGCTAGATCTAAGGAGTGTATCTGAGGTATCCTATAATAAAGAATGGTAAATATGGTAGTATACCGATCATCCAAGGAATAGAAATGAAACAGAGTCTAGGTGAGTATCATCCCAAGAAAACCAAATCCTTAAATCAGAATGATGTTCCTAAGACCAATGTTATTCTCCACTCAAAATACAAGGATATTTTTAGTCAGCCCATTCCTATTTGAAATTTTAATCATGTAATAATTCATTTAGTTCATGTATTTCCTTCCATTAATGTGGATAGGTCTAGTAGAGTGGAAACCATTTATTTTTTGGTTCATACCTTGTCTTCCATTAGTGTGGATAGGCCATGTAATGTTGGAAGTGTTTAATCAATCCATTAATATCCATTAAAGCATATTAAACTATTGAGATACAAACCGATACCTTCCATCAACATGGAAAGGGGTTCTATTGACCTGAAACATTTATTCAATCATATTTGATCAGGCCAAGTTATATAAATAGAGTACATTCCATTCTACATTTCCCATTTAATAATAAATTAAAACACTTACATTTGGGTGGGACAAGTGGTGATTATATATGGTATTTTCCATTATCCATTTCTATTTAACAACAAGTCATTTATTATGGGAAAGCTCTCCTTTAGGAAGCCCAAGAAAAGGCACACCGGAACAGTGGCTCAAACATACTGAATAAATAAAAATCCATAATTGTATAACCATCATCATGAGGTGGATTGAGTTGTGGGTGTAACTGATAATAAATAATCAAAAATAAGGAAAGTCATAACCATAATATTATATCAATTTCCATCATGGAATGACAATTTTAGCAATGACATCCTAAAAAACCAGTGGGCCCTATAAAAACATTCCAAAAATAACTTACTTTAGGGATATGTTATAGACCACCCACATTAAGGTGGTATGATCCTTATCCTCTGATATCAGCCCTCTATTTTCATTAGATCAGAGATGATCTATGAAAAGGTAAAAATGATCACACTGTGATATCAAGGTTGAGAATGAATGAGAAGAGGAAAAAATAAAGAGGACTTGAGTACTTACCATGGGCATCCAAAGTGATGAAAAAAAGCTCGATCGGATGGTGGATAAAAAAGATCACTTTATACCAGAATTTTTTCTTCCAAAAGCTCCAAGTAGGTGAAAAATGTGGATAACCCCACTAGGGTATCAGTTGGGAATAAGGGGGATGATTAGTTGATTAATAAGGAAAAAACTAAAAATTTATCTAGAAAAATAGTAGGTTCATGGTTTTTATGCATAGTTTGTCAAACCGAGTACAACTCATGCATAGATACATAGTCAGAAGGGGATCTCAAACGATTAAGGTGCATAGTCATGAACCAACTGTGCGGGGTGGATCTATATGAGAAACACTACTTTCACGGTTTGCAAACCCATGAGGAAATCCCATCTGATTTACTCTAAAAAATCAGTAAATATGTTTTCTCCAAAAATATGGGTTTTGGGCTCTAAACAAGCCCTGAACACCCTCAAAAGATTTACTAACACATTAGGCATCCATATTAGGTCGAAATTAAATATTTATACTAAAAAATTAATGGATCCATATTTGACTGAAAAACCAGGTTCTTATATTTCATCACAACATAACCCCTGTAAACGAAACAACCTTCATAATAATTTCTTCATTTCATCATAGCATAACCCATGAAATTGAAAAAAATTTCATAAAAATATTTTCAACATAGTTAAAAAATAAATATAATGAAAAATTAAGTTTTTTAATATTGGAAAATATTTGTACTAAAACATAAAAACATTGAAGGCTATTTCTGTTGTTGAATTGAAAAACCATTAAAAGATTACCAAAGCATTCATGAGGAAAATATGCTTTTCATTTTTAAAATAACCTTTATAAAACTAAAATCTCACAATTCTTTGAGAAAATATCTTTCACTTTAAACATCCTTTGAAACTTATAATGAAATATTTAAAACATTTAGTGGCCTTGATATTTGAAAATTCTATTCTTGCTATACATGTTAAAATAATGATTATTTCCGATTTTTTATAAAATTTTCAAATGTACCTCATTATTAAAAAAATAAAATATACCAATAAAAATATTTTTTAAAAATTCAATCATGGGTAAAAATTATATTAAAAATATTTTTTGAATTGTGAAAAATATTCTTTATTTTTTTGAATTCATTGGCATGGAAGAAAAATACTTTTGTATGAATAGATAAACAATGATGGAAATCCTTAAAAAAAGTTATTTCAGAATAATGAGTCCATAAAGAGAATGAAATGAAAAAAAATTAATATAAAAAAAATTGGAGGGTAAGAAAACTCATTATGTTATATAGAGGATGAAAATATTATTTTACCATCAGAAAAATATTCATAAAATCTCAATAAATAATGGGATTATAACATACATCCTTTACAACTTTGTTCACTTTTTAATCAAAAAAATATTAAAAAACATCAAATGAAACAATAAATATAATAAAAATAAATATATTCTTAATATAACGTGTCTATTGTGTAGTATAAACATCACCCAAAATAAATTAGTGGTGAATATGACATATGTATCTTATAAATAAAATAGAGAATATGAATCCTTACATAAAATCTTAATTTCCTTCGTGCATGTTCATAACTTAGCTATAATAAATTTTGGTTTCTATTACATATATTAAATAACCATATTTATATATATCATACCGCATATGATTTAATTATGAGTTTTTTTCGCATTTATTAATAATTCATTGTTAAATAACATTTTGGGTTTTTACTACCTTGTTTTTTTTATGTTTAGATTTTTTGGTCATTTTAATTTGATCATGGTTCTATCATCTGCATAATGTTAAAAATTTTATTAATGGAATATATTATCATTACATCAATATTTAGAGTATTACATAAATGCTAGGGATAGAAAACGAATTGAAATGTTTATGAAGATAGTAGGCCATACCTACGCATTAACACTTATTCTATTTTCAAGAAGGAAGGAGGAAAAAGAAGGTAAGTGATATATCAACTCAATAGAGTCATGATGATTATATATATATAACTTATATTCAATATATTTATCCTCATTACCTTCCGTCACCACAACAATATAGACCTTTATCTATGCTGACATTTATCAACATTTTCCCATAGCACTAGTAAAAGGTAAAATTTATTAATGCTTCTTGAATAAAATGAAAAATTCAATGAAATAAAATTTTAAATGAGTAAATTGGAAAAAATCAAAAAAAATTATTTATTTGATATGTATTCATAAAATTGAATAAATTGAATATATATATATATATATTATATATTAAATATATGGATATATTAAATGTATAAAATCATATAATTAAACAAATAAATTTTTAAAAAGACTAAATTATAAAAATAAATATAAAGAATTTTTAAATTAAATAATTATTGATAAAAAATGAATAAATTCAACACACATATATATAGATTATAAATATTAATAAATTATATATATTTATATAAAATGAATAAAGTGTAATAATTAAATTAAATAATAGAAAATTTCTAAATCTTAATAATTAAAAACATAAAATATAAATAAATTCAAAAATTATTAACAAATTTATTAATGATACAATTATTTAGAAATTAATTATTTTAATATATATATATATATATTGAAATTATAAATATTAATTAAAAAATATATTAAATATTAATATAGAAAATGAATAAAATTTAAAAATTTTAAATAATATAATTGAATTATTAATTATATGGGATTTTATAAATAATTATTCATTAATATATTTAACATAGAAATATATTCATATATATATTTCCATATACATATTAATGTTTAATATTTCCCAAGATACGATTTAATATGTCACAAAATATTTATTCTAACATATTAAATAAGTCAAATATTTATTAAATAATTGTTTACAAATAAAAATTAACATTCATTGAAAATATTGTCTAAATGCATTGTGGAATGACCATAATTGATATTTTTTTTCAATTATACATTGATAAAAAAAATGTATCACATTGATTTCCCATACATATACGTATACCATTTTTATATACAATGCACATACACAAATTTTTATATAATTAAGTAAATCATATATACATAGAAACACATACACCTAGTTTTCATGTTATTTATTCAAATTGTATTATTCATTTCATAATTTCATTAAAAGATGATATATTTAATATATTATATTTATAATATATATATTTTATTTATATAATTTTTAAATTATTATATTTAGGTGTTTTTTATTTTTAATAGTTTTTTATTTTTTTATATTTTATTTAGAATTTAATCATTTTCTATTATTTATTTATGCATATTTATGTGATATGTTTTATAATTTTCATTAATAATTCATCTTTATTTCACTTTATATAAATAATATTATACTAATTTATATTTGGTTAATAAAACATATCCATATTTTCAATATTATTAATGTGTCTTCATTTTTAATTATTAAATTTAAGTCATTTTTAGCATTCATGAATTTAAGATTATATATTTATTAACAATTTTAAAATTATACATTTATATAAATATTTATTAATAAATATAATTATAAATTTTTATTTTCTAGATTTATAAATTTATAACATTATAATTTTAAATAAATAAGTATTATTTTGTAAATAAATATTTATATCATTATAAATAAATAATTATATATTCTAAAATAATTATAAAATTATAATAATTCTATTTAAATAATGAATATATTAACTGTGTTTATATATATAAATATATTTATATTTAAGTTTTTATAGTTTTAAAAATAAAAAATTATTATATATAATTATATAAATATACAAAAATTAAATTTTAAATGTATTTATATAATTATAAATAAATAATTATATATTTGATGAAAAATATGGAGGAATTGGAGAGAAATATATATATAACTCAAAGAGATCGGGTCTGCCATGAAACTCCAAGTATCAGTCTTTATTCCTATGTTTTGAACCATCAAATCACAGGACAGGGAAAAAAGTAACCAATGAATCATGAAAGGGATGCATCACTTTTACTTCAGTAATTATTTGGATTATCAATTTGATCTTTTTCCATTATTAAATGACAAATTCTTTAAAGGGTTAGAAAATGTACCTTAACACATGTCTCAGCATTATATGGAGTTATCTCCGAAATGATGGAGCATTCTAGGAATTCCTTCATCATGCACATCTCATTGATAAAAATTATGAAAACATGTAAGGTATCTAATTTTGTTTTCCAACTATATTTTTTTGGGGGGATTTGGTATAGAGACCGAAATCATGACGTACATTTAAATTACATTAATTTCTCGGAATACTAAATACATAAAAAATCAGACGCCCAATGATAGTATTAGTTTAGCATCTTTGGAAACTCGAAACATAATTTTCTAATCATGGTGAATGATCATCAACATCTCCCATAAATATCTTCCCCTTTTGATATCATACCTAAAACTTTTTCTTTATATCATGGGGAAAAGAAAAAATATAAAGGGTGAGATCAAATTCTCATTAAGGGTAAACATGGAGAAAATAATACAAACCATATACATTTGAACATAAAAACAAGAACATAAAGTATAAACATAAAAATTTGTGTTGTGAAATAAATCTTGGTAGTACGTAAGGCATAGATCATAAAGGAACAAAAATCATGATAAAATATCATGGGAATAAAACATGTAATTGTGGAAAACAATTAAGAACATGATATGATTTCCATTGTAGACAAGGCATTACTTATAAGACTATCATAGTGGACAATGTCCTAAACTGGGTTTACTTGTCATTCCATCCCTATATTACTAAACCAGATTTTATATGTCATTCCAGCCATATCTATCTCATGAGATATAAATCATTACCCAATTAATTGGAGGGAGATATAGGTTCTACTAATCTTACAATGAAATTATTCTTTCACGTGCCACAAAATAAACATAAATCATTCATCATAACCCAATGAATAAAATGGGGTTCATAAACATCATCCCATAATAACATAATACATATTGAATAAATGGATATCATTTCATCATAATACAAATTAAATAATGTAAATAATAGATACATTTTACATGAAACTTAAAAATATTAAATATTGTCATCTTAGATGGATTATAGTTTTGATAAAACATTTTAAATGAATTCTTGAGGAAAATGTATTTTCTTCTTCAAAAATCATTTTCATTTCTCAGAATAACAAGAAATGTTAAAATAAAATAATTTTTTTGAAAATAATAATGAAATATTGTATAGGAACCTTCATAGAAATAAGGTATTATGAAATATTAAAAATCCTTTCATGCCATATAAGTATAAAAAACATTCTTCTTTACTTCTGCTGGAAAAGTCAAAAAGTACCTCATATAGTAATCAAATGAATGATTTCTTCCATACCATGTGGTAAAAAAGGGTAAAAACAACTTTAAACCTAAATGGATAAATAGTAAACATTTTTTGAAAACATTTGGAGAAAACATGGACATTGATGATAATCATAACCCCAGTAAATACTTATGAATAAACAATTTCGGATAAGAATGATATTGGAATAATTATCCCTTAACTTGTGTCCAATTTCTTCATTATGTGTCCGAGACTCCTGTATAGTTGTTTTAAACATATTATTTACTTTTAACAGAACCATAATAATATTTATGATATTATACATGATTCACTTATGACATTATATTATCCGTTCATTTGTCAATTCCATGTTAAAGCAGCGTTTTTGAGTAAAATCGTATCAATTATCGTCCATGTTTTGACTTGTAGTTATTCATATGATTACATAGATCTTGATTACTTACTTCTAGAATGTGAAACAATATTTCTATATATTCAGAATATAAGTAATTAAATACACCGTTCATGGAGATGGTAGGACGTACGTATGCATGAATGCTGTTTTCCTTTCCTTATTGGCATGATGAATGTAAGTAGATGACATATAAATATATATATATACCTAAATCCAGTAGCATTATTATGTCATATATTTCATTATTGTTCAATATATATAATTTGTAATAATTCTTTAATGGTTAACATGAATAATGAAATTCATCTCGTTGGGGAGATGGTAAACCATACGTACGCATGAGTGATGATATAGCTCCCATAATAATTAAATAGTATTGGAGTGGAAGATAGAATATCTCATAATTATTATCATGTTATTATAATCATATATAGTTATTCTTTACACTGTTATACCCATCCACATAAAGTGGTGGTGGAAAACAGATTACACCACGGCGTGGATACGGTATTCTGTACATACGCACATGCGGTGATTTAGTTTTCTGTATGAAGGGAAGATGGTGAAATTTAGATGTTTAATATTTATAATAACATATCAATATATTATTAATACATATTTTATTAAATTATAATGAAACAAATAAAATATAGGATGTAGAAGAAGAAATAAATTTGAAATAATCGGTAAAGGATCTTACCTCTTCTTCGACGCGCCTCTTTTAAAACTCCTCTTAGGGCATTAAAGATGGTCTTTGAAAAAGACCATGAAATCTATCATGTTTCTAGGGAAGTGTAGAACATAAATTGACAGGTTTTGGCTGATCTTGAAGGATCAAATGTTGTGAAGATGAGAGAGAACAGGTACCCTTTTAAAAGAGAATAGATGGGCAGTTTTGGAAACCTCAAAAATATTAATTAATAATAAAATAAAACCCCACATAAAAACATCCAATGTTACTCAAATTAGGATACGAGGTAATATAGAGTTTTAATATCATCATCCAATCAAATTTATACAAGTTGAGAAATTATTTTAAACCTTATCAATTTGATTTATCCTTATTTAATCTATTTAATCTTATTTGAGGTAATAATATTCTAAATTTTAAATTCTTATAAAAACATAAATATGTGTTGTGAATTGTCCATAATTGGATACATTATGTAATTTTAGGCCATATAAATTTCAATTTATAATTTTTAAATATTTTTGTGATATTTATACAATTTAATAACATGTAATTTTTATAAAATATCAATAGTGACAATTTTGACACTATTCATTTAATTGAATTTAAATAAAATCCAAATAGAGGATATATTAGAACCATAATATTTAATAGATTAATAACATGTAAAATTCTTCTAATAAATTTTAGAAGACATTAATTAGTTCATATAATATTTATTTTAGTGTTTTTAAAACCATATATTTTTTATTTTTCTTAATAAAATAATTACTACAAAATTTTTGTATAATTATTTAATATACGTATTTTTTTCCATAAAATTTTAAAAAAAATACTATGATGAATATAAATATAATATATTCCATAAGATTAATTTTACTCGAATTTATCATCTTAAAATCACATCATTTCAATTGTTATATTTATTAAATTATGAAGGTGACAACATTGACATCATTTAAAAGAAAATAATATAACTATCATAATTTCTTTTATAAGGATAAAATGAGAAAATATTCTGCCATTGGATGTTTATGGTTTACATGTACAAGAAAAATAAGTTTTGGTCAGGTGTTTGTGCCTTTTTTGGTCACTATTAGGTTAATAAAAACTATATTATAGTTTTTTCACTAAATAAACAATTTATGTCTCACTATTGTGTCACCATTAATGATAATTATTTAATCCATAAAAATTCAAAATAAATTAAAATTATTTAGGTAATTTTTTAAGATTTCTAGTGACTATTTATGGTCGATATTTTATGAAGTTTATTACTAAATTAAAATTATTACACTTATAAGATATAAGAGAGTGACGTGTTGTCACTTACTTTTGTTTTAATAATAATTACATCATTTTCACGGTAAAAAGTCCATGAAATTAATATATTTTAACAGTTATTTGATATGCGTAGCCTTTTATTCTTCCAAGACAATTTTGGCAGGTGTTAGGGTAATTTCATAATCTTATTTTTACCCTTAATTACCCGATTTACCTTAAACTGTAGTAAATAAAATTTACCATTGTTACTATTCATAATTACTCAAAATAAAAAGTAGCCTATTTACATAATTTGGACCTAAATATTCCAAATAATGAATAAAGTTTTCCAATTTTAAAACATAGAAGTTGTAATATTAAATTTAAAATTAATCTCGATGTTGAGAAAACGGGTTCTAAAACTGAAAACATTACACAATATTGATATGTTTTTACCAATGAATTAAATGTAAAATTAGTGATAATTACATAAATAATATTAAATTTTAAGAATATATTCTATTTATACTTTAAAACCATTCAATATTATAATTTAACCATATAAATTATCTTGATGAAAAGGGTAGTTTTTAATTAAAATTTATCATATCTATACTATTCATCAACTTATGAAAGTTACAGAAAAATTTTAAGAAATTATCTAAAGTTAATTTTTATATCTTTATTGAAATTAATAAGTTTATTATTTCTAACTGAAATTATAAATGTTTCAAAAAGTATATTTAATGTGGGTGCAACATCAAAAGGCAGTAAAACTACATTTTTTTAAAAAATAATTATTTTGCCCAAAAATTTTATTTTGTTCTCATACCTGGTTCAATAATATGTGTAAAAGGAATAATTATGTAATTAAATGAGACATGTTGTTAATAATATTCATAATATCTAGTTAATAACTATATATCATTGATTAGTTAAAATCGGTATTGCGTACAACACACGCTATCGAGGAAGGTTCCTCTTGCGTGCGACACAACACAAGAATAGTGTTTGTGTATACTATAAGCTAATAAGGTGTTGTGTATATTTCAAGATAATCATAGTGTAGTGTACAATGCAAGACATCAAAGAAATTAAAAACAATACTTCACTTAAATCTATGGGTGTTACATTTTTGATTTCTTGTGCGTCTTGATCGATTATGTATGTTTTCACATTATTGTATCTCTGATGAATTATAATCAAAATAACGTGGTTTTGGTTCATTCAAAATTATTCTTGGAATTATGATGATCTACATTTTGGCTCTAAATTTTATTTTACTGTATTTTAGTGAAGCATGTGGAAAAGACATGGTCTATATTCATGGACTAAATGGGGTACTACGACACCATGATATATTGTAGGATATCACATATTCTATTAGAATTTCAGTAATGATGTATACTACTACTAAAATGGTATGTTATGGGAATGTTTCATGAGTACTGGAAGAGGTTGATTTGGGATCTACTATAATTGACAAGGTAGTGCTCTCCACACTACAAGATGAATTATATTTAAATATTGAATATGAAAGGATTCAAATATTCTATGATTCTTGGGAAGAAATTGGTCAAATAAAATCTATTAACAGAAAAGAGATTATATGTTCTAACTATCAGATGAGAGGTCATTGATCGATTCATTAGAGAAGAAATTTAAATGATATCCCCACTCAGTGCTCTAATGAAAAATGATTTTTTCTTTTTCATACCCCTCAATCCCTAATGGAATTGTACTATCCTCCGCTTGACCCCCTCGTAGAATAAGTTACATTTGTTACCAACATATTCTTATCACCAATGGGATTGGCGTTCAATGCATGATTATTTTAAATTTTGTTCACTCCAAACAGATTGAAACACTTTTTTTGGAGACTTACCAAATAATTGGTTTGGGCCTCTTCTCTATATGATGAACTTTTTCTTAATGCATTGGAATATTTTAATTACTCCTTAAATAAGGGACAAGTCAATGGAAAAGCTGATGATATTTTGGTTGATATCTTGGATCACTATGAAATTTTAGTTCAAAATGAGGGGAATTTTATCTTGTGGTTGGAGGGGATGATTATTTCATTCAATAATATATTGGGTAATTCCATGTTGATGTTTCCACTTCAATTAATTCTATGAATAAAGGGTATTCTTTAATAATTATTCATGCTATGCACACTGTTGATAGTGGGAAAAGGTGAATACAGTGGATAATATGAAGTATCTTGGTAAAGAGACATAACCTAATTCTCTACCTTATGAAAGTGTACTTTTTGATTGAAAAAATATTGGCAACTATGGGAAAGTATCTAAAATATCATTCTCCAGGAGATTTAATGATCTTGTGGAATCTACCTCTCTTTCTTTACCCATGGACTAGGGGACGAAGTATATAAACATGATTTATGGATAAATTCATGAAGACACAAACATGATTTATAGGAATCCACCGAATCATATAATCTTGGATTGAATCTAAAACATGGAGAGGTACAACATGAAACATGGTTTTCCCTTTAGCCTAGTGACATTGTTACTAACAATTCAGATGGTGACACTAATAAGACTTGTGTTATATCTAACTATTGAATTATGGCCCCTGAATTTATTTTTGAACCAACCCAGGGTATGGAATCTACATCTGCAGATGACGTAATAACATTGGATACAATTGAATAAAAGGAAACGGAATTTTTTAAGTGTGTTAGTCCAAATTCAGTAAGCACTCCTCATGTAAATCATATTTCAAATGATTGCATAAAATATACATTTGATCTTCTCGCATATAGATGTAGTGAAGATGTAGTAATATGCAGAGATCTTGTGTTGAATATTAAAGCGAAGATGGCATTCAGAGATGATGAACTCTCAGATGATGGTGGTTGACCATGAATGGAGGTCAAAACATGGATAAGAGGAAAATATCCTCCTGGTCGAGGTGGATGTGTCTCTCATCATTTCAAGAGTACTAGATGAAAAGCTAAAATATTTTAATTGAACTACTTTTTATCTATTATTGTATATGGAACCATGATGTGTTGCATGTCCCACATTATGATTTTTTACATATTAAAATGGGGCTTCAAGCCTCACTCTTTTCAATAAATAAAAAAGTAATTATTTATGAATTTAAGAAATTATAAAAATATTGTAAATATATTTCAATAATGAAGATATTTAATATATATATATATATTTATAATGATAAATATAAATATATAATTAGGAAATTTTAATAACTATATTTAAAAAATGAATTTATTTACTATATATATATATATATATATATTTAATAATAAAAATATATATAATGATATAAATTTATTTATAATTATAAATAAATAATTATAAACATATTTATAAATCTATTTTTAATGAATAAATAAATTCATATCCCTGTATTTCTAAAAAAAGCTACAAAAATAATTATTTATAAAATTATAAAAAACAATTATATATTTACATAATTATTAAAGTATGATAATTAAATATATAAATATATAAATATATATGTATATAAATATATTTAATATATTTATTATTTATAATTATATTTATAACTCCCCTATCAGCACTATAGTTTTAGCACTGATAATGATGGGTTTTATGTACGCTAAAAAACATTGATAAATGTAGATTTTGTTAGTGCTTGTTAAATAAACATTTATAAATGGTATCATTCTCACTCCTTTTTGGAAGTGCTAATAAATGTAATCAGATCTATTTAATGAACCATAACGAAGAATATTTTTTCAATGACATCTAAGGATTTATATGGAAGCCACATACTACTAATGCTCCTCCTCCCCGAATACTGTCTTGAATCAAGGCTCGAATCGTTTATCGAATTCATCCCACACTCGAATTAATGGTTTGAATGAATAAGTATCTATTGAATACATATGTCGAATGAATCCATTTCTCGAATGAATCAAATATTTCACATGAGATATCTCCATGTTCCCTCAGATGATACAAAGTATGAATCCACGGTAATTTAATTTCCCCTCCTCACTCATTGATTTCTTTTTTGGGTTCCTAGTAAGGTTCATTTTGAAAAGGTGGTGGTCTATTGACGAGTGACCATTGGAATTTTGGGCAAAACAATGGTGTGTTGATTCAAGTTAATTTATGTTAGAATTTTACCTTTTGAGGGTGTATAGATCTTCAAGATTTTTTATTATTGACCATCTATGATTCTGATATATATGGTTAGATGTTGGTGTTTGGGCATAAACAACATAATTTTAGCACATAGAGAGTTTGAAATAATATCCCTTGATATATATAAACATGATAAATTCCCCTTCCCTAGAACAATGTGTAATGGTTTTCACCCTTCAACTAATGATATGGAAGATATTTTATAACCCTTCCATTATCGAGAGACATACTATTCAATATAGAGATAATAATAATAATGTGTCTCTAGCTACTTTCAATTTTTCAATTTAGGGAACCAATAAATGTCCATGTGAGTGATTCTTGCGATATTTTTCATTTTTATTTAAATTGGTAGTAATTTAGTGTTTTAATGTTGATAATATTTCACATAATATTATTGAGAACATCCCATGTTTCATTATAATGATGTTTGTTATGGTTCAAAAGATGTGGCACTCATTGGTGGGTTATAGTTAGTTCTTATTTGGTAAATCAATTATGGAAATAAAATATATTTATTTTATAATTATGCAGTTGACTATTTTATAGCAGATAAATGGGATCATGTTTTTGTGTATCAAGGTAGAAGGCTTGAATTTAATTAGAAAACTGATACCCATTTTTTTAACTTCATAAAAGAGGTGGGCAATACCAAAATTGTCAAGAAAAGTCTAATGTGTGTTTTTGTTTGAAATAGTATATATAGTAATACATAATAGGGGAAATGGTACCACAATGAGTTATGATATAGTTTTATGATAATGATGTATAATAGGTAAGAATTATTTGGGATAAAATAGTCATTCCATACTTTTTGGGATGATTATATTTTCACTCCGTGGTTTCTTCCCCTTATGATCATCGTGATTTGGAAAAATCTTAGGGGATATTATAAAAAAAAATGAAGTGCTGAACCTAGGATATTCTTTTATGATTGTGTGACTTGGAACTTTCAGGGTGTATTTTGTGATTAATGGTTGTAAATGGTTTCACTATATGTCGTGGTTCTTGAAGAAACTGATCCATGGGAATAAAAATATGATATCCCTATAGAAGTTAATGTATAGTAGTATATAGGGTATATTATGAAAGGCCTGGTGAGGGTAATCATGGCTATTATATGTAGAACATTTGAATATAATAGTTAATGAATTTCATTATGAAGTGTTTTTTTAGGTTAGTGATTTGATAAGGTGGATTATATGATTACATTAGTAGTGATTAATAACTTGGTATGAAATCATTATGATGACTAGAAATCGTGTGGGATATCTCATAAAGGGAGGGATGTATTATTTTATAATATACCTATCATTTATTTGATTTAAGGTGTTTGAGTGATGAGTTATTCCCTATAGACTATGAGATTATCTAACAAGTGATCATTGGTAAAGATCGTAAATGCATAAGATAAATGACCGTAGATTATTGAAAATCTGAACACGATTAGTATTATGCTAGGGATATGTATGGTATGTTTGAATGTGAGTTTCTATTGACATGTA
Source organism: Viscum album (assembly GCA_963277665.1). Taxonomy (NCBI): domain Eukaryota; kingdom Viridiplantae; phylum Streptophyta; class Magnoliopsida; order Santalales; family Viscaceae; genus Viscum; species Viscum album. Next base: position 535,868,653 of record OY728146.1, read on the forward strand.
GTTGATTCATTGAGGGATACGGTGGGGATGAATTGGCATTCATGTTATTTAGTTTTCTTCTTTATGAGTTTCCAAAATATTGGTTTAGCTAATGTATTATGGTAGCCATTTTTTCATTCTATCCTAAGGGAACCAATTATGTTAATAAATCCCCTATTTTAAATACACATTAAAAAATGGATATGTTATTCCCTTGTCATGATTTAGATGAAATATGTACATGTTATGGTTATATTTAAGGGATAGTCTAGGATTCTAGTTGTATGTGGTAAAATTTCATTGTACGTATGATGTGTTTATTTCTAGAGGGAGATAAAAAAAATTATCCTCCTATGATTAAATTTTTAGCCTCTTATTAGTGAAAATATTTGAATTCCAGGGAACCACCATTGTATAAACATATGGTTTGATTACCATAATTCACTCGTATGAATTGAAGTAGGTAAATTTGATTTTCTATGGTGTCACTATCAGTAAAAAATGAAATGAAATACATGTTTATTTTCGGTTTTACTACCTTGAACATATAATCAAATATATGAATTTTTTATATTTTAGGGTCATATTAATATTAACATGTTGATTTTTATAATTACATCATATCTATGAACCTCAGTGTACATGGATATCTTATATTTTTGATACAAATGATGGAGGAGGACTAGTAATATTGATTATAGTTAGTGCTTTTTAGTGAGGGTGAGTTTGTGTTCTCATTGTTGTGTTAGGAACCTTTTATAATTTTGAGATAATATTTTTAATTTTTAATTAAGATTTGGTAATTTAAAATGTTCTTTATAAGAAACTGTCTTCCCCATCATCTTCATCTCAAGAACAATTATTATTGCATTTTTACTAGAGAATTATCCAAAATATATTCTATGTTTTGTGAACTACTGTGAGCATCAGTCTTCCAAGATTATCACTGATACCCGATATGGGATGACTACTAGTTAAAGAAGTTCATGAAACATATGTCCCTATAAAGAAGAGATGGAGGATGAATATCCAGAAAAAAACTAGAATAAATACTATTTGTGAGTTAATGTTGATGAGGATAATTTTTTTATAACTTTTACTTTTTGATTAATTCATTGTATATCACACCCTATAGTAAATCAATTATATTCTTAAATTCAATTATGAATTTCCTTTAAAATTAAAGTATACTGATCATTTTACAAATGAGATTAGGGATGGAGTTGTAGAGTTCATCCTTATATCAATAAATCATTCATATGAATCTTCTTAAATATTTATTCATAGTGTATGATGTTTTTATCTAGGTCAAATTAAATTTTTGACAACTCATGAAAATAATATCTTATGAACATGGTGATGTTTTAAATCCCAAGGAAGAACAGATTGTTGATGAAGAAACTATAGAATTTTTAGGGGATCAATCGAATGCTGATGGAACAAAATAATGATTCCACATCATGGTGTGGAATAAAATAATACATGAATGAAGTAAGGCTACAAAAAGTTGGTTTTTTTAGAATCAACGTGGCCATCTTGTTATCCTCAATAGGTAAATGATCATTACTTTTTTGGGGTCAAAATGTGGATTAATGTTTTTATTTATATTTATTCATGGTTTTAAATCCATCCTATATTGAAGGAACCCCAATGGAAATTTATAATAGTAATTTTATTATATATCTTATCTATTTTACAAAAAAATTATATAATGAATTGTTTATTTGTATTTCATTATTATATGTATATTTCATTTATTTTAGAATGTTTTCATAAAAAGTTTGACTTAGTGGCCACAAGAAAACCCTGTCGAGGGTTATAGGCTCTTGTTATTTGGTTAAATGTTAGTGATGATGAGGGGGAACTAATGACCCATCAACTAGCTAGTTATGAGTGCATTATAATGAAGCAAACATGCAATTCATTGATCATTAGTCACGATGAGAACTCATTTTAAGGGTATAATAATCAATAATATATTATTTGAAATTATTTATTTTATCTAATTTTATTCAATATTTCAAATTTAGGATATATAAAAAGTGTGATAAAATTAATGAACATGCATAAAAACCATTGATCAGTTATTACAAAGCCAGGATGAGGTTCACATTACTAGAGAATAAACTGTTATGTATTTTAAATAAACAATATAAATTTTAGGCAATATTAATCAATAGATGATATGTTTATATATATATATATATATATTGATTAATGAAAATATTAATCCACTTATGTCCCATATCATGTTTAATGGAAGGAGGCTCACTTAAAAAAAGAGGGTATACATATTGTTGAAAACCAAATAATGTTTGGGAAACCTGTGAATGTATGAAAGAATATTAATTTTTTATAGTTTATTTTCATATGAAAAACCGGTAACTGTCAAAATATATTTCAAAACTATTAACGTATTTGGACATTGTTTCGGGAGTTAGTGATGAATGAAAATGGCTTCGATTTTGGATATTATGTCATAAATTTATGAAAGAGTTCATAGACCATGAAAAGAACAAAATACACAAACATGAAATTTTGAATAGTAATTAAAATTTCATTAAATAAATTCTTTACTCATTTTTTATATTTTCTCAGTACTACCAAAATTGTCAACAACCTTCATTCTCAAAATATGTTTTAATATATTTTAAGGAAGAGTATTTATTGTACATTGTTTCATAATTATTATCAAGACAAAAATTAATATATTATTATCTATCATTATGATATAGTTTGGAATATTACCATTGAAATATATTAGGGGATTGAAGTATTACATTCAAAATGAATATTTTTTATTTTTTATTTTTGTTCCCAATGGTATATATAATAGTGGAAATATTTTTTAGTAGAAGTGTCTTAATATAAAAAATAAAATTATTATGAAATGTGGAGGGGGATGTAGAGTCATATATATAGGTGAAAACAGAGGTGGATGTGGAGGTAGAGATAGAGGTGGAGATAGAAACGGAGTCGTTGTCAGAGATATATATAGAGGAGGAGGCAATAGAGGAGACCAAAGTGAAGGAGGATGCAAAGCACTAGCCAGAAAAAATAATATTTTATTAGAAATGTGGTAGAATGGGGAAAATAAAAATGTTTTGTTTTATAAAAATTATTTGAAATTGTGAAAATCTCTATTTACATAAGATAAAATCCATTGTGCATGTGTTCTGGGTTTCTGATTGAAAAAATGAGTTTCATTACTTTTTTATGTTATTTTTTACGTGAATTTAATCTAGAGATTTTGTATCATAAAAAATGACAAGAACAAATTTTTTCTAACTGATTATCACTAGATAAAATTTATATTATCTCATTAAAAATATTAACAAATGTTACTAATGTTTGAAAGAATCCACTCAACAATATAAAATTGAAAAAATAGACACCATTGCCTGCGTATGGCTTCTCTATATTACAATGGAAGTGTATTAGCATTGGAGAAAATAAAAACTTAAGATTCATAATTAACAAATATAATAATCAAACATGTATAAAATCATTCACAAATATTTAAATTAATATGTGTGTATTCAATGACTATATAATAAATTTGTATGAGATAACTATTGGAGGACAACCATAATTGAGAGATCATTGTAATCAATGATGGATGGTGATAGAGGAGACATGGAATCAAATGAAAAGTAACCAATTTATAATGAAGTACATAAAAATTAAAAATTTTCTTCAAAATTAAATCAAGAAGCATCCAATATCCAAATGATGACCAATTTTACAAAGGATCTAGGAGATTGATCCAAAACCTCTAAAAAAATAAAAATGTCATCAATTAAATCATGAAATTTATGAAAAAACAACACATTTTTTTCACATAGGTGGGAGGTGGAATTATTTGGGATATTTTATCATAAACTATATATAAAAATATAGTATCAAATATGCCTATAGAATCCATACAAGTAACATTCGTTGAGAAATATCTTGACATTTTAGAAGAAAATACTATGCTCGATAGTGTACAAGATACACCACTATGATATTATATAAATATAAAAATATTATAGTATAAATGAAATTATTAAATATATATAACATTCATACTAATTTATAATATATTAATTTATTAATTGAAAATAAATACCATATTTTTTTAAAAAAATAAAATTTTTTCACAGTATATTTATTTTCTTCAAAAATGATTTTTATTTAATTTTATGTTAAAAAATATAAATAATTTATGGATATTTTAAGAAATGTATTTGATAAAATAAAATTCACTTTTTAAAACATCATATCAATATTTTACTATGGTGAATTAAAAATTAATGAATTTATGCCTTTTTAATTCGGTCAATAGGAATAATAACCTTGGTAATTTTTTGTTAATAGAGTTAAGGGTAACTCATGTAATTAAGGGTAAAAATACTATGATAAGTACAGTAAAATTACTATTAATTTTTTTTAAATATTTTTGGAAAAATTAAATTTGACCCTTAACACCAAAGGATAAAAAATGATTCATTTAATGGAAAGTATTCATTGAAAATGATATAGCTAGTATTAGAATCCATGAAAGTGACAAAGTGTCACTCTATTATTTTTAATAATGTATAATATTTTTAATAATGGGATAAGTAGAAGGTATATTCTACTATAAATAATATTTAGAAAATAAAATAACTATATACATCATAGTGACAAATCTATTATTTTTTTGGATGATATAACTACCTTAAATTAGAATATAATACTGATTCATTAATTATTTTATTAATATAAATATCAAATAACTATTATTAAATATAATAAAATATAAAAGTTGAGATAATTAATGTGATAAATTAATTTTATAGATGATATTAAAATCATATGGTTACAATCATTTTTTTAATGTTATCTGGTTTTCTTGGTATTTTTAAAATATAAATTATTAAAAATTTACAAAATTGAAATTAATGATATTTTTAAATAAATAATGTTCTAACAATTTATATAAGATTCTTAAAAATATAAAATTATGAAAAATGAATGGTAAAATGTTTCAAATTTCAATAATGGATCATTTATGGGTATTTTTTTATTTTATAGAAACAATATAATGCCTTAACTAGTAGAAATTCATGTTGTAACAGTAAGAGTTAAATGGGTTAAATAAAGGATAAAACCAGTAGACTAGGATATAACCATGATATACACTAAACTAAAATTATTTTTAAATCATCATAATTATTCCCCGATCACCATAGGCTCTAATATAAGAACATTAATGGATATTTTTCCCTGAAAATTAATTATATATTATTTATATAAAATATTCATATAGAATATCACTCTATTTGTATTTAATATCTTTTATGTATCCATATGGGCAGAAAATGACGATATAAATGAACAAAAATGTAAATTTTGATCTTATTGTATTATATTTAATTATAGAAATATATATTTAATCTTTAAAATTTATATAATTACCTTAAATACTTGTTCAATGTTCCTACAAATATTCAATTAATTTTCAGAAGAATAAAATAAGTTATTGTGAAAATACATATTTTGGTATAATTTTACTGTTTTAATGTCTGGGATGATTTATAAATTTCCATATGACCAATTAAACATTTTTTGATGTATTATAATATTATTTTATTTTATTATAGATGTATTTGATGAAAAATTTAATGAATTGAAATAAATTGACATTAAAGAAATTTTTTCAAAATAATAATTTATTAAATTATTTAAAATTAATAAACAATTTAAAAAATAAAAAAATACGTCGAAAAGGTTTATGATGTCATATATTTTCCATTTCTAGAATATTGAACACAAATAAGTAAAAATTAAAATCGTTTATTATTAAAAAACATGTGACCATAGTTAAAAGTAAAATGGGTTAATTATATTTTAATGAAAATGATATGCTATAAAATATTACAAAAACATTTCTAAAAAATATTCTTTGATTATATTAGGTGATTATCATTTAATATATTCAAATCCATGTCCATTTTGGTATATTTTTTTTGAAAATGAATTTATAATAATTTAAACATTTGAGATATTTTGAATGTTTCCTTCACCTCAATTATTAATGGAATCCTTTTCCCACAATTATTTATATAAAATTTATCATTCTAAATCAACCATATTTAGAACACTCAAATGTTACATATTTGTGATCTTTTAAATTTAACAACATTTATGGCTTATGATAAATGAAACACCTAGTTTTAAACCACGATATACTACAAAAAATGTGACCATTATAACATTGCCGTTAAATTGGTGGGAATTAATAGTAATAACCACATTATGAAATTTATATTTATTGAAAAATCACATGGTTTTTATATGCATAAGATAAGAATTGATAACATTCTACCTATAAATGACATTATTTTCCTTATGGAATTTTATCTTTCAATTAATGCCATACATGTTTTTAAATTACATTTTGAAAGTTTAATTATTTCTATTGAACAAAATAATTTTCATTTTTAAAATCAGAATTCTAAAAGTAGCTTAGGGTAAAATTTTGGTAGGTTTATGAAAATATTTATTTTCCAAAAAATATTAAAAGATATTGACTAGTTTTAAATTTTCAATTTCTTTAGATTAAATTTATATTTATTATTTTAATATTATCTCAACTATGAATGTATGAATAAAATTTAATTCTCTCACAAATGAAAAAATAATACATTAGAACATTGAAAATTTAAATAAATGTTGTCAAAATGGTTAATTTAGTGTTGATATTTTTATAATCATAAATATTTTACTTAAATTTAATAAATAATACATTGATTTAGAATAAATTATTTTTTAATAAAATTGATCCTAAATTAATAGATTTTTTAATATTGTATGATAATTTTATAAGAATTTAATTAATTTCAATGAGTGTAATTCAATTAGTAATAGTTTTATAAAATATTTTTTTAATAAATATTGTTTTAACAAAATTACATTCATCATATTCATCAAATTTGTTTCATAAAATGGTGTACCTTTTTATATATATCCATTGAAAATTGGTTACGGTAAAATTTTGGATGTTTCCGAAGTAGTTGAATTTTTTGTGGATAATGAAATATAGTTTTTTACAATTTTTATCATTATGTGTCAATAAATAAATTATTGATTGAAGGATAATATATGTATGAAGTAGTCACTCATATTTCAAATCTCAAATTCTTTAGTTACTTTGTTAAGTCATAATAATAAACACTATTTAGAAGCGTTATTAAAAATATAATACTAATGAATAAAATAATCAAAAAAACCGTTATCCTCCACTATAAACAACACACCTCACAACCTCTTCTAATCATACATTCTAATATCTGAATCTTTCTTATATAATTAAATTTCCTCTACCAAACCTATTCCCCATGTTCTGGTCTTACTTGTCTAATAAAAATACCATTTCTTTAACCCTCCTAGATGTTCTCTTCGAGATGTCACTAAAGAGGTAAAACCAACCCTCGTTCTCCTTCAATTTATTTTATTTTGTTTTTATTATCTCACCGTCCCTATCCAAAGTAACATTAAAACTAATATATCATATAATTTCATACCTATAATACTATTCCAATTTTACATGATCTTCCCTACTTGTATACAAGTAAAACAGTCACGAAATCCATGAAAATGAACACTCATGAACGATGATGTTGGCTCATATATGTCATCCAAAATTTTATAAATTAAAGTATAAAATCTATTATGAAAAGGTCCTGAATTAAATTATTAATGAATAAAATTTATTTTTTGGAAATTATGTGCAGGTGCAGAACATATTCACACATAAAGTAATGGATTCTTCCAAAATCTCCATTTTTTCCTTTGGCTTACACTTTCTCTCTCTTCATCCCCATGTAATTATTAATTATTACTATGTAATTCTCATAAATATTATTTTTATGATCCATATTTGAGTATGTAGATCAATTATTCTTGATTTTATGGAAATATGCATGTTTTATAGGGCTCCTTTTTCAATTTACTCCCATTAAGAAAACCTGATTATTGGTAACATCATATTTTCTTACCCATTTTCAGGTACACCTCATAATATATTTTAATACAAAAATATTTTTTATAAAATCTATATTTCTATCATGAAAAATATCTTACTTCATTACTGGTATTATGAAAATAAATATTCCTTTTCCTATTTCAATAATCATTTTTATTTTTTATTAATCCAAATTGAAGTGGCTAATGCTTAAGTTATTTTAATCACTTTTATAAAGTTTTCAATTCAAATGAAATATTTTATTATGAATATTATTTTAATATTAATAATATATAATTTAATTCCCTTCTTATTTTAAGGATATACATGTTTAAAATCATATTTTTATGAAAAATAAAATTGAATTTCCAAACGAACTCTTTTTACCAAAGATGAAATCTATTTCAAGAAAAATTTCTCAATGATTTTTACAGATTATTTTCATCTATTTTAAACAACCAATATTTAGTATTATTATTAATTGATATTGTTATGTTATGTAAAAATCTACTATATTTTATTGAATGGTTTTTAATTATTTTCATTTAGGTTGTACTGCCTTAATGCCATTACCCATATTACTATAAATAGTTTATGACTATATTTATCATTTGGAATACTATTTATATTTTACATTATAGTTTCAGTATGAATGTTTATTTTTAGTATATTTTACCCCTTTCATTTGAGGAATGCATTGGGGCTAGTAATTGATGGGAATGACCTACTATATCCCCTCGATGCATCAGTAAGTCTTAGAAGACAAACTGGACCGTGTTTTGACCAATTTATGTACCGTTCATGGAAAAATAATTAAAATTAAATTTTGGATGTCCAACATTTCTACTATATTAATTGATAATGCATGTGATTATTTGACTAGTGTAATATCCATGGTTATTTTTTATTCTTATGTGATTAATTTAATTGTATTAATTAATAAAATTTTATTCCTGTCATATTATTTTCAATATTATATTTTAATGGAATGTGGTTTATTTAATTACCATTCATTATTTTTCAAGTTTATTTATGCTAGATTCCATTGTACTTATTACCCTAAAAGAGAATATGAGATTAGCCCTTATGTTTTTTTCCCTAGGATATGAAGATGTATATTATAAAAAACATTTATGGATAATCTAATAATTTATTGGTGTTTCCAATTAAGAGTATATTTTTTATTTTATTTCATGTTGTAATGTAATACTTATTTTGTTTATCTGGTTCTCCTAATCTATTAAAATATTTGGTCCTTTTTGATAAGATAGATTCTTTCTAGGAAAAAATGAATTAATTTAAGGCGATAACTGAGGGATACTTGTGTATTATTCAATACAATACCCTTCAATTACCATTCATAAAATCCCTCGACACAATCCATAGGTTCTGTTATTCTTAAAATACAAACCCTAGATCCCTTTATAGGATATCGAAAGGAGATTTTTAAAGAATAAGTAACCACTATAACCAATAACATTTTTTCCTACTATTCCATAACTCCTCTAAATTAATGATGTCTATGAAATAATAACAAATTTTCTATGATCAATATTATGAAATAATTTTATGATTATGAAGACACTATTATTAACCCTGTTTTTTATAAATAATAAGGGAATGCATTTCTCATAATTATGTTAGGCTTTGTACCCCACATAGTGATACCATTAATATTTAATCAAAATATTATATGGATGTGTATTATTATGGGTTTAGATAAAATATATGTTATATACTATAATAATTATTTTTTAATTATTAACAATTATGTACCTTTATTTCATTCAATCAATCATGAAATGAAAATATCCTTTATGTGAATGTATTACCTATCATCTCAATGAACAACATAATAATTTTTTATTTATACTATCTTTAATTTAATATAAATAGGAATATAAATATTATTTAATATATTTATACCATTAATAACATTATTTAGCTAAGGAGACCATGGGATATGTGTGAGGACCAAGACTGCTGAACCATAACTCATTTGAAGAAAAACCTGTTATCATACAGAACAATGACTTTAATAACAAAATATTATAAAAATACAATTAGATATTATAATAAATAATAAAATCATGATAAATATATTTTTATGGAATAGTTTTATATAAAATCTATATTTATTATATAGGTGGTTCAAACATGAAAAAATAAATTCATCTCTTGAGAAAAGTTAATTCATAAGTGAATTTACAATTTATTAGGTTAAACTATTATTTCCTTGATTATGTCATTATTTGAATAACTGTGAAATGATATATTATTATATCATTTTTTATGTTCACTATTTTATTTTTATTTACCTAAAATACACATAATCAATTCAATTTATTAATTGTCACTTCGATGATATGATAATTGTATGGGGATTTTTAGTCTCACTTTTATATCTGTCAGACTTATGCCATATTAACAAATAGATTCAATTGTATGGTGTATATACTTCACATGAATGTAATATAGGATGACTAAATATAAATTTATGGGTATTTAAATATCCATTTTATGATCTCTCTTTAATTTGGTTTGTGGTTTGAAATTTACCAGAATTGGTTAGGTAATTTTGTCTTAATTTTATTTATTTGTGAAAAATGTTATATTGTACAACTATATAATTTTAAAATGTATATATAATTAACTTTTAAATATCATATCTTAAATATATTTTTTTATTATATTATATGTTTCAATTAATTCTATTTTCTCTTCGGTCAAAAATTTGTTTAATTCAAAAAACATGTTTTCTAAAAATGTTTTCAAAAATAATTTTAAATGATATTTTAATCTCTTTCAATGAAAATGATTTAAAATATGACTAAAATGGTTCTCAATTGTTCTATTTCTTTTTTTTTAAATATTATTTTCCAGAAAATATGTTTTCTGAATGTTTGACAATTTTAAAATATATTTTTCAAAACAAAAAGTTTATTTTTCTAAAAAATGATAAAAAAAAGATCATTAGAAATTATTTTCCATATAAGGTTACATATATTGGTTTTAATAATTATTTAATAGAGATATGATCTAAATATAACATTCATGTCATTCTACTAAATGGTTTCTTTTTTATGATGGAATGATGTTTATGAATTTTCTATGGGTTATGTTATGATAAAATTTTTATGAAACCCCTTTCAGTTCGTGGGTTATGGTATGATGAATGATTTAAATTCTTGTGGGACAAGTATGCTTGGTTTACACTAAGTTATGGTTTGGACCTATTTCTCACTTTAATTAATTGAGAAAATATTTATATCTCTTGTGATAGACATGAATGGAATGGGGGAGTGAGCTCGATTTAGTAATATAGGGCTGCAACGAAGAGTGAACTTAGTTATGTAATGGGAGTTTTCTTTAATGATGGTCTTGGAAGTGAGAATTAAATATTATGGAAATGATTTTATTTACTTATATATATTCTAGAGTACTATTATTATTTTCTACTCACATGGATAATGTTATTTGATTATTTTATTACTCATTTCTTATAAAAATCCATTTTTTCATCTATAACTCATAATTTTGATCCATGATATATAAAGAATATTTTTCAAATTCTAGGTTCATGGTCACATAAAATTATGATAAAATCATTCTTTAATATGATAATTGATTGAAATATTCTATGTTTACCTTTACTGTCTATATTATCTCACTATTTTTTTATTTTTTTATTTTCCCAGGTTATGGGAAATTATGATAATGATTTTTGTATAGAAGTATTTCACATGAATGATATTAATAACAGAATATAAAATAAGAAAATATGGGTATAAGTAGAGATATTATTTATTTTTTAGAAGTAGTCATTTATAATCCCATATTTCTCTGATTTTTCCTAATTATATATAACTCTAAACATAAATGGTCCTTGGACATGTAAGTGATGTAATATTATCTTTTGATGTTAAATGTTTTTTATAAAAAAAAGCGTATCATTTTTACAATTTATGTATTTAGTAGTGGACCTAGATGTATGGATTATAGGATGTCAAATTTAGTGCTAGAGCATGATTTAGAAAAATTTGGAGATTTTGATGTTTTTTTAAGAATTTAGCTTAAGAGTAATAGTTAGCATCATGAGAATATAAGAAAATGTTTTCATAATTCTAGACTCCCCTGTTGAGGTTTCAAATAAGAAAAACTTAAGGTGGAAAATGATGTTTTTGGATACATTTATTCTTGATGTATATATGGGTAATTAAATATTTATATTAATTATTAATGGTATGAGACTACCATTTAGTTTAAATTTTTTCTTTAATGTAGAATTTTTTATGGTTTCATTTGATTTTTTTACCACATTTCAAGAAATTCATAAGGGTTATAAAATAATGATAACATATAAGAGGAGAGACAACACTTCACATCTCATAAAGCCAAAGGGATTGAAACCACAACTGAAGAGCGAAAAGGGTGCATAACCGACCAGTGGACAATGTTAAGTCCTAATTACTAAGAAATTTTCAATTTATTTACACAATTTGATGCATGATGAATATGTACAATTGGGGAATACATGTTTTATCGCCTAGATAACCTAATGTTTAGATATTGATTTATTAGTTAAGTGATTAATATAATTTTTGAAGAATATTTTTATAACAGAAAACCTTATATGATATTATGGGATTTTATGTGGCAAATAATGATTTAATTTTCTTATGGAGTCATAAATTTTTTATTTTGGCCTTAAGGTGATGTAGGTTAATTATGGAAATGGATATCATATCCATATTTTTATTAGAGAAATTATATATTGGTACGAGACACTAATTGTGATTGATATTATTTAGAGATAAATATTAAAATTTATTTTGGATGATTTTTAGATCATATACATATAAAAATTTTGGGTTCAATATTAGTCTTGAATAATTTTGATGAATTTTGAGGGAAGTAATTTATTGAATGATCTATGTGGAACTTTGGGTATTATTTATATAAGGGTTAATTATTTTTTGAAAATTATTTTATCTTGTACTATGTATTTTGTTTTTTAGTAATTTCTAAAAACATGGATAGTTGATGATGATTATTTTAGGGAATGTTTGATCTATAGAAGATGATCTTGATTCTTCTGGAATGAAAAAATCATCTTGAGTACTTTTCATTGAAGAAAAATATGAGTTTTTGGTTGAAATATTATTATGATAAAACTCTTCCTTTCATGCATTTATATTTCCTAATGTTCTTAATTTAGTTAGTAAAAAAATTCATCAACATTAGGAAATGGATTTTGTTACAAAATACAAATTATCCATTTAATTTTCATACCAAGGAATCAATGGCCTTTTAACTCATCATAAATTTAATGTTTTGTGATTGTTAAAATTATAATTAACATGTTTTATATCACTCTCTATAAGAAATTGATAATTATAATTCTCTCCCATATCCTTATTTTCACATTACACTAATGTTCTCCGAAACAAAACAATAGTTTATGGTGACCTTCATATTTTCCATTTTAACTTTTTAAGTGTAGGTTTTATTGACCCATCTACTAATTTGGGGTTTCAATAAAGTGTTCTATAAAATTAAATCATTGGTTACTGAAATAATATTACAATAGTGAGTGGGTAATATATTAAGGGGGTGTAAAATACTGAGATTTTAAAATTGAAAGTCTGTGTTTAATGGTATCTGAGATACACAACACCACGCTTAAATAAAGAAAATGAAATTAATTTATTAATGAAATTATGAAATATATAAAATCGAAACAATCATTTCTAATATATTAATTAGTTATTTTAAAATAAAAATTATATTTTTAGTAGAAATTTTATTCATCCAAAATATATGTACTTCAAATATAATATTTATTTTATTTATATGAAAATAATAGAATTATTTTTTAAATATTTTATATAAATTTTCAAAAAAATAAAGATTATTTGTTAGAATAGATTATCAGAAACAATTAAGAATAAATTTTTATAATTTTTTGAAACATTTTTTTAAATGAATAGTTAAAAATACTTGTTCTTATTATAAACTACATTTTTTCAGAAATTTATATTGTAAAATAATTTCAAAAATTAGATTTATTTTTTCATTAAATAATTTAAAATTAGATTAATAAAAGTATGGTTTTATATAATGAATTATAAAATTGAATTTAGTATTAATGTAGTCTAAATTTAAAAATTACTTTCTATCAAAAAATGATTTTATTCTATTTTGAAGATTTAATTTTTAATTAAATTTGTTTGTGTTTTTTTTGAAAAATAGATTAAATATTATGTTTCATGAGGTCCTAATAATATTAATAGGTCCATTTTATTTTTGGTTAATAGGAATAATAATCATGTAAAATTTTTATCACCACTAATAAGGGTAATTCAATAGATTAAGGGTGAAAAAACTATAAAGTTACTATAAAATTACCAAATCACATTCCCAAATTTAATGGATATACTAAATTAGATTCTTAACACCGACGGTTTTAAATTGGGTCATTTAATGGACACGTGTGCAAGAAAATTACATAGATATTATTAAAATCAATGTAAGTGATAAAATGTCACAGTCTTTTTTTAATAAGTATAATATATTTAATAGGGTCTTGACTAGAAGTTATGACTATATATAAAAATTAATAGTTACTCTAAAATAATTATATACATCATGGTTAATTATTTAATGTTTTTATGGAAGAAATATTTATCTTAAATTTGAAAATAATGCTGATGTAAAATTTATTTTATTAATAAAAATATCAAATATAGGTCCTCAATGATTTTAATATTAAAATAATTTTAGATAAATAATGTGAAAAAATAATTTTAAAAATGATCTTAACATCTTATGCATAAAATAAAATATATTTCTTATTTTATCTATTTTATTTATCTTTAAAATTCAATATAATTCAATGTAATGTTGATGATTCAAAAGGTCCAATCTACTTCATAAGGATTGTTTTATGTAATGAATCATGATATAAACAACCCATTAGTCTGAGAAACGGGTTGATCACATCCATTCACTCAATGATATTGGAAATTTGAATGAAATATTTAGGAATGGGTTTGAAAACAACTTCCAAATGAGGAGGGAGAGGGTCCAAATCGAAGTATCAAGGTTCCGGGGACTGCGTTGGATACAAAATGTTATGGACTAGATGGATGAGGATAAGTAAATCTACAAACTTTATAAGGATCTACATAATATGTACCATGAAAAAAATGGACAAAATTTATAAGGATCTACATAATATGTACAATGATAAAAATGTTGTAGATATATTTATCCCATTGAAATATTATTTGGAGAATCACAAACTGGTATCTCAAATTTTATTGGATTCTGATTTGATAGATGGGACTTTTCCTTTATGTATGTGTTCCCTTAGAAGTGTTGTTATCATCCATGATAATATCATGGAGGCTGAAAAAACATGATATGATCAAAATGAGGGATTATGTTGTAATAATTAGTTCAAATAAATACAAATGAAAAAGGATATAGGTAATGTTTTGGTTCTAAGATTTGGTTTTCCAACTAGGCTCATGATAAGGAATATGTGGGTCTATAGAGGTGACATTTTTGTGTTACTTAGACCCAATCACATTCTTCTAAGTGTACCCATAATTCTCAAAGCATATGTGATTTTGAGTAAATAGTTCCTCTAATGATAATTATGGATGTGTGAATTCCTTGAGAAGGATGAGCCTCATCAAGAGAGCCTTAGTACCAAATTTGGGAAACCTCTTTTAATGTTTGGATTTTAATGATCTAATCTGGGTTCAAAATGTGATAATATAAGGCGATGATAGTTATATACAACATTTAGTGGATATCTTTGAAGGAATGAATGGTATAAGACTCCATATCCCATTAAGAAACAAAGGTAAAATAGGAATTAAGACTCATGAAGATGCATTAAGGGTAAAGGGACAAATCAAAATGAACTATAAGCTTTTTACACATTCCCAAAACTATGGAATCATTGTCGGGCACGAAGAGTGTAAGAAAAGAAGTCTAGGCCCTTAAAAATGGGGAAAATGAAGATCAGAAACTAGACCAAGACAATATGGAGGATAATGTCGAACAGACCAAAGAGGAAGGTGATAAAAATAGGGAAGGTAAATATATTTATCCTATTATACATTCCACTGAAGAATTTCATTTAGAGTCACTACAACTCAAGGCTACAGAAGAAGAGATATACATAATCTCAAAGAGACTCAGACATGTGAAATCGAATGAGAAAATAGAGGCATGAATCATTATATCATATAAAATCATGGAAGAATGTTTTAATATGGGGAATATTAAGGCTTAAGAGTATTATCATACACAAGACAAACTAGACGGTCACATTGAAGATATACTCCAAGAGGACCTGAAGATGAAGGTGCATCTTTTTTATCGAATTTCTAAAAGAAAAGGGAATCCAACAGTTGAATATTTTTTTAATTATTACATAATATATTGAACCATTTCACATAATTTTGAGAAATTTTTTGGGTTTTCACCTTTCCTCCAAAGTGTTTTTTGAATAAAAATTTAAATTTAAAAGGAATGTAATGAACAGTTTAAAAATTCAAATTAATGATATTATAAAATAAATAATATTTTCATAAATTTTATAAAATTTATAAAAATTAAATTAGGATAAATGACTAGTATAACGTCAAAACGATTTATATGATTCAATTTTGGATCTTTTGGTCATTTTATAGTAATTATATGAACCCTCAAAGAGTAAAAATCCATGTTGTCATAGTAATAGTTAGTGACATTAAATAATTGATAAATCAAAAATATAAATGGGAAATAATTAACTACCCTTGTAAAAAATTAATAAATTATCATTATCTTACCCATATAACCTTATGATAGAATTTCTGTGGTTTAATGGATACTTTTTATTGAAAATTATTTATATATTAATTAAATCAAACATAGTTTCAAAATTTCACTCTCTTTTTATTTAATATAATTTATTTGTCCATATAGGAGAAAATGAGGATATGAATGAATAAAATGTCTATTTTTATCATAATGTATTTTATTTAAAAATAAATTTTTATTTTTAATTTTTATGAATTATATAATTACCCTAAATTCTAATGAAATGTTAATACAATATTTATTTAATCAAATGAAAAATAAAATAAATTAATTTGAAAATATTAATTTCAGTAAAATTAAAATTATTTAACATATGAAATTATGACTCTAGATCTATATGAAATATTAATGAGTTTTTAAATTATTATATCATAATTTCATTTTTGTATTAATTTATTTAATATCAAATTAATTTAATAGTACCAAAATTGAAATTAATGAAAATTTATCAAAACAATATTTTTCTAAATTATTAAAATTTCATAAAAATATTTAAAAATTAAAAATTTCAAATGATAATGTCTAATATTCCATTCATTTAAAAAAATTACAATTTACACCAAATTTGTAAAAATTAAAATCCATTAATATTAATAAATTTATTACTGTTGTTAAAATTAATCTCAGTTCATTAAGGGTAATCAAAATAAAATGGAGTAAAATAATAATAAATGATAAATAAATATATTTTTTGACCCGATTAAAAACATATTTTAATTTTTTGTATAATCGATGTTCATTTGGAGGTATTTAGATATAAAATGTATTTATTGTTATTTATCATTTTTAGGAAATTCCAGATGTGCTCATGACCTAAATTATAATATCGAACCTCTACCATCAATTAATTAAATCACATTTATCCTTCTTTATTAACCATTACCTAAAATTTTATGTTATTAAATTACATAGACACATTATAGAGGTTCATGATTCTCAAAATTCCAACCCTGGAGCCCTTTAGAGGTTATCTAAAGGATAAATTTTGAGGAATATGTAATCGCTCTAGCCAATCATTTTATTTTTTATAATATTCATTAAATTTGATAAATATATTATTTTTATTATAAAATAATATATTCCATATCAAAAATTTACATATAATGTTACTATTATATTGAAAATAACATTATAGACCCGCCTTTTCATCAAACAAGATGTGAATGTATTGCTCATGCGTAATAAGGGATTACCATCCCCACATTGCATAACAATTCATTCTTCTTCACCGTATCTTATGGATGTTTATTATTATATATATTATTAAAATAGATTATATACATATGATATAATAATAATTATATATATATAAATTAATATTTACCTTAACATTATTCTAACAATAAAAAAATCAAAACAACGTTCATGCATACTTACGACATACTGTCTCGAAGAAAGGTGAAATTAATTTTTATATTTCTACATTATAAGAATTGATATAAATATGTATATAATTATTATATATTATTTCTATACCATTATTCAAAATATTTAAATGATGATTCCATTTTCAATGTATATGGAACACGATTCCTGAACCAAAACAATGTTGGAAAATATTGAAGTTATCACCCATAATTGAGATTTTAATAACAAATTGCTAATAAATAGGTGGTAAGATGTTATAAATTAAAAGTAAAATGTATTAAAAATATATTTTTATGTAATTAATGATTAATAAATCCATATTTATTGTACTGGAGGATTCAACTAGATTAATGAATTTTGAGACTTGAGGTACGTGAAATCTGAACACAATTATCAATTCATTGGGTTAAAATAATTTTTATTGATTATATAATTAGATGATTATGAGGGAAGTAAATTTTTATGATCCTATGTTTTATTTAATCTTTTTATTGGTATCTATATAGAGTACACCAAATGGATTCATTTTCTTAATCATCACTTCAATTGTATGATAATTATATGGGGATTTCTAATCTAACTTTTATTTCAACAAGTAATATGGAATATTCACCTATAATTTATTTGGTGTGATGTATGTACTAACCATGAATGTAATTAACGATCCATAAAATAATAATCATGTGTATTTATATATCAATTATATGAACAAACTTTCATTTCATTTATGGTTCAAATTTTACCAAATCAAAAAGGTAGTTTTGTCTCAGTTTCACTTCTTTGAATACATGTTATATTATAAACCTATATAATTTGTAAATATGTTTATTATTCACCTTGATATGATGTATCATGAATATCAATATTATCATGATATTATATGTATCATTAAATTTTATTTTCTATTCCTTTGGATATTTGTTTTATTCAAAATTAAAATTTTATGAAATTGTTTTTAAAAATGTATTTATATATTATTTAATTTATTGTCAACAAAATGTGTATAAATTAGGATTAAAATGGTTTTAAAAGTTTTTATATAATGTTTTTCAATTTTAAATACAATTTAAATGGTTTTCTAAATGTTTTATGATTTGGATAATGGATTTTCAAAGAGGAATGGATATTTTTTTCAAAAGATATTTTTAGAAAATATCATTCAAAATTATTTTTTATATAATATGACTTCTATTGGTGTCACTAATGGATTACTAGTCATATTATCCATTGATACCCCTGATGTTATTTATATGATTTATTTATTATTATTATGTAATTATTCTTAAGAATATTGTTTCTTTCTTATGTGTTTTGTAATGATCAAAGGTCTATGAAACCCATTTCATTTCATGGTTCATGATATGATTAATTATTTATATTCTATTTACACAAATATTTATTGTTTTGATTATGTAATAGTTGATACATATATCTACTTCAAATGCATTGGGTATATATTCATTTCCCATGTGATATAATTCATTGTAATGGGGTGTGAACTAGGTTGAGTAATACTAGGCCGGAATGAGGACTAAACTTGGTTCAGTAATGGAATTTATCCACTATGATTATCTTGATTGTTTTAATTAACTAATATAGAAATTATTTTATATTCTTATGTTTATTCCACAATTCCATTTCTTATGTTATGATCTCATGGATCAGGTTATTTGATTATTTTTCTAACTCATGTTTATGAACATCCTTGTTATATTACATGTCTCAATATTTTGATCTTTTATATACAGTGTATAATTTTTAAAATGTCAATGTCAGATCACATGACCTAATGCTCATCTCATAACTTAAAATGGTCATGGTTTTATGAATACATGGTTTTCCCTTACTAAGATACTTTTATCATCCTTTCTTATTTTTATTTTTACCCCATTATGAGGAAATATGTTAAATGATTTTGGAATAGAAGGATATTACATGGGTGATGTAGATGACCTATTTTGAATTAAGTAAAGATTGGTATTGTGGGAGATAATATTTTATTTATGAACCGGTTATTCTTGTACCCATGTTTCTAAGATCTTGTCTTAATTCTAAAAAAACACTAAAAAAAAAATTTCTTAGAAAATGTATATGATTCAATATTTTATTTTTAGAATTTAATTTTTTTGGATGAAAAAATTGGGTCCCAATTATAAAATTTATATCAACTTTAATGGATCAAGAATTGTGGATTCTGGGATATTACACATTTTACATGTGAATATTAAGTATATTAAATTATACATGTTCATCAGAACATTTTTAAAAAATTATTTATCAATATCAATAAAAATTATATTACCATAGGTATATTCCAATTTTGATGAAAAAATAATGATTATGTTACATTATCCTTTATCATCAAATAGAATATAAAAAGGGATATACTAATCTAAAACACAATACAAAATGAATTAATGGATATGATATATTATAGTGTAATTTGGATTCCAAAAAAGGATATAGATATTTTTAATACTTTCAAAAGGGGTTACCAATTTATAATGGAGTTTATTGTCCTAGGAAAATTAATAATGGGTCTCAATGTTGTTTTTCATCCAAGAAGTTAAACGGTATTTCATGGGGTTTTTAATCTCTTTGATATTGAAAGGGAATGATATATTTTGTTTTGATCCATTATAAACCATATATAAATATGATTTTATTTTATTCAATGAATTGTAAAATGTTTACACTAATGGGTAATGTTTTCTAAGGATAAATGAACTCATCAATATGGATGATTCACTCAGGTATTATGATTATGATCTCTATAAGGATGTTTCACTCATGATGATGGAATTTTTTTTATTGTCCATTGAATTCAGACTTCTAGTTTTTATAAATGAAATTTTTTTATATGTCCCAGAATGTTGAATTAATTGACGGATAAAAAGCCAAGATGGAATCAACCATGCCTCAAAGCAATATGTGGTGAACCCAATGTGACTCAGACTGTGTGCATTTAATTTAAATTTTTATTTTGTCAATTTATTGTTTCAGATTTATGTTTAATTTATATATTTATAGTATTACTAACATTATAATTTTATTCTTATATATGTGTATTCTTTCCCACATGTTGGTGATGATTTTTCAAATCTTTTAATTCTCAAGAGGGATTAGAGTCTGATGCTACTACTGAGATGAAAAAATAAAGAAATTATTCATGATTGTATATAACCTTCATAAAAAAGTGAATTCTCACTACCTATATAGTTAATTTTTTACCAATTGATCAAATATCAAAACTTTATTTTCTATATCATTTTTACCTAATAATTTTATTAATACATCATTCATTATGACATATATTTTCCTTCAATAAATAAAAAAATCTTGAAATTTGTGAACATGTTTCTTTAATATGAGGTATTTCAGGGAGCATGAGGTTTTATATATCATATATATGGAACATTTCTTCATTTTATTGCATGGTTCATATGGTTGAAATAAAACATAATATCACAAACTCAATTAGACACTCCTCAATCTGATTCATGGTGTGATTGGTATTACTCAAACAATTTTTTTTATTTTATAATTTATATTTTAGTTCAATAACTTCATCAGAACTCTCAAAATATTGAAAACACACCAATAATGTTTTGATACCTTAGTTAAACAGTCCATATGTCAATTTTCATGTGTAGGAATAATCCTCCCATAATTATGATGAATGGTGTGCCAATTATGTCTCAATGATTCTGTTATTTTTATAATTAAAATTTTTGTTCAAAAACTGTCAATAAATTTAAAATAAGAAAATAAAACTATATTTTATTTATGTTTTATTAAAATGATTCCTAATTCATTTTTTCAATGTAGGAATCTGTGACACCCTGACACCGGTTACCCAGAGGCCGGTGCATTATTTTAATACATTGGCATGATTATAAGGAATAAAGAACTAAAGGACTGATCAATTTATTAGTCTTGGAAACATGATACATACATAAATTCAACATTACAACTTGAAAAGAAAAACAACACTAATTTATTCCATTAAAATCATCCAATACTCCTAGATTATGTCTGAAATTCACTCATAAGTAACTCCTTCAAATCCTAGGAAATTGAAACATAAAAAATCTTCGAGCTCAAACACTCAATAAGGATAATCAATACAGTGGAAGAGAACATAAATATTAAGCATGGTGAAAAATTGAAAACACGAGCCTTAAAGAACCATAAACATGAGAACATTATGGTAGGAATATGAGCTGAGTAAATAATGCCATAATAAAACATAGTCATGGTTGTTATACTAGTTGAATAACCACCTTAAATATCAATATCTAATCTCATAATGATGGAAGGCATAATTCTAGACATCATAACCACATAGTCAAGGCCTCGTGCCAAGACTACAAATAAGATTTGGTCAAGGACTTTTGCCAAAACACTAGTTTGTCTCAAGAGACATACCGATTCATCGATGAGCTATAGCAGGCTCCATGTGTCACTTACTAAGTCCAATGAATTATTTATATAAAAAGGTTGAAACATAATCTGAACATTCATATTAAAACTAGCATACGAAATGTCAATATTCTAACCACAAACCATGAATGGTATAAAAATAGTCCATCCACAATCAAACATAACTCATTCAATACAATATGGTAGATTGTATTATAATAGATAAACATAAATAGAGAATAATGATGGATATTGACATAGATGAAAATAATAATCAAAACTATTTGAGAAAAATATCCTTCTTTTTTTGAAAACATTTAAAAGTATCAATATTTATCAAGATGCCATTTAAAATAGATTTTTGAATCATATTGTCCCATAAACCATTGAAACTTTTAAATTTAATTTTAATTTTCAAATTTTATTTTCTGTATAAATAAATCCTTAAAAACATTTTTAAAGCATGTACATTAATGTGAAATATTTAGAATAACAATCATTTAATACATTTTAAATGATATTTTAATTAGAGTTCCAAACCAAAATAGAGACACATGGAATACAGATAATTGGTGTAATCAAAACATTATAATATCATGATAATAAAGGGTTTCATGATAAATCATGTCAAGGTACATTATATACACCATATAAAAGTGAATTGGAGTATAACTACAAAGATGTCTCAATGGAATTTAAATTGAGATGAAATTTTTTATAAAGACCATATCCTTAGGTTAAGGATAAATCAATGACATAGTTATGTGTGAAAAATATAAATACACTCAATATGATTGGATATTTAGTGTAAATCAATCAGAGTACATTCGCACATATTCTTGTAAAAACAACACCAATGAATTGGATGTCTAACTCAATAAAAGGAGATTGAGATAAAAGTACTCTTATCAAGTCCATATCGATGACATGGGAATTTATCAATGGACTGATTATGTGTATCAAAAGAATATCCACACAAAGGGGAGTGAAAATTACAACATAAATAAATAAATAGTGATTCCTCACATAATCATAGAATTACATAAATAAGAATTAGAAGATTAACCCAACGAATAGAAATTGGGTTAAAAGGTTCCCCGTACCGATTTGGTAACATAAGAAATGTACAACGCATGAAATAAGGATCATAAAATGAAGATTTAAATACACATGAATTAAAGTGTATTACACAAATAATACAATTAATGGTAGTACATACACCACACAAAAGGAAATAGTGGCAATATAGCATGAATCTCAGGGGAATAAAGAGTGAGATGAAAACCCCATACCACGTTGTAATCAATCGAGTCATTTGACCAAATGTTAATAACAACCAATGTAATCATATAATAAAGTTAATATAAAAGGGACAATGATAATATATATCAAATGGAAGTTGACAATACACCAAATTCAATAAATTAGTGGCGAACAATGGAAATCTCACGGAATTAAAAGTGACATAAGAAACCCCATACTTTGAATTTTCCTAGTTTGAGGGTTGGTTAACCTCCTGCATAATGTAGAAATCATTATTTTTGAATTATAAAATAACCATATAAAATAATATGATATCATATATGGTTTTCTAATATTTCTTTGTTAATGATATTTCAGTAGTATCATCGTTTTGGGTGTTAACTGATTCATTTTCCTTTATATGCATTATTACATAAGTATTGTTTCTTATGGATAGGATGTATATTATTCATATTCAGAATTATATTACGTGATTAAACATTATTTTTAATATTCAAATGAAAATTAGTCTTGTATAGATATGATGGGGAATGAATCTCTTCGCGTTCGTGGAGACGGTAATCCATACGTAGGCACGAGTGACAATATCGTTATTTTGATATTAAAATCATATATAATTGGATTTTATATCATAAAAAATCATTATCATTTTACATTTATTATTTACATGATTTATACTCATTATTATACTCATCCAAATGATTATGTATTCGAATAACAAACCACACCATGACGTGGAGACGGTAATCTGTACGTATGCACGTATGGTGACTTTGTCTTTTTTATGTTGGATTGAATAATGAATATGGTTTTACCATTTTTCTAATAACATCATAGTATATAAATGATAATGGATTTATTATTTTATAATAGAAACAATAATTAATGTAGATGTGGTGGAAGAAAAGAACTTAAAGGAGGGGAGGAAAAATTTATATATATTTTCAGGTTCTTCTTTATGATATGATCAAACGGGATCATATGCTGGATTTATGACTAAAGTAAGGCCTCTAGGATGAAGTTAAGATTGTTGGGAGGGTAGTTGGTCAGGTTTTTGCCGAGACAAATGGCTTCGACGGAGTGAATTAGATAGAAGTGGAACTTCCCTTTTATAAGAGGGTGAAGGGAACCTTAGGAAAAAATGAAATTATTATTTTATAATAAAATACTTTTTGGTCTCAAATGGATAAAAATCGAATTATTTAAAGCTAATGTTGGTTATCGGTCCAAAACCTCTTAACCAATATGTTCTAGATATGTTTGGGTCACTCTATTAACCTTATCTTTTAAATTTAACTCTTAGATAAATACTTTGACATTTACCATGTCTAATTGTATTTTTTTATTATATGGTTAATAAACATACTATATACTTCCTAGATAACCCCAATTGGTTCATTAATCATACAACTATCATTATATTAGTCTTTTGGTAGAGACTTATATTTAATGGAATATAATATTAATTAAATATATATTATTTGTTCTAAAACCTCTTTTATGTCAATTTTGACACTATTTTCTATTTTGTTTTTTTGAAATTCATAACTGCATTATTACTTCTAAAAAAATTCATATAACCAATCCTACTATATCTTATTTACCTATAAAATAAGTTTAAATCATAAAAAGTCTCAAATTTCATTTATTGTAATATTTATAATATCAATTATTTGAATCATTCATTAATACGATAACTACTGCATCATCATTGTCTCCAAAATAAATATAATTATTTAATGTCTAAAAAATATAAATAAAATACCATTATGTAGAATTATTTTTTAGATTTATAATTAATATTTAAAGTCTAATTTATCTTATGTGTAACTCTATATTTAAAATGGTTTAGATACTGATCTTTGAATTTAAAACTTTTAACACTACTTTGAATCAAATAATAATAAATGTCCAATTCTAATCCAAGTGGACCTAAAGGATCATATTTTATTCCTAAGGCTGTTTTTGGTCGAATTACACTTATCCAATAGAATTATGACATGTGTTAGGGTAATAATAATATAATTTTTACCCTTAATTAACAGATTTACTGTTAACCGTGGTAAATAAAAGAAAAAATTTATTATTCACCAAAACAAATTTCATCTTATTGAACAAAATTTTACTTAATAATATCAACTTTGTCTCTAAGATATTTGAAATTCAACTAACAGAAGTGGTAATATTACATTTTATGTAAATTTGCAAATGCTCCTAGGTGGTGGGTAAAAGACGAAAAAAAGCTCAATAAATTTTTTATATATTTAAAAATATTATAAACTAACACCAATGTATTAAATTGATCATATATAGGTATTATGTATCTATTTTTACCTAAAATAAATTTAAATAAAATTTTGGTTTTAAACAATAACTCAGTGTTTTTTCACTATTCATCAAAAATTGAATGTTTTCAGAAAAATACAAAAAATTCACCCTAAGATAATTTCGATATTAGAAATACAAAAATGAAGTCCATTTTGAAAGATAAAATTTTTAAAATTTCAAAAAGTGGGTATTATTACTCATAACGGTTAGTTTGATTGGTCACGAGGTGTTTGAATCTCGACGTTGTGTACAACACAAGATATTGTATTATTCAAAGGGAAATCTACCGTGGAAGATTTGAGTGTTACATTCTTCCCCCCATTTGGAAATTTTGTCCTCATAATTTTTAAAATTAGGCTTGGGAAAATAATTAAAAGTCCCAAATCTGAAAAAGAGTCAATAAAAATATCACATTAGAAGAATGAAATGAAAGTACAAAGGTCACCCGAGATAACACACACTATGATTCCATGTAGGAAAATATGGATATGAAAGATTAAATAAGTTTCATAATCTGATGGAGAGGGATAAAAAACATGAACCGGATAATGTTAAGAACAATAAAACCACAATCTTGTGATGGAAAAAAAGGTCATTTGTTTCCCAGTAGGAAAAGTAAATAGAAAACATTTTTTTAAATTACATCTCATAATGATGAGGAATTTATTTCTAAGATTTTCTAAGAACATAAAGCGATATACTTACTTTTTTAGTAGAGTTTCATTCATTAATAGTTTTCTACCACTAACCCATTTTTTTCAAACGATGAGTACTCAAGATGAGATGGTCACACCGTAAGTGCTAGAATCAACATCTAGTGAATCACATGATCCACAAAGGATAAACTATATATTTACCTTGTATTAAGAGATTAATCAAAACCAAAATGGTTAGTACATAATCAGATGATCCCCCAAAAGGATAATTCATTAGAGAAAGAAACATTAATCGTAATTCCTAAAATTAAAACAACAATACTATAAAGTTTAATAAATACCATTTAGTAATCAATTTTCCTTAAAATCATTCGATATAATTCAAACTAATATTGAAACCTAAATGTAGAGGAATTTGGTTAGGTAGTATTCCATGTTAAATTGTATCTCCAAATCACATCAACTACTCTAAATGTCACATAATTAAAAGTAATTAATCTAATCACATATTCCATATTATAGGTTAGTCATTTCCTTAAATAACCCAAATCAATATAAATTCACAATAAAAACATAGATAAAAATATTCCATTACTCCTCAAATGAAATCCTGTAGTATTCAATCTTCCCTAGGCATATAGTGTTCCCAATAGAGCGAACATCTTCCAAAAAAAACTTATATCACTTAATCATCAAATAATTTTCCAATACTAAGGGTATTATTTTGATAAGACAGAAGATCCCAAATCAAATTATTATTGATTAATGAAATCATTTAACTAAAAATAATTAGTCACACTAACCAGGGACTTCACGTACTCAAGTGATAGGCGATAAATCTCAATCTCACTATGGTTGTGGGTTCGATTACCAAATCTTTGTCCAACATGACAGGTTGTCCCATGGTCTGTGTGTTGTTCTGTTTCAAAAAATTATAACATTACCAAAATGAGATAAATTCTTCAAAATATCCATTACATAATTTAACAAATAATGATATATCATACATTTCATTTTTATCTTAAAATATAATAACTTGTAATTGATTCATAATCAATGATAATATAAAACAAAATGGTTATTTATAACTTTATCCATAAGAGAAAAGAAAATTCTTCCACAAATATCTTTTTCACATGACAAACTATAGGGTTTCAAATACAAGAGAAAATTATTCAAAAGTAATTCCATCAAAAAAGAGCAATAATACTTTTAAACATTCCTCCCACCCTTTATTTAAACATAGCTTATTATTTTCCCATGAAAATATCCTATAGAATACGGAATTCACTTGTGTAATGTCTAGGTCCCTTACATTTACGGAAAATGACTATAAATGGATTATTGGGACAATTTTTATCTTCTTCCATAGTTTTCTTCATTTTTCCTCATAAATTATTTATATTATGTCCTTCTTTCCCACACATTAATCATTTATTTGTTCCATTGAGACACTTTCCTTGGTTTCTCCTTCCACATTTCAAGCATGATGGAAATTGAGCATTCATTCCTCTATGGTCTCCATTGCTGGTGCTCTTATCATTCATCACCTTTCTCTTATTTGTTTAGTCCGAGAGTTGGATAATATATATGTTATTGAACTTGTTTTTGGAAAAATTATTTGGCATGAAGATAATATATTTTAGACAAATCAAAAATCCATTTTTTCTCATTTCCACCATAGTTTCCACATTTTACATCATGCCCAAAGTTACTATGATTTTTTGAATCCATACATTGATTAAAAGCAGAATTTATTGTGTGGGTAACAATAGTCATAAAATCATTTAGAGAATATCATGACACCATATTTTCAATTTGAAACACCTAAAAATTAACCAACATCACTTACTATGTCCAATGCATTCCTCAAATGAAAATGTTGAAACATAATCTGAACATTCGTATTAAAACTAGCATATGAAATGTCTGTATTTTAATCACAAACCATGAATGGTATTAATATAGAACATCCACAATCCAATATAACTCATTCAATACAATATGGAAAATTGTATTAATATAGATCAACTTCAATAGAAAATAATGAATAATATTGACATAGATGAAAATAATCATAAAAACTATTTGAGAGAAATATCCTCCTTTTCCTTGAAAACATATAAAAGTCTCAGTACTTATCAAAAATCCATTTAAAATAGATTTTTGAATCAATGTGTCCCATACCACTTCTATAAATTTAAAAGTAATTTTAATTTTTAAACATTAATGTCCATATAAATTAATCTTTAATTCCATTTATAATAAATGGATATTAATGTGAATGATTTTGAATAATAAATATTTAAAGCATTTAAAATGATATTTTAGTTAGTGTTCCTAACCAAAAGAGAGGCACTTGAATAAAAATAATTTAGGTAATAAAAACATTATAATATCATGAGAACAAATGGATTCCTGAAATAATATTTGAATGTATGTTATATACACTATATGAAAGTGAATTGGCATATAACAACAAAGAAGTCTCAATGGAATGTAAATTAGATGCCATCTCTTATAAAGATGGTATCCTATGGATAAGGACAAATCAATGACATAATAATGTTTGAAAACTATAAATACACTCAATATGATTGTATATTTAGTGAAAACCAATCAGAGGACAGTCACACCTATTCTTGTAAAAACAACACCAATTAATTTGATGTTTAACTCAATAAAAGGAGATTGAGTTAAAATTACTCTTATCAAGTCCATATCTATGACATGAGAATTTATCAATGGAGTGATTATTTGTATCAAAAGTATATCCACACAAATGTGAGTGAAAATTATAACATAAATAAATAAATAGTGATTCCCCACATAATCATATCATTACATAATTAAGAATTAGAAGATTAACCTAAATAATGGAAATTGTGTTAAAAGGTTCCCGTACCAATTTGGTAACTTACAAAACACACTACCCATGAAATAAGGATCATAAACTAAAGAGGTAAATACACATAAATTAATTTTTATTACACAAATAATACAATTATGGGTACTACATACACCAAAAAAAATGGAAATAGATGCAATATAGCATGAATCTCACAGAAAAATGGAGTCATATGAAAACCCATTACCACGTTGTAATAAATTGATTCATTTGACCAAATGTTAATAAAAACTAATGGATTCGGAAAATAACATGAATATAAAAATTATCATGATAATATATATATAATGTCAATACACAATACACCACATGCAATAAATTAGTGGCGATCAATAGAAATCTCATGGAATTAATCGTGAGATAAGAAACCCCTTACATTGTAATTTTCCTTGTTTGAGGGTAGGTTAACCTCCTGTAAAATAGTTAAATAATAATTATTAAATTATAAAAGAACCATATACATTACTATTATATCATATATGATTTTTTAATATTTTCCTGTTAATGATATTTCAGTAGTATCATCATTTCGAGTGTTAACAGATTCGTTTTCCTTTATATGATTTGTTAAGTAATTATTATTTGTTATGGATAGGATGTATCTTATTCATATTAAGAATTATATTAAGTCTGTAAACATTATTTTTAATCATCAAATGAAAATTAATCTTCAATGGATTTGATGTTGAATGAATCTCATTGCGTTCGTGGCGACGGTAATCCGTACGTACATACGAGCAACAATATAATTCTTTTGAAATTAAAATCATATATAATTGGTTGTTATGTCATATAAACAGAATAATTATCATGTTATATTTATTATTTAAATAATTTTTAATCATTATTATACTCATCCAAATGATAGTGTATTTGAATAACAAACCACACCATGGCATGGTGACAGTAATCAGTATGTAGGCATGTATGGTTACTATGTCATTTATAGGATGAATAGATTAATGAATATGGTTGTACCATTTTTATAATAACATAATAGTATATCGAAGATACGGGATCTATTATTCTAGAATGGAAAAATTAATGAAATAGGAACTATAAGAAGAAAAGATCTTGAATGAGGAGATTAAATATTTAACTCTTCTTCAAGTTCTTCTTTTTGATTTGATCAAAAGGGCCCCATATGATGGATTTCTGACAAAAGTAATTCCTATAAGATGAAGGGATGACATATTAGACGGTATTTGGGATGGATTTGGCCAAGCCAAATGTCTTTTATGGTGTAAATTAGTCCCTCATCATAGTGGTCCTCAGACTCTTACTAGCCCTAGAGGTAGTGTCCTCCAACGCCAACTGTCAAAATAAGATTAACCATAGTTGAAATGGAAAAACCAAACCACTGGTCTAGAAATTAGAGAACCCAAAGACCTTAATAATAGATCCCATGGGGGGACTACCTGAATATTATTAGTATGAGGATTGATCTCAATATTAATGCTAATGTGTTTCCGAGATGGTGCATTAAAAATGAATGAAAAAGAATATTATCATGAAATATACCAAATGGATGCATAATGGATAAGTAATGCATAATAAGGTCATCATCCTAAAAAATTTATTCCTTTAAAATAATTAAAATAAATTATACAATATGGTAATAGGGTATGTAATAGAAAAATATTCACATAAGGGAAAAAACATTGGGTAGACTGGGGAAAATTAGAAGAGAATGAAGAATCACCATGAGTCACATCAAGGGTCCCCTCTATTGTGTAGTGTAGATGTATTTTCCACACAATGTCAAAATCAGTAGTAGTGTCAGCTATAAGAAGATATTACATTATAATAGGGCCTTCCATGATGGCAACCTGCTCAATTGTCACTGGGGTAGTCAAGGTGCTGATCTATATTGAGGCCATGGGTATAAAATATATATTGATTAATTGAACCTCAGATGTAGATTCCATTGGAGGTAAAATTCCCCATTAAGTGTTTTATGATAAGAATACTTTATTTTTAGTTTTTTTAGTGATCTATAATGGAATATCAAATAGAGTTTCATTTAGTTATGTTGTGGTAGGGGTAGGTATGGTGGTGGTAGAGACCTGATTGGTAAGAATGTGTGTGGGTGGAATTCATGATGTGAATATTCATGATTTTTTTCCAAAATTTTTGAAAATCAGATTTTGAATTTACATTTATTATGTGAATTATCTTAAATATAATGGATTTTATAGGGATCATCATCCCTCATCCCTAGGAAGACAAATAATGTATCATAATTTATCTCATCTAAATCTAAACATTTAATGGAATCTACGTTTTCTCCCACTCAATTATCCAATTAATGTTGAGATATAAACACTATCTATTTATTAAAAATGATTGGAAAATAAACACCCATAATAAAATAAGTCATTTCATTTTTTCACCCATTTTCCATTGACTTTGAAGGGATTCCCTTACCTCAATCGATTTCCAACATTCCATAAGGGAATAACTTAATAAAATTTAATGGTTCTTACCATCAGGATTTGAAATTTCGAGGGAATTTATTTAAACATAATTTAAACAAGTGAACCTTATCCTAGAGGGTGAATATAAATCATATGATGCACTCGTTGTTCCATTTATTTGTTTTTCCATTATAATTTTTAGAACATCCAATGTTATGCCACATTTTTTCCACTAATTCATCTATTTGTAAAAACCATTTACTTAATACCATATGAGCATTTATTTTTATCTTTCTAATCTCCTATAATGAATTATTTTATAATTCAACATGAAGGTTAAATGTTTTACCATAGATAATATTTAATGTTGTTGTGCTAATGACTGTTTTGTAAGAAGTTTAATAGTCCCAAAGTCCATCATCCAATTTTTTATCCAATCCTTTCGAATCATTTTAACAAACTTCTAACTAATATTTTGTAATTTCCCCATTAGATATATCCACCTACCCACTAGTTTACATGGGTTATTGTGTGTTAGTGTTATATCAAATACAAAAATTTTCATATATATGTTTTATGATATCATTCATCAAATTCATTCCAAAATAAAAAATTAGTAATCTAGAATATCAAAATATGTAAAAAATGATTTCCTTTTGAAAATTAATTACCAGTTTGGTAGTAATGACATTGGTTGATTCACCTTATAACGAGTTTAAGATGAAGTATTTTTTTTAATATAAAAATGTTACAACTCGAATTGGGAAATCATCTCATGCAATCAATCCCCTAAACGTTGCAGGATTCTAGTGAAAAGATGGGGTTTAATGGTATTTCCTATTATTTTCAAATGGTTTATATACATCGGCAGTAATCCAATATCATTTTGAATATTCACATGTCTAGATGAAGTATAGACCTGTAAAATTCAATTTTAAGTGTTTTAGAAGTAGTATGATCAGATACATTATGTCCTCCAATCAATGACATTGGAATTTTTAAGAAAATGTTGAATTTCATCTTATATGATGCAGAGCTTCACTAAAACATTAGTACATTTCCTAAATAATAGTGGATCATAATAATAATAGTTAAACTCCAATGATAAAAATTTATACCTTTGTTGACAATAAAGGTGTCGATATAGGGTTTATATTGCCAAATATTATTCTATGTATGAAAAACAAGGCCATTCATAAACACATACATTATAGATTGTTTCTTTATAAAATTTATCCAAAATACTAAAATATTCATCATCTTCGATATTGGGTAGCTGAAGTATCCTGAAGTGATCAATGATAACAATTTTCTATCCCAGAAGTGTCTTTGATTACAATGTCAAATTCTTCTAGCAAAAGGATCCACAATATCATTCATTGTTTCCTACCATTTTATTCAACATATTTTTTAAAACTACATGATTAGTAATGTAATAAATCTCACGATCATGATATACTATTATAATTTATGGTATTAAAAAATAATTTAAGAAAATATTATCCTATAATTATGTAATAATATTTTATCATTATTGAGAGTATGGATGGCATGGTCGATTCATTGGAAAATACAACTAACAAACTAACCTTTGAGAATCCCAACATTTAATTCACTTATTCCCCACATGAACACAAAATCCATGTCCCATACAAGAAATATAATTATAGGCCCTATCAGGTGTTCATTTTTCATAGTCTCGAAGACTCTTTGACACCCCTCACTGAATTTGAATTGGACATATTTGGAAAACATCTATTTTAATGGTCAAAATATTTGATAAAAGTTATTTAAAAACTGATAGTGGAATCCTTTATATGCTTGATAACACATTACCCCTTTAAAAATTTAAGTTTGTGGAAGTTCATTAATGAATTTAAACTTTATTAGGTCAAAATATATGATTTCATTTGAAATATTATGCACGAGGACTGTTAATCATCACACTATAAAATAGAAATTTACCATATTAAGTACTAATAATTTCTTCATAATGTTATTCTATGTGTTTTAAATTGTATAATTGGAACTATAAGGGTCATTCATGTATGAAAAAATCAACCATAATATTTTCAAAAAAATCATATTCCATATAACGGAAAATATGGATCATGATCCATTATAAGGTAGCAAACACTTTACACATTTTAAATGAAATTAAGGATAAAAAAGGTTTTGAATATCTAGGTGAATATTATATTTCATTAATCACCCAATTTGACATGGTTTTGATTGTATTTTTAATATCCATCCATGAAATAGAATAATTTTTGCCTTGAAAATATATCAGACATAAACATCATGAACATGAGAGAAAAGTGTTACATTCTGGTAGATATAGAAAAATTTATATAATAAACACATACTCACCTTTATGTAATGGTTTTTAATGGGATTACATAATCATTATTATTTTTAGTCATATGTAAGCCTCATGTACCAGGTACTATATATAACATGCAGTACTATTTTATTTCAAATATGGAGTAAATTATACAAACTTGATGAAGATTCCGAACTTACATCTAAACAACATCCATTATGAGTTTTGTGGGTCAAATTTGGGTTTGTAATTTTTTCCAATATACTTCTTCCAGAAACTTGTATGAGTATAATTAGTAGAGATTACTCCCTTTATATCATCTATACTTCAATACATTTATCTTTATTTCTTATAAAGACATAAAACAATTTTCTCTCCACTTCACGAGTCATAAAAATGATTATAATAATTTGAAACCTTTCTTTTGGACTTGACTATGACTATTTAATAGTTTTTCGATTGGGTTTTATCTCAAAAGTGGGTGGATAAATAATTGAATGTTTTATTTTCAGAGAAGTGTGTCTTGTACATGGATCAAGGTATTTAGTTTTTTTATTCACTACCATAATCTTTGAGGGGATTGGATCTCCGTCTCACCTTCTAGAGATAAAAAATTTTATTCTTCACCAGCGAGGAAAATAAAATTACACACATGGGAATATTCACTTTTCTTAACATCTTTTATGAGACCAAGAAATAAATTTTCCTCACTGACTTCAAAGATAAATATAAATTGGTGTTCATTGATAAGTATTTACTGGTGGAAATAAATGACCCCCTAAAATTTTGGGGACACCAAATTTTTTCCAATATATTTAGGACTTGAAAGAGAATTGGGAAATTTATCTTACCACTCGGAACTAAGACATCCCCAAGAAGTATCTGAGTATACTTAAGAGATCAATCAGTAAGAAGAAATCAAACCCATGTGATCATAATCTCATTATGTATCAATATTCAAAAGATATTCATTCACATTATAATGACTCATACAAGGAGATCACACGATACTTTAATAAAATTTCACATCGCAATAGTACATGAGATCTATAAACTATAAATGTATCTAATATTTGGTGTGATATCATTATAATAAACTAAGGATAATTATTCATTTAATAAAATGATTCCTAAGTATTCAATCCTTCTATTATTATAGAGAAACTCTATTAAAAATTTGGCATAATTTATAATCTCTGAAATGTCGTTATGAAATGGTATATTGATGTGACTTGTTTTAAAAATTCCAATTAATCATGTAATTAAAATATATATTCCCTTATATTATCCTCTTTATGAATAGAATATGGGGCCGATTTATTGTTGGTTACACATGAATATCTTCTTTATTTAGTTGTTCTTATGTGTGATATTTTTCTTTTACATTCAATTATGATTCATGATTATTTTTTGGTTTTTCATTTTATTATAGAATGATTAGGTCATTCTTATTTAGAATTTTTTTCTTCCTCT
The DNA here is from genome assembly GCA_963277665.1 of Viscum album. Taxonomy (NCBI): domain Eukaryota; kingdom Viridiplantae; phylum Streptophyta; class Magnoliopsida; order Santalales; family Viscaceae; genus Viscum; species Viscum album. The sequence continues at coordinate 535,904,660 of OY728146.1, forward strand.
CATCATTTTTATAGGGTAGTCAAAAAGTTATCACTTTCACTCTTTTATATGCCACACCCATAGATTACTCTATTGGATGGTACTAAGAATTATCATCTAGTGTACACATTAGTCTGTATGGAAAGGTTTTAGAAATTTTAATTACTTGATCATTAGGGTTACCAGGTACTTCCCTTTAATATCTCATTTATGGTTTTTTTGTATTCATTTTCATATATTTATTTTGGAAAACTATGGTGAATTGTTTTTTTCGGTTTGACTATTAAGGATGGGTGGCTTGAGGTTGTCATAGTGGATCATACTATTGATATTTTTGTTTGGGTGGAAAATAGTAATCAATAAAGGGAAATGTTTTATATTGGGACATATATTGTGGGAATGTCTATGAGTTTAGAGGTGGGTACCCTAGTTGTCCCTGATTTCAACTCAGATCTTTACCACTTCATTTTTAATAAAGACATTTATTGGTTTGTTACTGTTCATGAATGGGTATCTACTAGTAGTACAACATATATTACCATTGAGGATGTATATTTTAATTATCACAATTAAATTTTTGAGTTTAATATTATTATATTGCTTTCTAGATATCCTGATATGGTAGAGGGTCTTCAAATATCTGACATGTTTGAACCCCCATATTAGGAGTAGGTGTTAGTGTTTATTGTTGTGGAAACATAGTGTTTTTAGTATAATTGTAAGAGAATCAACCTACACTTCATGGTGAGTGGACTCTTCCACTTGGTTCATCAAACAATTATAGGACCCTAATATCATTGTAAAATTATAGAGATGTGTGTGATTTTATTGAGGATTTTTTCTTCACTTCCGATGTTTTCTATATAAGTATGAAATCAGTAATTGCATCAACCATGTTGTGAGTGTTGGGTTGTAAGACATGGTAAAAAGTATTAATTTTCATACATATGTTGAGTATATAGTATAGGATCATCCATGTATACTTTTTAAAGCAACACTATGATTCCCAGGATAATATTTTGTCAACCAAAGGGATGTTTAGAATAAAATTCTAGAGTTTTCAGGTTCGTATGGGTAGGATGTACTTATCAAGGAAATTATTTTCAAAATATTTAATATAGTCACGGACCCGGGTTCCTGTATTTTCAACAAATTATATTATATGACCATTAATGAATAAGGGAAAACCCTAAGCACAGTAATGTATAAGGATATGCTTTTATCATAAATGTGTTTCAATATTATAATAAATTCATAAAATTTATTTACAGACCCTTTCTCTAAAGTCCACTATATTTGACATGTATTCTAGATCATATGATATAAGCCTGGTTTAATATCAAATTTTAATTCCAATATTGCGGGAAAACAATAATGGGTGGAACTCTAATAACAAATAGTAATTAATAGTTCATGATAGAACACATTGGTAGTATGTGATGCACTCTATATTGTTCAAGAGGAACATATTAAGAATTTTCAGGATTTTAGGCCATATGATTATTGGGATCAGTGATGGTTGAATGATATTTTCTAGATATATATATATATATATATATTAATTTTAGGTCTGAAATAATTAATTTAGTGAGATTATATGGTCTTTAAAAGAGTTCAAGGGGACAAGATAATTCACTAAATCTCAGCACTAATGAAGAAATAAATCTATGTAAAATAGTTTAATGAAGAAAATAGTGGAATGGAGAACCACAAAAATCTAATTCTCAAACACAGAAGAATATTTAATGAATTAATATTCATAATAATGATTTCAAATTTTAAGTACCAACACCATGTTTATAATTTTACATTAGAATAATTAGATTAAAAAAATTTATGTATCTCAACTGAAACATTTATGACGGTTCACATTATATTGGATGTTTGAGTGGGAAAAAATATGGATTCAATGTCAATGTGTATTGAAAATGGGATTGAAACCAATGATAAATTAATTATATTAATTTTTGATCATAATTATTATTCTAAAAAAATAATTAATTTCGATTTGATTAAGAAGGGTTCTATGTAAAGACCCTTAAATTTCAAGGAAATTTTTTTCTTAATTTTCTTTGAAATTTTACATGAACGCAGTTTCTGACGGCACCTGATTCCGAGGCCCGGTGTGCACGGAATCATTTTTTGAAGTTTGTCTCGGGTACGTTCAGTGAACGAATGAGAGGGTTTTTTTAAATTTTTAACCAGTGCTCAGAATCAAATTCTTAGGGCACTGATGGAATCACAACGCTGGCAATTGCTTAGAAACGCCTCTTTCAGAGTTGCGTTTTCTCGGGTGTGGTTTTTAATTTTTGGGCTTTAAGTTATGAAATAAAATAATGTGGTACGAAAAACTTTTTTTATTTCACTTAAAGACGCTTAAATCCACTTAATGATGCGTAAGCTGAGTTGAAGCAGATATGGTGGAACCCAAAACATCCTACCCTCTTGGTAGGATATTTGTGAGGTGGGGCCCGCACGAGCCCCACCGTTTATTTTCCGCTAAGTAACGCACCCGCGAAAACCCCTTTTAAATGAAAGTCAACTGACGTGTTTTCTAAATTCATAACGCCCCTATTAATTGGGCGGTTAGTTCGTTGCAATTAATTCTGTGAATAAATTGTTCATTACTTATCTTTTTTTTTCAAATTCGTTAGTTGATAATAAAATAAGATGAGGACTTATTATATTATCTGGTTGTTGTGTTAAACCTTTCGTTAATCTCTAAATATCTTCAACCTCATTCACGAAGAATGCGAAGAACGCGACGAACACGAAGAACGCCGGCCTCCGACGAAGGGCGAAAAAGAACACCGAGCCCTCGGAGATCGACAATGAGACGCTAAGTACCATGACGCCGATGATTCTTCTCCCGCGATGTTCTTCTACGACGTTCCTTCTTCCGCGATAGATCTTCGATCATTCATTGAGGTAAGAGAATGAGGTCCTTTTAATTCTTTATGGATTATAACATCAACATGGATTTAATTGTTATAATTAAATCTGTTTGTCCTTAATCCTCAGAGTTTGTCTACGCGACGCCGAGTACCGCGCGACAGCGACGCCCTTCCGTGATGTGACGATCCTTTTTCTTCCGCGACGGTCAATTCCGTGACGAACTCGCGTCCGACGACGACGTTGAGGTAGGGGTCGTTTTGAAAATGTTAATACCCATGTTTTCTTTCCTCCAAGGCAAGAACGTGGACCAACCAATTAACAAGTTGTTCCACGGATTATTATTGCTGGTCGTGGTTTATCAATTGCAGGAAATTATGGTGTTGTTTCAACCTCTAACGCGGTGGATGCGGACCAACGAACAAGTCCGAACCCACTTCCCTTTTGTTGTTGGTGTGCGGAACGGCGGACGACGACAAGACGAGCCGCAGAGACGATTTTTTGATTCCGCAGTGAAGAACGGGACTCGGGATGAGCTACGATGCAGACGGAAAAGAAATCGAACCACCAGAGCAACTCTGGTGGCCCGCGGACTCCACTGGCAGCGCGGGTCGCCGGCGCGGCGACGCTGGCGGGTGAAGGCGGCGGCGGCGGTCGACAGACCCGTGAATGCGCGGGTCCGGTGAGACATGGGACGCGGCCCTGCCGCGTACGCTAACCAAGGGCGGCCCCACGTGGGGCCGCGATGTTCTCACGTGGGGGCAGCACGCCCCCCACGGTTTTCCTTGCTCGGCCGCTCGGCCGAGCCAAGCCAAGCCGACCTGTCGGCCAGGTCGCGCCCAGGCAGGGCCGGGCTGCCCCAACCGGGCCGGGTCGCACCCAACCGGAAGATTCCCGAACCCGGGTCAGGTCGACCCGGTTCGGGCCGACCCGGGGGGGGGGGGGGGGTCGGGCCGGGTCGGTCCGGGCCAGGACCCCCCGTTTCCGTACCTTTTCGGTCTTTTGCTCATAACTTGAGCTACAGGCCTCCGAACGACGCGCTGTCAGTGGATATGCGATCCATGGATCGAGATGGTCATTTCGGTATATCACACTCAAGGTTTCGGAATACTTTGGGTTCGGCCGGGTTGGTTCGTACATGAAACCATCCGGGCTCTCGCATCAGAAACACTAATATCTTTAGCTTCGGACATCCGATTGACGTGTCGTCGACTTTGTTGAATTACTCTATGTGAGAATAATCTTTTGGCTTACTCCGCCCAAGGTTTGGCCGCAGGTGCAGTACGTTCAGGTTGGTTTTTCCTTAAAAACCAACCGGCCCCTGGGACGAAAAAGCCAATAACTCTTAGACCGGACGTCCGATTGACGCGCCGTTTGTGACATCGAGTTCTTGTTGGGGATAGAGGACTTTTGGATTCATCATCTCTGGGCTATGTGTCAGTTGATGTATCAGTCTCTCGGCAAGTGGAGTGGATCCTCCCGAACGATCTTGCTGGGTGCGGGAACCCTAGAGCTGGCTGTGACTGCTACAGTGACGACGACGACTCTGCAGAGATCCTCAGTGGATTTGACAATGACGACTACAGCACTAAGCGATCCATTGTGGGTCGGTGCTACCGATCATGTGTGAGGTCCGATCCTGTGTGGGTCAGCGCTTAGCGGTCCTGTGTGGGCCAGCGCCTACAGATCCTATGTGGGTCCGATCCTGTGTGGGTCTTTGCAGGGGTTAGTTACCTATCGATCCTGTGTGGGTCTAATCCTATGTGGGTCATTGCGGGGGTTAGTACCTATCGATCCTTTGTGGGTCAGATCCTTTGTGGGTCAATTCGACGGTTAGTTACCTATCGATACTTTGTGGGTCAGATCCTTTGTGGGTCATTGCGGGGGTTAGTATCTATCGATCCTTTGTGGGTCTGACGACTTAGATGAATCAGTGACAATACCTGATCATCTCTATCGTTATTCAAAAATTATACATGTGTGAGCTGAATCATGTTGTGCTATCCTATGTGGATTTACGTTTTGCATGCCTGTGTGGACTGGGTTGTACATGAGCTCGGATGTTGGAGCCGAGCGAGAATTGATGACTTTGGTATATGTATGGGCATATACCTAAGCCGTGTCGGATGTTACTTCGTGATTGTACCTTTCCATTTGGTTTATCCTTTGTGGATTCTGGGAGACCTTCGGGGGTCTCATGGTCCCTACTGAGTAGCTTATACTCACCCCTGCACGGGCTATTCCCACACTACGTTGTGTTGGTTGCAGATGACGTATAGCGCTGATCGTTGTGGAGACTTGCGGAGCAGGACGGTACCTGGAGGTGGACCACTGGGTGGGACGTACTCGGAGCGGTCGGCTGGACCCGAGGAGGAGTGGAGGCTATCTGTACCCACCCTTCAGGTGGGACTTTCAGTGGACGGCTCAACGTTGCAGCTTTATATTTCAGTTGTTGTTTTCTCTTTCGAGTTTTACTTTACCTTCACTTTGGGTTTGTTTTCTGGCCCACTTAATTTCCGCACTTACTGTTGTCCCAGTTTTTACTTAGTGTTTACTTATGCCTGCTTACTCTGTGGTGTTTTTTGTTTACTTTACAAAGGCAATGCCTTCCCTTTAACGGGATTTACGCCTTGGTTCCAGTCCCCAGCCCCTGGCCTATGGAAGGCAGGCTTGGGGTAGTCACGGCACGGGCCCCATGGACGGGTCGTGACAAATTGGTATCAAAGGAGTTCGGTTCTACCTTAGAACTTGGGACTCTGATCTTTTCTATGTGAAGCAATAGTGTTAAGAATATTTGGTGTGGTTATCAGTCCATGGATACTAGTGTTGGTGTGGTGGCTGACGTATCCGTACACCCGAACCCTGACTTCTGATTTCCGAAAAAATGCACGAAAACATTGATTGCATGTGTCTTACAAGTTTTCTTTGTGATTACTTTATGTCAGATCACCAGGTATACTATTCTGACTGTGGAGCACCTTTTTACTTTTCAGGATGGCCCCACGACGGCAGCCAGCTAGGGTCCGAGAGTTGGGCGTGACGAAAGCCCGCCGAGCGACGAGGCCTCGGTACATGTCCCTTTAATAGCAGAGGCACCAGCGGTACCTCTACCTGCCGAGCCACCGATTCTTCCAGCACCAGCCGCTGACGATGCGCGTCGCCTCAGTGCACTGCATGAGTTCCATCACCAGCGACCGCCCAGGTTCCACGGGGAGACAGACCCCCAGGCAGCCGAGGACTAGCTGGAGGTAGTGGTCCGCGTTTTCAGGGTAGTGAGGACACCAACAGACCTCATGGTGATCCTCGTAGCGAGCCTACTGCACACAGTAGCGGGCCGATGGTGGAGCTTGATGCTCCAGGTGCACGATGAGGCATCTCTTCTCTGGACAGACTGTGAGGGCCTCTTCTGCTCAAATTTTGTCCCAGCCACCCTCCGTGCGGTGCACATCTAGAAGCTTCTTCAGCTGTGACAGGGCATCTTGACGGTCGCCCAGTACTCGTTGAGATTTACCGATCTCTCACGCTACTAGAAAGACATGGTACGGGACCCATTCTTTTGGTCCCGGACCTTTGAGCAGGGATTGAGACATGAGATCAAGGAATTAATGATCTCCCTCAGCATTCCGACTCAGGCAGGAGTTCTGGAGTGAGCCCTTTTTATCGAGAGCTTCCTTGCTGAGACTTCTCCAGTGGAGAGACCTACCGCGGGGTGGCACATAGCAGAGTCTTCTGTGGCAGGAAGTCGATGGATGAATCAGGGGTCCAGACAGACTAGACCCTTAGGCAGACGGCCTCAGGACACTGGCTCAGCAGTGCGGGGCACACAGCACAGAGCCAGTCTTTCGAGAGGTAGGCAGTGCTACACATGCGGCGGACAGGGTCACATGGCTCGTGACTGCCTGACCCACCATGCCGAGGAGTAGTAGATGGTTGAGGGGCGACCCAGGAAGAGGCATAGGGTCGACCGTGGCAGTCTGCAGGGAGGAGGCGGATGAGGCAGTGGAGCTGGCCAAGCAGCAGGTGGTGGGCGACGCTTTGAGGCTCTACCACCACCACCACCAGGAGGTCAACCCCGACCACAGGGAGCTGGTGGGTAGAGACAGGCATAGCTCTAGGAAGCAGAGGCCTACGACCACGGCGCACCTGATATGATTAGAGGTACGATCTGTGTCTATTCCACCCTTCCTGCAGTTCTTATAGACACAGGAGCGAGTCACTCTTTCATAGCGGCTGCCCTTGTTCGGAGCTCGGAGATTCCGATAGAGCCGTTGGCTCGATCTTTATGGATAGAGACTCCTATGGGAGCAGACTCGATGATTACACACTGGTGCCGGCAGTGTGAGCTTACTCTAGGAGGCGAGAGCTTTGGCTGGGATCTTCTTGTAGCGATGTCGAGGCCTTACGACATCATCTTGGGCATTGATTGGTTATCTACAGTCCATGCACAGATTGACTGTATTAGGCACAAGGTGCAATGTGTACGCACCGACGGGAGCAGGTTCACCTTCACCGATGAGAAGGGAGACTTTGCAGCACATGATGGACTTTCCCAAAGGAGAGAAAATCCCATCACTCATCAGTTGGATTGCCTCATCCTAGGAGCATTTGACGTGCAGAGTCCTAGTTTTCTTGCAGTGGAGGATCAGTATGCGGATGTCTTTCCCGACGACGTTCCAAGACTACCTCCTCGTAGAGAGGTAGACTTTTATATTGACCTATACCCGGGATAGCCCCGATATCGACTCCAGCATATCAGATGGCCCCCGCTGAGCTTTGATAGCTACAGGTACAGTTGGAGGACTTACAGGGCAAGGGATTCATCCGACCCAGTGTTTCACCCTGGGCTTCCCTGATATTGTTTGCCAGGAAGGCGGACGGGAGATTGCGACTGTGTGTCGACTATCGTTGCCTGACCAGGTGACAGTGAGTAAAAATTATCTGCTATCGAGGATTGATGACCTCTTCGATCAGATCAAGGGAGCACGGTGGTTCTTGAAGATAGACCATAGGTCAGGAAATCATCAGCTCAGAGTTCGGGATGAGGACGTGCAGAAGATGGCCTTCAGATGTCGGTATGGCCACTATGAGTTTGTGGTTATGCCTTTCGGCGTAACCAATGATCCAGCAGTGTTCATGGGCCTCATGAACAGGATCTTTCAGCCATACCTCGATCGAATTGTCATAGTCTTCATCGACGACATTTTGATTTACTCGACGATTGAGGTGGAGCACGCCTACCACTTACGGGTTGTACTAGACACACTATGAGAGCACCTGCTTTATGGAAATCTCTCGAAGTGTCAGTTCTGGATACACAAGGTCCACTTCTTGGGACACGTCATCTCTAAGGCGGGATTTGCAGTGGATCCTGCGAAGATCGAGGCAGTGCTAGCTTGGGAGCCATCCAAGAGCATGAAGGAGGTGCAGAGTTTCTTGGGACTAGCTGGATACTATCGGAGGATTGTGCTAGACTTTTCCAGAGTTGCGGCACCACTCTCAGCTTTGACGAAGAAGGGTAAACCCTTTGTGTGGTCAGACAGATGTCAGTAGAGCTTCCAGGAGCTGAGACAGAGATTGACTAGTGCACCTATCTTGAGGTTGCCTAAGGAGGGAGTATGGTACGTAGTCTACTGTGATGAATCAGGGACCAGACTCGGATGTGTCCTGATGCAGGAGTGGGCAGTGATCGCCTAGGGATCACGTCAGTTGAGGCCGCATGAGCAGAACTACGCTACCCATGACCTGGAGTTTGTAGTAGTGGTCTTCGCTCTGAATACATAGAGACACTATCTGATGGGCGAGTGATTTATACTCATTTCTGACCATCAGAGTCTCAGGTACATCTTCTCTCAGAAGTACTTAAACCTGAGATAGCGGTGATGGATCGAGTTCCTCCAGGACTATGATATTGAGATAGTCTATAATCCTGGGAAGGGGAACTTGGTGGCTGATGGTCTCAGCAGGAGGACAGGCATTCAGCTACTCGAGGAGGCGACAGAGCAGCTAGCTGCTTTGCAGATATCCTTCGTGGAGAGAGATGGAGCAGCCTTCCTTTAGTCTCTCACAGTCACTCCTCCACTGCTACAGCGGGTCAAAGAGGCACAGTGTGGGGACGCTGACTCTGAGACTCGGCGTGCACAGATATCCTCATGATAGGCAACTAATGGCTTCTCCTTTGGAGCAGAGCACGCCATCCTTTTCAGGGGAAGTACCTTGGTACCAATCTCTTTACGAGAGGAGGTGTTGAGAGTGTTTCACACTTCTCCTTTAGCGGTACATCCTAGAGTGGAAAAAATGTACCAGGATCTCAGACGACAGCACTGGTGGCCAGGCATGAAGAAGGCTGTGGCGGAGTTCGTTTCTCGATGCCTCACCTGCCAGCAGGTAAATGCAGAGCATCAGGTACCAGCAGGCATGGTACAACCCTTAGAGGTCCGAGAGTGGAAGTGGGAGGGGATATCTATGGACTTCGTGACTGGACTTCCACGCTCTTCCAGAGGTCACGACTCTATCTGGGTGATTGTCATCCGACTCACCATGTCGGCTCACTTCTTACCCATCAGAGAGCAGGGCTCAGTGGAGAGCTTGGGGCGTCTCAACATTCAGGAGATTGTACGGATTCACGATGTGCCGTCATCTATCATCTCCGATCGAGATTCTCGCTTTACTTACCAGCTTTGGAAGGTGTTGTAGGAGGCGTTCGTGATGCAGCTACATCTTAGCACCGCATTTCACCCTTAGACGGATGGTCAGATGGAGAGGACCATTCAGACTCTCGAGGACATGCTCCGCGCATGTGTCCTCGACTTTGGTCGCAGTTGGGAGGACCAACTACCCTTGGAGGAGTTCTTGTACAACAACAGCTACCACTCCACCATCGTTATGGCACCATACGAGGCGTTGTACAACAGACCTTGCAGATCGCCTTTGTGCTGGACAGACCCTGGGGAGTCAGCACTTTTGGGACCAGAGATGGTCCGGGCCACGACAGAGACGTTCCAGGTCATCCAGGAGTGGATGAGGACAACTTAGAGCCGGAAGAAGTCTTATGCTGACAGGAGGCGGAGGCCACTAGAGTTCAAGGATGGAGACCACGTCTTCTTGCGGGTCTCACCTCGACGTGGTTTACGAAGTTTTGGCTGAGGTGGCAAGTTGTCTCCATGCTTCATCGGACCATTCCAGGTCCTTAGCAGGATCAGCGAGGTGGCTTATCGCCTGGCTCTACCACCTCAGTTGCACTGGGTGAACGACGTCTTCCATGTATCTTAGCTAAGGAGATACGTGCACGACCCGACACACGTCATTGACCATGGGGAGCTAGACGTTGATGATGGGGAGACTTTTGCGAAGGTCCCGGTGGAGATCGAGGATCAAAAGGAGCGGGTCCTACATGGACGGTCGATTCGTATAGTGCGCATCAGATGGAAGCACGGGAACCTCCAAGAGAGCACTTGGGAGAAGGAGGCTCGGATGCGTGCTCAATACCCACATTTGTTTCCCTAGATTATGATGTATCTTTACAGGGACGTGAAGCCCTGAGGTGGGAGTGATGTAAAGACTCGTAAATTTAAAGGAAATGTTTTTCTTAATTTTCTTTGGAATTTTACAAGAACGCAGTTTCTGACGGCACCTGATTCTGAGGCACGGTGTGCTCGGAATCATTTTTCGATGTTTGGATCGGGTACGTTCAGTGAACGAACGAGTGGGTTTTTCTGCCTTTTGAACTGGTGCTCACAATCAAATTCCGAGTGCACCGATGGAATCGCAGAGCCGATAATTTCTTAGAAACGCAAATTTCGGAGTGGTGTTTGCTCGGGTGTGGTTTTTAATTTTTGGCCTTTAAGTTAAGAAATAAAATAATGTGGTACGCCAAACATTAGTTTATTTTACTTAAAGCCGCTTAAAGCCACGTAATGTTGCTTAAGCTAAGTTGAAGCGGATAGGGTGGAACCCAAAATATCCTACCCACTTGGTAGGATATTTGTGAGGTGGGGCCCACTCGAGCCACACCGTTTCTTTTCCGCTATGTAACGCACCCGCGAAAACCCCTTTTAAATGAAAGTCAACTGACACATTTTCGAAATTCTTGATTCCCCTATTAATTGGGCAGTTAGTTCGTTGCAATTAATTCTATGAATTAATTGTTCGTTACATATCTCTGTTTTTCAAATTCTTTAGTTGATAATAAAATAAGATGAGGAATTATTTTATCATCTGGTTGTTGTGTTAAACCTTTGGAGAATCTATAAAGATCTTCATCCTCCATCGCAAAGAACGCGAAGAACGTGAAGAACGCGAAGAACGCGAAGAACGCGAAGAACTCCGGCCTCCGACGAAGGGCGACGAAGAACACCGAGCCCTTAGAGATCGACGACGCGACGCCAAGTACTGCGACGCCGACGATTCTTCTCCTGCGATGTTCTTCTATGACGTTCCTTATTCCGCGATAGATCTTCGATCATCCGTTGAGGTATGAGAATGCGGTATTTTGAATTCTTTGTGGATTATAACATCAACATGGATTTAATTGTTATAATTAAAACTTGTATGTCCTTGATCCACGGAGTTTGTCTACGCGACGCTGAGTACCGCGCGATAGTGACGTCCTTCCACGATGTGACGATCCTTTTTCTTCCGCGACGGTCAATTCCATGACGAACTCGCGTCCGACGACGACGTTGAGGTAGGGGTCGTTTTGAAAATGTTAATAACCATGTTTACATTCCTCCAAGTCAATTACGAGGACCAACCAATTAACAAGTTGGTCCGCGGATTATTATTGCGGGTCATGGTTTATCAATTGCTGAGAATTATGGTGTTGTTTCAACCGCTAACGCGGTGGGTGCGGACCAACGAACAAGTCCGAACCTACTTCCCTTTTGTTCTTGGTTTGCGGAACGGGGGACTATGATAAGACAGGCCGTAGAGACGATTTGTTGTTTCTGCAGTGAAGAACGGGACCCGGGATGAGCTACAGTGCAGAAGGAAAGGAAATCGGACCATCGGAGCAACTCCGGTGGCCCGCGGACACCACCGGCGGCGCCCCGGCGCGCTGCCGGACGGGGCCGCTGCGGCGGTGGCGGTCGATAGACCCGCGACCGCGCGGGTCCGGCGACACATGGGACGTGGCTTTGCCACGTCTGCTGACCAAGGGCGGCCCCACGCGGGGCCGCGGTGTTCTCACGCAGGGGCAGCATGCTCCCTGCGGTTTCCCTTGCTCGGACGCTCGGCCGAGCCGAGCCAAGCCAACCCGCCAGCCATATCGTGCCCAACTGGGTCAAACCCGGACCCGGGTCGGGTCGACCCGGTTCGGGCCGACCCCGGGGGGGTCGGGCCAGGTCGGTCTGGGCCCAGACCCCACGTTTCCGGACTTTTTCGGTCATTTTCTCATAACATGAGCTACGTGCCTCCGAACAACGCGCCGTCAGCGGATATGCGATCCTTGGATCGATACGGTTGTTTCGGTATATCACACTCAAGGTTTCGGAATACTTAGGGTTCGGCCGGGATGGTTCGTACAGGAAACCAACCGGGCCCTCAGAGCGGAAACGCTCATATCTTGAGCTTCGGACATCTGATTGACGTGCCGTTGACTTTGATGAATTTCTCTAAGTGAGACAGATCATTTGGATTACTCTGCCCGAGGTTTGGACGCATGTGGAGTATGGTCAGGTTGGTTTTTCCTTAAAAACTAACCGGGGCCCGGGAACGAAAAAGCCAATAACTCTCAGACCGGGCGTCCGATGGACGCGCTGTCTGCGACGTCGAGTTCCTGTTGGCAATACGGAACTTTTGGATATATCAACTCTGAACTATGTGTCAGTTTATGTATCAGTCTCTCGGCTCAGGGAGCAGACCCTCCCGAACGAGCTTGCTGTGTGCGGGAACCCTAGAGCTGGCTGGACTACTACTGTGACGACGACGACTGTGCAGATATCCTCAGTGGATTCGACGGTGATGACTATAGCACTCAACGATCCTTTGTGGGTCAGTGCTACTGATCCTGTGTGGGACCGATCCTGTGTGGGTCAGCTCTCAGTGGTCCTGTGTGGGCCAGCACCTACAGATCTTATGTGGGTCCAATCCTGTGTGGGTCTTTGCGGGGGTTAGTTACCTATCGATCCTGTGTGGGTCCGATCCTGTGTGGGTCATTGCGGGGGTTAGTACCTATCGATCCTTTGTGGGTCAGATCCTTTGTGGGTCATTGTGGGGGTTAGTACCTATCGATCCTTTGTGGGTCCGACGACTTATATGAATCAGTGGCAATACCTGATCATCTCTATCGTTATACAAGAAGTATACATGTGTGAGCTGAATCCTATTGTGCTATCCTGTGGGGATTTATATTTTGCTTTCCTATGTGGACTAGGTTGTACTTGAGCTCGGATGTTGGATCCGAACAAAAATTTATGACTTAGGTATATGTATGGGCATATACCTAAGTCGTTTCGGATGTTACTTCGTGATTGTATCTTTCCTTTGTGGTTTATCCTTTGTGGATTCTGGGAGACCTTCGGGGGTCTCGGGGTCCCTACTAAGTAGCTTATACTCACCCCTGCACAGGCTATGCCCGCACTATGTTGTGTTTGTTGCAGATAACAGACAATTCTGATCGTGGTGGAGGCTTGCGGAGTAGGACGGTACCTGGAGGTGGACCACTGGGTGGGATGTACTCGGAGCGGTCGGCTTGACATGAGGAGTAGTGGAGGCAATCTGTACCCACCCTTCAGTTGGGACATCCAGTGGATGGCTCGACGTTTTGGGTTTACTTTTTAGTTGTTGTTTTCCCTTTCGAGTTGTACATTACTTTCAGTTTGGGTTTGTATTCTGGCCCACTTACTTTCCGAACTTATTGTTGTACCTATTTTTACTTAATGTTTACTTATGCCTACTTACTCTGTGGTGTTTATTGTGTAATTTAAAAAGTAAATTCCTTCCATTTACCGGGATTTACACCTTGGTGATAGTCGCCAGCCCCTGGCCTATGGAAGGCGGGCTTGGGGTAGTCACGGCACGAGCCCCGAGGATGGGTCGTGACATTCCATATCAATTTCATGGATCCAGTGAAACTGGAATTCCAAAATCTAATTTTGAATAATGCTATGGATTAGGCTGTCAAGTAGGTCAACTGTCACCAAATGGTTTTAGTCTAATGAATAGGGTCTACATGGGATAGAAACTATTCATTTTTATTAGATGATTCCATCCATATAGGAGAATAAGTCTTCAATACAAATGTCAATGGTAATACAATGTATTGGTTGAAGGTAACATTACTCCAATTAGGTTAGGATCATTACATTTATGTTCCCTGAGTCAATATTACATGATGGAATAATATAATGTTGTTTATTATTATAATTACCACCCAGAAAATTAACAATCTTTTGTATTTAGAGATTCATTTAGTGTCTGTACCCCAACTATTGACCCCTAGATTTGGGAGGATTAACCATGTATGTAGGTAGCATAATCAAAATTGTAAAATAATAATTCAATTGAATCAATCAATAAATGAAAAAAATCATTGATCAAATATAATTTACGTTTATATATTTACTTGTAAATAGAAGAAAAATAACACCACAATATTGTAAATTTCAAGCCACGAGTATGGACCAACAATAAATGATTGAAATATTCCAGGGAATGATAGTACAACAACATGAAGAAAGTAATCAACAAGACAAAAAAATATTACCTAGTTAAATTTTTTTAAATGATAAACTACCTAAAACATTAGAGAACAAAGAATCAAGATTGGAATGGTAAACTCACAATGTGAAATGGTAATTCATGATGTCAGTCAGCATTAAAATATTTCCTCTAAAAACATTCATGCAATGAATTTAGTTTTTTTACATCATTAATGGGAATTACTTTGGTATTCTGTATATCCAAGATTCATATATCATGTTCAATTGTCACAATATTCAAGATATGTGATAGGAGAAAGAGGTTAATTATTTAAAATAATGTTTGGATTTACCTTTCTGAGTTTTTTTCATCTAGGAGGATTTATAGTTTGTACTAGATTTACTTATTGTACTTGATACCCAGCATGACCATTGGCTTACCAAAGTCAATTCACTGAGGAATACATCTCATGAATGTAGTTCATGTTTGAAAAATTTTTTATTTGACAAATTCATGTAATTTATTTATATCGTGGATATGTCTTTGGCATGAAAGGGTCTATTCTTATGGATTACATGTTGAGAGTCTCATTCAAGATGCATATTTTCCATTTTTACAATATATAAATGCACTGCATTTTTAATATAAGCATTAATGTATTAAAAAATACAATAAAAAATAAACATACAATTATATAAAAAATGAATGATGATTAATTATTTGATTCCAAAATTTATATATAAAATTTCCATATTAGTGATTTAAGTAGTTTTTTTGTCTCAAATTCAACTCCATTGAGACATATTAGGTATTTTGCACCAATTTAAATTTTTTTTTGTATATATACTACCCTATTTTTTTATATTATATGAGTATATATATTAATTCATGATGATTAAAGTTTCAATTGATGTTTATTTATTCAAGAGGTTATAAAAAAGGATTTTTAAGGAGGTTAGAATTTATTTTACAATCCCACTCCTAGGATTTATCTTTTTTCATTTATGGTGTTTTATAATATACCCTTCATAAAATCCATATATTTTATTATACTATGAGAATTTAGTATTTTCACACTTTTTATACCAATTAATATATTATAGGGGCCTTTAATAGAGTATGTAAATGTTGAAAAGAAAATTTCACCTTATTTCTATTTTATCATTGTGTCTCTTTCTCTTCCATGTCCATATTTTTTTTAAATTTAATTTTTATTAACTCAAAATAAATTTTTATTTATCCTCTAATTTATAAAAAAAATTATTGGAAAATCTATATTTCTTCCAAAAGGTCTATTTTCAACCTTTATTGGAAAAGCTAACAAGAATATTTATTGAATGTATATAGTGTTAACAGATTTTAAAACTACCATACATTGTTTTCAGTATATTGATTCATCTATAAGATATAAATGATTTATTAAAGAAAAATATTTTTTAAAATTTAGTGAAATGTTTCCCTTACAATTTCTACCTATCTTTATAATATTTTATATTACCTAAAAATTTACTATTTTTATGCATTGATGTTCTTCATTTATCTTTTACTAAAATTGTGGTAATTAACATCTTATTGAAAAATCACTTTGTTGTAATCATTGAAAATTAAATATCATTAACATATCCATATTATCTATATCATGGAAATGATACTTTTAAAAACCATATACCATTTCAATATATAGGGTTTTACATTGATAGTTATTTGATTGAATATAAAAATAATGATGTAATTTATTATTTATTCAATTCAAATATTGTTGATAAGGAAATTTTTTTATTAATTAAATTGATCATTTGGTTTATGAGAAATAAGATAGATATATATAAAATTATGTGAGAGACCTTTAATTAAATATCCCCACGATGCATGTATATGTATCATGATAAAATTTATATTTTGAAATTAAAGTGGTTTTTTATCGTATATACCTACCCATAGATTAAAAAATCATGGAATAGGTATTTAACAGTTATGATATCATTATATCTAAAAAATGGAATATAATATTAATAATTTACTTTATTAAGTATTTAGTTATTACTACCCATGAGATTACGGCATTAATATTATCCATTGATGGATTATGTGATCATGTTATTGATTAAATGCATTGTGTTTCTTGATATTAACAATTCCATAATGATTAATGATTAATTAATCCCGATATATTTGTTTTTACATTATCCTTAATAATAATTTAAGAACACCATTTTTTGGTTTTCTTTATGAGGATATGGAGAGAAAATCATTGAATGAGTTTCAGTGATGATGAATGTTTTCATTTCATATGATTATAATTTAATTTAAAATTGAAAATTAGAATAATATATGTATTTGGATCGAATGTACTCATAATTTATCAGTCATTTTGGCGGATATCCCATTTATCGTATTCTAATATAATCAAGTAGAATCTGTCTATGAATTACTGGTTTTGGGGTATTTATTGTTGGTATCAGAGAATGTTTAATAGAATCCTTGGGAAGTATATTTTAAATGAACATAAATAAATTGGTAATTATGATAATCCCTTATAATATTTTCAAACATTTACCATTAAGGGTATTTGTAATGGAACAATATTCATGAGGATTATGTGTTAACATAATGTGTTCAATTTTTTAGAGAGAGAGCCTAATAAATGAAATTTAATCCACAATCATGTTCAGTGTGGGGATTGACTTATAGACCAAGCCAATACAATTAGTGTTGGAGATAAGTAGATTAGTATAGTATTAGGGAAGATGATCCATTTTATTATTAATAACAGTGTAAATATAAAATAACATGGTGTTTGTTGACTTGACCCATATTGGACAACATTATATGACATATGCATCCATATTTTGTTTAAATAGTAATCTAATGGTAGATAAGAAATGGATTAAGTCTCTTGTAGTGATATTTCAGGAGTTGGGATGCAACGAAGGATAAATTTTTTAATGGATGTGTACTTTATCAATGGTGATGATAATAGATGGTGGATTTTGATCCACAATATTATGTTGGAAAAAAAATCCAATATATATAAAGAGTTATATTAAAGTAACATTTTTTCCAAAAAGTTCACTTATGAGAATTAAACTAAAAAATAGAGAATATTCCTCCTAAAAATTAAAATGAAGAAGAATTAACTGTATTGTATGATTCTTCATTTAAAGGAATATCCAGAGATTATATGGATTATATATGTAATAGAGAGAAACAAATTTCTCATTTCATTGAATTCCATAATACTAGACTATGAAAGGAATCAGTTTCTTAACCACTTTCATCATTTGGTGAAATAGTGTTGCTGGATATAAATATATAGAATTAATTTTCTATATCATATATCTTCTTGTGAAATTAAGAGAATGAATGGTCATTCGATCACAATAAAAAGGGTAATGATTCAATGATGAATATGGTAATAATTTAATTTACATAATGAGAAAATTTTAAATAAAATATCATAGATAATGCCTGAAGGGTATGGGAGTTTGTTACAAGTGTGGAGATAAGGTTTACGTGGATACTCAATAAAAATGGGAATACAGAAACTAATATATTCATGTACTTTAACTATATATATATATTTATGGAATTATTTTCAAAAATGTACATATCATCAAGTGAATTTACCATAGAATCGGCTGAGAGGGGATAAAAAATAATATGAAATCATTATAGATGAGGATTATTTTCCTCAAGATAGGTTGGTAGGTACATTTATTATAGACTCAAATTTTGGAAATTTTTTAGTCGATTGTTTATATTTCTATAATTTTAAGTCATCCTTATTTTTTAAAAAACAACGTATTTCACTAGAACCATAATAGGGGTTTTATTAGTCAATAATCATAGAAGAAATATCACCACAATAATTATTTTTCAATCAGTTCCCATTATGACACAGAAATATTCCCTAATTGTATACATGATTATTATACATATAGTTTATTTTGATATAATACTTAGTATAGATTGTCCTTCATAATATAAAGACAAATTATATAATACATAGATGGAATTTACTATTTGTGATAAGGATGTAGAATTCATTATCATTACAGGGATAATTCATCAGCTGAGTCATGTTTTGATCCACCCAAAATATCGCTTATTAATATGATTATTGTGGATGAAGATATGACACAATTTATAGACGGTGTTTGTCAGAGTAGAGTAATCATAGAGGGTGAATTGAGTATCTATGAAAGTTTATGTTAAAAATAGTTCATTTAATGGGACATAAATTAAAAATATCATATAAGTTAGTTTGTAGTGAATTTATAAGCATCATTAATGTTCAATGAATTTCTGAAATGATTGATTATTTTTCTTCTATATTAATCTGAAGATCAATGTAAATTTTGAAACTAAGCTACTGGTTTCATATAGTTATAAACAATTCCTAAACTAACTATCAATGATCAATTTAGTTTTATGAAATATGTGATAAAAACAGAGTAAAATGAAATATTAAAAACGTAGTGGATAAAAACAAGATGTTTATTATCATGAATAGACTTAGTCCTCTTCACTTGGTGATCACCATCCACTATGTTATTTAAATTAATTAAAATATTGGTGAACACACTAGATCAAGGTTTACAAAAATGCAGGGTTGTCCTGGTCACACATGAACTCTTCCAAAGTTCTTCATGTGAATAACAACAACTAAATTACACAAAACCTCTTTCATAGTTTTAATGTGATTCAAAGGTATAAAAAGAGAGTGAGAATGTGGATATCATGTGTCCTCCATTTATGCATAGGAGTTGGTTTGTGTGTAACAGACAGATACACACACTACGAAAAAATGTGAATAAAAGAACAGAAGAGATCTAAAGTGAGAGAATAAGGTTTAGAAGTCTCTATGTGTTATGTAGTGCAACTCTTGACTCATTTAATGTAGTGGAAATGATTTTTGAGTCCACTTAATGATGTTGGATCCAAAATAGAGTATCAATTACCATCTTCATGCTACAAGTATGGGTGTATAGGTATATTATTCCACTTCTTTATATACTTAAGCGAGTTGTCCATTTTTTGTTCATATTGATTGATATTTCCTGGTATGTTCTTCTATTCTTGACATCACATTTGTTGCATGAGAGTTTATGTTCTTTATTATCACTCACCTGCACCTAGAATACACAACTTTTAGTCCATGACCTTTTCATGATCTTGTTTGATTCTTTAAACTTTTTTAACATACAATGTTCTTGTAGAGATAACACATACATAGTAATGTCTACAGCGAAGTCTAAAAGCAAGAATTAATTATATTAGAGTCATTAAAAAACACAAATGATATAGTTAAAAATAATATTAATAAACAATGATTTAAATAGACTATCAATGACTCACCTATCAGTGTATCCTTCTTCTGGTGTCTCATTATGTCTGTGTCTCCTTCTATCAATGAGACAGTTGAACAATTTGTGAGATAGTGGTACTAATAGAGACTCATTTCAACTGATGGCGAGTCCTTTCATCAGTGGCATCATGAACTGGTAGGTCACATGGACTTATGGTAGGTCATTGACATCGGTGATTCATAAGAAATAGTATGTCACCTTGTGTTTGTCAATGTTATGTCCATCAGTGAGCCTATTTTCTATCAGTGTCATGTCCAATGGTGAGTAGTGTGTCTATCTGTCAGTGTCATGTTCAATAGTGAGTCATCTGTTTATCAGTTTAATTTCCAACAATGTCATCATCGCATACATAGAATATATGCCTATTTGATCTGTCTTTCAATGAGTCATGTATATGTCAATGAGTCATCTTTCAATCAATTTTATTGAATAATACTTCGAAAATTTTTAGATGTTTTTATGTATTTCATTTCAAAAAATTTACAGTGTTCTAAAAATCAAAAACACATAGATAATCAGTTATAATCTTGAAAATTATTATACACACACATATAGTTATATAAATTATATGATATGGTGTTCAGGATAAAGCATTGAAATAACTTATAATCTTTAACATAATGTAAGATATATGTCAATATATGACATGGTTTGTGATAATTAAAACCATTATAGTTAGATATAGTAGCCAACAATAACAATGGGACAAAAATCACCCCCTTTTTGATAATAAAAAATCATGGAATTATTGAGTACCATTGGAGAATGATTGTACTGATCAATTAAAAATGTATCATATAGAATATTATAATATAATATCAGATAATAATAAATACAATGTTGGGTTGTGTCAAAAAATAATGGTGCAAATTAATGGTCACTCAATTATAATAATTCTTAATAAAATTTCTCCCCCTTATGGAATTAGAGAAAAGTTTTAATTGAAAATAACATGAAAATTAGTAAAGTAGAATCATTGATATGAAATTCATTAGTAGAGTACATTGGAAATGTAAGAAACAATGACTTATCAGTATCAAATAAAAAGTAGTTCACACTAAAAGATTGGATCAAGTGGTATTATCAAGGGGATCTTTCCCATTATCATACGGACCAATAGAAGGTTCATCGGTAGGGCTAGGCTGAGGAGATAGAGGTTCTGAATGGATTTTTAGAGGAGGTAGTGTCACTCCTTTAGGAACTATAGATGCAAGAGAAGGACTATGTTGAGAAAGAACCCAAGGTTGAACAATTTCAGTGATGATAGGTCTAATGTTAGATAAGTCCTATGAATATAAAATTTGAGGTTGTGAAAGACTAGAACAATCATGATAATTGTTATAGTAGGAGGTACCACAATGGATTCACATTAGACAAGATTATATGGTTTTAACAGCTTGATGAATTCTCAAATGATCTACACACCATATTTCATATGCTTTTAAAAATCATATTTGTTTTCAATAAACTTATCCAACGAAGGTGTAAATTCTCTAGACTTCTGAATATGATCCTTAAAGGCAATTGTCACTGGAGGAAGAGTATTATTTTTGGCCACGTACATAAACAAACAATACATTTGGTGCTTTTTGATGAGTTTGTTGAGAAAACATTAATACTATTGGTCATCTCTTACTGATCCTGTGATTCACTCTTAGTTTAATACTTTACATGATCACACACATTATCTGATGTATCCTAAACATTGGGTATACTTGCAATTAATGATTTCATATCCTTTTTATATACAATGCTAATAGTAGAAAGATCTCCAGATTGCGAGGAATGAGTAAGTGGAGCATAGCTTGAATCAAGAATAGTGGAGGTAAGATTCTAAACATCTTTTCCCAGCTTGACAGTCTCAATGGATTTGAAATGAGAAATAAGGTTCTAAAGACCATTCATAACAGTTTGTATCATATTCCTATACTCTATGGTCGTGGCATTGATCATATTTTTGAAATTCATCATATCATTTCTGAGAATATTATTTCATTTCATAAATTTATTTGATGTTTTTATTATATTTTTTAGAATCACTTTTATAAACATCTTTGAAAAATAAAAAACATCAGATTGAGATAGACTATTTGAAGTAGAAGTAGAAATAGAAGCACCCGCATGCTTTACCCCATCAACAATAGGTCGAATTTAATTAAAATTCTCAATCATCATAGTATTCTCTCTCCAGGATTCATCAATATCAATAATCCTTTTAGACTTAAATGTGTTTCTTATGGATGCACATATCTCTTCCGTGAATTGATCCAAATAGTCTTTAGTGACATAGTCACTAGAAGTGGTCTCTTCCACTGGTTCTATTGAAACAAGGGAAAACATTTCAACATGAGAATCATCATAATCCAATACCAAAGATATATAACCAGGTGTCCTTATCCATTCATTAATAATATCATAATCCAAAGGAGAAATTTTATCAATCCTAACTCATATTATTTGATCCCCCTCATCAGATTGAAAAACCTTTCTTGGAGGCTCCCCCTCAATGTCAGCTCTTAGGGAAGATTTATCCCCCTCAACCAAGGATTAATACATAATTTTCTTCTTTTTATGAAGAGTTTATTTCCAAGTATAATCAAATTGAGAAACAGGTTCATCTGAAGAGTAATTTTCTTCTTGGTCAACACTCTCAATAAAGACATCGATATTAGCCTCAAAAACGTCCATACTGACATCATCTAGATTTACATCTGGATTTATAGAGTCACTGCCACTTAAGCATTCAATAAATTCTTCGTTCTCACCATATTCATTCTTTCCAAATCCAACTCCATCATCAACTTTCTCATATTCTTCTTTACATCCTGTTTCTGAACCATATTCACAACAACCAAATTTTTTATTTTTATCTTATTATTCATATTATTCTTCATTATATCCACTAAAATTCTCTAAACTACCTTCAAATTTATTTTCATTACTACTAGTATATTTAATAATTGGTTCATGAGAGGGTAATTAGAGAGGTGGAATTTCAAGAACAATAGAGACCCTTTTTGATGGTCATGTAGTGTTTGGGTTACTGAGATCACCAATTGGTGATCCTACATCTATAATAGGATTACCAGGCTCCTCTTAATCATATGAGGAATAGGTTACTTATTCCTCTAAACCCTAATTATGATACACTAGATCCTTATGTATAACTGGATGATCTATGTGATTTAAATTATTTTACAATCTATCATTATCACCAACCCATTCCTTCTTCCACGGGTTCCAGTTTATTTTCATTATTTTACAGATGTATGAGCATAAGCAGATTCCACAAAATTCACTAACTATCACATCCTCATACTCATTCACACATCCTTTTTTCCTTCAGAATTACAGAAATAATTATGGAATAGCAAAGAGAATTTGACATTCAACAATGTTATAAAATATCATTGGCGTGAACCATCAGATATCAACAGAGACTCCATTTAGCACCTTTCGGAAAAAATTAAACCAAATACACATCCTAATACTTGAGAGATTCAAATTCCCCTTTCATGGGGAAAATCTGATGCTAAATAAATTTTAATGAGGTTCTGGACTCACCATTAATTTCTAATAAAATACGTCTCATGTGCTCTTCACTTATGGCTAGCACTTTCAAATCTGAATCATATCAGAAAAATTAACTTTTAGGAGGATAAGAATCTTTGTAATCATCAATAATTTCTTTCTGAGGTACCTTAAGACATTTACCCCTATGTCCTGAAGAGAACGAGATTATATTCCCTTTCATAATCGACTACACCATTATAAAATCAAATCCTTCCAGCAAAACATACTTATTCATATGGAATCCATATACCAGCTTTGGATAAAAGTCTGAATCATTTTTTGGGAACCATTAAATCCATCCTAGATCATGCAGTAATTTCAAGAACAAAGATTTTCTTGCAAAGAGAAATTCCACAAAAACTTCATTTCTCTAATGTTACAGCACAATTTACCAGACTATGATTCAAATGACCTGATGATTTTCTTGATTCCCCTTTCTATTTCCAGGACACATGGGACATACCATATTAATATCTCCCTTTACTTTCTCCATTCAGATCTATTTTTTCTATAGGTCTGAAGGGGAATGGTTTGGTGTAATGAAAGTGAGAGGCAGATGATATGGAAAGTAGTATTAAAAGAGTAGAGTGGATCAATTCTAATATATATCACATAAGTGATTTTGTGATTTTACAATAGTAAAATCGTGAACTGGGTTCACAGAAATTAACAAATCAATATTGATTTGATAAAGAATTAAGATGTATAAACACAGTGAGTCATCAGTTTTAGTATGATAGACTCTATAAAATACTAATTGTGTCTGAATGACAATGGTATCAACAAGAAAATGGTGTCAGTAAGATAACTTCACAAAAAATTATACTGTAATAGAAAACACATAGTCTTATTGATTTATCATTCCTATATTATGTCTAATGTAATTTATTCTTTCAGAGTTCAATGGCTTTGTGAATATGTCAGCAAGCTGATGTTCAGTGCCAATAAATTCTAATGTAATATCACCCTTTTGATAAGGATCTATCAAAAAGAGATTTCTTACATAAATATGTCTTGTTCTATAATGATAAACCGGGTTCTTATATATGATAATAGAACTCATGTTGTCACATTTTATTGGTACATGTCTAAATATATATCCATAGTCTAGATGAGTATGTTTCATCCAAAATACTTGTGCACAAAAGCTACCCACAACTATATATTCAGCTTCAATAGTAGATAATGATTCCGAATTTTTTTTCTAACTAAACCATGATACCAAATAATTTCAAAATTGTTGAATGTTATAAAGGTTCTATATCTATCAATAATTCATTGAAAAAATTTAGCAACAGAATAACTCACTTTATAAAATGATTTTCTATTGGTGTAAAACAATCCATAATTGATAGTATGTTTGAGGTATTTCAATTTTTTTGAAATCATTCATGTGATACTATTTTGTGATTCCCTGATAATGGGAAAATGTACAAACACTAAACATTATATCTAGTCTAATTGATGTCATGTAGAGAAACAATCCATTAATTCCTCTATATGTGTCCTAATCTAAGGATTTACCATCTTTAACAAGATCCAACATAAAAGTAGTACCCATTGAGTGTCACTATTTTTAATGCTATCAAAGACAAATATTTTTTAAATATATCTTGTATATTTACTATTATTTAAAATGATAAATTATTTATTTTGAAAAATCTAAAATCCAAGAAATAATTTGAGATCACCCATTAAACTCAGTTAAAATTAATTTGGAATAAAATTTGAAAATTTAATACATAAATAATTTTTTGAAGATCCAAAAATAATATCAACCACAATGACTTGAAATACAATTACATCTTTAGATATTGTTTTTATAATAACAGTAGAATCAACAATTCCTTTTGTACAACCTTTTAAAATAAAACTACTTAATATATCTTACCATTATATTGGAGTATGTTATACACCATATAAATATTTTATCAATTTAAACCCCAATCATTTAAAATTAAGGGTTTCTAGAACTAGGGGTTGTTTAATATAATCATACTCAACTATATATCAATTTAGGAATGCACTCTAGACATTAATTAAGTACAGTTTTAAATTTAGATGTGTCGTATATACAAGAAAGTTTCCAAGGGATTCATGATTAGCTACTGGTTAAAATGTCTCATCATAATACATTCCTTCTTCTAGACTATTTCCTTCTAAAACCAATCGATATTTTTTTCTATCTATTTTACAAGTATCATCTACATTATTTAAAAAACCCACTTATATCCTATGATTAATGTTTCATTGGGTCTATCCACAATTTTCCAAACATTATTTCATTCGAATTTATTATGTTCTTCATGCATTTACATTATCCAAAATACATCTTTAATTTCATCATTTATGTTTTTACATTCATGTTGGGTCTTGAAGGCTTCCTGCTCAACCTGATTTCTAAGAGAAGGCCTATTTTGTGTTCCTTTTTTTATGTATCCATAAAAAGAAACTATAGGATAGTTCTTCAGATTTCTAGTTGTTCTATAAAAGGAGGGTCAAGTAACATCAAGTTCATATATATGTTTTGGTTCATCATGGTCTGATCTTGAAGAATTTCCAAAACTATCTGATTTCACAGATTTCTTGATAAGAGTATTAGATTATTTTTCATTTAGTTCAAGAATTGACATATCATATTCGTGTTTTTATAGATAAATCTTATGTTCATGTGGATCTGTTTCATTGAAATTGATACACATATATTATTCTAAATACATGGTTATTTTATCAATGAATCCATAGGCTTTATTAGAGGTTTATTATTATAGAAATATTCTTTCATCCCTCATGGAAGAAACATTATCTCAATTATAATTTTTATTAAGAATATTTTCTTTGCAACCGAAAACATTAAAATAACTATCTTTGGTTTTTATATTATTCCATAACTCATAAAGAGTCTTCTTGTGAATATTTCTAATTTAGAATAAATTAATTATGTTAAATGAGGTATTCATAGGCTCAAAATAGACATAAACAGGTAAATCATACTCATTAACCATTTTTGAGCTATATCTTGTAATATTATATTTCTTCATTCTACAACAACATTTTTTGAGGTGTCCAAAGAGTAGAAAAGTTTCACCTATTTCCATTTTGTGAGAAACAAAATTCAATGATTGGAATTTCAAGATCACAACCATGGCCACTTATTAATGATTTTATTCTAAATGCATATATATTTTGCATTGTTTTCACATACATGGTGATGTATGAACATGATTCACTTTTTGGAGATAAGAAATAAGTCCATGTTTACATAGAATATTCATCTACCAGAATATAGACATAGTGTTTCGCATTTAAACAATCCAACTCATGATAGTCCAAACAAATCCATGTGGACCAACTCTAATGGATGAGAAGTTGGCACTTCATTCTTTAATTTGAAAGGTTTGTTCTGTTGTTTTCCCTTTTAACAAGGATTACTAACTCTATCATTTAGAAACTAATGTTTGGTTATATCCTTATCTTCACCTTTTCTAGTAATATTTCTATGACTTTGTACATTACAGTGTCCTAGTTTTCTATGCCAAAGACAAGACTCTAAATGAAAGGAACCTAATCAAGAAACATGATGAGAGGAAAATGAATTTATGTTAATAAAATATACATTATTATTTCCAAAATCAAAAAATAATAATTCATTATTAGAAGTAAAAACATTTCAAATGCCATTTTCAAAATTAACATGAAATCCAATGTCACAAAATTTTGAAATACTAAGAAGATTATTCTTTAATCCCTCAACAAAAAGAACTTTATAAATTAAAAATGTGTTAGAGTTACTGATTGGGCCTATAACAATCATTTTTCCTTTATCATTGTCACCAAAGATGAATTATCTACCATTAATATTGATTATGTTCTTGAATCTTAAATAATCTCCTATCATGTTTCTTAAACAACCACTATCTAAGTAACATTGACTCATGTAGGATCTTTTCGAAAAACATTCCTACATTATTATTAAATAAAAATAGATTTTGGTGACTGTATTTGTTTGGGTCCAGAAACATTTGTAATCAATACTCTACGTACCCATATTTTTGTTATGATATTCCTATAAGAATTATGTTACATATTTAAAAATTAAACTCTTCTTGGTCTAGAAAAACTAGGTGTATTTAATGAATTTCTAGAACTATTACTAGTAGTAGTGTTTTTATTTTATGGTAAAAGAATAGATTTTCCATATTTAGTTATTAAATGTGTTTTAATTATGTTTCTCTTTCAAGACTGATATCCAATACAAGATGTTCACTTAAGATCTATCTATTTACCAAGAATTTGGGTAAGAGTGTTTTTTCAATTGGTAAACTATTATAAATATTTCATCAATTTATCATTAGGAATTTTTAATTCATTTTCTTCTTGGAGTAATTAATCATTTTTCTATCTTTATACAACCAGATTATATTTACTAGTTTTGGTAAGAGCATACTATCTCTTTAAAATATTTTATTTATCACTTATTTTATTACATGTCACTTCAAGCATATTGAAATTCTCAACCATTTACCCTTCAGATATATTTTTAGAATCCAATTCCTCTCCATAATAATAGGACTTTTGTACATGGGATTCACAGAGTAACTCAGATGTATTTTTCATGAAACACATATTGGATTCATCAGCATATTCATCATGGGAAGACTCTAAGTTACTTGAACTATCCTCAGAAGAACTCCAGGTAGCTTTCATTTCCTTCTCGTACTTATTTCAATATTTTTCAGAAAACATTATTCTTTCATTGGGAATTTATATTTGACATGTCCTCTTTTCTTGAATTCAAAAAATATAATCTCTTTTATTTTTTACTTTTACTTTGAATCATTTTTTAGTATCCCTTTTTATAATATCTTCCTTCATAAATGAATTTTTTTTAAAAATTCTTCTTCCCATATAATTTCATGATCCTTATGGAAAACTAAGACATTTATTCAACACTATCTGATGTTGAATCATCAATACTGGAGCATTTCACAATGGCTAGAAGCTTAACTTTTTCTTTATTCATGGAGGTAGTTGTCTTGAAGGCTCTAGATTTTCTATTAGGTTCATCCTCCTCGTCTTTTTTGACTTTCTACACTTCTTCATACATTATAAATTTTCTAAAGAGTTTTGGGATAGGGAATTTGATGATGTCACATGATTATCTAATTGATATAGAAGTTCCTCTCCACCTATTAGGTAAGAATATAATAATCCTCATGATATGTTCTTTGGAGTAACATCTCTTCCTAGGGAGATAATAGTCTGTACTATTTCAATGATCCTGATATACATGTTAGAAATACGATTTTCATGATTAATATTAATGTTATCATATTTAATAGTATATGTGTTATGTATCATTTACTTAATAATATATGTTATTTCATGTGAAACAGAAAATGTATAACAAATTTCAAGTGTTTTTTTTCAAGTACAAATTTAGTTGAATTCATCATCTCTTAAAGAAAAATTTTGGGCATACATGGATTTATACTTATTGTTATAAGTATTCTTCATAGGTTCATCCCATGTGTTTCTAGTAGTTTCATGAATTTTTTTGACATTCAATAGTAGTCTATATTTCGAATCCCATGCATTCAATATATATTTTATTTTTAAGCTTGTACTGAGCAAAATTTATTCTATTGTAGAAGCGGGGAATGTTGGTAGCAACACATTTTCGTATATTAACTATAATAATTAAATACTTTTAAAGATCTATAAATTTATAACTATCAGAAATTTATAGATCACTAATGGACAACAAAAAATGTAGTTGGAATGATTTTAAAATAGATCCTCAATAATAATAACCTCAGATACCAAATTATGGTCGGAGTGGAGTATCAAGATGAGAGTGAATTGAGAATATATAAAAAAATTATTAAAGGGTTCTTTGAAAGTTCCCCTAATTAAAAATATATCCAAATTCAGTTTGAAATGAATTTATAAGATTCTATATTGTTCAATTAATTTCACAAAATATTGATTAGTTCACATTTATATTAATCTAAAGATGAATCTTACTTTTGAAACTAACTTACTGGTTCAAAATAGTTATAATATATTTACAAACTAACAACCTAAGATCAATTCAGTTTCATGAAATATGTGACAAAAATAGATTAAAACTAAATAATAAAAGCAAGGTGAAAAAAACAATAGGATCAGTATCTAGTAGAGACAAATTCCTCTCCACTTGAGGGGGTCACCTTCCACCAATATGTTTAAATTAATAAATTATTTTATCCACAACCTATATAGGTGTTCACAATATCACATAGGGTTGTCTAGGTCTCACATGAAATCTACCACAATTTTACATGGGAAAAAAACAACCAGGCCACACACACCATCTTCTAATGTTTTACATGGGATAAAAAGGGATACAAAAAAGTGTGAGATTGAGGATATAATGTATCCTACAATTATGCATATGATTTTATGTGTGTGTAAAATAATGTTACACACACTACTCAAAAAATGTGAATAAAATAACACAACATAGATAAAATGTTATAATAAGGTATATAAGTCATTGTGTGTTATGATGGTAATCTCTAGACTCATTTGTTGTTATGGAAATGAGATTTGGGTCCTCTTATATAAGATGGATCCTAAAAAGAGTATCGTTGTCTGGCTTCAAGAAACATGTATGGGTGTTCATATATGTTCTTTTAATTCCCATAATGCTGATGTTAGTTTTCATTTCGGTGTTTTTCTTGATTGACATTTACTGAAGTGTTCTTCGGTTCTTGAGATCATAGTAGTTTCATGATAGTTGATTTTCTTCAGTAACTCTTGTATTCACTCAATGTGCAGTACATTTCATCCATTGCCTTTATCGAGTGTTTTTTCTTATTTTAAAATTTTTAGCCCAAAAATTTTCATGATGAGATACATAGAACATTATTCTATCTGTTTTCATGTTTACAAGTAGGCATTAATTATGTTAGAGTCATTAAATAACTCAAATACAACTATTATAAAAAATATTAATAAATTCATATTTAAAGAGTATATTGGTGGCTCATCTATCTGTGTCTTCTTATGTCATTGTCTCCTACTATCGGTGTCTCCTTCTATTAGTTATATAGTTAATCTATTGGTGATACAATTGAACATACAGTGACTCATTTCAACCAACGGTGATTCCATTCATCTGTAGAACCATGAAAGTATAGGCCACATGGACCGAAGTTAGGTATTTTCCATCAGTGAGTGATATGGAAAGGGGATTAATAATGTGTTTGTCGGTGTCATGTCCAATGGTGAGTCTTTTGTCAGTCGGTGTCCTGTCCAATGGTGCATCATCTCCCTATCAGTGTCATGTCCAATGGTGTCATCTTCATATATGTAGAATGTATTCTAATTTGACCAGTCTATTAGTGATTAATATGTCTCATGGAGACTCATCTATCAATCTGTGTCAGTGAATCATACCTAAACTATATTTAGATGTTATGTTTTCATTTCATTTAAACAAAATCAAAAAATTCTAAAACTCGTAAACACATAGATAATCAGTTATTATATTGAAAAGACATAAACACAAATAAATATTTATATAAATGAAATGATATGGTATTATAGATAATTCTATAACACAACATATAATCTTTAATGAATGTTATAATACATATCAATATATGACATGATTTGGGATAATTAATACAACTATAGTTAGAGATAGTGTACAGTAACATCTATGTACCAACATATGGAAAATATAATATTCAACTTGAGTATTTACATATTATACATGAATACATTTGTTCATTTACTGGAAAATTACCTAGAAATGAAATAGGATGTGAAGTTTTGTTTTCAATTGATCCAACTCCTTATGAAAGTCCTATATCAGATAATACACATAGTATAACAACAAAACAATTAGTGGTGTTTAATATAAAACTACAATAGATTTGGGATAATGCATTTTTTATTCCCAAGTGTTTCACTATGGGAAGCCCCTATTATTTTTGTTAATAAATAAGAATGAAATATGAATTTTTTCATTCATTATACAAAAATTGATGTTATTTCTATAATTAATAGGTATTCCCTACATTTCATTGATAAATTGTTCAATTTACTTTATGGAGGATATTTTTTTTCAAATATTGATTTTAATTGTGCGTATAATCAACTATGAGTAAATAGGAAATATTTCTAAATACAAAATTTCATATAAGGTATTGAAATTTTGATTTTATAGTAATTTAGTATTCATGGATAATGTAAACAATATTTTTATGGATCTAATGAATAGAGAAATCAAGGAATATCTTGTTAATTTTTCTTGACTTTTTCGATATTATATTAGTATAATCTAAAATCTAAGAAGATCATAACAATAACATGAGAATCATTCTTTAGAATATTTGAGAAAAAGAGTTATATTGGATATCTAGAGATTGGTAATTTGAAATTCAGATGGTTTATTTCCTTGTACATATAGTCTCTAAAGATTGAATCTCAACAGATTAAGAAAAGAAAAATCCTGTCAAAGAACGACCTACACTAGGAAATATAACCAATCTCTGTAGTTTCTTTGGATTAGTAGGTTACAATCTTAGATTTGTTTAAAAACTATCATGTTTAGAAACCCTATTAACCAATATTATATATGAAATGGTTATGATCACATGGAAAATGGAATTTAATTTTTTAATGAAATGAAGAAGATATGGTTGAATTCTCCAATTGTGTATCTAATATGAATAAATGATATATTATTGATATATAGTGATTCATCAAATAGAGGAATTGGTTTTATTTTTAATACAAATGATAAAATTAATTCTTATGCATCAAGGTAGGAAAAAAAATCATAAACAAAACAATCAAACTCATGATATTGATTTGGTACCAATAATCATGGATTTGGATAAATAGAGACATTTTATTTTTTTTGAAAGATATAAGGTATAAACATACCATAAAATTCTAAATACATATTTCATTAAAATATCTCAATATTGGGTAAAGGGAATGGAATGATCTATTCAAGGTTTATGTTTTCACAATACAGTACCACCCATGGAAGGAAAATAAGGTAAAAGATGCATTGATCCTAAAGGATGATGGAAACCTGATGAAAATGAGGATTTATGAGGATACTATATTTATGGACATAAAATATTAGGATATAGAAATTATTATGTATGGAGAAAATAATAAATTTTCAAAAGATTAAATAGATATTTTTATTACCAATGATAAACAGTTCTCATTATGACAAAAATACGTTTAAAAAGAAAATTAAATATGATTATCGTGAGTAACCGTTATTGAGAATGTGTTTTTTTCAACAATACTCTATGTTGTTATGATGACTTTGATGATAAAAAATACACTTATTTATTATTATAATTATTTTAATTTGATTAAGTTTCAGGAAATTAATATTATTTGTATATCTAATTTCAAATAATATTTATGCATTTTAATCTGCGTGGAATATTTTACGTGTTCGAAAATCATGATAGCATGTTCTGAAACACTGTTCATACCCAACATTGAGAATCATAGTGGAAGTATAAGAATTGTATCTTACGTTATCAATGAAGTATGGTTATGAAACCATACATTATAAAAAATTTATGGAAGAATAACCCTACATTCAGAAGGAACCTTACATTTTGAATATCAGAAAAACAAGGAAGAAGAACCATATGTATATATGAAATTCCATGTATGTTTCTCAAAAGTATGGTTCATCAACCTTTCTTTTGTAAAAAACCATACAATAGATCATTTAAATTTAATTTAGAAGCTGATAAAAGTATGGATTGTATACCATACTTTTGAGAGTTGAAGGGAAATGTATTTGTGATCAACCTTATATTTGGGACCAACCTTACATTTTTGATCAACCTTATGTTTGTGATCAACCTTACGTTTGAGATCAACCTTACGTTTGAGATTGACCTTATGTTTTGAACCATACATTCATAGAATGTATTCTATGCAGTTCATCCCTTCATTTGGCATTGGAGATTTAAATTATGTCTTTAATAAAAAACGTTATTTATTCAGATTATCAGGCTGATTTCATGGTAGATAAAAATCCCAAGTCTAAAGACCGTCTTTGACTGATTCAAAGATGTTTATTTATGATTCTAAAGATCGACTTTAGAGGACCATTTTATGGTGAATTTTAATGCGATTTATGATGTCTCTGTTATTCATGTATATGAATATCATGATTCTAAAGGTTTCTTTTTCAGATCTCAATTTATAGGGACAACACTCATATTTATTCCATATAGTCCTGTATAATTTTTTATTAAAATTATTGAGACTATTCTTCAAAAAGATGAAAAATATATATCAATATCTTGTGTTATTTAATGCTACAGTTTATAAAGACAATCCAGACTTATAGATATTCTGTTATGAAGAGTGAAAAAGCATAGTTTTTTAAAGAAGAAGATACATGATTGAAGATTCACTGATTCAACATCGAATATCTATTGTTAATCAACTATTGTTAAAATTTAGAATTATATTTCAAGATCTACTGCCATCAGATCGACTCAGAACTCTTTTACCTAAGGATCATTCTTTCTGATGATGATGATCTATCGACTGCCAATTGCATGCAGTTTCAATTGTGAAGAAAAAATGGAATGTATTTCAAAGAGAAAACACTCTTTTACTTTGAATGATCTACTTCCCATACTAAGATTTTTGTTTGGTCTTATGTACAAACCAAAAGGATTTTTTTTCCTTAAAGTTGTAAAGGTGTCAACTACCTGCACTCTATTGTGGTATGATCTTCTAATAAGAGGACCACATAGTGAAAATCACTAACCTCGTGGAGTAGAGCATTGGTGGAGTGGACTAGGGTGACTTCTATTACCTGAAACACTATTCATCATCCGTCCTCCACTATTCATTTTTTCTTCTTAATCATTTTAATAATGATAAAAGGACTTATTAAGATCTTGCGAAGAAATTTTAACACACAAAATTCACCCCCCTCATATGAATATTTGGTATAACCTGATCCAACAATTGGTTTTAGTGGTGGTTATTTTGATAAAGCCATAACAAGCTGAAATTGTTTGGATTATACAATGAAAAATTGCTGATACACGAGAGGGTATGTCAATGGTTCGAGCTCCTTACTTCAATGGTGAAAATTAAGGATGTTGGAAATCAAGGATGATCATTTATTTAAAGAACATTGGATATAGAGTCTACTAGAAAATTATAACTCCCAATGTGATTCCAAAAAAACCTGAAACATTTACTGCTGATACAGAAGCCGAGTACGACATAAACTCAAAATCTATAAATTCTATCATATGTGGTCTTGGACAAGATGAATTCAACAGAGAATCTTTCTACCCAAAGACTTATGAAATGTGGCAGATGATTGCAATTGCTTATGATGGAACAGACAATGTCAGACAAATGGGGTATGTCACTACTAAATTAAAATTTGACACATTCGAAATATTTGAAGAAGAAATCATCACCCAAATGAATGGAATGATTACTAAAATTATTAATAACATCACTACCTTGGGAGTCCTATTAAACAAGCAGATCGGGATATGAATTTTCTAAGAGTACTACCCCCATGATGGAATGGAATTTCGGTAGCCATTAGGTAAAAATCCCCAATCAAAAATCATACAATGAAAGAGTTAATTTGAAAACTTATGATGTATGAAGCTAAGATTGAAGATGAACTAAATGATCATAATGTATTGATCAAGATCAAAGATACTTCCTTGAAAGTGACATCGCAAAGGAAGATTAGAAAAATGAAGAATGAAATCCAAGTGAAATTAGAAAATTATGATTCATCAAAATTAGATGTGGAATTGGGTCAGATATCTATAAATTTTAGAAAATTCTACCGATAGAAGAAATGATTCAAAAAATCATTTAAAATGGATGAAAAAGAACCAATGGATGTCAGATTCTATGAATTCAAAAAGATGGGACACATCAGACCTCACTTTCCTCAATTAGAGTACGATAAGAAAAATAAATTCGTTAAGTGAAATGACAATGAGAACAAAGAAAAGAAGGAAATTAACACAACATGGAGTGTTTTAGAAGAATCCTTAATCATATCAATGTCTTACTCAGAAAAAGAAGAATCGAATCTAAATGCAAGCATGTGTTTTATGGCAGAAGACGATGAGGTACAATCCTATTTCTCATCTAAATTAGATTCTAGTTATATTTGTTCAAATAATAAACTCACAACCTACTGTCTTATACTAGAAGATAAATATAATTCATTATTTAAGACACATAAATCATTGAAAAATATTCATACTTATATTTTAGGAGAAAGAGAAACTCTTCTAAAACAACATCAAGAGTTAATTGAACAATAGAACTCATCAAACACAAACTGTATAGATAATGAAACCTAAATAAAAACCTGGAAAATAGAAGTAGAAACATACAAAAGTGCTGCTCTTATTTTTAAAAAAGATGAAAATAAACTAAATTAAATACTTAGAGTTAATGTGATTGAAAATGAAAGATATAGAATATGTATTAAATGTTAAAATCCTAATCAACATAAAAATTAAACTGCTCCTAGTACTAGAAATGTAATCTATAATTATTGTTGAACTAGAGGGAACATAACTACGAAATTTTATTTAGGGAAAAATCAAATAAGTGGGATTAATAAAGCCTTTGTCGCAAGCATTTTATATTACTCTGTTGATTATAGAAAAATAAAGCAAGTCTTGATTCTCAAATCACTCCTACCTAACACTACTTGATGCAACATAATGTGGGTACCAAAACAATTCCTTGTTTAAATGCCATTGTAGGAAGCATGTCATTGAATCCAAACTGAAATATGGTATATAGACAGTGGTTTCTCCAGGAATATGATTGGAAATACATCAAATTTCATAACTCTAACTTGAAAGGATGGTGATCTTGTCACATTTGGTGACAATGAAAAAGGTAATATTATTGGAATTGGAACAGTTGGAGATCCATAAGAAAAATCAATCAACAAAGTAATATATATACAAGGATTGAAACACTGCATAATAAGTATCTCTCAACTCTATGATGATGGAATGTTTTTTTGATTTTTCTAATAACTATTATTCTGTTCCTAAGGATAAATTTATTAAATTTAGATCACCTAGAACTGATATTGTTTATACCCTATAATTAAATTCCTTGTGTCAAAAGAATGTAAAATGCTTAACTTCTAAGATAAATGAATCTTGGATCTGGCATAGAAGACTTGGACTATGCAATATATATGCTTTACAAAAGTTATCAAAAAAAATATTAGGTTCTGATTGACCTAGTCTCTATTTTGAAAGTGATAGATTACATAAGGCATGTCAACATGGAAAGCAGTACAAATCAACCTTCAAATATGTTTAACAAAATTCTAACATCTAAAAAAATACAATTTATCCATATGGATCTGTTTGACCATCAGTGGTAACATTCTTGGCATGTAAATTATATGTGTATGTTTTAGTTGATGATTATTCATGTTTTACTTGGATTTATATTCTAAAATAATAAATTAAGATTTTATTATATTTGTATTTTTTTACAAAGATGTCCAAAATTAAAAAGATTATAAAATTATATCATTATGAATTGATCATGTTGGAGAATTTGAGAATCTGGAATTTAATTCCTTCTGCTAAAATGTGGTTATTAAACACACCTTCTCTGCACCAAGAACACCTCAAGAAAATGGAATTATTGAAAGAGGAAATAGAAATATTTATGAAATGACTTGGACTATGTTAAATGAATATAGTCTTCCTACTTATTTCTAGGAAGAAGCTATAAGCACATCCTGTTATATAATGAAGAGAGTTTTAATAAGACAAATTTTTAAAAAGGCACCTTTAGAACACTAAGAATAATAGAAAATCTAAAGTAAATTATATTAATGTTCTTGTATGAAAGGGTTACTCCATAAACACCAAGGAAAATCATGGTATTCTAGATCCAAAATTTGATGAAATAATTTTCATATGATATTATACTACTTCCAATGCTTATAGAGTTTTTAAATAAATATTTAAGGATTGTTGAAAAACCAGTTCTTATAAAATTTAATGAATCTCATCCCATTGAGAAAAGGAAAGACCATATTGATTAATCTGAACTTAATGATAACATGAAACTATAGAACATAAAAGATAATTTAGATAATGATTTAAATGAAATTAAATCCAGTTCAGAATAATTTGACAATGAAGAACCTAACAGTGTACTACCTAGACAATCTATATCCTTAAAGAATCATCCATTAGAAACTGTTATACTAGACCTAGACACTAGACTAAAAACCAGAATAAATGTAGAAAATATTGTTTTATTATATGGAATTTAATCCAAATTAGAAACTAAGACATTTGAATATGCCTTTATTGATGAAAGTTGGATTATATCAATGAATAAAGAACTAAACCAATTAATGTAAAATGAAGGTTGGAATTTAGTCTAAAGACCTCAAGACTATCAAGTTATAGGAACCAAATAGTTATTTATAAATAAAGAGGATGGCCATGGAATAATAACTACAAGTAAATAAATACTTGTTTCAAAAGATTATAATCCGAAAGAAGGTATAGATTATGTTGAGACCATTGAACCTATTGCTAGATTAGAAGCCAGTATGATCTTTTTAGCCTATACATCTCATATGAACATCAAATTATTTAATATGTATGTTAAGCCTACTTTTTTATATGGATAATTATTGGAGGAATTTTATTTTGAGAAACCTCTGGGTTTTGAAAATTCACAAAAACTAGAATCTATTTTTAAACATACTAATTCTTTTTATTACCTTAAACAAGCATCTAGTGCTTGGAATGAAAGATTATGTTATTTTCTTTTTAAAAATTGATTTTACTATTGTGAAGGAAGATCCAACTATTTTTAATAAAAATGTCAACACTAATATTTTATTGGTTCAAATTTATGTTGATGATTTAATTTTTGGTTAAACAAACAAAAATATCTATCACGTGTTTTCAAATTTAATGCACAAAAAATTTGAAATGAGTATGATGGGAGGATTAAATTTCTTTTTTGGACATCAAAATTATTAAAATTATTTTGGAAATGTTTTAAATCAAATAAAATAAATTACTTTTTTTCTAAGTAAATTTGGACATGGAAATAGAAAGACAGATTCAAATCCTTTGTATACTAATATAAAACTTTATTTGGAGGAAATTGGAAGGTCAGTTGACAAAATGTTATATAGAGGTATGATTGGTAGTTTATTATAGCATACTTCTAATAGGGTTGATGCAATGTATTTAGAATGTATTTGCATTATATTTTAATTGGATCCAAAAGAATCGCACTTATGTTCTGTCAAAATAATCTTTAGATGTCTAAAAGGAACTTCTTTTCAATCTCTTATCTATCAAAAAATTTCTGATTTTAATTTAGTTTCATATTCAGAAGAAGACTTTGTATTTTTTAGATAAGATAGAAAAGGCACCTTAGGGACTTGTTACCTTTTAGGGAAATCCTAAATGTCAAGGTATAATAAAAAAACACTCAGTTTCTCTGTCAATTACCGAAGCAGAATATGTATCTGTTAGTAATTGATGTGCATAGGTTCTGTGGATGAATAACACTCCAATAGATTTTGGACTAAATTTAAAAAATGCACCTATTTTATGTGCTAATACTAGTGCTATAAATATATCAAAAAACCATATTAATCATTCTAGAAGTAGGAATATTGATATGATACATCACTTTCTAAGAGATCATGTTGTTTAAAAGGACACATTCTTTGAATTGTTAATCACTGAATTTCAATTTGATGATATTTTTACTAAAACACTTTCCACTTATAGGGTTAATTTTATTATGGAGAGGTTCAATTATTTATTTTAAAATGATTTTTTTATTTTTAATTAGTTTATAAATCCTTATTTTATCTTTCTCTTCATGTCTTTATTAATTTAAAAATTTCATCAGTTCCATTTTTAACTTTTTCCTGATATGTTTTTTCTTTTTAAATAATGTAATAATTACTATGTTAGTAATCACATGAGAATCAAGGATACAGAAACCATTTCTTATTCCAAAACCATTCATTTTCTCAAATCCCATTGAAACCCCGAGGTCATTTACCACTCTTCTCTACCTCCACCTGAACCATTGAAACCCTATCATTTTGAACCTCCAAAAATCTATGAAGGAAATGGCAAATGACAAATCGATTGATGTGATAGAAACCAACAAAACAATGAAGCAACACTCGACAGGATGAATTATTTTGTAATGAAAATATATTGATCTGGAATGTTTGTACTAGATAAATCTGATGTTGAGGCTAGCCCCTGCATTTCAGAAACACTAGAAAAACTTCAATGGAGACTATACGAAATTTCAATATGATGTAGAACTTCGTCACTTTTGTAAATTGGTTAATTTCAGTCTAGGAGAACATGAATACTCAATATTTTCTATGATCAAGGATAGAGATTTTTCGATTTCATCTATGGAGATAGCCCAAATTCTTCACTTCCCACTTTAGGGAGTTATCCATTTTGATTTTAAGAATATTGGTGATAATGTCCATAAGTCCTAGGAAATTATGTCATTTCTGTTTGGCTCTACATAAACAAGGAAGTTGTTAGTTAATGATCTAGTTCCTGACAAGAATATTTTTTTTAAATATGTGAAAACAAGTATTGCACCTATAATGTCTGATATGGTGAAAATATTGTACACTGATATGTACATAATTTTTTTGTTTTTGAGACATATAAATTTGAATTTTACAAGATTTGTGGCCAGAATTATCAACTACTACTCCCATCCAGAAGTGAGGATGATGTTTTATCCCATTGGAAGGTTCATTTCAAATATCTTATTTTAGATAAATATGATAAGGATGCTAGATTCCTGATTTAAATGTCACCATAGTAAAATTTTTAATGTTGTAACACTGAGGATGATTTGTATATTTTGGAGCACAACAAAAGAAAAAAATCAGGACTGTTAGAGGAGAAGAAGAACAAGAGAGTTATCCGGAGCGTCCTGCAAAATGAAATTAAGGAGTAGCAGAATCTAGAACTATTAGAGTATCAACGAGGATACAGTTTAAGTTAGTTGATACACCTTTTAATAAGGAATGTCAAGAACCACTTCAAATGAGATGGAATATTATACCTCAAGATGATAAAGAACATGTTCAATAAAATGTGGGAACTACTACACCTCTTCTAAGCTACATATTTAATAGAGAATCAATAGTACAAGAAGTTTCACAACCAACAATTTCTCAGATTGAGGTGACTCCTCCTGTAGATAATGAAATTATACATCCAATTGTTTAAAATCCTAGAGAAGATAGAGTTTCTAGATCAAAAAATGTATAGCCAAATGAAACTATCCTTGAAAAATTAGCTCACGTGGAACCTGTATTAGAATAACCTAAATTAGAGGAACCTGTCTTGGAGGAAATCACTAAAGTCGATGCTCAGGACGAGCATGAACCTAACCCTATAGAGAAACCTTATGAAATTCACACAAAAATTATTGGTGATGATTTTTCTATGGATGAGTTAGGAAAGGAATCGATGTAAAAATTAACAGAGAAGCCAGTATAGAAGAACAATAGAGGGAAGTCAGATGCTGACTCCCTACCTCTAACTTTGATAAATCCATTAAATGATTAGACTACGAATAATGCTCAAGGATAATCTTATTTTGATAACAATCGCGTGTAATAGTTGATTCATAAATTTTATAATGTTCAAGTTGAAAATTATTCTTTAAGAAGTGCATTAGAAAAGGAGAATCTGAAATTTCAATGACTGAAATCCATTTCTATTTCTAAGAAAGATGTTTAAACTTACAAGAAGTAAATATTTGTTGGCATTGAAAATCTCAAATCAAAAATGGCGATGAAGTCATATTTACATGAGTTTAAATAATTGATCGAACAACAATCTGCACCTATCAGAAATAGTGATGCCAGTACATCAGGTTCTTCGATTGATCTGATCAGAAAAATTCAATCAATTACTGCACCTATGAGCAATATTAATGACATAATCTAGTACATTCAATGCAATAGTTCTCCTTTATCTGTGTTGTAGAAAAATTAAATGTTTCTTATTGACCTGTTGACATCAAATGGACCTGGAATTAGAGTTTTTCTAAATCATTTCACTAATAAGTTAACTCTTTTTATGGAAAATAAAGCGAGGTTACATTAGTTTTTCTTAGTTAATTTGACTGAAGATAGTCATATGACTCACGAAGTAAGAGATCTCATAGTACAGTTTGGCGATGGACTGATGAAAATTTTGAGACTACAGATTTCAGAGCTCAATGAAATCATTCAAAGGCACTGAAACTCATTTTACAAACCTTTATAACCCAAAAATGATTTTCATCTTCATTAATGTACTTGTTTTTATATTTTCAATAACATATATTTGAATCACATGTTTATGTGTCATTACATTGTTTAACTGTACTATCTATGATAGAATACCATCAATACAGATTCAAATATTGATAACAAGATTATAATAGAATTGACTTATGTTCAGTTCTACATAAAAATGTGTTATATTCTTTCTTCTTTCATTATTTTTTATACCACAAAAATGGGGAGAAATAAAGATAAAACCCATCAATTTTTTGGGAGAAATATTTTGATAAATTTAAATTATAGATTTATAAAGGAGGAGATGTTATTTTACTTTATAAAGAGGGGGATAATGTTAAAATTAAGAACTAATTATGATAAAATTGAATATATTTTTTATATTTTTAAATTTTTAATTTATATGAAATTAATTTTGTATGATAATTTTATTGGTTATTTCATGGATTTTGAGATCATAAAAAAGGAGGAGATTGTTGGGAAAGTGTTGTTTTCAACAATACTCTTTATTTTTATGATGATTTTGATATTCATTAATACCATTATTTTTTATTCTAATGATTTTACTTTTAGTATATCATAGGAAATTAATATAATTTATTTCTATATTTTGAAATAATATTTATGCGTTTTAATCCACATGAGATATTTGAAATTGTCTTTGAAAGTAATATTAGTGTGTTTTGGAAGCACTGTTCATACCCTACATTGAGGATCACAGCGTAAGGATGAGAAATATCACTTACATTAAAAGTAAAGTATAGCTACGAAACCATACATTATCAGAAATGAATGGGAGAAGAACCTTACATTTGGAAGGAACAATACATTTATAATATTTGAAAAGCATGGAAGAAGAACCCTATATAAATATGGATAGTCATGCTTGTTTCTCAAAACTATGGGTCATCAACCTTACTTTCTTAAACAACAATACGTTAGATCATTTAACAGTTATTTAGATTCTAATAAAAGTTTGGATTATATACCGGAAATTTGAAAGTTGAAGAGAAAATATTTGTGATCAAACATACATTCGTGATCAACCTTATGTTCGTGATTCAACATTTGTTTGAGATCAACCTTACGTTTGAGATAAAACATAAGTTGTGAACCTTATGTTCAGAGAATGTATGCAATTCTGTTCAACCCTATCTTTGGAATTAGAGATTTAATTATGACATTATGAAAGCAATGGTCTTTATGCGGATTATCATGTTGATTTCAAGCCAGATTGAAAGCACAAATCTAAAGCGCATCATTGACAGATTCAAAGATGTTTATTTATGATTCACAATATTTATTAAAGAATAACTTTTCAATGATAATTCCAAGGGGAGTTACGAAGACTCTGTTATTCAAGTATTTGAATATCGTGATTCTAAAGGAGACTTTTG
Source organism: Viscum album (assembly GCA_963277665.1). NCBI lineage: Eukaryota > Viridiplantae > Streptophyta > Magnoliopsida > Santalales > Viscaceae > Viscum > Viscum album. The sequence goes on from OY728146.1 coordinate 535,947,913, forward strand.
TTTATCTAAATTTAAAAGTAAAATTCTCGTATTTATTCTATATATTCCGGTATTATTTTTTGTATTATAGATATTGAGAAGAATCATCGAAAAGGAGAAAAATATATACCAATCTCTTGAGTTTTCTAAAGCTATTGTATACAGAGAAAATCGAGACTAACCGATTTTTTGTTACGAAGAGCAACAAAACTCTGTTTTCTGAAGATGAAGAAACACGATTGAATATTCCCAAATTCTACATCGAATATCTTTTGTGAATATACTATTGTTAAAATTAAAAATTATATTTCATGATCTACTGCAAGTAGATTGACTCAGAACTCTTTTAACTGAAGATCATTCTTTGTGAAGATGTTGATCCATCGACAGTCAGTGGTGTGTTGTTGCAATTGTGAAGAACTACTGGAAAGTATTTCAAAGAACCAGTACTCTTTTTTTTGAGTGACAAGTTTATTATACCGAGTTGTGGGTATGGTTCTATGTATGACCCAGAAGACTATGTTTTCACATAAAGTTGTAATGGTGTCAACTTCATACACTTTGTTGTGGAAAATTCTGTTTATAAGAGGACTAGATTGTGAAAACTACCAAGCATGTGGAGTAGAGCATTGTTAGACTGGACAAGAGGGACTTCTATTCTCGGATCCACTATACATCGTGTGTACTTTTCAATTTATTTTCATTGTATTAATTATTCTGATTAATTTAAAAGGACATATTATGATCTTGTGATGAAATTATGATACACACAATTCACCCCCCTCTTGTGTATATTTCGTATAAACCGATCCAAAAAAATTTAGGCTTTTTTTATTAAGATGACACTCTAAAATTTAGAATGATACTCTTTCTTCTATCTATACTACAGATGAATAGGTAATTATAAGATGATTCTCATAGATAATATTACATTATAAACCATGGTACATCCAATATTGTTGTTGACACAATGGAAATTTTTTTGTTGGAAAATTTGATGTGAGAAATTGCTAATTGTGTGTAAATATGGTTTATTTTTTTAATTGGTTAACGTTGAGATAAATATACCTAGAGGGGTCTTGTAACCTCTAACTATTACTATATAGAAAGGGAATTACATTACCATATATGTTTTCATTGGATTACTGATAACTCCGAGAATGAATGATATAGTATGGATTATTTTATATCAACTTAACAAATATTCTCTTTTCTTGGGTATAATAGAAGATTTTCATATTTGGAACCATAGAAGAATATATATTAAGGATAATGTAATAATTTATTGAGAACCCATTTTAGTAGTTTCTGATTATGATTCTCAATTAACATCATGATTTTAAAAATGGTATTAGAAGGATCTAGATACTGAAAATTATTTGAGAACTATGTATCACCGTTAAACCTTTGGACATACCAAATGACAAATTCAAATATTTTAAAACTTGTTTAGTTCATTATCAATTGAATTTTAATCTATGTGGGATTAATATTTAGCATTTTTATATTTTCACTGTAATAATAGACCTCATTAATGAATTCAAATGTAGATTTTCAATGCATAATATGGAATGTATGCCACACTATAACATGATTGATGAAGTTTTTGAATCAAATTTTGGGGCTTAGAACTTGTTGAGGATACATCGTTGAATCTAAATAATGTTAGAACCCAAATTAATGTACCTCATTTAAAAAAATAGAGATGCTAATAACTAAAGGAATGATTTGAATTTTTATGCGGGTGATCATGTTTTCCTGAAAATATCTCTATAAACGAGTGTTATAAGGTTCGGTAAAAACAGAAAACTGATCCCAAGGTACATAATACCTTATGATGTTCTTGAATGAATTAGATCCATGAATTTCCATTTGGAAATAATGCATAACTTCTATAAAGTACATGATGAGTTCTATGTCTCATTACCAAGGAGGAGAATTCATGATTTAAGAAATGTTCTCACATCCAATGAAATAGATTTTATACCCTATTTATCTTACTATGAAGAACCTATCAAGATTCATGAGAGTAGAGAATAGGTTTTGATGAATCAGAAGAATCCAATTGTAAATGTAATGTAGATAAATCATAATATAGAATAGGGTACATGGGAACCATAAGAAATCATGATGAAGAATTGTCTAAATATATATATGGGGAAATATTCTGGAAATTTAGTCGATGAATTTTTTTGAATGAGGGAATAATGTGACACCCCAATTAAAATTATAGTAAACTTTTCTTTTTAAAGAAACAATAGCCTAACACACATAGTTTTATACTATAATATGATTAAAACCTAAATAAAAAAAGATTATAAATGTAAATTTATGATATTAAAACAATTTTTAATATCATAATTTCAAAATTAAATAACGTTGTTTTATTGTATTTTTCTTAAATGACTGATTATTAACTGAGTCTCTAAAATGAAGGATACTCTAAATACTTCCATTTTATTTAATTAAATTCTATAAATTACCAGTCCCAAAAAATTTTGGGTATCTTTATTAATGTGAGATTTGATAAATTTAATTTGGAATAATTATATTTGAATCAATAATTTTTATGATTCTCATGTATGTTAATTTTAATGTTTAAAACGCATTTCCTAAAAACATTTTTTTTTGTGTATTTTACTAATTTTCAATAAAATTAATTTATGAAATGTATAAAAATTGAATATTAAAAAAAAATAAACCATATTTTGAATCCGGGTGTAAAATTTTGGTAAATATGTACTTTTATTTTTAAGAATTATGAATTGTTATTATAGTTAAATTTATCACATTAGAAAATTGTAAATTGGGTAACTAAGGTTAAAAATAGTGAGTCATGTTATTAGAAATCGTCCCAAAATTTTTTATTATTTTATGTTGATGGATTTATTTATCTATATCTATATATAATTTTAATTTATGAAATTTTGGTTTTATTTAACCTTTGCAATGACATTTATATTATTTTTACTAAAAAAAATAGAAAAATGTTACTCTATTTTTTTACCTTAATTACATTTCCTCGTAATGATAATAATATTTTATGAATGAATTTAAATACTTATTTTGAACATAATTTATTTATTTTAATCATTTAATTTATTTTTCACTTATTTTTTCTAGAATTAGCTTAAATACGTATGAAATACCGACAAAATATTTATTAATTTAATCGGAAAATAAAATAAAATACATTAAAAATATTAAAAGTATTAAAATTTTGGTAAATCTTATTGATATATATGACATATTAGTGATTTTTTAAAATATTATATTTTAATTTTACTTTTTAAATTATGTTTATAAAATAAAATTAATTGAATTGTATCAAAATTTACATTAATTATATTTTTTGAAAGTAATACTTTACTAAATTAGTTAAATAACAAATGAAATTTTAAAAAGAAAAATTTGTATATTATATGGTCTAAATTCCATCCCTAGTAAATTTTTGTTCAATGGACCTTTTATGCTAAATTTTTTGATCCTCAGTGGGTGGAAAACATTATAATATTGTAATTTTCAAAAGGGTTTATAGGGGTCAAAACAAACAGATAAATATGAAAATACCACAAATGGAAAATATTTTTTTGGATGTGAAAATTTTCATTCAGAGTCATTTTATCTTAAATTGTTTTCAATTTTGTTCAATTTTTTGTGGAAATGTATCTTATATAAGTGTGAGTATATCTAATTCCTATAATTCCATTCACCTCAATTATAAAAGGAAATCCCTTCCCAGTTTTATTTACACCAAATTGAGAAAAATTGATAGTAAAATCCATACCCATTCATCTGATAAATAATATTATCCATTATATTGAGATTTTGGTATTTCCAAAAGACCCAAAATATGTCCACTAATAGGAGATCTAAAGGATTTCTACTAAAGAAGAGGTAATCAATATTAGTGAATCATTCAAAATTATCACTTCTTACAATTCCTAAAAATATTTCATACACATTATAATATAATTATTTCATTTCAATAATGAAATGAATATTATATTATGATTATTTTATTACCAATTTCCTCCTTTTCATTCTGTGGAAATCAAAAACATTGCTGATGTATATATACAACATACCATCCCCACGTTGTGGTGATAATCATTTATCACCATCATTATACTTGGATGGTTATAAAGATAAATATAATTAATATACATGATATTTAATAAATAATAATAATTTTTATTATTATATCAAATTTATATTCTAACATTCCAATCCATAGTAATATGATAACACGACTAATGTGTATGTGCGGACTACAACCTTCATGTAGTGGTGGAATTAGTTTTTCATTTTCTATTTACAAGGATGGTATTAATGTTGAATTTTATGAATATATCTAAAATTAATATCATAATTAACATTATATATATCATGTTACCATAATAAATCTGAATGTTGTAGTGTTATAATAAAAAAATCATTTGGAAATGAATTAGTTAACATTGGAAAAAATGATAATAATGAACTATTGTTAATCAACGGGTGATAAGATATTATAATAGTATTATATATGATATTAAAAAATATAAATATGGCATTTTAAAAATAAATATATTGTATAAAACAATTTTACAAGAGGTTAAATTACATTGAAGTAAGGGGAAAATGAGGTAAGATATTTTATCTTTATTTCCACTCTATTGGGACATATTTGGTATTATAAACCATTTAGATTTTATACAGAGTATATAATACCCTTTATTTTATTTAGAGTTAATATATATTTATTCATGATTATTAATGTTTCAATTTATTTTTTTCTTTAAATGGGTTACAACCTGATTGTAACCAAAATGTTAACAATTTGTTTTGCAATATCATTTTTGGGATTCATTATATTTTTATTAAAGAAATCATTTAATATATCATTCAAAAACACCATTTATTTTATTATCCTATTGGTATTTAAGGAGATAATATAGTTTCTCCAAAAAATAAATCTATTGGGAACTAGAATTATCTTAATAAATATTTATAGTAAAACAAATTATTATTATTTTTTTATTGTGTATATTTTTCATCTATGTACTTGTTTTTCAAAATTACTTGAAAATTTTCATTTTAATTTACATTGATGATATTTTATGTTATCTGTGAATTTTTGAAAGGCTTGAAAAGAATATTTCTATTAGTTTTTAAAATATCCTTTTCATAATTATTTAAAAAAATTCAATAGGAATATTTTCCAAACATATATGGTGTTAATAAAATTTTCCACTATTATAAACATTTTACGGTCTATAGATTTTTCTACAAAAAAAATCATTATGAAGAGATATTTTAAAATTATTTATTAATATTTATGTTATTATTTAAAAGGGTTTATTTTTATAAAAAATATAACCTTTTGATGTATTAATGGTATTCATTAATCATTATCTAATATTTTGGTCATTAACATTCTTTTAAAACATTTGATTTTTTGTGATCATTAAAAATAATTTGTTTCTATTTAATATATATATTATTTTTATCATATACATGTGTATTTCATAAACCAGAAAACAATTCTATATAAGGTTTCTTATTTTTATATATATTATATTGAATAGGGAAATTTTAACATTTCATATTAATTGTTCAATATGATATTTTTGGATAAGGAATATTGTACATGTATAAAATTGATAATTTAGTAAATAAATAATTCACTGGATATTCAATGATGGATGGAAATTCAATTTATATATCCTCTGATGCGTTTATAGATCTCGTGAGAACAATTAGTTGGCGAAATTAAATTGGGTTTTGGTATATACAAACATATAAATAAATATTATTAGAAAAAGACTTCGATAGAAAATATATCATGATGTTTGAGATCATGAATTAAAATATTAAGCCTTCCATTCATTGAGAATTCTGTTATTATTATACAAGAGGGTAAGACATTTATATTATCCAAGGATTCATATCATTCTAAAATTAATGTCTACATCGAATGTGTTTCCTATTATTTAACATTTGAGGAATATTATTCCTTGTACTACACTTGAAAACTTCTTCTGTACATATCCCTTATTATGAATTTTTAGGTCACCCTTTAATAGATTTCATTTCACTAGGATATTAAGAAGAAGAATTTTAATGTCTTTTAATGTCTCCAACAATTTTATTTTATTCTATTTTATATTTTATTTCAAATTTATAGTTATAATTAAGTGTCAATTTTTTTTTCAAGAATAAAAAAATGACCTAACCGTGGGATAGTATACATTATATCTTATTCCAATATAATAATGTAGACCTTGTATCAGGGTTATTGGAGTAGTGGTTGTTACATATAGAGTGGTACTAGGTATATACATCCATGTTTTTTTGAAACATTTATATTAGGAGCATCCAAATAGTAGAAAGGGTGTTTATCTAGGAGGAATGTTTTTAAGAGGTGTATGTCTATATATATGATTGGCTATAGGTGGATGATGCTGCAATATAAAATAAAAAAAACAAATATGTGGTCCTCATCTAGACTAAGGTGAAAGAATTTAGGGTCATAAATAAATGAACGTGTAATGGGGATATGATAATGTTATATTGGTCAAGGATCAATGTATGAGATGTGTATTTTATATATTGTAAAAATTACTAATTATCACAATTTTAGGATTTGGTAATATTTTATAATTTTTTGTAAAATATCCCCAAATACATATTGAGACACTAGTATGAACAATTTTGAAAAAGACATCTGTTAGACGTCATAATTTTTCTCACACATATCTTTCAACAGTGTGGTACTTCTCATATCCAAGATTGGTTTTCATAAAATATTATAATGTAGGAGAGAAATTCCTACCAAAACATACTTGGAAAGTATTTCATAAATATATTCTAGGATTTTTTTGTTTCTGTCAACACATTGTGATATTAACTTGAGTATATGAGTACCATTACACTATTAATGTTTACTGAAACCTTTATGTTAAATAAGCAAGGTCAAACCATTGATGAAATTGAATTCATTTTTCCCATAGTTTGGAGATTTTACATTTGTTTTATGGATTCATCATAGAATAAGATTCCATATTTTGAGTATAAATATTTATATATTTATCAAAATTATGTCCCATGGTATCAAAATTATTAAAATATTTATTTATGTTTAACATACATCTTATTAACATACTAAATTCATAGTTAGATTCTTAGATGAAAATGGTTGAGGTTATGGAGATAAATTTACATTCGAGTAAGCTATCATAGAAAGTTATAATTAGTTATTAAATCTACCCAATGGAAGATACAATTTTTTCCATTAAAAGGAATATGGGAGTTTACAACATTTTTTTGAATATTTCCACTTAAATTAGGAAATAGTGAAGAACAAAGAACACATTCCAAGTATCAATGAAATTTTCAAATAAATTAAGGGATCACAATGGATCAAAAAAATAATCCTTAGGAAGGGATATAATAATTTTTTAGTTCATAAGAAATAATATAAAATGTTTCATTTATGTTTTGGTAGAGATATTTGAAGTTCTTAGAAATTACATTCAAATCAAAAATTACATGTAAGGTTTTCCTGACAATCATAAACAGGTTGTTACATCCATTTTGAATCATTTGATTTTGTTATTCATCAATGATATCATCATCTTATCAATGTTTTATTATTATCATTGAATCTATCTAAGAAATTTATCAATTTTTGTTTGAAAATGAAACTAATATAATAAAATATCAACGTGAATATTATATATTTGTGAGTTCCATTTTAGGGGCTTATCATCTTAGAGTGTAGAGTAAAATTTATCCCCATAAATGTTGATTATACAATGTTATGTGAACTATCCAAAATTTGAATGGATATTTCATAGTTTTTGTATTTCAATATGTTTTTTTCATTTTGTGACCAATTAGGTGATAACGAATGAGGGATGTTGGGGATAGGCAGACTGTGTGACAGATCTTCATATCTAGGGATTTTAAGTGATTTAATGTTAGAGGTACCAATTACCTGTAAAATCATGGGATTGAGGGGATAGAAAGACAGACGTACCGATCATCATATCGAGGGTTTAACAAGGTGGTGGTAAGACAGAACATTTATCCTAGGTGAAAGGATACCCTTCTCTTTGGGATAAAATAACTGTAACACTTTTACATTTACACTACTATTTTTATTAGAAATGGAATTGTATTGTTTCCTATTTCTTTTTATAATCATTTAAATTGTAATTTTTTCAAATATGATTATTTTTGTTATGTATTGTATTAATAGATTCTATATTTTTTATGGTATTATCTTTTTCATTTTTATAACTTTTATCATTGTATTCAATTTGAATACAATTGTTTTACATTACTTATAATTATTACATCTTATCATATCCATTAGATCCCAAATCAATGTAGAAAATCTTATTGAATTTAAATTTTATTATTTTATGACATCTTAAGCTAATTGTTTAAATACAAATTCTTTAAACATAAAATTCACTCCAATTTTATTGTGCCATCTAATAAACATAAAAATCTATATTACGATCCAATATTTTGATCCATAGTAACACATCAAATAAGGTAAAGGGTTTTGTATTCATGGAAAATAAAAAATTGATATCATGTTCCTCTAACCAATAAATGATATATAAGATATAATACCCATCATGTACTACGTTATATTATGTTTTCCTTGTATCAATATTTACGGAGTATATACAAGACCCCTTACATGTACCAAATCCATAAGTGATACATTTGATGAATGATCTTTAATATGAGGAGGATACAATGAAGATATTAACTTATCAATAAAATGTTCCCCAAAACAATACAACTCAAATTGTCAACATATTTTTGTAAAACCAAAAGTTTGAGGAAGAAAAAGGTGAATGATAAGAGGAGAGGAATCAAATGTTCCCTAATCTATTATAAAATAAAAAATGAAATTTCAATGGAAAAGTTTTTAAGGGGGAGAATACTTAATGATCCAAAATTTAAAAAATAAAATTACCTCATTATTTAGTAAATTAAATATTAATTATTATATTATTATAAAAAATAAACTACACTTTTTATTTTATACCATTATAGAATATATAATATTAATGTTAAATTATTTTTATGAAATATAATTGTTAATAATATTTCCATTTTACAAATAATGTTAAGAATAGTATATAGTTTGTGTTATAATAATATTTAATTGACATAGAAGAACAAAGAAATTTTCATGATTAGTCAGATCAAACCCTATTAATCCTTTTTATTTGTGATTTTTTGGGAGATGGAATAAATTTTATTTTCCCTTCTCTAATCCCAAGATAAGATTCAATAAATAAAACCCGAGAAAAATAATTAACCAGATATGTTAAATATTATCATGATCACAACTGAATCCATGTTCTTCAAACCACCATAATAAAGTACTACAATCACACACCATTCTCATTGGGTGTACACTAGTATGATAAGGTGTTAGGTAACAAGTCCTTAGTAGTATAAATTTTATATTATTTTCTGTTAAAATAATTAATATACATGTCCCTTTTTATTTTTTACTTCACATATATGTGATTATATAATGAGTTTTATAAAAACTAATACATTTCGATATGAATAATTAGAAATTGAATTTTTATGAAATAAATAATCAAAATTAAAACACAATTTTTAATAAATTTAATTTTTTATATGAATTACAATTTTCCCTAAATATTCTTATTAAATTATATTTTTTAAATATAATTTATCACGTGATTTAATGAATTAAAGTTATATTTTTGTATGTTTTATAAAGATTTTAATGTCATAAGAACTCATATTTTCTAGGAAATAAGTAATTTTATATAAAATAAGAAATTATTATATTTAAATGATTTTATTGGAATATAAAAAAGATTTTTGAAATAATCTAATCAAAATTATCAAATGGTAAAATTTTCAAAATTTTCTATGTCATTAAAATGTTTTTGAAAAAATTAAATATATTATAAATATATGGATTGTATTATAACATTATAATTGCCAAAAAATGATGTAATAAATTTTATAAAGTATATATAAGAATACAAATATACTTCATAATTATAATTTTTTTTTTTAATTTTATTATATTAATTTTATAAATATATAATGAATCCTTCAAAACATATATTATATTTTGAGGTTAAAAAATAATTATTTATGAACATGATTCACCTCCACTTCCTGAATGGTAATATTTTAATAAGTCTTGTTTTTAGCCTAATATAACATATAAAACAAGTAGTATTTGTAAGAAACCATAGATAAAAGTAATTGGAATGTTTTCGGTTATTGTTATTATTTTAGTTAGTGTCCAAAACATATGTTTTTAATTATTAAACAATTCCTATTTCTTTTAATACAAATTCCCATAGAATATCCATTTATATTCAATCAATTCCCATTGATCATGAATCACCTTTAAATATCACTACCTAAATACCTCCCAATGAGTTACCAATATATTCATAACATTCATCAATGATTTTACAAGAACCCTCTCAAGGTAATAGATTATCATTATTTGTATTTTATTCATGAAAATGTTTTACAATAAGACTTTTTATTTAGATTTTTTCATGTTGTAATGTATTTTTGCACATTCCATTACTATAATTTTGTTGAACATGTAATTAGGGACCACCATTCACTCTAACTAAAACATTAAATGATCATTAATATACTCCCATTATACTAGAAACATAGTGATTTGTTTTTTCATGAAAAGTTTTAGTGATGTGAATACTCACACCAATTTCCACTCAATTGTATTCTCCGAGATGTGTGTATTTTTAATTTGTTTGGGATGTACACATTTGAAAGTGAAAAATACTTAATAATGTGATTATAAATTATTAAATATATTCTTATATTTAATGATCGATGTGTAACAAAAATACATGTACAATATACGAATGTGACTGGTGGTACCTGATTTATATATCATTCAATTGAATTGGGTATTATTTTTATCTCATCAGATACCATGTATAGTGCACGATTTTTTATCCTAAGAACACTATGTTATGATTTATTTGAGGTTATACTTTACATATGCTTATGTGTTTGGGTTTTATATTGTTTCCACTTAGCAAAGATTCTTAAATTTTATCATATCATGTCATGATATGATATTTAGAAATATGATTCTACCATCATTTGGTCACTATGTTACACACCATGACACACTTTTACTACATTAATTAATGATGTGATTTGATTATTCTCTTATTGTGATGTATATATCACCTCATTCATACGTACATCCCAAGGTTATCCCATTCAACTATTGAAGATGAATTGGAATTTACGGGCATGTTATAAGGTTTATATATTATTTAATTATATAAATATTTAATGATATTGTTAAATGTATCTTATTACAAAAATAAACCTATAATATGTAGTAGTAAATATTTTTATGTGTATCTTCGATTAAAAGATCATGAAATAATGTGTAATAAAAATATGGTATTAGGATGGATTTCTACATTTCCATTAAATTATAGGTTATTGAATTCTCCAAGGTTTTTAAATGTTATATTTATATATTAATTTGAATGTGATATTTATTTGAATTTTCATAATAGTTTTGTGGGGTTTCCCCCTATCATAATGATGTTAAAATGTTTTCTTGGTCTTCAAAGAGATTCTTTAACACCATGTTTCTTGAAACACTTGAATTAAATTTTTTATTTTCATAAAGGATTTTTCAATGGTTTGCGCCCTCAATTGGGTCCATGGAATGGGGGAGTGTGTTCATTAGATGGTTTATTAAAAATAAAGAAGTTGTTTTTATAGTTTAAATGTTTTTTAAAGGGGGGTTTTGTTTGTAAAGTTATTTAAAAATGTGCTTTACAAGGATTGATTGCTAAATATATTATAAATTATATTTAAACTTATTTAAAATGGTTTTTAGGATATTTTATGGTATTCATATAATGTATGTGAGAATCTCCTAGTGTAACCATACATTTGATAACAAATTATTATTTTAAAACCATTGGGGAAATTAATATAATTTTATGATTGTTGATGTCCATGTATTGGATGCACCAAAATGTCTTGTTTCATATGAAGGTGTTGAAGATAATATGTGGGATTATATTAAAATTATTTTATAATTAACAATGTGATAATCCTTTAATATGTTTGTTATCAACCTCCATTCGGACAAGATCTATGATCCTAGGTAGACAATATATAATTCATTGATGAATGTTTCACAAGTGAGATGGTTCTTACAAGCTAGTTCCCATAGAGAGTGGATCCCTCCAAGGGGATTTAATTAACATATTAACCCAAAGGGTTCATATTGGTTATTACTGGTTACAGTAAGGGCCTGTAGATAATGTTTTCCAGATGATGACATTTATGGGGTCATTCTGGTTTGAGACTAAGGTGATTCTTATATTATGAAATCTTTATTTAGATGAATTAGGGGAATTTGATTTAATCTTCCACTGAATCCCATAAATGTTGATTGCTAATTATCACTATTACCATTTTTATACACTTTATAATGTTTTTTTTCTATTAGGTGCCATATGTGTTTACTATATAGTTTAGTAATTTTTATTTTTTCTAATTCATATATATATATATAAATTTATTTAAAATGATATTTTCAAATAAAAATGAAATTATTTGTATAAATTGAACATTGGGAAAAATTATTAAAGATGGGGAAATTTATTTTTATTGTTTATAAAAATTTTCATAAAGATTATGCACCCACATTTAATATTATGGAAAAAAATATTATTATATTTAGATGGATTTTTTTTAAAATGATATTATGGAATGATTATTATATTTATATACTGGGATAGTGAAAACCAAATTTTCTATTAATATTAAATCTAATATATTTGAAACCATCTTTTGAAATTATGTAAATTTTTATTAGTGAAATCCAAATGGGTATGCTTTTCTCAAACATTATATTCACCAATCAATTTTTGGAGTGATAATATTTTATCTCAGGTTCCATAGTCAAGTAATTTTGGATGATATGGTTGGTTTGGACCATAGATAAACTATTTAGGGACATTGTTATTCAATGGGGGTCACAAAGAGATGGTATATAATAGCTCTGTTTTTTTTCTCCTTTAAGGGTTCATTATTAATTACCTTGTTGGATCAAACATTTATTTGGAATGTTTTATTTATAAATATTTATTCTATAATCTATTTTTTCTTTTTTTCATGAATGATTAATTTAATATTTACTAATATAGTGAATACCATTGATTTTCTTTCTTTTTTATTATTTGTTTTTTATGGAATTTATGTCTAATGTATATATGTGTCATGCAAGAAATTTTGGATGAATCTTTGGTGACTAATTCCAATTTAGTGGCTAAAATCAATCCCAATAATTATTTCATGATACATAATAATTATATTCTATCCTATGCTGATCAGGAATACAATTAGGGCTATATTGAAAAGAATACAGGGTGTTGGTTTTAGAGTTTGCTAGAGTAGGTTTGTAAAAAATAAATTATCAATGTTTTTGTTTCATAAGTGTATAGGATCTCTAAATTGTTAATTTTTATTTTGGAATTAATTTTGTATGACCTTGGACTAGCAGAACTCATGTGATAGGTATGAGTAGAGAATCATAAAGTATATCTTTGATTCTATGGGTCATTTGGAGCTTCTGTGATGAAAATTGGAGGAGATTTAGAGTTACACAGTTATCATAAATGTCCTAGAAAAAGATAGAGCTTGTGAAGATGAGTCTATAACAATTATTATGGTCCTTTCATAGTTAGTTTATGGTTTTCCAAAAAACATTTCCAAAAATAGAATAACTCTATAGGAAAACCAGATTTATTATTTTTGTTACATTGATTAATCAATTGACAATAATGGTATCATCCCATAATATATATGATTATTTAAGGAGTTGTTTTAATGGTTTATGTAATTGAATGATGTTTTAGATTGATTTTTTTTATAACTATAACTTGAAATTTTATTGGAATTTTTTTTGGTGGATTAGAAAAAATTGAATAAAAAATAATTTTTTAGGTAATTGTTAAATTTCAAAAGTTATTTTTTCTGGACAAATCTTATAAAATAAAAAATAGATGCTAAAATGTGTGGTTTCATTAAAAACTGAGTGCCCTAGATTATTTATAGACTAGTATTTATAATTATAAATTATTTTTGAAACTGTACTTTCATTATGTTGGATTCTTTTTTTGAATAGCGGTGTGTTTGTGAATGCATTTTAAAAAATGTGGTTTCTTAAAAGAATGAGTTTTTTTTACTATATAAAAAAATGGTGGTTTGATGGAATGATATATTTTTACTTCCTAATCAACATTATGTTTTCTAAAAATTTATTAGTTTTTTTCAATGTATGTCTAACATTGAAAAATCATTTACAAGTCAATGATAAATTATAATAGTTTAAAAGGAATCATATATGTAAATAAGTTTAATCATGTGTATTTCCCTAGTATCCTGTGTATTTTAATTTTTTTCCTTGGTTTGAATTCAGATAATGTTTCATTTTCAGAAACATTAATTTTGTTATATTCTTGATGATGTTATTTATTTTTTTGCCTAAATATATCTTGGGATGAGATAAAATTTAGATTTTTCATTGGTTATAATTTAATACGAATCATCTAATCATTGGATTAAATCTTCCTATAGATGAATTTACAAATATTATTATTGGAGTTGAGATGTTAGGATCATCATTCCGCTAAAATTTATTTATAAATCACACTTTCTCCATAGAGGAATAATAAATGAAGGTGGTTTTTAAATAGTTATTTTATTTAAATAATTAAGTGTGTTAGATCTCCTAGAGTGATTTTGTTTGATTGGTTTTTTGGGTAATTTTTCTACTTGAGTTATAGTTTATTGACGATCATATCATAGTGATTATCACATGATGATATTGGTTTCTTTTGGTGAGGCATTATTGACTATTGTGGATGTTTGTATGCTTTATAGTTATATCTTGTTTCTCTAGGGTTGCGTACTATAATTCCTAGAGATATTTTTATAGGATATGATGTGTATGGGTCCAGGATGTCTATGTTTTATGTCACCATCATGGGTGGGAAAAATGTTGGGAATATGAATTATCTAGGGTTAATATCGACATTATTGGGATCAATTTTGGATTATACCAAGGTATGAGGTCATATTCATCAGTTCTAATCATTATTTACACAAGATATTTTCACAAGTCATTTTTTTTATGAAAAATGTTTTAGTTTTGTTGTTTTTCATTTTTTGTTATTGGATAAGATAAATTTTGGTGGATTCAATTATTGAAATTTTTATTCTTCCTAGGACATGGATCTTATTATATATTTAATTCAATTAGTAAGGGGTTGCTTACGATTTATTTTGTTTTATGGTTCCACTAGAGATATTTGAGAAACCATGATTTTTGTTAAAAAGTACACTTTATGAATCCCAATAACATTTACTAGTTGTCTCCAAAAAAGTTTTAAAGATCTACATAGTGGGGAGTCCTTGGTTAAGTCAACATGTTCAACGATTTTTTATAGTTATGATACTGTTTTTACTAGACATGATTTATGAATGATTGAGTAATAATCACATTGTGTTGAAAATTTTAGTGTGTGAGTGGTTTTATTATCCTAGGATCCTTAATATTTTTTATATGACCCACCAACCTATGGTATATGCATTAGGTAATATATTGTTTCTTCAGTTATATTATTATATGAATCATTCTTGTGTGGTGAAGTTCTATAGAGGGAAGAATTATGGAAACCTCATATCAATGTTTTTATGTTTTTTTAATTTATGTGTAATTTTAATTTACAGAAATTTTCATGTAAAATGTAGTAAGATCTATAAATTTAATAATACAATAGTATTTGGGTGATTGGGATAGTATAAAACATGAAGGAAGATAAGATAAGGTACCATTCTATTTCATTTCAACCTAAACTATTTTTCCAAAAAATTTGTGTCACACAGTTTCAATCACATTGTGCAAGTCCCAAGAGAAATAATTTGGTCAACTTGTGCATATGGGTGACCGTTCATAGGTTGTGATTCATTAGTGGAAAATTTTTCAGAAATATTTTGATGGAATATTTTTGTACAGTTCTATTTTCATGGCCAGATCATGTTTTGGAGAACATTAAATACGAACCCTATGATATTCAAAAGATTAATTCTTTATGATTTTATATTTTCCTTAAGAGTTATAGGGATCACCCTATTTTTCATACCTCTATTTTTAGACAGACCTATGTGCACCAAGGGGAATCTCCTCCTCCATTCTTACATCAATGTTTGATCTTTTCCATGACAATTTCATGGGATTTCTCACTAAAAAGAAAATCATTATTATTAAATTTTTATTCATCCTTACCACTCCCATTTACAATTTTATGGACTTGTAATAGGAAATATAATGGGGATATTCAATAGTTTATGGTGTTATAATGTTGGGTTTTATTTGTTCTAGAATACCAATGGTGTGTTTTTTCTTTGATGAGCATTCACTGCTATAAAGGATATATTTCTGAATGGTTTCTGAATGGTTTTACAAAATATGATGTAGATATTCCAGAAAATTTCGATAAAAACAAATTTTATATAATTATTAAGGGAATATATTTCTTATTTATATTTGTTAATTAAATAATTTATTGTTATTGAAATTTTCATAAATGTATATAGAGTTTTCATACATGACATAATGTTGTGAAATGGTTTTCGTTGTCATCAATGAGTATTTTAATTACATGTTTCTTGAAAATCCATAGAGAGGTGTTTTAAATGTGTAAATGATATTTTAAATTTTTTTGACACAATTGATAACAATAAAATGTGAAAGTCTTATCATTAATTGGGTATTAAAATTCTAATAAGTTATACAAGGATTGTAAATTATTCTCTTGAAAATTGGATTTTACCCTTGAATTATTCAATTTTGGAATAACACTGATTGAGTATTAAAATTAATTACAATGGGGTTTCAAATAGATTATTAAAAATGTTTAGGATAGATTACAATTATTATTATATTTTTGGAAAGGCCTGTTTTAATTTTTGTGATTTTTTTCTCAAATGTGTGAGAACCTTATTGAAATAACTTATTTTTGATGACTTGATATGGTTTCATAACTCTTAGGAGAAAATTTACGTTTTTTTAAACATATTTATTCTCAGTAATTTTCTTCGTGAAAATGAGTGTTTTGTGTTTGGGTGATTGAGGCGAGATGCATTTTTTTATTATGTTTTACTATTGATCATATTCTAATATTCTTTCATTTTCATAATTCACATCCACGTTGAATTTTTATTGGAATCTATGTAGGTAAATTTTGTCCATAAGGTATGTCGCACATGTATAATGACTCTCACTATCCAGTTCTTTATGAGTGTTTCGCCGTGTTAGGGGTATAATTTCGAACATTTACCTAATGTGGGTGTTGATATGTGAGTCCATATTTAATTAAGGGCCCGATAGATATTATATTTTAGATGATACTAGATCTAGTGAAATTATAGTATAATTCATTCTTTCTTTTATACAATATCAATTTTTTTATGACTTGTGATATTTTATTTTATACTTCGATGTTATCCCCAATCCTTTGATTGTATATTTAAAACATATATTTCATTGGATACTTTCGAATGTTTATATTATTATTTCTTCTATTCATGATGACTCAATGTTTCACATTGTGTTTTTGGATCAATTTCAAATGGAACAGATAATTGAAATGGAAATTTTATTTCAAAATTATCGTGATGTGTTTTGTATAAAACAGTTATTTGTGAAACTACTTTTGGGAAGGAAAATTGAATTTATCTTCATTTAATGAATTTTTTAAAAGGAATCATATTTCCAACTTTAAATGTAATTAATTTCCATTATTATTATAAGATGTGGTTTTTTAGAAAAAATAATTATAGAAGGTTATTTTTTTTATGTAAAGTTAAAGCGGAAAAAAACTCTATTAACATTGAAAACATAGTTTGTGAAATAGGTTTTTGAATGAAAATTATATAGGGTCATTGGTGAAAACCAATTGTGTATGTTTTTATCACATAATTCAAAGACAATTCAGTGTATACATTTGTTATTTTTTTCTTTAAATTCATTTTAAGGGTCATTAATGGAGTTATCATAGGTTGGAATATCAATATTCGGCATTAGGATATGATGATAGGTAAATGAAATTCTTTTAGATGTTTTATTTTTGGTTGTTTAACTTATTTTATGATGATGCATTAATTTCAATAATGATTTATTTTTTAATTAATATTATTATGCGTAGTTTTGTTTCTTTCCTTTCATATTTTTTCTAATTACTTTTATGGTTTCGATATCTTATATAAAGATGGGTCATACATGATTTTTGGTTGGAATCATTGAAAATTAATTTAATTTTAGATGGAAAAATCATTACTAAGGAATGATTCTAGATACCTAGACACTATTTTCCATCCTAGGAGTATTTGAACATCCCATTTGGATATGTGGATGAGTGATCAGGTTATCATTTCTGGTGGAATCCGAAGTTGGTTTTTTATAGCAGCCAAGAAATAATTAATATATTATAAACGATTCACTAATCACTGAATCTTATTTGACCCAGGAGCCATACTAATGAATTGAGGGTGAATATAATTTATGTATCATATTTACCAATATCGCTAAACTATTTGTCTTTTTGTGATGTATTTCATGGTATCTTATGCCATTTTAATTAAACAAACACTCTCTCCAAGTTACTGGGGTGGAGGATGCTACAAAATAGGTGCAAAGAAATCAAAATTCATGATACTTACTCAGACATATACCATAAATTAGAAATCAAGTAACCTAGTATGTTTTGAGAACATGAAGGTACATATATCATTTAGTATGTTGATATAAAATCTCATATTCTAGTTATTCTTCCATCTAAACATTATATTCTAATCCTAGTTGATATTATTTCATTTCCAAAACATTTATATTCATTAGTTCATAACTCCAAACACTATATTATCCATAAGACATCAATGTATCATAAATATCTATCAATATCCCATCCCTCTAAACATAACCCTCAAAGGCAAGAAATGAACGATGAGGGAGAAGGTAACCTAAAGACTACCTCCAATAGGATGTAATTTGGAGACTGTTACCTATGGTATATACAAAACACATATTGGAGTACTTTCCCATTACATACTTTTACAAGTTATAGAAAAGAATAAAAAACACCATAAACCACATTTATAATAAAAATAACTCCCAATAAATAGAGTGTCATACATAAAATAAAATGAAAAATATGTTTACCAAAAGTTATACATGGTAGAGAAAATGAAACTGAGATACTCGTAATTTCTTCTCTACAATTATTATGAGTTATATATTCCCATCAAGATCAAAATCATATTATTGCTAACAAAAAATAGTTTCTACATATATATATAAAGGGTGATAATAACATGTATTCTAGATGGATCGAACTTGAATCCTCAGGTGAATAATGTGAAAGAAGAAGAATAATGCCCAGTGAGTAAAAAATTAAGCTATATCATCACCTAACCAATTAATACTACTTTCCCCATCCTAATATTGTCTCACTCCGAAAATAACAAATATTAATAAAACATTAAATATTAAAAGATCATATATATAAATGATGTTACCCATATTATAATTATCCCTTGGTTTGTTTCACTTACTCAATAATGCCACACATTTTATACGTATACATTCCATGTGTACGTTATCCCAAATGTGAGTCTCACCGCATCCCTCCCTACAGTAGTCCTAGAAAGGTCCTAATTTCTCATGATGGAATCACTCCACATATATATCAGATCATCATCACCATATTAATTTTAAAAAGTGTGTATATTGATGAAACTATTATCTATTTAAATCCATTAGAAAAAATTACATAATATACCAATCACATAAACTTGTAGGAATATAGATCCCCAAGGTAGGGATACATATATACTCTACGTATCACACCCTTAAGAAGTTATGTGTGTTTGTTCCCCGGTAAATGTATTTGGGGAGGATATGAAATCATAATATATAAAAAATACCATGAACAAACTATTCCAAAATAAACTATCTAATCTTAGGATAATTTACCATTATCATCAGAAAGGACCCCTGATTACCACTTCTAAAGAAATATATATATAAATACACATAAAAATCATGTTATTATTATTTAATTCATTAATAATTAATTAATATTACTCAACTATCATTTCAATTATTATTACATTTATCAATTAAACTATTTTCATTGATACAATTTATTTTATTTTTTATATACTCTTGTATAAAATAATTATTAAATATGGTTGAACTATTTCATTACAAACAGGGATATTTATTGAACCAAATTTAAAATTCCATGTTTCATACCCATCATCATAGAGAATTTCATTCGAACTTACAATTATTTCAATTAATAAAAATTAATACAGTTCAACATTACTAACATCAAAAACACACAATTCAGTTTGTTATTTATTTTTTAAATTGTCCAAAAAATATCTGGGTACTACAGGACTCTACCTATGAAACAAAATAGGATATTTATATATCATTTATAGATTATAAATACATCATTTAGGGGGAAACCCTTAAAATTACCATTGGAAATTGATATATCTAGTAATAATTCAAGAAATAAATAAAAACAAATTGAATTCATTTGAATTCATTCCAACTTCCTCATTACCTCACACTATTTCACATAACATCAATTGTCCTAAAATCACTAGAATTACCCACAAACACAACCTAGGTTTCCATTCCATTTCTCATATTTGGATACTAACCATATCAAAACAATTTTAATTCAAATAATATCATCATCAATGAAAATTTATCCTCAAGAGCTCATTCAAATCATGGTTATCAAATAATTTCAACAAATCTCAGATATTTCCTAGAAAACACATTCATTTCTAATGTATTTTCCATGCACAGAAAATGTCACTAAGTCCATAGGACCAAGGCATAAATTCTTTCATCAAAACAATATGGATCCATCATCCCCAAGGAATATAACATTAGTAAACAATCATTCCAGTACCCCAGTAAAATTTAATTGTTTATTACAAATAATTTTTTAGGAATAATAAATTGATAAGTTATCATCGCATATGTGTGATTAACAATAGAATAAATAATTTAAAATTTCATTAATATTCCATGAATAAAATATTTGAAAAATATCAGATTAACATGCCTCATTATTTTATTATATCATAAAAATTATTCGAGAATAATTTTTTTTAATTTTTTCCAAGATATATTTTTCTAAAATATGAAAAATATCCAAATCATAATGATAGAACACTATCTTATAAAAAATCATTAAAACATTAATAAAATGATATCACAATACAAAAAACAAAAAACAAAATTCCTTTATTTTCTTATTGTTATCATATTTGGTTAATTAAACAAATAAAAAATGGATTAAATCCTGATAATCCAACACCATACATTTAAATCATAGTGTATTAAAATATCATGTACCACAACATGATGATATAAATGTTCATTGAGGAAGAACATAACAACAAGTTCAAAAATATGATTTCCTCTTCTACATGAAACCAATAATCTCAAAAACACAATCCCAACAAATGGAATTTATCATTTATCAATTTAAACATCCTCAAATGTGATGATAACAACCCACAATAGTGTCGAAAGATAGTAATAGAACCATTGGATTATGGAAGAAAACTCAAATCCCAATAAATTGTTCTCTAGAACATGAAATTTGAATTTGATCAATGAGACAAAAATTTCCTTAAAAAAATTTCAAAATGTTCCCTAATGTTCGTGAGAGGGTGTTTTAAATTATGTAAAAAACATGGGATCTCCAACTTACAAATAAGATTGTTAAGTTGTATTTAAGATTTTAAAGGATAATTCATACTGTGAATTTATAGGGTCCCACATCTGCTAAAAATTCATTTTTAGATTCCTTAAATCATGAAAAAATAATTCATATGTTGTAGAACCAATTCATTCCATGATTATATTCTGTGTAGAACCAAAAAATCCCCACAATAATCCATTATACTTGTAATCAAGCAATCACCCCAGGAATCAATAATGGTTTAAGGAATACAAATATTAATCAATGATGTCCTATTATAATTATAGTTATATATTTTTAATTCTTATATGCAGCCCAATATTTAAAAGAAAACCATAAGAAAATTTGGGCCACTATCAAATAATATATAATATCCCATTTTCTTTTATTAGAGGTCATTGTCTTGGAATTGTAGAAATATAATCCACGGTGATACAAATTTGGAATTTTTTTTTGATATCAATCGATTAATTTATAATGATTATAAATAGTTAGTTCATAATTTCAGATCAATAAAAAAATTTATATTACTAATAAATATCTGATATATTCATTAAATTGATTTTATATCCATACACGTATTATAGAAAATACAAACAAATCACTTCACTTTTGGGATACAAATTTCACTTGGTAAACATTGTTGATGTCTTATTTTCTCATAGAACATAGGGATGGTAGAAAATAGATTAAAATATAAAATAAAAAAATGTTTTAAATTTTATATTTATTTACAAAATATACCTTTATAACTATCCATGTAAGGTGGTTTTGATAAAAATAATTCAATGTTAAGGTATCAGTCCACATGAACACATGAACGACTATCCCATTTCTACAGATGTGGTAAGGATATATAATGGTTATATAATTAGCATAATAACATTAAAACTCAAAAATAAAATTTATTTTAATAGATAATAATCGGTAAAATGTATATTTAGGTGATTAATATAGAAGAAAAAATTTAAGAAGTGATTAGTACTAATATTGAGAATTCAAACCTTCTATTGGAGGTTCAATTGGATATATAGTATTAAGTTTTTATATTGTTAAACTTGCAGAGCATATAAATTTATTCAATTGTTTATTGTGATTAATAAACCCATTTTTCAAATATTATCACAAACTCTATAATATAAGTTTTATTTTCTTTAAGATAAATATATAAAAGTAACACATGTGAACATTTATCCATAATTAAATAACACTGGAATAATTGATTTTCATAAAATACATTATAATCGTCCTCATTAACTAAGGAAATTAAAAATAATATAGGGGTGAGAGCAATAGAATATTAAGTCAAAAGTTTACAAGATTTCATCAAGGGTTATAATATATGATTATGAGAAAACATTTTCACGGTAGAAATAACTTATCAATAGATCATGAAATAATGATCATTTCCCATATGTCATGATATAATCCCATGAAATGTCAAATTAATAAAAATAAACCATATAAAAAAGTGTGGACTCATGATACATTACACCTGAGTCAAGAATCTTTATCAGTATCACACAATTATGACAAAATAATGTGTCACAAACATAGATATAGAAATCATATGTTAACTCTATCCACCATGATATTCACATATAATAATTTTGGGATAATCAACTATGTACCTTGTTGGTATTTGTATAATACTACCATGTACTATTTTGATTGGGAATAAACAGCCCATTTACCCATTTTTGTTGTGATAAATCCTTTAATATAACCATTGATTTGGGATAAATCTTCATGTATACCCTTTTTCAATGGTAAATTATCATTTTTACTATTGGGAATGAGTTAGATCTTTGTGTTCACCCTTTTTATTGGGGGAAATCCACTTATACTCTCATTAACATTTGATAATTGCTCCCATGAACCAGTTTTTATGGGATAAATACTCCAGTGTTCCCTTTGGATTAGAAATATATCCTTTTGTAACATTTCGTTGCGTATAAATCCACTCATGTACACCTTTTCATGGGATAAATCATCATGTATACCCATTTTAGTTCATTAGATATAATAATTAACATTGAATTTGGGGGGTATATAATACCCAAACATAAATCATATTTACATATGGAACCACATGGAAATATTTCATTAAATAAAACATAGATAACCCATAGAACGAAAATTTGGTTCCCCAACAAGTCTAAATGGCATGAAAAAATATGATGGATGAAATATAAATATATAGTACCCAAAAATCAATCACTAAAAAAGTGTATTTCATAAGAACATATATTTACTATTTTATTTAAAATAACATCAAAAGTAATAATACCATTAAAGGTAAATAAGAAAACATAAGAGAAACCATTCATGAAATTTTATCAAAGGTTTTCTAATTAATATAAAAGATAATGATACGACCTACATTAAAAAAATATTTGTAACAATGTTGGATTTATTTTTTGAAAAAACATTACATCTAAATAGAATATTAAATAGTGTGACGTTGAAGAGGGAATAATTATTTTTTAAAAATAATCTGAAATTATTTACATTAAAAACTAATTTCCATTAAACATCATTAAATAAACATAATAGTTTTAAAAAGTAGATGAAAAAAATTAATTTTGAAAAAGAAGAAACCAAAATAGTTCCTTGAAAATTAATAATTGGAATCAAATTAAATTGCAATTGGAAGAAAAAAAATTTATTTTAAAGGGATATAAAATATTTTTAATATTTCAAAATACCTTTATCAAAAACTAAAATCCTAAAGGGTGTTAACATAACTATATTTTGGAAAGAGGAGAAGTGATATATGAAGGCCATATGAGATAATGATAAATTATAGTTTTATATTATAATGGATTACTTATCTGGAAGTGAAAAAAAGAAGTGGAGGAGAATAGATTTTTTGAGATAATGAGAATTATTACATTTCCTACCCATAGTCCACTATCTAGTGCCCCGAGCTGAGTCAACACATGACATCACGCACACATCCTAGTATGCTACTGGTTTTTGACTAGCATCGAGGTATTAAAGGACCTTGTCAAGACACCATGCCCTCTTCACCATATTAAGCAACATCACATAACATATGAAATAAATGAAACACAAACTACAGAACCTAAACCTAAATTATCAACCACTTCCCAGAAGTGGATAAAATCTTATAACTAAAAGGTAACATGATATGATATTTCATAAATCTGCCATGTGTAATTAAACATTGAAATAAAGAAAATTAATGAATTATAAAAATGGATTCCTACACGAAGTCCTAATCACTCATCCCTGCACATCCCAAGCCCCAATAAACTCCCTAGAATATGGCATGTGTCCCTAGTCATGACATGAAACCAAGAAATCTTCTCAGGTACACAATGGTTTCCTGAGATTGGTGTGAATACAAATCCTTAGCCCACCACCAATAGTGTCTACAAAATATCATGTCTAGAAAAATAGTGTGTGCATGTAATAAATTAATGAAAAGGAAAACAAAAGACAACATGGGTGATATTAATAAACAATGTTCTATTTATCCCTTTTCACCACTTAATCCATTTTCAACACTAAATCCATCGAGTTAGGAATTTACATCATTTTCACCACAGCATATATCAGTCAATTACTATACATAAGGTAAGCAGTAATGTTCACTCTCTCACGAGGGATTATCTTTTATTAAAAAAACACATCCCACTTAACTTTGATCAGTGGTCTATGTAGTCTCATCCAATGCAACCATTTTTTCATGGAACCTCAGTCCACACCCCTAACACTTGCATTTTGGGGTGTGGTTTATAGCCTCTCTCAAACCTAACACATGGGAATAGATCGAGAAGTACAATACCCCACAACAACCAATCCATGTGAACATGATTAATTATTCATTTACTTCATATTCTATACCGTAAACCATACACAAGACAATACACATTCCATTTTCACCTCATTATTATTCAACATGAGATATAATATCAAGGCTAAACCAATTAGTACATATAATAATTTCATTTCATATATCATTTAATCCACTTCACTTTATCATTCCTATAACCATTAACATGATTAACAATTAAATCACGAAGCTCATTTTACGCTTTTCCATTTATCATGACTTAACCCATTAACACAATCATCAATTTCAAATGAATTAACCCATTTAACACAATTATAACTTCACATGAATTTAACAATTTAAAATGTTAATCATTTTTACATGAATTAACTCACTTATTCATTTAATATACAATTCAAAAATCACTTACCACAATCCCTTTATTTTTCCAAATCCAATTTATATTAAGACAAATAATACCATATAACATTTTGAATGATTTGAAAAAACTATCGATATTACTTTTTCAATACGAACAATATCTCAATATATTAATCATGGGATATAAATTATCCCAAGTCAATTCTAAAATTGAAATTAAAATTTTCCAAGATTTTAAATGGAGTTACACCTCAATGGTGGCCCAAAATCGGACTATATAAACTCAATGCATCCTATGGGGATCATGAAGAGTTAGATTCTTAATTTGTATGTCCATTTTATCAAAATAATATAAATATCAAATGACAAATAAGAGATATTAATTAACATAACAATTCATGAAAAAATCATCTTTAATACAAATGGATATATGTAATAAACCATATACCATGATCCCTTAGATGATCACACACATAACCATATCCTTAGATCTATATTAAAGAACAATTTGTATACCCCAACTCAGATCCATTACAAAAGTGGGTTTTAATTATTTGGAAGAAGAATCACAAAACCACATGTCTTAACATGTAAATGAGAGAAAAGAGACGTGTTAGACTGTCTTGGTGGTTCAATTTTCACAAAATGACACACCAAATATCCTAGAAATGAAGAAGACAGATCCTTGGGAATTCTAGTTCATTTTGGTTCATTACAGGGGAAAATGGAGAAGAAAATGAGTAATATATTGGTTATATAGCTTAAAATCCTTAGGGAAAAATGTAAAAAAACCACTTTTAAGGGTTCACACCGTTTGGCCCCACAGTGTTCCGAATAGTGCACCAAACTCTGTCTAAGAATCATCCATATTGCATGATTACCTGGGGACCTTGCATGGTTTCAAAAACTATGTGCCAACTATGTGAAATTCATCTATCTAAGGACACATGGATTAGATTTATCCCTTTCATTGTTTATTCTAACTATATGCTAACCACAAAACAAGCACAAGATGGACATTTTCTTCCTAATATTATGTCCCAAAACCTAAGAACACCCATGAGGACCATCATACACCCAATTGAAATTAAATTAACTAAAAACTAGATATGTAATAAAAATGATAGATAATAAAAAATCCTGAGGAAAAATGTGTTCTTAAAAACTTCCAAACTTAAAAAGGATCATCCTCGAGGTAATCATACAGTGTATCACTTTGATTCCAAGGTAAATAGATTGGTCCACAAGGCCCGTATATCCAATTATATCTCCCATGTTTCTTACTGAACACTACCATGATACTATTTCACTCGAACCAACAACATATTCATTCCAAACTTGACATTCTCACTATGATCTACAAAGCGAACCATATCCTTCCAAAAGGAAAGATCAACCTCCAACCAAATATTTTCCATAATAACTCTAAAAGGAAGCCTAATCAAAACTACCATAATCATGAGAAAATGAATCATCACATATATAATAATACCATTGTGTGAGAGGAAAAAAACTTTATCAATCTGATCCTCTTTAGAAATCTTATCTCAAATCACATGGTTCCATCATAAAAGATTTTTTATGACAATAATTGTATCCCAAACTCAGCATCACATGAAGGAAACACTCATTCATTCATACCACATATACCAAGTTACATTATTACACAACTTCAGTCCTGTAAGTCCCATTCTGAAATAAAAAATCCAACACACAACAAAAACACTGAAGGAACATTACCGATCAAACACACGCCAAGACTAATTATCAAGGTCAAATAACCAAAATGGTCATTACTCGAGTTCCTTCAATCCAAAACTCCTGTTACATCATCAATATACCACACTCCCACTATGTTGATCCACACTACACTCATTAAATTACCCCCAACATCTTCCAGTAATTATCAACTCTAAGATCAAAAAGGCCACCCAAAGATAAACCCAACATCCAAAACATGCTTTATGTTTTCCCAAATCACCATAATTGAACCTCCATAAGGACTTAAACCATTATTGTTATCTAACCTTACCATCTATACCACATATGAGAAAATCCCTATACCATCCATTTGTAGAATATGATAAAATTGACCTTAATCAAGTTCAACATAATTTATGGAAACCCATTTTTACTACAAAAAACAAATTGGATGTGGGTCACTACTTACCATATCAATTCTATTTAACATATCATGTTAGTCAACCCCTGACATGTTTGTCCCAAAACATCCATCTTCCACTATTAGAATTAAATCCATTTTTTCCACTTTCCCAAGGTTTTCCCTAATAGGAGGGTTTTTACTATAATCCAAAAAACCACCATGGTTGTACCTTGAATTTTGGTAGAACCCCAATGTCACAACATCTAGTATCACCAAACCATTATCATGATCCACTAGCCCATCAATATTCCCAACCTAGGAAGTCCTTTTATCCATACAATGACAACACAAGGATACCTTCTTACTCAAAACCATTATCAAATTTTAAATTTATTTTTTATCAAATACACCCATTGAAGGTGGTCTACAACTCACCATATTAATCCCTTTCTCCTACCCATGCCACGGTGTCCTAGACTAACTCATATTGGAAAACATTTTCTTCACTATTAGCATGAATGTACCTTACACTCACATAGTTTCTTCACAATTAATGGAATTAAAAAATAACCCATTGACACCAACCTGATTCATTTACCAGTTTTTGATGGATTTATAGAACCAAAACTTCCTTTCCACAAACTGTCGTCTTTTCTCACCGTTCCATGTGACATAATTTTATGTAGGAATCTCATTTTTCTATTAGAACCACCCCTGATACAGCACTAAATTCATTGATCAACCCAACACCAAAATTAAGGCCCATCAGGCCTCATTTAGATACTCAAATTTCACATAAGTGGTTCCTCATTGGCATCATGACACCACTTCATCAACCACTCACTATAATCCCCACATAAAAGAATAAATTATGACTCCCCACCTTTGATATTTTTTAACCATATATTTTACGATAGTAATTAAAACCACCAAAATTCATGATTAAATAAGAATATGTACATAAAAAAGAAGGACATGAATATTTATATTTTCTACGAATAATAAGACATGCATTACTTGATACCCATTTATAGCTTCCTATAATAGTACATACGACATTTGTCGATACCCAGTCCATCTTAAGGATGTCACCCCTACACTGTTGATGGTGTAAATCCCACCATACAGATCCATATATACTTCCCCATGATAATAATATCCATAATTCCATACATCAAACCAAAACACATTCAAGTAATTGGGAATAAATCCAAATATTTCTCAACATAACTAAATTGATGTCAATGTATTGGGAATGAGCATCACTAGATAAAAGGATTCTAAGAGGTTATCAATGAAAACCACCAAAAATTACCCATCATCGATGTCACCTCCCACTGTAGGAAACAGTGACCTACCAGGAATTTTGTGAATCCCTCATCACACATATCTTATTAGCACTTAACCACCACCACCTAGGCAAGATTGCATACCAGGATCCACCCATAATCCATGAACATCCCCCAAGAATCTATGAACCAAAATTTGTTTTGTCACTACGGACACCACATGACTTGATTACTTATAGAACAACCTTGGTAGCTAAAAACCAAAAAACTAGGGTCTACCCCACCAATAAAAACCAACATCCTATCACATATCCATTCTTCAACATTATTTAGGAAGAGAATGACATGCACTTATAATGAGTCCCATTTTCTCCCATCATGAACAGAATAATGCCTAACTAGAATGTTACAACTTCATGACCTCATCAAATACCATGAGGTCTCACACATTCTTGTGGCCACAACTAAACCAAATTTACATCCCTTGACTGACACTTCACCAGTTCCTCTCCCAGATGTCCAAATACTCACCTAATCATGCCTCCTAGTTCATCAGCATCATCGACCTAAATTCATTTTCAATCCTCACAAAACAACCCTACAATTCTCATAAACAATCCCAAATTTTTGACCACACACACCTTAGGTGCCCCTTGATGATGATAGCATGCAACTATGCTTCAACAAATGTTGTCCAATCCACACGAAATCATTATCAAAACCTCCATTTTTTCATCCAAATAAGAATGTCATTCATCTGGAATATTTTTTTTGAATCTATACATGCATCCAAGAACCAGAACCATGATTCCCTTATGATAGAGCAATGGAACAACCATACAATTTACTAAAACATAATGGTACTCATTATGTGTCAATTACAATTATGAAGCATATTCGATTACTAATATTCCAGTTTAAATGAAACACTATAAAAAACACCAATGAATTACCCTTGAGTATTATAATGAATTCCTACACATCATTTCAACTTGAGTCATGTATCCTAAAACCCATGACATTACCACTTATCCCTCATTGAAAATATGCACCAATCCAAATCGAAAACATCCACTTATGTCTCAGTCACCCATGATCACTTACAACTTAGCTAGCCACTCTCATGGGTGTCTCTTGGGGATCGAACGATACAAAATTCCAAACTATGGTTAAGGGTAACAAGCCACTATACCTGTAACACCCTGACCCCAGTTACCTAGAGTCAGTGCATTATTACATAACATTGGCATGATCACAAAGGATCAATTCTCGAAAGACCGATTAGTTTAGTATCCTTGGAAACACTAGATATATTCATAAATATTTAAATAACATCATAAAAATCAAAACTAAAACAACATAGTCTCCATAGTCCACACTCTTATCCCCTCATATTATCCCTCCAGGTCATTCATAATTTAATTCTTCACATCCTGGGAAAAATAAAACATTGAAAGGGGTGATCTCAAATGCCCAATAAGGATAACAATATAGCATAATCTTTCATAGATAAGCATAAACTCTTAAGGCAATATATAACAAAAACAAATGCCTTTTAAACATGAACTTCAACATAAAATGGAAAAGATAAAATGAAATAATTCCATTTACTTCTTCACATGGATATTATACTAGTCAAATAATAACATGCAATATCAATAACCACTTTCATAATGATGGAATGCATAATTCCATACTATCATAACCACGTAGCCAAGGCCTCGTGTCGAGACTACAAATAAGATTTTGTCAAGGCATCGTGCCAAGACACTAGTTTGTCTCATGAGACCTACCGATGCATCGAGGAGCTAAAGAGAGCTCCACCCGTCACTTAATAAGTCCAATTCATTCCTCATATGAAAAGGCTTAAACATAACATACACATTCATATTAAAACTAGCATATGAAATGTCAATAATTTAACCACAAACCATGAATGGTATAAAAATAGCACATCCACAGTCAAACATAACTCATTCGATACAATATGGAATATTGTATCATATTAACCTTAGTAGATAATAATGAAGGATATTAAGATAGATGAAAATAATCATCAAAACTATTGAGAGAAATATATCCCTTTTTCTTAAAAACATTTAAATGTCACACTATCTCTGAAGAAGCCATTTAAAATAGACATTTGAATCAAAATGTCCCATACCACTTTGAAACTTTTAAAAGGAATTTTGATTTGAAAAACTTAATTTCCATATAAAAAATCATTAAAACCATTTTTAAAACACGGTCATTATTGAGAAATATTTTGAATAATAAATCTTTAAAACATTTTAAAATGATATTTTAGTAAGAGTTCCTAACCAAAAGAGATACACTTGAAATCAAATAATTGAGGTAATAAAAACAATGTAATATCATTATAACAATGGGATTCATGATATACTATGTCAAATTACATTATATACACCATATAAATGTGATTTGGTGAATAATAACAAAGGAGTCTCAATGGAATGTAAATTGAGACGAAATCGCTCATAAAAGTTGTATCCTTAGGTTAATGATAAATCAATGACATAATTATGTGTGACAAATATAAATACACTCAATATTATTGGATATTATTTTCAAAACAATAAAATGATATTCACACATATTCTTGTAAAAACAACAACAATGAATTAGATGTTTAACTCAATAAATGGAGATTGAGTTAAAATTACTCTTATCAAATTCATATTGATGACTTGAGAAATTATAAATGGAGTGATTATGTGGATAAAAAGTATATCCACAGAATGGGGAGTGGAAATTATGACATAATCAAATTAATAGTGATTCCACACATAATCTTGGAGTAAAATAATCAATGAAGTATGCGTAAAGCCGAATGAGTGGAAGTTGAAATTTCAAATTCCCTTATCGATTTGGTAACTTACGAAACATACACCCATGAAATAAGGATCATAAAATGATGATGTAAATATAAACAAATTAAACTATATTAAACAATGAATACAATCATGGGTAGTACAAACTCCACATGCAATAAATAAGTGGTGAACAATGGAAATCTCACGGAATTAAAAGTGAGATAAGAAACCCCTTGGTACTTTTTCCTTGGTCGACGGTAGGTTAACCTCATGTATAATGGTGAAATAATTTTTATTGATTTATATAAGAATTATTTACATTAATATGATATCATATATGATCTTTTAACATTGATTTGTTAATAATATCTTAGTATTATCGTCATTTCAGGTGTTAACTTACTCATTTTCCTTTATATTCTTTGTTACGTAAGCCGTGTTTGTTATGGATAGGTTGTATCTTATTAATATCCAGAATTATATAAAGTCCTTAAAAATTATTTTTA
Source organism: Viscum album (assembly GCA_963277665.1). Lineage (NCBI taxonomy): Eukaryota > Viridiplantae > Streptophyta > Magnoliopsida > Santalales > Viscaceae > Viscum > Viscum album. Next base: position 535,980,689 of record OY728146.1, read on the forward strand.
ATCATCAAATGAGAATTATACTTTAATGGATACGATGGAGAATGAATCTCATCGCGTTCGTGGAGACGGTAGTCCGTATGTACGCACGAGCGACAATATCATTCTTTTGATGTTAAAATAATATATAATTGGATGGTATATCATATATACAGAATAATAATCATGTTATATTTATTATATAAATGAATTTCACATCATTATTATACCCATCCAAATAATAATTTATTGAATGACAATTACACAACGACGTGGAGACGGTAAGCTGTACGTACACACGTATGGTGACATGCCATTCAAAGGATGGATAGAATACTGAATATGGTTGTACTATGTTTATAAAAACATAAAAGTATATATAATACACTGGATTTATTATTTTATAATGGTAATAACAATGATAGAAGAGGTGGAAGAAGAAAGGAACATGAAAAAGGGTGGTGAAATCATTACCTCTTATTCGGGTTCTTCCTTTTGATTTGATCAAAAGGGCTCCATAGGTTGTCATTATGACTAAAGGAAGGACTCTAGGATGAATAGAGGAAAGTTGAGAGGGTATTGGGGCAGGGGTTTCCCAAACCAAAAGGCTTTTATGGTGTGAATTAATGAGAAGGTGGATTTCCCTTTTATAAGAGGGGTGAGTACACCTTTGGAAAAGCTAGAAATATGATTTTATAATAAATTCATATTCAGTTTCTAATGGCTCTAAAGAGGACTATTTAAATGTTAAGGTGGGTATAGGTCAAACACCACTCAACCAATAGGATTTAGATAGGTTTGGGTTACTATATTTACCTTATCTTTAAGTATTAACTCTTAGTTAATTAGTTTCACTTTTACAATGTCATCTTGTATTTTTATATTATATGGTTAATAAAATTACTATATAAATCCAAGAGACCCCCAAGTGGTCCATTAATGATAAAACAATCATTATATAAGTTTATTGTCCAATCCTCAGATATTTATAAATTTAATATCAATTAATAATATAATATTTGTTTTAAAAACTCTTTTATGTCAATTTTTACACTTTGGAAAATTGATTTTTGTGAAAATTATAACAGAATGATTACTTCTAAAAAAGACAATAAAATCATTTCTAACATGTCATATAAACCTAGAAAAATAGTTTAATTCATAAAAAGTCTCAAATTATATTTATTTGGGTATTTATAATATCAATTATTTTAAATTTTCACTATTATGGTAATTACTGCATCATCATTGTGTCATAAATAAAATAAATTATTTAATTTCTAGAAAATTATAAATAAAATATAATTATGTTGGAAATCTGTTTATATTTCTAATGAATATTTGTAGTCTAAAATCCAACATATATAACCATATGTAAAAATTATTTTTCTAAAAGATATATGCTTATGTCATTTTTGTATTTATTTTAACTTAATTAAAATAAAGTGTCTCTATCTCCTACAAGTGGCTCCATGGGGTCCCAAAATCGAACCAAGGATTCTCATGGTCAAAAATGTATCCAACAATAAGTTTAGGACTCATTTTAGGGTAATTTAGTATTATTACAATAATGTTTTGTAACCCTTATTTACCGAATTTACCCTTTAACCCTAGTAAATAAATTATTTACCGATAGAATTATTCAAAATGTCTAAAAATAAAAGTTACATATTTACACAATTTGGACATCATGATTCCAAATATGGAATCCATTTTTCAAAATTCAAAACACAGAAGTGGCAGAAATTAATTTAAAATGAATTCGTGCTGTCAAAACAAAAAGCGTGTTTTTAAGATATAATAACTATCAAAAGATTGATATTTGTTCATGTCCAGTTTAATTGTGAAATTATGTCCAATGACCAAAATTGTATTAAATGGTAAAAATATATTCTAAATATACTTTAAATCCACTCAAATTCATAATTTATCACTAGTAATTATTTTTATTAAAAAAATTTGTTTTTAATTAAAATTTAGTAATTTTCACTATTCATCAAAATATGAAAGTTATACGAAAAGTACCAAAATTTCACACTAAGATAATTTTGATATTACGAATCCAAAAATGAAGTCCATTTCAAAAGATAAAATTTATAAAATTTCAAAAAGTAGGTATTACTATTCATAACGGCTAGTTTGATTGGTTGTGGTGTGTTAGAATCTCGAAGTTGCGTACAATGCACGCCATTACATTATTCAAAGGGAAACGTACCGTGGAAGCTTGGTGTGTTACAATCCCTGCTCACTATGCCACATATATCATGTTTGCCAAAAGTCCCCACTCATGAGTGGCTCTCCTTCCCCCATTCTATGAAACTACATATAAAACATTGAGCACCCATTTAATATATAATCCAAGACTACGACAACACAACCACCTCGGAATGCACCAAAAAACAAGACCCCCAATTAAAATCCCCCAATAAATGCCCGTTCGCAACCCAAAACTGTTACCACATCCTTATTATCTGTTGATACCTCTCAAACACAAAAACATAACCTAACCAATGGTATACCAATGGACACCCCTCTATCAAAAATAGAAAAAATTGTATAGCCTCCAAACTAAACATTGTAATTTCCCAAAACCCATGCATAAAAACTATTCACAACACTAGGGATAAACATCTCTTATCCCTTCATTTTCAATCCAACTGTATACTCAAAATTAAAGTCCAACGTATATATAAATTGTTAGAGGGTGTTATAACCTAAACTCTATAGGTTGATAAAAAGTACATATAATGGGACAACCTATTTCATGTTCTATAATTTTGACAAAATGAGTGATGTGATCATGTAACTACTCATCTATTATATGACCCTAAATCCCTTGTCTTTCTTACCCAAATTTTTTCGGATCATTCATGAAAATCTCATCTTATTTTCCAATCAGAACATATAATATTCTTGAAATTTCTATTCAATTCAAACATAAGTCAAAAAACACATAACCTAAAGATTCCACCATTTTTATAACAGAAGGAACTCCACTAATCATAAAGATATCATTACCCATATACTGTCCCAATATACATCATCACACAAAAAATACTACCTTCAAACATCTGTAGCATGATCCATGGCTAACATGGTGTAAACTAATGCTTATAGTAAAAATTATTTCATTAATCAACTTATTAAAACCATTTCCAAAAACAAAATATAAATTTTATCCACATTGGAAGATTTCCAAATTCAAAACATATTGTAACCAACATTTCATATAATTTACAATTCTTAATTTTCCACAATTCATTAAAATTTATTTTAAATTATCATTATTTATCCATTTAAATTATCTTTACTAGACACCATTTTATTCATATTTTCTTGAAAAAAAATGAATTATACCCTTCATGTCCCGCACACACCTATCACATGTGTTCCCATCATGATGAAAGAAACCTATATACCTAGCTTCCTAAAATGATGAATTAATGCACAACTATGTGTCATCCTGGATTTGAGAAAAAAATCATTCAATAGTAACATCAGACAAAAAGTACATCACCCAATGATGAAATATTTCTAAACTATAATAACACATATCAAGAAAAAATCATCCCACCATGTGTAATTGAGTTTTCTATAATACATGGGTTAGATACTTCAATATATGAGATCATTTCCAAGACACAAAACATCATAATCCCTTTTCTACAATCCTAAAATTGTATGACCACAAAAAAGATCCACTCTAATTCCAAATTGTAATGTCTACGACCATTAGACCACCTACTAGTGACCCAATCCAAGATTCCAACAGACCTCAAGTGTTCCTCCACATATTCATAGGTTGTTGAGTAGCTTTGACGATCTAGAGGATCCCATGGGGAGTCTATACCCTCTATACAAGAGTATGTCACAACTAAAAAATGAAACTAATGAAATGTGTAAAATGTTTAATTTCATATATTTAAATATGAGGATCACACTAAACCTTAATGTGGTATATTTAGAAAATGGAAAAATGAGTTGGAGGAAATAATGGAAATAATATGTTCTGAACCAAAACATGCATTATAAACATTTTCCGAAAACTGGGTGCAAACCCCAAACTAAAATTAACCATTATAAAAATTTTGAATACATTTTCAAGTTAAAATAAAACAAAATTAATACAAGTATGGAATCCCCAAAAAGGGTTCTAACTCCATTTACAAATCCCCTCATACATGCACATCCCACTCCCAACTCCACACCCTAGTATAGGAGGTTTTCCATTATCCTGAATTATAACCATAAAAGTTTCTCAGGTGTCCAAGAGTGGCCTAGGTAGGGTATGCGAAAAAAACATTATTAGGCCAAGAAAATTGGTGTCAACAAAATATCTTGCACAAACATATAGTGCGTGAAAGTACTAAATAAATGTCAAGATAAACAAAAGACAACTCAAGTTCTATCAGTTTACAATGTTATCTTTATTAATTCTCATCACATAATCAATTTTCAACCCTAAATTAATTATTTTAGGCATTTACATAACTTTCACTATGGAATATTCTAGTCAATTATGATGCATAAGAGATAACGTCATCTTCCCTCTCTCACTAGAAAAACACATTTCTTCAAAAAACACTTCACACTTACCATGGATTCTTAGTCCATGTAGTCTCATCAACTGAAACTATTAGGGACATGTAGCCTCAATATCCTTCCCTATCCAATGAATTATGGGGTGGGGTTTAGATCCTTAGTTTAACCTAAACTATGGGAGTAGATCCTTAATTCTAGTACCCCAAAACTACAATTCCATTTGAACATTCTTATATATCCATTTACCACATATACCATATCTAAAACCATAAAAATAACAAGACACATTACATTTTCATCACTTAATTATCATAACAGAGAGTTAACATTCTAAAATAACCATTTATTAAATTTACCAATTAAATTTCATAGCTCATTAAAACCATTTCCATTTATCACGGCTTAACCTATTAACAAATTTACTTATTACATTTCATATCTCATATAACAAATTTCCCTTTATCAAAAAAAAATCCCAATAACAAAATCATCAAATTCCCATACATTAAAAAAAATTACTCAATTATATATTCATAATATTTTTCCTATTTAACATGATTATCATTTTTAAATGAATTGTCTAATTATTCATTTCTTGTACAATCCAAAAAGACACTAAGAACAATAAATTTTTTTATCCCAACCATATCATATTAATACAAAAAATTTATTATACCATTATCAATGTTCAAAGACAAAAATAGATATTTCATCTTCAACTCATTAAACAAATCAACATGTTTATAATAGTATCTACTTTATCAAAATTTATTTATGTACATAAAATTGAAAATTCCATTTTGGGAATGTTGGAACACCACATGGGTGGCCCTAAATCAGTCTATACAACCTCAATTCATCAGATGAGGATCAATAAGGGTGAGATTCTACATTTCCTGGACAATTATACCAAAATAGTTTAAAAAATCAAATTAATAACATGAGAGAACCATCAAAACAACAATACATGCACCAATAAACTTCATTACCATGAGATGTAACATAAAGAAAACATACCATGATTCCCTGGATGAACACACACTAAACCATATCTGGAAATTTCGATTCAATTACCATTTGAATCCCCAATCAATGATGTATTTGAAAAGTTAGTTTCAGGGATTAAAAATAATATGATCAAAAAAACAATTCCTAATCATGAAGAAATAGTAAAGAGATCCTTTATACTCACTTGGGGATTCAATCTGCATGAAACGACACTCCAAAAATCCTAGAAATGAATGAGATCGATCAATGGGATGAAATTGAAATTTTGGTTCTTCACTAAAAAATATAGACAACAAAAGAGAGAATAAATAAGTTATAACACTTAAAATATAGTGGGGATAAAAACTCACTTTTAATGGGTCGCACAGTCTGGCCGCACAGTCTTCCAAACCATTCACCCACCATGTGCCAGCCTCTATCCAAGAGGGGTCTAAGTAAAATGGTTACCTAGGTACCTTATATGAATTACAAACCATCGAACAGCCTTGTGGGATTCCCCTATACAAGGTATCATGGTATTCCTTTCATCATCGAATGATTTACACTAAATGTAAACCAAACATGCAAAATGAACAAGATGATTTCTTTTCTTCATTATTTTGTGTCTCAAACCACTAGAACACATCCAAGGACCATCATACACATGATATAAATTAAATTATACAAAATAATGATACATAAGTAAAAATATACAAAAAATAGTCCTCCAAGTATAGCAACTTATTATAATAATTATTATTAATGATGATATAAAATAAGAAAAATAAATTCATCATGGTAAATGATTTTTATTTATAATTCATATTCCTCAAGTTAAAAAGATAAATTATAATGGTATAGAATATTATGTTGGAGGAATTAAATGTTGAAGGATATAAGGTCAACATGAATAATGCTAACTTAATAAATGGTGTTTGGTTAATAAATATCCTTTTAAACTTTATATTCATTGAATCATATTCCATTTAATGAGTGACAATTACATGTAATTAAAAACCCAAGAATACATTTAAAGAATAAAAATATTAATTATTTATTAATCACACTATATCATGTCATTTATAGGTGCGGAAAAAATATGCTTCATGAAATTAAATTGGGGACCCAAACCCTTTATCTTGAATTCCCACATATTTGATCAAACTCTAACCACATGTATTATAAAAAATCCATTTTAATCAACTATTTCAGGACCTTATTAATATACATAACCTAAAAAATAAAAATAATTTTTTATTAATCCTTAAATATATATTATTTAGTATTTATCTATTTTCAATATCAGTTTTGAGTAATATTGAATATTTTGAACAAGTGTAATAATAATATTGTTGTTATACATTCTTACCACCATGTTCATCCATAGAAGATTATAGAATGTACTAAAACTGATGATTGTAATTATTTATAGTGTTATAAATTTGTTTTATTTTTTTAGTATCCTAATAGAATAATTTATTAGTTAATGGGTTTAAATGATTCATAGTGGTTATACGGTGTTATATTAAATAGAGAGTTAATTTTTAACATTACTATAAAAAACTAAAATGATATGATTATTTACTTATTTATTTCATATATTACTAGATAAAATATTCATAGTGTCGTATATACCATGGATTTAGAGAATTATTTACGTAGTTGGTTAATACCCTACTCATGACCAGCCATGTAAGGTCATAATGAAAATAAAAAATTTAAATAGATCATTCCATGGAGGTTGTAGTCCATGAATACTCATGAATAAGTATTTAATTATCAATATATATAAGAAAAGGTCAAATATTTATTATCATTTCATACACTATATTATTTCAATAATATAACGAATACATATTATATTCCTTATTATGGAAATCATTGTATGAATACCAATGAATACGAAACATGATTATTTATGGAGGATACAATATACAGAACACAAAAATGATAATTTAAATTTCCTTAGAAGAAATGGGAAAGGTGTTTAATTTTCATATCATTATTATAATATAATACTAGTATAATAATGACACTAATTTCATATTTTATATGCGGTTGTAATGGAGTTTAATGAAGTTGAAATGAATATAAAGAAATTGAAATGAGAAATGATTGGTCAATAATTTATACCTCACTTCATATATTATCCCCTTTGTGATGGGGGTTATGCCATTAGGGTTTTTTTAGATAAACAAACCCTTTTCATGATTTTGATTTTTTAGAAACATGTAAAAAATTGTTGCCTTAATATAACTTGGTTTTGGTGTGGGGGAATTTGAAGAAAGTATTAACCCCTTTATAAATGGAAATGAACTAATTTTTTGTAAATACCCAAAAAATTTAATAATGGGAAGTCAATCAAAATGAAAGTATCACCATAATTGAGAAATAATTGATAGGGGAAGATATAAGGCTAGGATAGTCCATTAAAAACCAATTCAACAAATTTTTTGGTGATTTTTTCTACTCATTACCATTAATAATTCACTTATACCATGTTTGTTTTATCATGGTAAAATTTTTTTACCTATGGTAACATATAATTTATTGAAATATAATGGTTTTTATTTTATTAATTGGAAATAATTATTTAAAACATGAATTCATTTTCATGAAATTATATTTCATGGAGTATGACAGATTATTTTTAACAATATCTCTTGTAACTTCGACAAATCTTTTTCTAAAAACAGTGTATTTTAATGTTTAACTTTTTTGTGTCGAATAAAATTAACAATGTATTTCATTTGAATGATTCAAATTAGTTTATTATAAATATAATAATTTTTTTTTGAAATTAAATTCAATTAAAAACATAATTTTTTCAAAATATTATTTAATTATTTGAAAAGACGAAAAAAAAAACATTCAATTGGAAAATATTACTTAAGTTAATAAAATGTTAATATGAAGTTTTGGAAAATTAATGTATTATTTTTAAAATTTATTTTTTTACTTATTAAATAAATATTTTACTAATTAATAAATTTTTCAAAAAATTATAGGCCATACTTATTTAATTTTAATGTTATTATTTTTGTATAAACAATATTATCACTATTCAACTAAAAATTTATTTTTTTTGAAAAATCAAACAAAATCCTATTAAGATAATAATAAGATATGGGATAAAAAATGATGAGAACATTGTAAAGTTGAAATTATTAAAGTTAGAAATTTAAATTTTAAATTATTTTATAAAGAAAACTAAATTTGATGAAAATTGAATTTTTAAAACATTATATATTCTTATCTCTTAGATATAGTTATTACTACCTAAATGGTGTAAATCTGTTTGTTAATATAATTAAATATTAAGTATATTATCAAAATAATATGTATATTTTTTTATTTTAAATTATTAAAATTTTAAATAGATATTTCATAAATGAAAATTTTATGGTATATTGGATTAAATTAATTTTATGTCATCAAAATGTAAGCATTTTATTTAATTAATTTGTTTTTATTTATAAAAATATTAATTATACCTAAATTTTCCTAATAGTAAAATTTTCACCACAAATTTTCATTAATTTTTTCATGTGGTGAAAAATATTTAACATAATATATATTTCAATAACTATTTTCCAAAATCATAGTGTTTTGCAGCCCCCCTATATAAAATTTTATGTTCTAACAAATTTACTTATCAAATACTTTTAAAACTAAATAATAATATTTAAGTGATAAATGTGACCAATGATATAATTTTAATAATGTTATTAAAAAACATAGAAAAAATGTTACATACTCTTATAATTGGTCAATTATAATATTACATTTTTCTCCAATCATTTTAGTAAAAAAATCATCATTTTGTAGGATGAATCTAATAATAGAATTAGTTATCAATGAATGATCACAATAATTCCTACATTGATTGATGATCAAAAGATTCTATAAACCATGATTATATAATTTTGGTAATTATTATAGTTTATTTTGTGATAATACAAAAACCATTTCCCAAATCACATAAAATTCATCAAAATGGATGGATAATGTGACATGCACAGATTATAATCCCAAAACCATGAAAAATATTGATACCACATGGATGAAATAATGTTAACAAATAGAGGTTTCTTAGAATGTGATAGGTTATAGGTTGGGGAGAATACAAGATGAAATAAATGTAAAAATAAATATGAAAGAATACATTACACATATTCATTACCACTATCCTCTTCTATATTTTACTTTTAATAGGATTTACCCATTTCTCTTAGTTTACGTGACTTTTGAGGTTCATTATCCTTATTATCCACTGGATTAGGGAATTAATTTATATAATTCCAAAATTCATATATTCTATGATTTCAAGATCTTTCCATTCTTATCATTTATCCTATTATTCATCATAAATTAACATTAATTAGATTAATGAAAAATCATTTCAAACATGAATTATTTCTATATTCCTTGGTTAAATTTCATTTAGTGATTATTCCCATAGTCCTAACATGTAGAATATTTAATATTTAATATTTATATATCTTCATAAACTAATATTCAAGGAAACTCTATCATTCTCGCCTTTATAGTGTTAATTTTTTAAGACTAAAGATAATACCCTTAACCTATTATAATTGGGTGAGGATTTAAAAAATATGGTCTACACAAGATTATTATCTTGGTTCTTTCTTATTTGAAAATTGACAGCATTTTTTGTCATGTTGATGGTTAACAAAGTTTTTACATTCACTAGATATTTATAAAACCAATATATTTAACCATGAGTTTACAATATATAAATCATATGGGAATTATGAAAAACATATCCATAAAATGAGTTATTATTTTAAACCACTACATAATATTTCAGTTCCACCTAAATATATCTTGGTTTAATAACAGGTTATCTAAGATATGAACTCTAATATTACATAAATCAATTTCATTACATAATATATCCTTTATAATGGATTATAAATACAATATGAATAACCAAATAGTATCTCATATGAGTATCAAAGTAGCTATATATTTATCATATTTTTCATGCACTTGGTATCAATTGAGTAAATATCCAAAACAACACATAATTGTTAATACCACTAGGTAAATTTCTTCTCGATAATGTATCCAATTATAGTATCATGAAAATAATGTAACATCTATGAAAACCTTATAATCTCAACATTACCAAAATATTTATAATGTTATCCTATACACACATACCCCTTACATTTTTCCATATGATTTTTCCTAAATTTTTCAAAACTAAACCAGTAAAAATACCATAACAATCCCTAAAAACATATTATTCATTTAAATTAACAAGATATTCATATAATACTAAATTTAGATACAATTAAAAAAATTAATATTTATTTCCTTGTTTTACATGAATTATCATTTAATCTCAAAAATAGCAGATCATACCTTATATATAATGTTTTACTGTATTCGAGAACTATCTGCATACGAAACACATGTAAAATATTATACATAATAGAACCATAGTAGACTTTATTCTAAACATAAAATATTTTTTAATCATATTTGTTACATGAGGAAGAGAATCATAATAATGGGGTGTGATAAAATGGTTAGTAAACTTAATTTTATCAATATATAATCAAGAGTTAGATAATAAGAATATGAGGATATATGTGTATGAAATAAATATTTTATTTAAAGTCATATAATAATAGGTTTTATTTAAAATTCATGATAGTTGTAATTATATTCACAAATTAACAAACATATTCCCTTGAAAATGATTGTGGAATCAATATAAAATAAAAATATATGAGGGATCATAATCATTGAAAAATATTATTAGATAACGGCATGGAAAAAATATAAATCTTATCTCAATGTTACACACCAAGACATTTATCACATATTAGGCTTGTAATAATCACCAATATAAAATATAAGGCTTTATAAATTTATCCCTTGTATTCATGGGCATGGTATAAAACATTCCCCGTACCTCTATGGCATGTGGTAAATCCAATTATTTACGTTTTAGCTCTGGATAAATCAACATATGTGCTCTTTTTTTGGTAGAAATACTCTCACATAACCTTTTTATTGGAAAATATTATCACATACATCCTTTTCATCAGATAAATCCTCTCTTGTACCATTTGTATTGTCATACATAACCCCATGTAACCTTTTTGATTATATAAAACTATTTGTTTACCAATTAGATTAAGATAAGTCCCCTCATTCACCCTTTTGAGGTCATGGGATATAAAATCAACAAATTCATTAGAAATTTATGTAATACCCCAGTCATTGTGAATCTATAAATACAGTAGAACTAGAAAAAATTTATTAAACACATCATAAATAACACATGGAAATAAAAATGGGTTTCATAACATTTTCATTATTTATGGCCATAATTGATCTCAATAAGATAAATTGATTGTATCTAAAAGTAATCAACAAAATAAAATATTTTAAATGAACGTTTTGTTAGGGCTTCATGTAATAGGATATCCATTCAAATATGATAGTTAAATATATAGTGGAAAATTAAATTTAAACAATTATAGAGTTTTTATAAATGTTTTAATGATTATTGTTATTGATGAAGTTGTGACTCAAATGGAATAGACATTTTATTAAGGTTGAATTGAAAACATTTGAATACCAATAATTATAATTTGGATATTAAATATTAAATAATTGAAATTATAATTATTATTTTTTAAAAACATTATGTAATAATATTTACTATTTAGAAAAGAATCTTTAAAATGGATAATTGAGAATGATTTAAATGTTTAAAATGGCGATGCGATATAATTTTAGTACATTTAATAATGATAAATAAAAATTAAAAATATATCCATTTAATGGGAAAATGGTTTCAAAATTAAATTTTCATTGAATGGTATAAAAATGTTTTTAAAAGGAAGGAAACCCATTCTAATAGTTTGAAATATATTATTTAAAAAATAACATTGTAAAAAGTGTAAATATAAAACAATTTAAGAATCAGGAGAATATAAATATGAAGGTGAAATGAGATAACATATAACTATGTTTCAAAATATAAATGAGGACTTTTTTATTATAAAACATGGGAATATAGTACAAACCATCATTAAATAGTATGACAACTATTTATTACAGTGATATTCATTTTTATAATGAAATTTATCACGGTAAAAGAGTTTTATTTAAAATTAGTATTCATCTAGAGAGGAAGTGAAATTTAGAAGATATGTAATATTAGATAATATGAAACAGACCATGGAATAATGAATTTCATGAAGAGAAATTTTAACACAAACAATGCAGTTGAGTTAAAAAAAAACCATATGACCATTCTATGATTTGAAATGAAATACATTTAAATAATTAATAAATATGTATATCTTAAAAAGACATAAATAAATAAATTATTAAAAAATATATTCATATGGAAGTAATATCACCATACTAATTATTTCATAATGAACTATTATTAATTTATCTCATGAAATAAATTTTGAGACATAATCCCCTAACCATGAATTATATATAATTTATGCATGTATGACCAATATTAATTGAAAATTAACCACATTAATCCCTGATATAATAACCATATTAATGATTTTAACCATTTTGTTAACATAATTATATATTATTTACATCCATTATGTTGGTTGGTTGTTATATATTATCAATCTTTTGTGTGAAAATTATTGATTATTTTGAAATAGTTTCATAATAGGTGTGTGGTTATTCTATATTCCCATAAATCACATCATTAAAATTTTATAAAATGGGACAGAATTCATTATTTATAATAATTTTTACTGTTTTAATTTCATCCTTTAATATTTTGGTTATGATAATTTTATATTATGTTTTCAATGGTCATGTACCAAAAATTCGTATAAATTGATGAAATGTTTGTTAAAAAAATGAGTCTAAATGTACACTAATTTTACATAAACAAAAAAATAATTATATTCAACTCTATACCACATATTAATATAAAATAAATTATTATAGTATTATGTGTCATAAATTTAGGGATTTTTATTCTAAGAAGTTAAACCAATGAAAACAACAACCTAACCTAACAAGTGGATGAATCAAAAGTGATTTGGTTTGATTATCATTATAATAGAAAAATAAAGATACTATTGAAGGTTAATTTTTTTACATATTATTTTCTAAAAAATTTATAAGAAAAATATATCCTATAAAAATTTTTTACATAAATCTAGGAGACCCTTTTCCATTTAAAATGATCTTTTAGACTGTATAATTTATAACAATTTCTATTCCTCATATAGTAAATAGGATTTACATTCTTTTTACATAACATTAATATTTTTTAATAAAATATGTATATATTAATCTAATTCTTATGACTATCCTTGTAAGTGGGTTAGAATAGGAAAATGGAAATTGATCATTCTAATGAGGCGGTAGTCCGCACATATTCATGGATAATGTGGTTATTTCCCATAGAAAGATGAAATATAGTAATATTATTTTCATTTAATATTATATATTATTTCATAAATATAATTAATTTATGTTAAATTACTTATTTATTTAATAGCTTGTGTAAAAATGTAGTAAAAATATGCATATTGTTTTGTGGAGGTAGTGTCTCGCATAATACATGAATCAAGGTTTTATTTTTATTAATAGAAATTGTGAATGTTATTAATGATTTTACCACAATTATAAAAACATTTCAATTTAAAAATGATACTGATTTATCATTTTAATAAGGTGTATTGGGATATTTATAATAATAAATTTCTATAAAGAAATAGATTTTTTAAATGAGGGGTAAGAGATTTATACATCACTTCAAGGATTATCTCTTTTGGAAAGGGGGTTAGGCATTTAAGGAATGATATTTTGGGTAGAAATAAACCTTATTAAGGTTTATATAAATTTTGATGTGTATTATGTTTATATATATATATATATATTTGGGTAAAATAAGATGTTTTTGGTGTTTAGAGAAGTGAAACAAGGAGTTACCCTTTTATATGTGCAGAGGAATGAAATTTTTTTAAATACCAAAATCTTTTTTATAATGATAAGTCACTCTATATGATGGAAACTAAATAATTGAGAAGGTAGGAAAATTTTAAGAGATAATTTATATCTATGTATCTAGTACCCATTTCCACAAATGTCATAAACAAGTTTTTAACTCATCACCATAAAAATTATCATGTTTACCATTTTTTCTTTTACTATGATATATAGTCTTTATCTTTTGTAACATATCCTTTATAGACAAAATTAAAAATTAACTTATAACATAATGTGTAAAATTTTTATTTAAATATGAAATAAATATTATCAAATAGAATTTATATGTTTCTTCAAAATCATTTTTTATTAGTGTGTGTTACATGTAAAAGCTAGTTTTTAAAATATATGTATCTTTAAGCCTAAAATATATTTCTAGAAAAAAATTAACAATGTAATTGATTTCCATTATATAAATTATTTTATTATAAATAAATTAAATTATGATTCTATCAATGAAATCAAAATCCTAATATAAGAAAAATATTATATAATTTAAATAATACACTAAAACAATTTTATTAGAAAATATTACAAATATAACTAAAAAAATAAAAATAGGTTTTCTATTTTAAATAATTTCGTATTAAAATATATAATTTTAGCTTTATTTTAAAAAAAAATCCAATGGAATTATTTACATACTTCCATGTACTTATATAATATTTACGTTTCAATTTTTTATAAACTATAGTTTCACTATTTACTTAAAAATAAATTATTTATGATACATAGCCAAAATTAACATTTTGATATAATCGATATGTTGGATTTAATAAATAATCCTATTTTATAAGATTAATATTTTAAAATTTATAATCTTTTTTAAATTGAAAATGTAATAATATAATCATTTATTGAAAAAATAAGTTATTAAACAAAAAATTTTCTTAGTAATGTCTCATACCAATTCCAAATATAATGTTTTCAATATATTAGATATTATATTGAAATATTATAAAAATTGTATAAATAAAATATTAAGTGGTTGATTATTAATTTTTAATGCATTAAATAAATTTTTGAGAATGGAAACAACTTTTTTATATTAAATCTTATTAATAATATGTCTTATAGATATGTTTATATTTAATGAATAAATATATTTTTATTTAATATCCGAATTTTATAATAAAAATTTCTCAATAATAAATATTTCATGGATTGTATTAGTTCAGTGTTGTGCGTGGATCAAGATATTGGGAAACATTTTATATAAATAAATATTCCAATATATAGGGGTGTCATCTTTTATGAGGTTCATGGATATTAAAAATATTTTAGAGGGATTTAAGAGAAGTAAAATTGGAATGGGGATATAGGGAATTAATATTTTTTGTGTGTATGTAGAGTGTTGGTGGATTGATCATTTTATTTGTGTGGGGTGGGACATTTTTTTAAATATAATTTCATTCCCTTGGATGAAAATCAATATTTAAAATAAACACACTTAAAATTTTCATGAATAAGGGATAGATCACCCCATCTCTCATTCAAAAAATAATAGATAATAATTTATATTTATAGAAATTTTACCTTATATTATTGTTTTATAATAAATTATTTTTACCATGGTAATATATATATTTACACTAGTAACATATTTTGATACAATTTTTTTCATATTATATATTTTTGATATAATGATTCCAATTATTAAATCCTTGTATCATATTTAATATTATAGGTGGTAGAAAATAATTTTTTTTCAAAGTATCTTTAACGTTAAGATGTAATTTTTAGCAATATTACATTGCTTTACAGATTTCAATCAAATGTTTATAAAATTAGCCTAAAATTTTTAATGTATAATTTTATTTATTAAATACATTTTCTAATTATAAAATGGATTTATAAATATAACATCCATGCGTATATCAAAATTAAGTAATAAAAGTCCCATGATTTGAGAGACTTGGTGTTTTATACTATTCACCTATAAATCACTATTTTATGATAAAATTTAACATAAATCACAAGATAATATTAAAATTATATAACCAAAATATATTTAAATTTATCTCATTTATAATATAGAGTTTACAAAGTTATATTTTTAATGGAATAAATTAATATATATAAAAAAATTAATAGAAAATGAATTTTTCAAATATCAATTATATATTTTTTTCTGTCATTATCTAATTAGATTACTATTAATATGTTACTCATATAAAAATATATTTTAAAATAGTCTAATAGTAATATAATAAGTTTCTTGAGATAAAAATTAATAGTTCTTAAAAATTTTAATTATATAAGAAATAAATTGATTAACATAAATGATCTTAGTAGATAGTCAGGTACACTAATTGAATTTAATCAATATCTTATTATTGAATATGAACTTTATTTTTTAGTGTACAGAAAATTTTAAATTATTTTCCATTATTTATGTCATCCATTGAAATATTTATTTTTCAACAATTATATTTATCTTCATAATATGTGTCATAGTCCAATTAATTTTTTTAGCTATTGTTTGTTCAAGAAACTATTTAATTAATATTTATTTAAGAAGATATATATTCTAGAATCATAGGGTGTTTTAATAGGTCCCACATATTAGCGATACATTCCCATCCATGTAAATTTTCTAACATTGTTTATACATAGGGAGAATTTTATATAGGTTGACCCCACATGACTAGAAAGAAGGCAGTACATTCTTGGCTACAACAATGTGTTCCCACACCTTGTTAATCCGTAGTAAAAAAATTTGTGACTTTTTGTTACATATAGTTTCTATAACCTCTCACATATCTGATATAATTGAATATATGATTAGTATATTGTAGGTTCTTTTCTAATGTTGGACTTTATGGTTAATACATGTTTTCCATCAAAGACCACTGGTACAACATTTGAGGTATTGACGAAATATCAACTTCATAGACAATAATAGGGTTGGGGAAGATATATTATGATAGGTCATAGATTTTGTATTGTTATAGAGATATTTTAAAAATAGGTAATAATACCCATTGGAAGCATTTAATACATGGTACTCTCCTTTGGTTTTGGGGTATAGGTCGTTTGAATCAGGCTTCGGGAGATTACTCCATTAGTCCCAATAAGGAATGTATCCCCCTTATATTGGATATAGTAGGTACCCCCATAAGATATGTGTTACAAGTCCTCTAACCATTAAATCATAAATCTACCAACTATAATTTTTTATTGAAGATTTTTGTATCCACTATTGTTTTTTGTTACAACCATGACAAACATACCCTATGTTAGTAATATTCCTTTCATATACTATGAATCGAAAGTAATTAAATGTATTTTGTGATTTCTGGTGGTAAAAAATTTTTATATCTAGAATATTATAGGTAACTCATTCTTACCATCAATATATTAACATTCTAGAGGTTAAATGTGAAGATAATTATTTCTCATTTACATTGGGCTGTATCAATCATGTAAAAAGAATATGGTTTTCCTATAATTTGGGAGATTAAATGTTGTTTCACCTTTACTTTTGTTTTTGGGGAGCTCTAATTTGTATCTATAATCTGACGCATGCATTCTCCTTGGGGCTGAAACATGTTTGGTCTATATTGATGGTGTATAATTTGGATTTTAAATTAATAGATATAGAGCTGGTTGAGATTATTCTTAGACATATATAGTGGAAATTACTATTATTCAATCTTGTATATAGATTCCTTTGAGAAAGGTTGTTTCTTTTCCTTTTGTCATTTTTATGTAATACACTTAAACATTATTCCAATATATCTATTTCCCATTGGCTTTATTCTATGTGTATAAATCTTAGTTACATAGTGTCTCATGGATGAAAATAACACTATGAAGTTTTTTATTTAC
The DNA here is from genome assembly GCA_963277665.1 of Viscum album. NCBI lineage: Eukaryota > Viridiplantae > Streptophyta > Magnoliopsida > Santalales > Viscaceae > Viscum > Viscum album. The sequence goes on from OY728146.1 coordinate 535,999,049, forward strand.
AATATTGATGGATTAGTTGTTATTTCATATTAATATACACATGATGTTTATTTAACTCGGCATAACGACCAAAATATGTGAGTTCCCAGTGTGTATTATTGTGTAATTAGACTCAAGGATTATTTTTTAATATAGTTGGAGATCCAAAAAAATATAAATAAAGTCACTTATTTAATATCTTGTCAGATATTTAAAGCATAAATTTTATATAACAAATAAATATGGATTTGACTTTGAAGTAATACTAGGATCGCTTTGATAGGATCCAAATACATTGATATAAAACATTTTTTAAAATTTTATCATTGGTATTCATTAAATATAATCCCCATAATGTGTTAATAAATGGGTGTAAATATTACTTTCATTATATTTGGTAATTTTTTTGTTTATTAGAAATACATACTAAAATATGATTTTTAATGATTGATAAATATTATAATTAAATTTAAATGGATGTAAATAAAAAATTTAATTATTTTCGTGTACCTAAAGGCTAGATAGTCAAACTATAAGAATAAAATAAATTTGAAGCCCATTACTCATGATTAATTAAGTATTTTCCATTCCATATTTTTTTAAATCAATTTGATTTTTTCCATCTAAAATAGAGAATATAATATTTTTAATAATAATAACTTGGTTGATGTATTAGAAAAATAGTGGATTATCCATTATTATGGGGTTCATAGGAAAAGATATGAGTGTTTTTATAGTAAAATGAATAATTTTGAAACAAAAATTAGAATAATTGTTTGTTATGTAGGATCAAATCTTATTTATCACTAATAGTAAAATACTAAAGGTGGAATAATGTAATAATAAATATAGGGTTCATAATAATATATGTGACACATACAATTCTAACAAAATATGATATAAAGTTTTATACTTCGGTAAATTGGTATGATATTCATAAATATGATTAAATAAATCTATCAAAAGTAGAATAAAACAACAATTTTCATGAAGATAAAGATACACATGGTTTGTATATTAATATTTTATGAGGAAAATTAAAATATTAATTTTAGCATAATTATATAAATAATGAAAAAACTCAATTATGATATAATATGGATGTTGATCTTGTAGAGGGATAGATATGGAAGTGAACTACAACCCATGTCATTTCTTAACATTTAATGAAAATAATTTTATATGTGTCCTGGGATAAGTATAAATATGTTGGTAGTCTATTATAATAGGCATTTTACTCTATAGGGAAAACATTTGTGGGGTTTAATTCATTATTATTATTTATTTTTTATTATATATTATTTTCAAAGTAAATCATCATGTTTCCATCTATCAACCATGACCTCCCAATTTCAAAATTCTAAGAGGATGGAAAAAAGTTGTTACCCCCATGAAGAGTCTAACTATACCTGGAGTCTATTATTCTAGATATATATTCTCATTTTCGAATCATTGATTTTTGAGTGATATCAATATTAAGGATGGGGAAAATTACTCTTATGATAATTCACATTGTTTACAATCATAATATTAATATATTCTCCATCCCATCACAAGACTATTTCTAAATTATAAAACAGGTGCTCAGTTGAATTTGTGGATGTGGTTGAAAACTATTGATGTTATTAGAGGATCTAAATTATCATGTGGATCTTAATACTCATAATACTAATTCATATGTGTATATATTAAACTATGGGTCACTATGTGTATTTTGTTCTTTTAGAATTTGTGATGTAACGATCCTTATGTGATTAATCTGGTACAATAAATGAATTAGAAGTGGAATTATGTTTTATAAAAAGGTAATGAATGATAGGACTGTGTTGGGAGTGTGTTTCATTATTTTGTGTTGGGGTGGATTTTTATTTTATAATTAATTTCATAATTATTTTCAAGGCCTATATTGTAATAATTAATAACCAAGAAATAATATAAACAAAAAACAGAATATTGATAATGAGTTATTTGTGATTCTAATAAATTAATAAATGAGGCCTTCAATTAGGGAACATAATGGTATTAAAATTTATTTAAAAGGACCCCCAATTTGAATTGCTAAATTGATCACCCCAAAAGTGGATATGAATTATTAAATTAATTATTCATCATTTAGTGTAAATATTATTTATTAATTTATTTTTATTTTAAAAGTAATAAAATATATTTCGTGATCACGATTCCTCCCTCCAATATTATTTAGCGGGTTATGATATTGTATATATAAATTAGGTGAATATACAATTTGACTTGTGGGAAGGGGGTATTTAGATATCTAATTAAGGTCTTTTAGGAATAACTAGAGTGTTTGTAATAATATATGTTTTCCAGATATTAGAGAATTATCTGAAAATTTTCATCACATATTTTTTTTGAAAATAATAGGCCGATTTAAGAAAATAATAACACTTCCACCATTGAAGAAGAAATCATTGAGGTTGAGGAGACAATCAAACAAAATATGCATTCAAGTCAGAATAAAAAAATAGATAGTTGAAGTAAAAAATGGGAATAAATATCCAATATAGGGAAAAAGAGGTGTTAAATATACTCTGAAATAATTTCTTTAATTATTATCAAAATTAAACGACCAACTAAATTCAATTTGGTGGAAATTATAATGCACCAAAATCATTTTTTTCAATGAGGATTAATTAGAAGAAGTAATAGTTGTGGTTATGGGCTTTGTAGAAAAGATGATGACATTGTAAACACATCAACTCTACTATTATATTTAACTAATAATGATGAGGGGTGGAGAATAATAAAATAATGTAGGTGACTTTAGTAATTGTTTTTAGAGAAAATCACTTCTACATAAAAAATCATGTAATTCCTATAAATGAAATCTGACCCCTATAGATTGAGGATAATAATAAAAAAACATAACACAAGCTATGGGAGTATAACTAATTAATATTTTTAATTTTTATTAGTTTCATATTATTTATTTATATTTTGATAAATATTTTTTCTCTTCATTGCTTTTAAATATAAGTATCAGTTGTAAATATATTAGAGATGAATTTGAAAATCATAAAAAATTCAATATAATATGTCTTTTTATATCTAGTTGTGATTTTCATTATGAAATGACCATATAAATATATATTAATATCACAGTTATTATTTATTTTAAATTAAGATAAATCATTTAATATGTGAGTGGGATGATTTTATCCTTATAGAAATAAATTTTATTCTTCTTGGAACATTCATATGAAAAATAATTTGATTTTATAACATAGTTTATAATTTCTTTCTATGAAATAAATTTCAATGAAAAATCAAGAACATGATCATGATTACATTCCAATGACTCAATAACACACCAAATAGAGTTTTTATCGACAGTTTCATATTATATAAAACTGTTTATTTGGGGAAATCAATTATGTTTTATAATCTAGAACATGATACTATTTTATTTCCATAAATCTGATAGATTAAGATGATTTTAAAGGAATTTGAAATTTATTTTCTCTGAGAAAATAATTAAATATAATTAAACCTATATTTGTATTAGATCTATTAAGAATACAAAGATGTAATTAATAGCCTTTACATTAGATGCACTAAAAATGAATACCATTCGACTTGACAATATAGTTAAATATATATAAATAGAGAAATCTCGGTGTATAAGGGGACCATATATCAGTGGATCATTTGAATGAAAATATTACTAATAAAAAGTTTATGGTTAATATAAAAATAAATGGATGTTGGTTTCATTAAAATTATATAAATGATTATTTTACACAATTTCTTTAAAAATGAGATAAAAATGATGATTGAATAATGAATTTATACCAGAGGATAAATCCATTTCTTATGTAATTTAAACTATGTGGACTTCCACTAATGTAAATAGGTAATGATTTATGAATATATAAAGGACAATTGTGGATAATATTTAGTTTTATTAATATATTATAATATTAATTTATATTTGCGATTCAAATCTCTAAATTTCATCATATTTTTCATTCTTCTATTCTCAAGTGATTAGAAGAATGAGAGGTGTAATAAGTATATATATTGATTTCATGATTCAATTAATGAGAATAAATTTATGAAACCAAATTTCCTTTGAGTTATAGGGAATAATTTAAAATAATGTCACGGTAAATTATTCATTGATGGAATCAATGAATGAATTGAACTAAATGAGAAAAAATTGAACTATAATAAAATATATATGATTATTTATAGAATCACTGATTAGATGATAAATTCCCAAACAATATTATTTTTATGAGTATTAAATGTTTTATTTGTATATTTTTCACAGGATTTCAAAAATGATATGTGTGTGGGAGTGACAAAGAACTTATTTTATATATTTTACCCCTATAATTGATTCAATATAACCCCAATGATACGTTAATAAATACCCATAAATTTAATTTTTATTACATTAGTTTAATAGGTGGGATTCTAAAATTTTATTTTTAATGATTTAATAATATTCGTTAAAAATAAACTTGGTCTTTCAAATAATATTTTTTTCATTTTTTTATTTGAGACGAAAGAAAATTTATTTTTCAAGTAAAAATATATTGTTTTAGAAAATAGTTACATTTCCATAGGACTATATTAGTCCTTACTATATAATCTATGTAAGATAAAAATATATTTCATATGAGTCATTGGAGATTAAATATTAAATATAAATGGACTCATAATATTGACCCAGTTGACGTAGCAATTATATAACAAATTTTCTATTACTATAAGACCTCAAAAAGAAAATGAAACCTTTTATATTTACATAATAAATTTTAAAGACCATATACTTTTAATTTGATATTATATAGGATAAATTTATAATTGTTAAATTATATTTATGATTATTGTCAGTAATTTATAAGGGTAAATGCTGGATATTGAGGGATAAATGGGACACACAAAAGTAATCAAAATTATCACTTATATCCTTACACATTCCCAAAATGATTCCAGAGACTAAAAAATTAAAATATAAATTTAAAATATTTTATAAAATATAAGATCATACAAGAATATAGAAATACATATGATATGAATTAAAATACCCTATGATGAATATATAATATTCATTTGACATTTTCTATCCAAATAGGGAAGAAATTATTTTGGTAGGCCACATTAAAGCTTATCGCAATAAAATAAGTATATATTGGGTATTTAAACCCATGAATATTCTCAGCAAAAATGGAAGTGTTTTTTATATGTGTGATGAACATAATATAAATCTAATTGAGTATACATAAATAGGGGTTCCCATCGAGATATATTATATATTCTTAGATCCATTAAATTCTTTTCATTCATGTTATATTGTTTTTGAATTAAAGTGTGTTTTTATTTAACATAACAATAGTATTATTCCCTCATAATGTCCTAATATTTTCCAAAGGGGTTAATATTCATAATAAGGAGTGTGCATCTTAGGTTTCTTTTTCATTATCACTATTAAATATAATTTCTATCCCATAACTCTTGTATTTGATTATGATGTAAATATTTCACACTGGAATATTGAGATGATGTTTCATTATAGATAATATATTTATGGATTCAATCTTGGATGATGTGTTCCCCTCTCTTAATCAAAGTGATAATTGATTTGTAACACCCGAGACGTTTATGTTATATAAATCATCAAAGGAATATTTTTCTACACAACACTTGCTTGGCTTGCTTTACACGCAATCGCGACCTTCCTCGATAGCTTTCGTCGTACGCAATACCGAGTTTCACTAAATAACAATATGCTATTAAAACTAGCCGTTATGAATAGTAATAACCACTTTTTGAAATTTTATAAATTTTATTTTTCAAAATGGACTTCATTTTTGGACTCAGAATATCAAATTTAGCCTAAGGTGAAATTTTGGTACTTTTTGGATAACTTTAATATTTTGATGAATAGTGAAAATTACTAAATTTTAATTAAAAACAACCTTTTTAATCAAAACATTTAATAGTGATAAATTATGAATTTGAGTGGTTTTAAAGTATATTTAGAATATATTTTTACCACTTAATATAATGTTGGTCATTGGACACAACGTTACTATTAAACCGAACATAATCAAGTGTCAATCTTTTGATAGTTATTATCTCTTAAAAACACGCTTTTTGTTTTGACAGCGGGAATTAATTTTAAATTAATTTCTGACACTTCTGTGTTTTGAATTTAGAAAAATGGATTCCATATTTGGAATCAGGATGTTAAAATTGTGTAAATAGGTAACTTGTATTTTTAGACATTTTGAATAATTACTGCGGTAAATATTTTATTTACCATGGTTAAGGGTAAATCCGGTAAATAAGGGTTAAACAATAATATTATAATAATATTAAATTACCCTAAAACGTGTCTTAAACCTATTGGTTGATACATGGTCGACCATGGGCATCTTTGGGTCGATTTCGGGACCCCATTGATCCACTTGTAAGTGATAATGACACTTTATTTTAATTAAGTTAAATTGAATACAAAAATGACACAAGCATATATCTTTTAGAAAAACAATTGTTACATAGGGTTATATATGTTGGAATTTAGATTATAAATATTAATTAGAAAGATAAAAATATTTCCTACATAATGGTATTTTATTTGTAATTTTTAGACTTTAAATAATTTAATTTATTTATGACATAATGATGATGCAGTAATTATCTTATTAATGAAATATTGACATAATTGATGTTATAAACACCAAAATAAATGTAATTTAAGACTTTTTATGAATTCCACTAATTTTTTAGGTTACTATGATATATTAGTGTTGATTTAATCAACTTGGTTCGAACATATAATTCTGTTATGACTTTCACAAAAATCATATATCAAATAGTTTCAAAATTGACACAAAATAGTTTTTAAATCAAATATTATATTATTAATTGTTATTGTATTACTAAAAATCTAAGGTTCGGCCAAATGACTTATATAAGGATATATATTTTAATAACAAACAATTTGGGGTTCGTTTGGCATGTTATAGTAAGTTTATTAACCATATAGTGAAAGCAAACAAAAAGACATGGTAAATGTTAAATTATTTAACTTAGAGTTAAATCTAATTGATAAGGTTAAAATAATACCATAAACTTGTCTAAATCCTATTGGTTGATATAATTTCGACCCTTCCCCACTTTATCTTCGAAATAAGACCCTTTGGAACCATTATAAACCGATTTTGACTTTAATATAAAATAATATTTTGAGATATTCCTAAGGTGCCCCTCTCCTCCCTTATAAAAGGGCACCTCCTCCCCCTCCTCCTCACACCAATTTGAGCACTCAAGCTCGGCCAACCCCTTCCATTTTCTCCTCTCCACTTCCCTATAATAGTCCTAGAGGTCCTGTTCTTCTCCAAAGACCACTCTTAGTTCCTTAAGTGGAGGATTCAAAGAGGCGTTCCAAAGAAGAGGTAATATCCATTACCGATCTTTTCAATTTCTTTCTTCTTCAACTTCTTCTTCTTTAGTTGTTTCATGATGAAGTAATAACATCAGTATTACTTACATACTGATATGTTATTATAAATATGAAACAACCCTAATTCACCTTCTATCCATCCTACGGAAAAATGAAATCACCGCGCGTGCGTACGTACTGAATACCGTCTCCACGCCGTGGTGTAATCTATTTTTCCACCATCACTTTACAAGGATGGGTATAATGGTGTAATGAGTAGCTATTTATGATTATTATAAAGTAATATTGATACTGAAATAATATATATATACTCCAATACATTTCCACGATCATAGGAACGATATCATCACTCGTGCGTACGTACGGAATACCGTCTCCACGATGTGATGCGACTCGTTCTACATGATCATCATTACATAGTAATTATATAAATGAATTGAATGAATAAATATGATATATGTTACACTAATACCATTCTGTATATAAGGTATCTATAACTTTGAAATAAGAATAAGAATTTATTCGGCAAAACACGCGTAAGAACAAAAGGCAATAAAGACCCGAGTAACAAGTAACAATGAAATTTTACTAACAAGAAGCCAAGAATATGACCATATATGATATCATATCAATATGTATGATTCTGGAATAAGTCAATAACATTATTTAAACCATTATACAGGAGCTTCGGACACATACAAGGCAAATTGGACCTAAGGTAAGGGAAATATCACAATCTCATTTTTATCCGAGATTGATTATTCGTAAGTATTTACTGGGGTGTATTTTATCATCCACATCTATGTTTCATCAATATGTAATATTATTTCCATCCACCTACAATTGTTTAAATCCATTTTTACCCTTCGGTGAGTTTTTAGTAATATGTATGAAAGGAATCTTTTGTCGTTTTTCGTACGAGGTACTTTTTGACTTTTCCGACAAAAGTACGAAGAATGTTTTTTTTAACTTATACGGCATGAATGGATTTTTAAAACATTATTTCCAAGAAGCTTCCTTTACAAGTTTTCAAGTCTATTTTTAATCAACTTCTTTTATTTTAAAGTTGTATGACATGTTATGAAAGGAAAAATGTTTTTGAAAAAGAAAGGATATTTTCCTCAAGAATGGAGTTCAAGTGTTTTATCAAAATTATTTTCCATCTAAGATAATAAAGGATTCTGTTTTTATCCCTATTATTAAATTGATTTGATCATGTTGTGATGGAATTATTTTTATGAATTCCTTTATCTTATATGAATTGTTTTATGATGTCATGTTGCTTAAGAATTCCATTTTTATTACATGGGTTATGTGATGATGTAAGATTTATGATTATGTGGCACACATAAGAAAGGATTCATTATAAGATGGGTGGGACCTATATCTCCCTCCAATGCATTGGGTAAAGATTTTATATCTCATGAGATAGACATGGCTGGAACGGAAGGTTATTCCGGTTCAGTGATACAGGACTGAAACGAGGAGTGAACTCGGTTCAGAAAGGGACTTTGTCCACTAAGATAGTCTTGGCAATGAGTCATGACTAACAAGAAATGATTTTCCATGATTATGTGTGCATGCCACAAAGTTTCAAGTTTTATGTTATGATTATGGGGATCTCATTTTCACTTCTATGATTTATTCCATGTTAAGATAGTATGATCTCTTTTGTAGGTTTTGATTTTCAAAAAGATATGATATGATTTTTATTTCCTTTATTTGCCCTTGCTGAGCTTTTGAGCTCACCCTTTTATGTTTTCTTTTCCCCAGGTCAGGAAGATGGATATTAAGTAGAATATGCTAAAAGGGACCCTAGATATGATGAAATAAATGGGAGACACTGTAGAAGATTTATGAACCAGTTGTTTATGTTTCCCAGTTTCTAAAGACACTATACCTATACGGTCCTTTGTGGTTTTGTCATATGTTGTAATAAGTGTGCTTCAATTTCGAATTATTAACAATGTATGTAAAGTATGGGTCGTTATAGTTGGTATTAGAGGAAAGGTATAGTCAACCTTTGGAAACTAGGATGTGAAAGACTTAGTAAGAACCCTAAGGATAAGTCTAAGCATAGAACACAATCTTAGTGTTTTAGAAATGTCCTTGAATAACCTAGGATAAGACCTTAAGCATGAAAATTTTATTCTTGAATTATGTGGTTTTCCTATTATAATTAGTGTTGCTCACACTATTCTTCTTGGTTTTAGTCAATGGCTGGAACCCGAAGGAACCGTGTTAATGCGGAATGCGATGGGCAATGCAATGATTGTCCCCCTGAGCAACCAAACGATATGGGAGCTGGAATGCAAAATCTTGTAGCCATGATCACACAACTTTCTCAAGCTATGAATCATGCAGGACTTCCAAACGAGCAAAGGAAGGAGCAACATTCTGTTGAATCCTTCATGAGGCAGCGTCCACCTTCTTTCAGTGGGTCTACTGATCTATTAGTTGCTGAACAATGGATTAGTACAACTGAAAAGATATTTTCAGTTCTTCAATGTTCTGAACATGATAAAGTCATCCTAGCAGTGTATCGTTTGGAAGGAGATGCTGATCAATGGTGGAATCTTATTAAGAATACGAGGCAAAGGGATGAAATTGAGTCTATGGAATGGGACGAGTTCAAGAACTTATTTTTCAATAAGTACTTCCCTCGTATTCTCCAAACAAAGATGGAGAAAGAGTTCCTTGAACTGAAGCAAAGGGATGATGAAACTGTTAGTACCTATGAAGAAAATTTTACAAGACTTGCAAGGTACGCTTCTGGTATTATTATCCAACCTGAGAGTAAGATCGATCGATTCTTTAGTGGCTTAAAACCAAGTCTTCGAAGGGCGTTAGCCATAAGGGACTTCAATAGCTACGAGTAAATCGTTCGATGTGCTCTCAAAGTCGAGATGGAGATTGGAGTAACCCATCAGTCACATGGGTTTGATAAGAAGAGGAAGATGGAATTCAAAGGAAACTCTAAAGAGCACACTGAAAAGAAGATGAACTTTCCCTTATGCTCAAAGTGTGGAAAGAAACATGGAGGGTGTTGTCTTAAAGGGACAAGTAAATGTTTTAAATGTGGAAAGGAAGGTCATCGGGCATTTGAATGCCGTGATAATGGGAAGAAGATGTCTAATAACGCAAACAAAGGAAGGGATACACAGAATGAACCTACTACACTTCAATGTTTCAAGTGAAAGGAGATGTGGCATTATGCCAATCAATGCCCAAATCCAAGGGTTGATGATGATGGTCGACGTCAACAAAATCTTAAGGCTAAAGACAAAGGAAAGTCACATGCAATTTCTATCAGCGATGTGGAGTACGATAACGAAGTGGTGAAAGGTACACTTACCATCCACTCTAATGTAGCAAATGTTTTATTTGATTCTGGATCCACCCACTCTTTTATTTCTGAAGAATTTTCTAAGGGTATCACCGTATTACCTCAACAATTAGATGTTGAGTTAGCTGTGACAACACTTAATGGCACATCAATCGCATCAAAAGTTTATAATTCTTCTCCGATCGAAGTTTGTGGGAAAGTGCTTCCTGCAAATCTTGTGATCCTTCCTTTAGTGGAATTTGATGTGATTCTTGGCATGGATTGGCTTTCTCTACATGGAGCTCATATCAATTGCCAAAGAAGGGAAGTCACATTTCATATTCCAGATCAATCTACGATCGTCTATCAATGCAAGGATGAACATAACCTTCCAGTGGAAATTCCTTCCATCTTATGGGTCATGATTCCACTAAATGAAGGTTATTTATCTCAAATGGTTGGAGAGAAACTTACGATTAAGAATATGCCCATTGTACGAGAGTTTGATGATGTCTTTCCGGAGGAATTACCAGGTCTTCCACCAAATCGTGAAGTTGAGTTTTCAATAGAACTCGTACCGGGTGCATTGCCTATTTCAAAGACACCTTATAGAATGGCCCCAATTGAGTTGCAGGAATTGAAGAAGCAACTCCAAGAGAATCTTGATAAGGGATTCATACGCCCTAGTGTGTCACCTTGGGGAGCACCTGTTCTATTTGTTAAGAAGAAAGATGGATCAATAAGACTCTGCTTTGATTATCGAGAACTTAACAAGATCACTATCAAGAACAAATATCCTCTCCCACGCATTGATGACTTGTTTGACCAACTACGCGGAGCTCAATACTTTTCCAAGATTGATCTTCGTTCAGGGTATCATCAATTAAGGGTCAAAAGGGAGGATATACCAAAGACGGCTTTCCGTACAAGGTATGGACACTATGAATTTATAGTGATGCCATTTGGTCTTACTAATGCCCCTGCTATCTTCATGGATCTAATGAATAGAGTCTTTAGAGACTATCTTGATCAATTTGTGGTAGTCTTTATAGACGATATTCTTGTCTATTCAAAGAGCAAGTAAGAACATGAAGATCACTTGAGAATTATATTGAAGACCCTGAGAAAGGAGAAGCTTTATGCCAAATTTACCAAGTGTGAATTTTGGCTTCAAAAAGTTTCATTTTTGGGTCACATAATCTCAAAAGAGGGGATATATGTGGATCCAGCAAAAACAGAGGTTATCGAAAGATGGTCGAGACCAACAACAGTAACTGAGATCCGAAGTTTTCTTGGTTTGGCTGGATATTATCGACGTTTTGTAAAAGATTTTTCACGATTATCTAATCCAATCACCAAGTTGACTCGGAAAGGAGTTAAGTTTGTCTGGACAGAGGAATGTGAAGAGAATTTCAAGGAGTTGAAAAGAAGGTTATCCAGTGCACCTGTGCTCACACTGCCTTGTAGTGGAGAAAGGTTTGTAATCTACAGTGATGCATCCAAGAAGGGATTGGGGTGTGTTCTTATGCAAAATGATATGGTGATAGCTTATGCCTCACGACAGTTGAAAATCCATGAGAAAAATTACCCAACACATGATTTGGAGTTGGCTGCGGTAATCTTTGCATTAATGATTTGGAGGCATTACCTTTATGGTGAAAGGTGTGATATTTATACTGATCATAAAAGTTTAAAGTATATTTTCACACAAAAGGAGTTGAATATGCGTCAAAGAAGATGGTTAGAGCTGATTAAGGATTATGACTGCTCAATCCATTACCACCCTGGGAAAGCAAACAAGGTGGCAGATGCATTATGTCGACAAGACCATGCTAGTTTATCCATGATGAGGATCACAAAAGATCCAATATTTATGGATTTACAAAGGATGGATCTTGGAATTATAATGGAAGGGGAAAAATCTTATCTTTCTCAAATGAATGTTCAACCATCTATACATGTGAAGATTAAAGAGGCACAGAAAGAAGATGTCGAGTTACAAAAGAAGGTGAGAAATGTTCCTGAATTCAACCTTGATTGTGATGGGATAATAAAGTTCCGGAATCGGGTTTGTGTTCCTTCCATCCCCGGATTAAAGAAGGAGCTGCTGGATGAGGCTCATAGTTCTTCATTCTCTATTCATCCTGGAAGCACGAAGATTTATAGGGACCTGAAAGAGTACTTCTAGTGGGATGGCATGAAAAGAGATGTTGCTGAATATGTCTCTCGATGCTTGGTTTGTCAACAAGTTAAAGCTGAGAGACAGAAGTCTAAGGGGATGTTACAACCATTACCCATACCCGAATGGAAATGGGAAAACATCACTATGGACTTTGTCACAGGACTTCCTAAAACATCCAAAGGCAATAATGCTATCTGGGTCATAGTTGATCGTCTTACAAAGTCTGCACACTTCATTCCTATTAGAGAGGATTTCTCTCTAGATCAGCTTGCCAGGATATATGTAAAGGAAGTGGTAAGATTGCATGGAGTACCACTTTCTATTATATCTGATCGGGATCCGAGATTTACCTCGAAGTTCTGGCGAAGTCTTCAGCATACTCTGGATACAGAGTTGAGTTTCAGCACTGCTTATCATCCCCAGACAGACGGTCAGTCTGAGAGAACAATTCAAACCCTAGAAGATATGTTGAGATCTTGCTCTATGAATTTCAAAGGAGGTTGGGATCAACACCTACCTTTGGTGGAATTTTCTTATAATAATAGCTTTCACTCCAGTATTCAGATGGCTCCTTATGAAGCTCTCTATGGAAAGAAATGCAGGACTCCAACTTGCTGGGATGAAGTTGGGGAAAGAAAGCTATTAGGACCTGATCTCGTTGATGAAATGACAGAAAAGGTCAGATCTATTCAACAACACATAAGAGCAGCTCAGAGTCGACAGAAAAGTTATGCCGACAACCGAAGAAAAGACCTAGAGTTTGAAGTGGGTGATAAAGTGTTCTTACGAATATCTCCCTGGAAGAGGGTTATGAGATTTGGAAAGAAGGGGAAGTTGAGCCCTAGATAGATCGGTCCTTTCGAAATACTGGATCGTGTTGGGAAGGTAGCTTACCGATTGGCGCTTCCACCGAATCTCTCTCAAGTTCACGATGTGTTCCATGTATCTCTCCTGAGAAAGTACATACCTGATCCTTCACATGTACTCAGCTCAGAAGTTGTACTGCTGGAGCAAGATCTTTCTTATGAAGAACAGCCGATAGAGATTCTGGATCGTAGCGAAAAAGTTCTACGAAACAAGACCACTCGATTGGTGAAAGTTTTATGGAGGAACCACCAACTTGAAGAAGCTACTTGGGAGCTTGAGGATATGATGAGGGAGAAGTATCCTCATCTGTTTGTTACAAAGTGACGAATTTCGAGGGCGAAATTCTTTTTAAGGGGGGTAGAATGTAACACCCGAGACTTTTATGTTATATAAATCATCAAAGGAATCTTTTTCTACACAACACTTTCTTGGCTTTCTTTACACGCAATCGCGACCTTCCTCGATAGCTTTCGTCGTACGCAATACCGAGTTTCACTAAATAACAATATGCTATTAAAACTAGCCATTATGAATAGTAATAACCACTTTTTGAAATTTTATAAATTTTATTTTTCAAAATGGACTTCATTTTTGGACTCAGAATATCAAATTTAGCCTAAGGTGAAATTTTGGTACTTTTCGGATAACTTTAATATTTTGATGAATAGTGAAAATTACTAAATTTTAATTAAAAACAACCTTTTTAATCAAAACATTTAATAGTGATAAATTATGAATTTGAGTGGTTTTAAAGTATATTTAGAATATATTTTTACCACTTAATATAATGTTGGTCATTGGACACAATGTTACTATTAATCCGAACATAATCAAGTGTCAATCTTTTGATAGTTATTATCTCTTAAAAACACGCTTTTTGTTTTGACAGCGGGAATTAATTTTAAATTAATTTCTGACACTTCTGTGTTTTGAATTTAGAAAAATGGATTCCATATTTGGAATCAGGATGTTAAAATTGTGTAAATAGGTAACTTGTATTTTTAGACATTTTGAATAATTACTGCGGTAAATATTTTATTTACCATGGTTAAGGGTAAATACGGTAAATAAGGGTTAAAAAATAATATTATAATAATATTAAATTACCCTAAAACGTGTCTTAAACCTATTGGTTGATACATGGTCGACCATGGGCATCTTTGGGTCGATTTAGGGACCCCATTGATCCACTTGTAAGTGATAATGACACTTTATTTTAATTAAGTTAAAATGAATACAAAAATGACACAAGCATATATCTTTTAGAAAAACAATTGTTACATAGGGTTATATATGTTGGAATTTAGATTATAAATATTAATTAGAAAGATAAAAAGATTTCCTACATAATGGTATTTTATTTGTAATTTTTAGACTTTAAATAATTTAATTTATTTATGACATAATGATGATGCAGTAATTATCTTATTAATGAAATATTGACATAATTGATGTTATAAACACCAAAATAAATGTAATTTAAGACTTTTTATGAATTCCACTAATTTTGTAGGTTACTATGATATATTAGTGTTGATTTAATCAACTTGGTTCGAACATATAATTCTGTTATGACTTTCACAAAAATCATATATCAAATAGTGTCAAAATTGACACAAAATAGTTTTTAAATCAAATATTATATTATTAATTGTTATTGTATTCCTAAAAATCTAAGGTTCGGCCAAATGACTTAGATAAGGATATATATTTTAATAACAAACAATTTGGGGTTCGTTTGGCATGTTATAGTAAGTTTATTAACCATATAGTGAAAGCAAACAAAAAGACATGGTAAAAGTTAAATTATTTAACTTAGAGTTAAATCTAATTGATAAGGTTAAAATAATACCCTAAACTTGTCTAAATCCTATTGGTTGATAGAATTTCGACCCTTCCCCACTTTATCTTCGAAATAAGACCCTTTGGAACCATTATAAACCGATTTTGACTTTAATATAAAATATCATTTTGAGATATTCCTAAGGTGCCCCTCTCCTCCCTTATAAAAGGGCACCTCCTCCCCCTCCTCCTCCACCAATTTGAGCACTCAAGCACGGCCAACCCCATCCATTTTCTCCTCTCCACTTCCCTAGAATAGTCCTAGAGGTCCTGTTCTTCTCCAAAGACCACTCTTAGTTCCTTAAGTGGAGGATTCAATGAGGCGTTCCAAAGAAGAGGTAATATCCATTACCGATCTTTTCAATTTCTTTCTTCTTCAACTTCTTCTTCTTTAGTTGTTTCATGATGAAGTAATAACATCAGTATTACTTACATACTGATATGTTATTATAAATATGAAACAACCCTAATTCAACTTCTATCCATCCTACGGAAAAATGAAATCACCGCGCGTGCGTACGTACTGAATACCGTCTCCACGCCGTGGTGTAATCTATTTTTCCACCATCACTTTACAAGGATGGGTATAATGGTGTAATGAGTAGCTATTTATGATTATTATAATGTAATATTGATACTGAAATAATATATATATACTCCAATACATTTCCACGATCATAGGAACGATATCATCACTCGTGCGTACGTACGGAATACCGTCTCCACGATGTGATGCGACTCGTTCTACATGATCATCATTACATAGTAATTATATAAATGAATTGAATGAATAAATATGATATATGTTACACTAATACCATTCTGTATATAAGGTATCTATAACCTTGAAATAAGAATAAGAATTTATTCGTCAAAACACGCGTAAGAACAAAAGGCAATAAAGACCCGAGTAACAAGTAACAATGAAATATTACTAACAAGAAGCCAAGAATATGACCATATATGATATCATATCAATATGTATGATTCTGGAATAAGTCAATAACATTATTTAAACCATTATACAGGAGCTTCGGACACATACAAGGCAAATTGGACCTAAGGTAAGGGAAATATCACAATCTCATTTTTATCCGAGATTGTTTATTCGTAAGTATTTACTGGGGTGTATTTTATCATCCACATCTATGTTTCATCAATATATAATATTATTTCCATCCACCTAGAATTGTTTAAATCCATTTTTACCCTTCGGTGAGTTTTTAGTAATATGTATGAAAGGAATCTTTTGTCGTTTTTCGTACGAGGTACTTTTTGACTTTTCCGACAAAAGTACGAAGAATGTTTTTTTTAACTTATACGGCATGAATGGATTTTTAAAACATTATTTCCAAGAAGCTTCCTTTACAAGTTTTCAAGTTTATTTTTAATCAACTTCTTTTATTTTAAAGTTGTATGACATGTTATGAAAGGAAAAATGTTTTTGAAAAAGAAAGGATATTTTCCTCAAGAATGGAGTTCAAGTGTTTTATCAAAATTATTTTCCATCTAAGATAATAAAGGATTCTGTTTTTATCCCTATTATTAAATTGATTTGATCATGTTGTGATGGAATTATTTTTATTAATTCCTTTATCTTATATGAATTGTTTTATGATGTCATGTTGTTTAAGAATTCCATTTTTATTACATGGGTTATGTGATGATGTAAGATTTATGATTATGTGGCACACATAAGAAAGGATTCATTATAAGATGGGTGGGACCTATATCTCCCTCCAATGCATTGGGTAAAGATTTTATATCTCATGAGATAGACATGGCTGGAACGGAAGGTTATTTCGGTTCAGTGATACAGGACTGAAACGAGGAGTGAACTCGGTTCAGAAAGGGACTTTGTCCACTAAGATAGTCTTGGCAATGATTCATGACTAACAAGAAATGATTTTCCATGATTATGTGTGCATGCCACAAAGTTTCAAGTTTTATGTTATGATTATGGGGATCTCATTTTCACTTCTATGATTTATTCCATGTTAAGATATTATGATCTCTTTTGTAGGTTTTGATTTTCAAAAAGATATGATATGATTTTTATTTCCTTTATTTGCCCTTGCTGAGCATTTGAGCTCACCCTTTTATGTTTTCTTTTCCCCAGGTCAGGAAGATGGATATTAAGTAGAATATGCTAAAAGGGACCCTAGATATGATGAAATAAATGGGAGACACTGTAGAAGATTTATGAACCAGTTGTTTATGTTTCCCAGTTTCTAAAGACACTATACCTATACGGTCCTTTGTGGTTTTGTCATATGTTGTAATAAGTGTGCTTCAATTTCGAATTATTAACAATGTATGTAAAGTATGGGTCGTTATAGTTGGTATCAGAGGAAAGGTATAGTCAACCTTTGGAAACTAGGATGTGAAAGCCTTAGTAAGAACCCTAAGGATAAGTCTAAGCATAGAACACAATCTTAGTGTTTTAGAAATGTCCTTGAATAACCTAGGATAAGACCTTAAGCATGAAAATTTTATTCTTGAATTATGTGGTTTTCCTATTATAATTAGTGTTGCTCACACTATTCTTCTTGGTTTTAGTCAATGGCTGGAACCCGAAGGAACCGTGTTAATGCGGAATGCGATGGGCAATGCAATGATTGTCCCCCTGAGCAACCAAACGATATGGGAGCTGGAATGCAAAATCTTGTAGCCATGCTCACACAACTTTCTCAAGCTATGAATCATGCAGGACTTCCAAACGAGCAAAGGAAGGAGCAACATTCTGTTGAATCCTTCATGAGGCAGCGTCCACCTTCTTTCAGTGGGTCTACTGATCCATTAGTTTCTGAACAATGGATTAGTACAACTGAAAAGATATTTTCAGTTCTTGAATGTTCTGAACATGATAAAGTCATCCTAGCAGTGTATCGTTTGGAAGGAGATGCTGATCAATGGTGGAATCTTATTAAGAATACGAGGCAAAGGGATGAAATTGAGTCTATGGAATGGGACGAGTTCAAGAACTTATTTTTCAATAAGTACTTCCCTCGTATTCTCCGAACAAAGATGGAGAAAGAGTTCCTTTAACTGAAGCAAAGGGATGATGAAACTGTTAGTACCTATGAAGCAAATTTTACAAGACTTTCAAGGTACGCTTCTGGTATTATTATCCAACCTGAGAGTAAGATCGATCGATTCTTTAGTGGCTTAAAACCAAGTCTTCGAAGGGTGTTAGCCATAAGGGACTTCAATAGCTACGAGGAAATCGTTCGATGTGCTCTCAAAGTCGAGATGGATATTGGAGTAACCCATCAGTCACATGGGTTTGATAAGAAGAGGAAGATGGAATTCAAAGGAAACTCTAAAGAGCACACTGAAAAGAAGATGAACTTTCCCTTATGCTCAAAGTGTGGAAAGAAACATGGAGGGAGTTGTCTTAAAGGGACAAGTAAATGTTTTAAATGTGGAAAGGAAGGTCATCGGGCATTTGAATGCCGTGATAATGGGAAGAAGATGTCTAATAACGCAAACAAAGGAAGGGATACACAGAATGAACCTACTACACTTCAATGTTTCAAGTGCAAGGAGATGGGGCATTATGCCAATCAATGCCCAAATCCAAGGGTTGATGATGATGGTCGACGTCAACAAAATCTTAAGGCTAAAGACAAAGGAAAGTCACATGCAATTTCTATCAGCGATGTGGAGTACGATAACGAAGTGGTGAAAGGTACACTTACCAACCACTCTAATGTAGCAAATGTTTTATTTGATTCTGGATCCTCCCACTCTTTTATTTCTGAAGAATTTTCTAAGGGTATCACCGTATTACCTCAACAATTAGATGTTGAGTTAGCTGTGACAACACCTAATGGCACATCAATCGCATCAAAAGTTTATAATTCTTCTCCGATCGAGGTTTGTGGGAAAGTGCTTCCTGCAAATCTTGTGATCCTTCCTTTAGTGGAATTTGATGTGATTCTTGGCATGGATTGGCTTTCTCTACATGGAGCTCATATCAATTGCCAAAGAAGGGAAGTCACATTTCATATTCCAGATCAATCTACGATCGTCTATCAATGCAAGGATGAACATAACCTTCCAGTGGAAATTCCTTCCATCTTATGGGTCATGATTCCACTAAATGAAGGTTATTTATCTCAAATGGTTGGAGAGAAACTTACGATTAAGAATATTCCCATTGTACGAGAGTTTGATGATGTCTTTCCGGAGGAATTACCAGGTCTTCCACCAAATCGTGAAGTTGAGTTTTCAATAGAACTCGTACCGGGTGCTTTTCCTATTTCAAAGACACCTTATAGAATGGCCCCAATTGAGTTGCAGGAATTGAAGAAGCAACTCCAAGAGAATCTTGATAAGGGATTCATACGCCCTAGTGTGTCACCTTGGGGAGCACCTGTTCTATTTGTTAAGAAGAAAGATGGATCAATAAGACTCTGCATTGATTATCGAGAACTTAACAAGATCACTATCAAGAACAAATATCCTCTCCCACGCATTGATGACTTGTTTGACCAACTACGCGGAGCTCAATACTTTTCCAAGATTGATCTTCGTTCAGGGTATCATCAATTAAGGGTCAAAAGGGAGGATATACCAAAGACGGCTTTCCGTACAAGGTATGGACACTATGAATTTATAGTGATGCCATTTGGTCTTACTAATGCCCCTACTATCTTCATGGATCTAATGAATAGAGTCTTTAGAGACTATCTTGATCAATTTGTGGTAGTCTTTATAGACGATATTCTTGTCTATTCAAAGAGCAAGGAAGAACATGAAGATCACTTGAGAATTATATTGAAGACCCTGAGAAAGGAGAAGCTTTATGCCAAATTTACCAAGTGTGAATTTTGGCTTCAAAAAGTTTCATTTTTGGGTCACATAATCTCAAAAGAGGGGATATCTGTGGATCCAGCAAAAACAGAGGTTATCGAAAGATGGTCGAGACCAACAACAGTAACTGAGATCCGAAGTTTTCTTGGTTTGGCTGGATATTATCGACGTTTTGTAAAAGATTTTTCACGATTATCTAATCCAATCACCAAGTTGACTCGGAAAGGAGTTAAGTTTGTATGGACAGAGGAATGTGAAGAGATTTTCAAGGAGTTGAAAAGAAGGTTATCCAGTGCACCTGTGCTCACACTGCCTTGTAGTGGAGAAAGGTTTGTAATCTACAGTGATGCATCCAAGAAGGGATTGGGGTGTGTTCTTATGCAAAATGATATGGTGATAGCTTATGCCTCACGACAGTTGAAAATCCATGAGCAAAATTACCCAACACATGATTTGGAGTTGGCTGCGGTAATCTTTGCATTAAAGATTTGGAGGCATTACCTTTATGGTGAAAGGTGTGATATTTATACTGATCATAAAAGTTTAAAGTATATTTTCACACAAAAGGAGTTGAATATGCGTCAAAGAAGATGGTTAGAGCTGATTAAGGATTATGACTGCTCAATCCATTACCACCCTGGGAAAGCAAACAAGGTGGCAGATGCATTAAGTCGACAAGACCATGCTAGTTTATCCATGATGAGGATCACAAAAGATCCAATATTTATGGATTTACAAAGGATGGATCTTGGAATTATAATGGAAGGGGAAAAATCTTATCTTTCTCAAATGAATGTCCAACCATCTATACATGTGAAGATTAAAGAGGCACAGAAAGAAGATGTCGAGTTACAAAAGAAGGTGAGAAATGTTCCTGAATTCAACCTTGATTGTGATGGGATAATAAAGTTCAGGAATCGGGTTTGTGTTCCTTCCATCCCCGAATTAAAGAAGGAGCTGCTGGATGAGGCTCATAGTTCTTCATTCTCTATTCATCCTGGAAGCACGAAGATGTATAGGGACCTGAAAGAGTACTTCTGGTGGGATGGCATGAAAAGAGATGTTGCTGAATATGTCTCTCGATGCTTGGTTTGTCAACAAGTTAAAGCTGAGAGACAGAAGTCTAAGGGGATGTTACAACCATTACCCATACCCGAATGGAAATGGGAAAACATCACTATGGACTTTGTCACAGGACTTCCTAAAACATCCAAAGGCAATAATGCTATCTGGGTCATAGTTGATCGTCTTACAAAGTCTGCACACTTCATTCCTATTAGAGAGGATTTCTCTCTAGATCAGCTTGCCAGGATATATGTAAAGGAAGTGGTAAGATTGCATGGAGTACCACTTTCTATTATATCTGATCGGGATCCGAGATTTACCTCGAAGTTCTGGAGAAGTCTTCAGCATACTCTGGATACAGAGTTGAGTTTCAGCACTGCTTATCATCCCCAGACAGACGGTCAGTCTGAGAGAACAATTCAAACCCTAGAAGATATGTTGAGAGCTTGCTCTATGAATTTCAAAGGAGGTTGGTATCAACACCTACCTTTGGTGGAATTTTCTTATAATAATAGCTTTCACTCCAGTATTCAGATGGCTCCTTATGAAGCTCTCTATGGAAAGAAATGCAGGACTCCAACTTGCTGGGATGAAGTTGGGGAAAGAAAGCTATTAGGACCTGATCTCGTTGATGAAATGGCAGAAAAGGTCAGATCTATTCAACAACACATAAGAGCAGCTCAGAGTCGACAGAAAAGTTATGCCGACAACCGAAGAAAAGACCTAGAGTTTGAAGTGGGTGATAAAGTGTTCTTACGAATATCTCCCTGGAAGAGGGTTATGAGATTTGGAAAGAAGGGGAAGTTGAGCCCTAGATATATCGGTTCTTTCGAAATACTGGATCGTGTTGGGAAGGTAGCTTACCGATTGGCGCTTCCACCGAATCTCTCTCAAGTTCACGATGTGTTCCATGTATCTCTCCTGAGAAAGTACATACCTGATCCTTCACATGTACTCAGCTCAGAAGTTGTACTGCTGGAGCAAGATCTTTCTTATGAAGAACAGCCGATAGAGATTCTGGATCGTAGCGAAAAAGTTCTACGAAACAAGACCACTCGATTGGTGAAAGTTTTATAGAGGAACCACCAACTTGAAGAAGCTACTTGGGA
Organism: Viscum album; assembly: GCA_963277665.1. Taxonomy (NCBI): domain Eukaryota; kingdom Viridiplantae; phylum Streptophyta; class Magnoliopsida; order Santalales; family Viscaceae; genus Viscum; species Viscum album. Next base: position 536,021,674 of record OY728146.1, read on the forward strand.
GCTTGAGGATATGATGAGGGAGAAGTATCCTCATCTGTTTGTTACAAAGTGACGAATTTCGAGGGCGAAATTCTTTTTAAGGGGGGTAGAATGTAACACCCGAGACTTTTATGTTATATAAATCATCAAAGGAATCTTTTTCTACACAACACTTTCTTGGCTTGCTTTACACGCAATCGCGACCTTCCTCGATAGCTTTCGTCGTACGCAATACCGAGTTTCACTAAATAACAATATGCTATTAAAACTAGCCGTTATGAATAGTAATAACCACTTTTTGAAATTTTATAAATTTTATTTTTCAAAATGGACTTCATTTTTGGACTCAGAATATCAAATTTAGCCTAAGGTGAAATTTTGGTACTTTTCGGATAACTTTAATATTTTGATGAATAGTGAAAATTACTAAATTTTAATTAAAAACAACCTTTTTAATCAAAACATTTAATAGTGATAAATTATGAATTTGAGTGGTTTTAAAGTATATTTAGAATATATTTTTACCACTTAATATAATGTTGGTCATTGGACATAATGTTACTATTAAACCGAACATAATCACGTGTCAATCTTTTGATAGTTATTATCTCTTAAAAACACGCTTTTTGTTTTGACAGCGGGAATTAATTTTAAATTAATTTCTGACACTTCTGTGTTTTGAATTTAGAAAAATGGATTCCATATTTGGAATCAGGATGTTAAAATTGTGTAAATAGGTAACTTGTATTTTTAGACATTTTGAATAATTACTGCGGTAAATATTTTATTTACCATGGTTAAGGGTAAATCCGGTAAATAAGGGTTAAAAAATAATATTATAATAATATTAAATTACCCTAAAACGTGTCTTAAACCTATTGGTTGATACATGGTCGACCATGGGAATCTTTGGGTCGATTTCGGGACCCCATTGATCCACTTGTAAGTGATAATGACACTTTATTTTAATTAAGTTAAAATGAATACAAAAATGACACAAGCATATATCCTTTAGAACAACAATTGTTACATAGGGTTATATATGTTGGAATTTAGATTATAAATATTAATTAGAAAGATAAAAAGATTTCCTACATAATGGTATTTTATTTGTAATTTTTAGACTTTAAATAATTTAATTTATTTATGACATAATGATGATGAAGTAATTATCTTATTAATGAAATATTGACATAATTGATGTTATAAACACCAAAATAAATGTAATTTAAGACTTTTTATGAATTCCACTAATTTTGTAGGTTACTATGATATATTAGTGTTGATTTAATCAACTAGTTTCGAACATATAATTCTGTTATGACTTTCACAAAAATCATATATCAAATAGTGTCAAAATTGACACAAAATAGTTTTTAAATCAAATATTATATTATTAATTGTTATTGTATTCCTAAAAATCTAAGGTTCGGCCAAATGACTTAGATAAGGATATATATTTTAATAACAAACAATTTGGGGTTCGTTTGGCATGTTATAGTAAGTTTATTAACCATATAGTGAAAGAAAACAAAAAGACATGGTAAAAGTTAAATTATTTAACTTAGAGTTAAATCTAATTGATAAGGTTAAAATAATACCCTAAACTTGTCTAAATCCTATTGGTTGATAGAATTTCGACCCTTCCCCACTTTATCTTCGAAATAAGACCCTTTGGAACCATTATAAACCGATTTTTACTTTAATATAAAATAATATTTTGAGATATTCCTAAGGTGCCCCTCTCCTCCCTTATAAAAGGGCACCTCCTCCCCCTCCTCCTCACACCAATTTGAGCACTCAAGCTCGGCCAACCCCTTCCATTTTCTCCTCTCCACTTCCCTAGAATAGTCCTAGAGGTACTGTTCTTCTCCAAAGACCACTCTTAGTTCCTTAAGTGGAGGATTCAAAGAGGCGTTCCAAAGAAGAGGTAATATCCATTACCGATCTTTTCAATTTCTTTCTTCTTCAACTTCTTCTTCTTTAGTTGTTTCATGATGAAGTAATAACATCAGTATTACTTACATACTGATATGTTATTATAAATATGAAACAACCCTAATTCACCTTCTATCCATCCTACGGAAAAATGAAATCACCGCGCGTGCGTACGTACTGAATATCGTCTCCACGCCGTGGTGTAATCTATTTTTCCACCATCACTTTACAAGGATGGGTATAATGGTGTAATGAGTAACTATTTATGATTATTATAAAGTAATATTGATACTGAAATAATATATATATACTCCAATACATTTCCACGATCATTGGAACGATATCATCACTCGTGCGTACGTACGGAATACCGTCTCCACGATGTGATGCGACTCGTTCTACATGATCATCATTACATAGTAATTATATAAATGAATTGAATGAATAAATATGATATATGTTACACTAATACCATTATGTATATAAGGTATCTATAACCTTGAAATAAGAATAAGAATTTATTCGGCAAAACACGCGTAAGAACATAAGGCAATAAAGACCCGAGTAACAAGTAACAATGAAATATTACTAACAAGAAGCCAAGAATATGACCATATATGATATCATATCAATAAGTATGATTCTGGAATAAGTCAATAACATTATTTAAACCATTATACAGGAGCTTCGGACACATACAAGGCAAATTGGACCTAAGGTAAGGGAAATATCACAATCTCATTTTTATCCGAGATTGTTTATTCGTAAGTATTTACTGGGGTGTATTTAATCATCCACATCTATGTTTCATCAATATGTAATATTATTTCCATCCACCTACAATTGTTTAAATCCATTTTTACCCTTCGGTGAGTTTTTAGTAATATGTATGAAAGGAATCTTTTGTCGTTTTTCGTACGAGGTACTTTTTGACTTTTCCGACAAAAGTACGAAGAATTTTTTTTTAACTTATACGGCATGAATGGATTTTTAAAACATTATTTCCAAGAAGCTTCCTTTACAAGTTTTCAAGTTTATTTTTAATCAACTTATTTTATTTTAAAGTTGTATGACATGTTATGAAAGGAAAAATGTTTTTGAAAAAGAAAGGATATTTTCCTCAAGAATGGAGTTCAAGTGTTTTATCAAAATTATTTTCCATCTAAGATAATAAAGGATTCTGTTTTTATCCCTATTATTAAATTGATTTGATCATGTTGTGATGGAATTATTTTATGAATTCCTTTATCTTATATGAATTGTTTTATGATGTCATGTTGTTTAAGAATTCCATTTTTATTACATGGGTTATGTGATGATGTAAGATTTATGATTATGTGGCACACATAAGAAAGGATTCATTATAAGATGGGTGGGACCTATATCTCCCTCCAATGCATTGGGTAAAGATTTTATATCTCAAGAGATAGACATGGCTGGAACGGATGGTTATTTCGGTTCAGTGATACAGGACTGAAACGAGGAGTGAACTCGGTTCAGAAAGGGACTTTGTCCACTAAGATAGTCTTGGCAATGAGTCATGACTAACAAGAAATGATTTTCCATGATTATGTGTGCATGCCACAAAGTTTCAAGTTTTATGTTATGATTATGGGGATCTCATTTTCACTTCTATGATTTATTCCATGTTAAGATATTATGATCTCTTTTGTAGGTTTTGATTTTCAAAAAGATATGATATGATTTTTATTTCCTTTATTTGCCCTTGCTGAGCATTTGAGCTCACCCTTTTATGTTTTCTTTTCCCCAGGTCAGGAAGATGGATATTAAGTAGAATATGCTAAAAGGGACCCTAGATATGATGAAATAAATGGGAGACACTGTAGAAGATTTATGAACCAGTTGTTTATGTTTCCCAGTTTCTAAAGACACTATACCTATACGGTCCTTTGTGATTTTGTCATATGTTGTAATAAGTGTGCTTCAATTTCGAATTATTAACAATGTATGTAAAGTATGGGTCGTTATATGATTAAAGTTCACTATGGGTCATGTTTTGTGTATTTTTTGTATACAATTTATGTTTAATGTATATTTCTATAAATAACGATTAAAATTAGTTTTCGAATAATAAATATCATTGGAGGATTGTGAAGAAGATTCATATTAAAAATATGAGTGTATTGATATTTTTTATGATTTTAATTGTGTTTCATTTTTAATTCATATATATTTATTTAATGTTTTTCTTCATGAATTTCTTGTAAAAAAATAATGAGAAAAAAAATGGCGAAGAGAGTTACTTGTATGGTTACTTTTGAAAAAACAGAGAAAAATCACTAGGCTATAACAAAGGTATATAATTTAATGATAAAGAACCAATTATAATCCTTCATCAGATAAATGGATATTGACTCGATATCATGAAGTATATGTTATCTCATAGAAGTAAGAGGTTAGCCTCTATATAGGGTATGAGTCTTATTACAGTGAAATAAAAGCAATCATTATTTGATAAAAGTGACTGAAATTATTTTATATCCATCATTCTCATTTATGGTTCTGTAATTAATTTTTCATAATCATCAATATTAATTTCATATCATCTCAGTTAGTCGATGATCAAAGACATTATTGAGTGTTCATTAGTATTCAATGATATTTTCACACTAATTATATTTATGGTTTTCTGGCCATGAATATTCTATTAAAAATTCACTTTTTTGTCATCAATAAATCTATATCAGTATTGTTAATTATTTATGATTATCTTATATGTCAATATATTAAATTTCTTCTAATGTTCTCAAATATAAATCATTTTTATATGTTATTCCATGTGAACTTTTTTTACTTCCCTTTATCTATAATTAAGAGGATATATTATTAAACCATTTTTGACGTCTATTATTAAATAATGAAATTTTAAAATTCCAAAATTTTAATTACTAATATTATATTTAATATGAGATGATGTAATTTATTCAAAATGTAGAGAAAATAATAACCCAATATCTTAAAATATGAACATCATATTTTATTGGATGTATACCACGAAATACCATGCATAGAACATACTATAACATACCAATAATTTATTATATATTTCATATTTTTTAATAAATCGAATCTATTATATAACTCTTAATGAATGTTATATTTAGTTAGATTATGTGAAAACCTACAACATGTTTCTTCTAAATCTTACATGACTCGTCAGAATAGGTTTTTCCAAACCAAAAATTGAAATTAATATTATTTAATAATATGATAATTACATTGTAGATGTTATCACAGTGTTTATGAATATGATTAAAAAATTTATGAATGTATATGGTTGACTGCATTGGTTACATACTAAATTTAGTTGAACATAAAATCCAATTTAATATAATGGAAATGTTTTAAATATATATATATATATATATATTATTATACCGAAGGCATTTGAACATAATAAATTAAATTAAATAATATTAGAGGATAATAATAATTAAATTTATATTACTTATATTGGGTTGAGTTTTTACATTAATATAATAGATTTTATAGGATTAAAATAAGATCCAATCAAATTTTATTTATACAAAGATACATTGTAAATTGATGTTTCACCACCTTTTAATGGTGCACTTGTTTTATAACATAATTTTGAAAAAAATTCATAGTTTATTTGAAAAAATTAACATCAAATTTGAAATATTAATTTTAAAAATTATTCTATGGGGACATTTTGTAATTTTTTTGAGAGGTTTCATTTTTTAATAAATATTGAAAATAGTTATTTTAATTAAATAATGATTTTTTGTCATAAGAATATATAATAATAATTTATAACTTAATTTAATTTTTAATTAAAATTATATAATTTATAAATAAGTTAATACAATTCAATTAATTGAATAAATATTATATTTATTTATATATAAATACTTATTATGCTTTATAAAAGATTCTCATTATAACCCCGTTTTCTCATCACGTGTGTGGGATTAATTTTGATTAAATTTTTTATACATCTACAATTTGACTTGAAAAAATAGATTCCTTATTTTTAATTATCATGATTTATAATTTATAATATTTTTAGCATAATTTTTTACTGATGTTTCTAGTGAAATTTTATTAAATTAATTTAAAAAATTGATAGAAAAATGTGTTTACTAAGGAACTTGGCATTATATATGAGAGTCCAAATGACATAGAAACACATGAAATACCAATTTAATGACCATATATATAACTTATATATCAAAATTTCTCTATATATATATATATCAACTTTTCTACATAACATGAAAATATCTTGGGGTCATTCAATACATTTAATAAATACCAATGGTGTCCTCTCCCCCACTTATAAAAGGTTACAAATATATTATCCACTTAACATTGTCAAAACACATAAGAAAAGAGAATACATGTAAACAACTCTTAATAATGTCACTACCTACATTTGAGATGCCTAATTAGGGGAATAATGTAGTATATTAATGGGTTTAGTTCAAACCTAAAAAAGAAACCCAAATAAGTGGTAATATACTTCTAAAAAAGTTTTTATTTAATTTACTTATCAACCTAATTAAATAATAATTTTACCATGATTATATATTAACATAATTATAATATGTATACTAAGATGTTTCTATGTTATGATAATGAGATAAAACCTGATACACTTACATTGAATGGGTTATGGAATCATCATTTGTGCATTTAGTGGACTAATAACTCATGTACTGATGTCGTTTGTTCTTCCATTACCACCATTCAAGGCTGGTAATAATGAATTATTTATATTTTAAATATTATAAAAATTGTGTTTATTATTTTATAACTCTATTTTATTTATTATATTAGAAAAAACATCATTTTTACCTTTTTTGAATACAATAATGTTGTTTGTGTGTACGACAAACTGTGTACTCACCATGTTACGTGATTCATTCACATGTGATGAGTAATGTATAGAGAATATTTTTTCAGAATAATATGTGATATATGTTACATATAAATTATAATTTATTGATAAAACACACTTAAATAAAAATATATTTATATATCATTCATTCACTTCCTCTCAATATGACATGAAAGTGTAAATAGCTTTCATGATTACGCATGACTCAGAGTCTCCCTGTATAGTGTATGTCAATTAGTATCACTGAATATTACGGATAACTATAAATACATATATAATGTATAAATATGATATTTAAATCATTACATAAATTGTGTAGATGATTAAATCATTATAAAAGTATGTTGGAAAAAATAACAATTCATAACATAAAGAAAAAACATGGAAATTAACACCCCAAATAATAAAAATAATTAATGATTATTAAAAATTGGCTGATAATATATTATTAAAGAATAATATATTATATTATAAAAATTAATTTTTTTCTTCTACAATTAATAATTTATTTAAAAACATTACACATGTGTTTAAATAGAATTTAACCAAAATGAATCATTTGGTATGATATTTCGTCTGGATTTACATTCCATTGAGAATTATTGGTTTGTATACATAAATTCACATTTTTATAGTGTATATAATGAAATTTGACATTTAATATCATTTATACAATAATATTTGTTGTATTTTATGTCATAATTTAAATTATTTCAACCAATTGTATTTTAATTTAACATACCAATTAATAAAAGTAATAGTGAAATCTCACATTATTTTGTGAATGTTAACATTCTCTTTAAATTATACCTCTAATGAAAAAATATATCATTAAAACTGAATTTTCTATTATAATATCAAAATTACTGTATTATAGATATTATTATCTGATTGAACTATAAATGATTTTTATATGTAGTCATTACTATGAAATTTATTTTCCAATGTGGGAAAATATTGATAAATATGTATCCATTACATAATAAAGACATCTGATATGGAACATTGTTTATGAGTAAAATTAATCATATGGTACATGATTTATGATTAGAACTGGTTTGAAATTGGTTTGGGAAAATTTCATTTCATCCCCTCCATGCATCGATAGTCTCAAGAGATGAAATCTGTTAGACAAACCATATTTGTTTTTAACTAGTATGTTTTATATTTATTTGTCACATGACTAGATAGTAGTTTCTTCTAAATAGTATTTTGAATGTTATTCACGTAACTATTATCATGTTCATGGGAAACACAACATTTGATATTAATGGCTTGCCTTAATTCTTATTGAATTATTATTGTTCAATAGATTTTTACTATGAAAAAAACATTATGAAAGAATTTTATTCTTTATTTATTAACATAATGGAAGGTTTTTTTCACTTATTTACCTAAACATATTTTTATTTACTTATGCAGTTATCAAAAAGGATTGTCTTCTGATTTATTTACCTTTATATGTGGATTAATATCCTTGACTTTTTTTTTCTTCCACTGTATTTATCACATAGTGAGAATTTTAGACAACCATTATTTTGTTTCCTTGAAATAAAAATCAATGATTCTTACTATAACGGATATATAGAGATATTATTAAAATAATAATGTTATTATAAATACAAAAAAATAATTATTTTTTATTTTTTATTCAAATGTAATGTAAGACCCCTTTATGTATTTAGATTAAAAAGAATACTAAACAGATCGATACAGTAGGTTCTGTTTCCTTGTATCGTATACCAATTTAATTGTTACAGGTACTAACTCTAGAAATATGATGTCCGGTCTCATAACCATTTTTAATTCTAATTCATTTCATTCTATTATTTATTAGAAATTTTTTTTTCTGAGTTTGGTATAAAATGCCTCCACAAAAGATGTTGATATGTATAAGGTTGGTGGGAATATATTGAAGAGGCCCATAATATGGTCCATTTTTTGTTAAAAATAATAAAAGATATATATGAGTAGTCAACGGCCTAGTAAAAAGAACACAAATATTTTTCATATATACATTATTCAAGGTAATGACACAATTTTGGCTAATATTGCTGACCATGTGATTAATTTTGTAAATTTAAAATGTTTTAATAGGAAAATTTCGTAGTATATCAACATAACATATATTATAAAAAATAATATAGTTAAAACCATGTAGGTTATAAATAATTAATGTTTTTAGCTAATTACCTTCAATATTGGCTAACTAAATGTATCCATTAATGTTGCTATAGATAATAAATTTTTATAGGTTTTATTCCGTATCAAAATAAATATAAACTAAATAGGATACAAATAGGGATTTATATAAAATTTATGATTTATAACTAGATTTATAATTAGTATATGATTATAGATTTCAACTCACATTAGAATTTACATATGAATATTGGATGTAATTTCATTATTTATACTTTTTGATGCATTAAAATCCTATCACACCCGACTGTGGAATTTTTTTGTTTTTATTTATTTCTCAATGTTGGATGTATTTATAGAGGTTCTGGTTTAGTTTCCAACAAAATAAGTTTTTTTTGTTGTTTTAGTTTTCTTTTATCCCTATTCATGGTTATTGTGAATGTTATTGTGGGAAAGTATCATGGTAGAAAGATTGTGACACCAAAAATGTCGCTATATTGTGTCCAAATCATTCAAGTATCCTTGAGAGGTCATCCATATTATTTGGGGTGTCATTTGAGGGGGTTTTTACATTTTTTTGGTTCTCACGGGTCTATCATGATTTTCCCAAACCATGAGACATAATCCTAAAATGTTGTAAAATGTTTCCTATAACATTTCCACAGTTTTCACATAGTTTAAAAAATTGTGCCACAAAACCATGAATTCCTTTTTGGGCTTAGTAATGATTGACCTAAAAACCATATTTATGTGATTCCACCTCCCATATTAATCCATTTTTATTAGGTATCAACCCGATGGACCCTCCCATTAATTCTTTATCTTTTGGGTCACTTTTTGGGAGATTTCTCACCACATTTCAGTGCTTATTTTTTTTATTCTTCATAAAATCCTTCTATTTCCTATTCTCCTCTCTTTATACTAAGTATTTCAGGGTTTTCCATGAGGTTTCCTACCATGGAAGATCCTTAATGTCTAGGGTGTATGTTTGGATCAGGTTCCTTTAGATATAGTGTGTGTGATTAGTCTGTGGGGATTAAATCTCTCCTCTCTGAAAGTTTTTTTTACGTCCACACACCTCCGAGGTTGGTGTTTCCATATTTTTTACTTTTTGATTCGAACCATTAGTTCTTGAGTGTTTTATATTAATTTTTTAATTTTATTAAAATCATTATAAAACCCAATATCAGATCATTGTGGCATTAATTATTGATAAAATTTGATAAAAATGGATTTACATGGGTTTCTTTTGTTATTCCTCTAAATTTGGGTAAACACGAAATTTGATAAAATCCTATTGTTTTCTAAAAAGGATGTTGAAACCTTTTTGTATTATTTGGAAATGGTTTTACTTATCATCCAGGGTGAAATAATAAATTGAGTGTGAAATGTGATTTATATGCCTATTTATGGAATAATAATATATGCTGAAATGTTTTGGCATGATTCACCTAGTTTTGAAATGGATTTTTTGTATCCTTTAAATATTTTGAGTTATTGGATTTGGTTTTAATGAAAATAGTTGTTTTTATGAAAATGTGTTTTTATTTTTTCTATTAATTTTATTGTGTTTCATTAGATGTTGTAACATCCATAGGTGCACATGGTGCACACATGGATGTTCCATCAAAAGAATATAGAACTTGAAAAAGGTTTTCCACCTAAAACCTTTGTTCCAAAAATGGTATTATGGTATCAAAATGTTTTTATTTCCCTTGTGTGATTTTGGAATATGGTTTAAAATGTAATCTATATAATTCTAGTAGTTTGGAATTTGAATAATGTGTTGTTCAATGTTTTACATAAGGGTTTGTTTGGTGATTTTTATAATGTTTCATGGTTTGACATCGTTTTTCTTTTTGTTTGGTATTAATGTGTCATTTCAATGTGAAATCGTTTGTGTTATAGATTTAAACCCTTATATTTCCATTTATAATTGTTTTATAAATTTCATAAATGATTTATCAAATTATTTAAGAGGTGTAAATCATGATGTGAAATGATATGGGTGTGAATTTAATTTTAAAAGATTATTTTGCGTGTGTTTTTTGTGTAATTCCTTGAGTTTCAACATGTATGATTTTTATAAACATTATAAATGAATTATTATATAATGTAATATAAGTGAACCATGTTTGTAAAATGGTTTTAGTGTTTATATGTTTTTAAAAAGGTTTTCTATGTGAAAGTGGTATATTGTTATGGGAAATTCATAGTTTGGTGAGGGAATGTGGAAAAGAAATGTTTTGTGACATGTGAAACATTATTGGTAACAATAGGAAAGCAATGTATTCTGGTTTCTAGACTAGGACTAGTATACATGTGATTCATAATTAATTATGGCCCAATTTCACTATGTAGGATTGATTAAGAAACCACTAACTAATAATTGAAAACTATTTGAGTGCCCAAGTATTTAAAATGTTTCTTTTCTCATGTAGATCATGTTTGATAATGATTTTGGCCGTGATTTCTATGCCACATTTCATCGAGATATGAGGTACCTAAGGCCCCACTTATATATTTCACCATGGTGTATTTCCTCTAACTATGGATAATTGGTTATATTTCCCATATCATTGGCATTTAGTATTTTTTTTTGCAATTTCAAAACCAAGTGAATTGATTTTAATGTTTATTTCATTATAATTTGTTTTGCATTTCATGTTCCTAACCTAATAAAGTGGGAATTGTTTCTAGTATTATTTGGTTTTGGTTTTTGTTATAAATGGTAATTTTTATAAAACATGATGGTGGCGTGTGTAGACCTTTAATATGGGATAGCTGTGTTGGTTTAATAAAATCGTAAAATATATTTTTATAAATGTATTTCAAACTATTTTTAAAGTATTTTTTGGGAAAGGAAAACACATGGATAATCTGGTGATTTCCTACTATGTTGTTTTAGATCAAACTGTTTTGTTACCAATCTGGGTCGATAGACCTGAGATGTTTTTCAGGTTGTTTTTGGCTCATGTTCTCTAGGTTCAGTTTCTCATTGTCTAAGAAGAGTTGGTATTGTGGTTGGTGGAGACCATGTAGAATCATTGAGATAATAGTAGCATTGAAAAGGTTCAGTTCTTTTTCTCTGTTTGTCTTAATTTTCAGTTGCTTTGTTGTATCTTGTAATTGAGTAAGTTAGTTTGTTTATTTGGGATTCAATTATTAGCTTTGACTTCATGTTCGATTTTTTATTGATCCTTGTTTTTGGGGATAAAATCATTCCCTTTGTATTGTTTTAATTCCTGGAACTAATTTCTAGCTGACGGTGATCCTGAATGCTCTTTAAGCCATTCCGAAGACCGGGTCGTGTGTCAGGTCAGATGACATCCTAGAATGGTTCATGATGAAATGTTATCTGGTGAGGTTCTTATTATATGGTGTGTTCGGTATATCGATATTAGTATTTTTCAAACTCTAGAGGTAGGTTTTGGGATGGTTCTTATTCACCCCCGCTTAAGACAAGACTTATATTACCCAGAATGTCCTATAAATGATTCATTTTTCTTTGTTTTGGACTAAGGTATGACAATAGAGAAAAGATAGTTTTACGTCATGATTTCAAATGCATTAATGAACTATGTGGAGTTTGAGTACATGGTTTAAGATCATTCCAGTTGTTTACTCCTACATGGGGTATGACTAACTACCCTGTCTTCAGGTTTTTCATAACTACCTATTCATCATTTAGACAGTTTGGTTAGATTTTTTTTTTGTTTTGGTTATAGTAGGTGTATTTGTATTTTGAAAATGAAAATGGGTTTGAAATAAAATAAAATTCTTCCAAATTATTTTAAATTATTAAATTACGATTTTCAAAATAATGTGTTGTAGATATAGAAAATCATTCCTTTTAAGTGATTTTTATATTTCAATGGTAGGATATAAATGAAATAATTTTGGTTGGAAAAAATTTGTTATTGTTTGGAATTTATAAAGAAGTGTATGAATTAGACCCTTTTTATTTCTTATGAATGATCAAACATGAGATGATATATGTGTGGAAAGTGTATGTTTGTAAGTGTGGATGGATGTGGATTAACACGAGTGAAATAGTTTGTGGGATTCCAGGGGTGTGTGTTTTAGGAGTCTTGGAAATGATTTTAAAAAGTTATTTTGAATGAGGAAAATGATAATAGAAGATCATTTTTGTTTTATAATAGGGTATTTAGTTTTTTAAAGTTTGGAATTGTATTTAGAAAGTGTCCATTAAAGAAAGAGATTTTTGAAATTAAAATGGAAATGTGATTTCGAAGGGATGATTTTGGTTGGGATCGTGTGGATTTAGTTTAGGAGCCTATTATTTTGGATCGAGATATTCTTTTCAATTATGTTTTCATTTGATGATGGATTTGGTTCTGTTTTTCTCATGTTTTTAAAATGATTCCACCCATAAAAGTCCTTAGAGATTCTAAAGATTCATGACTAGTTTCAAGTTATTCTAGAGAGTATCCTATCTATCATGGTTATAATGGTGTATTAGAGGATGTGGAGTGGAATGAATAAATACAGATATTCTTCAGTCTATTGAAAACTCTTGAATGTGTTTGAGTTTGTGTTGTTTGGGGACTGTTCTAATGTCAATATCTTAATAAATGAGAGTTTTTTTCATAACAAAAATTAATGAATTAATGATATGGGGTGTCATTAAATTTTTATTCATATGATGTTTCATACCTGAGTATGTAAAGACAAATAAAAGAGAAGAGTTCATTCATATTACACAATGACAATGGATGGTGAAGTCCTATGTTATCCATTTCAAAGATAAATATTCTTTTTTCTCCATAAGTAGTTTCTTAAGATTGGGTGAAGACTTATCTTTTCCTTAGGAATCTTCGTCCAAAGTCCAGGGAAAGGGTAATCTCTTATAAGGACCATTGTATTGAGATTTTGTTTGATGAATCATTCCTAGATTAGTTGGTTCTCATATCATAGATGGTTGGTAATCCGGAATCACTCATCATTTGTGAAGGTTCACCATATGGCATAGAGAAGATGCTAGAGGAACCATTTCCTAAAGATTTATCCTCATTGGTTCTAAATTCTAGACCATAATATATTTTTATAGTGTTCCATTAGTTTAATCAGTTTGGATACTCAAATCCATCTTGTCACATCACTATGAATAACAACCATCATTGTGACCAATTGGGTCTAATGGAGAAGTTATGCATGAATCATTATTTGATTAAGGGGTTATGTATATGGGATGCTCATACCAAACTATGAAGAAAAAGTTTATTTAGAAATATGATCCCAATCCATAGGTATTGGGTTAATGCTCGAGCAAAGTTATGGTTTCAAAGAGTATGTGAAACTGGGGACCAATTTATTCCCCATGTTCAGATGGAATTATTTGAGGTTTTCTTGCTTTAGTTTTTGATGTTGATGTAATTTTATCATTTTATTGTAAGAGCCCGATGGAATTTTTTCATCATAATATAAGTAATGGTATGAATCTGAACATGGCTTCTCGAAATTTTTTATTTTATTTATGTGTGGTTTACACTTGTGTAGGTTGGTTTCAGTTTTACTTGTGATCATTTGGGGATTATTAAGCTTTGTTGAATTAATGGATGGTGTTTTATGTTATGATTTGAGTTATTTTCATGAGTTTACACTTGTGTTTGTTTGATTCACTAGGGTAGGAAAGAGTTTCTAATTTTTGGATTAGTGTTGATTCAGTCATTCAAACGAAGATGGGTTAGTTTGTGTTGAGAATTCCATAGTTACTGGTAGTGGTGCGGGTGTAGTTTGGATTCCCAAGACTCTACGCTAGATGATTTCTTGTAGTGGGGAGAAACCTTTCATGTTCTCAACTCATTATTGAGTTTTGGTTTCTTCTTGATCTACCAATGGTGAAATTTCGAGTATAAGGACACTGCATGTTTCATGTTTTCTTTAGTTATGATAAGGCATGAACTTCTGTTTCAGCTATATTTGGATTTGGTGATTTTCTGGGGGAAGAAAGAGTATGTAGAGGGGATAATATCAACACCCCAAACATGTTTTCCATTTATTCATATTTATTTTCAGATCTTGCATTTTTTTGTTGAGATTTGGAATGATTGTAAAAACAAAACTCTTTGTGTTTTGGTTGTTTAGGTTTTCTTCCACCCCTATTCATGGGTAATGGGAATTTTATTGGGAGAATGTTTCATGGTGGAGAGTTTTTTAATGTAAAAATATATCTATATTATGTTTATATCATTCATGGATCATTGTGTGGCCTTCCCTAGTGTTTGGGGTGACATATGTGGTTTTTGGACAATTTTTGGGTTTTCACTATTTGAGCACGGTTCTCCTAAACTATGAAACATAAACCCATAGTGTTACATAATTTTTATATTATCGTTTTTATAGTTTGTTCACGGTTTAAAAAAGTATATATCCCATCATGAGTTTATTAAATTTTAACCTAAAATTATAATTTGAGTTATTTGACTTCCAATTTGATGCCAAACTTGTTGGGTATCGACTGGAGGAAACTCCCCTTAATTATACATCAATTTGTTTCACTTTTTTGTGTCATTCCTCATCATTGGATATCTATTCTTCATGATGTTTATCAATTCCATCTTATTAACCTTCTCCTCTCTTCCAACTATATATTTCATGGTTTTCTATATAATTTTCTACCATGGCCAAAACCAAATGGATAGTTTTTATGTTTGTTTCATGTTATTTTAGATAATGGGTTTTAATGTTTTGTGTGTGTCTTATATCTCTCTTCTCCAATGGTTTCATTGTGTTCCCACACCATTGAGGTTGGTGTTTCCATGTTTTTCCTTTTTGATGAAAACCATTTGTGCTAGCGTGTCGTTAATTAATTTTTTAAATTTTATCACATTCTTATAATAGCCATGGATAGTTCGTTATTCTATTTCCATATTGATAGTATTTGATATTAATTTTTTTCCATGGGTTTTTTATGGCTACAAATGTGTGTACACAAGTTGTTCGATAAAAATACAATAGTTTTGAAAAAACTAAATTGAAACCATGACATATTTTTTGGAATGGGGTTTACATATTATCTGGGTTGAAATAAGAAATTGAACATGAAATGTGATTTAAATTCCAATTTATGGAATGATGATTAGTGGTTAAGGGTTTATAAAAGGTACTCATGGTATTCAAAGGGATTGTTTATGTCTTTTAAATATTGTGAGTTTTTAGATTTAGATTGAATAAAAATAGTGTTTTATATGATAATGTGTGTTTTTTGTTTCCATGAATTTTCTAGTGTGTCATTGGATGTTTGAACATCATGGGTTCACCAAGTGCACACATGGATGTTCCCTCAAATAAATATGGCACTTGAAAATGGTGTTTCTTCTTTAAAAATGGTCTCTTAAATGGATTTTCTGTTTCATGATGATAATTGACCCCTTTTTTTATATCAAAGGATTTATTAACATGAAGTATTAAAACGGTGTGAAATTTTTCATTTGATGAATGTTATGGAATAGTTTGACATAAGGTCCCATTCGGCTGGTTTTATAATGTTTCTAGTTTTGATATGGGGTTTTCATGGTGATAGGTTTTAATGTGGCATTTCTATGTGAAACTGGACGTGTTATTGTTGTAAACCATTTATTTTCAATTTATTAATGTTAAATAAATGGTTTATATGATTAATTATATAATTTTAGAGATGAGAATCATGATGTGAAATTGTTTTGGTTTGCGATTAATTTTAAAAAAGAGTTTTAGTGTATTTTCTGGGGTGATGACATGTGGGGCTTCTTGGAGTTATTTTATAAAAATTATAACTGGTATATTAAATTATGTAAGAGATGTGAATCATGTTTGGGATATGATTTTGGTGTTAATATGTTTTTAAAAATGTATTTTTAGATTGAATGTGGTGTCATGTGATGGGTAATTCTTTGTTTAGTTGATGGACTGTGGAAATGATGTTTTATGTGACATATGAAACATGATTGAATAAAAAAGGAAACCCAGGGTATCTAAGCGGGCTGACATGAACTAGTATTATAGTGATTTAGAAGTGGGTATGACCTGGTTTCAATTGGAAGGATTTACTATAACAACACTATATAAAAATGGATGATGATTTGTGACCAATAAAATTTCGGATGTTCCTCTTATATAGTTCTACAAGCATGAGAAAGATATTTGTAGTGGTTTCTTTGCCACATTTCACAGAGATAAGAGGTACCTAGGTACACAATTCTAGATAGTGCCTAGGGTTATTTCCTATGACAACTGCTCATTGGTTATATTTCACTAACCATCGATATTCTGTATGTTTGTTTGGTAATTTCAGAAGAATGTTCATTTCCTTTAAGGTTTATTTCATTCAAATTTTCTCTAATTTATGTTGCATCCCTTAAAAAATGACAATATTTATGATTATCATATGGTTTTGGGTTTTTTATAATAAGGTAATTTTTAAGAAAAATGGATGGTGGCCTATGTTGAGCTTTGAAATGGGGTAGTTGTGTTTTTTAATAAAATTTGAAAAACAATTTTTATAATTTTATTTAAATCAAGTTTTAATAGATTGTTTTGGAATAGGAAAATACAAGGATTCTCTAGTGATTTCCTACTAGTTGTATTAGCTCACACCATACTTATACAAATCAGTTTTGGAAGACCCAAGTTATTTACAGGGTTCCATTTGATCATGTTCTCCTTGTTCGGTTACTGATTGTGAGATAATTGTTGGTCTCATGGATTGAGTTGACTAAGTGGTCACATGGATATTGTAGTATCATGGTCCAGTTTCAGTTCATGTTCTCAGTTTTGTTTATTTTTATGTTGATTAGTTGTATCATGTAATTGAATTGGTTTGTTTGTTTAATTAGGATTCAGTTATTAGCATTGGATTATTTTTTGATTTATTATTATTGATCATAGTTTTTGGATAAAATTGTTCCCAATTGTATGGTTTAGATACCCAACACCAGTTTCCAGCCTGTGGGTTTTGGGAATTCCCTTTGGGCCATGATGCAGATCGGGTCAGGCGTTAGATCAGATGAAATCTTGGGGTGGTTCATGAAATATCCTTTCATTATATATATAATAAAATTTAAACACTAGTTTTGGGAGGTGATTATTACTATTTTAAAAATATAATTAATGTATGTATGGAAATGTATCTTGATAAAGATTTTGTTTATATTGAAAAAATAGTCTATTAATTTTTATGAGTATGTTATTTTTTTCCTTTCATTCTCTATGATAACACAAAATATCTTGTTACTACAGGAATGAAATGGATGGTGATTTCAAAATTTCCCTAGAAATTTAATAATGACAAGTTTAGTATTCATTGTTATAGAGAAAATGTTTTTAATAATTGAGGAGAAAAGATTCATGGTAGTAAATTTTAAATTATTAGAGATGATTTAAAAAGAATAAAAACACAATAAGATATTCTACCATGTATGAATTTTTAAATGATGATTAGATATAAAAATCGATGAATAAAACTAACTTATTTTTATTTTAAATTTCTAACAATGTTAGTGATATATATATTCTCAAGAAGCGATCCATATTTTCTCTAAGTATTATAATCTCTTGTATAGGAATGAGAATCTAATAAAAAGGCTTTTTAATCATATATTTCATTTTTATAGTGATTGAAATTGTAGGATTCTTCATTATCTCCAAAAATAAATATAGTAAATTTTATGGATTAATTCAATTATATTTTTTTCCTATATGATTTTATGGTGGATATTGTTAACATTTTTAAAAATGTTAATAAAAATATCAACAATTGAATGGATTGATCATTTTAAGAAAACCTGATATAACTAACTGAAATCATTGTAGTCTACATTAGTGATTAATAAAACAAGGAATTAATATAACCACTTGTGGAAGAGGAAATGACAATTTATCTCTTTTACCCAAATATTGACAGTGATGTAGAGCCTAATAGTAAAAAAATATATAATTTGGATATTGTTCTTGTTAATCTCTCTAATGTTATTATAGATTTTAATATTTCATTATGTCTCATATAGCGAATATGAATTTTTCTTCCATTCATATTAAAAATTACAATGTCCTTTCTATAGTAAATTTTAGCCAGTTTTTATAGGGAAAAACAATTATTAATCTCAATGAAAACCAAATATAATAATTATTTTTAATATTTATAATAATTTAATCACTCATAATCATTTTCAATTACTTGAATATAATCAACAAGGATTAACTTTATATTGAATCTGATCATGTTAACTCTTTTAAATATTATTTAATTACATCTATATCCAACCGCTTTAACACGTTAAAATGGCTCTTCATTGTTACTTTCTTCCAAATGGGTGGCTTCTTTAGTTCAATTAATATGATTATAATAATTTGTTAATATTATTATGTTATTAATGTATTTATTTTATTGAATGATTTTAAAATAATAATATAGGAATTTGAAAGTGGGTCCCATATTAAAAAATTATTTCAAATTTGAGAAAGACAACCTAGGTATATGCATCATATATCTTATTTTGTCTAGTTTTTTTCTTAAATAAAAGTAATTTTAAATTTATTGTCTCCTTATAATTTATTCAATTTTCATGTTTTTATTTTTTTGTGAATATTTTTAAATTACATTGGAAAATATATATATTATCATCAAACATTATGATTAGTTTTATAAATAACAAATTATTTAAAATAATTATGTTCTTTTCATCAGATATAGAATTCACATATCATGTAAATATATAATTTCTTCTATTATTTTTGTTAATAAAAAGAATAATAGTTTTAAATACATAGGAATAATTATTTTCTATGATGATGTAAATCATTATTATATAGAGAGAATGTTATCATAAATATTAGCGAAATTAGAATGATGGAATATTAATTCAATGTTTTATATTGATAGAGGACGTCTTGTAAACTCTTATATGACTTCAATGATTTTGTTACATAGTCTATAAACAAATAATTCTTTATTATTTTCATAAATTACACACTCATATAAGTACCATTATTTTTTATGAGTGTATTTATCGAGTGATTTTGATAATATTTTTGGAATGGTCTAATCTGATTGATATTGGTGTTATTTTTTGAAAATACATATACAAATTCAATAATTCATTTATTTCATTATTTAACTATATAATAATGATAATTATTTTTCATTAATAGTATATTCATCTCTTAAATACAAGATGTAAATCAAGTTACCTTACTTTTTAATCAAACTAGAAATGAATAATTAAAAAAAATTAATTATTGGCTTGATCCAGGTGGAACCTTTCCAGTAATTTTGAACCTATCATTTGGTAACATGTTGGATCAAAAGGCCCATAATGGAAAATGATATTGTTATATTAATTTTCATGTGTTATAAAATTTGATGTGTTTTTAATAATCTCAATTATATATTTATTATCATCATAGAATGAATTTATGTTTTTATTCAAAATTATTTATTTTTTTATAATGAAACTCTTATCTAGCAGCACTGTCCCACTGGAATATATAATAATGGGGAATATTATAGATTAAAATATCCAAATATTTTTCTAATTACATATGCGGAGGAAATTTTTTTATGAGAGTATTATTATTATAAGAAAATATCTTTTACATTAAAATATTTATAGAGAATTATAATAGTGGGATAACCATATTAATGATTTGAAATTCCATTTTATGTTATATACTCAGATTATAGGTGTTTTGATGAATTTATGGATGATCTTGGAATAAAATTTGATTATGTGGATAAATTTTTGATGTACATTCAAGAAATTTATTTTAATTATGGGTTAATTAATGTTTTATTACTTTTAAAACAGTATTTTTTAAAATTAACATAGTATGAATATTTATAATCATTTTTTGGTTTAATTTTATATTTTTAAATTATATAGTTATAAAAATCACCAAAAAATTGTTTTTTTAGATATATGTCAAATTTTTGGTGGTTTTAGTATATTTGTATAGATATGTCTATGTTTCATTGAGGATAAAATGTGTTCTATATTTAAGAGTGTATTTGATCATACAAATCTATGACATTATGATGTTCCCAGAAGGCCTTGGAATGTTCTATTCTTGGACATTGTTCATTGGATTCTACTAATTATCTAATACATAACACTAAATGTTAGTTGTGTAGTGAAAGGTGATTTATTATATTCTGTATGTTGATGTGTCTTATGCATACATAAATGACTCAAAGGGGTATTTTAAACATTTCAATAGTAATTATGTTTATTATTATGTTTTACTAAAACCTACAATGTATTTGATGATTTATTATAAATAGTTTGGGAGAAATTTTATATTGGCTAAATGTGATTCCATCTAGATTATCAATAATAGTAGATTGAAATAATGATTTAATCATTAGATAATGCTTCATAAAAATATTCTTTCCTCTATTTCATTATGAGATAAAAATTAATCTTACTCATGTCTCAATAGAAACAATCCAGGAAGTTAATTCATTAAAAAAAAATTGGTAGCGAAATACTTATTGATATGATTATATTATTCTATTCATTTATGTAAATAATTAAAACAATTTGATTCAAAGTAGGTTTCACACACGTGGATTGATGTTCCTATAATATAATTCCATATACAATTTTTTTTACAAATTCAATGGATTGATCTTTCTGTATACCCAAATCCTTTATTATTAATAATAATAATATAAACATTATAACTATTTTTATAATAATTTTTGAAATGGTAATTATTATTATCATTAATGATCTTTATTCAATCATGTTATTGTTTTTTAAAAATTATATTTAATTCATTATCTTTCATAAAAATAAAAACAATATATAATAATAATAAAATATTAATATAATTAAAATTTATTAGGGTGAACAACATTGAATTTTCATATTATAATAGTATTTTTTTTCTAAAATGTTTGATTCATTTTGAATTCAAAATTTTATATCCAATGAAAATGGAATATAAATTCCATCATAGAATAGAATTTTTGACAACAATTTTCCTTTAACAAAAAAAATGAAAAATAGGACTCTATATCCTTATTTGTTTTTGTGGTCTACATTAAATTTATATGAAAGGATGACTTTGATTAACTATTAGTATTTTTATTACATTGTCATTGTGTGAGTATAGGATTTCTAATGACTATATTCAATAATGGACACAATATTTATGAATTTCATGTGTTACTTTGGATGGAAAATACAACCAGTATCAAAAAAATAAAAAAAATTATTTTATTATAAAAGTTAAGGGTTATGTGGTATCTAATGCTAAATGTTTTTTTGGATCATTACATTGTTATCACTACTAAAAAACATGCATTTAACAGTGCTAGAAATAGCCATTATCAGAGCTAGAAATGTGTTGATAAGGATCTCATTTATCTGTATTGATAGAAGAACCGATATATGACTCATTTATTAGATCATCTAAAAGTACTTATAAAGGTTTTCTTTATAATGTCTTATAAAATCATTGATAAATGGGAATATTGTAATGTGCTGTTACGGCACACCAAAACACCACAAATAGACCAAAAACACATATAATATCAACAAAAACAAGTACCAAAACATAATTTAAATAAAAAGTGATTTACGACAAAAATACTAGAAAACAAAACTATTATATAGACATTTCAAACATTGGCTCATACAATTATATAAATACAAATTATTACATATATCAAAAAAAATAGTATTCCATTATCTTTGAATACGGACATGACTCATGCTATTTCTAAATAAACCTCCCCCAGTATGAGAAAAACTACACACCTATTATGGAAAACTAATATTTTGTTAGTAATAATATAAACTAATTCTGTATGGAATAACTAAAATGAAAGTATCCTTCCAGTATATTTTTTTAGAAAAATAGAGAAATTATATCGTAAAATTACATTTAAATCATTACAATCAGTTTCCTTCATTTTGGTTTGTTTATCTATGGGATTGGTATAATCATCATTGGTAGAAGACATTGTATGCATGAGTAGTCAAATATTAAATTTATATTATGGTAATACATTAGAAAACATATAATAATATAATGAAAAACATAATATCTTAATAAAACATACTATCTCATTGATTTTTTTTAAATGTTTCATGTATTTGGTTCCTCTATCGAGAATCCAAATCTCCTCTTTCTAGTTTCCAATAACAATAAAGGTGTTTTCTATATTGGGAACAATATGAATTAATTGTGATGTCTCGATTATAGGTTCATCCTCAATTGAATTTTCATCTGACTAATCATTTTTATTATTTTCCAGCTAGATAATCGACCAATTCATATTTTTTGGAGGGGATACATAAAATAAATTTTCATCTTATGATCCCATAATGAGTGGCTAATCCTTTTCCCCTACTACATTGAATTTCACCTTCACAATTTCCATTTCATCAACATTCACTCCATTGATACAGTCACCCATTTTTACTGGAAAGGAGGAAACTTGAAATGTTTTATAAACCAACTCGTATATGTTTTTGATAATTCCAAAATATTAAATATTTTCATAAATTATATTTCTATCCTTGGAACCAAATATGTGAATCGCTTCATCCACAAGAAAGAACCACTGGTTTTAATCATACAAATATAATCATGTTCTTTTGTATAAAATATGTGACCATTGATTACAAACCCATTGTAAGATATAAAATTTGAATTCGGTCTTCTGGCTAGCCATTGAGGCTATTTAGAATTTGAACTTAGATTTTCAGATAACTCCATTTAAATTTGAACTCTGATTAGTCCTAAGAATTATTGATTATGTGTATCTGATATTTAACTTTTATCTCTTGATGGGTTCAAATATCAATGAATTTATATGGGGGTATCAATGTATGGATCAACATCTTAACTATTATGAAATATGTTAATATATTCCTTGTACCTCTCTTTTATTTTAATCATAACAATATATCATTAAGAAATACCATCTCCCATAAGGTGTTCGATGTCACTAGACTTTGGGAGATCGATGATTTCAATATCTGATAGGAAATTGGTAAAAATTCAATTTCTTCATCAACAATATATTTTTCTTCAGCACAACAACATAGATGACTTCGATTCTTAACATATAATCTCAATATCTTTATAACACATTCAATGGGGTACATAAATATTTAATGTATATGACCACATAGTTGAACCTATCTGACCAAGTGGAACAATTTATCCAAAAATGATGGTGGGAATAACATTTCAAATTCTGATGATATGATTAAAATCATTTTATTTATGAAGGGAAAGTTTTAGGGTCTACAACATCATTACATATGGTTTTAAAAAATATGTAGACTTTTGTTAATGTATGTCAACCATTGTGAGGCACAATGCAACAAAATGAAACAGGAATTAAATCTTTCATAATAACATGGCATTCAAGTTATTTTTGTCCTTGTATCCTTAGATTAGTCATTGACACAACATTCTTTCTATTTTATGAATTCCCATGTAGAAATTTTACACTCAAAAGGAAAAGGAAAAATTGGAATTTTTCCATTATGGATAAAGTGTATCCTAATAAAGGAAGAAAAGTATATTTTTACCCTTCACTAATTATAACTTTTTCTGAATCTATATTTCAATCAAGTCCATTATTTTCATGATTCCATCTATATTTGTTTAAGGATAATATAGTAATGTTATAATAACACGGTTAAATACATTTTGTTTCATTAATCATGAAATCAATAAAATGGATGACATACAATCATTTCTAAAATAGTAATTCGAACAAAATTGATCTCTTATTCCAAAATGATTTTGTTTAGTTTTTACAAAATTGGTTATTGAAAAAAGGGTCAATCATTTTTACTTTTTTTGTACAGTTGATTTCCCTTTTCTAGAGACTATATTGTTCCCTCTTTGATATATCACTCAAATGATGTTGTTCAAGGCTGGAAATTATGTCATCAAGGTGAAAATATTTTATGTCATAAAAAATTGTCTTTGAGGATTGTTTCAATTAAACTAAGGATGGATGATTTTCCCAAATGGTACACCCCAACATGCCTTTAATACTATATTTTAATAAATTTTTATAATTAAGGATTTCATTTATTGTTTCATACAACATGGCCCAAAATTTGAATTCATCACTTCTATATTCTTCAAAAATTATAAAAAAAGAATACCACATTGATTTTAGATCATTAATCAATAGATCCAAATAGACATCAATATCATTACTGGGTTGCTTTGGTCAAGTTATTTGTATAGAAAACAAAATGTAATTGTACTTCATGGATAATAGTGGATTAATGTTTTAATTTAGAATCATGTATATCCATGTACGGTGAGTTATAATCATTAGACCAAAAATATTTATTTCATATATATGTAATGTAACCAGAATGTTTCACAGATTATATGCCAATTTAGGAAACTAATAATAAACGTTTTCCTCTAAGGGTAATATATTGGATGAGGTAGCTTGACATCATTAATTCTTAAATCTGCATGCCATGTTAATTGTCTTATTCTTTCCTAACATCAATATAGTCTTCTAAAATGATGAATGATTGGAATGTACCATGATTATTTTGAAGTACATGATTAATTTTTCTTGTAAATATCCACACCACACTTGTGGCATTTTTGGATTGGTTAATGGTCCTTAAGAGAAAATTTTAATTTATTTTATTAAGTATAAATTTTTGTAGAGACCATTACCATTGAATGTACAATTCATTTAGAATCATATGTTTTATATGATTATTCATTTTCATCTTGTATAATATCATTCATAAGACCAAGTTTTTATGTAAAGCTAGTGTCACTCCATCCATTTCTAGGTTTCACATTATATAAATTCAATATAGCTGACATTGTTGTGTATTTTGTATAAATGGTATACAATGGTCTATTGGAACATCTAATTAACACCTCAAACTACTTTTAACAATCACAAAGTTCATCTTCAATTTCCTTTGTCATTTCATCCCGACAGTTTCCACTATCATTTAAAAAGGTATTCATACCAAATTATTTATAAATCATAGCAGCATCCCAATAAATGACCACATTAAGGTTTTCCCCATGTTTAGTTTATTATTTATAGATTTGATATATATAAGGGTAAATAAAATTTTCTTCCAACTCTTACAGACTAATTTTTCTTTAATAATAACATTATAAACATGTGCATAGGATTTTAGAAGGGTTGTTGGCATGCTCATTTGAAAACATTATGAACTATTTAACTCCATATTCATATTCATTTTCAAACTATTAGAGTGGATCCATTTTCAGTTCATATAAATCATATTGGGATCATACATAAATATTTGGTGGGACTCAGTAAATGTTAAAATACAAGATATGTTTTAAATACACTCAAGATTACTCGTATGTTTTGTAAGGACAATATGATGATAAATAGAGGAAGATAAAAATACCTATGGTTTTATTTTGAATTTTAGGGGTATTTTTCAATTTTTACCTCAATAATTTTGAATATATTCACTACTATGAACTGAATAGAATATTAAAAAAATAATGTTACCAATTAAGGTAATGATGTTATAGATAATTCTCAAAGAATTGTTTCCATGTTTTTTAAATCTCTAATGGGTGTCTTAGGTGATATTTAATTATAATAGATGCAGGGAACCACCATGAACTCAATGAAATGAATATTAATTTTAGAAATTGTTTTCATGGGACGGTTAGAGAATATCACAAGGTGGAAGGTGTTTTCAAGAAGAGGCCAAAAAGAATAAAATTACATCCAATGTTGGTAGTTATTATAAAAACATACAATGATTTTATAAAAGATGATTTCCTGTAGTGATATTTTTTGAGATAATTAACAATTAGTTAGTTTCACACACTATACACCGTAAAATTATTTAATAATACAAAGATTATTCACTAGTTTCAATTTTCATGCAACAACAATGAGTTTAATGAAAAACATGAGAAGATAAAAATTATAGTAAGCATCAAAATAGGATAATAATCCATTTCGCTTCCAAAAAAAATTTGATGAAAAGCTAGATCCTTACATTCCTGTAGATGTACATAAAAGACCAATAGCAGTTGCATATTGAAAATCAAAATTTATCTATCATCCACCCTAATCATCAAATTATTAGTATCCTTGGATCTTGGTTTCCTTAGAGTAATTCCAACAAATAAAACAACTGGTGACCCGCATGATATATATAGATATATTAAACCCTCTATCTGATTTAATGATAGGAGCACACTAATTTCAAGTAGTGAATTATATGTCTTTCTTTATTGAAACTTTTAGGTTCAATATTGCAATAAGCGACTTCATAACAATAAAAAGTAGAGTCTTATTTTTCATAAAGATCTAATAGACGAGTTTGATTAAATTTCCAATCATACATCGGTAGTCAATATAAATAATAGACCAAAAATTATTCCTTAAAAATGGATCACAATAAAATTATAAAAAATAGATCATAATCAACATATCATAAACAAATAAATGATTAAGAAATAAAAAACAACAAATAAAATACACAAATAAAATCCAAAGGCTTACATCTCTATGTTGAAAAAATTCTGGGACCCTCATCAATTGTTTTATGAGTTGTTTGGAGGCAGTCGAATGGTGTGATTTGTCCTTTGATTCACCAAGTAGGATCACTGGTAGTGGATGGCATCCGAGAAAAACACTACATCACGAAAGGTTTACAAATGGTTAGGTTTTTTAAAATAGACAGTGGCTATATTATCAATGCTTTTTAGCATAGATAAAGTCATATTTTTGTCAATTCTAAAAAATAAATGATAAAACCTATTTTTTCTCGATTCTAAAATGAGATGTATGAATAATTATCATTTAATCAATGCATTACTTACTTCTGAAAAATCCTCATCTATATCTGTGCTAAAAAAGTGAAAATAATGGTTATTTTATAAGAACGTATTACAGAAGAACTATTAGAGGATTTATAACTAAAAATATAAAGAAATTGTAAAAATTTATAAATACATAATATATTTATATATGTATCAACATAGTAAATATATTCCTTATTAAATATATATATATATTAATTTTAAAATTATTGATTTTTAATTATAGAAATTGTTTTAAAAAATATTATCTATATCACTATGTATATTTATATAATTATACATATATATATATATAATAAATAAATATATAAATATAAATATACTGTATATATTTATTATTTATGTACATTTATTATAAATTTTATTATTATCTAAATATACAATATTATTTTTTTATAATTATATAAATAATTTTAAAGAAATATTTATTTATTTATAATTATAAATATACAATTCTATTAATATTATGAATGTACATTTATAAATATATTTAATTATAAATATTTTTTTAAAAAAGTATATTTCTAAAATTATAAATTAATATATTATTTTGAGTGGATGTATATATGTTAAAATTGAGACAAATTGAATAAATTGAAAATATTGGAAAGCATTAAGAACATTGAAAAAATGGATATGTTCACTAGGTGTTCATATTGTACATAAAAATGCGTTAATTATAGATATGTGAAATTAATTTTACAAAAATTTGATCTGTATTAAATTGAAATATCAAATGAAATTCAATTATATGTAATGTACTACACAATTATACTTTCATATGTTTTATATGAGATTTAATATAGCACCTATTATAATGAAACATGATTATAGTATGAATAATGTGTTTCATTTTCATAAATCAAGAAATATTCATTGATATATATTGATATATAAGGGATGAATAGTTCATTATAGTTCCACATTTAAAATATTTCATGAGAGAAAATACATGGTACAAGATCATTAATGAGATGTGGTGATCCTAATATTATGTGATGGAATCAATAATTATTTGGTGAGAGGATTACATTAAAATGGACTGAATATATATAGTTATTTTATATCAAAATAGTATACACTCCATGGATTGGTAGGGGAGTATAATATTCTCTCAGTTATTTATGATACACACATGTAGTTTTAGGGTCTTATCGGAAGTTAAAAATTACTTTTCATTTCATTATGATACAAATTCAATATATAGGTAACAAAGATAGTTTTTTATAGTCAATCAAGACCACATAATCTTTAGTTGAAAAGGTGACATATAGAAATATATTTAACCATAATTATATCTTGAATGATGAGAACATCAAATAAGGGTTGGTTTTTTATTCTCATGTGTATGTTCATCATTGTATAGTAATTTTTATCCTTATCTAAAAGGAGGTTGTGTACGAATATTATTCCTTTTAATTTATAGTTCATCCTAATTTGATTAATATATTTCTAAATATTTTATATTTATTCTAATTAAAATGATTTAAAATTTTGATTTAATGATTTTTTTGATGAATTACCATCTATTAAGAAAATATTGTGCAAAAAAACCATATTTTTTCATTATAACCCCAATCAATTACAATGTGTATTTACGGGTATATGAGGAATGTTTTTACAATACGTTCACGATCTCAATGTGGTAGAGATGTATTTCACCCACATACCCAATACACTATAAGAGAGGGGATGGATTAAGGTTAAAAATTATTATTTTTACTAACATATATTGTTTTAGGGTTAGATAGAACAATATGAACACATTAATATTTAATTACACATTTGATAATTTGATGTATAAAATTTAGAAATGAAACATGAATTTTAATTATGGAATGACCATGATACTTACAGAATCTATACTATATTTCAATAGTAAAATTAAAATTATTCATGTATCATCCCATGACCTTTAAAAAACATTTAATTGAAATAAAATTATATATCATTTTTCATTGTTTCAATATTTTTTCCATTTTGATTTTATTATTAGAAATATTTTCTCCATTGAGAGTTATTAAAATCGTGTCTTCCTACCCTCTTAAAATTTCATTAATATTTCTCCCCATTGAATGTAAAATCAAAATAATAATCATGTTTCATATGTGATAAATATATTTATTCATATTATTTTTAAGAGAAATTGTTTTTCAATAAATTCTTTATGACTATAAGAGTTAAATATCATTGTAGGAAATAAGAGATCTTTCTTATTCTTAAATTATTATCCCAAATTATGTATCTATATAGTACCCCAGTTATATTGTTTATTTTCCCATGGATGGTATATCACATATTCATTATAATGAAAATAATATATGTTACCATAAGACAATAAAATTTCAAATTATATTAGTATATATATTCGTCAGATGGGATACATCCAAATATCATCCACATAATAAATATTGTTGTGCACCAATGTTCAGATGATATTATTGAAATGATGGTGTAGCAAATATTTTTATAAATAAATCTACCAATTATTTATTTCTTCCCACCTGATCTAGTTAAAAATTCTCTAAACAAAATCAACATTAATAAAATGATACCAAATAATGATATTACTTATTCAAAAATAATGTAATGGATGTTTGGATAGATATATTATAAATTATATTTCTTAATTTAATATATTTGGATTCCTCACCATTATGTAGTGACCTATCAATTGATGTTTACACTAATAAAGTTATGTGAACTTTTTTTTCTAATAAATATTATCATTTAAATATAATTATATAGTCTCTTTCTTTCTTCATGGTGAGATACTCAATACACATACATGTATTAAAAATCATCATCTAAATTAATATTTTCAATTTAAAATATCTCTATCCTAATATATATACCATATATAAAATATTAAACAGTATTCATGTTTTCTCCAATTCTACCTCCTAATATTCAATAAAAATAAGAGATGCTCTACTTTGAGGATTATATATAATGGGTACCAATCCATTTTGAAACAAAATATTGTTATCTTTTTTTTTCAATATAAAATCATTCCATTAATCCTCTATTAAATAATGAGATCATATTATTTTCCATCCTCATGTTTTCAAAGAATGATTTCAAACATAAATGATGTTGTTATTGTATTATTTTCATGCATCCCAATCTTCTAGAAGAAATATTGTCTAGGAAAAAAATTAATTCATATAATAATTGAATCTCTAAACTCTGTGATCATTAATAATGAAATATTGTTTACAAAATTTTTATTTCTACTTATAAATACAAATGATTCAACCATGATGTGAACTATGAAACTACCTTTCATTGTTGTTTTACAAAAAATATTTTCTGTGAATTCTCATATTTTAAAATCCAGATTAAAAAATAACGTTCGTTGTTAGACATACAAGGTATAAGGTTCATGTTTATGACCATACATGGAATTAATCAATAAATACAACATTTATTTAATTTAAAAAATCTAAATTATTTTTTAAAATAAAATGTTTTTACTTGGAATACTATTTTGAAATTTCACTTTGATGTCTATTGGGTAGATTCTATGTTTTCATTGGATAACTACAACGAAATAGAATATTGTTGATTCAAGTATCTCCATGTGGTAAAAGATTTCTTCTTTATTCTTTCATAAATTCTATATGAAAGGCTATGTTATGTGAAATGTAATTCATGATTCTTGATAACATAAAACCATTTTAGTAAATATATATCTCATCATCCATTATACTTTGGCTTCCCACCAAGCACAAATTTTTTGGTTCGATGAATAGATACTTTTTAAACTGGGCTGCTATCCAGACCTTTGTGGGACCAATTACCTATTTTCAATGCATAGATACTTTCTGATTTAATCCATAGATTCATTTTGATTCGATGAATTTCTCATCATCCATTATAATAATATGTGATATTTTTTATAATCAGTCTAAAATCCCAATGAAATAGAAGTTAACTAAGTTATTGTTATCAATAAAAAGAATATAACGAGTTCAAAATGAATATATATTACAGTTCCCAACAATTATCTTAGTATTTATCAAGGTTGTAGTTTAAAACCACATAGTTGGGAAATTTAAAGATCATTTACATATAGTTAGACAAAAGGTGTTGGGAATTTAGAATCTAGATCCTAAATGGTTCTTCCTATATATTCATTTGATGACAATCAAAACCAATTTTAGTTAAATTGAATAGGAAATACCATATTTTATAAGAGCATGGTTTAAGGAACAATTTTCTATTATTTGAGATCATATATGACATTCATATTGATGTTAATTTTATGGTTATACAATTAATATTCATTTTTTATTAGTATTTAACGTCAATGGGGAATGTCATATATAATTTTTAAAATGAGATGTTTTATGGATTATATTGTTTAAATCCATATGACTAGAAAAAAAACATTTTAATTTTGTGTCTCAAGGTATCGACAAAATAATAATTTGTTTATAATCATATAGATAGGATAATTAGGTGTAATATTCTTAAAAATTTATGGTGTGGGTAGTTGACATGAGAAACCCTTTATGGTTCATAATTCTAGTTTGTAACTATACTAGATATGGAATGGTCAAATTTTACACTTGGTTGGTGGTTGTTTCATCTTCATAATATTAGGCCATTATGGTTACTTATTCTAGTCCCTTAATCAAAACGGGGGAATATTATTCTCATTACATAGTTAATCATTTTAGTATCACATAATGAATAAATTTATATCACAAAATACATCCTTGACTAATCCCCAAACACATACATATATCATCAATAAAGGCATACAATTTTCATTATAATTTGAATTAATTCCTCAACACCAAAATTTGTAAGCTCATTGGATAAGGTGTTATACTCTCTTCACCTAAGGAATAATATTCATATAAAATAAGGAATCGTATACCCATTAAATATGGAAGATGGATCATACCATTTTTATCACTTATGACCTATTATTGTCATCAAATTAGAGAACATATTCTCTTAATATCATGGAGCATATGCTTATAAATAAATGTGTTATTTGATTATCAATTAGGATATATTGATCATGATCACCCCATGTTCACAACTTAAGGAATGATAGATTTTTCTTGTTCTTATCACACTTTCATTTGAAATTATCTTCACATAAGAGTAAATTTCTTATCACCGAAGGTATGAATATTGTATCACTAGTTAAATCCCATTCTTTTCACCATCAGCATCAACAAATAATAATTTCATGAATGTATCCAGTATAAGCATCACATTTATTTTGTTGGGATTGAATCTCACTGAGGTTTTATACATGACCTAATAGTATATGAATGAAAATGCATGTATTTAGGGTTATATTTTTAATGGACATTGGTCAAGACATATATATAATGTTTAACATAATTTAGAAACTATGTCTCTATCATAAAAGAGGTGTTATCATAATATTAAATGGGGTTTATACATGGTAGGAACACATTGGTTTTTAGTTTTTATTTGAAAAGAATAAGGAAAATTTAGGATTTGGGTTTACAACATGTAGGAGGTCCTAGTCCTCCTTTGGAGGTAACATGAAAATATGCAGAGAATATGTATATGATGGTAAGAGATATATCACCAGGTTTTTTACTCAATAGATATAAGGTAGGGTTAAATGATCTTAGTAGGTGTCCCATCTTATGTTAGGATCCCACATTGTTTTCCATGGAAAACAATGAACCATGGTTGGTACCTTGGTAATGGGGTACTCATGAAGAAGGATTGGTTTATGTGGTTTCCCCAGTGTGGGCATGAGAGAAGTGGTTCCTAATTATGAGACATTTATGAATAGGGGAATTTGGTATGAGAAGATATGGAATAGAGTAAAACTAATTTTGTATGTGGGTGATGTGCTTCCAAGGTCTAACGTGCATGGGTGAAGGGTATCCTATGTATGAAGGATTGGATGAAGGGGGTATGCAAGTTATGTGTGTAGGTAGATGTGATTTTATATTTATTTAACTATGTTTAGTATCTTCCATATTAAGGAATATGTTGTTTTTCTATTCTAGTATTATTTGTTGGAGAATTAAAACCCATGTTGGATGCATGATTTTATTTTAACACAAATATTATGCAATGTGAAATTTATCCCATATGTATGTTACTTTGGAAGTGTTTCCAATATTTTGTGAGGCCTTGGAGAATTGTAATCCTTGCAATTTTTGGAAGTCATTCTTAGATAGGTGAAATAGGTGAATCTAAACCAAGATTGGATACATAGTTTGAGTCATGGTTTGGTTGGATATGTGGGAAATATAGAACTCTTTTGTGGCCAAAATAGAACTCATGAAAAATGTCAAAGGATGGGAATGGTGAGTGGAGGAAAATAATTAAATCCCTATTATAAAATTGAGGCATGGAAACCTAGTTAGTGGGCTCCGAAATATATAATTTCCATGGATCCTAAGTAATTGGATCTCTTAGGATCAGACGAAAGGGTCACCTAATGGGGGGATGTTGGACCTTAACCTATGATGATATAACATTACACCCTTGTCAAGGTGCATAGTTCATATAGAATACATGGGTGCATGATTTGGTGCAATAATGGTTAGTGCGAATGTGATTAAAGTGAATGAGTTAGGGGAATAAGTGTTTTACATATCATAATGTATATCATAAAAGATGAAATATGGGTTAAAGGACCTAGTTGTTTATCATGTATTGGGAAGTTTGTTCGCTTGTTATTGGTGTGTGAATGAAGGGAGTTTTCATTTTGATGAAACCATTTTATTGAAGAATTGCTTTAAAATTTAAAAAAGAATATAAATGGTAAATATATCAATTTTTTCTTTATATTTAGTATAAAATAATATATTGAAAAAAACTATTACCTATGCTATAGGGTTCTCCCAGAAAAAGTGTTTTTTCATGGTAATTATGTGGCTAAAAGACCCTAAAATGTTGTGGTTATGTTTTAACAAAGCAATTTCAAAAATAATGAATGAAATATATAGAGTATTTTCAATTGATTTATCTCACTCACATATCAACTAATTCGAAAATGTTTTTATGGAATATAGATCCCTCTGTGTTTGAGAAATAAAGGTTCACATAGAGATCACATATGTATATTGTTTATATAGAAAGTTAATCTTCCTACTATACTTTACATGTGTCATCTGAGTGAGGAATTTATCATATATTCTATGTAGAATTGAATTCCAGAAATTTTCTAAGGACAACACAATGTACCCCATTAAAATTTATTATATCCCCTCAACAAAAGTGTTTCTTTGTTTTGTATCTCATTTTCAGGCTCATCATGCTTATTTGTTAACCTCTAAGGTTTTACATTGATATTATGATATGTTGGAGTATCCATGACTTCCCTGTCTAATTATTCATGACATTATATGAAAATTCATTCTTATACTTGATCTATGACTCATGTTTAAGTACATCTTCAAAATATTTCAATTCATATTTAGAAAATAATGTAGTGTACTATATATTTATTATCCTACATGTATATCTATGTTTATTATTATCATGGGTGATATTTGACTTGTCAACTTCATTCCATCTTCCATTTTTTGACTCAATATTTATGTAACTACTTGAGATTATAATATATTTTTTCCACTAATTTAGTTAAATATTTTTTATATATTTCTCCACAAACAAAACCGAACATAAATGAAACCATTCTATTTTTATCCCGTTATTTATTAGACGTTGAATTAGTAGTTATGAATATGAGTAACTAAATTAAGAAACATATTAATTTATATTATTATAAATATAATTATATAAAAAATTAGATAATCTGGTATTGTTTATTAAAAATATCTTTTTATTTGATGTTATTTTTATTGAATTTAAATAAGTATATTTTTTTAAATGTTTATTTTAAAAAACAAAAAATTTTAATGATTAGTTATAATTTTGTTAATGTTTCATAAAAATTTATAAAAAGAACTAATACTATTTTAAAAAAGTTATATTTCCTTAAGAATATTTATCTATTAATATTATATTTTTATAAAAAATAAAAAATGAAAATTACTTAAATTGAATATGAAAAAATAGACTTAATTTTTTGATTTCTAATTTCAATTTCACTTTATGATTATATATTTACTTTTTCTAAGTAACGGATATTTATGTGAATACTGAAGAAACCTGATTTTTCAAATACTATAACTTATGTGACATCATTGTACAAGTACTCCAAGAATATTTTTAAACGTTTTTTTACACCCTAAAATTAAATTTTTAATGTTAAATTATGATTTTTAAAATAATATTGTGTCATATAAAACCCACACTCAACATTGAAATTTTAGGAACCACTATAACCAAAAATAGTTTTCATTCATTTATTTATTAAATTTTTTTTATGTGTTAATTAGTTTCCAACATCATTTAATGTTAATTTAATATTTATTGAGTAATAAAAATCATTTTAATTTTAATACAATGATTGACAGTGAATCATTTCTCATAAAAAAAAGTATGCTTAAAATAAACATTTTCCAAAAAAAGGGCT
The DNA here is from genome assembly GCA_963277665.1 of Viscum album. Taxonomy (NCBI): domain Eukaryota; kingdom Viridiplantae; phylum Streptophyta; class Magnoliopsida; order Santalales; family Viscaceae; genus Viscum; species Viscum album. Next base: position 536,057,952 of record OY728146.1, read on the forward strand.
TTCCACATTATATATGATAATTATAAAAATAATATTTTAAAAATATTTTAAATTATCATATATAAAAATAAAAAAAATGTTTAGATTTAGTATTTTCAACTTATTAAATAATATCAATTTCATATTTTCCATTAAAATCAGATACCATGTATAAAATTAGAGTTCTCATGACAAGGAAAAATTAATAAAATATGGTTTAATCCTTGTGAATGTTGCTAAAACATTTCAATATCATATATAATATTGAATTAAAAAAAATTGCAACATTATATCTAACCGAAGAGCATTATTTTCAAATTTGGGGCCTTTTTCAAAATCAATATCATTAAAATACAATATATTTTTTACAAAATTGGATTTTTCGTCACTTATTATAGGTGAACACATTATCCTCATTTGTCAACCCATTACTAGGAAACGACTAACCAAAAACATTACCCTTGTATATCCTCAACAGTCACCCAAGCTTCTAAAGCATTGGACTCATCAAAAGACAATTATAATGATTTTTAAGGAGTTACCCAGGGGGTAAACATCCAAGGTAAATATAATACTCTCAACCCAACATTTGTAAGTTTATTTCTACTTCTATAACCCTTAAATGACCTCCATCCATGATATTATAATAACAACTAAATAGTTATTATGATTATAATTTATTATACTAAAAGTGTATCCATTATTTTTTATAAGTAAATCAATTCAATATTTTAATAATAAAAAATCATGCTTTGGTTACATTTATCTATTTTATGTTTTATGGAGGAAAATTAATTATTTACAAGTTATGAATAGTTATATATGTCTTAAATAAGCACCTAATAAATTTTGGAAGGTGACCATAAAAAATAAATGAATGATCAAACATTCTTTCAAGCAATAATCATGATCAAATTTGAAAAGGCACAGGTAAACTTTATTTATAATAGTGTAATAAAATAGATATTGGCCTTTACTATAAGAAAAAATATTATGTTTCAATATCAAGTGAACTAATCATGGTATTTAGTTCATATATCATCAATGTATTTGACTGTCCCCAAGAAAGAATTTATTAAGTTATGATTATGAAATCAACTAAAGGAATAAGTGATCGACTATATAGAATATGAAGAGTTACATTTATAAATCTGGATTCATTTTGAACATACAATATATAATGACCCTGAATATCTAGGAGTTACCACCACCATGGATGTTGGCATGGAAAAATATAAACTACTATTTCGAAATGGAATGAAATATATTTTTAGTGTGTCATTAAATATATTAATCGGTCCACATTTCTGTACAAAATAAAATAATATCTGAAGAATAAAATGTAATGTATTTTTCTACCAAAATACTAGGACATTTAGGTTGGTTTCTCAAGGGAAGTAACTTTTGTAAAATATTTTAAATGAACAAAGATACATGAAATGGAAAAGAGATATATACATAATCTTATTAACAAATATATATTGATACATTCCCAAAATAAATACACATAAAATTTTTTATGTTTAAACTTATGTGACAAGATATTCTAACATGAAAATTTAATTAACATAAAGAGAATAACTGGATGTATCCAATAATAAATTCCAAATTAAAAAATGTAAAATGGTAGGGAATATTGTGTTGAAGTTTAACCGGACAACATACTTTTCTACATAAAATTTATTCATTCTCTTTCATTGTTTATTTATCTTCAATTTCATGCTATTATTTAATATATTAGTCTATAATCAATGAATAGTTTATTATAATTGAGAGACTAACAAATACCATCATATTTTATTACATAAACATCCTTGAAGAACAATATAAGAGGTTCATTAAATAATGGAAAACCAATGTGTTGTTGTGATTATATTTCTCCAATGTAGATCTATTTAAGAGGATCTATAAATCATGAAAAACATTGTGTTCTATATAAAATATTGATCTACTTTATATATTATATTCTTTTATAATAATATAATTTCTATCAGAAGATTTCCTAGTTGGGGGTGGTTAATGTCTCAGAGTAAGACAATCCTGGAGTTTATATATGATTTGTGATATTCATGTTTTATTTTTCTATGTATTTTAAAAAAATCAGTATTTATTTTAATTAATTTTAATAAAATCATACATTTATATTAAAATTTTAAATCTATCTTCTACCACTTATATAACACAAGTAAACAGGAATAAAAAGTTAGAAATCATTTTCAAACATATTTTTAATGAATTCCAGATTAGGTAGTCGATAACCTTTCTAAATGATCAGATTATAAAATTATAGAGCATTTGTGTATTTGGTGTCATTGTTAAATTGTGTGATTAATGATTCTCAATACATATTTAATAAGTAAACTATTTTACAGGAAACTAAATTCAACCCCTCTTATGTTTTCAACATAGATAGATATTTTTTATCATAGGATTTTCAATGACTTTTTCAAATTACTTTTTAATGTGATCATGTTTCAACTATAGATATTAAACTTCATTTTGTAATAAACTAAAGTGTTAATTGATATTAATAGAGAGAATAGAACTACCAGTAATCGACCCCCTTATATTAATTGAACTAACTAAGGTCAATAAAATATCCAAATGGAAGTTTATATTGAAATAATGGGATTTGAGATCTTAAAAATTACTGACAAGAAATAAGAGAAACCCAAAGATTCTAGAGTAAAGTGATCCCTTTCACGACCCTTCCCCCGAGGCCCGTATCGTGACAACCTCAAGCCTGTCTTCCATAGGACATGGGCTAGAAACTAGCACCAAAGGGGTAAACCCCTAAACTAGAAATTAATTTCCTTTATAATAGTAAACAAACACAAAAGTGTACGCAACTGGAATTAAAGCACTATGTAAAACAAAATACAAAAGAGTTTGCTGAAAGTAAAAGGGGCTGGAAATACAAGCCCAAAAGTAAAGTAAAATACAACTGAAAAGCTAGTACAACTTAAGAAAAGAATTAAAGTAGCTTCTGGGTCATCCTACAAAATTCCCACCTGAAGGGATGGATACAGATGGCCACCTCATCACCCTATGTTTGTCTGTCCACTCCGTGTATGTCCTGTTGAGTGGTCCACCTTCGGGTACCATCCTGTTCTGCTACTCATTGCCACGATTAGAGATTTCCATCATTTTCAACCAACATGATGAGGTGTGGGCATATCCCATGCAGGGGTGAGTATAACGACACTCAGTAGGGACCCCGAGACCCTCAAGGTCTCACCAAATCCAACAATGATAACCACAAAGTTCAGAATCAATGGATAATCCTTACTTAGGTATATACAGAAACATATACCTAAGTTATTTAGTAACTCATCGCAATCATGAGGAATACACGAAATTCATTGACTCAGATGAAACCAGGATTTCAGTGACATATAGAAGTACAGATGATTAGTCGCGATTCTAGATCATCTTATTCTATCAAGAGGTACTACTTCTGACCAAACAGCGTCTGACCCTTAATGGATCGATAGGTACTAACCCCCACAATGACCCACATAGGATCTAACCCACACATGATCGGTATGTGCAGACCCACACAGGATCTCTAAGTACTGACCGACACAGGATCAGTATGCGCTGACCCAGATAGGATCGCTGAATACGGACCTCGGTATGATCTGTCTCCAACCTCCTCCTCACTATCATCCATCGGATTCCTCACACCTAGTGAGCTCGAGATCTGTAGAATCTTCCCTCTAGATATTGTTTGTACCTCTAATGAAACTAAACTCAAATAAGGATTAACCCAAAGGACCTCTATGTCGTAAGGGTTCCAATGTGACAGACGGTGTGTCAATCAGACGCCCAATCTGTGAGTTATTGGTATTTTCGTTCCAGGGGCCTGGTTGGTTTTTTGACTCAGACCGACCTGAACATACTAAAACTATATCCAAACCTCAAGTTGGGTATTTCAAAATAACCCTCTCATTCCAATCCTTCCATTACCGTAGGCGGTTTGTCGACAGGACACATGTAGCCCAGGATATTGGAAAAAAGCTGTAAACTGGCCATATCGGGTCTGGGTCCAGTAAGACCCGGTGGGACCAACCCAGCCCGACTCGGTCCAGACTGGGGTATGGCCCCGTCCAAAGGTCTTATTAGGTCCATGAAGGTGGTGAAGCCCGAGGGCGGCCCGGCCGAATGCGGCGTGGCCCGAGGGCCTCCCGGCCGACGACGGTGCGACCAAAGGTGGGGCGGCCCGATATTGTCATGGCCTAAGGCGGACCGACGGCCTACCTTAGATGTGCCCAGGGGGGAGCCATGCACCCCCCTAGAACCCGAACGGGGTCCCGCACCTCCCAGCTGGCCCGATCGGCTAGCCGCTCCGTGCCACGGTGCGGCGTGACGGCGCTGTGCCCCTCCAATGTGTCCCACCCTAGTCGTGGCACTCTACTGGCCTCCATGAGGCACGACGGCACCGCACTCCTCCACCACAGACCATCATGGTTGTGGCTCTCCTTCCGCGCATCACAGCGGTGTTGTTCCCTCTTGGAGACTCGGCAGCTTTACGCTGTCAGCTCCTTCGCGGCTGGTTTGACACCGGTCGCATTGCTCCACCTCTGTCGCATTAAACGAGAACATACAAAGGGGTAGGGTTAGGCCATGTTCTTGTGGTCTGAGACCTCCACGTTACGTTGATAACAATTGGCATTTCACAACTATCATTTGAATGATGAAGAAACGAAATAAAACTCATACATAAAACAACTCAAATCCCCCTACCTCGAGTTCAGTGACCATTGACGGAGTCGTGGGAAGGAGGATGTTGTTCTGTTGATGTTGGACTATAGGAAGATTTCGATGAAGTCATCACCGAAATTCTTCAAGGAAATTGCTTCCTCCTTTTTCCTTGTTGAAGAAGGAAGAAGGTGGAAGATGTCTAACGTTCATTGTTGGAGAGAATTTGCTTCTCTCTAGCTCCCCCTTTCTCTGTTCAAAACAAGAATAATGACAAACAAAATGAAATAACAAGATTTAATATATTTTATTACATTCATGAATTTTAAAAGTTTTAAAATTAATTATGCTACCTCACATAATTAAATGGGTGAAGTTTTTCCAATTAATTGGGGAAGGAAGGTGAAGTGGCTCCCCATTTAATTGGGGGTTCCAAGGGGGTTAAGGGAGTTTAATGGTAGTGTGGGCCCCACCTTAATAATATCCTCCCAAGGGAGGTTATTCTCATGTGAGCCCCACCACCATAACATCCCATGGGAGGTTCGGGTGTGGTGGAACCCACCTCCATCCTCCCCTTGGAGGTTTCAACCCCCAAAATAAAAATAAATTCAACACTTTAATTTTATTCAATTTAATTAAAACCCCAAAAAACTTACTTCCATTCTTATCCGAACGCAACTATGGCGAAGGTCTCACTAAGAAATTACTGACACTATTAGTTCAACGGTGCCTTCAGATTTCAATTCCGAGTATCGGTTCAAAAGTTATAAAATCTCGTATGTATGTTTACTAAACGTACCGGAACAAAATTTCATAACATGATTCCAGGCACACTGGGACTCAGAATCAAGCGCCGTTAGAAACTACAGACTCGTAAAATTCCCATGTATTTAAAAAAAATTCCATGGAAATTTTGGGTCTTTAATTTCTCCCATCCTTAGGGCTTTACGTCCCCATAAGCTACAACTCGAACTAATAAAACAAATCAGGGTACTGAGCACGCATCTGAGCCTTCTTCTCCCATGTGCTATCATAGAGGATCCCATGCTGCCAAATAACACGCACCAGAGGTATTGACCATCCACATAAGACCCACTCCTATCGGTCCTCAATCTCCACTGGAACCTCCGTGAAATTTTCCCCATCAACAATATCCATCTCCCCATGGTTGATGATGTGGTACGGGTCATGCACGTATCTCCTCACCTAAGATACACGGAAGACATCGTGCACTCGGTGCAACATAGGAGGAAGGTCCAGGTGGTAAGCTTCCTCGCTTACTCTACTGAGGACATGGAAATGTTAGATGAATTGCGGAGATAACTTGTTATCTCGGCCAAATCCCCGTAGACCATGTCGAGGTGACACCCATAGAATGATGTGGTCACCATCCTTGAACTCGATAGGCCTTCATCCCTTACCATCATACGACTTCTGTCTTCTCTGTGTAGTCATCATCCACTCCGGGATGATCTGCACCATCTCTATGGTAGCACGTACCATCTCTAGTCCCACTAGTGCTGACTACCCTGGGTCTGTCCAGCACAGTGGTGATCTACAAGGTTGACCATTCAAGGCCTCATAAGGTTCCATAAAGATAGTGGAGAGATAGCTGTTGTTGTATGGAAACTCCTTCAAAGGTAATTGATCCTCCAAGATACGACCAAAATCGAGGACACATGCACAGAGCATGACCTCGAGAGTCTGGAAAGTCCTCTCAGTCTGACCATCCGTCTGAGGATAGAAGGAGGTGCTCAAGAGAATCTGCATCCGAAAAGCTTCCTACGACCCCTTCCATAGCTGGGATGTAAAGCGTGTGTAACAGTCGGAGACAATAAAAGATGTTACTCCATGTAAAAGCACTATCTCCTACACAAAAAGGCGTCTTGATCTCCCAAATGTTCCCTGCTCTCTAATCGATAGGAAGTAGGCCGACATAGTGAGTCGGTCAATAATAATACAAATCGATTCGTGACTCCTATATGTATGTCGAATACCCGTCATGAATTCTATGGATATCCCATCCCTTTTCCACTCTGGGACCTCTTAGGGATGAACCATGTTGACCGGTACTTAGTGCTCCGCCTTCACTTGCGGAAAATTGAGGCATTGTGAGACAAACTCAGCTACTTCATTCTTCATACCTGGCCACCAGTGTTGTCATCTGAGGTCATGATACAACTTCACCTCACCTGGATTTACCACTAGAGGATATGTGTGTAAATCCCTCAACACTTCCTCTATAAGTGATACTAGTACCATGGTACATCCTCTGAAAAAGATGATGTTCTCCCCACCTTCAGAAAATCCATCAGGTGCCTGCCCTGTGGATATCTGAGCACATCATGACACACAGTCAGCATCCACACGCCGCGCCTCCCTGACTCACTGTAGAAGTGGATGAGTGCTTGTACGAGACTGTAGATAGGCTTCTCCATCCCTATCCACGAAGGATATCTGTAAGGTAGAGAGCTACTCTATCGACTCTCCTAACAGTTGTATACCAGATCTCATACTGAGTGAATCTATAACAATGTTCCCCTTCCCAAGAATATAGACTATCTCGAAATCATAGACTTGGAGGATCTCAATCCAACTCCGTTGTCTCAGGTTCAGGTCCTTCTGCGAGAAGATACACCTGAGACTCATGTTATCAGAGTATATAGTAAATAGTTCGCCCATCAGATTGTTTCACCACATCTTCAAGGCGAAGACCACTGATAATAACACAAGTTCATGGGTAGTAATGCTCTTCTCTTATTATCTAACATACTAAGAACCATACGTGATAATAGCTTCATCCTACATCAGGACACACCTATGTTCGGTCCCTGATGTATCACAGTAAACTACGTACCCTACGCCCTCCTCTGGAAGCCTCAATATTGGGGCGCTAGTCTGCCTCTGCCTCAGATCTTGAAATCACTGCTGACATCTCTCCGACCACATGAAGGGTTTCCATTTCTTCATCAAGGATAATAGTGGTGCTAAAACTTTGGAGAAGTCTGTAACAAATCACCAATAGTATCTATCCATTCCCAGGAAACACCGTACCTCCTTCACACTCATGGGTGGCTCCCAATCAAGTACTGCGTCAATCATCACTGGATCTACTACAACTCCAGCCTCCAATATGACATTTCCCAAGAAGTGAACCTCTCAAATCCAGAACTGGCACTTCAAGAGCTTATGATAAATATGGCGCTCTCAGAGTGTGTCCATTACTACCTGTAAATGGTAGGCATGCTCCTCTTCAGTAGTCAAGTGAATCAGAATGTCATCGATGAAGACTATGACAAATCGATCGAGGTATCTCTAAAAGATCCAGTTAATGAGACACATGAACACTACTGTAGAATTGGTTAAACCAAACTGCATAACCAAGAACTCATAGTGGCCATACCAACACCTGAAGGTTGTGTTCTTCACATCCGCGTCTCGAACACTGAGCTGTTGATAGCCGGATATGAGTTCTATCTTTGAGAACCATAGATCTCCCTTGAGTTGATCAAAGAGCTCATCAATCCTCAGAAGTGGGTATTTGTTCTTCACGATCACCTGGTTTAGGTGACGGTAGTAAAAACAAAGTCGAAATCTCCCATCCACCTTCTTGGAAAACAGAATCGGGTCTACCCAGGGAGAAACACTAGGCCGGATGAATACCATTCCTTGCAAATCCTCCAGATGTACCCACAGCTCACGAAACTCAGCGGGAGCCATCCAATATGATTCGGTAGATATTGGTGTTGTTCCAGGGTACTGGTCAATGTAGAAGTCCACCTCTCTGTGAGGAGGTAGTCCAGAAACATCATCAGAGAAAACATCCACGTACTGATCCACCACTATAGGATAACTCAGACTCTCCACGTCATCTGCTCCAAGGGTAAGGCATGCCAACTGATGAGTGATCGGCTGCACCCTCCTCCGAGTAAGTCAGTCCTGGGCTACAAAATTTCCCTTCTCACTGGTGAAGGTAAACTTGGTCCCATTCTTACGGACACACCAAATTTTCCCCTAATACTGTCGATCTGAGCATGGACTGTAGATAACCAGTCTATACCCAAGATGATGTCGTAAGGCCTCGATGCAGATATGAGGAGATCCCAGTCGGATCTCTCACCTCCTAGAGTAATCTCACACTGCCGGAACCATTGTGTAATCATTGAGTATGCTCCTGTATGAGTCTCCAGTTGTAAGGATCGAGTCAACGGCTCCATCAGAATCTCCGATCATCAAAAGAGGGTAGTGGAAATGATTGAATGACTGACACATGTGTCTATAATAACTGCAACTAAGGTGGATTAGACATAGATAGTAACTCGAATCATCTCCGGAGAACCATGGTCATATTCCTCCGCTGCCTAAAGATGAGATGACCCCTATCTGCTAGCTCCCTGAAGTCAGGGTGGTCATCCTGGTGGTAGTGGTGGAAACACCTTGAAACATCATCCACCACCAACTACTCGACCAGCTCCTTTTCCATGTCCGCCTGCGCCCTACAGAACACCTCGATCGAACCTCTGACTATTCCTGGGAGGACCCTCAACATAATACTGATCGTCTGTACGGTGGGTTGGTTAGTCACCTACCATGTGACCCTGTCCGCCGGATGAGTAGCACTTCCTGCTCCTGGCATATAAGTCTTTTCTCTGTGTTCCCCTCACAACTGATCTCGAGTCCAATGGTCGACCACCTGTGGGTCTGTTCCACTTGGACCTATTCTTAATCCTTCTACTTACAGCTTCAGAAGACTCTCCTTCATGTCGACTTGTAGTGGGTCTCTCTGCTGGTGACTGATCAGCAATGAAACCCTCCACTAGGAGGGATCTCTCTAACACCCCCGCATGCATCAAGATGTTGAGAGAGACCATCAAGGATCAGATTTCTCACCTGATCCATTGATCCAAGGTCCAAGCCCTGATGAATGGGTCCTACACCACATTTGTGGAGTAGCGCGAGAGGGAGGTGTACCTCGCTAAGTATTGTTCTACTGTCATTCTACCCTTATATAGATGAAGTAGCTCTGGTATCCACACCGCATGAAGGGTGGCTGGAACAAACTCCACCTGTAAAATGCACTAGAATTATGTCTCGAGTAATTTCTCCTCGTCGTGGACCTGAAACATCAGGATCCACCATCTTCCTAATACTTCCTGAAGGATACTGGAACCAATGATCACCATGAGGTCTGTTGGTGTCCCTACTAGTCTGAAGACACTCCCCACAACCTCCATCCAATCCTCATCTTCTTGTGGGTCTGTCTCTCCCTGAATCCTGGGTGGCCTCTAGCACTGGAACTCATTGAATGCGCTCAATAGGCGTGCATCGTCTGCTGCTGGGGCCGGTGTCATCAGTGGCTCAACAGAACGTGGTACCACTAGTGCCTCCGCTATTAAAGTACCCTACCCTGAAGCCTCTTCACTCAGTGGGCTGTCAGAGCATATGACTCACAGGGCTCTAAATGTTCGTCCGCTGGGAGGCATCCTGAATGAAACAGATGTGACACAATCAAAATTTTATACCTGGTGATCTGACCTGGTTGAGAATACATAGGAAAATTTTTAATAACAATCACCCAATAAGTTTTTTCGTGCACTAAGTGAAAATCAGTAGACAGGGTTTGGGTGTATGGATACATTGTCCACCACACCAATACTGGACTCCCTAAAGTGAAACCCCTACCTGGTACCCTTAACACTATTGCTTCACAGAAAAGATAGATTAGAGTCCTATGTTATGCGGTATATTTGACTCCTCTGATACCAATTTAACACGACCCATTCCCCAGGGCCCGTATCGTGACTATCCCAAGACCACCTTCCATTGGCAAGGGGATGGCCACTAGCACCAAAGGCGTAAACCCCTAAACTGGGAAGGAATTTCCATTATAACAATAATCAAAAAAAAATAGAGTACAAAACTTGAAGTAAAACACAATGTAAAAAAGGAATACTAAAGAATTTGCTAAAAGTAAAAGGGGTCATAAATAAAATCCCAACAGTGAAGAACAATAAAACTTAAAAGCTGGAACAACTGAATAAAAGCAGTAAATAACCTACTGGGCTTTCCACACGAATTCCCACATGAAGTGTGGGTACAAACGACCACCTCATCACCCCAAGTCCATCCATTCGATCCGTGTACGTCTTGACGAGTGGTCCACCTCCGGGTACCATCCTATTCTTCTAATCTCTACCCAGATCAGCGTTGTCATTCGTCTGTAACAAAACACAATGAGGTGGGGGCATAGCCCATGTATGGGTGAGAATAAAGATAATTAGTGGGGACTCTGAGACCCTCTAGGTCTCATAAAATCCAACAAGGATAACCACAATGTACGGAATCAATAAATAACCCTTATATAGGTATATTCACATACATATACCGTTGTAATTTAGTAACCCATCTCAATCATGAGAAAAACATGAAAGTCATTGAATCAGCTCAATCCAGGATTTCAGTGAAGTATAGAAGTAAATATTATTATTCGTGAAGCTAGATCATCTTATTTAGTCAAGAGGCACTGATTTTGTCCATACAGAGTCTAACCCACACGGGATTGATAGGTATTAACCCCCGCAATGACCCACACAGGATCTGACCCACACAAGATCGGTATGCGCTGACCCACATGAGATCACTGATCGCTAACCCACACAAGATCGGTATGCGCTTACCCACATAGGATCACTAAGCGCTGACCTCCGTATGATCTGTCTCCAACCTCTGCCTCACAATCAGCCAATGGATTCCTTGCACAATGTGCACTGGAGTTCCAAATAATCTGACCTCGAGATATCGGTTGTACATTAACCGCCACTAAACTCCACAATGGAGTAACCCAAAGGACCGAAATGTCATAAGGGTCCCAATGCTAATGATTGTGCGTCAATAGGACGCTCGGTCTCTGAGTTATTGGCATTTCTGTTCCAGGGGACCGGTTGGTTTTTAGACTCAAAAAAACCCAATCATACTCCAACTATATCCAAACCACAAGTGGGGTATTCCAAAAGAAGCATCTCTCACCAAGACTACCATCGACGCAGGCGGTTCGTCAATCAGACACCCGTAGATCATGATATAGGAAAAAACGTGTAAACTGGCCATAACAGGTCCGGTTCCGGTCTAACCCAGATGGACCGACCCGGTCCAACTCGGTCTGGACTGGGGTTTGACCCTGTCTGCGTGTTTGATCAAGTCGAAGAAAGCGGAATGGCCCGAGGGGTTGGCCCGACCCGAATGGGAGGCCCCGTCGAAAGGCGGCCCAGCTGAGGGCGGCCCGGCCGACGGTGGCCCGGTGGACGGAGGCCCGACCGAAGGCGGCCCTGCAGCCTACCCTTGCTGCGCCCAGGGGGAGGCGTGCACCCCCTAGCACCCGAACCGGAGCCAGGTGGAGCCGGTCCAGCACATGTGGGACCCGACGGGTTCCCGAACCTCCCGGCTCCCCCGAGCAGCCAACCGCTCCATGCCATAGCGTGGCGCGCTGGCACCGCGCCCCTCCGTCGAGGACCACCCTGGCCGCGGCCCTCTGCTAGCCTCCTCACGGTGCGACGGAACCGCGCGTCTCCATCACTGCCCATTATGGTTGTGGCTCTCCTTTCATGGGGAACGTCGGTAGCGCGCCCTCTTGGCAACCTGACATCTTTGCATCACCAGTTCCATCACGGCCAGTCTGACACCGGTCGTGTGGCTCCGCCTCCATCGCATCAAACGAGAACAAACAAGGGGGAGGGTCAGGCCATGCTCGTGCGGCCAGATCCCTATACATTATGTTGATATCAATTTTCATTTCACAACCATCATTTATAAGACGATGAACAGAAATAAAACTCATACATAAAAAAACTCAAATCCCCCTACCTCGAGTTCGGTGACCATTGATGGAGTCACAGGAAAGAGGGCATCATTCCGTTGATGTTGAAAAGAGGGAAGATGTCAAGGACAGTGTCATTGAAATTCTTCAAGGATGGTGCTCCCACCTTTGTCCCAGTTGAAGAAGGAATCAGGTGGAAGATGTCAGTCATTCTTCGTTCGACAGAAATGGATCCTCCCTAGCTCTCCCCTTTCCTTGTTCCACCCAATAATAATTCCCTACAAAATGAAATAATAGGTTTTCCTATAATTTTATTGTTGGCATGAATTTGAAGAGTTTTAAAATTATTTATGTTATCTCACTTAATTAAATGGGTGAAGATGGCTCAATTAATTGGGGAAGGAAGGTTAAGAGTCACCCCATTTAATTGGGGGTTCCAATGAGGTTAATGGAGTTTAAAGCTCATATGGGCCCCACCATAATAATATCCTTCCAAGTGAGGTTATGATCAGGTGGGCACCACCAAAATAACATCCCATGGGACTTTTGGGAGTGGTGGCCCCCACCTCCAACCTCCACATGGAGGTTTCAACCACCAAAATAAAAATAAAGTTAACACATTATTTTTATTCAATTTAATTAAAAACCAACAAAAAGTAACTTCCATTCTCATCAGAACACAACTACAGTGAAGGTCTTAATAAAAAATTACCAAACCTACAAGTTCAACGGTGCCCTAAAATTTCAATTCCAAGCAATGGTTCACAATTTATAAAATATTGTTCGTACGTTTACTGAACTTACCCAAATAAAACATCAGAACTTGATTCTGGGCACAACGGGCCTCAGAATAAAGCACCATCAGAAACTGCAGACTCATAAAATTCCCATGTATTTAAGGAAAAAATTTCAACGGAAATTCTGGGTCTTTAAAATCCCATTAAGGGTGAATATAACTATAATTTCAAATGAATCAATACATTAAATTTTTCTTATTGTATGGATGAATTTAATTTAACAACTACATATTAATCTGATTTTGAAATTTGGTATACTCGTTCTATATATCAAAAGGGGACCACGATTGTTAATGAAACGTGATTAAATAATTATACCATCAAATTTGATACATTCATGATTAAAATTGATAATCCCATTTTTAATATGTGTCTCAGGTTTAATGAGGTCACTAATATGATTCATTCACATAGAAAGAAATCTACTGATAAGGATAATGTGATGTGAATTCTAATATAAAAACATGATAGGTGGTGAGGAAATATCATTTTTATTATACATCCATATAATAAAAATATGATTCCTATAAAAGAACTTATTGTAAATCTTATGATTTATGAGGAAGAGTTACATGTGAATAGAGAACATGAATATGAAGCAAATCAGAATTTATTTGCCTTAAATACATATGACTCGAATCTAATAGAAAATAACAATGATGAATGTTTCTGTGTTGATAGATCACCTATTGATAGTGTTTAGAAAACTGATCACCTGGTTGGAAGATAAAAACATTTCTAAAATAACATTTTTTTTCAACAAATTAATTACAAACGTAAGTGTGATATATAATGGAAATGAGAGTTAAGAGTGAAAAAAATGTTGATTCCACTTATGAAATAACCTATATTGTTTAATGAAAGGATAAATTAAGGTATATTTTCTGAAGATGAAATATATAAATGTGAATGTGGAAACTTTTAAACCTTATAAAAATAGTATGAAAGGCGCTTGGACGACCAATAATAATAGTTAAATTGACTTTTAATTAATAAAAGAAGGAAAAAATGACAGAGTTAATATGTGTTTCGTGAAAACCATATATGCGATATTAATTATATTTTTTACATATCCAAAATATAATTCAAATATTTATGTGAATTTGAAAAGGAATAAAATATTTCTAGTAAGGATTTATTTTAATTTCTTAATATTATTTGAGAGATAAATAATAAACATTTGGATATGTATAAAATTTTGAATACGAAGCATGCTTTGAATGATCACTTTAAATAGGATTATACTATAGAAAGAAATATTAATTATAAATTGTTAAAAGAAAATAATGAACTCATGATGTCTAATAGGAAATTTAATAAGTATCAAGAATGATTCAAACAAGGTAGAACATCTCATTGTAGATTGAGTGAAACAAACCACTTCTAAATACACTGTATTAAATAGATATGGACCTAGATAGAGAAATTTTTATAAGACTAAATTTTTTCCTTGATCTAGTTCTTCCATGTTTCTAAGTAGTTATTTTTCTTTTATAATTAGAAATCATTTAATTTATAAGTTTTTAGGACTATTTTCTATAGACCAGTTATACAAGTTTATATTTTTGAAGCTCTTATTAATAATATTTCATGACCTAATAAAATAATGGTCAAAAAATCAATTCTTGTTTAAAATTTATTTTAGGAATCCTTCAAAAAGAGTACCAGTAAGTAGATATCATATCTGAATAGTATATAATATAAATAGAAGATGGGAGACAACATGAGTTTCATGACCCTTATCAATGTAGATGGTTTATATTTCAATTTATATGGCAACACCAATGAAATATATTAGTACATGTTCAAATCTATAACTATGGTTCAATTTTAATTTCTAATGTATTAATTTCATATGAATTAAAGTATAACCATCCATACATATAATATTTATGAAATGATTATTATCAAGTTTTATTTGATAAAAATTTATGAAACATTTATGATTCTTATCATGTTTTAGTTTTTACTCCATTAGATAGTGATAAAATTTATTATATAGATTTGAATTTATTACTTTATATAGTTATTTCTTGCTTAATTGAATTTTAAAAAGGGGCATTTTTTGGAATAGGATACTTGGAGATTCCAAGATACACGCACATGGATTTGTTTTTAAAGAGAAGATGCCTTGTTCAAAGAACAATAAAGAAAATATAATAATAAAAAGTCAAGGATTTAAAAAGTCTAAACGACCAAATCATTTTACAAAAATTATTTTGAAAATGTACAAGATCATCAGGAAGGTCAACCAACTAGGTAATTTATTGGTTGAAACCCCTATTAGCAAGGCCGTATGCCACCCTATTGGATTCTCAGAAGGCATTAGTATCAATATAACTGATCTCTATTAGCGATTGAAGAGTAATCATCCAACGGATTTTGAGTGTACATGGAAGATGCACCACTCCATTCTAAATGGCATGAAAAATTAGGGTCTTATCACTTTTTTTATAAATATTACTCCCACCTAGTTTCTCGGTGAAGAAAACTACATTAATCACATTCATCATTTCATCTTCTTGGGATGAATAAATACCACTACTACAATATAAGAAACCAAGGAATTTCCCAAGGTGGTCTATGAAAATAGAACCACAACCTAATGGACCTGGATTTCCCTTAGAGGCACCGTAACGTTCACTTAAATCTATCCTAGGAGTGGGGTTCTCTAGAAAACTTCAAATTTTTACCTAGGTTTAGGACATATACAATCAACCCTAAGATGATGAACAATCTCAATGTGTTTGATAAACTGGTCACAATAAGCATTCTGAGTTGAGGCATCTTCAAGAATAGCATTGCCGATCCACATCTAACATGCATTTAAGTTTAATGAGAAATTTCAATGAATGTGAAGCTTTCTACCATACCATGTACCAAGGAGGAGCTCTAAAAAAGAAGATAGGAAAAAATTAGTGATTTGTGGGGAGGCTTCAATATCCACTCATCACTTTAGATTTAAAGTGATAGAGTAAATCCAAAGCCACATTCAATCAAATATGTAAAAAATATATTTCCAAATGGAAGAAGGCATATATAAAGACAATAAAATTATGGTTAGTATCTTACCTATATTGGATACATAGGATACATTTAGAGAACAGATGAATCCCAACATCTTATAGGCAAACATCAGTGGGGACTCTATTGTGATAAGTTCTTGAAACATGTTGAAACCTTGAAGACTTAATCCAAGGGCTGTCAAATGATTTTATCCATCTTAAATTGAAAACCAATTTATGAAAATTGTGATTGTAAAAAATATTTGAGTTAAGAATACCTTTAAGAGAATGATCACAAAGTAGGAAATCATAAGAGTTGGAATATGGATAATTATAAATGGTATTCATAATGTTATCAATCAGGTTAGAGATCTATGAATTTAACACCTCCCAGATAGTACAATTATATTTCTTTGGTAAATTATTAGTAGGAAGGATAGAGATTAATGGGGTACTAGTCCAGTTGTACAATAATATAATCAGGGAATATTCATGGATAACCACCTATCTCAAATAAATCATAATGTTGGAAATGTTCTGTCTAATAGATGGAAAAATAGAAGATTTAAAATCGCTCGAGGTTCCCTTTTTCTCTTATCAAGAAAATAATTTTTGAGAAAAACAATGGCTGGTAAATCGTTATGATAGAGGTTCCATGTTAATCGGGATTACAAGACTACATTGAAATGATTAAGGATCCTAATTCTAAGGGCACTTTTTTCCAATGTTTAACAAAAAGTGTTCCATGGTATTGTCACCAGTTTCCAATCCTACGTGCTTCCAGACCAAAAATATTTTTAATATTAACATTTATTTTTTAAGCCCACCAAGATTCCATTTGTAGACCATCAAAGTGTAAATCATTGTAGACACAATTATTGATTTAAACAAACAGATTCTTCTAGCCAGGGAGTGGGATTTAGCCCTCCCTGAGGTGAGATGGTAGAAGATTTGTCCATAGTGTTGGAAAAATAACTAAATTTAGGTCAACCCCAATAAATGGGTACTCCAAGGTAAGTTAATTGAATGAAGCCTTCTTTAAAACAAAAGAGATTAATTATTGAGCTTTTTATCTTATAGGGAATATATTTTCCAAAGATAGAAAATTATTTTTCCAACTAATGTTTTTTCAGATATATCATCATAATGGAAACAATCATTTTTTCGATTTTGAATGTTTTTTTATCTATTTGTAAGAAGAGAATAATATCATCATCATAGGGAAGATGTTTGGGGACCTTTATGTTTTTACAAGCATTAATAGGTTTGAGTTCATTTTGTTCAATATAGAGGGTTTTTAATCTACTAAGGTAATCTTCAGGGATAGAGAAACTAATGGGAAAAAGAGAGTCACCATTCCAGACTCCCTTGGTGATATTGAAGTAACGCATGGGGGATCCATTCACAAGGATGGAAATAATAGTTTAACTAAAGAGAGTCTCAATCATTCTAATGAATGAGCCATTGAAACCAAATCCATGAGGCAATTTTAAAATAAAACTCCAGTCAATGGTATCAAAAGCCTTCTAAATATAATATTTAATAGCTGTATTGGCTCATATGGTATAATTATTAATGGTGTTAGAAACTTAAGAGGAAATATAGATACATTAAAGAATAGACCTACCATTGATAAATCCAAAATGATTCCCGGAGACTGTTCTACTCCTTATCTCATTATGCCTATTTTTAAGGAGTTCTGTGATGATTTTGTAATGGGAATTAATGAGAGAAATATGTCTACAAAGGTAAATCATAGAGGAATTTATCTCTTTGTTAATTAAAGAGATAAATTACACATTAAATCCATGGGGAAGCCTACCATTTGAAAAAAAGGTTTACCAATTTTATGAACATCAGACTGGATGACTTCCAAGAATTGTTGATAAAACCCATTGTTAAAACCATCGTGGCTCGAGGCACTATCTGATTTGAGACTAAAGATAGTGTCTTTGATTTCATGGTCAAAAGGAATAATAAAGAGATAATAATTGTCTTCCCCATTAACAGAAATAGGAATCACATCAGGTAATAGATCCTTGTTAATATTAGTACCTTTGGAAATATTTTCAAAATAACAGAAAATGTGATAGGAAATAATTTCCTTACTGTCAATGAGGATGTCCCTGTATTTTAGAAAAGTAAGCGGCCTACTAACATTACCAATTAATTGCAGAGAATTGAAAAAACTATTATTCATATCACCATCCAAAATCCATTCAATTTTGAAGACATTATTACTCATATTATCCATAAGGTAAAGCATATAATTATGTTTCATAGATATATTTATTTAATTTTTTGGATCTGTTGTGAAGTCAGATCTAGTACTGGAGTTTGGAAGATGGGTAAGTTCATTTTCAAGAGAGGAAATGACACTATCATACATAATGGATTTATTAATGAACCAATCATTAAGGTACTAATTTAGATGTTTGAGATTAAAAAATCAAGAATAAGAGTCATTATGATGTTTTATAGACATCCAATATTTTTTTATAATGCTTTAACACTCTGGATAATGGACCAAGAATTATTAAATCATAAAGGGTAGAGAGTGCATAATGCTTTTGGTATGAATACAAACAAGATGGTATGATGATCATAGTTTATCATGGGTAGGTTTATTCTAGAGATAGTGTTCCAATTATTCCAATAAGATTCATTTGTGATCGCTCTATCTAATTTACTAGAAAACACCATATTGCAATGTATTCTATACCAAGTTAACATGGTTCCCTTAAGGTTGATTTCAACAGGGTTACTATCCTCGATCAAAGCATTGAACTCTCACGAAGAGATAGAAGAGTGAGTTGGGCCCAATTTATCACTAATTTTTATGATAGAAATGAAGTCACCAATTAAAAACAATGGGTCATGAATATTTCTATTCAAGAAAACATGGTCATTCCAATGTGATCATCTATATTTGTATGCATTATTAGTATAGACCATTGACCAGAAGATGTGATACCACCCAAAAAAGAAATCACAATTAAAAACTTTCTCTAAAACATGGAAAATATTCATATTTTCAAGAGAATAGTGTTAAAAATACTAAAGTGTTTCTATTGAAGTAATATATTTTCAAGAAACTACAAAATTATAACCACATGAGAAAAGATGTGTGGTTTTTTATGAAAAGCTAACTTTAGGTTCATCAATATAAAATATCATATTTTTATGAGTAATAATTATAATTTTTAGAATAATAAAATTTTCCGGGTTTGTGATACTGTGATGGTTCCAATAATAAAGATTCATTGAAAACTAGATTTGGATGAACCTGTTTTTTTAATTCTAGAGCCTTTTCGCTTAGATGAAATTCAAAAAAATTAGGCTAAGATAGGACTATATTTTTCACCCTTTTTCATTATAGGAAATAGGTAAAACATTAGAAGCATCTATACTCTCATCCTTATACATTACATTTGGTGGAGCGAACTTAAATGGAGAAACCATTGGGATGACCCTTAATAAAGTCAACTAGTTTTAATTATAGTTCAATGTGGGATGTTTTTTGTGTATGAAACAATCTTAGGGAGTCCTTCAATAAAAACATTCATAGAAGCTCACATTGAAATTGAAGCAGAATATGGAAGAAATGAACCAGAGTTCTCAATTGAAAGACATGATGTATTGGCACTGTTTTTGGAAATCAGGTCTGAGGGGGGAAGAGTGACTAGTGTCACTATGGAGGACTCATTCATCATGTTGTATAGTTGGGACAATGAAAAACTAGATTCATATTCTAGACCCTCATCCTGAAGTAGCATGAGACTACCTGAAGCTATCTGTGAAGAGGAGTCCCCATCTATTTCACTCATCAAGGAGGCCTTATCAAATATATCTGCATTAACCATATCATCTTTAGTGGAGTAAATTACCCCAATAAATGAGATCTTATGGGACTTCACATATAACATCATAGATTGAGACTATTCAATGGTCACAATGATCATTTTTTCATTGTATTTAAATATAAAAAACTCTTAATTATCTTATTCCTCTTCTCAAACAAATTCATCCAATGATTTTATCGAGTTTTCTTCAATCAGGCTTGGGTAAGGTGTTTTTTTCACTCAAACATCATTATTTTTCTAGGTAAGGTCAGGTGTATCAATTAAAATACCCTTATATTTCATTTGTTTCCTAACCTCTGTCCAGTAATTACCTTGGTGTGGACATCATGGATTTTCACTACTCCACAGTTTTCGATGGAATGCCACACAATTTTACATAGTTCAAAAAATGGGGGCATTAAATCATATTTAACTATAACTTCCATCATATAATCACTTTTATTGATGCTATTAACATTCGAGAGTATAGAGTCCGGGACTATTTCCACCATGAACCAAGAAATAATGCCTAATTTATCATGCCAAGTACGCTAATCAATTTTAGGGTGGGAACCCACACATAAAGCAATATCATTGATGAAATTTGGATGACACAAGAACCAAATAATACAATGCAAACGAATCAAAACATGTGCCAATGTATTCCTACATGTGTGAGGACAAAATTAATATCCCCATTATGAGATTCAAATGTGACCGAGTTTACGATGAATGTTTCCAAATATCCAGACTTGATCTAACTCCTCTTGATATTTCCATAGGATATTAAAATACCTTTGACCAATTGGCGTGAACTTCCAGTCGAAGAAGCCCAAAAAATGGACGATTCTATGTTTACATTGATTATACATCCAAGGCTTATCCCCCTTAATATAAGAAGTACAAACCGATATAGATAATTTACATAACTGTGTATGTTGTCGAAGGGCGTCGAGATCCACCTCAACTATGATACGATCATCCTCCAATTTCATACATAATGGTGGTTTCGTAAGGGATGTTTTAGACAGATCTGTACCTTTAAGAGCTTCATGGAAGGAAATCCCTTTTGTTATTTGATTCCACGAGAGAATAGTGGGGTCATTTGGAGTGTTTATTTCCTTTTTCAATTTTCCACTATATCCTCTAAACGATCTCTCACATTCCAGGTCGAAAAAATCTATTTCCTTTCGGATCTATAAATCTGATGCACACACAACACAAAGGTTGTATGGGTTAGGGTTTATTGGTGAGAAAAGTATTGTCCACTCAAGTGTTCTCCTATAGAGACACTCCACCATTTTTTATCCTCATCACTGTCAATCACATAGAAAACTAACAAGTAAATGAGTAATCATGGATCTACATAAACATTATTTTCTAAAATAAATTATTCATATACCACATCCAAAATAGAAACAAAAAAATTTCTATTTCAAACCAAAGAAATATGTTTCAAATTATAAACCCGTTGAGTTTTTTTATATGTAATTATGCAGACCATATGGGGTTTCTATCATAAATCTGAATCAATATGAATATTTTTTGTATATCAAATTTCTAAATACACATGTGTATTATTTTTTAGCATATAAAGGTAACGATTGTGCTTATTTTTCCAAATTTGAAAAACCTGTATAAAAATATAACATATTATAAATTTCAAACTATTTATTTGACCATTGGAATGGGTTATGAAATTCTGATTTTGAATCTCCATGTTCACAATAATGAAATATTAAAAATATTCCCAGGAAACCACAACAATATTGTCTAGTAGAAATGATTAAGATATCACTTCAGGAAATATCCCAAACTCTACATAATGAATATGATTTGCCTATTTAATTTTTGGTAGATGATCTCATAGCAACCGGATATATTTTTAATAGAATTAATTAAATATAACATTTAAAGAAAACGACATATGATTTATGAAATAGGAGGAAACCTTGAGTAAATTACTTTTGTAGTTTTTGGTTATAATGTCATTATATCTAAAAAATGGTGAACATAGAAATTTTTTCATCCAATTGATATGGAGGAATAATCCTTGGATATTCTATATCGAGTGAAACATGAAACATGTTCCATAAAATGAACATGATTTTGGAAGAATATTTATGTGTTTAATACAATGAAATAGATCCACATGAGCCTAATACTCCTTTAAAAACATGTAGGATGATCCTTGTAATCTAAATATCAATTAAAAATCTAGTTAAAATTCAATGAAACATATAGCAAAACCACCCAGCTCAAAAATGATTGATGCTAAAGATATTGAGGATAATAAAGTATAAAATACACCTATTCCTATAGATATTAGGACTCATAGAGGTCATCCCATAGATGTAGTTATAGGCGAATAAGATAAAAAAACACAAAAAATATATTTTTATAGAAACAAATTGGAACATCACACTACCATATCACATATTAAACATAATAACATACAAAAATAAATAAATTATGAGTTCATGTTAATTATCATTCATGAATAGATGAATTGGATTCAGAGAAATTGTTATGATGGTATGACTCTGAATATGATATACTCTGTGATACAGAATGTAGGATCGAAATAAGAATGATATACTCAGATATAAGAGGGGGTGAATTGTACTTTTTATAAATTCATTTAGGAAATTTTATAATGGTTATGTTTAACAATGTTAAACATGATAATTCACTCAACCTCTATGATTACAAAAGACTTTCTAGATTTTGGAATAGTGATTTAAAAAATGGAACTTAACAAAAGTTACAAGGATTAATATTCTACCTTAATGCGTATAGAATCGAACGATATCAGAGTAAAAGCAAGGAAGTATAAGAAAGTTATACTTTCCTTAACTATTCAAAATGCAGCGGAAAACAAGTAGTAAAACTACATGTAACAAACAATAACTCTTTTAACCCAAAGAGAAGGGTATCCAACAACCTTGGATAAAGGTCCATTGATTTATACTTTCAAGAAAGTTAATCTTACCCACACTAGGGTAAGCCCTCGATACGAAGATCGGAGTCTGTCTTACTATCCATGAAAGACCTCAACTATTAGGTAGTCGGAACCTCTGTCTTCCTCAGCAAGGAATCCCTCAACTTTAAGGTTTTGGAACCTCTGTCTTCCTATCCCCGGAAGCCCTCGATTGTAATCAGCAACAGTCAGAGTCGCGCGAAGCAAGTCTTCACAAGGAAAATTTTGAACAAGCTATTCAAACTTTCTACACGAATCTTTGAGAGTTGATAAGAGCCTCTCCCTCTAGAAATCACTTCGGGATGTTCTGATCACCAAAATTACAAAAGTTGCCAGCACGTTCAAGTGAGCTCTTATTTATAGGCAAATTTCCAACGTCGACTCCCTCCTCAAATGGTCATATTTCTCCTTGAATTTCAGAGGGACCTGTACGTGTGTCACTCAACCAACAGTGTGCCCAAAATTCTTACCAACACATTATGTTTTAGTAGTAAAATTATATGTTGATGATATATATTTTTGGATCAATAAAAAATTCATCCTGAAATGAATTTTATAAAATAATCTGAAATTGATTTGAAGTTTATATAATAGGTGAATTAATGTAATTTATTAGTTTCCATGTTTTCTATAATTATAAAGGAATTATATTATATCAATTAATGTATAATAAATATCTATTAAATGATTTTTCATATATCATTCTAATGGAAGTGATACTACCATGAGTACTATTTGAAAACTAGATCATCATGAATTATGGAAATTAGATGGTCAATCCACTTATAGAGGTAAGATTGGAAGAATATTGCACCTAACTACTTCCTTTCCTGATACTATGTTTAATGTGTGTGTGTTCATGTTTTCAATGAAATCTAAATAAATATTATCTGCATTATATTAAAATAATTTTTAAATACATTAAAAGTATAAGCAACATAAGAATATATTATTCTATAGGATAAGAATTTGATTTAATTAGTTATGTAGATATAGATTTTGGAGATTGTATGATAGATAGAAAATTAGATTCTCGAACACATCACCTATTATGAAACCCTTATTTTTCCTGGTGTGGAAAGAAATAAAATTATTTTAAATTATCTATTTCTAAAGCTACATACATAGCTATAGGTATTTTTTGTACATAGTTTTTACGATACTTAGGATATCACTTTCACAATGTCCTAATAAATTGTGCAAATAATAATTTAATAAATATTTCTAATAATCATATATCACATTATTAGACAAAACATATTGATGTATGATATCACTATTTTAGAGAACATTTTGGAAATTGAGATATCACTCTTGAATTTAATGGCATTGAACAAATTTTTTTTGATATTTTCTAAAAATACATTAAATTATGGAAGAATAAACTATATCAAACATGAATTGATAGTGAATAATTTTGTTAAAGTTTTTAATTTTAGGTTCAATTTATAATTTATGTTAATTGAATTTTTTTAATCATGTGTTCATTTAATTTTTGTTATTTTTTTAATATATCTTTTAGGTTTTGCAATATAATAAAGGCATATTATTAATTCCCACTCATCAATATACAAAAAAATCCAATAATTATAAAGCTATCAAATTAGATTCAAATCCTCATGACCTTTTTAACCTACCCAAATCATCCTTTTAAATCCCCATTCTCAAAAATATACTTCTAATCCCTAGGTCATTTCATAAATATATCATTCTTCCCATCCACGAAGATGAATTATCCTAGGGAAGATTCCTCTAAATATTCAATGTGATGAAAATTATGTTTGAAGAAATCTATGAATATTTTGAAACTGAATTTTTCTGATCATAATGTCCTGACAGAAAGAGAAGTTTACATTGAATAGGTTATAACCAGTCAATAATTTCTATGGAGGGTTTTCAAGTATCAGAAATGGAAGTTTTTGGAACTTTATGAAAATCATAATTTATATAGATGCTTTATAATGGATTTATATATGAACATCGTGATTATAGTTGTAGATTATGAGAATGTGGTTTTTTCATCTCCCAATAGTGAAGCATATTATTTTTATTAGACTTTTCGGGATAACTATGTGTGATGATCAGATATTGGTTAATATGAGGACTACCAATTCTCTTACCCATTGAATAATCTGCATTTTAAAATTTTTAATGCGTAGGAAGAAATGACTTATGATAGAACCATTAGAACAATATTTTAAAATTAACATTGAGAAGAATATAGACTTTTGTTAATTTAAATTCATCATTTTACTTTCCAATGAATGTGTGATTTATGTTTTTTAGTGAGATGAATTGTTCATTAATTATAAAATGGATCATGGAATTTAGATTGGACTTCCTTGGTGCATAATTTTTCATTTGGTGTAGTTGACTAATACTTCTTTCAAACATAAAACACATCAATATCTTATGTTAATTTTTTTATTGGATCATATACCCTTATTTTAGTTAAGATTTTATGAAATAATTTTCCAAGTGGTTTCTATTTTAATAATGTTACATGTAAAAGGATTAAAGTCACCTAGAATACATATAAAAGGTTATCGAATTCTGATTTGGAGGAGTTTTATGAATGATTCTATCATGTTTCTCATCCCTCTCGGAAAATATTTAAATTATTATTGTTTACAGAAAATAGAAATAGTGGACACTAAATATTCCTATGATATGGATGTATCAAAATCTATGTATTT
Organism: Viscum album; assembly: GCA_963277665.1. Taxonomy (NCBI): domain Eukaryota; kingdom Viridiplantae; phylum Streptophyta; class Magnoliopsida; order Santalales; family Viscaceae; genus Viscum; species Viscum album. The sequence continues at coordinate 536,083,765 of OY728146.1, forward strand.
TGAAAAATATATATAGATGATATTTTGAGTAACGTTAAGAAAAAAGCCATGTACTAATAATTTTAGATGATAGGGAACTTGAGAGAGAAGAATTGTTTTTGTATCGTGAATTTCATATGATTTATGACGTTCTTCTAAAATATCATCGATTTAGAAGTACATATGATTGTTAAACATGTAAGAGAATACTTATCTCTTGAGGTGGATATAATTCCTTGGATAATGTTGTGTAAACCAATTCTTATATATTTTAATTGTGATATGGATTTAGACACATATATTGTTGAGTGTCCACCTATGTTTGAGATGCGAGACACTCCAATTTTTTATTCATCCCCTTATCAGGAAAAAACCCTATAGATAACACATTATTTTATTTAGGGGTATCCTCTACTATTTAAGTAAATGGAAAGAATAATAAGGAATATGATTCAAAATATATTACGGATAAATTAAATGAAAAATATAATACTTTCAATAAAATTGGTGATAATAAGGGAGAAGAATAATATGTTAAGCCATAAATAATGCCTGAGTGAGTTCGTTTTGTTATTTTTTCAAGGGATGAAGAATCAGGGGATAAAAGTATTCTTTATACACATATTTTAGAGAGACCAATTTTACCAAAATCTAATGAAGATCAGTTAGAGGTGTTGGAAGACCCAACTTATCTGAGTTATTTCCATGAGAATGTATCTCAACAAGAGTATGTATTTGAATCTTCTCCCAATACAGAATTATTCTCCATGGAAGAATATAAAATTGAATCCTAGGAATCTTTTAATTAAATAGAATTTCCAAGTAGAATATTTTATCGTAATGAAGAACACTATAAAAAGAATCTACAGTTTAGTGATCATTCCATAGAACCAAATGATTTTTTTCTTACAAACTCTAGTCCTCATGTATGATCATGTAAAGACCTGGAAATTTCAAGGAATTTTTTTAAACTCTTGGTATTTTACGAGTCTGTGGCTTTTGACAACACTTGATTCTGTGGTCCGGTGTGCCCAGAATCAATTTCCGAAGTTTAGCTTGGGTAGGTTCAGTAAACAAATGAGCGGGTTTTTCTATCTGTTGAACCAATACTCTGAATTAAAATCTGAGGGCACCGATTAACTCAAAACGCCGGTAATTTCTTAACTTGATCCTTACTGTAGTTGCGTTCTCAATGGAGGAGAAGTTAATTATTGGGGGTTTATTTAAGAAGTAAATAAAAAATTGTCGGAACAATTTTTATTTTATAAGGAGGTCATTCCCTCCCATGGGTAGTTAAGGGTGGGGCCCACAGCCACTTAACTACCCATGTGTGGATGTTAGAGAGGTGGGGTCTACATGAGCCACAACTATTTAGTTTCCCCTAAACTCATTAAAACCCCCTCATTAATTTGGCAACCCCCCCCCCATTAAATTCCAATCACTACACCTCATTACATTTATTCTTATCAACCCATGATTTAATGTGGACCCTTCCCCTTTCCCCCTTTTTTTATTTAATTTCCAACATGTTTAATAAAGGGGTACCATCCCTCTCCCTTCCTTAATTGATTGTCAAAACGTTTTTTTTAATGTGGTGGTTCAATTTTGGGAGAGTTACTTTGCATTTGTAATAAAATAATAGATGTAGCATATTATTTTATTAAGGGGAGAGATTTCATTGTGCGCAGAAGATTGAGAGAACTCTAGAGGTCTTATAAGAACGCCGGACTCCGATGAAGAATGAAGAATAACACTGATTCCTCGAAGGACAATGACACGCCACCAATCCTATTCTCCACGATAAGAGAGGAGATGATGCTTCCTCCTCTGCACACTCCGACAACGCCTACGAACCTTTTCCCAGTGACGTCGTCTATCGCGACGCTGTCTACCACGACACCGACGTTCGCCTTCAATTGTTGAGGTAGGGGAAATTGTATGTTTCATTAAGTGATCTATACCCTCGGCATGGTGTGTAATTGTTGGGTGATGTTTTGAACCACTAACGTAGTGGGTACAGACTACCGAACAAGTCCGAACCCACCAATATTTTGTTCTTGATGCGCGAAATATTCGATGACAACGAAGAGGGACTGTAATGGCCATTGGAGGCCTTCGCAGTGATGTACGGGTCTCGAGACGACCATAGGTGCAGACGGGATTAAAATCGGACCACCAGAATGAGTCTGGAGGCCCGTGGAAGCCGCAGGGGGCGCAGGACACCGACGACGCCCCAGCACGCCGCCAGCAGAAGCCCACCACGGTTGAAGCTACGACGATGTGGGTGGGATTCCGCAGCCACGCGGGATCCAGGGGAGCCAGTGGCACCACCCAGGCACCGTGTCCGTGGAAAGCGGGGGCCGCGCCCCCGGCCCGGCTCACTGGCTGAGCCAGCGCACCCCCCCAGCCGGGCCGGGGCGGTTCGTGCGGACCGGGCTGTGCTGGCCGGTCCGGACCCAGGCCCAGGTCCGGTCTACCCAGTTCGGGCCGACCAAGTGGTGTTGGGCCCTGTCGGGCCGGGCCCAAACCCCCCACTTCGGACCGTTTTCGGTATTTTTCCCATAACATGACCTACAGACCTCCGATCGATGAACCGTCAGTTGCGTAGGAATCCTTGGATCGAGAAGGTTATACAGATATATTACAATTGAGGTTTCGGTAAATTTTGGGTATGGCCAGGTTGGTTCTATACCGAAACCAACCGGCCCCTTTGAGCGGAAACTATTATAACTTAATGACCGAACGTCTGATTGACGTGCTGTCAACTGCGTTGAGTTAATTTTGATGAGACGGTCCTTTTGGAATACTCCACTTGAGGTTGGACGCAGATTGAGTATGGTCTAGTTGGTTTTAGCTTAAAAACAACCGGGCCCCTGGAACAGAGAAGCCAATAACTCTCAGACCGGGCGTCTGTTTGACGCCCCGTCTATTGTGTTGAGTTCCTTTTGACGAGACAGAACTTTAGAATACATCAACTATAGAATTAGTGATAGTTGATGTATCGACCCCCCTTTTACTCGTGGAGCAGACCCTCTTGGAATCGAGTACGCTATGTGCAGGAACCCTAGAGCTGGCTGCGGCTATGACGTCTACAATACTAAGATCCTCAGTGGGTTCGACAATGATGAATTCTGTACTAGGATCCTCAATGGGTTAGACAAAGATGACATTTGTACTTGGATCCTCTATGGGATTGACGATGACGACTACCATACTGGGATCCTTCGTGGGTTCGACAATGACTTCTGCCGTACTGGAATCCTTTGTGGGTTTGACGGCAATGACTTCTGTATTGGGATCCTCCGTGGGTTCGACAACGATGACTTCTGCACTTGTATCCTGAGTGGGTCTGACAGATTTTATGATCTTGTATCATGAGTGGGTCTAACAGCTTGGTTGGTCTAGTATCCTATGTGGGTCCGATAGCCTAGATTAATCAGTGATTACATCTGATCATCCCTATCACTCTATGAAAGATGTATACCTGTGTGAGCTGAGTCTTGATTTTCAATCATTATCGTCGATGTGATTGATATGCTTTCTTTTGTTGACTGGGTTGTGCTTTCCTGTGTGGACTGGGTTGTGTTTTCTTATGTGGATTGGGTTGTGCTTGGGCTAGAGAGTTGGAGCTGTCTTGTAATTGATGAATTAGGTATATGTATGGGCATATACCTAAGTAAATTCAGTTGATACTTTGTGATAGTATCTTTCCTTTTTGATTTATCCTTCGTGGATTCTGAGAGACCTTTGGGGGTCTCGGGGTCCCGACTAAGTATCGTAAACTCACCCCTGCACAGGTTATGCCCGCGGAACATTGTGTTGGATGCAGACAACGGACAACACTGATCAAGGTGAAGTCTTGTGAAGCTGGACAGTTCCCGGAGGTGGACCACATGGCAGGACATACACTGTAACACCCGAATCTTCTATGGTACACTTCTCTTTGAATAATGTGATAGCGTGTGTTTTACGCAACACTGAGTTCTAACACACCATAACCAATCAAACAAGCCGTTATGAATAGTAATACCTATTTTTTGAAACTATATATATTTTATATTTCAAAATGGACTTCATTTTTGGATTCGGAATATCTAATTTAGCCTAAGGTGAAATTTTTGTACTTTTCGGATAACTTTAATATTTTGATGAATAGTGAAAACTACTAAATTTTAATTAAAAACAACTTTTTTAATCAAAATAATTAATAGTGATAAATTATGAATTTGAGTGGTTTTAAAGTATATTTAGAATATATTTTTACCATTTAATATAATTTTGGTCATTGGACATAATATTACAATTAAACCGAACATAAACAAGTGTCAATCTTTTGATAGTTATTATCTCTTAAAAACACGCTTTTTGTTTTGACAGCAGGAATTAATTTTAAATTAATTTCTGCCACTTCTGTGTTATGAATTTAGAAAAATGGATTCCATATTTGGAATCAGGATGTTCAAATTGTGTAGATAGGTGAATTTTATTTTTAGCCATTTTGAATAATTACTGCGGTAAATATTTTATTTACCATGGTTAAGGGTAAATCTGGTAAATAAGTGTTAAAAAATAATATTATAATAATACTAAATTACCCTAAAACGTGTCCTAGACTTATTGGTTGATACATGTTCGACCATAGGCATCTTTGGGTCGATTTTGGGACCCCATGGTGCCACTTGTAGGTGATAGGGACACTTTATTTTAATTAAGTTAAAATGAATACAAAAATGACACAAGCATATATCTTTTAGGAAAACAATTTTTACATAGAGTTATACATGTTGGATTTTAGATTATAAATATTCATTAGAAATATAAAAAGATTTCCTACATAATTATATGTTATTTATAATTTTTAGACATTAAATAATTTAATTTATTTATGACACAATGATGATGCAGTAATTACTATAATAGTGAAAAATCAAAATAATTGATACTATAAATACCCAAATAAATATAATATGAAACTTTTCATGAACTATTATAATTTTCTAGGATAATATGATATATTAGGATTGATTTAATTGACTTTTTTAGAAGTAATCAATCTGTTATGAGTTTCACAAAAATCAACTGTTGAATAGTTTCAAAATTGACATAAAAGAGTTTTTAAAACAAAAATTATATTATTAATTGGTATTAAAATCCTAAAAATCTAAGTCTCGGCCAAGAGACATATATCATGATAGATTTATCATTAATGGACCACTTGGGGGTCTCTTGAATGTATATAGTAAGTTTATTAACCATATTATATAAAAATACAAAGAGAAATTGTAAATGTGAAACTAATTAACTTAGAGTTAATACTTAAAGATAAGGTTAATATAAGTACCCAAAACTGCCTAAATTCTATTGGTTGAGTTTCTTTCGACCCATCACCACCTTAATAGTTAAATAATAAACTTTGGAGCTATTATAAAACGAATATTAATTTATTATAAACTAATATTTCTAGCTTTTACATAGGTTCCCCTCACCACTCTTATAAAAGGGCACTCCTCCTTTTTTATTCACACCATCAAAGCCTTTTGGTTCGTCCAAACACTTCCCAAATACTCTCCCATCTTCCCTCACTACATCCTAGAGTCATTAGTTTGATCATAAAGCCAACCTAAAGAGCCCTTTTGATCAAATCAAAAGGAAGAGCCTGAAGAAGAGGTAACAATTTCACCACCGTTTTCCAAGTTCCTTTCTTCTTCCACTTATTCTTCCTTTGTTATTACCATTCTAAAATAATAACTCTAGTATCATATATATACTGTGATGTTATTATAAAAATGGTACAACCATATTCAGTATTCTATCCACCCTTTGAATAACATGTCACCATACGTGCGTACATACGGCTTACCGTCTCCACGTCGTGGTGTAATTGTTATTCAATATATTATTATTTGGATGGGTATAATAATGATGTGTAACTCATGTAAATAATAAATATAACATGTTAATGATTCTTTATATATGATATACCATCCTATTATATATTATTTTAATATCAAAAGAATGATATTATCGCTCGTGCGTACGTACGGACTACCGTCTCCATGAACGCGATGAGATTCATTCTCCATCGAATCCATTCAAGTATAATTATCATTTTCTGATTTAAAAATTATGTTTAAGGACTTGATATCATTCTGGATATGAATAATATAAAACCTATCCATTACAAACATGGCTTACGTAACAAAACATATAAAATAAAACGAGTAAGTTAACACCCGAAACAACGCTAATACTAAGATATTATTAACAAAGCAATGTTAAAATATCATATATGATATCATATGAATGCATATGATTCTTGTATAATTTAATAACAATTATTTCACTATTATGTAGGAGGTTAACCTACCACAACCAAATAAAAGTACAAGGTAAGGGTTATTTCACAATCTCTTCATTATCCGAGGTTGTTTATACGTAATAATCTACTGGGATCTCTTTATCATCCACATCCATGTTTCTTAAAAATGTATTTCAAAACATTTTTACTATTTAAAAGAATATGGGTTAAAGTCATTTATACCATTTTCTGACTTTTTATAAGAGTTTTATAAAGGAATCATTCTGTCATTTTCCAAACAAGGTGCTTTTAACCTTTTCGACAGAATTAAGGTAAGAATGTTTTTTTAACTTATACGACGGGTGCGGTTATTTTCCACCGTTATAAAATCATCGAAGCTTCCCATACAAGACAATAAGAATATTTTCAAAGTAAATGTTTTATTTTATAATGATGTGACTCTTAAATGATTTCAAAATGAATATTTTAAGAATTTATGAAAGGTACTCTTTATCAAAATCAGAATTTTAAATGTTTTAAAGATTTATCTTTCTAAGTATTTTTAATTAATGTCCATGTTTTCAAAATGATTTTAATGATTTATTTATATGGATATGAATGTTTTGAAAATGATATTTATTTTCAAAAGTTTCAAAGTGTTATGGGACACTTTGATTCAAAAATCTCTTTTAAATTACTTCCTTTATAAATGTGTGACATTTCAATGCTTTCGAGAAAGGAGATATTTCTCTCAAATAGTTTTGATTTCATCTATGTCAACATCCTTTGTTGGATTTTACGCTTATGTGAAGTTGATTTATTATGATACAACCTTCTATGTTGTATTAAAGGTTTTGTGATATGTTTAATTGTGGATGTGCTATTTTTATACCATTCATGGTTTATGGTGAAAGTATTGACATTTCGTATGCTAGTTTTAATACGAATGTTTATGTTATTTTTAGACCTTTTCATATGGGAATGCATTGGACTTAATATGTGATGGGTGGAGCCCGCTATAGCTCCTCGATGCATCGGTAGGTCTCATGAGACAAACTAGTGTCTTGGCACAAGGCCTTGGAAAAATCTTATTTGTATTCTTGGCATGAGGCCTTGGCTATGTGGTTATGATAGTCTGGAATTATGCATTCCATCATTATGTAAGTGGTTATTGATTTTGCATGTGATTATTCGATTAGTAGAATATCCATGTGAATAGGTAAATGGCATTATTTCATTTTATTTCTACCATACTATGTTGAAAGTTCAAGTTTAAAAGGCTTTTGTTTTATTTATACATTGCCTTAAATGTTTATTCTTATTTATGAAAGTTTCTGCTATATTGTTATCCTTACTAGGAATTTGAGCTCACCCCTTTTCTATGTTTTATTTTTCCCAGGAAGTGATGAAGTAAATTATGAATGACCTGCAGGGATATTATGAGAGGGTTAATAGTGTGGACTATGGAGACAATATGGTGTTGTAGTAGTTTTTCACTTTATGATGTAATGTAAAACGTTATGAATATATCTAGTGTTTCCAAGTCTACTAAACCAATCGGTCTTTAGAGATTTTATCTTTCTTGTGATCATGCCAATGTTATGTAATAATGCACTGACTCTAGGTAACTAGGTTCAGGATGTTACAGTTGGTATCAGAGGAAGTTTAGTACAATCCTTGGAAGCTATATTTAGATAAACTATGATTAGAGCACGTAGACCTAAGATGAATTTTGAGGATTATTTTATAAGAACTTCCTAGAATTTTGGTATTGTATAGATTTTGTGAGTTTTCTGAGCAATACATCCTTGTCTCGATACGAGCAGGCAGAGGCGGCTCTCGCACAGATGTACCTAGGGGTAAAACCCGAAAACACCGCTTTGAGATAGACATGAACGGGAACTGGTGCACGACAATGGGCCTTGCTGCACTCTTGGTTACGACACTCCCGGGGGATATGCTTAGGATAACTCTCATTTTCTTTACAAATAATTATGAAGGGTTTATGAGTATATACTTCCTCAAAGGAGACATTTTTATGATTATGGATTATATCCATAAATTATTTAATTTATGTTATGTGTTTTACAAGTTTGGGATTAGGTATTGTTATTCATAAACTAATATAATGTATGCAATTGTTTTGAAATGGCACCTAGTAGAATGAATGAGAACTCTAGAAATTCACATGATACAAAGAGAAAGAAGGATCATATATTGCATGGTCTTAAGCCAGAATTTAAAAGAGAAATAGTCTCGCATGTATTATCATAATATGAAGAAATAATATCATGTGTTGATAAGATAAGTAAAGAGTTTACTGAGTCCTATGTCTTTGAAGGGAACCAAGAGAAGAAAGGGATGGAAGAGAGAAATATGGGTAAAGGGAAGACGGAAAAGAATAATTTTCCCATATGTGATAACTGTGGAAAGAAACACCCAAGAACTTTCCTGAAAGGAATGGGAGTTTGTTATAAGTGTGGAGGAAAAGGGCACAAAGTATGTGGTTGCAAGGGTAAGAAAATAGTCTCAAATGTACAATTCTTCATTTGCAAGGAGTTTGGACACTACGCGAACCTATGTCCCAGTCATCAGACTATGCCGCAAATGATGCTATTGGATAATAATCAAGTTATGATACTACCACAGATGAAGAGGAATGATTAGAGTTCTTATGTTGATTATGTCATTTGAGTGTTGTATCAGCAATGTACTTGTTATAATAATTATGGAGTATATAAGGGTTTTACTGCAGTACTATTTCATTAAGGACTTGAGATTGTGTAGAACAAAGAAAAGCGACTCAATAGCAGGTTAAATTTTTGGAAAATATATGGTTGAGAGAAATATAAACCATAATATGGTTCTGATACTGTGGTAGTGATTTTAGAATAATACATGATTGATTTGGATAAATTATAATGGATATTCTTGACTACCTTGAAGCTGATTAATGATTTTTATATTCCATAATTTTTGGGGTTTAAAACATTTTCGGATTGATGAAGTATATCCATCATTCTATATAGAATAAGGGAGCATGAATGTAATCAATAAGGATTATGGTAATTCAGGATGTTTCAGCATTTTAAAAGAATTAATGATGAAGGTATTAATATGCTATTATGGGGTAAAAAGGATCTACATTATGTTTACCTTCCTTATAAATGTTGGACTGTGAGTTTGGACAGAAGTATTTTGGATAAATTCTAGTTTGAGATTAATTTGGGATGGCCATAAAAGGACAACCCGGAGGTCGGGCGGCAACCCGTCGCGACCGGCAAGGCCGCGAGACTTGAACCCGCAACCGAAGGGCGACAAGGGTGTATCACCTACCACTGGTCCATGATGTGTCCTGGATTAAATAATGTAGTTTTTTTTAAAAGATATGGTAGATGATTAATAAATTCATTTATTTTGGAACCCTGTATGAATAGTATAAATAGAATTTTTTTTACGTTCTATTATCTTTTAGTGTGAAAGATGAGTTTGTGGTAGAAATTTATTAATGGATTAAACTCTAATTATAAAGTAAGTATATCTCCTTATGATCTTAGCCAATCTCATAAATAAAATTCCTCAACATTAATAAAAGGAACTTAGAACAAAAATGTTGTCCTAGATGGTACCTTAAATCATCACTAATTTATGGCTTTGGGATTTTTGGCCTTTTCATAGCCATGTTCTCAACCACTCTCCATCAGATAATTAATGGTTATATTTCTCTTCCATATCCATATTTTCCTACATGGAACCCTAGTATGTGTTATTTTTGATAATCTTCATACTTTCCACTCTTTATTTTAAATAGAGGCCTCATTAATTCATTTTTCGATGTGGGATTCAACTAAGATATTTTTGAAACATCAAAAATGTGTTATCCCAATACTCTATGTTTTGTTGAACCGATGGTATTTCAAATCATCATTGATTGATGAGTTTAAGGACCTCAATTTTATACTTGTTTGTGATTGATGACCTCAATCACTACCTATAAATATTTACGTTTTTCCACCAATTATATGTCTCTAATTTCCACCAGTGTTCTCCTAATTGAGATCATAATTTGGTGGTGACCCTTTCATTTCTCTTTTCCTCATATTATGACTAAATTTTAGTAACCCCATTTCCGATGTGGGTTTTCCAACAAATATATTTTCTATTTTCAACCTTTTATTTTCGAAGAACAATTTCAAATTGAAAGGACGCAATTTATTGAAGGATGGGAGAATGTATCACCATAATCTTCTACGGTACACTTCTCTTTGAATAATGTGATAGTGTGTGTTGCACGCAACACCGAGTTCTAACACCCCATAACCAATCAAACTAGCCGTTATGAATAGTAATACCTACTTTTTGAAATTATATATATTTTATATTTCAAAATGGACTTAATTTTTGGAATCGTAATATCGAATTTATCCTAAGGTTAAATTTTGGTGTTTTCGGATAACTTTAATATTTTGATGAATAGTGAAAATTACTAAATTTTAATTAAAAAAAACTTTTTTAATCAAAATAATTAATAGTGATAAATTATTAATTTGAGTGGTTTGAAGTGTATTTAGAATATATTTTTACAATTTAATATAATTTTCGTCATTGGACAAAATTTTACAAATAAACCGAACATAAACAAGTGTCTATCTTTTGATAGTTATTATCTCTTAAAAACACGCTTTTTGTTTTGACAGCGGGAATTAATTTTCAATTAATTTCTGCCACTTCTGTGTTTTGAATTTAGAAAAATGGATTCCATATTTGGAATAAGGATGTTCAATTTGTGTAAGTAGGTATCTTTTATTTTTAGACATTTTGAATAATTACTGCGGTAAATATTTTATTTACCATGGTTAAGGGTAAATCCGATAAATAAGGGTTAAAAATAATATTATAATAATACTAAATTACCCTAAAACGTGTCCTAGACTTATTGGTTGATACATGTTAGACCATAGTCATATTTGGGTCTATTTTGGGACCCCATGGTGCCACTTGTAGGTGATAGGGACACTTTATTTTAATTAAGTTAAAATGAATACAAAAATGACACAAGCATATATCTTTTAGAAAAACAATTTTTACATAGGGTTATATTTGTTGGATTTTAGATTATAAATATTAATTAGAGAGATAAAACGATTTAATACATAATGATATTTTATTTATAATTTTTAGACATTAAATAATTTAATTTATTTATGACACAATGATGATGCAGTAATTACTATAATAGTGAAAAATCAAAATAATTGATATTATAAATACACAAATAAATATAATATGAAAGTTTTAATGAATTAAACTAATTTTATAGGATATTATGATATATTAGGATTGATTAAATTAACTTTGTTTGAAGTAATCAATCTGTTATGAGTTTCACAAAAATCAACTATTGAATAGTGTCAAAATTGACATAACAGAATTTTTAAAACAAATATTATATTATTAATTGGTATTAAAATCCTAAAAATCTAAGTCTCGGCAAAGAGACTTATATCATGATAGGTGTCTCATTAATGGACCACTTGGGGGTCGCTTGGATGTATATAGTAAGTTTATTAACCATATTATATAAAAATACAAAGAGACATTGTAAAAGTGAAACTAATTTACATAGAGTTAATACTTAATGATAAGGTTAATATAAGTACCCAAACCTGTCTAAATTATATTGGTTGAGTTGTTTTCGACCCATCCCCACATTAACATTTAAATAATCAACTTTGGAGCCACTATAAACCGAATATGAATTTATTATAAACTAATATTTCTAGCTTTTCCAAAGGTGCTCCTCACCCCTCTTATAAAAGGGCACTCCTCCTTCTCTTTTCTTCACACCTTAAAAGCCTTTTAGTTCGGCCAAACTCTGCCAAAATACTCTCCCAACTTCCGTCACTACAACCTAGAGGCCTTAGTTTGATCAGGAAGCCAACCTAAGGAGCCCTTTTGATCAAATCAAAAGAAAGAGTCCGAAGAAGAGGTAATAATTTCACCACCCTTTTCCATGTTCCTTTATTCTTCCACTTCTTCTTCCTTTGTTATTACAATTCTAAAATAATAAATCCATTATCATATATATACTGTGATGTTATTATAAATATGGTAAAACCATATTCAGTATTATATCCACCCTTTTAATAACATGTCACCATACGTGCGTACGTACGACTTACCACCTCCACGTCGTGGTGTAATTGTTATTCAATATATTATTATTTGGATGGGTATAATAATGATTTTTAACTCATGTAAATAATAAATATAACATGTAAATGATTCTTTATATATGACATACCGTCCTATTATATATTATTTTAATATCAAATGAATGATATTATCGCTCGTGCGTACGTACGGACTACCGTCTCCATGAACGCGATGAGATTCATTCTCCATCGAATCCATTCAAGTGTAATTATCATTTTCTGATTTAAAAATGATGATTAAGTACTTGATATCATTATGGATATGAATAATATACAACCTATGCATTACAAACATGGCTTACGTAACAAAACATATAAAAGAAAACGAGTAAGTTAACACCCGAAACAACGATAATACTAAGATATTATTAACAAAGCAATGTTAAAAGATCATATATGATATAATATGAATTCATATGATTCTTTTATAATTTAATAACAATTATTTCACTATTATACAAGAGGTTAACCTACCCTAACCAAGGAAAAGTACAAGGTAAGGGTTATTTCACAATCTCTTCATTATCCGAGGTTGTTTATACGTAATAATCTACTGGGATCTCTTTATCATCCACATCCATGTTTCTTAAAAATGTATTTCAAAACATTTTTACAATTTAAAAGAATATGGGTTAAAGTCATCTATACCCTTTTTTGACTTTTTATAAGAGTTTTATAAAGGAATCATTCTATCGTTTTCCAAACAAGGTGCTTTTAACCTTTTCGATAGAATTAAGGTAAGAATGTTTTTTTAACTTATACAGCGGGTGCGGTTATTTTCCACCATTATAAAATCGTCGAAGCTTCCCTTATAAGTTTATAAGAATATTTTCAAATTAAATGTTTTATTTTATAATTATGTGACTCTTAAATTATTTCAAAATGAATATTTTAAGAATTTATGAAAGGTACTCTTTATCAAAATCAAAATATTAAATGTTTTAAAGATTTATCTTTCTAAATCTTTTTAATTAATGTCCATGTTTTCAAAATGATTTTAAAGATTTATTTATATGAACATGAATGTTTTGAAAATGATATTTATTTTCAAAACTTTCAAAGTTCTATGGGACACTTTGATTCAAAAATCTCTTTTAAATTACTTCCATTATAAATGTGTGACTTTTCAATGATTTCGAAAAGGAGATATTTCTCTCAAATAGTTTTGATTTCATCTATGTCAACATCATTTGTTGGATTTTATGCTTATGTGAAGTTAATTTATTATGATTCAAACTTCTATGTTGTATTGAAGGTTTTGTGATATGTTTAACTGTGGACGTGATATTTTTATACCATTCATGGTTTATGGTGAAAGTATTGACATTTCGTATGTTAGTTTTAATACGAATGTTTATGTTATGTTTAAACCTTTTCGTATGGGAATGAATTGGACTTAATATGTGTTGGGTGGAGCCCTCTATACCTCCTCGATGCATCGGTAGGTCTCCTGAGACAAACTAGTGTCTTGGCACAAGGCCTTGGCAAAATCTTATTTGTAGTCTTGGCACGAGGCCTTCGCTATGTGGTTATGATAGTGTAGCATTATGCATTCCAACATTATGAAAGTGGTTATTGATTTTTCATGTGATTATTCGATTAGTAGAATATCCATGTGAATAAGTAAATGGAATTATTTCATTTTATTTCTGCCATACTATGTTGAAAGTTCAAGTTTAAAAGGCTTTTGTTTTAGTTATACATTGCCTTAAATGTTTATTATTATTAATGAAAGTTTCCGCTATATTGTTATCCTTAATGGGAATTTGAGCTCACCCCTTTTCTATGTTTTATTTTTCCCAGGAAGTGAATAAGTAAATTATGAATGACCTGCAGGGATATTATGAGGGGTTAATAGTGTGGACTATGGAGACAATATGTTGTTGTAATAGTTTTTCACTTTATGATGTAATGTAAAACTTTATGAATATATCTAGTGTTTCCAAGTATACTAAACCAATCGTTCTTTCGAGATTTTATCTTTCTTGTGATCATGCCAATGTTATTTAATAATGCACCGACTCTAGGTAACTAGGGTCGGGGCGTTACATACACGGAGCGGACGGCCGGACCCGAGGAGCTGAGGAGGATATCTGTACCCACCCTTCAGGTGGGATTTCTGGAGGACGACTCGGTGTTGCTATTTTACTTACTACTATTGTACTTTTCTTTCATTTGTACTGTACATTCATATGGGTTTGTATACTGGCCCATTTACTTTTCAGCACTTACCTTGCACCCAGTTTTACTTAGTGCTTACTTCACGTGGGTAGTCTGTTGTGTTTATTTACTTTATAAAGGCAATGCCTTCTCTTTTATTAGGATTTACGCCTTTGGTGATAGTCTCCATCCCCTAGCCTATGGAAGGCGGGCATGGGGTAGTCACGACATGGGCCTCGAGTACGGGTCGTGAAAAATTTGTATCAGAGGAGTCGGTTATACCTAAGAACTCAGGACTCTGGTGTTTCCCTTCTGTGAAGAAATATTGTTAAATGTATTGAGTGTGGTTTTCAGTCAAGGGAGTCCAGTGTTGGTGCGGAAACTGACATATCCATACACAAGGACCCTGACCTCTGATTTCCAAATCAGTACATTAAAACCCTGATTGAATGTGTGTTTCCTTAAAAAGTTTTCTTTATGATTACTTTGTGTCAGCTCACCGGGTATACTGTTTAACCATGGCACACCTATTGCTTTTCAGGATGGCCCCATGAAGGTACCCAGCCAGGTTTCCGAGTTACGTGTGGGATGGTATCCCACCAAGTGAAAAGGACTCGGTGTAGGGCCCCATCAAAGTGGAGGCACCAATGGTACAACTATCCGCTAGGCCACCGATACCACCTTCCCATGGAGTGGAGAGTGCACGCTTCTTAAGTGTGTTTCACAAGTTTCAGTGACAGTGGTCGCCCGGGTTCCGTGGAGAGATGGACCCTCAGGTAGCCGAGGATTGGATGGATGATATCGTCCGAGTATTCAGATTGGTAGGGACACCAGTAGACCTTATGGTGATCCTTTCTGCAAGTATTTTGCACACAACAGTAGGTAGATGGTGGAGCCTGATGCTCCATGTGCACGACAAGGCATCACTACTTTGGACGGATTTCAAGAGCCTCTTCCACTCAAAGTTTGTTCCAGTCACCCTCCATGTCATGCGTATCCAGGAGTTACTACAGCTGCGATAGGGTAGCATGACAGTAGCCCAGTACTCAGCGAGATTTACTGACCTCTTGCGCTACTCCACAGATATGGTACGGGACCCGTTCTTCCGGGACTGAACATTCAAGTAGGGACAGAGGCATGAGGTCAAGGCTTTGATGATCTCCCTCAACATCCCGATGTAGGAAGGGGTACCAGAGAGAGCCCATCTAGTGGATAGTTTTCTCACTGAGCAGTCACCAGTAGCAAGACTCTCCACAGGACGACCCATAGTAGAGTCTTCTATAGCCACCAATAGACAGTTGGCATAGAGGACCAAGCGGACCAGACCATCAGATGAGAAATCTCAGGATACATGTTCGGTTGTGCGGGGCACAGGAAATAGATCCAGTCATACGAGGAGCAGGAAATGCAATACATGCGGCGGGCATGGTTACATGGCTCGAGGCTGCCCGACCCACTCTGCAGATGAGAAGCAGGTGGTATAGGGACCTCCCAAGTAGAGGATCGACTGTGGTGGTCTTCCGGGGGCAGGCACACATGGAAGAGGAGCATTCCAAGCAGTAGGTATTGGACGAAATCTTTAGGCCCAACCACCACCACAATCAGGAAGACCACCCTGACCGCAGGGAACAGGTGGACATGGGAGAGCTCAGCTTCAGGCAACTGAGGCCTACGACCATGGAGTTCCGGGAGCAGATGGACAAAAGCTGGACTAGATCCATACATGGAGACTTTTGTGCATGCTGCTTCTAGCTTTGTTGATGTTTTTGTTTGTGGATACTTTGGGTCTTTGTACTTTGCAATGCAGTAATAGAAGACACTTGTTCTTATGACGTTTTCTTCCCTGTCCTTTTTATGTGGTTGATACTTAGAGGTTCCAGTTAGAACAGTTTCTTTACCCTCAATTTCATGATTCATACTAGAGGAGGCCTAGTGACCTCACACTGCTGTCGATAGTGTGACTCGACCCTTAGAGGCGAGAGTAATGGTTGGATCTCTTGGTAGTAGCGTTGAGGCCTTATGATGTCGTCCATGGCCTGAAATAGTACCATTCATGTCAGGATTTACTGTATTAGGAAAAGAACATGTATCATACATGGGATGAGTTCAGATTTCTCTTTTCAGAAAAGGATAAATCTTATCATCTCTTGCATGAAGTATGCGAAAGAAGGTGTAGTCGAGTTCTTTATAAATGGCTAGTCACACCCACAGTTCATTGAGCGAATGATTTATAGTTTACTCTAACCTCAAAAGTATCAGGTATGTCTTCTCATAGAAGGACCAGAACCTGAGATGGTGTCATTGATTTGAGTTAATCCAGGACTATGACTTTGAGATATTCTATACTCCTAGGAAGGGGAACGTTGTTATAGAGTTCGTTACACGATGCCTCACTTGTCTGCATGTGAAGGTGGAGCACCAGGTTCCAGCAGACGTGGTACATCCCTTAGAGGTCCCATAGTGGATGTGGAATGGAATATCTATGGTTTTAGTAATGGGGCTTCCATGTACATCTAGAGGATTGTGCATAGAAGACAGAATTCATATGCTGATAGGAGACGAAGGCCACTAGAGTTCGAGGATGGCGACAACGTTTTCTTACCGGTTTCACCTCAGCATGGATTGCGTAGATTTGGCTGAGGTTTCAAGTTATCTTCGCGCTTCATCGGGCCTTTTCATGTCCTCAGCAGAGTACACAAGGTGGATTTCCGCCTGACCCTTCCACCTCAGTTGCACCGGGTTCACAACGTCCTCCACGTATCTCAGCTGAGGAGATATGTGCACGACCCGACGCATATCATCAACCACGTGAAGCTGGACATCGATGACTGGGACACTTTTGCATAGGTCCCAGTGAAGATCGAGGATCGGCTGGAGTGGGCCCTACGTGGATGGTTGATTCCTCTTGTGCGCATTAGTTGGTAGCACAAGAACCTCCACGAGAGCACATGGGAGTGGGAGGCTTTGATGCATTCTCAGTACCATCCTTCTTTTCCCTAGTTTATGATGTAGATTTATGGGGATGTAAATCCCTGAGGTGGGAGTAATATAATGACCCCGAAATTTCAAGTAATTTTTTTTAAATTCTTGAAATTTTACGAGTCTGTGGCTTCTGATGGCTCTTCATTCCGAGGCCCAGTGTGCCCAGAATCAATTTATGATGTTTATCTCGGTTATGTTCAGTATACGAATGAGTGGGTTTTCTATCTTTTAAACCTGTACTCGGAATTAAAATCTGAGGGCACCGATGAACTCGCAACGCCGATAATTTCTTAACGTGAACCTTACTGTAGTTGCGTTCTCAATGGAGGAGAAGTTAATTATTGGGGGTTTATTTAATAAGTAAATAAAAAATTGTCGGAACAATTTTAATTTTATAAGGAGATCATTCCCTCTCATGGGTAGTTAATGGTGGGGCCCATAGCCACCTAACTACCCAAGTGTGGATGTTAGAGAGGTGGGGCCCACATGAGCCACAACTATTTAATTTCCCCAAAAGTCATTAGAAACCCCTCATTAAATTGGAAACCCCCCCCCCCCCATTAAATTCCAATCTCTCCACCTCACTCCATTAATTATTGTCAACCCATTATTTCATGAGGATCCTCCCCCTTTCCCCCTTTTTTTATTTAATTTCAAACGCGTTTAAAAAAGGGGGACCTTCCCTCTCCCTTCCTTAATTGATTGTCAACAAGTTTTATTTAATGTGGTGATTTAATTTTGGGAGAGTTGTTTTGCATGTGTAATAAAATAATAGGAGGAGCCTATTATTTTATTAAGGGGGAGAAATTTTGTTGGGCGAAGAAGATCGATAGAACTTATGAGGTCTTGGAAGAACACCAGCCTCTGAAGAAGAATGGCGTAGAATGCTGATTCCTCGAAGGACAATGACGTGCCACGAATCATCTTCTTCACGACAAGAGAGGAGACGATGCTTCCTCCTCGGTGCACTCCAACGATTCCTACAAACCCTTTCCCCACGACACCGTCTATTGTGACACCGTCTACCATGACGCTGACGTTTGTCTTCAATTGTTGAGTTAGAGGAATTTGTATATTTCATTATGTGATCTATACCATCGGCATGGCGTGTAATTTTTGGGTGATGTTTTGAAACACTAACGCAGTGGGTACGGACTAACGAACAAGTCTGATACCACCGCTATTTTTTTCTTTATGTGCATAATATTCGGTGGCAATGAAGCGGGACCGCAATGGAGATTGGAGGCCTTCGCAGTGATGTACGGGTCCCTAGACGACCGCAGGAGCAAAGGGAAGTAAAATCGGACCACCGGAATGACAATGGTTGACCGCGGAGGCCCCCGGTGGCGGGGGCGGCGGCGCGGCGGCGCCGGAGGCTAGTACTGGCCGGCCGCGTGGAGGCGCCGGCACCCCGGCATGCCTCCGGCATAATCCCACCATGGCAGAAGCCGCAACAGCGAGGGTGGGGTCCAGTGGCTGCGTAGGATCCAGGGGAGCCAGCGGCGCCACCCTGGCACCGCGTCCGCAGAAATCGGGGGCCGCACCCCCTGCTCGGCTCGCTGGCTGAGCTAGCGCACCCCCCCCCCGGACGGGCCGGGGCAGGTCACGCGGACCAGGCTACGCCGACCACTCCCGTCCCAGACTCGGATCGGGTCGACCTAGTTCAGGCCGACCCAGGGGGGTCGGGCCGGGCCCAGACCCCCCACTTCGGACCTTATTCGATCTTTTGCCCATGACTTGAGCGAAAGACCTCCAATCGATTCATAGTTATATGTGAAGGAATTATTGGATCGAAGCTATCATTTCGGTATATTACACTCGAGGTTTCAGTATATTTTGGGCACAACCGGGTTTGTTCAAACCCGAAACCAACTGGGCCCTTGGAGCAGAAACGCTTATAACATAAGGATCAAACATCCGATTGGCATGCCATCAACTACGTTGAATTACTCTTGTTGAGATGGTTCTTTTGGAATACTACACTTGAGGTTTGGATGCAGTTGGAGTATGGTCGGGTTGGTTTTACCTTAAAACCCAACCGGGCCCCTCGGACGAAAATGCCAATAACTCTCAGACTGGGCGTTTGTTTCACGCGGAGTCTGTCGCGTGGAGTTCCTTTTGATGAGATGGAACTTTGGGATAAATCAACTCTGGACTTCGTGACAGTTTATGTATTGAACCCCCTTTTACTCGTGGAGAAGACCCTCCTAGAATCTAGTACGCTGTGTGTGGGAACCTGAGAGTTGGCTGCTACTACGACATCTACCATATTGGATCCTCAGTTGGTTTTATGATGATGACTTCCATACAATGATCCTTAGTGGGTTCGATGAAGATGACTGTCGTACATGTATCCTCCGTCGGTTCGACAATGATGATGATGGTACTAGGATCCTCTGTGGGTTCGATGATGACGCCCACCGTACTAGAATCCTTTGTGGTTTCAACGACAATGACTTCTATACTGGGATCCTCCGTGGGTTCGACAACGATGACTTCTGTACTTGTATCCTGAGTGGGTCTGACAGAGTGGCTGGTCTTGTATCCTGAGTGGGTCTGAAAGCTTGGATGGTCTAGTATCCTATATGGGTCTGATAGCATAGATGAATTAGTGACTACATCTGATCATCTCTATCACTCTACAAAAGATGAATACCTGTGTGAGCTGAGTCTTTATTTTCAATCATTATCATCGATGTAATTGACTTGCATTCCTGTATGGACTGGGTGTGCTTTCCTGTGTGGACTATATTGTATTTTCTTGTGTGGACTGGGTTGTTCTTGGGATCGATAGTTGGAGCCATCATGTAATTGATGACTTAGGTATATGTATGGGCATATTCCTATGTAAAGTCATTTGATACTTCATGATTGTATATTTCCTTTTCGGTTTATCCTTCGTGGATTCTGAGATACCTTCGGGGGTCTCGAGGTCCCTACTGAGTATCGTATACTCACCCCTTCATGGGTTATGCCCGCACTATGTTGTGTTGGATGTAGATGATGGACAACACTGATTGAGGTGGAGGCTTGTAGAGCTGGACAATACCCAGTGGTGGACCACTTGGCGGTACGTACATAGAGCGAACGGCCGGACCCGAGGAGCTGAGGAGACTATATGTACCGACCCTTTAGGTGCGATGTATGGAGGACTCGGTGTTGTTGTTTTACTTAATGCTATTGTACTTTCCTTTCAGTTGTACTGTACTTTCAGATGGGTTTGTATACTGGCCCATTTACTTTTCAGCACATACCTTACACCCAGTTTTACTTAGTTCTTACATCACTTGCGTACTTTGTTGTGTTTGTTTACTTTATGAAGGCAATGCCATCCCTTTTATTGGGATTTATTCCCTTGGTGCTAGTCGCCAGCCCCTAGCTTATGGAAGGAGGGTTTGGGGAAGTCATGACATGGGCCCCGAGGACGGGTCGTGACAGATCATCTAGATATGATGAAGCTAGACATTCTTCTTTACAACATTCAAATCTCACATAAACAAATCTCACTATGTTTAAGAAATAACTTATATCCAAATTAATTTTTTTCAGTACTATTTTTTCTAATAATCATGAATAAGAGGAAGATAATTCATATACAATTTAATATGTTTTTACACTAATTCAGTAGAAGTTATTTCACATGTTATACCATATTCACCAAGATGTTTGATCCCTAAAAAGTTAAATGAAATGTATTATAAGATAAATTAGATTCATTAATGAATATTTTACTAATATGATTGAAAATATGTAAAACAATTATATATATTTACATACATACATATATATATATATTATTAGAAACCCTTTTCAACCCTTAACCTCATCTTATGAACCTCATACAACTCATGATTCTATTATAATGGATGATAACTTGATTTGAAGAAAGATCTATGATGAGTTTGGGAATGCTCTTGATAGTTTAATTAATGTTAGAAACCATGTTCCAATAGATATTACTCCTTCAGTTGAGATGCAATTAGATGTTATTAATTAATAATTTACCAAGTACGATAATGATATATTTATACTAAATAGTGCCATAAAAAATTATTTTTGATGGAATTACACAAATGTTGACCAAAAAATTTGAGATCTATGTTTATATAAATATTTTAGGATTCCACCTCTAACAAGTACTTTTTAAGAATTCGTAGAGATGTTATTGGTAATAAATCATTTAATAAAACAATTTATGATAGAAAACGATGTGTTTCTTCATGTGATAGAGCATGAAACACAGTATGTATCTAATATTACAAGAATATTAGAGCCATAAATGTATGTTTCTAATGATCCTATTTTTTAAACTACTACACATATTCTACCTCATATTTATATCACTCCTACAATGAACTCTATTACTGCTATATATATAACTACATATACCAATCATTTTCCTCCAAAAGGAACAATTTCTCTCACTATATTCCAATTCCACAACCATAAAATTTATATTTTAAATTGAATAAACATTTTGACCACCTTCTACTCCTTGAACTCCTTCTCAGGCTCATATTGATATAAAATGTGAGGATCTCATGGACTAATCAACCTATCTAGAGACAGTGATTTAAGATTCAAAATAAATTCTTATAGGGATGTGGTATGACATATTTGAACAATTATTGAATCATAATTTTCTCTCTATATTTTTATCTATTATTTTTCATATTATATATGTTTTCATTTATATTTTTTACATTTTCCCCATTTAAACCATTGTGATTCTTTTATTATAATCCCAAAGGGATCAAAAAATGATTGGAATAATAGTATAATTAAAAAATGTATCATTTAAAATGTATTAGTTAAATTAAATTTATTCATTGAGGTAAAAGGATACAACATATTATAATCATTAATATCAAATCATGTATTCATCGACTAATTATTTATTCCAGGAATTTCTCTTATAAAAAGGAGGATACTGCTGGTTTAATCCTGAATTTACTTATTTTAATAATATGAAATAAATTTTATTTCTAAGCTATTTTATATTTCATGACTAAAAATTATTTTTTAGGTAAATTGGAATACTTAAATTAGTTCATATTTAATTGAAATTTAAATGTGATTTATCTCATGACCACCTGATCGTCCATTATTGATATGAAAAAGGAACCCAGTTACTGAATAAAAAAAGAACAAATTGAAATTCTATCAATCAACCATCAGGATCAATGTTTCAATTCCCTAAATCAACTGCACATCTAATATAGAGAATGAAAATTTTGTTTTTCGGAACACACAAACCACTATGCCACAACAAGATCAGGTGATGAAATTATGTCTAATATTTTCTAAATCCAAAAAGTTTTGTACTGACTGTAAGATCCAAATAGTTGAACCTAATATCATCTGATCATCCTAATAAACAAGTGATCAACTTATGTACTATCAAGTGAACCAATCAAAAATATCATGAAGTGTTGAGGAAACCATAAATTCTGGCACATGACATCTAGATGTTACACCACCATGGAAAATGACTTGGAAAACATTAACCAACCGTATCCAAAATATTTATAATTTAATATTTTTCAAGTAAATACATTAATCTAACAAATTTCTAGTATATAATTAAATGATGTCTAAGTATAAATTAAGCTCTATTTTTCTGCCAAAAATTATAAAGATCTTCATATTTATTTTTGAAAGTCTAGTTATATGAAAAATATTTTAATTGTATAAGGAAATAAAGAATATAATGGAGAGATAGTCATAATCACATAATATCAAATAAATATTAAACCTCACTGAAAATATGAGGAACATTTACCCTATTTTAAACATTTTTAACATGTTGTTCACACCTATACATTTGATGAAACTTTAGGAACATGACTGAACAACTTCACTAATCATTTCACAATAAAATATTAAAATTAAAATTGATTATTATTCTATATATCAAAATAAAAACATACTCATCTGGTCATAATTCATTATTTCGTTAACTCCATTTTTTATCTTCCATGTTGTATTTAAATTTACATTTTTAATTCATCAAAATAATTTTTTAGTACTGAAATAGAGTGTGGAATAATCTCAGTAATATCTTTTACTCATATTATACTAATTAACTATAAAATAAGAATGTGGTATCCTGGACATCCATCATGGAGTTTCCTTATCCCTTATACTACAAAAAACATTGGAAGAAGCTATTTGAAAACCATAATAATGTGTGTGATGCGCTAAAACCTCATCCAAGTTGTGGATTAGTTTATTTTATAAAAAACTGTTTAGTGGAATGTTATTACCATATAGAGGGGATTTAGTATAATCTTGATACCGATTCCCTTTTTCAATTATTTTGTGATATATTCAGGTTTTGTATTACTCTATTTTTTTAATAAAAACCATTATCTTTTTTAAAAACAAAAAAAATTACTACAATTGTTAACTATATTTTGTATCCTTTATAAAAAATTCTATACAAGTTAATTGGATTCAATGGTTAAAAATTTATTCAATTTTTATATAATTCATTATCAAACTATTGATATGCATTTTGAAATATCAAATTAATTATTCCATAATCATAATCAACAAGGGTTTTTATTAAAATGGTGGATTAATTTTACAAAATACATTTTCTAGATATATATATTTTAATTGGAACCAAAATTCCAAAACTATTGAGTGTTCCACTATAACTTGCACATATTATGTAAGGATATTATATGAAAATATATATGTAGTAAAAATAATATTCATTTATAGTAACATTAACCCCCTAAAACTGACATATCAAGATACTATTCAAAACTTGTATCATTTTAGGATAACAATTTATACTATATACATAATGTTGTATTTTAATAATAATTTTCAAAATCATCTTTAAATCTATATATAATAATGTTATAAAAAAAAGTGTTGACAATATCCAAAAAATATTGACTGTTATGAAGAAATTAACCAAACAACCATGAGTAACCCACAAAAGAAAAGTCATATAAAAAATAAGTACTAAAATATATAACATGGACAACAAAAAATTAAATATAGTTAAATAGTAATCATGTATACATATATAAGATAATTTAAATAATTTTTCAAAATTTAATGGGAAGGTGAAGAGCTCTTTTAAACACAAATATGTGTTGTTAGGTTAATTTCCCATCATTAAGGCATGTTTAAATTTTATAAAAAAATTCATATTTAAATGTTCTATATAGTAAGAAAAAATATTATTTATAAATAATCCCTTAATAAATTGATGGTATTTTATATCCATATTATTATCGATCTTCTAATGAATTTTGGATCAAAAATAATTATGGTATCAAGGGTTTTATTTAAAAAATTACTTTTTTGAGGGAAATTTATTAAAATACATAATTTCTTATAAATGTTGATTATATTATCAATTTGTTATATAAAATAATAAAATATCTATATCCACGGTATGTTAACATTAAATTTAATCTATCAATCTATTAAGTGGTTTTATTGGAGTATTTCTTAAGTTATATCGGTTATATCTAAATCACTTTTTAGTGAGGCATAAATTAATATTATATTCCAATAATTATTTTTATAATATCATAAATTATTTAAAATACAGTAAGAAATAACATCCATTAAATTTTTACCTTTTTTTTGGCTTCGATTTTTGTGTTTTCTAAAATAAGTGGGTTTTTCATAACTCAATCTGATTTCATGTGTTATAATGTTCCACGATGAAATTACTATAGGAAAAATTATTTTTATCATTAGAGAAACCATTTAACTAATTTATTAAATTATACTATATTTATACCTTTTTTAAAAATTAAAAATGTTAATAATAATTCCCATCCATTTACACCACAGTATCCCCTCCCTGTCCATAAGTCCCCTTCCAATAAATTCGTTTCAGTATTTAATTGATAATAATTATGTGTTAACTCATATTAAAATTATATTTTCTATATTACCCTCTTAAAATAATAATTTATACCATTATTTTATGATGAGGTATTTCAATTATGGTGTTTTATAATATTAATAGGGATATTTTGTACCTTTTTCATGACTTTTCTCAAGAACATTTCCCTTCCCCTTATTCCTATTTATATGATATTCATCCCATGGAACACATATATATTTTTAATATATTTAGATTATGTATATATAATTTTTAATATAATTATAAATTATATTTTTAAACATGTTTTTAGATATCTATGGAATTTCCACTTTTATGAAATCCCAATTTAAGGAATTATACATATTTGTGATCTTTAGTCAACAATCACCCCCAAAAAATGTTTCAAAACCCTGAATAAATACCAAAAACACTATATAATTTATTTATATCCTTCTTTTTATGATTTTATAATTATATATAATGATGTTATATTTCATTATTTACAAAACCTTTTCATATTTCAAAATATTTTTCGCAAATAATTATTTTTCATTATTTCAACACATGATAATTTTAATGATGTTTCTATATTGGATATATATTTTAAAAGCCTTAGTTATATTTTAAATTATAAATTTTGAAAATTATGTAATTCATTATTCTCTTGGTATTATATAAGATATAACCATTATTTATTATTTAGAACAATATTACCAAACACACTTTCTTCTTATAGGTTTTATCACACTTATGATTTAATTTGGGCTTCTATTTTGTTCTATGGTGCACATAATGATGTACATATTATATTGTTTTTTGGATTATGTTGTGATATTTGGGTTCTTTACATCCATATAATATATAGTGTAATGTTAATTTCAAAAAAAATTCCATATATGAAGTGTGATCAGTTAGCCTAATCACATTATATATAGTGCACCATTGGTTAGCCTAAGAACACTATTTTATAATGGTATAAAGCTAAAGGATATGAGGATTATGATGTTTCCTAACCAATATTATGATTTATTATTGGTTTTCTTTCCCATATTCATATAATTTCAAGATTTATGATTCTTCCCCATTACTATGATTACATGATATTATGGGTTCATTCCATAATTCTTTGTTTTCTTGAATAAGAACAATTACTTTTTGATTCCATGTTAATCCTTTTAACTATTATAGTATGATTGATTACCATGAAAATTCCCATTCTAGACACTCTAGATCACTGTTTCCTAAATGTATATTCCCATGGGGTATTATATGAATTTTTTGATAATCTATTACTGATATGGGTAGTGTGTTTTGTATTTAATAAGGGGTTGTTTTTATATTTAATATTATATATTAATGTATATAATCTTATAATTCCATTATAACTCTTGATCTGTCACTGGTATTTTTGGGAAAGTGAACAACATATCATGAAATAATTTTTTTTCTCTTCTTATGTCATTATTTGTTGGATCCATTCAGTAGCTTCTTTCACCATTGATTCGACCTCTAAATCTTCCATATTTATTTCATTATGTTTGACACTCTTATTTGTATAAATTTTTCCTATTCAATAATAATCTATTATCTATAATTTAATACTAATTACAAAAAATTAAATTATTTTTTTTTAAAAATTCTCTAAATGATTTTTTTTCAACCATCTGCTGAGACCCTTATATGTTTTACTCTTGAAAAAGTAACATAAAAATTTCCCTTTCCAGCTACATCTAAATGTTTTCTTTAGTTTCCATGTTTTGAATGTACAATATACTATTTAACACTATAATGTTTATCAATGTTTTTACTCTAACTTTTCACATCTCATACATGTTCATTTTAACTCAAGTACATTGAAAATTCCATTTTTTAGGGACACATCATCTTGAAGATTGTCTTTCAAATAGTGGATGGAGATCATAATTTCAATGAGTAATTTCTCAAACATTGTTTCACAATTTGAAATCACCTATACTCTAATATATTGTGTAATTATGTTTTCAATAATGAGTCTTAATTCATTATACCATTCTTTTATAATGAATTTTATACCCCATGACTTTTCTATTTTATTTCATTATCAAATAAATGGACATTGATTATTCTGGAAATTTTATATCTTTCCACTACCCTAAAATAATTTAATTAACACAATAAATTCATTCAAAGACTAAATAAACAATATAAAACCAATTATGAGGTAATTTTGACAAATTGAAATAATTTTATCTCTTTATATGTTCTTAGAATCAATTTTCTACCACAAACATCAATGTTAATCAATTCATTAATATTTAATGGGTTATTATTACTTGGTGAGTGGGGATTTCTGACATCCCTCTTAAATTCATGCTACATATGAATTTAAAAGTTATTATTTTATATTTTTAATCATATTTATTGATTTTACCTTGGATAAATTATTAATACATTATTGAATTATATGTTCGAGCCTCTTTTGTCAATCAATGTATTAAATATCTATCATAAGGGAAAATGTTTAATTTACCTTAGAATATTCATGATGTATCTTTTTATAGAGTATATTCCCATAAAATATATATTTTCTGGTTTTTATTTTGATATATTATGTCACGAACTGTCCCCTAGGTCTCGAGCCGTAACTACCCCAACCCCCCCTTCCATAGGCTAGGGGTTGGTGACTAGCCCCAAAGACGTATTCCATAAATCCTTGAAGGGATTTCCATTATAACCTTTAAAAACATGCAACCAAACACAAAAAAAATATATGGACGAAAGTCAATTTTATAATAGACAAGTTATTATAGTATGTTAAAAGGTGAAAAAATATAAGACCTACTGGAATGTACAAGTAGAACTGAAACAAATTCAACTGAAGAAAGAGAAAAAAGCTACTGGATTGTCCTCCGAGGTTCCTACCTGAAGGGTAGGTATATATCACCTTCCCAGTAATCCTCATATGTCTATCGCGTCCGTGTACCGACTCGTCATAAGGTCCACCTCCAGGTACCGTCTAGTACTGGTACTCTTGGCCTCAGTCAACGATATTTGTTGACTGTATCCAACACAACAAGGTACGGGCATAGCCTGTGTAGGGGTGAGTATAAAGATACTTTGTAGGGACCCCAAGACCTTCATGGTCTTAGAAAAACTTCCAAGGATAAACAATAAAGTATGAAATCAATTGATACCCTACATAGGTATATTCTCAAACATATAAATATGTAATCAAGTAATCCATCTCATTGATGAGGAAAACAAATGTGTAATGACTCTGCTCAAACCAGGATGTATTCTAGGGGTAGTAAAAAGTAACATTTTGAGTCACAACATAGAACACCTCTGCTTCTGGAGAACTCCTCCTCTATCGAGTACAGTGGGCCTGCCACCTCACACAGAGGTGCATCCCACAAACCTTGGACTACTAAGGTACTCCTCCTGTCAAGTACCGTAGGTCTGCCACGTCACACAGAGGCGCTCCCCACCGTGGGTCTGCAGTGTCACATAGAGGCACTCCCCATCATATCATACTGTGGTACCTCTCATATCGAGTACCATGGGTCTGCTGCATCACCAAGGCGCTCACCACTGTGGGTCTGCCGCATCACCAAGGTGCTCTCCACAAGGCCAGTTGAGTCACTCCGAGTCAAAATGGTTAGCAGTCTTCATGTCTCAGCCAACCACTAGGTCTCTACACTATGCTTTCTCTCCTACAAGAGGATACACTCCACAAGCTACCGGTTGATACTCCAACTGCCACAAAGTCCTATGAAGATGTATCTCAAAGGTCTATCACGTCATAGGGGTCACAACTCAACAGACGACACGTCAATCGGACGCCCTGTCTATGATTTATTAGCCTTTTAGTCCCAAGGGCCCGGTTGGATTCGTGCTTGATCGAACATGATAGTTCCCCATATGAATCCAAAACAAAGTGTTTTATTACTCAAAGGGACAATCTCACTCTATGATATCCAGCATCTCTAATGGTTCGTCAAATGGATTTCTGGTGCCAAAGTTATGGCTACAAAAAATTAACTGGGTCGTAGTGGGCCTGGGTCCAGTCCGACCAACCCAGCCAGACCCGGCCGAGGCCAACTTTGTTCGGGTAGACTCAACCCAAACCATTAGGTCTGGCCCAGCCCACTGGGCGGCTGGGACCATTTTTTTCGTTGCGGCCCGCGAGGGGACGCAGAGGCAGCTCGGTCGCAGAGGGGGCGGCGAAGGCAGCTCGGCCATGGGCTGGCTCGACTTGGGGCGGCCTGCAAGGCCATGGCATGGTAAGATCAAGTAGCTCGGAGGGTCTTGGTAAAGGAACTACGACATTGGCGGAGACTCAGCTTGGTTTAGAGAGCAGTTCAAAATGGCAGCATCACGACTCGGCTCAGCCCGGACAACGGCGCGGCTCGGTGGAGTGCATCGCAACTCAGGGGATAGTGGCAGTGCGGCAGCTTGGCCTGGATGATGGCAGTGGCACGGTGGATCGGCATAGTGGTGGAACGACGAGGGGTTTTGGCCTGGGGTATGGCGGTTGCTCAGCACAGCGGCTCAGCGGCGGCTCAGCATGACAGCTCGTCTGGGCAGCGGCATAGTGGCTCGTCACGGCGGCGGTTCCATAAGGGGGGATCAGCACAGGGCGGTGCGATGGCTTGGTCTTGCTGCTGGTGGCTCAGTCGGGTGTAGTGATGGTTCGACTTGGAGGGAGAAGAGCCTTGGGGCGGTGAGTGTTGTGGAGGCCACAGGTGGAAGCACTGTTTCCTTCTTCACCTTCGCCACCTTCCTCCATTTCGAAGAACTCATCAAAGACGGACGACAAAGGGATAGGGCCATGTTTTTTTGGCCCTCACCGTCCACATTTAAAGTGGTAGAAATCCATTCACAAAGAACGAATCATGAATGTGTATGTAATATATTTTAAAACAACATTTCCCATAACCCACGTCAATCTATATTCCCAATCCCATAAAATAATTATAAGGGGAGAACATGGAAAGGGATAAAGAAATATAAATAGACTCCTACCTTGTTCGCATGATGATTTTGGAATAAGAAGGGAGTAAGGTTGTGATTCTCCATAGATGAGGACGTCCCATATTAGAAGAAGTCTCAAGGAATAAGGTCAAAGACGGTTGGTGTTCATTATTGGCGGAGCGTTCTTTTTTGGAGAGCTTTCTCCCATGTTCTCACAATCCACTATTTCTAATAAATTTCCTAAAAATGAATAGCCAAAAAAATAAAATATATTTTCTATTTAATTTTTTGTAAATAAATGTTGGATGAATTAATTGAAAACAATAAATTGGTTTTGTTAGCATAAAAATGTTCGAATTGGAGGATACCATGGGCTTGCACCATTCATTAAGAATTGTTGGCACAATTAAGGTAGAGGAAGCTCAAGAGGATCCTCCACATTAATGAGGGTGTTGAAGAGGTTTAGACCTCAGGTGGTCCCCTACACCATAACATCTCCGGGGAGGATAGGCTTGGGAGGTTCCCACCACCATAACCTCTCATGGGAGGTTATGGTTTGGGGTTCCCCACTACTAACTTCCACATGGAGGGTGGTTACAACAAAATAAAATAAAAGGTGTGTTTATTTTATTTTATTATTTCCACAAAAAACCAAAAAATTATCTTTCACCCTCTTCCAACTACCGTTGTGGTGAAATTCTTTTTATGAAAATACTGGCATGATGAGTTCAACATTGCCCTCAGATTTAAATTCCAAGCACAAGTTCAAAAGTTAGAAAAACCTGCTCGCACATTTACTGAAAGTACCCAAAAAAAAGTTCATAAATTCATTATGGGCTATCTAGGCCTCGGGATCGCGTGCCGTAAATTTTTCCAAACTATTAAAATTCCCATTTATTTAAAAAAAAGTTACATGGAATGTTTGGGTCATAATATTTTCCCCACCTCAGGGCTCTACATCCCTGTAATCAACAAGTCAAACTAGTTAAACAAGTGGGGGTACCGAGCATGCATCTAAGCCTCCATCTCCCATGTGCTCTCCTGAAGGTTTTCCGTGCTACCAGCGAATGCGCACTAGAGGTATTGACCATCCATGAAGGACCCACTCTTTTTGATCCTTAGTCTATAATAGAACATCTGTAAAAGCATCCCCATCATTGACATCCATCTCTCCATGGTTGATGATGTGAGAAGGGTTGTGCATGTATCTCTTTAGTAGGGATACGTTGAAGACACCGTGCACCTGGTGCAACTGATGTGGAAGAGATAAATATTATGCAAAATCATCTACTCTGTTGAGAACCTGAAAGGGTCCAATAATCATCGGATATAACTTTCTACCTTATCCAAATCTCCACAAACCTCATTGAGGTGAGACCCATAGAAAGATGTGGTCTCCATCCTTAAACCCCAAAGGTCTCTGTCTCCTATCAGCATATGATTTCTTCCTACTATGTGTAGTCTTCATCTGATCCTGGATGATATGAACCATCTCTGTGGTAGCCCGTACCATCTCTGGTCCCACAAGTGCTGACTCCACTGGGTCAGTCCAGCACAAAGGTGATCTACAAGGTCGCCTGTATAACGCCTTGAAATGTGTCATACAAATGGTAGAGTGATATCTGTTTTTGTATTCAAACTCCACCAAAGTAATGTGATCCTCACAATTGAAACTGAAGTGTAGGACACAATCACCCAAAATGTTCTCGATGGTTTGAATGGTCTACTCAATCTGGCCTCCATCTGAGGATGGAATGCGGTGCTCAAACAAAGATGTGTCCCAAAATCCTCCAGTGACCCCTTCTATAGCCGGGAAGTAAACTGTGCATCACGATAGGATATAATCATCGAAGATACTCCTTTTAGCCACACAATATCTTTCAAATAGAGTCTTCCCACGCTCTCTATTGATCCCTACTCTCTGATTGGTAGGAAGTGGGCCGACATGGTGTGTCGGTCAACAATAACCGAGATAGAGTCAGGACCTCGAGATGTACGTGGAATTACATTCATAAATACCATGGATATCCCATTCCACATTCACTCTATGAACTGTAAAGGATGAACCAAGCCTACTTGTACCTGATGTTCCGCCTTCACTTGCTAATAAGTGAGGCATCAATAGACAAACTCTATTATTTCTTTCTTCATTATAGGCCACCATTGCTGCAGCCGGGAGGTCCTAAAACAACTTCTCCACTTATGGATGTACAACTAGAGTGGATGTGTGGAACTCCCTAAACACTTCCTCCTAAAGTGACACTGGTACCATGGTACATCCTCTAAAAAGGATGACAGCTCCCCACCATCAGAAAATCCATCAGGTGCATGTCCGGTGGATATCTAAGCACATCGTGTCTCGCATTCATTGTCCCAACATTACACCTCCCTGACTAGCTGAAGAAGTGGTGGAGTGGCAGTAAGAGACTATAGAAAGGCTAACCCATATATATCCATAATGGATATCTGAAAAATGTCCAGATGCTTCGTTGCCTCCCCTAGAAACTCTATACCATACCTTTTTCTCTGTGCATCTGCTACAACGTTCCCCATCCTATGAGTATAGACTATCTCGAAGTCATAGTCCTAGAGGAACTCAAACCAACTTCGCAATCTCAGGTTCAGGTCCTTCAAAGAGAAGATAAACCTGAGACTCTTGTGATCAGAGTACATGGAAAAACACTCTCCCATTAGATAGTGTCTCCTCATATTCAAGGTGAAGACTACTACTGGTAAATCCAGGTCATGGGTTAAATAGTTCTTCTCATGCTCTATTAGCCACTGATAACCATATATGATCACTGCTAACTCCTGCATCAGGACACATCTGAGCCTGGTCCCTGATGCATCATAGTGAACTACGCCCCCTAGGCCCTCCTCTAGAAGTCTCAATATGGGGTCACTAATCAGCCTCTACCTCAGCTTCTGAAAACTCTATTGGCATCTCTTTGACCACACGAAGGGTTGACCCTTTTTCATCATGGCTGATAGTGATACTACCACTCTGGAGAAATATTGTATAAACCACCGGTTGTATCCCACCAAACCCAGAAAACTCCATATCTCCATCACAATATTGGGTGGGTCCCAATAAAATACCGACTCAATCGTCATTGGATCCACTACAACTCTAGCCTCTCATATGACATGTCCTAGAATGTGAACATCTCGAATCCAGAATTGGCATTTCAAGAGTTTACCATAAATTTGGTGCTCTCGGAGTGTGTCAAGTACTACCTGAAAATGATAGGCATGCTCCTCCTCCATAGTTGAGTAGATCAGAAAGTTTTTGATGAAGTCTACTACAAAGTGATCAATATACGGCTAAAAGAACCAGTTCATGAGTCCCATGAATACATATGGAGCATTAGATTCACCGAATGGCATAACCAAGAAATCTTAATTGCCAAACCGACATATGAAGGTCATCTTTTGCACATCCCCATCTCGACCTCTGAGCTAATGATAGCCTATTTTGATGTCTATCATCGATAACCATAGTGCTCCCTTCAATTGATCAATGAGGTTGTCAATCCTCGAGGGTGGGTACTTGTTCTTTATGGTCACCTAGTTTAGGCACTGATAGTCGACACAAAGTCTCAAGCTCCCATCGACCATCTTGGCGAACTGAATCAGGGATGCCCAAGGTGAAACACCGGGCCAGATGAACCCCTTACCCTGAAAGTCATATAGCTTTACCTGAAACTCATAATGATCTGTGGGAGCCATCTGATACGCATGTTTAGATATCATTGTCATTTTGAGGTACAAGTCAATGTAAAATTCTACCTCTCTGGGTGGAGGTAGACCCAGAACAACATCTGGGAAAACATCTGTGTAGTGCTCCACCACTACAGAATAGCTCAGACTATCCTCATCAATAGCTCTGAGGGTAAGGCTAGCAAACTGATGAAGGATCAGCTTCACTCTTCTCTGGGTAAGTTTATCCTATCCTGAAAGTATCCCTTCTCACCGGTGAAGATAAACCGGGTCCCATCCATGCAGACACACTGCACTTTGCGCCTAATATAGTCTATCTGATTATGGACTATAGATAACTAGTCCATACCCAAGGTGACGCCGTAAGGACTAGATACCATTACTATGAGATCCCATCCAAAGCACTCACCTCCTACAGTAAGATTGTACTACTGGCACCTATGTGTAACAGTCAAATTAGCTCCCGTAGGAGTCTTCATCCATAAGGATTAAACCAAAGGCTTCGTTAGAATCTCCAATCTCTAAACGAGGGTAGTGGAAATGAAATAATGACTGGAACCTATGTCTATAAGTACTGAAGCTAAGGTAAAGTAGAAAGAAATTGTACCTTGAATTAACTCCAGAGCACCGTGATTATAGTCCTAGGATGTCTGGAGCTGAGCTCACCCCTATCCACCTTCTCCCTACACTTGGGGTGGACCTCTTGGTTGTGGCAGCGATAACATATCAATCGTCACCCACCGACAACTACATGAAAAAATCCTCTACCATGCTCGCCTGTCCCTACAGTCCTCCTCAGTCAAACCTCTGTCTCTGCCTGGGTAGTCCTTTGACCATCTTCTGATCATCTAAATAGATGGTCGAATAGTCATGAGCCATGTGACCCTTCCATCCGCTTTCCTAACACTTCCTTCTCCTATAATTATTAGCTTCTCTTCGGGTCCCCCCATAACCGATACTGATTCATGCAGTCGTCCACCTTTAGTTCTGGTCCTCTTCGACCTCTATGATGCATATCTGCTGCGAGCTGCAGAAGACTCTTCTGCTTAATGACTTGTAGTGGGTCTCGCAGCTGGTGACAACTCATCCAAAAAATTGTCCACCAAGAGGGCTCTCTCAAACACCCATGCCTTTGTCGAGATGCTGACTGAGATCATCGAAGCCTTGATATCGCGCCTGAGTCACATCTCGATGGTCCGATGCTCGAAGAATGGGTCCCACACCATATTTTTTGAGTAGAAAGAGTAGTCAGGGAACCTCAGTGAATACTGAGCCAAAATCATGATGCCCCGCTACAGAAGAAGTAGCTCAGGAATAGTGATCCATAGTATATTTTCTATAAATAAAAATTCTTATCCTGTATTTCTTATTTCAGTTACTGATGTTCATAGCTCAAAACCAATTGCAGGGTTATAACGGTATTATTTAAATAATTTAATTTTTATACTATATCACAGTTTGATTTAACCTCAGAATTGAATGTTCTAACACAATAAACATTTATTATATTTATGATGTAAAATATTTTTTTTATTCATCTCCCAAGAAGGAAATTGACAATTTTAATTACTTCCACTTAAAATTAATTTATCACAACCATATAATAAAATAAGTTATAGAATTTATTTTCAATGATAATTACTTAATCAGGATAATAGTGAGCTATCCTTTTCTTACAATACTATTAAATCATATAGAATAAAAAAAAATAATAGTATTACACAATGAGGATCCCAAGGATTGGTGTCTTGGGAAAACTAATAATATACGTAACATTTACATCTTAAAAGGTAAACATTTATTAAATTCATTCTTCTCCAGCTTCTTATTTTCCCTTGAAAACACTTTAGTAAACATAATCACCTGAGGATATAAATAAAAAAGGGTGCATAAAAAACTAGTAAGAGTATAGATATGAGAAAAATAATAATTTGTGTGAACAATCATAACATAGGAAAAGTATCATGAACATTTGAGGAAGAATTGATAAAAAGACTTGAAAAGTGGAAATGTATAAAAATTAATCATCTTGTCTAGTGGTCAACTACCACAAATAGTTGTAAACATTGATAGAATAATTTTTATGATCCATTTTAATTTAACTCATTTGATTAATAACATTATCCAATGCATTTTAGAGCTTTATAATTCCAGGAACACTCGTCAGAGCATAACATTCATATTGGGCTATATAATTTCGGGCACACTCGTCACATCATAACATTTACATTTCCATTAATACCACATAGAACATATGTAAAACATAGAAATAAAATATTCCATGTAATGTAATTAGTTTCACATCATAAAAAATCATTCATAAACATCTGGCTCCTGAAATAAAGAGGGATAACATTCTTGACATAGAACAATCAACGATGAGTGAAGTTGAAACAGTCATTGAGAAGTAAAAAGAGGGTGTTTACTTGTAAGAGATCCTTTGGAAAAACATTGGGTTTTTTATAAACTCAATTAGAAGCTTGTTTATCCTAGAATATGTATTTTGTGGATAAAAATAATAATCTTATGGAATATACATACTGAATATGGGTTGAAATTGGAAAACCCAATGTATGATCATTCTGTTTGAGAATTTCCCCTTACCTTGTATCCTAATGATTTCATCACATTAATTTACTGAATAATGAAAATATCTTCATTATTTAGAAACAAAATAACCTTCTATACATGAATATGGTTAATTATGGTTTCATTGAGTTGTTTTATGGTCATTTTGATGAGTTATATAGTTTAAATCCATTGTGCTAGAGTGTTCATTTTCTTATTTTTCATAAACAGTTCGATTGTACGCATAAATGGAAATTCATCTAAAACATAGATTAACATTAAAAATAGATATTTCATGTTATTATTTATATTCCAAGGGTTTAAATGATCTTATAAATAATTATTTTATACACCATGTAGAAAAAAATCTGTTTAATTTTAATGATGATCATTTTAGTTGATTTTGGATGGTTTTGGATCACTAAAATGATTATTTGTTGTATCATTTAGAAATGTAAAAATAATATAATTCTAGAACATTAAATAGGATATAATATATATAAAATAATTTGGTTCAACCATAAAAAATGGTCTGATGACCAGATCTGAAGGTGAAACTGGAAAATGAAAACATGTCGTTCTTGGTGGTGATAAATGCACACAACACCAAAAATATTTTCCCTTATAAAATTAATAGAATAGGATATATAGGATGGATAATATATTATTCCATTAGTATGATAAAATTCCTGATTTTCTATGATACTGGAGTTACCATTCCATGTAGATTAGTATAGAAGGGATACATTAAGAAATGTACTTGAAATTGAATGGAAATTCAAGGAAAATAGAGAGAGTGGAATTACCTCTGGAATCCTATTTACAGAACCATGGATTTGACTTTTAATTATAAAAATTCTCTTGAAAGTGGGATATGGGACAGGTAAGATGTTTGGGTAGATTTTAGTAATGGAATGAAGCTTAAAAGGTGCTAGGATTGAATTATAGAGAATGGGATCTCAAAAAATCCTCATGATATTGAACATACCTCTAAGATGGACCATCTATCTAAGGTTGATATGTAGTAATAAAACAAAACTCTATATATAGATCATACTCATGACTTCTCTAGAAATTTTTTGTATCCATTGGATCCCAATAAGATGAAATAAAATGTAGTAGTCTTTGTATCCTTACAACTTTTTTATTTTATATCCTACAATGATTATGATGAGAGAAATCATCTCTAAAAGGAATGGTGTTCACTGAATTTTTTTGGATTCCTACTAATAACCAAATATCACTATAGGCTTTAGATGTTTTGGGGAGTTCGATAATGAAATAAAATATGATGTTTTTCCCATTTAAATTATGGTATTGGTTATGGTTTTAACATCCCATTATACATTTTTCTCATAGAATTAATTTTCTATCATACCATGAACCATTATTAATATTATGAAATATTTTCTTTTATGTTGTTCTTATAAAAATAATCTTTAAAATCACCACACATCATCTTACATCTATTATGAATAAAGAATAGTGAGAGATGAGATTCTTCCAATAGTACCTTATTCAAGTATGGTGGTACACGTCCACAATTACTAGTACTTTTCATGTTATGATAATCCTTGTTAAACAAAATAAAAATTTTGGCATTCATTTACAACTTCACAAAATCCATCTACACCTTAGTAATCATGATCTAGAGAGATTTTTTAACATGCATTTGAGAAAGATAATAAATCTCATGTTCCACTCTGATTTCAATGTAAATACATTGAAATTCCATATATATTTGATATGTATGGTTCATTATCATTGATAATAATTCATAATCCTTTTGACTTATGGAATCAGTAACAATTCTCACTTTTCTATGGTGGTAATTTATTTAGAACTAATAATCAATAATTGAATCAAATAATCTTATTATTATATATTTAACTCTTTCTATGTAAATATATACTTTAAAATATTATGTATATTATATATGTCCCACCATTATACATAAACCTAATTTCTCAAGATATTTAACAAAAAACAACCATTGGTAACAAAAATTATTAAGTCATGTAACTTTTCCCCCAAACCTTCATTTGGAATGAGTAATCATTTATAATTATGTGATTTTATATGAAAAAATATCCCAAACCTTTATACAATTTGTCACTATAATGCCCAAACACTTCTATATTTAGGGTAGTGTGACCGCCTGTGCACTATTAAATCATCTCTTCAGTTCTATGAAAGTTTATCCAAATTACATTATCCATTTGGAAATAAGTCACATACAAGCTAATATGGATGTTTTATTAGATACTCAGACACAATCTATTTTTTTTAATACGCCAATTTTTTGGTAGTGGGAACCATACAAAAAAACCCTCCACAAACAATCCACATGAACCCCACCTAGACAATCAGTATACAGAATTCAAAATACAAAAAACAACATAACTGCAGACAAACCCGGAACAGAATACTGCCACTACCGCCTCCCAAAAACACACAATTCAAAATTAAAAATTCAAATAAAAAGTCATCATCACCCATCTCAGTAAACAAATAATCATGTGCCACGCCATTGCCTCAAGTCACACACTCATCACAAGGCACACCAGCATCACATCACCGACCTATCCATGTCACCGTCATCACATCAACACCACACCAAGGTCTTCATCCTCCATGGTTCATCACCACCAGCCGCTTCATCGATGTCCACTGCCATCACAAAAAAACCCACTTCGCCTAAACCAAACTCCTTCGACATTGAAACAGAACCAATTCCAATCCACCATTACCCCCAACGTCGCTGATCAAGAATCCCACCAGAATGACAAAAACCTAACACAGAAGCCCCAAAATTGATTTTTCGCCACAAATAACCAGCACCATAAAAAGATACCACTGATGAAAATTAGAACCTTCATTGAGAAAGAAGACCAAAAAAGGGGGAAAATGAAACTGGGGGAAGAACCCTAAAGAAGTATGGGAATGAAACCCTGAAGAAATCCGTGGTTGAAACCCAAAAATAATCCTCGAAAACAATAAAACGTATGACCCAAAACCTTTTATACCCATAAATCCACCTCCGACCTGGAGTGGAGTGGTGAAATCCATGTTAGAGAAAGTTTGGGTGGCCGACGATGAAAGACCGATTCCGGTAGCAGCTGAAAACCCACAGCCCACCGAACCAAAATCCCAAATCCTCTAGGTTAACTACACACCATCCATGACCCGGAGAGGCATGAAGTAACTTGTGACCAGAGCAGGTTAAGGAGACAGAGGGTGTCCAGAGCACATACCTTCGACGAGAAAAAAAAACCACAGAACAAATCCCGCAGTAGCAAACACCAGAGAGGAGAGACCAAGAGTGGAGAGAAATATGAGAACCGAGAGGTGGAGCCGAGGATGAACTCTGAAACCCTATATGAATGGACAAGGTGAGCGCGAAGAGCACTCTCCGCAGAGAGTGCTCTTCGTAGAGAGCGCATGACCTTACTTTAAATTAAATACCTAAATATAGAAGGTGATAATAATATCTATCAAGTCTAAGAAAAAAATTATATATTTCATTGAAGTTTGTCTAGATCAATGTTCAATAACATCTACCTTTGAGGGATCCATCGATATACCATTTTTTTTAAACTATATAACTAAAAAATTGAAATTTGTAGATCCAAAATCAATATTTCATAAATTTTTAAAACAACTCATCTATATTTAGGATCTATTGTACATTCTCAAATTAGTCCCATACTATTCAATTCACTGAGAAAAATAAATTTTATTATCTAGAAAGTCTTCTAGAAACTGATGAATGTAAAATCTGAAGATTTTATTAATTAAATACATGAATATAGAAGTGTAATTATTTACAAAAAAATTAATCACTATAAATTCATTATATACATTCCATGAACTAAATAATATCTTGTGTATGCATTCCCTTTTGAACCTTCAATGATAGTATCTAGATCACTAATCAATCATGAATTTTTTTAATCTTATCACAATTGAATGATTTAATCATAAATACAAGATTTTAGATACATATTTCTCATCTTTATTTTCTTATGTACTCAATAATCATTACAATATCTCATTGAACCATATTTATTATTAAAAAAATAACCTGTTAACTCTATGGTGATAAATTTGGAATAGTGGATCCCTTATAAAGGATCACCTTGAGTTTCGTGTGCAATTAATATAACCCATTTTGGACCATTTTATATTGATTTATTGAAATAGGTATAACAATTGGTATATGTTATTTTAGAAAATAAATAACGTGATTTTGAGGAAAATATAGATACTCATCATGAAAGGCATCAAAAATATATCGTACAATATACATATATTTATTTTTGATTTTCTGACCAACTATCTTACAAAATTTGTCACATTGAATAGGAATAAAAGCCCCTTGAAATATATTTAATTTACGTAGGATGTTCACATCCTTGCTCATACCATTTAACAGTAATAAGATGCTTCCAAATATAAAATGTTATATCCCTTCATCAATAATATATACTTGATTTATATAACGGGGGCCAATACATATCCAAAATAATATCAAATTCATTAAGAGGAAGAATGAAATATATCTTTATAAAGAAGAATTTGAGAAACATAAATTAGGGTTCATTCATTTACTTGATATGTGATATACATACTATTACGAGTTTTTACTATTATTTTATCAAATAATCATTATTGTTAGGAAATAAAATTCTTTTAATAATTTCTTAATATAATGTAATTCATATAAAAAAAATAAAAAAGGTTACATCAATATTTTTTATACCAATAATGACTAAAAATTTATCATTGCATATTTATTCCCATACTAAAATAAAAATGGTTAGAATTTCCATAAGGAATTAGTAATCAGAGTTATCCATTATGAAAAATAATTCAGATAATGTCTAAATACTAATAATTGACTTTCAATTTATGATAAAATATCTTTTCCCAAGGGCATCCATGAGCTATATCAATTCATATCCTTCATTATGCATCTTAATGAAAAGTGAATTAACCAAATAGTATATCCTGATAATGTTAAACTATATGAAATATAAGGTCCTATTCACCATCAACCAGAACGATGGTAGAAATATACTACACTCAATATTTATTATTTTATCACACATTGATTCATCAACGACAAAATAATATCTGCAATAGTATCTATAGAGAAATTGATTTTCTTAGCAAAATAAAACTCCATTAGTTATGATAAAATTAAATATTCTCCTATTATTATAATTATCCTTATGTTTCTTAGTAATGACTCCTCATGATAGTTTCCAAAAGTTTATAATCTATACTCTAATACAAACTATGGAGAGCATTACATTTTATATATAAACAGTACATCTTATTAGTTTAATTCTTCATTATTTATCAATATGATCCCTTCTAGAACCTGAATAATATATTTTCATTTGAAACACAAATACATATATAACTAGTACACAAATCATCTACATAATTTCTTATTTAGTCCATTGAAAATGAAAAACTTTATATACATTTTATGACATAAAATCATTCACCATACCACAGGGAAGGAAAACATAAGAAATGGCTAACATAGATTCTTAATAATGGTAAAAATTACAGATATCAGTAAATGAACATAAGTGACCATAAAATATTCCTATGTGTATTATAAGATTTAATAAATATTATAAAACCATACCAATAAATTCTTATATCATAAAAATTATTAGTGGATTAATGTATTATCAATCAAAATACACAAGATATAAGTGTAAGAAATCACCAAAAGTCATTCAAGATCCATAAGAAATTATCATATGAATAATTTTTTTGTATTTTCAATACATATAATATTATAAAATACTTTTCATAGTCAAGTATAATTTATAACATTGTCAGAGTGGATTGGTTTTACTCATTATTCCATTATTCCCATAGTTGATGTTTACTCATAAGACTATATTATTCAAAAATGTCCCTTACTAAAATGGGTTCAATCATTATTCTAATATTTATTATCCCATGAGATATACTTCTTCACCAAACAATTTTTAGGACTATATAATTCCGAAAACTCCAATAACATAATGAGAAGTATGTGTGTGTATGCCAAAAAATCCAAAAATATTCATCATGTCATCAAATCATAACCCATGGAAAGGATATTATATTATGTGAAATTTTATCATCATAAAAAACCATATAGATAAAGAATAAATATTGAAGAATCATATCATATCCCTATTAAATCAAAATTAATATAAATTTATTTTAAAAATATATAAATACATTTAAGAATAACTATATCAATTATAGATGGAAATATCCTTTTTATTTGAAATCACATATTTAGAATGTAAAATTTTCAAAAATGTTATGGAAAATATTTTTATAAAAAATAACTAAAAAAATTATAATTTAATGTTTTAATAATATATACTTCATAATGGGTTGGAAATTCTTTCATGTGGTGTATGTCAAAACAAAAATTCTAACCACATTTACTATAAACACTCAAAAGTTCCTAGTTTGGAAAATAATAAGATAAATCCTTTTATGACATGGTTGGTAATGTAATGTATAGTAAAACATGAAAATAAAGAATATTTATGGGAGAAAAAAATTCTTGAAATCATTTAGAAAGAATATAAACTTTGAAGATAATATTCCCCACCGAAGGGGAAATGAATGTGTTTTTTCATTTAAAAAATGCATAGGTACATCAAAGTGATTAAAGTGAGGAAAATAAAATAAAAACATGAAATTCAAAAAATAAACCATAATATAAGAAAATAAATAATAATTTCGAGAAATATATCGTTCTATTTCATAATCAGAAAACATAAGCACAAATAATCTCTTTATATTGTGACATAAACCCTTAAGTCAAGTCCATCGTGCTTTGTAAGTTCTCTATCCTCTAGTATAATAAAAAAATTATTATATTTATCAACCAAAACCATAATCATACTAACAATACCATAAAATGATTACTTTTAAAATAATATCACACATTCACAAACAATATTTCATTATCACTCACATCTTGGGTGTT
Source organism: Viscum album (assembly GCA_963277665.1). Lineage (NCBI taxonomy): Eukaryota > Viridiplantae > Streptophyta > Magnoliopsida > Santalales > Viscaceae > Viscum > Viscum album. The sequence continues at coordinate 536,127,519 of OY728146.1, forward strand.
AACTAATTCATTTTTAAAAAGTTATAGTCCTTTCCCTTTTCTTGTGTTTTAATAATATCAATAATTTTATTCATTATATGAATATAATATATATTCAATATATGTATATTTATATCCATTTATATTTATCAGTTATGAAAAATGAATTACATCACTCTAGGGATATGATAGTCTATACGTACAGAAGTGTGATGTTTCTAATTTTTAACGGATAGAATGAAAAAAAGATAAATATTAATTTAAATTTCCAAAATATTTATTTATCATAAATATCGTATATAATTATACATTAATTATAACAAAATAACCACTCTGTAGGGATAATGAAGAAAAATGAATCATATCTATATATGGAGGTTGTAGTCCAAGCATATGAACATTTAAATACTTTCATCTTCCATTTCATAATGAATAGGTGGTAAAAGGTTTTGAAAGTTCCATAATAACACCTCATTATATTGATGATGTCAGATTCATCATGTTTTGTTTAATTCTAATAGTTTAAAGGAGTTGAGAGATGGTCTGAGGTATTTCGGCTCTTGGCTCCCAGTGCCTCGCCCTAGACCTAGTTGGCCATGGCGGGTGCCCCCATCCCTCCCCTATCATTGGAATAGGGGGTTTCTCTTCCCCTACAATGAGGAATCCTTCTCCCTATTCTCTAACCCCATTTTACATTTTTTCTACATTTCCTAAAATCTCAATTTTCCTTATGGTCTCAGACCTCTGTGACGGTTACCCCCAGCTCCCTCTTTATATCTTAGAGTTTACGGATGCTTCTGATCTTCTCTCGAAAAAATTTGTGGCTCAGTTTCCTTTGTGGAGTGCTTTAGTTGACATCTTCGAGAGATTATTTTTTGAAAAATAGGGGATTTTGGAATGTTATTCTATCAGGCTCCTGGACAATCGACATATTATGATTCAGTTTTCATCATCGGAAGATATCATCGCTGCCTGGTCTTGGTCTCCTCGATCCTATACCAGCTATAATTTAATCTTTTGAAGTAGTCCTTATATCTTCATATTATAGAGGATGCTCCCACAACGTCTTTGTGGGTACATTTTCCTGAGCTCCCCCTCCCCTTTCAAAACAATTATATCATCTGAATGCTATATAACATGTTTGGATGCTTTCTCTATTCATATTCGAGAACATGTTAAGTTTTACACACAATCTCGCCATGTATCTATGTTGAAGTCGAGGTGTCAAGACCCCGAGTCAAATGGATTTAGATTGGGTATAAGAGGAATTTCGCTAAAAGCAACTGGTTGTGTTTGAGTCTTGGACACACTTCTGTTCACAGTGTCACCTCCTCTGGCACCTATCCCATTCCTTCGAGTATGGAGGAAATAACGTAGGGGTCATGGTTCCAGTGAACCTCCCCTAGGAAAGGATGGGATCGTGGTTGGGTCTCAAGATGATCATCCTTCTGGGCTTAGTTGTGAGACTTCTACTGATATGCAGAAACCGTCTCGTTTTTTCCAAGACAACCCAAGAGTCACTTATATTCTCCATCAACTGAAACACGATTTGGGTGTGGCATGCTCGTCTGAGGATGGTTTTGTTCCACTGTGTGATAGTGGGGTTTGTGCATGGCTTGATAAAGAAAGTGTCGTAATGGATGAAAGAGAGGTCCACTTGAATTCTTCTCAAGCATTGAATTGAGATTCTCTAATTCCAATCAATGTTGATACAGTTGATGAGGCTATCTAAAGGGATTAGTACACTAGTGTGGATTCCCAGTGTCCAATTCAGGCAGACTTCTCATCATACTTCTAATTCATGGGTCCTTGGCTTCTCCCATGGAGTAGACGGAGATAAGTTGCAGCATGTCTCGTAAGCTAGAATTACTTATGCTGTGAAGGTTAATTCTGAAGGTCCAATATTGAACTCCTTGAACTGTTTTGTATTATTGGGAGAAGAGGATTGACATGCTTGTGAGGATCCCAAAGAGGTGGTGGTCACAGATAGAGATGATCCACTGGTGGGAGGGGGTTCTTCTCAATAGTACATGTATGATTCTTTAGAACCCACTGCATCCAAGGCACTAAACATTGTCGAGAAATATATTAGATCCTCGTCATGGAAGGGAGAAAACATTATTTTGGATTTTGATAGCATTATTACGAAAAATGGGAAGTAACAGCCTTGGAGGGACTACTCCAGTGTTCCTAGTCCACCAGTTACTATATCTGCATGCATTTGTAAGCTACCACCAAAAGCTCCTAAAAATGAAAGAATCATTTCCTCAAGGAAGTGAAATGGTTACAAGCTTGAGGTGGCTGACTCCTCCATCATCCTTGTTCCCTCGTGTGATGATGTAATGGTGGATTTAGGACTGCAACGTTAGGCATGCCTAAATGGTGAAATGGACAATGAAGTTCTGGCCATTATGGAATTGAAGAAGATGATGGAGGCCCCACTCCAGGAGACATGGGATGTTATCATCCATTCTGAGGAAGAAATGTTGGGGAAATTTATTCCTTTCAATTCCTCGATAGAGGATCAGTCTAAAATGTATGAGAGATCTCTTGAAGTGGAAACTTGTAGGATGAAGATAGAGTGGATTTACAAACAAGATCTTATTTTAGAAAGAGGGTTTAATGTAGTAATTTTAATCATGGAAGAGTTCATACAGACATGGGACAATATTTCTATTGGGTTTGAGGACATCATCAATGATTATCCATAGTTAGAGGTAAATGGAATTATCCAGAAACTACATTGGAAAAATGCATCTAATATGCTTAAACTTGATTTCAATGGTTCATCTGTTTCTTTCACTATTTGATGCTATGTTTTTCTGTTTAGACATGGGTTCTCACATTCCTTTAAAAATGTTGGAAAAAAAGTAATTTATAATGATAAGTTAAAGGAATTATATTGAGTAATAATTTTATAATATCATGGTTAGTATATATACATATTCATTAGAATAAATCCATTACCTTACTCCATAATCATTAATGGATCAGTGATGGAAGAATACCGGAAGTTCTAGGATGAGGGGAAGGATTCTATAAATGTATGCGAGTTAATAGTTTCTAGGATAATATTTTTCAAATATATAAGGTGTAAGTCATGGTAATGTGTCTTTAAATTTTTTGTATTTGAAATTAGGACATGAAATGATTAAATATATTAATACAATAGAAATTTCATAATTTATGGGGGAAATACTACCATTATATAATTGTTTAATCTCATAGTAAACAATTTTTATCATTAATAATGTTACGGAAATTGTATGATTCTCTCTACTTAGTAGGAACATAAATTATTATCACCCTATTAGATTATACTAACTATGAATATTCAAAATATGAATTTTTTTTAAATAAATTGAATTTCTATTAGTGGTAGAATTTAATTTCAAATTAGTGTTCCTAAAATATTTTTTAGAAGAATTGTGTTTTTATCTAAATAATGAACTTATAAAAAATAAATGTATAATGATGATTCGAATATAATAAAAATAGATTACATTTAATAAATGATAAATTATAATAACTTAATATAAAATTCAAAAAATAATTGAACTATTAATTTAAAATAAATAATGTTTTTTATAAAATTTGTATTTCTCACTCTTCACTGAAAAATAAATAATTTTTTATTAATCTAATAAATTCTCGACAACCTAATATCAGAATGATTATTTTGAAAATGAATTTTATTTCAAAAAAAAATTCATAAAAATTAGATTAATTTAGGGTAATGTTCGAGTGAAAAAATATAATAAATACCAATTTAAGAAAACATATTTTTAATGTGTAAAATGAAAAAACATAAAATTTCTTATCTATTTAGTGTGAATTAATAAAAAAAATTCCTTATGAAAAATATTTGTACATAATTTTTAAAAAGTGGTAATTTCTATTCATAATCGAAAATTTATTGAATATTTTATAATAATTTACAATATCATGGTTTATATATACTCATGGTTTCATATTAGGAATTTTATCGAAGACTTTAACTATTTAAAATATAAAATCTTATGGTTTCATAAAAATAATATAAATTCGTTATATTTATGATATTTATGATACTGTAACAGAATGAATATTAATAATTTAGGGGATTTTGATAAATAATTAAACATTATAATCATAGTTATGTATTATATATATTCTTTGAGAATGATAATATGGAAGTCGCCTTCGTCCTTACATGTTAGTATTTTGTTGGCCAATGAACCTCTTGGGCATATGGATGAAATTATAGAAAAGAATTTTTGTGATCCAATAAAATATAATTGAATAAATAAGTGTGAATAAGAGAGGATAGTATGCTCCCTTTTATAATTGGGGTTGTGTAAATACTCGTACTTTCTAGACAACTACATTGATAATTTTGATTGTTAATGGGTGATTTTAGTCATTCCCCTTGTTTTTTATAATTTCTTTGTTTTTCTATATGGCCGGTAGTCGTTTTCACCTATATTTTTTGTGGGATAGTTAGTTTCGTCATGCAATAGGTTGGCACAATAACCAATTTGTTAGCAAAATATGTTTCTTGGTCCTATAGTTAGTTGGCACAATCACCTATTTTTTCTTGCCATGGGTTTTTTGGTCATGTGGTCAGTTGGAATGGTTACTTGTATTTTGGGAAGTATGTTGTCTGTTCATGGGATTAATTGGAACATTTACATGTTTTCATGTTGTTGGTTTGTTAGTCATGTCGTTAGTCAACAAATTCACTATCTTTTTTTATGGAATATTTTTTTTCATAAATAGTTAAATCGGCTATGTGGTAAGATTAGGTATGTGGATTGACTATGAGACTAGATAAGATATATGAATAATCCCATATGGTGTTTAGTGAGATCTATAATATTTGGTAAATTAATTATTTTAGAATCTAAAATTTTAATCACCACTTATCTATTGACTTGAAAATGTATGTCCTTCATTCATTACAACTAGAATTCTCTCCCTTAAAGATAGTGGTTATGTAGCCTTTCCATTGGTATTATGAAATTTTTTTCATTGGTTCTAGTCCCTTTTGGAAACAATTACATTTTATCATGACCAATATTTTTGTTGGATTAGAACACATGAAGATTTTCTGTGAAGGTGTTCGGAATCCCTTTGATTGAGATCGATTCTAAGCATCCAGTTTTTGATCCATGGTTGTTGAAGAAATATTATCCCCATTATATCTTTGGATACATTGATAAAGGTCCTCTTATTTATTTTTTCAATGTTTTTTAGTTCCTCTCCACTAATCAAGTAGAGTTTTTTAATTTTTCATTTGTGTAGTTTTGGATCAATGTCCTTCAAGGGATGTGGCTTTATTTAGGTGGGGTGATTAGGATCCATGTGCTTGGTCCATTCTCATGTGGAGAACCTTTTTTCTTTTTTGGAAGGGAATTCATTTATTCTCGTACTTAATTACTTAAAATCATAATGTTTTAGTGGTTTAATCCTTTGGATGGAAACAGACGTAACATAATAAACATTGAACCTGAAAAATAAATAACTGGATAATGATCACATGTTTATGGTATTTTATTATATCGTGATAATGGATTGACTCTTGATTTTTTCTAGATATTTTGATATTTATGTAATGTCCTTTATAATTTCATTTTATGATATGGATTAGAATGTTATTCTTGTTGTAAAATGAAAACTAAAGAAATGATGAAATTAATTGATTTATTGGATAACAAAGAGGCATGTTGTAATGAATATAGTGTTTCCTTTAATTTGATGATAATCAAATTGATGTAGTGTGTTTTTATTTAATTATGATATTCCATGTGATATGATGTTGATAAAGAATCTGACCATGGTAATTCCTAGGGATGATAATAATATAAGTCATGTTAACTGAGAATGGTTCTTCTAAAAGTTTGATGAAATTGTTTTTTGAGGTCAAGGGTTTTTTTAACATTTTATCAGCTGTTATACCATTATTCCATAAGTAACCCATAGTTTGAACCTATGAATAATAAATTAGTTAATTAAATATGGAATAAAAATAGTAGTGTGATAATGATAATTTATAGGGCCAATGTTTTATCTATGTTTTGGATGGCCGAGTGCCTTGGGATTGGAATTTTGGGATCTCGTTTGTGTGTGATAATTGTGGATTCCTTATTTTAAGACCTATATTTTCATGATGATTGTTGTTTTTTTATTACTGACTTATGATGTACTATATATGTGATCTTGAATATGCGATGTATTGTGAGCTTGGAATGGTTAAGACTACGAAGTCTTTTGTTATATAGGGTGGGGACCAAAATGATGTGACAGGAGTTCACACATGTGATGGAGAGAAGCATCAGGATATGCATGAGGGTGTTCGAGAATCCCCTATAGATGATCAATTTGGTTCAATATAGGCTTACTGATTGTTGACGTGTTTCCAAGAGATGAGAAGCTTTATCATGAATCTATTTAATAGAAAATATATGGTTAAAAAAAATTGTATACATTTATCTCCCTGATAATTAAGGTAGCTAGATGTGCTCTGTTTTATTTTTCCTCTTATTGGTATCATATGAATGTTTTACTGGAGTATATTTACTTGTGGAATAAGGATTGAGATTTTCAATATTTATTAATCTTTTTGGATAATATTTATGGAATGAAAATACTAAAAATATATTGTTCTTTTGAAACTATGGAATCAGTTTAGATTATTACTAGCAGTCATTTACTTTACTCTTATGATTAAAGTAATATAAAGAGGAATAATATTAAAGGATAATTATTTGATTCTGAATTAATTAAAGGATGTAAATGATTAAAATAAAGGATTTAATTAATGTATGTATTTAAAATTCATGTGTTATTATATGATATATTTTCTATAGAAGTGGTAGTTGTTGTCTATGAAATGATAACTACATTTGATCATATGAACTGGTTATGACCATAATGTGTTATGATATTTTTTACATATTCTATATTCTATTATTTTATATTCTCTCCCAACCATGATAGATTTGGGGAATGACACCCATTGTAGTCTTGGAGTGTGTTTCCCCCATATATCAGTTAGAGAATGGATGGATGACTACTCTCTAGCCCCAATATCTTTTTTTGGTAGTTACATAGGATGATATGCATGGTGCTTTGTTTTACCATATATGTGTGTAGAGGGATCACATATATTGTGTTAAGTTTACACACTTGTATCTCCAAATATAGTATCCAAATAATTATTATAGGTTTCATGTGTATAGGATATGATTGATTGAGGTTCTTTCTCCATGTATGAGCTATGATGCATTGAGGTATAATATATGATGCATGATAAATATCAAATTGATTGTGGGGGATCCGAAAAACATATTTCTTACTATATGGATATGAATGATGGGATAATGTGATGTTTGTTGCATATGGGGAATGTTTCTAAACTTTTCCCATGTGTCAATAGACTAGATTATTTTCATGATATGTGGAATAGGATTTGAAATTTTGGGGTAAAGTATCAATATTATGGGAAATTGGGAGTGAGGTATATATTCTGTTTTCTTACTATATTATATGATTCCTTGTATGTGATGCCTCATGAGAGTTATCAATAGTGAGATTGAGAAATGATTTTTCCATGTTTAGATTATGAGTTATTACTACTATTGTACATTATGATTTGGGAAATAATTTTTATCATTAGAGGATATAATGATGACCCCACTCGGTATAGTATTATCCTCAACTAATTTATATATAAAATTGTTTTTGTTAATTTGGAATATGTTAAAGATTAGGTAGAATATTAGTGGCTGGTTTTTTTACAATAGCTATTTGGACTTTATGGATGCTTCAACCATTACAATGTTGGTACATGTTTTTCTCATTTCAATTTTATTGCACTGTATGAAATTTCTTGAATAATATTGGGATTTAGATTTTATGTATTAATTTTTTTGTTGTGTAGTTTTAATTATATCACTCTTCCACATGTTTTATTGTAGTGTAATACCCCCCTTATGTATGATTATTATACCTTCAAATAATGTTGCTATATTGGGGCTTATTGAAGGAGGGACTTGATTGGTCACCATGTTCCTTATCTCTTTGATCGATTATGTGTGGTACAAATTTTTTGGAGGTGGTTGTGATAGAGTAGTATTAGAGATTCATGCTGATGTATAGAATGGTTTTTTGTGTTCATCATAGGTGACATTGAATCGGTTGTTATGGAAACTAGTTTATCTATTATTTAGTTAGTGATGTAAATATGGGAGACCCACTGAGACATAGGTATTTAGGTCCCACTGTGATTTTATGAATATAACTTTAATTTTACAATGCTGAATAAACAATGTGATACTTCTTTCTGGGTAAATACATAGAAATTGATCATGCATCATTCTTCTTTGAAAATATGTTTGAAATGGGTAGACATGTGATTAGGTTCAAAAATTATAAAGATATTCAATTAATTAACTAATTTTTTTATTCTATATTCTATGATTATTATATTTATACATTTTTTCAACTTATAGATATGTCTCCCAGTGGATATCATGTTATGGTTTGCACCGATAATGTTCATCAGGATGTGACAATAGTTCTCCCAAGAGTGGAGGTTGTTGATGTTGAGACATAAAGGATGAATCATAGTGAGTTTCAATTCCATGGTGCATAGAACTATGAGTGCTCCAAAATATATTCAGTCAAAAAATACTGATTGGAGGTGGTGGAGATATATATTAATTTTATTTGTTCTTATACTGAGAACTAGGATTTGATGGTTGTGACAATACTACATGGGGTAATAGAGGCAGTTTTGAATCATATTATTTGGGGATTGAGAAGTATCAGTGGTCCCTTTGGAGATGTTCTCAGACAAGTACGAGAATATTTCCTTTCTTTGACCATGAAGGAGAATAGTTATTAAGATATTCTTACCCTTGTATAAAGGGTTCTATGTGTGAATGATTTCAAGATCTATTTTATGTCCCCTCAATTATGGGATTCATTCATATTTCTTGATGTGGGTGCCAGTGATAGGAATTTTGTGGTGGGATTTCTTCCAGATATCAATCTTGAGGACTAGTTTTTATGATGATAGTATATCTCGAGGTACCAATGAGGGGAAAGGTTGTTGAGAGGTCAATATCCATAATTTCATCACTATGATAGGTGAGTCATTAATATTCCATGTGAAGATTATATGTGGTTTCAGTTTAAAAAATTTCGTGAAAAAACGGTTTCTGATCATCCTGGGATAGGTTGTAGACATCAACATCTCATTTCATTGGGGGTGGATGTTGTTAGACCTAGTCAATGGGATCAAAAATATGTTTTTAAGTGTTTGAGTTAATCTATAGAGAGAGTGCTCGAACATTATACATAATAATAGTGTGATAGGTATTTAACTTTATGTTAGTTCATTGATTTGTTTTTAGTCATGGCAGTGATAGTAAGTTCTTCCAATGATAGTTTATAAGAGAGGTTATGGGGTAAGAAATGTTAAACCATATGATTATCTACTTTAATAGATATAAGATAATATTTATGGCAGTTATCATTATTGGGGTAAGACGGGATGTAATGTTGGTCATGGTGAGCATATAGATTTAGCATTGATAACATTAGTCAGGACATATGTAATTTGAGGTACCCATTTCTAGTTGTTTACATGGGGGAATTGTTTTGTAGATTTAGTACTATGAAACTCTTTTATATCACCTACACATATACTTTTGTAGGGAAATGAGTTAGATAGGATTCTAGTTCACTTAGCATTGACTATGCCAGTAACTGGTTGAGATGTTATGTACAATGTAATCAATGAATATGAGTTAATTATTGGTAAGAACCATTCCTATGGATACTTATTATATTTACAAATACATCCATATAACATAATACATGGATTGTATTGGTTTTCTTATGATAAAGATTTCATGGATTTATTCTTGAGGCAGGTATTGTTTTATGATGATACCAGTGATCCAATGGTGATCATTGGTGAGTGAGAACCTCAGAAGGGTTGGGGGTATCTTCTGCTATTGTCATATAAGATGGCCGAGTTAATATTGATTTTCTAACAAGTTTGAATGTTAGTGTTTAATATGGTCATTGAATTCTAACCTGAGGTATTTTTTGAGGGGTTAGTTATGATTCCCTTTCCAGGAGTTATTATGTTTTTGATCGAGCTACCTCCAAGACTATCTACTATCAAAATTACTTCATATTGAATGGATCCTTCTGAGTTGTGAGAGTTTCAAGAATAGATTAATGATAAATTATAGTGAGGTTTTTTGTTTAACTATTTCACAATGTGGTAAAGATGTTTGGTTTATAAAAACCATTGATTATATTTTGCAGCATTATATCAATTATAATCTTCTGAACCAAGTGATAGCGAATCATCTCTATCATTTTCTATGGATATATCATATATCCTTTTCCACAATCCCATCTATAGATATTTTGTTCTAATATCGTATTATGTTGGAGTAGGTTGAGGATATAAATATATACAATTCTATAATTCTCATAGATATTATGAGTTCCATGGGATTCCATTTTGTGTGATGAATGCTCCAATATTGATCACGGGGTTAATGAATTCAATTTTCACAGAGTTTTGAAATACTTTAATGGTACTTCTCATTAAAGAAATCATTATTTACAATATATTTGAAGATAATTAATATCATCTCCATTACATATTGGGAGTTATTTATTATTATTATATTTTATAGAATCTATCAAAATGTTATTTTTGGAATCATGAAGTCCATTTTAAGGGGCATGTTGTGTACCAATAGGACTCATTGTGCATACATCGAAGATTTAGACGATTGAATCATGAGTAGATCCCACGATAGGGGCATAGGTGTGGTGTTTCCACTATATTATAGATTATCACATTATATTTTCATATATTTTCTCATGGGTCATTCCTTATAATTCATACTTAACTCAAAAGGATCTTGATTTCCAATAGGTTGACCGGTTTCAATCATCTTTACACTACTTCAGGGGTTTGTTGATCAGCACTATTGTTTTTTCTTTTCCAGTACTAGGAGTTAATATTTTTATTTGTCTTTGATTATTCACTTTTGGGGATGGACTGTGTTCTAATGAAGAAGAGATCAATAGTATCTTAATGATCTTGGTAGATACATCCACATTATGGAAATCCTGGCACCCATTATAATGAGTTGAGGGTAGTTGTCTTTTCATTGAAGTTGTGGTTCCATTACCTCATCGAAATTCATTATTTTTTATTTACCGATCATTAGAGATATTGGTATTTATTTAACTATAATTAATTGAACATGAATCAGTGATGAAGAATGGAATTATTTTAGTATTATAACATCCATTTTTCAAATATTCCATCAAATGTATTGATATTTGAGTGGCCGGATTCAGTGGTTTGTGTAGAAAAATGCAGATTCAATATTTTTGTATTGATGTTTGATCTTCTAGATGGTGAAGGCCGAGAAATATGTTCCCAGTGGTTTTATCAATTTGTTAGATGTCCTGTAGTGTATGTGGGAGGACATTTTAATGGTCTATTTTACCAGTGTACCTCAATATCAAGGAGTAAATTCTACTGTATAGGTGATAATGGGTTATTTTGAGAAATCATCAAACTTCATATTGATCATGGTGTCAAGCTCAGTGGGTGTTCCTCTAAGGTAGTATCTGGAGGAGGAGGTGTGAATATATAGAATCATGAGAATGATCATATCTGACCGAGATCATAGATTTACCACTAGGGTGTGGAGATATCACTATGATACATTTGATTAATCATTAGGAATAAATAATGAATTTCTTCCATAAATTGAAATCAAGATAGTGCAGAACATCTAGTCCCTTTTAGACATATTTAACAAATGTTTCTAGAATTTTGGATGTTCCTGGATGAGGAACCTATCCTTGGTGATTTATGGATGAAAAATATTCCATGATCCACCATTGGTATGGTTTCATTTGAAGAGTTATGAAACTATCCTTACCACTATCTGTTGTGCCAGACTAAGGAAAAGATACAATAACGATATATCTAGAGCTAGTAAAGAATATGAATGATATGGTTTAGGTAATTCATTAAATGAATAATTAATCAAATGGTTGTCAAAATAATTTCATTATCATAGGAAGAAACCAATGTTTTTTGAATTTGGAGAACATTTTTTATTAAAGGTTACTCCACATCAAGGGAAGGAAAATTTTGGTTGTTTGAGTATGTATTCTCCCATTTTCGTGGATATTTCTAGATCTTGGATCATTTTGCCGAAGTGGAATGCTTGATATAACATCCCGCCCCCCCAAATATGATCAAGATACCTAATTTTTTCAGATGTTTCATCTCTGTCGTTTTCTTCATGATGACTCTCACATAATCATTTGGGGTGAGACTGATGATAATGATGATGCATCCTTGAAGGATCTATCTGTAATGATCCAAGACCACTAGGAGAAGGTGTTTCATTGACATGTTCAATTATTAGATCATGTGTTTTGGGAGGAAATTTTTTTGGCGGATATTACTAATAAATGTGAGGAAAAAAGGACACAATCAATACACCTAATTTTTTATTTCTATCTATTATGTTGTAATTTTTTTTCATTTGGTAGATATTTAATTTTATTTTCTATGAGATTGTTTCCTCATGTTTATTATTCTATCTTTACACTTGTTTGAGAGGTTTCTCTTCCAGGATTGGACATATCATCTAGTTGTTTCTGTAAAGACCCGTAAAATTCCAGGGAATTTTTATTCTTAATTTTCCGTGGGATTTTACAAGAACTCGGTTTCTGACGGAACCTGATTCCGAGGCCCGGTGAGCCTGGAATAATTTTCCGAAGTTTAGCTCGGGTATGTTAAGTGAACGAACGAGCGGGTTTTTCTGACTTTTGAACCAGTGCTCGGAATTGAAATTAGAGGGCATTGATGGAACCACAGTGCTGATAATTGCTTAGGAACACCTTTTCCGGAGTTGCGTTTGCTCAGGTGTGGTTACTAAATTTTGGGTTAAGTAATTGAATAAAATAAAATGAGGCAACCACTTTATTTTATTTATAGGTTTTTAACCTAATCTAAGTGGTTGAAGTAGGACCCACTATATCCTACTCCACTAGGTAGGATATTTTTGGGGTGGGGGCCACACGAGCCCCACCTTTTTCAACTTCCACGAAACCCCCACCTTTCATTAGGTAACGCACCTGCACCCCCATTAATTGGAAGTAAACACATGTGTTTATCTGTTTATGAAATTCCTATATTAATTAGGCGGTTTAAACTTTGGAATTAATTCAATTAATTGTTTGACTCGTTTTTGAATTTCAAAACGCTTGGCTTGAGAAATAAAATACAAAAAACTCTTATTTTATTAGAGTTGTTGGGTTGTGATTGGCTTGGGAGAAATCACTCAAAGCCTTGAGGAACACCTTCCTTGACAAAGAACGTGAAGAACATGAAGACCGCCGACCTCCGACGAAGGTCGACAAGAACGCCGGATCCTCGGAGATCGACGAACCAATGCCGACAAATATTTTCTCCGCAACGTGACAATCCCCCTTCCACAACGAACATTTATTCTTCTTCTTCTTCCGTCATTGACGGAAGCGATACCATTATGCCACGACGTTTGACTTCCGCAACCCGACGACGTGCAACGTCAATTTCAAGGTAGGGTAATTTAATTTTGTATTCTCCTTATCATTTCAGAAAAGAACGACGAGCGCGGACCAACCATTTCCAGGTTGATTCGCTGATCATTTGTTCTTGCGAGTTGATGTTGGGGTTGTTTGTTTTTGCCCGTGAATTATTTCTTTTTCATACGTTGACTTTTTTTGTCGGCCGCTTGCTATCATTATAATGGGAGGAGGTCGGACCGCACAAACACGGCCAACCCTCCTCCCCCTTGTTGTTGATTATGTTCCGGCTCGAACAAAGGCAGCGCGGTGCAACGACACTACACAGAATCATGGGGAATACGACAAGGATGCACGACACCGTCGCGTTGTGTCGTTGAGGCCAAATGAAACCGCGGCCGGAGTCGGGGCCGTGGAGGCGATTCGAAGACTCCACTGGTTGATTGTTGTGCACGGATTGACAGGCGATAACAAATGGGGCCGCAAAGCCAATTTGAAGCCTCTACAATGAAGGTTGGGTCGCAGGAGGACCGTTGGCGAAGTCAGAGAGCAAAACGGACCATCGGAGCTCGTACGGTGGTCTGTGGAAAATTCTGCTGGCACACCACGCCGGCTGCCAGGAGGCGGCGGCGCCCGGCGCGCTACTGGGAAGGGCCGCCGTGGCTAAAGTCACGACGGTAGGCGGCTGGTCACGCGTCTACACGGGACCAAGGAGGATGCGGCGCTGGGCCGCGTCGCTGGCAGGGAGCGGCCCCCACGTGGGGGTCGCAGCTTCTTTCACTGGGGGGAAACCACAACCCCCTGTTCCACTCAGCCGGACAGCAGAGCGGGCACGCGGCCGCGCAAGCATGGCAGGCCAACCAGTGGGGATACCTAGGCCGGGCCGGTCTGTGCCCTGTTGGGCCAAACCCGGAACCAGGTCGGGTCGGCCCGGTTCGGGCCGACCCAAGGGGTCCCGTGTTGTGTGGGACCGGGCCCGAACCCCCTATTTTCGGGCAGTTTTTGGTCTTTTGCCCATTTCATGGGCCACATACCTCCAATCAACGCACCGTAAGTTGCGATGCGATCCTTCGATCGAGACAGCCGTTTCGGCATATTACACTCAGGGTTTTGGAGAACTTTGGGTATGGGCGAGTTGGTTCGTATACAAAACCAATCGGGCCCTTGGGACGAAAAGGCTAATAACTCACAGATCGGGCGTCCGGTTGATGCATCGTCTATTGCATTGAGAGCCCTATGACGAGGTGGTACTTTGAGATACTTCTCTGTGGTACTTTGTGATACTTAGAGTATTGACCAGTAACTCAGGGACAGGACCCTCTCGGAGACAAGCGTGTGGAGTACGGAGACCGTGTAGTCGGCTGAGACCTGACGAATGCTTGACCGACTGGACTTGGAGTGAGTCGACTAGCCAAGTGGATGGAGCACTACTTGGTTTGGGTGCAGACCCATGGTGGACGGAGCACTTCTGAGTTGGGGTGCAGACCCGTGGTACTCGTCCGGAGAGTACCTCTACAGGCTATTAGGGGGGATGCACTACTGTGTTTGGGTGGCAGACCCCGGCGGGAAGCACTACTGTGTTTGAGTGGCTGACCCGCGGTACTAGATAGGAGGATTACCTCAGCAGTCTTAGGTTAGCGAGCAGTACCTCGGAGTCGTGACAAGACCACTATACACTCCAGAGACGTGGCTCTTCAGTAGTTACTATTTCGATAATGAAAATCCCGGTTTGAGATGAGTCTATGACCTATGTGTTTAAATCATGATTGAGATGGGTCACTTGATAACTTAGCTATATGTATGGGCATATATCTAAGTAGTGGTTATCTGTTGATTCAAATCCTTTGTGTTTCCTCTTGATTGAGATGGGTTACTTGATAACTTAGGTATAAGTATGGGATTATACCTAAGTAAAGGTTATCTATTGAGATCCTTCTTTGTGTTTATCCTTGATTGATTTAGTGAGACCTTTAGGGTCTCGGGGTCCCAACTGAGTATCATATACTCACCCCTGCACGGGCTATGCCCACACCTCGTTGTGTTGGTTGCAAACGACGGGCAGCACTGATAGAGGCCGAGTGTTCGAGGACTGGACGGTACCCAGAGGTGGACCACATGATGAGTCAGTATTCGTAGGTGGACTTCATGATGGGATGACACTCGGAGGAGTTTGGCGGGTGAGAGCATTGCAGAGGCTATCTGTACCTACCCTTCAGGTAGGATCTGTGGTGGACGATCTAGGAGCTGCGCTATCTGTACCTACCCTTCAGGTAGGATCCGTGGTGGACGATCCAAGAGCTGCACTATCTGTACGTACCCTTTAGGTAGGAACCAAGGAGGAAAACCAAGAAGCTTAATCCTTTCTTCCAGCCATTTTTCCTTTTCTATTGTTCTTACGTTCATTTGTAGTTGTACTTTCAGTTGGGTTTGTATTCTGGCTCATTTACTTTTCAGCACATTTTTTGTACTTAGTGTTTTACTTCTGCTTGTACTCTGTGATGTTTTTTTTACTTTTATAATGGAAATGGATTCCCAGTTATCTGGATTTATGCCTTTGATGCTTGTTTCCATCTCCTGGCCCATGGAAGGAAGGCTTGGGGTAGTCATGGCACGGGCCCCGAGGATGGGTCGTGATAAACTGGTATCAGAGGAGTCGGTTCTACCGCATAACTTATAAGTCTGATATTTTCCTTTCTATGAAGCAATAGTGTTAAGGGTACCAAGTGTGGTTTTCAGTTCAGGGAGTCTAGGGTTGGTGCTGGCGGCCGACGCATCCATACACCAGGACCCTTTCAACTGATTTCCGACTTTGTGCATGAAAACACTGATTGCGTGTGTGTTTCCAAAAATTTTTAAAAGTCATCTCAAACCAGGTCAGTTTTCCTGGTCTAAATAGTTTGATCGTGGCACGTATGTTCCTTTCAGGATGCCTTTCCACAGACAATCAGCTAGAGCCCCAAGAGATGTACATACTGACAGCCTGCCGAGCGGCGAGGCTTCGGTACAGGGCCCTCTTGCATTTGAGGCACCAGCAGAGGCACCAGTGGTAATATCACCCGTTGGGACACCGATGCCACCAACCCTAGCAGCAGAGAGTGCATGTCGCTTGAGCACACTGCACGAGTTCTAGAACCATAGGCCACCCAGGTTCAGGGGAGAGACAGACCCAAATACGGTTGAGGATTGGCTGGAGGCTGTGGTGGGAGTTTTCAGGATACTGGGTACACCAGTAGACTTCATGGTGGTCATTGTTTCCAGCCTCCTTCAGGAAGCAGCTGAGAGATGGTGGAGCCACTTGTTCCAGTTTTGCAATGGGATGATATTCACTTGGGAAGACTTTGAGACCTTCTTTAGGGTGGAGTTCATACTGGTGACTCTACACCCCGAGCATTTTCAGGAGCTGCTGCCTTTGCCGCATGTTTTTCCATCAGTAGCCGAGTCATCTGTAGGCAGTAGACAGATGATGCAGAGGTCCAGGTGGACCAAAACAGTAGTTGGGCGATCTTAGGATTTTGGATCGGTGGTACGGGGCACTCGAGGTGGGGTCAGATCCAGGCATTCCAAAAATGGAAAGTGTTACTCCTGCGACAGGAAGGGGTACATGACACATGACATTCTGACTCCCCGCACAGTTGATCCACAGGCGTTGGAGGATCCACCGAGATAGAAGCAGTGGCGGGTGGTTGAGCAACAGCGAGCGGTGGACAAGTTAGTAGAGCTCCGGGAGTAGGTGGAAAGGAGTGGAACGGGTGGACTCCTTTTGTTCTTGGTACGTCTAGTTCCATGTTGCTGTTGTATTTGAGTATTTGTACTATGTGCTCCAATAATAATATACAATTATATTTGTGATGTTTTCCTTCTTGTCCTTTTGTTTGGTTGATACTGAGAGGTCCCAGTTAAAACTGTTGACTTGACCCTCACTTTAGAGATTTCTACTAGAGGAGACCCGGTGACCTCACACTGATGCCGACAGTGTGACTCGACCCTTGGAGATGAGAGTGACAGTTGGATCTCTTGGTAGTAACGTTGAGGCCTTACGACGTCATCCATGGCATGAAAACATCATTCATGTCAGGATTGACTATATTAGGCAATGGGCGTTGTTCATCTAGGGGATGAGACTGAGTTTCTCTTTTCGGAAAAGGAGAATCTTAACAGCTCATACAGATCGTAGGAAAAGAAGGTGCAGATCATCGAGGTGCGGATAAAGACTGCACAGTGCAGTAAGAAACAGGAAACTGGCGCCAGTCTTAGAGACTCGGGCATGTTAAATGTTTCAAGAAGAGTAAGCTTTAAGGAAAAATGAGTTTGAAAAGTAGCAGACGTGGAGGCAGAGCTATGAAAGCAGCATGAGGTGGTGTACATTTTAACATGCTACAACCACCCGCCTTAGTGGTCCCCGCCAGGATTAGGGAGCTAGAGAGCAGGGGAAGAGTACAGCTGCATGCGGTTAAGGAGTGTGACCCAATGGCTCTAAAAATGATTCAAGTTAGAGTCTATGTCTACTACTATATGTCGTGGTAACAGATGTCAATATGAATCATTCCTTCCTTTCACAAATCTTGTCCCAGACCTAGGGTTTCCAGTAAGCTGTAGACTTCACCCTCACGTCTGGAGATACCTTGGGAGAAGACTCAAAAATCACACTTACGCCGACATTGTGGTCAGACCGTCGAGGTGAGAGTTTCGGTTGGAATCTCTTGGTGGCAGTGTCGAGGCCTTATGACGTTGGTTTGAGTATAGACTGGGCAATCACAGTTCATACAAAAATTGAATATATTAGGAAAAAGGTTGTGGTTTAACTATAATGTCGGGATGGGTTTTCCTCAGTCGGCGAAAAGGAAACCCCATGCAGCACCGGATAAACTCATGCATAGGAGGGTGCGGTCGATCACTCTTGATTCAGTCAACCATACCCTCGTGGAAGTAGGAGTATTGAGTTTCAGTTCTAAACAGGAATTGGAGGCCTCTTGTGTTCGAGGATGATGATCACGTCCTTATACGAGTCTCACCTCGACGAGGTTTACAGAGATGTGTCTAAGGCGGCAAGTTATCTCTCAGTTTCAGTGGACCTTTTCAGGTCCTCAATATGGTAGGCGAGGTGGCTTACCGTTTAACCTATCCACCTCAGTTGCACCAGGTACACGACGACATCCACGTATCTCGACTGGGAAGACACACGCTTGACCCAATGCATATCATAGACCATGAGGAGCTCGACATTGGTGATGGGGTGACTTTTTCAGGGTTCTAGTAGGAGTTGAGGATCGATAGAAGTGGTCCTACGAGGATGGTCGATTCCTCTTCTGCACTTTCATTGGCAGCACGGGAACCTCCAGGTGAGCATATGGGAGCGGAAGGCTCAGATGCGTTCTCAATACAGCTTTTGTATCCCTAGTTTGTGTTAAAGCTTTACGAGGATGTAAATCCCTGAGGAGGGAGTAATGTAATGACCCGTAAAATTCAAGGGAAATTTTTTTCTTAATTTTCTATGTTATTTTACAAGAACGCAGTTTCTGACGACACCTAATTCCGAGGCCCGGTGTGCCCGGAATCATTTTCAGAAGTTTAGCTCGGGTACGTTCAGTGAACGAACGAGGGGGTTTTTCTTACTTTTGAACCAGTGCTTGGAATTGAAATATGAGGGAACCGATGGAATAGCAGCGCCGGTAATTGCTTAGGAACACCTTTTCTAGAGTTCTGTTTTCTCGGGTGTGGTTACTAAATTTTGGGTTAAGTAATTGAATAAAATAAAATGAGTCATCCAATTTGTTTTATTTATAGTTGTTTATCCTAAGCTAAGTGGTTCAAGTATGACCCAATATATCCTACTCCACTAGGAAGGATATTTTTAGGGTGTGGCCCACACGAGCCCCACCTTTTTCAACTTCCACGAAATCCCCACCATTATTTAGGTAACGCACCTGCACCCCCATTTAAAGTAAGTCAACCCTTGCGTTTATCTGTTTGTGAAATTCCTCTATTAATTGGGCGGTTTAAACGTTGCAATTAATTCAATTAATTGATTGACTCATTTTTTAATTTCAAAACGCTTGGCATGAGAAATAAAATAAGACAAAATCTTATTTTATTAGAGTTGTTGGGTTGTGAGAGGCTTGGGAGAAATCACTCAAAGCCTTGAGGCACACCTTCCTCGACAACGAATGCAAAGAATGCGAAGAACGCCGACCTACGAAGAAGGTCGAGAAGAACGCCAGATCCTCGAAGATCGACGACGCAACACCGAAGAATCTCTTCTCCACGACGCGACGATCCCCCTTCCGCGAAGAACCTTCGTTCTTCTTCTTATTCCCACATCTACAAAAGTGATACCTTGCTGCAGCGACGGTCAACTTCCTCAAACCGACGACGTGCGGCGTCAATTTCAAGGTTGGGGAATTTTATTTAGTATTCTCCTTATCATTTGAGAAAAGAACGACGAGTGCGGACCAACCATTTCTAGGTTGATCCGCGGATCGTTCGTTCTTGCGGGTTGATGTTGGGGTCGTTTGTTTTTTCCCATGAATTATTTCTTTGTCGTACGCCGACTTCTTTTTGTTGGCTGCTTGCTATCATTATAACGGGAGGAGTTCGGACCGCACAAACACAGCTGACCCTCCTCCCCCTTGTTGTTGATTATGTTGCGGCTCGAAGGAAGGTGGTGTGGTGCAATGACACCGCGCGGAATCATGAAGAATATGGTAAAGATGAATGGTACCGTCGCACTTTGCCGTTGAGACCAAACAAAAACTCGGCCGGAGTCTGGTCCGCGGAGGCGATTCGAAGACTCCGCTAGTTGATCGTTGTGTGCGGATTGACAGGTGACGACAAACGGGGCCACAAAGCAAATTTAAAGCCACCGAAGTGTAGTTCGGGTCATGGGAGGACCGTTGGCGAAGGCAGCGAGCAAAATGGACCACTAGAGCGCGACCGGTGGTCCGTCAAAAATCCTGCCGGCGCACCACGCCGGCACCGGCCGACTGCCAGGAGGCGGCGGAACCCGGCGCGCCGCCGGGAAGGGCCGCCGCCGCTGAAGCCGCGGCGGCAGGAGACAGGTCACGCGGCCGTGAGGGAGCAAGGACGACATGACGCCGGGCCACGTCACTGGCAGGGAGGGGCCCCCACGTGGGGGCCGCAACTTCTTTCACCGGGGGGCAACCGCACCCCCCTGTTCCGCTCAGCCGGACAGCCGAGCGGGCATGCGGCCGCGCAAGTGCTGTAGGCCAACCGGCCGTTCTGCGCCCAGGTCAGGCCGGGCCCTGCCCACCGGGCCTAGCCGTGCCCTTTTGGGCTGGACCTGGAACCGGGTCGGGTCGACCCGGTTCGGGCCTCCCCAGGGGGTCTCGGGCTGGGTCGGACCGGGCCCAAACCCCCTATTTTCGGGCAGTTTTCGGTCTTTTGACCATATCTTGGGCCACACACCTCTGATCGATGCACCGTTAGTTGCGATGCAATCCTTGGATCGACACAATCATTTCGGTATATTACACTCAGGGTGTCGGAGAACTTTGGGTATGTTCAGGTTGGTTTGTACACCAAACCAATCAGGCCCCTAGGACTAAAAGGCTAATAACTCACAGACCGGGCGTCTGATTGACGCGATGTCTGTTGCGTTGAGACCCCTATGACAAGGCAGTCCTTTGAGATACTTATTCGTGGGACTTTGTGATACTTGGAGTTTCGAATAGAAGCTCGTGGAGCGGACCCTCCCAAAGACGAGCGTGCAGAGTACGGAGACCGTGTAGTCGGCTGAGACCTGACGACTTCATGACCGAAAAGACTTGGAGTGAGTAGACTAGCCTAGTGGAAGAGAAATAATTTGTTTGGGTGCAGAACCATGGCTGACAGAGCACTTTTGAGTTGGGGTGCAGACCTGCGGTACTCGTCCGGATAGTACCTCTACAAGCTATTAGGGGGGATACACTACTGTGTTTGGGTGGTAGACCCCGGCGGGAAGTACTAATATGTTTGGGTGGCTCACCCGCGGTACTCGAAAATAGGAGTACCTCAGCAATATTAGGTTAGAGAGTAGTACCTCAGAGTTGTGACAACACCACTATACACTCCAGAGACGAGGCTCTTCAGCAGTTACTGTTTCGATAATGATAATCCTGGTTTGAGCTGAGTCTATGACCTATGTGTTTACCTCATGATTGAGATGGGTCACTTGATAACTTAGGAATATGTATGGAAATATATCTAAGTAGTGGTTATCCGTTGATTCATAACCTTTGTGTTTCCTCTTGATTGAGATGGGTTACTTGATAGCATAGGTATAAGTATGGGCTTATACCTAAGTAAGGGTTATCTGTTGAGATCCTTCTTTGTGGTTATCCTTGTTGGATTTAGTGAGACCATGAGGGTATCAGGGTCCCTACTGAGTATTTTATACTCACCCCTGCATGGGCTATTCCCGCACCTCATTATGTTGGTTGCAGAAGACGGGCATCGCTGACAGAGGCCGAGTGTTCGAGGACTAGACGGTACCCGGAGGTGGACCATAGGACGAGTCAGTATCCGGAGGTAGACTTCACAACGAGACGACACTCGTAGGAGGTTGGAGGGCAAGATAATTGTGGAGGCTATCTGTACCTACCCTTCAGGTAGGATCCGTGGGGGACGATCCAGGAGCTGCGCTATCTGTACCAACGCTTCAGATAGGATCCATGGTGGACGATCCAGGAGCTGTGCTATCTGTACCTACCCTTCAGGTAGGATCTGAGGAGGACAACCCAGGAGCTGCTTCCTTTATTCTAGCCATTTGTCCTTTTCTGTTGTACTTACATTTAGTTGTATCTTTACTTTCAGTTGGGTTTCTTTTCTGGCCCATTTACTTTTCTGCACTTTCTTTTATACTTAGTTTTTTACTTCCGCTTGTACTCGGTGGTGTTTTGTTTACTTTTATAAAGTAAATTCCTTCCCAGTTATCGGGATTTACGCCTTTCGTGCTAGTCGCCAGCCCTTGGCCTATGGAAGGCGGGCTAGGGGTAGTCACGACACGAGCCCTGAGGATGGGCCGTGATAGTTTTTATTGTATGTTTGTGAACTTTCTTCTTCTAAGAGGTAGGGTTAAGCTCCTATGATAGTGATATCCTTTTTAGATATCTCATGTTTATCCTTTTAATATTTCCTATTTATAATTTATCTATAGTTTTTTTATTATTATATATTAATAGAAACATTTGAGAGGTATCTGATTCAAAATAATGTACCTTACCACCCTCTTACTTTGAAAATTTTGACGGATAAAGGGTGTTTTGAGTCTTTAGAATTGTTTTCCTTTGTTTACTTGTGTGGTTACATGGAATTGTAAACAATTTTTTGGGAGGTATATTTTTTAGTCATGTTTGTAGTTATCATGGTCACCTTTTTGTTCATTTGGGTGGATGGATTGTTGTGCGATCAGTCAATGTAGTTACCCATATGATTATGTGGTTGGTTGGCTGATCAAGAAGTTGGAGGGAACATGATCCTGGTGTTTGTGGAGTAGGATGGTTGGTAATTTGGTTAGTTGGAATGGTCATATATTTTTTCATGAAAATGGTTTATTCGTCATGTGGTCAGTTGGAATGGTCACCTTTTTTATCATTAAATAGGTTGGTTAGTCATGTGCTCAGTCGACAAAATCAACATACTGTTCATATGGTCAGTTGTTTCTTCTCTCATCTAGATGAATTAGACATGTGGGCAGATTATCAATGTAAATAAAAATTATACTTGGATCAGCAACATGAATTTAGTATGTGAGTCAACTACTTGGAAATATTGATTATCTGAATCATATATGTGTTTGGAATGGCTACATGAATTGACAATGTGGATAGATATACTATATTAATAATAAATGTGGATGAATGAGTTACCTATAAGAGTTGGAAATGTGAAATTGGTTAATGGATATTTTGTATGAATTAATATTTTATCTATGTGGATTTGGAAATGTAGAGTCTGCCAACATTTATGCGGAAGTGACTAGGAGGGACTTTCATCAATATGAATTTTGGGTATTATATGGCCGTATATTCAAGGATAATGATATAATTTATTTAAAATTACTAATGATGTTTTAAATGATTCTTTAAACATGGATATTAATGAGATCCATAGTCGTTGGTAAATTGAATCCTTTTTATATGAATTCTAATTATCTCATATATGGTGACTCTAAAATGAAGATCCATTAGTTATTCCTCATTGCAATATTTCCCTTCATACTGGAGGTTCTGAATCATTTATATTGGATTCATAGATCCCTATTACTATTAGTTTGAGCATTATAATGGAATGATGTGATCTTATACACACCCCTTTTTAGGTTTTTCAAATTATGTGACTATCCTATCAATGGGAATTTGGAATCTTCTCATGAATGATTGATTCTTGGATTTTTCATGTCTGGTCCTTGCTAATCTGAGATATGTTTACCATTATATATCAAGTATCTTTTATATGGATCCTTCCATTTCACCATTACATTAAATGGGGGTTACACTCCATCATAATAATGGATTTTAGTTGGGTTGTTCAGTGTGTTTGTGGAACTCTATTCTTAGAGAGATGAAGTTTCTCATAGAATCAATGTCAGTCCCTTATCATACGAAGAGAATTAACTCATTTTAGGTAGGGGAATCATTTCTTCTCAAAACATTTACATGGAATCAAAAAAAATTAGAAAAAAATTCTTTTTATGGAAATTTATGATACATGATAAATATTTAATTGGATTAATAATGAATTGGGTAGGGATCACTTGTTCAGGGTTTTTTGTATAAACCATGATAACAAGTTTCCTCTGGATTATCACAAAAGTGTGATATCTATGTTAAGGTAGTTAGAATGTATTTTTGTTAAAGGGATTAACATGTACGTAATGATTGAAAAGGGAAAAGAAAGTATATTTAGAATTAATTTTTTAAATATCCTAGTAATTAATGAAGAGGCATGTTGTAGTGAAAATGGTTTTTCTTATAATTTGATGATAATATGGATTATGTAATGTGTATGTTAAAATAATAATTATTTTCCATGTGTTATGGACATTATAATGGTTGTGGAGAATGTTAATTCTTATTGGTTATAATAATAAATGACATGTTAAATGAGAACGGTTCCTCTCAAAGAGAGTGGAATCTCGTTTTGAGGCTAATGGAATATTAAATTTTGGATAGCATGAATTTTTTTTATTCCATATGACTCCCTAAATTGGAACCTGTGAAGTATTAAATTTTTAATTCAATATGAAGTCATAAAAGTATGAGAGATAAATATAATTCCTATGAATTGAGTTTCTCATATTCTTTATAAGGCCGCGTTCCCTGGGTTTAGAGCTAGTAGAAATTGTTTATGCTTGAAAAGGTAGGATAACTTGATTGGGAACCTCTTTTTCCCTATTAATGATTTTTTTATTTTATTTCTCAGGAAAATCTATTTATGTGATCTAAAAATTTGATATATTGAGATCATCAGATGGATGATGTGGTATGGGGAATGTTGGTCCAGATGAAGTTGTAGAATATGAATCTTTTGATGGGGAGATGCATCAAGATATGCATGTAAATGTTGTGGATGATACTAGTGATGAGGATGAATGGGTTGAAGATTGACTCGAAATTTTTTATGATGATCAGTTTCAAGATGATAACATGTCAATCTTTTTAATGGATAATAGAACAGTTTTTTGTTTTATCTACATTCCATTCCATTGTGCTTGAGTAATATAGATTCACATAGATTAATGAATCCACTAGGTACTATATTTGTATGATTATCATAGATTTCATGGTTTTATGGAATGTTATTAAAAATCATTAATAATTCATCAAACATGTGGTTTTTATTAACAGCATGCAAATGAAGAAAATATATTGATCTTGATAAACTGTGTACTCAGTTTTGATTATGTATGGATGGCCTCAAATTCATAATGATACATAATGTAAAATTATGTAGAATAATTGTTATGGATAATTAATTGTTATTGAATTAATTATCGGAAGTAAATTTCAAATATTAATGACTTGATTTAGGTATACCTATAAAATGATGGTGTGCTTATAAGATATCTTTTCTTTTGTAATGGCAGTAGGGTGTCCTAGAGAAGACAATTGTTGTTCAGAATAGGCCCTGGTTATGACCCTAGTGTGGTTGTGAGATATATTATTTATTGTGTATTCTGTTATTTTACATGCTACCACAACCTTGATGATTATGGAGACTGACACCTAGTGTACTATGGGAGGGTGTTATCTCCAATATCCCAGTGGGAGGATGGATGATTGAATATCTTCACTAACCCATATCTATATTATTGTTTATTACTTACGTCAGTTTGCACAATGTTTAGTTTCCCAACATATGTTTCTAGAGGTTTTTGAGGGATTGAGGTTATTAAACACATTTTTATATATTCAGATATAGTATCCAAATGATTATTATTGGCATGATAGTTATTGTTTGCCCTGGCTTGATGTACTTACTCTACGTGACACAAGTCATATGGGTTGTGTGTTAGCTAGGGGCTCAATAATAGTATGATGTGGTGGGTGATATTATTAAAATTTATTCTAATTAATATTTTCTAATACCATTATTGAATATATTTTACATCAAATTTATATTTAATTTTTTTAATATATGTATATATGAATACCTGAGCTTATGAACCTTATTCGTTGATTAATGTTGATCATATAAAAATTCTAAATCATGTAGCCTTTTTTGTCTTGTGATAATACAAGGATAAAATACCTCTAGTGGTGATCCATAGATTATCATATAATCTCCAAAAAATTCCACTCCATCTCTAGGTTTTAGCATGGTGAATGGAATTTATTGTGTTGTTTATTCTTGATCGATCATTTTTAATTCAGGCAGAAATATCTCACATGTATCCAATTATTGAGGGGGATAATGATGGAGGGGTCAAGGTATAATTCAATATACTCCAAAACAATCTATGTTTTAGATTTCACGATGATCAATATTTTTAGATACAAAACACAATACACATAGCCGATAATTTATAGAGCTATATTTTATGTTAAAATAATTATTTACTAACATAATGACCATTAAATAACATAAATACATTTAATAAATTATAATAAACAAAATAATACTATCATTATTAATTTTAGGGGAACACAAACATACACAAACTGATAAACAATATTTACTGAATTGTAAGGAATTATTTTATCACTGGACATGGTTTTTGCCTATTTGGACTTATGAGTTATATTTGATTATGTAAATAAATATTTTATTCATAAATAAATATATCATTCATAAACTGCATAATAAACAGTTATTAAATATTGTATCAAATATATAAATATATATTTATTGACATACTGGTGAATAGATATTAGTTAATTTATGTTATCAATAAAAATTGAATAAAATTATCCATTTGTCAGGAAATTTATATTTATTCTGTTACATAAAATAAAATAGTATTTAATCACGATCAAAAAAAATATTTAGTGTGTGAACACTATGAATTTTCATCATATGGATTAGCTGAGAATTCCTAATGTGCAATATTACTCTCTAGAAATGGGTTAAGGAACCCAAGATAATGAATAGAATGTCCCAAAATCGACAACACATATGGAAACTCACTATATAATATAATATATTTTTCACAATTTATTATCATGATCGCTTAAAATCCATGTCACAAACCTATATGCATGAAGCATATATCAATGACTATTTTGAATAAATATGTCGTTACAGCCAGGACAAGGAATTTCAGTTGATGATTCTATTCCAACAAAAGGGATCTGAAAAAAAGATTCCATAAAGATAGATGGGAAAATAATTCCGTGAATTATCCATTAATGAAATCAAAATCGGGACACACCCAACACACCATATATCCAACCAAACAATGTAGTTTCTATCAATATTAGTAAATAGATGAGTGTGAGTCATGATATTCCCTAGTGATAATCATAAAATATTTGGGCCACTACACATGCTTCCATAATGAATATTTGATAACACTAAATAATACAGAATTCATACTGACATGTTTTGTTATCATAATCTCCCAATGTATAGATTAGTAATTTTTTTATTCATGAGAATAAAAATTAAATGGTTATTAGTACTCAAATCTAATTGTAAAAATTAAATGTGTACCATTATATTATGTTATCCAATAGAATAACAATATTAATAATATTTTCATATCAGTTCATGGGTCACATCATAGTGGGGAAATAATATGACATTATCCACCTGAAAAATAATCTAATACATTATTACATTAAATCCTTATACAACCCTGAACAATATAAAATAATATGTCTATTTAATAATAAATACATAGATTATACATGTAATAAAATTAAATAATAGTGGTTTGATGAAAAATGACACCTAAAACCTCTCACATCAACTAGAGAAAACTCCCAATGAATTTAATTTATATATATCTAAAATAATAATAATTCTTCTTATGAGTAAATGCATTAGTCAATGGGTCCCCCAAAATGTCTTCGTGGATATATTATTACTTTAAACATAAAATATATTTGAAAATTCCCTCAAGAGGTGATAATTATGAAGTATGTGGTCCATCTATTGATGTGGCCTTCTCTCTTTTGTGAGAGTAGACATTGTTGTATTATTATAATAGAGTTGGGTTGGATATTTACTGTTAGGTACATGCCATGATCTTTGATAAATTTTTACATCTATAATGATTGATCAGTTCCAATATATTCCTAAATATGATCAGGCTCTACAGCTGAATTTGTGACCATAGCCAACTTTGTTCTCTATAAGCTCACAACACAACCATTCATTGTGAATATGTTTCTATATTATTATTTCGTGTCATCTTTATTAATTTCGAATCTATGAAATGAAAATCATTTGATGAATTTTTTTTATTATACTACATAGAATATTATTATATTATCATTATTCCTATAATAAATAAGTATAGTCTTGGTGGGCATCCAATCAAGATCACCTAAATCATTTTCATATCTTCTAATCAAAATCAATGTGTACGGAACATATTTCATTGTGCATATCATATCATTAAGTACTGACCAAATTGATAACAAATATGGATACGGTGACATATTATTTCATTCATCATGTGTCTAAAGAAACATTTTTCCTGGAAAGATTAATACAATGTTACTTTGGAAATAATCCCCTCATGTATTGTTCCATACTGAATGTCTTTAGTATCTTGTAAAAGTGTATACAATCAATTATTTTAAGAAGCATGTAAAATCTATCATGATTTATATTAATACCAATAACATATGTTGTCTCACCTAATTAATTTATAGATAATCATTTATTCAAGCATTTCATAATAGAATGTAAAGCTCGTATTTTAATTCATAGGAGTAATATGGAATTACTGTAGAATATTATGAAAATTACTACACTCTCACAAAAATATTTATAGAAGAAATTATTAGATTCATTATTTATGAAAACAAAATTCATTTTAGCCTCATGAAAAAAATTATATTAGAAGGTTATGTTCTTTAATCCATAAATGTGTCTCTACAACTTACATACCTTGCTGGCATCCATGGGAGTCACAATCCCTTTTTGTTGTGTCATAAACAAATCTTCATAACTGATCCATGTATGGAAATATGTTTTGACATATATTTTAAAAATCTCATAATCAAGGAAGGATTCTATGAGAATTATAATTATGGTTTACATTTCTTTTATTGAATAGTATTTATCTTATTAAATAAATTTTTGGAATAAGAATTGTTTTTGAATACATACATGCCTTATACGCACTGAATTGTCCTCCCATTTCAGTTTTCATCTTGAATACCCATTTCTAAATAAAACGCATTACATAATTTTCTAGGTCTACCAAAATAAATATTTGTTTTTGGTAAATGGAATCCATTTAATAACTCATGTATTCTAGCCACATGGAAACATCAATCACATTTAGCAATTCAATTTAGGTTAGAGGATAATTTTTTACAATTAATAATTATTCTTCATCCTTGGTTAATATATGACCATAATGTTTTTATTATATAAACTCTCATGTACCACTACATAGTAATTGCTCCTCCAGAATAGTTTCTTCATCAATAGAAATTGGTGGAATCTATTCATGTACCAAATCTTGTGTGCATTGATCCTTGACTTCATTGAAGTCTATCTCCCTCTCACTATCTCTTTTAGAGTTGTTATCCCGATCAAGGAATATATAATTTCCATCAACTAAAATTTTAGTATGAGTTTTAATATTGTTTCTATCCCCTTGGTTTCATGGGGTATCCTATAATGGTACACTTTTTTCCTCAATGTGCATGTTATCTAGCTATGTAGGCCTTAAAAATGATTTAGTTATCAAAACATGTAAATTATATTACAATGTTTATTTTGACATCAAAATCATTTGTAATTACAATAATCTATTTGGATGGTAATTATTTTACTAAATATTTTTCTTCAATTAAATGTGTATCCCAATAATGTTTATATAATACTCGAATAACTTATCATTAAATTCACAATGTCCAATATGGTGTGGTTTATCCTTTCTCTTAAAACATTTCACTAAGGCATGTAAGGAGGAATGGGTTAGGGTAGGATCTTAACATTTTATAATTAATTAATAATTTATTGATTAAGATATTCTTTACAATAGTTTAAATGAAGTTTCATAATGATCATCCCATGAAGATACTCAAATTTATTTTTGTATTCATTTAAATTATCAACAGTGTTATTTTTATAACCAATTATATTAACATGTAAATATCATGAAATAGACATCAGTAATGTTTTAAATTATGATTTTACACCCCTTAATTCAATATTAAATGGTTGAAAAACATCATTATAAACTAATTAAAGATTAATTTCCACCATAACATTTTCACCTAAATTAGGCTTTAGTCATTTTTCCTCGAAAAAATGTGTGATATACATTTTTTTAGTTCAAATAAATTTAAATATCTATCTACATATAGTTTAGGACAGAACATTTTGTTTACATGACCTTACCGGTGACTCCAATATTGGGTTCGGTATGATTTACCTCTTTTAATACCCTTCCCCCATCCTTGATTTTTCTAGTCCAGAACATAGTGATAGTTATTTAAATATGGCTTACCCTTAGAAATTCTATCATTATAAAAATTATACATTTATCTATAAATTAGAAAACAAAACCATATATATCATGTGTGTATACTGAATTTAAATATTTGGAAACTCATGTCACATAATAAAAACCCTATAAAATAGGGATTATCTAAGTTGAAAATGTAAAGTGGAAGTCACTAATAACTAAAAAATTAATTTCAGTTCTATTGGATTCACATCTATATACCTCCCCTTGATCAATATTTATAAATTTACATGGTTATTATGTTTGAATACATATAAAAGTACCAAAAGTTATATCTAATATCCAATTTTTAGAAATAGATAAATTTCCCTGGATAACAATCAAACATAAAGCTTCCCATTACATCATTGGTGAGATCATTTTATTTACAATGTCTCTTATTTCCATAAGAGAAACAAACATCATTGTGTTACCTTGCTTTTCCTTTGATCTTCCTCTTCTTGGAAGGGAATGAAAATGACTTGGACTAAATTATTTTCACTTTTCATTTCCAGTTTTTCCATAATAACGGATGTTTGTTCATGTTTTAGGTCCTTATCTACACGGTGAAGAAGAAAAATAATATCTGATATTGAATTTACAATGATGTTCACTTTAAAAGTAAAAAATTTGAATATGATATAAGGAAGTTATGCAAGAATGAGATCACTACCTAGTTTTTAATGGATTTTAAATCCAAGATCCTTTAAGCGATCAATATAGGAAATGAATTGACTACATTATTCCCTTATGAGGAACCTTCTCCAATTATTCATTAAAAGATCACATTGGAAATCTCCAACCATTTATGTCTTGTTATCTCCCATTAATGACCATAGATTATTAAAATCATGCAATATTCATTCATATTTTTGTGAGGGTTCATTTTTTTACTATAAATAAATTATAGAATCAAACATTGATCATTTACCTTGTATTTAATATGTTTCACATAAACTAGAATATTCACCAATAACCTTCTTAGTTCGATGATTATGTAATGTGGATTCTATCATGTATGATTTTCACTACTGGAATAATAAAACAAGCATTTTACATACCATTCATAGAATTTGCTTTCATTTATAAGTTTATATTTAACTACACTACCACAAAAACAGTTTTTCGCAGCGCCCCCCCCCCCTCCCCTTTATCAGCGCATGTTTAGTAGCACTGATAAAGGGGGGGGGGGCTTTATCAGCGCTTTTTTTAAAAGCGCTGATAAAGGGTCGACATCAAAAAAAAATTAAATATATTAATATATAAATATATAAATATTGTTATATTGTTATATAAATATAATATATAATTTTTAAATATATTTTAGATAAGTATAAATGTACATTTACACTTATTATACTTAATATATAAGATATTTAGTGAAAATGGCTTCTTAAAAAATTATAAAATTATTTTTATTTAATAATTTGATAATAATTATGGAGTAATAGTCATTTGATTACAATTTTAAGACTAAAAAAATTAAAAAAATTTAAAAAAGATCCAAAATATGTTGAAAATGCAACTCAAACTTCAAACGGCCATAACTTTTTATCCGGGTGTCCGTATGAGCTCTACCACATATCAAATCGAAGCCTGTGAGGAGTTCTACATCATTTTAATTGGAGAAAGCCCCGGTCAAGTGTTTTTCGTGGCCAAAAGAGGCCCATAAGGTCTCCAAAACTGAGTTTTTTGTCGGGGGACCTAGATTTTTTAACATTTTGTGGATTTTCTGCCTCGTTTAAAGGGATATTATTGGCTTTTTTGGATGGGGACTGAATTTATTCCAAGGTATAACATTCATATTAATATTATGTATTTGAAATTTCATCCTTTTTAATAATGCACTGTTATTTATAATAAAAAATATAACAATATATTGATATTTTTTATATATTCACACCTAAAAATTTAATTAGAAATATAAATAATAAAATTTATTTACATATAAAATATATTTGCTTTATCTAAATAATAACTAACATCCATTTTATTTAAAATAAAAATATATGAATATTTATATACCAATATATTTATCTAACTATATATATATATATTAATCTAACTTTATATATATTAATCTAACTATATATATATTTATTAATCTAATAAATATATATATATATTAATATAACTACATATATATATATTAGTATTACTATAAATATATATATTAATATCACTATATATATATTTATATAAATATATATATATTCATATAGCTATATATATGTTAATATAACTTTATATATATATATTAATATAAATATATATTACTATACAAATAAATATAACTAAATATATATATATAGATATAGATATATATTAATATCACTATATATATATATTAATATTACTATATATATATTATAATATAACTATATATATATTATAATATAACTATATATATATTATAATATAACTATATATATATTAATATAAACATATATTACTATACAAATAAATATAACTATATATATATATAGGTATCATGAATTAGAAGACAAATCAAAATAGAGTAGTGGTAAAGGCTTAGGCGCGCAGGGGGGAGGTCTCGAGTTCAAATCCTGTGGGAGGCAGGGGCGCGCGCGCATGGGGGAATATACCAGCAAGCGCTGTTAAAGAGTGAAGGGGTTGCGTGGGGTGTGTGGGGTGCGGTACAGGGGCAAAAAGCATTGTAAAATGGGGGGCTCAAGCGCTATAAAAGCCCACCCGATTCGCAATATTTTTTAATTTTTTTTAATATTTTTTAATTTTTTTTTAAAATTTCTTAAATTTTTTAACTTTTATCAGCGCTAAAATGAAAGCGCTGATATAGGACCCCTTTATCATCGCTAAAAAAAGAACTGATAAAGGGGTACTTTTATCAGCTCTTTTTTTAGCACTGATAAAATACCCCTTTTATCAGTGCTTTTTTTAGGGCTGATAAAGGGGTCATCTATCAGCGCTTTTCGGAGCGCTGATAAAGGGGACCCCCCCCCCCCCTTATCTTCGCTGGCTTTATCAGCGTTTTTTCTAGCGCTGATAAAGGCCATTTTTAGCGCTGATAAAGGCCGTATTTGTAGTAGTGCTAATATTTATCATCGATATAATGTTGATGATGAGTTTTCCATTGGGTATATAAATTAAAATATCATATTATTATTAATTTTATTTATTACAAATTTTGTGAGATAATATTTATAAAATTGATTTTATTAAGTCTCTAATTATTTTATCATGTTGCAATATCCAAAAATATTTAACTAGTGGTGTCATGTTTCTTGAAAATTATAGTGTTAAGGATATATATTTACCTTTTTATAACCCTAACAAGGGCTGGTGAAGAGACAAGAATGTTTTTTGTTAGATAAGTCTTCGAAAAAAGCTGGCTTGTAGCATATTGATTTGTTGAGTGGACTCCCCTGTCTCCAAACCGACACTTGTATTTCCTCAATAATTGCCTCAAATTTCAACAAAGAATATCAAGGGATCCTCTAATTTTTTAAATTGGTTATTTCTAAAATAAAACATAATAATAAGTCACCATATAAATTTAATTTTCCTAAAAATTTTATTTAAAAACTTATTTCTATAGAGTTTCATTCCAAATAAATTAATGTAAGGATAATCCTAACATAATATTAAATTGAGGGATTTCAATTCTTATTATGACCAAATTTTATATTGTTTTTTCTATTACATGTAATGTTAACATTATATGGGTGTTACATTATTAGTTAACCTTGATGGGTATACCAACTACCCATAATACCTTTATTTAATTTCTACCATTGAACATTAATTTTTTTTTATCATTCATTAGATCCATAAAATAAATAACATCATATAAAAAAATAATTAATTTAATGATACATTCATGTATATTTTGTAATTGTTGATTTAATGAGAAAACATTAAATAAACCTTTGAAATAGGGTAAATAAATCTTATCTACAGTCTGTGCCTGAGTTACAACATTACACATATCCACCCATATACCACATGAGTTTGTTTCACAATGGATATGTATTGGAAAAACTCCTTTCACATCAGATTGTCCAATAATTACATGTTTCTAAAACTCACACAAAGGTAGTGGAACCAACATATTGGTTAAAATGGGAATTATTAAATATTTTTGGACACAAATTTCCTACATAACAATAGAAGGAGGAATGACTCACATGCCTTCATATTTTATTTAACAATAAATATTTGAAACCGCATGAAATAATCTAAATTAGAAAATAAAAAACATACAATGTTTTAGTTCAACCTCATGAATAGTCATACAGGATACGAATTTGAAAAATTACATGCTTGGCATCCATTTATGTATTCATTAATTATTATTATTAAGAAGATTTTACATGGATTAATTAATTAATTAATTAATTCTATTTCAAATACAAAATCATCCAAAAATTATTAAAGATACCCATCATGTATGGAATTCATGGAAATTAAAGGCAATATACAATAATTACATATTTATTACAATAAATTAATCCATTTTTAAACAAATATAAATCCACTTTTAATTTAGAAAAAATGTAATGATGTACTAGTCAATAAAATTTGGTTTTAATGATATAATTTTCTAATGTAAGGTAATTTTTAATTTTTTAATATAATGGAATAATACACGATTTATACACCTAGATACATGCCATATATCATGGTTTCCATATATCTGTGCCACACACCTTGGTATATAGAATGTAAATCAGCTAAAATACATAGAATGTAAATTAAATCTACCCATAGTGTATATAACTTCCGTGATACTGAGACAATTTCCTAGGTCATCTACCTATTCCTTGGTGGACTAAATGGTGTATATAGGATATCTACATGTCGTATATCTCTCTGAGTTGTGTAATTATTTTCACACTGATTTTCTCGACATATTCTTCGAATGAAGAATTTGAGGAACTATATGTCATGTACAACACATACACATCGTGTATATAAAAAGTGAAATAAATTTTAAGAATCATTCAATTTTTAATTATGTATAATGACCACATGAATTTGGTTATTTTATCCTCTAACCCATGTAAAAAATACAACATGTACACCTATAAATGTTCTATAATTTAAAAACTGTGTTCCAGGTTGGATAATCAACCAGTCGCATACATAGTTTGTAATTACTATGTTGTACATTTGTTATCCCTTAGTGTTTCTGGATGCATCAAACTAGGGACCACAATGTGTACATATGAGTACACTCCTTGTAACCCTATCTCACTACCAAATTTTTTTGTTTCCCAATAGAGTATATGGTCTTTCATTATTTTCTCTAAAAACATTATTAAAATTTAACATTGAATGAATCAATATTATTATGTCAATGAATATTAATTTATATTGTATTAATGAATGAATAAAATAAAAAAAATAAAACCACAGTTTCGTAATGATAAAAATATAAATAAATAATCAGAAATATAAACGTGGATTCTCTGATAGCACTTATTTTTTCCAGGAAAAAATTTATTTTGTAATTTTTGGTTACATACTGAAATTTATTTGAATTATAATTTTTTTATGTTAGCACTAGGTATCATACATGTCGAATTTATAATTAATTTATTTAATATATGAATAAATGAGCACCTGGTCATTGAAATATTAGAAATTTATTATTGTTGATCATTATAAAAGAACCTTTTGGATCTACATTTTTCCACGATGAGTATCAAGGTATAGAATCCCTTTAGTGGTGATCCACACAAGATACTATGATATCTCAAAAATGATTCCCAATATATAGTATCTAGTGTGGTGGATCAAATGTACTGAGTTTTTCATTGTTGATTGCTAATTAATTAGTTTCAAGGAAGTATATATTGGTTTTCTCAATCTTAAGAGGGATAGGGATAGAGGAGTTGTGAGATTATTTATTGCGTGAAAAAATTGTATATATTATCAATTTAACACAGATCTATATTTTTTGATACCATGAACAATATATCTAATAGCCAATTTATGGAGTGGGGGTTTAGTTAAAATGATCATTAAATTTCATTCTATGATGAAAATAAAATAAGAACCATTAATAAACCCTGTTCCACATAATAATTTATTCATTACTATTTTTTGGCGCATGCTAACTTGAAAAATTGATAAACCGTATTTATTATATTGCAAAAAATTATTTTAGCACCATATGTGATCTTGGTATATTTGAACTCCTTGGAATTTTCTTGCACTTTTTTTATTTATATTAACATTTAAAGTAGAGTTTTCATACTATATTTCATTTATCCGACACATTCTCCTACATTAAATTTAAGGATACTTTGATATATTCTCAAAATATTTATACCTATTTTCAGAAAAAAAAATGTTGACGTCATACTGTTACCTATTATTTTTATTCTCCCATAAAAAAAATGGAAGTCTTCATATGTGGCCATTATAGTTCCCATAATATTGTATACTCGATCCAAGTTATGGATCAAAGATTATTTTTATATAAACATGATGGAAATAGGTGATGTCTATGTGAAGAGGAATAAGTCCCCTCCAGATACTGAACCACTAGTATTAAATTCCACTCTGTGTACTGTTTGTTTTATTTATATGATTTATAAATAATTCTATTTAAAATAAAAAACAAAACATGTACATTTATTTTTATTTTTATCTAGTGTTTATATAAGGATTTTACTTTTAAATTGATTTCAAATGTTAACGTAATATAGTATATTGTTTTTAACTATGACCTAATAAATATTTGGAAATTTTTTAAAACATAATGTTTTGTATCAAGTAACTATTTTAAGTAATTGCACAATATTTTAATTTAATTAAGGGATTTTATTTAAATACATTTTAAACAGAACATTCTATTGGGTACTCAATTAAACCCCTATTAAGATACACAATCCAAACGACAGTTAGTATCAATGGAATGATATTTGGAATCATTGGTTTTCAAAACATCTTCAGTTGTTATTTTCTTTTTTCATTAATGATATTAAATTTCTCTAAGTTCTAAATTTAATCCATTAAATTGATAATATAGAACAAGGTTATTCTGTCAACAAACCTACTTTTTCAATGGTAATAATTATTCTTAATCAATAATCAAATCAAAAATGCATATAGAGAGTATGGGTTTTGAGATTTGGATTTTTATAGAAGATAGATATGAACTAAATTTGACCGCTAGATCTAATTGGGAGACATCTACCAAAAAAATATAGAATATCAACTAGATATGTTTAGATTCCATGTATTTTTATTTAGGGGATGATTAATTCAATAGATTTTCTTTTTTTAAAAAAGATTTGATATTTTGGACACATTATTCCTTTTTCATAAAGGAAAAACCAATGTTTATGACATGAGACTGAAAATATATAACAATATTTATAAGAGATTTATGATGATTCATGTTGAAATGATTTCAAACATGTGTCTCATGTTTAATTAAATTGTTAAAAGAATGAGATAACATGGAAATCAAATGTATTATCGTGACCAGATTATGAGGATGCTAGGATGTCTTCCAGAATGATGGGGAGGCACATATGATTCAATTAGAGAGTCATGTGATATCGGAAAACTACAATTAAATGAGATGATTGGGAAACTAATTATTTACATAGAATAACTGAATTTGAACTAAGATGAGGATAATAATACAAAATGAATTTAAATAGAATTTATGTCTAATGAATCCATAAAAAAAGAAAAATTAAAAATTAAAAGATACAAAATGAAACTCCTATGATATTGAATCACCACCAGATTGTGATGAAGAGATGTCTCATCTGTCCAAGAGAGTTAATATTTTTTATATAATGAATATTTATTAAATTTAATCTATAATAGAATATATGGAATATAATGAAACTATAAAAAGTATTCCAAGAATGTGGATAATGATATTAAATATTATGAATTAATTGGAAAATATAGGTAAATGAAAACTTTACAAAAATTTTAATACAAGAAGAAATATGATGAAAGAGATTGAATATATAATAATGATATGAAATAAACATGGACTGCATACGAGGATAGAGTCAATGATTCTGAATCTACCCATAAAGATAAGACGGATCAAGCTAACCTGCTTTTGATAACTAATGTCTCTAACATACCTATGTTTTGTACTATTTTACCTCTCCTTCATTATGATAATATGAAAAAATTAATATAATGATCATGATATTTCTTTAGAAGAAAGTTTCTAATATTGAAAATTCCTAGAAGACACTTCTAATGAAGATAAGGATAAATATAATATTATGAAATGATAACTTGCATTATTTAAAAATATTAAATCTTTTTTATAGAAATAAAACATTGTTCTCAATATTTAAAGGAGAATATTGTACTAAAATTTTCTAACGAGAAAGATAAGAACAATTCAAAAAAAATTAAAATTGAAGTGAAACACTTGCACAAATTCTATGAAAAAATTTTCTCTCCACAATATATTACATGAATAGGTTACCGTACTGGATAAAGAAGAATTTTAAATTGCACATTTGTTCCTAAGTAAATATATGATAGTGATTCTACTAATTATTTTTATAAAGGAATAAACAATGTTTTTATATAAAAATGTGTGAAATTTGTTAATATGATACCAATTAAACATTTATGGCTTCTTAAATCTCTAATTTATAACACATGTGGACACATAAAAATTTTGGTTCCAAAATAATTCCTTGTATAAATTTTAATTTTTAGAAAAATTTCTCAAATACATTCTTTAAAAGTATATTGTACTAATATAGTATAAGTTTGTGGAAATTTAAATGAAACTATTCTAGGTTTGAGAGCCTAAAAATGGTTGATCGTGGTAATTTCACCTTTGGTGAAAATGATGAAGGAAAAATCATCAGCCTTTTCCAAATTAGTAACATAAAATCTTTTTTAATTTATACATTATTGTTTTGGATGTTTTGAAATATAATTTACTTACTATTTGAAAATTATGTCACGATGGTTTTCATGTTATATTTTAGAATATTTCAAGTAATTTTCATGATTCTAACGATGATCTAGATTTCCTCCTTTATGGAATGAAAATATATATATTATGGATATTGATTATTTAATTTCCCAAAATGTTTAATTTTTTAATTCCTTTAATAAAAAATATTATCTGTTTTATTAGAGAATGTCTCAATATAATATCAAACCATGAAAGATTCTTACTATGAATGTTTTATTAAGGGATCTACTATAATAAGAGTTCCTAAAAACCCCCACTAACTCTTGTCAAGAATGGAAACATCATATGATTTCTTTTAAATCAATGAAATTCATATCAACTTATCAACCTCTCATTTTTGTTCATAAGAAATTAGTTTGACAATGTAATGTTTCTATTATAAATGGTATGAACAATGTTAATGTATTTGATGATTATTTTTCTAGGTATAATTGGGTATTACGTTTGTCTAACAAAATCGATGGGTTTTCTTACATCAAAAGTATTCATGATCTATATACAACTTTAGTGGACTTTGTATTAGGACCCCATGAAGTGACCATGACCATGAGTTTGAAAATCATGACATTAAAACATTTTTCCCAAATAATAGCTACAGTAATTACTCTATTCTCCTAAGGCTCCATAATTTAATGGATTTGTCAAAATAAGAAATAGAACACATGAATAGATGAATAAAAAATTCTAAAAGAAGATGAATTCCCTTTCTACTTTTGAGAATTGGATATGAATACAACAAGTTATATAATCAATATATTTTTAGGTATCCCAATCATTAAAATTACACATTTTTATATTTATATTAATAGTAATTCTAAGTATAATTACTCTAGAGTTTTTAAATTGTAATCTTTTTATTCATTATACAAAGGACAATCATAAAAAATTTTCCTCCAAAATGGAGGTAGGAATTTTCGATGGTTATTCAACTTAAATTAAACCATATAGAGTCATTAATAATTGAAACATGACTGTAGAAGAATATGTTCATATCACATTTGATGAGAAAAATATCTATGATAAAAATTCCTCTTTAGAAAATATAATGGATGATTTATAATTTCCAAACATTAATTTCAATCATTCTGATTATAATGTGAAATACTTAGACAATTCAACAAGTTCTTAGGAATATCTAGAACATGTACAACCCAAAAATGTAAATGAACCTAAAGTTACCAACCCTACTTTTTATAAGGATATTAGGACCCTTATCTTACATGATTTTTATTCTATAGTTGGAGTCCATGATAGAGGTTCACAGATTATAGAATCTCTATGAAATTACATTGCACATCAAGAATTTTTATCCCATCTTATACAAAATAACACAAATTTTGAGGTTAATGATGAATTATTTCTTATGAATATGCAATATCAATTATGTAAATATGAAAGAAAAATGGTATTGGAACATGTGGATAGACCCAATGAAACATTGAATATTGTCACTAAATGGGTGTTTAGAAACATGTATGATGAATCAGGATGTATAATAAGAAACCGGATAGAATAATTTCACAACGATATATTTTGGAAGAATAAATTGACAATGAAGAGACAAATTCAGAAATATACATACATGAATTCAGTAGAATAATATTATACCTTGAAACTCATCTAGATTTCAAAAATTATAAAATGAATTTAAAGAGTGAATTCTCAAGTGGTATATAGTTGATGATGTTTTATGCAACAACTCATAGTATTGAAAAATTCATATTTTAAAATTAGTGTTTTCAAATTAATAAAATATTTATTTGGTTTAAAAAGAGCTCCACGATATTTGTATGATGAGACCATCCCAATTATAATATAAAATGTTTTTTCAAAAGGTAATGTTGATGCCACCGTTTTTAAAAAATAAAATATGAATGATGTTTTATTTGTAAAAATGAATGTAGTTAATATTTTTTGGATCTTAAAAAAATCCTTATGTACTAATATTTCTAAAATGATGAGAAATTAATTTGAAGTGAGTTTAATGGGTCAAGTAAAATTTCTTCATGGTTTTTAGATTTTTCAAAATATAGATTAATTATTTGAATTGAAATTAAATATACTAAATATATTTTAAATTTTTTTTAATTTGGATTGAACTAAGAGTAGTGAAACTTATATGAGTACTACCTGTGTATTAGATCACAGTGAAGTAGGGAAACCGATGGATCTAATAATTTATAGAGTTATGATTGGATTTTTTCTATACTTTACTACAAGTTGTCTAGATAATATGTTTAGTGAGTGTATGAGTAATCACATTAAATAAAATCCAAAAGAGTCACACATGGTCTCTGTCATAAAAATAATTAAATAATTGAAATATAATACCAATTTTGGATTGTTTTACCCAAGAAGAAAAACATTTTGTTTTGTTAGTTTTTTTGGATACTAATTTTGGGGGATG
The DNA here is from genome assembly GCA_963277665.1 of Viscum album. Lineage (NCBI taxonomy): Eukaryota > Viridiplantae > Streptophyta > Magnoliopsida > Santalales > Viscaceae > Viscum > Viscum album. The sequence goes on from OY728146.1 coordinate 536,169,612, forward strand.
TATTTTATATTGGTAAATCACTTCCAAAACATGTCACATTTTAGTCATGTTTATAGAATCTCTAAGTAGTATGAACAAAAATTATGATGAACAGTCTACTACTAAAGATCAATTTATAGATTTAGGTAGCTTTTTTTCACATATTTTGTTGATGAAACACACATTATATGACATTAGATATCCACTAAAACATTTCCTCATAAATAGTGACAAAATAAGTTATATACCCACTTGTATGAATCCCATGTCACATTCTATAACAAAACATATTGATGTATGACATCACATTTTAACGAAAATCTTGAAAAGGGAGATATCACTCTTGAATACATTTTTACATATCATATACATTATAATATATTCCTTATGAATTTTTATTCTAAAAGAATGAATTACATCATAATTTAATTAGTTATCAACATTTTTGGTTATGTTCAATTTTCATGGACTGAACTCTATATATTTTTCACCGTTGAGAATGTCTCACCATAGTGAATGTCTTGCTGATGATAATTTCTCACCATAATGTATTTCTCACCATTAAAGTTCTCCATATTTATACTTACGATCATTGAAACTTCTTACCATTGATACATATAAACCTTGGTACTTCTCACCATGAATAATTTTCACTCTTGATACATATCTCCATTATGAATGTCTCAGCATTGTGAATATCTCACCATTGATAATGTCTCACATTTTTTAATGACTCAATGTTGGGTTTGACTCATAATTAAAATTGTCACAATTGATATTTCTCACCATTGATAACTTTCACTGTTGGTATTTCACATTATTGTTACTTCTCACCATTTATTCATCTCATTTTTGATACATCTAACTATTTGTACATCACACCATTGATACTTCTTACTATTGATATTTCTCACCATTACAATATCTCATTACTTTTTCAATTTTTTTAATGACACTGTATGTGTTAAAACCAATAGTTCTTATTTTCATTACATTCTATATTATGTTATTATTTATTTAATATGTCAATTTATAAATGTTTTCCATTTTTTATTTCAATTTTTGGAATCAGTAAACTCCAAAATGTTAATAAATGTGATAATTTTTCTATTTCTAACATTCTATATTTCCTTTCACATATTTTTATTTATCCCTGTATAACATTTCCCTCATAACCATTCAACATTCATTATATCTACAATTCACCTTCTACTAATCCAAATAATACATCCTCTACATACACAGTCAAGCGACATTCAATTTATTTTCCAAAACAATTGTGTTCGTTAAATAAACTGAATGGGGAACTGATCTTTTTTTCTTTATTAGAACTATTGAATCTAGTGATTTTGAAGAGAGTAGTCATTCCTTGGAATGATGTTTATGTAAAATTATTATAATATTTTATGTATTTAGATATTAATGTAATAAAAATATAAGGATGGATGGTATAGTTTTATTTAAATGAGATACCCTTTTATTTTAGGTTGGTATATTTGTTGTATTATTATTTGGAATTTGATTTTGAAGAAAAATAAGAACAATAGGTGTGAACCAGGATTAATGGAAATAGAGTTTACTTTTCATTAATGTAACGGGATTGTTATTTATAGGTCCCACTTAAAGGTGTGTTTAATGACTTAGAAGGAATGATTTCAGAATCTAGTCATGATTTCATTTATAAAGAATAATTATATGACATGGCTCGAGATGTAATTATAAGTAGAAAACTTATACCCAAGATAAATGGATAATAAAGGATGATGTTTAAATTCATTAAGGTGTTGTTTTCCCCAAGGAATAGTTATTTTTTAACCCTATGGTATAAATATGTCAAATTTTTATATCACAAAAAGTGATTATAAAAGATAATCATTTGACGATATCTAATGCCTTATATGATGGTGATTACCAAACAACCCTCATTGTTAAATTCAAAAATCTATTTGATGTTCATTTTTATAATTTTTAAATCTAATTAAGTAGTTTCAAAATATAAAGACACAAATTTATATTATATAAGTTTTTATACCACTAGAATAATAAACAGAAGAGTGAAAATTATTTGTAACCCATAGAAATATAATTCTGTAGGTGATGATGAAAATTAATATAAAGATATTAATCTCTTTTACCCACCTTCAATATCATGATATATTTTTCACCCTAGTTTATATCTTGATTATATTGTTATGTTCATTGATAGTTATAAATTTGAAGATCCCACTACTTCAAGAGAAGAATAAGAGATAGGATTTTATATTTATGAAGGATGATACTGTAATCTGTCTCCTAAATCTCTTGTTATTTTTATAGAGAACCCATCCCAACTAGGAATCTCCCAAAAAGAGATAAGTTGGTAAATATTGATGAGGATGGGACCAAATTCTATAGAGAAAAACAATTCAATAGTTGGTTTAAGATAAATTATGATAATGGATATGATAAAAAAATATAAAGTGGACAAAGATGTAAATGATGACGATGATGGGGGATCAGATCTGGATGGTTCCAAAGGAAAAATTAGATGAGAGGATTTTAATATTCCTCAAGATCAAGTTACTTATCCTGGTGGGTATATTTCCAAATCCAAAGAGAAGCACAACCATGTGAGTTATGTGGTTCTTTCTATTAGAAAAAAGGGATATACATCGGTTGAGGGGGAGAAATCCACATGACATGGAAGTAATCATGTGGTTACTCTTATTGAGGGATTTGATACTGTATCTTTCAATAATGGTTAAAAAATTTCAAATTATTATTTCACTGATTAGATGATATTTATATATACTCTTGAGCATCATGTGATAGAGTAGATGGATGTTGAGCATGTTGATATTTTTTTGATGATCATAGAATAGTTGAGATCCCTTCAGGTTTATCAGCAACGTGTTTGTATATATCTATAAAAAATACAATATTTATTTCTACAATTTCCTATTATTCTGTTATTATGTCTTATAACTAGTGCATTGTCCTGATGTTAGTGGAATGGGGTTTGTTTCTTAGATGTTCACCTAATATTGGTAAATCAACCATTCAAAAATAAATAGACCCAAATAGATTGTTGATTTATCAGATTGATTCATCAGATGAGTTGGGGTAGATTGATTCTCTCTGAGTGAATGCACCTTCAAATTCCATTACACCTATTGTTCTTACAATTCAAAAGGATGTGGTCACAAAAGGTGACATAGTTACATTCATTGAAAAACATTTTACATATTTTGGTAAGAGTTTGAAGATTCAAGAACCAATTCTTACTATGAAATGTGAATAATATCTGAGGTACTTGTTTTAATTAGTGATAAGAAAATTAAACTGAAGATGATGAATCATATTCAATAAGTATAAATTGAGAATAGGCGGCTTACCAATGAGCTAGAGTATATAAAATCTATTTTGGAGTAGATGAAGACTACATTAGCTACATATAAGGATGCTCTAAATGAGAGAGTTTAAATCTATACCAGATTGTAATATATTTAATGTTCCCATCCTCCTCATGTTTTTTATACTAGTCTGATTATAAATATTATCAAGGAATATCTTTGACTGTCATCTGCTAGTACATCAATTGATGTTTCCTAAAAAGCATAAAAAACCGTGAGAAGAACAATGTATAGCCATGATCATTTTCTCATGTTAATAACAAAATATGCAAATGACATGAACTATGATAATGATACGAAAACAAAATCCATTAGATATTATCTTTAAAGATATATACTTAGCATTTCATGGATTCCAAATTCATGTACCTGGCTGTGAATTTGAAGATTCCTCCTACCACCTGATGCATTAAAGAACAATTAGGTCAATTAATGGTAATAAATCTTATATTTAAGCATTTTATGAAAAAACAATAAAGAATAATTTTTTGAAATTTAATAGGGTGGAAATATCATAATGGAATTTTTGAAATTGATTTATCCCATTCAAAGTACTCAATGTACTACTATTATAGCTCATGAATTTATCCCTATTATAGCACATATGAATCCAAATTCTACAAATCAAGAATATTTATGATCTGGTCCAATTACAAAACATAATCACCTTTCCCATCCAAATTCCAATCTTTTTTTCTCTCTATTGGAGTAGATTTTTGACACCTACAAACAATTGTCATTAGATAAACTATAAATATGATTGGTGTTCCCTTAGCTTAACCTACACCTCCATAAGATCCTTATGCTCCCTCGGCCTTAAACAAGGACAAGGTAAAAGATCCTATATATTCTTCTACCCAAATATAGATGATGCATTAATGAATAGACATTGTGTTTTTAATAGGAATTGTCTAGTAACTCTTTTTTTGTAAACATTTTTTTGTTCTATCAATTGTTTTTTATATATTGAAATCATTATGATTATTTGTATTTTATTTTTTTGTTCATTTACAATTTTGTTATGTAATATTTTTATAATATCAAAAGGAGGAAAACTATTATATAGAATTTATTTCTACTACTTTTCTATTTTTCATTGATAATATAGTGTTTTATTTCACTGATTACTATGTTTATACCATTGATACAATAATAAGATTTTAATGATTTCAGTTTGATACCTTCATGTCTTTATCCTTGTCACCAACTACATAACATATTTGATATTATATGTATCATATTTAATATTGATGTCATTATTTATCATTGATATCATGTAAATAAAATTACATTATTTCTGATCTTCAAAATAGGTAAGATTGTTTGAATCCTTATTTTAATGATTAAAAAATAAAGATTATTATGTTATTAATGGGTTTTATATTTTTTTTCATTTTATGTCATAAGACAGATTGGAAGGAAAATTTTTTATAACTAGAAAATACTCATAATCATGTATGATACACCACATGTGATGTCTCACCACAAAATATATCTCATCATCTCGAAAGATATCTGACTTTCACCCTCACACACCATCTAGAAGACCAAACATTTGGATTCAAAATACGCTAAGTATTGGGAAAAATAATCTTTAGCATGAGTCACAGTCAGAATGTCATACCAACAGAGCATGACTCATTTCTAGAAGTAGTCACTGCTAAAATGAATCATTATTAAGTTGTATCACCTAAAGAAAGTGTCACCATTCCAATGTCTCACTACTAATGTTATTCACTACCAGTGTCAATATTCAAAAGTTAGAACACCGGTGATTATGTTTAGTTTAAATAAATTTTATAACATCTAGTTTATTTAATTTAATTCCTGAAAATATTTTAATTATTTTATTTAATTTTTTAATATGGATTCATTAATTAATGTTGAATCTATGAGTATGAGGATGCAAAAAAATTAGATTTAATCTCACATGGATTTCTTTGCTACTACCACTGATGAGAAAAGATAATGAAATCCTCTTCATGTAGGTTTGTTGTTAATTGAAGAGAGATAAACCTTATTGAAATTATAATAATATGATTTATTTTTTATTTTCCCTACACTCGACTAAAGAATAAAAATCAAAAATCACATCCAATTCCTTCATACAATTAAGATTAAGAATTTTACGACACGTTGTTCAACATAATATTTTAAAAACTGAAAATCATTTCTACTTAAATTCAAGGATTCCTGAGTTATAGATAATATAATTTAAATAAACACACACTTTTTAAATTTTTAATTCCTATATTTGATTATTTATATTTAAATTAATAACAGTTTTTCATAATCTATTTTATTTTTCCCATATTTTCAATTAATTTAAATTGTAGGATTCTTAAATATCATATCAAAACATTTTAAACTTTTTTTCACATGTTTTCATAGATGTATGGTTTTGACTTGTTGTTTTTATTCTCCCAAAAATCTATAGAAGATTTATTATGTAGCCTGGATATTTTCCATAATGTTGTATAATAGATATAGGTTTTTATCAAAGTTTATTTTTAATATAAACTATATTCCATTAGATGATTTCCAATGTGGAAAGGAATAGTTCTCAAATTGAAACACAACCGATTATATTTAATTCGACAATGTGTTTTTTTGGTTTTATTTCTCTTCATTAAAACCAAATATACATTAAATTGACAACAAAATCACATGTTTGATAGTTAGTTTTACAGATTTTTTATGTAAGTATATGATTTAGTAAATTGATTTCAAATGTGAATATAATATTGTATATCCATGACCTAAAAAATATATTGGAATTATTTAAAATGGACATCTATTATATAAAACTTCTTTTCCAACTAAAAAATATATTTAAATTTAATTGTGGAGTTTCTTTGAAATGAATTAACAAAAAAATGTTTTGTGTGTACTCAATTGACTTGTTAATTAGACACTCACTCCAACGAAATTTTTTGAATATTTTCCTAATATTTAATGGTTCAAATATAAACAGGGAACTTCTATGAACGTATCAAACTCAAAAATACTATTATACATTATAACATTAAATCAATTCATAATAAGGAACAATATATAATAATATTTTTTATTAATATTCAATAAATCAAATATACATGTAATTAATGTACAAACATTTGGTCCTAGGACAAAAAATCTAACACAAATGTGGTTCGCATAAAATGCCTAGTTACTATATGGATATTCATAAGGGGATTATATGATTATTTTATACAAGGTGTGCATGTTTTTATTCATATCATAGGTGTTTATTGGTTGGATTATTTTGGAGAGATAAGGCTGATGACATGAAAGGTTGGGGAAAAGTGGGAAACCAGTGGGGGAAACCAAAACAGGGTACCCTTGATGTTTTTTTATATAATATTCATTCATTAATGAAATAGATTATGATATATATCAATTTTTGGGGTTAGAACAAAGTTTACCTACTTTGGTGGTGAGTTATTTTAACAGTTGTTCATTTTTTCGCATGCTTTCATTATATTTTGACCTAGAGGCTCAAGGGAGGAAAAAACTAGAATTTCTTATATTCTCATCCATCAACAACATAAAGTATTTTTAAGCCATAGGTAATGTGTTAGATATCAGGTTGGATATTACGATCTCATGGTTTTTAGGAGAATTTTGTGCTTCAAAGCCACTACAATCTTTTCGTTTTTTTAATTTCGGTATTCCTTTCAGTTTTATTGGTACTTTATAAAATTATTTGTGTTCACAAGGTTTTTCATTAAAATATTCCATTAGTTTTTGATTGGTGTATATGTATTATCTGTCCCTTATGAGTTTTCTCTTAGAGGGTAATTCCTAGGACATGTAATATTTTTAAACATTCACTGCTAGACTCCAACCTGGTGCCTACTTATGAAAAGACATGGGAAGTCACCAGTGCCCTTCTTTCATTTTTTCCATGGTGGTGTAATCGTTTGGGGGATAAAGCCATGATATGGTGGGTGTAAGTCTTAAAGGCATGATCTATTAATATATAATATGTTATAACTCTTGATAAATGTGTCTAATATTCAGTTTCCTTAAATTTGTTTGTTATAATGTAAAAAAGAAATCCAAAAATAATATTCAAACAAGAATATATTTAATTTTAAATTTTATCCATTAGTATAAACTCCTCCTTAATGATTTTTTAGCTAAACCATTTTATAGTATAAGTATTCTCTAAGATAAATAATAGTAATTTCAAAAAATCAAAGTGGAATATTCATGAGTCAATAATTATATTTTCAATCCCATTGAGTTACGATAATATTTTATTGACTTTATAATTATTTCAAAATAATTTATATTTAATAAAATCACATTAAATCAATTTTTAGAACTATACAAAACATTTTAACATAAATATATGAACAATGCAAATAAATTAGAATATAAAATATCTCCCCATTATTTATGTATTAATATTATATAATAAATTCTAACAAAAATCAATATTTTATAGACTAAAATACATTAAATGTGTTTTAAAATAATTTGAACACTTGTTTTGATGTTACTTGAAAAATTACATCAACTTTTCTTTATCCATTTACATAAATATACCCTAACTAAGAGTTAAAAATAAGTAACTAAATTAAAATAAATAATGCATATCTAATTATTTATTCTATTTTCACTTATATATCATTTTTATATATATTCATATTATGAAAACATTATAATAGAGGAAGTTTGTGTTTTTGTAATTACAGTTAACATAAAATAATATAATTATTTTAGTTAATTTTATGTGAAAAAATAAAAAAAATCTAATATATATGGTATAATTTGAAATTATATCATATAATAAGAATATAGATTTGATTTCTAGACCTCATAATTTTAATCCTTAATCCACTTATTTTACCTTTAACTATTGTGGATTTTTTTATTGTGGTTATTATTAATTGTGAAAACCTTTTTTCTATAGTGATTATTAATTGTGAACATATATAAAATTAACCTCATTAATATATTTTAACTTCATTATTCATCATTTTAAATCCATTTTCCAAATTCAATTTATATAAGTGTAAAAAATAATTTTTAATATAAATTTTCAAAATTCAATTATAAATAATTTTTAGATAAACACACATTTTGAAGCTAAAAATGATTTTATAGGAAGGATTTTTATAATGTTGATTTATATATAATTTGTTCAATTGTTTTTAATTAAATGAAACGCATTTAAATTCAATCATTTCTAAAATAAAACATTACATTGAAACAATGTTTATAAATTGATGAGTAGTGATAATTTTTAAAATATCGGTATATTAGACATTCAAAAAAATAGTAAACTTTTAATATGAATCCCAACAAATTATATTAACAATAACATCATAGGTTAGTCTCTAAAATAAAATATATTTTTCTAGATAATATTATAAAAACTATTATAATCTAATAATAACATTCATGAAAATAATTCAATCAAATTTAATTTTTGATGATAATATATATTTATGTATAAAAATATGTTATTCTCATTTCATATCAAGTAACCACCTTTAGATGAATATTATTTATTTAATTAAATATATTATGTACATATTCAATTAAAATAATTTAATTATAGAGATTCAATAAATTTCAATTGTAAAATGATTTACAAACAAAAATATTATTCAAAAAAATTTCCCCTTTAATGTTATTTGATATTTTTTAAATTAGTTACTGATTCATATTAATTAATCAATAAAATTATAAAAATAAAAAACTCTATATGTATTTTATTGTTAGGTTACTTATGTTAAGACCCACTAAATGAATGATTAAACTATAATATTCACATATAAATAATAATATTCTAACTGTATATTACAGTTTGATTAAAGAGAGGAATTTCATGTGGTAAAAGAAAGCATACATATTATTATTCTTAAAAAAATTATGTTGTTACACAATCTCTTTCCCCGAAGACTCATTCCTAAATTATCCTAGTCTCATGCAACTAAATTTTACATCCCAACCAAATTCATTTAGTTTGACCCAGGTTCTATATGACCTCATTGATGACACACCATGTACAAGAGGGTGATGACTAGAAGATAGGGTTGAAGTATAATATTTTTTACATTAGACCATCCATATCGAGTCTTACCATAATGATAAATAATTGATATTAACAATAAATAATTAGTGTAATTGTGAGAAACAATAAAAATAACCTACATGTCAGAATATAAATGGACTACCATTGTGGTAAGCCAACTATAAATTTTTTTAGGTAAATAAGTACATAATAGTCGGTGACACCAGTGTCTATCCACATCTAGTTGCACACTCCTTAACTCAGCAGTCCACCATAGGGAATTTTTCTTTCACCTGATCCCTAATAAAATATAAATGAACATCGAAATTTTTTATTAGGGTGTGAGTGAAATAATATGTAAGACACTGTCAATTTTTCCATTACCATGGCATGATCATGTGTAATAGTGTAGGAGGTATTAATAATTATTGTGTTACAATCCAAAATATATTATGTAATACAGTTTTGTTGTCTATTAACCAATATAGAACAACCCCAAATAATACATTCATTTGATCCATGCCTGAAAAAGAAAAGTATGTCAGAAAGAGACCGAATCATAAAAAAGGATGTTCGGGGGTCAATCAGAATCCAAAATAATAATGTGATTAATATACATTGAATCCAAATTTCATTGAATAATAATAAACATGAACAAGGCATGGATTATTTTTAACCTACTAGGAATCCCCAAGGCATTTGGTCAAAAATGAATTCTATGAGGCAGTGAGTATTTACCGTCTACTCAATATTTCATAGGTCATCAGGTAGAAGAAATCATAAAAATCTATTATGATACATGATCATCTTCATTTTACTCCATCCATTTACCCTTAATGAAATAATCATATCATCTTAGACACCAATAATTTTTATAATATACCAATCCTCCCTTAGAAAATATGGAAAGTCCCTAATATGTTAATAACCATAGGATACACCATGGAAATATTATATCATCGTATATCCATATTATTAATCAAACAACATCATGGAATCTTTATATCTCAAAACTCTCATTGAATCCTATCATATGATATCACAGTCTCCACACAAACCCACATGCAATCATGAGTAAAAAATAAATATTCATATTCATATATAATCATAATAATGTTGAAACCTATTTAGAAAAAGCATAAAAAATAACAAAAAATCCTAACACACAATTTTCAACAACAATTTAAATTACATTTAGATGTTTCATCATCGTAACATCTCTAAACACAACTTGAAAAATCTCACATAATATGGAATCACTAGTATTCCATTCGAGAAACACAGAATAATGTATTATATAGGAGTGGTAAAATGGGATGGAAAATAAGATTATTTGTGGGCGTGTATTATAATAATACTACTATTTTATAGGGGATAACTCTACAAAAAAGGAAAAACAATAAGAAGACACCATGGTATAGTGGTTCATTAATAATGGTTTAGTGGTAATAACCATGGTGTATGGAAAACTGATATGATATAGTATTTCCTTATAGGTTATCCTAAACAGTGCATTGAGAGGTGTTCTTGTGTAAAAGAAGGATGTGTCATGCAACTATATGGACTAAAGGATGGTGAATTGCTATGGGATCATTTTAGAAGTCTTTCAACGCTCAGAGAAGCTTTCCAATAACATTGGGAATTGGATATATGAATGTTACAGTCAATTTAAATTAGTGTGAGAAACCTCAAAATAGTTCCCTATATAATTTCTAAAATGTATTCAATTTTTTAATTTCATAATAATCTGATAAAAAACAAAACCTCTAATATCCAACCTTCAAAAAGGCTAATGACTATTTTATCTATTATAACAAACATATAAGATAAACTGTGATGTTGTGTGACTCCCCACTATCCAACGTTCCTAATATATAATATCTACAGAGAATAATATAGCAAAACCTCAACTAGAATACCCCTATAATGGAACAATCATTCTAGATATTGAATGGTATCTATTACTCAACACACTTATAGACTGACATTATCCACAAAGGTGTTTGAGGCCCCTTTGTGGCATGATCTTGTGATCTATGAAATAGTGACCCCTATTTCAGTACCAAAATATTCCAAAACATCTTTTATATCTCATTTAGTTTATCAATAGCTCATGATCGATTTATAAATATGGAGTGACCAAAAAATGATAGAGATATAAATGAAAAATTTATTTTATTAAAGATTTATATTTTTTGGACTTTGACATTCTCCACTACTAAGGAATTATAATTCTCATGTTGTGTCTCTACGGTTCCTGCATAAAAACCCCAAGACAAAAAGTTTGTACTTCATCCTTTTGTCCCCAAGTGTCCTCCTGGATTCACCCAATGATCCACCAAATCATGATGAGTGGTGTCATCTTCCAATGATAAACATTATCACTGTAGTGTATAATATACACCAGTTTCAAAAAATTATATTCTCCCCGCTCTAACTCAACATCCCCAAAATCAATGAAATTCCATATATTATCCAATTATCTTTGGATAAATACCCCCCATAAAATACATCCTATGTACCTTTATAGTGAGATGGAGGAAACATACTATATACCACATCCCTTATCTACTTAATTATCTCAAATTGTCCAAAAACACATTGTGTTTTATATCCTATAATTAACAGACATTGGTGACCTAATTAATGGGTCACTCTTATGAACACAAAATATCAAATGGAAATCTCCCATGGTATACTCCAATAGTTGACATATTAACCATTTCTATTATATGAAATCATAAACCACATCTGAATTAACTAAACTCTTTTATGGGTCTCATAAACTATTCTAGGGCCCAAAATTATCCCTCATCCTCATCATTCTTACAGCGTAATGATAGACAGAACCTCCCATGATGATCCTTATAAGGTTTTAAATGAAATTATATCTTTTAACAATTTTTATATGAAAACTGAACCACTAAATTGTGACTATCCCATTCTCCACCAAAGCCTAGGATGTGTGATCAAAGAATAACCTCCAATATTTATATACTCGACTCAGATTATATAGTTATTTGAGGATGTACTAATGTAATAAATCACATATGTGTCCCTAGGGACTTTTGAAAGTCCTTATAGAATAGTGATGTAAAACATGCATCCCCATCCAAGGAAATTTTTTATGGATTTACATGATAGTGTATGATCTCATATAAATAGATCTTTCTATTCTCACTATTTCTTGAGTCTCTATGGTCTGTAATAATTGAGCTATATTTTTTAGCTGATCAACTATCATGAAAATAGCATCACGAATCTTTGGGGTCCTTGGTGACCACATTAAAATTTTCATCTTGATTTCTTCCAGTTTCCACAAGGTAACGTTAATTGAAAGAAATAAACCACCATGTCTCCAATTCTTGTTAGTTACACTCTAATAAGAAAGGAATCAACAGATCAAACAAATTACATCCCTCTTCATGTCTAGCCTCTAGAATGATCATCTAAAATAATTGTACATGTTTGTTTCCCCAGGATATACTAATCATATTGAGTTATGGTAATATATATTAATTTCCATTATAATGTAATAAGGACTAATACCCACCCATTTACCGTGATCACACCATCACCATCCATCAACCAACTGAGCATCCTATTACCAATATGCAACTATTTATTAATGGCATTATACAATAGTCCTGACTCCTCCCATGTATTACCCAGTCCATAAGTGATGATGTTATAACCAAATAATTAAATGTTATTTATCTCTAATCCTTAGATTCATACATTATCCAATCATCATATAAGATCATCATGTTCCAATAATTCTATAAGGGCCACTCAACAATCTCATACTAAGTCACCATCTTATTTATAGATGAATCTATAACTAAATTACCCTTACTAAGTACATATTAAATCTCAAAATTGAACTGTTGTAGATATTAAAACATGTTGCAATATCATAATACAATGTATCTCGATAATAATGTGTTTTTAAGGATCATATGGTCTATATAGATTCTAAATGAATCATCAAAGTTATAGTGCCACCAACACATTATAGTTTGGAGAAAAAAATTTATATCCATGTCATGTTTAGGTTAGTTCCACTCAAGGGGTTACAGTTGATGAGACCAATAGGCTACTACCTTATCTATTTACATAAACTTCATTCCTAGGAAATCACCTAATACATCACAATATTCTTCATATCTAGCCTTTAACTCATGGAGTGATAGATTTTTATATTACTTCAACCCTCTATTCATCAAAATGATTTAATTTTAACACTAATCCAACAACTAGAACTTCACTCCCTTCTTTTTTAGTACAATCGAGGGGTTGATAGTTGGGACAAGTCCTCAAAAATCCAATAGTAATTTCCTTATAATCCCAAAAAATATCATGATCTCAGGCATATATCTGGGATGTTTCATGGTAACAACAACACTAAATTTCACTATTTCAACAGGTAATACCTTCCATGACAGAACATTTCCTAATAACATCACCTATTAAATCAAGAAGTCGCCAATGAAAACATGGTGTAAATAGAAAGTGTTGGAAGTGTACATAGGAATATCTCTTGGTTAATATCATGAAATACTATTGTTAGTATGTAGATGAGGATTCCATCACAGAACATTATGATGAATGATTCCACTTACGGTTGTAATGTATTCTTTAAGTAGAAGATGTACAATAATGACATGCTCATTATCCCTTACTAAATCAAAAAGTAATCATACTGCATATACCTTCATTAAAATTGCATATTAATAATTTCCTCTTACCTAACAAAAATCTCATTATATTGTAATTGATGATTAATCTTAGAGTACCACGAGGCTCCCCATAACTGATCCAATATATAATCAATAATTTTTAAAGTCAATCTGTTCTTGATTTCACATAGTTTAGTTTCTTGTAGTCAATTATGAGTCTATGGATACGTTACACCTTATCAAAAAATAAAAAAGCCGAACCTAAATGTTATATAATCATCTATATAATACTTTCCATAAAAGGTCTTCAGAATGTACCCGGAGCTTTTTCAACATGTTCAACAACATATGATATGGTGGTTCTAAAATGGGTTTCATACCCAAAATTATATCTAGCATAACTTCAAATCCACTTTCAAGAATGATTTAAAAAAATAATCTAGAAATACCTATGGATAGTGTTCCATTATTGGATAAATATATTATAGGTCTACAAATGATATTGCAAAAATATCCAAGCCCGCCATATTTTTTGTAATCATAGAGAGATTAATCAAGTCAGGTCTAACTATGACTACTCACAGTTCCCACACTCTACTAATTATGGGATTCACAATATATGTGGAAGTGAATGAAACACATCTCTTATATTAGTATATATAAGTAATGATTATATTATTTAAATCCATTTCAATAATCATGTCAGACTTCTCCTTCTATAGAATTTTGGACTTGCATATATATCAATAGGTAGTTAAAACTATGGAAAAATATGGGCTTTTCCAGAGATGGACCACTTTCATTCCCCATAGTGTATCTAAGGAGAATAATTACTTATACAACATGAATAATATTTCATATAAAACAACTCATTTTTAAGCTATAAAGTAATGGAACTCATGTAGAATATGTTTTTTAATTTCGTTTTTACATCGGTTATTAGACTCCATTATTCAATGTGATTTTTAAATTTCATTAACATGTTTCGTTAGATTTTTTATTTAATAACTGATTAAATAAATCATATACCACATCAGTTTCTATAAAACTGATGTGGAAAATCTTCTCCATTATATATTTTTTACATCATTTAATTAATACACGATATATAAAAAATTGTTGGGAAATTTTATATATAACTAACGTCAAAACATTATGATGAATGTTTTTTATATCATTTATAATATAATAAATGTAAAAACCCATTTTTCACATTGGTTATTTAATAATCATTGTGTAAAACCATCAAAAAGGTTTTTAATGTCAGTTACAAAATATCCTATTTAATTATTGTATTTTATTTTTGAAATTCTCATTTAAACATTCCTCTTCACATCGAACGAAACCAGAAAACAAATATAATGAATTATAGAATACTGTTTCACAAATAAAATAGTGAAAATTAAAATATTAACTACAAACAAATTAAATCCGACAAACACAGCTAGCTGTAAGAACCATGTTTCTCACTCATGTATGGATCCTTTTATTTTCAGTCTAAATCATTCCTTTGGAACAAATATGGATTCCTAATGAGATAGTAAATTTTTTGAGGTTCTTTGAGGCTTCTTCTGAACCCTAAACACCTCTTTTTTGGAGAAAACACACCCTGCACATGGTTTACAGTAAACTGTTTGGGATTTTTCCACATTTTTCGAAACCATGTTGGTTTTTTTTATTTTTGGACAGAGCCACCTCACACGGTATTTGAATGGCCATATGGACTAACCGTGCGATCAACCAATTTTACCAGGTACTCGTGTATGTTTTTTTCATGTTTTAAAAACTGTGGGGAAAAACCATGCACAAGTTATTTTTCTGGGTTAATTTCCAATTTCACCTTTAAGGATCTATTAATCCTCCTCCTTCTCCCCAACTCGTAAACCAGTGGGATTTTCCACCATTTTCACCCATTTGGAGTATTTTGAAGCCAATACTATGGATTAAAAGATATCCTTTGTACAGAATCTGATCAAGCATCTATTCGTCACGTAGGATGTGTAAAGGTATGTCCTCAAGTCCTCTTTATATATTCTTATTCCATTTCACACTCGGCCTAGATATTCCCATGTGATTTTTGACCCTTTTCTTAAATCTACTATGATCAGAGTCAAATCAATAGCAGATACTAGAGGAGAATGATCATATAACCCAATGGTGGGTAATATATAACTTATCCATAATGTTTATTGTTTTTTGAATGTTCTTCTGGGGAACACCTGTTTCATTGCTAGTAATTTCTTAAATTATAATTTCATGATTATAATTGATAGAATCATGTTGTTGTGCTCTTTACAAATATGTGATAAGTTGTTAGAGGTTATACCCAGAATTCAATCCATGAAATGTAGAATGTTTTGATATATTGTGGTATTAAGGATTTGGAATGTTTGGTCCGCCAATGGGTTGTGTCTTCACCTGAACATACTAAAATTAATCATGTCCCTGATAAATGACTTTTTATTAATGAGAATTAAATAATGTAATGTACCATGAATACATATACCACTTGACCCACCTAAGGTAAGTTCTTACAAATGATATTATATGTGTAATGTGAAATGGATTGTGTAATATGTACATATCTAGGCCTTAAAATTAAGAATGAATAATGGTTAAACATTTATAGACATCCTTTTCATGTCAATAAAAGGTAGTATAGGGAACCTATCTAATTGAATATGCCTTAACAATTATTTTAGAATTTATTAAATGGATTCAATGCTACATGGCATATCCAAAATAATGTAAGATAAGTATTGGAAAAATAAGTAAATGGTCTCAAGTCTACTAGACCTATCCACACCAATTTAATGAATGACAGGAACCAAATGTCTCAATACATCATTACAACATCAGATATAAATGTACTGAGTTACCCCTACAATGCATTTATAGAAGAGAATACATAGGGTCTCTAGAATCCAATTCTGATTCACGGAAGTTGTTTTATTAGGATGATACCCACATAGACTCCGATTATTGTGTAATCTTCATAGGGCTAGTATACTATCATTGGGTTATTATCATTGCTACATGACACCTCAAATAAAATCCTTGCATTTAGCATTGACTAGTAGGTTCCATGGTGAAAGCCAATAGGGCCCTAAATTTTCTTTACCACCTTTTACCTTGGTCGATCCCCTTGCAATCTATAGGTTCCTTAATGTGCAATGCCTTGGATTATGCTTCATGGAATACACTCTTTCCCCTTTAGTCAGACCTAGATACTACTAAGTTAGCATTCAGTGGGATTTATGATTACTTGGTTATTACCTTAGAACTCCCTCCCTGGATATCATTTTCAGGTTTCCTTGTTATGCTTCCAGACCTTCACTGTATATACTATCATGAGGTGTTTTCAGTGATGGATCTGCGTCACATGAGATATTATCATTAAATCTTAATTTCCTAATTAATTAATTGTTTACATGTTCAAACACTAGCTGAGGGAGGAATAAGGTACATGGGTATTTAGTTATATTGTACTTCTTTCTTTACATTACATATTCATGCATGCACACTACTATATCCCATTACACATGACATAGGTTATAGTAACCGTTGGTAGTGGCCCACTATGATTTATCTCACAACCTCTCTTGGTATTGTTTGGTACCCTTTGTAGATTACAAGGTTTTTGGTATTGAGAAAGGGAATCATACATCTTTCAACACATGATTGTGTGCTGAGAGGATGGATCTTGATAGAATAACACTAAGTTAGATCTTGGGATTCATGGAATAATTTTTTTTTTCTTTTACATTGTGGAACATGAAATACCATATGGATTGTATACTTGTTGTCTATTTTTCTAGTGACATTACATTACATCATCATTGTTCAAATTGATACAATTATTAATATCATCCTCATTTTTCTACTACATCGGTTTTATTCCACTATATATTTATATAATTTATATTCCTTCCACTATGCTGAACTCTACTAATGAGGGAATATTCTTTTCACTAAAACACACTAGGACCTTGTTTCTAGTCAGTAGCCTCTAGTTTTTTGGGAATATGCGCTTGATGCCATATGTCCCACCTTGGTCAAGGCACCTGTTAAGTGGTATCTGGGTCCAAGACAACATAATGTTGTATCAAATGAGGTTTCATTTATTACTATAAAATTTGGAGACAATAGATTGGAGAATAGTAATGCTTGGGACTTGGTCATATGTAGTTCTTGGGTGTCACGAACCCATGTTTAGGGTAACAACCATGTTACCCAAAATGAAATTTATGTTTGATTTTTCATTTTATAGATGATATTATTTCAACATTGGGTGATGCACATTCTGTGTGGTGTTTTTGTTCACTAATCTTTTAAAAATTTATTTCATCCATATCCCGATGATATGAGGGAAAGGGGAATTACAACATGCATCCATATAGGCACCAAGAATTCACATGTCATTAATATTTCCATTCCATAATGGTAAATTTCATTGTCTTTAATTTCTTGATATACTTGTGATTGTTGAGTGATGTTATGATTTTTTGATTTTGATTGTATTACATGGTCTATGATTGAGTTACTGGATCTCTCAAATCATGAGTTTTATAGGGCCTCATGGGTTGGGATGAGTAATTTATTGAATCAATCCATTACACTATAATGAAACAGGAGTGTTTTTTGGTGATAGGTGTATGGTATGTAATTATTTAGAAGTGACAATCAATTATAAAGTGACTACTAAAATATACAATTAATTTTATGAACATCCTTATATTTTATTTTCATGTCTATTAAAGGTAAAAGAGTGAACATCAGAATTAACTAAAAATGACAAGAAACTTATAATTGATCACATACCAATACATAGTTGTATAAGTGCGTTGTTTGGGTAGTTTGCCTTAGGTAGTGAATTTTCTTACTTTAAATTTCTACTTGTGATGCTATCTTATGATTTTATGATTATTCTATGGTGCTTGAATGGTATTTTTAGACATATGTCACCATGAAATACTCATGTCATTCGCCTTGAGGGTGGTGAAAGCCATGCTCTATACATGGTGGGCCCAGAGCTACCAATCTTACCTCTAGGAGTGCCACTTAAGGAACTGCCAGTTATACATGATCAGGGCACTGATGCCCAAGTTCATGATTATTTTTGATGTCATGTGCATTCCATGCAAGGTTCTCCATGGGTGTATCTTGTGATGGTTGATCCAACCTAGGAGTTCCAGCAGTAGTATTCTCATACATTTTCAAGAGATGTCAGTCCTCAGGCTGATGAGTCATGGTGAGAGGACATGTTGTCTATCTTTGATCATATAGAAATGCCTTCAGAGTGGGGATTCATGTTTGATAAATACATTCTTTATGATTCATCCAAGCATTGGAGGGATGTGTCTACCCAAGGCGATCATCAATTGGGCTTGTTATGGGATGATTTCCAAACTACCGTTTATGATCATTTCTTTCCTTAGTCACTAAGAGCTAACAAGGCATGATAGTTTCTAAATCTTGGAGAGTATTTTATGTCAATTATAGAATATTTTTTTATGATTCAATGATTTATAGTTCTTTTTGATCTTCTAGATGGGTATAGATTTTTTGTGCTATACATTTTGAGGATGGGCTCCAGTACACCATATTAAATTAGGTGAATGTATTCTGCATTCTTATTTTCATTGTAATAGTTGATTAGGCACTTAACTCGAAACGTAACCTGAGGGATGACACATGTACCATGTCTAAAGGATTAGTCTCACGTCAGGAAAGTAGTACTTCTGTTGGAAGGAAATGTTGACTTGAGGATTTTTTCCAAGGTTTTGGCAGCCAGAGTATCCAGTTTTATAACTATGGGGTATTTTATTAGTGTGTAAGACTAGGGAACATGAATCCTCAATGCGATAGTGATCCAACAGAGTGTAGATGTTTTTCGGTCATATGAGTCATCGTTAAATATTTTTTAGGACCATTTCACCATCATTGAGTGGAAAAGGATCGACTGTAGCTCCACTTTTATGATCTAGTTCTTCTGTTCCTTATTAGGTGGGGAGTTGGAATAACTCCGGCATTTCTCGACAAGGTGGAGGTCATGGTCCTAGTTGTCTGATCCCTAATCACTACCGGCAGCATTAGAGAAATCGTGATCGTGGTAGTCCATCTATTTCATAGGGAAACTGATCAGGATAGCTTCATTCATTACAACTAAAACCTAAGGATCTGGCTATTGGACTATCTATAGTACGGGGTACTGTTCTAGTAACCTCTACTATTGTCTCTACCTTGTTTGATACAGGTGCATCAAACTCTATCATTTCTGTATCAATCGTGGAATTTCATGGACTAGATTGATATAAAATATCAATATGGTGTAATGACACTTGATAAACCATTGGGAATAATGACCGAGGGAATGCGACAACACAAGGATTTTCCCCTAGAGGTAGGTTGTTACCATGTCTTGTGGAATATCTACGTTCTTGAGATTAGGGGTTTTAATTTCCCAATCGGGACGGACTGGTTAGTCCATCATCATTCCATTATAGACTACTATTGGCAAAGGTTATATTTTACATCACTAGAATGAAATATTTATGTTTTCAAAGGTGACTAGGATGTACATGGTAGGAGAGTCAGACCGAAGCATCATAGGATAGGTGATGTGACTGCTTAGATTTCAAATCTTTTCTTGTAGGTTCTGGGTTTTCTTAAAACTAATTTCCCACTAGTAGTTAATCATTTCAGCTATGTCTTACCTGATGACATTTCTAGATTACATCTTAAAAGATAGGTCAATATGACAATTGATCTTGTTCCAGGAGTAGCTCCAATGTCCATTCCTCCATACTAGATGGTGTGTAATGATCATCATGAGATCAAGAGGTAGATAGAGGACCTAGATGCCAAATTACCTATACGTCCTATTATATCCTTTGGACATTCTCTCATAATTTTCTCCAAGAAGGATGATGAAACAAATCATCCATGCATGAATTTATTATCTCAATAACCAGCTCTGAGGAGAAAATGTTTTCTCTATGATCGAACTAAGATCTGGTTATCATTACGTGCGAGTAAGACCATCTGACATACCTCATTCATCTTTCCACGGTAGGTATGTTCAGTATGAGTATATTTTTTTGTCATTCAGTCTTATGAACATGCCTACCATTTTCAAGGATTTGATGATTATGTTTTCCCCCATATCTGGTATCTTTTGTCATGGTCTTTTGTGGATGACATATTGGTGTATTATAGCACTTGTAACAACCATTCAAAAAATTGTTAGATCTTTATGACCACACTAAGAGAGTATCATCCTTATTAAAAGGTTTTTAAAAGTGACTTCTAAATCAACCATGTCTTGTTATTGGGACATATTAATTTAGATTTAGGAGTTTCTGTTGGCCCTGAAAAGGCTAGTGTTGTAGTTTCCTAGGAGCATCCCATTAATGTGTTTGATATCAATAGTATATAAGGGCTCATTGGATATTAGATACATTTCATACACGACTTCTGTAATTCTTGATTCACCTCTTATCTGAATTACAGAGAAGGGTGTCAAGTTCCTGTGGTCAGAATCATGCGAGAAATCCATTCAGGAGTTAAAAGGGACTCATGTATCAACACATATTATGATTGAACAAGAACCAAGTAAAGGTTATATCACGTTCTACAATTCATAAATCATTATCATAGGAGTATTGTTGATGTAGGAAGACAATGTTTTTGCATATAGATATCGGCAGTTGGGGCCTCAAGAGATAAATTACCCGATGTAGGACTTTGAGCTAGTGGTGGTTGTCCATGCATTACATTTTGGACACATTATCTGTTGGGTGTGAACATTGTTGTGAATAATGGCCACAAGATTCTCATTAATATCTTTTCTCAGAGTTACATGAACCTTATATAGCAAAGATGTTTTGAATATCTAAAATCCATTGATTTTGAGCATACATATATGTCTGGAATGGGAATTGTTCTTGAAGATGCACTATGTTGGAAAATATATATTCCATCCAAACATGGATCTTGTGAAGAATAGAAGTTAATGGCCCTTTTTCAGAACATTTTCTAGTGTTTATTGATAGTCACGATAAGTCGCACCCCTATGCCTTAACAGTTACATATTCCCTCCTTGAAATGTTTAAGAGCATGTTGTTTTAAAATCTTGATGTTTTTGATTTCAGTGATATTTTATCAATAGATAACCTACCTCTATATTAGTATATGGATAGAGAATAATATTTGTGTCTATGTGGACAAATATGGGTTCCTGTATGTATGAGAGGGGAGTTTATGAAGGAGTCCCTAGCTTCTCAGTGGGTAGTGTAACCAGGCATCTTGAGATGAATCAAGATATGCGATGATGGTATTGGTTTCCTAGAATGAAACATCAAATTACAGGCTTTATTAATAGGTTTTCCACCGGCCATTTTGTGGAGGTGAAGCACAAGAGAACTGTATGCTCATTACAACCGATTTCAGACCTAGAATGAAAATGGGAAGATGTTTCTATGGATTTCATAGTCAGATTACCTAGGTCGCCGAGGGGTAGAGATGCTATCTTAGTATTCATTTAGAAACAAATGAAATCATCCCAATTATTTCATATTTATGAAACTTTCTCAGTCGATGAGCTGGGATGAAATTATTTTTGTGATATCATACAACTACACGGGGTCCCATGTACTATTGTTTTAGATAGGGTTACTTGTTTCACAATATAGGTAGGGAAGGGATTGCAGAAATATTTGGTGAATCAGGTGCTTCTAAGAACATATTTTGACCCTTAGACTAGTGGACAATGGGAACATATGATATATGTTCTAGAGGATATTCTCTGAGCATGTGTCCATGATTTCAGAGGTTCTTGGTAGAAGACTATTCCTCTCATTGAGTTCACTTATAATAACAGTTTCCAGGAGGTGATTCTGATTGATCATTTTTAGGCCTTATATGGTTGGCCATGTCATTCACCCTTGTGATGGCTTGAGTCTAGTGAGGCATCCCTAATAGGTCCTCATCTTGCTCAGGAGACATCAGAACAAGTCCATCTTATCTGGAAGCAAATTACTACTTGTTAGTCTTGAATGAAATCTTTTATCAATTGTCGATGTTGATGGATTGATTTTGATGTTGGGGATCATGTATTTCTATAGTTATCTCTCAGGTTAGGTAATTACTTAATAAAATAGGGAAAGAAATCACCTCTCACTGTTGGGTCATTTAAAATTCTAGAGAGAGTCTGACCGGAAGCCTATCAGTTGCTACTACCTTATTAGTATCATGTCAAGAAAGATGCCTTTCATGTATCAAAAAAATTCCAATATCATACTACCCCATGTCAAACTATAGATCCCATAGAATTTGAATTATATTCCAATGCTACTTTTGAGGAGTATCCAATATGCATCATTGTCCGAAGAACAATACTTCTACGAGGCATGTTTGTCCCTCTCCTATGGGTGCTATAGAAACACGGCCGAGTACATGATGATACAATGGAGAGATAAGTAGATGTACATTCCAAATGGCTAGAGATATTCTTAGAAAGTGTTCCTTTATGTTTAGAACAAGGACTCTGGGTTTATTTCTTTTAATGTGGGAAAACTGTAAGACCCGGTTTCCCACTCAAGTATTGATCCTTTACGTTTTAGTCTAAATCATTACATTAGACCTAATAGGGATGTATTATGAGTTAGTAAATGTTTTGAGGGTTTCCAAGGCTTTTTCTAATCCCATAATCCATCTTTTTGGAGAAAACAGATACTACGCACAGTTTAGAGTAAACTGTTCAGGATTTCCGCATGGTTTCTCAAACAATGTGGATGTTGTTTTTCGAATAGAGTGACCATGCATGGTTGGTTCATGGATGGGTGTCCTAACCACATGAGCACACATTTTTACCAGGTACCCATGCATGGTTTTCACACAAATTCATGAACCATGCAGAATAAACCATTCAGGTTGAGCCATCTCCCACAGTTAGGGCACTATTTGACAATCTTTGCAGAGAAGCAGTGTGCATGCTATTTTTATGTGTAAATTTTATATTTCTCCCTTAATGATATATTAATCCACATACCTTTTCCCAACTCATAAAACAGTGTGAATTTCCTCCATTTTCACACATTTGGATCTTTTTGAATGCCAAAGTTAGGGATCAACAGATCTCATTTGCCCGACATCCGATCGAGCTTCCTTTCATTATGATGGATGCTCAATGGTAAGTAATTGAGTCCTCACCACATGTTCTTCTACTCTTTTACTCTCATCCTAGATGTCCCTATGTGATTTTTTTAACATATTCATAGATATACTACAATATTATGAATACCAAGGGCCTATACCATAGGAAAGTATTGTACTACCTTATGTCGGGTGGTTTATAACTTATCATTAATGATCATTGGTTTTGAATCTTGGTGTGGGGAACACCATTTTCCACAGAAGATATTTCATAAATATACATTCCATGATTATACATGATAGAATCATATGGATGTTCACTTTCAAAATAACTGATTTGTTGATAGCGGTTACACCTATAAGTAAATCTGCCTCATGTTGAAGGTTATTCTATTTTGGGTTTTTAGTGATTCATTACCTACGAGCCATCATTTGAGAATTCTTTTTCTTGACCTTCTTAAAGGTGAGACAGTTCATATTAAATGAATTTTTGTTAATTAGAGTAACATAATGGCATGTACCATGTATTATTACCACATGATACACCCAAGGTATGTTCTTCCAAAGGATATTAAAAATTAAACATGAAATGGAAAATATACTATGTATACAGATTGGACTTAACAAATGAGCATGTATAATGGTAACAAGTTCATAGAACCCCTTTCCATGTTAATGTAAGGTAGCAGAGTGAACCACTATAAATGAATATGCATTAATGGTATATTAATACTTCATTAAATGGATTCAACGCAACTTGGCATATCCATAGTAATGGGTGACAATGATTGGACCAATAAAAAATGTTTTCAGTTCTACATGACATATCCACACTAATGGAAGGAAAAGAATGAACCAAATGAATAATTAAATAATTACAACATCAAATTGGAATGAAAGGACTCATGCTCTCTATGGATTATGAGAGGATTATACCTGGGGAAGTGAGTACCACATTCCTCTTTAGGGAGGTAGATTTCATATGTTGATACCCAACTAGACTCTAGTTCTTTCCTATTCCTTGGATGCCAACTATACTACCATCGGGTCCTTATCATTATTACAGGATACCTTAGATACACTAGTTGGATATAGAATTTGGGGTGGACCACTATGATTTATCACACAACCACTCTGGGAACAGATTGGAAATCAAAGTAGATTAAAAGGATGCAGGTCTTGACAATGGGAATCATACAACATCAAGCACATAATTGTGTGCAGATAGGATGAAGCTTGATAGTAGACGACCAATTAGGATCTCATGATTCATGGAGTAGCCTTTTTTTCTTATACTTTTTGGATCATTTTAGTCCTACTATCATGTATCCATGTTTTCTATTTTTCTAGTCACAGACATTACATCATCACTGTTCCTGTTTATTCAGTTACTATTATTATTCATGTATAACTACTACACTGGTTATCTTCCTCTATTTATTTGTATCAGTTATATTTTTCTTGTTTTGATAAACACTACTAAAGAGGAAATAGTCTTCCCATAGACACACCCTAGTCCATCAATACTTGTCGGTAGCCTCTGGCATTTCAGAAGATGTGTTTGAAGCTATGTGGCCCACTAGGCATGGGGCACCCATTATGTGGAATCTGGTTCCAAAACGTCACAAAATGGTATCAAAGGAGGTTTATTTTCCTTCTATATTATATGGAGAAAATATATTAGAGAATAGTAATGATGGGGGTTTTCATAATCAATGCTTGGGCGTCGTGAACATACATTTAGGGTAAAATCCATTTTACCCAAAATGCAATTACTTTTCGATTTTTCCAATTATAGTTCAAATTATTTCACCGTTGGGTGACACACATGATGTGAGGTGAATTTGATTATAACTATTTCAAAAAATAATTTCATCCACAACCCGATGTTATGAGGGAAAATAGCATTGATTCATGCATCATTATAGGATCCTCGAATTTACATTTCATGCATATTACCAAGCCATATAGGTAGATTTCATAGTCATGAATTGCATGATATGCTTGTGACTATTGAGTGATGTTTTGATAGTTTGATTCTACTTATATTATTTGGGATGTAATTTTGTGAGTACATACCTCAATTCAAGAGGTGTATGGGTCTTCTTTGGTTGGGATGAGTAATTTTCTGAGCCATGCCATTATATTATAATTAAATTGGTGTTGTTTCTTGTTATAGTTCTATGGGAATTGATTCATCAAGAATTTTCCATCAATTATAATGTGAATCCTTAAATCTCAAATGAATTGTCTACAAAAACTTATCCCACCTTATCACGTCTATGAAATGTAAAGAAGTGAACCTATGAATTAACTAAAATATAATATGAATCTTATAACTGATCACTTACTAATACCTGGTCGTCTATGTAGGTGGTTTGGGTAGTATTCCATGGGTTGTGAGTTTTCCAATTTTTAGTTTATTATAGTGTTGAAATCATATGCTTCTAATATTTTTCGGAGTTGTGTTCATGGAATTTGTAGACCAATGCTGGCATGGTGTCCTTGTGTTATTCACTATGAGGGTGGTGACGACCATGCTCCAGACTAGGTGGGTTGAGAGCTTCTAGTCTTAACTCTGAGAGTGCCAATTGTTGTTCTTCCTGTTCTACATGATCAGGGAACATATTCCCATGTTTGTGATAGTTTTGTACATCTCATGAAGTCCATAAAAGGTTCTCCATTAGAATCACCTACGATGGTTTATCTGACCCAAGTGTTCTAGAAAATCATCCACCAACTTTTTCAAGGGATAGAAATCTATAGGTTGTTGAGTCAGGGAGAGAGGCCATACTATATATCTTTGAGCATCTAGAAATTCCTCTAGAGTAGAGATTCATGATTGCTACATACATGCTTCTAGATTTGTACTAGCATTGGTGCAATGTGGTTACCTAGTCCAATTGTCATCAGGGCATGTGATGTAATGATTTATTCAAAACCTTTTATGATTATTTCCTTCTTTAGGCATTAAGAGATGACTGATCTTCATAGTTCATCCATATCAAGATGAATTTTATGTCTTTCATGGAAAATTCAGCACCTTTCCCAGATTTACAACACCTTGCACCACTTATAGCTAGTTATGAGCTTTTTTATGCTAGAACATTCGGGTATGGGCTCCAGTACGCCAACCAAACTCAAGTGAATGTCTTTTTCTTTCATACAATTTCTGTAATAGTTTATCAGGAACTTGTAATTGAACATAACCTCAGGGATGGAAGAGGTATCAAGTATAAAATATCAGTGCTGCATCAAGCCATTAGTTCATCCAGTGGATGTAAATGTTTCCTTGATGTTTTTCATTAGGGTGTCGCAACCAGAGTATCTAGTTTGGATGATCTCTGCTATGTTATCAGTGTGGAAGACTAAGTAATAAGAAACCACAATGTGATAGAGACTCAATATATTTCTGATCATGTAGTCCTATGGGTTATCATTAGTGTTTTTGTAGGATATTTCAACTAGAATCGAGTGTAAAATGATAAATTTCATCTCCACTTTCAGGAGTTTGTTCTTTTAAACCTCTTCATGCAGGGAGTGGGAATAGCATCGTAAGGTCATCTCGAGGAGGAGGTCATGGTTGTGGTAGTCCAATTCATTGTTACCAACAATGCCAGTAGAGCAGTCCGGATTTTGGTAGTATATATTTTTTACATGGATGTGGATCAAGTCAGTTTCATGATTTACAACTAACACCTGTGGATCAGGCTATTGGACCATCTACAATATGATGCACTATTCTAGTAGTGTGTACTATTTTCAATGCCTTATTTGATACTAGTTCTTTCAAATCATCCATTTCTTTATCTATCAAATAAAGTCACAGACTAGAGATAATGTATCATTATGTAGTAATGACCATCAACAAACTATTGGGAATTTGGACGGAGGGAATACACAAGTGCATGAACATCCCTATTGGGGTAGAATGTTAACCTTTCTTGTGGAATCTCACTGTTCTCAAGGTGATGGTGATAAATATCATTATATTAATAGACTAGTTAGTCCACTATCATATCATTGTAGACTATAATCTCTGCAGGATCTATTTTACCACACTAGAAGGCAGAATTTATCTTTTCAAAGTTGCGTAGAATATCTATGCTGGGAGAGTTGGACCAAAGAATCATGGGCTAGGTGAAGTGACCACTCAGATTGAAAATATTTTCCTGGAGGATATGGGTTTGCTTCAAACCGATTTAACTCCAGTAGTTGATCATATAAATGAAGTCTTTACTGATATCTTTTCTATATTTTCTCATAACAGACACGCATATATTACAATTGATCTTGTTCTAGTCATTTCTCTAGTGTCCATTCCTCTGTACAGAAGGGTGCCTACTATGCTTCAGGAGCTCAAGTGGAAGATATAGTAATTAGAATCCAAAATAATTATATATACTTGTACATCCTCATGGGTTTTCGCTCAGGCTTTTTTCAGGAAGGTGGATTGAACTCTTCATCTATTCATGGATTATAGAAGGTTGAACTGGATTACGATCAAGAACAGGTATTCACCTTCTCGAATAGTTGTTATATTTGGCCAGATTTGAGGAGAAAAGGTAATCCCTATTATCAAGCTAAGATTGGATTATCATCAAGTCCAAGTCAGACCATAAGACATAGCTCGTACAACTTTATGTAGCAGGTATAGTCTATAGATGTATCTTTTTATGATGTTCGTTATTATTAATGTTCTTTCCATTTACATGGCATGGATGAATAGGGTTTTCTACCCCTATTTGAACAATTTTTTCATGATCTTTGTGGAAAACATCTTGGTGTATTACCACACTCATAACAACCATGCCAAATAACTTGATATTGTACAGAGTAGAATGGGAGAGCATCAACATTTTTCCTTGTTTTCTAAATGCGACTACTAGATCGAGATTTCCCCTTCATCGGTCATATTAATTCAGAATCAATAGTATCTATTAACCCTAAAAAGGTCGGCTTTATTGTTTCTTATAAGCATCTGGATAATGTGATTGTTATTAATAGTTTTTTGGGATCATTTTATATTTTAAGAATTTCATATCAGACATCTCATTTCTTTCTTCACAACATACAAGACATAAAAATTACAGTCTTACGTTACTGTGGATAGAAGCATGTGAAAAATTCCTTATGGAGTATAATGGGAGACTTGTATAAGCACCTATATAGATTCATCTATAACCATGTAATGCTTATTTCACTTTCTATGATGTATCAGTCATTGGAATATCATTACTGTTGATCTAGAAAGACAAAGTAGATGAAAAATGATCTTGGCAGTTGAGGAATCACGAGAGAAATTAATCGACGCACAACCAAGAGTTAACAACATTTTTCCATGACTTACATTTCTTTAGAAATTATATGTTGGGTGAGTTCTTTGTGGTGTATATAGATCACAAGATCCCCATGTATATAGTTTCCCAGTGCGACTTGATCCCCAAATAGTGTATATGAGTCAAATAACTACAATCCTTCTATTTTGATCAGTCTTATTTTCATAGAAATAGAAATTTGGTCACTGATACACTTAGTTGAGAAACTCAAATGTAGGCTGTATAGGAAGCCAGTATATAATAGATGTTAATGGCCTTCTTTTTTGAACTTCATATAGATTTTCATGGAAATAATGAGAATTCTGGCCTCTCAACCTTAATAAATACCAATTCCCTCCTTGATATGGTTAAGAGTATGTAGTTTTCAAATCCCACAGGATTAGTTCTCCATAATAGTATATCAAGAGGTAACTCACCTCTGGATTACTCTATGAACAAAGACAACATTCTATGACTACGTGGATGTATATGGGATCCTACATATTTTAGATAGTTGTTTATGAATGATTCCTATACTTCTCATTGGGCAGTTCATCCTAGCATCTCGAAGTTCTATCGAGATATGAAACAACGATATTAGTGGTCAGGAATGATACATTAGATTACATGATTAATTACTAGTTGTTTAGCCTGTTAGTAGGTGAAGATGGTGCACTAGAGACTTGCAGTCTTGTTATAGACGCTTCTAATCCCAGAATGGAAATGATAAAGCTATCATTATAGATTTTGTAGTTGTATTTCCAATGTCACTGATTGGTAGCTATGATATCTGGGTAGTCATTGATCGACAAAAAAAATCATTGCAATTCATTCCTATTCAGGAGACATTTTCAGTTGATGAATATGGAATATTGTATGTGTGTGAGATTATAAAACTACATGGGGTTAATGTTCTATAATTTCAGATAGGGATGCTAATTTCTCTTCACTATTTTGGAACGGTTTCAAAAAATCTATGGGGACATAGGTGCTTCTAAGAAAAGCATTTCACCCTCAGACTGATGGAAAATTGGATCTTCTAATAATGGTTCCAGATGATATTCTACGAGAATGTTTCCACGATTTTAGTGGTTCTTGTGAGAAGCACATTCCTCTTGTAATGTTCTATTATAATACATTTTTTAGGAAATTATTTTTATAGAACCTTTTGAGTCTTTATATTGTCGGCTATTCTGCCCACCATTGTGCTGGATAGAGGCTGGTGAGGTAGCCCTAGTAGGACCTCATCGTTTTTAGGAGATATTAGAATAGGTCCACCAGATCAATAATTGTATCATTACTAATTAGTTTAGAGAGAAATATTATGCTAATTTCTAGTGAATACTTCCTTAATTTGAGGATGTATATCATGTTTTTATTTAGGTATCTCTCTGGTTAGGGATTAAATGATTACAGAATATTAGAAACATGTCACCCTGATATGTGGGACTATTTGAAATTCTAGAGAGTGTCAGGTCTAAAGCCTATAAGTTGATACTACCTCAAAGGTATCATCTCATTCACAATATCTTTCATTTCTCACAACTTGTCCAATATCATGTCGAGCCATCTTACACCTTTGATCTGAATAATTTGGAGTTTTATAATGATGCTACCATTGAGGAGTATGTAGTATGCATCATTGAACAAATCACAAAGGTTCTCCAAGGAAATTATTCCCCTCTTATTCAGATGTTATGGTAGCATAACCTAGTTGAGGATGAGCCATGGGAGAAGGAAGCTGTTGTACTTTCCCAATGTCCAGAGTTGTTCTCAGACGGTGTTCCTTTGTCCTAGGAAGGAGGACATGAGGATGAGTTCTTTGGGGGGGTAGACTGTAATAACCCAGTTATAACTCAGGTATGGATCCTTTAATTTTCAAGGTAATTCTTTACAATGGGCCAAATATGGATGCATTCTCAGTTTGGAATGGTTATGAGGGTGTCTATAGATTGTTCAGAGCCCAAAACCCATATTTTCAGAGAAACTAGACTCTGTTCATGATTTAGAGTAAACTGTATGGGATTTTGGAATAGTTTACTAAATAATGAAAATGGTTTTTTAGAAGATCTTCCTCACATGGTCGGAACACATCTGTGTGAACTAACTGTGAGAGCCCCCTTTTTCCCATGTACTCATGCATCCTTTTCCCACTGTTGGAAAAATAGTGCGTAGACAATTTTTCTAGGTAAATTTACAGTTTCTCCCTTAATGATATATTAATTCTCCCCCTTTTACCAACTCGTAAATGAGTGGGATTTTCATCCATTTTTACACATTTGGATCTTTTTGAAGGCCAAATATAGGGATCAAGACATCTTCTTCATCCAGCATCTGTCCAATAGTTTTGTTCATCACATTGGATGTGCAACGGTATGTACTCGAGTCCCCTTCAACTATTCTTATTCCCTTTAACTCTCGACCTAGATATTTATATGTTAGTTATTTTCACCATTTCATAGATCTATATAGATCTGAGGAAAATCAAGGACCAACATTGGTGGAGAATGGTCCTATAACCCTTTGGTGGTGGGTGTTCTATAACATATCAATAATGTTCATCGTTTTAGGAATGTTACTGTAGGTCCCACCCATTTTGTTGGAAGTCGTTCCATTAATTTATATTCCCTGATTATACATGAATGAATCATATGGTTGTTATCGTTCCAAATATTTGATTTGTTGTTAGAAGTTAGACCCACAAGTCAATTCTCCTCATGTTAAAGGATATCCCATATTGGGGTTTTTAGTGTTTCAGTAAATTTGATCCACCATTTAGGTGTGGCTTTGCTTGAACTTCCTAAATGTGAGCCTTTCCATAACAAATGAATTGTTGTTAATGAGAATATAAAAATAGAATGTACCATGTATGCATACCCTATGACTTTCCAAAAGTATGTTCTTCCAAATGATATTAAATGTGAAATGGAAAGTATACTATATATAGATCTTGGCCTTAAAATATGAGATTGAATAAAAGGTTACATTCTAAAGAACCCATTTACATGTTAATGTATGGTAGTAGAGTGAACCTCTATAATTGAATATTACATAATAGTAAATTAAGACTTGATTGAATGGTTTCAGCACTATGTGGAATATCCACACTAATTAAAGATAAGTCTTGAACTAATAAATAAATAGTAGCAACTTTCTTGACTTATCTACACAAATGGATCTATACATGAACCAAACGAATCATTAAAAGATTACAACATCAAATAGGAATGGACCAACTTGAGATTTCCATGGATTCTAAGAGGATAATACCCTGATTCATGGTAACTAAATTCTAATTACAGGATGTATTTTTCTTAGGTTGATACTGACTTAGTCTGTTGTTCCCTTCTATTCCATTGATTCCCAATATACTATTGTGTGGTCCTTATCATTATTACAGGATACCTTGGATATAATCCTTTGATCCAACATTTACTAGTAGCTTCCACAGTGATATCCCATATGGCCCTGTCTTTTCATAGCACCATTTTACTATAGTCGTTCACCTTGGACTCATTAGGCCTCTCATTATGGAATTCCTTGGATTACACTCCTCTTATTACACTCTTACCCCTTTTTCTAGACTCAAATACTACTCATTTAGCATTCCATTAGATTTATGTTACCTTGGATATTACCCTGGAACTCTCTCTCTAGATATCATCT
The DNA here is from genome assembly GCA_963277665.1 of Viscum album. Taxonomy (NCBI): domain Eukaryota; kingdom Viridiplantae; phylum Streptophyta; class Magnoliopsida; order Santalales; family Viscaceae; genus Viscum; species Viscum album. Next base: position 536,202,829 of record OY728146.1, read on the forward strand.
TTAGGTTTCCTAGTTATTCCTTGGTACCTACACTACTTATACTATAACAAGGTGATGTAAGTGATGGATATGACATAAGTGAACTATTCACATTAAATGGTAATATCTTTATTAATGAACCTGTTAAATTTTCAGACACCATCCAATGGTTGATTTAGGTAGTTGGGTATTTATTTATATTGTACTGCTTGATTTACATTACATATGCATTCCTGCACATTTAAATATTCCATTACATGGGCCGACAATTATAGACACCATTGGTAGTGGCCCACTAAGATTTATCTCATGCTCTTCAGGCGCCTTTTGGTACCCAAAGTAGATTACATGGTTTTAGGTATTGACATAGGGAGTCATATAGTTTCTAACACATCATTGTATATTGAATGTAATGATCTTAATAGCAGATGACTGGGTATCATCTTGGGATGATTGGAATAGCCTTTGTTTTCTTTAACATTTTGAATCATGTTATTTCTGCAGTCTTTCATGAGTGCCTTCTAGATTTCAAGTGACATGATATTAAATCATCATTGTTCCAGTTGATATTGTTATTATTATTATTTTAATTTATCAACTACATAAATTTAATTTCTCTACATATTTATATCATTTATAGTCATTACACTATGCTAAACTCACCTATAAGTTCACTATCTTCTCACAGACACACCCTAGGCCCTTGATACTAGTCTATAGCCTCTCGAATTCAGGAAAATGTGCTATATTTAATATGGACCAATGGGATTGGGGATCCCATTTTGTGGTATACATGTCAAGGATGTCACACAAGAATATAAACATTTACAATTACAACATTCAAAATGAATCTATTTAGTAAAAACAAAATAAAGTACAAAAAGAAACTAGTAAAATGACTTACTTATTCCAATTTTACATCTGTGATATCCTTAGAAAAATAATATTGATTGTTATAAACAAGATAAAAATTAAAAGGATAGTATTTTTCATTTCTAATTAATAAAAAAATGAAATATTATGGAATTTTTTAAATGAAATATAACATAGTTTAACTTCATAGTTCTTCTAGTTGTAATTATTTCATACATAAATCATGACACATAATATTTTCATTTTTTGAAACCATATTGTCTATGAAAATTCTATTTAAATATATTTTCAACTATAAATTACTTATTTATGTAATATTTCCAAAATAAACTAATAATAAATGCAAAGTCACCCTTAATTTTTCATTTTTGATCTCGGAACTCTTTTTCATTCTAGACTATTAAAAGAAATTACATTGCATATTAGAAAATATTAACAATGAAATAAATTTAGAATTCATTATAACATAATCATGTATTAAAAAATTTAATCTTACAGTTCCAATATGTAATTGAAATTTTACCGTGATTGTCCATGGATGGAGCATAACTAGTAAAGTGTCTTCTCTTTTGAAAATATCTTACATCAAATGGCCATTAATATAAAATAAAATTTATTTTTGTGGTTTTTATATTAAAAAATATATAACACATTGTGAGATAATTTTTTTTCCTCTTGATGGTATAGAAACATCCATCCCTAAATAATTACATTCTGTTGAAATCCATTAGAAATATAAAATTTACTTTCTACATTAGTTATTTTCCTCCATATAGGGTAAATGAAATGTGGGACCATATATCCATAAACAACTATCTTCTCATTCCCCAGACACATTTAATAAATATACCTAATAAAAAATATAAGTATAAATTGTCAAAATATTAAATAAAGGGAAATATTTATGTTAATACTTGTCACGACCCATTCTCAAGACCTGTGCCGTGACTACCCCAAGCCTACCTCCCACATAGGCCAGGGGCTGGAGAGCATGGGTTAGTCAAGACACGGGTCTCGAGAATGGGTCGTGAAAAATTGGTATCAAAGGGTATTGGTTCAACCGAAGAACTCAGGAATCAGATCTTTCTTCTATGTGAATAAATAGTGTTAAGGTTATTGAGTGTGGTTATCAGTACAAGGAGTCCTGTATTGGTGTGGCAGCCGACATATCCATACACCAGGACCCTGACTACTAATTTCCGACTTAGTGCATGAAAACATTGATTGCATGTGTGTTTCAAAAAATTTCTTTATGATTACTTTGTGTCAGCTCACCAGGTATACTGTTTTCACCATGGTGCACCAGTTTCTTTCAGGATGGCCCCATGATGGTAGCCAGCTAGGGTTTAGAGCTTTGTGCGAGATGACAGCCCACCGAGCGACAAGGCCTCGGTGCAGGCCCCTTTTTAAGCAGATTCACCGCCGGTACCTCTACCCACCGAGCCACCGATGCAACTAGCCCCAGCCACTAAGAGTGCATGTCGCCTTAGAGAACTGCACGAGTTCTAGTGTTAGAGACCACCCAGGTTTTGTGGGGAGATGGTCCCTCAGTTTGCCAATGATTAGCTGGAGGCTGTAATTCGAGTTTTCAGGCTAGTGGGGACACCAGATGACCTCATGGTGATCCTTGTAGTGAGCCTCCTCCACGCGGCAGCAGGCAGATGGTGGAGCCTGATGCTCTAGGTGCACGATGAGGCATCAATACTTTGGAAGGACTTTGAGAGACTCTTCTTCTCAGAGTTTGTCCTAGACACCCTCCGTGCGATTTTTATTCAAGAGTTACTACAACTGCGGCAGGGCAGCATGACCATGCCCCAGTACTCGGAGAGGTTTACTGATCTCTCGCGCTAATCCACAGATATGGTATGGGACCCGCTCTTTAGGGGCCAGACCTTTGATCAGGGACTGAGGCATGAGATTAGGGCTTCGATGATCTCCCTCATCATTCTGATGTAGGAAGGGGTGTTGGAGAGAGCCCTTCTAGTGGAGAGTTTTCTCACCGAGCAGTCATCAGCAACGAGACCCTCCGCAGGACGACCCGTAGCGGATTCGTCTGTAGCTGGAAGTAGACAGGTGGCACAGAGGTCCAAGCGGGCTATAACATCAGATGGAAAATCTCATGATGCAGAATTGTTTGTACAGGGCACACAAAGGAGAGCCAGCTACACAAGGAGCAGGTTCTGTTACGCATGCGGCAGGCAGGGTCACATGGATCGAGACTGCCTGACTCATTTTGCAGATGAACAGAAGGCATTAGAGGGACCACTCAGTCAGAGGATCGACCATTGGAGTCCACAGGAAGCAGGAGGACAAGGAAGATGAGCTGGCCGAGCAGTGGGTGGTGGGCGACGCTTTGGGGCCCCACCACCACCAACACCAGGAAGACCACCCCGACCACAGGGAATGGGTGGACAGGGAAGAGCTCAGCTTCGGGTAGCTGAGGCTTACGACCATGGAGCTCTGGGAGTTGATGGAAAGGAGAGGGACTAGCTCAAGACTTGGGGACTTTTTTTCTTGTTGCTTCTAGATTTGTTGATGTTATGTGTCTTTGTACCGAGAGCTGCAGTAATAAAAGACACTTGTTCTTGTGACGTTTTGTTCCCGGTCATTTTTATGTTGTTGATAATAAGAGTTTCCAGTTTAAAACTGTTGACTTGTCCCTCAATTTTGAGATACCTACTAGAGGAGACCTAATGAACACACACTGATGTCGACAGTGTGACTCAACCCTTGGAGCCGAGAGTAACAGTTGGATCTCTTAGTAGTAGCGTCGAGGCCTTACAACGTCATCCTTGGTATGGATTAGTATCATCAATGCCGGGATTGACTGTATTAGGAAAAGAATGTGGTTCATCCAGGGGATGAGACCAGATTTCTCTTATCAGCAAAGAAGAAATCTTAGTAGCTCTTGTAGGACCAGAGAAGGTCCAACTCATCCAGGAGCGGATGAGGACTGCCCAGAGCCGACAGAAGTCTTATACTGACAGGAGGCGGAGACCACTAGAGTTCGAGGATAGCGACCACGTCTTCTTGTGGGTCTCACATCGACATGGATTATAGAGATTTGGCTGGGGCGGCAAGTTATCTCCGCACTTCATCAGACCATTTCAGGTTCTCGGAAGGATAGGCGAGGTGGCTTATCGCCTGGCTCTACCACCTCAGTTGCACCAGGTGCACGACGTCTTCCACGTATCTCAGCTGAGGAGATACATGCACGATCTGATGCATATCTTTGACAATGGGACGACTTTTGCTGAGGTCCCGATGGAGATTGAGGATCGAAAGGAGCAGGTCCTACGTGGACGGTTGATTCCTCTAATGCGCCACAGGTGGCAACACGGGAACCTCAAAGAGAGTACTTGGGAGTGGGAGGCTCAGATGCATGATCAGTACCCTCTTTTGTTTCTCTAGATTGATATGTATCTTTATCGGGACGTAAAGCCCTAAGGTGGGAGTAATATAAAGACGCGTAAATTTCAAGGTAAATTTTTTTTCTTAATTTTCTTTGGAAATCTACATGTACGCAGTTTATGATGGCACCTGATTCTGAGGCCCGGTGTTCCCAGAATAATTTTCCAAAGTTTAGCTCGGGTATGTTCAGTGAACGAATGAGATGGTTTTTTTAACTTTTGATATGTTGCTCTGAATTGAAATCTGAGGGCATAGATGAAACCGCAGCACCGGTAAATACTTAGGAAGACCCTTCCTGGAGTTGCATTTTCTCGGGAGGAGATGTTAAAAAATATGAGGCATAAAAATAATTTTTTTTTACAATTTTTTTTTATTTCTTTACCAGTGGGGTAAGTGTGCGGAAAAGGAAGATGCAAGGAATTTGGGGTGGGGCCTACACAAGCCCCAACCTCCTTCAATTTTCCACAACACCCCATTAATTTCCCCACTAGAAATTATTTTGTAACTCTTCCACATTAATTTTACAGGCCAATAAAATGCCTCATTAATGGGTCAACGTGCGTGAATTAATTCATGAATTCAATTTATGTTTTCAAATTAATGATGTATTGTGTGTGTGTAAATAACATAAGACAACGTCTTATTTTATGGTTGGTGATTCGCTGTGTGGAGAAGATAAATCTTGAAGATTTTCTTCTTCCTTCTTGAAGAACACGAAGAACGCCAAATCTTCGATGAAGAACTCTGTCTCATATTTGCATCTTCATCCCGTGTCGAAGAAAGCGAGACAACGCATCCTTCATCGGGCATGCACTGACGACATACAGAGCCTCTTTCCACGACGCCATCTTCCGCGACATCGTTTCTCCGCGACGATCCTTGTACGAAGGCTTCTTCCATGTAGGGGGATTTCGTATAATGTGTATATGTGAGTTATCCCCTCGTGCTTGCGTATTTCAATTTCAAGGTGTTGGAATTATTTACCTTGAATAAATTATACCCTCATCTAAATCATGTATTTTAATGATTTCTAATTGAAAAACACTTAAAGCGGTGGGTACGGGCCGAATAAACATGGCCCGAAAACCCTCCACAGTTTGTTTATTGGTGTAAGGATCGACGGACAACGACGAAGTGGCCCGCAAAGGTGTTTTGAACACTTCGCAGTAATCTATGGGTCCCGGGAGAGCCGCAGGCGTAGACAGCAGGAAAAACGGACCACCGGAGCGCATTCGGTGGTCTGCAGAAGGCGCTGCCGGCGCGGAAGGGGCGGAATGGCTGGATCCTGTGGCCGCACCGGATCCGGGGGAGATGTGGCGCCCAGCACCGCGTCCGCTGGCAAGGGGGGGGGGGGGGCGTCCGCCCTCCCTGCTCGGCCGCTGGCCGAGCCAGCGCACCCCCAGCCGGGCCGGGGTGGGTCGCGGGGACCAGGCCGGGCCACTCCCAACCGGGCCGGGCCGCGCCCCGCTGGGCCGGGCCACGCCCTACTGGGCCGGGCCCAGACCCCCCATTTCGGACTGTTTTCAGTAATTTGCCCATATCATGGGCTTCAGACCTCCATTCAATGCACTTTCAGTTGCATTGGGATCCTTAGATCGAGACTGCCACTTCGGTATGTTACACTCACGGTTTTGGAGAACTTTGGGTAAGGTCGGGTTGATTCGAACATGAAACCATCCGGGCCCTCGGAGCGGAAACACATATAACTTGATCTCCAGACGTCCGATTGACGTGCTGTCAACTATGTAAGATGTATCTTAGTGAGACATCCCTTTTTCCTTACACCTATCAAGGTTTGGATGCAGTTGGATTATGGTCGGGTTGGTTTTTCCTTAAAAACCAACTGGGCCCCTGGAACGAAAAAGCCGATAACACTCAGACCGGGCGTCTGATTGACACGCCGTCTATCACGTTGAGTTCCTATCGACGAGACGGAACATTGGGATACATCAACTCCGGACTATATGTCAGTTGATGTATCGACCCCTTGGCTCATGGGGCAGACCCTCCCGGAAATGAGCATGCTGTGTACGGGAACCCTAGAGCTGGCTGCGACTACGACGACAATGACGACTGCACTAAAATCATTTGTGGGTTCGGAAGCGATGACGACTGCACTGAAATCATACGTGGGTTCGGCAGAAATGACGACCGTAATTAAATCCTCCGTGGGTTCGATGGTGAAGACTTTCGTTCTTGAATCCTCCGTGGGTTCGACAATGATGACAACCGTTCTGGAATCCTCTGTGGGTTCGACGACGATGACAACCATACTGAAATCCTCTGTGGGTTCGATGGGGAAGACATTCGTACTGGAAACCTCCGTGGGTTCGACAACGATGAAAACCGTATTGGAATCCTCAGTGGGTTCGACGATGATGAAAATCGTACTGGAATCCTCCGTTAGTTCAATGGTGAAGACCTTCGTACTAGAATCCTATGTGGGTTCGACGACGACGACAACCATACTGGAATCCTCCGTGGGTTCGGTGGTGACAACTACTATATTTGTATCCTACATGGGTCCGACAGTATTGAACTCTATTGTAATATCCTATGTGGGTACGACAGCTTAGCTGGTCTAGTATCCTACGTGGGTCCCTGCTAGATGAATCAGTAACTACATCTGATCATCCCCTTTTTCATTACAAATGATGTGTACCTGTGTGAGCTGAGTCTTGACTTCCAATCATTATCTTCCATATGATTGACTTGTTTGTTACGTGGATTGGTTGTGCATTCCTTTTTGGATTGGGTTGTGATTTCCTATGTGGATTGAGTTGTGCATTCCTATGTGGGGTGAGTTGTGCTTTCCTATGTGGATTGAGTTTTGATTTCCTTTATGGATTGGGTTTTACTATCCTATGTGGACTAGATTGTACTTGAGCTCGTGAGTTGGATCTGAACTGGATTTGATGACTTAGGTATATGTATGGGCATATACCTAAGTAGTGTTGGTTGTTATTTCGTGAATGTATATTTTTTTCTTTGTAGTGTATCTTTTGTGGATTCAGGGAGACCTTCGAGGGTCTCGGGGTCCCTACTGAGTATCGTATACTCACCCCTGCACGGGCATCGCCAACACTACATTGTGTTAGATGCATACTGCGGACATCACTGATCAAAGTTGAGTCTTGTAGAGCTAGATGGTGCCTGGAGGTGTACGTGACAACGAGACGGTACCCGGAGGTGGACTTCATGACGAGATGATACACGGAGGTGGACGTGACGATTAGAGGGTACCTGGAGGTGGACTCCATGACAAGACGGTACACAGAGCTAATAGACGGATGTAGAGAGCAGAGGTGTCCATATGTACCTACCATTCAGGTAGGGACTCCGGAGGACGATCCAGGAGCAGCATGACACCTTCATACTATTTTTTCCTTTTTCTTGTACTTTACTGTTGGGCATGTATTTCCGGCCCCCTTTGTGATGAAAGTAGAAAGGGGGCCGGAAATACATGCCCAACAGTAAAGTAAAAGGAAAAGACAAAACAATAGGAAGGTGTGAAGCTGGTCCTCGATCGTCCTCTAGAGTCCCTACCAGAAGGGTAGGTAAAGAAGGCCACCTCAGCTCTCTACATCCGTCTGTCATCTCTGGGAACCGTCTCGTCGTGGAGTCCACCTCTGGGTACCCTCTCATCGTCGCATCCACCTCCGGGTACCGTCTCGTCATGAAGTCCACCTCCGGGTACCTTCTAGCTCATAAAGCCTCAACCTCGATCAGTGATGTCTTCCATCTTCATCAAACAAAATGTTGTGCGGGCAATGCCCGTGTAGGGGTGAGTATACGATACTCATTAGGAGCCTCGAGCCCCCTGAAGGTCTCCCTGAATCCACAAAGGATACACCACAAAGAAAAAAAATATCCAATCATGAAGTAACAACCAACACTACTTAGGTATATGCCCATACATATACCTAAGTCATCCAATCCAGTTCAGCTGCAACTCCGAGCTCTAGTACAATCCAGTCCACACAGGATAGTACAACCCAATCCACAAAGGAAAGAACAACTCAATCCATATAGGAAAACACAATGCAATCCACATAGGAAAGCACAACTCAATCCACATAGGAAATCACAACCCAATCCACAAAAGAAATCACAACCAATCCACATATGAAACAAGTCAATCATATCGAAGATAATGATTGGAAGTCAAGACTCAACTCACACAGGTACACATCACTTGTAATGAAAAAGGGGATGATCAGATGTACTTACTGATTCCTCTAGGTGGGACCCAAGTAGGATACTAGACCAGCTAAGCTGTCAGACTCACATAGGATACTAAAACAGAGGTAAATACTGTCGGACCCACATATGATACAAATACAGTAGTCATCACCGCTGAACCCACAGAGGATTCCAGTACGGTTGTCTTCATTGTCGAACCCACGTAGGATTCCAGTACGAAGGTCTTCACTGTCGAACCCACAGAGGATTCTAGCATGTTTTTCATCATTGTCGAACCCACGGTGGATTGCAGTATGGTTGTCAACGTCATCGAACCCTTGGAGGATTCCAGTATAAATGTATTCACCGTCGAACCCACAGAGGATTTCAGTATGGTTGTCATCGTCGTCAAACCCACAGAGGATTCCAGTAAGGTTGTCATCGTCGTCGAACCCACAGAGGATTCCAGTACGAACGTATTCACCATCGAACCCAAAGAGGATTTCAGTACGGTCGTCATCACGGCCGAACCCACGGTGGATTTTAGTGCAGTCTTCGTCGTTGCCGAACCCACAGAGGATTTCAGTGCAGTTATCATCGTCGTTGCAGTCGCAGCAAGCTCTAGGGTTCCCGCACACAACATGCTCGTTTCTGGGAGGGTCCGCTCCACGATCCAAGGGGTCGATACATCAACTGACCCTTAGTCTGTATTGGATATATCCAAAAGTTCCGCCTCGTCGATAGGAACTCAACGTGACAGACGGTGCGTCAATCGGATGCCCAGCCTGAGAGTTATTTCCTTTTCTGATCCAGGGACCCAGTTGGTTTTTAAGTCAAAACCAACCCGACTGTACTCCAACTATTTACAAACTCGAGCGGTGTAAGTCAAAAGGTCCATCTCACTAAGAGGAATCCAACATAGTCGACATCAGTTCAATCGGACGTCCGGAGCTCATGTTATATGTGTTTCCGCTCCGAGGGCCCGGATGGTTTCATGTTCGAATCTACCCGGCCGTACCCAAAGTTGTCCAAAACCTTGATTTTAATATACCAAAACAACTGTCTCGATCCAAGGATCCCAACGCAACTGACGGTGCATCGATCGGAGGTATGAAACCCACGATTTGGGAAAATGACTGAAAAGAGTCCGAAATGGGGGGTCTGGGCCCGGCCTGGCCCGACCCGGGTCCTGGTCCGGCCCGGTCCACGCGACCTGGCTCGGCCCGGCCGGGGGGGTGCACTGGCTCGGTCAGCATCTGATCAGAGGTTGGAGGACGTTCCCCCTCCCCCCTTTTGCCACCGGACGCCCCCCCCCCATTTTTCTAGCGGACGCGGTACTGGGCGCCGCGTCGCCCCCGAATCCCGCATGACCGAGGGATCCGGCCATTCCGCCGCCGCCGCGGCTTCAGCCGCGGTGGCTCCTACTTGCGGCGCGCCGGGGCGCCACCGGCAGCAACTTCCACGGACCAACGGATGCGCTCTGGTGGTCCGTTTTCCCCGCTGTCGGCGCCTATGGCTCTCCAGGGACCCGTAGATTACTATGAAGGGTTCAAAACGCCTTTGTGGACCGCTTCGTCATCGCCCGTCGATCCTCACACCAATAAAAAAACTACAGAGGGTTTTCGGGCCGTGTTTTTTTGGCCTGCACCCACAACGTTAGGTGTTTTTCAATTAGCAATCATTAAATTACATTCTTTAGACGAGGGTATAATTTATTCAAGGTAAATTATTCCAACACCCTGAAATTAAAATATGAAAGCATGAGGGGATAACTCACATATGCACATTATACGAAAAACCCCTACCTAGAAGAATTTGTCGAACGAGGATCGTCACGGAGAAACGGCGACGTGGAAAGAGGCTTTGTACGTCGTCGGTGCACGCCAAGTGAAGGATGTGGCATCTCTCATTCTTCAACGTGGGAAGAAGATGCAAAGATGAGACATCATTCTTCGTTGATGCTTCGGCATTCTTCGCGTTCTTCAAGAAGGAAGAATAAAATATTCAAGAGTTCTCTTCTCCACATAGAGAATCACCCACCATAAAATAAAATGTTTTTTTATTTTATTTACACACACACAAGCCATCATTAATTTTAAAACTCAAATTGAATTCACGAATTAATTCACGCGCGTTGACCCATTGATGGGGCATTTTATTGGCCTCTAAAATTAATGTTGAAGAGTTAAGAAATAATTCCTAGAGGGGAAATAAATGGGGTTTTGGGGAAAATTGAAGGATGTGTGGGCTCATGAGGGCCCCACCCCAACTTCCTTGCATCTTCCTTTTCCACACACTAAACCCACTGCTAAAGAAATAAAAATAAATTGTAAAACAATTTTATTTTTATTCCACAAATTTTTTTAACATCTCCTCCAGAGGAAATAAAACTCCAAGATGAGTCTTCCTAGGCACTTACCGGCATTGCAGTTTCATCGGTGCCCTCAGATTTAAATTCTGAGCAACAGATCAAAAGATAGAATAACCAGCTCTTTCGTTCACTGAACGTACCCGGGTTTGGGGTAGTCATGGCACGGGTCCCAAGAACGGGTCATGACAATACATACAAGGAAAAAATATTTCATTGGGTTTATTCCAAACATATCACTAGTTACAAGATGTGTAGTAGAAATTTTCAAAATCTTCATAGTCATTGAATGATCAAAACTTCAACTTCCATTGAAATTTCATAATCACCCGAAAGAAATTTGAATATCATGAAAATCTATCAAGACTATAGAAATTTTTATCTAATTTCATAGACCATTTTATTTATTATTGGTAATATAGTATTTCATTACATTTAAATTATTCTTAGAAATATATTGAATATTTTATTAACATTCACTAGTAAATAAAAGTTAATTACCAAATTGAAATAAATGATATAATTTACAACAAACTATACATTAATACGCCACAAAATACTAGATGGGTGAAATAAAAAGTGTCCGATACATTTTCCAACTCTCCTCACCGCATTTGTATGTAATAGTATTCTAATAGATATAACTTAAATATCTATTACAATGACCCTATGATGATCTATCTCTAATATTCTATTATTAAAAGTCCCTAAACTAAAAAAATACCATCTCATATGAAACAAAATGACACTATGGATCATCAGCATATATCTTGAAGTAATGAGGAAACTATGAAGTAAAGGATATATGTGTAGGATAACATGTGGGGACTGCATGCGGAGGTGAAGGATTTGGAGCAACTCGAGGACATGGAGGAATGTGGGATGCATTATTTGATGTCCTTTTCATTTCTGTAAACATGGACAGTACCGAAGCTCTGATCTTATCCTCCATCATCACATTAATATTATGAACATGAGACTCTAATGACAATATTTTTTTATTAATACCCTCCTCAGAAGATACTGAAGATTGTGGTAACCCATTTCTCACTAATATACATACCAGGTATCCTCGTACACAACCTGACTCTTCAGGGTTTCCCAAATTATTTAGATTAAATATCTTATCTAACCTTAGATATAATGACTCCATGTATTCTCTACTCCTCAATAAAATCCGATATATTTTATTTTAAAAAATTTTTGTAGATTAAAAATATATAAATAATGGAACTTACATAAATAAATAAATAAATAATAAATTCAAAATATTACATTCCTCTAAGAAAAAATGCTCGATTCTTCAATCAAATAATTCCCTTTTTTCTCATATAATCCCTCTTCATTTCCCATTTATAGTTGTTGGGGTTAATGGGAAACTCTCCAGAGAATGAAGACTCTACTCTTAGATTTTTAATTTTTTCATCCATCATTTTTTCTTCAAAAAAATATACTGTTAATTCAATAAAGAATGATGGTATACATTTCTGTAGTGTATATCAGTGTGAGATCTATTCAATTACTATAAATTAATAATAAAAAATCAATAAAATAATCATAATAAAAAAATACTACTAAATGATTATAATTCACTTACCAAAAATACATTGTGTATTCTACATTCAAAAAATTATTTCCAATTTTCTTCATCTATAAACGTATATATATCATAAAGAATTTAATATTGCATAACCCAAAAAATGAAATCTGATGGGTGGGTTGATTTTAAATCTCTCATTTTCCTAACATCCAATGATAAACATTTCCTCCTGAACCCACCTGTGTTAGGTATATAATATGTCATATTCTAATAAGGGAGAAAATATATATTTTTATAAACATTTCATGATTAGAAAAAAACAACAAACGAACTTACCAAAATGCTCTTCCATAACTGATATATTGTTACTTTTTCAACTCTCTAATCACTAATCAATATAATGACATTGCTTTTACCCTGAACTGATACAGAACTCTTGAATTGATTTTCATGAGGACTTATTTGAATATCATTATCCTTAATGTCTAACAATATCCTCTGGTCTGAGCTATGAGAAATTAATAATTTTGGTAAAAATGTTATACAATTCTTAACAACCCTAGAACACTTATTAGGATCTATGGGAGAATATGACTCTTGAAAATAAGGAAGTGGATCCTCAAGAAGACAATATTCATGTTCCCCATAGAGGTATGAGTATTCTTGTCTGTAGAAGTACGCATTTGATCATCAGATTGATCTTTCAATATCCATAAAATCATCAAAACAAACAATTATCAAACAAAAATAAAAAATCATCTATTACAATACTAATGTAAATAAAAAATTATAAATGATGAAAAAAAAGTAAACTGAAACATAAAACATTATTATTCATATTTTTTATAGTTATCAAAATTTACAACAATTTAAATTATAGATGAAATGTAATGTAAATGAAATAAAACAAATCCAATTGGTTTGGTAATGTTACAAATTTTCCTACATAACAAATAATTATTTACACCAAAAAGAATATTTTTCCAAGATACTATTATATAATAATGTTGTTTTTATTAACAAATAATATTTAAAAAAATTATTTCAAAAAAATATTTAAATATATAAATTAAGTAATGGTAAACATTGGAAATGAAAAAACTAAACTAATATAACGAACTATTTTAACTTATTAGATTTTATATGTGTTTTAATGTATAAAAAATAGCACATATCTAAAATTTTATGAAATTTATAAAAGTAAAAAAGAAATAAAAATATAATAACTATAATATTAGAAATGTACTAAAAGATTGTTATCCAAAATTACTCCATTATTATAATTTATTATTAAACGATTCATGTATATAATGTGCTCATCATTATTATATATTTACATTTACATGGATGTAGATATCTCACATAAATCAGCATATTAATCGAGTTGATCCTCACCAATATATTTTTTCCCATGTAAAAAAACATAACAATTCATATCGAATTGATCAAGAATAAAATTAATTTTTTTTCATGTGTTTCCATTATAAAATGGTCAATTTTGTCTTCCAATATATTTATATTATATATTGACATTCAAAATTCATCGTGTCTAACACTGTTGTTGTTGACAAACTATTGTAAATTAAATACAAGAACTTAAAATTTAATATAACCAACCCCGCATATTTCGTCAATAACTTTATAATATACATGTCATGCAAATATTTTTTTTGTCTTTAAAACATGAAACAACATTGCATCTACGAATGCCAGTACACCACTATTCTGAACATCACATCTGTTTTCATGATCATTCATATGATATTTATAGACATTAAATTCATAATAAAAACATGTCATCATATTTATACATGACCCACACACTAACCATTTTAATGTTTCAAATTAATATGGTCTACCATGCATGGTGTTTAAACCCAAAACAGAACAGTTTTCTTATGCTCATTCAAAATCCACATGTATTTTTTCATTGGATGACATCGTTTCAACACATTAATATGCTATTTTATAAATTTTTGATCATCATTTATGTTATTCAATATGTATAAATGTTTATTATTTATTTATTCACCAGATAAAGGTTTTACATTCATTCCATGTATCCCCATTAAACCTTAATTAAATCATTCATGGAAAGATGGAGGTAAACTAATTTTCTAATCCATACACATGTATCTTTTAAAAAACACTGCAAACTTTTAATGAATATAGTTTTAAAAAATGGAGGCCTCCTGTTGATATGAATTCTTAATATACTCCTACAATATCATCATAAAACATCCAAGATGATATATTCAACATAGATACACAGACTCATATATCTTTATTTCTCAAACCAAAATGAACGTATAAATGCACTATTTTATCAAAAAAATATAGAGGAATATAAATTTCAAATTGGAAGTGTATATAAATATATTTTTTCCCAAAATTCACAAATAAATAAAATCAATAACCATATTATAAATTGAATTGAAGGAATTATAGACCATCATGATGGTATTTATGACATAAATGGGAAATATTAAACATAATGAATCTTTTAGAATTTGTTTCATCAGGATGGGAAAATCATGATATTTCATACCTTTAATAATAAAATCCCCTAAAGACACAAAATTTTTACACTTTAAAAATAACCCTATAGCACTGTGATAACATAATGAAATTGAAAAAATATCATATTCTCCCTCTTGGATAACATATGACATGAATTGGTAAGAAATGTACATCTTCCGTTAGAGTGTGAGCTAACTCCATTTTTTCCCACTAATTGGAAGTCAAATACTGCATTCAACCCTAATTTAGAATTTTCTTTCATTTCTAACAATGTTCTAATAAAGGTGTCACATATATTCTTCCCCATGTGCATTACTAAAATGTTTTGTTTCTTCTCATGATATCTTTGATGAGGCATTTGAAAAAGTATTGTTAGTTTCTTCAAAATATTTCAATCATTACTATATTTTTGTGTCCCTCCAAATGTCACATCAAGGTTTTTCGCCCTCCCAAAATACTAATTTGTGGATAAAGGTTTTCAATTATTTTAAAATTATTTTAACCCATTTAATTAAGTTTTTAATCTTGTATAAGATTTGTCGATAGAAAGAAAAAAATTTGTAAACCATGTATACCTTTTTTCCCTTGATGAAAATGGTATTATGACACCTATTGTTCGCAAATTGGACATGTATTATTCCCCATAACATTATATCCTAAAAAAATTTATACACTAGAAAGTCATTTATCGTGAGCATAATAATTTCATGTTGTTGATAAAATTCCATTTTATAAGAATTATAAACTCTAATATCATCATCCTTTAAAAGATTCAAATCATCTATCAATGGTGAATAGAAAACCACAATATGATTTATAGGTTATTTTTTTACACAGGTTGTCAAACTCAAGTAGACATATTTTAGCTTCATACAAATTTATACAGTTATGTTGTAAATTACCTATAAAGTAGGTAATGAAAAACATGTTCTACTAAGGATTTTATATTGGTTCATTCCATCCCTGAAGAGTACATTTATAATATTTCTAACCTCATTTCCCAATGTATAAACTATTGGTCAATTTTCTTCCACTACAGACAATCAGCTAGATGCCATATTTTTCCATCACATATCTTCTCATTAACATTCCATATAATCTTTTTTTCATCATGTAAATTAAAAAATAAAATTTTCAAATGAGGAATTATATGAAGAAACCAAAATACATTGAAGGGGGCCTTTGTAACCTTAACATCTGGTTGTGATTTTTCTTTCCACTTATACCATGGTGTCCCATATTTTGGACACGTTGACATAAATTCATATTCCTTACAACAAAGCACACAATCACTTAGGAAAACATGAATTCTTTGTACCCTACTTTCATTAAGACAAATATTTTCTTCACATTATAATCTGAAACATGAAGATTATTTTCTTTAGAAATAATTTCTTCCAACAATTTTAGCAAATCAGTAGAACTTTTTTCACAACAACCATTTTTTTAATTCAAGTTAATAAATATTTACACTGATGATAAAACCATAAAATTCATAATACTATAATACAATTTATTTTTTAATCACTCTATAGACACTAAATCATAGTATATTTCGCCATTTACTTTTTTTCAATATCATGAATTAATTATTAAATTTCATTGGAATTACCTTCTTGTAATTCATCATCATTAATACATATTAAATTCTTCCATGTTAAACCATTACAAATCATAGGGATAAAACTCAGATTAAAATCAAGACCAGTTAAATAATCTATGATCTCTCTACCTTTAAACATATTCTTACATAATCATTTCTGTTAGGGATTCACAAACAAGTCATTTTTATAGAACATTTCATTTAGAAAATTCTATAAGAAAACATCAACACTTTTATCATTTTCATCACTAATTCAATGTTAATTAATATATCTTCAAGTCATTATTACCTATGAAAAATATCAAATATAGGTATCTTATTAGAAAAAATAATATTTATATTAAATATTTTATAATTTCAAAGTAATAAAATTTAAACTATTAATCACATATATGTATATTTGAAAAATGTAATGAAAAATTGTCTACAATAATGGGGGACAAGTTTAAATATAAATTATAAATCATAAAAATATATTAATTTAAATTATTTAATCAGATAATATAGTTATAAAATACAAATTTATATTTACATTAATTATACCATAAATATAAAGTAAAATAATTTTGAAATATAATTGAATTATATGTGTATTTTAAAATTGTAATTATTACTTCTACATAATAATTGATGAGAAGGATAAATATTAATAATACATTCAAATAAGATATGAATTGAAAAAAATTAATAAATAAAATATATTTAGATAAGCCACTTTTATATTTACCTGAAATATTTTATAATTTTAATGTTAAACAATTTTAAGATATAAAAAATATATATGTATGTTTGAAAATTATAATTATTAATAATACAAAATAATTGAAGATATGTTTAAATATAAATGGAAAATTATTAAAATATATGCATGGAAATAAATAAAAAATTAAAATATATTTAGAATATATTTGGCCGTCTAATATTCATACTCTTTAGGATATTGGATACACACATTCATCAATGTTGTATATTGTTTTTTCAAGGATGGTTTTAGTTAGGGAACCATATGGAATGAAAATTTAATTGGTTTGGGGATTGAAAATGTATTCTAATTCTAATACCTTTAATTATATTTCACTAACTAACCTTCTTCATTATAGTAATTCGCTAGTATTTTAATTAATTATTTTGATAAATAATATATAAAGACATAATGTAAAAATAAATCCACGTTAAATAGTTTGATGTATCATTAACCCATCTAATTTTTTTGTCAATGGATGTCTGGGAAAGTTCAATATATTAGAATAAGACCCTTGATGTCATAATAATTCACTCACATTTTGTGTCAAGCTATAGTTTAACATATTTCTATGTGATGTGGTATAATAATAATGTCCAAATGTTACCACATTTAAATAATCTTCAATAATTTATCTAAGGCAAGTCGTTGATGTGGATTTCATGGGATGAGAAACCATATTAAATGAAACAAAAATTTAACATGATAAATTTTTTCATATATTATAGTCTAAATATATAACCAGTGGTATAAAATACATTGTATGGTGTATTTAATAATATTTCCAATGAAATCACAACATCATATAAGACACTATGTTGTAAATTGAAATTGATAATATAACATGTTGAAATTTATTGTGTGTATGTATAAATATAGAATATAGAACCCGCCGAATTGAATGAAAATCCAATGAAATATGATAATGAAATATGACAATTCATTACCAATAAAATTGTAAAAAGTGAATTACATGGTTGAAATTAAAATAAAAAACATGTGTTAATGATAAATGGTATTGTAAAACATATAAAACACATCACTTCTAATCCATGAAATAATTATCATAGAATATTCATGGATATTTTGAGTACAATAGAACATTTTCGGGCTTGTAAGAGAAATTTATTCTATAGTATGGATAAAATACCATTTTAGAGGTATTGATGCAATTCAATAACGTGGGAATATTATAGAATATTGAAATGATATATTTTATTAACTGAAATTTAAAAATTATGACTTAGGTTATCCATGAAATTATTTTAACAAATGTGAGGCATTTGAGGCTTACTTGAGAGTTTTGATTTGATAAAATAGGTACGGTGATTAAAAATGTGATGAATGAAGCTGAAAATGAGGTTGGAGTCCAGGATATCAATGAAGTGACTTTATGGATTCACACTGTGATAGAATAGAGTCTTCCATATCCCGATCAATAAACATTACAATGGATCAAAATGGGAATTCATAAAATTTGAAATGATTTATCACTTATATTACGTAAAAAACTACATGATAAATATTTTTTTTTAAAATTTATCATGTTGTTTATTTTATAACATAGATGATATATTTATTTACCATTTCGATTATTTAATAACTGACATTATAAAACATTGAGATATGATTTTTATCATTTTTTAAAGAATAAGAAATATGATAAGTCGATATTAATGGATTTACAAATCAGTTATAATTAACCGACGTGAAAAGTTTGATGCAATAACTACTTTTTAGAGTAGTGTGACATAAAATTCTATCGAATGAAGTAGTAGAAATAGTTGTATTGATCAACACGATACCTCTAAATATAGATGTACCTCTATAATATCAACTAGAACCCAGTCTACTACCTAGACATAGTCCAACTTCAATCCATGGCTCTATCAATGAGGTACATAACCTCTTTTGACTGTATGTGAGAACCCTAACTACATCTATGGATAAAAGATCGATCTCATATTCTTCCAATTATGGTCCCTCACCATTAATTACTAAAGAAAAAATATTTTTTATATTGATTCCTACAATTACAACGCAAATGTTTTGGTACATTGTTGAACTTATGATAATATCCCACCATCCGATGATTGAATCATGCTTTAATTGTTTCAATAGATACAAATGAATCAACAATCGATGCTATGTGTAAGACAATTTAGTACTAAAATAATATAATATTCTTATTCCTAGAAATATAATTGGTAATTATTATATCTAAAAGTTGTTTACTAGTTTATATATGTGATATAAAACATGAATCTAACACCCTTTTAATAATCTTCTAGATATTCATGGAATTTTAGATAAAATGAATTTATGATGTTAGATAAAATATCATAAATAGATTTATTAGCTCCAATCAATGCCCAATATCAAAATTTTGATCCTATTGTACCTCATCTCTATCCAAGAGAGTTTAAAAATGAAGATGTTTTGAAAACCATTCAAAATCAGAAGAAATTATCATCTATCCACTTTGAGGCTCTATAAAACAATATTCTTGGTTGATCATCATCATTCGTGGTTTAAAATCCTCAATAAAAAAGGACTATGAGTGTATACCAATTGAGAGAATCTAACCTCACAAAACAAAGCATGAACTCTAACTAACACACAGTAACACCTTTCATCATAAACATCACAAGAATCACTTCCCAATCCCCCAAATTAATAAAAATGTAAAATATATTACAGATAATTGTAAATTAGTCCATGATATCCCAAGGAATTCAATTGTAGTGGAATTATGGAGATGTAATTATCAATCATTGTAATCCATTGTCATGTTAATTCTCCTCCTTGGATATGAAAAATTATAAAAGCCTCGATTTCATGGGTTATTCAACATAATGTACTTATACTAGTAGTTTTGTTGGTATAAGTACATCCTATGATACCAGATATGGGTTTCATCAGACACATCCAAGGAAGAATATCTAAAACAAAAGTAAAATTACAAACAATGAAATTCCTATCCCAATCTAAGGGAACATACAAGGTGACAGACCGTAGTACTTCTTGAGAGGAGAGGGATGAATAATGGTGTCAACTTTTTATTTTAAACTAATAGATCATGTTCCCATCTTCTTGGGAGCTTTTTAAAAATGTCTGATGAGAAGGTAGAGAAAACAAACAATAACATTCAAAGAAAAGACACAACAATTTTTCAAGGTTCACCACTAAGAGATATGTCCAATGAGCATTTGCAGACAAGTTTTCAGTCATACCATTGTACACTAATCATTACTAGTTGTGGAGAATTTTTTTAGCACGATAACGTTTTTCCTGGTGCACTACCTTTATATGGTTTTATAGATAGTATACTTCATCCCATGGATTACATATATCGACACTCGTAATCATACTTCTTTAAGAAAATCCTAGATCTATTTATTAACATGAATGTATCTTTATTTATTCATCATTAATGCCATTTTTCCTTAAACAACATGTGACTTTTATTGCATCATATACCTTAGTTGATGAACATTAAAATCCATGTCATCATAACCATGATATTCAAAAATTTCCTTTCATAAATCTCCTTTGTGAAGCTCCATTGAAAATATAACATCTTTGCAAAGCACTATTTCCATCATGGAACACACTAATTTTCAATTCTCCCCTACATTAATGGAAAAACATTCATTCTCAATGCTCCCTTTCCTTTATAGAACAACCTACCTTCATGATTCTTACAGAGCTAATGTGAAACTTCCCATATTCAATAAGCACTCAATACAAGAATCATTGACTTTGGTCACGACTAAAATAGATTTTTTTATGCCCAATCTTGCTTATACTACCAATTTCGTGGAGAACCACTTTCTTTGGAAATCATATATATTATATTTTTTCTCTAAATAGTTTCACTCAATTAAATATGGTAACCTATTATTTATTGGCTCAGCTGATCACAGAGTTCCACCGTGTTGGATAGGCAAGAACCCAGTTCCCCTAACTATGTCCCAAAAAATATTAGTCATATCTTTCCTATCCCAAAATCAATTGAATTTAAAACAAAACTTAGTAAAAATCATGTTACTCTGATACAATTTTGTAACATCCCAATAAAAACCACTAGGAACAAGATTTGGGATAAACTACCACATGCATGCCTCCCAATGTAGAATATGCAAAAAAATATAAAAGAGAGTCTAATTCATGAATATGGGAAACTATAACATTGATATTAATTCATATTACAATAATAAATAAAAATATATGATAATAAGTAATCATAGTAATCATGAGGAACATAAAATTAGTGAATAAATTTCATCTAATAAATCGGATTACATTGAGGTAAGACAACTAAATAAAAAATTATAGGTATATAAATAAATATCTATGGGTCCTGGCAGTGTCTGTCCACCACCAGATCAATTTGTATCAGCTCCACAGTACACAACAATTCCCTTTACCTTCACCAAATCCCTCATGATATTTACAAGAGGACAAAAATACATTATTAGGGTGTGTAACAATACATAATAGGACACCACCAATGTATACATAACTAGGTACTATCATTAATAATATTTTTTACCATACTAATAAAAATAAATTCAAAATAAAAATAAAAATCAATATAAAATTGAGTATTCTTATCGTAACAAATTAGAAACAACCCCTAGAAATACCTATATTGGATCTACACAATAGAAAGTTTAGTTTTTAAATAAGAAACTAAAATCATCCACATTGATGTTGGGGAGTCATCTAGAATAAAAAATTCATAATGAGAGTAAACTACTCAAAATCCCCAAGGCATTATGTAATAATCAAAATCTATAAGACATCAAGTATCTATAACCCACCTTGAATCCCCAATGCATTGGGTAATACTCTTGAATAATAATCTATTGAGTATCGACCATATAAATTGAAACCCAAAAGGAACCATGTGGTGGATAGATTATTATTCTATATTACTCCACCATCACCATCCTAAAAATCTATACATTAACCCATAATGGTGTAATCAATCCATAGTGATCATCAATAATGTATACAACCTACAAAACCTTCAATAGAAAAAATTATACATAATTGAATAATTATAACGATAGAACACATCAGGAGAAATATATAATCATTATATATCCAAAATTTTAATCAACCATCATCATCGAATCTAGATATCTCAACAATCTCATTTAAGAAAGTCATACAATATGATGAGAAACACATCTACCCACATGTGATAAGAAGTATAACATGAATATCAATATACCAAAAAAATCATTTTACCGTGATAACCTATGTAATAAGAGTGAATTAAGGTAAAGAACAACTTACCAGTTGTTTTCTTGACATCCACATCCCAGATTCTCTCTAGCGATGTGACTATACCATTTTATCACACCATTAAAATGAAATCGCACAATAATGACTACACAATTGGCCATTGGTGTGAACACCAAAAATATATTCTAGAATAGAGACACTACTGACCATGGAATAGGATACATCATGTGGATTAAATATATCAAGAAAACTATGCTGTTTAGAAGAAGTATATAGTGTGAGATAGTGGTAGAATATGGATCTACAGTTTGCGGGTTCATCCACCATAGTGCAAAGTCTTTCACCAAGACATAGGGAAGAATTTTCTTATAAAGGATTTTATTAGAGGACACAAACCATAGTGAAACTAGAGGTTCTTCAACATAGAAGTAGGTTTTGGCCTAAAGTTATATGGGATAAATGAGGATACTATTGATTAGGATGATTGTGGATGTCATTTGGAGATCTTAGTTCCTTTAAAATAAGAGATTCAATGGGGGTATTTGTAGGTAACTATAGAGTTTGATTTTTGCACGAAACCTCGCTATAATTCCATTCATCATTTCTGAAGTGTATCCCCTATATTAATTTCATAGAGACCTCATAAAATACACATCCCTTGAGGGACATCCCATTAAATAAAAGATAATTGTTCCATCTATCAATACAGACATCAATGTTAATCAATGGCATTGTGTGAACCTCTTCTACATTGTATATATCATTATGAATCTATAAAGTGAAAGACACTATGAAAACACTCAGGAAATCACCCCCACTAATTTATAGTCAGTGTAGTTGGATTATGGAATCAATTCTAGAGAACCCTTATAGTGATACTATATCCACCATAGCGTAGAAGGTCCCTCTGTGGCAAGGTCTTATGTGCTACCATAAAATAAACCACATCTTTTTTAATAAATTTGCAAAAAAAATTTAAATTAATTATCTTATCAACATCCCATAATCCATCTAAAAATATGTCCTAACACAATGATAAGGTATAGTAGAAGGGAAAAAAATTTCTTAATAGGATTTACACAAAACAAAAAACCATTACCCATAGTGTGTAAATTGCATCTAATTAGATGCACAATGATGATTACATTTTAAAAAAAAATTAATATATCACTCATTTAAATAATAACCACATGATCACTGATTGGAAAATCCATGTTTATTTTAACCAAACATATATAACCACATACTGTCCATCCTACAGATTCTTATCTTTAACAATTATCAACTATCGCATCCAAAGTGACTATAAATTAAATATGGAAACACATCAAAATAATTTTTCCCGACAAATTTATACTCTATATAAATATAAATAGAATATAGTGTGATTTTACCATTAATATAAAAAGTAATGTGCAAGATTATACTATATAAATAGTAGTACATATCAGGAATCACTCCCACAATTTTCATCATTTATTAATGATTATTGTCTCCAAGGGGACATTGAAACATAGGATAACCCCTATATCGTGTCACACTTGTGTATCATAGTACATATCACCAGATCTAAGAAGACATATTCATTCTGAATCGTAGTAGCTACCTCACCAATATGTGGAGTGATAACTCATAAATAGTAATACCTTTTTCTTTTCAGGAAAATCATGTATCACATAGCACAAAAGTTATAGAGAACATCATTTATCCCATATAATAGTTTCCTAGAATATACTCTTTTTAGTAAACCCCCTCTTGGGAATATATATATAAATATATATATACATATACATATATATCATTCACGAAATTCAATGAAATCATCCATATATGGCACTATTCCCTATGAGAATCCTCAAATGAGGATACCCCCACTAGGACCATGATATCAAATATAATCATATAATAACTACTACTTATGAGAAAATATGTGAATTATACCATTTCCATATCATTTGGATTGGTTAATAGACTCCTTGTAACACCATATTTTTTTCGTTAATAAAATTGAGATTCACATTCATTCTATAAAAATTTATACCTTATCAAATACCAGAACCAAACCACTGTGGGACATAATACATCCCATACATATAGATAATTCATAACCACAATCAATCATTTTCCTCAAAAATATCAACATGTATCTCATTGGGGATAATATATTTTGGTACATGAAAGTAGAATTACACCCCTATATTATCATAGAATACTCTATATATGTTGTTGATGGTATTTTAATTAGTTTAAAGTATATATTTTGCGATATAAATGACACAAAAGAATATGTTTGTCATATGAATAATTTCCTTCCAATAAATATGGGTTTATAGGAGACACAATCTGAATTTGTAGGAGATAAATGCCCAAAAATCATTATTCCACTAAACCCAAGTGAATTACAATTGAAGAAATAAAATAACAATAAAATAATAAATAAAGAAAAATTGTCCCATATCCCTAGAAACATAGACCTTCCATTAGAAAATGAATTCTCATTCCGAGGTCCTTCACATGGTTTTCACATCCCTCTTACATTGTACCATAACATTAAATAGTTAGACAATGCCTAATATGATTTTAAGTATCTATGTCATATCACACTGATCTAGAACACTGAACTACTATCTAAACTGACTATTCCTAATTGACCCCGGTGTTGAATCATCTTAACTAGAGGATACAAAATACCAGGGAGGGTCTAGGGTGAATACAAGGAAAATATAATTACATTATATTAAACAATAGATTAAAATTAACCCAAAAATATTTATAAAAATAATTAATGTATGTATAAGTTAAAAAATAAACTATAAAAAAATAAATTTAATTTAGTAACATACAATAATATAGACAAAATCCCACACTATCATTCATCAAATAACCCCCATATATTTATAACATATACAAGAAAAATAAAAGAATAATAATTAACATAAGTCTTTACTATTATCCTTAAACCTCACCTCATCCAATTCACCAAAATCCATCTAATCAATGTTGGTCAGTAGTGTAACATTAGGTATCTTCCCTACTAGAAATAATAATCACGGATGCATGTAAGAAAAACTATGCACCATCACCTCCAGATAAAGGTGTTATTATAACCCAATATGTGGCCACCAAAATGTTATCAAACATAAAAAATTAAAATAATCTACATGATTATGATATATATATATATATATATATATAATAACAATAACAAAATCATAAATAATATAACCTCATAAATCCTATTGGATTAAAGGTGAAACCCAGGAATAAAAAAACATCATCAACTTCTAGAGTTTATCTACGGATGAAGAAAAATATTCAGCAAAACATCAAAAATAGAAATATTTAAAATGTAACTTCCATGGAATACCAAATTAGAAATGTAGTTGCATACTAGGAAACAGACCATACATCTCATATAGGTGTACCCATAGAATTATATAAAACCATAATGGAATTCCATATTAGAATAAATAAAAATAATGATATAGAAATCATGGAATTCCATGTAATGGTAGGCATAAATGTTGAATAATTGGATATATACTAGGATTCCATGTCCTCATCCTCATCACCATATAATAGGGGTAACCTGGGAAACAATAAAATCTAGTGGAAACACTAGATCCTAAAAAATATCTTATGTATCCCATCTATATAATATCTAAATTCTAGGTATTATCCTCAAAATTCCATATCATAAGGATTGATATATGTATCATCTGAAGTACCCTAGGAATTCATATAATATTTGCCTCAACAATAAGAATCTTGACAGTTTCATAGGAATCAATACTCAATATGTATAACAGTTATCTAATGGTCACACCCTAAGAAATACATGTATCATTTAATATTTAATCCAATATAAAAAATATACTAAAACAATATAGGAAAAAAAATGTGAATCCTACTTAATGTCCAAATGTTTATATAAAATAATGAATATGTAATAAAAATTAAGAACATATGGATTTCACATTATATATTTATGTTCTAGAATATACATTGTAACATTTTAATTGTGATAACATCGGTTAACTACCGACCCTACCAATTTTTTATTACTAAGGTCATCTTCTCAACTATACGACATATCCTTATCAATATATCAACACTTTTCTAACACCAACAATTTTTTATCTATGGTGACACATGAGATAAAAAATATCTTTACTATAACACTACAATTTTCTAGGTAAAACTTCATAACATGGCACCAACCAAGGTCCTTGAGGTTTCATTATAGAAAATAGACGCAAAATAAGATTCACATTACCATACTAATATCTTATGGTTATATCATCACTCAAAGGGAATATCATCCATCTTCTTTGATAGAATCACATTATGGATGAATTATCTTCAAAGGATAAACCCTAAAAGAATTATTATTAAAAGATGGTATAATTCTTATCACACATACCATTGAATCCTAATTTATTATTTAAAAAAACTAATACAAATCTAAATATTTATCTCCTACATAGGTGCCCAAAATATATAGGGTTAGGAAGACACATCCCACTATATAAATATTTTTTTCCCAAGGATGAATAGTACATCAAATCCAGCATGATATGCCCCCAAGATGTAAGGTCACACATGAGGTTATTCATTCTTATTACATCATTACTACCATCTCAAGTAATATATTAGTAGTTATCTGAGGAATTGAAACATCTCAAGGATTATAATTATTGTATTTACCTCAATCATTGGTTCCTAAGGCATGAATCCCTTACTCAAGGGTTTCTCATATCCCTTGAAACTCTATTCAATAAATAAGAATTTAATTGTAACCATAAATTATTTTTAATAAAAGGTTTATCTTTTTCAATTATAAGATCATAAATCACATGAGTATAAATAAAAAGTATTAACTATGGGGGTATCGTAATAGTACAATGTACCTCATTATTGGATTGAATCTCTTTTATCCTGACCTGATGAATCAATCCCACTCTCACCCAAGGCAATTTTATGGTTAAATTTACACATGTTACCCTATCCATAGGAATCAAAATAAAAAAAA
Source organism: Viscum album (assembly GCA_963277665.1). Lineage (NCBI taxonomy): Eukaryota > Viridiplantae > Streptophyta > Magnoliopsida > Santalales > Viscaceae > Viscum > Viscum album. The sequence continues at coordinate 536,230,335 of OY728146.1, forward strand.
CTAACCATAAAAATTTAATATTAGTTACTCAAATTAAAATAAATATGAATAATCATCTAAAACAAATTAAGAAGTGTTGTTGCACTAAACAATTTACTGGATACAAATTATAGGTCTATTGAATATAAAAAATATAATCCAATTAAAATTCATTAAGGTCCTTAAAATGGTTAGTCTTCCTAACAATTTAATATAATAAAAATCTATAAAAAAATAAATCAATAATGATATAATTACCGAAACAATGAGAAAAAACATGTTATCATCATCAGAAAGAATTAGATACACTCATTAAGAAAAATATTAATCATTCTCAACTACACCATTTTGATCTAATGTAAATCAAATTAAAATGATAGATGAATTTCATGTAAATATTAGGTGAAAAATTTGAATAAACAAAGGCAAAATAGAAAAGAACTCACATGAAATTATACAAAATTTCAATAAAAACGATCATCTATATGTGGGAATAAAACATGGTAATATCAAAGAAGGTAGTGAGATATATTTCTCTCTTATGTGCACTTTTTGACTAAAGAATAGTGGGGGAAATCCATAAAATTAAAATACATGACATTAAAAAAAGTAATATTTGTCATCAATCACAGTTTGAATAAGGGAGTAATGTAAAGACACCTCCTGAGGTCAAGGACGATCCTCCTTAACTAAAATTGTTTATGGCATGATCGAGTGGGATATAACGTAGAAACCTAAAAAACATTAACATACATAATACCATTTACACTGAAATTTTTACCCCATGACCATGGTGTCTCAATTCCCAAATATTATACATGATGAATTGGCCTATAGTAGGTCCAAAATTTTTGCAGGGCTTCCATTCCATTCAATGTAACTAACACAAGCATTTTTACACATCATTGGTCTTTATCTATATAAAAACATACTATTAACATTTTCCAACAATACATGTTCATTTCCAAATAATAATTATCATAATGAAATATAGTTTGGATTTTATAATTCATATTTTGATGAAATTACATGACCCTTAATGAGGTAGGTCATTATATTAGATTCATTCACCTTTCTATGCATTTTATAAAACCAATATCAATATATTACATATGAATTATATAAAGTTAAATATCATTAAATTTAAATATATTTAGTTTAATATTTATCCAAATAAATCATTTTATCCTTCACATTAACAACTGATGGTTCCTTTAAGATGATCATTGAAATTCATGAAGAATCACTGACTTTTATACCATAAAGTGTAGTAGTAAGGAAATAAATTATGAGATATTATAAATGATATATCATATTTATTTTCTATTTTTTAAATTTATATTCATCAAATAATGTGACCATTTATTTATTAACTACATTATGCATTTCATAGTCCATACAGAGATGGTGTTTCAAGAAATAACTTTAATGGGTATGATACCACATTTATCTCCCAAATGGAACACCCTATGATTGGGGGTGATTTACTATTTTTTATTCTATTGTTAATGTCATGAATTTTCTCCCATTTAAGTAAGAATATTAAAATTTAGTACATATTCAAGAAAAAATATGAAATCTAGACATATAAATTAATATGGAGACACCTGAATTTTATGTTGAATATGTAACCCCTATAATTTAGATGTCCAAAATTATAGGATTTATAGTAAAAATTGCATTACATAAATTTCCATGGAATGTTATGTTCATAGATTTACATAATTGGGAAAAATCATTAACTAAAGTATAAAATGTTATTCTCACCGAATATAAATTATTCCCACTAAATTAGGAACCAATAAATCCAAAATATTAATTCAATTTTTTTTATAAATTCCTCTCACATTCTTTTATTTTAGTAAATTCATGTGTAATGAATTTCTTCATATTTTATTGAAATGTAAAAATAATATTGGTGAGTTTAAATTCCCAGTAAGGTAATTTATATTCTAGAATCTATTATAAAATATAATAGTCATAATTAATGGGGTATGATATAAATTATATACAAATAATTCAATAAAATGATCACATGAGTAGAAATAAATCCATGGTTTACAATATAAATAAAAAAAGGAAAAAATATGAAATTTCGTTGTGATGGAATATATAATTCTTGTCTATTAAAGGAATGATTTGAGAACATTATATACCTTCAATTAATTGTTATAAGATACATATATACTCTCTATACCCTAGTTATCTGAATAAATTTATAACCATATACCTATTACCTTTGATAATATGTCTCGTGAGACATGAAAACTATTCAAGGAGATAATTCAAGCACAAAACATAAATAATTAAGTTATATTCATTAAAAATGAGAAGTAATACTGAAATTATAAAATATATAACAAAAAGTACATATTAAAATGATAAAAATCATATGAAAGTACAAAGTATATCGATTGAAAATATTTCCCCACTAAAATAAATGGAATTACATTCAATGAATATATACATAAAACTAACACTGAATACTATAATGTAAAATGTTTGTTTAATTAATCTCCACAATCAATAATTGTAGAGATTCAAGGTGAATACCCTTTGATCAAGGAAAAAAATTTAATTTTCCACAGAGGAACAACAGTTATGGAAAACACATTATAATTCACAATGGATGATTTGGAATGTGAATGGTGGTGATGAATCATTACATTGATAAATAATATCATTACATAAGGCATCCAAAATATTAAATTTGATAAAAAAAATTAGAATAATGTAATGGATAGGGGTTAAATATGTTAAAATATGTTGAAAATGATACAATGAACTTTTGAGGAAAATTTAGAATGTTTTCTTTTGAAATAAGAAATAATAGAAATGTCTTTAAAGAATTTATTAAATGAAATTATGTTAAGAAATAAAATAAAAATTATTTCCTTTATAAATCATTAAATTATAGAAACATTATTTTATAGAAAAATTGAAAAATCATAATGACGTGTTCACAAATAATGGTTTAAATTAGATTATTTTCACACTTATTGAAAATAAAAATTATAAAGATAATTAAATATTAACAAATACTATTTTAAATAATATTAATTTATAAAGAAAATAAATTTCTCAATAATTAATGGATATATAAGGATATCTAAAAATAATCAAAAAATTATAGAAAATTAGGGGAATGATAAATGATTAAAAATATAGTCAAATTACGATAATAATTGTGGAATCTTTTGAGTCTAAATCCATTTGAAGAAAAAAACACAATATGGATATCAAATACCCATTAATTATATAAATATGTTAAAATAAATTCATTATGTTTTATTCAAAATAATTTTTAGATATCATTCTTCATAATAAGACAAATGTATTTAGAAATTAATTATTAGACAGATAACCACTTACCATAATTTAAGAATCCCACTACAATCATTGCATATCCTATAAAAATAATTATATTAATCAATGAAAATATATCCTATATTTCCTATATTATTTTTAAGAAATTATTTTTAATTATTATCTAATTTTATAATTTTTAGTTTTACATATTTTTGATACAAGGTGTGAGTTATAATGAGCATTTTTTTACTATTTACTAAAACGAGTGTTTTTATTTTTTTTATACAAGCATTTATCATTCAATGAAAATAAATACTACAATATGTTTTCTATAAAAATATATATAATTTTAAAATTAAATTTTATGGTATATTTTATTACATAACATAAATATTAAATCCATAATGATAAGGTTCAAGAAATTTTTAATGAAAAATCATTGTTATCATAACTAATAGGTTAATTATTAGTTTATCCATTCCAAAAAAATTAAAATAAATATTAACTAATTTAAATAATATATTATCTTTAACTATGTTCCCAAATCTATCAATGATATTATTATATTTCATATTTAATTAGGTGGTTAGTTTGACATCCTTAGACCTCCACCTCTAGATCTGATTCATTAAGCATTATATTTACATTGTTATATATGATACCAATAAATAAGGCCTAAATTAAACCATAAAAAATTATAAAAATATTATGTATTGGATCACTTACATACTAAATAAAATTTTATGTTTATTAATTTAAAAAATTAGGAAAAAATCTTAAAAAATAATATTTATTCCATTAAATAAAATTGTTTCCCACTTATAACCAATATTCCATATTCCTTATTATGCCTTAATAATATCCCATAAAATTCATGAAACATGAATCTATTATAGATTAAAATAGCATTACATCATTATTCATAACATCGTTAAAAGGAAACATAATATGGTTTATCTCAAATTCTTAATTAGGGAAAACATAAATATTAAAAAAATTTATGTTTTCATTTATATTAAGATGATAATAATACTATGATTTTATAATAAATATATTTGATAGAATAATTATATAATTTATTACATAAAAACCTGGATTTCTTAACATGTTACTCTACATAATGTTTTATCAATTAAAAGAGTCATATGTATAAATAATCACGCTCTATGTGATGTTAATCTTGATAAAAGTAAACACTAAAAACCCATACATATCACAAATCGAACACGCTAGTATATTGGAATATTATCTTCATAACCCTTGTAAAAATAACTTGTTCCCAGTTAAATCCATAGGAGTATCCTCCGTAAATAACTCCATCATTATTTAATTTGATGACATGGGACATTAACCACTTTTTGGGGAGCTATATCGGGATTATACATTAATATTTGATTAATTGGGAACATTAATTTTTATAAGAAATATCTAGAACACCAAATTTCATAAATAATTCCTAATATCATTCATGAATAAAAAATATAAAATCATTCAAATTTCAACATTAAACCATTGGAAAAACCCATGCTTCATTTATATGTATTTTCTGAAGTGAAAAAATTGGTTTTCATGATAATATAATAAAAAACCCATCATAATCCATTTCAATAAAGATCCTAGATATAATTATATGATATTATTCAATGTGATGTAATGGAATATTTAATGGATTTTATTGTAGAATAATATTCATTTAAATATGAATTTAAAATTTTCCATTGAAAACTGAACAAAAACCAATTTCTTTTAGTAAATTTAAATACTCAAAATACTCAAAATAAAATAAAAATAACACTTTATTAGAATAGAATGGAGACTTATAAAATAATTTTTTTTATAAATTTTTTATCATAATAGTGGGAAAATCCATTAATATCATAAATTTAAAAATTAATCATTATTTTTAAACATATTTTATAGAGACTCAAAAGATAACCATATAGAAAACACTGAGAAAATTCATTTTAAAATATTTTAAAAGAAGGTAAAGGATCATGTAACAACAATATGAAATAATTAATCATTATCATATAAAATTTTTCAATTTTTTTAGAAAATAGAGATAGGTAATATAAATATTATAGATCTAAACGAAGATACAAGGTCAGTATAAATTATAAACATCTATATTTATCTTACTTTAATAAATATTAGATAAAATAAAAAAAAGGTTCTTGTAATTTATTTTAATAAATGGATGAAAAAATTAATTTTTTAGATGAAGATAAAATTATATTATTTCACCTTAAAATCCATGAACATAAAGAATCTCAAAAATAAATAAGATCGAAACAAAAATCATTTACTGTATTGGTAAAATTTGAATGAAAATTATGTTAAATTAAGAAAACTATATTTTTCTGTAATTACCAAGAATATAAATGAACTAATATATTAATTATCATTGGTGGGGTATTTGGTACATGTAGAGACACATTCTTGACGTACATAGGGATTACATTACTTTTTCGGAATACATAATACATAACAAAAACAGACACCCAAGGTCCGTAAAATTTTAGTGTCTTTTGAAACTCGGAACATAATATTCTAATCATGGTGAATGATCTTAAACATATCCCATAAATATCATCCCCTTTTTTATCATACCTATGACCATTCTTTATATCCTGGTGAAAATAAAACATAAAAAGGGTGATCTCAAATGTTTAGTAAGGGTAATCATAGAGAAAATAAATCAACCATATACAATTTAATATAAAACCATGAAAATAATGTTTAAACATCAAAATCATGAGTTGTGAAATAAATCTTGGCAGTACGTAAGGCATAGATCATAAAGAAACATTAGTAATGATAAAATATCATGGTAAAAAAACATGTAATTGTGGGAAACCATTATGAAAATGATATGATTTCCATAGTAGCCAAGGTATTGCTGGAAAGACCATCAAAGTTGACAAATCCCATTACTGAACCAAGATTACTTGTCATTCCAGCCCTTTGATACTGAACCTAATTTACTTGTCATTCTAGTCATTTCTATCTCATGTGATAAAAATATTTACCCAATTCATTGGAGGGAGTTATAGCTCCCACCCATCTAATAATGAAATCATTCTTTTGTGTGCCCCTAAATAAACATAAATCATTCATCATAACCCAATGAATAAAATGGGTTTATATAAATCATCCCATCCTAACATAATCCATATAAAAAATGGATATAATTTTATCATAAAAAACATAAAACCATGTAAATAATATAGACATTATATATGAAGCATATCCATATTAAATAATGTTATCGTAGATGGAAAATATTTTGTATAAAACACATGAAATGAATTATTGAGGAAAATGTCCTTTATTCTTCAAAATCATTTTATTTTCTCAAAATGTCATCCAATTTTAAAAGAAATGATTTTTTTTAAAATAATCATGAAATATTTTAGAGGAAGAATCATGTAAATATGGAGATATGAAACCGTAAAAATCAATTCACGCCATATAAATTAAAAAAACATTCTTCTTTTACTTTTGTCGGAAAAGTAAAAAAGTACCTCACAGAGTAAACAAAATAAATATTCCTTCCATACTACATAGTAAAAGTAAAAAACTGGCAAACATTACTTTAAAGATACATGTGAAAAATAGTGAACACTTTATGAAAATATTTTTATAAAACATGGACATGAATGACAAATATAACCCCAGGAAATACTTATGAATAAACAATCTCGGTTAAGAATGAGACTGGAATAATTATCCATTTCCATTTATAATAGATGGAATTATACATGTCCTAAAATAATAAAAATTACATAAATATATAAATATAATATTATTCATAATAAAAATCATAAAACATGCACGGTAATCAAAAACCCCATACAATATAAATAGTAAGTGATTAAGGATTATGTCTAACAAAAATAAAAGTGAGACGAAATAATGAAATACCTTAGGTCCAATATGCATAGTATGTATTCGAAACTCCTGTATAGTGGGTTTAGACATATTATTAACTAGTAAAAGAACCATAATAATAGTTATGATATCATATATTAGTCATATACAACTTTATATTACCTGGTCATTTTTTAATTCCATGTTAAAGTAGTGTTTTGGGTAAAATCCTTTCATTTATCGTACTTGTTTGAACTTTTTGTTCTTGATATAATTATTTAAATCATTATTTACATACATACAGAATGTAAAAAAATGGAATATAAATAATATATATTCAAAATATAATATATATAATAGATCGTTAAATGGAATGAAGTACATCGTTCATGGAGACGGTAGGCTGTGTGTATGCATGAACTCTGTTTTCGTTTCAGTATTAAATTGAATAGAAGTAAGTAAATAAAATATAAATAAATCTAGTATCATTATTAAGTCATATATTTCATGATTTATTATTATATATACTTTATTATCATTCTAGAATGGTTAATAGGGAGAATGAATCTCATTGCGTCATGGAGATGGTAATCCGTACGTACAGACAAGAGATGATATTGTTACCATAATTATTCAATGGAATTAGAGTGGATAATATCTCATAATCAGAATGATGTTATAATAATCATATATTGTTATTATTTCCACTATTATACACATCCAAGTATGGTGTTTGTGGAAAAAAAGATTACACCACGGCGTGGAGACGGTAAGCCGTACGTACGCACGAGCGTTGATTTCATTTTCCATAGGATTGATAAAAGGTGAAATAAGGTTGTTTCATATTTATACTGACATATCAGTATATTATTTACACTGATGTTATTATGTTATAATGAAAAAACTCATATATAGGAAGTAGAAGAATAAAAAAAACTGGTAAGAATCGGTAGAAGAGATTACCTCTTCTTCGACGCACCTCCTTTAAATTTTCCCTTTTGGGAATAGTGCTTGTATTTTGAGAAGAAAAGATTCTCCAAAATGATACTAGGAAAGATTATAAGAGTAATGGTAAGGGGTTTCCCATTATTTAAGGCTCCAAATGGTGTGAGGAGGAGATAGATGAGGTGCCCTTTTATAAGTAAAGAGAGGGGCACTATTGGATACCTCAAAAATATTAAATAAAAAAAATAAAACCTCACATAAAAACGTCCAAAAATCTCTAAATTAAAATATGAGATTATATAAGGATGTAATATAATCAAAAAATATAATTTAGACTTGTTTTTATTTTATTTTAATCCCTATAATTTTGATTTATTCTTATTTAATTTTTTAAATTTATTTGTGGAAAGAAGATTCTAAATAACAATTTGTTATAAATACTTACTTATGTGTTTTGAATTGTCTATAATTGGATACTTTATGAAATTACAGGTCATACAATATTCAATTTATATTTTTTAAATATTCTTTTTTTATTTAAACAATTTAATAATATGTTATTTTTATAAAATATCAATAGAGTCAATTTTGACACTATCAAATTATTTGAATTTAAATAAAATCCTCATAGAAGATATATTCAAACGAAAATATATAATATATCCCTAACATGTAATATTCATATTAAATATTCATGGAGCACATTAATTTGTTCATTAATTTTAATATTTTTAAAACCATTTATTTGATATTTCCCTTAATAAAACAATTACTACAACATATATGTATAATAATTTAATACACTTATTTTTGCATAAAATTTAAAAATAAAATACTTCTATGAAGATAAATATAATATCTTCCATAAGAATACATTTTTTCGAATTTATAATCCAAAAATCAAAACATTGAAATTTTTATAATTATTAAATTATGAAGGAGACAACTTTGACATCATTTAAAATAAAATAATATAAGTGACATAATCGCTTTTATAAGGCTCCAAATGGTCAAATATTAGACCATTGGATGTTTATGGTTTATATCCACACGACCAATATGTTTTGTTCAGCTGTTTGTGCCTTTTATGGTCACTATTAGTTTAAAAAAAACCTTACTATTGATTTTTTAGTAAATAAACAATTTCTGCATCACTATTGTGTCACCGTTAATGAAAATTATTTAATCCCTCAAAATTCTAAATAAATTTCCATAATGTAGATAATTTTATTATCTTTTTAGTGACTTTTTATGATCGATGTATTATGAATTTTATCATTAAATTAAAATTATTAAACTTATAAGATATAAGAGAGTGACATGTTGTCACTTTCATTGGTTTTAATAATAATTTAATACTTTTCTTGGTCAAAAGTCCTTAAAATGAATCTATTTCGACCCTTAGGTTATATGGGTAGACTTTTATTCATCCAATTTAATTTTTGAAGGTGTTAGGGTAATTTTATAATATTATTTTTACCCTTTATTACCTGATATACCTTTAACTATAATAAATAAAAATTATCATAGTTACTATTCATAATGTCCAAAAAAAGTAGCCTATTTACATAATTTGGATAAACTCATTTTAAATATGAAATCCAAATTTCCAAATTCAAAACAAAGATGTTTCAGTTTTTAATTTAAAATTAATCCTGCTATTGATAAAACGGGTTTTAAAAGTTAAAACATTATAAAAGATTGAAATGTTTTTACCTATTAATTCAATGTAAATTTAATGATAATTACTTGAATTATATTAAATGGTAAAAATATATTCCCTTTAAACTTTTAAAACATTCAGTATTATAATTTAACAATTTAAATTATCTTGATGAAAAAAGTAGTTTGTACTTAAAATTTAGCGTATTTTTACTATTCATCACAATATGAAAGTTAACAGAAGAATATAAAAAGATTACCCTAAGTAAATTATTATATACATATTGCAATAAATAAGTTTATTTTGTCAAATTGAACACATAAAGTTGTCAAAAACTATATTTAAAGTGGGTGTACCATTAAAAGGCGGAAAAACTTTATTTTTTAAAAAAATACTTATTTTTCCAAAAAAATTATTTTATTCTCATACAATTTTCTAGAATATGTGTAAAATGAATGATAATGTTATAAAATTAATAATGTGGTTAATACTATTCATAATATCTAGTTCATAATAAAAATATATTATTCTTTAGTAAAACTTAGAATTACATACAACACAAACTATTGAGGAAGGTCGCTTTTTCATGCAACCCAATACAAGAATAGTGTTTGCGTATAATAAAAGCTAATACGGTGTTTTGTATAGCGCAACCTAATTTTGGTGTAGCAAACAATACAAAACAACAAAGAAATTAAAAATAATATTTCCAATAAAATCTCAGGGTGTTATATTTTACCCCCCTTAATATTAATTTCGCCCTAGAAATTTGTCGGGGTTATAAATTGTTTAATACTATTAAGTTTCATTCATAGAAACCCACATCGTAAAAAAGGAATACAAAAAATTTATTTTAAAAATGAACATTAAAAACATAACGAATACCCAATGTAACTCAGCATTGGGTTTCCACATATGAGAATATAAGTGAAAATATGGATATGGAAGACAAAATCTAATCATTAAGTTCTGATAGAGAGTGGTAGAGAACATGGCTTTGAAAAATCCAACGATCACAAAGCCATAAATTTTTGATGATCTAATGTAACACCCCGATATTTAATGAGATATATTATTTTTAATATCTTTGATGACTTCTATTATACACTACAATAAGATTAGCTTGTACTATACACAACACCGTATTATCTTGAAGTATACGCAATACTATTCTTGGCTCATGTTACACATAATTTCAAGTTCGTTTTGTGGAAATTATACTACACAACATTAAGTATAGATTTTGTTTAATGTATAAATGAAATAATTTTTTATTATGTTATACCCAACACCAAACAGAACTTTCACTGCACGCAGCCCTGACTTGGCTTGCATCACAAGCAATCATGACCTTCCTCGATAGCGTGTGTAGTACGCAATACCGAGTTTCACTAAACAAGATATTATTATAATATTATTATGAACTAGTCGTTATGATTTTTAATATCCACTTTTTGAAATTTTATAAAATTTACCTTTCAAAATGGACTTCATTTTTGGATTTGGAATATTGAAATTATCCAAGGGTGAATTTTTGGTATTATTCTGAAAACATTCAATTTTTGATGAACAGTGAAAACACTTTGTTACTATTTAAAAACAGACTTTTTATTTCAATAATTATTTATTTTATTTAAATTTATTTTAGGTCAAAATTGATACATAATAACTATATAAGTTTAATGTAATTCATTAGAGTCATTTTATAATAATTTTAGTAATATAAAAATTTTGTTGAACTTTTTACCATATTTTACCCACATCCTAGGATAAATTGCAAATTTACATAAAACATAATTTTACCACTTTTGTGAGTTGAATTTAAAAAATATGAGAGAAACGGTTGATATTTGTTAGTAAAATGTGGTTCAATGAGATGAAAATAATTTTTGGTAAATAGTAACTTTTATCTTTTATTTACCACGGTTAAAAGTAAATAGGGTAATTAATGGTTAAAATGTTATTTTTATTAGCCTAACACATGTACTAATTCAATTGGATAAGTATAATTCGTCCCAAAACAACCTTAGGGATAAAATATTACCCTTTAGGTCCACTTGTATTATATTAGTACATTTATTATAATTTTATTTAAAGAAGAGTTAAAATAGTTTAAATCAGAGTTTAATAACTAAAACATTTTTAATAGAGGGTTATACATAAGATAAATTTGACTATAAATATTAATTATAATTATAAAAAGATTTCACACATAATGGTATCTTATTTATAATTTTTAGACATTAAATAAGTTAATTTATTTATGACACAATGATGATGCAGTAATTACCTTGTTAATGAATTTAACATAATTTATATTATAAATACCGAAATAAATGTAATTTGAGACATTTATTAAAATACACTAATTTTATAGGTTAATATGACATATTATTGGTTTAATTAATATTTTTTGAACTAATCCTGCTTTTATTATTTTCAAAAAAATCAATTACCAAATAGTGTCCAAATTGACATAAAATAGTTTTTAAAACAAATTTTATATTATTAATTGTTATTATATTACTAAAAATCTAAGGCCTAGAAAAATGTCTTAGATAAGTTTATATATATTAATAATGAATAACATGGGGTTTGTTTGGCTTGTTATAGTAATTTTATTAACCATATATTGTAAGAAAATAAGAAGACACAATAAAACATAAATTAATTAACATAGAGTTAAATCTAAATGATAAGGTTAAAATAGTAACCTAAACTTGTCTAAAACCTATTGGTTTAGAGGATTTCGACCCATCCCTACTTAAGCTTCGAAATAAATCAATTTTGAGCTATTATAAACCGAATATGACTTTATTATAAAATAATTTTTTAAGTTTGTCTTAAGGTTCCCCTCTCCTCCATTATAAAGGAGAACCTCCTCCCTCTTCTCTTTACACAATTTTGAGCCTTCATGCTCGGCCAACCCCTTTTCTTATCTTCTCCACTTCCATATAAAAATTATAGAAGTTATTTTCTCCTCAAAAGACAAACTCTAGTGCCTTAAGAGGAACCTTAAAAAGAGGTGTTTCGAAGATGAGGTAATCTCTTCTACCGATTCTTTCAAGATTCTTTCTTATTCAACTTCTTATTCTTTATTTATTTAGTCATTAATTAATAACATAAGTATCACTCATATAATTATCTTTTATTATAAATATTAAACAACCATATTTCACCTTCTATCCATCCTATGAAAAATGAAATCACCGCGTGTGCGTACGTACGGAATACCGTCTCCACGCCGTGGTGTAATCTGTTTTTCCACCACCACCTTACATGGATGGGTATAATGGTGTAAATAATGACTATAAAATCATAATTATTGTGAGATATTATATCATCCACTCCAATTCAATTCAAAAGAAATGGAAACGATATCATCGCCCATGCGTACGTACAGATTATCGTCGCCCCGATGCGATGAGATTCATTATCCATGTTAACCATTAAAGAGTGATTATAAAGTATATATAATGAATAATAATGAAATATAGGACAAGATAATGCTACAAGATTTATTTATATATATATGTGTCATCTAATTACTTCCATTCATGTTTATAAGGAATGGAAAACAACGTTCATGCGTACGTACAGCCTACAGTCTCCATTAACGGTGTGTCTCATTTCATTTATCTATCTACTATATATATATTGAATATATATGATATATAAATCAGGTTTTACATTCTTGATGTATGTAAATTATGATATAAGTAATAATAATATCATGAACAATAAGTCCAAACACGTACGATAAATAAAACAATTTTACCCAAAACGCTGCTTTAACATTGAATTTACAAAAGAATGGCTAATAGAATGTCATAAGTGAACCATATATGTATCATAACAATGAATATGATTCTTTAATAATTCAATTAAATTATTTAAATCATTATACAAGAGGTTTTGATACATATAAAACATATCAGACATAAGGTAATGGATAATTTTTTAAATCTCATTTTTATCCGGGATTGCTTATACGTAAGTATTTACTGGGGTTATATTTATCATTCATATCCATGTTTTCTAAAATAGATTTCATAAAATGTTTAATATTCTCCCATTTATTTTTAAAGTCAATTTTACCCTTTTTTGACTTTATAACACATTGTATGGAAGGAATCATTCCTTTGATTACTATATTATGTACTTTTTGACTTTTCCGACAAAAGTACAAGAAGATTTTTTTAAACTTATAATGAGTAAACATATTTTTATGGTTTCATAACGCAATATTTTTATGAATATTACTCTACAAGATTTCATAATTATTTTCAACAAAATAAATTTCTTTTAAAATTGCATGGAATGTTGTGATAAGAAATGTTTTTGAAGAAGAAAGGATATTTTCCTCAAGAATTCATTTCATGTGTTTTCTAAAAACTGTTTTCCATATAAAATGAAATTATTTCATATTTTTATGTTTCAATTATAATTTCTCTATTATATACATGGTATTATTCTTCTTATGATAATATTATATCCATTTGTTTTATATGGATTATGTTATGATGAGATGATGTTTATGAAACACATTTTTTTCTTTGGGTTATGATGAATGATTTCTATATATGTTGAGGCACACGTAATAATGATTTCATTATGAGATGATTGGGACCTATATATCCCTCCAATTCATTGGTTAAGGATTTATATCTCATGAGATAGACATGGCTGGAATGGTAAGTTAATCTGGTTCAGTGATACAAGACTGGAACGAAGAGTGAACTCGATTCAGAAAGGGACTTTGTCCACTATGATGGTCTTGGAAGTAATGCCTTGACTACTATGGAAATCATATCATGTGCTTAATGGTTTTCCACAATTAAATTTTTTATCCCCATGCTATATTATCATGATTTATGTTCCTTTAGGATCTATTCCTTACGTACTACCAAGATTTATTTCACAACTCAATATTTTGACGTTAAAACTTTATGTTCATGTTTTGAAGTTCTTATGTATATGGTTTGTATAATTTTCTCTATGATTACCCTTACTGAGAATTTGAGCACACCCTTTTTATGTTTTATTTTCCCCAGTATATAAAAAATGGGTTTAGGTAAGAAAAAAACGGTAAGATCTTATTGGGAGATGTCGAAGATCTTTCACCATGATTAGAAGATTATTTTTCTGAGTTTCCAAAGACACTAAACTATTACAGTACTTGTTTGTTTGTTTTTGTTATATATTAAGTAATCCACAAAAGTAATGTAATGTCCATGTACTTCAAGCTTTGGGTATCTACAGTTGGTATCAGAGGGAGGTTTAGTTAACCTTTGGAAACTAGGATGTGAAAACATTAGTGAAATCCCTAGATGTATTTCTAAGGTATGTCTAGAGATGTATCTAAGGTTAAGTATATGTGTAGGTTATAGTCCAAGAATTAGGGTAAAGATCTTATAATTAAACCTAAGATGTTATATATTAAAGGTACCACCCCTTTATTATGTGGTTTTCCTAGCATGATTTTTTCCTCTCACACTATTATTTTTGGGTTTTAGAAAATGGCTGGAAACTTTAATATTCACGATAATGGAGGATATGATGGACAATGGAATGATATTCTTCATAAGCAACCAAATGAAATTGGATTTGGAAGTCCAAACATCATTATTATGCCTAATCAACAATATCATAATATGATCATTAATCTCAACTTTGGTAAGTATCCCAACTCAGCAAATTATAGAAAGATGGAGTTTTATGATGATCATTGAGAAAAGAATGTTCAATTCCCCTAATATAAATCATGTGGGAAGAGGCATCAGGGAGAATGTTTCAGAGGAACTGGAAGATGCTATGGGTGTGGAAAAGAAGAACAAAAAGATAGTAATTTTAATGGAAAAGGTTTAGTTAACACCCAGAAAAAGGACAATGGTATTTCTAAGATATCAAAAATGGTTAAATTTTTTAAATGTGGAATGTACGGGCATTATGAAAACCAATGGTGCAAGGGAAAATTCCATGAAGAGAATCAGCATGGTCGTATGGGTAGTATTTATGTTGATGATAATGAAGAGACTACAAATGATATATGATATGGAAGAAATGATTGTATGTTTATCCAGAAAAATGTATGGTACTATGGAATAAACAGAAATGTAAGGATTGTTACACTATTGTTTTTTCTAATGTATTTGAAAATATATGTTGAATGGTACCGGTATCCATGAAAGGTTATTCAGATATTTCTAGAATGTAGATGATATGCGCATAATGATGGGATACGAAGATAAGGAGATGTTTGATAGTATTAATGATCTCATGAATGATATAAGGACAAAGTGATATCATGGTTTGAATATATAGAATGTTTGGGATATTGGTATGTGGAAAGAGTTAAATTTTGACAGAATTCATGTTTTCACTAAGGTTTTCTGGAAATTCATGTTTTAAAAAAATACATGATTAATGTATTCAAATGTTTGGAATGTGAACAACAAGAAATATTGTATGTTATATGGGTGATAAATGATGGTATTCACATTCTTGGTTAATGACATTTCTTGTAATCGTTTTCTTTATACTATGAGGTAGGACAGATGTATTTTGGATATGTCTAAAGACTGGAATGGATTATTTCGGACATCAGATAATATTTTTTACAGATAGAACTTTATTTCATATTATTTCTGTAATGTAATTATATTTAAGTTTTAGGAAAAAAATGACAACCTGTAGGACGGGTGAAAACCCATTGCGTCGAACAAGGCTGTGGGAATCAAACCCACAACCGAAGTACGACAAGACATTATCACCAAACACTGGCCTACAGGAAGTCCTTGGTTAGTGGAAACTAGTTTTATTATATTAAGTGGTATGATATATGAAGTATAAGTCCATTTTAGGTACCATATATGATTAATCTCACTATAGATTGACTTTTGTATATTTAATAAATTTTGATATCCTTTTGTTAGAGAAAGATGGAATGACCTATCATTTTATCACATCATCTGCTAAAACTTCATATAAGACAAATTCAACATCATTTTTTTAAGAGATGAAGTGGAAATTGTTCAAGGCACAAACAAAAGTAAGATTGTACCGAAATCAAGTAAGTATTTCTTTTAATTCAACAATACTTCACCTTTTGGGAAATGTTCTTGAAAACTAAAAATGTTTTACTATTTTCCTTATAACCAATAAATTAGATGGTACCTTAGATCATCAAAAATTTATGGCTTTTTTATGATTGGATTTTTCATAGCCATTTCCTCTACCACTCTCCCTCGGAACATGATGGTTATACTTTTCTTCCATATCCATAATTCCACCTATGTTCTTTTACGTGGAAACCTAGTGATGAGTTAATCTGTGGAGCTGTTACATTTATTACTTTACTTTTTAAAATTAATTTTTACTATTCCTTATATGATGTGGGTTTTTACAAATGAAACATTCATGTAGTAAACGATTTATAACCCCGACGAACATCGACGACAAAATTCATTTTAAGGGGGGTAGAATGTTACACCCCGAGATTTTATGAGATATATTATTTTTAATTTATTTGATGTCTTCTATTATACAATACACCAAGATTATCTTGTAATATATGAAACACTATATTATCTTTCAGTATACACAACAATATTCTTGGCTCGTATTACACACAATTTCATGTTCGTTTTGTGGAAATTATTCTGGAAACATTAAGTGCAGATTTTGTTTAATGTATAAATGAAATAATTTTTTATTATGTTATATGCAACACCAAATGGATCATTCCCTACATGCAACCCTGACTTGGTTTTCATTACTTTCAATTAAGACCTTCCTCAATAGCATGTGTAGTATGCAATACCTAGTTTCAATAAACGGGATATTATTATAATATTTGTATGAACTAGCCATTATGAATAGTAATACCCACTTTTTGAAATTTTATAAATTTTATCTTTCAAAATGGACTTCATTTTTGGATTCTGAATATCGAAATTTTCCTAGGGGTGAATTTTTGGTATTTTTCTGAAAACTTTCAATTTTTAATGAATAGTGAAAACACTCGGTTACTATTTAAAAACTGAATTTTTATTTAAATAATTTATTATTTTATTTAAATTTATTTTAGGTAAAAATTGATATATAATACCTATATATGTTTAATTTAATTCATTGGAGTCATTTTATAATAATTTTAGGTATATAAAAATTTTATTTAACTTTTTACCATCTTTTAGCCACCTCTAATGAGCAATTGCAAATTTACATAAAACTTAATTTTACCTCTTTTGTGAGTTAATTTTAAAAACTCTGAGAGACATTATTGATATCAGTAAGTAAAATGTGGTTCAATGTGATGAAAATAATTTTTGATGAATAGTAACTTTTAACTATTATTTACCATGCTTAAAAGTAAATAGGGTAATTAAAGGTAATAATGATATTCTTATTACATTAAAACATGCCCTAATTATATTGGATAAGTGTAATTAGACCAAAAAAAACCTTAGGGATAGAATATTACACTTTAGGTACACTTGGAATAGATTAGGACATTTAGTATTATTTTATTTAAAGAAGAGTTAAAAGGGATAAATTCAATGTTTAATAACTAAATTTTTTTTAATATTGGGTTATACATAATAGAAATTCTATTATAAATACTAATTATAAAGATAAAATTATTTCCTACATAATGGTATTTTATTCATCATTTATAGACATTAAATAAGTTAATTTATTTGTGACACAATGATGATGTAGTAATTACCTTATTATTGAAATATTACAATAATTGATATTATAAATAGACAAATAAATGTAATTTGAGACTTTTTTGAATTAAACTAATTTTATAGGTTAATATTACATGTTATTATTGAATCTATTAATGTTTTTCGAATTAATCATGCTGTTATGATTTTCAAAAAAAATCAATTACCAAATAGTGTCAAAATTGACATAAAATAGTTTTTAAAACCAATATTATATTATTAATTGTTATTATATTCCTAAATATCTATGGATCGGAAAAATGAATTAGATAAAGGTATATATATTAATAATGAACTACTTGGGGTTCTTTTGTCTTGTTATAGTAATTTTATTAACCATATAGTGTAAGGAAATAAGAAGACACAGTAAAAGATAAATTATTAAAGTTAGAGTTAAATCTAACTGGTAATGTAAAAATAGTAACCTAAACATGTATAAAACCTATTTTTGGATAATATTTATACCCACCCCCACTTTAGATTCGAAATAAATCAATTTGGAGCTATTATAAACTGAATGTGACTTTATTATAAAATAATATTTTAAGTTTTTCATAAGGTTCCCCACTCCTCCCTTATAAAAGGGAACCTCCTCCCTCTTCTCTTTAAACAATTTAGAGCCTTAAATCTCTGAAAAACCCTTCCCATTTCTCTTATCCACTTCCCTAGAAACAATATATAGGTTCTGGTCTCCTTAAAGGACCAACTCTACTTCCTTAAGAGGAAGCGTAAAAAGTGGTTCCTCAAAGAGGAGATAATCTCTTCTACCGATTCTTTCAAGTTTCTTTCTTCTTCAACTTATTATTATTTATTTGTTTCATCATAAATTAATAACTTAAGTATCACTCATATAATTATATGTTATTATAAATATGAAGCAACCCTATTTCACCTTCTATCCATCCTACGAAAAACAAAATCATCGCGCGTGCGTACGTACAGAATACCGTCTCCACGCCGTGGTGTTATCTGTTTTTCCACCACAACCTTACTTGGATGGGTATAATGGTGTAAATAATAACTATAAAATCATACTATTTTTGAGATATTATATCATCCACTCTAATTATATTCAATAATTAAGTGAACGATATCATCACTCGTGCATATGTACGGATTACTGTCTCTACGACGCGATGAGATTCATTCTCCATGATAACCATTAAAGAATGATTATAATGTATATATAATGAATAATAATGAAATATATGACAATATAAAGATACTTTATTTATGTATATATATATATGTCATCTACTTACTTCCATTCAAGTCAATATGGAAAGGAAAACAGCGTCCATGCGTACGTACGGCCTACCGTCTCTATGAACGATGTGTTTCATTTCAATTATCTATCTACTATATAAACATATACTGAATATATATGATATATAAATTATGTTTTAAATTCTGGAAGTAATTAAATTATTATATAAGTAATAATAATATCAAGAACAACAAATCCAAACACGTACAATAAATAAAACGATTTTACCCAAAATGCATCTTTAACATGGAATTTACAAAAGAACGGGTAATATAAAGTCATAAGTGAACCATATATGATATCATAACATTGAATATGATTCTATAATAAGTCAATTAAATTATTTAAATCATTATAATGGTGGTTTGGATACATACAAAGAATATCAGACATAAAGTAAGGGATAATTTTGCAAATCTCATTTTTATTTGAGATTGCTTATACGTAAGTATTTACTGGGGTTATGTTTATCATTCATTTCGATGTTTTCTAAAAAAAATTATAAATTTTTTTACTATTATTACTTCTATGTATAAATAAATTTTAACCCTTTTTTAACTTTTTACCACATTGTATGGAAGGAATATTTCCTTTGGTTACCATATAAGGTACTTTTTGACTTTTCCGACAAAAGTACAAGAAGAATGTTTTTTTAACTTATTTGGCGTAAACAGATTTTTATAGTTTAATAATGCCTTATTTTAATGAAGATTACTCTACAAGATTTCATTAATATTTTCAACAAAATTAATTTCTTTTAAAATTGCATGGCATTTTGTGAAAAGAAAATGATTTTAAAGAAAAAATGATATTTTCCTCAAGAATTTATTTCATGTGATTTCTCAAAAAATTTTCCATCTAAAATGACATTATTTCATATGTGTATGTTTCAAATATAGTTTCACTATTATTTACAAGGTTTTATTCTTCTTATGATGAAATTATATCCATTTGTTTTATATGGATTATGTTAGGATGAGATGATGATTATGAATCCCATTTTATTCTTTGGGTTATGATGAATGATTTATGTATAGGTTGTGGCACACATAAGAATGATTTCATTATGAGATGGGTGGGACCTATATATCCCTAAAATGAATTGGGTAATGATTTATATCTCATGAAATAGACATGGCTGGAACAGTAAGTTAATCCGGTTCAGTGATACAGGACTGGAACGAGGAGTGAACTCGATTAAGAAAGGGACTTTGTCAACTAAGATGTTCTTAGAAGTAATTACTTGGGTACTATAGAAATCATATCATGTTCATAATTGTTTTCCACAATTAAAAGTTTTATCCCCATGATATTTTATCATGATTTATGTTCCTTTATGATCTATTCCTTAAATACTGCCAAGATTTATTTCACAACTCAAGATTTTGACATTATAACTTTATGTTCATTTCTTGAAGATAAAATGTATATGTTTTGTTTTATTTTCTCCATTATTACCCATACTATGAATTTGAGATCACCCTTTTTATTTTTTATTTTCCATAGGATATAAACAAAGGTTTTAGGTAAGAAAACAATAGTGGGTGATCTTTATGGTAGATGTTCAAGAACTTTCACCATGATTAGAATATTATTTTTCTGAGTTTCCAAAGACACTAAACTATTACAGTCCTTGTGTGTTTGTTTTTTTATGTATTAAGTATTCTAAAAAAGTAATTTAATGTCCATTTACCTCATGATTTGGGTTTCTACATCTAAGGTACTATCTGATTCCTCGAGAATGAGGGTACTAGGACAACATTTTTGGTGTCCAAAATCTTTTCCATAAATTTTAAAATTTTGAATTAGACAGAATACTTACTTGATTTTGGTATAATATCACCATTGGTCATTCCACGAACAATTTCCACTTCATATCATAGTGAAATGAAGTTTATTTTTTCATTCGTGAAGTGTTAGCACATCGTGCGATAGAATGATGGGTCATTCCATCTGTCTCAAACAAAAGGTTAGAAAAAGATATTTAATATAAATAAGTATATATGTGGTAATATTAATCATATATAGTTCTAAAAATGGACTTATACTTCAACTATTATATCTCCTAATAAAATAAAACTAATTTTTAATAACTAAGGACCTCTTGTATACTAGTGGTAGTTGATAAAAGCATGATGCACTTTGGTTGTGGGTTCGATTCTCACATCCTTGTCTGACGTGACGGGTTGTTGCTCATCCTACGTGTTGTCCTTTTTCTAAAACTATACTAATATAATATTTCAAAAATATCATCAAAAAGATCATCCTTAAACAATAATATCTGATATACAACATAATAAATTCCATTCATCAGGCTTATCAAAAATACTTCTATCCAATCTCATAGTATAAAGAATGTTATTACTAAAAAGGTCATATACCAAGAATGTAAATACCATCATTTGTCCCCAATATAGCCTATGATATATCTTGTTGGTCATATTCCAAAAATGTGAAGACCTTAATCATGTATTCTATTGAAATGTTAATTACCATAGAACATTAGTGAAAACATTAATGCTTTCAAAAGTTATTTATTTCCACATACTAAAATCCAGAAATTTCAATATACTCAAACCATGATGTCACTTAGTCCTTATATCCTTCATTATAAAATTAATACTATCAAACATTTTATTTTATTTGTATATATTCATTATGTTCATGTCATCTTATTTTATAAAAATATTTGAATAACCATTCATGGTTACCAGTACCATTCAACATATACTATAAAATACTTTCAGAAAAATAATAGTGTAACAATCCTGAGATGTTTCTTTATTCCATAGTAACATTAAATTACCTATACAACATAACTCTTGATAAACAGACAATCATTCTACTACCTTCTTAAAACATTGACCGAGCTTCATCATTTTATTCCTCAACACTTCTATTATCTCATATAACATTTGTAGTCTTTTCATAATCATCAACATAAATACTACCCATACCACCATGCTGATTCTCTTCATGAGATTTTACCTTAGGTCATTGGTTTGAATAATTATCGTACATTAAACAATTAAAACATTTAACTATTGTTGATGTCATAGGAATACCATTATCCTTGCCCATAGTTTTAACTGAACCCTTTCCTTTCCAATTACTCACTTTGTGTACTTCTTTCCCACACCCAAAGCATCTTTTATTTCCTTTGAAAAATTCCCCATGATGAGTCTTCCCAAATGATTTACATGAGGAAAATTTAACTTTATTTCCTCTATGATCATCATGAAACTCCTTCTTTCTCTTGTTAGCTGATTCAGAAATCTATCCAAAGTTGAGATTATTGATAATATTATGAGATTGTTTATTTGGAATAATAAAGATGTTTCGCCTTCCAAATCCCATTTAATTTGATTTATGATGAATAATATCATTCTATAGTACAACATATTCTCAATTAACATGATTCTTCTTATTTCCATCCATTTTTGAAAACCCAAAAAGAATAGTGTGAGAGGTAAAAATCACACTTGGAAAACAACATAATCAGGGGAGTACATTCAATCTCTAACACCATAGGTTTAATCCTGGGTTACTCATGATGGTTATAATAATTCTGGGATTGTAAACTATACATATACTTCACCTTAGGGAAATCCCAAGACATATCTTTGAAATAACTCTAGGGATCACCCTAAAGTTTTCGAATCCTTGTTACAAAAGGTTAACTAAAACTTTTATATGATACCAAATATAGAGACCCAAGCTTGACGAAATTGGAAATTACATTACTTTCATAGAATACTGAATACATAACAAAAACATACACCCAAGGATCACAATAGGTTAGTGTCTTTGGAAACTCGGAACACAATCTTCTAATCATTTTGAAAGATAATCAACATCTCCCATAAAGATCTTCCCATTTTTTATCTTACCTAAAGCCTTTCTTTATATCCTATGGAAAAGAAAAAAAATGGTGAGCTAAAATTCTCAGTAATGGTAAGCATGGAGAAGATAAAACAACCATATACATTTGATCTTAAAAACATGAACATATTGTTTAAATATCAAAATCATGAGTTGTGAAATAAATCATGGAAGTACGTAAGGAATTGATCATAAAGAAAAATTAATCATGATACTATATCATGGGAATAAATCATGTAATTGTTAAAAACTATTAATAACCTGATATTATTTCCCTAGTATCCAAGGCATTTTTCCAATACCATAATAGTGGACAAAGTCCATTAGTGAACCGGGTTTACATGCCGTTCCAGCCCTGTATTACTGAACCAGATTTACATGTCATTCCAACGATGTTTATCTCATGTGATATAAATATTTTCCCAACTCATTTTAGGGAGATATTGGTCCCAAATATCTCATAATGAAGTCATTCTATTGTGTGCCACAAAATAAGCATAAATCATTCATCATAACTCAATGAATAAAATGGGTTTCATATACGTCATCCCATCATAAAATAATCTATATAAAACAATAGATATAATTTATTAAAAAAAATTAATACCATGTAAATAAAAGGGACATTATAAATGATGCATATCCATATTAATTGATGTCATATTATATAGAAAATAATTTGGATAAAACACTTGAAATAAATTCTTGAGGAAAATATCCTTTCTTCTTCAAAATCATTTTATTTTCTCAAAATGTCATGAGATTTTAAAAGAAAAGAATTTTGTTGAAAATAATTATGAAATATTATAGAGGAAGCTTCATGGAAATATGGAGTTTGAAACCCTAAAAATCCATTCACACTGTATAAGTTAAAAAACATTCTTCTTGTACTTTTTCTGGAAAAGTAAAAAATTTACTCATTTGGTAAACCAAAGAAAGATTCCTTCCATACTACGTAGTAAAATTCTTAAAGTAGTAAACATGACTTTAAATATACATCAAATAATAGTAAACACTTTATGAAAATATTTTTATAAAACACGGACATGGATGACAAATATAACCCCTATAAATACTTACAAATAAACAATCTCAGCTAAGAATGAGATTGAAATAATTATCCATTACCTTTTATGATCGATGGAATCATGCGTGTCATAAATTAAAGGAAATGAAATAAATATGTAAATATAACATTCTTCATAATAAAAATCTTAAAACATGCGTGGTATTCATAAACACTATACAAAATAAATAGTTGGTGATTAAGGCATATGTCTCAGAAATAAAACTGAGACGAAATAATCCCTTACCTTAGGTATGATATGTTTCGAATGTATAAAAACCACCTGTATAGTGGGATTAGATATATTATTAACTTATAAAAGAACCATAATAATATTTATGATATCATATATGATTCATATACGACTTTATATTACCCATTCATTTGTCAATTACATGTTAGAGTTGTGTTTTTGGTTAAATCGTTTCATTTTTCGTACTTGTTTGGACTTATTGTTCTTTATATCATTACTTATATCATGATTTACATACTTAAGGATTGTAAAACATTATTTATATATAATATATATTCAGAATATAATATATATAATAGACTGATAAATAGAATGATATACATCGTTCTTGGAGACGGTTGGACGTACATACACAATAATACGATTTTTGTTTCCTTATTAAATTGAATGTAAGTAAGTAAATAACATATAAATAATTCCAGTATCATTATTATGTCATATATTCCATGATTATTTATTATTTATACTATATATTTATTCTGGAATGGTAAACATGGAGAATGAATTACATCGCGTCGTGGAGACGGTAATCTGTACGTATGCATGAGTGATGATATCGTTCCCATAATAATTGAATAGAATTAGAGTGTATAATATATCATAATCAGTATGATGTTATAATAACCATATATAGTTATTATTTCTACCATTATACACATCCATGTATGGTGGTGGTGGAAAAACATATTACACCACCGAGGGGAGACAGTAAGTCGTACGTACACATGTGTGGTGATTTCATTTTACATAGGATGGATAGAAGGTCAAATAGGGTTGTTTAAAATTTATAATAACATATCATTATATTAGTGAAACCAATGTTATTAATTTATAATGAAACAACTCATATAGAGTAAGTAGAAGAATAAAGAAACATGAAAGAATTGGTAGCAGAGATTACCTATTCTTCGACACACCTCTATTGAACTTCCTCTTATGGGAATAGAGTTGGTCTTTTGAGAAGAGAAGAATCTTAAAAATGTTACTATGGAATTTTATAAGAGTAATGGATAGGTGTTTTCCAATCATGAAGGAGAAATATGGTGTGAGGATGAGAGAGATGAGGATACCTTTTATAAGAGAAGAGAGGGGCACTTTTAGAAACCTCAAAAATATTAATTAATAAAAAAATAAAACTACGCATAAAAACCTCCATAAATTGCTAAATTATAAGATGAGATGATATATGGTTTTAATATCATCAACCAATAAAATTTAGACTTGTTTTAATTTTATTTTAAACCCAATCATTTTGATTTATCCTTATTTAATATATTTAATTTTATTTGTTGTAGTAAGATTCTAAATTCAAAAATGTTATCAATACTTACTTATGTGTTATGAATTGTAAATAATTGGATAATTTATGAAATTATAGACCATATAATGTATAATTTATAATATTTTAATATTTTTAATATTTTTAAACAATTCAAAAATATGTTATTTTTATAAAATATCAATAGTGTCAATTTTGACACTATTAAATTATTTGAATTAAAATAAAATACACAGAAGAGATAAATTGGAACAAAAATATTTAATATATCCCTAAAATTTAATATTCATCTTAAAATATTCATGGATAAAATTAATTTTTTCATTTATTTTAATATTTTTTAAACCACTTAATTGATATTTCCCTTAATAAAATAATTACTACAACATATTTGTATAATAATTTAATATACATATTTTTTGCATAAAAATTAATAATAAAATAATATGATGAATATAAATCTAATAAATTCTATAATAATACTTTTACTCGAATTTATCCTCTTAAAATCACATCATTTAAATTGTTATATTTATTAAATTTTGAATGTGACAACTTTGACATCATATAAAATATTATAATATAAGTGTCATAATCAATTTTATAATGTTCCAAATGGACAAATATTCGACCATTGGATATTTATGGTTTATATGTACATGATAAATATGTTTTTTTCAAGTGTGTGTTCCTTTTATTGTCACTATTAGTTTAATAAAAATTGTATTATTAATTTCTCACCAAATATACAATTTCTACATCACTAATGTGTCACCATTACAGATAATTATTTAATCCCTAGAAATTATAAATAAATTCTCATGATGTCGATAATTTTATTAGATTTATTTTTATTATTTATGATCTATGTTTTATAAATTTTATCACTAAATTAAAATTATTACACTTATAAGATATAAGAGAGTGACATGTTGTCACTTTCTATGGTTTTAATAATAATTACATCATTTTCATTGTCAAAAGTCCATGAAATGAATCTATTCCGACCCTTAGGTTATATGGGTAGACTTTTATTCATCCAATATAATTTTGGAAGCTGTTAGGGTAATTTTATAATCTTATTTGTACCCTAAATTACCCGATTTACCTTTAAATGTAGTAAATAAAAATTATCATAGTTACTATTCATAAGGTCTAAAAATAAAAAGTTTTATTTTA
Organism: Viscum album; assembly: GCA_963277665.1. Classification (NCBI taxonomy): domain Eukaryota; kingdom Viridiplantae; phylum Streptophyta; class Magnoliopsida; order Santalales; family Viscaceae; genus Viscum; species Viscum album. The sequence continues at coordinate 536,257,762 of OY728146.1, forward strand.
ACATAATTTGGACCTACTAATTCCAAATATGGAATATATTTTTTCCAATTAAATACATATAATTTGCAGTATTTAAATTAAATTTTTTCCCATTATTGAGAAAACGGGTTTGAAAAGTTAAAACATTGCAATATATTGAAAATTTTTTACCTATGAATTCAATGTAAAATTAATGATAATAAATTTAATAATATTAAATGGTAAAAATATATTCCATTTATACTATAAAACCATTCGATGTGATAATTTAACCATATAAATTATCTAAATGAAAAAAGTTGTTTTTAAATAAAATTTAGCCTATTTTTACTATTCATTAAAATATGAAAGTTAACAAAAAAGTATAAAAAATTTTGAAAAGTAAATTTTTATATACTTATTGCAATGAATATATTAATTTGGTCAAATTTAACTCATAAACGTGTCAAAAACTATATTTAATGTTGGTGTTCCATCAAAAGACGGCAGGACTGCATTTTTAAAAAATTACTTATTTTACCCAAAAAAATATTCTGTTCTCATACCACGTTCTAGAATATGTGTATGATGAATGATAATGATATAAAATTAAAATTTCAGTTAATAATATTCATAATGTCTTGTTCATAAGAATGATATATCGTTCCTTGGTGAAACTCGGTATTGGGTACAACACACACTATTGAGTTAGGTCGCTCCTACATGCAAGATAAGCCAAAAATAGTGTTTGCGTATAATAAGAGATAATACGATGTTGCATATAGCTCAACCTAATTTTTGTGTAGCATAAAACACAAGACATAAATGAAATTAAAAAGAATATTTCTCATAAATTCTCGGGGAGTTACATTCTAACCCCTTAAAATGAATTTCGCCCTCGAAATTCGTTGGGGTTATAAATCGTTTAGTATATATAATTTCTTTCATAAAAACCCACATCGTAAAAATGTAAATCTAAAACATTATTTTAAAAAAGGAACATTATAAACAAAACAGATATTCAAATTAACTGAGCACTGGGTTTCCACATAGGAGAATATAGGTGAAAATATCGATATGGAAGAGAAATCTAACTACTAGGTTCTGATGGAGAGTGGTAGAGAACATGGCTATGAAAAATCCAATGATTATAAAGACATAATTTTTTTATGATATATGGAAGCATCAAATTCATCAGATATGAGGGTACTAGGACAACATTTTTTGTTTTCAAGATCCTTTCCATAAATTTGAAAATTATGAATTAGAAGGAATACTTACTTTATTTTTGATAGAATCTCACCGTTGGTCATTCCATGAGAAATTCCACTTTATATCATAATGAAATGAATTTGAATTTGTCATTCATAAAGTGTTATAAGAATGTGTGATAGAATGATGGGTAATTCCTTCTATCTCAAACAAAAGGTTATGAAAAGTTATTAAAAATAAAAAAGTTCATATATAGTGATATTAATCATATATGGTTCAAAAAATGGACTTATACATAAAATATCATACCGCCTAATAAAATAAAACTAATTTATACTAACCAGGGACTTCTTATAGGCTAGTGGTAGGTGAAAAAGGCATGTCGCACTTCGGTTGTGGGTTCGATTCCTGCATCCTTGTCTGACACGATGGGTTGTCACCCATTGTACAGGTTTTCCTTCTTCAAAAACTATACAATTATAACATTTTAGAAATAATATCAAAAAGTTATAGCCTCAAACAATAATATCTGATGTACAACTTAATCCATTCCATTCTCTAGGCTTATCCAAAATACTTCTATCCAATCTCATAGTATAAAGAAAATTATTACTATGAAGGACATCTATCAAGAATTTGAATTCCATCCTTAATCCCCCTTATATCATAAGATATATCTTTTTGGTCATATTCCAAACATGTGAAGACCTTAATCATTCATTCTCTTGAAACATGAATTACCATAGAACTTTTGTGAAAACATTAATTCTTTCAAAATTTAGTTATTTACACATACCCAAATCCCAAAACATCTATATACTCAAACCAGGATGTCAAATTGTCCTTATATCCATCCTAAACTCATTAATACTATCAAACATTTTATTTTCCCCATATCCATTCATTATGCGCATATCATCTTCTTTCATAAAATATATGAATAACTATTGATGGTTACCAGTACCATTCAATATATACATTCAAATACATTGATAAAAACAAAAGTGTATCAATCCATAGATGTTTTTTATTCCATTGTACCATTAAATAAACTATACAACTTAACCCTTGATAAACATACAATCATTCCCCTACTTTCTTAATCCATTAACTAAGAATCATCAATTTATTCATCAACACTTCATTCTTCTCATATATCATTTGTTGTCTCATCATCATCATCAACCTAAATACTACCCATACGACCACAATGATTCTCTTCATGAGTGTTTCCCTGTGGGAATTGGTTTGTATAATGCCCATACATTCCACATTTAAAACATTTAACAATTGTTGATGTATTAGGAATACCATTATCCTTATCCATAGTCTTAACTGAATCCTTTCCTTTGAAATTATTGGCTTTGAATCATTCCTTTCCTCACCCAAATCACCTTCTAGTTCCATTGAAATATTCTCCTTGATGTATCTTCCCACATGATTTACCTGAGAAAAATTGAACTTCCTTTCCTCTATGATCCTCATGAAACTTTCTCTTATTATCTAAGTCAAGAAACATACCAATGTTGAGATTATTAATCATATTATGTGATTGTTGATTAGATATAATAACTATGTTTTACCTTAAAAATACCATTTTATTTTCTTGATCATGATGAATATAAATCCATTGTCTTTCATGTTCTCCATTAACATGAATCTTCTTGTTTCCATCCATTTTCTAAAACCCAAAAAGAATACTGTGAGAGGAAAAATCACACTAAGAAAACAACATAATCAGGGGGATTACTTTCAACCTCTAACATCTTAAGTTTAATCATAGTTTATTCATGATCATTATAATAATTATATAATTGTAACCTATACTTATACTACACCTTAGCGACATCCCTAGACATACCATAGAAATATCTCTATGGATATCACTAAAGTTTTCACATCCTAGTTTCCAAAGGTTAACTACAACTTTTCTTTGATACCAACTGTAGATACCAAATCTCGATGTACATGGAAATTACATTAATTTTGAGGAATAATTAATACTTAACAAAAACTGACACCCAAGTACCGTAATACTTTAGTGTCTTTGGAAACTCAGAACATAATATTCTAATCCTGGTGAATGATCTTCAACATCTCCCATAAAGATCTTCCCCTTTTATTATCTTACCTAAAACCTTTCTTTATATCATGGGGATAATAAAACATAAAAAGGGTGAGATCAAATGCTCAGTAAGGATAATCATGGAAAAAATAAAACAACCATATACATTTGAACTTAAAAACATGAACATAATGTTTAATCATCAAAATCATGAGTTGTGAAATTAGTCAGGGCAGTAGGTAGGGAATAAATCATAAAGAAACAACAATCATGATATAATATCATTGGAATAAAAAATTTAATTGTGGAAAACTATTATGAACATGATATGATTTCCATAGTAGCCAAGGAAATTCTACCAAGACCATCATCATGGAAAAAGTCCATTACTGAACGAGGTTTATTGTCATTCCAGCCCTGTATTACTGCACCGAATTAACATTCCATTCCATCCATGTCTATCTCATATGAAATAAATAATTACCCAATGTATTGGAGGGAGATATATGTTCCACCCATCTCATAAAGAAATCCCTATTTCATGTTCCAAAAAATAAACATAAACCATTCATCATAACCCCATAAATAAAATGGGTTTCATATACGTCATCCCATTATAACATAATCAATAAAAATAAATGTATATAATTTCATCATAAAAAAACAAAACCATGTAAATAATAGAGACATTATACATGAAACAAATCCATATCAAAGAATTTCATCTGAGATGGAAAATATTTGGGATAAATGCGTGATATGAATTCTTCTTGAAAATATTATTTTTTCTTCAAAATCAATTTATTTTCTCAAAATGTCATTAAATTTCAAAAGAAAATTATTATTTTTTAAAATAATCAAGAAATATTATAGAGTAAGCTTCATTGAAATATAGAGTTATGAAACCATAAAAACCCATTTACGCTGTATAAGATAAAAAAACATTCTTCTTGTACTTTTTCTGAAAAAATCAAAAAGTACCTCGTATGGTAAACAAAAGAAAGATTCCTTGCATACTACATAGTAAAATTCAAAAAGTGGTAAACAAGACATTAAACATAAATGGAAAAACATTAAAAACATTATGAAAATATTTTTATAAAACACTGACATGGATGATAAATATAACCCCCCGTAAATACTTACGATTAAACAATCTCGGTTAAGAACGAGATTGGAATAACTTTCCCTTACCTTTTATTATAGGTGGAATCATACATGTCATAAAATAATGAAGATGACATAAATATGTAAATATAATATTCATCATAATAAATAACTTGAAACATATATGGTAATCATAAACACCATTCAAAATAAATAGTTTGTGATTAAGGAATATGTCTCACAGAAATAAAAGTGAGACGAAATAATCCCTTACCTTAGGTCCGATATGATTTGTATGTATCCAAACATCTTGTATAGTGGTTTTAGACCTATTATTAACTTGTAAAAGAACCATTATAATATTTATGGTATCATATATGAATCACATAAGACTTTATATTACCCGTTCATTTTCCAACTCCATGTTAAAGCAGTGTTTTGTGTAAAATCGTTTCATTTATCATACGTGTTTGGACTTGTTGTTCTTGGTATCATTCCTTATATCATCATTTAATTAATTCCAAAATTTAAAACATGATTTATATAAAATATATATTCAGATTATAATATATATAATTGATCGATAAATGGAATGGAATACATCGTTCTTGGAGACGGTAGGTCGTACGTACACCTGAACGCTGTTTTTGATTCCTTATTAAATTGAATAAAAGTAAGTAAATAACATATAAATAAATACAGTATCATTATTATGTCATATATTTCATGATTATTTATTATATATACTTTATAATCCTTTTATAATGGATAACATGGAGAATGAATCTCATCTTGTTGTGGAGACGGTAATCCGTACGTATGCACGAGCGATGATATTGTTCCCATAATTATTTAATGGAATTGGATTGGATAATATCTCATAATCAGTATGATTCTACAATAATTATATATAGTTATTATTTCCACCATTATACCAGTCCATGTATGGTGGGGGTGTAAAAACAGATTAAACTACGACATGGAGACGGTAAGCCGTACATACGCACGCGCAATGATTTAATTTTCTGTAGGATGGATAGATGGTGAAATAGGGTTGTTTCATATTTATAATTACATATCAGTATATTATTGATACTTATTTTATTACATTATAATGAAAAAAATAATATAGAGGAAGTAAAAGAAAAAAGAAACTTGAATGAATCGGTAGAAGAGATTACCTCTTCTCCGACGCACCTCTTTTGAACATCCTCTTAAGAGACTAGAGTTGTTCTTTTGAGAAGACCGAAATCTACAAACTGTGACTAGAGAAGTTGAGAAGTGTAATGGGTAGTGTTATATCAAGCTTGAAGGCTCAAAATAATGTGAGGAGGAGTGGGATAAGGTTAACTTTTATAAGAGAAGAGAGGGGCCCTTTTGGAAACTTCAAAAATATTAATTAATAAAAAAATCAAACCCAAAAAAAACCTCAAAAAATCACTAAATTTGAAGATGGGATGAGATAGGGTTGTAATATCATCAACCAAGAAAATTTATACTTGTTTTTATTTTATTTTAAACCCTGTCATTTTGATTTATCCATATTTAATCTATTTAATTTTATTTGTGGTAATATGATTCTAAATTTGAAATTGTTATAAATTCATACTTTTGTGTTGTGAATTGTTCATAATTGGATACGTTTTGTAATTTTTGACCATATAAATTTCAATTTTTATATTTTAAATTTTTTTGTGATTTTTAAACACTTTAATATTATGTTATTTTTATAAAATATCAATAGTGTCAATTATGCCACTATTCAAGTATTTGAATATAAATAAAACCCACACCGAAGATATTTTCAAACCAAAATATTTAATATAACCCCAAAATGTAATTTTAATCTTCAAAAATTCATGGTGAACATTATTTTTTAATTTATTTTAATATTTTTAAAACCATTTATTTGATATTTCCCTCAAAAAAATAATAACTAAAACAATTTTGTATAATTATTTAATATACATATTTATTACAAAAAAATAAAATAAAAATAAAATACTATGATGAAGATAAATATAATATATTCCATAATAATACTTTTACTTGAATTTATCATCTTATAATCACAATATATAAATTATTATATTTATTAAATTATGAAGGTGAGAACTTTGAAATCATTTAAAATAAAATAAGATGATTATCATTATCCCTTTTATAAGGATCCAAATGGTCAAATATTTGACTATTAGATGATTATGGTTTATATTTCAACGACCAATAAGTTTTTTTCATGTTTTTGTTTCTTTTATGGTCACTATTAGTTTAATGAAAACAGTATTATTGATGTTTCACTAAATAAACAGTTTCTGCATCACTATTGTGTCACAATTAATGATAATTATATTATCCCTAAAAATTCAAAATAAATTTGAATAATTTAGATAATATTATTATATTTTTGGTGATTATATATTTTTGATGTTTTATGAATTTTATCACTAAATTAAAATTATTAAACTTATAAGATATAAGAGAGTGACCGGTTGTCTCTTTCTTTGGTTTTAATAATAATTACAACATTTTCATGGTCAAAAGTCCATGAAATGAATCTATTCAGAACCTTAGGTAATATGGGTCAACTTTTATTAATCCAATAGAATATTGGTAGATGTTAGTGTAATTTTATAATATTATTTTTACCCATAATTACCCAATTTACCTTTAAATGTAGTAAATAAAAATTATTTTAGTTACTATTAATAATGTATAAAAATAAAAAGTACCCTATTAACAATCATTGGACCTCCATATTCCAAATATGGAATCCATTATTCAAAATTCAAAACACAAAAGTATCGTTATTAAATTTAAAATTAATCCCGCTATTGAAAAAATGTGTTTTAAAAGTTAAAACATTGCAAAAGATTGAAATGTTTTTTCCTAAGAATTAAATGAAAATTAATGATAATGTAATTAATTACATTAAATGGTGAAAATATATTCTATTTATACTTTAAAACCTTTAAATATGACAATTTAAAAATATAAATTATCTTGATGAAAAAAGTTGTTTTTAATTAAAATTTTGCGTATTTTTACTATTCAACGAAATATTAAAGTTAAAATAAAAGTATTAAAAAATTATCCAAAGTAAATATTTATATACTAATTTCAATGAATAAGTTTATATCATCAAATTAAATTCATAAACTTTTAAAAAACTATATTTAAAGTGGGTGTGCCATCAAAATGCGGCAAAACTGCATTTTTTTAAAATACTTATTTTACCAAAAAAAATTATTTTGTTCTCATACAATGTTCTAGAATATGTGTAAGATGAATGATAATGTTATAAAATAAAAAATGTAGTTAATACTATTCATAATTTATAATTCATAAGAATAATATATATTTTTTTAGTTAAACTCGGTATTGCATACAACACACGCTATTGAGGAAGGTCGCTCTTGCATGCAACACAAGCCCGGAATAGTGTTTGCGTATAATATAAGCTAAAATGGTTTTGTATATAGGGAAACCTAATTTTGGAGTAGCGTAAAACCATTGACATCAATGAAAATAAAAATAATATTTCTCATAAAATCTCGAGGAGTTACAGTACATCATATATATGAATCTTGGTGCACAACATGAATCGTTTTTATGGAAAATGAAGTTTACATGAAAAAACCAAGTAAAATTATTATAACTTTTGATGTGATAATTAATGGATGAATTGATTTTTCTAAAAAATCTAAATAAATATAAATTAAGGTAAATTACTAAATATAAAAATTTATAGGCCAATAAACTCTATTTATGGAAAAAAATTACAATGAAGTATATGTTTAAACCAATGAATGTAAATTGAGTTAAAAAAAATCCCTTATGACTTAAAAAAGTTCATTTTAAATACCATTGAATGGGGTATGTCGAATTGTACCATAAAATACCATAATTAAAAAAATATTTTCAAAATATAACATAAAAATAAAAGTATATACTCCATATAAAATAAATTAAACAACTATTTGTGAAATGAAATTGAGACGAAATCCCTAACCTTGGGTCTAGACATCCAATATTTATCTTTCAAGTTAAATATAATAAACATAAAAAATATTAATACCTATTAAAAAAATAATTGTTTATTACATATTCATTAAATTGTTTTATTAAATTATTTAAATGAAATAATTTATTACAAAATAAAGTATGTCAATATAGTGTGTTTTGAGGAAAGTCGGTTCATAATTGAAACCAGACATTGTTCTGTTGACTATGGTCAAAGAGGAATTTTTTTAATAATATCCTAAAATAATAATGACATGATTATGATTTTAATATATTAATTTTAATTTTATATCAATTAATGAATTATGGTTGTGGGAAATTAATTACTTTACAATAATGTACATATTACACCACACCTACACTTGTACAAGGTTTCCATTTATCTATGAATGTGAAATAAAAAAGGTAATTGTAATATTAACTCTAAAAAATATTACTATAACATAATTATCATATTAATTTTTTTAATTTTACTTTTTATAGTATCTATGTATTGTTTGAATGAAAAATTAATCACACCACTTCATAGAGGTGGTTATCCACACGTACATATGAGTAACATTATAATATTAGAATGTATGGAATGGTAATAATAAAAATTACATATAAACATTATATATATATAAATATTTACAAAATATTATATAAATAAATTAAATCAATTTTTAGTAACAAATTTTAGTGGTCGAAATCGAAGAAACACTCATCTATTCACAGTGTCGTTGTCCTCCATACATAGAAATGATGGAATCATTCTTTATTGGATAGAAGATAATATTGATATTGATTATTAAATTAATATAAAAAAATCTCAATACATGTATCATACTATACATATCCTTTATTATTTTTAATAATATATTGATGTAAATGAAAAAGTAAAACATAAAATACTAATTAAAACCTATAACTATACATTAGACATCCCCCATTACATTAAACATTAATATATCCATTTTTGGAATTATGAGAATAATTATACCCCAGGAAAATATTGATAGAATTTATAATGTTATTAGGGTAGTTATTCATAACTGAAAATAGAATTTTTATTTTTTATAGGTGAGGAGAGTGGGTGCCCATTTATAAGTGATGGTAGAGGGAATTCATGGGATTCCATAAAGTATTAAATAAATATAAATTTATTATTATCGTAAAATGACACAGAATTTATAGAATATAATATTATTATTTGTATAGATAAAAAATATATTAATATTTGGTCATGTTTAGGTGATGTGGTCACCCATGTCCCATTTTTAACACCCCATTAACCCTTTTATCAATTATGGTTTTATCAATGTTTTTTACAATTATCATCCCATAAAGGTTACCAAATTGTGAATAGTGACACATTAATGGACCATTCATAATATTTTAGATTATATATGAATAATTTTGATGAATATAGAATTTAAAAAAAATAAAATTAATGAAAATATATTGTTTAATTAAAATTACCATTGATGTTATTTTTGTATGTAAATAAAATATTATATCATAATATGTATCTAAATCCTAAAATATTGATTCAAAATATTATGTATTAGAACATAAAAAAATATTTTCTTAATATAATCATCATATCACCTTTTTATTCCATTATTAATCATTTCAAAAAATATATTTTTCATTTAATCCCTTGGAAACCATATTATAACCTTAACTTTGGTATGCCTTTTGGAATAATTGTTTTTATAATTTTACATATAAGATGAAAATTGGAACAAAAAATCAAAATTTTATGATGTTTAATACTATATGCTTGATTTAATGATATTTATACTTTCTAAATAAATAAATATCATATATTTAGCATAAAATAATATTTAATTCAATAAAATAAATATTCATATCTTCTAATTTTGAAAGAAATGTGAAAAAATATAATTTAAATATAATCCTTCTTTAAATATCTATTGTGCAATATTTATCATAAAAACTGTTACACATTAAATCATCCAGAAAATATTAATCTTAATGTTTATAAAGTCATATACATTATTTTTTTACTACTTTCTCAAGAACATCGTTAGTGTTACATTATAATTTAAGGAAATTATTTTAGTAACAAAAAACAAATAAAAAAATCATTTATATTGAAAAAAAATTATAACCTAAATAATGATGTTTTCATCCATATCAAATAATATTATAGATATTTCAATTAAGAATTTGACATTTTTTTATCTTTTGATTAAATATTAATATCATCAAAATAAATGGTTAACAGAAAAAAGGAAAATTAATAAATGTTTTAATGATTATGGTTGAAATAGGATCATGTAATTAAATTGATGAAGTATTTAGTTAATTTTAAGAGTTATCACATCATTTTTAACCATAATTAACCAATATTTTTTTGATGACGTTATCAATATTTACTAATGTTGCTATTTATATTGGAAAAAAATTAATTTGACATTATTACCAAATTTAATTAATTTTAATTAGTATATTAATCCATTTTATGAAATTGAATACTTATATTCAGAGGATGTTAATTTAAAATTAATCCCACGATATCTGATGAGAATTGATTTTCCAAAAAAATACGTTTCTTTGTAAAAACAATGTTTTTATACCAATCCCATATAATGTTAAATTTCTTAAAATTTATTAGTTAATTTTATTCATAACTAAAATTTAAAATCTAATAGAAAATATATTGTGACATTGTATGTACTTATAAAATACATTTTTTAATAAAAATAACTATTTTTCACCATCAACTGAACAAAACTATTCAAAAAATCTCATAAATTAGTCATTATGTAATTATTACATTTTTAGTTTAATACGATGAAATTTTTATGAAATATTATTTTTATTATTTAAAATTACATATAAAATTTTATTACAAGAAAATTAGTTTTTATGAAATCATATTTTTGATGTATAAAATAACATTATTAAAAAATTGAGTTCTTATTATAACACCAGAGATCCAATTATATTAATGAATAATTTTAGTTTAATAAATATAAATTATAACTCCAATAATATTATTTCATGGATCCCTAATTTTTATTAGATTAGATAAATATTGATTTATATCTAGTAACGTATAAATAAGAATGGAATAATTTTTTGATATTTTTACATAGAATTATGAATTTATAAATTATTTCAAATGTTTCATTTAACTATTAAAACATTTATCAATAATTACTTATTTTAATAAGAATATTTTACAATTTATTTTTAGAAAATTTTATATAAATTTTGATAAGTTCATTTGGAGGAGAAAGTGGAATTTTTTAGAAAACATTTTAAATGAATGTTATATTTCCATTTTAAATAAATAAAAAAATATTCATTAATGACTGATTTAAATAAAATGTATACTGTAAATATCTATATTTATTAATTTAAATATAGATAATTAAGATAATTAGTCTTAGAGGTAATGAAATATAATCTTATTCTTGAAAGATACATTTTATGAAAAAAGTGTATTCGTCCAGATTGGGAGATTTGTTTTTAAATTACATTCTAAATGTAATGTTAATTGAATTTAATAAAAATGTATCCAAATGTTATGAATATCATAATTAGTCCACGTTCATTTTTTTCTTAATGAATATTGAAATAGTAAATATTTATTACCATTGATGAATATAATATGTGTTTATTAAGGGTTAACCTAAAATAAGTAGGGTTAAAATGACATAAAAACACTAAGAATCACTTTATTTTAGATTTATTTGTTACTTAAACGTATCAAAATAAAATATGAGTACATTTGGATCCATTATTACAGTAAAGTGATATAAAAATATTTCAATCATTGAATAATTATAAGTGTGCAACTAAACACAATTATAGAACGTCACTACTCTCATCACATAGTGTCCCCTTTAGAGTAGATTATCTTGAATAACACCTGAAAAATACCTTCATAATATCCTTATGGAAAATATAGAGGTGTGGTATTACTAAAACACTAACCCTAGGGACCTTAAGATGATATCCACTGGTGGATTCTCCTAGATAATGTCATCATCTTAATGAATCTTTTTTTCACTCCTTCTTTTACATCCATAAATTATATCATATAAATTCAAAAATAATAACAAAATTATCTCTAATATATTTATATTTTATTATTTCTATTATATAATATTTATTGACATAATTCTCCCTTAATATGGAAACAAAACCATTGCTCTTGTGTACTGCGAACTACTGCGCTATGGACCGATGTAATTTTTTTCCGTCACCACCACACATGGATAGTAAGAATGAAAGAAAATAATTAATATATATGATACTTGTGAAATAATATTTATTTTTAAATGTAAACTATCATATAATTCCTTACCATTGGACCTGTTATGAAAAAAAACTTCATCTTTTTTAACATACGAGCAACTATCTTTATGTAGTGAGGATATTCATGTTGGAAGAACATCATTAAAAATGGTTATTGAAATATACATAATAAAAAAAGATTTTTAAACCATAATATAACATTATTGATGATTAAATAGTATTCCAAGGAAAAGAACCAGTACTCACAAAACAAAACATGAATGATAAAATTAAGAAAATTACACAAAATTCTATAGTAGTAATTAATGATTGTTGACAAAAAGGTGATAACATGTTATAAGAGGATTGTATATGATATTATATATATCAATATGGAATTGAAGTTTATTATTAAAATTTTAAAACCAATTAAAAATTATTTTACATCAAATTCAACTAAAAATAAGCATGGAGTAAGGGTTTTCTTCTCAACTTTCACTCCACTGAGACATATTTGGAATTATTCACAATATAAATTTATGTGGTGTTTTTAATGACACTTTTATGTATTTAATATGAATATATATTAATTATTTGTTAATAATTATTAAATATAACATACTTTATAATGTGTAATGTTCAAAATACATGCTGATCTTATATCTATTTTTTATTGTGTATATTTTTCATCCCTGTCCATCTTTTAAAAAAATTATTTCAAAAATGACCATATATTTAATAAAATTATTTCCTATTGAATTTTTATGTCATCATTATATTTTTAAAATGTTTTAATATAATATTTATTATATTTTCTAATTTTTTTTATTTTTCCTTAAAAAAATCAAAAATAATGATTTCTCTCAAATATGGTTTTAATGAATTTTCCATTTCAATAATCATTTTCAGCGCAGAATTTTTTTTAATAATTTTTAAATTCTTTTATATAGATAAATTTGTAATGGAAGATAAATTTAATATTTCACTTCCATTTTCATTATTTCTCAAAAGTACATGATATTATTACAAAATCTATATTTATAATTATTAAATGATAATCCTTTATCTCTTATAAATATTGTTCTCATTAACATTATCTTGAACCATTATCTACATTTTTATCATTATAAATTATATTCCTCTTAAATATTTATATTATATGTGTCATGGATATGATTATTTCATAAATCACATTCCATTTTGACATAAGATATTTTACGTTGAATGTAATTTAATTAGATAACTAAATTTGATATCCCATATTCATTAATAATTATAGATATTTATTTATAACGCTTATTTTTATGAACTATAAATAAAATATGGGGAATGTGTTGGAAAATTAGTGATCGGTGGGGCCTAGAATTTTATATCCCCTTGATGCATCAACATGTCTCATGAAAATAAACTATTGGAAACGTCATATGGGTTTCTAGTGTAAAATTCCAAATCAATTAAATTATCATGGGACAATTTTTTGGCTGTATAGATATCATAATGTATGAAATCATAATGTACAATATTATTCATTTAATTCCTTAATAATTCATTTATTATGATCCGTCATATTATTGTATTGATATTATCAATAAAATAAATTTTCCTCAGGTTGTTGATTAAAAGGAAAATGTGTTTTTCAATATTTACCTTTACATATTGATTATGACTCATTTACTCATGATTGTTTCTACTGTATGTAACCCTTATTGAGAATATGTGGTCATACATATTTTTTTACACTCTCTTGGATTTGAATAATAAATCATTTAATGTTGTCAATGGTGCTAAATTTTTTCTATTAACATGTTACATTTTTTTCCAATGAATAAATGGGAATCATATATTCATTTATTTCTATGAAAATACTGAATAGGTTTTTTATTTTGGTTTTGATAATCTATTTGTTAATCCAATTTAATATGTAAACACTAATTACAGGTTATTGGATTTAGGGTTTTTATATTAAGTATCATATGATGTTTAGTGATAACCTTGTTAACCAGATTTATGAAATTAATTATTATGGGACATAACCATATGATAGAATTAGGAAAATTAATTTATGTAATTAATAAAATAAGGTATTTTTAGTGAGGTTGATATTATGTGGTTTTCCATGAAATAACTCCATGTATGGACACTAAATATGGATTAGGTTTTAGAAAAAATGATTATGGGTGTAATAACCCTGAAAATAGTTGGTTGAGTATGTATCTACTATCACTATAATTCATAGTGATTTGGACTTTTATTTACTTTTGATTTTACACTATCAAAGGATATACATATTTTAATACAAATTCTCATTATAAATCATTTTAAATGATTATGGATTTTTTTTATTTAAATATATTCCAAAAGAAACCATGTTTATGTTTATGAGATAAATAATGTAAATATTATACATATATTTAATATATAGAATCTTATTATGATTTATATATTATAATTTAATACTCATACTTTAATGATGTCATAAATTATATTTTTTTAGAAATGGACCCTATTAAAAAAAATTGTGTCAATACACTTGTCCAATGTGGAATTTCCATGGTCGAGAAAGCCAATACAACTAGTGTTGAAGCTGAAAAGATCCTAAAAACAATAATAAATATCAATTAGGTAATAAAAAATAATATTTCACATAAGGAGAAATAATATTTTCAATATAATTTTACTCCAATATTTAACCATTTCATGTGACAAATGCCTCTATCATTTAGGGAAAAAACTAATGCAGTGGTAACTGAGTAATTGATTATGACCTACAAAAGATATTTCTTTCATTAGAAATTTATGAATGGTATATGGTTATAGTAAAGGTATATTGTCTTAAGGTAAATTTTGATCAATGGTGGTCTTTGATAATGAATACAATTTTGGACTAATAAATACGATACCTAAAATGGAGGTATTTTAAATAAACATATTTTAAAAAAAAATATTTCTCTCAGTATAAATGAATAGTAATAAAGTGAACGTTTATCTTTATAAATAAAAAGGATAAATAAATTTTTTTGGAGTATGACCCTACATTTAAAATAAAATAATGGTATTATTCATATTACATACATAATTCAGAAATCATGATTGAAAATTTATTTTAAATGTTTCAGAAATGTATATGAATGGAGCTGGTTATTTGAAATGTGTAATTCTATGATAAAAAAATATCATGTTCCATCAAAATAGAGAAATGTTTCCCTAGATTCTATATATTCATGGTGCATCAAGAGAAGATGAGGTCTGTGGAAAATGAGGAAACTAGCAATATTCAAATAAGAATAATACAATGGATAATTTTCCATCATGTGAAAATTATTGAGATATACATATTAGAAATTACATGAAGGGATTTAATGATTTTTAAAAGTTTAGATATATGGTCTATATATTTAGTAAATGTAGGGTATGTAATGATAAAATGATTATATAGTTATTTATGATTAATAAATTGTGGAAGTATTCCAAAAAAATTGAAAGAATCAAGGGATCCTACTGTTGAAGAGGCCACAGGGAGAAGGCACTGATTTTGTGACCAATACAATTGATATTTATATGACCAATGATGCTGTGATAGGTAATTAAAAAATATCCTAAAATTTACTATGGATTTTGTTTATTTGGGATCTTTATATTCTATATATCTGATACATTTTCAAATTACGTTATTTATTTTCTTAGAACCACATATATATTATTGTTATTAAAAAATCCATGTGGAAATCACACCACAATATTAATGTGTCTGTAAGTTCTCATTATGATTAATAAACATACCCTATTTTTATAATTTCATATAAAACCGGAGTATTATTTATATATTATCTATTGTGGGGGTCAAAATTTAAAACAATTTAAAAAATGTTATTGAAAATAGAAGGTAATTATGATTCATGATTAAGATGTTGAATTATGTATATTTATAGTGGTGACATTATTTTTCTATTCAGATCAAGATCCGCCCCCCTTATCCCTTCTATTAAACATTATTAAGGAATAAGAGTGGAAATCCTTTGGTTGGAAAATGTGGCCATAAAATTGAGGATGTATCAATTTTATTAGAATATATTAATGCATGTACTAAATAATTACATGGACATCAACCAAATCATGATGTCTAGTTTTCAATTGATTTCATCCTTTATGAAAGATCTATTTGAAATAATATATATTAAATGGACAGAGAGGAATTTAATTAGTTGAATAAATAACTATCGAATTTTCTTTGATAAGGGAATTTTACAAATTATTATTTAACTTGTAGAGCCTCTATTTTCATTGTTAAGAAGAAAGATGGATCTATGTGGTTGTGCATTGGTTTTTGGGAAATCAATGATATTTTATGAAATAAAAATTATCCCATACCTCACTTTTATGAATTAACTAATAGAATTAATTGATAAAATATTCATTCCAATATTTAACATTGTTCGGGGTATCCTCAATTTTGAGTAGAGAAGGATGATATTTGGGAAAAAACATTTAAAATTATTTTTGGACATTATAATTTAACAATAATTCCATTTGTATTGACTAATGATTAATCTATTTTAATAGATATAATGAATAGAATATTTATGGGATATCATGATTTTTTTAAATTTTTTTTTATTTTTGATATTGTGGTATATTGAAGTGGAGATAATGAGTATGAGAATTAGTTTTTGTTCATTATTGATTGCCAAATAATTAATATCTTATATGTGAAATTTAGAATTTGTGAATTCATTCTTCATAAAGATTAGTTTTAACAAAATATTTTCCCCATGTATTGAGTGTCAATTGACCCTATAAAGAAAAAAACATTCAATGAATGGACTATGAAAATTTACATAGCCATGGTATACAATTTTAGTGATTTGGTAGGATAATACAATTGATTTGACTAAACATTTTCTTGATTGGTTAAATCGTTAATCAATCATACACATAGTAGGATATGTTAGCATGGAAAATGGATTGTTAATAAGTTTTCAAATAATTTGATGTGGATATTGGTTAATAATTAAAATTTATCTCTACAATGTGAAAATTTTGAATTTATGATATATAGTAATTCATCGAAGAATGACCTTGGTTTTGCCCTTGTAAAATATGATATAGTATTTTCTTATGAACTAATGTAGTTAAATACCAATGAATATAATAATAAAACCAATAATCTGGAGTTGGTTTCCATAATATTTATTTTCAATATAAGGAAATTTATCACTATGGTGAAATATGTGAGATATACACATATTATATGAGTCAAAAGTACATTGTTCGACATAAAAAGATCAAAATGAGACAAAGAATATGGCTCAAACTATTGATGACTTAATATTTAAAAATACACTAACACCTAGAAAAGAAAAATAATAATAATATGGATTATGTATGAATGATCAAGGAGTTATAGAAAAAACTATGATTACTGGGGATCCTATATTCAGATATTTAGTAAACAAGGATCGGGGAAATCATTATGCCTAGAAAACTTCACTCATTTTTTCAAATTATAAGGTAAGAATATTTATTATATTAGAAAAAAATTTCTATGCCTGATGATGAGAATATTGAAAATAAAATTAAATCCATAAATAAGGGGAAATTGAATGACTTAATATTTAATTATATAATTTTGAAATTTTGAAAGAGGTGGTGAATTATATCAATTACAAATATCAAAGGGAATTATTTTATGATTCTAGTAGCTCATATTTTTATATAACCCATATTATATACAATATTGATTGTTATTTGAAGGAAATTTTTTTGTAGGATAATATGAAGAGAAAAATAACATATTATGTATCAAAAATATTGGATTTCCAATATGTAAAGGATATGAGACATCTTGAAATAGGAGAAATGAAACTTATACATATTATTATGTGAAAAATGGGATACCATTATAGTTTTCATTACCATTATATTTTTAAAGAGAACCAAAATTAATGATAAAATATGTGTTTTTTTATCTCTTTACCAAACATGAAAAAATAATTATTATAAGAGAAATTTTTTATTTTGAGTGATACATACAACTTTATATTAATGAGTTTTTAATAATTAATATAACAACTCTATTTATTTTTTTCACCATGATCCACAATATAAAATTTAATTATGGAATATTATTTAGGGAGATCTTGATAATGAGATTTATTTGATCTCCTCTGACCATCCTAAAAAAAATAGGTAGACAGAATATACTATACCAACAATGGAAGACATGTTATGGTAATTATCATTGGAACTTCAATGTATGTGGGATAAATATTATCATTTTGTAGTGTTTTCATTAATAATATACTCTATTAAATTATTTAAGTGGAATTTTATGAATCATTATAAGAAAAAATATGTCAAACTCTAACTAATTACAATGAAGATAGTGAGTGGAATAATACATTACCAATAAATTTGGAAGAGAGAAAACTAAATTTAAATACTATTCACACTCATATTAGACCATATTAAAGAATTAAAAAGCATTATATTGATAACCAATATAATGATTTTAAATTTAAAGTGGGATAAAATGCATTCTTGAATGTATTTAAATGAAAGGGTGTTATACTGTTTAGTAAAATGAAAAAACTATACCTAGGGTACATTAGTGCAATTAAAATTCATGAAATAATTAGTATTGGGGATTTAAAATTATAAATACCAAAAAGACTCTTTGAGGTACATTATATGCTCCTTATATCACATATAATTATTTATATGTACGAATCAATACATGTGCACACCTCTAAAGAAATATAATTAGATATGATCTATCTCATAATAAATATCCTGTCATGATTTTTGAGAGTGGAGATAAATTTTTAAATAATCTGATAACTCTAGTAATAAAGTTACCTTTTGGATATCATAAACTAAGGAAGAAACAATTGAATTGGAAGACGTCATTAAGTTAATCCACTTCCATTTCATTATAAAGTAATATCAAATAAAATTTACATGTTGACATTTTTTGGAGGGAAGAATGTACCACCGAAGATTCAGTTATAGTTGGTGAACATTTTATTTTCATGAATTTATTATTCAATTCTGAATATAATATTTCAAGCGACAATGTTCTAATTTGATAGGATAAATATCTATTTTGATAATATTACATAAAAATTACCATGGAATTGTTCTTTTGAAATTTTCATTAGAAATAAAATTTTATGAATAATAAAAAATTTAAAACATTATTAATCCCCCTATAATCTATAATAATATGGAATAATATGTATAAATAAAAATATATTTATTATCAAATTTATAGAAAATGTGATAAGATCATTTGGAGGTGAAAGGGATATTTTTTAGAAAACAATTTTAAAAATCAAAATATCATTCCATTCTAATTAATTAATGTAATATAAAAAAATTGATGATTTAAATTAAATTGCTAGATTATATATCAAAATATCTTACATTAAATTTGTATAATGGTGAATATTATATTTATACTTTATATAATATCAATTCATTTTTAAAAATTGAATTTCTAAAAACCAGTTTTTCATTATGGTTTGTAGGTTTAATTTTAGATTAAATTATACCAATTATATGAATTGAAGTTGATAATTTTTATTCTATATTTTTAGTTATAATGTATAATTTTTTTTAATGATTCAACAATCATTTTTATTCATAATTAATAATAAAACCATTATGAAATTTTCCCAATGGTTATGATTGAAATGATTTTATCAATGGGTTATCCTTGAATAATAAGAGTTAAAATTACCTAAAAACTAAATGTATTCCCATGGTAGGATTTATTTTAGACTTATCATTATAAAATTATATTATGGTCTATTTTGTATCAATTTTACTTTTAATGTGTCATAATAATATTTTACAACCCTAAATGATTACAGGTGTTCCACTCAACTCAATTATTTAAGGGAACCTACCCACCTCACTTATTCACACATCTTGACTTATTTAACTCTAAATAAACTAAAAACAATACCTCCCAAACACCAATTTCAATTTTTTTCTATTGTTCTTCCCTAAATAAAGACCCTATGTTCTATAAGAAGATATCCAAATGTGGTTTCTCTAAGAGAAGATGATAGTCATAATGAAGATCTATCTTTTTTCACTTCCTCTTTTACCACCTTTAATTATGTGTTAAATATAAAAAATAATAACAATACTATATCAAATAATATGAGATTTTATTATGTTTAGGTAATAATATTTATCTATATCCTTATCTATTAAATGGGAATGCAAACTACAACTCAAATGTATGATGTAGTACAACCATACAAAATGATGTTTTTTTCTATTATAGCCTCACATGAATAGTAATAAGGATGGAACAGGTAAATATTTATATGATTGTTTATAAATAATAATTATTATATAAATTTTATATATAATTCATTTCATTTTCCTTTCACTCTATAAAAAATGATAATGTTTCACTTATATACATACAACATACCATCTCCTTGAAGTTATTTCATTCATTTTCTATGTACAGATTTAAAAAATTATAATAAAAATATATCTAATGAATAAATATGAAATTTATTAAAATAGTAGAATTATAGAAATGATGTAATTATATAATTTTCATAGGAACCACAACAGCCATGAAAAAACATGTAAGATAAAATGAAACAATTAACAATGTAAACAAAAGTAATCAAAAATGATAATTAACAATCGGGGGATATGATTTTAAAGTATTATCATATATGATAGTTTAAATATCATTATATTTATGTTATAAATCAATAATATATTTAAATCTAATATATAGTAGCCCAATGAATTTTCCACTAAGAAAAAGACTGAGGTTAGTTACATTTCCTCAATTTTCACTTAATTGATACATATATGTTAATATGATCCAATTTAAATTAATATTGTGTGTCTACTACACCATTAAATAATTTATCATAAATAATTAATAATTCAATATTATTAATGATTAAATTTAAGTTACATATTCATTGGTAATTATTAAAATAAAATATGACTGCCCTTGTCTATTAGATAAAATATTTTTTTTATGTCAGTATATTTCAAAAGAGTTTTACAAAATCCCTATTTCACTAAAATGATTTATTAATTATATTTTTCGATATTATTCAATAATTAAACTATTTTAAAGTAATAAAGATATTGTTTTATGAAAATATATTTCATTTTTATTTCTTATAAAAAATCAAAAAAATTTAAACTAATTTTGCATAAACTAATTATCTCCCCATCATATCCATTTTATTCATATATATTAATATACAATTCTTCAATTATTTTACAAAAAACATGTTTAATGAATTCATAAATTATTTTTTTCTTTTATTTTCATTATTTATCTAATGGATATGATTTTATAAAAAATCTTATATATCAAATTAATTGATTGTAATCTCTTATATATTATTAATATTATGGATTCTAATGTTTCCCTAAAACATTTATGTTCCTATGATCATTGGACATTTCATATCTCTTAATTATCCATATACTTTGTATCACATATATGATTATTTTCTAAATCATGTAACTTTTCTACATACTATGTTTTAAATTGAATATTATTTGATTGTGTTGGGATATATTATTATTCTTTAATTTTACAATATATAGATATTTAATGATAAAGATTATTATTATGAATTAAATTCAATATTTTATAATAGAAGTGAACATTTTTTGATTGGTGGGGGAATCAATTATACATCCCATCAATTCATCAAATATCGTCATGAGACAAAATTTTTAGAAAATTAAATTTTCTTCTGCTGTATACCTACGCATCAATTATATTGTCTTACAACAACACTTTGATGGTTTAGATATCTTGATCTTTGAAACAGTTATTTTAAATAAAATTCATTTACCTTATACGAAATTTATTATGTATTCTCTATGAGATTATTTTATTGATATTATATGTATATTCATTTAGTTCTCAAGTTAGTTATCAATTGGAATGTGTTTTCAGTTATTTACCATCATATATTGATTATTACTTATTTAATCATTTTATGTTCCACTGTACATAACCCTTAATAAGGGATTGAGATAACCATTATTTTGATTCCCATATCTAGGATATAATGAATAATTACTTTAATGAGTGAAACTATGAAGATGTTTTTCTATTACTATGTTTTATATTTTATCTCCATTTTAAAAATTGAAATCATATATATATCTAATTCATCAAAATAGATAAACTAGTGGATCCTTTGTAATGTGATCACTTTTATATTATTCCATTATAAATTTTATACACTTATTATAGGTTAATAGAGTTTTTATTGTTACCCATAATTTATAACAATTAATCATTATAATTGTATTGATTTTGACCTTTATATACATATTTCATATTTATTTTAATATTATTTATAATTTCAAATATAAAAGTTAAGTTATAACTATAACATTTAAATAATAATTTTCTTTTTTTTATATAGCACACGGTGTTGTGGGTTGTATAAACTATCGAACATAGTGATCTTTTAAAATCCTGTGATATGACATTCTACCCCTATGATAAATTACCTCCATGAACTTTTTACATGAGATAGGTAATAAAGGGTTTTACATTTTAAAAATAATTTTTTTTAAATCTCACATCATAAAAAGTTATATTAATACTTATTTTATAATTTTAAAAAACTGAAATAACAAATTCATTTAGAATTACACATAATAGGAATATTAATTAGAGAACATTAGTGGGAAGTGAAAATACTGACATGAATGAAACAATAATGTCCAAATATGATGAAGAGTGATAAGGAAAACTGATCAAAATAATGTGAATTAACATTATAATGTTAATGGCTACAAAACAATAAATCAATAATGTGTGAAATAGTCCCTCGATTTATCATAATTTAATGTAATGGGAATGTTTGTTGTTTCAGTAATTTATATAAGGGATTAGATTAATTTTATCTTATTGGCAATGTAAATATGTAATATAGATACTTAAGAAAGATACTTTCTTCTTTTATTTAATTTACACCCCAATTCCATCTATTTCTCCATACATGGGGAATTCGGGATGAATATTTCATGCCTAATGAACTAAAATAAAAATCTATTCTACAACATAATCCACAAAAGGATAAAAATCTATTCATCTGATTTTTAATTATAAACAAAATTTGAAATAATTATCATCAGGTAATATGATATAAGAAATATATAAAAAGTCACATGAAAAAATAATACACCATCTGAAAAGATTCAAAAGTAATACCAAAAGTATATTCAATGTAATTTTAAAAATAAATATCCCTAAAATGATTCAAAATATTATAGACTAATATTGAAACAAAAAAATTTAGAATTCATGGTTATATATATTTCAAAACACTCTTTATTCAATATGATGGAAGGGATAGAAATATGTCAATACCTTCCATCCTTGAGATAAAGGAGAGATAATGAACCTCCGAGTCCCACCTCCAATTAGCCCCTTGGTGGAGACCAGCACCAAGGGTATAGAAATGTAACAACAATGGGAACCAATAACCTATTTATAGTTACCATGATCGAGATATATAATGCACCATCCTAAAAAAACTCCAAGAATGATAAGTATAAAGAAAAAAAATCCATCGCACATGCATTCATAATGTTTTACTAGTGAAAATACAATGAAATCGCAAAGGTAAGTACCAATATAAAACTAATTAGTGATATAGATTCAATCCCCAACGTCCAAGCTAGTAAGGTCCTGCACGGTCCACATAATCTCCTCAGATACCTGAAAATAGTTTTTTGAATGTATGTTGAGAATACAAGTATACTCAGCAAGGAAAAACGAATTCAATCATGCGCAAGTGGAAAAAGCATTCTAATTACCCTATGTGAAAACAACAGAAATAGAGAAGAACCAGAAAATGCAAACTCTCCACCAAAACCTCACTAATGCATGCTAAAAAAATTATATAAGACGTGTAATGTAATATAATAAGAACATTGCTATTATGACACCCTACACCACATCCTAGTGGTTAACCAGAACATCCTAACATGTCTACCACTTTCACAGGACCCACTATCACAACCTTCCCACACACTCTTAGGACACAATCCACACACATACTACCCATAAAAACAAGTCCCACTACCACACCTCAATATTGAATGTATAAAACTAGATATTACACATACCACACCCTACCCAAAAACAAGTCGTTCTCATCCCGAAGAGAACTGGTAAACAACCTGCCTCTCACCATACTAATACAATAGTTCTCTTAACATAACACAAGACATTATAACCTTCTTGATGACTATGGGGTGGTAAATTCATTTAATATAGAGTAGATAATATCCAATAACCAACTATCTGTCCTCCCATTGAAATTTTGGTAAAGACACCCCCAAATAAATGGGGGTGTTCAGCATACAGTTCTCATCACAGGTGGGTTCATATTTAAAATACAAGGGACTATATATATATATATATCTGTCTGTGTGTGTGTGTGTACAAAACACTCTGCACAGCCAATGTGTTTTCAAAACAAAATACTATAACAGAAAAAACTACCCTTTCTATCACCTCTAAATGCACGTATCACCATCAACGACAGTCACATTTTTTATGTTCATGTATACCCAAACCCAATTCATTTAACAAATTTGTATTTTGAATTTATCAATTTATTCATTTATTTATTTCATCCCAACTCAAAAAACAAATAATCAGTATATCTAAACCATTTTAATTATTATAAGATCCACTAAACACTCCCCATAACAAAACACACAACAAACAATCCACTTTGTTATTCCTACCTTTTTAACACCCATTCATACTTTGTCACTTCCAACATCATTCTTCAATGTTTTCCTAGGCAATTAATCCTCTAAAAATAACAATAAGTAGCCATATTTCACAAATACACCACACCCAACACACCCATAAACATGAAATGACGACACATCCCAAACCTTCTGCCCTGCAGCCTAACTGGTCCCCAGATACAACCTCACTTCATATAAAGCACATATATTCCACAATCAAAAAATCACTCAATATTTGATACCATCACGCCTTCTGAATCATACCATACATAGAGTTACACTTATAAAATTGGGTTAATTTAGATTTTTCCATGTGTTCTTTTTATTCCACTTTGATAAGAAGGGGTGATCACACAAGGGTTTGATCCTGGGGATTCAATTTCATTGAACCAGGTATACATGATTAATCATATTGATATTTATATCAGTTATTCACAAGAAAATAACAACAATAATAAGGCATAACCCATGATTAGGAAAATACCACCAATGGGCATGATTTTCAGAAGCCACACGACCACAAAAAATCAGATAGTCATCAATGACAACAATTAAAGCATGCAATAAACATCAATCCACCAAAATCTCATTGTAATGTTCATATTAGACATTATCATTGGTATAATAATGGATTTTGTTGTTTTCACATAATGAAATTACTATGCATTCCACATATGATACAAAATTTGAAATGAGATGAAGGAAATCCCTACGTGGAACAACTAGAGACCAAAACACCTCCTCTTGCGAGTAGTTAGAAAACTCAAAGGAAAAATACTATGGAATACTTGATTAATTTCTACGATATAATAGGAGACTCCCTAAGAAGGGAAGCTCCTATTAGCACTACGAGAAAAAAGAGGAGAGCATCTCATATTTTGAAAAATAAATCTAGATCCTATATTAATTGAATGAGAAATGAATTCAAAATACAATAAAATGTGATCAAGGTCAACATTACCCGATTTGAATATCTCAATTTCCACAGATCATTATTATATTAATGATAAAATTAATATCCTTTTAAAGACCATTAGAAATGCTTAAACAATAGTTTAAACTTGATTTATGTGAAAATAAAATATAACAGGGGAGAAACTAAAAAAATTAGAAATGAGCAACTATTTGGTGAGTCAATAACATTGACAACAATTCATTGATTGGCAAGTAACTGACATCGATAGTCACTAACCCATTGGGGATTTACCAACATCAATAGTGAGTATCAAATGTGTGAGACACTGACACGACCTACATACACTTGAATAACTAAAGCCATCACTCACCCACAACCTGAGTCATCGACAATGACACCCTAACTAACCCATATAGACACCTTGAGTCACTGACATCGTCATCATTACACACTAACACGGATTCCATGACTCACCAGTACTGATGCACTGAGTCACTAACATCTATGCCTTGAGTTAGCTACACCGATTGAAAGACTAGAAAAAATGGAAAACTCTTAAAATGAGAGACCATTGCCTCACAATACACCCCAAACAATATATATTGAAATTTTAATGGACCACAAAGGTCCAACGAAATACATCAGATACGTCTCAAACTATTTTCTCAATTTAGAATTATAAAACAAACTTAAGGGAAAGAGGGTTCTAAACAAAAACCCTGTAATATCCCTCCCAATAACAAACCACCATGGGCTTTGGGTGTAAAACATCAACATCCAGAGGAATGGTCCTTCCACGTAGATCCTTTTCCTATTGATCCTAGATATTGATTTTTCATTACATGAACATTGCATCATCCTTTATATCCAAATATCCCCAATCAATTACATGGCCGTCATTGGGAAGATAGCAATGAGACATTAGGGATCTTTCTTAATGATGGTGGTTATGAGAAATGATCTTCCACCTCACCAACACGTCCCAACTCCTCAAAGGGTCTGAGGAACTTAGGATAAAGCTTACACCATCTTCCAAAACATCACTGCACATGTCATGTGAAAACCTTAAATAACACCTATTCCCTAACATTGAACTCAAAAGGCCCTCTCCAATGATCGACATATGACTTATTCTGGTCTTGTTCTGCCTTCATCCTCTCACCAACAAGTTGCATGTTCTATATCATACTCTGAACCATGTCTGAACCAAGAAGAGTTGCCTCCCCAACTCACGTCCATCACATTGGAGAATGACACGACCTTCCGTACAAGGCCTCAAAATGATCCCTTCCAATAGAAGAGTGAAAGATATTATTGTGTGAGAAATATACCAAGGAATAATTTCACACCATAGACACACTAAAGTCTATATCACATGATTTTAACTTGTCTTTCAACATTTTCTCCATCCATATGAGGGTGAAAGGTAGTGCTTAGGAATAACCATGTTCAAAAGGCACGTGTTAATACCCTCAATACTTGTAATGTAATAAAATTTTCTTCATATGAGTTGATGGATCTAGGAACCCCATGAGGCCTCAAGACCAATTCCTCATATATCTGTACTAAGGAATCCACTGTTCTTGATGCCTGGATCACTAAGAAGTGAGTCGATTTAACCAACTGAAACACAAATAGAATAACATCAACAATTGTCCCTGGGGAATCTTATAACTAAATTCATCGAGATGTCATCCATATTCCACTCGAGGGAATATCAAGGATGCATAACCCTATTGAGAAGAGAGTGCTTGACCTTCACTTGCAGGCACACCATGAAGTTTTCCACGAACTCTGCCACATTCTGCTTCACCTTGGGCCACTAGAACTGATCCCTCATGCCCCAGTACACCTTTCGAAACTTATTGGTTTACCGGTAGGGGTGATATATGAAAGTCGTAGAGAACTACCTCATATAAAGCCACTTGTAAAAAAACATCCCATAGAAAAACATATGATTCTATCTATCCTTTCACTATTCCTCTAGACCATCACCCTTGTCAAAGAGATCATGCATTACCTCCTCCTTTGAGACTCCCCTATATGACTTCTCAACCTTATCTATATAAATGATTATACTATCTTCTGTAATAGGAACCCTATACCAGTGTCCATTGATGTATGAATTTGCAAGGCAACCAATTCCTCTATTGCTCTCTAGGTGTCAGCAGATAACCAATCAACCTCCTTTTATGTCATCTTACTCAAAGAATCATCCAAAACGTTTCCCTTACCTTAGGTGTAAGAGATATACAAATCATAATCATATAGAAACTCCTTCTACCTCTACTGCAATAAGTTCAGATCTCACTAGGAAGAGATGCACCTCAGTCTCTTCTGATCTGTGAAAACAAAAAATGTACACCCCAATGAAGTAATTTTACCATGGCTTCAATGTGTACATGGTTTCTTCTTGCTCTAGATAATTGGTGGAATAGTTAAATTCATGGGGGTGTAATTTCATAGACCCATAAAATATCACTTCTCATTTCTGCAAGAGTATACAACCCAATCCCAAAGAGGAAGCATAAAAAATCTCCTCGACAACCACCCCTTCAATTGGAATCTTATTCACAAGTGGACTAAAAAAATTATTTTTCAGACAGCTAAAATCCATCTGACACAACTAAATCCATGCAATGGCTTGTCCATTCATAGTCAGAGATATCAATGAGGGTGATACATTGGAGAAATATGGAATGAATATTTGGTAGTATCCATCGTGGCTGTGAAAATTAATACCACTACCACATTCATAGGTGGTTCACAAGAAAAAATTGAATCAACGTTCAATGGGTCTATTTTAAACCACACTGAGACAGCACTGGTCCAATAAAGTTTACATACAATGTACAAAACATGCCTTTAGACATCCTTCATAGAGATGGGGGTGCCGATGGACCTCTAGGATAGTCCTAAGATGCTCTGTGTGATCCTCCTTGTACATCAAATTGATTTGGATGTCATCTATCAATATAATGATGTACCAGTCTAGGTAATCATGATGTTTGTAGTTTATAATCCCCATATAGATGTCCAGTGAATTCGTAGCACCAAACAACATAGCCATAAACTCAATGTGCCTATTCATGCACATGAATGTTGTCATTGGGATTTCACCCTACATCAACCATAACTATTGATACCCAGATCACATATCGCTCTTAGGAAACCAAAATTCTCCCCTAAGCTAGTCGAAACGATCATCTATTCTTGGTAGAGGGTAAAAGTTATTCAGCATTACTTAGTTCAATCCTGGATAGTCTATGGAGATCATATGACCACCATCTTCCTTCTTCTAAATGAAGACAAGAGCACCCCACGATGACAAACTAGGTTGGATGAAACCATTCTCTATCAGACCATCAATCTGAATATATAACTCCCAAAACTCATAAGGATCCATCTAATAAGAAGCCATCAAAATCAATTGAGAACTAGGTTGTAATCCAAACCCAAACTCAACGTCGCGTAGAGGAGACATAGACACAAAATACTTATGGAAAACATCTAAAAACTCTTGGAAGACTCTCGTTATGGCTACAATTTAAGCATCCATTGTCCCCGATGATAGCTTGGATAAAAAGGAAAAAAGGGGATCCACATTCTGACTACCCATCTAATAACTAAACATGCCAATGAATTCCATAGGTTTTCCACCTATATTTGAAAATGTGACTCTAATCCAGATGAAATCGAAAAAAGAATTCATAGATTTAATCTTAATGATTATATGTATTACATTGTATGGATGAATCTATAGAAGAAAGAGACCCCCACTAGACTGATGCGGCCCCAACATCAGTCTAAATCTATGGAAACCATCAAATAATATGGTCTGACCTACGACTATTTTACTCAACACAAGGGGCATGGAATTCCGTACCCAGTTTAGTCCCAAGGCATGGGAGAGACAGTTTCAAACAGAGTTTGATGATCTTGGATCAAGTCATAAACAAGTATGAACAATTAAAAAAATGATCAAACCTCAAACAATCTTCATCATTGCTAGAACTGCTACCTCTATGGCGTGCAACTTCCCAGGTCCTGCTCTACTACCCCATGTTTACCTTATTCCTAAGGGATCATGCAATAGTCATGTTCCTTAAATAACACCTTGAGGTCAGCCTCCCCGTGCACCATCCACCCTTGGTGGAGCATGGGACTGTTTTCCCTACTACTAGAAAAGTCATGGTGGAAAATTCTATTAAGGTGGGTGATGGAAATACCCACCAATACTGTACTGAACTCTTGTTGGGAACTATACCTATAGGTTCCCATAGAAACCACAAGAAAAAATCATTGGCCTTAGACCTCTGAAAAAAGGATGAGGAGAAGTGGTTCAAAATTGAAACTACTAGGGTTGGCTCCTTGTTGGCTAAAACCTAGAAAGTCCTAATGCAAGAGACATGATATTGATGGAATTCCCATTTGAATATCTCGACTGAATTCTCTATCATGTAAGACCTCATTATGAGTGCATCCTTTCCACCACCTCAAATTTCTTCTGAACCTCAAATTATTTTAGTAGGGTTAGGGGAGTAACTGCATACTGAAGAGAATGATGGAGAGTATCCTCTAAGATTCTTGTCCTAGACTGCTCATATAGAATGATATATAGAGAAAAAGTAGCAGATCCTTGAACATGATCCCTGACTCCCTTACCAAAATATTCTCTTATTGGAGTGAAAATAGATATATCATTGTCTCTAATTTCATCATGGTTGAATGTAATTCCGCCTGGAACTCCTTCTCAATGTAGACCTAGAGATAACTTGTCTCCTTCCCCTCCACTAGTTATAGTTTCCACCACTAACACACTTCTCCCTTATCTATATCCCTTCTAGCAGAACCCAGTACTCCATCGAATCCTAGATCAAGAGGAAAGTGATATCCAATTCTACCAGCCAACTCTCCATCTCTATATCTGAGAAACTTCCCTTGTATATTAACAGAGTGTGGCTCTCAGAAGAACACAACTTCTTCTCCCAATGATCATCCTTATGTACTAGATTGACCCTCTACCAGTCAATTGGGTCAGCCTACTAACCCTCAAATTTTTGTACCTCACACAGGCGACATCCAAGGCCATAGATGAGAGGAAAACAACAAACTCTTAAGATTGGGTATTATGGAATTTATTTCTTATGATTCATTTTAACTCTTTTTTATTTTAATTTCATGAAAAATCCTGAAATTAATAAAAAAAATGTTATTATGATGCCAGTATGTTTCATAGGATCTCTACCCTACAAATGATGTTGCCTCACTTGGTATTTTGGTAAGCTCAGTGTCATTTCATCGGATCACGAGGCCCTAAAATCAATTTTCTGAGATGGACTTCCCTTCCTAATATCAAGAACCATGATCATATAACATTGTTTTTTTCCTACCCATGCAATATTCATTATTACTAACTCCAAACTCTTTCCCATCTCTCTATTCCCCTATATAATACCTTTCAATCATGACCCACACCCTTCAAATGAGGGAAGGGATAACAAGATTCCATGACCTTTCCCCCTCAAGATGAAGGAGAGATAATGAACCCCAAGTCCCACCTCCAATTGGCCCCAGGGTGGTGACCAAAACCATGGGTATATATATTTGATAAAAAAGGAGGGATTACATATTTTATAGTAACCATGATCAACGTATAAGATATACCATCCTCAAAAACGTCCAGACACACACACACAAACACACACACACAGACCCAAATATATATATATATATATATATATATATATATATATATATATATATTGAAACCAATATATATCCACACATGCTTCCTTAATGCAGATCTTATGAAAGTACAAATAAATCTCGAAGGTATGTACCAAAATAAATCTACGAAGAGGAACTACAAATATCAACAATGTCTGAGCTAGTATTGCCTTACACGGTCTGAATGATCTCTCTAGAAGAATGAATATAGTTTTTTGAATATACGGTGAGCATACAAATATACTCAGTATAGAAAAACCAAATGTAACTTGTGGAAGAGTGGGAGAAGAATACTAATTCCCCTATGATAAAATAACAGAAACACAAAAGAACATATTAGGGTATTCTATCCACCCAAAACTCACTAAGGCACACTCACCAAACAAATCCAAGTCCAAGCCAAACATATCCTAGAACGTATTGACACATATATTGATTCACTATCCCCATTGTCAAAACACACACACACACACACACTTGGGACACAAGCCAAACACTTCTTACCCATAGACTGCTGGGTCACTACCACACCACAATACTTCCCCCATACACTTATGCCTCACACATACCACACCATACCCAACAACACATAGGCCTCATCCCAAATGCACCTGGAAAACAAAAAACCTCTCACACCACTAGTTTAATAGATCAAGTAACAAAAAATGAAGATATTACATCCTGCCTAAATGTCTTAGGTTGTAAATTCCTAAAATATGTAGTAGAGAATAGCCAATAACTAGTCATCCATCTTCACACTGGGATGATGGGAATGATAGCCTCCTAAATAAGAATGGGGGTGTTTGGAAAAGATTTCTCTACATGGGTGGGGTGCATATTGAAAACACAATGATATATATACACAAATATTTCTAACCAACCAATCGGTTTTTAAAACAAACTACCCGCACAGACAAAACAACCCTTGCCTCAACCTCTTAATTCATGTATCAACACAAATGACGTTCACATCTGTAATTCTATGTATAACAAATTCATATTAAGGTAACCAATTTTCATTAGGAATTTATCAATTTATTCATTTTTTTAATTCTATCCTTACTAGGGAAACTAAAATTCAAAACATCTACAATAATTCTCAGAATGCTAAAAACCATTAAACAATCCCCGTATTAAATTAATCAACAAATAACCCACATATTTATTCATCTCCATTCAATAGAAAATCATATTTATACACTAATGGTATCATTTTTCAATTTTTTCTAACAAAATTATTCCTCTTATGACCAATAATGGATGTCCCACAACATAGAAACACTACACCCAGCACACCCATAAACATGAATTCATTACACTACCCAAACATGTATTCTTGCTTCCCAAACACAACCCAGAAGCAATCCCACTGCACTAAAAGTCCATCAATTCCACAATTAATCAATATCTCAAACTATGATACCTTCACACCTTCAGTACTGCCTAGGAAACACAATCACATCTATCAAATAGAGTGAATTCAGATTTGGCCAACTATTCTTTAAATTCCACTCAGATAAGAAGGGTTTATCACACACGGGTTTCATACTATGTCTTACATTTTAATTAACATGGTAGAAATTATTAATCATAATCATATTTGAAAAAATTATTCCCAAGGAAACAGTAATAGTTATAAGGAATCACCCATGTGTAGGAAAGTATCACCAACATCCATGATTTTTAAAATCCACATGACCCCAATACATCACATAATTAAAAATGATAACAAATAAAACCTGACATCAACATCAATACATCCCCAAATAGTTATCAAGATTGTATTAGAATTTACCCTGGTTAAAATAATTGATTTAGTAGGTTTCAAAAAATAACATCATGACACCAACCACTCGTGATGCACAATTTGAAGAGAGATGAAGGAAATCCCTAACTAGAAATAATAGGTGACCAAAACTCATAATTATGCCGGTAGTTCAAAAAATCCATGGAAAACACTAATGAAAACTAAATCAATGGCTATGACACAAAATGAGACTCCACGGGAAGGGAAGGCTCTAGGCGCAAAAAAAAATAAATTAGAGGAGAGAGCCTTAGCTATAAAAAAACAAATATGGGTCATATATCAACAAAATGAAAAATGGTTTCAAAATTCATTAATATTGTGTCGTGGTCATTATTCCATAGTTTGAATATATCAATTTCCAATTCTAATTACGTTATTAAAGATATTGCTAAAATACATTGAACACCCGTTATAAATTCTTATAAAGGTTTAAAACTTGATTTACATCATATAAAAAGTAAGCGGGGAGAAACTAGAAAAACTTGAAATGAGACACCAATGTGCGAGTCAGAGACACTGACTAAGAGCCTTTGATGGGTGAGTCGCCGAAACTGACAGCGTGTCACCGATGAGTGATTCACTAACACCGATAGTGAGTCACCTATGGTTGATTTACTGATGAAACCTACAGACTATTGGATCATTGATACCCTAACTCACCAACTCCATGAGTCACTGACACTGACGCCCTGAATCACAGACATTGACGCCCTAATTCTCCCATAATAACAACATGAGTTTCTAAAACCGATGTCCTAATTCATAGATAATGAAGTGCTGACACACTAAAACCTATTCCCTGATTAACCGACACCAACATCGACTCACTGACTCACCAATACCAATGGAAAAACTGGAAAAATGGAATCCTAATAAAATGATCTACCATTTCCTCATAGAACATACCATACGCTAGATTTTGGCGACACAGTGGACCATAGAGTTATGAGTATTAAAATATTATTCCTTGATAAATATAAATTTTTTTCTCAAATAAAAATAAATAACTATTATCATCTCATACTAAAAATATATATCACCTAATCATATATTTTCAAGTTTATGATATTCAATTCTATAAACAACCAAAATCATCATAATGAAACATTAAAATAATATATTTTGAAATATAAATCAGAAAATATTCTTCAACGAAATCCCATTTTATACAAAAAATATATACATTTACAGTATTCATATAATAATCATAAAATAGTGAACTTATTATAAATAAATATAATACATTTAATCTACAAATCCCTTTTCAGTAACATGGATATGTATACAATAAAACATATGATCCGAAAATGTAATAAACCACAATTAAATCAACATAAATTTTAATTTAAACCACAATTGTTATCAATATAATTCAATATATGTCTAAGAAATGTGAATGATGTCCTCCCATAATTAAATTTTCACTCAAAAGAATACTAAATCAATGTGTTTTATCACTACAAAATGTCTCCAAAAACAGTCATTATCATTTTCGATATCTATCACAAAAATCCTCAAAATTAGGTTTCTAGGAAATTGATCATAGGATCAGATTTAAACATATAATATAATGACAGTATTCATATCAATTAAGTTAAACAGTGATGATAAGATATTAATATATAATGTTATCTAAACCCTACTCTACTACCAAATTTGATATCCACAAACACAAAACATAGAAAGAGGTTATTAAAAAACAATATATTTCATGATCTAATAACAGTTAATGTGAAGAAAATTAAACCATAAATAGAATGCATCATTATGATGAAATATTGGATCACATACTCACCTAAAGAAATTTTAGGTTTAGTGTTTTTGAGAATTTGAAAAAACTCTTACATAATAATACCCCTATCATAAAGTTTTATGTTTTAACCACATATAAAATGATTTTATATTATATATTTTTTCTAAAACAAATTCTAAAAATTAATCAACATGAATTTTTTAAAAATAAATATATGTTTGATAGTATATGAAATAGAAAACATTAGTTCTAAAACAATTACAATACACTTTTAAAATATTATTATATATGACAGATATCATCATGACATTGGAATGATATAAATTAATATGATAAAATAAATTTTTATATTAATGTGTTATAAATATTCTAAATGAATCAATTTATTTCTAATATAATAGAAGTTAAAAAATTATTTGAAAATAAGGAAAAAAAATTCTAGAAAAGAATTATTACATAGGCATAGAAAGGCATTTTGTCTTAAGGAAATAAAAAATTTCAATTATTGAACTATTTAAATTCATTTTATGTGCTATATATTCAATAAAATATTTTCATAATCTTTTTTTCTAGGTATAAGAAAAGATCAAGAACAATTTTACAAATAAAAACCTGTATTTTTATGAAATACTGTTTTGTCACATTTACCTCACACTTTTAAAATAAATTTTTCTAATTTTAGAAAATATTTTTAATAAAGTAAAGAATAATTTTAAATAAAATTCACAAGTTTAGCTTTTATGATATTTCTAGAAAGGTATCTCATTCTGGGAATAGTGAAAAATACTAGGTTTGAATAAGTATTTTAATTTCATTTAAAAAATTTAAAACATCATAATTATAATAGTATAGTTTTCAAATAAAAAATAGTTTAATGATATAATTGTTAATATAATTTAAACTATAAAAATAAATTTAATTTTGAATTTATATATATAAACATTTTAAACTAATAGAGATCCTTTCTAAAGAGAACTATTTTTTCATCACATATGTGGGATTATTTTGAAAATAGATTATATAAATATTGTTAAGTGAACATGGAAAATGGTTTCAATATTTTGAATCTTATTTATTAAAAAAATATAATAATATAAAATTCATTTTTTACAATAATTAATTTAAATAATATTAATAATTTACTACATTGGATTATTTTAAAACTCATTTAGGGAGGGGATTAAATAAAAACAAAAATTAAAAACTGACACAAAACACAATATAATATTTATTAGATTATCTTATTTTAACATTATATCTTATAATATTTGAAAAAAATCTATTTTGAATATTTTTTTCTTGTAAAACAATTTGGTGTAACTCTTTCCATTAATAAAATCTATCTGTTTCCTCACCCACGCCTATAAATGAACACCCAGTCTCATATGCTATTTAAACTAATAACTCCTTTGAATTTAAAAATACACAAATAAACCATCCCTGATCTCCATATCAACATCCTAGAGTCCTTGTTTTGATCATAATCCTATCATTGGAAGACTATTGGTGCAAACCTCGAGATTTTTAATGAAGAAAATTAATCATTCATAACTAGTCATTTTGTTTTCTTTATTCCACCTACATAAAACAATCAGTAAAATATAGTTATATATTAACTTTATTATCATACATATTTTTTGATGTATTTTAATAGTAATACCATCATATATCCCCTCCTACCTCAAATGTAAATGGAAAATGTTGATAATGTCTTTAGAATATTACACCTCGCGAACCGATGTAATTTTTCTTCCCATCACCACTTATCTTATCTGGATTTATATATGAATGTAATTTTTATATATTATTTTTGATAAAATAATTAATCTCTTGGAATTATAATATAACATATACCATCTTAATTTATATTCATAAAAAAATAATATCATAATGTTGGTCATCTGTACTGTATACTACTACCTTGTGAAACGATATGATTTTTTCTTAAATCAGGCATTAAATGTAATATATTATGGATTAATTTTATTTTTATATGTGATAATAATTACAAATTAATAATTATATAAAACAAATATATAATGTAATTTCTAATATGACCATCCATAGAATAAATGATAATGTTGTTTGGGTGTACGACTGAATACCACCTCACAATGTGTTTTGATTCATTTAGATTACCACATAAAAAAGATGGTATATATTTTTATTTTTAAATAAGTAATATTTTATTAATTATATTATTCTATTATATTAAATTATATAAAATATGATCCTTTGATGAATCATAATTTTCTAAAATTAAAATGTTACTCACACATAAGTACAGAATATCACCTATTAGATTAAAACATAGTTCATTTTTTATAAGAATATTTAATGGTCAGTCTTAATGTTGAAATTTATTTATAAATGTGATTATTATTTCATGATTATGATTGTTTATAATATTAAATAAATATTTTATTTTACCTTATTCTACTTCTGAATTTTATTTAGGACATATGGGCTGATTATCATAAAAAATCCCAACATTAAATTAATTGGTTATGTAAATGAATATAACATAGTAACAAATAAAATTAATGGAATAAAAAAATTGAATATTGAAATTATGAAATGTAATAATTAACATATTTTTATTGTATAAAAGGATAAGGAATTCATGTGATGATTCGGGCTTGAGGTACAGGATGTCTCTAACCCAACCTTTTATTCTAGTTATGAAATTTCTCCCTCTAACTAACTTTATCTATTTATTTAATGTTATGAAATTATTCTTAATTCAGTATATGTGTATCTATAACATATACCTATTTAATAACCCATCCACTGATGGGGATATATATTTCTTATATTAATTTCTCAAATTTGTTAACTATGAATTTTTATTTGATTATGATATAAGGAATGATTTTTCAATCAATTTTTATTTCCATTAGAAAATATATATTTTTTTTCTCATGATTGATTTAATTATTGTTGAACACATATATAATGAAAATTATTATGGTTATTCCCATATATTAAATTAATTTACTGGTTAAATATTTAGCCTCATTTGGGGTCTTTTACGGTGTTGGGGTGTAATCCTAATCAATTCTCGGACATTTCCCACCATCTGATAATGTATAAAATGTTGTAATTGAATGGTGTTTCTATAACATATTATGATTCTTATATATTTACTATGATTCCATGATCTTATAATACCATTTTTATTTTTTTATTCTATTAATTTATTACACATTAACATTATCTTTTATGATATCATGCTACATGTTTGATTCATTCGTTATGTTTCTTTATATTATTTATTAACATAATGGAATTTTAATATCACTCTATTATTAATTTATTATTTAGGATATACCATTTTTTTGAATCTCAAATGAATGTTTGGAGCATATTGGGGATAAATAATCAAATTCACTATTTTTTAGTTACTTTGGACGTAATATTAACATATTAATATGAACATACTAGACCTCACATATTTTATGTTATTCTTATAGGATATCTATGAATAAAAAACATGTAATTATTTCTGTAAAAAATATTGGTATCTATAATTGGTATCAATGAAAATTATTAGTTGTACTTTGAAACTAGGAAAGGAATAAATTTAGTTGAATTTGAGGGTTACGTGTATGTCTAGTAATATGTATATAAAATTATCCTTAATTCTTGGTTAAGTATAGAGTGAGTGGTTTCTGAGAAATTCCACCCCTTTCTAGATTCTATATATAGATTTTGTTATAGATCAGATGCTCCTAGGGGTAATAACCACACAAAAAAATGTGATACATTGACCAAGAAATACCTAGTACATGACAATGAGTGTTTTTGTAAACCTAGTTTCACACTCCTAGGTAATATGACTTAGAAATTCAAAAACACTTAACAATATATTATGGTAGATATGAACAAGTTGTTAGGTTAAATTATCCAATTCAAATCATTACCATGGATAATGTTGATTGAACCATAGTGGCCCAAAATTCAGGAATCAATTATAATTTATAATTTCTTCCTCATAAATTTATAAGTTCCATTTTTCATGTTAATGGGTATTATTCTACTTTATATTCTATTTGATAATGGAAAAAAATATGAGAAACCGTTCCAACCAAAAAATTGATATGAACTAAGATGATTACCCCAAAGATTTTCTTAACCTTATAATAGTGGGATAGAAGAACATTATTAAAATACATTATCAACTATATTGTGTTATT
Source organism: Viscum album (assembly GCA_963277665.1). NCBI lineage: Eukaryota > Viridiplantae > Streptophyta > Magnoliopsida > Santalales > Viscaceae > Viscum > Viscum album. The sequence continues at coordinate 536,297,572 of OY728146.1, forward strand.
AATGATAACTCAAATAATTCAAAAGACCTTCCCCCTCTGATGAATGAACATGTTGTAGTAAATTAAATTTTTTTAGAGTGTCCCCCAACCATTAGTGATATTCTAATCCCATTATCACATTACAATGGATTAAAACATTAATATGATATTATTTATAATTTGATTCACTAATCAAGAGAATGTTTTACGGGATTTTTGTCACATCATTGGAGAAGCTAATCCATATTGGACAATGATCTAGAATATTATATCCAAAGAGGATAACGATTCAACGGAACGTGATGACTCAAATTTTTTTAATATATTCGTGAAATATACATCATAAAATGGTGATTGATTTTTGAATAAATAATAAAAATAACGAAAAATCTATATTGGTGTATGTGGTCGCATTCACAGGTCCAAAACAGTAATCCTCTATCTTTGTAATCAGTAATAAAAGTATAGTGGATTGTCTCATTAAGCGATAAATATATGTTTAATAAAATATTTAGGTTTTCAAGACATTGATATTTATGAAGGTATATTCTTTAGTTCACTCAAATTTGATATGGTTATTGTTGAATGTTAGTGGTTTCATTGGAATAGAGAAAAAAATAATATGGAGTTTTCTTTGGGGGTGTCAATAGATAAATATCATAGTGGAAGGAAATACTAACAACCCATATGACAAAAGTATAGGAAGAATCATTTTTTAAACTGAATAAGGGGAACTAGAAAATGATTCATGTATGGAAGAAAGGGGCATCCAAAAAATAATCATTGAAGGTAAATGATGAATATATCTAACTATGAAGAAAACTGTAGTTTGCTATAAATACTATTTCTATCATATAGTGTTTTAATTTCACTGAAAATCAGCACTATAAAATACCATTCCATACAGAATGGTTTTTCTGATTCAACTAACACCACCATCCTTCAACATAACAAGGAACAACATTTTATGTCTCTACTATGAAGGTAGAAACAAAAAATAATATATTCAAATGTATGAGAGTTACTCATTCAATAATAGTGAATCTAATTTATGGTTATTATTATATTCATTCATTTATATCTTGTTTTTGTAGTATAACTATTCAAAAACCACCTCAAAACCTTGGGGTTAAGATATTTATGAGAAAAAAAATGATACAGTAATTACATCCCAAAAATATAACTCCAACGTATCCAATGAATATATAAGATACCATAAATAATTAATATATTACTTCCATTAGTAATGTTTTATTCTATAGTGGGGTTGAATTGTCTCCACCTTTATAATTCCAATATAACATTTTGAGGGAAGGGTATCCCTCTTCACTTCCCATGTCATCCTCTAATTATGTACAAGTGTAAGGAGGAAGACAAATATGACCTTCATTCACCTTTTCAAACATGTATACAATTTTCTAATGAGAATGAATATATACCTCAAATGATTGAGGAAAAAAGAATTAATCAAGCTTTATGAATTTCCAATTCTAAGGGATTATACTAATTTATTTCCCAATGATTTTCCTAGTCATCTTCTTAACCTAGAGGGTTCTTTTTCCATTGAACTTATACATGGATCACAAAAAATATTAAATAACGATTTGAGGATAGATGAGTGTAAGAAACCATTTTTACTCTTTTACGATTCCTTTAAAATTCAGCGTAAGTCTTTAATTTGGGACTAATATGGACACCTAATGAGATATAAATGGTCTCACAGTTGATTGGGGAATGTTTCGATCCTATAACCTATCTCCTTCGAATAAATGAATAAGTCGCACAATTAGCGCACAATTGGCGCATGGTTTGGCTAACTGTGAAGATTGAAATTTATAGAGATAACCCCTTAATATAGTATGCACACAACCATGTTTCATAACCCTCAAAAGTTCCCATAATACCTAGAGAACTTCACATGGTTTCTGTATTGTCTTTCAAACCGTATGGACAGACCATACACGTTACAATTTCATGGTAATTTTATAATTATCACTTCATGACCATTAATACTATTTTTTCCTCCCAATACATGAACTAGTGGGATTAACACCATTTCATCTCAACATTGGAAATTTGATGATCTAATCAATGGATCAAGATATCACCATCATCTAACAAATAATCTAACATTCATTCATCATTTTGGATGTGCAACGGTATGTACTCAATTATGTTTGAGTATTTCTTCCTCTTCATTTCTCCCGAACTTGTTATCGTGGTTTGATATTTTTACACATTTTCCTAAATATACTCAAATTAGAGGTAAATCAATGGAAAATATATACCAAAGTATCATATTCATACAACCATAAGTTGGGTGGTCTATAATTCATCCAAAATGTTCCTCAATTTCTGAATGCATGTGTGGGGCCCACCAATTTCATCGGGTGATGTTTCCTAAATTTATATGGTATGATTATACTCATTTGAACCATTTGGTTATGTTAATTTCAAATATTTGATTAGTTTCTAACGGTTACACCCACAACACAATCCACCCCATGTCAATGGGTTTTCCATATTTGGTTTTTTACTGTTTTGAGATGTTTGATCAACCATTCAGGCGTGCCTTCACTTGACATCTCTATGAGTGTTATTTCTATATTAAATGAAATTTTTATATATTGAATTTAATTTTTCTGGTTACCATGTATACTCACCATTTGACCCTTATATGCTAAGTGCTTCAATTTTACATTTAAATGTTAAATGTTAATAGACATGTATAATAGAATATGGCTTGGCCTAAAATAGAAATGAATAGTCGGTTTCCTTTCTTTATCACCTCTTAAAACATTAATTTAAGGTAGAGGAATGATCCTTGAATGTTTAAAATTCATTAAATGGTTTAAAAAATGTTTTCATTCTTCATGGCCTTGTCACACAAATATAACGCAAGGCTTGAACCAAATGGATATATTGATTAAGGATGTCTTAATTAAATGGTTCCATGCTATATGGACAAGTAACACTAATTGGAGGAATGTAGTTAAAAACTTTAATTATTATATGAAATCTATATCAAATAGGAATGGCCTAATAGGAGATCACAATGGATTCTATTCACATATTTCCTTGAGCACTCAGCAGCCCCATTCAGATTCAAGGATTGAGCATGAATAGGTTGAGACCGACATAGAACCAGATCGTTGTCCTAGATATGGATGTCTGGTATTTCATAGTAGGATCCTTAAAGTATTACTATAGTATTCTTTAAATACACTCCTTGGATATAGGATTTCTTGGACACACTCCTTGGATCTATCATTGAAAAGTATGTTCAATGGTTTATGTCTGTCATGACCAATCTCTGAATAGCCCCAATTTACCACAAATGAACTCCCAGTACATGTTAAGCACCTCATTATGGAATTCATTGGAAAATTGTCCTTGGATTACTCTATTACCCATTTTCAGAATGCAGTTATTACATATTTGTTGACCCTTCAGGTCTATGTTTCTTTGGTAATTACCTGGGGGCTTCAATACTAAATATCATTGCAGTTTTCCTTTTTACATCAATAGAACATTTACTATTATTAATATCTAGAATATTTTAAATTGTACGTGATAAAAAAATGAATAGGTCACATCATCAGATACCATATGAGTGATGAAGCAGGTACATGGGAATTTAGTTACATTGTATTGGTTAACATTATATGTTCTTTCTTGTATGGTGTTATGTTGCATAACACATGATGGATGTTATAGAAAATGATGGTGGTGGCCCATTCATATTTATATAATACCATCATTGGGTACCATTTGTTACCCAGAGTATATTATATTGTTGTAGGTTTTGATAAAGGGACAGATATGTCCTCGAACACTTCATTGCATTAAAATTAGAATGGAGCTTCATAAAAGAGTACATAGATTAATCATTGGATGTGTGGGATAGTCTTTATTTTAATTTATAATTTTTTGGAAAATTTAATTCTGGTTGTCTTGTATCCATGTTTTATATTTTTCTATTACAAGACATATCATCATCATTTGTTGAATGTTATTCCAGTTTTTTCAGTTTTTATTACTTTTGCCTCTATTTTCTGATGTTCCTTCTATTTACTTATTTTTCTTCTTCTATTTACCCTTTTTTACATCCATATACTATGATGAACATTTTTAATGAGGGAATAGTATCCCCATTGTCACACATAAGCCCTCAATTGTTGTTGCTAAACTCTAGCATTTGTGGAGATGTGCTTGAGGCCATGTGGACCACCGGGCCCTGGGAACCAGTTATGTGAAATCTGGGTCTATGGCACCACAATGTGGTATATAAGGTTTTTTCATTTTTTTTACTATATAGAGACAATATATTCGAGATTATGCACCCTTGGGACTTTCCCATAAGCCACACATGGGCGTCGTGAAGCCATGTTCTGTGTAAAACCCATGTTTCCATAATGAAAATTGGTGTTCTACTAGTTCATATTAACGATGGTATTATTCCACCATTGGTTAATCCACGTGTTGTGTAGTGTTGTTGATTATTAATTTGTTTAATGATTTTCTTTCATCATTTTCCCAATAATATGTGGTCCAGGAGAATTGATACATGCATTATTATAGGCACCTAGAATTTTATTATCATGTATATTTCCATGCATTATAGGTTTATTTCACTAACTTTCATTACATAATATGTTGGTTATTATTGACTGACAGTGTGATAGTTATATTATTATTGTATTACACATAGTTGTGATTGAGTGATTACATGTCTCAATTAATGATGTGTTATAGCCCCTCATGGGTTGGAATGAGTAATTTACTGAATCAAACCATTAATCTATAAATAATTTGGTGTTGTTTTCAGTGATAAGTGTATGGGAAATGATTCAATTTTAATTGAAATATATTATATAGTGAATAATTTCATCTAAAATGAAATGGTTTCATGGCCTTAACATGTTTAAGAAAGATAAAGGAGTGAACATGGTGATTACCTGAAAAATGAAATAAAAATTATACTTGAGTACTTCCAAATGCCTGGCTGTTTAAGAGTGTAATTTGGGTATTATGATTTGGTTAGTGATTTTAGTTTGTTCATATTCCTCTAGTGATTTTATCATATGAATCTATGATTTTTTAGGTCTGTTCATGGCATTTTTAGACCAATGTCACCAAGAAAGCATTATTCCATTCTCCATGAAGGTGGTGACGACCAGGCTCCAGAGGTGGTGGCCCCTAAGCTGCCAGTCTTATCTCCAAGAGTTCTAGATTTGGAACTGCATGTTGTACCTAATCTGGGAACTGATTCATTTGTTCATGATAGTTTCTAACTTTTGATGTAGTCCAGTCATGGTGCTCTATGTCTTGGACCTATTATGGTTGATCTGAATCACGAGTTACATTAACGGAATCATCTTACCTTCTCGAGGGATTGATGTCCACAGGTTGTTGGGACTTAGCTAGAGTCCATGTGGGTAGTCTTTGGGTATCTAGAAATACCTCTAGAGTGGAGATCCAGGCTTTCTACAGAGATGCATTGGGATTTTCCCAAGCATTGGTGGGACTTGGATACCCAGTTTAATCACCCTCAAAGAATGATATAGACTTACTTCAACACTCTATCATATGAATAGTTCTTTCTTTATATGATAAGAGCAGACAGAGGCATATAGTTCATTCATATCAAGTACGATTCTATGTATGTTATGGATAATTCTATACATTTAACAATGTTGCAATGCTTTTCACAACTTCTAGTCGGTGATGAGATTTCACATTCTAAATGTTTCGAGGATGGGATTTAAAACACCATCTATAAATTTGTGAATATCATTCAAATGACTACATTTTCTACAATTGTGGATCTGGATATTATCATAGAGCGAATCCTAAGGGATAGAAAAGTACTGGGATTAATGTATCTTTGTTGTTCTTGATTAGTAGTTCTTTCGGTGGAAGGAAATGTTCTCTTGAGGTTTCTCATCATGGAAGTGACAACTAGAGTACCTGTTTTGACAATTATTTGGGTTTTCATTAGTTTTGATGATGAGTTCATTCAAATCCTCAGTGTGACAATGAATTATAAGAGTTTCATGATTGTGGACATATGGGGTACAATTAGTGTTTCTATAGGGCCTTTACACCAGCTTCAAATGGGAAGGGACAAACCCCCACTCCATCTTTAGAAGCATGTACTTTTAAGTTGCGTCATGTGGGGTGTTGTAATAGCAGTAGTATGTCAAGATGAGGTGGATTCTGGGGACATGGTATCCTAACCCCTAACCACTAGTTGTTCCAACATAGTAGTCAATTTCGTGGTAGTCAATTAGTTACATAGTCTCGTAGTTCAAGTCATTTGTGTGCACTACAGCTGATACCCAAGGATCGGGTCGTAGGACAATCTAAATTATGCGGTACTAATCTCGTGGAATCATCAATTATATATATATTTTCAATATTGGTGCTTCAAAATCTTTTATCTCTATATCTATTCTGGAGAGTCTCAGAATAGAGATACAATATCATTATGGTTTAATGTCCATAGATACATCGTTAGCGGTGGAAAAGATAGAATACACCAATGTATGGATTGTCCCATTATGGTAGGAAGTTACCCTTTTTTATCGAATGCCTTTTTTATCAAGATGATGGGATTTTATTTCATAAATATGATGGACTAGTTGGTTCAATGTCACACTTTTTTAGACTTCTATTTCCATAGGGTATCTTATACATCAACAATGTAAGGCCTTTATCTACATAAGTGTGAGTGTAATGTCAATGATGGTAGTGATGGACAAGAGCATCATTGTTTGGGTGTAGTGACTGCCCATATTTAAAAAATATTCTAAAGGGATAAAGTTTTGATTAAAACTAATTAACCTGTGCTAGTGGATCCTTTCAGGGATGTGTTACCTGAAGACTTTTCTATTTTACCACCTGAGAGAGAGGAAGATTTTACAACTGATCTTGTTATATTTGAGGCTCTAGTTTCAATTCCTCTGTATAGGATGGCTCCAACAGAGCTTCAATATCTCAATAATATGTTAGAAGATTTAGAGTACAAAGGATTTATATGGCCCACTACATCCTCTTGGGATTCTGCTATTCTTTTTTCCAAGGAGGAAGAAACATTACATCTATGGGTGGATTATAGATGCTTAAAATAGATTAGGTTAAAGAACCAATACCCACTACCTTGAATATATGATCTTATTGACTAGCTATGAGGAGAAAAGGTCTACTGCATGACCAACTCATGATTGGATTAACATCAGGTACAATTATGTTTATCAGACACACATTATACAACTTTCTGTAGTAGGTATGGTCTATATGAGTACTTTGTGATGCCATTCATTCTTACGAACACACCCTCCATTTCCATCAATCTAATGAATTTGTTTTTCCATCCCTATTTGGATTCATTTTTCATGTTCTCTATTGACGACACCATGGTGTATTCTCATACACGTAATGACCATGCCAACTATCTTGTGATAATTCGTAGTGCACTAAGAGAGAATCATATTTACATCAATCATTCTATGTTCCACTTTTGGATCAATGAAGTTCACTTCATAGTTAATATTATATCATAATAATGAATACCTGTTTACCTGGAAAAGGTATAAGATGTACTTTCTTAGAAACATTATAGGAACATGATTGACAAACAAATTTTCATGGGGCTGTGAAGATATTACCTGAATTTAACAAAAGTCTTCACACATCTTACTTAACCTATTTCTAGTCATACAATTAAGGGTGGAAAGTTCAAATGGTTAAAAGTATGGGAGAATGGATTTTTAGAGCTGAATGCGAGGCATGTATCGACACCTATTCTGAAACTTCTAGATCATGGTATATGATATACCATCTTCTGTGATGCATCAGGAAAAATCCTCTGAGTTGTTATGATGAATGATTATAATGTGTTTGTATATAGAACGTAGTAGTTATGGTCTCACGATAGAGATTTCCCGACACATGACCTTGAGCTAGTAGTATTTGTACCCACCTTACGTTGCTAGAGACATTACCTGTTGGGAGAGTGCATTGTCAAGTACACAGATCACAAGAGTCTCAAATATATCTTTTCATAGCAATAAATGGACCTCAGCTAGTGTATATGTGTCTATTATTTATAATCTATTAATTTTAATCTCTGTATATATGCCTAGGAAGGGTAATATAGTTTCAGATGCACTATGTCAGATAACTCAAGAACATGCTATATGAGAAGATTGTGATTATCAGAAGTTAATGTCCCACTTTTCTAAGAATATTGATGAGTCTCATGATATTCTTGAGAAGTCTTACCTCTCATCCTTGATAGATACCTATTCCCCCCTTGAGAAGGTGAAGAGTATAAAATTTTATGATCCTCAATACTTGTTTTTCCATGAGAGTATATTAGGATATAACATTACTCAGGATTTTCCATGGATAGATATGATGTCATGAATCTAGGTGGGAGTGTTTAGGTTCCTACATATATGAGAGATGAGTTGATGAATAACTTCCAAGATTCTCAGTGTTATGTTCATTCTATAATCGTTAATATGTTTCAAGATATGTGATGACAGTATTGGTGTCCTGGGATGAAGCATCATATTATATGTTTTATCAGTAGTGGTTCAGCTATCCGTATGTGAATACAGGGAACTAGAGACCTACATGCTAGCTACAACTGCTTCTATTCTCAAAATGGAAATTGGAATATCTTTCCATGGATTTCATGGTCATCTTACCAAGTTCACTGAGGGGTTTTGATGAAATATGGGTAGTCATTGACTAATTAATGAAATTATCCCACTTCATTCCTATAAAGGATACTTTCTTAGTTGATGAGATAGGAGTAATGTATGTCTATGGGATCATACGAATCCATGGGGACCCTCATAGTATACTTTCAGATAGGGATTCTGGTTTCACATCCTTGTTCTGGATGGGTTTTTAGAAGGCTAGGGGAACTCAGGTTCTTCTAATCACAACTTTTCACCCTCATACTGAAGGAAAATTGAAACAAAGATATAGGTTCTAGAGGATATTATCATACAATGTTCCCTTCTTTTTAATGGTTCTTAGAAGAATCATATCCTCCCATTGAGAATTCCTATGATAATAGCTTTCAGGTGACAAACTAGATGGCTCCTTTTGAGGCCATATTTATTAGGCTATGCAGCTCACCTCTGTTCTGGATAGAGGTATGTGAGGCCACCCTACTAGGTCCTTATCTCATTCAAGAGACTTTAGTGTGGGTTATGAAAATCGGAATTCATGTGAATGTTGCTAAATCAATATTGAAATTTTATATCGATCAACGTCGAATATATTTATAGTACAAGTTTGGGGATTATGTTTTTCTTTGGGTATTTCACATGCTAGGGAATAAGTGGTTATATATGTAAGGGAATTTGTCGCCTCATTGTTTTGGACAATTTGATATTCTATAGAGAGTCCTAATGGTATCATATCCATTACTACTACCTCGTATGTATCACAAGAATTCCTTCATGTTTCACAGCATCATAAATATCATTACAATTCATCTCATACTTTTTATCATGATGATATTGAGTTAGATGTTGATGTAACCATTGAAGAGTATCCCATGTGCATCATTGATTGGAGAACAAGGGCTCTCCCTGTCAGGTAAATACCTATAGTATGGGTGATATGGAAGCAAATCCATGTACAAGTCAAGACATTGGAGAGGGAAGGTGAGGTACATGACGAATGACCAGATGTTTTCTTAGATATTTCATCACCACAAGTGTAAGATGAACTTGGTGGGATAGGGAGTTATTTTAGGATGGGAAAACTGTAACAACCTAGTTTTTCACTAAGATATGTGTCTTTTAAATTTCATTCTAAATAATTACTTTTGTCCTAACATGAATAACTAATGTGTTAGAAAAGGTATCCATGGTGTCTTGGGATTGTTCAAAGCCCAGAAACCGTCTATGTTGGAAAACATGATTGGTGTCTTGTCTTGGGAATGGGTGGCACACTATTTGGATAAAGGTGTTGATTGATCTTTATCGACCAAAGAACATTACACGATCTGCACAAGGCTGTTATGACTAACCACACAATGTTCCATATCTGCTCAGAAAACCACCCATTGGTTGCACAAATTTTTTCAAAATCTGTGGACAAAACCTAAATATGCTAATTTTATGGGAAATTAAACAGTTTCCCTGAATGATCTATTAATCATCATTCTTTATCCTAATATGTGAATTTGTAGGATACCCCATTTTCCCTAAAATTGAAGCGTTTTGGTTATCTAAACATTGTATCAATATATAACCATCTTCTAGTATCCGATAATGATTTTGTTCCTCACGTGGGATGTTCAACGGTATGTAAAAAAGTCCACTCAATCCATTATTCTCTATTTCTCCCTTACACTGATATCATAGTTGGAGAAATTTTCAGATTTTCTAATATCTACTCATATCCAAATAAAATCAAGGCCCAAAATCGGAGGAGGAGTGTCATACAACCCTAATGTGGGTGATTCATAATTAATTCATAAAGTTTGTCTACTTTTGGATATACGTGTGCAGACCACCAATTTCTTTTGGTGACATTTCATAAATTTATATGAAATAATTACACTTCTTAGAAATGTATGGTTTTTATATTTCCAAATATGTAATTAGATATTTGTGGTTACACCCACAAATCAATCCTCCCAATTTCGAAGGTTATTCCATATTTGGTTTTTTAGTGTTTTGACTAGTTTGAGCCACTGTTCAGGTGTAACTTCAGTAATTCTCTCTAAGGGAAATTTTTCTATATTAAATGGCATATTTATATTTTGAATTTGATAATATAAAGTAGCATGTCTGCTCTCCAATTGACCCATATACGGTAAGTGTTTCAATTTGAAAATTATGTTAAATTTGGATTGAAAAGTATAAAAGTATATTACATGGAATTAAATGTAAATGAATAGTAGGATGTATATCTAGAGCACACTATACCACATTAATGGAAGGCAGTAGAACGATCCTTGAAGTTGGATTATTCTTTAAATGGTTTAAAAAAAGTTTGCATGCTACTTATCCATGTCCCACTAAAGAAATGAAGGGATTAAAAATGGATTTATTGATTAATGATGACTTTATTAAAGGGTTACAATCTAAGTATCCATTTCACACCAATGGAAGGCAAGGCATGATCCAATTGAATTATTATATGACATCATTGTCAAATAAGAATGGCCAGACTCAAGCTCACCATTGATTCTGATGAGAGAATGTCATGGGAACTTGGGAACCCCATTCAAATTCAAGGATACAATTTTCATATATGGATAATCACCTATAAACCGATCCTTTTCTTAGATTTGGTTTCTTGTTATGACTCCATAGGATCCCTCATGGTGTAATATGGGATTCCATGGATACACTCCATGGATCTATATTACCTTAGATAAAATCCTTCAATCCATCATTGAAAAGTATATACGTGGTTAAAGACTATCGGGACTGGCCTCTTCATAGCCCCATTTTACCTTATATGAACTCCATGGAATTAGTTGGCACCTCGTTATGGAATGCCTTAGACAATGCGCCATGGATTACAATCTTACCGCATGCGATACTACAGTTATTACTGTGTGGATGGCCCTAGAGTTCTACTCCCCATTTGTTATTACATTGGGACTACATTATTATATATCGTTGATAGTTTCTTTGTTACATCTTTGATCCTTTACTATTATTAAAATATGGAATATTATAAACTGGAAGCAATCAAATAATGAATTAGTTATATAATTAGACACCAGCTGAGGGATGAAGTAGGTACATGGGTATTTAGTTACATTATTATTTTTTACATTATATTTTATTTCATACAATCTATTTTATTGCATTACATGTCCCCGTTGTTATAGACATCAATGGTTGTGACCCATTGAGATTTTTCGCATACCCTCATCAGACGTTGTTTGGTACCTGAACTAGATTACATGGTTTAAGTTGTTGAAAAAGTGAATCATATAGATTCAAACACATGATTGAGTTCTATTTAGTATGGACCATGATAGAAGATGATCGGGTCAGTACTCAAGGTAGTTTTAATGGCATTTTTTCCTTTATATTATTTATGAAAACATTTTGTCTAATGTCTTGTATCAATTTTTTCTAGTTTTGTAGTACATGAAATATCATAATCAGTTGTTGATTTTTATTCCAGTTATTTAAGATGTTATTAAAGTTGTTTTTATATTATTATGTGGCTTCTATTTAAATATATTTCTCCATTTATTTTTTAAGGATTACATCCATCTGCTACGCTATACTTTGGTAAAGAGGGAATAGTTTCCTAATGTACACACACTAGTCCCTCATTGCTAGTTGGTATCGTCTGGTATTTGGGAATATGATCTTGAGTTCTTGTAGCCCACCAGGGCTCAGGGACCCGTTAAGTGGCATATGGGTCTAAGGCATCAAATGATTCATTCACTTAAGATATATGAAAAAGATGTTATAAGATAATTTGAAGAAGGGGTTTTTTACATTGGAGGGTTTTACTATGGGATGCACTAGTCCCCTTCATCCATAATAATGAATAGTTTATGGGAATTATTGTTGATAATCATGAACTTAAAAAATAATGATATAGAACAAGTACCTCTTACCATATATAGATTAATTGTTTGGAAAAATATGTGAGAGATTAGTATATCTCTACGTTGGACCTTCGGGGAGGATGTTAATAATTGAGTTTGAATGAGGAATATATTACCAAAATTTGCATTCAAACAAGGTATATTCAATATTAGACCATAGTGACGCCTTCATAACTCACTAATGTTCCAACAATATTTATGGAATTAATCAATAGTGTCTTTTGATATTTACTAAAAAAATTTGGTGTAGTCTTTATCGATGATATTCTTGTATACTACAGAAGAAGGGGGATAACGGCGAAAATTTAAATAATGTTATATATTCCTTTAAAATGAATAATATTTATGAAAATTATATTAAATGTGAGTTCTAGATGATATAAGTATCACCCTTGGCTAATATTACCACGAGAAAAAAATATCTACGTACCCTTTATAAAAAAAGAAATCATGTGCTTTCCAAGACCAATATCATTAATAGTGATCCATTGTATCTTTTTAGTAGTTGTGTGTTATTGATGATTTGTAAATTTTTAAATTCTCAAACTCAATATCCAATATAACTCAAAAGGGGGTGATTTTCTGTAGACCATTTAATGTGAATAGAGCTTCAATGAGTTTAAAAATAAAATTATCACTACACCAGTGCATGGAGAACCTACAATTGGGGAAATATTTGTCGTATACATCAGTTCTTTAAATAAATTATTATGTTTTGCACTAATGTATAATGATATGTGATAGCCTATGATCAATGGTATTTGAATGTTCATGAGTAGATATATCATGCACATGATCTTGTTTTCTCTATAGTGATATTTTCATTGAAAATCATGAGACTTTATCTCTATGGACATAAGGGTGAAATTAATATAGATCATAAGATCCTCAAATATATATTCCCAGTGAAGGAGCATAACCAGAACTATTTAATAAGGTTTTAGTTGAACAAGGACTAAAATTAATTTATCCATCACCATGATTGGAATAATATAAATTACATAGATACAATAATTATTCAAATAGAATTTTTTGTATTTAAAACGAGACATTTGTGACTGAGAAATTTATCATCCCAAATAGTCTACAGATCAGACCTATAAGTGATAATGGTATATTTCCATCAAAAATAGTAATCATTTGTGATGAAATATTAATTCAACAAAAAATAGTTTTTTTTGGGGGGGGGGGGTCCCTCCACCTTATGTGAATGTCATTTGGGATGGGAATTTGCGGTAGATTACTCATTCTATCACAAATTCCCTTTGAATCGAGATTGTCTGCGATAGAATTAAATGCTTGTACCAAATAATTTTGGCCTATTTTTTCAACATAATTAAATCCATTACAATTACTTCATCGTAAATGTATCAGGATGTAGGACCACAAATCACATCCTTTCTTCCTCCCCCTCTCATTCTCTTTCTCTCTCCCGAACTATGATGGAACCCTTTCCCCTTCTCTATGAATCCCTATAAAACTAAATTCGTCATGATTTTTTGGTGATTTCACACCAGATCTAGAAGGTGTTGACTCTGCTTCTATCCTCCATTTGTTTTTATCATATTTTGATAATATGTGATAAATTGAAAAATCCTAGGGTTAGAAATTTACCCTATTTTGGTGATTTATTTGACATGTTATGTAAATATAAATTTATTGTCTTTGATTTGGGTGTATTGTTTATGTGTGAGTTGTATTAATTTTATTTACTTTATTTGGGTATTTAACTTTAAACATAATATATTTATTTCTTGGTTTTAAGTGTTACTCAATTGTTATTATTTCATATTATTATTTGAAATATGTTGATTATTGAAATATGTCGAAATTTATTATTTCATTGAAAATATACTGGTTTCTTCAATACATAGATTTATTTTAATTGTTTGGATGGTTTTTAGGATTTATAGAATTCTCTTCTATTTTTACCTGTTCTTTGTCACTTAATTTTTCTATTTTTTGTATTTCATTTTTTGTACCCTAGATCAATTTTTTCACATATGTATGTATATCTAAATATTTGTTTTATTATAACATAATATTTTCCAGCAATCATAATTAATTAATTTTTTATAATAATTTTCGAACTCATAATCATTTTTTTCATTATTTAATTGGTTTATAAAAATTTGTGCACAAATAATAATATGTGCATGCATAATATTTTTGAATTAATACTAATTTTTTTGTAAAACATTAATTAATTTATTTATAATATTCATGTGTGGACATATATTTATTCATAACAATATTCATTACAATAATTTTTTATTCCCATGTGTTTATATGTTTGTATGTCTAATTATTTGTATGTATGTTTATTTATTTGGATATTTTTTTAATGTGTGCATGTGTGTAATAATAAATATTATGATGATTGATTTGATTATGAAATAATATTATATATATATATATATATGACATTTGAAATAAATATAATTGAATCATTATTGATAATGATGAGAAAATAAATTTCAAGAAAACATTTTAATAATAAGTAATTTATAAAAAATTATAAAAAAATTAAAAAACAGTTTTAGTGAAATACAATGACAATTTAGAATATGTAATATTTATTAAAAAAATATTTTATAATAATTATTAAATAAAAATTAATGGTTTTTTTTAAAAACAATTAACACATATATTAAATTATTATAATTTCATATAAAATATTAATTAGTAAAAATGTAATATTAAAGTAAATAATTAATAAAAATCAATAAATAATTTATAATAAGTAATAATTAATGAGTGTTTATTATTTATAAATTTTAAATATTAGTGATAATTATAATATAATAATTATTAGTAAAAAATTATAATAAAATATTAAAACTTTTAGGAATTCATAATAATTCGTGGAAAATGTTGTATTAATTTAAATAATTAGTATTATGATTTTTTATAAATGTGGTAAAAACACCTGGCTTGTACAACTATTATAACTCATCTAGGGAAAAAAAATTTCAAAATTATTAAATTTATATAATTATAAACTGTTTTTTATTCATAAATTATTTATATAAATTATAAATTCATGGTATTAAAATATATTTATAGTAAAAATTAAACAAAAGTAATATATATATATATATATGTTTATATAGATTTATATTTTTATATTTGTTTAAATATTAGTTAAAATATATTTGATATATTTATTCTAATTATAAAATTATGATATATATATTATACTTTTTATAATTGTAATAATAATATAAATATATCAATCATAATCTTTACATAATTTATATAAATTTAAATAATTTATTCAATTTTAATAATAATAAAAATATTTACAAAATTAATAATATTTGTTACATTATTTATAAAAAATTGTGAAATATAAATATTGTATTAAATAATTAAATAATTATTATTTCATATAATGGTTTAATTAATTAAAATATTCTGTATAAATAATTTTTATAAATATTTTAGTATAAATTTATATATAAAAATAAATTTATATATATATATTATAAAAAAATATTAAAAATTAAACCCCATGTGGGTGATGTAACGAAACACTCAATGCTAACTAATGGTATATCGTGCCTAGGGTAAACTCAAATCCTGGACCTAATGGTGGTCTCCATTTTTTCATATGATAAATAGTTTGGGTGATACTTTTGATTTTAATAAGAAATTATAATAAAATATTATTAAATTACCCTCATGTGCAATCTAATTAAACAATCGATGCAAAAAAATGTTATATCTCTCTTAGGCAAAACCCCACATCATGGACTCAATGGTGATTTTAGATTTATCACATGATACATAATTGGGAAGATACATTTAATATTAATAATAATTTATAATAAAAATATTGAATTAATTGCCCTCATGTACAATTTAACTACGCAACTCTCACAAATTAAAAGTCGAATCTAGGTTAAACCCCGCATCCCAGACCGGACAGTGATCTCTAATTTGTCATATGAGAAACTATCCAAGAGATATTATATTTTTTTTATAAAATACCATGTGTCTTATAAAATATTTTTAATATTTTTATTTTTAACTACACTGATCCTCAATGGGCATCGTAATTTATTAATAAGCAGTGCCTCCCTCTACTATTATTTTATAGATTATATCTAAATTTTAAAATATATAAATAATATTGAAAAATAAAAATGAGAAAATATAGTTATTCATATTCCTGATGTTTTTTAGACAACTATGGACTGTGTAAGTAGACACCAAAATGTATTATTTGACCGTGATTGGATAAATAATTACAAAACCCCAAATAGATCTGGTTTAAATCCCTTCTACATTGAAGGTGATGAAGCCTTTATATCATTTACATCATCAACTTTAGATGTTTTTTCTGAAGGAAAAAATAAATTTATGTGTTAGAAATGTGATCTTTGGACATTCAAAACTTTTGAAAATATTGGACTTCATCTATTGCGTTCTGGTTCTAAATAAGATTATATTTTTATGTATGAACATAGTGACAAGATTTGAAGAGAAAATAAAAATATATTCGTTCCAAATCCATCATTTTATAATCTAACACATGAATTTTTTGGTCTATCTATTCATGAATCAACAACTCAAAATCATATTCTGTATCATGAATCAGAACCATTTTAGTTTAAAAATTTTATGAAATATACTGATGAGGCCTTATATCCGTGATATCAGATGTGAAAACATGAATCCATTAAGAAATTTCTTTCTATTCAATCAGTATTATTAATATCTAATGGTTGCTTTGACCAGAGTTTATCTTTGGTTTAGTTGTTCTTCTAGCTGAAATACATTTCCTGCATGTTTCTATAAATGTAAAATGTTGGTTCATAATTTGGGTCTATGTTATAAAAGACCTATGTATGTTTAAATTATTGCATCATATATTATGTTGATTATTTATAAGTTGCTTAATATTAAATATATGGATAATTGAGGTAAAAAGAGGCACAACAAGAAAAGCTTATAGTTCATGTGAAATTGTTGAGATATTTTCCAATTACACCTCATTTACAGCATTTAATTACTTATCACAACAAAACTAGATTGATGAATTTGATGGAATCAAATATTAACTTCCAAAAAATATTTAATCATCAATGTGATAGTTATTCATTGAATAATTTGATCAAATACATCCTTCTTCTTCATCAGAACCTCTTAACGTATAGCTGGGTATTTCTACTAATGTTTTTTCTCATTTGTTGTAAAGGGAATTCAACATTCAAAATGGCATGTTTTTATTAATCCTTAAAACATCACTCCTTGGATATTGATGATGGAATAATTCATATATATTATTATATTAATTCTAGTACAACCAAATAAAAATAGCAATGTTTATTTGAAAACATTAATTGATGTGTTAATTTCATGATGGAATAATAAGGTGACTACATTTTATATAACTGCATATCTGATTTTATATTGCAGGCTAAATTAATATAGAAGATCATTGAATTTTTGGCATATGGTTTGTTGTTTGGATGGAGCACTAATTGTCTAAACACATTTCCATAATTCATGTCTATGAATAAAGAATTTATTCCTAGTAATGAGACAATGGATTTTTATTTTGATTTTCATTGGAGTTTTCTTTTAGTGGATCACCCTTTTCAAGGAAAAAAAGTTAATTTTACAAAAGGACAAACATAAAAAGGAACACCTCCAATAGTACTCTAAAGTAACCTATAAAGATATATTGTCTCTTTATTACCTTTCCTTACATTTTCACCAACTAGAAATTATATAAATATAATTTTTTGGGGATGGATCATAATTGTATAAAGTGGATTATTTTTGGGACCTTTCATATCAGTTTTGTTTTTTGGTTCGGAACATGATAGATTTAATTAATATTGAGAATTTCTTTGATAACATGTTTTATACCATGTTGGATTCCCCAAGTAAGAACAAAGATAATGCAACAACATGGTAACATCTCATGAGATCTAGAGGCATCATGAACATCATTTATTTGAAGATTAATGATCAATAAAATTAATGAATCCAACAACAGCTTACTCATATCATAATAAAATATGTTTAATGTTTTGGAAATGGAATAGAGATTCTATTTAACCATATGGTTATGCTTCAAAATTGACAGGTAACATCAGAAATTGGCATATTACTGGGTTAAAATGTCATGATTGGAATGTCAATATTGATAGATTATTGAAAGTTAGTCTTAGATTGATATTGAATTATTCAATTTATGATGTTTTGTCTGAAATAAAATATTTTTCTTAGATATTTTTGCAGAAACATTATATTATGATTCATTGAGTTCGCTGGAAAATATTTATGTTTTAATTTTATGTAAATTAAATAAAATATTCCCACTTGGGTTCATTGATTCAATGGAACATTTATTTTTCCATTTTACATACGAAGATAAATGTGGAGGTCTAGTACAATTCTGGTGGATGTATCTATTTTTTAAATGTAATAAAAAATCAAATAATAAAGTATATAATAATTCATTATTTAGATGGTTCAATTTCTTAAGCTAAGACACTGGAAGAAATTTTTTTATTTCTACTCTTATTATTTATAGTTAGAATATCCTTCAAGACATAATTGCATGGGATATAATGAGAAAAATGTGGATGATGTCATAGACCATCACGTGTTAGTTTTTAGTCATCTCAAGCTTTGTTTCAGTGGTTATCATGAGTGATGGCTTATACATAAAGAACTACACAGATCTCATAATTATATTCTGTTTTGTTATGATAATATGACAAAGTTTGTGCAATAATTACTATTTTTTATTATTTTATTAAATATTTATAAAATATATATTATTTACAAAAAAAATTAGGATATTTTATCACCATTTTAAAAAACAATTTATAAAAAATTCATATTGTCCTCTTAAAGAACATCAGAAATAGAAAAATTCTGTATTGGATTCAAAGATTGATAAGAAAAGTTACATTATATGGAATATTAAAAAAAATTCAATGATATCTATTATTAATAATTTTTATTCTCTATATGTAACCAAATATAAAAATAAAATTTACATTCGATTATGTGTGCTAAAAAACCCTCCATCAAAATTAGTAAAATATTATAATGGGTACGTGGTTAATGGATTTCAATTACATATACGCATATATAGTGACTAATAAAAATCAAATAATAGCAGTGTTGATATGAAAGGATAACATCATAGGGAAATGGAAGTTTATTTTTTTGGTATACTAGATGAAATAATAGAATTATGTTATCTGGGACCAAATTATGTTACAATGTTTAATTTTCATTGGTTTGATACTGATTGGTGGTTAAAAGTTCATCCCAAAAATGGATTTGGTGACAATAAATATAATAATCTTCTTACATCAAATGTACTATTCATCATGGAAAATTAAACACAACATGTTTACTATGAAAAATATTGTGATGTTTTGAGAGATTTAAAGGACTGATGGAGTGTGAGAAAAATGAAATCACATGATAATCAGTTTATTGAAAATGAAAATGGTAATTTGGATATTCCAAACATTGTATTTTTTCAAGAAATATACCAAAATATATCTCTTACCCGACAGTATATAAATATTGATGGTGAACCCCCACCCCCCCAGTTAAGGGTTGAAGAGATAGAAAACGGTGATGAAGTAATAAGGGAAAATGAAACTGAAAGTCATATGGATGATGAAAATGTTGAAGATAAGGGGAAGATATTAATGTTGACGGAAATTGTGATGTAGGTGGATATTGATTATATTGAGGTCTATAATTGTATGAAATTATTATATTCTTAAATTTATTAGTTTCTTAAATTTTATATTTGTATTGACAATCTGTTGCAGGTAACATAATTTTATTTTGGAATTAATTAGTTTTTTATATTTCATATCCATTATAATGATATCACCCTAGTGATAATATTTGATTCAGATTTCTAGAGATGATCATAACAATATATTATCTTATATCACTGATGTAATTCTTCATTATGATGAGCCTGATTCAACACCTCCTCATCAGGATGGTGTGCCTACTATGAGAGGGTGTGGTCTTTCTTGATTATTGATTCCAAATACTATTCAAGAGAGACAACTATCTATTTATTTTTAACAAAATTTACAACTGTGTATATAATTTTATAATATATTTAATTTATATTATCTTAGTGTTTTAATTTTTTTATTAATTTTATAATTATATAATTGTTTCAATTTTCATAGTATTTTTCATTTATCCATTGGGAAGGTTGGTGCAATTATGATAGATTATTTTTCTGATCCATGGGTGTTATGGGACCTAGTACCCATTCCGATATGTGAATTGATGTTAGACCACAAGATTTTATGTTATTAAATAATATTTACTTTTTAATAAGTTATTTAATTAAAAATAAGTTTTTTAATAGTCTTACTGAATTTATTTTCTCAAATATATAATTTTAAAATTTGTCCTATATAAATGGAATGGGATAATTGTATATTTTAGTTCTTTTGTCAGTTTCTACTGAATGTAATAAATCGAAATATCTGTAATGTTTTTGTTATTGTTTTTATAATTCATACATCTCTTATCACCTCCACTATATATCAGCTCAAGTATCAAATGGGCAGTGATCCTTCTAGCTAGGGTATATTTTTAGTAGTATATAATTAAGTGGATGTTAGATCCAGTAGGAGGAAATTGGTAACCCATAGGTTAGGGTGTCAAACAATTGGCATACATCGACAACTTATGGTAAGTTTTATTATTTACTAAGGTATATTTATTTTAACTATAACTAGTTTTTATATTATATAGTCTGCTATTGACCCATCCATTATTAATTTTGATGTTTAGTAGAATATTTATAATGATCCCCATATAATAGATGTTGATGGTGAATGACATCTCCATGGTGTTGTATGTGATTTTTTTGGTTTGTTTTTATGAATATAAATTTTATTGTCATTCTATTTGTCCATTATATTTAAAAAAAACACTTGAGGTTTCTCTTTGTCATTCATGAGAGATTCATACTGGGACAAAATGAGATGTCACTATTGATTTGGGTTTTGATGTGCGTGTATGGATACAGGATACTTTGCACGGTGTTGAGAAAGGTCGAGTGGTTTATATTGGTTCTTGATTAATACCAATAAGTTATTATGGTACTTATATCTAGGAATTAGTGAGTGAAAAAGGGTGATTGTAGAGATTCATCATCAACGTTGTCTTCCATTTAATATTATGTGGAGAGGATGAGATCTCAGGATGAGATGATACATAAGATACAGAAGTAAGGGGAGGAAGATCGTGATCAATAGCATCTGTGAAATGAGGAGATGATGGAGTATATGTGGCGACATGAGTGTGGCATGGGTATGGAGTGTAATCCTATTGTTCCATGGAGTGATCCTCCTCCAACAGACAATAATTGATGATTATGATGTTTTTATGACTTTTTCATTATAATTTGGTATGGAAGAACTATTATTTTTTAACTGATATATTACTTTTAAATATTTTTAAATTTGTTTAGTTTTCAACAATTATTTTAAATAATCATAAAATTATTAAATTTTTTTAATTATTTTCAAATATTAAAATAATTTTAATTTTTTTAATTATTATTAAATATATATATATATATTTTCTATAAATATAATATTTTATTTAATTGAAATAATATAAACAATTTAAATTTTTTAATAGTATATTTATTTTGTGAATTAGTTTTAATTTATATAATATTATAATTTTTTAATGTATATATATACATCTTTTTTTTATAATTTTTTTAAATTTTTAAATATACTTTATTTTATTTTTCTTATTTCTTACTTTTTGGGAATACATTTTATTTACGAAAGAACGTTACAAAAGGTTATTTGTAATCCATTATGAGAGTATTTTGTGATGAGGACAATATCCATAAAAAAATATTATTTACGATGGACAGTCGTAAATAAACTAATTTATTGTGCCACCATTTGCTATGGGGTTTTGACGACAGAATTTTGTCGCAAATGACGTTTTGTGATGGGAGTTCTTCACAAATACCCCATTACAATAATCTTGAATTGTTGTTGTGATAGAAAGGATATTAGAACATTATCAATGATATGATTTGAGAAGGATCAAATCATTATATAGTTGTAATGGATGGGTAAGAGAATTTTAATATATGGAACATCATATTTTCTTTCTGAAATTACGTCTCAATTTTCCCTTCTTGGGAAGATAATGTATAGTCAGAGAAATGATTTCTAATTTCAGAATAATTTTGAATCCATAAGGAATTTCAAATTCAAAAAGATAAATTTTGATGAATAATGAGATGTAATATTTTATCCATGACTATGTTTTCCATTAAATAATGATACAATGATAAATATATTTAACAATCCACATTGTTTTTTTACTATATCCAACAACATTGCAGAAGATGTATCAAGATCTACGAGAATACAATTAGGGAACAATATTGAAGATGATATTTCTGATTATACATCAATGTGTTTGATCTGTTAGAAAGGCATTATTGAATAGAAATTTTCAAATGGGTTGAACCTACCATGACCCATACCACCATTAAAATGGGAATACATTTTCATGGAAATTAATATCATCTATCAAAATACATAAAGAAGAAATAATTTTATTAGGGTTATGGTGTATCATTATACAAATATATATCACTTCATTGAAATTTAATATTATTTATCACATGGCTAGATCACAAGAATATACAACACAAAAGTGTTGAGTCTGAATGGTACACCGCAATCAATTGTATCTAACTGAGATATATGATTTATATACATGTTATAAAAGATCCTCCACCATGATTTAAATACTCTTTAGAACATTAGAATGTATAATAACACCAAAATTGGTGGTGAATCATATTGTATTATTCAGAAATTAGATGGACTGCTGAAGGTATACTCAAATGATTCTGCATCTGTAATCTTAAATGACAAAACCCCCACATTTTTTAATAAATTAAATGTTTATTATTGTTATATTTTATTTATCCAATACATTTTTTATAATGTGTTTTTAGAAGGGTAAAATATTTATTTAGTACATTGAATTATTCTATGAAATATGTATATACATAGATGCTGTGTCAGCATGGGAGTCTAAGACCCATATAATATTGAGGTTGATAGAATAAAAAATATATATATAATTTATTAATATACATGTGTGTTTTTTTCAAAAAAAAATTATATAACTCACTAACTATGAATCATATGAGAAATTTGAATCCAGAATTATGTTAGGAATGTGGTGATTACAAGAGAAATGGTATAAACATTATGTGTGTTGGGTATTTTGCAACATCACATTTAATAATACCTTTTATATTTTTAATCAATTTATTATTACATTTTTTCAATAATAAATAAGACATTTTTTAAAAATGATGTGTCTTATTAGAAATATGAGACTACCTTTAGATCCTTATGGTAGGGTTTACCCTATGAAATGTATATCCTCCTATGTGCATCAGGTGTTTGGTAACATCATACGTGATGATACCCTATTTATTTTAAATTTTTTTATTGCGTTTTTTGTATATAAAATAATTAATTTTTCACAAAATATGCATCATATGAGAATTCTCAGAAGACTATTTGGTTCAGAATGTGGGTTTTAACAAAGAAGGGGTCTAAAAATTGTGAATGTTAGTGATTTTTTAATATCACAGCTGAATATAATATAATTGGTTTTTAAATATTTTGTTGGGTAGTTGGAAATGGTAATAATTTAATTATTACAATTTTTATTTATGTATAAAAAATGATAATATAGTTCCATAATTAAAAAATTATATTGTAGTGTAAATAATAGGTTGAAAATGTAATAATTGAGAAATTACTAATTTTTTAAATTAAATGAAAATATATTATGTGCATATAATGGTTGTTTTTTTAAATCACAATTTGGTAATTAATATGTTAAAATTATTGGAAAATAATAATTTTGTTTTTCTCATTATTATTCAGTTGATAAAATAACATATTTGTTAAATATGTATGAATATATATAAATTTTCATGTGTATATATATATATAATGTGTATATATATATATCTTTTTGTTAATATATATATATAATATGGTATATATATAAGGGTTAAATAAATATGGATTATATTTAATATATATATATATATAATCATGATTGGTTAAATGTGTTTACGGGGATGAGATAAAAATTATGAATAATTAAATAATTAAATATTTCAATTAAGGAGGGACCATGGTGTAACACTATACATTGGCATGGTGGATAAATAATTTTCCATTACATATATTCAATTTTTTTTATAATTAAATATATTTATTGGTTTTAAATAAAATGATAAAAATAATTTTATTATCTAAGGATTGTGGTGTTGCACGTGTGAAAGGGGGAAGGCCTCTCCCACGACTTTGAAACTCCCTCTCAGTCACTCTTTCCTACATTTTTTAATATTATTATCTTTAATCATTGATTTCTCATTTAGTGTTGATCAGATTTAAGCACAGTCAATGAAGTTGGATTCATCTCGACATCAATAATTTTAAACATATTTTATTAAAAAAAAATTACAAGGTATCTGTGGTGTAGATAAACCCAGACATCAACCAACATAGTCATACATGATTACAACTAAGGTATGAAGTAATTAATATTTTAACATGTCATATATGAGTTATTGATATGATTTTTTCTGTTTGTGTGTATTCGTAGGATTAACTTACCATATTCTATTTAAATTTATGGATTTTTTATGTCTTTATTTGATAAATTTAACTGTGTATTTTAAAATGAAAATTTTAATGTGCTAAATAAATTGTTTAATAAACTATATCAATGTTTTATAATAAATCCTCTTATATGAGGTGCATTATATTCTAAAGAAAAAATTATTCATTTGTTATTAAAAATTTTCTTTGGATTAATGATTTTTTATGATTTTGTCTTTGTTTTTTTATGACATAATTAAAACTGATTGTGTTGAATTAATTGAAATGACATGAACATAATGACATGCCTTCATTAAATGTTTAAATTTTATGCCTCGTGTTGTTTTGAGTGGTCAAGATGACCTATTTTCCTTCTTGTTTTAAATGAATTACATAAAATGAAACTTATTAGGTGGGAATGACCACATCTGTTGTTATAATTTGATAATAATGGTTCATTTAAAATGTTTTAATGAAATTATATGAATACATTCGACGACATGATTAATGTTGGTAGAAAACCATGAACGAAATTGTTTTGGGTGATATAATATAAATCCATTTTTATCTGATATAATTATTTATATTAATTGTGATATGTGGGATCACACTGTCATGCTGCGGGAATTACAAGATAAATTGAAATTTTTTTAATAAATTTTATTTTTACTTTTTAAACCCCTCTTTGTACACCCTTTGGTGTATAGGTGTGGAGACTCAGACCTCAACACATGATTGATGTAACTACCTATGGTGTTATTATGACGTGGCATGTTTGGCCTTAATTCCCTATAAGAAAATTAGATATTTTTTTAGATTACTAACTTAAACATTCGGTTGAATAATAATAAATTACAATATTTGATATGATAGCGTAAATTTTTATAATCTAGTAAATTAACATATTAATGACCATAGGGTCGAATAACATTTTAAATAGGTTTGATATAATTATGATGTTAATTAGGATACTGGATTAGTGAAATGAATTGGTTCGATAGATGTTGATTTTTTAGAAATTGATCATCATGTCTTATGAAAATAAATCTGTTATAATTTATACTAGAGTTTTGATTTTGTTTCCCTTGTAACGAACCAATGTTTTATCAATGGAAATTCCATTGTTATAATAATGTCATATACTCACACAAAACCACAACATAATGATCTAAAAACTATATGACCTTTAAACATAATATATTCCCTTTTGTGTTTGAATTTTGAAAATATGACATATATGGTTGTGATTATTAAGAAGTTTGGAATCTGATAAGACAAACATAATTTTTGATGAATAGTAACAGTCCCAGATGAATAGTAATATTACCCTTTTAAATAGTAATATGTCCCTTATGAATAGTAAATTGGCAATGTTAATAGTAACCATACCAGTGAAATTATAAATAAAAATTATCCATATTATAGGTATAAATATGATAGTGCTTGTATTTTTATATGTAATAAATATTGAATTAAAAATTTATGAATAATTCAATAATTAAAAAATAAAAAATATTTTCATAAAATGTGTTGATAAATTATTTTTTTATTTCCTCTAGTTTTATGATAATTTTATAAGACCTTATGTAATTCTTGAAAAAATTATAAAATCAGATATTGTTTAGAATAATTTATTTTTCAAGTAAATAATGACATTTAAAAAAAAATAAATTAATCATATTTACAAAATTATTTTTGAATAATGGTGTCCATATTTGGAATCTATTTATAAATAAAATGGTTAGAGTAATTTTTTGGGATTTCTTAAAAATACACAATTTTTTAGGAATAGATAATCACTATAATTTATCATATATATATATTATATATATTAAATAATCTATTTATTGAGTCATGGATGATGTATTCACCTTGGGTGCATACTCACATGCCATTATTACAAAAAAAATTCATGTATTAATCATTATTTATAGTCTAATGAAAAATAATAACGTAACAATTAAAATATTAAGAAAACTATTCTCAACACAATAAAAACCACCCACACTCCCCAATTCCCTTAACTCATCTAATACCTTATGCAGTCCCTAAATTTTGCACAAATCTCTCCCCAATATCCTCCCACCACAATCAGAATCATTTTCATTCCTAAAAAGTTCAAATCCCCTCCCATTAAGATGCTCTCAAGGATGATTAAATTAAGAGGTAAATTCATTTTTTATTTTTGTTCATTTTATTATCATGTTCTTTTGTTATCATTTCATTCATAACCTCTCGTAATCCAAATGGTATAGAAAATACATTATCGTGCATGTATTTTAATTTTACAATACTAATGGTATTTTTCATTATCAACTCTCCTATTCCTTTCTTTTAATCAAATGAAACAAAAACTCTATCTGAGATGTGTTAATTTATCACATTAAAGGAAAATATGTTATCAATTTATATTACCATCATCAATTCAGGTAATGATACCATTTTTATGGATGAACAAGACTATTAGATATGTATTTTTTATGATGTGATGTTCTTGAATCCTTGTTCACTAATTCTATAAAATAATAATACAAAACAAGTTAATTTGGGGGTAAATTCACCAAATTAATCCAAGGGTATATCATAAATGCTTTATACAAGTATTGACTATAAATAAAAATAATCAAATGAATTTTATATTCATGTGATCTTTTATATTTTCACTAATTTTGTCTAACATCAATTCTGTTCATCCATTCTCATCATACATGTTTATCCAAAAATTAATATAAGTGAACCACTAGTTAAATCCTTGGAAGGAAATGATCCCAAACAATGCAATTGAAAATCATAACATGTAACAAAAGGCTAAAGATTAACATAGTACGTTTATAATAAATCAATAATATGTATTCAAGGTTATATAATTATTAATTAATGATCCTAATTTTATTCTTTAGGTCATTAAGAACAAGATAATAACACCTTCATACGTAGGGTGAGGTATCCTCTCATTCACAATGTTATTCCAAAATATCCTCTATGTCACGTCCATTTATGTGTATTTACTAATGATGTGGTTTGAGTTATAACCTCCCCCATATTTACCTGATGATGTATCATAAAATATAATCCCATTTTCTCTCATTAATCCATCTTATGCAGAGTCGTTACAATGCTGATATTCGGTAAGTGATTTTACCCAAACCTCTTACATTCATTTGTGTTTCTCTATATTTTTTTAATATAAGCAAATTTGTCTGTTATTTTTTATAAAAACATTACATACTATGTATATTAGCCAATATCTTATTTCATGATCCATCACTCAACCCCTTTCGATTATATACATGTTTTAAAAAAATCCCTCCACAATAATTTTCGATAAGAAAACCTATTTTAAGGGAACATTTAAAATTGTAATAGTAATCATATACGTAATATAATCATTTTTATGCCACCATTGTTTTTATAAAACAACAATTTTTATTATGGAATAATTCTTACTTCTCTTCTGGTTTTATATAAATGATCATTCTATTTAAAATTTAAAATTTCCTCTGATATTTTTCCTTCAACCGAATGAAAATGATTAAAATTAAAATATTCCCATCAGAACACTTTGAATGTTATTACATCAATTTGACATCACAAATCATGATTTATTTCTATTTTACCCTATGATATCCCATTAATTCTCTAATTCCATTCCTTCATGGATAATTTTATTATATGTTTATTTCATATGCTTTATGTCATGATTATGATACACAATTATTTATCTGGGAAACCCTTATGCTTATGTGTGATTCTTAATGTCCAAAAACATATCACTGGACCTGTTATAATGGGATCCCCTAGATAGAGCTCCAATTTATTGGGTAATGTTGAGTCTCATGAGATGTTATGTGCATCATTCTTGGTGGTTACCCTTGACTTGTGCTTCAATGTACAATGGTCATGGTGGTTATCCTTGAATTGTACTCCTCTATCTGCAATGAGCCTTGAATCGTGAAAATGTCATGTTTTATGTCACTTTTAAATTACTATGAATTCATGTTTATATGACCCTAGGAGTATATGTTATGATTCCATATGGTCCCTGTATTTTTTATATCAATATGTTATGATCTCTGACCATGTGATAAAGACTTCTTCTTAGGTTTATTCCATTAAAATCATTTTACCTCATCAAATGATCCATGTGTCCCCTTAGGGTACCATAAAAAGATGTAAGGGCTAAAATTAAGTTTGTATATCCTTGTGTATATTAAAAAAAGAAGCCTTTTTAGTTCCTTGTTTAATGTTTTATGTACCATGCCTTCTAAGACAGTAGACGTTACAATCCCTGTCATGTAATATGATGTTTTTTTGTTCATAAAATCATGTATTTTTATGTGTAAAAGGTGTAGTTATCTCTATTTGGTATCATTATATGGTATAGGTATTTTTGTAGATTAGGAATTGAACACTTTAGTAGGAACCATAAGGGTAATTATAAGTGCAAGTAAACATCCCTATATTTTGGAAAGTATATAGTAAGTGGGTTATCAAGAAAATACATACATATCTATATAAAAATAGGTAGAGGTGGGTGTGGAACTAATGTATCTAGGGGTAAAATCCAAAAACACTGCTTTGAGCTCGACTCGAATCAGAACTAGTGCATTAAAATGGGCCTTTATGCACTATTGGTTTGACACTCCCTAGGAGTATTCTTTGTTAAATTTATGATCACAGTAAAAAAATTATTAAGAGAATTATAAGGATTGGGCCTTAAAACCTACATAATCATGAGTTAAGATAATAATTCACATTTTGGATCTTTTCAGGATTAGTGTTATAGATAATTAGGTCATAATTACTACATTTCATTTAAAAAAAATACATAGTAGATATTTCTAATCAGTTTCCATTTTTTCAAAAAAACAAGAACTATTGAAAAAGAGTCATCTCTAGTTCAATATTTAAGAAAGTATGACTATTACTTGATCCCATCCATTATCATATTCCACATTATCTCTTGTGAAAAACATTTCAAAAACACGGGATGAACATAAAAAGATCAATTAGGGATACACAAAGATGGAAGACGGTTATTTTTTCAAAAGAACAAGTAAACCCTGAATAATTTAACATAAGTAATACTTTTCACCATTATGAAGTAGTAAATACTCTTCACTGAATAAAATACTACAACATACCCTTTTCTAACCAAAAGTTTACCATAAAATCTATATAAATAACACATAACATATAAAGGTAACAATGGACATAAACATATATAAAATGAATAACAATACGGTTGACATCCAATCATATCACTAAATGGAATAGACATACGACCGACTTCCATACCCAATGCATTGGAGGTTATAATGTAACCACCCATCGAGGTTTTCACGGCACCACCCGTCATTTGGTTTATCATGTAACCACCCGTCAAATTCCCAAGTACCATTATAAAAACAAAACATATAAAACAAATATAAAGGAATGAAAACATTTCTACATTTAAATCACAATATATCACTTAAATATATTTACAAAACAAATCCATTATCAACACCATTTTCAATACTAAAATACATATAAGAATATATGGTATTTATTTTCTAGGAAAAAATACTATGGCTTGTTAAGAATCCAAAGAACAAATAATACTCGCGATGGCAGAAATGTTTTTGTCACCACTTACATTAAAAGAAACAATCATTTTTATCATTTATTAAAATGATTCATAGAAAAATATTCCCTTTGAAAATTCTAGGGTGTTTATATGGAGTATAAAATAAAGTCTTGTATTAAACCAAAATATGCCTCAATGAAAGGATATTGAGACCAAGTCTATTACCTCGTGTCCCACATGACTGGATCATTATTTAATCTTATGCATAATAAACTAAAGTTAATTTCTAATTTATTATGAACATTTTTCAAGTTTATTATTCATTTTATATCACTTATTACCATGTTATAAACATTATATAATAATTTATGTTAATAACTTTTGTTTTGTCGATATTTGGTACTTGAGTCAGAAATAAACACCTTATATATACACGTTGTCCATGTGGTCAATAGTCCATTATATCCAGAATGACATTTATTTTTTAGATATCATATATATCATATATATCCAGTATATATTTATATATTTGTAATAGAACATATCATTTTGAGGTAAGAAATGAAATGCATTGTTCATGGAGACGGTAAGCCGTACGTACACCTGAACGCTACTTTCATTTCCGTTTCGTAGTTTAATGGAATTAAAACATAATGGTACATAGTAATATTATAATTCCTGTATAATATAATATATAATATCATTAAATCCATCCTTTATACCTCCCACATATGTCATTAATGAGTCGTATCACTTTGAGGGGGCTGTAATCTGCACTTCCTCAATTGAAATTATCGTGTTTATACATAATGGATAAAATAAATGTAGAATATAATAGACAAATAAATAATAATTAATAATACAAAAAGATAATATATATAATATATAAATATAGTGTCATATTAATGGCCACCATGATAGGTGGTAGGAGATAATCGAACAGTCATCCTATCGTGAGGCGTTACTTTTCCATCCACATAAACAGTATGTTTTTCTCCCATTAGATGAAGGTGTGTGTAAGTGTAGTTTGAATACATCTCATAACAACATCCAAGAATATTGAGGATACATGTGTTGTTATAAAATAAAGGAATAAAAATATTTTAGGGGTTTGATAAGTAAAATAAAAGAAAATAAGTTAAGGAAAACTGTAACATTTAATTTGGGGAACTTCATTTGGAATGAACCAAATGAACTTCATAATGTAACATATGATTATGTTTAGGCATATAGGAGGAGTAGAGGGATGTATGGAGCTTAATAGGTCAGTGTTTCGACAAGAATAAATGCTTGAGAGGTGTGAGGAATTGGTTATAAGTTAAGGATTTTTATAAAGGGGTGGAGTGGCTCTTTTAGTAAGTGTGATAATATTATTTTGTTATATAATGATATTCGGTTTATAAAGGTCCAAAAATCCATATATTAGATGATAAGATGACTCATATTTGAAATAAAATTATCCAATAAGAATTGTACAATTTTTGGATGTTATTTTAATATTTATAATCTTAATTATTTAAATGATTTATTAATGAGATAAACATTGAATCATTATTGTGTCATAACTAATTTAATTTATTAGATATCTAAAAGTTATAAAATTATACAAAGATGTAGGAAATATTATTAGATTTTCTATGAATATTTATAGTTAAAAAATTTACTTATATAACACCATATAAAAATTAATTTACTAAAAGATGTTTGTTTATATCATTTTTCCCTTTACATTAAATTAATTAATCTAATGTGTCATTATCATTTATAAGTGGATTTATGCGGCTCCAAAATAGACCCAAGGATGCTCATTGTCTTCCATTCATCATCCAATAAGGTTAGGACAAGTGCTAAGGTAATTTTGAGTTATTATAATATATTTTTTACCTTTAATTTCCCTATTTAACATTAACCGTGGTAAATAAAAGTCAAAAGTTATTATTCACCAAAAAATATTTTCATGTTATAAACCACATTTGACTTACTAATAACAACCATGTAGGTCGGATTTTCAAAATTCAATTCACAGAATCTATAAATTTTCATTTATATGAAAAAATTCATTATTTTTAACTACTAAAAAGTGCTTTAACTATTCATCCAATATTGAAGTTTTTCAGAAAAATACAAAAAATTCACCTTAAGCTATTGTTGAACAGACAAATAGTGTACATGATACTACTTCATTGGATGGCCCAACATCTGCTGAAGTAGTTTCTTAGGATTTCACAACCCCTTTCTGCTTTTAGTTTGGCTGCTTTCTCTTAGTTGAGTTCTTCGCTGGACACTCATTTGCATAATGACCCATTTCATTACACTAAAAAAAATTCACTGTTGGCTTTTCATTGATTTCTTGATCATCTTCCTTATAGTTATGAGAAATATGACCATACTTACCACACCAGAAGCACTTTCCAGACTTTGATAACCATTCTCCATGATGCTTTTTACCACACATATTGCAAGTTATATATTTAATTTTCTTACCTCCAAGCTTCTTTTATGAATTGATTCCCTTTGACTTCCAACTAGACCTCTTATTATGTTGGTTGTCAAAGAACACCTGATCATCTGCAAACACCATTTCCACCTTCTCCACACATCGAACAAGTTTTTCATAACTTTTGAACAAACAAGAGGCTCATTCTCTTTGATATCTTGGCTTCAGTCATGAGTAAAATCGATTTATCTTACTATCAAGATCTCAGATGGAATTTGATGCATACCTTGCCAGTCGAGTAAACGTTTCTTCATAAGCAGCCACTAAGTCATCCTACTACCTCAATTCTATAATTTGTTTCCAGCCTAAGGTGATCCACCTTAGGAAAATATTTATCATGAAACATACCTTTTAATTCATCCTAATCAAGAGAATTAATCTCCTCACTACCCTTGATATTTTTTACCATCGACCACCAATGATCAGATTCACCGTCAAAATGGTTAACAGAAAGACTAAGCTTTTGATTTTATAAACACCCCAGAACATCAAAAATATTCTCCAGTTCTTTAATCCACCCTTCTACTACCATAGGGTAAGATGATCCTCTGAATGATGTGGGATGTTACCTCTGTAAATGCTCTATTACTGACATGTTCCTCTATATTTGATCTAGCTGATCTCGTGCATGGATACCACCACCATTTATATCCTGAGTCAATTTTTCCATCACTGTAAAAAATTGTTCAGTTCCGATTCCGACCATCTCAGGTTGCTGATTTGGAAGGTTTCCTTCCTCCTAATGTCATACCAACATTGCATCCCTATTTTCTCTGTGAAAAACCATTTTCAACACAGGAATATCATAGTCGAAGCAACATTGTAATATGTAAATGCAATATTTTTTCAATTTTAAAATAAATCACTTTATGGATATTAATTTAACAATACCCTAACTCATAAAGTTATCTAAACCGACCTTTGATTCCAACTATAAGGACCCGACAATAAAACCTACATAATCTTGAATTAAGTTATTCATTCACATTAAGGATCTTGTCAGGTTTAGAGTTCTAGATAATTAGGTCATAACTATTACATTTCATTTAAAAAAACCAATTAAACACTTCTACTCATTTTCTATTTTTTCACAAAAGAAGAACACTTGAAAAAGATTTATGTCTACTTCTATGTTTAATACATCATGATTTTTCCTTGATCCAATCCATGAACCTATTACACATTATTTCCTCTGAAAAAAATTTAAAAAACATGGGATGAGCATAAAAAGCTCAATATGTGATACACAAAGAAGGAAAACTGTTAGTTTTTCAAAAAAAAAACAATTGATCCATGAATACTTTAACATAAGTAATACTTTTCACCTTTATGAAGTAGTA
Organism: Viscum album; assembly: GCA_963277665.1. Taxonomy (NCBI): domain Eukaryota; kingdom Viridiplantae; phylum Streptophyta; class Magnoliopsida; order Santalales; family Viscaceae; genus Viscum; species Viscum album. The sequence goes on from OY728146.1 coordinate 536,332,268, forward strand.
AATACTCTTCACTGAATAAAATATCACTACTTACCCTTTATTAACCAAAAGGTTACCATAAAACCCAAATAAAGACCACATAACATATAATGGTAACATTGGACATAAACATACATAAATGGAATAACCATATGGTCGACTTCCACAAATATCACTAAATGGAATATCCATATGGACGACTTCCAAACCCAATGCATTGGATGTTATAACGTAACAACTGAACATGGTTTTCAGGCCACCACCCATCATTTGGTTTATCATGTAACCACCTTTCAAATTTCCAAGTACCATTATAAAATCATAACACATAAAACAAATATAAGGGAATGAAAACATTTACACATTTCATTCACAATATATCACTTAAATATATTGGTATAACAAATCCATTATCAAAACCGTTTTAAATAACAAAATATGTAAAAGAATATATGGTTTTTATTTTCCTTAGAAAAACATTACGACTTATAAAGGAAGCCAAAAAACAAATAATACTCGTGGGGGCAGAAAGGTTATATTCCCCACTTACGTTAAAAGAAACATTCTATATTTTCATTTAATAACACGCTTCATGGAAAAAATTCCATTTGAAAAGTCATGGTTGTTTATACAGCATTTAAAAGAATGCCGTGTAGTAAAACAAAATATGCCTCAATTAAAGGAGACCGAGATGAAGTCCCTTACCTCATGTCCGACTTGACTGGATTATTATTTAATATCCTGAATAATAAACTAAAGTTAATTTCTACATTATTAAGAACCTTTTTCAAGTTTATTATTACTTTTATATCAATTATTTATATGTTATTAAGATTATTTAACAATTTAAGTTAATAATGTTCATTCTGTCAATATTTGGTAATTGAGTCAAAAATGAAAACTTTATATTTACAAGTTGTCCATGTGGTCAATATTCCATTATATCCAGAATAAAATTAATAATTTAGATATAATATATATCATATATATCTAATATATATATATATCATATATATCTATAATATATATTTATATTTATAACAGTATATATCATTTGGAGAATAGAAATGAAATGCACCGTTCATGGAGACGGTAGGCCATACGTACGCATGAACGCTACTTTCATTTATATTTCTTATTTTAATTAAATTAAAACATAATGATACATAAGTATATTATAATTACAGTATAATATCATATATAATATCATCAACTCTATCCTTTATATTTCCCGCATATGGCATCAACGGGTCATATAACTTTTAGGGGGCCGTAGTCCGCACTTCCTCAAATGAAGTTATCGGGATTATCCATAATGGAAACCGTAAAGGTAAACTATAAAATAAAAATAAAGAAGAATTATAAAAACATAAAAATAATATATATATCATATATAAATATAGTTCCATCTTTATGGCCACAATGACATGCGATAGTAGATAATCGACCAGTCATCGTCTCGTGAGGCGTTAGTTTTCCATCCACAGAAACAGTATGTTCTTCCCCAATTACGTAGAGTTGTGTGAAAGTGTAGTTAACATATATATCATAATAGATTCCTATTATATTTAGGATACTTGTTTTATTATAAAATAAAGGAATAAAAAGATTTTAGGGGTTGGGGATGAAATATAAAAGATATAAAGTAAAGATAAACGGTTACCTATAATTTGGGTAACTTCATTTGGTTTGAACCAAAATGACTTCTTGATGTGCCTTCTGCCTAAAGTAAGGCTTCTAGGAGAAGTTGAGGGATGTAGGGAGCTTAATTGGGTAGATTTTGGAAGAGCCTAAATTCTTTAGTGGTGTGAGGAATTGGTTAGAAGTGGGGTCTTTTTATAAGGTGGAGTAGGGGCTCTTTAGGAAAGAGTGATAATATTATTTTATTATATAATTATATTCAGTTTCTAAAAGGAAAATAACAATTTCATTAGAATATAGGATGACTCATGTTCTAAATAAGTTCATCCAATAATAATTGGAAATTTTTTTAATGTTATTTTAATATTTACAATCTTATTTATTTAAATGATTTATTAATGAGGTAAACACTACTTCATTATTGTGTCGTAAATAATTTTATTTATTAGATATCAAAAAATTATAAAAAACATACCATGATGTAGAAATTAATATTATCTTTCAAATGAAAATTTATACTAAAATATATATATATATATCACCATATAAAAATTAATTTACTAAAATATTTTTTTATGTCATTTTTGCCTTTACATTAACTTAATTAATCTAAAGTGTCTTTATCATTCATAAGTGGCTCAATGGGGTCCCAATATATCCCAAGGATGACCATGGTCGGAATGTACTCATAAAATAAGGTTAGGACAAGTTTTAAGGTAATTTTGAATTATTATAATATTATTTTTAACTTGAATTTCCCTATTTCACTTTAACCACTGTAAATACAAGTCAAAAGTTACTATTCACCAAAATTTATTTTCACCTTATAGAACCATATTTACTTACTAATAATAACCGTGTATGTTGGATTTTTGAAATTCAATTCACAAAAGTGGTAAAATTTCATTTAAATGAAAAAATTCAGTTTTTAACTACTACTAAGTGGTTTCGCTATTCATCAAAAATTGATGTTTTTCAGAAAAATATAAAAAATTCTTCCTAAGATATATTTGATATTACAAATTCAAAAATGATGTATATTTTTCCAAAAATAAAAACATATAAGTGGCATTAATTAATTTCAAATTAATACCCATTGTTAAAATAAATAGCGTGTTATTAAGAAATAATAAATATCAAAAGATTGACACTTGTTTATGTCCACATTCATAGTGAAATTAATTCCAATGACCAAAATTGGATTAAATGGAAAAAATATATTCTAATTAGACTTTAAAACCAATTAAAATATAATCTAACTATATAAATAAATTATATTACAATGTAGTTTTGAATTAAAATACTATATTTTTCACTATTCATTAAAAATAATCTTTATCGGAAAAATTCCACCAATTTATAGAAAGTAAATTTTGATGTATCCATTCTAAAGAAGAATTTTATTGGGTCAAATAGAATGTATTAAGGTTACAAAAACTACATTTTAAGAGGGTTCTCCATTATAAGGTTGCAAATCGTCCTTTTAATGTAAATTATTCATAAAATTAGATTCATTCAAATTTTAAGCCTGTAACATTTATTGGATAAATGTAAATACATTTAACAAGCATGTATAATCATATTGTAGTTAGTTTGATTAATTACTTCCAATATAATGGCTAGGTGTTAAGTACCATTTAAAATAATAATATTATATTTTTATATTGCAACTTATGATTTCAGAGAAACCTGTTGTCACGTATCGGGTACACTATCAAACATAGAAACCACTTTAAAGTAAAATTACTATTTTATTCACAAATATTAATAAATATGAAATATGTCTTATTCTTTATTTACCTAGTATTTTATAGTTATAAAACAATTCCTGAGAATATATGTTAAGAAATAGATCAAGGATAACTCAGATTTAATCAAATGGAATCATAAGATAAGATATACTTCTCCTTTATATGTTTATCCTTTTATGTTAAAAGTTTCCTATTCTATGATAAATAGATAATTATTAAATCCCTCTAATTTTATATTATTTTTTTAGTTAATGGACGAGAATACAAGAACATGTGACAACAAAAATTATATAGTGAATGTAGATATTTCCTTAATGATATGCCAAATATGATGGGAACAGGTTCTCAGAACCTCATGATCATATTTGATAAGTTATCTCAAGATATGATTAATAACATGATAAATGTGTAATTCCATCCTACACCATGGAAGGAGTAAATTTCCATAGAATCCTTCATTGTAAAATTCCTACCATGTTTAGTGGGTCTTTTGTTCCCCTATTGTAGGAATAGTGTATTAACTCCATTGAAAATATATTCTTATTCCTCTAGTTCTCATAAGAATAGAAATTTGTGATAGAAATATATTTATTTGATGGGAAGTTAATTAGTGGTGGAAACTGATCGACAATATGATTCTCGAAGAGGAAATTTATTCCATGGATTGAGAGTAATTAAAATAATTTTTTTCAATAAATATTTTTCTCAAATCCTCCATCTAATGATTGATAGAGAGTTCCTCAATCTCAGAAAAATGAAGATGAGTCAATGGGGATGTATGAAGAAAAAAATTCCATGATTTCAAGGTATTCCACTGACAGTTTCATGAACCAAGAATTCAAGTTAGATCACTACATTAGCTGACAAAATACAAATCTACTAAAAGATTTGATGATTCGATACTTTGAAAACTACGAGGATATTTTCACTTGTTCACATAAGGTTGAATGGGAGATAAGAGACTCTTCATGTTATCATGGACCAATGAAAAAAGAGGAAAATGGAAATTAATGTGAGAATATCCGCAAATAAATTATATGATGGAAATAATCTCAACCATCCCATGTGTAAAAATTATTGGAAGAAGCTTCTTGGGGACAGACTAAAGGGTACCAAGAAATAGTTCAAATGTTGAAATATGCGACATATGGGAAAAAATATCGAAGGGATGTGATGAATCCCACTAATGTGGAAGAATAAATGATGTTTTAGATAATCTATCATCAAGTGGTGCAGTATTAAAATACAAGGAAGATGGGTATTATGTGAAAAAATTCCCTATGAAAAGGGTTGTAGAGGTAATCTATAATAAAAACCAAGGAAAAGAGGAAGGGATTATTCAATCATAACTGCTAAGGCAGATCTAGACAATAATGTTGTCACGGGTGTGCTATTTATTCATTTATGAATATATAACATGCTATTTATTCTGGTTCTACTCATTCTTTCACATCATTCATGTTTAGTATAAATATTCAAACATGACTTCAAATTTTGGAGGAAATGTTATCTGTGAGAACAAAAAATGGGGAAATTATTTTATCCGAGGTTTATAACTCTTCCCTTATAATTGTGTGTGTACTGAACCTCCCATAAAATCTTTTCATACTTCCATTAGGGGATTTTGATATTATATTAGTCATAGACTAGCTATTTATATAAAAAGTCATCATTAATGGTTTAGAAAGGGAGATCACCCATCACATCCCGAAGCATCCTTAAATTATTTACAATTGTAAGGAGGAAGATGAATATCCTTTATAATCAATGTATCATGTGTGGATATTATTTCCTTATGATCATTCTTTTTTATATTAGATGATTGAGACGAAGGAGACAATCTCGCTCAAATATATTCCCATCATGATGGCTTACACATATGTATTCCCTAAAGAGTTACATGGACTTCATCTAGATCTAGAGGTTGAGTTATCAATTGAACTTTTTCCAAGATCCCAACCTTTATCAATGATACCTTATAGAATGGCCACCATAGAGATGGAAGAGTAGAAGAAGACATTATAGGAGAATCAGGAGAATGGTAGTATACACCCGAGTGCTACACCGTATGGTGTGCCAGTCCTCTCAGTCAATAATAAGGATGTATCAATTCACATATGCAATTATTATCATGAGCATAATAGAATCATGATAAAGGAAAAGTGACCAATTACATTAATATATTACTTGTTTGATCAGCTTTGTGCGTCATGTTTTTTCTCTATAGTTTACATTGAGTAATAATATCACCAATTACAGGTGATGAGGGTAGATATTCCCAAAAAGCCTTTTGAACAATGTATGGAAACTATGATCTCATAGTGATGCCAATATAACTCATTAATGATCTATCAATTTTCATGAATTTAATTAATAGATTCGTTAGATATTACCTCAAAAAAAATTGTAGTCTTTGTTGATTATATTTGGATATACTCCAAGAGCAAGGATAAACATCAGGAGCATTTGAATATTGTGCTAAAGGCCTTGTGATTGGATAATTTGTATTAAAATTAAATTAAGTTAGAATTATTGTTGGAGGATGTATAATTCATGGGGAATTTTTTCACTAGAAAAGAGATACCTATGGACCATTCCAAGATAAAGGAAATTGGAGAGTGGCCCAGGCCAATATCTTTAATAGATATTTGTAGCAGTCTGTGTTTAGACTGGTATTATTGATGATTTGAGAAGAACTGATCACAATTTTTAAACCCATTGACAAATATGACATGGAAGGGAGTGAAGATTTTATGGACTTAAGAATGTGAAGACTGCTTTAAGGTGTTGAAAATAAGGATTACCACTTCATCAATACTCACACTCACTACAAGTGGATAACTCTTTGTGGTGTATAATGATACATCAAAGAAGGGATTTACCATTTTTATGGTAAAAATGATAAGGTGATAGACTAAGCCTCAAGGAAGTTGAAAATAAATGAGGAAAAAATTATGACAATGATATAGAGTAGGCAGTGGTGATCGTTGCTTTGCAAATATGGAAACATTATATAAATGAAAAGAAGTGTGAGTCATATACTAATCACAGGAGTCTAAAATATATATTCACACCAAAAATGATTAACATTGGCTAGTGTATATAATTACAGATCGTCAAGGATTATGTCTTCTCAATCCACTACCATCCCGTGTATGGAAAACAAGGTGGTAGATGCTCTAAGTATAAGGAATCCAGCATACTTATTAATGATAAGAATTGAAACGGATCCATTATTCATAGATTTTTAGAGGATGGACATGGGAACCATTATGGGAGGAACATAATCAATCCTTTCTCAAAATATTTATCAACCATCCATCATAATGAAAATAAAGGATGCTCAATGAAATTATTTGGAAATTCAGAAAATATTGGAAGCCATTAGAAATAGAAAATCCAATGATTTTATGATTGATGAGGAAGGATTTGTAATATTTGGGTCACGATTATGTGTACCATCTGATCCAAATATAAATAATGATCTTTCAAGTAATGCACGTTGCTCAACATTCTGTATTCACCCAGGGAGAACCAACATGTATCATGATCTCCAAGGGAACTTTTTTTTGCAACAATATGAAGAAGGATATCGATGTGCATACATCAAAGTGCCTGGTATGTCAAAAAGTGAAGAATGAAATTACAAAGTCTACGGGGAAGATGAAACCACTACCCATACCAACATGGAAGTTGGAAAACATCACCATGGACTTTATCACTAGAAATCCTATGACATCAAGAGGAATCAATTCTATATGGTTCATTGGTGATGGTCTTACAAAGACAACTCACTTTATAACGATTTTATAGGACTTCCCATTGGATCAACATGCACAAATATATATAAATGAATTGGTAATACTTCAAAGAGTACCACTATTTATATTATCTAATCGGGATATGTGATTTACCTCAATGTTTAGGAAAATACTCTAATATTTTCTCAGGATAAAACAAATCTTCTGTATGGCCTAGCATCATCAAAAAGATGGAAAATATATGTGAACTATCCAAACACTAGAAGATATGTTGAGAGAATTTTCTTTGGACTTTAATGGTGGAATGTAGCAACACCTTTCACTGGTTAAATTCTAATACAACAATAGTTTCGACTTGAGTATTTGAATGGAACCATAAAAATCCATTAATGGTAAATGGTGCAGAACACCGGCGTGTTGGGATAATGTTGGTGAGTGTAAACTGTTAGGTCTTGAAATTGATAATGAAACAATGGAGAGAGTGAAAACCATTCAAAAACACATCATGGCCACCCAAACTGAACAATGTATTTATGTATACAACCGTCGATGAGACCTTGAGTTCAATGTTGGAGGCTTTCCCTTCTATGCATATATATATGGAATAAGGTCATTAGGTTTTAGAAGAAATGAATGTTATATTGAAGGTATATCATATCATTCGATATTCTTGATCATGTCGACATTTTGGATTATCGAATATCACTTCCACCTACCATGGACAATGTACACGATGTCTCCTATGTATCACTCTTATGGATGTACATAACAGGCCCTTCACATGTACTCTCTTACGAGGTGGTTTAGTTGAAGAATGATAATTCTTATAAAGAGCAGCTAGTGTAGATGATGGATCATAGAGAAAATGTTGTATTTATAAAGAGTACTCATCTGGTCAATGTACTGTGTATGATCCATAAGTATAAAAAGGAAACATGGGAATTGGATGAATCAATGAAGGAAACGTTTCCCACATATTTATGGAATAGATTGTATAACAAAATTTATTGGGAGAAATTTAATATGGGGGAATAATGTAATGACCCAATGTTTTATCAATGGAAATCCCCTTCTTAAAATTAAACATATAATCACATAAAATCACAACACAAAGAACTAATAATAACCATGTGACCGATTAACATAATATTGTCACATATGTGATTTTAATTGCAAAAATATGACATACATGGTTGTGGTCAGAAAGATGTTTAGAGTCTACTAAGACAAACATAATTTCGGTGAATAGCTACTAACACTTATGAATAGTAATGTTGACATTATGAATAGTAATACGACCATTATGAATAATCAATCAGTCAAGTAAATAGTATACTCACCATTGAAATTATAAATATAATGTATCCATATTATCAGTAACAATATTATAGAGTTGGTATATATATATGTAATAAATATTTAAATAAAATTTTATGAATAATTTAATAAATAAATAAAATTATTTTCAAAAAATTTATCCATAAGTTATTGTTTCTATGTCTTCTAGTTTTAATATAATTTTAGAAGACATTATTTAATTATTGAAAACATTATATAATAAGTTATAATTATAGAAATTGTATTTTAAAGTAAATTTTGATTTAAATTAAAAAAAATATTAATCAAATATAGAAAATTATTTTTAACAAATGGAGTTAATTATTTGATTCCAAATGTCGGAAAATTCTGAGGATGAATTTTAGTGATTTTCCTAAAATACATGATTTTTTGGTGAATAGTAAAATACTGTAATTTATAGTATATATAAACTATATGTTAAATACATTATTTATTGTTTCATTGATGATTTAAGAACTTTGGGATTGAACTCACATTAACCTATTACTATTTTTGGTAATCAAATCATCAATATTTATGGTTTTATGGAAAAATAATAATTTAATGCATAAAATATTATGAAAACCCTCCTCCATCCACTATAAAAACCACCCACACACCCCTCTTCTCTTTATTTTTTTGAATATTTATGACATCACTAAATTCTAACAAAATATATCCCTAAGATCCTCTCCCATGTCCAACATCCCTTGGTCTACTCAAAATACCAAATCATTTCCCATTAAGAAGCACTCATGAAAGATTAAATCAAGTGGTAAATTCCACTTTTCTTTTCATTGATTTTCATTTCACGTTCCTTGGTTCTCTTTTCATTAATAAGCTCAACTAATCTAAATGATATAAAAGAATCCAATAGAATACATGTCACTAAATGTTTTTATTAAAATGGTATTATTCATTATCGTATGTCATATCCCCTTCATTTATATGAAGGAAATGAAAACATCATCTGAGATGTGTTAATTTATCACATTTAAGGGCGATGGGTTGTCAATTTCCATTAATATTTTCAATTATATTCATGACACTATTTTTATTGTTTAACAAGACTATTATATATATATATATATTATCTTATGTGATGTTTTGTAATCCTTTTTCACACATGATTTAAAATAATAATAAGAAACAAGTTAGTTATGAGAAAAATCTCCAAATAAATCTATGAGTTTATAATTAATTCTTTATATAAAAATTCTACATTACTTTAAATAACCAAATGAATTTTATAGAAATTTAATTCTATCTATGTACACTAATTTATTATAACTTAAATTATAGACAACCATTATCATCATATTTAATTATCCGAAAATGAATATAAGTGAACCGATCATTAATAATGGGGAATAAAATGCTTTGAAACAATAAAATTGAATGTATTAACTCATCAAAATGGAAATGGATGAATATAATAATAATATAATAAATAAATGGAATTTAGTTGAGGTTCTAGATTTATTAATTAATGAACCTTATTTGATTATTTTTGTCATTATGGTCAAGTGATGAACACCTTTATAAGTAAGGTAAGAGATCCTCTATTTCTCACATTTATTCAAAAATATCCTCTATGTTATGTACATTTATATGTAGTTACAAAAGACGGGGTATTATTTCACACCACCCTTATACCTCCCTCATGATGTATTAGAGAAGATAAACCCCTTTCTATCACATTATGCTCTCCTATGGAAATTTGGTACCATGTTGATATTTCATAATGGATTCTACTGGAACCTCCAACCATCCTTTGAGTTGCACTGTCATTCCTTTTATCCAGGTGAGGTTGCCTTATCTTTTTTTGTACAAAATCTATATAATATTTATAAACTCCAAACTCATGTTTCAGAATCCTTCCCTCATTCTCATTTGGGGATACATATATGTTTTTAAATGATTACTTCCTCAAAACCTTTTGATAAGAAAACCCATTTTAAGGGAACTATCAGAATTATTACCCATCATCATGTACACTATGTAGTTTTTTTTATAATCCATTTTTTTAAAAAAAACTAAAAATTTATATTATAGGTACCTTAATGGTTAACTTCATGTTTTATGTAAATGATCATGCCCTTTTATGTTTTAAATGTCCTCTCATATTTTCATATAACAGCACATAAATGCTTAAATTCAATAGTTTCACAAAAACTCTCTATAAATGTTATTACTTCATGTCAACCTAAATTATCATGATTTATCTCTATTATTACTTATAATAGCCCATGAATTTTTTAATTCCTTTCCTTAATTGACACATTTATGATATATTCATTTGTTATGCTTTATTTCATGATTATGATAACCAATTCTTTCACTTTGTAACCCTTATCTTTATGTAAGATTGATTATGTATTATTCATAATGTTGAAAAAAAATATTCCTGAACATGATAATATCATTAAACCTAGATAGTTATCTATTGCTTTGGTAAATGTTGATTCTCATGCAATGATATTTTAAACAGTCATGGTTGTTAGCCTTGACTCGTGACACGAAGTGGAACTGTATTTGTGGTTAACCATAACTTCTATTCCACTATTTTCAATGATCCATCACTCATACTAATTTCATGTTTTATATTGCTAATACATTACTATTTATTCATGTTTATGATACCTCATGTTTATATGTTATTCTTCCACATTTTCGATGAATTTTTTATATCATTATGTCATGATCTCTTACACATGTGGTAAAGACATTTTCTTATGTCTATTTTCATACTATTATTTTAGCTCATCCCTCTGTTCATGTTATCCCCAAAGTACCCTATGTAGATATAATGGCTTAATGGATTTTAGGAACACTTTACGAAGATTAAATAATGGATAGTTTTTTAGTCCAATGTTTTATGTTTTATGTAGAGAGTCTTCCAATACACCATAATTTACAGTCTGTGACTTGTTATATGATGTTTTAGTATAAATAAAATCATGTAATGTTGTGTGTAAAATTCAAGGGTTGCTATATGATTTTCTTTCTAAATAATTTGATATCGATTTGATTGATACCTAAGGTTTTGATATTGATTGTAATATTGAGTTTATCTGGAAATGACCAATGTTTAATGGTGAAAACAATGGGCATGGTGCATATTCTTTCATATTTCCTAAGGGAAAGATGCACATGTACTTGATGTTTGAAGGAAGTATATTTGATTATATTGGGTGACTGAGGACTCGTGATTGGAGTTGGCACCTGAAGTCTTAATGAATTATTTCATACAATTTGAGGGTTAGGGGAATTGGTAATAAATGCCCGAGGGAAGAGTATATGACTATTTTAGATGCATAAGGCCTCGATGCATAGTCACACGATATCTAGGGCTGATATTTAGTTTCCTCCGTGGGAGAGGCATTCATTAGCCTGTGGTCAGAGGCCATATGTTATGTTATTTTTTGATTTATTTTTCATGATGCAGGAGGATCTTCCCAGAAGCATAAATATTTGTCTTAGGATGATGAAGGTTTTATGGGATTTCTGTGTTTTTATGATCCTGAACAAATTGGAAATTATTTAATGTGTTATTACATTTCATTTTTAGGTGTGTCAAACTATCTTTTATTATTAATTATATGAAATTTGATATACTATGTGGGTTTCGGTATAATCATATTAATATCTCACACCCTTCTCTAGATCCATTTGGTTCCCATATAGATTTTCTTACTTGTAAGTCTTTAGATTTATTATTTGTGTATTGATGTCTTCATGGGATATTGTGACCACATGATTTGGCTCCTGATTATGATTTTTGAGGAGGTGACTATTGAGATTTTACTTTATTTTATAAATTATTACTTGATGTACTTGTAACATTATCCGTCATACATGGATTGTTTTAAATTTTTTCTGAAAATATTAATTCAGATGTTATATTAATCGTCTACAACTTGTAATTTATTTATTACTACTTTAGAATTTATTCTTTATTTATTATCTGTTATACTATTGAAATATTCTAATGTATAGGGTATATACTACCCATTATAGAATAAATAGACCCTTCCTAATATTTTGTAGCCTCTGGCATATGGGGAGGCACACCTGGGTCCATGTAGTGACCAGTCTAGCCACCATCTTAGTGATGAGATGGTTCGGGACGTTACAAAGATGTATAAGAGGATTGTATTTTTTTCTTCTGTCTTACATTTTTGGGTTGGTAAACTGGAGACATTTAATGTGTTAGTTATAGGTAAAAATCATGCATAGATATGATCACCGCTCATAAAGGAACTGACCATGTTTTCATGGATTGGTTTTTTGTTTGTGCTTCATGCTATTATAGATGATATGATTACATGTTGAGTGAATAGTCTACTATATACTGCATCTTGATTTTTATGATTTATGGTATTTTACCATTGATCTAGTATATTAAGGATAAATCTTTTCACACAACATAATATCCACATAAGAATTCACATGTTAAGAATATTCCATACCATGTTGTTTCATATGTAGTATTCTTGCTGATTTGATTTTTGTTCCTTGGGTGTTTTTCCATGATTGACTATTTAACATGACTATCTATTTATTTTAAATGTTACATAAATTCATATCATATATTCCATAATTAGTATTCAATTATTCTATGATTCAAGCATATTTCTATGTTTCAGATATTTTTAGTGACATGCTTTTCTATTTTTTAAATATGTAATTGATGGAAAGAGATAATTTTAATTTATTGCGAGTATAGTGGTAACCAGTATTCTATTGTATGGTGTATGAGAACCTTAGAAATGGGAAAAAGTAACATTTATAGTTGAGAAATATTTTAATATTAAATACTATAAAATTTTATTCAACATTAATTTGAAATGAATTGGTTCACCATCGAAATTTTTAACTGGACCCAAGTAAGTAAGTTAGGGAATGATCCTTTTGGTAAAGCACTTTATGGTTGTTTATTTCATTAAATGATAAGGTATTTTTAGTTGGTACATTTATATGAACCCAAGAAGGCTTACTAGGACCCTCATTGGTATCCTTATCTTTAATAACATAAAAGGGATTCATTATGGTATATATCAGATTTAGGAATGAAAGTCAATATGTGTAATTTAAAAAAAAATGTTTTCTCATACATTTCTTCTTTGATTTTATGTGAGCGTAAATTCTTTTATATTATTATGTATTAAAATATGAATAAATAAAATAACTTCAAAATAGTCCCAAAATAGGTGTCCATCATATAATCCATCGTGTATATGTACCTTGATATTTTCATTTGGGTTTCCTTGGAATAGAAACGTGAATGTTATCTGTAAGATTGTTTCTTTTTAGAAATTACTTAAATGATCACATTTGAAGCATACTATTTTTAGTTTGGAATTACATAGTGCTATTACCTAAACTTATTCTTTTGTAATGGGTTGTCACGTAGAAGTTAACACCATTAAAATTCAAATAACTCCCTATATTGGTTGATTTTGTAAAATTTGGTGTCGTTTAGGTTCGGTTTTCACTTATTGGACTCCAAGATTCTAATAACACAAATGTTTGAATGGGTGGACATGGAATATTAGAATATTTCATTTCATTAGTAATGGGAAACTAGGTATATAATCATCTAGGTTAATGGTTTTGTGGGGTGATACGAATTAGGTTTAAATCTATCGTACAAACATTTAATACTTGAATGCATAGGGAAGAAAATCTATAGATTGTATTCAGGATGTGTTTTCTTGATTTTGGTACCTATGTGTAGCATGTGTTCATGAATGTGGTTCATGTTGTATCACCACAAGATTCCATGGTATGCTTCTCTTTGAACAATACCATAGCCTGTGTTGTACCCAACTATGAGTTTTAAGACACCACAAAAAGAAAACTAGCCATTGTGAATAATAATACCAACTTTTTGAAATTTTATAATTTTTACCCTACAAAATGGACTTCTTTTTTTTTGATTCAGAATATCAAAATTATCCAAGGGATAATTTTTGGTATTTTTCTGAAAACATTCAATTTTTTATGAATAGTGAAAAACATTGAGTTATAGTTTAAAAATCGAATTTTTATTTAAATAATTATTTATTTATTTTGAATTTATTTTAGGTAAAAATAGATAAATAATACCTATATATGTTCAATGTAATTCATTGGATTCAATTTATTATAATTATAGAAATATAAAAATTTTATACAACTTTTTACCGTCTTTTACCCACCTCCTAAGAGCATTTTCAAATTTACATGAAACATAAGTTTACTGCTTCTATGAGTTGGATTTAAAAAATCCAAGAGACATAATTGATATCATTAAGTAAAATTTTGTTCAATAAGATGAATATAATATTTGTGAATAGTAACTTTTTTACTTTTATTTACCATGGTTAAAAGTTAATAGGGTAATATAGGATAAATTAGATATTATTGTTACCCTATCACATTTCCTAATTCTATTTGATAACTGTAATTCATCCAAAAACAACCTTAGTAATAAAATATGACCCTTTTGTTCCACATGGATTAGATTAGGAAATTTATTATTATTTTATTTAAAGAAGATTTAAAATAGTTAAAATATATGTTTAATAACTAAAACATTTTTAATAATGGGTTATACATAAGATAAATTCCACTATAAATATTCATTAAAAAGATAATATGACTTCCTACATAATTATATTTTATTTATATTTTTATACATAAAAAATATAATTTATATATGACATAATGATGATGTAGTAATTACCTAATTTATGGAATATTAAAATAATTGATATTATAAATATCCAAATAAATGAAATTTGAGACTTTTTAGGAATTACACTAATTTAATTGTTTAATATGTCATGTTAAGGTTGGTTATATTAATTTTTTTATAATTAATAATGCTGTTATGATTTTATTAAAAAACAAATACCAAATATTGTAAAAAATGACATAAAATAGTTTTTTAAACAATATTATATTATTAATTAATATAATGGTCCTAAAAATCTATGGATCGGCCAAATGACTAATATAATAATATACATGAAATTAATGAACCAATTGGGGTTCGATTAGAAATTTATAGTAAGATTATTAAACATGTTGTTTAAGAAGAAAAGAAGACATTATAAACGGAAAATTATTTAACATAGAGTTAAATCAAAATGATAAGGTTAAAATGGTAACCTAAACCTGTCTAAAACCTATTGGTTGATAGGATTTCGACCCATCCCAATCCTATACTCTAAATAAGACACTTTGGATCCATTATAAAATGAATATGAATTTATTACAAAATAATATTTTATGTTTTTCTTAAGGTGCCTATCACCTCTCTTATAAAAGGGCACTCCCCCTTCTCTCTAATTCTAACCTTCAAAGCCATTAGGATCACCCAAAACCTGCCCAAATACCCTCTCAACTGTAGTCCCTTCATCCTAGAGGACTTCCATTAGTCATAAATTCAATCTGAAGATCCCTTTTGATCAAATCAAAATAAAGGACCCAAAGAAGAGGTAAATATTTCATCACCTTTTTCAAGTTCCTTTCTTCTTCCAATTCCCCATTCATTGTTGTTTCCATTATAAAATTACAGCACCATTATCTTTTATAAACATTTATGTTATTATAAATATGGTACAACCAAATTCAATATTCTATCCATCCCTTGAATGACATGTTACCATATGTGGGTACGTACGGCTTACCGTCTCCACGTCATGGTGTGATTGTTATTCAATACATTATTATTTGGATAGGTATAACATTGATGTGTAATTCATGTAAATAATAAAATTAACATTATAATGATTTTGTGTATATGATATACCATCCAATTATATATTATTTTAATATTAAAGGAATGGTGTTGTTGCTCTTGCGTATGTACGGATTACCGTCTCCACGAACGCGATGTGATTCATTCCGCATCGTACCCATTAAAGAATAATTTTCATTTGATGATTACAACTAATGATTAAAGACTTGATATCATTCTGGATATGAATAAGATACATCCTATCCAGAACAAATATGACTCAAATAACAAATAATATAATGGAAAATGAATCTGTTAACACCCAAAATGACGATAATACTAAGATATTATTAACAAAGCAATGTTAAAAGATTATATATAATATCATATTATTGTATATGATTTTAGTATTATTCAATAAAAATATTTTCACCATTATACAGGAGGTTAACCTACCCTCAACCAAGGAAAAGTACAAGGTAAGGGTTAATTCTACAATCTCTTCATTTTACGAGGTTGTTTATAAGTAATTATCTACTGAGACCGTTTTATCATCAACATCCATGTATCATAAAAATGAATTCCAAAATATTATTACTATTTACTAGACTATGGGGTAAATTCATTTATTCCCCCTTTTGACTTTTTATAAAATGTTTTAAAAGGAATATTTCCATCTTTTTCCAAACAAGGTACTTTTTTAACCTTTTGGACAAAATTAAGGTAAGGATGTCTTTTTTAAACATATTTGGTGGGTGTGGATATTTTCTAACATTATAACATTTTCGAAGCTTCCCTTACAAGTTTATAAGAATATTTTCAAAATAAATGTTTTCTTTATAAATATGTGACTCTTAAATGATTTCAACAAAGAAAGAGATATTTCCCTAAAAAATTTTCGTTTCATCTATGTCAACATCCATTGATGGATTATAAGATTATATGAAGTTGATTTATTATGATACAAAACTTCCATATTTTATTGAAGGTTTTCTATTATGTTTGACTGTAGATGTGTTATTTCAAAGCATTCATGGTTTATGGAAAATGTATTGACATGTCTATTTATAGTTTTAATACAAATGTTTATGTTATATTTCAACCTCTTATTATGATGAATTTATTGGACTAGTATGTTCAGATTTGGGGACAGGTAAATCTAAGCCCTCCGGGTTGGGGACTGGTTACAGCAGACCCATGAGGTTGGAGTCTAGATATAGAGGGTCTCTGGGTTGGAGTCTGGTTAAACAGGCTCTTTGGGATGGATTCCAGTTACAGAGGCTCTCCTGGATGCAGTCTGGTTTCAGAGGCTCTTCAGGATGGAGTCCGGTTATATAGGCTCTCCGGGTTTGGGTCTAGTTATAGTTATCCCCTAGGTCATGCCATGATACCTTAACATAGAAATTAAAGTCCGACATTATGAATTCTATCTTTATGAAAGTGGCTATTGATTTTATATGTGGTTGTTATACTAATAGAATTACCATTTGAGTAAGTAAAGGGAATTATTTTGATTTTATCTTTTCATATTATACTGAAGTTCAAGATTAAAAGGGTTTTTTGTTCTATACATTGCATTAAATGTATAGGCTTATTTTTAAAAGATTATGTTGTATTGTTATCCTTTCTGATCAAATGAGCTCACCCCTTTCTATGCTTTCTTTTTCCCAAGATGTAATGAAATATATTATGACTGACCTGTAGGGATATACTATGGGATATCAGTGTTATCTATGGTAAAAATGTTGTTATAGTTTTTTATTAAATTATGTAATGTAAACCTGATGAATGTATCTAATACTTCCAAGGCTACTAAACTAATCGGTCATTCGTGACATGATCTTTTCTGATCATTCCAGTGATACGTAATAATGCACCGAATTTGGGCTTTTTGGGTCGAGGTGTAACTGTTTGTATCAGAGGAAGTTTAGTACAAAACATGGAAAGTAGATTTAGGTAAAATCTTATTAGAGAACATATCCCTATGAAATAATTTGAGGGTTATTATAGATGAACTTCATAAAATGTTAGTATTGTAGAATTTTTTTGAGTTTTCTAGGCAATACATACCTGTTTCGATACGAGCAGGTAAAGACGACAATGGCACAGATATACCTAGGGGTAAAACCTGAAAACACCACTTTGAGCTAGACTCAAACAGAAAATGGTGCACAACAACGGGCCTTACTTCACTCTTGGTTACAACACTCTTGGGAGATATTGTTAGGATAATTCTCATCTTCCTTACAAACCATTATGAAGGGTTTATGAGTATATATATTCTCATGGAAAATATTTTTATGATTATGAATTATATCCATAAACTTTTCAATTTACGTTTGGTATTTTACAAGTTTGTAATTATTCATTGCAATTGATAAAATGACCTAGTGCATGCCATTGTATAGAAATGGAGCCCAGTACAAGGAATGTGAACTCCAGCAATACGTATGATCCAAAGAATAAGAAGGACAATATCTTTCACTATGTTAAGACAACATTTAGAAGGGAAATAATCTTCCATGCATTCTCATCATATGAATAAGTAGAATCATTTATTAATAAGACAAGTAATGAATTCTAGGAATCATGTGGATTTTAAAGGAAGCAAGAGATGAATAGAATGGAAGTGAGAAAGATGGATAAAGGGAAGAGGGAACAGACGGATTTTCCCATATGTGTTAACTGTGGAAATAATTACAATGGTAAATTTTTTAAGTTAATGAGAGTTTGTTATAAGTTTGGATAAAAAGAATACCAAGTATGTGATTTCAAGGTTAAGAAAAAAGTTTCAAATGTAAAATGGTTCATCTGTAAGGTGTTGGGACACTACGTGAATAAATGTCTCTATCATCAGAGTATACCAAAAATGATGCTATTATATAATAATCAAGTTATCATACTACCTTAGATGAAGAGGAATGACTAGAATTCTTGTGTTGTTATTATAGAATTATTTCATTAGAATGTTGTATCAGGAATATAGAGGTTATATGAATTATGTAGATAAATATGGATTGTACTACAATACTATTTTATTGAGGATTTAATATTATATGGCTCTACGAAAAGGGACGTAATAGTAATCTACACTTCTTAAAAAATACATGGTTAAATGAAAGGTAATCCTTAATATGGACACGATAATGAGGTAGTGATTTTGGAATAAGAGATGGTTGATTTGGATAAATTATATTAGTTATTATTTCCATGAAACTGATTAATGATTAGTATATTCATATTCTGAGATCTCCAGGGTCTGATGCCAGTGGAATGTGTCGTGGCGTGTCTGGACCGAGTTTGGATGGTAGGGCAAGTGGGGCTCGTAAGGTCTCCTTTGAGATAATCCATGTTTCAGGAGCTTCGAGTGGCAAGAAGAAGTCTATCCCGAATGATGATGAGAATTTTCCCAGGTCATAGCAAGATTTTGGAGAGTCCTATAGCTCTTTTTTTAGTGAGGGGACAGGGAAGGTTGCAGATGGTAAGTCTTTGATTGCAGCGAATGTGTTTTTCTCGGGTGAGCCGAAGGAGTCGAGAGGGTTGGATCCATCGGCTCCTTCTTTTCTGGCCTTGAGTAACAGGTTCGATAGTCTGTCTGATGGATTGATGGCTGAGGGTCTGGAGGAGGAGGGTATTCTAGGAGGGGGTGAGGAGGAGGAGGCTCCAGAGAGGCAACCGGTTTCTGGTTTTTAAATAGAATCTGATTTGGTTGCGGAGGAGGCTGTGGTGGCTCAATAGGTTGCAAACAAGGGGCATGAACTCTTTGGTTTTTCAGTGGAGAACGACCACACAGTGTCCATGAAATCCTATTTGGTAGAGACTGATAAGAGGTTGGATCTTCAGGTTGGTGGAGGTGTGGAGGAGGCCCATTCTGTGAATGTGGAGATTGTGTCTGAAGAAGGTGAACAACTGCCTCTGATGGAGAATAAAACCCCAGAATCTTGGAGTCGTGTTCCAGGTTTGGGGGAGCAAGCCAATAAAGGAAGGGAATTTTCTAGGGAAGGTAAGGAAAATTTGAGTGTCCTAGTTGGTCATTCATTCAGCGATGTTGTTAAGAGTGGGAATCAGAAACTGGCAACTATTGAAGGACCTTTGTCTGCCACACCAAGGAGACGTCCAATAAGAGATTACTCATACTTTCCGAGGTAGAAGCAGACTTGATCTACCTCTAAGATTTATAGTCAGGTGTAAGAACCTTGTTTTT
The DNA here is from genome assembly GCA_963277665.1 of Viscum album. Classification (NCBI taxonomy): domain Eukaryota; kingdom Viridiplantae; phylum Streptophyta; class Magnoliopsida; order Santalales; family Viscaceae; genus Viscum; species Viscum album. The sequence goes on from OY728146.1 coordinate 536,352,671, forward strand.
GCTATGAAAGACTTTGGAATATTCTTGATGATATTCCAGAGAAGCGCCTTCATACGACGTGCAATTACGAGCCCCGGAGTGGCTGGAATAAAATTTTTAGTGTGTTCACACTGGGAATGTAAAATAAATGGGATAACTCCTAATTGTTGATCTAGATCAGAGATCTGAGTGTACGGATGGGTCCGAAATGGGGAGTTTACCCTATGAATGACATAAAACATGTCGGCATGGGACATTTGGACCCCTCAATCGCTTTTCAGATCATTAAACAGACAAATTAAATAATTAATTTATCCGTTTGACAGCTTAACTCAAAAATCTCTTAAACGGTTGCTCGGATTGGAAAACTGGGGGCACCGTTGAGTTCGGAGTGTGCCGTTTCGTGGGGGCGGCCCGTCTGTGAAAAATGACCCCAGGGCTATTTTCGTAAATTAGCATCCCATGGTGTTTCTTTTATAACTTTTGAACGGGCCCTCAGATTTAAATTTTGAGACTGCCTTTGCGCTCAGAGCGTGGTTTTTAGCCTAGGGGAGGCTAAATCCCGACCCCGTCGAGAGTTCGGGTACGGGGCCGCGGGAGGGTGTTTAAGTTAATTTATTTATTTATTTAACCTAACCCCCCTTCTCTTCTCCCTCATTTACCCCTCCCCTGGCATCCTTCTCCCATATCCTCCTCCACTCCGATGAGGCGGCTCTGGTGAGGCGACTCCGGTGAAGTGCGGACACTCCGATGGGTCAATGGAAAAGCATCGGGCTACGCCTAAGAGGTAGGCGGTGTTCATTTGAGTTTTACATCCTGAACCCCTCTTTGAATCCAAATGTTAGCATCAAGTTTTTGTTTGATCTTAGAAAAAAACCCCTGGATGCGTATTATATTTTTTTATCTTTCCAATGCATCTTTAGGAATTTAAATCCGAGTTTGGAGGAGGCCACAGCAGTCCGGCGATGTTTGCTAGTTTTTTTTGAAGTTTCCGGCAAAGGTCTGGCGTTCTAGGCGGCGGCACGTGGTGGCTCCAGGCGGCGGGGGTCCCTCGGCAGTGACAGTCCGACTTCATCACGAGCGGGCTCCTCGGCAGTGTAGGTGGCGGGCCCAACGGTAGCCGACGGTGATTGATCCTTAGCGCGGCAGCGCGGCGGGCCGAGCACGCCGGTATGAGGCGGTGACCGGGGTCGCGGCGCGACCTCGGCAGACAGAGACACGCAAAACACAGGACACGGCGTGGGGGCAGCGCGACCGGCTACTCTGGCCAAGTCGGGTGATGGTTGGCCACGCGAGGTGACTGGGCCACGGGCACAGCGGGCCGGCCGGCCCTAGCTGGGCGAACCGGCCGGACCGGGTCGGTCCGGCCCAAGGGGTCTCCCTTTCTATCTTCGAGCGCCCGTTTCTTAAGCTATGAGCATCCGTTTTGCGTTCTGACTGCGGCAGCGTGGACCTCGCGTTAAGGAGGAATTTTGGAGATGGTTTCGTAATATTTTAATTCCCGAAACAAGGGGCCTTGGACGCGCAACGGGTCTTTAAGTGAATTGACGTTTCTCCAAGGATTATGGTTTTGGTAGGCGCGGACACGTCTGATGTCCGAATTGAGCGCCATTAGTGGCGTTGGGACCCTGGTGCCAAGGCGGAGTTTTCCAGTATGGTTTCGGGCGTTGAAACCAAATTTGAGGCATGTGGCCCATGACCCATCTTTGAGCTGCGAGCAGCGTTTAGCTACTTTCTCATTGGGCGTCTCTTCGGGGCGTGGGAGTAATCGATTCTGGATGTTTTTTCAAGGGGATTGCAATGGTGCAATCCACCCGCTCAAATTCGGAATGATGGTGCGGGACCTACGAGGGTCGTTTGGGTGTTGGCGGTGATTTTCTATCTCTATCACCAGGTGACCGTTTTGGACACGTGAATAGTCCATCTGGTGTACTTTTTCGAGAGGATCGCAACAGTACGATCTGTTAGTTGTGTTTCGGGAAGGGGAGGTGGGTCCCACGTAGCTCTGCTTGTGCGTAGTATGCCAGAACATATCTTTTTCTATGGATATCCTTTCCACTCAAGTGAGTAGTTCTTTTGACGTGTTTTTCTGAGAGCATTGCGATGACACAGTTCGCCTGCCCTTTTTCAGGGACGTAGTGTGGGTCCCACCCACCCCGGCTATGGTGAATAGTACCTTTTTCACAGGGTGACCATTTTGGGCGATTGAGTAGTCAATCCCGTGTGTTTTTCGAGGGGATCGCATTGGTGTTCTCTGTTTGTTCAGTTTCGGGATCTTTGGGGGTGGGCGCCACACATGTTGGTTACGGTGAATAGTACCTTTTCCACCGGTTGACCGTTTCGAGAAAGTGAGTAGTCTATCTCGAATGTTTTTCTGCAAGGATTACAATGAAACGATCTGTATGTTTGTGCGGAGCTTTTTGCGCGATCTTATTAAACGTGGAATTATGAAGGTTCCCCGGTAGTGGTTCTTCTACCGTGTTTGTAGCAGACCCTTGGTGTGTGATCGCTTGCACTCCTGTGTGAGTGATGTGTATGCTTGAAGATATGTAATTGGTCGTGCCTGGGCCAACGAGATGGGAAGTTGGAGTTTTTATGTTTACGCCCTTCTTGTGGACGTTTGGTGTCGTGTGCATGTTAGCCTTTTGGATGGAGACGTGGCATACTCTAGGGGTATGTGAGAATTCTTGGAGGTACATGTGGATGTTTATACCTGAGAACATTTGTGCGCTTGGTTGGGGTTCACTTGTGGCCACACATTGTGTGGGCCCCATGTCTGTGTCGTGTTCTTCTTTGCGTACCTTTCACCTGTCGCGATGTAGAGGGTTCCTCGGTTCATGACTTTTGACCAGCATGGTTGAGTCTTCTCCTAGCTCTATACTCGTTTGTTTGACAAGTAGGGTTGAGTAGTTTCCCCTGGTTTGTTCCGGAGTCGGGTGGTTGGGTGATACCCACTCTGTGTTCGGTTGGCCAGTGTTGCACCGTCCAGTAGAGATGGTCAGAGTAGTTCTGGGTTTACCCTCTAGCGGGGCTAGGCAGTGGGTTTCTCATGGACTCTTCGGGTTTACCCTCCAGCAGGGTTGGGCAGGGGGTTTCTCATGGACATCCCAGGGTTTTCCCTCTAGTAGAGACTAGTCAGTGGGTCACCCGATGACTCTTGATGGTTTACCCTCCAGTAGGGCTGGGAAGTGGGTCGCTCGTTGCCTTATTTTAGGTCTACCCTTCAGCAGGGCTGGGCAGTGGGTCGCCTATCAGCCTGTCCCGGGTTTACCCTCCAGCAGGGCTGGTCAATGGGTCACTCGTCGACTTCTTTCAAGTCTACCCTCCAGCAAAGCTGGGCAGTGGGTCGCCTGTCGACTTATTCTAGGTTTACCCTCTAGTAGGGATGGGTAGGGGGTCACCTGATGTTGTATTAGGGTTTACCCTCCATTAGGGCTGGGTAATGGGTCACCCAATATCCTACTAGGGTTTACCCTCTAGCAAGGTTGGGCAGTGGGTCACCCGATATCTTACTAGGATTTTCCCTCCAGAAGGGCTGGGAAGTGGGTCACCCGATATCATATTATGAATTACCCTCCAGTAGGGCTGGGTAGTGGCACACCCATTGACATTCCAGACTCAGTCCTTTCTACTAGGCTAGTATGGGGCTTTACTCCATGACTACTTGAGTGGGACCCTCGTCTATACGGGTCAGTGATGTGACAACATTGACTTTGAGCAGACCTCTCTACTTTGGGGTAGTGAGATGGTGTGGTTTGACGTTCCCCCATAACTCTCAAGTGCGAGGGGCACTTTCCCCACCGAGACGCGTCCTTGCGATGTGACCTAAAATCGTGCGGGCAAGTCAGTGCCGCCCAAAGCGGATAGTGTCAAGGTGTGGTGATTTGAGCCACTTTGACTTGCAGTTCAGGGAAAATGTGCAGGATGCTGGGCATCAGTGGAGCATTCTTCTGCGACTATAGGCTACTCACTTTCTTGGGCTGTGCTACGGGATGGAGATCCCCTTATGATCTTTTTTGGGATTCTTCTTTGAGAATATGGTTATGTATATACCTTATTCCAGTACCCACTTCTTGGGTTTTGGATTACTCTCCTTCCAGGAGAGGCGAAGACGTGCAGGGTATGGCACGTGCTTTACGTGTCTAGATTTTCGTGGTTGGACGAGTTTACTCTCCTACTATAGGTAGCGAAGACTCGACGAGAAGTTCATCTTCTCACCATTTCCAGCTCCTTGTGTCTGGACGAGTCTACCTTTTTTCCTCTTGTTGGGTTGAGCTGGACTCTTTACTACTGTACTCCTTACTGCACTCTCGGTTGTACTCCTTTACTTTTCCTGTTCGATATACTGCTCACCCTTCTGTACCTCCTTTGTTGCTCGCTCGAGCCTTTGGGGTATCCAACAGAGTATTTTTATACTCACCCCTTCTTGGGATTTTCCTGCACTTGGTGTGCCCTTGGAGACGACAGACAGGTTGGTCGTGACGTTAGAGGGGCTTAGGAGCCATGAGTTTGGACCACGTGCGGTGGTCGTTGTCGGGTTCCATGTGTGGGACTCTCCTAGATGTTTGCTGTTGTTTTACCTATTTCCTGTTTGTGTCACTTTTTGGTTGGGCGCGTGTTTTTTCCCTTTTTCCGTTTACTTTCAGCTTGTACTTTGTACTGTTTAGAGGTCGATGCACATCTGTTGTTTTTATATATATAGCAGTTGTTCATTAAATATTCTCTTTCTTTATTTTACTCTGCACATTTTCATTGAGTGTGCTGCATGTGTGTGTGTACTGGTACTTAAGCAATGGTCTCCCCGAGTTGTTGTGCCTTCGGTGCTGGTCGAAGGCCCTGGCCTATGGAGGCGGGCATGGGGTAGTTGCGGCTCGAGCCCGGGTAGGGTCGGGTGGTGAAAAAGCAGTATCAGAGGTGGTTCATTCCTTGGGGCATTGTTCGGACGTCACTAAAAAGGAATTGGTTGGGATTTAGGGAAACATTGTTGACGTGTCTCAAGAGAGGTTCTCAGGCCAGGGAGTCCAGTGATGGTGCGTCGGCCGAGAGATCCATTCACCAGGACCCTGATAACCCGCTTGTTGACTCAGCATGTTGAGACACTTGTTGTAGGGAAAATTGGTTTGTGCAACACCTAGGATTGAGTCTTTGACTGTCCTTCTTGAGTCATCTCGCCATTATTGTTGTTACGGTTGTATACATATATTCTCATCTAACTGCGACACTCCTTGATAATATTCAGGATGTTTCCACAAAGACAGACAACCAAGATACGAGCTTTGGTTTGTGAAGAAGACCTTGTGAGCTACGGGGCCACTGTCTAGAACCCATCATGCAAGCCCCTTTCTCCAGGTGGGCCGGTAGCAGCACCCCCACCTGGTGAGCAACAGACAGTTTCAGCAGAGCAGGCTGAGCTTGAGCACAGGTTGAGCGCGCTCTATAAGTTCTAGCGGCAGAGACCGCTGAGGTTCAGTGGTGAGCTAGACCCTCAGGCAGCAGAGGTTTGGCTGGAGATAGTGGTTCTCCTTTTCAGGCTTGTGCAGACACCAATAGATCAGAGAGTGTCTTTGGAAGCTGACCTTTTTCGCGGAACAGCTTGGCGTTGGTCGAGTCTAGTGACTCAATTTCTTGACGAGTCATCGCTTTTGTGGGGTGACATTCTGTTGTTGTTCCGTGAGGAGTTTTCCCCTCCTTCTTGTGCTTCGTTCGGATTCAGGAGCTCCTGTAGTTTCAGCTGGGAGGGATGACAGTGGCTGAGTACACGGATAGTTTTGCAGACTATGCACACTTTTACCCGAACTTGGTCAATGACGAAAACATCCATGCGCGGAAGTTTGATCAGGGTCTCTGCCAGGAGATTCATGTTGTCATAGTACCCTTGGTCATTTTCACATATGTCGGGGTGCCAGAGCAGGCGCTGGTGAAAGAGAGCTTCTTATCACATTCTAGAGTTGGTGGTGGCAGCAGGCACGTTGGAGCCGAGATGTCTCCTACAGCTAGTAGGCGTCGACAAGAAGAACCTCGACGTGGGTGGCTTTCCGAGAACCATACATAGGGGCGTGGTCGTACACCACAGTGGCACCATAGGGTACCAGTGCATCCCGGAGAGATTCAGTGTTATTCTTGTGATGGGTGAGGTCACATGGCATGGGACTGCCCGACCAGGAATGCAGAGAGCTTATGGCAGGCAGTAGGTGTACCACTACGATGGAGGTAGCGCCATGATCGGAGGATTACCCAGAGGGGTGGTGATAGTAGAGGAGCGGAAGGAGCTGGTAGTGGGGGACAACTTTATGAGGTCTTCTCATCACCAATAGGTGGTCCACGACAGACTCCAGGAGCTGACAGTTGGGACTGCAGCCAGCCGCGAGCTTTGGATGTCTACGATCCTGCAGAACATGAGGTGGTAAGAGGTATGCTCTACAGCTCTTCTAATTTTTGTAGTAGAATTTTTAGACTCTGTGTGTGGAATGCTTCCTCCATTCACCTTTCTTGAGGTGTTACCAGGGTGACGTAAAGCATCGAGTGTAACCCTGTGTTGGTAAGGTAAAAGGTGTGGGACCTTTTTCTCTAGTCGATGGTGTCGACTCCTTCTCCTTTCGAGCGTGTAAGAGAGCCTTGACTGTGGAACCATGCATGACCAGATATCCTTGGGTGTTTCACCATATGGATATTTTGAAGGAGGAAATCACCGGGCCTTGTTCCAGGTGCGGGTGGTGATTCCAGTCTTGACATGTGACATAGAGGTTTGGTCGTGGACGTGAGCTACCCCAAGGTCCTTTGGACCGTTTGGGACCGTCCGAAGGGATGGAGAGGTTCCCTACCACCTTTCCCTAACCCCAAAGTCTGGAGTGGGTGCACGATGTCTCCCACGTGGTTTACCTGAAGAGATGTGTGTGTGCTCCTATGAACGTCATCAGCAATGGAAAACCTCGCGTGAATAGATCAAACCCTTTGGTCTGTGTGCGGTGACACGAGACTGCACACGAGTTCTTCTGGGTATGGGAGAGCCAGGTGTGGGCTTAATACCCTGAGTTGTTCCCTGGTTTTATTTTTGGGGACGAAAATATTGATGGGGGGAATGATGTAAGAACCCAGTTCTTAATGTGAAAGACTTTGGAATATTTTTTATCATATTCCAGTGTAGCGCCTTCATATGGTGTGAAATTCTGAGCCCCGGAGTGGCCAGAATCAAATTTTCAGTGCGTTCACACTCGTAACACCATATAAATGGGATAACTCCTAAACGGTGATCCGGATTAGAGATCTAAGTATATGGATGGGTCTGAAATGAGATTTTTACCCTAGGATTGACATAAAACATGTTGGCACGGGACGTTTGGACCCCTCGCTCGCTTTCAAAACGTGAAATGGATAAATTAAATAATTAATTTATTCGTTTGAGGGCTTAACTCAAGAATCTTTTAAACGGTGGCTCGGATTGGAAAACTGAGGGCACAGTTGAGTTTGAAGTGTGTCGTTTACCCTAGGAGGGATGTATGTTTCGCGGGTGCGGCCCGTCTGTGAAAAATGGCCCCAGGGGCGTTTTCGTAATTTAGCGGCCCGTGGCGTTGCTTTTATAAATTTTGAACGAGGCCTCGGATTAAAATTACTAGACCTCCATTATGCTCAAATAATGGTTTTTATCCTAGGGGAGGCTTAATCCCGACCCTGTCGGGAGTTCGGGTACGTGGCCGCGAAAGGGTGTTCAAGTTAATTAATTTATTTAATTAACCCAACCCCCTCCATTATCTTCTCCCTCATTTCCCCCTCTCCTGGAAAGATTCTCCCCTATACTCCTCCACTCCGTAGAGGCGGCTCGGGCGAGGCGTCTCGGGTGAGGTGCGACCACTCCGACGTGTCAACGACGAAGCATCGGGCTACACCCAAGAGGTAGGCGGTGTTCGTTTGAGTTTTAAATCCCGAATCCCTCTTTGAATCCCAATTGAAGCATAAAATTATTGTTTGATCTTAGAACAAAACCCCTGGATGTGTATTATATTATATTATCTTCCCAATGCATCTTTTGGAATTGAAATCCGAGTTCGGAGGAGGCCGTAGTGGTTCGGCAAAGTTCGCAGATTTTTTTTGAAGTTTCCGGCGAGGGTCCGCCATTCTAGGTGGCGGCGCGCGGTGGCTCCGCGCGGCGGGGGTCCCTCGGTAGCGGCGCTCCGGGTTCGGCATGAGTGGGCACCTCGGCAGGGCAGGTGGCAGGCTCGACGGCGGCAGGTGGTGGCCGCTCCTCAGCGCTGCAACGCGGCGGGCCGAGCTCGCCGGTATGAGGCGGCGATCGGGGTCGCGGGGCGACCTCGGCGGACAGAGACCCGCAAAACGCATGACTCCGCATGGGGGCAGTGCGACCGGCCAGTCTGGCCGGCCGGGTGATGGCGGGCCGCACGAGGCGCCTGGGCCACGAGTTTAGTGGGTCGGCCGATGCGGGCCGGCCCTAGCAGGGCGAGCCTGCCGAACCAGGCCGGTCCGGCCCAAGGGGTCTCCCCTTCCATCTTCAGACGCCCGTATCTTTAGTTACATGCGTCCGTTTTGCGTGTTGTTGGTGGCAGCATGGACCTTGTGTTAAGGAGGAAATTTTGATATGGTTTGGGGAATTTTTAATTCCTGACACGAGGGGACTCGGAAGCGCGGCGCGTCATTAAGTGAATTGACGTTTCTCTGGGGATTCTTGTTTTGGGCGGCGCGGACACATCTGATGTACAAATTAAGCACTGTCAGTGGCGTTGGGACCCTGGTTTCAAGGCGGAGTTTTCTAGTATGGTTTCAAGCGTTGAAACCAGATTTGAGGCATGGGGCCCATGACCCGTCTTTGAGCTGCGAGCATCGTTTAGCGACCTTCTCGTCGGGCGTCCGTTCGGGGCGTGCGAGCAGTCGATTATGGATGTTTTTCCGAGGGGATTGCAATGGTGCAATCATCCCACTCTAATTCCGCTCGATGGTGAGGGCCCCATGAGAGTCGTTTGGGTGTTGATGGTGATTTTCCATCTCTATCACTGGGATACTATTTTGGACAAGTGAATAGTCCATCTGGTGTACTTTTTCAAGAGGATCGCAATGGTGTGATTTGTTAGTTGTGTTTCGGGACTGGGAGGCGGGTCCTACGTAGCTCTGCTCGTGGTCGGTAAGCCGAAACACTTATTTTTCTCTGGATATCCATTCCACTCAAGTGAGTAGTGCTTTTGACGTTTTTTCCAAGAGCATTGTGATGACGCAGTTCGCCTGCCCCTTTTTGGGGACGTGGTGTGGGTCCCACCCGACCTGGCTACAGTGAATAGTAAGTTTTTCACCGAGTGACCATTTTGGGCGATTGAGTAGTCAATCCCGTGTGTTTTCGGAGGGGATTGCAGTGGTGTGCTGTGTTTGTTCAGTTTCGGGATCTTGGGGGTGGGCCCCACACTGGTTGGTTACAGTGAATAGTACCTTTTCCACCGGTTGACCGTTTCGGGCGAGTGAGTAGTCTATCTCATGTGTAATTTCCCAAGGATTACAATAACATGATCCATTTGGTTGTGTGGAGCCTCTTGGGCGACCTTAATAAATGTGGAATCGTGAATGTTCCCGGGCGGTGGTTCTTCTACCATGTTTATAGCGGACCCAGGGAGTGTGATCGCGTGCACTCCCGTGTGAGTGATATGTATTCGTGAAGAGATGTAGTTGGTCATGTTGGGGCCAATGAGGTGGAAAGTTGGAGTTGTTATGTTTACGCCCTACGTGTGGATGTTGGGTGCCGTGTGCATGTTAGCCTTTAGGCTGGAGAGGTGGCATACTATGGGAGTATGCAAGAATGCTTGGAGGTACATGTGGATGATAGTACCTGAGAACGTTTGTGCACATGGTTGGTGTTGGCTTGGGGTCACACGTCGTGTGGGCCCCATGTTTGTGCAGTGTTCTTCTTTGCATACCTTTGACCTCTCGCGACGTAGAGGGTTCCTCAGTTCTTGACTTTTGACCGGTAGGGTTGAGTCTTCCCCTAGCTCTGTTCTCATTTGTTTGACCAGAAGGGTTGATTTGTTTCGAATGGTTTCTTCCGGAGTCAGGTGGTTGCGCGATACCCAATCCGTGTTCGGTTGGACAGTGTTTCACCATCTAGTAGAGATGGCCAGAGCAGTTCTGGGTTTACCCTCCAGTGGGGCTGGGCAGTGGGTTTGTCATGGACTTCTTCGGGTTTACCCTCCAGTAGGGCTGGGTAGTAGGTTTCTCATGGACTTCTCTGGGTTTACCCTCTAGAAGAGACTAGGCAGTGGGTCACCCGACGAATCTTGAGGGTCTACCCTCCCGTAGGGCTGGGAAGTGGGTCCCTTGTCGCCTTGTTTTAGGTCTACCCTCCAGCAGGGCTGGGTAGTGGGTCGCCTGTCGACTTGTTCCTGGTTTACCCTCTAGCAAGGCTGGGTAGTGGGTTACTAGTCGACTTCTTCCAGGTCTACCCTCCAGTAAGGATGGGAAGTGGGTCGTCTGATGACTTATTCTAGGTTTACCCTCCATCAGGGCAGGGCAGTGGGTCTCATGATGATGTATTAGGGTTTACCCTCCAACAGGGCTGGGTAGTGGGTCACCCGATATCTTACTGGGGTTTACCCTCTAGCATGGCTGGGTAGTGGGTCACCCGTTGACATTCCAGACTCAGTCCTTTCTACTTGTCTAGTCTATGGCTTTACTCCATGACTACTGGAGCAGGACCCTCATTTGTACGGGTCAACGATGTGACAGCTTTGAATCTGAGCAGACCTCTCAACTGCGAGGCAGTGACATGGTGTGGTTTGACATTCCCCCGGAACTCTCAAGTGAGAGGGGCACTTTTCCCACTGAGACGTGTCCTTGCGATGCGACCTAAAATCGTGCGGGCGAGTTAGTGCCGCCCAAAGCGGATAGTGTCAAGGAGCGGTGATTGGGCCCCTTTGACTTGCGGTTCAGGGCAGATGTGTGGGATACTGGGCATCAGTGGCGTTTTCTTCTGGGACTGCTGGCTACTCACTTTCTTGGGCTGAGATACGAGATGTAAATCCCCTTACAATCTTCTTTCCGTCTTCTTATTTGAGCATATGGTTATGTATAAACCTTGTTCTAGTACCCACTTCTTGGGTTTTGGATTACTCTACTTCCAGGAGAGGCGAAGACGTGAGAGGTATACCACGTGCTTTCTGTGTCTAGATTCTCAAGGTTGGTCAAGTATACTCTCCTGATATAGGTAGTGAAGACTCGATGAGAAGTTCATCTTCTCACCGTTTCCAGCTCCTTGTGTTTGGACGACTCTAACTTCTTTCCTATTGTTGGATTGAGCTAGACTCTTTACTGTTGTACTCCTTACTGCACTCTCGGTTTCACTTCTTTACATTTCCTGTCGATCTACTACTCACCCTTCGGTACCTCCTTTGTTGCTCCCTCTAGCCTTCGGGGTATCCTACGGAGTATTTTTATTCTCACCCCTACTTGGTCTTTGCCCGCAGTTGGTGTGACCTTGCAGACAACGGATAGGTTGGTCTTGATGTCAGAGTAGCTTAAGAGTCGGGAGCTTCGACTGTGTGCGGTGGTCGTTGTCGGGTTCTAGGTGTGGGACCCTCCCAGGTGTTTGATGTTGTTTTAACTATTGTCGGGTAGTGGTACTTTTTGTTTGGCCGCATGTTTTGCCCCTTTTATTTTCAGTTTACTTTCAGCTTGTTCTTTGTACTGTTTAGATATCGATTCACATATGTCGTCTATATATATATAGCAGTTGTTATTTTACTCTTCTTGTCCTATCTTTTTCTATTCACTTTTTCATTGAGTGTGCTGCGTGTGTTTATAGGTACTTAGGCAAAGGCCTCCCCTAGTGGTTGTGCCTTCGATGCTGGTCGCCAGCCCCTGGCCTATGGAGGCGGGCTTGGGGTAGTTGCGGCTCGAGCCCGGGTAGGGTCGGGTCATGACATGAGGTGATTGTGGCTTTTAAGAAGGGTAGCATGGTTAAGAGGACATCAACAAACAACCCAATTCTTGATCATCTCTGGAGTCAGGTTCAAAGTGAAAGCTACTGGAGGTCACTAGAATGGGAATCGACCACAGCTACTGGGGGAAATGAATCCAGCTTTGGAGGTGGCGATGAGTATGGTTTCTTTTGATGTGCAATCCTGTGTTGGTTGTCTCTTTTATGTTTCTCTTGTTTGATTTTGTGCTTGTATGTTTGGGTTCCGGAACCCCTCAAACCAGCCTTTGAAAATAAAAAAAAAATGATTCGGCCTAGTTTGAGATTATTTTGGGATTTTCATAAAAGGAAACCCCAGAGGTCGGGCGGCAACCCGTCGCGTCTGGAAAGGCCACGAGACTTGAACCCACAACCGAAGGGTGATAGGGGTGTATCACCTACCACTGGCCCACGTGATATCCTGGATTGAATAATTTATTTTTTTAAAAGGTATGGTGTAAGAATTATAAATTCATTTTTTGGGAACCCTATATGATTAGGATAAAGAGAATATTTGTTTATCTTTTAGAGTGAAAGATGAATTTGTGGTAGAAATTAGTTAAAGGATGGAACTCTATTTATAAATTATATATTTTTATTCTTATCTTATTATATGAAGAAATTAATTCATAAACATTAGGTAAGGGATCTTAAAACCAAAAATGTGTCATCTTAATACCTATTTTGTTGAAATAATGATATTTTAAATCATCATCGATTGATGGTTCTGAGGCCCTCAATTTTACACTTGTTTTTGATTGATGACCTCAATCACTCCCTATAAATATTTTCATTTTTTTCTCAAATTACGTGTCTATAATTTTCACCAATGTTCTCCTATTCAAAACCCTAATTTGGTGGTGACTTTCTCATTTCCCTTTCCCTCTTATTAAAACTATGTTTTATTAACCCTATTTCTGATGTAGGTTTTCCACAAAGGTATTTTCTATTATTGACCTTTTATTTTCGAAGAACAATTTAAAATTTCAATGATTCAATATATTATAGGAGGGGAGAATGTAACACCCGAAGCTTCCATGGTACGCTTCTCTTTGAATAATATAATAGTGTGTGTTGTATGCAACTGTGAGTTCTAACACACCAAAAAATGAAAATTAGCTGTTATGAATAGTAATACCCACTTTTGGAAATTTTATAAAGTTTATCTTTCAAAATGGACTTCATTTTTAGATTCGGAACATCGAAATTAGCCTAGGGTGAATTTTAAGTATTTTTCTCAAAACTATCAATTTTCGATGAATACTGAAAAACACCGAGTTGTAGTTTAAAAACCGAATTGTATGTAAATAATTAGTTATTTTATTTAAATTTATTTTATGTCAAAATATATACATAATACCTATATAGTTTCAATGTAATTCATTGGTGTCCATTTATAATTATTTAAGATATATAATTATTTTATAGATCTTTGAATCGTCTTTTACCCACCTCCTTGGAGCATTTGCAAATTTACATAAAAAATAATTTTACCACATCTGTGAGTTGAATTTAAAAAATCAAAGAGACATGGTTGATATCAGTAAGTAAAATTCTGTTCAATAAGATGAAAATAATTTTTGGTGAATAGTTACTTTTTAATTTAATTACCATAGTTAAAATTATATAGGGTAATTAAGGTTAAAAATAATATTATTGTTACTCTAACACATGTCCTAATTCGATTGGAAAAGTGTAATTTGACCAAAAACAACATTAGGAATAAAATATGATCCTTTAGGTCTACTTTTATTAGATTAGAACATTCATTATTTTTTTAATTAAAGAAGAATTAAATAGTTAAAATCAAAGTTTAATAACTAAAACATTTTTAATATTGGGTTATAAATAAGATAAATTTGACTATAAATATTCATTAGAAATCTAAAAATATTTCCTACATTATGGTATTTTATTTATATTTTTTAGACATTATATAATTTTATTTTATTTATGACACAATTATGATGCAGTAATTACCAAATTATTGGAATATTAAAATAATTGATATTATAAATATCTAAATAAATGTAATTTGAGACATTTTATAAATTAAACTAATTATATAGGTTAATATGACATGATAGGTTTGGTTAGATTATTAGTTTTTCAATGTAATAATGCTGTTAGGATTTTAACAAAAAAATACCCAATAGTGTCCAAATTGACATAAAATAGTTTTTAAAACAAATATTATATTAGTAATTGATATAATGGTCCTAAAAATATAAGGATTAGTAAAAATACTTATATAATAACATATATGAAATTAATGATCCAATTGGTGTTCTATTGGTAGTTTATAGTATGATTATTAACTATATAGTGTAAGAATACAAGAAGACACTATAAAAGTTAACTTATTTAACTTAGAGTTAAATCTAAATGATAAGATTAATATGGTAACCTAAACTAGTATAAAACCTGTTGGTTGAGAGTATTTGGATCCATCCCCACTATATCCTCAAAATAAGTCACTTTTGAGCCATTAAAAACTGAATATAAATTTATAATAAAATAATATTTTATGTTTTTCCAAAGGTGCACCTCACCATACTTATAAAAGGGAACTCCCCCTTCACTCTAATTCACTCCTTCAAAGAAATTTGGCTTGGAAAACCCATGCCCAAATACCCTTTCAAATGTCCTCCCTTAATCCTAGAGGACTTCCTTTAGTTAGAAAGACAATCTATTGTTCCCTTTTGATTATATCAAAAGGAAGAACCTGGAGAAGAGGTAAATATTTCATCACCTCTTTCAAGTACCTTTCTTCTTCCACTTATAGTTTCTTTGTTGTTTCCAATATAAAATAATAACTCAATTATATTCTATATAATGTGAGGTTATTATAAATATGGTACATCCAAATTCATTATTCTATCCATACCTTTACTGACCTGTCACAATACGTGAGTACGTATGGATTACTGTCTCCACGTCGTGGTGTAATTGTTATTCAATACATTATTATCTGAATGGGTATAATAATGATGTGTAATTTAGGTAAATGATTAATATAACATGATAATGATTCTGTATATATTATATACCATACAATTATATATTATTTCAATATTAAAAGAATGATATTGTCGCTCGTGCGTACGTACGGATTACCGTCTCCCCGAACGCGATGAGATTCATTCCCCTTCGTATCCATTAAAGACTAATTTTCATTTGATATTTAAAAATACTGTTTAAAGACATGATATCATTATGGATATGAATAAGATACATCCCATCCATAACAAATATGACTCACATAACAAACAATATAAAGGAAAATGAATCTTTTAACACCCAAAATGACAATAATACTAAGATATTACTAACAAAGAAATGTTAAAAGATAATATATGACATCATATCAATGTATATGATTCTTTTATAATTTAATAACAATTATTTCACCATTATACAATAATTTAACTTACCCTCCACCAGGGAAAAGTACAACGCATGGGTAAATTTTACAATCACTTCTTCATCCGAGTTTGTTTATACGTAATTTTATATTTGGACTATTTTATCACACACATCCATGTTTCTTAAAAATGTATTACATAAAATTTTTACTATTTACTAGAATATGGGTTAAAATCATTTATACACTTGTTTGAATTTTTATAAAATGGGTTGAAAGGAATATTTCTTCCGTTTTCAAAATAAGTTACTTTTTTACCCTTTTCGACAAAATAAAGGTAAGAAAATATTTTTTAACTTATACAACAGGTGAGGATATTTTCCACCATTAAAAAATCGACGAAGCTTCCTTTACAATATTATAAGAATATTTTCAAAATAAATGATCTCTTTATAAATATACAACTCTTAAGTGATTTCAAAATAGAAAGATATATTTCTCTAAAAAAAGGTTCTGATTTCATCTATGTAAACATCTATTGATGGATTGTAAGATTATTTGATGTTGATTTATTATGATACAAAACGTCTATATTGTATTGATGGTTTTGTGGTATGTTTGATTGTAGTTGTGTTATTTCATACCATTCATGGTTTATGAATAATGTATTGACATTTTATATGCTATTTTTAATACGAATGTCTGTGTTATATTTCAACCTCTTCATAAGATGAACGTCTTGGTCTAGTATATTTTGGGTTGGGGATCGACAAAAGTAAGCCCTCCGAGTTGAGGTTCGGTTACAGCAGACCCTCTGGGTTTGATTCTGGTTAAAGAGGATCTCTGGGTTAGAGTCTGGTTAAAGAGGATCTCTACTTGGATTCTGGTTACAGAGCCTCTTTGGGATAGAGTCCGGTTACAGAGACTCTCCGGGTTTGGGCCTTGTTATAGTTAGGCCCTTGGTCTTGGCACGAGGCCTTGACTCTGAAATTAAAGTCTAAAATTATGCATTCCTTATTTATGCAACACAATGAAACTGTCTGAGCAATACATAACAAACCTAGTAGGTTGGGTGATATTTTCATTGCCCATAAAGTCTTCTAAGGGTGAGAGGTTCTATGGTGGCAGAGATTGTAACATCATTATTTTAAAATGATAAAAAATACACTTTTCTTAATTAATTACAAGTATTTTAGCATAAAAATTGATCTTCTATATACTTCTGTTCATAATGGATTTAATGAAGGGTAAAATAATTCTTTATATCTTATTTATATTAAAAAATGTATCTTTAGAGTAATATTCAATGTCATAATTTGAATCTAAAACTCGTAAACCCTCAATATCGATATAATAAAAATATTTAATATATTCTATTCATAGGAATGTGTATTGTTTCCAAAAAAATGATTTAAATCCAAAAAGGTACATCGAATTGGAAATCAAAGACCATCATTTGGTTCATAATGCAGATTTTACACTAGTTTGTGTATAACCAATTTGCACAAAAGGTATTTTGAAACATCACACATGATAATACCCTCTTTATTTTTAATTAATTTTTTATTCCACTTTTAATATTTTAAATATTTAATTTCTCAAAAAAGGATTATCAAACAAGAAATATGACACCGCATTTAGGTTCAAAACATGGGGTTTCCCCTAGGTTGGGTATAACCTTTATGCATGTAATGTATTTGGAGACATCAGAAACGATAACACCATATTTATTTATAATTAATGTATTGTTCTATTTTTATGTAATAAATAAATAATATGATACAAACAGTGCATCATATGAGAAATATGACACTACGGTTAGGTCCATAACGTTGGGTTTACCCTTGGTGGGGTATAATATATTCGAAAGTGATAGGTTTGTTCAGATCACACTCGAATATAATTTAATTTGATTTTAAATATTTTTTTGGATGTTGGATATAATAATATTTCTACTATTTATATTTTCATTTATGTTGAAAAATATTAAAGTGTATAAAACCAAAATTAATAAATTGTGTTATGGTGTAAATAATACGGTGTCAATGATAGATTTTTTTTTATTAATTGTTCTAATTAAAATAAAATGTTCACTAAGTATTACTTTATTAGTTATTATATACATTTAATGGTTGTTTTTTTAATGTTAATGGTGTAATTTGTGCGAGATAATTAATAATAATAAGTGGAAAAAATTATTATTGTTGTTGTTATTATTAATTAGATAAAATAATATATATGAGTTAAATATAAATGTAAATATAAACATTTATAGGTGTATATATATAATGTTATTATATATATGGGTGTTAATATATATATATGGGTTAAATAAATAAATAAATATAGATGAGATTTAATATATATATATATTGTACTGTAAAATGAGATTAAGAGAATTAGACAAAAAATATGAATAATTTTAAAAAATTAAATTATTGAATTAGAGAGGGATTTTGGGGAACATTGAATGGTGAGGCAAATTGGAGAAATAAATGACCACCACATTGATCCAATTTTTTTTATTAATAGTATTTATTTGTTTTAAATAAAATGATAAAAATATTTTTTATAAGAGGATTGTGGTGGTGTGCATGTGAAAAGGGGAAGTACTCCTTCACATCTCTCACACTCCCACTAAAACCCTCTCGCCTTCCCCTCTCTCCTTGTTTTTTTAATATTATTATATTAATTAATTATTATCTCCTACAATATTCACCCGAATGAAGTGCCATCAATTTCAATGGATTCATCTCAAAAAGAAGAATCATAAAAATAATTTTTCTTACAAAAAGGGAATGCTTTTGGTGGGGAACATAAACTCATATGTCAACCCACAACGTTAGTCCTCATTTCACCTAAGGTAGGAAGTCATAAACTTTTTAACATCTAATATTTGAGTTATTAACATGATTGTTTGTGTGTGTGTGTGTGGCCATATGATTCCCTTACCATCTTAATTTAAAATTTTATAATTCATTATTTGTTTCTCTGAAAAAATATTATACACTAATAAATTAAATACCTAATATGATAAAATAGTTTTTTACACAAAATTTTGTGATATTATAAAAAAAACTCTCAGATGAGGTGAATTTTCTTCTAAACCAAAAATTATTTTTTAGTTATTTAAATGATTTATTTGAATAATTATTTGGATTACTAACTCTTATCTTTTTTCCATGGCTGATTTGAACTTGAATGAGTAAAATTAATTGAAATTATTTTCACAAGATGCCATGCCTTTTTATAAAATTTAATTGTCGTGACTCATTTTTTTTCCATGTTCAAGATGGATCGTTTTACATGATTCATTAAATGATTTAAATTAAATGGAATTAATTATGGTCGTATGACCACATATATTATTATAATTAAATAATAAAATTTTATCTAAATTTTTTCCATGATATGATTTGAATACATTCCATAACATGCATTATTTTGGTTTCAAGCCATGAATGGAATTTTTTTAGGTTTTCTAAATTAAATACATTTTTTTCTGATACAATTATTTTTTTGTAATTGTGATGTGACTGATAATGTCGTTATGATGTGGGAAAAACCATATAAATTAAATAATTCTAAATAAATTATACCTGTTCATTTTAAACCACCCCTTGGATCTTCTTGGGTCTATCAGCTTGAAGAATCAATATTACGACCACTTGATTTGTGTGCTAGCCTTAGAAATTATTAGGACTTATTTTTTTTGGCCTTGAATCCAGAAAATAAATGTGGAGAAATTTTTTAATTGTTTCCTTAGACTCTGAGTTGGAAAAATAATAAATTGCGTGATTTCTTATGATTTAATAACTTTGGATAATATGGAAAATTAATATATTGAAGAACTTGGGGTCAATTTATTTATTAAATAGTTTTTATAAAATTATGATGTTAATTAGAAACCAAAATTAATGAAATGAAATTGTAGGATAGATGATAAGTTTTTATAAATTTGTTGTAGTGTATTTTGAAGATAAATCTTGTATGTTTGATCCTAGAGTTGTGATTTTTTTTGCTATGATTTTTAGCTTATGTGATATTGATGTGATTGATAAATGGGGGTTTGATTCTAATTATAATATTTAGTTTATAACGATGTGGATCATGATTAATGTGGATTCTTGAGGGCATGATGCATGTTCTTTCATACTACATAATGGAATGGTTCACATGTAAGATATTCCTCAAGGTAAATTATATGATCATATGGTATGTATGTGGAATCATGATTGATGCTGACACTTAAGGGCCTGTGGAAATATTTTATACCACTTGAGGGATAGGTGCACTAGTACTAAATGAATGAGGGCATAGTATATAATTATTTCAGATTCTTGAGGGTTAGATGCATAATCACAAGATTCCTAAGGGAGATATTCTTGTTATGCATGAGGGTAGAGTCCATATGTTATGTTTTATTCTATGTGATTCATGAAGATGAAGGATGATCTTTCTATATGGTTAGATGCTGTTGGCGGTAATGAACAAGTATCCATTTTAGATCATGATCCATGTTTCTATTATTTAGTGTTTTATCTCTTTCTATTTTTAATTAGTGTCACACTGTCAGTTATTATTAATTGTGAAACAATTATTGGGTTATAAACAATTGTTGTTTTCCTAATGACATTTATATTTCAAACCATGCTCAGTCACCATTTTCATATGAGTATATCTTTTTGCATCAGGGGTTTGGATCAATTTATTTTGTTGATTAGTTTACATGGTAGATAGAGAGAACATGATTAGGATCTTTCCTAGGATGCTCGAGGAGTTGACCATTAGGATGTTTTTTTATTTGGTGAATTTTTTACTTCTGATACGATTAACATCATTTGTTATACATGCATTGTAGTAAATTAGTATTTCACATTTTTATTCAGATATTATATTATTCATCCACTACATTTTTTTCTTCTATTAATACCTTTTCATTTATTTTTTATTTTTTTATATGTTAGAAAACTATGCTACTATGATCAGGAGGGCATAGTCTCCCCATAATACCATATATAGACCCTAGTTTCTAGTCGGAAGACTCTAGTGTATGGGTTGGTGTCCTTGAGTCCATGTGGTGACAGGTTTGGTAACTGTCTTAGTAGTGAGTTGGGTCAGGACATGACAATCGACTTCAATGGAGTATGAAATCAATATCTTTCTATATTTTAGTTCTCATAGAAAAATATCATTCACTCAATCATTGAATTTGATCCCTATGAATCCCTTTTTGGGTAGAGATGTATAAACCATATGTGTATGGATGAATTTAGTGAATTGAAGCTGTTGGAACCTAAAGTTGTTGATGAGATGGTAGAAAATTTCATAACTGTTCAGCGACACATTAAGACTACTAAAAGTCATTAAAGGATCCATACCGACATTTTTCGACGATACATTGATTTAATGGTTGGAGATAATGTGTTTCTATATGTTTCTCCATGGAAGAGACTCATGATATTTGTGAAGAACATAAATATAATCACCATATTCATCAATAAAAATGATATTCTCAATCTCATCGGAGTAGTGGCTAGTCGACTCGAACTTCCACAAATCCATTATCAGGTATATGAAATATTACAAATGTCATTATTGAGGATGTTCATATGAGATCACTCAAATGTCATGTATTTAGAGTAGGAATATCTTGGAAATGATATCTCTTATGAGTATTCAGTGAAGCTATTTTATTTTATAGACAATTTTTGATGAAAAAAGACAAATAACTTGGTCAATGTGTGATGGAGGAACCATAAATATGAAGAGGAACCATTAGAAGTAGAGGAAACCATGAAGAGAAATTACCATCACATGTTTTCACCATACTATGTATCCCAAAAATTGTAAGTGGAAATTATTTAAGGGTGATAAATTTTACAGCTCTAGTTTTTAAAAATAAATAAATTTATGATAGTGTATGCAACACAAAACACTGATTCTAAATTAACCACAATAAAATTATTAATTATTTTTATATAAATCATTTCTATCTTTAATATTGGAACGTAATGTATATATATGATTAAATAAATTATGAAATATATGGTTTAAACATAAAATAAGAATTATCTTCTTAGGTATTAATTGTAAAATTAAATAAAAATCATTTCATAATTATTTAAATCATATTGTGGAAACAAATTAGTACAAAAGGACATTTTTTATCAATAAATTAAATACATTAATTTTTTTAATGATTTTAGTGAATTTTTTATATTATATATTCAATAATATATTTTAATTTTAATATTATGTTTTTTTTCTCGATATAAAATAAGAAAAAAATAAAATTCTACATTTAAAAAATGTATTTTTCAAAAAAGCAGTTTCTGTCACATTTTATTTAATTGTATTAAAAAAATTATTTTTTTTTGAAAATATAAATTAAATAAAATAACTTTAGAATTTTAATAATAATCTATAAATCCTCATACATTGTTTATTTTATAAAAATTTTAAATGAAAAATGTTTTAGTGAATAGTGAAAAATACTAATTTATATTAACAATCATTTCATTATTAAAATCATTTAAAAAGATAAATTTATTGTTATAAAGTTTGAATTCAATTATTAGTTCAATAATATTATTTTTAATATAATTTAGTTCATTGTAATCATTTTCATGTTTAATATTGATATATAATCATTTTAAACATATAACAACATTAAGTTTGGAAAACTGTTTTCTCACTACATCTGTAGGTCTAATTTTAAATTAAATTATACCACCCATATGAATCGTGTTTAAAAAAATGGATTCCATTTTTATCCCAGAATAATTAATTTTATTTTAAAAAATTAAAATTTCATTTTTTATAAATAATATTACAAATAATACAAATTAATTTCTGTGGTTATGGAAAAATGGGGTTACCAGGGGTTAAACTAAAAAAATAAGATTAATAAACTACCTAAAACAAGTATAATTCCTATTTTATGAAAATATTTATATCATATATATTTAATGGTTTTTAAATTTCCCATTTTTCATACTATGGGAATATGAAGAATTGTCTAATTCATTATTTTCAAAAATTCTATGTTTGACCTCTCCCCCAATTAAAAAAGGCCACGCAACTCCTCACCAATTAACACTCCCAATACATATTTTCTTGAAAAATAAATGTAATAAACCTTTAAATAATTCCAAAAAACATTTTATATTCCATTATTTGATCATAAATCCATCTTATGAAGTCATTTGGTGAAAACCAAAAGATGTTTCCCAATGAAGTATTATATTTCACAAAGTGATTTGTTTTATTTTTTACTCCACTCATTAAAATAATTTAAATACTTTTTGATATAATATCCGAAATATATTCCATATATTTATTAGTTATTTATTCCACGGTAATCAACTAAATAATTCTTCTTTCCTATAAAACTAGAAATGAAACATTCATTTGTGTGTACGATGAACTACCGCCTGACAAACCATCATAATAAATTTTAAATCACTACTTATCACTATAGAATATATTGAAATATTTAATTTTTATATATAATATTTGTTATATAATTATAAATATTGAATTATATTATCATAGATATATTATTAGATTCAGTTCATTAGAGAAAATGATTACGTTAATCATGTGTACAACGGACTACCACCTTACGAGGTGATGTGGTTTTTTTCATAATGTTGAAGGTAATAAGTATTAATATGTTATTTATGTAAATAAATGATTATATATTAATCATTACTGGATAAAAAATATCACATAATCTATTACTATTCAATCCATTCAATATATGATGATGTCATTTTTCTGTATGACAGACTACCTTCTCACGAAGAGATGAGATTCATTTTTATTACCACATCACATGGTTGGTATTTGTAAGTTTAATTAAGGAAATAATATGATATTTATGATATGAATATTATATTGTAATGGTAAAATTATTCTTTCACTCTTTACATTATGATCATCAAAAAATGGAAATGTTACTAATTGTACATATTACCTACCGTCTCCTTGATAGCAACATAATTTATTCTTCAGAACCATATTTCATGGGTTGTTTGAAAAGTATAATATTATAAAAATGATAATTTTTTATGGAATATCATTTTATAAAAGATGAAATTAATAATATATTATACCTTAGTCTACCTTCAAATCTGATTTTTGAAATAATATCTGATTATCATCAAAATGTACATTGTGTAATTAATTGGTTATGTAATTGAATATGATATAAAAAATTAAATCAAAGAAAAATTAAACATGAAAATGGTTATTAAGAATTTAAATAAATAACAAAATAATATTATTCAAGATTATATGGAAGGTATTTGATGATTCAAGCTTGAGGTAAGGGATCTATGTATACCAGCATTTCTGTTTGGTTATTTACTTTCTCCCTCTAGCTCATATCGTCTCTCTTTATAATTTCAACAAATTCATCAAAATTATATATAAATATTAATTTCACATTTTTACCATATTCATTCTACATTTATAGGATGGGTTAATTATTATTATATGTTCATTTATTAAAGGAATTCATTATTATATTTCATTTGATTATGATATGAGGAAATATTATGTAACGGTTTTTCAATCCACGGGTTCATATAATGTTTTTTACATATGAATTTTTTTTATTTCAGGTCACAAATAGTCTATAAAAATGTTACAATGGATGCACTCAGAATTTGATCTTATGTATTGGGTAATGCTTTAGTCTCACGAAGCTTCAAGTGTGGTAATTTGGAGATAAACTAATAATGTATGAGACATTTTCCACCATGGGATAATTTTTATCAAGTTATACTTGAATCAATTTTATATAATTTTTTGTTCTACTACAAAATTTCCTATTATTACATAATTTTATGAAACCATATTATTTATGTAATTCTTCTATAGGATTTCAAAGGATTTTCTATTATATTATATAATTTCATGACTTTAAATCTCATGTTCTATTATACTATAATGTTTATGGGCATAATTTTATTTTTATCTCACCCCTATATTTTTGTATTCCTCAAGTTATCCTATGCAGTATTAGGAGTTAAAATGAATTTTTGGAGCTCTTTTTAGATAATAAAATTGGGATTATATGTCTGAATCATCATTTTATGCAATTTATACATCATATTCTTGGGAAAAAAAGTCATAAATTCATTAGGATGGTTTGTTTTTGATATTATACAGAAAAATATGTTAACAATATGTGTAAGATGCTTGCCCCTCTATTATAAATTTATTTACACATGAATCCTTTTCATATAAAAATACTTGAACATAATTCTTCATAAAAAGTGGAAAAGGAAATATCAAAATGGCGAGTTCAAATTCTAAGTAACTGTAATCATAACCACAAATAATTTAATATAATGAGTTAGTATGAGAAGGGAATAAATCTATTCTGACATGATTAAATTACATGATCATTACGTAAAGGAATTAATTCCCATCATAACTGAGATAATTAAATATTTTACATGGATTAATTATTTAACAATGGATTGAGTCATATTAATGAATAACAATAATCTATGTGATGTTAATCTTAATCAAATTAATTATTAAAAAATCATATCCAACAAAAATAACACATATTTTTGACTTGGAACGTTATAATCATAATCAATTATGTAAATAACTAGATCATAGATAAATCTATTGGATATACCACCTGGGTTAACACTTTCATTATTTCCTTTCATAAAAAATAAATTTTCCAAATTTATTAGGGTGATATATCATACTAACATGTATGTAAAAGCAGTAAAGTGACCACGATTTCATATAAGCTATATCAGGGTCTCCTGTTTATATAAGATATATCAAGATCAACAATATTATCTAATAATTCTCATGTACCAATCAAGAATAAAAATTTTATAATCATTAAATTTTAAACATAACACCCTTGAAAACATCCATCATTACATTATATACTGGTTAACAATAGGAAAAGAAAACACGTATTCAAGATGATATCTTGTAAATAATAAATGTAATACATATAAATAAAGATGTTAGATTATATCATAATAACATATTAGATGTGTAGTAGAATAATCATTTATGGGTAGACACATAGAATAAAAGACATTTAAAATATAATTTGAACTATTTATTTTAAAAAAGGAAAAAATACCCATTTATTTATTACCTTTAAAAAATAAATATTCAATAAAATTTTGAAAAAACTAATTCCCATTCAAAATAAATTTGGAAACTTCTAACATAATATTTGATGATAATAATGGTAATAAAGTATTAAATATTATTTTATATTGTAATCATTAAATATATATATATCTTTTCAAACATTTTTAAAGTGAGTTAAAAAACTACCATTCAAATAATGTCATGAAGAATACTTTTAAAATGATTTTAAATAATAAAAATTATATTTTTATATAAATTTTGGAAGTTACTAATTTTTGGAAAATAAAATTATTGAAAACATTTCAAAGAACATGGATAATGTAGACTGGGATTCCAGATATAAATGAATATACAAGGTTGGTCTCACACAAAAACAAATATCATGAGGTTTATTTAATCAATAATGGGTGAAATATAAGATAAAAAATAAAAACTACAATTATAACTAAATTATATGAAAATATATGACATAAAATAATATAAGAACATTCTAATTTACTCAATTGATCATTTAAAAAATATTGAAAAGAAATGAGACTGTCAGTTAAGGATTTGACATCATTTGAATCCTTTGAATAAAACTAAATTTAAATTAAATAATAATATATAAATATAAATACAATTAATTTAAATGAATAATTTTTTTTAAATTTTATCATTGAGGTATTAATTAATACATTAATGTAATCATGGTGCATGACATTAGTCATTTTGTAAGAAAATTAGATTTAGAAAAAGATATCTCATTGCAATTATCGTATTTCTTATATGAAAATTAATCCATGTAGTGATTATGTGACCATATTTACATCAACATAAAAAAATTTCAAATACATAATAATAAATATTAAATATCAGATCACTCATAATTAAGGCTTAAAAAATAATGATACGTAGTTGTGTAACCTATGGAATAAAAATTTAGTGATGTAATCATTTTCCATTTGGTTAGATTCTTGTAAAATTCCCATTAATATAGTATTTTAAATTTTTATCATAAAATAAAATTATGTATCAATAATTCATGATATAAAAAAATAATTGTATGATTATAAACAATATAAAAGAAATTTCAGGCATAACATTAAAATATGCCTCAATGAAGGGGAATTGAGACAAAATCCAATATATAGAGTCCAAATATATCATTTATGTTCTTCAAATCAAGTATATTAAAAATATATAAATTATTGACATAATTAAATACCTTGTAGGTTTATTACATTACTATTTAACCATTAATTTCATTTATTTTAATGAAATATTTAATTACTTAATCATCTTTGTCTGTGTCATGTGTTTGGAGGATGTTTGTTTCATTGATGTAATAAGACATTAGTATATTGACCAAGCTAAAGGAGTTAATTATCATATAATATTTATAATAATAATTAATAAATTAATATCTTTTTTAATCTTAATTTTTTTTAAAAAAAATTTGAATTTTTTTTGTAGAAATTAATTATGTTACAATCATGTAGATGGCAGGTCGTATATACACATGAGTAACATTTCCATTTTATAAATAATTTAACAGAAATAAATTATATATCATTTAATCTCTCTATAAATATGTTTATATCATAAATGATATATTATTTATTTTAATATATATTGATAAAAATATGTAATTTCCATATGGTTTTTTTGGAAAACAAATCACATAACATAATGTAGTTGATAGTTCATATGTATGCACAAATGAGACTATTCATTTCAGTGGAAAAAATTGAAATAAATTAAATTATATATTATAATTAAATAATGATAAAAATTTAATAATAATTTTATATTTATATAGAAATTACACCATTATAACAATGTTAGGGATGTGTTAATGGAAACCCAATTATATCAGTTTGTGAGGTGCCAGTTTGTTGTGCACATGAGTGATGGGTTTGATTCCAATAAAATGAATGGGAAGATTGATATAGGTTATAACAATAAAATAAAAATATACATCTACATCTAATATTATAGAGACCCTTACTTTGAATACATATATATTACATAATTTATTTAGAATACTTATTACATTATAAACAGATTCCCAAAGACCATGTATGTTTAGTTCCTTTAGAAGCTTGGAATAAAAATATTCTAACTCAGTGAAATATCAAAATGGATTGCCACAAATGTATTTTCCCTTTGGGATCCTACATATGAACCGTTATTTATAAATAGGGGAAAGGAAACATATGAAAGGGGTGAACGCAAATGACATGTAAGGTTAAATAATGTAAATATTTAATAATATCATGAACATAAGGGTATAAAAACATGATCATAAAATTTTATGATCAAACACATAAAATTAATGATCATAAAATAGAATAATATAATAATGGTTGTTTGTTCATAAGAAATCAATCATATTGGAATTGAGAGCATAATCCATGAAAGGATAACTATCTAATAAGATATGGTGATTGTGGCATACACATAATCATATGAAAACTTCTGTCAAGGATACCTACAATGAAATTTATAACATGTCAGTATTGAGATATACTCTATGTACCTATATATTTTCTAGTTATGGATACACCTTATGTACCTTCTTATTTTAGATATTGGGTTATACCCTATGTACCCTATTAATTTCTTGCTTGGGAGACAACCCACATACCATGTTACTTTAAGTATTGGGATGCAACTACTCTACCCTTATAAATTAATTCTTGGACTACAACCCATGTAACCTTTAATCTCATTAAAATCATATCATTACTCAATGCATTAAAGAGATATATATGTATCACCCCTCTCGTAATAAAATAATTTATACAAATTACAAAAAATGGAAATATTCATCATATCATGAACAAAAAAATAGATGGGTTTTATAAAAATTCAATAATAACACATGAAATGAAATGTATATCATTTAAATTTCATCCAATCATAACCTATGGAATATTGAAAGTTTTTATAATTATTTCATTAAAGAATTACCCCTGAAAAAAAAATCTAGTATAAAAATTATATAACCAATGGGAGATAATAATTTGTCTTAACCATCATTCTATCCAAATAAAAATATTCATGAAATTATACGTATAAATCTTTTGGAACATTTCCTTAAATGGTGAGAGTAATATCAAGTGATATCATCTTGCATGGAAGATAATACGGAAATATATTTTAAATTTTTGGAAAAATATAAATTCTTATTTGAACAAGTATCTTTAAAACATAAAACATTTTGAAAAATATTTTTAATGAAATTTCATTGAAAACACAGAAAACATTCTTCATATTATCAGGAAAACAATTGACATTAAAACTTATTTAATAAGCATGGAAACATTTAAAAAATTATTTTTTTGAAACCATAATAAAAAAATATATTAGTATTTTAGGAATTAATATTCATAAAAAATTATCACTATAATCTCATAAAGTAATATTAATGAGAATTACAATCAATATAGTGGGTAAATCCGTACATGTAAAACATTCCTTTTTCACTCTAAAAAGATTAGAAATGTTTCCAAACATAAAAATGACCAAAAGATTATTTTTAAAAAACATATTTGTTTAGAAGGTAAAATATTTCTAATTTTATTAATACCATAGTGGAAAATAGAGTATTTTTACAGTAATTTGTTAAACATCATCTTGATAGAATACTTATTACTGACAAAAGAGAGAATTAAAGTCAAAATCTCATAAAAACAATTTCTTGATGATATTATATGACAAATACTTGAAAAATGATAACATTATATTGATATAGAATTAATTAATAGTTGTTAAGGAAATTAATGAGTATTTAATTTTTATATATCATAATATTTAATCAATGAAAAAAGAATCATAATTTTTTTTACAAAATATTAGATTATTTCAATAATCCCTTATCACAATGAAACTCTAAATCATACTAACCGTGTAATAAAATGATAATAAATAGAGATTAATAATATCATGAAAAAAATAATAGTCATTATATAACATTTCATTTTAATTATATATTCCTCTTATAAATGTATAGGTGCATAACATAGAATGTGTCTCAAAGAAAGGAAAATTGAGATGAAATTACTTTATCTATTTGCAATCTTTGGAAATAGAAACCCTATTATAGAAAGATAATAAAATTTATATATAAATACCCATAGATATATGTATATGATTAATAGAATAAATTCATGTTCATTATATATAAAAAACAAATGAAATGAGTTTTGTATAAGGCATGTATCACAAATAAATAAAATGTGAGATGAAATTCACATACCTTGTTCCATAACATTCATCATAAACATTAACGCCTCCTATAAAATAAGTATAACTTTATTATAAATTTTTCACTGAATCATATTATCATATATTATACCACATAATACTTTATTATGGAATTATTTTACCCATGTATTGACAATTACATGTAAAACTATTGTTTCGGGTAATAATTAATTTTTTAACCTATGTGATTTGACTTGTAATTATTGATTTTGTTACTAAAATAATAATTTTATTATTTTATGAATATAAAACATCAATTATATATCCAATTTATTCAGTATGTAAATATTTATAATAATAAATAATTTATACATATCTAAAATGGACTACACAGTTAATGTTGAAGGTGGGTCGTACGTATACATGAACATTGTTTCCATTATTATAGCGTTTAGAAAGAATGAAATTAAATGAAATATATTTATATATATAATAACATTAATTTATTATTACTTTATCATAAATATCATTTAATTATACTAAAATTATCCTTAATACATTCAATTTGATGTACGAATTAATCACATAACTTTGACGAGGTGGAAGTCCACATTTCCACAATCGATGTTATCATATTTTAAAAAATAGAAATTATGGAAGGATGATTTATATAATAAATTAATTCGAATAAGTAAATAATATATATAATATATATCATATAAAAAAGATTTTCAATCATAATTACATTACATAATAAGTTTTAATGGTAAAATGAACAACATCATTACGTGAGGTAGTAGTTCACCATACACAACAACAGTAAGTTCATTAGAAATTAAATAGATGTTTGTGTAATATCATGTCAAATACCTATAATAATAAAATATCAATATATTTAAGATATTTTTTTATTAGAATTTATTAAGTATAATTTTTTTGTGGAAATAAAATAAATTAAAGGATCTTGATGAATAATGTTATCTCTTCATAGGGTAACCCCTTTCTCTTTACCCAAATGGGATTCATTGGATGAAATTGTTCAAAATGGGATGATTCAAGAATTTATGGATTTTAGGAAGTTTTTTGGGTAGATCTTGGTGAAACATATGTGTCCTAAGAGGTGTGAAGATGTGGGAGATGTGGTGTCCTTTTATAGGGAAGGGGGAGGGCACAATATGATTTTTTTTTGAAAAAGCAATGTGTTCCAACGTTTTTACATAAAAACATTCATACAAAAACAATTAAAATCATCAATGGATTTCTTAGGTCATAAATTTGGCCATTAAGGTGTTTCAAAAAATTTTATTGGTCATTTATAACTTTATGTTTATGGTTTATTTCTTTCTTATTCTTATATTGACCTTGATCACAATAATTAATCAAATCACATTCACTAATATTTTTGTTCAAAATTTATGCTGGGATCATTAGGATATATATATAATAAATATAAAAAATATTAAAAGTTTTCAAAATTAAATTCATAGAATTCAAAAAATTAATTTTAATTCTAATCTTGTAGACATGGCGAGGCAGTATGGTTTGAAAGTAAGAATGTTCAATAGTTTAATAAGATTTTATATCTAAATTCAATATAAAAAGACTAAAATGGACTTAATTGTATTAATATATGTATTAATGATATAATTTTACATTAAAACAGAATTAAAATATAATTTAACTATATAAATAAATTAGACAAAAAGGGTATTTTGCAACAAAAATTTGTATTTTTTACTACTCTCCAATTATAATGTTTCTCACAAAAATCCAAAAAAATCACGATAATGTAATTTTGACATTATGAATTAAATAATGAAGTTAATTTTTTAAAATTTAGTTTATAAATCTGTATAAAATTAAATTTATTATTTTTAAATTATTGATATTTAAGGAGGTTTATATGAAAAAATAGTCTTTTTTAAACATATATAGTCATTAAAAAAATTGATATTTATAATTATCAAGATGATAAATTTATATAAAACCAATATTATAAAATATTTAATGTGATAATTACTATTAATATTACTATTTTTAATGTATAGGAAACAATTATGTTTTTTAAATAATTTTAACAATAAAATTATGATCAGTAGAAACATATTATTACATGTAATGCATGCCAAGATAGTTTCGTGTATAGTGCAAGCCATGATAGTGTTCAATGTATTAAAAGTCAAGTTGGTGTTATGTATAGTGTCAAAATATATTGGTGTATTTTAAAATTAATTCTTCAAATTATGTAGAAGAGAAAGAAAGAATAACACTTTGTTATCATATAATACAATCAATATTCAGTGTTATGTGAAATGGAAAATATCAAAAATATTAAATTAATTCCAATAATATGTTTCACTAAAACTAGAGCTCTCAAATTATACCAAATTAAAATTATTTTATCCTTATAAATTTATATTTTGTTTCCAATGGTTATATATAAGAATTCCCCATTCATATAAACCCATGTCGTAAAAATTAATACTAAAACATCCATTTGATATTGAAAGACCTTAGTGTAATGGTTACCTAATGTAACACATAAATTGGTTCCAAAATATAATATAATATGTGAGAAGTGAAAACATGGACATGGAAGAGAATTATAATTGTAATGTTCTACAATATATTGATATAGAAATTGTTCATAAGAATGTTAATAATCACAAATCCATAAATCTATGATGATATATTGGGCAATTTGGTTCATCGTAATAAAAGGTACTAGGAACAACTTTTAGGATCTAATTATTATTTACCTGGAGATAAAAAATTTTCAATGAAATATATACTTAGGTGATTTTATTCCATTTCATAGGTATAATATCACCCTTTGGTCATTTTTTGACCAATTTACACTTCTCCTATTCTCCAAAAAATGTCAGTGAATTATTCATTTCAAATGTACTAACATATAATGAGTTCTAACATTATTTATCCCATCTATATTCAGATACCATCATAACAAAGTTGTTAGAGAACGTTATCCAATATTCATATATCCCCATGTGGTGGTATAATACATTAATCTCACAAAAATCATACAAAGTCTAAAATAATCACTCCTTAAATGGTTATCCTTATAAACCTTCTTAAATAATAAATTATTGAATATTTGAAAGAAGTCCATAAAATAATTTTATCATTTATCTTCCAAATATCACAAATTATATCACAGTTTTCAAATTCCAAAAATGTGAATATCTTCATCGTACATTCTTTTGAAACATGATAATAATGTAAATTTCCATAAATAATTTTTCAAAACATGAATCCTTCATTTTTATAATGATTAATGGATATATTCCTCAAATCCAAGTAGTATTAAAATTCATCTATGATAAAATGCGCTAATTTGTCAACAAATCCTTTATCAGTTTTGAGGTAATCAGAACCATCCACTATATCTTTACACAAATATCATTATTTCAACTTAATAAATAAATTAAGGGTTACCATACATAATAAAAATATAACCATTCCATGAAATCAATTCCCCCCCCCCATGAGAACCATTCAAAAAATCCTTTAAAATACATAATGAAAAAAATACATTGAATATTGTTATACATTTCATGATTCATCTAACAAAATCCTTCAATTCCAAAATATAAATATATTATTCAACACATATTATTCTTAAACCCCTACTCATGATTTTTCAAATTATTCATTAATAATTTTTCATAAAATATGAAAAATGAATGATTTTTTATGGTTAGTCACATTAATATAATCCTATTTTTTGTATAAATGTAAAGAGTATAAGAATAACATTCCATACCATCCACATGTCAATTGTGGTTGATTTATTATTAGAATTATATCCAATACCTATGGGAGTTCCGAGTTACCTTCATGTTTTTTCCACATGGGAAATAAATTTTTATCATGTCCATAAATTCCACATCGAAACCAATATATTTTTTCTACTTCCTTCAGGTTATCATTATTTAATAAAACCAAATAGTATAAAGTGAGAAATATATATCATATTATAAAACCATATCACCATGAAAAAATACTTATAGATGTATAAATAATTACACGTACATATTTAATCTGTGACACCTTTAGTTTAACTGAGGTTATTCATATTGAAATTATTTTTAAATACATTATGATGGTTTATGAGGACTTTGGGAATTTCCAATGCATATCCCTTTAGAGTTTCAAACCAAGTGCACTATAAGGCCCATTTTCATGTACCTGGTTACAATAATTCAGGACAGACACACCATGATAGAGTTTCAAATCATAGGTACATCTATTATATATCCTCATGCACTTAATTTAGATAGACATGAATTTATTTTATGGAAACTATATACTCTATCCTTTAACAAACTATTATGACATTTTCCTAAATGTTAACTCAACCATATAATTATCCTTAGAGACATCCCCAAAAAATATCCCTAGTAATATACCGAGGGATTTCACAATATTTTTAATATCATAGTTACTAATGGTTGACTAATCCATTTCTCTAATATAATCTATATAAGCCCTCTATTTTTATTCAGAAACATTACATCAATTTTTTTTGTAATACTTAATAAATTAAAGTTACAGAAGCCCGGAGACTGTGTTAGTTTGTTCCTTTAGAAGCTTGGAATAAAATATTATAAATTAATGAATGATATACAATATTTCCCACAACAATATTCCCACTTATTAATCATTCTTAACACCATTATTTATATCATAGGGAAAGGAAGCATAATAAAGGTGTGAGATCAAATTTTTATTAAGGGTAAATAAAGGAAATATATAAGTATATCAAGAACATAAGGGTATGAGAGAATGAGAATAACATTCGAGTATCAAATCCATTATATCAATGATCATTAACAAAGATCAGGGAATGATGGTTGTGAGTTCATAAGACATGACTCATAAGTGAATCCAAGGCATACAAAATTAAAGAATAACAGAGGAATAAGACATGGAATTTTTTGGAACCACGATTATTATTTGCTGGAAATGGAGAATGGTAACTATTTATTAACAATAAAAATTTGCTTAATCAGGGGTTTTGCAATGAATGTGGTCTTATGATTTAGGTTGAATACATTATTTAATTTGGCGTAGTTTCTTAATGTTTTCAGAAATATTGGGCCTGAAATTTAGATGTTTTTTATTTGGAAATGAATGAGTTTCGAAAAAGGAATAGAATATTGTGAACCATATTCTAGGAATAGTTTGTATATCATGAATTTTGGAACATATAATAGAAAAATGAAAACCACAATGTGGGAATGGTAGACGAAACACGTAGAAGGAATGGATTTTAGAGTGAAGGAGATTCATGAGATGGATTATAGTATGCTAAAGAAATAACATTTCGTATGATGGTGTGTCATTTAAGAAATTGAGGCAGTGTTGTTTGAAACCATGAAGGGTTTCATTTACCGAAATATGATAATGATTTGTGCATTTTCATAGGTGGAATGGTTGTACTTGGACTGCATAAGGAAAATGGTCTGCGGGAGATGTGTGGTATTCGGGGAAGGCGGTACTATAATGAATATTTTCAAAATCTCAATTTAGCTAATTACATGGATATATTTTCCTATATAAGGAAGACTGATCCAATTATTATATTTCAAAATTTAGATTAAAAATCTGAGAGGAATTTTGTAAAATATGGAAGTTGTTCATGAGATGAAAAACACTATAATACATTAATTAAAAAGAAAAAAAATTCTGTGAATTATAGATCAGCTCATGAATGATTATACGTGGAGGAAGAAGGATGGTTTATCAGATGACATGTCCATGCATAAGAGATAGAACGTAGACCAAGAACTTGGTCTATATATTTCATGCGATATGCATAGATGGAGGAGAGATATTCTTCTTAGTAGAGATGGTCGTGAAGTGGATGTAGTACACAAAGTAAGGTTTTTTCATACATGGTAATGTCTAGAGGTAGAACGCAAAGGTGGATCACATATGTTGTTTGTGAAGGAAAGATACATAGCTAGTATGATGTAGAGATGAAGTATGCAAAATAGTGTAGTACACAGACATAGATGGTCCATTCACAGAGGAGAAAAGTGAAAAATATCAGCATAAAAAAATAGGTCTTCATCGGTGGGTAAAAATGGAAATTTTATAGAGCATCCATGTACTGTTGATGATTCATGATTTAATTAAAATCCAAAAAAGAAACCATCATGTCAATAAATTGTGTTCTGATTATTCCCAACACAGTGTGAAAGGGGGAGTTAATGAATGTGATCATAAGGATACATAGTGCAATCCTTAAAACCTTATAATGGATGTCTGAATGATAAAAGGTGATTATGCTAAACTTTTTAGTCCAAAAATAGTGAAGATTAGTAGAATTTGGTAGGACTGAAAACCTATCAACAAATGGTCCCTGGGCATATCCTTTAACGGTGACCCAAAAAAAATTGATGTGACTTTTATTTTCACGTTATTGTTTTTTTATCAATTTTCATCATATAGTATTAATATGTTCCTACCATCATATGAACTAGATCATTCAATTTAAAAGAAAACATTGACACCATAATTCACTGTCATGACCCCCTCCCACCAAAGATGCCCCTCCTGATCTGGCAATGGTGAAAGGAAGATAATGACCCCCGAGTCCCGCCTCCAGTAGGCCCCGGGTTGGCGACTAGCACCAAGGGTATGAGTTTTCACAAATATGGGAGGCATTACCCTATTTATTATTTTGGATCGGGAAATAGGACAAGTCCACCACCAAAAAGGGAAAAGAACAAGTGTGTATAAATAAACCCAAACCAATCCCACATGCATGTTTAAACAATTTTTATAACAAGTTACAAGTACAAGGAAGCTCAAAAGTACAATGCCAAAGAAAACAAGAGAACAACAACTGCAACAACTCCAACTGCCCGACTAGTAGGGTCCCGCACGGCCCTGGTAGTCCTCCTGGAAACCTGAAAGTAAACGTAGGGTGAGCATACAAGTATACTTAGTAGGGAAACCTAAAGCTCTCGTGCAGAAGTGGGGAGACACCCTAAGGTCCCGTGAGAAAACAGAAGAACCAAGGAAAAACTATCCACCCAGCCTCACTGGTCACACTCACCAAGTAACACAAACAAGTTTAGTATATATATAGAACAAAAGTATTGGGTACCCCGCACCATTTCCCACTTAATTAGATGCTTCTCTTCCTAACGGCAAACGTCCTGACGCTACCACACTCTTCCCGCCCGCACACACCTGGGCCAAACCACGAATCCCACCCGCACACACCTGGGCCTCACAACCACGCATCTCACCCGCACACACCTGGGCCACAACCACTAACCCGCCCGCAGACAC
Organism: Viscum album; assembly: GCA_963277665.1. Classification (NCBI taxonomy): domain Eukaryota; kingdom Viridiplantae; phylum Streptophyta; class Magnoliopsida; order Santalales; family Viscaceae; genus Viscum; species Viscum album. Next base: position 536,389,621 of record OY728146.1, read on the forward strand.
CTGGGCCTCATCCCGAAGGTTCTTGGGAACGGTAAGACTGCCCGAAGAGCCTTGGGCTAAACGTCGCCTCAAGCCATCACAGCCTCCGAGACCTACCCGAAGAGTCTTGGGTGTAAGGTCACCTCAAGCCATCATAGCCTATGGAAGAAGGAGTAGGAAGGGGCTAGTAACTAAGGGGGAACACCCTCTCCCATAAAATGGGAGTGTTCGGCACTAGGTGCTTGATATGGGTGTGGTGCGACAAAACACAAAGATACAATTATATATATACATATACCAAACACACAGCCCAACCTATGGCTTCTTAAAAAGAGAAACTAAGCATGTGCCTCGGCACTGCTACCACGAAGCATGCATTAACAACCAAACTATCATCCCCCAACCCCATTTAGGTTTTCATGTTTCATGCAATGGTTTAACAAATTATTACTACTGGGCAACTATCATCCAGACAAAACCTTTCACAAACATATCCCTACCATCCACAACCATGGTTAGGTAAAACGCAAGCAACCACATGCCATTTCATTTACAAAAGATTATCACAACCATACAACATTACATCATTCATTTATTTCAAAGTTCCACACATAAAACCCTTTCCACACACAAAACATTTCCGCATTTGAAAACACATTTTACTTCAAAACACTTTTCATAATCAAAACACTTTTCATAAATGAAGGCATTTTCCACAACCAACCACTTCCCATTTCAACCCCATCGTTTACAAAACATTTCACACCTCCACGTTTCAACCGTCAACCATTCCAATAAGATCACCACCCAAACGTCGCAACCCCGCAGCCCAGCATCACATCACAACACCATTCCTGAAAAAAAAACATTTCCCACAAAACAACCAAACCACCAACATGTTCATTATTCCAATTTTGTTCAACCGGGGTGATCACACAAGGTTTTCATTATCATTTAATCAGTCAGTCTTTACGTGCTTATCCATTTTCCATGTTTTAACAAAACCAACCACAAACAATTCAGATATCAATTGCGCATGCAAAGGCCACCAACGGCCTTGATTTTCAGTAGGCAAAGGCCTTTCAATCCAAAATCACCATCAGAAGATAAAGAAACTAGAAGGCAATAGAAACAGCACAAAACCCCAAACCCTTCTTTATCCGGTTATTATCTTTATTTAAAGTTCAAATGCATCCCATGGATCAAAAGAAAAATATCCCACCCTGTATGTTACACCAAATAGAGAGATGAAGGTAAACCCCTACCTCAAAAGGTCCCGATCACGTCGCTTCCGACGACGTCCTTCGGTGTCCTCCGCCTTCGCCAAACCCGACAAACGCCTCCTAGGATGGAAGCTGGAGAAGGAAGGCCGGAAGTAATGGTGACAAGTCCAGGCTTAGAAGATTCGTCTCGTCTCCACGATCCTGTGGCCACTGACGGATCGTAATTCGGAGCTCGGACAAAGAAGTTAGAGGAGGAAGACTTCTTGATCATCCAAGAGTGTCGTCGTGCGAAGAAGAAGAAATTGGTCTGGAAATAATCCGCGACCCTTTCTTATATAGCCTACGAATAGGTAAAACAGTATGCAGCGTGTATTGATGAATACACGGTGTGATTGTACACCCGTTACGTGTTTTGACTGGTCAACACACGACACGTCACGCGGTTTCCACGCGTTTAAAAAAACATTAATTTTATTAATATGTGTGTTTCGTTGACCCGAGACATAACTCATAAAAAGGTATCTATCACTGGTCTTAAAATGACCGTCTTAATTACAGGATTACACTACCGCTGACGGTTCGTAATTCCGACACCATATGAAGAAGTTACGGTCGAATTAAGATTATAAAACCCAAAAAAATAATAATAAAAATTTATAATATTATTATTTATTTATTTTCCTTGAATTTTATATGCTCAAAAAATTGGGTCCCCTTTTGCTTTCACGCCCAAATATCCCCACCACCAATCAATCACCTTTATTTTTATTCTATTATGATAATAATATTATTATGAATATTATTCATTTAAGGGGAAGAAAAAAAAACCCTTACGCCTCCTTTAACCTCATCATACACCCCCTTTATTCTCCCCATTTATTTACTTTAATTTATTATCTCATTTAATCCATATGATTTATTATTATAATATACACGGGGAGGTGCATGTATAGCACCTCACCCACATGCTCCTAATTAACATAATAAATATATAATACAAATATTTTTATTATTATAATAAAGGAAAACCTCATGTTCAATTAATTCATGAGCGTTTCGGGTACCCAATCTGAAAACCCGAAAAATACATCCAATATTGGACTCATAATTTCCGTCTCATAGTCAGGGTCACACTGCCGCTGACGGTTTGTGAAACCGAGGTCGCATGAGGAAGATACCGTCAAAATTCAGTTTTCCCATCCAAAATTAATAATTACATTATTATATTATATTATTTAATTTAATTCTTAAATTCTCACATTCTCTCTCCAATCTCCTTGAGATTCACGCACAAAGTCATTTGTTTAGGTGGATTACACTTGGCGCCTCTCTCCTATATTTATTTTTCACTAAATTTTATTTCCTTTAATCATGTTTCTCTCTCCAATCTTCTTACCTTCTTCCACAAAAAGTGGCGCCTCTCTCTTCCTCATTCCATGCCCAAAACGCCCCACCTTGTTTCCTTCTCTCTCTTTTTTTCATTTAATATTATCTTTTATTTTATATCATTATTAATATATTTTTCATCTTCTCTCTTCAATCTCATTCCTCCCCAACAAAGTGGCGCCTCCCTTGATTTTACACCATTAGTTCCAGTCTTTTTATCATAATTATTTTCAATAATAATGATTAAATCTCCCTAAAAACATGCAAGATCACCTCCCATCAAAACCCACATGACACACACCTATTTTCAATCTTTATCATTATTATTATTATTTTATTTTTTAAACACAATTATCATAAATAATAACATCTCTTATTTATCCTTATATCTCAAATCTCATTGCAATGTATTCAAAATTAAATCTCATTAAATCTTTATTAACGGATCGTTCAAAATTTAAGCCAACATTATTATTACAATTATTTAGTATAACAATAATAACAAAACCCCAATTAAAATTTATTAAATTTTCACCAATTATTATTAAAAAAATATCATTATAACGCATGTTGTGTTGATCGGGTTGATTTCAATAAAGGAATGAACCGGAGGGGTCTGGGCCATTACATCCACCCCTCCTCTTTGAGGGTGTTCTTGGGTCCTTCATGTTGTATAAGAGGATAGAAGTTACCAGCGTTAAAACATTAATTCATTTCTACTATAGACAATATAGTATATATTAAGGTAGTAACCATTTTTTATTGAATAAACGTTCATATCTAATGTATAGGATCAGATCTCATAAATTATCTCTTGGAATGTAAGTCTTATTTGTGACTAAAAAATTAATACATGTCACCAATACAACTAAAATGTTAATGACTGATACAATCAATGAAATACATTATTCAGCTTCCAAATCATAAAATTCCATTACTACAGCTTGTTATGATAAGATACATCTACATGTGATTAGTTGGAAGTTAACAAACTCTGTGTGGGAAAAATAGGAGAAATAATATGACGTAGAAAATGATGTGAATGAGGTGAGAAACTATGTATTTTACCATAGGTTTGAGGATCTAAAAATAAATCCACATTAAAATTTAGATACATTTTTAATCAGAATCTTTATATTGATCAAGTAATACGAGGAAACAATGAAGAAATCAAAGAAATTGATATTACAATGAACATATCTAGAAGAAATCCACCACTTTACAATGAAATGGTGTTAGAACATGAGTGAAGGGTGCTCTATAAACTTTATTAGAATTATATGATATGTTGTTTGGTGGCTTATGAAATGAAAGTAAAACCTAAATATTCTTTGAATCATGTACGAAATGAAATGAAATTTAATTCCAAGGGAAAAAAATAAATTTTAAGAGATACTGTATATAAAGATAAATAGGGAAATGAAATTATTTATATAATTTACAATAAATTCAATATGGGAATAACGAAATTTGATGGGATGTTACCTCCATATTTTTTTGTGAAAGAGTTGACAAAATTTCCTCTTGGTTCCCATGAATTTTTAATGATGAAGAATAAGAAATTCTATCCTTTCAAAAACGTCCAAAAGGGTTTTCCCAAATGTGAGGCTTCATATATGAAAAAATTACAATGAAAGAGTTTTTTATGCGAATAAAAGGAAGATGAAAATTATTTCTTTAAGGAAGAAGAAGTAGTATTTATGTTTCGAAACCATGATTCCATATGGATAGAGCACAATAAATAGAATTTTTAATAGATAATAAAAGATATTATTAGTTGACCACCAATATATATCATGAGATTCAACATAAGTAGAATTTTGATAAGAATAAGAATAATTTTATGAGATTCAATAAGTGGATAACAAATATTCAACAATCATCAGAATATGATGATAAGTTTGAATCTAAAATTGAATGACTATAAGAATTTGTGAATGTACAGTCATAAATCATAGAGAGCATAGAAAATATCGTGAAATGAAAACTCATAATTGAATAATTGGAAAATCTTATAACTTACCATACCTCTATACTGGATGATAATTCCAAGACTATTGAAGTTATAGTGGAAGTAGTAGTTACACTAATGAGTAAACTCTAATGTGAATGAATCTGCAAAGATAAAAATAGATAATACAGTTCGAATATTTCTCATATGCTTAGTGTTCAGAGAGAGCTAGAAATGGTTTTGATGGAGTTGAAAATATTATTAATAAAAAGTTCATGCATGCATGGGAAATAGGGGAATCAGTTGTGATGTAGAAAAATTGAATACTGAAAATAAAATGTGTCAAAATAAAGAAAACCTGACAGTTTGATAGGATGAAAAGTCACCTGATGTGATGAAAATGAAACTCTCAATTCCAAATTAATGGAGAACTAAAAACTATTATCAGTAATCCTGAGATGATATTTACTCAAACAACAATCCTAATGAAATAGACATGAGAAGTAATTTAACTGAAAAGATATTCCCAATTATGAAATATCAATTTTGTGGCTATCTGGGACACACCATATCATACTGTGAAGAGGAAGATAGATAATTCAATGGGGGAATAGCTAGGAAGTAAAAAATGGATAACGAATTCATATCTGTATTTTTATATAAGAAATAATATATCTGGATATTATTTTCAATGATCTAACATTGGAAATAATGTTACTGATTGCAGTTAGAGAAATGTGAGAAACAATTCATATTGAAATTAGAGGCATGAAAATACTCTCCAACCGGATGGTGTTTCCCTTTAAAATAGTTTTTCTTTACTATAAGTAGAATATGGCTATAAATAACCTACTCACATGTAAGACTGATTTTAAATGCCAATATGAGTTTTAACTCAAACTCATATTTCATAGATATTAATAAAGAAAATTGAAAATTATATCCTTGTAGAATTAGCTCCTAAAGCTGCCATAAAAAAACACATGGATCCTTGATAGTAGATGTTCAACCCATATAATGGGAAATATTGACATATTAATTAATATGATGAAAATGGACAACATAATAGTGAGATTCATTAATTATGGTGCTTTTAAGATCAATGGCATTGGATGTACTGAACTTGCAAAAGTGAGATGAAGATAGCTGATTTTCTTTATGTGGATGGCTTGCATCCCAATATTTTGAGTGTGATACAACACTATAACTCTATACATATTAAGAAACTCAAACAATATGGGTTCACTATAAATGAAATATCATGGAATTCCCTCAATAAGGGATGTAGAACAGATGGTAACTTATATTAGGTCAATAGTAAATTGAACATTTTTCCATGATAGTTGAAAAACACATTGTGAATTTGAATTTTAGGTCACATTAATAAAAAAGTTATGGAAAATTTATCTAATATGAATAATGTCAAAGATATACTACATATTATGCGTGAATGGGAGAAAACTTGTGATTCGTGCATGCGTGGAAATTCGATGTCTAGTTCATATCATCCAAATAATAAAAGAGCGTCAGATATTCTTGAACTCATTCATAAATAAGTATGTGGTCCAATAAAATTTTCTGGAATATATGAGAAATTGTATTTTTTTTAATTTTAATTTGTGATTATAGTATAATGGATTGTGTGATGGTTTTCTATACATAAGGGAAATGTTCTTGATTAAATGAAAACTTCTCACTGAATATACAACAATTATACTAGATGGAAAATAAATGTTGTAAAGTCTGAAAATGGAGTGGAGTAGACATACATTAAATATTAAAGTTACATACATAAATATTGAATACAAGATATGGTGGATAATTTAAGAACCCAAAAGAAAAATGGTATTGTTGAGCACTAGAATTGACTTGTGAATTGTATGGACAGAAAAATATTGATTGAGAGTCGTATCTCTTTCCATTCCTGGAAGAAGACTATTCAAGATTAAATTTATATTCCAAGTCATACATGGCTGTATATGGTGGAAACCATGACCCCATATGAGTTATTCAATGGAAGTAATACCATATTGATCTATTTGGTGTTTTCAAAAGAAAAGGATTTATCTGGAACAAGTAAGGAAATCAAGGAAAATATGTTGATGCTACGGATCGATGAATATTCCAAAGATATTCAATGAATAGAAAAATCATACAAATTATTCAACAAGAAACTTGGAGAAATTGTGGAATGTTTTTATTTTAAGATCATTTGAGATAAAACCAAAAACTTCTTATTAATTTCATCTACTAATGTGGTTGATAATGATGTAGAATATAGAAAATGAAATTATTCAAACACATAATTAATAGAATCCATGCATGAAAACCAAGAATCACATAACAATGTTTAATTAGAAGAAGAATAATTAGAGGAAACCATGACTGAAGAAAATTCTTCTAAACCCCAATGAATACTCAGTGAGTATAAATTTATCGGTCCAACATCATTGGGTATTGGAATTCACCCATGCGTTTAATGAAAATGAGGGATAATGTACAATCTATATTTATTTTTGTTGTGGAACCATCCTTATTTGAAGAATCTGTAAAGGATGAATCATTGGAAAAGGCCATGAATGAAGAATTGGATCATATCGATAAGAACCAAGAATGAGATCCTGTTATGAGTCTGGAATCCCATAATGTGATTTGTACGAAGTGAATTTTCAAAAATAAATTGGATTAGCATGGAAATGGGATCTTATATAATGAAAAATTTGTGTGTAAAGGATATGAAATTATTGAAGGTGTGGATGATGAAGAATTATTTTCTCCAGTGTATAGATTGGTTTCATTCAGATTGTTTTTTGAAGTAAAAATTAAAATAGGATACAAATTGTATTAAAAGAATGTCAAGACATCGTTCTATAATGGTGTTCGGGATGAAAAAGTCTATTTTGAACAACGAATGGTATTTCTTATTGGTAATTCTGAAATAAAGGTTGGCATATTAAAGAAGGATATATATGGTCTAAAACAGTCACCATGGTCATGGTACTCTTGGTTGGATTCTTTTTTAAATATTATAACATTTAAAAGATGAGGTGTGGATCAAAATCATTATGTGAAGAATTCTCAGAAATATTAGTTCATGGTTCTGGTCTATATGGATGATTTTACATTTTTATGAAGAAGACATGGATCAGTAGATTAATTATATAGTCACATGAAGTACAAATCTGAAATAACTATTGTTGGTGAACTTACATACATAGTGGGGCCACATGTGATTCAGTTGAAAGATTACCTATTCATTTCTGAGGAAAAGTATTCAATAATGTTATTTAAGAAATTCAATATTCATTATTTAAAATCAATATCAACTCTGATTATAGTTGTGACAAAACATGGAATGAATGATGATGAGACAACATTAAATACAATAATTTATAAAAGAATCATTGTAATTTTATTGTACATGACTATGATATAACCAGATATTATCTTTACAATATGATTAGCGGCAATCATTCAATGCTTTCTGACGGAAGAACATATGGAAGCAGTGAAAAATTCATGATATACATTCAGGGTACTCACAATAACGTCTCATAATTTTTTGAAGGAAATGAAAAAGAACATTCAGTATTTTATTATTCTTATAGGGATGGATATGTGGTGGATAGAAAATCAATATGTGGGGGACCATTCTTTATTGGGATGAAATTTGTTGGCTTGTTGTGTATGAAACATGAAAGAACTTCTCTCGGTCCAAATGAAGATGAATATATCTCTGCTAAAATAGATTTCACATAACTACATTTGATGAAGAGACACAAAATAAATATTGGTGATAAGGTGAAACAACTAATGGTGATTTACTATGATAAAAAGTGTGTGATTGATCTTACAAATAATCATGATAAACATTTTCATATAACGCAAACTGAAATCAGATATCACTTTATCAAGGAAAAAGTGGAATAAGTAATCATTAAAATGGATCATGATAAAACTGACAATCAAGTGGACGACAAAGAAACCAAGCCATTGTTAACACATGAGTTCAAGTAGCATCCTTTGAACCTTGGTGTTCAATCAACTCCTTATGCATGAGGAGGTTACGAAAATCCCATCATTCGAGTTGTGCAATCTAATTTAATCTATTTCTTAATGTATTGTAGAATTATGGGGGAGATATGATACATGGGAGTTTTCATAATGTTTAACAAGTACAAATTTTATTCATTGGGTTTATCTCTAATGGCGGAGAATTATGAAATTCAATGATAATGAAATGTTTTTATGTTTGGTTGAAGGAAGATGGAGAATAATGTTATTCAGAACACTTTACAATGGGGGGGAATGATTAGTTACAAGACATTAGATCACAATTATCACTCCTATTATTTTATATATTGAGTATTTCTTATGTAGAAATGGAGTTTTGGATGATTGGTTTCTCGCATATCATGTTTTTATGTTGCCGGTCCTTCATTGATTTTTCTCTATGGATTTCTAATAAACCAAATTGGGGATATTGTAAGAAAGAAGGCTATTATATGATAAAAATGGTGTATGTTTATTGTTCTTCATCAATCAAAATTGGTTTTATAATATATTTTGTAAATAATATGGTCTTATGATTGAGGTTGAAAGAAATGTTGAAGGAGGTATAGTTTCCCAATGGTTTCCAAAATTTTGGGCCTCAAAATGAGGAGTTTGTTTGTTTGGAAGAGGATGAGTTTATTAAATGGAATCATGGGACATTGACCATATTTTTGGAACAATTCATAGATTTTGAATTTTGGTAGTATAATGGGAGATTGTGAACCATGAAGCAAGTATGGTATGTAGACCAAGTAGGTTGGATGGTTAGCAGAGCTTAGGAGGCTTGCTCTAAAGACTTGCAGTTTGTTGGAAGGATTAATATACGCCGAAGGCATAATAGTTCACAGGATGGTTTCTTGTTCATATAATTGAGGAAACATATTTTGAAATATTAATGGTTGTAATTTATGGAGACAAGACAGTTATTTGTCCCATCATTTATAGTGAATGGTGGTATGTAGACAACGTTAAGAAAATGGATCATGAGGGATGTGTGGTTTGCAGTGAAGGAAGTTCTGCAATGATGTTTTAAAAAATCTAGGATTAGTGGATTTAGTGGATCTATTCTTCTATATAAGGAAAAATAATACCATCATTATATTGTATCCCTGTGATTAAAAATCCCATATGAATTCGGTAAAATATAGAAGGAGTTCACTGGATGAAAACCCCACTAATACATTGATTAATAATATAAATAGAAATTGATGGATTCTAGATCAGTTAACAAAATACAATATGCATGGGAACATTTCTAGTTCTTAGAAAGAAATTTTTGTGTATGAGAGAAAGTTCATAGAGAAAGAACATAGTTCATGGATTTCATATGGTACACAGAGAAGGAGCATAGATCGTGCATTGAGTGGAGAGGCTTCTTTAAGTGGAGTATATACACAAAGTAGGGATTATTTGTAGAAGTTGATAGACATAAGTAGAAGGAAATGGTGTATCATAGAGTATTTTTGTGAAGGTAAGATATTAAGATGGTATGTAGAGCACATGTAGTATGTACAATAATGTTGTACCCAGAGGTTGAAGGTTAGTTCATGAAGGAGCAGTTCACAATTTATCAGTGTGCAGAAAAGTTATCATAATCTATGTGTAAAAGTGTAACTTCAATATAGAATCCATATATAGTTTATGATGCATGATTTACTAAAAATCCACTGAAGTTAACATCATTTTAAGAAACTGAGTTTAGATTATTTCCAATGTAGTCAGAATGGGGTATTCAATGGATGTGATCAATGGGACGCATTGTAATGTCCCTAAAACATTTTAAATGTTGTGTTCCTAGAACAGAGTGAAATTGACTAAGATTTTTACTCCACAACTATTGCATACAAGTAGACATTGGTATAAAAAAAATACCTGTTAGAATATATCTTCGTACATATCCCTTCATGGTGATCCATGTAAAAATTGATGTCACATTTCTTTGAATGTGATTGTTTATATTCTGAACATTCCCCTTAGAGAAGATTAACAAGATTCAACTATCGTGGGAACAAAATCATGCAGTTTAAAAGAAAAATTTAACACCCTGTTTCACCCCTACCCTCTCTTGGTCTTCTAGGTCCTTTAAAATTTTGGTAATACACCTATCCATGGTAGATCTTATGTCATGTCTACCTATCATGGCCATTATAAAATGTTTGGTTTGGTCTATGACACATGTAAATGATTATTTTTAGGCATAGGCTACAACTTGTGTACCATAACGTTATTTTCCTAGGGATACAACCCACATAACCTATTAATTATAGGCTTCATATATAACCCAGGGTCCCTATTAAATTTAGTATTGTTCTACCACCCATGTATAATTATACATTCATGATAGGGATACATCCGTTGCATCCCCTTATATTTAGGTTTGGGATACAATATGTGTTTCGTTTAATCTCATATAAAACATATAATTACACAATTAATATCAAGGATATATATGATCCACACATATCATAATGAAATTACTCATATATATTGCATATGAAAATAATAAATTAATCATATCAAGACCCATAATAAGGGATTGGTTTTATAAGCATCAAATAATTACCCATGAAATGGAATGGGATTCATTAACATTTCATCACATAATAGCCTATGAAAAATAGATACATTTAGTAATCATTAAATTAAGAAATAACACATGAAAAGAATTGAGTTTTAAAATCATATAACTGGTGGAAAATAAATAGGTTTCATAAAAATCATTCCATCAAAACAAAAACCATTTAATAATGAATATGAATGGAATATTTATTTCATTTCCCATAATGACATGAGTAATATCAACATAGGTAATATATTAGAGGGAAAATAATTTTGAAATATCTTTTAAAAATATTTCTTATGGAAAATATCCAATTTTTTTGAAAATTTAATGTTAAAAAATAAAAACGTTTGAACACCATTTTCATAGAAATTTATTTGAAACCATATTAAAAACTCTTCAAATCATTTTGAAAACCTATTTCTTTGAAAAAATTTAAAATAAAACTGAAAAAATTTGAATTTTTATCATTCAATGTTCCTTAAAATTAAATTTTCCTTAATTTTTGGAAAATAATTTATATAAAAAATAACATTGTAATACTATAAAATAAGCAACATGGAAAAAATGGTCATGAAAGTGGGTAAATCCATATATTATGAACCATCCTTTTTCACCTTAAAAAGTATAAAAAAATTTCGCAACAAGAAAAATGATAAGATGATTCATTAATAAAAAACCATTTTTAATGTGGTAAAACATGGTTAATAATTTTTTTTAAATACCACAGTACAAAATTATAATTGTTTTTCAATACCATTTATAAAAGATTATTTTGAACAAATAGATATTTTCGACCGAAGAGAGAGGTAATCTCATACATCTTTGATCATATTATGAAACAAAGGGTGAAAAATAAGACCATTAATTGTATATAAAATGAATAAAATTATTGTAAAAGAACTATTGAGAGTTTATGAGATATGGGTCATAAGATTTTATCATTGAAAGCATAATCATAAATAGTATTGACAAAGGATGAGATTATTTATATAAAATCTCACCATATAGAAACTCTGAATCATACTTCTCATGTAAGAAAATGAAATTACATAATGAATGAAATTTGAGAATAAATTACTTTACTGATTTGGTGTCATTGGAATCATAAACCCCATGAGGGAAATGTCATAAAAAGGATATGTAAATTAAAATAAAAATAAATTTATGATTAATATAATATATTCATTGGAATATTATAGACTACATAAAATAAATGAGTTCGTTATAAGGCATGTACCACATTGAAATAAGTAGTGAGCTGAATTTATCTTACATTATGTCTTGAATTTCATCATAGACATAAAATCCTCCTGTATAATAAGTATAAGTATATTATAAATTAATCGAAGAACCATAATCATATATATAATACCATACAATATTTTATTTTGAAATTTAATTACTTATTTATTAATAGTTCCATGTTAACTTAATGTTTCGGGTAATAACTTCTTTGTTTATCATATGTGTTTTGATGTGTTATTTTCTATCCCCTTAAAAAATAATGATTTACTTATTTGAAAAATAAAAAAATTGATTTATTTATCATTTATATACATTATATAAAAATTTATAATCATCTACAAAGGATCGATATATGAAATGGAATAGACCATTCATTAAGACGTTCAGTTACACGTACACATGAACATTGTTTATATTTTTAGGGCATATTAAATGGTAGAATTTAAGGGATATATAAGTATATAAATATAAATAATTTAATTAAAATAGAATTATTATGTCATATATATCATATAATATATCTGATCCTATCATTAATACATTAAATGTATTGTATCAATGAATCACATCACTTTTAGGATGCGTTAGTCAATACTTCGACAAATAAAATTTTCATAAATCCAGGAAGGTAGGATTTATATAATAAATAAAGAAGTATAAATGCATCTTAAATATTAAATATATTACATAAAAATATAGTTTCCATTATAATTCCAATCCATAATATTTGGTAAAGGTAAAATAAACAACACCATTTCATGATGCGGTAGATCATTGTACACAAGAAAGATAATTTCATTACCGATTAGACGGATGTGTGTGTAAGTATTGGTCAAAAAAATATGGTTGTAAAATACCATTATATTTTGTGTAATTGAGTTATTATATGATAATGGATTACGAATAATTTATGTGTTGGAAAAATAAAATAAAATAAAGGATCTTGAAGAAGGATGTAACTTTTTCTTTGGATAACTCTTTTTCTATTACATTGATGAGCTTCCTTGAATGGATTTATTCATAAATGGATGAATAAAAAAGTTACAGAGATATGTTGGAATCTATGTTGAGTTTTTTTTTTGAAATTATCATTCCCGAGAGGTGTAAATATGTTGGAGAGGTGGGGTTCATTTATTGGGAATGGAGGGGACACATTTGAATTTTTTTATAACATGTTAGTTGTTCTGAAGTTTTATGTAAAAATATTTCAAAAACCCAAAAAAAACTCAATAATAAAATCTTTATGGGAAAATATGTCCATAAAATGGATGGTGGACAAATAGATATGTCATTTTATGATAATAAGTTTATGGCTTATTCCTTTGTTAAGAAAAACATTACAATAATAATAGTAGTTAATTTTAATTAATTTCACTATTATTTTTGATAAAAAATTATGTTTATATTATTTAACTATAAATATCATACTGAAGAAAATGTTTTATATTATTTAAAAAAAATCAAATCATTGAATTATGAATATTATTTTTTATTCAAATCTTTTAGACGTTGCGAGAAAGAAAATTTTTAAAATGACACTGTTCGAATGTTCATGGTGCTTTTATAACTAAATTCTGTATAAAATTATTAAAATTAAATAAATTGGATTAATATATTTTTAATTGATCATATGAGGCACTAAAAAAAATTAAAATATAATCTATCTATAAAAATAAATTAGACAAAAACACATTTATGAATTAAATTTTAGTATTTTTCATTATTCATCCTAAAATAAGGATTGGTAGAAAAATCCCAAAAAAAATAACCAAAGATAATTTGAAAATTATGAATAAAAAATGATTCTTATTTTATCATATTTATTTTCTATATGTGTGTAATATTAATTTTATTATTTTTCGTAGATGGAATGAAATGTATCTCATTTTAGAAAATATGATTTTATATACTACAAAGACATTACCAAAATTTATATTTTTCATTAAAAATATGTTACATTTATATAAAATTATTATAATCTATTATTTAATATTCATTATTAAATTTAATAATACTATGTTTAATACATATGTTATAATTATCTTTTCGAATTATTAAAAATAGTAAAATTTTGTTTTTTAGAAACTAACTATTACGTGTAATGCATGCCAAGATAGTGTTGCATATAGCACAATATAAATATGTGTTTCTAGTATCACAATGTTTTATTAGGGTATATTATAATTATATATTATTATTGTGTATAATAAATAAGATGAATAAAATAGTTGTTTTACATGACACAATCAATATTTAGTGTTGCGTGAAATGAAAAATATAAAAAAAAGATTGAATTAATCTGGAAAAAAATATTTCACAAATACATATGGTGTTACAAAGAAACATTTTTTTTTATTTCGGATTATTTCAATAATATTTTAAGGTAGTATAATAAAAAATTAAACAAAACAATTCAGTTAAAAGATAAACTTGTTCATTATTTTAAACTATGTCTTTTAGTTTAATCCCTTCGCTAACCAATTTAAACATAATCATGTCATTTAATTTTATTATTATTAAATGGATATAATTTAATAATAAGGTAAATATTAGATCGTAAATGTAAAATGGATTAAATATTAGATAATTTATCAACATAATCTTCCACATTAAATATTTTTAGGAATTATTATTAATTTAGCCAAATTAATAGGATATAAAAAATTATTTATGTTATTTTAAGAAATACTCTAATAATTTGACATTGAAAACAACATTAAAAATATATAAGTAAAATATAGGGATTTTAAACATCTGTAATTTATTATATCATCCATAGTATTAATGGTATACATTAACTCAAAACAATATTAATTATATTCTTTTTAAAATAATCCACTTAATATTTATATTTATTTTACATGTACTATCCAAGTATAACAAAAACATTTCTGGAAGTAATTTCATTACTAAAATATAAAAATAATATACCTTGATAATAAAATACCCTAAAATTTAAAATAATCTATAATAACTTATTTTTATAATTTATTTCCAGCAAAAACAATTATAGATATTAAAGGTAAAAAATTTTCATTTTTCACTTCATCTATTACTAAAAGAGTGCCGAGGTAAAAATTAATGATTAATTGGAAAAAGAAATATTTTAGAATATATGGTGACCATTTATAAAATATAAAAAATCCAATTAAACAAATACCAAAACATGAACGAATTTTAAGACCAACATAATATTTTTAAACCAAATTTATCCTTTTTACTATTATCTTGGTAAAAAAATTTACAATGGTTAATAATAGTACTGACTAAAAATTTAATTGAAATTAGTACCTTATCATAATTACTAAAATTCTAATTATGTATTCGAATTTATAAAATGAAATTCATATACGTTGATGTATTTCAATATAAATGTTTCCCAAAAAATTCAATGAAAATATATTCTCCCGAAAATGCAAATTTATATAAAAAAGGTTGTTATATAAATTTAAAAAAATATTAATTATAATAAAATTTAAAATATAATTGTTAATAAAATATAATTAATTAAATGTTAAAAACAACCTGAAAAAGTCATTTTTATTGTACTTTAAAATAAAATATAGTTTTAAATTAAAAAAAGATATATTTCATTGTACAATAATTTTAAAAAAAAAATCTCCATATATATATCCAAATATAATTTCTAATTTCTGAATAAAATAATGATATAATTTATATAAAATAAATTTCTTAACAGTTATATATGTTTATTATGCTATTTGGTCATAAAATCCAACAAAACCCATTTTTGAAGAAGACATATATTAGAAGCATAACATGTCATTACTGAAAAATTAAATATTTATTTCATGAATTTTTTAAAATAAATTGTTAGTAGGAAATTTATTTTTATATATTTTATATTGAGTTTAACCTTATTCATACCGTCTAAATTAATTTTTTTTCTATAACTACATCATTGAAATAATGATATATCATGTCTTGTTTATACTAAATGTTTCAGGTTGCATTCTCTATAAAACATTGTGTTATTTTAAAATTTGTGTATATAAAAATTATACCACTATAAAAATGATCATACCATAATTAATTAACAATATATGTTAATGTATTTAATTTTGGAATAAATTCATTATTATAGAAAAATTATGATATTATGTATTTATTTTTATAGTGCAGAATAATCCTTTATTAAATATGAAAGAGACTAGATTAAAAATGAGATAAGCTACATAATGGAGGTTTTAGTCTATATAAATTCATAAATTACATTTTAATTTTATTAATGTAAAATAATAATGATGGTTAATAGTTATTCCCACAATATAAAAACACTGAATACACCATATAGATTGAAGTCATAATATTTTATATAAAAAAAATATATTTCAATGGGAAGGATATAAAATAAATAAAAATTGGAAAAATTTATAACAAATATTGAGTACTTCAGTTTTATATTGGTTTAATACCTTGAAATATAGGACTTATGAAAAGTAATTAATAAAAAATACAATTAAAGTGGACAATTATTTTTGTTTATTTATAGAGGGAATAGGTTCAAGATGAAATCAGAATTTAATGTTTTCATGAATCGGTAGTTGAATTCCTCATTTATAAATGGTGAGAGTTGAATTATTGTAAATATTTAATATCAATATAAGGAGATTATAAGTATCAGAAGTCAAGATGAATCTAAAATGGAAAATATTAAAGTTCTTATATGGTTTGGTTGATCCAAACCAATACCGCTCAATTAAAAACAAGTTTTTTAACATATTTTTTCTTTTATATCTTTTGTCAATTTTTTCAAATTTTTCGTTTAAAATTTTAACATTTTTTTAATACATAGTTTATTTTATCAAAATAAAAATAATATCGATATTATTACATAATATAGAAATTCTAATTCAAAATTCAAAATTTTAGATTATTATACTTATATTCTAGAATTTAGAAAAAATAATTTGAAAATAAATATAGTAACAAAATATATTTTTGATAATTATATAAAACATGTACTATAATATCAACCACAAAATTGTAAATTAATGTAAACCCTTTTAACGTAAAAATTCTTATAAATAAAATAATTTTTTTTATGAAAGGGTTTAAAAAACTTCCATTTCCTATATATATATAATATTGTAACCAAAGTAAAGCTATTTTTATCAAAATTTATTCTTACTCTTCAATAATAAATTAATTAATTTTTTAAAAAATATAAAATAAATTGAACCTAATATAAGTTTGAAACTCTGATTTCAAGAATTAAATTAATTTTTTTTCATCAAAATAAATGTATTTTATAATTTTTTTTAATAATATAACAAAAATACAGGGAAAATAGTTATTAAAATGAGAATAAAATTATATAATATTAACTAATCTTATTTATATTTCATATGAATTATTAATCAAAGTGGTGTTAATATGTTATTATTATCAATAATAAATTTTAGCTAAAATATATTTAGTATCGTAAAAAATGTACATAAAATCCAAATTTATAAGGTTATCATATTAAATAATATAAAGATCCTATTAGATACGTAGCTACATCAATTGAATTTCATTAATACAATAGCATTGATAATGACCATTATATTTATTTTTATGCATATTTCATAACATGGTTACATATATTTTTACCAACCAATTCTGTATATATATTTTAACCATTTTATACTATCAGGTAGATTACTGTGGTTCGATGTTTCAATTGAATCATGATAGTGAGAAAATTGGGTCCCAATTAATGATATCATTTAAAACATTCAGGTGTTATAATTCACTACAAAGGGACTATCTATAGAACATGTTTTCATATATTTTCAATTTACAATGTGTAAATACTATGCACTGTGAATACAATAACTTTTTTGGAATGAAAATGTGTTAATCAAGTTGAATCCCTATTTTTATCATTTTTCACAATACAATGAGAGATATAACAAGACTCATTTTTTTTGGAAAAAATCATTTTGTATAAAAATAAATAACAGTAGTTTAGTCATGGATGTTTCCAGTGCACTTCAATTCCTTCTTAATATATGGACATGTCGCGGAAATATTTCCCACTATATATTTTATGAAATATTCATTATTTTAGATATTTTTTTATATTTATTATACTGGGGATTCTAATTTATAAATGGGAAATATTTTTCCCAATACATGTTTTGCTAATATTTTATATGTATAACACATAATGGGTTTTAAATCCATCCAATATCATCGTACAATATCAATCATTCCAACTAAATTTCCTTAAAATTAAGAATGAATTTTAAATTGAATTTGTTGTTTTATATCATTCATGTATATACCATCAAAATTGAAATTTCTACCTTATTTAAAATTCCTAGGTAGTAATATGATTTCTATTACAATGGAATTTTCCATTTTTTGAAATTATATAATATTTATTCATTTGAATTTATCATTCCCAACTATATAAATGTATTAACATGGTATCTCTTTATTTTTTTAATCATAGATATGTCCCAATGTGAGGTTCTACAAAATGGAATGTACATGTATTTTTATAATGAATAAATCAATGATCCAAAATCAAGGTTCAATAGAGTTCAGAAATTATATGATATTAAAATAATACAATAAATCATATATTTTTAGTGAAAATATCATGTTGGGAAATTACATTCATATTGGGAGAAGAAATTATTTGAAACCATTAAAATCCATAAAAAAATATTTCATGGTGTTTATACCCTCCATGGTCTATATGTCTCCATTCTAGAAAAAGAGAAATCTATTAGATCATATTCACAGAATGAAATCATCTCCAGAATATTTTATGTTATCCTCTAAATAAAATAGGGTAATATATTCTATAAAATACCAAAATTAATCATCTTAAAAATTAATTCATTTATCATATTTCTAGTCATCAGTCTTATCACGATATGAAAATATAACTCGTAGTTGGATTTAATCATATGACATTATTTCATGAAACATATAATTTTTATTAAATAGTTCTAATGAAAAGTAATTTTCTAATATATTGAGTATACCATCATTCATGTTATGAAACTTATGCTCAAACTCGTATCTACTACCTTGATCATATTTGAAAAACATCTTAGGATCATAATAAAAATCATATGTCCAATTAATTTTTAATTTTTCATAATTTTAATCTGGGTATGGAAGGAAAAATATAATCATGGTCTCATTTCACTATTTCTAAAATATATATAATGTTTTACATGTTCTTATTCATAAAATTTTCTTCAATCAACATCCAATTGATAAAAAATGCAATTTTACATCCTAATTTGTTCAACATGATTTAATATAAGTAATCATTAACATATTTTATCTATAAATAATATACATTGGTGTTAAATGAAAAAAACTATACACCATTGTTAAAATTAAATAAGAAAACTAATAATTAGTTCATATTAAACCCTTTCAAGATTATATAATCAAACATGTATATCCATTTTATGTTAGACTGGGTCAAGTAAGGGAATATCTATTTTGTGTTGAATCCTTGAATATACTATTTAATGATTATAGTTGATCACAAAGATGTTGAATTTTGATAATATAGAGAGAAATTTTAATCATGATAGAAGAATTAAAACCCTTGATTTTATTGGCTGGATATTGTATTTTATCTGGTTTCACCAGAATTAAGGAATAAAAATTAAGAAGTTAAGGTAACTGATAATATTTATTTTTTAATACTTTTAGGTTTATAGAGAATGAAATTGATTTATAGTAATGAATTTTTTCCTCATACAGTCTATATTATGATACCAAATGAGATTCATGTATCTCATCTTAAAAAGTACAAATCAGAACTTCCTCACATTATCAAGAAAGATGAGGTATATTTAAAGAAATATACACTATTTATTTACTATTTATTTATCTCTTATATTATATAGTGAATAGAAAATGATGAAAAATTTCTACAATTGGTTTATGAACTATGGTAAAATGTTCACATTCATCATGAGACATATGACTGTGGAGTGGCTACGATTATGAGGAGTTTTAAATAGGCATTCACAATAGAAACTAAATGATGCTTTCTAAAGATGATAATATGGATAATGGTATGTTTAAAACATCCAATTTTCACAAGATATATGTTTTCATTTAGTTTATTATATTTTTTATTTTAAGTAAGTGTATTTTCATTAAAACTATTTGTTATGAAGTGTATTAATTATTGTTTCCTTGTTAATTTAAATATATATTGATAAATTTATATAATATATATTAATAGGAACCCAATATATTATCCATGGTAACTAATAAATACAAATACCATATAACCTTCCCACTGTCTGACCATGCTGTAGTCAATGGTGAAGCATTAAGGACCCTACAGACCACTATGCGGATAGTTATTTTGATTTGGTCACCAGCTTTGAAAGTGGGTATCCTACATTAACCATATAGTATTAATTAAAATTTGAACTATTTTTATTTATTATTTTTGGAAATCATTATTAATATTTACCACTATATAATTACCGTGCAATATTTTTTATATATTGATAATAATAAAATTCTTATAGATATTCTTCAACAACATTAACTAGTAAATAAATCCCAAAAAAATTTATAAATATCAAATTTAGATATTATTATGTAGATATGAAAGTTAGGATTCAGTTTCAAACATTTCAAAATTTTTCTTAGTTTTTCTTTTTTTTAATGTTATTTCAGTTGATTTTTATACTTTTCTTAAAAAAATCAATCCGTAATAACTCAAAATGTTTCATTAAATATATATCATATATTGAAAATATAGGGACCCCAACCCTAGATTCCTAGACCAAGAGCCTAATATTATTAAAAATGCATAATATACCTGATAATCACATCACAATGGACTAAATTGTTTAATAGTTTTGAAAAAATATATACATACTTGAGTATTGTATTACAAAAGAATACAAAAATTAAAACACAATTATTTTTTTCTATTATTTATCCTGAATAAAATAATTCCATGAATAAGATCCCTACATATTGTTGTCCATACACTTCATTGAATCACGAGGAAAGAAAATCAATATGTGTTATCTCATATAGTTAACAATGGTTTTTTATTATAGAAGAAATAATGATTCATTAAATGTTATCAATATGAGAAGGTAAATTAATGAGCACACATGTTATTTAAATAACTACATAATTCACAATAAATATGTAAAGGTACATAATTGCGATCACATTCCATTTAAATAAATAGATAAGGAATAATCAATATGGAAAGGTAAATAACTAAACACCATTCAATCTAAGAATAAAATGAGAATGAAATGAATATGTATATTTTTTCATAGTGAAAATATAATGTATAATTATAACAGAATGCAAATAATTAAAATACATAATTATTAAATTACATGCTTCCTAAGTATACAAAGCCTTTACCATCATGACCATTCACATGAGGGATAAAAACCACGAGTTTGAAACCCATTTATCTGTGGATGACTAACTAATTCATCTCATGACACTCCAAATCAATCGAGGGTATTACATTAAATGGTTCTAAACCAATATCATTCAAATACAAAGAATTATTGATATATTAAATAAACTATATAATTTATAAACAATGTGTTGTACGAAATTGTATTATTGACTAAACAATATATATTTTCCAATTTTTCCCTATATAATTAAATTATTATAAATGTAAATACCATATGTAAAAATAAAATACATTTTAGAAAATAATCATATCCATGATAAATAATATAGACAATGATGGTGATATTTAATATTCAACGTTCATCAGAACGTTACTAACTCATGGGGATGTTAAAAAATATGAAAATAATTCAAGGAATTGATTTTCAAAACTATCCTTGATCAAAATAATCATAACTCGTCTAGTGAATGAATAATGATGGAATTAATACAACTTATAACCAATGGATTGACAACACAGAATATTGTTATTGAGGAACTAAAAAATATCATAAAAACATTTTCTGTAAAATAACATTTTATTTTGGGAAAACAGTTAGAACAAAAATTTCCTTCAAAATAAATTTAAAAAACATTTTTTAACAAAATTATTTGCAAAATTTCAGTTTATGGTTCACATAAATTTTAGTTATCAATTCTATACGAGGTAACCAAAACATTCCTTTTTCAATGTAAAAAAGTTTTGAATAATGCTATGTTCGGAAAGTGAAATGATTATCCCTTTCAATAAATTGGGTGAAAATGTCAAAATAGTTAAGAATTTATTTACAAAATCACAAGAAAATTGTTAAATATATTTTGGTATCCTATTCAACAAATCATGGCTTGGTATGAAAATTGATTCCCGAGTGAAGAGAAAACTAATGCTGGATTTTACGAAAACATTTTAACTTTTGTTTTAAGTACTTAAGAATGGGAAAATAATAATATAAAAAGAAAAATATTATCAATAACCCGGAGAGAATAAAATGTAAGGGTTTATTAGTAAATGGTCATATAATTTCATTTAATAAAAATTCCTGAATAAATAATCTCTATTAAAATGACATTGTGAAATATAACATTAAAATGGTCATAATGTTGAAGTGGGGATTAATAAATGAATCCATTATGTTTATAAACATTATATCCACATATGAATATCTATATAAAAAAATAAAAATTAAATATTCTTTATAAACATAATCATCAAATAATAGCGACAACAAGTAAATAATATAACATAATGAAAATGAATTGATTTTAAAAATTCTCTATCACATAGTTACAATTAATTCAAATCAACAAAAATGAAATAATTCAGAATAAAACAAAAAATTCCAAGAATAATGAATTATTCATTATCATAAATTTTAAGGGTAATCTTATACACTATATAAAATTAATTAGGTGAATAACATAACAATATGCCTCAATGGAATAAGATTGAGAAGAAATGCATTAAATCACAATTTTTTTCATACTTTCTGTAGCCTCCCTTTTAGTGATTTTAAACATTTAATTAAATTATAATAAAACTATATTATAATTTATTATATCATATATGATGCTTCTATAAGAAATTATTAATTTCTATTAATAAGATTTTATTCTTTTCATTGATTTGGTTAATAAATTTCATTTTTATTATGTTTAGAACTATTGTATTTTGGTTTCTCTAAAATCAATCATGATTTAATAATATACATAATTTAAAACAGGATGAAAATATCATATATATTCAGTATATATTTATTTAGGGTAATCCAAAAAATTTATTAAAATTTAATGAAATGCATATTTTATAAATATAGAAGATTGTACATACACATGAACACTAAATCGATTTTCTAGTCATATTAACTAAATAAAACTAAATTACAAATACATATAAGTTTATTAAGTAATAAAATATTTGATATATATATATATATGTCATAAAATTTTATTAAAAACATCCTTAACATATTCAATTCAATGTGTAAAAAAATCACATCACTCCACGAGGCGGTAGTTTTCCACAAACATGAACAACGTCATCATATTCCACGAAAATAAAAAGAATGAATTTAAATGGTATATAATAATCATATAAAAATAACTTTATCATAAATAAAATATATAATATATGATATGGAATAAATATTTTTCCCGACTATAAAATCTGGTAATGTATAAACGAACAACATCAGTTAGTGCGGAAGTAGTCTGCTGTACTAATAAATGATTATTTCATAACCTGTTTAATGGATGTGTTTGAAGTTATAGTAAGTGTCCTAAAAATATTAACATATTAGTATATTTAATATAATTTTTTAATTATATAATAAATAAATTCAAATAATTAATGGTTTTTTAGAGTATATAAAAAATTTGTTAGTGAATGTAACCTCTTCTTTGGGTACATCCATTTGGATTACACCAAATTCCCTCCTCCTTATAAGGGTTTTTTTCATAATTAATGATTCTATGATTATGGAAAGGAATATTTTAAATGATTTTGTAATTTTTGGGGTGATAATTTTTTTGGGAGTTTTTAATAAGTGTGGGGAATTAGTTCTCACTAAATTTGAGGGAGAGTGACATTCTTGTAAATAAAAAAAAGTCAACACTTTTGGGAGTCTTCCTTAGATCATCTGACTCCTATAATGAAATAAATTCCATAATATATTATATATGGTATAGATAATCCCATATAATGGGTTTTGGACTTGTTTTTTGTGATTTCAACGCCATATTTAATAGGATTAACCACTAAGTAAACTAATTTTTACCTTAATCTCTTTGATTGACAATAAATGTTTTATATAATAAATTTTTGTCCAAATTATGATCACCATATAAGAAAGTATAAACTATAATTATTAATAATAAGTAATCTAATATTACAAATTTAAATAATATATGAGTATATATTTGTTTTAAAACGTTTCCCCTATCTGCTAAAACAAAACAGGTTTTTAAAGTGAAATTGTCCAAAATATTGAAATATTTTTAAATCCAAATTTAGTACAAAATTGAATCCATTAAACTAAATTTTAAAAATATATTTGTTCTTTACCTACGTCAACATTCAATCCAATTAAAAATATAAATTAATCTTAAATATTATTATGACTACTTGTCAGTTTTCTTAAAAAAATTAGTATTTTTCATTATTCATCCAAAAAAACTTGTTAGAAAAAGAAATATGTTTAATACAATTTTGAAATATTTATTTCAAAAATGAAATCTATATTTTCTTTTTAAATTTAGAAATTATTAAAAAATTAGTATTAAAAAATGATCCATTAAAATGAGAAAATACTACATTTAGAAAAATACAACATTTTATG
This sequence comes from Viscum album, assembly GCA_963277665.1. Lineage (NCBI taxonomy): Eukaryota > Viridiplantae > Streptophyta > Magnoliopsida > Santalales > Viscaceae > Viscum > Viscum album. The sequence continues at coordinate 536,414,791 of OY728146.1, forward strand.
CATAAAATTATATTTTTATAATATATTTATTATCAAATAAATTAGATTCTTTTAATTTTATTATTAAATATAAAATATTTGAATTTAATTAATAAAATACACTTATATTTATTTATTTATTTTATTAAACTAAAATCACTTTGGCAGATTGAAATAGTCTTTAAAAAAGCATCTTACACAGTCAAATTATTTTGATATTCATTTATAATTAATTGGAATCAAGTGAATTCATAAATATATTTTCATAATTCAGTTAATATTATTCATAACAATAAATTTAATTTCCAGGGGATAATTTTTTTCAAAATCTAACCCGAGTCACCCCTATCCAGTCACCCGAGTAGATCTCTAACATGGCCCAAAAGGCATTCCCAATCTCCATGGGCTAGAAACTAGTGCTTGGATTCATAATAAAATTGTTTTAAAAGATTTTTACAATAAATAAATTTCCAAAACATTAATATATACATAAAAGATAGATAAACACTACTAGATGACGTAAAATAATGTTCAACCGCTAAACATACCTATATGTGACTTTGTCGGTCACCAAAGACCACAGAACCACACTCGCTCCAAGAGTGATCCAAAACTAGAGGGACCTTAAAATAAAAATATAGAGTAGGCATGAGCACTGAGATGATCAGTTTGAAATCTGAAGGTATACAAGTCCATAATCCCTTACCTTTTAAAAAACCTCATATGTGAATTTTTAAAAATAATAACCAATAAAATAAGGTTTTTAATTCATTTAAAATTAATGTAACACGTTTTCATTTGCAAGAAAATCCTATCACTTCCACTAAATTTCCAAAATAGGTTCTAAGAATGAATAAATATTTCAAATTTAAAGGATACCAATTTATATTAAAAAATATAGTTTTCACAATAGTGGGAACATGTATGAAACAACTAAATTAAAAATCATAAAAAATGAAATTTGAAAAATACATTGTCTAATTGTATTATTTGGGGAATTAGGATCGTCTAACCACTGTGAAATAAGACTTACAAACCATGAACAACAACATTCTGATCAACAATCCACTAGGAAGGGACACCCCAATGTCCTAATGGTAACTATTCATCAAAACTGTTTTATTATGAATACACATATCCAATATCTCACTACCAATATCCTTCTTAAAGCGCATTAGCATTGTTACACCTCACAACAATGAAAAATACATTACACTAGGAACAAATAAAAAATAACACCTTAAAACATTCATCACATTTCTTGATTTAATGAGAATACCTCAATAGGGGTTTTTTCTCTTTAAAAAAATAAAAATATAATGTGGAAGACGGGGCTTGTTACATTACATTGAATACATTCATTTTAGAAAACCCATTCATGAAGAAAAAAAATTCAAAAATACTTTAGAAGCTCAGTTGGACCACCAAGGTACCATACATATAAAAACAATCTTAAAATCATGCATAAACTAAGGTGAACCATTTGAGAATAGAAATCTACCAATTAATATAAAACTCATATTGAAACACATGTTCTTTTTAAAAAATCATTAATATTACCAACCACACACCCGAACCCATATTTGAAGACACCTATAGGAATTTAATGATTTAAGCATGGAAGAATATCAAAAAACAAGAATACCCATTTCAGAACATAAAAATTAATCATGAAAAATAAAAGGAAAATCCAATACCAATCATTACTAAAAATTTTCATAGCATGTATATACTGTTTAATATTGATAAAACATTAAAAACACAATAAATTATGGAATTCTACATAAATTCCAAGGCTGGGGGATCCTACATCACGGTGGAACGAAATCAGGCTTTCAACTATTGGCGCTTTCAAACTAGAAGTTCCTGCTCCCCCCACTAATAATGTTCACTTTCACATGCATATAAGGACAGCTACACCTTATGCACACAAATTCATGGCCATGAACATGTTTTAGTGGATCCTGATATATATTCTTATATGAATATACTAGTTGCCACTCAAATACGTATGCATTCTCATACATATACATAGGAACACATAGACCTATACATGTATATTCACTAACATGGATGATTATATATGTAACGGGGGAACCGAAACACAAACACACATACATAAATACATATATATATATATATACCTATTAACATGTAGGAAATTTTCCTTAGATCCGGTTACTCAAAACCAAATTCTAGGTTACACACTCTATAAATATAATTTAATATATCAGTTAAACACATAATAAAAATTTTCAATGATGTGAAATAGAACTATACCAAAAAAATACACTCAATTTCATCTCTTTAAAATCCAATGCACACTAATTTTTCCCCAAAAATCATTCACATGTCGTGTTTTATTTAATAAATCACATAAAACGAATTATAAATGATTACTAAATAGAACATCAAGGGTATTAAATAATAAAAGACTTACTTTAACCTAGAAATTTCACATTGAAACAAAATGCACAATAAGGCAACATTAAAATATACTTCCTATTATTCAAGAAACATATAATTCATACCCAAAAATGACCAAAAAAATAAAATAAAATATTATAATTTTGCTCCAAACCACATTGAAAAAATAATAAATCATTTCCATTATTTATAAAACATTTCCATGGTTCACCTAAAGGATTTACACATGGACTACACCCAAATTCATAGAGGAAACCGAATTTTGACAAAAGTTATTATAAAAACCTTTTCAAAAAATATTATGTATCCATAAATATTAATCATAAAAAAAACAAAATATTCATGAAATAGTAATTAACTTGTCCAATAAAAATCAAAAAATCACATACCTCATGTGGGGTAAACCAGTAAAACTAGTGCAAATCTCCAACCACACATCACCGACACCACAAGGGAACCAAAATAAAAACCAAAAATATGAAACACAATAATCCAAGATTAAATCCCTTAAACAAACACCATACCCATCAGAAATCTAAACCCCCAAAAAAGGATGGACAAGACTACCCAAACATAGAGAGTGTAATAGAAGGGCCGCATGAGGGAGGGTGACTAGTAGGGTATAACAAGGTAGTTGTTTGGCAGGGGTTTCATGAGGGAGGTGGTCGGTTGGGGTTGTGTGTAGGAGGTGGTCAAATAAGGTAGTTTGGGGGAGGGCATAAGTGGGGTCACGGTTGTCAAAAGTGATGTTTGAAACTGCCAGAAGGGGAATGAGGTGCACCTGAGAAGGGTAGGACACACTGTTGGAGGCCAAGAAAGGGGGGAAGGGTGCGTCATCGCAACCTTATGAGTGGGGGGGGGGGGGCGTTTTACGGTTGTACAGGTAAGAGGATGTGTAAAAGATCCTAAAAATAAATATAAAAAAGAAAAAATATGAATAATAATAATAATATAAAACTATTTATAATAATAATAATTTCATAATAATTATAATAAGAACTAAATAATACTAATATTATAATTAAAATTTCTGATAATAATATTATAATTTTATAATTATTGACTAAATATATGTTTATTTTATTTCATTATATTTAGATTTTTATTCAATAAATTATAAACTTAAAGTAGAAAAATATAAAAAAGCATACCACGACTATAATATGTCGGGTGGGTGCATTGAATGTTTTCCAACTATTCATGATTCCTCCCTTGGAAAGACATTTCAAGGTTTAACCAAAATGAAAAAATATACCCTCTATAATAGCTTAAGGAGATTCCTAAATAATGATAAATTTAAAGAAAAATATAACAATTATAATAGAGAATGAGACAAATAAATCAAACAGATCGAACATAGGTGGCCAAAATGGACTCCCCACTATGTGACACCCATCCCCAAAAGTTTAATCACCTCCCATTAATAGAGAAAGGGGAGATAATTCACAAAATTTATAATCCATCCCCTTAGACCAAAACAACTAATTCATTATCAATGACATTATCAACACTATCTTAAAACCAAAAAACAAGATCACCCATTTCTGAGTCAATATTAGAAACACAACCAGATACCAACACATTATTCCTGAATGGAATCCCCACCTTAAGATATTTATTATCACCAATTCACTCTAGAGGAATTCCAGCGAGACATATGGTGGGTTTCCCCAAAATTAGAAATAACTAACATTGCCAACTAGCATGATTCAACAAACAAATCTTACATGGGATAACTCATAATCTTTCTGTAATGATTTAATCCCCTATCACATAAGATTATATGAAAATAAATCTAGACAAAACAAAAAACAGAACATTATTCAATACTCTCATGGGTAATCACCATCCTCAAAGGAGCACAATCCATAATAGAGATTGAACTATAAGGTTGGCCATACACAGACCATCATACAAAGGCTCACATCCAAGAGGGTTTACGTACTAATTTTCAAGAAATTGAGATAACCATGCCTCCACATAAATAAGGACGAACTCTTCCACCAACATGACATGAAATGAAGAAATAGGGTCCTTATGTACCTCTACACCAAATGGGAATGCTCTGAATGAGAAAACTATAATGGATGTTTAGACTATATCTAATTCCCAATCTGAATATGGCCACTAAACAAAGGTCATTTTCAACCCCTGGGGGTTCTTGACTATGCACCATCTTTACATTGGGGCCTATGGATGGAGCCATGATATTTGAATAATCTCATTCCTGATAGTTTGGCCTTGAAGACTCCATAATGGAACTTCTCCTTCTACTACCACACACAACCACAATGCAATTAGAAAACACCAAAAGAACACAAACATCCCTATAATAATTTTGTTTCAACATGATACTTCACTTTGATGAGATATCTATTTATCAAAACTTTTCACAAAGAACCGGATACAATGAAATAAGGGTCACTTGTAAAGCACCATCATTTATAATATAGAATTTTATTAATACCCGGAAGAGGAACACACTTATATTTAAAAATAATATCACGAAATGATCCACAACATCCACCTATTCATTTAAAAGAGAACAAAACTATACAAGACACCACCATACACAAAAAATACAACAAAGAGAAAAAATACAGGGAGAGAGACATTAAAATGAATCCCATGTATCACACAATCCTTGCATATGGACATAAAAACCTCTTATGACCAAACATAACACACTAATTTAATATATAAAACCTTTCTTAAATGAAACTAATGAAAATTATGAAGTCTCATTAAGATAAAAACTCTCACAAAAAAACCTATAATAGCTTCCACATTTCTATCTAGGATTACATTCCCCACTCTCAGGAATGACCTTCATTTTAATGATGCCCAACTTCACCTTTAGGGATTACAGAAATATAAGAAATTATGATTTATTTCAACTCCTTCTGTATCCAATATTTCTGTATGAGAGGATCTTATTAATCTAAGAAACAAGATAGAAAATCTCAACACTGAAACCCATGAAGAGTGTTTGAGCTTCAGCCTACTGTAGGACCTGAAAATAGATAATCACTCATGGTCAGATTTAGAATATGCATTAATTTCATATAGAGGATTGAACTAGGAAATAACAAAAAACTAGGGACCCCTTCAAACCTCCCCTTTGGCTAAAACATACCACAACTAAACACCAACCACAAAAAGGGAACCTACTCAATGGTATCCCAAATTTTTTCCTATAAAACCCATTACCCATTATCTAAAACCAAATCACCGACATAACACAACTACAACCAACTCCCAACATGAATTTTATTAAAATCCAAAATACCATGCATATAATATTATGAAATCATAAAGAAAACACCACAAAACTACAAACTACCATTAACTCCAAATATTATAGAAAAACTCCTCTAAAAATAAAATAAGAAGGGTGGGTTGCAAATTCACGAATATTACATCATGAAGTCACACACATACCCTTCATTAGAACAAATTAGTGACCAATCCACTATAGACATATGTTATATGAATGTGGTCACTCATGGGTGTACGAAATGTCAAAAAAAACATACAATTTATAAAAAATTCAACTCACCCTTCAACTTACTAAAAAATGATAGTCTCAAATTAAACACCCATAATAAATCTCAAAAAAAAGTATCAGACAAACACCAATCATTAGAAAAAGTATACATTCAAAACAAACCTATAAATTTCAAAACATTTCACATCACATTAATTTTTTTCCAATAGTACATAAAATCAAATATAAAACAGATTTCCAAAACCCATTTTAACAAACTTCTTTCTTTCAAAGAAATTAATTTCAAAAAATCAGAAGTTAGAAATAAAAATATTCAAACAAGATAAACACATCCCATTTACTGATAAATTATTTTATTAAATTATAACATTTCTAACCACGTCCAAAAATTCAGAACTCCCCTTTAAATCCTTTTAAAATATAACTATCTCAAATTTAAAAATCTAGATTTCACATTTTTCCCCCACCATATCTTTGAAATAATTTACCATAATGGAAAAGGTACACCAGGCAATCATAGAAGAAATAAGTATTGTTGTGTGACTCAGACATATTGTTTGTGGGCATATGAAAATCACTTCGCTGACATGGAGAGTGTTCCAAGGTAATATCCCCAATTCCACATGCCTTTTCAGGCCCTGCATGCTCACTAAGACTAATGAACCAACTCTATTTTCTTTTCCTAATAAGTGAATTAAAACAAAGATCAAATAACTTAAATGAAACACTAATTTCCCAGGTAACATCGGTCCCTCCATGAGGTGTCATGTCAAAGATCACTACTCATAATTAGAAATGTCATTTTCTTACAATCCTATCTTAAGTATACTAACAATATTCTTTAAGGAACAATACTCAAAAGATAATTACCTAGTTTAGTTACCATTTTGTCACAAACCAACCTGGGTAAACTCTAAATAAGTCAACTGAGTTGATTTGTGACAATGACCGAAGGGAGTTCTTAATCCCCATTGGATGAAAACAAGTTCCAAGAATAAAAATAAAATAGTCAAAATGATTTGTACCTTAAATGATATAGAGTTAAAAAAACTGCAATCTATGAAAATAGAGATACACTTGCAATTGGAATAAAATGATGTTCAACCAATATATTTACCTCCAAGTAAGCTCATGGGTCACCATAGAAAACATAACCACACTCACTCTAAGAATGATCCATAACTAGAGTGACTTAAAACTGAAACAATAGAGTAGCAATAAAAATTGAGATGCTCAATAGGGAATCTATAGATAAACAATGCCCTATGCCATAACTATTAAAAAGAAACCCAAAACAAAGTAATTTGAAAATAAGAAATAATATAATAATGTTTTAAATTTTATCTCAAATTCATTTCAAAAGCTTGAATTTTAAAGAAAGTAATTTCACTTCCACTATGTTTTCAATATAAGTACCATGAATGTATTAAAATTTCAAAATTAATAGAGACCAATTAAGTTTTTAAAAAATAGGGTTAACAAAACATTATGAACAAGAATGAAACCACTTAATTGAATATCATATCACAAGAACTAGTGAAATACCTACGATGCTAGTGTTAATTAGGGACCTAGGGTCCTCATACCCCCCACTAAAATGAGGCATAGAAACCATGATCATTAGAATTTTCATGTATGATCAACTAGGAGGGGACAATAAAATGACATAGTGGTCTCTAATCATCAAAATTCTTCTATTACTGTTTTAGTGGCGATCCTTCAATCCAAAATTGGGACAAACCACTTCTGAATCATCCTATACACCAGTCCTAGTCTTCCATCATTGGTAGCCATAATTTCCCATGTTCTCTATTCCAAATGGTTGTGAGGTTTTGTTTCAAACACATATGAATATAACTCTTTCTTTATCCCAAACATATTCAACCTGCCACCACCAATCTCCTTCCATAACTGCATTCCCCTTCTTATGGCACACAACCACACTAAAGCCATTACACTTGGAAAATATCAATAATCACACATTAACACCAACATCACATTTATTGAATTATGGGAATGCCAAAAGTGGGGGCTTTCGATTTGAACAATAATTTTTAATGGTTCAAAATGAGTTTTGTTAAATTACAATGAATAATTTCAATTTTAGAAAGCACAATCACCCAAAAAAATTAATTTTAATATCCATTAAAAGCTCAATTATACCATATAGGAACCATACACTTAAAATCAAGCTTGAAAATAATGCCTAATCAAAAGAAAACCATTTGAGAAATTAAAATTAACAATTGATATCAAATTCACATGAAAAAACATTTTCTTTTCAAAACATCATGAGGATTAATAACTGCACAGCCAAAACTATTTTTGATGTCAAATGAAAGCTTGGAAAGTATCAATCATGGAATCATTTGTAAAATAATACTATACATGTCAAACAATAAAAGTGAATCAAGAAAAATAAAGGAACAATCCTACACCAATCATCATTAAAACATTGAATAGAACATATATTGTATTTAATATTTGAAACACTTTTGAAAACTTATGAAATAATGGAATTCAAATTAATGGAATGAGAATAGGGGACATAAATCAGGTTATAACTAAATCGAACATTCAGTTCATTTCATTTTCTAACTAAAAGATGTATCAGCCCCCCCCCCCACTAAAAATATTCACTTTAACAAACATATAAGGACACTTGAACCCTATACAGACACCCTTAGGTACATGAACATGTGAATTATTATCCTTACATATATTCTTATATGTATATACTACTCACTACTGGCCTATGCATGCATTTTAATATATAGTCATGGGAAAACCGGAACTAGAATGTAGGGACCACGCACAACACATAGCAAGGCCATGTTAAATCCTGATTTCAATTATTTAAAAAACTAAAAATTCATACATAAAAGATCTCATGAATGAAAAAATACAAAAAATAACTGAAAACATGATCTAAAACACTTTCAAAACCTTATAAATCACTTTTATAATTTATAAAACATTACCATGTTGAACAGAACGGATTTATACATAGATTACACCCAAATTCATTGTAGAAAACCAATTTCATCCAATATGATTATAAATTTTTTTATCAAAAACTAATTTGTAAGCAAAAATATTATTCATAAAACAAACCAAAAACATTTAAGCAATAAAAATTTACTCATAAAATAATTTCTATATAGAGAATCATCTACATAGGGTAGGGAAAACCCTTGAAGCCGATGAAAATCTCTAACCATACCTCAACATCAACACAAGGGATAAAAAACCAACCCTAAACAAGAATATCATACTCAAAAATCCAATATCTGAAACCAAAAATAAACACCCTACCTTACAGAAAACTAAAACACCATTAAATGAAGGAGAAGCCTACCAGAATGGAAAGTGTGTGGGGGTGGGGTCTCACAAGGGAGGGAGGCTGATGGGGTCATGTGCGGGAGGCGGATGGCTGGAGTCGATTGAGGTTGGTGTCCAAATGGGGTTTTGTAACGGAGGAGGCTGGCTAGGGTCTTGTGAGGGAGGGCATCAGTGGGGCTATGGTCCCCAGAAGAGAGGGAAGAGGCCACTAGTTTTGAAAAGAGGTTTTCAAAACAAGGGGAGTTCCTTTCAGAGTTCCATGAATGGGGGGATCATGTCATATAGAGGGGTGCATGTGCAATAGGGGGAGGGTATATGGGGGTGAAAACCCAAAAACATGAAAAAATTAACTAATATATATATATATATATATATATATATATATAAATTATAATAATAACCTACCAATAAAAGTAATAACATTATAATAATTATAACAGAACAATATTATTATTTCTATTATTATTATTAAATGTTTTATTATTAATTATATTTCCTTTAATTTTGATTCGAATTTAAAAACCTAAAAAAATAAAATGAAATATAAATAAACTATCAGATACTGGAATGTGATGAGTTGGGGTGTGACAATTTTAACATTAAATAGAATTATTAATATTATATAAATGTTCAATAAAACCCAAAAATTCATATAAAACAAGATTTTGAAGTAACATGTTATTTCATGTAACAAAAGAAAAACTCGATGCTGTGTCCATTGATTTATATATATATTTTTTTAATAAAAACATTGAATATAACATAGGGTATCGTGATGATATAATCTTTTATAATATTTATATAGTGATTCATATATTCTATTAAATAAAATTTTATTCATTTAGAAATTTTGGACGTAAAATTCTCCAAAACATAAATAAATTGCATCCTCATAATCTAAACCTAGTCATTGAATTAAATGGTTTTTTATTTCAAAATTCCAATGATAAAAAATAACATCATAAAAGGTTTTATAAAATAAAATATTCATAAAATAGAATAATAAGTGAAAAGGTCAAATGGCATAAAAAATAACTAGGTTTCTATAATGAAATATATGAATTGTAGGTGAACATATGTCTATGGAGGAAAAGAGTAAAAAATTTTAGGGACTGATTGACGTCATTGATAACAATAATGTGAATGATCAAAATAATGCTCAGGGCCTCAAATAAATAATTGAGGGTCGATCTTTTAGAGTATTTAATTCATCAAATATAAATTAAATTGGATAACAATTTTGATTCAAGATCATTTTCCTAATGTTAACTAATTATTTTACTACCAATGAATAAAAAGAAAATATAATAATTTGATATTTTTTTATTTAATAAATACAAAATCATCATTTGGATTCCATTATATTTCACAATCTATCAAATGAACATACATAAATTCATTTCATCATACCTGAAGCAATAAAATTAAATGTTAATATATTGTAAGATCTATATGAAGTGAAATGTTTTTATATATGTTTCCAACTGTTCTTGAAAACCAATATGCTTAATATATTTACCTATGAACATGAAAAGTGACACCACTAGTTTTTCAATAATAGTAATTCATAAATATTTTAACTAGAATCCCAGAAATATTAACCCAGATATAACATTGTCCAATAGTAGATGAAATACATTATCATCCTTCAGTTAGGGGTTGAAGCCCCCCCTTCATGCTTAATGTGATAGGTTTTCAGCATGCATGAAGTCGTATTGTTTATAAAATATATAAATATAACTTCTATATTTTTTTTTAAAAAATGTTGGACATACATGAAATAAAATTAACCAATAAATATACATTTTTACTAAAATTATCAATGTAAATGTTTTTCACAATGTCTATGAAAATATTTGTGAATATATTCATCATAATTACGCTAAATGCAATTAATACATTTAATCACAAATCTATAAAAGTGGAATGCATTATTCCTAGAATAAAATTTGAGCTAAAACATATAAAATCCCTATGTTTTTCCAAAATTTCAATAATCATGGTAGAATCCCATCACAGAAAACCTTAAAAAAGGTTCTTAAGACATTGAACATATGATCTTTATTAAAAACATAACTCATGATGGTATCCAGAATATATAAGATAATTAAGAAATTTATTTAAAAAAAAATTAACACAATAATAAGATGTTTCATGATTCATTAATAAAAATACCACCGGTAAAAAAAACATACACAATGTACTTGTTGAATCCCAATAAATTGAAACACCATTGATTTTATTTCATTATTGTTCCATCCTTAGTATAAGATTTGGCATAGTTTATTAATTTTCATTATTAGTTAAAATTAATTATTACCATTTTTAAATAAAATGCGAGTTATCCTAAGAATATCCCATTATTGTTGCAGAAAAGGTGTCTAGTAAGGTTCATTTTCATATACCAGGTTATTTTCTATTCGTTCCTAACATTCCATTTTTGGAAGAATTATCTCAATGTAAATATTCTCCCGAAAAATTTCCTAATGTATTCTACCATCAACGATGTGTTTCATGTAATAACGACATAATCTCTACCTCAACAAAATGTTTGTATGTTCTTATATACTTATCATTAATGACTACCATGGGGTTATGTTCCCCAATCTATGTTTTATTTAATTGAGATTCCATGATTGTTTTTATACATTTTCTAATACCAACTATAGTGACCACAACACCAGCTATACAATGTTTATTCCTAACACCATTACATTGGAATAAGATATGAGGAAATCATGTCACAATGGACAAATTAGTTTAGTAGTATTATTAAATTAGATACATACTTGAGTTTTTAATTATAAATAAATACACAAATTAAAATTAATTTATTCTTTTCATTTCCTTTTTTGTTAATAATTTTATTCCATCTAGAATATACAATCATATATTTCATAGTAAACATTCTGGAATACTAGAGAAATAAATCAATATAAGGGTATAATAAAAAAAATTAGTATGGATTATGTACAACATAAGTTATAATAGAATAAATATAAATAATTAAAATGGAAAGGTAACTAACAAAACACAAATTCCATTTAAAAAATGATTAAGGAATAATCAATATGACTAGGTAAATAACTAATCACAGTTCCATTTAAATAACTGTATAGAGAATAATCATTATTTAACAGTAAATAACATTAAACAAAGAAATTTAATCAATAAAATGATAGTGAAATTCATCTATATAATTTTTTCAGATTGAAAACCCATAGATAATAATAATTGAATATTAAAGAAGGTAATGCTTAATTATTGGAAGCCATTTTTGATAGGTATGCAAAATATTAAAGATCAAGACCATTAATAACACTATATAATAAAGATTAGGATGAAACCATTTATTTTAGGAGAACTATATTATTTATCTCATGAGAATAATTAATTATTGAGTGTCTCACTTTAAAATATCCCCAAAATGTGTCATAACAGTCTAAATCATTTCTCATTTATTGGACAACTGATTTAATTAATAAATTGAGCAAAATATCAAATTTTCATATTTCCTAAATAATAAATATTTAACAATATATATCTATATAGTCAAATAATGATCAAATTAAACACAATAGTATATGGTTTTAGTAATAGTCATATATATGAAAAATAAGGAGGACATTTATGAAATTTGTTTTATGTAATGATCATAGGAATGTGAGTAAATAATAGTGATTTAAATGGTTAAAAAATATTCATGGAAGATTATTTCAATACTATCCATCATAAAAATAATAATATTAGATCTATAGTAGGAAAAGAGATGGAATAAATATGATATATATCCATTGGATTAAGAATAATGGTTTATTAGTTTATTAAGTATTAAAAATCTTCACAAAAATAATGGAAAAAATTTCCTTTCCATTTTTGAAAATAGTTTAACAATTTTTTTTTAATTTATATTTAAAATTATTTTTTGAAATGTATTTTTAAAATTTCAATGGCAGTTTCGATGAAATGATGGTGGGAATTTTCATGAGGTAAAAACACTCCCTTTATTAGTAAAAATGATCAGATAATTGACTTGTTTGGAAAGAGAAAATAATAATCAATTCAAGAAATTTTGTAAAAATAATAAAAATCTATAGATATATTTCCATAAATTAATTTTAAAATTATAAAAATATATTTGGATACTTTTTTATAAAATATTATTTTTTATGGAACAAAATATTGGGCCGAAGAGAGATATGATGCCAGATTTCATTAAAAATATTTCTTAATACTTTTAGGTACCAAATATTTGAAAATAGTACTGTATGTTTAAGAATATGATTAATAAAAATGGTATAATAAAATTCAATGGTTTATTAGTATATTTTTATTTAATTTCCTTCAACTATTATTCAAGAATAAATATTCTTGTTCAGAATGATATTGTGAAACAAACCTTAAAATGATCACCATGTAAAACTGAGGATTAATAAATTAATTTACTATGTATATAAAATTTAAGTCCACATAAAATAAGTTGAAAAAATAAAATATATAGTCAATGATCATTATTCACATAATCATTGAGTATTGATGACAACAATGATGTGATATAACAAAGTGAAACAGAATTTAGTTACTAACTTTTTTTACCACATTATAACTTTAAATTCAAAACCCCTTAGAAGAAATAATAAAATTAAAACATAAAATACCTTGTTGAATGTACTATTCATGTAATCACATGTTAATGAATAGTATATACACTATATAAAAGTAATTTCATGAATAACATTTCAATACTCCTCAATTAAAACAGATTGAGGTGAAATCTCATTCCTAGTGCTCTCCATTAGGTCATACATGATTTTACAACCTATATAAAGGTTTCAAATGGATTATTTACTTATTAAAAACCATATTAATATTTTTTATATCATACAGGTTATTTATATATCTTATTTCTTTCTCTTTTTAAATAATATTTTATTATTTTCATTATTTTGGGTAATAACTTTGTCATGATGTTTTATTGTTTTTATCATATATCACAATTTAATCATAAAAAACCATAAAACCTGATTTTAATATCAAATATATTCATTATATAAGTATTAAGAGTAAACCAAAAAAAATTAGGGGAAATTAATTACACCATTAATGGAGATGATAAGTCGTCCAAATGTATTAATACTGCATCATGATTTTTGTCATATCAAAAGATGAAAAGTAAAGGATATATAATTATATTATCATTATATTTTGAAAATTATTTCATATAGATAAAAAATTAGTAAACTCATTCTTAATATAATCTATATATATATAGAACTTGGAATAAATTGTGTTGTGATGTGGTAGTATTTTGTTAACATGAACAACATCATCGTATTCCCACAAAATGGGAAGCAAAAAGTGGTTTATTATATTATAATTTTTGAAACATAATGAAATCATCAATTTCATATATATAAATATAATGTAAATAATTATTACCAATCATGAAATATGGTAATTGAAAAACAAATGACATCGGTTCGTGAGGTAGTAGTCAATCGTATACATGAATGATGATTTTGTAGCCCATTGAATAAATGTGTGTGATATTTCTTATCATAACTATAAAATAAAAAATAATCATATTAATGATACTGAGTTTATTATATAACCATGATATAATATTTTTCACACCCCATCCTATCTAATTAGTTTATTTTTATTATTTACATTGGTTTTTATAATTTTGTTGGGGTTCATGTTGAGTCCCAGACAAAAAATTTGATTTTTGTCAAAAAGTTCATGTCTCTGAGTGGACGTCATTGGGAGAATGGGAAGATCAATTTTTGGAATTCAAGGGATATCTTCGCGTAGGGATCGACATGATCTGCATGACTTCATAATATTAAAATTAGAAACATTGGTAATGTATTGTGATATTTAAAATTTTAGAGTTTTTAATGATTGTATTATTATTTTCAAAGTCAACTGTGTATTCTTATTATTTATATTTTTATATGTATGATTATTTATGTTCTTAATTGTGTTATTATCAATATCGAATTGTTATTATTAATATTATTATTATTACTAATATTGATATTAGGGCTAGTGCATGGGCACCACACAGCTAGCAGAAGCTCTGTGGTTAGCTCAGGCACGTGTGCAATTGCAGAGTTGAATTAGATAATTGAAAATGAATTGAATGGGTTGATAAATTAAAATTTAGTTAAAGAGATAACTAGCAGTAGTAATGATAATATAATTTTTTATGAATAAAAATATTATATTATTATTAAAGAACTGTTTTTATTAAAACTGTTATTATTAATTTTTTATCATTTTAATGTTATTATTAATGTTGATGATTATGATGATGATTATTATTATTATCATTTTTATTAATATTGTTAATATAATTAATTTATTTATTTAGTTTTTCATTTTATTTCTTTTTTATCCGTTTTTTATTGGGTTCTGGCAACCCATCCCTTTCTACTCTCCCCCCTTCTCCAACTCCCATGTGCGCCACCAGTCCCCCTCCTCAGTATCGCTGGTATTCTACTATACCAGCCAGCTCCCCTTCTCACCGTCTGATCCCTGCCTCTGCCTCCTACCCAACTCCTCTGATTGTCTGATCCTTTACTGGCATCCCTTCTACCAATCGTGATCAGGCCACAACCCTCACTGAATCATTTCTTCCACTCTGTGAATTCCGCAACACCTGCTACCTACGTTCCACCTACTGGCCTTGCACAATCCCATCCACGCACATACGCCACTCTTGCGCTACACCAGCCTCCAGTCTGTTGTGATACCCAACCCCCTCGACTCCCCTTCCCTTCTCTGTCTCCATCACCCAGCCTTCAACCTCCCATAACTCCTACCTACACTGGCATGTGTTCCTCCCACTTGTCGGTACTCTCTATATGGCCTTTCTTGGCTCCCCTATCTGAGAATCTCCAATCTATTGGTTCCCACATGCCTTTTGCATGACCTCTACTGCACCCCCAACTTGTTGCCGATCTCCCTTCTCTCACTATCTCCCCCTACAGGCAGACTTCATACATCCATGCGCCTACCTTACCCTTGACACCCCCTCCTACCATTATCCCCCCTCCCCCTTAATGGAATCTCTTCGGGCATCCTCCTCCTTCTAGGGGTGACCCCCCTCGTTGGTACGGCTCCATCACAGGTGACCATGACCTCACCGGTGCCATCTCTTCCAGTGGATAATCCCATTTAGGGATGATTGTAACATCACATGGGTGCGAACAAAGTGCATTGGATGTTTCGCAGAAGAATTCCAAATTTTTTTTCATTCTTGATGTTGGATCCCATTTTTTATGCCTCTTTAAATTAGGTTTCCTTTTATCATTAGTATCTCACCTCTTAGATTGGTAGATATGTTTTTTTGTTATTGTTAAATTGATTATATCATGCGGTAATTTTTGGTTTTCCCTTGTTTGGATAATTATTTCATCTAATTAATTAATTTGATGTGGTTTCTGATTTTTTATCATACGAAATTGTTTTTCATTTGAAAAGTGTAATGACCCACCAATTCTCGTTGGCTTCAGATTACAACGAGTCATTACTTGGCCATAAGAGACATCCCCAAGATACCAAAGGGTGGAAATAAATGTCGAAGGGTTTAAAATACAAGTTTGGGGTGATTTACCCTTAAATAAGTAACCCATAAAACAAACAAGAATATTACAACATTCACAATATGATTCATGAATAGATGAATGACAACTGAACAACTTCCTTTATTGAAAACCACATCAAGTACACAACAACGAAAGACAAAACCAAACATCAAAGTACTTAGGGGATGATCAAATACAAACACTCAAAAGACACCAAGAATCTATAATTCACAAGCTCCCTGTTCCACATCATCTCCCAAGCATCACCACAGGCCACTAACAAGAAGATACTTTACCTTTACCTGTATCCCGGAACACAACATCTGCAAAAGCACCAAAGTTCCATCGAACGGATGAGTAATAAACAAAGTAGGTTTCCCCAGTGACTTCCCTACTCATTCCACTGTGATAGAATAGTTAGAAACATTAATATAAAAACAATTTATATAAAACATTTTCCCAAAAGTAGTTTAAAACTAAATATAAAAACGTTTCGTAAAACCACTTATAACTAAAAGCATTCAAATGCAAAAGTAACCAATTTTCCAGTGAGTTATTTTTATAGAAAAATAACTAAAAAAGATATAGAACCATTTTTAAAAAGTCCCCTTTTTGGAATACTCAACCATTTCACAAAATCCTTTTTTTGGAATACCCAACCATTTCACAAAATCCCATTTTTGGCATACCCAAAAATTTCACAAACCCAAGCAACCAACCATGCATGCTACATTATGAAAATTCGATACTCATGAGAAGTTTCTCGCCGATCTACCAAGTCGTCACAAGGTAATTTTTTCCATGTTCCATTAATCCTTTATCATAAAGCACAATTTCATATTTCAGACAATCCTTGTACATATAGTTATCATGTTCCATTAAACGTTTGGCACCGAGCACAAGGTCATATTTCAACCAAATCCCATACATAAATTTACCATGTGCCATTACACCTTTGGCACAGAGCACAATGTCACATTTTAAACAAGACTCATGCATGAAACATAAACACACACCACATATGCCCATCAATCATGAAAAAACACCATTTTAATAAAAACACCTTTTTATTGAAAACCATTTCCATCAAAAAAAAATTAATGCCGAACCATTTCAATAAAACTACCCTTTTTATTGAAAACGATTTCCATCAAAACCATTTCAATGACAAACCATTCAAATTCCAAACCTTTTCAATAAAACTATCTTTTTATTTAAAACCAATTCCAACTAGATAATTTCAATCTCAGACCATTTCAAAAAAACACCCTTTTTATTGAAAAACTATTTTTCATCAAACCATTTACAATTTCAGAAAATCCATAATTTAAAATCAACATTTTAAATTCAAGAAGCCAAATAGCTTGCACAATTATTCACCAAGATTTCACAATTTCACTAAAACTATAAATCATCAGTAAAGAATATTTATTCTATGCATTCCACAATCAATTACATTAAAATAACCTTATTTGAATCTAAGCCAATTGATTATAACAAAAGGAGTTGAGAGTGAAGCCTCATACCTCAAAGGTTTTGACGAAAACCACAACGGTCGAAGAACGCTCAAGAAACCCTAGTCAATTCTCCATAAACCCCCCTTAGATAACTTTTTGTAGAAATATAAAGACCAAATCTTATCATATATGGAATCCATACACTTAGATCTACCCATAACGGGCATAGATCTAAGAAACAGATAGAAGAGGAGAAGTAGATTTCCGTAGATCTAAAAAATCAATCAAGAACAAATAATAATGATCACTTACCCCCAAGAATCAAGTTTTGATTCTCCAAGAAAAGACATCGGATCACCTCTAAAATGATGGGAGAACCCTCTTTGACCTTAGGAGTAGAAAAATCCCAATTTATGGCTACATAGGAGCTTATAAAAGGCACTTAGAATAAAAAACAAGTGAGATCCACTTTTATAGGATCTCATTTAAGTGGCCACACAGTTTTATTGCACATTTAGACAAACCATGCACTAACTTTGCGTTAGCCACTACCTCGATAGACCCTCCATGCACGGTTTGGCCACACGACAAGACAAACCGTGCACCTCTTGTAACAGCCCGAGATTTTATGAAAAATATTCTTTTTAATTTTATTAATGCCTTGTGTTGTACGCTACACCAAAAGGATCTTACACAACACACATCCTTGACTTGCCTTGCATTACACGCAATCGCGACCTTCCTCGATAGCGTGTGTAATACGCAATACCGAGTTTCACTAAACAACGATATGCTATTATAATATTATTATAATTAACCGTTACAAATAGTAATAACCACCTTTTAAAATTTTAGAAATTTTAGCTCTCAAATTGGACTTCAATTTTGGATTCGGAGTATCAAATTTAGCCTAAGGTGAAATTTTGTTACTTTTCGGATAACTTTCATATTCTGATGAATAGTGAAAATTACTAAATTATAATTAAAAACAACTTTTTTAATCAAAATAATTAATAGTGATAAATTATTAATTTGAGTGGTTTTAAAGTATATTTAGAATATATTTTTACAATTTAATACAATGTTGGTCATTGGATGTAATTTCACATTTAAACCAGACATAAACAAGTGTCAATCTTTTGATAGATATTGTTTCTTAAAAACACGCTATTAGTTTTAACAGCGGGATTTAATTATAAAATTAATTAATGCAACTTCTAGGTTATGAATTTGGTAAAATAGACTTCATTTTTGAATTCGGAATATGAAATATAGCTTAGGATGAAATTTTGGCATTGTTCTGAAAAACATCAATTTTTGATGAATAGTGAAACTACTTAGTGGTAGTTAAAAAACTGAATTTTTCATAAAAATTAATTTTACCGATTCTGTGAATGGAATTTCAAAAATCCGAGAGACACGGTTGATTTCAGTAAGTAAAATTTGGTTCAATGAGATGAAAATAATTTTTGGTGAATAGTAACTTTTTACTTTTATTTACCATGGTTAAAAGTAAATAGGGTAATTAAGGGTAATAATGATATTAATATTACCCTAACACATGTCCTAATCCTATTGGACAAGTGTATCTCGACCAAAAACAACCTTAAGTGTAAAATATTATTATTTAGTCCCACTTGGATTAGATTAGGACATTTATTATTATTTAATTCAAAGAAGAGTTAAAAGAGTTAAAATCAAAGTTTATTTACTAGAAAATTTTTAATATAGGGTTATACATAAGATAAATTCAATTGTAAATATTCATTAGAAAGCTAAAAATATTTCTTACATAATGGTATTTTATTTGTAATTTTTAGACATCAAATAAGTTATTTTATTTATGACACAAAGATGATGCAGTAATTATCTTATTAATGAAATATTGACATAATTGATATTATAAATACCAAAATAAATGTAATTTAAGAATTTTTATGAATTCCACTAATTTTATAGGTTACTATGATATATTAGTGTTGATTTAATCAACTTGGTTCGAACATATAATTTTGGTATGACTTTCACAAAAATCATATATCAAATAGTGTCAAAATTGACACATAATAGTTTTTAAACCAAATATTATATTATTAATTGATATTTTATTCTTAAAAATATATGGTTCGGCCAAATGACTCAGATAAGGATATATATATTAATAATAAACAATTTGGGGTTCGTCTGGCATGTTATAGTAAGTGTATTAACCATATAGTGAAAGAAAACAAAAAGACACGATAAAAGTTAAATTATTTAACTTAGAGTTAAATCTAATTGATAAGGTTAAAATAATACCCTAAACTTGTCTAAATACTATTTGTTGATAGGAATTCGACCCATACCCACTTTAGCTTCGAAATAAGACCCTTTGGAACCATTATAAACCAATTTTTACTTTAATATAAAATAATATTTTGAGATATTCCTAAGGTGCCCCTCTCCTCCCTTATAAAAGGGAACCTCCTCCCCCTCCTCCTCACACAACTTTGAGCCTTCAAGCTCGGCCAACCCCTTCAAAAATCTCTTATCCACTTCCCTAGTATCATCTTAGAGGTCCTGGTCTTCTTCAATGACCATCCTTAGTTCTTTAAGTGGAGGTTAAGAAAAGGCGTGTCAAAAAGAGGAGGTTGGGACACTTACAAAGCAAGTCAGACCTAAGGTAAGGGAAAATATCACAATCTCATTTTTATCCGAGATTGTTTTTACTTTGGAATTTACTGGGGTGTATTTTATCATCCACATACATGTTTCCTCAATATGTAATATTATTTCCATCTATCTACAATTGTTTAAATCCAATTTTACCCTTCGGTGAATTTTTAGTAAAAGATAAGAAAGGAATCTTTTGTCGTTTTTCGTACGAGGTACTTTTTGACTTTTCCGACAAAATTACAAAGAATGTTTTTATAAAGTTATATGGCATGAATGTATTTTTAAAATATTATTTCCAAGAAGCTTCCTTTACAAGTTTTCAAGTTTATTTTTAATCAACTTCTTTTATTTTAAAGTCGTATGACATGTTATGAAAGGAAAAATGTTTTTGAAGAAGAAAGGATATTTTCCTCAAGAATGGAGTTCAAGTGTTTTATCAAAATTATTTTCCATCTAAGATAATAAAGGGTTCCGTTTTTATCCCCATTATTACATTGATTTGATCATGTTGTGATGTAATTATTTTTATGAATTCCTTTATCATGTATGAATTGTTTTATGATGTCATGATGTTTAAGATTCCCATTTGTATTACATGGGTTATGCAATGATATATGATTTATGATTTTGTGGACCACATAAGAATGGTATCATTATGAGATGGGTGGGACCTATATATCCCTCCAATGAATTGGGTAAAGATTTTATATCTCATGAGATAGACATGGCTGGAACGGTAGGTTATACCGGTTCAGTGAAACAGGACTAGAACGAGGGTGACTCGGTTCAGAAAAGGACTTTGTCCACTAAGATAGTCTTGGAAATGAGTCTCGACTAACAAGAAATGATTCTCTATGATTATGTGTGTATGCCACAAAGTTTCATCTTTTATGTTATGATTATTGGGATTACATTTCACTTCTATGATTTAGCCCATGTTATGATATTATGAGCTCTCTTTTTTGCAGGTTAAGATTTCCAAAAGCTATGTTCTTATGTATATGATGTGATTGATATTTATTTTGTTTACCCTTACTGAGAATTTGAGCTCACCCTTTTATGTTTTCTTTTCCCCAGGATATAAAGAATGGTTTTAGGTATAAAAAAAGAATATCTTTATGGGATATGTTGAAGATCTTTCACCACGATTAGAAGATTATATTCCGAGTTTCCAAAGACACTAAACTATTACGGTCCTTGTGTGTGTGTTTTTGTTATGTACTAATTATTCCGCAAAAGTAATGTAATGTCCATGTAAGTCAAGCTTCGGTCTCTACAATTGGTATCAGAGGAAATGTTTAGTCAACCATTGGAAACTAGGATGCGAGAACTTTAGTGAGATCCCTAGAGATATTTCTAAGGTATGTCTAGGGATGTCCCTAAGGTTAAGTATACGTATAGGTTATAGTACTAGAACTACGCTAACGATCATATAATTAAACCTAAGATGTTAGATATTTAAGGTAATCCCCCTTTATTATGATGTTTTCCCTAGCATGATTTTTTCCTCTCACACTATTCTTTTTGGGTTTTAGATGATGGCTA
This sequence comes from Viscum album, assembly GCA_963277665.1. Lineage (NCBI taxonomy): Eukaryota > Viridiplantae > Streptophyta > Magnoliopsida > Santalales > Viscaceae > Viscum > Viscum album. The sequence goes on from OY728146.1 coordinate 536,437,296, forward strand.
GAACCCGAAGGAACCGTGTTGATCAATGCAATGGACAATGCTATGATTGTCCTCCTGAACAAACAAATGTTATGGGAGATGGAGTGCAAAATCTTATTGCTATACTTACACAAGCTATGAATCATTCTGGACTTCCAAATGAGTAGACAATGGAACAATATTCTATTGAGTCCTTCATGAGGCAACGTCCACCTTCTTTCAGTGGGACTTCCGGTCCACTTGTTGCTGAACAATGGATCAGTACCACTGAAAAGATATTTTCAGTTCTTCAATGTTCTGAACATGATAAAGTCATCATAGTAGTATATCGTTTGGATGGTGAAGCTGATCAATGGTGGAATGTTATCAAGAATACGAGGCCAAGAGATGAAATTGAGTCCATGGAATGGGACGAGTTCAAGAACATGTTTTTTAGTAAGTACTTCCCTCGTATTCTTCGAACAAAGATTGATAAGGAGTTTCTTGAACTAAAGAAAAAGGATGATGAATCTGTTGGTATATACGAAGCGAATTTTACAAGACTTGCAAGGTATGCATCTGGCATTATCATCCAACCAGAAAGTAAAGTTGATCGATTTTTCAGTGGCTTAAAACAAAGTCTTCGAAGGGCATTAGCTATAAGAGACTTCAGTAGCTATGAAGAAATTGTGTGTTGTGCTATCAAGGTAGAAATGGAAGTTGGTGTTACATATCCATCTCATGGTTTTGACAAGAAACGAAAGATGGAGTTCAAGGAGAAATCTCAGAATAATGGTGAAAAGAAGATGAATGTTTCCTTATGCACAATGTGTGGAAAGAAGCATGGTGGAGATTGTCTTAAAGGGACCAGAAAATGTTTTAAGTGTGGAAAAGAAGGTCATCGATCAGCTGAGTGTCGAAGTAATGGAAAAATGGATTCTAATGATGTGAATAAAGAAAACACTGCAGAGAACGCACCACCAACATTTCAATGCTTCAAGTGCAAGGAAATGGGGCATTATGCTAATAAATGCCCTAATACAAGGGTTAGTGATGATCAACATGAGCAACCACTGAAGGCAAAGGACAAAGAGAAGTCACATGCGATCACTATTGGCGATGTTGAATATGACAACGATGTGGTGGAATGATTAAGTGTTTATGTAATGGGATTCCAAAATAATGTGGTATCATAAAGTATTGGAATATTTATGTGTTGGTCTAATGTGGTATTCAAAGTGATTGAGATATTTTTTGGAAATATGATGATATGCGCATAATGAAGGGAAAACGAGAAAATGAAATGTTTAACAGTATTCATGAGCTCATGATTGATATAAGGACTAAGTGATATCATGGTTTGAGTATATAGAATTTTGATGATTTTGGTATGTGGAAGGTGTTAACTTTTAATTGCATTCATGTTTTCACTAAGGTATTCAAGAGAATACATGATTAAGGACTTTGAATGTTTGGAATGTGACCAACAAAACATATCTTATGATATATGAGGACCAACGATGGTATTAAATCTCTAGTAATCATTTTCATTGTGTTATGAGAGTGGACTGCAGTATTTTAGATAAGCCTAAAGATTAGAATGGACTATGTTGGACATAAGTTAGTATTGTTTAAGGATAAAAGTTTTTTTTGATATTATTGATGGGATGTTATAGTAATATAGTTATATAAAAAGGACAACCTGCAGGACGGGCGATAGCCCATGGCGTCGGACAAGGCCGTGGGAATCGAACCCACAACCGAAGTGGGACTGGCCTTTATCACCTACCACTGGACTACAGGAAGTCCATGTTTAGTAGAAACTAATTTTATTATATTAAGCAGTATGATATATGAAGTATAAGTCCATTTTAGGAACCATATATGATTAATCTCACTATAGATCGACTTATGTATATAATTTCTGCTAACCTTTTGTTTGAGACAGATGGAATGACCCTTCATTCTATCACATGATCATCTAACACTTCACGAATAACAAATTCAACTTCATTTATTTAATAGATGAAGTGGAAATTGTTCAAGGCACGAACAACAGTGAGAATGTACCAAAATAAAGTAAGTATTTATTCTAATTCAAATTTTCAACTTTAGGGAAATGATCTTGAAAACCAAAAATGTTGTCCTAGTGATCTTATACCTGATGAATAAGATGGTACCTTATATCATCACAAATCTATGGATTTGTGATTACTGGCTTTTCCATAGCCATGTTCTCTACCACTCTCCATCAGAACATGATGGTTAGATTTCTCTTCCATATCCATATTTTCACCTATGTGGAAACCCAGTGATTAGTTTATTAGGGTAATCGTTACATTTCATACTTTACTTTTTGAAGCCAAGTTTTGGTATTCCTTTTTACGATGTGTATCTCTATTAAAGAAACTTTCTAATAGTAAACCATTTATAACCCCGACGAATTTCGAGGGCGAAATTCATTTTAAGGGGGGTAGAATGTAACAGCCCGAGATTTTATGAAAAATATTCTTTTTAATTTTATTAATGGCTTGTGTTTTACGCTACACCAAATGGATCTTTCACAACACACATCCTTGACTTGCCTTGCATTACACGCATTCGCGACCTTCCTCGATAGCGTGTGTAGTACGCAATACCGAGTTTCACTAAACAACGATATGCTATTATAATATTATTATAACTAGCCGTTATAAATAGTAATAACCACCTTATAAAATTTTAGAAATTTTAGCTCTCAAAATGGACTTCATTTTTGGATTCGGAGTATCGAATTTAGCATAAGGTGAAATTTTGGTACTTTCCGGATAACTTTCATATTCTGATGATAGTGAAAATTACTAAATTATAATTAAAAACTACTTTTTTAATCAAAATAATTAATAGTGATAAATTTTTAATTTGAGTGGTTTTAAAGTATATTTAGAATATATTTTTACAATTTAATACAATGTTGGTCATTGGATGTAATTTCACATTTAAACCAGACATAAACAAGTGTCAATCTTTTGATAGATATTGTTTCTTAAAAACACGCTATTTGTTTTAACAGCGGGATTTAATTATAAAATTAATTAATGAAACTTATATGTTATGAATTTGGTAAAATAGGCTTTATTTTTGAATTCGGAATATGAAATATATCTTAGGATGAAATTTTGACATTGTTCTGAAAACATCAATTTTTGATGAATAGTGAAACTACTAAGTGGTAGTTAAAAAACTGAATTTTTCATAAAACTTAATTTTACCGCTTCTGTGAATGGAATTTCAAAAATCAGAGAGACACGGTTTATGTTAGTAAGTAAAATGTGGTTAAATGATATGAAAATAATTTTTGGTGAATAGTAACTTTTTACTTTTATTTACCACGGTTAAAAGTAAATAGGGTAATTAAGGGTAACAATGATATTAATATTACCCTACCACATGTCCTAATCCTATTGGACAAGTGTATCTCGACCAAAAACAACCTTAAGTGTAAAATATTATCATTTAGACCCACTTGGATTAGATTAGGACATTTATTATTATTTAATTCAAAGAAAAGTTAAAAGAGTTGAAATCAAAGTTTATTTACTAAAACATTTTTAATATAGGGTTATACATAAGATAAATTCGATTGTAAATATTCATTAGAAAGCTAAAACGATTTCATACATAATGGTATTTTATTTGTAATTTTTAGACATCAAATGTGTTAATTTATTTATGACACAAAGATGATGCAGTAATTATCTTATTAATGAAATATTGACATAATTGATATTATAAATACCAAAATAAATGTAATTTAAGACTTTTTATGAATTACACTAATTTTCTAGGTTACTATGATATATTAGTGCTGATTTAATCAACTTGGTTCGAACATATTATTCTGTTATGACTTTCACAAAAATCATATATCAAATAGTGTCAAAATTGACACAAAATAGTTTTTAAATCAAATATTATATTATTAATTGTTATTTTATTCTTAAAAATATATGGTTCGGCCAAATGACTTAGATAAGGATATATATATTGATAATAAACAATTTGGGGTTCGTTTGGCATGTTATAGTAAGTGTATTAACCATATAGTGAAAGAAAACAAAAAGACACGGTAAAAGTTAAATTATTTTACTTAGAGTTAAATCTAATTGATAAGGTTAAAATAATACCCTAAACTTGTCTAATTCCGATTGGATGATAGGATTTAGACCCATCCCCACTTTATCTTCGAAATAAGACCCTTTGGAACCATTATAAACCGATTTTTACTTTAATATAAAATAATATTTTGAGATATTCCAAAGGTACCCCTCTCCTTTCTTATAAAAGGGCACCTCCTCCCCCTCCTCCTCACACAACTTTGAGCCTTAAAGCTCGGCCAATCCCTGCCAAAATCTCTTCTCCACTTCCCTAGTATCATCCTAGATGTCCTGGTCTCCTTCAAAGACCATTCTTAGTTCGTTAAGTGGAGGTTAAGAAAAGGCGCGTCAAAAAGAGGAAGTTGGGACACTTACAAAGCATGTCAGACCTAAGGTAAGGGAAAATATCACAATCTCATTTTTATCCGAGATTGTTTTTACTTTTTCATTTACTGGGGTATATTTTATCATCCACATCCATGTTTCTTCAATATGTAATATTATTTCCATCCATCTACAATTGTTTAAATCCAATTTTACCCTTCGGTGAATTTTTAGTAAAAGATAAGAAATTAATATTTTGTCGTTTTTCGTACGAGGTATTTTTTGACTTTTCCGACAAAAGTACGAAGAATGTTTTTATAAAGTTATACGGAATGAATGGATTTTTAAAACATTATTTCCAAGAAGCTTCCTTTACAAGTTTTCAAGTTTATTTTTAATCAACTTCTTTTATTTTAAAGTCGTATGACATGTTATGAAAGGAAAAATGTTTTTGAAGAAGAAAGGATATTTTCCTCAAGAATGGAGTTCAAGGGTTTTATCAGAATTATTTTCTATCTATGATAATAAAGGGTTCTGTTTTTATCCCTCTTATTACACTGATTTGATCATGTTGTGATTTAATTATTTTTATGAATTCATTTATCTTGTATGAATTGTTTTATGATGTCATGATGTTTAAGATTCCCATTTGTATTACATGGGTTATGCAATGATATATGATTTATGATTTTGTGGAACACATAATAATGGTATCATTATGAGATGGGTGGGACCTATATCTCCCTCCAATACATTGGGTATAGATTTTATATCTCATGAGATAGACATGGCTGGAACGGTAGGTTATACCGGTTCAGTGAAACAGGACTGGAACGAGGGTGACACGGTTCAGAAAGGGACTTTGTCCACTAAGATAGTCTTGGAAATGAGTCTTGACTAACAAGAAATGATTCTCTATGATTATGTGTGTATGCCACAAAGTTTCATGTTTTATGTTATGATTATTGGGATTACATTTCACTTCTATGATTTATCCCATGTTATGATATTATGAGCTCTCTTTTTTGCAGGTTAAGATTTCCAAAAGCTATGTTCTTATGTATATGATGTGATTGATATTTCTTTTTTTTACCCTTAGTGAGCATTTGAGCTCACCCTTTTATGTTTTCTTTTCCCCAGGATATAAAGAATGGTTTTAGGTATAAAAAAAGAAGATCATTATGGGATATATTGAAGATCTTTCACCACGATTAGAATATTATATTCCGAGTTTCCAAAGACACTAAACTATTATGGTCCTTGTGTGTGTGTTTTTTTTATTTACTAAGTATTCCACAAAAGTATTGTAATGTCCATGTAAGTCAAGCTTTGGGTCTCTACACCTCTTGTGTAGAAGCTACTACCCCAAGAACAACTAATAACATGTTTTTCATACGATTTAGACAAACCATGAGCCATCCGTGCGACTTCCCCTTTTCCACAAAACATCATTCAATGTTCTCCTGACTCTCCCATTAATCACCCTTAACATTAAAACAATGAAAATAATCAAGTAAGGGATACATACCAAAAATCGGGGGTACTAAATTCTCCCCACAATTTTTCTTTCCGTCCTCGGAATGTATAAAACCATCACCCAACTGAAAGACTTCCAACAAATGCTCTCTCATTTCCTTCTCACATTCCCAAGTCTCTTCATAAATCTGACTATGTTTCCATAAAACGAGCACTAGACCGATTCTTTTTCCATGCAAGACTTTCCCTTTCCTATACAAAATCTGTATCGGGATATGTATCAATGATGAATCCGGCTCTAGGTTAACATGATCCCATATGATCACTTGGTCAGGATGAGACTGGTACTTTTTCAACAGAGATACATGGAGCACGTTATGCCCCAAACTGAACCGTGGTGGTAAGGCCAACCGATATGTCACATATCCAACATATTCCAGTATCTCAAAAGGGCCAATGTATCTTATAGATAACATGAACTTTTTATGAAATGATGATGTCCAAACCTAGGAGTAATCCTCAAGAAAACATGATCACTCACCCTGAATGACAACGGCAGTTGATGATGATCTGCATACGATTTCTGACCACTCTGAGCCATCTCCATTCTCTTCCTGATTAAACTGGTCTTCTCTAGAGTCTCCTAGACAACGCTTTGCCCATCCATTGAGGACACACCTATTTCCACCCAGTATAGTGGAGAACAATATGACCACCCATACAACGCTTCAAAAGGATCCATATGTATGGAATCTTGATAAATGATATTGTATGGTAACTCAACCAACGACCAGTGCTCCTCCCACGAGCCAACAAAATCAATGACACAAGTCTGCAACATATCCTTCAAAGTTTGTATCATCCTCTCAGAATGACCATCCGTCTGAGGGTGATACACCGTTCTCATAGTCAACTGTGTCCCAATGGCTTACTGCAAGGATTTCCAAAAGGATATGTAATCCTTGGATATATATCTAATAAAATCGATACTAGAACACCATGCCTATTTACCAACTCCCATATATATATTTTTTATAGATCCTCCACAGTATGATTTTCATGAATCATGATGAAATGGGACGACATTATTAGGCGATCCACTATCACCCAAATGGGATCGTGCTTCTAGAACATTCTTGGGAGAGCTGTAACAGAATCCATTGCTATCTAATCCCATTTCCACAGTAGTATGGACAACGATTGTAACATACCAGCTAGTTTATGATGCTCTTATTTAACCTTATGAAAATGTTAGCACCATGAGACAAATTGTGCCACCTTCCTTTTCATGCTTATCCCCCAAAACTATAACTTCCACACCTGATACGTCTTCTTTGTACCTAGATGTATATCTCATATTAAATGGTGGTACTCAAGAAGGAGTTGTTCCTAACAAAAAATAGGTACAACCATCCATTCTCTAACACAAAAAATTGAACCCCCGTCAAGGTTCCATCCCTCAAGGCTCTCCCTACCAACGATTTTTGATCTTACAACCAAATATTCTGAATCAGATGTTTGTGCTTCTTTGATCATTTTTACTAGATTAGGAACAACCGTAGCTAAAAAGAAAACTGTAACATAACCTCTGTCTTCACATTCCACATGCATGCTGGCTAAGACCGAAATCAACTGACATTCACCAGAAGATTCTTTCACCAACTGATCATATGACATTCTACTCAACGAATCCTCCACAAAATTTCATTTCCATGGTGTGTACATTGAGTCAAAGTCAGACATTTAGAGGTAATCCATCCAACTCATTTACCTTAGATTTAAATCTTACTGTGAGAAAATGTGTTTCAAGATTTTGTGATCTGTAAACACAATAAATTTCTCACCAAAGAGATAATGCCTCCATGTTTTCAAAGCATGGACGACTGCAGCAAACCCCAAATCATGAGTTTGGTATTTCTTATCATGCACCCTAAACTATCGTGATCCATACACACCCACATGATTCTCTTGCATGAGAACACACCACAACCCTGATCCCAATGCATCACAATACTCTACGTACCCTTTTCTCGATTCTGAAAAAACCAAGATTAGTGCTGATGTAAATAAACTATTTAGCTCTTCGAAACACTATTGATAAAGTTCATTCCAGTGGAATGGAACATTCTTTCTTTTCCAAGTTGACATGGTTGAATCCAAATGTGAAAAATCACAAACAAAACGCTGATAATACCCAGCTGGACCAAGGAAACTCTGTACCTCAAACACATTCTTTAGCGGTTTCCATGAGATAACAGCCTATATCTTTTCTGGATCCACTGAAACGTCCCTTTTAGAAATCAAATGGCCCATAAAATAGACTTCTTGTGTCCAAAAGTTGCATTTTGACAATTTGCCATACAACCAATTATCCCTCAAGATCCCCAACTCTATCGCCAAGTAGTGATCATGCTCCACCCTTATCCTATAATACACCATAATATCATCCACAAACACCACCACAAATGAATCAAGATATCAATGAAATATATGATTCATCAATTCCATGAACCCTACTTGCGTATTCATCAGACCCAACGGAATAACCACATATTCATAATGGCTATATATACTTCTAAATGTTGTTCTAGGAATATTGGATTTCCTCAACCGCAATTGATGATATCTCAACCTCAGGTCAATCATAGAGAACCACTAGGATCCCCTATACAAGTCGAACAAATCATCAATGCATGGATTTGGATATATGTTCTTTATGTTATCTTGGTTAAGACTATGATAATCAACACATATCCTCAACAACACTTCCTCCTTTTTCACAACAACAATGGAACTTCCCATGAAGACGTACTAGGCCATATAAACCCTTTGTTTTATAAATCTTCTAACTAAACTTTAAATTCCATCAATCTAGTAGGTTTCATCTGGTAAGACATAATTGAGATAGGATTGGTATCCAGAAAGATATCAATCTTAAACTCCACTTCTCTTATGGGAGGTAGCCTAGAGAATTCTTCCTGAAAAAAATCCATGAACTGGTCCACCACTACAGGAAGAAAACTCTCCTCAACACCTTCTACTAATTCCAACAACATCACCACAAACTGATATCATAACGTGCCCAAAGATAGTTCCAACAAACCCATTGCACCCTACCTTTCAAGCCTCCCTCCTCTAAAGAGATGTTTAATTCCATCGTGTGTCATAAAATCCATTGTTTGCGCATTACAATCGATGTGGTCCTTAAATGCCACCATCTGATCCATCCCCATGATTACATCATACCCCTCTATCTCAAGCACTAAAAAATTCCACATTAGCTCATCCTCACCCACAAAGATACCACAAACTCCACACAAGAGGGATCAACGCTCTCTCCAACCTAGAGGAGTTTGATGTTTCAAACCTGATGGAATTATTTCTACCCTTAAACCTATAAAATATACCACATGTGAAAAAAAAAAGATTGTGAAGCACCCGTATTCCCCATGGGTACCACTGTGTTTACTCCGCCCAGAGCTCCCAACTGATTCTTCTTAGCTACCGATGTTCGATTCACAATATCTATGTAATCACCAATACACAGAACAACTATTGTTTTATTGAACAGATCTCTTTCCTTTACCCTGCGTTGAAGATTCTTGCCTTCAACGATGTGCTACCCACCACCTCAGGTGCAAACTTCACTAATCTAATAAACATAGCTACATACTCCATCAAAGAGATATACTCTTGATTCAAACTAAAGTAATTAGTTATACGCTGAATTCTGAATGTATGTGGGTAGAATTGTTTATTAATAAATTTCTCAAAGCTTTCCTACATCATACCCTGGTTCATTCCAACCTGGGCTACCGACCTCCACCATTAAAGAGAATGATCCTCTAGCTTATACATTGCTAGCATTACTTGCAGTTCTACCGGCATCCCCAAGAATTTAAAAATTCTGTTCAGTCCGCACAACCGCACCTCTGCACATTCTAGGTCTGAATCACTCCTAAAGACGGGTGGATCCTGCTTTTGAAACTGGGCCGCATAATCAACATGCTTTTTCTCTTATGCTCTATTCACACTTCCCATAGCCTGGAATGTTTGAACTATGCACTGGACTAACTACTAGTTCACCTGGGGCTTAGGTGCATCCATGTTCTCATCAGCCACATCCAGTTGGTTTCTACGACGCTTATCCAGTTCCATTTATAAACAAACAACGAACTTCGTCAATCTCTCTCTCTATAAACTGATGGCTTAGCATTTCAAATTCTATCACATCATCTATCATAACATTGTTTTTCAAAAAAATAATTTTCCATGTTTATCCATTTTGGAAACCATTCAACATTAATTTTAAATATCAAACCTTTTCAAAATACACCTAATATCATGTTTTCAAAATCATTCACCTATAACAATTTCTTCATTTTTTCTTTTCAAAAATTCACACCTTGTAGAAAATCATAAGTCATTCCATTCAATGATATATAAAATCCTAATGGGAAGTAATTCCACTACAATGCATTTCATAATCATCTCATTGAAAAAACCCATGACAATGATATTTACAACATTGTAGAAGTGTATGCAAAACACTTCTGTACCCAACAGCCTGGTAACTTAAAGTTCAACATAAACGGGTTACGTACATCCTTTTATGCTATACATTTAAGGTTCTGACAATCCTAATCCTGTCTAAGATTTCGACCCAAGGAATATACGAGAATGAATTTCAACTCCAAGGCCAAGAACATCGATGACTACCTATTAGGCATGGACTGAACAAGCTGATTCCATTTGTAATTACCCGCCAATTCTCATTGGCATGAGATTACAAGGAGTCATTACTTGGCCTTAAGCCACATCCCAAAGATACCAAAGGATGGCAATAAATTCCAAATGGTTTCAAATACAAGTTGGGGGGATGATTTAACCTTTAATAAGTAACCCATAAACTAACCCAGAATAACCAAACATTCACTATATAATGCATTAATAGATGAATGGAAACTAAACAACATCATCTATGGAAAACCACATCATGTACACAATAGAGGAAGACCAAACCAAACATCAAAGTACACAGTAGAAGAACAACTCAAGACTCTCAAAGGACACCAAAAATCCCTTCCTCACAACCTCCCAGCAAAACAAAATCTCCCAAGAATCACCACGAGCCACTAACAAAAACATGCTTTACCTTTACCTATATCCTAGAACATGACATATGCAAAAGCCCCAAAGTCCCAATGCAGGGGTGAGTATAAAACTCAGTAGGTTTCCCCAAATGACTTCCCTACTCATTCCATTACGATAGAAGAGTTAGAAACATTTATATTAAAACATTTCATATAAAACATTTTCTCAAAAGCAGTTCATAACTAAATATAAACAAGTTTCCCAAAAACACTTATAACTATAAGAATTCAAATTGAAAATAAATGAATTTTCCAACGTGTTATTTTTGTAGAAAAATAACTAAACAAGTTGTAAAACCATTTTCACAAAATCCATTTTTTGGCATTCCCAACAATTTTACAAAATCACTTTTTTGGTAAACCCAACAATTTCACAAAATCCCCTTTTTGGTATACCCATCCATTTCCCAAACCCAAGAAACCAGCCATGCATGCTACATTATGATATTTCAATACTCAGGAACAGTATCTCACGGATCTACCATGTCATCATAAGGTAATTGTTTCTCATGTGCCATGACACCTTTGTTACCAAGAACAAGGTCGTATTTAAACCAAGCCATGTACTTATAGTTACCATGTGGAATTAAACGTTTAGCACCGAGAACAAGGTCATATTTCAACCAAGACTCGTACATATAGTTACCATGTGCCATTAAACCTTTGGCACCATGCACATGGTCATATTTCAACCAAGACTAATACATGCAACATGAACACACACCACATATTCCCATCAATCATGCTAAAAAACCTTTTCAATAATTTTTTTTTATTTACAACCATTTCCATCAAACCCATTTCAATGCCAAACCATTTAAATATCAAACCATTTCAATAAAAATTCCCTTTTTATTGAAAAACATTTCCATCAAAAACATTTCAATGCCAAACCATTCCAATTCAAAATCATTTCAATAGAACTTCATTTTTATTGAAATCCAATTCCATCAAAATAATTTCAATCTCAAACTATTTCAATAAAACACCCTTTTTATTGAAAACCCATTTTAATCAAACAAATTGCAATTTCAGAAAATCCATAATTTTAAATCAATATTTTAAATTCAAGAATTCAAATCACTTGCAAAACAATTCACCAAAATTTCACAATTTCAGTAAAACCATAAATCGCCATTAAAGAGGATTTATTCTATCAATTCCACAATCAATTCCACAATCAATTCCATTAAAATAACCCAATTTTATACTAAGACAATTTATTCTAACAAAATGATTAAAGAGTGAATCCACCTACCTCAAAGGTTTTAAAGAAAACCACAACGGTCGAAGAATTCTAAAGAAACCCACGACAATTATCCAAAAACCCACCTTAGATCACATCTCCTAGAATGATCAAGACCAAATAAAGTCATATTTGGAATGAAAACACTTATATATACCCATAACGGGCATAGATCTAGGAAACTGAGAGAAAGAAATAAGTAGATCTATGTTGATATAAGAAACCGATCAAGAACTAAGAAGAACGATCACATACCTCAAGAATCCGAATTTGATTCGCCAAGAGAAGCCTTAAGGTCGCCTCGAGAAGGATTGGGGAACCCCCTTTGACCTTAGTAGAAGAAAAATCCCATGTTATGGCTTCTTAAGAGCATAAACAAGGAACTTATTGGAAAAAACGAGTGAGATCCACTTTAATAGGATCTCATTTAAGTGGCCACACCATTTTATCGCACTGTTAGACAGACCGTGTGCTAACCGTGTGTGAGACACTTCCTCGCAAAACCACCTCGCATGGTTTTGCTGTATGGTTAGAAAAACAATGCACTGCCCGTGTGGAAGCTACTTCCTCCAAGACCAACTACGCATGGGTTTTCCGCACGGTTTAGACAAATCATGCGTCGTCCTTGCGACTTCCCCTTTGCCTCAAAAACTGATTCAAAGTTCTCTCAACTCTCTTATTCATCACCCTTAACATTAAAACCATGAAAAGAATCACGTAAGTGTTACATATCAAAAAATGGGGGTACTACAAAAATAATTTATTTTTTCATGGTTATCTTTTCAATAAAATGTGTATTTAGTTTTTTTGGAGATGAAATTCATGAATTTTATATTCTAGCATGTTGCGGATGTGTGACTGATCATAAAAGTATTTTTGAATGGGTTTTGGGTGTGTAAATCATTGGGATACTCTTTTGAGATGTTTTAGAAATTTTTATGTGGTATTATTTCATTGATTGTTCTTTTGAATTATTTTTGGTTTGTGTTGCTATGTTTTTAGTTTTTTTACGATGATTAATGGTTTGAGTTGTTTTTGATAAATGTTTCTTTATTTTAGATTGTTTTACTTTTGTATAGGTTCGTTAAGAGGTAATTTAGTGATAATATAGTTTTCAACATTCACGATCTTGTGCACCTACTTGAGGCATGTCGCGTCATTGTGTTTGGACTACTAGTCGAGGTTGGTCCCCCATTATACTCACCTTTTAAATTTTGAATTTATTAATTAAATGTTATTTCATTGATTTTAATAAATGATAAATAATATTAGATAATTAATTTTTGAATAATTTCTTGGAGAAAACAAATATCTTATTTGATTCATGGTCATTGAATTATTTTCATGAAGAATTGACTTGAAATACTGAAATAATGTCGGTTTGGACTTCGAACATCACTCATGGATTTTTAAGTGTGGTTTTGGTTAGTTGGAAAATTTCTTCTTCTGGTTCTTGATAAAATGGTTTGGTTTCTCTTGAGAAATGGTGTTTCTTTTAAATTTTTCATTAGGCCCATTTTTCACTTTGATAAAATATAATATTTTAAAAAATATTCTTTTTGGTAACTTTGGGGTGATCTTGTGGTGTTCCCTGATAGTGTGTGTTATTGTTGGTGATGTCTGTGCATCATGACTTGTTACTTGATTTACATTGTTGACTCTCCCATTTTTATTACACGTGTTGACATTAGTACCTATCATAATAAGTTAATCATCGAAGAATGATTCGTGAACTACTTTAGTCCTTGCACTGGCTAGTGCCCCTTAGTACTGACATAGCTCTACTAAGGGATTGGGCCCCTTGATAAGGCAAGGTAGGGAAATACCTAGTGTCAAGGCATTATGACATCATCAAGAGTAGGCATGAATTGAGGATGAGGAACATGTGTAGTACATTGGGATTGTTTACTAGCTCCTATGTTCGGCCCATGTTTTTTAGTACTTATTTTAATGAGGTGGATGATTGAGAGGATTTTTTTTGTTATTGGTCTCATTTTCTTCTTTATCATTTACCTTATTGTGTTTTGTTTATAGTTTTTTATCCACATCACAATGTAATAAACTTTTAGATTTTAATTTTTTCACAATAAATGTTTTAAAATGTAATACTCCTTTTTATTTCAAAAATTATTTTTTATTAAATTTAAATGTGAAATGGACTGTTACTTGTTTTCGAAATGTATGTGTGTGTAAACCCCATATTTTATATAATTTATCTCAAAAATAGAAGGACTTAATTATTTATTTATAGTTAGTGCTCTGGGAAAATATTTTTGGGAACACCTACGTAGTTTTAATACGCACAATTATTGTTTTTTTCCTGTTTTTAGTTTCTGTTCCTGGTTCAACTTGAGCTTGCTCGTCGTGGGACAGAGTTGGTTATGGTTTGGTGAGCGACTCTTGGGGCCATGATGTGTTATGGTGGTGGTCAGGTTAGTTTTATTTGGGGTTGTTCTTCTTTTATTCATGTCATTTATTTACTTTATGTTGTTCTATTTTATTTATAAAACATAGTTTGTTTTTATTGGGAGAAATCATTCCTGTTTTTACTCAGTTAATTCTTTATCACTGGTCGCCAGCCTAAGAGGATCGGGAATACCTCTCATGCCTTTCTATGAATCTACTCAGGTGATTTGTTCTGAGTTGACCCAGGTAGGTTCCGACAAATATTAATTTTATGTGTTTTACAAATATATAAAACAAAAACTTTTTTTGTGAACATTACTTCTATTTCATGTTTCATCTAGTGGTTTCCCCATAAGGCTTCTTTGGATGGATTTATGCCCAATATAAAGAATATAGGAATAATTTTGGTATGTTCGGATGTAATTTTTAATGGTATTGAATTAGAAAATTGTATTAGTAGGTGTTAGTATATGAGAGGAATGAGTTCCATTTTATAGTAAAAGTTGATGGATATTCATAAAAACAGAAAAAAGAAAAAACTATTGGGCGGTATACCTTACATCAGGGAAGTAAAATAATATAATATTATGAATACATTTAGTCATATGGTCTATATATGTCTTTAAAATGTTTTTTTGAAATGTTTGGTTCATTCCAAACCATATCATTTAAGATTAACAACTTAGTAAACAGTTTTTCCCTTAATCGATGTGATTAACATTTACTATTTTTTGAAATCAATTTTTTTAAAAATTTATTTGACATTATTTGTCATTACATATAAAGATGATTCCATGTATTTAATCGAATTTTAAAAATTCAACTCATTTATTTGATATAATTTAACATATTATTTATCCCATATATATAATGACAAAGAGGGTTTTAATTTGTGAATGTTTAAATGTTGGAAATGTTTTTGTATAAACATTCTGTAAAAAATAAATCTAGTGACCTATATTTAATTATAATTTTTATAATTTTTATCACATTACTTTAATATCAAATCATAGAATAATTTATAAATTTAAATTATTTAAATGAAAAGTAAGTTTTTATTTAAAAATCACTATGTTTCACTATTCATTTAAAAATGACATTTTTCTGAAAAAAAACAAAAAATTAATCCCAAGATAACATTGAAATTGGGATTTAAAAAAGGAATTTTTTTTGAAATTAATTAAAAAAAATTAAACATCTAGTTTTAAAACAAATTTTCTATAAAAATGTGTCAAAAAAGACATAAAAATATAGTTTTTCCCTACAATTTTATTTTTTCCATTCTTATTACTATATATTATATTGGATTACATTCATATAATTTTATTCCATATTTATATATACTATTAATTTCATCTTATAATAGTAGTTAATTACATTTATTCAGATGAAAATCATTTGGCACATATAAATACTTTTTTTATAAAAGTAGTTCATTTATAATTAGTATGTTTTTATATTGGTTTCTAATTAACTCGTAATAACTAAATTAAAAAAAATTATTTTATAATGATACTTAATATTATTCATTGCAAGCATGTTAATTTATATGCGGTAAGTTTTATTTTAATTAAAAATATAAATAGTATAATTTTATTTGTTTTACCTGGTCGTTCATGAAACACATGAATCCAAGAGAACTCGTTATTGGTTATAACACAAACAAAAGTATGCTTCACGTACATTGAAATGCATTTATTTTTTTAATTAAAATATTAAATATATCGTATGTTTAAAAAGATGTAGTACCTTATGCTCTTGGTGTTGTGTGTCATATATACTTTTAAATAATATGTTATTCATTTTGAATTTGCAGTGTTAGGAAACGTAAAAATGAATGCCTTACCCAACTATTTAATTTAAAAGATCTACATTTTCATGACATATAATAGGATTAATCCAATAATATATTATAAATATTTATGATATATTTTTCTATTGTGTATTTTTCTTAACTATGTTTTAAATGAGAAAATTGTATGTAGAGGTTTTACAGATGAACCAAGTTGTAATGCTAAAAAGAATATAAAATTTATTTTGGATTTATAAAAAATCAATTAATTAGAGAAGAAATAAATGATTTCATGTCTATATATAAATGTGATATTTATTAAAAATGGGATATAAATTATATACTTTTGAATGTGGATAATATAAATTGAAACCATGGAAATTTTATGTCACTAAAAATATAATAATACATTTAATATATGTGTAATTAATTTTGTTTGAATAAATCATTATTAATATATTTTTATGGTTTTTAAATGATTATTTTATTTTTTTATTATTTCAATCCAATTGGAATTTGTAGGAATTAAATTTATTTATTTCTTTTTCTTTAAATAATGATAATTTAGACAACATTTTTTCATTATTACTCATGGATTGTATGCTGCTAGAGGGTATCAAAATTTGAATTTATCATTATTATTTCATGATGGTGTGAAGGGTTAATCTATTGAAACAACTAAAAATAATTAATATTTATAATGGGTATGTAATCCAATTTTTTATTACCCCCCACATATATTTAAAATGGGTATTTCATTTGGTTATAACATTATTAATATCTGATATTAATAATGATGATATTTTTTAATTTTAAAATTATTTCTCTCTAATATTAAGTAAGTGACGGAAATTTTATTTGTTCCATTTTCAAGATATTTTTATTTCTACCAAGGTGGAAAACATATATTTCATAAATATAATCATAATACACTAATTCAAGAATGATTTTTTGGCACTATGGGTTAGATGTCACATGGTTACCGAAATTGTATGTTTCTTTTTTTATAGGAGCATTTTCTTTTACTCATATACCCAATAAAACAAATAATCAAAATAGATTTTGAAAAATGTTATAGGATCGGGGGTAAAATCATATTTAGTTATTTTACTCACTCCCCACTTGCATACATATCTTGTGGATATGGACAATACACTATATATACATGGTAACTAAAATGGTACGATGAATGGTGATAGTGGATACTACTTATGGAGTTGAAAATAATAATGGGATACCCCACATGATTTTATTAGTTCATTTAATAACATCAGGAATATATTAATTATGTATATTTTAATAATATGGTATGTTTTTTTACATGTATAATAGAAATGGAATAATATATTATATTACATTTTAAGATATTTATACTATTATTATACATTTTTATAATGGTTTAACATATTATTTTTGATGCTATTTTGAATTTTTTGTTAGGATAAGATAGGGAAATTTCCTCTCATGTGATAGAATATTAGACACATATCACTTGTTTCTAACATCTGGTATTCTGGGAGTTCCTCAAACATATTAATAAATTCATATTTATGTACAATGGGTTTAACTATTAATATGATTTGAGAATAGACCTTAAAATAATCAATGAGATGGGTATTGGTTTATTCATATAGGATATATTCCCCTAGTTTTAAATTCGCAACCCAATTATTCATCTTTGAATCCAAACTAGAAAATTATTTAATATTAATCATTCCACCCGATACACTATAGGGCACCACATTTCCATTAAAATTTGATAATATCTCATAAGGAGACAATATATTCATTATAATTATATTTATTTATAGGCTTTTAACATAATTAGGATAAAATATATAAATATCAACATACAATTTATGTACTCAGTGCATTATATCATTCATGATAAATAATATACCATATAAAAACAATTCGATCCCAAAGAATATCATAATGTCGTACATTAAAAAAAATATCACATGAGGGGATTGCTAAACAATTTACATATTTAAAATAGTGAATAAAAAATGAATAAGATAATGTTACTAGTATTAATGGTTGTATCAATGTTTTCTCCCAATATAAATCATGTTATTCTAACATTATATCCTTTTATTAGGTGTTTTCTCTAACCAACGTGCTAAAATGAATGTATGTAAATCCAATGTGATACATGTACATTATGTGAGTATAAAAACTAGTTTTAGACCACTTAAATATCCCCTAATATATGCATGATTTATTTAAACTCATTAGTAGTTTGATATGAAACTATAAACACACATCACATAACATTATGTTATGGCCTAATGATCTTATTAGACAATAATATTGAGAATCTTTAATAGATTTTAATATTTATAACATTTATGTAAATAATATGTAGTTATATTCATTGGGATAAGACTATCATGATCTAAATTTTCATTTTGAGAAACCCAACTCCATCTTAAACAACAACAATATGATTTGGAGAAAATTATTCATATAACACCATCATTTTTGAGAATTAATTATCTATTAAATAAAAACAGATTTCTTATGTCATAGTTAATAGTTTATTCAATTAATGTAAAAATTATAATAAAATAAACTATAATAACATTATAGATAGCAAAATGATGACAATTTAGGAATATTAAATTTGGAATAAATCATTGTGTTATTATAAAATAAATAAATATTTAAATCTTCATAATCAATATAAACCATTATGACAATACCATAGATGAATACTTTAGGTAAAATTAAATATTCTATAAATATAATGATCATCTGGAAAAATGAAATGGTTAATATGATGAATGAAATTACATAAGCATATAAGGAAATATATAAGAATGAAATGTGATCATTACATAGCTTTACAGAATATATGGTGGTTTTATATATACGGTCATTAGGAATATATTCCATATTTTCCTATACAATTTTAAGAAAAAAGTTTGATTAAAATTATAAATTTTTATTAATTGAAATAGTATTTTATTTTAAAATTAATATTCTATGGATATGACCATTTTTTATAGTAATCGATTTGTTATTGATAAATTAAAATAATAACATTCTGAAATTTATAAATAATAAATGAACTTATGAAATCAAGTTGCTTAAGTATTGCATTTAAAACAATTAGGATCTTGGTAAGGAGTAGTAATCAATATGGACTGTACATAGACAACCCCCATGTGAGCATTAATAAGTACTACTTCAATAGATTCATATACGAGATAAGTTGAACCACATTAAAATTACTACTATATCCATGTTAGTTTAATCACAACCTGTGACTTCATACAATGTTTAACATTCTATTAGGACTTATGTAAATATTGTTAAGGGGTTTCCAAAAACTATATGATAAGATATTAACATGTAATTATTAATATAATAAATGATATTTTAGAATATATGTATATTTTTATTAAATGTATTTAAATATTTTTTATATTTTATCATATTTATTTATTTATTATAAAAAAATAAAAAAAATATTTTCCATTTTAAATAGTTTTTTTATTCAAATATATTGTTGAAATTCTATTCATGAATTTTATACAATAATTTATTCATAAAATCTCATAATTTTAAACACTGAGATTTTAAATGATTTTTTCATATATTTTATATTTTTATAAATAAATTAAATTTATCGACTCTAAATTATTATTTAAATAATATTTATTTTCTATATATTCATTATAATTATCACACCTTCATTAATTCATTATTACTTATTAATGAATAGGAATAGGAAAATTTTATACATAACAATATGTTAATCGAGAATTTATTGCAATCTTCTCAAATATTTATAAATAATAGTAATTATAATCTACTATGAAAATCGGTTTTTTAAAATTGATATTATTTTTGAAATTATTTTGTTATATTTTTACATTAAGGCTAATTACATTTTTTTGAAAAAAGAATATATTATTGTGGAAAAAGTGAGTTAACATGATACCAGATTTAATTGTTGTAATGGGGTTAAAATAAGTTTTATTGTCCTAAAATATCTCCATTAACTATCTATAAATAGTTTGGTGAGGTAACACATGACCTCTCCTATTACATTTTTCATTATTGAGTCACATTTCTCAAAAAATTACTTTCCATATTCTATTAATGAATGGGTATTTGTGAAAATGAAACTCAAGATCATCTATAATGGACTACTCCCTTACTCACATCATGTTACAACATTATATTTATATCATATTGATTAATAACTTGAATTACCTACATAATTATTCTAACCCATGTTGATATCTATTGGATGCAAGAAACATTTTTTAATATTGTATTTAAGAGAATAATTATCTCGTCAATGTAACTATGTTCATCTCTCATCATATTTATCTATATATTATACATATTCCTCCTCTTCAATATTATTTAAATCTTTAATAAAAAAATTACAAAACATTATTTTCATATAATACTAATATTTTTGTTAAACATCAAAATATTCAATCTTGTTCATTTGTTCTAACAATTTTTTTGATATTGTTTATTTTAACACATATATGTATTATGTTATAATATTTCCAAAATAAAAGAATAATAAAATTTAATTATTGTAATATATGATAATAATGATTAATTTAATATGTTTTTTTAATTATGGAATATTAATGTATATAATAATATTTATCAAATGAATAAATACATTTAAATGATTCAGTATCAGAAAAATACGAATATTGATCCATTCATTACTATGCATTTGTAAAAAATTTATTAAAAATCCTATAATAACATATAACTATAAAAAATATAAATATTATCAAAATTCACATTAAATGTAATAGAAAAATGTGATCATGAAAAAATTTCCAAAATCACTATACCAAATAAATGGTGAATCAATTAGAATTATTCACACATTGTTGTTAATTCTTTTATTAAATTACTTAAAAATGAGTAATAAATAAATATAAATAATTGGTATTGGGTAAAAATAAAATATGGATCTATTATAGATAAATAATAATGTAAATTTTTTAATAATGGATGTTAGATCATGACCACCAATATGGAATCAAATATAAGCAGCTTTCATGGCATAATATCCTTTAATTGGATAAATTCTTCTCCCATTATAATTTTTCTTATAAATTATATAGACTATACAGATTTTTTATCTCACATATAGTTTCCAATTTATTATATGGTGATTTAAATTTCATTAGATAAATGTGATTTTTATTTAGTCTGAATTCATCTATAACATTGTAGAAAAGGAAAAGTGACTCTCTCTATAGTGAGAAAATATATTAACGTCCCTATTTTTTAAAAGAAATGTCTATTATGATTATTATGAAATAAAATAATGTTTTATATTATATATATCTCATGTTTTTACATAATTAAATTCATAATTATTTTTTGGATTACATATTTATTACTGTGAGTTTCTTTATTCTGATTAAAAATATTTAAAAAAGAATTTCATTCAGTTTCAAAAACATTAATATCTTCAAAAATATAAACATTTTAATTGATAATAATTCATTTCAAAGTTCCAATTTTTGGAGTTTTATTATTAATTTATATAATTTAATTCTATTACATCTTTTTGAAAATGATTTGAATGTGGATTATCTTTTTTTTATGATCATGTGAAAAACATGAATGTAAACTAATTTTCTGATTTCACTTTTATTATCCATATATTCTCAAAATCATACATTATTGGTGGAAACTTTATATCTATCATATATCACCATATAATAGATCACTTCATATGTTTGATTTTTTTTATGGAATTATGTGTATTATCTTATCTAATAATAGATTCATTATTACATAATACCTTATAAAAAGGTAATATAAATTTTTTTCATAGGCTAATAAATATATGATGTATAGTCGATATCATTTGGAAATAATAAGTTTTTCTACCATTTTTATTGTATGGGATAAAATTTATATATCCCCATAATGTATAGGGTAAATTATATATCCCATATGAATATAATGTTAAGGGTAAATGAAGGTTATTGTAATCAAATATGTTATCCATTATCAAAATATAGTTAGATTTTTACCTAATAAATGATTATATTTTCTAGAATCATTCATATTTTTTTAATATTTTATCTTCTTATTATAATTACATATTCTATTATTGTAACACCCTGACCTGTGAAGCTGATGGCCAGTGTAATATTTTATACATTGGCATGATTAAGATGAATTAAATATAGAAGGATCAATTAGTTTTTCAGTCTAGAAAGGCTAGATAACATACCTGATACAAATAATATATTGATAACTATAAAACAAAACACTATATAAAATAAAATGTCATTAACTACATCCATGAATGCATATTCAATGTTTTATTATTCTTGGAAATATTAAACGTATCATAATAAGTGTGATATAAAATTCTTAAAAAGGGTACATAATGAGGAAAAAATATTGAGTCAAGGATAAAAATAATTATAGATTGGTAAATAACTAATAGCACATGCCATTTAAATAATAATATACTTTTATATAAATATGGAAAGGAAATAAATTAAATAAGATTCCATTAATCAATAATTCATGAAAGAAGTGAATCCATAGATATTTCAATGCAAAATATCATGGATAAATAAGGATAACAACTGAATTCATAAAAATAGAAATTCTTATTTGTTTGATTTAATTGTTTATATTTACACGGATTCATTATTGTCAAGACCTATCACTTTATGGTTTAAAACATACTAGTAACAACCCAACTTGTATTGTAGAAGCTTAAATATACAATATTGACCTTTCATAGTACAATTTTTATAAAATTGGATTAAAAAATGAATGGTTTTTCATCTTAATTTTATTCCCTTAGACTACTGATGTATCAAGTGGCTACCATTAATCTATCCCCAACACATATGACATATCATAAATGGTCCCCATCCCAGGTCATACCTGTACAATTCATTCAAAAAATTTAATAATAGATTTAATTAATAATAAATTTTTTTGGTCAAATATCAACAATAAATATAGAATATGTATTTATTATAAATACATCATAGGAGGATATGTTACAACAAGGGTTTTAGAAATAAAAATATTCTTGTGGAAAAATAATATTTAAACATTCCAAAGTGTCCCATACCAATTAAAAAAATTAAATAATAAATACCCATATATTTAATGAAACATAGAATATCCCGAGGATTAGGAAATTCATGGTATAACATGTGAATGCTAAGAATATACATCATATAAATGTGACTTGGTGCATCAAAAAATATGACTCAATGGAATGTAATTTGAGATGAAATACCATCCCTTAACCTTCTATTTTTTATATGGTCATTATACTCAAATATAGTGGTTCAATATTGTTACTAGGATATACCAAACCATAATATTTTTTATAATATTTTATATTATATACTTACTACATTTTTTTACTGTTTTGTTACACTCATTAACTATTTTAACTATTTTGGGTATGAAATTTAATTTTTTCTCAAGTGTGTTTTGAATTGTTACTTTTTTTAATATTAAACATAAAAGGATTTAATCATCAAAATAATGTATTCCATGTATTAATTATATTATATATTTACTACATATGTAATTAAAATAGTCCATAAAGTATTGAGAAAAGATAATAAATGAACCATTCATGTCGAAGGTAGGTCGTATGTATACATTATCACTAAATTAAATCCATTGTCATTTTGAAACAAATGATATACAAATGAACCAAATATATATTATAATTCTAGTATAATATCTAATATATATATATATATATATATTTTTAACATTTTTTTAAAATCCTCTTTAATAAGTCACATGTATATCATGAACGAATCAAATCGCTTCGTGGGGCTGTAGTTCGTCGTACAGAAAAAAATATGTTCATTATATAATTGAGGGATGTTTTTGTAATTTTAGGTATAAAAATTTTTATAAAAAATTATATATTATTTAAGATATTGATTTTGTTATAAAATCATGAATAAATCATATTGGAGGAATTAGAGAATAGAAACAATCCTAAAAAACTAATTAAATTTGGTTACCTCTTAATCATTAACTTCTTTTGGTTTATATGAAATGGAATCCATGGATTAATTAATTACCATGGAAAGATTCATTATATTTGGAATGGAGTTTGGGAGACTATTCAGGCAAATGATGGATAATACAAGGTGGCATGATATGTGTTAATAAGGACTAGACTGCTTTCCTTTTTATATTGGTGGGTGAGTATCACTTTTATAAATATAAAAATTTATTCATTAATGGGAGGTATACCATACCAACTGAGACACTAAAATTGAAAAAAAACTATTTAATGGGAAATAATGGATGATAATAACTTATACCTCAAAAATATATGTTCATTTTAATAATTTTGTTCCTTAACATTGATGATTTCCCAATTTTAACTTTTATGATTTTATTAAAGAATCACGTATTCTAATGTAACTAATTGAAAAATTAAGACTAATAAAGGGGACATTTATTAGTAAAATATATATCCATTTAAATAGTAATATGATATCTAATTAAAAAAATCAACATGTGTTTTGGAAATTAATTTTCAAACAAGTGCACGTGGCATGCTAAAACACAACATAAACCCAAACCATGATAACAATGTTTTCAAAATATATGGGAAAATATGTTTATTATAAAATATGAATTATTAAATTTGAATTCCATATTTAATATTTATAAACACTTAAAAATTAATTTGAATAATAAGGTATTTTTATTACTTTTAAATCATTTAGAAAAATTTCATTTATTTAAAATTTACAATAATCCAAATTTTGAAATTATTTATTTAATGTTAATATTAAAATATCAATATAATATTGTAATTTTAAAATATTAGTTTTAAATATATGTAACATTATATATTAATCAAGATAATTAAATAAATACAACAATTTAATCAATTAATATCACTTTTAATATTTAAAAAGTCATTTTTTAGTAAATTATTATCTAAATAATCACCACATTGGTGTTTCATAAGAAACGTATATAACTAAACCTACTAATAATAATATAGATATATTATTTCTATAATAATAAGATATTTATTTTTTAAATGGTTATGTATAAATGAAAATATGATGTTTTTTACATGCCTTAATATTTTATAAATGTAAAAAGTTTGGAATGTTCCATTTTTTATTTTTCTATTCTTAACATTTTATATAGGAAAATTCCATTTAGTAATATCCAAAAAAACCCATTAAATTAGAAATAAGTGGGGATATGGTCGAATAATTATCTTCCAATGTCTTTTTTACATGTTTCTATGTCATTTTTGACATTTTTTTAAGGTCATATCCCTTATTTAGATTAATATTACCTTAATCACCATAATTAATTTTAATCACATTCACTAATAATCATTGCCAATAATTAAGTTCATTTTATTAGGCCATGAATATTTTACTTATTTAAATCTTTTATGTCTACATTTAAAAAGTAAAATCACAAATGATGGAAATTTAAGAATAAATATAATAACAGAGACATGTCGATATAGAGGGTTTTAAACCTAGAAACGTTAAAAAGTTCAATATATATTTATATTTAATTTTAATATTAAAATTATTCCAATGAAATAAGTTGGGTTAATATCTACATAACCGATCTATTTTGACTTTAATACTAATTTTTATTATAATTTAACATTAATAATTATTTTAAAAAGGTCATTTTTATCTAAAATTGATCATTTTTCATTATTCATCAAAAAATGATTCTTCGTAGATATTTATAAGAAATATATTTCAAACTAATTTTGACATTCTGAAATAAAAAATTTATATTTATTTTATAATTAAAATTTATAAAATTTCCAAAATTTTGTTTAAAAATATATATGTCATCGAAAGGCTGTAAAACCCTGTCATTCGTGTAATGCAAGCTAGCTTAGTTTCGTGGGTAGAATAAGAATGTCATATTTTTCCTTATAAGGACAAATAAAATATTTTTATTTCTAACATGAAATTATCCTAATGTATTTTGGGGTAAAAATTTAACCAGCTTATATAAATTTTCTCATTTTAATCTATACATGATCTCAGTAAATTATGGATTAATATTTGAAAATAAACTGTTATTGAAACACACCACATCTTAAATACGGTTAACAAGACATCATCATAATAAAATATAATATAATGAAAATTAGTCATGTAACTAGGTTTATTACTATGATAACATATGTGGGATGTGGAACATGGATATAGAGGAAAAATTTAACAATCAGTTTATGATAGAGTGTGTTATAAAACATGGTTAGGAGAATGTAAAAAATCAAAATCCTTAGATCCATGATGATCTAAGGAGACATTCTATTCATTATAAATAAACATACATGGACATATATTAGGTGTTAAGATAATTTTTCCATGACTTGGGGAATTTTATTAGTCTATATGAATATAATTAAATATACTTACATAATATATTTTTATAAGCACATTGTTATCCCTTAGTCATGCCTTGAACAATTCTTACCTCATCTCATATAACAAGATATATCATATAATTATGTAATATATCAATCTCTAAAAACACATTGAATGTTCAACATAAACCATTTCATAAAAGTAAATCTATTACAAAATATTATGATCTAATACATTAAAATGTGGGTCACTAACATTCCAAAATAAACTTATCATTATCCTTTAATCAATATGATGTGACTCAAAATTTTCACATTTTATACTTGTGAATAACAATATCAAGTATCCTCTAAAAATACAGCAATAACTCATATCTATATAACATTATTGAAAAAATTTAGACTTCCTTTTTCCTTCTGTAAGACACATGTTATAAGATATATTCTATAAATCCAACAGTGTAGTAAAGAAAACATGTTGAAAAGACATTAATTAGTCCAAATGTACTCAATAATAGTGAAAGTAAATTATTCTTCCCCATTATCCCAACATCAGAATCATATTAACAATCTTCTTTCCCTTAATCATGTTTTTATGGGATTATTAACTTTATAATGAATAATTTTTTTCGTACCATTCAACATATGATCTCAAATCCATAATGAATAATTATTATAGTAAAATCCTTACATATTGTATAATTATTATAAATAATACATCACTGATAAAACACTTTTACAACTATACTAAAATATTAAAATACATAGGAACAATAATCATAAAACATTAGTTTTATCAATAACATATGCATGTCCTTGACCCCTTGGAGTCTTCTGAGGTATTTTCCCTAGAAATTTTGGGAACTGATTAAAAATGTCACAAATCTCTTTGTAGTGGAAGCATTTTACGTTGAATTGTTTTTTCATTCCCTTATAATCGCGATATTAGTGGAATTTATCCCAACACTTATAGAAAACTCACATAGCCTTTAAGCATGTAATAGGTTGTTTCTTTACACAATTATGACAAGTAGGAAAATACCACATTATATATTTCCCTATTACATTTTTAGGTCCACCATCCTCTTCTCTTATGGATTTCTTTTGATTCCATAGTACAATGAAATTTTTTTCTAACTTGATTTAACATAAAATAATTTCATAGTATGAATAAATGGTTTGAGAAAAAGGTTACCTTCATATATTTTCCATAATACCTTAAAAAAGTGAGCTATCATGTACTCTATGTAGATTATATAATCTGTAGAGTACATATCTAACTATGTTCCTTTAGTGTCATAATCTGAATCACATTATTTATCTTTTTTCATAAATTTTAGGAACATCCTCATCATCTCAATTTTTTGATCTGTAAGAATGAATTTATCAAGGAATGTTTCCTTAAAATATTTCCAATACATGAGTTTAATTTCATTTCCCTATATATTATTCTGAATCAACAACCTCCATTGATCAGAACAATCATTGATACAATACACTACATAAGTAAATATTTCATTTTCTCAACATCCAAATTCCATAAATTTCATTAAAGTGAAATAATCCATTTCTCAGATAAAACTAGATTTGTATACCAACTAAACTATGGGGCCATATATCATATAAAGAGAAACAATATAGTATATTCCCACTGTGGAATAAGTTTCTCCATTCGAGTGGGGTTATTCATCATAAACAGATTCCGTTTACCTAGCATCACCATAATTTATTCTATTCCAATACCATCCAAATTGTATTACTCAATAGGGAAATTTCTACATTTTTAATGAGTAATGAATTATTTATTCATTCCAGTCTCAATTTATAGGAAAGGGAATACATTTGATTAGCTCACAATATATAATTTGAAATATTGTATAGTCTATAACACACATTGATGCATCATAAATTTTACAATCATAAAAAAAAATTACATGAAAGAATTTTTTTAATTTTAAATCCTTCATAATGATATGTAATGAAAATGTGAACTATCCTTTGTGTATTCCTTGATCATTTCAAACTAGGTGCTCAATAAGGCCAATTTTCATGTACCAGCTTAACCCAAGTCATGCCCATAACACCTTGTCAAAGTTATTACTCTAAGGTACATCTGTGCGAGAACCATATACACTTGTAATATAATGAAATGGATGTATATTCTAGGTATACGCACATAATATCCATATTAGAGAAAATCATTTATTATTATAGAATTATCTTAAATTTATATCTTAGGGTTATGTAACCTAATATATTTTGGTCTAATTCTAGTTTTCGAGGTTGTTGTTAAACTTCCTTTGATACCAACTTTAATAAGCTAATTATAGAAACTTGGAGTTAGTGCTTTATTTTATTATCATTCCGTGATCAAGGGGAATCAAATCGTACCTGGAAAATAATTTTATCAGTCTTGGAAATCCAAATGACATTCATGATAGAAATAATATATTATGGAATAGAAAATAAAACATGATTCATAATAAAAGAAAATGAACTCCATCTAAAAATCTCATTCAATGTTTTCTTCTTATTAATTAAGGAAAAGGATAGATAAAAAGGGGGACCTCGAATTCAAAATAATGTTTAATAATGAATAAGAAATTATTAATAAATGATAATAATAATCATGGCATGGTAAATTATTGATAACAAATGACATTGAAATAAATTCAACAAACAATATCTACAAGGAAAGCTATGAAACAGAAAAACATGACATTAATCAATATTCCAAAAAATATGTGAATAAATTGATATTTTTTGCTACATCTTGGGGATAATTATTTATAATAACTCAAATTAAAAAAATTTCTTCTTTAATAGATTTTGTGTTTTCTTGGTATGTCGATCCATTACCATCTATTCCTTTCACAATATGGTTTAAAACATACTGGTTACAAACCAATTTAGTTTTCCAACTGTAACTCTCTTTTAATGTCCATTCACAAGAAATTTTATATCATACCTATTTTAAATGTAAAAGTTTTTTCAAACATAATTTCATCCCATGAGGCTGCCGATGCATCGAGCGGCTCTCATTAACTGGTCCCCAACCAGTTGGGCATACCTCAAATGGTCCCCAACCCATCTTACAAGTTTAAACCATTAAATGAGTTAACTAATAAATTTAATTAATTAAATATGGGCTCTATCATATATAAATACTGAATATATAATATTTATTTATTAGTAATACCTTATAGGAGGATAAATAAAAGTAACTGTTGTTTACAATAAAACATTCTTGAAGAAAAATAATCATTAAATATTCCAAAATGTCCCATAACACATTGAAACATTTTAATAATAATTACCCATGAATTAAATGAAACATAGAATATCATTAGAATAATTAAATTCATGATATATCATTTCAATGCTATCAATATAAATCTTACAAAAGTGAATTTCTGTTTAACAAAAATTACTTTCAATGGAATGTAAATTGATCTGAAACCCTTTAACAGAACCATCCTTTTTGTGTGGTATTTATCTACATGTATATATGTTTAAAATATGTTACTAACACATTAAAAAACATATTAATTTTTATAATATCATATATTTACTACATACATTATTTTACTACCCTTTTTTAACAACCATTCATTATTTTAAATACTACATTTTTTAACTACCTAGTTTTCTCAAATATGTTTTGACTTGTTTGTTATAGTTCCTATTACAAATGCCATGATTTCATCATCTAATGTATGTAATCCATGAATTAATTATCTTATATATTATTTATGTTCATACTTATAATAGTTCATAAGGGTTAGAGAAATTAAATGAAATGCATCATTGATAGATACATTAAGCCATACGCACGCATGAATGCAACATTCATTTCAATGTCATATTAAGTGAATGAAAAATAAATGATACAAATGTATTTTTTAATTAAACTATAATATATTTTTCTATGTTTTACAGAATACTAATCAAATAATCCTAAATATGTTCTCTGTATAGCGTGAACGAATGAATTATCTTCGAGGGGCCTTTAGTTTATACTTCCTCAAATGATGTTATAATATTAATTCAAAATGGGATATATTAATGTTATGTTTTATAAAATTATTAAATAATTATAA
The DNA here is from genome assembly GCA_963277665.1 of Viscum album. Taxonomy (NCBI): domain Eukaryota; kingdom Viridiplantae; phylum Streptophyta; class Magnoliopsida; order Santalales; family Viscaceae; genus Viscum; species Viscum album. Next base: position 536,468,268 of record OY728146.1, read on the forward strand.
ATACAAAATAGATATCATAAATATCATAAATAAATATATTTTATATTATAATGGTCTCCATGAAAGGTGGTAAAGTAAAAATAATCATCCTTTGTTTCATGGGGCTATTGTTTTTCATACAGAGAAACAGTTTGTTCATTACCCATTAGATGGATTTATGTGTAATTTTAGGTCTAACCAATATAATAACCACATATTACTATATTTAGGATTATGTTTTGTTATATTGGAATGAAATAATATCATTTTTGTGATTTCATAATGCAAATAAAACTACAAATCTCAAGGATGTTTGTTACATCTTAATAAGGTAACTTCTTTTGGTTTGAACCAAATGAATTACATGGATTGATTTATAACTAGGGAGATTATATGACTATGGGAGGGATATTGGGAGACAATTTTTTTTATAGGTTGAATGTGCCAGTGTTTATTGAGAGATTAGATAAAGGGGTAGAGTGATTTTTTATTGTTGAGGGTGACTCTCACTCTTATAAATACAAAAAGTTATTATTAACTTGAGTTCAACCTTAACTAATGTTCCAAAAAAAAATAAAAAATCATGTATTAATGTGGAATATTATTCTATTAAAACATACACCACACAAAAATATGTTCATATTAAACATTTTTTCCTTAACTTCTAGGATTACAATATTTTCACATTTTAGTGTTTTAAAGAATATAGTTATATAATTTAATTAATTAAAACACTAATACTAAATAAAAGTGATATTTATTAAAAAATATATACACAAGGATTTATTAATATGATTTATGATTTACAATATAAAATTACAACATTTTTTTTTGAAATTAATTGTAAAATCAACTCATGTGACCTGCTGAAATACTACTTAAAAATGAATTGTGTTCACAATGTTTTTACAATATATGGGTCAATATGTTGATTATATAAGATAAATAATTCCATTAATGCTTTATATATAATTTTTCTTAACACATAAAAATAAAATTCTACAATATAAGATTTTTTTATATTTTAATCATTTAATAATATAATATTTATTTTTATATAAAAAAATTACATTTTTGAAGTTAATAATTTAATATTAATTTTAAAATATATATATATTTTTTTATTAAAATATATTAGGATTAAATATTTTTATAATGATATATTCATCAAAAATAAGAACAATAATTTGATCATTTAACTTTTCTTTTAATATTTACAATATAATTTATTTTATTTCATAATTTACTATATAATCTCGAAATTATGGTTACATAATAATTTTATGTTACTAAACCATATGTAAATATTATTTATTATTTATTATGATAACAATAACATATTAATCTTTTAAAATAATTTTTATAGCCGAAAATATTATGTTTTTTAGATATCTCAATGTTTTAAAAATGAAAAAGGTAAAGAATGAGCCATTTTTTTCCTTTTACTAACTAAGACATTTATGTAGGGAATGTCCATTTACTAATATCCAAAAAACAGAAAATTGAAAACTGTATATATTAGGAATTTATTAGTTGGAAATGGATTTTGGAAAAGTTTTGAGATCATTTCAGACATTAATATTAATATTTAGTCCATAATTATGATTAATCTTACCATAATGACACTAATTAATTTTAATCACTTATACTAATCATTTTGAAAAAAAAAATTAGGTTCATATTTTCTTACCAAAAATATTATACTTATTAGATCCATCTATAATTGTTTTTCAAAAATTCAAATCACATATGTTGGAAAATTAAGATGACCTCTAATCTCATATATGTGGGGACAGAGTGTATTTTTTAGTAGAAATCTTCAAAATGTCAATGTGTTCTTATGTGCAATTTTAATATAAAAATTATTACAATGAACTAAATTGGGGTAATATATATATACAATGGATCTATTTGGACTTCATAAATAATTTAAAATAAAATTATACATTAATAATTTTAAAAAAAATTAATGTTTATCTAAAATACAATATTTTTAACTATTTATAAAAAAATGAAACTTCTTATAAAAACACAAAATTAACAATAAAATAATTTTGAAATTTTGAATGCAAAAATTATGTTTATTTCTAAAAAAAATATTTATAAATTTCCAAAGTATTGTTTTAAATTAGGTGCACCATTAAATGGTGGTAAATCCCAATATTGCATGTAACCAAAGATAACTCTGTGTTGTTTATAGAGTAATATTAACATGTTATTTAATATAAAATGAGAAAAATTAATATTTTTTATAACATAAAAATATTTTAATGTCTTTGTGTGTAACAATTTATTCTCTTAATATAGTATCATTTAATATTTTTATGGGATTGTTTATTTTATATAATCATGTTGATTCAATTATTATTTTGTAATTATATAAATTAATCATGTATTATTATATCATTTAACATGATCATGTAAAATTATCATATTCCATTATTAATGTATTTATCATATCTTTTAATATTCTCACATAATAACAATCTAATGATAAATCCATAATATTTTTTCTCCCTTGACAAGATTTTGAGTTGATTAAAATAATAGGATTCACCCATTAGTCAATAACTTATACATAAAAAATAATACTTTTCTAAAATATTATGGGGAATTTATTTGGTGTTATTATTTTACAACGTTGCAGTAACCTGTTAATATATAAAATATCATAAAAAAACAAAATATTTGGATCATTGGAGTGTTTTTTTTAATGTATTTTTTAATTGTAGAAAATGATTTATCATATATGTATTATTATTTGTTTCAGCTTGTATGTAATCAAAATATGGGTTCGTTAATAGAAGCTATTAGGAGAAAATGTATTAAAAAACCAAGCATAAAGTTCAAATAATGTTTTCATTGAGTAAGACTTCTTATTATTTTCAATTTGTTTTCAAATAACTCTATAATCTGTTTTTATTAACACATAAATTATTTATAACTCTTTTTATCCCTTATAGATTTAGTAATTTCATAGATTATAGCAGAACATGGTGATCATGGTTTTTGATGGAAAATTCGGTGAATATACCAATAAATTAACAAATGGGATAATAAATGGTGTGAATATAATTATGTCAAAGAAATATGAGGTGATGTGTAAAAACATGAATGATGTTGAGATTGTAAATACATTATAGAAGGGGTAACTAAATATTAGGTCCTTGCCAAATAACAACTACCTTCCATTATTAGATCTTATAATCAACTAATTGGAGAGTAATATAACAACATAATAAAAATGATATTTTATATTCATGGATTCATAGATCATGAATAGATAATCTTATTATTAATAATTTGGTAGGTAAAGTGGATAAATTATAGAATGTTTCTACTAATATTTGGCGGACAGAGGTAAACAACACTCTATAGAATGTTATCTTTAAAAACTTTGTTTCAAAAAATATATATTTACAGATATTATTGCATCAATATATTGATTATGTCAAAAGAAATTATTTAAAAGGAGGAAAATTAAATTGTTTTATATAAATAAAACATCATGAAACAAGAATATTGTGACTTTCGCTTATTCATTGGTATTGAATGAAAAAATAGATTATTATTTAGTGTATTAAATAAATGTCACCTAATGTAATGAGGCAGAATGAACAAGGATTCCTTTAAAGAAATTTTTTAATGTTATAATATAGAAGATATACGATTTTGGGACCATCATTATTTTTATTGATTTCAAGATAAGAAAATTAAAATGGAATTTCATTGATGTTTTAATGATAAAGCCCATAAATGGAATATATTTAAAATCATAATGTTTGATTATGAAGAAAGAACAAATAGGATTTTTTACTCAATATACTAAAAAAATATTTTGTAGTGGATGATGGTCTATAAAAATATTGAATTTCCAAGTCATATTAATTTGGACGAATTATAAAAAAGATAGAAATAATTTTCCAATCGGTGCACCAAACACACATTAAATCTTCTTATGTTAGTATTTTTAGAACTTTTATAGGCAATTCACCAATATATTGATATAATAGGCAATCCATAATCAATATTATGGGTCTTGGAAGGGTCATTGTAGTTCCTAGCACTAAACTGGATTGTGATAGAAATTTGTTGAATGGTATACTTAATAACTACTCTCAAACATTGAATGTATAATTTTATTACTTTTTTTTGGATACCTTTATGCCATCCCTATTTATAATGATTATTATTTTAACATCTCAAAAACTTGATATAGAGTTATCTCTAAAAACCCATTTTGGTGTGACGGTTGTATCCCATGTAGATAAAAATTCATTGATTTAGGATTATAGGAATAATCCATTTACATATATAGTTATTATTACCATTATATAATTCAATATGATAATTGGAACGTATTATTCATTTCAATATAGAGATATTATAATGTTTTGGTAATGGTTTATCTTTTTTCATATCAAAATTAAAACCTGATAAAATAATGATTCGGGGATTATGAGGAACTATAATTGGTAACTAAATCAATATTATGTATCTTAACACTAAATAAACAATGATATCTTCCTTAAATGTATGGGAAAGAACTCAATATTGATGACATTCATATTGTATCGGGATATAATGTTTTATTTGTCAATGATTTACTTTGTCATCCCTTGGAACATGAGGATAAGTTTTCAATTGATCCCATATATTTATCTATTCCTATATTTTGGATTAAATATATTATATACCCCATTGGATTTGAGTTATTTAAGATGAAATATAATATGAATACAGATAGAGGTTCTATATTAACGTATTCATCTATATAGGGTTCTCTACTCTAGAATTCTGAGAAAAATTATGAATCAATTAGCCAATTAATTGAATATCATGATCGAAAAAAGATCATGATCTAAAACATGTATATTTTTCCATATTAATGAATTATTTGATAACATAAAAGGACCCATGTTGTTATTAAAGGTCGAAGGTGGATACATATTTAATTAACTGTTGGTGAAGATGGAAGATATACCCATGATATCTTTTAACACAACATATGTGTTAGGAGCCTTATCCCATTATCCTAGAGTAAGTGGTCACATTATTATATTAGGTACTTGGTACAAGAGGTGGAATCCCAATAGATAGAATAATATAATTTTCTTAGTAATAAGATACACACATAATACTTAAATAACACTTTGAAACATCAAATACAATATTATGAATTTAAATGCATATGTATCCTAGAACCAATTAAATAATTCGTTATTCAGGAATTGGGTAATGGAAACAAGATAATGGTGAGATCAAATTCCTAGTAATAGTTATGTATGATAGAAGAAATCATGAATAAATAATGAAAATTAAAAACAGGAAAATCATCATGGAATTATAAATAGTAGAATACAAATATCATTGAGTCACTAAATTTTCTATCATTATAATATAATGAATAATCAATATGGAATGGTAAATAACTGAACAGACATGCAATTTAATCACTAAATTGAGTGAAAAATGAATCCATTGAAAATATCAATGCAATAATCTCATGGATAAATATATAATAATTAATAATATATGTAATATATAATAATAGACTCTAGTATATTAGACATCATTATATCTACAATATAAAACTGTTCACTATATGGTATAAAAGTATGGATAAAAAACAGTTTATACTATATTAATGATTCAACACATGGGACTATAGAGACATCATGTGGATATATAATTCTATACCACAACCATCATTTCATTCCCAATGCATTCTTTATATATTTAATTATCAATTTAATTCATGAACTAAATTCCATTAAAAATATCAATATTTATTAAAGGATAAATATTTATAAATATTTTCATAGGTATCAAATTAAATTTAAATTTAAAAAACATATAAAAATGGTATATCAATTATCCAATGACCATATCCATGAAATAATTAATATAAATAATTAACAGAAATGTAATTCCTAATAAAAAATGATCATAAAAATGTTATTGACTCAATATAAAGGTAATTAATACAAATTAAATCCTAGAATTTATTGTTACTACTTTATATTGTATAACTATTCATGAACCATCTATAGAAAAAAAATTATTATATTATTACAATATATTCCCATTGAAAAATTTGTTATTGTTATTGATGGACAGAAATTCCTTAAAAATATCCTTACAAATATTTGTTATGAAAACAAGCTTTATACATTGAATATAAATTTTTAATACTATAAATATCAATCATATTCAAATTTTTTTCCAATAAATCATTCTTTTGTATATTGAAAGGTTTAATCAATACCATTTGTGATCATGACAGTTGAATATTACTCATAATATTGAATTCGTCAAAAAATATTTCTTTCCAATTTTTATAACAGAATATAATAGTTATTTTTTTCAAAATTGTAGGGAAGATTCAATTTAAAACATTTTAAAAAAATTAATAATAAATAAAAATTGCATTAAACAATATATGAAAATATTAATAATTTTCTATAAAACATGGATTTGGAAGAAAACTAATATTCAACTTTAGAGAGAAATAAATTCATATTAGAAAAACAATTTATTTATCATTTTACGTACCAAATAGAGGAAAATTCTCATATTACTTGAAATCCTTAGGATTAAAAAAGGGATAAGAAAATTAAATGATTTTATTATAAAAGGATCAAATAATAAATTTCAATGGAATTTACAGAAATTGATATATAGATGATAATTTTATTGAAACATAAATCTCTTATTGCATTCATAATTATAGGATAATAATAAAAATGAAAAGAATAAAATAAAAAAGAAACATTAAATATAATTTATATAATATGATTCATGATATAATATATCAATGTGGTAGTGAAAATACCTCATAAAAATAAAGAGTTGTATAATATTACTTATGTTTTATATAAGATAATTCATCATTAACAACCCTTACAATGATCATAATGTTGAAGTGAGAATTATTATATGAATAAATTATATGTATCAGATATATGTCCACCTAAAAATGATAAAAAAATATAAGATAAAAATAACATTACACACATAAATATAGATAATTAATGAAAATGAATAAGAAATGTAACACAATAAAAAATTTAGTTATGAAAATATTTACCACATGCTAACAATCATGTTAAATATATATGAATGAAATAATTAAAATAAAAAAATTCAATAAAATGATATATTAATTATTCACTATATTACATATATTATGGGAAATATATACAAAATATAAATGAAAATTAATTGCATAAAATTACAATATTCTTTAATGAAATGAAATTGTGAAAAACATCATTCACCTTACACGTCCTTTTGGTTAAATGCATTTTAAAAACAAATATAATGTTTATAATAATGTAGTTAATTAAAAATAGAATGATATTAATGTTATTAATACATATATGTTTTACATATTAGATTTTGTCACACATAAATTATCTATATATTGTTACAATTATATTTAATGTATTAATTTTCTTGTTTCCTTTTAAATGTTTTGTTATGAATAATCCAGATCCTTTGTTTAGGATATATTTATATAATTTTATAAAATATATGAAAATTATTAAGAAGATATTTAATTATTCTATTCATTTCTTGAACCATTTATTAATTTCAGAAAATAAAAATTTCCCACATCACTTTATGGAGATGGTGGGACGTAAGTACACCTGAGCGATGATATCATTCCATTAATTGTTGAAAGTGTAAGGAAGTGGATGGTGAATTAATTTTAATAAATTAATATCATTTCAAATTCATTATATATATATTCAATATTTTTAATTATGACATTTCATGTGAGTTAGTGATGGAAATCTAGTTAAATTGGTTTATTATGTGGTAGTCCCTCGTACATATGTGTATTAGCATTGTGTCCCATTTCATGGATGCGGTTATAGATAAATATTATTACATATACATAATAAAATCTAAGAATATGGGAGATAATTTCTTTTAATATATTTTAATCATGGAGATATAATTTAAGGTGGAAAATTACAATTAAATAGAATGTTATTAATGATGGCAATTACATTCTCTTAGAAGAACATTCTTTGGATCTCTTACTCATCCCATAGAGTTGGTATTTTGGAAAAAACTACCTATATAATGTTGAAAAGGATGTTTGAGAGATATTTTGGATGGTTTGGGATGATTTAAATAACTCATGATTTGTGATTAAGTGAGGGAAATGATTTCCAATTTATAATTAAGGAGGAGGAAACACGTTGAATTTTTTAAAAGAATAAATCTTACTTTTATTTTTCAAATGAAATAATTCACAAGAATGTCTCATTATTTTACTTTATATGTTAATTAGTCATAATATTCCCATTAAAATGTATTTGAAAATTTATTATAGTAATTTGATAATATATCATCATTGTTCAACCCCTAGTAGACCCATTTCCACCTTAATTGTTGTAAAATTGTCATACTATTTTAATTATTCACTATGAGAAAAAAATAATTTTAACATATTTTATAATATAAATTATTATTAATCCATATATGTAATCCATTATTCAAAATTAAATTGATATAAAAGAATTTTAATTAAAATAAACCTATAGAGGGGTCCTAAAATTTGTTTTCATAAAATATATATTTCATTAAAAAGATGAGCTCCCATTGACTATATAATTATTAATCATCATATGATGGATTTAAATTAAAATATTTAGATATATAATCTATAAATATCACTTAAATCATTAATTAGATTTTATTAATTTAATTTATTATATTGGATGAACAATATTATTTTAAAAACTATTTTCAGAAAAATGCATTTTTAAGCCTTAAAATAAACATATATAAAAAACAAGTCTTAATATGATTTAAATGTAATTAATTAATTTATATATAATTAGAGAATACATTTTTTACTATTTACTAAATTTTAAATAATAATATTATTTTAATATTAATTTAATTAATTAAAATTCATAACATTAAATGAAGATTTTGAATTTTTCCTATTCGCTGAAATACCATAAATTTTAGAAAAATATTAAATTTCATCATAAGATATTTTGGATGAATATATTGATTGAATTATATGTATTTTATTATAAATTAAAATTTGGAATGTTTAATTATGTAATTATAATTTCTAATCCTAAAAATAAAAAATAAAACCATTTTTCATGAAAATGTATTTTGATGCATGGAATGACATTAAAAAACATTGTGATTATTTACTAAGAATTTAACTATATATTTTTATTAATTAATACCTTTTTAAATATATTTAATAATTTGGTTAATTCTATTTATATATACTGATTCTATAGTTATGTTATAAAAATCATATTATAACAATACATATCATGGTTCGTTTAAAATCATTTTTGCGTGTCATATATGCTATGAGAAAAAATGTTATTGTTTTACAATTTATAGGTTATGTGTACTGAATGATTTTTATGAGGCTAAATTTATATAATAGAAAGGAAATGTAATATACTAGGAAAATAAATTCTCCCAATCCATCAATGTATTTTATATTTTTAATTGGAAAAATTAGTAAAAAATAAAGTGTTTTACAGTGGAAAATACATTTATTGGAAACCCACATCATAAATAGTGACAAAAACACTCTTTAATGATGTGAAATGAATGAATAATGTCATTAAGAGTATCTCATAACTAGTTTTCCATTTATGTGATTGTTTTTGGGATATAATAATATAACTATGGAGAAAATTAAAAATAATAATTTGGAGTGATAGAGATCTTTGTTCACAAGAATGTGAATGACCGGGAGAAATATAATAACCATAAAATAATTATTTGATGAGTTAAAAGGCCATTGATTCATTTTATATGATGGTAATAAAATATATTTTTCAAGATCCTTTTTGTAATATTGATGAATTATTTTACTGCATATTAATATAAGAAATATACAAACACAAAATATTTCTATTTCATAAGAAAACTTTCATCATACAGTTGTGGTTTTGTCAATTTCCACTTCATATATTACTCCATCAATGTTATATACAATATTATTTTTATGTCTCAAGTACTAAAATTAGCATTTAACTAATCATAAGATTTATAAACATGTTATAAGTATTTTGTTGGATCCAAAATATCTATAAACACCAAATTTTCTGAAACATTTAAATATAAGACAATAATATCAATACCTTAATATTAACACCCAATGTTCTACTTAATAATTTCCAATCATATTTTTTTATGTACAAAAATTTCACATTAACATATATATCATATAGCCTAGTGGTAGTAACTACACACTTTTTAGCATTCAATTGTGAGTTTAAACCCCATTTGATGGCCGAATGAGGTGGATTTCTTCCCAACATACATGTTGTGCTTTTTCCAAAACAAAATTAATATAATTCTTGTAAAATAACCAAATTGTAATGACCCAAAATTTCTTCAACATCAAAAATGATATCAACAATAAAGGATAAAAATAAAATTGGTCAAATATCAACAAAATAAAATTTCATTCATTCAAAAAATTTTATATACTAAAGTATTGGGTTGTGTTTTTATAAATGAGTCCAATAATAACATTATCATTGAAAAACTTAAATCAAATAAATACTAAAAATGGTTTTTTTAAGAGAAATAACAAATGATCACATTGGAAAACATAAATTGACGATGTTACCCATAGTATTAGAATTTATCTATGAAACCAATAAATGATTCAAAAAATTAACAATATCTTTATATGTATATGTCTTATTAGAAAAATATCATTTAATAAAATTACTATTTAATTAAATTCTTGAATGCTAGTACAAAAACACTTCAACAATTTTAACTAAACATATGTCTTTCTTTATTTGACTAGTTAGTATTTAAAAGTGGGAATCAAGTCAGATATTTCCCTAGTTGACCACATTTATGGAAACATACATTAAATGTTTTCATAGGTTGTAATTTAATTATTTCCTTAAAAAAACATCACCTTTCCTCAGAAATTCATCACTCTAAGGATTTATTTTTTCCCACATATAAAATTTTCTTACTCGATTGATTTATTATCTTTTATTTATTTATGTTCTCCATCATGTATGAAATAGAGACCCTATTCCTCTATTTTCTCCACTAATCGAGCTCTTAGATAATTACATTAGTTTTATATTTGGTGAGTCAAAATGTTATTTCAGGTATATATTTTTAATTATAATTATGATAAATGATTAGGAATAATCAATATATCATTGAATATAATCATCAACGACTTTTATTACACATTACTATGACAGTATCAATCATATTAAATGTTAACACAATTAATTAAAAATACTTCCATTGACTAAAACCAAATAATAATATATTGAGGAGTGATAATCATATTTTGAAAACTATCTAATCATTTATTGGATGTTGAAATCATGATAACTTATTTTAAATATAATACACCTTAGGTTTTCCTTTATTCAATATTTATCATCATCTATTCAAATCCTTTATAATTATTTGTAATGAAAATATGAAAAATATCCACTGATTATCCCATGTGATTATTAGGCTATTTTGATAGTATGGTTGGTCGTTGTGCACTAGGAAAAGATCGAGTAAAATCAAAATTCACCCTTTTTTAAGTTGTTACCCATTGATATAAATATTCTATAATTAAATCCACATATATTATCCAGATAAGGATGTATTAATAGAATAACCACAAAATCTATCTCCCCAAAATACATTAGGACATTTTACAATACATTCCATCAAATTTTATAGTCGTTTTAATACCTAATATATATATTTCATAATCTAAGTTTTCAATTATTCCAAAATATATATAATTATAATTATAATGCCCCAACCCAATATCCTAGAATTAGAAGTTACATTATTTTATTATTTCTAGATATAGGTGATAAATTTTCAGAGGACCGAGTAGTTTAGTAGTTTTGGTATCTAAATTCTTACTTGAGACATGTGTTACAAATAAAATTTTAAAAAAACATAGTGACAATAAAAACAATGAATCCTCCAACCCATTCAACAAATTCCTATTTATATCATCAGGATAGAAAAAATAAGGGTGAGTTCAGATGCATGGTAAGAGTTACATAAAGAGGAAGATATCATGAATAAATGAAGTGTAATCTATTAGTAATAACCAATATGGAAATGATGATATCAGAGAACAGATTTTATTTAATTAGTCTCTTTAATATCATAATTATATATGGATAATCAATAATGGAAGGTAAGTTAAACAAAATATTTTCCATTTAATAAATAAATTTCGAACAAAAATACATACATGGGTAATATCATTGCAAGAATATCATGGATAATTATTATTCAATTCTTAATAAAGGAAATTAATATTAGTGTATGTCATGGCCATAGATATTGTGATATCTATATTTTCAAGAACATTCACAATATTGATCCATACTATTAGGAAAATCTGATATAATTAAATCTTACTAATTCACATCTTGATTCCCTTTGTGTATTGAGGGTTGGAATAAGTTTATGTCCCAACCATCACTGTATGTCAAAATTAGTCGTCATATATAATGTACCAATTTATTTCATGATTATTAAACCTTATAAAAAGACATATGTATTTAGTAAATATAAAAATAAAAAAAACATAACATATTCTAGTGGTGTTGGAAAATAATTCACATTCCAGGATCATTTTAGTTTATATTTTAACATAATTAAGAAAACCCCTTACAATGTAAACCCATACATTACATGTTGATACATAATATCAATTTTTGTTTTTCACCAAGTGAATCACATGAAAAAAACAATACTTATTTTTGATACACATCTAAAATTATTTCTTCACAAAATATTATTTTACCTTAAAGATTTTAATATATGTGAAAAATATTTCAAAACAAGGATGAGAAAAAAAATCTCAGGATGGTACATAAACATGGTAAATTGTATGTCTACTAAAAACATGAATCCCCATTAAAAATATTTTTCAAAATATTCATTAGATTTAATAGAAAAATAGCATAGGTTCCTTGGGACATCATTTCCCGATAACTCTTACATTTACTCTTACAAATAGAATAACCATATGGTCGAATTCCACTTCTGGAGTACATAATTTATTGGAGAGAAATAATGGGGTTCACACATTGTATAATATATATAGGGATCACCTATATTTTATGATCTATAATGGGGTTCAACCCATCATATAATCTATACTGGCCACACCCGTGAGATATAATAGGGAACACCTCTTCATGTAAGTTGTATCAGGCCGACCCATTAAATTTTCAACCATCATTATATAATCATAACACAAAATGCATTAAATTTTCATCATGTCACCATTAAAATATCATTTTCACCCATAAGAAAACATTTTAATTTATTGAAACAATAAATCCATTAATAAAAAATTAAATACAATAATAAAATCTATTTTTGAATCAAGTTTTCCTATACAAATTTTAATCTTCTAAAATGAATTCTAAATTTCTCATTTTAAAACATTTGTGGTAATATTAATAAATACATAAAACCATATTTAATATTTAAACATGAATGATAATTATTTAGAATAATAAATCTATAAATTTCTTAAGAATATGTTTTTGTTAAAGTCTTGATTAAATAAAACCATAAAAATATTATTATTGAAAACATTTGATGGAACTACAACATAGACATAAAATTTCTTTTTAAATATTTCTACCTTTATATAAATAAATACATAAAATTATATCATTATTATTGAATTTGAGAAAGGATTATTTCTAAAAACATCTAAATCTTACAATTCCATTTTGAAAATTTAAAGCATGAAGCCAATGAAAGATTAATATTTACAAATACATTAAATTACTTTATAATAAATAAATTTTTTATATGATAATTCAAAAGATTTTTATATATAACTCATAATAGAATGTGGGAGTATAATTTAAAACAATTACTCAATGAAAAAATATTGAGACAAAGTCCATTACCTTGAGCCTGAACTGTCATGTATTTTCATTATATTCACAGATAATAAAATTACATTAATTATTTAAATGATTTATAACCATTTTCATGTTTATTGTTTCTTTTATATTACTTATTAAAATATTATAACAATTATATAAATGTTTATGTTCATGCCGAACATTTTGATGATGTTCGATACATAGACCCAAAATGACTTTTATAAGTCGAATATAGACATGGAAGAACATAGTAAATCATAATCAGAATAATTTTTGTGACATAATAATTACATTACTACATAAATTAATCCTTTAAATCAAATCATCAATGTTTGATTATTAAAAAAGAAAAATGTTTTAATCATGGGGATAGTAAGATGTACATACACATGAGTCACATTTCCATTTTTAAATTACAAATAAAGAAAGAAAGGAAATAGTATTTAATAACAATAAAATGACCATAATATAAGTAATATCATCATGAAATTTTAAATGTACTTATATATATCAATGATGTCATGTGGTTATTAAAAATTAATCACATAGCTTCATGGATGTGATAGTTCACATGTACGAAAAAATGTTGTTTTCATTTTTATGTACATGGAAACATAAAAATGTAGATGATATATTAATATTTAATAATGAGAAATATATCATTAATATCATATGTAAATAGTAACTACATTTTGACAAATAGTTTTGAGATATAGTGATGGAAAATGGATTATGTCGGTTCATAGAGGTGACAGTTCACACGTATTTACATACGGTTAATTATTTTCCCGTTTGATTTAAGTGGATAGTTATTTAGCTAATGATATTAACATAATAACATCACAGTATATTTATGATATTTGAGTTATTTTTTTTCTTGATTTAAAAATATTATAATGAATGGGAAGAAGAAATAAAATTGAAATATATTATAAATATGATTCCTCTAATTCAAATGATCTAAATTGTTTAACTCTTTAACACATATAAGGAGGGTGTTATGCCCAACAGAAGGCCTCGAAAATGTGCATAGGTGTTATAGAAATGTATTATTGTAGAGAATGTAAAAAATATGTTTTGATGTGTGATGAAATAAGAACAATGGGTATCATTTTATACGAGAGGGGAGGACCAATATTACAAAACATAAAAATATTACTTAAAAATAAATTAGTAATCTACTAAAAAATGGAAAAAATGATTTATTTAAAATATATGATAATTTTTGTTATAATAACGTTCATTAAAATAAAATTCTATAAGTTTTTAGTATTTTTTGAATCCTTATATTTTTGTTTTAACCCTTATTAATCCTTATTGTGATATCCTCTAATATGCACATTAAGGGTTTACATAATTACTCAAAAAAATTTATATAATCACTAAATGGGGAATTTATGATATTTTATGATATTTATCAATAATTTGGACAAATATTTTTTTACGGAAAATTTATATCATTTAATAAAATATTATTTAATTTTAAAAATCAATAATTTCAATTTTGTCACTATTCAACATTTTTAACCTTAAAATTAACAAAAAAACATGATATCTTCAAACGAAATCTATTAAATCATCCATAAAATGTCAAATTCATGCATCAAATTATTTTATGTCATTATTTATCTGAATTGTATTTATTTTAATATTTTGAATATCAATTATTGGATTCTTCTACAAATGATGCAATTAATGCATCATCAATCTATCACCACTTAATATAATAGTTTATTTTCCCAAAAATTATAAATAAATTAACTCGATGTAGTAAATTTTTTCTATTTCATACTAATATTTATATTCAAATATAAATACTAAATAACTATATATAAAAAAATTTATATTCATTAATACATAAGTATTTCCTATTTTTATTTAATATATAATGAAATAGTTTAAAGATAGTAATGTCACAATAGTGGCTCCAAATAGTCCCTAAATCGACCCAAATATGTTCTTTTTTGAAAAACACATACAATGAAATTATTACAACTATTAAGGTAATTTTAAAATGATTATAATATTATAACCTTGAATTATATATTTTTTATAATCAATTCAAAAAAATGTGTAAAAATAATTTAAATTTAATCTCATTGATAGATCAAGAAAATGAGTTTTTAATGTAAAAATATTCAATGTTCATAATTTTTTAAAATCCAATTTCAATATAAAATTCATTCCAATGAACTATATTGAATTAAATGATTAAAATTGGATTAAATAATAATTTAAAAATAATTAAAAAAATATTTTAACAATATAATTAAATTTAATGAAAAAATAGTTGTGAACTAATTTTTTATATTATTCAAAAATCATCAAGAAATGAATATTCTCAGAAAAGTACAATAAATTCAACAAAATAAAAGTTTGATAATAGAATTATATATAAGATGTTAATATTTTCAAATATAATTTATTTTGGTGAAAAACTTGTATTAAAATCTGTTCTCTATCAAAATTGCGATAAAAGTACCTTTTTTAAAAAATATTTATATATTTAAAAAAAATTGAATTTCTTCACATATATTTTATAAAAAACATATATTATTTATGTTAAATATTATTTTTATTATATTACAAATATATTTAATTAAAATAATTCAGAGAGATTTATTTTATTATTTAATTGTACAAACCACATTTTTTCACACTCACATTGTTTTTTAGGAAAACATTTCTTTCTATTTTTAAAAAGGTTTAACATTATTTTATAATAAATTATTCACCTCAGAATTAATTATTTATATATATATATATATATATATTTAAATCATATTTTTATAACTCAATTAATATTATTCATTCAACCCATTCTAACGATTTTTTTATAAAGGTAACATTTTGATAATAGTATTTAATTTTTCATGTAAAATTATTGTGTTGTATCTTGTATGGTATAAAATATTATCTTCCCATTTAAAAACAGATGATGGTAAATTCTCCCCCATTTAATAAAGTTTATCCTCACAATTTGAAATAAGGATTAAAATCTAAAGGTTTTACTTTTGAAAATTAAATTACTGAAATCCAATGTTATAAAAAGTATAAACGAAACGTCCACATTAAAATAATATGAAGTAAAAATTTCAAATGATATAAATAATAATAAGGTTAAATAAAAGGAAACATGGTTTTTTAAGAGAAAACTAACCAAATTGTTTGATAGAGTGCAATAGAAAACATGGTAAGGGTAAATATAACAATCACAAAACCACAAATCTATGATGGGATTGAAGGTCATTGATATCATAGAAAGAGAAGTAAATAGAAAATTTTTTGTCTTAAGATGAATTTCGTAGATTTTATGAATTATTTTTTTAGTTGGACTAAGAACATAATGAAATATACATAAATGAAAAATTAGAGTTTGATTCGTTATGTAAATTCCACCAAAAACTAATATGTTTCTACAAATGATGAGTATTCAAGGGGTCGTTTTCAGTCTTGGAGCATTGGAATCAACTTGTTGAGAATCACATAATTCAAAAAATATGTACTATATATTTCAGAAAACATTATAAATTAACAAAAGCACAATGGATTGTACAATATAATACAATACCCTCAAATGAAAAGATATATATATATGAATAAATAATACTATAATTTCAAAAATTCAATAGTAATATCCAATGTTTAACATATACCATTCAACAAATAATTTTCCATAATATTCCTCAAACAAAAAAAAACTAAAATTGAAAACCATAATTTAGAATGATTTGATAAGATTTTATTCTAAGATAGAATTTAATAGTTATCTCCAAACAACATCAATCATTCTTAATTCCTCATACCAAAAAATTATTTTCCTAAATCACATAATCACCAAGATATGTTAATTATTTTAAATGATAACCCGAATCATCCAAAGTACAATGTTTTATAACAAATCCTTCCAAAATATTATTCAACTATAATTCCTAAAATAAAATAGAATAGTATTATATTTACCTCAATCATATTAGATTCCTATAATATAGAATGTCTTGTAATATAATATTCATCAATTAATCACCATATCATTTTCCAACCTAACAGTTTTATATTTTATAATAAATATGAATATAAAAGCAACTTATTCTTATTCTATTATATATTTTTACTAAATATAAAGAGCTATAATATCCAGGAAATCACGTAGTCTTGTGCTAGGATTCGTACCCTTATATTTCTTTGGTTGGGGGTCAATTCACATGGCCTTGCTAGACGTGATGGGTTGTCATCAATACTGTTGGTTTTTCATCTTTTTCAAAATCATATAATTCATACAAATTTCCCAATATATTATAATATCATCAAAATATCAGTAACATGTTTGAACCCCAAAATTTATCTCATAGCCTTCATTATACATCCGAAATATCAATAATCCACATTTAACAAAATTAAATGTCTCCAAAATATTGATAATCACCTTATAATTTCATTATATATATACTTTATTGGGTTTTTATTAAATTTAAATAATTACCATCCCCAAAATTATAAACTCTTG
The DNA here is from genome assembly GCA_963277665.1 of Viscum album. Taxonomy (NCBI): domain Eukaryota; kingdom Viridiplantae; phylum Streptophyta; class Magnoliopsida; order Santalales; family Viscaceae; genus Viscum; species Viscum album. The sequence continues at coordinate 536,486,670 of OY728146.1, forward strand.
ATGATATTACTATCTCTTAATAAAAAATCGCTATTCTGAATGATTTCCAAGCCATTATAGTATATCAACTGTAAGGACCTAGTTGTATAAATTCCTTATTTGTGTGTTTTTGAACTAGAATTAATATGATAAGATCATTTTAGGTAATATTTTTATAAAAATAGGGTAGAATTTTATAATGTAAACCAATACATTAGAAGTGGATAGTTAGTCTCATTATCCATTTTCACCAAGGGAACTAATTAAAATAGAGTCTTTTTTTGAGATATATCTTTAATTATTTAATCATTACATTTTATTTACATTTTCCTACATTAATTCATGGGATGTTTCTTTCATAATAGGGGATGGGAAAAAAGCATAGAAATGTACATAATGAAGGTAAATTTCTAGTCTAGTGAAAACATGAAAACCCATGAAAACCCTTTTTATAAAAATTTATTATTAAGAATAGAAAAATAACATAACTTCCATGGGACCTAATTAACACATAATTATTAAATTCAGACATACAAATGGAATAACTATATGATCGACTTACACCTTCAGAATATGCAATGAATTAGATAGCTATAATGCAACTCACCTTTCATATAATCCATATCGGGCCCACCCATATTTCATGATCCTTAATGGGGATTATCCATTTGTATATCTTATATCAAGCTCAGCAGTGATCTACAATGGGGATCAAGCCATCATATAAGTTGTATTGGGATCACCAAGAAAATTTCCATCTATCATTATATAATCTTAAACATAAAATATTTCAATTTTCAATATGTCACCCATAATTTTTTCTTCTCGCTCATAAGAACACATTTCATGTAATATAAAATATCAATTAACTGATTGAAATAATTTATCAAATATATAAAATATATTTTTTAATCAAAGTGTCCCATATAACATTTAAATGATTAAATAAATTCTAATGATATGATTTTAAAACATTTATGTACATTTAAAAAATAAATAAAACCATTTTGGAATCATGGACATGAATTATAATGATCTAACATTAAATATTATATAATATATATATTTCAACTATATTTCACTTATTTACCTTCCCAAAGTCCTTTTCAATTTAGGGTTTTATAATGACAGGACATAACTCATACATGTCAACCCACAAGTATACAAAGTGGGTTCCATTTAAACAGTAACAATTTATTCAAAAGCATAAATTTTTTTAGACAAAAAACAACATGATTTCTTTGAAAAATATTCATAAGATTATCAATAACATCCTTATATATCAAATAGATCCTTATTATATGTTAAAAATATTTAAAATCATGGGATGAACATAAAAAATCATAGTAATGGATATAAAAATAAGGAAAGAAGACATAAGTTCATGAATACTTATAAACATATAAAGTCACTTTCACAAATATATACCTCTCACTCATATATTACTACTTTATAAAAAATATTATTTACATAAAACCTTAAGAACATATATTAACCATAATAACATCATTAGTAATTACATATGTTTAATGTTATAATCGTGGATACCCTATGATTTGTAACCCTCACGACTACCTTACAATGTAACTGTCATGACTACCTTACGGTGTAACCATATTATTAATAATTGGATTAACCATATGGATAACCCAAAAAATACAAAAACATAATGCATTGTATCGGTATATAGCTCCCACCATTCATTATATAAAATTATCAAAACCATAACATATTTATAAAGCATTAATAAGTTCATAAATACTTTTATTTTGAATTTTGTAAAATATAATTTCAAAATAATTCAATCCCTTTGAAATATTATATAATTTATGTGGTAAATTAATAGAATGAATGGATTATGTGTATACAAGGAAAATTCACATAATAAAACATAATATTAAAAAAATAACCACATATATAATATTAATAGCCTATGATGAATAATGTCGAAGGCTTAACCAATGAATGTAAATTAGGTATTGAATTCCCTTCTTCATGTTCTTATTACATAAAACCTGTTTTCAACTCATGTGTAATGGTTAAAAAGTTCTATTAAAAAATTACAGAAACACATTCATGTTTATAACACCTTATATATCAATTTTATTACATAATTTCTCTCATAAATTTTTAATATTATGTTCTTCCCATATTTTTGTGAACGTGCCTTACATGATTTCCATGGTCAGTTTGTAAATGAATTTCATGCCAAAAAGAAGTGAAATTTTAAAAGTGGAATGAAATGGTGATAATATATTTAAATAATATTGAATGATTACATAAATAATTTTTGATATATCGTAAGAGGATGGATCATTAGATAAATCCTATGTCATATCCGATTAAATGATTTTGGTTGTTGTTTGATTATCATGATGTAGTTTCATTATATAATATAATGTATATATGTTAATTATATAATAATATTTGGGACATAAATAACTTTTAAAATATTTTTCAACAATCGAAATAGTTTTAAAACCATATTTGAAAGATTTAATGGAAATTTAACACACATCGTCCATGATTTTGGTAAATCGATAGATCACAGATGATGTTTTTATTTTTAGTATATGAGAATGAGGAGAGGAAAAATGATGATGAAATATTCCATAAACATGATAAAAATATAGAACATATATAATAATTTAAATTTAATTTCTCTTAAATATGTTTATGTGAAGACTGTATAACAAAAGAAAATAAAAGAAAATAAAACACAAGAAAATGAAAGAAAATTTTTACATCTTGATCTCTTATCCTTGAAATCCTATATATGGAATTTGGTATTGACAATTTAGAGAGATCATATAGACTTTAACAAGTGGAATATCCTTGGGAATGGGACTGAGAATAAATTTGACAATGGAAAAATCAAGAGAGGTGTGAGAGGAAGAGGGGGATGATTGTTATATACAGTCGAGGAGAGGAGGTGTTTTCTATTTATAATCATTAGTTAACTAATTTTTCTCAAGAATACAAATATTCATGAATAATGTGTCCCAAGATAGTAATAATTACATGTTAATTTGAATTAATGGCCATTGACCTCATCAATTTGTCATGAATCATGCAGAACATAATTTATTTAGCATATTTCTTAATTATCAAATTTCTCTATTCAAATATATTTTATGTATTTCTTAAAAATCAAAAAATTCACCCTAACACTTTTTTGACATGAAAATTTAAAAAGTAAAATCTATTTTTAAATAATAATTTTATAAATATGATTAATTTAATTTCTAAATAAAATAATAATCTCTTTGAAAAAACAATTTTAAAATTATACCTCATTCTATATATCCATGAAAAATTAATCATGATATCATTTTCTATGACCATAAAATATTTATATGATTTAATATTTCTAATGTTCGTATTACTATACATGTTACTATTCATAAGGGAATGTTATAATTCACCAAAAAATCATGCGGATTATATCAAACTCCAAATAGCTTTCTGATTGCAACTATATATGTTTGTTTTCTAAAATTAAAAAAAAACAAGAAGTGTAAAAATTATATTTCTGGATAATTTATAAATATATCCTTAAAAAAGAGTCATTATATATAGAATCTGTGTTTCATGAATTTAAATTTATTTTTCATACGCTGGGGTGTTACATACTCCCCATATTTTGGAAATTGTGTACTCACAATATATTTACATATTAACGAATTGAGGGTCCCTTACCCTCAAATAATTTTGATATTTCCATGTTTCTTCTTCAACAACGTGGTTTTTCCACAAAACCATTACATATTATATTACCATATTTCATAATACTTGTTTTCTTCCATCAAGAATATGAATAGTTATCTCTTTATAAGAAAGGTTATCTTCCAGCTGAAAAACTTTTGGTCTCAAAACATGAGATGAATCTGGCACATGATTTCTCAATATAGAAACATGATAAACATTGTGTACATGTGGTAATCACATAAGATAAGATACTCAGTATTAAATCAGTCTATCTTTATCTAGGATATCATAATGTCTTATTAACCATGAACATAGCTTTCCTTTCTTACGAAAATTTGTATCACTTTTCCATGGAAAGATTCTATCAAAAACATGATAACCTAAATAAATATAGTATTCAATACTATTATTATTATCATAACCTTATTTCAAGCTCCGATTTTTCCTCATGTGTTTATGGATCATATTTACTTTCATAGCCACTTCCGCTACAAATTCTGGTCCCATCAACATCCTTTCCCTAACATCAACCCAATAATTTTTTGTTTGACATGACTTCCCTTATAATGATTTAAATGGTTCCATTTGTACATTTGAATGGAAAATATTATTATAATAAGACACAACTAATGAAATATATTGATCCTAACATCCATGGTAATATATTAAATAAGGTTGAGGATTATCCTCAAAAGTCTAGATCATTCTTTCTGACTTTTTAACTAATAGGGAATGAAAAGATATATTGAAAATTAATTATGTTCCTAATGACTTTTGAAGGCCCTAAAAAATTATAGATGTAAACCTAGGATATTGGTCAGATACAATAAAAAGAGAAACTTTGTGCAACCTAGATGTTTTTATGAAATATTTTCTTAAAATAAATTTTATTCCTCGGTAGCGTTCTTTGCCCAAAATTGTGGGATTAAATAAACCCTAATATGACATTAATATATATTTACCTTTATATCCTTGCTGTTTGGTTAAAAAGAATATTTATAACTGAATTCTGATATTGAATAATGAGTTCCTAAGCTATTTATAATTTATTAAAAATATAAATCAATAAGATATTTTTATTTTTACTGAATTATGTCTGGTAATGAAATTAATGAGATACGTGTGTTATATATTTAATAATATTTTTATATTCATCCAATAGAAATTATAGTTATAGGGTGTGAATAAAACCTTATTTTATGTATAAGAACCTATTTTTAATAGTTAATGTTATACCCCCAAATGGTGAACCAATTTTAAATTAATATTTTTCCACATTAATATTTTATATATGAAAAAATAAACATTTTATTTTGATTTGAGATATAAAAATTTACTTTGGATAAATTTCTAATATTTTTCTGATAAAATTCATTATTTGATGAATATTTAAAATACGATAAATTATAATTAAAGACAACATTTTTCATTGTGAAACGTTATATTGTTAAAATAAAATATTTAATGATTTTAATGTATTAATAGAATATATTTTCACCATTTAATATAATTTATTCCATTCGCATAAATTTCATATTGAATTAATAGTTAAAATCATTTCATCCTTTTGCAATGTTTTAACTTTTAAAACACATTTTATTATTTCAAAAATGGGATTAATTATAAATTAAATATTGAAAATTTTGTTTTTTGAATTTTTTTTAAAATTGAATCCATATTTGTATTCATAATGTCAAATTTTTGTGAATAGTTACGTTTTAATATTTCAAGTCATGAATAGTGTCATCAGTATTTATTTTATATAACATGGTTAATGGAAAAATATGGAAAATATGGTTAGAAAAATAATAAATAAAAATATAAAACTACCTTAAAAGAAGTCCTAATCATATTTTTTTAAAATATTTATGATCATGGGAATTTTTGGGTTGATTCTAGGACCCCATGGATTCTCATGGATGTGAAAAGGGCATTTTATAAGACTTAATTTAATGTAAATATAATTATAACCTAAACATAAATCTTTTACTAAATAGTTTTTAATATATTTTAATATAACCGATCTCCACAATTATAAATATTTATAAGAAATTTTAAAAGATATCATACATTATGGTATTTTTTTATAATTTGTAGACTTTAGATAACAATATTTATTTGTGACACAATTATGAAGAAGTGATTACCCCATTAATGAAAGATTCAAATAAATAAATTTATATATATTAAAAGAAATATAATTTTGTTATTTTGATGTCACCCAAGGTTTTTTGGATGATATCTATTTATTATATTTTAGTTAATTACTTATTTTTAATGGAATCATGTTTTAATGAATTTTAAATGAATAGTATCAAAAATTGACATAATTCATAACATAAAACATAAAATAATTTATTAAATGATATTAAATTCTTAAAAATCTAATATTCTGTCACATAGTGACTTTAAATCCAAAAATTTTGTAAATATTTTTTTGGGTCTTTTTAAATGATATGGTAATTACAATAATCCACATCGTGTAAATAATATGATATCACAGTATGAATAAAAATGGTAATATAATGGTTATACCAAAATATAAGGATAAAATAACATAAACAAATTTCAAAAAATAATTGGATGATGGGTATTCAAACAAAAATCATCTTATCTTCAAATTAAATAATTTTTAGACCACTTTTATTTGACATGGACTTTATGATAAATTAATATTTTGTGAGTTTCATAATGAGCCCCTCTCCACTCTTATAAAAGGAAACCTCCTCCCTCCCCTCTTTACTCCATTTTGAGCCATCAAGCTCAGACAACCCCTATTCATTTCTCTTCTAAAATTACAAAATTTCAATTTAGAGGTTATGGTATTCTAAAAGTCCTACTATAGTTCTCCAAGAGGAAATTTAAAACTGGATCGTTGAGGAAGAGGTAATCTTTTATACTAATTCTGTCAAATTTATCTCTTCTTATAATTCCACTTCTATAGTGGTTTCATTATAAAGAAATAATTGTATTATCTCTAATATAATGATAAATAATTATAAAATGGAAACAACCCCATTTGACTACTTATTCATCCTATGAAAAACGAAATCACCGTGCATCCGTACGTACAGATTACAGTCTCCACACCATGGTGTAATATATTTTTCACCACCACCATACATGGATGATAATAATGGTGGAAATAAAAACTATACAAGATTATTATAAAATTATTCTAATTCTAAGATACTATAATACATCATATTCAATACCATTCAATTATTATGAGAACGATATCATCGCTTGTGCATCTGTACTACTTACCATCCCCAGAGTGCGATGTGATTCATTCTAAATAATCTTCATTAAAAGATGGTTATATAAATTAATTTAATGAATAAATATGATATAAAATATAATGATACCGTGATGTAAATTATATAACAATTACCTAAAAATAGTAATAAGAAATTATCTGACAAAAAATACATAAGAAATTAAAGCAGTTAATACCCAAATAATGAGTAACAATTAAATGTTACTAACAAATGGCTGAAAATATGTTCCTAAATTTTATCATAAAAATGATTATGATTCTAGAATAAATCATTATCATTATTTAACTCCTTATATAAGATTTTTTTAAATTTATATATCATTTCAGACTTACGGTATGTGATATCATTTCAAATATCATTTGTATCCAAGATTGTTTATACATAGGTATTTACTGGGGGTATAATTATCATCCATTTACATAATTTATCATAATATTATCAATAAATTTTTTCTATTCTTCTATTTATTAATAATTTAATTTTTACACATTTTTACTTTTACAACATGGTTTGGAAGGATTCTTTCTTACATTTAACAAACATGGAACTTTTGGACATTCCTAGAAAATATACAAAAAGAATGTATTTTATAATATTTTATGTCCTGGATGGGTTTTTACATCATTGTAAAACATTGTTTATATAAATATTCCTTTACAATTTTATAAGTATATTTTAAACTCAACTGTTTTATTTTAAAATTGCACAACATTTTGAGGAAAAACATTTTTGAAAAAGAAAGGATATTTTCTTTAGGAATGAATCTCTTGTGTTTTATGAAAAGTATATTTCATCTAAGATTATATAGGTGTATATTTCTATCATTATTATTTATATGATATTATTTTGTTTATTATAGAATTTTATTTAGGAAATCCTTTTTTTACCTCAATTATGATGAAATGATGTTCAAGAAACCCATTGGATTTAATGGCTTATTCTAATGTGGATGTTTTTGTGTTTTTTTGGAACAAGTAAGAATGGTTTCTTTAAGATATGGGTGATACCTATATCTCCCTCCAATACATTGGGTAATGATTTATATATTATTATATATACATGGATGGAATGGAATGTTAATCCAATTAGATATACAGGGTTGGAATGAGAAGATAACGCTGTTTAGTAATACACTTTGTCCGCTATGATGGTCTTGGAAAAAAGGCAAGACTAATATGAAATGATTTTTGATTCTTATATGTGTATTAAAATAACATTAATGTCTTATTTTATGACTATTGTGATTACATGTCATTTTTATGGTTTATCCCATGACATGATATTGGGATCTTTTATATGCAGAATAAGATTTTCAAATGTTATGTTCTTATAAATATGATATAATTGTTATTTTACTTTTTACCGTTAATGATAATTTGAGATCACCCTCTTATATGTTTCTTTTTATCCTAGAAATGAATAATGGTATTATGTATGATATTCTCAAAAGTAGTCTGGGTATGGTGAAATAAATATGAGTCAATGTAGATTCTTTATAAACCAATTGTTTATGTTTTCCTGTTTTTAAAGACATTATACCTATACGGTAATATCATGGTTCAGTTATGTGTTGAAATAAATATACTTAAAGTCATAAGTGATATAAATTTATGTAAATAAAGAGTCACTATAATTATTATCAAAGGAAAAATATAGGTAACCTTTTGAATTTTGGATGAGGAAGCCTTAACGATATGACTAAGTATAAGATACAATTCTAGTGTTTTAGAAATTACCATGAATTACCTAATAGAAAAACTAAATTGTATTAAATTGAAATTTATTTTGTATTATGTAGTATTCTTGTTATGAGTAGTGTTTCTCACACTATACTTCATGGTTTTATTCGATCATTGGAACCTAAAGGAATCATGTTAAACCTGAATGAGATGGAAAATACAATTATTGTACCCATGAGAAACCAAATTTTATGGGAGTTGGAATTAAATATATTTTGGTCATTCTAAAAAAATTCACTATCTTTTAATCATTCCGAACATACAAATGAGAAAAGGGGGGAGAAACATTCTATTGAATCCATCATGAGGTAGTGTTTACCTTCATTCAGAGGGTCTTTAGATCCATTAGTTTCTTAAAAATGTATGAGTACCATATAAATGATATTTTCAGTTCCACAATGTTCTGAACATGATAATTTGAAATTAGAAGTATATCATTTGGAAGGTGAAGAAAATTAATGGTGAAATCATATCAATAATACAAGGGAAAGATATGTAATTGAGTCAATGGAATAGGAAGAGTTTATAAAATTATTTTTCAATAATTACATTATTTGAATTCAAAAAAAAATATAGGGAATAGTTCCTTGACCATAAGCAACATGATAATGAATTAGTTTGTACATACAAAGAAAATTTTACAATACCTTCAAGTTATGCTCATGGAATTATTATCCAACATGAGGGTAAGATTGATCAATTATTTTATGTCTTAAAACCTTATCTCTAAAAAGGAATTATCCATAAGGGACTTCAATATATATAGGTAAATTGTTCAATGTTCTCTAAATGTTAAGATAGAGATTGGTTTTACCCATCAGTCATATGAGTTTTCTATGAATATAAAATCGGAATTCAATGGAAAATCTAATGACCACCCTGAAATGAATATTTGTTTTCTCTTATGCTCCATGTGTGGAATGAAACATAGAAGGAATTGTCTTAAAGGTAATATTAAATGTATTAAGTGTGTAAAAGATGGTCTTCATGCAATTGAATACTGAAGTGGTAGGAAAAAGATGACTAATGATGGGAACAATGAAAATTCTACCAAGAATGCACCTCATGCTCTTCAATGTAACAAGGGAAAGGAAATGGAGAATTATTAACATCGATTCCCTAATCCAAGGAATATTTATGATTATTGACATAAACAAAACATTAAGGCCAAAGAAAACATAAATGTCACATGCAATTACTATTTGAAATGTGGAGTATGATAATGATGTCATGAAAGGTATACTTATCAACCACTCAAAAGTAGAAAATGGTTTATTTGATTCTGGAACCACCCACTCTTTTATATCTAATGAATTTTATTGGGGTATCATTGTATTACCTCAACAATATGATGTTGAGTTAGGTGTGACAACTGTTAATGGAACAATGGTCACATCAAAAGTTTACAATTCTTCTCCAATTGATGTTTCTGGGATAGTGCTTCCTACAAATCTTGTGATAAATTCTATAGTAAAATTATATGTGATTCCGGGCCTAGATTTCAATTCATTATATAGAGATAATATCATTTTCCAATGATGGGAATTCACATTTTATATTCAAAATCATTCTATGATCATCTATCGATGTAAGGATAAATTTAACCTTCTAGTAGAAATTCAATCCATCTTATGGGTCTGGATTATAATTATTAAGGGTAATTTATCTCAAATGTTTGGGTAGAAACACATGAATAAGAATACTCCCATTGAACATGAGTTTGAATATATTTTTTTATCAATTTCTTAGTCTTCCAAAAAAATTGTGAAGTTTTTTTTAATAGAACTTATATCTGGTTCTATGCCTTTTTCAAAGACACCTTATAGAATGGCCCCAATTAAGTTTTATGAATTGAAGAAGCCACTCTAATAGAATCATGAAAATGGATTCACGCACCCTTTGGTGTCACCATGGGGAGCACCAATTCTATTTGTCACGAATAAATATAGATCAGTGAAAATCTACATAGAATACTGAGAATATAACAAGATCAATATCAAGAACAAATATCCTCTCCAGTTCATTGATAACGTATTTTACAAACTATATGGAGCTCATTACTTATCTAAGTTTGATCTTCGTTCATGGAATCAACAATTAATTGTCAAAATGGAGTATATACCAAAGACATTATTCTGTAAAATGTACAGACACTATGAATTTACAGTGATACCTTTTTCTCTTACTAATTCCCCTTTTTTCATGGAAAAAATGAATAGAGTCTTTAGATACCTTCTTGATTAGCTTTTTGTTGTGTTTATAGATGATATGCATGTCTATTCAACGATCAAGTAAGAACATGAAGATCAGTTGAGAATTTTATTGAAGAACCTAAGAAAGGAAAATATTTATGCTGAATTTACCAAGGGAGAATATTGGCTTCAAAAGTATTCATTTTGGGTAACATGATCTCAGGAGGGGGGAAATTAGTGGATCCAGCAAAAACAAAAGTTATTGAAACATGGTTGAGACTGAAAAATGTAATTGAAATTCAAATATTTCATGGTTAAGATGGATATTATCGACTATTTGAGATATATTTTTCATGATTATCTTATCCACTGACAAAGATGACTTTGAAAGGAGTTATTATCATTTGGATGGAAGAATGTGAAGTGAATTTCATTGATAAAAAAGAAGGATATCCAGTTCACCATTTCTCACACATCCTTATAGGGGGAAATTATTTTGATCTGTAGTGATGGATCCAAAAAGGGGTTGGGGTGTGTTCTCATGAAAAATTATATGGTGATAGATTATAGCTCAGGATAATTAAAAATACATGTGCAAAATTATGCAACTCATGATTTTAAGATAGCTATGGTAATTATTGTATTAAAAATATGGAGGCATTATCTTTCTGGTGAATGGTGTGATATTTATATTGATCAGAAATGTTTAAAGTATTTTTTCACAAAAAATGAGATGAATATGTTCCAAAGGAAATGGAAGGAGTAGATTAATGATTACAACTGCTAAATATGTTACCACCCTAGGAAAGTGAACAAGGTGGCTGATGCATTGAGTCGAAAAGACCATGCCAGCTTATCCATGATGAGGATCATGAAATATCCAATGTTTATGGACTAAAGAAAAAATGGATCATGAAATTTTAATATAAATAGAGAAATAATTTCTATCTTAAATGAATGTTCAATCATAAATAGAATTGAAAATTAAAGGGGAACATAAAAAATATATAGAGATATAAAATAAGGTGATAAATGTTCTTGAATTCGACCTTGATTAAGATGAATCAATAAGGATGAGTAACTGGTTTTGTGTTCCTCCCATACATGATTTAATGAATAATATATTGGATGAGGATTATAGTTCTTCATTCAATATTAACCTTGGAAGCACAATGATGTACAAGGAACTGAAAGAGTACTTATGGTGGGATTAAATTAATAGAGTGGTACTGAATATGTCTTTTGATGCTTGGTTTGTCAGCAACTTATGATTGGGAGATAGAAGTCAAAGGGGATATTATAAACATTACCCACAAAAGAAAAGAAAATGGGAAAACATCATTATGGACTTTGTCCTCGGACATCCCAAAAAATTTCAAAGGAAATACTACTATTTTGGTTATAGTTGATTGTCTTATAAAGTTGGAACACTTAATTTATATTATATAGGTTGTCTCTCTTGATCACCTTGCCCAAATATATGTAAAAAAAATTTTAAGATTACATGGGGTACCACATTCCATAATATCTAATCGGGGTCTGAGGTTTACCTCGATTTTCTGGAGAAGTCTTTAGCATGCTCTGGATAAATAGTTATGTTTTATCACTACCTATCATTTCAAAAAAAATGGTTAGTCTTAAAAGACAATTCAAACTCTGGAAGATATGCTGGGAGCTTGCTCTATGGATTTCAAAGGTGGTTGGGATTTACACCAACCATGGTAGAATTTTCTTACAACAATATATTTCACTCCAGTTTTCAGATAGATCATTAAAATTATCTCTATATAAAGAATTTCATATCCCAAACATGATGGAATGTTGTTAGGGAATGAAATCTATTAGGACCTAGACTTGTAGATGGAATGGCGGAAATGACACCAATATTAACCAAAAAATAATATTATCTCAGAGTAAAACAAATTATACCAACCACCAAAGAGAATACCAAGATTTTTAAGTGTGTGATAAGATGTTCTTACGAATATCTCCTTATAAGAGGGTAATGATATTTGGAAAGAAGGGAATTTTCAGCCCTATGTATATCTAGATTTTTTAAATAATTGATCATGTTGGGATATTAGATTATCAATTGGTTCGTTATCCAAATCGATCTCAAGTTCATGAAGTGTTCCTTTTATCTCTCATGATAAAGTACATAACTAATCCATTACATGTTCTAGGCTCAGATTTCATACCACTAGAGCAAGATCTTTCTTATGAAGAACAACCAATAATGATTCTGGATCGTATAGAAACATTTATATGAAACAATAATAGTATCTTGGTTAATTATTTATGGAGAAACCAACAAATAGAATATGATACATGGGAACTTGAAGAAATGATGATGGATTGGTATCCTCATCTATTTACATCAATGTGATGAATTGGATGGGTGAAATTCAATTTAAGGTGGGTATAATGTAACACCCGGATGTTTTTATGAAATATTTAATATAAATATTTTTTATTCTTCAGTAGTTAGCTTTGAATGTAATCATTAGTTTAAAAGAACCGCAAGATGACCTTAATATAAAATTAACATTATAGCATTGTCGTTAGGTTAACAGGAATAATTATAAATAACTTTTGAAAATACATTTTGTATTCATTGGCAATTAATTATTTATAAAAAATTTCAATCGATTATATATTTATTTATGAGTGAATTAAATTTTATAATAAAACTAATGAGATATATGTCTAATATTTTTAATAAAAAATGTTTGATATTCATCCAATGGATATTTTATTAATTCCTTATGAATAAAACCCTATTTTATGTTCAAGAAATTTTTTTTGAAAGGATAATTTTACACCACTGAATGAAGAAAAAATTTTAAATTAATATTTGGTCACATTAATAATTTCTATTTTAAAACCTAAACATGTTATTTTCATGTGGTATTTAAATATTTCCTTTGGATACATTTCCGATATTTTATTGATAATTTTCATGTTTTGATGAATAGTAAAAATGTGGTATCTTTAAATTACCAAGATATTTTTTTCAGTGAGATAATTTATATGGATAAATTATAATACTGAATGGTAATAAAGTTTAAATGGAATATATTTTTTCCTTGTAATATAATTTATTCAATTAGAATAAAATTTACATTGAATTCATAGGTAAACTAATTTTAATCTTGGGAATATTTTAACATTTAAAACACATTTTCTCATTTCAACAATGAGATTTATTATAAATTAATTACTTAAATATCTATGTTTTGATTTTCGAAAAATGGATTTCATATTTTTAATCAATAGGTACAAATTGTGTGAATATGTGCCTTTAATTTTTTGACATTATGAATAATAACTTTAGTAATTGTTTTATTTACAATGGTTAAAGGGTAAATCAATTAAATAAGGGTAAAAATTAATTTAATAATATAAAACTACCATAAAACTTATACTAATCCTATTGGTTAAGATATTTCTTACCATTGGAATCCTCAAGTCAATTTGGGGACATGATTGTTTAACTTGGATGTGAAAATGACATTTTATAAAAATTAATTTAATATAAATATAATTATAACTTAAACACATATCTTCTACTAAATATTTTTTAATATAGGGTTGTATAACCAATCTCCATGTTTTTAGTTAGTCATTATAAATATAAATATATTTTATACATCATTTAATTTTAGTTATAATTATTAGACATTATATAATGATATTTATTTATGACACAATTTTTATGTAGTGATTACCTCATTAATGAATGATTGCAATAAAAAAATTGTAAATATTAAGAAAATGAAATTTAGTTTTTTTTATATAATAAAATAATTTTATGGATGATATTGACATATTATCATTACGTTTATTCAATTTTATTGATGGAATTATGTTTTTAAGAATTTTTAAGTCATGTTTGAATAGTGACCAAAATTGACAAAATTCATAACATAAAACATAAAATAGTTCATAAAATGATATTAAATTCCAAGTAATATATGATTATGAAAAATGATCAATATAAGTACATATATTTTATAAATAACTTTTTTTGTGTTGTTTTATATGATATGGTAATTACACTAACCCACAAAACGTAAATAACATGATATCACAGTAATATTAAAAAAGGTAAAATAAGGGTTCAACCAATATGATAAGGATACAAAATATAAAAAACATGTATAAAAATTATTGGATTATGGGTATTTGAACCAAAACCATCTAATAATATAATTAAATAAGTTTTGTACTATTTTTATTCGACATTGAATTTATACCCCCCAAAGTCAAGAGACAGGCGCGCCTGCTCCCATAAAATTATAATAAAAAAGTATGTTACACAATGAAGGTTCATTGAGAAGCTTTACAAAGATGAGAAAACAGCACCCCATCACGATCAGCTTGAGCCATACAATTACAATACCCAGGCAAAATGAAAGACCAACTCGAACTGACCTCCAATTAGGAGCCTTAATTATCAGTCAAACCCAATCCATTTCTTTGATAAACTTTACAATTTACATTATAGTGGTTCTGATATTTTCAAAACACCAATTCTAGTGCCATAAGAAGAAATTTAAAGGAGGAATTTCAAGGAAGAGGTAATATCTTATACCGATTCATTCAAATTTATTTCTTCTTTTATTTCCACTTATTTATTTGTTTCATTATAAAGTAATAGCATAAGTATCAATAATATACATATATTTAATTATAAATAGAAAACCACACCATTTTTCATCTTATCTAGCCTATGAAAAATGAAATCACAGCGAGTGCGTATGTACGAATTACCGTCTTCACGCCGTGGTGTAATATGTTTTCCAGTACCACCTTACATGGATAGTATAATGGTAGAAATAATAAATATATATGATTATAATTAAATTATACTAATTCTGAGATACTTTACAAGATCTACATCAATACCATTCAACAATTGTGGGAATGATATTGTCGCTTATGCGTACGTACAACTAACAATCCCCATGACACGATATGATTCATTCTACATAATCTTCATTGTAACATTATCATATATATGAATTAAATAAAGTAGTTAATACCTGAATAATAAGTTTCAATGAAATATTACTAACAAACAGATTAAAATAAAATAATAAAATTTGACATAAAATTGATTATGATTTTGGAATAAATCAGTAAAATTATTAAAATCATTATATAGGTGGTTCAGATACATATGAAGCATTCCAGACCTATGGTAAGGGATAACTTTGTAAATCTCGTTTTTATCCAAGTTTTTTTATATTTAAGTATTTACTGGGGGTATATTTATCATCCATTTCAATATTTTATAAAAACATTCTCATAAAATGTTTATTATTATTATAGGTATGTTTAATATAAATATTACATAGTTTTACTTTTACAATAACGTTTTCAAGGAATCATTCTTACATTTACTATATGAGGTACTTTTTGAATTTCCCTGAAAAAGTATGAGAAGAATGTTTTTTTAAATACATCATGAACATGTTTGAACATCCTCGTAACACATTATTTATATGAATATTTCTATACACATTTAAAATATTATTTTCAACTCAATTTTTTCTTTCAATATTTAACTACATTTTGAGAAATGAAAATGTTTGTTAGGAAGAATGGATATTTTCCACATGATTGAAGCTCATGTTTTTTATGAAAATTATATTTCATTTTAGATTACATAGGATTATGTTTAAATCCCTATTATTACTATTATATTATTTTCTCTGTGAAGGAATGTTATTTAAGTAATAAATTTTATAAATCAATTAATATGGAATGATGTTTAATAAACCCATTTGTTTTCAGAGGTTATGCTATAATTAATGTTTTTATGTTTTTGAGGCACAAATATCAATATTTTAATTATGATATGGGTGGGACCTATATCTCCTTCAACGTAATTGGGTCATGTTTTATATCTCATGAGATATACATGGCTGGTAGGTAATGTTAATCTGATTCTGTGATACTGGTATTCAATGAGGAGAGATCTCAGTTTAGTAATGGACCATGTTAGCTATGATAACCATGGATATGAGCCTTGAATAATATGAAATGATTTTCTATTTTTATTTGTGCATGCCACAAAATGACATGTTTAATGTTATGAGTATTTGGATTACGTTGATATTTTATGATTTATCTTGTTATATGATATTTTGATCATGTATATACAAGAAAATATATTCAAATTTAATGTTCTTATAAATATGAAATGATTGTTTTTTCATTTTTTTACCCTAATGGATCATATGATCCCTCCTTTTTTATGTTTCTTTTCACCATTACATGAAGGAGGGTATTATGTATTATATTTCAAAAAGGAGTCAAGATATGATGAATTAAATGGGAGAAAATGTAGTTGTTTTATGAACTAGTTATTTATGTTTCCTAGTTTCTAAATACACTATAAAAATATGATAATATCATGGTTTTGTTATGTGTTTTTATAAATATACTTAAATTCTGAAGGGATTTCTATCTATGTAATGAACGAATCACTATAAACTCCATGTAACCTGAAAATCTCTTTGAGGTATAGATGAGAAATCATATCCAAACACATGGTATCTTGAATAGTTAGGAAAGGCAAGGATAAATTTAGTTGATTAATAATAACACATATTGCATTGTTAACTAGAGAATTCTTTGGAAGTCCCACAAAATATTCCATGGATCTAATTTTTTATTTCCACTAGGAAATTTGCAAAGTATCCTGTATCCCCTTCGGTAACTACCACTCTCCTAAAACCTTTTGAAATGGAAAATATTTCACTATAAAATATAATATATATATTTTCATTCCAACCCACAAGTAATACCTCCAACAGAATCTATACAAAATTGGGATACATGGATGAACAAAAAATGTAGAACTATGAACTTCTCAAAATAATAATTCTTTTTTGTGGAGAATCACAATGCACACATATTCTGTTATGAAATACTACACTAAAATATTTATCAATGATAGTCATTGGAAACAAAACCATTTTAATCAATTATACCTTTTTATATAACTCCATATATTTTTTAGTGATTGTTGAATACCTTCTGACAAAGAATAATGCATTGAAACCAAAATAAAATTTGAAGAATTTACTGCACCACTAACATCCAAGAAAAAATTCATTATGTCATTAATAAGATGATCTTTTTCAATATTTAATATAGTTAATTATGAAAATGTTTTCTAATCATGGAATCTACCACATTGTTTTCTTTTTCAAGATGGTAATTTATCATGTAATAATAATCCTTTATCAATTCAATCTGTTTTATCTACCTCATTATTAATTATTTTTTGTTGAATATATCATTATGTCTATTATAGTTTCTATGTATTTCACTTTTGTCTCCATATAAATGATACCTATAAATATTGAAATCAAAAACCATATTTTTTAATTACAAATATTGTGTGGGATATTTAAACGCATGATGTTTTAGTTGTCCTAAAGAATAAGAAATTACATACTCATTTTTAATCTTAACACAACCATGTCCCTTTTATCCAGATTTACTATGGATGAAAAATGAACTATTTTGGGAAGGTAGAGTAAGAACTAGAAAATTCACCAATCTTCATATAAAATCCTGAAAACAATCACCACAATCTTTTTTCCTGAAGATTTTAACTTCTTTTTCGAGTCAACTTAGTGAGTGGACTAGATAATTGTGCAATGTTTTCAACAAACCTCCTGCAATGGCCTACTGAACCAAGAAAACAGTGAATATCTGTTATATTTGTGGGTCTTGGACATTGTAAAACAACTTTTATTTTATAATTGTCAACAATTATGCCATATTTAGATACAATATTACCGTGGAAGGAATTTTTTTGCAACCAAAATTCACACTTGATGAATTTTCTATATTGTTTTTCTAATTTTATTTTTTCTAGAAAACCCTTATATTTTTTCAATGATCCTATCTAATTATATTATATATCAAACTTTAATAAATAAAAAAATAGAAGATTATCAATGAACTCATGAAATATTCTATTCATATGATATGTGAATAAAATCGGTGCATTAGTAAACTCAAACAACAAAACAACAATTTCATAATGATCATTTCTAATTTGAAGATAAATTTTTTTAATTTCATCCTCCATCACCTTTATCTAATCGTTCTCGTATATGAAGTTAATTTTCAAAAAATTCTAATATCCCTATATCACATCAAACAAGTCAATGATGTGATGAAAATGACAGTAGTTTTTAATAGTGATGTTATTAAAATCACTATAATAAATGAAATGTCTCATTGAACCATCTATATTTTTACAAATAATGATAGGATTACCCTATGATGAAGCACTGGTTGGATAAAGTAGATATCTTTTTAATCCAAAAACTATTTTTTTCAACTATAAAAGTTCCATTTGAGCAAATCTAAAAGGGGGATTTGAAATTGGATTAACATATAGTGCAATTTCAATTGTAATTCATCTTCTGAGTAGGTATAACACTAGGTAACAGATCAAGAAAAACATCAAAGTATTCATTTTCCATTAGATAATAATTAATCTGAATAGTTTCATTGTTTTCAATTATTCTAACATTATAACATATATTTCCATCTTTCTACAGTTTCTCAGCTTCCTGGTTTGTTATCAATTATATGGGTTTATTCTTGTATACTAACAAAAAACATTCTAAAAAACAACTTCTTTAGCTCTGAAATCATTCTTATCATGATAAATATAAATCCAGTCCATATCCATAAGGACATCAAACTATATTAAGGGGAAAAATGATTATAGGTAATGTATTTACACATATAACAATTGAAGGATTCTTAAATTTCATTTTTTCGGTAATATTTCACCCTTTTTTTAACCATATGTTCTGGTCTAATTTCTTAGGGTGAAATATAAAATTAACTTGAAAATTTCATAGAATCGTAGGATTTCATTGAACCCGTATCAAAAAGGAAATTATAAAAATATGAAAATCTAAATAATTTACCTCATACCACATATTTTGATGTCCTAAAATATACAAACATAATCTCAATGGATATAAAAACACCTTTCTAATTATATTATCGATTCTTTATAGAAATAATATCTTTCTTCGAGTAGGAAATTGAATAATGACCCTTCTAACCAAATTTGAAACACTTTACAGTTTTCCAATCATAATTTTTCATAATATCTTTTTTATTATAATCTCAAGAAATATATCTAAACATATCACATCCAATACACAACTTAGTTTTAATAAGGCATTTCTCAATGGTGCATTTTCCCACACATTTCACAAACTAGAAACTGAGATATCTTACCATCATATTCTTTTTTTGAATGATTCTTACTTATCCTATGCTATCTAAACCACTTCGTATCTCTGTTATCATTGTACATGTGATCATTAGTGAACTTAATATAATCCCCCTCATCACATCAGAAATGTTTTTCATATCATTATACTTACAAGAATCCTATGAACTTCGACATCTTGTTTTATATCTAGAGTAAAAATTAATGATATTTTTTTCATGATCCAAAATAATATTTAGAGCATACCTAGTGAGTATTGTGATTTTTTCTTCATACATGGCCATTTAATAATCCTCCTTTTTTTAATAAACATAATTTCTTTTCCATCCTATATTGAAAAACCTTAGTAAAATATTTTTCAAGGAAACTAATTTAAAATTCGTCTCTCAATAAGGCTTAAATCTCATCTATATCATTGGTAATCATGACCATTGACCACCACTAATCAGCTTCACCTAAAAAATGTTATATATTATGACTATCCTTTTGATTATGTAAATTTACCATAACATCAAATATCTTGTCAAGGTATTTTATCCATCCATATGTAGTTATAGGGTTTAAAGATCCACTAAAACTAAGAGGGTGTTGCCTAATAAAATGATCAACTATCATCAAGTTACATTGTTGTAGATAAGGTTTTTCTCTTTCATATATGCGACCATAATTTATTTTTTACATTAGATGAGGCATTACTATCACAAACATATTACTTCAAATTCGAAACATTTGCAGTTGTGTATTCTGAAAGCTATCAGCATATCGATTCCTTCCAACTTTAGCTTCCCTATTTCTTCTACGGAAAACCATTCTGAATAGAAATTATTTTGATAAATTAATATCATTACAATTGATTTCTATTCAATATAAACATTTGTAAAAAATTATTTACGACATTATGTTAACATCTTCTTAACTCCTAATGTTATATAAACAAGGAATTGATACCAACTATGAGTACTCAACCTTAAAAAATACATAATATAGCTATTTCAGCTTTATTTTACTTCTTTACATTCCCAAGCATTATTTTTCATTATTGTTTCATAAATATAATACATAACATATAAATTTCAATGGATCTATATACAATGTTGGTACAACTAAAAAAGTTTCCATTTCTTCCAAAATATAATATTTTTATCACAAATAACAACATGATTTTGTTGAAAAATCGTCGAAACATTTAACATGACATAATTCATTCATATAAGAATACTTGTAACATGTGAAAAAGAAATTAATTACATGATATTAGCATAAAAATCTTATTAAGGGATATAAAAAGAAGGAAATAACCCTTTATGACATGAATACTTATAAACATAAGAAATCGTTTTCTCAAAGACAAACCTCTCACCCATTTATACATACTGTATGAAACATGATATTTAAATAAAACATTAAAGAACATATATTAACCATAATGGTATAAGGGGGAATTAAATAATTATTTTGTAACAATTATGACTATACTATGATTGTTAACCCACTTGGCAACTTTATAATGTATCCCTCATAGCTACCATATGATATTATCATCGTAGTTACACTTGGATTTACCATATTGTTGACCTCAATCATTGACATACCTAATACATAGGATGGTGATATAGGTCCTAACATTTATCATAAATAATTCCCAAGAACCATAACATTATCATAAAACCATAATAATTATATAAAAGCATTTCTATTAATTTCATAAAATAAAATTTTTGAAGGTGAAATTCCCTTAAAAATATAATTTAATTTATGTGAGAAATTAATTCGATGAAAGGAATATATGTATAAAATATAAATAAACATAATAAAATAAAATATAAACAAAAAAATTTCACAAAAATAATGTTAATACCACATAATGAATAATGTAGAATGTTAACCCAAATAATATGAATTGGGTTTGGAATTCCCTTACCTTTGGTTTTTTATAACTCCAAACTTTTTTTAACCTCTTGTATAATAGTTACATTTTTATTAATATTATATAGAAATATATTCATTTTATGAAACATATATGAATATTTTATAACATCATATCATTGATTAATTATTAATATTTTGTTCTTTCTATTTTATGGGTGAGTGCTTAATGTGGTTTCCAGTGTTCATTCCAAACAGATTTTCTTTTCGAAAGGAATAGAAATTTAAAAAGTGTAATGAAATGGAGTTTATATTTTTCCAAAATATTTAAATATTCCATAAATCATTTTTCCTATATGGTATGAAGATTAATCATCAAATAAATAAATAATGAAATCTATTTAGATCATTTTGGTGGGTTTTTGAAAATCACAAAATAGTTTTATTGTATAATATTATTTATAATTAAATTTGAAAACATAATAGAGATCATATATTAAATATTAATATTTTTTTCATCCATTATAATGGATCCTCCACCAGTTTTGAAGTAAATAATGGAAATTCAAGACACATTGTCCATTATGCCTGTAAATCAACACATCACAAACAATGTTTTAGTTTTTGTATAAGAGGAAGGGAAGAAAAATAATGATGATGATTTTTTAAATAAAAATTATAAAAATCAAGAATATTTATTTTAATATATCATATATCTCTATAGGGGAAGGGTAGGTAAATAGAGTATAAGAAAAGAAAATAATTTAAACGATAACATTAAAAAATGAAAGATGATTTTATCTCTTGATCTCTTGTCCTTGAGATCCTCCTTGAAGACATTTGTTTTGACATTTTTGTGAGATAAAAAGGTCTTTAAAGTGTAAAAGAACTTTGATAATGGTATTGGGTATAATTTAGGCAATTTACAATGATTGAGATGTGTGAGAGGAAGATGGGGGTGAGGGTGTTATTTATTGTGGATGAGAGGATGTTTTTTCCAAAATTTTAAAAATTAGTATATGTTTTTTGTCCAATACTATGAATAATCTTAATTAATGTGAACCAAAAAGGAATAAGTACATTTTAATTCAAACCAATGGAAATTTACATCATCCATGACTAAATCCTGATGCAGAAATTCATTTATTTAGCATATTATGTAACTATCGAATATCACTATTAACCAAAAATTCGAGTTTTTCTGAAAAATCCCAAAAAATTAACCAAACCATTTATCAACTATTATAATAATAAAATGAAATCCATTTTTTGAAAATAATGTTCTAAATATGATTAATGTAATTCTAATATAAAATAATAATTTATTTAAAAAATAAAATATTAAATATTTTAAACATTTTATGTCACCGTGAAAAATTAATCATGATCTCATTATCATATTAACTTATGAAAATAATAACTATAATATGGTATACTATTAATAAGGATAATTTCACTATTGATGTTACTATTTATTAGGGTATGTTACAATTCACCAAAATTTGAGTTGGTACTGTGAGACTCTAAATATCTTACTAATCACAACCACACATGTCGATTATTTGAAATTGAAATCATAGAAACATAAAAACTATATTTAATATCTAGTTTATTAAAATATATTTAAAAAAACGTATTAATCTAGAATCATAGTGTTTCATGCATTTCAATATATTTTTAAAACCATAGGGTGTTACCCGAATGATAATGATTTAGAAGAATAAATATTTAAAACACTAAAAATGATTTTTTAGTTTAAGATACCCCTATATAAAACAGTTAAAATATTCCTATTAGAAAAAATTAACTGAACATCAAGATATGAAAAAAAATCCATTATAATCCTTATATTCCCATATAATTAAATATGTAAAATAATATCAAAAATATTGAAATGGATAAAGGATTAATTATTTAAACATTCAAATCATCTCATTCCAGTTTAAACATTTATGTCATAAACCCAATGGAAGAATAATATTAATCAAAACATTAAATAACATAATAAAAAATTAATTAATTATATGATAAGTAAAAGGGCCTATATATAAACCTAGTAAAATAAGGTGGGTATATAACATCTAATAATGCCTCAAAGAATGAGGATTTCGATGAAGTCTGTTACCTTCAGCCTGGCACATCACATACATTCATTATCTTTAAGTGTCATAAAATAATTATTTTTATGTAAATTATATACAACCTTTTTCATTTTTATTATGCCTTTTATATTAGATATTAAAATCTTATAACAATTTATTGATTGTTTTTGTTCATGTTAAATGTTTTGTTGATATTCAGTACATGAGTCCAAAATGACATCAGTAAGTCAAATACGGTCAAGTTTTACATTAGTAAATCATATGAATAATTGTATTCATTATATAGTAATCATTTATATTGATATATTATACATTCAAACAAATCAAAATATTTATGGTTATTAAAAATAATCCATTTTATACTCATGGAGATGATAGGTCGTACGTACATATGAGTAACATTTCCATCTTCTACTGATCATTTGGAAGTAAGATAAATTTAAGTTAATTTTAATGAATAATAATAAAATCACTAGTATAATATTATTTATTTAAATATACATATATATATCATTTATGTAATATGGTGATGAAAAAAAATCACATATCTTCATAGAGGTTATAGTTCACACGTACAGACAGATGATGTTATCATATTTATGTCCATGAAAGGTAAAAATGTAAATGATATATTATAATTTAATATTTGAAAATATTTTATCAATATAATACATAAACATTAATTACATCATTAAAACATGTTTTGAGAGTTGTTGATGGGAAATAAATCATATCTGTTTGTGGAGGTGATATTTCACACATACACATGAAGAATTAATTCTATTCCCATTTGATAGAAGTCAATATTGATTTTTGTGATGGTATTAAAATAATAAAATATTTGTATATTGAGTATACTATTTTTATTTTTTCATCATGGTTAAATAATGTTTGATGTAATTGGAAGAAGAAATGAAATAGAAAAAATTACACAAAAATGATACCTCTTCTTCAGACGATCTCCGTTGATTGACACATTAACTACTATAAAGAGGGTTTTATGATTAAAATGATGCTTATAGATGTGGTAAGGTAATATTAGATGGTATTTGGGTATATAATGGATAAATCAAACAAGCTATTTGGGGAAGACAATAACGATGAATGAATTCCATTTTATAAGATAAGGGAGATGCCCTCTTAGAAATATTGAATATATTAATATAAAATAAACTGATTGTCTATTACAAATGGGAAAAAAGAGATTTAATAAGAATAATTTATTATTTTTTATTGAATAACCCAACTAGAAATGAAATTAAATATTTATTTCTTTATATTTTAGTCTTTATCTATTCGTTTTTACCATTATTATTTCTTATTGTGATATCTTTCCATTTAAAATTTAATAGTTAAAATAATTAGAATAAAATATAAAAATACCATATAATGTTTAATTTATTATATTTTATGAGTAATAGAAATCATTTTTCATGAATTTGTTTTTTCAAAAATATTATATCATTTAATAAAATTGTATAAATTTAAAATATCAATACTATCACATTTAACAATATTCAAAATTAGACTTTTTAAAAAACACATAAAACAGTGATATCTTCAGAAAAAACTAATAAATCAATCATAACAGGTTAAAGTAATCAATATAATTATCTTACTTAATTAATTATATCATTTTTTATTTATTTAAATATTTTGAACATCAATTATTTGATTCGTCCCCTATTGAATAATTATTATATCATCATTTTGTCAACATTTAATTTAATTATTTATTTATAAAATTTTATAAATAAATTAAAATGATGTATTTAATCATTTTATCATTATATAGACAATTTATATTTGAATATATCTTTTATATAACTATATATTAAAAATGATATAGTTATAAATTCATGAGTATGCCCACTTTGTCTATTCATTAAAATTAAATACTGTAAAAGGAATAATGATATCCAAGTGGCTCCAAGTGTCCCTAAAATAGAAGAAAAGATGATTTGGGTCTAAAAACTCATAAAATTAAATTATTACATATTTTAGTTTAATTTTATTATGCTAATAATATTATTTTTACCATTATTTACCAAATTTACCTCTAACCATTGTAAAAAAATACTAAAGTTAATATTTACCAATATTATGTTGATATTATTTGATAATAAATATCATAATAATTACTACCATATATATATCTGTTTTTTGAAATTCAAATCACAGAAGTGAATAAAATTAATTTAAAACTAATCATGATGACAGATCAAGAAAACATGTTTTTAAAGTAAAAATGGTCAAAAGTTTACAATGTTTTTACATCCAATTTCTATGTAAAATTGATTCAAATGACCTACATTGGATAAAAATAATAATAACTTATTTAATAAAAAAATTAAACAAATTAATAATGTAACTAAGTTTATAAATAAATTTGAAAAAAATAGTTTTCAATTAATATTGTTGTATTATTCACCATTGAGCAATAAATCAAATTTTCTAAAAAACCAAAAAATTAATCCAAAGTAATTTTTTCTACTTCTATTCTAAATAAGATGTTTATTTTTTCAAATAGAATTTATTAAATAGGAAAAAAATATTTACAATGCTTTAAATATAAAAAGGTGGTTACAATGGCATTTTTTAATATAATACTTTTATGCATAAATATGATTTATTTTCTTATACATTGTATAAAAACACATTATATGAATGTTAAAAATTATATTTAATATATTAAAAAAACTAACATTAATAAAAATAAAAAAATATTGATTTTTTTATTTAATGGTATCATCCACACTTTTTGACATTTAAATAATTGTTTTAGAAAAATATTTCTTTTTTAAGGGTATACATTCATTTATAATTAATAATTTCTCAAATAAATAACTACATATACATGTGTAACAATATTTTTATAATTCGATTAGTATTATTAATTCCATCCATTCTACAGACTATGTTATTAGTGTATCATTTTAATAATGGTATTTAATTGTTCATTAAAACTTGATGTGGAATATCATGTATAATATCAAACTATATCCTTCCTTTTAGAAACACAAGATGTTACAGTAACTGATATAGATTAAACAAAATTTCCTCATTTAATAATGTGTATTTAAAAGTAAACATCAAAATTATAAATCATATAAATTATATAAAATAATCATATCCATGACAAAAATAAATATTTATTTGAATGGAAATACAATTTCCAATAATATATGATCAAAAGTATGTGGTTTCCTTAATAGAAAGCCAATAAAAAATAAATAATTAATTAATGTGAATGTCAATATATTCTATGGAAAAATTAATAATTATGAATCCCTAGAATGAATAATGGTGTTACCATTACAAAATATCCAATGTAGTGTAAAAATTAAATGTTTCATTCAATGATGAATATAAATACAATAAAAATATTTATAATTTTTTTATAGAAAAATATTCTGTTTAAATAGAATATGAATTTAAAAAACTAGATATTTAAAAAATAATAGGAAATATATTATCAATGAACAACCTTATAAAATAGAAATAAGATACAATTTAATGACTATTTTTTTCATTCTGAATACATTAAAAATAATGATTCATTTCAATTATCTATTAAAAAATTTAAAAGTACATTCTTTTAAAATGCGATGTGATAAAAATATTAAATTATTTTTTAAAAACAAAATTATGGGATCAATGACTCTAAAAATAATAATACATAATTTTTCAGATCATTTTTATAAAACATAGTGTAGTACCCCCAGTTTTTTTATGTAACCTATAACATCCCGGTTCTGGAAGCCACCCAGGGGCACCCCGTACGTGGTTGGTCATAAGGCCTCAAGCACATTTTCCCTAATGCTAGAGACTTTTGACTAGCAGTGAGGAGCTTGGGTGTGATAGTGGGGAAACTCTGACCTCATTAGTAGAGTACACAGTGGAATGAAAAAAATACAAACAAGACCAGAAGCAGTAATAATACAATTAAAAAATAAATAGTGGAAGACTGAATGAATAAACTAAATCACATATATAAAATGATGCGTGATACATATGTCTAGGAAAGTAGAGAAACAAATCACAATGCTGAAATACAGCACTAAACCAAGTACAAAAGAAAAATTGTAATCAACTCTACAACATCACATGCCTATGCTTGGTCACGTGCTCTCAAGCTCCACAACATGTCAAGTGACTGAAGTAGAAGGGCACTTACCCTGGTCTATACCAGCAATAATATAATTTTTGTGGGCCCAAAAGCATGCCCCAAATAGTGTGTGAGACTATATCCTAGTAGAAAACCACCATGAGATATGTGCTTAACTGTCAATGAGTATGTGGTAGGTACAAGTACAAGGAAACATTGAACCGGAAGTACCAAACAGAAAACAATCAAAAATTTCAATAGCAAGCAACAACTAACCAAGAAGATAAACACAAATAGGAAACCCTCTGGGAAGTACCCACATCATATCCCCTATGGTCCTACAAGCCATGTACAATCAACCCTCTGGGTAGTACACTCAGTATAGCCCCTCTGGTTAATCTTAAGCATAGACTCTCTAAGGAAGCACTCACCGTCAATTCCCCCCTATTGTCTCGTAACGGTACTAAAGGCTATCTAGGGAAGCATTAAATGTATCATCCCCCTTGTGTCCTATGTGTATAATCTAAAGACACTCTTAGGAATCACTCAATGTCAATTCCCTATATTCTCTCACATCATAAGTAAAAGAAACACTCTAGAGAATCCCTTAACATCCATTATCCCTATGGTCTATACACCATGTTCTCACGGCCCTGTGTAAGTCAATCTAGTGTTGCAGTGTGTATTGGAAAAGGTTTACCTCATAACTACTTGGCTTGCATTCTACAGCATAATAGCATAACGTAACAACTATCAAACCATCCTACAATACTAGTCATTGGGAAGGTAAATAGTAGCCTAACAGACAAACTATACCCAAGGGTGAAAACAAAAAAACATGCATTGAAAACACATCCAATTCACATCAATTTACCATATTCACAGTCAAATATCATCTAATCAAGGATAACTGTAGAGTAGACAAACAATAGGGAAAAGCGTTAAACGCACAATACCATCTTCATGGGTATTGGGAAAATTTTCACATAAAACTCAAAGACATTCAACAGAAAGGCACAAACCACCTACCTCAACATTGGGAGATCAATATACATGAACCTCTAGGCTTGAATCACCTTATAATTCCATAGATCTACAAAAACATCTAAAACATTCAATATAAGTTAACTTGAGAAGGAAGAGGAATCATGAAACAAGGTTAAAGTAAAAGAGAGAACTCACCGATGTGATTCCAATTCAAACGATGGTGTTTGATCTAGAGGACAAACACTCAATCGGGGGTTTTTCGAAGATCTGTGGCCGTATGGAGTTCTTGGCCAAACAAGACTGAGAAGTAGAGATTTCTAGCGATTAGACGTGACCCCAATGCGTTTAATGAAAAAAATAAATTACATGACATGTACATTTGACATACATAGTGTGTACTCGAAGTTTCTATACTCCACTTTAGGTGGCCGCCTAGTCAACCCCACATGGCTGTGTGCCTGGACACTACATGGCCAGCACACGGCTACCTGTGGTAACTAAGTACACGGCTTGTACTCCTAAAGTACATGGGGTGTAGTTCAAAAATTTCCAGAAAACCCTCTTTTCATAAAAAAAGACCAGAAAAGGAAATCATACCTCAAATGAAGGTCCATGTTCTTACAAATAATCACACTTAAATAAATTCGTCCCCAAATTTCCTAATCATGGTGGCATAGAAGGAGAAACCACGAACCACTCTGGCCACTCTGATTGTACGTCTGCCTCCCTCTACCATGTCTCGTACTGTACTCATCTGTGCTGCTAATGTACTTGTACCAGAGGAACAAACTGGCCACAGATAACCTTTGTACTACGATCAAAAATTCGGATATGATATTCCTCAAAATATGAGTTCACATCCAACTCAACCTCCTCGGATTGGAAGATGTGAGATGGGTATGAAAAGTAACGTCAATGCTAAAAAATGTGGAAGAGATCGTGCATAGCCCGATACCTCTAAGGTAATTGAAACAGATAGGTAACTAGCCCAACCCTCCCCAACACCTCAAACAACTCGACGTACCTCAGTGAAATCTTGCAATATCTTCTAATCCTCTTCTGTCCCAACCTCGGTGTGACATGCAGTAAAACATGATCCCTGACCTCGAACTCCAGAGGTTGTCTCCGCTGATCAGCATAAGACTGTTGTCAAGACTATGCAGTACCCATTCTTTTCCAAAATGACTCTATTTTCCTTGTGGTCTCCTGAACAAGGTGAGGTCCCAGTAAATTTTCCTCTACTTCCTCTATCCAACATAAGGGTGATCCACATGGTCTACCGTACAATCCCTCATAAGGTGCCATAGTTGAGTGAAAACTATTGTTGTAGGAAAAATCCATAATAAGTATATAATTATACTATGACCATCCAAAATCTATGATGCATGCTCGAAGCATGTTCTCAAGCACCTAAATCTTACGCTCAGATAGGCCATCTTTCTGAGGATGGTAAGTTGTACTCAAATGGACCTATGTTCCCAAAGCCTTCTGAAGCCCCTACAAAACCCGAGAAGTAAAAAGATCATCTTTGTCTGAAACAATGGAGTGTGGAACTCCAGGAAGACATACAATCTCTTATATGTACAACCATCCCAGCTTATCAACATTGAATGTCTCCTTGATCTGCATGAAGTGAGTGACCTTCGTAATTTAGTCAATGAAAACCCAAACTACATCATTACCTCAAGGAGACCTTGATAAACCTGGCATAAAATCTATCACGACATTGTTCCACTTCCACTCGGGAATAATATACTACTATTAAAGACCTGCTGGTCGCTGCTGTTATGCCTTCACCTTCTGATAGGTGGAACAATTCATGAAAAAACCAGTAACATCTCTCTTCATACCTAGACACCAATACTAATAGTGTTGATCACGATACATCATGTTGACACCAGGATGAACTGCCCAAACTGAGGAATGAAAGTCCCGCATCAGCTCCCCACGTATGTCTACTGGCACCCATATGCGCCCTTGGAAACGCATGATCTCATCCTTTCCCATGGTCCATCTATGAATAGGGTCCTCTCCTGACATGATTTCTCATAGGACTAGGCCTTAAAAATCTAATAGATGCCTCATTCTCACTCAATCAAGAAGAGCTGAGGTAAGATCCATTGATGAAAGAAAATTCTTCCCTTGTCTGTCATTCACATCCAAATGCATCTTTATGAACTGAGCCACGAGCTCTCATTCTCTACTGGCATTCGGAACTTCCTGTATCTGAGGCCTCCATCTAAATGCATTAGCCACATCATTTCCCTTCCAAGGCATTTAGGAAAGATCAACGTCAATGTACTGTAGGTACTCAACCCACCTTCACTATCTCAAATTCAGATAATGATGAGTGAATATGTACTTGATACTCTTATGGTTGGTGAAAACCATAAAATGATCGTCCAGAATATAATGTCTCTAACATCATAAGGCAACTAAAACAGTAGCTAACTTGAGATCATGTATTGGGTAATTCCTCTCATGTGGTCGCAACTACTGAGACTCGTAAGCGACAAATCCATATACCTGCACAAGCACAACTCCTAACCCGATACTGGAAGCATCACATTACACAGTATAGATCTTGCCCTTTTCTGGGAATATTACTCTCGGTGCTAAACTCAACCTCCCATTCATCTACTGAAAGGGTGACTCACAATCACTGTATCACAAGAACATCACACCATTCTTAGTCAGACTCATCAATGGGAATGCTAAGTGAAAAAAGTTTTTTTTGAATCATCTCTAGTATCTAACCAGCCCTAGAAAACATTACACCTCTAGAACATTCCTCGCCTGCTTTGAGGAAACTACAACACTCACTTTCTATGGGTCCCCTAACACTCCTATCTTTGAGATAACATGACCCAAAAATTCAATCTTATCCATCAACAAGTGGAATTTTGAGAGCTTAGCATATAAATGATGCTCTATCAAGGTACAAAAAATGATCTGAAGATGGGTAGCATGGTCGTGTCGATTGTGAGAGTACACCAAGGTATCATCCATTAAGACCACCAAAGAGAAATCCAAGTAAGTATGGAACACTTGGTTCATCAGTGCCATTAAAACTGATAACGTGTTCATAAGACCGAATGGAATAACCATATACTCTATAGACCATACCTATTCCGGAAGGCTGTGAGAGGTATATTAGATGGTCTAACGTTCAACTGATGATAACCGGATCTCAGGCCAATCTTCAAGAACACCCGGTATCCTCAAATCTTATCAAAGAGAACATAAATCTTTGTTAAAGGATATTGGTTCTTGACCGTCAACTAGTTCCAATTTCGATATTCCACACAAAGCCTAAGGGTAATGTCTGCCTTCTTCAAAAAAAGGACTAGAGAACCCCAAGGAGAAGTACTCAGTCGGATGAAACACTTTTCCTGCAACTCCTCCAAATGCTTCTTGAGCTATAGCAACTCTAGTGTATCCATCCTATAATGATGAATGGAAACTGGGTTCCACCCTCCAGTTTCCCCAAAGACACGTCGTCCCTACCCTGGGACCCACCCACGTGCCTGAACGGGTCATCTGACTAATGATAGTCCCATGGTCATCCAGATATAGACTAGAAATTTGGGTTGTAACTCCTATCAACCCATGATTCTTAGGTCCCTTTGTGCTCACCTAGACATACCATTCGCCCTTATTAAGGAAGGACCCACACTCTGGTGATTTGATACTCACCCTACTGTGATAGCAATCGACGACT
This sequence comes from Viscum album, assembly GCA_963277665.1. NCBI lineage: Eukaryota > Viridiplantae > Streptophyta > Magnoliopsida > Santalales > Viscaceae > Viscum > Viscum album. The sequence continues at coordinate 536,519,636 of OY728146.1, forward strand.
ACCAAAATGGGAACTAGTCAGTCCATTTTGTGTATGAAATTACAGCCTGTCATATCTAGGGCATAGATGTCCCATAAAAACTGACAACCACAAACTCCTAGAGGTCACTCCATACACTGATTTACACTTGTCGTTCTAGTCCCCAACGGAGTTTCTACTGTGAAGATATCAGCAGATGAGAAGATGCAGATCCCAAGGCTCTCTAGAACCGTATCTTATATAAATCTACGGGAAGCCCCTATATCGAGAAGAGTAGAAGCTAAAGCTAGGATAACATTGATCATACCTCGAACTGTAGAATTTTCAGGATCCTTCTCCCGCTAAGTTTTCCCCACTAAAAAACTCTATATTGCTCCATAGCCCTATGACCCTACATGACCACTATGAGCTTATCTGCCCTGATGTCACTGGAAAACAAGCAACTGGATACCAATTCCATGACCTCCACCTCATCCTGAATGACCATAAGATTTATAGTTCATAAACTAGTGAGAAAATGGTGGTGATTCACCTGAACAATGAGTCATAAAAGAACCCCTGTCACCATCTCTTGGTGAGATGATCTGACAGATGAACTGATGATGACCCATTTTGGAGCAAGATCAGCACTCCACTGGGTCCCTCGGGCAGTTTTTCCTCGTATTCCCACTCTTCCCACAGTGGTATCAAACCACCTGGCTACCAAAAGAGGATCCCTGCCTCCGTGAATCACCACGCGAACACTACCAACAATGCTTCCTGCTATCAGTAGGAGTAATAATAACCCTAGACGTCGAGCCACTATGGCTCACAACTCCAGAATCACTCAGATTGAGCTCTATGATCATTTCCCGGTTGACTATAGAATTGATGGAAGTCAACCTGAATATGTTCACTTGTGAACAGATGTGGTGACTCATACCATCCTTGATCTTCCTTACCAGGAATAAAAGAACAACTCCTTGAATAGACGTAAAGCACTGCAGCTCGGTAAAGCGGGAAGAATACTCCATAATAGTAAGGTTACCCTACTCCAGACTCATAAACTCTTGGGTTCAATTGGTCCTCATGGTCTCTAAATAAAATTATTCATTGAATATGTGCTAAAACTCATCCCATGCCATAACCTGCTGGCATCCTGCATGTGAGATCACATCCCACCACCTCTTGGTGGAGTCTCATAGTATATAGGTTTGCAAGCATGACCCTCCTCTCTAAAGGTGTATCTAGATGCTCGAAGATCATCATCATGGCCTCTATCCATGACTCTGCAGCCTGAGTTCATCATTCCTCAAAAAATGTTGGAGGATGCTGCTGCTGGAAAACCGGCATCAAATCTACCATCGATGGGGCAGGATGTGGTGCTCCTTGAAAAGTCTGCATCATCCACAAGAGTCCTTCAATGAAAGGTGCATCAGCACAGGTATCATGTTAAAAATCTTGTTCCAAGATTGGAACAATAGGAGGATCTATGGGAAGTCCCTGATCAGACATTTCTGGGGTCTGACCACTGCCCTGTATCTACTGGACAATCAGAGAACGTCTCAGTTTCATGGCTCTACAAGGTCAAATGCACACCATAGATCAGGACTAACAGGGACTGAAACATATATGTGTAATAAGGTAACAAGAGAAAGAAAATACTCATGTTTTTCAAAACATGACTACATGGCTTGTATAAACCCTACATGGCTTGTTCCCTTATGTCATTCACATGGGCAAGTACCTCTACCAAAACTGGTTGTGTAACACCCAAACCACATGACGTGTTGTCCTAACACACGATGTGTACATGAATCCTCTTCCCCTACATGAGTCCTTCAACACGGCTAAGACACATGGATCTCCTAAGACAAGAAAACACGGCACATTCCATATAGACATGTCCTATACTACATAAGCTTCACCTAGCCCGTGTTGTTAGTGACATGACCTAAAGCACGGATCACACTACACTGCATGTTCTAAATGGACACGGCTTTTACATGAAAGTATAATGCTATCCCCTATTTTTTATGACACGGCCAGCCACTTGGGTTAGACTACATGTTGTTTTTAGATGGCGCACAATGTGTATTAGATAAGACTCAGCCAGCCTGTGTTGTTAGTGACACGGGTGGGCATATGGTCGACACAACATGGCATGTATGGATGGTACACGGAGTGTTCAATCATGGTTTTCCCTATCTTTTGTCCCTTCCCACATGTCCTAAGACGTGGATAGAGACTTCATGGTGTGTAAAAATGGTACACGGTGTGAAATTAACAAAAATAGTTTCTTCTCGAACTGAAGAACACATAGAGTGTAGTCAAAACTACACTGTGTGTTTTCTGGGTTTTTCCAAACAGTAAGCCTCAGAAACTACTCCAGAGCCCACAAAAACACTGAAATGAATATTGAAAGTGTAAAATTTCTAATTTTGAGGGCCCATACTCCCCATGAATAAAAATTTTTCATCTTATACATGTTATAAACAAGATAATCTAGGAAATAATCCACCAAATGCCGGTCTATGAGGGTCCATAACACCTCAAGGACCAATGTTTGGAGTCCATTCAAGTAAAAACTTACACATGACAATACCCTATCAAATAGAAGGTATTCTATCCATACATCTATCACAAAATCATTCATATCCAGCACAACATTTATTACAATAACATGCAATCGCTAATGCATCCTAAATGTCATGGCAGGAATGCATGACATGTGATTTCTAGAAAGTCCCTATATGATACATGATACGTCATACCATTATATCATTGGGTTGAAATAGAAATCGAACATCAATAACATCAATGATACCAATACAAAACATGTGAATCACCGAATAGTGAAAATAGAATCATAAGTAAACTTGCCAAACCAAAAAAAAAATTCAATAAACAAGGTAGACTCGCTCTTCCCCTGTACACGGGTTAGCTACTCCTGGGAAAAACATATTACCATATCCCAATTCCTTCTTATACCTGGTTAAAGGAACTAAATTTTATGTCAAGAAATATGAATTCCTATGATACAAATTTGTAACATCCTGGTTTCGGAAGCTAACTGGGTTTGCCTCGTACACGGTTGGTCACATGGCCTCAAGCGTATTTCCCAAAATGCTAGAGGCTGCCGACTAGCTGTGAGGACCTTGGATGTGATAATGTGGAATGTATGCCTATATTGGTAGAGTAAATAGAGGAAATAAACAAATACTTACATGATCGGAATCAGTAATAATATCATACAAAAATTAACAGCAGAAGAATGATAGAATAAACCAGATTATATATATAAAATGATGCATGATACATATGTCTAAAAAGCAGTGAAACAAAGCACAGTGCAGAAATATAGTACTAAACCAAGTAAAAAATAAAAATAGTAATCAACTCCCCATCATCACAATCCTAAGATTGGTCTCGTGCTCTCCAGCTCCACAGCATGTGAGGGGCCTAAAGTAGAAGGGGGCATGCCCTTGTTTATACCTGCAAAAATATAATGTGTTTGGGCCCAAAATCATGGCCCAATCAGGGTGTGATACTAAATCCCAGAAGGCAACCACCATGATATATGTGCCTAATAGTCAATGAGAAAATGGAAGGTAAAAGTACAAGAAACATTAAACACGAAGTACTCAATAGTAAACAATGCATAGTTTCAATATAAAGTAACAACTAACCAAGAAGATAAACAAAAACATGTAACCCTTTGGGAAAACCCACAGCCTATCCCCTCTAGTCCTACTAAACATGTTCAAGAAACCCTCTGTGTTGTACAATCAGTCTAACCCCTCTGGTTCAGTATAAGAATAGACTCTCTGATGAAACACTCACTGTAAATTCACCCTATAATCTCACAACGGTACTAAAGGAACTCTGTGGAAGCACTCAGCGTATCATTCCCACTGTGACCCACATTGAGGAACTACAACCACTCTGAGGAAGCGCTGAACATCAATTCCCCATGTGCTCTCGCATCATAATGAAAACAGACACTTTGGAGAAGCCCTAAACGTACATTCTCTCAATGGTCTATACACCAGGTTCTCACAGCCCTGTGTAAGTCAAGCAAGTGTAGAAGTGCATATTAGACAAGGTAAACCTCAGAAATACTTGGCAAGAATTCTACATAATAACACCATAACATAACAACAGTCACACCATCCTACAATTCTAGACATGGGAAGGTAAATAGCAGTCCAACTGGAAAACTAGACCCAAGGGTCAAAACAGGAAAAACATGCATGGGAAACACAACCAATGAATATATATTCACCCTATTCATATTCAAATATCATCTAATCATGCATAATATCATATCAGAAAAACAACAGGGCTAAAGCGGTAAATGCACAATACCCCGTTCATGGGTGTTGGGAAAATTTTCACTTAAAACTCAAAGACATTCAACAGAGTGGCATAAACCACCAACTCAACATTGGGTGATCATGATACTTGAACTTCAAGGATTGAATTTAATTAGAATTCCACAAATATAAAAAAAACTTCTGAAATGTTCAACAAATGATAACATAGAGAAGGAATATGAATCGTGAAACAAAGTTCAAGGAGAAGAGAGAACTCACCGATGATATTCCAACGCAACTAACAGTGTTCGATTTGGAGGACGGACACTCGCTCGGGGTTTTGTTGAAGATCCACAGACATACAAAGATCTTGTTCAAACGAGACCTAGAGGAAGAACATTCTGGTGATTAGATGTGACCCCAGTGCATTTAATTAAAAAAAGAAAGTACACGACATGTATTTTTGAAGTACGTGATGTGTACTCTCCATTTCTATAATCTGCTTTAGGCGGCCTCCAAGTAACCCGCACATGGCCATGTTCATGGATACTACATGGAAAGAACACGAATACCTGTGGTAACTGATTACACTGCGTTTCCTCATAAAGCACAGAGCATGTACTTTGAAAATTTCCAAAAAACCACTTTTCCACAAAAACGATCAAAAATGGAAAACAAACCCGATAAGAAGGTCCATGTTCATAAATAACACTTCCATAAGGTTGTTCATGGTTATAATGTTATGGGGGATGAATGAGAGATTATACCAAAATTGGAATGACGTTTTCAGGAAAAGGGGAAGTCGCACGGGCGGACCACAGTTTTCCTAACTTTGCAGAAAAATCGTGTATATTTGGTCCTTTTGAGGTAGTGTCTCATGCACGGTTAGAACAATGTTAGAGAAACCATGATAAGAAGTTGTGTGAGGGTCTGTTCAGATAGTGGATAGTGAATGGTTAGTGCACGAATTGTCTAACTGTGTGAAGAAACTGTTATGGTACAGAAGTGATGTCCTAAAAAGTGGTTCTCACACAATTTTCCTTCTAAATGGATCGTCATTCCTTCTATGTGTCCATAACTCAGAATTTTTGTTCAACTGAGACCAAATATGGTTATCCCATATTTTCTATGTAGATTTAAAGGCTTCCCATGGTGAATTGACTTTGGATTTTGGAGGTTTTTGATCGTTCTTCTTCATTAATGATAGGTTTCTTAGATCTACATAGATATACTTGTCTGAATATCTTTATTTCTTATATCTACACACAATTTTGGTAGATCAAGGAATGTAGATGACAAAAATGATTAAATTTAGTCTTTATCATTCTAGGAGAAGAGATCTATATTGGATTCATCGAGAATCAACCAGGTTTTCTTGAGCGTTCTTCGTACGTTTTGGATTTCATCAAAACTAACGAGGTAGGAGGATTCATTCTCAACTCAACATAATAGAACTGATTAGAATTATTTCTAATTGATTGATTTTTTTCAAATTTATTGTTATTTTGTTTTTGGAATCATATGGAAACCATCATGAGTGACAGTTTGTGAAATCTGGAAAATTGGGGATTCTGAATGAGTTCTTATGTTCTTAATTTTAAAATTATGATTTTAAAATAGGGATATTCTAGAATTGTGACACATGTTTTGGATTGTAGTTTTTCCATAAAATTTAATGTTTTATTGTAATGAAATATATTTTTTTGAAATTGTTTTATTCATTGGTTTTCAATAAAATTATTTTTTTACTAAAATGGTTTTAAATGGTTGAACACACTAGGTTTTTGACATGATGATTGGGTGTGTTCATGGGTTTGCGGGATAGATAAGGGTTAGAGGTCTCCCCCATCAGAAACAGGAAATATAAGGATTTGGGATCTCCCCCATAAATGGTACATGTGGGACGGATAAGGGTCGGGTATCTCCCCCATCATTAATGGGTTGGATAAGGGTTAGGGCTCTCCCACATCAATTGGTTCACTAAGGATGACTTAGTGAAAAGTTGACTCACCTCTCGTGAGTACAAGGAGATACAAGTAACAGGCATGGATGGTTGTGTGGATCTATTTAATGAATTGGGTATGTCAAAAGAATATTGAGAAATGGTTTTAAATCATTGTTTGGTTTTTAATTGAAAAACGTTCTATTTAAAAACATTGGTTTCAATTGTACTTGTATGTTTTTGGTTTTAAATGGTCTTGGAAACTTGTTTACATTATGTTATAAACTATTTTGGTAAATTGTTTTATATAAACATTTTTATTTAACTGTGACTGAATTTTCTATCCTAATGGCGTGAGTAGGGTAGTCATTAGGGAAAACCTACTGAGTTTTATACTCACCTATGCTGTGACACTTTGGTGATTTTGAAGATCCTATCTTCCAAGACAAGGGGAAAGGTAATGTTTCACATGTATTTAGAACTACCTCATGATGTTTGGACTATTCGAGGATTGTGGAGTTTGGAGATTGTAGAGCATGAAGACATGTGGTCTCTTGAGGGTATTTAGTTTTTGAACAATTGTGTTCATGGATTTTTTTTGGTATTCTATTGAATTTCAAATTTATTAGGTTTGAGAAACAGGGTGTTTTGAGTTGTCTTTCATTTGATCACGAATCATATAGTGAATGATTTGTTGGATTATTTTTTTATTCCGTAAAGGGTGAATCGTTCCCCACTATTATTTGAAACCCTTCTTTATTTATTGACAACCTTTGGCATCTTGGGGATGACAAATAAGTCCTAGAAATGACTTGTTTTACACTATTGACAATGATAATTGGTGGGTCATTACAAATTGTATTTGTCTAGTCTAGTATGGTACAAATAAATAGTGTTCTTGGTCTTGGATTTTGAATTCCATTTCGTCTATTCCTTGGGTTGGAATCTATGACAGCAGGAGGATTGACAGAACATGAAATATATTGCATAAAAGGACATTTCCAACCCATTTATGATGAACATCGTGTTATCAGGGTGTTTAGTGCATAAATTAATGGGATAAACTTCTAGAATGTTGGAAATCTCATTATCATGGGTTCATCCAATGAGATGAGAATGGCATGCATTGTATAGGAATGACTTCCACTATGATTCAATGTCTCATAGTGAGTAATGATTTATGATTTTTTGAAGAGGATTAAATGTTTGAAAAATGTATAATTTTATTTTAAATGAATTATTTTGAAAAAATGATATGAGGTGTATTTTGAAAATGGATGGATTTTCAAAACCAATGGTTGATTCCCAAAAATGTTTTAACATTGAATAATGTTGTTTTTGGAAAACATGTTTGTGATAGTTGATGTGATAAAATTTAAAATTCTAATACATTTGTTTCTATAATGTGAGATTGATTATGTTTGTTATTGTTTTAGGGAATGGAACCCAGTAGACATCATAAAAACCAATTGTATGAGGCCAGTGAGAATGTGGTTGCAAATGAATCCCATGTGAACCAAATGTTAGTCCAAATAATCCAATAGGTTTTTAAAACCATTGAGTTGGGGAAACAATTAGATACTTTATTCACGGTATTTGTCACTTTGAAAATCTATGTGGGGGAAGTATGGTTTTCTTCACTAGTGGAGATGAGAACTCGAGGACTAAGAGAAAAATGAAGTAAGACAACTTTTCTCAAGGAGGATGAAAACATCATAAAAGGACCACAGGAGAAATTAAACATTCTCTAAGACTCAACAAAATGCTTGGATTTTTTTAGTGTGGCTTGATAAGTCACATCAAGCGGGATTGGATAGAAAAAAATAGAGGATTTTACAACTGCAACATGATGGGACACCTTAAGCTCTTTTATCACACCACTCCATGGTCAGGTGTTAGGGACACTTCTCAAGTGTCACAAACACCATATTCTTTGTTGAAATGAGTGCAATACTATCAAGGAAATAAGGATCAAAGTGAACCGACATGGCAATTGTATGATTCACAGAAGCTAATTATCGATTATCAGGTTGGATCATCAACGTCGAGAGTTTTAGTTATTTTGAATCTGACCCTTGTGAAAGTTCTCTTCGATACTAGTGCATCACATATTTTCATTTCATCTCGTCTTAATGACATTCTATGTTTAATGTTAGAAATGATTCCTTTTATTTAAAAATTGAACAGTCTTATTGGTTAAAGAGAATGTGAAGCATTCATGTGTTGAGTATGTGTTATATCTATTGAAAATGTTCTGGTGAAGTTGATCTTTTCAATGTTGGACATGGATGCCTATGATGCAATCATGGGTATGGAGTGGTTGGCTGTGTGAAATCTCATATCGAATATTTTAAGAGAGCAGTTAGTTTCACATCATAGGATGTCATCAACCATCTCTTCAAAGGAGAGAGGATGGAAAAGAAAGGGTAAAATAGGTTTTTTGAACCAATAATTAGAACAATATCTTTTCACATGGTTTTTTTACTAACACCACAATGTAAGAGATTGAGTCAAATAGTTTTCTACATGTTGTGGATCAATTTTTAGATGTATTCCATGAGAAATTCTCAGTGTTTCCACCTATAAGGGATGTGGAGTTTTCAATTAATATACATTATGTAATAGTACTATTTCCCTTTGGTCTTATAGGATAGCATAAACATAGTTAAGGGAATTGAAATTGCACATGGATGAGTTGGAAATAAAGGTTTACATTCGTCCAAGTATGTCTTTGTGGGCAGGGCCAGTTTTGTTCTTGAAGAAGGAAGATGGAACACTTCGGATGTGGTTGGATTATCGTATTATTAACCAAGTTACGATAAAGAATAGATATCCAATTCCACGCAATGATGATCTATTTGACCAATTAGGTGGAGCTCAGTGGTTCTCCAAGATTGACTTATGATCAGGATATCACCAATTGCAAGTTTAAAAGGATGACATTCGGAAGGAAACATTTAGAAACATATATGAAAACTATGAATATGTAGTCATTCCTTTTGGGAAAACAAATTCAATAACATTTTTCATGGATTTGATGAATCATATATTTCATCAATATCTGGATTCTTTTATTGTGATTTTTTTGGATAACATCTTGCTGTATTCAATGAAAAGGTCTGACCATGAAGAGAACTTGGAAACTGTGTTACAAATGTGGAGATAACACCTTTTGTATGCCAAATTATCAATGTCTGATTTTGGGGTACTAGAATTACATTTTCATGGAAATGTATTTTCTAAAAAAGGGATTTATGTGGATCCTTGAAAGATAGAAGTTTTTATCTCCTGGAAACCACCAATTAATGTCTTCGAGATACGTAGTTTTATTGGTCTAGCTTGTTATTACTGACGCTTTGTGCATGATTTCACAAGACTTTATTTTCCAATGACAGCTCTTAAAAAGATGAATGCTCCATTAAAATTGATAGAGGAATACCAGAATACATTCTAGGAAATGTAAAACCATCTTAAATCCACACCAATCTTGATTTTTCGAGAGTCAGGATAGGGGTATGTGGTGCACTATGATGCTTTAGGATCAGGGTTGGTCAGTGTTCAAAAGCAAGGAGACCATGTGGTTGCTAGGGGTTCAAGGAAACTAATACTGCATGAGAAGTACTACCCAACACATGATTTAGAGTTAGTTGTAGTCACCTATGATTTAAAGATATGGTGACATTATCTATTTAGTGAGAAATTTACTATGTTCATGGATCACTAATTCTTGAAACACATTTCCCCATAGTGAGAATTGAATCTGATGCAAAGGAGATAGATGGAGTATCTCCATATTTTTAATTTGACAAGATGTATAAAACAAGAAAAAAAAAATTGGTGGCACATGAATTGAGTATAAAGTCATATTCTCAGTTGGTAAATGATGCTTCAGATGAATAACAGTTCATGTCTATACTAGGTGACGTGCATGTGAAATGTGAAGACAAGGGTGATGTTGTTGTTTTCTTTTCAACCACACTTGTTCCTAATTTGGTATATGTGGTCATTGAGGTACAAACATTTGATATGGAAAGTCTGGTTATGAGTTCATAACAGAATGTTTGGGAGATCCTTAAGGATTGGAAACTTGATGGGAGTTTAGTTTTTTGTTTCAGAGATTGGATGGTTTTACCTATGGCATGTCAAGAACTACTCTTTCATAGTTACCACCGTTTGAGATGGGATATACATCCAGGTACACAAAATATGTGTAATTTACTAATGGAATATTTTTTGTGGAGAGGAATGAAATGGAAGGTGGTCGATTTTTTCACTAAGTGCATAACATGTCATCTCATTAACGAAGAGAACTAGATACTCGCAAGAATTTTGTAGTCCTTACCTATCCCAATGTGGAAATATGAGTAGATAGCGATTGATTTTTTTATATTTCATTAATGAATAGTTTGTAAACACAATTATATATGGGTGATAGTGTATAATCATACCAATTCATCTCATTTCATTCCTATTAGTGAAACAATATGGTGGAGGATCTCCTAATAATCTACATTCAAGAAGTTGTAAAGAGGCATTGTGTACCAATTTCAATTGTCTCAAACAGAGATCCAAGGTTCACGCCTCATTTCTGAAGATCCTTACAGCAACTCATGGGACTCTATTGACTATGAGCATGACATATCATCCTCCGAAAGATGGAAAATCCGAGCGGATGATACAAATGTTGTAAGACATGTTGTGGGCTTGTGTAATGGTTTTTTTGGATCATGGGAAGAGAATATAAACTTTTAGAGTTTTCATAAAATAAAATCTATCTGGATATCATACAAATGGCTCAGTTTGAAGAATTGTATTGGTTTCCTTGCCAATCTCTAATATTCTTGGTTGAAACGGGTAAAACATCACTAGTTGAGCCAAGCCTTTTCAAACAAAAACTGGTTAAGATAGAGATGATAAGATAAAAAATTGTTCTCGCTTAGAGTCATTAGAAATTTTATGCCGATCACGATATAATACCATCGTCGTTCACTATGGGTGATCATGTCCTCTTGAGGATATCTCCACATCTTGGACATCGTAGTTTTTGGAAGCAGGGCAAGCTATCTCCATGATACATAGTCCCATTCAAGATACTAGAATTGTTTAGAGAGGCGGAACATTGGTTAGAATTACCACCATGATTAGGTTCAAAACATAATGTATTCCAGATATCTCAAATGAATAAGTATCATCCTGATTTTCACCAGGTGAGTAGATGCGATCACATTGACCTAGAGCTGGATTCATCATTGATATATATTCTGGTATGGATTGTGTATAATAAAAAGAATGACTTTTATGGAAAAATCATCAGTCTAGTGCGGGGTTTATGTAATAATGATATGATTCAAGATATGAATTGTTTATGTGAGAAGGAAATGAAATAGAAGTGTCAAGAAGTCTTTCAGGGAAGCGAATGTTTTCTACTTTGCAATGATGGAATGACCAATGGTGGGGTGATTTTAATACCCCCAGTTTCTGGTATGGAACCCTCAATTTGTGATTTTCATTTTTATAATGGTATGGGTGATGAATGAGTGATTTAGGAAAACTTTTAATGATGTTTTTAGGCAAAGGAGAAGTATCCCATGTGATGTACTATTTGACTAACTATGTAGCCAAATTGTGCCTCTTTGGTCATTTTGAGGCAGTGGCTCTCACACAGTTGTAGCATGGTTAGAGAGACTATCTAAGTATGTCGTACGATGGTATGGCTAGACAGTGGAAAACATAAGTTTAGCACATGGTTTGTCTAGCCGTGAAAACGTACCACGTGGGCACTTATGTGAGATACTAAAAAATAGGATCTGACATGTTTTTTTCTCTAAATGGAACATCTTTCCTCATAAGAGGCAATAAATTAGGATTTGGAATCTTCTGAGGCCAACTAACGTTCTCCCATCATTTGGTGGTTATCCAAAGGCTTACCTTGGGGAATTGAAGATAGATTCTTGATATATAAGATCATTCTTCTTCTTTCCTGATCAGTTTCATAGATATACTTAGATCTACTTCCCCTATTTTATTTATATCTTAGATCTATGCCTGTTGTGGGTAGATATAGGTGTTTGGAGAAAAACCGTGATGATATTTGGTCTTGATCTTGCTAGGAGAAGATATTTAATGCAGATTATTGGAAAATAGGCAATGTTTTCTTGAGTGTTCTTCATTAATTTTCGTATTCATCAAAACCTTTGAGGTAGGAGGATTTATTCTCAAATCCACTGAATAGAACTGGTTGGCATGATTTTTGAATAATTTATTTGTGTAAAATTAATTGTGAATTGGTTATTGTATATTTCTATGAATCATTCTTAAGTGACATTTTGTTAAATCTAGAAAATTGGGGATTTTTAATGAGTTATTGGGTTCTTAATACTAAAATATATATTTTAAAATGAATATTTTCTAGAATTGTGACACATGGTTTGGATGAGATGTTTTCAATAAAAGGGGATGTTTTATTGAAGTGAAATGGGGGTTCTGAAATTTGTTTATTCTTTAGATTTCTATAAAAGTACAATTTTATTGAATTGGTTTGAATTGATTGAACACAGTTGTATTTTGGCATGATGATTGTGTTTGTTCATGGGTTTTCGAGGAAGATAAGCGTTAGGGGTCTCCCCCACCAGTAACGAGACAAACAAGTGTTACGGATCTCCCCAATCTAAGGGTGCATGTGTGATGGATAATTCTTAGGGTTCCCCCATCATTAACGAAATTGATATGGGTTAGTGATCTCCCTCGTCAATTGGTTCACTAAGGATAACTTATTGAAAGGATGAATCACCACTCATGAGTATAGGGACATCCAAGTAACAAGCATGGATGGCTGTGAGGATGTATGGATTGAATTGGGTATGTCAATGGAATATTTAGAAATGGTTGAAACATTATTTAGTTATTCTTTTAAAAAAATAAGTAGTTAGAAAAATTGGTTTCAATTGTACTTGTATACTTTTGGTTATAAATGGTTTTGGAAACATGTTTATATTTTATAATAAATGGTTTCAGAAACATATTTATATTTTTTTTATAAACATTTTTAGTAAAATGATTTATATAATCTATTTTATATTAATGTGACTTACAATTCTATCCTAGTGAAGTTTGTATAGAAGTCATTTGGGAAAACCTATTGAGTTTTATACTCACCTATGATTTTTCAATTTTGGGGCTTTTGAAGATTTTATCAAATATGACATAGGAAAATGTAATGTGTCACACATATTTAGAACTTACTCATGATGTTTGGACTATTCGATGACTGTGGAGCTTAGAGCTTGTGAAGCATGAAGTCTTGTGGTCTGTTGAGTGTCTTTAGTTGTTTATCCATGGTGTACATGGATTTTTTTTGTCATCTTCTGTTTGGTAATTTGATGTATTTTGATATACATAGAGTTGTTACATTTTATTTTATTTTTTCATGCATCATATAGGGAATGATTGGTTGGTTTATGGGTGTATTATTTAAAGGGTAAATCGTCCCCCACTTGTATTTGAAACCCCTTAGAATTTACCTATAGCCATTGGCATCTTGGGGTTTTCAAAAAAGGCCTAGTAATGACTCATATTACTCTTAATCCAAAGAGAATAAGTGGTCATTAAAATATATTTAGAATAAATATGATTTGCAATAGAATAGTTAAATGATGAATAATATTATTTGAAAGAAATTATCAATCATTTTACGTACCATGTACATTATTATGGTACTATTAATTAATGTCATCATGAATTACAGTATTATGTTAATATTAATTGAATACATCAGAAATTACCAAAGGAGAAGAAAATTAATTGGTTTTATAATAAAATATTCAAATAATTTCCTTGCATATAAATTTATGAATAAAAAATCCTGATTAATATGATATCCAAACACAAATTTCATAATAATTTGGTAGTTTTTGATTCATCATCCCTAGGAATGGAATAAAATACGAAGAAAAAAATAAATACCATGAATATAAAGATTTTAATGTCATTATATATAAAAGGGGTAGAATATACATCTCTTAAAAAGATATAGGTGTAAAATATAACATTATTCCCACAGAAGATAAATTTATAAGAGAAACCCAATCAATGATCTTAATGTTGAAGTAAGAATCAATCATGGAATATATAAAGTATATAAAATGTAAATACATATATAATTTTTTTTATTAAAACATAATATTATCCCAAGACACAAAAGTATATAATTTAAAAGGCAATTAATAAGTAATATGATTGAATGATAAAAAATTGAGTCATTAAATTAATTAAAATGTGCATATATTCAAAATAAATCCCCTTGGATTAGATAATTAAAATTGAAATATAAAATAACAAGACATATGATATATTCATGATAATACATGTAAACTGGTTATTATATTAATCAAATAAAAGAAATTATGTACAGAATATTATAATACAACCTAAATAATGAATATTGAGATAAAATCACTTATCCCATATATTATTATGGTATAATGTTCATTAAGAATTTATTATTTTATTGATGTTTATGTGGTTAATTTCCTTATTTTATCATGAATTTTCTTACTATTGTTATGTTTAATTTTTATATTGTATTTTTCAATCATTTATTGGATAAATTGATTTGTTATAAATATAATATTTAGTTATTTTATTCACTTTTAAAATCATTCATGATATTTTTACCTGGAAAATGAGTCACATCACTTCGTAGAGATGGTAGGCCTTTATAGGTATGATTGGAGACATTATTACAATAATTTTTTAAATTTAATGGAAGTAAATATTAATTTAGTTTATACAATTATTATCATTAGATATGTATTATATATATTTATATTCATTTTTTCCATCATTATGAATATCCATTTGAGTCAGTTGTGGAAGAATATTACATTGGTTCATTAGGTTGTATTCCAACGTACAATTGAGTGATGGATTTGTCTCACATTTTATGGAGAATTAGATGGATAAATATTATTAAATAAATCTAATAAAATATCATTATATGGTAGAATAATGTGTTATTATATTTTATTTTTTATGAAGTAAATGGTGGTGGAATAATGAGAATTAAAAAGAAAGGGCTTAGCGAATTCAATTACCTTCACTTAGGAGAACCTCTTTTTGGTATCATATTAATGTAATAGTATTTAAAATTTATTAACAAAGACACCTATGAAATGTTGATGTAGATGTTGGGAGATATTTTGATAGTGTTTGGTGGAACCAGATGTCTTGATAGGTGTGAAAATGTGATGAGAGGGAGTTCCCTTCTATAATTGAGGAAGATGACAAAATTGTATTTTTTTTTTGAAATAAAAAATTTTATCCCCAATTTTCAGATTACAGTAGGCCCTAAAATTGAAAATTATTTATCCCTATATTAAAATGGTTTAAATATTTGAAAACATGTGTTATACAGTTTTTTGGGTCATTATAACCCTTATCTTTTTAGTTTAATCCCTCAAAACCCATTTTCACCATAACTATGGTAATGTAATTTCACTATTTAACTATTCATTATGAAATAAATGAGATTAAAATATTATATAATATAAATTATTATGATTGAAAACATGGAACTAATATTTCATATTTCCTTTAATAGAAGAGGTAAAACTCAATTAAAAAAACATAGGTATGTATAACAAATCTGTTTTCAATAAATGCAATTTAAAACAATAAAATAAAATTTATATATAAAATATGATTATTAATCACCTAGAAATGAATTTAAATTCATGTATTTAAATAATATATATATAAATAATTATTTCAACATTTAATATATCATTATTTAATAAAATAAAGGAACATTCTTCATAAAAAATGTTTTTAGAAAAATTTAATTTTTAAGCCTAAAAATAAATAAATAAAATTATTAGGTAAAAAGACGATTTAAATATAATTTTATATTAAATATAAATAAATAATACTATTTTTACATTTAAATTAAATTCATATCATAATGGAACTTTTAAATTAAATATTTAAATTAAGGGACATAATAGTATATGAAAATTAAGAATTTATCAATGTTCATAGAAAAATCAACCATTTTAGGGGAATAAAAAAATTTCATTCGGAGATAATTTTGATATGATTATTTAAAAAATATTATTATTTATATAAATTTTATACCATTTTTTATAAATTAGTTATAATTTAGAAACATAAAATGAAAAACTAAACCATTTCATTAGAAAGTGTATCTTAAATTATAAAATATAATTAATTAAATTGGACTAATTATATACTTATAATTAATAAATAAATATAAAATTAATAATACCTCTCTATATATTTCAAATTTATTATAATCCCACATAAAAATTCCTATTCAACAGTATGGTTATCATAGTTATATTTGGTATATATTTTTCATCTTTAGTTTAATCTCAGTGGTGTATGTTGTGTAATCTATTGAATAAAATTGTATTATTTTAGAATATCAAGGTTACATATACTGAAATCTATTAGTGATATTATGTTTTTAAAATAAATATAATATATAATATTGGGTTTTTTAAATATAGACACTCTGACTTTCTAGTGAATCGTTTTGTTATTATAAATTCCCTAATTAACCTCATTATTTTTTATGAATTATGTTTTCATAGATTTCATAAGTAATTTTTTGATGTATTTATTAATGATATTCCAATACATTCCAATATTAATCATGAATATACAATTCCTTTGATAAATGTGTAAAATACCTTTTGAAAAGACAAACTATATGAAATATCCATTAATTTTGAATTATGAATACAAAATTTAACACATTTGGTCATTTAATCCAAATTAATGGTATATCTATTGTCCCAAAAATGATTTAGGTGATCGAATAATAACATAGACATGTATCAAAAATATAGTTCTAATATTTTATTGGATGAAATTGATATTATTGATAATTTGTGAGTAATTCCTAGTGAGTTTTAATTATACAAAATAAGTTGACATAAAACATATAAACATTTCACTAGGTAGAATAATGTAATTACATATTCAAGGAGATTAAGAATATGTTGGTCACTATACCGGTACACACACTAGCATGCAGTGTTTAATGGTTTTTGAAATATTGTAACTTTTCATGTATGTTATTTTTATGTTTGAATATGATAAATAATAATGTGAAAATTTATGCTTCATGTTAATTAAAGACACATGATAAAAAATTCACAACACTTAATTTTTAATCAGAATATATAATAATTTCATTTATATATGTGTGGAACAATAAATTTTGATTCATGTTTGATACATATACTGATTAAAAGAGTTTTAATTTATATTTTTACATATAATGTGTTGAATATAATTCCAATGAGATTGTTTGAGTTGGTCATGAATTATTATTTATCAATATTTTATCATATTATAATGGTTAACAATATAGTTTAGCCTCTATGTGGATGGGGTCATACCATCACATAAATGAGGAGGATTAGATGTGACTTTAGATTCATGGATATTAAAATTATAGAAATGGAATTAATGATGAAATATATGAAATTATAGATTTCTAAAATTATTTCCATACCATCCATCAATTATATTATTAAATATTATGAAATTAATGATATAAAGCTACATAAGATGGTGGGATATATTCTATACATCCGAATCAGAAATAATGGGGTTATAATATTTATATCATTGATATGTTTCAAATCCTTATGAAATATAATTAATAATATTCAACATTATACATATACCATATCATCTAATATTGATCATAGAATCCTAATGATATATATATCTTTGAAGGAACAGTTTATATTGGAAAAAATTGAGAGGGAGATTAAAATGTATATACCATGATATTTATTCATTAATTACGGAAATGATGGACTTTTGAAATATATATTAAGAATATGACAATTACTCATAACCATAAGGAAATAGAATATCATCCCCAGTGATCTTATCATAGGTATTCAAAATAGATGAAAAGAATTGTTTCTATGTTTTTGGGGAATGACATATTAATATATTATCTATCATATCATATTGAGATGATTACAAAGTTGTTCATCGTAGTATGATATACATAAATAATGTGATATTAATACAAAGAGTACAATTTTAAATTCACGAGTGTCATTATTTATGGTGATTTGTGGTGAGAAAAATGAATGTGTAATTTTCATGGGGTATTTGAATGATAACTACCCTGGAGAATTGATAATTTATCTTTTTATGTGAAATAAATGGTCTACGAATAAAATTTTAATTTTCATAATGGTATTAAGAAAATTATTAACTATACAATGGTTTGTTATGAATCACATGAATGTAAAATATATATGACTTGGAAAATTAAAACAAATGAGGAGATAAAATTTCAATCTAGTTCATGACCCAAAATCCAATTCATCATATGTAATGTGTTTTTGAATTATATAAATAAATTTTATAATTAACATTTAGTGAGGTTAATTAACCACCAAATCTTAGGGAGATATGATGAGCCAATTCATTATATACTACTAAAGTTGTTCTTGAGAATTATGTTGTGAATGTTATTTTTATTATCTTTTAATGATGTATCAAAATATTATTGTATTTTACCTATTCACGTTCATTCATATCATTCACATTTTATATGATAACATATTGAAAATAAAATGATTTGAGTATTGAGTTTTTGGTGAAAAACCCTAGTGGCGAGATAGTTGAATCCTTTATATAAAACAAATACTGAATAATGATTTTTTGGAAAAATTCTTCTATAAAAAATTTTATTCCTATATTTATATATTCAATATGTGTTTAAAAGTGAATTATATCTATCAACATAGTTCTCAGATAATTTTTTGTGGTATGGAAATATCATTTCATATCTAAAGTAATTAACCAATCATATATTTATTCAAGGATGGTGATGAAATCCATTTTGATATGAATTTCTTAATACTAGTCTTGATACATAATAATGAAGGATATTTGTCATAAATGTTCTGGGAGGAACTCAACATAAATGACGCTCCAATTTTATTTATTTATATAGATGTATTTATGTATGTGCTTCTAGTACTTCTTGAAGAATCTGATGTTGGATTTTCCAATGAACACAGACATAGTTCTATAACTATATCCACGAGTCCTTATGTAGTGGTCCCCATTGAGTTTTCTTTTTTAATTAATGAAGAAACTATATGTGAATTATGACAAGGGATATATTTTTTCAAGGGTATTTCTTCAAAATTTCCTTGTACATTTTAAAAGAGTAAGGATGTGTCAATTTTTCTCTCCGTTGATGGTCATGTTCTAAATAACATCACTAAAAAGATAAATTATCATATACCACATATTTTTTAAATATTCAATATACATATAAGAACACAAAATATCATGATGTTGGACTATTGATTTGGATTTCCTTTACATAGTGCCAATAGGGAAAATGTACTCATGAAATCCTTTTACATTAGATATTGAAACGGTGATTTCATAGTGATGCATTTAATATATAAAATTTCCATTTTTTGATAATGTATTTTATTAATAGTGAATATATATATTAACATGATAAATTTTTTGTTATTTTTATTGTTGAAACTCTAATATATATTACTTAAAATTAATAACATAAATATCATATAATGATTTTAATTTAGAAAATTAGGAAAGAGAGTATATATTCAAAATTTAGGAGGAGATATTTTCTCAAAAATAAATATCCTTCATTGTTGAATGAATGGATTTTTAGGGTATACCAATGGAATTCCTAAACAAAAAAGTTGATTTTATAATATCTTTAGACTATAATTTACAATAGTGATATCCTATTTCCATAGATTACAAAGATATAATCGATACATCATGTGAACTTTAACGCATGGGTAAATTTTTATTACAATTTCGACATAGAATATATTAATTTTTCTCATGAAAATATAATAACTTTTCTAGTCCAATGATCCTCATAAGATATTTTTCATTGAACTTATACTTACAATATAGTATATTGTCGAAGGGACTGTGATATGATTTGATAAACTAATGAATTGAGTGGGTTTTATCTGAGAAAAATAATATGCTGATAAATTATTATTCATCTGAATTACAAAATGATGAAAATATATACCCAAAATTGTATAGAGTAAACATTATTTATTGGTTGGTACAAGAATTTATTGAAATAATTATATATTGAGTATCCCAATATATAGAAAAATCATATTTTATTTAGCTATATATCACTTCGTACATTGACCAACCAAAGGCCCCTATCATAAATTATCTCTAGGTTTACTATTGTGTTTCTAATACCTAAATGTAAATGGTATAAATTTGGATCCAAAGGCGGTAATTCTAATCATATTTACATCATTTAGTGGCTACATATTATTTTTGGATCGAGTTTATTGAGGGTAGGTCATTGATGTGGGATATCCTTTTGTGGCCTCCTAAATTTTGTCTTCCTACATCAATGTATAACCTTAATTGGGTTAATTAATTAAATTATAGTTTTAATATGGTTTATCCTCATTTACCTATATCACCCTTTTCTATATAAATTTGATGTACTCATGTGAAATTAGTTTCTCTCCATATTCTTTTTCATTTCATTGTTCCCATTCCCAATCATTAAAATGAATCCATACGGTAGTTTCCTTACCGATTCAATCTAATATGTATCCAAGATGAAGTGGTGTGTTTCAATGTGGGGGAGGCCTTCAAGTTCTAGGAAACAACATGACCGAGTGATAGGTAGGGTCATCATGTATTAATCATCATTTATGGTCATACATTGGATTATTGGTTTTTATTTGAGAACAGATGGTAGTGTTAAATTAGTGGAAGTAATCCAAATTTTTACATTTGTTTTTATTATTTATTTTATTAGTCCTCTAGGATGAAATTCAGGGTGGTTTAATGTATCTATTATGGTGGGTTCATTATCAATTAATTCTCGTCAAGGTCGAGATCAGGTTGTTGTGAAATACTTATAAAAAAGGTGAATGTGAGTAGATGAATGATCCCTATGATGAGGGGACTATGTTACATGATGTGATTGAAAATACACCTATTCAATTACCAGTGGCCTAATGTAAACATCTCATGCCTAAACCAACATACATATCCTGATTTTATTGAATTTTTAATTTTGACTCTAGTTTTTTGGAATGAAATCATTTTAACATTTGTTTCTTTATGGGGGTCCGTACATAACTTTATAAAAGTTTATTTTATGATAACGTAAACTATGGATGTAAGGGTATATATATTTTATTTCAATATTGTTCTATGAATCAAATATATTTATAAAAATTTCATTGGAATATTTTTTGGGAAAAAGAGTGAAAATTGAGAGTTTATATCATGTTTTTTAGTATTTATGTTTGTCAAGCATCAACATCATACATTTATAGTGATGATAAAATCATTACCCATAATTATGTTTTAATTCGAGAAAATGGCCATATATTTCTTCTTTTGTGTCCCCAGGATATCTAAATCCATCAACGTATTCTATGTTATGGATGTAGGATCTAATTATGATATAGATTCTCAATATACAAGAGGGGGCTGGATTTTATACTTTAAAAAATTCTGTTGGAACTTTTAATGATAGTAAAAAAAATTCTATTAATTAACAATGTTAAAAAAGATAAATTCACAAGACCTCTTAATTCTCCAATATTGCTAGATTCCGGAAATATGGTTCTGGAAATGAAACATAAGAAAAGTTTATAAGCATAATGATTCTACCTTAAAGACTATAGAATAATACTAATCAGAGTACAAGTATAAGAATATATATGATAGTCATACTTTTTTAATAAATAAAATGAATCGGAAAACTAACTCTAAACAAAACAAGTAATAAGTATAGAATCATTTAACCCAAATAGTAGTGTATCATATAACCATGGATAAAGGTCCATAGATTTATAAATTCAAGAAATTCTATATTACCAACACAAGGGTAAGCCCTCGAATGGAATATCTATTCCTTTCTTGTTATCCCCGCAAGCCCTCTAACAATAAGGTATTCAGCACCTCTGTCTTTCTTATAAAGGATGTACTTGAACATTAAGGTTGTCGTAACCTTGGTCTTCCTATCCCCATAATCCCTTTAATGTACTCAGAAATATTCAGAGTTGCAGGAAGCAATTCTGAAAAAGAAGTTCAGTACTCACAAATCTTGAGAGTCTCTCTCAAGAAATCACTTTTACTGCATGTAATCTCTAGACTTGTAGAACCATTTATGAGCTCATTCAAATGAGTTCTTATTTATAGGAACATTTCCTACAGTCTCTCCCCTCCTCCAACAGTCATATTATTCCTTGAATTTTGGAGGAACATTTAAATGTGTCACTAAAAAAATGGTTGGTTATAAACAGAATGCACTACATCATTTTATAACTATAACAAGTGTACAAAAAATATGCTTTCTCAACAATATCTATTTTTCAGAGTCTAAAGAAAAAATAATGTTCAAGGTCCTAGAATGTAAGAATTTTGAGTCTATATTTCATGGGTATTCAAATTCTATTTTTCAAGGAATTCAGTGTCTGGATTATATAGACTTCGGAGTCTAGATTCAAATGAATTTGGAATCTTAATTCTACGGAAATCCGTGTCGGAATAATAATGAATTCTGAGTCTGAATTATAATGAATTCGAATCCGGAATTCTGAGGAATTAGGAGTCTGAATTATAATGAATTTGAAACCAGAATTCTAAGGAATTCGAAGTCTGAATTCTGTGGAATTTGGAACCCAAAATCTAAGGAATACAGAGTCTAAATTCTAAAGAATTTGGAGTCCAAATTCTATGAAATTCAGAACTTGAATTCTAAGGAATTCGGAGTCCAAATTCTAAAGAATTTTGAGCCTAAATTATAAGGAATAACAAGACTAAATTCAAGGGTATTCAAAGTCTGAATTATAAGGAATTTAGATTCTACAATTTAGAGAATTCATAGTCTGAATTTTAGTGAATTCAAAGTCATAATTTCAGAGAATCCAGAGTCTATTTTTCAGAGAATTTGGAACCATAATTCAAATCCTGAAAACTGAATACTCTATATATATGTATTTATAGAATTAGAAGGTTTTATATGTGAACCGAAATTTTTCACATAGTACAAAAATATTTATATTTTGAGAAACTAAAATATTAACAATGGAAAACAAAAATATATGAAAATTTCTTTGGGGAAGGAAAATTTTCCTCAGTAAAAAAACTCATCAGGGAAATAAAAATTTTCTTTAGATAGAGTGATTGTGATTTTTGAAACATAATGAAATGGAAATGTCATAAGGAAACCTTATAGACTCAACAATATCCCCCTATTTGGAAAGCACAAAAATCCATACTAAAAATAATAATAGGACATTGAAATTTTTATGAACTATAAAATAAAAGCTTATATCCCTTTATATATGGATCATAATAAATATGAATAACTCCCTCTTAGGAAATGAAATCTTTAAGGATCATATTCTTGATTTCATGAATGAGATTTTACATTTTCTTGCATATGAAAATCTTCATGATAAAAACATTCCCTTAGATGAACTCCCCATTAGGGAAATTTATTCTTTGTTTAGTATTCTTTTTTGAAATTCTGTTCGCCTCCTTTGTGGTTTTAACAAGGGAATAAAGGGAATGGAAAGGAAAATATGTTTTCTGAAATATTAGTACATAACAAACAAAAATATGATGTTAAAAAAATCCTTAATATTTAAAAGATTTTGTACGAGAGGGAAATACAACCAATGATTGGTTTATAAAAAAGATTTTCATCCTTTCTCATTTGGTATCAGCTTCTTCCGTTCATTGTGATCTTCCTTTACATGTTTGAGAAGATAATCTTGATCATCAGTTTTCTTCTCTATTTCTTTTATCTTTTCTTCCAGAGCATTAACAATATCAGCATCATCCATCAAGGCTTCTCCTTGTATAGAATTTTTTTCTTCAAATTTGATTCTATGATCCCTTTCCTTCTTCTAACTCTAAAAAATTGAATAAAATCTCCCATATAGACCATTAAATTCTTCATTCCATGTAGTTTATTCATGAAATAGCTTTTCTTCAAAAGACATGGTGAGATCTTTGAACTTACGATATTTGATTTCAAAAGAATCCATGATATTTTATTGATAATCATCAATAATTATCATCTATTAAATAGTTTTTCTTGACCAACTAGATATTTTAATGCAAGATCTTTTATGGGATTCATAATTAATGAAAATTGTTTTTAAATCAGACTCATGTTTGACACACATATCCATCGCCATGTATACGGAATCTATTTTCTTATTCAATGAATGCTGAATCATTTCACATAATGTATCTATGGTTGAAAATATTAGAATATTACCAACCAGCTTCATCGAAAACATAACCACAATGTCATGGCCAAGAGAAGATTATTCTGAATTCAAATGCATTGTTGACGAGGATTCCTTTTCAAGCACATAATCTCTCCTCTTTGATAAAGCACCGCCATCTATCTTACTGACCAATGATTTTGTAGGAGTATAAACAATCACCTACTTTCCCTTATCTATTCTTGAAATGATTTATTATTGGTTAGGTGATTCATATTCCAGATCTGATAGCCAAAAAATATTATCTTCATTAGCTTCTTACTTCTTATCATATGCCTCAACACCCTCTGGATTTATGAAATCATGATTGCTACTTTCATAATCAGACAATTTATTAACTTCTTCTTCACTCTTCTCATCTTTTCTGAGAGTATGATGCTTTTAAGGCTCCACTTCAGAAGATTTAATTGAGAGAATCTCATAAGGACCCAACTTCATATGATAATCCTCTACTTGCCTTATTATATCTTCAGTATCACCACTGCCTTCTTATTCTTCTTCTTTTACTTCTTCTTCTTGCACTATTTCTTCTTTATGACTTCATTCCAGAATCACCAACTTCTTTCTTAGAGTATCTTAGATTGATTCTATTAAAAAGGATTCTGGTACAAGAATTTTCTCAGAAACAACCTCAAAATCCTTGATAAGGGATTGAACAACATCAGCATCAGATATATTCTTCTTTTTCTTCTTTTTATTCACTTTCTTTTCATGTTCCTAAGCAGCATTTATTTTCACGTCTTTTTCCATAGCGGGATCCAAACCAAAACGAGGCTCCCATAGATTTTTTCCTTCTTATCCTCTCTCTACTTACCAGCCACTTCATTAGTGTAAGTGTTTTTCATCTTAGGTTTTGGGGGTGCGGATTGAGTTTCTTTAGACATTGGATATTTTTATATCTCTATAATTTCCTTCAATTTCCTATTCCTTACACCTTTCCTAGAAGTTTTAGCTACAACTTATTTCATTTATAATGCTTCTTCTTCTTTATTTGATAAATCATAAAACTCTATGGATTCTCAAGAATATCCAACTTTTCATTCATCTTAGTGTATCATCGCTTAGCAATAATACACTGAAAAATCATTACGTTGATTTGTAGTTTATTTTCATTTATTATAAACAAGAAAAAACCATCTTAGATGGAATTTTAGAATACATGGTAATATGAGACTTCAGATTCCAATTCGTTATATTATCAATCATTAAAAACATATTCATAATCAGATTCAGCTTCTGGAGGTTTTCGAAGAAATATCCAACATATATGACACTCTTCTTCAAAGTATCTTTATCTATATTCCTTAGAATGATAATTACTTGAACTCAAAGTACATGAATCCTGAAATTTAATGAAAGATGCATAATATTCATAGTCTGTACTCCAACCAAACTAGGGCACTCTATGGACTTTTCTATATCAAAGATTCCTTTAACATCAGGTTACTTATGTGAACAAAATTAAGCTTATCCTTTATAAAGTATTCAAATAAGACTAGATGCCTTATGATAATAAAGAGATTAAGTCTTAACATAACATTTGAAATAAAATTTCTTTTCTCCTCCTTGATTGAAAAAAGATATAGATTCATAGAATTGAACTAAAAAATCTAGAATAACAGGTTCCTCTTCCGTGGGTTTAGATACTGCTATACTCTCCCATCCATTTAACATGATGTTCTTTTAGATGATATAATCATACTTATTAATGATGTCTAGGTCTACCTACCTTTCTAGATAAATCTTCCATTCATGTATTTCAATAATTGTTTACATTTTGTTCGGAAGATAAGCTTTTGTAGACATTATGATCTAAGGAATACCTGAGAAATTTGGAATAGTAATATGTAGGAAGGGTAGAGGTTCATCAATAAATATCTTGGGATTAAGTGTGGGATTACATTCTGGGGGTCCTTTATATCGGCAACTGATGTGACAATTCAACTTCCCTGATTGATCCAACGGCTGAATTTATTTTGATATTTTCTTACGGTTTAGATGATATCTAAAGAGGTGTTTTTATAGATTCCGATCATTGGTGGTTTTTAAGAAAAACATTTGGATTTAAGGAAAAGTGAATCCAAATATTTTGAGAAAAGAAAGATAATTATAATAGGAAAATGATGATAGAAAAAATTTAGTAATGAAAAACATACCTTCCAGATTTCTAGGAAAATTTTCCTATTGAGGAAAATTTTTCTTAGAGAACTTTAGATACTGAAAGAAATTGATTACAAAAAAAAATTATATTACAAAACATTTATATTACAAAAAATATAACTATGACAATTTTTAACAATGAATCTTTTGACTTTTAAAATTTTGATTACGAAAATATTAGCTAACAAGAAAATGTACCCCCCTATGAAAAGGAGTTTTTCACTACAAAGTGACTGGTTTCAACAAGAAGTTAATATGGAATATTGATTTATATTTATCATTACTAACATCTATTTAATGTATTCAAATCTATCAGATAGTAATGATTTTTTAGAACATTTTCAACTTGATCTTGTATTCTGATAAATAAATGAATGACATCTCATTTTTCTCTATAATCCCTAAGAATGTGATTCCTAATATCTATGTGTTTTGAATGAGAGTGTTGTTCAGGGTTTTTGTTTAAGGAAATGGCACTAGTATTTCCTCACAAAATTTCTATTTTGGTAGAACTCATACCATAGTATGTGAGTATCTGTTGAATCCACAATACTTGAGCACAACAACTTCCAGCTGTTACATATTCAACTTCTGCAGTGGAAAGTGCAACTGAGTGTTTCTTATTGCATGACCATGAAACTAATGAATCTATGAAGAAATGAAAAGTTCCAGATGTAATCTTTCTATCCATTTTATATCCACCTAATTGATCATTCAAAAGGATTTTTACAACAAAATCATTTCAAGAAGTATAAAAGAGTCCTAAATCCATGGTTCCCATTAAGTAGAGAAAAATTATTTCTCACTTCCTTTAAAAGAGATTCCATAGGATTAAATTGATATCATTCATATAAGAATACTAAGAACATTACGTCTGAATGACTAGATGTCATGTAAAGTAGACTTCCTATCATACACTTAAAATATGTTTGATCCACTGGTTTCACAACATCATCAAGATCATGTGAATTTGATGTACCAATGGGGGTACTAATACTCATGGTTTTTTTATATCCATACTTTTTAAGAAGATCATTAATAAACTTATGTTAAGATATATATGTCCCTCGTGGTTTTTGAGAAATTTGAAAACCTAGGAAAAGTTTTCACTCACCCATCATACTCAATTCAAACTCATATTTCATTAGATCTTCATAAAAATAGAGAAATATTGCTGAGTTAAACCAAATATAATGTCATCAACATTATTTGAACAATTAACACATTTTTATTATCATTATTTATAAAAATGGTTGTATAAACATTTTCTTTAGCATAATTTTTTTGAAATAAGAATCATGTAAGTCTATCATACTAGGCTCTAGGAGCTTGCATAATTTTATACAAATCATTGGTATGTTTAAAAAAATGTTTAGGATGTTTTGAATCATCAAAACCAAGAGGTTATTCAACAAAACATCCTCTTGAACAAAACCATTAAGGAGAGCCCATTAAACATCCATTTGGTAAAGTATGAAGTTTAAGATTGCTGCAAAGGCAAGTAGGATACAAATAGATTCATGTCTATCTACTGGAGAATAGTTTTTTTCATAGTCTATTATATCTATTTGATTATAAATTTTAGCAACTAATATAGCATTAATTCTTACAATGACTCCATTTTCATCACACTTATTTCTAAAAACATATTTTAATCCAATAACTGAGGTTTCCATAGGTCCATCAACCAAGGTCCAAAAATTATTACTATTGAACTCATTTAGCTCATCATGAATAGCATTTATCCAATCATTATCACCTAAAGCTTCATTAGCACTTTTTTGTTCTAATTGTGAAAGAAATTCTTAATGTTATTATTTATTACATATTATGATTCTAGTCCTTACATGATGATTTACATCACCAAGGATACTATCACTCGGATGATTATTTAGAAAAAACTAATTTGGGTTTTGTAAAACCTGTTCATCAATATAGGGTATGATTTCTTCTGGGGTAAATGCTTCAGAAATATTTTCTTATACATTTTCCTTATCAAAAGGATCTTAAATCAAGGGATGATAATTAGTTTTTGAAAACACA
Source organism: Viscum album (assembly GCA_963277665.1). Lineage (NCBI taxonomy): Eukaryota > Viridiplantae > Streptophyta > Magnoliopsida > Santalales > Viscaceae > Viscum > Viscum album. The sequence goes on from OY728146.1 coordinate 536,548,405, forward strand.
TCTGGGAATGTAGGTTGAGGTTGTTTTAAAAAAGGATCAGTTTCATCAAATTTAATGTTTACTATTTTTCCAATAGTACTAGTGTTTTTATTTAAAACTCTATAGGACTTAGAGGTTGCGAAGTAGCCTATAGAAATTACGTCATCATATTTGGGTGTGAATTTATGTAAATTATCTTTAGTTTTCATGATGAATACTTTTTATCCAAAAACGATGAAGTAAGAAAGTATAGGTTTTCTACCTTTATATAAATCAGAAAAGGTTTTCTTAAGAAAAGGTATAATCAAAACACGATTTATAGTCTAACAAGAAGTACATACAGCTTCGGCCCCAAAAAATTTAGATACTGAATATTCACTCAACATGGATCTAGTTATCTCTTGAAGAATTCTATTTATTCTTTAAACAACAAGGTTTTGTTGAGTAGTTTTTAATGCTGAGATGTTATGAGTAATGCATTTTTTACTAAAAATTGTTTCAAAATCAGAATTTTGAAATTCCCCTCCATGATCACAATGAATAGTTATCAAAGGATTTATTTTCTCATTTTTCACTTGGGCTCTATAATATATAAAATAATAGAAATCTTTAGATTTCATTTCCTAAAAATAGACCCATGTAAATCTAGTGTAATCATCAACTAATACAAATATATAATATTTCCATCAATTGCTTCCAGTTTGTTGTGGACCAAAAAGATCCATATACACCAACTGTAATGTATCTGTGGTTGTGAATTTACCAACTGATTTAAAATATTATTTATGTTTCTTGACATATTGATAAGGATAAAAACCCTTTTGAGGAATCAAACCTATACACTATTCGATCCTTAACTAGTCTTTTCTTAGAATGTTTTCATAGGTTATGAAGGTTACAGTGACCTAACATTCTATGTCATAACCATTATTGGTCTTCCATTACACTGAAAAAATATAGATCTTAGCTCCTAAGGACTTCTATGTTTAGTGTGTAACTTTCTATTTCCTATTGGATGAAAGAACAAACACTTACTAGGAATTGTGTACTAACCACTAGTCATTACTAAAATTCACAAGGTAACCTTCATCACAAAATTGACTTTTGCTAATGAGGTTCTGCCTAAGACACATAATGAATAAAATATTTTAAATCATTGTTTTTCAGTGAAGAACAATATTACATATACCAATAATTTCTCTAAGAGCATTATCTCCAAATGTAACTTTTCCTCCCTTCATCTTGATAATCATTTCAATGATGTCTTTGTTACCCGTCAAATTTCGGGAACATCTACTATCTATGTACCATATATTGATGTTGGTACTTTATTTACTTTCTTGAATATAATAGTGTTAGACGTTCAGAACCCAAACATTATTGGATCAAGAATCATTAAAAAGGAAAATTTTAGGAATCCGCATTTTCATTGAAAAAAAGCATTATGAAATACTAAAGGATGAGTTTTTTTTAAGGAACAATTTTTCACCCAATACCCACCACACTAACACTTAGGGAAGAATGGAGTACATTGAGGAACAAAACAATTGTTACTAAAAATCAGTTTTGAACTGGTATAACCAAATCCAGAATTATTTTGTTGAAGTCAAATTTAGGGATAAACCTTATCAAAATTTTCCTTACCTTAGGTAAATTTTTTAGAAAACTTCCTTAAAGAAAAATTATTCTATCTTTTGTCTAATAACTATTTTCTAATCAACAAAAAAAATAGTTTTAGCACTATAGTTAGTCTCTAAAACATTTTTCATAGAAATTAATTTTTCTTGATCTTTATAATGTTTATCCTTCTCATAATTAAATTCCTCAATGGTTTTTGAAATACATCAAAAATTAAGTGTTTTAATATCAAGATCTTTAGAATGATTTGATATTTCCATAGTAAAAAAATAAATTCAATAATTTTCTTTTTCAATCATTTTCTTGACTTTAATATTTTCATTATCAAGGAGCACAGAAAACCTAGAAAATCTTCTTAAATAGGTAATTTATTATCTTTATCAGAAGAAACTTATTCCCTTGAAGATCCATCATATTTACTACCACTATAATTATAATTCAAGGATACATTGGTTATTAATTCAATATTGTGTACCATGGAAATTAACCAATTATTTTCAATTAGTAACATGGAATATAAACCAATATTCTTCTGTCAAGATGATTCATACTCTACAGATTCACCAGAAGGGTCTCTACCAATATCACTCATGGTGTCATTACCATTCACAATTTTCTTAACTTTATCTTCATAGAACCTCTTTCTATTCCACTCAGAATGCTTTTCCTTTCTGTCATATCTCTTAAGAATAGGAAAATATGGTCTTATATTCCCTACATGTTTGCATTCATAACATGTGACTTCTGAGTCTTTCTTACCCATTATTTTTTTTTTCTTATTTGTATCAACATCTCTTTTCATTCTTGTCTCATGTTGAATAATAGTTACATAATTCTTATCAAGAGTAGTCTGTGAGAATTTACTATTCTCATCAATAGCGGTTCTCTTTGATTACCACTAATTAGAAAAGATATCTATAAGCTTTTCCACAAGTGCCTCATCATATAAACCTTTTTCACCCATGGATTTCAAACTATTAATAATATTTATAAACCTATTTTATACTGTACACACAGGTTCTCCATAAAGAAATTAAAATCCATGTTATTCTGCTCTAAAAATAGATCTTATAGATTTGTTAACTTTGGAAGTTCCAATTTGACTAATGTTCAATTTCTTCCAAATAAAAATTTCACCTTCCCAAGAAGAAATCAAGATAATTATATTCTTGGTTAGGGAACTCAACACAGTATTTAATACCTTGTAGATTAGTAGATATTCTGACTTTTCTTGATTAGTAAAAGTTATGACTTCCTTATCAAGATTCTTATAATCTCTAGTAATCATAAAAAAGTTGTTCACTCCAATATTAAAAACAAAAGTATTTATATGATCTCTTCAATATTCATAATCATTCCCATTAAATATAGGTGGTCTAGTAGGATTAAGATTGTCAATCGAACCCACATTCATTCCTTCCATATAAATGAAAATATCATTCCACATAAACATGTAAGTAATAAAACCTTGCAAACAAGGATAAAAATCTTAAGAAATGAAAATATAGACCAATAAAAAATTGAGAACGAAAAAATATATGTGAATATAAGTATTTCAGATAATTCCTTGGAAACCAATTATAAGATGGAAATATGTTGTAGATGCTCAGTATAAAAAAGTGGGGTGAATTGTATACTTTAAAAAATTCAATTGAAACTTTTAAATATAGTAAAATACATTCTATTGTTTAACAATGTTAAAATACGCACAATCACGAGACCTAATAGTTCTACAAACATAATAGATTCTAGAAATATTGTTCTGAAAATGAAATTTATAAAAATATTATATGGAAAATGATTCTACCATAAATTCTATAGAATCTTACTAATCAGAGTACATGTATTAGAATGTATAAGATAGTTAAACTTTCCTTAATTATCAAAATCCAGTGAAAAACAACCTTAAAACAATACATGTAAAAGGTATAGAATCTTTTAACCCAAAGAGTAGGGTATCCAACAAACTTTGATAAAGTTCCCTTGATTTATGCATTCAAGAAATTCTATCTTAGCCACACCATGGTAAGCCCTCGATAGGAATATCAAAGTCTGTATTACTATTATCGCAATCCCTCGAACATCAAGAAAGTCGGCACCTCTCCATTCCTTATGAAATAAGTACTCAAACCTTAAGGTAGTCAGCACTGCGGTCTTCTTATCCCCAGTATCGCTTGAATATACTCAGCAACATTCAGAGTCTCCTAAAGCAATTTTAAAAGAGATGTTCAGTATGCACAAAGCATGAGATTCTCTCTCAAGAAATCACATTAGCTGCATGTAATCTCTAGAGTTGTAGAACTATTTATTACATAGTTCAAATGGGCACTTATTTATAGGAGGCTCACCAAAATTTATCTTCCACCTCCAACAGTTATATTTTTCCTTGAATTTCAGATGGACCTGTACACGTGTCACTCAAACAACAATTGGATTAAAACTGAATGACTAACATAATTTTATAACTATTAAATGTGTAAGAAAAATATTGTTGCTCAACCAAATATATTGCTTGGAGTCTAATGAAAAAAATATTTCAGAGTATAATCATGTTATAATTGAAATTATATAATACATGGGTATTTAGATTATTTTTTTCAAGGAATTCAGAATTAAAATTATATAGACTTCAGAGTTTCAATTTTGATGAATTTGGAGTCTGAATTCTAAGTAATAGGAGTCTGAATTTTATGTAATTCAGAGTCTGAATTATATGAAATTTGGAACCTGATTTCTAAGGAATTCAGAGAATGAATTATAAGGAATTCAGAACATGAATTCTGATGAATTTGGAGTCAGAATTCAATGAAATTCGGAACCTGAATTATAAGGAATTCTGAGATAGAATTCTATGGAATTCAAAGTCAGAATTTTAAGGAATTTGGAACCTGAATTCTATGTAATTCAGAGTGTGAATTCAATAGAATTCAGAGCAAGAATTCTAAAGAATTCAGAGCCTGAATTATAAGGAATTCAGAGTCAGAATTATAAGGAATTCAGAGTCTGAATATCATAGAATTGAGAGTCTAAATTTCAGAGAAATCGGAGTCTGAATTTCAATGAATTCAGAGTTAGAATATCAGAGATTTTAGAGTCAAAATTTTAGAGAATTTGGAACATGAATTCGGATCCTAAAAACATGATACTCAATATCTAATTATTTATATAATTCTATGGTTTTAGATTTGAAACCAAATTTTTCACATAGGAATAAAAAGATTTAAATTTAGAGAAACTGAAACATGATCAATGACAAACCAAGATAAGGGAAAATTTCTTTGGGTAGGGAAAATTTTCATTATTAAATAAATCTTCAGGGAAATAAAATTTTCCTTGAGATATAGTGTTTTACGATTTTCAAAACATAAAGTAATGGAAAAGTCATAATGAAAGCTTATCAACTCAGAAGTAGAGAAATTATATATATATTTAGTATAATATATTTCCATGTGAGAAGATTTCTTATTCTATATATAGTCGGCGACATATATAAACATTTTTAAGGATATTATGTACCACATTGAATTATAATTGATCATGATATAATGATGAAGACTACTACAAAGCGATCAATGTATGGCTGGAATATCATGTTCATGAGTCCCATGAACACTACTAGGGAATGGGTCACTCCGAATGGAATAACCATGAACACATATTGGCCATATAGACATCTTATGGCCATATTATACACATCCTCATCTCATACACTGAGATGGTGATAGCTTGATCTATGGTTTATATTCCAAAACCACTGTGATCCGTTCAGCTGATCAAAGAGATCGTCAATACTCAGGAGTGGATACTTGTTCTTCAAAGTCACCTGGTTTAGGCGAAAATTGTCCACACAATGTCTCAAACTCCCATATGACTTCATGGAGATAAAAATTGGGGCTGCCCAATGAGAAAGGCTGGGCCTAAATAATCCATTTCTCTGCAAGTCCTCTAGATGTACCCACAGCTCTTGAAGCTTCGCGTTAGTGATCCGATATGCTGGAGTAGATATTAGTTCTATCATGGGGTAAAAGTCGATGTTAAATTCCGCCTCTATATGAGGAGGTAGACCCAAAACATCATCAAGGAAAACATAAGAGTACTGATCCACCACTACAAGATATCTCGGACTCTCAACATCAACCTCTCTGATGGAATGTCTAGCCAACTGATGTGTGATCAGCTACACCCTCCTCCGGGTAAGTACATTATATACTAAAAAGGTTCCATTCTCGCAGGTGAAGGAATACCTGGTCTAATCTATGCAGACACAATGAACTTTGTGCCTAATATAGTCTATCTGAGCATGGATTGTTGATAACCAGACCATACACAAGATTATGTTGAATGACCTCAATGCTGCTACTAGAAGATCCTAGCCAAAACACATGCCTCCTAAAGTAATCTTGCACTACTGGAAACAATGTGTAATCATCAAATCTAATCTCGTATGTGTCTCTAGCTATAAGTATATATCCAAATGCTCCACCGGTATCTCAGAGATCTATATTAGTTCCATGTAATTAATAGAATAATTGTAACATGTGTCTATAAATACTGCAGCTAAGGTTGAGTAGACACAGATCGTACCTTGTATAATCTCCGGAGTCCCCTGGTCATAAGCCTTGACTTCCTGAAGATGAGATAACCCCTGTCAACCTGCTCTATAGGGTCATGGTTGACCTCCTGGTGGTGGGGGAGGTAAAACCTCGAATCACCACCCACCGCCTACTGCAGGGCCTTCTCCTCTTCCATGTCCACCTCCTACTAGAGGACCTCCTCAATAAAATCATCACTACTACCTACGAGGTCTTTCGATCATCAGTTGGTCATCTGTATAGCAGTTTGGGCAGTCGAGAGCCATTTGACCATGCCCACCGCACAAATAACATTGCTTCTTCCTCACCAGTCCTGCACTGTCACGAGATCCCCGCACAAATGACCTAGTATCCTGCGGTCATCCACCTATAGGTATAGTCATCTAAGACCATTGCATCATTTGTCTTCTACCAGATGTCAATGAATCTGCTACATGTTGTCTAGTGGTGGGTCTTGCTGTTGGTGACTACTCAGCAAGAAAGATCTCCACTATGATTGCTCGCACTAACACCCCTGCCTGCATCGGGAAGCTGAGAGAAACCATCGAAGACTTAATATCATGTCTGAGCTCCTACTTGAAGGTCTGGGCCTTAAAGAAAGGGTCCAGCACCATGTTAGTGGAGTAGCGTGAGAGTTTGGTGAACCTCGCTGAATACAAAGCCACAATCATTCTACCCACCCGCAAGTGGAGAATCTTCTATATACGCAATGAAAATAGGGTCGTTGGGACGAACTCTTCCATGGAAAGGCTCTCAATGTGAACCCAGATGAGAGTCACCCCGTCATGAACTTGGATCGTCAAGATCCAACATCTTTCCACTATTTCCTGAAGAAGTCTGGCAGCAGGTATCACCATGAGATTAACTGGTGTCCCTACTAGTAGAAAAAATCTAACCACAACTTCCTGTCAGTCCTTAGCCACCTGTGGATATGTATCACCCCGGAACCTCAGGGGCCTTTAGCACTGGAACTCATGCAACACACTCAAGAGGCATGCTCCCTTTGCAGCCGGGGCTAGTGGAATCGGCTTCCCAATGTGTAGTGGTGCTTATGGTACACAACTCGATAGTAAAAATTCCATAATAGGGCCTTACACTGAAGCCTCATCACTCGGTGGGTTGTCATCACATTCCATACCTGGAACCTTAGATGGATGTCTATGTGAAGGCATCCTAAAAATAACCATTTGGAAAAAAGTCATTAAGTTATACCTGGTGAGTTGACTCAATGTGATCACAAAGAAAACATTCCAAAAACACATACTCATTCACTGTTTTCATGCACTGAGTTGGAAATTTGATGATAGGGTCCGGGTGTATGGATACGTCAGGCGCTGCACCCACACTATATTCCCCAAATTAATAACAACACTAAAAAAACATAACACAATTTCTCCACATAGAGAAGTTCATAGTACTAGTTCTTCGATAGAACTGAACTCCTCTAATACCAATTTTTCATGACCCATCCTCCACGTCTCATGACGTGACTACCTCAAACCCGCCTTCCTTAGGCTAGGGGGTGGTGACTAGCACCAGAAGGGAATATCCCTAAAACTATGAAGGCTTTACTTTAATACTTTTAAAATCACATAACCAAGCACACAACATGATACAAGCACAATGTAAACAATATAGTAAACAGAGTTAGTATAATATGTAAAAGGAGCCATAATAGAAACCCAATTGGAAAGTACAAGGAAAATTGAAATTTATAAGTAAAACTAAAAAACAGCTCATATGGACACCCATCAAGGATCCAACCTGAAGGGTAGGTTCTGCTATCGAATGGTCATATCTACGGTATTCCTCCTCTATGATACGCCCCAAGAAACCTCAAGTCCTGGTAACCTCATCCTCAGTCAGCATTGTCGGTCATCTACAGAAGACAAAATGAGGTTTGGGCATAGGCCATGAAGGGGTGAGTATAACGACACTCAGTAGGGACCCCAAGACCACCCATGGTCTCTCAAAATCCAAAAAGTATAAACCAAAAATCATGTAAACAATATTCAAACCTACTTAGGTGTATTCCCATACATTTACATAAGTTATCAGGATAAACTCAACTCACACAGGAGGGATTAATACCACAAAGGTATCACCAAAAAGGTAGGAGTACCCAACAAGTTAATACTTGAAGATATAGAACCACACAGGCACGCCATGAAGATATAAGACACATCTCACATAGGTATAAGTGAATTGTAGAAGTACAAATGATTAGTCACAATGCTAGATCATCTTATTCTATCAAGAGGCCCTACTACTGATTATATGGAGCTTGACAAACGTAGGATCGATAGGTACTAACACCAACAATGACCCACATAGGATCTAACCCTAACAAGACCAATATGCACTGACCCACACAAGATCGCAGAGTGTTGATAAATATAGGATCTGACCCACATAAGATCGATATGGGTAGACCCACAGAGGATCGCTAAGCGCTGACCCACACTGGATCTGTCCCACACAGGATTTGTATGCGCTGACCCGTAAAGGATCTCTGAGCACTGACCCACATAGGATCGATAGGTGCTCACCCCCATAATGTACCACATAGTATTCGACCCGCTGAGAGTCTATAGGTAACTGACATCCATATTATCCATCTCCATACTCTACCTCACTGCCAGCCAATATATTCCTCACAAACGGTGCACTCGAGTTCCGTAGAATATGTCCCTCGAGATATCAGTCGTAACTCGACCACCATGAAGTCCAACGAAGATGTTTCCCATTGATTTATCATTTCATATGGGACCCAACACAATATATGGCATGTCAATCGGACACTCGGTCTGTATGTTATTTGCATTTCTGCTCAGAGGGCCCTATTGGTTTCGGGGTGCGATCCTACCTTACTATACTCCGACATTATTGAAAACTCATGTGGATTATTCAAAAATAACCATCTCTATCCAAGGATTCTGGTACTGGAGACGATTTATCAAATGGATGCGAGGTTCTCAGGGTATGGCCAAAAAGGTGAGATTGGGTCCGGTCCGACCCGACCCAGTTGGGGTCGACACGACCCAACCTGGGTCCGTCCTGGATGGCCGGGACCTAGGTGGGCCTGGAACTCTAGGCCGTGTCTATCCTGACCCATGTAGGGGGTGGCCTGATGGCATGGTCCACCCGAGCGAGTGTCGAAGGAGGATCGTCCCCCATTCCATTAGGAACATAAAAGGGAAGTACCATTAGGCGTAGCCAAGTCCCTGAGGGACCCAAGAAGGTCCTACCAATCTGCCACATCCTGTTGGGTGCTCCAGCCTGTCCTCCTCCCTGCGGTGCAGTCACGGGCCATAGCTCCACTACAGTCAGCTAGGTGCCAGCTAATCTCTAGTCTCCATAGTGGCCAGGCAAACGTGACGTCCTGGTCCTACGGTGAGGTGGACACGTGCTGCCCCACCTTCCTTGTATCCAGACAATGTTCTGGCCCTCCTCCTCTTCCATGAGTCACCATATCTCCGTACATATCCCAAAAATGATCATATATTCACAATCCTTAGGTTGAGGGATATGCGTCCATATGTCTTTCTCAACAAAATATTGTGTTCCCAACGTCATAAATTATTTGGCATTGAAGAACTCACAAAGAACATGTTGAGAACAAAAGAAAAAAAATTAAATGTATATGTATGGGAAGATAGCCATCATAGATTGGAAATCATATTTTTAAAAACAGAATATGAATAATTCTAAAACATACTCAATCATTTTATAAAAAACCCCTTCAATGATTTTTTGTCAGAGGTGGCGTGATGAAGTAGACGATGTCATTGATGATTGACGTCGGTGCTCGTCACTCCCGCAAGACGCTAAAAGGTCGGTTCCTCATTATTAGATTGTAGAAGTTGTTCTTCCTTGGATAATCTCTTTTGTTGGAGAAGGATCATTCCAACTCTCCAAATCTCTTCCCTTTTTTCCATTCTCTTTTCTCGTGAGAGATGAGATTCCAAAATAAATAAGCTTAAGGAATAATTTAATTAATGTTGGTACATTAAATTAAATAAGATGGAACTATTAATTTGGAAGAGACCAAGAGTTTCCTCCCATTAAAAGAGGGATTTGGGTGGTCCCCAAAACTAAATTCCATTGGATGGTGTCAATCATGGGTGGTCCCCAGCTCTAAACATTCAAATGGGAAGTTCTAAAATAAATATAAAGTGTTCTTTATTTTCTTATAATTCTTTTAACTCTCCCACAAAATTCTGGGAAACTCACCTTCACCATAGACCTATTGTGGTGGATGATAAGGTCTTCTTAAGTGAATATCAGTCCTACATGTCCAACGATTGCCTCAGATTTTAATTCTAAACACCGGTTCCAAGGTTACAAAAATATTCTCATACGTTTATTGAAGGTACCGAAAAATGGTTCATAAATTCATTCTGGGCACAGTAGGCTACGGAATTATGCTCCATCAATTTTTGAGGACTCATAATATTTCAATATAAAAAATATTACATGGAAAATTCAGCATCTTTACATTTTAAATCTAATTATACACTATGAAATAGGAGTATATCAATTCCAAAAACTGATATAATTACCATGTTTTCAACAAGAGACTATATGTTTTTCTTATTAGATATTAACCATCACATATTATTATAAATATATTCTCAAAGATGGTATGATTTATAATTTCTTACTTAGAGTTTTGGGGGTTGAATCATTATTAAAATCTGATATAAGAAATTTTGTAGATCTACAATCAAGTTAAAAATCTCATAATAGTGAGTTTATGATCAATGAAATTTAATTGATAATAAATGGGATTTCAACATCAGATATAGTAAATATATAATATCAAATATTCTACCATATATTATGAATAAAGATCACCAGGATGTAGAAGGGGGAAAATATTCATAGTTCCCCTTCTCCATAAAGATGAAACAATATACATTAGAATATTCTTTCTTGTCCACACACTCATACGCCTAATAGAATTTCTCTCCACAGATGATGAATAGTTCATTACCATTCAACAAAGGTCATGAATGATTCATGAAAAAAATTAATATAATTGAAATTGATGTTTTTATATTTTCATTTTTCAAACAATTTTATTGATATAAAAAAATTTCATATTTTTATATTTTTTCCATTGAATATAAAAGAATTGGGAACTTACTTTTCAAACATGACGAAAAATGATTCCATTGCATAAAATTAAAATAATATTATAAAAGGTAACACCCTTAAATTGTGTAAAAAAAATATTCACCGATAAAACATCATAATATAAAATTATTACATTCATTTACTAGAAATAAGCTTAAGGAAAGTAAGGATTTAGTGTATTTATAATCATGGAAAAAATAACTTGTTCCTAGGGGAACCACATCATATACCACTATTAAATATAATTATCACCCTTCATAGAAATATTATACATAATATAATTCTACATACCATAGTGGAAGGATATATAGATGAGGGTGAGCTCAAATGTTTAGTATGTGAAAACAACAGAGATATCAATGGTCAAATAATCAAAACAACATTATAAGGTTATAAGAAATATAGTTTAAAATTTTAAAATATTATCAAATATAACATAGATCATAATATTGTATCATAGAATTAATATTGGAAGTTCATATGATATTAATCATAATGAATTAAAAAGATGAGCTATAAAAGCAAAACGGTGGAATAAAACATAGATTTTTGGCATACACATAAGAACAAAGAATAATTTATTTATTAGTTATGAATTACTCCTAATTTTATCATATTGGAATATGTTTACAAAATAACCAATCATATATGCCATGTTTCACACCCATATTTTCAAAGATGGAAAATTCCCAGTCCAAAATGGCCTCACTTCCCATTCTATTATTATATGTCACAATAGATATCAATTTTTTAAAATTGAATTAGAGGGAGATATAGGTATCACCCATCATGAAATTATAGTAATAAATACATGTAATACTATATTAAAAATAATCATAAAATAACATTACCCTTGGATTTCAAACATGTTTAATAATCATTTCGTCAATCTATCAAGCCACAATCTGTGTAAAAGAAATGGGTTACAAAAAATTAATTTCATAATAATTATTAGACATAAATGGAAAGAATTGGGACAGTGTAATTAGATAATATCCCTTTAATAGATGATGAATTATATTGTGTTTTTATTATTTATGAATATAAATACAATTAATATATCATTCAAAACATAAATTATGAAAATAATAAAACTTCCCTAAAAATAATTTTGAAAATAGAAAAACATAAAAAAATATTGTTGAAATTTTTTTATGTAGAAATATCTTTGGAATCATATAATGGAATATTTAAATACCATAGTGGTCAGGGTGGTGGAATATTCACTTCATGACCTACTAGATAAAAGAGAACATTACTTTCACATGTTAGTAAAAATGGTAAAATATACATCATTTGGAATGTGACATCAAGATTCCCTTTAAAAAATAACTTAATTTTTCCAAAATGGGTTAAATTTACTTCCATAAATAAGATTAGAATAGTATAAACATATTTATAACACTTTTTGAATACTCCTATATAGGAGATAATATTTTCATCTTAAGAGATCAATAAAGACAATTATCATTAAAAAATATTTTTTACACTTTTGTTATCAATGAGAGGAAAAAGAATAGTAAAAATTATTCCCTATAAATATCCATCATAGAAAACAATTAGTGATATTATATAGAGATATACCATAATATTTCATCACTATAAGTAAAATAAAAAAATCATAATAAAAATATGAATTTAATATAAACCCATTACCACTTTAGTAAATTCTGAATAATAATTACCATGAATGTAAGTAATTTATATGGATATGGATGTAAGATAAATTTCATAATAAAATTCATAAGACATTAACGGTAAGAGTATACAATACAAAAAGTAACATGTGATTAATATTTTATATGTCTCGATGAAATAAATTTTATATGAAAATCCCGTACCACATGTCTCGACATTCTCCTTACATGTATAATCTTCATATATATAAAATAATTGTTTACAATATTAAAATTATAGAATAATAACATATATATGTATTTCAATATATGATATATTTGAAACATTTTTACTACCATAATATTAATAATTCTTTATTGAAATCACTTTTTCGTACTACAAGTTTATGAGTGAATTCTCATGCCTCTATACCAAAAGATTTTTTAAAACCATTGGTATAGTGTCCTTTCCAGCATTCTACGCTAATGGATTTTTTAAAACTGATGATTTATATGAATCGATAAAAAAAATATAAAATAAATGATATATAATACACTTGAAATGTATTATTTTTATACACCATTTTTATATGGTATTAACATAACCCCCATTGGCGTCCCTTCCTCCCCTCACAATCCATGATACATAAATTATAATAACCCATGTATTGGCTTCCACTCTATACCAAACCATGATCTTCCCTCTTTTATGATTTTTTTCAATTTTATACTTTAACTTCTAATTAGTGGGTTTCAAATCAATAATATTTCATATAAATCCTTGATTTCATTATAATATATGTATTAAAAGCTCACAAAGATCCTATTAACAGATTGTTCTTCCCAACAGATTGAAATTTTTTTTTATTTAGATTATTTTTGGTATATTATATCACAATATAAGTAATACAAGATGATATATATATTTTTATTTATTTACTCTCCCAAAGAAATATATCAAAAGAACATAACAGTCTATAAGATATCAAATGTTTACTAAACTTATCTCCACCAGAACATTTACATGCTCCTTATTATGAAACATTTTTATGATATATACTCTTAATATTCCCTCATTTCATACAATCATTCTAATATAATCTTATTTTTTAAAAATATTTTTGGTTACTTATGTTCTTGAATATGGTATTTTATATTATTAATATCACTATCTTTTATATGAACTATGTATGAATATTCAATTTCAGGTAAAATGTATTTACATTTTAGATAATCATGATTAGAGGATAGGAGGAGATTTTTTTCATAAAATTATTATTTCCATTAATCTGAAATTTATTTCTATATAAATAAAAAATAGATAATTTTCTCTTAGTATTCCTTAATTATCATTAAATTTTTTTTAAAATATAATTTATCTACTCATAAATTAGATTTTATTCTATTATATTTAAAAATTTTATTAAATTTCAGTAAAAATATTTACATATATGTTTTATAAGTGGATTGCATCCATTATCTCTGTGATATGAAGAAAAGATCCGTATTTGATTCTTGTATTTTTTTATTGAAAAATAAAAATATTATAACAACCTTATTTCAATGCAGCATATCAGTGATTATTTTACAATGTTAAAAAATTGAGAATTTTGTGTAATCCTAATAGTTGTTTTATTTTCTACCATATATTCACACATTATGTGTATTTAGACATGATTTACATTTATTTTTGTAGTGTAACATTACTTTATGAGTTAGTGGGAAGTCATGGAATATTATTAAGGCTTTTGGAATAAGGAAAGTGAAACATTTTATTTTTTAAAATGAAGAAGGATATTTTTTAAAAAAATATTTAGTTTCATTCCATATATATTATAACACCATTAATCCATATACTTTAACATAATTTTTAATATATATTTTATAGTTTTTTAATTATTAATTTCAATTATTGTAGGATTGCATGATTATTTATATTTAAATTATAGTATAATTTTATTTTTATTAGTATATTATATTTTTTGGTTTTGAATTTCAAAACAAGGATGTTAATTTAATAAATCTATATTTATAAATACATATGTATTTGATGGGAATATGATACACCTATTTCCCATTCATTGTCTTCATCTTTTATTGGTTCATTATTTTAAAATATTAATTATATAATATTTCATTTCCCTTGTTCTTTATTTGGAATGCTCATTCTAATGTTTGATAAAAATTATATTCAAAAATTTTTAGGATTAATTTAATTATGGATTATTATATATATTTTAAAAAAATTCATTGTAACATTGTGGAAAGAAGATGGATAAATCATACAATAGCATCTCTATTGAGATTCCAATGAAATTTTTATTTTTTAGAATTCTTCATTTGGTAATTCATCAGATGGTGGTCACATACATTGTTCATGATAATAATTTATTTTACTACCATGGTTATTCTAGGATGAATTCACCTATTATATAAAAAATTATAATTTAAAATGGAATATTTTGATTTATATAATGATGCATATAAGATAAATTATTCTATTGTTCATGAATTGAATAAATGTAGTATTACAGAGATTTTCATATTTTGTTAGTTTCTATTCATGGATCATCATAAATGTGATAATATTATAGTGCAAGAAGATAATTAAATCAAAATAAATGTAGAAAATAATGATATTGGGAGAGTGAAAAAGTCACTGGATGATATTAGGGCTCCTGTATATCAGGTGTGTGATTAAATGAAAAAAGCAGGAATTTAATTCTTTTATATCATTGAAAAACCATATGTGTGATTTATAATACTGAAATTTATTATATTATTACCATTTTGAAAGCATCACTTCATGATAATATATATATTCCCTCAAATCATTTTATGGAATGGAATTTAATTTACCATCTTGAATTTTCTTATAAAAAAATCAATTTCCTCAAAATATTGTGGCTTATTCTAGTAGGAATCATCATCCTCAAATCACTATAAAGGATGCAGTATATGATGATGGATGCCAAATTAATATTTAAAACCATATTCTGTGCCACAGAAATTCATGGTCACATTCCATTGTTTCCCTATCTTCTTATTGTATTCATGACAATGGAAATATTTAAAAAATATAATATGGAATAATTCAATGATAATAAAAAAATTATTAGTTGGTTTATCAGAAGATGGATTTGAATGGTTGACATTTGATGTGAAAAATAATGAATTTTTAGATATGGGTTTTAATATTAGGATTAAGCTACCCTGTGATGGTTTTAATCTATTGGTTTATATTCTTACTTCTCATGGATGTGACCATCTTTCATTCATTTATATAATATTACATTATGTATGTGCATGGAAAACAATTTCACATTCACCAGTATAATAATACATAGACCCTTGTATCCTGGAATTGATATAGACGACATAACTCCTCCATTAATAAAATATTTTAAGCAACTTTGGGATTTAGGTGTTCACACTTTTGATGATCCATTAAAAAATTTATTCCTGATGCATGGTAATATTTTCTAGGGTAAATGTTATTTCATTCTAATGAAATGATTTATAGTTCTATCGAAAATAGAATACGTTCATAGGCTATTTTTATAAAGAATACATGATGTAGAATTCATTCATATCATCGTATTTTTGGTTTCATGGTTAATTTATGAATCATTCTAATGGATCATTCTTACAAGAATAATCACCTATAGGCTTATAATATAATAGATTATTAAATACACCACTAAAATAATTTTGGAATTTTGGTGCATAATGAATTAAAAGATGCCAATTATTTATTATCAATGTGACTGATAAATTATAAAAGGTGGACAAATATTGTCACTAAATCCCCTAATAACTAGAGAAGGAAATGTTTCATTTAGGTGTCAGCATATTAGTCAGATAATATGTTGAATTATTATTTATTTATAATACTCATTTAGATTAATATATGCAAAATGATACTTTTAATTACACTAAATTAAATGTGTATAAACTCATATGACATACGATCTTAGTTATAATTGTTGGACCTAAGAATTCAACAAGAATTTCATTGAATGTGTATTAGTGAAAACAATGGAATTTCTGTTCTGATTTTTATGTGATAAAAACAAGATATAAAAAATACATTAGTTATTGGATAATATCTATTATTCTGATGTCTATTCAAGTAATATATCTAAATGATTCAGCAGAAGATATTTCAAATAAGAGTCCCTAAAAACTAACGATTATCATATACATCTTCATGAATTAATTATAATAAAAATACATCATTCATATAAAAATAATGTAACGTTGATGGTGATTAAAATTTTCCAATTCTAAAGGGGCCACATTCTAAAAGAACATATAAATCATTATCAATAAAAATTTAGCAAGAAGCATTATTAATTGTTTTTTGTGTTGGAGAATTTTTTTTCCATTATCATTACAGAAAATATTTATTCAATAATATATATTCAAAAAGACACACTTTTTGGTGGTCCCTTATTTTTTTTGGGGGATGTATCCTACATGAATAAATTTTCACACAATTATGTCTTATGTCTGGAGAAATATTCATCCCAATGTTTCCATTTTGAGTGGTTATTTGGATCAAGAATGTCTGAAATCCTAGTAATTTTATTTGAATAATTTCAAAAAATATGTAATCATCCTATGATAAATTAATATGAGGAGTTTGGGAAATTAATGCCTCAATTACACCTAATCCAAAATAGTAGTAATTACTAGGTAATATATATTGTCTAAAATATCCTGTGAAGAGTAGCATGTGACACATTCCATAGTCTTGTTTAATTATTTTTTGTTTGATGAAAATTTCGTAATTGTAATTTGAAAATGTATATGTTATATCAAAATATTTCATTTAAAATATTCCTTAATATTTTATTATTATTTCACCTAGGGATAATAAAAATATAATAAATATAGTTCATCATTCTTTTCCTTTCAGAAAATGTGATAATTTTCATGGAAGTTATTTTATTATTGGTTCAAATCAAAGGCATGAGCATTACTATAATCAATTAAAAATGATTACTGTAGTTAATATAAGGACACATCATTAAAACATTACTTAATAATGAGTTAAATAAGGAATTAACATTGATTATGTGGCTAGGATTAGTGTTTTAGAGAATTAGGCCATAACTATTACATTAATTCTCTAATATTACAAATTAGACACTTATAATCATTATCCATTTTTTTATAAATTAAAAAAAATTAAAAGAAAAAAATAATACATTTCTTGATATAAGTCTTCTTGAATTCTTCCTTTCTATTACCATTCTTTATACCCTATGAAAAACATTTGAAAAACATAGGATGATCATAAAGAGCTCTGTAAGGGTTATAAAATGAATAAACAAAACATTAGTCCATCAATACATTAAAAATTAATCACTTTATCATAACTCAAAAAATAATAAGATTTATAAATAACACACAAAAATCATAAATCATAAATTTAACTTGTAGTATCCATATCATACTTACATTTTAAATTTCATAGCTACATAAGGAGTTACGTTTGGAATACCCATCATATTATATTGCCTAAATATATTAGGAGAAAAATTAACATTTACCTCTATAATGTTACCCAATGCATTATAGATATATATCAGGCCCACCTACCCTATGTTTATCATGAAACCACTCGTATTTTTAAACAAGGCTCATGTACCATAACATATTCATAACACATGAAAATTCGTAAAAGAAAGATAAAACTTTCACATTGAAATCACAACATAAGATTTCAATATATTGTCACCATAAAACCATTTTCAAAAAGTATTCTCAATTCCAAAATACATGAAAATATTTTACTGTATTTATTTTCTTTTCAAAAACATTACATCTTGTTAAGGAAGCAAAATATGATATAATTCTCACATCGGTGGAAAGGTCATTGTCATCCCGTACATTACAATGCAACATTATTTTTGTCATTTAGTAAAATGATTCAAAAAAAATATTCCTTTTGAATATAAGTAAAAGTAAAATTGGTTTATTATACAATGTATAAAATAAAGTCGTGTATAAATCAATGTATTCCTCAATGAAAGGAGAATGAGATGAAGTCCCTTACCTTGTGTTCAACTTTTCTTGTTCATTATTTTTCTCCCTGAGTAATAAAATAATGTTAATTCAACATTATTAATAACATTTCTCAAGATTATTATTCCTTTTATATCATATACTAACTTTCTATAATAATTATTTAATTATTCAAGTTCATATCATCCTTTTTGTCGATTTTCGGTACTTGAGTCAAAATGAACTTGTTGTAATAAAAAATTGTCCATGTTGTTAAAATTACATTATCTCCAGAATAATATAAATGATTTTTTTATCTTATATATTATATATATCCAGTATATATATATTTAGAACAGTCTATATCATTTAGATATATGAAAATGAAATATATTGTTCATTGAGATGGTAAACTGTACATAAGCATGAATGCTACTTTTATTTATTTTTTATTCATATTAAAAGGAATTAAAACCAAATGATACATATGTATATTATAACTATGGTATAACATCTATGTTATATATGTTTCATAATTTCATTATTTCCATCCTTTATACGTGACATCTATAGCATGAAGGAGTCATGTCAATTTGAGGTGGCAGTAGTCCACATTTCATCAAAATTAAATTATCGTATTAATACCACTTGAAATGAATAAATATATGTTAAACATGTTTATTAACTAATTATAGAGAAAAAATAAATATCATAAATATCATATATAATTATAGTTCCATCATAATGGCCCCCAAGATAGGTTGTAGGAGAATATTGAACAATCACCGTTTCGTGATGCAGTAGTTCGTTGTCCGCAGAAACAATATGTTAATTACCCATTTGACAAAGATGTTTGTAAGTGTAGTTCGAATTCATATCAAAACAACAACCTAGTATATTTTGGATACTTATTTTTATGTTATAAAAGAAAAATAATACAATATGGAGTGAAGAAGTACAATAATGGAAAGGAAATTTATAGAAGAATCTACCTGTTAAAACATGTAGCTATCTTTTATTTGTGCAAAATGGATTCTTGAAATTTCCTTATTCCATTTGAAAATATTCTAAGTGTAATAAGGGGATGTTAGGAGATTCATGGATGTAACACCCCGAGCTTCCACGATACGCTTCTCATTCAATAATGCAATAGCTTGCATTGTACGCAACTTCGAGTTCTAAAACACCTCGACTAATCAAAGTAGCTGTTATGAATAGTGATAACCACTTTTTAAAATTATAGAAATTTTATATTTCAAAATGGACTTCATTTTTGGATTCAGAATATCGAAATTAGCCTATGTTGAATTTTTGGTATTTTTCTGAGAACTTCTAATTTTTATGAATAGTGAAAAATACTTTAAAACAACTTTTTTAATAAAAATAATTTATTGTGATAAATTATACTGTTTAGTGGTTTTAAGGTGTAATTAGAATATATTTTTACCATTTTATCCAATGGTGGTCATTAGAATTAATTTAACATTGAAATTGGACATAAACAATTGCCAATCTTTTGATATAAATTGTTTCTTAAAAACACGCTATTTGTCGTAACAGTGGGAATTAATTATAAAATTAATTAATGCAAATTATATGTTTGGAATTTTGTAAAATAGACATCATTTTTTAATTCGGAATATCAATTATAGCTTAGGGTGAAATTTTGGCCTTGTTCTGAAAAACTTCAATTTTTTATGAATAGTGAAACCACTAAGTGGTAGTTAAATAACTGATTTTTCGTTTAAATGAAATATTACCACTTCTGTGATTTGATTTTCAAAAATCCGACATACATGGTTGTCATTAAGAAGTAAAATGTGGTTCAATGAGATTAAAATAATTTTTTTGGTGAATAGTAACTTTTAAGTTCTTAATCGCGATTAGAGGTAACTAGTGTAGTTTATGGTACAAATAATGTTTTAATAATATGAGATGAGCATGACACTTGTCCTACTCCTATTGGATGAGTCATGTCCGACCAAGACAACCCATGGGTCCAATTGGGGACCCCATGGAGCCACTTTAGTTGGAAAATGACATTAATATATATTTATTTAATGTTAAAATTAAATTGACACAAACATGAGTTATTTTACTAAAACAGTTTTTAAGTGGGGTTACAAAAGTCCAAATTTTGACTATAAATATTAATTATAAATCTAGAAATATTTCCTACATCATAGTATTTTTTTATAATTTTTATACATTAAATAAATTAAATTATTTATGACATCATTATGATGCAGCGATGACCTCATTATTTAACGATTTAAATAAAATGAGAAGATAATGTAAAATCCAAGGATTACACTTGTAAAAAGCCTATTGGATGAAGCTATTTCGAACCCTTATCACCTTATCCACGAATTATATAAGTGTGGGACCTTTATAATCCGAAAAGCATTGTATAATAATGTAACATTTCAATCCTTCCAAAAAAGCCCCTCCTCTCCACTTATAAAAGGCCCCCACCTCTCCCACCTCATTTACACTTTCAAGCCATTTTGCTCGGCCAAAATCTGCCCAAATACTCTCCCAACTTCCCTCCATTACTCCTAGAAGCCTTACTTTGGGAATAACTCTTCCCAAGGAAGCCTTTGGCTCAAATCAAAAAGAGTTACCCGATTTTCAGGTAATGTCTTCTCTAATGTTGTTTTGTTTTATTTTTCTTATCCAACCCCCTAAAATCTTTTTATTCATTTCTTTTGTAACAACACCAGTATCCTAAATATACTAGGATGTTGTTATAAGAAGTATTCTAGCTACACTTACACACACCTACATCTAATGGTTAAAGAACATACGGTTTCTATGGATGGCGAATTTCTGCCTCACGAAACGACGATTGTTCAACACTCATATAACACCTTCAAAGGTGGCCATTAAGATGTCACTATTTTTATATATGATATATAATATGTTTATGTTTTAATTATGCTTCTGTATTACTCATTTATGGCATACTTTATGATTTCCATTATGGGTAAAACGCGATAATTTCATTTTAGGAAGTGCGGACTACCGCCCCCCTCAAAGTGATTTGAATCGTTAATGCGATATGTGGGATGTATAAAGGATGGAGTAAATGGTATTATACACTATATTATACTGGAATTATATTATAAATTTATATCATTATGATTTAGTTCCATTAAATATGAAATTGAAATGAATGTAGCGTTCATGCGTACGTACGGCTTACCTTCTCCATGAATGGTGCATTTCATTTCTTACCTCTAAATGTTACGTAATATTATAAATGAATGTATATACTAGATATATAAGGTATATATGACATCTAAATCATGAATATAATTCTGGATATAATGGATATTCTACCACATGAACAACTTGTAATTATAAGAAGTTTATTGTTGACTCAAGTTACCAAAGATCGACAAAACGATCGTTATTAACTTGAATAATTACATAATATTCATAACATTGTAATAAGTTATATAAAAAGGATAATGAAATTGAAAATGGTTCTTAATAAGGTAGATATTAACTCTAGTTTATTATTCAGGAGGTTAAAGAATGGTTGAGTCAAGTCGGACACAAGGTAAGGGAATTTCTTAACCCAATTTCCATTCTTTGGGTTAATCTCCTACTTTCAAATTATGTCATTATATTATTATGTCATATCTTGTATTTGTACTTTATTTATGTGTACTTATAGTGAATACACGTAGTATATCTATTTTATTTTAAAAATTATCTTTGTATGGGACTTCTTCTCAATCTCCTTTCATTGAGGCATATTTGGTTTTATACACAACTTTCTTTTATACGGTGTATAAACCCCTTTGACTTTTACGTTTATTCAAAAGGAATCTTTTTTATACGAAGAGATTTGCTAAAAGACAAAAGGGAATGTTTTTCTTTCCGTACTTATGTGGCGACAACGACTTCTCCGCCGTCGTAACCATTATTTGAGTTTCGGCTTCCTCTACAAGCCATCATTTTTTTTAATGAAAAATAAATACAAAGTTTTAACTTTCTTTTATTTTGGTATTGAAAATGGTTTTGAAAGAATTTTTATTATATCAATGTGATGTATTGATATCTTATGATTGAAATGTGGAAAAGTTATGTTTCCTTTATGCATGTTTTATGTGATATGATTATGTTATGGTTTATGATATGTTTAAACCTATTCATATGAGGAATGCATTGGACTTAATAAGTGACGGGTGGAGCCCGCTATAGCTCCTCGATGCATCGGCAGGTCTCATGAGACAAACTAGTGTCTTGGCACGAGGCCTTGACAAAATATTATTTGTGGTCTTGGCACGAGGCCTTGACTACGTGGTTATGATAGTCTGGCATTATGCATTCCATCATTATGAAAGTGGTTATTGATATTGCATGTGATTATTCGACCAGTAGAATATCCATGTGAAGAAGTAATGGCATTATCTCATTTTACTTTTTCCATATTATGTTGAAGTTCAAGTTTAAAAGGCTTTTGTTTTAGTTATACATTGCCTTAAATGTTAAGGTTTATTTATGAAAGCTTCCGCTATATTGTTAACCTTACTGAGCATCTGAGCTCACCCCTTTCAATGTTTTAGTATTTTTCCAGGATGTGAAGAAGTATTTTATGAATGACCTACAGGGGTAGTCAGAAAGGGATATGATTGTGGACTATGAAGACCATGTTATTGTAGTTTGTTTACTTTTTGATGTAATGAAAGACTTATGAATTTATCTATTGTTTCCAAAGCTACTAAACTAATCGGTCTTTCGAGACTTGATCTTTTGTGATCATGCCAATGTTACGAAGTAATGCACCCGCTCTGGGTAGCTGGGGTCGGGGCGTTACAATGTATTAGTGTTTTGAAGAGTCATGGGGATTCAGAGGTTTGATTAATGACTTAGAGGTGGTGTCCTTTTAAAAGAGGGAGGAGGGTATCTTTCAGAATGTTTGAATATATTGTTATATTGTAAAATTATTTCTTTTTCAAAATGTCCAACCAATTAATTTAGATGATAATATTTTAATAGATTAAAATAAATCATCCAATAATAATTTGATAGGTTTGGGATAATTTTTAATCCTTATCTTTTATATTTATCACATTTTTCCTTTACCATATTATCATGAATTTAAAATATTGAGAATCAAAATAGCTACCAAAACCTGACATATATCCCATTAAATGTTCAATAATAAATTATTTTACATATTATTTTTTTTCCAAATAATAATTTTTTTAAAATTTTATTAATTTCTATAAATATATATATATATATATATTAAAATATGAATTATGTCAATTTTGACACTATTCATATCACAACTTTTTAAATAATCCATAATAACTTTATTGATTAAAAAAACATCATTAATACATAGATAAACTGTATATATTATCCATAAATTTTTTTAATTACATAATAATTACCAAATTACATTTATTTTATCATTTATAATATCATTTATTTGAATCGTTTATTAATGAAGCAATCACTGTTTCATCATTGTGTCTTACGTAAATTTATTTATTTTATCGATAAAAATTATAAATAAAATAAAATTATGTAGTAAATAGTATTAGATATTTATATACTATTTATAGTCTAATAGTTCACTTATATAACTCCATATAAAATTTTATTTAACAATATATATATATTTAGGTTATATTTTCCATATCTTTATATTAAAAGTAATTAAATGTCATTTCCAAGCACAAGTGGCTCCACGAGGTCCTAAAATATTCACAAGGATGCCAATGGTCATAAATATATCATATAATAGTGTTAAGAAATATATTTGGGTAATTTTATTTTATTATAATATTATTTTATACCCTCTTTTACCAGATTTACCATTTAACCATGTTATGTAAAATATTTACTAATGGAACCATACATAATGTACTAAAATAATAGATACATATTTACACAATTTGGACCTATTGATTCCAAATTTTGAATCAATTTATTCACATTCTATATACATATGTTGCAAAAATTAATTTAAAATTATTTCCTATTGTAAAAATAAAAAAGTGTGTTTCTAAGAATTATAACTACCAAACTATTAACATGTGTTTATGTCCAATTTCATGTGAAATTAAATCCTATACCAATATTGGATTAAATTATAAATATATAATCCAATTAAATTTTAATCCCAATTAAATATATAATCTATTCATATAACTAAATCAGATGAAAAGAGAGTTTTGAAATAAAATGCAGTATTTTTCACAATTCTTTTAAAAAATGAACTTTATCAGAGAAATACCAAAAATTTACACAATGTAATTCTTTCTATCCCATATATAAATAAAATATTTATTTTTTAAAACAGAACAGGAAAAAGAGAAAAAAAACTATATTTAAAAGGGGTTCTTCATCAAATGGAAGCAAAACTACTTTTAAAATATATTAGAGTATTTATGATTAAAAATTGATTCATTCTCTGTTTAAGCCTTTAAAATTTATTTGATAAATGTGAAGACATTGAAAAAACATGTATAATAATATTTTAGAATGATATGTTCATTCCCCCCAAAAAATGGATAAGAGTTACCTACCACTTAATATTATAATATTACTATATTATTTATCAATATATCTAATCGGTGTGTGCAATGTATGATTTCAGAGAAACTAGTTGTTGCGTGTTTATTAAGCTATCAAACATAACATACACTTTTAATATAAAATTAATATTTATTTCACAAATATTACTAAATATGACTATTTAATATTCATTATTTACTTGGGATGTTACATCCTTCCACCCATTTTGTACTTGCATACCCGAAAGTCTATTCACTTATCAAATAAGTGCGGGTATATATCCCTAATAACTTATTTATATTCTCACGTTGTATCTTCAACCATACAGTTTTTCCGAAAAAAAACCATGACCTGATGGATTACCTTATACCACAACACATTCACTCTATAATCAAGAATCTCGACTAGTTAATCCTCATAAAAAAAAATTTTCTTCCAACAACACTACCTCTAGACCCAAACCATGATATTGATTTGCCATATACTTTCTCAAAATTTAAACATTAAAACATTGTGCAATTAGGATAAAATTGGAGGTAAAAACTCTATAGGCAAATGATCCAACATTCTCTATGATTTAAAAGGTACCAATTAACCACTGACTAATCATTCCCTTCTTACCAAAGATGTCACAATTTTTAATGGAAAAACATTTATAAATGCATTATCACATAACTTTAAAGAAATATCCTTCCTCCTATTATCCCCAAAACGATTTTTCCTTCTCTGAGTAGTTCTGATGTTTCAGAATCAACCGAACGTCTTATACCATATCGTCTACCAATTCCGGTCCCATTAGCTTCATTTCACTTAATTCATCCCAAAAATCTGGAGGTTGAAACTGGATTCCATATAATGCATCAAATGGTGAAATCTATAAACTTGAATGAACACTATTATTATAAGAAAATTTAACCAAAGAAGGATGTTCGCCCCAACATCAATAGTAATTAATTGAACAATAACGTATAATATCTTCCAATGTCTAAATTGTTCATTCCATCTTATCATATGAACATGGATGAAATGTTGTACTAAAATGTAATTTATTACTGAATGAATTTTGAAGGGTTTTCTAAAAGTTATAAGTGAACCTGGGATAACGATTAGATTCAATGGAGAGGGGAACTATAATGGCCCGGACATCTCCGGTCCTTTCCTTTGTCAAAAAGAAGGTCAATAAGTGTTCTACATGGTAAGATGGACTTTTCCCACACTTTCAAGAATTTTGATACTACAGGCCGTGTAGTTTGAGTACACGTCGAGTACTCCCTTTCTAGGTATACCCTGTGTTGCAAGCCGTGTCCCTGCTATAAGGAATAATGGGTGCACGCCGTGTGACCAGTTCTACACGTCGTGTAGTCCCTCCTAGTGTACGCGTTACCAGTCAACGGATGTGTGCCATGTTGGAGTCGTGTCCTTACCGTGTGCAATAAATGAGTGCACACCGTGTGTCCAAACTACATGTCGTGTAGTCCTTCCCCGCGTATGTGTTACCCTCAAACCGTGTGTTGACCAGTTAACGGCCGCGGAGCCGTGTTGGAAGTCGTGTGGAGACTGTGTGAAAGAACTGAGTACACGTCGTGTACCATAAAGTACAATCCGTGTACTTTTTCTTTTCACGTCTATAAAAGGAGGGGTCCCCTCCTCCCTTTCATCACAGACCTCTCCTCCCCTCTCCTCTAAGCAGAGCTCTCTTAAGAGACTCGAAGTCTCTTCCTTCCATAACTTCTTCGTCCGAGCTCCGATTTATGATCCGTCAGCGGCCACGGGATCGTAACAACGAGGCGGAGCTTCCGAGCTTGGATCTGTTGTCATTCCTTCGGCCTTTCCTTTCTGACCTCCACCCGAGGAGGTTTTTCCAGGACCCGACAGAAGTGATGGACACCGACGGACGTATTCTAAGGTTGATCCGGGGGAGCGTTGCGATCAGGAACCTATTGAGGTAGGGATCTTACCTTCGTCTATCTAATTTGTGAATCATATGGGGTGGGTATCCTCTTGTTGTCATGAGAAACAGTTAAACCATTAAATAAAGATAACAACTAGCTTATATAATGGGGATGGGAAGTTGCGATTGCTGTTAATTTATAACATGTGATATTATGTTGTGAATTGAATGAGCTTTTACCTACAGAAAATCACATTCGTTTGCGGCCTTTGCTTACATAATTAAATTTTTCCCTCTCCTTCTGGATTTTCATATGGATGGAACTTTGTGGAATGTGGAAATTGGTTAATCACGTAAAGTTGGCTGTTAAAATCTGGAACCCTTGTGTGATCACCCCGGTTAAACAAAATGGAATAATGAACATGTGGGTGTTGTCTTGGTTACATGGCATGTGATGGGGGTGTTTTGTGGGTTGTTGTGGATAGGTTCGGAAGCGGGGCTATGATGAATTGTATTAAAAAGATGATGATGTGCGGGTTCGGCGTGGTCGTGGTTATGGTGGTTGGCAGCGGGGCTGCAAGGATGGGTTTGAATGTGAACGGGCTATGAATTGTGATTATTAAATAAAAAGTGGATGAGTTAATGAAAGGTGGGTCATGGTTATTGAACGAGTTTAATAATAAATGGGGTTGGTTGGATAATAAGAGGACTTGGTTATGTTTCTAACTTGATTTGTGGATGGAAGGGTTATGTTTTATGAAAAATCTATGTGGTTGGTTGTGGATAGTTGCTCAGTAGTTAAGGAACTAAATAAACTAATTCCGCTGAAACGTGACAACCTAAATGGGTTTGGGGTATCTTATTGTATGCATGCTTCGTAGTAGCAGTGCCGAGGCACGTGCTCAGTTTCTCTGTTTAGAAGACATAGGTTGGGTTGTGTGGTTGGTAAATATATATATATATATAACTTTTTTGTCTTATTGCACCCCACCCATCTTGAGAACATAGTTCCGAACACTCCCATTTCATGGGATAGGGTGTTTTACCTTAGTTACTAGATCCTTCCTACTCCTTCTCCCCAAGGCTGTGATGGCTTGAGGAGACCATACACCTAAGACTCTTCAGGTAGGTTTTGATTAGGGTGGTTTTAGCCCAAGACTCTTCGGGCAGGTTCAACTGTTTCCAAAGAATATTTGGGATGAGGCCCAGGTGTGTGCGGGCGGGATACGTGGTTTTGAGGCATAGGTGTGTGCGGGCGGGATATATGGTTGTGAGGCCTAGGTGTGTGCGGGTGGGATACGTGGTTGTGAGGCCCAGGTGTGTGCGGGCGGGATATGTGGTAGTGAGGCCCAGGTCTGTGCGGGCGGGGAGAGTGTGGCTGCGTCAGGACGTTCGCCATTAGGAAGAGCAGCTAACAAAAGTTAAATGGTGTGGGGTACCCAATACTCTTGTTTCTTATATACTACTACCTATTGTGATTTTATTTTTGGTGAGTGTGGCTAGTAAGGTTGGGTGGATAGAATTACTTGCTAGGTTTTTCTGTTGTTCTCACGGGACATTAGGATGTCTCCCCACTTGTGCACGAGAGCTTTATGTTTTCTTACTGAGTATACTTGTATGCGCACCCTACGTTTACTTTCAGATTTCTAGGAGGACTACCAGGGCCATGCGAGACACTACTAGTCGGACAGTTGGAGTTGTTGTTGTTGTTGTACCTTGATTTCTTTTGGTATTGTACTTTGAGCTTTCATGTACTTGTACCTTGTTATAAAATTATTTAAACATGCATGTGGGCTTGGTTTGGGTTTATTTATATACACTGGTTCATTTATTTTTGGTGGTTGACTTTTCCTATTTCCCTATCCTAAATAACAAAAATGGGTAATGCCTCCCATATTTGTGAAAACTCATACCCTTGGTGCTAGTCTCCACACCGGGGCCTACTGGAGGTGGGACTCGGGGGCATTATCTCCGTTTCACCATTGCCAGTTCAGGAGGGGCATCTTTGGTGGGAGGGGGTTGTGACAGAATGGTATTAGAGCTGATGGTTGAGAGATAGGATAGAGTCTGGAGTTAGGCATAGAGAGAATTGCATGGGATGGTAGGGCAACAATGTTAGTTAATCTTGGTGCGTGACATAGGCCAGAGAAGACGGGCTAGGACATGAGATTTTAGGGCCTCCCGTGATCCGATGCAAGGACTCTGAGCCTACCGAACGACTAAGTGAGACTACATTTATTGCAGGGTAGAGACCCTAGGGAAGGTACATACATCATCGTGATTGTGTTTTACTTGATTTGGGTGTTCTGTGAATGAAATTGAAATAAAATGATAAAATGAAACCTTGAGTTCTTCCTTACTACATGGTCTTAGGAGATCCTTGTTTATCGTACAGTTATGGCACCTGGACATCGTCCCCAGGTGGCTCAGACGGCCGAGGCCCAGTATATTCAGGCGATCGATCAGTTGAGGATTGAACGCGAGGAGGAAGATAGCCAGTGGCAGAAGACTCTCTGTTCTTTCTAGAGGAAGACCCTCAAGAAGTACGAGGGTAGTACTTCGGATACGGAGATAGAGGGGTGGCATGAGGAGCTAGGGATCGCTTTTACCTTGATTCGCGCTCTGAGGGAGTACTGGGTTCCCCTAGCAGTCAGTTAGCTGAGAGGTGCGGAGCGAAAGTGGTGGACGCTCTACCTCGGAGAGAGGATAAAGGCAGAGGTTCCATGGGCTGACTTTCAGAAGGAATTCCAAGAGGAATTCCTTTCTTACATGATCAAGGTGGAGAAGCGGCATGAGTTACTCTCCTGTCAGTAGGGGAGTATGTCGGTACTAGAGCTGGGGATCATGTTCAAGGATCTCCTGCGCTTTTCTCCGAATCTCTTTCCGGATGAGGAGTCTCGGGCGAGACGTTTGGAGGTGGTGCTTCGTCCTTCACTCCAGTATACTATCACCCCCTTCACCCTTCCGACGTAGATGGTATTACAGAAGAAGTAAGTGGATTTAGAGAGGATGCACTCACTGGGAGGTGCTCCCCGAGAGGGGATCCAGCCAGGTTCATTGAAGGGGAGTGCACTCAGTAGAAGGTCTCCTACGACGGGACCTTCTAGGTTCAGGCCAGTGGGGAGCATGCCCCAACAGTTCTAGTTCAGATCTTCAGGTCCTCGTCCTTTTTTCACGAGCCCAGGACCGAAGTGTTTTTCCTGTGGAGGTTTCGAGCACGTTTAGAGTTGGTGCCCGACCCGAGCTTAGTACAGTGGAGGTGGGCAGGTTCAGCGTCCACCTCAGCAGCACCAGTTGCTAGCGAGGCCCTTCCAGCAGCAGCAGGACCATGCTCCTCCGAGGGCAGACTTTGCAGGAGGAGGCTGACCTCAGGGTGCTCCTTAGGGACCTCGAACACGGTGTGGTCAGGGAGGTGGATGACATCCGAGAGGTAGAGGAGTTGGGTGTGGACAGTTGCACGCAGTAGAGTTGACAGCTCGAGCAGGACCAGAGGTGGTGCGAGGTAAGATTTGTTTGTTCAACACTCTTGTTTCTGCTTTGTTCGATTCAGGATCCTCACACTCCTTTTTTATACCTGGTCTATCCCATGCTTTGGGACTAGACGTAGAAAGACCTAACGTACCACTAGTGCTGAGTACACCAGTTGGAGGCCAGACCAGCGTATCTTGTGTTTGTCGGGGATGTGGGCTGATGTTGGGACCACATCGATCTAGTGGGGACCTTCTTCAGTTACAGATGCAGTCATACGATGTCATCCTAGGCATCTACTGGTTGTTTTCTGTTAGTTCTGTTATCAACTACTTCTGGAGAAGAGTCGTGTTCTCCAACGTGGATGGGTAGCACGTATCTTTTTTTTTTGCGAGAGGAGCTATCAGGAGGTAAGCCGGCGTGTGGAGCCTCTCATTTCCTTGTTAGGCGGGTTATCAGTGGTTCCAGCTGATACAGAGATGATGGATGTCCTGTAAGTTGTTGGGGAGTTCCTCGATGTTTTTCCTGAGGGTGTTGTGACTCTACCCCCCGACGTGATGTTGAGTTCGGGATAGACTTACAGCCTGGTGCCCGTCCGATTTCGATGGCCCTTATCGGATGGAACCTTCGGAGTTGCGGGAGTTACGGATTCAGATTGACGATTTGATGGAGAAGGGTTTTTTTCGACCCACTGTGTCGCCATGGGGTGCTCCAGTTTTGTTCGTGAAGAAGGCAGATTGCGGTCTCAGGCTATGCATAGACTACCGAAGGTTGAACCAGGTAACAGTCAAGAACAGCTACCCCTTCCAAGGATAGATGATCTCTTCGACCAGCTGAGGGGAGAAGGTTGGTTTTCTATGATTGATCTGCGGTCAGGATATCATTAGCTGAGGGTAAAGGACAGTGACATCTCGAAGACGGATTTCAGGTGTAGGTATGGGAATTTCGAGTTTGTAGTGATGTCGTTTGGTGTTACGAATACACCATCTGTGTTCATGGGACTTATGAACTTTTTCTTCTGAGAGTTTCTGGAATGGTTCGTCATTGTGTTTATTGATTACATCCTGAT
Organism: Viscum album; assembly: GCA_963277665.1. Lineage (NCBI taxonomy): Eukaryota > Viridiplantae > Streptophyta > Magnoliopsida > Santalales > Viscaceae > Viscum > Viscum album. The sequence goes on from OY728146.1 coordinate 536,580,349, forward strand.
CTACTCAAGGTCAGAGGAGGATCACGTTGGGCATCTCAAAGAATTCTTGGAAGTCCTTCGACACCACTATTTTTACGGGAAATTGTCGAAGTGTAAGTTCTTGACGCAAGAAGTACACTTCCTTGGGCACGTGGAGTCTCAGCATGGAGTTTCGGTGGACCCGTCGAAGGTGGAGGCAGTTGTTTCTTGGGTAGCACCCAATAGCATAGAAAGAGTTCATAGTTTCCTGGGGTGAGCAGGTTACTATCGGAGGTTCGTTTCGGACTTCTCTCGAGTTGATGCTCTTTTTACAACTTTGACGAGGAAGAACCAGGTCTTCCTATGGAGCGAGCAGTGCCAGAAAGATTTTGACTACCTGAAGGAGAAGTTGTTCAGTGCTCCCGTACTCTGGTTTCCAGAGGAAGGGTTGTTGTATGAGGTGTTTTGTGATTCTTCTGGCCTTGGTCTAGGGTTTGTGCTGATGCAGAAGAAGGGAGTGATATGTTATGGGTCTAGGCAGTTTCACCCACACGAGCGTAACTATTCCACCCATGACCTAGATCTTGCAGCAGTAGTGTTCGCACTGAATTTGTGGCAACATTATCTCTTTGGGGAGCGCTTTCTGGTCTTCTTAGATCACAAGAGACGACTTTATATCTTTTCCCAGCATGACCTGAACTTACAGCAGTGGAGATGGGTCAAGTTTCTCCATGACAATGACATTGAGATCTCTTACACTAAAGGTAAGGGAAATGTTGTGGATGATTCCCTGAGCAGGAAGTCGCATTAGGAAGTAGTTTGGGAATCCACTAATTCTTGGAAGGCGATGGGAGAGTTGGATGCCTTACACTTGGATGCAAGGGTAGAAGGTGTTAGAGGCTGATTTTTTCAGATGACGGTTCAGTCCTCCTTGTTGCAGCAGGTGGAAGAGTCTCAGTGGGAGGACTCTAAGGCGGATGTGATGTGGGATCGTGTTGATCAGGGGAACTCTCCAAAAGGATGGTCAGAGGACAGCCGACATCAGATGGTTTTCCATGGAAGGTTGTTTGTTCCGGAGGCGATGCGTGAGGGTGTTCTCCGTGAGTTCCATAGCTCAGCCTTGGAGGTACATCCAAGAGTTTAAAAAATTTATTGAGGTCTGAGGGATCAGTTTTTGTGGCCTGGGGTGAAACAGGCAGTGGCAGAGTTTGTGGCTAAATTCCTAGTGTGTCAGCAAGTGAAGTCTGAACACCGTATTCTCGGTGGTTTGTTGCATCCTTTAGATGTACCTGAGTGGAAGTGGGATTATATCTCAATGGACTTTTTCACAGGACCACTCAGATCTCAGGGTGGTTATGATGCTATCTGGGTGGTGGTGGATCGACTGACGTAATCGTCTCACTTCATAGCAATTAAGGAGTCAGGCCCGGTGAGTTCCCTATCATAGAGGTATGTAGACGAGGTGGTACGTTTGCATGGAGTCCCGAAGACTATCGTCTCAAATCGGGATACTCGGTTCATCTCATGAGTTTGGAGGTGGTTACAACAAGGTTTTGGCACCCAACTACACCTTATCACTTCTTTCCACCCCCAGAACGATGGGCAGACGGAGCGGACTATCCAGACATTGGAGGACATGCTACGAGCATGCATTCTGGATTTCGGAGGATCATGGGTATGACACTTGCCTTTAGTAGATTTTTCCTACAACAACATATTCCACTCTACTATTGGAATGGAACCGTTTGAGGCTTTGTATGGATGGCCATGTCGTTCACCCATTTGCTGGGTAGAGGTTGGTGAGATAGGTGATCTTGGGCCAGAGGTAGTGCAGAGCACCATAGAGAAAGTCCAGCTTGTACGTGAGAGGATGAAAGCGGCTCAGGACCGACAGAAGCCTTATGCTGGTCGTCGGAGGAGTCCCTTGGAGTTCAAGGTGGGAGATCATGTGTTCTTGAAGGTTTCCCCTCGACGGGGGAAGCGGAGGTTTGGTAAAGGGAGAAAGATCTCACCTAGGTTCATCTGACATTTTGAGGTGTTGAGGTGAGTCGGCGAGGTGGAATATCAGCTGGCCCTACCACCTCAGTTGGAGAAGGTTCATGATGTCTTCCACGTCTCCCAGATTCGTCAGTACTTACACGACGACTCCCACGTTATCGACTGGGGAGAGATAGATATAGGAGACGACACGACCTTCGAGGAAAGACTAGTCTGAATCGAAGATCGTAAAGATAACGTGCTCCGTGGACAAACCATTCCCTTGGTTCGTGTGTTGTGGAGGCATGGCGGCCTCAAAGAAGAGCACTTGGGAGCGGGAGACCCAGATGCACGCTCAGTAACCGAAGTTGTTTTGACTTGTGTTTTTACCTTATTCTTCTGAGCTTTGTGTTGATGTTGTACTTTGTAACTTTGATATATGGAATTCTTGGCTTTTCAGTTGTGAGACCTTTTGTTTCTTTGTTCCCTGGTAATGTGTAACATGTCTGGATGTGTGGGAAAGGAAAAAACCTGACCCTTAATCGAGACACATTAATGTGGATGCGATTGAACCCATGCGGACGAGTTAGTGTCGCCTAAAGAGGATAATATCTCGACATAGATGAAGGAATTTCCCACACCCACGTGTTCGGGAAGTGTGTTGGTTGTATGGTGTTGATGTTAGTGTGAGTTGAAAAATCCTAATCTATGAAAGTGGGAAGACCAAATTTTTAATCGAGACGCATTAATGAGGATGTGATTAAACCCATGCAGGCAAGTTAGTGCCGCCTAAAGTGGATAATATCTCAACATAGGAGAAGGAATTCCTAACACATATGATTAGGGTTGTTGGTTGGGTTCCTGTTATAACGAGAACCCTAAAAGGTATCTTGTTGGGTTCCTCTGGGTTGGTTTTTGAATTCTCGGGGACGAGAATGTTTTAAGAGGTATCTAATGTAATGGCTCGGACCTCTCTGGCCCTTTCCTTTGTCAAAAAGAAGGTCAAGAAGTGTTCTAGAGGGTAAGATGGAATTTTCCCACACTTTCAAGAATTTTGAAACTTCACACCGTGTAGTTTGAGTACAAATCGTGTACTCCCTTTCCGGGTATACCCCGTGTTGCAAGCCATGTACTTGTTGTGAGGAATAATGGGTGCAGGCCATGTGACTAATTCTACACACCATGTAGTCCCTCCCCGCATACACGTTACTAGTCAAAGGTCGTGTGCCGTGTTGGAGTTGTGTCCTTGCCGTGTGAAATAAATGAGTACACGCCGTGTGTCCAAACTACACGTCGTATAGTCCTTCCCTGCATATGCGTTACCCTCAAACCGTGTGCTGACCAGTCAACGGCTACGGAGCCGTGTTGGAAGCCGCGTGGAAACCGTGTGAAAGAACCGAGTACACATCGTGTACTATAAATTACACGCCATGTACTTTTGCCTTTCACTCCTATAAAAGGAGGGGTGCCCTCCTCTTTTTTAACACACACCTCTCCTCCCCTCTTCTCTGAGCAGAGCTCTCTTAAGAGACTCGAAGGCTCTTCCTTCAATAACTTATTCGTCCTAGCTATGAGTTACGATCTTTTAGTGGCCATGGGATCATAACGACGAGGCGGAGCTTCCGAGATTGGATCCGTTGTCTTTCCTTCGGCCTTTACATTCCAACCCCCGCCCGAGGAGGTTTTCCCAAGACCCGACAGAAGTGACGGATGCCGACGGACATCATCTAAGGTTGATCCGGGGGAGTGTTGCGATCAGGAACCTGTTGAGGTAGGGATCTTACCTTATTCTCTCTAATTTGTGAATAATGCGAGGTGGGTATCCTCTTGTTGTTACGAGAAACAGTTAAACCTTTAAATAAAGATAATAACATGCTTATATAACAAGGATGAGAAGTTGTGATTGTTGTTACTTTATACCCTGTGATATTATGTAGTGAATTGAATGAGCTTTTACCTACTGAAAATCAAGGCCATTGGGGGACTTTTCTTACGCAATTAAATGTTTCCCTCTCCTTCTCGATTTTCTTATAGATGGAACTTTGTGGAATGTGGAAATTGGTTATTCACGTAATGTTGGCTGTTAAAATCTGGAACCCTTGTGTGATAACCCCGGTTAAATAAAATGGAATAATGAACATGTCGGTGTTGTCTTGGTTATATGGCATTAGATGGGGGTGTTTTGTGGGTTGTTGTGGATAGGGTGGGCAGCGGGGCTGCGATAAATGGTATTAAAGGGATGGTGATGTGCGGGTTCGGTGTGGTCGTGGTTATGGTGGTTTGTAGCGGGGCTGCAGGGATGGGTTTGAATGTGAATGGGCTATGAGTTGTGATTATTAAATAAAAAGTTGAAGAGTTAATGAATGGTGGGTCATGGTAATGGAACGGGTTTAATAATCAATGGGGTTGGTTGGTTAATAAGGGGACTTGGTTGTGTTTCTAAATTGATTTGTGGATGGCAGGGTTATGTTTTACGATTGATCGATGTGGTTTGTTGTGGATATCTTCCCAGTAGTTAAGGAACTAAATAAACTAATTCTGCTAAAACGTGAAAACCTAAATGGGGTTGAGTTTGCTTGTTGTATGCATGCTTCGTAGTAGCAGTGTCGAGGCATGTGCTCAGTTTCTCTTTTTAGAAGCCATAGGTTGGGTTGTGTGGTTGGTAAATATATATATCTGTATCTTTTGTGTTTTATCGCACCCCACCCATGATGATCACTTAGTGCTGAACACTCCCATTTCATGGGAGAAGGTGTTTTTCCCTTAGTTACTAGCTCCTTCCTGCTCCTTCTCCTCTGTGATATGATGGCATGAGGTGACCTTACACCTAAGACTCTTCGGGTAGATTTCGATTGGGGTGGTTTTAGCCCAAGACTCTTCGGGCAGGTTCTACTGTTTCCCAAGAATCCTCGAGATGTGGCCCAGGTGTGTGCGGGCAGGATATGTGGTTGTGAGGCCCAGGTGTGTGCGGGCGGGATACGTGGTTGTGAGGCCTAGGTGTGTGCGGGTGGGATACGTGGGTATGAGGCCCAGGTGTGTGCGGTTGGGATATGTGGCAGTGAGGCCCAGGTGTGTGCGGGCGGGGAGAGTGTGGCAGCGTCAGAATGTTCTCCATTAGGAAGAGCAGCTAACAAAAGGGAAATGGTGTGGGGTACCCAATACTCTTGTTTCTTATATACTACTACCTGTTGTGCTTGTGTTTTTGGTGACTGTGGCTGCTGAGGTTGGGTGGATAGAATTCCTTTCTAGGTTTCTTCTGTTGTTCCCACGGGACATTAGGATGTCTCCCCACTTGTGCACGAGAGCTTTAGGTTTCCCTACTGAGTATACTTGTATGCTCACCCTATGTTTACTTTCAGGTTTCCAGGAGGACTACCAGGGTCTTGCGGGACCCTACTAGTCGGATAGTTGGAGTTGTTGCTATTTTTGTACCTTGTTTTCTTTTGTTATTGTATTTTGAGCTTTCTTGTACTTGTACCTTGTTATAAAATTATTTAAAAATGCATGTGGGATTGGTTTGGGATTATTTATATACATTGGTTCTTTTCCTTTTGGTGGTTGACTTGTCTTATTTCCCGATCCTAAATAACAAAAAAGGGTAATGCCTCCCATATTTTTGAAAACTCATACCCTTGGTGCTAGTCGCCTCCCTGGGGCCTACTAGAGGCGGGACTCGGGGGGTCATTATCTTTTTTTCACCATTTCCAGCTCAGGAGGGGCATCTTTGGTGGGAGGGGGTCGTGACAGGAACTCTATGTAACCTGAGAATTTATTTGATATACAATCGAGATTGTTAATGTAGAGAGAGAGATTATATTGAATTGGAAAAAATGAGTAGATATTGTCAATAGATCAATAATAAAACAAATTTAATTGTTCCTCAAGAAGAATTTGCTAATCCCACGATGAATACAATGGAAAAAATTTACCATTTCCACTATGGAAATGATAATGGAATAAGCATCCCTTTCACTAACTTCCGATCTTTCTTAACATGTTGAAAAATATAAAATGTCCAGGTAAATTCCACAATATCTCCTTTCACTCCATCCGACCAGTAATAGTCTTGATGATCTATGTACATCTTACAACAACAAGGATGAACTGAATATAAATAATTATGAGCTTCAAATTACAACTCATTCATTATATATTAATCACAAGGCACACATAATATATTTCCAAACCTCAAAACACTTTCTCTATTAATGGTAAACTCTTATAACATACTCTTATGAAAAAATTCTACCATTTTTTGCAACACACTTTCATCATTCTGTACTTTCTTTATTCTGTCTTCTAGGGACGATTTTAATGAATACAGAAACAAAATAGAGGAATCTCATACACCAAAAAATTCAATTCCAATGTTCATCAAATCATTAATCGAAGGATCTTGTTACACATGAAACCTGGTTAATTTAGCAATACTTTATCAAATCAATGCATTGGACACTTTTTAAGATTTTCTTGGATGGTAATGAATTGACCAATAATAATACATGATAAATTCTATCCACCTCCTCTATCTCATGGTATGTTTTTTCGCAATTAATATATACTGCAAACATTTCTGGTCAGTATATATTTCTCACTTTACTCCATATAGATGATGCCTCCAAATTGTTGAAGAAAAACAATGAAATTTAATTCCAAATAATGTGTAGGGAAATTTAACTCATGGGGTTTCATCTGGTGTGAAACATAAGAAAATACATGATCATTCTACATTAGGATGCAACCAAGTCCTTTCAAAGAACATCACTATAGATATCTAATTCTCAATTTATGGAAGGTAGTGCTAAAACCGGAGCATTCACCAATTTTTTTTTTCAATTCCTGAAAGGAATCATTAAATTATTTTGTCACGATGAACTTAAAAACATTTCGAGTTAACATTGTTAGTGGGCTAGATAAATATGAAAATTTTCAACAAACATTTAGTAATATCATACCAAAACATGAAAATTATGGATCTCAGATATATTTCTCGGTCATGGAAATTTTTTATCAACTTTTGTTTTAGAAGGGTCAATAGTTATGGCAATTTTTGAATAAATGTGACCAAGGGATGAATTTTTTTGTAACCAAAACTCACAGTTGCTGAATTAACCATATAATTTATGTTCTTTTAAAGTTGGAAATATAACCCTAAGAAGAAATTCATGATCTTATTTACATTTAAAATAAACCAAAATATCATCAATAAACACGACCACAATCTAATACATGAACTCACCAAAAATTCAATCTATATGATCCATGAATAATAATGGTTAACTGGTTAACCCAAATAGCATAACTAAAAATTCATAATGGCCATATCTAGTTTGAAAAGCAGCCTTCAGAATTTATGATTCCTTTACTTTCAATTGATGGTACCCCTACTTAAAGTCAATCATCAAAAATTACTGAGATCCCTGGTGTTGATCAATAACATCCTCGAAATTAGGAAAATGATACTTGTTCTTAATAGTTATATTATTAAAAGCACTATAATCAATGAAATGTCTCAATAAACCATATTTTTTTTAATAATCAAGACAAGGGCACCCCTTGGTGATGTGCTATGTCAAATGAATCCATTATCTCATAACTTCTACAATTTCTTATTTAATTGTAAAATCTCAATTTGAGACATTAGATAAGGGGGTTTTGAAATGGACTATGCCTTAGGAACTAATTCATTAGAAAATTGAAATTCTCAATCAGGTATTATACTAGGAAACTCATTAGGAAAAAACATCCAGATACTCATTTACCACTGGAAAATCATTAATCATAATATTTCCTTTATTTTAAACATTATGTTCAGGGTAACATTCATTTCAATATTTTACTAATATATCAGATTACTTATTTTTTTATCAAAAGTAAGCATTCATTCATGTACAAAAACTAAAATTCATTCGGAATAGAAAATTCATTAGCTTGGTTGTCAATTGTAGCATGATAATAAAAAATCCAATACACACCCAAAATAACATCAAACTCTAATAGAAGAAGAACAATATGGATTGTAGGTAGATTCATTCTGCACCCAAGGACAAGAAGGTTACTATAATTTCATCTTGTGTCAACATTTCCTCCTTGTGTTTTTATAATAAATTCAGGATTCATATCATGGAATAGAATTCAAAATATACTTGAAATTTTTTATGAAATGAAAGAATGTGTAGAACATGAATTAGACAACTCATTTGAATAATATATATAAAAATAGTGTACCTGAATCTACATCATTTTATGGCCCATCATCTTCTGAAGTAGTTGCAAAGCATTTCACCACCACTTTCTTCTTGTTGTCTGGCTGCTTTACCTTATTTGAGTCCTTCATTAGACACTCATTTTCATATTGTCCAATTTCAATGCACTTAATAAATTTTATTTACTATAAATAATATTTTATCTTACCATTAAACTTGTCATTTTCAGTACAATTACTAGCCTTATGTAACATTTTTTTACCTTATAATCACTTAACAAAATTTAAAAGGTATTTCCTACTGTGGTTTTTATCACAATTTTCACAAATTGTAAACATATGTTTCTTACCATCGATGTTTTTGAATAGTTCTTCCTTTTCATATGCCTCTTCGTGGTCTTATTATGTTGATTTTCAAATAATATCTAATCATTGGAAAACTCCATTTCTACATTATCTTCACATCAAACCAGTTTTCCATAACTTTTGACCTCACAAAAAGCTAAATCCCATCGATAATTTGGCATTAATGCTGATTAAAATTATTGATTTTACTATCAAGATCCCATATGAAATTTGGTGCATACTGACGCACGCCTGTCGTAGGGCGTGGAAAAACAATTATTTCCAATGTTAAAATATAGTAAAGTGGTTGACCGAGGATGTCTCTCGAAGAAGAGTGCACACAAAATGGGTTGTCACTTTAAAACGGGGGTAAAATGTTGTTATTTTGAAAAAGAAATTTGAAATTAAAATGATTAAAAAAATATGAAATTAAAAGGGTGATTATGTCGGGGTCGGTATCCTAATTGTAATTCTATTCTTGTTCAATTTAATTAAAACCTCTTGTTCTTTGATGATTACTGTGAGTTTCCACATTCATTTCCTATCACTTCCTTTGTGAAATTATTTTTGTGAGAGAAAAGCTTACAAAGATCTCGGTTTGATTAACTCTCCTTCGATGTGTAAAATAGTTGTATTGAATATCATTAATTTCAATGGGCAATACCCGATCAGGTTTTGTTTATCCCAAATAATCAAGAACATTCATTACACCTTTTACACGTACTGATGATCGTCAAGTACTTCACCACTAATTCCTGGTTTATTCCATTGTATATATACCAGAAATTAGTGGAGGGATATTATGATTATTTTACCAACGTAAAAATCAATAATGGAATTAATATTCAATAATGATCACACTTGATAATAATATATGCTATAATAAATTGAAAACAACTTTGAAGATGAAAGAAAATTATTCAATTGTGTTGAAGAACTCAAGCATTACAATGTAGAAAACCAACCTTTCCTCAATCACTCCAAAAGTTTACCCTACCATGGTAAGGTTAATAGAGATTAATGTCGAAAAGAAGACATTACAAAACTATGAAAAAGAAAAGAAATAAAAGATAATTATGAGAAGTTCTTCTCCCTGGTGTCCCAGGAGGAATGAGATGGAGAATGGGATGCTTTGAGAGGGTGGAGCTCTACTTCTTTTCTATCCAGAATTTATCTCCCAGATGTTGACGAGTTGTAGATCCATTAAATGACATCCTCACTCGTTGATCCCTTCTTTAATGATGTTTATAATTCCCTTGTTCGTGTCCCCTCAAAATCCCAATGGATTTGGACATGTATTCCGAGATTTATGGCCGTTTTACTCTGAGCATTTATTCTGTCCAGTCAAACTCTCCAAAACGAAATCCTCTGGTTTAGGGTGACTCAATGACCCCATAAACGGCCAATTCACATGGTTCTTCCTTCATAAAAGATTTGAAAAAACTCCTTGCGCATCCAACCACCGAATTTCACAAAATTTGGGCCAACCATGGATGTGTTATAGAGCCCACACTATAACTAGGAAGAACTACAAACCGTTTTCTTTCTCCCACTTGTGAGCTTCCTTTGAACTTTCATATGGTCGATTCAGCTCTTAGTACAAAAATGGTAACAGAAGCCCTGGATGTTTAAAATCTGTAAAAGAAAGAATTTGGAAATTTTGATTACTATAGATAATGTTATGGCCAAAATACGAAAATAATTTAATACTGTTAAAAATCCAAAATGGCCAATTTTTACTATTCATCTCAAAATAACACCAATATCATAAAAATGAAACAATTAATCTTGTAGGAACAATTTTGTTGGTTTAAAACAATGATATTAAATATAAATTAATTGAAAATATTTTCTCTATCAATTTCCCCACACTTAGCATTTAGACTCCTGGATTAGTAAAAATCAAATCAAATCAAATCCAAAACAAATATCAATGAGATTTACCAAATCAATTCCAAGAAACAAAAAAATATCATGTCTCATTAAAAAAATTATTTAAAGATCTCAATTTTAGATTTTAATATACTTCCACTTCATTTGTTATCCCATGCACATAAAACACCTACCTCAAATGAATTTTCTCTCATCTCACAATTGTAAATGCTGAACATGGATTTTCTCATCCAAACTCACACAAGAGTTACCATAGGCTTGATAAATTTATACTTCTCTACCTGATGTGATTCAAGGACATGTGTTTCTAATTAGTACTTTTTGGGGTTGCTCTATGGCTTCCGGTTGGTAGTATTTAGATGTTAAAAATTTTGAGTTCAAAAAAGGAGGGCTTGGGTCTTTTTGAATCAAAATTGCACAATTCTAATTTTCACTCAAGTATGGTCTCTTTATCTTCCCCTAAGTAAAAACTCAGTTCCATCATCATTCAATCAGCTCATGATTTCAGCAGAAAAATTTTCAATCTTTTCAAACATGATTTTTCTTGAAAACTCAAGATAGGCACAGCTTTTGTTTTACATCGGAAGCTCCAGAAAGGCACAGCTTCTCGTATCATGGAAGCTTGAGAAAAGAACAGCTTTTAGCAAAATGAAATATTCAGTAGGATCATCAGATCTTCAACATTTTATATTCCTCTAAAAGTATCAGAAAATGAGGTAGTATAACACAAGACATCTTCCCCCACACTTAATTTCAACTAGATCATGCAATTTCACTTCATGAGCTGGTAGGATAGTGAAATTTGGCTTGTAATGTGGATAACATAATAAGAAATCCATGGCTACTAGGGGATACAATGAAGGATAAATGTAAAGGTGCGCCATAATGAAAAGGAATATTTTTAAAAGGGGGATCCAAACCAAATAAATGCCTCAATCATTTAAAACACACGTACCTCAAACCCTCATGTTTTGAAAGGAATAGATCAAATTATGGTTAAAGCAAGCATGGTATGGTTCTCTCATGAAATGAGGTGAATGAAAATAATATGACAAAAAATGTTGGTCGGAGTGGTTTACTCAAGAGGGGGGTGAATTGAGTACCAATTAAAATTTATGTATTTAAACACACTGTCTTAAAGACCCCCAAATAAAATAATAAATTAAACTGTAGTGAATTTATATTAAATTAGAGGTTCTGTTAGATTCTCAAGGGATTGATTAATTCCCAGTTAATCAATACAAGAGTGTGTGATTATCTTTTGAAACTAACTTACTAATCTACACTTAACATAAACACTTGCTAATTTAATTATCAAAGTGACTTTAAAAACAGTATTGGTTTTAAAGTGATTAGCAGCGGAATAAAACTTTGAAAGAGATGGCACAAAAAATGTAACCAAGAGGTTCAGTCTCAAGCTGAGACTTAGTCCTCTCAAATGTTTATATAAAAATGATCCACACCCTGGATCGGGGTTCAACAGTTTACAACTGTCCAGGTCCAAGACCTCTACCACTGTTATTCGTGGGAAACAGTACAACAGCAACCAGCTATCCAGGTCACACAAGACCTCTACTACTGTTATTCGTGGGAAAGAAAGAATGCAAGAATTTGGTAAGGATTTACAAATCCTCCAGTTTAAGTACAGGAGACAGTGTATGTGTTAGATACAGCAGATGACACACACTGCTCGAAAAGTATAATAATAAATCACATAACAAGAGATGTAGAGTTTAGAAATGGTTCTGGTGATTTCAGTGTAGCTCTGGACTCCTTTGGATTCGATCAGAAGTGAGTCTGAGTCCTCTTCTCATTTATGTTTGAGAAACAGAGTGTCGTATGCTCTAGGTTCATAGACAGTGAAAATGTAGTGGTCGAAGTTCTTCAGTGTTCTTCTTATATACACAGAACACTTCTCGAGTATGCTTGATTGTCTATGAGCTTCTCTGTGTTCTTGATGGAACTGGTTTTTCTCTTCTTGATTCTTCTCTTTCTTGTGTTTCTGGTATATACCACACTCTGCTAGTTGGGCAGCGTAGTCTTCTCGTATTTATCTCACAGGCAACAGGAAACAGAAAAGATTTCCTTTCTGCAGGTAAGAGGTACTGGTTTCTTGACATCCGAAAACCTTTATCAGATATTTGACAAATCATTAAAATGTACATGATATGACCGTTGGATAGATTAAATAAAGATTGGAAATAAAGAAATTCAAACAGTGAGTTGAGTGATCAGTAGGTAATCAGCATCGGTAGCTTGGACATCGGTAGCTCAATTTCATTAGTTGCTTTGACTCTATCGGTGGCTCTATGCGTCGGTTGGTATATGCTTGTATCAGTGACTTTGTTTATCGGTAGCTCCATGCGTCGGTAGCTCCATGCGTCGGTATCGGTAGCTATGAGTCTGTCAGTAGCTTCGTCCATCGGTGACTCTTATTCCATCGGTAGCTATTTATACTTACACCGGTAGCTCTATGTTTGTATCGGTAGCTGTCTGTAAGTCAGTAGCTTCGTCCATCGGTGAATCTTATTCCATCGGTATCTATTTATACATACATCGGTAGCTCTATGTTTGTATCGGTAGCTGTCTGTAAGTCAGTAGCTTACATTTATAAGCACATCGGTAGCTCTGTGTTAAGTATATCAGTGACTCTGTCTGTCGGTAGACTAAGTCTATCGGTAGACTGGGTACCGGTAGCTCTTTATCAGTAGCTATAGGCAGATTACTTATCTGTTTTATGCAGAACACATCCGATTGTGTTAGAATAAATTTATAACTTGTATGAACATGGATAAATGAGGATTAACATATTCCAAAGACTATTTTAAAAATTATTATTGGTTTGATCACAGATTTGAAAGAATTAAAGTATAGATCAATGATACTTAAAAATATCATATAGAATGAAAACATAATTGGGATTTTCAACACATATGAATACATGATTGATATTATCAAAATAGGTGAGGTCAACAATCTCCCCCTTTTTGATAATCACAATTTATGATATGGGCATTTAACATAGTGAAAATATAATAGTAAAGAGTATAATATTGAATTCAATTTTCTCAGAGAAAACAGCATCAGAGATAATAGAAATAGTATGATATAGACATAAGTTATCAGAGGTAACAAGCATAAGGTACCGAAGGTAAAAAGAAACACAATAATATCAGAGATAAAATTGAAAAGAAGGTAATGTGTCTCCCGTTATTCCTTATTTTTCTCCATTGAAAATATTTCTCATTCTCTCATTGTCCGCTTATTGTTCTCCCCCTTTGTGATAATCAAAAAGTGGGAAAGAATATATAGGAGACAAATAAAACATGAGAAGTAAAATGAGTTCTTCTGTATTAGAGAAGTCAGAAAGTACAGAAACAGAATACAAATGAATTCCTATCAAAAATCCTGGCCACTGGATCAATCCACATCTTCAACTTGAGATTTTCCTTTGGGATCAGAAGAAGGTTCAGGTGGTGAGGATGCATGTGAAGGTTTTGGAATGCCAGAAATGATCAAAGGAGGTTGAGCCACTGACATAGAGTCAGGACTGTAGGTTGAAGATCTTTGGGTGATCATTGGTGTGAGGCTTCGAATAGCTTGAGCAGGAGTCAGCTGGACTGTGGAAACAGCTGAGGCAGAAGCAGGCAAAGCAGGAGGTACGATGACTCGTCTGGCATCAACATGCAAGAAGGGTAGCAACAGATTTCTAAAATCCATAATAATTTCTCCTCCTCTTTCCATAGCAGAGATGAAATCATCTTTGTTCTCCATGAATTTCTCCAAGGCAGGAATCAATTGTCTTAGTTGGCTCACTTGTTCTCTAAAAGCTTGAGTTACTGGAGGTAGCTTCATGTTTTCCAACATCAGCTTGAAGTGGTGATCGAGTTGATGCTTGGTGAAAATTCTGGTGAAGTAGTAGTCCACTTTGCTCTTTATGGCTTCCTAAGAGGCAGAGGCTTCTCTCATATAATCTTGAACAATCTTCATTATTTCTCTAGCAGAATCTCTTGTTGAAATCACCACTCGGCTCAACTCTGATGAGTCCACAGAGCCACTGGTTGAAATAGAACCAATCTCCTCCTTCATCATTGCTCGAACTAGATTCAGGTCAACTAATAGTTTGGATGTGAGAGGGCCAAGAGAGAAGGAAACAGTTTCTTTGAAACTCTTAGACAAACCACTGATTAGGCTTTGAACTTGAGAGTCCTGTAATTGAATGTGATCCTTCACTGAGGTTTTGAAACTTTCAAATACCGAGACAAACTGGCTTACTACACTCTTCACATAAGCTAGGTCCTTGTCAGCTTGAGACTTGGAGCTCATATAAGAATCCAAAGCAGCAACTGATGTCTTGAGAGCCTCAAGATCTGCTTCGATTCTAGAAGACTGAGTCTGGCACTCTTTCACTTCTTCTATAAGCTCAGACACAAAAGAAGATAAATTACAAGCCAGAGAGAGCTCGAAGGATTTCTCGAACATTTTCATTTCTTCATCAAAGATTTGCTTCATCTCAGCAACTGATACACTGAATGATTCTTTCAGCTCATTCTTCATGGATTCAAGATCAGATTTAGAGACAAAATCATTAGGGACAATTGCAGCAGATCCCTTTACTGAGGCCAAACTAACTACATAATCAGTCATTACTGATTGAATTGAGGATGAAAGGGAGGTTTCCATTAACTTCACTTCTTCAACAAAACTGGATTTGAGGTCCTCTTTCAGCTTATTCAGATCATGAAATCTGACCACATTATCAGGCAACAACTCAGAAGCAAGATCATAATTGGTCTTCGGTCTATTCACAGACATCTCATTATCAGAATCCGGATAATCAAATCCACTGACTATAAACCCTGGGTCTTCTACACAGTCTCCAAACTCAACAGCTACTGTAACATTTCCAAGAACAGATTGATGCTCCCCCTCAATGGGTGCATTCTCATGTATCACAACAGCATTCAGTGCTGGATTCTCTTCATCAGAATCTTCTACTACAAGTTCCATCGGTGCAGCATCTAGAAGATCTTCTGATACAGGTACAACATCTTCTGTATCTCTTTCTACTTCAGCAGTCGACATAGCCGAGCTTCCAATCAAAGGACTCATACTTAAACTACCAGAAACAGACGATTCAGATACATTCTCCTTTTCCTCTTCTTCTTGGTGAGGCACAGACTGGTCTTCCTCATAAGTAGACAAAATTTCCTCTACCTTTCCTTTCCTAGAATAAACCAATTCTGCAACAGGACTTGGGGGCAAGTCTGGATCTCCTGCAACATCCATGGGAGTTTCTTCTTCTTCTTCTGTTTCATTACTATAAACAGGTTCCTCTTCATCAGGTCTCAGACTCGGATCTCTCTTATCCTTTGGTCTTGAGGGATGATCCACAGGATTGAACCTATCATATATCTTCTGATCATCACTGAACCACTCTCCCTTCCATGGGTTCCAGTTAATTTTCATGTACTTACAAACAGTCGAGGTGATGCAGAAATTATTCCTGACTACAACTGTCTCATCATGGGACTCAGCTATTCCTTTCACTTTTATCATTACTGAAATCAGCTTGGCAAAGAATAAAGCATTAGTCTTTGACTTTGGTCTAATCATGTCTTTCATTTGAAACATTAACAATCTACACAGATTGATTTTCACACCATGTCTTAGCAGATGAAGAAGATAGATATCTTGATATCTCAGATATGAAAAATCTCCTCGCCTCGGTATCAACAAATGTTGAACAAACTTAAAGAGCAGTCGATTCTCTCCATCCATTTCAGCAACAACCACTTGCCTTTGATTCCCATTACCGGTCAGCTCTTTTAAGGCGGTTTCATAATCAAAGATGTCACTGCTAGGTGGCATTGCTCTTGATACGTACCCAGAGACACCTTCATGTGGTACTTTTAAACACTCAGCCCACTCTACTAAAGAAAAAGACATCTCTTTTCCATTTAAAAAAGAGCTTACCCGATTCTCATTTTCAGACTTCTCGAAGCTTACAAACTCGTAGAACTGTTTTACCAACTTCGGGTAGTATGGGCCATTGTTATTCGAGAAACAATCCACCCATTTAT
Organism: Viscum album; assembly: GCA_963277665.1. Taxonomy (NCBI): domain Eukaryota; kingdom Viridiplantae; phylum Streptophyta; class Magnoliopsida; order Santalales; family Viscaceae; genus Viscum; species Viscum album. The sequence continues at coordinate 536,596,810 of OY728146.1, forward strand.
GGTCCTCCAGAATCCCAAGTACTAACTATTTTCTAGGCAGTAGCCATTCCACGCACAGTTCCTTCTCGATTACTATGTCTCTATTCTGCAAGTGATGATTCACTGATCGCTTTCCCGATCTAGTTCTGACTTCACTAACACTGGCTTTATGCTATGTCTTCTGCTTCTTAGCTTTTGGTTCTACACTTTCATCTCTGACGGTAGGAAGCTTAGTTTTTTCCATCGCGGATTTAGGGTTCTTGGACGATTTGGGAGCTAAGGTTTGAAGGTGAGAGATTTTGAGCTCGGTGAGGTAGGAAGTGGATTAGGCTTAGTTTTATCATTTAGGAATTCCAAATAAATGATTAAATAGAGTAAGATAAAATAAAATAAACCGATTTGTATTCTTGGAGGCATACCGATGTTTTTTTTAAAAAAAAAATTGCATCGGTGTGAGTTAATCATCGGTGAGAAAAAAAAAATCGGTGAGAATTGTACATCGGTGAGAATTTCACATCGGTGAGGATTTTCACATCGGTGAGAATTTCACATCGGTGAGAATTTCACATCAGTGAGGATTTTCACATAGGTTGTGATTAAACATTCCCAATTCGTGTCTTATGTAACTTAGCCTATCCAAACTTAAAGGTTTAGTGAAAATATCAGCCAATTGATGTTCAGTGCCAATAAATTCAAGAGAAATATCACCTTTTTGATAGTGATCTCTTAGGAAATGGTGTCTTACATCTATGTGTTTGGTTCTAGAGTGAGATACAATATTCTTAGAGATGTTTATTGCACAGGTGTTATCACAGTTGATTGAAACATGTTTAAAAACATATCCATAGTCCAAAAGAGTGTGTTTCATCCACAGAATTTGTGCACAGCAACTACCAGTAGCTATATATTCTGCTTCGGCAGTAGATAATGCAACTGAGTTCTGTTTCTTACTACACCACGAAACTAAATATTTTCCAAGCAAATGACATGTTCCTGATGTTCTTTTTCTATCTAACTTACAACCAGCAAAGTCAGCATCTAAATAACACATTAACTCAAAGGATTGTCCTTTTGGGTAAAACAAACCTAAGTTAACCGTGTGTTTGAGATATTTAAAAATTCTTTTAACAGCAAGAAAATGAGATTCTTTTGGATTAGCTTGAAATCTAGCACACATACACACACTAAACATAATATTAGGTCGAATAGCAGTAAGATAAAGTAAACTACCAATCATACCTCTGTAATTTGTTTGATCAACCGGTTTCCCAGTTTCATCTACGTCCAATTTACAGGTAGTACTCATAGGAGTTTCACTTTCCTTGATAACATCCAGACCAAAACGTTTTAAAAGATCCTTTGTATATTTACTTTGATTCAAAATAATACCATTTTCATTTTGAAATACTTGAAATCCAAGAAAGTACTTAAGTTCTCCCATTAAGCTCATTTCAAATTCATTTTGCATACTTTTTGAAAAATCAGTACATAAAGAGTGTTTAGAAGATCCAAAAATAATATCATCAACATATATTTGTACAACTAAAACATCTTTAGAAATTCTTTTAATGAAAAGAGTTGGATCAGCAATCCCTTTAGTAAAACCATTTGAGATAAGGAAATTGCTAAGTCTATCATACCAAGCTCTTGGAGCTTTTTTTAAACCATACAAAGCATTAGAAAGTTTAAAAAATTGATTTGGAAAATGGGGGTTAGTAAATCCAGGTGGTTGTTCTACAAAAACATCTTCAATTATAAAACCATTTAGAAATGCACTTTTCACATCCATTTGATATAACTTGAAATCCAGATGTGCAGCATATGCAAGTAAGATCCTAATGGCTTCTAGTCTAGCTACAGGTGAAAAAGATTCCTCATAGTCTATACCTTCTTCTTGACTACATCCTTGTGAAACTAGTCTAGCTTTGTTTCTAACTATATTTCCAGCTTCATCTACTTTATTTCTAAAAACCCATTTTGTGCCTATTGTCAAAGTGTCCTTAGGTCTGTCAACTAATTCCCAGACTTTGTTTCTTTCAAACTGATTTAATTCTTCCTTCATAGCTATTACCCAGAATTCATCATTGATAGCATCATTTATATTTTTGGGTTCTAGCTGTGAAAGAAAAGCTTGATGTTCAACCTGGTTTCTTAAAGAAGCTCTAGTTTGTGTTCCTCTATCAAGATTACCAACAACAGCTTCTAAAGGATGATTCTTTATAATCCTCGTTGATCTGGTAAAGGTTGGACTAGAAATTTCAGGTTCATCTATAGGTTCGGGTTCAACAGAAGCAGATTCTGGAAAATGTCCAGAATTGTATATTTTGATAACAGGTTCTTTAGATTTATCATTAATGTCCAGAACAGATAAGTCTTCTTCAATATTTTCAAGAGAGGTTTTAGACTCATGTGGATCAGTTTCATCAAACTTGATGTGAACAGATTCTTCCACACATTTAGTGTTCTTATTGAATACTCTATAGTCTTTACTTGAAATAGAGTAACCCAGAAAAATTCCTTCATCACTTTTGGAATCAAACTTATCTAGATTATCTTTAGTATTCAGAATAAATACTTTGCAACCAAAAACTTTAATGTAATTAACCTTAGGCTTTCTATTGTTCCACAATTCATAAGGGGTTTTCTTAAGAACAGGTCTAATTACGAATCTATTAATGACATAACAAGCTGTATTTACAACTTCATCCCAAAAATAAATATGCAGGTCATATTCAATGAGCATGGTTCTATCAATTTCTTGAAGGGTTCGGTTTCTTCTTTCTACTACACCATTCTGTTGTGGTGTTCTAGGGGCAGAAAAGTTATGAGTATAGCCATTGTGTGAGCAATAAGATTCAAAATATTGATTTTCAAACTCACGACCATGATCACTTCTCAATGTTTTAATCTTAAGTCCACTAAGGTTCTCTACAGATTTAGAGTATTTAACAAAAGAAGAACATGCTTCACTTTTATGAGCTAGAAAATATACCCAAGTATATCTAGAAAAATCATCTACAAGAACATAAACATAGTGCTTCCCATTTAAACTAGAAACTCTTGATGGTCCAAACAAATCCATGTGAACCAATTCAAGTGGTTGAGAAGTCGAAACTTCTTTCTTTGATTTAAAAGAAACTTTTTGTTGTTTTCCCTTTTGACAGGGGTTACACACTCTATCATTTGGGAATTCTAATTTAGGTAGGTCTCTAACTAGGTTTTTTCTAGAGAGTTTTCTAAGTGAGTGAATGTTGAAATGTCCCAATCTTCTGTGTCATAGCCAAGATTCTTTATGAAAATCATTCAAACAAGTAATATTCTGCTTAGCTAAAGAATTCAGATTAACAGCATAAACATTTTCATTTCTTAAGGCAGAAAATACCAAAACATTCTTAGAATTAAAAACATTACAGGAATCATTTTCAAATTTAACATGAAAACCATAATCACATAACTGAGAAATACATAATAAATTGTATTTAAAGCCATCAACAAATAAAACTTTAGAAATCAGAATTGAATCAGTGTTACCAATCTGGCCTAGGCTGAGGATTCTTCCTCTTGAATTATCACCAAAGGTGACAAAGCCTCCATCAACTTTTATTAAACTCTTGAAACAAGAGAAGTCTCCTGACATATGTCTTGAACATCCACTGTCCAAATACCCGGTCTCTTTACAGGAGCTCTTTAAGCAAGTTCCCTACAAAACAGATTCAGATGGGAAATGATTTTGGTACCCAGATTTTCTTGGGTCCAGACAGGTTAGCCAATAACACTTTAGGTACCCATATTTGTCTAATGGGTCTCATATAATTTGTAGAATTGACATGCTTTGAACGATAAACTTTATTAGATCCATAGCTATGTATATAACTGGTTGAAGCATATGAAGTTCCAGAATTACCTTCATTCTGTCCAGATTTAGAAATGATTCTAGTTTTGGCAATTTTCCTTTGTCCAGGTTGGTATCCTATACCAGTAGTATATTTAGGTTCTATTTGCCTTCCTAGCATCTGTGTTAGTGTATTTTTTCCATTGGTGAACTTCTCTAAGTCTTTCTTGAGTTGCTCATTAGATAGTTTCAGTTCAGTGTTTTCTTTTAACAGTTGAGCATTTTTCTCTTTTTCAATAGTGAGTTCGGTTTTAACTGTAGTGGTGAGAGCATGCTGTTTCTTTAATGACTTGTATTTATCCTTAAGTTCATTAAATGTCTCTTCCAGCATATCACAGTACTCAAACAATTCATTTTTAGACATTGTTCTAGAATCAGAGTCAGATTCTGCATTATCTCCATAGTAATAATAATTTAAAGCAGGAGTTTCAGCAGTTACCTGAGAAGTGTTTGTCATAAATCTCATGTTTTCCTTATTTTTATGTTCAGTTTCAGAGATTTCAGATTCAGTAGAGCTATCCTCAGAAGCACTCCAAGTAGCCTTCATGGATTTCTTAAACATATTGTCCTTATATTCAAATTTCTTTTTATACTTCATCTTTGGGAAGTTGGCTTTAATGTGTCCTTTTCTCTTGCACTCATAGCCGACAACATCATCTGATTTGTCATTCTTCTTCCAATCCTTTTTCCATTTACCATGGTGATCATACTTACCCTTATAATTTGTTTTTCTGAAGAACTTCTTTTTCCTATAAAATTTCTTAAATCTTCTAGCAATGTGATCCATCTCAGCATCACTGTCAGAATCACTTTCACTGTCTTCACAGCTTGAACTTTCAACTACAGCTTGAAGCTTTTCTTTGTCCTTATTTGTCACGACCCGACCTCGGGGCCCGTGCCGTGACTACCCCAAGCCCGCCTTCCATAGGCCAGGGGATGGCGACTAGCACCAAGGCGTAAAATCCCGGAAAACAGGGAAGACATTGCCTTTATAAGTAACAACCACCACAGAGTCAGCAAGCGGAAAGTAACTACAAGTGCAGAAAAGTAAAGGGGGCCGGAATACAAGCCCAACTGAAAGTACAACTGAAAAAGTAAAGAACAGCAACTGAAGAGAAGACGGTGGCCTCGTGTCGTCCACTGGCAATCCCACCTGAAGGGTGGGTACAGATAGCCTCCAGGCTACTCGGGTCCCACGTCCGCTCCGAGCACGTCCCGCCCAGTGGTCCAACTCCAGGTACCGTCCTGCTCCACGCCCCAACCGAGATCAGCGCTGTCCGTCGTCTGCATCCAACACAACAAGGTGCGGGCATTTCCCGTGCAGGGGTGAGTATAAGCTACTCAGTAAGGACCCCGAGACCCCCGAAGGTCTCCCAAAATCCACAAAGGATATAGCACAAAAAGGAAGGTGCAATCACGAAGTAACATCTGACTCGACTTAGGTATATGCCAATACATATACCTAAGTCCCCACTTCTAGATCTGCTCACGAGCTCAAGAACAACTCAATCCACGCAGGAAAGAAAGACTCAAATCCACAAGGAGAGTAAACAGTAAATCCACAAAGGATAGTTCAACACAAACCACAAAGGAGAGTAACATAAGATTCAGCTCAACCAGGTATACTTTTTCAGATGACGTCAAAGATGATCACTGATCCATCTAAGTCGTCGGACCCACGAAGGATCGATAGGTACTAACCCCCGCAAAAGACCCACACAGGATCGGGCTCACACAGAACCTGTAGGCAGTGGCTCACACAGAACCGGTAGTAAGGACCCACATAGGATCTGGCTCACACAGAACCTGTAGCACTGATCCACGTAGGATCGCTGAGTGCAGTAGTCGACGCAGTCCACTGAGGATCTCTGCACAGTCGTCGCCGCATTCCACGAAGGATCTCTGCTCTGCCGTCGTCGCAGTCCACTGAGGATCTCTGCTCTGCCGTCGTCGCAGTCCACGGAGGATCTCTGCTCTGTCGTCGAAGTCACAGCCAGCGCTAGGGTTCCCGCACACAGCGAGCTCGTTTAGGAGGGTCCGCTCCACGAGCCGAGAGGCTGATACATCAACTGACACGTAGTCCGAAGTTGATGTATCCAAAAGTTCCGTATCGACAACAGGATCTCAACGCAACAGACGGCGCATCAATCGGACGCCCGGTCTGAGAGTTATTGGCATTTTCGTCCCAGGGGCCCGGTTGGTTTTTAGGGCAAAACCAACCCGACCGTACTCCGCCTGTATCCGATCCTCGGGCGGAGTATTCCAAAAGTTCCGTCTCACTTAGAGGAAACTACCACAGCTGACGGTACGTCGATTGGACGTCCGTAGCTCAAGTTATGAGCGTTTCCGCTCCGAGGGCCCGGTTGGTTTCGTGTACGAACCAACCCGGCCGAACTCAAAGTATTCCGAAACCTTGAGTATAATATACCGAAACGACCGTATCGATCCAAGGATCGCGTAGCCGCTGACGGTTCGTCAATCGGAGGTCTCAGGCCCAAGATATGGGCAAAAGACCGAAGAAGGCCCGAAAACGGGGGTTCTGGGCCCGGGGCGACCCGGCCCGAACCACCCCTGGGTCGGCCGCACCGGGTCGACCCGAACCGGGTCGGCCCGACCCGGCCCGACCCGGCTAGGCCGGGTCCGGTCCGGCCTGGGCGCGGCCCGGCCGACCGGACCGGCCGGCTCGGCTTCGGCCGAGCGGCCGAAGAAACCGCCGCGGGTTTGACCCGCGGCTTGGAGGAACGCGGCCCGCGCGGGCCGCGTGCTGGGTGGCCGGACCGCGGACGCGGTCCGGCGGTTCGCCGCCGCCGCCTTCCGCGGGCCGCCGGAGTTGCTCCGGTGGCCCGTTTTGCCTTCCGTCTGCGCCATTGCTCCTCCCGGGGGCCGATCTTCACTGCGGGATCAACGGATCGCCCTTGCCGCACGGTTCGTCGTCGTCCACCAAATCCGCACAACAAAAGATCGGCGGAGGGTTGCCGGGTCTTGTTCGTTAGATCCGTACCCTCCGCGTTAGTCATAAACAACGGGAGGAAAAGAAAATAATCAACAACAATTTTAATTAAATTAAAATTGTTCGGAGATCAGGTTCTTTATTTTAAAAGAATAAACACGGGGAAATAAAATATTCCAACATCCCTTACCTTGTCGTCGTCGGACGTGAGGTCGTCGCGGAATCGCTCGTCGCGGAAGGAGGGGATCGTCGCGTCGTTGCGGAGGAGACGTTCGTCACACCGCGGGAAAAACGTCACGCCGAAGATCTCCGGATCAAGATCAAACGGATTTAATTAATTTAAATCCGTTGATATCGAATTATAAAAAGGGGAGAATTAGAAGATTCGATTCTCACCGTTAACCGCTGATCGTAGGTCCGCCGCGGAAGAAGAGGCGCCGTAGAAGAAGAATGAGAATGTCGCGGAAAAGTTTGTTGACGTCGCGGATCGTGCGTCGTCGAATTCCAGTTCCGGCGTTCTTCGCGTTCTTCGCGTTCTTCGCGTTCTTCGCGTTCTTCGCGTTCTTCACGGGGAGAGTGGAGGTTTAGAGGATCTCGCACAACAGGAGGATCCTCCAAAATAGACAAGTTTGTCTATTTTATTATTTTGCCAACAAACGCAAAACGCGTAAGTAACGACCCATTAAATTCGTTGAATTAATTCAACGAATGAAACAGCCCATTTAATTCACGAAATAAACCGCCCAATTAAATGGTCTGTTAAGAAATTAAAGAAAACGCGTCGGTTGACTTTTCGGTTACTTTGACGGGTTTTCGCGGGTGCGTTACTTAGTGAAAGAAACGGTGGGGCTCGTGCGGGCCCTGCCTCACAAATATCCTACCAAGAGGGTAGGATATTTCCAGATAGAACCCTATCCGCTTTAACTCAGTTCAAGTGGCTTCCAAGTGACTTCCAAGCAGCTTAAGTGAAATAAAATAAAGTTGTCGCACAAATTTTATTTTATTTCTGTCTTAAGCCCCCAAATATAAAAACCACGTCTGAGCAAACGCAACTCCGGAAGAGGCGTTTCTAAGCAAATACCGGCGCTGCGATTTCATCGGTGCCCTCAGAATTCGATTCCGGGCACCGGTTCAAAAGATAGAAAAACCCGCTCGTCCGTTCACTGAAAGTACCCGAGCCAAACTTCGGAAATTGATTCCGGGCACACCGGGCCTCGGAATCAGGTGCCGTCTGAAGCTGCGCTCTTGTAAAATTCCAAAGAAAATTAAGAAAAAAAAAATTTCCTTGAAATTTGCGGGTCTTTACATTACTCCCACCTCAGGGCTTTACATCCCCGTAAAGATACATCAAAAACTAGGGGAACAAATGGGGGTACTGAGCACGCATCTGAGCCTCCCGCTCCCAAGTGCTCTCCTGGAGGTTCCCGTGCTGCCAACTGACGTGCACAAGAGGAATCGACCGCCCACGTAGGACCCGCTCCTGTCGATCCTCGATATCCACTGGGACCTCCGCAAAAGTCGCCCCATCGTCCACATCCAGCTCCCCAAAGTCGATGATGTGTGTCGGGTCGTGCACGTATCTCCTCAGCTGAGACACGTGGAAGACGTCGTGCACCCGGTGCAACTGAGGTGGTAGAGCCAGGCGATAAGCCACCTCTCCTATCCTTCTGAGGACCTGGAAAGGCCCGATGAAGCGTGGAGACAACTTGCCGCCTCGGCCAAATCTCCGTAAACCACGTCGAGGTGAGACACGCAAAAAGACGTGGTCGCCATCCTCGAACTCTAGTGGCCTCCGCCTCCTGTCGGCATACGACTTCTGCCGGCTATGAGCTGTCCTCATCCTCTCCTGGATGATCTGGACCTTCTCTATCGTGGCTCGGACCATCTCTGGTCCCACGAGTGCTGACTCCCCAGGGTCTGTCCAGCACAACGGTGATCTGCAGGGTCTTCCGTACAACACCTCGTATGGTGCCATCCCGATGGTGGAGTGGTAGCTGTTGTTGTACGCGAACTCCACCAAGGGTAGTTGGTCATCCCAGCTGCGACCAAAGTCGAGAACACATGCACGGAGCATGTCCTCGAGTGTCTGTATGGTCCTCTCCGTCTGACCATCCGTCTGAGGGTGGAAGGCTGTGCTCAGATGGAGCCGCGTCCCGAACGCCTCCTGCAACCCCTTCCAAAGCCGGGAAGTGAAACGAGCATCTCGATCGGAGACGATAGACGATGGCACACCGTGAATCCGTACGATCTCCTGGACGTAAAGACGTCCCAAGCTCTCCACTGAGCCCTGCTCTCTGATGGGTAAGAAGTGTGCCGACTTGGTGAGTCGGTCGACAATCACCCAAATGGAGTCGTGACCTCTGGAAGTGCGTGGAAGTCCAGTCACGAAGTCCATAGATATGCCATCCCACTTCCACTCTGGGACCTCCAAGGGCTGTACCAAGCCTGCTGGTACCTGATGCTCTGCCTTCACCTGCTGGCAGGTGAGGCATCGTGAAACGAACTCTGCCACAGCTTTCTTCATGCCCGGCCACCAGTGTTGTCGTCTGAGATCCTGGTACATCTTCGTCACTCCGAGATACACCGCCAAGGGTGAAGTGTGAAACTCTCTCAGCACCTCCTCTCGTAAAGCGAGTGGTACGAAGGTACGTCCTCTGAAAAGGATGTTGTGCTCTGCTCCAAGGGAGAAACCATCAGGCACCTGACCTGAGGATATCAGTGCACGCCGGGTCTCACAGTCAGCGTCCCCACGCTGAGCCTCTCTGAACCGCTGTAGAAGTGGAGGAGAGACTGTGAGAGACTGAAGAAAGACTGCTCCGTCTCTATCCACGAAGGATATATGTAAGGAGGCTAGCTGCTCCGTCGCCTCCTCAAGTAGCTGAATGCCCGTCCTCCTGCTGAGGGCATCGGCCACCACGTTCCCCTTCCCAGGAGTATAGACTATCTCAAATTCATAGTCCTGGAGGAACTCAAGCCATCTCCGCTGTCTCAGGTTCAGGTCCTTCTGAGAGAAGATATACCTGAGACTCTGGTGGTCAGAAAAGACTGTGAAGCGCTCGCCCATCAGATAGTGCCGCCAAGTCTTCAGAGCGAAGACCACTACTGCTAACTCCAGGTCATGAGTGGCGTAGTTCTGCTCATGCGGCCTCAACTGATGTGATCCGTAGGCGATCACGGCCCGCTCCTGCATCAGGACGCATCCGAGTCCAGTCCCTGACGCATCGCAGTAAACTACGTAACCAACTCCCTCCTCAGGCAACCTCAAGATAGGTGCGCTAGTCAACCTCTGCCTCAGCTCCTGGAAGCTCTGCTGACATCTGTCTGACCACACGAAGGGTTTCCCCTTCTTCTTCAACGCTGAGAGTGGTGTCGCAACTCTGGAGAAGTCTGGCACGAATCTCCGATAGTATCCGGATAGGCCCAAGAAGCTCCGCACCTCCGTCACGCTCCTGGGTGGCTCCCAAGCTAGCACTGCCTCGATCTTCGCGGGATCCACTGCAACTCCCGCCTCAGAGATGACGTGCCCCAAGAAGTGGACCTCACGTAACCAGAACTGGCACTTTGAGAGCTTGCCATAAAGCTGGTGCTCTCGGAGCATGTCTAGCACAACTCGCAGGTGGTAGGCATGCTCCTCCTCAGTCGTCGAGTATACCAAAATGTCGTCAATGAAGACCACGACAAATCGGTCAAGGTATGGCTGGAAGATCCTGTTCATGAGGCTCATGAACACTGCTGGAGCATTGGTTACACCGAACGGCATAACCAAGAACTCATAATGGCCATACCGACACCTGAAGGCCGTCTTCTGCACGTCCTCGTCTCGAACTCTGAGCTGATGATAGCCTGACCGGAGGTCTATCTTCAAGAACCACCGCGCTCCCTTGAGCTGATCGAAGAGGTCATCAATCCGTGGCAGCAGATACTTGTTCCTCACTGTCACCTAGTTCAGGCGATGATAGTCGACACACAGTCGCAAGCTCCCGTCCGCCTTCTTGGCGAACAAAATCGGGGAAGCCCAGGGTGAAACACTGGGTCGGATAAACCCCTTGCTCTGCAAGTCCTCCAACTGTACCCGCAGCTCTCGAAGCTCGGCGGGGGCCATCCGGTATGCTGGAGTGGATATCGGGGCTGTCCCGGGGTACAAGTCGATGTAAAAGTCTACCTCTCTACGAGGAGGTAGCCCTGGAACGTCGTCGGGAAAGACGTCCACGTACTGGTCCACCACTGCAGGAAAAACTGGACTCCGCACGTCCACTGCTCCTAGGATGAGGCTAGCCAACTGATGAGAGATGGGCTGCACTCTCCTCCGCGGAAGTCCATCCTGTGCTGCAAAGGTTCCCTTCTCTCCGGTGAAGGTAAACCTGCTCCCGTCGGTGCGAACACATCGCACCTTGCGCCTAAAACAGTCGATCTGGGCATGAACCGTGGATAGCCAATCCATGCCCAAGATGACGTCGTAAGGCCTCGACGCCGCTACAAGGAGATCCCAGCCGAAGCTCTCGCCTCCTAGAGTAAGCTCACACTGCTGGCACCAGTGCGTAATCGTCGAGTCTGCTCCCATAGGAGTCTCTAGCCATAAGGATCGAGCCAACGGCTCAGTCGGAATCTCCGAGCTCCGAACAAGGGCAGAGGCTATGAAAGAGTGACTCGATCCTGTGTCTATAAGTACTGCAGCAAGGGAGGAATAGACACAGAGCGTACCTCGAATCATCTCGGGCATGTCGGGGTCGTAGGCCTCCACTGCCTGGAGCTGGGCCTGCCCCTGCCCGCCAGCTCCCTGTGGTCGAGGTGGCCCTCCTGGTGGTGGTGGGGGTAGAGCCTGGAAGCGTCGCCCACCACCCGCTGCTCGGCCAGCTCCTCTGCCTCGTCCGCCTCCTCCCTGCGGACCGCCACGGTCGACCCTCTGCCTCTGCCTGGGTGGCCCCTCCACCGACTGCTGCTCCTCTAATCGGAGAGTCGGGCAGTCACGAGCCATGTGACCCTGCCCGCCGCAGGAGTAGCACAGTCTACCTCTCGGAAGGCTGGCACTCCGCTGTGTGCCCCGCACTGCTGAGCCGGTGTCTTGAGGCCGTCTGTGTGGGGGTCTGGTCTGCCTGGACCCGAGAGTCATCCGTCGGCTACCTGCTGCCGAAGACTCAGCTACCTGCCGCCCTGCGCTAGGTCTCGCCGCTGAAGAAGGCTCTGCCAGGAAGCTCTCGATCAGGAGGGCTCGCTCCAGCACTCCCGCCTGGGTCGGAATGCTGAGGGAGATCAGCGACGCCCGAATCTCCTGCCGCAAGCCCTGCTCGAAGGTCCGGGCCCGGAAGAAGGGGTCTCGTACCATGTCGGTCGAGTAGCGAGATAGGTCAGTGAACCTCGCCGCGTACTGAGCGACCGTCATGCTGCCCTGGCGCAGCTAGAGAAGCTCCTGGATGCGCACCGCTCGGAGGGTGGCCGGGACGAACTCAGAGCGGAAGAGGCTCTCGAAGTCCGTCCAGAGCAAGGATGCCTCATCGTGAACCTGGAGCATCAAGCTCCACTATCGTCCTGCCGCCGCCTGCAGGAGGCTCCCCGCGAGAATCACCATGAGATCCGCTGGTGTCCTCACTAGCCTAAAGATCCGTACCACCACCTCTAGCCAGTCCTCGGCGGCCTGGGGGTCCGCCTCACCGCGAAACCTGGGCAGTCGCTGGCTCTGAAACTCATGCAGTGCCCTGAGGCGACGTGCATCGTCAGCGTCTGGTACTGGTAGCATCGGTGGCTCGGCGGGTAAAGCTACCGCCGGTGCCACTGCTGGCAAAGGGCCCTGCACCGAGGCCTCGTCGCTCGGTGGGCTGCCGTCGCGCCCTACACTCGGAACCCTAGTTGGCTGTCGTCGCGGGGCCATCCTGAAAAGGAGAACAAGAGCACCACAGTCAGAACAGTATACCTGGTGATCTGGCACAAGTAATCACAAGGAAAACCTGAGACTTTCATAAAGCAGATCAGTATACCCGGTGATCTGACACAAGTAATCCTGAAGAAGACTTGAAACACACACGCAATCAATGTTTCATGAATTAAGTCGGAAATCAGGAGTCAGGGTCCTGGTGTACGGATACGTCGGCCGCCGCACCAACACTGGGCTCCCTGAACTGATAACCACACTCAATACACTATACACTATTGCTTCATATAGAAAGAAAAGACGATCAGAGTCTGCGGTAGAACCGACCACCTCTGATACCAATTTGTCACGACCCGACCTCAGGCCCGTGCCGTGACTACCCCAAGCCCGCCTTCCATAGGCCAGGGGCTGGCGACTAGCACCAAGGCGTAAAATCCCGGTAAACAGGGAAGGCATTGCCTTTATAAGTAACAACCACCACAGAGTCAGCAAGCGGAAAGTAACTACAAGTGCAGAAAAGTAAAGGGGGCCGGAATACAAGCCCAACTGAAAGTACAACTGAAAAAGTAAAGAACAGCAACTGAAGAGAAGACGGCGGCCTCGTGTCGTCCACTGGCAATCCCACCTGAAGGGTGGGTACAGATAGCCTCCAGGCTCCTCGGGTCCCACGTCCGCTCCGAGCACGTCCCGCCCAATGGTCCACCTCTAGGTACCGTCCTGCTCCACGCCCCAACCGAGATCAGCGCTGTCTGTCGTCTACATCCAACACAACAAGGTGCGGGCATAGCCCATGCAGGGGTGAGTATAAGCTACTCAGTAAGGACCCCGAGACCCCCGAAGGTCTCCCGAAATCCACAAAGGATATAGCACAAAAAGGAAGGTGCAATCACGAAGTAACATCTGACTCGACTTAGGTATATGCCCATACATATACCTAAGTCCCCACTTCTAGCTCTGCTCACGAGCTCAAGAACAACTCAATCCACGCAGGAAAGCAAGACTCAAATCCACAAGGAGAGTAAACAGTAAATCCACAAAGGATAGTTCAACACAAACCACAAAGGAGAGTAACATAAGATTCAGCTCAACCAGGTATACTTTTTCAGATGACGTCAAAGATGATCACTGATCCATCTAAGTCGTCGGACCCACGAAGGATCGATAGGTACTAACCCCCGCAAAAGACCCACACAGGATCGGGCTCACACAGAACCTGTAGGCAGTGGCTCACACAGAACCGGTAGTAAGGACCCACATAGGATCGGGCTCACACAGAACCTGTAGCACTGATCCACGTAGGATTGCTGAGTGCAGTAGTCGACGCAGTCCACTGAGGATCTCTGCACAGTCGTCGCCGCAGTCCACGAAGGATCTCTGCTCTGCCGTCGTCGCAGTCCACTGAGGATCTCTGCTCTGCCGTCGTCGCAGTCCACGGAGGATCTCTGCTCTGTCGTCGAAGTCACAGCCAGCACTAGGGTTCCCGCACACAGCGAGCTCGTTTAGGAGGGTCCGCTCCACGAGCCGAGAGGCTGATACATCAACTGACACGTAGTCCGAAGTTGATGTATCCAAAAGTTCCGTATCGACAACAGGATCTCAACGCAACAGACGGCGCGTCAATCGGACGCCCGGTCTGAGAGTTATTGGCATTTTCGTCCCAGGGGCCCGGTTGGTTTTTAGGGAAAAACCAACCCGACCGTACTCCGCCTGTATCCGATCCTCGGGTGGAGTATGCCAAAAGTTCCGTCTCACTTAGAGGAAACTACCACAGCTGACGGTACGTCGATCGGACGTCCGTAGCTCAAGTTATGAGCGTTTCCGCTCCGAGGGCCCGGTTGGTTTCGTGTACGAACCAACCCGGACGAACCCAAAGTCTTCCGAAACCTTGAGTATAATATACCGAAACGACCGTATCGATCCAAGGATCGCGTAGCCGCTGACGGTTCGTCAATCGGAGGTCTCAGGCCCAAGATATGGGCAAAAGACCGAAGAAGGCCCGAAAACGGGGGTTCTGGGCCCGGGGCGACCCGGCCCGAACCACCCCTGGGTCGGCCGAACCGGGGCGACCCGAACCGGGTCGGCCCGACCCGGCCCGACCTGGCTAGGCCGGGTCCGGTCCGGCCTGGGCGCGGCCCGGCCGACCGGACCGGCCGGCTCGGCTTCGGCCGAGCGGCCGAAGAAACCGCCATGGGTTTGACCCGCGGCTTGGAGGAACGCGGCCCGCGCGGGCCGCGTGCTGGGTGGCCGGACCGCGGACGCGGTCCGGCGGTTCGCCGCCGCCGCGGCTCGGCCGCGGCGAAGTTTCCGGCGGCGCGCCGGGCGCCGCCGCCTCCGGTCGCCGGCGCCGCCGCGCCGCCGCCGCCTTCCGCGGGCCGCCGGAGTTGCTCCGGTGGCCCGTTTTGCCTCCCGTCTGCGCCATTGCTCCTCCCGGGGGCCGATCTTCACTGCGGGATCAACGGATCGCCCTTGCCGCACGGTTCGTCGTCGTCCGCCAAATCCGCACAACAAAAGATCGGCGGAGGGTTGCCGGGTCTTGTTCGTTAGATCCGCACCCTCCGCGTTAGTCATAAACAACGGGAGGAAAAGAAAATAATCAACAACAATTTTAATTAAATTAAAATTGTTCGGGGATCAGGTTCTTTATTTTAAAAGAATAAACATGGGGAAATAAAATATTCCAACATCCCTTACCTTGTCGTCGTCGGACGTGAGGTCGTCGTGGAATCGCTCGTCGCGGAAGGAGGGGATCGTCGCGTCGTTGCGGGGGAGACGTTCGTCGCACCGCGGGAAAAACGTCGCGCCGACGATCTCCGGATCAAGATCAGACGGATTTAATTAATTTAAATCCGTTGATATCGAATTATAAAAAGGGGAGAATTAGAAGATCCGATTCTCACCTTTAACCGCTGATCGTAGGTCCGCCGCGGAAGAAGAGGCGCCGTAGAAGAAGAAGGAGAAGGTCGCGGAAAAGTTTGTTGACGTCGCGGATCGTGCGTCGTCGAATTCCGGTTCCGGCGTTCTTCGCGTTCTTCGCGTTCTTCACGTTCTTCGCGTTCTTCGCAGGGAGAGTGGAGGTTTAGAGGATCTCGCACAATAGGAGGATCCTCCAAAATAGACAAGTTTGTCTATTTTATTATTTTGCCAACAAACGCAAAACGCGTAAGTAACGACCCATTAAATTCGTTGAATTAATTCAACGAACGAAACAGCCCATTTAATTCACGAAATAAACCGCCCAATTAAATGGTCTGTTAAGAAATTAAAGAAAACGCGTCGGTTGACTTTTCAGTTACTTTGACGGGTTTTCGCGGGTGCGTTACTTAGCGAAAGAAACGGCGGGGCTCGTGCGGGCCCTGCCTCACAAATATCCTACCAAGAGGGTAGGATATTTCCGGATAGAAGCCTATCCGCTTTAACTCAGTTCAAGTGGCTTCCAAGTGACTTCCAAGCAGCTTAAGTGAAATAAAATAAAGTTGTCGCACAAATTTTATTTTATTTCTGTCTTAAGCCCCCAAATTTAAAAACCACGTCTGAGCAAACGCAAATCCGGAAGAGGCGTTTCTAAGAAAATACCGGCGCTGCGATTTCATCGGTGCCCTAAGAATTCGATTCCGGGCACCGGTTCAAAAGATAGAAAAACCCGCTCGTCCGTTCACTGAACGTACCCGAATCAAACTTCGGAAATTGATTCCGGGCACACCGGGCCTCAGAATCAGGTGCCGTCTGAAGCTGTGCTCTTGTAAAATTCCAAAGAAAATTAAGAAAAAAAAATTTCCTTGAAATTTGCGGGTCTTTACATTATTCTTTGAAGTTGAAGATTTGAAAGAGACAGACTTTCTTGGAGGTTCATTTTCTTCCTATTTATTCACTTTAAGCTCTTCTTCATACATCATCAGCTTGCCAATTAGTTCCTTGACAGGTAGAGAAGAAATGTCACATGATTCTCTGATTGAGACAGATGTGCCTCTCCATCTATCAGGTAGACATCTCAAAATTCTCATAATTTGTTCCTTCGATGAGACATCCTTTCCCAGCGAGATCATTGTATTGACAATTTCATTGAACCTGAGATACATGTCAGAAATGGGTTCGTCAGGCTTCATTTTAAAATTATCATACTTGATAGTATAAGTGTTCAATCTCATTTCTTTAACATTCGTTGTTCCTTCATGAGAAACAGCTAAGGTATCCCAAATTTCATATGCAGTTTTACAAGAAGAAATTCTATTAAACTCTTCATCTCCTAGAGCACAGTACAAGGCATTCATAGCTTTATAGTTGTTATTGTAAGAAGTCTTTATAGGTTCATCCCAAGTAGATCTTGCAGTAGTGGGAATTTTGTATTCTGATTCAATAGCAGTCCAAATATCAAAACCTATGCTTTCTAGATGAATTTTCATTTTCAGTTTCCACTGAGCATAATTAGTTCCATTGAAGAAAGGTGTCCGGTTAGTAGCAGCACCCTCAAGTCTATTGTCCATGATGAGAAAATTTTAAAGAGATAAAAATTTAGATATAACAGAAATTTTAAGAACTTTAAAATACAAATAAAATCACAGTTCAAAAGTAGAGTACTTTTAGAGAGTATTTTTGATCCTTTGATACCAAGTGTTGGTCGGAGTGGTTTACTCAAGAGGGGGGGTGAATTGAGTACTAATTAAAATTTCTGTATTTAAACACACTTTCTTAAAGACCCCCAAATAAAATAATAAATTAAACTGTAGTGAATTTATATTAAAGTAGAGGTTCTGTTAGATTCTCAAGGGAGTGATTAATTCCCAGTTAATCAATACAGGAGTGTGTGATTATCTTTTGAAACTAACTTACTAATCTACACATAACATAAACACTTGATAATTTAATTATCAAAGTGACTTTAAAAACAGTATTGGTTTTAAAGTGATTAGAAGCGGAATAAAACATTGAAAGAGATGGCACAACAAATGTAACCAAGAGGTTCAGTCTCAAGCTGAGACTTAGTCCTCTCAAAAGTTTATATAAAAATGATCCACACCCTGGATCGGGGTTCAATAGTTTACAACTGTCCAGGTCCAAGGCCTCTACCACTGTTATTCGTGGGAAACAGTACAACAGCAACCAGCTGTCCAGGCCACACACGACCTCTACCACTGTTATTCGTGGGAAAGAAAGAATGCAAGAATTTGGTAAGGATTTTCAAATCCTCCAGTTTATGTACAGGAGACAGTGTATGTGTTAGATACAGCAGATAACACACACTGCTCGAAAAGTATAATAATAAATCACAGAACAAGAGATGTAGAGTTTAGAAATGGTTCTGGTGATTTCAGTATAGCTCTGGACTCCTTTGGATTCGATCAGAAGTGAGTCTGAGTCCTCTTCTTGTTTCTGTTTGAGAAACAGAGTGTCGTATGCTCCAGGTTCATAGATAGTGAAAATTTAGTGGTTGAAGTTCTTCAGTGTTCTTCTTATATGCACACAACACTTCTCGAGTATGCTTGATTGTCTATGAGATTCTATGTGTTCTTGATGGAACTGGTTTTTCTCTTCTTGATTCTTCTCGTTCTTGTGTTTCTGGTATATACCACACTCTACTAGTTGGGTAGCGTAGTCTTCACATATTTATCTCACAGGAAACAGGAGACAGAAAAGATTTACGTTCTGCAGGTACGAGGTACGGGTTCCTGACATCCGACAACCTTTATCAGATATTTGACAAATCATTAAAATGTACATGATATGACCGTTGGATAGATTAAATAAAGATAGGAAATAAAGAAATTCAAACAGTGAGTCGAGTGATCGGTAGGTAATCAGCATCGGTAGCTTGGACATCGGTAGCTCAATTTCATTAGTTGCTTTGACTCTATCGGTGGCTCTATGCGTCGGTTGGTATATGCTTGTATCAGTGACTTTGTTTATCGGTAGCTCCATGCGTCGGTAGCTCCATGTGTCGGTATCAGTAGCTGTGAGTCTGTCAGTAGCTTCGTCCATCGGTGACTCTTATTCCATCGGTAGCTATTTATACTTACACCGGTAGCAGTATGTTTATATCGGTGGCTGTCTGTAAGTCAGTAGCTTCGTCCATCGGTGACTCTTATTCCATCGGTAGCTATTTATACATACACCGGTAGCTCTATGTTTGTATCGGTAGCTGTCTGTAAGTCAGTAGCTTATATTTATAAGCACATCGGTCGCTCTGTGTTAAGTATATCGGTGACTCTGTCTGTCGGTAGACTAAGTCTATCGGTAGACTGGGTACCGGTAGCTCTTTATCAGTAGCTATAAGCAGATTACTTATCTGTTTTATGCAGAACACATACAATTGTGTTAGAATCAATTTATAACTTGTATGAACATGGATAAATGAGGATTAACATATTCCGAAGACTATTTTAAAAATTATTATTTGTTTGATCACAGATTTGAAAGAATTAAAGTATAGATCAATGATACTTAAAAATATCATAGAGAATGAAAACATAATTGGGATTTTCAACACATATGAATACATGATTGAGATTATCAAAACAGGTGAGGTCAACAAAAAAATTTCAGAATCCTCACAGGAAAGTAATTTCAAAGATATATACAGTGAAATATGGCATGGGTTTCAAAAATAAGTGTACTTTTCATGAAATTCCAAATGATTTGAACTTGAAACAAAGTTATTTCAGCATTCATTTAAGCTCAGTTTCATGAAATAGATTGGTTCACTCATTTAAATGGGTTTCAAAAATGTTAATGATAATCATTTCATCTCAAAAGTTTCAAAAACACACAAAAAATTAAAAAATGAACACACAAAAATTTGAAAACACACAATTTTTTTTATTTTTCTATGATAAAAAACATCAAATGAAATTACTAAACTACAAAGGTTCCCTCCCCACACTTAAATGATGCAGTGAACTCAATGAAATCAAGTTTATTTAACATGTAAGCCAATTTTAAAATGAATCACAACATCAAGAAAGTGTGAAGGAGAGGTAAAACCCGATTTATTCGCAGTGCAACATTGAGTTAACTTCTTTAGTGTTGTACTCTGAAAACCTACAAATAAAAGAACAAAAGTAAACATAAGATATTTAATTAAAGAAATGAAAATAGAAATAGGTTGAGAATAGAAGAATAAAACATGGTTTAATCCACCAAGTTGGCCTTGGGTTTTGACTGCCTCCAGAGGGGCAGTTCTAATCGATTATCCCTAATCTGATGGTGGGTGAGGTTTCTTTCTCATGAACCAGCAAAAATTCTTCTTCACAGCATACACTTGTTCCTTATTGTTGCGGACTCCATTGATATATCATACCAAGTCCACCTCCACTATAATGAGATACAACATTCATGGTGGGGTTAGGAAAATAAATGAGTCATCCTCTTTCTTGGGTTCCACATCAACAACATCTTCTTTATTCTCCAATGGTTGCAGAAGTTATGATACATATATGGAAAAATAAAAGGGAATGTCAGTGTTTAATTCTATTTGAAAAAAATAAAGTATAACGAATCAATATCAAATTCTTCCCTTTCAAAGTAAGTATCTTGTGTCTCATTTTCTTCCAGAAAATTCACTTTGATCTTCTCTTATACTCCCTCCATTAAATGTTCAACAGGTTTGGGGAGCTCTAGATGTTCTTCCATGGATGAATATCCTTTTTCATCATCTTCCTCCATGAAAATATATGTTTTGGTTGAATCTGAAAAATTAAAAGAAGGGGAGGTAATACTCAATTTAGTTTCAACAAAATCAAAAGATAATGAGTTTATGAAAATATTGACTCCCTGATCATGTTTGGATTCAATTTCTTCTTCAATGGGAGTTAATTATTAGAGTTGAATTTCCATAGATATATTTAGGAAGTCATACTCCTCTATCTTCTCTTCAAATTCCACTGTTTGGTTGGTTTCTTCCTTCAATATTGTTGAATCATCTACATTATGAGGAATAGTTGGCTAAAGAAGTTCCTCACTGACATTCTATAAGTTATCCAGATCTTTTTGATCTCCCATATGTATTTAAATTGCTAAATCTTTTTCATCAATCTCCTCCAACATTGATTGAGATGGGCTCAATGGATCTTATTTTAATTTCATCAAGGCCTCCACGGGTTCGTCAACTTGATGGATTTGTGGGGCTACTTCTTACATCAATTTTTCTGTTTCCGGTTCTTCTCCAAGCTCCAGCTATTGATCCTGAGATGCATGTACGTGTTCCTCTATCCACTGTATTGAGGTCTCTAGGTTTTGAACTATTTGACTAATTCTTTCAAATTGGGCTTCAATATCCTTATGAACTTCTTTTTCTTGGTGTTGAACATTGATCATTTCTTGATAAAATTCTAGAAAATACTCATGAAGTTCAATTAATTCTCTTTCCAAACCCTCCAACACTGGGTATTAGAGGTTCTCTTTAAGGGTTTCAATGAGATCCGTGAATTCATCCTCTGTGATGATTTGGATTCGAGCTCCCCGAATTTGTTAGCCAAGAATGAAACATTATACTATATAGACCAAGGTAATTCAATAATTGGTTCTTACACTGGTGGGTAATTGTTCCATGAATTAAAGAAATAATCATTTGAGAACAACATGTCAAAAAAAATTAAAATTTTTTTATAATTCAAAAACTTAAATATTTACAATTATTTTATGGCACAAAATCCCTGGAAACGGCGCCAAGTTTGATGCACACATGTCATAAGGAATGGAAAAAAATTATTTACTATGTTAAAATATAGTAATGTGGTTAACCTAGGATGTCTCATGAAGAGGAGTGCACACAAAATGGGTTGTCACTTTAAAACAGGGGTAAAAATGATGTGCTTTTGAAAAAGATATATGAAATTCAAATGATTAAAAAATAGGAAATTAAATGGGAGATTAGTTCTGGGTCAATTTCCTAATTGAAATTCTATCCTTGTTCAATTTAATTCGAACCTCTTCTACTTTTTTGATTAAAGTGAGTTTCCACAATCATATCCTCTCACTTCTTTAGTGAAATTATTTTTGTAAGAGAAAAACATACCAAGATATCAGTTTGGTCAACTCTCCTTCAATGTGTAAAATACTTGTATTGAATATACTTAATTGAAATTGGCAATACTCGATCGGGTTTTCTTTATCACAAAAAATCAATAACATTCACTACACCTTTTACATGTACTGACAATCGTATAGTACTTCCCCACTAATTGCTCATTTATTCCATCGTATATAATCCCGAAATTAGTGGAGGGTGATTATGATTATTTTACCAAGGAAAAAATCAATAATGGAATTAATTTTCAATAACAATCACACTAGATAATAAAATCCTCAACAAGAAATAAGAAACAACTTTGAAGAAGAAATAAATTTATTTAATTGCGTCCAAGAACTCAAGCATTACAATGCAGAAAACCAATCTTTCCCCAATCACTCCAATAGATTACCCCAACATTGTAAGGGTAATTGAGATGAATAGAGAAGAATAAGACATTACAAAACTATGAAAAAGAAAATAAATAAAAGATAAATCCGATAAGTTCTTCTCCTTGATGTCCCATGTGGAATGGGATGGAGAATGGGATGCTTTGAGAGGGTAGAGCTCTCTTCCTTTTTTAGCCAGAATTTGTCCCCCAGATATTGACACATGTTATCCCCATTAGATGAAATCTTCACGCATTGATCCCTTCTTTAATGTTGTTTATAATTCAATTGTCCGTGTGACCTCAAAACCTCAGCGGATTTGTAAATGTATTACAAGAGTTGTGGGCGTTTTACTCTGAGAATTTATTTTGTCTAGTCAGACTCTCCAAAACGCAATCCTCTGGTTTAGGGTGATTCAATGACCCCATAAATGGCCAAATCATGCAGTCCTTCCTAAATAAAAGATGCTAAAAAACCCCTTTATCTTCCAACCACCTAATTTCACAACATTTGGGCCCACCATGGATGATTTATGGATCCCACACCAAAACTAGGCAGAACTACAAACAGTTTTCTTTCTCCCACTTGTGAGCTTCCTTTGAGCTTCTATATGGCCTATTCAGATTTTAGTCCAAAAATAGTAAATGAATCCCTAGATGTGTAGAACTTGGAAAATAAATAATTTTTCAATTTAGATTATCGTAGATAATGTTAGGTCCAAACTACAGAAATAATTCAAAACTATTAAAAATCCAAAATTGCTAATTTTTACTATTCATCTCAAAATAACACCAATATCATAAAAATGAAACAATTAATCTTAGAGGAACACTTATTTTGGTTTAAAAAAATGATATTAAATATAAATTAATTGAAAATATTTTCTCTATCACTTACCATTCTATTCATGTGAATGTTTCTTCATAAGAAGCCACTAAATCATACTCCTTCCTCAATTCCAAGAACAGTTTTTCCATCCAAAGTCGAACTTTCATAGGAAAATATTTCTCAATAAGAATACATTTTAATTCATCATAATCAATATCATAGGTCTCCTTACTATCTATAATATTTTTAACTATCAACCACCACCGATCTGGTTCCCCTTTAAAACGGTTAACCTCAAGACTAACCATTGGATGTTCTGAACACCCCATGACATCAAAAATCATCTCCTTTCCTTTAATCCACCTTTTAACTAGAAAAATGTAAGATAATCCACTAAATGATGGGGGATGAGGCCAGATTAAATGATTGACTACCAACATGTTCCTATGTTGTTGATCTGGTTGATCTCATGCATGGATACCACCACCATTTATAGCTTGAGTAAATTATTCATTAACATCCCAAAAATAGATCAGTTCTAATTATGACCATCTCAGGTTGCTGATTTGGAATGTTGTTTTCTTATTGATTTCATCCCATTATATATTACATATTTTTTTGTAGAAAAAAATTCTTAACATAGAAATATCTAAGGCAAAGTATCATGGTAATCTTCAAATGAAATTTTATTTCAATGTTACCATAAATTAATTTATATATACTAATTTAACAATATCCTAATTCCAAATTTTTTTTATACTAACAAATGATACAAAATATTATGGCCAAAACTTATAACATTACTTAATCTTCAGTCAAATCCAGAATTAACATAGATGATCTTTTCATGTTTGGATTTTTATAGAATTTGGCCATAACTATTACATTACATCTCAAATATTAAAAAGTATAAAATTATACTAAATATCCAACTTTTCTAAAAAACACATATAAGAAAACAATAATTATTTTCTTAATATAAATCATCTTTAATTCTTCCATTCTGTTAGCCATCCCTATACACAGTGAAAAACATTTCAAAAACATGGGATTAGCATAAAAATCTCAGTGAGGGTTACAAAATAAAGAAACAAAGCATTAGTCTATTAATAAATAAAAAATCAATCTATTTAACATAACTCATGAATTCCTAATATTTATGAATAACACATAAAAATCAACTTCGTTCTTTATCTCCCTGAGTAATAAAATTAATTTAATTAAACTTTATTAAAAAAATTTGATTTTTATCATTCCTTTTATATTACTTATTACCTTGATATAGAAATCATGTAATTATTCATGTTCTTATCGGTATTTTTGTTGATGTTCTATACTCGATTCAAAATGAACTTTTTGTATTTACAAATTTTCCTTGTGGCCAAGATTACATTATCTCCATAATGATATTCAAGATTTTCATATCATATATATCATATATATTCAGTATATATGTATATATAATCTTCCATATCATTTGTGTATTTGAAAATGAAATGTACCATTAATGGAAACGGTAAGTCGTACGTACGCATGAACACTACTTTCATTATTTTTTTTATTTTTTAAAGTAATGAATAAAAAGATACATATGTATATTATAACAAAAAAATAATATCTTTGTTATATATGTTATATATGTTCATAAATTAAATCTTTTATATGTTCCATGTATATAATGAACGAGTCATATCAATTTCAGGAGGAAGTAGTCCGCATTTCCTCAAATGAAATTATCATATTTATACTACAAGAAAAGCATAAAGGTATGTTATAAATGATAATTATAGAATCATTGAGGTAAAATAAATATCATGAATATCATATATAATTATAGTTTCATCATAATGGACACCATGAGAGATGACAGGACAATATTGACAAATCATTGCTTCATGAGGTAGTAGTTTGTCATTCATTGAAACAATATGTTCTATAACAATTGGGTGGAGGTGTGTAAAAGTGTACTAATTATTCATCTCATAAAAACAACCTATAATATTAATGATATAGGTTTTTTTATATAATCCATGAAAAATAATTTAATAGTGAGTGAAGATGTTGAATAATGGAATTAATTTTAGAGAAGGCGCTACCTCTTAAAACATGTGAATTTCATTGATTTGAGAAAAAGGATTGCTTGAATTGATTTCATCAAAGGGTAAAGATTCTAATAGGAATATAGGAAAGTGCATAACTTCTTGGTGAAGAATTTTGATGATCCAAGGGGATTGAGAGTTGTGAGAAATGTGCTAGAGTTGTTGTCATTTTACTAGAGGGAGGGGGGCTCTTTAGTAACATTTAAATTTAATTTGTTATTATAAAATTATATTAGATTTACAAAGGTCTAAAAGTCATTAAATTCGAATATAAGAATAATATAATTCGAAATAAATTCATATAATTATAATTGGACAAGTTTTGGGAATTTCATAATCCATAACTTTTTTATTTAACCCTTTTGTACTCTTATTATTTTATAAAGCATTTAACAATTTGAGGATAATTATAGTTACCAAAACATGAAATATATCTAATTAAATAATAAATAATAAATTTTAATATGTATGATAACTATTTCGTTGAATATTTTATTTTTTGGAATTTTAAAATATTTAACAAAATAATTTATATTTGAAAATATGAATTATGTCAATTATGACACTATTCATATCATGACTTCTTTAAAAATCCTATAAAAAATGTTTGATTTGAAACATCATCATTAATAAAAATAAAAAACATAAATATAATCCTGAAATTTAGTTTATGACCTTAAAATAACCAACTGACATTTATTTTAACATTTATAATATCAATTATTTTAATCATTTATTAATGTTGCAATCACTGCATCATAATTGGGTCATAACTAAACATATAAATTTAATATCTAAAAATTATAAATAAAATACCATGATTTAAAAAAAATTATATTTATAATTAATATTTATAGGAAAATATATCACTTATATAACCACATATAAATCTGATTTACAAAATGATATATGTTTAGGTAATATTTTCCTTCATATTAAATTAAAAGTAGTTAAATGTCACTTTTAAACACAAGTGGACCCGTGGGGTCCATAAAATTGGCCAAAGTATGAAAATGGATGGAAATATCTCATAAAATATTGTTAGTACATGTGTTAGGATAATTTTATATTATTATTATATTTAATATTACATTATTTACCAGATTTACCCATTAACCATGGTAAATAAAATATTTACTGAAATTACTATTCATAATGTCCCAAAATAAAAGTTACCTATTTAAACAATTTTTAATTGTTGATTCCAATATGGAGCCCATTTATTCAAATTTGAAACACATAATTTGGAGAAGTTAATTTAAAATTAATTCCCGTTGTAAAAACCAAAAACAGTGTTTTTAAGAAATAATAACAACCCAAAAATTGTCATATATTTATTTTGAATTTCAATGTGAAATTACTTTTAATCACCAAAATTTGATTAAATGATAAAAATATAGTCCAACAATATTTTATAACAAATTAAATAGATAACATATCCATATAAATATATCATATGAAAAGAAAATTTTAACATACAATGTAGTATTTTTCACTATTTGTTAAAAAATAATATTTGTCATAAAAATACCAAAAATTTACCGAAAGTATATTTTTATATCCCTCTTCAAGATAAAATTTTTATTTTTACAAATTGAAAATATAAAAGCTACAAAAACTAGATTTAAAATGGGTTCTCCGTCAAAATCCTATAAAACATTCTTTTTTAAAAAAAATTGATTATTTATGCTTAAAATTTTATTCATTATAATTTTATGTATCCAAAATTTGTTGGATGAATGTAAAGACATTTAACAAACATGTAAAATAATATATTAGTTATCTCTGTTCATTCACACCATTAAAATAGTTAGGTATTAACTACCATTTAAAATAATAAATTTAATATATTATATTTTAGTATAACTTATCATTGTGTGAAACATAAGATTTTAGAGAAACCCGTTTCTCTGTGTTGAGAATGATATCAAACATTGAATCCCCTATTAATGAATAATTAATATTTACTTTACAAAAATTAATTAATATGAAAATTGTTTAATTTTTATTTACATGGGATGTTATAGTAAAACTGTATTATTCAAATATATTTTAGGTAATGAGTTTACATGAGGGCTCTGTTTATCCTAAATTATGATCATTGGAATGTTGTATAAATTCCTTCCTTCATGAATAAATATTTGTAATAATAAATGGGTATAAATTTGTCAAAAATGATCAAATGGTGAAAGGAAACACAACATGATGGTGTTATGATAACTTTTACAATACATTTTCATGTAATTGCATTATATAGTTAGTCTAGATAGGAAAATGAGTCTTATTATGTTTTCATTGAGAAAATATTGTGAATAGATTATTATAGTGATGGATTAGTCGCTCTGATAAAATGAACATGGTGTTACTCAATAATATTACATGGAATATTTATGGTTGACTTGGATTTATAATAATTGATATTACTCACTTCCTTATTATTGATGAACCATATACTTTTGAATCAATGCAAAAAATCATTTTATGTGGAAGACCATCCAATAAAAAATTATAGTGTGATTATTAAACTTATCATAGGAAATAATTTTTATAATAGTGGGGACACAATTGACCCTATCAGTTCCCACATTGGTGTTGATAAAAATATTTTATCGTGTGAATTAATTTTCCCAATTATGATAATAGATTTTGAACATGATTTAGTGGGAGTAATATATAGAAGTAACATAATATTTTCACAATTCATTGATTTTATCTTGTGGTGAGTTTCCTAGTATGGTAATACTGTAATTACATTAATTTTGTTTTATTTTGGAATGATATTTTTTTAATTAGATTTATTTAAATTTAGTAAATGATTATTAAAATGGGATTTTAAAATACATATATCTTCAATTTAAATTAATTTTATTAAAACATGTTATTATATTGTTAATTATTTTATTAAATAAAAATGTGTATGAATAATAATTAAATCTATATTTCAAAAAAATTAGATTTCATTCTTATAAATTTTATAATAGATATTGATGAAATAAAAAGGAAGTGAGTATTTAATAAGGATTTATGACTATATGAACTATTGTTTCCTCATCTGGATCCCTTAGTGAGTATAATATTTGTAATTTCGTTCTTCTAAATATCATTTAATTTCAGTATATTAATATTTTTCAAGTTATATTTTAGGAAATAAATTTTAATTAGAATTTATCGCTCCTCATACTACTTTTAGGGGTCATAAACATTTCCAATTAGTTAGAGGTGTTACTAATGGTACACAATGTACCCTCTATAACAGTTGACACATAGATCCTCTATCGATCAAATCATCTACAAATCTCTCTTATCGTCCACATAAGCCTCTAGGGTTGTTCATAAATATTCCTATAATATAATATTTTTTGGGAGTTACTTCTCATATACCATTTCCATATCATATATATATATAAAAACATTCTATACTTATCCTACAATGTCTATGCTATATTTATTTCAAATACTTATCCTTCAAATATATTCTAATTTCACTCCCAAAGCATCCACTCCACTATATTTAAGTGACAAAAAACATTAATTGGAATAGCGACTTCTTTCATAGGATTTTAATCATGGTTATCCCACAGATTATTTTGTTCATATTGATCATCATGGATCGGTATTATGTTTATATATGTTTCAGATTATATAAAATCATATTTTTTCAGTTGTATTGTGCATTAATTATAAATTTATTATTAATATTATTAGGTGGGATCATCTAACATGTGACATAGGTGCACCCATAGTCATTATTCCTAGAACCTCCAAACACAATGTTTTTTGTTTAATATAATGATTACCAAACAAATGGTAAAAATCCCGGACAATGTTGAGGTATCCATGAAATTTTGTCTATGTATAGTAATATGATTCATGTACAACCAATGTAATTAATACATGTAATTAATCAAATAAAATAGAATTCTTGATAGGATATATGGGTAAGAAAATTAATTAAATTGAAATGAATGTTATTATTTTAGTTTTATTCATTAATATGTTCATCACAACATAATTTTATCATTCATGATTACCTATTTCTGAAGGATTCATGGCTAATGCAACATGGGAAATTATTTTGATCAAATAATCACAAGTTATATGTTGTATGGAAGAGAAGATTCAATAAATAATTAGTGGTTGTAGTAATCCTCTCTGACTGTGAATCTAAATAATACCAACAAATGATCCTTCATTGGAAGAGTAATTATTTTAGTTAATTCTTAAACATTAATGTTTTTAATTTAACTATTAGTTCATATAAATTTTATGGAATTTATATTATCATGATTCAACATAAAGATAAAAAATAATTAGGATTATAGGAAGTATAATAAAACTTTTGGGATTATGAGTCCCCATATACATATTATGACAAACAATGTTTTATAAGGCACTAACACAATGAAATGAAAGCAAATATTTATTTATCATAAGTAAATATAATTCTATAAAATATATAAATATTATATGTTATCAAAAAAAGGAAATACTACAATAAACCCTAAAAATTTTCATGTCCAAAAATAAATACCCCCAAAATATCATCTTTGGTATATCATAGTGATATATAAAAAAGTTACCAACTCAAAGACTAATATTTTGAACCATGATCATAGAGAAAACAAAAATCAATACCTCATAATATTTATATAAAATAACGATTGTCCATATCAACATTCTTATTAGTTCAACCGTAAACAATTCATAAACAAAGTAATATCTGTCACGAACCATCCCCCAGGGACCATGCTGTGACTATCCCAAGTCTGCCTTCCATAGTCTTGGGGCAGGTGACTAGCACCGAAATGCATACTCTATAAAACGAGAAGCAATTTCCTTTAATCCCGTACAAAGACACTGTCCAAGAACACGACAATAAGCAAATTTGAAGTAAAATGCTATAGTTAAAGAGTGATGAATGTAAAAAGGGCCAAAATACAAGCCCAATTGTAAAGGTACAAGTAAAACTCAAAATACAATAAAACTCAAAGAAAAAGGAAAATAGTTATTGGGTCAACCTTTGATGTTCCTGCCTGAAGGGTAGCTATAGATCGCCTCTGAAGCACTCCTCGTTCGCTTGTCTCCTCTGTGTACTGCCTAGTCCTAGATCTCTCAAACATCAGCCCAGCAACCCGTCATCTGCAAAAGACAAAACATGTTGTAGGTGTATCCTGTGCAGGGGTAAGTATAATGATACTCATTAGGGACCCTAAGACCTTGAATATCTCCTAGAATTCCACAAAGAAAAAAAATCGGGTAACATGATGACGGTAAATTACAACACAGGTAAAATACCACATAACATTACCTCAATCACAAGCATAAATTAAAGACAGTTCAGACAATGATTTATTCTAAGGGTACTAACAAGTAACATTTCAAGTCACAACATCGAATGACTCTACTACTGGTGAACTCCTCCTCTATCGAGTATAGTGGGCTTGATGCGTCACACTGAGGTGCTTCCCACTAACCTTGGATTCCAGATTTACCTCTTGTCGAGTTCTGTGGGTCAGCCGCGTCACACATATCTGCTCTAAACCATTGTTCTACCGCATCACACGGATTCCCTCCACTTCTTTTCTTGATGAGGTACTCTACCAGTCGAGTATCATGAGTTTATAGTGTTCCATATAGGATCTCCCCACCATAGGTCTTCCAATTTACTCAGAGGCCCTCTCCACAGGGCCTATCGAGTCACTTCGAATCTTAATGGTTGTCAGTCATCAATTCTTAGCCAGTCGTAGGATTCCGTATGTAGCGCACTTGGGAGAACCGCTCTCCACGCCATCGGTCATACCTCAAACATCCTGAAGTCCCTTGATTATCTATCCCAATCTTCCATCACATCATAATGGATCCAATGCAATAGACGGTTTTTTCAATTAGACGCCCTGTCTGTATGTTATTAGTTTTTTCGCTCTAATGGCCCAGTTGGATACGGGGTCTGATCCAATCCAGTCATAGTCCAACCTTTTCCAAATCGTACATAAATTACACCAAAAGAACCGACCTGATCCAAGGACTCTGGCACTGCCAAATGTTTTTCAAACAAATGTCTGGTTGTCAAGATCTGGTCATAAAGTCGAAAATGGGTCTAAATGGGCTCGGGTCCGGTCCCACACGGTCGGACCAAAACGACATGACATGTGTCCATTCTAGTTGTCCTGGGCCTTGGTGGGCCTATCCAACTAGGTCATTGCCTAACCCTAACCTTGCATGACCTGCTGTTTCGCAACCCATGGTGGTGCAGGTCATGCGGCTGGTGGTTCTCTGAGGTAGGGATCATCGTGACTAACACCATGGGGGAGGTGCCCGCCCGGTCTTCTCAAAAGTTCTGTGAACCATTGGGCTACTAGAATGCAGGACCCGATGGAGGGGTCCCTCCCAGGGTGTTGTGGCCGACCAAAATGCCGGTTGTACTTCTTCCATGCGTCGCGGTCGCGCGCCGTTGCATGACCGTGGCTGGCCAGATGGAGGCCACCCTCCGACCTCCACCACTACCTCCTGCACCAATGGTGGTGCGGATGTTCACCGCCACTTCACTTTGTGTTCAGGAAACATTCCATCCACTCCTTTCTTCGTCGTGGCCAACGGTACACGACATCCTTCTCATATGGTGGCGTGGATGCACGTTGCCCTGCCTTCATGCCACTGGCTGAGTGTTGCCCACCTCTTTCTTTCACGATCCATCACAACTTCATTCCATGCCTAAAATATAATACAATCGCATATTCACGATCCTCGGGTCAAGGGATCCGCGTCCATATGTCGTGATGAACAAAATATTTAGTTTCTAGTATCATTAAATATTTGGCATTCATGAACGCATGAAGAACATGCAGTGAAACAAAAGGGAAGAGGCAAGTTTTATATGCGATAATATGGCCATGTTTGTTTGGCCATAGTCATCAGGAATTCAGAGTATTAAGGATCAATAAATTAAATTCAATCATATTAAAAACCCCTATATCAACCTTCAAATAATTTATTCCCAATCCAACAAGAAGAAATCATCTGCAGATCAACTAGTTAGTGAGTTTATCCACGTTCTTCGATTAGAGGAGAAGAACGTGGGAAAAAATAATCACACAAATTTAAACCTCTACATTGTATCTTGGAGACGGCATGAGAAAGATGAGGAAGTCATTAAAGGGGATTTCGGCATTCGTCACTTTCGTTAGATGATTCTGATATGGGCTCAAGCGTCGTTCTTGTTCATCGTTGGGGAATCTCATTAATTAGAGAATGTGTTCGCGAAATCTCTCCTTCCAAGGGATCTTCATTCCAACAATTCCCCCATCCTAGAGAAAGGTGAGGAGAAATAATATAAACTAAACTAATTGAGTAGGCACAACAATTAAATTTGTGTTGGAACAATTAATTCTGTGGGAGAAACCAAGAGTCACCTCTCATATTAAATAGGGAGTTCAAGGGTCGGGTGGTCCCCACCATTAATTTTAAAATGGGAGGATTCAAGCTCTAGTGGTCCCCACCATTGAATTCAAATGGTTGGTTTAACAAAGAAAAATAAAATAAAAGATGTTATATTTTATTTTTTTTCTTTTAACACACCCATGAAATGTCCTAAAACTAACATTCACCCTCGACCAACTGTGGTCAAGGTGAAGGTCTCCTTAAGAGAATATCGGCGATGCAAGTTCAATGGTTTCCTTGGATTTCAATTCCCAGCACCGGTTCAAAGGTTAGAGAACACCGCTCGTTCTTTTACTGAACGTACCCAAAAAAAATTTCGGAAAATTATCAATTGTCACCCTCGACCCGTACATGTAGAGGTTAGGCACTACAAAAGTCAAACACGCCACAAAAAACCCAATGTTACTTTCATATTTCCAATCTGAGTTACCATTTATATGTTAAGAATCTACAATAAAATAATTTTCACATAATTATTTTATTTATAGCCAAAAACTAACATTCACTGGTGGCCTACACCAGAATATGTTATTAACTACCTAAACAAATGAAATTCTCACATGTATAGCTATGGTATGAGATTTTTAATCCGAGTTAACGTTTGTGAGTTATAAAAATTTGAAAAATAAAATATGTTTATTTAATTATTTTATTTACGGTTATTCCATTTTAATGGTTTCTTATAAGAGGCCCATGCTGACTAAACAGAAGTCGCTCCTTGGGTAAACCCTTCATCTTGGGTTCTGCGGTGCCCTTAGATTTATGATCTGTTTAACCTTTTAAGAGTTATTCCAATTTTTTAGGAAATCTACTTATATGCGCTAATTAAAGCTTAACAAATCATTGATGGATCATTCTGGGAACCCTGGGACTCAGAATCACATGCTGCCAAATTTCACATTCTCAAAATAATTCCATATAGTTAAAAAATATTATAAAAAATTTCTGGGACATTCCATTCTCCCTACCTTATGGATTTACGTCCCTGAAAGCCACAACATAGTCTAAAAAATAAAATGGGGGTACTGAGCATAGATCTAAGCATCCCGATCCCATGTGCTCTCTTTAAGGTTCTCGTGTTTCTAGAGAATGGGAACCAGAGTTATCGACTTCCCATGAAGGACCCACTCTGGTCAATCCTCAAACTCTAATGAGGACTCCTTAAAATTCACCCCATTGTCAAAGTTAAACTCTCCCTAGTCAATAACCTAGAATGGATTGTGCACGTATCTTCTCAACTGCGACACATGGGAAACATTATTCACCCAGTGCATATGTTGGAAAGAGATAGACGATACACCACATCACCCACTCTAGCAAGAATCAATAATGGTCTGATGAACCTTTGAGATAACTTGTCACTACTGGAAAAATCTCCATTGTCCCCCTCGGGGAGAGACTTGAAAGAATATGTGGTCCCCCTCCGGGAAGTCCAAGGATCTATGTATCCTTTTAGCATAAGACTTCTGCAAAAATTGGGAAGTCTTCACTTTCTAACAAGTGAGACATTGTGATACAAATATACCACTACTTACTTCTTCCATGGCCTCATGTGCGGATACTGAAGGCCCTCATACATATTCGCCACTCCTGGATGTACCACTAGAGGGGACGTATGGAACTCCCTAAAAACCTCCACATGTAGAACTACTGGAACCACAGTACATACAATGAAGAGGATGACATGCTCCCCACCTTCAAAAAAAACTCACCAACTACATTACCTTATGGTATATGAGCACGTCAAGACTCGTAGTTTGTGTCCCTAAGCTGCACCTCCCTGACTCGGTGAAGGAGTTTGGGGGTGGCTGTCATAGACTAAATATATGTTGATCCATCTCTATAAATGATGTATATTTGAAAAATGTATAAATGATCTCTCACCTCACTCAACAACTACATACCATACCTCATGTTTAGTGCATCTGCAACCACATTCCCCTTCCCATGAGTATAAACTATCTCAGAGTCATAGTCCTGGGGAAACTCTAGCCACTGTCATTGACTCAGGTTCAGGTCCTTCTGATATAAGATATTCTTGAGACTCTTATGATCAGAGTATACTATTAAACATTCTCCTATCTTGTAGTTCCAACACATATTCAGAGCAGAGACCACTACTTCTAACCCCAGGTCATGGGTAGCATAGTTCTACTTGTATTTCTCTGCCTCATCTCCTGAAAGCTCTGTTGACACTTA
Source organism: Viscum album (assembly GCA_963277665.1). NCBI lineage: Eukaryota > Viridiplantae > Streptophyta > Magnoliopsida > Santalales > Viscaceae > Viscum > Viscum album. The sequence continues at coordinate 536,631,450 of OY728146.1, forward strand.
TCCATCCACAGGAATGGCTCCCCATTTTTCATCAAAGTTGAAAAGGGTGCCTGTACCTTGGACATGTGTTTTACCAATATTTTGTATTATATAGAAAAAGCATATTTCTATCACCCTTTAGAGAGGTAATTTTGGAATCATATGTGGAAAATAAGTCCCCATGCTCTGCCACTCCAATTTGAAACTGAAAACTGAAAACTCCTGCTACCATGAGGTTATCTCTAGCCAACTCAAGAGTGATCAGATGCACCCTTCTATGCATGAGTTTATCATTTTCTTCCTCAGTTTCCCTTTTTCCCACCGAACAAGGAAAATCCCATTCCAACATTGTAGGTAAACCATAATCTTTTTGCCTAATACATTCAATCTGAGTATGAACTGTGGATGTCGAGTCCATAACCAAACTAACGTCATAAGGCCTTGATGTTTCCACCCAGAGGTTCCAACCGAAACATTCATCTCATGGGTCAGATCACACCATCGGCATCAGTGTGATTATCAAGTATCCTCTAAATGGTATTTTCATAAGTGAGGATCAAGTCAACGACATAACCGAAAACCTTAGGACTTGGACAAGATTCATGGAAGGAATGAATGATTGGTACATATTTCTTTTAATAAGGATGCTATTAGTGGACACTTATCATTCATTGAATCATTTTTAGATCCCATCAGACACACTTAATGACCGTATGCATAAACTCCCTTCTCCTATCTTTCATCTCCATGAGCCTAGTGGGGATCACAATGGGGGGTGGATGAAACATGTCTTAATGTACACCACCTCAACCTGTTATCCTTGCTATGCCTTCATGTTTGGAGCCCTGTAGATTCTTCTATCCCCGACACCTCTTCCTCCAGAAACATTTATACATGCCCAAGACTCTAAGCCTAGGGCCAGTTTCTTAAATTACCACTACTATCATTCACTGGCTATATCCGCTCATCCAAAGAACATTCAATGAAATGTTTTTCTCTAGAATACTAACATATGTAGGAATTCATCGAGGAATAGTTTTGGCTTGGATTTCCTTAAACACACCATACTGAAAAGTCTGATCCCCAGAGCACTGATCATATTTCATTCATCAAGTACCCAGAATGGTCGATACGCCTTGATGAATACTAATCTATCGACATGTCATCATGCCGAAGCTGTAGAATCTCTAGAGAACTCTTAGCCACCTCCTCAAGCTAGTCCTGAGCCACCTGTGAGTCGGCCTCACCTCAAAACCTAAGGGGTATCAGATGCTGAAACTCACATAAGGAACTATGCCTAAATGTGTCCTCTTCTGGTACCTCTAGTTTTAAATGATGCCCAATGGGTGGTGGTGATTCTGGTACACCACCTGAATATGCCAACTTAGTATGAGGGACCTACAACAAAGCCTCTTCCCTCAGTGGGCCATCATTGTGTACTCTCTCGGGGAACCTGGGTGGCTGTTTTTTTTGGCAGCATCCTGATAAAGAACAGGTGTGCCATGGTCATTAAGTTATACCTGGTGAGCTAACTCTAATGAAATAAAAATAAAAACATTTAAAAAACCCACCCAATCAGTGTTTTCATGTACTGAGTCAGAAATCAGAATTCATGGTGTTGGTGTATGGATATGTCAGTCTCCACAAAAACACTGGACTCTTTGAACTGAAAACCTCACTCGTAACACGTAACATTATTGCTTCAAAAAAATATTAGAGTCCCAGTTCTACGATAGAAAAAACTCCTCTAATACCAATTTGTGATGACCCATTCCCTTGGTCTCGTGCTTTGACTAACCCATTCTCGCCTTCCATAGGACAGGGGCTAGACACTAGTAACCAAAGGCATACTCCATAAAACAGGAAGGCATTGTATTTAATCCTGTACAAATATGTGGTCCAAGAACACGACATTAAGCAACTGTAATGTAATCTAATGTAGTAAAAGTGTGTTGAACGTAAAAGGGGCCAGAATATAAACCCAGCTATAGAGGTAAAAGTATAATTGAAAATACAATACAACTGAAAGAAATAGGAAAACAACTACTGGGTCATCCTTTGAGCATCCTACCCGAAGGGTAGGTACAAATCACCACCTCAACACTCCACATCCGCTCGTCTCCTTTGTGTACCACCTAGTCTTAGCTCCCTCAAACCTCATCCCAGCTACTTATCATCCATACAAGACACAACAAGATATGGGCGTAGCCCATATAGGGGTGTGTATAATGACAATCATTAGGGACCTTGAGACCCTGAATGTTTCCTAGAATTATACAAAGAAAAATCACAAGGTAACACCACGACGGAAAAGTACCACACCGGTAGAGTACCAAATAGCATGACCTCAATGACAAGAACAAAGTAAAGACTGCTCACACCAATATTTATTCAAGGGGTAGTAACAAATAACATCCCCAGTAACAATGTCGAACGCCTCAGCTACTGTATATCTCCTCCTCTATCGAGTATTGTGGGATTTTTGCATAACATAGAGGTGTTTCCCACTAACCATAGACTGGTGAGTTACTCCTCCTATCGAGTACCATGGGTTTGTGACGTCACATAGAGGTGCACCCCCTCATGGCCTGCTGAGGTACTCCTCTTGCCGTGTACCATGGGTCCACTGCGTCACACAGAGGTTATGGCCACCATGGGTCTACTGCGTCACATAGAGGTGCTCTCGACTAGGCCTATCAAGTCATTCCAAGTCATAATTGACAGCAGTCATCAAGTCTCATCTAGTTGTATGGTTTTGTTCGTAGCGTGCTTGGGTGAACTGCTTCCCAAGCAATCAGTCATACCTCAACCATCCAGAAGTCCCACGATGAAGTATACCAAAGGTCTGTCACATCATAAGGAACCCAATGCAATAGACAGTGCATCAACTGGAAGCTTGGTCTGTATGTTATTAGTGTTTCTGCTCCGAGGGCCCAATTGGATTCGGTGTCCAATCCAACCCGATTGTACTCTAACATTATCCAAATATCATGTGGGATTATTCAAAAAGGTTAGTCTCAATCCAAGTGTTTATGGTGACACAGAAGGTTTCGTCATACAGATGCCTGGTTTCTCATGATATGCCCATAAAGGGGAAAATGGTTCTGAATAGACCCAGGTCTGGTCTGACCCGGTCAGACGGGACCCGGCGTGACTAGTGCTGGGGTGGTCCCGACCAGGTTCAGGTCGACTAGCCCAGACATGGGTTCGGCCTGGATGGCCTGGGGCCATGGCGGGGCTCGGCCTGCGGGGGGGGGGGGGGGGGGGGGGGGGGGGGTGGCTCGAATCATCCCGATGTGGTGCGGTCTATTGCAGTGCGGCCTGGTCGGCCGGTGGTCCAACATGACCGACACCCGGGGGGGAGCCCCCGGGTCATCCTGAACTGTCCATGGACTGTTTCTACTGCTAGAACGCAGGACCACACCTGATGGGTTTCCACCTGATGTTGCATGGACAACATGAAGGCTGCCGAACAACTTCATAGTGGTGCGGTCGCACATCATTGTTCCACCACTGCCGGCCAGATGATCGATGCCCTCCGACCCTCTGCCACGGGCCAACCAGCTGTGACCTCCTACACCACTGGTGACTCGAATTAGCGCCACCACACCACTACGCAGTCGGGTCGGCATTTCCAACTGCCACCCCTTTCTTGGCCGCGGCTAATGGTCCGTGGCCTCATGCCCATCCGGCGTCATGGATGCGCGCTTCCCTTCCTTCATGCGGTCAGCCAAGTGTCGGCCGCCTTTATCTTCCACGATCCATCACAGATTCATTCTAAGCCCAAAAAATAAAACGATTGTATATTCGCGATATTTGGGTATTGGGCTCTGTGTCCATATGTCACTCTCAACAAAATATTGTGTTTTAAATGTCAATAAATATTTTTCTTTAAAGAATGCATGAAGAACGTGTGGTGATACAAAATAGAAGAGGAAAGTTTAAACGTGGGACAATGGGCATGTTCATTTGGCCATTGCCATTGTGAATTCAGAAAGGTGCAGAGCCAACATATAAATTAAAAATATTCCAGAAGGTAAAAAATTTAAGTTTAAGTTGGCCCAATTAATTTGAGGGGAGAAACCAAGAGTCACCTCTCACATTTTATTAGGAGTTCAAGGGTCAGGTGGTCCCCACCATTAATTTCAAAATGGGAGGTTACATGATTGGGTGGTCCCCACCACCGAATTCAAATTGGAGGTTTCACATGAAAATTAAAATAAAAGATGTTTTATTTTATTTTTATTCTTTTAACACACCCATGAAAGGTCCAAAAACTAAAGTTCACCCTCAACCTCCTACAGTCGACGTGAATGTATCCTTAAGTGAATATCAGTGCTATGAGTTCAATGGTTTCCTCAGATTTCAATTCCAAGCACCGGTTAAAAAGTTACCAAACACTGCATGCACGTTTACTGAACATACACGTAAGAATGTTCAGAAAATTTTTAACAGTGACCCTCGACCTGTGCCTGTCAAGGTTATGATCTCCCTAAGTGAAACACGCCCCAACGAACCCAACTACACACTCGGATTTCCTATCTGAGTTGACGTTTAAATGTAATGGATTTTACAATAAAATAATTTTAATTTAATTATTTTACTTACTGGGAAAACGAACATTCAATGGTGGCCCAGGCCAACCAATGTTTGTATCTACCTAATGAAATAATACCCTCACGAGTTCATCGGTGGTCTTAGATTTTTAATCTGAGTTACCATTTGTGAGTTATAAGCATTTGGAAAATAAAATAACTTTATTTAATTATTTTATATATGGTTATGTCATTTTTAGATTTTCTCAATGGAGGCCCACACTGACTAAACATAAGTCACGACTAGGGTTAACCCACAATCCTGAGCACAATGGTGGCCTCATGTTTTTGATCCGAGTAACCATTTAAGATTAATTATACTTTTTCAGGAAAACTGCTTAGCCATTCTAATTAAATCTTAACAAAACTTCGACGAATCATTTCGGGCACTCCGTGCCTCAGAATAACGCGCTGTCAGATTTCGCTATCTCAAAATAATTCCATAAAATTTTGAAAAATTATACATCATTTCCAAGAAATTACAATATCATTCATGGTTAATAAGTAATGGATTTCTCAAAAATAAATAGGGAATCAATATTGTTCCCAATGACTCATAAGATACATATCTCAATTTTAACGCATTTATATATCCAAAAAATTTAATATGACTATCTCAATATAGTATTCAATTCCCAATATCTTTATTAGAAAAACAATGTAAAAAATATTTTTTGTAAAACAATATATAATATATTTAATCTATATAGAAAATGATAAAATTTGACATACATTTTTCAATCTAGATTCTCACCTATAAATCATACTTTCTCAATTTCTTGGCTAAAAACATGGTATCTTCTACCATATAAAATATTGTTTTTACAGTCACCTTCCCACATTTTTATCGGACACCTCATATATATACACACATATATAAAAATATATATAACACAACTAATATGGTATATATGTGTAATAAATATGGTATATATGTGTAATAAATATGGTATATATGTGTAATATATTATTAATATAAAATATATAATATAGGCCTAGAGGTATATGGGTTATAAACCACCTATATACCGACATTCGTTTTACAAATCATTGAACAACCTTAAATGGGTTGTCCTATTCCATCAAGTGCTATAGAATATTTAGTGATATTTTTTTGCATAGAGGATAGGATAGATCTTATCCCCATTTTTGGTACTGAAGCTTCTCATAAAAGGATATTGCATCATTTTATTTGAATAATCATTACATTACATAAACAATCACCTTAGGACGATAATAAATATGTTCCATTTGATACCTAGAAAGTAATATTCTTAATTATTATTATATATTAAATGTCTCTCTTAATGATCATCCCCTTTTAAACTCCTATTTCACGACTATAATAATGACTTGGGTAAAGGAAGCATAACAAAAAATTATATCAGTTGTTCATAAGGGTAAATAAGGGAGATACACAATCATAACATGAGAATAATTGTATAATAAATTGTTTATATGATTTGAAAACCATCCCCTCTATATCAAATATCATAATCTTGAGTTAGGGAATAAGGAATGATAGTTTAAAATATATGAATAATAATGTATTAAAAAACATGATCTACGAGAGAATAACATTACAATACAACATAGATTTGTATAATACTCAAATGTATATAAAATCTCATGTCATTGAAATCAAACAAGACATTCATAACAAGTTGGTATTAGATAATAACATCTGTTCTTAAATTGGCCATTGGATGTCATCCAATGTACAATCATCCTGGAATGATATAACCATAATTGTACCCTTATTTGGGATTGGGATAACCTCATGTTTTCCCTTCAAGATCAAATAAAATTAATATTTACCCATTAAATTGGAGGAAAATATAGTATCTAATTCGTATATATTTAATACATTTATGTACCACATGATCATAAAAAATACATCATATGAGAACCCAAGAAAATTTATGGTTGTTATAAAAGTTTGGTCATTGTAATACCCATGTAAAAGAATTAGGTTTATTAATCATTTCATCTTTTCATCATAATATTATCCTTGGAAAATTTAGGGTTTTGATAAAAATTTCATCATATCATAACCTCTACAAAACATACTTGTTTGATGATAATTTTAACATCCCATTAAATCACAACTCATTGAAAAAATGGTTTCATATAATGGTTTTCATCAACCTGTGGGAGAGTTACATGTTTCATAAAGTCTTATTATCATAAAAAATAATGGTAAAGTACAAAAATGGGAACATTGGTGCATATCCTCAGGAAAAACAACTACATCAAATGATGTCATCTTATAAAGAAAATTATTTCGAAAGAAAAATCTTATTGAACATTTATCAAGGAAGTTAAATTCTCATTTATAAATTCTTTTAAAATCATAAAACAATTTGGAAATTTTTTTCAATGAAAATAAAATTAAGGAATCATACATTATGATTTAAAAATTAAACAAAACATTTCCAGAAGAAAATATTATTTCCACCTACAAAACACATTTTAAAACTCAAAAAAATTGAAAATAAATTCAATATAATATATACATGAAAATTTGTAATGTGATTTTCAATGAAAATAATATTCATGGTTCTGAAGTATTTTTAATATATTGTAAAAAAATAGTCATTTCACATTTTTGGTAAAATAGAAATGAGCATTGTTTGGAAAATGAGAGTAAGATTCCATTAAAAACATTTTCCAAAAAGCCAAAATTTGTTAAAAATGTCTTTTTTAAAACAAATTTATAATTCTAATCCTTTTTCAAAAAACGTATTCTAGAAAACATTGTTTTAGATGTAAAACAGACTTTTGATTGAGGGAAGAGATAATGTAGTGTTTTCTTAATAACATATTCGAACATATTTCATGTTCAAATGACTGAAAAGAGAACTTTTTATTTGAATTAAAATGAATAACTAGTGGAGGTGGAAATAAATTATTTTCATGAAATATTATTAATAATATTTTAAAATTGGATACATAATCATAAAAAATCATCATAATCAATGGTATTTAACATAAAATCATCCCAAAATTTGTATCTTTCAATCATATAAACCAAGAAAGAATAAAGATAAATGAAAAATATATATCAGGGGAAAAAATAAAATAACGATATTACATGTCAAAATGGGAATTGTATTGAGCTTACAAAAGTAAATAGATGCATAAAAATCGTATATAAACATACATACTCATAACATTTAGATCAAGCCTCTTATTTTCAATCATATTTCATGAAGAATGAATCAAAGAATACCCCCATGAAGGATTCAAACTTATGACCAGTCATCTAACATCTGACCTCTCTACCACTAAGCTACTAAGGAAAAATGTCACATTGGATGTAATAGACTAAACTTCTCAAACCATCCCATATGAATCTTCCTTCTTAACTCCTAGAATTTTTTTAGTAAGTCGAGATAATGTTCTCTTACCACTTTTGAAAAATTTCAAGTGAAAATCCTTGATAAAAAATAACAAAAAAAGAATAATTATATATCATGAAAAATTATAAATTTGACATACTATGTATAAATTATTTTATATACTATACTCAAAAGAAACTATGTAGAGGTTTTCATGTCTCCAAAAAATAAATGTGTGTAGAAATCCATTACCCTAAATAATGAATTCCTACATTAACTTTAGTCCACCCTTATAATAAATATAATGTTATTAAACATATTTTATATGACCATGATTATATACATTATAACATATATTATTTACATATGACCATTCATTAACCATTTATTATCAATACATTGTTAAAATCATGTTTTGGATAATAATCGATTTGTTTGTTGATTATGCTTTGATGGTTCAATTAAAGATTTAATATTTTCATCATATTTACATAATATTAAGAATAATAAAAATGAAATAGTTATCATATTTATTCATAAATTATATTTTTATGACCAATCTAAAATGTCCGTTTTTAGAAATGATGTATGATATGATCATGGAGATGTTACGTCGTACATACCCATGATTAACCCTTGTATTTTTCAATGATCAATATGGGAAATAAAAATGTAATATTTTATCTTCATAGATTTATCATCATAAAATATATATTATTCAATTTATTTATATATAATTATAGTAATCATCCATACATTGTGGTGATTAAAATAGAGACTCAAATCACTTTATGAAGGAGGTAGTCCAGACATATGGGAATGACATTATCTTCATTAAGTGAGTTAACGAGTAAGAAATAAAAGGATATATTGTTCATTAATAAGTATAAATATGTCACCAATCTCATAACTAATTAATTTATATGAAAAAAATTCATTAACATTGTTTATATTACATTTAATGTAATCCATTAGTCTACAAAATCATATTGCTTATCGAGTTAGCTATATGTCATACGCATTAGGGAATTTTTAATATCCCATATAGAATGGAATGTAAAAATTGATTTATTTTATATAATTGTTAAATAAGAAATATTATTTTATAAATATTATATATATATATACATATATCGATCATCATACCCTACCATTATATGTGATAATGGAAAAATGAATGACATCAGTTCGTGAGGTGGAAGTCCACCGTATACAAGAATGATGATTTTATAACACATATAATGTAATATTATATTGTTGTAGTCCTTGTACATCGTATATTAATATTAAATATATATATATATATATATATGAGAATTTGGTTATTATGTCAGCATGTTTTAACAAGAATTTAATAAGGATGATGAATAAAATAGAAACATTTCATAAAGAATTTCAACTCTTCCTCAACTGTTCATATTAGGATTACACCAAAAGAAATCCAAGGTTGGGTTTATGACCTAAATAATGAATATATAATGAGATTATGTATGTTGGTATGTTATTTGGATATATATTTTTTTCAATGTGAATTGATATAGTGGTGTGAAAAATGGAGGGGGTGACTGAGGAGTGGTGGAATTTTTGTAAATAACCAAATTTATTAAATAATTGGAGGTGACAACAACCTCATGTGGCTAAAACAAATTATCTCATTAAGAGGATGTAACATATATATGAGAAAAACATCCACTATATAATGAAACACATGTTATAAACATGTCGTTACTTAGAATATAAATTTTAATAATATTTACCATTTAAATTTTAAATATAGTAAATTATTCATTTACACTATGTAATTTACCTTACAATAATAAATTAATATGTGTCCAAAAATATAATTTTGAAATAATTTTTCAAATATATTAAATCCAATTTATCATATAAAAATAATATTTTTAAAAAAATAACAAATCCTAATATAATGCGCAAAACCCCATCAGAAAATTAATATTGAAAATTTATTTTTATCTATTTTCGATAGTTCTTATTGTTAAAAATTATTTTTACCATATTATATAATTTAAATTATCATTATTCCAAATATGAAATCCATCTTTCTAAATTAAATTATATGATTTTTTAAAATTGAATTTAATATTAATCCCCTAATGCTATAAGAATGTGGGTATTTAAATTGTATAATGTTCAAAGATTGAATAGATTGTATAAAAAATAACAATATTAAATTAATTATATTGGCAAAAAAATTAATAATAGATATATAATATAAATAATTTTACCTTAAAAATAATATAAATATGATTTAACTTTTTATAAAATTTCAACGAAAATACATTTGTCAATAAAAATTTATAGTTTTCCTCTATATATCTCAATTTTTCTAGAAAATTCACAAGAATGAACCCTAAAATAATATTGATATTATTTTTTCAATAAATAAATTTATTTTTTAAAAATTTTATAAAACTATGAAAAGTTAAATTTATTATAATTCTGAAACATAAAAAAAGAATATTATTGAATAAATTGTTCTTTTGATGTCTATTAAGAAATTACTGCATAATATGTCTTCTTTATATAAATCCAATAATATTTATTAATAAATATTAGTTATTATTATGAATATCACTATATTTAATTTCTATATCATAATGGTTTTATTTGTATAATTTTAATAATATATATATATATATATGTGTGTGTGTGTGTATTTTTAAAACTCTTAGTCATTTGTAATGTATGATTAAACCAGTGTTGCATATAATGCAAGATATAACCATTAATTATTGTAAAAAAAGAATAAAATAGTTTTTAATTTATTAAAATAATTCCAAATGATGAAATTTATTTGATTTTTTTAATAGATATCCGGGTGTTACATTATACCCCTCTAAAATGAATTTTGATATCAAAATTTATCTCAACTATTAATGGTTAACTATTTAAAAATTCCTTCATAGAAACCCACATAATAAAATTTGATAATGACACATAAACATGAAACATAGTAAGGGATGTGTGAAACTCATCTATAATAACACATGCCAGTTATCCAAAAAGGTTAACATTGTTAGGAAGTGTAAGCACGTTCATAGAATAATGAACTAACAACCAAATACTAATAGAGAGTGATAGATATCATTGTGAAAAATAAAGTGGGTGATCTAGAGAATTTCAATTACCACAAATCCATAATCCAATGTGGCATGAAAAATTCCCCTGACAGTTTAAGAACACGGTTCTTCTTTTGATGTAGGAATTTTTAATTTTATGTTCATATAAGTGGAAAAAGTGTTAAAGGGGTTAGAAGATAGCTTTAGGCCTTATATGAACAAAGATAGTAATTATACACCAAGGAATAATTCATTCAGATAGTTTAACATTACTGTATATTGTTGAACATGGAATTTAATTGGAGTAAGTAGAGGGGGGGGGGGTTGGTGTAGACAAAGAGTGTAGTTTCGAGTACACACAGTGTACATTTCTCTTTAAGATAAAATGGACATTATCCTCATGCTTCATTAGTCAAACATAGGTATCACTCCATTACATTTACTTTAGAGTCGAACTAGATTTTCTCATCCCAAATATTCATTCGATCATTGATTCGAATGTCATTTAGGGAGTTTAGCTACATTTTGTAAGCTCTTGATTCCTCTTGAGCAGTTCTCCGTTATTTTTTTCTCTTGATGTTTTTATTGAACCACATGTATTTTACCTTGTTTTATATATCTACATCATTATAGAGTGAATTAGAAGTCGATGATGGAAAAATAGAGTGACATGAAAAATGGTAGGTGGTATTGTGCCTCTCGTTAATTTTCGTGATGAATATATGTGATGATGTTTACTATGCTAATTTTTTTGTGTCACATTGATTTATATTCGACCTATGTTGTTTCCTAATGTTTTTTATCTAATTGAATATGTGTTCATATACATTGGTAATGTTTTTTCCTTTAATTAGTGCCACCCCTGGGTATATTTCACTTGAAAAATTTTTAGGGACTTTTGGAATAGGGTACCTATGAGGTAAGCCATATTTTCAATTTTTGGGTTATTAAAAAAATGAATTATAATTGGATTTCAATTGGGTTAAAATGCAATTTTATGGATTAAGGCCATGGGGTTAGTGTTTTTTCTCTTTTTCACATGTTATTCCTATTTTTGATTAAGTGTTGTGACAGTTTAACTCACATTTCTCTTGTTATTTATGCTTCCAATGTGAGTTGTTATTATGGTAACCATGTAATAGTGAAATTTCAATGTTTTTTATATTATACTGAAATTTAGATATACCAAGCTCAACCATATTGGATATTATGCCTATGGGCAATTATTTTCCATTCTTATCGGGGGGGTTTAAAAGCTTGAGTCCAAGGATTTTTTATGCCTACAAGAGAGGATTTGTTATTCTTGTGGGCTTAGATTAGTTATGCCACCATGTGGGGTTTCTGATTAACATTTGGGTGGTGTATTTAATTGAATATTGAAATGGAATGACATATAACATGTTTATGGAGACAAAGCACAATCTTGAATTCAGTGTTCTCTTTACTTGTTTAGATAGCCTTCTGAGTAGTCTATTGAGCATAATTTAAACAAGGTATTGATGGGAATATGATGGATATCAAGATGAATATTGTTAAATCTTTTTGAATGGTTTAACTAAACATAATGAATTAAAAAATAAATAAGACATGTAATTTTTTTTAATTTAGAGTACTTCATAGTTTACTGCTTTTCGTTATTTTTTTACACTACTTTTTTCATATACAAATAGATAGGTAGACATAGATTTTGGGTGTTTTCCTATTGATATTTATTTATTAAACCATATTTATTATATGATTATGGTCCCAAAAATCTTATATTTTTTTAGGTTTCAATATGGGAACAATCTCTTTAATAGGTACATGATTATTGGATAAGGTATAGGAGAGAATGGGACCAAGTTGATGCTTGTGATTCTTATGATTTTTCTAATGTATTGTTATACCTTTGAATTGTATTTTATATTTTTCCGTAGCATATCATGTTTTGGATACTTTTGTAAAATATTTGAAAAAAAGAATCAACTTTTTAATGTTAGGAAAGCAGGTATCATTATTATGAGTCTTCCATTGTTTTTTAGTTTCCTGTTTTTTATTGCTTCCTATATTTTGTATTATTATTCTATCTTGTTACACTCTATAATTGAGGGAATAGTTTCCCCACTATCACACTAAAGGCCCTCACTACTATTTGGGAGCCTCTTTATTTTTGGGAAATGCTCTGGAGGCCATGTGAAAAATAGAGTATGGGCACAAGTTGAGTGGCATTTGGATACATGAAGTTACAGATATCACAAAAAATTATGAGAACTGGACATCATTTTATTTTAGATCATTATTTTAATTTGAATTACTTTTTTATTTTGATTGAGAAAATGAAAAAATGTACTAAATTGTTATCTTTTTTTTTCAAACGATAAATTTCATCACATTTTGATTCTTCTGTCAATTTCCATTAGATCTCTTACAAAAAGATAGGAATTTTTTTCCACGTTGGAAGCATTAAATTACATCCCTGAAATAATGACAAGACATTATTTTTGATCTAATTAAGAAAACGTATAACATTAGTTATCCAGTATAGATAAATCATCATATAGTGAAGTAAACTTTTAGTATCTAAAAACCCATCTACTATATGAATTAATTATTAAATAAATAGTTAACATTATAACTCTTACAAAAGATTAAAATTCATAGACATTGAAATAAGGTTACTAAATGTCGAATATAAACCCAAAATAACATTAAGTATGTCTTAATTTTCGCATAACAAACATCTGGAAAAATTTATCATTCTTTTTATTGAAATTTGGTTTTGTCATGAATTACAATAAAAAATTCATTTTAAACATACATGATTATTTATTCATTAGATAAAACAAAAATTATGGTATATGATCCATAAATATAAAAACAGTGCACAATCTATGAATGATATCAATTTTTTCAAAAAATAATTATGGTAATCATTATTGTCTAATTTAAATATTCATATCTATAATCTAATCATCAAAACATCATTATATCAATATTTGAAATTACTAAGTCATATATTTAGATAATTAAAACACCAGCATTGTATTAAATCACTTTTCTAGTCCTTCAGTAACATTTAACAATTTTTTGGAAATAATTATTTAAAACCCATACTAAACAATACATATATATTTCATGAGTCATATAACATAATCCTAGAATTCCAATTCAGAAATGCTTCATTCATCCCACTTCCTTCTCAAAACATTACCTAGTCTTAATAATCATATTCCTTAATACATATTTCCTGAAATGTGGAATATGAATCATGTATAAACATTCAAAATCCTAAGTTTAATCTCAATACATATGTTTATGAAAAAAATATTATAATAATATAACATATGGTTTCTATTTCATTCACAACCTCTTCATCGTCAGTAGTACAAACTCTAGTCCAAAAACATTTTTGATTATCTTCATGAGATATCCCCATAAGACATTGATTTTAATTATGCAATTAATTACCATATTAAAAATATTTAACAGTCTTTGATACATTAGAGATACCATTATTATCAAACATGACATTAACTGATGTGTTCATATTTTATTTATAGTTACTTACATCATGTCTTTATTTTTCTAATCGAATACATCTTTTCTTCGGTATGATATTTTGCATTGAGTTCTTCATTCCACATTATCACTATATTCGAAATTGAAAGTACTCTATGGTACCCATTGTTTGATCTCTTAGGGAAATAATTATTTCACTTAATTGGCGAGCCAGATAGTTTGATAAGTTGTATGTTGATTATCATGTTATATGATAACTATTTTTGAATTATAATAACATTCATTAATCTATTAAATATTTAAATTCACTTATTATTAACAAATTTTCCATCATATTTTATGTTAACCCAGTTCTGTCTAATTCCCCCATAAAAAATCATAACATTAGAATCAATATTCATAGGGAAAAACATATAATCAATAAAAATACAATTTTTAATATATAATTCACAACACCATAATTTCAATATATGAAACTCGATGATTATTCAAGGTCCTTCATAGTCATTGTTTCTTTATATATATCTCGGTTTTTTTATAATGAATTTGTGAATTTAAAAAGAATATTCACCATGAACTTCTTGCAAAGTGTGAAGAAATGCACCTTTTCATCCCCTATGTTATTATCATGTACAGGTTAACGAACCCTTTTTAGAGTTATGAAACCTTGGTACCTCTATAAGAGATCCACATCCACTATAGTATTGAAAGAGGGATTTTTTTGGAAACAACCTTTTATAGACTATACCAAAATTCCACGATAGTATTATAAACAATGACTAATCATTATAAATATACTTAGTGAATTATTTATACATATCCTCATAAATGTCACTAGGGGTTTTGATAAATTTTATCAATGTAGTTTCCAATGCTTAACAGAACAATTTCCATAATACCAGCTATAATTGCTCATTCTTCTCATACATTTATATGACATATTTTTATAATAATATTTATCACATTACACAAAAAAACACCTACATACCATAATAGTTTAGTGAAATTAGATATATTGAAAATATTTTTGTCAATTAATGACAGATAATTGGTGTCTCCCAAAAATAGATTCCCATTTGTAATCATATCTAAATCCTTTTGTTCTATCACAGGGAATGGAAACATAAGAAATTGTGATATCATATTCATAGTAAGGGTATTCCAATGTTGATAATTATTCAAAAAAAGAGAAAAATTGTATGATAATATGATCAAAACATATGAAAACCACAAACTATATTTCCATGATCATAATATTTAGCAATGGTATAATGAATTCCATTTAAAAAGTTGTGAATTATTAGAGAATGATTAAATTGATCCCTATAATAATAACATTGGACTATGAAACATATTTTTGGTGTACACCAAATAATATACAAAAATATATGAATTTAACACACCAATACATTCATAACATAATATCTATGGGATAACCACCCTTTTACCTTCTTTTAACATTGTATGACCTCTAGTGGACCCTTTCTTTGGCTTCCTTTTACAACCTATGTGACCTTATTCGGGAATAAAAAACCTACGGTTCACACTTTGATCTCATATATCATTAATCATTACCCAGTTAAATTGAGGGTGATATTTTTTCAAATAATCACACAATAAATACATTTATGTTCCATGTGATCATTAAACATTTGTCATATCAGAACCGGTGAAAAAAATGGTTTAAAAAAAACATTTCATCATAAATAACCCATAGGAATGAAATTATATTGATAATAATTTCATCATTTATTCATTACTTAATCTAGAAAAAATATATGGGGTTTATAAAAAAATCATTATATTATAAATTTAAGAAAATAGTGAAATTTCAAAATCATTTCATTTTATCATCAAATAATAACCAATGGAAAATGAAATGGTATTTGTAAGAAATTATTCATCGAATATACCATTGAATATAAATGGGTTTCATGGAAATATTTTCATCATAATCAATTTAGATAAATAATTAGAATCGTTTCCTTGATTTTTATCCCCCTGAAAGCTTATGATATATCAAAGGATGTAATGTTAAAAGTAAAATGATTCTGAAAGATAAATCACCAAGAACATTTCATGATAAAGATATTGTTTTTTTAACACATCTTTATAAAATATAATGAATTTTTAAATTCAGTTTATTTTAAAATAAAATTGAAAAATTATAAATAAGTATATAAAATTTATTTCAAATATCTCTTGTGGAAAAAATCTCATGGTGTAACCAATGGAAGTGAAGTGGGTATCATAAAAATCATGACATCATAAAAAAACCACTCAGAGAATTAATATGTATGGTGTAATTAGTTCGTATCTCTAATAAAGAATAATATAAAAGAAATTATGTAATCATAAATACATAATTAATTTGTAACATATATCACTTGAATAGTTTTAAAAGAATGATAAATTATAATTGAGAATTACGTTTTAAAAAAATTAATTCTTAAAATAATTTGGATATCTTTTTATTTGAGAATAGTCTAGAAAATATTTAATGGAAGACCTAAAAATATTCTAAATCATTTATCATGGAAAATATACATTCATCTATGAAAATTTATTTTAAAATATATATCAATTTTAAATAGAAATTATTTTAATATATACTTAAAAAATTATAATGGATGAATTAAAAGTGTTTTAAAATTTATCATTGTGAAAATATACATTCAAATTAAAAAAACATTCTAAATAATACAACTTTTTATAAATGAATTTTTTAAAAAATAGAAAACATATAACGAAAGCATCTAATAATATAATGTTTCTAATGATGGTTATTTTTGTTCACGTTGTACAATTTAATGTTCATATTCTAATCACATTTCATAAAAATTCCAACACTAATAATATTTTTTGAATATTGAATAATGATTCTTAAAAAAGGAATAATAATTATATAAGGTGGAAAATTATATTCATTGTTAATGGAGAATAGTGAAACATTTTTTAAAATTGTTTTATCCAACATTATTTTTGAAGAGAATGGACTTTCGACTAGTTAGAAAAATAATGTTAGATATTCGTAAAAAAAATTGTCTATTATTTTAATTAAAAATGAGTGAAAAGTGTTTATTTTAATATCATGAATAACCATAGAATAAAAAATTCACAATTTTATTGATATTTGAACATAATATTTTATCATCGAAAACATAATAATTAATAATCTTGATAAAATATTACACTATAATATAATATCATTACCACATTAGAGACATTGAATCATAAGATAAATCTAATAAAATCATAATATAAAACATTAAATATCCTGAGGATAAAAACATTCATGATATTTAATTTCAAAGGGTTGGTATATACACCTTTTAAAGTAATATAGTTGTGTAATAAAACTTATGATTCAATGATTGAATACTAAGAAAAATCCCTTACAAAGATGGTATCTTTTGAGTCTTAATCCCCATGAAATATATTTCTTAAAATAAAAATTTATATACTAAAAAATATAAGTAAAATAATCATAAAATAAAATAATTTTCAGTATATACACTAGATAACGGACACACATATTGAATATGACATGTGCCTCATAGGAAAATAAAAGTGTAATAGAACTATATTACTTTAAGTCATATATTTTTTCATACAGGTTCAAACCTCATATATAATGAATATAAGATTATTATAAATCCATTATAGAAACATAAATATATATTTAATATCATATATGATTTATTTTTGACCATTTATTACCAAATTATGGACAATTCCATGTTAAAGTAACACTTCGGGTAACAACGAATATATTTTTTTGCATATTTTTTTATTTTTCATTTCTGACACTCCATTGTTGATAATTATTCCACAAAAATTCCTAAAGATAATAATAATATTAATATAATAATACTCAGTATATATTTATTTATACTGATGAAATGAATTTAGGTATAGAAAATTAATTACACTGTTCATAGAGACTACAGGATATATGTACTCATGGACATTGTTTCAATTTTCCCAATGTAGGAAAGAAAAATGTAACAAAAATATAAAAATTTCTGAATTATTTTTTATGTTATATATATCACATGTGTGTATTAAAACAATTCTTATTACCTTCCACATAATGTTTTAATGAATCATATCACTTCGCAAGGTGATAGACTATCATATAGACAAACGACTTTATTATACACTAATAGAATGGACTATAAAACTAGTAACTTTATATATTTTTTTAAATAAGTATAGTTATATCATAAATATCATATAAAACACATAAAAATCATTATACACATCCATTTGATGTTTTAATGGTTAATAAAATGATATTGGAATAGAAGGTGGCAGTCTAATGTACACACAAATAATGATTGCATAACTATTTGAGGGAAGTGGAAATGGTTGTGGGTTAGTAAATAAACATAATATAAAATAATTAAATAGGTTATACAAGATTAATTATATTATAATATTTAATACAACAATAATAGAGTGAAAAAATAATAAATAAAAATAATGAGCTCAATGAAGATAAATATATTATCAAAGAAGAACTTCATTTAGATATATTACTAATAACCCAATTGCTTGACATTTGGGAGGAGAATTAGCTCTCATACAATGATAAGTATTTTTTTGGGTACTTTTCTTTAATTTGAAATAAATATAATTTATTTATAGGTGTGATGGATTGGATAGTGGTGGTGGAATTTTATTAGTAGGTAAATGGAACCCACATTGTAACTTTATAGAAATTTCTTGAATAAATCCAAAATAAAATGAAATTCTTAAGAATAAAGAAACAAATATACTTTATATGAGAACTTGGGTAGGATAATATTTTAATATGGTCATCCAATGTGAATTTTAAATGTTATTTGTTCATTTTAACGCATATTATCATAGTTTCATCCCGGGTAAAACAATTTTTTTCTTTAACCATGGTGATTAATTGTTTACTATTTTCAGTGTTCATTTTTGTTAAAAATTATTTTGAAATTATTAGTTAATCTAAATTAATACGATTCCAAATTCAGTATCCATTTTTCAAAATATATTTCATTGAAATGGAAATTATTAATTAAAAATTATAACCACAAATTTGAAGAGAACGACATTTTTCAAAGAGGAAATGCTCAAAATTTTACTATATTTATATATCCAAATAAATATGGAATTGATTTCAGTAGAATAAATTAGATTAATTGTTATATATATAAACCAATTTTACATTATAACATAATTTAAATTTTATAAAAAAAATTAACAATTTAAGTGAAAATTTTGTTTTCAATTAATCTTATTTATATTATTACAATCCATCTACAAATAGACATTTTTCGATAGATCCCTAAATCCGAGCATAAGTTAATTTCAATATGATGATTACAATAATGAACAAAGTTTTATGACATTTATTTTCTAAAATGTCTATAAATTATTTATAATATTTTCTCATATGAAGAAAAAAAAATCAATTTTGAAGAACACATATTTTTGATATATATAATTACATTACTAAAAATTGATTGAGTGTTTACAAATATTTTTTAAATTTATTATTACTAAGTAGAAAAATTATTCTCATATTATATAAATTAGACAATATTATCTATAAAATCCTATTTAAAGGATATGATTTAACATTCATATAATACTTTCATTTTATAGTTCAGTAGAGCTCGATGTTATGTGTCTTAAATTCTATCAAATTAACTCATTATTGCATGTAACACACAAAAAAATAGTGTACCATAAAATTATATCCATATAAAAAAATTAAATTAAAAAATATTTTATAATTTTTGGGTATGTTAAAATATACCCATATCAATATTAATTTCTCGCTCGATATTTTTCTTTGTCTTGAAGGATTAACACCTGAAAATTCGTTCATTTAATGACGAAAAATTTTAATGAATAATAAAATTTCCTATAAAATGGGATCCTTGGGAGCATAAATTCTACATAATGTAATTCATTACTAGTAATCCACATAAGGTAATATTCATGGGAAGTAGTTATTTGGACATGGAAGAAAAGCGTAAATATTTATGGATTGTGGCACGAATAACTGGTCATAATAAAGTGAATGAAAAATAGAATGATAAAAGAAACAAAATATAAATAAAGACGATTTAGAAGGAAATTGGTTCAAAATACAATAAAGTTATTATGATAAAATTTTGTTTTAGAATTATTTTTGTAGAGTTTTGGAATTATTTTTCTATCTAAAAATATAAATAAATACAGTTAATTGATACACTTATAATTCATTATCATAATTTCATCATGTTATTAAATCAATTACCCATTCATTTCATACACACATAAATGAATAGAAAAAAATAAATTTTTTATTCATGTAGCAGTAAATTCAATTTTAATGGATTCTAAGATCTGTAATATTATGACAAGTTCATTACTAAATAACTAGTTATTAAAAAAATTGTTAGCATGTGTTTTGAATAAATATTTATATTGTGAAATAATATATTTATAGTTAAAACCTCATAAAAAATTCAACATATGACATTACATAAAAAACATGAAATAATACATTTATAATTAATCTCTAAAATATCATGATGTATCTATCAATTTACATATTCCAATCATGTGAATACCTTCATCATATACTCTCTTGAAACATGGTAATATCATTAATTAACATAAACAACTTCTGGAAGAAAATACATTCTTCTTTTTTCCTTGAATAAAATAGTAGATTATTTAATATATTCAATAAATCCAATAATTATGTAGAATTCATCAATTATAACATTTTCCTCTGTCCATAAATGATTAATCTATTATAACATCCTCAATAATATCTTGTTTACGTTATTCATATAAATAATCTATTTATACCAACTTATTTATCTCAAAATAATGAACATATTAAAGGTTATATTTCCCATAATAATTTCATTCCCATGTATAGCACATTACAATTAAATCACATTTATAGGTAATCAACATTATTCTTCACATTCATTATATTTCTTAATAAAAAAATATATATTGAACAATAAATATATATTTTCATAATTTTTAATATGAAAACCATAACAATTATATCATCCTAGTTCCTTCTCTAACCATGAACAATGTTTTATAATCTAATTTTGTATTACCTCCTGCTATTCATATTTCATTGGTAGTCTCTTCATTATATTTATTATAACCAATAATATTACCACTTCGATGATTATCTTGACAATCTTCCCACCTTAAATATTAATATTCATAGTTCCCATAACTGAAAAATTTAAAATATACGTCATTTGATAATTATTATGAGAGGGAAATGCATCCATCCTTTGAGATTACTAAACTTTTCCTCTTCCCTATGTAGTTACTTGCGTTGTGTACTTTTTTCCCACAATAGAAACATCTTCCTTTCATTATGATATATTCTCTTCAGTGATTTTTCCAACATTATTTGCATATTAGAAATTTAATCTTCTTACCTCCATTGATTTGATTACCCAAACTCTTAGTTATCAATACATTTGTAATATTTGGTTAGTTTGAGATATTATGGTAGTGTATGATTCAAATCATTTACCGTGATAACTGATTAGTAATAATGATTATATCCATCACTCTTTTCACTATATCACTTTGTTTTTCAAAAACAAATTTTATACAACATTAAATGTTAACGCATTTCCTTCTTATTCCCTCCATTGATGAAAAATGAAAAATATTTTGTGTTCTTCACTAATCCTAATGGAAAACCATAATTTCGAAAATATCATAAATAGAATATCTAATGAAATATATATCAATTTAAATATATGACACCTTTTCACTAACCAATGTTATCCATTATCATTATCTATTTAAATCCTTTGTAACAATATATAATAATTTTATTAATTTATATTGAGGATACCTTAGAGTTTCTTACTTTTTGTGCAATAAGGACAATTTTCATGCACTAGGTCGGATTCAAGTGTATAATAATGCTTCTTTTTCATAGTTATTACAGTTAGGAATTTCTGCTCTAGATCTATAAAAACTATCTCTATCATGAAATTGATGTAGTTTCATAGAGACCACTCACTTTATCCTTTACCAAAATTCAAGAATGTTTTCTTAGACTTAGACACATCCTTAATCTTATCTTTAGATACATCAACAGAAATATCCTTAGAAATATTCCTAGGTATCTCATTAGGTTTTTCTCTACCTAGTTTCAAAATGATATTGAATCTTTTCCTCTGATACGAACTATAGTGACCCAACATTTTCATACATGGACGTTATATAGTTGTTAGCTGAATATTCAATATAAAAAACACACCTAATGACCATAATATTTTACTATATTTTCATAGTAGGTATAAAATATTCTAATTTGGTGAAGGATATTCAATATATACCATATATATCTTATCACATATTATTTCTCTTAAGAATATTCTACCTAAATAATCCGTCAAAACTTAGTAAATGAAACATATGAATGAGTGATGTTAGATGCTTGGTAATTGGAAACAGAAGATATATCACTCTATGATCACATGAAATAATAAGATAATAATTATGGTGTTTTATCATTAATATAAATTATCATGTTAGCAGGCAACCCACCATAGATCAAAAACATGCATCATGGAATAAAACACTATAATTTTCAAAAATGTGGGAAATAACAGTGATAAATTATCTAAGATAAATCATTAACCATAATATCATGCCATAAAAGTGTATAATAATCATAAATATTTAAAACTATTTCATATGTCAATATTATCTAAAACTACAATCAATATTGGGAATCATGAATCATTACATATTTCACATTGTAGATCTGGAAAGATAGGTTTACCACAATGGATCAGGACACACTTGATTCCCATAGAGGATTAGGGATGACCTATTTCCCATAATAATTAGGAAATACCTATTTTCTATAGTTTATTAAGAAACATCTATTTCCCATAGTGAATCAATCTCATTGAATTTTTTCACATTATTATCTCATTAGATATAAAGATTTACCCAAATTCATTAGAGAGAGATATAGGTCCCACCCATAACTATTTGAAAATGATACATATGTGTTTCATAAGATCATTCTAATTTCATCATATCAAAACCCATGAAACAAAATGAGCTTCATAAATATGTCATAACATCATAAACTATGAAAAATAGACATGTTTAAGAATCATTTTAACATTTCGTAATTGACTAAACCATAGATTAAAAAGTGTATTTCATATGGATTTTATCATTGTATAACCTCTAGATGTGAAATAGGTTTCAAAAAAATCATTCCATCATAAACATAAACCATTTAGATAAATATTATCTTTGGTATCCCAAGTTCGTATATCTATTGAAGTATAATTTATTTCAATTTTTTTAATCTTATATAGATAATTATTTTGAATGATAAATCTGTTGGAATATTTTTTTTGAGGATAACTCTTCTGTTAAAAACATTTTTTAATATACTAACTTTATAACATATTTTAGAATTCATTTACATCAAAAATTAAATTTGAAAATTGAAAATATATGCTTTAAAATTATTTTAATAAATTACTTGAGAAAAATAACCTTTCTGATCTGAAAAAACATTTTAAAATATTAAAAATATTAAAAATTATTTTATCTGTAACTATCCATGAAATAATGTAATGAAACATTTAAACATAATTTACATGAAAATTAAGGAAAATATATTACCACATCTGAAAGACATTTTCATAACACACAACATATAGATAATATATGAATTTTTAAAAAAACAATTAAAACTTATAATTTATCTTTCAAATGATTTTTTTGTAATGAATATGGGATGTTTTATTCATCCCATAGATATTAAAGACAATATTCTATTTACAAATTTGGTAACAGAAAATTAGGCATTGATTGGAAAATGAAATATATATTCCTTTATAAACATATTTTTTAAAGATGTATTTTATTAGTATAATATCAATTTTAAATTAATTGAATAATAGTAAAACATTTTTGAAATTTCGTTTAGAAAACATGGTTTTAGAAGAAAACTAATTTACGACTAAAGAGATAAATCATGTAATATTTTCATAAAAATATTTCCAAAATTATTTTAATTACCATAGAGTGGAAAATGACACAATTAATATAATTAATAACTAGTGATTAATAAAATTAATGCTTTATTTATGATATTGATCTTAATATTTTATCATCAGAAATATAATCGTAAACAATCTCCATAAACAATGAGAATGTAACATAAACGCAACACTACATTTGAAAATTTGAAATGAATGGAGCATCATGAGGCCACGTTTAATGAAACAAAAAATATCATTTATATAAATAAATTATTTATATTATATGTCAATTTGGTTGTAAATACACATATTTAGTTAATATTGGTTTATAATGTAATAGATGACTCAAAGTATGAAAATTGAGACAAAAAACCCATTCGGATTATGTAACATTTGAATTATAAACCCCGTGAAAGTTATATAATAAAATAGATATGTAAAGAAAAAAATTATAATTATAATAATAATAAAATAAATTCATTATTATTATGTACACCACCTAAATGAATCACAAGGTTAATATGGAATGTGTCTCCAAAAAAATTAAATGTAAGAGAAATATTCCTTTCATCAAGTCTCAACGTTAATAAAAAACATTAAAAAACATGTATAAAAATATATTTTTATTATAAATATATTAATTAACCATAATTTTATATATTATTCCATATATTTTTTACTTTTTACCTGTTATTTAACATTTAATGACAATTCCATATTAATGTCTTCTTTTCGGTAATAACGACATAATTTTTCCCATTTTCTTTGATATGATATTTTGAGTTCTATTTCATTGATAATGGTTTGAAATTGTCCAAAATGTTAATGAGGATATAATTATAATATATATTAACTATATATGTCTTTATTTCTATCCAAATATATTAGATATTGAAAAGGAAATACATTGTTCATGGAGGCAGTAGGTAGGATGTGTGAATGAAAGATGTTTCCATTTTATAGATGGAAGGAATGAAAAATGGTATATAATATTTTAAAATTATAAATAAATTATTTCAAATATATCAAATATTATCATTAAATCCATTATTATTATGTAACATGTAATTTTTGAATCAATCGCATCGATTCTGGAGGTAGTGGTATATCGTACACACGAATGATGTTATCGTATTGCCACAAAATGAAAATTTAAATGGAACATCCGATATTTTGTTTAAAAAATAATTGTTATATTATAAACATCATATATAAACAATCAATACATTTTAATTACTTATCTTGACTAATTTTAATTGAAAATAATCACAATAGTTTATGAGGTGGTTTTCCACTATAATCATGAACGACGATTTCCTAATACATTTTATGGAAATGGAAAGTGTAATTTTTTAATAAATTAACATAATAAAATTTAATTATATAGAATTTAATGGTTTTTTTTGTATTTCTTAGAGATAATAAACAATTATTGGTGGAAAATAATAATGAAAAGAATGATATTAGTGAAGGAAATTTCCTTCTCTTATAAGAACCTCATTTGGATTCTTAATTAAGGACCCAAGGGTTGGTATTTTGGGTGGTACAAAATCACTAGAACATGGATATGTATCATTGGAAAGTATTTTGGAATGATATTTTCAAACATTATTATTTGAGATGTGTGATTAAGCAGATAGTTTTGGGGACCATTATAATTGGTGGAATGGAACCCACTTTGAAACAACTTATATAATTACCAAAAGAATCTCATATAAGAATTTAATTCATAAGCATGAACATTCCATATGGACATTTATTCTATTATGGTAAATATAAGATAGAAACATTATAATATATAAATTTTAACAGTGTAATAATTATTTTAACACTTCTTCTCATAGTTTAATACATATGTAAACCAATTTTTACCTTTACATTGGTAATTAATTTTTACCATTTTAACAACTAACTTTGGAAATACATTACTTTGAAATTATTATATAATATAAATTATAATTATTAAAAAAAATATTTATTTTTTCCTAATTCAATTAAAAAAATTGGAAAATATTAATTAAAAATTAATCCTACAAACGTGATGATAATACGGGATTTCAAAGATAAATTATTCAAAAATTATAATATGTTTACATAAAACATCAAAGTAAAATTTATTGAAATGGATTAAAATGGATTATTATATATATAGTTGAAATAATGTTACATTAATTTAAAATTAAAATATTATTTATCATTGTAAATAATTTAAATTAAATTATATGTTATCTTATTATTCATTAATTTTTTTAAAATACCAAATTTAACTAGAAGTAAATTATGATATTATCATTTAATAATGAATTTAATTTTATCACAAAAAGTTATAATATATATAAGAAATTAATTATAATTTTTTTATAAAAATATATGGAAAATTTTTTTTATGGAATCACATTTTTGATGCATATAGATACATTACCAAAAATTAATTGGTTATTATATTAGAATTTTTAAATAATTTTAAATAGATTATTAAATGTATATTTACATTTCATGATGTATTTAACAATAGTCAAAATCATTTATTTAATTATTATGATATAATATTTTTATTTAAAATAATATCATTTCATGGTTCCCATAATCTTGGGTTTTCATCTCTTTAATGTTATCAATGATACTATTTTTCTTATAATGATAAAAATGTGTCTTGTATAATGAATTAAAGTTATCTAATGTTAATTTGAGAAATAAAATATTTCATAAACCAGTAGGATATTGTTGAATGTATAGTTTAGGTTAATGGACTTATTAACTACTACCTCAATTGTTGCAAACCAATTTAAAGAACTGGTGGATGATTGTGAGCAGAATGACATGACATGTTGGGAAGATGTGGGAATAAATCACTCTGTGGTGCCATATTTTAAAGAGGAGTACCATGTAAAATCTAGATATTTTAGCACTTACATTCCATGTAGCATGGTTGACTTATCATAGGTAACGTATCAATCTTTAGGTCATGATATGGGGATTGAAATTGGTGGTATGATATGTGAACACAATGCATATGTTTTGATGAGTTCACAAAAGTTTTTTATGGGTACTATTTTATGTTGAATATCAATCGATGTACTTGTTGAGGATTAATGGTTTAGAATATGATTCACATGGGAATATATAACTGGTGTATGGGATATGTTAATTAATGTCCTATGTGAAAGGGGTTTGTTAGAGAAATAATCAGGTGTCATGAGGTAGTTTACATGTGCTTAGACCATCACATGCATTTTTTAGATATGCAGTTTAAGGGATTGTTTAATGGATAGTGTGGGATGTTTGATTTGATGATGGATTTATGGGAGTAATATATTACAATATATAAAATCATATTGTCATTATATGCTAGAGATTATCATGTTCAATATCTTGTTATCATAATATGTATGCTGATAGAGCATTGAAAATACAATGATCCTCTTGAATATGATTTATCATTTGATGGAGTGACTCATTGGGAGTTTTTTTGGAGGAGTGTTATGAGGTAAAACATCTATTAGAGGTAAAACACTGGCTTTTGAGGGTAGTGTCACTCATTATCAATTTACATCAAGTGTTTTTAATAAGAACAATTCCCATGATGTGGGAACATGTTATGCTACGGGGCTTCAAATTAATTCCCAAGAATGAATTTGTTTTTTTCCATGTATGTGGTTATAAAATGTATTAGAGGAATCATGGATCATGTTGTATGAGTAATTTAAATGTTGATATGATGAAAAGGATTTTCAAAAACTACAGAACAATATGTTTTTCACTATGTTTTGACCATAATGGGAGAGGGGTCATTTGAGGATGAGACTGGTCAATGTATAGTTGTTTTGGCCTTCATATTCAATTTAAAAAATTTATCTAGATACCATTGGGATTTCTGGTAAATTCCATGTACATGATATAATCTTGGCATGGGTGGAGTTAGAGTGAAGGTTCCAATATTGGGATAACTTATAATAAACTGTTAGCATTTGATCATTAATATTGTAGTGTCCGTACGGTGGTTTTAAAATAAATATTGATGTTGGATTAATTTTCCATGATATGTAACTAGATGTCGGTTATAATTTCCATCGAGCGTGCTCAGAATCATCATTGTACACCCAGGGTTAAAGGATCCATATTTAGGTATTATAACCCTTAAGAAGTATAAATTGAGTGTTTTTTCAACATTATCTCAGAGAATGATCAACATTTATTTCTCTCATATTGTTGGTAGTGGATGGTGATTAAACACATCCGGAACAAATTTTATGTTATATAGGAGAAGTTTGAGGGTTTCCCTATGATTTCAATAGAAAAGATGATTTTAATAGTTTGAGGCTAGAAGATATGATTTTAATAGTTTAAATTTTATCAGGGATTGAATTTAGTATCCCTATGTTTTATTTGGTGTTTCACACTAGGTAACATGCTGGTGTAATCATAAAAATGTCACTGAAATGTTTTGAAATATTTTTTCTGTGGTGGAGGAATTGTGGTTCAGAAATCACCATTAGAAGAAAATACCTGGGGATGGAGGCCCCATATGGTATTTAATGAGGAGGATGATGAAATGTATATGTCTTGATTTATATGGGATCGAATAATAACAATATTGGTGTGGAAAGTTTTTGTTGGATATTTTTATCATGATTTGATAGGATATAAACCTTATGATTTAAGAGCCATTTGCATGTGCATTGAGTGTTTAGTAATGAAATCCCACTGTTTGAACTGAAATCAGGGACCAAGTTAGTCATATTTATCATTTTCATTCTATTTTTTACTTATTAGTGATAAGATGCATTAATGTGGGGAGGTTGTAACATACCTTGTTTTTTTGATTGAATAATCTGAATGAATTTGAATTTTGAATAGTTTTATGGTTATAATCATGATTAGTGATTTTAAATGGAATGTATAATTTTGTAATGCCTCAAATTTATGTGTTTTTTCTTAGAATGTATATTTTTTGAAGCTCTAGGGTTATAAAATAATACTTGGGATTTGGGACCAGAATTAGGGTTTTTGGAAGAGTGCAACATATGGTTCATCGTTGCCAATAGTTAGTGATAACTGTGCAGCAAAACAATGTTGCCCTGGATATATAGGCACATTGTTGGGGATACCATGTGACATGATATAGAAAACTATTTAGGTGTATGATGTTTATTGTAGACAAGATGAGCAGCTGTGGAAATGCCTGTTAAAGTATGTATCATGTTCATGTTTGGGGTGTTGTGATTAGATGTTCTAATAATAGAGTAACTGAATGGTTTGGCCACCCTTATGGCTAAACTAAGTGAACAATTAAAAAAGGGTTAAATAACCTTTTTCCCATGAATTATTTAAGATGATAAACTTTATTTTCTTCCACATCCTCCCTTATGTGACCATAGTGGATCCCTAAACATTATTCCTCATTTCAAACCCCATCTTAATTGTGTTTTTATGTATTTTCATGGGATTTTATGGTATTTACACCCCCTATGAATAATTCATGGTATACTCCTCTTATTTCTATTTATATTCATTAAATTGGTTAGGGATTTCAGTATTGATACCCCCCAGGTCATGATGAAGTCAAATAACATTGAGTTAGATTTACTTCCACAGGAAGAGGACCTCCCATGTGGGTGTCTTCACTTCACTACATTACATTTAATTATAGCATGTAATTGTGGGGTTTTTCAAAAAAATAATATTTAAATCCTTAATAAAATGATTTTTTTGATGATTTGGGTTTGGTATTTTTCATGTAATGGTGAAGGGGTAACCGATAGACCATATCCATGTGGTTTCACAGATTATCATTGAGCTACAGGTGTCCGGTGAGATATCGCATGTTATTCTATCTAGTATTTTACTTTATATTTAATTTTTTATGTTTTATCAGATTTTTCTATAGTTTTTAATCTTCCCTATTTGGCCAGTGGAAACGTTGTTGATAATGGTTACATTAGATATATTTTTTCTTGGGTGGTCCATGGATATAATTAATTAAGCTTCTAGAATCAATGGGTAAATAAGAAAAAGCATCGTAATGGTAGGTGGTCTGATGTATATGTCCTTATAGTGTTATTCATCTCTATGGTATTAATTATGTTCATTGTATCTACATTGAGGGATATTCGTAATTTTTAATATATAAATTTTTTTATTTATTTAATTAATCTTTTTGATAATAGAGGGTGAATTCCAATTATCAATAATAACCCTTATGAGTTATTCCCGAATAGTGACCCTTCATGGATGACCCATAGTCTCTTTAGATGTTGAGTAGACTCCATACCAATTAGGATGTGATATTGTGCTTATTATTTCATATAAACATTAATACAGTCCTTGGTAAAAGAACCTTTGTTAAACTAATACTAGGTGGGATTTTTAGACTATCCTAGATAGACCATGGTATTAAATTATAGTAATAGAAAATGAATACCTACTCTTATGTGTAGATAGAAAGGATCCTCAGTAAGATTCCACTCCAGTTTTTTTGACTAAGAGGACCATAGTGGGTACCATTGTGGTTAACCAACAGTGTCCTAATGAATAATTATTTTGTTTTATATGGTAGTGGGTTTCACCTATGACTAGTACTTAACTTCTATTCCCACATTAATATGGAGTGTTTGTCGGTTTATCATTCGACCACCCTCACTCGTATATTATTCTATCACATGGTTACTTTTGATGAAACTATGAATACACGTAGTGATTTTGGGTACATGGTCAATGAGCTTAATGTGATGAGACGTTATTCATAGTTCTTGTATACATACTGTATGGGATCCATCTTAATATTAATAATGATTGAATAATGTTATTATAATTACATGAAGAACTTTTTTTCTTCAGTATTCCTCCCTAAATATGGATTATAGAGTTAGGTTTCTGATTTAATCATAGAACCCATCTCATACTAGGTCTCTCTGAGGATATCTAGGCCACTAGATCCTTGGGGATGCTATGGGTTCTCAGTTGGGTGCACATCCCCTGGGAAATAGGATGCTTATAAGTTCCCCGGGGATTGAAATTTTCTCCTCATATGATTCCTTGTATTCTCACCAACACCAGATGGATAAAACAATATAGTATGGCCCATACATGACTGCGGATGAGGATTTTGATCTATTTGATGAATATATTGATAGAGTTACTTTAGATCCATATATAATTCCATATAGATCGTCTATGTTTCATCCCCATAGTGTTAATCCGAGTTGTGATGCTCTAATTTTCTATGTACAAGGACCTATGACTCCAAAATAAGATAATACTATACATGGAATGGGATATAGTCATCTATAGGAGTGTCATACTTTCATGATTTGTAGTTGATACTTGGAATCATTCATCATAACAATTGCATTTAATTACAAATGATTTGAGTGATATGACATGTATCCCTATGTGATGAAGTAGCATTCTTAAAGATATTAATATTACTAAATGAAGTGTTTATTTTTGACTGAGATTATAGACCCATAGATGAATTTGTTTTATACAATACTCATGTGACATGACATACATCTTAATTCATTTACCATAAGATGTCTAGACAATCTGGTACATAGGTTAAAGGATCATTTGTGGACTTATTTGTTTCTTTATATTTGACAGATTAATCATACACACACAAAAATATATATATATAAATATATATAATAATGGGTATATATATATATAAATATATGTGAAAAAACATGTTTTCCATGTTCAGTATCGTCTAGGTTGGGCATGATCAATGAGCATGCATTATTATACTATTGTTGTTTGTTCATTCTAATATTTATTTAAATTTTATAGTTGTTTTCCTAATAAGTACCACACATAAAAATATCATATATTTAATATATATGTATGTGAATGTGTAGGTGGTTCCATACAATGTTTTGTACTCACACCCTATATTGGACTCAATTGCAATGAAATACATGAGTATATGTTCAATTGGTTATAGGCACAAGATATGTTGCGGAAAGAAACTTGTAAAGAATGATGAATCATATTTTTATATGGATATCATGTTTATTATTTGGAAACGTATATTTAATATTTACTTGTACATTAATTTATGTATCTTTTATTTACTCATATTCATATGACTGGCCAATGGGTTGATCTGTGTTTTATGTATGACATTGTCATTATATAATTTTCTTCTTTACATTTACTATTACAATTTTACTTAGTTTCTATTTATTTACTACACCTGTACTGAAATTATTTTATAATTTTGATTATGTTTAGTTATTTATGTTTTATTCTTACTCTAACATGAGTGTATATATTCTCCAATATCACACAGTAATCGCTCAATACTAGTGCACAAACTTTATTATATGGGAGGCATGCTTGAGGCCTTGTGTGAGGTGAGGTTGCGAATCTATTTTACAGGATCACTAGTAAGGGAATAAAAATATAAATTATCAAATATTTACCATTAATAATTATAAAATACATACCTAAAAAAATTTCCATTACATAAAACTTATTATTCGTGTTTAGAGTATTAGAAAATAAGAAAAAGCACTTTGTGTAAATGGACCCATATTGTTCACCTCTTATGTGTTTCTTTACAATAATAAAAAAATTCATATCACAAAGAAAAAATTCATCCCCTTCAATAAAATTATCCATAAATGATAACATTCTAGACCAATCCTACATAATATCTATCATCATAACATATTGATAATTGAAACATAAGAAAAGGTGGGATCACATTCTCAGTACGAAAACACAAGGGAGATATTCATTAATGATAATTCGTAATTATATAAGGGGAATAATCATATGATAACATGGTTTTAAAACTATGAAATATCAAATAAAAATTCTATATTATCAACTAATATTCACGTTGAAAAGTTTGTTTTTTCATGTCACTCAAATCATAAGTGATTATAAATTCAATAGCCCTAAGGGCGTATCACAAGTAAGAAATATTTTCATAAATAAGTAGAATGAAATGAAAAATAAAAATAATCATAGAAATCATATATCAATTCTCACTTCATGATGTGTATTTTCTTACTATACATAAACTCATTATCGAAAATCATACCTAGTTAAATCAAACATTCTCTTAGATGTAATGTCCACCTAGTAATCCCCATCCTCATTATCCAATACTTTTGAGAGATATATAACATCTAGACCATCTAATATATTTTTATATTCCATTTATAAGAAAAGTACAAGATCATATTATAGTCATCAAATCATCATTAAATATCTGTAGAAAATAGTTGAGTTCCATAAATATATCATCATCATAACCATAAGACAATTAATCATGGATTCATCTACTCATAGAATGAAAATTAGTTTCAAGCTAAGTCCCACGGCATACTATTCTATAATGATAAATTATATAGAGTGAATAATAATAAAATATTCTTATTTATAATGAATAATATAAAAATATATTGACATTGATTATAAATTATTTTTATTGAACATTTAAATCATTTCTTAAAAAGCATGGGAAATATAATTTCCTTATATAATAATAATAATAATAATAATAAATTATTGAATATTAAGAAAATAATTTTCAATGAATATTAAGATTGATAATAATAATGTACTATTCAATGAAACTAAATTTCACTAAGGTGTGAAAATAATTTCAAACAATGTATGATAAAATAATTCTTTTCCCACATTGCAAAAATTCAAAAAAAGTAATCATTAAAAAATTATATGAATATTTATTTTAATAATTGTTTCAGATATTAAAAGATACATAAATATGGATTGAATTAAATATTAGAACATGTAATATAAAATTTAGTAATTTTTTAAAGAAAATAAGTTCATTGATTAAAAATATTTCCAAACACATAGAAAAATAATGATACTTCTACATGAAAGCATTATTTTGGTTCCATTTGATTAACAGTGGGGGGAAATGAGATAACTAATATAAAAATAAAAATTATTCATTGTTTAATAAATTAATATTCAAAATATAATAGTGAAATCAATTAATTCATAAAAAGGAAATATAAACATAAATGATCCCAATTAAAAGTTAAATAAATGAATTAACACTAACCACTATATTAAATATTTAATCAAATTCCCCTAAAATAATAATTTCAAATAAAATTTAAAAAATCATTTATATAATTATATTGATTATATATAATTTCAAAGGGTATGTATTAACACATTATAAAAGAACATAGGTTCATAACCTAACATATGTTCCAAAGAATTTGATTTGAGATGAAAAATTCTATCCTTTTTTGTAACATCTGAACAAAAAATCATTTCTGAAATAATATAATATTTAATTCTAAATATCATTAATTAATATATATTCATGATTTAAAATTTATAATAAGATGTATATACATATTATAAACACAAATCGGTCTATAACGTCAAACATGTCTCAAAAAAATAATATTTAAATGGAAAACACTTTCCTTACATTTGACCTCATTTGTTTCTGATTTATTCTCCTCTATAAAAAATTTAGATTATAATTCATTATAAAAAACAAATATATTATTAGAATACTACATATGTCTTGCATAAATTATATTTTTAATCATTAATCAAGAATTTTATTTTAGAGTAATTAATCTAGGTGTTAAATATTTAATTTTTTCTTGTATGTTTTTATTTTCTAGTTACATTACCCTAATATTGATCATCGTAAGATAATAATTAGAGTTTTTGTTATTAAATAAATATAATTTATATCATATATATATATATATGTAAATTAATTAATAAAATTTCAAGATAAAAAACATAAGTACACCTGTTATGGAGATGGTAGTTCATATGTAAATGTGGGTTTCATCATCAAACGATAAGATGGTGATATTTTAAATTAATAAGTTATCATTATATGATAATAAATATATCATCAATATAATATATATTAATTAAATATCTCATTATTACTATATATTTAAAGTAGAAATGAAAAATAAATTTCAATGCTTCATGGAGATGGTAGTCCACACATATGCATGGAATACATTATAGTTTAACAATGCATGGGAAGAAAAGATGGTAGTTATGATATTATAAATAAATTTAAATAATTAATTCATAACTATCATATAAAAACATAAACTACATATTAATAAAAAATCATGAAAGTTATAGATGTAAAATAAATCACATCACCACATGGAGTTATCAGTTTACATGTACACATGAGGAATCAATTCATTTTTAAATTTATTGAAAAATAATAAATATGTTGATTAAATAATACTGATAACATAATAGTATACCTGAGATAATTATTTCATTATATTGAATTAATTGGTTGTAATATAATGTGGTGAAATGTGAATTAAAATAACAGAGATCAGTTGAATCCATTACTTCATCCTTGAGCGAAATCATTTTAATTTCTTATTTATTATTCTAATGAAGTTATAGTAATGTGAAAAAACCTATATGACATATATATAGACTGATTAAGGATTTATTACCCTATTTTTATGTTAATGGGGTCATGATGGTGTGAGTAAGATAAGAGGAGAAACACCCTTTTATAATGAAGGAAACATAGCAACAATAATTAATAATAATATTTAATCATGAAAAATTATTGTTTTCTGGTAAAAATTGGATCCATGTTGATATATTTTAAATATAGGATTTTGGTGAGACCAAATCCTCTAATAAAAATAAATTTATATAATTTTGTGAGATGTTTTAACACTTACCTTTTAGTTTTGACCCACATTAACCCTTTGATGATAATCGTGATATAGTTTTTATAATATTTAGGTGTAAAAAAGGTTACCATAAAATGATAACTAACCCATAAGTGGAAAATAGTTTATCTAATAGACCATATCACTTCAAAACAGGAAAATAAAATATGTTTATTAGCTTTAAAAAATTTAATAAATTATTATTTAACAAATATACAATAAACATCCTTTTCCACACATTTCAAAAAATAGGACATTATAAACAACATGATATAAATATAATTAGAGTATAATTAATTAAAAATTCACTAATATGTTAAATTTATATAATTTTTTTATAAGATAATAATTCAACCAAATTTATTAAAACTAATCTCTTTTTAGACATGTTATATGATTTTATAAGATCTAGCATTGTCCAAAAATTGTGAAAGGATTTACGTTAATTTTTAAATCCCCACAAATTAAAATTAAATTACAATGAAAAATTATCTAAAATTTAAATTAACCAATTTAACTAGAACATAACATCCATTTGTCCATATTAAAAAATATATGGTTTCTTAAGGCAAAGAATGTGACATGTAGAAGTTATTACAAACAAAAAAAATCAATGTTCATATCAATGATAAACATGACAAATTTTCCATATCATAAAATATTAGATTATTGCAGTCAAAATAAAGTCATAAAATAGAAATATTTTTTTGTAATAATTATTTTAAAAACATTTTAAAAGTATTTTTGACATTAATTAATATACATACTATTACTAATCTTACAACTATTTACCATAGATATAATTTGTAATGAAAAAAAATTCAACTATATATTATCTTTTTATAGGATTATTTTTAATAAAATATTGAAAAATAAAATATATATAATTGTGATAATCAACTAGTAAAATATGACTGAAATGTTTTGTCCATAAAAATAAAATTTTAATTAAATGAAATTTGCTTTAAAAAATTATGAATATGGTCAATTCAAATGACAATATTTTTATTATGGTTAATCAAAATAAAAAAATTAAATTTTAAAATCAATTAAATAGAAAATGGTCCTTTTTAATGCATTAGTAGAAAATATTGATTTCTATAAAATAAATATTACTTCACTATTTAACGAAAATATCTTATCTTATAAAATTTTATAAAAATTACATTAATTTAATTTCTATATTAGAATTTTTAAATCTATATAATAATTATAAAATAATATTTTTTAGTTTTTATTTTATTTATTATAATATTTACTAACCAAAAAAATATCATAAAAAGAAAATTGATGAAAAAATCAAATTTAAATCCTGAAATGAATTGTTTTAAACTATATTTAGAATGAACATAATTTAATTAATGATAATTCTTATAATTGAATAAATAATATAAATATTTTATTATAATAATTTATCTATTGTTATTACATTAATCTATTAAGATAAAAATACAATGTTAAGAATATTAGTTTTTAAAAACATATCAATTTTGTATTAAAAATATTTTATCTTTAATTCCATACAAATGAATTTATATTTACGTAATAGTTATCTATATAACTCTTATATATAAATTTTGTATATGTTTCCAATGAATAGTTATATATAATGTTCATACATCATTCTTATATATAGACTTGAAGGCTTCTATAATTTTATTCATTTCCTTCCCCAACACAGTTCCTGTTATATTCAACATTTTTATCCTTAGTCACATAGTTTTAATTGGGGTAATAATAATTATGGAGAACCGTAAAAATAAATATTTTATTTTATTTTTTGTTATTTTTATGTATATGTGAAGTTAACCTACTTGTACTTTTCTACAAACCTTTTTATATTTTAACCTCATAATGTATTAGTGTATATCTCTCATTGTAAGATTTTATAAAGGTATCATAGTTAACTTATTTAACAAAATACATTATTCAAAAGATAAAAAATCATAATATAATTAATAAAGACACAATAATAATATAGGGTAACATATCGCTTAGTTTAATCCATTATAATCATGTTCTAAATGAAAATGTGTCAACATAGGTTTTTCTTTTCTAATCCCTCATGACCAATAATTATGTTAATAATATTTAATAATATTAATTATTGTGATTAAAAATATGGAATCTATTTTACAAGAGTTAATGTGTAAAAATGGTAGAAAATTATTATAGCATAAGAGTTCAAAATGAATTGACAACTATTTTTATATTTTTTTATTTTCATCATATATTTGATTTTATTAGAAAATAAAAATTAATGTTGATTTCCAATGGAAATAATTTTATTACATTAAATATACATAAAAATATTTTCTTCAATCCACACAATAACTAAAAGTAACAGTTTAATTACTCAATTATTTATAATTTATGAAAAAATATTTTTATTTTGAAATAACATTACATTGATTTATAAAATGTAAAGATTATACATATATTATTTTTATTTGAATTATATGACCTCCAAATGATATATTTGTTCTATAGAATATTTAATAATGATCTTTAAAGTTATTATCATATCAGTATATTGTCTTAAAATATATAGTTTTTTCAAAATAGGTAATTTTCACTATTAAATAAAAAATAAATTATATAAAAAAAATCATAAAATTTAACATAATAAATCATTAAAATATTTTTTAAAAAAATTATTTCATTATATCGAATAAGATTTATTAAAATAGTAAAAATTAATTATAATATATTTGAAAAAATTATGTAAAAATAGTTTTCTATTGAAAACATAATTTGAATGCATAAAATGAGTGTACGAGAAATTTAGTACTAAATTATTATGAATTAATCAATGCATTTAAATTTTATAATACATTTTAAAATATCTTTTTATGTTGGCTGTTTATATTTATAATTCAAATTTATTGCCTAGTTTATAATAATCCAATTTATAGTATATCAATGTTCTCTTTAAGATAGTTAATGCATGTTAGGAAAGCTATTGAGGATATTATTTATTTAAAATTAATTTCTCCCTATGTTACATCGATGATAATCCTCAAAAATTTAATAAAGGCTTATCGTCCACTTCTTATGAACATGGATAAGTGAATATTAGTATGTAGGAATATATGTAGCATATGCTGATCAATGAAAATCTAACGTTTCCAGAAACAAGACTCATATATCTCTTCTATGAGGACAAAACATGATTAACTTGTATAGGACATCATTAAAATAGTGTAATTAAATACCTAATTGGAATATCATCATCTCTGTTTACTAAAAAACCACTATATTTTTAGATAAGTTAGATATAGAAGGAATCTGACTCATGCCACTAAGGTGGAAGTGGAATTTGAAAATATGATCATAGACCTAATTTTTTGTTTCTTCAAATAAAAATATGGATTGAAAAAAAACAATAACATAAAGAAAAAATGATTAGATTATTGTTTTTATAAATTTTATTGATATTGAATATCACTATGTGAATAATGATTTCCAATTCCAAATGACATAGATACAGTTCAATGATACATCTGTATTTCAAGCCCTATCCATTATAAATGATTACTATTGATATAAGAATATCATAATAACACCTAGATATTAATAGTCTATTACATTTATAGTTCTGAAAAAGGTTTAAAATTTACATGTAAATGTTTACTTAGATGAATTTCACCCATGTACACCAATGTTCTATCGACTATAGAATTTTGTCATTTTTATGGAATATAGTGTGTTTTATCGTGAATTATTATAAGGTATAGACATAAAATAGTGATATATTTTTATAGATATTAAAATTTATTCTAATAATAAAGGACATAATATCATCAATGTTCCCCCCTAAAATGGTCCACTTGTTAAAAAAATTTAAATTCTTCAATTTCATTGTATTTTATAAATGTGTCATAGAGGATCATGAGAGGACATATGAGATCCCTTGTAATAATTTTCTATCAATCATAAATTCATTGAGATTATATTAGTGATTAATTTGTTATATCATGGTTTTTATTTTTACATAATTTACAAATGACTACCCCTCAAAATGTTAATATTGAAGAGTTTCACCTATTAATGGCATGAAGTTGTACTAGTGGTCATTGATAATATCACGAATAATATTACATACCACCCAGTATGAATTCTATTAGATGAATGGATATATTCCATCATTTTAGTGGAAATCATATAGATATGTGAATGTGTTCTTATTGAATTGAAGATAGATGGATATAAAGAAAAAATGGGTACTATCTCATTATGATAGTTTTAAATTTGAATACCTAATATTTATATATCATGAGAATCATTATTACCCGAATCCTCATTGTTTTGAAAAATAATACATTATTTTTGACCAAATTATGTCCTTTTAATCTCCCATGTTTATCCAATAAAATAAATCCTCAGTCAACCAATGATGAATGGGATGGTAGCATGATTTGAAGTATTTATAAATGATATTGGCATATAGTTCATTTTTCTAATAGTTATCAATGGTAACATGTTTTAATATTAACTCAATGTTCACCTTTTTATTATATCAATATTAAAAATGGATTATAAAAGAACCTAACCCTAGTATCCAAGAGTAGGTTCCTTACATTATTATATTGGTATAATGAACATGAGTTTACTACCCATGGGACTGAATGGTTTAGTAAATTTGGAAATCTAAATACAAGCATATTTTTTAAATTACAACATGAATGAAAAAAATAATGAAACTTCAATATAAACATCCATATACTCTAAGATTATCCCAAAAATTCATTCATAATATAAATATTTCCTACATAAAGAAATATAAAACACAAGAAATGGATGAACTTAAATGCTCAATATTTGTATGAAGTACAACAAAATCACTAAAAAACAATAACAATATGTTAGGGTGATTAATTATAAAATAATTCAATTAAAAAATTATCTTGATCATCTTATGGAATGAATAAAATATGATTGAATAATTTCTTATAAATACACATATGAGAATGAAACATTATCATGTATATTTTAACATTGGGGAAAAATGTGGTTTATCAATTACTAAAATTAAAATTATGTAACACATGAGGTTGGAATTATAAAACATATTTTCAAGGACTCAACAATGAAATTTGAATATAAATTGATATGTCCTCAACTAAATCCAAATATGAAAATTAAATGGTAAGGCCTCAGCCATGTCCATATCTAATTTGTCTCGAGAGACCTACCAATGCATCAAGGGGATATTGGAGGCCCCAAAAATTTCATACTAAGACCATTTAATTAATCATATAAATGTTTTTGAAACATAAAAATCATTTAAATATGATATCTAAATAAAATTTACAAACCAATTAACATAATCACTAACCATTCTGAGCATTATAGTAAATGGTATCAAAATAGCTCATCGATTGTCAAAATGATCATAAACCATTTATTAAAATATTTTAGATAATATAATAAAATAAAAATCCCAATTAAGAATAATATTTATAAAATGGTTTTGAAATATATTAAAACAAAATAATAAAATTATTGAAAAATTCTAGAGGTAAATTATATTTTTTACTTTAGAAATAAGAGTTATTTTGGAAAATAATTTGTATTTTTGGTAAAATATTCTTGTAAAATGAATAAACTAGAATATAAAATGTAGGTATAATTAAATTATATTTTTGTATAAATTATTCCAAACTAAAGTGAAAAGTGTAGAAAATATCTTTTAAGAAACATTAGAAATGAGCCTCTTTAGAGAAATTGAAGGAAAATTCTTAAAAGGTCATTAAAACATACAAAGAATATTTTTTAAAAAAATTATAAGTGAAAAAATGTTGTTTTAGTGCAAAATGAAGTTATTTTATAAATATAATGTTTTATTAAAAGAGATTATGGAATGCTCTTCAAAATTTTTAAGAAACGAGGAAGTTCACTTAAATCATGCTAGCTTATTCGGAAGAATAGAGAAGAGAGCCTTATAAAAAATTAATATCCAATCCAATAAGGATGAAATGAAAATTATAAATGTTTTTTGAACATACAATCATTATTTAGATGAATTATATAAAAATAATGTATAATAAAATTGGATTAAAGAGAGAAAAATCGTGTCCTGAAGGAAAAATAGAAGTTCAAGGAGAATCCATTAACATATGTACGAAAGTGTTATGAAAATTCACATAATGTCATAGATAATTAAAATATATTGATTAATAAATTAATTAATAAAAAAAATTCCATTAGGTTCATTAATTTATTTTTTATGAGTTATGATATTAAATTTCCTTGGTTGGGAGTGTTCGTTACCTTGATTTTCATGATTTATACACTTGTATACGTGTACACAATATAATATAAGATGGAAATAGATATATTGAATTGAAATTATAGGTATTTAATTAATTTAAACCATATTTAAAGGTATTATATCTCATTTTTTCTCAGTATTAATATTATTCATGAGATAGAGCGATAATGATAAGCATTTAGATTATATTTGTGCGGTTTCTGATAATCACAAACTAGTTTTATTTGAATAAATATATGTATATATAATTCTTCAAAAAAATTAAATAATTAATTATTTATATATAATTATATTTTTAAACCATAAATTTATATGGCCACCCTTGATGTAGTAAATGATAATCGAAAACTCTTCCTTGACGAAGATAATAAATCGACACCTCACATGCACTATTTCCATTTTTTGAATATAAATATAGAAAGAAGAGCATTGAAGATTTTTTTACCATGAAAATAATAAAATTACACTATATAAAATATATTACTATTATCATGAATCTTTTGATGAAGTAGGTAAGGTAATTTTAGAAAAATTAATGAAAATGAATGAAAATTTGAAGAACAAAATGGGATTTTGCATTTTGAATTCCTCTCTTAGAGAACCCCTGTAAAGAAATTTTAAATGAACATTTAGTTGAGATTATAGAGACAAAAATTGTGGGGGACAATTTTGGGATAGGGATATGGTAGAAAATAGAAATGATTCATGGCCTCCGATATGAGAGGAGGCATGGTTTTCATGGGCTGTATTTATAGTGGAGAAGATTAGTGTATATTGATTATTTTAAGCCATAGATTATAATTTTGGATCCTGAAAATGAATATATTGTATTATGATGGATAAAACAATTATGGAAAGAATGATATTTATATTTTATGTTCTTAAATCTGTAATATATTATCAATGACTCAATAATTCATGTATTCATAAAATACCATAAATAGTTGTATTTC
Organism: Viscum album; assembly: GCA_963277665.1. Lineage (NCBI taxonomy): Eukaryota > Viridiplantae > Streptophyta > Magnoliopsida > Santalales > Viscaceae > Viscum > Viscum album. The sequence continues at coordinate 536,674,885 of OY728146.1, forward strand.
ATTATTGTTAAAAATTTAATCTATTATAGGAAAACCCCAAATTTCCCCATAACTATTTAGAAACATATACAATTAAAAAATGAACTCCACTTTATATAAATAATATTAAAATATGATAAATTTTATTTTTAAATTAAATCATCATTTACTCAAAATATACACATTTTAAAGTTATAACTACTTTTATGACATGTTGAAAATTTAATAAAGGTTTTATAAAATTTAACATATATTTGTATTTCAAACAAAATATTATTTTATGAATCTATTTTCAGAAAATAAATTTTCATATATATAATATAATTAAATTTAAAATTGTAAATAAACATTTACATCTCACAAAAATACTGATACACAATTTTTCATTTTTGAAACATGAGTTAAAATATTACACAGTATAAATATGTCATATTTTAATTAATTAGATTCTTATATATATATATTATAATTTATTATTTTATATATATTTCAAATCAAAAATATACTATTAATATAACAAAATTGTCAGATTAAAAAAATTTTGTATTTAGCGCTATTCACTAGACATTAAATATTCTTATAAATATTAAAAAAATATCACCCTATGAAATTTTTCGTAGTCCACTTGTAAAAATGAAGTTTATTTTATTAAATAGATTATATAAAATTTTCAAAATTTATTGTCAAAATAATTGTGCCATTAAATGGTAGAAAAACTATCTTTAGAATAATATAGCATTTTAATATGTAAAATTTGTTTCAAACATAGATTATGCCAAAAACAAAATTTGGATGAATACAAAAAAATTTGGGTAAATATATAATATATAAGTATCATTATTTAGTTAATACTATTCATTCATACCATTTTAATGAATAGGTTATAATGATCATTTTAAAATAATTATATTTAATTATATATAATTGTTTGTCTAAGAATAGTGTTTTGTTAAACCTATGTTATCAAATAAATTAAATTCTAAAATATACATAATATAAAATATTAGGGTGTTACATTATTCCCACCTTTAATAAATTTCTTATATGTAATTTTGAATTCTACTTAAAAAATAAAATGTTGATTGGAATAAATTCCATTTTGGGAAAGAAACATTAAAAATATGGTAAAAAATATACTTTGAATAAGAGGGAAAGAAAAATGAGAAGGTCATAAAAAAATTAGGTTATGAGGGAGTAAATAATTAGTGTAAAGTGATAACATGGAAAAAGTAGATAAATCATCTATCCAGTTCTAATCGAGAGTGATAGAGCACATAAGAAATAAAATATTAACCATCGTGATATTAAGGATCATGTGATCGATTAAATGACTGTTTATTTTTCATAATTAAATGTTAATGGATAATGTTTTTTTTAAATATATTTCCTGGAGTTGAGGTATTCATTTAATATTTTGATAGGAACATCAAGAAAATAATTATTTGATTAATTTCTATGTCATAAGTGTTATTTTATCATCTGGTTAATCTTAGATCTATTTTAACTTCACCCTTTACAACTATAAATGATTATTCTAGATGATTTTGTTACTCCCAAACAACATTTAACGAATCATATCATCTTTAATTCAGTCTTTTGGCCATTAAAGTATTACTAAAAACAATAAAAATATCATATTTCATCTACAATAAATAATTTCAAAAAGTTTAACTTAATCCACTAAAAATTAGTTAATATTTAGACTCATCTAAAACATGTGCATCCACACTCAATATCAAAAAGTTTAGAAGTTCCCTAAATATCCATAATCAACATAACATAATATTCTCAAAATAATTTAGCTCTTATTCACACATATAAAATATATTAAGACCATGATCGGGTTAAATCAGTAATGAAAACATGCTTGATTCCAAATCCATAATGTAGATTTATTATAGTAAAATATTTATATATCTCATGTTTCTTATAATAGAAATATCATAACATTTTCTTGAAAGAAAAATAAAAAATACATTAATTATTCAACTTATATAGTAGTCACAATGTAAGACTGAACTACACCCCTTTTATTTTTCTAAGAAATATTTCTTCAATGATCGGGGAAATCTATTATGTACTTCCCCGTTTATTTTCATTCGAAATAATTCACATTTACATATTCTTTCTTTCCTATACATTCTTGATCCTGGTGTCCTTACTCTCCAAATTTGTAACAAACATCATTTCTATTTTGAAAAGTAAAAGTGTGATTCTTCCCAAATGTATCACATGTATTAAAATCCTTATTACTTTTTTATCGTTATAATTATCTATCTCTTTCATTATATTATTATCTTATTTTCTTTTAAATTAATAATACATAGATAATTCATTTTCTATATTGATCACACTTGAGTCGGTATTCTTTTATGATTTAAATGTTTGGGAGACTATATATCTTTATAGATTCATATTAATTCCATCAATGAAATAATAAATAATTTTTTTATAATACATGTAGTTTTCAACATGCATTGAAAATATTGTAATTTATGATTCATTCTTGGAAACAATTTTTTACACATTCTATATTTGACTCAAGAATTTCCTCTCTATATCTACACATTTTTCATGGGGAAACTATTATTCTAAAAAAATCATTTAAATTCATTCATCTAAATATTTTCAGTCACTTAATACCCCTTTTATTTCTCAATTAATGAGAATCATTGATCTACATCTCCTGATAGATGTTAAACTATATTGATAATCATCTATACTTATTTACTTCCCAATATGAGAAATAACTTTTCTAAGAAACTTGTCCATTACTCAGATATAAATTGGTTTTTAGAACCATTGAATGATAGAGGTGTTTGTCTCATTAAATATTCTAACACTATTATACCTCATTATTAATCAGTCTTCTCCATGCGAGAAAGTTAATTTCTCATATCATGAGTTAGTTTTCCATGTATAGTTTGATGTTTTTCAGCACCTTTTCAAGCTCTAGTTCCAATATCATTATCTTACATATTAGGTAAGTACCTACTTGGATTACATGAATTTATTTGATTTTAATTTCATCCTCTATGCTCTGTATATAAATATTGGAATAAACTAAATTAAATAGTGAATCATGATTCATAATTTGGAATTTTTAAAACAGTTATCATAAATTTGATATTTATGATTAGATAATATCATAAGAAAAAAATGATATCATTGGGGAATTTTTACCATTAAATACTTCATTATTGTGTTTAATGAAAATTTAAATTATCCTGATAATATCCCCCATGGTTGTTAAACTAGGTGAAGAGTATGGCATATTATCGTGTACCATGTTATTGAGATTTAGGTCCGACACATTGGTAAGAGTTGATACACCTATATACATATATTCTAAAACCATGTCCACTTGTATAATCTGGACATGGATTTATTGCTAGGAAGAACCATAAAATATATACATTATAAAAATCATATATTGTTCTTCTATGTTCATCCTCAATGTATATCATAGGTTTTGGTCAAAAATATATGTAGTTCAAATCAAATTTTTAGGTGTTTTACTAAACATCCTCTAATACCAACTGTATGGACCTGAACATCCCCATTATAGAGATGGTGCCTTACAATATTAATTTTTTGCTATGAAAAAGCATTCACATCCCAATAGACCTAATAGTTTAGTAGATTTGGAAAATGATATACAAACAAATGTTTTTCATTATAACATGGACAGAAAAAAACATAGTAACTCATTATAAAAATATAAAAACTCATAGATAATCCATGCAAGTCATTTATATTATACATCATCACATAATGGGGACTAATATAATAGATCAATCAAGTGATCTTAGATAAATTGTAAGTGGTGAGTAATATAGAGGAATATATCATTAAAACTAGCAACAATTCAAGGTTATAATCTAAAAACACATTCCATTGAAACATTATTTTGAGCATAATGTGAATGGAATACAAGGTAATTTAATAATTCCATATAAATAATCATATGAGAATGAAACATGACTATGGGTATTATACTAGAAAAATTGTCTAATGGATTATCAATTAATAGTATCATAATATTGGAATTCTTGATTTCTGACTTTTGAAACATATCTGTGAGGCCTTTTCCGTGAAATTAGAAAACAAATTGTTAAAGGCTCGGTTAACCCATATCTAAAAATATATTGGTAAGGACTAATCTAATTCTGTATCTTATATTTCTAATTTCACATACTGATGAATAAAGACTATATATTGAGACTCACTTATCACATTATATTTCCAAAAAATTCATCATATGATTTGGGTGAATCATAGAAAATAAGTATAAATGAAATGTAATTAACTTTCCACAGTCAATAAATATAATCACAAACCATTATGAGTGATAATGTGAATGGAATAAAAATATAACATCGACAGTCAAAGTGATCATACACCATTTAATAAAATATTGTAGATTAGATCATAAAAGAAAAATTACAATTTATTATAAGATTCACCATAGGGTTCTAAAATAGATGAAAATACTCTAATAAATTATCGATGATTTCTAGAGACAAGTACACAATTTTACATTGGAAGGAAGAGTTCTTATAGAATATCATTTATATTTTTTCATAAAATCATATTGTAACATGAATATATAAAATAATATTGAGGTAATATGATATTATATTTTAGGCATAAATTATTTCAAATAGAAGTTAAAACTTGTAATCTGAGAATTTAATAAACATTTTAAATTAGATTCATTAGTTTGATTTAAGAGAAAATAATATAGTCATTAAAATAAAAAAATTATAATCTCTATATAAACTAGTAAAAATAATAATATATTTCATCATGATAAAATTTTTGATTTTACAAAAATAATTTTTTCATAAAATATATTATTGTGTTCACTAGAAAATGTGAATGAAACTAGGAAGAATTGACAAGAGAGATCTATAAAATAATTCATTACACATCAAAGATGGATTGAATTATACGAATTAATGATTTTATTATATATAAATAGAATTTATAATATGTATACAAAAATAAGTAATCATTAAATTAGGCTAAAAATAGAGAATGTGTATCCCGAATGAAAAATGGATGTTCAGGGAGAATCCCTTACTATATGTCCAAAACTGTTATGTACCTGCAATTAATGTCTAGGATATTGAAATTAGATTCATTAATAATTTAATTTTGAAATTATTCAATTTTTATTTGAATTATTTTATGTTCTTAAGTTCATGTATTGAAATTTTTCCGAGCTATAATATTCACATTCGTCGTATGAGAGTGTTCATTTCTATGATTATCATTATTTATTCACTAGTATAAATGAATGAATGATCATGTAAAATTGAAATAGTTATATATAAATGGAAAAATATTTTATTAGTGAACTTCAATGTGATTTAATGGTCTGGGATAAAATTTTTTCTAGATATTAGGATGATGTAGTATAAAGAGCATTAATGAAAAGATTTGAATTGTTTTGGCAATTGTTTTGACCATCAACAAATAGTTTTGTCCAAGAAATTTATATTATATATATATACTCATTAATGGACATTATATAATTTTTAATTCAGATACAATAGTCTTGTTTAACCATCATAATGGTTTTCTGACCATCATTGAAGGTGAAATTGAAAAAAAACACGTCATCCACAAATGTGGTAAATATTCATCTAATAGATGATGTTTTCATTATTAAAATAAAAACGGGAAGAGAAGATAAATAATGGATGATATAAAATTAATAAAATAAAATTTTCATGTATAAAAGAAAATATTTTTATCATGTAAATTTTTACATAGGATATATGTAATAGATAAGAATTGAAATGAAATTTATTGAAAATTAAAAAAAATGTAAAGGGGTTTTTCCTTTTGAATTACTAGTTTGAGATCCTCCATAAGGTTCATTTAACTGTCCTTTTAGGTGAGACCAAAAATACTAAAAAATGGGGTAGTGGTTATAGAGAGGGATTTGGAAAAAAGTGTATAAGAATAAAGGAATTAAATTTGTTTGGAGAAGAGGTGGTGAGAGGTTGTATATATAATGTAGAAGAGGGGTGTTTTTTGATTTTTTTATCCATTAGTTTATTATTTTGGAACATGAAAATGAATAGTATTGGTTCCCATGATTAAATAAAGTAAATATATTAGAGTTCTTCATGATTATGGCCTAAAATCAACCATACATTTTCCATGACTCAATGATTTATGTTTTTGTTATATACAGTAAATTACCATAATTCATTATTCACTAAAAATTCAAATACTTTAGAAAAATTTAAAAAATTTAAAATAAATTTTTTTATATATTTATAGCTAAAAATATATACATTAAATAAAAATAATTTTCTAAATATGAGAAATTTAATTTTTAAATAAATTCAGAGTTTAATAAAAATCATTATTTTATCTATTCATTAGGAACTAAATATTCTCATAAAAATAAAAAAATCACCATAAGATAATTTTGATATTATAATTTTTTAATTTTATTATAGTTTTCAATATATTTTATAAATTTTTCAAAATTTAGTTTTAATATAAATACCCCATTAAAAGGGGTTAAACTACCTATAGAAAAATATAGACGTTTAATGAATAAAATTGGATTAATTCATATGTTATTTATATTAAAAATTTGGTTGAAAAAAAAAATTTATTATATATATAATATATAAATACTATATCATGGAAATTATTATTCATTAAAAACAATTTAATGTATAAGTTGTAACATTCATTTTAAAATAATGATATTTAATTATATATCATTGTTTATATAAAAATTATATTCTGTGGAACCAATCATGTCAATGAAATTAAATTTAAAAGTAGACATACCATAAAATATTTGGGTGTTACAACCCCCCCCCCCCCAAATGATGATTTATTATCAACTCATGAAACCACTCCATATAGGGGTATTTACAATTATTGTGCCTCTACATCTTTAAATATGAAATGGATAAAAATCCAAATCACAATACGGTTGTATTTTCCATCATATTTAGCTCTCCATTGTTATAATTTCTACATTATTCATTCATAAAATTAGAGGGACTCATCATCAATTTATAGAATTCTATTCTCTCATTATTGTCTTAGGATTGAATTATAGATTCATACGACCTAACTAAATATTAAAGGTGAGTAAAAGTTCGAAATGTTTATAATTAATGGAAAATACTCCATCATAAAATAATATTATGTTTCCATCAAGTATTTTTTTATGAGTATTAATGTGTGAATTCCCCTAAACGAAAAAATTTTCAAGCATCCCATGTTCACGTAATTCCATGGTAGTTGAGTTACCCATTGTATCTATAATAATATAATATATAATCCGTGTTGAGGCTATAATTTCTATCACACATCATAAGGTTGTATAAGAATTGAATAATAATGATTCGAATGTGATATTTGATGTTAGAAACAACCCATTTGAGTGTGGATGTCTACACTATTTAATTATTAAATAATTAGATGGAAAATCACATACTAGCCTGCCTCTAAAATAGGTTTATCCTTCTACTTAGATCTATGAAGGAATGGATCCATCATTGAGTACCAAATTTAATCCTCTATAATGGAATGAAATGAAATTGAGTCCTTGATAAATGAGTCTATAATAGAGACCTCCTCAGATTTGTTGGTGGATGGGTGACCCAAACTACTATTCAAGAAGTCCATTCCAGCATATACGGTTCTCAACAGTCTGAATTAATGATCTTCTTTCAATATAGGATACTAGGACACGTATACCCATAAATGATACAGTAATGCGTTGAGTTCAAAAAGATGTGACAAGCCTACTATATACATGTAAAATTCATCCATAACCCCCCCAAGTGGTTTTACACTAATAAATATTCCATGTTATTTATTATACGTGGATTAGGTTTTAGGGACCATATCTCTGAGATATATCAATGTAGTTTATCTTCATCCCTATTTCCACTTATTTCTTCACCATGTGGCCCGAGGCAATTTCCCCCATGGTATCCAGAATAAACATCATATATTTCTATAAATCTATCATTATTACATGATTTGAGTCCCTCACATGATTTTTAAAGTTAATGTTACCAATATTTATAATTCTTAATTGATTTTGTTGTTTCAGAAATGTATTATTTAGTACAGCCACAGTTCTAGCTACTATTCAATGAAAAATGAATAAATATAGGCTCTTTCCAAAATCCAACAAAATATATTTAAAAATATAGCTGAAAATGTATTCAAATTTGGGATATTAATACTTCTATATTACTTGTTGGTGTGTCCCAGAAAAACAAATTTTTCATCCCATGATTCAGTATATTCGATTATATGCATGGTGAAGTTAGATCAACCCATCAATTTTTAACATCCCTCTCATCAAATTTCCTACTAAAATAATGATTTTAAAGATGATCAAACTTATCAATGATTATAAAAATTATAATGATTAAATTATACGAGTTTAGGTATCATGATCAAGAATTAAACTCATCCAATTATAATTTCATAAGAACTAATGTAATGGTCGATCTCTACACGATTATCCATGGGGAATTGGTATTGGAAATTAGAACACAAATAATACCCTATTTAAATCCTCATAAACATGGTATAAAGTGGAATGGATGATTATATATATATGATACCAACAATGAATATTATTAGATCATAATTGGCGGTGACTATATCAATCCTACCACTAATGAAATATTCCTCAATAACCACTTCAAATAATATCACAATAGTTTTATAATTTCCTTATTTCATTATTCCAAAATGAACTGTATCAATTTCTCAATACATGATGTTAAAATGAATAAATTATTGTCCTTACTATATTAATTTTATATATATAACACCTGGATATTTATTTTATAATATTAATATACATGAAATCATTTTCATAGATGCAAGTCTATAAAATTTACATCATATAGAACATTTCATAGGAAATTAAACATGATGATAAATGGATCACACACATAACTTTAAAATATTAATTTTCGACCACCATGTATCACCTTAAACATCATAGATTCCCCTATACCACATGGTTCTGAATCATAAAATCCTCCTGGTGTAATATCTTAATATATATTTATGTTTTCATTCCAAAAGTAGTTTTCAGTTATGGCTACAAATTCATACCATAATAGGTTGGTTCACGAATTCCATGAATAAAAATTTCCTTTTCAAAAACTATGGGTATAATGATTCCTGATATCATTATATATCAATTTATTCAAGGATGTTGTTATTTAACTACTATGGTTTTCCAAAAATATCATATATACTTATTGTTTTGTGGATCTCAAATACACATTAATATGTATTGTTTGATTTAATTATAAGTGAATTAATTTTTTATCTTGTTTTTATATATTTAAGTTACTGAATTTGTTAAGACATCAATTCTAGAGTCTTCTTCTGAAATCAATGTAATTATATAAAATTTCTCATGTGAAGGAACTGGATTAAAGATAAAATAGCAACACTAAGCATTCGTCTATGCCAATCAACTACATGAAGGATTACCCACATGAAATGGATAGTTCATGAAAATTTCTATTTGGTAATTTCCTATGTTTATCAAAACCCATCCCTCAAGGCCCATGTTGTGACTACCCAAACCATACCTCTTAAAAACCAGCGACTAGTGAGTTTCGCCAATGGCAATAAACAACAATTGGGAGGGATATAATGAGTACTTGAACATGTAGAAACTCACAAACCCAACCCACAAAGATGAATGGAAAACATATATGCCACAAAGATAAACAATGAGGGTATAAAGTAGAATCTGAATTTAAAGGGGCCAGAATACATGATAAACAAATAATAGATGAAAATAAGAAAGTACAAATTACTATGAAAATACATCCATGAAACACCCTACTTTAATGGTATGTTTATAGTAGAAACCGGAAGTTTTAGGGGTATTCCTCTTCTATCCGATCTCACCATGCACCGTCTAGTCCTGGACCACCCAGGTCTATGTCAAGGCATTGATCGTTTTAATAAGACACGACATGTGTTGGAAATGCTTGTATAGGGGTGAGTAACACAATACTTATAAGTGTCCCAAAACATAAAAAATGAACACAATGTAAAATGACACACGAAGTAACTGATATCTCACATATGTTTTACCTAAAATTTAGAATACAGGATTATCAGTCATAATGATGAAAATTTTTATTTCTGAGGGAGTTATCCTCAATGAGTCACTGATGTCTATTAGGCCATTGAGGAATACTCATATGTTGAGAAATTGAAATCCATTTAGCTACCCATTTTTTGGTCCAAACAAGTCCATGAGGCAATACATCTTTTGGGATACATAGGTCCATATGGCTACTCATCTGTGGGGCCACACCGGTTTGTAGAGATACTTGTTTTCCTGGACACCATGGTCTACTCGACAATTACATCTCATCATAGTCATTCATAAGATTTCATCACATAGCACACATGATTCTGGGGGAATCTACACTTCAAGACATTGATTATATTTCAACCACCATGGAATCTCACTTGGTGTATGTCCAAAGGACATCCTCATCGTAAGGTTCCCAACACCGCAAATAACTTTTCAATCGGATGTATGGTTTTTTATGTTATGATTATTATACCGAAAGGGGTAAGTGGGGCCTATGTCTAGTCTGACTTGCTTGGACCATCCTGAATTGACCTACCCTGGGGTCCACTTACCTAACATGGGTCTGGCCTGACCCGAATCTGACATGTTTCGGGTCCGGCCTACTTGAGCCACCCACCAACTACCCGACCCATTGTGAGAGTTCCGAAATGCCTGGACAAGACGAGTTCATTACGCCATGTCCAACCCTCCACCATGCAGGCCATTGTAGGGTTTCCACTGCTATGGTCTAGATGAAATGTAGCGTATAATTTCGGTGACACAGGATGGTCATAGCATCCGCATGCTGCTAGTACTGGAACAACGACTGTGTCATCCGTATGCTACTAGGTCTACTCTTGTGGTCAGATTCTAGAACCAGAAGCACCCTCATATTTATTGGGAATCCCCCATCCCATTTTTGACCTCATTATTTTCTTTTCTTATATTAGGTGGGTCGGTCACAAGGAACACACAGAGACATATAATGGTGGAACTCATGACATTTTTCAGTCGACCTAAACCCACTACATTAGAAATGAAAACAATTGGGGTGGATAGTTTCATGTTTTCTAACATAGATAACACCAATTCAAATACACAAATCAAAATCCTCCTAAAAAGGCATTCATGATCCATAAATCATCATGTTCATCAAATTATTCACATTCCATGTGAATATTTCGAAACAGGGAAAGATAAATAATCAAGAAACCCTACCTAAAGTTTGATCATTCATTGGTGATGATCGGTGTTGTTGTGTTCATCATTCCATGAACTTTTGTTAGCAGAAAATCACTGATAATCCTTAGAAAATTCCAAAGTTCCAATGGTTCAGAGTGATTCTCCAACGTGCCAATGTTTATGTATTTGATTGACAATTTAAATAGTGGAAATTCATGTTAGCATTTCTATTATGATGCTTCGAAACAATATTATGATATTTCATTTATATTACAAAAAATCTATTATCATTCAATAAAATATAAAATTCAAATAAAATAAACTATAATATTAATCCATTTTATTTTCTATAAATAAATCCATTTATAATAATCCTGTAAAGAGTCGGAATTTAATCTTTTTCCCTCAACTCGTATTGGACGAGGTTATCTCTTTCAAGGGTAATTTCTTCCTTCCGAATTCAATGATGCACTTGGATTTTCAATATGGACAACCCATTACATTTTTTGAAAACCGCTCATATGAACTATTTTAAATAAGAATAAAAATATTTTGGATAATTGTTCTATGCTCATTAGTCCACATAATCTTGTGACATCTAGGTGCCTAGTCATTTATTAACCCCATATAATTTTTGGAAAAAATTACATGGAATTCCAGGATGTTACATTACCCAAACATTTATGGTTATATGTCCTCAAAATCCAAAACAAAAGATAAAAATAAAATGGGAATACTAATCACAGAGATGAACCTCCTGCTCCCAAGTGATCTTCTAGAAATTATCTTGCAGCCATCGAACATGTACCAAAGGAATCAATTGTACATGAAGGACCTGATCCATTCAATCCTTGATCTCTACATGAAACTCCGAAAATGTCTCCCAATTGTCGTCGCCCAACTCTCCCCGGTCAAAAAGTGTCATGGATCAAGCATGTGCCTCCTCAGCTACGATATGTGGATGAAATCATGCCCCTGGGCATTTGTGGCGGGAGAGATAGGCAGTACACCACCTCACCAACCATGCTCAGAATTTTAAAAAGGTTGATAAATCACATAGAAAACACATCGCCTCGACCAAATCTCTGTAATACCTGATGAGTTGAGACACAAAGGAACACATGGTCTCCCTCCATGAACTCCATGGGCCCCCATCTCAGGTTATTATATGATATCTACTGGCTTTGTGGAGTTCTTTTATTCTTCTAGATGACCTTCACCTTCTCGGTGGTACCCATTCAAATCACTGGACCAATGAGTGTTGACTCCCCTTATTCTATCCAGCATAATGGTTATCTTCATGGTCACCAATAAAGTGCTTCAAATTGTGAATTAATAATTGTGGAGTTGTGGAGATTGTTGTATGCGAACAACACTAGTGGTAGGTGATCCTTCCAATTGACACCTAAAGTCCAAGACACCCTCACAGAACATGATCTCTAAAAACTGGATAGTTATATCTATGTGACCATATGTCGGGGGTTAAAAATATGTGTTCAAATGAAGTTGAGTCTCAAACACTTCCTACAATCCCTTCCATAACCAGGATGTAAATTGTTTGTCTCAATTTGAGACTATCATCTATGGGACCCCATGGAGACGAACTATCTCCCATATGTTAAGGCATCCCAACCATTCTAGATGACCTTACTCCCGAATGGATAGGATGTGTGCTGACTTTTTGGGTTGGTGAAAAATCATCCACATGGAATTGTGTACCCTGGTTCCATGGTGTAAACCCATCATGATGTTCATCAAGATACCATCCAATTTCCACTCCGACGCCTAATGTGGAAATGTCAAGCCTGCTGGAACATGATGCTCCTCCTTTACTTGCTAACTAGTGAGGCACTAAGATAAGAACTCTTCCATTACCTTTTTCATCCCTGACCACTAGTATTGATATCTAATGTCCTCGTACATCATCACTACTCTGGGATGTACTGAAAAAGGGGAGGTGTTGAACTCCATTGAAACCTCCTCACATGACGCCACTGGAACAACAATGCTTCCTCTAAAAAGGGTGACATGCTCCCTGACTATCGAATATCCATCAGATACTTGTTTTGAGGATAACTGAGAACATAAGGGCTTGTTGTCAATATCAAATGTTGTTACACCCTAACTCACCATAAGAATTGGGTAGTAATAGTAATTTAATGATGATATGCTGCTCCATAATCATCCAAGAAGGGCAACTGCATTGTGACTAACATCTCTGATTCCTCAGTCAACAACTATAAATCAGATATACTACTGAGTTCGTCCACTACCACATCCCCTTTCAAAGAGTATATACTATCTATAAGTCATAATCCTTGAGAAATTATATCCAATTCCTCCACCTCATGTAAAGGTCCTTCTTTGAGAAGATATATCAGAGAATTTTTTTATCAATGTGGATGGTAAACTGCTCACCAATCAAGTAGTGACGCCAAATCATCAATGCATAGACCATTGTTACTAGCTCCATGTTGTGAGTTTCATAGTTCTTCTCATGTTGCATCCACTATCATGAACCATTAGCAATCAGTGATTTTCCCTACATCAAGACTCAAAATATTCTGGTCTTTGATGTGCCGTATAAAACTAAATACCCAATTCCCATCTTTTGTAGACGTAATATGGGGACATTCAACAGTCACCACCTCAGCTATGGAAAATTGCACAAGTATCTCTTCTACCACATGAATGGTTGTCCCTTCCGTGTCAAAGCTGATAAGGGTGATTCAACCTTTAAAAATACAGGAATAAATCTACATTAGATTTCGTCCTAAACCAAGAAGCTTTGCATCTTATTCATGCTTTTTGGTGGCTCCAAAGAGAGCATTGCTTCTATCTTCACAAGATTTACTACAACTCCAACCTCTAAAAGCACATGTCCCTATAAGTTTTCCACCATTATCAAGTACTAACAATTTGGGATCCTCCCATAATTTTGGGGATCTCATAGTGTATCCAAGACTATCCGTATTTGTCTAGAATTATCCTCCAAGGACACCGAGTATACCCGGATTTCATCAATGAAGACCACAAAAAACTGATCAAGGTAAGGCTGAAAGATATTGTTTATAATCCCATGGAAAATAATGTGAACTAGGTCACACAAAAGCTCATAAAGAAGAACCGAAAATTGAAATACCATCATCTAATGGATGTATATGGCACATCCTAAACCCATACATGATTCTGGTGATTGCCTGATCAGAGTTCAAGATTTGAGAAGCATCACGCTCTATTATACTCATGGAATATGAAATCAAAACTACAGAACAAATAATTGTTCTTCATGGACACCTTGTTCAAATGGAAGAAGTAAAAAAGCAAGACTCAATCTACAGTCTACCTTCATTGTAAACAATACTAGAGTAACCCACAGAAAAACAATGGGCCTCACGAAGCCCATATCCATCCATTCATAAAGACGCACCCTCAACTCACAAAGCACAATGAGAGCCATCTGATATGCTGTTGTGGTTATCTATGTCTTCACAGGGTATAGATCAATTCATTATTATACCTATCTATAAGTAGGTAATCACAGAATATCTTCTGGAAAGAATTTTGCATACTCGTCCACTACTATATGAAAATGAGGACTCTAGTCATCCACCAAACCGAGGGTGAGGCTGGACAACTAGTTAGTGATCGACTACAACCTCCTTTGAGAAAGTCTATCTTGTGCTACAAGAGCTGTCATTTCACTGGTGAAGAAACAATTGGTCTTATCTTCATAGACACAGAACACTCTATGCCTTATATAGTCGATCTGAGCATGAATGGTTGATAACTAGTCCATACCCATGATGAAATATTAATACGTCGACACCTCTACTAGGAGATCCCAGTTGTATCACCCTCCACTAGTGTAATCTCACACAATTAGCACTAGTGTGTAATCATCAAATCCATTCCCATAAGAGTCTCTAACCATAAGGATCGAGTCGATGAGTCTACCAAAATATCAATGCTCTGAACCTGATATGTGGTACCGAATGTGTCACTAGAACCAATATTTATACGAACTAAAACTATGTTGGAGAAGACACACATCATACCTATAATCATTTTTAGAGCACCGTGGTCATAGGCCTCAATCCCCTGTAGCGGGACACACCCCTTTCCACCATCTCCCAATGCCCATGGTGGGCCACATGTGGGTGGTGGGGGTAGATTATTAAACCTTCATCCACCGCCTACTAATCTACTAGTTCCCATGCCACTTATGTTGTCTTGTTAGCCACCTAGCTTGATCCTCTTCCGAAGACTTGTTGGTTAATCGACCATCTACCAGTCGACTGTGTGGAAATTAGGGAAATCATGATCCATGTGCCCCTACCAACAGCATGAGTAGCACAACCTTCCCCACGGATGGCTCCCACTATCATAGGGGTCTGGTACGGCCAATCCTGTATCATAGGGTCACCCACGAAAGGAATGTTGAACTTGGGACCCTAGTGTCTCCTACCTGCTACCCATATTTGAAGACTCCTCTATCCAAGATCTATGTGTAGCTCCTACAATTGGCTCATGCACTGTCAGGAATCTCTCCATGAATAAGGATTTCTCCATCACCCCATCATGGGTTGGGACGATATGTGATTTCGTGGATGCCCTAATTTCCCGGTGTTGTCCCTAATCAAATGATATATCCTAAAACATGAGTATCAAACCATGTATGTGGAGTAGTGAGAATTCTCGGTTATTCTCCCGGATTACTCCACCACTATCATGCCAGCCTATTGTTGGTGCAGAAGCTTATGTATGCACACTCAGTGCAACATTGCTGAGATGAACTCTTCTATGAATAGCCTCTCAATGTCTATCTTAGTGAGGTTTTCATCATAACGTGTTTACATCATCAAACACCATACTATACCAATTGATCCCTAAATAAGACTTGCGGCTAAGATCTCCATCTGGCCAATAGGTATCCTCCCTAGTCAGAAAACTCATGTAACAGCCTCGAACTGAAACATTTCCACCTGTGGGTTTGTCTCTCCCCTGAACATGGGAGGTCCCTCCCTATAGAACAAGTGTATGGTAGTGATCCTACGTATATCCTATACCGGTATCACTGGTAAAACTAATATCCAACAGGTGGCGGAAACACTGGGAAACCTCCTAGTGTGGCCATCTTCAGTACAAGTCCAAGTACTAATGCCTCTTTGCTGGGTGTAGCATCCTCAAGGTTGTACACTTGAATCCTCACAAGATTTCTATGAGGAAGATTCATGAAACCACTCATGATGAACCACAATAAAAAGGTTATACCTTGCGAGATGACTCAATGACATGATGAAATGCTCAAAATCATATATGATTCATGCAACAAGTGTTTTCATGAACCAAGTTGAAAAGCAAAATTTAGGGTCATAATGCATGGAAATGTTGACTGGTGCACCGACACTAGAATCCCCGATCCGAAATGTCAAACAATAAACATTCAACATTATTTCCACACAAAAAAACCATAGACTCTCTCTATTTGAGGTTGAACAGACCACCCATTTGATACAAATTTTTCATGATCGGTACCCAAGGCCCATGTTGTGACTAACCCATGGCCGACTCTTAATGGCTATGGGATGGTGACTATCAACAAAAGAAATGGAATGCAAGTGGGAGGATTTTGTCATGTACCAGAACACATGGACACTCCAAACACCAACCCATAAAGCTGAACGAAAGGACGTGTATTCCACTGAGACCACCAATGATGGTATAAAGTACAAGATGAAAGTAATGGTTCTAGAATTCAAGACCGATAAAGGGAAGATAATGATTCAAAACTAAAATGCCTCTGATAATCCATCCTTGGAAAACCCTACATGAATGGTAGGTGTTAAGTCACTGTTGGATGTCATAGGAGTACGCCTAGGCTTTTAGATCTCAATGGGAGGTACCTAGTTCTGGATCACCAAGGAATATGTTAGAGTTTCAGTCAACTACCTAAGACATGACACCTATGGGCGATTCCCGTACAGGGTTGAGTAACAAAATACTCAGTAAAACCCCCATTCAACAATGAAATACCACAATGGAAAAGTACTCCTGATGTTATAGACATCTCAAATAGGTATAAATTAAAACATTGAAATTAGAATTAGTAGTCGTAAACTGTACAGTTTTTATCATTGAGGGACCCATCCCTGATGAGTCGCTGAACTTTGTCATGGCACTGAGGTCTACACATCTGCCAGACTAATGAGGTCTGATCAACTACTCGTCTACCAGGCCAGATAGGTCCGGATGGCTATTCATCATCCTTGCCTCAGATGTCGGCATGAATACACATGTACTTGGCCACACAGGTCTTTATGGATACTTGTAACTGTGACATTGAGGTACACTCGTGACATCTTTCTCATCACATCCAGTCACATGATTCTATCTTCTAGTAGGCTTGATTCTGATTGAATCTATCCCTCAATCCATCTATCATATATCATCCTCAGCAGAAACTCACTTGGAGTATGTCAAAAGGACCATTCAATACCATTCGTCCCAACAACAGAAACGTATCATCAATTATATGTACAGTTTTCATATGACATACATTTTTCTTAAAAGGGCATGTATTGGTCCGTGTCTGGTCCGACCGGGTGGGACCGACCTACCTCGACTTAGAACAGGGTCCACCAACCTGACCCAGATCTAATCCGGTCTCAGTACGACCTTCTAGGGTGGCCCCCTACTGTATAGCAAACAATAAGTAGTCCAACCTGCTTGGCAGACAAACGGTCAGTGTGCTGCATCCTCCCTCCCTTCACCCCCAGGATGTCGTGGGGTCGCCACCACTGCAGTCTAGCTAGATCACGGCCTTCTGGTGAAATATATATTTATCATTGTCAGCCTTCTATCAGCGACCTTCTCCACCACCCACATCGGTTGTCGTGGGCTGCCTCTCCTTTGTAGTGCACAGGTGGTGTCTTCCACTAGCCAACAAGTCATACCCAGTGGTCAAATTCCTAAAATGAATGTACCCTCAAAATTCTCATGTTTCCACCATCCCTACTACATCCTTAGGATGGATTTTTTCATCGATCTGTGGGTTTGGTCATGATGAACACATGAAACCAAAAAAACAGCAATCTGTTTCATTTTTGTATCATCCCAAACCCACTGTGTTAGAATTGAAAACATGTGGGGAGGATATTTTCAAGAATTATAACATAGATAATCCCAATAAAAATCTATAAATTAAAAACATTATGAAAATGGACACATGATAATTGAATCATTCCATTTTTCAAATGATTCATATTTGTCAAAGATATTTCAAAATATAGAGTGAAAATTAATCAAGAAAGTCTACATGAAGATGGATCGTTTGTTAGCGATGATCAGTTTCACTATGTTCATCATTCCACAATTCATCATTGGTGGTCATTATTTGAACATTTTTCACCAACACAAAAGATCAAACTATTAAATGTGATTCCTCAATGTTCCTACGATCATGTATTCTATTAACCCATTAAATGGAGAGAACATTTTTTTTGTTTTTCTATTACACTATGTTGCATCATCATTACACAGTTTCATTTATGATACAACATTTCTTTGTCACTGCTACAAAATGATGAATTAAAATTAAAATAAAATTTATTTTATTCTATACTCCTTAGAAAATTATTATATCAAATTTCATTAGAAATTATGAAAATAAACTTTTTTCCCTCGACCTACACCAGCCAATTTTAGGTCTGTTCTGGGGTAATGATGTTATTCCAAATGCAACGGTGCCATAAAATATTTAATCCAAGAACACATTTAGATTTTTTCAAAACTGATCATGTGATATATTTTAAATAAAAAAAATATACTAACAATTTTTCCTGTCTCACCGGTCTATGGAATCTCAAACCTTTTGAGCACCTAGTCTTGAAATAATCCAATATAATTTTTAAAAAATTAAATGGAATTACATGACATTATAATATTTATGATATCATTTATGTGAGTAATTAATGGAATAGATAAATAGACTATTTATGTTGGTTATTTATAATAATCAACTATTTAATTTGTATACATGGTGAATGTGGTTAAGTGGTTTTAAATTGATATATGGTTCATTTCAAAATCACAATATTTCTTTATATGATTAAAAACTTATGTGGATAAATTTGACTATATGAATTCATGTGTTGTAAATTCTAGTATGTTGTTATCTATAATCAACTACATCAAATTGAAACTTAGTATTTAATATCATTGAAGTAATTTCAATGAGATATAATACATTCACACATTCATTAATAAGGTGATAAAATTATTATAGTAAACTATAATTATAATAAAAGAAAAGTACCCTGAATGGGTAAAAGTCGAATGATTATTTAATGGATATTACAGTTATCATGTTATTTATTAGAAATTAACATTGTTTTATATTCAATACCAGTGCGTTTCATATGAATATTTTTTAATTCAAATAAAACAGTTTCATGAATTTCCAGAGAGATATCATATGTGAAAAATACATTATTATGAATATTAGAATACCAAAATAGAATCTCGGAACATTGTATTGAATATCATTTACATGGATCAGTTATACAAAAAAAATAATAAAAATATGTGTGATCTATGATTGTTCAATATAAATCAACCACAATTTGTTTTATAAGACTCCCATGAAACTACTATAAATAGTTATCATTTATCTCAAATTTTTTTCCTTTTATCGATTATATTTTATAATTGTATGATCAATATATATATAACCTATATATAATCACATTAATTACTAAGATTCATGGTCAAAGAAACAATAATGAAATTTTTTGAATTACATAATGGGTCCTAGTTGAAATATTTTATACAATTGTGAATAGTATTGATTGCATTCATTCAGATGTGAAATCCCTAATAAATGGTTGGTAATCCCCAAAAAAGGAATTTTCTAGTGAAAATCAACAAAATCATAGAGAATGGTGTAGAGAGAGTGAACTAGGTGATTTATATTCACTAAAAACTATTGGTATCTATGTATGATCCCTATAATCTATGTAATTTTTTTGTTTTCTTTTTTGTGCATAATAAATGATTAGATGTTATACTTATATAATAGAGTGTGGTTATCAAAGAAAATAAATTTCTATTAATACAATTAACCCCCCCATTCTATAGTTTTATTAGAGACATTAAATAAAATATTATCATTGAATTTAGTGATTCCCTATTTTATAGTTGTCAAAATTTGTAATTTAAGGATATATTCAAAATGGATTCTTAGACTGATAATTCAGAAGTTATGTTAATGTTATGTGATCAATATTGTAAGGGTGAAAATTTAAACTAATTTAAGGTTTGGCTAATCATTTATATAATGAACTTTTTTCTAAAAGTATATATTAATAGTGTAAATCCAAATAAAATTGTAGAGAAAAATAAAAAACATGGGGTGATGATGCAGAAGATAACAATTATTTAAATTCAAAATAAATGATTTAATATGTGTAGAAACTTCAGATGATTTCATCTTATTTTCTAAATGTTATAGACCATGTAAATGAGTACTAAAATTTATGTTTCATATAAATATATATAAAATTTGTCATCCCTTAGATAAAATATTTCGAATCTGATGTTTGATATATTGAAAAAAAATTGAAGAAGAGATTGATAAACAATTAATTAGAATGTATTGTGAAATTCTAAATCATGTTGGTTCTTTTAGGGAAATAATTTCCGATGCAGATGAATATTTTAAACTTATTCATAATTCAACCACTACGTTGTAGTGTAATTTATTATTCTATAATAATATCTAAATTGGTAAAAAAATATTGATTAGAAGATATCTTTTTGGAACACTTCTATTATATGAATCATCAATGGAGGCTGAAGGCAGACAATATAGATTAGCAAGGAAGGATAATTATTCTCCAAAATTACAAACATCAAAAAATGAAATAATGTTAAAAGAGTATTTAATATGTAATTAATATGATGACGAAAATTCAAATAATTGTTCTCAAAATAGTGATCTTTAAAGGGTAGTTAGATAATTAAAAAACATAATAATAATACAAGATATTTTTAAGAAACCATAGAACATTTATAAGAAATATTATGGGAATTCAACTATAGTAAGGTTATAAGAACGATTAATGCCTAGAAATATCAAAGCCTAATATACATAGATATATCAAAATAAAATGATAGTGAAAAACTCATCAATAATGTTATCTATAAGAAGAAAGATATCAAATTCATGAAAGACATGTGGTGTGCTTCAAAAGATTCTTGATTATTTACAAAAAGATAGAATCAAAATATAAAAAACTATAATATGAAAGAAAATATTTTCTTTATAGTATTTTAAAATGAGGTACATTCTTATTATCATTATGTTACTGAATCTAAATTATAAAATGAATGTGGTGCCTCTGATGAGTGAAATGATTAATTACCCTTCCTAAAAACAATAAATGAATCTTTGAAGAAGTGGAATAATTCTATTACAAAGATCAATGATTTTTTCAATGAAAATGATAATTTAAAAACAAATAGAATTTCTAACCATCCAATAGAATTATGATGTATCTTTTATTAAACATAGTAATAACATTAAATGATTAGAAAACAATTTTCAGGAAAGAAATATGGTTTAAATATTTTCATAAGAGGTTAGAATTATTAAAATCAAATTTTTGGTAACAATAATTCTCATAAAAATAAAATTTAAATAAGATGTCATGGTGAAAAAAAAGTTTTATAAAAAAATATTTTCAATACTTATAAGAATATAAAACTCAATAATGTTACCTTTTCTATCATTGATGATTATTTCAAAATAAATAATATCATTTTTGGAAAAAATATTATAATCATTCATACATTTCGTTATAAAAAATCAAAATTTGTTGTTGTATATTATAGATAGAAAAATTTTATATTTTATATTCAATCATTATTTAATAACATTGGTAGAGCCAAGAGAATATTGGTACCAAAAACAGTTCATGTTTGATATTTATTTTTAGGTAAATGGTCCCAAGTATGAATGGAAAATAGTTTATGGAGAGTAGATTCTAAAGGAATACAAATGAATATGCCATTAATTTCAACTCCTTATAACATATTGATTGTGGTTAAATATCTATTTGACAAAATTCTATATGAAATCATTTCGGGAGTTAGTTTAGTTAGAATTATAATATCCATTTTTATCAATAATTTTTTCTATGAGGATGGATAAAATAAAATTATGATATGTATATCTCATATTTGTGATGAAGTTTATTTTGATAATATTTCACATTATTCATTTTCTATTGATAAATATAAAATTCAAAAATTTATGGAACCTTGGATAGATCATGTCAGTAATATGGATCATATATTTTTCAGTAGAAAAAATGCGATGTTTTAATGTTGAAAAAATGATTCAAGTATATGGTATAAAATATTATGACATTGGGATGTCTATTCATTGATAAAATTTTCATGAAGGAATTTCCTGTTCGATTATTCTAAACATTAGTTAAATTAAAAAACTAAGTGATTTATAATTTTTTTACTAAAACACGTGCCATATATTAAACCAGTGGAGAAGTATTTTATATCTAGGCCCCAATAAATTCATCATATGTATTTTCTTAGGCTTTCTAGAATTTCAAGAATGTGTGGAATTTTTTTTATTCTATTATATGCTGGTTTTTTAATCTATTTTGGGGTTTTTAATTTTTTAATGTGAATCATGTTCTATATTAATAACTATTTATCAAATTGGTACAAAAATAAAAATATGAGGAAATCACTACTTTATGATGTAATCATGTTGGAGAATTTAATAACCATGACCTCAATTCAAATTGTTAAAAACATGGTATAAATCACTTTTTTTTCTCCCAGAATACCTTGACATAATGGTGTTGTTGAATGGGTTAATATGAAATTTACTGAAGTTAATTGAACCATATTATTTCTATATAATATTCATTAAAATTGTTAAGGTGAAATTTAATTAAAACATTTTATTTAATAAACATAATTTGAATAATATATATTTTGAATAAAACACCATTTAAACTATGGAATTATATAAATCCAAATGATTATTATAAAAAATTACATGGATTAAAATTTAATGTTTTAAAAACCATGGATAGACATGGTATATTTTATCTCAATTTTCATTAATGAATATTTCTTGGATATTATACTACTTCCATTTCATATAGAATTTTCAATAAAAGTGATTTGATATTTGAAGAATCACCTCATGTGAATTTTGATGAAAGTGATTATTCTCATCAAAAAAATAAATAAAATTGACGAATGATGTTATTATTATGAAAAAATAATACATAAACCCATATATGAAAACAAAAAGTATGATGGTTTGTAAAATTATTTTCTAGAACAAAATCCTAAAATGATAGATACCGGAGAACCAAAATATTTTCTTCATAGACAACCAATAACACTTAATAACCATCTCATAGAAACTATTATAGGATTCTTATATGAAGGTACTAGGGAAAGAAAGAGTTTAGTAAATAACGTTAATTATTATTCCATTTTATCTTAGTAATTAACTATGATTACGGATGAATCCATAGTATATAATAGTTTGGTTTTATAAATTCAAGAAGAATTAAACTAGTTTAAAAAGAACATAGTATGTGAATTAGTTGATTGACCGAATGAGTAATCTATTATAGTAAAAATGGATAAATGGGAATAAGCAAGATGACCATGGTGTGGTTACATAGAATAAGGATACATTATTACAAAATGATTTAATTTAGATAAATAAATAAACTATAAAGAGACATTTGGATTTATAACTAGACGAGAAGACATTAAGATTTTTCTATCCAATACATCACATATGAATAGTAAACTATATTGTATGGATGTAAAATTAGATTTTAAAAAGGGGTTTCTTAAAAAGAATTTTTATGTTTAGAAACAGTCTACTATTGATATTAATCTTTTTCCAAATGTAGTTTTTGAAAATAACAAATATTATTATAGAAAAAATCACGAACCTATATATTTGTATGAATTGTTTTTCATTATTACTATCAAATTATATTTAATTATGTGTGGAATATAAAAATATAATTAATAATTTGTAAAAATTTGATATATATTTATATATATTTTTTATGACATATTTTTTTCTGCTAAATAAATAATTAATTTCTATATTACAAAATGTCATGTAAAATGAATATAAAATGAGCATTATGGGTTAGGTAAATGGTATTGTATATCCTAAAATTTATCAAAATGAATTTGGGAATAAAAAAATGAAATAAAAAATACTTGACTTACATAAAAGTATTGGAGGTTAAAATGGTAAAGTACATAATACACTTAAGTGTTCATATGAAAATCATGACTTGGATGAAGTTTACAAACCAATTAAAAAGAATTTATACAATGGAAGTATTTGGTGTCTATTATATTTGAATTTCATGAGACAAGAAATCATTCTTGTAGTGTGAATATGGTATCTATTTCATGAAAATCTTGAATAATATCATTTAAAATATAATAAATAAATTTTAATATATTTAAATTTTAAAATTAAAAATTTTCCATTCCTTATATTTTCCTAAAACATAAGATTTTAATTTTATATCATATTTTGATGAAACGTTTTGAGGTTGTATAATAGATAAAAAGAGGGATATAGAAACATTCCATATTATGTTAAAATTATATTTATCCTATTATAGTAATAAATAATACTCAAATTCATTATCTACATTGGAAAAAAAATATTACAACTGGTAGTTATCGTGTATAGTTACTATAGATGAAACAAAATATGATGGATTATGGATTGAATTGTAGTAAATGATAGAATAAATTTTTTTACATAATTTATATCAATCATATATATAATATAATAATTCTTCTAGGAAAAACATACAGATTTTATTTAACATTATATAATTCTAAAACAAGAACATCATATTTAATAACATATTCATCAAATAACACCGTGCATAAAAGTAAATGGAGCACCCAATTTACATTATGAGATAATTATTATTAAATATATTCAGTTTCATCAATATCATTCATCACACACAACACATAGGTGAGATTTTGTTCAAATTTTGCTCTAATTCTATCTTGCATTACATGAAGCACTAAATACAAAATGTGTTAGAAAAAACACAATATATAAATGAAAAATGAAATAATTGTAAAATATTATTATTTAATATAATTTTTATAACTTGAATGTGAAGTTTGAGAGTATTAATATTACTAACTAACCTATGAAAAGAATTATTCCCTTTGGATTAGTGACAAAATAGGAATAATTTCGAAGAAAATGATTTTTTTAAAATGGTATTTTCACTAAAAGATATTATAACAATGCTTCTCCCACATGAGGTAAACAAAATTTCCATAATATTTGAATTTTTTTATAAAATTATCTTCACTTATAAAATCATAATTTTGTGTTTTAATATGTACTTTTTTGCAATATTTCTGAAATGATTCATAGTTTAATGTATAGTGAAAATTCATAATTTTTATTTAAAACTACATTTTCATTTAATTTATTTAAAATGATAAATTACATTTTTATATATATTTTAAAAAAATTAGTTCAATTATATATCAATAATTCAAATATAAGAAATCAAAAAAATATATATTTAATTTTTATATGAACAGTATGTAATCATTTGAACAATTTCTCTCTAAAATTTTTCATTCTCATCACATTTATGACAACAATATTAAAATAACATTTTACACTTTTTTTAACTAAATTAAGAAAAATTGATTCTATATTTGAAATCATAATAATTTGTATTTTATAATAAGTTATAATTAATTTTTTACCAATGTGAATAATGAAGAATTTAAAAACTATTTACTGTAGTTAAGGCAAAAATGGATTTACAAGGGGATTAATCATAGGTAACTAGCATTAAAAAGATACAATAACTTATCTAAAAACCCTTTATGCCCATATTTTAACCTTATCTGTTAAATTTTCGTTAATGGTACAATTAATAAGCTTGTTGAATGATAAAAATGTTTGTATTATTGAATCCCTTCATTTATTTACAAGGTTAGCACTCACCTCAAATATATAAGTCCATCATCTCTCTTCACTTCTTCACACCTTCTAACCCTTTTGGTTCACACATGTGAATCCCAAATTACATTGAAAAATCATTGATAACATTTTAAATGCCTTATTTTTGATATAAATCATACCTAGGAGGGCCATTGGTGTATGTATATTGAATATACAAGAAGAAAGGGATGTAAAATCACATTAAATCAATGTGAATCTTGTATTAATGGATTTCCATCTCACTTTTCTACATCTATGTGGCACATTCACTATTCACCACTTATTTCTTTCATGTGGTGTATATAAATTTGATGTATGAATTTTATGATTATTCTACATTAAATTATGTGGATATAAAATTTAATTTTATAATCCATCTTTCATGGTTTTTATGATTAAATATTGTGAATGTTATATGGGTTTTATGTTAAAATATTATTATTTATCGATATTAATCATTATTATACTTTCACTAATTATTTATATCCCTAAAAACTCATGAATTTGAATCTATTGTTATTATTAATGATATTTTCAAGAAATAGTATCAATTTTCAACTCTTTGTTATATAAGATAATTGAGAAAATGTTTTTATGAAAATCAAACATCATTTCCCACTTCAATCAGAAACCCATTTTCATCCAAAACCGTGTTTTCAAAAAATGTTTAAATTTTTTTTTAGTTAAATAAATTTTTTATTAAATTCCATTATACCCATGTTTGTGTTTTTTAAAAATATTAATTAAATTAATGTTCTTATCATCTCTAGAGTGAGGAAATTTTATAACATTTTCATAGTTGAAAATAAAAGACAACTTTAAATTATACGACATGTACATATTTACCCTCCATAATAAACATAATTTATTACATTCTTTTTTTAATGGTTCTTTTTTTAATACTATTCCGTAAAATTTTGGAAATTCCTATTATTTTTAAAATAGTATTTTCAATATTAAAAGTTTGTTTTAGTCAAGAATGTTTTTGTGATATTTTTTTTTAAATTTCCATTTATCTATAACATGAACACATTAGTATACATATAATGAAATGAGTTTTTTTATTAATATTATTAATATTATTAATATAAAAATATTTTATTATTTTAGATCAATTTAATTTTGGATGAACATTTTTATTAAATTCATCCAATTTAATCATAACATTTTATGTCTATGTTAATAGATTCGAGAAACTAGAAATATTTTATAAGTCTATTTTTAAATGGAATGTTTATGTGTTTTATAATTAACCCATTCTATATTAATAATTCATTGTAAATTTTATGTGATGGTTGAGGCCCATTATAGCCTTGTAGATTCAATCTGAGGTTTTATGAGAGAAACTATATATGTATTATTATGTGGCCTTATCCATTTATATTGATGTCTTAGTATAATGAATTGATAGTATTAAATGTCATTTTATGAATCCTTGATAATATTAGATAACATGGAAGGTAGCCTCTATGGTGTTAGACATGAGGGATTGATCCATTGACAATATATTTTAGAAACCCATTATTATGAATTTCATTAAATTGAATTTAGATAATGATATAAAATCTTGTTATTCAATAATTTATAATATCTATAGTAAATTTTCATTCATTTTTTATTCTTGATAATGAATTATTTGATCATCATTTACTCATAACTTATTATTCTCATGTTATCAATTACACTGATTGTGTTTTAGTTATTTACAATTTATAATGAATATTAATTACATATTTAGGGATTCTACTATAGGTTTACCCTTACTGAGTATTTGAGATCTTAATTTCTTATGTTTTACTTTTCAACTTGGTAACCAAAATTATTTTATGGTTTCTGTACTATGATATGATAAAGGGATTAATATAATTCTCAAGGATTATTATTATTTATTTAATTTTTTAGGTCAAATGAAAATTAGATACATGTATGCATCTATTTTACCAATAGTAATAAACTAATCAGTTTTTCATGATGGGGTTAGTTTTATCTTTGGACAATATAATAAATTATAAACTGTCTCATAGCTTCTGAGGTCTGATCTATTAATTTTAAATCGTCATTTACTGATAGATCACATTTAAAAGATGATATAACTCTTTATATAATCTCATATATGATTCAGTTAGAAGATATTTTTTTATTAATTCACATTATTTGGAATGATTTGAATTTATAAATAGGTAATTCAGAATAATTAAATTTAAATTAACTTATATTAACTTATTTAATTAAATTTATATTCTTATTTTTTAAGTTATTTTGTATAATTAAATTAGTCTAATCAATGCTTCTATTTATGTTGTGATTTAAGAGAGTATAATTCCTTTATATTTTTATTTATTTTCTTTACAATTAAGAATCGACCCAAAATAATTAAGTTTCATAAGTAATTTGGGATATGAGTACGTGACCTTAAACATGATCATCCCATGATACTTTTTGATTCCCATACTGATCTTCTAAAAAAATTCGAACCATCACACCATGACTCTCAATCATTAATTTACATTCTAATTATCATTCTACCATAGTAAAATCAATATAAGTGATAATGGAAACATTAACACTTCTAAGAAAGAGAAAATATTTCTGACACACAATGTTCACAATGGGATGGTAGTTTACGTGATATTTTTGAAGTCATCATAAATGAGATTGATGAAGGTAAATAAATTTTAAGGATAGTTTTTTTAAACAATTCTCAAATGTTTTTTGATGAAAATTTTGATGATTTTGTGAAGAATTTTGAGTTTTATTATTCTTGAACATATTATTTCATTTATTAAAGTCTAAATCGTAATGTTATGATGGTTTTTATTATTTTGTTGGATTATATATTTCACTCGTCCTATAATGGGGTAGTATAATTTCAATTCAACATTGGTTGTTACTAGTTTTTCTAAACAGATAGAGGTTTTCAAACATTATGTGTTTCTTTTTGCAATATGTTTATATGATGGGCATCCCTCTCATAAGACTCATCCTAACTCTATAAATTATCCAACAACCATTAATAGAGAAATATTCAATAGAACCTAGTTGTACAAATTTAAAAACATATTAATACCACTAAAAACATGTGGTTTTGTTCGATAAGAATCTTAGGGGTCACCGATTATAAGAATATTAATAGAAATGATTTCTAAATATGTATTATATCACTGAGAGAGTATTTATGTATACATACAAACATAATTAAGAAGATTCAACCTATCCTCTTCTTGACAAATTCAAACATTAATGTCTTATTTGTACCATATAGTGATAATATACATTCAGTATGTAGGGATACATTAAGTCATATAATATAGGCCTAATTTATTATTGGAAGTAAAATCATTATACATATTTATATGATTGAATATATTTCATATAAAATAAATAAATTACTAAAGTTTCAAACAAACATCATTATAATAATTTTAATATTTAAAGGCCCTATGATATTCCAAATATATTGGTTTTGTTAAAATAATTTACATCTCCATGTGAAAATATCTATATCACTGTATAACACATACAACAGAACTATGTAATCATCAAAAAAATTTAAAATCATTCTGTATTCATATAGGGAGATGAAATCATAAAATGAAAAATATTCAGATATTAGTGAGACTAAATTTATTAAAACCAAAATTCCACAAATGAATATTCTATAAAAATAACTTTACCTATATTTATATCATTTTTTATATGATATTTTATTATTTAAAATTTATTTAATGTAAAAATATTTATCTAAATACAAAATTTCTTGGAGATCACTATTTAAAAAAATAATGTAAGTCATTATATTTTTATCTTGAGAAACCATTACATTTTTAAAATAATTTACAAGTACATAGAAAAATATCAATGTAAATTATTATTTTATTATAAATATATTTATATTATTAAATTTCATTGTTCAACATAAAACAATCCATAATTAATAATATATCCAACCAGTATCCCAGAAAATTTATTTTTAAAAATATTTTATTCTTTAATAATAGATTTAACTTATACAGAAAAATAATCTCTCTTATGATTTCCAATAATTTAAAATAAGAAAAATTTAATGTAACATATGTCATGATTATATTATATGAAATATAATTTATCAACTACAAAAATCTCAATACATGATAATAAATTTTGAAACCTATATCTTATTTAAAAAATTGATTGGGTATTTTATTAGAATATAAATTTTATTTAAAAACTTAATACATACAATTTGGTTTTTTAAATTTTTGATCATAATATATAATATCTTTGATATGAAATTAATCCACGTATTTTCTAATAAAAATATATTTTATTTCCTGTAAAAATATATTCTATGAATAAAAATATATAATCTCATAACAGTATAGAGAATTAAATATAACATTTCTTGTTTATCTTGTTGTATCTTACAATCTAAATGAGTGTATCCTTAATTTAAAGTATTAATAAATTATTACGTCCTTGGAATAAAATTATTTTCAATATTTCCAAATTATTTTTTATATTAAAACTCCATTACAAATTCTATCAATATCACGGTGTATCAATCATGTCATCTATCTTTTGGTATGTATAAAAATATTTCTAAAACATTATTGCATTGATTAGACACATTGTGGTATTTTTTATATCCATTTTAATAATACAAATAAATATATAAATTATTCATAAATTTAAAACATTAATAACTGTACTAATACATCATTATAAACCATTTTGGTTTTAATGAATCAGGTTTAGAATCAATACAGTCATTCATCAAATTAGAATAAAAAATATATTTACCATTTTCTTTGCAAATCATCATCATCTAACAAGATCGTGCACCTAACATTCGATACTATAACTAAATCAATATATTTATGAAATATAATTTTGTAATTTTTTATTCATTAATGTAATAATTATTGAATAAATTTTTAAAGAAATCTAAAAAATATTACTCTATAAATAATATATATATATATATATAATTCTAATTTAAATAATAACCCAAATCTCACTGTGAAATTTATGTAAGCTATCATGGGGAGTGCATGATTGGATATTGATATACACTTAATATTCTAACACAAAAAGTGAACTTCTACAAACGTATATATTTCAATTTTAGTTTTTTCTTGATAATACATCTCTTATTTTCATTATTCCATAAAGAACTATAAATATCACATTGCATCAATGGAATGGTATCATGGGAATCTGACATTATTATAATGCTTTTATGAGTTTCTATATTTTTATTATATTTGTAATTACATATTTAATTCAATTCCAAAAAAGGTTTCTCGATAAGTGTTTTCTCACTTATATAGAACTATTATGACTTTTAAAAATACAAATTAAAAATAAATACTAATCAATAATATAATAGTGAATGTGGTTTTTATATATGATTGACCTCATATCAAATATTGAGAATGTTTTGATAACTATTTTATTATTAATTGAAACATGAATTTAATGTGTATTGTGCAATACACATAATAAACAAGAGAATCTATTTAAAATATTGTCATTAAAATGTTGAAAATTTATTTTAATTCTATTTCTTGCTATGTTGTGAACAATATTGTATTAATATTAAAGTAACATTTGGGATTACTATAATCATAAATATATTATTGTTTTCCATTATTTCAATTACATAATTTATTAATCATATTAGTAATAGTATGATTCTTTCCTCATATATATTTTGGTAATTATTTTGGTCATTACTCTTGGAAAATAATCCTACTAGGTTCAATTGTGTTTGTATATCCAAATTTTCCATACAAATATAGTATCTCAGTCATATTTTGTTATCCAAACTTGTTATAGACAATACGTTAATTCATATAGAGAATCCTAACGCCATTAGGTACAACCAAAATTCTTCCAAACAAAGGATTAACAAAGGGAACTCCAAATTGAAAAAACTCAACTAAACAAAATGATAATGTTTTGAAAATTATACACATTAATTGTAATACATCACATATAATATTTAAATGGTGAATTTATTTATCTTAAGATATAACCATATATAAAATTCACATTAATAGCATCTAAAAACTAATTAATTGTATACATGATTTTTTTTATTTATTATATACATCTCATGATTATCAATTAAATTAACATGTTGTATAAAATTTAATGTAAAATTGTTTAAATAAACCATGGAATTGGAATTAGTGGTTTAAATAGTCTTTCACCTATTGAATTCTAATTTCATTGGTT
The DNA here is from genome assembly GCA_963277665.1 of Viscum album. Classification (NCBI taxonomy): domain Eukaryota; kingdom Viridiplantae; phylum Streptophyta; class Magnoliopsida; order Santalales; family Viscaceae; genus Viscum; species Viscum album. The sequence goes on from OY728146.1 coordinate 536,707,461, forward strand.
GTAGATAATTTCCTATAACGTAATTATATAACATTTCATGTTTCATAAAAACCCAAAGTGTTGATCTATACCAAGGATGGTGACATCAATATTTAATAATCACGGCACACCCATCATATATAGTATCTAAGATAAATTCTTATCACAGACAATCATATCATGATCCATGATTCTATTTCTGTAACATAAGCCTTCTACATATGATTTATAATTGATATTGTCATATCAATACCTAAGATATGATTATTATTTTAAAAAATGTAAAATTTCATAAAACACAGAATAATGCAATAAGAATTATATGGATGTATTTAATATCACTAAAAGGTTTTATGTATAATACAGAACCAAAATTAATTAGAATAACATTACAATATGGAGGGTACAATATCCACAACGGGGGTATTATAACAGTATGTGATAAAATAAAAACATATATTTTTTATTGAAAATAAAATTTCTTATATGTGGATGATTGATATATCTATGAGACTACTAAAATTATCCCTCCTATATTATTCCCCCTAAAAATATGAATAACCAAGAATATATCTGGTAATGATATTTCATTCAGTGAATGGTGTAATAAACCAAAAAAATAAATTTAATATAAATAAAATAGTCATTTATATCTCAGATTTATTAAACCCAGACTGTATGACTACAGTTTAAATAATTCTTAAGAGTATAAATATCTCAATAGTATAAATAATTATTACATCTTATAATCATTCATATTAATAGTATAAATCGCCATTTAATGGTAATTTCATAATAAAAAATTTTGTTGAATTAATGATGAGAAATATATAATCAATTAATATTATGTTATCTATATGATAACCAAAATATGGTAATTTTATATGAAAGTACATTAAATCACATATCATATACATATCATTTAAAATGACATGAATTTATAACTTATAACTATAAATATCATATAAATTTATCAAACACACACACACACAAATATATATATATATATATATTCATATCTCCAATAGTGATATATTTATGTCACTAGCATTGATAAACATTTATTAAAACCAAATATAAATATAATATATTCCCATTTAATATGTAAAATATATTTACAACCATATTACATGATTTTTGAATTTTTATTTATTGAAGTTATATTCCATGAAGGGAATTGATAATTATCTAAACAATTAGAAAACACATACTATTTTGAAGAAAACCACGGGATTATTTTTTTAATCAATAAAGTCATAGAAGATCAATTTTGAAATGAATATGACGAAATATTTTAATAAATTGATATATTTTTATTAATTATTAATATATAATACAATATTTTTATAAAATACGTGATAATAATAATGAAACAAAAAAAATAAGTTATTTTACCTCTATAGATCTCCTCTTATGACTATAATTAAATCAAGGGTGACTTATAAATACGACCTCTAGTAGTAATTTGTGATGAGGATAACACAGAATATATCAAGAAAACTATATAAGAGGCTCCACCATTCTATTCAATTGTGAATCCAGGAGCCACTAAATATTAAATTAATTAATAAAACATTGGATGAATATCTAACACCATAATTGATGACTTCTAAAAATTGATGAAATAAAGTTCCTCTCAGTATATAAATAACTCTATAATGAAACAATAAAATTCACCAAAAAAATTATACTACCCATATTTAAAATCTCGATGATAGATTACTGTATACCAATACTCACATTAGACAACACTTTTAACTCAATTTTATATATATCAATAAATAATAATAATAGAATTATTATATCAGTATTCATTATAATTACGTCTTCCAACCTGTAATCGGTCATTTGAATAAAAATAATAATTCTTTTATTAATATAATGTGTATTATTCATCAATTTACTCCCAATAAACTATGAAGATAAACATTTAATACTATCAATCCTCTTCTAAATTTCATATATCATCACCAATAAAATCACAGTAATTTATTTTATTGAGAAAACCAATTTTCATGAAATTAAATAATTATTGAATAAATATATCCATAAAAACCATACACCATTGTAGTAATGAAAACAAAAAATTATATATGATCTATATATATTAGAAGATAACAAATATAATGTGTTATTTTAATAATAAAAAACATTCCTCCATTGAGAATATTGTATTAATCAATAATAAAAAATTTCATTATATCACATCATATGAGTATAAACATCTATCAATGTCTAATATATATTAATTTAATGATTCAAAATCAATGTTTTAACATAACATTTTAATATATAATAAATTAATATGTCTCTGATCTAAAATCATAAATAAATAAATTATACCTCATTTCACATTATCTCAACACACATAAGAACCACATAAAACAGACTCCATTTGTATATATTAATCAATTACTACCATATTCTAATTTATTTTTCAAATTCCACCAATTTTATTTGGAATCCCCATCTTAGTGGGAAACCTGTTTCATCTTCAATAAAATTGAAGGCAATTTTAACACTAAATAGATCATCAAAAAATGAACCTCATTATTTCTTTATTTCTTTATTGTATTATAAAAACATGGATTCACCTAAAAAATTATAACATCAATTTAAAGGAATGATACAATAAATTTCATCATTTTATAAATAACTCATAAACACTATAGTAAAACTACATAAACCTACAAAGAAAAAATAAAATCCTCTCAAACTATCAATTTCTCATGTATTCGTTCATTATATGGTAATTAAACTTTAAAAAAACACCACAATTATATGTATTTAAATATTATAATATAACATATTATATAGTATGTATTAATTTACAAACTTTATTTTTATTAAATATCTTTAATTAAAAAAAATATTAATTTATAAAAAATTAAATATTTGGGATCTTTATTAATTCTAATTCCCAAGCTAAAATTAATACATAGGAAAAAAAAATTTAATAAATAAAAATTGATTTTGAGAATTAATCACCACTACATATGTAAGATATTAAATGTTGTGAAGATGAAAAAATAAAAGTGTGAGAATATCCTATCTTATCAAGGTATTCAATCAACTAATAAATAACAATCATAGATATCATTCTTTTATTCGATAAATCACTATTTATGATAAAAAATCCAACGATAAAACCATTCATCCAATTAAAACATAAAAACAAAAATATTTTTAGAGATATAGTAGATTTAATTTTTTTTCTCTAAATAAATAGATCTACATATTTCAATTTCCATCAAACAATGAGTTTGTTAAATAAATTTGATAAAGTAATCCATTTTTTTATTGAATAAATTTTTTAAAATCATTATAAAAATAATCAATAGATTGAATTTAAATTTTAATGGATAATATAAGAGTTTAAAAGAACATTTGGGAGAGTTTCCAAGGGAGAAACATAACATATATCCTATTTTAGTTATTGTACAAAAATTTTCTATCAAATAATTCAATAATGAACATCTATTTTCTTAATATCTCCAAACACATAATTATTTTATTTCTCTATATATCTAAAATTTATTTATTTGATGTCTCGATTTTTTTATATAGTTTTTCAATCCATGAATCATTACAAAACATATCTCAATTTGAAATCAATAACTTAAATTTATAGTAAACATGTACTCCTAAGTTAAACAACTTATTTATATCTTAATAATTCATCCATTGTTATATTTTGAGATTATATAACTCAAAATTTCACACAATAAATACCTAAAATGATCATGAACATGTGTATGGAAAATATGGAATATTTATAATATTTTAGTATATTATTCCAAAAATAAATGATCAAGCACATATACATCTTACATTGGCCTACCACTCTTCTTAGATAATGTCTATACTCAACATGGTGAGGAACTATAAGTAGTTTCAATGTCATATATGGTGGGCTCTTAAATCATGTAGTCTTATAGACATAATAAAGATAATAGTTTCATGTATATTAACATAATATAATTTTCATTTATTCTAAATATTAAAATTTAATATAGTAATCTCTTAATGTGTTTCATTTTAGGTTTCTATGACAATGTCATCATGTTTTATAGATTAATTTCATTTGAGTATGACCTAGATTTCATTTAGTTATAGGTCATACATTTAAGACTGATGGGAGAAGGGATATTCACATATATTTATCATCATTAATAGATTACATAGAGTAATTTTAGTGAAAGGATGTCAAGGAACCCAAAAATAATGATGTGAAAGAATATAAGAAGTAATTTATTTAGATGTTAAATCATGACATATAAAATACATTTTTAGAGTTTTTTTGATGAATTATGATGAATGAAATGGTATAAACACTAAATATGAAATCCTTAATTTGGGGAACTATTCCACCACATAGGTTCATGATCAATTAATTCCGTCTATGAGGCCTCCCATTTTGGATTAGTTTATACATGGAAGGTTTTGAGAGGCTATTTCCTTTGACCATGACATGAAATTAGTATCCTAACATCTCTAGGTATGTTGACTAAAAGGGGTATTTCAATTTTCATACATGGGATTAATGGTAAAACCCATGTACTTATAGTGATTATATGTTTATCTAATTGTCATGTAATGTAACTAAAGCATATAAATTATGATACTCTAAGTTGTTCATGGTCATTAAAGATGGAACATACATTTTTTCCAATTTAGAATTTATAGTTTCGAAGAAACATTGTCTTTTTTAATGCATCATGTGAATTATGCCCCCCCAAATGTCACATCCAAAGGACTCTATGGTGTGGAACATAAAATTATTCTGCAAGGTATTTTTTAATATATATTTATTTATGTAATAAAAATTTATTTGATGAGATTTGAAGTGATATACAAAAACATATAATCTCACATGAGTCAGCATGGTATAAGAAACAATGAGTAATAATAAATCCATTCAAATTTATCAAGATAGAAAAACATGTATTGATTTTAATCAAGAAATGCATCATCATTTAGTGATGAGGAAAACTTATTGATGTTTATAGTAACTTATCGGGGAACAATCATTAATTTTTATCGATCTAATTCTCACAAGATGTATATGAATCCTTCAATTTTAGTTATTAAGGAAGAAACCCATCATGATGAGTAAAGGGTCTATAAAAAGGACCTAGTGTGTGCATATTCCTTTTTCAATGGTTTCGACTGTTTTTAGATTTTGGTTGTCACTTTTTATTATGAGTTAGTAAGAATCAATCTATATGTATTATTTAATAAATAATGTATATATATATATATTTATCTCATTTATGAGGATCAGAAATGGAAAATTTTTAAGGAGGAATAGAATATTGAGGGGGAAATATGGTTCTATCATATATAAGATTAATGAAATATAAAAAAATTGTGAGTAGGTCTAGTATAAAGAGTTTAGAAAACATTATGTATCTTTTACTTTTAGTAATGAATCCATATATAGATCATAAAAAAATTCATGTTAACCCATTATGAATAGGGTGATGTTTTTATCACCTAGATATAGTTGGGGTCATAATTAGGACTATACTTGTAGATGTTTTTGATTATATTTTTGTCTCAATATATTCTATATTATAATTAATAATTCTATGTGTAGTAATTGTTGACATCTATGTTTTAATGATACATGAATCATGTTTCAAATGATATTAATGAGATTTATGATTTCTATTAGAATTTCATATCATACTATAGAAATATGAAATTTTCCTACGTATGACTCATTATTGAGGATGGGTCATCATTAAGATTATTCAGCACCAAGGAGGTGTCAATGTTTTCTATGAATAACTTTTAGATGTTATTCAGAACTAAGACCGAATTTTGAAGGAGTTTGAGACACCATAATCAATGTATCACTGTTATCTTGAGACACTATCAAGGATTTCATATAACTACAATGTAATTTTGAAAATATATAGAATCACAGACCATAAGTCGATTCATACCACATAATCATACAATGGTAATGTTTGATTCATCACAGGATGGAGAAACAATTAGATGGCTCAAATCTTTAAGGATTAATCAGGACCAAATTATAATTATCGCAATGTTTAAAATATCACACCACCATTATAATTCACTGATAGTAATTGGATCACATTAAAAAGTCTATCCACTTGAAATAATGACTGCTATAGTATGACACTATTACAAAGACACCCCTCTAGAATGTTGTCACTATTTAAGGACTCACCACCACTATCTATCTACATATCATTTTGGAATTAATTTCTCTAATAGCTATATTTATGAATTTAATGCTCAGTGTAATTATAATGATTTTTTTTAATGTATCAAAAAATTACATTAAATCATGTTTCATCCCTAAGTACGATGATGAAGAATATCCAAATCCACATGTCGATACTCAAGAATGATGCTTCTAAAAAAATAGTTGACTCCCACATTTATTAGAGTGATACACACTAAGTGGATGCTCTAAAATAGGAAAAAACTAAAAGATTTTAAAAAAAGATTTGTATATGATTTCAAGAACAAACATTACAAAACTCAATAAAGGAGGATAAAGAAGAATACAAATATAGTGTTTATTTTTAGTGAATAAAAGAGTTTCTACAACAATATAATAGAAAAATTTACTCAAGAAAACTCAAATCAAGATACACTAAAAATAAAAATCATAACTCATAAGTTGTACTTCTTAACATAACTAGAATATCTATCCTTTTATAAATTTAATTTCTCAGTTTTTTATAGCATATTACAGTATGAGAGTGTGGGATTACTCTGTTTTTTCCATAATAGAATATATCTTGTCATAACTATAAGATAAATAAATATATTCCTAACTCATTTACTATTGTACTCTAATGAAAACAATGGAAGAGGACATGTGAGAGCTGTTATATTTTTTCTCCCTTGAAAAATAGTAGAAGAGGACATGTTTTGTCTGTAAAATTGTATACTATTGTGAATCCCGATCTAGGTTGGGACTCAAACTATTTATTTATATAAAATGGTTGGTTTCAGGTGATTCCTAAGTGGATACGACTATGTCGAAAATTTAAAATTATACTCTTGTATTCCAAATTCCACTACATGATAGATTTTGTTATATATTGAATTAATTCTTTTAAAATTGAAAAAACAAATTACTCTAAAACAATTTATAATTTTTTAGTTAATCATAATTATTTTTTCATAATGTTTTATTTATGTAAAAATATTTTTACTGATTAATTAATATTTTATATTATCAAATTGAGACCTAATCAATCGTTTATAAAATCTTCTAAATGATTTAAATTGTCAACCCAATATTATTTTAGTTAACTGACCCATTTTTATATCAATTAGATGAATATATTTTAATCCATTTTAAAAAGAGTTTTTTATTTGGTACTCCATTCACCCCCTCTTGAGAAAATAACTCTGACCAAAATTTGGTATTAAAGGTTATTTTTTTAGAATTAAATTTTTTAGATGTTTTTAAATGTGAATTTTTTAAGCTTTAAGGAATATAAATATATGTTATCTCAAAATATAGTTATTTAAAGTGAAAATAAACAAGAAGGATCATCTAACAATATAACCCCTTTGTTAACTGGCATTAATTATCCACAATATAAAATTAAAATGTAAATGAACATTAAGAGTATTCGCTTTAAAATTTGGACTGATTTAGAGGATAAATATGTTGTATGTTTTACTAGTATAAAGGATTTATTTGATACTACTATTATTTCATACAATACTAAATATAATAAAGTAAATTCCTATTACTATCTTATAGGAGGTGAAGAATTCAATAGAATATATTCCTGAAAAGGAACATGTGAAATTTGTGAAACATTATCTGTTTCACATGAGGGAACATCTGATTTAACAGATATGAGACATAACACAATATATTATAAGTGTGAAATCCTTAAGATGAGTCAGGATGAACCTACTTCTGACAAGTAACATATGTTATATCAGATTGTGAACACAATGATCTCACTTGGGAATCTTGTATCTAATAAGGTCCATATCATTCAATTTCTTATATGGTTACCAGAAATATAGAGAGGCACATCTGTGTTAATTACTAAAACATATGACATTAGAAATATGCATATTAATGTGTTCATTGGTAAAATGATGATAAAAAAATAAAAGTTAAATGGAAAATGAGAAGATAATGATGATCCAAAGAGAAAATCTATATCCAATAATTGTGCATCTTTTAAAAAGATAAAAAATGAACAAATAATTAATTTATGTTAGAGTGATGTTGAATCATATAATTAAAATGATGAGGAGATAGACTAATTGCTTAGAATGATCAATTATTTATATAGAGTGGATTTTTTTCAGGAAAAAAACTATACAGTACAATATAATAATAAACTAAATTATAAAAGGGACTGGAAGATGGATGACAACACACATGAAATTACTAATTGTGAGTGAAAATGTAAAGAAATGTTAAATATAACTGACCAAAATTATGGTACAAAAATGCGTTTGATGAAAAATTTAGAAGTTATATGATATAAATGACTGATGTATGGAGTGTTTCAGATGATAACTCTAGTGATTCATACACTACTCCTAACGAAAAATCTAACACAATATATAAGCGATTTATGAAAAAAGTCATAGTGGTATCGACTATATCATATGTACATATTTCAAATAATTTTGAGAATGAACAATATAATTATGAAATTAAAAATAATTAAATGTTTGAATATACTATCATTATGGAATATTCCTTTAATGAACATTTGGATAAGTACAATGTTCATAAGGGACAACATGCCTTATTGGCTAACATTAAATCAAATCTGTTTTTTGAAAAGGAAAATAATTCTTGACTATTGATAGATAATAATTCACATAAACATTAAAAATATAAACAAAATAAGGGCTTGTAATATATAAAAGTTGTGTATAACCTATCACAAAAATTATATGAAAACCAGTTTCACCTAAATATGTTACAGATCTAGGATATGAACCTGGATATAGAAGAGTTTTAAAGGGTACTTTTATTACCATGTCAAAACATAAATGTATTACGACCAGATATTTTTCTATTAGAACTAAAAATGCCTCTATATACAAAAACCATTAGTCAGTTTATATGAAACATTAAAAAATGTAGTTTTATAATGGTTTAATTTCTAACATCTCTGGACCCAAAAATGTCTGGGTACCAAAGTCATTCCTTGTATAAATTCAATTATATCCGAAAAAAATTTGAGTAATTTTATAAAACCTATGGTTTTTTAAAATAAGATGTTTAAGACATATAGAAAAATATTATTCTTGTTTAAAGATGCTCAATACAGTTAATTGTGGTCATGTCACCTTTGGGGATAATTAAAAAGGAAAAATAATTGGATTTAGAATAAATGAAAACAAAAATTCAATTCTAATTCCTAATGTATTATTTATTTATAGATTGAATTATTTCCTCATTATAATATCACAATTATGTGTTTATTTTTTTATGATAAACATGATAACTATTCATATATTGTTTTTTACTTGAAAAAATAATTAATTTTTACTATATTAATAAATGATAATTTTTTTATTTTTGAAATGAATTCATTAATTTCATATAATTTTTATGTATACGTTGATTTTCACAAATAAACATGTATTTTAAATAAGATACTATTCCATTGCAAAATTCAACCACATAAAAAAAACTAGGATAGGTTCAGTCTTGAATGTACTAAAACATGAGTTCACAAATGATAACATTTTCCACACCAAAAAATGGAAACATAAAAATGTTTTTTAATATTATAGAATTATTTTTCAATATTGAAAACTCCTTATTTAGATCATATGTATTTAGTTTTAAAATCTACTATTTTTTTATAAAAATAGGGTTGAATGAATTTATGTTTTAGTAGATTAATATTCAGTGTATAGATCAAGGTCCACATTAGCTCACAAAAGTGAATCTTATTATTTTATAACAATGCATGCAATATATTTAAATAAAATTGATGGACTTATGATTAAGAAACTAAGAAGTTACCAAGGATGTGAGTTTGAAAATCTAGACATTTAATCATTTTACTCACAAAATGGTTACAGACATAATTTATTTTCTCTTTGGACCACCCAACAGATTAGAGTTGTTGAGAGAAGGAATAGAACTATACAATAAATAGTATGGACTATGTTAAATTAGTATGAATTACCTGTCTATTTTTTGATGAGGCTATCAAAACATGTTTTTATATAATAATTAGATTTTTAATTATACATATCATGAATAAGAATCTTTATGAGCTTTGGAACACAGAAACCCTAATGTTAATAAAATTAATGTTTTTGGATGAAAATTATTTATTCATAACACCATTAATAATCATAAAAAATCTTTAACCTATATGGATGAAATAATTTTCTTAGATTATTCAATTTCTAGTAAATATTATAATGTTTTTATTTAAATATCAAAATCTATGGAGGAATATTTTTATGAAATATTCAATGAGATAGATCCACATTATACTTAGGCCTCCCTATTAAATCATGTTATAGATTTTTATTCTAAAAAAAATTGATTATAATATTTAACTATCAGAAAAATGAACTAGTTTTGTGAAATTCCATGAAATTATACAACATTATCTAGTAAAAATATTTAAGTGAACAACCATACTTTTTCTAAATAAGATTGAACCCATATGCACCACTCTATAAATTTTGATATATGATATCTAGAAATAGATACATATAAAATAGTTTTTCATAGAAATTAATTGGAATATCAAGAATTATTTTCTTATCAAGAACCTAATATCATCAATTAATCAATTAATGATGAATTCTTGGTGATGGAAATGCAAGAAGAACATTCAATTTTGGATGAAACCAAGTGTGGGATCTATTAGATAGTCCCAAGGCCCCCTTGACTATAGTCACTAAATTGGTGATTATAAATAAGGTAGATGATTAAATAAAAATTTATTAAAATAAGTAAAGACTAGTTGCACAAGGTTATAGTCATGAAGTAACAATTGAGTATCTATAAACCTTTCCCCCATTAGCCAGTATTGAATACATAATAATTATTCTTTCCTGTGAAACACTTACAGATTTCCAACATTATTTATTAGATGTCTCGAGTGAATTCATAAATTGGTTTTTAATTAATGTTTCTATTACGAACCCCACATTATTAAAATTAACTATTTTTTAAAAAAATATTCCTAATTAACAATGTCATTATATGGAAAAAAATGGAATCTAAGAGATTTTTAGGACAGGATTAATACTATTCTATTTTCAAAAGGTTTTCCAAAAGGTATAATTAATCCTGTAATTTTTAAAAAATAATTTCAAACAATTGTTTAGTAGTTAAAATTTATATATATGGTATATTTTATGGATTTTCTAAAAATGTATTATGCACTGATATTAATAAAATGATGATAATTTATTTGGAACTAAGTTTGATGGTCAAAAAAATATTATTCCATAGTTTTACTATTTTTCTAAATAAATGAATTATTTTAAATCAATTTAAATACACAATAAATCGTATTAAAAAAATTATCTTGGATAACAATATTATTATTCATTCTCCTATGAGTACTACCAATATATTTGATATTGATGATAATGGTATACTAGTTGATCAAACCATTTTCAGAGGTAATATTTGAATTATTCTATACATAATTGTCATCTCTCTGGATATAATGTTTAGGGTATTTTTGTCTTCATTTAAAACCTATTCCTAAATAGTCACACTTGGTTTATCTCAAAAGAATTTTCAAATACCAAAAATATACTACCAATTTAAATAAAATTACCAAAGAGAAAAATCAATTTATTTCATTATCTTTCCTCAAGCTGATTTTTGTGGAAGTAATTTAGATAGATTAATAACCTCTTGAAAATGTCACCTTTTTGTAAAGTCACTATTATATTTGTGTAGTAAGTAGAAAAATTTTGTTTCATTGTGTACCGATGAATCTGAATACATAGATTCAGTAAAGCCACTGTGCAATTTTTTTGATGAAACACACATTACTAAAATATGGATATCAATTTAGACATGTCCCTATAAATAAGGACAATTCAAATCCTTCGAATATTCCAAATAATATTGTTTCAAATTCTATAAGATGATTATTTTTATGTAGGATAAAAAATTTTGATAGATAATATTCAAAACATAGATTTTACTATGGAATACATTGGTACAAAACATTAGTTGGAGAATATATTTAAAAAACTATTGAACTTTGAGAGAATTAATTACCCCAGACATGAGAATGGTTTGATTAATTTTGAGAAAGATTATTTTTTGAGCAAATAGTTCTGATATGACCCAAAATTTTGTATGGAAACCCCTATGTATGACACACCACTATGTCTATTTCACCATTTTGGTTGTATCACTAGTGTGTTTGTCTCACCATTGTGGTTGTCTCATATTTTTGGCTTTCTCACTATAAAAAAATTCAGAACATTGGTTTTCATACATTTGAGAAATTTTCACTTATGGATTGTTGAACTGCTAGTTTTCAATTTTGGCAGATTGTTTTATTTTGAAATCGATTCAATTATTTCTAGATTTCCATATTCATTTTTTCATGTATTAATTCAATTTAAATTTTCCTTATAAATTAATCCAATATGATATACAATATAGTTTTTGGTAATTTCAAAACACTTATAGTATCAAGCCATTATGTAATCTTTAGCACAGTGCAACCCTTTGTTTCCCAGATCCTAAACGATAAATATTTCCATCATCTTTGAACGATAAAATATTACTTTTCCACATGCCTAGAGTAATGTGACCATCAAGTTCTTCCCCAAATGAGTCACATCCTACTTATAAGAGGAAATCCAAATATAGAAAACGAGTTACTGTAGAATCGATAAATCGAGAGCTTTTAAAAAGAGATTTTGTAATTGAAAATGATTTTCATTTTGAATGGTTTCTTTCAAGTAAGTCACCGACACTCAATATTTATTAGAACTATGTTCTCTTACATTGGTTCTCTTAGAATAATAGACCCTTTTTTCCTAATCTAGATTACTTATTTTTCCAATTTTTTGAGTCTGTTATTAATGATAAAGAAGAGTATTGGATGAGAGAAATAATCAATGATCACAAAATACCATTTTCCTCAAAATAGTTGGTAGGATTTGTAGGTGTTCCCCAAAAAGGTGTATATGATGAATTTCATGAAAACATTACTAAATGTAGTGAGTTGTTTATTCTGGAATATATTTTAGCTGAAATAACTTGATATGGATTAAAAATAAGACTATTAGCTTTTGAGTTATATGGGGATGTGATACTATTGTTTAAATTTATTCAAATATTATATGCTTAAAAAGAGAGATTTTTCTACACCAAGGGACCTTGATTTTATTCTAATAAGTCATACTATAATAGACGAAAAAATCAATTTTTTTAGTTATCATTTGGTTCACCTATATAAAAAGAATAATCCTTGTTCATGGTCTAACTCCTTGATTTATGCCCAGATGATTTCGGCTATGTAAATATTTAAAGGGTTAGTTTTATATGAAGAATTGTAAGTTGTAAACATTATTAGTATTTATATCATAAAAGTGATTTTTTAAGGATGAAGAGTAGCTATACCCCTTGTAAAAAGAAGTGGGAAGTTGATGGAGAAAAACACAATGTTCAGTTAAACCAAATAGAATATTATCCAAGTAAAACAAATATGTTGCTGATCCTAGTTTGGAACCATATGTGATAGTGGAGTATTTAGATGAGGAATTAGAAGTACCTTTCTCAGGATTTGAGGAAGAGACTTATCATATAGTTGGTGGATGTGATCTAGATCTCTCCCAAGACTCTCCTCCTTTTATACATGGAGCTCTTAGTCCCCCTATGAATCTTCCAAAAATTTAAACATTATCGAGAAGTGATAAAAAAATTTATTTTTCCATAGAATTGTAGACAAAGAGAAGTTATATATATGATAATTATTATAACAATGATTATGAATAAGAAGAAGATGATGATAATGAGAATGGTGATAAAATGGATAGTGACATGGAAATGAAATAGATATTAAAAAATGGTGATTATGATGAAATGGAAGTTTCTTCTAGGGAAGGTGAATATTTATAAGTTGATGGGGAGAAATAAACTACTCATAATGTTATTAATGATGTCGATAATATAGATTTAGTAGAATAGTTGGTATTTTTACTGATGTTAAAAAAATCTAGATAAAAAGGGAGAAATGATATTATTGAGTTTATTGTTCATAAATGTATATCTGTGGAACCGGTTTTTGATGATGAGATGGATGAAAATCCTGCATATAGGGAAAAAAATTTATATTTCAAATAATCCCTAAATTAATGAGGATAAGGATGTTGAATTGGTTTGTTTTATGAAAAAAATATATTGTTCATATAGAAGTAAAATCAACTTATTGTTTTGATATGACTGATGTTGTATATACTACATGTGCTTAGAGACATTTCAAAATACCAATTGTTTTACTTAATGTATTTGTAGATACCATTGAATAATCATATTTGGCTATGGTTTCTTACAGTTTTATTGATCTTATAATATAGTAATGGAGGTTTTTTATTGAAGTTGATATTCCCCCAAAGAATTGTCTAAGAGATATTCAGATTGAAAGGGATTCTGAGGGATCATTGGAAAATCTAATTGATGATTCACATTATTTAGAGTGGGTTGATTCTGACATAGTGCCTTCTCTTGTTAATCCTACTCCTTTTGTTTATTATTACTATTAGATATAGTCACCATGGGTGACTTTTATGTTTTAATAGAGATAGTGATTTATATTGTTATTTGTTTTTTTATGATTTATGAACCCCTTCTCAAAAGTATGAGTGAAAATTATTTATGTCTGTTTTTTGAATTGGAGATGAATCATGCCCAGCCAAAAATGATTCATTATTTTAGAGAGATTGAAATTTAGAATAAGTGAATATTTTTTGAGATGGAATCCATGATGTATCTATTTTATTAGATTGATTACATTTTTACGGCCTATATGGATTCTATTTTTAAGATCTGTGATGATGAATCCTCAGATTCGTTCAATAATTAAACATATATTGGATCTCACCATCTTAGAACTATTATTATAGAATCATTTTTTGTTATTTTCGGTTGATTATACATCATTGATTCATTAATTCCTTTGTAAACATTGTGGATGATCGATAAAATCATTGATCATGTTCACATGATGAAAGTAATCTATAAAAAAGGAAAGACCTGAGGAGGGAGAAAATTAACTAAAGAAATATAGTGTTTTTTAGAAAGGATATATAATAATTATTACATGGATTCCAATTTCAATATTTTGGATGCAAATATGAGATTGACCCCAATATCCCTATCCTTCAAAGGGAAATTAAAATTTTTATGGGGAATAGATCAATTTCATAAATGATTTCATGAAGAGAAGGGATAGTTTTTCTATGCTATGGTGAGTGGTGGGAAGATAATAATATAATTCATACATCTTATAAATCCTTTTCTTAATTTTCAAGGGAGTGTTGTTGTGGTAAATGAGTGCATAATATTGACTACACTTTTTTTCCTCTCAGACAAAACTCAAGGGGTTGGTGTTGGATTCTCTCTTCTTATAGGAGTAAGAAGAGATATCACTTTACATCTTCTATTCTATTTCCGTCAGCTTTCATTGTCTCTTATAGAAGATATTGGGAACATCATACCTATCATTACGAGAGATCCCCAATCTCAACATGGTCTACCTACCACTCTACCTCATGTTGATACTACTACCTTAGATCCGAGCCAAGCCAAGTATAAAGGAAAGGAACTGATGGACCCCTTTACTAATCCTTGAGATTATCGCTGGATTAGAATTTTTTTAGGGAAATGATTCCTGTATATCATTATTTTATACTTTTGGATATCTTCATTTTCAATCATTCATCATGTTTTTATTCTTATATTATATAAAAACTTTTGTGCCCTCTTTTATAATATGAAAATGATGAGAACACCAATTTAAGAATTTTTTTCTATATTTACAAATGATATTTCATTTTCCTTTATACCATGTTTACACTATCATAAATTTCATCTATTACCATTAATATCATTTTCATGATATGTGATAATTTTCTTATTTTTAATATTACCTTTTATGACATGATTTGCGATCATAAAAACGGGGATATTAGTGACCTCTTCATTTTAATTACCACAAAATCTTGTTTCTAATGATATTACTGAGATTTATGTTTTCTTTTATGAATTTATATTATACCATATATTGATGTAATTTGGATAATTATGACCCACTATTAAGGAGGAGACATCATCACATGAGTTGCTTCCAATTAATACTCAACATTTCATATGGAAATTCATTAACAATGAGTCTCCATCGAGACTTTATATTGACAATTTATCAGATATCACAAATAGTATGTCACATTCTTTTTGAGACACCATCAATAATTTCATACCACCAGCGTGTAATTTTGGAAAGCTATGGAATAACTCATCATTATATATTTCAGACCATTGAATCAAAAAACTAGTAATGTATGATTTTTTGCCAGCCTGACTAAGAGGAATCACCCTGAATAGGATAAATCACCAATAGAAAAAAACTATTGAAAAGTCTGAAAGGTCACCCCACTATAATAAATCACCCTCAATAATGTTACATCATTCCATAGACTCTCCTCGAATCATAGACCACCACCACCATTTTTTATTTTATATAATGAATAAGAGTATATGAAAAAAATGAATACGAAAATAATAAGAAAGGTTATCCTAGGTGATCAAGGTGGTCTAATAAAAATATTACCAGGTTCATCTACACACAAATTAAATCCATGTAGTAAGAAATGCCCCAATATCGGAAAAAATCTACATTGCTTACCCTTAATCACATTAGATGCAGGGATGTTGAAAAATGTATTCCCCTTACTATAGGAATGACTTGTTATAGTACTATTGTTCACAAAACCTTTTTATTTTCAATGATTTATTCAATAATCTGGAGGTCTATCCAATACCACATAGATAATTTTAATGAAGGAATGATATTATTCATCTTTTTCCAAAAGGATTTTCCTTTGACGGCATAGCTAGTGGCCAGTGAACATGGCATTGGCTTCACCTTGGAGTGAATCACCTCTTCCATAGAGGATATAGAAGGATATAAGCACAGATCACTTGGTATCTCATAAAATTCCCTACCACACATGAGGACCATGGTACAAAATACATCAATATTCATCTTATTACATGAATGATGTAGGCTCTAGAGAACCCACTTTAACTATATTATGTTATAGGAATTTTTGGGATGTTGAGTTTCCAGAAATCATCATTTCTAGGGAAGGAGTGTACCCCATCCTTACTGAGGCATGCCGGGTCAATTAGGTTTCTCCATGTCTTAAAATTGAGGATGGTTTGCGTAAATTGGAGTTCCAACTTCCTATCGTCGTTCCGTACTCTCTAGAGACAACATCATCATAACAAAAAAAATAGATCATTCCCTTCAAGCATGTCTGGTATCCCCTTCCACATGAATCAACATTCTGAACAATGATTCACCCAATAACCCCTGAGGAGTCCAACCAGTAAATCCATAAACATCGTGTGCAGACCACTTTTTCCCATGTTCCTTCACAAAATATATGCTCAATGGATTCAAACAGGGATTCTACAATATAGTGATATTTATAGGCTAATATGACTATAAAGAATTTAATGATATAATCAATCAAAAAATAACGATTCATATCCCTCCATTATTTAGATATCAATTTTTAATGATCTATTTTGAATTAATTAGTGTCACTCCACACATAATTATCACTATTTACTACATGAATTACGAGGTAGTCATTATTTAATAAACCCCAAGATTCTCCAATAAAATTTCATCTATCTGGTAAAATTATAACCTCTATAATATCAATTAATATTTTCATATATCAATTAAGTATGTCCAATAAAATTCTTGAATAAGAAGATTCTTCTCTGAAGGTAATATCTAGGGTGGCGTAGCATGGGAATCCAAGCCTAGTGGCTATGGGATTCTACTTCCAAAAATTTATAACTCCTCTTCCCACTAACCAAATACAGTTTTGGAGGAGTTACAACATGTTCAGTTGTATCATGAGTTGTATGGTCAAATTCCTCTCTCGTTTCTTATATACATCAACACCATAAACCTTCTTCATTAACATTCCCCATAGATTCTACTCATCGATAAAATCCTATTCTAATTTAGAATGAAATTATTGTTTTTTTTAATTTCTTCTAAAATTAATTCCTACTTCCAATATATGTTATTCCAACTGCATCCAAGATAGTAAATGATGTTTCCCATCTGAGTTCAAATCATATAGAAATGATTACATAATCAACTTCATTGTTGAAATAAATGCTTTGGGAACTTTGAGAGTAGAAAGGGCACGAATTGAGATAGATGATGGTACACTATTAATCAGTGTGATTCATCCAAAAAATTATAGGAAAATATTTTTCAACTTCATAATCCCCCCCATTATATAAAATATCAATGCAGAAATGTGGTAAATTCAGATCCATCTTATGGAAAGTTGAAAACTTCTGTATTCTATGGGTAAGGTTATTTTATGCATCTCCATGCTACCATCTATTTCACCGACCCACCTTTTAGAGAAAAATCATGAAATATAAATACATCATTTTTCACGGTTCACAATTTGGACAATAAATTTTGAGTACTAGTACAAAATTACATAGATCTGCTAGATGGTTCTATTACTTACATTCATAATGATTATGGATTAATCAGTAATCATTAGATAAGATAATGTTAACTAATGGATACTTGGACCCGAAAGGTAGTTTGATGATATACATCATACATTTTTTGATATAGTGGATTAAAGAGTCCTGATTAAGGATATAAATAGTTGTAGAATGTGGGTCTCTCTATCGTAATCCTTGAAATTACATGAATAATCCTTGTAGTGTCCCACATAAGAAATAGTTATCCAAGAGGATCTAAATCACATAAGAAGAAGATCAATCACCCAAGTTGAAAACCCCATGCAGGATAAAACCATCTGATTATAACACCGTTACATTGTTCCCAATTCCTTATTCATGTCATTATTTATTTTCATATTATATCAATAAGTTTTTTGGTGGTTTTCCCTTATAATTTCTAGAGACAAGAAAAATTTTGGATGTATTGTTCTCACAATGGTAAACTAGTGTTGTAATAATGTATCCAACTATGATGATAAGTAGATATTATTGGATTAAGGATGAATTATATCAAATTATATGTCAAATTTTACATGAAAATATGAATGTATTGATGAATAGACTAATTATAATTCACTTTTAGAATTATAACAAGTTTTGTGGCATAAGAAAGATAAGGAAATATACACAAAAGAAGAAATATTGTAATGCATGTATCACCATGAATTTAATGATGTCCCAAGAATTCATTTAAAAGGACCTAACTAAGGTGTATATACCTGAACTCTATCAGGATTGAGTGACCAAAATTCCTCAAGAATTTATTTTTTACTTTCATGTGGCATTAATAAAATCATTTCCAAGCTCAGTCCTCAATAATAGAGTGGAATCAATGAGATCAACATGACCCCTTGGGTAACTACACTACATTTGATGGGGAGGGAATGGAAAATAGATATTTTAAGAAATTATTAGCCATTACACCCACCACATCAAGATTCCTTGTAGAATCTATCTACTATAAAGATATTTGGTCTCCGGAAAAAATTATTTTTTTGATGAATGAATGAATGTAACATAAATAATAGTCCATTTCCTTATACATGTCACCCATGATTGGGAATGAGATAAACACTCTTGTTTTAGAAGAATGGTTGTGATAATACTCTTCTTATTTTAGATAACCTGTAATATGGATTCATCCCATTCAGTCACAAAATTGTACTATAATTGATCAATCTTCTAGTTGATAACCTCCATATCAATCACACGGGAGTGTTTGTTTCATTTTACATATTTGAAATCACATTAGAGCATCATAATATTGTTCTACAGCCCCATACACACATTTCTCTAGGCTGGATTTCCACGAATTCTTAAAAATTTAATGACATTACGAGTTTTCTACTGAGAGATGTGAATAAAAAAATCAATCATCATTATTGACCCTAGAATCCATCAGAATTTTAATTAGGGTGATATTATAGGAATTCATCCAAATGTGATACATTGATTTCAAATTAAGAATAAATTCTGTCACCTCTCTATAAATAGTGGTTTAGGAAACACTATGTGCAACGACTTCATATCCAGTTGTTACTCCATTTATATCGATCACCTTGATACCACATACCCTATAGTCCAATAATGGCCATACATGAGATGAATTATTTATGGGATTGATGCTAAATAGATCCACCCCCATTATTTTCCTCTAGTATCACTATTATGTTAAAAATACCCATCCACAATGATCAATGGAAATTTAAATAGTTTAAAAGAAACAACGACATTCCACAGAGTCCCCAGCGCCATCATGTCTCATTTGGCCAACACAAAATTGAAGAGCAGCCACTAAGTTTCCAAATATATGATATATAATGATATGATGCTCCCAGTTGTTCCATAGTTACATTGGATTTCTAGAACAACTATATATAAAGATTATTATACTCTATATAAAGAATATTTGTCAAATAAAAATTATTTGAAAAATCCATGATAGTAGAGGAAATTTTCTTTGGTTCCAAAAACAGAACCAATGAGACAAAATAGTTATGGCATTCATTTAAAAAGAAGTAAGTTTTAACCATGGTCCTAATATGACTTATATTTCATTTGAAGAATAGAGTCGTTGTATGAATATTCATTTGGTTCTTCCCTTGAAATCATAAAACAATCTAATGATGATGTAGATGAATTAATACTGAGTTTAGATTCAGATCTGGTGTGAGAACCATCATTGATTAACAAATAGGCTAATGACAATGATCCACTTTCCCCATGGGGGTCACATTCTGGAAGTTCATTACTGAATGAGTGAAGAGGATAAACAATATCATGTGGTTGGAGATCCTTATTTTCATGTGAGGCATCACTATTTTTAAAACATAGAGAAGTGATCACAACATGCGGTAATAAACTATTACATATGTATGGTTGATTTAGTGATGACCACGATGGACTTAGGTCCACGTATGATAGTGACTATCATATAAATATAATAGTCTATAGTGGATTAAATGAGTACAAGGAGGCCTCACCTAACATAGTAGAATTATATTGAGAGCAATCAATCTGGGTGTCATCAGAGGACTCAGCACGACCTTTCCCTGAGAAAGATCATTCAAATTGGGATTAACCATTAGGTAGGCACATAAGCCTATGGGGTGTCTAGATAAAAATTATGTTGCAAAGATTATGACTCACACTAATATTTCAAGATATTATGGAATCTGTGACACATTGGTAATGAGTTTCCTAGATGGAAGAAATGTCTACTGAACTAGGATGGTGAGGGATACAGAAGATATTTAGATCTCTAATCTAACCTACCCACTAAAATATAGAATCACAATGGGATGGGATTATCAATATTTATTTCATTGCAAGTATGTGTTCCCACTGCATCTTCAATCCAAAGAGTACGAGAATCAACACTACTAAATGATCCAACTATGCTCTTAATCACACAATGAAATGAGAAGTTATGAAATGGGAGTGGGAGGCCTAGAAGAATAACCCACAATGGTAATCTTTAGGGTTCCCCTTCTTCATGAACCTCCACCGACCATATAAATACATTAATCCTTTATCATCCAACAAACCTAACATGTGACCTTGAAGTTTTTCTAACACCTGCACTGGATGCCATAATAATGAATAATGCCTTGCGGTTCGAGGATGAAACTATTACTAGTAATTAAATATACCATGAGTTGACAAAAGAATGAATCAAATATAGGGGAGGTTATTGAATAACACATCTAGAAATAAATGACCAATTGAGTTGGTCCACCACTTTTCAAATGGGGTGTCTTAACCAACAAAAATGGGCACCATGAAGTGGAAGAAGATATCAGAATCTTTGAAACTATAGGGAAAGGAAAACCCCTAGAAACCTAAGGAGATATTCGATGAAGAAAATCCTGAAAGGTGGATTCCATCTGATGATATGGATGTTAAATTGGATCATCATCCCATGCCCCATTTTGAGAGCATAGAGGAAGTTGAGGGGGGAACAAGGGCCCAAAGAACCCATTAGAGACATAGGAGGAAAAGATTTGAGATAGTATCAATGAGAGAAATACATTTTTAAAAAGACACACCACTAGCATCCTTTCACCATTCCAAGAATCATAGACACTATTTATCTACTAATCATTTTTTATAAATTTACAAAATGGTTTTATTATTGAATTTAATAATAAGTGTTATTAAAATTATTTTTTTAATGTATCAACACAATGCATAAAAGGATGTGTTATACCAAAGAATGGGGAAATAGAATATTCAGATTCTCACCTGGATACTCATACTTTCTCTTATTGAAAGTATAAGAAGAATCCCTCATTTAATAGAGTGATGAATAAAAATTTGTTGTAATCAATGAGGAAATCGGTGAAAGGTGTACAAAAATGATATATTTATAACATTGCAAGAACATAAATAATTACACTCGACGGAGGAAGAAATGAAAATACACATCTAGTGTTTTAATGTAATCATGAAAAAAGGTATCTATGATACACTTTTCTACAAATGATTTCAAGAAAAAATGACCCAAGATAAACTACAAATCAAAATCATGAGTCACAATCTATACTATATAAAAAGATGAGCATCTCTATATTTTTATACATTTAATTTCTACGATTTCTTATTCTATTATTCATTAAGAGCAGTATTTGTGTTTCTCTACATATTTCCAAACACACTATCTTCATATCTCACTAAAATATAAATTGATATCTTCGTAAATGTTTTACTCATATACTCCCATGAAAATTATACAAAGAGGTACCCTGTGACTTGTTACATTTTCCCTCTCTTGGATGATAGTGTAAGATACCCTATTTGGTCTAGACAATTGTATACAATTAGAAATCCCAATAAAGTCTGTGGATCAATATTTTTACTTAAATAAACTTCTATGTATTTTGTGATATCCTAGTGGAGAGTACTAAGTCTCAATATGAGACTAAACCTATTATATTGAAAATTACAATGTTAGTTTTATTTTGAATCTATTTTATAAACATGTAATTTTTTAAAAATATAATCTAATTAATAATTTGATAGTAAAGATTAATTATTATTTTTATAATATTTCTATTATATAAACCAATTCTAATGAATTATGTAATATTTTTTATTATTTACCTCAGACCTAATTACTATTTTCATAAATATTTTGAAGTATCGAAATTTATAATGATCTACTATTTTGATTACTAGGACGTTCTAAAATAAATTGTAAAAATATATTTTAATCAATTTTTAAGAGTAATTTTTATTGGGATCTCAATTCACCCCTAATGTGATACACAATACGACAAATAATATATATATATATATATAATATGGTTTTTATATATATTATAATATTATATAGGGATGGTTATTTTCATTTCTTTTCATATACAAGGATCATGTATATTTAATTTCCAATGAATATAAATGTTTTCTATATTGAGAAGATATTAATGTTGTTGTGGATGAGATCTTAGTTGTAGAATCATGTGGGAAGAATTCTCCATTGTGTAATGTTATTGAATAAAATAAGTATGATGTGGTAAACTTAAACAATAGAAATATTGCCCAACGATATGTAACATACATATTATGCTAGGTGTGTCATATAAAATACCATGTTTTATACAGATTAACATCAAGTGAATATAACCCAATATGAGTAGTTTTGAGTCAAACCAGAGATACATTGTTCATGATGTTTAACATAATTATATTAGGAATACTTACTATACAGTTTAATATCATAGGACATATTATATATAGGGATTATGTTTTATGTCATGTGACACGGATGTTGTGAACCAACATGAAATTATAGAATGAATTTCACATGGAATCATTCCATATAGTTAATGATCATATAAAAATTCCACTATTATGAATTTTATCATCTTGTATTGATAACCAAATATCATAGTTGTAAATTTGAACACAATGTAATTTTATAAAACCCAAGTGAATTTATTTATTTATTTTGAATTTTGAGTAGATTAAAGAGTTTTTCTAAGTTGGACCAAAATTAGAATTCCATGATTCACAATCTATCCCATTGTATGGGATGTAATCCATCAGTAGGTATTGAAATGTCCCAATTTTAAAGGCTATCAGGGAAATACATGATGTGAAGGAAGAAGAATCACCCACATAGATGAGGAAATTTTTTATTTTTATACTCATGGAAGACTATTTTTTGGAGGATCCATCAACAAGCAGGATCATGCATGTGAGGTGGTATGTTTATATTTTATTAATGGATCATAGAGAAGAATCATTTCATTAGGGGAAATGTAATATATATCTTTTTTTTTCTAAATTGGAATTAGGAAAAAAAATAATTGGATACACTATAATGCTTATAAATCTTTAGGAAAGGCCATATGTCAAGAATTTTGTTGTATTGATGTATGGATGATATAATGTGATATTTAAAGTCGTGATGTTTGGACACATTTCAAAATGTTTAATGTCATTTGAGGATGAAATATAAAAATAGTATAAAAAAATATGGTATTGAAATCAAATTATGTAGTTTATAGTCATATAGATAAGATTTCGTTCATACAATGTAACTTTATAAAATGAGGAAATGTTTATTATGTTTGAAATCATGTAGTAAATATGTGAGGCTAAAATGATTATCTCATATTGATGTTTAATATGGTGAGTGTGAACTACTTAAATAGATGTTTCATACATTTGAAGATAATTTATATTTATCAACAAATATTTTATCATCATTTGGATCCAATCATTGAACTAAATTATCCCTTAAAATGTATCTTAAAAGATAGTGTTAGGGGAAATAATTGAGGTGTTTCTTTAGGATTTCCTCTTCTTGTATCATTATCATCGAAAGATGATATAAGACATTATCTAATGAAGAAGGTCATTATTTATCCACATGAAAATTAAATATTTAATAAACCATACTATTTCATTCATATATATATATATTGTATCTACAATTTGGTAGATATTTTGTGTTAATGTTAGGATTCTCACATAGGTAATGTCAAGATTCTGGTGTTAGTGGCTCAAATATCCCCTCATGTTTTCATTTCTAATGTTGATAGATAATGACTAATCACCTAATAATTGTACAATATATTGATATATGTTTGGGAAATAACTGGAATGGTCTCTAAAATCAACATATTATGCTTTCTTCCCATGATCCTTGTGAGAATAAAGATTTTATTCTCCGCGAAAAAGTAAAACAAATAAAAACATTCTCATCGTTTAAGGATTTTACTTTCCCAATTTATAAATAAGAGGTTGATGATAAATCTTTTGAAATAATGTGTGCAATATGACTTTAGAAACATTAGAATATATATGAATGAGTGATTGGCGAGGTTGTTCCTTAATCTCAATCAATCTAGGTGTAGATTTCTGGGCTAAAAATGATGATACATTGATGAAAACATCCAAAGAACATAGAAAAAATATAATTAGGTATATTTTCTAATGATCATTAATGTTCAATTATTCATATAATTTATTTAATTAATTATTAAAAAAAATATTACAATCCCCCAAGCCTATATGGATAGGGTGAGAAAAAATTATGTCCAAACATCCCCTAGTGAGTCAGTGAAAAAATGAAAATTCACTCATACTTATGGGATCAGATAGTTTTCTACAAAGAGGACATCCATAATATGAATCCCATATTTCCATATTTCGAAAATATCATCAAATAAACAAATATGTGAATTTTGAAACATCCAAATTATCGATCTCGAAAAAATACATCAATACATCCATATGGATGACCTTGTCATCCTAAGGGAGATGGTTGGTATAATAATTATCCACACAGATGAATATATCAGTGTTATGATGGGTAAATAATTATTGGATCCTATGTCTCAATCATATTGAAAGGGAATGTTATTTAAATTTATCTTATAATCTATCCAAATTTATCATTGATTCAACCACAGAAATGATAATTCATCTGTTTAGGATATGTGGGGTATCACCAATTCATGATGCTCTAATTCTAAGAGTATAGGATAATAATAACTACTAAGGCTCAAATTATAATGGAAGTGATCTATTATCTCAATCAATGTATAAATAATTGTAATTAGTGAAGAATTTTTTAAATAGTTTGATATAATATTTATGGACAAATATTCATGTTGATTTATCTCATTAGTGGTGTATCCCATTTTGTGGGATAGTTCCCATTGGATAATTTTATTAGTCCGATCACATTGGAATATTTGGTATTGTGATTCACTCTATAATTTTTAATATATCACTTCATATTTTTCATATTTATAATATTTTTTTGGGTGGTTTATCATTTTAAAATATTAGGTTTTATAATAATGATGTTCATTAATATTGTGAAAGTTATGGTCAAATTTATGGATTTCATTATAGTGAAATAACTATAATAATGTTATATTCCTTATCAATAGAAGACATTAGAGATAAAATCATTGTTAAATATTATATAACATACCTAACCCATGGATGTGGTTCACCGTAGGATTTTTCAATATCCACAGAAATGTTTGATGACTTTTTATGATTCTGTATATTGGACATCTATAACTGGAACTAGCTCCCCGGTGTGATACACTAGTGGGACTAAATGGTGTATGAGTTACTAGGTATATAAAAAATATATTAAATAATAGCGGTTTTTTTCCAATAACAATTTCTCCTCCTTGTTTACTAGTTTGTATTAACAGTGGAGGAACAACATAATCTGAATCCTCTTGTATAATTAGGGTAATACAATGGTGATCATAACCATGGTAAACATGATTCCTCGATGGTAGCTCAAGTGTGGTTTTTGTGATGTGGTGGGTGTCCTCTTCCAACACCTTTATATTGGTATGATCTATGTTATATCTCTCTAAGGATATATTTCTAACATAATTATATGTGGAAAAATTGTTTACATGATTCAACAAATTATATCTTTAGTGGGATAACCAATGAGAATTTATCTCATAATTTTTTTGAAGTTCAACATCGTATTTGGGGATGTAGATGATTTGATGATACCCCCACACCAGTTTATTAACCACATAATAGAATAGGTGTTGGTTTGGAGATAGTTTTAATCATGAACATCATTCCATGAACATTTTGGTTTTCATGAATAATTTTTATTTTTCTAGATTGATATGCATAATTAATTGAGGTGTCAAAAGTATACATAAAGGTTTTCCAATGATCTGGAAATTTATTGATACACATTATGATAATATTTTAATTTTATCGATACCTAATTTTTCAATAAAATAATACATTAAAAATAATCCACCAATTCATAATCACAAGTAATTGTTCATGGTTGACTAATAACATTCATAATTTATGGATTTCAGTTACTATTATAATTATGTTTCATATGTAAACATATGATAAAAGGTAAATATGGAATCCTATATAAATTTATACCTATTTCTTCTATTAATAGATTTTAATACCCAAAATATTAACATTAGGTTAACTAATGTGTTTTTGACATAAAAACTAATGGATCCCGCATCAATGATGTCTACAAAAGATTAATTTTTTGGTCATACATTGTGATGTCTGATTATCATTGGGGATTCATAATAATATATACTTAGAATGTGCAGTGACTAATAAGATAGGGGTCTAGATAAAATCAACCATGGGTGGGGTTATTTTAATCTCTCAGACTCTCTGATTGATTTTTGATATATTTGAGAATCCATGTGAAATCCTAGTGTGGAGTTGGATACCTTGGTTAAAGTGATTTGATTGAAAACATGTTTGGATGTTAAAATATTTCTCTGTTTTAGTATCTCTAGGTTTCTATAATTGATTAATATTTTATTATTTTAAGAAACATATATGGGAACTCAAACTTTTATCACTATCTAGGGTGGTAATAGGTGTTGGGTGG
This sequence comes from Viscum album, assembly GCA_963277665.1. Taxonomy (NCBI): domain Eukaryota; kingdom Viridiplantae; phylum Streptophyta; class Magnoliopsida; order Santalales; family Viscaceae; genus Viscum; species Viscum album. The sequence continues at coordinate 536,735,600 of OY728146.1, forward strand.
AGTTGTGATTAGGACAATGTGATGGGTTCCTATGTATCTATATAAAGGGAATCATGTCTAATGATTGATGGTACTTTTGAATTTAGAAAATCATATTTTTTGAGGTATTGTGAAATGTATACATTCATATTATATTATCAGAATTAGAAATGAATAAATGGTAATTAAGTTCTTATTTAATGTTATAGTGTGGCATAAAAATTTAAACCAATTTATAGTTTATATTGTTTTTTATTAATATATAATATAATATGTTATTGGGGAACCAACCTATGGTAGATTCATGTGTTATCTCCTCTATTTCAAGCCAGTATGGAACCTCATGATTATAAAATCAGAGATAGAGGTTCATCTGTATATTATCACAAAATGAATATGCCTTTTAAGGTAGATTAATTTGTGTCTCATCAGTAGAGGAATCAGTGGTTCATCACTAAACGAATCCCTGAGGAATTCCAAGATTTTCACTTGAGAATAATGATTCATCACATGCTCATCAATATAAGATGATACAATGCTCATAATAGAAGTGGTATTAGGATTATCACATATGGATGGATGATAAAAATAACCTCCAAGTTATTACCATATAAAGGATTGTGTAATCACCCAAAAATCACATTGGACTCATATTCTCATAATATAAGAGTAATAATTATTAGGATTGGGCTTAAATCTAGAATGTTTCTCAAATATAGAAAAAACGAGTGGTATATATTGAAATATGGTTGGAATGTGTCATATTATTCTCATAAATTTTTTGAAATGATATGTTTAATGAAGTTGTAATTAGATCTTATTGAGTAATACAATGTGTATTAGTTGAAAGTATTATAATTACAGATAGATTTAGTGGCATGTTTTAAGGTCACATGTGACTAAAATTTTATAATGTTTTACATTTTCTAGTAATAACTTTCTATCTGTAGTTTAGAGTCGTATATCTAACAATTAAAAGCTAATTCCATTGTTATATCAAATGTATGATATATTAAATAACAACTAAACCTGTATTCCCACATGTGTATCATCCTAAACTCATGCTCCCAAATTTGGTGATAAAAACACATTCATATATAGTTTATTTAATATAATTTTAGAATAACCTATGTATATTTTATTTCATTTTTATATAATTATTGTTACAAACATAAAGTGATATATAATCATATAAATAGAAGGATTATTGTCTTTGAAAAATATTTATATATGCGACTATTTGTACAAAATATTTGATCATTTCTCTAAATTAAAAACGCAATGGACTACTATATAGATTTATCATAAGATAAATTCATCTTAATAATATGATTAATGGATTATTAAAAAATTTGAGAGATTAAATGTCTAGTAATGGAAAATAACACATAAACTATTAATCAGGGGATAAATCATATATATACGGTAATTTATGGGAATTAGATAAGAATATTATTAAAATTACCTTGAAAATTAAGAGTAATAAAAAATTCATAATAGGACGCATGTAATACCAGAAGCACAAATAGGTATCATGTTATAAGTGTGTGAGATAATAAACCTGTGTAGAAGAGACTAATCATATATATATATATATGGTATAATCATAGATATAATGAAATCATAATATTATAAAAAATAATAAGAAAAATAATATCGAAGAACAATCATGTGAATAAATAAAAATGTGCTAATGCACACAAACCATCATGTGGAAAACCGAATGTAAAACCATATTTGTGAATCACCTTATCAAAACAACATTATTTAGTCATTCCAGGGAACCATCATGTGAAAAATTAGATGTGTGATCACATTTGAAATCATTATTTGACCAGTTAATATATCAATAATATCAACACACAACATTGAGGGAAAGGATAATTTCATCCTGTAAACATAACAATTTTTATATTTTGTAATAAAAGATATAAAATGGAAAGTATGTTGACATAAGTATTCACAAATCAATAATTGGAAAATATAAATTCTTATTATAAACTAATCATTTATTACTACATATTTAACCTTGTAAATGAGAGAAATATTTAATTACATTTCCATATGGTATGCTCATAATTGACATCCCTATTAAAAATGGTATATAAAAATTTTAGTCACTACCGAAGATCAATTTGTAATAATATTTATCTAGTCAATCATTAAACATAACTTCATCAAAAATAAATCTTTTATAGATAATGAAAATAATATAAGTGAAATAAGAAATGTGATTTTAGAAAATTATTTTAATTCTGAAAGAAATATGTAATTACAATCACATTAGAATTATTGTTTTTAATATATGATGTCTCATTTTTTGAAGTCATTTTATTATACAATGAAAAATTAATAGTGTATATTTAAAATGAAAAATCTACCTTATGAAAATGTGGATGGAAAATTAATAAAGTTTCTTAAAGGAAAAAAACATATAATGTATCAAATTAAATTTTCTACAATCACATCCCATATAAAATCATCATAAAACATATAATTGAAAAGAATAAAACATAAATATGATGTTTAATAATCATAAAATAAAATTGGATCACCAATTTGGAAGGAATGGATTTTTATAAGTATAATGAATGGATATGGAAGAAAGAGATATTTATTAATAATGACGTGAATTAGTCCTCATAACATTAAACATGTTTAAAAATAAATTTATCATGGAAGAAGCATTAAAATAAAATTATTATTTATATTGATTGTAAGACTGAATAATATATAGAATAAATTTATACTGAAATGACCTAATTTTTGAAGAAATAATTTCGTGAATAAATTTAATTTTTCAATAAATGATGTTTAGTGACATTGATATCCAAGAATAATTAATAAATGTATTACTAAAATCATATTGTATTTGAGGGTGTGAAAAATAACATCAAATGAAATGAATTAATGATAATTCAAAATATTATAGGATTAATAAGATGTATAAAGACAATTTCAATGAAAATATATTTTTGAAAAAAATTTCTCACAATTATAAAGATTAGGTGAAACACTTTTATAGTAATGTAAAATTAAGAATCCTCGAAAAAATAAAGTTTGCATAAAAGAAAATTTTAGATACTAAAAAAATAATTTTATTTACTATAAATGAAGAAAATATGGAAGATTCTACACCATTTTAAAGGTAATATTTTGTTTCATATGAAACAAGTCTCTTTGAATTTTATAATGTGAAAAATAACACACGCCACCATGATATAAATTAAATCAAATATCATTTAAATAATGATAATCATATAGATATTAGAACCACGTTAACTACCTGAATAAGATAAACTAAATCCATTAATATTTAATCAATACATATCAAATATATCATGGAATAAAAAAAATTTGAGAATTAAATTTAAGGTAATGTACCCACTACGTAAATTCCCAATTTCAACTAATAAACATGAAATATCATGTCTAAAAGGAAAATATATTTTAATAATATACATCAAAATATTATTCATATATACAACCTTATATATTATTTATTTAATATTTTTCTCTACATTCATATTAGTTATTTATTTTATATTTTCTAAATCATGTGTGAGTAATCATGAACGTTTTGAAATAGTTTCAAAACTGATTGGTCATTATACATTATTATAATAAAGATTATCATTCAAGATAATATAACACAATTTAATTTATGATTAATACTTACTTATAATGTTATAGTTTCTTTTTATAGTATTTTTATTATGATCTATATACATTAAATCCTCGATGATCATGTTTTGGTTTTTTTAAGTAAAAACATGTTGGTATCTTAATTAACTAATTTAATATTAATTATATAGTTTAAAAACAAAAAATATATATATATTTAAATATATATATCACATATTATCAGAAAATATGTTATTATAGTTAACCACAATATTAAATTTACACCATTGCTTGTGTAGGTAGGTATATTGTCCCATACATGAACATTCAATAATTAATGGATTATTAGAAATTAATTTAGTTGTCATAACTTTTACAATGTAATAAAGGAATTATTTAAATTATATTAAGGTTGTGAGTAATATTATATTATATTTTTATAATATATAGATATATATGACAAAACGATATATGTAACATTGTGGAATAAATAATCCCTACACAAAAATTGTTAATTATTTATTTCCATAATGAATGTGTTTGAATGAAGGTAGATTAAAATTTATCGCAAAATAATAATATTTATATCATAAATTTAACATTTTTACAAGATATGTATCCATATAACCCTATAATATATGCATTGGTGAAATCCTAAATATTTCTTTTCCCTAAGATGTTAATTTACACACACAGACAATTATGATTTTTATATCTTATAATAAAAGAGGAGGAAAGAAATCAATAATTTTACCGTTTTAATAGTAATTATATTTAAACAAAAAATTATAATCTTATTATATATAAATGATAATTTTTTTGGAAAAATAAGATATTACTGGAAGAAATTTATGAATTTTTATTACTCTCATTGATAACTCTGAGATTCCGATGAAAATTTTAAGGATGGGTGGGACTTATGAAAATATATTAAAGAAGTGTTAATCGAATCAATCATATTTATTTTAAAAATATTTGGGAACTCAATATATACTCATTATATTAACGTTAAAAACTATATGGTATGTATTTTTAAATTATTAGGAAAAAATATTGTGCCAAACTATTTAGAATATTTTTTTTGGGAGTTACATTCAAAACTATTGATACAATCATCCAAAGAAATTTTATAGACATCTTAAATTACTATTAATGATATATTCCCAAAATAATTCTCTATGTTTCCATCCAAAATATATGTGGAATTTAATATTTATATCTTACTAGGGACCAATACTATTTCAATTCCATACTATAGAACAACAACAATAGAATTTTGAAACATTATTATATAGCTATAATAGATAAAATTAAGTGGATTTGTTTCTCAAAATACATATCTAAGGGCAGTGCCTTTTATTTTTTAAAATAATGTAAATGAAAATATACAACATTTTTCCAATTATCATAAACTAATCCATGTTGTGTCAATGAGTTTTCACCTTTTTCAATGAATTCATTATATATTTGATCAATATAGAAGATCTAAATTGATCCCCAATATTAATTTTTTATTAGGGTGTCACCTAAAAAATATTGGGAGGAAGTATCCTAAAATGATTGATTTTCAAAGTCATTAGGGTCATTGTGAATATTTGTACATCGATTAGGTTTTATGAATTCTCTAGCAGCTAGTATTTCAATGATGGATGATATCTTTAATAGTTATCATTAATACATTATGGTTGTATTAGTTTTCTTTATTATCATTTATTCTTGGAGTAAGGTCAACCACAAATAATTCTAGGTCATAGTATCGATAATCATACCTGAACATTACCTTCATTCTAATGTTTTAGTTTGTGTTATATATATAAATAAGGTAAATTTTCATGGAATAATAACTTCTATAAATATATTATTGATATATTTTAAACATATTAATGTTATTATATCATATAAACTAATTTTGAATGTCCTCTGAATAAGTATTTTCCACTTTTAATAAATAAATTAAAATATTTTTTAGTTATTTTTTTTCAATTGTGTCTCAAATGATAGATTTTTAAAATAATGATTTTCTATTCTAATGTAGGGATGACAACTAAAAGTCAATTCAAGTGAATAAATTTTGTATTACATCATCAACTAACCTCATAATATAAATGTATGTATAATTCTATATGAATTATTTTTATGTACATGGATATTGTTTCGGATGCGTTTACATGCATGGAGGTTCGCATGTGGAAATATTTTTATTAAAATGATGTTTTAATGGGAATTATTACCCAAAACCTTATTTTTATTTATCTACTATTTTTCATTCCCTAAAGGCTTGACATAACATCTTGGGTGATAAGGTCAATATGTTAACAGATCATAAATTCATGAATCCCGTCTAACTGCAATGAAATTTGAACTAATAGAAATGAATATGGATGAAATAATATAACTTTTTTATCATAAATTATTATATAATCTGTTTAAATCAATTACCATTTATAATGTATTCATTTTGAAGTCATATAATTTGTTAAATATATAATGTTGAGATCAGTGGATTCCAATAACTGTTATAGATAATATTAATGTATATAATAATGGGAAATGTGATATTTCAATATTAATCCCCATTTTACTAGAACCTGATTATATTCAGTAGGTCAAAGATGCTCAGTCATATAATATGGAATTCCTCCCCCTGAGGTAATGACTCAATAGTGGGGAGAATATAGATTGTTGGACATTGTATTTAAGATTTATTCTATATTTTAGAGATCATATTATTGTTCCTGAAACATTTTTGGAAAATGTTATTTCATCATACCAAAACATGATATGGTTTTTTCATCTTATCATTTATAATATGTATGAGGTGATGATAAAATAATTTTTTTGGGATTGAATGGAGTGGAATATTGATGAGTATGTCTTAGGATGTCTAACCATTCAGTAATTTGAAGAAGAGAAGTAATGGAAAGATGATAGATTACAATATTTACCTATAAAATATTCAAAGTGGGTGTAAATATCATTGTATTATATCAGTGTCTACCATTAATTGTCTTGAAATAGACTCTCATATGACTGATTATTGATCAAATCACATGTTTAGATTAATTTGCCCATTTTTAAATCCAATATTGAGAAAGACATGTCAAAACACTAAATTCATTATGTTTTAATGTTTTATTATTTTCATATTTGAATTAATTATAAACGGATCCTATATTGAAATATCAATTTTTGAAATCGTTGAATAATACCTCAGAAAACATTTTTCCAGGAATATATATTATCATCCTTAAAATTTATGGCATGTCTGAATGGATGATCCCAATGTTTTATGAAATTCATTCATTTTATTAAAATAATTTTAATGGTTTATAGGTGGTTAATATACCATTATTAGAGTCCTCATACAATAATGGTTATTAGAGCTCAATAGAAATTAATCATTTTGAAGCATTCAATATTTATTATGGGAATTCTCCAAATTTTTTGGGTTAAAAAATACGTGACATCAGTTATCAGATATAACAATATTTATATAAAAATATAGATTTTTAAGAATATATAATAGGGAAAAGATAAAACATAGATCCAATATAATTATATGTGGACCAATATTTCAAACCATTAATGTTTAATTTATAAGGTCATGTTTTGTTGAGAGTTTCCCTAATGATAGGGAATCATTGTTCAGGTATTCAAGGTAAATAGTATTCATAGTACATTGGCCCTTTTGAGATACTATATTGAATTGGTGATGTGACTTATTAGTTGGATTTATAACAATGATTTTGGTATGTATATAAAGTATTTTGTATCTTAATTTAAAAAATATTATCCTTTCCCATACCATGTTTATTATAGGACCATTTTGATCTTGAACTAGATGTTATATTGAATAACATATTGATACAAATTTCATATAGATAAGTGTATTTTTCATGTATAATGAGTATTTTTTTATTCGGTGTATTACCGTATAATTTTCATATTCAGTAATAGATACTAGAACATGAGACAAAAATTCTCTAGTAGCAGCTCAATTTTTTAAAGGCACCAGTAATATAAATCATTCTAAAGATTCAATGACCAATAATGGGGAGAAATAGATAGCCATATTATCAATTAATTTACAATTATAATATTTATTTTAATGTTATATATTACTTATTTTTTTAAGTGTTTATAGGTTGTTTTAGTGTGTTTTGGGATGGTTTTTTGGTGATCAGTTTAAGAAAACTAAGTGAAAACAATGATATTTCTATTGGAAACCTTGTATGAAGTTATGGGAGTAATAATAAAACTAAAAAACTGTAACATAGTTTGAAAAAACAATGAATGGTTCTATGATGAACCATATAGAATATTTATTTTTGTAATTTAGCCTCATCTGGTTAGAACATAGTTTTCCAAACCATACAACAAAACCGTATGACTCATAGGTGGGGTCTAGTATCATTTGAAGGGTTCACAAATGGTTTTCTAAATTAATAAAAACAATTAAGTAGCTATTTGAAATTATATAAATTATCATTTTCATTGTTATCACATGGTTGTACAAACCATATGACCAAACCATTCGATATGATTTAAATGGTCTGAAATCTATTGTTGAACTCATATTTACCACCCAAAACTCTAACTTTTAATAAATTATACAAGGATCTCAAACTGATATTTTACCACATGAATATATAGAATTTCCCTTCATACTAGAAAGTGATTCAAAAGAATCAACTTTCATTAGATATCCACAATAATCATTAAGTCTTCGTCCTTTCTTGATATTTCTAGATCTACTCAACGCCACTCTCACAGAGAAACATATATAAATTTTATAGATAAATATGGTTCTGATGACATTCATTTTGATGATATCCAATTATGATCTATTGATGGAATGTGTTTCAAGGATGAATCTTGGTATTTCATTTTTTTTACTTCACATTAATTAACATTAGTGAGGTGGGTCACTTATCTCTATCAATGCCCATTCATAAACATGTACATGAGATGGTTATATCATTAAAAAAATTGGATAATAAATTGATTTAATTACCAATATGTTTTTCTAAAATGATTCACCTATGTTGTTTCAATAATTTCAGGAAATAAAATTTGTTTCCAAATAAATACTTTAATTTGAGAACTAGTATTGTGTGTATAGAATAATTTCATGAACCCCAAATCAATGAAACCATGTTGGTCATGAAATGGGGCCGATTTCATAGTGGTACAAGTAATTCTATAAACAAATAAAAATGGAATAGTATAGATTTCCATTTAGTATTAGGACTTTCATTTTCCCTGAATAGGCATGTGTGTTGTGAAATTATTCTTAGATGTGGAATTAATGGAATAATAACTGATTTAATTCAATTATTTTTCATAAAGGATATTAATTATTTTATAATATTTTAATAATACCATAATATATTTTATATAAATGTTATATAACTTTTTATTGATCTAATTTTTCTATGTTGGTATGTACTTCTTTATTACCTACTATTTTTTATACTCTACCCCTACTAGGTAACATTACAAAATTTATAGATTCTATTACTTAGTTATATTTAATGTAATGGTTTAATACTTATCTTGTAATGACAGATGATGTTTTCTGATCGGACATTTTGTTTTTTCATGGAGTATGGTTCTGATATTTCATGGGTTTACACCATTATGAAGTATTTATTTATTTTTCTTTGATGTTTCAAATATTTATTTTCTTTTTTCCTTCTTCAAATCAAATACCACACTTTTTTTATTATTATTTTATTATATTACATGAATCATATAAAATTATGTGTAATTTTTTTATCATTTATAGGGTGTTCCAGTTTAATGTATAATCTCTAGACAGTGATCATAAATTCAATTTGTAATTGTTTTCAACTTATAGTGTCCTACTAATTTTAACGATGGTCTGTATAACTACAAAATCATCCAAATAAAACACATGAGGAATGAGATGTTACATATAAAATGATTATTCAGATAGAAAAATAAAAAATATGTATGAAACTATACTAATTTCATTATATAGTAAATAATATATCATATTTCTAAATGTAAGAGAATAGAGAAAAGAAGTTTGAAAAATAGTAGTAGGAATGTCGAGAATATTGAGCATGACGTGAAAGATTCCTTTTATGGGGAAGATATAAGCCTAATTTTTTATTTTCTTAGATTATGGAAGTGAAATAGGATTATAGGATATTTTAAGATTTTTGAGTTTCAATATGGTATAAAATTTCAGTGTTTTCTTGAAGGGGTAATGTGATTCCCTTTTTATAAGTGATGACAATAAAATTTATACAAATATTTAATCATTATTTATATATAGATCATGTTTCACATTAAAATAAGACAAAAAATAGATACTAATGTATTAGAGATAGTGTCTTTTATCCATACATCTATGACCAATTATTAACATCTTTATAATATGTATTCCCATTACTCCATTGTTTAATTGTTTTTTAATATTTTGGAATTTATTATTGTTGTATGTTTCTAATATGTAAAATTTGATTTATGAATAAAAATATAATTCATCATATTAAACAATTTATATTTATTAATTTTATATATTAAATCCTATTTCTTTAAAAAAAATATGAAATCATTATTTTTACATCAGCACACAAAGCACATAATAATAAATTTTTAGAATTTTAAGATTTAAATATTTCTGTAGGAAAATATTATCAATTTTTTTTATTTCCTGATAATAAAATTATTTATTATAATTTTTTACATTAATGTGTTTCTAAAAATAAAATTTATAATTTTATTAAAAATATATAAAAATCATTCTATTTATTGGAAAATACTACAAATGTTAATAAAATTATTGGAAGAGGTTTTATAAATTAGTAATTATAGTTTCAATTGTAATTTTTACCCCATAAATAAATCAATATAAATTAATATATTTTATAAGTTTTCATAACATTGTTAATTATTTATATTGTAAAAATATTACTACTATTATATGAAAAGCTATATTTTTCACTATTAATATATATATTTAATATTTTAAATCAACATAAAAAAATTATCATAGAATAATTTTTTACTTTTTAATTAATAATTGAATATATTTATCGAAAATGAAATATGATAATTAATAAATGTATCTTTTAATTGAATATATATTAAATTGTGAACACCAATATAGTTTATAAATTACCTATTTAAAACATGTTGTGTTTTGAATCATATTTTAAATGATTTTATAACATAATATATTTTATCTATATACTTAACGTTTTATTATTATTGAATATTTTTAAAAATTAATATTACATGTGGATTTTTAGTTTGGTGTTTTGTGTAGAGGAGACTCTAAAACATAACATTAATAAAATATATTCCATAATATCTTTGCACTAAAACCCACCTCCTAAAGCAATTTTGTCCTTACAATTTTAATGATGACATAATAGTGAAACACAGAAAGGATATTTAAGAGATATTTATGATCCAATATATAACCATTATATTTGTATAAAATAAATATTAATATCATCAATTTTCTTCATAATACGTCAATTATGTCATTCTGTTTTTCTCGAATCATTTTTTGAAAAAATACCCCGTGATTGAGAATCATAAATCCAAAAATATAATTAGTCTTAAATGAAGGATTATAGACATCCATGCACTAGTATATGGTCATAGGCTGTTTGGAAATTTTATTTACCACATTTTCTAATTAATATAATTCATTTGTGATGAAAAAATATCATTTCTAAAATCACATCCAATTCACCAAAAAGTTGTATTATGAATATGCGGATATAACGTAGTCCCATAAATCCTAAAATAGAATCATACAACATGGAAATAATTATAATACCATGAATGTTTATTATATTTAATTCAAAATCAAATAGATGGTGAAAACCTACAAGATATATAACATATACAAATATAGACTAAAGAACACCTAGGACCACATAATTATAACCATCAACATCAACAAATTTTTTTAATGTGATTTTCTTTTTTCCAATTAGGACAGTGGATATTGGTGTAAATTTGTATCAAAATCTATCACATTATTGTATATGTTTTAATACGTCCTAAATTAATCATATCTAATTCCTTGATCTTCTAGTGTATACATTGGAAGAAAATTATTTTTACTATGGTTTAAACTAAAAATATAATTTTTTATTGTAATATGAATTCTTGATTTCTTCCTTTACAAGTATTAAAAAATATTCTCATTCATAAAAAGGCATTCCCGAGAAATTCTATTTAAAAAAATTCACAAGTTATAAATTCAATCATTTTCATCATTTTCTGCGGAATTTTATTTTATAAAATACCTTAAATCACATGTTTGGTGTGTTAAAATGATTTACAAACCTCATGTCCTTAGACATAACATGAGATCGTTTAGTGAGAAAACTATTGTATTTTCAATATATAACAATTTATAAAACCAAATTTGTTGTTCCCGAGTGAAACATATTAACATAATTAAAAATTTATCTTGAAAATACAATACTAATCAATAGAATTGTTTAATCTATGAAACAATATCGAAAACATTATTTTTAGAAAAATATATCTTGGTTTAATATTGGTGTTTTTAGGATTGATTCATTCATATTCTCTACCATTATTCATTGAAAAAACAAGATTTATTATTTTATAATATTGAGAATATTATTAAAAAAGGAATATCCCCTAGGATTTTTTATATAGTTTTATAATCATAGGTGAAAACATCATATATCACATGAATGATTCTGTTTATAATCAAATATATTTTTTGAGAGATTTCTCGTAGGCTAATCTATGCCTAATTCAAATATTCTTTGGAATATCTAGATTGAATGATAATTAATTAAAACCACCTAATATCTTCCATACTAAATCATTTTGATGTAATCATATACCTATATTCTTATTTTGGGTATTGGTGAAAATTTAGTTTTCCTATACCAATGAAGAAACTGAATTAATCTTCAAATACCACATAATTAATCCTTAAAAATAATTAAATTTTAATTTGATAGCATCTATAGTACTCTAGACCCATACATGGGGATGTTTTTTAAAAACAATTTATTAAACACTAGATTATATACATGTTGAAATAATCTTATCTGTATCAAACATCATTTTCATAATCTAAAAATTCCATCAGAAACTAATAAAAAATAAAAATAATGGTTGTTTTTGTAACACCCCGACACTAGAATCCTGGAGCCAGTGCATTATTTTAATACATGGACATGATTACAAGGAATCATGTCCGGACGGACCGATCAATTTAGTAGTCTTGGAAACATTATAAATATATATGTTCAATATTACAACCTGAAAGGAAAATCAAAATTAAATTATTTCATTCAAATCATCCAAGATTCCAAGACGATTCTTGCAATTCACTCATAACTAACTTCTTCACATCCTAGGAAAAAGAAACATGAGAAATGTGTGAGCTCAAATGCTTAGTATGAGTAATCAATATAGTAAAATATAACATAAAAATTAGGCACGTTGATTAATTGAAAACACATTCCCTTAAAAATAATAAACATAAAAACTTTATGGAAGAAATGTGAGCTGAGAAAATAAGGCCATAATAAAAAATTGTCCTGGGTATTCTACTAGTCGATTAACCACATGAAATATCAATAACTAATCTCACAATGATTTAATGAATAATGTCAAATATCATAACCACATAGTCAAGGCCTCATCATAAGACTACAAATAATATTTTGTCAAGGCCTTGTGCAAAGACACTAGTTTGACTAATTAGACCTACCGATGCATCGAGGAGCTATAGTGGGCTCTACCAGTCTCTTACTAATTCCAATACATTACTCATATGAAAAGGATTAAATATAACATAAACATTCGTATTAAAACTAGTATATGAAATGTCAATACTTTATCCATAAACCATGTGTGGTATAAAAATAGCACATCCAGTCAAACATAACTAATTCAAAACAATATGTAATATTGTATTATAATAGATTAACCTCAATCGATAATAATGAAGGATATTTACATAGTTAAAAAGAAATCACAAATACCATTTGAGAGAAATATCACCCTTTTTATTGAAAACATTTAAAAATTTCAATATTTATTAAGAATCCATTTAAAATTCATTTTTGAATAAAAGTTTCATATACCACATTTAAACTTTTAAAGGAATTTTAATTTGAAATCATTAATGTCTATATAAATAAATCAGTAAAAACATTTCTAAAACATGGACATTAATGAAAAGACATTTTGAAGAATAATTGTTTTAAACATTTAAAATTATATTTTAGTTAGAGTTCCAATCCAAATGAGAGAAGCTTGAATAAAAATAATTTAGATAATAAAAACATTATAATATCATGGGTATAAATTATTTCATGTTATACTATGTCATAGGATAATATATACACTGTCTATAATTTTATTGGTGTATAACAACAAATAAGTCTCAATGGAATGTAAATTGAGGTAAAGTCCCTTATAATGATTGTATCCTTAGGTTAAGTATAAATCAATGACATAATAATGTGTCAAAAATTTAAATAAACTCAATATAATAGGATATTCAGTGTAAATCAATCAGAGGAAATTCACAGAAATTTTTGAAAAAACAACACCAATGACTTGGATGTTTCACTCAATGAATGGAAATTGAGTTAAGATTACTCTTATAAAGTTCATATATATGACTTCAGAAATTATCAACAGAGTGATTATGTGTATAAAAAGTATATCAACACAAAGGGGAGTTTAAATAACTATATTAGTAATAAATAGTGATTCCACACATAATCTTGGTGTAAAATAATCAATGAAGTATGTGTAAAGCCCAATGAGTGGAAATTGAAATTTGAAATTCCCTTACTGATTTGGTAACTTATAAAAAATACACCCCATGAATGATCGATAATAAAATAAAGATGTAAATACCAATAAATTAATGTATATTACCCCAATAATACAATCATGGGCATTACATGACCCATAGAAAAGGAAATAGTGGCCAATATAGTATAAATATCAAGGGAATAAAAATTTAGATAAAAACCCTTACATCGTTGTAATCAATCATGTTGTATGAAAAAAAGTTAATAAACACCAAATTAATCACATAATTCCATGAATATAAAGAGAATAATGATAATATATATCAAATGGAAGTATAGAATGCACCACATGTAATAAATAAGTGGTGAATAATCGAAATCTCACAAAATAAAAAATGAGATAAGAAACCCCTTACAATATTTTAATCGATCAAGTCATTTGAAAAAAATTTAATATATAACAATGTATTAATAGAATAAAATTAATATAAAAAGTATCATCATAATATATATCAAATGGAAGTACAAAATACACCACATGCAATAAATTAGTGGCGAACCATGGAAATCTCAAGGAATTGAAATTGATATAAGAAACCCCTTACCTCAAGTTCGACTTATCTTGTATGTTCCTTGTTCTTCCTGAATAACAAAATTGTGTTAATTTATAAATTATTAAGAACATTTTTAAATTTTATCATTCCTTTCATCCAACTTATTACCTTTCTATAAAAATTTGTTAATTATTTGCTTTTATATTGGATATTTTATGGATGTTCGGAACCTGAGTCAAAAATGAACATGTTATAATTACAATTTTTCCATGTGGTAAAAATTACATTATCTCGAGAATTATATAAATGATTTTGATATCATATATATATTATATACCTAGTAAATATATTTATTTATAAAAGTGCATAATATTTGGAAATAAGAAAGGAAATGCACCGTTCATGGAGACAGTAAGTCGTACATACGCATGAACACTACTTTCATTTCTATTTTGTATTTTAGTGAAATTAAAACATAATAATTAATAAGTATATTATAATTATATTATAATATCATATATAATATAATTAAATCCATATTTTATATGTCTCACATAAGGCATTAACGAGTCATATCATTTGGAGGGGGCGGTAGTCCACATTTCCTCAAATGAAATTATCACTTTTTACCCATAATGGAAACCATAAAATAATCATATAAATAGAAAATATAAAAGCAGAAAGAAAACATAAACATAATATATATATATATATATATATTATATATATATATATATGTATATGTATATTTACATCTTATTATCCACCAAGAGAGGCGGTAGGGGATAATCGAACAATCATCATTTCGTTTGACGTCAGTTTTCCATCCACAAAAATAGTATATTCTTCACCCATTTGATGGAGGTGTGTATTAGTGTAGCTTGAATAACTCTCGAAAGAAAATACTAGTATATTGAGGATACTGGTGTTATTATAAAATAAAGGAATAAAAATAGTTTAGGGGGTTGTAAAAGTAAAATAAAACAAAATAATACTAAATAATTTAAGAGAACGTGTTGCGTTAAATTTGGTTAACTTATTTTGGATTGAAGCAAAACGACTTATTGGTTTGACTTATCCCTATGTTAGTGCTTTAAAAATGAATAGGGGGATCTTGGGGGACTATTTGGGTAGGGTTTGGATGAGCAAAAGGGCTTGAGAGGTGTGAGGAATGGGTTACAAGTGGTGTCCTTTTATAAGGGAGAGGAGGGGTTCTTTATGAAAGTGTGAAATTATTATTTTATTATATAGTGGTATTCGGTTTATAAAGGTTCAAGACTAATTAAAGCCAAAGATAAGTTAACTCATTGTTGAAATAAAATCATTCGATTTAAATTGGATAGGTTTTGGATACCTTTCTAATATTAATAATTTTATTTATTTAAATCATTTATTAATGAGGTAAATTCTAAATCACTATGGTGTCATAAATAATATAAATTATATGATGTATAAAAATTATAATAAATTAAAATTATGTAGGAAATATTTTTAACTCTAAAATTATTATTTTTAGTTGAATATATGACTTATATGACCCCATGAAAATATTTATAAACTAAAAGATATTTGTTAATGTCATTTTTGTCTTTACATTATGTTAATTAAAATAAAGTTTCATTTTCATTATTAAGTGGCTCCTTGAGGTCTCAAAATCAACCCAAGGATTCCAATGGTCATCCATTACTCATCCAATAAGGTTAAGACATGTGTTAAGGAAGTATTTTTTTATTATATTGTTCTTTTTAACTTGAATTACCTTATTTACCTTTAACCACAGTAAATAAAAGTCAAAAGTTACTCTTCACCAAAAATTATTGTCATCTTATTGAACATCATTTTAAATTATAATAACAAACATGTATATCGTATTTTCAAAATTCAATTCACAGAAGTGGTAAAATTTAATTTAAATGAAATAGTCGGATTTTTAATTACTTCTTAGTGGTTTCACTATTCATAAAAAAATGTATTTTTTTTAGAAATATTCCCAAAATTTAGCCTAAGCTATATTTGATATTCTGAAGTAAAAAATTATGTATATTTTATCAAATTTAAAACATAAAAGTTAGATTAATTGATTTAAAATTAATTCACGTTGTTAAATCAAATACTGTGTTATTAAAAAACAATAAATATCAAAATATTGACACATGTTTATGAATAATTTAAAAGTGAAATTAATTCAAATAAACATAATTGGATTAAAGGGTAAAATTATAATATAATTACACTTCAAAAACAATTTAAAATATAATCTTACCATATAATTAAATGAAGTTAAAAGGCAGTTTTGAATTAAAATTCATTATTTCTCACAATTCATAAAAAATGAATATTATTAGAAAAATACCAAAATTTCATCCAATGTAAATTTTGATGTCTCGATTTAAATAAGATTTTTATTTTTTCAAAATGAATATGAAAACGGGTCAAATAATTGATTTTAAAAGGGTTCCCCATTAAAAGGATGAAAATTCGATTTTTTTTTGAGAAATATACATTTTTCTGAATAGTTGAATATGTTCTCGTAATATGTCTAAGAAACACATAATACATAAGTTAAAATTATATCGATTTTATAAAATTCAAAATCCACTTAATACTATTCATAACCACTTATGAACGGCTAGTTTGGTATGTCGCGGTGCACTAAAACTCGGTGTCGCGTGTAACGCATGGTGTTGAATTTATTGAAAATAACTCACTATGAAATCTTGGGGTGTTACATTCTCCCCTCCACCAATAAATTGTTTCCTCAGAATTTGAAATTGTTCATTCAATATAAATGGTTAAAAATATAAAAATACCTTTGTGGAAAACCCACATCAGAATTTGGGTTAATAAAATATAGTCTCAATAAGAGGGAAACTCCATGAAAAATTCACCACCAAATTACGATCTCGATTAGGAGAACATTGGTGGAAATTAGAGACACATAAATGGACGAAAATTTAAATACATACAGGGAGTGATTAAGGTCATCAATCACAAACAAGTGTAAAATTGAGGGCCTCCAAGCCATCAATCTATAGAGATTTAAATAATCATCAGTTCAATAAAACATAAAGAATTAAGATAAAACATTTTTTGTTTTAAAAATCCTTCCGAGAAGTTTAATAAATAATTTATTCATAGAATAAGAATAAAAACATACTTGACATGTAGTGTTTCATCTTTCATCTTATTCTTACCAAAAACTCATCTTTAACTCCAAATTATGAGTATTAAAGATGACTTGGTCAAACCAGAAGCATTTGTCTCAACTTATAGGGAATCACATAATACACAATGGATGAAGTATATATTTCCCTTTTCTTTAGTGATTAACCAAAACCAAAATGGTTAGTAAAAGATCATATGTTCCCTAAAAAGAATAATACATTAGAGAAAGAAATACTAATATTAATTTTAAAAATTAAACCAAGAATACCCAATGTTCTATAAATATGATTCAATAATCAATTATCCATAAAATCTTTCAATATAATCCAAACTAATATTGAAACCCAAAATTTAGATGATTTTTTAAGTATTCTTCCTCGTTAAATTGTATCTCCAAATAATATTGACTTCTCTTAAAGTCACATACTTAAAATTAATTAACCTAATCACATATTCTAAATGATTGTTTAATTATTTCCATAAATAACCCAAATTGCTATAAATCAAAAATAGAAACATAGGTAAAAACCCCACCATTACTCTTCAAATGAAATCCCATAGTAATATATTTTCCTTAGGCATATAGTATTCCCAATAGAGAGAAATTTTTCCAAAATAAAATTTATCACTTAATCAACAAATCATTTTCCTATACTAAGGATATCCATTTGATAACACATAAGATCCCAAATCAACTTATTATTTATCTAGAAAATCATTTAACGAAAAATAATTAGTCACACTAACTAGGGACTTTATGTAGTATAGTGGTAGTTGATAATTCTCAATATCATTGTGGCTATGCATTAAATTCCCCCATCTTTGTCTAACGCAATGTTTTGTCACATGGTCTGTGTTTTGTACTTTTTCCAAAACTATATAATTTTATAATATTCCAAAAATGAGATAGATTCCTCAAAATAAATATTACATAATTTCATCATAAATGTTATCTCATACCTCACATTTTCATTCCAATATTAAATAATATTAATTGCCTCGAACTGAATGATCATATAAAACCAAATTGTTATTTATAACTATATTGATAAGAGAAAAGATAATTCATCCTCAAATATCATTTTCACATGACAAACTATAGGGTTACAATTTTAAAAGAGAAGTATTCCAAATTAATCCCATCAAGAAAGAGCACTAATAATTTTTATACATTTATTCATCCTTTTATTTCCACATAGATTCTTCCTTAACCAAGAGGATATACTATAGAATAGGGAATTCAGTTAAGTAATGGTCATGTATCCTACATTTACTAAAAATCACTGTAAATGTGTTTATGGGACCATTTTTATTTTCTTCCATATTATCCTTCATTGTTCCTCAAAAATTCATTACATTATTTCCTTCTTTCACATAGATAAAGCATTTCTTTGTTCAATTAAGACACCTTCATAGGTGTCTCCATCCACATTTCCAGCATGATGGAAAATGAGCATTCTTTTCACTATGTTCTTAACTATTGGAGCTCTTGTCATTCACCAATTTTCTATACTTTTTGAGTCTGTGGGTTGGTTTATATATATTATTTTGATCATATTTTTGGAAAACAGATTCAGCATGAACATGATATCTTTTATGCCTATCAACATTCCATTTTGTTTATCTTTTCCACTATTGTTCAAACCTTGTACATCATGCTCAATGTTACTATGACTTACTTGGAATGTATCCATTGACTAAAACCAGAAAGAATTGTGTGAGTAATAATAGTAATAAAATAATTTTGAGAATATCATGACACCTTCTTTTCAATTTAAAACACCATAGTATTAACCAAGGTCATTTATTCTAATCTTATATTAAAATCCTTCAAATTGGTTTGTAAAGGAAATGTAAATTATCCTAATAATATCCCCTGGTTGTGTCGTAACCAAGAGTGAAGTGTGGTCCACTGTCGTGTACCAGGATACCTCGGGTCATGCCCGAAACTCCTTATTAGAGTTTTCCCTACTAAGTACATCTGTGCCAGAGCTGCCTCTTCCTACTCATATCCAGGCAGGGATGTACTGCATGGAAAATAAAAAAAATCTCTACATTACCAAGATTCTAGGAAGTTCATCTATAATAATCCGTAATGACTATCTTTGGGTAATGTACTCTAATCAGAGTTTATCGAAATCTAGTTTCAAAGGTTTGTACTGAACATTCTCTGATACCACATGTAACGTCGCGACCCCATAATCCAGGAGCAGGTGCATTTTTTTAATACATTGGCATGATTACATGAAATAATTTTCTGGAGGACCGATCTGTTTAGTAGTCTTGGAAACAAGATACATTCATATGTTAAACATTAAAACATGAAAAGAAAATTAACATGAATTTATTTCATTAATAACATCCAAGCTTCCATGACTAATCCTGCAATTCACTCATAACTAACTTTTTCGTATCCTGGGAAAATGAAACATGAGAAATGGGTGAGCTCAAACACTATATAAGAGTAAGAAATATAGAAGAAGATAACTTAAACATTAGGCATGGTGAATAATTGAAAACACAGGCCTTTAAAAATAATAAACATGAACACTTTATGGCAGGAATGTGAGCTGAGTAAATAATTCCAAAATAAAACATAGTAATGGGTATTCTACTATTCGAATAAGCCCACAAAATATTAATATATAAACTCATAATTATGAATGCATAATACCGTATATCATAACCATAAAGTCAAGTCCTCATGCCAATACTACACATTTGATTTTGTCAACGACTTATTCGAAGACACTAGTTTCTCTCATGATACCTAACAATGCATCAAGGAGCTATAGTGGGCTCCACCATTCACATACTAAGACCAATTAATTCCTCATATTAATAGGATGAAATATTACATAAACATTCATATTAAAACTAGCATACGATATGTCAATATTTTATCCATAAACCAAGAATGATATAAAAATAGCACATACATAGTCAAACATAACTCATTCAATACTATATAGAAGATTATAATATAATAGATTAACCTCAATCTTGAATAATTATGGATATTTACATAGATGAAAAAAATCATAAAAACTATATGGGAGAAATATCTCCCTTTATCTTGATAACATTTAAAAGTCTCACTATTTATTAAGAATCCATTTAAAATATATTTTCGAATCAAAGTGTCCCTTACAACACTGAAACATTTAAAAATAATATTAGTTTGAAAACATTAATGTCCATATAAATAAATCCTTTAAAACATTTTTAAAACATTTACATTAATGAGAGAGATTTAGAACAATAAATATCTAAAACATTTAAAGTGATATTTTAGTTTTAGTTCCTAACAAAATAAGAGAATCATGAATACACATAATTGAGTAAAAAATACTTTATAATATCATGAGAATAGAGGATTTAATGATATACTATGAAAAAGGAAAGTATATACACTATATAAAAGTGAATTGGTGCATAACAACAAAGAAGTCTCAATGGAATGTTAATTGAGATAAATTCATTTATAAAGACTGTTTCTTTAAGGTAAGGATAAATCAATGAAATAATTATGTGTGAAAAATATAAAAACACTCAATATAATTTGATATTCAGGGTAAATAAATCATAGGACATTCACACATATCCTCATAAAAACAACACCATTGAAATGGATGATTAACTCAATGAATGGAAATTGAGTTAAGATTACTCTTATCAAGTTCATATTGATGACATGAAAAATTATCAATGGAGTGATTATGTGTATCAAATTTATATCAACACAAATGGGGAGTGTAAGTGACTACATAAGTAATATATAGTTATTCCACACATAATCATGGAGTAAAATAATCAATAATGTTTGTGTAAAGCCCAATGAGTGGAAATTGAAATTTAAAATTCCCTTACCGATTTGGTAATTTATAATGCATACACCCCATGAAAGAAGGATAATATAATGAAGATGTAAATTCCCATAAATTAAAGTATATTAAACCACAAATACAATCATGGGATTTACATTCACCACACATAACGAAATCGTGGTCAATATAGCATGAATCTCACAGGAATAAAAAGTGAGAAGAAAAACCCTTACTTCGTTGTATTCAATCGAGTTGTATGGCCAAAACTTAATAACCAAAAAATGAAACACAAAATACCATGAATATAAAGAGATTCATGATAATATATATCAAATGAAATTACAAAATACACCACAGGTAATAAATAAGTGGTGAATAATGGAAATATCACAGAATTAAAAGTGAGATGAGAAACCTTTTACCACGTTGTAATCAATTAAATCTTTTGAACAAATGTCAATAAAAACCAGTGGATTCATATAATTACATGAATATAAAAAGTATCCTGATAATATATATCAAATTTCAGTACAGAATACACCACATGCAATAAATTAGTGTTGAACAATGGAAATCTCACGGAATTAAAAGCGAGATAAGAAACCCCTTACCTCAATTCTGACATGTTTTGTATGTTCCTTGTTCTTCCTGAATAATAGAAATAATTTAATTTATACTTAATAAAGAAATTTTTCATGGTTATTTTTCTTTTTATATCACATATTACCTTTCTATAAGAATTAGTTAATTATTTGAGTTCATATTGGATATTTTATCGATGTGCAGAACTTGAGTCAAAAATGAACTTGTTATAATTAGAATTTTTTCATGTGGTCAGAATTTTATTATCTTCAGAATGATATAAATGATATAAATATCATATAAATATTATATATCCATTATATATATTTATTCTTAAAATTAAATAACATTTGGAGATAAGAAATGAAATGTACTGTTCATGGAGATGGTAAGTCGTACATACACATGAAGGCTACTTTCATTTATATTTTCTATTTTAGTAGAATTAAAACATAATGATACATAGGTATATTATAATTCGAGTATAATATAATTTATAATATCATTAAATCCATCATTTATGCATCCCATATAAGGCATTAACTAGTCATATCATTTTGAGGGTGTAGTAGTCTAGAGTTCCTCAAATGAAATTATCACGTTTTACCTATAATGGAAACCATAAAATAATGATATAAATGGAAGATAAATAAGAATAATAAAAACATAAAAATAAAATATATATCATATATAAAATAAGTTCCATCTTAATTTCCACCATTTGAGGCGTCCTGAGATAATCAAACAATCATCGTTTCATGATACGTTAGTTTACCATCAACAGAAACAATATTTATTCACTCATTAGATGAGGGTGTGCATAAGTGTAGTTCAAATAAATCTCATAACAACATCCTAGTGCATTTAGGATACTGTTTTTGTAATAAAATAAATGAATATAAAAATTTTAGTGTGTTGGAGAAGTAAAATGAAACAAAATAAAACAAAAGAATTTAAGAAAAAGCATTACCTTTAATTTGGGTAAATTCCTTTACCTTGATCAAATGGACTGATTGAAGTGACTTATGCCTAAATTAATGAGTATAGGATGGAGAGGGTGGGTGATGAGTGATTATTTGGGCCGGGGTTGGATGAGCCAAGGGGCTTGAGTGCTATGTTGAATGGGTTAGAAGTTGTGTCCTTTTATAAGGGGAGGAGGGATTCTTTAGGAAAGAGTGGAAATATTGTTTTATTATATAGTGATATTCGGTTTATAAAGGTCCAAAAATAATTATAGTCTGAGATAAGATGACTCATGGTCGAAATAAATTTATCCAATATGAATTGGATAGGTTTTGGATATTGTTTTAATATTAATAATCTTATTTATTTAAATCATTTTTTAATGACTTAAATACTACATCACTATGGTGTCATAAATAATTTAATTTATTTGATGTCTACAAATAATAAAAAACATTACCATAATGTAGGAAATATTTTTCTATTTCCAATTATTTTTTATAGTCGACACGATGATTTATATAACCACATGTAAAAATTGATATAGTAAAAGATATTTGTTAATGTAATTTTGCCTTTACATTAAGTAAATTAAAATAAAGTTTTTTTATCATTCTTAAGTGGATTTATGGAGTCCAAAAATTGACCCAAAGATGATCATGGTCGGCCTTTGCTCATCCAATAAGGTTAGGACAAGTGTTATAGAAATTTTGTATTATTATAAAATTCTTTTTCCTTGAATTACCCTATTTACCATTAACTGCGGTAAATAAAAGTCAAATGTTACTATTAATAAAAAAAATTCATCTTATTGAACCACATTTTACATACTAATAACAACAATGTATCTTGTATTTTCGAAATTCAATTCAGAGAAGTGGTAAAATTTCATTTAAATGAAAAACTCGGATTTTTATCTATTATTTAGTGGTTTCACTATTCATCTAAAATTGAAGTTTTTTAGAAAAATACAAAAATTTTAGCCTCAGCTATATTTGATATTCCAAATTAAAAAATGATTTATATTTTACCAAATTAAAAAAAATGAAGTTAGATTAATTAAAAACTAATTCTTATTGTTAAAACGAATAGCATGTTTTTAAGAAACAATAATTATCAAAAGATTGACACTTATTAATATATAATTACAAAGTGAAATTAATTCCAATGACCAACATTGAATTAAAGAGTAAAAATATAATCTAATTAAACCTCAAATCCAATCTAAAATATAATCAAACCATATAAATAATTTAGATTAAAATGCAGTTTTTGAATAAAAAAACAATATTTCTTACTATTCATAAAAAATGAATATTATTAAAAAAATACCAAAATTTTATCCTAAGAAAATTTTGATGTCCCTATTCTGAAGAATAATTATATTTTCTCAAAATGAATATGAAAAAGGATAAAATATTGGATTAAAAAGGGATCTCCATTAAAATGTGGTAAAATTATTTTTTTTTTGAAAAATACATTTTTTATCTGAAAAGTTGATTTGTTTTCTTATAAAATGTATAAGAAAAACATAATACATAAGTTAAAATTATATGTAGAATATAAAATTCAAAATACAGTTAATACTATTCATAACCGCTTTTGAACGGCTAGTTTGGTAAGTCAAGGTGTGCTCAAACTCGGTGTTGAGTGTAGTGCATGCTATTGAATTTAAAGAAAATAACATACTATGAAATCTTGTGGTGTTATAGTTTTCATGTCACTTAGGAACAATTAAATTTAAAAGTTATTATATATAGCATGTGAGATATTTTTATATATGGACCCCATTAGACTTCTATATTTACTTCTCAAAATTTACACTCATGTCCATTACCTATGGAATGGAAACATATAAAATGGTTAAGATAAAATTCTCAGTAAGTTACAATATATCATCATTATATAATAGTGGTCATAGATATTAAATTATGGTAATACAAGATTAGGGGAAAAATATATTTTTATTGGACATGAACAAAAATGGTTGTCTGTAAATCATGATATAAGGACATATACTATCAAATAATCATGTATTTACCATCACATATTAATGTGAGATAATTTTCCTGATCCATGGATAATAGTTATATAAATATTAAAAAATTGAATAAGAATAGTTGCTTGAAATCATAATATTCTAACGAAAGTTAAGATCATTCAAGTTTGGGAACAGTGTTATGAACATTGAATAACAATATCATATAAAAAAATTAAATTAAAATAGTCCTACAAAATTAAAATATTATTTACAATGTTATAATTAATCATGTTTGGGTTGAATCCCGTGAACAAATAAAAACAAGATCATGATAACACACAAGCATGTGGACAGTGCTATACATGATGAATTCACTCATCATCATGTGATTAAGGATACATTCAATCATCTATATGAACCATCATATGTAAAACAATTTATGAAATCATGTCCATATAAAATCATGGGAGTAATTTAAAATATGATCTTTTCTAGAAACAATCTCTTGAAAAAAGGATTACATGATCTTGTCCACATACTGAATTATTATATTCGGAGATATAAATACACAACAAACAAATTAAAAGGAGATAAAATAACTCACCCAACACTCATACATTCATTTTTCTTTCAATGAAACTAAATTATTCATCACAACATAATGATCCTAAAGAATGAAAATTGGTTTTCTTAATATTTCAAGAGGGTATCAAAAAAACTGACCTAAAAAATGTAAATGGATTATTATTTAAAGACAATAACCCAGGAAAAAGTATTTTATAAGATAATTTAGAGTGTTATTCAAGGAATATAATTCTCAATGATATAAATCCATTATAAACAATGATTAAAATTAAAGTAAAATAATAATTTAATGGAGAGAAAATTGTAAACATTTACATAGAAGTTGAACTGATGGTCCAATTAATGATAAATTTTAGAATGTATTATGTTTAAAAAATTGAAATAATTTACACTTAAAAATTACATTCAACAATAGAGTCCTAAAAAATGCATCTAGAAAATCTCAAAGAAATATGAATTTAAGGTTTAAAGTTGATAAAATTATAGGAAAAACATTTTAATATTTGGTATTAAATATTTAGATGTCATATATCATAAAAAATATAAGTAAATTATGTTTGTAAAAGTGGAATAGGGAAATTTTAGGGTCCTAAGATATATCACATAAATGGGTGTCCAAATATTAATAAAAAATTGTGGGAATAAAAAAAAACTGACAAGGAAAAAAACCTTATAGTGGAATGATATGAATTATTCCTATCAATGAAACTTTTATGATAATTCAATTCAAAGTGGATGTATATTTGATATCTATTATAATTTTTCCCAAGTAGGAATAGAAAATAAAACCAAAAAATAGTTATAGTTGAATAAACCAATAATGGATGAATTTATATAAATAATAAAGATAAAAAATCAATGAATGTGGACATCAATTATGATTACACCTTATGGTATAGAAATGATATAAAAATACCAATTGACATATAGATATGGAAATTTAAAATCAATTACAATGAATAAAATATGATTCAAGAAATTATAAATCTTAGTTGTTGTATACAGACTATTTAAATAAAATTTGATTCACCAAAAAATCTAACTCCTAGATATATTAAAAAAGGATCATCTTGTTTAACAATGTATCTCACAAGAAACACCAATAATTGTAGAGGATGTAGTACCCCAAGAATTTATGATATATTTATCTAATTAAATTCTTTCACATTGAAATATTGTGTTACATTCAAGGATAGGTATAAAGGTAACATCATACTATATTAAAATGTTATTATTAAATCATTATCATAACAACCACCCTATTATGTCAGTGGGAATTAATAAAACTAACTCAATTATTAATTTTTTTGGATTTGAAAATTTATAAAATATAATTAGTGATTATATAATGATTAAGAAAATAAAAACCATTTGAATTAGATGGAATATTTTGAGTTTTTGTTCAGTTCTTTGAATTTCAGTTAAGTATTTTAGATTATGTTAAAGTGGCATAGTGTTGAATCTAGAAATTAATGTATCCTTTTTGTAATTATTTTTAGTTGTGTTTTTATTTATTCTCATATGTGGATTATTTTAATATAAATGGGTAAAATCATTCCCATGGTGCATTTAATACCAAGACAATAATTTCTGACCCATTAAGAATGAGAGTATTTATCAGACCATGTCAGGTGATATGTTGGGTGTCTGTTTGGATGAAACACTGAAATCATCCATGAAAAAATACTGGTAATGGTGGATTCATTTGTTATTTTGGATCTTGATTTTTTATAGAGTCAAGATAGATAGGATATAGAATTTTCATGTGTGGAGGTTTTTGTAATGAGTGGGGATTCTATCCAATACACCTCATAAAGGATCATGAATATCTTTGGTATGTTTGGAAAATTAAGTCTAACTTATCATCTAGGAGAGACGTACTTTCATTAGACTATATATGGAAAACGAGTGGTGGTGGAGTTGTTTGGTATGTCTTTTTATTGAGTTGTTTTTTTTTGTTTTAAATTATAGATGAGTTTGGGAAATGATGTTATTTCTAAAAATTTACATAATGTTGCATTGATGGCTTCATTGTTAGTTTTCTAATTGAGGTTATTGCTCCATGTAAGATGATTCCTCTAAGGAGACCTCCTATGTATCCATAATAAGACTATGGATAGAGTTCCCCCTCACCAATTGGTCAATGTATAATGTTTGTCGTGGTCCAGATTACTACAATTTGGGCCAGGGAGAGGGTTCTAGTCTTTATCAGGTAAGATAAGTTGTACAAGGTCATGAAAATGTAAAATCATAGGTTTTCATAATAAAATTTCCTTTGTCCATATAGGTTATAATGGATTCCCAGATAGAATAGTTTTTTATTGATAAATATTAGAGGATTATGGAGATTCATGAAACTCTTGAGTCGATTAATGTGATGTATGATTCATTAATGTTGGATGGTACCGATGGAATTTTGTGGGACTCAGATTTTTTAGATAAGAAGCATGAGAAGATGGGGTGGATGGTTTTCAAGGACATCTTCCATTAGAAGTATTACCCTGAGACCATATCCTTCACCATGTGCATGGAGTTCCTAGAACTACTTTAGTGGAATCAGACTGTGATGGAGTATTTAAACAATTTTTCAATGTTAGTTTTTTTCACTCTTAAGGATGATTACAATAACTAGTTGAAAGCTGAAAATTTAAAAATATTGTTGTGAATATATATCTGATCGTAAGTATTCTTGTTCATGTTTTATTATTATGTGGAGGTGAATGTTAATGTTATGATAGCAGATATTGATCATAAAGGAATGTATAGTTTATGTTAATCAATGTCAAAATTAGGATAACGTAGTTGTAGCTAATCAGAGAATAAGAAGAAGTGGGATGAGCATGGGAAGTGGGAAGGTGGTAGTTTTGGTTATCCTTATCATCTCTCTTTTTCTATGGCTTCCAATAATATTTTTGTTGTGTTCCATTAGTGTGGGATGGCGGGGTACATGAGAATTTCATTTTTAAATCCCCCCATACTGTATAATCTATCTGGAGATATGGGGAACATGTATTGTTTTTTCAAGGTGGAACACCACTATCAGAGTTGTGCATAATCTATATATTGGAAGACCTAAACCTCCAGTTCTAGGTTCATCAATTTAAAATGTTGTGTAATCTTTTTATATAAAAGTAAAATAAAAAATACAAAGATAATTTTACAGACCATAACATTTTTGGTCTATGTTTTGGAGAATAATATGTATTAATTAAATTTAGTGTAATTGTATAAAATAAAATAAAATAAAATAACTAATTCATCTTTGTGTTCTCAAAAATTCTACAAAAATAGAATTTTTTTAGATAATATATAATAAACCTTTGTAAAATAACATAAAACATAAGGTGTGAATTAATTTTATTCATAAAGGGAGGAAAACCATTTAAAATTGTATTCTTTTAAAAATATTCTTGCAGTTTCACAAATACATATGCTTTGTAAAAGGCATTAAAAACAATCTATTAGTATTTTTAGAAAACATTAAGCAAGATTTGGAATATAAAACCGTGAGTGAACTTGAAACATTTAAGGCGATTTGGGCCTACCCATTTGTTTACGGTTATGTTAACCCCCCCAATCCCAATCAAGTTTAAAATATCCATCTTATAATCATTATAAAAACATTTTTACCTTAAATAACATATATATATATATACAATTTTCAATTGATATTTTTATCTAAAAACATGACAGTCCATTAAATACAAATACACACTTATACTTATATATAAATATAAAAATATTAACTTTCTTAGAAAATCAATTTCTATTTTTGGTACGTCCAAAAGTCATGTATATTTTCTTTTTGAATTTATTATTATGAAAAATTATTGACTTCCATGAATTATAATTTTACTTCTTAAACACATGAAATATATTTTACTGAAAAATGTTATAAACATCAAAATTCATTTGTTCAATGTTCATCATTGAATAAAAATATTACATATTAATTTACATGATTCAAACATGATATTTGCCATTATAAATTTATTTACAGAACAATAATATAATTCCATGTCCCCTTTACATAAAATAATTTAAATTGTAAATTACTACTCACAATAAATAATATATATTTTTTCTCTATCTGAAATTAATAATAATCCAAAAATATTATACATCTGAAATAAAATTGTATATGTAACATAAATTTTTAGTCATTTCATATAGATATATAATCATATACATAAATAATATTGTCATTGATTTTTTTGAAAATAACATAATACAAATATATAATAAATTTTTTAACATAAGTACCAAGATACATGTATAATAATGACATAAATAAACATTGAGTTTGGATATAATAATATCATGTATATTTTTGAAAATTGTAATCCTAAAATTACATATATATAATAAAAAATGGTTCCACCATATATAAATTTAAAACACATTCATTCATAATCACTATATCTAAAAATCACAGAAAAATAAAATCATAAATATATGTGACATGCATAGATTAAAAATCTACATGAATATACATATAAATCATAATTTTATATCCTAAAAATATAATCATGGAAATTATATATATAAAAAATAGAATTTTATTGACTTATGTATAATATTTTTCAGAAAAAATCAATTTATAAGAAAAGTTTTGTGAATTCAAATTAACTCATACATTGATAGGTTTAAATATATGCATCTCTTAGTAATATATTTTTAGAAGTGATCTTGATATTGAATTTTTTAAGATAAAAATTAGAGATGAAAAATTCATATTAAAACATAATTTTAATTAAGAAATATTTAATCCCTTAGATATATATAAACATCAAAATACAAGATATAAGACATTAAACATGATTCATTTTTAAATTAAAAAACATTAAATATTTAAGATATTGAAAAACTAAGATTTCCATTACATTCTTAACAGAAAATTAGAAAAACTGCTTATGTTACTTCAGACTCTTTTACCTTGTAGCAACACACCGTAATCCCACCATATCATACTCGGTTCCCTTACACTGGGTTCAATACTTATGTAAGATTTTTAAAAAACAGATATGTTGCATATACACCATTTAAAAATACATTAAATTCATAAAATAAATATTTCTACTATTATATTTTAGTGGCATTTCTTGTAAGCCAAGTGGAGGTAGGAAATAAATAGTAATAAAATTGACCATGTTATATCGATTTGAAATTCATCTAAATAAAATGACTATACCAATTCATAATAAAAAATAATGGTGATTGAAATGAGATGAAAATAAAAATAACAATCTAAGAGTTAACTATAAGAAAAAATTATTAATTAATTCGAATAAATTTGAACATAACACAACAGTCGGCCGCCAATGACAGATGTAGAAAAAACCATGAAAAAAACATAAGAATATCAGATAAAAATAAATACTTACACCTATAACATGACATAAAAACATCCATAGAAAAAGAAAAATACATTTCCTTAATTTTTGGAAACATAAATCCAAACCACTCAGGGATCTCCATCACCAATGGTCGGTCCTCGTCTGGTGGATAATCCTCTTCCTCTTATGTGGTCAAGGCCTCACATAAGAATCCTCTAACATTGTCTGATATTCATATCACTTGGTTCATTAATCCTTTAGCATCGACCACTGCTTGGCCTCTAGGGGAAGACACTCATTTGAACGTAACACCCTTTATGGTCTCATCTTCCCAGACCCCTCAAATCCCCCCACCCGTGATTTCCCTTTTGTTTTAATCTAATTTTCATTCTATTTTATTTATATATAAAATCATTTTACTATAAAAACATAATTATTATTTTTTATATTTCAATGAAAAAATCACAATATCATTTCATGCACTTATATAATATATTATATTAAAAAATATGCACTACCATTATTTATTATTATTTTTATTATTATTATTACCATTATTTATGAATATTAAGATTTTATTAATTTTTTATCAGAAAATAAAATTTAACATAAATATTAATAATAGGATTTTACATATAATATATTTTTTAATACTAATTTATATTAGATAATTTTTTTATTTATCAATTTCATTTTATAATTTATTAAAAAATAAATATCATTTTATGATTTAATAATGCAACAAAAATAGGTTTTTAGAATTATGTGTAAACCAACGTTGATCATGGAATAACATTTTATTTTCAAAAAATATTTATTATAAATATTTTAATATTAAAACATTATTATTATTAAAAAAATTCTTTCTTTAAATATTAAATAAATTTTAAAAATTTGATAACTATAATGTTTAAATTTATCTATTTTTTAATATATAATTTAATTACAAATTTTTGTTGATATTATAATTATTCTTAAGATTTAAGTAATATGAAATAAATAAATCATTATTTAAACTCAGGATGTTAAATTGTCCACTCCATGAAAAAATTTTCCCTTGTAGTTCATTCATACAAATTTATAAAATTCAAAATTTTCAAATTCAACATTAAGAAAAACTAGAATTCTTAATATATTATTATATAAAAAATAGGAAAAAAATCTAATCTCCAATGTTATCTAGAATGTTGCGCTAA
This sequence comes from Viscum album, assembly GCA_963277665.1. NCBI lineage: Eukaryota > Viridiplantae > Streptophyta > Magnoliopsida > Santalales > Viscaceae > Viscum > Viscum album. The sequence continues at coordinate 536,768,200 of OY728146.1, forward strand.
TACCAATTTTGGGGCTCGAACCTCATCTTCTGGGATCATCACATAAAAAATAATTGTACTTTTTTGTAAAAAACTATAAAAAATAAACAAATCATTAAAAATACCAGTATAATTTTTTCTATTATTTTTGGAGAATTAGATATATAATATCAATTTTATAATAACTGTTAAGAAAATAACAAATTTTCTTCATGTTCAATAAATCTTAAACCAAAGAGAATTCCATTAAGAATTATATAATAAACCCGTTAAAAATAAGTCAATACATAGGATGTGAATTAACTTTCCCAGTAAGATGTTTAAACCATTTTAAATTATTATTCTTTGAAAATAGACTATTTTCTTGAATAATACTTATGAATTATAATATATAATAAAAATTATCAAGTTAATCTTTTTGGAAATCATAAAGCATGATTTTGAAAACAAAACTATGAGGCTAATTGAATCATTGAAGGTTATTTGGCCTACCCACATTTCTATAGGTTATGTTTACTTACTACCATGTATATAAATTCTAAGTTCAAATTTATATAAAATAATTTTTGGTTTCTTTACATATATATACATTTAACATTAGTGGTTTTTTTATTTAAAAATAGGAAAAATACAATAAGCACACACAAAAAATTGTATTTATAAAAGAATGTTATAATATTAACATTCATCGAATAAAACATGAGAGTTTTGGTATGATAAAAATCCACTTCAATTAACCTTTTCAAGGAATCTTAAGAGAAATGATTAACATTCATGTATTTTAAAAAAATTAAACCCATGAAATACATTTTATTGAAAACAAACAACAAAAGTTAAAATATAAAATTTAAATATTGATTATATAATTTAAATATTAAATAAGAATTTACATGATTCAAATAATGATATTTGAATATGTAATTTTATACATAAAATAATAATTAAAATTCACATTCCATCTATATAAAAAATAGGAATTGTAAATTCCTACTCACAATAAAAAATATATATAATATTTTTTCTCATAATATAATATTATTCCAAAAAAATTGTGTAACTCTAATAAAATAATAAAGTGAACATAAACATTTCATCATTTCATATATATATATATATATAAATACATGATGAATATGATCTTGGATGTCTTAGAAGGTAACATAATATATATAAATCATTAATTACTTAATCTTATGTGTCAGTATACTTATATAATTATGAATTAAATAATCATTGAGTTTTGATGTAATACCTACATGTATATGCGTTACAAAAAATCCAAAAATTAATTATATATATTAAAAATTGATTTCACTTATACCTAAATTTAAAACACTTCATTCATAGTAATAATTTTGAAAAATGATTGAGATAGAATACCATAAATATATATTCCATGAATAAATTGAAAAAGTACATATATATATAGATCATGAGTTTACATATAGAAAAATATAAAAATGGAAATTATATAGATAAAAAATATAATTTGAGATACTTTTGTACTATAGTTATTAAGAATAAAATAAAAAATCACCATTATAATTTCTATTATTAGTTTGAATTAACACATAATTAGATTGGTTATAATAAATACACATCACTTAATTATAAATTTTTGGAATTGATTTAAATATTAAAGTAATTTTTTAGCAAAAATCTCCCGGAAGTAAAAAATATTATTTAAAATTTTTTTGATTAAAGTTAATATAATACCTTAGTAAAATATAATCATGACATGACAAGATATAAAACTAAAAACATGATTGATTTTGAAATAAAGATTTATTTTTGAAGATATTGGGAAAAAAATGATATCCCTTAATTGATTTTCAGTAATTCATAAAACCATCATATACTACTTAAGGCTCTCATTGATTGAAACAATGCACCCCCTTCATACTCTATCCAACAAGGTTCTATTACACAAGGTGCATTACTTATGGAGGATTGTTAGAAATGGAATAGTTTCTTATATAGTCAATACTAGAATACATTAAATATATTAAATTTATATTTTTATTTATATATTTTAGTGGCTACTCATAATAGCCAAGTGAAGGTGGAAAATAAATTCGATTTAAATAAATAGCAGTATATCGATATGAATATTTTCAACCAAAAAAAATAAATCATGTGGATAAAGGAAAATGAATGCCATTGTAATGGAGATGAAAATCATTCTAAAAAATCTAAGAGTCGACAAGGAAAAAAATGTGCAATTAATCTGAATCAAATCCAACCGACTAAAAATATTGACCAATAACGATATTTGTGGAAAAAAACTGGGACATAGATGCACATAGATAAATTCAGACACATACAAGAGAATAAAAAACATACATTAGATCTAATGAAGAATTTGTCTCCATTTATTGATACTGCAACCCTAAACGCAATCGTATCTCAATCGTAGTTGCTTGGTCCACGTTTGGTGTCGATCTTCTTCCTTATCCACATTCAATGTATCATATTGGACTCCCATAGTAGTTTCTCATTTTATTCTTACTTATCTGATGAATCCCGTGGGATTGATAATTCATCATCCCCTAGAGGAAGACCTTTTATTGAACCTAACTCATTTCTTGTACTCATCATCTGAGAGCCCCCAAATTCACCACCCAAAATTTTACTTATTTTTATCTCTTTTCCATTTTTATTTTTTTATAAATGAAATTCGGTTTTTATAAGATTATAATTATTTATATATATTATTTCAAAAAATTTCATAATATAATTTCATATATTTGTAAAATATATTATATTTATAAAAATTTTCCCTTAATAATAATAATTATTATTTTTATTTTTATATTCTATTATGAACATTCTAATTTTATTTATTTATTATCATTAAAAATTATTATCTTTCATATTAATAATAAGATGTTAAATATATCTCATTTTTTGAAAACTAAATTATATTAGAATGTTTTTTTAAACAATTATACTAATAATTTATTAAAATAAACTATTATTTACAGATTTAATAATTTAATACAAATTTATTTGAAGAATTATGTGTTAATAAATATTTATCAACGAAAATAATTTCATTTTCAGAAATTATTTATTATAAATATACTTATGTAAAAATATTCTTCTAATTAAAACAATTTATTTCTTAAAAAAAATAATTTAATATTATAAGTTTTAAAATGATGATGTTTTAATTTATATACTGTTTTAATTTTAAATGAATATTATATTATATGTTTATTTTATTAATATTATCATTGTAACTAACATTGAATTAAAATTATTAAATAATTCAATATATAAAATCTGGATGTTATATTTATCGTCAAAGGGAAGTGAGCCCATCCTGAACCATCCAGGACAGCGGGTTCTCAGTTTGGAGGTCATGGTGGCAGGGCTGGGTATTCTTCTAAGCTGATTCAATTTATAGTAGATCGGTAGGACAATGAATATTTGTAGGATCTGGATGAGATGAGAAATCATCATGATGAAAATCAAATGCCAACTGAATTGGATGTAGGGGCTATAAATGTTTAAGGTACTATTCTTATTGCATCATCATTAGCTATTGTACTATATGATAATTCTTCCTTAATTTCTTTTATTCCCACCCATCATAGGATTTTGTTAAAATTTTCAACCGATTTTATGATATATATGATGGAGTTAATAATGGTTCTTGGTAAGAAGATAGAGATTTTTTTTTTAGTGTTCATCATTCATACTCACCATGTCAAGGGTCGGGCATGAATGAGATTTATTTGTTTTTGAAATGATACTTTTCGAAAAAAATCCCCAGTTTAGGCAGAATGGTGTGTTTCTAGGTTTAAATTTATTATTGTTAATGGTGAGTGAGTTTCATTGAACATGATGTATGTAAGAATTTTTTTCATGGAAAATGGAATACTCTATCAAGATGTGCTGAACCTCCACTTCAAAAATTAAAAATATGATTTTTTGTATCTTCTCGATCATGATGGAGGACAGTGATAGAAATCTGAAAAATAGACAACCTCGTGTGGTGGGTGAGTTCCCAGGGGTATTTTTATAGGATTTATTAGGTTTTCCTCCAGAGAAGGATTTAGAGTTCACTATTGATTATGCATTGGGAACAAAACACATATCTCTTCCCTCGTACAATATGACCCCCCACTGAGTTGAATAAATTAAATGTAGAAGTAGATTATTTTGAATATAAAGTATTCATTAACCTAAGAATATCACATTTTTCCACCCTGGTGCTATTTTAAAAAATGTCATCAAATCCATCATCTTTTTTTAGAATTATCTAATGTTGAATAAGCTCGTGATTTAGAACAAGTTCCCTTTTATCCATATTAATATCTTATTATATCATTTTATAGCAAAATGGTGGTTCACTGATATCAATTATCATTCCATGTATCACAATGCTACAATTAAAGAGGTGGATAATATGAAAACAACCCACTTAATTTGGTACAAAAATTTTGAGTATTTTTTATTTCCTCTATGTTGATGAATTCACGAGTGGGATTCATGAAATTTATGAACAATGTGTTCCACTAGTACCTTGACACATTTTTTGTGGTTTTGTTTTGTTGATATAAAGGTCTACTTCAGGACTGAGGAGGTACCTGATCGGAATTTTAGGACTGTGCAAGGAAACCATATGGGTCATTGACTCTAAGGGAAAGATTTGATGTGCATCATCTATATTAATGAGGGGATGTTTCTATGTGATGTGGTGTCAGAACATGGGCTTTTAGTGGAACCTAAGAATATTAGTTCAATTAATTCATGGGAACGAAAAAGGACATGTTTTCAAAATAATTATCTTTTTTTACATGGAAGGTTTTATGAGGTGGTTTGTTCAGGATTTCTCTCAGTATGATTTACCTATAATAGTGAATACCTAGAATGTGGACAAAAATTGGATACTACAATTTCAACCATATTTTGATATGTTTATGTGGTGGTTAAAGATATCCATTTTTCCATATTTTCTGAATCTAAGAAGGGATACATCATCTATTATGATGCCTCTAGTATTCTTCATGGCTGTTTGCAGATGTATGATGACCAACATGTGGAGAATAGATCACACCAACATAGACCACGTGAAAATAATAACACATTACATGACTTATAGTATGCTATTGTGATGAATTCCTTGAATACATTATGTGATTATCTTTTTGGTGAGAAATTTTGGGATTACACGGATCATAACTGTTTTTCAAACATATTGTCCTAGAATTATATGAATATAAGGAAGTATTTTTGTGTTGAATATCTTCATGTTTTCGATTATGATATCATCTATAACCCATGAAATGGAAATGTGGTTACAGATAATTTTAACAAGAAATTTATTATGAAATCACTAAAATAGTCAACTGATGAGTATACAATGATAGTTTTTTCTCCAATTTCATATTGAGACCAATGAACAAAAGAAGGGTATTCTAGGATATTTTCCACATGAAACCTTCCCTATTACCATTGATTAGGAAATATCATTCTAGTGATGAGTTGTGTAAACATTATGTGCATTTTATTATTGGTGGGTCAGTGCCTTGGGAGTGGCCATTATCTCCTAAGGGATTTTTGTACTTCATATGTTGATTCATGGTGCCATTGTTTTTGAGGATGGAAGTGACACATGATTTCCACAAGTCTTAGTGTGATGTTCGTCTTGGTACTACAAAGAGGTTTTATGTTGTGAGTTGACAGTTTTGGTGGCCAATGATGAGGCCTGATGAAGCTGAATTGGTATCACGATGTTATAAATGTCAGAAGGCTAAATAAGAGAACCAAATAACCTGTGGTTTTATTTAGCCACTTCCCGTTTTTACATGTATGTGGGAAAATATCTCCATGAAATTGTTTTACGACCTCATATACCTCAAGGAAAAAATTTCATTTGGGTATTTTTGGCCATCAGACCAAATCTGAAATGCTCATTCCAATCAACGAGTTAACCAAATTAGATTAATTGAAATTGTTTTATGTTAAATAAATAGTCAGGATTCTTGTTTTGATGTTGTATATTGTTTCAGAAAGATTCCATGATTTTACCTCACATTTTTGGGAAGTCCTACTAAGGTGAAGTTGTCATAGTTCATGTTGATCATAACATACCACCCTTAAATGGATGGTTTTGTGAAGTGGGTGGATTATATCTTGGGTGAAATTCTTTGGGAATGGTTTTTTGATTTATAAACCCTATAGTATTATTTGGGGTTTTGATCTTTCATAAAAAAACTTTTTATTAATTGTCAATTTTAATTGATCCCTTCTTAGATCTTTAATGTCGACCGTGTTAATATCCATTATGTTGGGCTCAGATGGATGAGGAATCATTATTGAGGTTAATCCCTATGTATGAAATTCATGATAATTTCATGTTTATCATGCATTTATTCATTTGATAATATTGAGTCACCATAATACCTTCATTGATTAGAGGTTCCAATCATTGGATTTCGATGTGTGTGACTGCGTATTTTTTATTGTGGCTCCTTGTTTCGGTTATTTTCATTTGGGTAACCAAGGGATGATAATGTAGAGGTATTTCATACCTATTTAGATCATTGAGAGAGTCATTATGTTTTTATTTAGGATATTATTTTCCTCTCAGTGGACCATAATAAATGACATATTCCATAACAAATTGTTGAATATTTCTAATTCACATCTGTATAATCTGATGAATTTTGAGGAGATTGTGTTTAAACCTGATCTGTCAATGTGTGAGCGGTCGAGGAAAATTTTGGATTCATAGGTGAATGTACTTCATGGGAAGCACATTTCTTTGTCCTAGTGGTTTTGGGACATTGTATTAACTTTCATCAGATAAGTGAGCATAATTCTTGGGATGAAATGGTGTACCCAATCTTATTCTCTAAACAAATATTGGAATGACTTTATAGGGGATGATAATTTCACGGTTGGATAAATTTTACTTCTATGATTTCATTTTGGTTATTCATATTATTTTTTGGAACCATGATTATTTTATAGTTTTCATTTGAATATTTTTAGAAAAATGGTGATTTTGGACTAGAAAGAAACTGCCGAAAGATTTTTCAAATAGTTAGGGGAAACAATGCTCCATATTATGAAACAAACTTGTTCCCATGACAGTGGCTCATTCCAGGTCACAAAGCTAGACATAAAATAATTCGAACTCCCCCAACAAACCGTGTTCCCTAATTACTCTTGTACAAAGAGGGAAACACAGTTCCACAGGGTGTGGAAAAACATGTGGTCTAAAAAATTGACCTTTATTGGACACTATAAATTGAAAAAATAAATACATTCTCACTCTTTAAAATTAATCAAAAATAAAACATAATATGATCCTGGTTGGACTTTCAGCACTATTATCTACCTATTTTTTTCTTGGGTCTCTTTATTAGCAATACTTTTGTAAATTTTTCCTTTGATCTTTATGTAATCATCTTGTAATTCATTTATCCATTGGTTTCTCCCAATTTATATAGTTGGATTTACCTTTTTCTGGGTTTCTCATTTTCAAATGGATTTTTTGACAAAGTGAGGGTCCAAACATGAGATTTGGGGTAAAATATTGATGGGGTTTTTTATATTTCTTTTATATGGTCTCATTGAAGTGCTATTGTAGTTTATGAATAGATTTCAAAAGTTTGAATGCTTGAGGTAGGTGGTTTTATGATTTTACATTATTACATGATTTTTACTTGCTTTCATGGTCATTTAAATGTGTTATATTCATTATTTTTTTGGAAATAATATGATTTTAAATATTTTTGAGATGCATATGTGATTAATGTTTATTTTATAAAGGAAAATGGTTACGTTTCATGTCTTGTTCATCATAGTTCTTCTTGAAATAGGTTTGTGATTTTTTGAAAGGTAAAAAAAGTGTGATCAAAGGGGATTTAAGGTGAAAATGTGTTGAAAGATGGTTTTCTAAATGAAATTGTTTTTTCTTAATTTTAAATTATGTATTTTGACCCCTAAATGTGGGATGAGTTTTTCATAAGTGATGTGAATCATGATTTAAAATGGATTTGGTTTGTATGTTGTTTTGAAAGGGTATTTTTAGAATAAATGGTTAGAAATTTTATGTTACCTACATGGTGTAATTCAATATGGATTTCATAAATTGTGAATGTGGAGAAAAAATTATTTTAAAATTATTTTGCTGATCATGTTAATATAAATGTAATTTTTTTGTCTGAAAATTTACTATTTCCATGTTAGCATTGATCGTTGGATAAATTTGAATTGTGAAAGTGTTTTTTCCTTAATGTGTTCATGATTATTTGAATGTGTTTGTTATGGTTTTTATTTATTTGATATGTGAAATGGAATTTGATCTCAAATGGAATCTCTAGTATCTATATGTAAAAACTATAAATAGTATGGTAGTTGACTTGGAGGGTCTAATCCTAATTTCTTCTTCATGGACTAACACTAACACTCTAAAAAATAAGTTATGTGATCAAAGTCCACTATAACTTGGGATGGGATCCCATATAGTGGATCATTTTAGGAACATTATGTGTTTTAACATATCATATAGAGAATGATGGTCCATAGGATGTCTTCCCTTCAATTATAATGTTTGTGAGGATGCTCTGATATTTTGTTAGATGACATTGATATACAAGTTATGAGGATTAGAGAGGTCCATTAGTTTTAGTTACCTATAAGGATTTCCCATTGTGATCTCTTGGGACAAGATGACTTTGTTATGTGTTGCTTTAAATTAGTATATGGTGTACTTTTTGAACAATTTGGAATTAATTAATGGTTTTTTAGGAAATATTTTTCATAAAAAGTGTTCTCATGATACTCTTTCCCATGAAATTTTTCTAGAAATGTTTTTAGTGATCTTATAAAAATGTGCATGCTGATTTGTCTTAAAATTTTATAAGATGAAATATTTTAAATTGGGGTATCCTACAAGTATTTTCTTCGCACATTTCATACACATTTTTGTTTATGTATAAATTTTTATATTTGACCTTGGTAAAATAAATATGTATCGTGGTGGGGATCGTGGATTTATATTCAATTGTACAACTTCTTGTAAGTGTTGTTGGAGATGGTTTGATTGTTATCCACCCCTCATCTCATAGAGGTTCAAATTTTTTGTTTAACTATTCCCCATTCATTTATAATATATTGGATTTGATTAATGTTTTAATACATTGAATATAAAGATTATTGTATCCCAATTTTGATATTATATTTTGTTATGCTGTGTTTTATTCTCATCAATTGTAGATTTTCATATCAATGGATGAAATAATTCCCAAGGTGTACAATTGAATCCTAGAAACTAGTCGACAGCTCGTGGAGATTAGGAACATCCATAGGGTTATTCCATGGGTTGGGTTAGGTGTTTTTTCAGATGGAACCCTATATTGGTTCACATCAAATATAGAATATAATGATAAAAAATCACATTTCTTTTGTGTATGTGTATACAACATTCTCCACTTAATGATGTCAAATGTTTTTAATTTTAGTTTTACATGGATATAAAAGGTATAAAATCAATTAATAAGTGGAATATTTAAGAAATAATAATAACCCTAGAAAAAGTTATGTAACATTTTATAGCCATTCATTCCATATATCATGAAAAAAAATCATTCATGATTATGTATGACCTACTACCTCAATGGATGTTTTAATACATTTTCCATCGATAAATTTTATAAATAAAATTAATTAAATATATAAATATAATATATAATCATTATTTCAGGATTATAATTATGGATATGACTTAACCATATCAACAGAAAAGAGATAAAATTACCAAACCAATACATACATGAAAAATGAATCATATATCACCATATATAGTGATTTTAACATATAATTGTTTTTAAATGACTGATAAAAGATTAAAAAAATCATACAGGGTATGATATATATATAATACAGTGGGATTATAATATATTTATAATAAATGAGGTGTATATACATATGATTTAAGTAAAATATGATGTATGGTATTTTTTGTCACAACATCACATCCATAAGACATATTTCATATTGACCACATAATTGTTTTATGTTGTGACTGTACAACCATTTTGATATGTTATATAAATTATCTATTTTATTTATGTTATTAAGAGGCTCATTTTATGTTATTTCTTATAGGGGCTTAAAATTCATATGTTATGAAAGTGTAAAGTATTTGTTTCATAATGTCATCATTATTTAGGTTTTTTAATATCTCCCTTGGTGGAATTTTTTGAAACTAAAATCATAAAAAATAGTTTTATCATAATATGGTTATTCATGAAAATTTAATGTAACATAAAATTTTCATATCTTTGGTAAGTAATATTATTGAGAAATGTTTTAAGAAAATATAACTTTAATTCTCTATTTGGTCAAAAATCCAGTTCCATCTAATATAGTGTTTACTAAAAATGTTTTTCAAATCTGATAAAATTATTTATTAATGTTTCGTTACAAATATGTTTATTTTTAAATAATATTTTTAATAACTATTCTTGTTATTCTCCAAACACTACATGTTTTTCATTTATTGGAAATTTGAATGAAATATTTGATTTAATGTGTATAGTATGTTCATAATTATCCACCGCCGTGACCTCTCTAGGATTGAAATATTCCTTTAAATGTTTCAAATGAAATTTTAAGATAAAACTATTTTTAAAATGTTTCATTAATATTTATTTTAAAAATTATATTCATAGTGAGAATTTAATTTTCCTTCTTAATGTTTTAATAGTATTTTTATAGAATTTCTATCCATCAATATTGTTTAGAATTTAATGTACATATGATCAAAAATTTAATTTTTGTATTAATATTGTACATATATTTTATTTTTATTTTTTATGATCATTTTGATTGATGATGTTCAATTTTATTACCATTCACCATATTACTCTCAATGGTTGATTATTATGTCAAATAATCTTGGAATGTATTTTCATTTACTAGGTTGGTTCCTTGATATGAAATTTTATATTGATAACTATTAATCATTTTCATGTTAGGAATGGATTGGACTTATTATGTGATTTATGAGGAATAGTTATAGATATTTCCTCAATTCATCAATAGACTCTTGAGACTAATTAGATTAACAAATAAGATTGGTTTTTACCCACGTCATTAAAATATGTTGTGAAAGGTCTGGAATGAATGTTTATGATGTAAAATATTTTGAATCACCCCATTATGATATTATTTATTGATATCCAATTGATTACTTGTATAGTTAGAATATCCACTGATATGTTTCAATCTCATGGGATTATTTTCTATGGATATATTTGATCATACATTATTTATTCCATATTATGATCAGGTTACTATATAAATTTAAATTGTTTTAGGTATGTACCATTACATATTGACTATGTCTATTTATTCATGACATCTTCCATTGTAAACTTACACATACTAATATTCTATTCTCAACACTAATGTATTATTTCCCATAGGATGATGGAAGACTTTTTTAATTTATATATAAGTATATGACAATGGGATAATGGAATTATAAATCATTAATCAGTTTTTATTTTATAAATTACAATATAAAATTAATTTCATGTATGAAAATAGTTTTCCCTGACTAATAAACGGTTTGGTCCTTGGGTGTGTCGTCCTCAGCCAAACCACAAAGTCCATTATAGAGAGCCACAAGACCTCATTAGTGAAACCAATTATGCATGTTATTTATAACTATTAGTGATGATCCGAATATTATATTGCTGATAATATACCCTCAATATTATGTCATATGATAATTAATTAAAAATAACTATAATAATAAATGTAAATGTCAACATATTTAATATATATGTAAAATATATACTTGACAACTAAAAAAGTTCACATCCCAAAAGTGTAATTCCTATATAGGGTGAATTATGTTCATAAATATAAATATTAAACTAAAAGTCCCTTTAATTTCCATCAATTCCCAAAATCATCTCCGCACTTTCGAGCTTAACAGTTTTCCATAGGGTACATTCACTTCTCTGGATCCCTAAATCAACCTATATGACCAACTAAATGAAGGAGTAGATTGTGGGTACAATACTTGGTAGGAAACTTCCAATTCAACCTTAACAAAATGTTCTCATGTATACCGGTGTATTAAATAATAATTATAATAATAAATTTGTATCATTAATAGTAATAGAAAATCTAAAACTGCATGTTCATGTGTAAACCATTCCACCACAAACCATGACCATTACTTCTTCAACTCTATAATAGAATGATAGCAGAGTTTTCTGATGAATAAAGGACTTTAAACATGGATCATGAATCATATTTCTTATAATCCTATTTTCTTTAAACTCAACAAAAGTTAATAATCCCATAATTCATGTTTTCGGGAATCTACTAGATTTAATAGATACTCTACATTAATAAGTAATAGATAACATAACACAGTAAAATATATAGGATTCATGTGCATCACACCATATCCACGAGGAATATCCATACCCTTTCCCATCATCTTCAGTCTTATTCACTACCCCTCTAATTAATAGAAATTTCATGATGTTATATCTACCTTGGTGACTACTAAAAGTAACAAGAAGGTCACATACCTAGGTGTGACACAATATTAAGCACAACATATAATCATATGTAAATTAAGCCAAAAATACACATGATCGATATCTAAAAAGAATAGTAATCTATATAGTACTCATTAAAACAAGAGTAACATAAGGTTCTCATGGAAACAGGCACACACACAATCCTACATATGATCCTAATATAAAGAAGTAATAAAAAAGAATACAGATAAATCATATCAGTGAAAAATTTGTATCCAAATCCAAAAAAATTATCAAAATTCATTCCTCAAAATTCTTTGATGTAAATGGAAATAGTAAACCACCCTAGGTGAATAGACAGGTTGAGTGGAGATCTCAACAATCAAAAAAACCTCTTCATGGCCTTACTATATGTAAATATTTACACTTCAATTATTGATGATTTTACTGGGTTTCAATAACCAAAACATGTAATTTGATTCCAAATATAAATAAAACATCACATGTTATGATACATTCTCTCTCCCGGATAAATTTTCAAATTATAATTTAAATTATCACATTTGATGGAATTTTAGTTATCCTTGATAAATTTTATACTATAATGTTTGGTGAAACACAGTGATTGAAAATATCCTTTAATAATTAAGTATTTGTATTTATAGATAATTTAATATGATAATATATTTAATTATTCTTTTCTAATTTAATAATCATTGTTAGGTAATCCCGCAAAATTTTCTTTTGATATTTTTTCGAAATTATCTTTTAACAATTTGGATGAATATTATTTTTAAAATTCGTTGTGATTAACCATGAATAATTATCCATTGAAATTAAATGAAATTTTCATTTTTTTTCATTATAATTATATTTGACGGTTTATTTTTTTGTCATTAGGAGATGTTTGTGGCCTGAAGCGTTAAGCCTCATCAGATCAAATCTGAAATTGATGGCAATTAGGAGAAGTTTGGTGCATGTGGCATCAAATGGAGTCATATCAAATCTGAAAGTGATATTATTGAAGAAATTGGGTTTTTAGTTGATGAAATTGAATCTTAGGATCATAATTATAGAAATTCCAAAACATGTATCATTCTTATTTGGGAATCAGTGATTATTTTTTGTAGGATAATTTCGTTCTTCAGTGTCATCAATGAGATAAGCGAGTTAGGGTTTCATCACATGGTGAGTGATTCTAGGTCGCCTTCGGTTTGTGGTTTGTTGGCTCTATTAGAAATGATTAGACATCCATTGATATGTGATAACAATGGAATAAGAAGTCTGTGTGTTGCGGTGATGGAGGAGAGTGGTACCTGGGTGTTGGTTGTATTCTAAAGAGAGGAATGTCATTGGACAAGGATATGGATTTTTGTGTCAGCTGTTGAAGGATCGGCTGATGGGGGATCAAATGATGTGGGTACATCGAATAGGTTTGCGGCTGGGGATAAGGGCCGAATGCAGCTGGTCTGGCATATGCCAGCGATGATTAGTTACCGTGGATCATTGGGATAAGGATGCTAACCGAGATCTTGACTATGCCAGCTAATGCAGGATTTTCTGACAGGTGTGCTGCTAGTGATAAGGTTCAGATGGTGTTGTTGGTGTGTCGTAGGAGATGATGGGAAGACATTGGTTGCATGTTGCTCATAGTACAACGGGGCTTAAACTTCATGATTGGTACTATTTGAATGATGCTATTGTAATGTGTGAGGGAGACCTTAGGAAGTAAGGTGAACCTCAGGATGCAACGCAGGTCTCTATCAACATAGTTATAGACACAGGTGATTGATGGCCCATGGAGTGCATCAATTATCTTGGATGTGGATATGGTGTTTTACTCATAATTTATGATATTGTGCTTTTGTGTCATTTTGTGGGTTTTAGGATATTCTTGTTACGTTTTTGTGGTGATGTGTAGAAATTTATCTGATTTGGTGGTATTTACTTACCACATTTTTCTTTTTGTTATGTTTTCATTTTAATTTTTATAATAATTTTTTGGGTCGAGTACACTCTATCCTTAACATTCATGGTATTATTTATGATTTTTTATTGTTATAATTTGATAATTCCCTATGATTATATTCCTATAATCTCATAAAATCATTTTATGAATATAATATAACAACATATTTTCTTAATTAATTTAATAATTTTCATTGAGAATCGCACATAATGAGTTAGTTGATAATTTGAATAAATTGTCCTTCATCTTTCAATGTAATTATATTGTCATAGAAAAATTATCTTTTGATGATTTCAGGTGAATTATTACAAAATAATAATGGTTTGTTAATATATATTTATTTACTATCATTTAATTATGTAAATTTATAATTAATAAAAAAATAGAATGGTTAAAATATTTAAAAACATTTACTTATTTTCTACATGTGTCACACATAATGATTGGAGGATGAGAGAGATGTGAATTAGTATTGGTTTAACAACTGTAATTCGATAATAGGAGTTCCCTAGATTGGTATTTTAATACCTTTGGTGTGTCTAAAAAAATAGAGGTAATGAATATAGGAATTTACAATGGTTTTGGTAATATTACCAAATACGCATAAGGAAACAGCAAAACCAGAATTAAATACCCCTATTTCATCCATGTTTGGAATAAAAATTAATTATAGAGGGTTTAATTACATCACATTATGGGTATTAAAAATATATTTTCTAAAAAATGGTTAACCCTAGTGTTTATGGATCAAATACTTATTGAAAAAAAAAGATTAATAATAGTGAATAATAAGGGTGATAAAACAAATTTAATAATTTAAATTTATAAAAAATAAAATAATGTTATTAATGAAATTATACACATTAGAAATTTTATTCAAATGCCTAATGAATACTGAATTTATGTCATGATTATGCTAAAACCCACATTTTGGATATAATTTTGGGCTCAGATTTCCCATTCGAGACGTCATTTGTGATATATTTAATTGTTTTTGGAATATTACATAATAAAAATACTAACCAAACTTTCTCAGCATATGATCTAATATAACTATTGATGAAAAAATATTTTATATAATTATTAGAAATAATATATCTTCTTTGAAATAACATATGTCAAATATTTTTCAAATGATTAACCAATTGGATGATATTTAATTATTTTGAAAAAATCACAAATGAAATATAATATATTAAATATTTATTTATCATTCAGTGCTTAGGCTCTACATACCCCAAAATATCAGGTTATATTAGTATCTAACTCAAGAAATATTCCCTAGAATATCCTATGTTTTTCAAAAGGAATTATTCCTTATTTAGATCATTTAAATAATATATTTTTTGTATTTAATATTGAAAATTATATATTCATAATAAAAATTCATAAAATATTATCAAATAAGGATTTATTTCTATTAATAAAATAGGATATTATCCTCCTCTATTATCTTATAACAACTAATAAGTATCCTTAAAAGTTAATTCTAAAAAATCTCAAACCACTAACACGAAAGATCTTAATTCTGCTCCCATTTTTTCACCTATAACTATCTATGCCACCATAGAATTGAGAATAGTTGTTCCATATTTTCTCCCAACACCATCTGGCTTTAGTTAATGGTCCACCCCAAAAATCTCCTCATTATATATTGCAGTATCAATTTGAGCATCCTCACAACTATAAACATGTTAATGGTCGAGTATGTATGTCTAAATTTATGATACATGGATCATTTTTTTCATACCTTTATAGTGAGAAACTAGGTCTAGATAGTATTGTATTGCACCTATCCTCTTTGTGATATTATTGGGTCCAATAAAACATGGTTCAATATATCCATTCTTCTATAGATATGTGTTTCTTAATAAAGGAGTCACTCTCAATAAAACAGGATCTCCCATATCAAAATCAAATTCCCTTTCTCATATAGTCATCATATGATATATTTACAATCTATTTCGTGATCAACGTGTTATATATTAGCTTCACTCTAATGAAGGTATCTAGAACCATGACGGGGATGTGAACCACTACCACACATGCCTCGTTCCAATAGATATGTGACAGACACAATCTCCCATAAAGTGGCTCATAAGGTTCCATATAAATCAAATCCAAGTAACAATTACATAATGTATGTTCAATAAAGGATAGGTGATCAAGAAATGCTCAATCATTTTCTAGGATACAAGGACAAAGCATATCCTATAATATTCTTATAGTTCAATTAGATTATTCTATGTTATAAGGATAGTATTCCATACTTAATATCATCTATGCCTATAGGTATTTCTATAATCTTTTTCAAAAGAATGAAACAAAACAAGAAATTTTTTCTGAAACAATTATCAAATAAAATAAAAAGAGTATGATCTCTTGGAAATAGAGACTTCTAGGTTTATGCACAGAGTGGGTACCTCTAATCAGTATGAAGTCACAACACATTGTTATATAGTTGATGATGTCTCCAATAGTGTCACAAATCCTTCTGGTCTTTGGTAACACTACCAAAATGTACATTGTGACATAATTAAACTTCAATATAGATAATGGGGGTGGTTATAACAACTGAAAATGTTATTGGTGCTTATCCTTCACCCTCTGACAGGTATGGCATCAGAGGATGATACCATGAATGTCATTCTCTATTTTTTTCCACTAGAACATACTCTTGATGTCATGATACATCTGGGTCACACCATAATTTATTTCCAAATGATATGGATGGTGGTACCTTATCATCTTCTATCTAATAGTACCTTGTAATACTAATCTTCCATATTCCATGATCATATCATAATCATCCATTAACCATCATGTAATTCAGGCCTCACCAACTAGTTATTTCCTCTTTAAAACAAACTCTGAGATACACTTCTATTCATCCATTACCAAGTCCACATATCAATATAACACAACCAGGGGATCCGAATTCATAAAACCCTAGTCTTATAAGGTACCAATCCTTCAATTTTATAAAAAAACTCATCATGAAACACTCTCATATGTGGATGTCTGTCCATGATCCTTCCTAGCCTGTCTCTTATGAATATGGTCATCTCCAACAACAATACCCTTACAAGGTGTAAAAAAACATATCCATATGATCCATGTCACGCCCATGATTCTATTTTGGTAGTATTTTTCAATTTATATTGGTTCCCCTTTGAGTTTAAATTAATAAATTGGTGAAAATGTAAATTTTATGCTTTACAAAATTGTGCATGCAGTTTGATAAACCACATTACATTTCCTATGTAACCATTCAACCATGTGGGTGTTTTAGACAAAGATTTATCACCTAGTTAGAGCATGGTTTCAGAAAAATGTTGGCTAACCATGAGGTATTCCCTTTTTCAACATTAAGTGGAGCACAATTCCTTCTTGGTTTGGAAAACTAGGTGGGAAAATAATGATGCCTATCTAGGTCATTATAATATTGATTTTTTAGTTTCTGTCACATATTTTTTACTCAAAATAACTTATTTCACACCCCCTTTAGGATTCCACATCCTTTGAGTGCCTATCCCTTTCTACATCCTCCATTGGGATCCCTTTTGGGGGGGATTTTTTTCTTGTATTCTTTACAAACCCCCAAGTATATCCATTCTCTCTTTTTTTATCCTATATTCTTGGATTTTCACCCTATTTCATTATGTTTTCCCATCTCTAGTAGGTATGGTAATATTTTAATGGTTTGATATTATTTCCTAGGGTTTTACTATGATGTTTTTTTGTTCAATCATGCCATTATTGGGTTCTATTGAGTTATATATTAGGTTGAGCATCACTTTCTAGAAGTTTCTTCCCTCAAGGTAGGTGGTTCCTTGCATAAACATTATTTGATGAGCGTGAAAGGATTTCATCAGTGTTTTAGTAGATTATTGGAATTTTTATTGGAGTTAAATATATTTTCCAAGTATTCTAAAATTTGTTTAGATCAGATGTGTTCATTTAAATGAAATTAAGGGTTTCCCATGTTAATAAAATTGTTGTGGATTTTGGATACACTTTTCAAATTATTCAACAAGTTTAATAAATTGTTCAAGTGGTGAAAACATATATTGAAATATTTTTAGTGTTAGTTTATATTTAAATTTAGTTTTGGTTTTGGAAATGGAGAATTATTTATCACACTTTTATTTTTTCCTTCTTTATATAGATGTAGTGATTTTTTTCATATGTGAAATGTTAATTGATACTGAAGGGAATCTTGTGTAATTAGGTGGAAGGACTAGGAATAGTATGATAGATGATTTAGAAGTATCTTGTTATGGTTTAATATAGAAGGATGAATGATGATAATAATAAATAAATACGGATGACTCGAGACCACTGGGCCCATGAGTTTTCCCCTACTAGTGGCTTTTGGATGATAACACTATTATTTGGCATTGTTATAGCACATTTCACCGAGCTTTGATGTACCTTGGGTCCCATTCCAATTTATTTGATATATGGGTTTCCCATGAAATAGTTCTCTTTTTTGATATTTCTCTTACTATCGGCATACATTGTATAGGTTGGGTTATTTTAAAAAACATGTTTTCCTTAAAAAGTTTTTCCATAAATAAATATATAGTCTTTCAGTTCTAAAAATTTTATGATTATTTTTCTTATAATTTTTATAGCACGAAATCTATTTTTTTGGGTGGCATCCTACTGGGATTTGTATCACTCCATACATAAAAAATTTAGTGTATGTATATATGGTTATGTCTGAAATATTTAATGTTAGTATGAATAGAGATGAAATTTTAGGATGATAGTGGCCTTCCCGTATTAGTGTTGAGGTGATGGATTGAGTAGGACAATCCACTTTTATATGGTGGGTTTTTAGATAGTGTCTAGATTAATTTTTTTTATAAACCATGTTGGGTTTTTATATATAATTTTAAAAATGAACCTGAATTTTTTTATTCAATGTTATGTAATAATTATTCTATATTTTTTTATTTATTATAGTTTGTGGTTTAGGATTATTTACCTGGGGGAAATCATTCCCATGTTAACTTATTTGTACATAGACACTTTTTCCTTGCCCGTGGGTATCGGTAATCCCTTCAGTAAATTCCAAAAGAGATTCTGAGAACTGGGTTAGAAGGTATACATACATGGTTTATGAAAAAATGTTCTTAGATGGGGTATTCTCTTTTGGGTCATGATATTTTGGATGATTCCGGATAGACATGATCTATGATTTTTTAGGCTTGATGTTCTGGTTGTGAGTAGGGTGAATCTACATGGCACATAGTGACAAATATTTTGTCCCCATATGAGGTAAGGATTATATTTGACCTCTCCTCTAGGAGAGGCATGCAGGATACAAATTTTACGTAGACACCTAGTAGAGGTGAAGTGGTTTAGAAGTCATGATATTGAAATGGGAATTATTTTTTATTAGATGGTGTCATTTGTTTCCATTGCTAAAAATTTTTAGAATGGTCATATTTATGGTTTTACTATTCATCCTTATTGTATAAAAATTCCCCCTATAGACAAACAATGCAACCATGAGAAGAGTCCAAAGAGTGTTCACTATCAAAAACTGATTAGTGTTCAGTGGATGTTGTGGTACGAGCTATTTAGGATCTTGGATAGGGAGTGGTTCATCGCTATGTTGTGGTTAGAGAAGCTGAAACTAGTCATAAGAAGACACTGATTATGAATTTCTTAAGAACAAACCTCTTATACTCTGAGGTAAAACAAAAACTCAAGAAGAAGTGGAATATCCTAAGAATAACAAGAATATGTTTTAACTCCTCAACACATCTGAAGAAATTGGGGTGAAATTCCTCTCATTATTTATAGAAGGACCCAATTAGAGGTGGTGGGATTTTGTGATCCAAATTGGAAAACAAAATCAGATGAACTAGAAAGTCACCATCGCTTCCTCATATAACCAGTATTGTCTTGAGTCCTTGTCCTTTTCTAGATCATGGGAATTCATGGAAATTTTATGGGGGCCCATTCCATGATGTTGTATTCCAGCATCTTTGCTGAGCTCATTTGGTACACATCCAAAATTGATTCCAATGAGTAGATGAACAACATGATGATAGAAAGGAATCTGCGACCAAAGATAAATTATCAAGTATTTCTATTTAAGATGAATACATATGCTGGTTTTTTTGAACGTTCTTGTTTGGTGGAGATTAACTGTGAGTGAATATCAGTTTCCTCTTGGTCTATGTCAGTAATGGGAATTTTTAGTTAATTAGAGAAAAAAGGAATTAGGATTTGTATCAAAATAAGTGAGGTGGTAGTTTATGTCATCAATCCTATCTTTGTTTTGCTAAGTATTCTAATGTAGAACCAATTTTATGACACAAGTGTGGGATGGCATAACACATTTTACCAATTTTCATGTGTCATCCAAAACAATTCCATCAGTGTGGTGCTATGGGACTTCTACAAAAAAAATTGTAATGTGAAGCACCCACATGAGAGTGGGGCATGATCTGTGCATTATAGTGGCATGTAAGACCAATCAGAGCAATCCAGGATAGTGTGATCTTGGTTTGGAGGTCGTGGTGGAATGGTTGGATCTTTTTTTGGGTAGAGTAAGTTCATTGTTGAGCCACAGGTGTGTGGTCATTCTCAGGCTCAGGTAGAGAACATGCATCTTCATATAGTGGATCAGGAACCATCCAGATCATATGAAAACCCATTAATAGTTTTAGCTACCATTTTTTATGATATTGGTGATTTTTTTATTAATATCCACCTATATTGTAAAATGTTCATGTTTTCCTACTGATATTATGTCTTACATGATGGTGTTAGTAACACCATTGGGAATGAATAAGGAACATTGTTTTGGGTGTAACATCATGTAAACTAACCATGTCTGGAATTGTGTCTTAATGAGATGTCTTAGTCTTGGATAAGTACTTACATGATATAATACAAGACATGTATTGGATGGTGCACATTTAGGCCCATATCGACATCTATAGGTGGTGGTAGAGTTACGTGCACCTTATAGAAGTACACAGTTTTTTCATAGGGAATAAGATTATTGGTCTTCTCTTGCTGGACCTCCACTTCTAGAATTGAGAAATGTTTTTTTTAGTTTTCTTTCTCTATGTTTCAGTATGGTGGTGGTGTTTTAGATGGTTTATTACATTTTGTGGTGGATTAGTTCCTTGTGGTATTTCAAAATGACTTATCGAGTTTGACTCCAGAGTGGGATGTGGAGTTCTCAAAATACATGGAACGTGAATTATAGCATATATATCTTCCCTCATATCACATAGATCCCACCATGTATAGGGAATTAAAGATACAACTGAATGATTTGGAATCAAAAGGATTCATTTTACTGAGCATGTCTCCTTAGTCCACTCATGTTTTGTTTGTGAAAAGGTCATTGGATCTCTCTGGTTATATATAAATTATCAAATGTTGAATAATGTAATGAACAAGAACAAGTAACCTTTTCACCAGGTTGATGACATGTGTTGATCAATTAAATGGGGATTGATGGATTTCCATGATATTTCTTTTGTTCTAATTACCATTATGTTATAATTTGAAAGGTTGATGTCCCAAAGTAACTTTCTGGTGCATGTATAATAATTTTGATTATTTTTTATTGCCTTTTTGATTGATAAATTATACAGTGGTCTTCATATATCTTATGAAGATGGTTCTCCACTTGTATTTTGATTCCGTGAGTTTTGTATTCATGGATGAAATCCTATTCAATTATAGACTTGTGAAGAAGAATTTGTGTCATTTGAGGATCATTTTGGGAACTCTTTGGGACATCCATCTTTATATGATTTTCTCATTGTTAACCTATTAGATTAAATAGGGGATGTATATGGGAATTTAATTTTTGTCCAAGGGGTTTCAGTGGACCCCTAGATGATGAATGCAGTCATTTCATGGGAGATACTGAGGAATGTTTTTGAGATAAGAAGCATTCTAATACTGGTAGGTTATTAAAGGATGTTTTCTGGGATTTCTCTTTGTTGGCTTCACCCATAACCACTCTCACCCAGAAAGTGGTGATGTTTGAATAGATTCCAAAACGTCAATCATCCTTTGAGGATCTAAATATGTGGTTCACTACTGCTCCTATGTTGACCTTCCCAGAATAGGGAATAGTAGATGTAGGTTATTGTGATTCCTTGGGTATGGGTCTCAGGTGTATGATTATAAGGGATGGTTGTGTGGTGGTCTATGGTCTCACCATCATTGACTTTATGACAAGAACTACAATACCCATGACCTGGAATTAGTAGTGTTAATTCATGATCTAAAGGAATGACATAATTATCTAATTGTGGAAACGTTTGTGGTCAAATATAATCATAAGATCTTATCCAACATCTTCCCCCAAAAGGATTTGAACATACGGAAGAACAGTTGGGTTGAGTATCTATAGGGTTTCTACATCTATATATTCTACACCCAAAGAAAATTTAGTGTTTTGGTAGATTCTTGGATAAGAAATCTACCAGTGCATCCGTTGAAGGAGACCAATGATAATTGGTCCTCAATTAGACATTTATATTATATGAACGTGGATGACATAGATTATAGTGGAGTTTCATTATTGAATAATGTTTAGTTTTCTCTTTCCATTATACAGCTGATTTAGTGGTATGAACCTGGTGATGAGATATTACAATGGTTTATGTAGGTTATTCAGGCTGGGAAGACTTTTTTTATTGATCTTTGTATACTGAGGGAGTTCTATGTTTTAGGGACATTTGTTGTACCATTTTCAATGAGAAGTTTGTTAATGTAGGTTAGCCACTAGTCTTAGTGTGATATACCTCCTTGATCCACCGTGGTGTATTATGATGTGCCTAAAAAGTTATATTATCTATGTATGGGGAGGGATGTAGCTAACTTCATTTTGAGATGTTATATTGTTCCCCAAGTGAAATCAGAAAATCAAAGGCCCTCAGGATAGTGTCATCTGCTTCCCAATCATACTTGGTTTTGGGATGAGATCCCCATGGAAATCATCATCCTCTTTCCTTATACTCCTACAAGACAAATTCAATCTATTTATTGATTGAATTACTGAACAAATAAGGTCACTTTATTCCTATTATATATTCAACCAAACTGGATGAGTTGTGCTAGTCGTTTTCCTAGGAAATAGTGAGGCTTCATGATTTTCATTCAAAAATAATTTCTAATATGGACATTAATATCAAATTGTGGTTTTGGGAAGGCCTTTAGAAGTAAATAGGGTCATAGATTATGTTTTTCATGAAATATAAACCTCAAATGGATTGTCAGTTAGAATGGTAAAATAAAATCATAGAAAAAATTATCCAATCATGAATATAATATTTTAGTGAATCATGGGATATCAATTTAGGTATGGTAATGTTTTTACATAACAACAGATACCAATACACAAAAGGTATGGATACATTTTGAAGGATCTATTTTTGATAGTTTCAGTCTCCTTTGTGTTGGGTCGAGGTGGGTAAAACATTATTTTTGTGACAGAGATGAGTGTAAAAGACATCTGAGAAGGTCAAGATAATCAATAAGTGATTATTAACAGATCATAGTTTCGCATAATATTATTTTTATTAGTGATGCTATTTTCATTAGATTTGTGGGGGCAATCAGGTTTTCATATAAGTTGCACCTCTTACGTGCCTTATTTGTTTTTGTAGGAATCTGAGGTTAACTCTGTGGTATTTCAATCCCTTTGAGATCAACAAGTAGAGTGGTAAGGTGGAATACTGGATATATTTTCCCTCATAGTTTTCCACAATTCTTGATGTGTTCCATATTTCCTTGTTGAATATGTATAACACTGATCCTCCTCATTTGTTAAATTTAGAAGAACTGGAACAGATCCCAATCTATATGTGTTCGAACAGCCTGTGTGGATGGTGTGTTCACAAGAGAAGGTTCTCTGGTGGATGTCTATTCTATTGGATCATTTTCTTTTTCATCATGATGACAATATTCATGATACTTCGTAGAGGATTTCCATGTTTAAACATGAATATTAACTTTAATTATGTAATGAACCTTTGAATGGAATTCAAAACGATAGAATGTTTTCATGGTGGGGAGAATAATCAATACTATGAATCTATATTGAGGTATTTTTCTATTTATTTTTTCAAGATTTACCATTTGGGTTAAATTTTAAATTTATTTGAAAAATAGAAAAAAAATTCATTAAAACATATTGTACGTGATTTTCACAAGATTTTCTAAATTGTGCACCCATTTCTAGGTAACAGAGTGGATATGTGGAGTTTTAGGATAGATTCTTATCTCATATTAAGTGAAAAAGTTGTAAATTGTTTGGGACAACTATATGGAATGTCCAACTGGGATAGTAAGGGGGGCATGGTTTCTGCACTATTTGGAAAACTATCTGGATAAGCATTCACCCTATCTGTGTCCTAAAAATATTAATTTTAGTTTTTCTATCAATGATTTTTAACCCTAAAACCTTCAAATAACCCCCCCCCCCCCCCCCTCATGATCTCTCACCAAACCCATGCCTCTCTCTTCCACCATCATCCATTGGGATCCATTTTAGTTGGTTTTTTGGCTTGGATTTTGCATGAATCCCTCATTTATGTCTTTTATCTATGGGTTTCCTTTTCTATTCAATGGGTTTCTCCTACTATCATGGGGTTTTCTCATCTCTAGTTTTTATGGTGACATTTTTTAGTTTTATATATTGTTTTTTAGGGTCCAACTTGATGTTTTGTGTTCAATATCTCCTTCATATGGTCTTATTTTGGTGTGGTTGTGGTTTACCACCACTTTCTTGATGTTTCATCAATCAAAGTAGGTGGTTCCATGCTAAAAAGTTAGTTTATGAATTTTAAATTTATTCTTGAGTGTGAAATAGTATTATATGATATATGCTTTATATAAGAAGTGGATTTAAGGAGTTTGATATGTGTTTTTCTAGAAAGTGTTTTTAATGGAAATTTGATTGTTTCCAGTTGTAATCCCTTTTTATAGATATTGGATATGCAGTGTAAATTTTTAAACATGTTTCATAAATTATGAAATTGTTCTGAAATATATTTTTGAAATGGTTTTAGTGTTCCCTTATATTAAAATGATTTATTTGTTTGTCGAAATTTTGATTTATTAAGCACGCTTGCGTGTTTGGGAATGTGTATATGAAATTTTTCATTAGCATGGTGTGAAAAATGTGTATTGAGATCAAATGAATACTTAGGTAACTACGTGGGAATATAAGGTCAAATATGCTTGTTGATTCAATAGTTTATTATCTTAGTTTCTTCTAATATGATTGACGAGTAAAACACTAACTAAATAATGATTATTGGAGACAATGGTGCCCATGGGGTGTCCCTTCCTAATATATCTTGCATGATAACACTATTATCAAACATTTCTCTTCCATATTTCGTAGCGATATGATGCATTCAATTTTACATTTTTAGCTAGTGCCTCTAGCTCTTTCTTGTTAACTAGTGCATTTTTGTGATATTCTTCTTACCATCAGAATACTGTGTACTTGGTGGTTTAATTAATAAGAAAACCATTTTTTTCATTAAAATTATTTCCATAGAAATATTTCTAACATTTATTTTATAAAATAGTAATTTTTATTTTTCGTATAATATTTATAGAATGGAAACTATTTATTGGGTACAATCTGAGAGGCCTTTGGTTCACACCCTACAAAAACCCATCAATGTAACTAGACTTTGTTAATTTTGAAATTGGTAAAGGAAATATGTTTAGAGATCATGTTTTGGGTTGCTAATGGTATTCCCTAGATGGTGTTGTGGTGGTACATTGTGGAAGAAATGTCTCTTATCATCTGGTGGTTTTTTGGATAGTGTATGGCTTCCTCTTTATTGAATACCTTCTTGATTTTTATTTAAATTTGTAAAATTAAAGTTGAATAAATTTAATTCCTTGTTTGGATATGATAATTCAGTTTTGGATTATTTAATATTTTTGGGTGTTTATGATTATCTTCCTGGTGATGTCATTCTCAGGTTATATTGTCGATACACTGGAACTTGTTGACTCTACACAAGGATTGAGAAGGATTTTTGGACCATGCCACAAATGGTGCAAGGTGCCTGGGCAGATGTCATCCCAACAAGGTTTGTGACAAAAAATCCATTAATAGTCAACCCAGATTCTCTATTTCGGTGTTTAGGGAATTCTATATAAGGCTACAATGAAGGTTCTTGTGATCATTAAAATCAATAAATATATCCTCGAGGATATATTCTCTCCATAATTTTTGTACATGGGCCGCAAAATCCATATCCAATTCATATGAAGGGTATTAGCTCTAATGGAGGAATAAATAATGTGACCCATAGTCCAATACCATCTTTTTTCATCAAAACCATTCTTAGACTAATGCATGATGCATCAATGTAAACTACATATCTAATCAAATGATGAATTAGTAGTAGTAATGTATTTATTTTCAACATTCACATTATCTCAAGGAAATTTTCTTCACATTTTCCAACCACTAGAACATCACTCCCTTATTTATTAGTGATATCAAGGGTGATAATAGTCAGTAGAAGTACATTATAATTTTATAGTGATATCTAATGAAACATATAATGATCTTATTATCAATCCCAATATAGGGACATATCAAGGACAGAACTGCCTCAATGTTCTTTATGTCTATAATATACTGGTTGTAGACACCACTTGTATTTGGAACTTCACCACTCAAATTAAAATGGAACTCATCGAAATCATGGCATAAACCATGTTTTCTTGAAGTTTAATATAGATTCCATCAATGTTCCTTGAATGTTTCTATGATATCGATGATTGGATAATTATATCATCATAAAACACTAAAATGAAATATTACATGTATAGATGTAATATATTATTAATGAGGTCTATAAACATTGTTGGTGCATTCATCAGCCCGAATGATATCACCAAGTACTATTATAGTGAATACCTACTCTAAATTAAAATATTCAGAATATCATCATATATATTTCACAAATTGTGATATATCGATCAATAATTAATATTATGAAAACACTAATATCAATGTAGATAATAGAAAAGATCATAAATTTTGGGAAATAGTTATATGTTCTCCATAGTCACCTTGTTCAACATATCTTAGTAAATGTTTATCTTAAGACTACTACACTAATTCTTGGTGAACAAAGTAGGTGCACCCTAATGTGAAGTACCTGGTCTAATAAATAAATTCCTTTCTTTGTTGCCTAACTATACTATGTAATCCATCAACTCCACTGGAGTAATATGATATGGGGGTATCAAAAAGGGTTGTGTACATGGTAAGTGAGATGAGTCAATGTTATCTTCCCTATTGGGATGGATTCCTATGAATTTATATGGAAAGGAATATTGTTAGGTTTCCAAGACTCAAAGAAAATATTAATGGGATTCTCCTAATATTAGTGAATGATCCAATATATTCATTTGTGTTGTGATTGTCTGGATCTGACAGATGTCTGGTCTAACTCTTCATATTCCCATTTCTAGCTCTGTAGTCATCGGGAGATTTTATCCATCATAGATAGCTAAAAGATACAAATTTATGATAAAAATAAATTTTATCTCTAAGGATAGATATTTAATCTATTATAGAATCTCACCAGATATCATCATTTCATGAATCATGAATTCCCATTGATATCCACATCTAGGTATGAAAAGGGGAAACACAACATGACATTGAATTTAATCCCCTATCACCACCAATGGTGTGTTAGGATGGTATACAAAGAGGTAACTATGAATTTTATTTCATTCCTACAACTATTTGTGTAGATATGAAAAAATGGGAGGAATAATTATCAAATAAAGTAATATATATTATAGAGGTGATCTGAAATATATCTTAAATAGTTGGTGGCCCCTCTAAACAGTTTGATGTATTATAATCAACAATATAAATGAGAACTACCCCATATACTATTCTCTTTCCCTATGGTTCATAACCATTATAATTCTGTTAGAAGGAACCCCTAATAGTTCAACTTGTTGACCATTAACAATGTGGAAACATGAAATAATATTTCAACATGTAAACTGGAAATGATAGTCCATTTTTGCATATTGTCGAAAATGTATCTAGGGTAACATACATAACCATTAACAATCATCAACACTTCAATAGTTGGAACACTGTGAAATCTATACAAGGTGGATGTTGATGGTATAATATATTATATTACCATAAAATCTGTTTTTATGTCTCTAGTCAACTAATTCATATAGCTTATATAGACTACATTAAGTGTGAGAGGATGCCCAGTTGTTAGCTCTCATGGGTTAGGAAATGTCCTCCAGTCGTATCCTTGGATATTCAATTCTCAATGTTCTAGGATGTTGAAGTACCTATTTATAGTTCATTATTTCAATATTATTGTCCATGAGACTATGCTCTAGTCAAAGAACTCTCTCACAAATTAAATCCTTTCATGCCTTTTTCTAAGCTAAAAAAGTGAAAATTAAACAAATTACATAAATTGGAAAATATTCAAAGAAATTTTCTTGAAACCCTATAGTAATTTCATGAACTCCATTTCCAACCCATATTCAATAATGGAAAAGTACATATCCTGAAATAGTTTCTTAAAGTCCTCCCATGTAGGACCCTATCACCTCCTAAACTAACTCAGGGTATTCTACCATCTTCTTGTGGTTTCTTAGAACACGATTCTTGTAAGTATCATGCTCCACCCCACAGGAATTTTCACCAAATTAATTATTAAATAAATAAAATCCATTCAATCCACAATATATTGTGTGACACCAATGCGCTAGAAGTCCAGAGCACAATGGAGTTGAAAATCCTAAACATGATTAGTCATGGACCTATTGGTGGCACATCATCGACATGATATATCTATAATATTTTCATCTGAACTTTCTCTATATCCTAAACCACCTGTGGTAGGTACTTGAGCGTTCAAGGGTATATCCCCATGAACCACATTTGGTGGCATTAGAAAATCCTCATATTCTATAGTTGGGGGACCCATCAAACTTATTCGAAGAGAAATCTCTTTATCCTGAAAAAATAGGATCATAAGAAACCCATATCTAGTGTATTGTATAATAGAAGGATCTCGTATGTTTATACCATTAATTCATGTAATAAAACCCTTTCACTACCATTAGATAACATCCTTACATGTCAGTCATTATAATTATATATCTAGTGTAACATAACAACATGTTTAGTTAAAATAATTAAAGCTAAAAAATATATATTCCATATATCATGGGAACAATTAAATATCACATAAGAGAAAATATCTTAGATATATTTAAATAAACAGAGAATTTAATTAATTAACTACTATACAACAAAAAAACATATATATATTTCAGATGAAACTACAATCCTAATCATGATTATTAAATAAAAAAAATATAATATATAATATATAAACATTATTTGTACCACCGAAGGTTAATATACTAAATAGTAGTATCAAAAAATAAATTCCCTACATTATAGAAGCTTCGAGGTCTGATATATGGGTCTATCCATGAACTGACATTGTTCAACTAGCCGAGTCTGAACCATTATATCTGTAGATGGCTATATTGGATACAAAAATCATTGTGGGGAAGAGGAGGTAAATCGGTGATATATTTTTCATTAATGATTCCTTCATATTGAAATAACCATTCAATCCAATTAAATATTTTTTACCCCGTAGAAATAAAATAAAACACACTTATATCAAAACATAATAATTTACAATGATCACTACTCAACAAGATTAGCAATTTCCTTTATATGGTTTTGAAACAATCCAATACCACAGAAACCACTAGAAATAAATACTTTAATGTGGATTACAAAGAGTAAGATGTGACCTTAAAATCATATATCTCTTGGAAACAATATATTAGTTTCTGTGATTCTTCTAGGATAAAATGATGTAATACAATGTTACAATGTTTCTTGATCCACTTCTGGAAATTTGATCATTCAAAACAATTCTCCTCTTTCTTACCTAGAAGCTTGTAAGAACCTCTTTGACCTTTTAATGATACATATTATAATATTGTAGTTTTATTTTGATACTCTATGAAATAGATATTCAAATTAATTGGGTATTGAAAAATAAATTTTTAAAATCCCCCTTGGGATGCTACTTCATGAAGCTCATAACCATCGGGAAACAAACTACCATCGCAGAACCATATGCCTTATTGAAACTCATTGAGTCGATATGAAATATCCCATAATCATGAAGAACACATTACATAAAATCATTGGCATTATTCATGACATTAGAATAATTTTCATGATTTCCAAGTTCGCATAGAAATCGCTATTGGTGGAGATCTTATACTGAAAAAAACTAAAAGGGTTATCACAATCATCTGCTTTATCATGTTGTAACAAAGTGGGATCACCATATACAAACAGTCATACTAATTCACAATGACCCACATTATCATGTATATATTTTGGATTACTAAAAAATATCTTCATTAATATCCACTATTTCTATTTATTTTTTGATATTGGAAATTTTCAATGAAATCGACGTCAATCCTACGGATGCTCATGATGTTCTATTTCTTGTAATCACGAAGATCATCAGAAAAATCATCATGCCTTCACAGAACACCCTTCATGAACCCATATTTACAAAACTCATTACTTTTACATTTTTTCATCTGATATTTAGTGAAATACATATTTCTTAATGTTCACCATAGGCCATATTTTGGACCCCAAAAATTAGGGATATATAGGAAAAATGTCCCAATATAAAATCTACCTCGGTAAAAACAACCAGGCTGATTTTCAATCATCCAGTAACATCATTGTTTCCAAATTAAATCATAATATGACTGGAAGAACCTACTATCCCCCCCCCCCATGACATAACGGTTGAAACACATGTTCTCCATAAAATATGTGATATTTGAGAAATAAAAACCAGAAAAGCATCATCTTGTTTACCAATTAATGTATTTCAATATCCATGACTTTTACAATACCTTTCCTTTATAATTTAATGGACATTCATATAAATTATTAACAATATTTTCTGAGTATGATGAAAAGTTTGATCATACAACTATAAAATGTGAGGTGATTTACATTTTTTTAAACCTCATTGACAACAAAATACAATATCATGAAATTATACAATTCTTTTTTAGTTTGGGCTTAATAATATAGCATGTCAATCCCAAGAAACACTAAGAAGAAAAGGAGAAAAAGTTAGTGAACCATGATACATTGGTTTCATTTTGTATCATATCATATCTAAAATGTTTTTTTGGGTTAGGAGAAGATATTTTGGATACAGTTTCTATTATCGAGTGAAAATATATAAAAGTGTACAAAAACATTGAGCTACTAAATTCTGGGTCTTCAGATATGGTATAAGATCATTATTTAGAAGAATATTTTGGAACTAGATTAAATAAAACATATCTTAGGTACCATAAGAAAATTATAATATATTAATTAATGTATAAATGAAGAATATAATGTTTTTTAATGTATATATTATGTACATTCATTAAAAATACATCTATGTATGAGTAATATAATTGGATGTGGTTATTTTACACTTGTACCTAGGTGTTATGACTCTAAAAATACAGGTTTGTATTGAATAGAGTGTTCCTTGGTACATGAAACTAGTCATTCTAGGCCCATAGTTTTTCTCTCTTTGGGGATATAATTTCTTTAATTCACATTTTTATTATGATCCTTTTGGATAGATTTGAATAGCCGATGATTGTGAATGACCTAGTATTAAACCTATAAGGTCTCAAAATGAAATACAGTGTCATTAATTAGATATACTATAAATATTTTCATGATTTTTTGGATTCCCAATATGATTATTATTTCTCACACAATTCTCTTTTAGTTATAGACAATTGCAGGAACCAGAAGAAACTACGATGAAGTTGAATATGATAGAAAATGTCTTGATGGGAAACCAAAATAGATGATACATAGAGTGAAATATAATTTTTTATGTTTATAAATTAGTTATTATAATATATTCTTTGTAAATAGCTCTTAAAGAAACTATCAAAATCACCTAATATGATAAGGTATGATTTTACAGAGATCTCGTGTGTGCGAGAAAACGGATGAAAGAATATTCAGTTTTATATATATTGACAATGTGGGAAGAATTACCACTATGAAATTTTTATGATTAACCTGCATAATTTTTGGATGTGGAAGAATGAAACAAATAAAGTAATTTCTAAAGAAGAAATTTCAATTTCAATTAATGAAATGTGTGAGAATAATGGTCTCCCTCATGCATCAACAATGATTAAACATTTTAAATGTGTAATACAAGTAAATTATGAAAATAAATTTACTAAGTTGAATTCTCTTGAAGAATATTAATAAGGTTTTATGAGTAATGGTTATAATAATATTGATAATGTAACTATAAATGAAATATGAAAGGAAGGAGGTATTCAATAATAAAATGGTTAAGGTTATTTAGTGGTTTTAAAGTAATTGTTATGCTAAACATGTTTTGGTATTGAATTCTATAATTTTCCTTCAGATTTATATTACCTATGATATTCTTGTTATAAAAATTAGAAAACATATAATTATTGTTCTATATTACCTTTTCTATAAATATTTGAAGATGCATGTTTAATGGTTTTAAGAAAAGTTATTTAGTGGACAGATGATATATTTTTAAAACACATGACTGGGGAATATTAAACATAATATGTTATTTATGTTGAGATAATACTGATATATTTTAATGGGATTGTATAAGTTTCATTTTTATTATTTAGTGATTTTATGGTTTTTTATGTTTGATAGAGTTTACTACATCTTATGATTTATGAAATATATTCAACAATAATATATTATATTTTCTAAATCATGAATGTTTTTTGTATGGTTTTATGGAGACAAAAGAATTCACACATTTGGTATATGACATTAAGAGATAATTTTTTTGGGAACATAATTTAATGTCAATTTTGGATGTTTAGTGACCTATCATCTAATTTTTTTCTAATGAATGTGATCAATAAAATTTTGGATGAGTATTATGGTTAAATTTATATAGAATAGGTTACAATGAAATTTTTGTGATATTGGATAGCATATACCAAAAAAAATATTTTTCGAAATACAATGTGAATATATTTAAATACTTTTATGAATATGATGATCCATTAGAATATAATTTTATATCCTCTTGAATAAAAAAATCCTCATGGATATTCATTTATTAGTATAAATAACATTGTGGAAATTTATTGATGCCAAAATAAATGATGAAATAAAAATTATATTGTTTATTATCTATAATTATAGTTAATAAATCCCTCAACTCTGTAAAAGGGCCTAGAATCGGAAATGTTATCCAAGTACCTTCATTTTTTATGAAAAAAATATTTTTTTACTAATTATTGATTTATGGATTTTGGATGCTTAAATTAATTAGTTTGTTCACTTACCTATGATCTATGATCTCTATCTTCTAATACTAAATTCTCTTCTCAGGAGGATGATGATCAAACTATACATATTAAAGAATCCTATTTATATTCAAGAGCGAGAAAAAGAAAAAACCCATGGTTGATGCTGAGGGCTTCTTCACCACCAATCTTAGAAAAACTAGAATACATAGAGACTATTCCTAGATAGAAATAACTATTTTTACAAGGACTCTGTCTCATTCCAAGATGGAAAATTCTGATCCTCTAATGCCCCCATTAATTGATGATTCCCCTTCAAATCCCATAACTGTAGAGCAATCAGCTACCTCCTCTCAATCATCTGACTTGGATTGCTCGGAGAGTGATCTTGAAAATGACCACACATATAGGGATGCCTTCAAAAGAGAAAATAATTTGGATATCTCTGAGGATCTCAGATCTTGGATGTATTATAATGACATACCTGCATTTTGACAATACAAGAATGGGGAAATGACGTCAAACAACTACTTAAAACATAGGAAGTGAATGTTCCTTAGAGTCGTGGAAGAATTTAAAAGTAATCCTCGTTTTGATTTCAATTATATTCCTTGTGTATAATATTCGTTTGCAAACAATACTTTATGATTTGATGTTATGACTATTACTTGCATCTATCTTGCTGGTACTTTGAGGAATCTTTTTAGTTTTTATCTCCATTTTTGACCGTATGTCATGGATGATTATATTATTATATTACACATTATTGGTTGCCTTTTACTCTGTCATTTATCAGACTTCCCAATTTCTCTCAATGACATATGGAGAATTGCTGTTGGTCTAACTTTTGGATCACATGTTGGTTTTCAATGCTACTATTTTTCTTACTAGTGGATGTTGATGTGGTTCAGCAACATGAAACAGATTCTGCTTGACTCCTCTGGTCTGGTCAACTTGGTCAGCTGGGATTTGATTGGTTCTGGATCTTTCAATCTATATCTTCTTATGGTTTAACTAATAGTTCAGTTCTTTAGACTATCGGTTTATACTGCTCTTGTGTAGGAAACATCTTTACAGGTTTCATATTCTAATGTGGGGTGCGAAAGTGGTCATTTTTGCTGGCAGTTTTTTTGTGTATTTCTGGAGTATCTAGAACCCCTTTTTTGTTCCACTGTTTTGATGTGGTCGCATTAAAGTGGAGGAATGATGGTCTACTTATAGAAAAGAAGAATTCTCTCATGAAACAAAGAGCGGGTCTGGAAACTCCTTTTTTCCTCCTCAATTCAACATCGTCTAACCTGAATTGTCTCTACAACTTGGTGATGGTGTAAGCATATTACACCTTCTGTTTCTATTGTAACATTTTGATTTAATAAATTCTGGAGGCATGGATGAGTTTTCTAGTTCTTTTCACTATCAAAAAAAATCTTTTATCTCTATCATTCACCATAATTATTTATTCTTTTCTCCAATGGCCATATATTAACATCCCAAAAATGTATTCAAACATATAATCATATTAATTTTTTATTCTAGATGACCCTCATGCTTCCCTTAATGACTTATTTAGAGGATGTTTTATTAACCCTTTTATAATTGATATTTCGTAAAAATGGATTTTCATATTTTGAACCCCCAAATATTGAGATCAGGATTAAATTTTAATGATGTAATTTAGTTAAGTGATAAAATATAACAACCATAGATTATAAAAGAGGTACATAACATTTGATAGTTTATATGACACAAAAAAACATGACTTTAAGATAATTTTACACCCCAATACTGTATGTTATTTTTCATTAAATAAATTCATTCACTTTGACATGTTATCATCCACACAAAAATGAGTTTAAATTAAATATGATACTGTAATAAAATACTATTATTTAAAAATTACCATTTTTATACAGACTTTTAGTTGTCACGTATGAATTGTAATAACTAAATTATTAAAATTATGTATTTTATACTTAAAAAAAATAAATTCAATGGTTTATTATTATTCATAAATAAAGTAAGAACCATTTGAAAGAGAAAGTACACTATTTTGAAAAAAAATATTTTTCAAAAAGGTGGTTTTTTAATTCCATGAACATATTTTTTAAAATTATTATATACCCACATTATAAAATTTATTTTTCATTGTTAACATAATTTTTAAAATTTATATTGAGTAATTTTATTTGGGTGAATTTTTTATATTTTTTTAAAATATAAATGTTTTGAGGAGTAGTGAAAATGTTGATTATTTTTTAAAAAACATTTATTTTATGTAATTTGAAATTTTATATTATATTTATTTATTTAATCTCAAATTAGTTTAATCATATTATAATTTAACTAATTTATTTCTTTGGTATAAATTTTAAATTGAATTTTTATAACAAGTAATTTCAATCATTTGAATATTTTTTGGGGGAAAATCTTTTTTGAATGCATTTGGGGTATTAATGTTTAAATTAAGTATAAATGTTCACTAAATTTAATTATGAGAACTTGATTCCATATTTAGAATCAGAATAATTTATATTAAATAATAATTTCATTATTATTCTTGAATATAATGAATAGAGAAAATGTATATCATAATATACGTGGTTTGGAAAAAATGAATTAAATGGGGGGACAAAGAATATAATGTTTTGAAATGATAAAAATATTATTCGAACCCCCTTTTTTTGGAAATACCGATTTTATCACCTCAAATTTTCTATAATGCCACATTTTTGAGAATTATGGCATGTGAAAAACTTGGGTGTACATTTTTCTTTTAAAAATTCATGTTCTATCATCTCCATAAGTCATAAAAGGGAACCCCATATATTATAATATTGATACATAAAAACTATTTTTTTGTAATGAAAAACAAAAATCAATTCCTTACTCATCTACCCTAATCCTATAAGAGTTTGATTATTTATAAATCCATACTAGGAAGTTTGTCTGTGAAAACCTAATGAGGATGTCTGAATAATTGGTAATTTTTATAAACGAAGGTACTTCAAATATTATTAATTATTTACAATATAAGAGATTAAATTATATCTCTTATATTTATATGTGATTTTTTACAATTTTATAAAAAATATTGATCTCCCCTTCTTTGAATTGGGAAATAAAAATGTCGATTGTATTTACGGTAGACTGATTCCTCATGAACCAAAGTAAAAAAATTTCAATCACCACCTATCATAGTTTGACATAAAGTTGGGTTAATAATATTTATATTATATTTATAAAGATATAATAATTCAAAAATTATTATGTTAAACATACCTTACTAGCTTCCATTTTGTTGGGGATATTATAATGATGCTCGAGTGTACGGTGAATGACCACCTCACAATGCGATGTGTTTATTTTGTCATGTATGATTTACATGGAAGGTAGTAAGAATAATTTTAATGAATATATCTATTATAAATTAACTAAAAATTATTCTTGAACTACATTCCCACATAAAAAATATTTCCTCCTAATCTATTAAAAAACATCGCTTGTGTGTACATGTGGGCTACCACATCAACCTTACGATAATGAAAATATTTTCATTATATTTCTAAAAATAAGGAAATAATATTAAACTTAATTAATATATTTTATATATAACAAAAAATAATTCCTATGAAAATTTTTATATATTATATATCTTTCTTTTATTCCATCCATCAAGAAAAAAGTTAACATGATTCCAATGTACGTATGACCAAACATATCCTTAGATAGTGTGATTCAATTTATATAAAAATATTAAATAATTAACTATAAATAAATATATAATAATTACATATTATATTAATATCATTTTCTAAATTCATTAAATTATTTAATAATGAAAAAATCAAATAGAAAAAATTACCAAACAAAAACATATATGAAAAACAAAGAAATTTTAACCCAAAAATTCATTTTAATAAATAAATGTTAATAAATGTATTCTAAAAGACCATATGTAAATAATAAAGGGTATTATTTATTTTAATAACAATTTATAATATATTTAAGAGAAACTATATTTATTATATAAAAGGTTTGGATACATACAAAGGAAGTCAAATATGAGGTTAGGGGTTTTCATCTCGCTTTTACATACATGAGACATATTCCATATTCACCAATTATTTATTTTATACCATTTATATACATACCCATTGATAATATGTATATTTAATATATTTTTATTCATGTTATTTAATGATTTATTTCATGTTATTTTTTAGTACTTATGATTCATATGTTCCCAAAGTGGTAAGGTTTTATTTTTGAATGTCATTATTTTCGAGATTGTTTATTTTTATGTCTCATATGGTGAAATTATTTTAATTTTTTAACTAAAAATATTATATTATCTTATCCAATCATTATTCATTAACTTATAATTAAATATCATCATTTTCACCTCTTTGGAAGAAGGATTGAGAAAATAATCTTATGAAAATATTACTTTATATGTCTCCCCAATCGAACATCCTATTTCATTGTAACACAATTATTCATAAAAAAATTTGAAAATATGTATAACATTATATAAAGTATTTATTATTTAAATTTGGTACCCTAATTAAATTTTTACAAAAAATATTTTTAATGGAATTTTCTTATCATTTTCAAAGTAATCACTATATGGATTTTACCAAAAATGTGAAAGGGAACATTGTTTTAATTAGAATGGTATGTATCAAATTCACCACCATCAAGATAAATAAATGATCTTAAAGTCACATTACCTGTTTCCATTTTTATTATGGAAATCACTAGATAATGATTGTTTTTAAATATATGTTTAATGTAAAAAACAATTTCCTAAAGAATTTTTTAATAGAAATTTTATGGTATTTATTTTAATGAATGTCATCAATGAATTATTGTAAAAATTATCTAATAAGGATATTTTAATACCCATAGAATTTTAAATATAAATATTTAATTAAGTTTCCTATATTTGAATTCTTGGGACGCATGAAACTTTAAATTTGAATAAAACACAACACATTATTATTATATTACTAATTTAACATTACTAATATATCCATGCAATTAGGTTAGTGTGATTGAATATGAATAATTATATTATTAAAAATATATTATTTACACATTAATTATAGAAATTAAATATATATATTTTTATTATAAAAAAAATAATAACCATTTAAATGAAGAATAAATTTTTTTATGAAAAAACTGTATTTTTCTAAAAGGGGGTTTTGTCATAATTTTCTAAAATAATTTAAAATTAATTTTTACAAATTAATAAAAATTCATTTGAAAAATTAATTTTCTAAATCATAATATCAATATATATATGTTTAATGTATATTATTTTTTTAAAAATTATTACATATTCAATGAATATTGAAAATATTGATATCTGTAATCTTCTTATTTCTTTTTAATATATTAAGACTTATTATTATTTTAATTTGATTTAAAATTAGAATTTTTATTTTTAATTTATATTAAATACTTTTTATTTAAATTTAATTTTATTTATTCTATATTCTACAATAATTTTCTTTTTTTTAAACACTTTTTTATGAAAAAAATATAATGTTTATAATGACATCCCATTTAAATAATTAAAAGAAAACTTTATAATGAATTATTTAAGTTAAATATAGAGATTATATATATCTATATTAATTTAAATTCATATAATTGTGATGACATGTCATATAGTTAAAATAGATAATCAATTCTATAAAAATATTTTCCTAGAAAACCTTTTTCGGACATGTTCGACATATAAATTTACAATTTAATTCTGTCACTAATGTGAGTTGATTTTGAGGAAATAAAATCCATATTTTTTTATCATATTAATTTATATTATATAATATGTTAATATTTATTTTTTACTGTATTGAATTTCAAAAATAATAAAAATTATTTACAGCGGTTATCATGAAAATATGTTTTTAGGGGTAATATTAAATAGATATGTTTTAAAAAATTTGAAAAAGTTGTTAATTAACATTTTTGAGTTATATTTAAAAAAAATTATTCCATTTTTATAAAAATTTCTATTTTTTTGGAGAATTGTGGCATGAATAGAAGGTGTGTGGAAAACATTCT
This sequence comes from Viscum album, assembly GCA_963277665.1. Classification (NCBI taxonomy): domain Eukaryota; kingdom Viridiplantae; phylum Streptophyta; class Magnoliopsida; order Santalales; family Viscaceae; genus Viscum; species Viscum album. The sequence goes on from OY728146.1 coordinate 536,808,178, forward strand.
TTTCAAAAATTATAAGCATTTCCCCTCCACCAGATATAAAAGGCCACCCCATATCCTCCCCCATTAACAGTTCCATAATCATTGGAATAATATATGAACTTATTAAGTATATTCCTTAATTATATACCATCATTTTATAATACATTTCGTGGTCATAAATAAAAACGATGGTGGATTTTGTTGAAATTTGATAAAAGTTGTTCTAAGATGAGGTAACATCTTTAATCGAGCGTTTTATTTTATATCATATTCCACCTCACTGAAATATCATAAAAATGATGATATAATAAAATAATTATCTTGAAATAATTTTATTTTGTTATTTTGTTTCAGTGACCTAACACCTCCTCATTCTCCCACAATTTAGAAATGGAACTATTGATCATGTCAACGATGGAATACAACATCCCATATCAATCTAATTCGTTTTCCCTCACTGTTGTTCACTGTTATGTATTATGATGTCTATAAATTTTATATGTGATATTAATGATATAATTATTCATATATAATTATTATATCATATAAAAAATATTATATTCTTTTATACATTGAATACGATAACATTACTCGTGTATACGACGGAAAACCGCATCACTAAGCTATGTGATTTGCGTCTCACTTATGATTTTCAGGAATGGTAATAAGAAATAATTTGATAACAAAATAGAATATTAATATCTTTTTAATAATTAAATAATTTATTATATTTCATATAATTTCATACCATAGCATCCATTGAATAATGATAATGTCATTCGTGTGTAAGGTATACTACAACCTTATAATGCGATGTTATTTTTTTCACAGATGCTTTACATTGAATATAAGAAAGTAAAATTTTATCAAATATATTTTATATAAATGAGATGATGTTTATTATTGAAAATTATTGATAAATTTATTTTCTTTCCCATTCACCAGTTAATGAAATGATAACGCCTCTCATGCGTATCTATGGAATACCATATCCATAAAGAGATATTATTCATTCTCAAATTTCACAGTAAAAAAAGTGATTCTAGAGATGAATAAAATGAATTAATTATAGTGATAAGATCAATATATTTTTTTTATTATGAAAATATATACTATTTTAACATTTTATAATATTCAGGAAGAAAATTGTTGGAGAGAACAAGGTAATTAATATCTGAAACAATAGTGATAGTGAATGATTATTAACGAAAGGGTAATATGATGTTATAAAAGGATAATATATTATGGTATAAAATAATATTATTATTCTATTATATGTTAATAAATTTTTTTAAACCATTATTATTTAAGTAAAATAGTTCTCAAAAAAATGGAAACACATCATATGGGGGTTTCGTAACTTAATTTCCTTTTATTGGGTTATATGTTTACAAAATTTATTATATAATTCAATGATTATGTATAAAATGAAAATTGATTTTGTCACATTTTATTTCCACATAAAAATAGTTGGATCTATATTTTTTACACATAATAACAAAATCGATAAACTCTAACTACAATTTTCTGATTCTTGGAAGAGTTTCATCTCAAACCTCCTTATTTGAGACACACATTCTTTTATTAACATAATTTATTTTGAATGGTGTCTGACCAAACCCTTTATGTAATATATCATTAATAATTAATCAATCATGAAAATTTATTTTAAAATAAATCTAATTCATTCATGTCATTTCATGACTCAAATGTTACCTAAGTGGTAATGGTTTATGTTTTAATGTCATTTAAATATGCATATCTAAGGATTGAATTTTAAAAATAGGTAATTATTTAATTATTGTTTAATAAAACCATTTTAATTTATTCCTATTTGGTTATTCATCGGGATTTCATTTAATAGTTCCATTTTCCCATCTTAGGTACTCCAAGTGATGGTCAGAATTCATTTATGAAAATCCTACTTTATATCTCTCATATTTAAAAGTCATTTTTTTTAAATAAATTTTAAAAAAAATTAAAAAAAAGTTTTACTATGATTGTTCAAATTATGTTTTTCCATTAATGCAGTTTTTTTAAATAATCAATGTATAATTTAAAAAACATGTTACTTCGTTTTATTTCAAGGATAAATGTGAGCAGAATCAATGTTTTTTATGTATTTAGTTGGAAATAAACTTTTCCACCATTATTAAAACATAATGTTTTTATGATTAAATTTTATTATTCAATGGTTATTGAAAAAACATTAACATTTATTTATTTTTTATATTTTAAATAAGTTTTCCCGAAATATAATGTATACATTCATCAGGAATCATTAAAAGTGATCATTTTAAATTATTCTACATATATGATTTCATCTATCAATGTTACTCAATTGAAAAAAAATGTAACTTTTAAAATATTTTTTTCAATAGTTTTTTAAATTGTTTTTTCAAAATTCTAACAAACATTAAATTTTATTCTTTTAATAAATAAATAAATAAATATAATTCTCTCAAGTATATACCTATTTATTTTCCCTTCCATTGATGGGGTATTAAATCCCTTATGATAATTTTTCAAATGAATTCATTATGAAATTTCCTTTCTATATGATATAATAAATCATTATACAATAAATTTTCATTCAATGGGTAGTTCTTATGTTAATTAATTATGATTTATGTTCTCATGAAACAAGCATAGGAATGTGTTTAAAAAGGAATATGATATTTGTGAAAAAAATTATGTATCAATCTATTTAATTGTGAAACCTTTTAACTCAAAACACAACAAATATGGGATTAGAAAGTGAAACTAAGTCACTATGTGAATTTTTCCACCATGGGACGTTATCATGGAAAAAAGAATTGACTTATAATGTCTTTTATTTATTTCACTTTTCCATTTACCTCATAATGTTTTCGTAAACTATTTTTATGTTATGTTTTGTTGTGAATACTCATAATCATTCCATTTATGATATCATGTTATAGGTTTTAATAGAAATTTCTGTTTCCTTGTCATGTTCAATACCATACATGGAATTTTATCCTCAAAATTTCTTCTATGTACTCCCAAGGATATCTCATTTAGTCTAAGAGTTCAAAAAAATTTAAGATATCTTCACGAAAAATAATCATATTTTTTTTTAATTTTATTCAAAATTTTATATATTATAATCAATTTCATCAAAAGAAATTTAGTATTTATGATACTATGTTTATATTAACTAGTGTTTATTTTATTTTTTTCATAATATATATAAGAGGAATGGGTTTCCATATTGGTATGAGAGAAATGGTTTAGTAATTATTTGGAAACTATGAAGAAATTTTAATGACCCCACTCACCACAATATTTACCGCTCATGGGCCAACAATAGGGGAATAGAGACAGTGACACCCTAGTCCCGCCTCCATTACAATTTTAATTAGCGAATATAACCATGGGTACAATGAAAATATTGATGGGATAAATTAACCTCCAAGAGAAAGCATGATAAAGATAGTGATAAGAGAGAAAATAACCATTTCCTACCCAGACTGGAATATAAAAAAAATCCAAAGTACATAAATGTAATGTCACACAAGAACTATTACTAATAAAATTAAAAACAAGATATAACAAAAGAAGGTAAATATGTAACTGACTATGATGCCCAAACAGATCCTAAAAATGCCAATGATATAGTAAATATCCTATTCTCCAGCCGGCTCCTATAGACACGAAAAATTGTTTACAAAATGAGGGTTGAGTATACCAGTATACTCAGAAATATTCTTCTTGGAGCCCCTCATGAAAATGTTAAAAAATAAAGCTATAACACAATAAAAAACAAGTGAATATAGATCATCAATGAAACATGTATACTATGTTCCCCACATGACCATGGATACTCTCACTACGTTTCTAATACAAGAACATATAATATTATAAAGAATATCAAGGGTCCCCCACTACAACATCCCCACTAGTATTACAATTTTCCACAATGTCATGCATCTAGAGAATCTCTTTCCAAAAATTATAGCTTGGAAAAATGTGGACGAAGAACCACAACATTCACCTCATGAAACACAGACAATTGTTTCCACATATCCAAATGTAACTAGGTACATTCCAGGATTGACCAAAGCCAATATAATGTTTCTCATACATCATGTATTATACCTAAATCCATTACAGCCCACACATAGAGTAAGGATCCTAAAGCCATCACACCCCATACCCATTATACCAATAGTATCCCCTAGGAAATTATATTGAGAGAACATGTACTGAAAATAACCTAAAGCTATTACATTCCTCTACACACATATATAGGGGAAACAAACTGACATGCATACCTTAACAAATAACTAACACAAGTAGAGAGTGGGAAAAATGGGGTATTTTTCCAACCATTCTCACATAGGGATATTTGGGAATACACCACCCTAGGGCTCAGAATCTGCGAGGTTTCAGTTTTCTAAATGGATAGGGTGTAGTATTATATCGAAACACAAAATTTACATGATTTAATATATCTCACAACCACACAATGGGCATAACCTGTTATTAAAATTAAATGTATCTATAATCTATTAAAGTCCACCATGTCACTTCTAGGACCATATATCCTATAAGAACACAACCATTTAAAGAGATAAACTAATTTACCTTATCCCTTTTTTCAATTGAATATTCCATTAATTAGTTTTCTAACCTTTAACGTAAGTTTAACGTTTACACATTACATTTCATTTGCATCACAACAAAGTGTCATCCCTCTAGGAACAAGTAAACTCATTCCATGGATTCTCATAATAATAATATCTACATTAAATACCAAAAACTCCAACCCCAGGGGTTAGACATTTATTAATTTATCTAACAATATTAACACTTTATATATTTCTATATATACTAAAAATTTATTCTATGCAACCATACAAAAGGGAATAAACATGATGAGTAAATGAATTACATATTGACTCTCTTCCACCTCTAACAAGAGAATATTACAATTCAACTGTGAGAACCTAATCATGGATCACACGTGGATTACCCCATGCATCTTCATCCCAATTTGAGAGAGTGCAAAAAACCTTCTACCTAATGAATTAATGAATATATAGTAGATAAAAAAAATATTCAAACTGTCATCCAATATTAATATCAATGGGTGTGCCCAACTTCAACACATTCCACAATCTCCAGTGTCCTCCCCGACAACACATGTATAAAATGATGCATCTCAACAATCAATGCATTATATGCCACCACAAAAACCTGGCCTACCTAATCCAGATACCAATACAACCCTCAAGGCTCAGCCATCCCAAGCACACATCATAGCCATACATCCCTACACCCACAAAGAACAATATCCCTTTGGGCTAAGACATATCATAACTAGAGGGAAAAATCATAAAAACTGATCTATTTTCCCCAACACAAGGAATTCAACCTTCATATATAATAATATATCATGGATCTATTTCGTATGTTTCATGTCCTTTACAAGAAAGCCTACAACTTAATCCCTACAAAATAATTTTATTTTATCACACAATAGGTTCATATTAAATATTGAATTAACCGATTCATGATTCAATGGTTCTAACTACGATGAATCTAAGAAACAATCTATCGGTATATATCAAAAATTAACTAAAATTTTATTTTTACAAGCCTTTAATTATTTACCCAATTAAATTAAACACTCTTATTTGCATCAATTTGATTATTATCAAATCGAATCAACAATAACAACTAGATTAATAAAAAATGTGTCTCAAATTTCATTTAACCAATTATTTATCAATTAATTCTGACTTAATTTTCTTTACCAATTTCTATCAACAATAAAATGTTAAACTAATAATTTCATAGATATCATGTTATCTATAAAATCATGAGGTAAACCATTATCACGATACAAAGAAACACCATCACTATGCAATCAATACCAATTCATTATTCAGGTTCTAATAATTATTAGGTAAACTTCACAATGATCAAAGGGGACAAATCATTATAGCTCTATGAATCCATGTAAATAAATAGATAATCTACAAATCCCCTACATCAAAATTTCATCAATTTTCTTCACATTAAAATAGATCAACACAATAGATCTATAATAACCTCTCCAACAAGATCTAAATCAATCTTTGGATACCACACCACCACCACAGTCAAATATCTGAGTGAAACCCTGTTAGAACCTGGGGAGATCATTAGAAATTTCATGGAAATTAAATCTAGAGTGAAAATAGATCAAATAGAGAGAACCCTAAAGAAAAAAAGATGAACACACCGTAGATCGGAGGTGGATAATTACTCATCAAAGTAGGGAAAGTAGTAATTTATCCTTGATAAAGGAGTCCCTACAATGTCAATGCAGGTTAATCTAGTTTCCCCTGAATATAGATATATTCATTGTAGCAATATGGTTTGATAACCTGAGTAGTTGGAAAATGTTTTAAAACATATATAATTGAGGAATTTCATGATTTGTAATACCCTCTCATGACATTTAATTTCTCGATGATAGTTTATGATGAAAAAACCATCACCTATTTATTTTATTTTATATTTCAAACCACATTATATTAAATGTTGTGAATTCCACTTTCATGTTCTATAATGCTTTACGGTGTGAAATTGTTCCCTTTTTCCAATATATAGAAACAAAACTAATCCAGACTTCCTCCAAGCCTCTTCAGAGTTTCAGAATCCTCAAGAAAATAAAATAAGGTCGATCTACACAAATAGGAGACTTTTTATCTGATACCTCTCAAATAATTCCCTTACATGAAAATAAAAAACCAACACAAATAGAAAAAAAAAGGATCATTGAAATAACCAGCCTATGAGATTAGCATCAATGCTCTTGCCACAAAAGGATCTCAACTGATTTATCAAATGAATAATAGTAAATAACAAAAAAACAGCACATAAACACTCTCATGTAGAAGATACCTCCAAAAAGGTTTGAATCACCAACCAGAGACATGGAAATCCGTCTCATAAAAAGAAAAGGACTACAACCACCAAATAAACATCATTACTAGAGAAGATCTAAACATCATAAAGTTTGGGGTACTGAGTGTTGTTATGTGACTCATATTCTCAGGAACCCTCACCCATGTCATAGTACTGCCACAATAAACAAACCACGAAGATACCACAACCATGTAAAAACTTCTCCTAGAAGTCATGGATATCCTTAGACATATTCTCAATGTTCACATCATCATAAAAAGTGAACTCATCCCCATCAATGATGTGAGATTCATCATGAAGATAATGACATAGTCATGAAAAATGTAAAACATCATTTATAAAGCTCGTTCATGGGGTAAGCGCTCTCCCATAAACCACAGATCCAACATGATCCAAAAACATGAATGTCCCAACAAAATGGGGAGAAATCTTACTCTCATGACCAAGCCTTCATTGACCAAGATGGGGAACAATAATTAAGAACTCATGATCCTTAACTTTGAACTCCATAGGTCACCCAATATGGTTTACATAGAATATATATTAATATTAAGATACCTTCTTCTTCTCCAGAATCACATAATCTATCTCTGTCGTATTTTGTACTAGTTTGAGTTGGAGAATTTCTCACTCTCCTACCCCAGTCCAGCACAAAGAAAAATAAAAAGGATATCAATAAAAGGACTCAAAGATATCCATATCCAAATTATAGTGAAAACTATTATTGTATGAAAATTATACCATGGGAAGGTTCCTCATCCAAGAATCATAAAAATCATGGACACAAGAGTGCAACATGTCTTCAAGATTTTAGATAGTCCACTCTGTCTGACCATATGTCTGTGGATGAAAAGAATTTCTACGGTATAAAAGAGAAAATAACATGAAAAATACCTATCCACACCCTAATGATAAAAGCATTATCTAGATTGGAAATGATCATCATCGAGACTCTGTGGAGACTCACTACCTCCTCTAGATTCTTCCTTGACAAAACCTTTACTGAGGCCAACTCCTTGATCATAATAAAGTGGGATGATTTCATCAAATGATCCACTTCCACCCATATATCATAACATCCATTGTGATATTAACAAAAACTAGTAACAAATACAACTGATGTTTCCTTCCACTTTTAATGGGAAACATCTGATAGTATGAGAAAATCATTGTATACATGGACATCAACTATTACCTTCTAGAAAACCAAACATCAAGACACAATCTCTTCAACTACTTGATTTATCTGAGGCAACCAAAATTGATTCCTTGATGCTTGGTACATTTTTTCATTCATATAAGTACCTCAAATGTTGAACTATGGAACTCTCTATGAAACACATCACACATCACCAATGAAACTAAAATTCTAACTTGAAAAACACCCCGTGTTATTCATCATCATATCAACCATAATGGGCCTCACCACAATCAATGTGATCTCTCTAATCCTCCTGATCAAGATCCAACAAAAAGTATTTCTCCACCTACTGCACTATATATGACTGCACCGTCATCTGAAAGAAACCTCTACCCCAAAATCCTCCCATATATAGTTTTAGTGCTAAATGTTCTTCAATAACCCTCTAGGAATCTCTTGATTCATGTAATTTAACACTACATTACTTAATATTCAATGAATTAGCTACAACATTACCCTTTCCCAGTGTATAAAAAATATCAATGTTTTAATACTGTATGAACTCTAACCATTGATGATGACGCGGGTTCAATTCATACAGGGAGAAAATATACATCTTGCTTTTATGATCGGTGAACACCAAAAAATTCTTACCGATGAGGTAATTTCTTAAAAACATTAGGTAAAACACTACCACCACTAACTCAATAGAGTGGGTGGAATAGTTATTCTCATGTAAAAATAACTATTGGGACCCATAAGAAATTACCAATCACTAGTATATCAAAAAAATACATCACCTAAAATGTGATGCATTATAGAAAACCATGATCTGAAATCAATCTGTTGGTAGAAAAATAACTGCATCCTCAACCAACATCTTCATCATATTCTCAAAATATGTGTACCAATGATCAATCCATATGAACCGTTGATCCTTTTTGGTCATTGTAGTTGTATTAGTCACAACCTAACAGAAATCATCTACGAACCACTTATACTAACCTACAATTCTGAGGAAACATCACACCCCTTTCACTTCCTTGGGGATCCCTAAAACAATACTTCAATAATAGATGAATTAATTTCTAATATCTACTAGGACACAACATTAACCATTAAATGGACTTCTTGAGACCAAGACTCACACATCAAAAATTTCCCCAAAACCTTCTCATGGTGACAAAATCCAAAAACAGCACAAAGATGCTCTACATGATCCTCATGAGATTTGGAGTTCACAACGATGTCATCAATGAAAAACACCTTGAACTGATAGAGTAGCTCATGGAACACAGAATTCAACAACCCCATGAACATATCTATAACATTCATCATAATGAACAACATCACAACAAACCCATAATTCCCATGACAACAATGGAAATAATTCTTCTGAATATACTCATCTGTTACAAGCATATGATGATAACATGACCCTAAATCTATCATTGAGAAGAAAAATTCACCCTTAGTTGAATAATAAATCATCATTACAAGAAAGATCAGAGTTTTTCATAACAGACACTTAGCTCAAGTGATGATAACCAATACAAAATATAAACCCATCATCAACATTCTTTACAAACAAAACTAGTCCACCCCATGGTGATACACTTCACTGAATAAAACCACACTACAAGAGACATTTGAGATATATACACTTCTATCCTAGCTCTGATCGTACCATCCTACAAAAAGATATCATGGTAGGAGAACATCATGGTTTCAGTTTGATCCCAAACTTGACCTCTCTTCAAGGAGTAATGAAACATCCTCCTATAGAAAGTCATTAGGGTACACTTCAATGACCCTGTGGAATAATGATTTCTGAATCACAGATGATCTCAAAATCATATCTTCCATCATGGATTTCTTTTACAGAACATGCCTCTGACCTATTTGTGAGACTTGCTTTCCAAAGAACACTAATGGATCTCCATCAGCATTGATGAACACTACCTGGATGAAGAAATTCACAATTGCCTACAATGATTAAATCCAATCCATGGTGAGGATGATGTCATGTGGTTTTATCTATAAATATAGGATATCTCATGTGAGTGGTGCTTCCCCACCACAAGCTTATAGTCATTACATACTCCAAACAAGTCTCCTCAACCTGAAACATGAATATTCAACACTAGGGTCACTAGAAGTCTCTCTAACTCAAGTCCCAAAAAAGGAAAATGGTTGGAGATATGAAGGATTTTTCCACTCATGAATTATTCAAGTAAGGAAGCCAAGTAAATAACATTAGAATAGAATCTTGTATGATTTCTATCTCACCCGTATTTTGCAACGCTAAATAATTATGTTGACCACTGCATGGTCTATAAACACACTATCTATGTTGACAACCATAGCGATGGATACACACTGATTACTAAGGACCAAGAGATTCCAGAATCTATTAATTTCATTTCCCATATACTCTAATATAATCCCAAACTGTAAAATCCAACTTCTACTAACTCATCTAGAATTTTATCAAAATAGAAACCTGAAGCTGAACAACCAGAAGAAATTGGCTGATCAGAATGGTTAGGAACACTTGAAACTGATGAAAAAAATCCTCCATAAGAAAAAAATATCTGAAATCCCATAGATTATTCCATATTTTTTCTAACCCTAAACAAATGGTTCATTGAGGGATGATACATATCCTTTTCTAATAGTACAATCATATATTCTATCAACTGGGAGCCCCTGACCACAAATCTGATTCATGTGGAATATTAATGACTCCACTCTCATATTGATCCTGATCTTGATAACATCCCTTAGATGAAATCCACTATTTACAACATCTCAATATATGACTTCATGTAAATTGGCTGACTAGGCGTTGGATCTCTGGATGCATTGCCTCTTCAAAATGACTCACCCTATCCTAAAAAAAAGCAATAGGTCCGAAGAAAATCGATTCGTGCTTCTAAAAAGGTTCCCAAAATCTACCACACTATATATCCCAAGAAAAAGTGTATGTATCTCTAGTATAATATCTACCTTCACTTTATAATAAAGAAAATCAATTTTGAACTAGTCTCCAAACTCCGCCTTTGAGAAAATCTACTCCTAATGTTCCTAGAGGAACAAGATGAACCAATGCCTCACTTCCCCACACAACATCGTCAAAGACAACAACACCCAGTTCTCCTATGTAGTACAGATTGAACTGGAAACTATCTCAACCTCCTTCAACCAGTCTTTGTTGACTACATTGTAAATAGATTGCTCGTACATATATAAATAGTAGTGCTGAAACTTTGAAATTTCCCCCCTCGAAGTGTCTTGATCATCAACCTCTACACTGTGGTTTTCTACTGGCACATCCTACTCAACATCTTCCATGTTAACGTAGTTAAGACATCAACCTAGATGAATTAATTCAATTGAACAAACGTTTAGAGATTATATGACAAAAATATGAAATACTTATCATTAATTTAAATTTTTCCTTCTATTCTTTCTTGGATAAAAATTCTCCATCTACGAATTCAAAAATTGGTGCAAATAAGAATGATGCATGATTCATTCCTAGGTCTCTACCCTACAACTAGAATCACATCATTTATTTTCCATTATAAACTTAAGGGTTCGTGCATTCGATCATAGGGGTGATATATAACCATGTGACAACCAATCTCCAATATTTTCAGCGCTTTCAAAATATAGCTTCCAATGTTTCCCTACCAACCCTTGTAACCCCAACTAAGCCTAAATGTGAACTACATATTATCCCTCAACAACAACGTATAAAAATCTCTCATTACACACTCTCTACAATGTGTAATCCTCTGTGGAAGGAATTGGGAGAAGGGATATATTGACCCATGATTCCTACCACAAGTTGGTCCCAGGCATGCGACTATCATTGAGGGTATAATAAGCACAGAAGTGGGAGGAATTACCCAATATGAGAACACAAGATAAGGAGTGTGATAATTTTGAAACCAACAAACTCATACTCATACTAAAATATAAGATTATACCAAGTACTAAAATGTATTCTTATGCATGATTTACAATTACTAAAAGGAAATGCTACAAGTACCAAAAGAAGGTAATGATGATAATGACCATGAATCCCAAACTGCTCCTGCAAAACCCCATGATAGTAGTAACCATACAGAACGCCACACTACCCCAGCCAAACTGAAAAAGATTATATATAACATAGGGTGAGTATAATAGTATATTCAGTAGGATAATCCCTAAATCCTCTTGTTAAAATGTATTTAAATTATACAAAGACATTGTGAAAAATAAGTGAAACTAACTCATCACTTAATAGGTATGTTATGTTCCCAACATCACTAGGAATACTCTCACAAAGTATCACATACAAGATATTATAATATAATAAATTATATCATGGTTACCTCAATTCCATTTCCCCAATGGGTTGCCTCTTTTACCAACATCGCACCTCCTCTGTATCCCTCTCCAAAAAGACTAACCTATAGAAACATAGCTGAAGAACAACAATATGCACCTCAGGTAACACACTCAACAACATCCTCATAAACAAAAGTATATAGGATGTTTATGGGAGAAATACCATCCCACAAAATGTGTACCATACATCAGGTATTATACATCACACCATTAAAACTCATACACTAAGTAAGGATCCTCAAGAAATCACAACCCATACACTTTATACCAAAAATATCTGTTTGGAAACTATATCCAAATTTATGTTTTTGGAATAAACCCAAGTAATTACAAAAGTGTGAACACATAAATGGGGAACACTAACAAGAAAAACCAGTATAAGTAACTACCAAAAAAATATAGTGGGTCCAAAGGTGGTTGTCAGCCATCCATGATCTCACAGGGATGTTATGAAAAACACTCCCAGGTCTATGAATCCCTAGGGGGTATGTTTCCCTAAACAAGATAGAGAAGTAGCGCATAGAAACACACAATGTACATGATATTATATATCTCAAACCCATTCTATGTTAACATATTATTCATATAATCAATTGTAGCTAATGTATCTCAGACTCTAGGTTGCCACTCCTATGACCAGATATCCTAAAAGGACACAACATTATAAAGAGATTACTAAATATACCTTATCATGTTTTCTAATTTTAAATTTATTTTAAATTAATATTTAACAATTAATTAACCATTAACATTTCTAGATAATATTTCCTTAGCATAACAATAATGTTTCATGACCTCCAAGCATACAAAAACTGAGTCCACAAATTCTCCGAATTATAACTTTATCGTTGCATCTTGGAAAGGTCTGACCACATCGGTTAAACATTTATTCATTTAAATTAAAAAATTAAATCTTTCTACATTTAATGTTATTCAAGATAAAAACTAAAGGATACCAAACACAAGGGGCTTGACTCAGTGAGTCGATGAACTAATCGTTGTGTATTTTTAACCTATAGAAGATGAATAAACTCTCCTAACCATGAGAAGATACAAAAGGATAGCACATTAAATACACTATTAATGTTTTCCTATATTATAAAGAGATTAATCGAATCCATATTCCTCAAATATTGGGGAAAGTATATTAGGTAAAATTTAATAGATGCAACCAATCATCCAACATTCATATCAGTAGGTAAGCCCATCTTTAACCTGTTCCATTATCTGTAGTGTCTTTTAAGACAAAAAACACATAAAAAATGAATAACACCACTCTAAGAATCATTTTATTCCACAAATCCAGGCCTATAGACCCCACATAACACAATATCACTCTAGGATCGTCCATCATAGACTCTCATCATCTCTGGGCCTCCTGGAACCCACAAAGAACAACATCCTTCTAGGCACAACTATTTCACAAGGAGAAAGAAAAAAATATAGAAACTGGTCTCTTAGGCCTTAAAAGAAAGGCATTTATCCTTCCCACATAAAATTATCTCAAATATACAAATCATAAGGAACATGGTCTCTATAGGAAATTGGGTAACTAATACCCTACAAATGCATTATCTTTTATCACACAATCAATTATTATTCCATCTCAAATTTAGAAATTAATTTTTCACATGTCCCAAATATGGGAAAGGTAATTAACCATTTTTCAAAAGATATCAAAAAAATATTATAACATTAATTAAATGTGGATTTTGTTCTCTATCAATTAAAATAAACATTCATATCTGCATCAAGTAGATTACCATCAAATTGCAACAAAAACAACAACTGGAATCACTAAACATGACTCTTAAAAGACATTAGACAATTAATTTGGAATTAATTATAGATTTATATTATTTACTAATTTCCATAAATAACAATATGTTATACATATCGTAGAATAAATATCAAAGAATCTTGAAAATTAAATGGGAAACTATTTTCATGGAACTAGGAAACAAAATCCCTGTGTGATTGATACCACTTGTTTAATCTGAATAAAATAATTATTAGGAAAGTTTATCTAAGATATAAGGGGATAAATTAGGATATACCTTTGATATAATATAATTTAATAGAGAATAAATGAATCCACTATTTCAAAAGGTCTTGAAGGTTCTTTTCATGAGAACTGATCAACACAGCATATCTCTAATAACCTCACCCACAAGATCAACATCCATATGAGGAACCCAAGGTACCACCGTGCCCACAAAGAACTAGTAAAAAAATATTGAAACATTAGGATAAAATCTTTTGTATCATGAAATATGAACTTGTTGAAGAATATGTAAATTTAGGAAAAATCAAAAGAACTGAGTAAGAATGTACCTTAGATCTGAGGTGGATCATTACATATTAATGGATGGAAAATATTAATCAATCCTTGATGAATGAATTCCAAAAATATCAAAGAGGGGTCTCCATGTCACCTAGATTCGAGAGATATCCATCACAACCTTATGTTATGACAACCTGAGTGGCAAGAAAATGTTTTAAAACATTCAACAATGGGGAATTACATGACATGTAATACCCTTTCACATTGTGTAATACCTCGATGTCAGTTTCTATCGAAAAAATCATTTCATTTTTATTTTATTTTATTTCTCAATCCCCAAAATATTACTTGTCATGAATCCCAATTTTATGTCATGTAACACTTCATGATGTGAAATACTTCCCTGCTTCAAGCCACATGAAACTGTATTACTCTGGACATCCTCTGTATATCCTCCGAGCTCGGAATACATTGTGAACCTAAAATGGGTTCAATCCAAGTGGATCTTGTACCATACAAAGATAGCCTTATAAGGAACCATAGGGATAATTCTTTAGATATGTCATAAAATAATAATAAGTATAATTCTAAATATAGAAAAATATAAAATTATTTGTTGAACATTAAAAAGAGTGTTTTCTATGGAATTATATCCATATATAGATAATAAAATCAGATCGGTTCTAGAATAGATTTAACTAGGGGTAATAACCCCAAAAAAAGAAGCATCAGATTTGACTCAAGGATCACATGGTGCATGAAAACATGGATTAATATACACCTCATTCGATACTCCAATGAGATATTCATTGTATACTAAAAACCTATTATCAAACTATTTTAAGGACATAAATTAATTATTAAGTTAAGAAACCATAGAGAAATAAGTACAATTGATAATTTAGATTGAATACAAGTGTATTAGAAGTTCATAAATAATTATATTTTATAAGATATTCGCTATATTTTTATAGGTTTCCCATTAGTTCAGTAAATTCATTATCATCTTGATTCTATAAATATTTTTATTCAATAGTGGGAAAGGGATGGATCAATTTTGAAATTCAATGTGACATTCTATGTTTTTAATAGAAACTAAATTATATGTTTACTGTAGTAAACAATGTTATTTTTTTTTATAATAATCTATCATGATATATTTCTAATATCCGGAACATTTTAAATATTCCAAATAAGTAAAACAAGAGGTGGATGAAATTTTATGATTTTTCTAATTGTAAAGAACATATCTTAAATAATATTATTATTACTAAATTTAAAAAAATGGAGAATTACAAAGAATAATTTCTTAAAATGAATGGAATATGTTTTATTTTGATAAATAGAGGTCATATTGAAAAGTGTTTCAATGGAATTAAATGTCTTATATGTGGGGAACATGGGAAAAATCTAAGAAAATTCCCTAAACTATTCTTCACACCTATACAAAGGAATGACCTATCTTATACAAAAATATTTACGTAAAAGTGTCAATGTATTTGTATATAATTATTCAAGAATTATGAAATATACGTTTTTCTAACAATGTAATTTTGTTTATAAAAATCCCAACACATATAAGAATTGGGTTAATATAGGAAGCACATATGCCTCCATGTTAAATTAATTTATTATTTATGTATACTATATTAGTTTTATGAGTTTATGATTGACAATAAGTTAAAACTATAAGAACACATATTCATTTATTTTATGTAAATGGATGTTAAGGTGACTTATGATATATTAGGAGAAATTGTTTTGGGACAAAGAATATATTAACATTTGTTTTTAATGATTACGACCCTAAAATATTTAATATGATTTGAAATTAAATATGTATTATTTAATTATAATAAATCCATTTTATTACCTTAAAATCATATTTATACTATATTTTAATATAAGATTATATTTATTCAATAAAAAGAATTTTTCTAAACACTATTTCAATGATTATAATTTGAATCATTTTAAATAATTTATAAACCCCATAATCATGAATACATTAAATGAAATTTATAGATTATATATATATACGAATTTAAATTCTTATGATTATTATATCTATCTATATAGGTTATAAGAAATAATCTTTTAATTAAAATACATTTCATGAAAAACTATTTTGTTGACACATCTATTGATTTAATATTTAATTTATGAATTAAAAATTTGTGAGTAAAATGTGAAAAAATTGTTTCAATATTTATAATCATAGTAACTTTTATAATCCATAAAATCTAGCTAATTTTTTAACATTATTAATTTTAAAAATAGTAAATATTATTTACTACGATGAATATATAAACTGGATTACTATGGGTCAAACTAAAAAGAAAGGTGTTCAAAATTACCCCAAACTATTTTAATTCATATTTAAAAGCCATTAATATACCATAGATATTACAAATATCTAAAATGGTTCATTTTTTAGCCTCTTTTATGTGTGAAATGTGTGTGGAATTTTACATTTCAAAAAATCCAAGACTATTTCCCCCATTTTATAAATGGAAGACTGATCTCCTCGAATATACACATTACCAATACCACTTGGTTCATCCAAGAAATACTGAAATATAATCCATAAAACCCACACTAATCCTATAATACTTGGTTTTTTTGAATAATATATTATGAATTATTTTAGGGAAAACATATAGATGTTTTCTGAAGAAGAGGATATGTCCTTAAACAGGTGTTTTATTTTAATTTTTTTCCACATTCAAAATTTTTTGAAAAAAAATACTGATATAAATACATAAACATATACATTATACTAGTACATTTTTTATTTTAATGTAATGAACAAATACCATCTCCTATATATTGAAATATAATAGAAAATTTTTGATCACGTGTACAATGGACTACAGCCAAGCGAACCGACCTAATTCATTTTCAATATCCACTTCTCACATATTTCTATAATGATATATATGTTTTTATATATTATATAAATGATATAATTAGAAATAAATAATTATAATATCACATAAATTTTCAAACATAACATTCTATGTAGAATATGAAAATTATGTTCATATGTACAGTAGACTACTATCTCATGATGCGATGCAAATCATTTTTCAATTATTATTTTTTTTTAAGGTAATGTGAAATAATATGATGTAAATGATTGATATTAACAACATATTAATAATTATTAAAATTAATATATCATATAATTATTTCCAATACAATCCATTTAATTAATCATAATATCATTTGTTTGTGTAGAAGACAACCACCTCACAACGTGATATGATTATTTTTTAATTAAACATTTACATGGATAAAAAAGGGAGGGATATAGTTAATATATGTGTAATGGAATGGACCTATTAAATCGATTAATTTGTGAAAATTTACTGTTTTAGGTGTTCTACGAGGTCAAGGAGACATGTTATAACACTGTAAAAATTTCTAGGGTTGTGAACAATGTTTCCAATACTAGAGAGACATCCAATGGTAGAAAGTAAACTATGTTTCCAGGACCGGTGAGTCTTCCAACAATAAGTTGTGAACAATGTCTCCAAGACTGGTGAGTAATAATATTATTCCGAGGACCAGTGAGTCGTCTAACAATAGGTTCTGAATAGTGTTTCTAAGGCAAGTTAGTCATGACCAGTGACTTGTCAAATGGTTGGTTGCGAACAATGTTTCATATATTAGTGAGTCCCCAAATTGTAGGTTGTGATTAATATTTCAAGGATATTTGATTCAGTACTAGTGAGTCATCCACTATCTATTGTAAACATTCTTTCTAGGACTGGTGATTCATCCAACGATGGGTTGTGAACAATGTTTCTAGGACTGATGAGTCATCCAATATTAAATTTTAAATTTTTTTTAGGATTGGTTAGTCATAGTAGTGTTTCCAGGACATGTGAGTCATCCAACGTTGGGATGTGAATATTTTTTTTCCATATTCCTAGAAAATTTCCCCTTTGATGTTATCTATGATGTAAAATTAAACCAATTACATTTTACGGGATTTATGTCTGATGTAGAGCCCATAAATCATCTTTAAATTTTTTCAATTGCATTAGTTCCTTAATCTCTCAAAATGCGTAATCTTGGAAGATAATTAATTAATCAAAAATCTATTCTTCCGCTCTGTATAGATTTTAAAAAGTCTAATATACCTTCCAAACTTGTTCTTTCTTATTGTATTTCCCTTTTATTAGAGCCCCAATGTTCATTCTCCCATAAGAATAACATGATCAAATTGTATTCTTTGGTTTATGTTCCATATAGTGTTTTCTATCTCCATGTTCACTCCCAATTTTGGTGAAAATTGGTAGTGTTGATCCCTCTTTAATATAAGGTATGTTATACCTCCACTCTTCTAGGTTACAGGATCTATTTCCTCTAATTTATCCTTTCTATGTGATGTATTGTGATCTCAATGTTTTTAATGTAGCTTTCTTAGTTGTTAGTTGGTGTGGTGGTGTCACAGTGTCCTCAGGTGGATGTAGTCATTATGGGATAAGTGATCATGATCTATTCTGTGGTTTTTTCTCAAGAGAATAATGTGGAAGACCTTTTGAGTAAGGTATTCATTTCTTCCCTATTTTTTATGCGAAATAACAGAGATATAATTATTTATTTTTATTTATAATAAAAAAATTTATATAATAAACATTTGAAGAAAATTAATAAATTGGTATCAATCATGTAGAGATATTCGTTCACTTTTATGTGATAATGGGTTTCCTCTATATTTTTTAGATAGTCTGATATATATTCATATCATGGTTTAGAATATCATTCATGATGGGAGAAACATAAATCTGATGATCTCATAATAGGATTTTCTATGCTTTGGTTTCCCCATATGGTGACTTCCTCTTCACCGTCTTAGAATGGCTATAGCTTTCTCCTCTATGCCTCTTCTTAGAGTGTTAAGGGTTTGCATCATCTTCTAGTGGTGACAACATTTAAGAATAAAATTATTGACAAACCTCATCGTTTTATAGACTTTTCCCACCCAATACATTGATCTAGTTAGGTCCTTACATGGTATCACAATGACGGTCCATAGGTCGACCACCAAATGCTATAGTTTGTGGGTTGTCATTGAATATTGTGTCGTCTATGGGTGTGTTGGGAGGATTTGGCCTCCATGTGCTATTATGATGGAGGGGATGGGATCTACTATTCTGGATTATGGTTGAGTCTTCTTTAGATGAGAGTTGGCATTCAGTAGGTCCTCAATTTAGTGTTGAATTGTGATTATAGATATTTTATCAATTTTTATATTGTTTTTGATGTGTGATGTATTTGGTGCCTTGTGGAGGTGATGTCACCGGGTGGCCCTACCCTGGTTCATGTTGGTTCACTAGGGAAGGGTGGATCATGGGATTATTATGTTGAGGCTTTCATTGGGGATGGTTCTAGCATCCTATATTTTCTAATGTTTAATTGGTTTCTCTTGTGGTGTTAATTGTTGTTTTGGTTTTTCCTCATGGTGTTGTGGTTTTATTTGTCCCCTAATTTTAGGATGATAAAGCTTGATTTTGGTTTGTTGTTGAAGTTTGATGGTATGAGATGTAGAAGGTGGACGAATAACAATAACAAATCCTATGAAGGGTTTCATTGGGATTATGAATTTTTACATCATGGAATGTTGTTTCTGGTAATGATTTCATTTTTTCCCTACGGTTCACATTTAAGTGAATTTTTAACCTGGTCAACTGAAAGGGGGTGCTCCAAGGGAGGATCAGAATTGATTTTTACCCTGCCATTTCTATTCAGATTTATATGTTAAAGATAGTATGACAGTGCCATCTATATTGATCCCATGTATCTTTGCATGGTACGGCACACAAAGTATTGATGAGAAAGTGGAAGCAGGATTTTATTGTTCTTTTGATGTGTAGGGGTCTTTATTTATATTTTTTAATGTGTTTTTTTTCATGAACTGACTCTGTAGGTTTGGTTGTTGTTCAAATAATTGTTGTCATGTTGGTTTCTCCCTTATCAATTAAAAGGGCATTTATGATAATAAAATAATTATTTTTAATTATTTCTTGAAGGAAATTTGTAAAGATTGTAAAAATTAAATTAATTGATAATTAATTAGAAAAATGATAAATATGCATGTTTAATGAATCCAGTTCTTATTTTTATAATTTGGTAAAAATAAAATTGATTTAGTATGAATGTTATATTTAATTGGTCAACTAAACTAATGAACGACTAATGCTTGTTAATAAATTATTAAAGGCATGTTAAATTAGTTTGTGATAGATGTGATTGGTTATTTTCTATCATTCCCTTAGTTGGAACTAATGGAAAATAAATCCGTTAATTAAAGATGGAATATGAAACAATTGTTTTATAAAATATAATGCATTTTTAGGTCTTGAGTTTCCTACTTTCTTATGAAGGAAAACACATTGTTATTTATAGTTTTGATAGATCGTTTAGTGTAAAGGGTGAATTCTTTGTTTTAGGGCCTAAAGACCAATTTCTATGTTTGTTTCCTATATCATTAATGTGAGCTTGGGATGACTAAGACTAGAGGTCTATTGTGGTATATGTGGAGGGGAGTCATGAATCTGACATCAGCCTATGATGGCGGATCCTGGAGGGCTATTGCGGTATGTGGGAGAGTGAGGCCTGGTTTTTGTTAAAGTAGATGATGCATGAAGTGGCAAGATAAGTCGGTTTAGGAATGTAGTTTTTAGGGATGACACCATAGATGATTGAATAGGTTGATAATAGGTTTACCTATTTATAATAATTTTGGATTATTTTTAAATTCTATTGTTATTTATATGATTTATTTCTCCAATAAATTGTATTAGATTGTTTTTCTTACTTTCCTTGAAAGGCAGACGAAGACTCACCGAGTATGATAAAATATTTCCTTTTTTGTCTTCTCAGGGATGGATGGGTCTGCACTACAGATATAGTTGGATATTGATCAATATGTAGTTCATCTACTGACCATGTTGACCACCTTTTGTTGGATATTATGGAATTTTTTTATAGAATATGTTGAAATTTGTAAATATAGAATGTGATATTTTTGTAAATAAATTAATAAACAATTTTTAATCCATGGGGTTGGATCTTGTTATTATGCAACGTTGATGTTGAAATTTATGAGAATCCAATGATTCAATTTCTTTATTCCTAGAGGGCATGGAGCTTTATTAAGATTCTAATGAATTAAATGTAGAAATTGAATATGGTTAATTAATTGTTAAAGTTTCTTTATGGAGGCAAGTGGAGATCCCATATTCATTTATTCCATTCTGGATGGGACTCAACTGGCCCTTTTCAACAGTATTTGTTACCAGTGATGTTCTAAAAAGATTCATTTTCATGGTCTCTATGTCAGGTGCATTATCCATAAATGATTTTGGAGGTGTGATAAGAGAATTGTTGACTGTAGATCCATGGGGGAGTCTCTATTGTGAAAACATTTCCCTGCAAAATATAATTTTTTGTTATGGAATGTGAGGAATACAGCACTGCCAAATGATGAGAATTTTTAACGCATGGGAGTGAACTTGGATTCAAGTTGCTGGTGTTGGAGGTCAATTAATTGTGAGTCAGTTGGACATCTATTATATAATAGTGAATTGGAGAGAGGGATTTTGCAGGCCTTCGGTGTCTTCCTCTGCTAGGACGGGTCATGTGAGGATCATGAGAATTTTTTCAGTTCGTGGTTTGGTGTAGCTAGCTTGCACGAGGCTGAGATGAAAGAAAGGAATTAATTCTCATCACGGGATGTTGGGTTTTATTGACGTCCAAGAATGAGGTGTTCCACCACAATGCCCGCGGATCTCAGGCTAGTATGATTTTTAAAATGAAAAACACACTTCTGGATTTGGTTCGATTATGTCCTGACTATCAAACTACACCCTCAATGAATGGTATATTTTTTATCCTCTTAGGTGTAAATCATGCAGGAATTTCAAAGCAAGGTAGATGTGTATGATGGTGGCCTCCTATATATGGTCTCATGTTTTATACAGAAGGGTCTTTACAAAGGGGGGAGATGTGTGGGGGTAGTGTTTTCATGAACCAGGAGGGGTCAATGATTGTAGAGTTTACTACAGCATATGGAGGAGGCGATGTATTGCATATAGAAGATCATGCATTGGTGGAAGGTTTTGAGATATGCAGCAAAAGGCATATTGTTTTGAAGATGGTGGAGATAGATTCTATGTCTCTTGGACAAGAACTAGTAGCAATCCCTGGAATATTGATTACATCATCCAGAAATGTAAAATTCTCATGGGAAATTATATTGAGGCCTCTTATACATCGGGGGAGGGTAACATGGTTTTGGATTGTTTGACATCCATGAAAACCACAAATAAAATTACGTAATCTTTATTTAACATGGGTTCTTTTCCTAGTGAGGGGATGATGTTTATTGTTAATGATGTGATGGGCCTGCATTATTTTACACCACTATGTTGTGTTTTTTGGTATTTCCTTTACGGTGATTTTTAAAAAAATCAATATAAATGTTGAATTTCAGTCAATTGTTAAAGAAATAATTAATTTAATGTAAAACCGATGAAAATGAGAAAAAAACCTACTTTTTCTGTTATAATGGTTGAGTACTAATAGGATATCTAGTCGTAGGATTGGAAGTCAGATGTTTGAGAGATTTCAGAAATATTTGAATATAATACCATATTTTTTCCATAATTGTGTTGTGAAATATATTACCTCATGTACAGTTTCTGTTTCTATAAGTTAATCCACCCTATCGGTTTGTGAAACTAGAACCTTGGGGATTATGAGCCCTGGGGGTCTGTTTTCCCACACATCCTAGTGGGAGGATGGAAGGTTGGATACCCCCTTCGACCCCACTATTTTCTCTTGGTATTAACATGTGATGGTATGCAGAATAGTTTGTTTCCCCATATATGTGTGTAGAGGACAGTAATGGATTTTGGTTATTCAACACACATTTATTTTGTATATCGTTTCCTACATACTACTATGGGTCTAACATGTATTTGTTATGATGGATTGAGGAATCTTACTCAGTGTATGAAATATAATGGATTATGGTATGATACCTAATTTACAACACTCATTATGTGAGATGTGGTGGCTCCTAGAAAATATCTGGTTACTTTTGGTTATGCTATTGTTGTTGTGAGTTGCACGTGGTGCGTGTTGTGGTTCTTCACCTAGGTTTCCTCATGATATCCTTATTTGGGAGAAATTCTTAGGATGTCTGATGTTGGGAACAGTGATAAACTTGTGGGGAAATGTTATAGGGGTACCCATGAAATTCTTTATTATATTATATGATATTGTATGCGATACGTGGTGAGATAATCCATGTGGTTAATGTGAACGTAGCATATATATATATAGGTAGTGAGTTTGTTTCACTTGTTGTTCACTATGATTTAACATTATTTCTTTACTTTTCCATGAGAGGCTCCATGGTGGATTCTATTTAGTATAATTTTATTCTCACCAAACATATATATAATCTTAAATTTAGGTTATTAGGATAAGGCTAGAGATCATGATATTTGATACTAGATTGGGGATTTTCCTTAGCTGTTTGTCATACATAGTCACTGCACTCTTTACATTCTATTGGTACTAGTAGTTTTCCCTTTCATTTATAGACATTCATGCAATACATTACCTATGTAAAATGGGGATTCATTTAAATTGTAGTTTGAGATGGATATAATTGGTTTCTTTCTTATCTCTCTCTTTAGCATGTGATATATTAGAGGTTAATGCCTCCCATTTGTTTGTTTACTATACCCTATGTTGTAGTCGTCATCTTGGGGCCTATTGGAGGCTGCAATCGGGTGTTATAATCTCCTTTATCTCATTTCTTATCATTGAGGGGTACACCTGGTGGGGACGAGGTCATGACAGAGTCAAATTAGATGTATGGTTCAGGGATAAGATGGAGAATGGAGTTAGGCAATGGTGAGGTTGCATGGGTTTGTAGGGAAATAATGTCACCGAGGTTTAGCAAGTGTTGTAAACATGGGAGATCAGATGAAACAAGGTCATTTAAGGCCCCCTATTATCTGATTAGTGTACCTTCAATATTAATGTGTTATTTACAAGGTGATATTTATTTTAGGGTAGAGACCAGGGAATGGATTACACATCATTATTATTTGCACCTATGATTGAATGGGTAGACCAAGGGATATTTTAAACTGAAATGAATAATAGAAAAAAAATTAATTAATATTAATTTCTTCCATATTCTATGATTAATATTTATAACTATTTTTCCTTTTGCAAGAATTTCTTCAGGATGATGTCCTCATCTTGTTTATGCAAATGATCATACCAGGTTCTGCCCGAATATCACTGCAGAGTAGAGTTTGAAAATAATGATGCATGTAGGGTGAAACAATAAGAGCATCAATTAGATAGTATGGAGAAGTATGTGGGATCCATTTTATATGTAGTTATATACAAATAGATGGAATTTGTTAATATAGATTTTAGTTTGATATGTTCTCAGAATGAGCACTGGGTATCCTTTCTTTTGACGATGATTAATAAGGAAGTTTGGAAGTGGTGGTTATTGGTCTATAGAGAAATAAAAGAGTTCACAGTCTCGTGTGAGATGTTTTGAGACTAGTTCTGGGTTGGGATTCATATTTCATCTATGAATGAGTCCTATTTCTAGGTGTTTTTAACCCATTGGCATGGATTCTCTAGTGTGCATGATTTAAGTATTTGTTTTTGGAACCTTATGCGATATGATTCGGACCTATTACCAGATGACGATACCAAATATAGTAATTTCAAAGAGGAATTTTTTCCAGAGAACTAATGTCAGGTCACCCTATTTATAATGAAGAATTTTCTAGTGGTGATGGAAAGGGTGGATAATGGTAAGAGGATGTTTGATTGAACCAGATCATCCTGGTAGATGAGTCATTATGATTCCTCACGAAGTAGAACTAGGGGTTTGGGATTCCATGTTTAATAGGCAGAAGAGTTTCCATTCGGATGGGGGAAGGTCGCAACCCTCAATGTCTTGTTTCACTAGGGGTAGTGGATATCTGGACAACAATAAGAGATCAGGTACTTTTATTTTTTATGGAGGCTTATTTCATTAGCGGCTTGGGTTCTATACCTTTCTGAGCAGTCAAAATGTGCTATCTATTCCACAATAGATTCCTCCAATGAGGTAGTTCCAGCAGAAGTAATAGCAATAGTTAGCTTTGGTATTGGATCAGGAGAGAGAAAATGTTGTTAGTAGAAAGAAGACATTGGATTCTCCCCATCCCTAGATAGTAGAGTTCAAATATGGAGGTGGTCATCAATAGCGTTAGAGAGGATGAAAATCTAGTTTTGGTTAACTTCATTGGTTATCGTTGCTAGTGTTAGGTGACCCAGAAAACCTTCGAGGTACCATTTTCATTTTTTTATAATATGGTGTATGCCTTGTTTGATTTACGATAGATTCAATCCTTCTTATCACCTCCCCTTTTACATGTCTTTGAACATGATGTAGATGGGATTTTAGATCCCTTAGTTTTGAGGATGCCAGCTGGAGGACGAACATACATTTTTGAAGTATATAGAAACATTGAGCTAGTACTGGGTCAACAATGCTCCATGGGAGATTTTATATGTTTATCAATACAACCAAATGATGTCATCCACAGTATTGTTTGTTTATATTCAGTGTAAGAAATCATAGATTTCATTCGGAGGTAATTGGTGTTCTTCTATGATGATATAGAGTCAATAATGTTTCTTAGTGAGTGAGAGCCTCATATTGGTTAGAGGTGCATTCCGTCGTTGTCATCCTTGATGATTAAGATGATTTTGACTTAATTAGCGCTTCATTAGCTGAAATTTCCTAGGGTTGGATAAGAGTACCCTGATGACTTACTAGAAGTGGTTGTAGTGTCACACCCTTGACGGGTGATCAAAAATGATATTGAGCTAGATCCAAGAAAGTATTCTATCATGATGCCTCTATTTTTTATGGTACCTTATTTGTTTCTTGAGCTATGTATTAATCTCTAAGTTGTGTTATGGTGAGTTTTCATTAGGCCAATAATATCACTATAGGGTGCACCCATTTTGTTCATGAATATGTATTAAAGAAGTTTTTGGTTCAGATTTGATTACAATATCTTGAACTGAGTGATAGTGAAGAAACACTATCCTCTTCCATGGACTGGTGATTTATTCGATCAACTGGAGGGTTCAAGATGGTTCTTGAAGACCAGTTTCCAGTTAGGATATCATCAACTTCTTTCAAAATATGAGGACATATCTAATACTTATTTTTGTTGTCAACATAGGCAATTTGAGTTCATTGTGATGTCGTTTGATGTGACAAATTATCCTATTGTGTTAATGGGGTTGATTTATTCTAGTTTCCATGAGTTTCTGGATATGTTAATTGTGGTTTTAATCGATGAAATCATGGTGTACTCCGCATCCGTAAAGGATCATGAAGGTCATATACATGTTATTTTTTGGGTTATTCACCATGAGAGGCTATTTCGAAACTTGTTGAATTGTGTGTTTTGGAATCAAGAAGTCCATTTCATAGGGAATGTACTATCCCAATAGGGATAAATTGTGGATCTCTCAAAGATTGAATAAGTTCTGTCTTTGGAATCATGCAAGACCGTTGAAGACATGTGATGCTTCCTCGGTCTTGCAGGCACTTATATGAGGTTCATTTCCAATTTCTATTGGTTTGGAAATCCCCTAAAAACATCAAAAATAAATGATCAAACATTCGTGTAGACTCATTATTGTAAGGAAAATTCATGTAACTGAAAGAGAAGTTAATCAGTGATATGTTTACTTTTCTCCAAGGTGAAGGAGATCAGTTTGAATTTTTTTGTGATTATTCACATACATGGTTTGGATTTCTTCTATTTCTGTAGAGATCAGTCATTTCATAAGGGTCAAAAAGATTCATCCCCACAAACATAACTATTCCACCCATTATCTTGAGTTGGTGGTAATGGTGTTGGCCCAGAAGTTGAGGAGATATTACCTCATTGGTGAACATTTTGTGATCTTCATCTATCATATGTACCTGATGTATGTTTTATCCGAGCGTGACTTCAATTTGTGATAGTTTCAGTGGATGGAGTTATTATAGGATTTCATCTTAGAAATTTTTTATACACCTAGAATGTGGAATGATGTAGCCGATTCATTGTGTAGGAAGTTGTTTAGTGGTGTAGTGCATGAATCATGAAACTCATAAAAGGATAATGAAATTGCAAGAACATCATAAGTCATATACCGGTCATAGGTGGATACCTCTTTTTTTAGATTCGGGGATCAAATATTTCTAATGTTGGCTCACCATGGTTGTCACCGAAGGTTTTTTTGTGGGAGTAAGATTTATCCCTAGTTTGTTGTGACATTCAAGGTGTTTTCTTATGTTAGAGCCTTACTATTTCGGGTAGCACATCCCACATAGATGATTCAGATACACATTGTCTTTTATGTGTCGCAACTCCAACGTTACTTCAATAATGACTCTCATGTCATTGATTGGGGTTAGATAGAAGTTGATGATGATATGAAATTTGATGAGTGGCATCTTAAGATCCAAGATCACCAGGAGAAGTTGTTACATGGTCTTTCCATCCCCTTAGTTATTTTATTATTTTGGAATGATGGCATGGAGGATAGAACCATGATATATGAGTCGTAGATACACACTCAGTACCAAAAATCTATTTGATGTTTAGATATTCTCTTGTAACATAGTTTGTTTAGTGGTTGTATAACCTTTCCATTTATGAGATAATTTTCTCTTATTTCTGGTTTTGTCTAGCACAATTTTGTGATGTTCTTCATCATGCAATGTTTTAGGGGTTGGATATGGTTATCACATTGTTTCAAGTTGTTTCTTGATGATACAGTTGAGAACCGATTTTGGAATGTGCTTTGAGAGGAATCTCATATAGTGGTTGTTTTGAAAGAATTTTTATGTTTCCTTTTTGGGATGGGTTTGTATTCATGAGGAGGAGAATAGTTTGCAAGGTATATTGTGTAATGGACTGGACCTCTAAAGTCCATTACATTGTGGGTATTTTATTTTTGAGGTGTGATGGGTGGTCAAAGAAAGTTATTATTACACTTTGTGAAAATTTATAGGGTTGTGAAAAGTGTTTCCAATATAGTTGCATCAGGACCAGTGATTATTCCAATTGTTGGTTGTGAATAGTGTTTTCATGACTGGTGAGTCATCCAATGGTAGACTGTGAACAATTTTTCTAGGACCATTGGGTTATAATATTGATTTCAGGACCATTGATTATTACAATGGTAGGTTGTGAACATTGCTTCTAGGATCAGTGACCCTAGACCGGTTATTCATTCTGCAGTAGGTTGTGAGTACTTTTTCCAATACTGGTGAGTCATCCAATGGAATGTTTTGAGTAGTGCTTCTAGGACTAGCGATTCAGGACCAGTGGGTCTATACTAGTGAGTTTTCAAATGGTAGGTTAGGAAAAAAATTTCTAGGACTAGTGAGTATAGACTATTTATTCATCCATCAGTAGGTTGTGAACATGGTTTCTAGTACCGGTGATTCAAAACAGTAATTCCAGGGATAGTGATTTTTCCAATAGTTGGTTATGAGAATTGTTTCTAGCATTGTATAGTATCGACCCTTTGATGTTATATTTGAAGTAGAATTCAATAAGATCCCTTTTGTAAGGGTTTTAATTCTGATTAAAGACCATAATTTCTATCTAAAGATTAATATGGGTCTGGGTGCCATACTCGGTCAAAACACATAATATTTACCATATATTCCATTAATGTAAAATATAAATTGTATATAAATCACTGGTCCATTTAGATTCTTGAAAGGCTGTGATGCCTTCCACCTTTATTATATAATCTTGTTTTTCTAGGGTATGTGATTTCTAGTGTTCTTCCATTAACTAGAGTCGTGCGATCGAACTTCAATCCTTGGATCCTGTTCCCCTTGGTGTTCTTACTAGTTCTTGGGAACCCATTATTTTTGTACAACCGGGAAGAGTTCATCCAACCATAATATAAGGTATGTTCTATATAATTTCATTTGTGTTATTTGATATATTTCCTCCCATTTATACTTTCCATGTAATGTAATGTGATATCCATCATCATAATGAAGGTTTCTTAGTTGTTTGTTGTTGTAGTGGTGTCACGATATCCTCATGTGGATTCAGTCATTTTGGGAGAGGTAATTGGGATGTTTTGGAATGAATTTTTTTGAGAGAATAATTTTGATGAAATTTTGAGGTAGTGTATTCATTTATTCCATATTTATTTATGTTCAATCATAGATCTAGAAATATTTATCTCCTTTGATCACAAAAAAATTAACATAAAGAATATTTGACAAGATTAAGGAGTTCATATCGATCGAAAGAATTGATATTGCTTTATAACATGATAACAATTTGCATATTGATTTTCTAGATAATGGGATATATATTATTTTCTTGGATTCATGTTTCATTCATGATGTACATTTTTAATAAACCTAAATCCCAAATTAATTTGTAATTAATCAGGTAAAAGATAATGAACCATGATTAATGAATCCTATTATTGTTGTCATAATTATTGGTTAATCAAATTGATGTAGTATACATGTATAATTTAATTGGATAATGAAAAAAAATCACTATTGATGAATTTTTAGGAGATAATTAAAGACATGTTAAATTATATTGTGGTGTCTATGATCACTTGCTGCTTTGGTTTCACATAGTTCGAACTTATAAATAATAAATATATTAATTTAAGATGGAATAAGAACTGATTGTGTGATAAAATACATTGCCTTTTTTGGGCCTGAGTATCCTAATTGCTTGTAAAGTCCAAGTGACTTGTTATTTAGATATGGGATAGATCACTGTTTGTAAAGGATGAATGCATTGTTTTAAGGCAAAGACCCCATTTGCTGTGTTTTTTCATCTTTCTTGTGATGTGATCCTTTGATAGATGATATTAGAGGGTTGTTATGGTATATGGGGTGGGGATTCTCAAATGTGACATGAGCCTTTTATAGTAGAGATTGGAGGGTTTTTGTTTTATGTGGGGTATGGAGGCATGATGTTTGTGGTAGAAATAATTTCCTGGAGTGGTGAGGTGCATTAGTTTATGAATGTAAGATTTAGGAAGGACACTAAAGATGAAGAAATGAGTTGATGTTGGGTATACCCATTGATACGAATGTCAGATTCTTATTGAATATATTATTTTATATCTACTGTGCAATCCCCACATCTTGAGGTAGATGCTTTTTTTAATTCTCCTTTCAAGGGAGGTTGATACGTGTGGGGTATGACATGTGCTTCCCATGTTTAGCTTCATGTGATTGGATGTTTCTATACTTCTAATAGAGGTGGAAGAGACTCGATTGGTAGTTCATCTACTCATCATGTTAAACGGCATTTATTTTTGTAATAGATAATGTGGTCATAGAATACCTAAAAAAATAGAAATATGGAAGATGTTCTTGTTTTAAAAAAATGATTAATAAAGTTTAACCGATGGTGATGGATCTTTATGGGATGCAATGCTAAGGATTAAATTTATAAAAAGTCATGGATTCGGTTTTATTATTCCCATATGGCATGGATCATTTAAGTGATGCGAATGAATTGAAATGTGGAATTTGAAAATGATTAGTTAATAGATCAATAATAAATTATCATAATGTGAAACTGATAAAAAGTTATAAAGTAGCTTAATTTATATCTTTAAGCTGTCATGTGATTATACGATATCTATTTTTAGTAGTGGAATTTAGGATTCTAAGATACATTAGATGTAGTTGAGTTTAACATAAGGGTTTTTCCATAGTTCTATTGGGGGAAATATTTTACCATTTATTTTTCTCATTTCAATATGATACCCAACACTGTTAGTTAAGGAATATGACAACTCAAGGATTATGATCCATAGGGATTGTATTCCCCATCATCCATATAGGTGGATGGATGGTTCCAAACCATTTTTCCCCTCTATATTCTCATGGAAGTTACCTATATTGGTTTTCAAGATTGTTATTTTCACCATATATTAGTGTAGATAGGTGTAATTTTTTGTGGTTATTCCTCTCACATGAATTCTAGATATTGTTTCATATTGAAAACAATTGGTATAAAGTGAATAGGTTATCATGGATTGAGGATACTTACTCAGTATATGGGCTATAATGTCTTGAGGATTAATACCTGATGTATGATACACTTTATGTGGGTTGTGATTTCTATTGAAAACAACCAGGTTACTTTTGGTTATGTGGTTGCGATGGTGTTTTGAAGAGATGCATTTTTCGGTTCTTTTTCAAGGATACTTCATGAAATCCATTTATGAGATAGATGCTCAAGATGTGTAATGTTAGGGAAAAGTGGAAATCTATTGGGAAAGTTGTATAAGGGTACACATAGTATTCCTAGTAATATTATATACTCTTGTATGTTATACATGGTGATAGTATCCACAATGAAAATGGAAAATTTGTTTAACTATTTATGTAATGAGTTAGTTTTACTTATTGTTCACTGTGTTTTAGTATGTATTCATTATGTTTTCACATGATGCTTTGGGAAGGATCCAACTGAGTATATTATTATACTCACCCTACATATATATAAACTATTTTTCATGTAATATAGAGGTGGGTTTTACATTCGGTTGATTACTACTATATTGGATTTTTTTATGAGATATTTTGGCTATGCGGTCACTGTCGTCTTCAGTTTCTTTTGGTACTTGCAATTTTTTCATTCAGTTGTAGTAGTTTTGGAATGAAATTACATATTCGTACTTGGATTTCATTTATATTTTATTCTACATAAGAGTTTCATGGATTTATCTTATCTCTCTCTTTTTTAGGATTTTTTAGAGGGTCATCCCTTCTTCTTTTTTACTATTTACTTGGTCATATTCGCCAACCCAGGGCTTACTGGATATGGGACTCAGGAGTTGTTATCCCACTTCTCCCATTGTCATCCTATGAGTGGTACAAATTGTGGGGAGGGGATTATGAAAATATGTCTTATATATGACATGATATTTATTATATAAAATTAATATAAAATCATATTTCTAAACTTTCACCAATTAATAAAATTATAACGTCACTTGTGCGTATGTACGGCCTATAATCTCCGTGAAGTAACGTGATAGATTATCCATATTAAAAATTAAATAGTCACTATAAGGATTTATATAAAAATGAAATAATATACATAACATTAACATAATTCTAGAGATGATGAAAATATTACACATTTCCGTGATCCAAAAAATTCACGATGAAACACTTTTTTATAAAATAAGACAATTAACCTCCCATAATAATAGTAGCAATGAAATATCATTAATGAACAGGTAAAAAGTTTTTATAAAATTATATTATATGATATTATAAAAAATATATTTTTTTAATTTAAAAACATGCCTAAAACCACTATAAATGTTGTAAAATAGTGGGCATCTAAAAAGAAGCATGCATAAATGGATTTTCATAACTCAATTTCCCTTGAATCGGTAACATAACTACTTCATTTATTATATTATAGAAATACATTTTATGAAATCAATATTTATTTATTCATGATGTATTTGACCATATTTTTGTGTGGATATAAATTTGATTACCATACTCTCCTCATTTATGATCTCTCAATTCAACGATATGAACATTGTAAGTGTTTCACCATAAACAACATTCTTTGACACACATATTAATCTATGAAGAAAATTAATTTTGAATTGATTATATTAAAACCCATTATATAATATATCATGAATCCCTTATACATCATGATATTTAATGTTATAAATAACATGATTAATTCATGAAAATTTGGTATTCAAAAGTATCCAAATCGCTAAGGGTTTATTTTCTACGTATCATTTAAAATGGTACTCCTTATGCATGAATATCAATTAAAAAATTATTTTATCACTATATAATAAACCCTTCTATTTTCATCAATTTTGGAAATTCATGATGATTTCATGTAATAGTACTATTTTCCATTATATGGTATTTAAAATGACTGATAAAATGATCTTAGGTAAATGTGACTTTATTTATTTAATCAGTCAAAAATAATTTTTATTCTAAATAATTTTTTTCTAAAAATGTGTTAAAAATGCTTCACTAGGATTGTTAAAAGTATTTTTTACACTTAATAAGAGTATTTAAAAATATTTTGAAAATAATATTCCTATCATTTTCAAAAAAATATACCTTCTGATATTTTTAAAAAATGTGAAAGGAATCATTGTTATTTAAATTATTTGACATGAAAGTAAATTTTATACCATCTTGACCAATAATTGTTTTAAAGATAGATTTTAATAATTAAATGGTTATTTCTAAAAAAATGGTTAATTTAATTTTTGAGATATTTTAATATTTTACAAATGTTATTTCAAAATGGTCTGGATATCATTTTAAAAAATCGATTTCATCTTTCAAAAAATTCCTATTTATTATGTAATCATTTGATGTTGCTCAAATTTAACAGGTTCTATTCATTGAGATTATTTTTTATCTTATTTAAATTATTTTTTTTCATAATAAAAAACCTTTTATGTTATAGTTCTAATATTAATTATGAACATATTTCTCTCACATATATACCATGTTTATTCAGGCTTCCTTGGATAGGGTAGTAAATTACATATGTTCATTTATCATAAAATATCATTATGAGAATTCATTTGAAAATGATATGATGCATGACTATGTGATTCATTTTCCTTCCATGTGAAAATGTTTTATTTATTAATTATTATTAATATCCTTATGTGGCATGATAATTCAGTCTTGTAAAATCAATGTGATAGGTGTGCAAGATATTACATATCCCTCCAGTGAATTGTGCACTGTTTTAGTATCATTAGAAATAAATTATGGGATTATGAAGTGAAACTAATCCATTATTGGTTTTTTTACAATGTGGTGTTTCCTTAATTGTTGGAATTCACTTATGGTTATGTCATGTTTTATTTAGGGAACATATTTCATATAATTTCATGATCTTATAATATAATTTTATTATTGTTTGTCTCCATGTTTTAACTCATGGTCATTCTATTTATGAAATAATTTTATACCGTTGACACAAAGATTATATTTACATATCTTCTTTTTTTACTTATAGGTATTTTTAGATAACCAATTTTTTATATATTCCCCAACTTATCAGAGAGAGTTTCGGTGCATAAATGGATTTTAGAGCTCAATATCGAGAATAATTTATTTTATTTTTAATTTTTAGTCTCATATTAAGCTATTATGATCATAGTCATACAAATGGAATTAGAATTTATGAAATCCAGGTTATTTTAATGGAATTTTATGTCAAAATATAGATAATTATATTTTTAGAAGGTTTTGGTCATAACACTTATTCGCATAATAAAATTTTAATAACAAAATGAAAACAATTATGAAAAAATCCAAATAGAGAAACCTAGGGTTAACTATTAGGTTATGTATCAAGGTATGTATAAGGAAAAGTCTACATAATAAAAAATATACCCTAAAGTTTGATATTTTCAGAGACTCTTGTTTTTGAGAGATAACATCATTTTCTATATACTATAATTGTATGTATTTTTGGAACAAATATTTATAGTGGAAATGACTCAAAACAATAATGTCTATTTTTACTCGAGCATTATTGAGTACCTAAAATTTTTTATACACACTCCTGGATTGATTATCCAAGGGGATATTCCATAGAAATTCACAAACACATTGCAAACCATTTTTAATGAAATTTATAAATATATAGGTTTAGAAAACTAAAAGTAATCATAAAAATGGAGAATGTAAATTTAAAATTGGAGGCACACAATTAAATACATACATATCATTGATAGGTTATTACTTCTAGGATTATATTTTTTCTTGTTGGTATATTATTGCACTATAATATTGCTTCATTTATTATTTATAGTCTATGGTCAACACCTAAATTAAAAGTGTTAACAATGAATGTGATGGAAAATGTGTTAAGGAGTAAAAAAATTGGATGATGATTGGATGGAATAAAATATTTATTATATCTAATAAACTATCACAGTATATGAATAAAAATGTGAAATTTTG
Organism: Viscum album; assembly: GCA_963277665.1. Taxonomy (NCBI): domain Eukaryota; kingdom Viridiplantae; phylum Streptophyta; class Magnoliopsida; order Santalales; family Viscaceae; genus Viscum; species Viscum album. The sequence continues at coordinate 536,844,031 of OY728146.1, forward strand.
GGGGAATTCTGACCAAAAAATAAGGGGATAAATGTACTTTTATGAACGTTGTGTGGTATTGAACATAGTTGGAAGAATATTCAGATTTATAAAAAGCATGGAGGTGGGAAGGAATACGTAGAAGAATATCTCAAATGTTAGGGGATGATTATTTTTTATTTAGAAATAGACTTAATACAAAAATAAATTTCCATAGAATTATATGACTTATATGTGTTGAACATGAGCATTTTTCATGTCATTTCTCTAACTAAATGGTATAACCTACACAAAGAAATGTATTAAATTATATCAAATCATTTATGTAAAGTGGTTGATGTTTGGATATAATATGTATCATGAATTATGCCATAGAATTACTATTAACGAAAACAATTTGGTTTTAAAAATCATGAGAAATATAAGGATTGTGTAAATTTGGAAAGCTTATATATGTTCATATTAAATTAGATTAATATTTATGGGTACCATATAGGGATTATGAGGTTATATATGACCATAAGCTCACATCCCAAGAAAACCCATATGATATTTTGTATAAGATGATTTCAAGTAGAAAATGATATTTTAAGATACATTTTATTTGGTTCAAGCATATAGAACCCTTTATATTAGTGTAACGGATTATTTGGGAACAATATAATGACATTTTCTGTAATATCTTGTTACTTTTCCATCAGGTATTCCTTTATCCCGATTGTAGTTTTCCTTCTCTTTTTGTCGGAATTGGGATAAGAATGAATAGGTAGGATATCTACAGTGATGTGGTTAGAGATTTGTTGGACTCTAAACACTGAAATAGATCATTCTATATGAAATAGAAGGATTTCAAGGCATATAATCGTGTTTCACGATCTGTAATTATTACTAGGTATATGCCACGAAAGGGGATTCACATTGTGAATGAATACATGTCATGAATGTTTTTTTAAAGTCATTAATGTTTTAAAAAATATATTTTTAGTCCGAGGTGATGTATTTTTCAGCATACTCATCCAATGTGGACTTCATGATGTGAATAAGATTTTCAAACCATCAAAATGCCTACATCGAGTTTCAAAACAAAAGCGTGGAAGTTGTGTTCAGTCCTTTCTTTACAGACTCCCTCATCTTTCACCCAGGGATTATGTTAGTCATTTTCTAAAGAAACATATCCTTTTTTATTGATTTTTTCAATTTAGGATATCTACTGTGATTATGGTGCTTCTATCAGAGTAAGTTGTATTTCCATTTTGTCATTTTAATTAATCATCATATCATTATTGGTTGGTGAATTCATATTCTTTGGGTTAATATGAATTTTCTTATTTATTTATTTTGTATTTGTCGTGTGATATCACTATAGAGGACTTTCTTATTATCAGTCGTGGTGTGGTGTGCAAATGTTTTTAAGGATTGTGTTGTTCTATTTTTTCCTTCAACCCCATGTTTATAAAATTAGATCAATCCTAATATGTGGGTATTTAACTATATGGAATTCTTTTATGTTGTTGAGTTTCACTATATTTTGATTCTATTATGGGCATCTGAGAATAATGCTTCAAGGTATTTGGTTCAGTATCAATACTGTGATAATGGATCTTGTTGTTTTTTATTACAAAATAATTCTAATTAGAATTGGCATGATTGTTTTGGGTGTATTCAAAAGGGTTTATAATGAAAATTTCTTTTCCTGGGTTATTAATTAATAGAGTGGAAATGGTTATTTTCAAAGCATTGAAGTGATATTTGAAATACTTCTTAAATGTTTTTAAAATCATTTAAATGAATTGTAAAAAAAGATTACATCGGTTACGATGAGTACATAAGTGGATGGTTTATCTTTGGGCCAGCATTAATAATTTTTATATTTTCAATTAGGAGTATCTTGTTGTTTTCATATGTTTAATTGGATCATTAGGCAACAGTACCAATATTGACATTGTTTACAGGGGTTTACTCATGGGGTATTAATCTTCATTCTATGAATGTTTTTCAAGGAACTGTTTTGTGCACTTGATTTTGTTCTATGAGTAGTCTATACCATTGATCTATATAATTCCTTGGTTTTTTATACCTTTTATTATATTTTTTATTTCATGGATTTATAATTTGGATTTGATATGAATGTTAATGCTTGTGCAAAATGACCTGAAAAATGTGATTTAAAATTGACATACCTACTTCTGTTTAGAACTATGGAAAAAGGGAAATGATAATCATGATTTCTAAAATATTATCTTCTTCATATCATGCCATTTTTTACTTAAAATGAGAATACATAAATTTTTAAGCAGAGGATAGTCATGAAAAAACTCAGTTTGATACTACTTAACCTGTTAAATCACACCCTACAGATATCTTTGGTGTTGTGAAGACCAATGTTTCTATTCTAGTGTAAAGAATGTCATGGTGTTGTAGTGATTTAGTGAGGATAGTTTCATCTATTTGGGTTGATGGTGGTGAGATGGTGGTATTTTTCCATGATATTGTTTATAGTTGATGTTTTGATAGGGTCCTTTGTAGTTAAAATTTTTTCATAGTATAAAGTTACATTTTTTTCTGTTTCATTCTGCGATTTTTGTAGAGTTATAGAATATATATATATATATCTTTATATTCATCTAATGTTCCTTTTTCAATTACATATATTCCATGTGTTTGATGAGTTTGGTAAAATAATTCCATTTATTATGTAGTTAGATGCCCAGGTGTTTGTCACCAGCCCATGGGGATCATGAATGCCCTTTAGGTATGTAATAGAATGGGTCCTGTTCTGGTTATAGGAGAGTCCTGGGTCAGTTTTTTACAATTTGGTATCATAGGAAGTCATTCCCCAAGAGTCATTATAATGACCCATACTTTACATACATTGTTAATACTTCAAAATTGAATTACACTTATTACAACATATGACAAAACCACAAAGGACCGTATAGGTATAGTGTCTTTAGAAACTGGGAAACATAAACAACTGGTTCATAAATCGTCTACAGTGTCTCCCATTTATTTCATCATATCTAGGGTACCTTTTAGCATATTCTACTTAATATCCATCTTCCTGACCTAGGGAAAAGAGAACATAAAAGGGTGAGCTCAAATGCTCAGCAAGGGAAAATAAAGGAAATAAAAATCATATCATATCTTTTTGAAAATCATAACCTGCAAAAGAGATCATAATATCTTAACATGGAATAAATCATAGAAGTGAAAATGAGATCCCCATTATCATAACATAAAACTTGAAACTTTGTGGCATGCACACATAATCATGGAAAATCATTTCTTGTTAGTCATGACTCATTGCCAAGACTATCTTAGTGGACAAAGTCCCTTTCTGAACCGAGTCACCCTCGTTCCAGTCCTGTTTCACTGAACCGGTATAACCTACCATTCCAGCCATGTCTATCTCATGAGATATAAAATCTTTATCCAATGCATTGGAGGGAGATATAGGTCCCACCCATCTCTTAATGATACCATTCTTATGTGTGCCACAAAATCATAAACCATACATCATTTCATAACCCATGCAATAAAAATGGGATTCTTAAACATCATGACATCATAAAACAATTCATATAAGATAAAGGAATTCATAAAAATAATTCCATCACAACATAATCAAATCAATGTAATAATAGGGATAAAAACAGAACCCTTTATTATCTTAGATGGAAAATAATTTTGATAAAACACTTGAACTCCATTCTTGAGGAAAATATCCTTTTTTCTTCAAAATCAATTTCTTTTCACAAAACATCATGCAATTTTAAAAGAAAGAGATTTTATTGAAAATAGACATGAAATATTTTGGAGGAAGCTTCATAAAAATAAGGCTTTATAAAACCGTAAAAATCCGTTCGTGTCGTTTAAGTTAAAAAAAACATTCTTCTCGTCCTTTTGTCAGAAAAGTCAAAAAGTACCTCGTACAAAAAACGACAAAAGATTCCAGTCATATATTTTACTAAAAACTCACCGAAGGTTAAATTTGGATTTAAACAATTTTAGGTGGATGGAAATAACATTACATATTGAGGAAACATGGATTTGGATGGTAAAATACACCCCAGTAACTTTCAAAGTATAAACAATCTCGGATAAAACTGAGATTGTGATATTTCCCTTACCTTAAGTCCGATTTTCTTTGTACATGTCCGAAACTCCTGTATAATGGTTTAAATAATGTTATTGACTTATTCCAGAATCATACATATTGATATGATATCATATATGGTCATATTCTTAGCTTCTTGTTAGTGATATTTCATTGTAACTTGTTACTCAGGTCTTTATTGCCTTTTGTTCTTATGCGTGTTTTGCCGAATAAATTCTTATTATTCTTTTAAGGCTATAGATACCTTATATCCAGAATGGTATTAGTGTAACATATATCATATTTATTCATTCAATTAATTCAATTCATTTATATAATTACTATGTAATGATGATCATGTAGAACGAGTCGCATCACATCGTGGAGACGGTATTCCGTAGGTACGCACGAGCGATGATATTGTTCCCATGATCGTGGAATTGTATCGGAGTATATATATATTATTTCAGTATGAATATTACTTTATAATAATCATAAATAGTTACTCATTACACCATTATACCCATCCTTGTAAGGTGATGGTGGAAAATAGATTACACCACGGTGTGGAGACGGTATTCCGTACGTACGCACGCGTGGTGATTTCATTTTTTCGTAGGATGGATAGAAGGTGAATTAGGGTTGTTTCATATTTATAATAAAATACCAGTATGTAAGTAATACTGATGTTATTACTTTATCATGAAACAACTAATGAAGAATAAGTTAAAGAAGAAAGAAATTGAAAAGATCGGTAATGGATATTACCTCTTCTTTGGAACGCCTCTTTGAATCCTCCACTTTGGGAACTAAGATTGGTCTTTGAAGAAGACCAGGACCTCTAGGATTATTCTAGGGAAGTGGAGAAGAGAAAATGGCAGGGGTTGGCCGAGCTTGAGTGCTCAAATTGGTGTGAGGAGGAGGGGGAGGAGGTGCCCTTTTATAAGGGAGGAGAGGGGCACCTTAGGAATATCTCAAAATATTATTTTATATTAAAGTCAAAATCGGTTTATAATGGTTCCAAAGGGTCTTATATTGAAGGTAAAGTGGGTATGGGTCGAATTCCTATCAACCAATAAGATTTAGACAAGTTTAGTTTATTATTTTAACCTTATCAATTAGATTTAACTCTAAGTTAAATAATTTAACTTTTACCATGTCTTTTTGTTTTCTTTCACTATATGGTTAATACACTTACTATAACATGCCAAACGAACCCCAAATTTGTTTATTATTAATATATATCCTTATCTAAGTCATTTGGCCGAACCTTAGATTTTTAAGAATAAAATAACAATTAACAATATAATATTTGATTTAAAAAATATTTTGTGTCAATTTTGACACTATTTGATATATGATTTTTGTGAAAGTCATAACAGAATTATATGTTCGAACCAAGTTGATTAAATCAACACTAATATATCATAGTAACCTAGAAAATTAGTTTAATTCATAAAAAGTCTCAAATTACATTTATTTGAGCATTTATAACATCAATTATGTTAACATTTCCTTAAAAGGGTAATTACTGCATCATCGTTGTGTCATAATTAAATTAATTTATTTAAAGTCCAAAAATTATAAATAAAATATCATTATGTAGGAAATCATTTTATATTTCTAATGAATATTTATAGTCCAATTTATCTTATGTATAACCCCATATTAAAAATGTTTTAGTTATTAAACATTGATTTTAACTATTTTAACTATTCATTAAATAAAATAATATTAAATGTCATAATCTAATCCAAGTGGACCTAAATGGTCATATTATATTCATAAGGTTGTTTTTGGTCGAATTACACTTATCCAATAGAATTAGGACATGTGTTAGGGTAATAGTAATATCATATTTACCCTTAGTTACCCTATTTACTATTAACCGTGGTAAAAAAAAGTAAAAAGTTACTATTCACCAAAAATTATTTTCATCTCATTGAACCACATTTTAGTCCTTGATATTAACCGTGTCTGTCGGATTTTCGAAATTCCATTCACAGAAGCGGTAAAATTAAGTTTTATGCAAAAATTCAGTTTTTAACCTACCACTTAGTGGTTCCACTATTCATCAAAAATTGAAAGTTTTCAGAAAAATACCAAAATTTCACCTTAGGCTAATTTCGATATTCCGAATCCAAAAATGAATTCCATTTTGAAAAATAAAATTCACAAAATTTCAAAAGGTGTTTATTACTATTCATAACGGCTAGTTTTAATAATATTTTAATAGCATATCGTTGTTTAGTGAAACTCGGTATTGCGTACGACGCAAGCTATCGAGGAAGGTCGTGATTGCGTGAAAAGTAAGCCAAGCAAGTGTGTAGTGAAAGATTCCTTTGAACAAAATATTACTCATAAAAATCTCGGGTGTTACATTCTACCCCCCTTAAAAAGAATTTCGCCCTCGAAATTCGTCACTTTGTAACAAACAGATGAGGGTACTTCTCCCTCATCATATCCTCAAGCTCCCATGTAGCTTCTTCAAGTTGGTGGTTCCTCCATAAAACTTTCACCAATCGAGTGGTCTTGTTTCGTAGGACTTTTTCTCTACGATCCAGAATCTCTATCGGTTGTTCTTCATAAGAAAGATCTTGCTCCAGCGGTACAACTTCTGAGCTGAGTACATGTGAAGGATCGGGTATGTACTTTCTCAGGAGAGATACATGGAACACATCGTGAACTTGAGAGAAATTTGGTGGAAGTGCCAATTGGTAAGCTACCTTTCCAACACGATCCAGTATTTCGAAAGGACCGATATATCTAGGGATCAACTTCCCCTTCTTTCCAAATCTCATAACCCTCTTCCAGGGAGATATTCGTAAGAACACTTTATCACCCACTTCAAAATCTAGGTCTTTTATTCGGTTGTCGGCATAACTTTTCTGTCGACTCTGAGCTGCCCTTATGTGTTGTTGAATAGATCTGACCTTTTCTGCCATTTCATCAACGAGATCAGGTCCTAATAGCTTTCTTTCCCCAACTTCATCCCAGCAAGTTGGAGTCCTCCATTTCTTTCCATAGAGAGCTTCCTAAGGAGCCATCTGAATACTGGAGTGAAATCTATTATTATAAGAAAATTCCACCAAATTTAGGTGTTGATCCAAACCTCCTTTGAAATCCATAGAGCAAGCTCTCAACATATCTTCTAGGGTTTGAATTGTTCTCTCAGACTGACCGTCTGTCTGAGGATGATAAGCAGTGCTGAAACTCAACTCTGTATCCAGAGTATGCTGAAGACTTCGCCAGAACTTCGAGGTAAATATCGGATCCCGATCAGATATAATAGAAAGTGGTACTCCATGCAATCTTACCACTTCCTTTACATATATCCTGACAATCTGATCTAGAGAGAAATCCTCTCTAATAGCAATGAAGTGTGCATACTTTGTAAGACGATCAACTATGACCCAGATAGCATTATTGCCTTTGGATGTTTTAGGAAGTCCTATGACAAAGTCCATAATGATGTTTTCCCATTTCCATTCAGGTATGGGTAATGGTTGTAACATCCCCTTAGACTTCTGTCTCTCAGCTTTAACTTGTTGACAAACCAAGCATCGAGAGACATATTCAGCAACATCTCTTTTCATTCCATCCCACCAGAAGTACTCTTTTAGGTCTCTATACATCTTCGTGCTTCCAGGATGAATAGAGAATGAAGAACTATGAGCCTCATCCAGCACCTCCTTCTTTAAATCGGGGATGGTAGGAACACAAACCCGATTCCTGAACTTTATTATCCCATCACAATCAAAGTTGAATTCAGGAACATTTCTCACCTTCTTTTGTAACTCGACATCTTCTTTCTGTGCCTCTTTAATCTTCACATGTATAGATGGTTGAACATTCATTTGAGAAAGATAAGATTTTTCCCCTTCCATTATAATTCCAAGATCCATCCTTTGTAAATCCATAAATATTAGATCTTTTGTGATCCTCATCATGGATAAACTAGCATGGTCTTGTCGACTTAATGCATCTGCCACCTTGTTTGCTTTCCCAGGGTGGTAATGGATTGAGCAGTCATAATCCTTAATCAGCTCCAACCATCTTCTTTGACGCATATTCAGCTCCTTTTGTGTGAAAATATACTTTAAACTTTTATGATCAGTATAAATATCACACCTTTCACCATAAAGGTAATGCCTCCAAATCTTTAATGAAAAGATTTCCGCAGCTAACTCCAAATCATGTGTTGGGTAATTTTGCTCATGGATTTTCAACTGTCGTGAGGCATAAGCTATCACCATATCATTTTGCATAAGAACACACCCCAATCCCTTCTTGGATGCATCACTATAGACCACAAACCATTCTCCACTACAAGGCAGTGTGAGCACAGGTGCACTGGATAACCTTCTTTTCAACTCCTTGAAATTCTATTCACATTCCTCTGTCCAAACAAACTCAACTCCTTTCCGAGTCAACTTGGTGAGTGGATTAGATAATCGTGAAAAATCTTTTACGAAACGTCGATAATATCCATCCAAACCAAGAAAACTTCGGATCTCAGTTACTGTTGTTGGTCTCGCCCATCTTTCGATAACCTCTGTTTTCGCTGGATCCACAGATATCCCCCCTTTTGAGATTATGTGACCCAAAAATGCAACTTTTTGAAGCCAAAATTCACACTTGGTAAATTTGGCATAAAGATTCTCCTTTCTCAGGGTCTTCAATATATTTCTCAAGTGATCTTCATACTCTTCCTTTCTCTTTGAATAGACAAGAATATCGTCTATAATGACTACCACAAATTGATCAAGATATTCTTTAAAGACTCTATTCATTAGATCCATGAAGATAGCAGGGGCATTAGTAAGACCAAATGGAATTACTATAAATTCATAGTGTCCATACCATGTACGGAAAGCCGTCTTTGGTATATCCTCCCTTTTGACCCTTAATTGATGATACCCTGAACGAAGATCAATCTTGGAAAAGTATTGAGCTCCGCGTAGTTGGTCAAATAAGTCATCAATGCATGGGAGAGGATATTTGTTCTTGATAGTGATCTTGTTAAGTTCTTGATAATCAATACAGAGTCTCATTGATCCATCTTTCTTCTTAACAAATAGAACATGTGCTCCCCAAGATGACACACTAGGGCGTATGAATCCTTTATCAAGATTCTCTTGGAGTTGATTCTTCAATTCCTGCAACTCAATTGGGGCCATTCTATAAGGTGTCTTTGAAATAGGCAAAGCACCCGATACGAGTTATATTGAAAACTCAACTTCACGATTTGGTGGAAGACCCGGTAATTCCTCCGGAAAGACATCATCAAACTCCCGTACGATGGGCATATTCTTAATCGCGAGTTTCTCACCAACCATTTGAGATAAATAACCTTCATTTAGTGGAATCAATACCCATAAAATGGAAGAAATTTCCACTGGAAGGTTATGTTCATCCTTGCATTGATAGATGATCATAGATTGATCTATAATATGAAATGTGACCTCCCTTCTTTGGAAATTGATATGAGCTCCGTATAAAGAAAGCCAATCCATGCCACGAATCACATCAAATTCCACTATAGGAAGGATCACAAGATTTGTAGGAATCACTTTCCCACAAACTTCGATCGGAGAATAATTATAAACTTTTGATGCGATTGATGTGACATTAGGTGTTGTCACAGATAACTCAACATCTAATTGTTGAGGTAATACGGTGATACCCTTAGAAAATTTTTCAGAAATAAAAGAGTGGGTGGATCCAGAATCAAATAAAACATTTTCTACTTTAGAGTGTATGTTAAGTGTACCTTTCACCACTTCGTTATCGTACTCCACATCGCTGATAGAAATTACATGTGACTTTCCTTTGTCTTTAGCCTTAAGAGTTTGTTGACATCGACCATCATCATCAACCCTTGGATTTGGGCATTGATTGGCATAATGCCCCATCTCCTTGCACTTGAAACATTGAAGTGTAGTAGGTTCATTCTGTGTATCCCTTCCTTTGTTTGCATCATTAGACATCTTCTTCCCATTATCGCGACATTCAAATGCCTGAGGACCTTCCTTTCCACATTTGAAACATTTACTTGTCCCTTTAAGACAACTCCCTCAATGTTTCTTTCCACACTTTGAGCATAAGGGAAAGATCATCTTCTTTTCAGTGTTCTCTTTAGATTTTCCTTTGAATTCCATCTTCCTCTTCTTATCAAACCCATGTGACTGATGGGTTACTCCAATCTCCATCTCGAATTTGAGAGCACATCGAACGATTTCCTCGTAGCTATTGAAGTCCCTTATGGCTAACGCCCTTCGAAGACTTGGTTTTACGCCACTAAAGAATCGATCGATCTTTCTCTTAGGTTGGATAATAATACCAGAAGCGTACGTTGCAAGTCTTGTAAAATTTTCTTCATAGGTACCAACAAATTCATCATCCCTTTGCTTCATTTCAAGAAACTCTTTCTCCATCTTTGTTCGGAGAGTACGAGGGAAGTACTTATTAAAAAATAAGTTCTTGAACTCGTCCCATTCCATGGACTCAATTTCATCCCTTTGCCTCGTATTCTTAATAATATTCCACCATTGATCAGCATCTCCTTCCAAACGATACACTGCTAGGATGACTTTATCATGTTCAGAACATTGAAGAACTGAAAATATCTTTTCAGTAGTACTAATCCATTGTTCAGCAACTAATGGTTCAGTAAACCCACTGAAAGAAGGTGGACGCTGCCTCATGAAGGATTCAACAGAATGTTGCTCCTTCCTTTGCTCGTTTGGAAGTCCTACATGATTCATAGCTTGAGAAAGTTGTGTGAGCATGGCTACAAGATTTTTCATTCCAGCTCCCATATCGTTTGGTTTCCCAGGGGGACAATCATTGCATTTCCCATCGCATTCCGCATTAACACGGTTCCTTCGGGTTCCAGCCATTGACTAAAACCAAGAAGAATAGTGTGAGCAACACTAATTATAATAGGAAAACCACATAATCAAGGATAAAATTTCACACTTAAGGTCTTATCCTAGGGTATTCTGGAAATTTCTAAAACACTAGTATTGTTTTCAATGCTTAGACTTATCCTTAGGGTTCTTACTAAGGCTTTCACATCCTAGTTTCCAAAGGATGACTATACCTTTCCTCTGATACCAACTATAACGACCCATACTTTACATACATTGTTAATACTTCAAAATTCAAGTACACTTATTACAACATATGACAAAACCACAAAGGACCATATAGGTATAGTGTCTTTAAAAACTGGGAAACATAAACAACTGGTTCATAAATCTTCTACAGTGTCTCCCATTTATTTCATCATATCTAGGGTCCCTTTTAGCATATTCTACATAATATCCATCTTCCTGACCTGGGGAAAAGAAAACATAAAAGGATGAGCTCAAATGCTCAGCAAGGGCAAATAAAGTAAATAAAAATCATATCATATCTTTTTGAAAATCATAACCTGCAAAAGAGATCATAATATCTTAACATGGAATAAATCATAGAAGGGAAAATGAGATCCCCATAATCATAACATAAAACTTGAAACTTTGTGGCATGCACACATAATCATGGAAAATCATTTCTTGTTAGTCATGACTCATTGCCAAGACTATCTTAGTGGACAAAGTCCATTTCTGAACCGAGTCACCCTCGTTCCAGTCCTGTTTCACTGAACCGGTATAACCTACCGTTCCAGCCATGTCTATCTCATGAGATATAAAATCTTTACCTAATGCATTGGAGGGAGATATAGGTCCCACCCATCTCTTAATGATACCATTCTTATGTGTGCCACAAAATCATAAACCATACATCATTTCATAACCCATGCAATAAAAATGGGATTCTTAAACATCATGACATCATAAAATAATTCATATAAGATAAAGGAATTCATAAAAATAATTCCATCACAACATAATCAAATCAATGTAATAATAGGGATAAAAATAGAACCCTTTATTATCTTAGATGGAAAATAATTTTGATAAAACACTTGAACTCTATTCTTGAGGAAAATATCCTTTCTTCTTCAAAATCAATTTCTTTTCACAAAACATCATGAAATTTTAAAAGAAAGAGATTTTATTGAAAATAGCCATGAAATATTATGGAGGAATCTTCATGAAAATAAGGCTTTATAAAACCGTAAAAATCTGTTCGTGCCGTTTAAGTTAAAAAAAACATTCTTCTCGTACTTTTGTCGGAAAAGTCAAAAAGTACCTCGTACAAAAAACGACAAAAGATTCCATTCATATCTTTTACTAAAAACTCACCGAAGGGTAAATTTGGATTTAAACAATTGTAGGTGGATGGAAATAACATTACATATTGAGGAAACATGGATTTGGATGGTAAAATACACCCCAGTAACTTTCAAAGTATAAACAATCTCGGATAAAAATGAGATTGTGATATTTCCCTTACCTTAGGTCTGATTTGCTTTGTACGTGTCCGAATCTCTTGTATAATGGTTTAAATAATGTTATTGACTTATTCCAGAATCATACATATTGATATGATATCATATATGGTCATATTCTTAGCTTCTTGTTAGTAATATTTCATTGTTACTTGTTACTCGGGTCTTTATTGCCTTTTGTTCTTATGCGTGTTTTGCCGAATAAATTCTTATTCTTCTTTTAAGGTTATAGATACCTTATATCCAGAATGGTATTAGTGTAACATATATCATATTTATTCATTCAATTCGTTTATATAATTACTATGTAATGACGATCATGTAGAACGAGTCGCATCACATCGTGGAGACGGTATTCCGTACGTACGCATGAGCGATGATATTGTTCCCATGATCGTGGAATTGTATTGGAGTATATATATATTATTTCAGTATGAATATTACTTTATAATAATCATAAATAGTTACTCATTACACCATTATACCCATCCTTGTAAGGTGATGGTGGAAAATAGATTACACCACGGCGTTGAGACGGTATTCCGTACGTACGCATGCGCGGTGATTTCATTTTTCCGTAGGATGGATAGAAGGTGAATTAGGGTTGTTTCGTATTTATAATAACATATCATTATGTAAGTAATACTGATGTTATTACTTTATCATGAAACAACTAAAGAAGAATAAGTTGAAGAAGAAAGAAATTGAAAAGATCGGTAATGGATATTACCTCTTCTTTGGAACGCCTCTTTGAATCCTCCACTTTGGGAACTAAGATTGGTCTTTGAAGAAGACCAGGACCTCTAGGATTATTCTAGGGAAGTGGAGAAGTGAAAATGGAAGGGGTTGGCCGAGCTTGAGTGCTCAAATTTGTGTGAGGAGGAGGGGGAGGAGGTGCCCTTTTATAAGGGAGGAGAGGGGCACCTTAGGAATATGTCAAAATATTATTTTATATTAAAGTCAAAATCGGTTTATAATGGTTACAAAGGGTCTTATTTTGAAGGTAAAGTGGGGATGGGTCGAAATCCTATCAACCAATAATATTTAGACAAGTTTAGGTTATTATTTTAACCTTATCAATTAGATTTAACTCTAAGTTAAATAATTTAACTTTTACCATGTCTTTTTGTTTTCAATCACTATATGGTTAATACACTTACTATAACATGCCAAACGAACCCCAAATTTGTTTATTATTAATATATATATCCTTATCTATGTCATTTGGCCGAACCTTAGATATTTAGGAATAAAATAACAATTAACAATATAATATTTGATTTAAAAAATATTTTGTGTCAATTTTGACACTATTTGATATATGATTTTTTTGAAAGTCATAACAGAATTAGATGTTCAAACCAAGTTTCTTAAATCAACACTAATATATCTTAGTAACCTAGAAAATTAGTTTAATTCATAAAAAGTCTCAAATTACATTTATTTGAGCATTTATAACATCAATTATGTTAACATTTCCTTAAAAGGGTAATTACTGCATCATCGTTGTGTCATAAATAAATTAATTTATTTAAAGTCTAAAAATTATAAATAAAATATCATTATGTAGTAAATCTTTTTAGCTTTCTAATGAATATTTATAGTCCAATTTAGCTTATGTATAAACCCATATTAAAAATGTTTTAGTTATTAAACATTGATTTTTACTATTTTAACTATTCATTAAATAAAATAATATTAAATGTCATAATCTAATCCAAGTGGACCTAAATGGTCATATTATATTCATAAGGTTGTTTTTGGTCTAATTAAACTTATCCAATAGAATTAGGACATGTTTTAGGTTAATAGTAATATCATATTTACCCTTAGTTACCCTATTTACTATTAACCGTGGTAAAAAAAAGTAAAAAGTTACTATTCACCAAAAATTATTTTCATCTCATTGAACCACATTTTAGTCCTTGATATTAACCGTGTCTGTCGTATTTTCGAAATTCCATTCACAGAAGCGGTAAAATTAAGTTTTATGCAAAAATTCAGTTTTAAACCTACCACTTAGTGGTTTCATTATTCATCAAAAATTGAAAGTTTTCAGAAAAATACCAAAATTTCACCCTAGGCTAATTTCGATATTCCGAATCCAAAAATGAATTCCATTTTGAAAAATAAAATTCACAAAATTTCAAAAAGTGGTTATTACTATTCATAACGGCTAGTTTTAATAATATTTTAATAGCATATCGTTATTTAGTGAAACTCGGTATTGCGTACGACGCAAGCTATCGAGGAAGGTCGTGATTGCGTGAAAAGTAAGCCAAGCAAGTGTGTAGTGAAAGATTCCTTTGAACAAAATATTACTCATAAAAATCTCAGGTGTTACAGTCATTGTCTTGGGACATCAATTTGAATGTAGATACGAATGTCTGGGCTTTAGAGGTATATTGTGATATGTTCTTGGCCAAATATTGTAATGGAGATAATCATGTTTCCATGGGATGTTGGGTTGTGTGTCTCAAGTGTTGAGATTTGTTTTATATCACAGTTTTACCTTATGGGGTTTCTATTTATAATTGATATTTTTTATGTTGTTTGATCATTCCTAAATTTTTGTGTGTAATAGTATTCCTCTAATATTTCATTCAACATTTCCACATGAAGGTGTATCTAATTATCCTTAACAGAATCCACCAATAGATCAGAATCACATCGAGACCATTGTATGGGATGTATGTTTATTGATTAGGATATTCTATGAGTTTATAACATGGTGGATTAGGTACATCATGGAGTATGAGGTGGTATTAAACAATATGTAGAGATATCGAAATAAAAACAATTGTCATTTAATAGAATAATAAAACATCAAGAGGCGCAGGACTTGCTGGAAATGATTAATAAAATCATTAAATTTTAGGAGACACCTATGAATGTCATGGTAAAGTGCAGATTTTTCATGCTTAATGGATCTGGCATGAAATTGTGTGATACTATGGTTTAGAATGAAAGGCATGTGGTGTGGTATTAGAAGGTTTTCCAAAACATTGTTCTTCCTGCAATTTTTCAAAGAGTCATTGATGGTGGATATGTATTTGGAGTTCCTATTTGTACAATAGGAAGAGCATTTTTTTGTCAACATACACCAATTGTTTTACAAAGGTTTTATTTTTTTTCCCGAACATGCTGTAGAATAACAAATATGATGATTAAATGTACCTATAAGGTTTTTGATCAGATATCATATTTCAATTGTTCATATTGAGAGACTCTAGCTATACAAAGATAGTAGATAGAAATATGATGGTAGAAATGAATATGGAAGGTGAGGTTAGATTTTCATCCACTTCCCATCCATTAGTTGGTAGCTTTAGTGGTGCACATGGGAAGAAGGGGATGTGGAAGGATGATGCCATGAGTAGTGGATGTGGGAATCAGAATTGATACTCCTCTACACCTTTAGTTACAAGTGGTAATTTGAATATAAATTGCTATCAATGTAGATATGTGGGACACACCATGAATCCTGGTCCTACGCTTGAAAAGAGGTGTAACTAGTGTGGATGTGTTGGTCATCTAGGTAACACTTTCCATGATCTAAATAAATCGGCTTATAGTCAATATTCATTGGATCCAAAGGCCACTCTAGTACATTCAGAAGCTCAAAAACAATAGGGCTCTAGCCACATGCCTTAACACTAAAGCATTTTCATATATTATAACTATTCCAAGTGAATTTCGAACCAGGTTAAGAAATAATAAGATGTATATTAATTATTTAATATTTAGTATAAATTGATTTATTTGATATCGGTGCCTCCCACTCCTTTATATCTACTTGTGTTGTCTATATTCATAATCTCCAAATGTTACTTATATTCATTGAAATGTAGTTAGAGACACCTATTCGTAAGAAGAAACTATAAGGGTTTAGGATTTCTTATTGTTCATTAAGGATAGTTGATACAATGATTGTATTGTATATTGTCATTATTGATCATGATTTGGTTTAAATCCACATTGGTATGGATCAGCATGTCATGCATCGAGATGAGGATGATAGTTATATATAGAATGTTTGGATTCTTGCACTTGTGTGATCTCTCGTATGTTTCAATGGGAGTGGGACCTATGTTCTAGTCATGAAGGACCACCCCACCAATAAATCAATAGTTTGTCTCTTAATTATGCATTTGACCTTGATGAAATCTCTCGATATCTAATATCCCTTTTTTTGTTAGAGACTATAATGATGTTTTCCTAGAAGACTACTCTAGTCTGCCTCTATAGAGAGAGGCTGAGTTTACTATTTATCTAGTTCTGTGTATGTAGATGATATCAATACATTCATATCATATGGATCCAGTGGAGTTGAATGATCTCATTATTCAATTGAGTGACCAAATATATAATGTTTTGGTTTGAACTAGTGTTTCACCATCGGAAGCCCCAGTGCTCCTTGCCCAGAATGAAAATGGTTCACTTTAGTTATGTGTTGACTATTGGAAGTTGAACTTGGTAATTGTTAAGAATAAATATCCTTTTCTTATTTACCATGATTTATTTGAACTGTTAAATGGAGAAATGGGGTTTCCAAATAATTATCTCTTGTCAGGTTATCATTACCTCATAGTCCAAGAGTTTGATATACCAATGAATGCTTTCAAGAGTAGGTATAGACATTATGATTATCTTGTGATTTCCATGGTCTAACGAAAAATCATATATATTTTATGGCCTTGAAGAATAAGATAATCTATCAATATCAAGATTCTTTGGTGGTGGTGTTTGTGGATGATATTTTGGTTTATATGAAATTTGAGCATGCGTTTGAGAACTATCTATACATGGTTCTAGAAATTTTGAGAAGTCATCACTTATATTGAAATCATTCCAAATGTCATTTGTCGAGTCATGGAATCTTTTTATTTAGGTATAGAATTTCCAAGCATGGATTTCCAGTTGTTCTAGAGAAGGTGAAGGATTTTTTTCATAGAAGGAACTATATAATGTCATTGAGATATGATGTTTCCTCGGTCTTGTTGGATACTACTTATGGTTTTCAAGGATATATCTAATTTAGTGTAACCTTTTACTTCTCTTAACATGAAGGTGGTGAAATTCACATAGGACGCGAAGTGTTATTATTCTTTATAATAACTAAAAGGAATTCTACATTGGCACAAATAATGATCATACTTGAGCTCGATACGGGCTACATGGTGTTCTATGATGCTTTGGGTGCTGGTTTGGGATTTGTGCATATGTTGGATGACCTTGTGGTATCTTACAGCTCTTATTTTATTTGACTGCATAAAAAGAATTACCGCACTCATTATATAGAGATTTCTATAGTCATGAATTCTATAAAATGTTGGTGGCGCTATCTTTTTTGGGAATGGATGACAGTCTTATCTGATCATAAGAGTCAGAGTGTGGACTTATCGTATAAGTAATGGAATCTAAAGTACCTATCATTAGTATAATACCTTTATATGAATTATGTTGATTTCATCTACACCCCATTGAAGGGATATTTTGTTGAAAATGATCATACTAGGACATCACCGTCTGAAGATGCTCTCGAATTTAATTAAGACTGGAACCTTATGTGGATTTTTGATTAGTTTCACGTTGATGCTCTAGAGGATGTTTCATGAATGGTTATGATGAGTTTTCAAACATCATCATCTATCCTGGTGTCAATTTTTTAGAGTTAGTAGCATGATGATGAGTTTTCAAAGACTCAGTGAAGCATTTATGGTGGGGGTAAAATTTCTAGTTGGTTTGTTTCGTCATATGGTATGATCCACTATGGGAAGCTAGATGTCATCTAAAAATCTTTCAGATGTCTAGTCATGTTTTATTATCATAACTATTCATGGATCATTCATCTAGGAACAATGATGATGTATTATTATATGAGGCATATCTTTTGGTGGTTTGGTATTAAGAAAGACATCGTGATGTATGTGCCATGTTGTTACACCCTTTAATGAATAAAGGTATAGAACTTGAATCTTTATCATTTTCATTATCGACTTCTGCTTCTGATCATTTAATGAGATCAAGTATCATTAGATTTTATATTTGGGTTACCGCATAAAACATGAGGGAGAAGTTTTGTCTATGTGGTTTTTATTGGTTGATGAAGTCTTATCATTTCATTATGATCAAAAACACCACTATGGCTGAAGATCATTGTATGGTTTATGTGCCAGTGATTGTGAGGTTACATGTCAATCATTATTTTATTATTTTGTTTAGGGGTCCTAGGATTACCTCAAGGTTCTAGAGGAGTCTCCAATAGAATATGGGAACTCATGATAAGTTATTCATAACTTATCATCCAAAAATAGATGGTCTAATAGAGTGTGTGATTTAGATCCATGAGTACACTCTCCATGATAGTTTCTTTGATTTCAGAGGATCCTGAGATAACCATCTATGATTAGTTATGTTATTTTACATATATAGTTTTCAACTGTCAATAATAATGGATCCCTATGAGGTATTCTTCATTCTCATGTGTAGATTACCTCTTTGTGGGGCTTAGGTGGGTGAAGTATCTTTAGTCGGAACAAGGTTGGTTCAAGAAACAACCATGAAGGTTTATGATATACATAGATGTATTTTGATAACCCGGAGTTGAAAAGAAATTTTATAGGGATCTATGTATTCAACCTTTGGAGTTTTCTATAAGGAGTATGTTTTCCTTAATGTTTATCCTCATTTTTGTCATCATAAAATTCAAAAATATAGAAATTTTTCTCCAATATATATCAGACCATTTTATGTCACTGAATGACTCAGACAAGTCGCTTATCGATTTTCATTGGTTGTCCAGTTGAGAGTTATTAATTATTTATTCAAAATATCTCAGCTCAAGAAGTATCACCATGATCCTACTCACTTTTTAAGGTGGGAAGCACATTAATCTAGAACAAAATACCTCTTTTAATTGAAAACCAGTTGAAATCATTGATTATTAATAGAATATCTTTCATGGGAATTCAATTCTATTTTTCACAGAGCTATGGAAAGAAGGATCATATTCTAATGAGATATGCTAACAAGATTCATTAATGAGAGAGTTTTGGACTCATATTTTTCATGGAATTACATTTTCTAAATGAAATCCGGGGGACAGAATGTATTTATAGTTTTGATATTGTAACATCACATTACTGATCCATCATGTAAACCTTTATCTATATTGTATTTTTCATTATATCATTGATAAAATAGGGTAATAAAAAAATTACAAGGATACCTATAAGGGTGAATTTATATATTTTTTGGACTTTCAATATTAAAACATATTTTTCTATAGGATCATGAAGGATTTCACACCATGTAACTAGGATACACAATATTTAATTTTTTCTAGGTACAAGACATGCAAGGGGATATACAGTCTAAATGATTACACATCTTCAATGGTTGTACTGCATTGTAAATATTTTAAATAACATATTTTTAATCTGATTGGATTGATTTTTTTGGCATTCTCATCCAGCATGGACTTAAATACATGAATGGTATTTTCACTCCATGAAATGGACCACGTACAATTTTAAAAAAATCCACTAGTAGTTCTATCATCCATTTATTTCCAAACACACTCATTTGTGACCCATGGTTTCTCATAGGTGTTTTCGAATGCACTTTTACTTTTAGATCAATATATTCAATGTACAATATCTGTTGCAAATGTAGTGCTTCTCTGGGTATATTTTTTTCTTATTTCTTCATTTACATTGATCATTATATCACCATTGAGTGATATTTTTGTATTCAATTTGTTAATATGGTGTTTTATCATGGTTTCTTTTAAATTCGGTGTCAATTTTTTATCCAGAGATCTTTTCCTTTGTCATTATTAGTGGGGAGGTTTCATGTTCTTGTGTTATGTGGTGTTTTCCTTTTCCACTTAACCCATTTTTTCTAAATTATAAAATTCCAGTGATGTGGGAATTTCATAATAGGGAATTTATTTAAATTTTTGTGCTTCATTGATTTTAGATTCTATTATAGTCATATGGTATATGAGTTGAGTGGTAGGTGGTTATGTATCTCGACTATGATAATAGATATTTTTTTCATTACAAACTAATTCATAATTAAAATTTCATGATTATTTTCTTAGTATTGAAAATGGATTTTAATGAATAAATGATTTTCCCTAGTAATCGATAAATAGAGTTAAATTTTTTGTTTTTTAAGCATTGGAATGATATTTGAAATAATTTTGAAATGGTTTTCAATAAAATTAAATGATTTTAGAATATAAACATATGGGTGACCTTATGTACTTAGTTAGAAGTTTTTTATTTGGTCCATCATCTATTTTTTGGTGCTTATGATTGATACTTTTCTTTGGTATTTTTTATGTTTCTGATAACCATTGTTCTAGGGGATGGATATTGACATTGTTGGGGGGATTGCTCGTAGGGTATTCCTTTTCTTCATATGACCATTGTTCAAGGAATAGGTTCTTGAACTTGATTATTGTTGTACGTGTAGTCTATGGCCATGCCATGTAGTATTATTTTGTGTTGTGAAACATGTGCTTCAATTTTATATTGCTTTGATTTCTACATTGGATTTTATATGTATGTGTATGATTTTAAAAAATGATTTGGAGATTGTTCTTTGAAATTGATATACCTACTTGTGTTTAGAAAATTGGAAAAAAGTAAATGTTTACCATGATTTATATAAAAAATATTAAATTTATTATGCAATGTCTTCATATAAAATGTCAATATTAGAATTATTATACAAAGGCTTGTTATGTATCATCTGGGTGGGATCCTATTGATCCTATTAGATCACAGCATACGCACCTCTTTAGTGGTGATTAGACCTTTGTTTTTATTTCTAGTGTAGGGAAAGGAAAGGCACCATAGAGAGGTGGTGAGGTACATGTCAGCTGTTTAGGTAGATAGTGTTGAGAAGGTGTGATTCTCCATGAAATCATTTTGAGTCATTCTCTCGATAGGATCCCTTATAGTTGGACATGGACTTTTTAGTTTTTGAAACTTTTTTTATATTTATTTTGTTTTGTTACAGTTATGGAACATATGTATATATATTATTTATCTTCCAATGTTCAATTTTTTAATACATATATGCTATTTGTTTCATCATTTTGGGAAAAATAATTCCCTATATTGTGATTTTTGATTCCCAGGTTCATGTCACCATGCCTTGGGGATCGAGAATGCCTTTCAGGTATGTAGACCAATAGGTTGGGTATCAGGTATTAGGGAAACCGGAGTTAGATCATTACAATTTTGGACACTTATAAATAGTGGGTTTTAAGTATATAAACTAAGGGAATGGATTATGTATAATTTTTTGGGTTATGATTACAGTAATGGAGATTAAAAAGTAATAGGGGAATACTTGTAAGAACAATTTTTTTAGTAATCACTAAATAGAAGTTCCGTTTTTTCATTTAGTGTGTGTTTTATCTAAAAAATGATTTTTTTAGTTCATAAATAATGAAAACACCATTTATAATTCTCATATTAAAAATTAAATAGTTGGATCGAGGGGGAAATAAAATAATATATTAAATTCAACTTTTCATATACATATATTAAATTGCATTTTATTCTATGTTGTAAATGAATTACTAACCTATAAGAAATTTTTCTTGAATATTTTTTGCATAATACCTTTATATAATATGACTCAATTATTATTTAACTCATCCATATATGTGGGTATAAGGTCTTTAATTCTTTATATATCATTCATTTCCTTATTATTCATTATTTAAATCACACTCTATAATTACATAATCCTTCCATAAACATTAACATCTTTAAATCTATATATTTGTTTTCTAACATGGAATCCCTGTATTGAGTTATTATTGATGACATTTTGAATTTTCATTCTCTCTTTTCAATAATATTTATATTAAACCATTTGTTGGTATGGGTTTCCAAAAATAGATTTTTAAAATTTTTACCCCATGATTATAATGATAATGATTAAATTATAGGAATTATATTTACTTAAGAGGGTATGATTTAACACCCTAATAATTTTTAGAATATTTCTCATAAAAAATAAATCTCCATTAATTTTGTTATACACACGATAAGAGGATTGAACAATTCACGACATATTTTCAAAATATCATTATTCAATCATGACCATTATAACCTATATATTATATTGGAGGGTATAAATTAAACAAACTATAAAATAAAAATAATACTATTATGGATTGTTTAAAATAAATTTAATTGTTATATATTTATTAGAATAAAATATAAACCATTTGAGTGCATGATTTTTTTTATTCTAAAAAAACTATATTATTTTTACATATAGTTTAGTTGCACCATGAAAATATTATAAAAAATTAATTTCTCACAATAATAGAATGATAAGATTAAAAAATGAAAAATACAAACATGTATATTTAGAATTTTATCGTCATATTTAGACACTTTATAATTTTTCCCAATGCCAATTTTGAAATATTATTTCTTGGGATAAATGAGGATGAAATTATATCTGTTCAAAAATTTCAAGTGTTTCCTCTCGCTCACATATAAAAGGCCACCTCCTCTCCTCCCCACTTAAAATTTAAAAAACCAATTGATTAATCCAATAACATAGACTATACCTTCATTAAATAGATATAAAAATATTATAATAGTTGTTTTGGTTATAAATACACCATAGTAAGGCTTTTTTGTGTAAACTAAAAGATGTTTTCTTGAAGAAGTGCTAATACCCTTAATCTAGAATTTTATTTCTTCTTCCACATAATTGTTATATTATTAAAACATTATGATATAATGTATATATTTTATTCCACAAACTAATATATATTAATTTTTTTAATCAACTAAAAATAACTCATCTTATCTCAAATGTGAAATAAACACATTGAACATGTGTACATCGAACTAATGGCTCGTGAACTGAAGTAATTCTTCTTCCATAACTAATTCACAATGATATATAATGATGTATATAAAAAATAAAAATAATATTTATAATATAATAATAAAATAATTATTATTACATCATATTCACATTTTTATATTACATTCAATATAGAATACAATAACATCACTAATATGTACGGCAAACTACAGCATCACGAGGCGTTGTGATTCGTTTTTCACTTATACATTATATTGAAGATAATATGGTTTTATTTGATATCACTATGTGATATTCATAAAATATTAATCATTTTATAGAAAAATATATAATATTATTTATTAACTTAAAATCTATTGAATAAATGATAACATGGTTCGTACGTATGAGAGACTAAAGCCTCGCGAACTAATGAGATCCATTTCTCACTAACACTTTACATGGATGGTATTGATTCAAAAATTTAATTTATATATGTGATATATATTACATGGTAATTATTATAAAAATTTAATATATATTCCATTTTTTACCCTTTCACCCATTAAAGAAATGATGATACAGCTCCATCATACCTACAACCTATCGTATCCATAAAGTGATGTGAATCATTCACCATATTCAAAATTCCATAATTACTATAAATATGTATATTATGAATATATATATATATATAAGATATTAGTAAATATATGATATAACAATAACCTCTCTTGAATATTTGTAACATTCATGGGATACTGTAGAGGAAAAAATAAGGCAATTAACACTTTCAAAAAATATTAAAAATGAAATATTATTAATTTACATGTAATAAGATGTTATGAAAAGATAATTCTTGATATTATAAATATAATTATATTTATTGTATCAGTTAATAAAATGTTTAAACCTAAATTATATCTCAACTAAATGAATTAAAAATAATATAAAATGACTATAACAAATCATAAAAATTTGAATATGGCTTTTTAATGTATTTAATAAACATAATTTGATTAGATAGGAGGTTAAATGAATTTTTAGAGAGACTTTGGTCCAATTATAAGGGACCATCTAAACCATCATCCATTATTATGGGTAGGGTATTTTTCCTCTAAAAATCACATAATCATATATTAATTCTCATGAATTACATAGAAATTATATATATATATATGAACCCAACATACATACATTTTTTATTATTATCATTTTTTGGGATGGGTATACTTGTATTTTTTTGTTTCCATGTTAATATCATTTCTTATGAAATCTATATTAGTGGGATATTCATAGTTTCCTAACTCATTTAAATTACTACACAATAAAAAATTTAACAAATCCATGGGTTTTCTAAAATTATACATTTTATTATTTATAAAATATTTAGTTCATTTCATACCATTTTCAATAAAAACAACCCAAGAGGTATAATTCCAATTTTACATATCCACTCATTTTCATGTATTCAACTCATTTAGATGTCAATTTTAATGTCATATTATTATTTTTCATCTATTATAATATTATTGTTATTTACCCCCATAAATTATGTATACAATTATGGTACTTCATTTTTATATTCTATAAGACAAGATTAGGTACCTGATTTCTTTCCATGTATATTTATGATTCCTATGACTTTTGATTTATTTCATTATGTAGAATGTATATTCTTTTACATTTTCTAATGGGTATGAACATATAGCTCTATAATACATTTGGAAATGTTTATATATCATGTGATGATATGTATGAGATTATGGAGTAATACAAATCCATGTAATGGATCTATCCACTATG
This sequence comes from Viscum album, assembly GCA_963277665.1. Lineage (NCBI taxonomy): Eukaryota > Viridiplantae > Streptophyta > Magnoliopsida > Santalales > Viscaceae > Viscum > Viscum album. The sequence goes on from OY728146.1 coordinate 536,869,167, forward strand.
TTATGTTTCCCTAGACTTAGTCCTTGAAATAATATTATGTCATGTTTTATGTGGTTTCCACATCCATATAATGTCAAGATCCTTTGATTACATCAGATTTATGCAATTTCAAAATTTTATCATTCATGTATGTTAAATATTATGAAATATTGTTATACATTTTACTTGCTTGTCGTACTCCATTATCATAATTATTCTATTAGTGGGATTTATAAATCACCAATTTCCTTATATATTTTATAGAGTATCAAGTATCATTTATTACTATAAATGTTATTTATTATTCTTGATGGAAGTTAAAATAATTTTTTTATACATTAGATCATTGTTGATGTTTTAAAAACCATTTATCCTAATCAAACTGGGCCTAATGATCCTTAGGATGTGTATTTTGTATGTTTAGGTTAAAGATAAAGTAATAATTTTTGTTAGTATTGGGTAACTATAAATTCATTCCATATTCTGCAAACAATATCAATAATTCACATTTAAATGGAAAATAAAACAATTGTCATATGGAATAAGGAATAATATTGCTAATTTTGGTTGATATTGAAAAGTAACTCCCTATGAGTTGAGGGACCATACTTTTAAACATCTATCAAAACCCAACAAGGTACATTAGAATAAAATATGTATTCATCCCCTCATGAATGAATTTTAGTACCTATAAATCGCTCACTATTGTATACATATATCACTACACATAAGAGAATATGTTTTCAAAATAAGCTAGGGTCTGACTGACCCATCCAAAGGAAAAATTAATAAACTATCAATAAAATCTAGAAACTAAGATGATTGAATAATGGAATTGGTATAATTCATTAATGAAATCTTGTCCTATTCTAATATGGAAGCCTATGTAATCGGTTAGGTCAGACCACATATCCCAAATATTAAAATTAAATAATATAATGTGGGTATCTTATCAAGATCATATAAAAAAATATACATATTCTACATGTCAAACAGAACTCATAATTAAAATAGGAATAATAATTTATAATATTTTAATTTATGGAAAGAGTTACAATAAGAAAGAACATTACAATGTAATTTAAAAAATGAACATACTACATTCTTCCATATCATGTTTTATAAATAATAATTAATACCACATTCATGAAATATAAAAATTTCAGTAGATAAGAAAAACTCAAGACATAACTTGGTATAGTAATAAATAAATTACCAGAGAAAATTAGCAATAACATATTTTATAAACATATTGTGGAAAGACCTTTGATAATTTTAACAGTATGTTTTCATTATTAAACGCATCACTAGAATGTATCTAGAATAATGTGTGAATGGATGAAGAGTTACACATAACAATTGAATGGTAGATGACCTCTAATAAGACCTAATAATATATAGGATGTCTGGAAAAATAATAAATATACAACCTAAAAAATATTACAATTAGTTCAATTTCAAAAACAATTAGGGGAAAGTGAATTCTGAAATCCAAGACATGTATCTCCTAAGAATCACCAAGGAACTGTCTCCATAATATCTATCATGGATGGAATCAATAGTATTTTATGTATTCCCCAATACCTAGAATAAGGACACATGGAATAACATCCACATCCATCTAGTAAAATTAGTTGGTAGAATATTATAGTTGATAAATGGTCTTACCTCATTAATTTTGATCTTTTTTTGGATAATAAAAACCCTTCATTCAATAAAAGAGACATAATCACATAGGCATTATTGAAGTGGAGGATTATCCTGAGAGGGATTGAAACATGGGAAAACAAAATAAAATACTGATTTTGGATGAAAATAGTGTTAATTTTCATGTTTTAAGATAATTTTAAATTATTAATTTTTAGAAACAAAATTCCATGAATGTGTCCATTGAAATATTAGTGGATCCCATAATATTTCTATATCAAGAGGAAGTATCCTCACCCATCTCCTTGTGTGTCATGTTCACTTACATCAAAATTTTATTGGGTGTTATACTATAAGAAGAATAAAATTTATCTATCCCATATTAATATAATGATCCTCATTATTGGGATTATTTTCTCTGAGAACTTTTATTATCATTCATAATTGAAGAATATTTTCCACTATTGCTAAATTTCATATTCAGTCTCTATAGTCTCGTCTTGGAGATTTCTAGGCCACCATATAGCCATATATAAATATGAATTATCCATTATTTTATCACCCAATGACTCTGACGAATGATGATAATTAAATGATCCATGTAGGAGAAATTGAATTCTTACTTAATATAATTATATACAATCACATTATAAGGGTTAATGTTGTGATTTATAAGATTTATTACATAGATGTTATCAAAAATAACACAAAACATTCACGAGTTTATAATGGAAAAATACTATCTGTCCCACATGAGCTAATATTTTAAAAGTATAGAAATACCCAATATTCACCTTTTCATGTTTTCCCACTTTTCAGTGTCCTATTCATAGTGAATTTCAAAAGATGAAATCTTCACCAACTTTGAATTTTATTTTTCACCATCATCATTTGAAATAAAAATTGAAGAATATTAGTGGTCAAAAGACACATCACAATCATCTTCACTAAATCACTCATCTACAGACAACACTTCTCTTTATCAATGGGGAATATCTTATAACTATGTATCCCGAGGGATTAAAACATGATCACCCATTCCTAGCTTCAAGTGGTGAAATCAAAATTTAATTCTAGTAAAAATAATTATATGTTAAATTATAATGGCAGATACGGTCCACCCTTGATCCAGTAATATCATGAATAGAAATCAAGAACACATACTCCAATGAATAAATGGTCTACTAAAACATACCATTATTCTATTCTTCATATTATTCTGTCAATAATAGATATGTAATTGAAAAATATTTTATTCATATTCAACATTTGTATGTAAATCTTTTATCATCTTTGATAAAATAACTACGGGTACACTGTGGAGGTTCTTGGTATCCGTGAATAAAATATTTAGAATATCATCAATTAATTTGGATAATAAAAGAAATAAAAATTCATCATTTTTGGGTAGGTTGTACAAAACCAACCATAATGCTTCACATTCTCATAGAAATCATGAAATACTAGTAATTGAATTCATATGGATTTCATCCCAACTCCATAATTATAGTGGATCTGATTAAAGAAAACCTACATAATGTGACAACAATCACTATCAGATCTTTTTTTTCTTAGAAACTAAAATTGGTGATGAATTTTATAATACATTTTCATGTTTATATTATTTTTATTCTATGAAGAGGAATGATATTTATTCTTTATCCTATCTATTATAGAACTTATTTTAATCATTAAACTCTGAACATAAAACGGTGATAATGAATCAAAGGACTAGATGCTAAGGAGTGCCCACCAGTGGAACTCTCTAAAATGATAATACAATTGAAATAATATATCTTGGAGTTACTAACATACAACATAATAGTTGATGTATGGTTTTTATTTCCTATATTAATTCCAATCTGATCATTTATTATATCCAAATGTATTTTAACATTAAGAGACATCAACATAAATTTATCCTTTTGTTCCTGGGGAATGACAATCAGGTAAAAAAATTATAAGAATAATTCCCATACATGTAAAATATTTAATAAAAAATATTAATGGAGGTATTCGACATATAGGCCTTTATAACTATTAATGTCTAATTGAAAAATAATATATTTCTATAGACAAAATTATGTATGCATCTTATTATTACTACCTCCAATTATTCTAAGCATGAACAAAGGATCTTGATTTAGGTCATGGGTTGTGTATGTAATCTCAAGCAGATATAGCTACATGAAACAATAATCCACTTATTGAAGATCCTATATAACTATATATCTATGACTGACTGATGAACCAGCAAAAAAGAGTCAATGACCTGGCCTACTAGAGGTATATTATGAATGGCTGCAAGAGTCAATGGATAATTATTCTAGAAGAATATAATTTCATGTTGACGAAACAAAATTAATATACCACCTTTATTAATTAAAATTGAAAATTTTTTAGTGATATTATAGAAATAATAAATATAATGTATGTATTAACTCTTAATCCCAAGAAAAATATTATCAACAAAAACATTCATTGGTACTTTATTGGACATCCCAATGCCTATATTCTAGAGATCTACTAAGCTACCATATTGAAAAATATCATGCTAAAAAAATATAACATCATTAATTTGCAAGGATGTACTTAAAAACATGTCATAAATACAATTCCCTTAAAATGTGTCTAAAATGATTTGGATATGTCATACATTATCCAAAAATTGTGAATATTAAAATTATATTTCATATATATGGATTATAAAAACATTTTTTTGAAAACTATATGAAATGTATTATTCATAAAATCCATGTATACGGTATGATAATTTTCATGGATCATTGGAATTACATGATACTCAGAACGATTATACTCTCTTTAAAAAATAATTTATGGAATATCTACATGCCTTCCTCATTGATGGTGATATTATTAGCATAAAAATATAATATAATAAAACTTTTCATGAATATTTGAGTACAAATATTATCTATTTAAGGATAAATTTAATGGTTATCAGTTTTGAGATGATGTATATTATGATAGACAACAATTTGGAATATAAATATACAAGACTTCATAGAAATAGTAGCATTACTCTATATGTATCATTTCTCAATATTTTGAGATTTTGGAAACATGATCCTCTGTCAGGATCTTTAACACCCACAATCCAGTAAGAAATAAAATGTTTAAAATAATATAGAGCATCTCAGTTTCTAGATCCAAATCAATATTAAATCCCCTCCCTATTTTATGAATTTATCAAAAGTATTCAAGGAATATGATATGAAATATTTCCAATGCATAATGTAAATATCATCACACCCTAATGAAATTTACCAGAAGAATAATACCAGACAAATTATTGATGATCTATCATAATATTCTTTTATTAGGACATATGTGACTTTCCAGGAAATACCTCTCTCTCTATGAAGAGTGTTTTGGGAAAATCTTGTATATATGAAGGGTAATTTTCTATAACAGTTTTCAAAAAATTCATGAAAATATGTTATATAATAACTTCTACAAATAATAAAAAATGATTTTATATAATGAACCATAAATCAAAACTATTAGAAAATGATGGAATAACCTATTAATATGATGAAAAATTCAAGGGCTGTTCAATTTTCTTCAATAAGGGGGTATCTATACTCATATATGAAGATAAAATTCCCACAATAATCTTATTTATCATGCAAAAATTATTAGATATTACATATTGTGAATTAGTGATATTAATATTGTTAAAAACTGAAGTAACATACAACATTTTAGTTTCTCAACTTGTAAAAAAACATATTCGAATTTTGGATCTAGTTATCTTTCTAGAACACATATTTTATACTTAATTATTCTTAACCTTATGTATAAATCCATCCATAAAAAACTACATGATAGCTAAACATACAAGACCAGTATATCATCCATTATTACAATATCGCCTCTATGTTGGTGGATTTATACTAGTATATTATATTGTTGATTGAGTATGATTTGCCTATGTCGAATGTGGATTCATCCCATCACTCTCTGATATATATAATTTATAAGAAAAGTAATATATCCCAAACCATCACTCCACTACCTCAAAGGAAAATTTTTGATTGATATGACCCTTTGAGGAGAATTATTGGAACTAAATAGTTCCCCTTCTAGATGTATGTGATGATGGCATACCACTACCTTGACATCCCTACTTATATCCATATATACTACACTACTTCCATAGTTTTTTCAGTAAAATAATATATATATCAACTAAGGTATGTATTATAAGTGGAACACCTTTTACTGAGCTTCCCCTAGGTCATATCATTGTGAAAATAGATTCTTATACTTAAATTAGACTAGGAATATTGAATAGTATACAATTGTTTCTCACTATTTAATTCCCATTTAAATATAGATCACTTTAGTTTGTTTCTTATCATCTCTTATTTGTAGTGAAGGGGAAATGATTAGTAAATATTGATGTTTATTCTATAACAAACATGGATATCTACTAAGGATTTATAAAGTACATTTCATTTACCTGATATATTTTTTCTGGACAAAATATCCTTAAAAATATCTATCAAAACATTCCAAAGGGGAGATCCTAATTTTTATATAATCATTAAATGTTTTTCCCCATCAATGTGTCACCGCTTCATTCATTATTGTGGCCATCTAAACATCATTCTTCATGGGGGTTTAAATACATTCAATGATATGATATATAAAATCAACACAATACTCTCTCCCATGAAGAGGCACATCATCCCAAAATAACTATAGGAAAATACAACTAGAAACCCTACATGATATCATATATCATATGATACATTAAAAGAACCCAATAACGCAAATTTTGATGAATACAAACATTCCAATTGAAGACACTAGGATTTTTAGTGGTTATATTTGGTAGTTTGTACCCATCCCCAGCCCATATTACTAAATAAAAAATCAGTTTTATAAGTACTGTACCCTATAATATTTTAGATATTGATACAATTACATTCCTCACAATGGAAATATCCAAAGGATTTAACTCTATTTTGTAGTTATAGTATAACCTCATGATCTCTCTGATGATTTCATTTTTTAAAATAACAATCAATTTAGAATTCCCTTTATAAACTATTTGACCATAGTTTTTCATATGAGATAAATTATTTATTCAATGATTTAATAAATTATAGATAACATATGATAATATCGTTATGATAATTCATTAAAAATGTATATCAAGCAATGTAATTTGTTTCAATCCAATTTTTTCGAAATCAATAATACTAAATATAAAGGAAAATTTAAATTTTTATAGTTAATGTTTTGGTTAGTATGATTCATAAAATAGTTCAAAAAAATTATAATAAATAATTATAGGCTTGTAAATAACATGTAAATGTACCACACTAGTTTATACTAATCAACACACAGCATGATGTATTGGACTCAAGGATAAAGGACATACTATAAGGAAAAATAAAAATAATGTGTATAATACCATTAAAAACTCATGAATTGAACATAAATATGATTCCCAAGAACATTTAATGGTGAAATTATAAATCTGAGCAGTGTTAACCCTCATAAATGCTAAAACCATTTTCCATAGATAACATAAATTGAACTGATATTATATTCTTTCATTAATGAAATGATAACCTATAAGACATATCAATATAATTATGGAAACACCATATAAAAACTTCATGATTTCCAAAGTCATGTTCACACATCGGGGGATGATAATGATATTTATATAATAACATTTCCCCAATTAAGAAAAAAATGAAAAATGTAACAATTGAATTACCCATAAAAGGAATTATTCATGTATGATCTGGTTAAAATAGAGATAAGTAAGGAAATAGTAAGCCAAAAATTCTATCATCTAAAAAATACATGAATTTATATATATAATATACATAAAATAAACCTAAATTATTTATAGAATTGTTAGATTATAAAAAATACTATATGCATAAATAGTAAAATATATTAAAGGCTCTTAAAAAAAATATATTGGTTATCATATCATGATCGTGTAAAAAAAATTATAAGGGAACCACACATTCCACATTCCTACTCATCCATAAAAATATTTAAAGGAACCCTTATTAAATAAGCTCATTTTTCATGACTATCTCCCATATTAAGGTGTTTTCAATAAATTGGTATCTTGTAAAAAATTGTCTAAATGTTTCCTAAAAGACACTCTTGTAGACTATGAGATTCATATATTTGTAGAATGTCCCAATATTACACATCAAATATTATTATAACTTATAGATCATGTTTGAAAATAATAAATTCATCAAAAAAATTAAACAATTATAATATTAGGTAATGAAAATAATAGAAATGTTCATTGGATTTGAAAAGTAACACCTGATGAAGGGATGGTCTATACCTGCATACCTACATTGATTCTCATCTCATTATCTATGGTAATAATATATGTCCATCCAATATAAGTGGAAATGTTAATAAGGTTAAATTTGTTACACAAGTACCCATATTCACCAATATATATGAGTATAAATGTGAAAGAGAAGTTTAGTTCAAAGTGACCAATCTTAGGGAAAAAATATGTCATGTCCAAAAAATATTTCATCTTTTCCTAGAGAATCGGGTAATGGGTATAATGAGTCATAAAATCATTTCCCCTTCCCAATCCATCAATTTGTGTAATCATTCCTCAACATTCCCCTCTTCCAGGTTTATAACCATTACATTTTGAATTAGTTACCTTCCCAAGATCAGATATCACAATATATACAAATTATTCATGTCTATAATGATAGAAAATTAATATATAAAATACAATTTATAGAAATAGTTTCATGAGTATAGATCATCAAACAAAAATGAACAATAATTATGGATTTAAATTCACCCCTACCATGTTCCATTAAAAATACATAAAGTAGTACTCGTGAAATGTAATCGATAATGTCGATTAAAACTCAATACATAATATGGAATTTTAAACAATTTATTCTAACCTTGATTTTCTTGATAATTATCTTAATTAATAAAATATTTAAGTAAAATTATTTTATGAATTTTACCTCTATATATTTATTAGGTTTACTAAACCCAAAATGATTTTCAGAATAAAAATATTTGAGTAGGAACATAATTGGGGGTACCTACTATAATTTTTTTTAAATTTATCCAATAAGAGTACAAAAGAAGATAATTTATTCCATAATATAGATGTTAAATACCACCTAATAATAATTATAATTTTTTCTAGAACTCATTTATTTTGGGGAACATGATTATGAATGTTCAAATAATGTTCTCACATTAACATCTCCTCAAAAATTAATCCTTTAATACTATCTAAAAATTATTTATATGTATTTATTTTATATATCAACACCAACTTAATGGATACGTGGTGTTACATCCACATATAACTAGAAAAGGTATAATAGAGAATATTGAAGGGGGTCCATTGTTTTACTTCACATAAAGTTATATTTGTTTATAAATCAAAGCCCCATGATTTGATGGTTGATGAAGGATTCACTTATAGTGATGCGAATGGTATAAATATGAGGAAATTGGGTAAAAAAAGATAAATTGATGTGATATTTTGAGTTATGAATTAAAATATGTATATTTTTTAGGTTTTAGTTAAAAAGTTCTTCTATTAAAATTAAAATAAATCACAATAGGTACCCACTAGAACAATATTACATCAAACTGGAATTATGGTTGTTCATGAAAAATAATTAGACATCTCTATTAGATGTTTTTTGGACATTAATTGGTTTTCTAATTGGAGTTATACTATGATAAGTCTTTCATTCCCTATAATATCTTCCTAAAATGATATTTAGTCCCTCTCTGTCCCCTTAAAGTCTTAAAAATTGACAAAATAACATTTGTACTTTTATATAAAAATACCAATTTAATGAGAGCATGCACTAATCCAAGTCAGTGAATTTCTAGTTTTGGTCATCTAAACTCTTGAGAGATAAGTTATAATATTGTTATTATTAGTATGGGACTATAATGTTTAAATACTAGTTTTATTTTTTTAATTTTTTATAAAACTAAAATTCCCTAAAGTAGAATCTAGCCTTGATAGTCTCAAATCTAAAAGGTGATACATGAAATTGGTTGATGAATATGGATTAAGATAGAAGTGGTGGATTTTTACCTGTGATAGATATTTACACTTTCATTCAATATATATTTTGTTAAAAATTTGTACACTAATAAACTTTTTAGAATTTATGATTTTTAGTAGTCTGGTCAATAAACAATATATGTTTAATCAATTATGAAAAAAAAAAATTCAATGGGCTAACCATTCATGAAATCAAACTTATTAAAGATGACATTCATGAAAAGGGGTAAATTATTTATTGTGAATACATATTTTTATCCATTTTTGAAAAATTATAACAGTCTTTAACCTATAGTAACATTTTATTTATATTTCTACATGTTTAGAAGGATGAAATATCTATTAACATGGTACCAAGGGATCATTTATGAGTCGTGTTAGAGTTAAATTTTCTAGTATGTGGGAATTATTAAAATGAGATAGTCATTTTCATTAGAATAATTAGTTTGAGAAACATTGAATCCATCTATCTGAAATTATGACATGTAATGTGTGTTTATTGGGACATTACAAGAATATATTATAAATTAATATACATTGAAGACATTGAAAAATTGGGGCATAAATGATTATGATGTGATGAATAATGACAATATTGGAGTTTTTTGTGAAAAAATTGATTAATATAGAGTTTTATTTTTCTTTTGATAGATGTTTATTGAATGGTTTGGGAGACATATATGGAAAACTCGTGTTTGGTGATATAAAGGTTCTATATTTGCAATCAGATACATGTGGGAAAGTGAAATCATGTTATAAGAGAAGAAATGTATTTTTGTACTGACTGGTATCCTGATATTTTAATATAGTTAATTGATAATTAAACTATTAGAATTTTATGTATGTACTATTAAAATTCATGATGTTTTGGAGGAAATTCTTTCATGACCACTCCCCACACCATTTATGTGTACCCCTCGTGGAGATAAAAAGAAGAGACAATGATAACCCTTAATGCTAGACCCCAATATACATTTGGATGGGGACTACCACTGAATATATGTCATCATTGATTGGAGAAATTTACCTACATTTATAAAATTAAATAATTAGAGAAAAGATTTAAACCACCATCAAATGTTGTAGCATAAATAATCAAATCCTAATTCATGAATTCAATTACATTCAAAATCTAAAAAAATAAATTTACCCAAATAAATCATAGTTATTCATAATGATGATAAAATATCTCTTGAGAAACTCTATGATATTTTTACACCCAACTTGATCAACAACCACTCCATACAAAGAAGAAAATAACTTATATGTGTTTTGAGATCATATTAACACACTCAAAAAGATCCTTCTAAAAATAGTGTGACTATAATTTGAACAATGTATACAAAATACCAATGAATATAATAATTAATGTAACAGGTTACCATTATAGGTAAAATTATCTACCATCATTACTTTGGATTACACACCACATTGCACATTCATGGAATCTTATCAATGTCAAAAAAAATATTATAATGGTAAAAACATCTACTTCCACACTTTTTTCACTTGAACACCCCAATTACCAAAATCATGTTCTACAATCCCATTCATAGATCATCCCACACTGTATACATACAATCCTTATCACATCCTATATCTCAAAAAGCTCATCATAAACACATAAATTGAAAGTAAGAGACTGGAAGATGATATATCTTTTGAGAAGGACTTATATTTCATGCAAATACATAATATAAATGAATACCCAAAGGAAACCATATCCACCATAGTAGGATAAAATTATGTCATATATCATTTAGACACTATATAACACAAATACATGTATAGTAAAATTTTCATCCACCACTTCTCATTTATAAATTTTCCCTAAACCCAAATCCATTACATTCTATATATGTCTACACATCATGAAACAGAAAAGGGAGATAATGGGTGAGGGAGATGAAATCTATATATTCCCACACCATCCTTGATGTTTTGTAAAATATGCCAAATCATTTGGGTATATGTTGGCCTATAAAATCTTGGGGTGAAGCGTCTCAAATCAGATCTAAATGAATACATTCTTCTCTAATCACATAAATAATAATTAAATATACATAGAATATATTCCATTTATTATCCCTTATGAAGATTGGTTGGATCCACTAAGACCTAGGAAACAACTTATGAAACAGGTAAACAAGTATCAATTTCTCACACATTTAAACACTAACATTTTTTAATTAAAAATAAAAATATATATATTAAACCCAATATCAAATTCATGTTTAATAAGATCATTTTACTACTTAACAACATGATTTCATACTTTAGATTATAAATTAATGATTTCTAATCCATGCTCCCAGGTAAATTAAACAATATAATTCCATATCTTATTATCCATAAATAAATCATCAAGGCCCATACCATGAGTTAATTTATTATTTTACTCACCATTCCATAATAATGTACTCTTAGAATCATCCTAGGATACTAAAATAATGAATCTATTAGTATGAATATTGATATTGTAATAAAAAGTCGGAAATCATATAAAAGAAAGACATGAAAACCAATGATCATGAAAATATAAATAAACATGAAATTTAGTAGTCCACATGCTTACAAAACCAAAAAAAAAGTCTCACACAAAAACCAAAACACATGGAAGACCCTCTACCATCTTGAGATATAAGTTCCACATCATCCCTAACTCAGCATAAATATATTTAGTATGCCTCACTCAAAAATCATGATATCTATCAAAGTGGTAGAACACCCATAAGTAATATACTATAAGGTTCAGCCTTCTCAAAGCACAGACACATAAGGACATAAAATATTTTTATTATAAAAATATAATGGAAACAAAGGACATGAATATATGGAATAAAATCCTTTAACAATGATATATTTTCCCTACTACATGAAAATTTGTCTCAATTGAACAATTATATGATTAAAATCATTAATTAATTATTGCTTTATGAATTATATTTGATAAAAAAATAACCCAATATTCAATATATATTAATAGATGAGAATAAAAAATTGAACATTATAAATCAATACTTCATTAATCAATAGTTTTAAAGGAACAACAAAAATCTATTTATCAATGAATTTATATTTTTTTAATAATTTCTATTATATCATTCATGATAAGAAACATAAAATAATGGAAAAATAGATATCACATTATGTATAAAATTTCAATAGAAAACATCATTAATTATCAAGAAATACACAAACTACATCACATTCTAATTCGTATTTAGACATTGTTATTAAATTTCTTAAGATTTTTCCATAATTATACAAATATTACAAATCCTAATATTAACACACTTTCACATAAAAACTAAACTAATGAATCTCCTTTATTAACAGTAGTATTCAACATTCTCTATTAAATAATGGAATAATCATAAGGATATGCACTAGAATCTTTCAATAGGAATCCCTTGACACATAAAAACATTATCCAATTAGGAATGATTCATAAAAACAAGAATTACACCCATGAAAGCAGATAAAAGAATGATTTAATAGTATGGAAGGAGTAAACAAGATATAATATAAAATTCAAAGAAGAAAACACTAACCATAGATCAAAAAGTTTCAATATATATAATATGTGGGTTAAATACAAGAAAATGGTGGTTAATTACTCTAATGGTTTCCATTGGGTAATTAGAAAGTTGAAGGAGATGTGATAAATTATATTGATTTTCGCGACTGGTAAGTAATTATAAACAAATATAATTTAACCATTCGTAGTGAAAACATACTTTTTAAAACAATAATATATTAGGGAGTTCCTAAATAATTGGAATATTATAGAAGGAGACACCATAAATACATGATACTCTAGAATCCATGACATAAATCACTCATATCTCTCTTCACATCCTACAACCTCTTATAGAGAAATAATGAAGGATATTATTTATGTTCTAGCCATCCATAATCAAGTTTTGTAACCATATAATTCTCTATAGTTCAGCCTAAATTGACGTTGTAATGAAACAACAAGGGGTCATGATTATGAAATAGGACCCCTCAAACCGAATGGAATAACAAAACTCAAAATTCTAGCCACATTTATGGTGGTATATGAACCCATAACTTAAATATCCAAACCATACACCATAGGGTCCATGAGGGTAACACAACACAAAATACAATGTAATATACCTAGACTCTTGACTATATAATGGGGAATCCTATGATAATTCATCTCATACACCAAACTTCATCTGTAATTCTCATCTTAGAACCTCTAACACCCAAAACATGCAGCAAAAGTGATTAGAAAAAATTATACCATTATATTTGATAACTCTAAAATAAATCTCTTTCTAAATAATTTTAATCAAGCATGGTAATGAATGGAAATGAATCTTAAATTGGCACCCCCAGAGATTCTTCTCAAAGATCATTCAATATAATGATCACAACCAACATATCATAATAACAAACATAAAAATGAAACAGTTTCAAGAAAATCATAAAATATAAAAGGATAAAACAATGCATTGTAATTGAAAAAAGTTAATCATTCATCGGGAAAAAGGGGATATTGAATGTGTATCAATGACTCTTGGTACCATGTTCTCTCCTCTATGACACCATTCCACTAGAAGACCCAGAACAAAGGAATAAAATACCAACTCAACACCATCTCATTATAGTCCTAAATCGTGAATATTTTTTTCCCCTTTGATAAAATCATATTTAACTCACAAATCACCATATAAAATAATATGTGAATCATTTTTATTGAACAAGGTTTTATACAATAGATAGAAGATCTCAGGGATCATGATCTTCTATGAAATAATTTCTATGTAATGTACCATATTACCAATACACACTTACAACTAGAATGGTCCAAAAAATTGAAGAAGAATATTACTTTCATGTAATGGAGACAACTTCATGAAATAATGATCTCCAAAATCTGAAAATTTATTTGTTCAACTATAATCAGTATTAGACATTTTCTAGATCATTTATAGGCCAGATTCACTTATTTGTTACTAAAAACATCTCTATAATTCTCTACACAAACTCTTATATTATTAAAGATCACCCTTTAATATCAGTGACATATAAAAGTGATTGTATATTTCATCCATATATTGATTTAAGAATTATAGACTAATGGTTTAGGGAAAATAGTTTTTTTTATAAAAAGTACCCCAAGAATTTTTTCTTAACAATGATCCTCCAAAATCTATAATAAATGTCCATAACATATCCTCAATTTCATGGAAATTTTAATTTATCTAATCTTATTTCATTAAGTGCAAACTATTATTACTGTATAACTAAGATCTAAAATAATGTTACAGTACTCTCCAAATATAGAATTTAAAATTTGGTTAAAGATTAGAAAATACCATCATTTTAACCTCATCATGCCTCGCCATCTCCTCAAGATACTTTTTAAAAAAACTTATACTGAGCTTTTCTCCATAAATAGTAATAAGTGATATTACATCATCTTGAACTCCCTGGCACACATATAGTATTACAACTTTTATGATCTTGTGGAAACCCATTGGATAAGTTCCATGGGATTTCCTCACACATACAATGAATATATAAACTAGCTCATCTAACCCACTCATTACATAGTGCTCAAACATCACCACATATAAAACTATTAATTAATAGGGAAACTCTACAAATCATAATTTTATTCAAGAAAACCAAACTTTTACTCATATACAAAAAAAAATATTACTTAAAACTTGACATTCTGTGATAGGTTAAATACGGGAGTCATGAAAGAGAAAATCATGCATCCTAAATGGAATAAAAATTACCCAAATAAAAAAAACATGATGTTGACCATCTGAACACCAAGAAAATGGAGAACTTCTATAATCAACATATTATTTCCAAAACAAAACATCATAATCCCTGAGCATGGTATCCTCTAAGTCTGAAACAAATGAATATTTAACATTTTTTTGTTAATTAAACCTTCTACCATCGACATCTCTATTAATGTGGTTCATCATAACCAAATAATCAATATATATCTATCTGTCTCTAGAATCTATCACAGCATCACCAAACATCCTTTCTCTAAAGACAATAGCCAAAACATTCCCTTTTTGTGGTCAATAAAAATATCAATGTAATTATCCAATTATAATTTCGTAACACATCAATGTCATAGATTCTAATATTTTATGAAAAATAAAAACCTCAAAATATTATCATTCATAATGACTATAATGTTCTCTCTAATTAGGTAATGCCACATAAATTCATAAGAAAAATAGAAAATATCAGTATTATGGGTTATGCAGTTACATTTATGAGGTCATAAATATAGATATGAAGAATAGATAATATCCATGTTTTTCATTAGAATGAAATAATTTCTAAGACATGAGAAACCACAATAAACATAAACTGATATACTCTCCCCAGGGAAATGTATAACTACAGAACTGAACATCTTGTACATTAAAAAATAAAAATTAATCTATCATTGTTTCTTCAACTAAAATGCTTCATACATTTTGCTAAAAAAATACATAAGAGTCACAATCTAAGACACTTCATGTTTGAACCACCTGACATATCCTTTAGTGCCAAGGAAACATTCTATATCTGTAACTATTTTCGGGGGCTATCCAAGATACCACTTCATCAATATTTGAAGCATCCAATAATAATCGGTGATAGGAGACACAATGCCCCATGAAATGAACTACATGGTCCCTATAAATAACAATTCAATAGCATCAAAATCCACTGATATAAATGATGAACTTCTGAAATATTTCATATAATCATTCCATGAATATTTTTGGAAACCAAAAACAAAATATTATCACCCCTAAACACAACAGAATATTAGTCTAGAAACTCATAAAATATATATCAAATAGTCTAATTAAAGTAGGATATTTCATAGCACTAAAACATATTAAAATATATTCATAATTCATGTATCTATATCTAAAATATATATTATATATATCTTTATACTTCACCTACACAAGAAGATAACCTATCTTAAAATCACTATTCATGACTCATTTAAATCGATTCCAATAATGGAAAAAATCATCAATACACAAGAAGGGATTTTGGTACTACACCATCACATCATTTAGGAAATGATAATTGGAAATGAAATTATGAATTCCATCCACCATATTCCTAAACATATTTGAAGTACCCAAGGTTGGTCCACTACAAAGAAAAAATCCTCACTCAAGAATATCATCATTCAAAGAAAATTCCTCACACAATTTATAATTGGTTATCATATATGGAAAAAATTAATTTAGGGGAAGTTCAGTCTATAGCTTTATACAAAACTAAATATCATGTAAAGTGGATAACATCAAATACTATTCTAAAAATACATCAAGGTATTTTTCTAAAACCATTGGAAGAAATACATGATGATCATTCAAACAATTGAATATCTTCTCATCCATCTAGGAAAATAGAGCCTCAAAACACCTTTGAACCATATGAGGGTCTTGCTCACTAAAAATTTCATAATCTTTTTTATCATCATATTATATTACTCATATCATAAATAAATCCATTAAATCCTAAATTTAATATATATAATCCATACTAATGAAGATTTCATATGGTTGTACTCATAGTCCTTGAAAATCTACCCAAGTTCAATAATTCCCCACTAGTTACTCGTAAGATCTATACACACCAACCATGATATATTAATCTACATATTGTAGATTCACTAAAAATAATGAAAATAATATCTAAATCATGACATGAGGCTTATATTAGGGTGGGTGTAATGAAGTTTTGTTTAGATCTTGAGTCATGTAAAGAAATACAGCAAAGTTGAAAAACTTATGTGTATTGCTTAACATTATAAACTCTATGGCATTAAACATACCTTTTCCTTCTTAATAGATCATATTATTCAAATTAATACAACATATATGTACATCCTATGATCATTGTTCATAAGGAATAGTTTCATCATGTGGTTGTAATCTTCATACCTTTCCCCCTATGCACTCAACAAAAGAAGGGGAACACCAAAAATTTAGGTACCCTACAGGGTGATGAGGATGTATAAAATATATAAGAGGGTCTCTAGGTATATAGTGATAGAATTTTTATTTTATGTAATTAAGATTATATTGACCATGATATCTATAAGGAAAAAATTATTTTGGGCCTTCTTAATGGGGTTTGAGAATTGTGAGCCATAGTGAACCGATATGAATAAGGTTAAAAATGACTCTATACTATTTAAATATTTTTTACCCATTAAATATTTAAATATATACATTAATATATATAATATATTGTCTTAATGAATCTATTACCATGAAAATAAATTCGGTTTGGGAACCCAATTAGTATTCCATACCTTTTGCAGAACCTCAAGAAATCACAGTAATATGAATAGGGTGACCTAGAGATGGAAATCATTAAGAAAATCCTCCTCAAAATGGGTCACCCTAGGCTCTAGATTTAGAATAATGTCAATATATTATGGTTAAATATTATTATACTTTATATTAACTCCATTATTATATATTTCCAATTTATGAGAGTAATGATTTACTTATAAACACCTTACATTATAGTCGATGAAAGAATCTTAGCTAAATCCAATCATAAAACATATTCCATGAAACCGTCAAATCCTTAAGATCTTAAGGAATACATACGACCACTAATAAGTAACCACATGTTTTACGGTTACATAAAACAAAACAATTTTCACCATCATAGCATTAATCGAACTGAAGTTTATCTCTACTTATTTAAACAAATCATCAGTCCCCAAATGTAAAATTCTTCCCTCCAACTATTGAAGTCCATAACAAAATATTATTTATATTTTTTTACACCATAAAAAATTATTATCACCCACTACTGAACAATGATAAATTGATACATCCTTATGAACATCTTCATCATGATACTGATGAGCACATCCACCAGGAAAAAGATCAAAAAAGCAAAAAATATTAGGGAATCATAAACCCATTATATGGAATATATAATGTTAAATAATATTTTAGACTAATAATTAGATCATATTATCCAACCAATTCACAAATAGAAAAATAAAATCTTGATGCATGGTACTTACGTAGGAATATAACAGATAAGAGATATGACTTTCAATAGCATGTTTATAAAATTGAATTTCATTATGTTATATCAAGGGGGAAAATTATACAATAATTGTAAATATCCGTTTTTTATATCCCATTTTCTATTCCTCAGATAAATTTTTACCATAAAATCATGGAATTTCATTCCATTTACTCTCTTCAACTACATCATAATTTACAACCATAATCTTTGGTACCTCTTTTTAATGAACCTACAACACTGGACCCTCCCCTCCAGAAATAGAATTGAAAGAATGTAGATAGCCTCTGAATCACACCTCTAATGGGTTATGGTTTTGTGAAAAGAACTGAGGGTATATAGTAATCAATTAAATTAATTAATATAATTATATAAATTTAGATAAGAATAATGAATATTCAATTCACCAACCAATGAAGTATCATAAATAAAATTAATCATAATACATGAATGTTATGTCACAGATAAAATAATATAACTAAAAATAACGAATTAAATCCTAAAAAATTACCACATTATATTAACAAATCCTTATTAACTCCATGAATTAGTAATTCACATAGCAGTCACCAAATATCTCTTATAAAAATGAAAATTAGTTCATTTATACAATCGATAGACATATATGATTACTTAGGATGGTGATCACATGAAAATCATGTGTTTAATTTGAAAGAATTATAAAAAAAACATTATTCACAGATAAATAAAGCCATGTCATTTTCTAAATATGGAAAACTATTTCTCATTCACTCCAAGTATTTATCATCTCCTAGAACATACATGTAGCAATATCCATATCAAAATATATATTTATGAAAGGTAAGTTGTGTCCACTTCCCAACTAGTTATTTTTGTCTCGCACTCCAATAAAAAAACCTATAACACTATAACACATTTCATACTTCATTATACAGAACATGAAAATATATCTCATCTCTTCTTGTTTCCCGTATATCTCATCATAACCAAATAAGATATAAGTAGTTATTCAAAAAAACACTAAAACTCATGTACATGAATTATAACTCAATTCTTATCACCTATGGGAAACATTATCCACCAATGCTAGATGACTGTATATGATATAACCATAAGATTATAAGTTCTATATATACATGTGTTGCGTAACCATGATCTATCAAAACTAGCATAGTAACATACATTGTATCATAATCTAGTATAAACATGATATTCATACATCTCATATAATGTCGAAGGGATATAAGATGGGTGGGGAATTGAATCCATTCTTTCAATATTTAACATATATATTGAAGATATCATCAAAAAATCAGTTTTGTTTTTTTACCCTCTAGATCTAGTGGTGAAGAGTATAAAATATGAAAATTAAATAATGACATCATGAATAACCATAATAAGGGAGACTACATATCCCTATACACCATTACAATTATCATACCAATGACACCCAACTACCACCACAAAGGCTAGGAAAAAAAACTCTTTTAAAGAACATGAGTGTAAATTTTCCATATTATAAACAATTTCTATTTTTTATTATAAATATCTAACAAGTCATTAATCCCCATAACAAATTCTCATTAAACTTTTCATTTTTTCCTAATCTAAAATTATTTCATAATTCATATTACAATTTCTAAACACCCACCCCATATTTCTTAGAAAATTAAATACAACCATCCCATGGAATTTATTATTAAAATTTTCAATCATCAAGACTCATATAATTATTTTATTTATTAAATTGTTCACTATTCATTTTTTTAGTTTCACTATGCCTCATCCTCGGGTACCATAATGAAAGATCAATCATGGTTCATAGGATAACCACAAACATTAGTTGAATATCACGAAAACCCATCTATTTACAACCCATAAATGAATCATCACTCAAAAATTGTGTTGGAAAATCCCTATGCATGACCAAAAAACAAAAAGTGTAACAAAATAAAGCCTCAATAATAAATCACCTCTCTTAACCTAATAAATTCATCCAACCATTTCCCAAACATAACAAAAGAAAACAGGAAATCGCTAATCTAATCTTATAACATCTATCCTACAGATACCACCCCCAAAAAGCCTTATCATTGAAAGGATAAATCATCCTTGATAAAAAACACTAAAAAATTTATTGTATATTAAAAAATCGAAACTCATGTTTAAAGTATTTCCATAAATCTAAGGCATGCATTCTTTTAACAAACAAATACGAGAATTCTATGCCCTATGAATTTATTCCCATAAAATTACATTTCATTACCATCTTAATTTAACATGTTATCTATTCAATAGTTTTAGTAATCAAAAACATATAATCAAAAACTGACAATATCTATGAATAAACAATTTCTAAATCACAAGGAACCATTAAATTATCAAAAAAAAATTTGGATTGGCAATAATAAATTTTTATATCACTTTTATCAATAACCTCATCATTTCTATATTTAAGTTATTTTGAAATTTACAAAATATCAAATATTCTATAAAATAACAAAAATAATGGAAAAATATATATCATGATGTCAAAAAACTAACAAGAGGAATCATTAATATGCATCACTATATGCTATAAAATCATCAATTCGAAATTCATTTATATTCCAAGTTATTATCATTATTAGGTAAGTTTCCTTGTTAACCAATGAAATTAAATCATGAAAACCCCGCACATAAACATAAAAAAACAGAAGTAACACATTCCATAACTCAAAATTAATATTAAATGTTATCAAACAATTAATTGAATAACCATTAAGATCTTTGATCAACTCTCCCAAATTGAATACCAATAACCCTAAGAATATTATCCTATAATAAATCAGCCATATAAAACTACACGTAAACCCATAGAATGATAAAAATAATGTTATTTAGCATGAAAGACACAGTAGGATGGAATGTTACTCGAAGTGAAGTAGAATCTACACTTGGATAACAAATATTCAATCATTAAAATTTGTGGATTAATGCCTATAAAATAGAGAATAAGGTATCTATAATTGTAAAGTGTGTAACCAATGGTTTTTGGGAGAGAGGATAAATTTGTGTATGGTTTTGATCATAATAGAATTTATAATAATGTATAACATAACAGCACCATAGTACATCCTCCTCAACCACACCATAATAATTTGTATTTTCTCCTAAAACAATATATGGAAAAGAATGACACATAATATATGTTAAAAACTATAATATTCACGTCTCAAATAGTATATATCTCCCCATAATTTCAAAAATACCGCTATATGAAAATTAAACACATCTTTCACATAGATAAAATAACACCAAACATGGTAGAGTCACACTCTTGGACTCTATGAGGCGGCATACACCCATGTCATAATTATAGTCTAAGAGACAATAATAAAGGAAAATAAGTCCTCAATCATCATGATACATCTGTACTCCATGTTATATCTACCTATTTTCAGGTAGAGACACAAAAAATAATCATATATCCAGTACCTGTATCACATGTTTGAGGATTATTTTGTAACAGTAATACCTATGTAGAAACATAAAATTTCATGGCATAGTATGGTTTATCAACTATCAATCCATCTCACAATCAACCATTCTTCGTCATTCCTCCTTCTATAACCTCATATAATCCAAATCATAAAATGTGTGGTCTCGTGAAAAATTAAACCCTTACTAATTTTAATTTCATATATTGTTGATAAATAAGGTTGTGGTTTTTCAATTTTTATAGAAATGTTAGTATGTTTTTTTATTTAATTATGTTGAATATGATAATAAACTTTATTAAATTTTTTTTGATGAAATACATCATCCTAGAATAAGAAACTATTTTAATTTTATCATTAAATAGATAAATTCTTATGGTATTTACTCTTTAATTCATATTTTGAATGAAATGCTATCAATTTGAATATTCTTATGTGTATCTATCATGAAAATTGATATGGATATGGATAGAAAAAATTTAGTATTGGGATTTTGATTCCTATTGTTATGTGGATTCAAATATATCAGGTATTTATACAACAATATGGATAGATGATAATAGTCAATAGGGTTTTGGTTTATAAGAAACTGGTACTTTTGGAGGACTCAATTATGTGAGTTATCAGTTGATTTTTATTATGATTTATCACTTCAAGTAAAATCAATTATTTATAGGAATTTATTGGGGGAATAATATTATTATTAAAGGTTAATTAAGTAGGGTTTTAAAATAAGGTAGTAATTGGGATGATGTTTCACTCACTATTACAATTGATGTAGCCTGAGGACATGAAAAAAAATTAATTCAATAAAATTAATTTTATTTGGAACAATAATGATGGAGTACATTTCAAAATGTGGTTAGTAAATAATTTAACATGTCCACGTGTTTTTATATAATTTGGAAAAACCCATCTCAACTATAATTAATGAAAAATAAATGTTTAATTTGTGTTCCAAATTTTAATTTTCTATCCAGTAAATATAATTTAGGATGGTATTACAGAATTTATATGTTTTGATATATATTTCAAATGAATTTTTTGGGTATTATTTTGTGGACGATTTAATCATTACATTTATAACAATTAATGATTTTTGGAATTTGAATTTTATATTTTAATAATTAAAAAGATTGGTTGTGTCCAATTAGATGACTTGTGAGATCCTACAACATAGATATTGGGAACAAAAAACCATAATGAGGAGCTATCAAAATCTATATGTGTTCCCAATGGGATCATAGTTGTTTGTAATTATTACTATATATACCATCAAGTACTAGGTGGATCTATATAATCAATTAGGTGACCTATATACATATACAAGGAAGGAACATGATAATCATCAAGTTGTTAGTGTCCATCCAATATTAGATTATCAATGGAAAAAAATTATACATTTTAATTTGTAATGAAATTTTATTTATTATTTTAAATAAAAATATCGTCCACACCCTTTCCCAATTCATTTTTCCCAAGCTATAAGAATGAGACCCTCCTCCTCCCTTTTTTCATCATTTCTTCTTCATTTTAAATAACATTTGATTATTTCCCACTTTGGTAGTGATAACCTTAGAAATAAGAATCTAACATTATTAACGGATTTTTTCAGTATTTCTCTAACTATTAGTTTATTGATTCACTATTAATCCATGTTTTTTAATTTTTTAATCAACATGTGATAATTTAGTTTATCAAAGTTAAATAAACTTGTGATAGCATCTATCTCATCTAAAAATTTAATATTATTGATAGTTCCACAAATTTTCCAATGATATATATATATTCACATTTAAAAGGACAAAAAATTTATGTAAGTGGGTTTTTGGGGCCAAGAATATAGTTTTTACGTACTTCAATGATCGTATGAGGTGGAGAGCTCCTGATTAATACCATGAATGACATATTACATATGGTGTATCAATACATGGTTTTGTATAACTATTATTACCTGAAATTCAGAAACCTATTATTGAAACTCATTCCCAAGTGGGAGTTAAACAATTAATTTGGTCTTGTATATCAATAGGGGGCCATTAAATTGTACTAAACAATCAATCGTGTCTATTGAGTGGACCTAGTCCAGTGAATTTGGTTATGTTATAAATTTGTATTTAAATAGGATTTTTTTTAAACTATATAATATCCTTATGTGAGGATTCTATTTTTATTCCAAACATTATTTGATTTAAATGATATTAAAATCTTTTAAAGTGTTTAATCATTTCATTTATGTGATGTGCATCAAGTTTGCTGAAATCATGATATAATATCTTGAATAAATCATCAACAAATATTAATGTATGAATTGAAGCCTTAAAAGAAACCTAAATAAACCATGGTGGTTCATGGAAGGGAGTGTAGATTACAGCTTGTGAATCTCGGGGACCCAAGTATAACCAAACAACAACACCGTGCCACCAGCCAACCAGTGGCTGGACCAACACTATCACATTGTGAAAGAACCCACTAGTTACCTGATGGAGATGTAAAAAATATATGGTGTTAAGGGAAAGTGAACATGGAATCTCATGGAGTCAATAAACAGACCAGATGGGAAAACCCTTCTAATAAATAGAGATGCACTTCCCAACTGATGGTAGTAGTAATCAGTTAACAAGTAAAAAATATACCATCAGTTGATGGTTTGTGGAAACTAGGTACCCATTGAAATCAAAATGAGTAATCCAAGGATAGAATTAAATGTTGTAAAAGTACATCAAAAAACAGAGAAATCAATATAAATACCCCTGAAGAATTCTACAACGTTGACAATGTTTTTGGATCCAATATATAGAAACCTTGGGTGGCCTTATAAATCTACAAAATAAAATGACTACTCTCTGGCTCATCTGGTCTCCAACTCTAACATGATCAAAAAAATTCAATTCTATATAATTTGAAATCACTTCTCTCACTATTTATTGTGTTCCCAAATTTTATATCATATCACCCTCTTGGAATACTCAAATTCCCTCTTATATTTCCTTAAATTCATTAGGAGACTATAGACTAAGATACCAATTCATTTCTTCATAGAAATCTCCTCAACTATCCTCATTATTTAGAAATAAATTTCTTAATAACTTTGAAGTATGGAACCATATTATTCATAACATTTCACATTAAAATTAATGATGATATTTTAAAAAAAAAATTGATTAAGTAGTAAGGATCTAATGCTTATTATATCGACTATTTTTTACTACCTGAAAAATAAGGGATGGATTTATTATCATGACTAAAAATAATGAAAATGTATTAATACATTAATTCATGAAGAAAATTAGGAGGTAGAAATAACAGAAATTTGTTAAGAGACACTATTTAAATTCCATACCATATAGTTATTTTATTTATTATTCCAAAATTTTAGTTATTTATCACCAAATTTGATTTTTATAATTTACTTTTTAATCCATAAATAATGGATCAATCAGATAATAATATTTATATTAGTATTTAATTTTCTATTATTTCATTCAATTTATAATTTTTAGAATTTTAAAATTATATTTCATTATTAGTGGACATTAAAAAAATGATTTTTAACAAATCCAAATGTTTTTATGTTCATAATAATTGTTAATATTATTTTAAAAAATGAAATGATTTCAATGAGTTTTCTATTGCATAATAATCCTTTAATCATTCCATTAATTATAATATAACTAAAATATGGTATCATAGGGGTTTTAAATATAAATTTTTTTTATAAATTTTTAAAAAAATTTAGTTTTTCAAAATCATTAACTGGGTTTTGAAATAAATATAGTTTTTTTCGTAAATGCATTTTTCAAATATTCGTGGTTGTTTAAAAAGGAAATACATGGGCCATGACCTGTTTTTTTATACTAGTAACTATGGATTTGAAAAATTCACATGTCTAGTTTTTATAGATATATTTGATATAATTCTAATAAAATATTCATACATTTTAAACTCATACACCTAAAAAGGAATAAAATTGTCCCGTAATAATATTTCTACATTTGAATTAAATTTTAATGAAATAAATTCTTTTCATTGTGGATCAGATGAAAATGAATTTAATATTTTTTTCTATATGTGAAAGATATCCTATAATTTTAAAACATTTTGAAGTTCCTCATGAATAAGAATACATTTTGAAAATATAACTGTTTAGATATATTTTGATAAGATATTGATATTTTATCCATGCATTCTAGTAATTTATTTATAACCTTTTTACTTAATTGATATATATAAATATTGGGGGAAAAGTTATTAGTGATTATATTTCTATAGAAAAACAATCCAATAAAATCCTTTGGGTATTACCACATAATTGGGGTCCTACAGTTTCCACAATCAATGATGATAAATTCCTAAAACACTTTTTGGCTGACAAAATCATTGGACTTGTTTGGAAATATGATATTACAAGAATATGGATTGTAGAGAAGGAGGTTAAGGTTGTCATGGATACTTTATGTACAAAAACATTCAATAAAAATGGCGATTTCTATTAACAGATACAATTGGACATTTCCATATTTACTGAGTTGTATGAAAGGTACCAGAAATCATATATCATATAAAATAATAATAATAATACTAATTCATTCTAGGTAAGATGGTTTTGTTGTTAATATAAGGTCTATATCAAACTATGAAATCCCTTTACTAATAACATGTAAAAATACAAGAATATATTTAATAAATATTTAATGGAAATAACTTAGAGAACTATAGAAGACACCATTTAAACATATACATTGTGTGATAAAAGTCCCATGTGTTTAATGGATAATAATGAGATCTTGGGTGATGTAAATTCCTCTTGTTTTGGTTATTCCACCTCTTAATCTTCTACTTATTATACATATTAAATGAATTATGATAATATAATCCACTATAAAAATGACCATTAAAGCAGTTTTTTTCTTTATCCAAAACATCAATGATCATAAAAAAAATAATCTGGTTATTTATGTAATTATGAACATTTTAATGAAAATTGGATTATCATGTTAAATGAAAAGGACAATAAAATGATGAAAATTTAGAATTTGAATTGAAATATCTCAAAAATAATCGTAAACCATTTATCCAAGGGGAAGAACATTTTAAAAATATTTTTTATTCTCATAACCCTATTAGAAATATTTATGGTCTAGGTTTTTTATACAATATAGTTTTTTCATTATTTTTAAAGGAGTAATTTTTAATGGTGTTTTTTAAGAAAATTATTTATCTACAGAATGAGGGAAATCCATTTCATGAATAAAATTAAAAAATTAATTGAAATCAAATATAGAAAGTAATTCTACATTCATCACAATTCTGAAATAGAAAATCAAGCTACAAACAAGTTTAAATTACAAAATAATTATTATAAAACATAAGTAGTCCCATTATATTGAAAAAAATAAATAATTTCTTAATATTTTGTATAATAATATAAAATACCTATATGATACTTAGTAAATGCATTGTAGGATCTCGATTCATATGTGTGTTTATCTCTATTAAATCCAATCATATAAAGGATTTAAAAATATGGCATGTCACATTATGAGATAATTCAAAGGGAAAAAATATATGTATATGAATTATTTTTTCTCCCACAATTATTTAATTTAATATTTAGTATTTTTTAAATTCATGAATCATAGATTATGTTGTCTTATTAAATTACATGTAATATGTTTTAAAATTAAAATATAAAAAACTTTGAATGTTTCAAATATTTAAGGAATTATTTTATTTTGAACATCGAGTTTTCAAAATGATTATACTATTAATTTAGAATCTATAGAATGTCAAAATTGTGGATTCTTAAGTGATAATGATATCTATATTCCCTTTAGAATCATCTCATGGGATATTAGAATATTCAATCTCTCATATATATCCATAAAAACAGAGTAATATGAGAATTATTAAAATTTTATTTTAATTATGAGATATTTTATGATCCTTTCCAACATTAAATGAAACACAATTAATATTTATAATAAAAAAATTTGTTTCCACATATAGTGACATATATATAGTCCACCAATATTTTTTTAGATCAAATAATTTTCTTGTATTAGATGAAACATTTACACCGTTGTAATTTATGATTACTTTAAAAGATTTTTGTGGGTCTTCATCTTATCAAATATAATTGATTATTCAAATATCTATATTAAAAATTCATGGAATGATAAAAATAAAAATAATCTAATGAAATATTTAGCCTTAGAACACCTCAATAAAATGAGATTTAAAATTATGAAACCAGACCATCCGAGAAATGTCTAGGAATATCATAAATGATATTTAATTTCCTTAATGATTTTGAAATTATACATTCAATACAATATTCATTATCAATAATCATGTCTTTATAAGATCAATGTTAGGAAAAAACCCGTATGCACTTTTGAAAGTAAAAAAATTCCAAATTTTGAATTCTTTATAGTATCATGATATATATTATTTATCTAAACTGCCAAAGATAATTTACAAAATATTCCACATAAAAATGAATTATAAATTTTCCATAGGCAGTGTAACTCAATTAAATCCTTTTGTAACTTCATTTAGAATAATAACCTTGTAGAAGTGTCAGTCTATATTAAATTTAATGAGAATAATACTAAATCACCTACAAAAACTGATGAAATTGATAACACCCATATATTGACCTTACCTATACAATAATATTATAATGCATTTTAAGATTCACTATAATTTCCATTATCTTCTTTTCCTATGTCATGGACTCAATTTGAAGACTATCCTCATGGGAATTTTCTCAGATAATTACAATATAGATCACTTATTCAAAGGATAGTATTAAATGAAGATGAAAAAATATATTTTCTCAATGAACATGTACCTGCACATGAGCCTTATCCCAGTTGGTAAGGAATCTGTAAGTGCATCCAAGAGACTAGGTTTCAAATTTAGGCGGAGACACAATTTTCGAGTTACTGTAGTAGGTACTGTAGTGGGAACTGTGCAGCACTGTAGCAGGTACTGTAGTGAGAACTGTAGCCATAACTGTTTGGCACTGTAGAATCCAGGAATATGCCCCCGTTTGGGCCTTCGGGCCACCGATTTCTTCCCTAAGTCTTGTAAGGCCTTTGGGCCACCCAGGTCTTCATGTCAGTAAGGCCTTCGAGCAACCTCAAGGCCTTCGGGCCACCTTTAGTGCAGATGCAAACTGGACAACCTATAAGGAACAAGCTCTACAAGAAGTATGAGCATGGATATTTCACCATAGAAGAAGCTAAACGAATTGCAAGAATGAGATTGTATGGCACCTACCATCGGGAAAATCCTGTGCATGCATGGGAATGCCTAGCTGAACAACCATGTGAAGGTGGAGAGCTGATTTCACGATGAAGTTTCTGGGGAGGTGCAGTTCTAAGTAGTTAGTCTAGGTTATATGTAATGTTTGAATCGTAATGGTAATGAATTCCTCTAAGGACTAAGGGCCATGTAATACTTATTCCTACGGGCCTTGTAAGGGTTTCACCTCACCCCTTGAAAGGTGGATTATCAAAAATCAATAAAAATTAACGCCTTCGGGCCATTGGAGGAGGAATGAACATGTAACTACTTCCTTAAATGATTTTTTAAGGATTATAATTGGATACATTCTATGAGATATTATTCGAAACAATTTCAAATATATGATATTTAGACCAAGATTGAATATCCATATAAAAATATATATTTTTTAGAAAGAAGTGGATTTTTCGAATGAAAACAAGAGGAACACGAAAATTTTATCATTATAAAAGCTCAACATGTTGTTAACATCCATAATCAAGAATAATTTTTATATTATATTGAAACCTTATCCACTATTAATTGACTCAAATTGGTTAGAATCAATTCGGAATTCGATGATCATTTGATTTCTGATCATTTTCAGATATATATAAAAATTTATTTTCTAAGTTATTTTAATTTATAAAATGTTTAATGGACCAAACACCATGTTTTGAAACATTTATATTTCCAAAATAATGTTTTTATATTGAACAAAGATTTATATATATCAAAAAAATCCCCTAGGGGTTTGTAGTAGAGGTTTACTAATTGATTTTATATTATTTGATTATAAGAAAATTCATTTCGCCCCATTTCCTAAAAAAATTTCAGTTGATTTTTTAGTCCTTCAAACATATTTTGATGATTATATTTTTAACTCAACTAGCTAAACTATTTGAAATAAATTTTCATATTTAATTACTAATGTTTTTGAAATTATTTTTATAGGATAACATATGTTCTTCCTTTGTTTTTAAATTTCTGAAAATTAAAATGGAAGCATTTTAAAAAAAATTAATTACACTAATGATCACATAAAGAAGATTGGAATGGATTATTTTTAGTAAATTAGAATGGCCATGTGTAAAAAATGTATTTTGTATTTGGATGAACCAATTATACTGTTCGACAATAAGATTTTTCAAAGTCTAAATAGACTTATACATTACATTATTATGACCTATTTAGTCATCACGTATAGTGTATACCATAGAGATCATTTTCAGTTCATCCCACAGAATTTAATCTTATATCACTGAAAATAATTTTCTATTATTTGAATATAACTAAATAACTTGAAATATTTTATCCTAACAAAACAACTTCCTAACATTAATTTTTTTTATTTCTATTTTGGAATAAAACAAAAAGACAAAAAAATTACACATGGAAAATGTCAACTACAAAGTGAATATATTGAATCATAGAGTAATTATAATCTTAACTATGTTTTCCATTATATAGTTTAATAAGAATCTATAACTATTGGTTTTTTCTACGCCCATGATATATAAATGAAAATTGACTTCTATGTCCTCAGGATAACATATAATCTTATATTTATTAATTTTTAAAACAATATTGTAATTTGTATCTCTCAAATTATTATCTAACACTCTCTCAAAAATTCAAATAATATGACATGTCTTTTTAAAAGATCACATACAAAATTTTATATCCTTCTTGATTTTTTTTATTAAACTATAAACTTGTTGACACCATAAATAACCCCATCCTCAAGATCAATTTGACTTCAACAATGTCTAGTTTGGTATGATCATCTTGTGAAATTCACCCATTATTTAGATTTCAAGATAGTGATGTTTCCCTATTTAATTTTTGTACAAGTCTAATTTATAGAAATATATTTGAAATTATAATTTTATTCAAAAAACATTTCATAATTTTAGAAAATTAATTTGAGTATGATACTATAAGAAAAAAATTAATGTCTACATATAAATAAGACCTTGTGGGTCTGTTGTAGATATTGCAAGGGATTTATCTCTAATGTACTTTATTTTGATTTTAAACCATTCTCCATCTTGGGCCTTTATCAAACACCTATATTGACACTCTTGAGTGATGTTTTCAGTTTTATTAATATAATAACATATAATCATTAACGATGAAATTATTTTTCTCAATATCCAATTTCTATTTCATTTAATTTCATTATTATAGTATTTAATTAATGTATATAGTCCCCATATATCCCTTGATGTATTAATTAAGTGTGAGATAAAACCATTAATAATAATATTATCCTAGAAAATGATCTTTATTTTTCAAAATAATTTTCAAAAACAAAATTTTATTTTTTAATTTCAAAAATATAATTTCTAATTTTTGTCATTACTTTTACAAATAAACTATTAAATTTCCTTTTGGCTCTTTCATTATTTTTTTGGTTTTTTCAGACTAATTTCAAACAATTATTTTCATCTATATTTAAAAATCTTTATCATAAATAAAAAATTATTTTTTCTTCTTCATTCATTAATCTTGTTTTATGCTCAAATTTTATAATCACAAATTTCGATATGTTTTAGGTTTTTTTGTATACTTTTTTTGAAACATTCCTGTTGGGGAAAATGGTATTGTTATTTAAAGGATGATAAAATTTTAGTATCTTGGTATCACGATAAAACATTATCATTATTTTTTATATTAATCATTTTGATTTAATTATAATTCATTGTTTATTATCGGAATATGGAATATTGTTTTTCTTCTCGTTATTATTTGTTTTTTATTATGGTAAGTAATTATAATTTGTTTTATTATTTCATTTAAATGGATTGTAGCTATCTTGACTAAATCAATATATAATATCGTTAATGATTATTAAAAACATAAAAATTAATGATAGTTATAATTATAATGTGTCATTAATAAAATTTTAGGCCTATAATCATAAGTGTAAAGTACACTTTGTGAAGTGAACAAACAAAGAAAACATCAGCATACATGTGGCATGACCAACTCTATCCCATTGCAACTAGAACCTACTAACAATCACGTATAGGTCTATTTGATTTTTGGGGATGATGGAAATTTAGGAATAACATTCCAATAGTCCACTACCTATATAGAGTAGGTGGATCAACTAGCATGATGTAGTAGGAATTATGATTTTTGTTGTAGGGATCCCACTGCCTATCTCTTGGAGGCTACCAGGTACTAGGTGGCACCAAGCATACTTATACAAGATTCAAATTTAATGTAGAAAACGTATAAACAACATGGCCATATTAAAATTAAAT
Organism: Viscum album; assembly: GCA_963277665.1. Classification (NCBI taxonomy): domain Eukaryota; kingdom Viridiplantae; phylum Streptophyta; class Magnoliopsida; order Santalales; family Viscaceae; genus Viscum; species Viscum album. The sequence continues at coordinate 536,901,986 of OY728146.1, forward strand.
ACCCTCAATGGATTTCTAAATATAAATGAATCTTTTTTATTCGGTAAATAAAGACCTTGGTGGCCTTATAAATCTACATAATGACACATTATCAAATTTCCAATATTAATTCACTAAATTCATATCAATGATATCTATTTTTAATCCTCTCCACCCTTCATGACTGTGTATGAAAAACATTATATCTTTTTAATATCTTCAAATAATCTCACTATATTTTATATTTCTCTATTTTCTATATGATTATTGAAACTAATACAAAAATTGATTGATTCTTACCAATCTCTTAATTCAACAAATTATTTCAAAATTTTGTTCCGTCTTCCTTTAATATTTAGTGCCACATATTTCATTCAATTTAAATTAAAAATTAAATATAATTATTCTACTTTTGATTCTATCATTAACATCAATGATCTTGTATCTATAAAATATTGTTTTTTGGTATAACAAGAAAATGAATGTTTAGATTTCGTAGCTTGGGTAAAAATAAGTCCAAGGGACTAATCTGTTATTTCTTCAATAGAATGAGGTGGTAAAATATTTTTTTATGTTACATTAATAAACATCATTACTACATTTCTTGTCTCATTTACATTCAATAATTTCAATTATTTATAGCATCCTTTATTTCTTTTAATATACTGGTCAATCCATTAATTAATCCCTAATAATATTATAATTTATTATTCAAACATCTAAATAATAATAATAATTTTTTTATCTTGAACTAATGTTTTTCAACTTAATTTTTTTTCAATATCAAAATTTTATTTGTCAAATATTCAAAATGATTTTTTCATTAAAAATTTTTAATAATGTTTTAAAATTATATTTAATTACTTTTTAAAAAAAAATTAACCCATACTATTTCCATTTATTTTTATCTAGACTACTATTTCAAATAGAAATAATATTTTGTCCTTAATTATCTATAAGCATAATACAAGAATGGGTGATTTAGAATTTATTTTAGTAAATTACTGGTAGTATGGTGAATTTTGGAGTGTAATAGAAAGAGTGATATGAAATAATGACATATAAAAAAATATAATATCCAAGTGATAAATATTTTTTTATTTTCCTATTATATTAATGCTTATTATATGGAATTTTTTGTAAATATAACATATGATTTTTCTAGTGGGTTTGGTTAGTGTAAGTGGTGTGTTAAATAATAAGACATTCTAGTGTTATCAAGGTGAAATTTTTCATGAGAGAATAACTATTTACTAGTTAATAAAATGGAAATTCATTAAAGTACCTGAAATTAAATTTATTTTCAATATTATGTATTTAATGGAAATATATAAAATTTTATAATATTAGGTTAATATTGTTTTTATCATATTTTTCTATATTTTAACATATATGTCATTATAAATAATTTGACATAAGTGGACAATGCCATTATTTGTTTCCTTTCCCATGATATTATATTTCCTTGATATGATTATTTTAGTTGAGAATCCACGATTGCTTCATTCCTTGTATATACATTTTTAAAATTTTATGAGTGGTTTCTAATTCCATTAAAAAGGATAAATGTAATATGTAATTATATAATGTGTACTATGGTCCAGGAACATCACTTAGAGTTGATGATAAAAGAGTGCATAGTGGAATGACATATTCCACATTCTATAAATGTTTCTAGTTCATTTAAAAATTTAAAAACCACCAACATATATGATAAAAATGGTTGAAACATGGTTTCAGCTTTTTGTTAATTATAAAAAAAATTATGGGATCATCAACCACCCATTCACAAGGCTCAAATACACTATATAATCTATGAAATATCATGAATTATCCTTTAAATATACTAAAAAAATAGAAAATATTTTATATGTGTTTCTAATACCACCATTTACAATCATATGTGAAAATTAATGTCAAACCTACTCATAAAAAAGTCATCTTAAACAAACTTAGTCTCGACCACTAATGAATTAATAAACAACATATCATGATGCCATAAAAACTAGATGCATTCCTTGATCATTTGGACATCCGCACAATATTTTATATGAACTACTAGTGTATATCACCACTATGGTACTAAACTAACTAAAATAACCACCATTTGTTTTTTCTCCACAATAAACAATTCCAAAAATATTATTATTCACTGATTACCACTATTCATCCTTGAAAAGATGCAAAAACAAAGCCCTATCTATTAAAAAATAGGAATTTAAACTAGGAATTCACTGATGAGTCCATATGATTCTAGATCCATTTTTAATCAGCAATAAAATTTATAATAACACTCCAATGACTTATAATATCATACTAATAACCCTTCTAGAACATGGGTATACATGATCATCACATGTTATGTCCATCATTGGACTAAATGAGTAGATCAATCCACATTCCCCACACCCAAGCGTCAACTATAACACATAAAAAATTATCTATTCTTAGCTGACGTAAATGGTATTCTCATCACCCACCAAAAAAATGTAAATGACTGTTGATACCTAAAAAATATATAGTTAGATCCCAAAAATAAGGATTCCCACATATCTCACCATGACCATATCCTCAATGGGTTCCATCTATGCACATTCGTTACTTATCATCTTCTATTCTCATCTCATACTATTAATAGCCGACTATGATTCACCGTGATCGTTCATGGAACCAAATATGATCCAAATTTTTCTATCTCCTATAACATCATGGGACATATCAGGTTTTATAAAAACCATGGTCCTCCATTCCTTCAAATTATTCCTTAATCCCATCTATTATTGGATCATACCTAACTGAAAATCAATTCATTATTTTAAATTGATACCATTATAAATTTCATGTACCAATTATTTCTCATCCATCAAATATGATGTATTGTCACATTACACATAATTTGATACATGAATCATGCTCACACTTGAGAAAGTCATACTAAAACACATGTTACTCAAAAAAAATATCCATATATAGATGGATTAATACAAAACTCTCAACCTAAATATTGGAATATTTTGTATGTTTCATTTTATATAGCTTATTAATTTTCAGTCTAGTAGGCTTCCAAAAATCATCAACATCCAATCACATGGCACCGTGCTACTAAAAGAGTGTCCAAAACACAGAGGTCTAGGTGGAACAATTCTCCTTACCACCTGTCAAAACATGGAAACCCAAGGTACTAGTACACCCATACAAGTGTCACATATACCATATCAATTCACATTCACTATGCTCATATGGAATCATTAATCCATGATTCACGTTTATAAAGTATAAACAATCCTTGGAAAACCACTCTAGCAAGTTACCACTATGAATCTAACATCATTTAATTCATAAATCCCAAAATCACCAAAACCCAGATCAATATATCAAAACTAAAGTATCACCTACCAAAACCATCGATCTCATCTTGAATATATCATATCCCATGGTAAACAGTTTATTATTCTTATCTCAAAGGTCACACAAAAACACACAACCCAAAACTACTAACTATATGGTATTGTGTTAATATATCACGAATAATGATCATACTAATTAACTATGTGGGAAACTATCTTTATGAGGCCTATATATATATTACTATTCCTCAAAGAATCATAATCTCAAACTGATAATCACTATGTGTCCCTATACATGAGTCACCCATCGCCTCAAGGATCAAATTCTCCTTGTTCAACACATATGTAAGGCAATCAATCTACCACAACCCACTTCATGTAATTACCATATAAATTTGGGTAAATTAAAATTACACTATGAATCTATTTGGGAATACACCATAAATATTGTTTTCTATTTTAAATAACAAAACATTGTTTTCTTAGATATTAATTATAATTACTCCCTATTAATTGTAATAAAGAATCAGAAGACTATACTGGTCTTATAAATCAAACATATATATCTTGAATAAAGAGACCATATCATCATCATCATGATTTGTCATGTCAATGATCTACATGACCATCCATAAGAAGTAAATGCATATAAAATTTGACATAGTTGATTTCTATTCCCTCGATAAATAGTATTCGAAGACATCATATGAGTAGTTATTAACACATTGAACAATTTTTACTCCACTTTCAATGAAACTAATCCAAATATAATTAATACATATATGGTATACCATATATTCAAAATATAATAAAAAAACACATGTCTTTTTCTGATGGTCTAAGATATGAAAACCAATAACAAATCATAAATAAAAAAATTAAACCATGTGTGACACACTTGAGTTAAATATTATAAAATCAGTACATAATAAGAAACAAATGAACCACATATCCCTAGAAAACATGAATTCATATCTGAATAGGTGTTCTTGAAAAACTATCCTAATATACATCATAATATCATACACAATGTTTTTGTTACACATATATTATCTATCTATTAAGTCATAAAAAATAAAAATTTATATAATATAACATGTTAACATTCCCGAACATGTGAACACTAGTTCAGTGTCTTTGTTTGGGTTCCTTATAGGACCACATTCACATCACCACATATGATAGTGGTAATTGACTAGCATTCAGGATCTAGAGTTGTACCGGGGCATGTCTATATTCCATAATCAATATGTGATATAATGGATAAAATAACCTCACATAATACATCAAAAACAAACATCCATGTATGTAGGTTAATAAAATATTCACTCAAATAATTATATTGAATAAAAAATATATCCACTAATAAATAGATTATGCACTACAAGATCGATTGAAAAAAAATTAAAATATAATAATAGAATAAAATAAAAAAATGAGGCTCAAAAAATTATAAAGAATGTCCTTAATACTAATCGTTAATCTTACTTTATCCTCCTTATATTGATCCTAAACAAAATTTTGGGACATGACCAAACTAATACTTATGAAAAGTGAGATGTATAATCATTTATCCATGTTCCACGGCCACCTACGTTGGGTGTTAATATATAAATAAATCGAGAAACAATAGTGTAGGTTCTTTCATTATCAATAAATAAAGTGTATGTGCATGTCACATGATCTGAATAAAAAATAAAAATTTCTTTAATAAATTAATAAATTATTGTCAATATTTGTCTCTAGTAACCCGATCAACCTGACCTGATTTGTCTAATTTCATGGTGTCTCAATGGATGTATTGATAAATTTACCAGAATACCAATATCTAGTCCTATGGATTTTGATAGGAATCCTAAATCTCATGATAAAATATCTAATCATTTCAATATGAATGGATAAATTTCCATACACTTTTTCAATGGAATCTCTCCAAAATCCCGGTATAATTAAGGGCTCAAATATGACTCAAAAGAATCTTCAGAAATAACTAAATAAGAAATATCATAAATGTGGCCATTCTAACCATCCGGATCCTAGGATTTTGTAATTATATCATCTGGTATATTTAATTTCATTTGGAATGATTGGAATGATACTAGGTGTGACATTGTTTTCTCATAATAAACCTGTTAAATTATAATCCCTCCATCCATAAATGATGGAACCCCCATAAAGTTTTGGTACACTAGGTACCTTTGGTTTCTATGGCATCCCAAAAACACCAAATGTATAGTCTTGGATTCCTAGACATTATTATATGGATATGAAACCAGATACCAAGAACTGTGTATAGGAATGCACAATGGTGTCATATTATCGGTCATATCACACATGTATCACTTTAGGATAAAAATTCAAATGAAATGAAATACCTCTATGAATCAACAATTCTACCATCATATCACATTAGGCCCATAGGCTTCTTCCTTGTAGAAATGTTTATGAAACTTTAGATATATCAAATGTTAATTTGTGAGTGCATAAATACAAGGTATCGGATGGTTGAATTTTGAAACCCATCACCACTATCCATATCACATTGGGATCACATCATTGGAACATGATATAAAGTGAAATCCTTAACCATGGAAACTTGTTCTCATGTTTACCCTCTCACAAGGGTCATAAGTAAAATGGAAACCTACAGAAGACCCCTATGACTCATAGAGGTTTTCCTAGCCATTTAATAAACTCACACTATAAATATTGTCTAAATACCATTATTTTTTCTAGGTTTCCTAGGTTTTCCTATACAGATGAACCATCTATTATTTTTATAGGGTAAAACCAATAAAAAAAATAATGTCATAGTGGGGGTAGAACACATACACAATGATCACTGAAATGATCCGCATGGCTCAAGGGATAATAAGGATCATCTTCTTCCATAAGGGACAATAACATGAGACCTATACCCTCCATCATAATGATGTTTCTCACAGAATCTCCATGATGTTCTCTAATTATTCCTGGGGACTAGGAACTATGTCCATCATTACCATATATAAGGATGTGTATATGGATACTATTCTACAACATCTACATTTTATTAATGTTATTTTATTTTTATTTTCATCCCTCATTTTGATCAAGCGCTTAAATCCCCTAATTCAATTTATAATCTCATAAATAAATTTATTATATTTCCAACTAGTTAAATAGTGTGACTCAGGAACCCTATCACTTTTTTTGAATTCAATTTTGGGATACAATTTTTGTTTAAAAACATTTTCATCATAAATGAACCCAAAACTAAATTGGAAATTCTATTATTACAAAAACTATATATGTAAACATGTAATACCACATTCTAAATTCATAAATAAATCCTTCCTCAATATGAAGTTATCCACCATTTTAAGGTTGCATGAAAACTATCAAAGATCCTATACAAGCCCATATGGCCATTTTACAAAACATTGGGGATGTAGGTCATTCTACAAGATTATAGAAATTAATTATAAATTATATATAATTATTTATTTAAATTATCTGAAAAATTTCACTCAATTTTTGTACATGTTTCAATATGGCGTAAATGATCAAAATTTAATGGAAGACTACATCACCCTGAGGCCATAACCAAAATCATTCTACTAACATATGGCATATATCTGATCATATGTTGTCCCATGTCCATATTTAATTGATACATAAAAATTAGAAAATTGTTTTAATTTTATTGAAAACCAAGAATAATATTGGTGGAATAATATAACACCATAGAATCATCGATCAATGGTATAAAAAAACTTGAACAAACCCACATCTATTAAAGAAAAGTAATTTTCCAAAAAGGAATTAATGATAGAATTACTAATTAAATGTAATATATGAAAAAATATATATATAAAACAATGTGATTACTCATCTCCACAAAAATGAATTGTCACAGTTAGTAGACATGGTCAAACAATCCCCTATATACAAGACATAGAGAATCCCCATGATAATCGGTGTATTCAATGATTCTCTATTGTAATCAGTAATGACTTAATACCTAGGGTAATCTAATATTAACAAATAAAATATAAAGATACAATTCGGGGTAATTAATGATTAAAATTTACCCTATGACCTTGTGGAAGTATCTTAAGAACCTCAACCACTCATGGTGAAGAGATAAAGAAGGTGGAGATGCCTCCCACCAATCGCATCATGAAATAAAGCAGTCGATGGGACACCCCCTCGGAATAATTGAGTGGGATAAATCTAAATTTACTCATCTAAATCACATTGGTGTTCTACTAGTAGCCACTGACTAGATAGTGGAAAGTTTTAGCCTTACCTGCAATGTCCACCTTCGCCACTTCCATGGCATAATTGAACCCCTTATGATTCTTCCACAGAATTATTATAAGACTAAAATTTCAATTTTTAATGGCCTCATATTTAAAATTAAAATCCCCTCCCTATTTAAAATAATAACACTCTATAATTTAATAAAACTAAAACTATCCTTAATTCAAAAATGATAGTTTTGACAATGGGTTTTATAATTGTCATGTTTCTGTTAGCGATAGTATATTATAAAGTCCATTACGTTCAATTATTAATTAATTTTTTTATCTATTTTATATAACTAAATATATTATCTTGGTATTCATACATGTACATGTATTTAAATATTATATAGATACATTTTTTAGAAAGTTTTTTCCCTAGACCAAACTCAAACATTTACTTTTTATTTATTTTTTTCATGAAAACAATATGGTATTTGAAATATTTTTATGTACCATTATAGTTAAAAAACTCCTACATAAACTATAAATGGTTATGTGCATTCCTTATATTTATTTTTTAATGGTTATATTGATTACTATCTTAAATTAAAAAATCAAATTACAATAATGAAAATCATAAACATATTTTACCGGGTATGGATATATCAATCTTATGGTACACAATGTATGCCTTAATATCAATTTTTAGGGAATTATTAACATTAATACTTCCTAAATTGATTTTCACACTTACTGATCTCAAGTATTAGAAATTGAGTGGGTAGAACTATATATACGAACACAACATGTTTTTTGTATAATTTGATGTTTATGCCTACAAGATTCTATTTTAGTCTCTCTTCTTGAGATCATTTTCAATGTATTTAATTGGTAAAGTTATTTTAAGTATGGTGAGAACCATAATATTATTTATTCTTTCAATGGATTAATTTTCTTGTTGCATAATTAGTTGTAAACAACTATTTGAATTATCATGAATGTATTTTTCACATCCATGTAGAGGGAGAAGATATCTCTTAGTTATTAACTAGGTAATAATGCCTTGGATATATCCATCTTCATATTAAATGAAGGAATTTCCGTCAAATAGATTACATGAAATATAAATTATGCTTGATTGTATGGTGACATGAATTATTCACCCTTGTTTATGAGATCTCATGAGACAATGTGATCGTAGTAAAAATTATGTTTTTGTGGGAAGAATACATTTCTATGTATTGTCCTAATATATTTATGGTTTGTGATGTGTCACAATATAGTTCCCATTATATTTTAATATAATTTACTTCAATAGAGATCATATCATAGAGGGTTAACAATAAGGTGTTTGTAAAAGATCCAAAAAAAATATAAATTATATGTTAAGTTGTATTGGTTTCCATATCAATGTGGATGTCACTTCCATGTCTGAATAAAAATATATAAATGATTAAATAAGATCAATTCTATATTATTAAAGTATATATATAAGTAGGAATGTAATTTGAATCTTGAAACATTCACAAGTTACTTAACTACAAATGAAAAAAAATCAATATACTTTTATATATTCGTGTTCTATATACTTTTTTGTGAGGAATGAGATTAGTTAATGGTTTTTATTTTATCAATATAAATTTTGGATTGTTATATTTTAGCAATGAAATAAACATGATTTATATAGAATATTAATTAGTTGAAAATAGTATTTTTGTGAGTTTTATTGTATAATTTTTAATGGTAATAAAGTGATATAATGAATATTATATGTTAATTTATTACTTTTTTTAGAAAAAATATCATTAAATGTCATAATTTTCATGTATTTAAATCATTTTATGTCTCCTCTCAAGATTTATAGGCATAAAATATCATGAAGAATGGGATTAGGTTGATTTCACCTTATTAGATCATGTTCTTCAATACCTATAGACATTGTAAAGAACATCTTTATACCATGAAATCCTCAGTAATTGAATAATCATTTTCCAACTGTTTTGATACACATGTCAAAGATTTAAATAGTTTATACAATGGATCCATCCATCAATGAAAATCGGGTGATAATAATATCATTCATGGATCATATCATACTATCGAGGGATCTTTTTAATATTACTTTATTATCTTTATGGATAAATTCATTCATATGAGATCTATTATATATTTTGGGGATTTGAATGCAATCTGTACTATTATGACGTAGTTCTTATCAAAATAAATAAAAAATATGGGTAACAAACCCATTATATTTGATGGGATTATTTAATGTGTATTTATATTATCGCTTAATAATTTAGGTCAACAGTTTTAATTAATGTCTAAAAAATAAAACTAGAAGGATTTTAGATTGACTCAAAGTAATAAAAGGTACATAAATTTGACATTGAAAGGTGGAGATATTGTGATCTAATGGTGGGGAAGATAATTTTATACATTAAGGATCTCATACATGGAATTAATACCAGGGAGGTGATTGAAATGTTATTTTAACATTTAAAAAAAATTAAAAATTAATGTAATGAGAAACCATCACCACTCACATCTCAATGTCCTCATCATCCACCACCAAACATACCAAGACGAGTAGTACCACTAATCATAACACACATGATTTGTAGTTCTTTATAAAAAAACATAAAAATGTGAGCAACGTGCACCCCCCACTAAACCAACCCATTAACTGGATCATCCAATCATGTAATGAGTCTTTCCCAATATTAGCTACCCATATAAGCCTATTCAAGCCCATTTCACCCTTATAAAACAATTTTTTACACTAAAATAACCAAAAAAACAAATTATATCATAATTTTTATTTCAAATATAAATAATTTATTAAATTTCTTTTGAGGTCCATGTTATACATTATTAGTGATTAGTTTTTTAATTATTTTTCCTTATACATTAAATAATCTAGGAAGAATAATTTTAACTTATTTAATTTTTTATCTATATTTTTATGAATATATTCTAATCAAGATCTGTGATTGAGTGATATATGTTTTTCGTTTATTCAATTTTATTTAAATAGATTCATTTCATAATAAATTATTATTAAATGATTTTTTATTAATTCAGATATCATCCAACAATTTTTATCCTATAAAATGGATAACTTGACTTTATTTAAATTTTAAATCTAATATATTCATCATTAGTTATAATTTTCTATTCTTATTATATGTTTTTATAGAAAATTGTCCTCATGAAAAGGTCTTCCGAGAAGATATTCAATGTGTAACAAATAAAGTTCAAAATACATGATGAAATAAGGAAATAATAATCTGATTTGGTACAAGAATCAAGGGGATCCTATAGGGAATTATTCGATCCAAAATATTCTAAATGGATTAACCAAAAGTATATAAATCATGGTTAATTCTTGATTATTTTATCTTTACCATGTAAGATTAATTACTTTTCATATAAATGTTAATATTTTATTCAATCACATATGATAGTTTCAAAACATTAAAATGTTAATATTAATAAATGTGTTATGAATGATATAAATCATTAAGAGGTTAATTTTGTTAAGGGTATCATATATTAAAATTAAATAGAATCATAATTATAATTATATTTCATTCACCAAGTAAATAAAATAATAGAATTTATTGATTTTATATTATGTTATAAATTCCAAAAAATACTTTTGCTCGAATGGAACCATAGTATATTGTGTTCATCCACAATTATAACTCCCCAAGATTTTATGGAATGATTCTTCATAAGTAATTTATATTCATTACATATATTATAATGCCTGATATAATGAGTCTCTCTGAAACAAAATAGTTTTACAGGATATATGTATAACCTAGCCATTAAACATTATTTATCCACAAATGTTATTTGAATTTCAAAAAATGGACATACACATTTGTGTTTTGTATGATATTTAGAGATCGATATGATCAAATTATTTTTGGGTGAATAGTAACATACCCTTATGAACATTAATGTTACAATAATGAATAGTAACTTACCCTTATGAATAGTAATATGACCCTTATGAATTGTAACCTCGCCCCTGAATGTATAAAAAAATTTAGGAACGTTATAAATTAAATTAAATTTTTAAAAATAGATTATCAAGTGTTTAAATTTTTGTGGGAAATTAATATTTAATTACAATTTTATTATTAAAGAATTTTTTAAAAAGAAAATTATTTTTTCTTAAAAGTTGTTCATAAATCAATATTTTGTTTTCCTATGATTTTATGATAAAATTATGACATCTTATATAATTTCTTTGGGTTATTATAAAATCACATATAATATTAAAAACATATCTTTTTGAGAAAATGGTGATTTTAATTTAAAATTAAATTTCTCATATATATTAAATTATTATCATAAAATGGAATTATTTTTTGGATTAATGAAATTGATAAAAATTTACGATGGATTTTTTGGGATTTTTCAAAATGACCTAAATTTTTTGTGAATACTGAAACTCTATAATACAAGTAATATGATAATTAAATGAATTTCTACATCATTCATGGGTCAAGGTTGATGTAAATGTCTATTGGATCAAACAATAATTCACATATTACAAGTTTTATTCGCATGAATACAAACTATTTCTTATCTTGTGAAAAATAACAAAATAATGATTAAAATACTGAGAACTCACTCCTCTCATCCATTATAAAAACCACCCCTCACTCCCTCGTATCCTCACTCTTATATGCCTTGAAAATTATAAATGATCAAAGAATGTTATATTCTCTAGTCCATCCCCAAGTCTATGATCCCCTCTTCGTCCAAAATACCAACACATTTTCCTTTAACAATTTCTCAAGGAGGTTATATAACGATGTAAATCCTCTTCATTTTTCATTTAATTTCATTTCAATTTGTCTTGTATTCTTATTCTATCATCACCTCATCTATCAAAATGATCATCATAACTGCAATATCATCTATATTATAGAATTATATACTATTAATGGATGATATGTCATAAATTCCTTCACTCCACCTCTTTTATTTTATAAATTAAACCTTCGTCTCGGAGGTTCCAATTTACAAACTTCATAGAAGATGATGTTTAATTCATAAAATTATTCTAGAAAAAATATTCATGAAATCATTTTAATGATTTAGACAGATTTTAAATTTTATAATATAACCCTTTTTATGTTCCGGATGTGACATATTTGCATAATTCTAAATGATAAAACAGAATGAGTTCGTTATGAACAATAACTGCCACAATAATCTAAACAATTACCATTAAATATACTACTTAATGATTTATCCTTAGAACATGAATCCAACTGATACATATAACCCCTTGCACATTATTATGTTCATTACTAATATTAAAATTCAATTCTCAAGAATTATATTTATTCCACATGAACTTCAATACTAATACACAAGTCTGCTGATCATGAAATCCAAGGAAAGAAACATTGTTGAGTGATAAATTTGTATCTTATAACTCATTTAAAGGCCATAACTAAACATAATATAATTATAAAAAAAATTCATGTATATAATGTTATTAATTAATTATTTTAATTATTTAATCTGATTATTTTTGAAATTAAGATCATGTGAAGAACGTATTCATGGATAAGGTTAGGGGTTTCCCATCTCACATTCATTTCCAGGTGATTTCCATTATTCCTAACTTATTTCTCATATGTGGTATTTTTATATAACTACATGATATATAATATCTTTATTTCCCTGATATTTATTTTATTCAATGATCCAATTGATGAATAATAATTTTTATTCATGTGATTCGTTTGTTAACGATGTGGTAAGGGAAATCAAATCAATTTCCAATTCTTTGTGACATACTTGGAATTGTACACCTAATCATTTTCATGTGGAATATTTTCATCCCCTAAGAGATAATTTTTCATTTTAAATTAAATTCCTATTAAGTAACCATATTCTTGTGTGAGGTATATGATTATTTTTTTTAAGATTTATACCATTTAACATATGATTTATATTTTGAATGTTATTTTTACTATGAAAATATTGATGAATATCCATCCTATACTCAACATAATAATTCATAAGGAATACTGATCTCAAATTAAGTATTTGATTAATAATTATTTGTACATTCGGTGATGGGATGGCGCCACTATATCCCTTAGATGCATCAACATGTCTCATGATTCAAAATAGTTAGCAATAGACCATTCAAGTTTGTTTCCAAAACATAATTAGATGGGTTTCTACCCACAGTATTAAAAAATATCATTAGTATGATAGTTCATGTTATAGATATATTACTTCCAAATAATAATAATATTCATTATTGATAATTCAATTAATAATTTCATTGATTTTTTACTATAACGAAATCTTTGAATGCATTTTATTTCTCATTTTATTGATGGTGTGTGTTTTCCAACTATTCAACATGCCATATTAAGTTTTTCTAATTGATTATGATTTAGTAGATATTGGTTCATGCTTCCACTATATGTAATCCTTAATGAGAATTTGAGATAACCCCTTTCATTTCATTACCTTCATCAGGTTTTGAAGTTTAAATCATTTACTGTGTTTTTAGGGATGCAGTTTTGTTAAAGAAATTTATGTAATATTTTTTGTTTTCTACTCCCAAGGTAAAATGGTTTCCATGTATATATATGGTTTCATGAAGATTACTAAAATGATCGGTCTATTGGGATTTGATTCCATGAAATAATTCCAATTTAATGGGATCTTGGTTTTTTGGGTGGGGTTTTAGTGTTAGTATTAGAGGAAGTTCAGCAGAAACCATAGAAATATTATTTAGAAAACATAGATTTTGGAGAAAACCCTGTGATAAATTAGGGTAACCTGTTACCTAACAATGAACCTCACTACACACCTGGTTTGACACTCCAGGGGGATATGTTTATAATAATTCAAATTTTCTTTACAATCCATTATGTTCAATTTAAAAGTAAATATAAATATTATTTATGATTATGATATTGGTTTTGCATGAATTTTTAGATTATGATATGTGGTTTTCATGTCCGAAATAATTATTTCTAATTTTTAACAAAATTTACTAAATGCCATTATTTAGTGATGGTTCCTAATATATTAAAGGAAATAAATACCCACTTAAAATGTAAGGATTTTACCACAGATCAAGAAAACACAATTATTGTTGGAGATGAGAAGATCACAACCATATTTGGAAAACATAATTTGGCTATAATGAATATCCATGCTACACCTTTTTTGTATCATTTCATGTAACATTACATGTAAGTAATGAATAATAGATATTTTTATCTATGTCTATTAATGAATTAGATAGTTTTTTAGAGGCTTAAAATGAGGATAAATCCAATCTTAAGCATGGAATACACAAATATTTTTAAAAGATTGTTTTACTGCCTTTTGATGGCAATCCATTTTTAAATCAAACATTTCACAATTTTATAAGCTCTATTTTTCAAAATAAACATATTATTTATGATTGGGACATTGAAATTTACATTGGATAATTTTTTGGTATTTTTCTGACAATGTTCATTTTTTTAATAAATAGTGAAAAATACTGGATTTTACATCAAAACTACTTTTTCATCTAATTTAATTATATGGTTAGATTATTTTTTTAATTGGTTTTAAAGTTTAAATAGAATATATTTTTACCATGTAATCCAATGGTGGTCATTGGGATTAATTTCACTTTGTAATTGGGCATAAACAAGTCCCAAAATTTTCATAGATATTGTTTCAAAACACCGCTATTTGTTTTGACAACAGGAATTATTTTTAAATTAATTATTGAAATTTATATGTTTGGAATTTGGTAAAATGGATTCCATATTTGGAATCAAGAGGTCCAAATTATGTAATTAGGACTCTTGTTTTTGGACATTATGAATAGTAATGACGGTAATTATCTTTATTATCATGATTAATGAGTAATGGGGTAGTTAAGGATAATAAAATAATATCATAATAATAACAAATGACTACAACATGTGTCCAAATTATACTGGTTGTCTCATGGTCGACCATGGGATGCCTTGTACCAAACTTGGGGACCCCATGGAATCACTTTTTTTGTGAAAGTGACTTTTTATCTTTTTATTTTTAAAGAAAGTTAAATATAACAAAGAATGTATCACCTGAGTAAAAGATTTTTATGTTTGTCTACATAAATTATCTATTGAAATATAAATATTCATTAGAAAGAAAGAAATATTTCCTACATCATGATATTTTTTTATAATTTTTAGACATTAAATAAAGTAAATTATTTATGACATCATGATGATGTAGCGATTACCTCATTATTTAACGATTTAAATAAAATGAAAAGATAATGTAAAATCTAAGACATACACATGTCAAAAACCTATTGAATGAGTATATTTCGAACTCCTATCACCTTATCCTAGAAATATATAATTTTGGGACCTTTTAAATTCGAAAATAATTTTATGATAAAGTAACCTTTTATAACATTCCAAGAGTGTCCCTCCTCTCCTCTTATAAAAGGCCCCCACCTCTACCACCTTACCCACACCAATAAAGCCTTTGTCTTGGGAAAACTTTACCCATTTTGTCTCTCCACATCCCTCTTTTACTCATAGAAGCCTCACTTTGCGCAGAAGTCTTCCCAAGGAATCCTTTAAGCTCAAATCAAAAAGAGTTACCCAATTTAAAGGTAGTGTCTTCTCTTATGTTCTTATGTTTTATTTTTATTCTCCAACCCCCTAACTCTTTTTATTAATTTCTTTTGTAACAACACTAGTATCTTCTATATACTATGATGTTTTTACAAGAAGGATTCGAGCTACACTTACACACACCTATATCTAATGGTAAAAGAACATATTGTTTCCGTGGATGGAAAATTTCTGCCTCACGAAACGATGATTGTTCAATATTCTTTTAACACCTTAAAAGGTGGACATTAAGATAACACTATATTTATATATGATATATAATATGTTTATTTTTTACTTAAGCTTCTGTATTTTTCATTTATGTCATACCTATTTGGTTACCATTATGGGTAAACGCGATATCTTCATTTTTGGAAGTGCGGACTACTGCCCCCTCAAAGTTATATGATTCGTTAATGAAATATGTGGGATGTATAAAGGATTTAATTAATTATATTATATATTATACTATACTGGAATTATAATATACCTTTATACCATTAGTATTCCTTTCCATAAAATACAAAATAGAAATGAAAGTAGAGTTCATGCGTACGTACGGCTTACCGTCTCCATGAACAGTGGATTTCATTTCTTACCTCTAAACATTATGTAATATTATAAATTCATGTATATACTGGATATATATGATATATATTATATCTACATCATGAGTATAACTCTGGATATAATGGATACCTGAACAACTTGTAATTATAAAGAGTTTATTTTTGACTCAAGTACCAATGATCGTTAAAACAACCGTTATTAACTTAAATAATTACATAGTGTTCATGACATGGTAATAAGTGATATAAAAGGAATAATGAACTTGAAACAGGTTCTTATTAAAGTATAAATTAACTCAAGTTTATTATTCAGGACATTAAAGAACGATCGAGTCAAGTTGGATCCGAGGTAAGGGAACTTCTTAACCCAATTTCCATTCTTTGGGTTAATATACTACTTTCAAATTATGTCATGATATTATTATGCCCAATATTGTATTTGTACTTTCTTTATCTTTACTTATAGTGAATACATGTAATAGATCTATTTTATTTAAAAAAATGATCTTTGTAAGGTATTTCATCTCAATCTCCTTTCATTGAGGCATATTTTGTTTTATACAAAAATTTCATTTATACGGTTTATAAACCCCTTTGACTTTTACGATTCTTGAAAAGGAATATTTTTATACGAAGCATTTACTAAACGATAAAAGGGAATGTTGTTTTTGTCGTACGTATGCGGCAACAAAGACTTCTCCGCCATCGTGACCATTATTAGAGTTTCGGCTTCCTCTACAAGGCATACCTTTTCTTTTAATGAAAAATAAATACCATGTTTTACTTTTCTTTTATTTTGGTATTGAAAATGGTTTTAATAATGTTTTTATTATATCAATGTGTTCTATTTATATCCTGTGATTGAAATGTGGAAATGTTATGTTTCATTTAGGCATGTTTTATGTGATACGATTATGTTATGGTTCTTGGGAATTGTTATGAAGACGGGTGGTTCAATGATAAACTAAGGGCGGGTGAGCCCGATATAGCTCTCCAATGCATTGGGTAACGTGAAGGAGTTAAACTTTAGGGTTTATCCAAAGAGATTTAGGAAATATACTGTGATGGGTATTCCAAACGTAACAAAGAGGGTTACTCCCTACGTAAGAGTGTTATGAATGCCTCAAGTTACCTTTATGTCTTATGATTTCTATGATTTATTCATGATTCGATGAGTTATGTTAAAGTGCTTATGTTTTATGGGTAAAGTATGATTTCATTCTTATGTATATATGAACTCATGTTTCCTTTCCCTATTTTCATAACCCTTACTGAGCTTTTTATGCTCATCCCAAGTTTTTGAAATGATTTTCACAGGTCAAGGGAAAGGTACAAGATGTGATGACAGTGTCAAGGAAGTGTCAAGAAAGAATCCATGTTTTATTTTAAATACATTTCCATTGATGGGAATAATGAATACTATCTTTTATGTAACCACTTTGTTTAAATGTGGAATGTAATTCATGTTCTATGATCTAATTCTCTAAAACTATAAACCTGAAAATATCCTCAATGTGTAATCTTGTAATAACTCAAGATTATGTAAG
The DNA here is from genome assembly GCA_963277665.1 of Viscum album. Lineage (NCBI taxonomy): Eukaryota > Viridiplantae > Streptophyta > Magnoliopsida > Santalales > Viscaceae > Viscum > Viscum album. Next base: position 536,920,326 of record OY728146.1, read on the forward strand.
GTTTAAGGATGATGCCTTATAGTTGGTATCAGAGGTCGGTTTAGATAACTTTAGGAATTATAATTCTATTAAATGATTATCCAAAAATATTTGTTTAATGGTCAAATAGAAATGATATAGCATTTGAAGATTACCATGTTGCTTCACCTAAGATATTTCTATGTTAAGAATGGTTTTTTTTTCATAGAGGAAAATGAACAGCTTTTCTGGGAAGGCATATAGATGGAAATGACCTTTCAAATTAGTATCATGAGATGGCCAGAATTAGAACTAAATAGTTTGTTGCAGTGATGGATCAGTTGACTCAGGAGAAAAATGTTGGTTGTTTTAATTGATGATATTTTGGTGTTTTCTAAAAGTAAAGAGGAGAATGAAAGTCATTTAAGGGTTTTTTTGCAAACCTTGAAAGAAAATAAATTGTATGGGAAATTCAGCAAGTGTGAGTTTTTGTTGAAACAAATTTCTTTCCTTGGTTTGGTAGGCTATTACCGAAGGTTTGTTATAAATTTTTTATGGTTATCTAGTCCAAGGACAAAGCTAACTCAGAAGGGTGTTATGTTTATCTGGACAAAAGATTGTGATGATTGTTTTTAGGAATTGAAAAGAAAACTGGTGAATGCTCTAGTTTTGGCACTTCCATCCAGGAATGTTGAGTTTGTTAACTATAGTGATGCTTCATTGAAAGTACGTGGTTGCATCCTAATGTAGATTGATCAGGTAATTTCCTATGCTTCATGTCAGTTGAAAATTCATGAGGTAAATTACCCTACACATGATTTGGAATTAGCTGCTGTTGTTTTCGCTTTAAAAATTTGGAGGCATCATTTGTATGGAGTAAAGTGTGAAATATATACTGATCACAAAAGTTTATAGTATATATTCACTCAGAAATAATTGAACATGAGACAGAGGAGATAGTTAGAATTAATCAAGGATTTTTATTGTACAATTCATTACCATCTGGGAAAAGCAAATAAAGTGGCTGTTGCTTTGAGTCGAAAAAGTAATGCTTCATTAACAATGTTGCATTTGGAACATGATCCTTTGGTTAAGTATTTGATGAACTTTGGCATAAAAGTTATTGGTGCAGGATGTCCTTCTATTTTGTTTCAGGTATCAGTGAAATCTTCTCTATCAGATAAAATCAAGCAAGCACAGAAGAAAGATAGTGAGTCGCAGAAAAAGGTAGAGCTGGTTCAGAAGGGTAAGTTGTCTGAATTCAACATTGATAATGATTGTGTTTTGATATTTGGTAAGAGATTGTGTGTGCCTTGTGATTCACATTTGAAGAGAGAGTTTTTATGTGAAGCTCATAGTTCTCCGTTTTCAGTTCATCTAGGAAGTACTTGGATGTATAGAGATCTTCAGGAGTATTACTGGTGGGACCGAATGAAAATGGATATTGCTGATTTTTTTGTGAAGTGTTTGACTTGTCAACAGGTAAAAGAAGATCGGTTGTTACCAAAAGGGATGCTTCAGCCATTACCAGTGCCAGAGTGGAAATGAGAAAATATATCCATGTACTTCGTTGTGGGATTGCCGGAGACACCTCGAGGTAATAATGCAATCTGGGTTATTATTGATCTCTTGACTAAATCTGCTCATTTCCTTGCTATACGAGATACGTTTTCCCTAGATCAACTTTATCGTTTGTATCTTAAAAAGATAGTCAGGTTACATGGAGTTCCCCTCTCCATTGAATCTGATCGTGATCCAAGGTTTACTTCTAACTTTTGGAAAGGACTTCAGAAGTAATTGGGTACTGAATTAAATTTTAGTACATCTTTTCATCCTCAATCATATGGGCAGTCAGAATAAACAATTAAGACTTTGGAAGATATTCTATGTTCTTGTTTGATGTATTATCAGGGAAGTTGGGACCAATATATTTCATTGGTTGAATTTTCATGTAATAACAGTTTTCATTCCAGTATACAGATGGTACCATGTAAGGCGTTATATGGGAAGCGGTGTCAAACACCAGCTTTATGGAATGAAGTGGGTGAAAGGAAGATGATGGGACCAGAATTGGTAGAATAGTTGGCAAAAAATGTTCAGCTGATACAGAAACACATGAGAATAGCTCAGAGCAGGCAGAAGAGTTATGCAGACAACAGGAGGAAGGATCTCTCTTTTGAGGTAGGTGATCGTGTTTTTCTCAAAGTCTCATCAAGGAAAAGTGTGATGCAATTTGGTAAGAAAGGAAAGTTGAGTCCATGGTTCATTGGACCATATGAAATTATGGAGAGAGTTGGATTAGTTGCTTATCGAGTGGCTTTAGCTCTGATTTTATCTCAGGTACACAATGTTTTTCATGTTTCGATGTTAAGAAAGTATATGCCTGATCCATCTCATGTTTTGAGTCCAGAGGTAGTTCAGCTGGAAGAGAATCTATCTTATGAGGAAAAACTGGAAAAAATTATTGACCATAGGGAGAATGTGTTATGGAATGAGGTGATTCATCAGGTAAAGGTATTGTGGAAAAACCACATGATTGAAGAGGCAACATGGGAATCTGAAAATGCAATGAGGGCTAAATACCCCCACTTATTCGATAAGTAAATAAATTGTGGGGACGCAATTTTCTAAAGGGGGGAATGATGTAACATCCCAAGTAAGTAATGAATAATATATATTTTTATCTATGTCTATTAATGAATTATATAGTGTTTTGGATGCCTAAAATGAGAATAAATCCAATCTTAAGCATGGAATACACTAATATTTTTAAAAGATTGTTTTATTGCCTTTTGATGGAAAACCATTTTTAAATAAAAATTTTGACAATTTTATAACCTCTATTTTTCAAAATAAACTTATTATTTATGATTGGTACATTGAAATTTACAATTGGATAGTATTTTGGTATTTTTCTGACAATGTTCGTTTTTTAATGAATAGTGAAAAATACTGCATTTTACATCAAAACTGCTTTTTCATCTAATTTAATTATATGGTTAGATTATTTTTTTAATTGGATTTAAATTTTAAATAGAATATATTTTTACCATGTAATCCAATGGTGGTAATTGGGATTAATTTCACTTTGGAATTGAGAATAAACAAGTGCCAAACTTTTTATAGATATTGTTTAAAAACCCGCTATTTGTTTTGACAACGGGAATTATTTTTAAATTAATTATTGCAATTTATTTGTTTGGAATTTGGTAAAATGGATTCCAAATTTGGAATGAGAAGTTTTAAATTATGTAATTAAGAAACTTTTGTTTTTGGACATTATGAATAGTAACGACAGTAATTATCTTTAATTATCTTGACTAATGAGTAATCGGGTAGTTTAGGATAATAAAATAATATCATAATAATAAAAAAATGACCACAAAATGTGTCCTAATGCTACTGGTTGTCTCATTTCTGACCATGTTATGCCTTGTGCCAAACATGGGGACCCCATGGAATCACTTCTGTGTGAAAGTGACTTTTTTATCTTTTTATTTTTAAAGAAAGTTAAATATAACAAAGAATGTATCACCTAAGTAAAACATTTTTAAATTTGTCTAAATAAATGATCTATTAGACTATAAATATTCATTAGAAATATAAAAATACTTCCTGAATCATGATATTTGTTTTATAATTTTTAGACATTAAATAAATTAAATTATTTAAGACATCATGATGATGTAGCGATTACCTCGTTATTTAACGATTTAAGTAAAATGAAAAGATAATGTAAAATCTATGACCTACACATGTAAAAAACCTATTGGGTGAGTATATTTATAACTCTTATCACCTTATCCTAGAAATATATAATTTTGGGACCTTTTAAATCCAAAAATTGTTTTATGATAAAGTAACCTTTTATAACTTTCCAAGAGTGCCCCTCCTCTCCTCTTATAAAAGGCCCCACCTCTACCACCTTACCCACACCTCTCAAGCCTTTGGCTCAGCCAACCCCTACCCATTTTGTCTCTCCGAATCCCTCTCTTACTCCGAGATGCCACACTTTTGGAAGAAGTATTCCCAAGGAAGCCTTTGAGCTCACATCAAAAAGAGTTACCCGATTTAAAGGTAGTATCTTCTCTTGTGTTCTTATGTTTTATTTTGCTTCTCCAACCACCTAAACTCTTTTTATTCATTTCTTTGGTAACAAAACCAGTATATTACATACACTAGGATTTATTATAAGATGTATTCTAGCTATACTTACACACACCTACATCTAATGGTTAAACAACATACTGTTTTAATGGATGGCGAATTTCTGCCTCACAAAACGATGATTGTTCAATATTCTTTTAACACCTTCAAAGGTGGCCATTAAGATGAAAATATATTTATATATGATATATAATATGTTTATGTTTTACTTATGCTTCGGTATTTTTCATTTATGGCATACCTTTATGGTTACCATTACGGGTAAACGCGATATCTTCATTTTAGGAAGTGCGGACTACCGCCCCCTCAAAGTGATTTGATTCGTTAATGCCATATGTGGGATATATAAAGGATTTAATTAATGATATTATATATTATATTATACTGGAATTATAATATAACTTTATATCATTATGATTATATTCCATAAAATACGAAATAGAAATGAAAGTAGCATTCATGCGCAAGTACGGCTTACCGTCTCCATGAACGGTGCATTTCATTTCTTACCTCTAAAATTATGTAATATTATAAATGCATGTATATAATGGATATATATGATATATATTATATCTACATCATTAGTATAACTCTGTATATAAATGATACATGAACAACTTGTAATTATAAAGAGTTTATTTTTGACTCAAGTACCAATGATCGTTAAAACGACCGTTATTAACTTAAATAATTACATAGTGTTCATGACATGGTAATAAGTGATATAAAAGGAATAATGAACTTGAAAAAGTTTCTTAAGAAATTATAAATTAACTCAAGTTTATTATTCAGGACATTAAAGAACGATCGAGTCAAGTCGGACCCGAGGTAAGGGAACTTCTTAACCCAATTTCCATTCTTTGGGTTAATATCCTACATTCAAATTATGTCAGGATATTATTATGTCCAATATTGTATTTTTACTTTCTTTATTTGTACTTATAGTGAATACACGTAATATATCTATTTTATTTAAAAAAATTATCTTTTTAAGGGATTTTGTCTCAATCTCCTTTCATTGAGGCATATTTTGTTTTATACACAACTTTCTTTTATACGGTGTATAAACCCCTTTGACTTTTACGATTATTCAAAAGGAATATTTTAATATGAAGAGTTTACTAAATGAAAAAAAGGAATGTTTTTTTGTCATACGTATGCGGCGACAACGACTTCTCCGCCATCGTGACCATTATTATAGTTTCAGCTTCCTCTTCAAGTCATACCTTTTCTTTTAATGAAAAATAAATACCATGTTTTACTTTTCTTTTATTTTGGTATTGAAAATGGTTTTCATAATGTTTTTATTATATCAATGTGTTGTATTGATATCTTGTGATTGAAATGTGGAAATGTTATGTTTCCTTTATGCATGTTTTATGTGATATGATTATGTTATGGTTCATGGGCATTGTTATGAAGACAGGTGGTTCCGTGATAAACTAAGGGCGGGTGAGCCCGATATAGCTCTCCAATGCATTGGGTAACATAAAGGAGTTAAATATTATGATTTATCCGAAGATATTTAGGGAATATAATGTGATGGGTATTCCAAACGTAACCAAGAGGGTTACTCCCTACGTAAGAATGTCATGAATGCCTCAAGTTACCTTTATGTCTTATGATTTCTACGATTTAATCATGATTCGATGAGGTATGTTAAAGTGCTTATGTTTTATGGGTAAAGTATGATTTCATTCTTATGTATTTATGAACTCATGTTTCCTTTCCATATTTTTATAACACTTACTGATCTTTTTATGCTCATCCCAAGTTTTTGAAATGATTTTCACAGGTCAAGGGAAAGGTACATGATGTGATGATAGTGTCAAAGAAGTGTCAAGAAATAATCCATGTTTTATTTTAAATGTGATTCCATTGATGGGAAAAATGAATACTATTTTTTATGTAACCACTTTGTTTAAATGTGAAATGTAATTCAAGTTTTATGATCTAATTTCTAAAACTCTAAACCTGAAAATATCCTCAATGTGTAATCTTGTAATAACTCAAGATTAAGTAAGTTTTAAGGCTGGGGCCTTATATTTCATGTGATAGAATCCCAAACTCTTTAGTTAGACTACTATTATATTGGTAGTTGAGAAATATATTATGATCATTGAAATGATATTTCTTGCTTTAAAATTCATTAAAATGAAATCGTTGTATCGGTAGTAAATTGTCTTAATAGTGATGTTGATCAATGCTAGTCCTAAATGTAGAATACCATGAAAGAAAATAAAATAGAATATATGGATTGGAGACCTTTTATAGAATTATTCATCAAAGAGTATTTCCCTCGTGAGAAATATACTAAAATGAAGAAAAAATATCATATCACGAAACAAATGGATGAAGTTAGTCTTGGGATATATGACGATACTTTCAAAAGACTATATTGGTATGCTATAGATGACATATATAATTCAAAATAAAATATTGATCATTTCATTGAAGGTATTAAGCCACTTATTTTATGGTATTTGGATTCTCAATCAATTTAATCATATGAGGAAATAATATTATATTCCATCAAAATAAAGAAATAATTCTCTAGCTTAGATTTGTTCAAGGAAAATTATGATAATAAGTGGTCTTCTGATAATCTTACAAAAGTTTAGTCTCTAAATAAGAATAATGGAACCATGCAATTCCTATTCTCTGAGAACTATAGAATGAAAAATCGTGGAAATTATTAAAATGATTGGAAGTATGTTTTATGTGTAGAGAAAAGGGTCATCGATCTAATGATTGAAAGGGGAAGAGACCAATCAATGATGTTCAATGCTATAATTATTTCTAGATGGGACAATATGATAATAATTTTCCCAAATTTCTGGGAAAATTTCCTTTGAAAATACAACATGATCAAGGGAATGCATATACAGTCCTGATTATAGAGGATTATTTTCCTATTAATATGATGGAATGTACTTTAATCATTTACACAAATGTATCCAATTCTAAATTTGACTATATATCATGGAATTCATTTATATTTTCCAATTTTAACATTAAAAATTGATATTTTTAATTTGATTTAATAAATGAGTTGCAAGTAAAAACACCTAAATAATGTATCGTTGCAACAAATATATGTTAGTTGGTCCCTTTTGTGACATGTAAACATACTTTAGTTGTTGACCCTATCATCATACCTATGATTAACAATGACATAATTATCAGTATTAGTTACTTTAGAATTATGAAGCGAAAATATAATTCATGAATAAAGATGTAGATTTTTTTGATAATGATGTTGAATCCAATATACATAGATCAGAAACATCATTATCTGGATCGTATCACGACCCACTGTCAATATCACTTCTAAATGAAATTCATGGGCTGGAATAGAGAAAAACATCAATGGATGTTAAAGTTGAAGATGTACCTATTGTGAAATAATATATTAATGTGTTTCTTGAAAATTTCTTTAGACACCCTCCAAAGTGGGAAGTTGAGATCTCTGTTGTTTTACTTCCAGGTGCAAGGCCAGAATCAAAGACAGCCTATGGAATGGTATTTATGGAATTAAAAGATCTTTCAGAACAACTAGAGAAAATGAGTAACAAGGAATTTTATCACCCTAGTGTTTCTCCATGGGGATACCCTATTTTCTTTATTAATAATAAATACGGATCCATGAGGCTGTGCATTGATTAAAGTAAAATGAATTATATTACTGTAAAGAATAATTATCATATGCCTCACATAGATGATTTATTTGATCAACTTCACAAAGCTCAATATTATGTGAATATTGACCTTAAGTATGGTTATCATTAGTTGTGGGTGATAATGGATGATATTATGAAGATATCATTTCAACCCAGTTATGGGTATTATGATTTTATAGTAATTCCTTTTGGTCTGAATAATGCTCCCTCAATTTTCCTGGAATTAATGAAACAAAATTCATGGAATATCTTGATTATTTTTTTCTGTGGTTTATAGATGACATCATGATATATTCCAATAGCTCTAAGGACTATGTGAACCGTTTGTGGTTTGTTCTCGAGACTCTTATAAGAAAAGAGTCATATGGGGTTTTTGGTATATGTGAATTATGGATTCAAGAAACCTCTTTTATTGGCCATATTTTTTTATTGATAGAATCTGGGATAATTCTATGATGACAAAGGAAATACGACAATGGATTACTCCAATGAATATTACCAAGGAACAATGCTTTATTCGATTTTTATGTTACATTAGGAATTTCATATAGAGTTTTTCCAAATTTTCTAACCCTCTAATGATGCTCCAACATTGTGGTATAATGTTCTTATGAAAAAATGATTATACTAAATATTTTAATGAATTCAAAGGAATAATGGACAATTCTACAATATTGACTCTTCTATATAGAAATGATGGGTTTGTGACATACAATGATTAATCAAATAATTGAATGGGTTGTGTCATTCATAAAAATTATAATGTTATTGGTAATGAACCAATGTAATTGAACATTCGAGATAAAAATTATCCAACTCAAGATTTTGAGTAAGAAATCCTATTCTTTTCTTTTCAAATATTGAGACACTATCTTAATGGTGAAATATGTGATATATATATGGATCATAGGAATTTTCAATACATTTTTACATTGAATGAACTCTATATAAGAAAAATGAGATTGATCTAGTTATTCAGGGATTGTGATTGTTCAATACACAACTACCTAGAAAATGAATATAAGGTAGAAGACACATTAAGCATTAAAGATCATGGATTTCTAACCTAAATGAGTACTGAGAGTGATCCTATGTTCATGGTTCTAATAAATATGTACATTTGAGTTTTTATGGAATGGAAACATATTTCCTTTTTCAAATGACTTATATACAGTCTTTACTAGAGAAGATAAATATCTCTCAATCAGATGATGAGAACATTCAAAAGAAAATTAACACTATAAAGGATGGAATATTAGAAGATTTAATGTGTGAGGATAGATATCTAAAATTTGAAATGAGGTTATGTATTCCATCAGTTCCTGAAGAAAAAACAAGAACTATTAGAGGATACTCATAGAAAAAATTTCATTATACAATCTGGTATCACTATGATGTATTGATAACTAAGATAACATTTTTTGGGATAAAATGATGTGATAAATTGCGAACTATGTCTTAAGGCGTCTTTTTTTCAATATGTGATGGCCTAGAGACAATTTCCTAGAGTTTTTATGCATCTTAAACCTAATTCTATGTTGAAGAGGGATGATGTTATGATGGACATTATCACAAGACTATAGAGGAAACCTAGATTAAATGATACAATATGGGTAATTGTTAATCATCTTACCAAATCAGAACATTTCAATTCTATAAGAAAATATTTACCCATTTATTAGTTATAAAGACTCAATATTAATGATGTTTTAAGAATTCATGGTGTACCTATATTGATCATTTGAAATCGAGATCCCTAATTTACATAAAAATTGTAGAGAAGTATTCGGAAGGATTTGGATACTAAACTTCATTTGAGTACTACTTATCACCCCAGACAGACAAAATTTCTAAAAGGACTATTCAAACACTTGATGACATGTTGTGATGAGGCAAACTTACCACTTAAGGTATGAGGGATTTTTACATACCTTTGGTGGATCATTATAATAATATTTTTTCCCATTCTAGAATTAAAATGGTGTCATATATAGAATTATAAGGAATGATATGGTGTACTCCAACTTCATTGGATGATGTTGTTGATCAAAAACTTATAGGCCCAGAACATATTAAAGAGAAAACAAAATTGGTATTGTAATTTTAATCCCATATTAAAGTAAAAAAATATAGGGAAAAAAATTGTGCGTACAACAATATAAATGTTTTGAAATTTCAAGTTGGGGATCATGTATTTATAAAATCACTTACATGGAAATTTGTATTAAGGTTTGTTGAGAATGGGAAGCATATCCTCTTGTACAATAGACCATTTAAAATTTTGGAAATAATTAGAGTTTTATATTACCATTTACTAATGCACCCAAGTCAATCCAAATTTATGGATGTGTTCAACGTGTCATTTATAATGAATAACATGATATACCCAACGTATGTACTCACCCATTAAGAAAATTAGGATGAATTTTATTTTTCATACTATGAATATCCAATTGCGATTCTCGATTCAAGATTGATTGTATTAAGAAATCCGATAAGTCTATTCATTATGGTTCTATAGTGAAACCCTAATATGGAGGATGTAACATGGAAACCTAAAAATGAAATGAAGATTGAAAACCCACATTATTTTAGAGGGCTATATACATAAAAAATTTGAGGATGAAATTTCCGAAGTAAGGTAGAATATAACACCCCATGATTTTATGGTTTGTTTCTTCTTAAATAATTTCGATTCATTATATTGATTATGATGAATTCAACACTTACACTCTGGATAAAAAAAATCATTGTTATTAGAGGTAGTAATAAAATAGTTATTTAACATAATTTTTCAAATTTTGCATTTTTGAATTTCGAGAAAATGAGATTCACAATTGTGATAAGTAAGATATTTTGTGACTGACATGATCAATATAGTTTTTAGTGAATAGTTTCTTACCCTTATAAATATTAATTTTATCCTTAAGAATAGTAATTAACCCTTAGTAATAGTAATATGATTATTAGGAATTGTAACCACACCATGATAGTATAGATGAATTTGAGGCACCTTATAAATGAAATCGAATATTTTAAAAAGAAAATTAAGTGTTGTTATTTTTATGAGGGATAAATATTTAATTAAAATTTTATATTTAATATATTTAATTAAAATAAAGTTTATTTTCATAAGAAATAATTCATAAATAAATTTTTTTGTCCCATGATATTAGGATAATCTAATGATACTTTATATATTTTTTTGTGGTATTATAAAATCTGTTATAATTTAAAAAACATATTTTTCTAGAAATTTTTTATTTTATTTAAAACATGACCTTCTCATATATATATATATATATATTTATTTTAATAAAACTGGGTTAATTTGTGTGTTCTAAACATTTAAATATTGTTCGTGTATATTTTTATGAATTTTCGGAAATACATTAATTTTTTGTTATTATTGAAATTCTATAATATACAAAATATAAAAAATGAATGAATTTATGCATCGTGCATGAGTCATGGATAATTTAAATCTCCAATGTTTCGAAAAAAACATTAACATGATACAATATTTGTCTCTATAATCAATAAAATTTGTTTTCTTGATCTAAATAATAAAATAATGAATAATATATTAAGAAACCACTTCTATCCTCCACTATAAAAATAACCCTCAATCCATCTTCTCCTTACTCCTGTATGCCTTGAAACCTCTCAATGTTCTTACAAAATACACTTTTCTAGTACCTAACCTCATACAAGATCCCTTATTATTTCTAAAATACCAAAACCATTCCCATAAAGAGGTTCTCAAAGAGATTATTCCAATAGATAAATCCACTTTCTTTTTCATTTAATTTGAATTCAATTTATCTTCTTTTCTTATTATCTCCTCACATACTATCCGTAGATGATCATTACATATACATTATCACCTATATACTGGAATTATATCTTGTTAATGGATGATACATTATTTGTCTCTTTATTCTGTTTCATTTATTTTACAAATGAAATTATTTTCATGGAGGTTACAATTTACAACCTTCATGGACGATAAATTTTCATTATTCAAATTCTTCTCTGAATATGTTCATAAATCCAATTTAATGGTCAATACAAATTCAAATATGTATTATATAACACTTTTTATGTTTTATAAGTATCATATTTAGATAATACAAAATGATTAAACCAAACGAGTTATTTGTGATCAATAACCACTGTAATAATCGAAAAGATTATCAAAAAATGACTTCTCTAATGATTCATCCTCATAAAATGTAAAATATGATATTTATGAAGATTTAAATATATATATGTCCATTAATAATATTTATATATGTTCAATTATGTATAATTATATCCATATCACATGAACTTATATATTCATACACAAGCATGTCGATCAGGAAAACCTAGGAATCAAACGCTCTCGAGTTATACATTTGTATCATATAACTCATTCAAAAGGCCATAAATGAACTTAATAAAATAATAATAAATCAAATACAAGTATTAAATGTTCTGATTAATTAATTAATGGACTTAATTGGATTATTCTATACATTAATCTCACGTGAAGAACACATCCGAGCATATTGTAAGGGGTTTCACTTCTCACTTTTATTTTCATGAGATTTCTGTTGATGGACACTTAATTATTTTCCGTGTTATATGTATGATGAATATTTGTATATAATATCATGATTATATTTATATTAATGTTATTTAATTATCTATTTAATGGTTAATTTTATTATTCTTAATTTTTTCATGAGATTCGATTGATTATGATGCGGTGAGGGGATTCATCCGAACATCCATTTATTTGAGACTTACATGGTATAGTTCACCTAAAATTATTTATGAGGTGTATATACTTCCTCTTTATGATACTTTTTAATTTGAAATTACATTATTATTTAATATCAATATTCTTTTATGATATTTATGATTATTTTTTTAGTCTTATACCCATTTACATATGCTGTTTATTTTGAATGTTGATTAAAATATGGAAATATTTATGAATATGTATCCACTAAACAATAAAGAAATTTATAAGGTATATTATTGTATAATTAAATATTTTTAAAATAATTCTTTCAAATTTTAGTGATGACTACAGTCATATATAGACTCGTGATCCATTGAAGAGTCTCATAAGTAGAAACATTTGTTGGCAGACCCATCATGTTTGTTTCCAAGACATAATCAGATGAGTTTCTACACATATACTTAAACAATCTTGAAGGTTTGACAGTTCATGTTCCAGATACATGATTTCAAAATAATAAGCATTCTATTTATTCCAAATTCAATTATTATTTTCAATAATGATATCATTATGAAAAAGAATCATTGTTTTCTTTTCGTTTTCACTTTATTGATGACATGTGTTTTTAAATTATTCATTATGCCATATTGACTATGTATAATTGATTAGGATTAAATTTTTTTCATGCTTCTACTATATGTTAACCTTAATGATCATTTTTACCCAACCCTTTAATTCTTTTCCTTCCCAGGGTTGTGAATAAGAGAACATTTATTTATTTTTTAAGGATGCAGTTTATTAGATTTTGTTATGTATTATATGTTGTTTTCTTCTCCCGATGTAAAATGGGTTCCATGTATATATCTTGTTTCTCCAAGAATACTAAATAGATCAGTCCATTGGGATTTTATTGCAATTAATCATGCTAATGTAATCAAAAAAATTCAGCAAATTTGGGTTTCTAGGGGTGGTGTGTTACAACTATAGATGATGGTTGTTCTTTATATTAATGAGATCTAATCGATAAGATGATTGGGTTAACTAAAACCAGGAATCAATAATTATCATTTTTTATCTTAATTAAATTGTGTAGGCACAACACTGATTAAATCATTGGATAATATATATATAATATGAGACTTCCCAAAATGTATCATGTATCTAAGAGTTATTATAATTTTCTAACATTAAATATATAATGGTTCTATTATAGACGAATATTACACAATGAATAAATGTGTTTAAGAAACATTCCCATTGATATTTTCATGTGTTTTTATATTTTTACTCTAATAATTGAGAGTTACATTTAATTGAATAATTATTTTTGAAATATTTATGATAAATAAATAACTATTTCCTAATTATTGGTAATGATGATTATATTACTGATATTAAATGCGTTTTGTTTCCAAAATTTCATGTAATTCCCCAGAATCACTTGAAACCAATATTTAATGATGATCTTGTCAAGAATAAAAACATTTCTATGATTGGTATATGTTCTTACCTATCATGTAATGTCATTAAAATAAATTTTATGTTTTTTATCCCACACAACAAAATGGGATATCTAAAAAGTAAAATAAAAATAAAAAATATTATTATAAGTGACACTTGGATCGTGAATTGAATGTTTCTATTATCATTTTAACATAAATTTTGAGGCAACCCATACATTCACATCAAGGTATAGTGATAAAAACAATTTTGTACTTGATTTCATAAAATGTTAGATGATCTGAGGTAAATATATTTTCATATATATAAGAATCATAAATATTTCATATCAAAATAATAAAAAATTAAAATAATAGAACATTTAGCAAGTTTGGGTATTAGCTACATAAGAAACATAAAATACTATACCAATCAAGATTTCTCCATAATCGAGCCACCCCAGACTCCCATGTATAATTTTATATTTTATAATATGCATCATATCATGGGGAATGAAATAATAAGAAATTCATTACCTAAAATGATCGATATGGGATATTTTTTCAACATGTCAATAATTGTTAGATTTTATAGACATGTTAAAAACTGAGAATACTATAAATATGTAGTTAAAAATATCATGTAAATATAATATTTCACTATGATTCATGATATAAAGTCATGTAATATCAAATAAAAAAATATAATGTATGGAATAAATGTGTGATACAATAATCATATGTTATGGATCATAATCATATGAATATAATAATTTTGATCATTCTTAGTAATAGTAAACCAAATTATTGTGAACAAGGTTAAGAAAAATAATTTTAATGAACCATCTTGTGGAGTAATAAAAATGAGATTTTATCTACGCATTATCAAGTGAACAATACTATATCAGATCATCTCCACACCCCATCATCCGAACAACAATATGTGTTATTATCATAAAACAGAATCAATGGAAATGAGCTATAAAGGATCATTTCTATGAAAAATAATAGTACACACTTTATATGTTATCATGCACACAAAACATTATTTTAATGAAATTACACATGGTAATGTCATTGCATAATGATGTAAAAAATACATATGTCATTATGCCTATAGAAAAAGAACATATCACATTAGATAAAAAATCATAACAAATGAGTTGGGAGAAAACATAAGACCCCACCAACAAACCATTTATATATATGTGTTCCACATGTATGTAATAATTATTCACATGGAAAATAAATCATGGAATAAATAATGTGTTTCTTTAATATCATGATTATATCCCAAAACTTTACATCAAGAATTTAATTATTGGACACCCAAAATTCGAACAATGAATATATTATTTAATTAGAACATCTAGAATTTGATTCGTGAAAAATAATTTGTAGTGATTGAATCATTTAGAGATAATAGAAAATTTGGAAGATGAATAATAAAATGTTTTTTATAAAACCATTTTATCTATGGTGTAAAATATAATGTCTCAGTCACATTTACGGTTCATTTTTTAAATGGTAAAAAGAAACCAATTGAAATTATTTTCTTCTAAAAGCACATTATAGATTGAATCTTTGAAATCAATATTTATAATTTAAAATGTTTAATTGAAAGTATCATGAAGTATTTTTCATTTAAAAAAATGAATCTTCAATATTGGATCCTCAAAGGAGTAATTAATGTTTCAAAATTGTGAAGTGAAAATAGTTTAAAAATATTATTTTTAAAAAATAATATTAATATATCGATATTTCAAAATAAAAAACAAATTTCTTAATATAATGTACAGTGTAAGATAAAATGTTTTATTTTGAAAGGATAATAAACCATGTTGATATTTCTTAGTATCTTTTTTGTTACCCCAAATTTTTAAAAGTGGATATAGAATTTATATTTGAAATTTATTAATGAAAAATAGTTGGTTCATATGAGTAAAAACATATTTTGATTTTCAATTAATAAATAATTTTTTTGAAATAAGGATCATTAAAACATTGGGGAAAATATATTTAATATATACATATTTTTTTACTGTTTCACTTTTATGAGGTTTAAATTCATTATGAATAAATATTTTAGTTTAGAACATCATTTTTTAATGATATAAAAGTTTATATATCATGAGAAATAAGATATATAGTTGTTTCTCAATCATAAATGAATTATTATCAAGGTGAGAAACTGTATCTCAATGATAATAAGTTTGTGTTAACCAATTCCCATACATATATAATAATTTTCAATGAGAGAAAAATTTATAAAGGGGTTTATGTGTCCTATATGTAAATAAACCGAAAATGATATAGCACCTAATTAAATCATACTGAATAATGTGTCTAAATTATATTAATACTGTTCAAGAATAAAAAACACAACTCAATTAATGAAAATTGAGTTTCTATATCCTCTTACAACGTTTTAGTCATTGAAATTAAAAAAAAATGGAAGGAATATCATGGGATGGATTTTTATATCCCATAGATTTCATGAAAAATTGTGATAAAATAAGTATATATCCAACATATACATCATAAAATAAAATCAATTCTGAATATTCATCATACCTCAATGAAAAAAAATTATTATCGAAAAACCATTAGCTTATGTCCTGATTCATTTTTCTCGAGAGCCAAATTGTCTTGTATTTGGGATCTTGTCCCTTCAAAAACACCTTATATATCCTTATCATGGAATTTTGAAATTAAAATAAAATAAAACATATGGAGATAGGGTTAAATAGATACTATCCTTTATTTTATATTGAAATAAAAATTTGAAATGTGTAATGAAGTGTGGTGTGAATCATCACCTTTTATATATATAGATAAATTCACTCATATAATTATACATTATTTATCAATGATGAAACAAAAATACTAGAGGACGAATTTCTAAAAATAGATAAATAATTATGTGTGGGGTGATATATTATTGATAATCTTATACTACTCATTTGCACCAATGTTTTTAACATGTGTCAAGTGTTTTACCATTACGTTTCTAACTTTTATAGTTTTTGTTTTTACCTAACTAACATTTTTTCCTAACAATGTTATTTATATTTTATTTAAAATATATGGTACCCCTTATAAAAAAAATAATTATCTGATGAATATATAAATATTCCCCATAAAAAATACTTTAGTTTCTAAATAAGGGAAAATGATCTTTCAAATTATAAATTTATATAGATTGAAAATCAATTTTTTATAAAAATTTTATTTCTACCATTTCATATTTTTAATATTCTTTATTACTGATTAATAATTTAATGAATGTTAAAATAATTTTTACATGTGTAAAAAAATAATTAATTAATTATATAAAATAGATCAATTTTATTTATTATGTCAAATTGCAGAACATTAACAAAAAATTATTTGAAAATAACACTTCCACCATTATCATGATCATTAACATTAATTATAGTAATCATAATTTTATTACTAAAATTTAAATTATCCTTACAAAAATATTTTTTACATAATGATAAAAAAAATTAGATAAATTTTGATATAATTAATTTCTTCAGGTTATGAAATTTAATTGTGAATATTAGAGAATGAAATACTTTTTAGTGTAAAAATGTTACTTTTTTTCAAATTACTAATAAAAGGTTTTGAAATTTAGTATAATATTATTTAATGATATACAATACAATATATATATATATATATATATCTTTTTATATATATAAAACATTGTAATAACATTTTCAATTTTTATAATTTTATTAATTTCATTAATGCTATGAACATGTATAAATCTGTATTATTCACTACTCACAAAAAATCACTTTTTTTACAAGTAATAAAAATTAACCCAATGATAATTTTGACATGATTAATTAAATATTGATTTACATATTCAAAATATTATATTTTCTATATTTTAGTATATATTTTAAATAAGAATATTAAATATAATAGAAATCATCTTTTATTGAATAATACCCATTCAAAACTATAACAATTCTATATCCTATTTCAATTAATATATAATTGCTAAAAAAATTATTGACCATAAGATTTAGAATTCTAAAAAATTACATATAATAATAATCTATTAATTTTTATATCATTTTCATTTAGTGTATC
The DNA here is from genome assembly GCA_963277665.1 of Viscum album. Classification (NCBI taxonomy): domain Eukaryota; kingdom Viridiplantae; phylum Streptophyta; class Magnoliopsida; order Santalales; family Viscaceae; genus Viscum; species Viscum album. The sequence continues at coordinate 536,938,409 of OY728146.1, forward strand.
ATGTGGATAATGTCATCGAACATATTAGATTTTGTTAAATGAATGGTATATACAGTAAAATCAAGGGATGCTAATTTATCCCACCTAAAATAAATTAAATTCATGGAATTTTAACTTTTTTCAATAATTAATTACTCTATGTATATTTAACCTCTTGATTAAAACCTCATGATTACATAAAATTTGGGGAATACATAAAACATTATACAAATAGAAGTTCATAGAATATACTAGTATAGTTCCTTTAGAAACATGGAAACATGAACACTGGTACAAAGTTGAGGTGAACTATCATCCACTATGTTCTTCTTGACTAGAACCATTCATAAACACATAAAACATAATAAATATCATCATAACCTAATGAAGGAAATGTAAAAAGTTGTGATATTATATGCTCAGTCAGGGTAAACAAGTGGGTTATGTAACCATAATCGAGAACATAAGGTTTTGAGATCATGATCATGTAAATAAAATATCATAGCCTTCATAATAGTGATCATATATGTAAAGACCCGGAATTACAGTGGATTTTATTAAATACAAGGTAATTTTAGGAGTCCACAGTTTCTGAAGGATCTTGATTCGAAAGCCCTGTGTGCCTGGAATAAATTTTTGATGTTTTGTTCAGGTGCGTTCAGTAAAAGTATGAGAAGGTTTTTATAAATTTTGAACAGGTGCTCGGAATTGAAATCTGAGGGCACCATTGAACGCACAGCGCTGGTTTTTGCTTAAGAAGACTTTCACCTCGATGGCGGTTGATCGGGTATGAGAGTTGGTTTTTGGGTTACACGTGGATTAATAAAATAAAATAAGTGACAACTTATTTTTTTTGAACCCATGCAATGTGGTAAAGTTGGTTAAAAGATCCACATGGGAGTTGGTGGTGGGACCTCCACACCCTAACCTCACATGGGAGGATAATTGGGTTGGGGACCACTAGAGCAACATAACCTCCTGCGAGAGGTTATGACGTGGGGTCCACACTGGGCTTAACCCACCATTTAATTGGAGGGGAAGAAGTCTCTAAACTCTCCCTCATTAATATGGGAGAGCCTCTTGGTCTCTAACTCCCCTCTTAGTGGAGGAGGATAAAACCTCCTCAAAACACCCATTTAATGGAAGGAAACCCCTTGACCCTCTTCATGTTTAACTAGGTGGGGACCACCCGGGCCTCTAACCCCCCCCCCCCCTCCTTGAATCTACCCAAATTTAATATACCAACCTCTCGTGCCATTAATTTAGTGGCGCATCTCCTATCATTTTAAATTTTGAATACCTTTTCTGACGTCGTGATTTTAATTAAGTGGGACACACATAATTAATTCATTCCAATGGGCATAATAGATTAAAATCTATTATTTTGGCGCATTTATTATCTCTTTAGTGGAGAGCTAGGGAGAATAGAATACTCCAATGAGGAACGTGAAGACACCGGCGACGACACTTCTTCCTCGCATTCTGCCTCAGACCCCCCCCCCCCTTCCGACATGGGATCTCTTCGATGACCATTCTTCCTTCCTCTTCGTCGTCAACTAACCAATGCACGATCTCGGAAGTTGAAGCTTGCAGCGAACAATGACAACATCTTCTTCCCCCGTGAAGAATGAACGACCGACAATTAAAAAGGTAGGGGTGTGTTTTATGTTTTTTAACGCTTTATCCTCTTATGTTGAATAAACTTCATAATCCACTTGTTATCGGTCTTACATGGAGGGTTCGGACCAAACGAATATGGCATGACCCCTCCGCAACCTTTATGTTTTCAGAACCTTGAGTCGACAAAGAAGTAATGACGGCAGGGCAATGAGGAGATGGCGATGAAGACGTTGAATAAAGGTCGTGCAACCCATGGCCTCTGCGAACTGCGCCGCCGACCGGGCGGTGCCCGACTAGCCTACCTGCGCACTGCCCAGTGCGTGCCTTGGCTGAAACTGTTGCCTTCCCGGCACGTCGGCACCCTGTTTGTGCACCCCGCGTGCTGTCGGTGTGCCCCGTACCTGCCTGGGGCCCATTCCTCCTGCCCGGCACCCCCATAACGCCCTGCCAGGTGCCCATGCCGCCTGCTCGGCACTGCCCGGTGCCCCCCCCCCAACGCCCTACTTGGTGCCCTGACCGCATGCACGGCAGTCCCCAGAGCCCAGGCCGCCTTCCCGGTGCCCCCACCACGATGCCCTACAGGCACACCCGCGTGCCCCTACGCCCTTCCGGGCGCACCTGCGGCCTGCCTACGCCCCGCGTGTCCTGCCGTTGGCCTCTTAGTCTAATTAGCTCGAGCCGCCCCCCTCACGGCACTGGCTGAACTTGCCACTGGCCTTCAGGCCGAGTCACCCACATGGCGCCCTCAGCCCGAATTGTCCACGCTATCCGCTGGGATGGGCCCAGCGGACTGGGCCAAACTGAGCAAACTGAACCACATAACGGGCTGGGTGATACATAGCTTGTCAGTCTGGGTCGACCCAATCCAGGTTGACCCAGACTAGGTTGGGCCGATTCGGTCCGACTTGGTCGGACAGGACCCTGGCCCATACCATTTCCTTTAATTTCTTGGGCCATATCATTAGCACCGGACGTCCATTTGAGGAACCGTCAGCGATGCCAGTATTCTTAGAACATAGTCATCCCTTTGAGTATACCCCACTAGAGTTCGGCCTATATTTGAGTCATGGTCAGGTTGGTTCGTACACGCGTCCAACTGGGCCCCCGGGACTTAAATGCTAATAACTAACAGGTCGGGCATCTGATTGACGTGTCATCTGTTGGTTTGAGACCCTTTTGATGAGTAAGACCTTTTAGATACTTTATAATGGGACTTTGTGACACTTGGTGTATCATCTTGTAGATTTTGGAGTGGACACTCCAGGTGACGAACGACCAGAGTACGGAGACCTAGTAGCTGGCTAAGACCTGATGACTGCTTGATCGATTCGATTCGGAGTGACTCGACTAGCCCAGTGGGGAGCATTGCAGTGTGAGGCGGTAGACCCATGGCAGAGGAGCACCACTGTGTGAGGCGGCAGACCCACGGTACTCGATAGGAGGAGTACCTCTGTAGGCTATTAGGGGGAGTGCTATTGTGTGAGGCGGCAGACCCCAGGTGGGAAGCATCTCTGTGTGATGTAGCTTTCCTATGGTCCTTGACAGGAGACATACCTTAGCAGTCTAAGGTTAGTGAGTAGCACCTCAGAGTCGTGACATGTCCACTATACTCATAATAGGTGGAGTTCTCCAGAAGTAGTGGTTTCGATAATGAAAATCCAGGTTTGAGCTGATTCAATGACCTTTTTTTATTTCATTATGATTGAGATGGGTTACTCGATATCTTAGTTATATTTATGGGAATATACCTAAGTAATGGTTATCTGTTGAAATCATACCTTGTGGTTTATGAATTTTGGATTTAGTGAGACCTTGAGGTTCTTAGGGTCCCTACTGAGTAACATTATACTCACCCTTGCACGGGATATGCCCGCACCTCGTTGTGTTGGATGCAGATGACGGACAGTGCTGACGGAGGCCAAGAGCACCAGGACTGGACGGTACCCAGAGGAGGACCTTACGATGTATTGGTACACAGTGGAGTATGACGGATGTGGATTGTTTAGGAGGCCATTTGTACCTAACCTTTAGGATGGAACCCTGGAGGATGATCCAGGAGATTCTTTCACCTTTCAGTTATATTTACCTTTTTAGTTGTACTTGCTTTCAGTTGTATTTGTACTTTATAGTTGGGTTTTTGTTCTGGACCCTTTTACATTCCTTCACTTCTTCTGTATAATGTTCTGCTTAGTGTTTTCTTCCGCATTTACTCTAGTTTTGTGTTCACATTTTATAAAGGCAATGCCTTCCTAGTTTTAGGGAAATACGCCTTTGGTTCTAGTCGCCAACCCCTGGACTATGGAAGGCGGGTTTGGGGTAGTCACGATACGGGTCCTGGGGGGACGGGTCGTGACAAATTGGTATCAGAGGAAGTTGGTTCTACCGCAAAACTTATGAATCTGATATTATATTTTTTGTGAAGCAATAGTGTTTTGTTTATTATGTGTTGTTTTCAGTTTAGGGAGTCAAGTGTTGGTGCGGGTGACTGACATATCCACACACCAGGACCCTGACGTCTGATTTCTGACTTAGTACACGAAAACACATATAGCATGTGTGTTTTCAAATGTTTTCATTGAATTTAGCTCAACCAGGTCAGCTCACCAAGGATAGTCTTTTAACCATGTCACATATATTTGTTCCAGGATGCCTCCCCACGGACAACCATCTAGGGCCCCAAGAGATTTACGTACTGACAGCCGACCAAGCGATGAGGCCTTAGTATAGGTCCTTCTTCTAGTTGAGGCACCAATTGAGGCACCAATGGTACTACTTCCCATTGGGCCACTGATGCCACCAGCCCCAGCAGTAGACGATGCACGCCGCATGAGCGCGTTGCATGAGTTCCAGGGCCAGAGGCCACCCATGTTTCAGGGACAGACGGACCCAAAGGCGGCTGAGGATTGGTTGGAGGCTCTGGTGAGAGTCATCAGGATAGTAGGGACACCAGCAGACTTTATGGTGATCCTTGCTTCCAGCCTCCTTCAGGTAGCACCAGGCAGATGGTGGATCCTGATGCATGAGGTCCACGATGAGGCGACGCTACTCTGGGCAAATTTCGACAGCCTATTTTGGGCAGAGTTTATCCCATACACACATTGAGCGGTGTGGATACATGAGCTACTGCATCTACAGAAGGGTAGCATGACAGTGGCACAGTACTCAGCAAGCTTCACTGACCTCCCGGACTACTCCACAGATAGGGTATGTGACCCTTTCTTCAGGTCGCAGAACATTGAGTAGGGACTCAGGCGAGAGATCAGAGCCTCAGTTATCTCTCACAGCATCACGACGCAGACAGGGGTTTTAGAGCGAGCCCTTCTAGTGGAGAGTTTACTTGATGAGCAGTCACCAGTAGCGAGACCCACCACTAGTCGACCTGCAGTGGAGTCTTCTGCACCTAGCAGTGGATTGTTGATGCAGAGGTCCAAGAGGACCAGACCTATAGGTGGTTGATTGGACGACTCAAGATCGGTAGTATGGTACACCCAGAGTGGACACAGAGCCAGACCTGTCAGGCATTGTTACTCATGTGACGACAAGGGTCACATGGCTCGTGACTGTCTGACCCGCCGCACAAATGATCAAAAGTCAGTTGAGGGACCTCCCAGGAAGAGGAAGATGATCGATCAAGGTGGTCTATAGGGCAGATGCAGACATAGTATAGGATCTTGTCATGCAGTTGGATGTGGATGATGTTACAAGGTGTTCCCACCACCACCACCACCAGGAGGTCCACCCCAACCACATGGAGTGGGTGGACAGGGCATAACACAACTTCAGGTAGCTGAGGCCTATAATCACATCGCTCCGTAGATGATTTGAGGTACGATATGTTTCTACCACACCTTAGCTACAGTTTTTATAGACACAGGTTCCAATCACTCTTTCATATACACTTCCCTCATTCAGAGCTCGATGATTCTGACGGAGCTGTTAGTTCGATCTTTATAGCTAAAGAATTTTACGGGAGATGATTCGATGATCACGAACTTGTGGCGGTTGTGCGAGCTTAATGTAGTCGGTGAGAGAATCAGATAGGATCTACTAGTAGTTTCATCGAGCCCTTACAACGTCATCATGGGTATGGACTGGTTGTCTATAGTCCATGCTCAGATCTACTGTATAAGGAAAAAAGTATGGTGTGTCTGCACAGATGGGACTAGTTTTACCTACACCGGTGGGAAGGAAACCTATGCAGCGCAGAACAGACATACTCAGAGGAGGATATAGCTGATCACTCACCAGTTGGCTTTCCTTACCATCAGAGTAGTTGATGTGGAGATTACGACTTATCTTGTAGTGGTGGCCCAGAACTCAGATGTTTTCCCTGATGATGTCCTAGGACTATCTCCTTGCAGAGAGGTGGACTTCTACATTGACATGTACCACATGATGGAACCGGTATCTACACCAGCATATCAGATGTCTCCCACTGAGTTTTGTGAGCTGTGGATACAGCTGGAGGACTTACAGGAGAAGGGATTCATCTATCCCTATGTTTCTCCCTGGGAAGTCTCGATTCTATTTGCCAAGAAGGCGGATGAGAGCTTCAGGCTCTGTGTTGACTACTGTTTCCTGAATCAGGTGACTGTGAAGAACATGTACCCACTTCTGAGGATTGAAGACATCTTTGATTAGATAAAGGGCACACAATGGTTCTCGAAGATAGACCTTAGATCAGGATATCACCATCTCAGAGTTCGAGATGAGGATGTGCAGAAGATGGCTTTCAGGTGTCGGTACGGCCACTATGAGTTCTTAGTAATTCTCTTCGGTGTAACCATTGATCCAACAGTGTTCATGAGTCTCATGAATAGGATCTTCCAGCCATACCTCAATCAATTTTCGTAGTCTCTATCAACAACATACTGATCTAGTCAACTACTGAGGAGGATCATGCCTACCATTTTCATGTGGTGCTGGGCACACTCCGAGATCACCAGCTTTATGATAAGATCTTGAAGTGCCAGTTTTGGATTTGATATTGTCACTTCATGGGACACGTAATCTTATAGGCTAGAGGTACAGTGGATCCAGCGAAGGTTGAGGCAGTACATGCTTGGGAGCCACCCAGGATTGTGACAAAGGTACGGTGTTTCCTGGGATTGGATGGGTTCTACTAGAGATTCGTTCTAGACTTTTAGAGAGTTGCAGCGCCACTATCATCCTTGATGAAGAAGGGGCAAACATTTGTGTGGTTGGATAGGTTCCAGCAAGGATTTCAAGAGCTGAGGAAGAGGAAGACTAGTTCACCCATCTTGAAGCTTCCAGAGTAAGGCGTAGGGTATGTATTCTACTACGATGCATCAGGGACCGGACTCGGGTGTGTCCTGATTTAGGATTGAGTTGTGATCACATATGGTTCTCAGCAGTTGAGACATCATGAGAAGAACTATGCTACCCATGACCTAGAGTTAGTAGCAGTTATATTTGCCTTGAATCTTTGGTGGAACTATCATATGGGAGAACATTTTACCCTGTAATCTGATCAAAAGAGTCTCATGTTTATATTCTCTTAGAATGACCTGAACCTGAGACAACAGCGGTGGCTTGAGATCCTCCAAGACTATGATTTCGAGATAGTCTATACTCATGGGAAGGGGAACGTAGTAGTAGATGCGCTCAGTAAGAGATCTGGCATTCAGCTTCTAGGTGAGGTGATGGAGCAGCTGGAAGCCTTACAGTTATCCTTTGTGGATAGGGATGGAGCAGCCTATCTACAGTATCTTACAGTCACTCCCCCACTACTTCAATGATTTAGGGTGGCACATCTTGGGGATGCTGACTGCGAGAGGCGACATGATCAGATATCCATAGGGCAGGAACCTGATGGATTTTTTGAAAGTGGGGAGCATGTTATCCTCTTTAGACGATGTATCATAGTACCAGTTGCACTTCTGGAGGAAGTGTTGAGGGAGTTCCACACTTCCCCTCTAGCGGTACATCCAGGAGTTGAGGAAATGTACCAAGACCTTCGACGACAGCACTAGTGTCCAGCTATGAAGAAGGCTATAGAAGAGTTTTTCTCATATTACCCCACATTTCAGCAAGTTAAGGCAGAGCACCAGGTACCAGTAGGCTTGGTTCAGCCCTTAGATTTTCTAGAGTGGATGTGGGACGGGATATGCATGGAATTCATGATGGGTCTTCCACATACATCTAGGATTCATGACTCAATATGGGTGATCATCGACCGACTCACCAAGTCGGCCTACTTCCTACCGATTAGAGAGAAGGGCTCAGTTGAGAGCTTGGGACACCTCTATGTGCAAGAGATAGTGTGTTTTCATTGATTAACATCTTCTATTGTATCTGACCGTGATGCACGCTTTACTTCTCAGATATGGAAGGGGTTGTAGGAAGATTTTAGGACACATCTTCTCTTGGGCACCACATTCCATCCTCAGACAGATGGGCAGACCAAGAGGACCATCTAGAACTTCAAGGACATGCTCCGCCATGCATCCTCAACTTCAGTGATAGCTGGGAGGACAACCTGTCATTGGTGGAGTTTCCTTACAGCAATAACTATCACTCCACCATAGGGATGGAACCTTTGAGGCCTTTTATGGATGACCTTTCAAATCGCCACTATGTTGGACAGACCCAGGGGAGTTAGCTGAAGGACCCCGGGACACCCTGAGAGGGGAGGGGTGAATCAGGGTGACCAATTTTTCTTTTAATGTGTTGGATCTTGTTCCCACGTTGGTAGGAACTTGTTGAACCTGTATGATGATTATGATCAGAATGAAAAACATTCACATGCACAGAGAAGACACAACCATTTTTACTTGGTTCACTACTAAGGGCTATGTCCAAGGAGCATACGCCGACAGGTTGCCGGTCATACCTAAATCCACTCTGCTTCACTAGCTGCGGATACAAAAGTTCGGGTACAGACACTCTGTCCCAGGCTCACTGCCTTTACAATTGTTCAGGGATAGCTCACTGCGTCCCTCGGGTCACTCCCGTTGACTCCCCCTGGCTCACTGCCGTTGGTGAAGTCCCACTCAGTTTATAGACGTGAGGGTCTCTTCTTCATTTGCATAAGAGTGCATCCTTTGTTGTATGTAGATGCTCTATTGAAGTTAGATTCTCACCAGAAGAAGAATATCTCTTTTCCTCGAATGTACCAAGTAGTCTCTCGGCTTTCGTGCAGCTCCAAACACGCCGGTGGGCTTCAGCAAAACCAGGCGCGCTTCTCCAAGACAGTCGCGCAAGTCCCACTACGGCACGCAAGTCCAAACTGGCACGCAAGTGTCATCAACATACATGCGCGACTCTTCCTTCCCCAACTACAAACTTGCGCGGTCCACTTCCTTTCTCTTCCAAACCACCTTGGGCGCACAGCCAAAAACCGGCGCGCAAGCTCTACTTGCGCGACAAAACAACCACCTGCGCGACTCAGCCACCTGCGCGACGAGAGCTCGAACAATCTCTTGGCCTTGAACTCCGTTTAAAATGAGGAGGGGTGGTCCAATATTTATAGGCAAACTCGACCCCCTGCGCGGCGGCGCGCAAGTCCTCGACGGCGCGCAAGTATTGTCTTCAATAAAATCTGTCGCACAACTCACTTGCGCGACCCAACCAACACTTGCGCGACCTTCTTTCCTTGGCCAAATTTTGATGTTCTGATCCTCAAAAACATATGGCGCGCAAGTCTTTTATCCTCCAAGAGCACGGCGCGCAAGTACCTTTGCCAAAAACACTTTACTTTATTGGCCAATTTTTAGGCCCAAAAATTTGGCAAACACTGGGAAACAGCGCCACCTTCACTACTGTTTTCTGCTTGAACGGTATGATCGCTTTGTTGGTACACACCCTGAACTTCCACTGAGGATTGACAACAAACACAAACCATACACAAAATCATGCTTTGAAGAACCTGGTTCCAACAATATCCCCCTTTGGGTTTGTTGGCAATCAGAATAAATTCAATAGATCTCCAACCATGAGCAAATCCAAAACGCAAGAATCAACTCAGCCAACACTCTAAGTCTACGTGAGCAATGCTCGGTGTAGAAAACAAGATAGAAAGCTTGAATTGGGTCTTAGTGTTTTGAAATTCTCCATGATGCCCGATGTTATCCTTATTAAACTTCTCATCACAATCTTACACTTCTCATCACAGAAGAATTTCTTGCCTTGAATTTATTCCTTTCTCCCCCATTGACAATAAAACCAAAGACCGAAAAGTTTGTTCAACGTTCAGCTCAAGCCATACTCCCCCTGGATAGTATCTCCCCCATAAACCTGCATCACAGCCATAAGCAGATAAAAAGAGTTAAAACAAATGGGGAGAGGGGACTTCCGGTGCCTCCTTATGCAGTAGGAGGTGGTCGAACACCGAGGTTCAACCGATGCTTCTCGAACACAGCCGCGGACAATGGCTTGGTTAGGATATCAGCCACTTGCTTATTAGTTCCAACATGATCCATTTTAATCACTCCTTGTTCAACCTTTTCTTTGATAAAATGATACCGTATTTCAATATGTTTTGTACGAGAATGTTGAACCGGATTCTTCATAAGATAAATTGCACTTTTTTTATCGCAATAAATCACCATTGGTTGCTGCACCTTATCACCAATATCTGTTATCTCCTGCTTCATCCAAAGAAGTTGACTGCATGCTTTTGTGGCGGAGATATATTCATCTTCAGCAGTACTAAGAGAAGTACTTTCTTGCTTCTTGCTCAACCAGCCAACACATTTATGCCCAATATAGAAAGCTCCACCACTAGTGGACTTTCTGTCTACTACATCCCCAGCCCAGTCAGCATCAGAAAACGCTAATAATTCATTGTCCCTGCCTGCAGCAAAAAATAACCCGAAGTTATGTGTGCCTTGAATATACCTCATGATTATTTTTACTGCTGACATATGTTCCTCCTTTAGATTACTCTGAAAGCGGGCCGCAAGGCATGTTGCAAAGACAATATCTGGCCTTGTCGCTGTCAGATACAGTAGGCTTCCAATGATCCTCCTGTACATGGTGGGATCAACAGAGTTCCCATCCTCATGCTTTCCAAGTTTAGTTCCAACAGCAATCGGAGTTGACATTGGTTTGGAGTCTTGCATATTGAACTTCTTCAGCAACTCTCTTGCATATTTTTTCTGAGAAATGAAAGTGTATTCCTTCTTTTGAATCACTTGCAACCCCAAGAAATATGTGAGCTCCCTAATCATAGACATTTCAAATTCTGATTTCATGTGGTTGGCAAATTCATCCATTGATTCCTGCCTGCTGCCACCAAAAATGATATCATCAACGTAGACAAGAACCATGAACTAATCTTTTGGAGAATTCTTCACATAGATATTGTGATCAACTCCTCCTCTTTTGAATTCCAACTTCTTGAGATATGAATCTAGTCGTGAGTACCATGCCCGTGGTGCTTGTTTCAAACCATATAGAGCTTTCTTTAGTTTGCAGACCTTTGTTTCATCGGTACCCAAGACAAACCCCACCGGTTGTTCAATGTAGACTTCTTCTTCGAGTACACCATTCAAGAATGTTGTCTCAACATCCATTTGATATACTTTATATCCGCTTTGGAGTGCCATGGCAAGGAAAATCCTGATTGATTCCAGTATAGCAACTGGAGCAAAGGTTTCTTCAACATCAATACCTTCAATCTGGGAGTATCCTTTACATACCAGTCGTGCCTTGTTTCTGATAACACTTCCATGCTCATCAAACTTATTTTTGAAGATCCATTTGGTACCAATCACATTGTGACCTTCGGGTCTCTGGACAAGATCCCATGTCTGATTCTTATCAATCTGATCTAATTCAGCATTCATGGATTTCACCCAAGATTCATCTTTTACAGCTTCTTCGAATGAGGATGGCTCTACAACTGATAGAAATACAGATTGCGTGGTATTCCTCATCCTTCTGGTTTGCGTGGGTGCACTTCTATCCCCAATTATGTTGGATGGATCAATCTCAGCTCTTCGATTTCTCCTGTGAGGTTCAGTAGAATTCTCTTCAGCCATAGTTTCTTCTTCAGATTCTTCTTCTGAGTCAACATCATTATGTGATTGATTAGTGTTTTGAACAGCTTCCTCTATTTCTGCATTTGTAGTTTCTTCATGTCCACATTCTTCATGACTTTCTATCACATCAGCATATGACGTCCGTGAAGCATTTGTGGTTTTCTCTTCAATTATCTTATCATCATTGCTTTCCACAATCCTTCCCAAAAAATTGTTGAAACATTTGTAGGCTTTGTTGTTCATTGAGTAACCGAGGAAGATTCCTTCATCTGCATTGTCACCATATTTCCCCGGATTTCCTTCTTTGTTCCTGATGAAGCACTTACTTCCAAAGACACGAAAGTATTTTAGATAAGGCTTCCATCCATGCCACAATTCATATGGTGTCTTCATCTCACCCATATAAAGTCTTGTTCGATTCTGAATGTACACTGCAGCTTGAACAGCCTCTTTCCAGTAATGTCATGGAATACGACTCTCAATCAGCATAGTTCGTGCCATGTTGTTCACCTGTCGATTCCTTCGTTCAACAACTCCATTTTGTTGTGGAGTTCTCACAGCAGCTACCTCATGTTGTATCCCATGCTTCTCCAGATAATTTTCAAATTCAATGGACGTGTATTCTCCTCCATTGTCAGATCACAACACTTTGATTGTTCGTCCAGTATCATTCTCGGCGATTCGCCGATATGTTTTCATGTAGTCAAGGACTTGTCGTTTCCGGTGAATGACCATCACACATGCCATTCGACTGTAATCATCTATGAAAAGGACAAAGTACCTTTCTCCATGAGTTCCGGCAACATTTATTGGACCACAAACATCTGTATGAATCAGATCAAGAAGGTGAGATGCCTTTTTCTTCTTTGGCCGATATGAACTGCAGACCAGCTTCCCACGAATACAAGCATCACAGGATTTTTCACGCTCACGCTTCGGTTGGGGATGTCCATGAAAATTCTCAATTTTGATATTTTCTCCATGTCTTGTTGATTGATGTGTCCCAATCTCCGATGCCACAAATTGTTTTCTTCTTCAACAGTCATGTAACATACATTTTCTTCACTATCAACCTGATACAAGTTGCCTTCTGTTCTGCATCCTTTCATAAGTGAATTGCCGGTTTTTCCCTTGATGGTGCAACCTTTCTGATTAAAAGTAACTATAAGTCCTGAGTCACAGAGTTGACTCACGCTAAGGAGATTATGGCATAGGCCATCTACGTAAAGGACTTCAGTCTTCTTTAGTTCTCAATTAGCTAATTGGGTACTTCCACTCCCTTTGATTTTCAGAGCCCCATCATTACCAAATCTTACTGTACCATCAACATTCTTTATGATATTCGTTAGTAGGCCGGCATTACCCGTCATATGAGATGAACAACCGCTATCCAGAATACAGGTACTGTTGTTCTTTGTAGCTTTGAGGGCTACCTCTGCAAGGTTCGATTTCTCAATCTTCTTCCTTTCCTTCCATGAGACATTACATTGAGTATATAGGACTGATGGCCTTTCAACTATCTCTTCCGCATACCCAGATTCTTCATAGTCAAAGCCTTCTGTGAGAGGTGAGAACCTGTTTAAAAGAGCAACATTGTCTTGCTGATGAGACTTGACTTGTCTTGAACTTCGGTATGAGGTGTCTATGTCTCTTTTCTGCCTGCAATTAATGGCCTTATGACCAAAGTTAGAACAACAAAAACAATATCCATAGAAATTATTTCTTCTATGAGAATTAGGATATGAGATTGTTCTACTTTGTTGAGCATCTATATCTTCTCCATTCAGATAGCTTCTTGCCTCTTCACAATAAGACATGGTATGGACCAGATAGCCATAGAACTGACACTTCATGAGAGGAAATGTCTTCTCACTTGAATTTCTCCTTATACCTTCTTCCTTGGGAGAATAGTAAGACTGTCTGTCATTTTTGAATGTTTGATGATAATTTTCAGGTATCCTTTTAGTTTGGATTGAGGGTTCCTTTTTCAGCACTCTAGGTAACATTTCATCATGTTCAACTTTCATCTTGTCTTTCTTTTGGATCTTTTCACTTCCAGCAGTTGTTGACTCAGCCTCACAGCCAATTCCACTCTTTCCCATGCAAGCAGGTCTTTGATCACTCAAGACTTTTCCAACCCCATCTGAACCACACTTGGCTCTTGCAATTAATTCTGCATCTGAGAATCTTCCGAACTGTATTTTCTTCCTCGATTCTTTTGGAACTGATTCTGTCTCCATTTTACTCCTTAGAGTAACTACTTCCTCCTCAAGACCCTCAACAGTCTTGGATTTTTCATCCAGTCTGGATGTGAGGTCATTGATGACCTTTGCCTGCTCTTCAATTCTCAGCTTCAGATCAACTGCATCATCATTGCTTTCAATTATTTTAGACTGTACCTTCACAAATTCTTCAAGTCGTTCAATTTCATCTTCAAGTTGATCAACATATTCAGTTGATTCTTCTACAATTTATTTCCACTTATTGAAGCTCTTACATTTAATCTTAAGCTTACTAACTGCATCCTTAAGTTTCACCTCAGGATCTACACAAGTTCTCAGTTGTTTTTCACCATCAGTATCTTCTGACTTTTCAACAGTGGCCATCATAGAAGAAAGGTTCCCAGTTTTGAATTATGGTTCTTCTTCATCACAGAATTCATTGTCATCTTCTTCCTCTTCACAAACAAAACTCTTCCTTTGCATTTTCTTACCAGATTTGAAGTCTCCCTTTTTGAAGAACCTTCTTTGAGGCTTCTTGAAGTTTTCATCTTCACTGTCATCATCATTGATATTATTCAAGCACTGAGAGGCAATGTGCCCAACTTTTCCACAACGGAAACATGCGAGAGGTAACTTCCCTTTGAATTTCCCTTTCCCCTTCTGGAACTTCTTTGCAATGAGAGAAAGAATTTCTTTCTCTTCTTAATCATCACCTCTACTATCCTTTGAGATTTTCAATTTATCCATGGCCTTGAATGCCATTTCCTTGCTCACCCGAGTCGTAGCATCTTCTGGTTTGACTCTCATTTCATATGCTACCAAACTGCTCAGTAAGTCATCTAGAGAAAGTTTGGAAAGATCTCTTTCCTCAAGAGCTGACACCTTCGCATTATACAGAGGTGGAAGTCTTCTTAATATTTTCTTTACAATATCAATGTCTTTGATTTCTTCACCTAGACCCCGAATTGCTCCAACCACTTCAGTAATTTGATTGAAGAAAGAGTCTGCATTCTCGTCTGGATGCATCTTCAGATCATCAAACCGATTGTGTAGCACTTGTAGTTTCGCCTCCTTAACTTTGCTATCACCTTCATAAATATTATAAAGTTTATCCCACATAGATTTTTCTGAGGTACAATTCATCACCTTCAGGTAAATCTGACCAGAAAGGGCTGTAGTGAGAGCATTCTGTGCTTTAGCATCTGCATCAAGAAGTTTCCTGTCTGTTTCAGTCATAGCCAGACCTGTTGGATCAGTGACATGTATTCCTTGCATAGTAGAAAAAAGAACTTCCATTCCAAGAGATCTTAGATGAGATCTCATTCTGTTCTTCCAGATCTGGAAATTGCTTCCATCGAAGTGAGGGACTCCCCTGACATTGACGGCGTTTTCCATGACGAAGAAGGTCAGATTCAACACCAGCAACCTTTACCCTCTGATACCACTTGAAGGACCTCGGGACACCCTGAGAGGGGAGGGGTGAATCAGGGTGACTACTTTTTCTTTTAATGTGTTGGATCTTGTTCCCACGTTGGTAGAAACTTGTTGAACCTGTATGATGATTATGATCAGAATGAAAAACATTCACATGCACAGAGAAGACACAGCCATTTTTACTTGGTTCACCACTAAGGGCTACGTCCAAGGAGCATACGCCGACAGGTTGCCGGTAGTACCTAAATCCACTCTGCTTCACTAGCTGCGGATACAAAAGTTCGGGTACAGACACTCTGTCCCAGGCTCACTGCCTTTACAATTGTTCAGGGATAGCTCACTGCATCCCTCGGGTCACTCCCGTTGACTCCCCCTGGCTCACTGCCATTGGTGAAGTCCCACTCAGTTTATAGACGTGAGGGTCTCTTCTTCACTTGCATAACAGCGCATCCTTTGTTGTATGTAGATGCTCTATTGAAGTTCGATTCTCAACAGAAGAAGAATATCTCTTTTCCTCGAATGTACCGAGTAGTCTCTCGGCTTTCGTGCAGCTCCAAACACGCCGGTGGGCTTCATCAAAACCAGGCGCGCTTCTCCAAGACAGTCGCGCAAGTCCCACTATGGCGCGCAAGTCGAAACTGGCGCGCAAGTGTCATCAACATACATGCGCGACTCTTCCTTCCCCAACTACAAACTTGCGCGGTCCACTTCCTTTCTCTTCCAAACCACCTTGGGCGCACAGCCAAAAACCGGCGCGCAAGCTCTACTTGCGCGACAAAACAACCACCTGCGCGACTCAACCACCTGCGCGAAGAGAGCTCGAACAATCTCTCGGCCTTGAACTCCGTTTTAAATGAGGAGGGGTGGTCCAGTATTTATAGGAAAACTGGACCCCCTGCGCGGCGGCGCACAAGTCCTCGACGGCGCGCAAGTCTTGTCTTCAATAAACTCTGTCGCGCAACTCACTTGCGCGACCCAACCAACACTTGCGCGACCTTCTTTCCTTAGCCAAATTTTGATGTTCTGATCCTCAAAAACATATGGCGCGCAAGTCTTTTATCCTCCAAGAGCACGGCGCGCATGTACCTTTGCCAAAAACAGTTTACTTTATTGGCTGATTTTTAGGCCCAAAAATTTGGCAAACACTGTGAAACAGCGCCACCTTCACTACTGTTTTCTGCTTGAACGGTATGATCGCTTTGTTGGTACACACCCTAAACTTCCACTGAGGATTGACAACAAACACAAACCATACACCAAATCATGCTTTGAAGAACCTGGTTCCAACATTAGTACTAGTGGGACCAGGGATGGTTTGAGATACCACCGAGAAGGTGCAGATCACCCAGGAGCGGATGAAGTTTGCACATATCAGGCTTAAGTCATATGTTGACAGAAGACAGAGACCTCTGGAGTTTGAGGATGGTAACCACATCTTCTTATGGGTTTCACCTCGACGATGTCTATGGATATTTGGCTGAGACAACAAGCTCTCTCCGAGATTCATCGAACCTTTCCAGGTTCTCAGCAGAGTAGGTGAGGTGACTTACCGTGTAGCTCTTCTAACTTAGTTGCACCAAGAGCACAGCGTCATCCACGTATCCCAGCGAGGAGATACGTGCACGACCCTTCCCACATCATCAACCATGGTTATTTGGTCATAGATGATGGGGTGACTTTCATGGAGGTTCCAGTAGTGATTGAGGATTTGAGTGGACAGTCGATTCCTTTAGTGTGCGTTCACTGGCAGCACGGGAACCTCTAGGAGAGAACATGGAAGTGGGAGGCTCAGATTCTATTTCAGTACCCCCTTTCTTTTCCTTTATTGTGAGTTGTACCTTATGGGGAAATAAATCATTGATTTGGGGAGAATTTAAAGACCCTAAATTCTCGTGGAATGTTTTTTAAAGCATGAGAATTTTAAAAAATCGCAGTTTCGGAGGGCTCTTGATTCCGAGGCCCGGTGTGCCTGGAATCAATTTCTGATGTTTTGTTTGGGTATGTTCAGTAGACGTACGAGCATGATTTTATAACTTTTGAACGGGTGCTCGGAATTAAAATCTAAGGGCACCGTTTAACTCGTAGTGCCAGTTTTCCCTTAAGAAGAATTTCACCTCGATGGCGTTTGATTAGGTATGAGATATGGTTTTTGGGTTTTATGTGGATTAATAAAATAAATTAAGTGACAACATATTTTATTTTTGTTTAACCCACGCCAGGTGGTAAAGTTTGTTAAAATCTCCACAAGGGAGTTGGTGTTGGGACTGCCACACCCTAACCTCCCATGGGAGTATAATTGGGGTGGGGACCACCCAAGAAGCATAACCTCCTGCGAGAGGTTATGACATGGGGTCCACACGTGGCTTAACCCCCATTTAATGGGAGGGGATGAAATCTCTCAACAATCCCACATTAATAAGGGAGAGACTCTTGGTCTCTAACTCCCCTCTTAATGGACGAGGATAAAACCTCTTCAAAACCCCCAATTAATGCAAGGAAACCCCTTGACTGTCTTCATGTTTAATTAGGTGGTGACCACTCGGACCTCTAACCCCCCCTCCCCCCCCCCCCCCAAAACTCCGCAAATTTAATATGCCAACCTCTTGAGCAATGAATTTGTTGGTGCCTCTCCTTCCTTTTGAAATTTTGAAATAATTGTGCCAACATCGTGAATTTAATTAAGCGGGACCCACATAATTAATTCACGTCAATGGGTATAATAATAAAAATCTATTATTTTGGCACATTTATTCTCTCTTTATTGGAGATCTTGGGAGAATAGAGTCCTCTAAAGAGGAACGCAAAGATGCCAGCGATGACACTTCTTCATTGGCTTCTTCCTCAGAACCCCCCTTCCGACGTGGGATCTCTTCGATGACCCTTCTTCCTTCCTCTTAGTCGTCAACGGACTGACGCACGAGCTCAGAAGTGGAAGCATACAGCGAACAACGGCAACATCGTCTTCCCCCATGATGAACAAATGCTTGACAATTAAAAATTTAGGGGTGTGTTTTAAGTTGTTTAACACTTTATCCTCTTACATTGAATCAACTTCATGAGCCTCTTGCTTCCGTTCAAACAGGGAGTGTTCAGGCCGAACAAACATTACCCGACCCCTCTGCAACCTTTATTATTTCAGAATCTTAAGTCGATAGGGAAGTAATGATGGAATGGAAATGAGGTGATGGTGACGAAGACGGTGAATAAAGGTCCCTCTACCCGCAACCACCGTGAACTGTGCCACCGGCCAAGTGGTTCCCAACTAGCCTACCCCCACGGTGCCTGGCGCGGGCCCCGGCCAAAATCGTGGCCTTCCCGGCCCACCGGCACCCAGCCTGCACACTCCTCTCCTGCCCGGTACGCAGGCCGCCAGCCCCCCCCCCCCCCTTCCACCCCGTGACGCCCAACCCGGCACCCCGACCGCCCGCCCTACACCCCCCAGCGCCCAAGCCGCCTGCCCAGCGCCCTACCCAGCAACCCCACCCCCTTCCAGGCGCACCCACAGCCTGCCCACGCCCCGTGCGGCCTGTTGTTGGCCTCTTGGGCCAAGTATCCCAAGTCGTGCCCCTCGCAACGCCGGCCGAACCTGTTGCTGGCCTTCGGGCCGAGTCGCCCATGTGGAGACTTCGGTCTGAATTGTCCACGCAGTCCCCTGGGCTGGGCCCAGCCGAATGGGCCCAACTGTGTAGACTGAACCACTCAATGGGTCGGGTCAGACCCAGCAAGTCATTCAAGGTCAACCCATACCAGGTTGACCGAGACTGAGTTGGGCCGCATCAGTCCGAATGGGTCGGACCGGACCTGAGCCCATACCATTTCCTTTACTATCTTGGGCCATATCTTTGTCACTGGGCATCCATTTGACGAACCATAAGCAGCGCAGGTATTCATGGAACATATTCATCCCTTTTATTATACCCCACTAGAGTTCGGGGTATAGTTGAGTCATGGTCATGTTGGTTCATACACAAATCCAACCAGGCCCCCGGTACTAAAATGCTAATAACTAACAGACCTGTCATCCGATTGACGTGTCGTCTATTGATTTGAGACCCTCATGGCATGGAGGACCATTGAGATACTTCTTCCTAGGACTTCATGAAACCTAGAGTAATGGATTGTAACTCGTGGAGCGAACCCTCTTGGAGACGAGTGAGCAGAATAATGAGACCTAGTAGCTGGCTGAGGCTTGATAACTACTTAACTGATTCGATTCAGAGTGACTCAACTAGCCTACTGGGGAGCACTACTGTGTGAGGCGGCAGACCCATGGTGGTGGAGCACCACTGTGTGAGGGATAAGACCTGTGGTACTTGACTGTAGGAGTAACTTTGTAGGCTATTTGGGAGAGCGCTATTGTGTGAGGTGTCAGACCCTGAGTGGGAAGCATCTCTGTGTGGCGTTGTTGTCCCACGGTACTTGACAGGAGGAGTTTCTCAAAAATCTATGGTTAGTGAGTATCTCCTCGGAGTCATGGCAGTGCCACTGTACTCGACAAAGGTGGAGTTTTCTAGAAGCTGTGGTTTCGATAATGAAAATCATGGTTTGAGCTAAGTCAATGACCATTGTGTTTTCCTCATGATTGAGATGGGTTACTCGATAACTTAGGTATATGTATGGGCATATACATAAGTAATTGTTATCTGTTGAATTCATACCATGTGGTTTATCCTTGTTGGATTTAGTGAGACCTTGAGGGTCTCAAGGTCCCTTCTGAGTATCGTTATACTCACCCATTCCTGGTATATGCCCGCACCTCATTGTGTGGGATGCAGACTACAGATAGTGCTGACGGAGGCCGAGAGCACCAGGACTAGACAGTAACCAGGAGAGGACATTATTATGTATTGGTACATAGTGGAGTCTGACAAACATGGAGTGCTGAGGAGGCCATCTGTACCTACCCTTTGAGTAGGAACCTCAGAGGACGATCTCAGAGCTACTTTCACCTTCCGGTTGTTTGTACCTTTTTAGGTGTACTTGATTTCAGTTGTATTTGTACTTTATAGCTGGGCTTGTATTCTGCCTCCTTTTACTTTCCAGCACATCTTCTGTATACATTTTATCTTAGTGTTTTCTTCCTCTTGTACTCCGGTTGTGTGTTCACATTTTATAAAGGCAATGCCTTCCCAGTTTTAAGGAAATACACCTTTGGTGCTAGTTTTCATCCCCTGGCATATGGAAGGTAGGCTCGGGGTAGTAACGATACGGGCCCTGGGGGACGGGTCATGATAATATAACTGAATCATCGAATAATGCATGAATGTTCGTAATTCACAAATCATAATGAAATAAATAAGATTAGACATGAAAGCATAACATAGGAAGAAAACATGGAATTGTAGAAAACATATAAAAATATAATATGACATCCATAGTAGCCATGTAATTGCTTCCAAGACCATCTTGGTATCATGTGTTCACATCCCATACCATATTGGTAGTCATGGTACACTCTCATGGCCATCTTAATAGCATTAGTTCATTATTCATTCCATTTTTAAAGTCATGTTTCACTCACATGTTAATCTTAGTAGTCAAGGTTAAATCCAAAGGCTATCTTAGTCTATCCCATGAAATCCAAATCACAAAAAAATGCATTGGAGGGAGACATAGTTACCGTCCATCTCATAATAAAATAATAAATACATATTCCACAAGACCAAAAATAATCATATAAAAACATAGTAAATGAATTTTTTTTATAATCCTATAATCATATCAAAACATGTATAAAAGGACAGTTTCTTAATCATTTCATCATACATGTAAATAATGGAAATAATCCGGTTTAATAAGAATATAATCATTAAAATATAAAAGTGTTTCATAAACATCATTCCACTAAATAATATTCCATTTAGAGAACAAATATAAATGCAAACATTTAATAATTTTCCGAAAAGGCCTGAGTAATAGAATAGGTTGTTATCCTATTTGAGAAATCATTTTGAAAGTCTTTTTTAAAGTGATTTATTAGTGAAAATTACCGTTATTATTTATTAAAATTCCGTTTTAAAACAGTAATTCCTTTCAAGAACCATATTCTTGAATATAAATATGAAATATTTTAAATAACTATTTGAATACCTCTTCCAAAAAAAACTTTTTCTTTGATAATATATTTAGAGATCTAGAAATCAAATTTAAAACCATTTTACTTCAAAATTTATAAATGAATATTGAATATATTTGGAAAACAATTTTCCATGAAAACATAGAACTAAAAATAGAAATAGTTTTCATACCCACTTTCCTTAATGACTAACAAAATAAGATTCAAAATAATTTCAAAAACATATTTTCTAAAAAAAACTTTTGAAACATATAAATAATGCTAAAAAATTTATAAATCCCTTTCATTGAAAATTCATTGAATACTTATACCTAAATATTTAAAATATTTTCAAATCCATATTCATGAAAATTCATTTTAAACTAATAAATAATGCATGAAATAATTTTGAAAACAATTGTATTTTAAATAAATTGAAAACATATAAATAAATCTGGATTTCTTTACAATACTTTATATAAATAATATCTAAAAACATTAAAAGAACTATTAAAATAATTTTTAAAAACATTTTATAATACATGGTTTCAAAATAGAATTGGTTTTCAATCAAATATATTATAAATATGTTCTTTAATAAAAACTATTTATCACCCATATTACTTACCAAGTATTAGAAAATATGGAAACAATACAAGAATAGATCATGAATAACAAGAGGGTATATTTTTAAGGAATATTCTAGAGAGATGAATCATAATATCTCATCAATGGAATCATAATGAAAACCAATCTCGAAAGGCGATAAGATTATTTCAATAAACTCTTACCATTTGTAACATTGAACAATAATCATTATTTAATCAACGGAAAATAAATTAAGATTTTCAAGAAATTATAATAAAGATATTCGTGAAATAGATTTTAAAATATATAATACAAACGTTATTGAATATTACATCTACCAAACATGGCATATGTCTAAAAAAATGAAAATAGATACAACTTAATTTTACCGATTTAGTAAATTTTGAAACATAGTTCTCATGAAATAAGTATAATAAAAAGGAAATTTAAATATATATATATATTTTATTATAATAATCATATAATACATCCATTGTTAGTTTAAATACCACACAAAATGAATGGGTAGTGAAGAAATCATGTATCTCAGGGAAAGAAAAGGTGATATGCAATTCAATTATCTTATTTATTGTCACTATTAATCATCAAAATATATTCTCAAAAATAAAATTTTTTTTATACATATTTTGAAGAATAATATTCATATATCTAATAACATATATTTTTTCATTACCCAATTTTTATTAATTTTATGTTATGTATTCAATTCAGGTAATATTCACTTTTCTTTTCGCTTGTGTAGAAATTTGTTATAGCATTGGTCCTTAGAAAAATATCATGATTTATATAATGTAAATGATGAAAAAAATATAGATTATATTCATTGCATTTTATTCATAATAATTTATATGATATAGGTGTATGAAATGGAATACATGGTTTATGGTGATGATGAGTCGTCTATATGCATGAATATTATTTCTATTTTATTGTCCTATTAAAAGAAAGAGAATAAATTAAATAAATGTATATGTATATATAGATAAACATATAATTATTAAAATATCATGATAATATCATATATATCATATAAATTCACCAAACACAACCTTAATACGTTTAACATAGGGCGTGAATGAATCAAACAACTTTGAGGGGCGGTAGTCCTCACTTACTCAAATACAATTATCATATTCCACCAAATGGATAATTTAATTATATGTGTCATAAAAGGACTATAGAATCTTATAGAAATAATAAATTTAAATTATAATATATATATTCATGGTTTCAATAATAATTTCCTCTGTGATAGGTAGTAATAAAAATGATCAATTATCATTTCATGAGGTGGTAGTTCAACATACATGAAAATAGTATGATTATTACACATTATATGGAAGTGTTTGTAAGTGTAGGTTAAAAAATAGTATAAAAACAAACTACTATATTTAATATACTATTTTGTTTTATAAACTCATGGAATATGACGATATGAGGGGTGTATAATTGAAATATAATAAAATAAATGAGCTTTAATTATGTCATTTCTACTTAATCAGGTAACACATATTTTTACAAAAAGAATCATTGGATTTAATTCTAGACAATGGGAAGATCCTAGTAGTAATATAGGGATTCTGGAAGGTGTATTTGAAATATCATGTCCAATCCAAAGTGGTATGTTAGCTGTGTAGAGGGTGTCAAGTGCTTCCCTTTTTGTAGCGGATGGGAGTTGTATTCTTGTAAATATCAAAAGGTATTAAATAATGTGGGTGTCCATTTCTTAACATGACTCAAAAATTGATAAATAAAGGATTAATATAAAATTATAGTCTACCAAATTCTTCTTCACACAAAAATATGATAATTTTAATAATTTGTTTCATTAACATTCAAGATTCTCCCATTTTTTATATTGGGTTTTATTAAATCATCTATATTTATAACCTCTATAATTTAACCATTAATATTAAATGAAATTGATTCTATTATAAATTATTGAGCCACTTAATTTTAAAAATGATATCAAATTTACAAAATAAAAATGACTTGTTTTTTTTAAAATAAATTTTTTAAACCACATGTGACGAACAAAACACTACTTAAACCCAAAGCATTCTAAATTTTTTTTGAAGTCTAAAAGTTAATATGTTAAAGATAAATGAAAAATTGACAAAATAATATAAAATATTTAATACTTTTTGACATATAAAAATAAATTTTCAGACTATAGTATTTGTGTTAATTTTAAATCACTTAATAAAATATAATTTATTGCCAAATAATAATAATGTCAATGTTGATAATAATTATTTATTTTTAATTTTAAAATACGAAATTAATTTTCTAATTAAAAAAATAGGTTTATAGATGTTTCAAATTTTATAATAATCGTCAAAAAGATAATTAAACAAAACCATTCAATCAATTTACTTCAGTTTTAACTTTTTTAGTATTATATATTTTAGTAAATTATTAACTAAATAGCCACTGTGTGGGAGTTTCATAGGAATTTTAAGAAACTAAACCATATTAAAAGTTTATTGATAAATTATTATGATAATGATAAACAATATATTTTTCAAAAGTAAATGTATAATTGAAAAAAATATTTTTTACATACCATTATGTTTTAAAAACATTAAACGTACGAAAAGTTTCCTTTTTCTATTTCCTTACTAAACATTTATATTTGGTTGTACAATTTAATAATATGCCAATAAACAAAAAAATCAAACATAGTGGCTATATGGTTGAATTATTTGAATCCATTGGATTTTAAACAAATATCCAGGTCAATTTCTTCCTTTAAGGTTGTGGTATAGTTCTTAATAAAGTATAATCTTACCTTAATCCCTGGGATTAATTTTAATCAGATTCTATAATCGTTTTGGTCAAAAATTATGGTGATCATATTAAACTAAAAATATAAATTTTATCACACTCGTGTATTTCCATTTTTCAAAATTAAAATCATGTTAGTGGGAAAATTTTGTTCAACTCTAATCTCATAGACTTTTCGAGAAAGCATGTTTTTAAAGTAAAAAAATTCAAAAGATCCATAAGTTCTTATATCCAATTTCAATATAAAAATTATTCCATTTATCTACTATGGAATAATAAATCTATAATTTATATATTTCTGACATTAAAATCAAATTTAAAATATAATTTAACACTAAAAAACATTTAAATGAAAGTATATATTCAACTAAATAGCATTAATTTTTACAAGTTACCCATGAATGATGTTTCTCAGAAAAATAAAAAAATCACTGTAATCTAATTTCATCAGTATATATTCAAAAACTATGCTCACTTTGTCAAATTTAATTTCTATTTGTTTTTAAAATAAATTTATTTATTTTTCATAGAAGGACCTAAAAAAGTGGTTTTATTAAGAAAATATTATTTTAATACTTATAAAGACATTACCAAAAAATATGTATTTCATTATAAATATGAATTATTTATGTCAAACCGTTATAAATAATATATTAAAAGTAGTTATAAGTATTCATATTAATATTATTAACATATATATTATAATAATCTAATTTAAATATTTTTATTAATAATATAATGTTTTATTGAAACATATTGTTTTTTATAAAAATCTTTATGTTGGTGTTGCAGGTAGCGCAGGCAATGTTAATTCCTCGTGAAAGGAATATTTGACATAGTAAAATTAAATAAATCAATGAATATTAATTAAACCAATATAAATATTCTAAAAAAGTGGGGGTGTTACATTCCACCCCACAAAAATAAATTTATCCCATTTAATTGTTATGCATTATCAATAGTTTGATACTATTATGTTCCATTAATAGAAACACACATCATAAAAATAGTCAATAAAATATCCATTGAAAAATAAAGTTACAAA
The DNA here is from genome assembly GCA_963277665.1 of Viscum album. Taxonomy (NCBI): domain Eukaryota; kingdom Viridiplantae; phylum Streptophyta; class Magnoliopsida; order Santalales; family Viscaceae; genus Viscum; species Viscum album. The sequence continues at coordinate 536,964,164 of OY728146.1, forward strand.
CCTAATGTTTTCCAACATTAAAAAAAATAGCTAGGTTTCATTGATGGAGAACATATCAGGAAAGTGAAAATGGACATGGAAGATAAATGTAACTATAATTCTTAGTTGGTGAGCGATATAGAACATATTCAAGAGAAAGGTAACAATAAACAGAATTATGCGACTATCTAAGGGGCCATCTGGTCCCTTGAAAACAATGGTATTGGGATTACATTTATTGTTTCACTATATTATCCCAAATGTTGTTGAATTTTCATGAATTTATATGCTTGCTTGATTTTATGAAAACCTCACCCTTTGGTGTTCCTCGATCCACATAACATTTTTCACTAAAAATTAAGAATAATTTTTCATTCCTAAATAAATAATAGATTATGTGATGTATGATATGTTATCCCACATTACATCTATTGTTATCCATAAAGTGTTTTTGGAAGAGGTTACTTGGTACGTATAAATCCTAATGTAGTGATATTTGAATTTACTCTCACAAACATCAATCTATTTTTACACAATCTTACCATAAATGGTTAAACTTATAATCCATTCGAAATATGAATTACGAAAACATTAGAAATAATTTCAGGAAATCATATGAGCACTATTCCCTAATATATCACAAATTTTCTCTTGATGGTCACTTTACATACAAGTGAATACTATCATCATATATTCCCATGAAATATGGTAACAACCAAAATTATAATAAATATTTTTGGAAAACATGCATTATTCATTATTTCAATGACTAATGGATATATTCCATAAATCTATGATTTTTAAATCATCATCCTTGATGATATACACCAAATTATAAATAATCAATTCCAAGGTAATCAGTACCTTCCAATTACTTATTCATATCCATTATATCTTTATCCAATCATTATTATCTATATTTCAAGAAATAATTATGTGTTACATTAACTTCATTAAAATATAATCTATACATGAAATTAATTTTCTATGTATTCATCTCAATTAAACTTGTCCCTTTCAATCCATAATTAAAACTTATACTAAAAATGGTTATATATTTCATGATTTATATGAAATAATCTACAAATTCCAAAACATAAATACTTCATTCATATAAATTTATTCTTAATCGATTACTTATGCTTCATAAAATTATTCTTCTTTAAAGGTTTCAAAAATTATTCCTCATTTCTAAAGGTTCCTCAACCTCAATATAATGATCATTGTTATGTTTAATGTAAATAAGACTCGAATAACATCACATACCATTGACATCTCATTTTAGGTCTCTATATCTTCAGATGTATAACCAATACTTGTAACCCCTTACAAATTATATTTATTATTTTTCCACATAGTAAATAGATTCATATAATATTGATAACATCAAAACCTAAAAAATTCAATTTGAACCATGTTCATTCTTTTTATCTATATTTACTAAAACTAGAATTCATATTTTTAGAAACATTTATCATATTAGAAAACCATATATATATATATATGAAAAATTACTTATAGGGCTCCTAAATCATTGAACATACTTATTTAATCATTGAAATCATATATTTATCCAAGTTTATTTTTATTTTTCCTCTATTTAAATCCTTTAGGTTGGTTTGTAAAGTATTTGTGAATTCCCAAAGAATAAAATCATGAGTATCAATCCAATTGGGCAGTCTGGACCATTGTCATTTATGAGATTTCCCTATGTGATGATCAGGATATCCTGTTAGAGTTATCACCCCTAGGTAAATATATTCAGGAGCCATATCCACATTTAGTATCCATGCATGGATGTATTGATAGGAAACCATCCACTATATCCTTTACCAAAATTCACGGACATTTTCCTTAAACATATAGACATCCTTATACTTATCCATAGATAAATTCTAATCAATATCCTTAGAAATATACATAGTGATCCTTTTATTTTTTTCTCATCCTATCTTACAATGGTTTAAAAATACTTTTATATAATACCAACTATATCAACCCTCACTTTTCAATAAATATCATTAAATGTCATTTTTTGGAATACTTAAAACAATGTACAAATAGATATCCAATGACCATACTAGTCTAGTACCTTTGAAAAAATATAACCAAAAAAACTAGTACATAAGTGAGAAACATTATCTATCACAATGTTATACTTTACTATAACCAATCATAAAAATGACAAACATAATACATATCTTCATAACCCAGGGAAGGTAACATAAAAAGGGGTGAGCTCAGATACTCACTAAGGGTAGACAAGGGAGATATATAAACTTAATCATGAACATAAGGGTATGGGAAAATGATCATGAAAAGGGAATATCTTACCCTACATACATATGATTATATACATTAATCATGGAATAAATCATGTAAGTTCATAATACATGAATCATAAGGAAATTAAGAATATATGCTATAAAAGAAAAACATAGAAATAAAACAGGGAATTATGGAAAACAAAAAAAGCTTATACTATGATATACATAGCATACAATCCATCGCCACTAATAACATCTTGGTATCAAGGGATCACTACCCATACCAATATGGTATTCATGGTTCACTTAAATTGTAATCATAGTAGCAATATTTCACACCTCACACCATCTTGTTAGTCTGGGTTCACTCTAATGGCTATCTTGTTATAGAATCTTTATTTGGAAGACTATCTTAGTCTATGTCATGAGATATAAATATTTACATAATGCATTTTAGGAAGATATAGGTCCCACCCATATCATAATGAAATCATACATATATGTTCCATAACATCATAAATAATCACAACACAACCCATGAAAGGAAATGGGTTAAATAAACATATAATTATATCATAAACAATAAAAAAATATAGGTTTCATAATCTATTAATCCAAAAAAAAGATCCTTTTAAATTAAATGGGTTTCAAAAGAATATAACCTGTGAAGGAGAAATGAGTTTCATAAATATCATTCCATCAAATAATAATCCATTTATAGAAATAATATGAACATAATCATTGAATAATTTCCCATGAAGGTCAAGAGTAACGGCAAAACAATTTATCATCGATGTGAAATAATCATGAAAAATCATTTTTATGAACATTTTGTGAAGAAATTGTCCTTTATTCTTTAATAAAAAGTATCTCTAAAACATAGAAACCATTTTCAAAAAAAATAACATGAAAATAAACATCAAAGCTTATAAGGAGAGCTTTGAAAACCTTTTGAAAAACTTTTTCATTAAAAATATATAATGAGAGCATGAAAATAATTTCAAAACCATTTTATATGAGATCATATAAATGAGGAATGAAAACATTTTAAGAACAATATCTTTGAAAACTTATAAAATAAGTTGTAAATAATTTTGAAGGCATTTTCCCTTGAAAACAGATAAAATTAGATTCAAAATTTATTAAAAAAAATTTGCATTTAATTTTTTTATAGTTATAACGAATTCATTAAAAAAAATTGGAAAAAAATCAATGAATACATTTAAAACATATAATGAAATCTTGAAAACATTTTTAAATCCATTAAATTGATAATTCAATGAGAACATTTAAGGAAATATTGAAAATTATTTGAATTAAATTACATTGAGAATAGTTTGAAAACAAATAAAGAAATATCAAAAACATTTTTAAAAAAAATTATTTTAAAATTAATTGAAAACATACAAATATGGATGATTTTTTTAACACCTTGAAGAATGGTTTTGAAAGGGCATATATTTATGTTCAAAGAGTGAGAAATGTCATGCTTTCTTGAAAAAACTTTCTTACCTATATAATGTAAATAGGTGTATAAAAATATCTCCAATATATAAATAAAACATTAAAAACCATAGGATGAGATATTTCATGAATATTCTTGAGATATGGATCATAATATTTCATCAAAGGAAGAGTAAAAAAACAATCTCAAAAGGAAATAAGATTGTTTTAATAAAACTCTTACCACATGATAACGTTGAACCATACTGTTCATGTAAGAAAAAAATATATATTTACATATCATTAAAAAAAATATTCATATTATAAAATTTTAATGTTAGTATATACACATCAATAAAAAATATAGGTTCATAACATGGATTGTGTCTCAAAGAGGGAAAATTGAGAAAAACTCATTTTAACGATTTGGTAACTTTTGAAACATAGTTTTAATTAATGAAATATAATAAAATTTATATTAAAATAACCATAAATATTTTTATTATAATCATATAACACATCCATGGGTAGTATACACACAACCCAAAAACAACAGGTGGTGAAGGAAACATGTATCTCACAGAAATAAAAAGTAAGATAAAATTCACTTACATTATTTCATGAATCTCTTCAAACGTAAAAAATACTCATTTATAATAAATTAAACTTTATTATAAACATTATATAGAATAATATTCCCATATCTAATGAAATATATGGTTTTATATTATCCACTAATTATTATTTTGTTTTGTTAAGGTTACACTTCAGGTAATATTCACTCTCTTTTCTGGTTGTGTTATATTTTGTTATTTATTTAGTTCTTATACATAAATTATGATTTCATGATTTTATATCCTGATATAAAAATAAATTTTATTGAGGATAATATAATTATAATAATATAAAAAATATTTATATATGAAATGAAAGACATTGTTCATGGAGAAGGTAGGGCACACTTATTCATGAATGTGTTCCAGTTTTATTGGTGTATTAAAAGAAAGATACCAAATGAAATTTATGTATATATATTAATATATGTATATATAATCATTATAGTATAAATATTATTTTATATATATAATATAAGTTCCCTAAACTCATCCTTAATAATTTCCATGTAGTGTGTAAACGAATCTCATCTCTATGAGGGGTTGGTATTCCACACATCCTTGAAAAGAATTATCATATTAAAACCAAATTGAAAGTAATAATGGTTTGTGTTTAAAAATAATTATAGATTCCTAATAACATAATAAATATAATATATATAACATAAAAACAATTTCTTCATCATAACATCCTCTATGATTTACAGAAAAAGAAAAATGAACAATCACCATTTCATGACGTGGTAGTTCACTATACACATTAATAGTATGTTTGTTTCCCATTTGATGGAAGTGTGTGTAAGTGTAGTAAAAAAAATTGCATAAAAATATCCTATTATATTTAGGATAATGGTTTTGTTATACTCTCATGGAATAATTGATTTTAAGGTAGTTTACAATTGAAGAAATATAAAATCAAAGATCTTGAGAAATTTTATTGCCACTTAATCGGGAAACTCCTTTTGGTTTCTACGAAAAGGATTCCTTGAATTGAATTATACCCAATTACATTTTTCTAGGAGGAATGAAGGTATTTTTAAATGTGTAATAGGAAGATAATGGAATAAATTATGTGGTTTAAGAGGCGTTAATAAGGGGTAGAGTGCTTTCCTTTTTATAGGGGAGGGGGAGTGGAACTCTTGTAAATACTAAAATGTATTCAATAATGGGAAGTCGGGTTTTCCTAATGTTCCATCGAAATAAGAAATTTATTTAATAATGTGAATTTATGGTCAAAAAATATATGAAACACAAAAAATTCGTTAATTTTATAAACATGGTTTCTTCAACATATAAGATTCTTCAATTTTATTATTTTAGTTTTTATTAAATCATCTAATTTTTAAGCCTATGTATTTTCACCATTATTATTAAAATAGAGATTGATTTATTATAATATTTATATATATTTTAATATAAATGTGATACCTAATTTAAAAAATAAAAAACTCATGTGTTTTTGAAATAATGTTTTAAAATGAGCGTATGTGACTTGAAAATAAAAACATGAACACTAACCATGGTAACAATGTTTTTTTCAATCTATGGGTCAATATATTATTTATAAAACAAAAATTGGTCAATTAAAAAAACATATTTTTTATTTTTTATCCATTAAATATCACTTGTAATAATACAGTATTCTTATTTATTTTAAATAATATAATGAAATACCATTTATCATAAAAGAACAGTAATGTCTATTTTGAAATTGTTTATATAATTTTATTTTTAATGTTTCGAAATAATATTTTAATGAAAAGTAAATTAATTTAATATATATTTAAGAAGATACATTAATCTTTAAAAATAATTTAATACAATAATTCAATAAATTCACTTCAATTGTCATAATTAAATTATTATTTATTTTATTTAATTATTAATTACATAATCACTATAGTAGCATTTCGTAAAAATTTTAATTATATAAATCATTTCTAGAAGTTATTGATAAAAAATATTGATTAAAAAACCCCATTTATATTTTAAAAGGATATTTGAATCCCTAAATATGATGGTGTTTACATATATCCTGTTTTTAAAAATGTTAATGGTAAGGAATGTTCCCTTTTTTACTTAACCTTTTATATATTTCACTTCCATTTACTAATATCCCATTAATATATAAAACTTAAACCATGATATTATATGATTAAATTTTTGGTATCAAATTATTTTGGGCATTTCTCATGATCATTTTGGTCATTATGATTATGGTTTAGTCATTAATGAAGCTTAAACATACCATAAACATTATGATTAATTTAAATCAAAATCACTAAAATATTTGGTGAGTGATTAAGTTGTTCATATTAGAATAAAAATACCATATTTATTAAAAAAATTATGCACTGTTTCTAAATTAAAATCATAGAGGCCAAAAAATTATGTATATTGTTATTCCCGCGAACATAGAGGGAAAGCAGATTTTTAATGTAAAAACATTCAAATGTTCAATAAGTAGTTAAATATAATTTCAATGAAAAAATGTTTCCACTAACATTAATTGGATTTATATATTCATTATATATATATTTTTTATAATAAAAACACATTAAAAAAATTATTTTACATTAATCATTATTTAAACAAAAAGGATTTTATAATCTAAATTACTGGAATTTTTAATATTCACCCCAAAATAATGTATATCAGAAAAATCCAAAATATTCATTGTAATATATTTTTCAAAATAATTAATTCAAAAATAAATTTCTTTTTATCAAATCCAATTTTTATTAGTATCAAAAATTAATTTTATTGTTGTTCTTAGATGAACATAAAAAGAATTTTTTATGAAAATGTTATTTTAATACCTAAAAATACATTACCAAAAATTATGTATTTCATTATAAATATGTTTAATTTATGTGACAACATTATATTTAATATATTAATATAAGTAATTACTATTAATATTATTATGATTACTTTCTAGGTTATAATAATCTCATTTAAGTAATTATAATAATAAAATGTTGTTACAAAGAATATCAATTTTGCGTATAGCATGCCAAGTTACTATTGCATCTAGATCAGTCAAGTCAGTTTCATAGGAAAGAAATATTTGATTGATTGAAATGGAATAAATCAATTAAAATTAATTCGTTATAAAATTTCTAAAAAAATTGGATGTGTTACTCTATTATATTTAAGTTTATCTCAAGATATATTTTTTTACTTATATATCAGACTCTCCATCATAGATACAACAAGACACATCATTTCTTGCATAATAGTCATGAATTGAGATTTACATTTTTCATAAAATTATTTTATCAAATATGATTTTATTTCTGGATATTAATGTTTATTGGGGAATAACATTCATATAATCATTTTGATTATCATATTCCCAAAAAAAACAAAAACATGAATGTTTATGGTAATATCTAATAAAATCTAATTAAGTTATCATATTAATATAAAAATTAAATTCATATATTTCTTCTCAAATGAAACATTTATTTAAAAATATGATAATTTATTTTAAACTATTATATAATTGGATAAACCTATAAATCTCTTAGTTTGACCTTGTTTTTCAATGGTCATATCCCTTGTAGTTTATCAAACCCAACATATCCAATATATATATATACATATATTATTTATCATTGTTCATAATGAGTATATGCTCATCCAAAGAATATCACAGGGGAGTTTATATCTATGAGTGAAATCTAATTTTCACTCATCAATTTTTAATAGTATTAAATTTTAATGATTTTTTTATGGTAATCTCACATAGGGGTATTCATATGCTTTATTGGTAGGCATGTTGGGGAATGTGTACCTAATATCGTTAGGGTGAATCAATGATTATGGTTTTTGTATTCTTCTTTAAATGGAATTACCAGGAAAATGTTTGGGTGCACTAGTTATGATTTCCCATTATAAAGGAGTCCTATATTCCCAAGTCTTTTTTATTTAATTGGTATTTCCATTATTCATGGTATTGATATAATTAATAATTCATGTTCTGATTAATGGAAAATGGTTTATTGGATTATCTTCAAAAACTATATTTTAAAAAAATTATCTATTAAAAAAGTATAATTATTATTTTTAATAAAAATTAAAAAAAAAATATCATTACATAATTTCATTAAATATTAGTATAAATTTATTTATCCTAAGAAGAATATTTATGAAAAACTATGTGGGATTCAATTGTGTTTGTTTGGATCACAACATACACATAACCAAAGGTGGTTTTTAAACTTTTTTTATTCTAATTTTATAAACGGTATGGGTTAAAAGTGTTGTTATGGGTTCCTTGGATAAATATTAATGGGTATCTTATGGTCAGATGGTGTTATGTTTCCCAAATTTAATTTGGAATGACATTTTTTATTTTTGAGTACCTTCAGTTTTTGTTCTTGTTTTAGTTTTTTAGTTTGGATAGTCTAGAACATGAACAATTTTCACCACATATAAGTTTTTTATTTAATAGTTTAATATTTTTTCCTTTATTGTACACTCATTCAATTCCAGTCATTTTTTAGGTGGGAAGAAATTAGTCTCAATAGTCAATAATGATACTCTAGAGATTTTCAAAAGCCCATGTGAATAGAGAAATCCCTTAGGTCTTTATCATAGAATGATTCAGCTACCTTGTATGATGGGTAATCTATATCTGTTCATGGATGTCTCATATCCAGGATGGATTTTATTGAATTATCAATGTTGTATTTTCATGAATGTTCATTTTATTATTTCATTTGGTAGATGGGAGATATGATTTTTGAGACTGAAGGGGTAGGTTATGTATTTGTTTTGGGGGAGATATTACTATGACTAGCATTCAATAACCATGGGGTGTTATGATATTTTTATCGTTTGTTAATATTTATCCATTATTAGTTATACATCAATATCCCCTAAATTCTAATTGTGGTTTTTCTCTTATGATGGTCATTTTCCATTCTCTATTACATAGAATAATGACTCATATAAGGCTTAATATGGATCCTTAGGATGGTGGTATGGGTTATTCTTCATGGATAAATCCTCCCTTCGATCTAAACAATTTTGAACAAATATTTTTGGAAGTCTTTGTAGAGGATCAAAATGTACCACTTTATCATCCTTTAGAAAGACTGGGTAGCCAGTAGTTGGTGAAGACCAAGACTGATCACCAGAGTTTCCCATCTAGATCCACCACCATTTCAAGTGTTTAATGATCCTATTGAGGATGTGGAATAACTAGATATGATTCATAAAAACATTAACATTATAGAGATATTGGAATATTTAAATTTAAATTTTGTATACATTAAAATTGAGGGTTCTAGTAAGATCTGGTTAGACATTGTGGTGTTGGAAAATATTAATGAGTTATTGGAGAATGAATAATTCATGACTGACATATTTTAATAGTTATTCCCAGAATCATTACGTATGTAGAATAAAATAGATCTTCTTTTCATTAATTAAGATAATCACCATGTGATATAGTATGCCTCCCACATTTCAATGTTTATTCATTTTGTTTCTATGGTCCCAAAAATGTTGAGCTAATGGATTAGTGGTACCAAATGCTCTCTCAACATAATACTCATTCGGAGCTTTTCATGTAAATGATGACTTCTTATTAAGAAGTATTGGATATGGGAATAATTTAAAATATTTACCTAGCATTAATGTCATGTTTTGTTACATAATCTTCCCCACCCATAAGTAACAACAATGTCTCACAAAAAAATTTATATAGTATGATACTCACATAGGTGGTTAGGCTGGCATTTCTCAACAACAGGATTCGACCACACCATCAATATAAGATATAATTTTTCCTTCAACTTGATACTACTGTGGAATGAATGTTAATACAATGCATTACACCTCTACACCTCTTATGGAATTTAATTCGTGTTTACAATGTATTCATATCAAAAAGTTTTCCTAGGATCTATCTACTCCTTAATATGGTTTTGGTTCATCAATTCTAAATGGTAATGTAATGTATTTAAAGGATTCCAATACTTCATGGCTCAAACCATAGGCCTCTAGAGATATTGTGTTGTATAGACTATAAGTATCCCAAGTGGATGTTTATTCAATACCATCTATAGTTGTAGGTTATAATATTATTGAATATTTTGTGGAGACATCTCAGTTTAACATAGGTTCCCCCCAATAATTTATATAATTCTATTTTGTGGATATTTTGATACAGCATATGGAAATCATTACATATGATATTATGTTGGAACATTCTCTTAGATGAAAAAAGATTATGGTTCTAAGTTTCCAATAAGTTCACATTAAATAAATAATTTGGAGTTAGTCTATGATATATTGGTATTTTGTATGGATATCATTGATATTTTTCCTTGGATAGAATGGGAAGATTCATATAGAGATAAAATTTATTTTAAACATCATCATGTGTGTTTATTTTTTCCAAACGGGATATTATAGATGTTTTAAGGAGAGTGGGTTTTGAGGTCAATTCATTCAAGACCTTTTCACCAAAATCAACGTAATATGGTATCTTCTTGTATCGTTTGGATTAATTTGGTATCATTTGGTTTTGAACAATATTAGGTGGTTGGGATTGTTCCCATTGTCTTCCTAGAAGAATTATATGGTCATATGTAGGAAATATATTTGTATATTTTAATTTACATGGTTCCCGATACCCATTTAATCACCATTCATTATTTTTTTAAGGAACCGATAGAGTTTAATGGGCTTAAGGTATATTTGGATGTTCTCTTAGAGTAGGGATTTCTCATTCCAAATATGTCTACCTAGGTATCCCATGTGATATTTTATAAGAAGGTTGATTGATTTATTTATCTCTACATTGATAATAAAATGCATAATTAGGTGGAATTTATATTTAAATATCAATTTCTAGTAATTTATGATTTTTCAGGTTAGTTAAAGGGGGAAAGGTGGTTCTTAATAGAAAAACATTCATCTAGTTGTACCCAACACAATTTTAAGGATATAGATATCCTAGTGACTTCATTTATGTGTTTGTATGAATATTATGAATATCATGTGATGATCTAGGGTCTCACTAACAATTTAGTAGTTCTTCCTACCAAAATGAATGAAATATTGTATTTAAACCACAATTTAATTGTTATTTGTATATTTTTATGATATATATGTTTATTTAAAATCTATTTAGGAATTTGGTCATAACTTTATATATTTTTATTAATCATGTGTACTCACTTCCTTTACACTATGGAAGAAAAATGTGATTTTTTTTACATGGGAAGTATTGTTCTTATTCAATATAATTCCAAAATATTGAATATTAATTTATCTTAAAGAGGTAGGGTTATTTTATTATGGGAATATCTTTGGAATATTTAAAATATATAAAGATACAATGGTTTGTCTAGATATTATCAATAGTTTTAGGATGGACTCTAAAATATTGAATAACCATTGAATTCTATGAGGAATAATGGGATGAGATTATTCTAGGACGAAATTTTTTTGACTTATTATAATAATATGAAAGAAAGGTTTAAATAAAATCATTTTATAATATTTAATGAAATTATTTACAGCTACAAGATGTAGGATGATTTTCCAGGGGTAGTTAAAGGATCTATTCGAATACAGGGTGCTCTTATAGTGTAATATGACTCCCAAGATATTTTCCCTGGTGAGTATAAATATCCCATATGTGATATGGAACTTAAAGCTATCAAGAATTCTCATAATTATTGGATTCCCTTCAATTTTATAGAGAGGGTCAATTTTTATTTTGATTATAATAGTTGGATACGTATCATCTCTCAAAAGACATAAACAATTAGTAGTGGTGATTGGTAGAATACCTTTATACATTTATGAAATATGTTTCCTAAACCCATGGGAATGGGAACATTTTTTCTCATACTCCTACCAAGAAACTTCCAAATTAGGGAAAATTCAATTGAAGTAGGAGTGGAAACCATGTTAATTCTTCTTCAGTTACATCTAGATACACATGGGGATTGATTAAGGACATTTTCCACTAATGTGTTATTAGTATCATCTCTCATAGAAATGATCTGTCTCTAATTGTGGCAGTATGATTTGTTTAGGGGAATTTGAGATTCACGATATAGTGGGGAGTTTGTGGAGTGTCTTATCTATCATAATGGGTTTATTTATATTTTAGGTAGTTTATTAATCTCAATATCATTTAGGGTCTCATTGATAAAGGATTTTAATAGTTATTTATGGGTATTTCATCCAGGCCCCATACATATGATTGATGACGTGTGATTATTCTTTGGATTCATAGAGATTAAATGAGGAAAAGTTAATTTTGTGTCTCTATGAAACAATTGACAAAATATTTAGAATGAAAACAAAAATTATTATGGTGTTCTACATCCTTTTTTGGTGTTGATGTGGATATGGGAATATTTGTGTATTAATTTCACTATTGGATTACCAAATAGTATTTTAGATAAGAATACAATTCAGGTGGTGATTGATTAAGTGATAAAAATAGGCCACTTCATTCTAATTCACCACACCATAATTGTTGGGGACGTAGGGAAACTATATATAAAAAATTATTGATTTTACATTGTGTACCATAAGTTATTATCTCATATTGAGATCCCATTTTTAGTACTATGATCAACAAGGGTATTCAAGATGTGATGTGTACTCATGTTAGATTGTGTATAACATATCATCCATTAATATAATTTCAAATGGAACACTCTACAAATATTATGTGTGATGTAATTATACATATAAATTAGAGTATATATCATAATGAGATTTCCATATATTACATGTTGAGTTTTATTATAAAAAATATATAAGTGCTTAATAATAATATCTCTTTTCAAGGATATGTATGGGTTCTTTGGTAAGTTACCTCATTACTGGTTGATGGTGGAAAATAAATATCTTCAGGGACTATGTATTGTCCTATATAAATCTAAAAATATTTAGCTTATACGTTGATTCATGGTGATATCTTTCTTATAGAATAGTATTATGAAAGTCATCAATACTATCCATTATAATTATCGTCTAGTGACATTTATTTTTTTTATTTATCAATTAATTTTTCTCACTATTGACTTGGTAGGTATGGGATATTGGATTCCTGATATATAGAAAAAACAATTATACAATAGATGATTGAAATGTTAGAGTATCAATTTGATTGAACATCTCATTTGACTATGATTCATGATATGTTCTCCACATCTCATCATAAGAAGTATCACCCATATTTTCCCAATGTTCTATATTGGGAGGATATTATTATAGAACTATATGTATTAGTGTCCTTATAGCTTTTTTAGTAAATTTACCCATATATAATTTTTATATATTTAAAAAAAAACACCACATTTAAAATTATTATAGAAAAAAACTATATTATCCTGAGACATTATATCCTAAATATTTGTTGAGGGATAAATGTCATCATACCTATTCATATTATCCCACTTAAGCATGTCCTTATAAGGACATGATGTCTAATTTTTGAGATAATATTAAGATATAGGTCAATTGGAAATTCTCATAATTTATTTAACTGGTTATATTTTTTGTTTAGGAGGTGTAGAATGTGACGTGGTGGATTTCTAGGGGTTTTGGTGAAAATTGTGCTCATAGAAATCCACTAGACATATGATAGATTTAAGAAGATACAAATATAGTATTAGAAGGACACAATCCAGCCAGTGGGCCTCCAAAAGAAAATAGATAACCTCTATAATAGACAATAAATTTTTTTACTGGATTCCATCTAGCATGTTCCAACAAACATGTTCATTTCTCTAAGGGTAGACACTCATTTTTTGCCACTAATTTTATAGCACCAGGGCTACACATCAAAATCCAAGTCTTAAGACATAATCTTTATAATTATGTATTTTATACTAATAAATGTGAACCAAATAACAACATAGAAAAATAAAAACCTGAAATGATATATGGGATCACATACATAGTTAAAGACCTTTTATGTTTATAGATTTACAAAATTAGAAAAACCGTATTACATAAAAATGACTATGGATTTTAATAAGAATTGTTTACTACTAATACAAATCATTTTATATTCCTTATTATATATCCAAAAACACCAATAAAATTCTTCACATATAAAAAATTAATATAGAAAATTCAGTTATCATATTTCATCATAACATGGGGAAAAGTAGTTGTAAAAATAGTGACTTCAAATGCTCGATAAGGTTAACATAAACAATAACAATGTAATTTTCTTAGAGAATATAAGATGGGTATCATTTTAATGTGGAATAATAAACTTACAAGAGTGAAAAATATTAGAATCATATCCATTATATCGTGGACCTTTATAAATGTGAAATGGCATAAATATTTTATTAATGCTAGAGTCATAGTTTTCAATAATAAGGATCCATTTTTTGTATATGTTGGTCAAAGGAAACATTAAAAACATATTTAAATAATAACATAATGTGTTCATATACTGGAAAATTAGAATCAAAATAATGTTCAAAAATAATTATTTCCCTTTTAAATAAATATGACAAAACATCGTGGTTCACTCCCTCTTTCTCTCCTTTGATGATAATGAAAATCCCCCAATGAATTGCAGAGATATATCAAGAGCACCCACCTATATGTTATATCAATCTCACCCTTCATCATTAATAATATCCAGGTTTTCTATCCTGAAAAAAAATAGAATATTTCAATTAATATCATAACACCATAATAAACAACCAGCATCCCATTATAGCATGGTTAAACCAAAAAAAGAAATGCATTTAATGAGAATATTTACAAAATAATCATCATAATCCATCAAGATAAAAAATATATATGTATTCATTATCACATTTACATAAAATAAAAAATTAAGTATTGATGAAATATAGGAAAATATATTTAAAATAAAATTTAATAAATTAATTTGAAAAAGAGGAAATACAAATTTATTTGGGTAATATTATGAAAAATGTTTCAAAATATTGGTAAAATGTCTTCATTGAAAATAATAAATAATTATTATAAGTGAATAAAAAAAATAAAACATTGGTTATATAAGTGGGAATATTACTTTTCTTCTACATATATTAATAGAAAACATTCCCTGTATACATTTTTAAAGAATTTAAAAGTGATCCATGTAGAAAAATATAATAATTTTCAATGTAAAACAGTTAAAAGGAAACTAAAAAACATTTGAAATAATTTTGGAAATAAATTTTATTAATATAGAATAATTATTTTAAAACATTTAGAACAAATAGATGTGGGAAAGAACTATTTCAAATATAAAATAATATTCAATATCTATATCACATTAAAATAAAATTCTTGACATTTTTTAAATAAATAATGTTGTAAATAAAAATTTTTCATATAATCTAAATTTATATCTTCATTATAAGATATTATATATTGTTTATAAAAATAAATGAATCTTATTTCCCCAAAAGGATCCTTAAACAGAACAAATCATTAAATTAAATGAGAATGGAAGATAAAGTTGTTACCACTTTGGTAACATTAAAATAAAAGGTCAATGAATCAATTGTATGATATGTATTTTTAACTACCATTAATTTCATGAAGCAATATATAAAAATTTATTTATGATAAACTATATACACCACAAATAATCATAGTTGAGGTCATGAAATATTTCTCATGAAAATGATTTGGACGTAATGGAACCCCTCTCAAAGATAAAAACATTTCATTTGATAATTAATACATGAAGTTATTATATTTTCATATTTAAATGAAAATAAAAATTTTAAAAAATATTTTCACATAATGTAGTTATCAATTCACACATTATCAAGGAATTAAATGTCCCAGATGTTGATGAATAATCCAATGAATGGAAATTGAGATAAGAAATCTTATACCCCTTTGTAACATTCACGTCTTATCCCATTGGATGACATAATTTTTATTTCAATAAGAAATACAATTAAATATGAATAATTACAAATATAACATGCCAAAGGGGTAGTGCATAAAAATAAATAACATATTTGTGCCACATTAATATATAACTCATTGAAGATAAATTGTGATGATAACCCTTTATTTTCTATAACGTTCAAGTAAAATACAATTTAATGATGTATCATGAATTATAATATATAATACCATGATGTGTGAATAAATAATTACATTAATATTTTATGTGGTATTATATAAAAATTATAAAAAAAATTATGGTGTTGACATTAATATATGCCTCAATGAAGAAAATCTAAGACTAAATCTCTTACCTCAAGTCCAGAAATCTCATTTGTCTATGTTCTCTCATGTAAAATAAAATTATACAATTTATTTACATTTTTTACATTCTTACATATTTTTATTAAATTATTATTATATAATTAATTTATTTATTTTAATGACATATTTTATTACATAATCCGTTCAATCTATGTGGTTTTTTAGGATGTTGGATTCATTATTGCAAAAGGAATTTGGTAACATGACCATGCTCAAAGAGGTATTTGTAAATCATATAAAAATTAATTAACCAGAAATATTTATCATTTTTATATATTAGTTTATATTTAGTATAATTTTTAATGAATTTTTATCAAAAATTAAGTCAGTTAGAATCATATAGGTTGTAGGTCGTACATACGCATGAGTACCATTTCCTTTTTAAAATTAATATTTCAAAAAGGAAATTATATTTTTTCTATATTTAATTATTATTATATCTCCTATATAATATTATTTATGTTAATATAATATATATTATCGGTGGGATTTTCTCATGAAAAATGAATCACAACTCTTTGTGAAGGTAGTAATCCACACATACACATGAACGACGTCATCATTTTTCAATGGATAGAAAGGTAATACATTTTATCATATATTATTAAAAAAGAATGATAAATATTTCAGGAATAAAATATATCCATATAAACTATATATATCATTATAAATAGTCTTGCGATTCAGTATTGTAAAATTAATTACAATGGTTCGTGAGGAGGTACTCCTCCGTACAAATGCACAATTGTTCTGTTTCTCGTTCAATAGAAACAGATTCTGATATAGGAAATGTAATGAAAATAAAAAATGAAAATCAATCATTATAATTGTATTTTTATATCATCGCATTTGAGTAAAACTTTAATGGGGTGGAAAAGGAGATAAATAAAATAGTAGGTTAAATTTTATTCATCTTCTTCATACAACATCCTTTTCATTACACCTTAATCCATCAAAATACTGTATTCATCCCAAAATGAGTCCCCTAGAATATCGGGAGGTATTTTTATAATGTATTTTGTAAATTATTTTCTGAACAAAATGACTCTTTATGTGTGAATATAAGATAAGTGGTGGTGTATTTTTATAGGTGAGGGAGGAGCATTATTGTAATTTCATAACGTATTATATTATTATAATAATAATTTGAGGTAAAATGATCAAAATTTATATAATTAGAATATCATATGAAAATTTCTATAAATTCTGACACAAAATAAATATTTTTTATAATTAGCTTATGTTTATATACTTTTCTCAATATATTATCTATAGTTAATAATTTTGAGATATATTGTGATATAAATGCCTTATAAAATTTTGGGATCAAGAAAATTACTATAAAAAGAAAATTGACCTATAAATAAAGAATGTGTGGTTTTTAAAACAATATTTAATTTAGTGGTATAAAAATATTATTTTTAAGTATTTTAAATAATTCTAAAATATTGTTTGTTATAAAAAATTATTAAGGTCATTTTTTAAAATACAGAGAGTATTTTAAAACAATATACGACTAAATCATTTCAAATGGTTCCATAATTAGATATATTATATTATAATGTGGATACGGTCTTAATATAGTCATAAATTTGTATTTTTATAGGTGTATATATAGTTATGAGCATTATCTTTGTGTCTTACCCCTTTGTTAACAAAATTTATCCTTGATAGTGATAATGAAATATTAAATACTAATTGTATATAATTTTACCTAAAATGTGATAATCCATTTCTCAATTAAATAATGTATGATATTTTATAACATTTAAAATCATAATTTTCTTATTTTAATATTATTATAGTTTATAAATTATTTATTTATATATATTTATAATGAAATAATATTAATGTTATTATAAAAATCATTCACATAATTTTACTCTGAAAATAATATGACAAGAATTTATTCAAATGAAATCATTTTTGACATCTATAATATACTATATTTATCTTCATACCTCTTGGGAGACATTAAATTATCCCAGAAATATATCTTTTATATTTTTCAAAACTTTTTTCTTATTTTTTACTCCAAGAACTAGCATTATATCGATGTTATATAATATTTTATGGTAGTTATTTCAACATTAATAATTTAAAATAACTATCAATGATAATAAAATATATTTAAAAAGACTATTTATAAAGTATCAAAAGTAGTTTTTATCCATTTAAAAAGTAGTTTTAGATATTAAAATCATGAATGTAACATTTTTTGATATATCTTTTACTTAAATAATATAATTTTCCAAATGAATGATAAATAGAATAAAATGGTTATAACGTCAAATTGTTTATAATAATGGTTCAAATATTATAATAAAATAAAATTAATTCATGTGTTTGATTGAATTTTAATCAAAATCATATAATTTTAACACAAATTTACTCATTTTAGATGTAATGTTGTAAAAACATTATTAAGGTTATTACTCATATTGACCAAAAATTATATCTATTTAATAACCTATTATATTATTTTTAATCCAAATATAGATTCTATTTTAAAAAAGTAAATTGATAGAATATTTACAATTTAGTTTACTAGTTATTGTCAAAAATTGTGAGGAAAAGTGATTATCAATAAAAATGAATATTATAAGCCTAAATTTTTTATACAATATTCAATTATAATATAGATTCTAATAAACAGTATTTGAATATGAATAATAAATATAAAAAAAATTAATTTTAAATATCATCTATAATAGAATGTTGCTTGTTATGTTCTTCAATAAAAAAAATTTCAATAAAAATCATCCTTCTTAATTCTTATTAAAAAATAATACTTTTTTAGAATATTCTCAATTACTAATTAGAATATAACATTGAGAATAAAAATTATAAAAATATATTTTTTATATCATAAAAAGTTTCTATAGTTTTGAAAAATTAATAATAACATTATCTAAGAAAAATAAATTAAATACATTTTATAAGAAAACAATGTTTTCCACGTTAAATGAATATAATGAAAACATAAATACTTATTTCTTAAGAATTAATAAGTATATTTTTATTCAGAATGAACATTATATATATCTCATAATTTAGTTAATATTATTCATACCCACATAAATAATGATTGATAATAACTATAAAATTTAAATAATCATATATCATGGTTCCATAATTCTCACTATTGTATGTTATATATGCTATCAATCTTATTGTTGTTTAATAATCTACAGATATTAGATCCCCACTATATAATAAAATTTTTCAGATTAATTTTAAATTAATATTGATAATTATTTTATTAACATTTGAACATAACATAATTAAACTCCTTCAATGTAAAAAGTGTTACCAAAAACTCCTCTTGAAAATAAGATAAAATTAATAATTGACAATTTTTAATAAAAAGTTCTAGGTTTCTGAATAGGTGAACAATTTTGGGAAGTGAAAATATGGATGTGGTGGAAATCGTTGTGTCAATGTAATGATGGATAATGAAAAATAAATATTATCACAAGAAATTAAATGATCGTGATAATATTAATGATCACCCAAACATAAATATGTGATATGTGAAAAGGACAATCGATTTTTTTGAAATGTATATAATAAGGTAATTTCTTTTCAATATCATTTTCCTTGAGTGTTGGAATTTTTATACCATATAAAATAAGAACATAAGGAAGATTACATAATTTACAATTATAATTTCAACCATTAATCAATCGTGAGTACCTGGGACCCGCACTTCAGGGAAAAAATCATAAAACAAAATCTTTAAATTTTATGTTTTAGTTTCCTATAAATGTGAAAAAAATTATACCATACAAAAATTAATCCATTAAAATGAAACGATAGATCATTTATAAGACTAAAAACATATAAGTATTGTAGTTTTAGTTAATTATAACAATAACATACATAATAACACCCATGTATTTAAATTAGAATATTATCAAGTTTATACACAACTTTTTATATCCCTTATTATGACTCTAACATATCCCTTAAAATTCGTCGCACATTAATCCTTCTAAGAGACACATGTTTTGGGAATATATTTTATAACCTTGTGAAATGAAAAAAATGAAGGGTGAGACATAATTCTTTGTAAATTTAAACAATAAAATTATCAACTTAATGTCATCAGTGAGTATAAAGGTATAATGACATAATAAAAGTTCATTATTATAAAATAAGAGAATTTATACCCATCAAAATATGTATCATTAATTAAGTGACATGGAATATATCATTATCAACGTTAAGATTTATAAAAAACAATAATCACGATCCAAGTGATTTTAGACTTAATTAAGGGAAAAATTATAACCACATAGAAAAAACATAGTGTTTTCTTGTTGAAATACCCAATGGGTGTCGTTATTCCTCAATCAGTCTACGAAAAAACATACTTGTAAAAAACTTATCTATGATACTCAATTAATTAAAATGTAGTAAAGTATCTGGTTGATATATACTTATAGAGAACACCTACTAGTTTGATAATGTTTTTTAATTCTTTAATTATAGTAATTTTAATAAAATGTTGAGAAAAGGTGGGATTTGGTTGATTTGATAGATGCTAAATATAAAATAAGAAGACTGATTTGTTTTTATAAAAAAAATTGAAAAGAATACTGACGTTTTGAAATATTGGGGTTAATGTGAAATAATATTTGATAAAATAGATTGATTAATTAATGATTGGGGTCAATGTCGATGAAAGGATGATAACATGATCATTGTATCCCCTCCTTGAGGCGACCACCCACTATTTCCTTTGGCCATGTAATTCAGGGATTCACCGAATGATGTTTGTCTTCATACCATATTTAAAACAAATTTTTCCTATAGTGAAAAATTGTAATCTCTTCTTTAGTGTTTTATTTTAACATTTCAAATGTTCCTTTTTATCTCAAATATCATTGGGCATGATAAATGTAATCTAAATGGATTGGAAAATTAACATTATATTGTGGCACACAAAAAACATGACTAAAATAACATGAAATAAATTTAAAAAAAATCAACATTATATGAAATTACCCTTGAACAAGGGGGTTTTACCCTTCATCTATATATGATAGGAATTTTGTTATAGAGAATAGAAAGATAATTCCTAAATTAAATGAAATAAAGATCCCATAAATGGACCTACATCATCTATCTCTTTACTATGGTCTGAGGATGAGAAAACCACCATAGCTGCAAGAAAGACATATATTTATAGGGTTTATATATGATCTAGAATTAATCTATTTCATGGAAAATTGTCAGGATGTTGTTTGATGATGTTCCCATGTCAAATATTTTGTCAAATAACCAATGATTTTGTAAATATAGGAAAAAATACCATCAATATTTTTACTGCATGTGAAACTAAGTTACACCACAAGTAATTATCTATTTACACAAAAACACTTCATGATGTGATATTTATTTGAATACATGTTCTAGTACATTTCTTATGCTGATTACACTACATTTAATATGTTTCCCTAATCCAAAATCATTGTTTTTCTCAGTTCTTCAGTTTTAGGCCCCTAAAGAGCACCATGAGGACCCAAAAAATTCTTTATGGCATGATAAGTGTATTTTAGATCTAAAATTTTAATATTTTCATTATTGTTTCATAAATCTGTTGTTTTTCATAAAAACATCAATAGAAGTTAAACTAATAAAATATAAGTAGTATTTATAAATAATATAAATAAATTAATACATTTAAATTCAACAAAATGTATGAATGAAAAATAGATATAAAATACACTAACACATGAAATCATACTTGTCCTCATGGATGGAATCTAAACATACAAAAAAGGTACCTCACTCTACCATGATTTAAATTGAATTTAATTTAAAATAATTGGTCGTATGGAAAAATAAACGTTTGAGCATGACATAGTGAAAATTCATCAAAGCCATAATTTCCAATTAAAATAGTCAGTCATGTATTTTACTTTTCAAATTTCAAACGGAGATGCCTTTTCATTATTCTATTTCATTTTTCAAACCATTATTAAAATGCTTTCCATTTTAAATTAAACTCATATTTATGTTTTCCACTCAGCATCAGGGAAAGAATAAGTTGAATGATGTACATTAGTCACTAACATGTGTCTTACCATATGCTCTCAATGCATCTAAAATCTCCACCATGTAAAGACATAAATAACAATTAATCATGATGGATTTACCATTTAGGATCAAACGACAAAGAGGCTTAGGTCAGTTTGGTATTTAATGATCATAAAATCATTTCACTAATATACCATTTTAACTACTAATGATCTACTAACAAAACTAATTTTACTAGTTATAATAATATCACCTATCATGTAAAGGGTGATTTTTGAGTTTCCTTGGACAAAACCCATTTTTCCTTTCTATTTGTTTCTCAAGGGTAGTGTAATAAATACAACGGATTTCTATACCCCAAATCTCATGAAATTATTACCACACTTATTTATTAAAAAATATAAATCCATTGTATGTATTTATATTTTTTTTACTCTTTTGTTAAATAATTGTGCAATATATTTAAATGAAGGTTGGAAAAAATATAATTTGATCGTAACTTGGATCATTTCCTAAAAATGTTCTTCATGGACACTATAGGATTAAATATGATCAATGTAATGTGTGTATTAGGATGACATCTAATAAATATAATGCCCCAATCATTATAAATGTTATTCCTTTGCGTCATAGCTTCAATTAAGTGCAATAAATGTTCTAGGGGAAAACACACATGAGAATCTCAATAAATATCAAAAGAAAATATGAGAAATATTCAGCTCAATGTATATTTTGAGAATGAGATGAATGTTTATGAGAATCACTCAAATCAATTTCTATCAATAATTAAATCAATGAATGTAAATATCATAAACTCAAAGAATGGAAAAATATTTTAAAACATTCATTTACATTGATAAAATTTTCCAAAATATCAAGATTTTTTGAAATCATAATCCATATGTTTATCAATAATAATTATTTCTCCCATTTCCATCATTCGAATTTATTGATAAATATATTTTTACTCATTTCAATGTAATTATCCTATGGAGATTATGTATCGTAGTTCTGCTGACTAAAGAAAGAATAAATGTGGGTAATTCTCTTGGTAGTTAAATTACCTAATTAAATATGGGTAATATAGTAGAATGTTTTTCATTTTAAAAATATTACCCCCCCAATTAAATTGATTCCTTAATAATGTGTTTATAGGTTCTTCCTATTAAAGATTCATGATGTGTAATGTTTATATATCCTTATTTTATACATGTTGCTTTCTAGTACATTAGGACATCATGGTCTTAGAAATTAAGAAAATATATGAATTATTGTGTTATCTTCAAGAAATTTTGAACTATTTTTTGAGTGAGTGAATAAGAGACTCTAAAAATATAAAATTAATACAAAAATAAAAAAATCATGTGTTCTCTTCCAGAAGGTTTGTGGTTTACCATCATTTGATCGATTATACCTCTATCAGCTTTAGCTCAAATGATATATGATTGAAGTGTTTCTACCAATTCATAGTCCATAAATGGTCCTAGTAGTATCTTATACATAAATATATCCCACTTTACATTTAATTTGAAAAACTTAATTGTTCTGAATTGTGGTACATTCTTTACCTCCATCGAAATGACCCACCATTTCAACCTAAAACATGATTAACTAAATGGAATTTCAAATACCATATATACATTTTGAAACATTTCAAATGTAGTGGAGTCAGTCATTCCTCTGTTGTCATCTATATTGTTATTCATCTTCCCTTTCCTCTTCAGTTGAGAATTTTCATTCATTATATCATCTTACTATTATACAACATCAATTTCTTTAACATCCTCATATTCAGGTGTACTTCATTCTCCAAACACATTTTCCTCTTTCACATCTTATTTACTAATTTCTTGATGGATGTTGAATCATTCCAAATTACCTCAGACTATCATAAAGACTTCTCCCCTTTGAACATCAATCAACATAGGCCCTACAGTCAAAAACTGTTATCCCTGAATGAGTGGAGATTTCACTTCTTCCATATCTAGTACAATGAAGTCAACAACAGTTATGAAAATGTAAAATTATTTCATGATGTCAATAATGACTCCTCTTGGGGATTTTTATAGTTTTTTCTACTAATTGAATAAGTACACTTGTATTATTCATTATATGATTCTAAATCTCTTTAATGTTGAGTATCACAACATATTGATACCCTCACATTCGTCACAAAATGAATTTTTATATTTGTTTCTTCAGATAAATATGGGGAATTTAAAATCTATTTAGACCTATTTTATTCTTAGGTAGGTCCATTGATGGAACTTCAGAACAAACTCATGTGATTAGAAAGGTCCCAAACTCTTCTCTCTTATTTTCTTTTGGTACCATCTCTTTATTGAATTCTGCATATGCTAGCATGTTCCCAATAGCCTATTCAAAATGTATATTATTGACAAATTTTTTAAAGAGTTCTAGAAATTTACCCTTTTCCGTCTTGTTCTTAACATGTGTAATTAGATCTAAAAAAATGCATTCATGGCTTGTACAGGGGTGGTTCTTCATCTTCTTCTGCACCAATATATTCTTTTCTACTCTCATATTCCATATTTTTTTATTTCACTAGGGGTCATCCTGAATATTCTATACCACATCCTTTTGTTTTATTCCATCTTCTATGTTGTTTTGATTTTAAATATTCACATGGGTGTACTTCAGGGAATCCTGGTAATGTAACTTTGCATCTCCCCTATGAAGATCAACAATTTGGCCAACATGAATCTCTAGATTCCTCAATAAAGCCTTTTGGTCAGATTCTTTTTCTATTATGTCATTATGTTCTTCCCTTGAGAATTTCATGAATATTACCATCATCTATTCCAATATATGAACTTGGAATTTACATGTGGTTCATTGAGGTTTCTTGTTGTTGTTACACTTCTGGTCTTTTTGAATACATTTTCCCTCTTGTTGTTGTTGTTGTAGTCCCCATCATTGAAATTCATTACAATAATTATTATCATCATATTTTTCTTATAATTATACATACCTTATAGGTTTTACTATAGGAGAAACATGATGTCCATCTTATTAGTCAGTGACTCTGGTGGTTCTACCCTCGAGTCATTATTGTCGATTTCATTGATGCCTTGTCATTTCATTCCTTATCTTTCCCATTAGAATCTATTGATTTTCATTTCATTCAATAACATATTGCTTGATTTAGGCAATTAATTCATCCAATGTGGTGTTGGAATGTGCAGGAAAGATCCGATCCCATTATAAATCTCACTCACATTAAGAAAATTGGAAAATAGAAAGTATAACCACATCACCTGAAACGTTATAGAATTGAAATGTATCGTAGAGCTCTATAAAAATTCCAAGATGTTTGATCGGATTATCTGGTGAATGTCATGTTAATTATAATGTATTATAGATGAATTAAATTAAGGAGGATAGATAAAGATATGGTTAACAATAAGAGGGTGTGATATGTTGCTCGGTTGAAATCCCAGGTTTGCTGGACACCCATAGCCTATGAAAATCTATAGCCCTGTATCCCTTTAATGAAATTGATACTTCCGTACCTTCCAAGTCCACTGCTAATTTAATCTCAATGCTTGTTTTAGACAAATGGTTTGTTGAATGGATGATGTTTTTTTCCATTTAACTCAGTGTTGTGAGTGTTCAGTAAATTTTTTTATCTATGAATTGCAGCACCAAATACCCAAAAGAAAAAGAGGAATAAAAAATTAAAACTAAAAATTAAATAAATCTAACTTGTTACCATCCCTCGGATAAAATCAGATTGACAGGCCTAAAGGGCATCGTTAATTCCTTGTGGGTATACAAAAAACACAATTAAATAAAAAACTAAACTATTCTACTCAATTAATTAAAATACATTAAATTAGTGTGTTATTTTAGATCCATAAAAAACGGTCTATTAGTTTTATTAGGGTTTTAAAAGATATAATTTTATTATTTTTATGAAATTTGTTGGAAAATACAGATTTCGGCTGATTTAATGGAATTAGAATTAAAATGATGAAGATTTATTAGTTTGTTTGAAAAGTGAATTTTAAATGAGTGTCAGGGTTTTGTAATATCATGGTTAAATTGAAATTAGATTAACAAAACAGGTTTATTAATTTAAAATTGGTTTTAGAGTCGAGTTGATGAATATCCAATGGTAATGGTATCTTCTCCTTGATGTGGAAATCCATTATTTCCCTTGGTCCAGTAATTTAGGGTTTTGTTGAATCAAGTATGTCTTGAAATAATATTTTTCCCAATTCACAGTAAAGTATACAGTTGTCATGTAATCTTTAGGTTATTCTTTTGTGTAAACATAATGTTCCATTAAATTCAACTACAATTGGTCATGATAAATGTAAACGAAATTTATATGGAGATGATTATTAAATTGTGGAAATACAAATACTTGAATGAAATAAATTGAAATAAATCAAAAACCACCTTCTCCCTTCCATTAGATTACCATAGAATAATGTGGGTTTACCCATTCATCTTAGTATGATAGGAATATTGGGATGAAGAAAGAAAATATGATATAAAAAATAAAATAATGAATGACTTCGGAATGGCCTTGCCACCTCTCGGTCCCTAATTCAGTCTCTGGATCTGAATTCTTCAACAAAAGAAGGTGAACCCTATATTTATAGGCATTGTATTAGGTCTGTAACAGTGGAATGGGGTTGTACATACATAAAATATTTAGTAAATACTAATATATTGGTGAACCTATGCAACAAAATCTTGTAACGAGAGTAACACCATGTGTAACTATGTTACACCACATGTAATTTTCCATTTTTCACCCAATCACTTCAAGATGCATCCTTCAATTAAAAATGTGAACCAGTACACAATGTGGAATGATTTAATGATGTGTAATTATATTTTCGAATTCCATTTTACTTTTAATCTTCTTTCTATACTTTTAGGCCCTATAAGTGCCCTATGATAATCTTGAAAAATCATGTGGCATGATATGTGTCTTACGCTTCAAAATTCAACTTTATTCATTAATTTATCCTAAATATATTTTTCTTCATCAAAAATCATAATTAGTTAATCTAATGAAATATGAGTATGTTTTATCAATAAAATACATGAATTAATACATTTAAATACCCTAAAATGAATTCATGAAATATAGATATCACCTTTTAAATTATCATACAAACCTATGTCAGAAATAATAAGCGGCCAATTAAATCATAATTATATAACAATAAAGTTAAATCTCCCCTTATTTTCATTTAAATGAAGGAGTATTAACTAATAAATTTGAGACTTATATTGTGCTCAACTGTAGTATAAGTTGTATTGGGTTCAACATTCATATAAGATGTACCAGGCTCAGTTATAATATAAGATGTGTTGATCTCACCAATATTTATCTATTTGTTCTACATAAACAATAAAAAATTACACATATATAATATTTCAATTTATAACATAACACCCATTAAAAACCCACAATTCAATTATACTATGGATAAAAAATGGAAAAGAAACTAATTTCATGAAAATATATTTCAAAAAAATCATTACAAGTTATTCAGGGAGAGGATATAGATGGTATCATTTGACCAAAACCCAATAAATATATTAGAATAATTAAAGGATTATTAAATTGAGGAAAATAATTTTCTTATAATATTTATATCATTTAATTTAAAATAATAGAATCTTCCATTTTCTTTGGGTTATATTATATAAATATTTACAAACTATTGTGGGATTTTTTTATTAAAATAACCAACGAATCATATCAATTAATAAAAAAATAAATGAATGTTTATGATACTAGATAATTCTTTTTATGGATTATATTTTAAGGATAAACATTACTTTCACACTTCTGTAAATGATTCAAAAGTTACACATGTAGAAAAAATTAAAAAATTTGATTTTAAATTCATTTAAAATAATATAAAATATCTTGTAAAAATATCAGTAGGGAATAATTTGTGTTTACATAAGATTATTTATTAAATCATTATTAAAATCATGGAACCAAAAAAAAATATTTCTTATATATATGAAGATAGAAGAATGCTATCATAAAAAACTACATTCTTTATATTTTTATAATCAGTAAGGAATAAAATGGGAAATAAAAAATTAAATAACATCAAAAAATCTGATAATAAAATATGTTTGTTTGAAAAAAATAATAGTATGTTATTTCCCATAATGTAACATTGAAGTTAATCATTCCCATAAATAAATGAAATTGTAACATAAACCCTTTACCCCTATAGAAACATTTGAATCAAAATCCATTATAACAAGAGTATGATATAACTCAATAAATCTAATGAATTTCATGAAGTAATATTTCAAAATTATTTCTTGTAGATGTAATTACACCATACATGATAATAATGTTTCTAATCTTGAAACATGTCTTTGTAAAAGTGTTATTGAGATGGTTATTCCCATTAAAATGATCATTACATTTGATATGATAAATAATCCATGAATTTATTTTTTTCACGTATTAAAATATATATAATATAATTTAATGTGTAGAATAAAAAAATTAATTATCAATTCACACATATTCCTGGTGTAACTCTTTCAATTAAGTAGAGGTATAACCCAGTGGAATTAAATTGAGTCACGAATCCTCTTACCAAATAATAAAAATTTTAGTCTAATACTCATTGAAAAAATGAATTTAATTTTAAACAAAAAATACCATGTATATTTAAGGATCTAAGGCATAACATTTAAATGGGGTAGTGTATAAACCATATAAAAGTAATTAATTGAATAAAATTAAAATATGTTATAATGAAGGGAAATTGAGATGATATTCTTTATCCCTTTTTAACATTCAATCAAATCCATTTGAATGGTGTAATTTGAATTTTATCATAAAATAAAATGAGTTATAAATTATTCATGATATTCACCAATAAGGTGTCGTATATATTAAATATAGTATAGAAATTATGCACATAACATTTAAACAACCCTAAATGAACAGAAATTTAGATAAAACTACATACACCTATCCATGACTTATATGTATATCCATTAAAAAATATATAATAATATAATATCAATTATTTTTTAAAAATATTATATTTTTTACATTATCAATAAACCATGTCATTCATTTATTTTAATAATAGATTTAATTATTTATTCAGTTATGTTCATGTCGTGTGTTTTAATGAATTTTTCTTCATAGGTGGAAAATAACATTAGTATATTTATTATAGACAATATTGTAGTTGTTAAATTGTATATAGAATAATAATAATTAAATAATTATTATTTTAATATTTTAATTTTAATTTTGAAACAATATATGAACCATGGTTATGAAAAATGAGTTACAATGCAATCAAAGAGAAGATAGGTCGTATATATATGCATGAGTAATGTTTCAATTTATCAATGATTATTAATGAATGGAGGAAAGTATCATATGAAATCTCCATAATGTTTATAACTTTAGAAATACAATATTATATATTTAAATATAATTATATATAAAATCAATGTGATCTGGTCCTATGAAATAAATAATATTGCCTTTTCAAGGTGGTAATATGTAGGTATGTATGAACAATGTTATCATTTTTAATTTACTGGAATGTAAGAAAGAAAATGATATATTATCAATAAATTTTTTAAATATTTCCATAACATCATATGTATTAATAATATACATCATTATAACCATATGTAGTGGACATTAATGGAAAACAAATTACTTATAATTATGAGGCGGCAGTCAGCCATATATATGAATGATGGTTTGGATTCTCATTTTATTGAAGTGGAGATGGTTATCAGTTATTCTAATAAATTAATGAAATATAAGTACATGGATGATATTTTTTATTATTTTAACTTTATTGAATAATATTGTATGAAGGTATAATAATAAAAATGAACTCAAACATTTGGATAAAAGTTGTGCATCTTCTTCAGACAACACAGTTTCAATTTCACATTAATCCCTCAATGGTTAGTATTACCCCAAAATAATACCTCGGTAACATAGTTAAGGATTTTTTGAATTTATTTAAGAAGGTATTTCATGTAAAAAAAATTGATGTGTGGAGGGGAGAGGACATGGGGTGCATAAATTATGAAATTAATATGAATTAATTTCCATGATAAAATTTATCCAAATTTATTTTATTAAAATATAATATTATTATGTTTATAAATACACCGAATCTATAATATTTTGTATATTTTTAGGTGATTTTTCTTCCTTTTCTCTCCATTTTAACCCTATGTCAACCATTTTTACAATTATTGTGTACTCACATTTTCTTAATATTTATGAGTCATGAATATTAGTATAAAATGACTGGTGACCAATTAATGGACCATGGTGGATATTTTAAACTATATATTATTCTATTTCTTGATTATTGTATTTTTATAAATTTTAAATAATTGAATAAATCTTGTTTATTTTGAATTCTAATTTACATCATTTTTTGAAATAGAGGAAATATCTTAAAATAATTTGTTTATATCCTTGGAAAAATAGTTTCAAATTGACATGAATTAGAATATATTATAATGTGGTATTAATATAATCATCACCCCATTTTATTAATTTATTATATATCTTCTTAAAACTTTTCTTTTTTTAACCACTTGTTTAAATAATTTTATACTTAACAAAGATAATGAATCATTCTATATTAAAGGGTTTCAATATCACTTATAATATGTAAATTGTATCATTAATGGAAACAAAATTACATTTCATACTATTTATAATTACAATTTCACTCTTTCAACATTTTTATTAATTTTAAATGGTTTAATTAATAATATTTAACATAAAATACTATAAATCTCATTTTAAGAATTATTAAAATAATTTCACTTGGAAAAGATCAGTATAGTAATTTAATTCAAATAAAATCATATATACATTCCTAATATATTATATATATCATTAATCTAATTGGGAAACTTCTAATCACCCAAATAATAATAATTTCAGCATTTTTAATATAATTTATAATATTTTTACTATCATATACATGAATATAAAAAGGTTAAAAATAAAATATATAATATAAAATGAAATATTTATAAAACTTTTGTGGATCTACATAATATAGAGTCATATAATAGAATTAGATCAACTGTTTTAATGAATTTTAAACCTTATCAATTTTTTCAACCATAATTAAAAAAAATTAACTTCATTGTGGTATGAAAATTTTACCATGGTTAATATTCTTATAGACAAAAAATTATTTTGAAATTAATACATAATAATTATTATTTTTATTAAAAATATGGAATATAGTTTATAAAATTCAGATATAATATGTGGTGTAATTTAATTTTAAATTCATAACCACATAATTCTATGAAAATTGATTTTACAGGCAAATTCCTTTTATGAAAAAAAATTATTTTATATCAAATTCATTTTTAATATAGATTATTATGTAATTTATTATATTATATTTAATAATAATTAAGCAATTAAATTTTGAAACTTATCTAAAAAAGAAATTTATTTTTTATGTTGTTTAAATAAAAAATAGTTTTTATTAAATGTAATTTTGTTTTATGATATATTTAATAGTCAATCGTTTTTGAAAATTATAAATCATCAATCCTAAGAGATTTATGATATGAGGAACTAAAAATTATATGATGTTTTTCAGGTAAAATTTATGAATTATTTATATTCCAATTATATTATTCAATCAATAATAACGTAAAAACTATTTTTTATGAAAACCAACTATTGAGAAATAAAATGACATTATTTAATAATTATTTTTCTATTTAATAATTTTTATTCAATAGATTTTAGTTATATAGGTCCAATATATATATTACATAATTTGTTAAATATTATTCATACACAACATTTTAATTACTAGGTTATAACTATAACATTAAATAATAATATTTTGTAGTGAATAAATGCAATATTTTGTGTTATATGCACTATTGATGGTTGTTTTTTGTTAAAATCCCATGATATTACAACAAAAGTCCCAATATAGTTATTAATATATATTCCCCAATCCAAATTTTAATAGAGATATTACAAATGTTTTTATTAGGTATTATTGGAACCCACGATCATCTCTTATATGTGTTTCAACCTCAGATCGATCATTTGTATTCAAATTTGTAATTTTTTAATCTAATATCTTTTTCTTATTTATTCTCTCGGATATTGTATAATATCTTTGTTTTATTGATTCGATCTATTTTTTTTGGGTTTCTTATATTCTTGTGTCTCAAATATTCATTCTGGGTATATTTTATAGAGGCTGGAACTTACTAGACATGGTGTTGATCTCTTGTTCAATAAGGGTTGTGATCTCATTTATTTATCATAGTCCATTAAAATAAGGAATTTGATTTATATGTTATAAAACTTATACTAATACCTCATCTTTTCTAAACATTTTAACCATTTAGTCTGGAAATGTGGATCCCATGTTCTCATTTTCTAAACCAAGTGTTGAGGTGGGATTTTTTTGTATAAATTCATTGCTTAAGGAATTGAATAATCTCATTTTACTCAAAATAATGATTTTAAATGTTAATTGGAATGATCCCTCTATTGTTAGATTTCAGTATAATTTTTTTATATAATTTTTTTCCCAATAAAAATTGATAATGTAAGGATTATTTTAAAGAGCATATATTACATTTTGAGTTTTTTAAATCATATATTAGAAAATAAGATAACAGTTATCATTGTTTTTCTTTAAATGTGTAAGGAGATTTTAATTTTTTATAAGAGTTACATATGGGAGACTTTGGTACTTATGTGGTTTTTTATTGGTTATTTTCATTTATTTTAGGTGTAGTCACACATTTTGGTATTACTCCTTTCCATTGGATGGGTTTTTGGGGATTTTATTAGTGTGAACTAATCATGATTGATCATTATAAAAGAAAAATTAAAAATTAGGCCATATGTTATTGTATAGTTATTTATCATGTTCATGGTTATGATAAAATTATTTATGCATGATTTGTTAAAGGGATAATGTTTTATATAATTTTTATTGAAAATCATTAATGTTAAGTTTTATTTTATTTGAGAAAATATTAAATTCCATATAATTGATATTAATTGGGATAATTTTTTTCATAATAAGTTTCCTTTAAATTTGATCATACCTGGATTTATCTTACAATAAATGAAAATTGATCTCCTTGTGATATACTTCTATTATTTTTTTATAACCCCCTTTATATAAAATTTATGGGGACTATAACTTGTTTTATCTAATGTATGAAATATAAATATATCACAGTTTTGTTGTGGGTTTCCTCATATGCAGGAAATGGGTATTTGGTGGTATGATGGTGATATATTTTCAACATATCATATAAAGTTTTTTTCACAATTTTTGAGTTCTAGAGGTTTTTAGTAGTTTTTATTTATTTTTTTTGTCATTTTAGATATTAATGTATTAGTCATGATATTTTCTCATTAGTTTTAAATTTATATTTAGTTTTCTTTACTTGTACCTGTGTCCCTTGAATATTTTTTTAGGATGTGAAAAATAATTTCCCAATGTTGTTATTGATGTTCATGTGTATCCCACTATCCTATGGGTATTGAAAATTTTCATCAGACCTTAACATTGATATAGTTGAGTTTATAGGTGAATAGGTGATTTAATTAATTTCATAATAGCTTATTTCTCCCTTTGTAAGATATAAAAAATATTTGAACATTACATGTTGTTGTTTAATGAGTTTTATACATTTATATTATTATTTTAATATTAAATAATCAATTTGAGATAATGGAGTTGATTACATAGAGTCATTAGATTTTTATATATTTTTAATTTTATTAAATTGTATATCATTTATAAAAAATTTGGTATTAATAAAATTATCCATGGTGGTCATAAAAAGGGGGAAAATTCAAATGGAAGGTTGTGCATTTGAGTATTTGATTTCAAAGTTCTCTAAAACCCCCATGCAAAATATTTCATTCTCTTATATTCATTAACTAATGGTTCTATAGATGTGGGCTATAGATAATTATTATCAAGAAATTTGAGACTCATAAATCCCATGAATTAGAAAAATAAGATAGGTATTCTTAAAATTCTAAAATTATTATAAAATGATGTGATGAAGTAGTAAATACTTTAATGTAAAAAATTATTTTTTTATTTATTTATATTTTATTCAACATAATGTAATTTTAATATCGGGTCTACCTCCACTATGTTGCACTGGTGTTATCCTTTATAAATCCGAAATGTGTTATTAAATTTAATACCATATAATATGAATTGATTTTTTGATATATGTAAATCCATGAAAAATTAATTTTTTGAGAACCATAATGTATACAATTCAAAATATTTCATTATTAGATAAAATTCATTAATACACATCATATTATTTAAAACATATTACCTTTTACATTTTTTTATAGAAATAAATTGTTGTTATGAATATATCTTTTAAAAATAACTTCAAAAAACTAAAAAATAGAAAAAAAATTATTTCTATATATTTGTTTAATAATACGATTCCATGGTTTTAATAGAAATTTTATTTTAAAAGAAAATTAATTTGGTATTTTAAAAAAACAATATATTGATTTAAACTTATTTACTTTTAAAGGTTTAACTCAAAATATATTCCCCAAATATAAAATTTTATTTTCATTTTCATAATTAGTATAACGTGAGAATGAATTGATTTATTTTATAATAATGTATGATAAGATTATATTTCATTAAAGATATTTTTTCAAACTATTTTGAAAATAATTTTATGATTAGTGAGTTGGACTAGAGAATATAAAAATTATTTTTGTTTATGTGATCATTTTTTAATGTGGGTTCATGTGGTGGTTAAATTTTTCGTTTTTATAAATTATAAAATAGTTAAAATTTGAAGAATATTAAACTACTTAATGAAATGTTCAAATTATAATTCCTTATTTTGTAAATTTATTTGAACCTTTACCAATGATATCTTATAGATTTTATTGATGATTCATGAAATTATAATATGTGATATGTATATTATGTAGAATTTTTATATAATATGGAATGTTCATATTGAGTTAAATGGATTAAATTTAAATAAATGTCATAAATCGTAAAAATGATGGAGTTCATATTGAAAATCATGTAACATAATAATATGAAGGAGTTCATTTTAAAAGAGGTCTTTGCTTTGCTTTATTAATAAAAATGAGGCTTCGGCCCCAACCTTTTAAATGGTCATTTTTATTTGTTTTTTCAATATCAACAATGTATGATACATTATGAAGGGTTTATGATTATTACCTTACGATATGTTCAAAAAATTCAGTTATCATGTCCATGTTCAGGAAATTATCATTTGTTTATTTTTTTTACATACATTATCCAATTAATAAATATAGTGTGTATATTATTATTGAATTTATACTATTGAATATTTCTCTAACATATTTATATAAACAATATAACTTTTAGTAAATGGGTTTTAGTATATGTATCACATATTATTAAGTAATTATTAACTAAGAGTATAAATATGTTTCATGTTATGAATTATATTATAAACGTTAGTTGTGATTTATACATACATGGTGTGAGTATTATATTGTAATTTAGGTCTCAAATGACTATTTATGTATGAGTAGAGGAAATTTGGGATGGACTTTTCAGTGGGTTGGTGGGTTAGGCTCTATCAAGATTAATGAGGGATGGAAAAATATCACAACAAACATCCACTTGTGGTTATTTTGGTTATGTATAATTCTAAATCATTTCACAAAAGGGTTTGATGTGCCCAATTCACAGAATGAATTTTGATTTATATGTGAATGGAGTTTTATTTCATTTCATGATAAGAAACATAAATAATGGGTTTCATAATGTTATATACATTAATATTTTTTGAAATATATTAGTTTTATAAATGTTTTTTGACAAAAAATGATCTGAAATAAATATTTATTCTAGAAAGTATACATAATAAAAAAATTACGTTAAAAATATATAAAAAACAAGTTATATTATTTCAGATGGTAACACAATTCATAACCTTTATCATACAAATTTGATAGCTTATAACAAATCTGGGTTCCCTTAGATTATCTATTGTAAGGAAAATCCTATGAGAAACCAATATAGGAATAATTTCTTATAACTAACATAATATTTCATTAAAACATAATTTGGAAAGCCAAAATTTGTGAATCCTATGAAATAGTGCTTTGATAAACCATATGAATGATTTGGATGAGTATCTTTTTTCAACTATAAAAGTCTCATATTTGATTTTTTTTTACATCATAATCTATTGAAATAATTCAGTGATGAATGGAACAAATAAGATGTCTCAATAATTTATTGAAATTTGGATATTTTTAAAATAATGGATATAATTTTCTTTTAAATGGGATAATTATTTTTTATTAGATTATATTTATTAATACCCCATACTAATTTATTGTAAAATATAATACTCATTTGATAAATAAAATGTGTATATAATTAAATGGATTT
The DNA here is from genome assembly GCA_963277665.1 of Viscum album. Classification (NCBI taxonomy): domain Eukaryota; kingdom Viridiplantae; phylum Streptophyta; class Magnoliopsida; order Santalales; family Viscaceae; genus Viscum; species Viscum album. The sequence goes on from OY728146.1 coordinate 537,001,241, forward strand.
AGACACAATGTTGAAATTAAGATCAATTCATAGAAATAAAAATACTAATTGATTTAATTTCTTGGACATACCAAACTATTACCCATAATGGGATGGAACCAATGATGGGAGTGACCCTGATGTTTGCCTATAACAATCCACAGTTTAGAAATTAGAAAAAAGTTTATAAAAATACAAAAATAAGATTAATTTCCCTAAATATTCACAATTAAGTTAAAAAATCCTCCCTTAAACTACATAAATTATAAAATAATTTTCATACTAATATATGGTTTTTAATAAAATGAAATGAAAAAATAAAACCATACTATAATCTTCTCAAATAAAAGAGATCATGAACACCCACAACTCATAAATAACCCCTTGACTAGATAACATCCAAATCAATCAAAAACAACCTATTATTTTCTGAAAATTATTTTAAGTTTAAATATATTCATGACTGATAATTAAAGTATATATTTTTTGGAATCCTCTCTAAAATTACCCATGAATATATGTAATACGCCTAATATATTAGTATTGGAGAAATTGGAAAACAACTCATCACTAAAATTGAGAAAAAAAATATTTCAAACAATTATAAGAATCTATAAACAAGTAATGATTGAAATACATGTAACATTGAAATGAAGAATGTATAAAAAAGGGTAAACTTTTAACACATTCCCAATCAATTTTTTTTCTTATAACCCAACAACATGCGTCTTGGTTATCATATCCCCTTCATAAGCCATAAAACAAATCCTTGAAAAATATATCACATTATTAATAACATATTCTTATCCACTTCACCATCACAATCACATATGTATGAAACATAGAATTACTTCTATGCTATGAGATTGTTCACAAAACCTTAAGCTATTAAATCCCATGAAAATATACATATATACTATAATTATAACCTAAAATCATAAGTTGCTACATCCTGAACATACTATTATCTAAATACTGAACACTATTAAAACTTATAAGAGAAAAAATACTATAACCACAACACACCAGAACCTATACATGTAAACATACTAAGTCTATGTCTAGATGAGAGAGATGGGTAGGGGTATTCTTACATTTTCATCCTTTAGAGCCATGATACTCAGAAAAACCAAAAATCCAAGGCGAATAGAGGATTCAATATCACCAACCAAATCGAGTAGCAGAACATAATAAATCAAAAACATTAATGATATATATAGCGTAAAGAAAAAAATTTGGAACTACATGATCCATATATTATTATATAAATTAAATTTGGTATGCAACCATCTTTCATTTCCAATGACAAAAAACCTAATCATTATTGAATCATGAGTTTAATACAAATTAATAATTTATCATTCATTTAATATTTTCTAATAATTCATCTAAAATTAATTATCTAATCCACGGTCTTATATTCTTTACCCATAATGAGGCTCATATATACAGTTACAAAGTCTCGAATTCATTAAAAAAATATAATTATCATTTAATACTTATATAAATTACCTAAAATTTCTCCATTACATAAATAAAAAACATAATTATATTCAATAGTACATTTATTAATATAACTAGAAATTTAAATATTGGAAGATAGTTGATAAATAAATATAAATCGATAATAATTTAGTAACAAAAATATTAATAATAATAATAATAATGTCTCCCAATTTGATACATCTAATCATTATTATCAAAATCACTCTCTAATATATTCTATATATTTATCCAACCACGACAACATTGTTAAACCAAAAAATATAATAACATAGAAATAAAAATTCAATTTAATAGAATGCATGTTTTAATAGAATCATAAAATAATTTTATATTATTAAAATGTTTTATTGGATAAAATGATTATTAATTTCAATTGAATTAATATATCCAGTTAAAATTAAAGACCACCATTCCCTATAGAAAGATAATGTCACAATGTATAAATGAAACAAATATTCCATAACCAATTTTCGTTATTATATAAATATAATTTTGATCATTATTCAATAGGAATAAATATATTTTAAATTTTTAGTGTGAAAATTTTTATTAATATAATTAAATACAATTATTAATTAAAAATTATTCTTAATAGAAAAAATATTATCATTTTCTAAATATTATTTTTTAAGACAATTTAATTTCATTAAAAAAATTTCATTTAAAAACCAAGAATTAATTCCGAAGGAATTTCATGAATAATAATGTCACACAATATAGATAATAAATTTGTCTAAAAAAAGAGTATAAATATATTTGAAATATATGTTTAAGATTATCTACTTATCTTCAGAAATTTAATTTACTATCTTCATAAAGATATCACATCTATTAAACCACTAGAAAACTTGAAAATGAAAATTACACACTTATAATAAAATAAATTAGTTTTAAAAAGATCTAATAACATGTGAAAATTTATTGCACACAATTAATGTGGATATGGATATTCACACAACCCACATCTCCAAGAATGTGAGCTAAACCATAGTTCAAAAGCCATTGTGCATGTACTGGGAGTGATATAGAGGTTCAACATTCTAGTAAAATCATAAAGAAGTGTATTTACTAGTTTTCATTGAGGGAATTATTTTTTTATTCAAAGGTACCATAGATTGACCCATTATCACTCTATCCATTTATCATTACATGGACCACAATGGTTATAATAAAAATTGTGCCATCAAAATTTAACAAATTCGGTTTCACAAACTGAATTGACAAATTACTCACCTTGTTTAGATATGAACGAAGAATGTTTTTTTTATTATCTCTAAACATGATGTCTCATTTTTATTTCCCATATTGATAGTGTAGTTGAGAATTTTATGATGCATATTAATTTTATGTAATGAAAATTTTAAGAATTTTTCAAGCATGAAAAATCATTCTCGTGAACATAGTTTGAATTTTTTAATAGTGTACGTCCATTAATCATTTACATTTGATGAGGAATAAATGTTCAAAGTTCACCTATACTTATTGGTGATAGCACAACCTTGATACCATGATGAATTTATATGGGTCTAAAGGTGTATCATTAAAAAGGAAACTTTGTATTTTTATTTTCCATTATATTTTTTGTTTAATAGTTTACCACATTATTGTATTACTCTGCACTCATAATTCCATTCCAAGGTTTTAATTTATTTAAATATCCTATTTTCCTTTCTTATGATACATTCATCCAAGAACATAATCATTTATTTATCATCAAAATCATGAATCATTTTCCTTCATGAAAAATATTAATATACAATATGATCTATATATACATACAAGATATGAAACATACTAAATTCATTAGAAATTATGAATAATTTAATATAAATTTTCAATTAAAATTATTTTTATTGATTCAATGTTTTTTAAATTTTAAAAAAAAACTAATATTCTTGTATTTCATTCCTTGTGAAATACCTTATATTTTCTCATATAATACACTTATCCAAATATAGAAAATTCATCTAAATTTATATAAAAAATTTTAAACGTTAAAGAAATCATATTTTGTAATCCAATAATACTATAAAATATCCACACACCTCATATGTATCTGAGAATGAACATGGAGGGTTTTAGAAACCTCTATTAAATTACATTGGATACAATTATGATTCACTTCCACTATAATTGAATCAAAACACATTATGTAATATATAAAATGGTTTATAAAATATTATATTAGATTCCACTCAAATAGTGATCCAGTTATAATAAAAACATATTTTCCCATTATAAGAAAAGAGTATGAATACAAAATCCAGAATTGTTCCTTCAAAATAGTCAATCTCATGAATATATATCATTCAAAAAAAATTAACATTAATTAACTAATATTATTGAGAATGAATTTGATATACATGGTCCAAAGTGAAATCTTACAAATAATTGTGCTATCTCAAAAAATAAACCAAAATATTAACACACATGATTATCTATATCACTTAATATTCATGAATATTTTAAGGTCATTCATTGAATATTTTTATTTGACCACAGTGTTATGTACCTTGAATATACTCACAATGATTCTATTAGTGAATGATATTACGTATCTATTTTATCTAATAGAGATATCAATACAAATAAAGATAACTCATATCATGATGCATCACTGTATATACCATTTTAACACTAAAATCATATTTAGACTATTATGAACATTACCTACAAACATCATACTCAGTGAACCAACAACAAAATTCATTTTCTGTTGTATAGAACTCTCAAATATTTAATATGAAAAGAATTAAATAATTTATCATTTTAAAAAGTTCAATTCTAGTTGGGATGTAGATGTACCTCAATATATAATTATATTTTAAGACCATAAATAATTAACAGTTGAGGTAATTTCTCAATAACATTATTAAAACCACCACTTTATCAAGTGCAAGATTATGGGTACTGTATTTATATTCATGGGGTGAAAACTACCAAAAGACCCAAAAGGAAAAAGTATGCACTTTTTCACCTTAAAGAAACCCATCCCTGGATGAGAATAGTACCTATAAAATTAAAAAATATCAACATAATCTGATTTTAGATCATGAGAATTAACCATATTCTCCTTGATACACAAATAATCTACAGAGAAAAATTATTTATATTCGAACACATGATCCTTCTTTTTTAGGGTTTTATGTGGAGTCCTAATCCTAGATAATTACCAATAGAAATACAAGTCAAACCATATTGATTGTGGGATACCCAATATAAACCTTTATCAATATTCAATGGATCCTAAATTATTCCCTAATAAGACAAGACATTCCCTAAAAAATTGAAATTATGGGCCAAGAAAAATAAAAATCTATAGCATCCCTAAAAGTTGATGATTCTAATAATGCTCTATATGGATTTCAAATTAATTTCATGATATTTATAATACTCAAATATTTCTATTTTTTAAATAATGAATACCACTAATATCAGGCTGATAAAATAATTTACGATGATGAACATGTGTCCAATGTACAAAGACTATGAATTTATTATAGTGATGGCTCATACCACAAACTCATTATGTCAAAAATGAAATCTATAAGTGATCTTCAAAATATCTTTTTCCGTAAATAAAATATAATGATATCATGACTATACGAAAATAATATATAACATGAAATCAATCTTTATCTAATCCAATACATCATCAATCCATGGAACTGGGAATCAATTCATAATGGTCACTTGGTTTTAGTCATGATAATCTATTCACTATTGTATACATTATTCAACCTTCTATAAAAACAATATAAGAGAACCTTAGGTTGATAAATTGTGTCAAGTATAACCCATTTAATCAATTTATAAATTATTATCCAATTCCATTTCAATAATGAACATTCATACTATATATTTCATATGCTTTCGTCGGGGCACGAGCATCCGTCTATAGAGGACACACAGTTGTTGCCCTGCATTCCCACTTTTCAAAGGCGAGAGGCATCCATTCCTTATTCAGGGACATTTTCTCCTTTATCGAATTGGGATGATTGGATGGTAGTTCTTCCTTCCATGGATTCTTCCTCGTAACACGTCACCAAGTCTAGGCCTCCCTTAATGATTAATTAGTGGTTTGTGAATCTCATTCCTAATGCCATATATTTTTGGACGTTGGTTAATTACACTACTCAGTTTTGACATACCATGAGATTTTGATAGGGTAGCAACCATCAGTCAGAGTAGACGGTAACATTAGTCATGTTGGGGCATATCTGGATGCGTGAAAATTGTGGAATTTGTATTCTTCCTCATAAAAGTGTATCTCAAAGGCACAGAACCCGAGGTACCCCACATTAGTGACAGGGTATCATATTCTAGAGGCATGTTTCTGAGGTTTTCCTCATCTTCTCATGTTTATCGGAATGTATCCCTAAAGTTTAATGTCTTGCAGAGATGGTTATGCTAAATGCATGTCTTCAGAGGGTTTCCTCAGGAATCTCATGTTTAACATGTGATAGACCGCAAGTTTAACATCTTTCAGAGATGGAATGAGGGTGATCACGACATCACATAGAGACAGATCAGACTAATATATCCCTAGGAGGGAGTTCTATAAGTGTTTACCATTGGCTGGGATTGAACCTCGTGGAGGTTTCCTACATACCCTATGTAGACGATAGGGATCAAAACCCACATAGTTCGAAGGGGTGATGAATTGGGGTGTACACAAAGGACAAAGACCCTGAGACATGTTAGGGATTATGCAAGGAAAGCGGCCCATTTCAAAAGGGATACAACAGGGAGGATGGATATGGATTGAGTGGGTCTTATGCATGGTTAGCTTCCCATGTGTCGTAACGGGTGGCACCGGGGTGAATGTCATGATCTAACCTGGATGTAGCGTCCCGGGTAAAAATCAGGATAGATGATATAGATTTTATTGAAGTGGGGGGGGATGAGATTGAACTTTCGTGAAGGAATTAGTAGTGTTGGGATTGAGCCTTTAAGAGACATCATATATATCCCTATGGCAGGGAATCAATGTCCACGTAGTTCAGTGGGGTTTCTAATGGCTTACCGCTAGTTGGGGTTCAAACAGATTATCGCTGGATGGGGTTGACAACAGCTTACCACTGAATGGGGATGAACATTAATGAGGATTCCTACGTACCCTGTATTTGAGTCAGGGATCAAAACCCAAATAGTTTGAATGGGTACAGTTTAACATCTTGCCGGATGAAAAGGTGGTGTACAGTGTAACGTCATGAGGACTGGGGTGGACAGACGTGAAGTGGTAGTGACTGATGGGTGTTGGTATAGAACCTCAGGGAGGCTTCCAACATACCATGCCTTGGTAAGGATCAAAGTCAGCATAGTTTGGGAGAGGGTTGGTGCACCGACGTGAAGCTGGTAGTGACCAATGGTTGTCGGGCTTGAACCTCATGGAGGTATCCTACATAAGTTGACATGGAATGTATCAAAGTCCATGTAGTTCAGAATGAGTAGTTTCACTGACGTGATGATGGTCGGGACCATGGTTGTCGGGTTTTAACTTCAGGGAGGCTTCTTACATACGTTGCCTTGACAAAGATCAAAGACCCCATAGTGTAGGTGGAGTGGGGACCGACCTAAAGAGGGTTCGGAACAAATGAATGGTGGTATTGAACCTCAGAGAGGCTTCCTAAAAACATTTACTTGGCAATGATTAAAGACCACATAGTTCAGGTTGGGTTTGGTGAACCGATGTGAAGATGGTTGAGACCAATGGGTGATGGGCTTGAACCTCAGGAAGGCTTCCTAAGTAACTTGCCTTTGAAAGAATCAATGTCCATGTAGTTCTGGTAGAGTGGGAAGCGACGTGAAAGGGATCAAAACAAATGGATAGAGGGCTTGAACCTCCGGGAGGCTTCCTACGTACCATGTCTTTCCAAGGATCAAATTCCACATTGTTCAGGTTGAGTGGGAACTAATGTGAAGTTTTTTGGAACCCATGGATGGTGGGATTCAACCATAGGGAGGCGTCCTACATACCTTACCCTGGAACTGGTCAAATTCAACATAGTTTAGGCTGAGTGTGAATTGATGTGAAGGGGCTTGGAACCAATGGATTGGGGGATTGATCATTAGGGAGGCTTCTTCCATACCTTTACTTGCTAAGGATCAAAGTCCATGAAGTTCTGGTAGAGTTTGAACCGACATGAATGGAGTCGTAACCAATGGATGGTGGGATTTAACCTCAGGGAGGCTTCCAGTGAACCTTGTTTAGAAAACGATCAAATTCCAAGTAGTTCAGGTGGCAATTGTGGGTCTTACACTGTAGGCTTCCCAAAGAGGATTTCATGGTCGATGCTTACTGTAAACCCAAATGATTCATGCTCGTTGTGAGAAACAAGAGGCAGAAAAAGACCCAATGATCAAGGTACAAGAGTGTTTCCATGAAGGGTGGCGAATGTGGCTTATAAGAGGAAGTTTCCCATAATTTCATCATCAGGTCTATACATGAAGGAATCCTGACCCACTGGTGAGTTGAGGCATATGATTGGGGCCTACACCTATGTGCTAGTGCACAAGCGGGATAATTCCAAGGGTGTTGGAATCAACCTAGACAGAGGGAGATGAAATGCTTGAATAACATTCCCGACATTCAAAATGTGGTGAGGGTGGGGTGGCAATGAAGGATAAATATTGAACGTGTTCGAAACTAATCATCCATATCACGTTATCCTGAAACGGGGATGAACAAATGAGTGCCGACTGTTGACCTTGTTTGAAATAGAGGACATGATTCAATGTGTCATCCTATGTCTTTCGGGGCATTGGCCAAGGACAATAGGTGCGCCGATGTGGCATGGGAATGGGCAGTTAGGGGGTCCCTTATGACATGGAAGAGGATGAAGATCTTAAGGAATGACACACAAAGCGTGTGGTGGAGTGATGGAATATTTGAACGGATTCCAATGCTTTTGAAATTATTCCACGGTAATTATGGCGTGAGGTATCAAATGATTTTCACATAATCCATCTCTTATTCGGAACAAGGGGCATGCTAATATTGAATCGTAGGGAATTCTTTAGTTTAAAGCCATGTAGTGAGGACTATTGGAATCTTATGCTTGGTGTATAAGGAATCTATCGTTTAGAGCAAGAGGCATCGTATATTTGTCACATAGGGAGTACTACAGTTTATATTAATGTTGAGATGACTATTGGCATCTCATGCTGGGAGAATAAAGCATCTCTTATTTAGATCAAGAAGCATCTTATGTTTAGAACATAGGGAATACTACAGTTTAGAGTCTTGTAGAAAGGACTGTTGGAATATTATGCTTGGCACATAAGTCATCTATTTTAAGGGGAAAGAGGCATCCTATACTTTTCATATAGAGAATGATACAGTTTATATTCATATAGGGAGGACTGTTGGTATCTTATGCTTAGCACACAAGGAAACTAATGTATTGAACTAGAGGCATCATTTTTTTGGAACATAGGGAGTACTAATGTTTATAGTCATGTAGAGTGGACCATTGGAATCTTATGCCTAGCACATAAGGCATCTCTTGTATAGAACAATAGGCACCCTATATTTGGAACATAGGGTGTTCTATAGTTTATAGTCATGTAGATATGACTTTTGGCATCTTATGTTTGGCACACAAGGAATCTATTATACTGAGTAAGAGGCATCTTTTGTTTGTCATATAGGGAATTCAATACTTTAAAGTCTTGTAGAGAGGACTATGGGGCATAAGGTGCCTAGTAATGTAAGGTGTGGGGACTTACATAAGGGAGGACCTTTCTGGTTCATGCTAGTATATGAGCCAAGATATGGGGTTTGGATGAGTTACCTCATGAATATTTTGACCCAATGTACTTTGGGAATTAATAATAAGATCCTCAACTCACAACATGTGAAATGAACAAATAATAATACGTCGAATCGGGGTGTTTAATGGTGTGTGGAGGAGTATCTCAAATCATGGAATTCCATACATGGAATGTTGGTGAAAATAATGATGCAATGGTAAATAACAACATCCTGACTCGAAAAGATCATGGCGCATCTCTCCGTTCTTCATGGGCGTCAGTAATGGTAGCGAAGGAAAGATGGTCATGGAGTGTGGCTTCTCATGAAGCAGTTTTGTGAAAGAATGATACTCGCAGAGCATGGACTCGTGGAGCATCAACTCTTGAAGCATGGACTTGTGGAGAATAGACTCACGAAGTATTTACTCATGGAGCATGAAATCATGGATCATGTAATCGTGGTGCTTGGACTCACAAATCATCGAATCACATATCATTGACTTGCGGAGCATAGACTCGTGGAGCTTGTACTCGTGGATCATGGACTCATGGAGCATAGACTCATGGAGTTGCTTCATTATGGAATGATGAGCTCTGTAAAATGGGAGATCAACCATCGTAGTGGCGGTGCGACCGTCATCATAAAGGGGGTGATCTGGGTATTTATAGGCAAGAGGTTCCATGAAGCACAACCTGCTTGGCCCGAAGCTATAGATCGCTCCACGATAGATTGAGAACATCAAAGGGGTTCATGGAGCATCCCACCTCCTCGCTCCGTGGAAGATCTCCATTGTCAAAAGGGGTTCACAGATTAACCCACCATCTCGCTCTACGGTGGCTTTGTGAAGGGGATGATTTGTGCTGACTGTGAGGCCCCAGAGGGATCAGTAATGCTTCTTTGCTCCATGATCGCGGAGGGAGCTCCGTGAATGGACTTCAAGAACCAGTTTTCCAGCCCAACATCAAATGTATATAACTCCAAATTGATAACTTTGTTCTGTCTCTATGAACTACCAAATTCAATCTTGTGATGTGGGTTACAATCATGGATCATGTATTGAAGCATTGGTAATTTATTGTGGACACGTCTTCCGGTGCCAACAAATTTCCCCCAATGAATGGGATCCAACGAGGATGAGGAGGGTGAGGCAGACCGCGTTCTGAGGAAATGACCGAGGAGAAAACATGACTTTGGGTCCATTGTACCTTTATCGTATTAAAGAAATAGCAAACTAAAACTCTAATCCTACGTGATCCATGATCAGTGCGAGAAACAAGAGATAATAGGAGATCATGTACGAGAGTGCTAAACAATGGAAGGTGTGAGTTGATCAGAATGGGACATCGGTCACCATTTGAGAGAACACTAAAAGTGAGAGGGGTCACAGCTAGAGAATAGGGCTCTCTGGATAGCTGACCTAATTCTCCCACTGTGCTCTGGTTCACGAGTGAGGTAACTCCAGGGGCGTTCTAATCAATCTGAATAGAGGGAAGTGGAAAATGTGATTCACAAACCCCAAAATCTAGAACACTATGGTTGTGGCATGACAATGAAGGTTAACTATCAACCGCATTCGAAAAATAGTATCCTTATTATTTTAGACTAAAATTATTATAAAAATTAGGTCCAACCGCTGACCATGTTCAAAACATAGGGAAAAACTCAAAATGCCATCCATTTGTCTTCCAGAACATTGGCCTAGGATAGAAGGCAAGCCATAGACCGAACATCCATCCTGTTAGGGGGTTCATTTAGACGTGAAAGAGGATGTGGTTCCAAATGAAGGGAATTCAAAGCATGGAGTTGGAGTGAAGGGTTGTTTGAATAGATTCCACCACTCTTAAAATTATACCACTATAGTGAAGACACATTAGGTGGGCACATCAGTCTGATCATGGATCATACATAATTCCGAGCAGGACCTCTCCGGTAAGGACTTGTGATGATTTGCAGTTTTACCTCATGTCAAGGACGATAATATACATGTATTTTAACATCATAAGGTGACGAATGTGTATATTGTTTTAAGGTCATGCTTCCTAGACCATGGTTAACAGTTTAAAGTCATGGTACATGGACCGTAGGCTCCGTGTTGAAGGTCATAGAGACTGGACTGTGATCTGGATGAGAGGCCAAGAGGTTTAATAGCCCTAGGGTTGGTCCTAAGGCATAATTCTTGGGCATCGCTACATATCCCATGAGGATGAGAATCAATCTAATCTTGGTTCTTAAGCACAATGTGGCCAAAGCACAACACAGATAGTGGAAATTCTTTCCTGAAAAGGATATAGTGCATCCCATGACTAACATGGGAATCCTGAACTTGTTCTGGGTTAAACCACAATTTAATGTCATAGATCAAGGACATGTGGTCTCAGGAAGTTTAACATCATACGATAGGAAGATGGGTTAATGGGGAGATCCCAGGAAGGGATTATGTGGTTTGGTAGCTGTAAAATTGACCTAAATGAGGACATAAGAAGTTTGCACCACACCTTGTATCCCTAGAGAAAGTTGTTTAAGTCATGGGACCAAAAGTGAAATTTAGTCTGGGCCTGAGGCAATGTGGTCGAGAATTCCTACGTACCCCATTAGGTTGGGAATCAATGCATACGTAGTTCTGATGGTGCAGTTTAATGTCATGTAGGATAAAGAAAGGCATTTGTGACATGGCTGCAGTAGTACACATCCTACCAAAACAACTAAACCCATGTGAGTCATGCTCGATGTGGGAAACAAGAAGTAGTGATGGGAAATTCCTGAAAAAGGAAGGAACATGTTCAGGGTGATTTGGCACTAGGTCAATGACATCCCATTGATGTTGATCCACCTATATAATGCACCAAGATGCGTGATGGAGTAAAGATGAGTATTTTATAATATCACTTGAACATAAAAAAGTGGAAATATTTGAATCATGATACTCAATATTTGGACAACAAAGATAGTGGCATGGAGATAGTGGATAACTATTAACGATGTTCAAAACACAGTATTTGCTTCATGTTAGCTCAGAATGGGGACAGGAAAATGAGGGTCGGCTGCTGACCATGTTCGAAACACGTGACCTGTCGCAAATGTCGTCTGAGGGTCCTCTAGGATGTTGGCACAAGTAAATAGGTAAGCTAATGTGGCATGAGACTCGGCCATAAAGGGGGTACCTTTGGATGAGTAAGAGGATAAGGATCCAAATAATGGGCTCACAAAGCTTCAAAATGGAACGAGGGGAATGACCCTATGAATATTCCACAATTTAGGATATTTGTAAAAACACATCTCAATATGACTATAAGATGTATTGAATAGAGGGAGTTCAGTCCCTTTACAAGGATGAGGTTCTTGGGGATTTACAATTCTAGCTCAAGGCCCTCGTATGGGCCATTAAGGTGGATGTGATTTATTAGACTGGGCATAGGGTGGAAAAGCAGCCAAACCCAAATCATAGTTCCTATAGGGATATCATAGTTTAGGGTCATTGAACTCAGAACGGGGTTCCAAAAAGGCTGAGGGACCTGAGGATGGTCCAAGGATGGGATATCCCAGCCGGTTTTTAGTTTATTGTCATGTAGGACATGTGTTGAGTGGTTTTACATCCTTCATTTTGTACAGATCACACAGTTTAATGTTGTGTGATATGGATGGTTGTGATATTAGATTAAGGTCATAGAGCTCAGACCATTTTTTAGTTTATTGTAATGTGGGACAATAATGAGATGTTTAAAGTCGTGATGGTCGATAATATAGTTTAACATCATGCGGGACAAAGATGAGTAGTTTAATGTCATGTAGGATGATAATGATCAGTTTAGCGTCATGGCAGATGAAGAGGAATAGTTTAACGTCATGTAGGATGATGATGCATTTTAATGTCATCCATGTCGATATTGTGTAGTTTAACATCATGACGGATGAAGATGAATAGTATAATGTCATGAAGGACGATGATGCAGTTTAATGTCATGCAGGATGATAATGTGTTGTATAATGTCATGACGGATAGAGATGAACATTTTAACATCATTCAGGACAATAATGTAGTTTAATGTCATACGGGATAATAATGAGTAGTTTAACATCATGATGGAAGAATATGAATAGTTTAATGTCATGCAGGATGATGATGTAGTTTAATGTCATGTAAGACGATAATGAGAATTTTAAAGTCATGACGGATGAAGATGAATAGCTTAACGTTATGTAGGATGATGATGTAGTTTAATGTCTTACCGGATGATAATGAGTAGTTTGACATCATGATGGACGATAATGAAGATTAACATCATGGGGGATGAAGATGAATAGTTTAATTTCATGCATGATGATGATGTTGTTTAAAGTCATGTTGGATGATAATACAGTTTAACGTCATGCGGGACGAATATGTTTGTCTCGCTCAACCATATTAGTACTCATTAAACCAAAACTACTATTCCTACGTGAGCCATTCATGGTGTTAGAAACAAGATGCAATGATGGGATTTTTCTAACACATGGATGCACATAGAAAGGGGAATAGAGATGTCCGGTTAGAAATTTCCTAGTGACACTGGCCCACTTATTCGACGTGCAAAGATGCACGGAAGGGTAACACCAAGGGTGTTGAAGTTCCCCCTAATCATTGAGAAGTGAAAACGGGGGTGAATCATAGAGTTTCATATCTAGATCATAATGATGATGGGGAAATAATGGAGGGTTTCTATTAACCATGTTCGAAACACAACATCCATAACTTGTTACCTAGAATGACGATAAATAAAATGACTGTCAACCACTGAACATTTTAGAAACATGGGACCTTTCACAAAATGTCATCCAATTTTTTCCAGGGCATTGGTCTAGGAAAGTAGGTGAGCCATAGGCCAAGCATCTGTAGTGTTAGGGGGTCCCTTTAAACAAGAATGAAATAATGAATCCAAATAAAGGGATGGTACAAAGCCTAGAGATGGATTGGGATTATCTTAATTGGGAGTCCAACACTCTGGGTTCTAGACCATAGCACATCCGAGCGTGTTAGTGGGAAGACATATCAGGACTCAAAGTAACAGACCCTAGCGTGGAAAATAGTTTAAGGTCTTATATCTTGGACCAAAGTTTCTTAGTTTATGGTCATAGAGATTGAACATATTTCATAGTGTAACGCCGTGTAGCTAGGTTGAGTGATGGATGGCATTTAGGGCCACATAGCTTTGATATTGGTTGATGTAGTTTTAGGTTGGATAGCTTTGACAAAAATGTTGTACAGTTTTTCATCATCTTACCATGACATTGTCCTGCAATTTAATGTCATGCAACCAAGAATGTGGTTGTTATGTAGTTTAACATGATGCATCTTGGACATGGTTGTTACGCAGTTTCACTTTATTCAACTGGGACATGGTACCACATAGATTTTGTCGGTTGAGGGATGGTCATCTATTCCCCATTTTGGTGGGTTGGGATGAGGGGGGAATCTATATGTTAGGATTTAACTAATATTCCTCAAGTATAAGCATGGATTTTCTTTATGTGTGAGTTGGGCTACCTCACAGTGGACATTTTACAAGCTGGTTTCAAGGCCACAAGAGGATATCTTTGGTTGATGCAATGTTGTAGTTGGGATGAAAAATAGTGTTGCAAGGGTGGTAGAGATAACAACATTCCCTCAGTCCAGAGGTGCGATTATGCAGCCCAAAAGGAGTGGAAGCCTGGAACTTTGGTATGATGGGGGTAAAGTATCCCAGAAGGCATGGAAGCCTAGAGCATTGGAACGATGGGGGATAAGGAGCTTGGAAGGCATGGAATCCTGGAGTGTCGGTACGATGGGGGATATGGAGCACGGAAGGTGTGGAATTCTGAGCGTCGGTATAATGGGGGAGAATGATCCTGGATAGAGTTGATGTATAGACGTCAGTACGATATGGGTGATAGAGCCTAGAAGGTGTGGAATCCTTGAACATTGGTTAGATGTGGGCGATGGATCCCATACATCATGTAAGCATGTACGTTGGTATGATGGGGGAAATAGATCCCAGAAGGCATGGATGCCTGGACATTGGTAAGACGGGGGTGATGGAGCCGAAATGGTTTGGAAGCCTAGACTTCAGTATGATAGGGGAGATAGATCCTAGAAGGAGTTGAAGCCTGGACGTCAGTACGATGGAGCCCAAATGGTGAAGAACCCTAGATGTCAGTACGATGGGGGCGATGGAGTCTAGAAGGCTTGGAAGCATGGATGTCGGTAAGATGGGGGAGATGATACCCTGAAGGCGTGGAAGCCATGACATCGGTAAGAAATCGGTGATGGAGCCAATAAGGCGTGGAATCCTATGAATTGGTACGACGACGGTGATGGATACCGGAAGGTGTGTAACCCTGGATGTCTGTACGATGTGGGTGATGGAGCCCTGAAGGCGTGGATGACTAGACGTCGGTATGACGGGGGTGATGGAGCCCAGAAGGCATGGATGCCTGGACGTTAGTATGACTGGGGTGATAAGGCCTAGAAGGCATGGAAGCCTATAATTCGGTATGATTTGGGTGATGGATCCTAGAAGGCGTGGATGCCTTGACATCTGTACGACTGGGGAAATAGATCTCGGAAGGCATGGAAGCATGGAGAGTTGTCTAAAAAGGAATTGAAACTCTGTTGATGCATAGGGAGGACCTCTCTGATGGTTGACATCAGGGACGGGGAGTAACTCTATTCTGAATGGTAGTGGTGAGGGGAGAACCTCTACAATGGTTGTTGGTGTTGTTGGAGATGGGCCATTAGTTGGGGGTGGTTTGTCCTGGTGTGCCCTATGAGGGCCATAGAGTTGGAGAGGAGCTAGAGGAGTCCGATGGAATATGCCACCTATATGGCCTATAGAGGTGACGATATCGGAGAGGAGCTAAAGGAGTTGGGGGCGGATTCCACCCTATGTGGCCTCCTGAGGTGGTGGGGTCGATGAGGAGATGAAGGAGTTGGGAGTGGATGCCACCCTAGGCGGCCTCTTCAGGTGGTGGGGTCGTTAAGGAACTGAAGGTGTTAGGGGTGGATGCCACCCAAGGCGGCCTATTAAGGTGGTGGGGTCAACAAGTAGTTGATGGAGTCGAGGGTGGATGCCCCCTACGCAGCCTCCTAAGGCGATGGATTTGTCGAGGAGCCGATGGGGTCGGGTGGTGGATTACACCTACATAGCCTCATGAGGCGGTGAGGTCGGCGAGGAGCTGATGGAGTCAGGCGAAGATTCCCCCTGTGCGATCTTTTCAGGTGGTAGAGTCGGTGAGGAGTCAATGGAGTCAGGTGGTGGATTCCACCTTCACAGCCTCTTGAGGCGACAAGGTCAGTGATGAACCAATGGAGTCAAGGGTGGATGCAGCATGTGCAACCTTTTAAGGTGGCAGAGTCGGCGATGAGCTGATGGAGTCAGGGAAAGATGCCACCTACGCGGCCTCATAAGGCGGCAGAGTCGTCATGGAGATGAAGGAGTTAAGGGGGATGCCCCCTGAGTGGCCTATTAATGCAGAAGAGTCATCAAGGATCCGAAGGAGTCAGTACAAGATGCCCCATGTGGGGCCTCTTAAGGCGGCGGGGTCAGCATGTAGCCGAAGGACTTCGGTGGAGGATACCACCTGTACGGCCTCTTAAGGTGGCAGAGTCAGCATGAAGCCAAAGGAGCCGAGGGTGGATGCCCCCTGCACGGCCTATTAAGTCGACAGAGTCGGCGAGGAGCCAAAGGAGTCGGGGTGGATGCACCCTACTCGGCCTTTTAATAAGGAGGAGTCATCGAGGAGATGATGGTGTCTGGTGGCGGATGCCAATTGCGCAGCCTCTTGATGTTACGGGGTCGGCAAGGAGCCGATGGACAGCAATATTCATGCACCCGATTCTACTCATCCTCTCACATATGAAGGAGAGTGGATTCACAAGGGTGATTCCTCAATTTTCCCAACATATTAGGGATACTTTCTATTAAAGGAGAAGAGATTCACATCAGGTTCACCATTTTTGTTTTTGACACATTCTTCATGGCACACACATCTGTCTATGCAGGATTCGTAGCTGTCACCCAGTATTCTCGCTTTCCAAAGGAAGGCGGCATCCATTCCTTATTCAGAGACGTTTTCTCCTTGATTGAAACAGGATTATGGGATGTTGGTTCTTCCTTCAGTGGCTTCCTCCTCAAGAACTTGTTACCTAATCCTTATCTCCCATAATGATTAAGTTATGGTTCGAGAATCTCATTCTCCATGACATATCTTTGTGGATTCTAGTTAATTACACTACTTCGCTTAGGACATTCCATGGGGTCTTGACATGATTGTAGCCTTCGGTCAGAGTAGATGGTAAAATCAGGCATGTTGGGGAATATCTGAATGCATGGACATTGAGGAACTTGTATTCATCTTCATAAGAGGGTATCTCAAGGGCACATAACCCAAGGATTCCCATGCCAGTCGCAGGTTGTCATATTCCAGAGGCATGCCTCTATGTTTTTCCACATTTTCCCATCTTTATCACGGGGTATGAAGCGATTTTAGCATCTCGAGGAGACAGTTATTCTAAAGGCGTGTCTTCAGATGTTCTCCTCAGGCATATCATGTTTAACATGATGTAGGTAGTGAGTTTAGCATCATTCAGATATGGAATGAGGGTAATCAGAACATCCCATAGAGATGTATCAGACTTGTATATCCCTAGGAGGGAGTGCTAGGAGTGTTACCATTGGCTAGGATTGAACCTCTTACAGGATTCCTATGTACCCTATATAGACGATAGGGATCAAACCCCACGTAGTTCGATGGGGTGATGAATCGAGTTGTACACAAAGGACAATGACCCTGAGACATGCTGAGGCATATGCCAAGAAAGAGGCCCATCCCAAGAGGGATACTCTTGTGTGGATGATTATGGATTGAGTGGGGCTTATGCATGGTGAGCTTCCTAGGTGCCTCAAGGGGCAGCGCTATGGTGAATGTAATGATGTCACCAGGATGTGGCGGTCTAGGTGATAATCAAGATGGTTGATGGAGATTTCAATGATGTGGAGTGGGAATGATATGGAACTATCGTGAAGGAGACAGTAGTGTTGGGCTTGATCCTTGAAGAGAATTCCTACATATCCCTGTGGCTAGGAATAAAATTCTGCGTAGTTCGGTGGGGTTTTCGATTACATACCACTAGGTGGGGTTCCAATGGATTACCACTGGATGGGGTTGAAAATGGATTACCGCTGATTTGGGATGAACCTAGAGGAGGCTTCTTAGATATCCTCTCTAGGATACATGGATAAAAACCCATGTAGTTCTAATGGGTAGAGTTTAACTTCTTGCATGATGACAAGGGGGCATACATTTTAATGTCATGCAAGATAGTGGTGGATCGACATTAAGGGGTTAGGAATGATGGGTTTTGGTCTTGAACCTGAGTGAGGCTTCCAACATACCTTGCCTTATCAAGGACCAATGTTCCTATAGTTCGAGAGAGGTTTGGTGCACCGACTAGAAGATGGTCATGACCAATGGTTATCGGGGTTGAAACTCATGGTGGTGTCCTATGTACCTTTCCTTGGAATGGATCAAAGTCTGGGTAGTTTAGAAGGATTTGGATCACCGACGTGAAGATTTATGGGACTAATAGAAGTCGGGATTGAACCTCCGGAAGGCTTCTTACTTACCTTGACTTGGAAAAGATCATAGACCACATAGTTCAGGTTGAGTGGGAACCAACATGAAGAGAGGATAGAACCAATGGATGGTGGGCTTGAACATCATGGAGGCTTCCTATGTTTCATTCCTTGGAAAGGATCAATGACCAAGTATTTCAGGTTGGGTTTGGTGAACTAATATGAAGATTTTCAGTACCAATGGGTGTTGGGGTTGAACCTTATGGAGGCTTTCACGATAAATTTCCTTGGAAAGGAATGAAGACGACATAGTTCAGGTGGAGTAGGATCCAAAGTGAAGGGCGTTGGAACCAATGGATGTTGGGCTTGAACATTAGGGAGGCTTCCTACAATCCTTTCCTTGGCAAGGATCATAGTACACATTGTTCATGTTGAGTGGGAACCGACGTGAAGGGGGTCAGAACCAATGGATGGTGGGCTTGATCCTCAGGGAGCCTTCCTACTAACCTTGCCTTGGCAAGGATCAAAGTTCGCATAGTTGAGGCTGAGTGAGAATCAATGTGAAGGGGGTCGGAAGCAATGTATGGTGGGATTAAACCTCAAGGAGACATCCTATGTACCATTACTTAGAATGGATCAAAGTCCATGTAGTTCAGGTGGAGGGGGAACCAATGTGAAGGGGTTTGGAACCAATGTATGGTAGGCTTGAACCTCAAGAAGTTTTTCTACATACCTTTCCTTGGAAAGAATAAATGTCCACATAGTTCTTGTGGAGATTGTGGGGCTTACACTCCAGGCTGCCCAAAAAGGATGCCGTGGTCGATGCTTACTCTAAGCCCACGTGAGTCACTCTTTGTGGGAGAAACAAGTGGCAAAAAATACCAGATGATCACGGCGCAAAGGTGCATCCATGAAGGGTGGTGAATGGGGCTTATGCAAGGAAGTTTTCTATAATGTCTTCCTCGTGTTTTTTCAAGAGGGTATCCCAAATCACTGGTGAGTTGTGGCATATTATTGAGGCCTACACCTATGCACTAGTTCAAAAGTAGGATAATGCAAAGGGAGTTGGAATCATCCCGAACAAAGGGAGATGAAAAATGTAAATCACAAGCCCGACATTCAGAACATGGTGAGGGTGGCATTGCGATGAAGGATAACTTTTGACTGTGTTCGATACACATCATCCATATTGTGTTAGCCTGAAATTGGGACAAAAAAATGCTGGTCAAATGTTGACCATGTTCGAAACACATGACATGACCCAAAGTATCATCCTATGTCTTCTGGGGCCTTGTCCCGGGATGGTAGGGTATCCAATGTCGCATGGGACCAGGCCGTTAGGGGGTCCCATCAGAAATGTAAGAAGATGAATATTCAAATGAAGGACATCCAAAGTGTGAGGTGGAGTGATTGAATGTTTGAACATATTCCAATGCTCATGAAATTTTTCCGCATTAATCATGGAATGAGGTATCTTATGTTTTTCACAAAATCCATCTCTTATTTGGAACAAGAGGCATCCTATTATTGTATCATAGGGAATACTACAGATTAAAGTCATGAAGTGAGTACTAATGGAATCTTATTCTTGGAGCATAAGTCATATCCTGTTTAGAGCAAGAGGCATCCTATGTTTGTCACATAAGAAGTACTACAGATTATAGTCATGTAGAAAGGAATGTTGGCTTCTCATGCTTGGTGCATAAGGCATATACTGTTTAGAGCAAGAGGCATCCTATGTTTGGAACATAGGGCATACTATGGTTTAGAGTCATGTAAAAAAGGAAGGATGGAAACATATGCTTGGTGCATATGGCATCTTTTGTATGGGAAAAGAGGTATCCTATACATGTCATACAGGGAATGCTACATTTTATAGTCATGTAGAGAACACTATGGGCATCTTATTCTTGGTGCATAAGGCATCACTTGTATTGACTAAAAGGCATCCTAAGTTTGGAACATTGGGAGTACTATAGTTTATAGTCATGTAGAGATGTAGAGACCCGTAGCCTGACGTACATGGACATTACATTACATTTGCGGAATACTTAGTACATAACAAAAACACACACACACAAGGATCGTAATAGTTTAGTGTCTTTGGAAACTCGGAACGTAATCTTCTAATCGTGGTGAAAGTTCTTCAATATCTCCCATAAAGGTCATCCCTTTTTTTACCTAAAACCTTTCATTATATCCTGGGGAAAAGAAAACATAAAAGGGTGATCTCAAATGCTCAGTAAGGGTATACAAAAGAAATAAAAATCATATAATATCTTTTTGAAAATCATAACCTGCAAAAGAGATCATAATATCTTAACATGGAACAAATCATAGAAGTGAAAATAAGATCACCATAATCATAACATGAAACTTGAAACTTTGTGGCATGCACACATAATCATGGAAAATCATTTCTTGTTAGTCATGACTCATTGCCAAGACTATCTTAGTGGACAAAGTCCCTTTCTGAATCGAGTAACCCTCGTTTCAGTCCTGTTTCACTGAACCGGTATAACCTACCATTCCAGCCATGTCTATCTCATGAGATATAAAATCTTTACCCAATGCATTGGAGGGAGATATAGGTCCCACCCATCTTATAATGAATCCTTTCTTATGTGTGCCACATAATCATAAAACATACATCATCGCATAACGTAAGTAACAAAAATGGGATTCTTGAAACATCATGACATCATAAATCAATTCATATAAGATAAAGGAATTCATAAAAATAATTCCATCACAACATGATCAAATCAATGTAATAATAGGGATAAAAATATAACCCTTTATTATCTTAGATGGAAAATAATTTTTATAAAACACTTGAACTTCATTCTTGAGGAAAATATCCTTTCTTCTTCAAAAACATTTTTCCTTTCATAACATGTCACACAACTTTAAAATAAAAGAAGTTGATTAAAAATAAACTTGAAAACTTGTAAAGGAAGCTTCTTGGAAACAATGTTTTAAAAATCCATTCATGCCGTATAAGTTAAAAAAAACATTCTTCGTACTTTTGTCGGAAAAGTCAAAAAGTACCTCGTACGGAAAATCGACAAAAGATTCCTTTCATATTCTTTACTAAAAACTCACCTAAGGGTAAAAATGGATTTAAACAATTGTAGGTGGATGGAAGTAATATTACATATTGATGAAACATGGACGTGGATGATAAAATACACCCCAGTAAATACTTACGAATAAACAATCTCGAATAAAAATGAGATTGTGATATTTCCCTTACCTTAGGTCCGACTTGCTTTGTAAGTGTCCGAAACTCCTGTATATTGATTTAAATCATGTTATTGACTTATTACAGAATCATATTCATTGTTATGATATCATATATGGTTCACTTATGACATTATATTACCCGTTCTTTTGTAAATTCCATGTTAAAGAAGCGTTTTGGGTAAAATCGTTTCATTTATCGTAGGTGTTTTGACTTGTTGTTCTTGACATCATTATTACTTTTATCATGATTTACTTACTTCCAGAATATAAAATATGATTTATATATCATATATATTCAGTATATATATATATATAATAGGTAGATAAATAAAATGAAAAACATCGTTCATGGAAACGGTAGTCCGTACGTACGCATGAACGCTGTTTTCCTTTCCTTATTGTCTTGAAATGGAAGTAAGTAGATGACATACATATGTATATATATACATAAATCCAGTAGTTTTATAATGTCATATATTTCATTATTATTTCTTATATATACTTTATAATCATTCTTAAATGGTTAACATGGAGAATGAATCTCATCGCGTCGTGGAGACGGTAGTCCGTACGTACGCACGAGCGATGATATCATTTCTATAAATATTGAATTGAATTGGAGTGGATTATACAATATATCAGAATCAATATGATGTTGTAATAACTATGTATAGTTATTCCTTACACCATTATACCCATCCATGTAAGGTGGTGGTGGAAAATAGATTACACCACGGCGTGGAGACGGTATTCCGTACGTACGCACGCGCGGTGATTTCTTTTTCCGTAGGATGGATAGATGGTGAAATAGGGTTGTTTCATACTTATAATAACATATCAGTATATGAGTGATACTGATGTTATTACTTCATAATGAAACAACCTAAGAATAATAAGTGGAAGAAGAAATAAAGATGGAAGAATTGGTAACGGTAATTACCTCTTCTTTGAAGTGCCTCTTTGAGACCTCCTCTTAGGGCACTAGAATTGGTCTTTGAGGAAGACCAGAACCTCTAGGATGTTTCTAGGGAAGTGGAGAAGGGATTTTGGCAGGGGTTGGCCGAGCTTGAATGCTCAAATTGGTGTGAGGAGGAGAGGGAGGAGGTGTCCTTTTATAAGGGAGGAGAGGGGCACCTTAGGAACATCTCAAAATATTATTTTATATTAAAGTCAAAATCGGTTTATAATGGTTCCAAATGGTCTTATTTAGAAGCTAAAGTGGGGATGGGTCGAACGCCTATCAACCAATAAGATTTAGACAAGTTTAGGGTATTATTTTAACCTTATCAATTAGATTTAACTCAAAGTTAAATAATTTTACTTTTACCGTGTTTTTTTGTTTTCTTTCACTATATGGTTAATACACTTACTATAACATGCCAAAAGAACCCCAAATTGTTTATTATTAAAATATATATCCTTATCTAAGTCATTTGGCCGAACCTTAGATTTTTAGGAATACAATAACAATTAATAATATAATATTTGATTTAAAAACTATTTTGTGTCAATTTTGACACTATTTGATATATGATTTTTGTGAAAGTCATAACAGAATTATATGTTCGAACCAAGTTGATTAAATCAACACTAATATATCATAGTAACCTAGAAAATTAGCGGAATTCATAAAGAATCTCAAATTACATTTATTTTGGTGTTTATAACATCAATTATGTCAATATTTCATTAATAAGATAATTACTGCATCATCGTTGTGTCATATATAAATTAAATTATTTGATGTCTAAAAATTACAAATAAAATCCCATCATGTAGGAAATCGTTTTAGCTTTCTAATGAATATTTACAATCGAATTTATCTTATGTATAACCCCATATTAAAAATGATTTACTTATTAAACATTGATTTTAACTATTTTAACCTTTCTTTAAATAAATTAATAATAAATGTCCTAATCTAATCCAAGTGGGCCTAAATGGTCATATTTTATTCCTAAGTTTGTTTTTGGTCGAATTACACTTGTACAATAGAATTAGGACATGTGTTAGGGTAATATTAATATCATATTTACCCTTAGTTACCCTATTTACTATTAACCGCGGTAAAAAAAAGTAAAAAGTTACTATTCACCAAAAATTATTTTCATCTCATTGAACCACATTTTAGTCCTTGATATTAACCGTGTCTGTCGGATTTTCGAAATTCCATTCACAGAAGTGGTAAAATTAAGTTTTATGCAAAATTCAGTTTTTAACCTACCACTTAGTAGTTTCACTATTCATCAAAAATTGATGTTTTTCAGAACAATGCCAAAATTTCATCCTAAGCTATATTTCATATTCCGAATTCAAAAATGAAGTCTATTTTACCATATTCATAACATAGATGTTTCATTAATTAATTTTATAATTAAATCCCGCTGTTAAAACAAATAGCGTGTTTTTAAGAAACAATATCTATCAAAAGATTGACACTTGTTTATGTCTGGTTTAAATGTGAAATTACATCCAATGACCAACATTGTATTAAATTGTAAAAATATATTCTAAATATACTTGAAAACCACTCAAATTAATAATTTATCAATATTAATTATTTCGATTGAAAAAGTTGTTTTTAACTAAAATTTAGTAATTTTCACTATTCATCATAATATGAAAGTTATCCCAAAATCACCAAAATTTCACCTTAGGCTAAATTTGATACTCCGAATCCAAAAATAAAGTTCATTTTGAAAAAATAAGATTTACTGGATTTCAAAAAGTGGTTATTACTATTCATAACGGCTAGTTTTAATAATATTTTTATAGCATATCGTTGTTTAGTGAAACTCGGTATTGCGTATTACACACGCTATCGAGGAAGGTAGTGATTGCGTGTAATGCAAGGAAAGTCAAGGATGCGTGTTGTGCAAGCTCCTTTTTGTGTTGCGTACAACACAAGACATTAGTGAAATTAAAAAGAATAATTTTCATAAAATCTTGGGCTGTTACATTCTACCCCCCTTAAAATGAATTTCGCCCTCGAAATTCGTCGGGGTTATAAATGGTTTACTACTCGAAAGTTTCTTTAATAGAAACCCACATCGTGAAAAGGAATATCAAAACCAATCTTTAAAAACAAAAGTATGAAACGTAACGGTTACCCAAATAAACTAATCATTGGGTTTCCACATAGGTGAAAATATGGATATGGAAGAGAAATCTAACCATCATGTTCTGATGGAGAGTGGTAGAGAACATGGCTATGGAAAAGCCAGTAATCACAAATCCATAAATTTGTGACGATCTAAGGTACCATCTGATTAATCAGATATAAGATCACTAGGACAACATTTTTGGTTTTCAAGATCATTTCCCTAAAGTTGAAAATTTGAATTAGAATAAATACTTACTTTATTTTGGTACAGTCGCACTATTGTTCGTGCCTTGAACAATTTCCACTTCATCTCTTAAATAAATGAAGTTGAATTTGTTATTCGTGAAGTGTTAGCAGATCATGTGATAGAATGACGGGTCATTCCATCTGTCTCAAACAAAAGGTTTGAAAAGTTTTAAGTTCATCTTATGGCTAGATTAATTGTATATGGTTCCAAAAATGAACTTATACTTCATATATCATACCGCTTAATAAAATAAAACTAGTTTCTACTAAACAGGGACTTCCTGTAGGTCAGTGGTAGGCGATAAAGGCCAGTCGCACTTCGGTTGTGGGTTCGATTCCCACAGCCTTGTCCGAAGCGATGGGCTGTCGCCCGTCCTGTAGGTTGTCCTTTTTCTAAAACTATATTACTATAACATCCCATAATATCGAAAAACTTCTATCCTTAAACAATACTAACTTATGTCCAACATAATCCATTCCAATCTTTAGTCCTATCCATAATACTGCAGTCTATTCTCATAACATAGTGAAAACGATTACCATAGATTTAATACCATCGTTGATCCCCATATATCATAAGATATATCTTGTTGGACACATTCCAAACATTCAAAGGCCTTAATCTTGTACTCTCTTGAATACCCATTGAACCTTAGTGAAAACTTGAATGCAGTTAAAAGTTAACACTTTCCACATACCAAAATCCTCAAAATTCTATATACTCAAACCATGATATCACTTAGTCCTTATATCAATCATGAGCTCATGAATATAATCAAACATCTCATTATCGTCTTATCCCTTCATTATGCGCATATCATCTTATTTCCAAAAATATCTCAATCACTTCGAATACCACATTAGACCAATACATAAATATTTCAATACACCATAAAAGTACCTCAAAAACATTATTCTTGAATACCAATACATAAACACTTCAGTCCATCCACATCAATGACTGTCCTGGAATAAGTCCTTCCTTGATTTAGAAGTATCTTTTTAGGTCAGGGCATTGAGTTGGGTAATGCCCATGTTCTCCACAAATAAGACATTGAACTCCATAACAGTCTGTCACTCTATGACCCTTTTCTCCACACAGATAACATCGGTCCCTCCATTTGAGGTATTCCTCAAGGTTCTTCTTCCCTTCTTTAGAAATCTCAATCTTCCTTTCTTTATGCTCCTCAACATGCGAACATGCATAATATTCTATCTTCCTCTTCTTTGATGAATTAGGCATACCACTAAATTTCACCTTGTTAATTATATATCGCGATGACTGATTCAGCATAATCACAATATCTTTATCTCTAGGCATTACACAATTTTGTTGCTCATAGTCACCAATTTGTCCATTGGATTTAATGTTAACTGAATTCCTTCTTGTTCCCTCCATTAACTAAAACACAAAAAGAATTTTGTGAGAGGCGAAATCATGCTAGGGAAGACAACATAGTAAAGGGGGAGTACCTTCAATATCTAACATCTTAGGTTTAATTCTATGATCGTTAGCGTAATTCTAGTACTATAACCTATACGTATACTTAACCTTAGGGACATCCCTAGACATACCTTAGAAATAACTCTAGGGATCTCACTAACGTTTTCGCATCCTAGTTTCCAAAGGTTGACTAAACCTTTCCTCTGATACCAACTGTAGCAGTCTGGAATTACTTCCAGTGGACTATAATTGATACCTATCAGGGCACTCCATGGGCGGCTACACCCCCTGGGCGGGACACACCACCATCCCCAGTGGCAGCCATTTCCTCATGAAGCCCTTGGGCGGAGAGCCATACTTCGTCCAACGCTCACATGTGAGAGTTCCCAAGGATCGGATACATTCCTACCTCCTTTGCCTCTGATACCAACTGTAGAGACCCGTAGCCTGACGTACATGGACATTACATTACATTTGCGGAATACTTAGTACATAACAAAAACACACACACACAAGGATCGTAATAGTTTAGTGTCTTTGGAAACTCGGAACGTAATCTTCTAATCGTGGTGAAAGTTCTTCAATATCTCCCATAAAGGTCATCCCTTTTTTTACCTAAAACCTTTCATTATATCCTGGGGAAAAGAAAACATAAAAGGGTGAGCTCAAATGCTCAGTAAGGGTATACAAAAGAAATAAAAATCATATAATATCTTTTTGAAAATCATAACCTGCAAAAGAGATCATAATATCTTAACATGGAACAAATCATAGAAGTGAAAATAAGATCACCATAATCATAACATGAAACTTGAAACTTTGTGGCATGCACACATAATCATGGAAAATCATTTCTTGTTAGTCATGACTCATTGCCAAGACTATCTTAGTGGACAAAGTCCCTTTCTGAATCGAGTAACCCTCGTTTCAGTCCTGTTTCACTGAACCGGTATAACCTACCATTCCAGCCATGTCTATCTCATGAGATATAAAATCTTTACCCAATGCATTGGAGGGAGATATAGGTCCCACCCATCTTATAATGAATCCTTTCTTATGTGTGCCACATAATCATAAAACATACATCATCGCATAACGTAAGTAACAAAAATGGGATTCTTGAAACATCATGACATCATAAATCAATTCATATAAGATAAAGGAATTCATAAAAATAATTCCATCACAACATGATCAAATCAATGTAATAATAGGGATAAAAATATAACCCTTTATTATCTTAGATGGAAAATAATTTTTATAAAACACTTGAACTTCATTCTTGAGGAAAATATCCTTTCTTCTTCAAAAACATTTTTCCTTTCATAACATGTCACACAACATTAAAATAAAAGAAGTTGATTAAAAATAAACTTGAAAACTTGTAAAGGAAGCTTCTTGGAAACAATGTTTTAAAAATCCATTCATTCCGTATAAGTTAAAAAAACATTCTTCGTACTTTTGTCGGAAAAGTCAAAAAGTACCTCGTACGGAAAAATGACAAAAGATTCCTTTCATATTCTTTACTAAAAACTCACCTAAGGGTAAAAATGGATTTAAACAATTGTAGGTGGATGGAAGTAATATTACATATTGATGAAACATGGACGTGGATGATAAAATACACCCCAGTAAATACTTATGAATAAACAATCTCGAATAAAAATGAGATTGTGATATTTCCCTTACCTTAGGTCCGACTTGCTTTGTAAGTGTCCGAACCTCCTGTATAATGATTTAAATCATGTTATTGACTTATTACAGAATCATATTCATTGTTATGATATCATATATGGTTCACTTATGACATTATATTACCCGTTCTTTTGTAAATTCCATGTTAAAGAAGCGTTTTGGGTAAAATCGTTTCATTTATCGTAGGTGTTTTGACTTGTTGTTCTTGACATCATTATTACTTATATCATGATTTACTTACTTCCAGAATATAAAATATGATTTATATATCATATATATTCAGTATATATATATATAATAGGTAGATAAATAAAATGAAAAACACCGTTCATGGAAACGGTAGTCCGTACGTACGCATGAACGCTGTTTTCCTTTCCTTATTGTCTTGAAATGGAAGTAAGTAGATGACATACATATGTATATATATACATAAATCCAGTAGTTTTATAATGTCATATATTTCATTATTATTTCTTATATATACTTTATAATCATTCTTAAATGGTTAACATGGAGAATGAATCTCATCGCGTCGTGGAGACGGTAGTCCGTACGTACGCACGAGCGATGATATCATTTCTATAAATATTGAATTGAATTGGAGTGGATTATACAATATATCAGAATCAATATGATGTTGTAATAACTATGTATAGTTATTATTTACACCATTATACCCATCCATGTAAGGTGGTGGTGGAAAATAGATTACACCACGGCGTGGAGACGGTATTCCGTACGTACGCACGCGCGGTGATTTCTTTTTCCGTAGGATGGATAGATGGTGAAATAGGGTTGTTTCATACTTATAATAACATATCAGTATATGAGTGATACTGATGTTATTACTTCATAATGAAACAACCTAAGAAAAATAAGTGGAAGAAGAAATAAAGATGGAAGAATTGGTAACGGTAATTACCTCTTCTTTGAAGTGCCTCTTTGAGACCTCCTCTTAGGGCACTAGAATTGGTCTTTGAGGAAGACCAGAACCTCTAGGATGTTTCTAGGGAAGTGGAGAAGGGATTTTGGCAGGGGTTGGCCGAGCCTGAATGCTCAAATTGGTGTGAGGAGGAGAGGGAGGAGGTGTCCTTTTATAAGGGAGGAGAGGGGCACCTTAGGAACATCTCAAAATATTATTTTATATTAAAGTCAAAATCGGTTTATAATGGTTCCAAATGGTCTTATTTAGAAGCTAAAGTGGGGATGGGTCGAAAGCCTATCAACCAATAAGATTTAGACAAGTTTAGGGTATTATTTTAACCTTATCAATTAGATTTAACTCAAAGTTAAATAATTTTACTTTTACCGTGTCTTTTTGTTTTCTTTCACTATATGGTTAATACACTTACTATAACATGCCAAAAGAACCCCAAATTGTTTATTATTAAAATATATATCCTTATCTAAGTCATTTGGATGAACCTTAGATTTTTAGGAATACAATAACAATTAATAATATAATATTTGATTTAAAAACTATTTTGTGTCAATTTTGACACTATTTGATATATGATTTTTGTGAAAGTCATAACAGAATTATATGTTCGAACCAAGTTGATTAAATCAACACTAATATATCATAGTAACCTATAAAATTAGCGGAATTCATAAAAAATCTCAAATTACATTTATTTTGGTGTTTATAACATCAATTATGTCAATATTTCATTAATAAGATAATTACTGCATCATCGTTGTGTCATAAATAAATTAAATTATTTGATGTCTAAAAATTACAAATAAAATCCCATCATGTATGAAATCTTTTTAGCTTTCTAATGAATTTTTACAATCGAATTTATCTTCTGTATAACCCCATATTAAAAATGATTTACTTATTAAACTTTGATTTTAACTATTTTAACCTTTCTTTAAATAAATTAATAATAAATGTCCTAATCTAATCCAAGTGGGCCTAAATGGTCATATTTTATTCCTAAGTTTGTTTTTGGTCGAATTACACTTGTCCAATAGAATTAGGACATGTGTTAGGGTAATATTAATATCATATTTACCCTTAGTTACCCTATTTACTATTAACCGCGGTAAAAAAAAGTAAAAAGTTACTATTCACCAAAAATTATTTTCATCTCATTGAACTACATTTTAGTCCTTGATATTAACCGTGTCTGTCGGATTTTCGAAATTCCATTCACATAAGTGGTAAAATTAAGTTTTATGCAAAATTCAGTTTTTAACCTACCACTTAGTAGTTTCACTATTCATCAAAAATTGATGTTTTTCAGAACAATGCCAAAATTTCATCCTAAGCTATATTTCATATTCTGAATTCAAAAATGAATTCTATTTTACCATATTCATAACATAGATGTTGCATTAATTAATTTTATAATTAAATCCCGCTGTTAAAACAAATAGCGTGTTTTTAAGAAACAATATCTATCAAAAGATTGACACTTGTTTATGTCTGGTTTAAATGTGAAATTACATCCAATGACCAACATTGTATTAAATTGTAAAAATATATTCTAAATATACTTTAAAACCACTCAAATTAATAATTTATCAATATTAATTATTTCGATTGAAAAAGTTGTTTTTAACTAAAATTTAGTAATTTTCACTATTCATCAAAATATGAAAGTTATCCCAAAATCACCAAAATTTCACCTTAGGCTAAATTTGATACTCCGAATCCAAAAATGAAGTTCATTTTGAAAAAATAATATTTACTGGATTTCGAAAAGTGGTTATTACTATTCATAACGGCTAGTTTTAATAATATTTTTTATAGCATATCGTTGTTTAGTGAAACTCGGTATTGCGTATTACACACGCTATCGAGGAAGGTAGTGATTGCGTGTAATGCAAGGAAAGTCAAGGATGCGTGTTGTGCAAGCTCCTTTTTGTGTTGCGTACAACACAAGACATTAGTGAAATTAAAAAGAATAATTTTCATAAAATCTTGGGCTGTTACAAGAGAGGACCGTTGGAATCTTATTCATGGCGTATAAGGAATCTCTTTTATGGAACAAGAGGCATCCCATGTTTGGAACATTTGGTGTATTATAGTGTATTTTCATGTAGATAGGACTATTGGCATCTTATGTTTGGCACCCAAGGCATCTTTTATATTGAGTATGAGGCATCCTTTGTTTGTCATATAAGGAATGATACAGTTTAAAGTCAGGTAGATATGACTATAGGGCATATGGCGCTGAGAAATGAATGGTGTTGGGACTTACGCAAGGGCGGCCCTTTCTAGTTTAAACAAGAATATGAGCCATGCAATGAGGTTTAGATTAGTTAGATGAGGAATGGTTTGACTCAATTTACATGGGGAATTGATAATGAGAATCACTTCCCACAATATGGGAAATGAACCAAAAGGAAGATGTCGACTCAGGGTGTTTAATGTCGTGTGGAGGAGTATCTAAAATCATGGTATTCCATAGATGGAAGGTGGGTGGACAATGGAAAATGACAAAATCCCGACCCGAAAAGTTCATTGTGTGACTCTTTATTTTTCATGGCTATTAGTGATGGAAGTGAATGGACATGCTCGAAGGGCTGGGATAGTAGCTTGACCCTGAACATGACTGAGGGTATGGGAGTTCATCCCCCGCTGTATGGAGTGGTGGGTGCGAAGGTAGGATCTTCGCAAAGGTAGGTCTTGGGAATAACTTCATAAAGGAATGATTCTCGTGGGTCATGGACTCGTAGAGTATGGACTTGTGGACCATGGACTCGAGGAGAATATACTCATAAAGAATGGACTCGAGGAGCATAGAATCATGGAGCATGGACTGGCGGATCATCTACTTGAGGAGCATGTCCTTGTGGAGCATGTAATCGCGTAGCATGTACTCACAAAGCATGGACTCATGGAGCATGGAATCATAGAGCATGCACTCACGGAGTAGAGATCACGAAGAGGCTTCACGAAAGAAAGCTAAGCTCCATGAAATGGGAGATCGACAGACCAAGGGGCAGTATGACCATCATCATGAAGGGGGTGATCCTTGTATTTATAGGCAAGAGGCACTGTGAAGTAGAGCCCACTAGGCATGAAGCTAGAGCTTACTCCGCAGTGGATCACGAACGTCAAAGGGGTTCACAAATTATCCCTCCTCCTCCCTTTGTGGTGAATTGTGAATGTCAAAGGGGTTCACGGAGCATCCAACCTCCTCACTCTGTGGCAACTTTATGATGGAGTAGCTTTGCATCGGCCACAAGGCCTCGGGGGATCTGTTCAAATTCTTCCGCTCTGTGATCGTGGAGGGAGCTTCGTGAATGGAGTCTGCAAACTAGTTTTCTGGCCCAACTTCAAATATCCATAACTCTTGATCTGTTCCTCCGTTAGGGCTCTACGACCAATGAAATACAAGAATTCCAAATGGGCTACAATCATGAATCATGTATGGAATCATTTTGAATGTTTTTTATGCAGTTTCTAGGGCCAACACTATATATATATATATA
The DNA here is from genome assembly GCA_963277665.1 of Viscum album. Classification (NCBI taxonomy): domain Eukaryota; kingdom Viridiplantae; phylum Streptophyta; class Magnoliopsida; order Santalales; family Viscaceae; genus Viscum; species Viscum album. Next base: position 537,034,249 of record OY728146.1, read on the forward strand.
TCTATTTTAAGGAGGTAGTAGATTGTTCTGAACATATTATCTCACTAACAGGGTGGTCTCACAATATTTACTGGTATAAAATTATGAATTATCATGAAACCATATAGAATCCTTCTATTTATATTTCTACGTATCCATGAATATTCATAGCTATTATAGATGATATGAACTTATCTAATGGTCTTTCTCCCCAAAGAATACATGTTAACTCCATCTACATCGCATTATATAATAACTACTTTAAGAATTAAATGATATCTTATTCCAAAAAAAATTAGTCAATGTTGATGATAAAATTTTTTTTTATTATCCATTCACATAGGGAATATCATGAAGAGTGATGTTTTCATGAAATCATCTCTTAATATTTTAATTTTTCATAAAGACAACATCAATATTCAATTAGTGCAGTTAACACTTGGGGGAATAGAAGATTTCCAACCTCACGTCCTAGATCCTAAACTTTGAATAATTTGATGAAGGAGTGTATTGATCAAAAATAAAATAATTCAAACACTACTAAATATTATTTCCAAATAGTTCCTCAAATGGTATTAGGCTCTCCATGCACTACAGAATCTAATGCATGAATCTGGGTTTCTCTATCCAAATAGTCTCTCTAATTCTAATGGAATCCAACTACATTGTTTTTCTCTATTCTCTTAAAATGAGGGATATCTTGGTGATATCCCCATCCAAATATTTCTCCCCATTATATAAAAAAACATGGCACAGCTTGTCTGAACTGCTACCACACATGATTCCACTATAATGTAAAAACATTATTTGGCCCAATAAATCCAAACATACTCCAATATATGGTCAAAAACCCAATAATTCTATATTTATGGACAATTTATAAATAAACCTTGTTGTATAATCTATAAAAAAATTATTAATATCTATATATAGTGAAATATGAAGAATATGTATGAAAATAACTATATGATGTAAGGAAATTATTGTTAATACGATATTGTGATACTTATATAACTCCTCATGATCACACATATTTAGAATTCACCACTACTAGTTTGTGTATAGTAGTATAAAAACTACTTATTAAATCTAGTTCTCCATATATTCTTTAATAAATCTAAATGAAATATTTCTCTCCTATAGCCATGATATAGTATCATGATTATAAGTAGAAAACTCATACTTTTATATGTCATGGTCCAAAAATTGAAAAAAAATATTATTGAAGTCATCATCTTCATCAATAATAACTCTATAGAAAAATTATATGGAATCCTGATAAAATTCTCCAACTTAGTGCTAATGTGGCATCATCTTAGGTTAAAAACATAAATATTGATAATTTTTATAGACTTTATAATCATAGAATATAGAATACAAAGTATTCATTAATTATGTTATAATGTTATTCCCATTAACTAAAAAATTTTCTAATATTTTAAAATATTACAAAACCAATATCCCTATATAGGTCACCACCAGATAAGTTTCATTACATTTGATAAAACATTTACTATTATTAAATTACTTACATTAGCTCACATGTTGTACTAAAATCTATTAATATGGTTTCTCTTATATGCTTATGAATTTTAGTAATTCCTACTATTATTATTTCCCTACCAAACCATAAGTGCTTGTATAGTTCATTATATAATGTTTATTCTATCTACAATGAAAAATATCTAATACCAATTTTCCATTTTAACACCCCAAGAATTATTGAGATAGATTCTTTTTAATTTATTTGATGTCTTGTGTGGTACGCTACACCAAGATTAGCCAGCACTACATGCAACACTAGCTTTGCTTTCAGTATATGCAATTCAATGCTGGGATTGGGTTACACCAAATTTCTTGTTTATAGAATTAGTTTCTCACTAGACAGAGAATATTTTAGATACTATATATTATAAACTATCCATTATAATGGTTCTAATGAAAAATATTAACTTTCATCTGAAAAACTATTTTAATAAAAATAAGTAAGTCTATAAAATAATAATATCAAAATTAATGGTTTCTTATAATGAAAAGTATATAAAAAATATTCAATATGATATTTCAAAATCATTTTATATATTTTATATAGATGATATAATAACAAAATCAATTTTTCGGATAAAAGATGTATTTTTAAAAAAATGCAGTTTTGCCTCTTTTTGATGGAACCTCAATTTTAATTCTAGTTTTTTACAGTTTCATTAATTTTATCTAACAATAGAAAATTTTTCAATGGAATATCATTAAAAAAAATTACGTTGTATTATTTTTTTGATATTTTTTTGATTACATTTCTAATTTGATGTATAATATAACTATGAAAAATTTTTATTGAAAAAAACTTTTATCAATTAAATGATTTATATGGTGAAGTTATAGTATTAAATGTTTTTAATATATAATAAAATAAATTTTTATAATTAAATATAATTAAATTCATTATCGATAATTTTATATTGAATTTAGATCTAAAAAAACATTTCAATCTTTTCCAATATTTTTTATTTTCAAACTCCTCTCTTTTCATACATTGATAGTAATTCTAAATTAATTAATCCAACAAATATGATTTGAATTGGAAAATATTCAATACATATTTGTAATCTAGTGTTTCATATTTTATAAATAGGTTCCTTTTATTTTTGTACATTTCAAATTGTATTTTTTAGTTTTTATTTACCACTGTTAAAGGTAAATTAGGTAAATTAGCATAAAAAATAATATAATAAGGATAATAAAAATCCCAAAACACAATTTAAGATCCCATTTGATGAATATAAGTAGACCCATGTATCCTAAGGGTCATAATTGATTCATTTAATGCAATTGTTTCTATGAACGTATTGTAATAACCAGTAAATGAAAAGAAAATGACAACATGTCACTCTCTTATCTCTTATAAGTATAATAATGTTAATGTAGTGATAATCATGAGAAACCATCAAAATTAAATAGTCTCCAAAAATTATATTATATTATTTACTTAATGGGAAATTATTTTCATGTTTTATAGATTAAATAATTATCATAAATATTAACACAACATTGATATTATAATTATTTTATTAATATAAATATAAAATAATGATATTATAAATGTTAAAATAAATATTATTTGACATAATTCATCTCATATAAGAATATTATGCATGACTATAACATGTTATTATTTATTAAAGGTTTTTTATAAATATTCCTGTTGTTATTAATTTTTTAAAAATTCATGAATTAATAGTGTTAAAAAAGACATAATTCATAACATAAAATATAAAATAGTTTATTAAATGTTATAAAATTCCTAACAATATATGATTCACCAAATAGTTTATGTATGTACTAATAAGTCATCAATTCCCCTCATTTTTCAAATTTAGCATGTTATGATAATTTCATTAACACACAATGTTTAAATAACATTATACCATTGTATGGTTAAAAAGTGTAAAATAAGGATAATGCAAAAGGATAAGGATTAAAAAATATTCAAATCCAATCTAAAAATTATTGCATGATATTATTTAAACACCCCCCCCCATCATCTTATATTATAAATAAATGAGTTTTTTACCATTATATATCAATTGTTTTTTTAAAAAATATATTATTTAAAGAGTTTTCTACTGTGCCCCTCACCTCTCCTATAAAATGCAACTTATCCATCACTTTTGATCACACCTATAAAACCCTTTATCTCAGTCATCCAATTCTGATTTCCTCTCCCAACTTCCCCAAATTAATCCTACACATTGTAATAAATCTATCCTATGGAGGCCATTTGTGAAAATCATAAGGAGATACAAGAAAAGAAGGTTAGTGTTTTTACCCATCAATAAAAATTATTTTCTTTTGAAACATACTCTTATTGTGTTGTTTATTTATAATGTAATTATTAGAGTATCATCTACATTATTATATGTTATTATTATTAATTTATCACCTTATATCTCATTTTATTTATACTATAATTAACAATGTCACCATGGGTGTGTACGTATGATTTACCATCTCTATGCCATATTGTAATTTTTTATTCAAAAATACTTTATTTGGATGGGTATAATAATGATTATAATGAATTTAAGTAATGAATATAACATGATAATTATTTTTATAATTAATATAAAATACAATTCTCTTCCATTTTACCATTTTGTAGATCATATCGTCACTTGTGTGTATATACGGCCTACCATGTCCATGGTGTGATGTCGTTCATTCTATATGATATTAATTAAACCAAGATTATATACATGAATGGTATGAATAAAGATGATATATATTATACTATACCATTATTTAAATTATATAACTATAACCTAATAAGTGGAACATGTACTTATCCGAGTAACCAGGAATAAGAACATAATGCAATCGATACCCAAATAATGAATAAAAATGATATGTTACTAAGAAACGAATGAGAATAAGATCATATATGATATCATAAGAATGACTATGATTATGGAGTAATTCAATAAAAAAATTTAAATAATTATACTGTAGATTTGGATACATAAAAAGAATATAAAACCAAAGATAAGGGAATATGTTTCCTCCCTTCATTTCTGCGTGACATATGCCTTCTACTCCACCTATTTATTTTGTGTCGTGTTTATGCATCCCAAGATTATTTTATGATTCATATTTTGATGGTTATGATATTTAATTTGGTATAAAATTTTATTTATTTATTTATCCATATGGTTTTATTGATTATATTTGTAAAGGGATAATTATTCAATCTCATTTTTATCATAGATTCGTTTATACGTAAGTATTTACTGGGGGTAAACTTATCATCCATGTCCTATTTTATAAAAATACTTTCATAGAATTTTTACTATGATTATATGTATATTTAATGTCATTTTTAACCCCTTTTTACATTTACTACATTTTTTGTACTAAATATTTCTTTTGTTTACCATTACAGGTACTTTATTACTTTTCCAACAAAAGAATAAAGAGAATTATTTTTAACGTATATAGAATAATTAAATTTTTATGTCTTGAAAATGCCCTATTTCTATGAATATTCTATTACAATATTTCATGATTATTTTTAGTTAATTTATTTTATAAAATTTGTGGAATGTTGAGGGAAGAAATATTTTTAGATGAAGAAATGATATTTTCCTCAAGAATTAATTTCTATTTTTCTATCACTATTATTTTCCATCTAAGATGATTCATATTAAATAGGGTTATGTTTCTATCTATATTATTATTATGATTTTATTATGTTAATTATGGAATTATATTTTATATGGGTTATGTTATTATAGTCTAATGGTTAAAAATCCCATTTTATTTTTTGGGATATACTATGATGAATGATTTATATTTTTGGGGAATATGTAAGAATGATTTCATTATGAGATTATTGTGTCCAATATCTCACTCAAGATAATTATTTAAAGACGGATAACACATGAGGTGTGTTTATTATTCATAAAACCGATTTCATGTTCACAATTTATTGTGTGTATCTAGTTTTCATGCACAAAATTTTATGTGTGGACCTGATTGATTTTTCAATATGTTTATGAAAAGGCCTTATTTCATGACCTTAATTCGGTGAGTTAACCTGTTACTATTTATACATAGTCAAAAATTTATATGGTTATGTTTATGCCACAATTTCATGTCTTATGTTATTGTTATTATCTTGTGTATTATGATCCTTAATTTTCCTTCTGATACATGTTTTCCCTTTATATTCAAGGGATGATTTTATAACGCTATAATGAAATTCTTATACCCTTTACACTATTGTAAATATTAACATATCACATTTTTTTACCTATACTGAGAATTTGATCTGACCCATTTTTATGTTTCATTTCCCTAGGATTTGAAAAAGGTTATTAAGTAAAACATGTAAAACGAGGGTTCTAGTTATAAAGGATAAGTAAAGTGACGATGTAGTTTATTTTTAAACTAGTATTTTATATTTCCCTATTTCCAAATAAACTAAACTAATATGGGATTTGGGAAGCTATTTTTTAATGTATTATGCATTCCAAAAAAGAAATGTAATACCCCAGTACGTAAATATTTGGTCATTATAGATGGTATCAAATAAAATGTTTAGTTTACCTTTGGAAACTAGGATGAAAAAAAATCAGTGAGATCCCTATAAATATGTCTTGGGATTTCATAAAGATATGTCTACATATATGATAAAATCATGGAGTATTTGTGGTAATCATAATTTACCAAGAATTAAAACTAAGATATCATGTATTGAAATATTATAACTACTTTACCATACATAAGTGTTTTTAATATCTGATGTGTATTTCTCCAATTTTTCTATCTAGTCATAGTAAATAATCAAAACTAGATAAAAAATCACTTTCCTCAAATGTTTCCGATGTGGAATGTATGGAAATTTTGAAAATAAAAAGTCCAAAGTGGAAATATCATAAAGATAATCCAATAGTTGATACAATTAAAGGTTATACTATTGAGGATAAAGTGATTGTAAATGACATGTGAAATGTATGGGATGTTTAATCATTATTGTTTATTTTAAACATGAGTAGATTAGTTTTATTATGGTTTTTGAACCTTATGATATGATTAATATTTTAAGAAAGGATATGATGATGGATCATGAGTAATGGTTTAAGAATAAATTTTTAAGATTGAGGTGTATATGTTCTGTAATTCAAGGATTATGTAATATAAATGAAAAAATAAATGATTTCTTTAAGTATAATTATGTTACTAAGGATTGGAAAATATATGCTAAATAGTTTTAAGGATATATTAAATTGATTTAAGGTTTAGGTTATGTACTAGGATAACACATGATTTTGAGAAATATAACCATTACTATGCACATTATTTTTTGATAATGATATGTTTTATTTGAATATGTAAATTGGATTATTCCATTTTCTTAGGAACTAATAATATACTTTTTTTAATTATGTTTAAGTTATCACAGATGAAATATTTAACTTTTTTGGGCATAAGAAATATATCCAATAAGTTTTGGAATATGAAAAAAAAATGCATGATTTCAAAAAGGATATATCGTACTTCAGTTTATTCCCATGATTGAATATAATAATGATAAAGGTGTTAAATAGATTGCAATTTAACCAACAAGAGACACTGCATGATATATATGGGATAAATGTTAAGCATAGTTAGTGAACCTTTTTCTCATGTTTTGTATTCTATGATTTTAGAAGGATTTTATGGTTTAAAGTTTATAGAATGTTATGTTAAACAACATATGATGTTTTTTTTAATAAAGAATTATTTAAATATATGTGTACTTATTAACATTTGATAATTTTTTATAATGATAGATAGAATTTCATATCATTATATTTGTGGACCTCATGATTTGATAAATCTTTAGGAATGAAAATTAGAACTGCATTTCACTATATAAGATATGAAGTTGAAATTGTTCAATGCATGACCAACAGTGGGATTGAACTGAAATCAAGTAAGTATTTATTATTCTATTCTTAAACTTTTGCGAAAGCATATTTAAAACCAAAAATTTTATCCTAATAGCTTCTTATCTAATGAATCAGATGGTCCCATAAATCATTGCAAAGTTTTGGGTTTCTAATTGCTATCTTATTATAATCATGTTATCTGTAACTCTCTATTAGAAAATGATTGTTATATTTATTATTTTATATACATTTTTTTACATACCACCAAAGTTATTATATATAGAAACCCAGTGAGGAGTTACTTTTAGTAATCATAATGTTTCTAACTGTCCATTTTTAAATGAATTTTTTGCGTTCCATTTTACAATGTTGGTTTCTGTTAAATAGAAATTTAAGAAGTAAAACATTTATACCCCAAATGAATTTGGATGGAAAATTCATTTTAATGGGGGTCTAATGTAACACCTTGATATTTTATTAGATATATTCTTATTAATTTCATTATTGTCTTCTATTGTACGGTACAACAATATTAACTTGTGCTTCATGAAAAAAACACATTAGCTTGTGGTATAACCATTCTTATGCTTGGCATGTTTTATAAACAATTTCAAGTTCATAGAAATTATTTCACCTAAGACTGAGTATATGCGAAAAACTAAATTATATATCCTAGCCATTATAATGGACGTTAAGAAAAATATTTACTTTCTTTTGAAAATCTACTAAACTAAAATTTAGTGATTTCATGAAATAAAAAAACCATACATAATAGATTTATTAAAGAAAAATATATATAATATTTTCAATATAATGTTTAAAATTAATCTTATATATTTTCAAGACAATATATAATAATAATTCAATTTATAAAATAATAGAACTATTTTTCAAAAAATGATGTTTTACCAACTTTTTATGGAACAATGATTTAAAATATAGTTTTGAAACTTTTATAAATTATATTTTACCAAATATACTTTTTATTTGGATTCTGTATATAAAAATATAATTTTTATGAATTTTTGATATTTTTCTGATTACTTATCTGTTTTCATGAATAGTAAAAATATATTTAATTAAAATTAAAAACAACTTGATTTATCAAAATAATATGTATGGATAAATTTAGTAATTAAAGGTTATAAATTATATATAAAATATATTTATATCATTCAATGTTATGTATTTCATTATCATTAATTTTATATTGAATTCAAATATTAAAAAAAATTCAATCTTTCCTAATGTATTTTTTATTAATACACGTTCCTTATTTTGTAGAAATATGATTAATTGTAAATTAATAACTAAAGCTTATATATTTTGAATTTGGAAAATAGATACTTTATTTGGAATCATAATTTCCAAATTGTGTAAATGGGTTTCTTTAATTTTGGATATTATGAATAGTAACTTTGATAATTTTTATTTACAGCAATTATAGGCAAATCAGGTAAATTAGGGTAACAAATCATATTATAATGATAATAAAATTACCATAATGGCTTCTAAAATTTTATTGGATAAATAAATTTCATCTTATATCTCATTAGGGTTGGAATTTATTCGTTTAATGAACATTGTCATAGGAAAGTGATGTAATTATTATTAAAAGAAAAGAAATTGAAAACATGTCACTTTCTTATCCCTTGTAAGTATAGTAACTTTAATGTATAGATAAACATGATGAAAAAACAAACATAAATAGTTTGAATAAATTTAATGAAATTATATACATAATTTTAATTTACTTTGAATTTTTATATGTTAAATAATTATTAATAATATTAACACAACAGTGATATAGTAATTATTTTACTAAGAGAAAAATGAAATAAATTTTATTATAAATATTAACATAAATATTATATGAAATAATTTTTGTTATCCACAAATTTTATGGTTGGATAAGACATGTTATAATTTATTTTATGTATGCTTTTGAAGTAATCAAGTTGTTATGAATTTTTTAATATTAATGTATGAAAAGTTTCAAAATTGACATATTTCAATATATAAAATATAAAATAGATGATTAAATGTTATAATATAAATAAAAATGTAATATTATAAAAAATTATTATTATTGGTCATAATATGTCATAAATTTAACATTTTTTCTTCATTTTACATGTTATGATTATTTTATAAAAACAGAAAGTGTAAATAACATGATATCACATTAAGATGTAAAAGGGTAAAATATATGTTAAAGTAAAATGATAAGGATTAAAAAATATTTAAAACATATCTAAAACTATATGGATGACTTTATTTGAAACCAAATACATCTTATATATGAAATAAATTAGTTTTTAATGTTATAAATCAAAAATGAATTAATAATAAATTAATATTTTTAATCATTCATATAGTGCTCCTCGCCTCTCCTATAAAAGTAAAATTCCACTTCACTTTTTTTCATAGATATAAATCCATTTTTCTCTGCCCAAACCTGCCCATTTCCTCTCCCAACAACCCTCACATTATCCAAGAGTCCAAAATTTATGTTTAATGCCATCCTAGGGGGACCTTTTTTCTAATTTAAAGGAGATAATTGAAAAAGAGGTATTGTTTTATCACCTCTTTCAAAATTCCTTCCTTATTCTAATTCATATTCTTATGTTAATTCTAAACTAATGTAATAAATCCATTATATTATAAATTATTATATTTTAACATAATTATGTTAAAACCATATATCACATTTTATCCATAACAAAAATAATAATATCCCCATGTATGCATACATATGAGTTACCGTCTCCATGCCATGGTGTAATTTGTAATTAAAAAATACTTCATTGGAATTTGTATAATAATGAGTATAATTTATATCAATAGTTAATGTAAAATTATAATTATTATTTGTAATTAATACACCATCCAATTCCATACCATTTGACCATTAATTAAATGATATCATACCACATGTGTACGTACGACATACCATCTCCACAATGTAATGTGATTCATTCTACATGATCATAATTAAAAAAATATATGCTTTAATTTAATGAATAAATATGATATATATTATTCCAATATCATTTTATAAATGATATAACTATAATCTAAGAAGTGGAACATGATCTCATCTGATAAAACATGCCTGATAACATAAATAGTTAATACACGAATAACAAGTAACAATGAGATGTTACTAAGAAACCGATATGAATATGATCATATATGATTTCATAAAAATGAATATGAATATGGAATAAGTAAATATATTTTTTAAAATCATTATACAATATGTTTATATACATATGAATCATATCCGACATAATTCAAGGGACTATATTTTCTCCCTATTATTTATGTGGGACATATGATATATACAACACCTATATCAATTGTGTAATTTTTATGAATCCCATGAATGTTTTATGATTCTTATTATGAAGTTTATGATATTAAATTATTCATATAATTTTCATTAATTCATGAGGCATATTATCTGACTAATTATAATTGAAAAATTATAATGTTACAAACTTCTTTTTATCGAATATTTTTTTATACATAACGATTTACTAAGGGTATAATAATCATTCATTTCCATTTTTTATAAAAATATTTACTATTCTCATATTATTATTTAATATAATATTTACCCATTTTTTACTTTTACTACATGTTTTGGATGGATTCTTTCTTTGTTTACCACATGAGGGAGTTTTTGAATTTTTTTAGCAAAATTAAGAGGGGAATGTTTTGTACAATTTATATGGATAGATCTGATTTATACACCTTCATTACAACATATTTTCATGAATATTATTTTACTTGATTTAAATTTTATTTTTAAATAATTTTTTTTAAATACAAAATGGATGTTTGAATGAAGAAAACATTTTTAATGAATAACAGATATTTTCATCAAAAAATAATTTCATGTGGTTTATAAGATTTATTTTCCATATAAGATTATGCTCATTAAATAGGGTTATGTTTCTATACCTATTATTATTATGATTTTTTGAATGATGGAATTATATTCTATATTGATTATGTTATGATTTAATGATGTTTATGAAACCAATTTTATTTCATTATATATGATATTGTTAATTATTTATATTTTTCTGGCACATATAAGAATGATTTTATTATGAGATTTGTGGGACCTATATCTCCCTCTACTACATTAGATAATGATGGATAACTTATAAGGAGTGAATTTTATTTTTGAAACAGATATCATGTTCACAATCCTATGTGTGGACTGGTTTTCATGTCTATAATTAAATGAGTGGACCTATTTTCCATATACATATGTTTAAGAAAAGGACCGATTTCATATACTTTATTTAGTGAGTGAACCTGTTACTATTTATATATGTTGACAAAGTTATCTATTTATGTATATTCTATAATTTCATGTCTTATGTCACAGTTATGATCTTTTATCTTATAATCCTTTATTTTTCTTAAGATTCATGTTTTACCATTATATGTAGGGCATGATCTTATAATGTTATGATCACATTCTCATACCCTTTATGTTCTTTTTTGGGTCTCCATATCCTATTTTTTTACCACCATGGAGAATATATGCTCACACATTATGTTTATCTTTTCCCAAATATGTGAATAAAGCTATTAAGTAAAATACATCAAAAATGGGTTTTACATACGATGGATAGAGTATGAGATTATATAGATATTTTATGAACCATTTGTTCATGATTCCCATTTTCCAAGGACACTAAACTAATATGGTCTTTGGGAATTTATTTGTGTAATGTCTTCTGTATTCCATAAAATAAATGTAAGCACCATATATATCAATCTTGTGCTATTAGATTCATTGTTTTCTCCCATTAGCAGCATTCTTGTATTGATATTTAATATTCTTTAAAATACAATATTCTGTGGCCAGCACTAATGGTATATAAGAAAAATAAATTATAGGAGTTGACCTTTTTATTCCCATGAAAGATAAAAGATAAACCAGTCAAATCCATCATATTAATAAATATTCAAAATCAAAATAAATTAGTTATCATATAGTGTAAAATAAAAAAAATAAACCATGCACCAATCTAATGGTAGTGACCATGCACACCTGTAACTCATATAAAACCTCCACATTTTAATATTTCATAACTCATTCACCAATTCCCTCCTATAGAAAAAAATGTTGATATATATATATATATGATTTTTTGTGGGTATCGGTGTTCATAAAGATATATTCTATAGGACCCTCCCTAAAACCTCTAATAAAAATGGGAATTGTGTATATTAATGTCCTAACAAACAAATGGGAAAACCAACTCATCACTTAAATAATGTAAACTATATTTCCATCCCCACCAAACCTCTCACTCTACGTAATACTAAAAAGATATATAAAACTATAATGAATAATATATATAAGATTGGAACCCCAATACCACTTTCCCACTGATACAGTCTCATTGAACACCAATTAATTGCATCTTAGTGTACTCCTATCATCGATAAGACACACAACACATTCATGTAAAATATATAAAAGTCACAAACATGTAACTGTATACTATAAACCATCAAAAACCCATGTATATAAAATTTATATCAATAATATACCTATGTAAATGTTCAATATACATTAATCCATTACTTTTCATGCACAAATACACATGTATTATATATATATATATATTCTATAACCTTAATAAACCATTACCCAAATAGACATGTATATAAAAACATTGATCCATTACAACCTGTATGATAAAAACCAATAATGTAATTCACCTACGACATAGAAACATCCAAATTTGATGTCAATGTCTATAGCATTGAGTATGGTAGGGGGATAAGTTCTTCATCTACATCCTCAAAAATCAATATTTTCAGAAACAACTGAAACCCAAGGATAATAAAGGATTTGGTCACCCCAATTGACTCATGTGATAGAGCATACAAAATCATAGAATTTCATGATATCTTTGGAACAAAATAATATGTGTGAAAGATGCCTAAATCCTATAGAAATATAACAAAAATCACCGAATATGAAAACAAAAATTCAAATTATAAGGATGAGGAGGCTAATTATTAGAGAATCATGAGTTCACTATCCCTTAATAGTTAATCATACAATTATTATTAACCCTTAATAGAACCCAGATTATATTATCTAATCCAGTGTAATACATTAATTACAATAACTAAATACATTTATTCCTTTTTTATTCAATTATTTTATTAAATAAATGTTTCATTATTTAATGTAACACCCCAAGATTTCATAGTGTGTTATTTCTTCAAAATAATTCAATAACTTTCACTACACGCAACACCGAGTTCAATCACACCATAAATTACCCAAAAAAATCCATTCAAAAGAGGTTATGAATAGTATTAACTAAATTTTAAACTTTATATAATCCTTATAATTTTAGAATCCTTATTATGAGTTTCTTAAACATAATGCAAGAACAGATTCATTTTTAGTATTGCACTTTTGTCAACTTTTAATAGTGAAACATTTTTAAATACAAAATTTTGAACTTTTTAACTAAATGAGGACATCAAAAAATTTAGAATGAAACATCCCAAGCTTCCACGGTACACTTTCCTTTGAATAATATAGTAGCGTGTGTTGTACGCAACTTCGAGTTCTAACACACCACAACCAATCAAACTAGCCGTTACGAATAGTAATACCTACCTTTTCAAATTTTAGAAATTTGATATCTCAAAATGGACTTCATTTTTGGATTCGGAGTATCGAATTTATCCTAAGGTGAAATTTTGGTACTTTTCGGATAACTTTAATATTTTGATGAATAGTGAAAATTACTAAATTTTAATTAAAAACAATTTTTTTAATCAAAATAATTAATAGTGATAAATTATAAATTTGATTGGTTTTAAAGTATATTTAGAATATATTTTTACCATTTAATATAATTTTGGTCATTGGACATAATTTTACAATTAAACCGAACATAAAAAAGTGTCAATCTTTTGATAGTTATTATCTCTTAAAAACACGCTTTTTGTTTTGACAGCGGGAATTAATTTTAAATTAATTTCTGCCACTTCTGTGTTTTGAATTTAGAAAAATGGATTCCATATTTGGAATCAGGATGTTAAAATTTTGTAAATAGGTAACTTTTATTTTTAGACATTTTGAATAATTACTGCGGTAAATATTTTATTTACCATGGTTAAGGGTAAATCCGGTAAATAAGGGTTAAAAAATAATATTATAATAATACTAAATTACCCTGAAACGTGTCCTAGACTTATTTTTTGATACATGTTCGACCATAGTCATCTTTGGGTCGATTTGGGGACCCCATGGTGCCACTTGTAGGTGATAGGGACACTTTATTTTAATTAAGTTAAAATGAATACAAAAATGACACAAGCATATATCTTTTAGAAACACAATTTTTACATAAGGTTATATATGTTGGATTTTAGATTATAAATATTCATTAGAAAGATAAAAAGATTTCCTACATAATTATATTTTATTTATAATTTTTAGACATTACATAATTTAATTTATTTATGACACAATAATGATGAATTAATTACTATAATAGTGAAAAATTAAAATAATTGATATTATAAATACCCGAATAAATATAATATGATAGTTTTAATGAATTAAACTAATTTTATAGGATAATATGATATATTAGGATTAATTTAATTGACTTTTTTCGAAGTAATAAATCTGTTATGAGTTTCAAAAAAAATCAACTATTGAATAGTGTCAAAATTGACATAAAAGAGTTCTTAAAACAAATATTATATTATTAATTTATATTAAATTCCTAAAAATATAAGGATCGGTAAAGAGACTTATATCATTATATTTTCATCATTAATGGAACACTTGTGGGTCTCTTGGATGTATATAGTAAGTTTATTAACCATATTATATAAAAATACAAAGAGACATTGTAAAAGTGAAAGTAATTAACTTAGAGTTAATACTTAAAGATAAGGTTAATATAAGTACCCAAACCTGTCTAAATTCTATTGGTTGAGTTTTTTTCGACCTATCCCCACCTTAACATTTAAATAATCATCTTTGGAGCCATTGGAAACTGAATATGAATTTATTATAAACTAATATTTCTAGCTTTTCCAAAGGTTCCCCTCACCCCTCTTATAAAAGGGCACACCTCCTTCTCATTTCTTCACACCTTAGAAGCCTTTTAGTATGGCCAAACTCTGCCCAAATACTCTCCCAACTTCCCTTACTACAACCTAGGGGCCTTATTTTGATCAGAAAGCCAACCTAAGGATCCCTTTTGATCAAATCAAAAGGAAGAAACTGAAAAAGAGGTAATGATTTCACCACCCTTTTTCAAGTTCCTTTCTTCTTCCACTTCTTCTTCCTTTGTTGTTACCATTATAAAATAATAACTCCAGTATCATATATATACTTTGATGTTATTATAAATATGGTACAACCATATTCAGTATTATATCCACCCTTTGAATAACATGTCACCATACGTGCGTACGTACGGCTTACCGTCTCCACGTCGTGGTGTAATTGTTATTCAATAATATATTATTTGGATGGGTATAATAATGATGTGTAACTCATTTAAATAATAAATATAACATGTTAATAATTCTGTATATATGATATACCATCCATTTATATATTATTTTAATATCAAAAGAATGGTATTGTCGCTCGTGCGTACGTACGGACTACCGTCTCCACGAACGCGATGAGATTCATTCTCCATCGTAACCATTAAAGTATAATTATCATTTGATTATTTAAAAATGATGTTTAAGGACTTGATATAATTCTGGATATGAATAATATACAACATATCTTTTACAAACATGTCTTACGAAACAAAACATATAAAAGAAAACAAGTAAGTTAACACCCGAAACAACGATAATACTAAGATATTATTATCAAATCAATATTAAAAGATCATATATGATATAATATTAATGTATATGATTCTTGTATAATTTAATAAAAATTATTTCACCATTATACAGAAGGTTAACCTACCCCAAACAAGGAAAAGTACAAGGTAAGGGTTATTTCACAATCTCTTCATTATCCGAGGTTGTTTATACGTAATAATCTACTGGGATCTCTTTATCATCCACATCCATGTTTCTTCAAAATGTATTTCAAAACATTTTTATTATTTACAAGAATATGGGTTAAAGTCATTTATACCCTTGTTTGACTTTTTATAAGAGGAATCTTTCTGTCGTTTCCAAAACAAGGTCCTTTTTAACCTTTTCAACAGAATTAAGGTAAGAATGTTTTTTTTAACTTATACGGCGGGTGTGGTTATTTTATGCCGTTATAAAATCTTTAAAGCTTTCCTTACAATCTTATAAGAATATTTTCAAGAAATTTTTTTATTTTATATGTCTTTTAAATGATTTCAAAAATAGAAAGAGATATTTCTCTAAAAAGTGTTTTGATTTCATCTATGTCAACATCCTTTGATGGATTTTACGCTTATTTGATGTTGATTTATTATGATACAAAACTTCTATATTGTATTGAAGGTTTTGTGATATGGTTGACTGTGGATGTGATATTTTTATACCATTCATAGTTTATGGTGAAATTATTGACATTTCGTATGCTAGTTTTAGTACGAATGTTTATGTTATGTTTAAACCTTTTCATATGGGAATGCATTGGACTAAATATGTGACGGGTGGAGCCCACTATAGCTCCTCGATGCATCAGTAGGTCTCATGAGACAAACTAGTTTCTTGGAACAAGGCCTTGACAAAATCTTATTTGTAGTCTTGGCACGAGGCCTTGGATATGTGGTTATGATAGTCTAGCATTATGCATTCCAACATTATGAAAGTGGTTATTGATTTTGCATGTGATTATTCGATTAGTAGAATATCCATGTGAATGAGTAAATGGCATTATTTCATTTTATTTATGCCATACAATGTTGAAAGTTCAAGTTTTAAAGGCTTTTGTTTTAGTTATACATTGCCTTAAATGTTTATTCTTATTTATGAAAGTTTCCGCTATATTGTTATCCTTACTGGGCATTTGAGCTCACCCCTTTTCTATGTTTTATTCTTCCCAGGAAGTGAAGAAGTAAATTATGAATGACCTTCAGGGATATTATGTGGGGATATGAGTGTGTATTATGGAGACATTATGTTGTTATAGTAGTTTTTCATTTTATGATGTAATTTAAAACTTATGAATATATCTAGTGTTTCCAAGGCTACTAAACCAATCGGTCTTTCGAGATTTGATCTTTCTTGTGATCATGCCAATGTTATGTAATAATGCACCGACTCTGGGTAACTAGGGTCGGGGCATTACTGTTGGTATCAGAGAAGTTTAGTACAAACCTTGGAAGCTAGATTTAGATAAACTCTGATTATAGCACGTAGACCTAAGATGAACTTTGAGGATTAGTATAGAAGAACTTCTTAGAATTTTGGTATTGTAGAGATTTTGTGAGTTTTCCGAGCAATACATCCCTGTCTGGATACGAGCAGGTAGAGGCAGCTCTGGCACAGATGTACCTAGGGGTAAAACCTGAAAACACCGCTTTGAGCTGGACTCGAACGGGAACTGGTGCATGACAACAGGCCTTGATGCACTCTTGGTTACGACACTCCTGGGGGATATTCTTAGGATATCTCTCATTTTCTTTACAAATAATTATGAAGGGTTTATGAGTATATACTTCCTCAAAGGAGACATTTTTATGATTATGGATTATATCCATAAACTATTTAATTTATGTTATGTGTTTTACAAGTTTGGGATTAGGTATTGTTATTCATAAACTAATCTAATGTATGCCATTGTTTAGAAATGGCGCCCAGTAGAAGGAATGAGAACTCTAGAAATGCACATGATACAAAGAGAAAGAAGGATTATATATTTTATGGTCTTAAGCCAGAATTTACAAGAGAAATAGTCTCGCATGTATTATCATCATATGAAGAAATAATATCATGTGTTGATAAGATAAGTAAATATTTTACTGAGTCCTATGGCTTTGAAGGGAAGCAAGAGAAGAAAAAGATGGAAGAGAGAAAGATGGATAAAGGGAAGAGGGAAAAGAAGAATTTTTCCATATGTGGTAACTGTGGAAAGAAACACCCAGGAACTTGCCTAAAAGGAATGGAAGTTTGTTATAAGTGTGGAGGAAAGGAGCACAAAGTACGTGACTACAAGGGTAAGAAAATGGTTTCAAATGTACAATGCTTAATTTTCAAGGAGTTTGGACACTTCGCGAACCTATGTCCCAGTCATCAGACTATGCCGCAAATGATGCTATTGGATAATAATCAAGTTATGATACTACCACAGATGAAGAGGAATGATTAGAGTTCTTATGTTGATTATGTCTATTGAGTGTTGTATCAACAATGCACTTGTTATAATAATTATGGAGTATATAAGGATTTTACTGCAGTATTATTTCATTACGGACTTGAGATTGTGTGGAACAATGAAAAGTGACTCAATAGCAGGATAAATTTTTGGAAAATATATGGTTGAGAGAATGATAAACCATACTATTGTTTTGATACCGAGGTAGTGATTTTGGAATAATACATGATTGTTTTGGATAAATTATATAGGACATTCTTGACTACCTTGGAACTAATTAATGATTTGTATATTCCATCATTGTTGGGGTTTAAAACATTTTTGGATTGATGAAGTATATCCAGCATTCTATATGGAATAAGGGAGCATGAATGTAATCAATAAGGAATATGGTAATTCAGGATGTTTCAGTGTATTAAAAGAAAATATGATGAAGGTATTCATATGCTATTATGGGGTAAAAAGGATCTACATTATGTTTACCTTCCTTATAAATGTTGGGATGTGAGTTTGGACAGAAGTATGTTGGATAGTTCTAGTTTGGATTATTTTGGATTGTCATAAAAGGACAACCCGGAGGTCGGGCGGCAACCCGTCGCGTCTGGCAAGGCTGCGAGTCATGAACCCGCAACTGAAGGGAGACAAGGGTGTATCACCTACCACTGGCCCACGAGATGTCCTGGATTAAATAATTTAGTTTTTTTAAAAGACCTGTTAGATGAATTATAAATTCATTTATTTTGGAACCCTGTACGAATAGTATAAATAGAATTTTTTTTACGTTCTATTATCTTTTAGAGTGAAAGATGAGTTTGTGGTAGAAATTTATTAATGGATAAAACTCAAATTATAAAGTAAGTATATCTCCTTATGATCTTAGCCAATCTCATAAATAAATTCCTCAACATTAATAAAAGGAACTTACAACAAAAATGTTGTCCTAGATGGTACCTTAAATCATCACTAATTTATGGCTTTGGGATTGTTGGCCTTTTCATAGCCATGTTCTCTACCACTCTCCATCAGATAATTGATGGTTAGATTTCTCTTCCATATCCATATTTTCCTACATGGAACCCTAGTATGTGTTATTTTCGGTAATCTTCATACTTTCCACTCTTTATTTTAAATAGAGGCCTCATTAATTCATTTTTCGATGTGGGATTTCAACTAAGATATATTGAAACGTTAAAAATGTGTTTTTCCAATACCCTATGTTTTGTTGAACCGATGGTATTTAAAATCATCATAGATTGATGAGTTGAAGGACCTAAATTTTATACTTGTTCCTGATTGATGACCTAAATCACTACCTATAAATATTTACGTTTTTCCTCCAATTATATGTCTCTAATTTCCACCAATGTTCTCATAATCGAGATCATAATTTGGTGGTGACCCTTTCATTTCTCTTTTCCTCATATTAAGACTAAATTTTAGTAACCCAATTTCAGATGTGGGTTTTCCCACAAATATATTTTCTATTTACAACCTTTTATTTTCGAAGAAAATTTTGAAATTGCGAGGACGCAATTTATTGAAGGAGGGGAGAATGTAACACCCCAAGATTTCATAGTGTGTTATTTCTTCAAAATAATTCAATAACTTGCACTACACGCAACACCAAGTTCAATCACACCATGACTTACCAAAAAAAGCCATTCAAAAGAGGTTATGAGTAGTATTAACTAAATTTTAAACTTTATATAATCCTTATAATTTTAGAATCCTTATTATGAGTTTCTTAGACATAATGCAAGAACAGATTCATTTTCAGTATTGCACTTTTATCAACTTTTAATAGTGAAACATTCTTAAATACAATATATTAAACCTTTTAACTAAATGAGGACATCAAAAAATTTAAAATGAAACATCCCAATCTTCCACGGTACGCTTTCCTTTGAATAATATAGTAGTGTGTGTTGTACGCAACTTCGAGTTCTAACACACCACAACCAATCAAACTAGCCATTATGAATAGTAATACCTACCTTTTAAAATTTTAGAAATTTTATCTCTCAAAATGGACTTCATTTTTGGATTCGGAGAATCAAATTTAGCCTAAGGTGAAATTTTGGTACTTTTCGGATAACTTTAATATTTTTATGAATAGTGAAAATTACTAAATTTTAATTAAAAACAACTTTTTTAATCAAAATAATTAATAGTAATAAATTATGAATTTGACTGGTTTTAAAGTATATTTAGAATATATTTTTACCATTTAATATAATGTTGGTCATTCGACATAATTTTACAATTAAACCGAACATAAACAAGTGTCAATCTTTTGATAGTTATTATCTCTTAAAAACAGGCTTTTTGTTTTGACAGTGGGAATTAATTTTAAATAAATTTATACCACTTCTGTGTTTTGAATTTATAAAAATTGATTCCATATTTGGAATCAGGATTTTCAAATTGTGTAAATAGGTAACTTTTATTTTTAGACATTTTGAATAATTACTGCGGTAAATATTTTATTTACCATGGTTAAGGGTAAATCCGGTAAATATTGGTTAACAAATAATATTATAATAATACTAAATTACCCTAAAACGTGTCCTAGACTTATTGGTTGATACATGATCGACCATAGGCATCTTTGGGTCGATTTTGGGACCCCATGGTGCCACTTGTAGGTGATAGGGACACTTTATTTTAATTAAGTTAAAATGAATACAAAAATGACACAAGCATATATCTTTTAGAAACACAATTTTTACATAGGGTTATATATGTTGGATTTTAGATTATAAATATTCATTATAAAGATAAAACAATTTCCTACATAATTATATTTTATTTATAATTTTTAGACCTTAAATAATTTAATTTATTTATGACACAATAATGATTAATTAATTACTATAAAAGTGAAAAATTAAAATAATTGATATTATAAATACACAAATAAATATAATATGATACTTTTAATGAATTAAACTAATTTTCTAGGATAATATGATATATTAGGATTGATATAATTGACTTTTTTCGAAGTAATAAATCTTTTATGGGTTTCACAAAAATCAACTATTGAATAGTGTCAAAATTGACATAAAAGAGTTCTTAAAACAAATATTATATTATTAATTGATATTAAATTCATAAAAATATAAGGTTCGGCCAAGAGACTTATATCATTATAGTTTCATCATTAATGGACCACTTGGGGGTCGCTTGGATGTATATAGTAATTTTATTAACCATATTATATAAAAATACAAAGAGACATTGTAAAAGTGAAACTAATTAACTTTGAGTTAATACTTAAAGATAAGGTTAATATAAGTACCCAAACCTGTCTAAATTATATTGGTTGAGTTTTTTTCGACCTATAACCACCTTAAAATTTAAATAATCATATTTGGAGCCATTGTAAACCGAATATGAATTTATTATAAACTAATATTTCTAGATTTTCCAAAGGTTCCCCTCATCCCTCTTATAAAAGGGCACACCTCCTTCTCATTTCTTCACACCTTCAAAGCCTTTTGTTTCGGCCAAAATCATCCCAAATACTCTACCAACATCCCTCAATACAACCTAGGGGCCTTATTTTGATCAGAAAGCCAACCTAAGGAGCCCTTTTGATCAAATCAAAAGGAAGAAACCGAAGAAGAGGTAATGATTTCACCACCCTTTTTCAAGTTTCTTTCTTCTTCCACTTCTTCTTCCTTTGTTGTTACCATTATAAAATAATAAATCCAGTATCATATATATATTGTGATGTTATTATAAATATGGTACAACCATATTCAGTATTCTATCCACCCTTTGAATAACATGTCACCATACGTGCATACGTACGGCTTACCGTCTCCACGTCGTGGTGTAATTGTTATTCAATAATATATTATTTGGTTGGGTATAATAATGATGTGTAACTCATGTAAATATAAATATAACATGTTAATGATTCTGTATATATGATATACCATCCATTTATATATTATTTTAATATCAAAAGAATGGTATTGTCGCTGGTGCGTACATACGGACTACCGTCTCCACGAATGCGATGAGATTCATTCTCCATCGTAACCATTAAAGTATAATTATCATTTGATGATTTAAAAATGATGTTTAAGGACTTGATATAATTCTGGATATGAATAATATACAACCTATCCTTTACAAACATGTCTTACGTAACAAAACATATAAAAGAAAACAAGAAAGTTAACACCCGAAACAACGATAATACTAAGATATTATTATCAAATCAATTTTAAAAGATCATATATGATATCATATTAATTTATATGATTCTTTTATAATTTAATAACAATTATTTCACCATTATACATGAGGTTAACCTACCCCAAACAAGGAAAAGTACAAGGTAAGGGTTATTTCACAATCTCTTCATTATCCGAGGTTGTTTATACGTAATAATCTTCTAGGATCTCTTTATCATCCACATCCATGTTTCTTCAAAATGTATTTCAAAACATTTTTATTATTTACAAGAATATGGGTTAAAGTCATTTATACCCTTTTTTGACTTTTTATAAGAGGAATATTTCCGTCGTTTTCAAAACAAGGTCCTTTTTAACCTTTTCGACAGAATTAAGGTAAGAATGTTTTTTTTAACTTATACGGCGGGTGCGGTTATTTTCCGCCGTTATAAAATATTCAAAGCTTTCATTACAAGCTTATAAGAATATTTTCAAGAAAATGTTTTATTTTATATGGCTCTTAAATGATTTCAAAAATAGAAAGATATATTTCTCTAAAAAGTGTTTTGATTTCATCTATGTCAATATCCTTTGATGGATTTTACGCTTATTTGAAGCTGATTTATTATGATACAAAACTTCTATATTGTATTGAAGGTTTTGTGATATGTTTGACTGTGGATGTGCTATTTTTATACCATTCATAGTTTATGGTGAAATTATTGACCTTTCATATGCTAGTTTTAATACGAATGTTTATGTTATGTTGAAACCTTTTCATATGGGAATGCATTGGACTTAATATGTGACGGGTGGAGCCCGCTATAGCTCCTTGATGAATCGGTAGGTCTCATGAGACAAACTAGTGTCTTGGCACAAGGCCTTGACAAAATCTTATTTGTAGTCTTGGCACGAGGCCCTGGCTATGTGGTTATGATAGTCTGGCATTATGCATTCCAACATTATGAAAGTGGTTATTGATTTTGCATGTGATTATTAGATTAGTAGAATATCTATGTGAATGAGTAAATGGCATTATTTCATTTTATTTATGCCATAAAATGTTGAAAGATCAAGTTTGAAAGGCTTTTGTTTTAGTTATACATTTCCTTAAATGATTATTCTTATTTATGAATGTTTCCGCTATATTTTTATCCTTACTGGGCATTTGAGCTCACCCATTTTCTATGTTTTATTCTTCCCAGGAAGTGAATAAGTAAATTATGAATGACCTTCAGGGATATTATGTGGGGATATGAGTGTGGATTATGGAGACATTATGTTGTTGTAATATTTTTTCATTTTATGATGTAATGTAAAACTTATGAATATATCTAGTGTTTCCAAGGCTACTAAACCAATCGGTCTTTCGAGATTTGATCTTTCTTGTGATCATGCCAATGTTATGTAATAACGCACCGAATCTGGGTAACTAGGGTCGGGGCGTTACATTTAAAACCTCTATCTATTCCAATAAAATATATTCATCATTTAATTTCCATTTTGTAATTCCAAGCACTAAAACATTTATTCCTATATCTGTGATGAGATAAATATTCCTAAAATGTAATGAATAATATGAACAAAAAATTATGAAGTATGAAGTTTTTTAAAAAATAAAATGTAAAATAATAATAAGGATCTTACTCTAATCCATCCATCTATATCATCAACATCACCCTTCAATATATTCTACACATTTCATTATACACCATAACTGTCTATTAATAGTAAAATAATAAAAATATCACTAATATTAAAATTTAACCATTCATAGTTTTTAATGAAATATATTAAAGTGTTTAATGTACATTATATATATTAGCGAAAGTAATGATTATTATTTTTTGTATAATGAACATATGATTGGACAATTAAATTACACATTTCATGTATTAACCATAGTTTTAAATAGTCGTAAAACATCGAGACATTAGTTATATAATTTTAGAAATCAGCGTTTAACATAAATAATGATTATATCAATTTACATTTGAAAGGAATTCAACAATAATTAAAAAATTTAAATAAGGATAATAAATAGGAAATATTCGGTTTATATTAAAAATATATACACTTTTTTAATGTGGTTTTATAGAAGCATATTATTCCCATTTCAAAATTCATTATTTTTTATAAACATTAATTTACTTCTCCTTCATTTAATATATTAATCTTACGTTAATTTATATTTAATTTATTAAATATAAATGTCACATTATGTAGAAAATAATGTGCTCCAATAACGTTAATAAGTATATTTTTAACTGGCCTACATTGTTACCTCAATAATTTCATAGTTTCTAGTTGTGTATCTTCTTAATTTTGATCACTACTATTTACTTACTTGAAAACACATTCATAATAATTCCACACATACACATAAATAAAAAAGAATTAATTAGATCCCATACCTGGATTGAAGATTTGGTAAAAGAATTAAAGTAGGGAGGGAGGTCTTTATGAAATCTAGCTCATCATAAGTGGGCTACACCAATGTTGAAAATCTTAAAATATAGGTACAATTAGGGATTGAGAGGAATTAATGTCTGGTAAACTCACATAGAAATATAACTTATAGTCTATCTTCAAGGTTTGTTACATTTAATGCATGGGATATGCTTCCCCCAATTATATAGCCATTCGATATTCAGAGGAAAAATTAAGATAAATTGAAGGGGCTACACCCAAATTTCATATTTCAGTTCTATGAATTCAATAAAATAAAAAATATATAATTTAAAAATGAAAAATTAAATATATGTTGTATTAATTTTCTAGACATTAGATCACATATATTTTCAATATACATGGATTAGTTAAGGCAGTGGTAATGGATATTCTATTTTATAAAATCAAAATGAATGAAGAGGTTTATAACCACCAAAAATGACATATAAATGTTTTTTAAATTTTGAAGAATGTGTTGGTGTATTTTTTTCAAAAAAACTATAAGGGAATATAGAATTAAAACTCACAAGAACATGTAAACTAAAAGTCACCCAATATGCCTAGATACATTTCTATGGACCTGCATGTGTCACATCTTTAAGAAAAATTATTATTGGTTTTTTAATTAATTACATTAATTTTTACATGAAAACATTATAATATTATAATACAATAAAAATTCCATTCCTCTGATTTTATTTACTTACAAATAATAATTATTTTCTTTTTCACATTGTACTATTCATGTTATTTAACCTTTTACTTCATTTCTTATGCAAACTATAAATCATTCTTCTCCATGAGTATATTTGTATTTAATTTTATATATAATAATATATTATTTTTAGTATAATACCTAATATATATGTCACTAATACAATATATATGATATGTAACATAATAAATGCATAAAAAATTAGAAAATATGAAATATAATTTTTCCATCTAAAATTATTTTATTAATATATAAGGATTCTGAATTTGTTAAAAATAAATATGTAAGGTATCCATTCAATGAAAAATACTTTAGAGTTATAAAACATAATATATATCGAATATTTTAAAATTATATTTAAACATGAAAAATAATGATTTACATTAAATTAAAGTTACCATTTTAAAAATATCTACAACTACTAGAAAAAACTATTTGTTGAATCTTTCAACACTAAAGAGTTATAATGTAATAGTATTGGAATATAAAAACCATTATATTTATCATCAATGATTTTTATATAATCCTGATAACATTTATTGGGTATGAAGTATAAAACTATTTTTTATAGCAACCCATTCTTAAACAACTAACCAGTAATGATATTCCATAATAAAATATTTCTTCTTATAATAATGAAAAAAATATTTTATTTGAATTTTAAAATATCCATTTTAGATAAAAGTGTAAAATATGAAAATTTATATCTTTTCATTTATGAAATATAATAGGTCTTTGCAATAACTTAAAAATTTTGGGATCTTTTTATGTAAATTCATTATTTGGAAGGGTTTTTAAAATTTATTATGAGTTTTAATATGAATGGGTGAGATAACATATTTCCATATAATCTCATTATACTATGAAATTATGAATAGTATAGAAATAATTAGAATATATTTTTTGTTCTAAAAATAAAAATGAGTACAAAAATTAAGAAAAATGCAATATGATAATTCTATATAAATTAAATTAAGATATTCGTGTGTTTTTCAAATATTTCAAAAACTTATATTCATGGTTTTTATTACATGATGAATACATTATATTTTGCATCATATATTACACTTAACAAAAAAATAAAAATATAATTCATCTAAAAAAATATAGGAGTATTTAAAATTAAATAAACCATATATGAATCTCTAATAATATTATAAAATATTCCTAGACCCCATATGCATCTAAGAATGATGAATAAATTTGGAAGGGTTTAGGAAAGTCTATTTCCTTACGTTGGATACATTTAAAATGATTCAAATCCTCTAGAATCAAATCAAAACCCATGATGTAATATATAAAATGGTTTATAAGACATTATGTGAGATACCTCACAAATAGTTACCAAAGTGGTAATTATTTATTTCTACAATCTCATATTTTATCATAATTTTTTATTATTTTTCTTCCATTGAGGAAATATTATGATCCATATATCAATAAAACTAATAAACATTGTTTTTCTTTGGGTATTCATCGTATCATCAATTAATAGTACCATTTTTATATTATTAGGTACATATGATAATTAAGAAAAAATATTTAATAAAATCCAACTTTATATATTTTTCGGTCCAAAATTTGTGTTCTTATTAAACCTTGACATCTAAAAAATATTTTAAGAACTAAATTATATATTTTCAATATTATTTTAAAATAAATATTTTTAAAAAACATTTCATCTGAACATTATTACATAAAAAATTTATTTTCAAAAAAAAGTTTTCAAAACGTTTTTAAATATTACATTATGAGTTTATAAGGATAATTTCCAAGAAATGTTTTTCAAATCATTTTAAAAAATTAATTATATTTATTGATGTTTATTTTCAATGAACTGTTTTTCAATGATTTTTCAATATTCTGTTTTATGTTATTAATTTTATATTTGATGATTTTTTTTAAAAAAACTATGCTTCATTTATATGTTTTCAATGTTATATTAAATCAAATGTGTTTTCAAATTTATTGATGCATTATTTAAAGGTTTTTAAGGTTATATTAAAAGAAAATTTGTTTCAAATTTTTTTTGTTTTGAAAATAATTTTTCCAAATAAGAAAGTATATTTTCTTTTAGAAATGATTTAGAGGTTCTTAAAGTCTTCTAGTGAAACGTTATTCAATGTTTTTTTCAATGAAATTAATTTTGAAAATATGTCATTATTAAAAAAAATGATATTTAATGAGAGATTATTTTCCTATTAAAATTTTCTATGTGATCGTTCAAAATCCTTATCTATATATGGTGTCATAATTATATGTAGTTTATGATATACTGGGGATATGATCCAAGGTTACACTTTATATTGTTTCTCCAAATGGATTGTGTTTTGATGGAATGATGTATATGAAACTTATTTCTCTTCTATGAGTTATGTTCTTAAGAAACCCAGCTATTTTCACATGTAATGAAGTAATGAAATTATTATGAATCCTATTTATTTTATAATGGTTATGATATGATGACTTGACACTAATATCCAATTTATTTCATGGGTTTTATTGGGATGTTTTTGAAACCCATATCTTTTTATGGTCCATGATATGATGAATGATTTATAGTCTTAAGGAACATGTATTTAATATTTTGTTATGTCATAGGTGGGACCTATATATCCCAATAATGTATTGGGTAATGATTTATATCTCATGATATATACATGGTAGTAATGGGTACTTAAATTGGTTTAGTAAAAGACTTTATACTCCAAGATGGTCTTAGAAGTGAATATTGACTACTAAGATAGCCTTGCGAGTGAACCATGACTTCACGATTATATTGGTTATGAATATTAACAAATAACATGGTTTGGGTAGTGAACCCAACAAAACTAAAATGAATTTTATGTGAAAGGGGATGTTGGTGTGTCCCACCTATTAGGAATGTCCCCCATGAAGCTATCTAATAGGTTTTTTCAATAAATCATTACTGATAAAGAATGATTTTGTGTGATTATGTGTATATAAAACATTACATATATTATTAAAAATATATTATTTTAGGGATTATTATATTTATTTCAATATTATTATTGTCTTATTAACTTGTAATATTATTCCATAACTCATATATATTATCTTTCGTATGCGTGGTAGTATTTTCAAATGTTATTCACATTTTCACATTCACTTAAGCTCATGTGACTCTTAAATATCTCTATTATTTTCCCTTACTGATCATCTCATGTCACCCTTTCATATGTTTTCTTTCCATAGTTTATGGGTAAAGTATTTTTGTAAAAGTAATAAATGGCATGATATTTTTGGGAATCATTGAGTATATTTTACCATGTTAGAATATATTGTTTTATGTCTCCAAAGACACTTAAATATTATTTTATTCAAGCCTGTACATTTTTAATGTATTGAATATATATATAAACTAATGTAATATTCTTTTATTTTAAGCCTGCATTGTTATAGTTGGTATCAATTGAAATGTATATTCATCCTTGAGAAACTTTTCTGAGAAAATATTAGTGAGATCTACAGGTATATTTTTATGGTTATGTCTAGAGTCATCTCTAATGATAAGTTGAATGTTTCATGGATTTAAATGTAGTTTTCATGATTTAGGCTTCTTATAAGTAATGTTTTATGATTATGTGGATTTATACTATTTTAATGGTTTGTCACACTATGATTTCGGTCTTGTTTAATATAAGGAAGTTGAGGGAAAATGTTTAAAATTAAATGTTTTAGATGTGGAAAGTATGGGAATTATAAAAATAGATAAACTAAGTAGAAATATAATTATGATAATCTATAATGCTATAAGTTTAATGATAATATTTCTTATTAATATGATATTATATTTGAATTTTTAATTCAATGAGGTAATATGTAATATAATGAGGGGGATTTGTTATTGTCTTAAGGATTAAGTGGATTAATCAATGTGTTTGTATATTTGGTTTCATGATTTATGATATATTAAATGTAAAAAATATAATAAGATTATTTTGGTTATACCTTGGATTTTTAAGAATATATAGAATTGATATGAAGGAATATAAAATAATTTAATATTAAGGTGATATTATTTGGAAATAATATATTAGGAGAAAGATAACTTTTAATATGATACTAATGTTGAGATAATGTAGTCTCCATAAAGATATGATACATATGAAAAAATAAATTAATAGTCCTTGTGACCTGGGAATTGATTTTGTATTTGTTGAAAATGTAGTTTATTCTATCTCTAATGATGTTAACATCATATTTGGATTCATTGAATTTATCCAAAAAGCTTCAGAATCAGAAAACATACATTTTGGTAAAAAGGATTTAAGGTATTTCAGTTTATTACCATGTCAGAATATAATACATGATAATGGTTTTCACATGTTTAATATGTGAATATTAAGTGATACTTTATTATGTAGAAGGGATCAATGTAATGATATTTTCAAAAAATTTAGTGAACATTTTATAATATTGGGGAATTTCATCATTTGGATGGGAAATAAGGTTAAAATATTAAGGAATTGTTTATGATAAACGTCATATGAGGTTTTATAGATTAATGTATGCTTTCACCATATGAGGATTTATGAATATTGGATGACATGTGATAAAAAATTCTGTGAGTTAAACTAAGGATATATGGATGAACTATCCTTATATTTATAGATCTTATGATCGGATAATGATTCTGTGAGGAAAAATTCACCTTAATTTATTAGAATGATAGATGAAGGGGAAATTGATAAAGTCACAAACCATGGTTGGGTTTGGGCTTATGAAATGGAATTAGTACCAGAAATAAAATGTTTTGAAAAAATAAATTAATCACTAACATAATGTTCATGAAATAAATTGGTATTCCATTATCATAATTTTTGATAATATCAAATATATTTTTTAGTCTCTTTGGATTTAGGCTTTGTGATCATTAACATTAACTGAACCATGTTTTATATCACTCTTAATAAGAACATGATATTTATATTTAGCTTCCATGTATATATTTCCAATTTTATGATATGTTCTCCTTTATTGACACCATGTTATGAGTTATTTGGGGAAAATTATATTTTCAACATTCCCTTTGTAATAAATGTTTTATTAATCAATTTTAAAAGATAAGTTTTTATTAAAGGGAAATTGAAGTATTAAAACATTGATAATCCTAATGAATTTTGAGTGATAAATTAAATTTATAGGGATTATAGTGTAACACCACAATATTTATTTGAAATCTTTTTCAAATTAATTTATTCTTGTCAATATTTTCCATTTCACACAACACTGAATATAGCTTGTATTATATTTATGAGAAAATTTATTATTTCAATTCACACCAAACCAATTAAATCATAAAACAGAAAAAACACTTATATTCCTTTTAGTAAACACAACACTATGTTTGTCATGTGTTACACACAATGTTTTCTTCTATCGGTAACATGTGTTACACGCAACACCTATTTTTAGAGAACTACAACATAATATTAATAATGTTTTTAAAATAATATTATTTTTTAACCTAGAAATTGGAATGGATGTTATTAATATGATTAATTAAATTATAAAAATATGGTTTACAAATGTATATAATAAGAATTATAAGGTGACTAATTAACTAAGAATTAAAATAAACACTCATTTGAAAATATAAGAAATGATTTGCTGGAAATCAATAATTATGATATCAGAAAAGCATTACCTAAATTAAAACATATTTTATAAGTTATTTTCAGGGAATATATTTATTTTATATTCAGTCAACTATTTACCTTATGTGTTTTAGTGAAATGGGATAAGAAAAAATCAACTTTAACGAATATAAAGATATATATTTCAAAAAGATAATAAGACAGCCTTTTAATGCCACAACCATTTTATACTATAGATTTATCACCTCTATAGTTTCAATTTGAAAAACATATACTGAAATATTTAAAGTGTAATATCAAAATTTACATTAGGTAAAAATATATTTTTCTGAGAAGATTTATTTCTTGATGAATAGTGAAAACACTAAATTTCAATTAAAAACAACCATTTAATCTGGTGTATTTATTTTGTTATATTATATTGTGATTTTTTTAAAGTTAATTATACCGATTGGACAAAAATAAATCCAAATTATTTCATTAAAACCCATTTTACATTGATATTGGATATTGATAGATTTCATTATTTTTATACTTTTTAACTTTAAAACCCTGCTTTCGGGACAAGCATGTAAGATTAATTTTAAATTAATTTATACCACTTCATGGTTTAGAATGTGTAAAAATTGGTTACATATTTTGTATCATTATAATGTATAAATTATATTATGGTAAACTTATTTTTTGACAAGAAAAATTAATTAAATTAATAAAAATAATAATACAATGATTACGGATAAAATTAGTTTACATTGTGGTTATGCGTTAATCATAAGGGAAAATATACTTAGAAACATTTTGTAAAGAACATTTTCCATAACATTTCGTCCACAACCATAATGTTTTTTAATTTTATGAGCTATTGGGGTAATATTCCATGAATGTGACCAATACAATAAGTTAAGTATGAAAAATACAAAAAGATAACCTTCCTTACCTTTAACATTTATAAATCCTTGATATATGGACAAAAACCAAATTAGTTTATTTGTAAACATTATTTTTAAAGGTAAAGTATTTTTTTCATCAAATTAATTTATATTTAATTTTTAGTGATGAATTATTTAGATTAACTACTTAGGAAATTCTAAATAAGGTTTTTATTTATTTAATAATTATGTAAAATAAATGATACTGAAAATTAAAAATTAAATAAATTTGAATAAATTTTTTTCTATAATTTCCATTAGATTAGTATTTCATGTAAAAAATTTGTGAACTTAATATATTCATATTCTATGTTTGTATATATATTTTTTATATTAAAATTATGTAAATATTGTCAAATTTGACATTAATTTTATTTTATAATTAATTATATTTTATTAAATCATTTTAAATTTTGTAAAAATACAATATTGTTTAAAAATGTTTAAAAATGTTAATAAATATAAAATATGTTCTATTCATGGACCAAATTTTCATTTATAAGGAATATATTGATCTTCAAATTTTAAAAACATTTTATCCATTGATTGGGATTACGCAATGTTTTGCAGGTTATATATGCTTGTTGTAACATTAATTTCCAACTCAAATGCTATCATTTTTTTCAAAAAAAAAAGATAAGATATTTATATTTAATTAATTTTATATTTTAAAACAAATATAACATTAATTTAGTCTTAATGGTTAAATTACTTCGGTCATAAATAATTTTCCATTAGGAAAGACCAAAATGAAAAATGTGGGGAATGGTATATGTTAAGGAAAAAAATATTAAAATAAAATTCACATTCTATGTTAGAGTTTTGGATTGACTATAATTAACTTTAATATATTATTTGTCAATTTTTATGTAAAAAATGTATGGGAGAACTCCAAATAGTGTTAATAGTAGAATATTTATAATAATACCACCCCTCGTCTTATAAAAAGGCATTCAATCTTCCTCTTCCTCACACCTCTCAACACACAATAGATCATCCAAACCCATCAAAAATAATCTCCCAAATTATATCACATTATCATAAAGGCCTCACTTTGGGAATAAGTCCTTCCAAGAAATCCCTTGTAAGTAAACTAAAAAGGATTTTCCCAATGAAGAGGTAACGTCCTTCAACAAGAACTTCTACAATATTTTATTTCCCGACAACGTAAATTATATTTATCCCATGGTTATGAAATAACCTCAGTATCTTATTTATACTTATATTTTTTTGTTATATCGGTTCAAACAACACCTAAATACACATATTTAAAATATGTTGTGAAATTAAAAGTCTTGTGTGTTGTGGACTACCCCTTGCAAAATGATGTCGTTTGTTTTTTCCTTTTACACATTTCGTGTATAGTAATTATGATATACATAATATTATTATATAATATTCATGATATTTTTGATGAAATTATTATTTCATAATTATTATATAATAAATTACTTTAGTATTTCTATTTTATGTAAATACTATAAAATCATTTGGGGATTTATGGATTATCACCCCCTCAAAGCGACATTATTCGTTCACACTTTGCATGGAATGTTTTTAGGAGGGGATTATTGAGACAATATGATATATATGACATTAAAATTATAATAAAATTATATAAGTTATATATACCATTTAATTTCATTATTTCAATATGATAAGATAATATAATGAGCATGTATACGTTTATACGAACTACAATCTCAATGTACATTATATTATATTTTATATTTATATATTTTATATATTATTTTAAATATTTATATAATGAAATATATATTATTTATATAATTTTATTACTGAAGGAAATAATAAATTTATTATCTAATTAATTAGAAGAAGAATAACAAGTAAAAACGCAGATGAAAAACAAAGATGATATTACATAAAACAGAACAATAACATGTGCATGTAAATAAAATGGTAATAGTAGGTCAGAATTAAATATTATATAGTATTAGATATAATATTAATATTATTTGGTATATTTATAATAATATTATATTTTCCATATAAGAGTTCTTAACATGATTGAATAAATTCAATCCTAACAGTAAGGGTTTTCTCGTAAGGTTTTTTTAAGAGAGTTATGCCATATTCCCCACTCAGTTATTTATATATTATATATAATAACTACAAGTTTATTATATTATTTTTATAGTTACATTTAATGGTATTTACATATAAATTATAATATCTTTATTTTAGTGTATTAATGGTTTATAAGTTACCAAATTGGTAATGTAAGATTGTCGCAACCTTCCTTTCATAAGATTTATGGAATATTATGCACCTTTATTTTTATATATTGTGTTTATAATGAAAATTTACATGTTATACAATGATTATAATT
The DNA here is from genome assembly GCA_963277665.1 of Viscum album. NCBI lineage: Eukaryota > Viridiplantae > Streptophyta > Magnoliopsida > Santalales > Viscaceae > Viscum > Viscum album. The sequence continues at coordinate 537,069,255 of OY728146.1, forward strand.
ATTTTCATGATATTTTATGCTTCATTTAATGTTTTTCATTCGTGTTTATTATTATTCATTATTATTAACATGGTAATAATTAATTGTCAAAGTCTAATATTTTATCGAGACTATTTATGATTATGCTTAAAGTGGTGAAGTATTATGATCCATCACTCAAAAAATATTATGAAATTTATTATACTATTGTTATTGATGATATATTAAATTAATGGTACTAGTTTTTCAATCATCGTTATTAAAATAATTATTTAATATTTTGTTCATACAAGCATGCATTCATTCTTTTTCCGATTTGAAAACATTATTTTTCTAAAAGAATTTTTTTTAAAAATATTTTCAATGATTCATTTATATTTTTTAATTTTTATTATCAATGAAATGGTTTTTAATCAATTTTTAAAATTCACTTATATTTTTTTATATTTATTTCCAAATAAATTGGATTTAAAATATTATCAAATAGTGTATTATATATTTTTGATGTTAATTTCAATAAAATTGTTTTTAAAATAACTTCAAGAAACCTTTATATGTTTTAAAGTTTATTTTAAAAAACATTGTTTGGAAAACACTTTAATTATCCCTTTATAAAATTTAAAACTTATTTTATAAATATTAAATTAGAATCCAAATCTTCCATTATATGTTTTCAAATTTGTTTTTAATAAAATCGGTTTCAAAACGTTTATATGATTCCATTATAAATTTATAAATCTAATCTAAGAGAAATAATTTTATAAAATGATTTTTGTATTAAAATTAATTTATTCAAGTATGAAAGGATACTTTTCAGCCAAAATATTTTATAATATTTTAAGAGTCTCCATTATATGTTTTTTCAAGGTGGTTTTCAAAAAAATTGATTTGGAAAATGATTCATGTTTTTAGAAAATATATTAATGGAATGATTATTTTACATTATAAATATTCCATGTGATCTTTAAAAATCATTCTCATTTTATGGTGTAATCAGTTGATATATTTTATGATATATTAAAGATATAGACCATGGGTACCATTCATATTCTTTTGCAGAATGGTTTATGTTTTTATGAATTAATGTATATGAAAACCATTTCTCTTCCAAAAGTTCTAATATTATGAATCATACTTCATTAAATTTTTTATAATTTGTTGAAATTATTAATAAAATTATCTCTTTTCCATAGTTTATTATATGGTGGAATTTTAATAATACCCATTTAATTCCAATTGTTATGTTATTATGTTTATAAAACTCATATCTTTTTATGTGTCGTGATATGATTAATATTTTATTATCATATGGAACACATATGCATGTTTTTATTATATGATGAGTGGTACCTATATCTATCTCAAATGCATTGTGTAATGACTTATATTTCCTGATATAAACATGGTTGGAATGAGGACAAAAATCAGTTTAGTAAAGTACATTGTCTACTATGATGGTCTTGGAAGTGAACCTTCACTGATATAATGATCTTAGGAGTGAATGTAGACTTCTAAGATGGTATTATTAGTGAAAAATTACTAATAAGATGGTTTTGGGAGTGAATCCAATACACTACATAGAAATGGATACAACATGGGAAGGTGATGTGTCCCTCCAAGATGTTGTATCCCCCATAATGTTCCCAGATAGTGTTTAGTAATAAGCCATGAATAATATGGGATGTTTTTATGTACTAATATTTATGCCATATATTCTATTCCTTATTCCTATATCATAATTTTAGGGATTATTATCCTGATTCCCTTATGATTTTATTCTGATGAAATAGAAATATTTATACCAAGACTAAAGTATATGATCTTATATATGTAGTTTAAGATCATCAAATGTTATTTGAATGTTCTTATACCATCACAATCATGCAATTCTTATATATCTCTTTTTTATAACATTACTAAGTATCTATGATCAACTGTTCTTATTTTTCTTTTCCACACGATATGAATATATATTTTAAGAAGCAGTATTAATGGGGAACATCGTTGTGGGAAGCATTGATGATATTTCCTTAAGTTAAAATATTTTTTTTGATGTTTTCAAAGAAACTATAATATTATTGTTGAGACACAAGCTTGATATAAATGGACGTTACCTTACATTTACAGAATACATAATTCATGATACAAAAATACACCCAAAGATAGTAATAGTTTTGTGTCATCAGAAACATGGAACATAATCTTTGAACTTGGTGAATGATATTCAACATACCCCATGACTATCTTCCCTTTTTTCCTATGTAAATCATTTTATTATATCCTTGGGAAAGGAAAAAATAAAATTTGTGAGCTTAAATACTCAGTAACATTAAACATGAAGAACATATAACAAAAAATAAAAATAAAAATGTTAAAACAAGAACATAAATATTGAATATCAATATCCTCAGTCTTAAAATTAGTCTTGGCATTACATAAGTCATATATTATAAACGAACACAAACCATGATAAAATAGCATTGGAATAAAACATGGATTTATGGAAACTAAATATGAACATAATACAATTTCCATAGTATCTAAGGAAATTTTCAAAGACCATAATAGTGTACAATATCCAATACTGAATCGGGTTTGAGTGTCATTTCAGTCATTTATTACTGAAACCAATTTATATGCCTTTTCAGCCCTGTATTACTGAACCATTTTTACATAAGATTCCATTCATGTCTATCTCATGAGATATAAATCAATAACCAATGTATTGGAGGAATATACAGGTCCCACATATCTCATAATAAAACCACACATATATATACCATGAAAACATAAATCATTCATCAGAGCAAAGCCCACGAAATAAAATGGGTTACCTACTAATCCTTCCTACATAACATATTCCATATAAAATATCATTCGATCATAAATACAATTAAATAATAGTAATAATATTGATTGAAACATAAACATATTTAATAGCTTCATCTTATATGAAAAATAATTTTGATAAAACACCTGAAAATAATTATTGATGAAAATATTTTTTACTTTTAAAAAGGTTTTGTTTGGTAAAATTTTAATAGAAAACAGTTTAGTTGAAAAAAAATTTAAATAATGTAGTGGAATCCTGATAGAAATAACGTCTCATGAAACTGTAAAAATCCATTCATTCTGTATAAGTTTACAAAAAAAATATCCCTGTACTTTTTCCAAAAAAGACAAAAAGAGAATCAAATGGTTAACAAATTGAATATTTCCTCCATACAATGTAGTAAAAGTCAAAATTGGTTAAAAATTACTTTTGAAATACATAAAAGAATTATAAAAATATGAATATTTTATTTAGAAATCATTGATATGTATGATAAATATACCCCCACTTAATACTTACGTATATGCAATTTCGGATAAAAATGAGATTGCTAAATTATCCCTTGTGTTATGTCTTATATGCTTCTTATGTATCTGAACCTCTTTTTCATAGATGTTCCACCACTAAATATCAACTTAATTAAATAGAGTTTTTATTTAATGAAAACTAGTTTAAAGACCCATAAATTTCAAGGGAAAGATTTTCTTAATTTTCTTTTGGATTTTATGAGTACGCAATTTCTGATGGCACCTGATTCTGAGGCCCTGTGTGCCCGGAATCAATTTCTGAAGTTCAACTCCGGTACTTTCAGTGAACGAAGGAGCGGGTTTTCCTAAATTTTTAACCGATGCTCGAAACCGAAATCCAAGGGCACCGATGAAATCGCCGTGCCGGTAATTGCTTAGGAAACCCTTTTCTAGGGTTGCGTTTACTCGGGTGAGGTTGTTATAGAAATGGGTTAACTGAAGAGTGAAATAAAAATTTGTGCTACAATTTCTATTTCTATTCTAAGCAGTTATAACCTATGCATGGAATTTGAGGTGGGACCCAATACATCCTAACTCCACTTGGTAGGATAATAGTGTAGTGGGGCCCACACGAGTCCCACCCCTTCAAATCCCATAAAACCTCCCTCATGCTTTTAATTTTGTAACACACCCGCACCCCCATTAATTTGTATCTCCTCCATATTAAAATACATTCCAATAAAATGCCCCATTAATTGGAAAGCACATGTTAATTAATTTGGTGAATTCATTTTGAATTTAGAATAGGGTTGGCATCAGTAATAAAAAAAATGAAAAGCCTTATTTTATTATTGTTGAATCGTTGTGTCGAGATTTTTTTTGGAGAGGAGAACCCTGGTCTTGAAGAACTTCATCTTCTTCGTGATGAACACCGAGTCTATGACTAAGAACTCCATCACTGCAAGGGAAGATCATTGTGATGTCTCCTCTCTTCTCTGTAGCCAGTGAGAGATGCCTTCTTCGTAGAAGGACGACGTGCCACATCTTTCATCGGGCGAACACCGACATAGCTTACGGAGCCTCGTTCCATGATGTCGTCTTCCGTGATGTCTTTTTCCCGCGATGATCCTCATTCGATGACTTCTTCGTGGTAGGGGTGTGTTTTTACAAATTGATTATTCTTTGCATTCTCCATTAAAGTTTTGGGCCGCCTTTTATTAATTTAACAGAAGGAGGTTGGACCACCCGAACACGACCGATCCTCCTCCCCTTTTGTGGTTGTCTTTATTACGGCTCAAACGAAGGCGGTGCGGTGCAACGACACCGCGCGGAAACAAAGAGGAACGTGGAGAAGAAGCATGGTGTCGTCTCACCGCGTCGTTGAGGCCGAAAGAGGCTGCGGCCGTAGCGGGGCCACGGTGGAGGGCCGCGGCACCGTCACGTCACGCCAGTCAGACCAAGGCTGCGGCCTATGGCCGCGGCGGAGCCTGGAGTACCGGCCAGAACCGCCGGCCGCTGGCGCATGGAGGGCGGGACCAACCGGTCTTGCGTGGTACACTGGCCAGCCGTTATAGCTGGCCAGATCTGGAAAACCGGGGGTTTGAACCCCCGGACAGCACAGCAGGGTGGACCCCTGCAGGTCTGTTGTCCGGTTCGAAGGGGGTGGCGATTCCCCCCCTTCCGCGCTCACGCGGCGCGCCGGACCGGACCGGCTGTACCGGGTCGGGCCGTGCCAGCCAGGCAGGGCCGCACCCTGATGGGCTGGACCGGGACCCAGGTCGGGTCGACCCGGTTCGGGCCGACCCAGGGGGTCTCGGGCCGGGTCGGTCCGGGCCCAAAACCCCCTAAAAACAGACAGGTTCGTTAAAACGCCTGTAACTTGGGCTACAAACCTTGTATCGACGCACCGTCAATTGTGGTGTGATCCTTGGATCGAGACAGTCGTTTCGGAATATTACACTCAAGGTTTTGGAGAACATTGGGTATGGTCGGGTTGGTTCGAACATGAAACCAATCGGGCCCTCTGAGCGGAAACGCTTACAACTTGAGCTTCGGACGTCCGATTGACGTGTCGTCAACTATGTTGGATTACTCTTAGTGAGACAGTTCTTTTTGATTACTATTCTTGTGGCTTGGAAAAAGTTGGAGTACGGTCGGGTTGGTTTTGACTTAAAACCCCACTGGGCCCCAGGGACGAAAAGGCCAATAACACTCAGATCGTGCGTCTGATTAACGCACCATCTGTCGCGTTGAGATCCTTTTTTTGAGACGAAACTTTGAGATACATCAACATCGGACTACGTGTCAGTTGATGTATCAACCCCCCTTGGCTTGTGGAGTGGATCCTCCTGGAATCGAGCATAATCTGTTCGGGAACCCTAGAGCTAGATGCGACTGCGACGACGATGACGATTTTACTGAAATCCTCTGTGGGTTCGACAGCGACGATGACCGTACTGAAATCCTCCATGGGTTCGACGACGATGACTACTATTCTTTTATCCTATGTGGGTCTGGTAGTACGTGACTACTGTTCTTGTATCCTACCTGGGTCCTACAGTATTTGACTACTGTTCTTGTATCCTACGTGGGTCTGGCAGTATTTGACTCTGTAATTGTATCCTACGTGTGTCTGACAGAGTGGCTGGTCTAGTATCCTACATGGGTCCTACAGCTTAGCTGGTCTAGTATCCTACGTGGGTCCCAGCTAGATGAATCAGTAACTACATCTGATCATCTCTTTTGCTTTATAAATGATGTATACATGTGTGAGATGAGTCCTGACTTTCAATCATCATCTTCGATATGATTGACTTGCTTTCTTATGTGGATTGGGTTCTTCATTCCTGTGTGGATTAAGTTGTACTATCCTGTGTGGACGCGATCGAACTTGGGCTTGGATGTTGGATTCGAACTGGAGTTGATGACTTAGGTATATGTATGGGCATATACTTAAGTAGAGTTGGTTGTTATTTTTTGATTGTATATTTCCTTTGTGGTTTATCCTTCGTGGATTCTGGGAGACCTTCGGGGGTCTCGGTGTCCCTACTGAGTATCGTTATACTCACCCCTGCATGAGAAATGTCTGCACTACGTTGTGTTGGATGCAAACGATGGACAGCGCTGATCGTGGTTGAGGCTTGTGGAGCAAGTCGGTACCTAGATGTGGACCACTGGGCGGGATGTACACGGAGCGGATTGTTGGACCTGAGGAGCTGTGGATAATATCTGTACCAACCCTTTAGGTGGGATTTCTAGTGGATGTCTCGACTTTTCTGCTTTACTTTTTAGTTTTTGTACTTTCTTTCCAGTTGTACTATACTTTCACTTTGGGTTTGTATTCTGGCGCACTTACTTTTCTGCACTTACTATTGTACCCAGTTTTACTTAGTGTTTACTTCTTCTTGCTTGTTCTATGGTGTTTGTTTTCTTTTATAAAGGTAATTCTTTCCCTCATTTTGTGAATTATGCCTTTGGTGTTAGTCGCCAGCACCTGGCCTATGGAAGGCGGACTTGGGGTAGTCACAGCACAGGCCCCGAGGATGGTTCGTGACAACCAGGACCTCTAAAATGTTTCTTGGGATGTTAAGTAGGGAAATGGGTAGGTTATGGTTGAGATTGAATACTTAAAATGAAGTGAAGTGGTGATGGAGGAAGTACCCATTTAAAGTTGAGGTGAGGGGCACTTTTGAAAATGTAAAAAATATAAATTTATAATAATATGAAAATAATTATTAATAAAACCAAAAAATGAGATATATTCAAATATAATATATGATAATATTGAAATATCACCAAAAAATAATATTTAGACATGATTTTGGGATAATTTAGACATTAACATTTTAATTTTCAATTAATTAATCTATATAATCTTAATTAAGATTATAAATATTTAAAAGTTAAAACGGGGAAATATTTACTTATTTTATTTCAATTCTTCTATAAATGAATAAATTATATCATTTTAGACTATAAAAAAATTATTCTACATTTTTCAAATTGGTTTATGATTTTTAAATAATTTTATGAATCATTAATATAACAAAATAACAACTCTATCAATTTTGACACTATTCATTTCATAGATTTTTATAAATATCATGATATGGTGTTATCCATGAATAATTTTTTTTTATATATCCTTAATTGGTCATCGTTATCTATAAAATTCATTGGAAAAATCAATTCGCCTAAATTACTTTAATTTAATATTTTTAATTACACTTATTTGATATTTTCATTATTAAAATAATCATTACACTAATATTGTGTAATAATTTTATATACTTATTTTTATAATAAAAATAAGAAATGAAATACTATTATGAACATAAATTTACTAAAATTAGTAATAATATATATAGTTAAATTTACCTTCTGGAAAATCCAATATTATTAAAGTTATACTAATTAAAGTATGAATGAAATAACTCTATCATTACATTAAATAAAATAATATAAATGTATTAATCTATTCTATAAGGATTTAAATGGTCACTAGTTTTATCTTTGAAATATTATTTTCGATAAATACTTAACCAATAATATTTTTTTCATGTGCTTGGACATTTTTATGGTTATTAGGATTTTAGTAAAAAAATATTTCATTGATTACTCATCAATTAATTAATTTTTACATCATCAAGAATATTACATTATGGTAATTATTTATTTCCTAAAAATTAAATATAAATTATCCTAATTTAGTTAAATCATTTATCATTCCATATACTCTTTATATTAGAATATATCATCTATTTATCCCTATATTAAAATTATTATACTCATAGGTATGTGAGTTTGACATTTTTTCACTTTCATTGGTTTTATTAATATCTATGCCATTTTCATTGTCATTTTGAAATTAAATAATTATGTTTAGAACTAGATATGTTAAGGTCAGAAATTAATTCATTTAATGGGATTTTTTCATGTTTTGGGATAATTTTGTTATCCTTAACATTTTATATGATACACTAATTTACTTGATTTACCTTTAACCATGTTAAATAAAAATTACCATAGTTACTATTCATAATAATAAAAAAATTAACTTTTTAACATAATTTGGACCCATTGTCTCCAAATATGGAATACATTTTTAAAAATTCAAAATAAGTATTTTAATCAATTAACTTAAAATTAATTCTCGATGGAAAAATCCAAAAAATATGTATTTATTCGTGTAAAAGCATATCAAAAATTTGTCATGTTTTTATGTCCAATTTGAATGTTAAATTAAATACATTGAACAAAATTAGATTAAAGTATTAAAACATTAATCCAATTACATTTTAAAACTATATAAAAACGTAATATATCTATATAAATAAATTATACAAAAAATAAGTTTGGAATTAAAATGTAGTATTTTTCACTGTTAATTAAAATTGGAATTTTATTAGAAAAATACCAAAAAATCAACAAAAGTTTCTTCTTATGTCCCTATTCCAAATAAGTTGTTTATTTTCCCAAATATAACTTTTAAAAGATCCAACAATATATGTAAAATGGAAGTTCCCAAATATGTAGGTAAAACTGCATTTTTTTAATAATTCTTTTATAGAATAAAATTTATCTCTTTCTTATATCATGTACAAGAAAAAATTTAAGATGAATTAAAATGTTACATTAAATTCAAAATGTGGTTAATACTATTCATTATAGCTAGTTTATATTCCATTAAATGAGAATAATTTAATAATATATCATTGTTTACTAAAACATGGTATTGTGTACAACCTAATATTTCAAGTAAGGTCACAATTGTGTTTAATGAAAACGATATCATAGATGAATGTATTGAAAAATTCTGTTGTTTTTGTGTAAAACATAATCCTAACTAGTTTCAGTTATATATTGAACAAAATCTATAATCTCTATTGCTTGAAAAAAATTATATCAATTGAACTTGAAAGTGTGTGTAACACAATAGAGGAGTACTGTTGTGTATACTATAATCTAATATAGTATGCTTATAGCATAAGCTAATCATGTTGTACTGTAAAACAAAATACATAAAATAAATTGAAGTAATAAATCTCATAAAATCTTGGTGTGTCACATACTATTCCCTTAAATGAATTTAACCTTCAAAATTTTTCAGGGAAAAAAATTGATTACAACATAAACGTTTCTCTCATGGAAACACACAACATAAATATGAATACTAAAACGTCATTTAAAAAAAGGAAAGTTAGAAACTTGATGGTTATCTAATGTAACAATTCAATAGGTTTCTACAAAGGAGAACATAGATGGACAGTGAAAACATGTATATGGAAAAGATATCTAACAATCATGTTCTAATGAATTGTGATTGACAATATGGTTTGGAGAAAGTTAACCACTAGAAATCCATAGTTCTGTGATGATTTAAGGGACCATCTGATTAATTAGATAATAAGGTAAGAGGATAACATTTTTTTGTTTTCAAGATCTTTTCCCTTATTTTGAACAAATTTTTATGCGAATAAATACATGATTTTGGTAATATATCACCCTTATTCTTGCCTTGAAAAATTAACACAACATATCATATTTAAATAAATGAAGTCAAATATTTCATTCTTGAATTTTTGATATAATGATATGTCATTCCATCTCTCTAAATCACAAAATGGTTAGTATAAGTTATCAAACATAAATAAGTCTATCTATGGAGATATTAATCATATATGGTTCCAAAAATGGTATTATACATTATCTATCATACAACTTATGTAAAATAAAAAAACTCTACTAACCAGGGACTTCTGGTATGCCAATGGTAGGCAATAATGGCTTGTCGCCCTTTGGTTGTGGGTTCTGTTTCTGCAGCCTTGATCTATTTGATGAGTGGTCGCCCGTCCTTTGGGTTGTACTTTTCCAAAAAGTATACTTTATTAACATTCTAAAAATAATATAAAAGTGTTTTATCCACAAACAATACAATCTGAAGTCCAACTTAATCCAGTCCAACGTTTAGGCTTATTCAAAATACTTATGTACAAACTCATAGTACAAAAAACAAATACAAGAATGTTAATATAACATACACATGAGTACCATCATTTATCACCGATATATCATAAGATATATCTTTTTTGTCACATTCCAAACATTTTATGACTTCATCATGCATTCTATTTAGTCATGGTAAAAACCTATATACCAATATATCCTTATTGAAAACATGCATGTTTCCTAATACAAAAACATATTTGATATATTCCATATGTCTCAAAAAGATTTATACTTTATCCATGATATCATAACCCTCTTGTCAAAATATTCTTAATTAGTTCCCAAGAAACTAGCCTCATATAATTTAATTATTCAAATCCAACATAACTTTCTCCAAACATCATTATCTTAATATATGGGACATATTAAGGGTTTCCCATAATCTTTTGTTCTCTAAGAACATCATCTTATGATTAAATAACTTTATAAAACCTTATAACTATTCAACATATCCATTAAAATCCTTAAGGAATAACATATTATGAAAACAAATATGTATTTTATGATTCATATAACATAATATTTTAATTCAAAAACATATACACCTCAATAATCCTATATTATTCTTAAACTTTTACTCCAGATCCATCATATTTGTATTTAATAAAATATGAATCATGTGATAAGGTTTCTAAGTATTAATTTTCTTAGTTTTAATGTAAACAATACTAGAGGAACATCACATACCTTTCACATTACAATTACAATCCATTTATCCTCAGCAGTATGACCAATACTAGTACCATCATCATGATTCTCATCATGATATTACCACTTCAGATATCAATCGTCCTAATTATCAGAATTCCCATATCTGAAATATAAAACTGTTAACAATATTCTATGTAGTTTTTTCTATTGACTTACATTAAAAGGAAAGGTGTGAGAAATACATATTAGTGATAAGAAACACATAATTAAGGTAAATTACTGATAATATTTCAATCTATGATATATTCAGTGTAACTGTATGTTATTCATCATTGTCAAAAAAACCCTAATATTGTGACCTACATTTGACATATCAATGGTATATCCGTAGTAATATCCATTGAAATATATACATTGATCTTACTAATGTTTTCGCATCATAATTTCCTCTGGATTACTAAAACATTGCTCTGATACCAACTGTAGAAACCCAAGCATGATGTTCATGAACATTACATTAATTTTATGGAATACATAATATATGACACAAATTGACTCCCGAAGACCATATTAGTTTACTGTCTTTTGAAACCTGGAACATAATCATCTAAATTGTTGAGAGATCTTAAATATCTCCCATAAATATCAACCCCTTTTGTTTTCCAACCAAAACATTTTTATATCATAGGAAAATAAAACACAAAAATGGTGACCTCAAATGCTATGTAAGGGTAAACATGATAAAAATATAAAAAACATAAACATAATAATGTGGAAACTTGAACATAATTTTTTAATATCTAAATCGTGTGTTATGAAATAAATATTTATAGTACATGAGGAAAAGATCATAAAAGAACATTAACAATGATAAAATAGTATTGGCATAAAACATGGATTTTAGGAAAATAATTAATCACGTTATATGATTTCTATAGTGGACGATGAATTTATTCCACAACCATCATGGTGGAAAAATTCCATTGCTGAATCAGGTTTACTTGTCATTACATCCATGTATTACTCAACGAGACAAACTTGTTTTTCTATCCCTGTTTTAATGAAGTAGATTTACTTGTCTTTCTAATCCGGTATATCTAATGAGATATAAATCTTCACCCAATTCATTGGAGGGATATATCATTCCAACCCATCTCATAATGAAACAGTTATTAAACTTATAACAAAAACATAATCCCTTCATCATATCATATCCCAAGAAATAAAATTGGTTTCTTAAGATCATTTCATCATAAAATAATCCATATAAGATCATTTACTCATTAACACAATAAAATAATAGTAATGATTGGGATAGAAACATAACCCTATTTATGAGCATCATCTTAGAAGGTAAATATATTTGATAAAACTCTTGAACTTAATTCTTGAGGAAAATATATGTTCTTCTTCAATAATGTTTTCTTTTATTCAATTTTTAAAGAAAACAATTTAGTTGAAAATAATATTCAAATAGTGTATTGGAGGCATCTTGGAAATAAGGTTTCATGAAACTATAAAAACTCTTTCATGCCATATAATATAGAAAAAAATCTCTTCATTCATTTTCCATAAAATTTAAAAGGCTCCTTGAATGGTAAATAATAGAATTATTCCATCCATAACATATGGTAAAAGTCAAAAATGGGTAAAAATTACTTTAAACATACATATAAGAATAGTAAAAATTTTATGATTTTTTTTATAAAACATGGACATTGATGATAAATATACACCTAGTAAATACTTATGTATAACAAAACAAGTATAAAAATGATATTACAAAACTATCCTTTACATTAGGTTTGATATGTTTTGTATGTATTTGATCATCCTCTATACGGATGTGCCTCCTCTAAATCACCACGTATTGCACTAGATTTGGTATTTGTACAATTCCTTGACCTATAGAATATTTATAGGGATGTTGATGAGTGAAATTGGTATGTTATCGTTGGTTCTGAAACCTACACAATAAGTAAAATGGTGGGGGTGTATTTCCCTTTTATAATTTTGGTGAGAAGAATTTTGGAAACCGCAAAAATACTAATTTATAATAATTGTAATATACATAAAAATACCTCCAAAATGAGATATATTCTCATATAAATTATTATAAGATTTAAATCACATCAACCAATGAAATCTAGACATTTTTTGATATCAATTTATATAGTATAATTTTAATTGTCAATTAGATATTCTATTTAATTTTTATTATGAAAAAATGTTTCAAAATTAAAAGGGTGGAATATTTAAAAAAATTATGTAAATTAAACTGTAAATGAATAATTTAGAACATTTTAGTTTATATAATAATTATTCCATATATTTAAAATTGTTTTCCAATTTTTAAATAATTTTATAAAATATTATTTTAACAGAATAACAATTGTGTAAAATTTGAAACTATTCATTTAATATATTTTTAGAAATATAAAGAAAAGGTGTTATCCTTAAAAAAATATTTTATTATATACATAATGGTTCATGGTCATCTATAAATTTAATTGTAAACAAAAATTATCCCAAATTATATTTATTTTAATATTTTGATTACATTTATTTGATATCTTCATTATTAAAATAATCACTACATCAATGTTGTGTAATTTTTTAATATAATTATTTGTAGAATAAACTTTCGAAGAAAATATTATGATGAAGACAAATATAATATCAATCGTAGTAATATATGTATTAGAATTTTTCTTTTATAAAAATTCAATATTGAAAATGTTATAACTATTAAAGTATGAATGTGACAACATTAAAATTAATTTAAATAATATAATATAAAGTTCATAATCTATTTTATAAGGCACTAAATGAGCACTAGATTTACATTTGTATTATTATGGTCGAAATATACACTACCAAAAATATTTGGTAATGTGTTTGGAAATTTTTTTTTGTTAGGATTTTAATAAAAATGGTTTCATAGATTTCTAATCGACTAATTAATTTTTACATTATTAAAGAATAAAAATTTATGGTTAATTTTTATCTTCAAAAAATTAAAGTTAATAACCATGGTGTATGTATTTCTATTATATTTCCATTTAATGTTTATATTTGAAGATATCACCTGGTTGTTCCCATATTAAAAATATTATACTTATAAGAATTGCGAGTTTGACATTTTGTCATTTTTATTTGTTTTATTAATATCTATTCCATTTCCAATTTCATGTGGACATTAAAAGACTAAATTTTGAACAAAATATGTTAAGGGTATACTTTTATTTATCAAATCCAATTTTTATTGATTTTAGGATAATTTTATGGTCCTTATCGTGTTATTTGTTACATTAATTTACCTTATTTACCTTTAACCACTTTAAATAAAGATAATCGTAGTTAATATAAAAATTATCAAAAACAAATAAATAAATGCATCTTATTGAAAAAATTTAACCAACTAATTCCAAATATGGAATCCAATTTTCATAATTCAATACAATGAATTTTTTTAAAATAATTTTAAATAAATTCCAACTGTCAAAAACCAAAAATATGGTTTTTATGATTTAAAAACATATCAATATATTGTCATGTTTTTATATCCAAATTAAATGTGAAATTACATAATATGACCCAAATTATAATAAATGATAAAAAATAATCCCATTACAATTGAAAAAAAATTATAAATACAATATAGCTATATAAATATATTATATGAAAATGTTGTTTTTAATAAAATACAGTATTATTCAGATTTCATTAAAATTTGAATTTTATCAAAAAAATTTAAAAAATCCAAAAAAATAATTTTTGTCCTACAAAAAAATAAGAAGTTTATTTTGTCAAATTGAACTTATAACAGTGTCATAAGTAGTTTTAAAATGGTTTACCAATCAAAAAGCTGTAAAACTACAATTTTTAAAAAATACATCTTTTATACGAAAAAATTGATTTTTTATAATATCATATTTAAGAAAATTTGTTAGATGAATAATAATGTTATATAAAATTTAAAATGTGGATAATTTTATTCATAACACCTAGTTTATATCACATTAAATAATAATATTTTAATAATATATCATTTTTTAGTGAAACTCAGTATTACGTATAATGAAAGCTATTGAGGAATGTATCTCCTTCATGTAACAGAAGCCAATTCAGTGTTTCATGTAGTGAATGTATATTTGGGGTTGTTTATAAATTAATACAACCTCAGTTAATTTATGCAATGAACCAAACATTTACTCAGTGTTGTGTGAAATAAATTCTATCAAAAGAACATGAAATTGTGTGTAACACATGAAATGAATATTGATGCATATGATGCATGCTAATACGATGTTTAATATAGTGAAACCTAATCATGGTGTAGTGTAAAACACTGGAAATCAATGAAAATAAAATAATTTATCCAAAAAAATATCAGGGTGTTACAATCATGGTCCCCAAGAATATACTTCATTTAATGTGCATAATATTCATTTAAATTGATATAATATATGTGTATGTTAATATTGGTTCTCTATAAAGATATATCCAAGGTAGGTGATGGTGATGTACTTGTGTTTAGATAGTAGCCTTACTAGGGTATCATGGTTCCCTATCTTTATGATTTACAAGTGTTGGGTTGTATTCATTAGTGTGTCTTAGATTTTTAAACCCTCATGACACATATTTCCCACTTGAGATTTGGGAAAACATTAAATGCATGGTTATTTGATATGTTAATTTTACAACTTGATATTGATATTGATACATGAATATGAAGTCTAGTAATATAATTATTAATCATAGATATAAATTATAACATGTTTTTTTTTCTTACTAAAATATGGAATTTTTAGTGAAGTATATCAAGAAAACAATTATTTTTAAAAATGATTTCTTTTGAAATGATTTCAAAATTTCATTATATAGAACTAATAGAATAATGTCTATTGAAACTGTTTTAATTTTATAGTGGGATTGTAAATATATTTAGATAACAAATACTATTTTTCTTTTTTGTTGTTCGTTTAATTGGTTTTTCAAGATACAAGCAATGTGAATAAAATTATATATATGATGGATCAGCTAGACTATGATTCTTCTAAAGGGTTGGGATGGGGGTGAAATATTTTCATGAGGTTATAGAACCAAGTGTTCTTTGGAGATCCGTATTGTTGTTTAGAATTTTTCATCTTGAACATGTAATCTATTTTTTTTATGTTACCTTTATGGTTTTATTGTCTTCATGTATGATGAATTATAGGATATCTGATGTGACAATCTGGTTGATTCTATCATATCATATGACTTTTGGAAGTAGAAATCATTACCACTTTTTCTATTAAACTAATTCTCTTCTCACTAACATATGAAATTGGTAATTCACATACAACCTTATAGATAGCCATCATGGGTCCTTTTCGGTTAACTGAGTTGGATAGAGAAAAATTGGTATTGGAGGCCATGTTTTATTTAAGGCCAATAATAATGCATTTGTATCAGTAGATTATGTTTTGGGAAATCTTATTAAATAGAATTGTGACTATCCAAACATAATAGGTAGTGTGGGAGTTTTCTAATCTAGATGACAATTATAATCAACCTCAAATTTCTTTGAATATTCAAGTTTATCTAAAATAAATGATTATATGTTTAGACATTTGGATTTAGTCCTATAAAATTCAATTTATGTTACCTAAATAAAATTTAATTCAATTTTTTTTCATTTTTTTATATTACTCTTTTGCGATAACCATCTATGAAATCTATAAATGAAGCTATGTAGTTATCCCCCAAAATAATCCTCTAGTTTTCTGAATATTTGTTGAATCTATAGTTAGAATGGTCCAATCATTGGTCTTTGTATCCAATATCAAATTATTGTGGAAGGGGAGGATTTTATTAGATTCAGTATGAAAAAACCAATGATATTTCCTTGATATAATAAAACATGTGAATCATAATAATAGATTTGGAGGATTGTGAGGATTTTCAATATCTTGAAAATTATAGAATACTTTATTTTTTTCCACATATAGTATTGAGGGGTTGGGATGGAATTTTTTAGAATTAGTTTTTTGTATTTAATAGTTCAAGAATATCTAACCTACAATACTTTCATGAAATCCTTTAATCAATAGTTATATCTTGAGACACTGAGTCTATAGAAGGAAATGATAGAGTGTTTATATAGAACTGGGATATCATTCAGTCATGGAGTATGAAACATGGTTTTTTGTGTCAGTTCACCCATCTATAGAACTTTTTTATAATGAAAAACAAATACAGTGGATGATTGAAATGGCTTTGAGTACTAATATTTCATCTATGGATAATTTTGTTTCACTACACACCTTTTGTAATGTTTTAATAAATGGGGATATGGATGAGGTGGACATATCTAGGAAGAGTGGATTATAGTGTTATGTGATGATTATTATCAATGAAACCATAAGAAACATCCAAGTTCACCATCATTATAACTTTGAATATCATTATTGACATGGATTAGATGGATATTTACCAAAACTAGATATATTGTTATCATTTAAAGGCCTTGTTTCATTTTCCTGATGGATTAAACCATGTATTATATGATTAGTGGGATTTTAGGTATGGGAGAACAAGTCTCATTATTGTTGGTTTTGAAGTGATTTCACGCTAGTTATGGGGGATATTTTTTATGTTTTTGATCCATGTCTTAGTGTCCTATTTCAGTGGTAGTGAATGTGTATCAAAAAAAAATTATAAATGATTTATTTACATTTACACCATATTAGGAAGTTGACATTAATATATATTTCATTTGTTGGATGAGAAATATTTCATTACCTTCGTATAATGTGTCACCCTCTGATTTGAAATAATTAATGGTTCATCATGAGGATTATGAGTCTCAATGATTTATCTATCCCAAAATTCCACCTTGGGATTTTCCATACTCATTTGATGGAATAAATATGAAGGTCTTAATCTCTACATTGATTAACGGAACCACAAACCTGTGGGTGTTATGATCGAATATCATTTTCCTAGTAATGATATACTTTTTTATTGTATCAAGGGATCTTGATCGTTTAAAAAAATAATTTCATATCGGGGTACAATTATTTGTGCATTTATGAGGATGATATGTGTAAGAAGTGGTTCAAGAATAGGTATGAGAATTATAATTTGACAGTCAAAATATGTATCTGAACTAAATGTAATATAGATTTTATAGACTTAATAGTTTGAATCATCTATGAAGTCTTTTATTCCTTTATGGGTTTTTATGGATGGTATCTTTGTTTATTCCATATTAGAGATGGTTCATACTGACCTTTTGATTATAAAATCCTAGGAATCATGAATTATAATGTATATAAAGTTAAATTTTCTAAATGTGAATCCATGATTCAATCAGTTAAATTTATTAGACAAGATATTTCAGAGACAGTTATCTCGGTCGATCCTAATATATATATGTAAGTGATATCTTGGAATTAATTTAGAAATTTGTTTTGTATTTGGATTTTCTTAGGATTATCAGGTCATTATAGTTGATTTTTTTGAGACATATCCAGCATGGAATTCATAATCTTGTGCTAACTAGAAAATGTGTAGTGTTTTTATAGAGTAAAATTTTTTATATTATTATTTGGGTTTGAATGTAATATTGACTTCATCTAAAGTCTTGATCCTTTATGTGTCAATTTTGGGATATGATATATACAACCACACATTAGGTAATAGTTTGGGTAATGTTCCCATGTAAGGATGATAAGTGGTATCTTATAGATCTTATCAATTATTCCTTTATTTAAGGAAATTCCCAATTTATGATCATTATTTGTTAGAAGTGATGCTCTATATTATGTCATTGAACAAAAACCTCTTTTAGGATAATTTTATAGTGCATTAGGTGAATTTGAGACATATGTGTATCTTCAATAAGAGAGGTTTAATGTTGAAATACTCATTGGGTATAGTTACATCATAATTGTTTTCTTAAATCCCAAAAAATGGATATTTTGGAATAGAACGTTTAAATAAAAAATTATTAGGTAGTGAATGAATCATTAGAAGAGTAGCGGTTGGTGGTATTATCTATTGAGATGCACTTCGATGATGGGTGGGATGAATGATATCTATTCCGAACATATGATATGATTGAATCGTCAATATATGATCAAATTAAACATAGATCAGATAAGGATGCATAATTTCAATATTTTATAAGAATTATTTATAAAGGGGATATATTTTGTGGGTGGTCTCGATCTCTAGATAAAGTTGATTTCATAGATGAAAAAATTGTGATTCCAATGGACTTGAGTCAATAATTCTTGAATAGTGAATCCTATCAATTTGGTATATGAAACCTATATCTACCATGATATATCAAGTCAATAGATCTTATACTGGTTTCTGGTTAGGAGAGGATCTATTGTGTGTTCTTTCCTCAATACTTACATGTTAGAGAAATAAGGATGAACGTAAAAGGATTACTGGTTTTCTAAAACCTTTACCCATTATAGTATATAAATTTGATCTGATATTCATAAATATAAATATTCGGATACTTTGTAATGGTTTGGGTGAGGATTTTATGTGGGTGATTTTATATAGAATCAGAAAATCCATTCACATCTTACCCATTAAAGAGTCAATATAGGTAAAGGATTTTGATTACTTTTATGTTCAGGATACTATTAGAATCCATGGTGTTCCATTTGAAATCATTTTTAGTAGGAAACATTGATTGACAAACTAATTTTGAAGTGGATTAAAAGAAATTATGGGTTTTTAGATGATTTTGAGTATGCCATATCATCCCTATATGGATATCCATACTGATTGAACCATCCTAATTCATGAAAAAGTTACTCAAGAATGTGTCCATAACATTATTGCATCATGTTTAAACCTCATACCTTATCTAAATTAAAATATTATAGTAGATATTAGTCTTTTTCTAGTATGGAACCATTTTATGCATTTTATGGGATGAAATACAGATAATCGATTTATATGGAAGATATTAGAGAATAATCCATGGACGGACCATGCATAATTTATGAGATCATGAATATTGTGAAATTGATCAATCTCGTGATAAGGATAGTTAATAGTCACAAAAAGTCATAAAGTAGTTACTATGAAACTAAGTTTTTATTTGAGGAAGGTTAATGAATATTCCTCAAAGTATAACCTTATTTGGGACATAAACACATATAGAAGTAAGGAATGTTTTCAGATTATTATGATGTTATATTGGATATTCTAGAGGTAATAATTGAGTTTTATTATCAATTAGGCATACTTGTTCATTTGATTTTTATCAATTATATTTTTCATGTTCCCTAACCCATTAATAACTATCTAAATCCAACCCATGTAATCGAGTGAGAGGGTATTGAATGTCAACCCATCAACATACTGATTAAATGGAATATGTAGATAATTTCATAATAGGATAAGGTGTTTCATGGTACTATGCACACATTATTTAATGTGAGATGGTATTTTGGAAGATAAAACCATATAAAAATAGATCATGAGGCTTTTATGATTACAAATTAGCATTATATCTTGTCATATTCAAGATTATGATCCTCTATAGAGATATAAATCTTTTATTGTGGGGATAATTGGAACACAATTTATATAGATTTATATAGAGAGACAATTTATCATTTCTATTTTCAAATTTGGAATTGATGGAGGTTCAAGATGAATTTAAAATTGTTTCTCATCATTTTTGTGTTAAACATATAGGGCCACAACATTGATGGTGGCAATGGTGTTCCTTGATTCTATTTTTTGAAATGGGAAGGACAAAAATACTTTCAATATGGAAAGGGTTCTGTATGGAATCTGCTAGGAGTCTTTCAATCAACCACAGATAGAGAGACCTCAATAAAGAATGTTATAAATCATTTTTGTACTGAAATGGATATGGAGTTTACACCATGCTAAGGAAAAAGTTCCTAGTTTGTCTCTTGGTTGAATACACTATATATGTGGTGTTGGAAACATTGGAATAGTGGAAATTTTTTCAGGTTTTTTAAATTCATGATAGTCCATCTATACTTTTAGGGGTGGATACTCCTGGTGTGTATAAAATTAATAATGGGATTTAATGTTTATTTTTTCTCAAATACTCTATATTAACACAATTTTTTATCAAATAATTGGATGTAATTTTAGATTTAGTGTGTTCCAAGATGTGGTTTATTTTGTTCAACTTTTACAAAGTAGTGGATTAGGGTGAATCCTTTCTTTTATAGGCATGTACTTTATATATTTAGACTCATAATGAATAAATTTCTTTTTTTCCATCACTAAACTAATTAGAATCAAAATTTGTTCCATTTTCTAGGTACATTAATATATCATTTGTTCTATATTTAAAATATATGTATTTATTAAGATGATTCTCTATCTTTGAATAATGAAATTGACATTTTGAAATCCTTTTTTTGTGAAAATATATTTAATAGTTATGATTTTTTAAAATGTATTTTATTTAAAGACAATTTCTGACTAAAAGATATGGATTTGATGAAATTCCTCAGAAAATAATTTCAATTTAATAAGATCCTCATTTTTTATCTTCTTTTTTATTTTTTATATATATTTTGTATTATATGTTATCTTAGATTTCATAAAAAATAACGATTGTGTATATTACATTTGGAGACCTTGGGTTATACGAAAAAACTAAAAAAATCCTTCATGGATAATTTTATTATTATTGTAGATAGAAATAATTCCATGTTCACTATACGGTATAATTACATGGGGACCATGGTTCCAAGACATTAGGATTCAATTATTTTATATAGCTTTCTTATATGTTTCACAGTTATGTCCACAATCATGTTATGGATTTTCCTTATGTACTTTATGGATGTATTATGTTAATTGTTATTTGATATGATTATTTACCTAATTTATTTTGAAATTGATGCATGAAAACCTAGTATATACATATTATTAGGCCTTAAGTGTTTATGTTATATCATATTGAATTTTTTTCATTAATATAGAATATATTTTAAAAACCCCAACGGATGATTTTATATTAAAAATTTGGTTCTTTTGAAATGTTTTTAAAATATGTTCTATACAATTAATAATAGTTGTGTGCGAATATAAATTGAATAGAGTCTTTGGTTTCATACAACAATAATTTTGTGATCACACCCTAACATTGGTATGTGGAATTTTTAGACTGGTTTTTTCATAATAAAGTTAATAAAAAGATAAATATGATAAATATGTTTTCATGGATCATGTTTTCTTTTGATGGGTTCCTATAATGGTGATATGTTGTCATTTTAATATTAACCCATGGGATTCTTCTGGAAACATGTTATTTTTTGTTCAGTGTTTTATTCTGGATCTCGTTATCTAGTTTGTGAAAATTAATTTTATATTTTGGATTTGTGGATAATAAATTTTTTATCTTTTGTTATCTATTGATTGTTATTATATTTTTATATGTATTTTGGAGGGGGGAAATCAATCCAATTTTAATTTTATGATACATTGATTCTTATCCCCATCCTGAGGTGATTTGGTAGATGCTTTGAAACATAGGAAAATATGTGATCAATCATTTTGGGTTCACCCAGGTGAGTCTATTACAATGAATATCAATGATCTAGAAACAATATAAGAGTATATTATTAATCCCATATCCAATGTATGGGTATTACTAAATTTTACCAAAATAAGTGGTTGAGTATGATCTATAATTAAAATCAAACATTATTTCTATTGTATTTTCAAATAGTGGAAAAATCTACTATGATATCATGTGTAGAATGTCAAGATGCAGAAAAAAATTTATATTATGGGTATAATGAGAGGTAATAAAAAATTATAGATGAACCCAACTAAAGTTATGTTGACTATAGAGTTATACACATTTTGTAAAACAAAGAAGAATAAGTTGAGAACTGAATTTAAGGAATAATTTAATGGTACTGACATGGGAAATTCTATTTTTGAAATGATCATGGAACCTAGATCCACTTCAATTAAGAGCTATTCTATATAAAAAATTTATCCCTTATCATTTTCAAATTAATTCTAATTATAATTTATTTTTATCTTCTATTCGTCTCTATTTAAAATATGTATTTTTTAAAACAATAAGATCATTCCTATATTATTTGAATTAAATTTTACATTATTTTACATATATTTTTTAAAACATAGGACTCCTTTGATTTTACACTGCCTATAATGGTATGTAGTTGGATTATCTAGTTTTAATAATAGATATCCAATTATATACCAAGATAAGAGTTGTGAATGTATTGATAAATAGTTCTCATTTCTTAATATGAAATCACTAGTGAGGGTTACTAGTTGTTCTTAAATTATAATTGAGAGAGAACATGGGTGTAAAATAAAATAAAATTCTAGATTTCATAAAGGATATATTGATAATATAGACTGTTATTATTAAAGGTAAGTCCAAAAAAAATCACTCGAACTTATTTTAGAAAAGTAAATAGTTTTTTAAAAAATTATGAACCCACAAAAAATAATGAACACACAAAAGTTACCTCCTCCCTAAAGACATCTATAATCCCACTAGTATCTAATTAATTCATTTTTAATATATTATGTGTTGAGGTTCCCAAAATTGGATCCTTATTAACCATGAGGAATTTTCTAGGAGGCCAATTTTGTATTTTTTTTGTTTATTTTTATTTAAAATGATTTTGATGCATGAACAGATCTAGTTGAAATAAAATATTTATTTTTGATCTAAAGGATAAATGAACTATTCGAGAAAAAAAAATCAAGATCATGAAAATAAATAAGGAAGTGGAGATAGAGTTTTTCTGAATCCATTGACTGATTACAAATAAAATTATTATAAAACTAGAGTTTACATAGGAAGTTAAAATATAGATGATAATTTGGATTAATTGAATATACATTGAGAGAAAATTGGTATAGAATTTAAATAATAATAACTAGATATAAAATAATTACTAATCAATAATACGATGGTCTAAGAACCTAATTAATTCAAAAACTACATAAATTTCATTGTTTTTCAGGGGATGATCCCAAGAATAATTTTAATCAATTTAGGTATGTATGAAATAACATATAGATTCATGTAGTCCCTAAGGATCAAATATATCATAACCCTATCCCATTAACCATTAATGTATTTACCATATTGTAACTATACAACTTGAAACCTGGTAAAGTCACCCCCAGGTTTAAACATTAAAAGGATATCCTATATAAATTATTTCTTATCTCTAGGAGAACCTAGATGATAAATGAGATAAGTGGAATAAGGTAAAATGTTGCCAAAGATCTATTATTTTTAATATATAATAAAATAGTTGACATTACACTAACTACACCATCGATTCTAAGACAAAAAATTTATGGTTATTAATTTAACATGTATTTGTCAAAAATGAATGAAACATACTACATTCTTCTTACATAGGGGAACTAATCGAAAATTAATATGATAAACCAAGATATATTATAGATATGATTTCATAAAATACACAAAATTTGATAAATAACCTGAAAATAGAAAACTAAAAAAGTTTAAATTTTCCATTACTCATTTTTATAAAATTAGAATTCAAGAAAGAATCAATTTTATAGGATAGTTAGTATTGAAGGATGTTTTAAATAACATATATACTAGAAACCGAATAGTTTTCCAATGTTTCCAATCCATAGAACACTACAATAATGCTGACCATTTAGTCCATGATATTTGTGTTGCAATTTATCATTTTTAATACTAGAAATAAACAAAATTCATCCATGGATTGGAAAAGTATTCGATAAGTCATTTTGAAGCTATAAATCTGGATGATTTGAGGACACTTTTCCAACTCCCTATACAAAATCCTTTCGAATGACAATATTTTCCAATGGAATTACTTTAAACTATTTTTAAGATACTAAACATTTGATGATTATGACCTTCAAGGAATGATATTATGAAAACTATTTATAGTATCTGTACAACCAATGGTCCACCCTCACCACCCATGGTTCTCAGATAGAGGATTTTAATGTATTTATTTTCTAGATAATATCTACACTAATGAGAATAGTAAACCATGGTTTAAATAAACCCACTTCACATTAATTTCGTATTCCCAATGTAACTTTTAGTTGTATCTATTAAATGAGTTGAATGGAGGTGATAATAATTTATGATTCATTGTTAGAAGTTGAATAAGTATGTGTACAATGAATAAAGATGATAAATATATCCTTGATAAGGAACTAGAAGTGGAATTCTATTTAGAGTAGAAATCATGGACGATTGATTCAAGAAAATATAAGATTCGTAACTAACAAAATCAAATTCTCCCATCCTTATAATAATAAAACCACCCAAGCAAATTGATGCACAATCATTATAAAAATGGTTTTCAGATACATCTAATGATTAGAGATCAATATCCCTTTGTTTCAGGTCATCTAAAAAATCCCAATTTGTTCCATTTTTCTCAAATAGATGTGTATTAGACAATAAAAAAACCAAATTTTAATGTTATATTTTTGTTTTTTTCCTATAATCTTTATTTCTTAAAATAAGTTATTGAAAATTTTAGAATTTAGAGAACATATCTCATCATATTTATAATTCCTATTTGAAATATATTAACCTCATTCAATTTAAACATCACAATGTAGAACACTCTATTTTTATTACTAAAATTAAAAAATTCATGATTATATGAAACAATAAAGTTGGAATATTTTTTACTTATTGACCGATCTATAATTCTCAAATAATATTAGACATATTGGGATTCAAATAAAATAAATTCTCATTGATGTAGATTAGACCTCAAACCAGTAAAATATATATTGATCCAAAATTTATTTCAAATGAAGAAAAAATATATGTATACGGAAATTATATATATATATATTATAAAATTTAATTAAACTTTGTACAAGTATAATTGTACAATATTGAAGGTGATCTAGGTGGCCCATTTTGACATATAAATTCTAAAGTAATTTTAAATACCCTAATAGTGTAACCCAAAATCATGACCATATCATTTAAATAGATGATAAACATGGGATTTAAATATTTCATCAATTTTAGAAAATTATTAGTAACATTTTTTCCTTCTATGACAGACCTAAATTTTCTCAAAATAGTGGTCAATATCAAATGTCAATAAGGAGGGATGGAAAAGATCTATATAACCTTGGGAGTGATAGAACGTAAATTCCCCACTAATTGTTCTTCCACCTATTGTCCTATATAATAAATTTAGATGAATTTTAAAAGGTTTTAAAGTAGAAAGGGGATAAAATGGTCATATTAAGGTTTATTTTTAGAATATAATGAAATCATATTATAGATTTTCATTCCATTTATTATTATAGGGAAATTGTTTTTTCGTTAACTATTTCTCTAATTGTAGGTTATTATAATTCACTAAATCATTTAAAAAACAATTATTGTTATTTATTATTCATCTCATATTTTCATTATAATAATATTTAAATAATATTGTTATTTCATTAATAGAATAATGGTGTTCTATTCATTATCTGTTTGTTTTCTCATTATCATTATATCTTCTACAAGTCGGTTTCACAAATGATATAGAGTTTTAAGAATAAATGGATGGATAAACATATTATGGATTAATTTTTTTGTGTTTCATGGGTATGTATTGGATTTTATTTTATGTGATTTAAACATCAAATTATTTCTCTAATTGGAATGTTCCATTGGATGATTTATTTTTTTCTAAATAATTACCGATTATAAAAACTACTTGACTCTACTAATAGTTTGGTCATATTTAATTGGTTTATAATCTATTTTATCCTCATTGTGTATTTTTTTATCATTGAAATTGTTGTTGTTGTCAATTATTAAATTTTTGGGTTCACTACTATCTCCTCAAACATATAAATTTTTAAATGAAAATCAAAAAATTTATATGAAATTGAAATAAATCCAATGTTTCTATAGAGATGAACTATGATTTACCCCTCCTAGTTAATTGATTTAATTGAAATTTTCAAGTGTGTTTTTCTCTAAATCAATTATAATTTAAAATTTTAACACATCATTGTGAATACCCCCGAAATGAATCAGTGCCTCGGTTCTATTCATTTGTCTCTCTTGAATCAACACATTATTTTTTATTCAGTTAACCTATGTATACTATGGAATAACCTTTGAGAAACAAAATATAGGATTTGTTTTTGGGGACCTGAGAAAGTATCATAGACACAATAATCTATTCTCAACCAAGTTATTTATTGAACACCTGATTATCTCTTCTATTTATTTCTCTATCTATGTATGTTTGTCTAAACCTTGGGCCATAAAAAATTCTTAGTTAGGAAGATTTTTATTGGTCAGGATAATCATGTGTACCTCAGGGTAATATACATTTTGATATAGAAATTACAATTAATTAAAGAATTAAATATAATTATACACTAATTTAAATTTAGTAATAATTATTTTTTAAAGGATTTATACGTTTTAAAGGAATTTATTTTATATATTTTCATGAGGGAAAATTACATCCTTTAGTGGAATATATTTTATTTGGATCATATATTGATATGTTAGAATCACGAATAACATATCCCTTTGAATAATTTATATTTCAATTATTTTATGTTGGGATAAAATTAGATGCAAAAACATATATTCTTGGGGAATCAATCTATATTGAGTATAATTCATAATTTATCTCATGTAATTTTCATAAACCTAATATTGAATTAATGGTCACACTTTTAACATTAATGTATACATTTTTTGATGAATGATCACTTTATTTTACCATTTATTTTTCATGTGATGTCTTCATAGAGGATATTATTTTTGATATCTTGATAATGAATATGAATAAAATTAGATCAATCAATTTTGATACACCTTGGATTATCCATTTCATAAATTGAATAAGTATTATTATTTAGTCATGTTTTTAACCATACTTAAAATCCAAATGGATAAAAAATAAAATTATTATATAATTGGTTCTAAAGGCAATCCTTAAAATGTTTAAATCTATTATTTATATTATTTGTAGATCCATGTTGAGCGAAAAATATTAAAATAATTTCTTTTTTATGTTGGGACCTTTTTATTTTTACTATTGTTTTCATTTTTTTCAATTATTAATCATATAAAAAATAAATAATTTGGTTTTTAAACAAAAATTTGATTCTTAAATTTTTTTTGTTAAGGGAACCCCTTGAGATACTGATGATCTCTAATAGAGTTTGTGAGATCTACAAGATGAAAATGTCAATTATTTTTAACTATAAAACATTCCATATATAATTAAAACCCTCTCATAAAAAATACATGATTTATATAAATGAGATATAGAGATGTTATTTTGATTTAAGTTTTCATAGGCTTCACCTTCATATAAAGTCATTTTTTCTAGGATTTAATTTCAAATCTCTATATTGATCTTCTCTAGTCCATATATTCCCAAATTTGATCCCTCTATTATCTTATATTTTAGTATAGAGGATCATAAAATTATGTATTTTTTAGAGGGATTAGATATTTTATGAAAAACAAAAGAACTACATTTTGAAAAAATTAATTATTGTATCCTTATATTTTATAAAATTTACTTTGGTAATTAAAAACTAATGGACAAATACTTCAGTGTATTCCTATTTGAATTTTTATTAAATTCATAGTGCATTAGTATAAATTTCAATAGAATGGTTTTCCTATGTGACATTTTAGTATCAACAATTTCATTTTTTTAAATGGTCAAAGTCACAACATTGGGATTATTGTGTGTGAGTATGATTTCCTTGGATCATTATTTATATCAAAGGTTTGAGGATCACAATATTATTTTTTTCAATATCAAAAAATTTAAAAATAAATGCCATAAATAAAAACCAACATATATTACGATGTATAATATTGTTTGAAAACAATTTGTGGCATTCAACACTTTGGGATAGTGAATCAATGGTTTTATTTCATTGATATATGGTTAAATAACTATTTTAGATAATTAGGTTTAAAAAAAATTATTGAATTTTTCACTTTTGGATAGTTACTACATGGTTGTATTTCTTAGTGTTTATTTTTTCATCACTATTTTTGTAAAAAACAAAATAATGCATAATAATAGTAAGGTTTAAATGGTATTTTGAACTAGTGCTTCCTTTTTATCCCCATGATCATAAATAACTGCCATGTATTTTGTGATGCACAACGCATATTTATTCATACCTCAAATTCAATGATGTTTTGTAATAATTATAAAAGTAATGGGTTTAGAATGAGATATTCATTGTTAAATGTGATTATTTTAGTATATTTTGAGTGGATTTACTGTTTTATAATGGGAGGTAAATACAGTTAATATTATATTTTAATATATAATTGGATATGGGTATTAAATTTTTTTCTTTTTCTATTATATTTTGATAAGGACTATAAATACTCAATTTGGGTGTGTTATTATCCAATAAATTTGAATATTTTTTATTGAAAAATATATTAATTTTTTATTCCACATTTTTAATAAATAATACTTCAAAGAATTTACCAATTATATCTTTATTTCTTATCATATGTGAAATTCATATTCAAATGTTTTCTTTTCACATTTAGACATCACCAATTAAAACACTGTTTTTTAATGATTTGAATGTAAAATTTATAAATTATATTACTTAAATTTTTAGGAATATTTTTCTTGTTCTGCGTTGATGGATGATTTTCAAATATAGTTGTGAATATTGGGCCGTGAATGTATTATTTTATGGAAATGTATATTCAAAAATATACCATGAAAATACATATAATACAACCATTCATATCTAGTGAAAAAGGAAATATATATTTAGATATATAAAATAACGAGGAATGTTTTACTAGATGGTTTCCATGGACACATTTTTAATTTATGTTGTGATCTAGTCACTCCATTTTGAAATATAAATTCTAGGATAGATTTCATGGGACAATAAGGTTTTCACTTTATTTCTAACTTAACATATGAATATATATTTTAATTTGGATGAAAATTTTCCACATATTAGAAGAAATTCAAAGGAATATTTTTCATTCTACAACCTATCTAAATCTATCCAATATAGTGGATTTTAGTGTTTCAATGAGGAGATAGAAAAAAAGGAAAGAATCCTTTGGAATTATTAGATATAAATTAGCAACACACTTTTCCACCACTATTTCACCTACATAATCAATTGGAATAAACATGAATTGTGTGATTGAACACATGATATCTAAGGGTCTATTTAATATGGATATTTAAATGAAAATGTGACTTATTTGTTTCTTGTCTTCTATTTTGTTTCTATGTCTCAATTTTATTATTGTAAAATTTTTATACACTATTAAATTATTCTAATAACTAGTAGCATCTTAATTAGAGGTATATATTCTTTTAAATTCCCTTTTCACTAATATTTATCCCTATAATATAATTTATTTCATGGTGTTAGTCCATTCATATGAAAATGGTGGTGTGTTCATAATTTTTGTTCTCATATTCAATATATTCTTTATTTTTCAATATCTCCTCATGAATTGAGATCATTTCATTAATGGAAGGGTAACCATCATACAGTTTTATATTTGATTATTTTTAAGAGTTTAATTTGATTTTATATTTTGTGATATTAAAATAATATTATTTCATTAATTTGATGTTTTGATTCGATGATTTATTTCATTATTCTTCTTTATAGATTTTATAAAGTGTGTATTTTATTTCCATGAAAGATACAATTTTTATAAGTGATTGTTTAAGTGATACTGTAGTCATCAGTTGTAAGACATCAAATTTTATATGGATAAAATAATTTAATGATGTGTTTCATATTAATCTCATGAAATGGATACACATAGAGCTAATGAGATAAAATATTATAAGTAAAAAAATACATATAATATAAATATAGAAACCAATGAAGATTCACCCATATTCAGTACATTCATTAATTAAAATCATACTAGTATTTTGTTCCTTATTCACATAAAGAGTCCAAAAATAGATAACTACTTTAAATCCACAGCCATAAAAATATATGTGTCATATTTCTAATATTATGTCATGGAAGAATTAAAACTCTATATTTACTACAATAGACTATTTCAGTCTAAATGGAAAATTTGGGAGAATCATATATTCCCAAGAATATGAAAATTCTAAGAAATAAAAATTTTGGTTTAGGAAGAATTATTTCTACCCTTATAACACTACAATTACCTATGAAATATTAAGACACATGTACATTCACTACCCTTATACCATAAGAGAACTCAATTTTTTAATTATATTACATAATTTAATATTCTCTACATATATCATGATTTATTCAGTTTTTTCTACATCGTATAAAGGATAACTACAAAAACAATGGATGGTTATATTAAATTCTAAATAAATCACAATATATTCATTTTTTGATCTACAATATGTTCTAATAAGCGTAAATATATTTTTTTCCCTTACTATATTTTATATTACAGACATTGAAGAGGAATGTGGAAAATATCATTCCTCTATAATTTTAGGAATGTCATTTCTCAAAAATATTAAATTCATTATAAATGTTAATTAACATATTAAATGTACTTTTGTGTTTGAAATATTGAACATTATTAAATTATAATCATCTAAATACCACCATAATTTCAAATATATTTTTGAACTAAAAAATTATGAAATTTAGAATTATTCTATGAATGAAAATGAAATATTTGATGAAATAACAATATTTATTGAATCCTTGGAAACATAAAATTTTTCCAATGAAATTATTTTTTATATTGAATTAAATAGAGAAATTGATGTATATGGTGAAAATTTTGAGAATCAAGATGAAAAATGTTTTGACAACTCACTCTTATTGGACACTAATACATATGCCTTACATGTGATGTTTTAAAACATATATAAAAATTAATTAAAAGAATAATTAAAACACCTAATGAAATAAAACTAATTTTCATCAATCTAAGATGAAATAATTTTTCAGTAAAAATGATATCATTTTGTCATAATTTCAAAAAACTTGGATCCAACTCCAAAACACCAAAATATAAATATTTCAACAAAATAATCAGTCTATTGGCTAGTTATGAGGAAACATTCCAAGAATTGGTAAAAAAGTGGTGTGAAATTGATTTTTTTAGAATGTGACTCAAAATTAGTGACATAACTACCAGAAAGATCAACCAACCAGAAATGGAATTTATAAAAATAATTTAATTTAATTTATTAGATAGAATTATATATACTATAACAGATACCAAATGGGTGAGTCCCACTTAGATTTTACCCATGGAAACCATTCCATACTACTATATAAAAAAATAGTATGTTCAATCCTAATTATATTAAAAAATGATTGACTGTGTGTATTGGTTAGTGGATATTTAATCATGTGAACCAAAATAACCATTTCAAAATTCTATTTGTTAACCAAATTATGGAGATTATAGCTAGAAATTTAAATTAGTTTTTTCATGATCAACTACCATTGTATTTAATGGTAATACTTACCTAATAATACTATAATAAAACCATATTAAAAAGACCCACTGGTATATTTTATTACAAATATATTCCCTTTGGACTATAAATTTCCTCATGTACATTAATTAAATTCAGGGTAAATATATTTTAGATGTGATCAATATCCAATTCTAGCTATTTTATGATTAATTATGTTAAAATATATATTAAATATCTAAAATAGACTATTTTTTAAATAAATTCATTGAACAAACATGGTTATAAACACTAAAAATTGAAGTTTCATTATAGAAAATTGAAATTTATTGGGATATATAATTTTAAATGATTAAAATGAATTATATATAGACAAAGATTATAATATCAGGGTCAAAAGGATTTTATTGAAGACTATGTATCTGGACCAAATGGACTAAAGTTAATGGTTGAAAGATGCATTGTGGTTATACATGACTACTTTTCAAACCCACTAGGTATGTCACATTATGTAATTATTTATGTAAATGTTTTCCACAAGCCTATAGATATAAAGTACAATGCTTAGTAGAATTTAAAGAAGTTAAACCTAGATTTATTTAGGTTTTATTGAGAAATGAGGCTTTAAATGATGGAATGTGTGGAGTTATAACGTTTAGAATATGATAAGTCCCTACTATAAATATAAAAATAATGATGTTTAATGGATTAAATCATTTAGAAAAAATCATTGATTTGTAATGTAGTATTTTCTTATTCTCTTAATGGTTGAATATTGGGTTTTGTAAGATTCCTTCCAAATAGACTAGACTACTCAAAGAAACTAATAAATTTCAATTTTATATACTTAAAATAAAAGGACTTGAATTATAAAATCCATTTATACAAAATGTATAATAACTAAAACAACATCGTGAATATTTTTTTGAGAAAAAATAGAGGTGTAGAAAATCATCCCTATTTATTTTGAATAAAGAACTACCATGTTTATATTTCCTTCACAGATTCCATAATGAATATTTTTTGATTTTTTAATTTATTTAAATTAATGATAAAATTCATTTGAAGTGAATTAACATAATATTTTAAGAAAAATTTTCTAAATAAATTAACTTTTCAATGATATATAGTATTACATGTCACAGTAAATTTTAATAAATAACAAAAACATTGTTATTTCAAATATCTTAATTATAATGAAGATACTAATAATGTCTGTATGAATAAGAATAAATTTTTTAAAAAAAATAATTATATTATTTTTAATTATAGAAAATATATTCATTGAAAAGACATACATTCTGGTAAATACATTATATATTTTGAAAATACTTCTTTATGAAAAAAAATTCACTTCATTTTTTATTTGAATATTAAAATTTATTTTTTCCACTATCAAAAATAAAAATATAAAAATTAACACCATTTATGAAATAAATATTTCAATTTAATTCATGGGTGTTTTTTTATTTTCTATAAATATTAATTTTTTGTTTATTAGTCAAAATACCAATTTTATTAAAAACTACCAAATCATTTAATTACATTTCTATTGAGAAAATAACTTTCCTTATGACTTTTCTGTTCGTTTATATTTTAGAAATCGAAAACACATTTTCTTAAGGAAAATTTTCTTTCTCTAATAAATATTTTATTAATGTACATCTTCATTTTTTTTAATAATGTTTTTGACATTACATATGATCTTAAATATATTACATAATATTTTCCAAACTAATCCCAACCATCATTTACATAAGTAAAAAATTAATTCATTTATCTAACTTAGAACATTACAGTTCTTTATAATCCAATTTCCCTACAATCGACTATCCGATTTCTATGGAATTTAGAAAATGAATTTTCTATAATTGAGAAAATAATTTCTATTGAATTATTAATACGATTTCTCTAGAATTGAGAATCTGAATTCATAATAAATCAGACTAAGATTCTCTTAGATTTTAGACTCTAATTCTCTCAGATATCAAACACTGATTCTCTTAAAAATTAAAATCAGATTCTCTCAATAATCATAGACTAAAACTCTCAGAAATCAAACTCTGCATCTCTCATAATTAATACTATGATTTTCTTTGAAATTTGTCTCTGATTCTCATAGAAATTAGACTCCAATTCTCTTATAAATATGAATCTGATTTTCAGTAAAACTAAAATCAAATTATTAGTTTTCTGAGAATCTATTTGTCATTATATTTACACTATGAAATAAAAAATCATAAGGTTTTGATTGAAATATTTTGTTAATGTTATCTAATTTTCTTGATGTAGAGTTTCATTTTATCATATCCTAAATGTGATAATGTTTCTTTAGTATAATAATGTTTTTTATAGTAAGTAATATAATATGATTCCATCTAATCTATTTTATCTTAACTATATCATGTGTACCATGTGTATAGGTCCATCCGAAATTTATGGAAAATATAACCATTATAGGAGAATTCAACTGTTTGGGATTTTTCCAATAAATACCCAACCATTTCATTGGGATGATACCTATGGAACTTTGTAATAAAGTGATACTCTATAAGATCTCTTCTAATCCCTACAATATATGAATGTTGTGAAAAACTTTTTCAAGATGATAATAACTTCTTCAACCCACTGAGTGAGAACTTGATCGTTGTTGTTACCAATCAAGGGCTGCCTGGGATAGGATGACAAAGGTGCTGAATACATGTTAAATCAGGGGCTTGGGGGGATAGCATGATAGATACTGATCATTATATAGATGGATTACCCTACTGTGGGCATGACATACTTTCATGTAGGTATAAATCAAGGTACCTTATCAAAGGATGTTGGATACCCTTATCTTTGGGTTAAAATATTAATTATACATTTTTACTTGTTTTGGTTACAAGTATGGTTTTCACTACATTTTGTTAAAGTTGTAAAGTGTAACATTATTTCTTTTTCTTATAATTGTAAAAACATTGATTTAGATTCTATATTCTCTACTATAGAATCATTCTTTAAGTAAAATTTTTTATGTTTCTTTATCAAATACATATAGTCAAATCCTATGAAAATTTGTTTTTTTATTAATAACTATATAGGAATAGTAAATTCACATTGATTAACGTTTTTAAAAGTCAATTATCGTAAGGATAAAAATGAATGTTTCTAAATATACAATTCTATCCACCACTAATAATTGAGTAATATTTATACACATTTTGATCATATAATTGGTATCATATGAGGTCTCTGAAATACATATACTTGTATGTATATTTTCATGCTCATTATTTTCTTATATAACATGACATGTTTTAGTTTCTATTAAATAATTTCCTTATTAAATATTTTTTTATAAAAATTTTCCACTAAACTTTTTTGAGGAAAAGATCTGTTTTTACTTATAGAATAATAGGAAATTTTTATTGGATCCATATCCAACTTCAATCCTAGTAGTCCTCAAAAATTTTTTGAAATGACTATGAATACTTGCAAGATATGGGTGAAGAATTTTATTATCAATACCATTGTAGATAATTTTTTTATGTAAACTGTATATTACAAGATTCTGGAAAAGAAAATAAAACAACTTACCAATCAATAAAAGGAAGAGAATCAACATTACTTTAATCTATGTAATTCATTATTATGTTCTATAAACAGGAACAACTATATCCATATTTCTTCATTTCATGCTAATCATAGCATCTGGATGAAATTATAACTTACACATTTTTTCATATCCATGGTTATTAAAACTATAATAGAAATGCATAGAGATGAATACCATGGTTTTTAGTCCATATGGGGAACCTGTATAAAGGATCAAAATATAGATATAGATTCATAAATTACAATAGTGAAGTGTATTATAGGATTAAAAAAATATCCTTAAGAAAAAACTATGTTTAAAAATGTTAAACAAGATGAATTCACAAACCCTATTTAGTTCATAACAAGGAAACAAACTTTCATTGGATATGATAACATGGATATGATAAAGAAACTTAAGACAAGCTTACGTAGAGAAATATTATACAATAAAGTTTATATAATATAATATATTAGATTTTGTACAAGTATATGAAAGGGTAATAATGATACACTTTCTATTATTTACAAAATGATGTAGAAATAAAACCTATAACAAAGCTGGACAAGTATTAGAAATATTTTGACCAAATGTGAAGGGTATCCAACAACCATGGATAATGTACCCTTGATTTATAATTTCTTGAAAATATACCTTAATCCAAACCATGGTATTTTCTTTGATACTAATATCGACATCTTTAAGGATAACCTTAAAAGTCCTCAATCTTCTAAAGTGATCAACACCTCTATTTTCTTATCTTCAGAATCCCGTGATTGTATAATAACATTCATAATCACATTAAGCAGGCTGAAAAATATGTTCTCAACTTATAAAAGTTGTTCACATCATTCAGACAAAGTAGATTGAGATTTTCTATCGCAGCTTCAACATAGAGATCAAAGAAATAAACTCTTGATTCACAGCTCACAACAAGTACTCTTGCATTGTATATTTTGTCTCATTCAAATGGATGGGTATTTATAGGAAAAATACCAATGACCAGATCATACTCTAATAGTTATAATTTTCCTCAAAGATTTGAGGTACCAGGAAAGGTGTCACTAATCCAATGGTTAGTTAATAAAATATTATACGACATCATATCATTTAAGGAAGCATGGAAAATGATATTATGTGTAAGAAACAATAATATCTAATACAAACATTATCATTTTTAAGAAACATATGAATAATATGGCCTAATAATATTGGAACAACATGTTAAGGAAGAATTGTATATTTGAAAAATATGAATAAGAATATTCTAAGGATAATGATAAATATGAGTCTAAATTAATATGGAAATAGAGTCTAAAAATATGTAGAAACGGAGTCTAAAAAATGAGTAATCGGAATCTAGAATATTGATGAATCAATGTTTGGAATTTAATGAAATTAGATTCTATATTTCATTGAAATAAGAGTCTATGTTTTTTTAAATAAGAATCTATATTTTTGAGAGATTATAGTCTTGATTTCGATGAAATTGGATTCTAGATTTTAATGAAATTAAATTATATATTTCGATGAAATATGAGTCTTGATTTTGATGAAATTAGATTCCTGATTTCTTTGAAATTGGAATATAAATTTTGATAAAATTTGAACCATATTTTTTTTAAAAAAATATATATTCAAATTAATTGGTGAATCAAAGTCTCAAAAATAGAGAGAATCAGGTTATCCCAAAAGGGATATTCTGATTCTAAAGAAAAATATGGTTTTGAGAATTAGATAATGATTTAATTAATAATAATGTAATTTAGACTTAATGAAAATATATTTGTTCTTAGTTAAAAAAAATCAATCATAAAATATAAGAATAGGATAATGGTTGAGCATATAAATTTCCATATGGAAAGAAAGTAATCATTAATGAATAATTGTTTGTGATTTTTAAAATATAAGGAATGGAAAAGTCATATGGAATATATTGACTTAACACTATATGAAAAATTCAAAAAAATCTAACTATTTTCAACAGTATTCATTATATGGGTGAGAATGGACTTGATGAATAGATTATTATCAATACCTAATAGATATTCTTCCCAATGACTGGGAATCCAAAAGAACAGTGATTAATGAAAATAAAAAAGTTTCAAACATTAGTCTTGATGAGTTATTTGGGACTCTTCAACATCATGAAATTAGAATGATGAGAGATACATAGATCAATATGAAAAATAATGGTAATGGAATTGTTTATTTCACTACTACATCAAATCATAAGAATGAAAAGACTCCTAAAAGAGTTACTATATCAAATCCTAAGAATACTATTGTTATATCTAAATCAAGTGATAGTGATCATTTTGAGAACGAACATTACAATCTTCTGCAAAGAATGAACAAGATTTTGGGAATGAAATTCTTCCAATACAGATACAAGAGGAAATATAGAAAAGATAATAATGATTCATAAGTGACTTTATATGAATGCAAGAATGATGGTAATATCATGCAAGATTGTCCTTTTCTCAAAAAGAAGGTTATGAAAGGATAATAATTCAGAAAATAAAAGAATAAATACTACAAGTCAATTTCCTAGAAAGTAATAAAAGATAATGAAACCTGATCTTCTAGTAGTGGTGAATCTTCTGATGAATCTTTATATATTGAATATTCTACACCTATCAATACTGGACTTATAACCATAATTCCCACTTAAAATAAATCTCTTAGGGATGAGGTAAACACTTCTAAATCATTAACTAACATTTATTTGAGTGCTAATTATCTTAATTAATAATATTATGAACCATCAGATAAACAATCATCCTCATCATAAGATAATACATTACCTTATTTTGAAGAATTGTCTAGGTTTTCTATGTTACATGAGAATTAAATAGTAATCATAATAAAAAAATGATAGAAAAAATTACTGAATCTATATTTTATCAAAATAATTATCAGATCATTCAAATGATATTTATTATAAGAACCTTTATTTTGAATAAATTTCCAAAAACCATATAGATGTAAATTATTGATATGAGGAACATTCTAAGGATCATAAAAAATGTAATTTCTAGGAATCTTTTTTTAAGGAAAACATAAATTCTATGATGAATGACTATGATGATATGAATATATTCATAAGACTAAAATATGAAATATTTTATTTATAGAAAAATTTGTTAACCATTACTCATAGAAAGGAAGTATTTGATAAAATTCATTCAAAACTTTATCCACTAAGGAATAATTCTAGATTTGGTTATTCCCATTCAAAACTAGTTCTTAGTCACTAAAATTGTTTACCCCAACATGATCTTTTTTTCCTAAGTTTCCATGGGGTGGACATTGACAGATATGTTATTCATTGAATAAAAAAATCATTTGGTTTTCATAAAGTCCATTTATAAAAGAAAATATGAAAACCTTTGATTTTATTTTATAACATTTTTTCCTCCAAGAATGTTTGTATTCTAAAAGTTTAAAAGATTTATATTCCATAAAAAAGGAAGTTCTGACAACAATAAATGGTAATTTTATTCTAGATGTTCCCAGAACAAGTCTCATAACAAAAAGTTCATTGAAAATATTATTATTTTGAACGGAGGAAAAGTATCTTTCATAGACAATGCTCAAGGAGAAATCATTGGTATATGTAATTTTCTTCTTCTTGGAAAAGAATTAATTTCAAATTTTTTATAAGTAAATTAACTTTACCACAACCATATAATCATAATCAAATTATTTAATGAAATATACCTATATTTAATCAATGATTAATGCCTGGTACACATTTCAATGGAAACTTTTATTCTCTCATCTTGAAGGCATGAGAATTTTTATAATAATAACATAGAATACATTAAGAGCCAAGACATACTATTAATTAGTCTAATATAAGATCAATCTTGGTTATGTCATTGAATTATAGGACACTATGTTCTTAGAAATCTATGTAAACTGTCAAGGAAAATACATATTAATGATTTACCAGACCTTAGATTTTATTCATCAAAAGTATTTGATCCTTGTAAATACTAAAATAAACAAAATTCATGTTTTATAATCATCAATAATAAATAGGAAATAGATAAACCTAAGATCTAGTAGCTAAATAATAATTTATTCGTATTCTATTATCCTTTATAGAATTTTTCAATTTCATACATTTTCTAACGGATGAGGATTGTGATTTTCATAATGCATATGTTCAATATGATGTTTATATTGAACAACCTCTTTATTTTAAATACAAAAAATATCCTAAGCTTGTTTAAAAAGTTACCAAAGCATTATTTAGACTTAAAAAGGCACATAAATCCTAGTATAAAAGACTTTATGGATTCTAGTAACAAAACAGCTATGTTAAGGGAACAGTTGATCCAACCCTTTTTATAATGAATGATGTGAATTATTTGTTAATTGGTCAAATTTATGTGGATGATATTATATCCAGATTAACTCTACAATCCATAATATATTCACATGATAATCATATGAAATATGAATTTGAAATGAATAACATGGTTTAGTTAATATTTTATCTTGGTTTTCAAATTTCAACTGAAATAGAAGGAACAGTTATATCTCAATATAATTATATTAAATCTCTTAAAAAAATTTATAGATATGAAAAAACAAAATGTATAATTACTCCAATTAGTACATAAAAACTCTTTATATTGATGAAGCAAGAATAACATAAGATCAAAGATCTTTTAGAATTATGATATGAATTCTATTATATGTAAAAACTAGTCCTCCTAAATTAATGATTTTAGTATAATCATATATTAGATATAAATCCAATCTAAAATGAATCCCATTTAAAATTAGTGAAACGGTTTTTTATCGATTTAAATGGAACCATGGATTTAGGACATTTCTATTATTTTTTAAATGATTTCATCTTAAAAATATTTTTAATTTCTGACTTTGGTGGATATATAATTGATAGAAAATGTATATCTAGAACATTTAGCTTCTTATGAGATCCATTAGTTTCTTAGTTATTCATGAAAAAACACTCAACAACACTTTCCACTTCTAAAGATGAATAGGTATTAGCTAGAAGATGTTGGGATAAAGTGTGGTCGATGCAACACACACTCATAGACTATGGCATTAGTTTTACCAAAGCACAGAAATTTTTTGATAATTCATGTTACATTTACATAAAAAAACTATGCACATCACTCTGGTGCAAAGAACACTGACATAAGGCATCACTTTCTTATGAATAACACACATAAAGATATATAATACTTCAATTTTTCAGAACACATGATCAAAAGGATGAAATATATACATAACCATTACCCTCTAATAGATATGAATATATTAAAAAAAGTTAGAAATGATAAATGTAATGTAATCATCCATATTTACATTCTTTGAAACCTATCTCTTAAAATTATGATACACTTTTTCATAGTTGGTGTACATATGTTTATTTAAGTATTTTTCATTTCCAACATTTCTTCCCTTCAGAACCAAATAATTTTACAAAACCAAAAAAAATATCTATCCCTAAAAAATCGTAGAGGATCTTTATGAATTATAACAATTATTTATGACTAATATGGAAGGTGTATTTCATTACATATATCATCATTAATGCATATATTTTTGTTGGTATCTTAATATTTTTTTTAAAAACCTGATCGTATTCACTTTCCATAAATCATATGTTTGTCTTTAAACCCTCCAAATATCGAAACCTATAAATTCATCTCCAGCATTGATATTAACAGTCAAATCAGATTATGTAAATTGAAACTTTTGGATATAACCGAGATAAAGAACTTTCACTATGAAGTCTATATAAATGGACCACCTCATTGCACCCCACGTCAATTTCTTGTTTTTTGGCATTGAAGCACTGCCTCCCTTTGGGTGTGTTGTTATGTTTCACCATTTCCTTATACACTAAATTTCACCTGATATCTCCTCACATACTCTAATGGAATCAAACAGGGAACTAAAAAATTGGCTAACATTTAAGGAATTCTTAGTAGACCCAAAATTATTTTCCAAGTATAACTCTATGATTTTGAAATACATAAAGATGAATGGGTGGGAAATACTTTATGTAGAAAATGAAAAGAATTAGGATACATTGTATATTTATTTATTTATAGTGTTTTATGATACAGTTAATTTTTATAAAAAATGAGGAAAAGAAATTTTTTAGTTTTAGAGTTATGGAAAAACATACTCTCTGTCTTACAAGAAGAATGAAACTATTTTGGATATAACAAACTATGTAGTAGAAATAATTTTCTCTTATAAGTTTTTCGATGAGGAAGGTTATTTTGAGATAACTAAGGCTATTTGAGTGCTTTAGGATTAAGGAAGTTAAGATGCCCAATATAGTACAACATTCAACAAAACACATATCTTTATCCCTTGGGATTCAAGGCCTTTTGATTACAAAGATGAGTGAAAAAGACTTCATAAAGATATGTGATATCTTTATGATGGACATCTTGGTGAATGTAATGAAGATAAACATAATTATGTAAATTATTATAACCATCTAAGAAATTAAAAATGGTACCCTAAAATCTAAAATCAGGATATACCCTATAATCTTGTCTAAGATCAATATCTTCTCCCAAGACTCCCTATAAATCCCTTGAATTTCAATGGACAAAACCATCAAGATCATGTTTTTAAGAGATGTTACCTGGAAAAGGATGAAGTTTTGATTTAGTGAAAAGTAAGGGGATTTCTTTGATACACCTGATAAGGATGTCAAAGATAGAATTGATAATGGAGAAGTTAGAGAATGATCAAATCCAAATCCTAAGAAAAAGAAAATTCAAAGAGCTGGAACCACAGGAAGAAGCACTAGCTACTGAACAACTATATGCTTCACCCAAGAATAAAAAGAAAAAAACATTTTTTGATGAGG
Organism: Viscum album; assembly: GCA_963277665.1. NCBI lineage: Eukaryota > Viridiplantae > Streptophyta > Magnoliopsida > Santalales > Viscaceae > Viscum > Viscum album. The sequence continues at coordinate 537,112,123 of OY728146.1, forward strand.
TTATATCTAAAAGGAGAGTGATGAAAAAAAAGATGAAGGAAAGTGATGTTGTTTTTGGGATAAATCCTACTGAGGCTATGCAATTAATATTCCATGAAGATGAAGAGCTTGGGAAGAAATATAAAGAAAAGAAGTTGATGGAGAAAATGATGGAATATAATATTATATAATCCTTTATAAGAGATGCTGAGAAGTCCTCAGAACATGTTCAAGTACTAGAATCTATCTTATAGGATCCCATGAATCCCCTAGAACTAGTTCTTACTGAGACTCTATTACCAAATAAGGGAAATATGGATATTTAAATTCTGAAACAAGTAGTTATAGAAGAATAATTCCATCAAGAAGATTAATAATAAGAGGAGTAAAGAGAATATGTGATAAAAATATTAGAAGAATATAATCAGAAGGATGACCCTTTTTGACAAGCTATCAATAAGAATATCTCATGTTTTCTCAATAAGTATAATTTTAAAAGAAAAATATCTGCTAAATGATGATATTTAAGGGGATATAGTCAATAAAGTCCCTTTAGATGAGGAAATAAGTAATGTAAATATTGTTAAATATGTTGATGAAAAAGATGATAATGTTTCTTATATAGTTGTTGATAATGAATTGGATGAGGATGATGTTGATTGAATGATCCATGTTTTTAATGGAAAGCATGAGACTTAGAATACTATGAATAAAATCTATAATAAGGAGAAAGGAAATGATGTTTTTGTCGATAAACATAAGAACGAAGTTGTTACAATAATAAATAATGATTTTGTGGAAACATCTATGAAGAAAGAAAATGAGAAAAATAATTTTTCATCATCTACAAATGTAATCTATTTTAGAATCATCCACATCATTAAGACATGATTTTTTGGTCTAGTCATTGAAGATGCTTGAAAACTCAATTACAATCATTCCATGTATAGAATCCAGATATAAATGGATTCGAAAAATAGTTAATCTAAAGAAGGATTCTACAAACCTTCTTATGGAAGAATTCATCAAAATTGAAGCTGAGTTCAAGAAAACTCAGATTATTTATATTGCACATTGATTTCCATGCATTGAAAAAAACAATTTTTTTGATTTCATTCATATATGATCGTAAAATCATTACTGATTTCACTAAGCCAGTCTCATATGATGTTGATAAATCTAACAACAAGATCAAGAATATCTCAATATTTCTTTCAGTGAAACTATAAGTAGATAAAGATAGATACCAACAAGAAGAAAAACATTTGAATGGGAAACTAAACTCTTTTTCTCTTAATCTAAATAGGGCTAGAGAAATCAGGGAAGAGTTGTATAAAAAACTCAAAGACTATGAATAATTGATCAAGTATCAAGGAGAAATTGTTATGTACCATAAAGAGATAATAAAAGTTATTGAATGAAAAAATTGGTATCAGGAAGATTTACTCAAGATGATTGAAAATGATCAGAAATATTTAAATAATTTGAAGGAAACATTGAAAAAGTTTATGCCGATGTAGAAAAAGAAGTATGGATAATATTTTTTTCAAATCTGATATTTTGTTGTAATGAACCTTTTTGATACATTAATGAAACTTCTACTTTTCATTATTTTGTTTTTAATGTTTCCTAACTTTTCATGTATAGTTTTTCCCCTCCTTTCATTTTTTAAAATCATAATAGGGGAGGAAATATTTTTCAAATAGAATATTAAGTTAAAGGAAGACAATGTTAAAGTATGGGGGATATTACATAAAAAATAAATTCATAAGTAATGGGGATTTATTTTTCTACAAAATATAATAATACAATGCTTAGGGATTTCATAACCTAAGGGGGGTTGTTTTTATTCTTCATGATCCATAAAAAAAATGGGAGATATGTATTTATTTTAATTATATTAAATTAAATCCAATGTCCTTTATATTATTTTATGAAATGTTTATTGTTATTTCAAAAAAAGGGGGAGATTGTTGAATTAAAATTTTCCCTTACGACATTTCTATTAGATTATATTATGGATGTCACAAAAACATTTCCTTAAAGAAAATTCTCTTTATTTAAGGAAATTATTCTTAAGGAATATTATATTTCTCGAAGAATGTTTTTTTTTACTTTACCATTAATCATTAATGTCATTCTTAAGGTATTCCTGACTAATATAACCATCATTTACTTAAGTCAAAAAAAATCAGATCATTATTGAAATCAGAACCTTAAAGATCCGTAGAATCTGATTTATCTAGAATTGAGAATCAATTCACTATGAATTTCAGAATCCAATATCTCTATAATTGAGAATCTAGTTTCTCTAGTATTTAGAATATGATTTCTATGATATTTAGAATCATATTTAATTAGAAATAAAATTCCAATTCTATCAGAATATATACTCCAATTATTTCCAAAATTAGAATCTAAATCTCACAGAAATCATACTCTGATTCCCTAAAAAATTATACACCCATTCTCTAAGAAATAATACTCTGATTATCTCAGAAATCAGACTACAATTCTCACAAAAATTATAATCAGATTATTAGTTTTATTATAATATGTTTTTCAATATTTTTAAACTCTTATTTACAAAATCTTTAAAATCTAATTAAATTTTATTAAGGTTCATATATTTCATTTAAATAGAGTAACATTTTATTGGATCTTAAATGTGATAATGTTTCTTAAATAGAGTAATTTTTCTCATATTTATTTATATAAAATGATTTATTAAAATTTGTTTAAATTAACCATTTCTTGGGTGGAATATCTACAGATACCATTGAAATTTAATGAAAAATATGATCATTAGAGGATAAGTGGATCATTTTAGATTTTTCCTATAAATATTAATCCATTTAAACAAGTTGATATTATTTTATCTTTTTAATGAAGTGTTACTCTATCAGAACTCTGCTCAAACCTACCTTATGTGAATGTTGTGAAAATCTTATTCAAGATGAGAACAAATTTTTCACCATTACTAGTGAAAATCTGATTGTTGATGTTATTAATCTAGGGCCTCTAGGGTTTAAAAGATGATGTTAATAATTACCTACTTAATGGAGTTCTTGTGGGGATAGTATGATAAGATACTAGTGTTCGTATCGAGGGATTACCATAGTGTTGGTAAGGAATTTCTTAGATGTATAAATCCAGGGACCTTTATCTAAGGTTGTTGGATACCCTTCTCTTTAGGTTAAAATATTTTTATACTTGTTTTCTTGTTCTTGTTACATGTTTTATTTCTATTTCATTTTGATAATGTTAGAATGTTTAACTTTATAAAATTTTCTTAGCATGTACAAAATCAGATTTAGATTCTATACGATTTAATGTAGAATCTTTTCTCAAATAAAGTTTTTTTATGTTTCATTTTTAGATCCATTTTATCAGATCCTAATCAAGTTAGTTTTTTATTATGAACCAAATTTGACTTATAAATTCAACTTATTTAACTTTTTTAAACATATATTTTCAAATTGATATAAACAAATGAGTTTAAATCTACAATTCACCCCCTCCTATGATTATGCAATCCATATATACATTCTAATACGCTATTTTTATAGTTATATATTATTTTAAATTTTATTTTATTTTTTAAATTATATTATAATTAATTTAATTTATATCATTTTAATCAATTTAAGCATAAATATTTATATTTAAATATTCTATACTTATGAACTCTTTTTCTTTGGAAAATAATTTTTATCGTCTATCTATGATTAATTTTTAATTTAAGTAGGCCACTTATATGATTTTATTCTCTGAAAATGGATTCAATATTATGAATAAAAATTATTCATAACATATAGATTCAATTTAAAAAATTTTCAAAATGAATCGTATAATAGTAAAAATTAATTATTGTTGTTATGGGTAAATTGGGTTTACAATAGGGGTTAATCTAAAACTATAAGTGTCCAAACAACCCAAAAACAATCCAAATAGAAATGGTCATGACATATTATGACCATAAATCATATAATGTTTTATAATTATCAATATTGGATATATTGTTATCTTAAAAAACATGATTATAATATTTTATTTTAAAAATTTCCAACTTTGTCAAATCCCCCATTTATTAGAGGCTACTCCCTTTTCTCTTCTCTACATTGTTCCAATGAATTTTGGTCCCCCAAATACCAATCAAAAATATTTATTTGCATGGATACCCACATCCTATAGGTATTATCTTAATTATTAATCCATCTTAATAAATATTTATATTTAATATAAAATATGATCTATAAAGAATATGTAAAGTTCATCACCTATAGTTTTTATTTTATTTTATTTTTCCACCTTTTTTAAATACTATTTAAAAGTGATGATATAACAACACTACTATCTAAAATATAATAATTTTAAATTTTTACATGTCATCACCTATATCTATATCATATTCCATCAAATGGGAAATGAAATAGTTAATTGGGTGTTTGAAGGACTATGACCTTGTGGACCGATAAAAATAATTTTCCATCACCATCTCTCATAACTCTATACAAGTATGGATATAATTTTTATATATGATATTTATGAAAACATTATACATATTTAATTATAATATAACATATATCTTCTTACCTTACAATCCATTTTAAAATGATAACGTCACCCATACTTTGGTGTGGACTACAACCATCACAAAGCAACATGAGCCATTTTTTATTTTATGATTACATGGATGGTGATAAATATGGATTGTATTGATATAACTGATATATATGAAACAATAATGATTATATAAAGTATAATTATAATTTAATTATATTTCATTTTATCTAATAAAAAAATGGAAACAACATTCACGCTTTTGTACAACCTAGCAGGTCCTTGAACATCATAATACATTTTCAATCACTAGAATTTATGGATTAATATAAATAAATAAATAAATATTATATAAGGTAATTATATAGAAGATAAAATTATTTATAAATTAATTATGATCAATTTAATAAGACTGAAAATACCATACCAGAACATCAATGAAAAATGAGGCAGTTGTTACTTGAAATGATGATTCAAAACAGAATTGTTACAAATGTTTTGTAAAGGGGTAAGCGTAAATAAAATATGGTATAATATATATTTTTATTAATACTTATTAAATTATACTTAATAGAAATATATTAATTAAATAAGAGTTTCAAACATGTAAAAAATAATTCAATATATATGGTAATGGATTTCAGGACACTTTTTTATTTCTAGGGGACAAATACCATATCCACCACTCATTTTTTTTTTATGTGTATATAATTCCCAATGAAAATTAAATATAATTAATATCATTCATTTAATGGTATTAAATGTTTCAATATATCTTATACTCTCATAGGGATTACTATTAAAAGTACTTCTAGATAAGGTATTATGTTATAATCCCATTGTTTATCAAGATTGTTTATTAATATGTTATCAATAATGAAATGTTATGAACTATCCATATAGAACATAAAAAAAATATCCTTGTTTAATTTATAAAAAATACATGTTTCCATTTCATTAACTTATTTTTATGTACTCAATGTTCAAATAAAATGTTTTTAAGTAAAATTTACTTTATTTTTCTCTTTGGTCAAAAATCATTTTTCATCCATCAATATGTTTTATAAAAAAGATTTGGAAATTATTTTCATCTTCTCCCAAGATTTCATAAAGTCTTTCTTCCCATAGCTTAATTTTTAAATTTTTTTAAATTAAATTCTTATCATTTCCTAAGGATGATATTTTAACTATTTTGTAGAAAATGTGATAGGAATTCTTATTTTAACATGTATTCTATGAATATAATTTTTTTCTGTCATAAAAAAAAAATTTGAAAGATTGATTTTTATTATTCATATTATTTTTCAAATAAAAAAATTTTCCACAATATTTCTAGAAATTTTATATTTGAAATGCGTATTTTTTAATTAGAAAGATTATTTTCCTCAAGAAATGTTCCTAGAGATATTTCCAAATAATCTTCTATCTATGATAACATTATTTTATGTTCCATATTATTTACAGGGTATTTGCTATAATTAAACCATAATTATTATATATTTTAGTATTTTAGGAATATGTGTAATGTTTTTCATTATAAACTATTCCATTTAAATGGGGTATTCCATTATAAAACTATGAAATTATTTTAAATTTTTATTCTTTTTCAATAGTTTATTCTATAATGAAATGTTTTTCAAACCCATTTATATTCATGAGTGTTGATTTTATGATTTATTATGATATTTGGCAACATATATTTATGTTTTTTAATACGTTATGGTCTTTAAATTATAACCAAGTATGGATAAATAGGGTGGCGGTTATATTATAGAATTTGATGGTGGTTATATTATAATGATGGATGGGAGGGACCAATATCATATTTAATGCATTGTATAATTATTAACATTCTTTGGGAAAAAAGTGTACATGGGTTGTTATCCATCTCCCAAAATATGGTACGTTGGAGGTTATCCTGAGCCTAAATTATGGTATATAGGAGGTTATATTAAGCCTTCATGAGGGTACATGAGATTTAATCAAAATATCAAAGAAGGTACATGGGTGGTTAGACAAAGTCATACTTGTTATGAATTCTTGGGGTATTACATTGACATAAGATTCTATATTCATATATGTATTAAAAAAATAAATGCCTTATATCGATGTTATTTTCTCATTCATCATGTTAATTTATTTCATTATGATTCATGTCTTATAAATTTCCATGAAATACATCACAACTAATGTTCACGATCTTTGATTTATAGGGTATGGTTTTCAAATATTATTATCATTTACTCATGCCCTTACAATTATGATATTTGTATGACATCATTGTCCTAGATCATTATATTATGTAACAAATGTTCATATTTTAATATGTCATATCTAAAGATGAAAATTGTGGGTCATTATTGGATGTGATGTCTATATTATGTGTTCATGAGGGGAAAAGTAACTTATGATGTAAATATTTTTCCTTCATTTCTTTTATATTTTCATTATTCATTTAGAGGAAATAATTTTAATCAATTCCGTTAAAATTTATCCTTTTAAAATATGTAAATAATATTAAATTATTTGTTTCAATTTTTAAATTTTTTATTTTTTTACATTGCATAACTTAGACTTTTATATTGTGTTTATTATAAAAAATTACAAAGATAGTGAGTATGTATTTCATTAGATATGATATTATTTAAATTAATGTTTTTATGAGTGAATTCTAAGTTGATTCTAAGGATGTTTTTTTCCATTGAACATGAGAAATGGTTTTTTAATGACAATAATCATGGTTGATTTGAATTAATATCATGAGTTAAAATTACTAATAAAATTAAGCTTATGTTACCTACCCATAATGATTGACTAACACCATAGGGAGACCCCCTAAAAATAAAATATTAATTATGGACAGTTGTAGAACAAGTAGATGGGATCTAATATAAATTTATTTCTTAGTTATTATAATCACATGTGTCTGGGTTTTATCCATCATATAAACGTTAGGGTGACCTAAGATCTTGTTTCCCAATAGTTTCCTCTATGTCATAACTTTTACAACTAGTCACGTGGGATACCTATTATCACAGAATGATTTTTTTTGTTTAACATAACTATTCCATAATTTTCATATAATAAATACAACATGGGAAATTCAATAATTGTTAAGTAAAAAAGAAGATTGAAATATCTGTGTTATTTTTAAATTCAATAAAAAAATGTGTAGCTAATATATTGGAATTTCATTTCTACAAAACAATATATTAGGTGTGAGTGATTTAGAAAATTATTACATGATAACTTCTTCATTCGCCTATAATCTATTCTATTTTCAAACATTGATCAGGGACATTATGTAAAATTAGAAAGAGGGAAGTGGATTTAAATCATATACGGGGCGTGATAATTTATAAGAAGGGTGGATCATTATTTAATTAATCTACTGCATTAGTATTTATGTCTTTTATAGGTAATCTTTTAATAACTAAATTTATTTAAATTTCATTTGAGTGGAAAAATTATAGTGTGGAAGAGTTATGATGGATAAAATTTCATAAAATTTCAACTATATTTCAATAGAAATTGAATAAATTATTTTTACAAAACCTAATAAATTTATTCATATTTGATGAATTTCCATATTCTAGACTATTATTCTTAAATTTATTAGTCTTGTTTTTTAAATTATTTAATATTTTTTTATTCAACTAAGTATTCCTACATTGATATTGGAAAATTGTGATTTCATTGCTTAAAAGAATGGATTTTTAAGTTTTATTATTTTTCTTATTATTGATCTAATATTGAATAAACCTACATTTAAATATAATTATAATTAGTGTGTATTTTATGATAAAAATGAAAAATTAAATATAGTTTTGGTGTGATATAATATCTAGTATAGGATAGATTTCCAATATCATACGTATAAAGTGGAAAATGTATGTGTTATTCAACCTTTTCCAAGTTTCCAATTTACCTATATTGGTGGGTCTTGGTGGATAAAATATAGAAATATAATACCAGAATTTTTGTGACCCCAGGGTGGGGAAATTGTATAGAGGCTCCATGTATGTGTCATCAATATCAATTTAGGTGTCATTAAACTAATATATGTGCATCAAGCACACAAAAACATTTCTCAGATGAATTTTCAATACGACATTGATCGAGTAAGGTTATATTAATAGATTCATAGTGTACTTTTATAGGGGAAACGTTTAAAAATATAGCCTCTATTTAAGGTTGATTCATGTCTCCCAAAGTCTATGTAAGGGTACACGTAAATTTCAAAAAAAAAATTGGCATACCTGACCTAGAATAAAATTCATACATCATTTCTATAGTCTACCAAAATTAGGTAATAACACTCTAGAACTATAATATAAAGATTATTAAACTATATATTGATTTAATGTTTGATAATAGATGAATGTCCGTTGTATTATTTTAGAGGAACCCACCTTAATCCATCGTTGTAATTGCATTTTTCCATTGAATGTAATAAAAGAATAATTTCATAAATTAATTTTTCAAATACTTCAATGTCTTGTGATTCATTATAGAATGAAGAGGATTTGTGTAATATTAACATCCGATATGAAGATTATAAATCAATGGAAGAATCATGGGACAACTAAACAAGAACATGAAAGTTCAAGGTGAAAATGATACTACTACTATTACCTATTAATAAAGGGAATATTTTGTTAAATTTATTTTATTTTATTCTGAAGTAATTTATCTGATGATTATATAGTATAATATTAGTGGTTAAGATATGGAGATATCCCCTTTACCCCTGTAATGAATTTAAATTAATGTAGATTATTTCCTTCTACTAATCACTCTCTAAGTTATTTATTTATTTATATAATAATTAATATAACCTTTCCTTTTTTATTAAATTTTTTCTTCTCTGTAACACAGCTTTTTAGACATAGGAAAATTTATAATCCTCATGTTTCTATTATAGTTAGTAGTGGCATTTTCTAGGAGTAATAGGATAAATCTCATTACTAATCATGGTAAGATTAGGAATCAAGATATCATTGAATATCTTTCTATATAATGAAATCACTATGATAGATTAATTATTTGGGGTTTTATCACATTAGGGAGAGAAAAATATTGTGAAATATAATATTAATTTAAAACATACGGATGGAGTGATCTAATGTTAGACCAATACATTTATAACAAAATTTAAAACCATGTACTCATATATTTGTCAACCAAATTTAAAAACAATTTTCACACACACCAATCCCAAAAATAATATAAGAACAATAAATTATATCCTACTCTCTCATTATAACTCGATTCTTACTTATAATAAATTAATTCAAATTCAAATTGTTTATGGGACCATGAAAGGTTCCTCATAATAAGTTCAGAAATACATGCACAAAATTTGAACAGGAACTCAAATCAATGGGAATATACATAATTGTATAGATATTATAGATATACCTTTAGTATAATATATATCTCAATCCACATCACCACATTTATTAGATTTATCAAGCTAATATTGTTCACATAACATAGAGAGATATAAAATTCATATTATAGTGAATGTATAAAATATTTTGTGTAGAAATTATTAGGGTATTGTATTATAAATTCCTTCCCCCCATGTTCATTTAGGGATATTTCAAGTATGTAATTCCACTAAACCTATCTATGTTGATGGAATCTAACATGTCCATTGTCACGACCCGACCCAAGGGGGCTTGAGCAGTAACTCCCCAAGCCCACCTCCAATAGGCCAGGGGATGGCGGCCAGCTCTGAGTAGGCTATCACACACATGGGAGGAATTATCCTAAGGCACCTGTACACACTATCCCACATACACCTCCATGAAACAGTACAGATATATATAAAACTAAAAAGTACAAGCATGCTTACAAATATCCCAAACCAACATGAAACAGAAGTATAAAAGGGGAAAATAGGTCCCCCCAAAGGAAATACACAAAAGCGTCCAACCTACTCGGAAGAAGGGGTACGCTGCAAAAAGAACCACCTGAAAGCTCCCTGGCACAGCTCTGATAAGACCCCACGGTCCGTCCCGATCACTCAGCATCGCCGGCTCCTGGTCCTCCTGGGACACCGTCGAAAGGCATGTGGTCTGCACAAGACACTAACATGTGAGAGAAAATCCCGTGTAGGGGTGAGTATAAAAATACTGAGTAGGCACCCCAAAAACCCAAAACAAAAGAGAGAAACTAAAAGGAAATATTTCATTATTCCCATCCAGAGGGAACCCCGATGAGAGAGAAACTCCATCTCGTGACCATCCTCGGCTAAACACAACTAGTCATCTCAATCCATGTTAATGCCCATACATACACCTTGAGCATCCAGATATACTCAGCTCACGTACCAAGCCACATTAGGTACCTACCTCATCACCAGTAATGGTTCATAACCAGGAGAGAACACTCCATGATCACTGTCATCCCAGATGACACTCATCCGAGAAATACACTCCATCGGGTCCCACACAAACATCTCAGACGCTCACCCGAGAGATCATGCTCCTCGGATAACGTCAATGAGGAAACCTCACTGAAAGAACATAAACACCAAACTCCTTGGATAGGGGATCTCTCCTAGGGTCCTCTTGGGGATACCAAAACCCACACTGGTATACGATGATCTTCCAGATAGGGAATCACTCCCACAGACTTCTAGGGGATACCACAACTCGATCTGGCATTCATAGGTCTCACAGATTAGGATCACTCCCAAGATCCGTCGGGGGATACCACAACCTGATCTGGAACCCATCAGAAACACGTCACTCAGATAGAGGATATTCACCCGTGTCACGATGGTCATGATTATACCAAAACCCTATCTCATGCATCTCGTGCTATAGTGGATCGAACTGATGATGCTGCAACCCTACAGAAACCACGAACTGAGTAGGGGATCGTATAACCAATAATACTGAAACCCTACTATAATACTCATTCTGAGTAAGGGATCATATACCCAATGATGCCACAAAACCTACTGAGCATGTCCCACTGTGTAGGGGATCATATTCTCGATGATTCCATAAACCCTACATGGTTACCCTGCTAGTTAAGAGATCTCCTCCCATGGTTAAGCGGTCACAGCGATACCAAGAACTCGATCTATGGAAATGATGCTAGAGGAACGCGCTCTAGGACAACTGGAGGGATGCCAAAACTATAACAGATTAAAAATATCATCGATAGGGTCATGAACATATACTAAGGTTTTGATGTCGCACGAACACTTATAGGAACGAACTAAGGGAGTACCCTCAGCCACAGCTGGTCCAAACATCGCTACCCCGAGCGACCCACCATAATGCCACACCACGCACCTCCAAGGTTGATATTGAGGCCATTATCGTGATCCACATGGAAAAACATGCAGGATAGGATATTTACTTGCCCGAAATAGATCATCAGTGAAAAAGGAACTATTCACTCTATCTATCCAGTGTGAGGCCCACACTATTATCCTAAAACTCATCAAGCAAATCATAGAACTGCGATCCCCTCAAAAAAAATGTGTGATCGACTACTCGGTCATCCCAATCGGACACCCAGTGGAAAAGGTATTATTCACCGAATCTATCCCATGAGGTGCCAACACCACGATCCCAAAACATGCCAAATGGATCACACCATTTTGATCCCCTCGGAAAAACACACAGGATCGACTACTCGTTCGTCCAAAATGGACAACCTGCGGAAAAGTTGTGTTTCTCTGAAAACACCAAAAAACCCAGCTGCATTGGGAACACTCTCTGTTCTCAGTAAGAACACCAAAAAACCATCAAGAAAAGTCATTTTTATCATCATAGTCTCAACGACACTGACAGCATGTCAAGAGGACACTCCGGGTAGAAGATACAACGACCTGAAGTCGAAAAATAATAAAATATTAATATTTTATTCGACGTTTCCAGCTCATGGGCCACAATACCGAAACTTTAAACTCCCAAACTCACCTCAAATGTTTCACATTATTTCCAATGTCATGTTTCCATAGACGAAACGTTAAATGAACACCCAGATAGAAAATATTGGGGTAATAAAGAACACCTGGACGAAGACTGGGCCAAATCGGCCCCACCTGGCCGGTCCGGCCAGCTTGAATCGGCCCGCCCCGGCCGGCCCAGCCACCGCCGCCACCGTCCCGCTCTGGTCAGTGGCCCTTCGCTGCACTTCGGCCCACCCTTCCATGGGACCGTAGCCCTCCGCCATGCTGGGCGGTGCGCCGCCGCACCTCAGGCGACCGTCGCCGCCTTGTCGCGCCAATGAGGCTTCCGTGGAACGCTAGGACCACCCTGGTGGTCCGTTTTTTTATCTTGAGGTGCTTGTGCAACCCTCGGGACCCTATCTACACTGCTATGGATTCAAAATGAAGAAAAATGTAGCAGAAATGGGATCAGGGGTTAAAACTCAAATCGCCTACCTCGCGGGTGAAACGCCGAAACTTCGGGTGCAGAACCATGCCTGCAACACGCTAGAGCTCGATCTGCCAACGATCTACATCGAAAACATCCAACTTCAGCTTCTTCATGGGTCGTTCGTTCGTCGGTGAAGAGGAGGAATTGGGGGTTGGTCTGAACGTACAAGGGGTTGGGGGAGATAAGGGTTGTTTTTTTATATTTTTTTTTAAAAACAATCAACTCACACACACGACCCCACCTCAGACCAAACCTCCCAGCACAATCAAAATGAGTTCACCACTAGGGTAAACGCGTCATTTTGAACTCAACGGCGGACTCTGATTTTCGATCCGATAATATTTTTAGAAGTTATTCGAGCCGACGCTCATAAATAATCTTTTCATTTTATTTATGGAAATGCTCCCGGGTGGCTTTTCTCACAGCAGGCCCACGCCCTCAAAGTTTACACCCCACCTAGGGTAAACGGCCCGCTCTGGATGCAACCATGCCCTCAGATTCCCGTTTTGAGCTACTTTTTAGGAGATAACAAAAACCTTCCATGTGAATAGTATAAAAAATACTTAATATTTTCATAAAATTAATTCTGGGCACACAGGGCCTCAGAATCGCACGCCATCATCGTGCTTAGATCTGGAATTATTCACAGAAATATTTCAAATACTGACAAGGAAAAAACATGAGTCGCTACATCCTCCCCACTTTATAACCTTTCATCCTCGAAAATCCCTAATCACAAGGGAATCAACTTGACTCTCTACTGGGTCTCCCATGCTAGCGAGTTCGATAACAAACACCTTTTCCTGAACACATAAGTCAGAGGGTCTCATCCACCACACCTCAACACTATCTACTTTGAGCGGCACTAACTCGCCCGCACGGTTTTGATCGCATCACAAAAATGTGTCTCTGTAGGGGAAGTATCCCTCCTCTTTATGCATTCGAAGCACGCCAAACAACACCCACACAGGTTCTTACCAACGCCCTTAATAAAACTCGAGAAAGAAATGGAAAGGGAAGAGTACCACTAAAAAGTGTCTAACAAAATACTGCAGAAAGTAAAAAAGGATACAATTTGTACGTTTATCCATCCACAGAGCCTCTGGGTCAACAGCTTCTAGGGAATGTAGTTATCCTCACCCCCCCCCCCTCCCTCCAGCTCCTTAAGCTCATCGTGGACCACCTGGTGGTGGTGGTGGTGGCATCTGATACTGCCTACCACCTCCTGCTGCTGCACCGGCTCCATCACCACATCCTTTACCATGCGGACCTCCAACCTCACGATGTTTCCAATTCCAAGGTGTCATGTCGACCGGATCCCTCTCTGAAGCACGACGGGTTTTAAAATATCTAGAAACATTCCTCTGACCGTAGCAATTGTAACACCACCTATCCAGAAACTGACACAAACTGGCCTATGAGCCCTGTGAGCACTGAGCCTCGGATCCACTTTCTTGGGGTCACCTCCTGAAACATCGGCCATGCCCAGACCCTTGCGCTTTCTGATGGCAACCATATGTCGATACGACTGACAAAGTCTCATCTCTCGTGTACCCTGCAATAAAAGGAGGGATCTACTCATCCAAAATGTTCTCCACCACCAATGCTTGCTCCAGCACTCCAGCATAGGTGGGGAGACACAATGAAACCACACCATCCAGTATGTCACTGCATAACCCCTACTCAAAGGTATGAGCCCTAAATAACGGGTCCTAAACCATATCTTGGGAGTAGCGTGACAGGTCGGTAAACCTTTCCGAGTACTCCGACACAGTCATGCCCTCTTGTCGAAGCTGCAAAAGATCTTGAATCCACACTGACCACAGTGTCAATGGATAGAACTCTTCCCCAAAGAGCTGCTCAAACTCTCCCCATGTGAGCATCTTCTCATTGTGATATTGTGTCACCAGGCTCTACCATCGCTCGGTCGAACCATGCAGAAGGCATGCCGCTATGACCACCATCTGATCTAGAGGTGTCCTCACCAGGTGGAAAACTCAGGTGACTGCTTCGAGCCATTCATCAGCCCCCTGAGTGTCTGGATCACCCAGGAACCTTAGAGGTGACTGCCTCTAGAACATGTGCAGAACACTCAGCCTATGTGCAACCTCATCTTGCACTGCCGGCATAACCAGCTACTCGACAGGTGGTGGCTCAACTGGCGGACCACCTGGAGGTCCAGCCTCAGAACCTGTGCCCCTATTCATAGCCTCCACATGGGGTGGATCATCACAAAAATCCCAGTGTGGAACTCTCTCCAGTTGTCAATGTTGAAGAATCCTGAAATACAATCAAGATGCACCATGGTTAATGTGTATATCTTGAGAGATGAATCAAGAAAGACAAGGAAAAACACAAAACCCAATCATATAAGATACATGTCCCATTATGTCCTTGCGACTAGTGTCAAAACATCCCGAGTCAAAAGGCAGGTTTTCATATTCCTAGTGAATGGATACGTCAGCTGCCGCACCAACACTAGAGTCCCTGGCCTGAAAGTCGAACTCGAAACATCCTAAAACTGCCACTATGCAACCGAAACCAAACTCACAGCTAGAACAGCTATGCTCTGAGATCCAAAAGGTGGAACCTCCTTTGATACCACTCTTTCACGACTAGACCCAATGGGGCTCGATCCGTGACTCCCCATGCTCGCCTCCAATAGGCTAGGGGCTAGAGACCATCACTGAGTAGACTATCACACACATGGAAGGCATTAGCCTAAGGCACCTATACACACGCACCCACATACACCTCCATGAAATAGTGTAGAGATGTATAATACTGAAAAGTAAAGGCATGCATACAACTATCCCAACCCAGAGTGCAACAAAAGTACAGAAGGGAAAAAGAGGGCCCACCAAAGGAAAACCACAAATGCATCCAACCCACTTAGAAGAAGGGGTACACTGCCAAAAGAACCACCGGAAAGATCCCCGGCACAGCTCCGATAAGACTCCATAGTCTATCTCACTCACTTAGCACCGCCTGCTTGGGGTACTCCTGGGAAATAGTCGAAAGGCCTATGGTCTGCACAAGACACAACCATGTGCAGAAAAAACCCGTGCATGGGTGAATACAACAATTCTTAATAGGAACCCCAAAACCGAAAACAAAAGAGTGAAACTAAAAGGCAACAGTCTGCTCATCCCAGCCAGAGGGAACCCAGACGAGGGAGAAACTCCATCTCGTGACCATCCTCAGCTAAAAACAACTAGTCATCTCAATCTTAATGAATTCCCATATATACACCTTGATCATCCAGATATACTCAGCTCACGCACCAAGCCACATGAGGTACCGACCTCATCACCAGCAAAGGTTCACAATCAGATGAGAACACTCCAAGATCACTATCATCCTAGATGACACTTTTCTGAGAGATACACTCTGTCAGGTCCCACACAAACATCATAGACGCCCACCTGAGAGATCATGGTCCTCATATATCATCACTAAGGAATACTCACTGAAACAACATAAGAACCAAACTCCTCAAATAGGGGATCACTCCTAGGGACCACAAGGGGATACCAAAACCCACACTGGTATACGAAGATCTCATAGATAGGTGATCACTCCTGGGGTCTGCTGGGGGATACCGCAATCCGATCTAGCTTTCGTAGGTCCCACAGATAGAGGATTACTCCCAAGATCCGCATGGGGGATACCACAACCCGATCTGGTGCCCATTAGAAACACGTCACTCAGATAGAGGATCATCACCCATGTCACGATGCTCATGACGATACTGAAACCCTATATGGTACATCTCGTGCTGTAAGGGATCGAACTGATGATGTCATAACCCAACAGAAACCCCACGCTAAGTAGGGGATCGTATAACCAATGATACCGTAGCCCAACTATAATCCTCATGTTGAATAGGAGATCGTATACCCAAAGATGCCACAAACCCTACTGAGCATGGTCCACTGCGTAGGGGATCATATTTCTGATGATGCCAAAAACCATACGGGGTTAACCTGCTAGATAGGGGATCACCACCCATGGTTAAGCAGTCACAGCGATACCAAGAACCTGATCTAGGGAAACAATGCTATATGATCCCACTCCGGTCCCACCAGAGGGATTCCACAACTCTAACAGATTAAACATACCATCGAGAGGGTCACAAACCTATACTAAGGTAGTGAGGGTGCATGAACCCTCATAGTAATGAACCAAGGGAGTACCCTCAACCACAGTTGGTCGAAACATCGCTACCCCGAGCGACCCACCACAATGCCACACCGCGCACCTCCAAGGCCAATACCAAGGTCAACATTGCGATCCATGCGGAAAAACACATAAGATATGCTATTTACTTTCCCAAAACAGACATCTGATGCAAAAGGTACTATTCATCATAACTAGACTATGTGAGACCCACACTACCATCCCGAAACTAATTAATCGGATCATAAAACTATGATCCCCTCAGAAAAACACCTGATATCGACTACTCGGTCATCCCAAATGGACACCTGTTGAAAAAGGTATTATTCATCGAAGCCAGCTCGGGTGGGGTCCACACCACCATCCTGAAACTCGCAAAGAAGATCACACCATTGCGATACCCTCGGTAAAACACACAGGATCAACTCCCCATTCCTCCAAAACGGACACTCGGCAGAAAAGTTGTGTTTATACTAAAACACCAAAAACCCGATAGCGTGGGGCCCATACCCTATTCTCAGTCAGAACAACCAAAAACCATCATGAAAATTCCACCGTATCATCATGGTTTCAACTCCACTGACAGCACTTCAAGCAGACGCTCCTGGTAGAAGATACAACGGCCCGAAGTCAAATAATAATAAAATATTAATATTTTATTCAATGTTTCAAGATTTCTGGCCACGATCCCGAAAATTTGAACTCCCAATCCCACCCCTAATGAATTATCCTTATCTCTAGAGTAATTTTTACTCAGACATCATGTGAAATAGACACCCAGTTAGAAAACTGTGGGGGTTTAAAGGACACCCGGATGAAGACTGGGTCGGACCAGCCCAACCTGGGCAGTTCGGCCGGCCTGAACTGGCCCACAGCAGCCCAAACTGGCCCGCCCTGGCCGGACTGGCCACTGCTGCTACCTGCCTTCCTTTTCCGGTGGACCTCCACCTTCTACGGCCTGCCCCACCATGGGACCATGGCCCTCCGCCACGCTGGGTGGCGCGCTTCTTCACCTCAAGCGGTCGACACCACCGTGTCGTGCTGACGAGGCTTCCGCATACCGTCGGGACCACCCTGTTGTTCCGTTTTTTGATCCAGAAGTGCCTGCATGACCCTCGAGGCCCTTTCTACACTAATACAGATTTAAAATGAAGAAAAACATAGCAAAAATGGGATTGAGGGTTAAAACTAAAATCCTCTACCTCGCAGGCAAAACGCCGATGCTTCTAGTGCAGAACGACGCCTACGATGCGCTGGAGCTCGATCTGCCAACGATCTGCATCGAAAATGGCTGACATCAACTCCTTCGTAGGTTTTACATTTGTCGGCGAAGAAGAGGAAGGGGGTATGTGCATACATGGGGTTGGGGTGAGATGAGGATTGATTTTTTATTATTTTTTTTAAAACAATCAACTCACACACATGACCCAGCCTCAGACCAAACCTCCCAGAGTAGAGAAAATGTGGTCTCCCCTAGGGTAAACGCAATGTTCTAAACACAACAGTGGACTCAGATTTATGATTTGAGACTCTGTTCTGATGTTTTTTGAGCTGATGCTCATAAATAAACTATTCAATTTATTTACGGAAACACCCCCTAGTGGCTTTTCTCACAGCATGTCTGTGCCCGAAATGTTTACACCCCGCCTAGGGTAAACGGAATGCTCCAGACGCAACTGCGCCATATTATTCCTGTTCTGAGCTACTATTTGAGAGATAACACACCCCACTATGTGAATTGAATAAAAATACTTAATATTTTTATAAAATTATTTTCGGCCACACCGGGCCTCAGAATCGCACGCTATCTTCGCGCCTAGCTCTGGAATAATTTATAGAATTATTCCACAGTATGAAAGGGCCAAAACCCGAGTCGCTAAATCCAAAAAGACGGAACCTTTACCATATATAAACATTATTGTTAATATTTAGATAATCATCTTCCATATTAGGCATGTTAATGATCCAACATTACAATTCAAAAAAGTTTGTTATACCATAAAGAATATGGAAACCATAGAAACCTACTATAATGTACTTGAGTTGGGTCAATATAAATGATGAGGCTATATAGTCAACCCTAATATACAACCTTGATTTTATCTTATAGCTTTCATGGAAATATGTCATAGTATATACATTCATCCATTCTATGATTTTCCAATGGTTGTAACAGAAATAATATTACTAATGCAGATAATGATGGCAGAAGGGAGGTAGATCCTCATGAGGGATCAAATACATGAAAATGTACATAAATTGTTGTTTCATATTTATTAGGTGATTTACTCATTTTTAATTTCTATATCATTCCATGTGTAGTGTGGTTAGTTCACAATTAACATCAATACATATTAATCCCATAACACACTCAATATTCTGATATACATACTTAGTAAATACATTAAATCCATCTCCAATATTCGATCTCATGAAATATATGTCAAGGAGATTGTTATTGGTAAGACTTCAACTTATTCCTGTATTGTTAGGTCATAAATAGAATGTGTAGAAATGTATGTCATGGAAGAAATGAGATACACTTCAATATTTTGTATGTTATACCCATTTATTCTCTATGATGATAAGGGTGAATCGTGTTTTAGATTTATTCATTGAATATATGGGATCATGTCCCCATGTTGGTAGGATATTGTTTATCCTTCATTATTGAGACAAATATT
The DNA here is from genome assembly GCA_963277665.1 of Viscum album. Lineage (NCBI taxonomy): Eukaryota > Viridiplantae > Streptophyta > Magnoliopsida > Santalales > Viscaceae > Viscum > Viscum album. Next base: position 537,131,936 of record OY728146.1, read on the forward strand.
CACCAATAACACAAATGAAAAAAAAATTACATGCTAATATTATTTGGATGACCACAATGCGATAGTCTAAAGTTAATACAAAAAATATATGTTATTCATACATTAAACCATTATACATTAATAGAGTGTATGGATTATAATTTTCATCCATGTTAATTCTATTCAATGTGAACTACCTTTAGAATGTGTTCAGGGGAAACAAATTACCTCCCTTAGACCATTTATATCAACTCCATCTTGTGAATTACACTAAATAAGACCAGCCATAATTTATAGATTTATATATCAAAACACTATTATTTTGAACATATACTATTATTTTCATCATGATAGTATAGGTATGATTCTTAAATGAGCGCATAAGTCTATATAATACCAACCTAAAAATATATGGAAAACACCTTCTTCGTACTAATATTTGTTCATTGGATGTGTGAAGTACCTTTCACCATAAAGCTACCACATAAGACATTATCCATTTTTTGAACATCCCAAATGAAGAACTTCACTTTTAATCTCATACATGAACCTATTACATGGGTAATCTCCCACATGACTCAAACATGATCCTCATTCTGAATACTAGATGTGTGAATCCACACACCATCATTAGGAAACACCCAAATGAAAAATTTCTCTATACAATTATATTGTGGAATCACACTCCCTGAACATCCCTCATGGACCCTGAATACTCCATGTTTCATTTATGTATTTATTATTATGTTATTTTCAATTGAAAATGATGTTATCAGTCAGGTAGTTATAGGAAAAATCATCAAATGAAATTTCAAATACTAATATTAATGGTGAAACCATCAACATATCCCATAAACATACTCCCTTTATGGTTCACATGAAATCACTATCATCCCACTACTAACCTCCCACATAGTCCATATACATACTAAATGAAAACACACTCAAGAAAACATCCCCACAAGATTCTTATTTTTTCTCCAACCATAAATACATGAAACCTATCATCAAATACTCCCATGAATTGACCATGTGGTCCATGTACCTACTTCACAATATCTTTAAATCAACAAAATTCAATGTTTCAAATTTCCTTAAAAACATTTCACCACTGAATCAAATCAATGAATAATAATTTATGATTTCAAAAATAAAAATTGGGTAAACATTGTGAAATAAGACCATTCATAACAAAAAATGTTTCCTTCAAACATCAAAAAACAATGTAACTAATTTTTCAAAAACCTTGATCAACATAAAATAGATTGAAAAAAACATAACCTAAAAGACCAGATATTATCAACATAGATCCAATATTCTCCACTTTTTAATTTGTTTCAAATAAAAAATGAAATCAACTCTTCATGAATATGTAAATCCTTCATGAAGGTAGTTGAATAAATGTTTCATTACATTAATTCTATGTGATTGGTTCCCAATTTAGAAAAAAAAATATCAATGTAGGATTCCTTGAATCATGAAATTCTTCATTATATAACTCCCCATATCATCATTTATTTTTCCATGGATCATATAAATCTCTGACATTGAAAACATAAACACCCTATAAATTTGATAGTACACTAAAACCACATTTTAAAAACTGGAATTTTGCAAAAACAAATTCCCCGAAAAAAAAATTAAATTAGATTGATAAAAATTCTATCATGGAAATACATGTATGGATGTATATATATAATGGGGAGATGGGAATTAGTTTACCCTCATCTATTTTATAGATGTTTCTTAACTCTAATCATAAATGGACGTTTCGTAAACACTGGTTTATGTGGTGATATTGTCTTTATATCTACCACTAGCCCATTACTTCCAATATTTTTTATATGACTTTTATTTACTCCCTTTTTTTAATGAAGTGGCACATTTTCTCAATATTCATTTAATTAGTGTGTTATATAATATATTTCCTAATCCACATCACATTTATGTTATTACAAAATATAAAAAATGCATGGTTTGTATCTCTACTATATTCAACAATTACATCAGCCACAATAGATGAGTGTAAGACCTGATCGCTAGAATATGTTATTATACTACTGTTATGAATAAAATGTTTTCATATTTCATACGAATTCAATAAACATGTTTTACCTCAATAAATAATGCACGACTACTAGGGGCCTTATAGTCCACCACATATCTAGCCAAATACATAAAACAATATTTATATAAATAATTATATTCTACAACATATACCATCATTCCATAATTGATAACTTCTTAGATGTACAACATGATTCCCTTAATCACTACCATGTTATCTTCTTTCTGATTAAACTAGAAATAATACATTAATCATATAGTAGTGATGATATTTTCCCTTCTTGTAGAGAAATACAATAACAACCTAATGATACTACTATACAAAGTGGGGTTTATATATTTTCTATCTGAACATTCCAAATCGTAGTTCTAACTACATTCACGGTTTTCATTGTATTGTAATCACACATTTCAAATTTTTTTAGTATCTACCTTTTATGCTTAGTTATAGAGACACAAGAATATCCCTTCTTATTAAACACTTGGATCCCTAGAATGTATGTGTGTACCCTTATCATGTATATTTAAAACTCCAATTTCTTGTGTTTAGAAAACTATTCGAAGGAGTTATACATGGTTCCTATAATGATGATTCCATACATATAAAAAATTATTATGAACCGATCTTCTAGGGAAGTCTTCATTTATAGATTATGATCAAAAATACCACTTTCTAATTATAGGATCATAAAATATGAATCCTTCCATTAATAAAAAACTTGTGTTCACTGATTAGACCATATGGAGTTTTCTTCAATTATAAATAATTTTTTTCAAAAATTCTTATAATAAATCCAAAAATTTGTTCAGTGTAATTTGTTATTTTAAAATTCCTTTTCAGAAACTCATATCCATATCCATCTATTAAACATTATATCCTATTAAGAAACCACAACAAAAAAGGGAGTGATTGAATGAAATAATGAAATTAGAACATGTTTTGTCATTATGAATGATTTCAATATATGAATAACATTTACAGACAATGAGTTCCATTTTTTTACATTTCCATGATTATAAAAGTTTCCCTTTTAATGTTGACTTTTTCTGATAACATTGTCATTTTATACCCCTTTAACATTATCCCATGTATGTTTTTTAGAAATATATTATAATTATTCATTCATGGCCTTTCCCTATGATTCACCCTTCTCCATCTATATTATAGGCTAGAATCATCACTCATGAATTTATTACTGAAAACATAAAATCTACAGTTTAGTATTTTTATTTTAATAATTTTTACCTAGTTTTTTCCATCTGATCCTTAAAACATGAAGAGGAAAAATAGGATTACTTGAAACCTCAAGGAACTATTTTTTATAATTTTTAGGCGAATGAGTACAAACTCCTACATTACATTAAATGATCATTTATCTCACATAACCCCACATTTATTTTAAACATTAATACACCATCACAATTTATTTCAAATAACTTCTATACATAAATTATTCCAAACCATTCTTTATAAACTGTTGAATGAAAAAATAAGATGGGTGAGCTGATATAATTGTTATGGGTAAACATAGGAATTAGCAACAAAATGTTATCAATGAGCATAGGAAATTCATAAGGTTACTAAGATGTAATTATTGTGCATTAAAAAATCACAAAATAACACATACCCATTAATACCTTAAATATTTTATATGAAAACAAGTCAAAGTAAATATTTATGTGAATCAATAATAATGAGTAGTATGATATCAATATTGATAATGAAGAACATTATAAACCCATGATAAGAAACTCTAAATAGTTTCATTAACTAGGATAATTATATTTATAAAGGAATTCCAAAACCCTTTTAATTGGAATAATCATATGGAAGACTTACAATATAATAATTTCCAAATGAATTAGGTAACTATATGGGTGTACCCATCATATAATCTATAACAAGATCATAGAGTGATATATGTTCTTCACAATCATATATGTTATAATAAGAACACCTGAAGCTATCTAGGATATCCCATAAAATAACTTTTAACCTGCTCGCCCAGAATTATCCCAGCCACCCCATCTTATATAATGTCTGAGAAACAAAATATGAATAATTTAGATAGAGCTTTCATTTCATCGTAAATATCATTGAAAATAATCAGTATTCTTTCATAACCAAATTAAATAATGGAAATGAAATGGGTTTCATGTTAATCCCATTGAAACATGATTAACTCATGGAAATAAAAAAGGATCTATAAATATCTATTTTATTTATGATTATTATTTGTAATTATTAGGAGGTTCTATAAAAATTTAATTTGGACATGAATTCCTTATAGAAAAATAAAAAATTTCTATAATAATTACATTAAAACTTGACAAACCTGTGAAAAAGAAATTACTTTCATAAAAACCTCATTTAAAGAATATCAATCCATATTAATAATAAATAATATGTTTCCTTAAAAATTTTCCAAAATGGAGGACAAGTAACAAAATTGGGTGTTGTCATTAATTAATAGAAATATCACTAAAATATTATTTAACATATTCTTCAAGAAAATATAATATTCATTTCAAAAATCACTTTAAAAATAGAAAAAAAAAATTAATATCCTATTATATGAAATAATTTTTAAACAATTATATATCCATGAATAATATGAAAAAAATTTATTTAAAAATAATCATATAAATTTTCAGAGAAACCATTATATAAATATTGGTATTATCGGTAGTTAATTCAATATATGCCAAAAAGAACATTCCTTTTACTTGCAAAAGAAAATTTTTCCCAAGAAAAGATAATAATACTCCTTTGAACACCATTTTAGAAAAGAAAAGTTTTTGTAAAACTTTCTATAAAAAACACTTTTCGAAATTAATAAAAAAATTAAAACATTTTTAGATAACATGGTTCGGTTAGAAAAAAAAATTAATGATCAATGATATAAATAATGTCATCTTTTCATAAAAAATATCTCAATAAATTTATTTATAATTGAGTGGAAAATGTAAGATTAATTTTCAATATCCTTACTAATTGTAGGATAATAATTCTCATAATTTTCATCCTTTAATTAATAATAAGAAATGATATTGATAATGAATGAAATAGTCACATAATATCGTACAACATTGCTATAATTGAATTTTAATCCCAATTAAATGATTACATTAAATTAAACATAAAATAACATGATAATTAGTGCATTCATGATATATTATGTCACTTTTTATGTATATACTCACCATAAAATAAGTTAGATTCCTAACATGACATAATTCTATATGTAGAATATTTATGACAAAAACCATTAACGTATTGGTAACATTGAAAGTGTAATACCCATGAAATATAAATCCTCATGTTTATATTTAAATGACCAATAATTTATTTAAAATATTCATAATGTACATTCATTTTCGGTATTTATACAATGAAATAAAAATAAGTGATGAATATCTCATTGAAAATAATGTGAGATTTGAAAAATACATACCATGCACTTACTTTTTGAGTGAACCACCCTTGACCTCCATTATTGTGTTTTTTTAATTATTAACTTATTATATAAACATATAATTATTCATAATATCATATATGATCATTTTATAAGATGTCATAATCTGTAAGTTAATAGTCATTCAATATTTTCACTCCTTTGTGTGTTAATTGCATTATTTTCATATGTGTGTTCCATCCTGAAATATAAATTTCATTTTCATATTATATAGTTTCATAATCTCTAGAATGATAAAAATTAAATAATTATCACATTTTTATAGATATATTTCTTTAAAAACCCATCATGTATGATAGTTAATAAAAATGAACTAATGATATGATCAGGGAGACGATAGGTCAAACATATGAATGAGAAACATTTCCATTTTTCAATGATCATTACAGAATTAAGGTAAGTAATATTTTTAATTATATAATTATAAAAATACAAAAAATACAATTATATTTAATTATATATTTTTTTTAATGTAGTGGTGAAAAAAGGAATCATGTCGCTTTGAGGAGGTTGTTGTCCACACACCCACAAACAATGTTACGATTTTTTTTCATTGAATGAAAAGGTAAAATAAAAATGATATATTATATTTAATGAATGATATTTTTTAATATCATAATCAATTAATATATATCAAATATATTTACTATATTTACCCTCGTTATCTTTTATGTAATGTGTTACTGAATAACGAATCACTTCGCTTTGCGATGCGGTAGTCCTCCACACACATGAACAACATTATCAAATCCATCATGAAATGGGTTATAAAATGGAATATATGATATAATGAATAAGTAGTTGTAGATATGTCATATATATCATATATATCATATATAAACATTATATACATCATCATAACGAATAATTAAATGTGTTTATGGAAAAATGAATGGCGTCATTTCGTGAGGCATCAGTCTCCCACACACCAAAATAATCATTTAGTTACCCATTTAGAGGAAGCATTTGTGCCTTTATAGCATAAAATTAACATAAAAACGTATCAGTATATTTTGGATACTTATTTTTTATATAATCATTTTATAAGAGTAATTGAATAAAGTGGATAAAGTTGTAAAAAACGGCGCGTGTTGAAGAACATTGCCTCTTTTTAGTGTATCCTCATTGGGTTTGTAGTAATGCCTTGAATAGATCATTTTATACACAAAATAAGGCCTAAAGAATGAGGGAAGATATTTTTTAACGTTATTTGGTATGGGGTTTTGCGAACCAAATTGTTCGAGATGTGTGGAGAAGTGATGAGAGTGATTACCATTTTATAGTTGAGGTTGAGTGACATTCTTGTAAATACTAAAAATTAATCACTATTGAGAAGATTATATTATCGAAATTGGGACAAAATTTGATATTTAAATGTTTGTTAGGAGGAACAGGTCATGAAACTACTCCACTACACAAGAAAACAAATTTTCAAAACATTTGATTCATTAACGCATAAGTTTCCTTATATTTTTCAATTTAATATTTCATTACCTTAGTGACATTATAAACTGAGAAATATATCTATTAAGAAAAAATAAAATTGATACATACTATATATCTTATACCCACTAATTATAATTATTAAATACATATTTTAAAATTATAATCATATTCAAATTTAAAATTAATTTTTACACAAACACATATAACGTTCATGGAAAACATTTTAACTGCAACTATGCAAACATAGTTTTTATTATTTAGGGTTGTTTATTTAAATTATTACATAAATCATAGTCTAATAATATATATAATTTTATATTTATTTTCATATAAAAATTAATTGGTCTAATATTGGATTATTAATAATTTTAACTATTTAAAAAAAGTAAATTTTATCACAAAATAACATTAATTTCAATTTTTATAGTATTAATTAAATTTGTATTCAAAAATATCATGCAAATTATAGAATTAGAATATATTATAATCATCCATGGTTAAATGGATATATTCACTTAAAAAATATGGTCACATAATAATTCACTTAATTTACATCACTTTTAAAATTTTATAATCAATGGATTTAGTTAATTGATAACTAATTAATTATTTTGTTGGCATATCTTATGTTTTTAAAGTAACTAGTTCAAATATAAAAACTAAAAATAATGAACTGTGATATTTTAAAGTCTATAATATTTCATAATAATATTAATAACATATCATATATGGTTTTCTTCCTTATCTAAAATCATTATATAATTTAAAAGGATAAAATATGTGTTTTTGTCTTTGTCATCACATAGCTTAATATATAGGTCAATTTCCTAAACAATGATAAAAAACTGATAAAATATATCCTAAGATCATAAGGATTGAAATATATAATGAAAATTCGTGTTTTATAAATTTTTAAGTCATTTTACCATTAAAAATAATGTTTAATTCCTCTATAAATAAGTTTTTTCCATAATTTTTGTAATTGTTTTAAATATTTTCACCAATAAATATGGTAAGAAATTAATTTCAAATTATATGAAATTAGAAATTATTCTTATTCATAATATGTATACTATTTTTATGAATTAAATCAACATAATTTAATGAATTTAATTTAATATTAATCTTACAGACTCAATGATAATGCGAGCTTTCAAATTAAAAAAGGTCAAAAGAATACAATATTCTTTTATACAATTTCAATATGATATTTATTCCAGTGAAAAAATGTGGACTAATATATATATAACTGAACTAATAATACTATTAAAAATTTAAATCTACTATTTATCTTTATAAATTTTTTTTAAAAAAGACAGTTTTCAATTAAAATTCAGTATAATTCCCTATTCATCAAAAATCAAAACATTTCTCAAAAATAAAAAAAATTAATCCTCAGAAAATTTTGGTATTCGTTTTTTACAAATGATGATACTTTTATCACATAAATATTCTAAGAGTTCCATGTAGTGATTATAATATTTTTTTCCATTAATATAAATAAAAATAATTTACAATTAAATTTTTTCCCATAATAAAACTCCATTAAAAATAATTGATTGATTATTTAATAAACATTTATAAATAATTTATATTGAGTAATAAATACATATATATATATATTAAATTAGTTAATATTATTCATACATTACTATTTAAAATTTATGTTATAATGATAATATATATCATGGGTCATTTTTGTTTTGTGTCCCATGTTGAATACTCTATCAAACATAAAAATTTAATGTTGTCAAATACTCCCCCATTTGATAAAGTACATACTCTTAATTTGATCATTATCTAATTATTCAAAGGTTTTACATTATAAACTACATTTTTGGTAAAGCCAAAAGGTAAAAAAGAGTTAATAAAACCTCCTCTACATAATAGATATATGGAATTAAAAAAATTCATATAGACTAACACATTATTAAGATTCTAGTACAAGAGAACATAGGTGGGAATTGATGAAAATAATACATAAATATAATGTGTGATTAAGGTTATTGATCATAGTCAATTTAATGATTAATTTAATGGTATAGGTCTCAAAATATTATATTTGTGATGATCTAAGATACAATTGGTTTATTGAAAATGAAGGTACTAAGGCAATACATTTTTTAAAATCAATTTCTTATTGTGATGAATTCATTCACCAAATAGTTTGAATACATATTGAACTATTATTAATTTTAAATTATAACTTCATTCATTATCTAATTTATACTATAAAATAATAATTATCTCTAAATGATGTAGAATCAGGATTAAATTTTCAGGCCTAAAACACTAAAATAAAATTTTAAAAACCACATTACATTAAAAATAATTACTAGTTATTATCATATCTTTATATATTAACCAATCACAAAATGGTTGGAACGTGGTCATATATATCAAAAAATTAATAAACCATAATATGATATAATAATCCTAAAAGTTCATCAGCAATACCGAATATTTAAAACAAATCATTCCAATAATAACATTCCATAAATTTGTTTATCATTTTTTGAATATGTTCATAAAATAGGGATTATAATTATTTAATTGTATATTTATCAAAGATAAATAAATTTTTTTATAAATTTATTATCCCATATGTTTCTAAAATAATTATAAAATTTACATTTAAAATTTCCCTCTAACCAAGATATCATGTAGGCTAGTGGTACCCGTGAACCACTTAGCATCCTTCGGTCATGGGTTCATGCCCCATCATCTTTCTAGATGTGAAGTGTTTTTACACAACATATGGGTTATCCTTTTTTAAATAATAATAAGTAATTTTTCCCTAAATAATTTATCATGTTCATCCTATGTTCTAAAAATACCACATACCAAAAAATGTATCCAATAATATCATTAATTAAAAAATTACTACTTAAAACCATCAAATGAGGTGAATAATGATATGAAATAATGATTATATATAATAATTTAGACCTATGATGTTATCCATAACTCTTAATATAAAATCACATGAAAACATACTAATCTCCAATGTAATCTAAACCAATCTCGGATACCAACAATAACAACCCATAACTGACACTCTCAGATTTAGAATTGAAATCGTGAACATTACATTTCTGGATTTGATATCATTAAATGTGATGCGATTTTTTTAATCCAAAACATATAACATAAAAATAAAAAATTGGTCCTATACAACCTTGAGAACCTACAAATATTACAGTTATATATATAATTACAGAAAACATATAGCTAAATAAATAAGATGACATTAAATGATTATTTCATCCACATTACCAATCAATTCCTCTTCGCATTATGACATCATAATTATCCATATGAAATCACATCAAGGAGTAAATAATCCGAAATAAATATTTAAATCATGGGTAAATAGGTAAATAATGAGGGTGAGATAAAATACCTAGTTTGGGTAAATATATAAATTTGTAAATAAATGTCATCAATGAGAATAAGAAGTGCATATTAGTATGACAAAATAATAAAAATACATGAGATAATCATAAAATAATTCATATCTATAAATACCTAAATCCTAAAAAATTAAAACATGGTACAATAAGGAGTAGTCATTATAAATAATCATTAGCAATTTGATATCAACCTTGGCCAATAGAAGCATTATAAACCCATAACATACAATAAAAACCATTTTTGGTAGTATAGAGCATCATATGCATAAAACCAATTCCAAAACATTTAAATTGAATTAACCATATGCAAAAATTCAAATATAATCATTACCCAGTGAATTGTAGCATTATCTTGGTATGACCATCATATAAACATTAATAGGCTCACATGATGCCACCTGTAGTTCCCTATCATAGAATATGTAACGGGCTCACCTGACCCAATATAGTCTTCCCCCAAATATAATATATAATGGGATCACCCAATGATATTTGGGATTCCATATCATATAAAAATTTTGAGGACTACACTATGAATAAATTACACAGAGATGTAATTTCATCATAAGACTCATTGAAATGATCATTATTCTATCATAACCTATTTAAAACACAAAATATAAATGGGTTTCTTTTCAAAATCAGGGAAACATTATTAAAAAATAGAAATCAAAACTGTAAAAAAAAATTCAAACTTGATTTACCTATGGAATGATAAAATGATTATATAAAAACACATTGAAACATGACAAACTTATGGAATGAAAATTAGAATCTAAAACAATATTTACCAAAAAAATATTAGCCTATAAAAAAATGGGTTCTATAACAATCTCTTTATAAGATTATTAATCCTTAATATATATAATGAGGATTGTATAATTACAAAATATCCCTAGTTGAAGATAAATAAAAAAATGTATTTTTACATCGAAGAATGTAAAATCCATTAAAATAAAATTAAACTATTTCCTGAAAAAAAAATATCCTTTTCATTTTGAAAATCACATTTTATAACATAAATCATATTTAAAATATTTTTATTTAAAATTTATTTTAAAAACCAACAAATTTTAGAATAATAGGAAAATATATATATAAAAATTATAATTTAATATTTCAAAGTAATCATCAATGAATCGATGGTCATGTTCGTTGGTAATCCCGTACATGTTGTAAAGAACATTATTTTTCCACAATGAAAAGTAAGAAAAGTATATTAATGAAAAAGTTATAAGAATAATATATTGAAAACCTTTTTTATCAAATGTTTTAAAAAATATTTCATATGTCATTTAGAGATTTTAAAAATATTTTTTTAATCATTATTAGAAAATATGGTTTTGTAAGAAAAAAGATTTTCTACCGAAGAGATAAATAAAGTCGAATTATCTTAAAAATGTTTTATAAATAATTTAATGAATAGAAAAATAAACAAAATAAAATTATTGTTAAATATCTTTAATAAGTATAGTAAAATAAATTTAATGGGATTCTTTAGATATTGATTATTAGATCTTATTATTGGAAGTATAATCATAAACAGTCCTATGAAATGATGACATTGTAATATACAAATCTTACCATGTTAGTATCATTGAATAGTAAGTACCAAAAAAGTATTAAATTAAATGAAAGATACAATAATATAAGAATAAAAAAATAATGATATTATATTTCTATGTGGATAAATATGAACCTCATAATATAAGATAGGTACATAACACAACCTAAGTCTCTAAGATGGAAAATTATGACAAAAATCTATTACCTCTTTGGTAACATTAAAACTACATACCCCCTGATAGATAAATCTAAAACAATATTTGTAAAACCCCTTAAAATCAGGTAAAATTTTCAAAAAATTCATAATTTTCTAGTAAATACACCACAAAACAAAAATAAGTGTCCAATATGAAATATAACTCATATAAATAAGAGCTATACCAGAAAAAAGATTACCATGCTCTTCCTTTTTTGTGAATGTAATTTTAAAATAAATTATTATGGTTTTATACATATTGTTAATATATACCAGAACCATATTAATGTTTAAAATATAAAAATTGATCATTTTATATAATTATATAACCCATTAGATAATAATAGTTCATTTTTTTCATTTATTCATGTGTTAATTGCACTATTTTCATAAGCATGTTTCATCAAAAAAAATCCTTATACTAATCATATTATATAGTTTAATAATTTTTATAATAATTGTCAAGTTTTTATTTTTCATATTTTTACCTCAATTTTAATTTTAAAACCAATCATTAATAATGATTATGAAATAATAACAAATGTTATGATCATGGAGATGATAGGTTATACGTATGCATGACTAACATTTTCGTTTTTCTAAATCATTATGGAAAGAAGGTAAGTAATATGTTTTCTTTATATACATATTATTATATCAAAAATATAATAATATCAAATTTTATATAATGATATTTTTTTTGTGATGTGGCCTAATGAAAGGAATCCCATCACTTCGAGGAGGCGGTAGCCCACACGTCCATGAACGACATTATCATTTTTTTGGCATTTAAAATGTAAAACGAAAATGATATATTAAATTTTAATAATGGTGAATTTTTCATTATTATAATAAATATTTTATTTATATTTCATATATTCATTACCATTACACTTAATACCTTCTATATAACACTTTAGAGAAAAACCAATCGCATCACTTCATGAGGTGATAGTCAGTCATACACATGATAGCGTTAGCGTATCCCTCACAAAATGGAATATAAAAAGATCAAATATAAAATAATCATTCGATATAAATAAATAAGTCATAAATATCATTTAAAAAATTAATAACAATAATCATTCCCAACCATGATAGGTGTTAACATGTATTTGAATGGCATTGTTTCATGAGGCAGTAGTATATCGTACACATGAAAGCTTATTTCGAAATCCATTTTCTAGATGTGTGTGGTTACAGGACACAAAATTGACATAAAAATATCTAAATATATTTTAGAAATTTATTTTAATATATAATAATGTTATAAGAATAATTTTTTGAGGTGGAGAAAGAAGTAAAATTAAGACGCATGTTAAATTACATTACCTCTCCTTGGCGTATACTCTTTGGTTTGCACTAAATCCAAAAATAAATCAAATAATACAAAAAATACGGATTATATAACAATGGGATAGAATTTTCTAAATTATTTTTTCATGTAATTATGGATATAAATTTCTTAAGATGTGTGAATGTGTTAGGTGAGCATGTTCCCTTTTATAGTTGATGAGGGGTGAGATTCTTTTAAGTACTCAAAATTATTCACTATTGGTTGGTCAATATTACCTAATGTGCCACCATAATCGATATTTAAATGTTTTTATACATTATATTTTAGATAAAAACCTCCACCACACAATAAAAATAACTTTTAAAACATTTTATTATTCATCTCTTATATTTCAATATTTTTCATTTTTTTTCTTTATGGTAACATGTATTCTAACCATTGTAAATTATAAATTAAGAATTATTAAAAAGTGAAAAATATTAGAAAATGTTTACCCACATATTATACGTAATAAATATAACATATAAAATAAAAATACTATGTTTTTTTAAATTAACTTTGACACAAGCGCGTGTAATGTGAAAAAACATTGTTTTAACCATAACTTCTACAACAGATTTTTCAAATCTTATTGTCACTATATCCGTTATAAATAAAAAAAATTATATGAATGGAAGATAGTTAATATATAATTTCAAATTAAAATAACTTGGTATAATCTATGATTTAATTAATATTAAATCATTTAATAAAATATTATTTATTATAAAATAAAAGTAATACTAATTTTGATAGTAATCATTTAATTAGATTTTAAAATTATCAACACAGTTATGGAATTAGAATATATTCTCATCATAGCTATAAAACATGATATATTCTTCTAAAAAATAATTAATAAAAATTATTCACTCAATTTACATCAATTTTATTATATTTACTATTGATTATTTTATTTAATTATTTACTAAAGACTAACTATGTAGGTATTTCATATGTGTTTATAGAAATTTATTCATATCTATAAAATTAAAATACACTATCATGATATAAAAAAATCATTTATAAAAAAATAATATTCATTATTATAACTATGTTTTTTTTTTCAAAACCCAAATCATTATTGAAATTAAAATGAATAAAGGTGCCTTTTTGACTTTTTCTTTATTTATATTATAATATATATGTCTCTCTAATGGAAAAGTGTCCTAATAACTGATAAAATATATCCTACGGTCATAAGGGTCAAAATATGTTAATAAAATATGCTTTAGACATGTTTATATATCTTTTTTCTATGTAAATGTAATGTTTAATCACTTAGTAAACACATGTTTACCTTAATTTATGTGATTAATTTTACCTATTTTCACTAATAGTTATGGTCAAAAATTATGTTTACCATATTAGAAAATATAAATTATAATATTTAAAAATATTTAATCAGGTTTTTTATTATCTTCCTAGAAGTGGCATAATGTTATTTAATATTAATCCAGTTGACACAATGAGAAAACATGTTTTCCAAGAAAAAAAACAAAATGTTTACTAGGTTTTAATATCAAATTTAAAAATTAAATTTATTAAAATGACCTATATTTCATTAATATATCTATAATTGATATAATTATACTTTATCATAAATTTAAAATATTGTTTATCATCATAAATAAATAAAATTAAACATTGTTTTCAAAAAAAATTCAGTATTTCATAGTATTCATCATAAATTTAATCATTTCAAAAAATTACCAATGATTATAAATATGATAATTATAGTATTTAAATTTCAAAATCGAATATTATTTTTTGAATTAGAAAATATATAAATTTCTGAAATTGAATATAATATTATTTCAGTTAAAATAAATAAAAATAATTTTTTTAACAAAACATATTTTTGACCTATAAAACAACTTTACCAAGTTTATATTGATTATTTTCTAAAAACATATCAATAATTTTTATTGAGTAAGACACACGTATATATATTCTAATGTAGTTAATATTATTCATTCTCTCAAATTTAATGGTTAGGTTATAATTCTAATATGTATCACGGGTTAGATAAGTTAGATGTTTCCTATTGAATACTACTTTGAACATACAAATATAAAAGATAAAAAAAATATTCAAATGGTTTTTTTATATAATTGGAAGTAGAGACACATCATCTACAATTCTCATTCCCATTATTTATGTTAGTGATGATCTATCATCAATTATTCTTGATTGGTCTACAAATTTTCTCCTATTTATTATCTAATTTATAAATTCCACTTCTAGGGTAATTACATTCCCTTTAGACTCATCTCAAATTATAAATCATTCCCACAACACTATATAGAATCCCGAGTTTTAACATCTTCATTTTCTTCCTCTTTATACTTATATAAATCATATTTTCCCTAGTGTTCTTCGAATAATTCTCCAAAATTAATTTGATTCCCCTACTCAATAAGTTTATAAATAGTCCATTGTTGTAGAATTTATGGGCTTTAATATTCGTAGATTGTCATAGAAAAACTCATTCTTCTACTACACAACCAATCATTACTTGGTTTCCTTTATTATTTCAAAATTATATCATACATATAAATACATTAAGGTGTTTAAATAAGGGTTTCTGTCAATACTAAATTTCATATTGGATATTTTATTCCCTAGTATTTCAGAATGTCTGATTCATAGTGTACACTACAACGTATACTACCCATTTCTAGTAATTTAGAGAAATTTCACCTATAATTATCTATGTTTTCAGCATAATCATCAGTACCTTATTACTTCTTTTAAAAATTGTAAAAACTATATAAAGTAGTATCTGTTTTCCAATAATTAATTCAAATATGTTTTATAATATTCCCTACACGAATCACCTAATAGACATGAAACTATGTTACATTTATACCATTAAAATCAGTCTATTAAAATAGTTTGCATAAATATGTGAAACTAAATTGAGAAATATATTAATATATATATATATAATGGTTATTTTATAAAAATTTACATTATTCATTATTTTGTTTAACAATAATTTATTTATGCGTTGCACTTTTTACAAAAGAAAACTAATTATTTTTTTAATTTATTTATTTTAATAAAATAAATTGTTTATTTTTTAATTATTTATTTATAAGCTTTTTATAAAAATGTTAAATGAAGAGAAGTAGTATTTTATTAAAAAATTATTTCTCCTAAAAAACAATTCTTCGTTTTACTTTATCATTATTTTAATTTATATTATAAAATAGTTGAATTTTTATTTTAAATAATAAAATTCATTTACATATTTATAATTTTAATATATTTTATATGGATTTTTTGTGTTTTTTCTAAAAAGATGCATTTCAAGCTAAATATTGAAAACTATTTTTTTATATCCTACCCATAACATAATTATTATAGTACACTTTTTATAGAATGTAATAAAACATTTATCATATCTGAAATAATTAAATTAATGAGTTTTAGGAACATTTTATTATAATCAAACAAATTATAGTGAATATTTCATAAACATTTCATCATATTAGAACCCATGGATAATAAATAGATTTATTAAATATATTTTCATTATAAAAATAAACCTTAAAAATAAGGATTGGATATTGTAACATTTGATAATATCTCTGCTAAATCTTTTGTGACATCAAAAGATGTCATCTTATATGGAAATTATTTTGAAATATCACATAAAAAGTATCTAGATGGAAATAACATTTCATTAAAAATAAAATATTAAAACATAAAATTCATAAGATGTTTTTCAAATCCTAATATCCTAAAATAACCATGAAAACATATAAAATAAGACACAAATCAATTTTTTTGTCATGACGGTATAATTTTTTTCCATTCATTCATGTTAAAACAATGATTCATTTCACATTTTTGGTAAAAAAAATATAAAATGTTTGGAAAATTATATTAAGATTACATTTGCATTTATTTTAATAATCAATCAGGAGTAAATGTAAATCTTAAAAAACTAAGAGAGACATTAAAATATTCTTGAATTTATTTTATTTAAAGAGGATATTGATGAAAAAGGTTTTTTAAGAGAAGTGAGAAAAAAGATGATTTTTATTAAAAACATTCTTCCAAACTCTCTAATTATTGAAGAAAATTAATTTAATGGGAAGAAAATTATTTTCCAAAAATAATTAGAGGATTAGAAAAAAAAAGTGTCTCTTGAGAGTTAAATAATATGATCTCATCATCGAAATTATTTCATGAACAAACTCATTAACCAATAAGATTATTTGATAATGACATTTCCAAATTGTTTTAATTTTTAAATATATACCCCATGGAATCAATCACATCATATGGATATGTATATCCTATAATTATCATGTTATGTATCGATAAATTCGTTGATGGAAAGTACAAAAAAAAGTTGTCTATATGACTTGCGTCCCACAAAAATAAATGTAAAATGAAAACCCCCTACAAACATGGAAACATTAGATTCATAAGACCCTTTGAAGAATAACATAACATGAAACATTAAACAGAATGAAAATAAATATATTTAGGATATATGATTTCAAACATTTAGTATATAAATCTCATGAAAGAATATATGTGCCTCACATAAACAAATGTCCCAAAGAAATAAAATTTGAGATAAAATCCCCTACCTTAAGTGTCGACTCACACCAATAAAATTCAATTCTCTTATATGATAAATATTATTTTATTATAAATCTTTAAACGAGACATAAAAATTTTTATTATACAATATATGATTAACTTATGATGTTCTTTAATTTTTTATTATTAACTCAATTTTAAATTAATGATTCATGTAATAACTACTTTGTATGTTTTGGTTTGTATTTTTTTCCTTTTACATTGATCACAGTTACATATTCTCTAAATTATTATCTTGGTCATTATTATCTTATATATTCCTTATATATATTTTAATCAATTAATTATAAATATAGAAAATTAACCATATTTCTCATCTGGATTATAGAATATATATATATATATATATATATATATATGCATGAACGCTCCTTCTATTTCCTCAAAGGGTGGAAGGAAAATGAAGTTAAATAATATATCACCATTAAATATTACATATTTTGTCTTTTATATTTTATTAATATTCACTAAATTTATTATATTACCTTCCATGTAAATCTTAATTGAAGAATAAATCGCATCACCGAATGAGGTTGTAGAATGCCATACACACAAGAGAGATTATAATATTCCCATGTTATGGAAAGAAATAAAGTATATGTGGTATAATAATTAAACATGTATAATAATGTCTTCAATAATATATAAATATGATAAATACATCATTATAACCATCTAAGAGAGGTGACGATAGAAAACCAATTAACATCAGTTCTCTAGGTAGTAGTCTTTATACACACAATCAACAGTTTCATTTCCCATTTGATGGAAGAGGAGAAAATTTTTAGTTATTACATGAACATAATAACATATAAGTATTTGGTATATACTATTATTTTTATATCATCACTGTGTAATAATTTTTTAAGGATGGGAGATAGAAATAACAAAAGGACATGTTTAGGAATTTTACCTCTTCTTTGAAGAACATTAGGTTTATACCTAAAAGACTATTATGATGAATTAATAATAATACTAAGATCTATAGGATTTATAGATGGAATTTTGGAAATAATTTAATTTGGGATTGGTATAGAATAAAATTTCAGTGATTGAAGTGGATATATGAGCGGGTGGCCTTTTCTAAGTTTTTAAAATGAAACCCACGAAACATATAGAAATAATAAAGTATAACCACATTTTACATAAGTAAAATGGATCCAAAATTGATCATTATAAAAAATTATAGGTTATAAATTCATAATATAAAAATTCATTATGAGTTAAAAATGTGTTTAGATCATATTACCCCATATATTTCTCGTTTAACCCCCAGGTAAACATGATTTTACCTTAAACGTAACAACTAATTTTACTGTTTTTATGATTCATTATAATCATAAATAAATTCATCCATATAAGATATTATTAATTACTATGATTTAAAATACAGAAGAAATTTTTCCAATTAAATTCATAGATTTTTAAAATGTACATTTTAAATTAATCTTATAGATGTGCAAAAATTAGGGTTATACAATGTGGAAATTATCATAATTAGAGTGTATTAATATAGAAATTCAAAATGAAATTGATTCTATTAACCGAAATTAAGTTAACAAATATATAATTCAAATATTATTACTTTCAAAACTATTTTAATAAAATTCTTTATAATTACTTTAAATGAAAAGGTGGTTTGGAATATAACCCAAAATTGTTCATTATTCATCAAGAAAATAATATTTTAAGATAATTATTAAAAAACATCCTAAGATAATATTGACATGTTGATTATAAAATAAATTACATATAATGTTTCTGATATTTTCATAAGTTTATATTTTTTTTCACAAAAAAAATGAATACCATTTTTTGAGAGAAAGTATATCTAATGTATATAAATACATTTTGAAAAATAATTAATTATATTCTTATCAATATATTTTATTCACCTAAAACTATTTTCAATAATATTTGAAATGTGGTTATTCGTATTCATAACCCCGTGTTTAATTAAACTATTTAATGGTCATCTTTAAATAATTATATTGGTTTTACATCCTGGTTCTCTAAAACTCAGGGTTTAATATAATATAAAATGTCGACAAAATTAAGTTTAATAAAATAAATTCATAAAAACATGGGTTGATACAAGTTTTTTTTATGAAATTAGGATATAATGTAATATTTTATGTCATAATCACATTTTATTGAAGAATTATTTGATATTATACACGAATATTCACTTTCATGGTTTTACTACTACCCCCATGATAAAGAATATGATGAATTATTTTCAAAATTTAAAACATGACTTCTATTCATGCTCTTCTTTTTTATGAGATATGATTGTTATCATCGATAAAATATATTATTTTATTGTAACTCAATCCACTTTCTTTAGTTATAATTTCTTTCATTGGGTTTACTCATTCATTTAATTTGGTAAAATATTTCTATCATTGGATATAAATTTTATTCAAATCAACTATATTGATGAGTTATCTTCCTTATTTAAAATAAAACTCTGTTAATAAGAATTGTCATCCTATTAAATGTAGTTTTCCCATATTTATCCATAATGTATCTTCCCACCAATGTTATTATTAATAATTGGAAACCTAATTGTGTGTTATCTCAAGCTACATTCATATTTCACATATTATTTTTTCAAAATAATATTTTATCAACCCTTTTATGATATGGGATTTCAATAATTGTGTTTTTAAAATAATTAATGGAACCCTTTAATTTTTAATTTTATGATAAGTGTCATATTTCTAAAATAGCATTTTAAAAATATTATTTCAAGATTCAAATCATAAAAATACCTTAAATACATCATAGGGATCATTAATTTTATTTTATTAGTAAGAATGAAGTAATAATTGAATAAAATTAAACTTAAAGAAAAACATCATTTATTTATTCTACATAATGAGCTCCTAACATCCTTTGAGCCCTTACACATTCATAGTATAACATATAGAATACATGAAAAATGGGATGATCTGAAATCCCAATAAAGGAATAAGAATATGAATAAATCATAAAACATGTATTATATGAAATAATATAATTATATAAGAATGAATCGAAGGTAAATAAACATATAGAAGAGTAACAAAAAGAACATGGGATCACATAATTAATTAATCCTTGAAATTTTGGGACAACATACAATATGAAAAAATCGGGAGTTAAGGATAACCACAATTACCATTTCACATAGAGTATCGTGAGTCAAGGATAACCCCCAATAAAATTGCACATGTAAGAGCATTATTAAAGGCAAAAAATCAAGACCATTCCACATGGAGGAGCATGAGTCAAGTTTAATCACCATGACCATTTAACATGACATCTAATGAGACATAAAATAACCCAATTCATTATATTTATAACTGAAAACACTCTTTATAATATTTTAATTAATATGTGATTCACACTAATAATCATACCGAAGGAATCATACATTAACATAATGGTTTCCCATGTAATGAATTTGGTGTCATAATCATTTCAAAAGGAATATCATTAGGTAATATAATAAGGGTGTCAATTCAATATGGATTTAAAGAATACATGGATATTTATAAGGTAAAATAGGTATAGGCCATGATAAATTAATTCAAACAAAAGTTAATACTTTTAAAATTGGGATTATGAAACTTTTAAAAAAAATATTACAGTTTATAGGAAATATTAATGATTATTAAAAATAGAAAGGGATTAACAATTTTAATTAAATCAAAAATAACAAAGATAGTATTTCTAGATAAAATTACTGATACATTAAAAATAATGGTTTCTTGAAAAAGGTTAAAAATATTAACATGTAAATGAGTAAGAAATCATGAAGTTTTCTTTACCAGAGTTTCCTTACCTAGAATAATTGAGAAGGAATCCCTTATAAAACATGTATATAACCTAAAACGATGGATAAACTAATATTGATATAGTATTTTTAAACATTTCAAAATAATTCTGAAAAAATATATGAATCTAAGTAAGAGTTAAATTGGGTTAAGGAGATAGAATAGTGACTCAAAGGATAATATGAAGGCTTTTAAAAAATCCGTTACCTTATTTCCAAAAGTGTTATGGATTTGGACTTAGTTTCTCTATGATTCAAGATATTCATTGGATGCTTCATTTCCCAGAAATACCTTAATAGGTGAGTTTTCTATTATATTTTTTATATTAAAAATCCTATTGGTTATGTCAATATTCCAAATTCTAAGTAAATATTCTTTTTTTATATGTTCTTTATATTCTTTAAATCCATTTTATTTCATTCATTCCTCATTTATAATGTTTTTATCGTATTCCATATGTGTTATTTATGAGATTTACAGTATATAAATAAATATAATAATAAAAATTTAATTGATATTATTTTTGGTCGTTACAGGTCGCCTCCATAAAATATTATTCACCATGAATAATTTTTCAGACCTATCATTTCTATTGAACCCATCCATGTTCTATCATGGAGTAAATGGAAATAATTACTTATTTCCATCCATAAAAGATCCTATACTAATTTTTAAAGGTATCACATATGTGGTTCGTTTATATGTATCCCTGATCATTCTGATTAATTTTCTTATGGTATAAAAATATGATTATATAATATAATTTAATTATTATAATATCAATATTAAAAAAATTATTTAAACACTTATTCAATAGGGAATCATTTTGGAATAGACTTCTGTTATGATTTGATACAACATAATGAATCCTTCTTATTTATTAGGGGTTTTATCATGGTCATGATTTATGTATTGTTTATTTTCATCATGTGGAACACATTTTTATATACACATTAACATTATATGATGGGTGGACCAGTAATTATATATCCCTCCAATGTATTTTTTGAATCTTTATATCTCATGAAATGTTATATGTAGTATTAAATAGTATACCTAATCCATCATAAGAATTTTTCCATTATGTTTATCAGAATGTGTATTTATCTAATTCCGCCACTTTGGGGATCTGTCAACTATAATAGAATATGGAAGTTATTCCTATCATCTATTATGATATCATGTATTATGTTATTTCCACATATTCCAGGATTCCAAGATCACATGATATCATTTCATTATATTATATTTCCTTTCATAAGATCTTGATCTTTATTGGGTATAAATTCTATATTTTATTTTAATATTCATTACATACATTCTCATACTCATATATTCATCTTATTCCCCATTGTGATCAATTATTATTATCACTTTTTTAACCGTTACAATATTTCTAAAATCACTCATGAATATGTTTCTGTTTTACTAGGTCATTAAGTAAATTATTTCATATGATATGTTTAATAGTATATCATATTAATAGTATAGTGGGTGACGTTTAATAATTATCATGGATTGATTATTTTCTCATATAGTATGAAAAATACCAATTTTATGTAATGAATATGGGTTTTGTTAGTTGTTTTTTTTCTATTACTCCTTTAAAAATAAATTCTTGATGTTCTGGGGAATCTATTTAATGAAATATTATCTTAAAATATTTTAATTATCATAAGGATATATTAAGGCTATTATAGATGTTATAATTGATGGGTTTAGATAAATTTATATATTATGATGTTAATTGAAGATAATTTAAGGTTTAATAAGTTATGATTAATCATAATTTTAATGTTACAAATACACTATTAGTTTAGTTGACATAATATTGTATGCAATTGGTATCAGGAAGAGATAACTTTGGAGAAAACCCTTTGTCATATTGTATGTATGGGATAACATCCTGATGTTTTTCTATGTTTTAAGTATTTGGTCATTCTAGAGATGGAATTCCTATTAGGTTTCTACATGTGAATTTTAGCTTTTGAATTAATTTATGTTGTTGAAATAACCCCAATATTGGTGGATTAGGTACTAGCCAAATTTTCCCATGGTTCATTAAAGACTATCCAAAAAACACACCTGGTCAGACACACCAAAGTGATATTCTTTAGTTAATCATATTATCATTATGAACAACCATAAACAATTTTTTACCATGATATTTTAAGGTATTTGATTAAACATTTCAATAAAAATCAAAATAATGTATCCTAGGATGAATTAATACTGATATTAATAGAACTATTTTTTGTATAGGTTAATGTAAAACACTATAGGTTAACATGATAGTATAATAAAATTAGGCATTTCAGGTTAAATATTCCTTTGAATATTTGTGATAATAATCTTATAATTTTAATTAATAATCACTCAAATTAACCTATTATTGTTTTAGTTATATATTTAATGCTATGGAACCATGAAAAAAATGGGATAAAAGGACAATGTGATTGGTACCTCAATCAAAACCATATTGGAATGCGAGCTAGAGTTAAAACCCTAAAATTATTTCTAACAAATTATCTAGAAATTTAATTAACAATGTAAACATAATTGAAGTCTAATACACACCACTAAAGAAATGGATAGATTCTATTTAAAGTTCATTTGAAAGGTATATTGATTGAGGGAAGATTAAATTCCCTACATGACAATGATATTGAAAGAATATTTGGGGAAGTTTATTTAAAGTTATTAGTAGATATTGTGACATTTTAGATCAAGTCTTCATGTCACACCCTGAACTTTTAAATTATTTTATATTATTGCTTCATGGATTAAGTAATTATTTTCATGGTGATGGATGAGTTCATGTTAAATGTTTTTTAACATTCGATATTTTTGGTGGGTTTCAGATCGGTGCATGGGCACCGCACGGTTGGTGCTAATCATGTGGTCAGCCAGGATTCCCATGTCGTTACCAATTACTTAATATAATAAATCTCTATGATAATGAATTAAACTAAATATTTAAGTCATAATAACAATAACATTTTTGTGTAAAGAAAAATTATTGTTTAATAAAATAGTTAATGATATTACTGTCATTATAATGGTTATAAATATAGTAATTATTAGTTTGTTTTTATCTTTGTTATTATTTAGAAGAAAATGAATAAAATTATTAATATTATTTTTTTAATTGTATTATTATTGTTAATATTATTATTATTATTATCATTAATAAAATTAATGGATTTATGATTATATAATTTATGATATTATTATAAATGTTGTCATTAAAATTTTGTTTTTATTATTATTATTTAAATTATTATTATTATCATTATCATTATCATTATTAACTTTTATTTTTATTACTATTATATATTTTCTATTTTTGTTACTTTTTAATGGGTTTTAATCCCACTTTTTTTCACCACACCTCACATATGTCTCCCCATTTATTTTCCCCACTTTTTTTATCGCACTCTTCACCCACCCTTCTCTCCAATCACGCTACTCATTTTTCCCCTATGTGATCATATCTCCCCCCCCCCTTATCCCCTCTCACAATATCCCTCTTTTTTAATCCCCATGCACCCCACCTCTCTTCAATTTAATCCCTACATTTTTTTATACCTCCCTCCACTCACATCTCTCCAATTTAATCCCTTTATTTTTATAACTCTCTCCACTCACCTCTCTCAAATCACACCCCCTCTTTTCATTACCCATCATGCACCACTCTTTCCCCCTCCCATTAATTACTTTATTTTTTTTCTCCCACACAACCCCCACTCTCCCCTTACCCCCCTCACACTCAGTCCCTCTCTCCCCATATCCCCTCACGTACACCTGCAATCCCCATTAATAATTTAAATTTTTATATCTATCTCTCATTCACCCCTTCTTCTCCTTTCCCTCACACATCACTCTTCCTATTACCCCCCTTCTAACATGAATTCCTCCCATCTGGCGTATCTTCTGGCGGCTGCTCTTCCTTCTGGAGATTCCTTCAGTAAGTCCTCTTCCCATATTCTCCTCTCCCCACTTAATTTATTGGGTTTCCATGTGGGTTTTCTTGTTATATGAACCCAAAATGTAATTTTTAATGTGTTTCTCAGGTTTATATTGGATTTAGGGTGTGCGATTTTTCCACAAGGTGTCAATCTTCCTCCTGTTGAAGTTTAATTCCTATCACACGAGGTTTAAGTAGGTGTTTCAATGTTTTTCTTTCCTAAAGCCTTTATTTTGACGCTTTCCATTTTGAATAAATTTATAAACTAGTTACGCACCTCTGTGACACCCTTTATAAAACTATTATATCAATTTGGAATTTATTTGATTTGTTAAATATTTGTTTTAAATGAGTTTTAGTGGAAATTTCATAGTTTTATGATACCTATAATGCTTGTTTAAATTTCTTATGTTTATTTAAGAAGGAATTGGGCCCTTAGAAAATGTATCATTGTTATTATGTTGTAATGACAATTTTTATTAATGAACATTATTTGGTTGTGGTATTTCTTAGTTAATGTGTTAAAACCAATTTTTAGGGGTTTAATGGCTTCAATTTTTTTAGTTGGTGTTCCTTTAAAATAATTTGGTTAAGTGGTGAATTTAGGGGAAAGACTTGGAAATTTTTTCTTAGTGTGTGTTTGATTTAAAATTTATATTTATGGTGTGTATGTTTTTATATTGGTATAGAATGATAAACATGTTAAAATTTGTTGGAAAGAATTTAATTGTTTTTGGATTGTTTTATATTCAATAAATAAAGTAGGTGTCTAGTTATTCTTTTAATGTAATGGGTTTTTTCTAAGATTTTTAGTTTTCTAAATGTATTTTAGTTCTCAAATAAAGTTGGTACCCTTGAGTTGTTTCTAAA
Organism: Viscum album; assembly: GCA_963277665.1. Taxonomy (NCBI): domain Eukaryota; kingdom Viridiplantae; phylum Streptophyta; class Magnoliopsida; order Santalales; family Viscaceae; genus Viscum; species Viscum album. The sequence continues at coordinate 537,158,696 of OY728146.1, forward strand.
TTGTATTTCAAATGTGGTTTCTTAAAGTGTCGCTTTATGTGTTTTGGAAATTATGGTTCATAATTTGTCATTTATGGTTTGACTATTTGGTTTAAAACATGTTTTTGTGTGGGTTAAAAAAGGGTAAAATAATGTTGTATAATTGTGAAGCATTTTACTATGTGTTTAGAACAAAATAACCTATTTATATTTCAAAATGTAATAGTGGTGTATGCAATATATTTTGAATAAATGTGTGTTCCCAGTTAGAAACATTAACCATTATTTGAAATGTTTTAATTTTTATATGTTATAGCATCCCATTTGGCACTTTGTTTAATGTTAAATAACTACATATGAATATGGGGTGCTCCTTCCTAGTGTAATATTTTATGGGTGAATGTATAGGAAGCATCCTTGATTGGGTGGGAAAGTTTGGTGAGATGAGTCACGCATGCGAGGGCCTCCTGCTTACACAGTATTACCATAACCACCATGGGTTCATGGGAATATTATAGATTATCAAGTGATAGTTACTCACCAGCCATAATTATATGGGTTCGATCACCTGGAATATAGAGAGGCTAGGTGGGAATTTCCACAAATTTTGATGTGAGAGAAATTAGTGGGTTATAGACTATGGGGTTTCACCATACTCCGGTAGGTGGTTCCGAACCGAGTGTGTCCAGAGGTTTTCTAGGGATGTTCAGGATCCCCCATGGTTACATCTTGTATTTCTTGCTTATTTTATATTACCCAGGTTTATTTTTTCTGGTTTATTTTTCTACTACACATATTTATTTTAAGCATGTATAATATACCTGCCTCCCTTTTTCACAACTGTGATATAACTTTTTTGGTTTTATTTATAAAATTGTAAAAAAAATTGAATAATATTTGTCATGAGTTGTTTCACATAGTTAGAAAGAGGTTTTATTTTGTTTAAATCAGAAAACAATATTTTTATAGTTGTATTTCTAAACTTGTGTCATCGTAAAACATTGGGTAAGTAAACACTTGGATTTGTTGGTTTACTTTTGGCATCCCTACTAAGTATTTTTTTTCTCACGCTTATCCCTTACCATTTCGGTTATAGGTTCAGATGTTGTTCAGGACATTCCTTAGTGGCTGCTCATGTGGGAGTAGTTTTGGTATTTTGGTTGGTGGTTACCAAGGGGCCACACAGAGATACTAGGTGCAGGGTCTTGTTTCCATTTTGGATCATTTTAGTGGTACTTTGTATCTGGATTGGTTCATTTTTTATATATGATTCGGTTATAGTTTTTCTTCATGATATGTTCTTTGTATTTATTTATCTAATCCTAGTTTTATCACGTGGTGTTTAATTGTTCTCTCAGGTATACTTTGATTCCTGACACTGGTTTCCAGCCCATGGGGATTGGTAACGCCCCTTGATACATGTTGTGGACCAGCTCGGGTGAAAGGTTCGGGGTCGACCAGGGTCGTTTCAAGACAAAATGTTATCAGAGGGGGTCCTTGTTACTTTAGGTGTTCAATAGACAGAGATTAGGACTTTTGGAACTTGGGAGGTAGGTACGGGAAGGGCGTAATGAACCCTTACTCATTTTGAATCTCGAGTCACCAGTGGTAGTCTGAGATTTGAGTCTTTTATCTTTTTTTAGGATTGAGGGTTGAAAATGGAGAAAAGATAGTGTCGCGTCATGACCTCACATAGAGTTGTGACCCATGTGGACTCTGAGTTCATGGTTTTCATTCCTCCTAGTTATTGAATCTTACATGGGGCATAGCTCACAACCATGTCATTGGGTTAAGTGTAACTTCTAGTTCCTCATTCAGGTTGTTCTTTGTATGTTGTACTCTGTTTCGTTTCGGTTGGTGAAATCATACTTTTTGAAATGGAAGTGGGTTTTTTTAAATTAAAATTTTTTCTATAAAATCATATTAAATTTTTTAGGATAGTTTTTAAATTGGATGCATTTTATTAAATTATTGGGTTTCAATGAGAAAAGGATGTGGCCCTTGGTACTCTATATGGATGATCAAATGTGTTTGGGTGTGTACATTAAGTGTGTTGGGGAATTTTTTTATGGGTGATGTTGATGGAAATGGGTGGACACACATGTGATGATCCATATGATTCCTTAGAATAATTTGAGAATATAATGGTTTTTTAAATTGGTTTTTACTTGGGGAGAAGATTTTTTTCTTGTAAAAAGTGGTTTTGGTATTTGAAAAATGACTTTGGGATAAGACATTTCTGAAATTAAAATGAAAATTTTGAATTTGGAAAAGAGGGTTTTGGTTGTGTTTATATATTATGTGCTTCTAAGCCAGTCGTCTTGGATTGATGTGTTCATTTATTTTTTGTTTTATATTGAGGAATGATTTGGTTTTATTTTTCTCTTTTTGATCGTAGTATGCTACAGATAAAGGTCCCTACTGTTTCCGATGGGCCATGCCAAGGTTTCGGTTCTTCAAAGAGTCATCGCCCTTTGAGGTGTTGTAGGTATATTAGAGGTTAGGGAAAGAGTTGAGGGATGTGGAGTGTGTCTTTTGGTGGTTTGGAACTCCCTAGGATGTTATGGTTCATGTCATTTCAGTTTTTCTTTAGGGTTTAGTTTGGGACTAGTGGAGGTTGGTTGTGTTATCGTCATTGGAGTTTGGGGAGTAGTTGGTGGTAATTGGTTTTTTAAGGTTCCCTATCTTAATAAGAGTGTGTGTTGGAGGAACCTTCCCTAAGAGGTTATCTTTGTTGATCATGGCACCTAGTTTGGTAGGATTCCTTCGAGCGTTCCATTGGTATGGCTTGTTTGGGCATTCCACGTCATCGATCCCGCATCCCTCCAAAGTCATGTCATCATTGTGGTTGTTCGAGTCACTAGTGGAAGTTCTATGGGAAACATTATTCAAGGAAGGAGTTCAAATTAGGGGATTCTAGTGTTGGGATGTGAGGCATAAGATGCATCCACCATTAGGGCCCCTGCCTTAGGTCCTGGGGTGAAGCCGGTGCATAATCATCATGTCAGAGGCATGTAAGACCATTTTTGGTCATTTATCATTTATCTTGGAATAATGATATTCAGGTTTTCCTTGTTCTTTTTTTTCCCAATTGTATGTTCATCTTCTGAAGTAATAGTGTGATGAACATATTCATTCGGCATCATGGTATTGATGTTGTTCTGAATGTGGCCTTTAGAATCATTTTTTTCTTAAAAGTGTAGTTGGCCTTGTGTGGGTTAGTCCTGGTTTTATTAGTGATAATTTGGAGATGTGAGGTGTAGGGGAGTTTTATATTAGTGTGGGGAATTCTTAGTTCCAATGGTGTTGTTATAAAGAATTCCATGTTTCATTTCCACGATATGTTGGCTGGCCATTTAGCGGTTTTTCATATAAGTCTGAGTTGTCATGTTCAACTAATTTGGAGAAGTCGGTAGGTTCAGTTGGGAGTTTCCATGTTTCCCCCTCGGGGGTGGTGTTTTTGAGTTCTAAATTAATGCGTTTGGGGAATTCATCTGGTGGGGGGTAAACCTATCGTGTTCCCCCTATTTTGTGCTAGGTATTTTCTTTTGGTCGATCAGGTCTAACTTGTAAAGTGAATAGTCTTCTCAAGACTCATATTTTGTTTTTCCCCAACTGTTTTGGCCAGGCATTGACCTGAGTATTGGTTCTCTTATAGGGGAAGAAAATTTTCTGGTGGGGAAAATGGTCAAACCCCAACCTTTTAAAAAAAATTATCTTATTATTTATTAGCATCAATTAGTCTTTTCAAGGTGCGGGTTGAGTGCATGTTTCAATTTTTTTGCATTTGTTGTGTTTTGTGGGTTTCATATCGATGGACGGGCACCGCACGGTTAGAGATAACCGTGTGATTAGCTCAGATTCCCCTACAGTTTCCCATTGCTTAAAATAATAAAACATTTTGAAAATAAAATAATGTAAATATTTATGACATAATAATAATATCCTTTTTGTGTACATGAAAATGTTTTTTTGTTAAAATTGTAAATGATCTTACTATCATTAAAATTGTTATAAATATAATAATTATTCAATTATTATTTACTTTGTTATTATTTAAATCAAAAATAATAAATTTATTATTATTATTATTATTATTATTATCGTTAAGAAAATTAATGGCATGATGATTTTATAATTAATGATATTATTATAAATGTTTTCATTAAAATTTTGTTGTTATTATTATTCTTTAATTTTTATTATTATTAAATGTGGGAATGAGAAGAAGACATAGACCTGATGGCTGCCTCATAAATCCCATTCTTGAAGAACCAGCTACACCGCGCCGCCACAAAGCAAGGAGGAGGTAACTCTCCACGACCTCCCTTGAAGTTTTTTAACCTCAATGAAGCATAGAGGAAGTGATGCTCCATGACCATCCTTGAAATTTGCGACCCACCACAATGCAAGGAGGCGGTAATGCACCGGGACCGCAATTGATGTTAGCGATGCAACACAGAGCAAACTACTTCCTCTTCTCACAAAGCGAGCGATGATTTGTGGCTCCTCTCCCCTATAAATACCGGCCACCCCCATGTTTCGGAGGTGGACAATCTGACATTTTTACTTCCTAACTCCCGAATAATAAATCACCCTTTGGCTCTGTGAACCATGAGCTATGTGAGGTACTTCTGCTCTACGAAGTGCCTCACCTTTGTCTCGTTTTGAGCCCCTCTTCAGGTATGGAGGCCTTTCGCATAGCCTGAGGGCCTCCGCGAAGGAAGGGGTTTACCAAGGGTGCCCGAGTCATCAAGGAGCATTTATGCTTCACGAAACACCCATCATGTACACATGATCCACATCCCAAGGCAGGGTCACTGTACATTGTGAAGCACATTGCTTCATGATGCCTTGCTTCGCGAGGAACCTTTTCTCCGCAAGGCAGTGCTCTGTGAATCCCTTTCCACTTCGTGAAGTACCTCCCATATGCACCTTTGTCCTATGCTTAGTCCTAGGAACCCCACATCGTGAAACACACCCCTTCGTAAGTACCCTCCACCATGTGGATCAAAAGAGATTCACAAGGCCCCTGCCTATGAACCCCTCTACTTTGCAATTCCTTTTCGAGTGTGACCCTCCAGGTTTGTACAATGTGATTTCAAAGTCTCTTAGATGGTACAACCAATTTTTTTTGCTTCTCCGCATTCTTCCTCACATAGGCACGCAAATGTCTATTGCTTCTTTGCATAGCCATGCTAACGTGGACCCTCCGACGGTTTTCTCCATGACACCCCCTCACCATGGAGTTTCATGTCCCCTCTCTACACCAAGGAGCATAGGGTACTGTTTATGTATGTCCTAGGAGAGCAGAGAAAACCCACCTCGTAAGATCTTCATGACATTAAACTACCAATAACCAACGTCCTCAGTACATGACGTTAAAATGTGACCTCTCCCTATGCGTCACATGTTGGGTGCCCCCACCTTGGACATTCTCCACGCCCACTGGTATCTGCGAGGATTAGATCTTCCCTCACATGGGATGATATCCTCCTTATCAGAGTGGTATTTTTCTGTGGGGAATGGGCAACCACCCTGGTGTAAGGCCCTAGCCTTTCTTTCCAAAGGCAGCATCCCTTCTCCTCCTTTCTTCTTCGGTCCCATGGACTAGGGGGAGGGGGAAATGGACATCGAACCCATATTTTCATCAGTGCCAAATCCCTCTCCCACCAGGCTTTGTCTCCATCGGGCCTCTATCCTTGAGTAAGTCCCAAACTCATCGGGCTACTAACCACGCAGTATCCCATGTATCTTCTTTGGGCTGCAATCACGCATAAGCCCCACTCCACTACCCACAGACACACCTTTCGCGATGTGATCGTTAGGTCTCTGTTATCTCTTGCTTCTCACACTAAGCATGACTCACATGGACTTAGAGTGACCGTAGACCATAAAGTCTTCCTTGGGCCGCCTTAGAGCATAAGCCCCAAATGCTCACCACCCGAACTACGAGGACATTGATCCTTACTATGGTAAGGTATATAAAAAGCCTCCATGATGATCAAGCCCAACATGCAATTGGTCGTTACAACCATCTTCACGTCGATTTAGTATCCCCACCTAAACTATGAGGTCATTGACTTTTGATAAGGTAGGGTATGTAGGAAGCCTTCATGAGGTTCAAGTCCAACACCCCACAGGTCATTCCGACCACCTTCATGTTAGTTCACCCCAACAATCCGAACTACGAGGACTTTGATCCTTGCCAAGGCAGGGTATGTAGGAAGCCCCTGTAAGGGTCAAGTCCAACAACCCTTGGACCCCAGGTCCACCTCTATATTGGTTCACCAAAACCCAGGGATACCTCAGAGTGTAAGCCCCAAATTCCATAACTCAAACTATGTATTCATTGATCCTTACTAAGGTAAGGTACCTAGGAAGGCTCCATGAGGTTCAAGCCCAACACCCAATTGGTTGTTCCGACCATATTCACGTTGGTTCACCAACCCCACCCGAACAATGAGGTCTTTGATCCTTACCAATGCAGTGTACATAGGAAGCGTCTATGAGGATCAATCACACCATCCACCTGGACACCAGGTCCTTATTCATGTCGGTTCACTGACTCTTCCCCATTCCCAAACTATGAGGACGTTGAGCCATGGTAAGGTAATATATGTAGGAAGTCTCTATGAGGTTCAATCTCATCATTAACCCAGTCATTCCGACCCCATTCACATCGGTTCACCAACACCGTGGGCAGCCTAGAGTGTAAGCCACATGCCACCTGAACTACGAGGACTTTGATCCTTGCTAAGGTAGGGTACGTAGGAGGACTCCCTGAGGTTCAAGACCAACCCCCAATAGTTATAACCCCCTTCACATCAGTTCACCCCCCGTCCTTCTTGACGTTAAACTATGTACCCCATCAAGCGGTAATCCGTTGACACCCCACCCATTGGAAAGCCATTGAACCCCAATCGGTGGTAATCTGTCGTCAAATGAACTATGTGGACTTTGATTCCCTACCATGGGGATATTTAGTAATTCTCTTCAAGTATCAAGAACAAAACTATCATCATTATCATGGTGGTTCTATCCCATTCACCAACCACTTCATTCAAATTCTCCATCACCCATCTTAATTCTTACCAGGGACGCCACATCCCAGTGGGATCATGCCGCCTCATACCCCATTCCCCTCAACGGAACTTAGGAAGCCACCCATATATTGGCCCCAATAGATATGTTCCCTCCAGGGGATTGCGCCCATATGATCCACTCAGTTAGAGTTTTGATCAGTCTGATCTATCTCCATTGGACATTAAACATGGGGCATACCCTATGTTAAACCTGGAAAGCTGAGGAAAACCTCAGATACATGCCAATGGCATATGATTCCCTACATTTGATGTGGGATGCATCGGGCTTTCGCTCCCTCAAGAAGTCCTATAATAAGGGATAGAAGACTGACATGCCAATCCCCCAACTTCCAGGCATGCTAGTGATTCCCAAGGTCACTACTCCCCTGAATGAAGGTTGCTACCCTATCTGGACCCCTTGGAATGTCCCGACAGAAGAAGTGTAATTAACTGGTGTCCATGAAGTTAAGGCGCTAGGAAGAGTTTGATGAACAATGTATTAAATCTATAAGGGAGTCCTGGACTGGGTGACAAGTTCTAAGGAGGAATCCATGGAAGGAATAATCAACACCCCATCATCCCGTTTCGATCAAGGAGCATACATCCCAGAATAAGGAGAAGATGTCACCCACCTTTGGAAAGAAAAAATGTGGGGCAACAAAACTATTCCCCCTCGTCCCAAAACTTGACGGACGCATGTGCCCCAGCGAAAGCTACTAAAAGAGAAATGGTGAACCTGACGTGAATGCCTTATCCTCAATATGGATATTAGTAGCCCTTGAGGAACCAATGGATTGACCTGTCCTTGAATCCAGCTATCTAACACTAGGTCCCGCTAAGAAAATAGTGGGACTGGCGTGAAACTCACCAGATATTGGGGTAGTAGAATGTTGGACATCCCGTTCTGAGATGTTGTCAGTGTGGATCTCTCTTACCAATCATGGAAGATGGGATGGCGTAATGGTATTGGTCATCATTTCCTTTTCATTTCAGCACTGATGAGTTAATCTCCCTTCTTCCTAGGAATCAGGTTGCTGCACCAGGGATGTGATCACTGCCTTCCCATCAACATTGGGGAAGGGGCAACGCCAACATGGTCATTCCACATAGCTTAACCTCTCCCACAATGGCCTCTACATCTATGACCATGGGGAACCAATGTCCCCTCTCTCCATCTGAGGTCATTCAACGGAGGGTAGTCAATGACCTCATGCGTCTTTACAAGGAGGAGGGCATAATACCAACCCGGTATGTGGTTGGCCTAGATCTGGAGGCGTCTACGCCTCGTCGCCAATGCCACCCATGAGAGCAGCGCAGGGAGCCATTCCTCCCCACCCCGACATAAAACCATTTCGGGAGCCTCTCCCCAGAGCTCCTTGATGACTCCCTGCCTTACGCCGATGAGGTAGGTGACGTCCATCCCAGCCTGGTCAGAGTCCCAATATAGGGGCTCCCAGTAAGGCCTCCCACTCGGCCGCGACAACACCACCACCTAGTCTTGCCGAATGAGGAGCAGTTAAGATAAGAACCTTCACCACCGGACCCAATTCGTCTGACCTGACGCCAGCATCGGGCGCAAGCTGAGGATGCCCTCCACGGTGCATCAACGTCGGCAGCTACTGTGGACTGAGCCACCACCGATGAATATCATCAAGTCACTTCATACATTGGGCAGGGGAAGATATACGCTCAGCCAGGATCAAGGCCCAACCGCCCCACGGGCAGGCTGGCTTGACTCTCTTGGACGCCAACACGAGCAGTGGTCACCGTGAAACAACCGGCTATGATGTCACCCCGTACAGAGGTCCTCCCCATTCCACTACCACAGAAATCATGGGCCTTCCCCAATTTGGGGCTCGGCATGGAGGTCTTCCCCATGCAACCCCCAATCTGAATGAAGGTCTGCCCCACAGTAGTGATACTCGACACAGAAGCATCTCTTGTGCCCATTACACTAGATATGGAGTCCTTCCTTCTTCTCCAGACCACTGGTGTGGGGAAGTTATGCATCTGGTCTCTCTTCAACATGGGGATCCTCCCTACATCCTCTCCATAGCTGTTGAAGGTCCCCCTCTCCTCGGTCACCAGAGGGGTAAAGGCCAGCCTCGCTCCGCTTGCACCCAGCATGGAGGTCCTACCCGTGTGTAGCCTGACCAGTGCAAGGGCCCTCCTCACACTAAAGATGCTCAGGAAAATAATCATGGAGGTACTCCCCAAGCTCCTGCCAGTCCCAATAGAGGTCATGCCCACTCTAGTTCTTTCCATGGAGGTCCTCCCCATATCCCCTTTGATATTTGTCCCAGTACTCCTCACACCCCGACATTATTGTGTGGAAACCCTCTCTGCCCCAACAATAGTGTGGCCGAAGGACCCCATTTCAGAAATCAGCCTTTTCTCAAGGAGCCACCCAATGGCTGGAAGGTGGGTTGTCGATGCCATAAGTGGAATCTGGGAGTTGTCCTGACATAGATCAGACCAGTATGAATCTCAAACTCTGAAGTGGAGTTTGAATTAGCTCATGAACCCTCCCCTCACTCATCTGAGTCAAGGGTCGGGGCAAGGATGAGGTGGATCAGCCTAGTGCTCTTGGAATGTGAGGGTCATATGATTCTTACCCCCCTCCGTATGTATACCTAGGAAGATGATAATCTGGAAACCCCGCAGGTTACGGTTGTAAAATCACCACAATCATCAACAGAAGTTCTCTCTACCTCCACAGGAGATAACAGATAGCTATTCTGGGGACCAATGTCAGGTGAGCAGCATCGGGGCCTACCACCAGTATCCCTAGCCCCAGAGCAAGAAACTACTGTTGTTATCCCATCATATCATGACGTAGCGGCCAGGTCACTACACTCTTCGGAATAATGTCCGAGATATGGCGGCCAGTCATCCCATTCTTTATACTCCCCACCATCTAGTCTTTCATCTTAGCAGTCTGCCTCTGTACCGCGGATTGTTCCTCAACCACCCTCAGTTGATGAGTGGGGAAATCATGGGATAGACCCTGAATCTGAGCTAAGGAGCTTCTAGAACATAATCACAGCAGAAAAATTCCCCGAGAAGTTATGGCCCGTGGTAGTGCAGAATTTCTGCATACTATAATCCCTCACTCCAGAAGAAGTTGAGTGTTTTTTATACACCCTCTCGCGGAAAAATTTCGATCATCATCATTAGCACATGGTTTATCCAAGGATCCAAATTCATTTTGAAGACATCAGTGATAAATTCCTTCTGGTTGATCTGGTTGTGCTTCCTATGGCCCAGCACCCCGAGTCACCAGGTTGTCGTGAGGTCCTCCAGTAGATAAAAATTCATAGTATCATGATACATAAAAAAATTATAAATGAGGCTACCCCCATTTTCAAATCCATGGTTGGGGTAGTATGAAACCCTCTTATTCAGTCCTATCTGGCGGAAACTCAACAAGCTAGGCGATATCAAGGATATGCCCCCAGGATGGGTCACTGTCATCATGGATGACCCAGTGGATGAGGAGAAAGACCTAGATCTTATCAATCGAGAATTACCCCTTGAGGGTGTCCCACCACTATTTGATCCATCGGGGAGGATTACTCATTAGGAGAGTAACTTACTAGGTCTCCATGCGCCCACCAAAGCATTGGCACTAAGCCATAATTCTGGTAAGAAAAAAGAGAATGTCAGAGCTACCAAACACTCTGACCCGTCCACCTCAGTGCTGAATACAGAGGGGGCCTTGAGATGGCCACATTGTGACAACATCTTGCTGAGTAGACAAAGTCGGTCTATGAACTCCTGGCTGAACGTGTTGTCGAGCGATGATTTGAATACGGAAATCCTAGGCTATTATAGAAGGGGAAAGAACAACTACCCCTCGTTGTGTTGCCTCCAAGAAACCCTGATCATCATGCCCCCACTGACAGGGATGAAGCTGGAACTCATGGCAAGAGGGCATGGTATGTCTCGTCAAACCCTTTTGAAGGGCACGACAATCCAACGAATCTGTCCCGGGTTCCCCCAACTGCCCCGAAGGCCGCTCCACCAGCCACTCCACGAGCTGATAAGCCTGTTCACCATGTTGAAGAACCCACCAATGCGCTCATAGTTACGGAACACAGTCATTATAGGGACCCCTACCCAGATGATCCAATAGAGGCACTCATAGCGCACCTTGAGGCATTGGAAATGCGATAGGTGGAAATCCCACCTGATGGTAAGCCATATCCAGTGTGGGTGGAAGATATGTCGACGCCTCCAGGTTTCGATAATCCCACCTTCTCCCCCTTTAATGGGATAGGGGGCCCTCTGTAGCACCTGGACCACTTCAAAAAATTGTGTGGGAACCTGTTAGGAACTCCAGCGTAGTAGGAGGCAGCAAAGCTCCACTGTTTTTTTTTTCAGACATTGGATGGGCCAGCATTCGTATGGTACAGCCAGCTCCCTGTCAGATCCATAACCATCTAGGTGAACCTTCGCATGCAATTCCTCTACCAGTTCAGATCTACCACCCGGAAAATGAGCATCACATACCTCTTCAAGTGAAATCAAAGGGCTGATGAGTGAGTCACGGTCCTTATCTCCTGGTGGAAGGGATTCACCTACTCCCTTGAGATGCCACTAAATCAGGATCAATTACTGACGATGTGTGTAGGAAATTTCAATACTGTTCTAGTTCCCTCTCTAATCACCCAGAACTACCATGAAGGATTTCGAGAATTTTCTGATAAGGCCTAGCACCTGGATGAAGCCCTGCAACAAGCCAGACTGGAATGTCCATTTCCCCCTTTAATTCAAGAAATGAGGGATACCAGAGTCGAGCCCGCCACAATGGCCCAAGTAGAAGCCCCCCAAGAAACTATATTTTCTACCAATGGAACCAGACCCGCATCAACGTAGATTCCCTCTACCTCAGGCGCAGCCTCCGGATCAACAGCGTCCTCCTCGGAATTGGTAGGTTCCCCCTCAGAATGTGTCGACACCACCCAGGCGGGACAACCAGGGTCCGCCTCCTCGACAATCCCCTCCAACTCCTCATCAGGGAAAGGCTCCAAGGGCCCCCTTTATAGACATAAGAAACCAGACATACTCATTCCACCAGAATTAAGCCTTCGGTTAATTCCATAGTGCCTTAGAGTATGGGATTGTACGCTTACCTGAGTGTAGAAGGCCGGAAGAGGTGAATGTCACTGATCTACCCAACTACTTCCCCTATCATCGGATTCTGGGGAACACCCTCAAGAAGTGATTTCTGTTCAAAGACTGGCTTCAAGACCAGGACAATAATAACATAGTCAGGCTGGGTCCATCCCCGTCACAAGTGGAAGATGCCTTTGTAAGGTCATACAGCAGTAGAGACAGTGAAGGTGAGTGGCAGCGGGTTTCCAATGGTGTGTCTCATAAGTATGTTGACTAGATGGATCAAAAAATGGTTTCCCACACCCATGCCATCATTTGGGAATGCCTGAATCAGTCAGAGCCTTCAGAAGCTACAGCCACCACTTCTGCATCATCATCTCAGTCGGTCTTTTCCCAGAAGAGCAAGGATCGGCGGTGTAATGGAAAGCAACGTGCCCCACCAATGCCATCATTGTCCTGCACTCTCAGTGAATTCATGCCCCCTGAGATGGGGATTCCCCCTAGAATCCACCCAACATTAGATGACTATTCAAGTAATAGTCAAGGGTACTTTTCAGTTAATACCGTGGAATTGATAAACCCCTCTATGACTCCCAATGATGGGGACCGCCAATCGAACCTCTCCAACATCTCCAGCTGATGCCAACGTCGTCAAAGCTGTGACCATATGGGTCATCAGAGCACATTAGGTAGAACCTCTATCCAGGACTTGCATGCCACTGAGACCAGACAATAGGCCCAGCGTAGAGCTCAGCACCCGCAGCCTCTTCATCCGGTGTCGTCGGGCGCCCATCCACCGCCGTTTGTGCTACGGGATCAGGTAGAGATATCAAGACTAGGCTGCTACCAGTTTCACCCTACTACAGGATGGTCTCAGTCTTCTATTACTCATCTGGCATATATTGTTTAGGCTTCTACTAGTGAGCAGCGGGAAATTCCAATCACAAGCCAGCTGGTAGGGTCCGCTTTGCCTCCTGTCACAGAGCGGCTCCCTCCAAGAAAAATTTCATTCCTGGAATAGAAGTATGTTGTACTTAAAGACCTTTACAACATACCATCAAGGCCTTATATCCTCAAGGACCTTCACCTATCGTCAGATATGCGCGAGGCCCTCACTGAGGCTTTGAGAAGCCCTATCCAGTTTGAGATGGAGGTAGCATCTACAGAAGCCTTTCATTATAAAGCAGTTGAGAACACTGTATTACAGGCCATCATTTCGTTCTTTGGAGAAGATGAAGGCTCTACCATACAAGGGCACATCCACCCACTGTACATAATCGGCCAATTTAACGGCGTGGAGGTTTGCCTTTGTCTCATTTAAATCGTCTCCTAGATTAACCTTATCCTGACGCGGAGGCTGTGGAAGCTGGGGTTATCTAAGGATTTCCAAAATCCCTCCGTTTTAAGAATCCAGGGATATGACAGGATAGAGAAAACCCTAGTTAGTATGATCTATTTTAAGACCTAGTTTGGTGTCCTAGTTTCCAGCACCGAGTTCATTGTTGTCTCCCAGGACACCGTGTATAATGAATTAATGGGCAGACCATGGCTCCACTTGCATGCGGCGGTCCCTACGTTGTATCACCAATGCCTCAAGTACTCCATTAATGGTCGAGAAGGTGTACTCTAGGGTGATGCATCTCCTTTAGCCTCTTTTGAAGCCTGCTACATGGATGATGATTTTTACAAGAGCAAGGATAAGCAGATTTTGGCAAGTGAGGCTGGGCCCGCCATGGTTGCAACTGACCTATGGGTAGGTCTGGATGATGTTATGTCTTCCTGATCCATCAATTGGAGGTTATGACCCCTGACATGGGGAAATGTTTTTATGTCTCTGGTACAATAGGAAAGCATATTCGAAAGTCCATGCGACGGCAGAAAATCAACTCTTACTCCTACACAAACCAGGCTCAGGTGATCCCGGAGCCTCCTACACCTGTACGGTATTTGGATATCTTCCCCATGGAAACGAAAGTATGTAATACGTGTCTGTTTTGCTAAGTTGAGATTAAAGGGCTCAAGCTGACAAGATGCTATTTATTTGATATCATCAAGAGTGGCCCATTGGGCTGAAGACCATATGGGGTCGGATCAACACCCTTCATTGTTATGGTTTCAGTAGCACGTGGATCTCCCGATATGTTGTTCACTACTATCCAGGCTGGTACCAGCCTCCTATAAGGATCTTCTGACCTAGAGGAAGCACCTCCCACTAGAGATACCCACTCCGTAAGCAAAGAAGATGATCTGGAGGATGCTTCCCCCATCTTTGAAGATGGTGTCTCCACCACGGTCGATGAACTTGTACCGGTGAACCTTGGTTATGTGGAATATCTGAGACCCACAATGACCAGTGCTACCATGTCCCTCAAAGAGCAGCAGTGGTACATGGACTTCCATAAATAGAAATATGATGTTTTTTCCTAGAGTTACAAAGAGATTACAGGGATAAATCCTTAGTTAGTCTTCCACCACCTCGGTCCCCTGACAAATCATTGCAGGTTCAAGAAGCCTCCCAATAAGATGTACCCTTCTCACGGTGCCATGGTCGCAGCCGAAGTAGACCAGATCATCAGATCCAACATCATCATGGAGGTCTAGTACCCCATGTTTCTAGAAATCATTGTGCCATTCAGGGAGAAGAATGGATAGATCATAGTATGCATTGACATACGAGATCTCAACCGTCACTATCTGATGGATGATTTTCCCCTTTCAGTGACAGAATTGTTGATCAGTGCTGTGGCTAGGTTCCATTACCTGTCGTTCATGGATGGTTACTTTGGATATAATCAGATCTAGATGGCCCCCGAGGATGAAGAGTCCTCATCTTTCAGGCCGAAGGGAATAACCTAGTAATAGAAGGTAACTTCTATTACTAGGTTATTTCCATCGGTCCATGCACCTCATATTCAAGCCAATCCTCAGGAAATTGGTCGAATGCAATGTGGATGATATGGTGGTCAAATATCACTAGCTCCTAGACCATCTCAAGGACCTTGAGAATGTGTTTTTCTTCCTCCGTTCCCGCCACATGAAGATGATCCCATTGAAATGTGCCTTCGGGGTCACCTCTGGGATGTTTCCTGGCTTTGTTGTCAGGTATTGGGGCATCAAAATCGACCTAGAGAATATCCAGGCATTCATCTAGATTCCTCCCCTGAGAAATATTCCAGAGATTTGAGGTTTCCAAGGCCACTCATCCTACATACACAGATTCATTATAAATTTGGAGGGAAAGTGTAAGCCCTTTTCTCGACTCATTAAGAAAGGCTCTACCTATGAGTGGGATGAAGAGTGCTAAATCGTGTTCGAGGTAATCAAGATATATCTACTCCAGCCTCTAGTATTGATGCCACCCATCCCCCAAAAGCTTCTTATCCTATATGTGACTGCCCTGAAATAATCTCTTGGTACCCTTCTAACCTATAAGAACAATGAGGGGATAGAAAACAGTATCTACTAACTCAGCTACATGATCCTCAACACAGAGATCAGATACTCCCCCATTGAAAAGAGCTACCTTGCGCTGGTATTCACAGTACATAAGTTGTGACATTACCTACAACACCATGAGGTATATCTAGTGTCTTAGTTAGTCCCACTAAGTACATTCTGAACCACCCCATGTTGACAGGCCGTCTAGCACGGTGGGAGGTATTCCTCCAGTAGTTTGACATCAGGTTTGTACCTAATAAAGATATCAATGGACAAGCATTGGATGATTTTCTTGCTACCCATCCAACCTCTGCAGACTAGTCCCTAGACTTGGATTTTCCAGATGAGGCAATCCTCTCAGTAGATCATGCCATCCCGTGTTGGCTGATGCACTTCGATGGTGCCTCCCGAAGCCCCACTAGCAGGAGACTCAATGATCACATACTCAAAAAAGTAGGTTTGGGTATTGTATTTATTACACCGACGCAGTCCATACTTAAATACTCATTCCTGTTGTCATAAGGCTGCACCAACAATGAAGCAGAGTATCAGGATCTTATCACTGGCATCGATCTGGCACTTGAGATTGTTGTGCCCCATTTTCATGTGAAAGGGTATTCTGAACTAGTCATCAAAAAACTCAAAGATTCATATGTCGTCATAGAAACAGAGCTGATACCATTGTTGGTGTGCACCCTCAAGCTCATGGCCCAGTTTCCGTCTTGGCTGGAAGTTACTCATGTACCTTGATCTTAGAACAGTCGAGCTGATGCCTTGGCCAGCCTGGCTGCATCACTTTCAGTACCCGAGCAGGATGAACTTATTAAACACATGGCACACTAGAGAGTCACTTCTCCCATCAACCCTGATGATTATGATGACGTCCTGCGGGTAAGCCATCTTACTGTTGGAGCCTCCACATTAGGACCCCTGGGTTCTTCAGATGTAGTGGTTGAAGCGACCACCAACTGGAGATCCCCCTTTGTCAAGTATCTCTAAAATGGTTACCTCCTGGATGATTGGGCCAAGCACGAGTGAATATGACACTGTGTGGTGGAGTTTACCCTCTAGAGTGGTCCTAGTCTTGAGCAGATCCTCTACAAGTGCAGGTTTGATGGTGTTCTCCTCCATTTCATCCCAGGAGTCGATATTTATTTGGTCATGCAGGAGGTTCATGCCAGATCCAATAGGGATCACCAGGCTATGCCGAAGTTTTCCCATCAGATCTGGAGACTGGGGTACATCTAGCCCTCCAAGATCTGTGAATTTATCGAGTTCTCCAAGAGATGTCATGCGTGAAAAATTCATGCTAACTTCATGCATCGGCCGCCAGAACCTCTCCACTCCTCCAAGTACTCTTGTCCATTTGCACTATGGGGACTCGATGTCGTGGGACCATATCCACTGGCGACAACTCACTAATGTAGGTTCATCCTAACTACCACGGATTTCTTTTCCAAGTGGGTAGAGGCAGTTCCACTCAAGGAGGTCAAGGCCCATTCTATCATTGACTTTGTGAGCTCCAATATCATCTACCGGTTTTGAGTCCATCACGCCATCCACACAGATAACGACACCAACATTCATGAAACTGAGTTTAAGAAATTGTACGCCAAGTAAAACATTCATTTGAACTATAACTCCTGCTACAACGTGCAGGCGAATGGACAGATTGAGGAATTCAAAAAAACCCTCTATAACATTTTGTAGAAAATTGATGGTCCAAATAAGAAGAGTTGGTCGGACAAGCTCCCCAATGCCCAATGGTCCTATTGGACGACGACTCGTAATTACACCTAGGTGACCCCATATTCCCTAGTGTTCGGATCTGAGGTCGTCTGGCCTATTGAGATCTAGCTACCCTCGTTAAGAGCAATGGTCTATGAACAGTATGTTCCAAATAAGGTAGCTGAAATTCATCTGGCTGAATTGGATGTAATTGATGAGAATAGGCTTTGTTCCCTACACAATCTAGAATGGAATTAGAATAAGATAGCTAGAGCCTTCAACAAGAAGGTTTTACTTTACTCTTTCCTGCAAGGTGGATTGGTATTGGCCCTTCGGACGCTAACGATCCCTGGCAGGAAACCACCCAAGTTGGAGCCAAAATGGGAAGGACCTTACATAATTCACAGGGTTTACCCCAATGGAGCATACTCCCTGGTGACCATGGATGGTCAGGGTATAACTCCTCCCACCAATGCCAAGTTCCTAAAGAAATACTTTTTCAGAGCCTACTAGTCATGCCTGACCTTAAACTAGATGGTCTTGCATGACCCTAAACTGGATGGTCCCACATGACCCTAAACTGCATGGTGGTCCAGCATGAACTTGAACTGTTGAGTCCTACATGACTTTAAACTACACATCATCCCACAAGATGTTAAACTACGCCCTTAGAACTAAATATGGATTGATTCCCATCTATATGGGATACGTAGGAATGCTCAAGCATTTCGTCTTGAGCCCAACCCATAAATTCTTCTCTTTGACTATTCCCCATGGGTATAGTTCTCTTGGGGGATCTTTTCATGATATGGTGTAGGCTTCCTTATCCCCACTCATACCATGATTATAATGGTTTCACTATGTTCCCACTTCCCATTTTTCTATACCCCCACGTCCTCACCACACAACCATAAACTGCATGGCCATCAAGAACTACGTATGGCTTGATTCCCATTCTTATGAGATATATAGGAACACTTAGACATTTCATATGTTGGCCCAACCCAAAGGATGTATCTTCCCCTCGGGGTCAATACATATGGTGGGGGAAGAATTTTTCCCCAATTCACGTTGATCTAATCTCGATCTGGCCTTGCGTCCCGCTCCCTAAAGACGTTCACCTCTTTCATAGATGTGTACAGCTATGCTTCACCCAATCCTTTCACTGGGACTCCATCATCATTCCCATTCATAAGGGCCCATGAATGGTATGGATGCTAGGCCTAAGGGCTCTCTTACAACTTCTTCCCAACACCCTCGTGGATGTTGATCATCAAGACGATAAAAGTCCCACGTTACGAATATGGTTAGCAGTTCACGCTCATTTTTTGTTCCCATTTCAGGTCACTATAGGGATTCTGTGTTTCAAACATGGTCAAAAAATATCCTGTGTCATTGGAACCACCCCAAGATGTCCCAAATATTTAGTGTAGTGGTTCATTATACCCTATTGTATCACCAAGAGATGAACTCCCTTTGGGAAAAGAGAGCTTTTTGACCCCCATATGATCGGGAGAGCCGAGACCGGCTCCTTGTTTCCCCCACCGAGCACTACTCACATGGTCGAAAAAACTGTGATGTTGTGGTAACCATACAAGAAGATGTATGGCCTCCCCATCTGAGGCCCATCCTTAGGCCCCTTGTCATTCTCAGGCCCCGGCCCAGGTTCTCTCTTATGGGATTGTACAGTGTGGTATGGGACTATCCCTACACATCCCCAGATGAGATACCTTATACTTTATTTTTCCTCACTACAAGAGGTTAAACTGCAAATAGGTCGGGCCTTTCTAACAGAGTCCCAGCCTCAGGCCCCTTTTCCTTCTCGGGCCTGAACCCATGATCTTACCCAGAGTGTACGATGTGGAATGGGATTATTTCCTCATTCACGTCGGGTTATTCTCCATGTCGTACGCCACCTTTGTTTGGAGTATCATACTCCTCTCTTAGTCCTCACAGAAAGATGTTAAACTACAAACTAGTCGGCCCTTTCTGACTAAGGCCCAACCTCAGGCCCCTTGGCGTTTTTGGGCCCCGACCCAAGTTCCTATTTTGGGTTATATGGTGTGGTATGGGATTATGTCCCCCTTCACGTCAGGTTACTCGGCATTCCGTACACCCCCCTCATTAAGGTATCCTACCCCTGTGTGCGATTTTAGAACTACATGTGGTTTGATTCCCATCCTTATGGGATACGTAGGATCTCCCGAGCATCTCAACTTCGGGTATGGCCCCATATCTTAGGGGTCACCCTATTATCTTGGCCCCTCGCCCTCTTTCAGAAATTCACCAACGTGCCTAAGTGTACTCTGGTTAAATACCTAGAATGTAAAACTCTGCTTGAACATGCTTTCATCTGTTTTTCAGGCTTCATGTTCTCCCTCATTAAGACTTCCATCACCTTTCAGACTCAAAGGGACCCCCAAATGGAATGAATTATAGGCCTAAGGGCTCTCCTACCATCACAGGCCAACATCCTTGAGGGTTTCAGACAAAAAATAAATACAAGTAACGTGTTGAAAATATGATCAGTGATTGATGCTCATTTGTTTTACCCCATTTTAGAATAATGCGATATGGATGTTGTATTTCGAACATGGTCAACATTCATCCTCCATCATCACGCCAACCCCATTAAGCCCATAATATCCTCCATCATCACGCCAACCCCATTAATCCCATAATTTCAGTTACATGATTCTCTTCGTTCTCCACCTCATCATGTCCAAGTAGAACTTTGAAACTCTTGGTACAATTCCTCAGTGCACATCTTGGCGTTAGGAGGAAATGAGTCAAGATGAGGCAGTCATTTGGGGCCCCACTAATTTCCCCTTTGGATGTATCTCATGTATTGCAA
The DNA here is from genome assembly GCA_963277665.1 of Viscum album. NCBI lineage: Eukaryota > Viridiplantae > Streptophyta > Magnoliopsida > Santalales > Viscaceae > Viscum > Viscum album. The sequence goes on from OY728146.1 coordinate 537,178,898, forward strand.
ATACCTTATCCACCCTTGTTTCCTACACCGAGTTCAACTCACGTAGGCCTAGGGATTGGGTTAAGGTCCTTATTTACTTGGGATAATCCTGCTTCTCCATGGTCTGCATTGTAAGACCATAAACTAAGATCATTTCATATTGCCCCTTCACAGAACTACATATATCTTGATTCCCATCCTCATGGGATATGTAGGACTGCCGGAACGTCTGGACTTCGGGACCAACTCCATCTCTCAGAGATCTCCCTCTCACCTCATCCCCTTGGTATACCCTTTCTCGGGGAAGGGAATATATGGTGTGGTATGGGACTACGTCCTCATTCATGTCGGGTTTGTAACGACTGCGCCACATATTTCTCCCTCCTTGGAGTTTTCTGTCCCTGTATTCTATACACATTCCTTCAAATTGGTTACTCTCAATTTGAGCACCCTATTTGACCCTTGTCAGCGATGAAACAATCAGCTTAAGAGTACTCTGGTTCAGCATTCGGAGTGTTGGATTATGCATGGATATGCTTTTTCCCATTTTTCATGCTTCGTGTTCCCCTTAATTTGGGATTCCATAATCTTCCACACCCGAAGGGACCCCCGAATGGCTTGGATGCTAGGTCTAAGGGCTCTCCTACCATCATGGGCCAAAGTCCTTGAGGGTTTCAGACAACAAATCGATACAAGCCCCGTGTTGCGAATATGTTCTGCAACTGATGCTCATTTTTTTCTCATCATTACAGGCTAATGCACTATGGATGTTGTGTTTCAAACACGGTCAACTTCCATCCTCTATCGTTACATCAGCCCCTTTAAACCAAGAATTTTGGTTACATGATTCGCATCATTGTCCACCCCATCATGTCCCAGTGGAACTTTAACACTCCTGAAACTATCCCTCGGTGCACATTTTCATGTTAGGAGGACCAAATCATTATAAAGGAATCATTCGAGGCTCCACACTGACTTCCCTTCTCCTTGGTTCGAGCTCTAAGACCAGAAACTAACATCTCTTTTGGAACTACATGTGGCTTGATTCCCATACTTATGGGATACGTAGTAATTCCCAAATGTCTCATTTTTAGGTCCAGCTCAATTGGGAGCTAGTTTCTCCTACCCCTTACCCTCTTTCCTCTATTTAGGCCCTTTGGCCCGAGGTTCCTTTCTCAGAATCGTGAACGGTGTGGTATGGGATTATGTCCACTTTCACATTGAGTATGTTTTATTTCCCCTTGCACACTACCCTGTAAGCCTCATCTCTACTATGTTTGTGCTGCATGATGATAAAATGCAAGCCTGATCCCATCACATGACCCTAAACTGTGACATTATTATCCTGGTCGCACGACAAAAAACAACACTGCATCATGATGTCCTCACTCAAGGGGACACCATGTTTGGTATCGGTCACATGCCATACCATTTTTTAATGCCTACATACGACTTGATTCTTATGGAGATGCCAGGAATTTCTATCTTAGGCCTATCGCTTCACAAAAAAACCATTCACCATAAAGGACAAACATGATACGTCAAATACCGCTTCTTTTGGTGCAAGGGCCACACCTACATGCCCCTTTTATCCCTAGTACTGGTACCCTACCATTCCATTCCTTAGAACTACATGCATCTTGATCCCCATCCCCATAGGGTACGTAGAAACATTTATGAACCTTTTCACAAGCCCAAGTTAACTCTCGTTTCTAGTACCTTGACCTAAAACCTTCCCAGGGAACATGTGGTTGTTGAGAACCTAGGTTCCCATTCTTGTCAGGTTATGTAATTACCCCACCATGTGTCTCCCTCGTTTCCTACTATCCATGGTCTAAGATCTAAGATCATAAACTAAGATCTCATTTAGAATGATGTATGAATTGATTCCCATCCTCATGGGATATGTAGGGACACCCAAGAATTTCACCTAGGGTCCATCCCCTATAATCTAAAATCCTATTCCTCCTCTTTTTTGGCCCCTATCCTGACCCCTTTTGGGGAACCATGTAACTGAATCTTTTCCATGAACAAGTTCGGGATGCCCCACGATGAAATTGGGAAGCGACAACTCCCTTTCCGGCGAGGTCCTATCTAAAAGAAGGTATGATCCATGATCAAACCGATGCACCCATCTAATGTGCCTCCACCATAGTGGCGTAATTTCGAGAGTGTTGGATCCTGTCTGAACAAACCATCACTCCACATTCCACTCTTTGTGTGACCCTTATTTAGACCCTCATCCTCTTTCATGCCTAAGGGAACCCCCAAACAGTATGGATGTTTGGCCTGTAGCCCACCTATTGTCATGGGCCAACATTCTGGAAGATTAACAGATTACATTTTGAGTCAGGCCCCATGTTTCAAATGTGTTTAGCAGTCGGTCATCATTTTCTATCCCCACTCTAGGCTAATACAATAAGGATACTGTGTTTTGAATACAATCAATAGTTATCCTTCATTATCATGCCACCCCCACAATTTTCCAAATCCTGAGTATCATGATTCACACCTCCCATTCCCATATTTTATGATTTATTCTAGCTCCCCTGGCGTTACCCCATTTGTGCACAAGAGAACAATGGGAAAATGGTAATTCGACAGTTCTGAGAGCTTCATTCTCTAGTCAGGTCTCTCCCATTTCCTCCCAGAAATATGGACCGGTTGTTCAACCCCTAGATTCTCGAAGCATGGTTTTCACTCTTATGTTTGGATGGAGTTATAAGGTGGTCATAGATTATTTCTCACATCGGGCCTGACCCACCTGATCTTAGGGAATGATCACTAGATGCTCCATGAACTTAACAAGGATGAAATAAACCAATGTAAACAATGGAACTCATGCATGCTATGAGATCAAACAATCAATGAATGAAAGTAGGTTTGAGGGTTTGTAATCATTACAATACCCGAGGGTCGACTCCCCCCATGGATGGGTTGAACTTGTCAAAAGAGCATAGTACCTCTGCCACCCTCTGGCCAGTGGCGTCTAAGAGTTTCTGCCGCCTTTTCATCTCCCACTCCTCCTCGACAACGATGGGGCGCAATTCATCAGTTGTGATCTGGGACCACTTTACATCGGTCCGAATGGTGGTCATCTCCTCAGAAGATCGCTTCATGCCCTCTTCGGTCTCCTCCAGCTAGGCTTTCAGCTGCAATATGAGCTCTGATTGCGTGTTAAGGGAAGCAGAATGCTCGTCTGCCCGGGCCTTTAGCTGTTGAACCTCATCTTCATCCTTCTGGAGCCTTTTGATGTCTACCTCTTTCCTCTGTTGCCATCCCACATTGAGACCATGTTCATACTCTTGAATCCTTTTTTTCATAAGATCTCAGACGAGCATGTGAGGACGCTGGGCATACACCCCCCAGCACACAGTTCGTGTAATACCCCGATATTTTATGAGAAGTATTCTTTTTAATTTATATGATGTCTTGTGTTGTATTCTACACCAATATTATCTTGCTCTATATTCAACACCGTATTATCTTTCAGTATACGCAACATTATTCATGGATCGTGTTACACAAAATTTCAAGTTCGCAACATTGAGTGTGTGTGTGTATATTCAATGTATAAATGAAATATGGTAGGATTCTATTATACAAAACAACAAAAAAATCTTGAACTACACGCAACCTTATCTTGGCTTGCACTGCATGCAAGAGCAACCTTCCTCGATAGCTTGCGTTGTACGCAATATCGTGTTTCACTAAATAACAATATGTTATTAAAATATTATATAAACTAGCCGTTATGAATAGTAATACCCACTTTTTGAAATTTTATAAATGTAATCATTCAAAATGGACTTCATTTTTGGATTCGGAATATCGAAATTATCCTTGGGTGAAATTTGGGTATTTTTCTAAAAACTTTCAATTTTTGATGAATAGTGAAATCACTGAGTTATTGGTTAAACCCGACACTTTATTTAAATAATAATTTATTTTATTTAAATTTATTTTAGGTCAAAATAGATAAATAACACTTATATATGTTCAATTTAATTCATTGGAGTAATTTTATAGTAATTTTATATATTAAAAAAGTTTATTGAACTTTTCACCGTCTTTTACCCACCTCCTAAGAGCATTTGCAATTGTTCATAAAACATAATTTTACCGCTTTTGTGAGTTGAATTTAGAAAATATGAGAGACATGTTTAATATCAATGAGTAAAATTTGGTTCAATAAGATGAAAATAATTTTTGGTGAATAGTAACTTTTTACTTTTATTTACCACGGTTAAAAGTATATAGGGTAATTAAGGGTAAAAATGATATTACTATTACCATAACACATGTCCTAATTCTATTGGATAAGTTTAATTCGACCAAAAACAACCTTAGGAAAAAAATATTACCCTTTAGGTCCACTTGGATTAGATTATGACATTTATTATTATTTTATTTAAAGAAGAGTTAAGAGAGTTAAAATCAATGTTTAATAACTAAAACATTTTTAATATATGGTAATACATAAGATAAATTAGACTATAAATATTCATTAGAAAGATAAAAATATTTCCTACCTAATGGTATTTTATTTATAATTTTTATACTTTAAATATGTTGATTTATTTATGAAACAATGATGATGTAGTAATTACAGTATTAATGAAATGTTAACATAATTGATGTTATAAATACCCAAATAAATGTAATTTTAGAATTTTATAAATTACACTAATTTTATAGGTTAAAATGACATGTTAGTATTGATTTAATTAACTATTTTTTAACTAATCATGTTGTTATGATTTTTAAAAAAATCAATTACCAAATAGTGTCAAAATTGACATAAAATAGTTTTTAACACAAATATAATATTATTAATTGTTATTTTATTCATAAAAATCTAAGGTTAGGAAAATGGATTATATAAGGTTATATATATTAATAATGAACCATTGGGGTTCGTTTGGCTTGTTATAGTAAGTTTATTAACCATATTTTGTAAAAAAACAAGAAGACATGGTAAAAGTTAAATTATTTAACATAGAGTTAAATCTAAATGATAAGGTTAAAATAGTAACCTAAAATTATATAAAACCTATTGGTTGAGAGTATTTAGATCCATAACCACCTTATATTCTAAATAAATAAATTTTCACCTTTTAAAAACTGAATATGACTTTATTATAAAATAATATTTTAAGTTTTTTCTAAGGTGCCCCTATCCTCCCTTATAAAAGGGCACCCCTTCCCTCTTCTCTTCACGCCCTTTTGAGCCTTGAATCTCAGACAAACCCTACCAATTAATCTTCTCAACCTCTATAGTTATATCATAGAGGTTATAGTATTCTCAAAAGACCAACTCTAGTTCCCTATGAAGAAGTTTAAAAGAGGTGTGTCGAAGAAGATGTAATCTCTTCTACCAATTCTTTCAAGTTTTCTTTCTTCTTCTAATTCTTCTTCTTTAGTTGTTTCATTATAAAGTAATAACATAAGTATCACTAATATACTTATATGTTATTATAAATATAAAACAACCCCATTTCCCCTTTTATCCATCCTACAAAAAACAAAATCATCGCTCGTGCGTACGTACGGAATACCGTCTCCACGCCGTGGTGAAATCTGTTTTCCCCCACCACCTTACTTGGATGGGTATAATGGTGTAAATAATAACTATATATAGTTATTATAACATCATACTAATTCTGAGATATTATATCATTCTCTCCAATTTTATTCAATAATTATGGGAATGATATCATCGCTCGTGCGTACGTATGGACTACCGTCTCCACGAACGCGATGAGATTCATTTTCCATGATTAACCATTCAAGTATGATTATAAAGTATATATGTAATAAATAATCATGAAAAATATTACATAATAATTATACTAGATTTATGTACATATATATTTCATTTAATCAATTTCATTCAAGTCAATAAGGAAAGGAAAACAGTGTTCATGCGTATGTACGGCCTACCGTCTCCATAAACCATATAATTCGTTTCATTTATATATCTATTATATATATATACTAAATATATATATGATATATAAATCATTATTTACATTATTTAAGTAATATAATCAAGATATAAGTAATAATAATATCAAGAACAACAAGTCCAAACACGTACGATAAATAAAACAATTTTACCCAAAACTCTGCTGTAACATGGAACTTACAAAAGAACGGGTAATATAAAGTCATAAGTGAACCATATATGATATCATAATAATGAATAAGATTTTGTAATAAGTAAATGACATTATTTAAAACATTATACAGGAGGTTCGGATATGTACGATGAATATCAGACCTAAGGTAAGGGATAATTATTCCAATCTTGTTCTTATCCGAGATTGTTTATTCATAAGTATTTACTGGGGTTATATTTTTCATCCATGTCCACAAAAATGTTTTTTTAAAGTGTTTAATATTCTTCCATGTATGTATAAATTCATGTTTACCCCTCTTGACTTTTACATTGTGTTATGGAAGGAATATTGCTTTTTTACCATACGTGGTACTTTTTAACTTTTCCGTTAAAATTGTGAGGAGAATGTTTTTTTAACTTATACGGTATGAATGGATTTTAACAGTTTCATAACACCTTATTTTCATAATTCATACTCTAAAATATTTCATGAATATTTTAAACAAAATCCTTTTCTATTAAAATTGCATGGTATTTTTTTTTAAAGAAAATGATTTTGAATAAGAAAGGATATTTTCCTCAAGAATTCATTTCAAGTGTTTTATCAAAACCAATTCCCATATAAGATGACATTATTTCATATGGGTATGTTTCAAGTATAATGTCTCTATGATTTAAATGGTTTCACTTTTCTTATGATTAAATGATATCCATTTTTGTATATGGATTATGTTATGATGGGATGATGTTTATGAAATCCATTTTATTATTTGGGTTATGATGAATGATTTATGTTTATGTTGTGGAACGTGTAAGAACGATTTCATTATGAGATGTGTGGGACCTATATCTCCCTCTAATGCATTGGGTAAATATTTATATCTCATGAGATAGAAATGGCAGGAATGGTAAGTTAATCAGGTTCAGTGATACAGGACTGGAATGAGGAGTGAACTCGATTCAGAAAGGGAATTTGTCCACTAAGATGGTCTTGGCCACGATGACTTGGCTACTGTGGAAATCATATCATGTGCTTAATGGTTTTCTACAATTACATGTTTTCTTCCCATTTATTTATCAGGATTTATGTTCTTTTATGATATATGCCTTACTTACTTCCAATATGTATGTCCTTGCTCAAGATTTTGATGTTTAGATTTTATGTTCATGTTTTTGCATTCAAATGTTTATGGATTATTTTATGTTCTCTATGTTTACCCTTACTGAGAATTTCAGCTCACCATTTTTATGTTTTATTTTCCCCGTGATATAAAGAAATGTTATAGGTAAGAAAACAAAAGGGGAAGATCTTTATTGGAGATGTTGAAGATCTTTCACCAAGATTAGAAGATTATATTTCTGAGTTTTCAAAGACACTAAACTATTTCAGTCCTTTGGTGTCTGTTTTTTAATGTATTATGTATTCTGAAAAAGTAATGTAATGTCCATGTACATCAAGTATGGGTCTCTACAGTTGGTATCATAAGAAAGGATTAGATAACCTTTGGAAACTAGGATGCGAAAACTTTAGTAAAATCCCTAGATATATTTCAAAGGTATGTCTAGGGATGTCCCTAAGGTTTAGTATAACTGTAGGTTACAGTCCTAGAATTATGTTGACGATCATAAATAACCTATGGTGAACCTAGGGTATCATGGATTAAGGAATGTGTGATAAGTTAGACATCCCATAAGTGACTTTTTATGATTATGTGGTTCCTCATTATTTTAACTATTTCTTGCACTATGATTTCTGGTCTTAGTAAATGGAGGAAACGAGAAGGAATTCAGTTAACATTGATTCCAATGGACAAATTAGTGACTATGATCAACAAAATTGTGTATCTTATGGAGAGAAAGATATTGTGATTATGCTGAATCAGTCATCTCGATATATTATTAACAAGGTGAAGTTTAGTTGTATTCCTAAGTCATCAAATAAGAGGAAGATGGAATTTTATGCATGTTTGCATGGTGAGGGGAATAGAGAAAGGAAGATTGAGATTTCTAAAGGGAATAAGAACCTTGAGGAATACCAAAAATGGAGGGGAAGATGTTATCTATGTGGATAAAAGTGTCATAGAGTGAAAAACTGTTATGGAGTCCAATGTCTTATCTGTGGAGAACATGGGAATTACACAACTCAATGCCCTAACCTAATAGGTTAATTCTAAATCAAGGAAGGACTTATTCCACAACAATCATTGAATAGGATTGCTTGAAGTGTTTATGTTTTGGTATTCAATAATAATGTTGTTGAGGTACTTTTATGGTATATTGGAATATCTATGGATTGGTCCATTGTGGTTTTCCATAAGAATATGGTACTGGTAACCATGAAAATTGATTGATATATTTTGGAAAGAAGATTATATGCTCATAATGAAGGGATGAAGAGAAAATGAAATGAGCTCATGATTGATATCATGGTTTGAGTATATAGAAATTATGCGATTTTGGTATGTGGAAAGAGTTAACTTTTGACAGCATTCATGTTTTCACTAAGGTTCAATGGGTATTCATTTTTCAAGAGAATACATGATTAAGGTATTCAAATGTTTGGAATGTGACCAACTAGATATATCTTATGATATATGGGGGATAAATGATGGTATTCACATGCTCGGTAGATGACATTTCTAGTAATTGTTTTTTTTATACTATAAGTTTGGATAGAAGTATTTTAGATAAACCTAAATATTAGAATGGATTATGTTATACATAAGTTATTATTGTTTAAGGATATAACTTTTTTTGATATTATTGATGTAATGTTATAATAGTATATTTTTAGAAAAAGGAAAAACTGTAGGATGGGAGACAACCCGTCGTGCCGGACAAGGTTGTGGGAATCTAACCCACAACCGATGTACGATAGGCCTTTATCGCCTACCTCTAGCCTATAGGAAGTCCCTGGATAGTATAAACTAGTTTTATTAATCGGTATTATAGATGAAGATTAAGTCCATTTTTGGAACCATATACGATTAATCTCACCATAGATGGACTTATGTATATAACTTTTTCTAACCTTATGTTTGAGATAGATGGAATGGCTTATCATTCTATCACATGATCTTCTAACACATTTCAAAAGAAAAATTCAACTTCATTTCATTAAGAGGTGAAGTGTAAATTGTTCAAGGCACAAGGAACGATAAGATTGTACCAAAATAAAGTAAGTATTTCTTTTAATTCAAAAATTATTCAGCATTTGGGAAATGATCTTGAAAATCGAAAATGTTTTCCTAGTGCCTTCATATATGATAAATCATACGGTACATTAGATCATCACAAATTTTGGCTTTTTTAGTTTTTTTATTTATCATAGCCATGTCCTCTACCACTCTTCATCAGAAGTTGATGGTTATATTTCTCTTCCATATCCATATTTTATCCTATGTTATCTTATGTGGAAACCCAGTTATGAGTTAATTTAGGTAACCATTACATTTCATAGATTAGTTTTTAAAATTAAGTTTTACTATTCCTTTTTATGATGTTGGTTTCTATAAAAGAAACATTCAAGTAGTAAACAATTTATAACCCCGACAAATTTTGAGGGCGAAATTCATTTTAAGGGGGGTAGAATGTAACACACTAAGATTTTATGAGAAGTATTATTTTTAATTTGTTTGATGTCTTGTGTTGTATTCTACACCAAGATTATCTTGCGCTATACACAACACCATATTAGCTTGCAGTATACACAACACTATTCTTGGATCATGTTACAAAAAATTTAAAATTTGCAACATTGAGTGTATATAAATATATATATTCAATTTATAAATGAAATATGGTTGTATTTTATTATACACAACAACAAAGGAATCTTTCACTAAACGCAACCCTGTCTTGGCTTGCACTGCACACAAGAGTAACCTCCCTCAATAGCTTGCGTTGTACGCAATACCGAGTTTCACTAAACAACAATATGTTATTAAAATATTATATAAACTATCCATTATGAATAGTAATGCCCACTTGTTAAAATTTTATAAATTTAATCTTTCAAAATGGACTTCATTTTTGGATTCAGAATATCGAAATTAGACTTGGGTGAAATTTTGGTATTTTTCTGAAAACTTTCAATTTTTGATAAATAGTGAAATCATTGAGTTATTGGTTAAACCCAACTTTTTATTTAAATAATCATTTATTTTATTAAATTTATATTATGTCAAAATATATACATAATACTTATATAAGTTCAATTTAATTCATTGGTGTCATTTTATTATAATTTTAGATGTAAAAATTTTTTATAGAACTTTTCACCGTCTTTTACCTACCTCTTAAGAGCATTTGCAATTGTACATAAAACTTAATTTTACCGCTTATTTGAGTTGAATTTATAAAATCCTAGAGACACGGTTAATATCAAGGTGTAAAATTTGGTTTAATAAGATAAAAATAATTTTTGGTGAATAGCATCATTTTACTTTTATTTACCACTATTAAAAGTAAATAGGGTAATTAAGGGTAAAAATGATATTAATATTACCCTAAAACATGTCCTAATTCTATTGGATAAGTGTAAATCGACCAAAAACAACCTTAGGGATAAAATATTACCCTTTATGTCCACTTGGATTAGATTAGGACATTTATTATTATTTTATTTAAAGAAGAGTTAAAAGAGTTAAAATCAATGTTTAATAACTAAAACATTTTTAATATATGGTTATACATAAGATAAATTCGACTACACATATTCATTATAAATATAATAAGATTTCCTACATAATGGTATTTTAATTATAATTTTTTGATTTTAAATAATTTGATTTATTTATGACACAATGATGATGCAGTAATTACCTTATTAATGAAATATTAACATAATGGATGTTATAAATACCCAAATAAATGTAATTTTAGACTTTTTTATGAATTCCAATAGTTTTATAGGTTAATATGACATGTTAGTATTCATTTAATTAACGTTTTTCAAACTAATCATGCTATTATGATTTTCACAAAAATCAAGTACCAAATAGTGTCAAAATTGACATAAATAGTTTTTAAAACAAATATTATATTATTAATTGTTATTTTATTTCTAAAAATATAATTTTCGGCAAAATGGCTTAAATAAAGTTATATATATTAATAATGAACTACATGGGGTTCTTTTGGCATGTTATAGTAAGTTTATTAACTATATAGTGTAAAAAACAAGAAGACACGGTAAAAGTTAAATTATTTAACATAGAGTTAAATCTAAATAATAATTTTAAAATAGTAACCTAAACTTGTATAAAACCTGTTTTTTGAGATTCTTTAGACCCATACCCATCTTATATTCGAAATAAATCAATTTTTAGCTATTAAAAACTGAATATGACTTTATTATAAAATAATATTTTTAGTTTTTTCTAAGGTGCCCCTCTCCTCACTTATAAAAAGGGAACCCCTTCCCTCTTCTCTTCACACACTTTTGATCGTTTAATCTCATCCAAACCCTGCCCATTACTCTTATAAACCTATATAGTTATATCATAGAGGTTCTGGTATTCTCAAAAGTCCAACTCTAGTGCCCTATGAAGAAGTTTAAAAGAGGTGCATCGAAGAAGAGGTAATCTCTTCTACCGATTCATTCAAGTTTTCTTTCTTCTTCAACTTCTTCTTCTTTAGTTGTTTAAATATAAAGTAATAACATTAGTATCAAAAATATACTAATATGTTATTATAAATATGAAAAAACCTCATTTCACCTTCTATCCATCCAACGAAAAATTGAAATCACCGTGAGTGCCTACGTACGGAATACTGTCTCCACGCCGTGGTGTAATCTGTTTTTCCACCACCAACTTACTTGGATGGGTATAATGGTGTAAAGAATAACTATATATAGTTATTATAAAATCATTCTAATTATGAGATATTATATCATTCACTCCAATTCTATTCAATAATTATGGGAATTATATCATCGATCGTGCGTACGTACGGACTACCGTCTCCACGAACGCGATGAGATTCATTTTCAATGATTAACAATTCAAGTATGATTATAATTTCTATATGTAATAAATAATAATGAAAGATATTATATAATAATGATACTAGATTTATGTACATATATGTTTCATTTACTCAATTCCATTCAAGTCAATAAGGAAAGTAAAACATCGTGCATGCATACGTATGGCCTACCGTCTCCATGAACGTTGTATTTCATTTCATTTATATATCTATTATATATATATAATGAATATATATATGATATATAAATCATTATTTACATTATTTAAGTAAGTAAATCATGATATAATTAATAATAATATCAAGAACAACAAGTCCAAACACATACGATAAATAAAACGATGTTACCCAAAACGGTGATTTAACATGGAACTTACAAAAGAACGGGTAATATAAAGTAATAAGTGATCCATATATGATATCATAACAATGAATATGATTCTTTAATAAGTCAATTACATTATTTAAATCATTATACAGGAGGTTCAGATACCTACGAAGCATATCAGGCCTAAGGTAAGGGATAATTATTACAATCTCATTCTTATCTGAGATTGTTTATTCTTAAGTATTTACTGGGGTTATATTTTTCATCCATGTTTATAATAATGTTTTTGTAAAGTGTTTAATATTCTTCCATGTATGTTTAATGTCATTTTTACCCCTCTTTACTTTTACTTTGTGTTATGGAAGAAATCTTGCTTTTGTTTACCATACGTGGTATTTTTTGACTTTTCCATTAAAAGTATGAGGAGAATGTTTTTATAACATATAAGGCATGAAAGGGTTTTTATGGTTTCATAACACCTTATTTTCATGAAGATTACTCAACAATATTTCATGACTATTTTAAACAAAATCCTTTTTTAAAAAAATTTCATGGCATTTTGTGAAAAGAAAATGATTTTGAAGAAGAAAGGATATTTTCTTCAAGAATTCATTTCAAGTGTTTTATCAAAACCCATTTCCATATAAGATAAAATTATTTCAAATGGGTCTGTTTCAAGTATATTGTCACTATGAATTACATGGTTTCACTTTTCTTATGATGAAATTATATCCATTTTTTATATGGATTATGTTATGATGGGATGATGTTTATGAAACCCATTTTATATTTTGGGTTATGATGAATGATTTATGTTTATGTTGTGGAACACATAAGAATGATTTTATTATGAGATGGGAGGGACCTATATCTCCCTCTAATTCATTGGGTAAAGATTTATATCTCATGATATAGACATGGGTGGAATGGAAAGTTAATTCGGTTCAGTGATACAGGACTGGAACTAGGAGCGAACTCGATTCAGAAAGGGACTTTGTCCACTAAGATGGTCTTGGAAGCAATTCAATGGATACTATGGAAATAATATCATGTGCTTAATGGTTTTTCACAATTAAATGCTTTCTTCCCATGTTTTTTATCATGATTTATGTTCATTTATGATATATGCCTTACGTACTTCCAAGATTTATGTCTGTGCTCATGATTTTGATGTTTAGATTTAATGTTCCAGTTTTTGCATTCAAATGTTTATGGATTGTTTTATATTTTCTATGTTTACCCTTATTGAGAATTTGATCCCACCCTTTTTAGGTTTTCTTTTCCCCATGATATAAAGAAAGGTTTTAGGAAAGAAAACAAAAGGGGAAGATATTTATGGGAGATGTTGAAGATCTTTCACCATGATTAGAATATTATTTTTCCGAGTTTCCAAAGACACTAAACTATTACGGTCCTTTGGTGTCTGTTTTTTTTATGTATTAAGTATTCCACAAAATTAATGTAATTTCCATGTATGTAAAGTACGGGTCTCTACAGTTCACGCAGTCGTGAGCAAAGTTTGTCCATCTCATCCAACCATAGTACTTGGGGGTTCCATCGATGAAGCGCATGATCAAATTCCATGATCATTGATAGACTATATTGTTATCCTCTTTGTTAGAGGTTGTCTCATCCCAGTCGGCATGATTGGTAGGCTCATACATGGGGAACGCCCCCAGGAACTTTTCAGTCGGGTCCACATCGGGTGTTTGATTGGGCGTGGTGGGATCTAGACTATCTGATTGATCTTCATCAGCAGATCCTACCTCAATGATCTCGGGTTTAGCCCCTCTGAAAGTCCCACTAGTGATCAAGAGCACCATCTCTAGGTCGTTTTGGACCTTCGGCTCCACGACCACCGGCATTCCCCGAGGAAGGATGCCGCCAGATGCCCCGACCAACCACACCAAGATGACCCACGCTATATGAAGAACTGTACACTCCAAAAAAGGACATGGACATCAGTAAATATGGTTAGGGGATGACAGTCATAATATTGGTAGAGGAGATGTAAAGATATTAAATCCATGGTCTCGTTCTTGGTATGATGTTGTCAGGACCCCGAACCGTGGCCCACCGTGTATGGTCGGAATCTATAAAAACATTAGAGGGGGTGCCTCAAGTGTCCTAGCCCCACAGGACGCAACAATAAATGTGGTGGCTGGCGTAGATCTAGAAAGACTATCATCTGTATGCACTGAGGGACGAGAACGAGTTCAGTATATAAGACCATCCTGCATAGTTCAGATGTTAACAAGGAGTCAGGATTGACCTCAAAGAAAGGTTCGAAGAAAGGAGTTTTAGATTTTTACCTCAAGGACCTGTATGAGATCTTCAATATCTGACTCTTGACCTCCAACTTTTCCCTCCTCCAATGGGCTCGCTCTCCTGGCCTCGTCTCCCCAGGAGGATTCTTCTGATTTTTCCGGTAGAGGAATGAGTACTCTCAAATCAACGGCCGATAACTACGTTGGAGTAGTTCAATCGTGGAAAACATTGACTCAATTTTTAATTGGATGAGGGGAACCCCGGGAATGCACAAAGTCCTCCATATCTTCTATATACCGCTCTGCATCTGCATGGGGCACCGCAAAACCGGCCCAGATAGGGCATATCCCCGGTAAATCCATCCAGAGATAGTTTAGGTGCTTCCACAACTCGGTGAGGAAAAGGAATTTCCTATTGACTTCCCAGATGTCCCATGCCTCCAGGAATATAGTATCCTCTAGCATGTCGATATGGCACATCCTCTTCCCTAGAGCCTGAGTAGGTATCCTACAGAATCCTCTCAGAGGCCTCCCCTCTGGATGGCTCTATTCTACTGAAACCACCAGGTCCGCTACCACTGCATGACCTATGGCTGATGCCTCACCCTCAACTTGTGATTTCCTCACCACCACGGTAGCCTCGCCACTGTGGGATGCCCTTCCCTCCTTCTAGACCCAACCCAGTGGTCAAGAAATCTCACCATCACCAGCCCGAACGGTTGGTTGCTTCAGCATCTCCACTGGATAAGACGCATCCTAGCTCTGGGCATGTTCTTTTACCAGGCTGAGGAAGGCGGTCAGTAGAGGAAACTCGTTCTGCATTTTCCCATCTTCCGCGTGAACATGATCTATATCTGCCTCATCATGCATGAGTGTTCTTCATAGAACACCTCTAGATAGACCTGTGAGGTTAGTCACTGCATACACCGGAATTTCCTTGTAAACCAGTGAGGGATATACAGCTCGCAGAGGGGCTCACATTCCACCCTCGCCACTAGGACTCCACCATGAAAGGCCAAAGATAGGCCCGGTTCTATTCTGACCCTGAACATCATTAGTAAATACCCTCGTCATCAACAGAAACTGGTGGAAATTGAATTCCTCCACCCTCCACACCGAGCCCAGAACTGACAGTGCGGTCATCTTGGCTGGAAAGCTCCTGGAAGGTTTCAGTATTGATGGGTGGAAGTTTGATCCCAAAGGAGAGATAATGTTCAGGTATTTTTAAACCCCCCTAATATGTGCTACTATCCACCCATACAGGAGGTGGAATAGCCCACATACCCTCTACAGCATTTTTCCCTAGCTGATATGCCACAACACCTTATACAGCTTTGCGAGAATCAGGATTCCAAGGTTGACTCGCCCTCCTATCACCAGTTTGGATTCCATGATGAATGTTCTTCAGCGTACTCCAATGTTGGTATCCCTCACTTGTAGGATCCAACCACAGATCAGAGCCTCTATAAATGCCACCAGCCTAACTATTGGTTATTGCTTCGTGATGATTCTGAATCCCCACATCTTCCACTAGCTGTCCTCCAAAAGCTGCTTGTATGAGTATTCCTTGCCCTATTGAGCCCCCTTTAGAAAATTCCAAGGCCTCATCGGAAACATCCTGTTTTCCAGGAAGATAAAGAGTTGTTAGAACCACCTCTTGAAGTGTACATCCCTTACTTCCTCCTTATCCTCCCCGGGCACAAGCTCCATCAGTGCCATCTCCAGCCGTGGAATTTTCCATGGATCCTCCCACACACTCATGATGGGGAGGAATTCATCCTGCATCGCTCCCAGTATCTGGACCCCCGATATCTGGTGGACATCCAACAAGATGATACCAACCTCCCCATGGTGTAAGTGGAAGGTATTTTTCCTCGATGACCATCTACTCAAAAGCTCTGGCATCACCTATTTTGGTTGATATGTGTGGAATTTAGAGGCCTAGGCTGCCTCATACAAACCCACTCTCCTCAGCTCAGCGACAAACTCCTCACAAAAGGCTCCTACCCAGTAGGCCCAGACCCAATCATCTGTAAAGTTTACACCCTGGCGTAGGTCCCATTCCTTGGACCACCCCTTCCTCGGGTTCCTCAAAGATTACATCAGTATTGTTCGGTACGGAGGAGGAGACGTCTCCAGTTGCAACCCCTTCCCATCTATGTTATTTAGGTATTGGTATAATAAATTAGCATTGATGGGTGTGAGATCCTCCTAGGCATAGAAATCATCCTCCCAGATCCATCAGTGCTGGAATAACGTGCTCCTGAACCACTAAGCTAGTTTGTCCCGAATTCCTTCTGGGATGAAGACGTCATCCCTCAGCCTGAAGCGATAAAAAGCCACCCTCTAACACAACGGGTAGTTCTTCTAGCTCTATAATAGAATCTCCACCAATGAACTGTGGTCCTAGTGGATCTCTAACAACTCCCCTAGACCCATACAATTCTACAGCTCTCCCCTTCGGGTGGTATCTACTAGAACCCCCATGATAGCTTCTTGGTGAGCCATTCGGTTTTAGAACATGGAAGATTTTTGGATTGGTTCACGAAGCTTGTTCACGGAGAGCATTCACGAAGCTGGTTTATGGGGAGTGTTCAAAAATCTTGTTCACAGAGTCTTGCCCATACCTTTATGCACAATATCGTAAAGTGATGTTGTGGAGTCACAAACTCATTGTGCGCCGTGAAGTGAAGACCTGATTCACGAAGTGCAGTTGCGGAGTCTGTAGAGTTCCGCAAATAAAGAGTGCTAAAGTCCAAAATCATGGAGACGATAAGAGGCAAAAGAGTGTTCAAGTCCTATATTTATACATAAGGGACCCTCAGAGCTTTATGGTGCATCCCGACCGAATCCAACTTCACGGCTCATCTGGCCAGAGCTCCGCTTTCCCGCTTGGTGAGCCCTCTTCTTGAGGTTTCTTCACAAACGAATGAGGACTTTGGTGATTTACCCTCAGACATCGACCCTTGATTTTCCATGGATCCAAGTCTCAGGGGGGTGGGGGAATTTTTTGACGCCAAAATGTGGTAACGAGAAGAAGACACAAACCCAATGGCTGCCTCGCGAAGCCCATTCGCGGAGAACCGGCGACATCGCACCGCCACAAAGCAAGGAGGCGGTAACGCTCCTCAACCGCCCCTGACGTTCGCGATAGTCCGTGAAGTAAGGAGGCAGTAATGCTCCATGATCTCCCTTGACGTTCTCGACCCACCGTGAAGCAAAGAGGCGGTAACGCTCCACGACCGCCCTTGATAGTCGTGACACACCGTGAAGCAAGGAGGCAGTAACGCTCTGCGATCACATTTGATGTTAGCAACGTGCCGCGGAGAAAATGACTTGATCTTCACGTCGAGAGAGCACTACTTCATGGAACCTCTCCCCTATAAATACCAGTGTCCCCCCAATTTTAGGAGGTGGAAAATATGACCTTTCGAAGTCCTAGCTCCCAAATCATGAATCACCCTTCGGCTCTACAAACCATGAGTTGTGCGAGGTACGTCTACTTTTTAAAGTGCCTCCCCTTTGTCTCATTTTGATCCCCTCTTCTGAGAGGGATGCCTTTCGCAGAGCCCGAGGGCATCCGTAAATGAAGGGGATCCCCAAGGGGACCTGGGTCATCACAGAGCATTTATAATTCACAAAACACCCTTCATGTAAAAATGATCCACATGCAAAGGTAAGGTCATTGTACTTTGTGAAACACATTGCTTCACGATGCCTTGCATTGTGAGGAACCTTTTCTCAGCAAGGAAGTGCTCTGTGAATCCCTTTCCACTTCACGAAGCACCTCCCATATGCACCTTTTCCCTATGCTTAGGCTAAGGTGCCCCACTTCTAAAAGCACACCCCTTAATAGGTACCCTCCGCCACACGGAGAAATAGATCTTCAAAAAGCCCATTCCTATAAACCCATATTCTTTGCAATTCTTTTTCTAGTGAGACCCTCTAGGTTTTCATGATGTGATTTCAAAGTCCCTTTGATGATATTGCCTATTGTGTTGCTTCGCTGCATGTTTCTTCGCATATGCATGCTAACAGCTATTGCTTCTTAGCATATCCACGCTAACATAGACCCCCCGATGGCTCACTCCATGACACCCCCTCACCACTGTGTTTCCAATCCCCTCTCTGCACCAAGGATTAGAGGGTACCGGTTATGTATGTCCTAGTGGTGTAGAGCAAACCTACCTCATCCAAGCTACAGAATGTTAAACTACAAAGAACCATCATCCTCAGCACATGACGTTAAACTGTGACCTCGCCCCATGCCTCGCACATGGTGTTCCCCCACCTTAGACATTCTCCACTCCCACTGGTCTCTACGAGGATGAGATATTCCCTCACAGGGGATGATATCCTCCTTATCAGAGTGTCGTTTGTCTACTGGTAAAGGTAAACCACCCTTGTGTAAGCCCCTAGATTTTATGGCCGGAAGTAGCATCCCTGCTCCTCCTTTCTTCTTCGGTCCCAAGGACCAGGGGGAGGGGGGAATGGACACCAGACCCCTCCTTTCATTAGTGCCGAATCCCACTCCCACTGGGCGTTTTTGCCATCGGGCCTCCATTATAGAGTATGTCCCAACCTCTTTGGGCTGCTAACCACGCATAAGACCATGTTTCCTCTTTCAGCTGGGATCACGCATAAACCCCACTTCACTTACCACAGATGCACCTTTCGTGACGTAATCTCTAGGTCTATGCTATCTCTTGTTTCTCAAACTGAGCATGACTCATGTGGGCATAGAGTGAGCACTGACCGTGACATCTTCCTTGGGCCACCTCAGAGTGTAAGCCCCAAATGCTCACCACCCAAACTATGAGGACCTTGATCCTTACTATGTTAAGATACGTAGGAAGCCTCCCTGAGGTTCAATCCCAACACCCAATTGGTCGTTCCAACCTTCTTCACGTTGGTTCGCCAACCCCACCTGAACTATAAATTCTTTGATCCTTTCCAAGGTAGGGTATGTGGGAAGCCTCCATGAGGTTCAATCCCAACACCCCATCATTCGTTTTGAACACCTTCACGTTGGTTCACCCCAACAATCCGATCAACGGGGACTTTGATCCTTGCCAAGGCAGGGTACGTAGGAAGCCCCCACGAGGGTCACTCCCAACAACCATTGGACCCCAGGTCCTCCCTCACGTCATTTCACCGACACGTTGGGCTGCCTTAGAGTGTAAGTCCCAAATTACACCACCCGAACAATGAGGACATTGATCCTTACTAATGTAAGGTACGTAGGAACCCTCCATGTGGTTCAATCCCAACACCCAATTGGTCATTTCGACCATCTTCACATCGGTTTGCCAACCCCACTGGAACTATGTGGTCTTTGATCCTTGCCAAGGCTTGGTATGTAGGAAGCCTCCATGAGGATCAAGCCCACCATCCACCTGGACCCCAGGTCCTTATTCACATCAGTTCACTGACTCCTCCCCATTCCCGAACTACGAGGAATTTGATCCTTGCTAAGGTAAGGTATGTAGGAAGCCTTCCTAAGGTACAGGCCCATCATTCACCTGGTCATTCCATCCCCATTCACATCAGTTCACCAACACCCTCAGAAGCCAAGAGTGTAAGCCCCATGTCCCCTTAACTATGAGGACTTTGATCATTGCCATGGAACGGTATGTAGGAAGTCTTCATGAGGTTAAATACCAACACCCAACAGTTCTGACACCCTTCATATTGATTCCCCCCTGTCCTTCATGACGTTAAACTATGGATCCAATCCAGTAGTAAGCTATGGAAACCCTACCCAGCATCAATTCATTGAACCCCAATCAGTGGTAAGATGTCATCAGATGAACTATGTGGACATTTATTCCGTTCCACGGGGATACGTAGGAATCCTCTTCAAGGATCAAGCCCAAAACTATCGTTATCCTCATGGTGATTCCATCCCATTCACCACCCACTTCATTCAAACGCTCCATCACCAATCCAGATTCTTACCCAGGCCACCACATACCAGTGGGATTATGCCACCTTATACCCCATTCCCCTCAATAGCACTAGGGAAGCCACCCACATGTTGGCCCTAATTTCAGTGTTCCCTCTATGGGATTTCACCCATATGATACACTCCATTAAGTGTTATGATCAGTCTGATCCGTCTCTCCTAGATGTTAAACTTGCATAATACCCTATGTTAAACGTGGGAAGCTGAGGAAAACCTCAGATACATTCACACAACATATGATTTCCCACGTTCGATGTGGGATGAATCAGACATCCATGCCCTTGAGAAGCCCTATAATAAGGGACATAAGATAGACATGCCAATCCCCTAGCATCCAGACACGCTAGTGATGCCTAACATGACTACTCCCCTAACCAAAGGTTTCTACCCTTACCAGACCCCTTGGAATGTCCTGATAGATGTAGTGTAATTAACTGGTGTCAGACACAAGGAAGAGTTTCCCGAACAACGTATTAAATCTATAAGGGAGACCCGGACTAGGTGACGAGTTTTGAGGAGGAATCCACGGAAGTAAGAACCGACATCCCATCTTCTCATTTCGATCAAGGAGCAGATGTCCCTGAATAAGAAGCAAATACCACCCACCTTTGGAAACTAGGAATGCAGGGAAACAAAGATGTGCCCCCTCATCCCCAAACGAGACGGACACGCCCGCCCCGGTGAAAGCATCAGAAACTATTATCATTATCATTATCATTATTATTATCATTATTTATTTCATATTTATATTAATTTATTTATAGGGTTTTAATTCGAATTTGTTTTTCCACCACACCTCACCCATATCTCACCATTTATTTTTCCCCTTTTTGTTTTATCCTTCTCTCCACTCACCCCTCTATCAAATAACACCTCTAATTTTCCCCCTACGTGCTCATCTCTCCCCTTATCCCATCTCTCCATATCCCTCTTTTTTATTCCCCATGCACCCCCCCCCCCTCTCAAATTTAATCCCTTCTTTTTATATACCTCTACCCAGTCACCTCTCTCCAATTTAATCACTTCATTTTTTATACCTCTCTCTACTCACCACTCTCTAATCACAACCCCCACTTTTCATTACCCATCATGCACCACTCATTCCCCATCCCATTATTTATTTTATTTTTGTTATCTCCCATGCAACCCCTACTCTTCCCTTACCCCATCACAGTCACGTCCTCTCTCCCCATATCCCCTCATGCACACTTGTTCTCCACAATAATTCATTTTATTTTTTTAATCTATATCCCATGAACTGATTCTTCCCCTTGCCCTCACACACCCCTATTCCTCTTATCACCCATCAAACAATCCCTCTACCCCTCCAACACTTCTTCCAACGGCTTCTCATCCTTCTGGCGGTTCCTTCTGTTATGTTCTCCTCCAATATTCTCCTCTCCCCACTTAATTTATAGGGTTTACATGTATGGTTTCTTGTTATACGAACCCAAAAAGTTATGTTTAATGTTTTTATCAGGTTTAAATAGGATTTAGGGTGTAAAAGTTTTCCTCGGGGTGTCAATATTCCTCCCATTGAAGTTTCATTCCAATCGAAAGAGGTTTCGGTATGTGTTCCCATGTTTTTCTTTCATAAATCCATTTTTTAATCTTCCATTTTGATTAAATTTATAAACTAGTTTTTCACCACTATGACACCCTTTTTTTAATTATTATAGTAATTTGAAATTTATTTTATTTTTTAAAAATAGGTTTTAAATGAGTTTTAGTGTAAATTTAATAATTTTATGATACTTAGAAAGCTTGTTTGAATTTCTTTTGTTTCATTAAGAAGGAATTGGGCCCTTATGAAATGTATGTCCATTATTATATTGCAATGACATTGTTTATTAATTAAAATTATTTAGGTGTGTTATGGATTGGAAATTTTGTGAAAACACTTTTGTAATGGTTTAATGGATTCAATTTTATTAGTTGGTGTTCTTTTAAAATCATGTGGGTAAGTGGTGAATTTAGGGGAAAGGATTTGAAATGTTTTCTTGGTGTCTGTTTGGTTTCAAAAGAGGATTTTAGGTGTGTATGGTTTGATTTTGGTATAGCATGCTAAATAGGTTAAAATGTTTTGGAAATGGTTTAATGTTTTCTAGGATTTTTTTATGCTCAATAATCAAAGTAGGTAGCCTGTAATGGTTTTAAGGTAATTGGTTATTTTTTAGGGAATTTATTTTCTAAAGTGATTTTATTTCTCAAATAATGTTGGTCCCCTTGAGTGTTTTATAAAGAGTATTTTAAATTTTTTTTTTTAAAGAGTTTCTTTAATTGTTTTGGAAATCATGGTTTATAATGTGTCATTTAAGGTTTGACCATTCGGTTTAAAACAGGTTTTGGTGTGGGTCAAAAAAGGGTAAAAGCGTGTTAATAACTATGTAGTGTTTGAATGTGTGTTCAAAACTTAAGATACTATTTATATTTTTAATTGTAAGAGTGGTGTTTTCTATATGCTTTGGATAAATGTGTGTGCCCAGTTGGAAACAATAACCGTTTTTTGAAATGTTTTAATGTTTATATGTTACAGCAGCCAGGTAGGCTCTTTGTTTAATGTTAAATAACTGAATATATATATGGGGTGCTCCTGTCTTGTGTAACCCTTTATGGGTGAATTTATAGGAAGCATATGTGTTTGGTGTAGGAATGTGTGGTGAGATGAGTCATGCATACAAGGTCCTCCTACTTACATAGTATTACCATAACCCCCATGGGTTCCTGGGTATCATATAGATTATCTAGTGATAGTTACTCACTAGCCCCGATTAGACGGGTTGGTTCCCCCTGGTAGATAGAGAGGCAAGGTGGGATTTTCCACTAATTTCATGGTGAGGGTGATCAGTGGGTTATAGACTATGGGGATTCACCATGCGCCGATAGGTGGTTCCAAACTGAGTGCATCTAGGTGTTGTCTTGGGATGTTCAAGATCGCACATGGTATCATCTTGTATTTCTTGATAATTTTTTATTACACTGGTGTATTTTCTGCTCATATTGCTTATTTCATTTTTTGCTACACTGATTTTTTTCAGCATGTATTATTTACCTGTCTCCCTTTTTAACAACAATTATATCACTTTTTTCGTTTATTTATAAATAAGTAAACTATTTTTTAAATAATATATGGTATGAGTAGGTTCTCATAGTGATAACAAGGTGTTATTTTGTTTAAATGAGAAGAAAATAATTTTTATAATTGTTTTTCTAAACTTTTGTCATCAGACAACTTGGGGTAAAGAAACACTTGGATTCAGTGGTTTACTTTTGGCATCCCTACTGAGAATTTTTCGATCATGTCTATCCTTTACCATTTTAGTTATAAGATCTGCTATTTTTCAAGATTTCCTTAGTGGATGCTCATGTGGGAGCAGTTTTTGGCTTTTGGTTTGAGGTGACAAAGGGGTCACACAAAGATACTTGTAGCGGTGTCTTGTTTCCATTTTTTTTAGTGGTACTTTGTATCTAGATGGGTACTTTTTTTATTTATGTTTCAGTAATCAATTTACTACATGCTATGTTTGTTCTATTTATTTATTTTTCCCTGGATTAATATCCTATGCTTAAATCATTCCATCATCTCAACATGGATGCCCGACACTAGTTTCCAGCATGTGGTCATTGGGAACGCCCCTAGGGACTTTTTGCAGACCAGCTTGGGTGACCGGTTCGGGTTCGACCCGGGTTGGTTCTTGACACTGTGAAACTCAAAAGTGTATGGAATATTGAACCTATTAAAATAAATTTCTTTAATAGTAATGAAATTGGACATTATGATAGTAAATATCGTATACTAATGTTTAACAAGGAAAATAAGTTCTAACAATGAATAATCCAGGTAAATAAGGAAAATTTTATACAATGGATTTTATTAGAGTTGGAATTAGTTTTTCAGTCAAGATTTTCATATCTCATATGTCATGTAAGATTTATAATATATGATATTGAATTATAAATAAATTTTTTGGTATAGTTATTATATCCATAATATGAGGATTTTTTTCAAGGAATGTGGAAGTCACTTCTAGTGGATTTATCTCTCCTTCACTTATTATGATTGTACTAAGAAGGGTTAATTAATATTTACAAAGAATTAATATAAAATTGAATATAGTGAAATCTCACTTCATATCCGAAATAACAAATGTTCAAATTCTACAGTATGGAGAAATACAAAATACCTATGAAAAATAATCCCATTGGATGATTTTTTAATTATTGAGATAGAATTATTTTATGTAAAAATTTTAATGACAATATATTTTACTATATTTTTTCTATAATTAAGTAAAATATTTTTGATACCATTGTCCCAAAGTAACACTATACTAAAAGAAAAATCTGATATTTTAAGACCATTAAAACCCTACCTTTGTATTACTTTGTGGGAATAGGATTAAATGAAATATCTAAAATATAAATATTTATATTTATATATTAATAAAACATTAATTTTATAAAAATTTACTAAATCATTAAAGTGTTTAAGAATCAACCTTTTTAAGGTTTCCACTTTTTATTAATAACAACTATGTATATAATTATTAAAAAATATTTTTAAAAAATATAATATTTTTTATTGATGATATCATTCTTCTGGTTTTATAGAAATTTAAAAAACAACTATTATTTAATAAAAAACTTTTTTCTTCTAAGTACGAATTCCCAAAAAAAATTATGACTTTAATTCAATTAAAAAATAAGAATATTATAGAATTTTAATTTGAAAAAAATATAATTCTTTCTTTTTATTTTTGAATTTAAAAAATTAGTTTAATATTATATTTTTCAATAAAATTATTTTTTTTGTAAATATTGAAAAATACAACTTTTTATATATTATATCTGTAGTGAAATTCATTGAATATTAGTTTCAATTTGAATAAAAATTTGTAACATTGTTCCAATGACATAATATATATTTTCTCAGTAAAATATTAATCTTTTATTTTTTAATAAATTTCCAAACACCAATATAAATTTTTAGAATAGAAGTTATATCTTCCAAAATAGTGTTTCTAAAAAATTATAAATATTATTTTATATGATTAATTTTTAATAATTTCAGATATTTAACAAGTTTTAATTTAATTAAAATTCTAAATCATCATGTATAAATTCTGTTACAAGTATAATTTTATTTTTTGGAATAATTAATAAGGGACTTTATATAAAAAATAGTTACCCAGTTGAAAACTAAAATTGTGAAATTGAATAATCTCATAGTAATGAGTTGTAAACATGTTTAAAACATGTGTTTAAATAAATTTTTAGGCCTAGAGAGATTCTATATACTCCCCTTTTAATTTTTACTAAATTTTGAAGAAATATTCCATCGTAGTGACTTCCCACTACTGAAAAGGTGTTTTTATTTACAAAAATTCCATCCCCTTTAATTAAAAAATGGGAACTCATTCCCACACGTCCCCTCACAACACGCCCCAATTTTCTAGACACAATATATACCCTATGGCATCCTCCACATTTTTTCCAACCTTCAAAATGGTTCTTTTTGAGAAAATATAATCCATCAATGGTTAAAACTTTTCTCAAATGAGATAATCCATGTATTTATATGTAAATTTCTAACAAATACTTCCTCAATTATATTTCATTATGTTTATATATTCTTCCTCCAAATCTATTACACTATCATAGAATGATAACATTAGTATAATTAGTATACTTTTATTTTATTAGAATGATTGTATAATAATTAACCACCTATAAAATTTTCCATTACAAAAATGAAAACATGAATCACAAAAATGTGAAAACTACCATCACCATGATGTATTGTGTTTGTTTTCCATCGCCGACATTCATGGATGTATTTATGTATGGGATAAATAAATAAATTATATTAAATTATATGTAATTGGATTATAAAAATTTTCTTCTCCTTAAATTTCATACCAATTTTAGCATATCACACTTATAAATACTGTATAAGTTCATTACGCTTATGGTATAGGGATATTAAATCATAACAACATTATAATTATTAATTCTATTATTTTAGGTTTTTTTGTAGATTTGTCCACCCACTAAAATAATAAAATAATATAATTTCAAGGATGATTATGGGAACATTTCTATGAATAATATGTTATAAAAGAGAAAAGTTAAATGTGATATCTCAATCAATAATTAAGATACCACCCCATATTTTTTATACATTCTCGTATCTTATTTCACCCTTTGAGATTATATATAATACTCCCATGAAATTAAATTAAATTTCTATAAATATTTTTAAATCATAAATTACCAAACCTTAAATGTTCTGGGAATTATGAATTTTGAAGTGTCAAGAACACACCACTATTATGAAACTAGTTCAGAAAGATCATGATTACTCTACATGATATTGAAATTATTTAAAAACTATCCAATATACTTGTAGATAAAAAGTTTAAATGAGTCTCATTGTAATGTACTAACCATGGTTCCTATAAAAATAATAGACAATCTGGTTTTCTAGTTGACCTCAAGCGTACCTACTCTTATGCCAAATGCTGATGACTTAATGTAGTGGTCTTAGATGGTACTATGAAGAGATTATACCCTCATATCAGTGTGCTCAAGAGAAATATAAATAAACAATCAACTTAAATATTAGATTATACATAGTGAAAAAAATTAAATTTATCTCTAATAGATATTCCATATATATAACTAACTACCTAATGGGATGGTTGTATGAAATAACATAAATAAATAAAAAAATAAAAAGGAATAATAAAATATACAATCTGAACTCATATAGTCCCTTGAAACTATAATTGATTTCTTTCTTAACTCTGTGAAACTAAACATAGGCCTCAGACCAAACCTGTGGATATAATAAACATATGAGAGTTGATTGGATTCCCCAGAGAAGTAGTGGCTACGAGTAGGCTATGAGTAAAACTCGGTAATCCACCACTATTGATATCTAATAAAGTAAAAGTTAGTAAAAACTAAATAAAAGTTATTATTACAATAAATAAATATTATAAAATGAAAATTAACATTCCATGGAAAACAACTTCTTATCTAGTACCCACTGGCCCTCAAGTTCTTGGGTAACTCCCAGGATTTGAAAACATACAGCATCCCAAACCAGCAATATAAAATAATAGAAGTGGGTGATGTGTACAATGAATAAAAAAATGGGATTTTCATTTATAATATATATGGGGAAGTGTAAACATTAATATATATATATTCAAGGAAAACACCAAGCACCCATCAATACATATATATTAGTGGTTCCTAGAGTGAATTTCGGAAACCATATCAATGATGAGGAGCATCAATATGACATCTAAAACTATGGTTTTGGACTACCCTGATGAACACCTTTTCCATATTATAGGCATCCATGACTAGATATTTCATACATCGGTAGAGACCTCCATCACTAACACCCTAAACCTTATGTAAGGGATACTATGAGCGTCATAAAAACCCATATGGGAGGACTACTATGACCAACACCCTAATCCATGGGATTGGAGTTCCATGAATAAAATCCTAAATAATTATTGAGTAATTAAATTTCAAATACCTTAATCCATGGGCGATGACCACCATGTTGAACACCCTAAACCAATGGTGATGACCACCACCAACACATTATACTGTTTCACAAATGTTCACTTTTCAAGGATTAACTTCTAGGCCTTACTAAACATTCTGGAACAAAAAAACCTTTTTTAAAACCATTATCATTTAAAAATGTTCTATATGTATCTTTAACAAATAAAACATGACAGAATCATTTATTTCCTTAAGAAATAATAAATTATCCATCATAAAATTTCATAAAAAGGGATATTGCACACCCGTTTCAAGTCAATATATGAAATCCATTTATAAGTATAATTTTTCATAAACAACATGGAAGTCAACACATATTTAAAAAACACCATTTAAAATATTAATTTTTACCCTTTGATATCCAACACTTATTCAAAACACATCATCATAGTTAAAACCATTTCAATGCCCTTATTGGAATTTCACCAATCTAAGCACGGGAAAATTGGAATTATATCCTATAAGAATTCAAAAAGATTTATTCCAAGTTATACCAATTATATATTTAGAGATTTAATTAATATAAATTACAAGAATAACTGGGATGATCTTGTCAATCTACTTTAAATATCAAAACATAACTTTTACAATGAATTTAACACTCGATGGGTCTCCATTGTTTTGGTTTTCTAAATACCAATAGATTTTATGGGATATTTGAAAATTATAAGGTATAAATTTAAATCCCAAATCCATTTACTAAATACAAGGATACGAACACACCAAAATATGGATTTAATGAACATACCACGTGGACATGTAAATAACTTAATAAGACTATAGATAAAGCTCTTAGACCACCTAACTCATTTCCAAATAATTCTAAAAAAACAATGCACAGATTCCAATCCAAGGCCATTGAAGAATCATCCAATCCCCCATACACCCAACCCAGATCATCTCAAAAATGAAATTGCTAAATTCATGGAAAGAATCTATAAATAATTAATTTTGAAAAATATAATTAATTACAAAATTGAACCCAATCATTAATAGTGATGAAAAACTCACCAGAATATCAACACTAATCAAAACACCATGAAAACACAATGGTTTCTCCCCAATGATCTTATGAAATAATTTTTAGGAAAATCAATCTGTTAAAATACCATTACTAGAACTATTTAAATTAGACCATTAAGAAACAAAATAAAATTCACAATGAACACATAACTTATTCTAATTCAATGAAATAAAATTTGGAATCCATATCAAGATCTCTTCTACCCAAGATGAATAAATAAACATAATCCATGGTTGATTCCACCATGATCTGGTTGTATCAGAATCAAATCCCTTAACACACCCATCTAAAATATGGACTGACCATGTAATGATAGAAAGGGAAGGAGGGGAAGATAAAAATAATCATAAATAATTAAAAAACACCCTGAATGCACCTCAGATTAATGGAGAGATAAGGAGGAAGAGTGTTGGGAACACCCAGGTTCATGAGCACTGAATTACTGATGAAGAAGGGGATATGCTAAAAAACTTGAGGGGTAATTTTTTAATATATACGCATTTAATTAGATTTTGGAATCCTCATGGTTTGGCTGCTTAATATGTGAAACCATACTCCAACTATTCACCCCATAATATCCAAAACTCTTTCACCACATGGGTAGGACACAACATTTTAAAAAATAATTCCAACCATTATTCAATCAGTAATTCCGTTCTACAACAAGGGACTGTATTATTCTGAAACTATGCACATCTTACATGCTTCCCATGAACTATAGGTTAGGACCAACATATAAATCCCATGATTTATCTTTTTAGCATGTTTAGTTTACCCCAAATTATGATTAAACTATGAAATAAACCAAGTGAATTTGAAAATGAACTAAATTCCTCCAAGGAGTCATCGTGACACACTGTTTCTCCAAAACTATGCACACCAAACCATATACACTACCCAAAATTATATAAAAATTCCAAACCATATCCTAAATACACTAAATCAGATCTGAAAACCAAATATAACTTATGATAATCATTAGTCATCTCAAAAAATCACATCGATTATTTTTAAATATCAGAATATCATTAAATGTATTGACCCAATATGATATCCATCCAGTAATAAAAAATAAATAATCAATTGGAACTATTTCACCCATCTAGTCATGAGGTCAAACAACCTCCTCCCAATAAAACTTATCATCCCCAAGAAGTCTGGGTGTCATCTAGCATGAACAATTTACCTACTTCAATTACCAATTACAAACATTTTTCTATTCTATCTCTAAGTAAGAAAAACACAACCAAATATGAACCACCATATCATGAAAATCTACCATACAAGACCAGATCCAACATCTATTTCAAAAATGAAACACCAAGTATGATCTAACTCAAGCCCATCCACTAGAAGTATTAATCATGTCATAATATGAGAACTCATTGAATCTATGGTGATTCCGAAAATAGGATTTGACTTATAACAACCATATCTATTTCATAGTACCTCCACCATAATAAAAACACAATAGAACCTTGAAATCATCATCCCAAAACATGCCTATAATGGTTCCCTAAATATCACACCCAACACCTAATCAAAATAAAAAACCATCCTCATCATTTAAAACCAACATGTGAAGAAAAATTCTATCCATGAAATTTTGAGTGAAGAATTATCTAGATTTTTCATCAAGATACATGTCCAATATCAGAATGGAATTTATTTCACATCTCTCCCATGTTGGTTTATCCACTAATGACTCATCCCAAAGATTCTAAACTCCCACATTCTATGCATTGCTACCTCACGTCATCAAAATTATATCACATCCATAAGAAATAAATTATTATTCAAACATGCCCACTAGAGTCATACTTTAATACAAGTGATATTTCACAATTATGTCCACTACATCCAAAAAAAACATCAGCATACCTCCTCATACATATCAATGCACCATATATATATGAATCCCAAAATACTTTCCAAAACCACCTCAATCCCATGTCTAATGCTCATATAAATAAACCATCACAACTAGTTCCCCACTAGAAATCCCTATTTAATTAAAGAATGTTTTGCAATGGTTTTGAACAGAAATTAAAATTCCCTTATGACCATTCCACATTCCATAACACTGACATGTGACTCCTTCCGCATATGAGTCACACCTCTATGAACAACATGTCACTCCCCACCACACATGTGTCATTATTACATACTCACTCAATAAACTACAATTAACATTGTCCTACCTATTTCCACTTATATCCTAAGAATTTGATATGGTCATCTCACTCTAACGTAAGAAAAAACACCAACTATCTACTATTCAATTATTATATGAAGAGATTCCATGATATTCAATAACCTTTTATTCAATCATGATGACTTACACAAAATGTAATATAGTTCACTTTACTTTACAGATTCACTAACACCTTTTCATGATTCAAAACACCAAGGAGTCCCTCCTATAAACCAAATAATCCATTAGTTATCTTGGCATATAGTAGTTTCCCCCAATGAATACCTAGTAAAATGTCAATATTTTGGGAATGATTGTATCTAAGCTCAGAGTACATTTATATTTCATCAGTGAATTCTAGCACCATTATTCCATTCCAAATGTCACATATATCTATAGTGACATGTCATACCCATAAAATGTAGATGTGCCTCCATGATCCCATTAAAACTTAGTTATCACTCATAATCTTGTGTGAACCCACCCTAAAGCCAAATCCTGACTCTAATATTTCATGATTTACCAAACCTCATATCACAAGACCATTCAAATGGTCATTAATATACTAAATATCCCCATTATGAAATTAATAGAATCCTTGGTTATTTCTAATGTTAAAATTTTCTTAAGAGAAAAAACTCTTTACTCGACTACTCAAAAATTGATCGTTGTTCAGAATTTCCACTATGATATTCAATGCTCTCACAATATTCCTATAAATGCATAATGTACTAACTAGTATACGAACCTAATTGGTAATACCCATTGAAAGCACAGGGGACACTAGATAATCATCTCTCATAAATCATTCCATCAAAATTATAGCCAGACATATCAATGTGCCTCTCACTAAGAACATATTAGGCGTAACTCACATGTATAATCATCACCCAAAGAAAAAACATCACACCTAAAACCACATACCCTTAAGCACCTATTTCTATCCAAATCCATATCATAACCACCATAAACACAAATCTGAATATTTATTATCTTATACGGTCACCTGAAAAAAATATCCCCTCTAAAAACCAACCATAGGGCTGAAACACATCCATTAAAGTCCTCTATCTGAAAAACAATGTAATCAAATGTGTCAAAACCCAAAATAGGTTATTCCCATTTTTTGTTGTCGTCAAAGAATTAAAACATTCTTCTTTACCTTATCCACCCAAAATACACAAAACTCATTCGATACCTCTGATATGTCACCCACAATGGCCACACGACAAAAACATCCAAAACATGTGTCATGTTCAAAAAGGTACTAGGTCTAACCACCCAAGGTCTATGCAATCTCAAAAAAAGTACACTACAAATTGGGAATCAAGAATACCCCATTATCATTAACACATGATATAGTCAAGTCAAAACACCCTCCATACCATCTTATATTTTAAAGGAAACATATTATAACCAACATCCCACAACTAGGATTCTCATCTGCTCTAAGCATATTCAAATCAATCCTCGCCATAGAGGACATATACATGCAACTTATTTTTTACAAATTACCCAAAAAGGGGTCCAAGGGTTCTATACATATACTATTCTAGCCCATGATGGTCACTAAACAAACCATGCATAAGGACATCACTAACTTCCTCAATATCAAGAATCTTATTGTAGATCCACAACACCTTATAAAATTGAAATCTATATAATCAGAAAATATGAGGCATATAACATTTGAATCCTATATTTGTATCATGAAGAAAAAATAAAATAATTCATGTGAAGGATAAGAGTCAAAACCAAACCATATGATTCATTTTCGTGGTCTGAGATCCATTAATACATCATATGTTATAAAATCCAAACAAATTATATATCTTTCAAATAGGAAATCAAATATAGTCATAACATTACAATTCAGAATTGCAACATGATCTCCTAGTAACTTATACATCCTACCTGAATATGTGTTCAAGATGCACCATCTCAAAATCCATCACAATCCCTATAACATCCCTATGTCTCAAGTATACCATGCCCCAAATAGAAAAAAAAATAGTAATGTTACTTCTTTTATAAGACTGTTTAAAATCCCAATCTGAGTTCCACTAAAAATAGTCCCCTCACCCAGCTCACCACATGACTTTAATCTCCCCAACTCGTATGCTAGAGGATTCTGAATAATGGTGGGGTTTAAAATGGTGATGTTAGGAGAATATATATCCCTATTAGTGTTAGTAGTAGAATTATAACATACCAAGAATCATAAAAATATAAGTTTGTATTATGAGTAAATATATTGTAATTTCTATCATAAAATGAAATGTAATAAGGTTTCGAAAAATAATATCATACATACAAACAAATACCTAATGAAATAATAACATGAAATACCAAAAATATAATGATCAATAAAATGGTACCACAACATCTTGGAGTAGGAACAATCCAACCACATAAAAATATCAAAGTCATATTTCCCGAATGTGAAAAACATGTCATGGAACTCATCCAAAAACATTCACTACAATACAAATATAAGATCTTCATGGGCACCCAAGTGTAATGGAGTCATAAGAATGGTGTAATTGTAACTCAATAGTCTACCACCATCAGTGTCAAATTAGATTCCAGTCAGTAAAATAGTGTATATAGGTAAATAGTAACATTAATAAATAGAACAATAATAAATATAAAGGTTAAGGAAAACAATTTATTATCTTGTACCTAGTCACCGGACGGTTCAAGGGTGACACCCAAGCAATACAAGAATGCATCAACCAGAACTTGAAATTTAAATGAATAGTAGAGTGTGATGTGTAAAATTAATAATAAAATGGGATTTTCATTTTTTATCTATCTATAGGGAACATAAAAATCAATATCTAACATTATAATGACCATAACCTATCACCCATCAATACATAAATTTCATTGGTGCTATAATCATTAGTCTTACCCAATACCAAGGATGAGGAATGTTAGTCCAATGTCCATTATTGTGGGTGACGAATACCCTAAACAACACCCTAACCATATCTGAGGACCTCTATTACTAGATAATTAATGATTGGGAGAATATATTCATGACCAATAACCTAATCCATAGGTGATGACTGCCATGACTAACAACTTAATCCATATCTGAGGTTCTCTAAGAACAACACATTAAACCCTTAGTGAGGATGTCCCTAAAAAACACCATAACCCATAGTTGAATATATCCATGAAAAACATTTAAAAATAGGATATGACCTCTATGACCAACACCGTAAAATATTTCACCAATGATCACTTTTAAAGGACCAACATCTTGACCTTACTAAACACTTCGAAACAAAAAATCCTTTTGAGCATTTATCATTTACTATGGTTCTCTATAGACCGTTAACACCAAAAGAAGGATAAATATTTATTTTTCCTCTAAATATTAATTGAGTAATTTTAAAATGATAGAAATCACCAAACAATTTCAAATCAACATTTGAAATCCATGTATAAACATGTATTCATAAATAACTTGGATGTAAGAGGTTATTTTAAAAACAATATCAATTTCAAATTTATACTTTTCCCCTTTGATATTCATCATCGATTTGAAACCAATTCTCATGGTCAATGCTATTTCAAGGGACTTAGTAGAGTTTCACAATTCTTACAACATGAAAAAACACATTTTATCATCTTTTATACCAGGACCATTTATTATATGTTCTACCAATTAGTGCTTTAGCCACTTAATTAATCTAACCAACATGCTTATATTGGTTATGCTCCTAAGATCATTAAGTTCCTCTTCAAAACCTGAACATATTATTTTCAAGTAACGACACGCTACCTAGGTAGTTTTAGATCCATTTTTATAAAAACTAATAGAATTTATGGGGTCTGTTAAAGGTATAATGTATAAATTTGAAGCCCAAATCCATTTATTTACACCAAGGAGGGGAACACATAAACGAATGAATTTATGATATATACCCCATCCACAAGTAAAGGATCTTACAGTACTATGAAAAAAATATCCTAAACCACATACCTCGTTATTAATGCTTTAAAAAATTAATTCCACGAAATGGTGGCCTTTCCGAGGCCTTTACAATAATCATCCAAAACCCTTTATATCCAACTGATCTCATCTCTAATAGCCAATTCCTAAACAAATGAGAAGTAAAAAATAATAATATATAATTATAATTATAATTAATTTTTAAATTAAACCTCAATAGAACATAATTCTTGAAAATTCTCCTATCACTAACCTATTATTGAAACTCTCAAAACAGCCACAAATAAGGGACTCCAAACACCATTTTAAAAAAAAATACATAAGCGGAAAAAAAATTATTTACATTATAATTTAAACCCTTAGGAAAATTCTATTGAAATTCACCAGAAACAAATATTTTAATGAATCTCCGTACAAAAAAGTACTGAATGCATCTTGGTATATCTTTTACCCATGCTAACCAATATTTGCACCACCATTGGCTATCTCCACCATAATCTAATGGAATCCCTGATAAATCCAAAAAATAGCATATCTTAATTTTTTTAAAACCATATAAAATGTAAAAGGAGGGGAGGAAGAAGAAAAATATCTCCCTAAATTGTAGTGACTCGGGTTTTGGCCCAATTAGAGTTTAGAATATTCCTATGAAAATTTTCATAGCAAGGTATGAAGACGACGTGCGATTTCGAGGCCCGGTGTTCCCAAAATTAATTTTATAAAAATATTAAGTATATTTATACATTGTACATGGAGGGTTTGTGTTTTATCTTTAATGGTATCTTGGATCAGAAATCTAAGGGCATAGTTGTGTCAGGAGCGTGTCGTTTACCCTAGGTGGGGTGTAAACTTTGCGGGTGCGGGCCTGCTGTGGAAAAATCCACCAGAGGAATTTTTATAAATAAATATGCAAGTTTATTTATTAGAATCGGCTCTAATAACATCTGAATGGAGTCATGAATTGAAATTCTGATACCACGGTTGAGTACAAAAGATCGTGTTTACCCTAGGTGTGACATAATCTTTGTTGGCGCTAGGTGTTGGGTCGGGGGCGTGTTGGGACAGAAAATTGAGATGATATTTGTTTTAAAAAAACACATATCTAATATTAAATCCCCCCTTGTATATGCAGTATCACCTCCCCCCCCCCCCCCATCAAGCGATGAACCACTAGATTGAAGAAAAAGGTGTTGTTGGACTCAGATCTTGACGGCGATCGCTCCCGGATGGTGCAACAGCAGCTTTAGAGTGTGGATCTGGCCTAGAAGCTTCATCATTTCACCCTTGAGGTAGGTAGTTTGAGTTTTAAAATCTTGGATCCTGCTTATGGAGTTTTTTCCCTTAAAATATTTATAAGGGTTTTGTAGTTTTTGTCCAGACTTTCCGAAACATGTTTTAGATCTGAATTTGGAGCACTGGGGTGCTCCCAGTGGCTGCCATAAGTTTTCTGGAAAAAAACCTGGTTTCTGGTAGTGGCCATGGAAGATTATGGCAAGGACGGTGGTAGTGTGGAGGATTTTGTCTAGCGGAGGCTGTCCGGTCAGGCTGATGGTGGTTTCGGGCATCCCTGCGGTGGTCCAGTCAGATTTTTTCGTGGGTACTTTAAACACCCGTAACTCGCAAACCATAACTCAATTGACAAGATGTTTGTGAAGAAACATTATATTCATCAAGACTGGACTTTTTAACTTACTTTAGGAATTTTACATGTCGGCTTCGTGGCCTAGGGCTATGAAATGTTGAGGTAATAATAATATATTATTATTATCCAACTTCGACACGCCGTTACTTTTACACTGAGTGTCTGATTGACATGTCATCAGTGATGTTTCCATCCTAGTAGTTAGAAGGACTATTCAAGAGAGTTTCTAGGTGTTGGGATGAAGATCAGGATGTGGGACTCATGATTCTAATCTTGGGAGTTTATGGAGAAATGTGACCTTTTTATCGGGTGTCTGTTCTGGACGAATGAGTAGTCAATCTCTGGTGTTTTTCTAAGGGGATCACAATGGTGCAGTCCTCTTGTTGGGTTTTTGATCGAGGAGTGTGCCCCACCTGATCCTACAATGGGGAAGTGTACTTTTTCACTAATTGTTCATTTCAGTCCACTAAATAGCTTATCCTGTGTATTTCTCCGCATAGATCGCGGTGGTGGCCTCAATATTGACCTAGGAGGTGCGCAGTGTGATGATATTGTGGGTCTCTCAGGTTAGTGATGTTTAGACCAGTGGTGGTTGGGTGTACTCCATTGGTTCATTCCTATGAGGGTTTGTGAGGCATTGCAACCTTTGAATACATTTTTAATCCCCTCAATAGGATTTTTTCCTGATAGAGTTGCAGCATCCCTCAAGTGGGTCTGGATTGGGATCCTCTATCTTCGCTTCCCTAGATCAGGTTCTTGGTATCGTTGTTACCGCATATCCATGGGTGGTGATCCCCCATCTAGTAGGTTAATCCCTTAGGCTTTGAGGAATCATCGATAATATGATCCCCTACATAGTGGGTTGTGCATAGTAGGGTTCTGGCTTCATCGGGTATAAGATCCCCAACTTAGAATGTGGTTTATAGTTGGGTTGTGCTATCATTAGGTATATGATCCCCTATTCAGCGCATGGTATTCATTAGGGTTGCGGAATCATTGGTTATATGATCCCCTACTCAGCATGTGGTTTCTAGTAGGGTTGCAGCATCATTGGGTATATAATCCCCTACTTAGTATGTTGTTTCTAGTAGGGTTACGGCATCGTCAGGTTTACAATCCTCTACTCAGATTGTTGTTTTAGTAGGGTTGCGGAATCGTTGGTTATACAATCCCCTAATCAGCATGTGGTTCCTAGTAGGTTTGTGGCATCATCGGGTATTTGATCCCCTACTCATCATGAAGTTTTAGTAGTGTTTCAGAATCATTGGTCATAGGATCCGCTACACAACACGTGGTTTCAGTAGGATTGTTGCATCATCAGTTCGATCCCCTACATCACGAGTTATACCTGATGGGGTTTCCGGCATTGTCGTGACCATCTTTAGATGGGCGACAATCCTCTATCTGTGTGATGTGATCTATGGAGCACCAGATTGTGTTTTGGTATCCCTCAGTGGATCCTGGGAGTGATCCCCTATCTAGGAGATGTTAATGATATGAGAGTGGATTCTTGTATCCCCTAGTGGACACTAGATGTGATCCCCTATCTGATAAGTTTAGTGTTTCTGCAATTTCAGTGTGATGTTCTCAGTGACGATATCTGATGAGCATGATCTCTCGGATTGGCATCTGGGATGTTGGTGTGAGACCCTCTGGATTGTATCACTTGTACGTGTGTCTTCTAGATTGACAGTGCTCGTGGAGTGTGTTATTCTAGTTTCATTTAGAACTTGTCACTGGTTATGAGGTTAGAACCTCATGAGGCTTGGTGCGTGGAATGAGTATATCCAGTTTCTAATGGTATATGTATGGGAATATACCTGAGCGGATGTTCATTTTTTATGTATTATCATACACCTGAGATGATCTGAATAGTCCTGTTTAGCCGAGGATGGTCTCAAGATGGAATTTCTCTCTCATTTGGGTTCCCTCTGGCTGGGATGATCTGACTGTTTCCTTTTAGTTTCTCCCATTTATTTTGGGGTTTTGGTGTGCCTATAGAGTATTTTAATACTCACCCATGCATGGGCTTTGCCCACACATGTTTATGTCTCGTGAAGACCACATGCCTTTTGATGGAGTCCTAAGAGGACGCAGAGTAGGTAGTGTATTGTGAGAGATACTGACTGAGGTGTTTACGACAGTTGTGCCGAGGAGCTTACCAATAGGTGCATTCGGCAGCGTTTCCCTCCTTACGAGCTGGTTGGATTCTTTCTAGTTTTCCTTTAGTGGGCCCTGTTTTGTCCTTTGTTATTCTGTTTCACTCTGGTTTTGGTTTAGATGTATGCATTCATTTTTATTCAGTTTTTATATATATCTCTGATGTGTTTCATTGCAGTGTATGTGGGTGAGTGTTTATAGGTACCTTAGGCTAATCCCTCCCATGTTTGTGATAGCCTACTCAGCGCTAGTCACCAAGCCCTGGACTATTCGAGGTGAGATTGGGGAGTCAGAGATCGAGCCCTATTGGGTCTGGTCATGAAAGAGTGGTATCAGAGGAGGTTCCACATTTGGGATCTCTGAACATTGGTGGTATAGCTATGAGTTTGGTTTGGGTTTCATAGCGGTAGTGTTAGGATGTTTCGAGTTCATCTTTCAGGCCAGGGACTCCATTGTTTTTGTGGCAGCTGACTTATCTGTTTACTAGGACCCGAATAACCTAGCTTTTGACTTTGTAAATTATTACATTGGTTGTAAGGGAATGATGGTAGATTCATCATATTGGACCGGGTTTTGGGTTATCCATGTTCTAGTAGAGTAAGCTCCCCATATATACTATTAACCATGGTGCGTCTTGATTGTATAGCAAGATGCCTCCATGATGAAAACCATTGAGGATTCTACAGAGGGGTTTTGGTAATGATATGCCCCCTGTAGAGGTTGTGGACTAGGGTGTATGTTATAAGGATAGACCTCCAGGTGGTCTGCCAGTTGATCCACTCTCTGTCGAGCAGCTGGTTGTGCCGGAAGTGTAGGATGAGGATGCACATAGGCTGAGTGCACATAACGAGTTCTAGAGGCAGCAACCTCTAAGGTTCCGGGGTGATCTGGCCCCTCAGGTAGCAGACGACTTGCTCAAAGCAATCACTATTGTTTTTTACCTAGTGAGGACACCTCCAGATCTGATGGTGGTCCTAGCGGTGAGACTTCTGCATGGTTCAGTTGGGAGTTGGAGGAGTTTGGTGACATAGTCT
Source organism: Viscum album (assembly GCA_963277665.1). Lineage (NCBI taxonomy): Eukaryota > Viridiplantae > Streptophyta > Magnoliopsida > Santalales > Viscaceae > Viscum > Viscum album. The sequence continues at coordinate 537,219,154 of OY728146.1, forward strand.
CATGACGAGGAGAGGCTCACGTGGGCAGAGTCAGAGTGGCTCTTCATAGAAGAGTTCTATCCGATGATGCTGAGGTCAATACGGATCCAGGAGGATCTGAAGCTTCTGCAGGAGGGAATGACTATGTCGGAGTACACAACGAGGTTTACAGACCTCTCATTCCACTCCCTGAATATGGATCGAGACCTGTTCTTTAGGGCATGGACCTTCGAGCAAGGGCTACGCAGGGACATCCAGGTAGGTGTGGTTTCCTTGTGCCTACCCACCTATGCTCGAGTACTAGAGTGAGCCTTAGTGGTTGAGTTCATTCTAGCTGTGTAGATTCATCCCATCAGTGTTAGGAACATGGAATCTGAGACATTGGTAGATGGTAGCTGGCGGCAACTACATGGGTCTAGATGTGGTCGATGTTTCAGGAGGTGACCCAGGATGGAGGCTCTAAGGCTCAGGGCTCACCGGCCTCGCATGCTAGTTTTGGTCAGCCGTCGGAGAGGCGGTGTTAAACTTGCGATGGTCTGAGACAACTTATTAAAGTTTTCCCAACCGTTTTTCTACTGAGAGGGACCCAATTGACAGGTTTTCTTTGCAGCAGCAGCGTCTTGAGTTTTGAGGTCTTCAGGGTGGTAGATGTGGCGATAGAGCTGGTGCAGTAGCGGGAGGTGGTAGGTGGTATCATATGCCACCACCACCATCCCAAGGTGGTCCACGTCGAGCTCCGAGACCAAGTGGGTGAGGGTGAGGATGACTTCTGGCCTTATAGGATATTGACCCAGAGGCTCTTCGGATGGATAGATGTAGGCCTTGTGTCCTTTCTACTTTCCGCAGTAGTTTTAGTTGACACTGTTTAACGGTACTCTTTCATTTCCATTGGTTGTATGATTTTTGTTCAGGGCGTTGGTAAGACCCTATGTAGGTGTTGTTCGACGTGCATCAAATTCATGAGGAAGAGGGATCCTTCCTCTATCGAGACATGATTTTGTGACGCGGTTAAAATAGTACGTGTGAGTTAGTGCCACCCAAAGTGGATAGTGTCGGGATGTGGTGGACTAGTCCCTCTAACTGATTTATTTGGGCCGAGGTGTGTGTTGGAGAACTCCCTAGCATGGGAGACCCAGTTTCTAGTTCATTTTATTTTTTTATGCTTACTTATTCTTGGGGATGAAATGTTCTATGGTGGGGAGGATGTAGAAACTTGGGATTTTTTCTGGTGAGACATTGGAATATTCCTACAAATATTTACTGAGCGAGGTGCGAAGACGGTGTGCGATTATGAGGCCTGGTGTGCCCAGAATTCATTTTATAAAAATATTAAGTATTTTTATACTATGCACATTTTGGGGTTGTGTTTTCTCCTAAAAGGTAGCTCAGATCCAAAATTCGACGGCACCGTTGAGTCCGTAGTGTGTCGTTTACCCTAAGCGGGGTGTAAACATTGCGGGTGCATGCCTACTGTGGAAATAGCCACCAGGGGAATTTTTCATAAATAAATTGACAAGTTTATTTATGATTTTCGGATCTAGTAACTTCTGAATGGACTCTCAGATCTAAATTATGAGACCGCGGTTAAGTTCAGAACGTCGTGTTTACCCTTGGTGAGACATAATCATTATCGGCGCCAGGTGTCTGGTTGGGGGCGTGTTAGGACAGGAAGTTGAGATGATATTTTTTTTTAAATAAAAAATATCTAATATTCCTTCTCCCCCCTATACACACAACCACACCCCCCTTCAAGTGACGAACCACCGCATCGAATAAACAAGGTGTTGTCGGACTCAGATCTTGATGGTGATCGCACCCAGATGGTGCAACAGCAATTTTAGAGCATGGATGTCTCCTAGAAGTGTCGAATTTTCACCCGTGAGGTAGGAAGTTTGAGTTTTAAAATCACATATCTCACTTATGAATTGTTTTTCTTTAAATTCTCATAAGTCTTGTGTAGTTCGGGTCCCGAGCGTAGAAAAACTTGTTTCAGATCTGAATTTGGAGTATCGGGGTGCTCTCGGTGGATCCTGGAATTTTTCTTGTGGAAAACCCAATTTTCTAGTGATGGCCATGGTAGATTCCATCAAGGGCAGCATGAAAAATTCTGGTAGGTGGCGGTGGCATGTCAAATTCCGGCAGGCAACGACGGTCCGGTCAGGCAGACGATGGTATCTGGCGACCCTGCAGTGGTCCGGCCAGATTTTTCTAGGGGTTCTTAAATCCCCTGTAACTCCCAAACCATAACTCCTATTTGAATGATGTTTGCATCAGCATATTCCTTGCATTGAGACAGACTTTTTGAAAACAATTTTAGAATTTTATGAGTCGGTTTCATGGCCCAGGGCTACGAAACATTGAAATAATAATAATATTTTATTATTATCCAACTTCAACCCGCCGTAACTTTTACACGGAGCTTTTGATTGACATGTCCTCAGTGATGTTGTGATCCTGATATTTAGGTGGAACATTCAATATAGTTTCCAGGTGCTAGGATGTAGACCAATATGTGGGACCCACAATGCATCTCTTGGACATTTATGGTAAAACGAGACATTTTCGTCGAGTGTCCATTTTGGATGAACAAGAAATAGAACTTGAGAATTTTTCTAAGGGGATCGCAATGGTGCAGTCTCCTTGATGAGTTTTGGGATCGAGGCATGGGCCCCACCTGAGCTTGCAACGGCTAATAGTACCTTTTTCAGCAATTGTTTGTTTCATCCGAGTAAATAGCCTATCTTGCATGTTTTCCCACGTAGATCATGGTGGTGGCCTTGGAATAGGTCTAGGAGGTGCACAGAGTGGTGATATTGTGGGTCACTTGGGTTAGCGATGTTTTGACTAGTAGTGGTTGAGTGTACTCCCTTAGTTCATTCCTGTGAGGGTTCGTGAGGTATTACAACCTTGGAATATGTTTTTGATCCCATCGATAGGATTTTTTTTCTTGAGAGAGTTGCATCATCCCTCCAGTTGGTCCGAAGTGGGATCCTCTAGCTTCGCTTCCTTATATAGGGTTCTTCGTATCATTGTTACTACTTAACCATGGGTGGAGATCCCCCATCTAACAGGTTAATCTCTTAGGGTTTGATTCATCATCAAGAATCTGATCCCCTACTTAGTTGGCCATGCATAGTAGGTTTGTGGCATCATCAGGTATACAATCCCCTACTTTGCATGTGGTTTATAGTAGGGTTGTGGTATCATGGGGTATATGATCCCCTACTCAGCACATGGTTTTTAGTAGGGTTGCTGAATCATTGGTTATACGATCCCCTACATAGCATGTTGTTTCTAGTAGGGTTGTGGCATCATCGGGTATACAATCCCCTACTCAGCATGTGGTTTCTAGTAGGGTTGTGGCATCGTCAGTTATAAGATCACCTACTCATTGTGTGGTTTCAGTAGGGTTGCGGAATCGTTGGTTATATGATACCCTACTCATCCTGTGGTTTCATAAGGGTTGCAAAATCATTGTTATATGATCCTCTACTCATCGCGTGGTTTTGGTAGGGTTGGTACCTCGTCCATTCGATCACCTACATCACGATTTATACCAAATGGGGTTTATGGCATCCTCATGACTATGTTCACATGGGAGATGATCCTCAATATGATTGATGTAATCTATGGAGCACCAAATCGGGTTGTGGTATCCCCTAGCAGATCCTGGGAGTGATCCCTTATCTGTGAGATTTTTGAGATACCAGACTGGGTTTTTGTATCCCATAGCGGACCCTAAGAGTGATCCCCTATCTGAGAAGTTTAGTGTTTCTGTTTTTTCATCATGATGTTCTCAGTGACGATATCTGATGAGCGTGATCTCTCAGATGGTAATCTAGGATGTTGGTTTGAGACCCGATGGAGTGTATCTCTCATACGAGTGTCTTCTGAAATGACAGTGCTCGTGGAGTGTGTTCTTTTAGTTTCATGTAGAACTTGTCGCTGGTTGTGAGGTTAGAACCTCATGAGGCTTGGTGCGTGGAAGCAGTATATCTGGTTTGTCATGGTATATGTATGGGAATATACTTGAGTGGATGATCATGTTGTATGTATGATCATACAACTGAGTTGAGCTGACTATTCATGTTTAGCTGAGGATGGTCTGGAGATGGAGTTTCTCTCTCGTTCTGGTTCCCTCTGGCTCGGATGAGCTGACTGTTTCCTTTCAGTTTCTACCTTTTATTTTGGGGTTTTTGGGTGCCTACTGAGTATTTTAATACTCACCCCTACACGAGCTTTGCCCGCACATGTTTTTGTCTTATGCATACCACATGCCTTTTGATGGAGTCCCAGGAGGACCCGGAGCAGGAAGAGCTTAGTGAGCGAGACTGACCAAGGTTATTACTAGATTTTTGCTAAGGATCTTACCAGTAGGTGAATTGGGTGGTGTTTCCCTCCTTCTAATCTGGTTGGATGCTTTGTTGTTTTCCTTTGGCGGGCCCTGTTTTTTTCCTTTGTACTTTTGTTTCACTCTTGTTGTGGGTTAGATGTATGCATGCATTTTTTCAGTTTTTTATATATCTCTATAGTGTTGCACTGAGGTGTATGTGGGTGAGTGTGTACAGGTACCTTAGGTTAATGCCTCCAATGTGTATGATAGCCTACTCGGTGCTAGTCTCTAGCCCCTGGCCTATTTGAGGCCGGCTTTGGGAGTCGCATCTCGAGACCTATTGGGTCGGGTCATGACATAAATGCTAATGAAACACCATGAATGAACTTTAAATCTAGGAGGAGGAAGATGGAAGATATTTTGGAGAACCTAGTTTTGTGATAACCAAATGAGGAAGAGGGGGAGATGTTGGAAAACTCATGAGTTTGTTTTAATAAAGTAAATAAATTAATGAAATCTAGGAAGTCACATGGTCTTGCTAAACCATTTTCCAAATTCTGCCTCAATTGTGAGACCCCGATTATATAATACCCATGACCCATAATATTAGGTTTCATAGTATGAAGAACCATGTTCCAAGCATGCTATTAAAACAGCCTCCCTTTTATATCAATCCACTCGGTTTTTCTAAATTCATACATAGTGAATGAAGCATAATTTAGACACTCCTTATCCTCATACATTTTCTTCTTTTAAATTACATAGATTACCCTATACCATTCCCAAATCAAAACACTAAATGTTCTGAGGTTCAAAATGATTTAAAACATTTTGAGAATCATGGTTTCATAGAGTTTCCCCATAACAATTCTCATCAAACTGTGCACCCGAACAAGAATTTCCCATAAGTACTAAAACATACCCAAATGAATATGATGCTCATACAAACATTGTATCTACCTATAGATACCCTTTCATTAACTCACTATATTACATTTTTTTATTACAACACTCATATTCTCATTTTGAGACTTCATCCAACATTTTACCCACCTAGGAAATGAAAATTCATAATCCTTTTATAACATTTAACCCATCTAGATGTTATATGATTATAAATGGTATTATGAATGAGTAAGGTTAGAAAATAATTAATTATGATAGATATTTTTTATATAGTTAGTTATAGGATTTTTGAGGTATGTAATATAAAAGGTAAGGGTTTTCATTTAAATCACACTTTATTGAGGCATGCAATGATATTACAAAACAATATTCATTTATATGGTGTAACTACTACCCACATGAATTAAAATATCATAAATTATTGTCTTACACTAAAAGAGAAAAATTATTCATGATCTTACTTGTTGTGGATATGATTGATATGTTCTTTAAATATATGGTTTCTTCATAACTCAATCCAATTTATTGAGTAATAATGTTTTCCCAAATCATCATTCATTTAATATGGTATTTATTATTTATATATATATTGAGATCAATTTTAATTATATTATTTCTTTGATGAGTTATCTTTTTTCTTGTAAATAAATTATTTTATGTATATTCCTCATCCTCTTAAACAAATATTTCCCCTCTTTATCTATAATATCCATTCTCAAAAATAATCACATTTCTAATTGTAAAAAAAAAAATTTGTTTCATCTCATGTGACCTTTATATTTACATTCCCATGTTTTGTAAATATTGATTTATCATCCATTTCTGGTTGTGGGATTTAAGGATTATAGTTTTTAAATCCTAAATAGTTACACTATGAATTTTGATTTCATTACATGTTTTACCTTTATAAAAAAAATTCACGATGAATATATTATGTAAACTCCTATTTATTATAGAAAACTATTAATGTTCATTTATCAAGAAAATGGAAATAATATTCTATATTGATCGTTATAATAGAATATGCTTATTTTAAAATAATTAATTATAACGAACCTTTTTATATCTCTTTGACCCATTTCATGAGTTTCCTATATTAATTAACAATGTTAAGTACATATCTTTCTTTATTAAAATATGATCATTCCAAAATAATTTAATTACTTAGTATCTTGGTAATCATTAGAAAATAGTATTTTCTTATTATTTGAGAAAATATTATAAGACCCACTTCTTTATTATTGTTTTTATCGGGCTTGCACTTCATATATGTTTTCTATTCTTTTTGTTGAACACATACGCATGAACAAAAATTGATTATGTAATAGGTGTTACCATAATTATATAACCCTCTAATGCATTGGGTAAATATTTATATCACGTGATATGTTTATTATGAGATCTATGATTAATCCTAAACCACTGTGGGACATTTTCTATTATGCATATGGGAATGGGGGTGAACCAAATGCCACATAGGTATTTTCCACTATTATATATCTGTTGGGGAACCTTAACTTATTAAAATGATTCCATGACTTATGTTGTTGCCACATATTAATTATTCCAATATCTTATGATATCATTTACTTGTGATGTTTTTTCATGATTATAATCATCTGATTTATTAGGAATGAGCTCTATATTTCTTTTTCATGCTCATTACTTACATTATCATGCCCACATGTTTAACTTATGCCCCTTACAATCATTGATTATTATCATTTATATTTTCCTATGCCAATAATTTGAGATCAAATCTTATTATAATTACAGTTTCCTGGATTATGATGAAAAGTATTAAACATAAAATTTCTTATAGTATAGCTTGTGAGGAGTATTTGGTGATGATGTTGAATAATTATTATGGATTATATTGTTTCTCATATAATAAGGAAAATTTCCTTTCGATACAAATAAAATGTGTTTTTTGTCATTTTTTTGACTTTTTCCTCCGAAACTCTAAACCTAAATTTTTTAGGGAATCATTAAAATATGATATCTCATTAATGTCACCTATTTATTATATAATTAAGAAATTTCATTCATAATAACTCCTTTTTATTGTAGAAATATAATGGAGAAAACATCATAATTTATTTTAGGTTTCATAAGATATTCCTCGATCACAATATATAAATACTATATTTTATTTTCAGATAACAATATCTTAGTTATGCACCCTTTATAATTTTCAAATATTCTATGTAACCTCTTCATGCATCCCATGACCTCTATGTGACTTTTCATAAACATGGAATATGCAACTCTATAAAATTCATATATGAGAGGAATGAGATGGATTCCTACTTACTTTCCAAATATATTCATTGCACCATATAAATCTTTGTGCACTAGATCGGAAATATTATATTCCCTCTATTTTATTAGATGATGATTATTTGTCACCATTATTCCATATATATATTCATCACCTATTTTTTCACGGTCTCTCATTAATCATTTTATATATACTATATCTCTAATATTGTAAATGAATTTGATTTTTTCTTAGTAATGCTGACCTAAACTCTTTTTCCACATGTTTTATTCGTCATCAATTTTACCAATACATGTATTCTCATGATTTTCCATTGGGAAGAGATTATAGTTAATTATCCTCTATCTTAAAATAGTGTTTTCATCTATACCGTTGATCTGGAACATTTTCCTGTTAAATGTAACCTCAATATCTAATTCACAATATTGAATCATACTTAGAAAATTATATTGTAACCCATCCACACGATTTACTTTAGTATTCACCAGATTCACCAGTCTTAAATTTTTATTTCCACTCTCCTTGAACTTCAATGATTCATCCCCTCAAAAATAAATAATTTCATCTACTATACTATATAAATTTTTTGTGATATTTCTGTTTACCATCATGTGCAATGAACACCAACTATTAATAATCATGTTAGAGTTTTTATTAAATAATTTCTGACATATTTATAATATATTTACCATAAAAATTATTTCTTTCCATCAATGATATATCTAGTTGAGTTGGTAAAAAATAACTAATATTTAATTTCTCATCGACATGCATGGTAAAATAAAAATAATATTCATCATATAATGGGAAACACCTGACACCAAAAATATTTTTATTTTATGACATATATTAATTTTTTCTATGTTTTGAATTTGCCTTTCCACATCCAAATTGCATATAATCATCATATTTATGTCCAAATATAGAATAATGAAAAATATATATACCGAGAAATTATGTCCATTATTTCCAAAAGGAAATGTTCTCATTCTATATTTATAAATATGAGTAGCCTCCTCATTCAAATAGTGTCTTTCCTCTTTATAGTATTATATAGTGTTCCAAATGTATTAATTGAATTGAAACTGCATAAGGGTAAACAATTACTCTCATTCATTCCGCATCATCTTCTAAGATCTCACATATCACCATAGTTGATTAAATTATATAAGAATAATGGATTATTCTTAAACCAATGATTTAATTTTCATAGAGTGATCATTATTCGTACATCCAATGAATTAGGTTTAATGACACAATTATCAACATTATTCTTTACCTTATTATTATATGCCAATATTAGTGTTTTTAATATCTCGGCATAAAAACTTTTTTAACATTTACAATCCGATACAGGACTCTTTTAATCCAAATGATTTTTGACACATTAATATCCTTACATGATCCTTTACAATTTTTATCTATAATTATACCAAACAGATATTATTTTCTTCAATAAATCCTATTATTTCAGTACTCATACATGTTTCTTTGTCACAATGTAAACCCCTTCTTCAAGAGACTCAATCTTTTAAACCCTACCCTCTAATCATACATTAATTTAATTGATAACCTTAGTTTGTTCTTTAAAATTCATATCGAAACACAATACTTATATTGAATACTCATAACTATACATATATTTATCAAAATTGATTTTTACCTATCAATATATAGTTCTATATTATCTAATTTTTTTCATTAATAATTCCATTAAACATTTTAATTTTATTTCATTCAATATCATATTATTTGAGATATCACCCAAGTTTAACACATTATAAACCCCTCTTTCACATTCATTAAATTTTTCCATTTTTTTATCTTTCTAAAAAGTATTTATTAGGGAAACTTCATTGTTAGAATTAAATTTTATTTCTCTATACACCAGATATTTTTCCTTATCATTTTCTTCTTTTCTCACAAATAAATTTCATGGATATTTTATTCAAGGAGAAATCATTATTTTGGGTTATTTTATTGAAGTTAATATTCTTCATGGAATATGAGTATAATTTTATAAATAATCATTATAATTTAATCTTATTAAGATCCTCGATACAATGTTCCCAACATTTCTACACTAGAAACAAAACAATGGTTGATTTCATTTGAAAATACCAATTACAAAGATGAGTATTTTTAAAAGATAGGTGAGATGATAATTATCCCCATTATATTCATAATTTACCATATTTTAAGATATTATTAATCTGAATATATTAATATGTTATATTATTACATGAACGAATTGTTGTCCCTTCAAGAACAACTCTTATTTTTTAAGAACCCATATTTTATAACCAATAATCTAGAGAATTCCTTGAAAAATACCTTATTTTAGAGCTAAACTGTCCGAATAAAAAAATGTGGATACCATAATAATATCTTCTTAATAGTGTTGATATTATTTATCACATACCAATTTCCTCAAATAGATACAACAACATCAATCATTTTGTTGAAGAATCTTTAAACATTCTCGTCCAAAACTATTTTCAAATCATAAAAACATTATCGATGACCTGAATCATGGAATCATTAAACATATTATCAACTTTATATATATTGGATAATTTCCCACACATTTATTTTATGTTGATCCCTAAAATAACATTTGTATGAATATAAATTAATAGAGCTCCAAATAAATCATTTTTTCATTGAAATCATCATTTAAACATTTCCAATCAGCTTCTGTCATGGATTTCTATATAATATCACTAACTATCATCCCATGTAAATTAGTAGAATGATATTCCATCCTGAGAAATTGAATATGTGATATGATTTTGTTTTTATAATATTGGTAGTTTATTTATACATATTTAATATCAATTTTTTATTTTAAAATTCTCTATCTCAAAGTGTTTTTAATGTCATGTTTATTAATTAAAATATGTATCTAATACCACTTAGAGTACCCTAGTTTATCTAAGTGTAATTGGGGGAACTTGGGTGTCAAATTATTTTATTTAAATGATATTATCTCTGTGTTGGTAGTATCTCATTATACCTCCCTACATGAATTGTTCATTATCCAAACATACATAAGAAAAAATAAAATGGAACAAAATAGTATTTCAAGGTTTTCTAGTAAGATATAGTCCAAGGAACATACTTCAATAATTTATCAGTTATGTCCTATTCCATTATGATTCACTAGATTTTTTGGATTATAAATATTCTTACATAATCACTCTATGTCAGATGAAATTCATCAATAATGAGTTCAATTAAAACATAGTATGACCCTCAGATCACTTTGGTGACTCCTCCTTCCACACTATACTAAATAATTTTCACCTAAGATTATTGACATGAAGGTCACATACATATCACTAACAATGTATTCAGTGATTCTCAACAAGTTTATTGATGTGATCCTAAATTCAATCGTCAGTCTCAAAAATAAAAATAAGAAAAAATCATTAAGGAAAAACATTATTTATAAAAATATTTTCTCACCGATAATGTGAACTATTTTACATAGTGCACCAATGATATGTGATACCTATAAAAAAGATATTTTGATAAATAAGAAAATTATTTTAAATAGAAAAAAATAAAAATAAAACAATGATTTAATCTTTTGTAACATGAAACAATTAGTCTATCTTACTCTACAAGCAACCCAGAGATTTATATGTTAAATAGAGTATTCAACCAAGAATATTGAACATCAATGACCCATGATATATATTACTACTATAGCATAATCGTTAAAATTATGGGAATGAATAGTATTAAATAATTTTTGAATACATAAATATATATATATATAAATATATATTTCTGAATAAATATAAATTATTGATAAATGATTCCTAATAATCAATATTTTTTCTGTAATGTTCATATATTCTTAAATAATGTTTTCTTCAAAAATGGTTTTTACAGATTCTTTTTGAAAAATTTTATAAATTGTTTTTAAAATTGTAGAAATTTTATTCGATAAAATGAAATTAATATTTTGAATTCGAATATCAAAATTGATATTTAGTGAAACTTTTTTTTTGGAAAATATTTATTTTTCCGGGAATAGTGAAAAATAAATATTTTTGTAAAAAGTATTTATTATTAAATAATTAATTAATTTAAAATATAAAACATGTTTTGAATACATTTTCAATTAACCTAATTATTTAAATAAATATTAATTGACTTTATATTGGTTTTTATTATACGATTTTTTGGGTCTTAAATTTGGATTTTCTATAAAATGTTTTAAATTTCACTATGTTCCTCATTTTTAATTGATTAAATTTATAACTAACAGGAAATTTTGTAAATGTAATATATATTACATGTATTTAAATCTTAATTAATACTCATAAAATCTTTATTTTTTCCAATGTGTTAATATAAATCCATATTATCTTAAAAAATACACTTCCTAAAAACCTTATATCTCCCCACATCTCTATGATATATATTAAATTAAAATTTTACACTTATAAGAATTGAATTTTAAAATACTGATTCAATATTTTTAATCAGAATAATTATTTAATAATAATAAGGGCCACATAAATTTTAAAAAATTTCATTTGTGAAAACAATTAGATTCAATTATAATGATTAAGATAAAAATAAGTTTGCCAAGTGATTAAAATATCAACATAAGGGAAAATGACATAGAAACTACTCCAAACCCCATTTTTATGACATATGTCAAATAACATTACATTATTATGGGATTTTTTTGTGTTCTTTTGACATTATTTTATGACAATTACACATATAATATGTTATGTAAGGAAAAAAGAACAAAATGAACCCTTATTTACTTTTAATTTCTATAAAGCCTTGTGATAGGAAAAACAACATATGTTTGGTAATATATATCCTTTTGAAAATAAAATTCTCTATTAATATCAAGGTTATTTAAATTTAAATTTATTGATGGAATAATTACATAAAATTGATAAGAACTGCTAATATTGTAATTATTTGGTCAATAATTATCTAAAATAAATGGCACTAAAAGTAATAAAAGTAATTTAAATGGATTGAATTATTAAATTCTAATAAAATTTTAGAATAATATATCATGTAATTATTTTAACATAATATATAAATGTCGAATTATTTTATTTATATTTTTATTATTTAAATTAAATAAATAATATCAATGTTTATATTGATGTTGTTTTATAAAAAATAATATTTTATTAAATGATTTAATAATACTAAAAAATATATATTCATCAAAGTTATTTTTAAGTGTTAATTAATATAATATAATCTCAATTCATGGACCAATTTATCTGGTATAATTAATATATTAACCACTAAATTGTGAAGACATTATTTGAAATATTATGGTGAATGTGGTGTTTATTTCACGTCCCATGTACTTCTGTGAAAATAAAATTCCACCACAAATGTGATTTTTTATTTAACAATTTAGATTTCAAATTTATAGTCCTTTTTTCATATTTTCAAATAATTCCCACTTTAATGTAGTCTTCATAGACACATTACATACCTTAAAAAACTAGTTTCCATAATGAAAAACCAAAATGAAGAAAATTAATCTTAAGAGTTAATGAACAAAATGTTAAAAAAAATCTATTTTTTGAAGGAGTTTCTAAACTAGAGAATCCATTACCTCCATTATTATTCAATTTTTTATCCACATGAGGTACAGGAGGCCTCCCAATATTGATTAATTTGGAGTATTTATAAGAATTCCACACCTCCTAAACAATAGAAGGAAACTCAATCCCCTCGCATCTTTACACTAATGAAGAAATTTGGATCACATAGAATCTATCTAAATAATTTACAAAATTCTAACCTCTCATCCCATAATACTTAATTTTCACATAAATAAAACCAAGGAATGCATTTTTTTAGACCAAAAATAGCTTCCCAAAAAAGTGGTCGCTTTATCCAACAAGAATATTTTATTTTAGTTCATCATCTTTACCTTCAATTATATTTAAAAAAATTGTTTATAATTAAATAATTATTATAAATATACCTAAATTTTGTTTTTTTAATGTCAAAACCATCTACCACACAAAATTCAATCAAATCTATAACAGAATCATCGTTTGCGTTTATGATGGAAAAATGTCTGGAGAAATGATGTCATTTGTTTTTTCATGACCACCAATCATGGTTAGGATAAATGTTTTATATAAATTTTATATATTATATTTCTTAAATATATATACATATATTTATTAATTATATCATATATAATTATTTTACATTCCATACCGTAAGAGATATGATATCATCGCTCATATGTATGATGGACCACCGACATATGAAGTGATGTGAAGAATTCTTCAAAAACCAGTTACAAGGAAGATAATAAGAGTAAACATAATGAATATTTATTATATAAATTATATATTTCTATAAATTGATGAAAATTATCATCATTCCTTAAAAATTATATATCATTTATTTATTACTTTTTCACACAATAAAAAATAAATAATTTCATTTGTGGATTTTTCATCAACCGTATCTTCAATGAGATGTTATTACATTTACATCACAAGAATTAAATATATATATATATATATAATTAAAAATTATAGTTTTCATGATATAATTACTCATTTTAGGAATAAAATATTACTAACATTTTTTCTATACTGATCATTAAATAATGGAAACGTCACTTATGAGTACGTGTGACCTCTCATCTCCATAATCATATCATTAATTAATTATCCCTAATGATATTAAATATGTTGTTTTAAAAGTGTAATTTATGTGGGAAAATGATAATTCAATCATGATTATTATTATATACATGTTTAAATTATAAATTTTTTTACTTTAATCAACCTTCCAAAGATGATTTTGACAAACAAGTTGAATATGGTCTAAACATACGACCAAAACTACATTGATTAAGTTATTGTATATAAATTATTTATAAGTGAAATTATTGTGACAATAAACATAAAAATATTTCTAACCCATATAAAAACTTAATATAAGGTTGTCATTCATGCATATACTGCACAACCATGACGAATGAGACACAAAATAATTGGTTTTTTAATCTAATTTTTTTTCAATGAGATATATTTCATATTAAAAACTTATTACATGAGATATATATACATCAAATTAATGTATTTTTGGATTTTTATCTTTGAATTTATTAGGATTTTAATATCCATTTGAACTTCTCTATTTTATGGGGTTTTTGATTTCTTAGTTACGAAAGCGTTAAGGGATTTTGATCTCAATTTTCTTTCATTGAGACATAAGTTATGCTATACACCAATATTATTTTATATGGTATATATTCTTCCACATTGTCTTTCTATATTATGTATATCATTATTTAAATTAAATTAAATGTTTTTTATAAGTATATTAATCTATGGGTATTCATATTTAACATTTCCAAACTAGTAATAGTATTATGTTACAATATCATCGTTTATTGAGATTGTTTATTATTATGATTACAATGATGATATATTATGATCTATAAATCTATAAAATCCAAAATTTCAATCTCATTTCTTTATTTATGGGGTTTTAAAGTTAATTTTCCATATTAACTCTTTTTTAAATGAAATATTTGAGAAAATGTTTTGAATAAAAACCCACATTATTTCCCACTTCGGTTAGAAATATTTTTTCTTCTAACCCCATACATTCTAAGAAAATCATAAATGATTTAAAATTTTGATTTCAAATATTAAATGATATTTTAATCAAGATATGATGTAAATTAGGATTCTATTATTCCTTTAGAATTTATCATTGTTTTTTGAATAATATAATTGTCAAATTATTTTATGTTTTGAAAATAGTTTTTTGATATTAAAATGTTATTTTCCTCAAGGATTACATAATTATATTTTAATGGTATTTAAATTCATCACTGTCAAAAACCATTTTTTCCTATTATTAAATTGGTATAATTTTTAGTGATACCTTATTTATTATTTCACTAGAGAGATTAAAATTCTTTCAAAGGGATTGTTATGAAACTCATTCTTTTCTATTAGTCAATTTTAAAAGAGATAGATATCAGAACCATTTATATTCCAATGTTTAATCATGTAAACATGAGTTTCCTATTGAAATACCTTCTTAAATTATTCATTTTATGGTTTATGGACATTACTTATAGAAAGGTGTTCCTAGATTAGGACTGGTTTTTCTTATTACATCTTAAACATTGGGTGGATAGATAGAGCTAGTTAAGCCCATTGTTTCTTAATGATGGATTAGTACATATTGAAAAAATTGATTCCTGTTGATGCTCATTTTCATCACATTGTCTAAAAGAATGGAAAGGGAAATGACTTAGCACAAATTTTTCAGCCTTTGAAGAAAACATCAAAAATCGACGAAGGAATGAAAAAGGAGTCAAAGGACCTTGCACCGCACTAGTTCCCTTACTACAGTGCAAGTACACTTGCGCGCCGCCTAATGGTTGCGCAAGTGACTTGCGTGCCCTCTTTGAAAACCACCCAGGGTCTTCAGAAGCCTATAAATAGACCCTGTGGGCCCCCCATTTCAAAAGGAAATTTTTCCAGAATTCAGATACAGAGCTCTGAATGTCGAAGTCTCTTCTTCAATTCTTCCGAACACTTCTAAGGTAATTCTTTTCCTAGAATGGAAGGTCTAAACAAGAGGAATAAGGTCTAAGTGTTAGAAATCACAAACACTTGCGCGCTTAAATGTTTTTCCCTTAAGGAAAATGAACACACTTGCACACCTCCTTACCTCTTCATTGAAACTTGTGCGCCACTATTCTGGAAGTACCTCAGGATGATTGTAAAGGCTTTGGTCAAGAATCGCCCTAGTATTACTCTACAAGTCAAGTATCGCGCATGTTCCCATGTGTCGCACAGGTGTACCTGCGTGACTAATACTAGCGCGCCCAGGCAGCACCTGCGCTCCTTCTAGGACTTGCATGCCCCTCTCTTTTTGGGTGCCCTTCCTGCCCATTTTACCCTTCTTATGCCATTCCACCTCTCCTATTCAAGATTCATCCTTCAAGACACTCTTCAAAGCCATTTATGGCATGTTTTCTTGATTGACTTCCCTATCTGAATGGAGTTCCGTGGAATATCTCTCAAAAATAGTGTTTTTCACATCTTTATGTCACATAAGTTAGAGATTTCATTCATTCAGCCTCATTCTTTAAGATGAGAGAATCATTAACCTGGTCCTCCTTTTAAGGAGTAAGCCCTAGTCTAAATCCTCATTAATTTGGGCATCCTCCTTAGGAGTAAGCCCCAAGTCCTCTTTAATTTGGGCCTCCTTTTCAGGAATAAGCCCCAGTCTCAAATATGGGCATCCTCCTCAAGAGTAAGACCCAAGTACCTTAATTTTCAAATAACTTTAACCTGGGCCTCCTCCTTAGGAATAATCCTCAGTCTTAATTTTCTCTTAACCATTCATAATTCCTTTTGATATGGTCTTCCTTCTCAGGAGTAAAACCCAATCATAAGTCTTCTCCTAACATGGGCATCTTCCTTAGGAGTAAGCCCCAAGATTAGAGTATCCAAATCTCCATGAAGCATATATACCTTTAAGGACCCTGTTCATGGATTTCTTCAGTGAAGTAAATCTTAATCCTCGTCTATTTGGGCAGTCATATGCACATAAGCCCCACATCATTGCATATTTCAGGGCACAATTGTCTGGTTTCACCAATACCTCTTGTTTCTCACACCGATCATGACTCATGTTAGATTAGAGTGTAAAAGTAATCATGACATCTTTCGTTGAGCCATTAATTATGCATAAAAATCATACTCCCTTAATCTAACTACGTGGGTTTTAATTACTTTAACAAAACAAAGGATATGTAGGAAGCCTATCAGCGGGTACGATCCCAACTCTGAAATAATCAATGTCCTCATGAATGACAATAAACTTCAAGTGCCCCACTGAGTGGATTTAAACCCAGTATGGTCATCATAATGACCAAGAGACTTTTATGTATTTAAGTATACCATCAACTAAGAATCTCTAACAAGTACAGATTATTCTCTATCGATGAAGAACCTCGAATACATATAAAATATTCTCTAAATTTACCTCATATCAATCATTGATTGTCATATTTAAAGGAAATCACATTTTATACCTGGTAATGTAATAAGGATTCACGAACATAACTTAAATCTATAAAGAGAGTCCCGGTGTAGACAATAATTACCCTCAAAAATGTGTGATGAGTCTGACCTCGCATCCTCTAGGCCAATGCAAATTCCTAAGCATCATCAGTCCACAACTAATGAGCACCTACCTTTGGAAATTAGGTCCAAATGGATATGGAATCATTGGATGTTTCTGGTTCTATGAACAAACCTGTTAGAAACCAATTGGAATGTTTGAACCTTAAATCAACAAGGTCATCCTCAATTCCAGAGGAAACAAAAAATGGTGAACCCGACGTGAATCCTTAACCAAGTTAAAATGATGCTTTGCTTATTTTTTAGGCCCCTATTTAAACTCAATGAAAGGTACAACAAAGAAATCGATGACATATTTTATCATCCAAAAGATGTAATGGCCGGACTTATCTTGATTATTTCTGTTATATCAAATAGGCACTCTTTTCCAAGATCTTCTGCATTTCCAAAATGGATTCTCTTAATTTCACATCTGTGAATACCTCTACTGTGAAAACCTCTACTGCGAATTCCACTACTACTACTACTGCTGGATCGTTGTCCGCTCTGAGGATGAAATCACCTACTCAGCGTCTTCAATGTTGGGTATCAAATGCGCTGGTTAAGGAGTGCCATCAAAATTGTACTATTCTGACTCTGAAGGCCGCTCGACAAGCCCTCCATGTCAATAATTCAACCTGGTCGTCTGGACAGGGACGACCAGTGATCAAGAAGTAGGCAGTGCTGACCACCGTCTCCAACCGTTTCGGGTTGTTATCCCCGGAACACAGTCATCATTCCCTCCCATATTCTAGGGAGGTGAATGAGTATGTCCCTAAGGGCCTTAATTCAAGGAAGCAGGATTCCTTCCCGAGGTCTCCCATCAACAATCACCGCCAGAATCGTGCGGCAGTGCACCCTCAACATGATGAGGGTATCGACTCCAGGAGTTCGGCTCAGGTTCCTCAAACCCGAGCAGGCAAGAAGAATCACCAGAGGTGAAATCTGGTCAACGGTGAGAAGGTTATCATCTATGCCATCTCTAGAGAAGTCCACCAAACTAACTTGGTGGCAAGCAACGAGCGGGCACAAACACCCGTTCATTTAAATTCTGTTGTCCAGTAGACTCGTCTAACAGCATCATGTAAATCCCTCCAATCAATTCCGGTGGAGTACTATATGCAGAAACATACACCTGTTTATACATCATCAGCTAGTCAGTAGTCTTGTCTAACTACATATGATGGATCTCGTCAACCACGTTTGGTGAAGTACAATCAGCAGGCACATACACCTGCTAGTATTGATCAAGCCTACCAAAAGTCTCGCTTGGTAGCACTCGGAGAAGTCAGTCGGAAATCTCTGGCGACAAATAGTAGGAAGACTCAACTCTCTACCCCCACACTTGAGTACTTTCAGGATTCACTTACAGGAAAAGGAGGTCATGAGCAGGCACACACACCTACTCAAATCAAGAAATGGACATATATCCCTATTCTGGTAGCTGAAGTCACCAAGCATATTTTATCAATGGTGAAAGAGTAGAAGCAAATACCTGCCCATATTCTGGATGTTTTCCAGGATATTATAATAGATTCAGCAACATCTTAGGGAAAGACACATAAATCTATCCCTACCAGTGGAGTGAGAAATCAAAAGTTCACTCCAAAACATACACACACATCTGTTCCAATCCAAGAGGGTTGTGTGGCGTATTCATCCATATCATACGGACAACCAAGTCAGACACATACACCTGATTTGAGTAGAGATCGTCAGCCTAACCTGACCATCTCTCCTGATCAGGCACATACACCTACTCAGAGTAGCCACTTTCCTCAACAATTGGTTTCCAAGGTAAGTAAGAAGGTGTCTAAGAAGAAGACCCACCCAACACAATCAAGAGATCAAGATCCAATTTATTACAAGGCCTTACTCGATGCTAGAGTTCTTGATGCACTCAGACAACTATATGTTGCAACTCAAGATTCTTCTCTCTCAGTTCCCATTAGTAGGGACATTAATTCCGAAGGACTTCAATAGACACTTCCTCGTGAAGGCTTACTTCATGAAAGTTCGGTCGATCTTGAAGTTTCATTTTCAGATGAGAGCTACAATAACCCTCTGTGTGGCCAAAAGACCAAGGAGCAAGAGATATCATCTTTTACTGTAACCCACCATGGTGGTCCTCCCCATGATGAGGAATTTCACTGCAAAATTCCTCTCCACAGTAGTGATTCACATTGCCCGGAAAATACCCCAGTGGACAATGTAGTGCCGAAAAATCCCTCTTATCTTAAGGCACTTGCAATTGCAAATCAAGTCATGTCTGATGCTTCATCGCTAGTAGGTGAAATACTTTCTCAACAAGAAGATAGTCCAGGGTGTAGGTCGTTCTCCGAACCACCCCTACGTCAAGAATCTTCTAGTTTGATCAGTGATTTCTTTACCAATCTTTTTGAATTTGACGAAGAAACAAGGAAACACCAGCTCTGGTCAAATCAAGTAGAAGAATATTCATTGAATGATAAAGAGGAAATTCTAAACATGAGAAAATATCCGGTGAAAGGTGAAGTGCCAGTCATGTTTTGGCCTCTGGATGACTCTCAATATGACATTCCAAAGATGTTGACGGAAGATGGAATTCATGACATTCGTCTCAACATATGGAAAACTCTTTTTCAGTTGAAAAAGAAAGTATTATCTTATGATGAATATGAAAATCAAATTAAAATAATAGAAGTGTTACAATGTCAGATTGATTTGGAATCTCTATCAGTCTCTCGATATCCGAAGGCTGAAAAGTAGCAGAGAGCCCTTCAGCGTTCATGCCTTGGCGCACTAAGAAGATTGCGCCAGCTAATTACCAATGCCCCATCTTGTATTCATGTCAGAGGATAGGGTGTTCATGGATCACTACATTTCACTGTACTCTCCATTCAGCAAAGCCCACCGAAAATGGTCTCATGCAATGTTATTTCTCGTGGCCAGCCACTGTCAATGGGTTTTGTTTGTAATCAAAGGCTTGCATAAGAACATGCCTCAACTAGTTCTTCTCAAAATCAAGAATACAGAGAAAAAGTTGTTGAATTACTCCTGCATCAAGAAAACGAGAATATTGAACAGGCCTCTCGTATGGAACAAGCACATCACCAAGTGACTGAAGTGTCAGAAATCATCCAACAGTCTTTTGAGCCGGGTGATAAAAGTGGATGTCGATTGATGCATCTAGCTAATTTACGGACTAAGGTCTACAAGATCAGGAGTGATTTAAAAAATTCTCAGACATATCATGTCAAGAGACACCCCAGCTTTCTAGACTGGGGACTCTTTTAACCCAACCCTTGGAATCAACAAATAGGATTCGAGGAGTTGAGCAAAGTCAACAGGAACAGCCCCAGTCCACCGGACTGGGTACTTTTTCAAGTCATCAATACCCTCCACAGTGAAAGTCGGTCTTCTCTCGATTGGGGAAGAAGCCAAAAGAGGACCTAAGAGCCAAATTATCATGAGATTATCTCCAAATTACAGTTCGCCAAGAAGTTACTGAGGGATCAAATCAATAAAAGGTAATGTCTCGTCAGGGGCATGGCAGAAGATAATATCACAGAAATTCTAATAGAAGGGATATGATGTGTTATGCATCAATTAATTTCATTAATGTCGTTGTTTTGGATCCTCTAGAACATGAGGCTCACTCAGGGGACTCAGATGAAGAGGTTCCTGCTCTAGAAGTTGTACGCACAGACACAAATGAAAAATCTATGCATATATGAAATCAAAGGATTACCCAGAATCTAGGTAATCCTTAAAGTAACCCACTTCCCCCTCTCTGAAAGGGAGCTAACAAGGGGAAAGGAAAGAATCAAGTTACATACCCTTCCTCTGGATAAGGAAAATCGCTCTCACTAGAGCAAAGATTTGCACAACAGGAGGAAGAAATGAAGGAATTGAGGAGGATGAATACAAAACTACTTCAGGGTAGTCTTCTTCCTAAGCGTACTGGAGTCAGTCAGTCAAAGGAATTTGTTGTGGCTACTGAAATGGATCAAGAATATCCTCCTTTATTAGTACACCCTCACAGATCTAATCTTACGATTCAAGTGCAAAAAAAATTGGCGGTGCTACCATCAGTTGAAGTACCAGCCACCACATCTGTACCAGCTCCAGTTATTTCACCTGCCCAAGTCCAAGTTCAACCGGATGTTTCTCAAAAGTTAATAACTACCATTGAGTCATTAACAGCTCGGTTAGAGACTATGGAAGGGAAGCGTGCGTAGGTTCAACCATAAAAGAGAGATTACCCTGAATGGGTAGATTCAATCCTTCCCCCATCAAGTTTTGGGAAACTTGTATTCCCTATTTTCAATGGATCAGGTGATCATGAACAGAATTTTACGCATTACGTGTCTTGTTGTGATCCTATGATGGGAACTCCGAAACAGAAAGAAGCAGTGAAGCTCATATTCTTCGTGCGAACCTTGCAAGGACCAGCTTTTGTCTGGTACACAAGCTTACAATCACGGTCAATTACCAGGTGGGAAGATCTTCACCAAAAATTCCTTCTTCATTTCAGCTCAACGTTGCCAAAGACAACAGTTTTTGATCTCACAAACTGTAAGAAAATGGATAATGAAAGGTTCTCAGATTTCATTGCTCGCTGGAATGGATTAACATATTCCCTAATCTTAGCACTCCCTCAGGAATAACTGTTGCCAATATGTGTGGCAAATCTATGTGAAGAATTACGCACGCCGTTGATCCCTGTGAAATATATAGGAGGGTTTTGAGACCTTACTTCAATCGCTCAATAGATTGAAGATTCTCTTATAAAGACTAAGGATAAGGCTCGTATAATTACATCATCTCCAAGAAGAAGAATGGGTAAAGCATAGACTTCTACAGTTATGATTAAACAAGAACTTGTACTTGCTTCTACTTCAAAACCTTCATCTTCTCGAAGGGCTCCACCTTTTGAGTGCCAACAAAAAGGGCCGTTTCTTCAAGATGATCAAAGAGATCAAAGACGAAAACAATTTGAGGATCTGAAGAGAAAAGTTTTCTCTTTTCGAAATGAACAAGTTCTTGGTTACTTCATTTCGGCTCTAGAAAATAATTTGGTTCAGTTACCAAGGCCCAAAAGGCCAAATAAGAATGGAGATTAAGACCGTCCCAATTATTTCCCCTTTCAACAAATGTTGTGGCATCCCATCCAGGAGTGTTTTGTCTTCAAAGACCTCTTGAAAAATATGGTTGACTCAGGATAAGTCAAATTAAAAGGTTCTTCATCTCAGGTAGCATGTGTTACTGCTACAGTTCCAGAGGAGGAAGGTGAATGGCAAGAAGTCAAATGAAAAATTGCGCAGAAATATGATGATTGGATGGTCAGAAAAATGATCAACCGAACTCATGCCATTTTGTGAACGCAATTGAAGAAACCAATTGTGCCTTCTTCCATGAATACCGTTGAAAAACCCTCTTCATCAAAGGGAAAATCCTCAAATAAACGGCATAATTTAAAGAAAGAAAAAGAATCAGAAGAATATGATTATGTGTCAAATCCAAAGTTGTCTTTAACTCTGGAAAACTTCATGCCATCTACTTCAAATTCACGGGCACCGCCCCATCAAACGGCACAGCCTAAACAGGCTAATCAGGCAGAGTATTCATTGGATGAAGAGTTGATTTTAGGTTCTGTTAATATGATTCAATTAACAGATCAATATGTCATTCGTAGTTTCGATTTTGATGAGCTTGAATTCCCTATATCAAATAGAGGAATCACAGGAAGTTCTAGAGGCTCATGATACAGAGGAAGACGTGGATATTTCCGAGGCCACTATTCCAATTCTACCCCTGCTAGAACTGTGTATGCGGGAGAAATCCATGGTAGAGCCCTTCAACGAGCTCAACAAGATCAAGAATGTTCTTCCACACAAGGCAGACTCATCCCTAGCATAATTATTCTAGAAGACCGGTTGAAGGTTCAATCTTCTTCCTCTCAGTAAGTAAATAGACCTAATCAGTCTAATCTTCCAAATCCAGGAGTATTACAAACTCCTATCCCGGTACAAGATGCATCAAATTCCAAAGAATCAACTTCCAAGGCACTTTCTAAACCACATGTTCTTGTTGGGAAACGTAGACCTTTGGATAAATAGTATGATATATTGAAACACCTGGCCCAAGTACCAGCCAAGTTATCAATTCTGGATTCCTTGAATTTATCAAAGGATCTTTGAGAGGAACTCATTGAGTCTTTGTCAAGTCCTTAGGAGTTTGAGACTGAAATTGCTGCAGCTGAAGTCTACCATGTAGAGAATAATCCTACAGAATTCCATGAAGTAATATCATTTACTGATGAAGATGAATATGATTTCGTTCATGGACATATTAGACCCTTGTACTTATCTAGAAAGGTCAATGGCGTAGACATCTGAAGAGTTTTCATTGATAATGTTTCAGGAGTCAACCTCATTCCCATTGATACACTTCGTTGATTGGGCCTCACGGAATCTGATTTATCTCCTTCCACTTTGATGTTACAAGGATATGATAAAAATGAACAAGAACCACTGATCGAGATTACACTCAGAACTCAGTTTGAAGATCTTGTGTCTAATTCAGATTTCATGGTTTTTGATGAAGACTCAACCTTCAACATCTTGCTTGGAAGACCCTCGCTACATCGGCATGCGGCTATTCCTTCGTCATACCATCAATGTCTCAAGTTTTGTTTCGATGGTCAAGATGGGACATTATATGGTGATAAGGCCCCGTCCAAGACATGTGAATCTCAATACATTGAGGCGGAATTCTACCACATGAAGGGAAAGGAGGAATCCACAACAAAAGAGATTACCAAAGTTAATGCTACGTATGGTTTGGAAAAGATTCCAGTAAACCCATTAGCATATGTGAGTACAGATTATGTGTTACCTATCAGTCAAATTGACAAGACAGACCCAAATTAAAATACTCTTATGGAAAGATCCATAATGTGATTACGGAAATCGAGCCAGACAACATGGGAGAAATTGGTGATCCACTAAGCAATGATGAAAGCTTAAATGGAGATGTCTTCATTTCATCTGCTGAAATCCAGCAAGTCTATACTTCGCCAATCAGGCCAGGGAAAATTATAGAAATGTCAGAGATAAACTATGATGTCGATTCTCAATCCATCATCTCCTCTTTATTACCCAAAAAAGACCCTTCATCATCAATCGGTTCAGAACTGGACGCTTTTTCTTCAAGATGTGCAAATTTCGACATCTCTTCTGATCATAAAAATTCTGATTCATCATCTACTATGCAAGTGGAAATAGAGGAAATAAAACATGTTGAAGAAGAAGAGGAAGATCTCAGGGATACTCCTCCATCATTTGAAGAGGGTATCTCTACCACTGTGGATGAACTCAGGGAAATCAATCTGGGTACAAAAGATGATTCATGCCCCACTTTATTCAGTGTGGCCATGACTCTTGAAGAACAAGAGATCAATATTTCCTTTTTAAAGAAAAATCGAGATATATTTGCTTGGAACAATACAGAGATTCCAGGGATTGATCCTGATGTTTCCACTCAATGTTTGGGTTTTCCAGAAGAACATCGATGATTCCAGAAAGCTGCTAGAAGAACACACTCAACCTTTGCTTCCAAAATTGAGGCTGAATTGGATAAGCTTATCAAAGCTAACTTCATTATAGAAGTTCAATATCCCAAGTGGTTGGCTAATATTGTCCCAGTGAAAAAGAATGATGGGAAAATTAGAGTTTGCATTCATTTCAGAGATCTTAATTGGCATTGTCCTAAGGATGATTTTACAGTTCCGATTACAAAACTCTTGATTGATGTGACAGCTGTCTATAAAGCGCTTTTATAGCATCCCACCTTTTTATCACATAAACTTTCATTACATTTTACAAAACCAAGGATCTTTAAGGTTTAGTGTCTTGGAAACCACGAACTTAAAACATGAAAACATAAAACATTCTTCTTAAACACTTGAAAGGATTCTCATCATGTTCATCCAAGGTTCATTACTGCATCTCATAACCTAGGGACATACATCAAAAGAAAGGGTCAGCAGAAGGCCCAGTAAGGGAAACAAGGGAATCATTTAACATGTAAACTTGAGATACATCAATAAAGTCATGAAAATAACTTTAAGGGATGGGAATGAAATCATGAGGCATATCATAATAAAAATAACATTTTTCATAACTTGAAGATGTGGCTACAACATTTAATATTGACAATCATTTCGTTTCACCAAGGTCCATCCCCAAGGTTTCATTAAAAAATTACCAAGGTTATTCACCAAGGTATCAGTCTAAATGGTCATCTCTAGAGATTAAGTCTTTACCCAATGCATTAGAGCACTATCAGGGAGCACCCTTTACATGACTTTATTATCATCTGAGCCATATATATCATCATCAATCATTTCATAAACAACCCATATAGCATAAAAGAACTGGGTTTCATTTCATAATCATAATGTTTTAAAACTGCTTTAAAGACATGATCTTTATGTCACTTTAAACCCACAGAAAGGGAAAATGGGTCTCATGTATGTAAATACCAGAATTTAAAATAGAACAACATAGTATATCTGTGAATACATCTATATAATAGATAGCTTTTAGTATTAACTTAATAAAATAAAAGAACTATAGAAAAAGAGAGAGACATTTTTTAGATGGAAATTCTGCAGCATAACGGCTATGTTTCGGGGTGTTAGAAAACAAAGAAAGGAGAGGGGACATGGGTCAAACATTCATAAATGACCCATAAAATAGTAGAGGAACAGAATATAAATGATTTAATAACATGGTAATGAAGTTTTAAAGACATACCATATGAAATTAAGAACATGAAAGGAAGACAAAAATAAGATTTCTCTTATGAAAATTCGGCAGCCTAACGGCGTCACATAAACTTCAACAAAAATGAATTGAAGAGATCAAATAGGGTCTCTCATCATATGAACATAAAAGATAAGTATGATAGATTTAGATATCATACCCCAACATAATAAAAAGTAACATGAAAGACTTGACATGAAAATAGATCTTGAAAACGAGAAGGGTGAAAGAATCCCTTAAAAATTCCGCAGCCTAACGGCGCCACTTAAACTTCAACAAAAATGAATTGAAAAGATAAAATAGGGTCTCTCATAATATGAACATAAAATATCAGTATGATAGATATAGAGATCATACCCCAACATAACAAAAAGGAACTTGAAATACTTGACATGAAAGTAGAACTTTGAAAAAATGAGAAGGGTGAACGAATCCCTTAAAAATTTGGCAGCCTAACGGCGCCACTTAAACATTCTTAAAACGAATTGACGAGAGCAAGAGGGGGTCTCTCATCATATGAACATGAAAAGGGTAGAAATATGAATATAAAATAACATCCTCCAACATAATAAAATAGATCATAAAATAAATTACATAAAAGAGATTACTTGAAAAGAAAGAGAGGGGTCGGATCCCTTACCTTAAAACGTAACTCTTAAAACTCAAAGTTTGGGACCTTGAGGGATTGGGGGCACCTTGGGAGGGCTCATTGGGAGGTAATGATACCCTATCTTCCTTAGGGGAGAGTTTGGAGTCGAATGTATGAGAGGATGTCTTGGTATTTATAGGGAAAGTGAGGGGACAAGGCATTAATGGCCAAGGGACACCTCATTGGTGGTTTTGAAAAAACCATGGGCTTGCCCATGGTATTTGCCCATGGTATTGGCCACAGGGGTCCCCCCATACAATAATTCATCACCTTTGGTCAGTCAACCCTTAAAATATCTCATGACATCATCATGACATTGTTATGATGTCATTAAACATATCGAAACCCTAAAACTGTATTTTCACTATTCATCAAAAATTCAACTTTCTCAGAAAAATCCAAAAATTTAACATTAACCAAATATCAATGTTCTGATTTCAAAAATTAACTCCATTTTATAAAAATAATTTTCTAAATATTTTTAATTTATTTTTTAAATAAATACATTATTCACTGAAAATTCATTTTTTTCAGAAAAATCCCCAAAAATTACCATAACATAATATCGATGCTCTGAGTTCAAAAATGAAATCCATTTTATAAAAATAATTTTCTTAATATTTTTAATTTAATTTTTAATTAAAAATACTATTCACCCGAAAAAACTAATACTTGAATAATAATTTATGAAACCGTTATTTAACCATTTTATTGAATCACATTACTTAATCAAGGTGCCTAGATTATATTAATACTTTCTTTAAGTGAGATTACTAATCCATTTGGTCACATTACTAATCCTAAGCATAAAATCACTATTCATAATTTACTATTCATCAAAAAACAAGTTGATCTTATTAGACTCTAAATTTCGTACTGAACATAATTGTAGAAAATAATTTTTTGAATATAATTACACATTTTTAATTATTTAAGGTTTACATAAACATTTTTAAAATATCCTTTTTCTAAAATTCATCAAAAATATGCATACTATATTTATCCAGTCATTTGAAAATTCATAAACTTCATCATAAGAAGAAATCCCAATTTTTATTTAAAACAAAGGATTACACAAGGTAGTTATGGTCTCCTTACATAGCCCCTTATCACACCAACATAGGACCTAAGTATAAGGTGTGCTAAGGTGAGAGAATCTGAGGGAGGCTCGGCCAACATCGCACGAATAGTAATTTCTATCAGTTTGAACTTCTCGTGAAGGCGATTCTGTTCTAGCTTCACACGATGAAGTTCGGCTTGGGTTTGGTCCAAAGAAAATCCCAGTGGTGCTACCTTCTTCCCAAGTTATGTTATATGGGCTTTGATCGGTCCAAGACTACTAGGTGAGGCCATAGAATCTTGTTTCTATATTAATTAACCAATATTACTTGTATTTAGAGACAATAATCGAAACTTTTAGTTTCCAGTGGTCATATTGACCAATAGTCATATAACAGTCAAAACCCAACGGTCTCATTTTAATTATACTCATGCTATCAAATGAAACAATTTTTTTGAGTATAAAAAATAAAATAACACACAAAATTAGGAAACAAGATTTATTCAAAATTTCGGGTTGTTACAATCTTCCCCCCTTAAGAAATTGCGTCCTCACAATTTTTAAAATTGGGTTTTGAAATTTCATTGAATGTCCCACATCGGAAAAGGAGTCAGTAAAACTATTACTTTAAAAGAAAAAAAGGAAAGTACAAAGGCCACCTGAGCTAACCCATACTAGGATTCCATGTAGGAAAACAAGGATATGGAAGAAAAATAAATGGTCAAGTTCTGAGGGAGAGTGATAGAAAACATGATTAAGAGAAAGTTAACCATGAGAAAATCTCAAACTTATAATGTGTGTAAACGGTATTTGATTACCTAGTAGGAAACGTAAACCAACAACGTTTTTGTTTTACATTCCTTTTCATAATTTTGAGGAATTCATTTACTACATAGAACAAAAACATAAGGAAATATACCTACCTTCAAGTAGAGTTTCATCCTTTAATAAGTATCTACCAAAAATAATATTTTCTCCAAACGATGAGAATTCAAAAACACTTGGTCTCATCAAAAGCACAAGAATCATCTTCTAGAGAATCACATAATCCGCAAAAGATTAACTATCTATTTCTTTTATCTTTAAAAATTATCCCAAAAATAGAAAGGGTGAGGTAAAACAACACTTCAAAAAGAAAGAATCCCATAGGAATGGAAACTAATTTTAAATCTTCAAAGTTCTATGGTACTACCCAAAGTTCATCATAGATCATTCCATAAATAAATGTCCTTAAAATTCCTCAAAATAAACCAAACTAAGATTGAAACCCAATTATAAGAACGATCTCATAACATAGTCTTCCAAGACAGACTTTATCGTTCATCTTCAAACAACATCAACCCCTCTTAACATCTTATAACAAAAGTAGCTAACATAAACATATTTTACCCAAGATAGGTTAATCATTTCTATATAAAACCTAAATTACTATAAGTCCACCTTAAATTAGTCGATTCTTCAAAATATAAGTCAACCTTACTCCTCAATGAAAATACCGTAGTAATCTATTTACCTCGATCATATAGGGTCCCCAAAATAGTGAACGTCTTCCAAAATAATATCATCTTTTAATCCCCTAATCATCTATATCATATTAATACGGAAATTGTCGAATTTCCTATCACATTGGTTGTTGGGACATGTTCTTCCATTTCCCACCATTAACTAAGAAGAGAAAGTATAATTAGGGGCTTAAATACTTAGCCAATAATCATTAAAAGGAACTTAAAGCATATAAGGATAACTTGTAGAAGAAAAGTATACCCTAACTTGTGATCCCCTAGGTTTCAAACTAGGTTATCCATGATCATATATTCTTATGTGGATCTTTATTTTATTTTATCTTGGTTCCTTTAATAATGGTTCATACCATGCTTATGAATTTACCAAAGCATATCCCCAGGGAGTGTTGTAACCAAGAGTGCAGCAAGGCCCGTTGTCGTGTACCAGTTCCCGTTCGAGTCTAGCTCAAAGAGGTGTTTTTGGGTTTTACCCCTATGTACATCTGTGCCAGAGCCACCTCTGCCTGCTTGTATCCAGACATGGATGTATTATCTTGGCAACCCCTTACTCAATTCTCACCAAAATACCAGGAAGATTTCTTATATTTAAACTTTTCTATAGGGTTCTTCCTAGAGTTTTCATATCCTAATTTCCACAAATAACTAAACCATCCTTTGATACCAACTATAGAATCCCACCTTTTTATCACATAAAATTTCATTACATTTTACAAAACCAAGGATCTTTAAGTTTTAGTGTCTTGGAAACCAGGAACTTAAAACATGAAAACATAAAAAATTCTTCTTAAACACTTGAAAGGATTCTCCTCATGTTCATCCTAGGTTCATTACTGAATCTCATAACTTGGGGACATAAATCAAAATAAAGGGTGGGGAGAAGGCCGAGTAAGGGAAACAGGGGAAACATTTAACATGTGAACTTGAGATACATCAATAAAGTCATGAAAAGAACTTTAAGGCATGAGAATGAAATCATGAGGCATATCATAATAAAAATAAAATTTTTCATAACATGAAGATGTGGCTACAATATTTAGTATTGAAAATCATCTCATTTCACCAAGGTCCATCCCCAAGGTGTCATTAATAAATTACCAAGGTTATTCACCAAGGTATCAGTCTAAAAGGTCATCTCTAGAGATTAAGTCTTTACACAATGCATTGGAGTGCTATCAGGGTGCACCCTTGAAATGTCGTTATTATCATGTGAGCCACATATATCATCATCAATAATTTCCTAAACAACCCATATATCAAAAAAGAAATGGGTTTCATTTCATAATCATAATGTTTTCAAACTACTTTAAAGACATGATCTTTATGTCACTTTAAACCCACGGAAAGGGAAAACGGGTCTCATGTATGTAAATAACATAATTTAAAATAGAACAACTTAGTATATATGTGAATACCTCTATAGAAGAGAGATATTTGAGTATTCACTTAATAAAATAAAAGAAGTTTAGAAAAAGAGAGAGACATTTTTGAGACGGAAATTCTGCAGCATAAAAGCAATGTTTCAGGGTTTTAGAAAACATTGAAAAGAGAGGGTACATGGGTCAAAAATTCATAAATGACCCATAAAACAGTAGAGGAGAAGAATATAAAGGATTTAAGAACATGTTAATGATTTTTTAAAGACATACCATATGAAATTAAGAACATTAAAGGAAGACCAAAATAATATTTCTCTTATGAAAATTCGGCAGCCTAACGGCGTCACATAAATTTCAACAAAAATGAATTGAAGAGATCAAATAGGGTCTCTCGTCATATGAAAATAAAAGACAAGTATGATAGATATATAGATCATACCCCAACATAATCAAAAGAAACTTGAAATACTTGACATGAAAGTAGAACTTTGAAAAATGTGAAAGGTGAACGAATCCCTTAAAAATTCAGCAGCCTAACGGCGCCACTTAAACTTCAACAAAAATGATTTGACAAGATCAAATAGGGTACCTCATCATATGAAAATAAGAGATCAGTATTATAGATATATATATCATACCCCAACATAACAAAAAGGAACTTGAAAGACTTTACATGAAAGTAGAACTTTGAAAAAATGAGAAGGGTGAACGAATCCCTTAAAAATTCGGCAGCCTAACGGCGCCACTTAAACATTCTTAAAGTGAATTGATGAGAGAAAGAGGGGGTATATCATCATATGAACATTAAAATGGAATTAAGATGAATATAAAAGAAAATCCTCCAACATAAAAACATGGATCATAAATGAAATGACATAAAAGAGATTACTTGAAAAGAAAGAGAGGGGTCGGATCCCTTACCTTAAAACATAACTCTTAAAACTCAATTTTTGGGACCTTGAGGGCTTGGGGGAACCTTGGGAGGACTACTTGGGAGGTAATGAGACCAGAGCTTCGTTGGTGGAGAGTTTGGAGTCGAATGGATGAGAGTATTTCATGGTATTTATAGGGAAAGTGAGGGGACAAGGCATTAATGGCCAAGGGACACCTCATTGGTGGTTTTGGCAAAACCATGGGCTTGCCCATGGTATTTGCCCATGGTATTGGCCACATGGGTCCCCAAATACAATAATTCATCGCCTTTGGTCGGAAAACCCTTAAAATATCTCATGACATCATCATGACATAGTTATGATGTCACTAAACATACCGAAACCCGAAAACTGTATTTTCAGTATTCATCACAAATTCAACTTTCTCAGAAAAATCCCAAAATTTCACCTTAACCAAATATCAATGCTCTGATTTCAAAAATAAACTCCATTTTATAAAAATAATTCACTAAATATTTTAAATTTATTTTTTAAATAAATACATTATTCAACGAAAATTCATTTTTTTTCAAAAAAATCCCCAAAAATTACAATAACGTAATATCGATGCTCTGATTTCAAAAATGAAATCCATTTTATAAAATAAATTTTCTAAATATTTTTAATTTAATTTTTAATTAAAAACACTATTCACCTAAAAAAACTAATACTTGAATAATAATTTATGAAACCGTTATTTAACCATTTTATTGAATCACATTATTTAATCAAGGTGCCTAGATTATATTAATACTTTCTTTAAGTGAGATTACTAATCCATTTGGTCACATTACTAATCCTAAGCATAAAATCACTATTCATAATTTACTATTCATCAAAAATCAAGTTGATCTTATTAGACTCTAAATTTCGTACTGAACATAATTGTAGAAGACCATTTTTTGAATATCATTACACATTTTTAATTATTTAAGGTTTACATAAACATTTTTAAAATATCCTTTTTCTAAAATTCATCAAAAATATGCAAACTATATTTATCCGGTCATTTGAAAATTCATAAACTTCATCACAAGAAGAAATCCTAATTTTTATTTAAAACAAAGGATTACACAAGGCAGTTATGGTCTCCTTACATAGCCCCTTATCACACCAGCATAGGACCTAAGTGTAAGGTGTGCAAAGATGAGAGAATCTGAGGGAGGCTCGGCCAACATCGCACGAGTAGTAATTTCTATCAGTTTGAACTTCTCATGAAGGAGATTCTGTCCTAGCTTCATATGATGAAGTTCGGCTTGGGTTTGGTCCAGAGTAAAGCCCAGTGGTGCTACCTCCTTCCCAAGTTCTATTAGATGGTCTTTGATCAGTCCAAGACAACCGGGTGAGGCCATCGAATCTTCTTTCTATATTAATTAACCAAGATTACTTGTATTTAGAGACAATAATCGAAACGTTTAGTTTCCAGCGGTCATATTGACCAATGGTCGTATAACAGTCAAAACCCAACGGTCTCATTTTAATTATACTCATGTTATCAAATGAAACAGTTTTGTTGAGTATAAAAAATAAAATAACACACAAAATTATGAAACAAGATTTATTCCAAATTTCGGGTCGTTACAATCTTCCCCCCTTAAGAAATTGCGTCCTCACTATTTTTAAAATTGGGTTTTGAAATTTCATTGAATGTCCCACATCGGAAAAGGAGTCAGTAAAACTATTACTTTAAAAGAAAGAAAGGGAAGTACAAAGGCCACCCGAGTTAACCCATACTAGGATTCCATGTAGGAAAACATGGAAATGGAAGAAAAACAAAGGGTCAAGATTTGAGGGAGAGTGATAGAAAACATGATTAAAAGAAAGTTAACCACGAGAAAATCTCAAACTTGTAATGTGTGTAAATGGTATTTGATTACCTAGTAGGAAACATATACCAACAAAAAAAAATTACGTTCTTTTTCATAATTTTGAGGAATTCATTTACTATATAGAACAAAAACATAAGGAAATATACCTACCTTCAAGTAGAGTTTCATCCTGTAATAATTCTCTACCAAAACTAATCTTTTCTCTAAATGATGAGAATTCAAAAACACTTGGTCTCATCAAAATCACAAGAATCATCTTCTAGAGAATCACATAGTCCACAAAAGATTAACTATCTATTTCTTCTATCTTTAATCATTATCCCAAAAATAGAAAGGGTAAGGTAAAACAACTCTTCAAAAAGAAAGAATCTCCTAGTAATGGAAACTAATTTTAAATCTTCAAAGTTCCATGGTACTACCCAAAGTTAATCATAGACCATTCCATAAATAACTGTCCTTAAAATTTCTCAAAATAAACCAAACTAAGATTGAAACCCAATTATAAGAACGATCTCATAACATAGTCTTCCAAGATAGACTTTATCATTCATTTTCAAACAACATCAACCACTCCTAACATCTTATAACAAAAGTAGCTAACCTAAACATATTTTACCCAAGATAGGTTAATCATTTCCATATGGAACCTAAATTACTATAAGTCCACCTTAAATTCATCGATTCTTCAAAATATAAGTCAACCTTACTCCTCAATGAAAATACTGTAGTAATTCATTTACCTCGATCATATAGGGTCCCCAAAATAGTGAACGTCTTCCAAAATAATAATCATATTTTAATCCCCTAATCATCTCTATCATATTAATATAGCAATCATCGCATTTCCTATCACATTGGTTGTTGGTACATGTTCTTCCATTACCCACCATTAACTAAGAAGAGAAAGTATAATTAGGGACTTAAATACTTAGCCAATAATCATGAAAAGGAGCTTAAAGCATATAAGGATAACTTGTAGAAGAAAAGTATACCCTAACTTGTGACCCCCTAGGTTTCAAACTAGGTTATCCATGATCCTATATTCTTATGTGAAACTTTATTTTATTTTATCTTTGTTCTTTTAATAATGGTTCATACTAAGCTTATGAATTTACAAAAGCATATCCCCCAGGATTGTCGTAACCAAGAGTGCAGTAAGGCCCGTTGTCGTGTACTAGTTCCCGTTCGATTCTAGCTCAAAGCGTTGTTTTTGGGTTTTACCCCTATATACATCTGTGCCAGAGCCACCTCTACCTGCTCGTATCCAGACAGGGATTTATTTTCTTGGAAACCCCTTACTCAATTCTCACCAAAATACCACGAAGATTTCCTATATTTAAACTTTTCTATAGGGTTATTCCCAGAGTTTTCATATTCTAATTTCCACAAATAACTAAACCATCCTTTGATACCAACTATAGCATCCTTCCTTTTTATCACATAAACTTTCATTACATTTTAAAAAACTGAGGATCTTTAAGGGTTAGTGTCTTGGAAACCAAGAACTTAAAACATGAAAACATAAAACATTCTTCTTAAAAACTTGAAAGGCTTCTCCTCATGTTCATCCTAGGTTCATTACTTCATCTCATAACCTAGGGACATGCATCAAAATAAAGGGTGAGTAGAAGGCCCAGTAAGGGAAACAAGGGAATCATTTAACATGTGAACTTGAGATACATCAATAAAGTCATGAAAAGAACTTTAAGGCATGAGAATGAAATCATGAGGAATATCATAATAAAAATAACATTTTTCATAAATTGAATATATGGCTACAACATTTAATATTGACAATCATTTCGTTTCACCAAGGTCCATCTCTAAGGTGTCATTAAAAAATTACCATGTTTATTCACCAAGGTATCAGTCTAAAATGTCATCTCTAGAGATTAAGTATTTACCCAATGCATTGGAGCGCTATCAAGGCACACCCTTTACATGTCTTTATTATCATGTGAGACACATATATCATCATAAATTATTTCATAAACAACCCATATAGCATAAAATAAATGGGTTTCATTTCATAATCATAATGTTTTAAAACTGCTTTAAAGACATGATCTTTATGTCACTTCAAAACCACGGGAAGGGAAAACGGGTCTCTTGTATGTAAATACAAGAATTTAAAATAGAAAAGCTTAGTATATATGTGAATACCTCTATAGAAGAGAGAGATTTTAGTATTCACTTAATAAAATAAAATAACTTTAGAAAAAGAGAGATACATTTTTGAGACGGAAATTCTGCAGCAAAACAGCTATGTTTCTGGGTTTTAGAAAATATTGAAAAGAGAGGGGACATGGGTCAAACATTCATAAATGACCCATAAACTAGTTGAGTCACCGAATATAAAGGATTTAAGAACACGGTAATTAATTTTTAAATACATACCATATGAAATTAAGAACATGAAAGGAAGACAAAAATAAGATTTCTCTTATGAAAATTCAGCAGCCTAACGGCATCACATAAACTTCAACAAAAATGAATTGACGAGATCAAATAGGGTCTCTAATAATATGAACATAAAAGATTAGTATGATAGATTTAGAGATTATACACCAACATAATAAAAAGTAACATTAAAGACTTGACATGAAAATAGATCTTGAAAACGAGAAGGGTGAAAGAATCCATTAAAAATTCGGCAGCCTAACGGCTCCACTTAAACTTTAACAAAAATGAATTGATGAGATCAAATAGGGTCCCCCATCATATAAACATAAAATATCAGTATGGTAGATATATAGATCATACCCCAACATAACAAAAAGGAACTTGAAAGACTTTACATGAAAGTATAACTTTGAAAAAATGAGAAGGGTGAACGAATCCCTTAAAAATTCGACAGCCTAACGGCGCCACTTAAACATTCTTAAAGCGAATTGATGAGAGAAAGAGGGGTTCTCTCATCATATGAACATGAAAAGGGCAGTAAGATGAATATAAAAGAACATACTCTAACATAAGAACATGGAACATAAAAGAAATTACATAAAAGAGATTACTTGAAAAGAAAGAGAGGGGTCAGATCCCTTACCTTAAAAGGTAACTCTTAAAACTCAAAGGTTGGGACCTTGAGGGATTGGGGGAACCTTGGGAGGACTCCTTGGGAGGTAATGAGACCAGAGCTTCGTTGGGGGAGAGTTTGGAGTCGAATGGATGAGAGGATGTCTTGGTATTTATAGGGAAAGTGAGGGGACAATGCATTAATGGCCAAGGGACACCTCATTGGTGGTTTTCGCAAAACCATGGGCTTGCCCATGGTATTTGCCCATGGTATTGGCCACATGGGTCCCCCCATACAATAATTCATCACCTTTGGTTGTCCAACCCTTAAAATATCTAATGACATCATCATGACATAGTTATGATGTCATTAAACATACTGAAACCCTAAAACTGTATTTTCACTATTCATAAAAAATTCAACTTTCTCAGAAAAATCCCAAAATTTCACCTTAACCAAATATCAATGCTCTGATTTCAAAAATGAACTCAATTTTATAAAAATAATTTTCTAAATATTTTTAATTTATTTTTTAAATAAGTACACTATTCACCGAAAATTCATTTTTTTCAGAAAAATCTCCAAAAATTACCATAACATAATATCGATGCTCTGAGTTCAAAAATGAAATGAATTTTATAAAAATATTTTTCTAAATATTTTTAATTTAATTTATTAATTAAAAAACACTATTCACCTAAAAATACTAATACTTGAATAATAATTTATAAAACCGTTATTTAACCATTTTATTGAATCACATTACTTAATCAAGGTGCCTAGATTATATTAATACTTTCTTTAAGTGAGATTACAAATCCATTTGGTCACATTACTAATCCTAAGCATAAAATCACTATTCATAATTTACTATTCATCAAAAATCAATTTAATCTTATTAGACTCTAAATTTTGTAATGAACATAATTGTAGAAGACCATTTTTTGAATATCATTACACATTTTTAATTATTTAAGGTTTAAATAAACATTTTTAAAATATCCTTTTTCTAAAATTCATCAAAAATATGCATACTATATTTATCCAGTCATTTGAAAATTCATAAACTTCATCATAAGAAGAAATCCCAATTTTTATTTAAAACAAATGATTACACAAGGCAGTTATGGTCTCCTTACATAGCCACTTATCACACCAGCATAGGACCTAAGTGTAAGGTGTACTAAGGTGAGAGAACACAAGGGAGGCTTGGCCAACATCGCAGGAGTAGTAATTTCTATCAGTTTGAACTTATCGTGAAGGCGATTCCGTTCTAGCTTCACACGATGAAGTTCCACTTGGGTTTGGTCCAGAGCAAAGCCCAGTGGTGCTACCTCCTTCCCAAGTTCTGTTAGATGGGCTTCGATCGGTCCAAGACTATTGGGTGAGGCCATCGAATCTTCTTTCTATATTAATTAACCAAGATTACTTGTATTTAGAGACAATAATCAAAACGTTTAGTTTACAGTGGTCATATTGACCAATGGTTGTATAACAGTCAAAACCCAACAGTCTCATTTTAATTATACTCATCTTATCAAATGAAACAGTTTTTTTGAGTATGAAAAATAAAATAACACACAAAATTAGGAAACAAGATTTATTCAAAATTTCGGGTCGTTACAATATTCCCCCCTTAAGAAATTGCATCCTCGTAATTTTTAAAATTGGGTTTTGAAATTTCATTGAATGTACCACATCGAAAAAGGAGTTAGTAAAAGTTTTACTTTAAAAGAAAGAAAGGTAAGTACAAAGGCCACCCGAGTTAACCCATACTAGGATTCCATGTAGGAAAACATGGATATGGAAGAAAAACAAAGGGTCAAGTTATGAGGGAGAGTGATAGAAAACATGATTAGGAGAAAGTTAATCACGAGAAAATCTCAAAATTATAATGTGTGTAAACGGTATTTAATTACCTAGTAGGAAACGTAAACCAACAATGTTTTTGTTTTACGTTCCTTTTCATAATTTTGAGGAATTCATTTACTACATAGAACAAAAACATAAGGAAATATACCTATATTCAAGTAGAGTTTAATCTTTTAATAAGTCTCTACCAAAACTAATATTTTCTCTAAACGATGAGAATTCAAAAACACTTGGTCTCATCAAAAGCACAAGAATCATCTTCTAGAGAATCACATAATCCACAAAACATTAACTATCTATTTCTTCTATCTTTAAACATTATCCCAAAAATAGAAAGGGTGAGGTAAAACAACTCTTCAAAAAGAAAGAATCCCATAGGATTGGAAACTAATTTTAAATCTTCAAAGTTACATGGTGCTACCCAAAGTTCATCATAGACCATTCCATAAATAACTGTCCTTAAAATTCCTCAAAATAAACCAAACTAAAATTGAAACCCAATTATAAGAACGATCTCATAACATAGTCTTCCAAGACAGACTTTATCGTTCATCTTCAAACAACATCAACCACTCCTAACATCTTATAACAAAAGTATCTAACCTAATCATATTTGACCCAAGATAGGTTAATCATTTCTATATGGAACCTAAATTACTATAAGTCCACCTTAAATTCATCGATTCTTTAAAATATATGTCAACCTTACTCCTCAATGAAAATACCATAGTAATTCATTTACCTCAATCATATAGGGTCCCCAAAATAGTGAACATCTTCCAAAATAATAATCATCTTTTAATCCCCTAATCATATCTATCATATTAATACAGAAATCATCGCATTTCCTGTCACATTGGTTGTTGGGACATGTTCTTCCATTTCCTTCCATTAACTAAGAAGAGAAAGTATAATTAGGGGCTTAAATACTTAGTCAATAATCATGAAAAGGAACATAAATCATATAAGGATAACTTATAGAATAAAATTATACCCTAACTTGTGATCCCCAGGGTTTCAAACTAGGTTATCCATGATCATATATTCTTATGTGAATCTTTATTTTATTTTATCTTTCTTCCTTTAATAATGGTTAATACTAATATTATGAATTTACCAAAGCATATCCCCCGAGAGTGTCGTAACCAAGAGTGCAGCAAGGACCATTTTCGTATACTAGTTCCCATTCGAGTCTAGATCAAAACGGTGTTTTCGGGTTTTACCCCTATGTACATCTGTGCCAGATCCACCTCTACCTGCTCGTATCCATACAGGGATGTATTTCCTTGGCAACCCCTTACTCAATTCTCACCAAAATACCAGGAAGATTTCCTATATTTAAACTTTTTTATAGGTTTCTTTCTAGATTTTTCATATCCTAATTTCCACAAATAACTAAACCATCCTTTGATACCAACTATAGCATCCCTCCTTTTTATCACATAAACTTTCATTACATTTTACAAAACTGAGGATTTTTAAGGTTTAGTGTCTTGGAAACCAGGAACTTAAAACATGAAAACATAAAACATTCTTCTTAAACACTTGAAAGGCTTCTCCTAATGTTCATCCTAGGTTCATTACTGCATCTCATAACCTAGGGACATACATCAAAAGAAAGGGTGAGCAGAAGGCCCAGTAAGGGAAACAAGGGAAACATTTAACATGTGAACTTGAGATACATCAATAAAGTCATGACAAGAACTTTAAGGCATGAGAATGAAATCATGAGGCATATCATAATAAAAATAACATTTTTCATAACTTGAAGATGTGGCTACAACATTTAATATTGAAAATCATTTCGTTTCACCAAGGTCCATCCCCAAGGTGTCATTAAAAAATTACCAAGGTTATTCACCAAGGTATCAGTCTAAAAGGTCATCTCTATAGATTAAGTCTTTACCCAATGCATTAGAGCGCTATCAGGGCGCACCCTTGACATGTCTTTATTATCATGTGAGACACATATATCATCATAAATAATTTCATAAACAACCCATATAGAATAAAAGAAATGGGTTTCATTTCATAATCATAACGTTTTAAAACTATTTTAAAGACATGATCTTTATGTCACTTTAAACCCACGGAAAGGGAAAACAGGTCTCATGTATGTAAATACCAGAATTTAAAATAGAACAACTTAGTATATATGTGAATACCTCTATATAAGAGAGATATTTGAGTATTCACTTAATAAAATAAAATAACTTTAGAAAAATATAGAGACATTTTTGAGACGGAAATTCTGCAGCATAACAGCTATGTTTCGGGGTTTTAGAAAACATTGAAAAGAGAGAGGACATGGGTCAAACATTCATAAATGACCCATAAAACAGTTGAGGAACAGAATATAAAGGATTTAAGAACATGTTAATGAAGTTTTAAAGACATAACATATGAAATTAATAACATGAAAGGAAGACAAAAATAAGATTTCTCTTATGAAAATTCGGCAGCCTAACGGCATCACATAAACTTCAACAAAAATGATTGACGAGATCAAATAGGTTCTATCATAATATGAACATAAAAGATCAGTATGATAGATTTAGAGATCATACCCCAACATAATAAAAAGGAACATGAAAGACTTGACATGAAAATAGATCTTCAAAAACGAGAAGGGTGAAAGAATCCCTTAAAAATTCGGCAGCCTAAAGGCGCCACTTAAACATCAACAAAAATGAATTGACGAGATCAAATAGGGTTCCTCATCATATGAAAATAAAAGATCAGTATGATAGATATAGATATCATACCCTAACATAACAAAAATTAACTTGAAATTCATGACATGAAAGTAGAACTTTGAAAAAATGTGAAGAGTGAACGAATCCCTTAAAAATTCGGCAGCATAACAGAGCCACTTAAACATTCTTAAAAAGAATTGATGAGAGAAAGAGAGGGTCTCTCATCATATGAAAATTAAAAGGGCAGTAATATGAATATAAAATAACATCCTAAAACATAAGAAAATGGATCATAAAATAAATGACATAAAATAGATTACTTGAAAAGAAATAGAGGGGTCGGATCCCTTACCTTAAAACGTAACACTTAAAACTCAACGGTTGGGACCTTGAGGGCTTGGGGGCACCTTGGGAGGACTCCTTGGGAGGTAATGAGACCAGAGATTTGTTGGGGGAGATTTTGGAGTTGAATGGATGAGAGGATGGCTTGGTATTTATAGGGAAAGTGAGGGGAGAAGGCATTAATGGCCAAGGGACACCTCATTGGTGGTTTTGGCAAAACCATGGGCTTGCCCATGGTATTTGCCCATGGTATTGGCCACATGGGTCCCCCCATACAATAATTCATCACCATTGGTCGGTGAAACCTTAAAATATATCATGACATCATCATGACATAGTTATGATGTCATTAAACATACCAAAACCCTAAAACTGTATTTTCACTATTCATCGAAAATTCAACTTTCTCAGAAAAATCCCAAAATTTCTCCTTAACCAAATATCAATGCTCTGATTTCAAAAATTACCTCCATTTTATAAAAATATTTTTCTAAATATTTTTAATTTATTTTTTAAATAAATACACTATTCACCGAAAATTCATTTTTTTCAGAAAAATCCCCAAAAATTACCATAACATAATATCGTTGCTCTGAGTTAAAAAATGAAATCCATTTTATAAAAATAATTTTCTAAATATTTTTAATTTAATTTTTAATTAAAAAACACTATTCACCCGAAAAAACTAATACTTGAATAATAATTTATGAAACCGTTATTTAACCATTTTATTGGATCACATTACTTAATCAAGGTGCCTAGATTATATTAATACTTTATTTAAGTGAGATTACTAATCCATTTGGTCACATTACTAATCCTAAGCATAAAATCACTATTCATAATTTACTATTCATCAAA
The DNA here is from genome assembly GCA_963277665.1 of Viscum album. Lineage (NCBI taxonomy): Eukaryota > Viridiplantae > Streptophyta > Magnoliopsida > Santalales > Viscaceae > Viscum > Viscum album. The sequence continues at coordinate 537,261,800 of OY728146.1, forward strand.
AATCAAGTTGATCTTATTATACTCTAAATTTTGTACTGAACATAATTGTAGAAGACCATTTTTTGAATATCATTACAAATTTTTAATTATTAAAGGTTTACATAAACATTTTTAAAATATCCTTTTTCTAAAATTCATCAAAAATATGCATACTATATTTATCCAGTCATTTGAAATTTCATAAACTTCATCATAAGAAGAAATCCCAATTTTTATTTAAAACAAAGGATTACCCAAGGTAGTTATGGTCTCCTTACATAGCCCCTTATCACACCAGCATAGGACCTAAGTGTAAGGTGTGCTAAGGTGAGAGAATCTGAGGGAGGCTCGACCAACATCACACGAGTAGTAATTTCTATCAGTTTGAACTTCTCACGAAGGTGATTCCGTTCTAGCTTCACACGATGAAGTTCGGATTGGGTTTGGTTCAGAGCAAAGCCCAGTGGTGCTACCTCCTTCCCAAGTTCTACTAGATGGCCTTCGATCGGTCCAAGACTACAGGCTGAGGCCATCAAATCTTCTTTCTATATTAATTAACCAAGATTACTTGTATTTAGAGACAATAATCGAAACATTTAGTTTCCAGTAGTCATATTGACCAATGGTCATATAACAGTCAAAACCCAACAGTCTCATTTTAATTATACTCATGTTATCAAATGAAACAGTTTTGTTGAGTATAAAAAATAAAATAACACACAAAATTAGGAAACAAGATTTATTCAAAATTTTGGGTCATTACAATCTTCCCCCCTTAAGAAATTGCGTCCTCACAATTTTTAAAATTGGTTTTTGAAATTTCATTGAATGTACCACATCGGAAAAGGAGTCAGTAAAACTATTACTTTAAAAGAAAGAAAGGGAAGTACAAAGGACACCCGAGTTAACCCATACTAGGATTCCATGTAGGAAAACATGGATATAGAAGAAATACAAAGGGTCAAGTTCTGAGGGAGAGTGATAGAAAACATGATTAGGAGAAAGTGAACCATGAGAAAATATCAAACTTATAATGTGTGTAAACGGTCTTTGATTACCTAGTAGGAAATGTAAACCAACAACGTTTTTGTTTGACGTTCCTTTTCATAATTTTGAGGAATTCATTTACTACATAGAACAAAAACATAAGGAAATATACCTACCTTCAAGTAGAGGTTCATCCTTTAATAAGTCTCTACCAAAACTAATCTTTTCTCCAAATGATAAGAATTAAAAAACACTTAGTCTCATCAAAAGCACAAGAATAATCTTCTAGAGAATCACATAATCCACAAAATATTAGCTATATATTTCTTTTATCTTTAAACATTATCCCAAAAATAGAAAGGGAAAGGTAAAATAACTCTTCAAAAAGAAAGAATCCCATAGGAATGGAAACTAATTTTAAGTCTTCAAAGTTCCATGGTACTACCCAAAGTTCATCATAGACCATTCCATAAATAATTGTCCTTAAAATTCCTCAAAATAAACCAATCTAAGATTGAAACCCAATTATAAGAACGATCTCATAACATAGTCTTCCAAGACAGACTTTATCGTTCATCTTCAAACAACATCAACCACTCCTAAAATCTTATAACAAAAGTAGCTACCCTTAACATATTTGACCCAAGATAGGTTAATCATTTTCATATGGAACCTAAATTAATATAAGTCAACCTTAAATTCATCGATTATTAAAAAAATAAGTCAACCTTACTCCTCAATGAAAATACTATAGTAATATATTTACCTCGATCATATAGGGTCCCCAAAATAGTGAACATCTTCCAAAATAATAATCATCTTTTAATCCCATAATCATCTCTATCATGAAATCATCGCATTTCCTATCACATTGGTTGTTGGGACATGTTCTTCCATTTCCCACCATTAACTAATAAGAGAAATTATAATTAGGGGCTTAAATACTTAGCCAATAATCATGAAACGGAACATAAAGCATATAAGGATAACTTGTAGAAGAAAAGTTTACCCTAACTTGTGATCCCCTAGGTTTCAAACTAGGTTATCCATGATCATATATTCTTATGTGAATCTTTATTTTATTTTATCTTTGTTCCTTTAATAATGGTTTATACTAAGCTTAATAATTTACCAAAGCATAGACACCGGGAGTGTCGTAACCAAGAGTGCAGCAAGGCCTGTTGTCGTGTACCAGTTCCCATTCGAGTCTAGCTCAAAGTGGTGTTTTCGGGTTTTACACCTATGTACATCTGTGCCAGATCCACCTCTACCTGCTCGTATCCAGACAGGGATGTATTTGCTTGGAAACCCCGTACTCAATTCTCACCAAAATTTGAGGAAGATTTCCTATATTTAAAATTTTATATAGGGTTCTTCCTAGAGTTTTCATATCCTAATTTCTACAAATAACTAAACCATCCTTGGATACCAACTATAGCATCCCGCCTTTTTATCACATAAACTATCATTACATTTTACAAAACCGAGGATCTTTAAGGTTTAGTGTCTTGGAAACCAGGAACATAAAACATGAAAACATAAAACATTCTTCTTAAACACTTGAAAGGATTCTCCTCATATTTATCCTAGGTTCATTACTGCATCTCATAACCTGGGGACATACATCAAAAGAAAGGGTGAGCAGAAGGCCCAGTAAGGGAAACAAGGGAAACATTTAACATGTGAACTTGAGATACATCAATAAAGTCATGAAAAGAACTTTAAGGCATGAGAATGAAATCATGAGGCATATCATAATAAAAATAACATTTTTCATAACTTGAATATGTGGCTACAACATTTAATATTGAAAATCATTTCGTTTCACCAAGGTCCATCCCCGAGGTGTCATTAAAAAATTACCAAGGTTATTCACCAAGGTATCAGTCTAAAAGGTCATCTCTAGAGATTAAGTCTTTACCCAATGCATTGGAGCACTATTAGGGCGCATCCTTGAAATGTCTTTATTATCATGTGATCCACATATATCAACATCAATCATTTCATAAACAACCCATATAGCATAAAATAAATGGGTTTCATTTCATAATCATAACGTTTTAAAACTGCTTTAAAGACATGATCTTTATGTCACTTTAAACCCACGGAAAGGGAAAACGGGTCTCATGTATGTAAATACCAGAATTTAAAATAGAAAAACTTAGTATATATGTGAATAACTCTATAGAATAGAGTGCTTTGAGTATTCACTTAATAAAATAATATAACTTTAGAAAAAGAGAGAGACATTTTTTGAGACGGATATTCTACAGCATAACGGCTATGTTTCGAGGTTTTAGAAAACATTGAAAAGAGAAGGGACATGGGTCAAAAATTCATAAATGACCCATAAAATAGTTAAGGAACAGAATATAAAGGATTTAAGAACATTGTAATGAATTTTTAAAGACATACCATATGAGATTAAGAACATGAAAGGAAGACAAAAATAAGATTTCTCTTATGAAAATTCAGCAGCCTAACAGCGTCACATAAACATCAACAAAAATGAATTGATGAAATAAAATAGGGTCTCTCATCATATGAAAATAAAAGATCACTATGATAGATTTAGAGATTATACCCCAACATAATAAAAAGTAACATGAAATACTTGACATGAAAATAGATCTTGAAAATGAGAAGGGTGAAAGAATCCCTTAAAAATTCGGCAGCCTAACGGCGCCACTTAAACTTCAACAAAAATGAATTGATGAGATCGAATAGGGTCCCTCATCATATGAAAATAAAAGATTAGTATGATATATATAGATATCATACCCCAACGTAAAAAAAAGTAACTTGAAACACTTTACATGAAAGTAGAACTTTGAAAAAATGAGAAGGGTGAACGAATCCCTTAAAAATTCGGCAGTCTAACGGCGCCACTTAAACATTCTTAAAGAGAATTATTGAGAGAAAGAGAGGGTGTCTCCTGATATTAACATGAAAAGGTCAGTAAGATGAATATAAAAGAACATCCTCCAACATAAGAATATGGATCATAAAAGAAATGACATAAAAGGGATTACTTGAAAAGAAAGAGAGGGGTCGGATCCCTTACCTTAAAACGTAACTCTTAAAACTCAAAGGTTGGGACCTTGAGGGCATGGGGGAACCTTGGGAGGACTCATAGGGAGGTAATGAGACCAGAGATTCATTGGGGGAGAGTTCGGAGTCAAATTTATGATAGGATGGCTTGGTATTTATAGGGAAAGTGAGGGGACAAGGCATTAATGGCCAAGGGACACCTCATTGGTGGTTTTGGAAAAACCATGGGCTTGCCCATGGTATTGGCCACATGGGTCCCCCCATAAAATAACTCATCACCTTTGGTCGGCCAAACCTTGAAATATCTCATGACATCATCATGACATAGTTATGATGTCATTAAACAGACCGAAACCCTAAAACTGTATTTTCACTATTCATCGAAAATTCAACTTTCTCAAAAAAATCCCAAAATTTCACCTTAACCAAATATCAATGTTCTGATTTCAAAAATGAACTCCATTTTATAAAAATAATTTTCTAAATATTTTTAATTTATTTTTTAAATAAATACACTATTCACCGAAAATTCATTTTTTTCATAAAAATCCCCAAAAATTACCATAACATAATATCGATGCTCTGAGTTCAAAAATGAAATCCATTTTATAAAAATAATTTTCTAAATATTTTTAATTTAATTTTTAATTAAAAAATACTATTCACCTGAAAAAACTAATACTTGAATAATAATTCATGAAACCGTTATTTAACCATTTTATTGAATCACAATATTTAATCAAGGTTCCTAGATTATATTAATACTTTCTTTAAGTGAGATTACTAATCCATTTGGTCACATTACTAATCCTAATCATAAAATCACTATTCATAATTTACTATTCATTAAAAATCAAGATGATCTTATTAGACTCTAAATTTTGTACTGAACATAATTTTAGAAGACCATTTTTTGAATATCATTACACATTTTTAATTATTTAAGGTTTACATAAACATTTTTAAAATATCCTTTTTCTAAAATTAATCAAAAATATGCATACTATATTTATTCGGTCATTTGAAAATTCATAAACTTCATCATAAGAAGAAATCCCAATTTTTATTTAAAACAAAGGATTACACAAGGCAATTATGGTCTCCTTGCATAGCCCCTTATCACACCAGCATATGACCTAAGTGTAAGGTGTGCTAAGGTGAGAGAATCTGAGGGAGGCTCGACCAACATCACACGAGTAGTAATTTCTATCAGTTTTAACTTCTTGCAAAGGCGATTCCGTTCTAGCTTCACATGATGAGGTTCGGCTTTGGTTTTGTCCAGAGCAAAGCCTAGTGGTGCAACCTTCTTCCCAAGTTCTATTAGATGGGCTTCAATCAGTCCAAGACTACTGGGTGAGGCCATCGAATCATCTTTCTATATTAATTAACCAAGATTACTTGTATTTAGAGACAATAAACGTTTAGTTTCCAGCGGTCATATTGACCAATGGTCATATAACAGTCAAAACCCAACGGTCTCATTTTAATTATACTCATGCTATCAAATGAAACAGTTTTGTTGAGTATAAAAAATAAAATAACACACAAAATTAAGAAACAAGATTTATTCAAAATTTCGGGTCGTTACAGCTTTCCTTCATGGATGGATATTCTAGATATAATTAAATATGGATGGCTCCAGAGGATGAAGAATCTACAGCCTTTAGAGCCCCTCGGGGTGTGTTTTTCTATCGGGTAATGTACTTTGGCCTAAAGAATGCAGGCACAACATATCAGCGTGTCATGCATCGTATCTCCAAACCCTTTCTGGGAAAGTTTGTTGAATGTTATGTGGATGATTTTGTGGTCAAATCCAAAAACTTTCTAATCACTTGAACGATTTAGAAGTCATATTCCGCATGCTACGACAACATAATTTGAAGATGAACCCCTTAAAATGTGCTTTTGGGGTAACCTCGAGGAAATTTCTCTACTTTGTTGTACGCCATCGTGGTATCGAGGATGATCCTGAGAAGACAAATTCAATCCATGGTATGTCACCTCCTCAAAATTTAAAATAATTGAGAGGAATTCAAGGACACTTAGCCTATATTCGGTATTTCATCGCCAATTTGGCAGGAAAAAGATTACCCTTCACCAAATTGATGAAGAAGGGAGTCACTTACTAGTGGATTGAAGAATGTCCAAAAGCATTCAATATTCTCAAGAAATATCTCTTGAGTCCACCGGTGTTAATTCCACCTGTTGAAGGAAGAACACTTATCCTCTATGTGATAGCTCTAGAGCAATCATTGGGTTCTTTTCTTGCTCAGTAGAAGGATGCTGAGAATGAAAACAACCTCTACTATCTCAGTCAGACTATTCTTGAAGCAGAAACTCGATACTCAAATATTGAGAAGTGCTGCCTAGCATTAATCTTTTCAGTTCAAAAGTTGAGACACTACCTGCAACATCACGAGGTCCAATTGGTATCTCACAATAACCCACTCAAATTCATCCTTAATCGTCCAATGCTTACAGGACGTCTGGAAAGTTGGGCTGTTATCTTGCAGTAATTTGATATTCAATATGTGTCTCAAAAGGAAATAAAGGGCCAAGCTCTGGCTGATTTCCATGCTAAACAGCCTTCTGTGGAAGACACATCTTCAGATATTGAACTCCTTGATGAGAAAGTTTTCTCTATTCAAGAAAGCCTTCAAACATGAGAAATGTACTTTGATGGTGCTTCCAGAAGTCCAATAGTGAGGGAAATGGAAAATCCTAAATTCATAAAAGTTGGCTTAGGGATTGTACTCATTTATCATGAAAAGGTAGTGCTACCTTATTCCTTCTTATTGTGGGAAGGTGGTACAAATAATGAAGAAGAATACCAAGCTCTCATCGCATGCTTGGAGTTGGCGCTTCAAGCACAAGTGTATCACTTAAAAGTGAAAGGTGATTCAGACCTGGTAGTCAAACAAGTCAATGGGGATCATGCAATCAGAAAATAAGAACTAATCCCTTTGTATGATTACGTCAGAGAGTTAATGGAGGAGTTTCCTTCGGAACAGACATTTTCTTATGTCCCAAGATCACAAAATTCCCAAGTTGATGCACTGGCTAATATAGGTACAGCTCTGGCAGATCCAAATCGGGATGAGACAAAAATTAGTATTGCCCACCGTCGTACAATTTCACCTTATGTTCAAGCCATAACAGAGGAAATAAATGAAATTAGTCCCATATATGAACCATATGGTCATACTACATGATGGATGACACCTATCAGGGAATACCTTAAAATGGAACACTTCCACCAGATAGAGATGGGAAAGAAAAAATCTGGCGGCATGTGGTCTACTTTACTCTTTATGATGGCTCAGATCACCTAGATAAAATTCTCTACAAGTGTGCTTTTGATGGAGTTCTCTTCAGATGCATTGATGGTGAAGAGACAATGGCTGTCATGAAAGAAGTGCATACAGAAGTCTGTGGTGCCCACCAGTCTAGGCATAGACTGTCTGATCAGATTCGAAGGCTTGGATACTTTTGGCCTTCAATGATACAAGATTGTGTTGATTTTACAAAGAAGTATCATTCATTCCATGTACATGACAACTTCATTCATCAACCCCCATAGTTTCTTCATACAGCTAAATACTCGTGGCCATTTTCCACATGGGGAATGGATGTGGTGGGACCTTACCCTTCAGCTACGGCCAAGCAGCTTAAGTATATTCTTACTGCTACTGACTTCTTTTCCAAATGGGAAGAGGAAATACCTCTCAAAGAATTTAGTTCTAAAAGAATTTTTATCTTCATCAAGTCTAACATCATTACCAGATTTGGTGTTCCTCATACCATATTGACGGACAATGGCACCAACTTATGTTCATCCGAGGTGAAGAATTTGTATCAAGAATACAACATCAAATCCAATCATTCATCTCGGTATCATGCAGCAGCCAATGTCTAGATAGAAGTATTCAACAAGTCTCTGTAAAATATACTACAAAAGATGGTGGATAAGGATAAGAATTCATGGACTGATAAACTCTTTCATGCTTTATGGGCTTATCTAACTACCACCCACACTGCAACACGGTCAACTCCATATTCACTGGTATATTGAATGGAAGCAGTCTTGCCCATTGAGGTTCAATTACCCTCGCTCAGGGTAGCCATTTGTGATCAATCATCTACAGATGAACAATCTCAAAAGCGATTGAATGAATTGGAATGGTTAGATGAGAAAATATTGTGCATTCTGCACCACTTGGAAGTCTATCAGAATCGAATAGCATGATCTTTCAACAAAAAATGTTCGTCTTCGTTCATTCGTTCAGGGAGAATTGGTATTAGTTCTCATCACTCCAATGATACCAGGAAATAAACCTCCCAAGCTTGAACCAAAGTGGGAAGGACCTTATTCAATACATAAGTTCTATTCCAATAGAGCTTATTCATTAATCTCAATGGATGGAGAACTCATCACTACTCCAACCATTGCCAGATTTCTGAAGAAGTGTTTTGTATAAACACAAAATGCACTATCCACGGTCCATACATATGACCTTAAACTATTTTCATTTCTTTCGTCCAACATGATGTTAAACTATGTCCCTTTCATCATCCTATACGACGTTAAACTATACACCAACAGTCCATACAAATGACCTTAAACTATTTGTACTTCTTTCTTCCAACATGACGTCAAACTATGACCCTTTCATCATCCTATAAGATGTTAAACTATACATCAACGGTCCATACATATGACCTTACACTGTTTGCATTTTTTTATCCAACATGACGTTAAACTGTGTCCCTTACGTCCAGCACGATGTTAAACTACATCATCCATAGTCCATGCGTATGACTCTAAACTATTTGCATTTCTTTCATCCCACGTGCCGTTAAACTGTGAAAATGTCCCTAATTAGTCCAACATGATGTTAAACTATGTCCCCATCATCGTCATTTCTATATGACGTTAAACTATACAGCAATGGTCCATACATATGACCTAAAACTATTTGCACTTTTCGTCCTACATGACATTAAACTGTACTTTGTCCCTACTACATGAAACTAAACTGTGCAGCACCAATAGTCCTAACTGGAAGACTTCAAACTACATAGTCCCTTTATATGTCCTACATGACATTAAACTGTGCATCGTTAAGGTTGTTGTTACCTCTTTTTTCCCACACTAAGTATGAGTCACATGAACTTAGAGAAAATTTCATCCATAACACCCTCTCTGGGCCGCTAACAACGCGTGAGTCCCAACATCCTTTTTTAGGTCGTTGTCCCCAAGATCAACTTGATCATTAATTCATTCTTCAATTGAACTATGCAGACTTTGATCCTTTTCTTCCAGGCTGGGTACGTAGGAAACCTCCCAAGGTTCAAACCCAAAACCAATCTCTTCACATCGGTTCACCTGCATCTCATACGATGTTGATTCGTGAAACCGTCCCCAGAATCAATATCTTTACATTGGTTCACTTTCATCCTTGCTATATGACATTAAATTGTACAAAATTTTTTGTCCTGTACGACAATAAACTACAATATTCTTTGCTACCCTCACCTGAGAGGGAATCATTATTTACATTGATTTTTCAATCATGTTTCATTCCAAAGACTATGTGCATACATGGAAATGCACGAACCTTTTATCTTGGGTTAAGCCATCATTGCACTAAAGTCCCCTTTCACCCTTCACATGTACGAACCAAATTTGTACAGAGGGTATTTATAGAACTAAGTGGGCTTGATTCCTATCCTTATGGGATACGTAGGAACGTTCGAGTGTCACTCAAATCCAGCCCCAAGTCTTTTGGGCCTAACCCCAAATTCCACTTTCAGTCCCATGGCTGAAAAGTCCCCATGAAAACACACACTGTGTATTTCTTATAAATTGTCCAAGCTCTATGACCCTAAACTAAGATCTCCTATATTTTCATCCCACATGATGTAAAACTGTAGTTTAAGAACTACGTATGGATTGATTCCCATCCTCATGGGATACGTAGTGAATTCCAACATTTCAATTCAGGATCCAGCCACAACATGATTATGGTTATCATTGATCCGTGTATCTCTACATAAATTGGACAATACCCATCTTTATGTGTCATAATCCTAATCTTGAATACTTCTAGATCTTCATAACCCTTTTCTTGACTTCTAGTCACAAAATGTCCAATTTCTTAGAATTCTTTTTCTTGACCATGTAGCACGTGACTTTAGGCGGCCTTTCATAAATAGTCTATATAACAGATGTGTCAGCCAAAAGATGTTATTATTTGACTATGCGTCCAATTACCTAAGGCGGCCCTGCATAATTCAACCCCCTAACGGGTTTGTCAGATACTAGTAACTTCATTCTTGGGAAGAAATCCTCTTTTGTCCTTATTGGTCTTATCAAAAAAATATGTAAGGATCCGCAAAAAATGGTTATCCTTAACATATTTATTTCATGTTCTTTTTCATGATCTGAAAGTATTCAACTCTATGGTTTATATTTTCCTTCCTTACGTTTGGGTCAGACCTTCGTAAGAGTAACATTAATCCAATTCTTAGACAAACCTATTTGGAAATTTCTTCTCCATATTCAAGTACCTCTCTCCATACAACAAAATCTATACTTTGGAAAATTAGAATCCCTATAAACTTTCACTGGATTTGTAGCAGTAGAAAAGTAAATTTTTGAGAGTTTTTTTGCCTGAATATGCAACATGTTCCCTTAGGCGGCCTTGCATAAGTAGTATAAATAATAGACCTGTCAGACAAAAGATGTTATTTATTTGACTATGCAGCCAATGCCCTTAGGTGGCCCTACATAATTCAACCCCCTAACGGGTTTGTTAAATAATGGTAACTTCATTCTTGGGAACTACTTATTCTAATGCCTTTTTAGATCTTTTTCATATCATTCTTCAGATTCAAATTTTCTTAAGTCTTAGTTTACATATTTTTCCCTCATACTTGAGTGTGGTAAAATATTTTCAGATAATTTGTCAAGTAATTGAGTCAATTCTAATTCATTCGGTCAAATCTATTTTGACCTTAAACATTAGCCTTTTTTATGTCCGACATGCATGACATTAAACTGCCAACAACCACAAATACCCATGTTTTCTTCTTTTTCCTTAGAGTCAAATCCTCTTTTCTCTCCGGATCCAACTCTGAGGGGGGACTTTTGTTGACACTCATTTTCATCACATTGTCTAAAGGAATGGAAAGGAAAATGACTTAGCACAAATTGTTTTATCATTTGAAGAAAACATCAAAAATCGACAAATGAATGAAAAAGGAGTCAAAGGACCTTGCACCGAGAAAGTTCTCTTACTGCCGCGTTAGTACACTTGCGCGCTGCCTAATGGTTGTGCAAGTGACTTGTGCGCCCTCTTTGAAAACCATCCAAGGTCTTAAGAAGCCAATAAATAGACCCTGTGGGCCCCCCATTTCAAAAGGAAATTTTTCCAGAATTCAGATACAGAGCTCTGAACGCCCAAGTCTTTTCTTCAAGTCTTATGAACACTTCTAAGGTAATTCTTTACATAGAATGGAAGGTCTAAACAAGAGGAATAAGGTCTAAGTGTTAGAAATCACTAACACTTGCACGCCTAAATGTTTTGTCCTTAAGGGAAATGAACACACTTGCGCGCCTCCTTACCTATTCATTGAAACTTGCGCGCCACTCTTCTGGAAGTACCTCAGGATGATTCTAAAGTCTTTGGTCAAGAATCTCCCAAGTATTACTCTACAGATTAAGGATCACACAAGTACCCATGTGTCGCGCAGGTATTCCTGCACGACCAATACTTACACGCCCACGCAGTACCTGCGCGCCTGCCAGGACTTGCGCGCCCCTCTCTTTTTGGGTGCCCTTCCTTCCCATTTAACCCCTCTTATGCCATTCCACCTGTCCTATTCAAGATTCAGTCTTTACGCCACTCTTCAGAGCCATTTATGGCATGTTTTATTGATTGACTTCTTTATCAGAAAGGAGTTCTGTGGAATATCTCTCAAAACATAGTGATTTTCACATCTTTATGTCACTAAAGTTAGAGAGTTCATTCATTCAACCTCATCCTTTCAGATGAGAGAATCCTTAACCTGGGCCTCCTTTTCAAGAGTAAGCCCCAGTCCAAATCCTCATTAATTTGGGAATCCTCCTTAGGAGTAAGCCCCAAGTCCTCTTTAATTTGGGCCTCCTTTTCAGGAATAATCCCTAGTCTCAAATATGGGCATCCTCCTCAGGAGTAAGCCCCAAGTCCCTTAATGTTCAAATCCTTTTAACCTAGTCCTCCTCCTTAAGAATAAGCCCCAGTCTTAATTTTCTCTTCACTAGTCATAATTCCTTTTTATCTGGGCTTCCTTCTCAGAAGTAAACCCAATCATAAGTCTCCTCCTAACTTGGTAATCATCCTTAGGAGTAATCCCCAAGATTAGAGTATCCAAATCTCCATGAAGCATATATACCTTTATGGTCCCTGTTCATAAATTTATTCCCGGAATTAAATCTTAATCCCCATCTATTTGGGAAGTCATACATACATAAGCCCCACATCATTGCATCTATCATGGCACAATTGTCTGGTTTCACCAATACCTCTTGTTTCTCACACCGAGCATGACTCACGTGAGCTTAGAGTGTAAAATTAATCATGACATCTTTCTTTGAGCCATCAATTATGCATAAACATCATACTCCCTTACTCGAACTACATGAGTTCTGATTCCTTTTCCAAAACAAAGGATACGTAGGTAGCCCATCTGCGGGTACGATCCCAATTCTGAAATAATCCATTTCCTCCTGAATGACAATGAACATCAAGTGCCCCACTGAGTGGATTTAAAACCAGTATGGTCATCATAATGACCAAGAGACTTTTATGTATTTAATGATACCATCAACTAAGAATATCTAACAAATACATATGATTCTCTATCGATGAAGAACCTAGAATAAATATAAAAGATTCACTAAATTTCCTTCATATCAATCATTGATTGTCAGATTTAAAGGAAAGCACATTTTATACCTGGTAGTGTAATAAAGATTCACGAACATAACTTAAATCTATAAAGAGAGTCCCGGAGTAGACAATATTTACCCTAAAAAAGGTGTGATGTGTCTGATCTTCCATCCTCTCGACCAATGAAAATTCCTAAGCCTCATCAGTCCACAACTAATGAGCACCTACCTTTGGAAAGTAGGTCCAAATGGATATGGAATCATTGGATGTTTCTGGTTCTACGAACAAACCCATTAGAAACCAATTGGAATGTTTGAACCTTCAATCAACGAGGCCATCCCCAATTACAGAGGAAACAATTCCATTATAGCATTAAATATGGGAGTGTATATAGAGTGTGAAAATGTATTGGTTAATGGTAATATTAAAAGACAGTCATATAGTTAATGCAATTAAAAGGGTTTTGAAATAGTTTTATGAAATTTATTCTCCATGATACCATAAGGGTATTAATTTCCCATAATGGGTTAAAAAGGATTCTAATGATAAATATTAATATGACATGGATAGGGATTTTTTATTTTTATGACTCTATCATTTTAAATGTTTTCATATTTGATGATCTAGCTATTGAAGCGTATGATTTCTTTGCTGATTCACTCATGCACTCTGATTATATTTACAAAACCTTATTCACTTCTAATTCTAATTATTTAAATTCAATTTATAATTATTATTTTTACCCTTATTTGTCTTTTGATTCCATGCTTCATATCTATTTTTTTTCCTAGGATTAAAAATAATAAGTTTAATGCGTTTTTTCTAGAGTGGATTTCACATTGATGGTGTTAATATGTTAATATGAAAACAAATCTGGGGTATGTGGGGGAAATTCTCATTTAATTTCATGTCAATTGTTTATATAGGTGTTTTTTTACAATTCTCTAAAATTATAAACCAAAAATTTCCTAATGGGTATAAGTGATACAATTTTTCTGTTTTATGTTGTATGGTTTAGATGATAAAAATATGTCAAAATTATTGGCCTCAAATTTAGAAATTTGATGATTACATTTTAAGTGTTAAATATGGGAGGGTGGGTTCATGGCTATTATAACTTGAATCAGATCTCAGTTTAGATAACATTGAATATTTGTATATTTTCATGTATGTTTATAATAAGAGTTATATATAACATCATAAGACATTAATATTAAATATGATTAAATGATCAATTTCTTATAAACATCGTTTAAGGGTTCTGTATAGTAAGAATATTGAGGTTGGTAATGAATTTTTTGAGATTTAATTCTCTAGGTTGGGGAATTTATAACACCTTAGTTCAGAATGATGAGTTTTTTTGGATAATTTATTATTTATGATTAAATAAAAATGAAAAAACAGTTATATTGGGTTATATCTATTCATATCCAGGTAGGTGGTGGGGATTGATACCATGACCGAAGGATGCAATAGGTTTCACACCTACCACTGGAATACAAGATATCCTGGTTCGTACAATATTTTTAAATGATACTATTATGTTTATTTCAGAATCATATCGGATATTATTTATGGAATAATAGTTGAATTATCTTAAAAGAATATATGATCAAATACTTCTAATAATTGGGTTTCAAACATAGTCAGGAAATGTATGAAAAATTTTAAGGATAGTAATTTTTTTAATAATTTAGTATGAACATTGAGAATTACTACAGAATTTTGAAGACTACTATATAATTTTATGTTCAAAATATTTTTTGAATTATCATACCTTGTTAAAAGAATTCATGTTTTTTAAAATTCTAAAATATAGGAGGAATAGATTATTTAACCATTTAAGGTTTTTTGGTATTTAATATATAATTTTAGATTTTTGGGAATTAAAAATTAATCCCAAATAAAAATCATTTTTTGAAAAAAAAAATGGATTGTGTTTTAATATTATTTATTTAAGAAATTATACTAGTTGTATAATATTATTTCAAAATTCACTTATTCTAGATGGTAAGAGAGTTACTCACGTTTAAGAAATGGATATAGAATAAAAAAATTTCTCCTTGTACATTTATTTTTGATGAACAAATTGCTTTTTCAATCATCACTGATTTGTTGTTGTAGTCACTTAACATTCCATTTATCTTTCACATATTTTTTTATCGATGACCTCAATCACTCTATATAATTATTTACTCTTTTCCTCTATTCCCACCAATATTCTACTATTTGGTAACTTATGTCACAACCCCCTTAGTAAAAAGGGTACACCTCTAGGGCCAACAACATGAGAATGGAGATAATGAGCCCTTGGTCCCACCTCCAGTAGGCCTCAGGTTGGCTAATAGCACTGAGGTTATGGTAAACACCTATATGGGAAGCATTAACCTCTAAGAGAACACATGCTAAAGAGAGAGATAAGAGAGATACCCACAAACTCCAACTCAGACGACAATATAAATGAAATATAATGTACACATATGTAATGTCATGAAAAAGTACTACAATAGAAAGGGGAAAATGCATGTACCCAAAAGAAGGTAAAAAACAGCAACCACAAATCCCAAACAGCTCCTACAACCCCAAGATAGTAGAAACCATCCTTATCTCAAACCTTCTCTATGTGACCTAGAAAAAAAATAGTTTATATAGACATTGGGTGAGTATAAAAGTATACTTAGTTGGATCCTCCCTGAAACCTCTCATTCAAAAGTATAGAAAGCATGTTAAAGCACATTGAACAAATACTTAAACTAACTCATCACCTAAACTAGTATACTCTATTCCCAGCCTCACCATGGATACTCTCACCAATTAACGCATACAAGATTATATAAAAAAATAAAGAATATCAAGGGTGCCCTGCTACTACTTCCCCACTAGTTTTCCACTTTTCCCCAACATTGCACATCCTATGAATCTCTCTCCAAAAATGCATTCAAGTAAACACTTGGGCGAAGCACCACATCATGAACCTCATGAAAAAAACCACCATTTCCACACAAGAAGGTAACCAGGTAGTTTCTAGGAGCCCCATAGATTACATAATGTGTATCATATGTTAGGCATTATACCTCAATCCATTACAGCCGACTCACCGAGTAAGAATCCTCAAGCCATTACAGCCTATACACGTTACACCTATAGTTGTCCATTGAAAACTATATATAGATTATTTGTGTGTAACTAACCATAAGCCATTAAAACCCTCTACACACATATATGGGTAAAATTAGCTTTTGTGCCTACCTATACAAGTAAATACCAAAAGAAGATAGTGGGGCCAAAGTGGGTAGTCAGCAATCAATCCTACCACCGGAATATCGGGGAAAGTACCCCAAGGGCTCAGAATACCTGGTGTGTTTGTTTCCAAAACTGACAGGGTGACTAGCATATAGAAACACAAAAGTACAGAATATACTATATCTCACAACCACACTATGGTCTTAACCAATTCTTAGAATCAATTATAGCTAACATCTCTCAGACTCCCAGCTTCCACTTCTATGACTAGGTACCCTTTAAGTACACAACCATTTAAAGAGATTTATTACATTATTTCATTCCCTTTTTATCAGTTTCAATTTATGTTTATTAATTCATTAAAAATTAATTAACCACTAACAAATCCACAGTAAATTTCATTAGGCTCACACCCAAAGTCCATTGTCCCATTAAAATTGTAACCTCAAAATTGCATCACAACAAGCTCCAAAACAATGGGTTAACATCGTTTATTCAATTATTTATTTATAGTATTAATTTCCCATATTCCAAGGCATTCACGAAAAACATTCTATGCTACTAAACACAAGGGTCCTCAACACATTGAGTAAATGAACTACTCTTAAAGTCTTTGTTTCCTATAGGAAGAGTGTAGACCCATCCTTCCTTGATAAGCTAAACATAGAATGCATGTGGCATAACCCATGCATCTTTTTCACTTTCAGAAGAAGGGTAAGAAAGAACAGTTACCTTGAGAAGTGGGGAATGTAATGCAGATAAACAACCAAAAAGAATCTGTAAGAATCCAAACATTCACATCCAACCCATTTCATCATCAATGGTGTCCTCCCCAACACCCACATGCATAAACCAGTGCATCTCGCCACTCTAGGAATCAACTAATGCAACAACTAGTAGGCCTCCATGCCCACACATATCAAAATAGCCATCCAAGCTCACATTACAACACAAGAATCTAGAAAACAAACATCATATCAATTGGGTTCTTGGACCTTAATTAAGTAATAGGGTAACACAGAACCCTATAAGGAATTATCTTTTATCAAATATCTAATTCTTTAAAGCATCTTGGAATAAAAATATTATTATTCATAGGTTCCAAATTCAGGAAACCTAAACTGTAAGCTATCACAAATAGTTTAACATTCTTACTGCCTCTTTACAGTAAGCTATCACAAGATGAACTAGATTAATTTACATGCCTCTTTATCTTTATCCAAACAATTATTGATTAATTCTGGCATTAAATTATATACTAATTTCCCTCAAGAATGAAAAGATAAACAAATAAAGCATAGATATCACAATATCTAGAAAAACTAGAGGCAACAACATATGATCGATATTAATTTATTTATCAGGTTAAAATATCTTTTACGTCAATTCCATTGTGATCCAATGGTATAAAACCCGCTAACTATATTGTTGCATATAAATGAAAAGAGAAGCAATTAATCCCCTACCTCAAATGGTTCTTGACGTTATTTATACAAGAATGAGCCACCCAACGGGTTAAAATCTCCTCCCTTGGGCCAACTGTGTACATATAAGGATTCAAAGACACTACCACATTGACCAACACCCAAGAAATGTCTATTAGGAACATGAAGATACCATTCCATAAAAGTTCAAGGAGAAATAGAAGGAGATGAACCCAAAATAATGATGATATATAATACCTTATATCGATGATTGATCGATACTGCTTGGCTGTATCAAAACATAGGGGAACTAATCCATGGAAGAATGTTTGATCGAACCACTCATATAGAATGGAATGGATTTTTTGATCATCTCACACCCAATAAAAATGAGGAAGAACTATAGAGGAATATATATCATCCTTCTTGAAGATATAACGGAGTAGTGGTTTAAGATACTCTTGATTTTCCATTAAAGGAGGATCGCATTAAACCATGTAGTTTGACCATGTAAAAGCTTCCTAATGCTTAGGAAAAATTAAAATAAGAGTTAAGGCCTTTGAGTTGGTCTTAAGACCTTAAAACAAGGCTTTAAATTCATTTACGTCAAATGATACATCAAAAGGGTTAACCTATAAGAAGCTGGAATCACTGTTCATGAAAATGAAATTTGGAAAACGAAAGAGGTCACCGTTGGAACCTCACCATTGCAAAGTTCACATAAGGTTACCGATGGCACTATTCACAGAAGGTTACTGATGACACTATTCAAATAAAGTCACCATTACACTATTCACATAAGGTTACTGATGACAGTGTTCACATATGGTCAATGTTGCACTGTTCTCAAAAGGTTATCGATGACACTGTTCACATAAGGTTACTAATGACACTGTTCACATAAGGCCACAATTGCACTATTCACGTAAGGTTACTGATGATACTATTCACATACGGTTACCATTTCACAGTTCAGCCAAGGCTACCAATGTCATTGTTCCCATAAGGTTACCATTACACTGTTCCCCTAAGGGTACTAAGGTTACTGTTCATATAAGGTTACCGTTGCACTGTTCACCCAAAGCTACTAATGTCACTATTCACATGAGGTTACCATTGTGCTATTATCCTAAGGATACCAATGAAACTTTTCACATAAGGTCACCATTTCACTGTTCACCTATGGCTACCGATGAACCTATTCACAAGAGGTCAATGTTTCTCTGTTCATCTAAGATTACCAATGTCACTTTTCAAATAAGTTCACCGTTATACTATTCACCTAAGATAACCAATGTCACTGTTCACATATGGTTACCATTGAATTGTTCACCTAACATTATTGATGACACTGTTCACATAAATTTATCTGTACACTATTCAACTAAAGTTAATGATGACACAGTTCACAGAAGGTTGTCGTTTCACAATTCCCCTTAGTCGACCATTAGAACTATTCATCGAATTTGAAATTTGGAAATGTGTTGTGGATAAGTCACCTTGACCTTCCAGAACACCTCAAACAATAGATTTTCACAATGGAATGTACCATAGAGATCCAGGATATTACATCATATACATCTCAAAACATTCTCATCCTCGAGAGTTCAAAAACCAACCTAAAAGGGAAAAAAATAAGTCTGAACAACCATCAATCAAGATACCTCTCAAAATTGAGGAATAAAAAAGAATAAACCAATGAAATCCATCTCATAAACACTAAATGTCTAAAACCACAAAGGGGACATTATTACATGAAAAGAGTTAAACATAAATCAACTATGGGTACTGAGAATGTGTACACGGATCAGTTTACCAGGTAATATCCTCAATACTACCATGTTCCCCCAAGACACGAACCAAGGGGATTGAATGCCCATGCAACACCTTCTCTTTGCGGTCATGGATCTCCACAGGTCTCACCTCAAAGCCCGTATCATCATCAACATGGATCTCTCCCCAATCGATGACATGAGATTCATCATAAAGATAACGACGAAGCAATGATACATGAAAAACATTGTGTATCTGGATCATCTGTGGGGGGAATTCTACTCGATACACCACAACTCCAACATGAGCTAACACCTTGAAAGTCCAAAAAAAACCAGGGAGATAGCTTACTCCCATGAACAAACCTTTGTTTCCCACGACGGGGAGTCACCGTTAGAAATACGTGAACCACAACATCAAACTCTAAGGGTCTCCTCATTTGATAAGCATATGATTTCGGACAATCCTGCACTGTCTTAATCCTCTCATGAATTTCTTGAACCATCTCTATTGTATTCTTCACTAGTTCTGGTCTGAGAATAGCTGACTCTTCGACCCTAGTTTGGCCCTACAGGGAACAGAAAGGCTGTCCATACAAAGATTTAAATGGATCCATACTAATATTGGAGTGAAAAATATTATTATAAGAGAACTCCACCAATGATAAATTTCTCATCCACAAACGTCCAAAATCTAGGACAAAAGACCGTAACATGTCTTAAAGTTTTTTGATAGTCTTCTCTATCTAACCGTCTGTTTGAGGATGAAAAGCAGTTCTAAGGCGTAGTTGAGAAATAAAATCATGTTGGAGACCTCTCCACACACTAGAGGTAAAACGAGGATCCCTATCAGAAATGATCATTTTTGGGACTCCATGAAGTCTCACCAACTTCTCCAGGTACTGACTCAACAAAACTTCCACAGATCTTGACTCCTTGTTTACTATGAAGTGGGATGATTTTGTTAAATGATCTATGACCCCCCCCAAATAGCATCATGTCTTCCTTGTGCTTGAGGTAAACCAGTATCAAAGTCCATTTAGATGTCCTCCCACTTCCATTGAGGAACATCTAATGGCTGGAGTAGACCACCAGGAACACGGTGTTCATCCTTCACCTTTTGGAAGACCAAACATTGAGACACAAACTCCGCACTACAAGTTTCATCCCAGGCCACCAAAACTGGATCCTCATGGCTCGATACATCTTCATCATGCCATGATGCAGAACTAAAGGAGAACTATGGAGCCTTATGAGAACCATATCACTCCTCGTCAAAGGAACAAAAAACATCCTTGATACAACACACTATGTTGTTCATCATCATACCAACCACCATGGGCCTCACCCCAAACAACTCGATCCCTCCAGACCTCCACCCCATGATACCCCAACTGGGAATCTACCACCTTCTCCACCAGAGATTACTACACCACCATTTGAAAAATACAACCTCTACTCCCAACTTCTCTCATATTGATATGTAAATATGATAGTTCATCCATTACTCTCCATTAATCACCAGATTCACACACTAAATCACCATGTAACTTCATGCTCAGTGCATCAACTAAAATATTCCCCTTTCCAGGTGTATACAATATTTCAAAGTCGTATTCCTATAAGAACTCTATCCACTTATGCGGCCGTAAGTTAAAGTCATGCTAGGTGAAAACATATCTCAAACTCTTATGATTGGTGAAAACCACAAAGCGCTCGCCAATGAGGTAATGTATCGAAAACATTAGATCAAACACCATGGATTCCAACTCAATATTGTGGGTGTCATATTAATGTTCATGGGGATGTAACTGACAACACCCTTAAGAAACAACTGATATTTGAGGCATCATAACACAGCCTAACCCCATATGTGAAGCATCGTGGAAAACATCAAACTAAACTTTATCAGCTAGAAACAAAGAACTGGAGCAATTACTAACTTCTCATTTAGATAATCGAAAGCTACCTCACACTGATCAGTCCATAATAATTCCTGATCCTACCTATTAAAATCTTTCATATGAGTCGCCACTTGAGTAAAATTGGCTAAGAACCTCTTGTAGTAGCCTGTGAGACCAAGGAAACATCACACCTCTAACACTGTCTTGGAGGCTTCCCCATACAAAACTGCTTCTATATTTTATGGATCCACATCTACTCCCTACTAGGGCACAACATTACTTATGAAACGGACTTCCCAATCCCAAAACAAACACATCGACAACTTCCCAAATAGATAATGTTGATGAAGATCCCCCAAAATGGATTTTAGATGCTCTGCATGATCCTCCTCGGACGTGGATTACATAAGGATGTTGTCGATTAAAACCACCATGAAATTGTCCAAGAACTAACAGAGCACAGCGTTCATCAATCCCATTAACATAGCTAGAGCATTTTTCATTCCAAATGACACTAAAATAAACTCATAATTCCTATGAAAACAACGTAAAGCAGTCTTCGGGATATCCTATTCATTCACATGCATCTGATAATTTCTTGACTACAAGTAGATCTTTCAGAACCAACTTGCACACATCAGTTGATCGAATAAACCCTCAATCCATTGAATAGGATATAAGTTCATCACTAAAACATTGTTTAAGAGACAATAATCGACACACAACAGCAAATCATCATTATCTATCTTCACGAACAAGACTAGCGCACCCTACGATGACACACTCGGCTGAACAAAACCACACTGTAACATACCATCATGTTGTATACGTTATACTCATAACCCAAAAGGGGTGATCCAATATAGAGACAAATAAATAGGATATTCACATGGTAGTAGCTCAATCCCAAGATCGATCTCTCACAGTGGGGGTAATGTTACAACATCTTCTGGTAAGACTTCATGGTACTCTTCTACGACCCTAAGGAATGCTAACTATTGAACCACAGATGAACTCAGCATCATCTCTACCATTGGGGTTGATAAGGATAGAACACGCCACATACCCATCTATGGGTCTCACTCTCCAACGAAGACCACTAGTTCTACATCCACATCGAAAAAAAGACCTTCTTCCTGAAGAGATCCATGATAGCCTGCATAGAATACAAACAATCCATGTCGAGGATGAAATCATATGGTTGTGTTCGTAAACATAAGAAATCTCTCCAAGAGAGGTACTTCCCCAACACTAGTTCAGAGTCTCTACATACATCAAAAAAGTTATCCCAACCTCTAACTGGTGTAGTCCATGCCAAGGGCACTAGAATCATATCTACCTCATGTCCCAATGTATGAAAATGGGTAGGTGATATAAACAACTGTGTCACTCCCGAATCAATCAAGGCATACACCAAGTTAGAAAACAAGCAATGAATACCTCAAAAGATGTTTGGCTCGCCTGGCACTAGAAATTATAAAGAATGAAGCTAACCATGACCACCTCTACAACATCTATGACCCTAATGATGACCACCACCATGGTCATGCTCTGCTCTAAGAGGATGGGGAGCATCACAAGGTTTTCCTCTGCCTGTCCCATCTACCCTCTTCCAATCTAAAGATGTTGCAACCTGCTGCTGCTGACTTATCTGGAATTGCCTCAATGGGGGAACCTTGAGTCGAAAACTATGTGCACGATGACTACTCTAAAAGGTAGGGCACTCTCACTACTGATGAACTCGACCACCACTAGAAAAAAATGATCTTGATCCCTTGGAATAGGCTTGAGAGCTGTTTTCCCTGGAGAAATGAGATGTTGAGTGCCGGGACCTACCCCCGGCTAAACGGAAACTGTTTTTCCCTAAAAACCTGGAACCCTGGACCACAACACATCTTAGTGAAGAATCTTGATGACTCCGTTATCTTGATGATCCAGTTCTGGTCAAAATACTATCGACGACCTCTGCCCTCACCAGTACCTCAAGATATGTCTTCATCATAAATGAGGTGACCTGGCGCTAGAACTATGTATGGAAGGCCTCCTCGAAATGCCTTTCCCTAGCCTCCTCATCTGGAAATAAGTCTAACACATAATGTAAAATGTTCCTAAAATTTATTCCAAACTCTAGCACACTAGATCTCGCCTATCGATGGGTAAGAAGCTCCTGGCGATTGGATGCCTTTCTGGTCGAAGAAAGAAACTCGACTCTAAACTTGTCTCAGAACTCCTCCCATGATATCGCTAACTCTTTGTGATCCCCGTGGAAAATGAACCACCACTACCTCGCTTATCCACACAACATTTTCTCACCTAATGACACCCATTACTCATTCGGAACATGGATAAAACTAAAGCCTATCTCGGCCTCCTCCAACCAATCTTCCATGACTTCATCTAAAAAGGATCCCTCGTACTTCATCAGACTCTGGAACTGGAACTCTCTGAGTCTCTCCTTACAAGTGTCATTATCGTCAACCTCTATCCTATGGCGACCAACTAGCGTAGCCTTCTGGACATCTTCTACACAAACCTAGAGAGAACATGACCAAGATCCATACCTGTAAAATAAAAAACCATTAGAGCTCATAAACCTGGAATATTAAAGACTCAACAACAATTGATTAATTAAGTGTTTTCTTTTACTCATTTTAGGTTAACATATCCCAATGTCTACCCATTCAAACATAGGAAAAAAGAAGAATGATGCATGATCCATTCCTAGTTTTCTACCCTACAACTAGTATCCTCTTGTATAGTAGCCATTGTAAACTGAATGGTATGTGCATCATATCTTAGGGGGGGATTAAATTCATATGTCTCAGTCGGCCTCTAGTATTTACTTCACTTGCGAAACATCACTGAAATCATTTCCCTACCAACCCATGCAACCTCATTTGTTCCTAACACCAAACTCCATCCTATCTGTCAATCAGATCACTGATACCACTCTGTCACAACCCCCTTCCTACAAAGTGTACCCCTCCTAGTCCTGAAATGTGAGAAGGTAGATAATGACCCTCGATTATTGCCTCCAGTAGGCCCTGGGTGGGTGACTAGCACCAAGGATATAATAAACACATAGATGGAATGCATTACCCTCTGAGAGAACACATGCAAAAGAGAGAGATAAGATAGACACCAACCAACTTCAACTCAGACAAAAATATAAATGAAATCCCAAGTACCCATATGTATTGTTGTGAAATACTACTACAACTGAAAGGGGAAAACTACAAGTACCCAAAAGAAAGTAAAAATAAAAGAAACCATGAATCCCAAAAAACTCCCACAACCCCAATATAGTAGAAACTAGCCTAATCATCAACCTACTCCATGTGACCTAAAAAAAATAGTATATATAGAAATAGGTTGAGTATAACAGTAAACTCAGTAGGATCCTCCCTACAGCCTCTTGTTCCAATGTAAAGAAATCATGCTAAAGCACAATGACCAATAAGAGAAACTAACATGTCACCAAAACATGTATACTATGTTCCTATCCTCAACATGGATACTCTCACCATGTAACGCATATAAGAGTATATAACATTATATAGAATATCAAGGGTACTCTGATACTACTTACCCACTGGTTTTCCACTTTACCCCAATGTCCCACATCCTATGAATCTATCTCAGAAAAGGATTGCACGCATACACCTAGGGAAGCACCACAACAAACACATCGTGCAAAAAAACCACCACAACCACACAAGAGAGTAACCAGGTAGTGTTTGGGAGCCACCACATCTCAGATAATGTGCCTCACACGTCGGGCATTATAATTTATGCAATTACATCCCACACATCGAGTAAGAATTCTCAAGCCGTCACAACCTATACACATTATGCCTATAATAGTCCATATAAAACTATATCCAGAATATATGTGTGTGAATAACCACAAGAAATTAAATCCTTCTACACATATATATGGGGAAAACTAAATGTTGTGCATACCATTACAAGTAACTACCAAGATGAGTGAGAGAATCCCAAGTGGGTAGTCATCCATCAATCCTACCACCGGAATATTGGGGAAAACACCCACAGGTCTTAGAAACCCTGGAGTGTTTGTTTTCCTTACTGATGGGGAGAAGTAGCATATAAAAACACAAAAAGTACAAAATAAAATATATCTCTCAAACACACTATGGGAATAACGTATTCTTATAATCAACTATAGATAATGTCTCTCAGACTCCCGGCTGCCACTTCTAATACTAGGTATCCTATAAGCACACAACCATGTAAATAAATTTATTTCATTATTTCATTCCCTTTTATCAGTTTTACATTATGTTTATTAATTATTTAAACATTAATTAACCATTAACAATTCCACTATAAATTTCATTATCCCCACACCCAAAGTCCATTGTCCCTTTAAAATTGCAACCTCAACATTTCATCCTAGTAAGCTCCAACCCCATTAGTTATCATTGTTTATTCAATTATTTATTTACAGAATTAATTTCAGATATTCCCATACATTCATGGAAAATATTCAATGCTACTGAACACAAGGGGATCAACACAGTGAGAAGATGAACTTCCTTTCGAGTATTTTCCACCCGATGATGCACATACCCAATCACTTCATCCAACACCCATGAAATGTCTACTAAGAACATGATGATACCATTACAAAAAAAGTCATGGAGAAACAGAAGGAGATGAACCCAAAATAATGATGATAGATCGTACCTTATATCGAACATTGATCAATACTGCTTGGTTGCATCAAAACAAAGGAGAACAAATCCAAGGAGGAATATTTGATCATACCACTCTTATGTAAAGGAATGAAATTTTTTAGCATATCACACCCAAGAATAATGAGAAAGATATTTGGAGGAAGATATATCATCCTTTTAGAAGATATAACAGAGCAGTGGTTTAAGATACACTGGATTTTCCATTAAAATCGGATCGTATTAAACCACACGGGTTGACCATGTAAAAATATGCTGATCCTTGGGAAAAATTAATATAGGAGTTACAAACATTGAATCAGCCATTGAGTCCTTAAAGAAGGCTCTAAATTCATTTTCGTTAAAGGAAATGTCAAAGGGGTGAAACAATAGGAAGTTGGAAACACTGTTTAGGTACTTGAAATTTGGCAAACGAAAGAGGTCACTATTGGAACCACAACATTGGAACCTCACCATTGTATTGTTCACATAAGGTTACCGATGACATTGTTCACATAGGGTTACTGATGGAACTATTCACATAAGGTCATTGTTTCACTATTCACATAAGGTTACTGACGACACTGTTCACATAAGGATACCGTTGCACTGTTCACTGAGAGATACTGATGTCACTGTTCACATAAGGTTACCATTGCACTGCTCACCTAAGGGTACCGATGCCACTATTCACATAAGGTTACCATTGCATTGTTCACCCAAGGGTATCGATGTCACTGTTCATATAAGGTCACTATTGCACTGTTCACCTAAGGATACTGATGACACTGTTCACATAAGGTCACTATTTCAGTATTCACCTAAGGCTATTGATGACACTATTCACGTAAGGTCACCATTGCATTGTTCACCTGGTTACATATGAAACTGTTTACATAAGGTCACATTCGCACTATTCACCTAAGGCTACCGATTACACTATTCACAAAAGGTTACCAATGCACAGTTCACCTAAGGTTACCTATGACACTGTTCACATAATGTTATGATTGCAATATTCACCTAAGGCTACCATTGGAACTGTTCGCAGTGGTCTACAGGTGGAACTATTCACTGAATTCGAAATTTGTCAAAGTGTTGCAGATAAGTCACCTTGACCCTTTAAAACACCCTAGACACCATATTTTCACAATGGAATGGACCATAGAGGTTTGGAACATTAAAAACCTAATATGTGATATTCCATATATCCTTTTTTATTTGCATTATATATTATTGAGGGGATTTTTTATTAAACATTTTTATGATGTGGGTTTGCCACACACAAAATTTTTAATTTAATTTTTTATTTTATTATTTAATGTTTTCAGTCAACCTTTTCGAGGTGTGGGTTGAGTGTGGATTTAAAATTTGATGATTTATAATATTTTCAGTGGGTATTGGACGTGTTCGCAGTCACTGCACAGTGGGTAGTAGCTGCATGATCAGCTAAGGTGCTGTGAAAATGTCTATCGCTAGAAAAAAAATAATGTTTTACACAAACAAAATTAGCACCATTTTTATAATGTCATAATTATAAGATATTTTGGTTTAGATTATTATGTTATTATTTAGAAAGATTAAAAATATTTTTAATATTATTTACTTTTTTTATTAATATAATTATTAATAAATTGTAATTTAATTGTAATTATTATTATCAATATTAAAATTGTTATTTTATTATCAATATTATAAACATCATTATTATTATAAGATATTATTAAGTGGAAAAAGGTCCTAGTCCCAAAGGGGGTCATGACACCCCCCCCCCTCTTCTTCCCCCCATGGCACGGTGTGGCACCACACACGAGCCCCCCCTCCAGCCTTCTATATTCTGGCCCTATGATTCCAAACCTGCCCTTGTGCTCCTACCCGATGTTCCCCAACCGCCTCACCTCTTTCCCCAAAGGTCCCTTATGACCTCGCCTCACCCTCCTACGCACGGCCCACACTCACCCCCATCCTCCCATCATCCTCGGTTCATACCAGCCTCTCACACCCCACCTCACCTAGCCTCATTCTAGACTCTCCCTACAGCCCTCACCTTGCACCTCTAGCCCTCCGTGCTCACCCCAACCACCTTTCCCTCTAATACTCCCTTCACCCCTGTAGTTGAGCCCCAACCACCATCATTCAACCCGTGCCTCGTCCCTCCAGCCTTCCACGTCCCGTTCAAGTCATTATCATCCAGTCCCCTCTCACCCTCTATTTCGGTGGCCTTCCAATCACAACCCTTGACTGCACGTCCAACCTCTGGTAGCCGACCCCACCCCCGAAAAGGCCTCCACTAGCCTTTCGCCTCCTTGCTTTGGAAAACGGCACATCTGACCCCCTACTCTCCTTGTTCTGGCCAGTTGTACATCTGAATCCCCTGTGAGGAACCTTTGACTTTCTCTAGCATGGCAGTGTCCCCCCTTTCCACCAACCGTTTCCTCCATGGTTATATTTATTAATTTAGTTTTTCCCATTATTTCACTTATTGTGTTTTTATTAGATTTGGATGAATCATAATACCAATAGTTGTGTTTCATAGGTTCTTCTCATTGTCTAGGGCATGCATTTTGTATGTTGGGTGATGTTCTTCTTTCTATAGATGCATCCTTGTATCCATGCTCAACATTGAGGTAGGAGTTCTCCCAATTTATCAATTCCATTGAGATCTATGGAACTTGTGTGTTTCAAATTAATTTTTCTATTACCATTCGCACCTCTATAAGTATTGTAGATAATTCATTGTGGTGTTTTTATTAGTTAAAAATTGTTAAAAATAGATTTTGAATGAACTATTTCATTATATGTAGGTAATTTTTCATATAAACATTATTGATAAATTATTTTTTCTATCTATTTATCTTAACATCTTCATTAGTTGATTTATCTAGTGGGAACTTAGTTTTCATTGAAGATTAATATATGTGATTAGTTCTTTTAGTATATTGTGTGATATGAAGTGCATTATTTTATGAAAACCCATAGTTTTTCCTCTATTAGTGTTTATCATAACCATGTAATTATTTTATTTCACTGTGGAAGGTCTTAAAACTATGTTTTTTTTGTGGTGTGGATGTGTATTTTGTCACAAAAGAATATTTGAGTACGTTTTGGTATTTTATGTCATGGGTTTCTTCATAAAAATGTTTGATGACTTTTAATTGTAGTTTATTTAAGGGTGAATGCGATTTCTTTAATTTTTAAAATGGTTCTTTTTTTTGTTATTGTGGTGCGAGTTAGTTTTTGAAAGGTGCTAAAGCAGTTTTTTAAGCATTTGGGTATGTATTTTATTTAAAAATGGAATCCACATTTGATATTAGTGAGATCATGATGTAAGCCTTTTTTTGGTACACTTGAAATGTTTTACTAAATGAGTGAATTATTTATTAAATTATTTTTGAGATATGGATCATGTGTTCAAGGTATTTCAGTGTTTGTTGGAGTTTTATTTTAAAAATGACTGTTACTTTTTGTGAAAACGATTCTTGATTTCTAAATGAATTTTGGTTCTTTGTGTGGTTTCTAAAATGATTTGAATTGAATCTTTGAGAATATTCCTGTTTGGATTTGTAAAGGAAATATTGGTGTTTGTGTGATATTTTGGGTAATACTTTTATACATATGGAGTTAAAGGCCCGTTTGGAACTCTTATCCAAAGAGTAATGATTGCAATAGCTTTTAAACGAGATTGTGTTGTGGAGAAAAAGTATACTTGATTAGAAACATTAAACCTTTTATGAAATAGTTTAAATGTTAAATGGTAATGTGGTATAGTTGGTACCTTCGATGATGTGATGTATATATATTTGTGGGGAACCTCTATAGGGGGTATCCCTTATGGTTTATAATATTGAGTGTCCATGTTTGGGGTAGGAAAGTGCGATGAAATGTGTCACGCATGTGAGGGCCTCCTACGTACACAATATTATTTAAACTACTATGGGTTCCTGGGTGCCTTTTAGATGATCGAGTGACGGTTGCTGATCAACTCTGATTAGATGGGTTGTTACCCCTGGATTTATTATTAGGCAAGCTGGGCTTTGCCACTGGATTGGTCAGTTTTAGTGTGGCCAGTTGGTCATAGACTTAGCCTCTTCACCATATGCCTATAGGTGGTTCTGAAACCTATTATGTCCACAGGACTTCTAAGGATGTTTAGGATCACTCATGGTTACTCATTTATTTACATTACACGATTACTTTCGGCAGTAATATTTTATTTTTACCTTGTATTAATTACCTGTATTTATGTCGACCAGATTTGGTACTTTTTTTGTTTTATTTTTGTAAAGTGAAAAATATGGTTTTATTGAAATAGAATGTAGCATCTTCTGGGTTTCAGAATGTGAATGTAATTTATATTAAATTATAATGTGATAACCCTACTTTTATAATTGTACTTCAAACTTGTATCATTAGATTGTTTTGGGAAGTGAGATTCTTGGATTCTGTGGATTACCTTGGACAACATTCTATGAATTTTTTATACTCACACATATTTTATCATTTCAGTTGCAGGTTTACATCACTCAGGTTTTCTTGGCAGAGTTGGTCATTAATGGAGTGTGGTAGGCCTTTGGTCGGGTGGTGACATGGAATGTCATGTGGAGGTATGTTAAACTATTCTATTTATTTCTTTTTCTACTCCTCTAGTTCAGTTTTATTATTTTTTCTATTCTTGTTTATTTATTTATATTTTATGGGACAAATAGTTCCTAGTGATTAATTTTTTATACCCGAAACTAGTTGCTAGCCCATGGGGATCGGGAACGCCTTTCTAGCCATGTCGTGGACTGGCTCTGGTTACCAGTTCAGGGTCGAACTAGGTTGGTTCATGAAAAAAAGGTATTAGAGGAGGCCCTTGTTATTTTGGGTGTCCGGTAGATAGATAATAGGTCTTTCAGGACTTGATATGTTTGTAAGAGAAGGATTTCATGAACCTTCGCCCATTACGAACATTGAGTTGCAATGGGTAGTCCCAGAATTTAGTCTTTATCTTATTATAGTTTGCTTTAGATTGAGAGATGAGAATAGAGGTAGTCCGATGATACACCCTGATTTTTCATGGAGTTGTGACCCACATAGAGTCTGAGTATAGGGTTTAAGTTCATCTTACTTGTCGACGTTTACTTAGGGCATGACCCACTACCATCTTTACAAGCTACAAATGACTACATGTCCCTCACTCTTGTAGTTTGATGTGTGTTGGCTGTCATCATTGTTCTGGTTGGTTTAAGTGCACATTTGAAAATGAAAACGGGGTTCTGAAATTAAAATGATTTATTATAAATGGATTTAAATTCATGAAATGGGGTTTAAAACTTAAATATATTGGACTAAACATATGGTATTTTCTTGGAATTGGTAGAGAAATGGTTAGGGTGAAATCTTGTGTACTCCTTATGAATGTTTTCACATGTGGGGGAATTCATCAGAAATATGTGTTGGTTCGTATGAATGAAAGAGGATGAAGACATATGTAATGGTTCATGGGATTACTGGGTTGTGTAATAGTAATTAATGGTCTGGACTTTTTTTTCTGATGTTATTTTAATAGGGGAATGGATTTTGGAAATAAAATTTTCTTTCAAAAGTGTATTTGGTATTGTAAATGTGGCATTGAAATAAGGTAGTTTTGAAATCTACAATGAAAAGGGGATTTTGAAACGGGAATTTTTGTGTTCTGTTTGTATTTTACTGGGTTTTTTTGGGATGGTAGTTTTTGAATGAAGGTGATTTCAATTATGTTGCTTCATCTTGATATTGGGTTTGGATTTATTTCGTATATGTCATTCAGAAAATGCCGCCCAGAAAGGTCCCCTAGGTTTTTGATAATTAATGCCCAGTTGTTGGTCCTACTCGGACATTTTCTATCCATAATGGTGATCATGCCCTGTTAATGGTAGTTATTTGGTTTGAAGTGGTTGAGTGTGTATTAAGGTTTTGGTTACTCCCATGTCTGTTAGACTTTGAGCAGTCCTGGGATTATTTTCAGTTCAGGCTTTGTAAGAATGGGAGTTGTTAACCCCATTATCAATGCAATTTGGGGTGACATAAGATGTCTTTAAATACTTCTTTGCTCAATCGTTTATACCTGAAGAGTTGTAGATGAAGAAAATGGAAGAGATAATGCGTATTCAACATGGCCAATAGAAGGTGAAAGAAAATGTTAACCATTTCAAGGACTTTCTGTCCTTATCTCTGAAGGCAGCGTCAGGAGATTTGATATAGACTTCTCACTTGATTGGTTGTATTCATCAAGAGATCAAGGAGTGGGTCCTCCCTTCTAGGGATCACTGTTTTGAGACGCTGGTGGATGAGGCATTCTTAGCTAAGTTCTTCTTCAGAGCGCAGATGGGTGGAAATCTAGCCTATCTAGTTGCTCGTAAAGGATCCCCATCTAGCGAACAGAGTGTTCAAGATGGACTTGTTCTTTAAAATTCTTATGCACTGGCGGTGTCATCCAGTTCATCAGACCGTTTAGTGGGGTGCCACCGGTGTGGCTGGTTCAAGAACGTTCAACTGTCATGTCGCATCACATGGAAGATGTGTCATCATTGTGGTTGTTTGTGTCCCTTGGAGATGTTTTGTAGGAAGGGTCTCCGGATGAAGATGCTTTGATCGGATGAATTTCAGTGTCTGACTATGATGAAGGATATTCTTCAACCATCAGAGTCCCAGCCAAATGTCACGTGGTGACACTCATGCACAGTCAGGAGTTTTCAGTGGTGTGAAGCATCGATCCGGGTTTTGTGTTATCTGTCGGTAGTGGAACATTTAAAGTCCCTACATTCTAGTTCTTCTACTATTAATTTTTTGGCATTGATGTAAGTTCCTTTTTTTTGTCATGAATTTATAATGGTCATGTTCGGTTGTAATCTGAACAGTTTTGTTTGTCTAATTATGGATTTCATAATCATGCGTTTTTCTTGACGGCTTGATTTTCCCTTTTATGGTATGATCTCAATTTAGTTGTGTTCATTTAGATGTTTAACTATCAATAGTAGAATATGTGTTTTTGGTTATTCTTAGATTCACTGTTTTGGTTACGTTTTTCTTAGAGGTTTTTATCTAGTGTTAGGGTTTTTTGGTCTAAGTCGAGAGTTCTGTGTTTTAGCAGAGGTGTTGTTCACTCATGTTGTAGAAGTTAATTTGGATTGGTTGGGGTTTCCCGCATTGCCCCTCCTCCCAGGGTGATATGTTTGGGTGTCAAATTTCCATAGTAGTTGAGTTCTTATGGTGGGTAGAACTCTCTAGTGTTCTGTCTTTCTCTTGTATTGTGGTTTCTTTTGGTTTTAATTGGACATAGATTCTTGTTTTGTCTAATGTTCGACTGGATGACTTTCTGGGGATAGAATGTGTCTATGGTGGATAGAATTGTCACACCCCGACTTTTTAATTTATATTTTTTATTTTATTATTTCATGGCTTAGGTAAACCTCATCAAGGTGTGTGTTCAGTGCGGGTCTAAATTTTTTTGATGTTTAATATTTTTTGCGGGTTTTGTACCTGTGCGCGGTCACCGCACGGTGGGAGGTAGCCACATGATCTACTCAGGATATGTCAAAATGTCTATCGCTTGAAATAAATAATATTTTATGCAAATGAAAAAAGTAAATCATATAAAACATAAAAGAAATAACAAATTATGGTGTAAATAATAATGTAATTATTCACAATGGTTACTAATATTTTTATTATTATTTAAAAATATTCTACTTATATAAATATTAATATATTGTAATTTAATTATAAATATTATTATCAATATTCAAAATTTTATTTGATAGTAATAATAATAATAATAATTATTATTATTATAAGATATCATTAAGAGAAAAAATATAAAAAGGGTAGAAACACTAGGGGGTCGTGACCCCCAATGGTGCAGCTCAACACAGCACAGCAGGCCCCCCTCCGGCCTTCCGCGTTCTTGCCCTCCGATTTTGACCCTGCGCCCACCGCTAGACCCTACTAACCTCACATTACCCTCCTACTCCAAGCCATCACTCGCCCTCGTGGTCCTCGTATCCCTCGGTTCATCCAGACCTCCCGCACCCAGCCTCACCTCACCTTGCGCGTACGGCACTCCGCGCTCACCCCAACTGCCTTGCTTTCTGCTCCTCCCTTCACCCCTACAGCTGATCCCTTATGCACCACCGGTCAACCCACGCCCCGGCCCTTCTGCCTTCCGTGCCCTGTTCAAGTTCCAGCCGCCCGACCCCCTTTGAACCTATGTTCCGGTGAGCTTCCGACCACCACCCTCGACTCCACGTACAGTTTTTTTAAGCTGACCCGACCTTCTTCAAGGCCACCTTAGTCCCCCGTTTCATCCTACGGTATATTTATTAATTTATTTTTTTATTAATTTCATCCATGGTGTTTTTATTTGTTTTGGTTGATTTCTAATATAAAGAATTTTGTTTTGCATGTTCTGTTCGTTGTCTATGGTATGCATTTGGTCTATTGGGCGTTGTTCGTCTTTCCTTGGATACATCGTTGTGTCTGTGCTTGACTTTGAGGAAGGAATTTTCTGAATTTCTCCTTTACTACATGATCTATGTAACTTGTGTGTTTCAAATTGATTTTTTTAATTAAGATTCCCAAATCTATATGTATTGTAGATAATCCATTGTGGTTTTCTTATTAGATTAAAATTGTTAAAAATTACTTTAGAAATAATTTTCTCATTATGTGTAGGTAGTTTTGCATATAAACATTATTGATAATGATTTTTCTGATATAATTAACTTAACATGTTTATTAATTTATTTATCTGGTGCAAATATAGATTTCAAGTAATTTTAATATGTGTGATTTATCCTTGTAGAATATTGTTTGATATGAAGTGAATTATTTTAGGGAAACTCATACTGTGTCCCCTCCTAGTGTTTTTCTGAACTATACAGTTAGTGTTTTTAACTATACAATGACTACAAACTGTGTTGTGGTGTGGTGTCGATGTGTATTTAGTCACAAAAGAATATTTAGTTATGTTTTTGTGTTTTAGGATATGTGTATCTTCTTAAAATTGTTTGATGATCTTTCATAGTGGTTAATTTAGGGGTGACAGTGTGTTTTTTAATTGTGAAAATGGTTCTTTTGTTTGTAAAAGTGGCGTGAGTTAGTTTTTGAAAGGCGTGAAAGTAATTTTTTAAGCGTTTGGGTATGGATCCCATTTTAAAATTGAATCCATATTTGAACATGGTGATATCGCGATGTAAGACTTTGT
Source organism: Viscum album (assembly GCA_963277665.1). Lineage (NCBI taxonomy): Eukaryota > Viridiplantae > Streptophyta > Magnoliopsida > Santalales > Viscaceae > Viscum > Viscum album. Next base: position 537,297,016 of record OY728146.1, read on the forward strand.
TTGGTCCTCTTGAAACGTATTACTCTAAGAGTGAATGATTTATTAATTGATGTTTGACATGAGAATCATGTGTGGTTTCTGAAATGATTTGAAAAGAAAATTTTGAGCATATGCTCTTTTGGCTCTGTAAGGCAAAAATGTGTTCTTTGTGTATTATTTTGGGTAATGCATATAGACCTGATAATTTAAAGGCCAATTTGGAACTTTTATCCCAGGAGTAATGTTTTTAGTATCTTTTAAATAAGATTCTATTTTAGAAAAAGTTTATTCTTGGTTGGAAACATTGAACACTTTATTAAATGGTTTAAATGTAAAATGGTATGGCTACTTGGTTGGAACCATAGATGATATGATGTATATATATTTTTGGGGAACCACTATAGGGGATATCCCTTATGGGTTATCATATGGAGTGTTTGTGTTTGGGGCAGGCAAGTGCGGTGAGACGTGTAACGTGTGCGATGGACTCCTAATTACATATTACTATTATAACTACCATGGGTTCCTGGGTGTCTTTTAGATGATCGAGTTGTGGTTGCTGATTATCCCCAATTAGGCAGGTTGGTACCCTATAGATTTTTTGCTAGGCCAGGTGGGCTTTTCCACTGGATTGGTTAGTTTTAGGGCGGCTAGTTGTTTATAGAGTTATGAGCTTCACTATACGCTGATGGTGGTTCCGAAACTAAGTACATATTGGGGTCTTTTAGGGATATTTAGTATAACCCATGGTTACTCTTTAATTTTAATTTCTTAACTAATCTCTTTTGTACTTGTTTATTTTCTTCTTTCCTTGTTTACCTGTATTATTTTATCCCATATTTGGTATATTTTTTTTCGGGATTTGTTTATAAAATAAAAAAATGGTTTTATAGAAATTTCATGTAGCGTCTGCTGGGTTTTTGAAAGGGAAGATCATGTTTCTTATTTTATGATGTGAAAACCCGAATTTTATAATTGTATTTCAAACATTTTCTATTCGATTGTTTTGGGAAGGGAGAATCTTTGATTCTGTGTCTTACCTTGGCATCACTGATGAGATTTTTTTATGCTCACTCCTATTTTATCATTTCAGTACTAGGTTTCCGTTTCTCAGGTTTTCATGACTAAGTCACACATTACTGAAGCAAGGTTTCCATTTGGTCAGGGGGTGACCCGAAAGGTCACGTGGAGTTATGTTATGCTGATCTGTTTATTTATCTTTCCATAGCTCGAGTTTATTTTTTTTATTTTTTATTCATGTATATTGATTTATAATTTTTGGGCCAAATCGTTCCCAATGATTAATGATTGATGCATGTCACTTGTTGTCAGCCTGTGGGGATCAAGAACTACCCTCATATAATGTTGCAGACTGACTCAGTTGAACAATTCAAGGTCGACCAAGGTTGGTTCGTGACATGGTTTATAAAAAAATTACCATCAAATTTATATCCATCATTACTATTATAACTTTCAAATTAATTACATGTAATTTATTAAAGGTGGAAGGATAAAAAACTATGAAAATTTTAAAAAATGAGAAAATAATATTTGAAATCATAAAGGAAGCACTATAGTGGAATTATCTTGAATTACACACAACACTCATTATATATTTCATTACATAAAACACTAAATTTTTATGATTGATAGTCTATTCAACATGCAACACCATATTTAAATGGCCCATTATATATATTATAGTTATAACTAAGCCGTTTAATTTATGTGTATGAATATTATTAACTAGTTTATGAATTATATAAAAAAATAATCATACATATAAATATCTCACTGAACATAAATTCTTGATAAAAATATAGTAAATAATCAATCAATTTTTTTGTAAAGTGAATTTTCCCCTCAAAAATATGTTTTTGTAAAAAATGACTTTTAATTCAATTCATGAAAATCATTATATTAAATTATTGAGAATTATATAAAATGAATTTGTTTAATGTAATTTTAGTTTCACAATAATAATATCAAAATTTACTTTTGGTGAAATATTATGATTTATTTAGAAAATATTGATTTTACGATGAGTAATGAAAAATCAATTTTCTTGTAAAATGCATTTTATTTTTAATAAATTATTTATTTTAATTGTACTGACATGTTTTAAATATTTTTTCAAGTAACCTAATTATTATTTATTTATAGGTAAATAATTTTTAATCATCTTTATATTGGTTTTTAGTATTTGTTTCTTTTGTGTTTAATATTTTTTTCTAAAAACTATTTTGAATTGAATAATGATTCTAAGTTTTAATTAATTAATATAATAATTCATGGGAAGTGTTTTAAATGAAATTTATATATTTTTTATCAACTAAAATGAATTCAGTTTCTTAAAATTATCAATATTATTTATTGAGTTAATATAGAGTATTATTTTTTGAATAAAAATACTCTGAATAAAAATCGGTTGTCTTGCCATGCATGCAAGATTTATATTTAATTTAAAATTTTCCATACTGTGAACAATATATTGAAAAAATGATTCTATATATTTAATAAGAATAAATTATAATTTTGAATAAGGTAATTTTTTTACCGATGTGATTTGTGGAAACAATTAAATTAAATTACAATAGTTAAGGTAAAGAATTATTTACCAAGGGTTTCAAAATTATAAATAATGGGGAAATAACAACAAATATTTATGGAAATGAATTATGTGAACCTATGTAGACACTTCTAGCCTTATTATATATCATTATGAGTTTTTTTTATTCCATGAATGTGACCTATATAATTTGTTATGTAAACAAAAAGACAAAAAAAACTTTTTCCTTTTAATTTATATAATGCTCGGGGATAGGGAAAAACCCAAATATGTTTGGTTATATTTAACCTCTAATAATATAAATGATTTTTACAACTATAATTTACCTTTAATTTTTATGTATGAAAAATTTACTAAGATTCTTAGGAAATGTCAATGTAGTAATTATATAGTAAATAATTAAATAAAATAAATTCCAATATATTTTTTAAAATAGACTTAAATTTAATGAATAGTTATATTACATTAACTTTTTCGAAAAAAATATAGGTATATATATGTTTTAGGTCAATATATTTATTTTATAACTCTCTATTAGTACTTTTTGACATTTAAATTAAATAAATAACTTCAAAATTGACATTAATGTAATTTTATATTAAATGATATTTTATCAAATGATAAAAAATTGCAAAAAAATATTATCTTATAATAAGTGTTTTTAAATACCATTAAATAAAAAATATTTTCTATTAATGGACCATCTGATCTTTTATAATGAATATAAGGAGACCGAAATTGTAAAAATATTTTTGGCATGATTGGGGTTCAATGAGTGTTTTTTCACGTTGCATTCACTTCTGTTGAAATTAATTTCCAAATCATAAGTGTTTTTATTTTTTTTATTTGGATTTAAAAATTTTAATAAATGGGAATAAATGAACTAATTAATCCAATTTTAATTTAGTATTAATTGATATGTAACATAAGATATAAAACTGGTTACATTAATGAAAAATTAAAATGGCAAAAATAAGGAAACATAGGATTTAGGGAAACAAATTCATAAATAATGTATTTTTTGGTGTTTTTTCATTAATAGATAATGTAGAACAAAAATTATAATTTAGTTTCATTGGAACATGAGGTAATTGAGAACATCCAATAGATAATACATTTGACAATTTACAAGAATATCACTCATCCTGAACAATAAAAGTGAACTAGCTCCCTTCCTTCAAACGTCTCAAGAAAATTGGATCATCCAAAAAAATTTACTAAATCACTTCCCCAATATCATTATATTTTCCTAGAAAATATAATTTGGGCATAAATAAAATGACACAATATCCTTGTTTCAAAACAAAATGATTTAGCTAAAGAAAAAGTAAAGTTCATGAATGATAATTTTTATTTTATTTCATTCTCCACTCACATAAATTCCTATTATACCATGATTATAAAAAAATATAATTATACTAAATATATGATATAGTTTTTATGTTAAATTTAAAAACTAAATCCACAAATATTTATATCAAATGTGTTATGAAATCATTGATCGTATATACGACTATCAACCGCCTTCTAAACCAATGTCATATGTTTTTCCATTACCACATCTCATGGATTGGAATAATTATGTATAAAGTGTTTATATATTATATTTATAATATAATTCTACCTGTGGATAAATTATATTATATATACACTTTTTTACATTCCATTCCAAATGGGGTGCATTATAATCTCTTTGGCGTATGGTGGACTACGACCCCACAAAGCCATGAGATGTATTTTATCCAACTGAATTACTTGGAAGGTAATAAAGGAAAATATAATTGATATGTATAAAAAATTAAATAATTATTATATAAATTACATAATTATATTTATGGATATATAATACATATTTTTCATTTTTTCCTTTTACACAAACTGAAAAAGTGAAAGCATCATTCATGGATATGTCATCTTCCACAACTTTGAAGTTATGTGACTTCTTTTACAAACAAATGATATATATATAAGTATATATAATTAATATAATGGTATTTATGAAATAATAATATTTTTTATAGAATAAATATTACCTTCATTTTATAAATAATGATTATCTAAAAGTTGAAATGTTACTCTTGCGTACATATGGAATACTATATCCATAATCCTAACATTAATTATTTTTTCATAACCATAATTCATTGTTAATTTTTAAAAGTATAATTGATATATACCTATGATTATTATTTAATGATTATTATTATACTATTGATTAAATAATGTACACATTGAACAAGCCCAATCTGCAAAAACACAATTTTGAGAGACAATATTGAATATGTTCAAAACGTTTTACTTTTGATTTATTGATTAAGTAATTACATATAAATTATCTATAGGGAGATGAGCCCGTAAGGGGCTCTCTCTCTAGGTTTCCCTCTCGCCGCCACAGGCTCCTCCGCGGCGGAGGGCGCGACGCTCCTTCTCGATCTCGGTGGGCTGGTGGAGGTCTCCTGCTACTGGCTTGCGTTTCGTGGTACCTCGCTGGCTGTGGAGATGCACTAAGGACGGCGGTGGTTTCGGGTTCAGATCTGCAGGTGTAAGACCGGTCTCCGTCGACGACACACTCTCCGGAGCGCCTTTGGCTCTGTTCTATGCAGCTCGCTGTCATCCTCTAGGGTGTTTCTTAGCGTTTGAGGTCTACGCTCATGCGTCGGTGTTTTGGGGGCTCCGACTCTTCTCAGGTGAGTGAGGGGGGCTCTGTTGCGTCTGATGCGGTCGATCTAGTCGGTGGCGGTGGGGTTCTCGTTTTAGGGTTTTTTGGTTCGTTTTGATTTTCTCTTTTGAGTGATTTCTGGTTTGCTGGTGATGTTCACCCTCTCGCAATCTTCTTTGCGAGCGTTTTTTGGTTTCACGGATGAAAATGGATGGGTTTTGGTTGATGAACGTGGCTGTTTTCTGGTGAAATGGTGTTTCCGACCAGTTTCTGAGCTGGTGGTTGAGGGATGCGGTCTCGTTGAGGATAGAGGAGGGGAGGATGGTGTTACTTCGGCGACGACGGGCTCCAGGATGGGCACACCGGTGATCTGAACTGTAGTTGACCCCGGTGTGACGACGGCGAGATTGGCTTTCCGGCGCTGTGATGATGGGAGGCGGATGGATCTGACGCCGATGCGATGGGCGTCCGCTTCGAGGCAGGAACGTGAATCGAGTTGAAGGGTGATGATGATGTTTAGTTTTTGAAATTTGAATTCGCGGTCTTCGAGAACCGGATACCCCTTAAACCGGCTTTTTTCTGCACTTTTCTTTTAATAAATTTGCGGGACCAGGTTTATGCCTGGTTCAGACTTTCCTTTTATAAATTATCTATAAGTGAAATAAACTAAAAAAAAGTTTAATCTGTTAAAATGAATTTATTTACTAAAATAATTATATATTTAAAGAACGTAAATAGAATTTATGGTGAATCACAATCATAGAAATGGGTTTTTATATCACTTTAATTTCTATGAGATATATGCAATATTCACCACATTTTTTTCCTGTTGTATATACAACCAAAGAATTTATTTATTTATAATTTTCCCAAATTTATGGATATTTTAACATTAATTTCAAAATCTCCCTTTCATGGGGTTTATGGTTTCAATTTTACCATTGCATTACGGAATTTTTGTCTCAATTTTCTTTCATTGATACATGAGTTATGATATACACCAATATTATTTCATAGTTGTATAATATGCTCAATTGAAATGTTTTATCATGAATATAATTATTTATTTCATATTATACATATTATTTAATGATATTATTTTAGTTTTATTATGATTCTAAGACTCCAAAGTGTTAATAATACTATTTTACAATGTCATTGTTTATCTGGATAGTTTATTATTACACTACCAATGATAAAATATTCTAACATGTTACTTGATAATCTATTGAATTTTACAATAATTTGGTTATTCAATAATTTTTATGTGATTTTACAATTTTATAATCTTATGAACCTGAATTATTTTAGAAATGTGTTATTTAAAATTTGACCTCATTTCAATCTTCAGTCAAAAATATGTTTTATTCTAATACATTATTTTACAAAAATGTTTTAAAAATATTTTAAAATTTTATTTTCAAAGAGTAAGGGTTATTATACTAATTATTTTTTTCTAATTATTTTTAGAATCATATTTTATAATATTTCATGGTTCCTTACAAATAGAATAATTTACAAAAAATATTGATATCAAAGAAGTTTTATTTATTAAAAGGGTATTTTCATCAAAATATAGAAAATGATATTTTAATGGAAGTTGAATTGGAAAATGTAAAATCCCATTTTTACTATTCTAAAATTTGAATATTTTTTAGTGATTCCGTATTAATTTTTAATATTGATGGATTAATAGTTTTCAAAGATATTGTTAGTAAAACTCTTTCTTTTCCACATGTCAAATAATTTGAAAATAGATTGATTTGAAACACATTTCCTTCCAATGGATTAATTATTTTTATGAGTTTTATGATGAAATATATTTTTAAATTATTCATTTTGGGGTTTTTTGAAATTAATTGTATAATGGGGTTGCCTAGATAACATCAATGGTTCCCTATACAACATTAACATTAGGTGGCCTCCATAGTATTGAGTAAGCTCGATATAGCATAAACCTGTGGTGTCCAAGATAGTATACGGTAATACCATTTTATAAATGACATAGTTTGGACCAGATAACATCATCTAATCCCATTATATTCTACAATATAGGTTCACCTATATTGCACTTTAAATAATTTTGTGTTGATTATATTAGAAGTTGTTCATATGGATATTCAAATAAAATGATTTCAATAAAAAATTTATAAAAATTATGCACCAAGTTAGAAAAAAGGGTTTATATTAATTGTTATTGGTTTATACTGTTTCTCATGATAGCGATTGATATCACATGGCTCATGATTGTTGATTCTGATAACTCATTCTATCCCCATGTTTTCATATTTAATGATCTGGTAATGTATGAAAAATGAGTTCTTTTAAAATTCTCTCATTCACTCTGATTACTTATTCATATGCATATACACTACATATTCTCCTTAGAGACATTAAATTAAAAATTCATATAATTATACTTACTCATCATTGGAGCACACCTTTATTATGTTTATTTTTCTCATGGTTTTAATGAATGATGTTAAATAAATTGTGTCTATGAGGAGTTTCATATGGACGATGATGATATATAGATGTGAAAAATTAATGCTGGGTTAAGTGGGATATATTCTTATTTAATGTCATATGAATTTTTATATATTATTTTTTTCTTAATTATGTAAAACTATTAATTTAAATTCTCAACAATGTTTTAAGTGATCCATTTTTTGATATTGTAAGGTTTTGAAAAAATGTCTCACTATTATCAGTATCAAATATCGAAATGTAATGCTTATATTTTCTTTATGGATGATATACTACCATCAATTGATCACCAATATTGAAAACGGCATGCATGAATATCTTCCCCATTTTCTATTCACGTGAACCACCTATACATGCTTCATCACCACGAACCTCTTATATGATAGTCCTGTTAATATTATCAAATAATAATAGTCTCATATTAACATCCTTTCCCCAACTAGTCAAACAAATCCGTGAACTATTATAAAATAACTCCCATGAGAATAACATATCCAGATACTGAATTCCTATAGTCTTTCACTGTAGGATTCTATCAGATATGATTGTAAATTTCATTCATGGCATCTCAATTCCCCTCCTTATTAATATCAAATATTTATTATTCTATTTTTATTTCCTTAAATTAGGTGATCCAGGGAATATTTTTTTAGAAAATCCTCTAACATTCATGATAAACACAATTATTACTATTCAATATTTTGTTAAAAACTATGCACATAATAATATTATGGTCAACCAAAAATAAAAAACATTTGACCAATAATCTCCCATTCAGTCAGCATATCCCCATGTGATCTCACCTTCATCAATTAGATGTTACATTCTGTTCACTCAATCACTAAACATCATCACAAACTACATGCCTTGAACTCCCCCACACACTATACATGTGATCTCCAAACCGTACATTTGTCCATTACATACCTTCCATGACGAAACCCTTAATTTTTGTTTAATCTTTGTCATTACTCCACTGAAAACATGAAAATTACATAAATATTTTTCACCAAAAAATTCAGAAAGCACTAGGATAATTATTCAACTAACAAATGATATTTTTGAATCCAAACAATCATATAATATCTTTAACTAACATAAAAATATAATTATACTATAGATTAGTAATGTCAAATGCAACATATCACCAAAAAATAGTACATATCACCATTTTTAAAAAAGTGTATTTGAGATATTAAGTTCTATTGAAATATATTTAATATATATTTTTTTCAAAAAGATTTATGCAATATCATTTGAAATACCAATATAGGAACATAAAACAATAACTCCTATTGCAATATATAATTTTTAGGAAGAAAAATATTTATATTGTGGCTAAAAATAGTCTTTAATGTTGATTTATTAGGATACTCTTTTATGAATTAAACTACAATCCCTTGATGTTTGTATTATATTATAATATGAATATTCATATTCTAGGATCCCATTTTATCATAGTTCCACATCATTAATGAATTTTAAGAAGTTTTGTGAGTTGTATTTGAATAATAATGGTAGGTATGAGACCAAAAATAGTAAATGGAATAATTCTACAAGAAATTAATCAAATAATATTTGTTCTAAATGAACATGGTCTACTCAACAACTCCTAATAGATGAACGATCATATTCAGTGCTAAATTTTATATAATATTACATGAGGTGATGAGATGATTTCCCAAAATTATAGAGGAGTATATGAGAATAAATGAAGACGATGGATCTGTAAAAATCTATAAGTCATAATATTAGTATTATTTCTACATCAAGAACTTCTAATTCTAGTGTAATTAGTTTATAGTTGAAATTGTGAGGTTATAAAATTATTTTAATTAAAACAAGATTGGATGAATTTCAGTTTTTAAAATTTTTTAACATTCAATCTTTGCAATACCATATTGACGAATTTAAATTGATTTTTTTTACTATAATGGTTTATAATCAGTGTAATAAATTATAGAAAAACTCATTATAAATTTTACATTATATGATGTAGTGAAAATATATAAATATTTTATAAATAAGATTAATAAATTATAATAAAATTTATAAGAATATAAAAAAACATAGAGAATATTTATTAATAAATATATTCAGTTTGAAAACTTTTGATAAGGAAATTCCTTACCCTGACATTTGGTAACATTTAATTAATATGTTTTAGTGTCTATCTTATAATAACATGAATCCCAAGATCCACCAGATCAAACAAAACAATGACACTAAATCCCTTGGATTCCTTCACCAAATAGAGTGTCCACAACTGTATCTCTTTATCATTGATATACATCAAACACTTGATTAGATAAACCGACATTATATTAGACAATGCTTAAATAATTTATAATGTACTCCTCAAAAATGATTCATTAAGAAAAAACTCTAATGATTTAAATAGGATCACACTCTATAAAAATATGTTTTTATAAAAACAATAATATAATTATATAATAGGAATTCAACAGCTCATTACCCACAATGTTGTGGTTATACTTATAGACTATCTTCCAATAGTCAAATTACACATTTCTCAAGATCATTTTCAATAACATCAGGAAAACTTATTCTTATCTCACGGAATTATGGAAAAACAAATTTATATAATTTTCATTAGATATATCCCCAATAAAATTAATTGAAATATTATATATAGAATGAAGAATAATTCTTTATCCAATAAGATTTACGTATCTAAATTTGGTAAAATTTTTAAAATTGTATTCAGTTAACATTTTTGGTCTCTATCAAGTGAACTCTATTTTATATACTCCATTCTATGGAAATTATAAGCCTCCCTTATGATAGATTTTTTCTCTTACCATTCTCTGTACATTTTAAAAATTATTCTAATATAATTGGTACATACTTATTAAATTTATATATTAAAATTCTATTTGAATTATTTTTATTTATTCATCTGAAAAAATTGATTACCTATTAAGTCATTAAAACTATTTCCATGTATAATTATAGTTGTAGAAAAATTTAATGAGTGTATTGAAATTTTAAAAAGTATTTCTTGAAAGATGTATTTTGAATCTATAATCACACCCTTTATAAAAATCACAATACATAAAAATTAATGGAAAACGTTAAAGTATATATTTTTGATGAATATACTACCCTTACTTATAAACCTTGTTAGTGATCTACCTTCTCCTACATTTTTTAATAGTGTTTAAGAGAATTGATATTTAAGGATAATTATTTTCATATTATTTAAAAAAAAATACACCCTATATGTAGTTTTATGGAGGAAACATGTTTTAATAAAACATATTATTCATTAGAGAATATTAAAATATTAATATTCACCAAAAAATATATGAATTTAGTAACATTCATCCAAAAAATTTTGTAATTATTTATCTAAATTTTAGAAGATTAATTGATAAAGAATCTAGAGATTAAATAAAATTAATCATTCAAAAATAACTTCTTCAATATATCCATCATACTTTATTGACCACATTGAGTCATTTATGGGTACACAAATATCAACCCATGTGTTTTCCACCCTTTCTTCTGTTAACTCTATCTTCTTACATCTTTGGAAAATCTTTTTAAACTGTTGGATCAAAATATATTTTAGATATATAAATGTTATTTAACTATCTGTTACATTATTATTTTTAATATCTTGAATCTTATACATAGAAATTGTGCCACATTTAATAACAACTAGTTTTTTCATAAAAAACAAGAAATCCGTTCCAGTGAGATACATCCATTTCATAATCTTATTAATATTTCTGAACTCTACTAAAGATATCCCATTAATAATCTCAAGTGGTAATTCGTTATCATTAAATGTTTTAGAAGTTTTTTTGATAATTCTTAAACCTAAAATGATATACACAATACCTTATATGCACATAATATTAAACTAAATATATTTTAATATTTCAGTAATACCTTTAATCAGTTAATTAATTCATTATAAATAATTCATTTTTCATATTTATAATTTTATATCTTATTATTGATGTTCTGTTTAGAGAATCGCTAAAAAATTCTGGCATGTTATTTTCTATAAATCATGGATGATTTTATTTCTATTTTCTCTAAAAAATAAATAATGAGAAATCAATCCAATATCCCTATCCGCTTTAGTATGTTTATGTTCCAATGGTTTGACATATGATGTTTTCTATTCACTATATGATGATTATTCTTCCTAAGAACCTAGATATTCTTGTTTATCTTATAATTGATATTTAATTATATTAATGTATGTTCTGAATATTCTTTAAGATATAAAAAATATTTATAACATTAATAACATTACCTATATTTACTAATCACTTAATTTTCACTAATAATCGAGATAATATTATGTGATGAGAATTTTTTGTAAATTAATTTCCTATCCCAATAAAACATTCATCACAAAAATTGTCATAATTAAAATATTAAACAACAAATACCTTTTATTCTATATTTCCCTTTACCCAAAATAGTGGAAATATGATCATTATTAAGATTAATAGAAAAAACATAAATGTAATGTGATAAAAAGGACTCAAATCTATCCTCAGAATGGATCGAGAATCCTTCTCACCATTAAAATAATTAACAAACTAAGAATCTATTACCTAATTATTCTATACATACTTTGTCATGTTATCAATTTCTCGTTGGAAATATTTAGTGACTTTCACAATCTTTTATATGGTGAATTATTTTTCATTCATTTGTCTTACTTTAAGTAATCAAATAATTCAACATTAAAATATTTTCTTTATAATAGTGTCTATGAACAAAAACAGATGTATTTATTTCCTTACATTTTTAATAATTATGAACTCCCTAAATGATTCATCATACATTGTTTGATCCATACTTCCTAGTATACATGATGATGATTGAGAAAACTAATGTTACATAAATATGTAATTTAATATATTTTTAATAACCTATGAATCTCCAACTATAGAATCCTTTATTTAATTTTATATAAACCTTTTCTCAGTTGAAAAATAGATTATCTTAATCATAATATTGTCACATATTAAATGTAAGATACTATATATCTCATTGAAACAATTTTGTTCGTGATGTTTTTTGCATCTATAAACATAAAAAACACTGTTGAATGAATTAAGATGCAATAATATTTTATTTTTAAAAGTTCATAATTTTATATATTCAATGTAATTCTACTTCAACATAATGATATTATACATTCTCATGATTCATATGTAATCCAACATCTATATATTGTATTTACCTAACCCTATAAGAGTAGAGTTACTGCTTTATTTTATTAGATTAGTGTGATTACAAAGAAATAATCCATAAGGAACAATTATTTTAGTAGTATGGGAAGAACATTTTATATTCATGATATCCAAAATACATTGGGAAAAGAAAATAAAAGACGGTAGAATTTAAAATAAAATAAACTGCATCCTTGAAATCTTATTGAAATTATTTTTCTTCATAAAAAGGGGGAAGGGATCATAATAAATTTCTAAGATCAGATGATTAGTATGGGTAAGTAATATAGTGGGATTATAAATAATATGGCATGGTTATTAAATACAGAACACATATAATTATAACACAATATGAACCACAATATGTCAAGATTAAAAGCATAATAAATAATCTTATAATATAATATAACCCTAGATATTATACTAGTCAAATAATCACATGGTCTAACAAATACTAGTTTCATAATGACAATAATCAAAATTCATTATTTCATAACGATACTATCAAGGCCTCATTACAATACCATACATAAAAAGGTAAAAACCCTAAAAGTTACTCTCATGTGGACTAACAATGCATTGAGTGGCTTTCATTAACAGATCCTCACTCATAGAGATTTTTTTAACTGATCCCCAACCCCAAATGATTTCACTAACTAATCCCCAAACCATTACATAATAAGTTCAATGAATTCCACATATTAAAATAGTGAAACATAAAAAAAAAATATTTTTTAAAAAATAGTATACAAAATGAGAATACATTCACCATAAATAATGAATGGTATAAAAATAGTGCATCTATAGTCAAAAAAATTCATAAACCATTCAATGAAATGTGTTGAATGCTATCACTAGATACGAAAAATAATAGATCATATGATCCAACAAATGATGCGTATATATATGAAAAAACTAATAAAATAATTAAAATTTCTTTACAAAAATACCGTTTAAACTTTAAATCATTTATTCAAAAGACACACAAATATAAAATAATGAATTTAAATTAAATGTTTTTGAAAAAATTTCCCATAAATCAGTGATACATTAGGGAGAAATTATTAAATTAACATTTTGAAATATACATGTCCTTATAAATAAATACATAATACACAATTTGAAAACATGTACATGAATGAGAATGATTTAGATGATTAAATATTTAAAATATTAAAAATGATATTTTAGTTAAGAGTAATTACCTAAGTAAAAAATATATTGCTTTTGAAAACATTTTAAAATACATGACATGGATGATAAATAAACCCCACTAAATACTTATGTATCAAAAATCTTGGATAAAAATGTGATTGCAGGATTAAAAATTACAAATATCTTATTATTTGAGTGAGTATACATCAATGACAAAATTCTGTGTGATGAATATCAACCCACATAATATAAGTGGAAATAATGTTTAAAATAATCCGAGTTTATTCAAAAATATTATTTTACGAACATTACCAATTAAAAATATTTTTAACTCAATGAATGGAAATTGTGTTAAGATACCCCTTACATCGGGTTCAATATCCTTTAAATTTGTTCAAACATCTTGTATAATGGTTTAAATAGTGTTATTTATATAAAAACATTATCTTACAACATCATTATTTTATTATTCTATATGTTTAATAAATTTTATCTAATAAAAATCTCTTGAATCTATCACAAAAATTCTGTAATTTCTTAAAAGAAGTATTTTTTTACTTTTAATTAATAACTAACCAATATTATTAAGATAAAAAAATTCATCCTAAATTTTTTTAGACATGTAGAACTCAAAAATAAACTTCATTTTATGAAAATAACATTCTAAACATGGAAAATAAAATATTTTATTAAAATCATCATTTACTCAAAAAATACAAATTTTAATATTATAACTGATTATATGATACATTGAAAAATAAAACAAGGTTTAATAAAATTATATTATTATCATAAGACACCATTAAATTAACTTTTGAATACATTTTCTTTTGAATTTTTATATTAAATTTAAAATATTAGATAAACATTTAACATTTATAAAAATACTAATATATAATTACGAATTTCTAAAACATTTATTTACTTTTACTATGATATAATTATATTATACATCGATTTATAATATGCCTCAATTTTATTTATTATTTCATTGGTATTATTACTTTTCTTTTCTCTGGTTTACTATTTATAAGGATTATATTAACATTAATAGTGGAAACATTTCTTTTCAAATGAGTAGAGTTTCTATTCACAAAAAAAAAACAATTTCATACCATCAGACACAAATTATCTTATTGATCGTAGTAGTGTATATCCATTTTTAAAAATTCTATTCATAGAAGATACACTATTATGTCTAATGGATAGGTTATAAATATATTGTTTAAATAATTATAAAAATAAATTTTTGTTTTTCATATACATAGTGCTGTGTGCATTATATTTACTATTTAATTTAATTGAAAATACTTTGGTAGTTACATTCACCCTTCCTTCAATAAATTTTTTCCTAACAATTATAAATTTAAATTAAAAAAACATAATAATGGTTAATAATAGGAAATTTCTTTTTAGAGGACTTGAATAAAAAAATAATGTACTAGGATAGCATTTTTTATTTCATGGTCTATTCCATAAAGTGGAGAAATTATTTCACTCTATAATAATGTATTTAAATATGAGTACTTGACATATTTATATAAACACAATCTTATCCTTCAATTGCGACTTTAAATAGTATCACTTCATTTCATAAAAGTAGTTATTTAATAGTGTAAACTAATCTCTATAACATTTTCTAAAGATCGAATTGATCTATTTCAAAAAAAAAATAATTTTTCAAAAATATCATGATACAACACTTTTAAAAGAAGGTCACTAAATTTCCATAGTTAAGTTATTAAAAAACGTCTTGTGGATGATAATCATTATATAAAAACATGTGAGTACATTCTACTTATAATCAATTGATGCATGATAATAACATCAATTGCTATAAAACCTTAATTAATATGTTTATTCTTCCTTATTACTTATATAAAACATAGAAATATATATATACCCTATTTCCAAACGGACAGTCCATTATTTAGATCCAATATAGAAATTTCTATCCATTTTACACTATCCAAATAAATCATATATTTATTCAAAAATTAATGACTCACTATTAGGAATATATTAATAATTTTATTTCACTTAACAATATATTTTAATAAAATTCTAACATGCTAATAGGTCACTTTTATTTGGTATCATTCAGTATACGACCTAAAATGCTTTATGAAATAGTATAATAGTACAACTGTTGAATATTAAATAGTTATTCTACTCAATACATCATTTATTAAAATACTCAAAAGAAATAATTTTTTAATATAATCATCAGAACATTAATCATTCCACTTCATCCATGGAAGATGAATAATCTTGACCATATTCCATTTTCTTCTTTTTTTTTTGTATTTTCTTTAGACGCATGGGGTATTGATTTTCATAGTATCCAATCTCTTTAGAGTTAAATAATTGTACATTAGAAAAAAATTATTATACATTCAATCAAATTAATGGTGGCCTTTCTCTTAAAATATTTAGATAAATCCCATTCCTTTTATTAATATACCAAGTTGTTTCCATAAACAATTATCACATGTGGGAAAATACTTCTTTCCCTTCTTTTCTTTTTCCATATTTTTTTCCAATTTTCCTTTTATTATTTTACATCCTTCCAAAATCAATAATAAATATAAAACTCTTTTCCGTATTTTTTGGACACATTAATATAGCCTCTTATAATGATATTCTTTGAGATATTACTTCCCTTTGAAAACTGGCATAAAACCTTCAAAATAATCATCAATATTAATCTATAGATTAGGAGCATTGATGTATATCCCATTAAATTCAGTAGAAACCATTTATAAATAACTTTATAAACTGTTTTATATCATATCATTATGAAATATAATTGTTAATCCCAATACTAGTGAAATGAGTAACATAAATTGAAAATTATATACATAGTTAATCTCATATTCATAAATAATGTTTCATTGAGGAAATGATAACATTTAAATGATTTATAATGGTTTAAAAAATGTGTGACTCATATTAAGAATACCTCCAAATATTTTTAAACTAGGGGTGTTGTAAGGCCCATTGTTGTCTTCCTGGTTAACCTAGGATAGTAATGGGACACCTTGTCGAAATTGTTACCCCTAGGTATATCTATGAGAGAACCAATTCCACTTATAGTATCCAGAATTGGATTAATTGTTGGTAAGACTCTCATAATGAATACCTTACTATAATTATAAGAGGTTATTCTATATTTATTGTTAACTATATATTATGGATATGTTCTAAAATCTAAATTTTCTAAATCTAGTCTCAATGTTTTCTATAAAACTTAATTTGATACCATTTATAACACCAAGAACCTAGAAGCCCGAAGCTAGTGCATTGTTGTAATATAGTGATATTATTATATGGAATCAAATATCGAAAGAAAAATTAGTTTATAAGTCTTGAAAGACCTAATTACATTCTTGATACCCATAATACTACGGTAAAATAAAGTAAAATATCTTACAATATTAAATGAAATAAACTGTCTCCTTGAAGACTTGTTCAATGTTCTTGTCTTCAAAACCTATGTAAATGAAACATAAGAAAAGGGTTATCTCAACTAATTGGTAATGGTGTTGAATAAAATAGAAGAATAAATAATAATTCATGTCAAATAACTGAGGAATATATTCCATTAGAGTATAATAAAGAGTGTAATAGGGTATTTTTATAAGTTGAATAAATAATTCCATAATAAAATATAAGCATGGATATTATATTAGTAGAATAATCACATGGACTATCAAATACCAGTAAAATAATTAGGGATTTCATAATTTGGGATCTCATAACCATACCGTCAGGGCCTCGGGCCAAGACCATACCGAAATAGGTAAAAACCCAAAGAAGACTGTCTCATTATAAATACAGATGCATCGAGGTGATTTGATTTACCAGTACTCAACCCATAATAATTTCATTAACTGGTCTCTAGCTCATAGGGATTCCACTAAAAAGTCCCCAACCCATAACTTACTATGTACAATTCATTCCTCTTATTAAATGGGTGAAACATAGCCAACATAAAGATTCATCATAAAATATGTATATTAAATTTCATTACATTAAACATAAATAAGGAATAGTATCAAAATAGTGTATCCATAGACAAAAATAAATTATAAAACATTCAATTAAAGGTGGTAAATTATCTAATAAGTGGTAAATTAAATAAATCATACGAACAAATAATTGATTTTTAAGTAGATTAAAATACACTAATAAAATCCATGAAATTTCTTTAGAAAAATAACCTTTTTACTATTAAATCATTTAATAAAAATCATGCATTTATAATATAAGAAATATAATAATTGAATTTTTAATGAATGTAACCCCTAAAACATTGAAAAATTATAGATAAATTTAAAAATTAACATTTCAAAATATTCATGTCCATGTAAATAAATCTGTAAAATTCATTTGGAAAACATGGACCCAATTGAGAATTATTTACAATAATAAATATTTGAATCATTTAAAATGATATTTGATTTAAATACATTTTACATAAATACTTAAAATATTCTATTTATAAATATTATAAATTAAAACATGGACATGTGTGATAAATATATCACACTAGTTACATTTATATAAACAACATTGAATAATAATTAGATTGCAAGATGAACCCTTACAAAGATCTTATCATTCAAGTGAGGAAAAATAATCGACATAGTTACTCATGAAAAATATAAACCCCACAACATATTTTGATATAAATTATAATATAATTAGAGGTCATTCACACATATTCTTGTAAAAACATAACCAATGACATAGATTTTTAACTCAGTGAATCAATAATGAGATAAGATATCCCTTATATTGGGTTCAGCTTCATAATTTTTTTTTCAAAACTCAGGAATTATAATATGAATAATGTTATTAATTTATTAAAATAATACAATAATGTTTATAATACCATAAATAATATTATTATAAAATTATCATCAAATTTATTTACAATATTTTGTTATTTCTATTATTTAAGGTGCTTTCATTTCATAGGTTTTAAGGACAGTTTATTATGGAATTCCTTTGAAAATATAAATAATAAACTAGAAGTGCTAACGCACACACACAGAGATATATATATATATATATATATATATATATATATATATATAATTTTAACAAATTAAATGTGATTTAAAACATTAAATGATTTTTGGAAAAAGGAAACAAAGAATCATGGTCCACGAAGGCCTTCAATTGACACACCATGAACATCAATTTAATTCATTAATAATAATAGAAGAATATAAGTGATTGTATGATTCATATAACATAAAAACAATAACATTAAAATTTATATACTTGATATAATGATTTTTCAGAATTATTGTATAGGCATTGAGGATATTGTATAAGTGAAAAATAATTTTATAGTGATGAAAAAGGAATCTTATATATTGAATATTTTCTCTTTGATTACATAATTAAGCTCATTGAAATTTTATTATTGAAAGACCAAAAGCACTATACAATATCAAGTTACAAGTATAATGGAATTTGGAATAGAATAATCAATAAATAAGGCCCATATTGAGGATTATTTGTGGAAGAAGAAGACTCCGGTTGTATGTGAGGTGAGGGGTAAAAAAAATTAATAAAATTAATAAAATATAAGAAATATATTATACAGTTAAAACAATAAAAGGACTAAAACTAAAGAGGATTAAAATTTCGATATAATCATAAAAATTTTACACTTTTTAAATAATTTTTTGAATTTTACAAAATTTAATAAATTATTTTATTCAGTAAAAATACTTTTTTTAAAAATAATTACTATTCATAACTATGTGTTTAAAAACAATAAAAAAGTATTTAATTCAAATAAATTTTTTTATTATTTCGTTGAAAAATAATACTCATATTGGGAAAACATTAATTATCTTAAAATCCTCAATTTAGATTTTTTTTTCATTTTAAAATCATTAATTTGATATATTAATTAATTAAATTGATACAACATCATCTTTGTGAATACTAATATGGAATTTATATGTTTTCTAAATATTAAAAATAAAATTATATATGAAATATAATTTTATTATCTATCCAAATAATATTATTTTTTGAATAAAACCTATGAAAATACTCATATTAAAATATTTTTTAAATTTATAAATTATAATGTAAAAACTTGACTTCCTTATGAAATAAAATATTATAAAAGATTTAAAATTGTTCACATGGGTGAGAAATTTACCAAACTTGATTAAAAAATGATAATTGACTAAAATGGTATATAAAAAATGTTTTATAAAAAATATGTGTCATTATTAATTCTTATAATTTTAATTAAAAAATAATTTTTTATTTTTAATCTTCTTGTAGAGTAACGATATGAGCGTTGCATAAGCATTAATCTGAATTATTTCATATATAAAAATTAAAAATAAATTTCTATTATAAAAAAATTAATTTGGTTTATTATTAAATTTTATATTATTTCATTTTTTATATTCACTCATATACAGAAAAATATGACTTCTTAAATTTTTTATTCTTTTTTCTTGCCATGCGCATGCATTATAGAGACAGTTGAATAATATTTATATTATATAACTATAAAATTCCAAATTATTGTAAAAACACATTCATTATACCTAATAATTAATAGAAATACCATAAAAATAATTTTTATCAGTGAATTATAATTTTTATGTAACCAAATTGGTTTTGTTCGTGTGGCGCGTGTACTTTATCGACAATTAAAATAATTCTTTTATATATATATTGAAAATTATAATTTAAATGTTCTGAATTATTAATATAAAAAATTACTCTTATAAAATAAATTTTTTATTTATTCTATATCTTTAATAAATTTTATATCCTAAATATCTCTTGATTTTGTAAGAAAAAATAATGAATTTTATTAAATACGGAATTTTTTACTATTCATGAAAAATTCAACTGATTTAGAAACAGAAAAAAATTCATCTTAACCATTATTTGATGTTTTGAATTAACAAATGACATCTATTTTATGAATATAATTTTTTAAATATGATAAATTAAATTTTTATATAATATAATAATTTACTTGAAAAAATAAATAATTTACAATTACAACGGATTTTGCGAAACATTTAATAAATAATTATGGTCTCATAAAATTATTTTCTAATAAAAAGATATACAAATATTAAAATGTGAATAAATTTTTTAATCATTATATTAATTATAAATTTTTAAATAAACATTTATATGTTATAAAAAATCTAATACATAATTAATAAATTCTAAAACATTTATTTTCTTATACTTTGACATATTTATATCATATGTCCATTTACAAGATTCCTAAATATTATTTATACATTCATGGATGAGGATACTATTCATTTTCTAGGTTCACTATTCATAAGGGTTATATTACTATTCATAAGAGTAACATTACTATTTAATAAGTTAATGATTATTATTACAAAAATCTTAAGTTGATCCTATCACACTCTTAATATCTTAAAAATTGATATGCTATATGTCTAAATTTTGAAATTTAATTCATAGAATTGTAGAGATTGTTTTTACTATCTTGGTTAGAACTATCTTTCTTAAATAATAATGACAAAAATGTGTCGTTTCACTGCGACTCAGTGTTGTGGTAATTAAATTATATATTTTATTTAATTACAAATCCTTGGGGTGTTATATATATTGTGTCCATTAATGTATTATTTATCTCCATTCCCTAGAAAATTATGCTTTTGAATCAATAAACTTGTTATCTACGATTCTTGTGAATGGTGTTTCATCTTTATATATTTTTTATATGAATAAAAAAAATGAATTTTTGGAAATTGGAATTTCAAAATATTTCATTTTGTTTCATAACATTTGGGTTAAAAAGGTTCATCCATTTCTAAAAAAAATTCAACCATGTTAGAAACCCTTTCAATATTTATATTGTAAGAATTCTCAAAAAGATTTAATATGAAATTATTTAATACCATAAACATAATCAAATTTATAATACATTTAATACCATTATAATATTATTTGATAGAGTAAATTAGAATCCAGTTTTTTTATGAAAAATGATTCAAAAAATAGTAAAATAATTTCATATTTTAATAGAGAATCATAACTATCAGTCTATATCACGTTTATAAATATTTACATTATAACATTATAATTAGAAAATTCATAAAAATACTATAAAAATAAAATGAAAATCATTGAGAGAATATGAACAAACATGTGAATAAACAGATAGATTAGAATCTTTAAAGACATATATATCCTCGAAAGCATTCAAACATGTAAAAGAAATTATTAGCAACTTATATTTATATGAATTCACAGTGATGAATCAAATTCAAATAGATCCAATGGATGATATTGAATATTAGTAGACGATGATTTAATTATATTAAGAAAGACAAACTTTTTAACTATTAACTTTTTGTAAAATGTTCTTTTTTAAAATATAAGATCAATTATGTATACAATATTCCTAAAAATATTAAATGTTTAACAAAAATTTATAATATTTACACATAAAATATGTAAGAAAAGAATGTGTAACTCATGTTGAATTTGTAAGTAAAAGTTTTTATTATAGTTTATCTGTTGTTATAAATATCTGTGAATTATATGAATGTTTTGAGGAAAAAAATAATTTTTTATTAATCATTTTAGAATCCTCATTATAATGAATCATAATAATAAACCACTTCTTGATTATATATGTATGAAAGTTGTGAAAAACAAAAACAAATAAGAAATAATAAAAATGTTATCCACCTATTTCAAGGAGTGTTTATCTATAGTGGGTTATGTGAACATGAAGAGGGTTACTAATCAAATTATATTAATCATATCAACTATTAATTTATAATATTTCAATATTTACCAATTTAGTGGTTTTCTAAAAAATTCAGTACGTTGTTCTTGGTTTATGATAAATGGTAAAATAATATCTTATTTTTGTGTTTTTTCCCTAAGGTTTTGGTTTCTAGTATTTGTATATTGTGCTCGTGATTGATGTAATGGGTTTTTCAAAATTTTATGGATAATATGTTATTAAAAAAATAGTTTTTTACGAAATCTCGTAATTAAATTTGTGGTTGTGTTTAAATATTCCGACCTTAGTAGTGAAGATTATGTTGTAACATTATTATATTGAAACTATATTTAACAAATTGAATCCTAAAGGATGTAATAGTTTTATAATCTTCATAAATATGTTAAAAATATTAATGATTCTTTATAATTGAAAATTTTAAAAAAAATATTATTTTATTCATGTTTTTCATTATTTCCTCTTGCATAACTTTGCATGTTAATAATAATACCCATCTAGGAATCCTAGTAAAAGAAACATATTAAATTAGTGATTTAAAATACTTAGTTAGGAAATGATTATAGATAGAGACATGAAAAAATATATAATAATAAATATGGAAAGTCATGTAACTGAAACACAATCCATTTAATCAATAAATATAATATAATAATGTAGGAATAAATGACGATAAAATTTTCCTTATAAATAATCACAGTATCTAGAACCCTTACTCTGTAAATTATAATGAATGACATAATCATATGGACATCAGAAATGAATTAATAATAATGAAATTTATAATTTTTGGAATCTGAAAAATTCATTCATGTCCTTTCACAAGAAAGTTTAAAACTAGGTATAAATATCTATTTATTTGGCCACCTTCTTTGTCTCATAATACACATTGATTTATCAGAGAGGTATGAAATTTTAAACCCCAAACATCACATTACAACTCTAATGTATTCCACATATGATATGGGTGAACCAAAATTATCATAAACAATCATATTTGAAAACAAAGATTTGAAATTTTAATACATACACACATCAGTAAACATATCCATAAACCATCCAAAAAAGTTTTTATTATCAACATAGTACATCCCCAGTGAATATTCTCACAAAACATCAAGATAAATTATAATTATTGTATAATTACCATCTATTTATAATATATAATTAATATAATAATGTTTTTTGTATTCTATGAATTGAAATTTACGAATGAGATCAATAAAACATTCATGAGGTAAATAACCATTTCACATTGACATTTTATTAAAAAAAATTAATAGTTCAAGAAATATTTTGAAAATAATTTTATTTGAAAACATCTAATTAAAACTATTTTGTAATCTTCGAAACATTTTTTCTTCATTATAGTGGAAAATTATATACATGTCATAGATATTAAATAAAGACTCCACTCAAATTTTCAAAAAAATCTAAACTGGGATTGTTTACAAAAAAAAAATATTCATTAATAAAAATTCTAAAAAAATAAATCACGGTTTAAAATAACATTGAAAAATATTTTTGAGAATGTTAGAACCATTTTTTTATAAAATTTTCATACAACAAAAATTATTTTCAATTGAATAGATAAATAATAAAAAAAATTCCTAAAAAAATTATCAATCTTGCTAAGTAAAAAATGGATGAAAATTTGTTAATATTACATGAAAATATTATGAATAAATAGGGGAGATGAAAATAAATTTGTTTCATGATATAGAGATCAAATAATTCCCCCAATGAAAACATAAAGACAAAAAATCCTAAACAAAAAAGAGATTGTGAATTAAACCCATAAAACCTAGTAAAAATATAAACATAATGATGGTATGTCGACTCTCCATATTACATATCAAAGGTTCCTATTATATTCAAAAAAATAAAATTAGTATTGGATATAGAATATTTCTCATAGTAGTAAATGTTGTTTAGGAAAACCCACACCTCATGTCTCATTTCCTTTATATGTAAATGTAAAGCCATTATAATAAATAGATATTTATTATACAGAAATTAAATAACCATATTAATATATTTTATAACATATATGATTTAATTATAGTGATGTTTTACCCTTTTATTAATAATTATTTATTGAATAACTATTTTGCTAAAATACTTTTTCGTTTTTCATGTATGTTTTGATGGGCTATTTTCTGTCCTTATATTATCATCATGGTTCTAAGATATATATAATTTTATTATTTATATAAATATCATGAAAATTAATTATATATTTATTTATTGTAATCTATAAAAGTTATAGATAGATGATGGATTGCACTCTTTATGTAGATGGTTGGTCTTACCTACACATGAACATTATTTATATTTATTGAAGGATGGAATTAAAGGAAGATAAATATTACTCCAACATTATGGAATAATTATTATGTCATAGTATCACATATATTAATTAAATATATCCATATTACAACCCATGTAAAGAGTAATTATAAAACGATTCGCATCACTTCATGAGCCTATAGTTCCTCGTACTCATGAGTTACATTGTTATGTTTCAAACAAAATGGAAAATAAGATGGTATATATGATATCATAGATATATAGGCATTATTATATCAAAATATCATATATATTCCTGTGAATATATCCTTATTACAATCCATATAAAATGGACATAAGAAAAACACATCACCACAATCTGCAAGGTGGTTTTCCGCCATACATATAAAAGACAGTGTTGTTATCCAAAGGGTTCGATGATAAGAATTTATATTTTATATTATAATTTCATTAGTATATTAACTTCATATATATAATCTGAATATGTAATGTACATCATTATATCCAACAGTGAGATGTGGTGATGGAAAAATAATTATATCGGTTCAGGAG
Source organism: Viscum album (assembly GCA_963277665.1). Classification (NCBI taxonomy): domain Eukaryota; kingdom Viridiplantae; phylum Streptophyta; class Magnoliopsida; order Santalales; family Viscaceae; genus Viscum; species Viscum album. The sequence goes on from OY728146.1 coordinate 537,322,743, forward strand.
GTAGTAGTCTTCCACACACATGATCGATGGTTTCATTTCCCATTTGAAGGATGTAGAGTTAGATATAGGTTATTGAATTAATATATAAAAATATCAGTATATATTCTATATTGGTTTTTTTATATCATAATTGAATAATAATTTAATGAGTTATAATAATGAGTGAAACAAAAACACATAATTAATAACATTATCTATTCATAGAACAACCACATTATGTTTAGCATTTAGCCATCCTACATAAGCATTCGGATAAAATTAATGACTCAAAAATATTGGGAGTGTTTCAAGGAAGGTATTACATAAGGGATATTATAAATCAATGTGACATGGAAATTTGAAGAGGATATGAGTTGGGTGACCTTTTATAACTAGAGGTAGGATACACTTTGTATTTTTTAAAATAAAAATTTGTACCCATGTTTTTCAAACAACAGAAGGATAAAATAGATAATTATAGAAATATTAATGATATATAGTAGAGATATGGAGAGATAATTTGTTTTAGATAAGTTCTTAATTTATTTTAGTTTTCTCTTTTAAGTTTAACCCCTAGTAAACCCATTTATTAGCAAAACCATGATAATTTACAATTAATATTTTCACTATTATGTGTGATAAAAAATTATATTTATCTTATTATGTGATATTAAATATATTTAATCAAAATATGGAATCCATTTTTCTAAATTAAATTAATATATGTGGTGGAATATATTTTGAAATTAAACATAAAGATGATATGAAAAACTGGTTTTCTTATGTGATAATTTATAAAAGAATAAAATGATTTAATATAAAAATTAAATATGAAAGTGGTTCCAATAACATAATTTTGATAATTATGTATATATTATTGAATTAATTTATTCATTAATCAAATTTAAAATACAATTTACCGTCATAAAAAAATTTAAATGAAAAACCATTTTTCAATAAAAATTAGTATTACTCACCAATCCTCAAAAAATAAATCATCTCAAAAAAATATAAAATATTCACTCGATGAATATTTTGACCCAAATACTTATGAAATGAAGACAAATTTGTAAAATAAATTATCAAAATTGGTTAAAAATAATTTAAATTAAATTTTTGAAACACGAGTAAACTTCTATTTAGAAAAAATATTGTTTTTTAGGGAAATAAATTTCTTTAAAATTATTCTATCATTATTTATAGTTAATATATGACCATTGAATTAATTTTAAATAGTGTAAAATATATTCATTTGATAATTTAGTTTTTACAACTCATACATGACATCATAACATTCGCGTTATAAATCACATGTTTACAGAATAATATTTTAATAGAGTATCATGTTTTATTTAAAATGAAGGACTTATGAAATGAAATATATAAAAGAGATTGAATTTATTTAAAATATAAAGATATTTTAATTAATGTGGTTGTCACATTCTATTAATTTCATGATGTTTCATGTCAAAATTGATATCAAATTTAGGGTTCCACTTTTAACATATCATGGTCTTACATTCTCTTATAAATAAATTATGACCTCAATGTTTATTCAAGATCATGGTAATCAACGATATCATATTTTAATGTACTCATCCTAAAACCCCCTATAATAATTTTCTTAATAAAAAATCCAATTGATATGAGTGGAATGGAGATAAAAAGGTTTTTTGGAATTAAAAATATTGGGTTTCCAAATTGGAAACAATTGGTGGGGAGTAAAAATTTGGATATTGAATAAAAGTGTAAATAATTATGGGTATTGATAGGGATAATTGATCCCATGAAGGAAAATGATAAAAATAATGTGAAACCCCATAAAACCATAAAATTCTTATGAGTTAATATACAATTTCATTCAATGCATATGAAGCTAATAGGAGTAATTTTTTCCAAGATCATTTTTCCTAGAGTTGAGGGATTCATTTTCTATCTAGATTAAGAATATAACAGAATATAGTTCCATGATATAATTCTACTTCATAGGAATAATTCTATACATTTATTTTCTTATCATTCCCAACATTATATAATACTCCAACAAATGAATATTTTATATGAATTTTTTAATTTTAGAAGAAGTAAAATTTACATTTAATAAATAAATAGCCCAAAATTAATTTAAAATTATTTTATTATATCTCTATATATTTTCAAAAACAATTCTAAAAAAATGTTATCTAATAATATTAAATGATAATCTTAATCCATTCCATAATTAGTTAACCTTGATACATTTGAAAAATATATATGACCAAATTCAATGTTCCAATGTTTTTAAGGGAGGAAACCAATTTTCTAAAATTAAAATAATATTATATTCCCCAAACAACATAATCTTTCTATTAAGGTCATATTCAAAATATGGGAATCAATTGATCATGCAAAAATATTAACAAAAACATGATTTCATTAATTATTTTAAATAATCCAGAAATTAAAATATCTGATTGTCAAATCTGGTTCCTAAAATAATCATTAGACTCCCACAAAGATAACATAGACCACATTTGCAATAATCATTAATCAGTTCCCCAGAAATAAATAATCTCTAAATTACTAGTCCATATAAATCATCACTATATCAATATTATTTCAGTATTGGGTAGATATTAAGGGGAATATTCTTTCAATAAAGTTTTTTTCAAAAGGATCAACATGTCAAATAATCACATTTCTTGGTTACTAGTAATATTCAACATTTTCTTCCATATCCTTAAAGAAAAATTAATAAAGAACAGTCAAGATACTTTCCATTATTATTATAACAATAATATAGTTTCTCTAATACTTATATAACATAATTAATGAATCCAAAAATAATATCCTCAATAAATCTCCATTATTCATAAACCATTATCTTGGATTCAACATCTTATTCCTTAATAAATTCTTCCTTTGAAATTCCATTTTTAGTCTCTTAATCATCAATGTAAAAAAAATAATTTTGAAATCATGATCATCCTCAATGCATGATTTAATCATAATACATTTTTTTAATAATTCCCATACACATAATATTTAAAACATTCATTCATCGAGAATAATTTAGAGATACCAATACATACATCCATAGTATTAATTAGAATTTTATTTACCGTACGAATTACTTATTTTATTTCCATATTATCTAAATATAAAAAAATATTTCATTACATTGAGATAATCCATTAACTTCTTTTTCCCAGATTCTTTAATTATAGGAATCCAAATCTTATTTTCTATACGGTGTCCACCACCGATGTTCTTAGCAAGTTTTATCCTTATTTTTTAGAGAGTATTATAGATTTTTTAGGTTCTTGTTGTTAATTATACATTGTGATAACTAATTTGGCACAGTAACATAATACTTTATGTGACAACTAGGTTTTGGTAACATCATAGACACCCCACATTAACATGGTCATCGGGTCCTGGCCCACCATGTACCACCAATTGACCCACAGACCCATGGTCCCCACCCTAGGGCCCACCCACATGCCTGAACGAGTCATCTGTCTAATGATAGTCCCCATAGGCCAACACATGTCCTTTACAGTGTGCTTTTTCCTCACTCACACACAACCTGGAAAACATCCCATAAGGTCACCCATCCTAATCACTTCTCCAGGCCAAGCACGCTAAACTGTGGAGTTCTAATCAGGTAGGCTCCCAAAAAGCAAGGTGCACCTTGTTTACATGAGTCATATCATTTATTAATTTACCTATTTATCATTTAGGGGTGTTATAATCACCCCCTCTTTAGAGCACGACATCCTCGTTATGGACCCTACATCTCAACCAAGGCAGTGCACCACACTTAAGGCTCGATACCACCTTTGATACCAACTGTGAAAAATGGGTCCCGATGATAGCACTGACTCCCCGCCTTAACGTGGATGTTGAGTCATGGCCCACCAGGTACCACCAGTTTCCCGACAGACATGGTCCCCACCCACTTGCTAAAATGGGCCATCTAACTAATGAAATTCCCCACAGGTCAACTCATATCTTTTCTAGTGTCCTTTTTCCTCACTCACTGACATCCTGGGAAACATCCCATAAGGCCAACCATCCTGATCACTACTCCAGGCTAAACACACTTTATTGTGGAGTTCATATCAGTTAGGCTTTTGAAAAGGAAGGTGCACCTTGTTGACTGAGTCATATAATTTAGTCATTTAACCCTTTATCATTTAGGGGTGTTACACATTAATCCATTAAATATCCATTTCTTTTGTTCAATAGAAGAATATCATTCATATTCAGTATTAACCAATTTGTTTCAGTTCATTACATTAACTAAAACAAAAAATTATAGTGTAAGAATCAAAAATAATATTAGTAAATAACATTATATTGAAGAATAATATATTGGATTCCTAAATCAGGAAAAATCATTTTAATCTAAGACACCCTACATCTAACCATGTTCATTCATGGTTATCAAATATTAAAATTTATTGTAATGTTTCATAAAGAAAATATGAATTAACTAAATAAAATACCAAAGGAAAAAGTGTATAGTAAGGGTTATTATCTATTACAAGTGAATTATCGAGTAAGGAATAATGCACCATTTTTAGAGTTATTACCCCGAGGTATATATGTTATGGAACCAAACCCACCTATTATATCCTAATATCTATATACTACTCGAAAAACACAAAATATCCCCCATAGAGAAGTCATTGGATGTTATTATTTATTTGTCATCAATTTATATTAGTGAGTTACGTTCCCTATTAGTTATTTTTTCCTTAATCTAGTTAAAAATATTTCAATTAAACTTCTTTTCATACAATATATAATGATCATGAACTTTATAGTCTAGAGTTGGAGGATAATTTTTTACATCAACACTATATACTAGAAATATCATCCAAATATACCTAATAGTATAGTATTTTTGGTAAACAATATATAGACATGAATATCATACTTCAATTGAAAATATAAATTTGAATTTATAATTGTATTTGATATCATCATTATTTCCTTAAGAATAACGGTACTTGTCATTTATTCCCTAAAAAATTATGTTATTGGTTCTATACACACCATTAAAATAATATTTTATTAATATGTAATATGACTCAGGGAAATAAATGTGATATGATAAAACCCAAAATCATGTTTCATTTCATTAAAATATGTTTATACCTACTATATAATAGAAATATTTTCATTATAAATCTATTAATTAATCATAATAATATATTTTATGAAATATATTATCTAATTTTAGACTTTTTGACATGTTTTATAAAAATATTTGTTAAATCACATTTTTGGGTAATAAATTGTTTTTTCAAATATGTAATGATTTTGTATTTTATGTAATTTAAAAATGATAATGGTTACATAATATCTAGAATTTTAAACATGGTATAAATGTCATATATATTCAGTATATTTGTATTTATTGTAATCTAAAAATTTTATATTGAAAAAATTGATTACACTATTCATGGAGAAGGTAGGTTGTAGGTACTGATAAATGATACTTCCATTTAATCGATTGATGGAATTAAAGGACGGTAAATGTAATCTCAAAATCTCAAAATCTATTTTTTATTTAATATGTTTTAAATGTAATCTCAAAATCTCAAAATCTAATTTTTATTTAATATGTTTCATATATATCAATTATATCTAAACATAATACCTTTTATGTAATGTGTTCATGAAAAATGAGTGGCTTTGTATCGTGAGCTGGTAGTCCACCCGATACACCAGAGACATTATCATATTTTAAGAAAAATGGGATGTAAAAATGGTAAATGTTACACTGTAGTTTTATATGTATAATAATTATAAAAATATCATATATTTTCATTTAATATATACCTATTACTATCCATGTATGATTGAAATGCTACAAATACTGTAGAATGGTTCGTCATGCGGTAGTCCTCCGTACCCACAAGCGATGATATTATTTTGCAACATATTTGATGTTAATTATTTAGATGTGAAATTATAATTCAAGAAGTATATTATTTTCATGTATATAATATATATTTCTAAAATCAATCATTTTATCCAGCCATGTGTTGGGGTGAAGGAAAATAAACTACATCGGTCTGTGAGGGGATTGTTCTCCATAATAACACCAATATATATTACATAATAAAACCATTAATAGTAAAAATATAAATATATATGAGAAATAAGTGTTATAATTATATCATTATTGGATAATATTTGAATTATTTAAAAGATGAAGTAAAATGGAGAATGCATAATTAAAAGCATTACCTCTTTTATGGACAACCACACTAGGTTTAACCTAAAGACGTTTTAGATTTTCCTTATGATCAATAAAAATACTATAGGATTTATGTAGGGGTATAAGGAAGCTATTTGGATATTTATTGAAAAAAATGGATTTGGATGTTTTAAGAGGGGAAGAGTGTGAATAAGCTTTTATAAGTTTGGGAGAGGACACACCTGGTATTTTTGAAAAAAATAAAATGTTCTCGCATTTCTAACAAGAAAGAAACTCCCAATTGGATGTTTATCATCCCATGGATTATATATGTTAAAAATAAGAAATTAAATATATTTTACATAGGTTTTTAGGTCACACATGGTATTCACATGGTAAGCCTATATTTACCTATACCGGGATAACTAAATTTTACAATTTTACTACTCATTGTGGTCAAAAATTATGTTAAACATATTTATATATATTACTTATTATGATTCAAATTATTTTATATATTTTTAAAAATTAATTTCAAATAAATTTCAAAATTTAATTTAAAATTAAACTGAAAAATGGGAAAATACTATATTCTAAAGAGAAATTTTACATTATTTTAGATTTTTTTATATAAATTTCATAATTTAGATCATTAAAATTACTTAAATTTGATTAATACATATATATAAAATTTAATAAATGATACACTAAAATAAATTTTATCTATCATTTAAATTTTTATATAATTTAAACAAACAATTACATTATCTATAAAAACAAATACTTTTCACCATTCATCAAAAAATTTTAATTTTCTAAAAATTCAATAAATTTAACACTTAGGGAATCTTTATACGATGGATCCAAAATTGAATCTAATTTTTTGAGGGAATTTCATAAAATTAGAAAAATTAATTTTAAATAATAATTGAAAAGTTCAACTAATCCTTCTTCCAAAAATAAAATCTTTTCTCAAAAAAATTTCTCAGTTATTTAAAATGATTATTATTTTATTTCAAATAAATATATTTCAGTTGAATTTTTTTTACACAGCTGTAAAAAAATTAATTTCCATATATTATTTATTAAAATTTATACCATCCAACATAACGACTTGGTTGTATTGAATAAATTTAAATATTAATATTTTAATTTAGTTTCATGTTTTGTATAAAATCAGTGTAGCATGTAACAAATGCTTTAGAATAGAATGAATTCAAATAAAAATTAAAATCTCAGAAATTATATAGATTTCACATTAATATAAAATATTTGTCACACCCCAACTAATCTATAATTTTAATTTATTATTTTCTTTGGTTTTAAAATTTTTTTTCGAGGGTTGGGTTGAAACCCAAACATGATTTTTGAGTTATGTCAAAAAACACACGCTTTTTAGTCGATGATGCTGAGCACCTGGGCAGAGCGCATTTTTGATTCCCCGAGTGACTTCACCCATGCAACAACATGACCCTCCAATCATCAAAAAATTAAAATGTGAAACTTTTGTAATTTCATGTGCTATTTATTATAGTTAATAATTTTATTATTATTATTATTAAAGTGAACTAAATATCTAAATTATTTATAATTTTTTGGTATGGATATTATTATTCTTATTAATATTATTATTAATTTGTCATTATTATTATTATTATTATTATTATTATTATTATTATTATTATTACTTTAGGCCGGTGTATGGGGGCCACACGGCTAGCAGAAGCCATGCAGTCAACTCGAGTACCGCGTAGTTTCAGATTTTTAGTCAGCCAAATAAAAATGACATAAATGTGTAGAAGATAAAAGAAATAAAATCAAAGGTTAGTTAAATAATTTTATATTATTATTGAAGAATTTTTATTATTATAATTATTATTTTAATCATTTTTATATTGTTTTTAATGTTGTTTTTATTATTTTTATGGGTATTATTATTATTATTATCATTAAGATGGGAACTTATTATTATTAATATTATTAAAGGCGTTTTTATTATTATTAGGTGTATTTTTAATATTATTTTTATTAATGTTATTATTATTAATGTTAATATTATTCTTTTCTTTTTATTATTTTTATGTGTATTATTTTTATTATGTGTTAACGTTTACTTTGTTATTTATTTATTTTTGATTTGTTTTTATTTTTTTATTTTTTAACACTAACCCTAATGAATCTGCCCCCCTCAGCTCCCCCTCTTCCCACGCGCCACCTCACCCCCTTCCTCTTCTCCTCACACAACATCACCTCATTCTCCGAAGCCAGCCGAAACTCCTACTGCTCCAGATGTGCACCCACCACCTGTATGGTTCCCCTCATTTTCCCATCTCCACATTAGTCGACCTCCTACCCCACACCGCTCTAGCATTACACCTCCCTCCCTGTAGTGTTTCTAGCTACTGAACACCCTCTCACCACCTACAACTAGCACGCTACGACCCTAGTGCCCCCTCTGGCTTTGCGAATGATGCCACACAAGCCTGCCTTACCTCAACCTACCTAGAGACCCCCACCCTACGCAGAACCCTCTAGAAGTCGACCCCTATCATGGACGGCCACCAGGAAGCCTCCTCACCTTGTTCCCTTGTTCCCTCTTCTAACGATGTAGCGCACCCCCGGATCCTCATGCTCAAACCCCCACTATACGGTTTTCCGCCCACCTACCTGGATTACTGGTAACTACCCTTCGTGTCGCTACAACCCTACTGGACATCCCCTTTCTTCTGTGAAAAGACTCCAAGAGTCTGCACACCCATCACCCTACACCCTCAGGCCACCCACACCCATCAGCCATCGCGCACCCACTGTCTGCACTACCTCTCGGTAGTACCCCGGGTCTGGTGACTCCCCTTCTAGGCTGCACCACTCTTCCCATCAGCGTCCAGCACCAGCGCAACCACCTATGACCGGCCCTAAAAATGGCCTAACCATACCAGTGGACCTCTCCCCCTACTAGACTATCTTTGGCAGTGAATCCCCCCTTTTGAGAGTTATTTTCTCTCCCTACCCTTTTGATGTTATTCTGCACCTATGGTTTCGATGTTTAGGGGTGATTCCTATGATTTGTTCTTAATCTTACTTCTTTGTATTTATCTTCACATCTTTGGGCTGTGAAAGTTGTGTGTTTGAAATTTCACACTACAATTCCAAAAGATTAATTTTTCTTGAGGTTGGATCTCATTTCTCATGCATCTTTAATTTATGTTTACTTTGTTAAATTGATTTTAAAACCTCTTAGGTTGCTGGTTATGCATTTTTTATGTTAAATTCATTATATCTTGTGGAAATTGTTGTTTCAACATTGTTTTTCTCAATTTTTTAACCTGTTTAATTGATTTTATATTATTTTTGGTTGATTATCTTGGTGTGTAATTGTTTTTATTTATTTAAAAAAAAAGAATATTGTTTTTGATGGTTTTTTTTCATGAAATTATGTATTTAGCCTTTTCAATAATTAATTTCGTGCTTTTTTTGGTGTGTAGTTCAGGTGATACTCTTTGGAATTTGTTTTATAAATTATAATGTGGATTATTAAATAGTAAAAATGATGCAAGTTATGTTTTTAAAGGAGGTCAAGGTGGTTCTTTTGGGATTTTGGTTCATTTTCATTATTTTAAACATGTTTTTATGTATTTTAGTTATCTTTTTTTTGCAATGCATTGGAAAGTTTTTTACACAGTCATGTGATCATCTGCTCGCACCTACTTCTGCGCCCGCTCGAGTCGTGTCACATCATCATGTTTGGACAGAGAGTTGAGGTAGGTCCCCCAGTGCACTCACATATAAATTTAGTGTTTATTTATTGAATGATATTTAAACAATTTTCGAAAAATGAGTCATAATATTAGATAATTAATTTTAGAATAATTTCTTATTGTGAAATAAAATAAACCCATTTCTATTGGAATTGCCTGAAATTGTTTTATTAAAATTTCTTACTAAGTGTTTTTTGAAATTACCATTTTGGCCCTTATAAATGTGCATCCGATTTACAGTGGTGATTTAGGGTTTCATAAATGGGTTTCAAAGTGGATTTTCGGATTTAAAAGGGGCATGTGTTGGTTATTTTATAAATGGGTTTGTGTTGCATGGTTGGTTTATGCTTGTTTGGCACTTTAATAAAGTAAACGATTTTCCACAACTCTCTTTGAGGCGATTCATTGGTGACCATGTTATGTGCAATGTTTGTGTGAGTTGTGTGTGATGTTCTTTCATGGTGATTGGTTGCTTGATTGACTTTATTGACTCACCCATTTTTATTAAACGTATTTACATGGGAACATGGAAGTTTATATGCATATTCTATGAATGATTGTTGCACCAGTTTAGATTACGCACCAGCTAGTGGCCCTTAGTACAAAATTTCTTCTACAAGGTTATTGGGCCGCTCTGTTAATCCATGTAGGGAAACTATGGGCATTTGGGCATTATAACATCACTGAGTAGGGCATGCCTTTAGGAATAGTCACTTGTACAGTATGTTCTAGTTTGTTCCTGAGATGTTATGTTAGACCCATGTTTCCTTTAGTTCTTATTTGTATATAGCAGAAAATTGAGAGGTCTAGTTTGGTTATTGGCCCCTGTGTGCCACTTTTTCCATTTCCCTTAGTGTGTGTTGTGTGTTGAATGTGGTTTTCCTTTTAACGAACAACTAAAATTTGGATTTATCAATTGTTTTCAAAAAAATTGTTTTAAAATGTAATGCACCTGTTTCCTTCAAAAATTATTCTAGTTTTTAAATTAAAAATGGAAATGGACTATTATTTATTTTAGAAATGAGAGCATGTGTGTGAAAATACATATTTTGTATAATTTTGGTCAAAACAAGAATTGAAAAATTCTTTATTTAAAGGTAGTGCATTGGAAATAGCTTTTTGGGAATGCCTACTATGTTTTAATACTCACACTAATATTATTTTAATGTATAAAGATTTGTTGACGGTTTGACTCGATCTTGTTCACTGTGGGTGAGACATGTCTATGTTTTGGATAGTGACTCTCGAGTTCATGATGAGTTTTTGTAATGGGCAGGCTGGTCGTTTGTTGTTGGTCGTTCTTTCATTTTCATGTTGTTTATTTACATTGTAGTATTAAACTTTTTCTGATGCTTTATTTATTTTCACTGGGAAAAATCATTCCCAATTGTCTACAATTGATTCCCAGGCGCTTGTCGCCGGCCCGGGGGGTTGGAAAATGCCTCTCGGGATATGTCACGGACCAACTTAGGTGATCGGTTCAGGGTCAACCTGAGTTGGTTCGTGAAAAAATGGTATGAGAGGATGGTTGTATCATGAAAAGACCTTGTTTTTCAGAGTTTCAATTGTTGTTTTGGGATGTCATGGTAGAAGGAGTAGAATTTTCAAGACTCAAGTCATATGGATGATAATGACATCATGAAACCTTTCTCGTTCTGAACCTCATGTTACAATGAGATGTTCAGGTTCTTGGTGTCTTTTGGTCATTTTGAATTTATTTATTTTGGGAAATGAAATGGAATCCAAGAATGTGACCTTCGTGAGCTCTCATTGTTTGGAAAGCCATTTATAGACGGGGAAATTACCCAAGATTGATCCTTGTGATGGTGGCATAACTGGGTTATGGCTGCCAAAAATATTTCAAAGTCATCCATCGACACTAGTTTCTCCTTGTGGATCATTTGGGTCTTCTTTATTTCTATGTATCATGTTGTAAAGATTTAATTTGGTTATTGTGACATGTTTACTTTCAAATAGAGATGACCATGTTTTGAATACGTTCATTGTTTCCATGTTTTTTACTGTTCCTCCCTAGGATGGTTCGATGGATTCCCAAGGTGCAACTTCTGGTGGTGCATACTTAGCTAATCTTCCAATTGATCAGCCTATAGATTACATCCACAAGTTTCAGAAACTGAACCCTCCTCTATTTTATGGACATGTAGATCCTATTGTAGAAGAAGAGTGGGGGTGGATGATTGATATGAACTTCAGTTTCATTGGGTTTCTTGTGTCATTGAAGGTGAAGTTGGAACCCATTATGCTTGAATGTCCAACCTAGAAATGGAGGATGTTCATCTCTCGAAGAAAGACTTGAAATGACCTCACCTTGGAATTATTAAAGTCTTTGATTATCCAAAAATATTTCTTTGAGTTGATGATGCTATCGGAGAGGATGAAGTTGTGTTGTCTTTAGAAGGGCATTGAATAGGGAACTAGAATTTTATTGACATTTCATAGACCTTGTTTCGTACGACCAATGGTTTTTTGAAAATGATCTTGGGATTTCTAGAAAATTTGAGTCTATACTCTGACCTAAACTTTAGTCAAATGTGGAATTACTCTACTCAACCAACTTGTCAGAAGATGTGGGGAAAGCCTTTTTGGCCGAAGTTATGTTAGTAGGAGGACATGAGGTGGAAAATCCTCCCCTGGCCTTGGGATTCAGTGTAGAAGTTGACGATAGGAATAATGGGAATCGACCTGATGCTAGTGGCTCTAATAGAGGAATCAAGAGGGCTTCAAACCTTTTTTCATCTTATTTATAGCTCATGTCCATGATCTGTAACTAGTGTGGTAGGCAAGGTCACAATAGGTCGATCTTTCTGAGTTCTCTGAGACCCAGCCTCCCTTGTGGATGTATGGGTCACTTGCAATGAATCTGCCGAGGTGTTTCCAAGAAGGGTGTTACAGCCAAACCTAGCTCCTCGATGGTCACCTGAGACCATCAGTATAATTAAGGCATTTTTTGGGGATTGTTTTGGATTTTTTCCTCATTATAGTGTTCCTTGGATGTAATGGTCATCTCTTGTAGCATTCGGTGGTGTTTCTGTTCCTTCAAATGTATGAATGGTTCTTATCAAACCACGTTAAAAATCATTATTCTAATGGAAGTGTGTTTGGTGAAATCTTGGTTCATGTGTTATTTTTGGGAAATTTGGAAGCATAATTGTGACGCAGGAGATGTTTCAATCATAGGTTCTCTAGCTATAAGTACCAGGGTAAAGATGGCACATACTCAGGAGAACCCCCATAGTGAAGAATGGCCTTGGTTTAATCTCAGTCATTAGTGTGGCATGGTTTGTGTTCATCTGGGGATGTGACATCATTAAGGTAGTGGTGATGGTATTTTTGACGCCCTGTTGGTTATACCCTCCCCTTCCCTACCCATGTGGTGGGGTTTCTAGTCCATGTGTAAAGCATTAATGTTTAGTTATTCTTTTCAGTCCTTATGGTTGGGAGACGCAACACAGGTCTTGTTAAATTAAGTTTGGCTTGATTCCATTGGCGGTGAGTCCATCCAGGACTCCTCATGTCTGTATTAGAGTTTCGTTTCAGAAATAGTATTGGTGATGTTTAAATTGTTTGTGTTTTGAGGATAATTTTCATGTCATGGGAGTTTGGTGTTCATATGGATCGATCAAATGGAGGCTCTTCATCACTGGGGGGTGAGTGACACTTAAAGAGTTTCATTATTGGGTCTTGATCTTTTTGTGGAATTCTGAGGGTGGAAAGAATTACGGTAGGGAGAATTGTCACACCCCAACCTATCTAAAATTTTTAATTTATTATTTTATTTGTTTTAAAAACTTTTGTTGAGGTTTAGGTTGAAAGGCGAACAAGATTTTTGAGATTTTTCAAAAAAAATTCGTATTTGAATTGACGTCACTAAGCACCCAGGAAGGGCACATTTTGGATACCTCACATGGCTTCGCCTATGCAATGGCACGAGCCACCTAACATCGGAAAATTAAAATGAAATACTTTGGTAAATTGATGTGTTATTTATAGTCGTTAATAATGTTGTTATTATTATTATTATTAAAGTGAACTGAATCTCTAAATTATTTATATTTTCTCGGTATGATTATTATTATTATTAATATTTTTATTAATAATAAATTATTTTTATCATTATTATCATTATTATTATTTATATTATTATTATTATTTTTACATTAGGTTGGTGCACGAGCACCGCACGGCTAGCGAAAGTCGTGTAGTCAGCCCGAGTACCGCACAGTTGCGGAGTTTGAGTTGGTCAAATAAAAATTAATTAAATTAGTTGAAGGGAAAATAATTAAAATTAAAAAATAGTTCAATAATATTATATTATTATTAAAGAATTATTATAATTAGAATTTATATTTTTATCATTTTTTAATTATTAATGTTATTATTATTATTTTTATCGGTATTATTGTTATTATGATTAAGAAGGGTATTTATTATTTTCATTTTTATTAAAGATGTTATTATTATTATTATTAGGTGTGTTATTGAAATTATTGTTATTAATGTTATTATTATTACAATTATTATTATTCTTTTCCTTTAATTATTTTTATGTGTCATATTTTTATTATGGGTTAATGGTTATTTTTTTTTAATTTATTTGTTTTGTTTTGTTTTGGTTTTATTTTTTTCATTTTTTTTAACTATAACCCTAATGTATCCACTCACCCTCGGCTAACCCTCTTCTATGTGCTGATACCCCCTCCCATCCATTCTTCTCCTTGCACAACATCTCTTCTTGTGCAGAAAAAATCCGACACTCCTCCGACTCCAATAGCGCACCCACCACCATCATGGCGCCCCTCCTATTCCCTTCACCGTATTAGCCAGCCACCAACCCCATGCCTCTATAGAATTTCACCTCCCTCCCAGCTATTTTTCCCACCACCAAACACCCTTTGGGCACCTCCAACTAGAATTATCCGACCCTAACGCCCCCTATGGATTAGCGCGTGATGCCTGGTGAACCCACTATGCTACCACATACCTGATGACCCCCCTATGCAGCACCCTCTCGTAGTGCACCCCTATCATGGATGGCCACCCGGTGACCTCCTCCCCCTATTCCCTTCTTCCCTCTTCTTAAGGTGCAACACCCCCTGATCATCACAGTCATATCCGCACGGTTTGGTTTTCCTCCCCCCTTCCTTGTTTGCTGGTAACTCCCCTCCTTGTTGATATAACCCTACCGGAAGTACCCTTGTTTCGGCATACACCCTCCAACTGACTGCACAACCACCACCCTACACCCTCATGCTGCCCACACCCTTCTGCCACCATACACCCACTGTTCAAACCACCTCCCGACTGTATCCCAGGTCCGGTGACCCCCTACTAGGCCTCACCACTCTTCCCACAAGTGACCAGCTGTAGAGAAGTCTCCTCTGACTAGCCCTACTATTGACCTCACCCTTCCAGCAACCTTCTATCCCTTCCTACCACTCTTTGGAGGTGAATCCCCCCTTTCAAGTGTTATTTTCTTTCCCCCACTTTTGATGTTATTCTACATTTATTGTTTCAATGTTTTGGGGTGATTCCTATGTTTTTTTAATCTAACTACTTAGGGTTGATCGTAACATCATTGGGGTGTGAACGTTGTGTGTTTGAAATTTCACACTGGAATTCCAAACATTTATTTTTTCTGGAGGTTGGATATCAATTCGCATGCCTCCTTAAATAATGTTTAGTTTTTTCACTTGATGTTCACACATCTTATGTTGTTGGTTATGTGTTTTTGGTTGATAAATTAATTATATCATTTAGAAATTGTTGGTTATACTTTATTTGGATAAATTGTCTCACCTATTTAATTGATTTGAAATGTTTTGTGGATGATTACCTTGGTGTGAAATATCATTTTTTTAAACCACAAAATTTAGTTTTTTTGGTGTATTTACAAGAAATTAAATATTTATCATTTTCAACTATGCATGTTGTGCATTTTTTGTGTGTGTAGGTTGTGGGTTACTATTTGTAATTTGTTTTATAAATTCTAATGTGGTTTATTAAATAGTAAAATTGATGCGAGTTATGTTTTAAATGTAGGTCGAGGTTTTTATTTTGAGCTTTCTATTCATTTGGATTGTTTTAAGTACATGTTTTTGTATTTTAATTATATTTGTGGTTGAAACACGTTGGCATTGTTTTCCCACAGTTTTATGATCCGCTTCTAGCACATGCTTGTGTTCCCGCTTGAGGTGTGTCATGTCATCATGCTTTTACTACGAGTTGAGGTAGGTCCCCCAAAACACTCACCTTTAAATTTAGAATTTATTAATTTCTTGATATTTCATTGATTTTCAATAAATGATAAATAGTATTAGAAAATTAATTTCAGAATAATTTCTTATTGTGAAATAAAATACGACCCTTTCAATTAGAATTCCATGAAATTATTTTTTTAAATGTTCTTACTATGTGTTTGATGAAATCCTTCTTTGGACCTTATAAATTTTCTTTTCATTTATAGTGGTGATTTGGTTTTTATAGATGGTCTTCCAAGTGGATTTCGGGCTTCAAAAGTGGCGTGTTTTGGTTCTTCTAAAAATTGGTCTGTTTTTAGTAGTTGGTTCAGGCTCGTTTGGAAACTTAATATAGTGAATGATTTTTCAAAACACTTTTTGAGGAGATTCAGGGGTGACCTTTCTATGTGAATTATTTGTGTGAGTTGTTGTGTGCGATTTTCGTGCATGGTGATTAGTTTCTTCATTGACGTTTATGACTCACCCCTTTTTATTACATGTGTTGAGAATCAAACATGACATTGTAAGTGAATCTTCTAAGCATGATTGCTGCACTAGTTTAGATTACGCACTAGACAATGGCCATTATTATAGACTTCTCTCTACTAAGGGATTGGGCCCCTCTGTCATGCCATGTAGGGAAACACCATGTGGTAGGGAATTATGACGCCATTGAGCAGGGAATTCCTTTAGGATGAGTCACATGTATAGTATGTTCTGGAATGTTCATAAGCTCCTAGGTTGGTCCCATGTTTCCTTCAGTGCTTATTTGTATATGGAGGACGATTGAGTGGTATTGCTCTGTTATTATCCCCTATGTTCCACTTTTTCCATTTACCTTAGTGTGTGTTGTGTGTTGTGTGTGGTTTTCCTTTTGACTAACAACTGATATTTGGACTTCTAAATTGTTGTAAATTTTTTTTAAAAAGGAATAAACCTGTTTCTTTCAAACATTAAACTTGATTTTAAATAAAAAAGGTCAATGGACTATTAATTGTTTTAGAAATTAATGTGTGTGTGTTGGAACCCATATTGTTTATAATTTAGTTCAAACATGGAATTATTAAATTCTTTATATAAAATTAGTGCATTTGGAACAGTTTTTTTGGCATGCCTACTGAGTTTTAATACTCACACCTATCGTGTTTTTATGTTTTTCTTTTTGTTATAGGTTCAAAATTATATTTTCCTCTATGGAAGAGCCTTGGTTGTGGTTTGGAGAGTGACTCTTTTAGTCACCATGGTTATTTGGTCTTGTTCATGTTAGTTTTTTGTGGTTGGTCGTTCGTTCTTTTTTGTTTTGTTTATTTAATTTATGTTATTCTACTTTTTCTGTGGCTTTATTTATTTTTAATGGGAAAAAACATTCCAAATTTTCCCTTATAGATTCCCTGGCACTTTTCTCCAGCCCAAGATAATTGGGAATGACTCTCAAGCCTTTTGTGGACCAGCTTGGGTAATCTGTTCTGGGTCAACATGGGTTGGTTAATGGAAATTTTGGTTTTTTGTTTCATGTACACAATCAAACATTATTTTCCACTTTAAAATTTATAAGGTGTTATAGTGTGTATTCTATCCACAATACCTAAGCACAAAATCATCCAACTTCTTCATGTTTAAATTCAGTAGTGCAAAGTTCTTCTGAGTGTTTTCTCTTACCATAACAAGAAAATAAATAATCTTCAAATTATTGACATGTGCATTTGTATTATTCTAATGTATTCTGCATCCAACATATCCAGTGTCTAAAGAACATTATTGATCAAAATAATTTTCATAAGAATAAAATATTTAGTGATCTAGAGTTCATTTATGATGAAGAGAAATTTATTTAAGAGAATAAATGTCAAAAAGTTTTTTATTTTCAAAAAATATTATACATAAGAATGTATAAAACATTAATTCTTGTCAACTAGGTATAAGATTTAAGAGATTACCAATTTGATCAAAATGTTTCCTATATTCATAAAGATCAAATGTTTTTGAGGTTCAAATAAGTCTACACATAGATTTACCATTTTCAAAACAAAAACTATTTGGTATATATTTTTTTATTATTATCATGACATATATATATATATGTGTGTGTGTGTGTGTGTTCTTTATTGTTTTAGATAAATTTTAAAACCATGTAAAAATGTATGTTCACCCATCACAGTAATCTTAAAATAAGATTTTATAAGTTTGGAAAATGTATTACAATTTGATTTCTGATTTGGTCCAAGTATAATGTAATCAACATAGTTTTGAATAAATGGGGTTTCTTTAGAAATATTTTTGACAAAAATATTTGTGTCAACACATAACATAACAATGTTTTTATGAATATATTGTATAAGTCTATCATACGTTAATATTCAATAAAGTTTATGTCCATAAAATTTTTTAGTAGGTTTCATAAAATAATCTAAATTGTTTTTATTCCCAAAAACATGTGGTTTATTGACATAAATATCCTCATGTAAATATCATTCAAGGAAATAACACTTAAAATACATTTTAAAGAGTGAAAAATTTATGTATGTTGTGAAGGATCGATGTATTTGAATAGATATTATCATTTTGAATAATAAAATAGTTTCTTCAAACAATATAAATTAATATTTATTATAACCATTATTAATAATCTTTTAGTTATTTTTTATTAAAATTTCATTTTACACAATTTTAATTTGAAATGACCATTTTCTCCCATCATAAGAATATATATAGTTTATTCTAACAAGTAAAATGTTTTCCTTTCAAACTCATTCATCAAAATTAGCATTGGATTTTTTCAATATTCATCACTAAAACGTTCATAAAAAGATTGATGTTTTTACTGAAATATTATTTATTATTGTTAACATATATTTCATAAGTAAATGTAATTTTATACATGTTGATCGACATATCAATTTATATAAACAGTGGAATTATCCATTATGATCAATTGATTCCATGAATAAGTAAAACCTTGTACATCATTAAAGGTTTTAACATCTTATATGAGTTCGAATTCCCAAATTGTTTACTAGGATCTTCTTATTTTAAAATAATTTTATAACATGGTTGAAAATCAGTATTTTAAAGATCATATATAGATAATGTGCATAAATTTTGAAAAAATAATTTGTTTCATAATATCTAACATTCATTATTTTATCCACTATTTTCATTCATTTGGTAAAAAAATTATTCCTTACCACTTTTCAACTTGCTAAGAAAGATTAGTCTGTTTATTTTGGATCAAATTAAGATATTTTTTTTGTTATTAAGTTTAAATACAATACAATAAAAATATGACATATTATTTTTCATCTTCCATTACATAACTCTAAATGAGTTTTGATAAAAATTTTCTATGTGATAATTTATTTACTTTATAACAAAAATAATAAAATACATTTAACAGAATAATGTTTAAAACAATATATTAACTCAACAAGGTTATCTTAATATCCCCTAGAATTATATTTCTTCACTATACTAAACCATTATGTTGAGGAGTTCTAATATAAAAAATATTATGCATAATTTCTTTCCTACTATAAAAATTTTCATAAAAAATTCAAACTCCCCAAAATACTAGTTATGAATAGAATCCAAGGGTAGGTTTCTATAATTTCCTAAAAAAGATATAATATTTTAAAAATAGAAAAAGGATTTGGATTTTTTATCTATAAAATACACCCATGTGTATCTAGTTTAGTCATAATCCAAGACATATACATAGTATGTAACATCCTAATATTACAAATGAACTGTGTATTAAATAGTGAATACAACATGCAATATTGTTCCTAAATGAACATTGAAATATTATTAATAAAATATGGACATTTCTAACCATACATTTAATTTATGGGTATGAATATTATTAAATAAAATATGAAATATATATAATGGACCAACATAATGAATAATTAATGATTATTTTTTTAGAAATATATAGTCTCTTTTTTGTAATGTTATTCTCTCCCGTAGAAATATTATTACATCAAAAATAATTTTATTGTATTGTGTGATTAAGTATTATATTCATTTTATATAACATCAAAAAATTATATTTTTATGATAATAATATTTTATTTTACAAAAGCATAATAAAATTATCTGTGTGTAATTTTTTTTTTCTAAATATATTGTTTTTTGAAAATAGTGAAAAGTATAATTTTTTAAAAACAATTACCTTTTTTAAAATAGAAGTTTAAATATTAAATTAATATTATTTAAAATTAATTTTGTTATTATTATATAATATATAATTCAATTTTATTCATTTGAATCAATATCATTGCTGATTTGGGAATAAGTATATTTTTGGGGTTTGATTGGTTTTAAAGGAATTTTTACTACATTTTACACATTAATATTAAAAATTAGGATATGTCACTTTTATGAATTGATTATTTAAAAATTAATTCCATATTTGGGATCATGAGGTTCAAATTTGATAATTTTTCCCCTTTTATTTTTGGATGTTAATAATAGTAACTTTATTAATTTTTATCACCACTGTAAATGAAAGATCATATCATTTGCTTTATAATTATAATGATATGGACTAATAAATTAAAATATCTTTTACGTAAATTTTATTTGATGATTAAATTTTATTTATAATCATGAAATGATTTATCGTATGACGTTTTTATAGCATTTGTGTGAGAGTATAACCGTTATAATATTTTATTCAATCAAAAGTGAAAACTTTTATTCTACTATTTTTATAACTATAATATTTCCAAAATATATATTACCCTATGATATGCTATATTTCAAATAATATATTGAAATATTAATTTCTTATATTAATCACAATAATTTATTTTCAATTTTTGGTGAAGAAATATTTACACCAAATGCTTAAGTGATGCATACAATGTTATTATTTAATCAATTGAAAATTAAAATAAGTGATATTAAAAATAAATAATAGTATACAAATTTTAATTAAATTATATTAACAATTAAACTTATAGATAAATGTTTCAATTTATATAGGGTTGTTTATTTTTTTATTAAAATTATTTTTTTCTTGTTGTTATTAAATTTAAACTAATTGAATTACTTTAAAATTTTAATTAACCATGTTTTATTTAATCTTTATTCAGTAATTTAAAATTCATATAATTATCATATTAAAATTAACGATATTGATATGGTTATTAAAATCGTTAATGGAATATTTATGGGTATTCTGACATTTCATTTTAATATTATAGACCCATATAGAGTAATAAACTTTATTACTACAGCAACTGTTAGAAGGTTTAGTGAAAGTTAAAACAAATTTATAAGTGTGGTAAAATATCCAAAACAAATCTCAATTTTATTGAATGATGTTATTTAGAATTATATTCATCAAATATTCTAATTATTCCAATTTTTGTCCACTTGTAAATGGAAAATAATTTATATGAATTTAATATATTACTAATTCTGTATGTGACCCTCACCTCAATAATAAATGGTTTTATCCTCCCTTACATGTTTAATCTAATTTGAGACATCTTGCTCAAAAAATCCTGAAAAATTACATTTACAAAAAAATTTATCCATATTATTTTGGTTTTTATCATAAAAAATAGTAACCATCCGTCCTTTAAAAATAAAACTATTATCAGTCCACCAATGAGCAGGTAATCGTCTTTACTGACAATTTGATGTTTATTTATTCTAAAATTCCAATTCATTTTGTTTAACGATCCTAAAATAATAACTCATATATAATAAATTTATTGAGAATTTTTAATTATTATTCAAAAAACTATTCAATCTGTTTTCCATTCTATGAAAAGTGAATACATCACATTAATGTACATGCGGCTTATCATATCAACATAGCGGTGTATATTTTTTCATCACAAAATTTCATGGATGGTTAACATTATGAAAATAATTATTATATATGATATTAATGACATAAGTATGATTTTAAAAATATTCTTTATAATTTATCTTTTTTTCTACCCATCTATTGAAAAATAAAAATGATGTTCATGTGTGTGTATAACATATCATCAACATGAAAAATGTAATTAAATATTAGATATCAAATTATATAGATTAATATGAATATCTATATATTCCAAAAATTTTATATTTATACCACAAATAATATTTTGTATATGATTTAACCATGATATAATTATAATAATAGGATCTACTGAATCAAAACAAAAATGATAAATGAAGCAGTTTCCACCTAGAATAATGATTTACAAAATAATTTTTAATAATGATATTAAAGGATTATAAGTAAATGATATAATATGATATATATATATATATGAGTAAAGTTTTTTAATATATATATATAATCATATATTTAATATAAATTTTATTTGAATACCTACAATGGAAGTTAGACATGAGGTATGGGTTGTTGTCTCACTTTTGCTTCCATGACACATATGTCAAATTCACCACTTACTAATTTTGTGTCGTGTTTATACAACCCATTTGATTTTTTATGTCATGAATCCTATTATATTTGTTAATCATGGTGTTTATGTTATTTTCATAAATATTTCAATAAGGTTTTAATTTTCAATATGTGTATGGAAAAGTGGTGGTGATGAAGATTGAATAGGAGATGTTGTTTCATAACAAATGTCACTTAGAGAATCAATATAAAATTATATTTGATGGAATTCTTGGACAATCTTTGTATCAATTAAGACAGTTTTAGAACTGGTCCTATGTTACAAAACTTGTATCAATGTGATAAATTGTTACAACACTTGATGAATTCCATGATATACTCAATTGTATGAACAAATAAGTAAATATCCATCCACAGTCACTAAGTGGGTGAAGTGTTGAAGATACATCCATTGAATCTAAATGGATGATTTTTAGATATTCTAATGATTTTTGAGTTTACCCAATGTTCCAATGACATGTATCAAAGTGATAAATTTTTAAAACATCATAATAAATACCATGAAATATACAATTTAATGAGGATAAATAAGATCCATCCAATGGCTTATAATTGGACGAAGGTTGTGAATAATATCAGGTGATTGTTTGATCTAGTCCTCAAAGTCCATGATATGTGTTAATGGAGGACACATCCCTCACAACAATGACAATCCAGGCATTATTCCATAATTCCCAAGGAATGAAGAAAATATCCATGAATCATCTTTAATTAGATAAAAACAACATATTGGAGATGTCTTGGGTTCTGGATACAAGAAGAAAAAAAGCTGATGTTTTGGATAAGATATTTTGAATTCTCATTTCAAAGAGAATAGAAGAAGTTGAAAAGTGGAATGGTGGTTTGGAATTTTATATTTGTGGATACATTATTTTACATTATGTAGTTATTCTTCATATTACTTTATACCAAAAAAAATTGGTGACCCACTGAGCTAGCCAACCTGTCAAGAGAGGCAGCTCAGACCACAAGTGTGAGACCGTGACTTGTCTCACTGACCGACAAGCCATAATGGGTATCCCACGAGGCGCAGGTAATGTGTGTTGTGTATAAGCCCACATGAGCACACACGATGATCAACCAATGCGGTAGGGTCCATAGTGGGCGCTAGGAGCATGCCTGAGGAGCAGAGTCGGCGTAGAAGTGCACCTGGAGGATGAACATGGTATGAGGTGGTACTGTAAGGGGAGGAGTAGAATTTTAAGGGTTGTATGCTCTAAGTTGTTATTTAAATAAGGTTCCTAGCTCAATACATTTTGATGTGGCATAAGATATTAGAAATGTTGAAGAACTTAAGTTGTCTCTATGATCCTTCATGTAATCGCGGTTGTACATCCCAACTGCGGTTCGCAATCTAATCTCCATCGAGATTGCATGCTCCATTGTTGAACCTGAACCGTCTGATGCTCATCCAGTAGTGTCATCATAATCCTCCAACCATGATGAAATCTAGTGCGTCTTTTCCACTACCGAACCACCGAGGTCTCGTTTACGACCATTATTGTCATTAAAAAAAAATCATGACCGTCATCTGGACACCACAAACTCATGAATGTAATTATATCTACATGTATGTGACTGAAATAAAGAATCCACAAAGTCTGAAGCATACATAGTTGTGAGGCCACATCAGGATTCTCAACGAGTTTGTGATAAGATTATCATGTGTTCTAAAACCCATACACGTGAAGATATCACCAAAAAAGAAAGAACCATGTTGAACTAAAATAATCTGAGAGACTCATCATATCTTTTATCCCATGTTAAAATATTTCAAATCCATGGATCAAAGACATTCAAAGTGAAGAACCCCATTTTTATTTCATTTTATTTGAATGAACATCCTCTACTTATAAAAAAATAGTACCTTGACTCATTACATTGTTAAGGATATTGAGAATGCTCTTATTTTATGAAAAATATAGCACGAGAGTTTCAGCACAACCTTGTTACATTA
Source organism: Viscum album (assembly GCA_963277665.1). Taxonomy (NCBI): domain Eukaryota; kingdom Viridiplantae; phylum Streptophyta; class Magnoliopsida; order Santalales; family Viscaceae; genus Viscum; species Viscum album. The sequence continues at coordinate 537,347,317 of OY728146.1, forward strand.
AGAAGATAGTTCTGCATAGCCTTTCTTGGTGAAGGTGTCTCGCGCATTTCTTGAGTGAAGGAGAAGAGTGAACCACTCTAGTTCATGGATGAAACACAAACACGCGATGTGTTCTATTGAAACCTCACCTATGTTTTATAAGGAGAAACCCACTTGTATGCAATAGAATAACATGCACCATTGTTGTACTCAGCAAAGGCAGGAACCAAGAATCTCCATGGTTTTATGAAGACGAAACACGCACACTCCTTGCATGATGAACAAGCTTCCATGTGCCCTACATTTTTAATGAAGAAGAATAATTCTTGAACCATTGGTTTCATAATTGAAGAAAATGAGAGTTTAAAAAGAGACAATGTACATATACACAACCCTTGGAGATTTAGTGGAACTCTCTTTAGAAGAAAAAACATACACTTACTCCTTCCACATACCAGTAAGATTTTTGTGTGATTTACTTAATGAATATGGATGGTGGATTCATGGTGGAGTTCATGTCCCTAAAAACATAAAAACAAATTATTTCTGCACATTTGAAAAAAAGAGGAAGGAAGAAGAATAAAACACACTAAGAATACACCCATTCAGGTGTGAAGAAACAAACACTTATATTGATCCTAAATTGAATAATAAGTATGTGTGAAAAGAATGAAAGGAATGAATTATTGTGTGATATTAAATGATAAAAAAAGGATTAGTGTGTGGTTAAAAGGTTATACCCATTGGAGTTTTCAAAAAAATAATTCGAAAAGGATTGTACATGCATGCATGAACATGAACACGTGAAGTCACAGAAAAGAAGAATCAATATTGTAAGTGGACATGTGTAAACTAGAAGAAGCAGTGTCATGTAACTCATGAATGAAGCATAATTAATTGAGATATCCAAATAAAATAGGTATTGGATCCCATGAAATCCATGCATAAAGTATAAGATAATTGAAACTAATGCTAGAAAGAGTTAAATAATATCTTCTATATGAGTTTATAGTGTTTTAGAATCAAATAAGGGAGATAGTGTAGATATTGTGAAAGATCATTCCTATATATTAATATTTTTAAAGAAGTTGTGGGCACCATTTTTACACATATCTCAAAACCCTACCAAAGGATACTAAATATTCTTGATGGGATACAAAGGAAAGTGTGATTTAGAAAGCCTATGTGTATAGAGAAGAAGATCATTTACATTGAATCAATAAAGAACATTAAGATGGGAACTACTCATGTGACTAGAGAGCTTGAACTCCCATTTGAGATTCGGGGAGGACAAGAAGTATTCAGTGGCACTCTAATGTGGACTAGTGGACTTTGGTAACACTATGGAATATAGTATAAAGACCATCCTGTGTGACTCAGAAGAGATATAGTGGGACTTTGTATCGACCATTATAATTGATAACAAGATTATAGTGGATAATCTATGTTGGATGGAATAACCAACATAGAAAATAGTATGTCTTTAAACCAATCCATGTAAATACTTATGTTTAGTGCCTTTAAATTTACTACACCATTCAAGGTAAGCCTAAGAGACACAAGAATATTGGATCGAGGCTTTTACGAGCCTTATAAGTTCCATTGAACAGAATAAATTAGTAAAAATATTTTAAGGGATAACTGATTCTCCCCACCACTTCTCAGTGATTCACACTGATCTGGTAACTTGAATTTTCATTGTACTTCTATATGCATATGAATTTAGTTATTTCATAGAGATTATGATTCAAATGTTCCCACAAAATTAATGTTTCAATTCACAATTCCATCATTATTCATGGTTTCTAATATTTTAATTACTGTAAATTTTTCCAGCAAATGAATATTTTTATATAATTTTTATAAAATATTTATAACATCCTACAATGATTTATTAAATACAAATTTACCCATGTTTTACCTTTTCAAATTGTTTTTTAATGGAATCATCATTTAATTTTCTACAAAATATTCTTTTTGTAATTTAATTTATCTATTAAAGGAATTTTTTTTAACTTATATTACATGAAATGAATTTCTTGATATCATGATACATCATTAGGATAATGAATGAAATGTTTATATGATTCTTTTTAGGGAAAACGATTTCATTATTATGTGCATAATGTATAAATTTTAGAATACGATTTTCAATGGGGAAATGGACTTTTCACAAGTTATTATATAGTGATATTTTTAATGTATTTTTCATCTATATCAACATCATTTTTAAAATAATATATTTAGGATATAATATAATGATACCATATAACTTATATATGTAGATCTTTAGTGATCATTTTTACTGTAGATTTTATATAAATTATTTATTATTGTTCATCCAATATGGAAAGTTGTTGAATATTATAAAATTTTGATTAATTTTTATTATTCACCTATATAAGGATTGCATTTTACATTTTATATGAAAAGTGTGCCTACTACATCCCCTCAACTCATCAGTATGCCTCATGAGAATAAATTTATTGGGTTTCCATGAGGCCTTAACCATTTATTTTTAGATTCCTTGTTGAATTACATGATGATATGTTTCATATGTCTAGAATTATAAAGCCTATATTTATGAATCCACTGGTTGATCTCCACGTGATTATATTATATATATCTATAAATGAGTTTCCTAATCATCCAATCACTTAAATGTATTTACTTGATCAATAATTATTATTTTTATATTATTCACATCTTATTATATTCTATTACATGTTTACCCTTACTGAGCTACCAATCACACCCTTTCATATGTTTCCATCCCCATGATTCTAGGTCATGTATTATGATTTATTTGAAAGGATATTCTAAGGGGAATAATGGTGTTATCTAAAGAAATAATACTTTTTATTTTATGTTTTCAAATTTAGTGTGTAATTAAAATATGTATTTAATTATCCAATACTACTAAACTGTTTAGTCACTAGGGATATAATCTCTTGTATCTAAAAGAAGTGTAATAAACAGACCACCTACTCTAGGATTGTAGGGTCATGGTATTTATTTAGTATTACTGAAAGTCTAATTTAATCATTTTGTATATATATATGGTAAGACATAGGATAGTGGAATGTAATCATATAAAAGATATTGGTAATATTATATAAGGGAAAAACTATTTTCATTATGATATTATTTATTCAAAAAATAAATTTATTTAAATTGTTTCCCTAGTTTAGAAACAATAAATTATTCTTCACAATCAAAAGATCAAATATAGTATGTGTATTTATTCATGAAATGAAATATAGTGGAATGTATTGAGACCACATTGATTCACACAATCCATGTTGAATATTCTATACTAGAAAAGATAAAAGAGTAATAACTATATATTGTGATTAATAAATTATAACTATATTATGGAACTAGGCTTAGTTTTTGAGAAATAATAATGTCTTTATATAGAGTAATGATTACCCCATCATGGTTTATCAGTGTTTAAATTTTCTTCAAAGGAAACCTCTATCGTTTAGTGGAAAAAATATCTTTGTTGTTACACAATTGGAATGTTACATAGGGAAAATAATACATTCTTTGGGAAATAAAGAAAATGAGAATATTTTATTGTATGTTTATTTAATCTCAAGAGATGTATATCGATGGTTTTCATTGAATCAAACATTATGGATAATGGAAAAACAAATAACATAGAATTAATGATTTTAAAGTCCTTTTATTAGAAAAATATTTACCTCATAAACAATGAGATGTAATGGAGAGATAAGTCTCTAGTATAAAGAACATGGAAGTGGGAAAAATTAAATCTATGAATAATACATTAAAATGACAGCAAGGATGGACACAATCTATGTGCATAATACAAATAGAAATATTTACCATTTCCTTAATGGGATTAATCCAATAATTTAATGGGAAGTATTATATCCAACATTCTAATCATATGTGAACATAGTATCATGTTCTATATAGACAAGGAAATCATTATCCATATTAAATATAAGTGATGTAAATAATTAAAATAAAAAGATAATGGATTAAAAATGGATAATGGGAAGAAGTGGAGGAATGGATTTAACATATGTGATAATTATGGAATGGAAAACTATGGTAATCTGTTGAAGTTAATGATAGTTTTCTTCAAGTTTATAGATAATTACCATCATTTCCATGAATTTAAGTATATGAAATCAACATTTAATGTTAATTATTTCAACTATATGGATTAGGGGAACACATAACCAAATTACTAAATCATAATGTGAATATACCTCCAATGAATAAAAGTGATAATGGAGAAGCATATATTATTACTACATCCAATGTGGAATGATTAAAGTTATAAGATTTTGGGATTCATGAATAATGTTGTAGAAATATATTATCAATGATATCATGATTTTATGAGTCATAAAAACATAATTATTTTACTATAATGGTTTTTTATGTATTTGAATGCATATAATGAATTGTAACACCCCAGGTAAATAAATAATATTACATTTTTATATTTATCCCTTTTTTGTGAATAAAATTTTAATATTAATTTAAAAGGAATGCTATGCTCGATGGCTTACCCAATACGCAACAACGAGTTCCTTTGAAATCTTATGTTGCACTCTAATAATAAAATAATTTTATTTTAAATGGTAGTTAACGCCTAGCCGTTGTAATGTTGGGAATGAACATAACTAACTAAAAAATGATTATATATGTTTGTAAAATATTTTTACTTTCTACAATAAATGTTAGAGGATTAAAAATGTGATTGAATCCAATTTTAAGCGTAAACATTCTAATATTCTTTAAAATGTCGATTAACCGCCTTTTGATAGAGAACCTCTTTTAAATGCACTTTTTTAAAATTTTATGTGTTATATTTGACAAAATTAAATTATTCTTTATAATTGGGACATCAAAATTTACTTTGTGTAAATTTTTGGTATTTTTCCGATAAAGTTCATTTATAATGAATAGTGAAAAATGTTGTATTTTAATTCAAAACCTTTTTTAATCTAATTTATTTATAAGATTAGATTATATTTTGAATTGGTTTTAAAGTAAAATTATAATATATTTTTACCATTTAATCCAATAGTGGTCATTGGAAGTAATTTCACTTTGAAATTGGACTTAAACTAGTGTCAATCATTCAATAGATATTGTTTCTTAAAAACACGCTATTTGTTTTGACAGCAGGAATTAATTATTAAATTAATTAATGAAACTTAAATGTTTTTAATTTTTTAAAATAGAAATAATTTTTGAATTCATAATATCAAAAATAGCTTAGGGTGAATTTTTTGTATTTTTCTGAAAAGCTTCAATTTTTGGTGAATAGTGAAACCACTAAGTGGTAGTTTAAAAACTGATTTTTTCATTTAAATGAAACTTTACCACTTCAGCGATTCTAATTTCAAAAATCCTACATACATGGTTGTCATTAGGATGTAAAATGTGGGTCAATGGGTTTAAAGTAATTTTATTTGTGAATAGTAACTTTTATGTTTTAATCGTGATTAGAGGTAATTAGTGTAGTTTAAGGTAAAAATAATGTTTTAATAATATGAAATGACCATGAAACATGTCATAATATTATTGGATGAGTCATGGCCGACCAATAAAATCCATGGGTCAACTTGGGTACCCCATGGAGCCACTTTGTTAGGAAAATCACATTAATAAATTTTTATTTAAAGTTAAAATTAAATTGTCACAAACATGTGTTGTTTTACTAAAACAATTTTTATGTGGGGTTATAAAAGTCATATTTTTTATTATAATTATTGATTATAAATATAAAAATATTTCCTACATCATGATATTTTTTCATAATTTTTAGACACTAAATAAATTAAATTATTTATGACACCATGATAATGCAGCGATTACCTCATTATTTAACTATTTAAATAAAATGAAAAGATAATGTAAAATCTAAGACCTAAACTTTTCAAAAACCTATTTTATGGGTGTATTTAGAAACCTCATCACCTTATCCTCGAAATATATCCTTTTGGGACCTTTAAAATCCTAAAAGAATTATAAAATAAAGTAATAATTTATAACTATCCAAGAGTGCCCCTCCTATCCTATTATAAAAGGCCACCACATCTACCACCTTACACACACCTCTCAAGCCTTTGTATCGGCCAACCCCTGCCATTTCATCTCTACACATCCCTATATTAATCGTTGAAGCCTCACTCTGGGCAGAATCGTTTCCAAGGAAGCCTTTGAGCACAAATCAAAGAGAGTTACCCGATTTAAAGGTAATGTCTTCCCTTGTGTTCTTTTGTTTTATTTTGCTTCTCCAAAACAATAAGGTCTTTTTATTATTATTTTTGTAACAACACCAGTATATTAAATATAATATGATGTTTTTATAATAAGTATTTGAGCTAAACTTTCACACACCTCCGTCTAATGGTTAAAGAACATACTGTTTCTGTGGATGGAAAATTACTGCCTCACGAAACGATGATTGTTCAATATTCTTTTAACACATTCAAAGGTGGCCATTAAGATGTCACTATATTTATATATGATATATAATCTGTTTATATTTTCGTTAAGCTTCTGTATTTTTCATTTATGGCATAACTTTATGGTTTCCATTATGGGTAAACGTGATATCTTCATTTTAGGAAGCGCGGACTACCACCCCCCTCAAAGTGATTTGATTCGTTAATGCCATATGTGGGATGTATAAAGGATGGAATTAATGTTATTACATATGATATCCTACTGGAATTATAATATACCTTTATATCATTATTATTTCATTCCATTTAATACAAAAAAAATGAAAGTAGCGTTCATGCGTATGTACGGCTTACCGTCTCCATGAACGGTACATTTCATTTCTTATCTCCAAATGTTATGTACTATTATAAGTACATATATATAATGGATATATATGTAATATATTAAATCTAAATTATGGATATCATTCTGGAATTATAATATATATATCTATCATTTTGTTTTAATTCCATTAATATGAAAAAAATGAAAGTAACGTTCATGCGTACGTAGGACCTACCGTCTCCATGAACAGTGATTTTAATTTTTTATCTTCAAATGATATGGAATAGTGTAAAATGAATATATATTGGATATATATGATATTTAAAACATAAATACTTTTCTGTATATGATGTACCTATAACAACATGGAAAATTCTTTTCCAACAAGTTCAATTTTTACTCATGTACCAAACATCGCCAAAAACGTCTGATATGAACTCACTTTATTAACCAATTATTATAACATTATAATATGTGATATTAACTGAATAATAATATTTAAAGGAGGTACTTAAGAAATTATAAATTGACCAAACTTTATTATTCAGGAGATTAAAGAATGATCGAGTCTTGTCGGACACGAGGTAAGAGATCCTACCTCTCTCTTTCTTTTTAAGTAATCTATTTTATGTCGTTTCTTTTAAGATCCTCTTTCATAGTTAGGGGATGTTCTCTTATATTAATATTACTTTACTTTCTATGTTCATATGATGATAGACCTTATTTTATTTCATCAATCCAGTTTGTTTGTAAGTTTTAAGTGGTGTCGTTAGGCTGTCGAGTTTTCGTAAGGGGTTTTTCATCTCACTTTTGTTCTTGTGAGATTTATTCTACATTTTCCACCATTCCCTTTGAGTGGTGTATGTACTTCCCATTATTTTACTTTTTGTGTAATATAAATTCATTTATGAGTATTTACATCAATGTTTTATTGTCCTTCTTTTATGGGGTGTATGTTTCGAAAGATACCCAAGTCGGTAATGGAACCTTTCACCCTCCTCTTTTTAAAATAATTATTTTTTGGGTCTTTTAATTTAAATATTTTAATGTTGGGATATGTTATTATATATCCTTATTGATGTAAATTTTTTGTCCAAGTGATGAGTTACCATTTTTATCTCTCATCAACTCATTTTCTGAATTTTGACGTGATGTCGTTAGGCTGTCGAATTTTTGTAAGGGAACTTCTTAACCCAATTTCCGTCCTTTGGGTCAATCTCCTACATTCAAATTATGTCATGATATTATTATGTCCTATATTTTATGTTTACTTTATTTATGGTGAATACACATAATAGATCTATTTTATTTAAAAATGATCTTTGTAAGGGACTTCGTCTCAATCTCCTTTCCTTGAGGCATATTTTGTTTTATACACAACTTTCTTTTATACGGTGTATAAAACCCTTTGACTTTTATGTTTATTGAAAAGGAATCTTTTTATACGAAGCGTTTACTAAATGGAAAAATGGAATGTTTTTTGGTCGTACGTATGCAGCGACAATGACTTCTCCACCACCGTGACCATTATTTGAGTTTCGTCTTCCTCTACAAGCCATAAATTTTTTTTATGAAAAATAAATACCATGTTATACTTTTATTTTATATTGGTATTGAAAATGGTTTTGATAATGTTTTTATTATATCAATTTGTTATTGATATCTTGTGATTGAAATGTGGAAATGTTATGTTTCTTTTATGCATGTTTTATGTGATACGATTATGTTATGGTTCTTGGGCATTGTTTATGAAGACGAGGGGTTCCATGATAAACTAAGGGAGGGTGAGCCCGATATAGCTCTCTAATGCATTGGGTAACGTGAAGGAGTTAAAAGTTAAGGTTTCTCCAAAGAGATTTAGGGAATATACTATGATGGGAATTCCAAATGCAACCAAGAGGGTTACTCGCTATGTAAGAATGTTATGAATGCCTCAAGTTACCTTTATGCCTTATTATTTATATGTTTTATTCATAATTTGATGAGGTATGTTAAAGTGATTATGTTTTATGAGTAAAGTATGATTTCATTGATTCTTATGCATACATGTACTCATGTTTCCATTCCATATTTTTATATACATTACTGATCTTTTTATGGTCATCCCAAGTTTTTGAAATGTTTTACACAGGACTCAAAGATTAATAGGGTCAAGGATGGGATCAAGGAAAGAAATGCTATATAAAACATGGAACTAGAGATGTTTATTTTAAGAGTTTTTTTATTTATGGAAACTTAGTAGAAGTGTCTACTTTGTTATCTTTTGAGATGTAATAGTTATGTACTAATTCTCTAAAACTCTAAACCTGAAAAAATTCCCAATGTGAAGTATTAATTTAATTCAATAATAAGTAATACTTAAGGTTGGGGCCTTATAGTTGGTATCAAAGGTCGGTTTAGATAACTTTAGAGGTTAGGGTATTCTCTAAGCATAAGTGACATTACCATAATGGTTAGGATTTTGGAAAGAGTAACAGTTTTTAGATAATGTGAATGAGTAAGTATATCTTAGTGTTTATCTTCCTCATTAGTACATGATGATTTTGTTGATATAATCACCCTGACATTTTTTTTAGTAAATGGATGGATCTAGCAGACACCAATGTGACAATGGGTTTGAAGGAAACTGTGGTGGTTCTCTGATTAAGAGACTGGATGAAATGGGGGATTCAGTGATAAATCTTGTGGTTATTCTAAACCAACTATCAGGAGTCATGATCAACCACTTGAACCTTGGTAAGTTATGTAATTCATCATGTATGAGATGACCAATCGATGTCAAAGTTTAGGTAATAATTATAAAGGTATCCATTTGGGTTTATATGATCCTTACTTTTGAAGTAATTATGGGTTACTATATGTTATGATGGAATATGAATTACTTGAGATAAACTTGATGTTAAAACATGTTAGGGTTATTTTTGGAGTTTTATAAAAAGGACAACACGTAGACCGTGTGACAACCCGTCATGTCGGACAAAGTTGTGGGAATTGAACCCACAACAAAAGAGCAACTGGTATTTATTGCCTACCACTAGAATACGTGAAGTCCCTGGTTAGTATGACTTATTCTTTTTAGTTAGTTGATTTTATGAATTATGAGTAAGTTGATTTTGGGTTATCTATAGAAATTATTAAACTATCATGGAGGATATGTGTTTAGGTTAATTACATTTCAATATGAGACTTTAAGAGTAATTGATGTTATTTAGAGATAAATGTTAAGGTTTATCTTGGAAGAGTATGTGATTAAATCCTTAAAATATTTGGGTTTCAATCTTAGTTTGGTTTACTTTGAATAATTTTATGGAAAATTTTTTTATCGAATGGTCTTCTTTGAACTTTGGGTTATGTTGGACAAATTTTGGAGATTAAGAATAGATTTTCTTTTTATAAAGGGTTATCCTTTTCTAGATTATCTGATTATGTTCTAAAAATTTTGGTTTTGGTAAGGGTCTAAAGACGTGGGAAATATATAGTTCCTATTTTTGGATTAGGTGGTTCTCTATAAGTTGATAGTAGTACTCTTAATGTGAACAAGTCTTCCTAAATACTCATCATTTGGGGAAAGTATGAGTTTGTGTAAGAAATCTAGTAAAAGTTGAATGTCAACATGACAAGTAAGTATGTTTCCTTAAGATCAAAATTAAATTCCTCAATGAAAATTAACTTAATACAAAAATGTTGTCTATTAACTTTTCCTACTGGGGAATCGAATGCCGTTTAACCCACCACAAGTTTGTGATTTTCTTGTGGTTAACTTTATCCTAAACATGTTTTCTATCACTCTCCCTTAGAACATGACCCTTTCCTTTTTCTTCCATATCCATGTTTTCCTACATGGAATCCTAGTATGGGTTAACTCGGGTGACCTTTTTACATCTCTTTATTTATTTTAAAGTGATAGTTTTACTTACTCTTGTTCTGATGTGGGATTTTCAATGATGTTTCCAATCCCAATTTTAAAATTGCGAGGATGCAATTCCCAAAAGGGGGGAAGGATGTAACACCCCAGGTAAATAAAGAACATGACATTTTTATATTTATCTATTTTTTTTGAATAAAATGTTATATTAATTTAAAGGTAACTCTATGCTCGATGGCTTACCCAATACACAACAACGAGTTCCTTTGAAATCTTATGTTGCACTCTAATAATAAAAAAATTTAATTTTAAAAGGTAGTTAACGCCTAGCCATTGTAATGGCGGTAATGAAAATAACTAACTACAAAATGATTATATATGTTTGTAAAATATTTTTACTTTCTACAATAAATGTTAGAGGACTAAAAATGCGAATGAATCCAATTTTAAGCGTAAACATTCTAATATTCTTTAAAAGGTCGATTAACCGACTTTTGATGGAGAACCTCTTTTAAATCCACTTTTTGACAATTTTATGTGTTATATTTGACAAAATTAAATTCTTCTTTAGAATCGGGAGATCAAAATTACTTTGTGTAGATTTTTGGTATTTTTCCGATAAAGTTCATTTTTTAATGAATAGTGACAAATGTTGTATATTAATTCAAAACCTATTTTTAATCTAATTTATTTATGTGATTAGATTATCTTTTTAATTGGTTTTAAAGTTAAATTATAATATATTTTTACCATTTAATCCAATAGTGGTCATTGGAATTAATTTCACTTTGAAATTGGACTTAAACTAGTGTCAATCTTTCAATAGATATTGTTTCTTAAAAACACGATATTTTTTTTGACAATGGGAATTAATTATTAAATTAATTAATTCAACCTATATGTTTTAAATTTTGTAAAATAGAAATCATTTTTGAATTTATAATATCAAAAATATCTTAGGGTGGTTTTTTGGTATTTTTCTGAAAAACATCAATTTTTGGTGAATAGTGAAACCACTAAGTGGTAGTTTAAAAACTGATTTTTTTCATTTAAATGAAACTATACCACTTCTGTGATTTGAATTTCAACAATCCGGCAGACATGGTTGTCATTAGAATTTAAAATGTGGTTCAATGGGGTTAACATAATTTTTTTGTTGAATAGTAACTTTTATGTTTTAATCGTGATTAGAGGTAATGAGTGTAGTTTAAGGTAAAAATAATGTTTTAATAATATGAAATGATCATGAAACATGTACTACTATTATTGGATGAGTCATGGCCAACAAATAAAATCCATGGGTCAACTTGGGGACCCGATGGAGCCAGTTTGGTAGGAAAATGACATTAATATCTTTTTATTTAAAGTTAAAATTAAAATGTCACAAACATGTGTTGTTTTACTAAAACAATTTTTACATGGGGTTATACAAGTGATATTTTTTACTATAATTATTAATTAGAAATCTAGAAATATTTCCTACATCATGATATGATTTTTATAATTTTTAGTCACTAAATAAATTAAATTATTTATGACACCATGATGATGTAGCGATTACCTCATTATTTAACAATTTAAATAAAATGAAAATATAATGTAAAATCTAAGATATACACTTTAAAAATCCTATTGTATAGGTGAATTTTGAAACCTTATCACCTTATCTTAGAAATATATTCTTTTGGGACCTTTAAAATCTGAAATGAATTATAAAATAAAGTTTTATTTTATAACTTTCCAAGAGTGCCCATCCTCTCCTCTTATAAAAGGCCCCCACATCTACCACCATACACACACCAATCAAGCCTTTTGATCGGCCAAAACCTGCCCCTTTCATCTCTCCACATCCCTATCTTCATCATTGAAGCCTCACTTAGGGAAGAATCCTTTCCAAGGAAGCCTTTGATCTCAAATCAAAGAGAGTTACTTGATTTAAAGGTAATGTCTTCATTTGTGTTCTTTTGTTTTATTTTGCTTCTTAAAACCCCTAAAATCTTTTTATTATTATTTCTGTAAAAAAACCAGTATCTTAAATATACTAGGATGTTTTTATAATAAGGATTCGAGTAACACATTCACACACCTCCGTCTAATGGTTAAAGAACATACTGTTTCTGTGGATGGCGAATTACTGCCTCATGAAACGATGATTGTTCAATATTCTTTTAACACCTTCAAAGGTGTCCATTAAGATGTCACTATATTTATATATGATATATAATATGTTTATTCTTTCCTTAAGCTTTTGTATTTTTCATTTATGGCATACCTTTATGGTTTCCATTATGGGTAAACGCGATATCTTCATTTTAGGAAGTGCGGACTACCGCCCCCTCAAAGTAATTTGATTCGTTAATGCCATATGTGGGAGGTATAAAGGATGGAATTAATGGTATTACACATGATATACTACTGGAATTATAATATACCTTTATATAATTATTATTTCATTCCATTGAATACAAAAAAAAGAAATGAATGTAGCGTTCATGCGTACGTACGGCTTACCCTCTCCATGAACGGTACATTTCATTTCTTATCTCCAAATGTTATGTACTATTATAAGTACATATATATAATGGATATATATGTGATATATTAAATCTAAATTATGGATATCATTCTGGAATTATAATACATATATCTCTCATTTTGTTTTAATTCCATTAATTTGACAAAAAATGAATGTAACATTCATGCAAACGTACGACCTACCGTCTCCATTAACGGTGGTTTTAATTTTTTATCTCCAAATGATATGGAATAGTATAAAATGAATATATATTGTATATATATGATATTTAAAACATAAATACTATTCTGGATATTATGTACCTATAACTACATGGAAAATTCTTTTCCAACAAGTTCAATTTTTACTCATGTACCGAACATCGACAAAAACGTCTGATATGAACTCACTTTATTAACCAATTATTATAACATTATAATATGTGATATGAACTGAATAATAATCTTGAAAGGAAGTCCTTAATAAATTATAAATTTACCAAATTTTATTATTCAGGAGATTAAAGAACGATCCGGTCATGTCGGACACAAGGTAAGGGATCCTACCTCTCTCTTTCTTTTTAAGTACTCTCTTTTATGTTGTTTCTTTTAAGATCCTCTTTCTTAGTTGGGGGATGTTCTATTATATTACTATTACTATAATTTCTATGTTCATATGATGATATACCCTATTTTTTTCATCAATCCATTTTTTTTGGAAGTTTTATGTGGTATCGTTAGGCTACCGAGTTTTCGTAAGGGGTTTTTCATCTCACTTTTATTCCCGTGAGATTTATTCTACATTTTCCACCATTCCCTTTGAGTGGTATATGTACTTCCGATTATTTTAATTTTTGTGTAATATAATTTCATTTATGAGTATTTACATCAATGTTGTATTGTCCTTCTTTCATGGGGTGTATGTTTCTAAAGATACCCAAGTCGCTAATGGAACCTTTCACCCTCCTCTTTTTAAAAGAATTATTTGTTGGGTCTTTTAATTTACATAGTGTAATGTTGGGATTTGTTCTTATATATCCTTATGGATGTAAATTTTATGTCTAAGTGATGATTTACCCTTTTTATCTCTCATCAACTCATTTTCTGAATTTTGAAGTGACGCTGTTAGGCTGTCGAATTTTTGTAAGGGAACTTCTTAACCCAATTTCCGTTCTTTGGGTTAATCTACTAATTTCAAATTATGTCATGATATTATTATGTCCTATCTTATATTTTTACTTTCTTTATGGTGAATACACATAATAGATCTACTTTATTTAAAAAATGATCTTTGTATGGGACTTCGTCTCAATCTCTTTTCATTGAGGCATATTTTGTTTATACACAACTTTCTTTTATACGGTGTATAAACCCCTTTGAATTTTATGTTTATTTAAAAGGAATATTTTTATACGAAGATTTTACTAAACGACAAAAGGGAATGTTTTTTGGTCGTACGTATACGTCGACAATGACTTCTCCACCACCATGACCATTATTTGAGTTTCGACATCCTCTACAAGCCATAACATTTTTAATGAAAAATAAATACCATGTTTTAATTTTCTTTTATTTTGGTATTGAAAATGGTTTTGAAAATGTTTTTATTTTATCAATGTGTTATTGATATCTTGTGATTGAAATGTGGAAATGTTATGTTTCCTTTATGCATGATTTATGTGATAAGATTATGTTATGGTTCTTGGGAATTTTTTATGAAGACAGGTGGTTCCATGATAAACTAAGGGTGGGTGAGCCCGATATAGCTCTCCAATGCATTGGGTAACGCGAAGGAGTTAAACTTTAAGTTTTCTCATAAGATATTTAGGGAATATACTGTGATGGGTTTTCCAAACATAACCAAGAGGGTTACTTCCTATGTAAGAATGTTATGAATGCATCAATTTACCTTTATGCCTTATGATTTCTATGTTTTATTCATGATTTGATGAGGTATGTTAAAGTGATTTTTTTATGAGTAAAGTATGATTTCATTGATTCTTATGTATACATGTACTCATGTTTCCTTTCCATATTTTTATATCCCTTACTGATCTTTTTATGCTCATCCAAAGTTTTTGAAATGTTTTACACAGGAATTAAAGATGAATATGGTGAAGGATGAGATCAAGGAAAGACATGTTATCTAAAATATGAAACTAGACATGTTTATTTTAAGAGATTTTTTTATAGAAGCTTAGTAGAAGTGTTTACTTTGTAATCTTTTGAGATGTAATAGTTATGTCCTAATTCTATAAAACACTAAAACTGAAAAGATCCTAAAAGTGAATTATTCATTTAATTCAATAATAAGTAATGCTTAAGGCTGGTTCCTTATATGAATGGAATCGATAACTAAGAAAATTGATTAGTGGTATATTGGTATTTTTAGACTGTTAATGAATAAGTGAAATATAACCATTAATGTGTTCTGATGTTGAGATAAAAATGTTTATTAGGGATAAATATAAGACTGACATTAAAATAAGGTAATGGAGAGTTAGATGAGACTTTAAAAATAGTTAGTGATTGATAACAAAGTAACTTATTATAGAGTTTACTATATTTTTTTATTATGTGATATATGATAAATTTAATAGTTAGTCAGATAAATATTATATCTGATCAAGGTAATATCATTTTTTTAATTTTTAATTATGAACAAATATATGTTTCTTAGGTATAAATTATATATCACATTTTTTGGTTTTGAATATGGTCTGTAATATTTTATAGGAGTCTTATGTTTAACTACTTATGTAATGGTTTAAGATGAATATTGGATGTCATTGGTTGTTTTTAATGCCTATATAATTATATTGGATATCATATGGCAACCATTTTTTGTTTTCTAAAAATTTAGAAGCCAAATGAATGATTATTTATCTTATGATTCTTTTAATGTTCTTTAGTTATATAAAATAATCACCACAAATATCATTTTCATATCATAAGAGAAGAAATAAAAATACATCAATGCACCACAAAAAGGTTGATATTATACTAATCAAATGGAATGAAATCAAAGACATTAATATTCTCATGTTCTTTACCATGATTGTACATGTATACCTCAACTTTAGGAAAAATACATTGAAATAAACACATTATCCCTTTACTTTTCTAATTGAGAAAAAATAGCCTTTCAAATCATCATTGATTCAAATTTTTAATGGATAAATTTATGATTACCATGTTATATGCCACTCTTTATTAATCCTTGGTATTTTAGTTGTCTTCCAAGTCCATCTTTTAAATTCTTACCAATGTTATCCTATTCAGAAACATAGTTTGCTGGTGACCTTCAAAATTTTTCCCACTTTTTTGGAGGAGGTTTTATTAACCCTTTTTACAATTTAGATTTTACCAAAGGATATTTCCATATATAAAAACCTTTGATATAATGTTCAAATTGTGGGAAAAAAATTTATTTAGGTTGATGTAATATAATAACGTTGGATTTTAAAAGGACACAGTGTTTAATAGTCGATAAGACATAGAACACCAAGCCTAAACGGACATCAATATGTAATTATTAGAATATGTAAATTGTAACCTGGATATTAAATTAGATTTAAGTAATAATATTAACAAAATTATGAAATATAAATAATTTTGTAACACAATTTGAAATCATCTATTTATTTTTAGGAAGTAATCACTCAATATTATTTTATATTTATTTTTTTCTTCAGAATTATGTTTTCTTCCAAAATGATTTTAGTTAATACAAGGATAAAATATTTTAATTAAATTACAAAAATTTTATAAAAATATTTTTATATTTCAAAATATCATATTAAAAATTTCTAACAGTGACGTTTTGATATATTTCTAAAAAGAAAATTTGTTGTGAATATTAAAAAATACTAATTTCTAAAAAAAGTTCATTCTACCTTCATTTAAAATTTTCAATATTATTTTAATTTGATATAAATGTGACTGAAGAATTATTTATTGAAATATTACAAAATTATTTTTATTTGAATCCTGATTATATCTAATAATTGTATTTTTTTGTGCGTAAAAGCACATTTGTTTGAAAACATTTTTTCTTCTTGTTTTGTGCATTAATATTTAATGTTATTTTATACACATATTTGAAATTAATCATGGAAAATTGATTCCATATATGGAGTCATGTGGTTCAAATTCTAAAAATTTTCCTATTTATTTTTTTAGAAAATATGAATTGTATCCTTAGTAATTTTTACCATTATAAAGGGTATATCAAGAAATTAATGATAGAAATAAATTGATAGTGACTGGAAAAAGTACAAAAAACCAAAATAAGTATTATTTTATCAGTTTATTTCATCTATAATCATCCAATATCCAGTTATGTGGTGATGTTATTCAATTTGGATGACATTGTGACCTTTAATATGTATTATTAAATGAAAAGTCAAAAATGACACACTAATGTTCATTATAACTGTAAATTTTTAACATAGAAAAAAATAGATTATGTATTCATTTATAAATACTATTTTGATATATAATTGGTTTATCTTCTTCATGGTAACTTATTTTTTTATTTTTGGTGAAAAAAATAAATAACTTAAATGTTTACACAATGATGACATGGTAATTGTTTTATTAATTGAAAAATAAAATAAAAAATAATAGAATCCTTAAAATAGTATAATTTTGATAATTTAGTGTGACCAATGAATTTTATTGATATAAATTGAATATTATATATGTTTAGGAACATTTTATTATAATTCAATTTCAATTTTGATTTTATTAATTTCAAACTAAATGCATAGTTCTATAATTGACATTATTGATATTTAATGAAAATAATTATTTATTAAATTATCTAAAATTCATAAAAATCTTATATTTAGAAAATTGAATGGTATATGTTTAGTTAAATCATATATTGTTGATTTTTGGGGTTTCGGAATTTTATACAATCCTTAATGACCCTAAGAGGCAAGAAAAGCATAACAGTGTTGTAATTTTCAATCAGATTAATTGGGGATAAAATTAAAATATTAGAGTTAAGACATAGAATAAACATGTCAATGTATTGTTCAATGAAATAATTTAGACATATATTCAACTTAGAATTCAACTCTATCAAATTGGAACCATTATTTTAAGAGAAATAATATATACAAATTTGATATTTTATGAAGTTATAATATTACCTCCAACCTTAATTATAAAAGGGTAGCTCTCCTATTACATCATTATAAAACATTGAGATGCCTAGATTAGAAAAATTAATATTCTAAAAAATTATAGATATTCTTATTTAAAATTAATGTTTAATAAATTTATATTTATATAATTTAAAACAAATTATGAAATATTTTAATATAAAATATTTTTTAAAACTATTTTTTACATAATCAAAATAATATTTCATAAAAATGGCACACTTATTATAAAATATAAATTTTTTCCAATAAAGTAGATATTTATTAAGAATATTTCAATTTAAATATATTTCTAGGTATAGTCATTAAATAAATGTATTTTCTATTAAAACAACCTAAAATATATGATTCCTAATTTAAAAGAACTATTTCAAAACCTAATGATTTAATATTGGTTTTTAATATATTATAATTTTTTAAGTAAAACTATTTTTATATAAGTTTTATGTTGACACATATTAAAATTTTTATTAAATCCATTTTTGAATTTTATAATAACAAAGTGATAATTTTAATTACTTTTGAAGAATTATTTAATTTTATATTTTTAGACACATTATTTAATTTGGGAATTATAAAATATAATTAGAATGAAATCTATATTACAAATAATATAATCCTGTAATATTAATATATTTTGTGAAATTTTATTAGTAATAAATATATAAATAAAATTAATATAGTCTTTAGGGGGAAAATGTGAAATATGTAAATTAGTGGTTAAATTTATTATACATTCTTTTAAAAACATTCTTTATATTTAATAATCTAAAATTTAATAAATACATTGAAATAATTACAACTAAAAAATTTAAAATTCAATTAAAGTTAATTATAAACAATAAATGTATATACAGTTTGAAAAATTATAAAATATAATACCATTACTAAGTATTTAATAATAATAATTGCATTTAAATTTTACTTTTTTATTTTTCATATTTTAAAATTTTACCTAGTTATATTAAAAAAAATTATCCAACCAGAAGGCTAACCAAGGGACCCTAAAACACACATGTGGGAAAATAATCTTTTAAACACATGAAGAGACCAATTCCGGCCATGCCACATGACATTAGATAGGGACTATTGAGAATTAAGAAATGTATAAGCCCAAGAGATGACATATCTTAGTGCCGGAATGGTGAGGTCATAGGTACACATTGATATCCATGTTGACTACAAGGTGGAGCCCATGTGAGAGTTTGTGTGAAATGTTATAGGTGTTGACCAAGATGTCAGTAAGAGAGTTTAGTGGAATGACTAATCTTATTAAGAAACACACGAACAAAGAACACTTTTCTGTGTGATTTCATTGATGATAACTATTCACCCCTATTAAAACGATAGATTATATCTTGATTGCTCAATTTTATCACAGACACTCATTTTATATTCTAGGAAATTTTATTCCCTCTTTACTATACAGTTAACCCATACACCATCATTTTATTCTACTCCATCCTCCCAATGCCACTAACTAACACCCCGTCTATAGAAATTTTCTTTATCTAACAAAAATCATTTAGTCTATCCAATGCTAATTATTTAGGTGTAATTTTTCTTATTCCATGACGATTAGTGAAAAATCCTGAATCAAACCAACTAATAAAGGAAAAATAAATAAACGTTATGTCACATTTAGGAATAATATTTAAAATATTGTTCACCGGAACATCATTTCAGATTCTATAGCTTTAAGATTTTCATCCATGCACCATACCTATATGAAATAATATATACATATATATATATATAACATTAATATAATCTATCAAGAACCTAATTTTTCACATATTATCATCTTTTCCGCAAAACATATGCATGAACCGTATTCTTTTAAATTCAAGATCTTTCTTGATCATACTCTTTACTGATTGTATATGGAAAATATAAACACACACACAAACACATATATTGATATAATTTTATAATATTATGTACATATTAAAATAGAAATTCAATATAATTGTGTTCTTCCATTTATTTTCATGCCTTGTTTTGGGTGAGAAGGGAGAGAAGAGGGTGAGTGTCCAAAATTGGGAGAATATAAGAAGAAGTGGGAGAAAGGGAGTTATATTCCATGATGATGAAATATAATTATATAAATATAATGATAGTAATTATTTTTCCATATTTATATTTATGTAAGGATGAATATTATAATGTTATATACACACACATATATATACATGGATTTATTTCCACTAAATAATAATTTCTGAAAACATTTTTTATTAAAGGAATGAATTATCTTCAATGTATAAAAATACATTATTTTCAAAAGCCTATTTTTCTAATGATTAATTCAAGTTTAAATTAAATTTTCAAAACCTTATTTATATCTTTGATTTTAATTATATTTATTATTTTCAATGGTATTTTTATACTTCAAAATACTATATTGGAAATAAAAATATTGTTTAATTCATCAAATAATATTTTATATTTCCTGGATGATTAGAAAATAATTACATATGAATTTCTATCATGTTTTTAACACATTAAAGCCGAATTATAATGAAGCTCTAATATTATTTAAAAAACTAATATTTGGGTGACTTTTTTATTTGTTAAATATCTATAATATCAATTATCTGGATTTTAAATGTTATTTTAAAATAATAAATGTATTATTTTTTGTGTAAAATTCAATTTAAAAATTATAAATGTCGAATAATCATATTGGTATGGACATGAATTATTTATATCAATTACATTACATGAATATTTATAATTTTTTTTATTAAATCTAAGTATAAATTTATTTAATGATTTTTTTTGAGTGTGTGGAATTATTTATAGTTAGGTATTTATCATATTTAATTTCATAAATATATAATTTTTTGAAGCACATTATATTTAAAATTATTTTAATCCATTAGAATAATTTCTGTATATTTTGAAAGGTTTTTAATGGATTTTCAATCTGAACATTAATCCATTACAAAGATGTTTTCTTAAAATTAAACTTTGAACAATTATATCAAATGAGATGACTAAGAGTGGTGAGTGATCCCACATCCTCGAGAAGACATTGTTTAAATTATGATATTACTAGTGGCCTCATGTATTTAATAGGGTTTTCAATGATTAATTTTTATCTATATAACTATTATTTTATTTTATTTTATTTTTAAAGCATAAATCCAAAAATTACCTCAAGGTATTTTTTTGGAAGTTATCATGGATTTTATAAATTACATTGATCAATTTTTTTGAGTAGTATTTCTAAATTCCAAAAACACTATAATTATATTTAAAATTAATTACTACATTAAATAATTTATATTCAATTTTAGATTATTTAATTGATCCTATAAATAATTATTTATGTAACTAATTTCAACTCTATTTAAATACCCTTTCAAAAATATTAAATTCTCAAACCATGTTTTGAAATTTTTTTACTCGACCCAAAGATATATTGAAGGATTAGGGTTTCAATTAATGAGTATGTGTGATTAATGAAATTTATTTATTATATATTTATTTTAAATTTTATTATTATTAAAGGAATTTTAATGATTATACAAAACCCATACATGAAAATATTCTTGGTTTCATAATTTATTCTCTATTGTTTAGTAAGGATTTAATAAAAAAAGTAGTGCATGTTTGTAGCATCGGATATAGAGTGTTGGTGTTAGATATAATAGTGGTTTCAGATAAATGATTAGGAAAAATTTGAACATTATGCATTATTTTATGAAGGAAAATATTTGTGGTATAATAATAATTTTAATTTTTTAGGTAATTAAGTACCCTTAAAAATATATTAATTAAGTTATTCTTAATATTTTAATCTAGAGACAGAAATTTATAATATATTTTATAATGATAAATGAATTTATAGGGCGCAATTCTTGTAATGTGGGTTGTGTGACATCCTATGAATTTAATAATATCAATATTTTAAATTAAAAATTATTAAATGTTTTTTTACACAATTTAACAACAATTAAAACATTTTTTAACACAAATATTTTATTAATCTATGTTATTTCTATAATAAAATTAATTTTCAATTAAAATTGTACTATTATAAAAAAATATAAATTTTCTATTAAAATTTATTATTATTAATAAAATTTTAATTTAAATATATTTCTATACTTATTCTATAAATAAATTTAATTTGCTTTAAACAATGTAAAATATGTCATTGATTATTAAAAAGTACTTTTTCAAAACCTCATGTTATAATTTTTAATATTTTTAATATATTATTGTAATTCATGAAAATTATTTTTATATAAATTATATGTAAATATATCTATAAATTTTTATGAAATCACCTTTTCTTATTATATTTATTAGGGGATATTGTTTTTCATTTTTTTGAAAAGTATATAATCATATATTTTTATAACAATTACTCAGTTTTTTCTTTCTAAGATATTGTTCCTAATATGTTAATATTATAAAATATATTATCATGTAATATTAAAAAATTACATTATATATTTTTAGTAAACAAATATAAATAAAGGTACTAGCAATTTTTTTGAAGAAAAGGCCAGATGTCGAAATTTCTTGTTTAATGTACCCAGTATTATTTTAAAAATATAATATGTTTTAAGAATTTTTTTTTTATAAATAATGAAAAATAATAGTCTTCAAAAATAGTATTTTTAATTAATTTTAATGATAAGAATTAAATATTTTAAAACAATTTTTTAAAATTAGATATTATAATATCATTAATATAGTATTTCATTATAATCATAATAATTTTCTTTAAATTTTATATAGTTTGTAGTTTATATTTTTGTTTTTACCAAGTTGTATTAAAAAATTTAGCTATCCACTAGGATTACCAAGAGACTCCTCAACATGAATCTGGGACTCTACTAGGTCTACCACATAGAGATATTGACATTGGTTATCCTACATTGTTACAGGGAGGTACCGCTGAGCATTGGGCCACTTATAATCCCACAAGATGATCAATCATAGTGCCTATAAGGTGATCCATTAGGTGTGTCAGGATTCCATGGTGTACCATAGGGTGTGAACTATGTTATGTGGTGTGTGATTTATTTTTGGTGTTGATCCCAATAGTGGATTTAGTGTTTAATGGAATGATATAACTTATTAACCACCAATTAAATGAAGAAATCATCGATGTGGGTCTGTATCACGAGCTATTGTTCTACCACATTAAAAATAGTTGTTTATATCATGCCTATTTTATTTTATTATTGAAATATGTCTGATCATACATGCTACATTCCCCAGATCTAGTGATACATGAAGCCATCATTTTGTTGTTCTCTATCCTCCCAACATCAATAATCAGCACACTGTCCATATTTAAATCTTGTATCAATCCAAAATTATTTTTTTATCCAATGAAAATTATTTTGGTAGTGTTTTTCTTATTCAATAATGCTTCACAAAGAATCTCAAATAAAACTGAATAAAAAATATTAATGTATGATTCCATTATTTTTTCATGTATGTTCCATTTTGTGCTTTAATTTTATTATAGGGTTGTGAAGGACTTTCTAATGGATTGGAAGACATTGGATATGGTCTAGATCCTTAATATATATTTCCCTTTTTTTGGAAGAAAACATTCTGTAGAATATTTACACACTCGTTAAAGGAGTTATACGATGTGTAAATTTAATCATATTACATAAAGTTTAAAATTTAATAAAAAAACTACTTACCCGATATTATGGGATTCATGGAAGAATCAAAAAATGAATTACAAAGAGTGTAAAGGAACTACATCCTGTGAAAATTTCATCAATTTTTTATGTGGTATTTGAAGTTGGTTAGTTTTGATACCATCAGGCATCCTTCCTCCTATCAAACCAATAAAAAATAATAGCAGTTTAAGAGGTATATATTTATCTATAAATGTACCATTTTGGTGTTTGAATCATGTTATGTCCTTCTGATATAGTTTTCTTCCATTACATGTTTACTCTATAAAGAGGTGGAATCATTTGACCATTGTTTATTTTCGTGGGTGATCTTGATCCTAGGTTTTGGTACTGGATCTCATCTATTATTGTTAATATAAACATTCTCTATCAATTGATGGTTTTGGTTGGTTTTAGTATGTGAAATATCTTTTTTATCTGTTCTATTTTCCAATTCCCATATTCTGGATTCCAACTATTAGTCTTTAATTGTGGAATTCATTTTCCATGTAGAAAATTACATCATGAATTGAATTAATTATTTTTCATAATTAATTAACTGGATTATTGAAATTGGTTAATCATTGGGTTAATAAAATTGTTTAATTAATTTGTTCATGATTTTTTTGAAAATGGGAAATAATTAAGTGTTAGATTAACCATGAATGGTTAGTGGTTTATATGATTAAATGTTGAGAAATGTTTTAATGGTGAATTATTCTTGTTATTCAATGTGATTTAAGTAAAGAACCATGCTAAATATTTTTATAAATTGAAATGATTCAACATGATGTGAATAATTGGAAAGAGGGTTAATTATGATTAGCCTTGATAAATGTGATACATGTGATATAATTAATTGGTTGATTAATGAGTTTTGGGGAATGAAATTATGATCAAAATACTCAAAAGGTGCAAGACATGATGTTTTATTCCCAAATGCAGGCATGTGAATATCAATGTATTGGAAAAAGGCTGATTCACTAAATACCCATGAGGTCTGGGACAGGGGAAGATTCTCTAATTACCCAAGTGATAATAGACATGATGTTCTAGGCCCATGTTATTGGAATCAGACTGGGGTTCTATGTAGTCTTATCATGAATATAGATTTAAAATAATAAATAAATCTTATGATATGATGAATTGTGATTTCCCCTGGGATATGTTTTAGAATCCATGCTAGCCCACAGAATGTATTTATTATTTTGGTTTCATCACGAACCTGGGTAATTATGTGGTTAGTTAAATACTAATGAAATATGATAACTATTTAATAATTTATTGCATTATGTTACATATAAAACTACATAAAATATTATAGAGAGGATATTGATTTTATAACATCCCGTTTTTTGAACTGGATGGAAATGTGCAGGAAATTAATTTTTTTTGTTAGCTGGGAAGGTCGGTTTAAAAAAAAACTATTATAACATTTTATTTCTGATAGTTGAACCTGCATTTTGTCTTTTAAATAATCTTTCTAAATTTAATTAGAATAAAATTGAAAAAATTAAATGTATGGTAAAAGACTTATTAAAACATTGGGATATTTTATGAAATATTTCCATATTTTTATGTTTAGTCTGGATGGGATTCATGAGACCCGTAGACTCTCGGTATTAATAGATTAAAAATACTAAATTTATTTTATTCATATATGTGTGTATTTTTTTTTTAAAAAATGAAATAAGACCCAAACAGTGCACTCTATGAGAAATCTGAGACTACCTTTAGGTCCAAAACATAGGTTTTAACATAGGATGGGTATAAATTTAATGTTTGTTGGGTGTTTAGAAACCTCTCATGTGATAATAAACTCTTTATTTATAATTAATTTATTATTCTGATTTTTTTAATAAATAATAATTTTCTCAGAAATGGTGTGTCAAATGAAAAATATGAGACCAGTGATAGTTATGAGACGTAGAGTTTACCCATGGCTGGGTATAACTCTAGAGAGAATTAGAAATTTTTTTAGATCACTCCCAGAGGTAATTTAATTAGATTACAATTATTTTTGGTGGGTAGTTAGAAATAATAATAATTATATTATTAATATTATTTTTTTGAAAAATGAGAATGTACTACCACAATTAATAAATTTTGTCGCGGTGTAAATAATAACTGGGTAATGTAATAAACGTGATATTATTAGTTTTTATAATAAATAAAAATGCACAATCAATATTTATTTAATACCTGTTATCGTTTTTTAATGGTTGTTTATAAGTTATTAATGGAGTCATTGATAAGCTGAATTAAATAATAAATTTATTTATTTTTATTATTAATTATTAGTGACAAAAACATTTATGTGTATGTATATATATATGAATTGAATCTCTATATATGGTGATTAAATATATAAATAGTTATATATAGATTTTTGGGTTTATATATATGAATATATAGATGTTTATATATAAAACAAGTATATAAATATGGGTGGATATTTATTTTTTGGTTAGATAAAACATTACTAATTCCCCACATAAATGATTGTGACATCTCATCTTAGACCAAGGTGTGTTCCATTTAAATATTTATCCCAAATTCTATTAACGACCCAAGGAAGGAAGATGTGCAGCCCGTTGTAGCTCCCAGGCAGTTATTAATGTTTATTAAATAATTACTCGGGCATTATGTAAACTTTTTTGCATCGCCCTCTGAATATTTGTTCCTGATAAAAGAAATTTAAGGAATCTAACAATAAATAAATATAATGTAATGAAAATAAATTCAATTTAATTGGGGGTAAATATATATAATAAATAAAAAAATAAAAAATGTTGAAGGGAAATAAAAAATAAAAAAAGGGGTATATCCATTTTAATTATTTGTTTCATTTCTTCCACCATTTTATTTTTATTAGTTTAATATTTATTTCCTTTTTATTTTTCTCCTTTGTTTATATTTATTTCCTTTTTATTTTTCTGTTCTCCTCTCCTCCATCTCCTTGGGTGTCGCCCATGTAGCGCCCCCTTGGTGGGTTGCCTCCTCCTCTCCTCTCCTCTCATCCTTCGGAAACCTTTTATGACTCTGTTATTCATTTTTTTATCGTTATTTGTGTAGTGAATATCTTGGTATGTCTAACCACATGAATTATGAATCAAATGACCTCGTTGTCTTTCTATCACATGATCTTTCACAGATGGTTGTTACCCGAAATTGGGGATTATCTAAAATCTTTTGATTTCATCCATTTTATGTTAAATCAAAGATCATCGTGGGACATAAGATCCTCTATGAGTATAAGGTATGGTGTCTTCTTTCATTCCAATTGTTTCATTTCATTATTTAAATTGATCGTTGTGCCACTTATTGGTGCCTATAGGTGAGGTCTAGTTTTTACCCTTTTAAATTAAATAAACTACGTTTCTGAACCTTTGCAACCTTGGGTGCGACCTTTTAACCCATTTAAATTATTTCAACATCGTTGTAAACGCATTTCAGTGTGACAATGTTCTTGGCCTATTTTCCATTATCCTAAAATTAATTTAAATAATTAATTTCAATTGTTGTGTTATCTCTTTTGTTTATTATTAATTAAATAAATTATTTTTTGTAATTTTGAATAATGATCTTGTGTTGTTTTGGATAATTATTTTCTTATGAATTTATTCATTGTTCAATTATTATTTTTTGTCCCTTTATAAATTAATATGTGAATTTTTATTCCTTTCACTGATAAATTTCATTTCCAATAGCTGCTCTGATTAAATGACTAGTTTTTGTGGTATAGTAATCTATACTATTCAGTTGAAATTATAAATGAAACTCTATGATACCTATTCTATGACAACTAGTTAAAATAGGGTTGTGACAGACTGGTGTTCCGTATTAAGGACTCATTCTTGAACTCTCTGTTACTAACTTGTTACCATTATGCACCGATGGGGGAGATGTCTTACACTTTTCTAGATAAGTACTTCCTTGATCCTTCTATATTCTTTTGGGTGACACTGGTTTTTGAAGGTATCATTGAGGACATACCATTAGCAAGTGGCTATACAATGTCTCGAGTGATACTGGACCCCTTCAGTGTGATATTGGGAATGCCACATAGAAAAGTCATGCCCCGAGTGATACTTGTTCTTTTGGATGATTTCCTTGGCCATAATTGTGGATTTGAGAACCACAAAATTTCCTGGAATAATAGGTCTTAGTCTATATATACACCTCATAGTGAAATTTCTATATTGATATGGCTTACGCATAGGGGAAAATAAAATGTACATTTTTGATTACCAATATATTTAGTGAGACCTTTTTTGAATTGGTATGGGACCAAAAACTGGGATAGAGTGGGAAATTCTAATGGATAAAATTTTTCACTGTTTCTAGGGTGGAAATTTGATAAACAAAACATTTCCTAAAATAATAGGAATTAAGACCTGACTAGTTAATAGATGTGATGTGTTTTCATATATCTATCTCACATATAGGGGAAGTGAAATGTTTAGGTCACGGTGTTTGACTTATATAATTGAAGAAATATTAAATACGAATTTTATTCCATGATGGAAAATGGTATGGTATTAATGGGTTATACTGTGATATTGAAAAAAAGAAAATCAGACCAAAATTAGTGTAGGCCTTAATACCATGGTGAAATTAATGGTGGAAAAAATTAATAGGATCATTTTTAGGCCTATAATATATGGTTTGGTTGTTAATATTCATCCTATTAAAATAGGAACCGAGACACAAAAATATCGTGAAAAAAGAGATAATTTTATTATTTACTTCTATAAAGATAATTTGAATGAACCAATGTGAATTTGTATGATCATTCTCTATGTTATGTTATATTTATGATGATATAACATGAAGGGGGGGGGGGGGTCAAAACATATAACTCATACCACTTCACGCAATTAAATGTTACATGTGGGAAAGAAAATATGTCACATAGGTTAACATCTTTTAATATGGTCTATAGTGTCATTAAACATTGGTAAATGGGATAAATTCTTGTTCTGAATACGTTCAATTCAATTAGAATAGAGCATAAAAATTTCATTTTAATGTCATTTAGATTATAATGTTTTTAATATTATATCTTTAGAAACAATATATTTTATGTAAGAATATTGTCCCAGTAATTAGAGATTAATATCTTTTGGGGTAGACCTTTTATTATGATATAAGGTACCCCCATTTAGTATCCAATTTATGTGGATAGTTCCAGGATATGATCAATATTCTCAAGGATAACACAAGAGTTCCTTGAATCTATCAGGAAAGTTAAATATTCTTATTGAACTCACTTCCAAATCAATTTTAATATATATCACAATTATAAAATATTATTACCATTTTCTCATTATTTTATTTCTATAACATCATATCTCTAGTAAATTGATCAAAATGGATATTGAGATAGAGGGTAACCATGCTTCTATGTGGATGATTTTATCTGTCATTTATACTAGGGAATACAATATTACATCAATGGAAGAGTGTGTAGTGGTATGATAAATCCATAAGTCATTAAAAATATTTTAGGATAATAATATATATACTTGCACACAAATTTATAAAGGATATTTGATAGAATATTTATAAATTGATTAATCAATTTATTTATAATTTTCTAAAAACTAGATGAATGATTGGAATGCATATCATACTGCATGAAATTATTCATCATCATAGACACACAGAAGATGATTATACTATTTTCAGTGATTGTATAACAAACACCATAAATAATATAATTTTCAGACATCAAGATTTTTATCTGATCATTTTTTTGACATCCCATAGGGGTATATATATTCCACATTTATAGAAATATTCAAAATTAGTGAGAAATAACACGAAATGCCTAATAGTATATTATTGTTATTTAATCAACTCATTAATCCATTAAATGGATAATGTTCCCCTATTTACATTATATTGAAATAACTCCAGGATTTGATGGATGAAGTTAGTATGTATCAAATATGTTAGCCATTATATTTTTAATTCCAGACAATCATTTATCCTTAACATCAAAAAATATCTTATAATTTAAATCAAATAAGGGAGATCGGTAACTATTTATTGAGAATATCTAAAACTAGAATGAAATTAATGGTTAATGGTGTGGTACTCTCTTCAATTATTTAATCTGATAATATCCATATAAATTCTTCATTTATGGGGATTTTTTTTTTAAATTAAAACAATATATAGGTGAAAAATTGTTCTCAACTATAGAACTGGGGCATCATACCTTGTATTAAAAAAGATTGATGTTTTAAAGAAAATCCATTATCCGAGTCATATAATTGATTTTTGTATTATCCTTTAGGGTGATGATTAAACACAGTCGAAGGTGGCATGAACTTCACTAATTCTACACATGTTTTTGTTGATTAATGTAGACCACACCTTGTGGTGAAAAATACTGATCACTATATCGCACTTATCTAGATCGTCCAATGTGATAGATTTAATATAAAACATATTAACCCAACACATTTTTGATTATATAATATAGGAAATTACTATCTATAAATGGAACAGGATCATAATCTCCCATAAATAATCAATTAAATGTATCAAATCCAATTTCATAATGGTGTAGTCTCGATATATTTTCCCAATTAAAAACATTACATTTCCTATATTATTAAATCCATAAATTAGAATCTAAAAATAAATTTAAAACATATAATGATGGCCTGATAATCTACTTCATTGAGGATAGACTACTTTGAGAGGATTCAAGAGTAAAAAAAGAGTTATTTTATTGGATTATAGAGATAAATCCCTATACCAATTTGGTTGTGATTGGAATCATTCATCCATGTCCCAATTAAACATTGATCCGAGTAATCAATGTAAATATCATATGTTTAACATGTTTTATGGATAGAGAAACTTTTTCATTAGGGATATCATTCTCTTCTAGTGATTCCACTAGGTTAGGTTCTGATTATAAGAAATTATATTTAAATTCATCAGTGTTTTCCTATTCAATACAACTGATGAAGCTTGTGAATCAATCCCCTACCCCATTTTAATTCCCCTATTCTCCCTTTATTTCTGGTGGATTTGATTTGTGCTTCCAACATTTTTAAAGAAACGGTCCACACATAAAATACCCTAATTATTTTTTATTGGTTACCGTTAATTTTTGGTTTCTTTTATGTAGGTATTGGGTAAATATTACACCATTCATTGAGTAAATAGTTTTAAATGATGTGTTTTTGTATGTGATGGATCTAGGATGTTTGTAAAATAGGAACTCATGTTTCCACTAACAATTTTTTAGAGGTTTTCCTTTTATCATGTTTTCAGGGGATTCCCCAATTTTTAAATTATGTTGAGAATATATTATATGTTTATGGATATATATCTTTATTTTATAGTATAAATGGTTACATATTTTTCCTTTCATTTATCTTTTGACCCAATTTCTATCCAACATGGCCTCTTGGATGAATTTGGTGTTTATGTCATATTATTTTATGTTATTTATTTAAATATGAATTATTATATTTTTTTATTTCAGTTTTCTATCTTGATATATGGTATTGGGTCGTTTCCATGGTTTGTAATGGGATTTTTCAAGGCATTAAAGATATTTTATTTATGGTTTAACTATTGTATCATTATAGGACATCCATCTAATACATAATTATATACAAATTTGTGTTTGATGTTGAATTCTTTCATAGGGGTTATACACAAGGAATTTTGTAATGTATTTTGTCTTACCCTAAGTGAAGAAATATTTTTTATAGTTCCTTTTAGGAATACATTACATGAACCACAAAGAGTTAAGCAATTGACACCACCTAGAGATTATGATTCTAAGGTTATGATGATGTCGACTGAGTTTGTGAGCGTATAATGATAGGTTTGTGTCCAGTATGTGTTGAATATATATTTATATGGATTCCATTATGATATTTTCATATGGATCATTAGATTCTAACTAGGTACGATGATAGAGATAATCATATTCCCCACGTATGGTTCAATGTACAAACTCGATGGTTGGTAATATCATTGGGAAATGGGGTGAGCATGTAAAGTCCTATGGAGATTAGTATGATATAAAGGGGAGGGTTGACTCCAGATGGAATCATAAGATATATTATATTGGAGTTGTAAGACAAGACCTAAGTGTGGGTTATGGGATATTTATTGATAGATTATAAATTAATTTCTAATATTACTTGAGGGTGAGGGCATACAGAAGAACATGGGCATCATGACTAAGAATTTGATGTGGGAACTGTATGTGTAATGTGAATTGGCCTCAATATTTTTCATTGTGGGAAGGGCATTAGGTAGTAGTATTACCCTGGGGTGTTGGATTTTGGTTAGTATCTTTGATTAAATAATATGTTATGTTTAATGAACCCAATGGTTTCATTCCTCAACTAATATGGTTGGGAAATGGGATCAATGTTTCACACCTTTTTTATTTTTGTTATCATGTTGATGTCATCCAATGAGGTTAGATTAAGAAGGATTATATGTAAAGTCATGTAATCTTTAGAACATTATGATGGCATCCTCATGTAGTATTCTATGTAGGACTTATGAGTATTTTGGGATTGAGTATAATTATTTCATAAATAATATAAGGATATTCTTAGTCTTTTGAGAATCCTTCTGTGACACATTTGTCATTTAACATTCATATATGTGGTTTACTCAAGTAATTAATGACAACCCATATCCTTAGTACACCATAATCATGATTTTTTACTTGATTAATGATATAATAAAAACACAAAAAATAGAGAGTCCATGATTTATTGGGAAATAAGTTATATATAACATTAATGTGAAATAGGTTGATAATGAAATTATTTAATACTCCTTCACATTATTGTAAAATTCCACCACTCTTCTAAAATAGAATGGGGTAATATAGGGATGTACATAAGAATGAATTGAGATATAGATCTCAGTAAGGTAATAATCCAAACATAACATGAAAAAAGTAATACATGGTAGTCAATATAAATATCAACCTGAAATAAAAGTGATGATATTCAATAACATGATCATTGATGAAATATATAATATCATATCCAAAAAGTCAACATATGAATGTTGAAACAATATATATATTGGCATCATAAGAATATGTTAATTCTAACTTTAATGAAATCATAACATTGTGTGATTAGGAGAGCATATAAAGAACTATATATGGAATATAATGAGTGAAAAAAATCACCCATGGGATTAGTGGGATATAGATTTTCTGTCTCATCCATCACATTTATAGAGTTTAACCGTAAATGTGTTACATATATATATATAAATCATATTGTTTTATTTTTTTTCATTAATCAAAATATTAATGACTGTGTGTTATATATATGGAATAACATAACAAATGAAGAATAATTATATATATGTTCATACCATTTAGTTTAAATGGGGATTTCAATTCCAAATAAAAACATTCAGATTAAACAAAACAAGATAATTTGGACAGCATAACTGGGATACATAAATATTCAATGAAGGGTTTAATTAGAGTCAAGGGGGTATATAATCACTTTAATATAATAATGATGTTAATAATTATGTGTATAACATATCCCAATATTATCCTTTAGAAACCAAACGGTGTAATATGTATGAGGTGCTTTAATAATGTTTAGTAGAGGATCTTTTAACATGAGAGGGAACTTCTAAAATTATGGGTGGAGCTTATTAATATCCTGAGAACCTCTTGGGAGGTCCTTAAAGAGGTAAATATATAGTAAACCCATGATGATTTTTTTATTAACGAGTAATGGGATATTGGGTCATATGTTATAGTAAATAATAGGGGAATTCATTATTAATTGATAAATATATGTTCTGACCTCCATATGATAAAATAATCAAAACACAAAACCAACCAATGGTTTTATAATGGCTTCAACCAATGTGTAATGGTTTATAATATTTTATTATTCTAGGGACCTTAAACCTAATAATAATACACATGGTCATGTGGAAGTGATTTATGTTTATAATGAATTTATTTTAATACTATAATGCATAAAATAGATTATGGATGAACCCTTAATGGTTTATAAAATTAATTAAATAAAATAAAAACACATTATATTATAGTGTAATGAAAAATTTGGTCTTGGATGCACTTTATAAATTCAATTTCATCACTTTTTGGATTTCATTATCTAATAATACATTTCATATATTTGAACTATAATTAATTTTTTACCCAAAATTTTGGCTATCTTAGAAAATTATGGGATATTCACAATTAAAAAATTTCAATGGGTCATTTGAATAATAATTTTTTTTATAAAATAACCATTTAAATTTTATAGTTTACACCTTTAATTGAAAATCCTCATTTATTTAATGATTATTTTATATTTAAAAAACAATTATATTACTCATATAATGATTATAATGGACATGAATATATTATACTCTCCATTGTATATAAGTAAATACTATTTAAATAAAATACTATATGAAAATAATAATTACTTCTAAATTATTTAATTTATATAAAAGAGTAATTAAAATTTAAAACAATTACTTCTTTTGGAAAGTTCAATTTTGGTTTTATCGTATTTGAATTTTTTCAGATAATATATATTTGAAAATATAAATTAATAATTAAATTGGATAAAAATAATTATTGTTTTATTATAAATATTACTTATAATATCATAATACTGGGGTCTAGAATAATAACAATATTTTTCCATTTAATTCCAAAATGGTTTGATCTTAATGGTGGGGATTTCATGGGGATGTTTGATGGACATGGTTTGTGAAATTATCCTGAGAAACATGAAATTCTCTTGTAAGTGGTTTTTTCTATACTTTAGTTGTTGAAAATTATCTTATTCTTTCTCCTGGGAAAATCTCAATGTTTAAAACTCCCTTAGAAACTCTAATAAATGGGCTTCATTTTGTGTGATATTTCCTATCTAGACCATTAATCCTTCTTATATAGTCATTTGTAATTGTTCATAACCCTTAATATAATAATATGAATGGATACTATACAATATCTATATTTTAAATGGAATATATAATATTATTTCATATATGATATAATAAATTAAAATCTATAAAGTCAATGAAATGTATTTTTTTTCTACAACGGCAATACATAATTAATAATTCATTCATTTGAGAAGGAAACTTCCTTTACTATTGTTTGGTCATTACATTGTTCTCTAATTTTATAACTTATCCCACTTAATTTTCATTTGATACTATAAAACAATTGATGGAACTCAAATTTCAAGAGCACTTCTGGTTCCCATGATTCCTCATACAAATTTTGGTTCCTCCTCAACACATTGATAATGTGGTTTCTCCTGTTTTGTTAATCGTTGATGCTATGATATATTTATTGAACTGGCTACTCCCAATATAAAGTATCATTCCCAAAGTGTTCCAACTCTAGATTCAAAACATGTAATGGAATTATTATTTAAATCATCAAGAGTGATACTTGGAAAAACATATGTACTCGAGATAGGATGGGTGGGATGAATAAACAATATTATACTTCACTGAAGTGATCAAATATCTCAAAGGGGCATATGTATCTTTGATTAAGATTTTCCCTCTTAAAAAAATATGCATTCTTTCATGGTGATATGTAAAGGAATTATTTATCTCCAATCTCAAACTCATCATCTCATTATTGAGTGTATTCATAGTTTTTAATTAACCATATGTGGAATTCATTTGTTGTTGAATGGTTTGAACCATCTCCATCATCTCTTAGATAAGAATAGTTCCCATAAGATTATACTCATTAACTTCACCCTACCATGTTGTCATTTGAAGCCTCTTCCCATATTAATCTTTATAATGTTTAATTTTTATTCAATAATGTAATCTTTTGTTATAAGAAAACTCAACTAGGGTACAATATTTAATCCAATATCCTTGATAATCCATTGAACATGATCCAAACATATCCAAGAGAGTTTGAATGTTTCCCAAAAACTAATCATCCATATGTGGGTGAAATGATGTACTGAAACTCATCATCAAATCAAATGAATGATGATGGAATCTCCAAAACCTTAATGTAAATCTTAGATCTCTATTAGATATAATAGCGATACAAACTTCATTATATATTTCCACTTCACTTTTTTATTTCTTATATTGTTGTTCAAGATATAATTATTCAATAACAATAATATAATTCATTAACATTGTAATATTATTCACTTCCAATGAGATAGAATTATTTCAATTAAAAGTTTTGGAGGATCCAAATATTACATTAATGATTATGATTTACCATTTTCATTGTTGGATGAGAAATTATTACATCATAAACCTATACTTATATCTTCTAGCGTTGTGTTTGTTGGATACCAGTTATTAATATAAAAATTCTATAATCTCCCAATTCATGTTATCACAATAGATATTATTATTTAAGTATTTATATATCTTAGTGCTTCTCAAATATATTGAGAAAGAAGAGTTATGTTCATCCTCTACAAGTTCCCTCTTATACTATAGTTTTATTGGAAACTTATTTATGTTACAAAACATATGGATCTAAATTTAGAAACATTGTAGTTTGTAATATTACCCAACTTTTTAAATAACAACTCATCTTATTTATGGGCTTCTATAATCCAATAAAGAATATAAAATTGAGTATTTGTTTTAGAAAGGTAGAATGAATATCCTTTTATTATTTCTATATCCCTTCTTTTTATATAAAATAATATTATATCCATTTTAGTATATATCATGGATTGGGTTGTAAGATCATTTCAACTCAAAACATCTACCAATATGTTCACGTTCTTAAGATAATAATGGATTTAATAATCATAACCATCAATCATATATAACCACCCTTTGTGTTGAATATTGAGCCCATGTTGTATTAATATATATTTTAGATTTAAATAATTCATATGTATGGGAAACTTATTCCCACAAGGATAATGTCTCTAAAATATCGATATGAATATAACTATAACCAATTATAGATAATGAGTTTGGTTGTTTTACTCATGGATATTTAATTAGTGGGAGGCATAAGATATCACTATTATATCTTACATGAGTACAACCCCCAATACTTTTTAAGCATCTATGTAATTAAAAAATCATTCCCCACTAGTGGGTAATGTGAGAACATGGGTGGTTATAAAATAGTTATTTCACTGTTCAAATATATCCTCATACACATCATTCCAGAAAATGAATAAATTTTCGGTTATATTTTTTAGCGGGAATAAAAATTATAATAATTTTCTCACATGTTGATTATAGTACCAATGTAACAAATGGAAACTATTGATATACATCAAAAAATTTTGTTTGGTTCTTCTTTCAATTGTCTCTATTTTTAAAAGGATCCAAAAATATCATGTTTTTATTGTTATCATGCCATATGATTTTCACATTCTCCATACAAATATTTCATTTTTTATAATTAAAACTTTACTTCTCATTTCATAATCTATTCATTATAAAAAAATGCTCCTCATGTTCCCCTATTAGTTTAAAATAGTTTTGAATATCATATATAATTACTAGCAAAAAAATATTCATGGTAAAACGTGAATACTATATAAATTATGTCCATAATGATAGATGGATAACAGTTGAGTCTATATGCAGTTAATATGAATTTATAGTGCTGTTATGTTTTTTGAAAACATTACTAGGGGTATCATCCTTCTTCTCCATTACTTGATAATATACTGATGGATGATCCATCATTGAAAATTATTGGTATTCCTGTATCTAAATGAATAATTCATAAAAGGTGGTAGAAGATAATTTTTTTATTGTGATGTTTTTGTCCTCATGATAATCAAAATTGAGATTAATTGAACCATCCTTTATCTTAACGAAAACGTCTGGTGAACCCAACAAATAATGACATGGGAATATAAATCCTTTATCTATATTATCCTGGATATTATTCATCTTATATTTGAGTTCAAAGGTATCTATTATATATATATATATTATTGGGTATTTTTAAGGATATGAGTATGTAATCAATTAAACAGATAACATGGAGGTACACAATAGAATTCATCAAGAAACACACCATCGAATTCACTTACAATAGGCATGCCATCCATGATAATAATTTCCTCAGTCTCATTCATTTGTGATTGGAATACTTACTCATAATAAAATAATATCTATATATGATATAAAGACACAAAATGAGATTTAACCACCTCCATTCAGTTGTATAGTATTAGAGAGAAATTTTCATTACGGATGATAATTTTTTTCTAGGAAAATTGTGTTATCATTATAAAATTAAATCCAGTACATACGAATAATATAATATAATTATTTTAAATGGAATAAAAAAAATATTTATAAGATGATTAAACCATAAATATTGATCTGGGATGATTTATATAGTTAAAATGCAATAATTGACCCATTTTGTCCCTTCACCTTTTACTCAAATTCAATGGTTTTAGGTGGTGTTTTAATTTTAATAAAAATCTTCTACGATAGGAAATTATACGTATAACCAGAATTAGATAGAAGGTTTAATATATATGAATAAATAAATAGAGTACCTTCCACCGTATCATTTTAAAGATCCACCCTAGTAGTCATTATTTCATATGATCACCCTTGTATTCATGGACATGGTGGTTCTAGATGATTGTTTTTAGATAAAACTCTTGTCATATTGAGTTTTTTCACATTATTTCCTTATTCCATGTTGTTGAAAAATTAGATAATGGGATGATGACTCATAAAATAATTCCATTCTTTGATCAAATTGGATGGTTTCTCTCGATGACATGGAATATCAAGGTGACCTTCCTTCCAGAACCAAAAATATTTTCTTTTTCCCTTCATGAATATTACATCAGCATTCTTTCCACAATTTTAGAAACTGGGATTTTGGACATTCTTATCCCCCTGAGGATTCTCCACCACTCCAAAAAAATAAAAAATTACCCCTTCTTCTTATCTTGAAACCTATGATACCCTTGAGGTTAACTATTCTCTATTTTAAAATTGATAGATCATTGAACAATTTACTCCAAGAAATCAATGACTCAAATGAAAAAATAATTCTTAAGACACATCTTTATCTAACTGAATTATATGTCTACATTATATTAAATTGGAATGATAATGTTGGATTCATATCATTAAAGTATTTTTATGTTTTCATAATTCTCGTCAATGGAATTTTCATCCATTATATTAAGGATAAGGGAACCCCTCTTAATTTTATCTTGGTACGTGCAAGGAAAATTTTTAGTGAAAAACATATACTAGAAAGAATTCAACTCAAAATGATTGATCAATTCCATGGGATTCAATAATTTTTTAAAAATATTGACCATTGATCATCACCCCCTTCTAGAGGATAAATATTCATCATGACATTCTATTTCAATTTTAATGTAATAATAGAGAATATATTTTCAATGGAGTAAATGTATTTTTTAGAAATCAAGGGTTCAAATGATCAACTGAAAGTTTGTGGCCTTTATCACATTATGGTTTTGATTAAAAATTTCTCTCTATTATGAGGATATAGGGTCCTCTAATTCACATTTTCATTCAAAACAAGTGTAATATAAGAATATATTATTATCATTTTTTTTATTCCTATTTCTATTATGTTGGACATCTCATTAGGGAAGTCATCACATAGGTAGTGACATTTTTTGTATACTCAATTTCTCTTATTCCCATCCATTAGCAAAAATAATGGTAAAATTAGACATAAATGTTTGTAGAGTAATAAATAAATAAATATAAAACCATGTAAATTAATTGGATGACTCATAAATGAATTATATTCCATAACTTTTGAATTTATAGGTTTCAATATATGTTTTTAATCATCTATATGGTTTTATGTTCATTTTTATTCACATATTAATGGAATGTAAATAGATTGTGAATTTAATAAATAAAATCACTCAATAGTGTCAAACCGGGTGTAAAATATGTCCTAATTATTGTAAACTAGGTGATGATTGAGTAAATACCAATGTCCCCAATTCATAGATTTTACCCTTAGATGCAATTGTGCAAGATCCATATCCACTTATAGTATCCATACAATGACTTATGTAAATATAAAACACATAATATATACTTATAAAAAATATATTTTATTATTTTTAGTCTTTTCCCTTATGATTTTATAAGGGTTTTCAAATTCAAGTCCAAAAAATAACTAAACATTCATTCAATACCAACTACAAAAACCAATGTATTTTATATACCATAATTCATGATTTGTTACCTAAAGACTCAAAAATAATAAATAATAAATTTAGAGTCCTAGGGTTTTTGGAAAATTAGATTCATAGAAAAATAACTTAAAATAGGGATATAATGAAATTATTTAGAACTCCACAACATGCACTTAAAATATCATTGCTCTTCAAAAACTATATGGTGTAACATGGTGATGAACATAAAAAGTGGTTGGGCAATAAATAATAGTAAGACAATAATCAAAACATAACATGATTAAATTAATACATTTGAATCAATTGGAATATTAATGATTCATATAGGGGGTGAGAATAATAAACATGAGAATCAAAGCATTATATAATATGACTACCTGAAGGAAAAATAACATTTTGGAAACAACATAAAACATTATATAATAAGTATAAGTCAAGGATGGAGACCAATAAATCATAATATAGTTGGATGAAAATAACCTCTCATGCACCATTCATGTAACATCATGAGATAAAAATATTACGTAAATCATTCACGTGTAATATAATTATTGTCTTTTCCATCATATTCACAATATATTCACCCATTAGTGTGACATATAGGTCATATAGTATATATGTGAATTTCATCACATTAATCCCATGAATATATATTTTGGGTTAATTCAGGGATGTATAAAAATAATAATGTACAAGTACATCAATTTGAATAATATTGAGTGGAAATGGTGATAATATTTCACTGCAGAAATGTTTCACATGTAAAATTATTGGATAATATTGTTAGCATCAAGAAGGTACATAGTGATTCATGTTAGGAATTAATTAAATTTAAAGGGGTATAAAATCACTTCTACATCATATACTTGGTAATATATATTATTAAATACATATCCAAAAATTAAAAATTTAAAATAAAATTGAATAATATAATGGTGGTTCTTGAAAGAAGAGGAGGAAAGGCCCCCTTACCATGAGAGGGAATTTCTAAATTATTTGAAAATTCTTTTTAAGAGATTGGGACAACTTGGGATATCTATAGAGAGGTAATGTCATAGAAAATTCTTGATAAAAGGGTTATGAGTGATGATTATTTTGAAGTTGGGAAGGTTGTTAAAGAAAAAGGGAGTGGAATTATCTATTAATTTATAAATATATGTTTTTGACTCTACAAGATAAATTAATAAAAAACAAACATCTTATAATTTTTTTCCTATGTATTATTCCCAATAGAAGTGTTTTTTAATATTTTTTAAGTATGAGAACTAAAGTCAAAAAATAACACCCTTGTTGTTGTAGATGTGAGTAAAGTTTATAATGAATTGATTTTAAATCCATAAAATATGTTGTAGGTTTTAAAGGAATCATTAAATTTTTATAAAAAAATAAAATAACATGAAAATAAATTACATTAATGTTATAACATAATTTTATACATGGATAATATTAATAATATTTATTGTATAAATGTTTTTTCATTTGTGATATCATAGTATGTACTGTATATTTTTACGATATTTAATTATCCACCAAAAAACCCAAATGTATAAGAAAATTAAGAAAAATTAAACAATTTATAATATTCAAATATTGATTTAAAAAAATTAAAAAATTATATGAATTATAAATTTTCTATTTCAAATAAAAATACACCTTTTATGGAAAACAATGTCTTATTGATAATAAAATTTTTTTAACCATTAAAAAAATTACCTTGGACTTCATTCAATTATATAATAATTTATATATATATATATAATTTAGTAATATTATTATATTAAGATAATATTTAATTAATCATTCTTAAATTTATATAAAATTAGGTTTTTAATTAAACCCATTTATTTTTTGAATAATAAATTTTCTATATTTTTATCTAATTTTTGTGAACTCATATATAATTGGAAAAATAATTTCATAATGACAATTTATAAACATAATCAATATTTGATTACAAATAATTCTTACTGACTAATAATACTAGGTTCTATTCTCGTAAAACCATTCTTGATGATCTTGAACTTCTACCAATAATTGTTTCATACATACATAATTTTTGGAATCCTATTTTGGGATTGGTAAAGGGAAAATCCCAATAAAGTTATCTCCCTCGGAATAACTTATTAATGGTCATATGATATAATCATATATGCTGAGGCAATTTCTCATCCATATGTGTCCATTGGACATCATCATAACCCTTAATATACTAATAATGATTGTCACAGTAGAATGGATTTACCATCAAAGTTTATTCTAAATGGTCGTAAATGTCAATATAATATACAATTGTTCAAAATAATTAAATAACTTCTTTGTTTTATATTACAACAGTATTTAATAACGCATTTACTCAGTTGAAAAGGTAAATTCATTTATAAAACAACAGGTCTATACATGACTATACCGGACATGATACATGTATCAAATGTAGTGGTAACTCATATTGTACATTGAACCCTACCTAGATATATAGGGTAGATAAAATGTTTTAGTACAAGGCCTTCTTGGACTGAAATGGAAGAGGAAGATATTTGGTTTGATGCCACACACATATTTTGAGTGTAGTTGTATGTGTTTATTTATTGAATGTTGTATAATAAATCACATTTTTTGAGAGGGTAGTGGCTTGAGATGAGGTAGGTTGCATGTGATAAGACCACACCCTATAAAATAATGGTATAGTATGGTACATTTTTATGAGATATGGTTTGAATCCTTAATGAGAGCGAGAGATTTCTGGTTTGAGAAATGGGATGAGGTTTCATATGATACCACAGAGAAATTAAGAGTATAGTGGTATAAGATGATAAAATAGATCAATATTTGGCACAAGATCCATCCCCAATCAGTCGGGAACCATTTGAAGACCCTTTACTATATAAATTGGGTATGAGGTATGTTGTGTGGGGGATGAATTATTGCATCATCATTACATGATCTCTATATGGTTGGGGGTTGTGGGGGACATGTTATACCATAATGGAATAACTCAAATTATTTTATATTCTATGTTCCATTATCTATGTATACTTATGTAAAATCATGAATGCATTGGCATATATTCAAGTAATTTGTGGAAAACATACTATTTTATATTTCTGAAACCATAAATAGGAATCATGGTTCATGGAGAGACATTATTTTGTACTTTTAGGTCACAAGTTATATGGTAGGTTTATAAGGAGAAGATCCTTGGAATTTAGAGATGATGTTGACATGCGGTTCAATATTAGAAATGGATCCACTTTAGTTATTTTTTTATTTCATTTATGATTTTTATTTTATTATTATATTGGTAAATATTTTCATATGAATGATGGTATGATGAATTTATTCATTTACTAGTGCATGGGGTTTTATTATTTTGTTAATTTGTTCATTATATATAATTCTATGAATCTATACATTTATTATCTATTTTTGTTTATAGTTATTAATTATTTTTTTAATAGATGTCACCTAGATATTATATTCTATCTAATGTTGATCCAATACTCTCACAACTAGTCACCAGCACATGGTATATGAGGAGGTGCACCTGAAAACATTTACAGGCCCCATCATGAGTGTCATTTTGGTGAATTCGGTCAAGTTAGTTTAAATGGTATCAAAAAAAATTTCGTGTTAATATCAATTTGGTAAATTGTATTTGGAGATAGGGATGTGTTATAGATTTTGATCGGCCCTGGTCTATTTCTTCATGAACACTTGCCTGTTGTGAATTCAATGTTTTCAGGGTTTATGGGATTGTTATACT
The DNA here is from genome assembly GCA_963277665.1 of Viscum album. Classification (NCBI taxonomy): domain Eukaryota; kingdom Viridiplantae; phylum Streptophyta; class Magnoliopsida; order Santalales; family Viscaceae; genus Viscum; species Viscum album. The sequence goes on from OY728146.1 coordinate 537,391,239, forward strand.
TATTTTTTACAATTAAAATTAAAATGCTTATTCATTTATGATGTTATTAATTGGGATAGTTCTTTATTTTTTTCATATTATTATTTAGTGGTAAGAGTGATATTTAGATGAATCATATTTAGAACATATGATTCATATGATGTTTCTATACTTATTTGGGGTTCATTTTTCTGATGATAGACGATTTATATATTTCATGTTTCAGAATTAAATTTTATGTGGTTTTCCTATATAACTTTTTTATATCATTCAACTCAGTTCAATATTAATATTTTGTCATAATGGGATATATGGATAAAATGTAGTGCATTATCTAATTGTGATTTCAAAGACAATATGTGTAGGTGATGCAAGGAATCCCTTGATGGGTCAGTTCAAGATTAGATACCTTATTTATGATTTTGTATAGGTAGGGAATGAATGATATGTGGTTTAGAAATGGAAATAGTTTACGTGTTAGTATGGATACCCATGATAGTCTATGGGAATAAATTTTGGCTTCCTTGTAATGATAATACATAGTGAACATTGACAGATTTTGGCTATAGAGGGTTTGTTCATAAATAAAGGTATATTGTAGACATATCCATTTGTTTTTTGGGTGTTTTTTTCATAATGTGATAGGATTTACTAGATGGTTGGTCCCATGATTAGAATATCATGGGTAGAGGCCTATGTATTTTGATTGATTCATTACAAGTTGGTACTTGGTTGGTGGAATCTACATGAGTCAAGTGACATGGAAGTATTTTAAATAAACAAATAAGAGTTTTAATTGGTAGATGATTTTGACATAATAGGGAAGTGTGGTATGTTTTTTAAACACATGGGACAAGGATTGATGATGTTCTACTAATAGAATCATGGGTCAGGTGGTGTGAATGTGTGATAAAATAGTCTTTATAATTATAGTTTTTATGTGATTACGATTGATTGTGGGAATAAAGTAGTGAAAGGGTTCTTTAGAGATCCCTCTCCTTCTAAGACAAGTAGGGTGAATTATATCATCATTCCTAGGATTGTATTGATGTGAGATGGTAGTTAATAAATGTTTATATGTGTATAACATTTTTTTCTGACTGTTTTAATGGGTCTTGTATAGTTTTATAGATAATTTTATGGGTTTTGAGGGAACCAAGATGATGGAGGTGGTAGTGTGAAGATTAATTCTCTTAGGATCCCAACTATATGGGGTTGAGCTGTGAGACCCTATTATTACCCCTTTGTCTAGTTGATTAGTAAAAAGAAGTGAGATTCATACATTCATGGTGGTCAAATTTTTTTACGAGGATTGAAAGTTTCTCTTTACTATATGAGTATACATTTTTTTGGATAAATGTTTCAAATAATGGTGGATTTAAGAATGGGACTTGATAAGGATTGTCAAGGATTGGATGCAAATTTATTGAGAGGAGTGACTTGAGAGTGTTGTTATTTCCTATCCAATAGAAGAATTCCAATGTAGTATAAGTAAATTCATATGGTGGGGAGTCAACTGATGTTTTTTATATGGTTTGATAATTGTATGCGAATAGTTTTTGAATTTTGGGAATAAAATTGTAGGTATTCCATAATTTTTAATGGTTTTTTTTAGGTTAACACATGTTTATGTGTGGATTGGCCATGATAGGACATTATTTTGAGTAATTTATTGGATATTAGAATGGAAAATAAGTTTATTATATTAGTTAGAGGTTAATCAGTACTTATAGTATATAGAATCACATCAGTTTATCCATGGGTGATACATGCATTAGCCGTATTACGGTGCAATGGGAATCAGTATAAAGGGGATTGAGGATTCTGGTTGGTTACCATTATGTGACTGTAAAATTTTACTTGGTTCCATGTCATTACTTGAGTCAAAATTTATCAATGATTTTTTTCACAAATACTGTGTCTTGGTAGAGGACTGAATGATATATTCAGAGATATCAATGATTAATTCAGATTTGGGTACATCGATATTATTAGGTATAATATAACATTAGATTTAGAATCTTGAGAACACAACCAATAATTAATATTTTGTATTAGGTTTATACATTAGTGTGAATTCATAACACCAATCATTGATAACAAATCATTATTTTGTCAATTTCAAGATATACTGGTTTGATAGGTCGATTTTGTTGGCATGAGTCATGTGATGTAGTACTTATCAGTGTTTTTATTTCAATTTGTAGTACTGAAATGGAATTCTTTCCTGTGGAATTTTGTTTAATAATATATGTTTAATATTTACTATCATACATTTTATTATTATGAAAAAACATTATTTCCTTCTTTGATGTATAATTAGTGTAAATGCATCTGTTTCAATTTAGAATTGGGATGGAAATGTGGAATCAATTTAAAAAGGATGGATTGTAGGACAATGTGATTTTATAATCATATATTGGTTAATAATTTCAATGGTTTTTATTTTGTAATAATATATTTTATTAAATTTCATAAATTACAAAGGGTATTTTTATTTTGGTTATGAAGAAAGAGTTATATGAGAATTCAAATGCATATTGAAAATTTTAAATGTCTGTACATCTCTAGGATTTGTTTTGGTGTATTTATTGGTTCAATAGGGGATCTAGAAGTTATTAAAGGGTAATATCATGTTTCATTGTTCAATAGATTCATAAACCATTAGATAAATATTGGGAAAACACCTAGTACTTGGTGGTGTTAGGAGAGGATTTGTTGGATCATGACCTTTTTAGGGTGTTTGGTGCTTGGTTAGATACCCCATGAATGTCGAAAGAGTTCCAAGTTAGTTCTTATATTTTTTCCATTAATTGGGAAATATGATTCATTTCATTATAATTTTCTTTAACCAACCATAAATATTTTCATCCTCCCACAAGATGAAGTTGTAACGTATTCCACCCTCTTAACTACAATTCCATCCTACATTTTTCCCTTAATAATTGGTGGTTTGGGCTTTCTATTAATTATATTTTCGAGATATATTCCCCTACTCCATTAAAATTCATATTATTTATATGTTATTACAATTATTTGTTGTCTGAAGAATTGGTATTGACTGAGTATTCTCCAAACTCATGGTGTAATAGTCCCAAAGTAATGAGCATTAGCATGCGATGGATTAGAGATTCTGGGAAATTTTGAAATCCCATCATTTAGCATTTTTATGGGAAATATTCTCTATGTGACTCTTATGTATTTATATTATTTATATTTATATTTATAATATAATAATTTTTATTTGATGACAGTTATTAAATTATAGGTGTATAGGGTGAATCATGGGTTTTCCATAAATTATTACTAAAGATTAATATGTACTGATGTGGATCAGTTTATTCTATAATTTGAATTCAAAAGGGGCTAAAATATTAAATTTATTATAAATTTTAATAATAAAATGTTTATACGTTATGGATTTATAAATGGGTTTGTGTTGTTAGTGTGGTTTGGTGTTGTATTTTTTGAGGCTGGATAATCAAAGATTGATGGGTTATCTCTATTATTCAGTTAAGTGGCCCCTAAAATACATGACCATATTCCCATTTATTAATAATATTTATTATTTCATGGATGATCAAGTTTGGGTAAATTGGTTAGGGTTGGTGTGTTCCACTATGTAGGGAAATATGTTGGTTAATTAATTCTAGGCAGGTAGAAAGTTCTCTACCATGAGTTAGGGAATGTAGATCCAACTAATGACTATGTTTCTAAGGGGATGATGATTCCAGCACAGTTTACAAGAGGATTTATATTTTAATAGTTGGTGGAAAAAGTTATAAATAGACTGGGATGGATAACCTTAGTCTATTGTTCTAAAAATTGTTGGATGAAGCCTAGGGAAGATGTGTGTGACAGTCATATTCCTCACATCTGGCTAAGAGTCCCACCTTAAGAGTATATTGTAGACATATTTTGTGGGGTACGAATAAAAAATATTACATATATTATTATAATATGATGAATTTAATTTCCCATAGATTATATTTTAGGATCGTTATTTTGGATTATGTTAGATGGGTCCTAATTCTAGATTGGTGGAGATTTCTGGATTCCATGGAAACAAGTTTCTAAGAAGACATGATGTAGTTTGGTTGGACTTTTTTTAAATAAAATAATATTTACATGGATGTGGGAATTGGAAATTTCTTCTTTACTGTACTGTCAAAAAGGTATTTTAAGATATGGTATAAACATAGGGTTTTAGATGTAGGATTTTATTATTGACTAGATATATGGTTATCCAAAAACAAACAAATATGTTTTGTCCTATTGAATAATGGATGACCTAATGGGGTTGGAATGAAAACCTATTATGGATATACTAGGATACATAGGTTAAACATTAATTCTAGGCTTCATTATGTGAATGGTCTTGATCAACACTTTATTACATCTTCAATTACAATCACCTAGAATTTCCCTAGATATGTACTTGTGGGTTACTGAGTTCTCAGGATTAATTATTCCTTGTGTCAATTGAGGATAGGTTACAGATTGTGGGTGTCCTCTAATGATATTTGAGGTTTGTGATGGTAAAATTTATGGATAATTATTTTTCACAAATCATTGACATGATTCATGCGTCAAATGTGATTGTTTTTGTAACTGGTTATAAAACCATTCCGGGATTGAAAGTGTGATTTTTATGATTTGGTATGGTGCTTAACCCAAGTGAAAATGAATTGGTTAAGGAATGGTATGATACATTACATTTATTGGGAGGTTAGTGTGAATATTTTTTGTTTATTATGTGGTATGAGACCAAAATATGTGAGAGATAGTTGTGGTATGTGATATGTTAAATCATTTTTGGTGAGACCTCATCTTGAGTGAGAGGGTGTTGGTATGAGGTGTAAAATGTTACATAGTGTATGGTTGCACACCAAGTGTGAGAATGGGATAATTAAGTGTGGGTTCTAAATTATTATGAAACAACACCCAAATTGGGTGGGTATGAGTGCACGATGAGATATGCTATCAAGATTTATTATTCAGTCCTACAATTATTGAGTGGATAATGGTTAGAACCCTAACGATGAAAATTTACCCTTGTTATGGAATTAGTGTTAGGAGAAATTTTCCATCAACAATATTTTAGTTAAGTATGTTATAGTGTCATGGTGTCTATTTTAGAACACGAATACATGATACATATGCTTGTTAAATTTATATTTTATTATTCATTTCCACTTTTCTATACATGTATATATGATATAGTATATTTAGATAACATTATGAGACCCAAATAAGATATATTTATCACACCAGGAATAGGTTTCTTAATGTGTGTTGATACTTTATGTTTAACAATTAGTATAGAAGTTATACAGTCATACAACTAGGAATAACTATGTAAGATTTGGATGTCAGAATGAGGTCAGTCTTCGGGTTGTTAGCAAAGACTATAATGTTATTTTATTCATATCATTATGTTTAGTATGTTATTGGTTAGGTGGGAGATCAATTTAGATGCATGATTATATCACTTCACTATTCTTTCAATATATCTGGGTTTATGTCTTTTTTGTCATAGTTTTCATTGGAATAAATTGTATACATGGATTCTCTGAGTATAAATTGTGGTTGATATTCCCAATTATTATTATTTATGGTTATATCATAGTGATATTATTCTATCAACAGGTATCATATACTCATTCCAATAGTTATAAGCCTCTGGTACTGGGGGGATACATGAATGATTACATTTGGAGACATCATGTTGAGTTGTATTTATGAAATTTTTATAGGGGTATTATAAAATAAATAGAGGAAAACCACAAAATCTAAGAGTTTCTCTTTGATAGTTCTTTTGAAATTAATTTATGGTACATGGATGATTTTATAATATATTAGTAAATCTCATATTCAAGTTAACACACTCATAGGTCATATTATTCTTCTTTTATTACATGGGTATTTATTCCCATATTGTAAAAGGAAGTTCACCAGAGGCATACAACTACCAATTATTGAAAAATAAGGTAATTAAAGGGTCTATTTATGTGTCTAATAAGACCATGTATCCCCCAGATATTACATTTATTACCTCAATGAAATTGATCAGGAATAGAAAATTTATATCTAGTCCACTTCATAGACAGAATGGGGAAGCATATAAACCATCAGGGGTAGTGGTTTCTACTATATCACTAATGATTATTTTCTATCAATCCCTTTTTTGACCTACATAAATTTATTTTGATTAATAGGATTAAAATGGGCTCATTTCACTCTAATGGACACTGAATTTCCCATTAACAGAATATATTAAGCATTAAAAATAAGTAGAGGGAACTAAAATATGCCTGAAATATCAATCCTTCCTAGAGAAGAATCAATATATGTATTTCGGATCACCTAAATTGACATGAAATTGGATATAATATCTCAAAATTGAATTCTCAATATTATATTTTCATGATATCCCTTTTCACTATTATCATAACACAATATTGTTATTTTAGAAGGGTATATATCAATCTCTGAAAATCGTAAGTTATTTAGATTATGAACATAAATGTGATTGATATAGGAACCATTTCCCATAAAGGATCAATGAATATCTATGTCACTAATTATTATAGACATGTATAAGGAAAATATATTAATAACAACATAGAAAAAGAAAATCTAAATCTGGTGGAAAAGACATAATCATTTCGAATGTAACCCAATTTGTTCCATCAAAACTCATAGCATCAATTACAAATAATGGATCATGAACACAACCAAGGACCAGTTAAATTTATAGTTTTATATAATTTTGGTAAAAGATACACATATTAGAAAAATTATCCAATTTACCATAACAAATATATATTATCTCCAATAATTTCACCACATCTAGAACCCTACATTGATATATCCTATATAAAAACATTCTTCATAATCTAAAAAATAAAAACATAAGAAGTGGTGATCTTATATTCTGGGTATGTTCAATAGAAGTAGGTATGTAATAATAATCATTAACATATGTGTATAATATCATGATAATAACACTATAATATCAAACCTAGTTTATCAAAGATCATAAATATGAGTCATTGAATAAATCATAAAAATTAATGTGTCATTAATTATAAAATAATTAAATTTGAATAAACCATATAATTGTGTAAAACACATAATAATAGGAAATAATTTCATTATAATTCAAGTATCTTTTACCATAAAATAATAGTGGAATGGGTTTACACCTGAAACCATCGTGGTAGTCATGCTCCACTCCCAAGACTATCTGGGAGATAAAGACTTATACTAAATCAGTTTCACTTCCCATTCCAATCAGTTTTTAATAAATTTCAATAATATTTCTAGTTATTCCTATCACATTAGAAACAATATAATTACATAATTCATTGTGTGGAAATATTGGTTCCACTCATCACATATTGAAAACAACAAATCTGTGTGCTATGAGAATATAATTCATTTAACTTATCATGCCTTTAAAAATAAATAGGATTTAAAAATGTACTATTATAATCTTGGGAAAATAAATGTGTTTCATCAATATTATCATAATCCCAAAATAACATAATAATGATAATTTCCTAGAACAATATCTACATTAATGTATAAGTTATGTCAAATAATGTTATCTTAGATAGGAAAAAAAATCACATGAAATAATTCTTGAGGAAATTATCCTTTTCATTATGATAAACACCTTTTCAATCATAAAACATTTGGAATACCTTTATCATAAAATATAACAATGAATACATATAAAGGAATATTTTAAATCTATATTTGGAATCTTTTTTCCATAAAAATTTCAAAAAGATCATTTAAAATACATTTAGAGGAGTTTTAGAAAATAATAATTTGAAGGTCCATATATTTCGGACCATAGTGAGAATCAAATAAATGAAACATATAATATAATTAATAGAAGTATATTCATGATACAAAATGTAAAAGTTCAATATGTACACCTTGTAAAATAATATAGGTGCATAACATAACATGTGTCCCAAAGAAGGAAAATTGTGACAAATTCCCTTACAAATTTGGTATATTTTGAAATGTAAACTCCATGAATGTGAGATTGTAAAATGGATATTTAAATAACCATAAATTTAAATAAAATGATAAAATATTAATTTAATGGTCATTTTATAGACCACAAAAAATAATAATGTGGTGAATAAATAATTTATCTAACAAAATAAAAAGCTGGATAAAAAATCATTAGGTAAACCCTTTCCATTCTTCATACATGTTCAAAACTCTTGAATAATAAGTATAATTTTATTATCCATTTAATATAGAACCTTATTATTATATATAAAACCATATATGATTTTAATATGACTTTATTTTAACCATTCATTAATATTTTTCTGTTAAAGTTATGTTTTAGGTAATAAAATCTTTTCTTTTCATATATTTTCACTCTTTATACTTGGTCATCTAACATAGATCATTGTTTCATCATCTCTACATTGATAAAAATGATATAAATATCATTTATATATATATTTATTATATATGAATTCATTTTGTATTTATATATGTTACTGTTATAAAATAAAAAACATTGTTCCTCAAGACAGTAAGTCGTACATATACCTGAACATTGTTTTCATTTTCTTTTCATATTAAAATAAAGAAATTATATGGTATTTTATCATCATGTAATATTTTATGTTATATATATATTATATAAATTCATAAAAGTCATCCTTATTACCATCCATGTGAAATATAATGAAAAATGAATTTGGGGTAATCCATACGTAAGCATGAGATACATTATTATTTCCCAAAATATTATATGGTAAAAAAAGTTAATATTATAATATAATATCATAGGTATAAGTTTTCATAAAACTCATATATGACCATTAAACCCATTATAATTATGATATATAAAATATAGTGATGAATTTTGTGTCTATAAGGAGATGGTAATCCATATATATTCATGAGGGATACATACATTTTTTGTTCAATGAGAAGGTGGATATATAGTTGGGTGTTCATAATCATAATAAAATTTTAGAATATTTATAATTACCGTGACATTATTTAATGTTTTATATCAATTATTTATATTAGTTCGTAAAGTATTAAATTAGATAGCTAATCTTTCTCAATGGATGCACAAGATAGTTGTAAAAAATGACTTTCAGTATATATATAAGAAGAAAGAAAGAAAGGGTAAGAAAGACTCTGAACATACTTGATAGGAATGAAAAACAGTAGAACATATAAGTCCAGATTGTTCTATGCTTAAGGGAAAGTAAAGAAATGAAAAAACATTCTAAGAAAAATAAAAATAGGTACTACAAAGCCAAAGCTATTAATGTTTTGAAAGATAATGACACTTGGAGTTCCAATGGTGGATAATCTTCTAATGAATACTTAAATTATGAATCTTTAGGTCAGAAAAATCTTGGTTTAATTTCCAAGTTACCTATTGAAAATCATTTTCTAATGGCTAATGTACAAAATAAAAAATATATAACCAATTTATCCTTGAATGAAAATTATAGTGATAATAAATATTATAAATCTTCAAATGAAGAATATTATTCTCATAAAGATAATACTTTACCCACTTAATAAGAAATATCTAGGTTTTGTAAGCTTCTTGAGAATTAAAATTCTAATGTTATGAAAAATCATGATAAGGAAAATTATATAATTTCTATTCTTACTAATGAGTATCAGATCATTCTAAATATCATGATAAGAATATTTATTATTTTGAATGTATTTCAAAAAAACCTTGAAGATGTTAATTATAAAAAGAATAAACATTATAAGGATCTAGAAAAAGTAATTTCTATGAAAAATGTTTTAGAGACTAAATATAGTGCTAAAACTAATGTTTTTGAGGATAAAAACTTAGTTATTAGACTAAAGTCAAAAATAATTTCCTTGAAGATGTGTTTTTCCATATTTACCTTAGCTATGGAAAACATTGATAAGATGTATTCCCAAATTCAACCTCTAAGGAATAATTTAGGATTCCATTATACTCACTTGAAACCAGTTTTTAGTAATAATTATTTTGTTTCTCAAAGTTATCCATTATGGACTAACAGTTAATGTGATAGACTTTGGGAAAAAAATTATTCCTTAAACAAAAATCAGTTATTATGTTTTCATAATGATTATTTTTCTATGAAAATGTGTATTCCTAAAATTATTATTTCTGAAGTTTCGAGATACAAGAATGTTTGAGTTCTGAAAGTCTAAAACTCTTATTTTCAAGAAAATAAAGAGAGTACGAACAACAATACATGTTACATGGAATGTTGATGTTCTCGACACATGACTAGTAAAAAAACTTCTTGGAAAAGATTATCAAGATGAAAAGATGAAAAGTAACTTTCGGAGATAATGCTCAGGGAGAAATTATTGGTATAGGTAACATTGTTCTTCTTGAAAAAACATTGTTTTTAGATGTTTTATTTATTAAGGGTCATAATCACAACCTTATTAGAATATTTCAATTATGTGATGAAGGCTACCTTATGGATTTTAGGAATGATTAGTGCTTAGTACACAAAATTACAAAGAAGAGTTTATTCATTCTTCCTATAGGCAAGAGACTATATACAAAATAATAATTGAAGACCATAAGAGCCAAGATCTTCCTTTACTTAGTGAAATGAAATATATTCCTAGTTATGGCATAGAATGTTAGGACACAATTACCTTAGGAACCCATGTAAACTTTCTGTGAAAAGACTAGTAAAGGATATACGGAAGCATTGATTTGATTCATCAGAAGTTTTTGGTCCTTGCTAATATGGAAAGAAACATAAATCATGTTTTAAATCAGTCAGTGATGTCTCAACTACAGATGCATTACAATTGGTGCATATGGATATTTTTGTTCCAACCCAAATTGGATGCATCATAGCAAAATATTATGTATTTATCTCAGTTGATGATTACACTCTATTTATATCTGTCTATTTTCATAAAAATAAATCTGATGATTTTTCTTATTTCATAATTTTTAGATCCCAAGTTAAAAATGATAAAAACCTTTCACATATAACTATTCATAGTGATCATGGAGGGGGATTTCAGAATTCCAATTTTTAATCTTTTTGTAGTAGAAAAGGAATTACTCATAAATTCTCAACACCAAGAACCCCTCAAAAAAATGTTGTTGTTGAAAAAGAAACTAAATTATTCAAGAAATAACAAGGACCATGTTGAGTGAATTTTCATTAGCTAAACACATTTGGGATGAAGCTGTAAGTACTTCTTCTTATACTGTAAATCATGTTTTGATTAGACCTTATCTTATTAAAACCCCTTATGAGTTATGGAATCATAGAAAAACTAGACTTTCCTACTCCAAGGTATTTATTCGCAAAGTATACATTCTGAATACTAAAGAAAATCCACATAAAAGTTCCCCTAAATCTGATGAAGTAATCTTCCTAGGCTACTCCACTACTTCTCAGTCTTATAGTGTTTTCAATAAAAACACATGTACTGTTAAAGAAATAGTACATGTTAAATTTGAGGAATCTAATCTTTTGATTCTATACACCCTCAACCTACATCTATAAATGTGTTTTCAAAAAAAATATCAACCCTTGATAAAAGATCCATATAATAAGGAAAATGTTCAAGAAATTGTTTTTGAAACATTTACCTGGGATGATTTCCAAAAATATATTGATGAACAGGTATTAGAGGACCCAAATCCGTTGTTTTTTAAGAATCATCATAGTGATAGTATCATCTAGGATGTAAATCAACCTGTAAGGACAATATGTTCCTTATGAAATAAAGTATAACATCTAGAAATCCTTTCACAATTAGAATTGAAAATCACTGAAGAAGAGTTTGTTGAGGATGATTGGATAAATGATATGAAAGATGGGATAATTTAATTTTAATGGAATAATGTTTGGAAAATGGTTAAAATACCTAAGGAAACATCTGTTATTGGTAGAAAATTGGTCTTCAGAAATAAGTGTGATGAAAATGGGAACATAGTACGAAATAAATCTATATTAGTTTCTAAAGGATATAATCAACAAGAAGGATTAGAATATGAAGAAACCTATGATCTAGTAGATAGACTTGAATATTTTTTTATTTTAAAAGCCTTTCCAGCATTCTTCGATTTCAATCTTTTTGAAATGGATGTTAAATGTTCTTTCCTTAATGGTTATGTTCAAGAGGATATTTTTTTTGAACAACCTCCTTGTTTTGAAGATACAGAATATCCCGAACATGTTTTCAAACTTTCAAAAGCTTTATATGGACTTAAAAAATCCCCTAGAGCCTTATATGATAGAATTACAAGATTTTTTCATCAAAAAAATTATTTTAAGAGAAATGACGATCCATCCCTTTTTATAAAGAAAGATATCAAAAATGTTTTTATTGTTCAAATTTATGTTTATGAAATTACATTTGGTTTAACTAAGAAATCATTAACATATTCATTATCAAATCTAATGAAATCTTAGTTTGAAATGAGTATGATGGGTGAGTTAACTTTTTCCATGGTTTTCAAATTTCTCAAAAACTAAAAGGAATTAATATATCCCAACATAAGTATATTAATGATCTTCTTAAAAAGTATGGATATGAAAACAATAAGTGTATATTTACTCTAATTGGCACATCATGTTATCTTGATCATGATGAAGCTGGGAAAACAGTGGATGAAACATCTTTTAGTGGTATGATAGGTAGTCTACATTACATGACAACTAGTCGTCCAGAATTGATGTTTTCAGTATGATTATGTTCATTATAAAAATCCATTCCTAATAAATCACATTTAAAGTCAATGAAAATGAATTTTTACTACCTAAAAGGATCCTTGTATTTTGGACTCTTTTATACTTCTAGAAATGATTTTATCTTAAAAATAATTTTGGATGATGACTTTGGTTGAAGTATAATTGATAGAAAAGTACATCTAGAATTAGTAATTCCTTAAGAGATTCGTTAGTTTCTTGGTCATGTAAAAAGAAACACTCAGTAGCACTTTCTACTACTGAAGATGATTATATAGCAGCTGGAAGTGTTTGTGCTCAAGTATTGTGAATGTAACACATACTCACAAACTATGGTATGAGTTATACCAAAACAAAAATATTGTGTTATAATACTAGTGCCATTTCCTTCAATAAAAACCCTACACATCACTATTGTGAAAAACTGATAGATATTAGGCATCACTTTCTTGGGGGTCACACACAGAAAATTGATTTCATTCTTCAATTTATTAAAACGCAAGGTCAACTTGCTGATGTTTTCATAAAATCATTACCATCTGATAGATTTGAATTCATTAAACAGAAGTTAGGAGTGATAACAATGATGTAATCTTCCTTATCAACTTCTTGTTAAACCCTATCTATTTACAGTAAGAAACTATTTTTCATTGGGGAGTACATTTGATTGTTAATCAAAATTTTTTGTAGTCAATTTTTTTTTATAATAAAAATTTTCTCACAGTAAAAATTTTACATATTCAAAATTTTTTGTAGTAAAAAATTTTCTTAATCAAAAATTTTTCGTAGTCAAGATTTTTCGTAGTCAAAATTTTTCAGCAGTGAAAAAGTTTTCATAGTCAAAATTTATCATTGTTAAAAAATTTCATTGGAAAAATTTTCGTAATCAAATTTCTGTAATCAAAATTTTCCCTTTGTTTGTTAATTTTTCTAGAATCTAATTTTCTTCCTGAAGAATTTCCCTCATTACGAATAATCTTTTTTGTAATTTGGAAGCTTTGTTTTCTTTCTTAAATTTTAGTAATTATCTTTTACTTTTTTGTATTTTCATTTTGTTTAAAATTTTTCTGATTAATTTTTACTTAAATCCGAATGCTATTCTAAAACAACCTCAAAAGATCAGAACCTATCAAAACCTTTATTTGGTTATCATCTCAACCGTCAGATTTTATCAAGTGTATTTCAACCATTGTATCATCCATGGAAGTTGAACTATCACTTCAATAACCTATATAAACCCCTCTAATGGTTTTCCCACATCAGTTGTTACAATTTTGTATAATGAATCTTGGTATTTCTACATAAGGTCGTTCTGAATCCCCAAATTTCCCTTGTTCTGAATAACTGTTGAAGCTTCTCCTCAGAAAGATATGTCGACTCTTAAGTAAATATTTGAATGGAAGATATACCATGAATGTTTAGTTGATCCAAAATTCTTCAAAAAAATTTATTCTGTCATATCTAAGAATGTTAAGTTGAATGGTTGGGAGAGCCTTTGGGTTTCAAATCCAAAAGAAAAAGATCTGGTCTATCCAGACTAGTTGAGAGAGTTATATAAGATAACATGTTTTTTTTCAAGGATGAATATAGAGACAATTTCTTTTTTAGTGTTATGTAAATACCTACTCACTTTCTTATATCATGGTAGCAAGTCTGATCGGAATTCCTTATGAAGGAGAAGAAGAATTTAGTACTCCCAAATTACCAGATGTATCAAGATGATTTGATAATGAAAAGGCTATAGAGTGTCTTGGATTGAATGGAGTGAAAAATCTGAAGATTTTTCCTCTGTCTATGAAAATATAGATTCTTGAATTGTGGATTTAAGGCTTTATAATTCCTAGGAAAGTGGATAATGATACTCTAAATAAGAGTGATATCTATATATTGGATTTCTTGGCGAACATCAGGAAGATAAAGTTGGTTAAATATATCTTGGTGATGATTGAGAATATCAAGAATGGAAATCGGAAATCTCAAATCATTATATATCTGGAGATTCTCTCAAATATTATAGTTATTTGTTTAGAATCATCCAAAATTCCATGTAGTTACAAGAAGATAAATTACAAGATAATGATGTTAAGTGATAATATCATAAGGAGAATGAAGGATGGGTTCTCTAATGAATCTAGAGAATTTTATGATCTATCTGAAGAAGAAGTATAAGCTTTTTCAAAGAAGCTGGAAGTGGATGAAACCTCTATGAAAGGTGGAAGGAATAGAATGTTTAAGAAACCATAACAGAAAATAAAAACCCATGCCGCTAAGGAATCATTGTTAGCACCACTGAAGCCAAAGAAGCAACAAGATTATCCTGATGAAGTAGTGGCTAAGTGGAGAGGGGATAAGAAAAACATGAAGGTAGGGGAACCTAGGTTTTTTGGACCATGCTGAGGTCAAATACTTAAAAATAAAAGTTTCTAAAGAGCTTGAGAATCAAGAAAATGATAATAAGAATGAGTAGAAGATGTATTAGGCTGAGATAGTACAATCTCTTCTCAAAGATACAGAGAAATCATCTGAACAAATTCCAGTGCCCAAATATTTTTTTATAGAATCACTTCTTGTCACTCCAGCAAAGAAAGTTTTCATTTTAGAGTCACATCTTGATGAAGAAATTGTTGAATAAGAAGTAGTGGAAGAAGAAACAGAATAAGAATGCAGTGGTGATATTGAGGATGTGATAAGGCAAGTATAGGATTATCATTAGAAGGAAAGTATTTTTGAGAAATTATCAATCCAAACTTCTAAAGTAGAGTCTTAAAAACTTGCTACACTAGGAAAAGATGAAAAGGGTGAGAAAGAAGTGAAAAAATTTTCTGAAGAGGAATGTATAAATCATGACTTTATCCAGTTAGAGAATATTATGGAAGGATCCAGGAATAGAGAAGTAGATGAAGAAAACATTGTTCAACAATCAAATAGTTAACATGAATCTCCCAAAGCACATTACATCATTATGAGAGCTGATAAATGAATGAAGTGGCCGATGATATACCTCGTAAATTTGTGGTGAAGTAGAAATATGTTGGTTATTCATCAAAGAGAAATGTTGAATACATATAAAAATAATCATTATAAAAAAACACTCAGATTCATAATAATCTTCCCTTGAACATTATTTTTCGGTTCAGCCTTGGAAAAAAGAAATTTTGTACTATCCCCTTATTTCCAAGCTTAGACTCAAGATGTCAGATGCTTCATCATTCGATTAATCTAAAATCATCTTTTGTTTCAATTGTTATGGAAAAATGTGTCAGACTGGAGTCAGATTTCAAAACCTTCTTCATTGGTTATGAGGCTCATAAAAAATATTCCATGAAGATTACAAGTTGATGAAAGAAGACTATCAGAGAAATTAGAACCATTGATTAATTTCAGGTCAATGTCAAGGTTGATTTTTGAAAATTATGATTATAACATCAAGGATCATACAAATAATATTTAGGAGAAGTTAATCCTAGAAAGATAACTCAGAAGAAGTATGTTAAGGATCTGAATGGAAAGCTTAATTCTATCGCCATTAATTGGAAGAGGGAAATGGATATCATAATTGAAATTTAATAGAATATTGTTAAGAATTAAAAAGTGTTGAAAGCTCCAGGAGAATGTCTTAAGGATTAGGAAGAAAAACTTAAATACATAGAGATGAAAAGTGATGAACATGATCAGTTTCATAAGTGTGTAGAAGAGGATCACAAGGAGCATAAGAAGCTTAAAACCATTGTGAAGATGTTGATATCGAATGAGAAAGAAGGATAATTTATTTCAATTCCTATTTTATTGTGGTTTTTTACATGTAAAAAATCATTCATCATTAATGAAATGATGGTTGTTCTTTATATATTTTTGTCATGGATGTTTAGTACAAATTTTTCAGGTATAATTCATTTTATCCATTACCTTGAATCCTTTATAAAAATCACAAAGGGGGAGAAAGGAATGGTAAACAAAATACAAAGTATAAATGATATTTTCCTAAGTAAGGGGGAGTTCATCAAGAGTAAAGTTCTTATCAACAATGATTTTTGTATAATCTCATTCAGAAAACCAAGAATACAATCCTTAGTGATACCAAAGACTAAGGGGGAGTTATTCGTATTCTCTTTGATCCATAATTAAAGGGATATTTGATTTTATTTACAAGACCATAAAATTTCAATGTCCTTGGATTCTATTTAGTAACTATGATTGGGCTTTCCAAAAATGGGGAGATTTTTGAGTAAATAAGGTTTCCTTATGAAATTTCTTATCCTTTATGTTTTGAAAATAAAAAACATTCTATCTCAAGGAAAATTTAATTTCCCTCAAGATTTATCATAATAAATAAATTTTCCTTCCTCAAGGATATTTTCCCCTTACATTTGTTTTTATTGTTCATGTTATAGTTTCTCTAATTCTAACTCTTTTTATTTCAATGTATACAAATTTAGATTCAAATCTAAATCCATAGAATCTTATAAATTCATAGATAGAGAGTAATCTGTTTTTAGGTTTTGAATTCAGATTCTGAATTCTCTAAAAATCATACTGTGAATTATAGGAATTTGGATTCAAAATTATCTAAAATTAAGATTCTGAATTCCTAGAATTGAGACACACAATTCTTTAGAATTCAGACTCCGAATTCCTTTGAATTTATACTCTGGATTCCATATAATTCAAACTCTGAATTCCATAGAATTCATACTTGGAATTCCTTATAATTCATACTCTGAATTCCTTAGAATTCAGACTCTGAAGTCTATAGAATTCTGATTCCGAATTCCTTGAAAAACATGATCTAAATTTCTATGTCATATATACTCCAAATGTTTTGGTATTTAGAGTTCGAGCATTATTTTTTTAACATAGACTCAGAAAATTGGATTTGGTAAGGCAATCATATTTTACATACCTCTATTATAGTTATGAAATGATGTCATGCATTCCTTATCAAATTAACAGTTGTTTGAGTGACATGTGTATATGTCCCTCTGAGATTCAAGAAAAATATGACCATTGTAGGAGAAAGGCGACCATTGGAGAACTTATTATAAATAAGTGTTCTTTTGAACGAGCTCACAACCAATGGACGATCTATCGATATAGAGGATTTATGTTGTTGAAGTGATTTATAGTGATGGATAATCACATGCTTTGTGCATACTGAACATCTTGCTTATCTTCCTTCATGCGACTCATATTGTTTTTGTGTACAATTGAAGGCTTCTAGGGATAGGAATACAGAGGTGTTGACTGCCTTAAATTTCTAGGACTTCTAGGGATTGGAAGATAGAGGTATTGACTACCTTAATGTTCGAGGAATACCTTGATAAGGAAGACATAGGTTCCAACTACCTTGATGTTTGAGGTCTCTTGAGGATAACAAGACCTATTCTAATATTCCTATTGTGGGCTTAACCTGGTGTGGGTAAGATATTCTTTCTTGAAAGTATAAATCAAGGAACCCTTATCCAAGGTTGTTTGATATCCTTCTCTTTGGGTTAAAATATTTTATGCTTGTTACTTGTATTGTTTCAAGTTTATTTTCCATTTCATTTTGATTAATAAGGAAAGTATAACTATCTTATACTTTCTTGTACTTGTATACTCTGATTAATAAAATTCTATATGTTTTACGGTAGAATATTTTTCCCTGTAAAGTTTTCTTATGTTTCATTAATGGAACCATCTTTCTAGAACCTAGAAAGTATATATAACTAAGAGTTCTTGTGAATTTACCTTGTTTAACTTTGTTAAACATAGTTTTTATGACGGTTATAAATGAATTTTTTATACTAACATTAAAGGTTCCAAAGGAATTTTTAATGTAGAAAATTCACCCCTCTTGTATATTGAGCATATACATCATATTTTGATCCAACATAGGAGAGGGTATAGATATGTTTATCATGGGTGTCGCACTTAAATAGAATGAAATATGATGGTGGTTAATCCAAGGAGTGGGTCACACCATGATCCTAGAGGGGTGATTTATGACGGTGGTTAGCAAATAGAATCAAACCAATTTCTAGTGGTATAGTAAAATGATATCTATAGGGAACATGGGGTCATGTTGTGAAGGATAGTAGTTACAATGGTGGTACTTCGACTTGATGACTAGTCATGTTTTATCCCCTATGGTAACTACACTACCAATGCCTCCCTTCTTTCCAAACTGGGGAAAGACCGTCTTCTTCCACCATAGTTATTGGGTTTTGGTGGGCAAGAGTGATTTGATGGGGATATATTATCTAGCATATCCTCT
Organism: Viscum album; assembly: GCA_963277665.1. Taxonomy (NCBI): domain Eukaryota; kingdom Viridiplantae; phylum Streptophyta; class Magnoliopsida; order Santalales; family Viscaceae; genus Viscum; species Viscum album. The sequence continues at coordinate 537,410,214 of OY728146.1, forward strand.
CCCCATTACCTATTTTATTCATTATAGTGTGGGATGTTTCTATATGTGTTTTGGTGGGGCTTTGTGGGTTTTCCCTCTATCCTCTTTATTTTTCCTTTTTTATCATCTTATCCACAACATTTTTATGTACCATCATAATGTTTTTAATGATTCCACCATTTATTGATGGAATCTCCCTGATATGATTAGAAATTTGGTTATAAAGTCTTGGGGAACCATATGATGATGAACAAAATATTTTTCTCCCCATTTCAATGAAATTACGTCACCCTATGAATTTATATATGTTTTCTCATCTAATTAAATGAAATGGTTATAAGAATTCATGTCGAGTGTTAGGGTGTTCTTATTTAATGGGTTCATGTGTGTGTCAGGAGTGGACCACATAGGTTTTATTGATTGGATATCACATAGTGAAATTTTAGGAATTTATTCCTTTCAAAATATTTTTAATTAAATTGTAAAAATGATTACAGTTTTTTAATAAATTATATCAGATATTATAAATTAACATAGGTCCTCATGTTGATGCATGATGGTCAGTTTTCCATGGATGAGATTAGGTGGGCGTAGAGAGGATTAACTTTAAAGGTATTGGATTTGGAAGTGTTAAATGGTCCTTAAAAAACTCCTAAGTATAAATTGAGATTATTTATGAGCATGTGATATTTTTTATAGCCACTGTGGTAGATCAACATTGTTATTAAATATTTATATTCATTAAAATAAAATTTTTACGAATAAGCTACAAGATTTAAGGGCCATGATAGGCCATTTGACACTAGTTGATGTCGTGGACCATGGTGGTCAAGGAAATATTTTTAAAAATATAAAATGAGAAATAAAAATGTTATAGGGATGTCAATAAATTAGATTAACAAAGTATACCTTATAATAGGTTCTCTTTAACCCATCCTTATATGGGAAACTATTGAAGTTGATATAATTTTCTTAGAAGTATATCTAGTATAACCATGTGATACATTATAGCCTTTGGAATAATTGACAAGAATGTGGGGAGAACATTCCTCCCCCACTAGTATATGGATACCCATGATAGTATACCCTAGAAAAAATATAGTTAGTTGTGTTAATGGATTTATATAGTATGGTTTCGGAATTAAGATGGAAATTATTCCATCTCCATAGTGTTATGCCAGGATCACACTACCATTCTTCCCTGTGATTCCATTATATGATTAGGGTCACACCGAAGGATGTTATGGACCTTATATTTTGCGATTATATGAAGATAAAATAATTTAATAGAGGTTACCTAGTTGGGTGTCCATGTTATGTGTAACACTCCAAGATTTTACGAAAAATATTGTTTTTAATTTCATTAATTTCTTGTGTTGTACGCTACACCAAAAGGAGCTTTCACAACACGTATCCCTAACTTGGGTTTCATTACACGCAAGCACGACCTTCCACGATAGCCTGTGTTGTACGCAATACCAAGTTTCGCTAAACAATGATATGCTATTAAAATATTATTAAAACTAGCCATTATCAATAGTAATACCAACTTTTTGAAATTTTATAAACTTTATTTTTGAAAATGGACTTCATTTTTGGATTCGGAATATCGAAATTAGCCTAGGGTGAAATTTTGGTATTTTTCTGAAAACTTTAAATTTTTGATGAATAGTGAAAACACTAGGTTACTATTTCAAAACCGAATTTTTATTTAAATAATTATTTATTTTAAATAAATTTATTTTAGAGAAAAATTGATACATAATACCTATATAATTTCAATTCAATTCACTGGAGTCATTTTATAATAATTTTAGATATATAAAAATTTTATTGAACTTTTCACCGTCTTTTACCCACCTCCTAGGAGAATTTGCAAGTTTACATAAAACATAATTTTACCGCTTCTAAGAGTGGAATTTCAAAAATCTGAGAGACACAGATGATGTCAGTAAGTAAAATGTGGTTCAATGAGATGAAAATAATTTTTGGTGAATAGTAACTTTTTTCTTTTATTTACCACTGTTAAAAGTAAATAGGGAAATTAAGGGTAAAAATGATAATATTATTACCCTAACACATGTCCTAATTCTATTGGATAAGTGTAATTCGACCAAAAACAACACTAGGAATAAAATATGACCATTTAGGCCCACTTGGATTAGATTAAGACATTTATTATTAGTTTATTTAAAGAAGGGTTAAAATAGTTAAAATCAATGTTTAATAACTATATCACTTTTAATATAGGTTTATACATAAGATAAATTAGACTATAAATATTCATTAGAAAGAGAAAAATAGTTCCTACGTAATGGTATTTTATTTGTAATTTTTAGACATTAAATAATTTAATTTATTTATGACACAAAGATGATGTAGTAATTATCTTATTAATGAAATATTGAAATAATTGATGTTATAAATACCCAAATAAATGTAATTTTAGACTTTTTATGAATTCCACTAATTTTATATCATTATATGACATGTTAGTATTGATTTAATTAACATTTATAGAACTAATCATTCTGTTATGATTTTCACAAAAAAATCAATTACTAAATAGTGTCAAAATTGACAAAAAATAGTTTTTAAAACAAATATTATATAATAAAATGTTATTTTATTCCTAAAAAATCTAAGGTTCGGAAAAATGACTTAGATAAGGTTATATATATTAATTATAAACAACTTGGGGTTCCTTTGGCTTGTTAAAGTAAGTTTATTAACCTTATAGTGTAAGAACACAAAAAGACACGGTAAAAGTAAAATTATCTAACTTAAAGTTAAATATAAATGATAAGGTTAGAATAGGATCCTAAACTTGTCTAAATTATATTTTATGAGAGGATTTCGACCCATCCCCACCTTATCTTCTTAAATAAATCAATTTTTAGCTATTTAAAACCGAATATGACTTTATAATAAAATAATATTTTTTGTTTTTCCAAAGGTGCCCTTCTCATCCCTTATAAAAGGGCACCTCCTCCCCCTCTTCCTCACACCACTTTGAGCCTTCAAGCTCGGCCAACCCCTGCCAAATTCTCTTCTCCACTTCCCTAGAAACATTATAGAGGTCTTGGTCTTCTTCAAAGAACAATTTTAGTTCCCTAAAAGAAGGTCTCAAAGAAGCGCTTTAAAGAAGAGGTAATGTCCGTTACCGATTCTTTCAACTTTATTTCTTCTTCCACATCTTCTTCTTTATTTGTTTCATTATGAAGTAATAAAATCAGTATCATTCATATACTGATATGTTATTATAAGTATTAAACAACCCTATTTCACTATCTATCCATCGTATGGAAAAAGAAATCACCGCGCGTGCGTACGTACGAAATACCGTCTCCACGCCGTGGTGTAATCTATTTTCCACCACCACCTTACTTGGATGGGTATAATGGTGTAAATAATGACTATATATGATTATTTTAAAGTTATGTTGATTCTTAAATAGTATACATACACTCCAATACAATTCCACGATCATGGGAACGATATCATTGCTCGTGCGTACGTACGGAATACCGTCTCCACAATGTGATGGGACTCGTTCTACATGATCTTCAATGAAAAATGATTATATAAATGAATTGAATGAATGAATATGATATATATTACATTAATACCATTCCGGAAATGAAGTATCTATAACCCACAAATAAAAATAAGAATTTATTCTACAAAACACGCTTAAGAACAAAAAGTAATAAACACCCGAATAACAAGTAGTAATGAAATATTACTAATAAGAAGCTAAGAATATGACCATATATGATATCATAAAAATAAATATGATTCTGGAATAAGTCAATAACATTATTTAAATCATTATACAAGAGTTTCGGACACTTACGAAGAAAATCAGACCTAAGGTAAGGGAAAATATCACAATCTCATTTTTATCCGAGATTGTTTATACTTTGAAATTTACTGGGGTGTATTTTATTATCCACATACATGTTTCCTCAATATTTGATATTATTTCCATCCAACTACAATTGTTTAAATACAATTTTACCCTTTGAATAGTTTTTAGTAAAAGATATGAAAGAATCTTTTGTCGTTTTTCCTACGAGGTACTTTTTGACTTTTCTGACAAAAGGACGAGAAGAATGTTTATTTAACTTATACGGCATGAATGGATTTTTAAAACATTATTTCCAAGAATATTTCATTACAAGTTTTCAAGTATATTTTTAATAAAATTCTTTTAGTTTAGAATTGTATGACATGTTAAGAAAGGAAAAGTGTTTTTGAAGTAGAAAGGATATTTTCCTCAATAATGGAGTTTAAGTGTTTTATCAAAATTATTTTGCATATAAGATAATATAGGGTTCTGTTTCTATCCCTATTTTTACATTGATTTGATTATGTTATGATGGAATTATTTTTATGATGTCCTTTTATCTTATATGGATTATGAAGGCATGATGTTTAAGATTCCCATTTTTATTACATGGGTTATGCAATGATGTATTATTTTTTTTGATTTTGTGGCACACATAAGAATGGTATAATTATGAGATGGGTGGGACCTATATCTCCCTCCAATGCATTGGGTAAAGATTTTATATCTCATGAGATAGACATGGCTGGAATGGAAGGTTAAACCGGTTCAGTGAAACAGGACTGAAACGAGGAGTGAACTTGGTTCAAAAATGGACTTTGTCCACTATGATAGTCTTGGAAATAAGTCTTGACTAATAAGAAATAATTCTCTATGATTATGTGTGTATGAAACAAAGTTTCATGTTTTATGTTATGATTATTGGGATTATATTTCACTACTATGCTTTATCCCATGTTATGATATTATGATCTCTTTTGCAGGTTAAGATTTCCAAAATGTTATGTTCTTATGAATATGATGTGATTGATATTTCTTTTGTTTACCCTTACTGAGCATTTGAGCTCACCCTTTTATGTTTTATTTTCCCTAGGATATAAAGAAATGTTTTAGGTAAGGAAAAAAGGGGAAGATCTTTATGGGAGATGTTGAAGATCTTTCACCACGATTAGAAGATTTTATTCCGAGTTTCCAAAGACACTAAAATATTACGGTCCTTGTGTGTCTATTTTTGTTATGTATTAAGTATTCCGCAAAAGTAATGTAATGTCCATGTACGTCAAGCATTGGGTCTCTACAGTTGGTATCATAGGAAAGGTTTAGTCAACCTTTGGAACCTAGGATGCGAGAATTTTAGTGAGATCGCTAAAGATATTTCTACGGTATGTATAGGGATGTCTCTAAGGTTAAGTATATGTATAGGTTATAGTACTAAAATTACGGTAACCTAATATGTTAGATATTGAAGGTACTCCCCCTTTATTATGTTGTTTTCCCTAGTGTGATTTTTACCTCTCACACTATTCTTTTTGGGTTTTAGACGATGGCTATAACCTGAAGGAACCGTGTTGATCAATGTAATTAACAATGCAATAATTGTCCTCCTGAACAAACAAATGTTATGGGATATGGAGTGAAAAATCTTATTTCTCTACATACACAAGATATGAATCAATCTGGACTTCCAAATGAGCAGATAAGGGAACAATATTCTATTTAGTCCTTCATGAGGCAACATCCACCTTCTTTCATTGGGTCTTCTGGTCCACTTGTTGCTAAACAATGGATCTGTACCACTGAAAAGATATTTTCAGTTCTTCAATGTTCTAAACATGATAATGTCATCTTAGCAGTATATCGTTTGGAAGGTGAAGTTGATCAATGGTGGAATCGTATCAAGAATACGAGGCCAAGAGATGAAATTGAGTCCATGGAATGGGACGAGTTATAGAACTTATTTTTCAATATGTACTTCCCTCGTATTATTAGAACAAAGATGGAGAAGGTGTTTCTTGAACTAAAGCAAAATGATGATGAATCTGTTGGTATATACGAAGATAATTTTATAAGGCTTTCAAGGTATGCATCTGGCTTTATCATCCAACCTGAAAGTAAAGTTGATCGATTCTTCAGTGGCTTAAAACCAAATCTTCGAAGGACATTAGCTATAAGAGAGTTCAGTAGCTTTGAAGAAATTGTGCGTTGTGCTATTAAGGTAGAAATGGAAGCTAGTGTTACATATCCATCTCATCGTTTTGACAAGAAACGGAAGATGGAGTTCAAAGAGAAATCTCAGAATAATGGTGAAAAGAAGATGAATGTTTCCTTATGCTCAAAGTGTAGAAAGAAGCATGGTGTAGATTGTATTAAAGGGACTAGAAAATGTTTTAAGTGTGGAAAAGAAGGTCATCGAGCAGATGAGAATCGAAGTAATGGAAAAAGGGTTGCTAATGGTGTGAATAAAGAAAATACTGCAGAGAACGCACCAACAACACTTCAATGCTTCAAGTGCAATGAAATGGGGCATTATGATAATCAATGCCCTAATCCAAGGGTTAATGATGATCGACATGAGTAACCAATTAAGGAAAATGAAAAAGGGAAGTCACATGTGATCACTAGTGGTGATGTGGAATATGACAACGATGTGGTGGAATGATTAAGTGTTTATGTAATGGGATTCCAAAATAATTTTGTATATAGTATCGTGGAATATTGGAATATTTATGTATTGGTCTATTATGGTTTTCAATAATTTTATGGTATCGGTAACCATGGAACGTGATTGAGATATGTTTGGTAAGCATATGATATGCACATAATGAAGGGAGAATAAGATAATGATATGTTTGATTGTATTCATATAAGGACTAAGTGATATCATGGTTTGAGTATAAAGAATCTGGAGGATTTTGGTTTGTGGAAAGTGTTAACTTTTAACTGTATTCATGTTTTCACTAAGGTTCAATGGGTATTCATTCTTCAAGATAATACATGATTAAGGTATTCAAATGTTTTTAATTTGACCAACAAGTTATATCTTATGATATATGGGGGATAAATGATGGCATTCACGTGATTGTTATGTGAAATTTCAAGTAATCATTTTCTTTATACTATGAGCTTGGACTGAAGTATTTTAGATAAGCTTAAAGATTAGAATGGATTATGTCGGACATAAGTTAGTATTGTTTAAGGATAGTACTTTTTACGATATTATTGATGGGATGTTATAGTAATATATCTTTAGAAAAAGGACAACCTACAGGACATGCGACAACCCATCGCGTCGGACAAGGCTGTGGGAATCGAACCCACAACCGAAGTGCGACAGGCCTTTATCGCCTACCACTGGCCTACAAGAAGTCCCTGGTTAGTAGAAACTAGTTTTAATTTTTTACGTGGTATGATATATGAAGTATAAGTTCATTTTTGGAATCATATACGATTAACCTCACCATAGATGGACTTATGTATATTTGATAACTTTTTCTCACTATTTGTTTGAAACAGATGGAATGACCCATCATTCTATCACATGATCTGTTAACACTTCACGAATAACAAATTCAACTTCATTTCTTTAAGAGATGAAGTGGAAATTGGTCAAAGCACAAACAATAGTGAGAATGTACCAAAATAAAGTAAGTATTTATTCTAATTCAAATTCTTCATCTTTAGGGAAATGATCTTGAAAACCAAAAATGTTTTCCTAGTGCCCTTATATCCGATGAATCAGATGGTACCCTAGATCATCACAAATTTATGGCTTTTGTGATTTTTGTATTTTTAATATCCATGTTCTCTACCACTCTCCATCAGAACATGATGGTTAGATTTATCTTCCATATCCATATTTTCACCTATGTTCTCCTATGTGGAAACCCAGTGATTAGTTAATTTGGGTAACCGTTACGTTTCATACTTTGGTTTTTAAAGCCATGTTTTGGTATTCCTTTTTACGATGTGGGTTTCTATTAAATAAACTTTCGAGTAGTAAACCATTTATAACCCCGATGAATTTCGAGGGCGAAATTCATTTTAAGGGGGGTAGAATGTAACACCCCACGATTTTACGAAAAATATTCTTTTTAATTTCATTAATGTCTTGTGTTGTAAGCTACACCAAAAGGAGCTTTCACAACACACATCCCTGACTTGTCTTGCATTACACGCAAACGCGACCTTCCATGATAGCCTGTTTTGTACGCTATACCAAGTTTCGCTAAACAAGGATATGTTATTAAAATATTATTAAAACTAACCGTTATGAATAGTAATACCCACTTTTTAAAATTTTATAAATTTTATTTTTGAAAATGGAATTCATTTTTGGATTTGGAATATCGAAATTATCCTAGGGTGAAATTTTGGTATTTTTCTGAAAAGTTTCAATTTTTGATGAATAGTGAAAACACTAGGTTACTATTTAAAAACTGAATTTTTATTCAAATAATTATTTTTTTAATTAAATTTATTTAGGGGAAAAATTGATACATAATACCTATATAAGTTCAATGCAATTCATTGGAGTCATTTTATAATAATTTTAGATATATAAGAATTTTAATGAACTTTTCACCGTGTTTTACCCACCTCCTAGGAGAATTTGCAAATTTACATAAACTTTAATTTTACCGCTTCTGTGAGTGGAATTTCAAAAATCTGAGAGACATGGTTGATGTCAGTAAGTAAAATGTGGTTCAATGAGATGAAAATAATTTTTGGTGAATAGTAACTTTTTACTTTTATTTTCCACGGTTAAAAGTAAATATGGTAATTATGGGTAAAAATGATATTATTATTACCCTAACACATGTCATAATTCTATTTGATAAGTGTAATTCGACCAAAAACAACCTTAGGAATAAAATATGACCATCTAGGCCCACTTGGATTAGATTAGGGCATTTACTATTAGTTTTTTTAAAGAAGGGTTAAAATAGTTAAAATCAAAGTTTAATTACTAAATCATTTTTAATATAGGTTTATACATAATATAAATTCAAATATAAATACTCATTAGAAAGATAAAACTATTTCTTACATAATGGTATTTTATTTGTAATTTTTAGACATTAAATAATTTAATTTATTTATGACACAAAGATGATGCAATAATTATCATATTAATGAAATATTGACATAATTGATGTTATAAATACCTAAATATATGTAATTTGAGACATTTTATAAATTAAACTAATTTTATAGATTAATATGACTTGTTAGTATTAATTTAATTAACTTTTTTCGAACTAATCATTCTGTTATGATTTTCACAAAAATCAATTACTAAATAGTGTCAAAATTGACATAAAATAGTTTTTAAAACAAATATAATATTTATAATTGTTATTTTATTCCTAAAAATCTAAGGCTCAGAAAAATGACTTAGATAAGGTTATATATATTAATAATAAACAACTTTTGGTTCTTTTAGCTTGTTATAGCAAGTTTATTAACCTTATAGTGTAAGAACACAAAAAGACACGGTAAAAGTAAAATTATCTAACTTAAAGTTAAATATAAATGATAAGGTTAAAATAGGAACCTAAACTTGTCTAAATTCAATTGGATGAGAGGATTAAGACCCATCCCCACCTCATCTTCTAAATAAATCAATATTGAGCTATTTCAAACCGAATATTACTTTATAATAAAATAATATTTTTAGTTTTTCCAAAGGTTCCCCTCTCCTCCCTTATAAAAGCGCACCTCCTCCCTCTCTTCCTCACACCAATTTTAGCCTTCAAGCTCTGCCAAACCATGACAAATTATCTTCTCCACTTCCCTAGAAACATCTTAGAGGTCTTGTCCTTCTTCAAAGAACAATTTTAGTTCCCTAAAAGGAGGTCTCAAAGAAGCGCTTCAAAGAAGAGGTAATGTCCGTTACTGATTCTTTCAACTTTATTTCTTCTTCCAATTCATATTCATTAGTAGTTTCATTATAAAGTAATAACATCAGTATCATTAATATACTGATATGTTATTATATGTATGAAACAACCCTATTTCACCATCTATCCATCCTACGGAAAACGAAATCACCGCGCGTGCGTACGTACGGAATACCGTCTCCACGCCGTGGTTTAATCTATTTTCCACCACCACCATAATTGGATGGGTATAATGGTGTAAATAATGACTATATATGATTATTTTAAAGTTATTTTGATTCTTAAATAGTATACATACACTCCAATACAATTCCACGATCATGGGAATGATATCATCGCTCGTGCGTACGTACGGAATACCGTCTCCACGATGTGATGCGACTCGTTCTACATGATCTTCATTGAATAATGATTATATAAATGAATTGAATGAATGAATATGATATATATTACATTAATACCATTCTGTAAATGTGTTATCTATAACCTAAAAAGAAAAATAAGAATTTATTCTACAAAACACGCATAAGAACAAAAAGTAATAAACACCTGAATAACAAGTAGTAATGAAATATTACTAATTAGAAGCTAAGAATATGACCATATATGATATCATAAAAATAAGTATGATTCTGGAATAAGTCAATAACATTATTTAAATCATTATACAGGAGGTTCAGACACTTATGAAGCAAATCAGACCTAAGGTACGAGAAAAGATCGCAATCTCATTTTTATCTGAGATTGTTTATACTTTGAAATTTACTGGGGTGTATTTTATCATCCACATCCATGTTTCCTCAATATGTAATATTATTTACATCCACCTAATATTGTCTAAATATAATTTTACCCTTTGGTGAGTTTTTAGTAAAAGATATGAAAGTAATCTTTTGTCATTTTTCCAACGAGGTACTTTTTGACTTTTCCGACAAAAGGACGAGAAGAATGTTTTTTAACATATACGGAATGAATGTATTTTTAAAACATTATTTCCACGAATCTTTCTTTACACGTTTTCAAGTCTATTTTTAATAAAATTCTTTTAGTTTAGAATTGTATGAAATTTTAAGAATGGAAAAGTGTTTTTGAAGTAGAAAGGATATTTTCCTCAAGAATAGAGTTTAAGTGTTTTATCAAAATTATTTTCCATCTACGATAATATAAAGTTATGTTTCTATCCCTATTTTTACATTGATTGTATTATGTTATGATGGAATTATTTTTATGATGTCCTTTTATCTTATATGGATTATGATGGCATGATGTTTAAGATTCCCATTTTTATTACATGGGTTATGCAATGATGTATGAATTTTTTTGATTTTGTGGAACACATAAGAATGGTATCATTATGAGATGGGTGGGACCTATATCTCCCTATAATGAATTGGGTAAAGATTTTATATCTCGTGAGATAAACATGGCTGGAACGGCCGGTTAAACCAGTTCAGTGAAACAGGACTGAAACGAGGAGTGGACTCGGTTCAAAAATGGACTTTGTCCACTAAGATAGTCTTGGAAATTAGTCTTGACTAATAAGAAATAATTCTCTGTGATTATGTGTTTATTCCACAAATTTTCATGTTTTAATTTATGATTATTGGGATTACATATCACTACTATGATTTATCCCATGTTATGATATTATGATCTCTTTTGCAGGTTAAGATTTCCAAAATGTTATGTTCTTATGAATATGATGTGATTGATATTTCTTTTTTTTACCCTTACTGAGCATTTGAGCTCACCCTTTTATGTTTTCTTTTCCCCAGGATATAAATAAAGGTTTTAGGTAAGAAACAAATGGGAATATCTTTATGGAAGATGTTGAAGATCATTCACCACGATTAGAATATTTTATTCCGAGTTTCCAAATACACTAAACTATTACGGTGCTTGTGTGTCTATTTTTGTTATGTATTAAGTATTCTTCAAAAGTAATGTAATTTCCATGTAAGTCAAGATTTGGGTATCTAAATTATGATGATTCCAAATATTCCACATTGATTTCCCTCATATTATAGTGAACATATACAAGCTCAAAATAGAGATGTGTGAACTTTTGACATTGTCTGTTACCTTAAAAACAATAGATCAATAATGTGATTATATTGTGATGATAGAGAAAATGAATGTATTTCATCATGTGAGGTCAAGAATTGATGTGTTTGATGGAATTGAGTGGATGTAATAACCACATTATTATCACTATTGTTATAACATATAAACATTGTGTATGCTAACCCCCAAATATCATTATGTCAACTATTAAACGAGTGAAAATATGACCTCATGTTTTATAAATGTGATTTTTGTGATACATCATATGATTTAGTTCTTAAATCAAACATTATAAACATAATTCCTAAAAAAATTATTTTGGATTTGGGGTGTGTACCAATATCGGATACCAATAATACTTTTTAGGATTCATATATTTTAATCCTTCTATTATATAGATTCATATAGTAGTTCTAATAATCCATTGTATATCTTGATGATATATAAATTCCTTGGAGACCTCACAAGATCTAAAATATTTTAAATTTTAAATATGGATTACAAGGATACTATATAGGATCTATTGATGTACCTTCTACTATATGGATTCCTATTATATTCTACAGGGTTTAGAAATAAACTTGATACTAAGAGATTTTTAGGAATTTTTTCTAGGATCTAGTTATTTATCTTTACATGATGTATTATATAGATACTTAATAGGAACCATAGATTATGTCCCCTCGAAAATATAATGCCTAGGATCCCTCATATGATTCAGGGTGTGACACTCCTATTTCCTGAACACATAAAATCATTCCTCACAAATATTTTTTCATTTGTATTTATATAAAGATTGGATAGAGGAATTCATGATTTCAAAAATGGGTTGAGGTAGATTAGAATGATGTTTTGTAACATGAAGAGTAATAGAAGTCCCATATAATAGCTGTAGTTTTTCATAGGTAGAAGAAATTCTACCCAGAGGCCATTGGTCAACATGTTATTCTCATAGATAGATCCAAATCTTCCATGTAGCCACTCAGTAGTAGTGGGTGTTCAATAAAGCCTAATGTGGATATCATAGCTTGAGGTGTTATATTTAAAACTTTTCACTCATATCAATATTACTTATCAGATTAGGCCCCATTCTTTCCCCAACATCCAAGGAACCCACTCTGATGATTTTGGAGTGCTTCAATCCCCTTCCAACACCTCTATTTGATGAGTGAAAAATGGATCAGACCTTAATTCAACATCAAGTGAGTTTTTCTCAAATATAAATCAAATCACTTCTATTATTATAGATCAAAAAAATAGATCCATGATATCTTGATATAATATAATGGTAATTATGTCATCTACTGAGGGTTTTATTTATCATTGATAGTCAGACCATGATTAATGGAATTTGAATCAAAGAAACATTTGGAACAAGATCTTTGTTTACAAGGATCTACTTGTTTATAGTAGACATTTACCTACCTTTGTGTGATGGTTTCATCAAAAATATTATTATATCAATTTACATCATGTCTATTTAGAATTGTTTTAGGATTTAGAGAATATTTTTTTCTCTGACTACAAAAAGTTATACCTAATTTCCAATGATCCTATGGTTGGAGGGTCATTGACATTAACCCATATTTTTAACAAGTCCATGGAATTATTATTGACATGTGTGTGTTTCACCATTATACATACATTGATTATCAATCACATTAGGTTTGAATTGTACTATTGTTTCTTTCAAGCTGACTATATTGATTAGGATACTTCCTTGATTTGATATGATACATGATTTATAATTTATAATATTTATCATATATATGTGTTATTCAACTAACTTTTACTGGTGAAAATTTAGGTAGTGCCTAGTGGAATATCAGTTGAGATGGATGTTGGAGTTACTTTCCTAGAACCAACAAATTTTTACTTTACAAATCAATAAATACATTATAACATATTGATTGTTCTTATTCGTGAAAATTAATGCGACAATGTCATAAGGGTAGCAGTTGTATTAAAGGGTCATTGTGGGTCCCGGCTATGGTGAGAACCTCGAAGTTCCATAACACTGTTCTTGAATATATGTTCTATGGCTGGATGATTTTATTTGAGGGACACAAATAATATATGTCATTAGGGGTGAGGACTCATAAAATATTGAGGCACCTTCTCATGGTGTGTGCCCTTGGTAATATCTAGGAAGATATTATGAGAACGTGATCCAGTAGTTCGAAATCTACATTTCATAGTGTAATTGGATGTTCCTATCTGCAGACGTGTGTATTGGTCCTTATACTTTAATATTATTATTAATTGGTATTGAAACATGTGAACATAGATATATTGACAAAAACATTTATGAAACAATATTTGCAGTGAGGTAGGATATGTTGGGTGCCTCATGAGTAATATTGCATTAATAGATAATGCGAGAAAGGATGTTCCCTTTTGTTCTATAAAGGAAGTAGATATATCAGGACCTTTGATATAATGGATATAGATTAATAAATCCATGTCCATGGTATAGTATGGGTGAGTTCAATTCCAGAAAGTCAAAGAAATAATAATCGAGCACATGGGTCGATGACATAAACTTGAAGCCCACTTGATTCAAGATATCATGACAAAGGGATTATATTACACGGTAAACGTTCATATGAGGTGACATGTCAATGCATCATCAAACTCTTTCTCTTGGGTGCCTTGACCCATTGAAAGATAGTAATCTTGGACATTAGGCATGCCCACCTAATGCCAACGAGAAAGAGGCCTAGAGGGTCACACACTATGTGTGTCCATGAATCTCGGTTAAATATTAATTTAACAAGTTTTGTAAATATTATTCTCGAATGTGGTTTAATAATTATTTAGGGATGCCTAATCGCATTTTTTTTGAAATTAGTTATTCAATAGAATATATTGTGGGTGAAATTATATATATTTATTAGCAAGTAATGCAGTTACATTTATGTAACAAATAAATAGCCATTACTCAAGGTATAATAAATGGGGTGGAGGAAATAATGAAAAATAGAAAATAAAAGTACACATCGTTTATATTTCATCTAAACACCATGTAGTTTTCATGGAAAATGAGTACAAGCCTTGTATTAATGATTACATGCTGTGTAGTTTTTCCAGTCGTGATTTTAAAGAAAGAATATCATTTTATTAAATGATATTTATTATATTTAGCATGGGCACATGTCAAGGAATAAATCATTCGACATGGGGGATTTCAATGAGAGTTAATGAAATAAATAAAATGAATAATGCGTTCATTTATTCTTATAACACTATAACATCAAACCCGATTATAAACATCCTCACAACCCCATCACTTTTCCATCAATCGTTCTGAACAAAAATCCTGGAGAGTGCTCTCAAGGACAAAAGAACTCCTTCCTCCAAGAACACTCTCAAGACTGTGAGAGATCCACCACCATCGGATCGAGGCAATCAAATGAGGACATCACAAGAGATGGTTCTTCTGCGCTAGCACCTAGAGATACATTCGGCGATATTTAGAGATACATGGATCATGTGTGTAACACTGCTAGAGGAATCCTACACTTGGATTCTATAATGTAATGACAGATCACACCGGATCGTGACCGGAGACAACAATGAAGAAAGAATTCCATTAAGGTAATTCTTGTCAATTAATTAGATTAATTATAACCAAAATATTATGACCCTATCTCTATGGTTCTGGGACTCCATATTTTTTTTTACATTCTTCATTCTATTCGGAAGATCCAACATTTTACATTATGAAAAATCTTGTATTGATCATTGTTAATGCTAAAATTAATGTTGGAAAAACACACCAACGTGCTCCTTCTGCTCTTAGAACCTACAAGTGGTATCCTAGGGGTCATATCGTTGATTATAATTATTTAGTTTTTTGGTGGTGATTTACGCATTTAATAATTTATAAGTTTGAATTTATGTTAATTGTTCTTTAAAATATGAATCTTGAGATCTATTCCTCCCCTCTCATTTCTCATTCACCTTATAAAAACAATTTTTTTTATTAAAACAAAATAGATGAACTCATCCGGAGGTGCCAAACATTCTTGGACATACAAAACCAGAATACATGGCATGTATTCAGAAGTACACGCCATGAAGTCTATGTTCAATGTATTAGACTGGTCTACCAAATCAGGCCGTGTATTGGATCCTATCTAAGTCATTTATGACACTGTGTGTTGTCTAGGAATAGGTGACACACAGTTTCTGGATAACACGTCGTGTGGTCCACTGAACACAGCGTATAGTCCCATTGGGATAGGATTGGACTGTGTACCCCATACATGGATTGCCCGGCTAGAAACCAAGTAACATGAATACCACATGGCATGTGTCCAATTGAACACGCCGTGTACTCTAAAAATTTCTGAAGCACATCAACATACCATGTCCCCATGTGTGTACTTGAAATGCATGGTAAAGAAAATTACAAACCGTGTAGTTAGAACTACACGCTGTGTACACACCCAAATTACATAGATTTATTATTATTATTATTATATTATGCAAACCCTTGAGACGTGTACCACAGTGTAGGCGTAAACCTGAGGCACAACACATGATAGGTGTTATATATATATGTGTTTAATTTAACATCTGCGTAATGAACAAAAATTCAATGGGTTGCCTATAAGGTACAAGTTACATACCGAGATATTTTTAAATGAATTTATTTGTTTAACATTATGATGGATGATATTCTATTGGAAATTCAGAAAAGGGTTTAAGATAGAAAGATTGATTAATTAAAGATAATTAATTGATTCGTGTGTGATTTATCTTAAATAAGAATGAATAAAGAATTGAATGCTAGTTTTATTTATGCATAAATATCATTGCATGTATGGATGATCATGAGCTATACCATGATATTTTTATGTGAATGGTTTCTTTTAATTTATTTATTTAAATTAAATTTGTTGTCCTGTGAGCCTCCTCCTCATTAATATGTAGGGTTAGTGAGCTAAAGGATTATTTTATGTAAAACCCCTTTTTACCCCTCACCTGTGTGTGAGATAAATGTATATGTAATGGATGGATCTCCCAAGCTAGTGGAGTCAGCTCAAGTCAAGGGTCAAGGAAAAACCAATCCAAGGAGATACAATTGTGGACATGTGGAAGGATATAAACAAAAACCCGAAAAGTTCAAGGTTTTTCTCCCCTATGTCTTGGGATAGTTTATCAACCTCTAGATAAGCTTACCAATAGAACAAGATCATGATCATACCATTTATTTTATTTCTATCAGTTATATGGTTTATTTATTGTGGGTGTGTTGTCACAATCACACAATTAATTAATTAAACAAGCATGGAATATGGAGCTAAAATAAATACCAACTTATGCATAAATATTATCGTAGAAATGGTTTATAAATTAATTATATACCACATAATATTATCAATCTTTTAATCAAAGATAATAAAATAGAAATTTACATATAAGGATAAAGTTCCTCACAGACATATTAATTTGGTATAGCCTTACATAATCATGGTTAGAATCGAACCATAGTTCAAAGTTCTTGACCAAACCTAGTTGGGGTGCTTTCAATTATCGGGGAATTATAATTGAAGGTTTTGGGTTGACATTACTTGGTTCACATAAAGGGTTGAGTCCCATAGCATGACATGGTGTGATCGAGAGACAAAGGTAGAAGAAATCCAAAATAAAAGGACTTCATGATTGGGGAGTTGACTCAGCGAATATAGGAGCTACGAGTTAATGCATTTAGCATTTGGAATTCCTACCTAAAAACCTTCAAGTTTCTTGACCAACCCTATTTTCAGTGATGTGATGGGAAATATGGATCCTTTCCACTAGAATATTCAGAAAATATAATATTATGATGTCAATGATGAGGGCTATTGGATTTCGATAAAATAGTGGGAGACTAATAAGTATCAATTTATTTATTTGCCTCAGTTTTTATAATAATGAACTAAACCTTTGCACATTTTAATTTGTAGAAATGGAAAAAATGACTTCAAACATTTCATTGTAAACTATACTCGATAAGGAAAAACTTCTCACTAGAACCAATTTTCAAGAGTTGAGATGCATTTACGCGTCAACC
This sequence comes from Viscum album, assembly GCA_963277665.1. Taxonomy (NCBI): domain Eukaryota; kingdom Viridiplantae; phylum Streptophyta; class Magnoliopsida; order Santalales; family Viscaceae; genus Viscum; species Viscum album. Next base: position 537,428,068 of record OY728146.1, read on the forward strand.
TTCACCACGAGAGGAAAATGTATGTGCTGGAAGAGCTTATTCCAATTGCGCCTGGAAACTAGGCTAGTGATGAAGAACTATCCCTTTATATGAAACATATGGATGATTCAACAGATGTCCAATGATTCATGCTATCGGCCATGTCTAATGAGCTCTTAAAGCAACATCAGAACATGGAATCGTATATCATGATGTCTCACCTTAAGGATCTCTACCAAGAGAAGGTGAGACAAGTGAGATATGAGATCTCCAAAGATTTTTTTACAACTAATCTTAAATAGTCCTTGCCAGCTGGGCCTCATGTAGTCAATCTTATTGTCTACATCGAACTCTTGGACATCTTAGGGATTAAATTCCAGGACGAGTTGCCTATAGATCTCATCCTATCATCACTTCCCAAGACCTTATCAATCTTTATTGTCAACTTCAACATGATGAATAATGAGAATTTTCTATCAGAGCTTCTAACCTTGATTCACAAGGTGGATAAGGACATGGGCCAAGACAACCCTGCAGTCCTTATGGTGAAAAAGAAAAAGAAGGACATGGTAAAGGGGCCGAAGACTTATAAATGGATTGAATCCACTAAACATTGTCCCTAAAATAAGGGGATGATCTAGAGGTAGGGAAAGGAACAGAAGGCGATGTGTTTTGAATGTGGAAAACAAGGCCATTGGAAGAGGAACTGTACCCAGAAGTGTGGGGATGCAAAAGGTGCATTCGTTATCGAGTGTAATCTTTCTATTTCTATGCATTGGGTATTAGATACAACTTGTGCGGCTCACATCTGTATTCAAATGCTGTAACCAAGTAGATTTGGAATGATTTCCAGTGGAGATGTGGATCTTTGAGCTTCCAATAGTGCAAGGGTAGCTGCGTTGGATATTAGCGAATACCACCTCTCACATCCGATTGGGATGATTTTGGTTTTACAAAAATGTTTTTATGTTCCAAGTGTTACCAAGAACACAATTTCTGTATCTTGTTTGGATATGGATGGATTTATTTTCATGTTTGGAAATAATGGCTGTCTCTTTTATAAGAACAACATATTTTATGGTATGGCACATTTAAATAATGGTTTGTATGTATTAAATTATGAAAACCATGTGTTGGAAATCAATAACGATACAAACTCACATGAATCATACATCACCCAGTTATGGCGTCACCGTCTTAGTCATGTAAATGAGAAGCGCTTGACGACGCTCTGCCATGATGGTTATTTAGACTCTACTGAGCTAAAAACACTAGATAGATGTCACTATTGTTTATAAGGTAAAATGACCAAGCCACATTTCTTTGGACATGGTGAAACGGCCATAGAGATTCTAGTATTATTGGATACAAATTTATGTAGACCATTTCCAAATAGAAGCTATAGGTGGGTATTCTAACTTCATTAATTTTACTGATAATTTGAGTAGATATGGCTATGTCTACTTAATGAGTTATAAGTTAGAAGCCTTAGATAAATTTAAGGAATTCAAGAATGATGTACAGAATCAGCATGGTAAGAAGAAAAAGAAACCTCGATCAGATCAAGGTGGAATATATCTAAACCAAGAGTTCATCGATCTTCTACGGGATTCTAGGATTCTATCTCAGCTCACTCCTCCTTATACACCATAGTGGAATGGTGTTAGTGAAAGGAGGAACCACACTTTTTTGGACATGGTGAGGTCGATGATTAGTCATCCAGATCTTCTATTATCCTTTTGGGGATATGCATTAAAAACTGTAACATATACATTAAAACAAGTACCAACTGAGGAGGAAAATGGAATTCCATCCGAGTTATGGAATGGAAAGAAACGAATTTTGTCGCACACACGTGTATGGAGATGCGAGGTGTTTTTGAGGCCATCTCGGGAAACAAATTAGCACCCCGAGGCACAATGTGTATCTCTATATGATATACCAAGGAAACTAAAGGATGATACCTATATAACCCTTCAGACAAGAAATTCATTGTTCCAAGACAAGCCACCTTTCGGGAGAGATATCACGTCCTCAAAAAGGATAGTGGGAGAAATATTGACTTCGACGATATTGATGGTCAAGATAAACAAGAGTTGGTACAGGAACAAGATCCAAAGGTCCCCGTGGAAGTGGTTCCAGAAACACAAGTACTACGTAGGAGCTCATGATAGGTAAGGGAACCAGAGAGATTTGGTTTCCTAGTCATCGAGGATGGTGAATCAATATTTTTAGACAATGATGTACATCTATCTTAAAAGGAAGTAGTAGAATGATCCAAAACTACAATATGGATATAAGCTATGAATTCTGAGATGGAATCCATGTATCAGAACAAAGTCTGGGTTTTTGTCGATGATCCATTTGATGTAAAGCCTATTGGATGCAAATGGGTATTCAAGAGAAAACTAGACATGGAAGGTCATGTTAAAACTTATAAAGAAAGGATAGTGGCTAAAGGATTTAGATAGTGTCATGTAATTGACTATGATGAAACCTTATCAACATTTTCCATGTTTAAATCCATAAGAATCATACTTTCCATAGCATCTTAACATGACTACATGATTTGGAAAATGGATGTCAAAACAGCATTCCTTAATGGGAACCTTTAGGGAGATGTTGATATGACACAACCAGAAGGGTTTGTGACACCAGGTGAAGCCAAATGGGTTTTCAAGTTTCAGAAATCCATTTATGAATTAAAGAAAGCATCCAAGTCATGGAAAACTCATTTTGATGATTCCATAAAAGAATTTGGGTTCGATAAGAACGAATGTGATCCATGTGTTTATAAGCGGTTTAATGAGAATGTGGTTGTTATTCTAGTAGTATATGTTAATGACATATTTCTTATTGTAAATGATGTACCGGTATTATATTTAGTTAATGACTAGTTGAACATGTGTTTATCCATGATGGACTTGGGTGAATCTGCATAAATTCTAGGGATCGAGATCATTCGTGATCGATCCAAGAGGCTGCTTGGACTAAGTTAGGGTACATACATTGACCAGATACTAAAGAGATTAGTATGGAAAAATATAAGAGAGGATTTGTTATAGTGTCACATGGCCTACAGCATTCTAGGAAAAGGTGACCACAAACATAACAAGAGAAAGACTGAATGAATAAGATTCCATATTCTTCAGATATAGGATCCATCATGCATTCCATGTTATGTACCAGGCTTGATGTTGCCTATGCACTAAGCATGGTAGGAAGATATCAAGAAAATCCAAAATAATAGCATTGGATAGCTGTTAAGACTATCCTTAAATATCTGAAAAGAACTAAGGATATGTTCATAGTGTATGTATGAGACTAAGAGCTTGTCATCATAGGGTATATTGAAGCTGGTTTTCTGACATATTAGAATGATCTGAAGTCATAAACTGGATATTTTTTCTATCTCAATAGAGGACCTGTGAGATGGAATAGTTCAAATCTGCCAGTTGTCACTGATTCTATAGTGAAGCCCGATTATATAGCGGCTTCTGATGCCGCCAAGGAAGTCATCTAGATTCGGAACTTTGTCCAGGATCATGATGTGGTGTCTAACAGTAAAGACCCTGTCACATTGTATTGTGACAATATGACAATGGTGGCTCTTTAAAAAGAACCGAGGTCACATCAACAGACAAAGCACATACTCTAGAAGTATCACCTCTTGAGGGATTTCCATCAAAGGGGTGAATTTGTAGTGAGCAGAGTGTCCATGGAAGAGAACGTGGTAGACCCCATGACTAAAGTCCCATATCAGTAAAAGCATCAATATCATGTGATATCTAGTGGGTTATAGGTTGTTAAGAGTTGGATCTAGTACAAGTGGGTGTATATTGGATTTGGTGGTCTAGAACCTACTAATTTTTACTTTATTCATTAGTAAATACCTTATCACATCTTGATTTTTCTTCTGTGTGAAAATTCATGTGATAATGTCCTATGGACAGCTGTTGCATTAAATGGTCATAGCGGATCCATGCTATGATGAGAACCTGGAAATGCGATAACACTGTTTTTGAATATATGTTCTATGGATGGATGATGTTATTTTAGGGACACAAATAATACAGGCCATTAGGGGTGAGGACTCATAAAACATTGAGGAGCCTTCTCATGTTGTGCGCCCTTGGTAATATCCTGGAGGATATTTTGAGAACGAGACCTGCCAGTAGGAAATCAAAATTTTATAGTGTCATTTTATGTTCCTATCTGCGGACGTGTATATTGGTCCTTAGACTTTATGATTATTATTAATGGGTATTACAACTCACGCACTTAGATGTATTGATGAAAACTGTGATGACACACTGTTTGTAGTGAGGTAGGATATGTTGGGTGTGTCATGAGTAATAATTCATTAACAGATAATGTGAGAAATGATTAGTCCCTTATGTTACATAATGGAAGTAGATATCTAAGGCCCTTTGATGGAATTGATATAGCCTAAAGAAATCCATGTCCATTGTAATGTTTGGGAATGTCCAATTATGGAAAGTTAAAGAAAGAATAATCAGGCACACGGGTTGATGGAACTAGCATGCAATCTGCTTGATTCATGATATCGTGAAAAATTTATTATATTACATAGTAAGAATTTGTATGAGGTGACACGTCAATGCAACGTCATCCTCTTTCTCTTGGGTGCCTTGACCCATTGCTAGACAGTAATTTTGGTCTTTATGCAAGGCCGCCAAATGAAAACAAGAAAAAGTCCTAGAGGGTCACACACTAAGTGTGTCCATGTATCTCAGTTAAATATCAATTTAACATGTTAAATAAAGATTATTACTGACTGTGGTTTAAAAATTATTTAAGTATTCCTAATCACATTTATTTTGACACTAGTTATTCGAGAGAATATATTGTGGGTGAGATAATATATATTTATTAGTGAGTAATGCAGTTACATTTATTTCACAAATAAATATCCATTTCCCAAGGTCTAATAAATGTGGTGGTGGAAATAAAGAATAATGGAAAATAAAAGTACATGACATGTATATTGAATCTACATGTTGTGTAGTTTTCTTGGAAAATGAGTACATGTCTTGTATTAATGACTACACGCCGTGTAGTTTTTCTAGACTGGATTTTGTGGAAATGATATTTATTATAATCAGTATGGGCACATATCAAGAAAACAATCATTCAACATGGGGGTTTTCAATGAGAGTTAATGGAATAAATAAAATGTGCAATGCGTGCATTTATTATCATAACTCTTTAACCTCAAACCCGATTATAAATATCCTCACAACCCCAAAACTCTTCCATCAACCATTGTGAACAAAATTATAGAAAGTTATCTCAAGGCCGAAAGAACTCCTTCCTACAATAATTCTCTCAAGCCTGAGAGAGATCCACCACCACCGGATCGAGGCGATCGAAGGTGGACATCGCAAGAGAAGGTTGTTCTGCAGTGGAACCTAGAGATCCCTCGACAATTTCCAAAGATACGTGGAGCACATTTGGATCATCGCTAGAGGAATCCTACACTTGGATTCTTTGACGCAATGACTGATCACCCCAGATCCTAACCAAAGACATCAACGAAGAAATAATTCCACCAAGGTAATTATTGTCAATTAATTAAATTAATTATAACCAACATATGATGATCCTATCTCTATGGTCTCGGGACCACCTCTTTTATTTTTATTCATCATTCTATTTCAAAGATTCTGTATTTTACATCGTGACTGATCTCAGATTGATCATTGTTAACGCTAAAATTAATGTTCAGAAAACCCACCAACGTGCTTCCACTACGCCCAAAAACTATAATGGATGGATAAGGAGATTGGTCATAATGAATTTGAATTCCCCATTTATTGGAATGTTTCATCCATGTTTTCAGAATGTACCATTAATAGAGGTGTCTCAGGTATCCAGTCAATGTTCCTTTAGGAATATTGTTAAATTTTATAGATTATATCTTAGGGGATGTAACATATATATTTTTTATGTGTTATATAATTTTTTTTTATTTATACCAGGTTAACAGTCATGGAATTCTCTTATATATCTTATGAACATATGCTATGGGTCATTGGTGGTATCTTAGTGGGTTATGTACTCACACCCTACATGCGTATTTTAATGATATTATAAATTTCAAGACTAGGGATCTAGAAAATGGTATGTTCTAAATAGTTAAAGGTTACATTTGATATCAATAGGATGTTTTATGTTCCTAGAATTTTTTCTTCATTAGTGTGATTTTTGGAATTGTTTACTTGATTTACCTCATACTATGGATCCCATTGTTTTGTTTTTTCTTAATTTCCTATAATTCCCTATTGATAATATATGATATGGATCCCATTGTTTTGTTTTTTCTTAAGTTCATATAATTCCCTATTGATAATATATGATATGGTTTTTTGTATATTCATAAATGTTAATGGTTATTGATTTATGTATTATCCATCTGTCATTGTTATTTATTTCTTATTTTAGTATGATGTTTTCCTGGTACATCGAGAATAGTCCCCCCCAATTTTTTTTCATGTAGTCACTACTATTTTGTAACCTCTAACTTATGGAGTTCCACATATTTTTCCATGTAAAACCACATCTCAGATCAAATGGTTTGGGACATGGTGTTACAAAATGGAATATAAGAATAATTTTCACTATATTGTTTATTATCATCTCAATGATTTAAGATAGGGTATATAAGAGATAGAATCATCAGTAATTATTCAAGGTAAATATGTTAGTATCTAGATGATAAAATATATAGGATGTACATGTTTTAAAATGCTAAAATTGTGGTTAATTCTGTTATTTGTAATATTTGATTTAAATTCAACTTTATTAGTGTAAATTATGTTTTTATTCTAATTTATGTAATTTTGTGTATGCTCATGCATCATGATCGGAAAGTATTATAATATTCCTCATAATTTTTTTTATTTCATATATCCCAAATAATTAAATTCCTATAAAAAATTTTATATGTGATTTCTTGAAATATTTCTCGAATTGCTTTATGCTGAGTTTATGCATGTGGTTGTGACTAACATGTGGGTATTGGAAGATGATATTAGGTTATTGTTAGTTCTTAGGTTGTTATCCCATGTTATTGTTCATATTCTCTTTGGTTGAACTATATTTTTAACCCCTGTGTATATAAATGATCTCTAAATGGTCTTAATGTTTATATTATTGACTTTATCTTTTGTTTGTTCTAGGATTTAATGAAATTATGCCTCATAAACATCTTGTGTAGCCATTTGAACCACCTTATTTGTGGGAGTATCCAATTGATCATGTTATCTTTATTACTCTAGTGGGATACAATACATAACCAATATAGCTAGAAATTTTTGAGTTGTTTCATGTTTAGGGTGCATAAGAATACATGGTTAGGATGATGATGGATAGTTAATCTCATGACTTCTATATACAACACCACCATCCTTGAAGGTCACTAGAGTCCCACAGAATATAGAGGATGGGATATAGGTTATAAAAAGGATATTCAATATGGTAGAGACCCTATAAGGTTGAAAACTAAATATTTATACCTTTATGCTACATGGTCTAGTTTGACATTAATGGGATGTCATGGTATACTATGGTCTACAGGAAAGGAAACCTTTAGAGGACATTAAAGAACAATTCTATGAGGGTTTTTTTCTAGATGAATTGAAACATGAATATCATCTTGAGTTCATGGATATCTATAAATGGATGATGGTAGTGTCCACTTATTCAACACTCTTATATGGGATAATTTACTTTTCCCATCTTTTATAAAGGAACAAGAAATATATTGACAGAAATTTGGATATTTTTCTTCACTCAAAACCTAAATTTCTTATCCAAAAAAAGATATAACCACATATATTAATGTTCTTAATAATGAAATGATGATTTCTAATAGATTTAAGAATTAAAAAACAATAGGTATTCATCTAGTTGTTAGGGGATCAATAGGTTCTTTCCCTAGAGCAGTCCAAGTTTTATATTATGTTTATAATAAGAGGAAGTCATAGGATGGATTATATAGGATTTGTTGGCATTTGAAGATGATTATATTTTACTTGACTCCCTCTATAGGGGATGGATCTATTATATGATACAACTATTGGGATGGGACACATCTATGAGGATTGTACCTATTCTCTAAATATATGTACTCAATGTTGAAATAAATTTTATCTTAAGTAGTTTTGTTATAGGGATTTTATAATTCATAAAATAATGGATAGTATGTTACCTTAGTAGAAATTGCTGACCCCGTATGGGTTGATAAATCTGGTGAATCATAATCTTATGGGGAATTTTGTAGTAGTGGATGGTAGAAAATATGTGTTTTATTAGGGTTAAATTTTTTGTAGAGAGGGACCTTCTGTAGTTTAAGTTATAGTCCTCATTTATTAAAATCAATCCATTACTTTTTGATATAGTTACATACTATTTTCCCATATTAGTTCGAGTAGTTTTTAGGTGGGATTTATTGGTTAAATTATCATATGAGATTCTATATATTAATACACCCAGTGGAATTAAATTAGATTTTATTGATATATATTTAGACTATTTAATGTTGTATTCTACCTTTGATCATGTTTGGTGATTCATATTTGTCAAGATAAATGTTTTTTATGTGATCCTTGGCAAAGATTGGTTGACCACATACCCAAAAAAAATTATTGTTATTAAATATGGGTTAATTTTTCATCACCTAAGGTTTAAAATATAATGTTTAATGGTGAGTGGGATTCTTAGGTTGGCTATATGAGACCAACCCCTCATCAAGTCTTTTTAGTATGGGTGTATAGTATGATTCTTTAAAAAGATCATGTGATGACTCCCTATTATTTATATATAAAATTAGAAACTTATTAAGATGTATTTCTATAAATATTATCATGATTGCCTTTACATAGTGGAGTTTATTTTAATAACATTATTATGCTCGATTCATGTCCCATATCAATTCCACACTGATACAATGAACTAGCCAAGGTAAAATAACTCAAGGTGTAGTTGTAGGATCATACAACTAAATGCATCATCGGACTGAGAATTTCCTCATGGTGGTTCCCCATTGTTATTCAACAATAATTTGGATCATGGTATTTGAATTATTATACACAACATGATGTTAAATCTGATCAATGTTAATAAAGTCTACCCACATCCAAGAGATGATGAATTATTTCATCAAAATATGAGAGCCGAGTGGTTTTCAAATATTTATTTTTGTTTTAGTGGAATAAATAATTTGGTTAGATAATAATTTATAAATAATATAGAGTTCTGGATTATTTATGGGTTATAAAACAACCTCATTAATCACTTTGGAATAACAAATTCTATAGAAGTCTTCAGGGCCCTTGTGAACAAGATATTTTATCAATACATGGAAAACATAATCATCCTATTTATTGAAGATATTATAATATATTACATGATTTTAGAGTCACGTGTGAGACACCTGGATATCATATTGATAATTCATTAAACACATCTTATATTCACCAGCTATTCAAATAGTCACTCTTCAAAATAGAAGGTTTTCTTTCTTAGGTACATGTTTTCTCCAGTTAGATCATTAATTGATCCATTGAATGTTGATGAGATTATTTCATGGTCATCGTTGAATAATTTGTTCAATATATGTATTTTTCATGATTATATAGGGTACTACAAGAGGTTCATTTAATAAGTTTCAATCCAATCAGTTCCCATGACCATGCTGACAAATACAGGCATTATGTTTGCATGGATGAGATATTGTTAAAAAAAATCTCAGAAAAGAAGAATGTTTTTTCATTGGATCAAATAAAATTCATCCCAAACCCAGTGATTTTGTATGAAATATATTATGATTCATATGTAATTATCATGATATATGTTATAATAGAGGCGGATATGTTCGATTGTTATGGTTCTAGTCATCTATGACCCCATGAGTGCAACTGGCCTAACCATGACTTAGAGAGATTTTATGTGCTCCATACATTGAAATGATGGTGAAAATATCACATTAGTGAGTGATTTTTCCTGTGTATAGACCACAATTGTTTTCATTATATTATCTCACAAAATAAATTGAATGTTCATATGAGGAATTTTATCTATTACTTATATACATTCACCTTTAAGAAATATATTTATCCTTGGAAAGGAAATGTATTTGTAGTTGCGCTATGATGGAATATGTTGTAGGTTGGGGAGAGAATGATATATTATATGTGGAATCTCATGGAGTGTTTGGTAGATTGGAAAGTGGACATAGTTGAGGATTGAGGGTTTGCGGCTTTTCTACCCCTAATGATCACATACTCATTAGTTTAATGAGTGAATGTAGTTACTATATTTATCTAATGTTTGTTGCGATATGTGGTTGGTTGGAAGCATGTGACTCAGTTTGAATTAGAAATTTGGACAAAAATATAAGGATTATAGTCCATGAACCATAATCCTTCTATGTCCAAATTCTCTATATAAATCCTATGCCTATATCAATGTTTTATTAAATGAAAATAGACTTCATAATATTTTTACCCCTAACGTCGAGATTTCATGACTGCATTTTATTGGTATTGGATTTGTTTACCATGTTACATCCCCTCATACTAATTCGAGAGATGAACATAGTGGAGGATCTAGGAAATCACTATATTCAAGGGTTCATGTGGATCCATAGATTCTCATTGATTGTAATTATTAATAGGGACCCCCAATTTACATAGTATATTTGGAAGGACATATAGAAGGTGATGGATAACCAGTTGAAGTTGAGTGTGGCCTTTCCTCCTCATACTAAGGGGAAGTCAGAGTGAGGGATCCATACATTAGAGGACATGTTTCAAAAATATAATATATTTTTTTTGGAGCTTGGGATTAACAAAATTATGGAGTGGAGTTCTCCTATAATAAAATCGTTTTTTCATCAATAGAAAGAATTCTATTTGAGGCTATAAATGGGAACACATGTAATTATACAATATTCTGGAATGAGAACAATGAATCATCTATTATTGGGCTGAGTTTGGTCTAAAAATCCGTGGATAAAGTAATTTTTTTTAAAAACTTCAAGTTAAAAATCAAAATATGTGGAGGTATTATATAGACCTAAAAAGAATAACCATAGAATTCATTTTCATTGAAATGTTATTCTTTTGGGTGCCGCCTTGGTTTTAAAATAGGTAGTTTAGGATGCAATAAATGATGGAACAATGGTAAATTGGGTTGTTCAATATCATAACATTCATTGGGAATGTTGGATATCAGTTGGACTCCCCTTCACAATGTTGTGTTATTCACAACGTGTTTCAAGTACATGAACTTTAAATTATATATTTTAATTTTATATAATAATACGGTTATGTTTTGGGAGATTCAAATTAGTTTTGGAATGTTTTGGAGGATTTTATCAAGGTGCAACATTTGAGCATGATTAATAGAGACCATGAAGCACCTCCGAGAGACAATGTGGGTTGTGGCGGGAGGCATAGTATCTCTAAAGGTTTAGTTCATGGTTCAACAAGCTTATGTTGATTATCATGGGAAACATTATGATCCAATTATCAATAAGATATTTTGGTCATGTATAATTGATTAATAGTTTCTCTTACCATGTGATCAAACCATGTGAGGTCTTGAATTTAGATAGTATCAAAATCCTTGATTCTGAATAGTTATCCAAAATATGTGGCCTAAACTTGTGGAATAAAATTTTCCCCATGATTATTGTGGACCTAATTTGATTTACCCGCTTAATAACTAGGTTTTACTCTAATTATACATCAAAAATCATGTTTTACCCCAAAGGATTGAGAGATGTTTCCCTTTGGTTTAAGATCAGTCCGTTGGCGTTGTAAAGGATGTTGGTGATCTATATTTTCTAGTAAGTCTTCGTTTATGGTTGTTTTAAATTTATCACTTTTTCTTATCCTTTCTAGAATATTAGATTTAATTTAATGGGGATCCATGATGGGAATTATGATGTTTTGAGGATGGATCAAGGTAAGTAAAGGTGATTCATGATAGGATTTATAGAATAGTTGTGTCATTAGTTGTTTCTTAAAATATTTTTTGTGGTAGGTGTATTCTATCTTGGTTTGAATTATTTAAAACATAATGTCTTAGTTTTCGGTAAAACTATATTCTTGAAATATTTTTTAAATTATTAGGTTATTATTGATTGAAATATTATTTCAGGAATTGGATTGGAATTTGTGGAAAGTTTATTTGTTTTCAGAAAAAAACTTTTTATAGTTTTAAAATTATATATAAAAATTATTTTTTAGTTTGAAACATGTAAATTATTTGAATATATTATTTAATTAAATGAATAATATAATTGAAATGTTTTTACATGATATTGGAATAAACAGTTGGTTGTTAGTTGAATGGTATGGATAATTGTCATGAAGTACACCCATAAATGGGATTAAGTATGTGAATGAAGTTCCATGATAAATGTTTACAACAAGAATTTGTATGTTTGTGTGTGTGTGTTGGTTCTATGGGCATGGATAATAATATTAAAAATGGAATTTGAATAAATATTAACGGCTTATTTTATTACATTACATAGAAACTCTTTTGGATTTAATATATATGTTTCTAAATTATTTTAAATTGATTTATATAAATTTTATACAATTTTATTACTATTGGAAAATTTTGGGACATAATAAGGGAAATACAACTGAATTTAGACTCGCCCACTACTTGAGAACTATTGTGTGTTTGAATATGTCATCCATAAAGAGACAGGTAAAGGAATGGTATCTTAATTAATTCATTTGTATTAATTATATTATTTAATATTAAATTGTTTTGGATCCTAGAGATGATTGGTAGTGGATGTTTTATTTCTATGGTGTCATTGGAATTTGTTTATCGTTGGGTTTAATTCAATTTGGACTTCTGGATTCCAATTGTACTTTGATTTTCATGATGGTTTTTTTTGGTTATTTAGAGTTGTATTTTGGTAATCATGAATCATATATTGATTGAATTGTTATTTTATTGTTGGTTGGATGTTTATATTTAAAAGATTAAATAACCCCTATATCTTTTTATGAAGACATTATTCTTTATTTCCAGCTTTTAGATTCTTGGGGATGTGACATAGGTCATAATAACATCCTTCTATCACTTCACAACATAATTTATATGGAGAGAGATGTAAATAATGGTATCTATCTATTTGATCCATGCTTTTCATTCTTGGTATGTTCATATTTACTAGGGATGGTAGAAGAAGTATGATTTTTATTACATTCAATATAGATCAAAAATATTCCTAGAAAATCAATTTATGATGAACATAATTTAACTATTGAGTTTTGGTACATGAGTGTTTATGGAACTTCTAGGAAATTTATCACCTCGTCTTCAAGCTTGTAGACAATGCGAGTTTTAAGAAATGAATTTGTAGTATGAATGTCCACTAGGACTATATAATTCTTTATTAAGGAAATTATTTATGAATATGGTACATTGAAATTCATTTTTAAAGGTGTTAGAAATGTTCTCAAAAGATATATTTTAAAAAGGAATTGTAGTTGTATTTTGAAAAATGTTAAATGGTTTTATTCTTTATAAAGATGATTGTGTAACTAGTTGAAATGGAAACTTTCTGTATTTATGGTTTTGGTTTCTAAAGAGTAATAATAAATCAATTTTTTTATCGTTCTTGAATGTATAATTTTGAATAAGACATAGAATCAATGGGAATAGACTGCTGAGAATGTGGTCACACCTGAGCCATTGGTGAATGAACAAATTGTATAGAGTATTTTAAGGATTTTAAGGTTTTGGAAATATGTAATATAAAGGTTGAAACAAGAACAATTGATCATTTAGTTTAGTTACTAATCATAGCCCCCACCCGCACCTTTCAAGGGGATTCTTAATAGTAAAAAAAATAGGATTGGATGAATATGATGAATCAAATATTAGATTTACCTAGCACAACAACTAAGATAGATGTAAATTTAGAAACATACATGCTCTAGGATCTAGGATTCCAATGGGGGGATTTAGATTTTCAGGATAAATTTGAACCAGGAATAGAATGGGGGGTTTTGTCGAATTTTTTAATCAAAAATTCTATCCTCGCATGTTAAAAATTACTTGAACTAACGAAATACTTCATTTTAAATCAATAGAATATATCAATAACTGAGTGTATATAAAAATTTATTAATTTAGTCCTTCTTTCTTTAGAATTTTATATAAGTAGGTATTTAAAGGTATGCCCATTTCAATTGGTTTAGAGGCTAGAAATTTTCTCAACAATTACCATACTTTTTATAATAGATTATGCAGAGAAGGTATATAAAGTGATGGGTCGAAGAAGGATATATTTTTGGAAACATAGTTAAAGGATGAAAATTTATTTTGATTGGAAGAGTTGGTAACTACAATCCTGGAAACAGGTATAGTGGATGCAATTATTCTCAAGGTGGAGGTATTTTATAGAATAGTACTACAATATTCATCAAGATAACTCATCGACCAAAGAGTAAGACCAGTTATTTTTAGTGTGGTTCATTAGATCAATTCATGAAATGTTTTATGGAACTATATATAGCTTTTGAAAATTATAACCAGATAGTTAACCAGTAGCGCTCTTGTCAGACTGCTCCACGATCAGGCATTACAGACAAATATCATTCTTCTCAAAGATCATATGATACAATGGCTTTAGTGTTGTAGAATTTTTTATGTCATCAAATTTGATAAATCCATGGGGATTTTAGGAATATCATGACTCCACAATGAGTGAAATATCAAAAGGGTAACCAAGAGAAAATATTAGTGGTAAAGAAATTATATTGAGTTTAACAAGAGATCATTAATGATCAATTGGGAACTTCTTTCATTAGAGATAAGATACATTTGCATTCTTCCATTTTGATATTTTTATTGATATTAGTCAATCCCATTCATTTATTACTGCTCTTTTCATTTATCTAATGGTTTTAAGGTTTGAGATGGTGTATTATATTTTGAAACTCAAAAACCATTGGGGGAATGAGAGTGTTGATCCTTGAAATTTGTAATGTGTTTGATGACTATCGATGAAACTGAGTTGGTATGAGATTTCTCTACAATAGAAATGGATGTCTATTACATGATTCTAGGAGTTGAATGGTTGATAAATATTGATCCACATATCAATTGAATGAACAAAATGCGAGTATCAAATTGTCATATGGTGTTAGTTAAAAATTTAAATGATATTGTGTGGTGGATACAAATAGATTTAGATTCTTGGTACAAGTGGTTGGAACTATCACTTACCATATTATAGTATTTTATTTCACATTCAGATATCAGAATAGTAATTTATATTTTACAACTATAGTGGAATTGTTCGTTGATTTTTTTCATGATAATATCTTGGTGTTTTCACCCAAAAGAGAAGTTGACTTTATGATTTATCTCATTTCAGGAATCAATCATATATCGCTGCCATCTTATAGGATGGTTCCAAAAAAATTAATGAATTTTAAGGATCAGTTGGATGTGTTTTAATGTAATGGGATCATACGACTATGAATTCCAATATAAGCTGTACTAAATAATTTTTCATTGATGGTGGATGGAACTCTTAGTAATTGTATAGATTATTATATGCATCACCAACTTACAAACATGATTCAGTATTGTATTCCATGCAATGATTATTTTTTTGATCAATTGATGACATCAAAGTAGTCCCTAAAATTAAGTTATCTTTGTGATATACCCAACTATAGGTTGGGAAATAGGATATTTCCAATACATTTTTTAGTAGCAGATATAACCATTATGAGTTCTTTTTTATGCCTCTTGTTATTATAAATGAACACGTCCTATTTATGGACATTTCGAATTTGACTTCAAAATGGAATTTTTATTCCTTCATGTTTTTCTTAGTGAACGATATACTAGTGCATCCTAATACATATTAATATCATGAGAAACAAATTTATTTAATGTTTTTATCTGATGGAAGTATCATCCTAATTACATGTTATCAAGGATTGATTTCTTGATATACTAGATATATTTATTTGGCCATGTAAATTATGTAAAATAAATTTTTATAGACCATAAGAAGATATAATTTGTTATCTATTAGAAATATAAAAACAATTTCTTTCATATATATAGTTTCCTTGTCTTATGAGGATACTATAAATATTTTTTATGTGATTTTTCTTGTTTACAGTCTCATCTTACAACTTTTATTTGGTATGGTTTTCATTTAAAAGGTATTAAACAATGCTAAAAATTATTTCCTGAGACTATGGTAAGAATTATATTAGTTAGAATCCCTAAATTTAAAGAGTCCTTACAATACTATTCAGTATGTTTTAATGCATCAGGAGTGGGTTTGGGATGTGTTCTCTTGATGAGAGGTCCTATTGTAGCTTATGGATCATTAAAATTATGGTTTTATGAGAACAAATATCAAGAAATTGATTTGTAAATTTTATTTGTATACCATTATTTGAAGACTTCATATCAATATCTTATTGGTGACAATTATATGGCGTTTACAATTCATAATAGTTTAAAACTCATTTTAAAAAAATAGATTTGATTCAATGGAAATAATGTCGTCATAATATCATCATATTTTTGAATTTGACATGATATCTACCCCATGTAAAGAAAATTTAGTGGTGGACACTTTAAGAAATAAGTCATGTAATCATTTTTCTATAGTTGACTAGAATCAATGGAAGCTGATGTATGTTATAAAAAATTGGCACCTAGATTATACTGACCTGGGTGATTTCGTGGTTTTGTTCACAATTTGGATTGATCATGATTTGGTTCAACATGTCCATTAGGATAATATGTCTTATACTAAATTTGTTTAGAATAGGTAAAAACTCAATTTTAGGGACACCATTAAGGGATATAAGCATTATGGGGGTTAAATGTTTTAGATTATATATCATATCACAGTACCTTATTCTTTTTAAAAATTAATTCTTAATACTTTTCACAATTAAAAATTTAATTTTTCTTCAAGAATTCAAAATATTTATAGAGTGTTGAAATAAGTGTTTTGGTGGGTGTTCATGAAATTGGACGTTGTCGAATGTGTTTCTAGATTCCTCAAATTTCCATAGGCCAAGGAATAAAAATAGAAAACAACCTTTTGGTTATTGTCTTTACAAATTACAATGTGGATGTGGGAGAAGATAATCATTGATTTTTTTGTCATATTTTCCAAGAATGGTTTGGAAACATGATTCCATGTGGTTAGTTGTGGATTTTTTCTTCAATAGGGAACATTTTATCCCTTTTTCTAAATTTGATATGGTAGAGGACGTGTCAAAAATCTATATATGAGAAGTTTTAGTGAAGAAGGTCATTCTAGTCTTGATTGTATCAGAAAGAGACCCCATGTTTATATTTTTTTTGGAAACCATATAGAAAGTCATTGGTACATAGTTTACTATGATCAAGAAATAATTTTCTAAAATGGAGGTTCATTTTTATATGATTATAAATATTTTGGGAATATATTTATAGTTATTGTCTAATTGATTATGGTTTCTCATGGAATAATAATTTATCATTATTGGAGTACTCTTGAAATAATAGTTACTATGAATCAATACATATAGATCATTTTGAAGCATTGGGTGGTAATCCTTTTCATTCTCCTCTTTTTTGGTTGAAAACATGGGATAAATTTATAATAGAAAAAAGACTTGTATAAAGACAATCAAGATGATTTAGGTTATTTGAATTAGAATTGAGGTCGCTCAGATTCATCAGAAATCATATGTGGATCATCATCAGCAGTCTATGTCATTCAGGATGAGTAATCATGGGTTCTAGAGAATCTCAACATGGCTTAAGCATCTACATTTTAGTAATAGGTGTAGGTTACCTTCTTTATAAATAGTATATTTTGAGACACATGAAAGGGTTGGTGATGTGGAATATTAGTTATCTTTTCTTCCAAGGATTAGTTTAATATATAATGTATTTCATGAATCTCAGTTGAAGAGGTGTCAATCAGATCCTGACCATGTGACTTGATGGGTTCACATTGACCTTGAGCTAGATTCTACATTCATTATTGTTCCAATATTGATATTTGTTAGGAAAGTGAAAATATTCCCTAGTAAAATTTTCTATTTAGTGCTAATTTTATGGAAATATGGTAAGATTCAGGAGGAGATATGGGGGCATAAAAAGGAAATGTTGGAGTGGTTTTTATGATACATCTAGGAAAAAACTATTTTTCTACATTATGTGGAAAAAAGAACAATGTTAAGGAGAATGTAACACTGTTTTTGTTTGTAAAATGACCCTTTATTTATGTATTTTAAATTTATTTAATGATTAGGATAGGTTTTGGTATATTCATAGGAGTTTTAACATGTTTTCGAAGCTTTAATTGAAGCACACTGTTGTAGAACGCTTAATAGAAACCATAAAACACCTCCAAGAAACCATATGGAATCTGAAAGGATAGAGAGTAGCTCCCTATTATTAACCCTTGGTTTAGACAAACTATTTCCATTATTAGGGGAACCTGTGAGAGCCTAATTTCATTGAGATAGTGGCTCATGGATAGTTGATGCACGTTTTTTCTAACAGTGTGTTCCAACCATGCTATGTCTTACCTTGAGAATGTAGAAAATACATTTTTATTAAATAGTTATCCAAACTTTGTATCCTAACCATGAAGCATAATGACATCACTCTGAAAATTTTTCATTTTATAATATTTAACCCCTTAAGTAATTTTTATCTTTAAATTGTTATTTTATATGGACTCATTTTTCTATCAAGGTTTGAGAAAATTTCCATTTGTATTTAGAGAAGTATGTAGCTGATGTAAAGGTCATTGGGGATCCAAATTTAGTGTGAATTCTATATTATTGGTCATACAATATTGATATTTTATACTTCCCTTTTCTATAACAAAAGATCTAATTTTATTGGGCTAGATCATTATTCAATGATGGGGATTGTGATGTTTTTTATAGATCTATGGAAGGAAATGTGATATCTAGTATGATATATATAATCGTTGTTCCATTCTTTTTTTCATCAATGTTTGTGTGGTGGTAGGATTCACTATTAGTTATACAAATTTATATAGCAATTGTTCTCTTTGTAATTGAATGGTTTTCATTATATTATGTTCAATTGTTTGGTTAAATCTTGCTGGAATTTTTTTATTGTGAATTCACTTGGAAATTGGGGAAAGTTGATTGGTTTTTGGAAAACAAAATATTTATGATTTTAAAAAACATTTTCAAAATTATGTTTTGGGTCATGAATGTGAAGTGTTTTTTGGACATCATTAATGAATTCAATAGTTTGATTGAAGTTATTTGTTATAATTATGGAATAAATGGCTCGGCATGAGTGGAATGGGATAGAAAATGGTCATGAAGTAACACTATAAATGGGGAAGAGTATGGACATGAAGATATAGCTTCAATGGTACCACTAATCATGTGTGTGTGTTTCTATAAACATGACAAATAATATGAATAATATAATTATATATATATATATTAATTAAATATTTTTTTTATTTCATAGAGAATATTTGGGATTCAATATAAACTATTTGAAATTTTTTTAAACAATTTTACATAAAAAAGATAACATGTATTTTCATAGTGTCATGAGCTAGGGAGTCATTAAAGAAATCCTACAATTTTTGGACTCACCCCCTTCATGATAACCATTGTGTGTTTCCAGATGTAATCAATCAATACACAAGTAATGGAAATATATATTGTTTATTTAGTGATTTCTCGTGTTAACATGTCATGGAATATCATGTTGGAGCTTTTGGAAAGTTTACATTAGATAGTTTTTATATTATTGGTGGATATAGATTTTTTTTATGTTTGGGATAAAATGAATATTGTATTTTTGTTTCTTATGGTACTCTAATATGGTTGTTTTTTTTAGTAATATTTTTTATTCATTCATTATAAAGGTATTTTTTGAAAATTTCCTTTTGGTTAGGATATTTATCATTCAAAGGGTAAATTATCCACAATTTGTTTTAAGACCTTTATTTTTATTTCACACCATTGTTGTCTTGGATTTATCACAAATGTTTAGTATTATTCATCTTTATCCCAAACCATTGGGAACATGGCATGAGGTTACACCAATCAATTACATGGGAACGATAGTGATAATATTTAGTTGGAGAAGATTCATATTTTTTTGGAATGACCTCTTAAGATAGTGGACTACTATAAAAGTATTCAATCTAGAAATATTTTTACCATTGATTGGATTCTATGAAAAAATGGGCATATTCCTAAATAGACATGGGGTACGCAATGTGATATTTGGACCTAATGGCCCATGATGTTTGATAAGACCATTAGGGATATATCTCAACGAAGATAAATCATAATAAGATGACTAATTTTATTCATATATTGAATTTATGAAACTTTTAATTTTTTTAACATAGTTTTTATGTTCTTTTATTAATGTTTATTGGTGGGATAGATGTTTTACAAAGGTAAAAAATAGGTAGAGGTGGAGCATGTGGACAACATGTAATGTGAAATGTTATAGGTGTCCCACTAGCTAGAAAGTGGGGAGAAACCTGCATGCCAGTGGGGCTCTTCAAAAGTATTAATTCTACCATTAAGATAGCTTCTAGCTGATGGTGCTCCTTGTTAGAACTAAATCGTCCAAGAAGCTTCCAGGTAGTCAGTGGAGACCACTGGCTTGTCAGTAGCATTCAATAGAGCCCAATAAGGGTACTTAGTTTATATATATTTTTTAATGTCACATATTATCACCTTTACTTATCATCACAGGACCAATTAAAATTATAACACCCTGTGAACTCTCTCAATATATATTTAAGTCTTCCTCCCCACTTCCAACTCCTCTATTAAATGCCTAAATTCTGAATTGATATGGTTTTCTACATCTAGTGAGTCGATCTTTGTTCGGGGTCAATTCCCTTATCTTTTACGTGATCAAATAATATTATATTCATAACATTTTTATCTGTTATAAGGGTTATTATGTGAAATAATTTTATTTTCATTTATCAATGATAGAATTGTCACCACATTTTATGAAATTATCTTCTTTTTAAAATTTTTACCATGATTATTTTTGTTATCAAATCTTCTCAGGTACATTTGACCTTAACATTTCTATATGGTTTGGATTGAACTGAACCTTGATACTTGTAAAATAAATCATTTATATTTGGTAATGGGGGAAGGATTAGCTTGTACTTTTGGACTTGGACGGTGACACTTGATACTAAATTATCGAGGCAGCTATGGTAGAATGCCCTTGAAATTATCACATGTTTTGTATGGGTCCTAAGAATTATTTTTATAATTTTTTATAGCCTTGTGAGGACTATGATGTATCTTGATCTTGTAATTTTTGAAATATTAATATATTTTTGTGTATTGGATACTTTTTTGATTCGACATGATTTTTGATATTCAATTTGTATCCTATGTAAAATGTATGTGTTCATATTATATCTTCAAGTAATGAGCATGAAAATTAAACCTACTTGATTGTTGAATGTCATGGATTTGTCACACGATTGGTCATTGGGAATTGGACTATCCAGTGAAAGGGGTGTGTTCTCCATTTTTTGGGCAATCATACTAAAGAGGATGTTCCGATAAGTGGTCAAAAATTCATTCGTCATGGTTATGAAATAGTTAGAGTTAGACTTGAAGGAACTATTATATATATTATTCTTGGGTGATATATATTCAGTTCATCTATACCTGGTTCACATTCATGGAATGAATTTTAATATCTTATTATCTTATGATAAGGGTTATTGGTGGTGTCTTACTTTGTTTCTTACTCGCATAATTATTGGGAATTTCAATTCTATTAAAGATTTGGTGATTATAAATCTTGTTAAGGGAATGTTCCATGTGTTGGTTGGTTGAGTAGGTTATCAATAATAAGTTGGATATTTTAGGATGGATTTTGACATTGGTGTTTCTAATATATTCATTTTTTAACTTTTCTGAATACTTTTGTTCTTTTTATTTATTTTGGATTATATATGTCCTGTTATATTGATTCTAAAAGGGGTGTCTTATTTATATATGTTTATAATATAATGGTTATTTATTTATTATTTTTGTTTTTATTTTTTATAGATTCCTTATTATAATCATATGTTTACCTGGTATCGTGGGAATTTTCTCCCTATGGTATACATAAGGCCATAATCACTATTCCAAAACATCTTATGTATGGGGATGTGAGTAGTAGGTCATATGAATCCTTGAATAGGACTCTGTGGATTGATTCGGTGTGTTAAATTTTTTTTACACTATATAAATATTAGGTGTGATAGAGAAAAGTTATGGTGGAAGGTCTTCCCCATGTGTGATTTTATACACATTTATAGTTGTTGTGGGAGGGTTCTTACCTAAAAACCATTCATGCTTATTATATGTTCTCAGAGTCTCTATAAGAATAGCTATAACAATTATGGTTGATCATGGTTGTCACCATATAATGTGAGGATATGTGGTGACTATTTACATATAAGTTAATTGTTATTGTTTATTTTTCTATGTGTATCACATGTGTATCAACTTCTTTATTATTCATGATAGTGACTTAATTGGAGGTTCTCTATGACTTGTAGTCAAACTCCTCTCATGAATCTATATCACATAGCTAAATGATATTACCTCATTTTTCTAGGAACCCATAGGCTAAATCAATAGTAATTTATGATAGTGTAGGATAACCTAGAGAGAATCTAGATAATGGAACTTATTGAGGCATATAGATGGTAATAAATCCTCTAATATTTTATTCTTTTATTGTTTTTACATGTGATCATCTCGGTGGGTGATCAGTTGGTATATTTTATTGTCCTGTGTCATATTCAATTATCATATATGATATTTATGTTTCATTATATTGAAAATATTATTATTGATGTGGATATTGTTGGGATATATTTTATTTCTTTTTAATAAGATATATGGGTATAATATTCTAATGGAAGCACCTTAACTCTCATATACTAGTCGAAAAACTCTAGAATATTATGATTCATGATTGAGGACACATGACACCCTCAGTCCAGACACTGATTAGTGGTCTAGGGCATTGGGCGATTAAAAATCACTAAATTTTTCAAATTTCCTAATTTTAAATTTGTTTTTCCAATTTATGGAATTTTTTTATGTTTCATTATCATTCAGAAATTTGTATCATCATTGAGATGGGATAGTGATAATTTTATCCTAATAGATCAAATTAGTATTAAATTAGGATACCACTATCTTCTTTCCAATGAAATTAATGATTATCGATTTCATTACTACTAGTTTCATAGAGGAAGGGTCGTCCACATTTTGGAAAATTGCACATGATGTCACCAACACCCCAACAGTGGAAGGTTGATAATTAGTGTTTCTCCAGGCCATCTCTTTATATGTTATCATATGACCTCCCACCCAAAATTTAGGGATCAGAAAAAAATCATGAACAAGATAAAGCCACAAAAGAATCAAGTGATGAGTATTGGTGATTGATAATTTCTCCTCTTATCAAGACTTCTCAATTGTAATTCAGGGAGACGCATAGTGGGAATGGGTTTCTGAGTTCTCCAGTCACATGGGATCCATTTCGTACATACCACATGGTGTTACATAGGGAACCCACATGCAATGTTCTTTTCCTAAACGTTTTCCCTTTTAATCTATTGGCTGTCTATTTTGAAATAATAAATAACATTTCATGTGTATTTTTTCACATAGATCATAATGGTGTAATTTTTTCAAATTTATGGGGTCATTTTCATGATTATATAGACATATGTTTTATTTATCTATGGAAATCCATTTTTTGATTACATTCAAGTCATCCTTATTTCCCTCAATGAAACAAGGATGACTGAAAGTGACTTATGTATAAGTATGTATCCAATAGATATTACACCTTCCTATACACCTTTATGTTAGATACGATTCATTCTATATGGATTAGAGTATGTCGTGTTTTTATTTGATACTTTTTTATATTTTAACAATCTTAGAATGTAATTTTTACATAATGTTGATGCTTTCTCCCACTAATTTATTATAAATGATATGGAAATAAGGGATGGAGTGCATAGTTTACATAGTATTTTTAACTCCCCTTTCGTTTTTCCCCAAGTTTTTAGTGTCAACATTGTGAGGGAAATATGGGAATTTGATTTTCTTCTCCCCCATTTCTGACATATATGTATTATAAATTCACAAGGACCTAAATATTATTACTTAAAGTGGGTAAATAATTATACTAGTTGGGTAGTGTATGCAGCTTGAATATTAATAGTTGGTAACCACCCCATGGATAATTAATGTACCTCAATGAGGCACATGACCCATCAGTGGTGGTGTTGGATAAATGATATTATGAAGGTGGTGTTCATTATGACTGGATTAGTTCATATGATTAAATATCATTCTCAATTAGATATCCAACTTCAATTTCTATTTTTCAGTCCAATACATCTTGGTATATTTGGATGGGATTCATCTTATGGTTTATTAATATTTTACCCATGAATTCTCTTTTGCTTTGAAACATCCTTGTGATCTATCCAAAATGAAAAGGTTTTATTTTAGTCTTTTTGGATGGAATATTATGTGGGTCACCCATATGTAGGGTTGGTATACAATAAATGATATATCTACCTTGATGGTATGAGATTCCCACTCAAATAAAACAACTATTTCCTTACATCATGTGTGAGAAGTTCAGATGGGCCATTATTTAATTTAGTATTATTGGGGTTATGATTTCACTAATGTGTGTAGTTGATTTCTTATTTGAAAATATTTTGGTGATCCTAATGAATGGATATCACCTTTTGGCCATTAAAAATTCTTATAATATGATATTATTTATTAGATCCATCTATTTAGGACATGTTGTTTTGGGTTTCATTTCCCATCATGTGGTCCTTTGTGGACGGGTTATCCTTTTAGAGTATTAGTGTGGACATGTTTTCTCCTAATACTAATGGGTGATAATTTTTTTATTTTTGGGGCATCAAAATTATGTGTTTGTTATTCATTCCATAAAATGGGAAAAATATCATTCCATCATTTTTCCCCTATAAAATTGGGTTGGATATTTATTGGGAGGTGATTCAATTACTTATTCCTAGTATCATGTCATTATTCATTTTCCAAGAGTATGGAAGTTCTATAGTTCAGCAATTAGTATAATGATTACAAAAAAATCAATGTTCGTATATGTTTTGAGGGAATCCTATATGGTATTTTTATAATCACCTAGTAATGGTCCATTTTCTAACTCATGTTTTGTATTTTTAGATTACATACAGGTTGTGGAGATTTTAGTAACACTAGAACTAGTATGGAAAGAACATAGGGGGGATACTTGGAATATAGGTCACCAATTATTATAATTAGAGATTTAATAATGAGATGGTTCTCTTAAATAATGCAAAAAAGTTTATTAATATTTATAGGTATATTTTATTTCAAAATTTAATAATTTTCTAATATCATTTGTATTGTATTCCTTTTAGATGTATAGAGAGTTTAACTTATTTTTAAATTATAGATAATTATGTATTCTTATGTGGATGTGATGTTAATTTTATTTTTTGATATATACATGAAAATGTTATACATGATGAGGCCTCTGATATGTGATGTATTCCATCTTGGTGCTCGTCACCATTCCATGTACTATATGAGGATGGCTTGGGAAGGCACAATCGGCATACTACTATCCCAAAAGGTGACCTATAGAGTTTGGTTATGTCAGATTTGTATCAGAGTTAGGTAAGATATTTTTATAGAGTGTGGAGATATATTTCTTGTGAATGTTATTTATAAATGTTTTTAAATTATTCCTAAATGTCCTAATGTCCAGTTAATAGACTAGGGGACCCATCAAGGGTGTCAATATTGATGAGTTCAAACTCAATGTCTCTAATAATATATTGAGTAATATATATACTTTGGGTATATTTTTTCAGATACTATTTAGTTGGTCAATAAAAAATATTGTAGTTTGGTAACTATTGGTTTCACAAAATTGCATTCAATTTTTTTATGTCATATTGAAAAGTGGATGTTGATTTCTGAGTAGAAAATTATTTCTCTGGAGGTGAAATATGGGAAATCACTGGATGATGTGAGTAGTGGGACTAATCAAAATTGCATGACATTATTGGTGTTTTTCTCATGTATCCTAATGTTATTATATCTATAATATTATCTAAGGATAAAAATTATGTGTGGAGAGAGATAAAGATTCATGATATTTTTTTAGGATTGGGTTGGTACTCCCTTGATAGAGGTTCCTAATATAGAGGAATTGGTAAAAAATGAGATCCTAGAGTTTAGTACTCCCCCATGGATATTGGGCAATATAATAGTATCTATGAATTCATGGTCCACTATTAGGATATGAGGTTTAGAGACCCTTTGATTCTGATGATGTGTGGTTCCCCTATACAACAATGTATTTTATTACATTATCATAAGACCAGGATCAGGTCCTTAAACATTACAAATATTTTTTCTCAATTGGATGATATTATGGTTCTTTAATACAAGAGGGATTGTACATTCCCATATAGGGAAACATAGACTCAATATGGGAGGGGTATGTACCCACTGAGCTAATGTGGGTCTAATGTGGGCCTAGTATTTGTACTCTATCTATCCCTATGAGTAGATAGTCCCCCATACAAAATTTTAGTAGTTACTCCCTTATAAGAAAAGGTATGTTAACTCATTTTTATGTGGTTAAAGGTTGATCAGATTCATCAATATGGATGTTAGCTAAAAGCTTGACTAGTTTATGGCCTCTCAATGAGGTGTGGGTATCTCATCATAATATTGAGACTAGCGGGAGATCATCTGATATGTGTAGTTTATTTGTGATTATTTGGTTGACATTTGAACCCAAAAATGATTCATTAACAAAGTATTTTTTCTCTTATTCAGAATATACTATTGGGAGGGTGATGAAAATGATGTTCTTGGAGTTAGTATTGGGATCCATTGATAGATTGTTTGTTCCCTATCATGTCATTGTTGCATCCAATATATTGAAATATTATCTCAAATATGGTATAAATTTTTTGGATGGTCATCTTATTGAGGATTTTATATTGGTGTGAGTAATTTATTTCCTTAATTTGAAGTGTTGGCCACAAGTGGGATATAAATCTTAGACCATTTATTTAGTGCTCATATTTATTACCATCAGTATGTGTTATCCTCACAAAGCTGAATTGATGAATAGGAGATAGATATCTAACTGTGTTATTTGGAAAAACTTATTAGGACTTGGATCTCATTTAGGAGGTTACCATCTACCCCCCCCCCACATCTCAACCACCAACGTTTGTCATCTTTCATAGAATGGGTTTTCTGGGATTTTTTTAAAGAGTGATTCCTAGTGATGATATTGTTGATTATGGACGGTCATCTATAGTTCAATTTTTGCTGAATGACCATCCATATTGAGTGTATTCCACTAAGTTCATATATCATGGTCAACCCTCACTAGAATTTTAAACTTGGGGTGGATACATTGGGGAAAGATACTGTTGAATATAAACCTATTTACCTACCATTTCATCAATAGTAGATTCATGTGTTGTAAATATATTACTAGACTATTTGACATGCTTTAGGGAAAGTTATATTTTTTTCCTTGGGATTTTTTTGTGAGTATAGATAGTTGGATTTTCATTTTACAATAAGGTTTTAATTTATATGTTTATTAGGATCTGAAATAGATGTTTATACATGAAACCTATCTATGTTTTCTAGTGAATGGATTCAAATGTGTTGATCTCTAGGGTCACCTTGTATATATTCCAAACATTATTCATTTGATGAGATATGCCAAATAGATTTAGTTCAGATATTGTGATTCTTTAACTAACTTAAATTTGATCATTTTATTCATTAGGACACAAATGTGGGGTGGTGAGGGTATATGTGGGATATCCATTATGGTATTTTGGGAAGTGTAATGAGTTGTATCACTCTATATAATTATTTTTGTGGACTTTTTATGTGTGTGAGACTATTGACCTGGGGTTATAGATTATTCAAACCATGTATTCTATGTAATTTTAAAACATGTATAAGATTTGAGGTGTAGGTGTTTCATTATTACTAAAATTATAAATGGGAGGATATGAGGATTGATGTCATCCTCACTACCTATTATATATATTGTTGAGGTCTGTTCTTATAATATATTCATATGGGGTGATGGGAATATATTATAATGTGTTGTGGATATATTTTTGAGATGCATGATGATATAATTTATAATGGTTAAATTTTCACAGTATGAAATTATTCAGATTAAAACATTTCAAAGGGGTATTATAGTGTCCCAATGGGAAATTTTTCTGTAAGAAAATGTATATGAGTATTGTCAATGGTATTTTGAATGAAATAATGTTAGAAATTTGTTTATCTCATGATTGGAAGAATGTTTATTTGGGTGTAAATCCTAGAAAAAATTTAGGAATTTCTAGCATCAATTGTATTGAGTGATTCCCCTATTGTGGTTTGAGGTAGTTTTCATTTGTGGATGACGGGAGTCGAGGATACAATGTCTTTGATCTGATGGATATAAAAGGTATGTATACCCAAGTAGAGTAACATTTGAGGTCATAGAAGAACCCGTGACCTTTAGAGGCCAGAGTAGATCATGCATGGAGGTGATACCTTCCAACATGAATATGGTTTATTAGAATTTTGGAGATATGTTGGGTTTTTTCTATTCTAGGATAATAATTATTGATGTTGGGAATGGTATAGATGATATAATGTTTTCACCTAGTAGGCTTATCTAACGTGGAGTTCAATATCCTTGATCCCATAGTAAGGGTAAAATAGTGGTATTTACCTAGTATAAGATCATGTAAAATTCAACTCATGGTTCTATGAAATCATGGGTGTGGTGTTTACCCCTAGTCTGAAACAATCATGGAATTATAGGTTCAGTGTAGCCTTAATTGAAATCATTTAAATATAAATTTAAAATATTATTATTCATGTGTAATAGTTCATTCAGAATTAATATTTTCCTACCAAATGATTGATTTTATAAGAAATATTAATCCCTCATTGAGTATTAAGTGGTTGTATTTCCCTCAAATAACTATAAATTGAGTTATCTTTGACAGTTTCTGAGACCACCCCAAATGATAAGTATTTAATTAATACCATATAAAATAATTTTTATGTATTAAAAACCTCATTCTACTAAATAATATGTTTATTGATATAATCCAAAGGACTAGGTGGAGAGGGACTGGTGTTGATTCATTAGTATAGAGAAAAATGATCATACCATGAAAAATAAAATTAAATAAATCACAGAAAATCTTATAATGATATAAGACTCAATTTATGATTATTTATCCATTCACAGTTTCCCCCACTATATTATTCACAGAAAATTCTAATTTTCGTTTTTTTGTTGGAGATATTTCACCTTAGTGAAGAGGAAGTGGTCTTATAGTATTTTCTGTGTGTCAAAGAAGTATCAAAGGTGGTACCCATCATGTTGTGATTGGTGGAATTATATAAGGTTTTATTAATTATGGGATATAGCATCGAGGATATTTATTCTATTTTATAATATCCTATGGATACTTTGTGATGTAAGTGGTGGATAGGAAGAAAACATCTAGGGTCCACTCAACCATCATATCCCATGCAATCTAGCTACCTCACACCCTCCATATGGTGGTAGAGGGTGCCTCTAGTCCAGCCTCCTCAATTATGGGTTGTGTGAGTTGGTTTGTTGGGCCAGATCTGTATATGGGATGAGTATAATAGCCCACATACATGGTGGACTAGGAGATGAACCATGTTTTTGGTCTTCATAGTATAACCTAGGGGATACAAAAAATTAATGGGGTTTGAACATGTGTTATGTCATATTGCACTATGTGGTGCTCCTATGGTCCCACTATATGTCATCTTCTTTACCCACATTGAATACTATTTCATTTTACTTATAGGTTGTATGTTTTATGAAAACTAATAAACTATAATGAGTGTTTTTTCATTTATATTTTGTTTTTTGTAGTTCATTTGACAATACATGGATGTTTATGTGATTAAATATGCATGTTTTGTATTTATCTTGGTAAGACTGATGTTAGAGATTGGGGATGACTTAATAAGTTCCCTAAATACATTGTGGTGTTATATGGGGGATTATGTAAAGATATTAAACTTATGTATATTCTTTCATTCATATACAAATGTATTTTAGAGTTAGTGAATACAGTTTAGATTATTGGATGATATTTGATTAGATTTATCCCTATATATATTTTAACCCTTTTTCCCATTCAGTGTTACAAATGATTGATGTTTTCTCCCTTCCTAATATATTCATTTTTATAAAAAAGTGTGTCATTGAGTAAAATATATGGAGTATTCTATGTTTCCGCATTCACCAAGAAGATATAATTAGTGTTAATGTGATGAGAGTGGGTGAAAAATTGGATTTTGTGTTCTCCCTTAGAAAATGTATATTATTGAGGAATGTGTTAGATTCTTTATATGATATGTTATTGTAGGGTTATAATTATAATTATTTAGTAGTTTCAAAATCTATTTTTTCATAGTTAGTATTCTCCCCATATATGATTAACATACCCTAAAAATGAACTAGACCCCATAGAGGCCATATTGGATAAAGGGTACTATGATTGTTGTGTATACACTGTATATATTTCCTCATTAGTTTTTGGACTATGAACCACAATATATTTAGGGTCCCTTTCAGTATTTTACTCTATTGTTCTAGGATGAGAAATTGGGGATAGGTCTTAGTATTTTTTTATCCTTTAACATTTTTTTTTGTTTTATGAGGTTTCCCTATTTCATATAACAAATGAGAAGAGGAATTTTCACTCTTATAGAATGGAATGGGTTTAGATTACTAGTTGTTTTTTCTTAGTATCAACCTACCACCATGTAAATGTTGAATTTTTGGGTTACCCACTCTAATTAAAATATAACTTATAGGATTCAGGAGTGAAGTATTTATATGGACTATTGTGTTGTGAGGCTTGATCTGAAGTATATTTTCCCCTATGAGTACTGATGTTTTCCTGCAGTATTAGTTGGTGGTGACACTAATATAAGGTGATTGAATCATATTTTCTAATAATTCATGTATTTCGATCTTCCAAAATAAATACATCTTTTTCTGAATTTGTGGTTTTCGATGTGTTTCAACATATTTAGATCTCTTTGGATCAGTCACCCATTTTATGGTTGATAAAGGACGAGGTTTTCCTCTATTTCAGCATCATAGGGATGTGTTTTCCCCAAGGGTGTGAGGTTTATTTATATATTCCTCCTTCAATTAATATAGTATACAATTATTCACTCCATTATTCCCCTATAATATTGGGTTGTGTGCGTATTAGAAGATGAATCATGAGATTCATAATAGTCTCTTACTCTACTCCATTTTCTTAGAGTTGGGTGCTTATATTATTTAACCCTCAATTTTGAGAAGACCATTAGCCTAAGGGCCGTCCATTTTTGTAGGTATTCCTACAAGTACTTTTTATAGTCATCCATACATGGACCTTTTACCAAAAAAATCGTTTCTATAATGATTATATAATTGTTATATGGATTTTTTTGATTATCCTTGATCTTATTGGGGGAGTTCATAGAATAACATATAGGGGATCACCGTCATCAGTTGTCATGGATGAGTTTATCATGATTCTGCAATTCCATTATTCATTATCTTTTGAGATTAGTTATATTTTTGGCTATTAGGTATTATGTTTTTTAACATTTTTTTAATAGAAATTCTATTATATGCCTTTGGGATTTATAATTAAGTTTCACAAATTTTATATCCCATATAATTATATATAACTATGCGGATGTAATGTCATTTTTGTATATTAATATATCTGTCAGAAGATTCAATAGGATAAGAACTCTTATATGTGATTTATTCCATCATGGTGTAAGTCCACATCCCATATCCTTTTAAAAGAAGGCTTGGAATGCAACACATATCTAATCACCAGCTTCGGTATAGAATCAAAGGGTCAATTGTTATTATCTTTATTGATTATTTGTATTGGTAGAAGAACTATGATTATATATCTTTATAGTTAGTAACTTATCTATCTTCTAAATTTTTGTACCAGAAAAATGAAATTCACTTAAATATTTTCAAAAATAATGCATGAATATCAACTTTTTACAACTCTAGTTTTACTATCATAGAGCCACAATTAAGCATAAAGTGTGTAAGATTTTGGTAGTGGTATCTAATACCATTTAATATTTGAAAATATAGAGTTTCTAATATTGACTAGAGAATTGAAATACGCTCACTCAGGTTATGGTTTTCTCTCTAGATGTGTTGGCACATGAAAACCCTAAATATCATCAATTCTAGCAGTGAGGGAATCTATGAGCTCATTTAGTACTAGAACTTGTGTTAGTTTTTTATTACAGATTTATTCCTCAATAATTATGGTCATCATCTTTGTACCTATATAGGTAAACTTACCTATGTTATCTGAGGATGAATTGTCTATCATTATGGCTAGTGATTCAATAATAGAGTGAAATCTTGATTGTCAATCATCATTATAACTAGATTAATTATTTTTTTCTACGTCAGAATAATCTGATCGTTATAATATATAATTACTATTCATTTAGTATCCTATTTTAGTGGAGTATAATCTTAAGGGGGTGCTACTTCATTCGAGGAGATTTACTTATATATTACATTTCTCTTGAGTATATTAGCTTTGAATTTTAACCATTTACCTATTTTGGATTCTTGTAGAGAATCAATTTCCTTATAAGAATGACTTCTAACACAATCTAGTGGTTGGTGATTGGTGGATGTAGCCACACCAGTCTATATTTATATGGTATTATAATTTTTGAGTGGGTTGTTGTAACATCTAATTTTTTAAATTGGCCACAATTCTTGGATATATTTGAATTTTATGTTTACATTATGAGCCTAATATTAAATGGGGATATATATAAGAATTATAATGTTTATAATATGTTAATAGTTAGTTTTTATATGTGGTTTATGGCCTATTATGTGTCTCATATGACTAATTTGTTTTTGAGAGTGATCAAAATTGAGTATATTGTATGTGTTTTCTGACTACCCATTATATGGAACAAATACCTAAATACTGATTTAGTTGTTGTCTGGGTGAAGCCATTAATAAATTAAGGATTTTCTTTGAATTAATTAATTTATGTAGTGTGATATAGATGTAAAAGATCTTTCCTCATTAAATTTGTTGAATTGGGTATGGGGATTATAATTTATTGGTAATGTAATACTGGCAGAATTAATATAATTAATTATATTTCCATACGATAGAATTGGTTATTTGATACCATTTTGGGATTGTCCCTAGACACATGGGGTGATGTTGATCATTGAGAAATAGATGATAAGGATCATCAAACTAAGGGAATGGATCACAAGATATGTGGGATGGTGATGACCATCGTATTTGAGGAGATGTGATTTGTGAGGTTGAGGTAGAAGGTCATGACAATGACATGGATGGGTGATAAGGTTCACATGCTTAAATGTGGTTTCTCGTTGGTGTGACTTAGGAACTTTTGGTGATTTATGCTCAGAATTTTTGAGTGAAGTTGTCTTTGATATCATGTGAACTTATGTATGAATTAGTTGAGGTGGTTTGGATCATATTTTGTCGGTAGAGGCCTTTGTAGATTTATCACCATAGGGGATGGTGCTGACCATCAGTTATAGAGGTTGTTCTCAATGTAGGAATCCAAAATTGTTGGTGAGTGAGATCATTTAATTGAGGGATAAGGTTTTCCATATATTTCTTGGACAACAGTGCTAGATTTTGGAAGGATGGATATCATAGTGACTTGGGATGTTGGGATGATATGATGACAATGGTTTATTTTATGTTGAATAATGGCCATCATTGTTCCATGGGATGTCAAGTTATTGAGCTCACAATTATTTGATAAAGGTATGTCTGAAGGACTTGTGACATGTAAATTTGGAGTGACGATGGGACACATATATTCCTTGATTTGTTTCATAAATGGTATTATATAGAATGAGGTTTTAGGGGATATGTTTATGAATGAGATACTAGGGCACTTTTAGTATGACATATCATGGATATATCATTCCACTCTAGAGTTGGATGAAGTAGATAAATACTTCCTTATAGCTATTGAACACAAATTATGTAAAATATATATTTTATACATGTTTATGAGGGATATTTATTTACATATTCATACACTTTTTTAAATATGTATTTAATATACGTAAACATTGTTGGTGGTATACTATGTTCATACTCACACCCTACATGGGCCCCTTGGGATGCATGTAGATTTTATGTCTCTTGGATAAGATAAGGGATGAGGTATGTGGTCCAGATATTAGATAGAAGGGACAGTTCATGTGTATGAGTTTGGATGGTAGTTGGACCAGGTGGTTCCTCATACCAATATGATATTTATTTTTCAACTATAGCATTCTAACTTATACAATCAGTCATGGGTGATCCTTTATTTTTTCTATGACTATCATGGAATGAATTATTATCTATATATGGAATGATGTGTTGCAATGTTTTTGATACCGGTAATTATTTATTCTTCTACTATGTTAGATTACATTCTCCTACAAAAAATCATTGTTATTATGACTTTTAAAACTATCATCACTAGAGGGTATTATCTCACCATCATCACCTAAAAGAAAATAGTGGCTAGTCAGAAACCTTTTTCACATGGGAATAAACTTCTAAGGCATAGGGACCCTCTATCCTAGGGACCAAATTAGGTGGATCCTAGTTGGGGGTGCTATAATTGGTATTAGGGTATTTTCATAATTTTCGTTACCTTGAATTATTACACGGACTATGTAAAAATAATAACTATGTTTGGATTTTACCAAATTTTATTAATGTGTCTTGTGTCTTATTATTTGGTCTATATAATAAATTGCACTAGGGTTTAGTCATGACTTAGTAAATAGATTATATTTGGGTTCTTGTAGCCCGATGCAAGGAGGATAGAACTAGTTTTGGGTTGGAAAATGATGTAATGATTTGAGTTATTACAGTTGATTGATGTCTACATTGAATGGTTCACATGGGTGTGACATTATTGGATTATGAGATTTGGACCCCAATCCTGGTATAGCATTGGAGGTATAATTAGGAATCATGATTGGCACATAGGATCATTTGCTATGTGTCTGTTCTGTTAATTTCTATTGAGATCCTGGAATACATAAAGAGGTGTTGGGATATGTTTTGTGTTAACAAAAAGGATAAATGTTATTTTCCTGCATAGCTTTTTGAATAAATTCTTATCATCCATCCTGAATATGTAGTTTCAGATGAGTTAATTATGGTATTATATTCATTTAAGGTATATATGGTTGTAACTCTAATATAGGTAGGAATATTGAAATGGGATTAGCTAATTAAAATGTCAAAAAAATATAAATATAGTTTTCCTTCATATTTTATTATTTCAATTCTACTCAGAACCCCTAGGGTGATGATATCTAATATGCATTAATTGTGATACCTGACATTGGTATGTGTAGTTAAGGGTCTGTAAGTCTATATGATATCTCATAACTGACTTTGATATGGTTAAGTATGTGTCCACGAGGATGGATAAAAATTTTCATGGGTATGATAGTGGAAGTGTAAGGGTGGTGACAGATGTTATGGGAGGTGTACCAAAATACGCATGTGTGGGTTGCCTGGGAAAAATACTTAATAAATTATTGATTTTCTATAAATCAATTAATATATGTTGTGATATTTGTATAAATATAATCTTATATATTTAATTACATTGATTAGGGAAATGTAATATATTTGATTAGGGAGGTTATTCAAGTTATTTTAATTTTATTAATTTTATATTTATATGACCGAATTTGTATTGTGGGAAAAACATTGCTTTCCATGACACATGTGGGGTGATGATCATCACTAGGATTTATTTTAAGATATTATAATCAATATTTAATTTACCATGGTATATATTGGATTTTTGTAACCATCAAATTTGAGGTGATGTGATCGTCATGGAGTGGTGGATAGTGATGACCATGTGGTGGATGGGAAATGAGGTTAAAATATGGTAATGTGGGTAGAGGCCTCTGTATATTTAGAATCATAAGGGATGGTGTCGACCATTAGTTATGTAGTAGGTTCTCACTATAGAAAACCATGGTTGATACTGTGTGAGACAATATGATGGGGGATGAGGCTATATATATATTTCTGGTCCACTCATATATAATTATAAATTATAGACCCCATCATTCATTTTTAATTTGTGTTGTCGATATAGTGGTCATTTATTTAATATGGAAGGATGAAGATCATTATGCCTTGGTATGTCAGGCTATCAATCTCATGGTTATTTGGTGATTTTAAGTCCAATGGAATTATAAAATGTTTATTGGTCATGAAAATTGGAGGTAGGAATTACAGAATTTATGTTTTTGTGGTATCATCTAGCATGAGGTGAAAGGTGACATGCATATAGATCGGATAAAGAGTTTCTTCCCATATGATGACTATGAATACATTGTTCCACTTCGGCATTGGTTGAAGTAGGAAACACATCCACATGGTTTTTGAGATTAAGTTATGTGGGTTATGTATTTTATACATGTGTGTAGTTTTTATTATGTTTGTATTCATACTGTTTTTTAAATATGGATGTAATATAGGAAAATGTTGGATGTTACCTACTAAATTCATATTTATACCCTACATGGTCCCCTCATGATGTGTGAAATCATTATGTCTAAGAGATCAGGTAAGGGTCTAGGTTATAGGTCTATATCATAGTTATCAGGGATGTGATATGTTCACAGTTTTGGATGGTAATTGGAAAAGTTTTTTCTCTATTGCTGATCCCTAGTTTTTTTAGTCTTTTTACATTCTTACTTATATGATCAACCATGCGTGATTCTACATATTTTTTGAATGATTTCATGAAATTTATTATTATATATAAATGGAATGATTACTTGTTCTTGATATTACTTATACTATATATTTATGCTTTTGGTAAATTTAATTAGATGTTTATGTGGTTTTTTAGTTATTATGACCTTTATTACTATCATCACTATAAGGTATATTCCCTCCATTATAACTCAATAGTCCCTCGCTACTAGTTGGAAAACTTTGGCATCTAAGGATGTTGGCCTAAGGCATGGTGGAACTCTAGTTAGGATCATAGGATACTTGGATACCAGGTAGGGTTCTATACTGGTTGTTGTACTATATTTGAAGGTCAAATATCTGTGTCTAATTTTAGATACTGAGTAAAGACCAAATCATCTCACTCTTCAATGCATATGAAATTCGAAGCAAACACCTCCTCAATGTCATGTCCTTTCATATTATTATCATGTTCATTAATATATATATGTATTATATCAAAAATATTGAATAAAAAACCCTTACGTTGAAAAAAACTCCTCATACACATTAGAATAATATGGAGTGTTATCAGCATTCGAATAACCCTTGAGGGACCTATCATAATATTCCACTACATTAACTTTCTAAGAAGATCATTTGGATTTTTCTAATCTTTAGGGACATAATTTCTCATTACTGTTCTCCCATAAATATTAATTGATAATATTTTCATTGAAAATTATACTAAGGGATTATCCTTGAACATCTAATGAAATAAAGAGATCCATATCAGCACCAATATCTTACTTACACATTAGGTGAAACGTCGTATATCACTGAGTGGGGATATAAAAGACTATTAAGGTTTTCCGACTATATATTATCATGTTGGATTATATATTTAGGATTTTAGGTGACATGGAGAATGAACATATCATTATGAAAACTTCAATTTTCTGTATATGCTGAGGTGATTGGTGTATCCTATGTAATATAGGTACAAGGATTGGAGGTGGTGAATTGACATCAGAATATTTCAGAGGATATGATACATTACTTAATATTATTATTTGCTCCTAATTTATTGTTAGGTATTTGAAAAGGGATAAAACAAAACTATTATTTTATCTTAATATAATCATCTCTATATGATGATGGAGTTATATTTATCTTATTTAAGTGTTTCATCATCTAAACCTGAATATGAATAAAATTTTCATGCTAATTTTTCATGTGGTGAGAATTATTTAGATTATTTTAGTTGCATTTATTATTTCATGGTCCAGTTGAGTCATTGATGATGATAATTTCTATGGTTTTCTCATTATTGAAGAAGAAACACAACCAGTTCGTAGGGACGTTCCTGATGTAGTATGTTTTTTATTTTCAAGTGCCTCTCAGTATAGGGGAAGATTTTAATTGAATATTATTAAAGAAGGTCCATAATTTTGAGGATATTTATCATCTCTATGAGGTACATCACTATAAAGTCCATGTGGAGGACCTTCTTGGTTAATGTATCCTTAATCAAAACATGATTGACCTCTTTGGTTGCTGATTAGATATTTTTATCCATTCAGAGTACCTATAATTTGGTTAGTTACTTCATAAACATAGTTTCAACATATATGGTTACTCATATTTTGGTATATTTGATTTGGAAATATCTATATATATATTTTAAGATTATTGTAGGGATCACTTATACAAAGGAAATAATATAGAGAACATCCAAATCTACTGACTGTTGGTTAGTTGATAAAAGGAGGGATTCATAATTTTTTGTCATTTGACTAATAGAAGGGCCTCCACAACTGTAAATAAAAATAGGAAATTCATTATTTATATATGATTTTCTACAATGAAAAAGAACTTCACTATTGTACTTTATATTGTGACAGGGAGGACCCCCATAATGATAACTCGGGGAAGGAACTCTAGAGTTGTATTTTTGTGTTTTACCTTAGGGAGGACCTTTACTACAATAATTATTATTATTTGACTGATATCAAGAATAATTTCTCTATGATGTAAGTCCATATATTCTTGATAAACACTATGGGAGGACTTCTACTATTATTGTATCATTCACATGCTAGTGATGTGTTTTATAAGCTAAAAATGGGTGCTTCCATCACCATGGTTTGAGGATTATTTCAAGATATGACTTTGAATGATCACTAAGTTATTTATAAGAGAGAAAATGGGATTACAAGAATCTATAATAATTAGGAGGAAAGACAGTCTCATCGTTTTTTAAAAAAATTGAATGCTCCTACTAGGACTTCCACCTCAGTTCTGTGGCATATACAATTGGAATTGTGACATCATTGTTAATGAAATTATGAGTTACTAAGGTCA
Organism: Viscum album; assembly: GCA_963277665.1. Taxonomy (NCBI): domain Eukaryota; kingdom Viridiplantae; phylum Streptophyta; class Magnoliopsida; order Santalales; family Viscaceae; genus Viscum; species Viscum album. Next base: position 537,467,420 of record OY728146.1, read on the forward strand.
TCATGTAATATTATCAGCCATGGATAATGGGATCCCTCTTAAGAAACATTTGATTATGTTTAATAGTATAGTGAATTTCCTACTTTAGACCCTATTTTAATTAACGTAGGTGTTTGTTCACTATGTGGAAATTCTCTTAAATAGTTTTTGTTAGATGAAGGGGTTCCATGCTCCTTAAAGGAATGTAATTAACCTATACATAGATATATATTCAACTAATGGATTCTATTAAGAGAGATATTTGACATGGTAATGATTTCATTTTTCATTTACTAATGCACTAATGCACTTACAATCTCGAATCTGAGGTTCTTGGATGGTGAAAAGTATATAAAGTTTTTATTCCTATATTTTTTATCATGGTAGTGGAATACATCCCAGGTTCTATCAATTAGCGATCCACAACCGATTATGTTGACTTGTTGTTTCCCTTGTCCTAGTTATGGAGTATTATTTGTAATACACCATTTATAAAGACTCCCATTTGGAAATAATGGGAATGATAAAGGGAAAATTAAAATCAGTAACTCACTAGAGTAGAATTAAAAATAAAATGTTCATGGATGATCAATCTAATCAATAGTAACATTATTATTTTTTAGTCCTACTATAATCTATTTAGGGATCATTATTGTTACCTTTTTTTCATTATGTACCCACATACTAATTTTAGGTTCCCATTAGAATAATATAAAGACAAATTGAATTTAATGTAAAAATTGAGTGTAGGGAGATCAACTCATACTATTAAGGGTGTTACACTATAAAATCTATAGTATATAAAAACATTCCAATGGTAATGTGTTGAAAATATACTAGAATAAGCTACCTATATCATGGGTTTTATGTAACTGTCAGTATATGTTATCCCCAAATAAATTGGTTTTTAAAAATAATGGAATATAGTTTATTCTTATAAAAACCATATAACCCCCACAACCTTCCTAGAGACATTTTAGATTCCCATTTGGTTTTTTTCTCTGTCCCCTTAAATTATCTTATATATTCATCTATTCATGATACTTTTGGGAGTGATTTTCAGGTTTAATTATCATGGGGTGTTGTATCCCTATACCTTTTAAATTATTTTATTCTCTTATTTTATCATTTTTATTCCCTATATTATTTTAGTGACCTAGGGTCTAATATCATAAGAATTTTATTTTGTGATTTTTTTAGAGTTTTAAAAAAAATATTTGTTTTGTTTAGTGGAATAAAATCAGGATTTATTGGATTATTCATTTTCATTAAGTGATTCTATATACCACATTAAGATCCTATAACCTTGACTATTTTAATTCATTCAATTTTTTTACTTATGGATTAAATTATTTTTATGACTTATAACTAAATAATTATATAAATATATTGAGTTCACTCTTTTTTTAAAATAATAATTTTTCCATAAAAGTTTCACTGAGAAAATTTTTAATGTAATAGCGGGCATAAACTACTTAGTTTTTGTTATAAATAATGAGTTGTTTTTTGTGTTTAAAACATATACAATTATCATTTTTTATCTTTGAAACTATGCATTTTTTTTGAAAAAATATACACCACATTCTTAATTAAAACTTGTTATTAATGATATATTTATGTTATCAATAATGGTGAAGATATCAGGTCACAAAGGCTAACATGTTTTTATTGTGGGGAAACTGATTTTATGACAAGTAAATTGTTGTGGGGATATAGTTATGAGGATGGTTTGGTAGATGGAATATAAATTGGCATTCAATATGAAAATATTCATATGTTTTTTTATAATCGATTAATTTGAATACATGAAATTAGAATAGATATTATTACATATTATAAATTAAAACTATAAATGTTTTATTAGTGTAAAACCATGAAATACTAAAATAACACTATTTTAGATAGCTTATACATCATGCAATACTAAGATTAAGCAAGATGATATATACTATTAAAATATTATTATCTAAATGCAACTTTTATAACCATTTAATTAAAATTGGTTCTATGAATTGGAATAACCATATTAAGAAAAAATAACTCTGAATGTTTTATTTAAAAAATTTATTTATTAGTTGATAATAATTAACACCCGACTTCTTTGATGTCATTTTTTTGCTTCAAAAAAACAGTTTATAATTTTTTTTAAAATAATAATATACTTTATTACTAGAACTTATATGAAAATAATTTTATAAAAATTATATCATTTTTTTAAAAAAAATCTTGAAATATTTTATAGTTATAATTTTGTATATTTCTTGAAAATTATAATTCTTCAGAGAACGGTAAAAAACAATGATTTTTATTAAAAAAATAAATTTGATACCATTAAATAATGTAATTTAACAGATCCCTTATCTTTTTGGATTTTTTATTAAAATTGAAAAATGATAGATTTTAATTATAATAATCAAACTAGTTTCATTTATATTATCAATTTTCATTATTTTAGTATAAGTTTATAAATACGATTAAAAACCTTATTTTTGTAAACTATATTTAAGTTTATAAAGTCTATATATTTTATTTAATTTAAATAAAACATATAAATGAAATATTTAAATTATATTAATATATTCTTTTTCTTTTTATTTCAATTTAAATTTTTATGATGATTATTTCTAGTCATAGAGTTGATATAAGATCATATATTTCTTCAAAATTTTATTTATTAAAAAATAGTATCTCAACATGTTTTGTGGGATTAATTTTAATTAGAATTTTAATAATTTTACAATTTATATTTGATAAAATTAATTCAATATATATAACCCCAATAATTTATATTAGGAAATAATTTCAACGTAATTTTTTGTCATTATTAATTCTAAATACATTAAAACCTCTTATTTACCCTTGTGAAAAAGTAAAAATAGAAACTTAAATAAACATAGACTTAATTGGAATAACATGTTTAAATAATCATTCTTTTTTAATGGAGGTGGTTTAAACCAAACATATAAACCTTAAAAAATTATCAATTTTTGTGGAACTTCTCTTGTGAGTGACATACCATTATTGAATTGTTTTTTATATTTACAAAATTATTATGCCCTCTCACTTAAATAAGGAATCAACCTATCATATACTTTTAATACTAAATAATCCTTCCATTTCATCAATTTCCTAAAAAAATATTCCTTATTTTCTTTCCAACATTATATAGTCCTTTGGTTATCATCTATCCAATCTAGGGAGGATTTTTTTATAATCCTAAAGAGGCAGTCTAAAGAAGTGGTCTCATTTTTAAACAATCATATTAAAATTATTTATTTTTAAAAATTCATCAAATATTAGTAACTCCTGATGATAAAAACAATATTATCTCCCTTATAATTTTATGTCAATATGTTAATGTAATAACTTAAACCTATCTCTTATTCTATCAAAATGGACATGATACCACCATTAGTGTGTACGGTAGATAGTTCCCCATCAAATCGATGTTATTAGTTTTTTATGATCTCCTCTCATGGATATTAATGATGAAAAATTTAATTATTATATGTTATATTAAATAAATATTAATAATTAATTAAAATAAATATATCATGTTCCTTCTTACTTTACCATTCATTAAGTAATGATAATGGTTTTTGTGTGTATGGCGAACTACCATCTCACAAACCAATGTGATTATTTTTTTATTATCGGGTCAAATATATGGTATATTTAACTGTATATAAATAAATAATATAATATTTTTATATCATTATTATTCTAGAAATATAAATTATCACTTAAATTATTTCCATCATGACTTTTGAAAACTAGATGCATTACTGATGTGTGTGTATTACCTACCATCAACATGATTTTATCATAATTAATTTTTCATAAATATATTTCATTATTTTAAAGTATTATATATATATATAATTATAATTATATGATTATTACTATTAAATGGAATTATGTAATAATTAACCTTCTTCCCAGGGTCATCACACCGATGTCATTTTGAAATTATTATGTGATCATCCTCAAACTACATGTCATGAACACAACTGATTGAAGTTTTAAATATGTTATTAAAAAAATGAAGTAAATGTTTTATGTATAAGGTATTAAAATAAAAATATTTTATTAATAAAATAGTACTGATAAAATGTTATTATAAAAGAGATAAATAACATACTTGACAAGTCTGGACTCAAGATAATGGATCCCCACCCCAAATTAACCTTGATTGAGCCATATTTTTTATGTTTTGAACCATATTTAATTTATACATTGTAAATAGTTACACCATTAAAATTGTATCAGGAATAATTAAGAAATATTATTATTTTATGTTAATTTTTTTTTAATTTATTAATGTTTTTTATGATTCAGAAGTTATCTAGGTGGTAAGTGTATGTATATCAATATCATTTTAGTGGGGATTTTTATTCATGAATTCTTGGTGAAGGAAATTATTTAATCATTGTATAATAAACCCAATTATTTTGATATAATCTATTTATTAATGAACACTTCATATAATATATCCATTTTCCTCTCTTTGGATCTTAAAATGGTTGAGATTTACTTATTCAATGTCAATAATATTTCTCTTCTTGGGGGAAAATGGTTTGTCTTCCACATCCATATTTTCCTTAATGTTTTTTAATTTTTTTAATATTATGAAATTATATATAAAATTAAGTTTACTCATGATTATATTTTTTGTAAAAATATTTAAATGTAATTTTCGAATCATTTTCTAAACATGGTACATTATGACATCTTATAAAAGTCAAAATGAATGTTCTTTAACTACTATGCCACGAAATGTGTTTCCCGCCATCATGAAAAGTGAATGATTTGAACCATATGATGAAACTCACATTTTCATATATTTAATACTATAAATAATTGTTTATAATCTCAGCATAGTGTTATTGTGTGTGTAATTGTCACATTTTTAGGCCATAGTGGTAATTTGAGCTTAAATGAAAAAAGTGGTTAATTCTAGATTTAAGACAGATTTTTACATCATGTGTATTATAGTAATTTCATGAAACATATAAGTCCATATTTTTGGATTAAAATTTCTGTAGAATTATGATATTATTTCCATCAAATTTTTCTTCTAGACCATGAGTTGATTCGACCATCTATAGGGCCTAAAATTCATTGAAGTAGGACATTATTCCAGGTGGACATCATGGACCCCACCACTATAACAGAACCACAATTCTTTCTTCACATATCAAATTTTTGTGTTTCAAACTAGGATATAACTTGGATAGTTATTAAAGCCTATAAAATAAATTTGGGGGAGGTTTGAAGTCATTATGGTGGCCATTGAACGACCTATCTTTGTAGGAACCTTCAAGGAAGATTCAACCAGAAACTGATACCACCAATGATAAATTCCTAACACATTCATCTAGTGTCAAAAAGAACAGAAATTTTGTGGATGGACGTCCAACATATATATGAACAACTTTGAATAAGGGGTCCACACGTGAGACATCCATTTAATGGGTCAATAATGCTCAAACATTTGGAGTACAGATTTCTACCTATAAAAGGAGGACCTCAACTCCTTCCCAAATCATGCCAATCTACATCCATTACTTTAATGCAGCAAGGAGTAGATCTCCACCGATGGAGGCCAGCCAAAAGTCTTCCACATATCATTTTAATTTATTTATTTATTTAATTTTGTTTTAGTTTTCAATTGTAATTTAGATTTCAAATAAATTTGTGCAATGTTTTTATTGTTGTGTCCACTCATCCACCCTCTTTTCATCCTCTCATATTTCCATCGTGAACTATAATACTTATGATCATGAGTAACCAATCAGTGGAATATCTTGAGGGAGTAATTAGGTTCTAGAACCCAAGACCATGTTTTTAATAATCTTTGAATTAATTCTATGGGTAATTTATAGTGGGTGTAATCCTCATTGTGGTTATCTAAAGATTAACATCTTAATCTGTAACCATTTTCCCTCGATTAAGGAGGTGGATAGAGGGTGTACTTGGAGATCAATAAGTAGAATTTTCTTTCACAAATAGGGTAGAATAAGGTGTGCACACATACAATGGAGTGTGTTGACAAAGAATATTTGAAACTGGCCAATAAAGGTGCTCCCAGAATGTTCTCTCAAGAGAACTTCCTTTCTTCTCTAATTACATTCTATTTAGCATTTCATGGTAATTAAAAAAAAATTAAATTTTAGTTTATTCACATTTATGTATTTCATTTAATTTATTAAATTCCATTTATTTCATAACATAAAAAACAACAAAAAAAGAATTAATTTAGGTGAATTAGATTAACTAGCTGAACGAAATGAGAATGCTCCTCAAGTGAGACGACCCTGGTCGGCCTCTATACTGCACTAGGAAAACATAAAAATATGTTTTTTCCATGCCCTATGATATGTGTGCATAAAAACTGGTGCCTTTTTTGGGGATCCAATCATTATTTTAATTATCCTTTTAAATTTTCACATTGTATATCGAATATAATTTAAAAAAATCTACAAAAAAGAAAAATTTTCAAGATGTATCCAGACTAAAATTTCAATGCATGGAATGAATACTCCTAGGTGAAACAAAAACAAGAGGAATCAACTTTAGAGTACAATAGAGCTTAGGTGAATGAACATAAAGAGGCCATATAATGACTAAAGTTTTAAATATAAAGGTTAACAGAATTTGTCCATACTTCCCAAGAGCAATCCAATCCCAAGCCAGAATCTAAACCAGAACGAGTTGTGGAAGATATTTAAGAAATTATTTTTTATGCTAAATAATCTCAGGCTGCTGATAAAGAACTTGTAAAGGAATTAATCACATCATCCCACACTCAAACATTGCTCGAGGAGGTCCCAGAAGATCACATTCCAGCTAATGCAGTAATTGGAGATCAAATTTTTTTAGAAGAATCCTAGAATAACATTGTAGAAGATAACATGAAACATGATCTCCCCATCCTTGATGATGAAAAATCATAATCATTCAACCTCTTTCTTGCTTTGGAATATAATTAAAATGATGAACTAGTAGAGATTGAGTTTCCAGTTGTCGTGCCTGAAGATATCAATTACCCAGCTAACTTACTTGAAAGGGATGATTTCTTTATTAATTCCACATGTTTTAATATTATTCATGCTAAATTGTTTTCTAAATTCTCTTTATCTGAAATTTTTCTTACATTAAAAATAGAGCAGACCTTGGATGTTAGAGAACATACCACTCAAGTGGTGTTTATTTAAGAAGAATAATCGGAGAAGATGATTCTACAACTACCTCCTCAACAAAAATTCTCATACTATATAGAGGTGGACACTAGAGAAATTAACAGGGAGCACCCTTGTATTCAACTCCCTCCTGCATTGGACCTTAATTTCATTCTTTATAATTTATGTGGGTTTGGGAACTATCTTATATTTGTTGGTGTTCTTTATTTCAGTATTTATTCATGGACATTGGTAAAAGTCAAATGTGGTGGTTCATCTCAAAGAAACCACTCCCACCTTCTGACTGGGGATAATCCACTGAAACGGCCTGACTAGGGGTGGTAAAAACCTAGCACCCACTTGGGTGTCTAAACCATGAATTATCAATTTTCTTTTACCTTACTCATTCTTTTTATTTATTTTTCTTATGTATTTTCATTACTTTCTTGTAGTCCTAATGTTATAGATTCTAGGATCTTAACTCAAGGCATCAAATTCAAAAATAATTCTAGCTTGTATCGTTCCTTCCATTGTCTTTTCTAGCTTCATATTTATATTTTGTTGAGTTTAAATGAGGGGTAGTGAAATTTAAGTGTGGGGAGTGTCAGCATGATTAGTTCTTCCTGTGTTCTTTTCATTTTTTTTATCATTTTTTAAGAATTTTTGAGAATTAATGAATATTCTTATCACTTTTCACACATCAATTGATTTTGAAAGAGTTGAAATTATTTTTGAAATATTGGATTTTAAGTGATTTTTGATATGAATTATGTTACCTTGAAAGGATAATGATGCATTTTGATGAGTTTGATTGATTTTTAAAATCCATGCCCATGAATCACTGACTCAAAATATTTTTCCAGTATTTTGAGGTATTCAAAACCACCTTTTCATATTCTTCATAATACCCACACATTCTTGAGAGAAACATGGATTTAGTGTAAGAACCATAATTTGTGAATATTCTCTTTCAAAACATGGGATTTCATGGAATGTTTTTAAAATGATTGAGGCATATCTTTGGTAATCCACATTTTATCTTGAGACCCACCTTTACATTTATCCTACGTAAGACCTTATATTCCATGAATTTCCTTATATTTTGAAGCCACATTACAAGCCAATTTTCCATACCGACCCACACTTTTAGTATTTTTGCATAGATATTTCATGTTTTAGTGTGGGGTATGGTCATTTCATGTCTGTTCATTGGGATGTGTATCATTTATGGGTTGTGCAAGGAGTGTGTCAATACTTTGGAAAGTGTATAATAAGAGAATTGGGCATGTGTCATCATTTTATTGTGCTTTATCTTTTTCATCAATTTCTCCATAAAAAAATGAAAAAATAGGATATGAGATTTAATTCCTCATTGTAAATTATTTTATGACTCATCTCCCTCTCAAAAATCAAGGTCATGAATTTTCATTCATTAATTATATTCAATTTTTAGCTCATCCTCCATGAAATAGAAGGAAAAAAATAATGATTTTCCTTTCTGGAGCTTTAAAAAAGGGGAGAAATTAGATGATATAATTCATTATAATATATTTCTGGATCATGTTGTCACGACCCGTTCCCTGGGGCCCGCATCGTGACTACCCCAATCTAGCCTTCCATAGGCCAAGGGACAGAGACTAGCACCAAAGGCGTAATTTCCTAGAACTGGGAATACATTGCCTTTATAAAACGTAATCACACACAACCAGAGAACAAGTGGAAGAAAAAACTATATAAAGAAGTATAACATGTGTTTGGAAAATACAAATGGTCAGAAATACAAGCCCAACAGAAAGGTACAACTACAAATGAATATAAAGTACACCTAAAAAGAAAAACATCTGAATGGTGAAGTATCTCCTTGATCGTCTTCTGGGTTTCTACCTGAAGGGTAGGTACAGATGCCCTCCTTAGCAGTCCGCATCTGTCTGTACACTCCATGTGCCATCACGCCGAGAGTCCACCTCCAAGTACCATCCAGTCCTCATACACACTTCCTCGGTAAGCGATGTCTGTCATCTGCATCCAACACAACGAGGTGCGGGCAAAGCCCTTGCAGTGGTGAGTATAATGATACTCTGTAGGGACCCCGAGACCCTCAAGGTCTCACTAAATCCAACAAGGATAAATAACAATGAAATATCTCAATAGATAACCTTTTATTAGGTATATGCCTATACCTATACCAAAATTATCAAGTAACTCATCTCAATCATGAGGAAAACACAATGGTAATTGACTCATCTCAAACCCGGATTTTAATTTTCGAAACCACAACTACTAGAGAACTCTCCCTCTGTCGAGTACAGTAGGCCTATCATGACTCCGAGGTGCTACTCACTAATGATAGATTACTAAGGTACTCCTACTATCTAGTATCATGGGTCTGCTACCAAATATCGGATCATCGTTCCGCTATGGGTCTGCCACCAAATACCGGGTGCTCCCCCTAATAGCCTACAGAGGTATTCCTCCTGTCGAGTACCGTAGGTCTGCTTCCAACTTAATGATGCTTCGTTCATCGTGGGTCTGCCTCCAAATACTAGGCGCTCCATCCACTAGGCTAATCGAATCACTCTGAGTCAAATCGGTCAAGCCGTCGGAAGGTCTACTGCTACTAGGTCTCTTCATTCCGTATGCTCGTCTCTGGGAGGGTCCACTCCATGAGCTACTGGTTGATACCTCCAAGTGTCACATAATATAACGTGGAATTATCTCAAAGGACCTCCTTGTTATAGGGGTCTCAACACAATAGACGGCGCATCAATCGGACGCCTGGTCTGTGAGTTATTAGCATTTCTGTTCCAGGGGCCTGGTTGGCTTCAAAGCTAAACCAACCCAACCATACTCCAACGGTGTCCAAATATCAAGTGGAGTATTCCATAAGAACCGTCTCATCGTAAGGTATCCAATGTAATTGATGGAACATCAATCAGACGTCTGGTCCTTATGTTATAAGAGTATTATTACCGAGGGCCCGGTCAGATTCATGTTCGATCCAACCCGGTCATACTTCAAATGACACTAGTTAACCAAACCAGTCACACCATTGCGACCCATACTGAAAAACACACGAGATGTACTACCCATTGGTCCAAAACAGATAGCCGGTGAAAAATTTTCATTTCACCGCAACAGGTGCAAACAGGGCCTCGTGGGGCCCACACCTCAACCTCGACATAAATATTCGAAATTGGTCTTGAAACATCCATATTAATTCCAGGGTCACAACGTCACAGACGTTTCAGTATTCCGACATCGTATTAGAGAGATATGTCAGATACATGATCCCGTAATAATAATATTATTATTATCATTGGGTGTTTCGTGGACCCGAGCCACAAACCAGAATTTAGTATCGAACATTAGATTTGAATCGACCATCTTAAAGAGAGGATTACATCTCCACTGATGGAAAGCCAATCAGACGTCGCACGCATGAGTTATGGAAGGTCGAATATTTAATAATAATATTAAATCTGTTATTTTTCTAAGAACTTCAGGTACCCAATCCAAAAACCTGAAAAAGACATCCAGTATTTGGGTCGCACTACCACAGACGGTTCGTGAAACCGAGGTCGCACGAATAAGTTATGGTCGAAAAAGTGTTTTATCAACAAAATTAATAATATCTATATTTTATTATTATTATTAATGATTTATTTAATTCATATTTCCAACTCTAAAATCAATCACGCTTTGGCCCCTTCTAGCACGCTGTAGTTTATAAACTAATCCCTCATTTTCCATTTATTTCTATTTTAAATTTTAAACCCTTTCAAATTTATTCTCTCTCCAATCTACCACATTATTCCACGTTCCCTTCTCCTACAAATTTCACGCGGCCCTCATGAACCGGGAATGTTGCGCCTCCACCTCTCACACGGCCTACTTCCGGCCTTCTGTGCTGCTATGCCTCCAGTCTAATGCACATTCATTCTAACCCCAACAATTATGATGATCGTAGATTCTTGATCCTCAGATCGTGATCTCCGCGTTCGTATGTCCCGCTGAATGAAACATTGAGTTTCCATCTCCCATAATTATTTGATGATGAAGAACAGGAGAAGAATGCATGGACCGTGAATAAGAAAGGATCTCAGTTTAAGTGCAGATTGATAACCATGTTAGTTTGGCCATTGCTTTTGAGAATAAGAACGTGGGGGATTGAAAATTAAATATTTATCATGCTTCAAGAATCTCAAATTCAGGATAAAAAAGAAGAAAATCAATTCAATAAAATGTTTATCGATCCGCAAATTAATTTATTTAATTTGCGTTCATCATGAGAAATTAATTCGGGGTAAGAAATCCACAAAGATAAATCCAACAAATATTCGCTCAATCTCGAGGGTATAAACCACATAAATGAGTAATATACAATATTCCCCTACCTCGCAAAGACGCCGCACGTCGTCGATCCACAGAAGACGAACGTCGCGGTAGATGGCGTCGCCAAGAATGACATCGCTGAGAAGGGAAAAGAAGGCGCGTCGTCATTCTTCATGGAACCGGCATCACGAAGAAGAGGGATTCATTCTTCATTGGAGGCATTCTTCAACGAAGAGAAGAACACTTTCTTTATCTATATCTCCCGAGCTTTCCCAGGTTTTCTCCAACACCACAATTAACCAACTAAAATAATATCTCTTCCAATTAGGAGGAAGGTGGAGAGTTTAAAACACTTAATAAAGAGAATGGTTGTCACAATAAATGCAAGGGAGTTTAGGGGGGGGGGGGTTCAAGGGAGATGAAAGGTTGGATCTTGTGTGGGCCCCGACACCCAAATATCCACACAATGGTAGTTAGGTGGTTGTGGGTCTCACCATTAACACCCCTTTGTAGGATTTAACCACCATAGATATAAATAAAATTGTTCTAATCATTTTATTTATTTAATTCTAAATCCACAATTATTAATTCTCAACCCGCATAAAACACAACTATGGTAAAGGGTTCCTTAAACAATTATCAGTGCTGTGAATTCATCGGTGCCCTCAGATTTCAATTCCGAGCACCGGTTCAAAAAATAGGAAAACCCGCTCGTTTGTTCACTGAACGTAACCGAGCTAAACTATAGAAAATGATTCCAGGCACACCAGGTCTCGTAATCAAGTGCCTTCAGAATCCACAGACTCGTAAAATTCCAAAGTATTTAAGAAAAAAAATTTCCATGAAATTTCTAGGTCTTTACACATGCACCATGTCATAAAAGTGTGTGGTGTTTTTTTCTCACATTTTCAGGCAGGATTGAGAGAGGAAATTCCTGTGTTTTCACTTGAATTAATCGTGCACTGTACTTAAGTGTCCAGCCTCCTCTTTCTAGCCTGAAACGTTTTCAATAATTATCCCACCAACCCTAAGCCACAAAATCATTTGAGCATTTAATTAAATCCCTCATGATATAATTCATTTTCATGTTTCTTCCTTTGGAGAAATGATAATTTTCACAAGCCTATAGTGATACAAACGATTTCTAAGTATAAGTATAACTCTAGAATCAATTTATCTTAAGAGACAAGTTACAAAAAATTCGAATGTGAGGTAGGTTGTGATTGGGACATGATTTTATTTTTGAGGATAAACAAATGTGAATGAATGAAATGAAAATTAGAGAGAACTATTTTTTATAGATAATACTTGATTGAATTCTATTTTAGATTACATCATTGATATTTTCTCATTTTTGATTATTGTGTGGATTTTGATTTGGATGTAAGATGATTTATCAAGAGTGAAATGTTTATGTTTGGGGGAGTGATGAAACCCAAATTTTCAAATATTTTATACTGTAAATAATTTTTTTATATCACTATAATGTTATTTTTTGGGTAATTGTCACATTTTTAGGTAATAGTGGTAATTTTAGATTAAATGAAAAAAGAGGTTAATTATAGATTTTAGACATATTTTTAAATCAATATAATTTTATTCATTTCATGTAAAATAGAAGTTTAAATTTTGTTATATAAATTTTTTATATTTTTGATTTTATTACCTTGAACTTTGTCATCTGGACCAGGAGCTGATCCTGCCATCTAAAGGGCCTAAAAAATCATTGAAGTTAAACATTTTTCTGAGCAGACAACATAGACCCCACCACTGTAACGGAACCAAAAATCATCCTTCACACATCCAATTAATGTGTTTCCACCATGGATATCACGAGGATAAATAGTACCGACTTTAAAATAAATTGGGGGGTTGGTTGGAGTCATTAACATGGCCATTGAATGACATACCATTAGAGGAACCGTCCTATAAGCTTTATCTAAAAACAGAAACCACAAATGAAAAATCACATCCTCTTCATCCAGTGTCCAAAGGATCTGAAAATTTGAGGGTGAACGTCCAACATATTTATGAACAACTTTGAGGAAAGGTTCAATGCGGGAAACTTCCTTTTAATGGTTTAAGAATGTGCAAACATTCAGACTATATATTTCTGCCTATAAAAGAAGGCCCACACCTCCTTCCCAAATCATCCCATTCTCAATCCATTATTTCAAGGAACCAATGAAGAGATCTCCTTCGAGGGATTCCAGTCACAAAAATTCCCCATTTAATTTTAATTTATATATTTTATTTATTTTTGATTTATTTTTCAATTGTAATTTAGATTTCAAATAAATTCATGCATTTTTTTTATTATTGTATCCATCCATCCACCATATTTTCTTCCAATCATCTTACCATAGTGAACAATAAAACTATTGATAATGAGAATCTATTCTGAGGAATATCATGAGGGAGTAATCAAGTTCTTCAACCCAATACCATGTTTTTAATATTCTATGAGTTAATTCAAAGGATAATTTATTGTTGGTGTAATCCTCACTATGGTTGACTAAAGATTAACTTCTTAATATAAAACCATTTCCCTCGATTGAGGAGGTGGATGGGGGGTGTGCATAGAGATTGTTAAGTTAAATTTTATTTCATAACCTGGTTAGAATAAGGTTTGAACACATACGATGGAGTGTGTTCACTATGAATATTTGAAGCTGGACAATGAAGGTGCTCCCTGAATGTTCTCCAGGGATAACTTATTTTCTTATATAATTTCATTCTATATAGCATTGAATGGTAATTTAGAACTAAATTTCAGTATATTCTGATTAATGAAGATCATTTATTTTATTAAATTATATTTATTTCATAAAATATAAAACAACAAAAAGAAGTAATTTAGGTGAATTCGATTAAGTAGGTGAACGAACTAAGAAAGATCCTCAAGTGAGACGACCCTGGTCAGCCACTTTACTACACTAGGAAAACATAAAAATACACTTTTTTCACACCCTACGAAAGGCATGCATCACCATACATTATATTTTTATATGTATCTTTTTAAAATATGATTTTTTCTCTAATTTCTGATAAATTTTATGATTTAATGTAAGTTGTATCTCTAAACTACCATTTTTGTTTTTCTTCTAACCAATATCTTTCGAAATAATTTTCTCTCTCTATTTAATGTTATTTAATTCTTGTATATTCTATATATATTCCTATCACATATATACCTATCGTTTTCTCCCTTACAGTTATGGAATAATACATGCTTTATTTTCATTTCTCAAATTCCACCATAAATAAATTTGCATCTATTATGATATGAGGTTGGATTATTCAACCAATTTTCTAATAATGAGTAAATAATATGATTATGATTTATGATTGATTATCTATTTTTTGGAACACAAAAATAATTAACATTTTTTGATGGCTATGGCTAGATAGTGCTTAAATGCATTAGGTAAATATTTAGTATCATGATACATTTTTCGTAAGGTTATGGAGTAAACCAAATATGTTATGGGATATTCTCAACCATGTGATATTGGCTTGGAATTTATCCTTGAATAATATTTATATAATGTCTTCTATTTTTTCCAAACTTCATATGATTTCCTGATCTTATGATACCATGTTATTTATATTATTCTCCCAAGTTATTTCACATAAGCCTTCACTTTAATGATATCATGATATACATCTAAATAATGTGTTATGTTTCTTTATCTTATTGATTACTTTATATTAATTTTTATCTCAAATCTTTTATTTGTATATATATCCAACATATACTTAAAATTATATGTTATCATGTAATTTTGAAGCTCTTTATCCTCATAAAAATTATTTCTTTATTTTGGTTTTTTGACACATAGTCTTCCAATCCCAATGGGCCTCTTTAGTCCACATTTTGTATTAATGGATATTTATGTTAAAAATAATGTAATATTATGATTAAAATGATTATGTATCAAAAAATGGTATCATTATATAGTCTAGATACATCTGGGGATTATTAAGAGAACAGTCTAGTGAGAAATCTTGGATTAAGAATAATGATAAAACTAATTAAATAAATTTCCTAAAATTTATGTAAAGTATATATAGAGTTTTTTTAAATCTATATCTAGATAATACATGTGGATGTTTATTTGTAATAGTTGTAACTAGGGGTAATAAAACCTAAAACCACCCTTTGCAACTTACTGTATAGCCACAATGTGCCCAACAACTGATCTTTTTTCACACAACGCTTGACACTCCCAGGGGATATGTTTTAGAAATTCATGGAATATTTATAAACCATTGTGAAGGAATTAAAATAATTTTGGGGATAAACCCTAACTGTAAGCCTTACCGTGGAAAAATTATATTGATTCCAAAAGACTCATAAGTCGCGTTATATTTAGAATTTATATGTTATTCCTTCTTCATTTATAATATTTCCTATATTAATGATAATCTATTCTTATCCCGTCTCATTTATTATATATTGCTAATAGTGAAAGATAGTAGAATGAATTCCAAGATTCATATTTATTAAAACATTAATTATTTCAATAGAAAATATTCCCAGCCTAATGGCAGTGGTTTTTCTAAATATTTTTATCATTCAAAATTATCTATCTTGAATTATGAATTATAATTAGAACATAGTTAAATTTATAGACGCATAAAAAAAATATAAAGATAACATATCATGTATGTTAAAGTGTTAATGATTATAATTAATGTATGATTAAATTTCATACATTTCAAATATATGTGAAGAGGAACCACAAAAAATTCCATAAAATAAAGGGATAATTATTATTTTTTTTAGGAAAATGAGAGCACAAAGTAGATAATTTATGTTAAAAAATGAAGAATCTAGTTAATAAAATTATTGGAAAGAAAAGATAAATATATTGATTCACTATGATTTAAATGGTGTAAATGTGGGGAACTTGGTCATTATATAATTCAATTCCATAATTTAAGGATTAATTTCAAAGGACCACTTTTAAAACAACACTTAAAATAGAATAATTAAAGTCTTTAGTTATTGGAACAATAGAATAATGTTTTTCATTTGTGATAATTTATGGTCTTTTATTTATAAGAATAATGAAACATATATTATTTTTTCTGAAATAGTTTTTATTGAAGGATTAACAAAAATATGAAGACTAGTATAAATATCCTATTAATTATTTTTATTTTAAGGTGAAATTTTATGGGAAGAAAACATGATATGGGACAATATGATTTTGTTTAGTAACATGATTGTTTGGTAATTATTTTCAAGGTAAATGGTTGGATTTCATGTAAAATAATGAGTTATATATAAAACCTTTTGGGATAAAAGTTAATTTTATGATTACTGAAATTTTTGAAGACATTCATCAAATTATTGAAAATGATATAGGATCAAGGTGAATTACGAATACTATTTTCAATTTTATTATCCATCATTTTAGAAAGAGTACAACCCATAATATGTGTTAAAACCCATCAAATTCAGTATATTCATATATCTTAAACCCAGAAATTAATTAACAATGGGTTTTATGTCTACCCCTGGACAATTAGATTCCTTAGATTGTATGAAATTGTTTCTAGTTGAAGTATGTTGTTATATGTAATAACATGATTTTTGGAATATATTCAAGGATAATTTTTTTTTGGATTTTTAGGTGATTAATTATATTTTTTGAAATGTTTCAATGTGTTATGATATATTTAAACCTTGTCTATAACATGTGTTTTTACAAGAAATATTATTTGACAGTAACATAAATATATTTTTTAATGTATAGGTTATTTTGGATTTAGGGTTATTTATTTATAGAATGATTTATGTTGGACTTTTGATTTGGGGATTCATATGATGTTTTATAAATTTTGGATTTTATCTTACCTTGTAGAAATAATTTTGCTTTTGGTTAATACTTAAAGATAATATATGTATATTATTATACTTTTATGGATTATGTGGTTTATTTAAATTTTATTTTAATGCATGAGGTGTAAAAATCCATCTTTTTTAAGATTTTTTTGGGTAAAAATATGAAATTGTTGTCTATATTTTTTAAATTATTAAATTATACTTTTCTGGTAAGTATATTTTGTTATTTTATTGTTGTATAAGGTAAATGTATCCCTCATATTTAGGAAAAGGATCATGAAATAAAAAAATTATCAATTATTTATTTATCGATATTATTTTTCATTTAAAAAAATATTTATAAATTAATATACTAAATGAATCTTCATTAAAATTCCATGTTTTCTATTCCAAAAAATGTTTTCCTTATATAGAAACAATGTTTCTAGCTATTTTATATTTCCTTTATACATTCAACTCCCTCTTCTAGAGAGGATGTTTCATTAAACAATTTTACGATGTGGGTTATATAAAAATAAATGTTTGACTATAAAAACATTGATTACTATGAATAAGATCAAATTTAAAAGAAATAATTCATTTTTGGAGAAGAATTTAAAACCCTTTTTTAAAATAAAACTATGTTCTATATTATATACAACATACAACACTAAGAATAATCGAACCATTCTATACTATTAAAATATTATTATTTAAAGAAGACCATTATTACATCATTGTTAAAATTGGTAGTATGAATTGGAATAAAAATATTAAGAAAAATGTCTCCAAAATTATTATTTAACATAAAAATATTGATTAATTAATAATGAATAAGTCTAAAATTCTTATAAAGTCATTTTTTGCTTCAAAAATTTATTTTATTTCTTTTGATAGAGAATATTATAGTTATTTATTGTAATGTATATATTTTTTGAAATTATAACATCCTAATAATATTTGGGTGGCATTTTTTATTTTCAAAAAAGTATGCTTTTAATGAATAGTGATAAATACAGATTTTGGTATAATGGACAATTCATTTTAATAAATAATGTAATATAAATATTTTATTTTATTATGTATATAGTATAAATGTTACATTTGGAAATTTTTCTTTTTAATAATTCTAAATAATTTATTTTAATCATCAATATTCAATATTTTTGAATAAATTTTTTATGCTTAAATACAGGTTCTTTACAAACTATTTTATCGAAAAATATATATCTATTTTAATTAATTAAAATAATAACTATAAATTAATGATTTAAATTAAATTAATATATTATAAATATATTTATAAAAATTTACATTCATATAATGATCATTTCTAGTGATGGAGTTAATAAAATATCATCTATTATGCACATGAGCCTTAGCCCAGTTGGTAAAGACTCCAAAAGTGCATTCGGGAGACCCGAGATCAAATCCAGGTTGGGACATTATTTCTAGGTACTGTAGCAGTTACTATAGAAGGTAATGTAGTTGTACTATAGGAGGTATTATAGTAGTATTGTAGCAGGTGCTGTAGCAAAAACTTTGCAGTACTGTAGTATTTATTGTTGCGGGAACTGTAGCAGGTATTGTTTGGCACTGTTGTAGCTGGGAATATGCCCCCATTTGGGATTTCTAGACATAGATTTGATCCCCTAGTCCTTTAAGGCCTTTTGTACACCGAGGTCTTCGAGTCAGTGAGGCCTTCAGGCAACTTCAAGGCCTTTGGTCCACCGTAAGTGCAGATGCAAACAACACGACCTACATTGAACAAGCTCTATAAGGAGGATGAGCAAGGAGGATTCACCACAGTAGAAGCTAAACTGATTGCAAGAATGAGAGGGTATAACACCTACCATCGGGAAAAGCCTGTGCATGCATGGGAATGCCAACTCTAACAACCATGCGAAGGTGGAGAGTTGATTTCACGATGGAGATGCTGGGGAGGATCAGTTCTAAGTAGTTAGTATGGGTTGTATGTATTTTTTGAAACCTAAAAGAAAATGAATTCCTCTATGACCTATAGGCCATGTAATACTTATAGTTACTGGGCTTGTAAGGGTTATTCCTCACCCCTTGAATGGTTTATTATCAAAAAAATCAATAAAAAATAAAGACTTTTGAGCAATTGGATGGATGATATCATCTATTACTTAAAAAATACATTCCATGAAAACCCATTTTACAACAAATATGTCATGTTTATTTTTAAATTGAATTAATCAACATATGTTATTTGAATTTGATAAAATGTATTTACTATTTCTAATCTATATAACTAATATTAGTTAATATGGTATACCTAATTTTCTGTCATGATGAATAATAACAATTGTAATGAAAATAGTTACTGTGGTGAAAAACAAAAATAGTAAAAATGAGTGACCACATGTTTAAATGGAATAAAATTTTTAAAACATGTTTATCTTGAATGGTTGAGTTTTTATAACCCATATCTCCCAAAAATCTATTGATTACCCATATTTTAGGCTCTTGGAATTAAATTGTTATCCGGTTATAGAATAATTTTTTATATTTACAAAAAATGAACTCCCTCGCACTTATAAAAGGGATCCTCGTATACTCTCCTTTAAGAAATTAGAAATATATGTGGATAATACAAGAACTAAATAATTTTATTACATTATTCATTTCCCATTTCATGTTGAAATTTATTTTTTCATAAATCTATTATAGGGAGGATTTATCTATAACCCTAAAGAAGCGGTGTGAAGAAGATATATCATTCATAACTAATTGTCTTTGTTTTATTTCTACTTCCACCACCATAAAATATTAATAAATTATAGTAATATAGTAAAAATAGATTCTAAAATATAAATAGGTGTTATTTTAATAATTTTAAAACCTACATCCATTTCCTTTTCCATTAAATGGGAAACAAAACCATCATTCGTTTGTATGATAGATTACCTCCTCAAGAAATAATGTTATTTGTTTTACATTATTGCCTATAATTTTTAATCATGATGATGGATTTAGTTTTTATATATGATATTCATTAAATATTAAAAATTATATAAATTTAATATGTCATATTATTTCATACAATTCCATCCATCGAAAAATGATAATGTCTTTCCTTTATACGATAGTCTACCACCTCACGAAGTGATATGATTCAGTATTTATTGCCTCATCACATAGATGGTAAATGTGTGTTCATTTCAGAAAAATATATTTTAATGATATATTTATAAATATGTAATGATAAAATGACAGATAACTTATTTCAATCATTTTCTTTGACAAATGGAAACATTAGTCAAGAGTATATATGACCAACTGTCTTCAGGACTGTAATGTAGTTCATTTTAAATAATAACATTTCATAGTTAATTTAAAAAGTGTAATTTATGTATAAAAATTAAAATTATGTAAATATTATTATTCTTTATATGATAAAACACTATACCTTTTTACCGTAATTTACACAATGATTCCACTTTTAAATTTGGAACTAAACATCCTCAAAACCCACGACAATGAAATAATATATTAAATAATTAAATATGTCATTATATTAAATAATTTAGAGGAATCAATTATATGGTATTAAACCTATAAAATTTTTTTATGAAAAACTATAATTTATTATCATTTATTATTTTGAAGATAAAGGATGTACTAGATTACCCTTAACACAATGTAAGAGATTTCACCTCAATTTACCTTCACTGAGGAATATTTGAATGATATGCAACTAATTTATTTTATATGTAGTATATATATTTAATTTTAATATAATATAATTAATAATTCATATATAATGTTATTTTAAATTAAAATTCATTTACATCATTCAATAGGTTTGTGATTCAAATGATTCCATGGTGTTTAGGGTTTGTGATTCAATTTCATTTTAATGGGAATTGTTGATACTTGAATTTTAATTAATGTAAATTACATGATCATTATCTAATAAAACAATTTATTTTTATTCTTCGCTATATTTTTCAAGAAATTTTTATGTAATAGTTAAATTTTCTACTCTTTCATAATTAAAATTATTTAGAAATTATTTTTAAGAAAAGTAATTTTTATTTTTATTTTCGATCAAAAGTGATTTTTATTCCATGTTCATATTTTATCTAATGTGATTTAATAATATTTACAAAATTAATAAATGATTTATTAATGAAATTTTTACCGCTTATATTATTTTTACAAAAATATTAAAAGGAAACAACTCATCCTTTTCTAATAAAGATACTTTTGGACATTTATCAAAGTGTTAATATAATGGGGTTTTAACGTGTAGGGAATAAACTAAATTTTCATTTTTCTAAAACCATAAAATTAATTACATCATACATTACATGTAACCTAGGTTCTTCTATAATTAAATATTTTTATTAATATTTTATGAGTTTTTATATTTCATGAATGGGATTTAAACCGCCCTTTTCTTTGGGTTATGACTATTGTCTCTCTAAATCAAATTCTCTCACTCAATAATTTTATGTAATGTTATAATATTTTTTACATAAGTATCTGGATTATATACAAAGGTATTCATCCTTCCCTTTTGTGGGTTAATACATGCGTTATGTTTTTTTAGGGTTAGTGTGAAGCCTCCATTTATTATGAATTAAAATTATTGTTTCTATTGGGTAGAGGGATGACCGTACTAAAATTTCCTTTGATTTTTATTTTAATAATTATTAAGAAACCCATTTTCATTCCAATGATAATTTTTGTTTTTATACATTTTGAATGATTTATTTTTTATCCCACAGAAATATTCAATAGGTTATGATGTGTTCACCTAGGTAGTGCTATAATGTATTGAGAAATATTTAGCCACAAGTATATTTTTTATGGGATTACATATTAAACCAAATCTATTTTGGGTGTTTTCACACAATGAGTATTATATAGATTATACTAAGTAGTTTTAGTGTATCGTTGTATTTGTATTCTCAATATTGTTATTGAAAAACCATATTTTTTTAATATACCTCGTCTTGAAAAGTCATAAGGAATTTTCAAGCCTCTGATATTACTATTGTATATTTATTTTAAAAATCATTTGATATTATATATAAAAGTCTTGGGTTTTTATAAGAAGGATCCTATTATGTGTGATTTTATAATAACCTAGTGAATATGATATTTCTTAATAACAGTATTTTGGTTAGGGTGGTTATATGTGATGTTTGTTTTTGAATATATATATATATATATCATGGTAAAAAACTGAATCGTGGGTTGGTGTCAAACATATAAAATAATTATATTGTTATTTCTTTATGAAAAAAATATGTCTTCATTTAAAAATATTATGAATGGATTTATTCATTTTTCAGGGAATAAGAAAAATTTTCACTGAAAATGTTTGATTCAACCCATATTATGGTTTTTACAATTTTTCTTACTCTGAATCACATAGATGATTAATGGTGGGGTTATTCATTACTATTTTACATGTTTCCAATTCAAGTGGAGTCCATGGGAGTACCTATAAAGAAATAAGTATACAATATTATATATTTTATGTGTCGGTAAGACAATTATATTATTTTAACCTTGAATTAAAATAGTCTAGGGGAAATCACCTTTTATATATAAGATCCTTATAATTATCTATGTTGTATTTGAT
Organism: Viscum album; assembly: GCA_963277665.1. NCBI lineage: Eukaryota > Viridiplantae > Streptophyta > Magnoliopsida > Santalales > Viscaceae > Viscum > Viscum album. The sequence continues at coordinate 537,490,365 of OY728146.1, forward strand.
CTCATACAGATCAATAATAGGTGAATAATGAATTCTATGTAATGTTATGATACAAGAATAGAGTCATTTATAATTCATTATGATCCACAGAATATTATGCATGAAATGAAACAAATTTCTCATAGAAATTTTGATATAATTTGAGAATTATAATTTCATATTAATATTTTAAATACTATAAGGATAATTTATCAATTTTTAAATTATATTCTACTAATTTTATTTTAAAAAAATATTTTTTTTATCAAATAGTATAGATGTTGGATGTATAAAAATGATCATATATTAACTAATTTGTGAAATAATTTTATTTTTTTAAATATTACATTTCATAATACATTAGATAGATGACGTATGTGGATTCATTTTATAAATTTGTAGTAGGACCTATTTTATATTTAGGAGTAGTGATCGACCATATAAAAAGTTTGGGCTTAAGACACACTATCATGTGTAGTCTGAATATAGAGATAAAAAGAATGACCTGAATTTCTTTGACCTAAATGAAATGAGTGGAAGAATGAATTTGATAATTTATTAGGTTCCTTTTATTTATCACTATGAGAAAAAATTATTCCAATGAAACAAGAAAATTCGAAATGTATAAATAATGAAATAAATAAAAAATTAAATTACTATGTATAGATTGAATTTTTGAAATATTATTTTATATATTTTTCATATACATTTTAATGATGATTCCTAAATATTACATGATCAAATAAAACATTTATTTTTCAATTCCATGATTTTTTATAAACATTTATTGAAAAGTGAATTTCATCACTAAATGAGTAAAAAGTGATATTTTTATTATTTATATGTTTATTTATTGATGAATCCATGCTTGAAAATTTTAAATATTATAGGATACAAATTTTATATGGATTAAAACAAAAGCATAACATAACTCATGTGAGTTGTTCAACACAACATCATCATCCTAGTATGTTACTCTATAGTATAAAATACCAAGTTCCACATAGTATGAGGTGTAGTTCCATGATTTCATATAAATATCATATGGTAACACTCTCATCGAATTTGAAATTTTCCTATGATTGATAATGAACATTTGGGGAGACAAAAATCTTAGTATGTTATCTAAAGAAGATAATACCATTTTTAGAGTGTTGTTTAATTCTTTTTAGCTTGTATAAAAGTAGAAGTTATAGGTTTTCAACCACTCTTGTAAGTCTATAAGATATAATGCTGGATATAGGATTCCAATGAACCATGAGGTTCTATAAAATGTTATAAACCACCCTCTAAAATGCATTCCAAAATCACAATCATGGTCTTAAAATTACTTGTTATGGGGCATCACCCAGAGTCCCACAATGGGATAGGGGGTTCTATCTTCTCAAATAAATATAATAAGGTAACTCTATCAAAGTATGAGTCCTTTTATAGAGATGGTTAGTTAGACCTTGAGGAGATAGAACCATGAGGTTGTGATCAAAATAATACAATATCATAATTGGAGGTGTGGGAAGATCAGTCTTGTTGATCGAAAGTAGTTTGGTGTTGGATTTTTTTATCAACCATTGAAGCTGGAAACTAAAGAGAATACATTGGGATTTGTTGTGAAATAAAAATAATTCATTGAAAATAAATAATAAAAATATTTCTATGTATTATTTTGAGAAATGAAATACATACATACACAATAAAATGAATATAAAAAGATACCTCAACATCTTCAGATATCAATGTCACTGATTTAGAAGACATGTGTAGTGGTATGAAGAATATTAAAGTTGAAATGGGAATTTTGAGTTTTTTCTAGAATTATCATGAATAGATGATTACATGATTAAATGTTTCACACGTTGTGTCATGTTAAATTTGGAAATATGGAAACAACCCTCTTTATAAGAATTATAGAAGTATGTTTAAGATTAATATAGTCAATATGTAAGAATCAATATATTGCATGATTTGGGAAATTGAAAAATGAAATTGTTGTTTCCTAGAAATAATGACCATACCCCAATGATTTTATGGTGAATCTTGGTTGGGCTATATTTTTTTTATTCCAATTCCATTGAGAGAATATCAGGTTTTAGATTAATATCAAAAAATATTTTTGACATTTTCTATGATTCAGTGAAGTGGTAGTACCTTGAAGGTGGTTGATATGATTTAGAGTGGTACTTTTTATTTTGACACCTCAATACTATTTGTGATATTTTAACTGTAACATTTTTAGATAAAAGTAAAGGCCATGGTTTAATATATTGGTTTCATTTAGAAGGACTATTTTCAAAAGAAAACAAAGAAGGTGACTTTGGAGACTATAGAACCGTTCATTGTGTAAAAATAGACAAATAATATAAAGGTTATAGGATATGAATATTTGAAGAATCACATAAAGATCTGTGTGTGAATAATTAGGGATGTATGCTTACTAAAAAAGTGTGTTAGTAAGTTATAATAAAACCACACCACTATAAGGAATACCACATTAAATAAATTGGGGATGTCAAGAATAGAATTTCATTATGTGGGAGGGTTTATTGTGAAATGTTTCTTACTATATTACATAGAATATTCAATTAGAAATTAAAATATTAATTAACATATTGATATATCATTGATTAATTCATGTTTATTAGAACCTAATTTCACGTAAAATTATTGTGGTAAACAAAGAATAATATTGGGGATTTAGAAGAAGGGTATTTGATATAAACCATTAAATTTTTGGTTTGTTTAATAAATTCATTATAATTGTTGTAGATGTCTTTATATGGAGTGGAATAGAATTTTCTAACTAATTTCCTTTGAAGAGTATATATACTCTTAACATGTTTTTATATACAATATTATGTAATGAAAAAGTAAATAATTGTAATATATACATTGAAAACATAGGGAAATAATATTATTATATTTATAATATTATCAGCATATTGAAGAATGGATTGTTGATGTTTTGATATTGTATAAGAAATAAATTCAAACACCACATTGGATTTTTATATAATCTAGAATAGAAGGAATATGTAGTGTTATAAAGAGAATGGGACACTAACTAAAAGATTAAATATACATAAGGAGTCTTATACTTGATAGAGACAAACCATTCGTTCCAAAATTTGTTTGAAAATTAAACCACATTTACAAACTACACATTACTTGTTTTGACACAGTGTGTGTATTGATAAGAATAGGGAGTTACCTAGGATTTAATGTTCCACTTTATAAATCAAATTTTAATATATATAGAAAGTACTATTAATTTCCTACATAGTAGCACATCATCTGGTGTATTCTCCATTGATATCCCATATTAGTGAACAATGTGACATCCATTTGTGGTATATTATTTAAGAATACATTTGTTTTGTTATTTGGGGTGAATAAATTATGTGAATTATAGATTTAATGAATTCTTATAACAAGGTTACATGATTTGAATTTCCTAGGAGGACCATATTAAAGGAATTGTTTTAAATCATTACAATGATCCCCCTACTGAGGGTGTTATTGATAAATGATGAATTTCCTAACATGTTGTTGGAAAATATACTACAATAGGGGAGTGAATTATATTTTTAAAATAACATAAAAATTTATTCATCCTTGATTATTAAAAAATGTAAAATATGATATTTTGATAAATCTATAATATATCAGAAAAAAATTCAAGACTGAAAATATTATACAAATGTTCACATTAACAACTACTAATAAGAGTGTTTACAAAATAGAAAAAACCAGTATGTTAACAATATCTAATAAAGTAAATAAGATATTTGAAATTCAAACATGAATTAAGTTTACATTTAAAATTTAACATCAAGTAATGGTTAAGGAAAAAATACCCAATCAAAGGTTATAATAATATCAAAAAAATTAAACCCAAGTGTATAGTGGGTTTTTAAACTAGATTCAATGTATCACTATCTTCTTGTCCCAAGATTACCATGAATTAAAAACTTGGATAAGTTAACTATCTTTATATCCTTATAATACATAAAAATAAGTTTTTATTATGTATACCGTTCAAGCCTTGAAAATTTTGCCCTCATATCCCCAGAATCCCATCATCATATATGATTAGTAATAGAAGAATTATAATGGAAATACTAATAGATTTGAAGAATAATTTTCTAAAAAAAGTTATTGGAAAAAATAACTCTAATAAAAATATATCACACTAATCATAAGTTATCTTGAAAAACAAATTAAACATTATAATGAACATAGAATTTACAAAAATGATCGATTTGGATTTTCTTTCTGATATTTTACGTTATGTATATATCTAAATACAACTTATGACATGCTAAAAGGGATAAATTTCTATAATATTCTTTCTATCATCCAGAATCTAGAAACCTATACTTAGTAGTTATATTAATTTTTAGTGTATAATACACGGGTTCTTAAAGGATCCACTAGTTTATTATTTTTATAATTAGATTAGAAAAGATAACATTCCACATTAACACATTATGAGAATATTATTATCCTTTCCATTATATTTTTGAAAACTATACATAGTTCTTTTATAAGCTTTCTAAGTGAATGAAAACAAATAAGGGTGATATTGGATTCTCAGTAAGGTGTATAATATAGTGGAATCTTCTCATAAAATAAATACGGACCATGTGGTATGGAAGGAATTAATAAACAAAATAAATCCCCAATCAACTAAAACTGATATCATAATATATAAATAGATTGTAAAATATATAAATAAATCACAAGGATTTCCAAAACCAGTTCATTAGTAATGAAATGCATAATTTTATACTACTATTTATATACCATAATCTTATAAAAGATAATCTTAGACATCAAGATCATGCCATCAAGGAAATATATTATTCTAATAAGTAAAATACACATATACGCAAATATTTGGTTTCTTATGAGGCATTCCAATTCACCAAGTGGATATAAATTTTTAGGACCCACCCATCAGATGTTTATGTATAACGAATTAATCATATTAAAAAATGAATAATAAATACATAATTTATATTGATAGTAATCATCCATATTGTAACAAATATATATGGAATTATAATATTTTTCCCTTTTAAATAAATGAGATACCATTATCATAACCCATCTAGAGATAAAAGTTATATCGTTAAATAGTTCATAGTTAAATTTTAAATAATAATCCATATTAGAATAATAATATAATTAATTCCAAAACTTATATACATGTCAATAAATGGTATAACATTATCATAACTAATTTAGAGATAGAATATGGTTAGTTAAATAAAAAATAATCAACATAGATTCTATGATTTATTCTTAATGTAATATTAATTAGCCTTATCAAATAAATACAGATAAGGTAGTGATGAAGGTTACCTAAAATGTATTGTGTTATCAATAGAAATTAGTAATTGAGTTAAATAGTTTACTTTGGTTATATAAATAATTAGTCATGGTTTATAAATGGAATATGAATATTCCAAATCATATCCCTTATGAGTTTCTAGATAGGTGTGAGGTCATTCCCACTCATAAGGAATCAAGGTGATGGGAGAGGTAGTGCTTTAACCAACCCTTTTATAGAGTGTTTACCTCTAATGATATTTATTCCATATATGCATACGTTATCTTGTATCCATATCAAGATGTTATTTCTTGTAAATATATATAGTATATATTTTCAATAAAATTAGGATTATATGAAATTATTTTTAAATACACTGATCTAGTATCTTGGAGTTGGTGCCTTATTTTATTACCCTAGAATGGATATGAGATTACTATACCAAAGGAATGATCAGTTTAAAAATATTGAATAATGAGATGCACGAACGATACCCTTGTTACAATGGTAAAAAAATATATAACTTATCACAAGAATGTATGTGAACCCATGAACATATTCGAACACGATTTCTTCATATCTAGGGAAAAGGATAACAAACAAAAGGCAGATCTCAAATGTTCATTAAGTGTTTAATACAATTTAATATAGCATAAATCAATAATAAATGAAAAATAATTAATATGGTATGAAATATATATAATTGTAAAACAATAAATATATTAAAAACCAATTCAATCATGCGGGTTACGACATAATCATTATATCAATGTATATGATTGGAAATAAATGAATGTTAACAAATTACTTATGCAAAATATGAATCCATTTATAATATCATAATGGTAGTATAATGTATAGTAATGATTGAGATATTAATTAAGGGAATGATTAATAACCTGAATTCCATGATTTTAGGCTTCATGATACCTCTACCATTAAGACCATTCAGCTTTCAGTTTAATCATTAATGGTAATAGATAATTTAATTGGGAAAAAATTTCATCTCATGGGACTATTGATACATCAAGGGGATATCTATAACTAGGCATCACCCATATCTTTATGTAGTAATAATTACATGGACAACAACATGATAGATTTAATTTATGAATTAATATTCATTTCCAATAAATATCAATATTGAGTAAAATATTTAGATTTAACATTATTTACCCCATCAATCAAATAAAATTCAATATGAACACCATATCAAAAATTGGTATACGATTCAAGAAATAATCATATATATGAAATAATAAATATGGATATATAATTAAATAATTAATGATTGGAGATTAAAAAAAGTTCATTAAGTACACCATATAAAACAAAATATGAGCATGAGATAAAAAATATTCCTTAAAGAAATAATATTGATTGAATGTCCCTTTCAAGGATAACATCATTAATAAATTTAATTGATTATGTGTATTCAAAATAAATCCAAAAAAAAAAGTCTATATAAAACATAATATAATAGAAAATCATTTTAAAAATAAAATAAGAGTGAAATTACCAATGAAATACAATTTTAACCAATGCAATGAAAATTGAGATAAGAAATCACTTACCAATTGTAATTAGTTGAATTGTATGCCCCATACAATTAATAGTTGTAAAATTAAGCATTAAAGAGAATAAAATAATGACATTAAAAATATAATTTATTGATGTGTAGTATACATACCCCAAAAAAGATATATACATGGTGATTATGTCATATATATTACAAAAGTAAAAGTGAGATATGAAAATCCATACCTTATGTATAAAAGTGTACTGTACATAAAAATAATATCCTAAAAACTAAAATTAGATTAATTAATTATATAATTAATAACCTATTAAATATATATTGTAATTCATATAACATTATTAAGCATATATATGTTCATTTTTATGAGTTATATTGTTTTATTTCAAATATCTGGGAGTGTCTTTGTCATTATTTTAGGGTCAGTTCCATTACATATAATTATTGGAGTTCTTTTCAAATGAAATAAAAACTCAATAAAAAGAATGAAATGGTATTAATATGATTCCATAATTTCAAATGATCTCATATATCATTTTGTTTTATAGTATGAGTATAATTCATTTGATAAAATAGTAATGATAAACGTTTAGTTTATTTTTTTCAATGTTTCATGCATCATAAACTTATATTGTTTTATTCTTTAATAATATGTCTATATATTAATTAAAAAATAAAAATGGGTTATAATATAAATATTAATATATGGTTTAACCATATAATTTTTTTTTATTATCCCTGATGGTGTTAATGTAAAAAAAATCATCCATAGAGGCAGTGAAAGAACACATTACGAATTGTTTTATTTTTAATATTAAGGTAAAATATGAGGGATTTGATGATGTATATTCTATTTAAACAATAAAATTATAATATATACATGATAATATAGTTATCATAACTCTTTAAAAATGTGCAGACTAGTTCCCCAAGATTTTAATCATATATATTTTTAAATAATTTGATAGTTTTTATTGCAGGCTACACCATCTTAAGCTTTCAATACATGCAACACTGGTTTAGCTTTCATTACACGCAATAATGAGTTTCTATAAAACAAGATATCATTATTTAATCAATATAATTATATCCTATCTTATATAATGGTTGCTGTGATCCATGTTAAATAAGTTAATAAATTTTGGATTATTCATGTATATTTAGTGTTAATTTTTTGTTGTCCAATTAATTATAAATTTAAATTTAACTTTTTTAAAAAAATTGCAATGTTTTTTCAAAAACATAATTAAATTTTCACTAGTGTGTTTTATAAAAATAAAAAATCAAATAAATATTCTTGTTTTATATTAATATAATTTATATCCAGTATAATTTTTAACATGCATCTTATGTGTTTTCTAGAATTTATATAAGAAAATATACAATTTTAAGAAAAAAATATATAATATTTCTAAAAAATTATGTTCTATATGCTTTTGATGGAACACATGTTTTAAGTATAGTATTTTACACATTTATAAATTCAATTTTTAAAAACAATAATCTTATTTAAAGGTGAAATATCAAATTTTACATTGGTTGATTTTATGCTATTTTTTCAAATAAGTTTCATGTTTTCATGAATTACTGAAAATATTATATTCTAATTAAAACCATATTTTTTCAAATAAATTATTTATTCATTCTGATTAGTTATAATGTATATATAGATAATTTTGGTTATTTAAACCAATTTATTTAATTTTAATAAATTTTAAATTTAGATATAAAAAAATTTCAATCATTTGAAACTTGTTTACTCTAAAAACACATTGTGTTGTCCTGTCTATTTTAATACATTTTAATTAACTAATAAAAAATAATTTTAATTGAATTTAATATAATGTAATAAATATTTTGAATCATAATTCCCAAATTAATTTTTTTTTTACCATCTTATTTTTTTACAATATATATAGTAACATGGTAATTTCTAATACCACAGTAATGAATAAATCTGGTAATTCAATAAAAAAATAAAATGATAAGGACTAGAAAATGACATTGAAACATTTAAAAATATAATTTTATGAAATTAGTTCATCACATAGCAGCTACGGTTAAAAAACTAATTATTTAATGGTATAATTTCCAAGAAAATGACTAAGATATAATTAACATCAAAGAATATGACAAAATTTCACCCTCTTAATTTTTATAAGTATAATATTTTCAAGTGAGAGTTATCTAAAAGATATATTTGAAAATAAATATTTTATAATATAAAATATTTATCAACATCATGGAAATTTATTATAATTTTTAAATAAGATATAATTACGTTAATTTCTTATAGAGTTCTAATGTAGTATTTATTTTACTAATGAAAATATCAATTAAATGATATTAAAAATTTTAAAATAAATTTATATTAAAATAACTAATATAACTGAATAATTCTATACAATAACTTGATATGTTAGGTATATAATAAAAAATCTAGTAAGATTTTTTTATATTTTTAGCAGTTAATATAATGAATATTATCAAAATCGACATTAACAATATTTTGAAATAAATAATAATTCTATAAATGATATAAAATCCTAAAAAATATTATATTCATCTAGCTAATTATTATCTGGTTTAAAATTTCATCCATGATCCATTTATGGGTCTTTTACTGTATTTTTGTTACTATATTATCCTTCAAATGAGTAGAACATTATGTTTTGAAGGTAATAGTTAATGTGGTCGGATAAATGTTAAAAACCAGCTTATCATCATTACCAATCCATTTCCAAAAAAATTATCTAATGGATAATATTATAACCTTAACTCTTTAGGCTCTAATTGTAGTTTTTTAATGGACACTATTCCATGAAAATGACCTATATATTACTTAAATAAATTTTTATTACAAAATATCACTATATTTTTATTTAATATCTTTTATGTGTTATAATGGTTAAAAACTCAAGATATGAAAAAAAAATAAAAGTATATTTTTATATTAATGAAATTATTTCCATTATAGAAATTACTTTATTATATTTATATATAATATATTTACCTTAAATTCATATTCTACAAAAATACCATATTTATTTAATTAACCAAAAAAATGAATAAAACGATTTAAAAAGTTTTAATTTTCATATCATTTGAAAGAATTACTTTTTGAAAAGAATTTTATAAGTCCAAATGAAATAATAAATAGGTTTTAAAGCACTCTATTCTAATTCCCCATTTGGCATTATGTATGTGAAGTAAAATTAACTGAATATTGTCAAATTGATGAATAAAATATTTTACAAAATTAATATTTTGTATGTTTATTTAAATATCAATAAATTAATTTAAAATTAAAAAAATTTATAATATGGCCTCAAATATTATAATTTTTTATTTATTATTTAATTTACATCACATATGAAAAATATTTAACATTTAAATTTTGAAACATTTATTACATTAGTTAAAATTAAAATATATTAACTAAGGGTTATAAAAAATAGTAAGATTTAACATAGTACCAACATAGGTATAAAAATATAGTTTGATGATATTAAAAAAATATCTCATCTTATATTTGAATAAAATTTCTTCAATGAAATTTGGATTTCTGTTGAATTTAATATAATTTTATCTTTTGATAAATTCCAAAAACACTGCTCACCTCAATTATAAAAGGGCATGTCCTCTCTCACTTATTGATATCACATTGAGACATAAATCACGACAAAACCCAAACAATTTCCCTTTTAAACTACACTATATAAATTCTATAGGTTATGGCCCCCTATATAGACCATCCATCAGGTCTCTAAGAAAAGATCTAATAGATAATAGCCAACGAAGATCTAATCATCTTTACAGACTCTTTTAAGACTATTTCATCTTATACATCCCGTTCATCTGATCATTCCATTAAAAGTTAAATAATACAATGTCGTATATATTATTATATTTTATTCATAAAATGGTATAACCATATTCCATATTTTATCAATCCTATGAGAAATTATATAGCAATACGTCTATACACATAGCTTAACAAATCTGCACAGTGGTGTCATCTTTTTTCATCCCAACATTACTTGGATGGATAAAATGATTTAAATATATATATATATAATAATTATAAAATTATACTTATTCTATAGTGAAAATTAATATAATATCTTCTCCCTTTACATTTCACCATGAAGGGAATGATACCATTGACCGTGCGTACGTATGGCCTACCTTCTTTATGACACGACGTGATTCATTTTACAAGTTCATATTTAATGAATGGTTATATAAATGGATATAATGAATAATTATGATATATATTATATTTAAATAATTATGTATATGATGTAACTATATCTTATTTCCAAATAACTATATTATATATGATAAAACATGCACAAGAAAATTATGTAGTACACAACCAAAAAAGGGTAATAATGAAATATAATTTAACAAATGATTAAAATATATCAGCAAATCCTATATGATATAATAAATATTATTATGGTTCTGGTTTGAATTAATAACATTCAATAAATAATTTTACATGACTTTTTAGATAGATTTGAAGGAAATATAACCTCAGGTTATAGTTAATTTCATAATAACACTATTATTCGGGATTGTTTAAACGTAAGTATCTAATAAGTAATTTTATCATCCATTTTGATGATTGATAAAAAAATAAAATGATATTTTTACTTTTATTCTATTATTTTAATGAAAATTTTACCCTTGTTTATGTTTTTACTAAACAGTTTAAAAATAATCTTTATGTATTTTTCATAACGATGTACATTGTGACTTTTTAGGAATAAGAATGAGAGGGATGTTTTTTTAACCAAAACAAAATGAATGGATTTTTCCACATTCGATATGTCCTAAAAACATGATTATTTCTTTATAATATTTAATAATTATATTTAAATAAAATTATTTCTCTTAAAAATGTGGGAGATTCTATGAAATGAATATTATTTCAATGTAGAAATGATATTTTCCCCAATAATTATTTTATAATATTCTCTCAAAATTATTTCCCATTTATGAAAATATTATTTACTGTTATTTATAAATTAGTCGGGATATTTTTCAAGTATAATATCTTTATTATTTATATGATGGTTTTAATATTATGATAATGTGATATTTATGAAACCGATTTCTTTTCCACGGGATATGTTATGATGGAATTATGTTTATGAAATCCCATGACTTTTTTTTTGGTTTCTAATATGATTTATGATTTATTTTATTACGGTTCTCATTTTTATGGTTTTTATTATTTGATTGGTGGGAACTATATCTCCCTCAAATGCAATGGGGACATATTTACATTTTAGGTGATAGACAGGACTGGAATGAGGAGTGAACTCGATTAAGTAATACATGGATGGAATGGGGAGTGAATCCAGTTCAGTAAAGTACTTTATTAACTATGATAGTAATGTAACTGATCATTAAATAATATAGAAATTATTTTCTATTATTATGTGTTTTCCACAATTCAGTGTCTTATTCTATTCTCTTATTTAATATTTTCATGGATTCTTTATAAACCACTATGAGTTTTCATATGACACGATATCTTGATTTTTGATACGATGGATATAATATTAAAATGATTTCATTATGTTCATATTTATTATGATTATGATATGATTTTTATCCCCCATTTACACTTAATGAGAATCTCATCTCACCCATTTATATGTTTCCATTACCTAGGTTATAAAGAACAGTTTTAGATAGAAATGAATAATGGTATGATGATTATGGGATACGTTAATGATATGTCCCCAAATGGGAAAATTGTGTTCCATGTTACCAAAGGAACTAAACTATTATGATCCTCAAGAATGTGTGTGTGAAATGTAAAGAACATTCATATCAAAATATGTAATATCAAGGTATGAAAATTTTGGGTCATTGCAGTTGGTATTAGGGAAAAGGTTTAGTAAACCATTATAAACTAGGATGAGAAACCCTTAAAATGATTTCCGAGGATATGTATATATATAGGTTAGAATCCTATAATTTCAGAATCGATTGGGGAAAATCTAGGATAAATCTTAATTTGTTATAGATTGAAATAATTTTCCCTTTATTATTTTGGTTTCCCATTATGATTATTGTTACTAATTTTATTCTTTTGGATTTAGTTAATTTTTGGAACCTAGAGGAACCAAATTAATGATGAATGATATGGGAGATGAAATTATTTTCTTGAGGAACAAAAAATTATTGGATTTATAATGAAAAATATTTATTTTATAATCACACAACATTTTCAATCTAAGAATCATTATGGAATTACGTATTAAATAAAACAGGAAATAATTTATGGATTCCTTTACGAGGTAATGTACACTATCTTCTAGTGGTTCTTTTGATCCATTAATGGATGAAAAATACATTAGTACTACTAGAAAAATATTTTTGGATGTCTTATTTTTAGAAGAAGAGAAATTAGTATTTTTATTTACTAATTTGGAAGGTAAATCATATCAATAATGGAAACGAATCATGAATTTGTGTAAATTTGATGAAATTCACGCCATACAATGGGATAATTTCAATAAATTATTTTTCAATAATTACTTTCCTTAAGTTCATTATATGAATATAGAGAATAAGTTCAATGTTATTAAGAAAAATTATGGCTGATCTACTGATACACGTGTGATCAATTTGACAAGACATGAGTGGTAGGATTCTGGCTTTATCATCATTCCTGAAAGTACGGTTGATCAATTATTCAAAATAAGACTTGAATGGACTTAGTCCTAATATAAATTAGTAGCTATGAATAAATATTCCTATATTAAATCAAGGTGGAAATGGGCGTTTATAATATATATCATTCTCATGATTTTGATAAGAAAAGGAAGATGGAATTAATAGAAACCCCCATGGAGAAAATAAGATGAATTTACCTTTATTCTCAATGTGTGGAAAGAAAAATGGTGGAAACTATCTTAAATGGAGTATTAAATGTTTTAATTATGTTAAATAATTACACATGGTAATTTACTACTGAGGTGATGAAAAAATATGTCTAATTATGAAAAGGCTACACAGAATGAACCTCTCACAATTTAATACATCAAGTGCTTGTAAAATTAGAATTATACTATCCTGTTCTCAAATGTGATGGAAAAAATGATGATCCATGTCAACAACCACTTAATGAAAAATAAAAATGGAAATAGAATGAGGTCACTAATAGTGATGTGTATTATGATAATGAACTGATTAAGTGATTGAGTTTTTATGTAATAGAACCCTAGAATAATTTCTTATAAATACTTTTATTGTATTACACATAAATGAAATAATTTAATTATTGGCCAACTATAGTTTTTTGTATTAATTTGAATGAATATACTAAATGGTAATAGTAAACATGAAATCTAATTGAGGTGGAATTGTGATAGTTTTTTAGAACACCATATTAAGGGAAGGATAACCCTTAATATGTGCATGATGTTGGGAAAATGAAATAAATAGTGGTTTTGTTAAGATAAAATAAATGGGAAAGTAAAAATGACCCAGTGACTGATATGATAAAAAAAATTGGTTTATGATATCTAGGACAGAGTTTATAGAAATTTAGTATTTATTATATGATGAAAGAGTTAATTTTTTAAATCCTGAATGTTTTTACAGTGTATCTACAGTAATTCATATCTTTAACATGTTTTAAGAGAATATAAGATAATGGTCTTCACATGTTTGGTGTGTGAAAATTAAGAGAAACATTAATATGTTTGAATAACACATTATAAGAAAATTTTGGAAACTATGAGACCTTATTTCAAAAAACTTGTATTTTAATTATGATATTATTTTCAACAAAATTTGGATGATATTTTAGATATTAAAGTATTATCTCTCAATATAATAATTTATGCATATTGGATAACATGTGATAATCATTTCATTGTGATGTTAACTAAACAATTAAGGAATGAACAATCATTCAATTTAGGGATATCATGATCTTATAATGCTTCATGAATAAAAAATTCACCTTCCTTTCATGGAATAAGTGAGGAAGTTGAAATTGATCAATGCACAATGAATGAATGAGATTGTACCTGTAGAATGTATTGAAATCATGCCAATATTTCTTCACATGAAAATTATTCATCTCTAGGGAAAGGATATTGAATCAAAAAATGTTATCATAGTACCGTATTTTTTGATGAATCAAAGGGTTCCTTAGATCATCACTAATTTATGGCATTATGACTGTTAACTTTCTCCTAATCATGTATATTATCACTGTCCAATGAAACATAATAACTAGATTTCCCTTACATATCTATGTTTTCACATGCCACTTCTGTTCTCTGATTTTGAACTCATGTTATGAGTTATGTTGGGTAAGTATTATGTTTCCAATGTTCACCCATTAATTAGTGTTTTGGTATTTATTTTTACGATGTGGGTTTCTATTAAAGAATATTTTAATTATTAAATAATTGACCACATAGATGAATATCAAGGGTTAAATTCATTTTATGGTGCTATAATGAAACACCAAGAGATTTATTTGAAATATATTTTTAAATAATATGATATATTTCATTTCAAACAACACCATGTTATGGTTTTGATACTTGCTAAAACATGTATCTTGCATTACATGCAACCCTATGTTTCTATAAAACATAATTTAATTACATAGATAATTAAATTATATCCTATATGATTAAATGGAGGGAATAAATAAGATTAGATAACTGTTGAAAATATGTATTATGAATTTATACTTATAATTAATTCTTTCAGGATCAAATAATTATAAATTAAAATATAATTTTTTAGAACAAAATAAAAGAAATGTTTTTTATAAAAAAACTTTTTTTATTTGCACAAGTGTATTTTATAAAAATAAATAATCAAATCACACTTATTGGAATATATTAATGGATTATATTATTAATTTAATGTTTAACATGCATATTATATTTTTCAATAATTAATATATGAATAAATTCAATTTTATGTATAAAAGTTTATTTTTTTCATAAAAAACACGGGGTTTCCGCCTTTCGTTGGCACACATATTTTAAATCTTATATTTGAGTCATTTTTAACATTTATATGAAAATGTTATATTATTATTGAAATTTTTAAAATGAATATTTAATTTGTTTTAATTTTTGTTATTTTTCTGATAAGTCTCATGATTTGATAAATAGTGGAAATTACTAAATTTTAATAGAAACAACATTTTTGGACTAAAAAATTATAGTTTTTTATTGGTTTTAAAGTATACTTATATATATATATATTACTATTTAAAATAATTAATGCCATTTTAAATAATTTCTTAATTTGATATAAAAAAATCAATATATTTTAACATTTTTTACATTAAAAACATGTTTTTTCATCCCATCTATAGAAATAATTTTTAAATATTTTTTTGAAAATTCGATTAATTGAATTTTGAAAAATTTGATCCATATTTTTAATCTTATAGTCAATATTTAGTAGTTATTTTCCATTCATTTTTTTTCTAATAAGAATAGTAACCTTGGTAATTTTTATTACCACAATAAAGGATTAATCAGTCATTTATGGGTGGAAAATTATAAATAAAAAAATGACACTAAAACATTCACAAATATTTTAGGTTAAAATTAGTTCAACAATTGGAACCTATGGTTTAAAATTTAATAATTTAATGGAATATTTTCCATGAAAAAGACTTAGATATTATCATAAAGAGGGTTACAACTGCCAATAATAATACGCACGCTACGAATAAACTGACAATGAAAGAGGCTTGAGGACTCAACCTAGGGACTGCCACCCCAGACCCCCACCCCCTGCCACCCCTGCCACCTATGGGGGGAAAATTGACTTATCTATTATTAAAGCTAATGAATGTGACAAATTGTATTATTCTCAATTTTTATAAGTATGATATTTTAAAGATATATTTATCAAAAATATATTTTCAAATATAAATTATTTTTGGTAAGATAAAATATTTTTCAGCTTCATTTAAATTTAATTATAATTTTCATTGAACAAATAATTACCTTATTTTCTCAGGAAATATTTATGTGATGATTATTTTACTAATTGAAATTTCAAATAAATAATATCAAACAATTTATAATAAATATAGTTTGACATAACTAATAACACCAAATAATTTTATAGAAGACCTTGATAATATAGAGTTAAAAGAAAGTATTTGGTTCAAAATTATTTTATTATATTGATACATTTAAATGTCAATGTAATGAAGATCATTCAAATTGACATTAATAATATTTTAAAATAAATAATATTTCCTTAAATGTTATAAAATATGATCAAATTATCATAATAATATTTAACATGTTGTCCATTATCCATTTATCTGTTTTTTCATTTTTATATTAACAATACTAACCCTGAAAGTATGAAACATCATGTTTTCAATGTAGGAGTAAATATTATAAAATAAGTGTTAAAAAAATAACAGGTTATAATGATTACCAAAACATGACCAATAACATTATTGAAGGAAAAATGATATAACTTTATCACTATAGTCTAAAATTTGTATTATTTAATGTAAAATTATCAATGAACATTACTTATATATTATTTAAATCATATACAGTTACAAAATTTCACACTCATTGTTTTTAATATCGTATATGTGTTCACATATAGAAAAAATCTTGGTAAGAATGAAATTTAAAGTTTATTTTTATATTCCTAAAACTAGTTTCATTATATAAATTAATTTTTAATTTTTTTAAATAATATTGTTACCTTAAATTCTTATGTTGTAGTAATATACAATTTTTTTAATTAAAAGAAAAATAAAATAAATATTTGTATAAAAATTTCAATGTAGATATAATTTGAAATTGTTTATTTAATGAGATTAATTTTCTAGAACTATATGACATATAAACGTTTTCATAATGAACTATATTTGAATTTAACATTTGTCTTGATGTATTTGAAGTCAATTTAAATGAATAGTGTAAAATTAACAGTAATAATTTTTTAACAATAATATTTTATTAATTTATTTAAAGATTATAAAATATCATTAAAATTAAAAAAATATGTTCTAAATTGTTATAAATTCAATATTTATTATTTCATTTACATCATAAAAATATTAAATTACAACCATTTAATATCAAAAAAGTTTTTCCCTTGATTGAAATTAAAATAGGTTAAATAATTGCTAACCAAAATGAAATGGTATAAATAAATACCAAATATTTATAAAATATATTGGTTAATGAGATTAAAACCTTGCCTCATATTGTACTTGTATACCTAGTATTTGGAGGAATTTTGAAAGAGGTTTAAATTTTCATAACTGAATGTTTTAAAAAATTCAAAAACATTCCCTCACTTCAATTGTAAAAGGGAACCTCCTCCCTCACCTATTCACATCATTTTATCCTAATTCTTGACAAAACCGGACCTAGTTTTATTATAAACATTCCTAGACACATTTTATATATTCCATTATCCTATAATGATCGTCACTATTGTCCCTAAGAAGATATCTAATGGATGTTCACCGAAGAATAGGTAATCATCATTTACAACTCTTTCAATTTTATTTCATCATATACTTCCTCCTAAAGAGTTTTTTCCATAATAAAGTAATATATCATGTATCATATATGGGAAATTATTATTTTATGATAATGGGAAAACCATATTCCATGTTTTATTTTTCCTATGAGAAACTAAAACACAATGTGTGCATATGTATGGCTTTCCATCCTCACGTCACAATGTTATCTCTTTTTAATCAGTAATTTACTTGGATGTGTATAATTATAGAAATAATATATATATATATATATATGTATATTTAAATATATATGATAGTTATAAAATTAAATTTATTCTACAAAAAAAATTATATTCCAACGTCATTCTTATCCATTTCACCATTAAGGGAATGATATCATCGCTCGTGTGTACGTACGACCTACCATTTCAATGATAAAATATGATTAATTTTACATATTCACCATTCATTTGTTATTATATAAAAGTATATAATGAATAAATATTATATATATTACCTTAATATCATTCTAGAAATGATGAAACTATATCCTATTCATAATAACTCGGTCTTATACGCTAAAAGATTCTTATAAAAATGAAGCAGTTAACACCAAAAAGAATAGTAATAGTGAAATATTATTTATTTGATAATAAGATTATATAATAAGATTATAAATGATATAATAAATATTACTATATTTTTTTATAAATTCATTACATTATCAAAACAATTACATACTATTTTTCATATTCATTTAAGGAAATATTATCCAAGGTAAGGGTTAATTTCCCAATATTATTAATATTCAAGATTGTTTATACAGAATTATCTACTAGGGAATAATAATCTTCCATTTCCAATATTCATAAAAACGTTTTCCCAAATAATTGTACTATTATTCTATAAATTTTAAATTAATTTATACCCATTTCTAAATTTTTACTAAAATGCTTGAAAGAAATCTTCTTGTGATTTTCTTAAAGATTAAAATTGTTAGTTTTCCGTAAAATGAATGAGAAGAATGATATTATAACTTCTATGACATGAAAATATTTTTATTCATTAATGGAATCATAATACCTTTAATATCAACTTATAATATTTCAAATAAAATAAATTCGTTTTAAATTGTGTAGAATTTTAAGAAAAGAAAACATTTCTAATAAATAAAGGATATTTTCCTGAAGATTTATTTTCAAATGATCTTTCAAATTTATTTTCCATTTACAATAACACTCTTTGAAGTTATTGTTTTTTTAATGGGGATCATTTTTTGTGATACTATCCTTATTCTTCATATTGTTGTTTTATGTTTATAATGCAATGATATTTATGAAATCCATTTATATTCCATGGGATATGTTATTATAAAATGATGTTTATAAATCCCATTTCATTATATGTGTTTTGATATGATGAATTATTTATGTTCTTGAGACACACTTATGTATGGTTTTTATTATTTCACTATAGGGACCTATATCGGCCCCCAATACATGGTGTAAATATTTATATCTTATTGAATAGAAAAGCCTATAATGGGGACTAAACTCGGTTCGGTAATACAAGGATGGAATAGGGAGTGAACCTGGATTAGTAAAATAATTTATCCACTCTGATTGTCTTGGAAATGATCCCTGAATAATATAGAAATGATTTTTATTCTTATTTGTATACCATAATTACATGGCTTATTATATTCTTATATATAAATTTTTTTATTCATTATGAACTTATATGTTTTATAATATGTAATGATACCCTGATTTTTGTTATGTAGGATATAATAATCCAATGTTTTATTTATGTTATTATGTCTTATGATTTTGATACAATTGATATCCACCATGTTTAACCATATTGATTATCTGATCTCACAGTTTTATGTTTTTTTTCCAGAAGTTCGACAAAAAAATATTTTAGAAAGGAATACAAAAATGGATTGTCATTATGGGAGATGTTGAATATCATTCACTAAATTAGAATAATGTTTCCCATGTCTCTAAGGGTACTAAACTATTACAGTCCACGAACATCTGTTTATGAAATTTAATGAATATTAATCTAAAATTATTTAAGATCCATGTATGAGAATCATGTTTTATTATAGGGAGATAACAACATTATATGAAAAGATATGTAATTAAAAGAGAAAGAAGGAGGATTTTACCAATTGAATATCGTTTCCTTCAAAACCACCATAAGGCACTCTGGTTTGGAATTTTTGTAATAAAAGTATTTCTAGGATGAGGTGAAGATGCTTTAGATGGTTATTAATCATAATTTATAAAATATTCATGTATTAGTTGGTTTGATAAGACGGTTTAGAGAGGGTAGTATATATAAGGTTATAATAGGAGAGTGTTTGATTATTTTATTTGATTCTTTATTATTTTGGATCAGGACTACCAATAGTATTGATTTTCATGACTAAATAAAGTATCTAGAGATTTTGGATTCGAACTAATGATTTGTTACCTGATCCATAAATAAAGAGTGACTCAAATATTCATGTATTTGTCCTATAATGTTAAATACCAGAAATTGTCGTATTTCTCTATTCACAAAAATTCTACTATTCTAGAAAAATCTCCAAAATTCACCCAAATTTTTTCAAAGTGTATGTTCCAAAAATTATCCCCATGTTTGGAAAATAATTTTTAATATATGAGAACAATAATTTTTAATTTAATTCTTCATTTATTCAAAAATATTGATTTTAATATTTTAACCAATTTTACAAAACATTGAAAAATAAATTGTGGTCTCATAAAGATATATTATCATTGTAATAAAACAAAAATATTAATTTTTCAATATATTTTTTGAAGATTAATTTTCTTTTAATTCATTAGATTAATTATAATATTTTAAATAATAAATTACATTTTTCAAAAAAAAAACAACACTTAATATACCGTTTTTAAAACATTTACTTATTTATTAAATGATATAAATATATAATTTTTTATTTAACGAGTTAGAAATTTTTTTATAAATTCATTTGTGATTCTAATATTCTAATGGTAATATTACTCTTCCTAATGGTCACATTACTATGTCAATGGTAATGTTAAAATAAAAAAAATAAAAGAAATATCATGGTTTTTTAAGCATAGTGTTGCATGAATGATATTTTTGTCGAATAAATTGAACTCATTTAAGAAGATGCATACCATAAAATCAATGTTTTTTATATTATTTTCTTATTCACAAAAAATTCAAGAATATTTCCTTCCAAATAGATGATGTTCATTATTCTTCATAACATCCTCAAGTTTTCAGATTTCATA
Organism: Viscum album; assembly: GCA_963277665.1. NCBI lineage: Eukaryota > Viridiplantae > Streptophyta > Magnoliopsida > Santalales > Viscaceae > Viscum > Viscum album. Next base: position 537,512,021 of record OY728146.1, read on the forward strand.
CTCCATTTTATGGTTTCTCCAATGAACCATTACCTATTAAGTTATCTGATTTCTAGATAATTTATCTATAGTGTCAAGAATATCGATAGGCACATAACAATAAGAACTATCATGTTCCTGTTCTATTTCATCATAGGTGAGTACATGTGTTTGTTCAAAAATGTATTTCCTTATAAATGATAAGTATATGGACCCCCCTTAAACATTACATAATCTTTAATTAAATGAACAATTCACACAGAGGATCTTTTCAAGTTTAGAGTTTTAGATAATTAGGCATAACAATTACATTACATCTCAAAAATTGCAAAGTACACACTACAACTTAGTTTCCATTTTTTCATAAAATAAAAACACTTGGATAAATGAGACATGTCTAGTTCCATGTTTTAGACATCACTAATTTTCCTTGATTCTATCCATAACCCTATTCCACTTTATGTCCAATGAAAAACATTTCAAAAACTTGGGATGAGCATAAAAAGCTCTGTAAGGGATACACAAATAAGAAAAACTTTTATTTTTTCAAAATAACAAGTAAACCGTGAATACTTTAACATAAGTAATACTTTTCACCTTTATGAAGTAGTAAATACTATTTACTGAAAAAAGGATCACTACTTACCCTTTTTTAACCCAAATATTACCATAAAACCCATATAATGATCACATAACATATAATGGTAACTTAGGACATAAACATACTTAAATAGAATAACCATACGATCAACTTCCACACATATCACTAAATAAAATAGCCATACGACCAACTTCCATACTGAATGCATTGGATGTTATAATGTAACCACCCATCCTGGTTTATCACAGCACCACCCGTCATATGGTTTACCATGTAACCACCTGTCATGTGTCAAAGTGTCATCCTAACAAATAAAATATTGCATATAAAAACATTTCACTAATAAAATTTCTTTTTAAATCACAAGAAGTAATTTCAAGATATTGAAATTATCATTCTATTTTCATAAACCATTTAAATAGAGGTTTTTGAATCAAAGTGTCCCATACCACTTTAATGCTTTTAATGGAATTATAATTTTAAAAAATTAATTTATGTATAATTAAATACTCAAAACCATTTCTAAAGCATGGACATTAAATATAATGATTTAGAATAATAAATCTTTAAAAGATTTAAAATGATATTTTAGTTAAAGAGTTTTAAACAAAATGAGAGACTCTTGATTACAAATAACCGAGGAATAAAATATCATTAGAACTTAATAATATCATGAGAATAAATGGATTCATGATATAATATTTCAATGTATATTATATACACCATATAAGATTTAACTGGTGTATAACAACAATGAAGTCTCAGTGGATTTTAAATTGAGACGAAATCCATTATAAAGATGATATCCTTTGATTAAGGATAAATGACTCACAACATTATGTGTGACAAATAAGAATACACCCAATATAAGTGGACATTACGTGTAAAACAATCTGAGGTCATTCAAACATATTCATAGGATGACATATCCATTACATACAAGTTTAACACAAAGAATTGAAATTGGGTTAAGAAGTTCGTCTGTAAAAATTCGACAGCCTAACGGCGTCACATTAAAATTCCGAAAATGAGTTTATGAGATAAAAAAGGGTATCTCATCACTTGGAAATATAATTTACATCAATAAGGATATATGTCAACATATCCCAACATAATAAGATGTAAATTAAAAGATATAACAAAAATAAGATTTTTAAAAAGAGGAGGGTGAAAGGTTCCCTTACCAATTTGGTAACTTACAAAACATACGCCAAATGAAAGAAGTATCATACAATGAGGATGTAAATACTCATAAATGAAATTATATTACACATAGAGTAAAATAATGGGAATTACATACCACACAAAATCAAATAGTGGAAAATATAACAAGAATCTCATGGGAATAAAAAGTGAGATGAAACCCTTTACCACATTGAAGTCAATTGAACCCTATGACCAAAAGTTAATAACCACCAAATGAATCATAGAATACCATGAATATAATGAGAATATTGATAATATATATCTAATTTCCGTACAAAATACACCACATGAAATGAATAAGTGGGGAAAATGGAAATCCTGCAGAACTAAAAGTGAGATAGGAAATCCCCTAACCTCATGTCCTACTTGACTCATTTGTTTTGTCTTCTTCCAGAATAATAAACACATGTTAATCTCTACATCATTGAGAAATTTTTTGAAGTTTATTATTCATTTTATATCACTTTTTATCTTTCTATAACAACTAGTTAACTATTTGAGTTCATATTATTTATTTTATAGATGTTTGAAAAATGAGTAAAAATGAACAGCTTATAATTACAATTTGTCCATGTGGTCAATATTTCATTATCTCCAAAATGATATAAATATTTGATATATCGTATATATCATATATATCAAGTATATATGTATTTATAATATTCCATATCATTTTGATTTAGGAATTGAAATTCACCATTCATGGACACGGTCTGCCATACGTACGCATGAACGCTACTTTCATTTCTATTTTATATTTTATGAAATTAATAAAATAATGATACATTGGTATATTATAATTCCAGTATAATATAATATGATATATTATGTTATATAATTTCATTAACTTCATCCTTTATACTTTCTATGTATGTCATGAATGAATCATATCACCTTGATGGGGCGGTAGTCCGCACTTCCTCAAATGAAATTATCGTGTTAAACCATAATGGAAACCATAAAAAATTGCTATAAATTAATAATACAGAATAATAAAGAAAACATAACATACATCAAGCATAAATACAATTCCATATTAATGTCCACCATGTTAGGTGGAATGAGATAATCGAACAATCATCATTTTGTGAGGCATTAGTTTGTCGTCCACAGAAACAGTATGTTCTGCACCCATTAGTTGGGGGTGTGTGTATGTTTACTTCTAATAATTATTATAACATACTAGTATATTGAGGATACTGGTTTTTTATAAAATAAAGAAATAAAAATAATTTTGGGGGTTGGAGAAGTAAAATACAACAAAATAAAACAAAATAAATTTAGAGAAACGGTTACCTTTATTTTGGTTAACTTATTTCGGTTTGAACCAAAATGACTTGTTGAAGTGCCTTATATCTATGTTAAGTCTTCTAGGTGGAATAGGGGGATCTTGAGAGATTATTTGGTTAGGGTATATATGATCCAATGGGATTGAGAGGTGTGAGGAATTGGTTATAAATGGTCTCCTTTTATTAGGAGGAGGCAGGGCTCTTTAGAAAGTGTGAAAATATTATTTTATTATATAATTATATTCGGTTTCTAAAGGTCAAAAACTAATTAATGTCGAATATAAGATGACTAATGGTCGAAATAAAATAATACCATAAGAATTGGATAGGTGATGGGTGTTGTTTTAATATCTATAATCTTATTTATTTAAATCATTCATTAATGAGGTATATAGTGCATCATTATAGTGTCATAAATAATTTAATTTATTTGTTTTCTAAAAATTATAAAACAAATACCATGATGTAGGAAATATTTTTTTTCTTTCCAATGAATATATATATAGTTTAAAATATATCTTATATAACCTCATGTAAAAAAAATACTTTACCAAAAAATATTTGATTGTGTCATTTTTTCCTTTACATTAAATTAATTAATCTAAAGTGTCATTATCACTATTAAGTGGCTCCATGGGGTCCCAAAATCGACCTAATGATACCCATGGTCATTCATGACTCATCTAATGAGGTTTTTACATGTGTTAATGTAATTTTTTATTATTATGATATTCTTTTTACATTGAATTACACTATTTACCATTAACTGCAGTAAATAAAAGTCAAATGTTCCTATTCACCAAATATTATTTTCATCTATTTGAACAAAAATTTACTTAATAAGAACAAAAATGTATGTTGGATTTTAAAAAATCAATTCAAATAAGTGGTAAAATTTCATTTAAATGAAAAAAATCAGTTTTTAACTACTACTAAGTGGTTTCACTATTCATCAAAAATTGATGTTTTTCACAAAAATACCAAAAAATCCGCATAAGATAAATTTGATATTCCAAATTAAAAAATGATATCTATTTTAAAAAATTAAAATCATAGAATTTTAATTAATTAATTTAAAATTAATTTCCATTGTCAAAACAAATAGCGTGTTTTTAAGAAATAATAACTATCAAAAGATTGACACTTTCTTATGTCCAATTTCAAAATGAATTTTTTTACAATGACCAAAATTAGTTTAAATTATAAAAATATATTATAATTACACTTTAAAATCAATTAAAAGGATAATATTCTTATATAAATAAATTATATTAAAAGTCTCTTTTGAATTAAAATACAATATTTTTCACTATTCATTAAAAAAATGAACTTTATCATAAAAATAACAAAAATTTAACCAAAGTAAATTTTGATGTCCCGAATCAAAATAAAAATTTTATTTTTTCAAATAGAATATATAAAAATGACCAAATCTATATTTAAAGATGGTTCAGTATCAAAAGGTGGTAAATCGACCTTTTGGGGTATTTATGCTTAAAATTAGAATTATTCACATTTTAAACCACTAAATTTTGTTGGATAAATGTATAAACATTTAACAAAAATGTATAATCATATTTTAGTTAGTTCTATTTATTCCCACCAATACAATGGCTAGGTGTTAACTAACATTTAAAATAATAATATTATATTATTAGTTCACAATGTAAGATTTCAATTAAACCTATTGTTGCGTATCAGGTAAGCCATCGAACATAGAATCCCATTTAGAGTAAAATTAATAATTAATTTACAAATTTTAATAAATATGAAAATGACATATTCTATATTTATCTGGGATTTACATCCTTCCCCCCTTTGGAAAATAGCATCCTCGCAATTTTAATATTAGGCTCGGAAACATCATTGAAAGTCTGACATCAAAAAAAGATTCAATAAAAGTATGACATTAAAATAATGGTAGATAAGTAAAAAGGTTATGTGAGACAACATATTCTTATATTCAATGAAGAAATTGATATGTAAGTGAAAATAACTCTCATAGATTAATATAGAGTGATAGCGAACTTGATCACGGAAAGATAACCACCACAATACCATAAATTTGTGGTTGGTAAAAGTATACTGATAAAAGAGGGCTTATAAAAGTTTCCCTTCAAGATCATTTTCATAGATTTGAATAATTTTATTAGTAAAAAGACTAATATAGTAAGGAAATATACTTACTCATCATGTAGAGTGTCACCTTTTAATAAAATTGTACCACAAAATCATCTTTTCTCCAAACGATGAGTATTCAGAATGACTTGTTCACATTAAAAGTGCTATAATAAATATCAAGAGGATCACATAATCAAAAAAATCAACTATATATTTCCTTTCTCTTTAGATATGAACTAAAACCAAAATGGTTAGTATGAGATCATTTAATCCCCAAAAAGGATAATCCTTTATAAAAATAAATACTACTATTAATCTCGAAAATTCAAAAAAAAATACAAAAAGTTCAATAAAGACCAATCAATACAGAATTGTCCATAAAATTCATCAAAATAATCAAAACTAAAATTGAAACCCACAAATCCGAAGGATTTAAATCATATAGTCTTCCATAGTATATCTTAATATTTGTCCCCAAAAACATAGACTACTCTTAAAGTCTCATACTGATGTGTAATTAACCTAATCACATATTCTCTATGATATTTTAATCATTTCCATAAATAACCCAGATCACCTTATATCCACATCAAAAACATATATTCTTCTAAAATAATATTTCAACCATTACACCACAATTTAAATCCCAAGGTATTATGTTTTCATTAAACATATAGTGTTCCCAAAAGAGAGAATGTCTTCTAAAATAACTGTTAGCACTTAATCACCAAATAATTTTCGTATACTAATAATGTCCATTTTAGATATGATATAACCCCAAATAAACTTATTCTTGATCAATAAAATCATTTAACTAAAAAGAATGAGTCATACTAACCAGGGACTTCATGTAGTCTAGTGATATGCAATAAATCCCAATCGCACATTGGTTGTGGGTTTGATTCCTACAGGTTTGTCTGATGTGATGGGTTGTGACATGGTCTGCGTGTTATCTTTTTTCAAAAACTATACTATTTCATAAAATTACAAAAAAAAAGAAAAATTCCTCAAAAATAACCATAACATAATTTGTCCTCAAAGGTTATTTAATACCTTTCATTTTCACCCCAAAATTTAATAACCATTTATCACTGCTTGAATAACTATAACTCTTTTTATTATATTAACCATTATGGTTAGGTCACTTATGATTAAATTACACCCTAACCTCTAATGTTATCTAAACCGACCTATGATACCAACTATAAGGACTCGTCCATACACATTATATAATCTTGAAATAAATGAATAATTCACATTGGAAATCTTTTCATGTTTATAGTTTAAGGGAATTAGGCATAACAATTACATTACATCTCAAAAATTACAAAGTAGACACTTCTACCCAGTTTCCATTTTTTCATAAAATAAAAACTCTTGAATAAATGAGACATGTCTAGTTTCATGTTTTAGACATCATGAATTTTCCATTATCCCATCCGTGACCCTATTCCACTTTATGTCCTTTGAAAATCATTTCAAAAACATGGTATGAGCATAAATAAGCTCAGTAAGGGATACACGAAGATGGAAAAATGTGGTTTTTCAAAACAAGTAAACCATGAATACTTTAACATAAGTAATAATTTTCCCCTTTATGAATTAGTAAATACTCTTCACTAAATAAAATATCATTTCATACCATTTTGTAACCAAAATATTAGCATAAAACCCATATAAAGATCACATAACATATAAAGGTAAATTGGGACATAAAAAACATAAATGGAATAACCATACAATTGACTTCCACACATATCACTAAAAGGAATAACCATACTGTTGGAACTGGGCATGCAGCGAAAGCCCCAAATAGGTGGGTTTTAAAATTTTTTCCACCGACGGTCGATTTAAACATGTTGACGTCGTAGAAGAGTAGCACGGTCTTAGCCTAGGACCGCACGTGGAAGATTTTAAGAACAAAATTAAACAGTAAAATAAATGGTTTAAATCTGAAGCCGCGCACGACGTCTTATCGTCATTTGCGATCACTGCTAGAAGAATCTGAAGCTGAATTCCTCTAGATCATCCACACGTGCTTCATGGAATCCGCGGGAGCGCCGTTCGTCGTAATCTGGGTGCTAGCGCGGATTTGCAACGATGCCTTCGACGCTCCAACGACCACCACATCGCATTGCTAGCGATGCCCGAGAGAGAGCTCCATCTGAGCTCCTTAGGTCCAGAGCATCTCTCTCTAGAATGTGGGAGAGAGGAGAGGAAAGATAATCTCTATGAATAGTGTTTGGAAAATGCCCCTCCTCTTTTATTTATAGTGCTCAATTAAAATACCCCGTATCATCTCACCGGCCCCGAATACTTAACGCACTATTAACGACATTTTAAGACTACTAAACTGAGCCACAAATATTATTATCATTTACTTGTAATATATTGAAATATATTACATGATAATAATTAAGTGATTAACCTGACTCGTCGCTCCAATTAATATTAATTTAAACTTGAATAATTTAACATTCGTCAATTAATATTTTTTTCATGTATTTACTTAAAACTCGTAAATACATTTAATAAATAAATTCAATACTAATTATTTTAAACTCACATAATATGAATTTATTTATTGCATTGGCGATCGTTTAACTTTGGACAATTCCCGGACCCTTGTGGAAGGGCCCACTATGTCCAATTCTCTTATTCAACTGAATATGGAAGATTTTTGAATATACTATTTTGTGTGACCCTCTAGGCCCTTATTTCGACAGCCCTGAATAGTATTCACAGACCAAGAGTGGGATCTAGCAACCCATCATAGCCTCTGAAGAAATAAGGATTGTCACAGTAGCGACAACCAACCTACGAACATGCACTGTGTAATACAATCTCTTTCACTACATGAAAACCGCCGTTTGGCGGTGGTTTTTTCGCGGCGGTTTTAAAAACCCTCACGAAACGCGTTTTCGGGCCGGCATTTCGCGCCGGTTTTAAGAACCGCCGCTAAACGGCAAAAAAAATATTTATTTTTTTATTTTTCTAATTTTTTTTAATGTTATTCGAGGATTAGCGGCAGTTTTTCAAAAAACCCCCGTGACATAGCGGCGGTTTCGGTAAAACCGCCGCGAAATGAAATGAAAAAAATAAAAAAACGCGAGAAACCTTGAAATCACTAAAACGACCATAACTTTTGATCTGGGCGTCCGTTGAAGTGCCACGACCAGTCAAATTGAATATCATGAAGAGATCTAGAGGCACATATAATCAAAACCATGAGACAGTCTAAGGTGTAGAAGATATTAGAGTTAAAAAAAGTTAAAAAAGTTCTTCAACTTCAAACGGCCATAACTTTTGCTCCGTTTGTCCGTTTGGGCTCTACCACATATCAAATCGAAGCCAGCGAAGAGATCTACGTACCGGTTGGACAGAAGCAAGCTTTTGTCATATTTTTAGACCACAAAAACCCTTCCGAATGTCCTGAAAACCCCGTTTCCATCACCGGTGTCCCGTCGAACTTGTCTTTAAACAGACCTAACATTCGATACGCGTGTCAGTTCGGCCTCCTCCACCTGAAAGATCATAGCTCGTTCAGTGAGCTTCAGTTTGACTGGTTACGGCGCCCACATGCACTCCTAGATCATATGTTATGGAAATTTTAGTGGGTATCGGGTTTGTTGTGTTTCTCAATGCCTCGTTTCTAGGACCCGTTTTCCGTCAGCTTTTTTTAAATGGTCCTAACTTCCGATCCGTCTTTCCATTCGGACTCTTTCACCTTTCAGGTTGAAGAGCGTTTCAGGATCTTTTATTTTACAGGTCGCAGATCTAAAACAGATTCTCAGATCATAAGTTATCTTCGTTAATGTGAGTCCAACGTTTTTGTCTCATTATGACCGTTTTGACGGGTTTTAACGGTAGCTCCATTTATTACTGTTTATTTGGGTTTCCATGACTTGTTATCTTTATCAATGGTTATTATGGGTTATTATGATGATTATGTTGAATTATTAAGGAGTTTTCCAGAGTTGTCACGTGTTTTCATGCGTTCTCATTTTTTCTAATGCCTCATTCTTCATATGCTTCTCCATCCTTTTTCATGCGTTTTCATGATTTTTCATCCCTTATCACGTCTTTTCATACTTTTTTATGTGTTTCCTTTATTATTTATTATTTATTATTTATAATATACTTTAATTTATTTATTATCTATTATTTGTAACTAGTTATTTATTATTTATTATTTAATATTTATTTATTAGTTATTATTTATTAGTCATTATTTATTATTTATTATTTATTATTTATTATTCATATTTATTTATTAGTTATTATTTATTAGTTATTATTTATTATTTATTATTTATTATTTATTATTTATTATTTATATTTATTTATTATTTTTTTATTTATTATTTATATTTATTTATTATTTATTAATTATTATTTATATTTATTTATTATTTAGTTATTATTTATTTATTATTTATTATTTATATTTATTTATTATTTATTATTTATTATTTATATTTATTTATTATTTATATTTATTTATTATTTATTATTTATTATTTATATTTATTTATTATTTATTATTTATATTTATTTATTATTTATTATTTATATTTATTTATTATTTATTTTTTATTTATATTTATTTATTATTTATTATTTATTATTTATATTCATTTATTATTTATTATTTATATTTATTTATTATTTATATTTATTATTTATTATTTATATTTATTTATTATTTATTATTTATATTTATTTATTATTTATTAATTACATTTATTTATTATTTATTATTTACATTTATTTATTATTTATTATTTTCTATTCATTTATTATTTATTATTTATTATTTATTATTTATTATTTTTATTGATTTATATTTATTTATTAGTTATTATTTATTAGTTATTATTTAATATTTATTATTTAATATTTATATTTATTTATTATTTATTATTTATTATTTATATTTATTTATATTTATTATTTATATTTATTTATTATTTATATTTATTTATATTTATTTATTATTTATTATTTATATTTATTTATTATTTATATTTATTATTTATATTTATATTTATTTAATATTTATATTTATTTATTATTTATATTTATTTATTATTATTATTTTCAATTTATTATTTATTATTTATATTAATTTATTATTTATTATTTATTATTTATTATTTATATTTACTTATTAGTTATTATAAATTAGTTATTAGTTATTAGTTATTATTTATATTTATTTATTATTTATTATTTATTATTAATATTTATTTATTATTTATTATTTATTATTTATTATTTATTTATTATTTATTTATTATTTATTATTTATTATTTATTATTTATATTTATTTGTTGTTTATTGTTTATTAGTTATTATTTATTATTTATTATTTATATTTCATTATTTTTCTTTTTATTTATTATTTATATTTATTTATTATTTATATTTATTTATTATTTATTATTTATTATTTATTATTTATATTTATTATTTATTATTTATATTTATTATTTATTATTTATATTTATTTATTATTTATATTTATTTATTATTTATATTTATTTATTATCTATATTTATTTAAATTTATTTATATTTATTTATTTATTATATATTATTTTTTATTTATATTTATTTATTGTTTATTATTTAAATTTATTTATTATTTATTATTAGTATTTATATTTATTTATTATTTATTATTTTCTATTTATTATTTATTATTTATATTTATTTATTATTTATTATTTATTATTTATTATTTATTATTTATTATTTATTATTTATTATTTATTATTTATATTTATTTATTAGTTATTATTTTTTATTTATTATTTATATTTATTTATTATTTATTATTTATTATTAACATTTATTTATTATTTATTATTTATTATTTATATTTATTTATTATTTATTATTTATTATTTATATTTATTTATTATTTATTATTTATTATTTATATTTATTTATTATTTATTATTTATTATTTATATTTATTTATTATTTATTATTTATTATTTATATTTATTTATTATTTATTATTTATTATTTATATTTATTTATTATTTATTATTTATTATTTTTATTTATATTTATTAATTATTAATTATTTATTATTTATTATTTATATTTATTTATATGTATTTATTATTTATTATTTTCTATTTATATTTATTATTTATTATTTATTATTAATTATTTATATTTATTTATTATTTATTATTTATTAGTTATTATTTATTAGTTATTAGTTATTATTTATTATTTATTATTTATATTTATTTATTATTTATTATTTATTATTTATATTTATTTATTATTTATATTTATTTATTATTATTTATTTATATTTATTTATTATTTATTATTTATATTTATTTACTATTTATATTTCTTTATTATTTATTATTTATTAGTTATTATTTATTATTTATTATTTATTATTTATTATTTATTATTTATTATTTATTATTTATTATTTATTATTTATTATTTATCATTTATTATTTATTATTTATTATTTATTATTTATTATATATTATTTATTATTTATTATTTATTATTTATTATTTATTATTTATTATTTATTATTTATTATTTATTATTTATTATTTATTATTTATTATTTATTATTTATATTTATTTATTATTTATTATTTATTATTTATTATTTATTATTTATATTTATTTATTTATTATTATTTATATTTATTATTCCTCATATATTTTTTATTTATTATTTATTATTATTGAGTTTATATCTATTATTTATGTATTATTAGTTTTTTCAATTAATATATATAAGTATATTAAATTTTGTTTATTAACCACATGGCGAGCTTGCTGGAGTGGTAAAGTTTTTGGAAAATATGCAAGAGGTTAGAGGTTCAAATCTCACCAAACGCAGAATTTCATTATATTGCATGGGTATGCATATGGATGTGCGTGTGCATGTGCATGTGTATAGGATGTGCATGCATGGATAAATAAAGTAAATAAAATAATACTAAATAAATAAAATAAATACGAAATAAAAAAATAAAAAATAAATACGAAATTAAATAAATAAATAAATAAAATATATAAATAAAATAAAATAAAATAAATATGAAATAAAATAAATACAAAATAAAATAAATAAATATGAAAAATAAATAAATAAATAAATAAATAAATAAATAAATAAATAAATAAAATAAATATAATATAATATAAAAAATACATAAAATAAATAAATAAATAAATATAATAAATAAATAAATATAATAAATAAATAAAATAAATATGAAATAAATATATAAATAAATACAAAAAATTAATATATAAATAAATACGAAAAATAAATATATAAATAAATATATAAATAAATATATGAATAAATAAATAAAATATATATGAAATAAATATATAAATAAATACGAAAAATAAATATATAAATAAATAGCTAAATAAAAATATAAATAAATAAATAAATATATAAATAAATATATAAAATTAAAAATAACAAAAATAAAAAAAGTAACAAAAATAATAAAATAAAAAAATAAAAAAAATCGCCGCTAAATCATTTAGCGGCGGTTTAAACCGCTGCTAAAAAACCGTCGCGAAACGTTCTGTGACGGTTTTGAAAACCGCCGCAAAATAGTTTCCCGACCCACGATTTAGTGGCGGTTTTTCAAAACTGCCGCCAATCGATTTAGAGGCGGTTTAAATCGCCGCAAAATGAAAAAAAACCGCCGCTAAATGCATTTTTTGCCGTAGTGTTTGTCTATAATATCTCATAAAGCAGGACACACTCTCGTGTCATCGACCTTTTCTTGCTTTATTGTTTGTTGATGTAATTGGATGGATTTACCCTCAACTGCCATGGCCATGGTCTTATAAATGTACTTCCATCCATATCAACATGGCCAGAGATATATTACTTCCATAACCTGCAAGCGAAAAATCCTTTATTGACCATTCAACCAATGTCATGCCACCAATGACGCACCTGACACAAACTACCTCGCCACGACTTCATTTCCATGGTTTTCGTCTTGTATCAAAGTATGCAATCAAATGACAGTCATTGGTAATGATATCAAGGAGACCATTACACATGATCGTAGATAGGAACATCCAATGACACCTGAAACATGTGGAGTTCCTATTGACGGGTCTGTCCTCATGATCTCACTTCTAGAGATCACCAAGTGCAAACTTCATAAGAAGAAGTCTCAATGCTTATGAGACCCCAACACCTGATGGTCAGACATCTACTGTGTCCAATCAGCAAGATGTATCTAGACTATATAACATATATTTAAGATTAATGTCATAGTATCTAGAGGTTCTCATTATAGCCTGGGAACTGCTATAAACATTCGATATGAAAATTAACCTTTGGACATTACCATTTCAATAGTGGATGCAGAAAAGTCTACACTATAATGGTAAGATGACATCATGCATAGCTTACTGTATACATGATGTGGTAATCAAAATCACAGAATAGTTTGGTCTTGGGCACCCACTATTTCAAAACATACGATCGACTTTCATTCCCAATGCATTGGAGGTTATAACATTACCACCCATACTGGTTTATCATGACACCACCTGTCATATGGTTTATAATGTAACCACCCGTCAAATGTCTAAGTACCATCATAAAACATAAAATATTGAAAATATAAATATTTCACTAATAAAATTTCATTTTAAATCAAAAGATGTAATTTCAAGTTATTGAAATAATCATTCCATTTTCATAAACCATTTAAAAAATAGATTTTAGAATTAAAGTGTCCCATTACACTTTGAAGCTTTTAATGGAATTATAATTTTAAAACATTAATGTACATATAAATAAATAATCAAACCCATTTCTAAAACATGGACGTTAAGGATAATTATTTTGAATAATAAATTTTTAAAACATTTAAAATGAAATTTTAGTTAAATAATTTTTGACAAAATGAGAGACTCTTGATTACAAATAATTGAATAATAACATTTAATCAGAAATTATAATATCTTGAGAATAAATATATTCATGATATAATATGTCAAAGGATAGTATATACATCATATAAGAGTGAATTGGTGTATAAGAACAATGAAGTCTCAATGGAATGTAAATTGAGATGAAATCCATTATAAAGACTGTATCCTTTGATTAAGGAAAAATCGATTACATAATTATGTGTGAAAAATAATAATACACCCAATATAAGTGGACATTAAGTGTAAAAAAATCATAGGTCATTCACAGATATTCATAGGAAGACATATTCATGAAGTACAAGTTTAACGCAATGAATTGAAATTGGGTTAAGAAGTTCCCTTGCAAAAATATGAGAGCCTTACATCATCACTTTAAAATTCAGAAAATGAGTTGATGTGATAAAAAAAGGTTATGTCATCATTTGGATATAAAATTTACATTAATAAGTATATATATGAACATATCCCAACATAACATGATGTAAATTAAAAGATATAAAAAAAAGAAGTCTTTTAAAAAGAGGAGGGTGAAATGTTCCCCTACCGATTTGGTAACTTACATAACATACGCCACCTTAAAAGAAGGATCATACAATAAGGATGTAAATACTCATAAACGAAATTATATTACACAAAGAGTATGATCATGGGTATTACATACACCACAAAAAAGGAAATAATGGAAAATATAACTTGAATCTCACGGGAATAAAAAGTGACATGAAACCCTTTACCACGTTGAAATCAACTGAGTCGTATGTCCAAAAGTTAATAACCACCAAATGAATCACAGAATTCCATGAATATAATGAGAATAATGATAATATATATCAAATGTAAGTACAAAATACACCACATGCAATCAATAAGTGGAGAACAATGGAAATCTAGATGAATTAAAAGTGAGATAAGAAATCCCCTTACCTTGTGTCCTACTCAGCTCGTATATTCTGTGTTCTTCATGAATAATAAACATAAGGTAATATCTACATCATTAAGATATTTTTTTCTGTTTATTATTTATTTTATATCACTTATTATCTTTATATAACAACAAGTTAATTATTTGAGTTCATATTGGATATTTTATCGATGTTCTGAACTTAAGTCAAAAATGAACTTGTAATAATTACAATTTGTCCATGTGGTCAAAATTCCATTATCTCCAGAATAATATAAATGTTTTATATATGATATATATCATATATATCTAGTGTATATGTATTTATAATATTCCATATCATCTGGAGATAATACATGAAATGTACCATTCATGGAGAGTGTAAGTCATGTGTTCACGTGAAATCTACATTCATTTCGATTTTATATTCAAAGGAATGAAAAACAATGATAAATTGGTATTTTATAATTAAAATATAATATAATATGATATTTTATGTTTTATAATTTCATTAAATTCATCCTTTATACGTTCCATGTATGTCACGAACGAATCATATCACCTTGAGGGGGTATTAGTCCACACTTCCTCAAATGAAATCATCACGTTTAACCATAATGGAAACAATAAAGGTATGATATAAATGAATAAAACAAAAAAATAAAGAAAAAATAAAAATAATACACATCAAATATAAATAAATTTCCCTCTTAATAACCACCATGTTAGGTTGTAGGAGATAATCAAACAATCATCGTTTCGTGAGACGTTAGTTTGTCGTCCATAGAAACAGTATGTTCTTCACCCATTAGATGCTATTGTGTGTATGTGTAGTTCGAATAATTATTATAACAACATCCTAGTATGTTGAGGATACTGGTGATTTTATAAAATAAAGTAATAAAAAGAGGTTAGGGGGTTGGAGAATTAAAATAAAACAAAATAAAACAAAAGAATTTAAGATTATTCTTACCTTTAATTTGGGAAACTTTCTTTGGTTTGAACCAAAAGTACTTCTTGAAGTGCCTTCTTCCTAAGGTAATGATTCTAGAAGGAAGAGGGGGATCTTGAGAGATTATTTGTGCAGGGTTTGGATGAGCCATGTGGCTTGAGAGATGTGATGAATTGGATATAAATGGTCTCCTTTTATAAGGAAGAGGAGGGGCTTTTTAGGAAAGTGTGAAAATATTATTTAATTATATAATGATATTCAGTTTGTAAAGGTCCAAAACTAATTAAAGATGAATATAAGATGAATCATGGTCTAAATAAAATCATCTAGTACTAATTAGATAGGTTTTGGGTGTTATTTTAATATTTATAATCTTATTTATTTAAATCATTAATCAATGAGGTTTATACTACATCATTATTTTGTCATAAATAATTTAATTTATTTATTGTCTAAAAATTATAAAAAAATATCATGAAGTATAAAGTCATTTTATAATTCCAATGAAAATTCATATATGAAAATATAACTTATATAACCCCATGTAAAAATTAATTTACCAAAAGATATTTGTTGGTTTCATTTTTGAATTTATATTAAATTAATTAATCTAAAGTGTCATTTTCACTCTTAAGTGGATACAGGGTGTCCCAAAATCAACAAACAGAATCCCATGGTCTTCCATGACTCATCCCATAAGGTTAGGACAGGTTTTAAGGTAATTTTGTATTATTATGATATTCTTTTTCCATAAATTACCCTATTTACCTTTAACCGTGAAAAATAAAAGTCAAAAGTTACAATTCACCAAAAAATATATTAACATTATTGAACCACATTTTACTTACAAATAACAACCATGTATGTTTTATTTTCAAAATTCAATTCACAAGAAACGGTAAAATATCATTTAAATGAAAAAAACTATTTTTTAACTAATACAAAGTGGATTCACTATTCATCAAAAATTGATGTTTTTTAGAAAAATAACAAAAATTCAGCCTAATATATATTTGAAATTCCAAAATAAAAAATTATGTCTATTTTAAATGATTCAAAACAAATATTTTTCAATAATTAATTTAAAATTAATTCCCGTTGTCAAAACAAATAGCGTGTTTTTAAGAAATAATAACTATCAAAAGATTGACACTTGTTTATGTCCAATTTCAAAATGAAATTAGTTACAATTACCAAAATTAGATTAAATGGTAAAAATATATTCAAATTACAATTTAAAATCAAATAAAATTATAATCTATCTATGTAAATAAATTATACAAAAAGGCACTTTTGAATTAAAATACAGTATTTTCCACTATTCATTAAAAAAATGGTATTTATCAAAAAAATACCAAAAATTTACCCAAAGTAATTTATGATGTCCCAAATCTAAGGAAGAATTTTATTTTATCAAATAGAGTAAATAAAAATGACCAAACAAGATTTAAAGAGGGTTCTCCATTAAAAGGCGGTAAATCGACCTTTTGGAGTATTTATGCTTAAAATTAGATTAATTCACATTTTAAGGCACTAACTTTTATTGGATAAAGGTAAAAACATTTAACAAACATATATAATAATATTTTAGTTAGTTCTATTCATTTCCACAAATACAACATCTAGGCTTTAACTGCCATTTAAAATAATAATATTATATTATTAGTTTGCAACATATGATTTCAAAGAAACTTGTTGTTGTATATCGAGTAAGCCATCAAACATAGAATCCCCTTAAAAGTAAAATTAATAAGTAATTTACAAATATTAATAATTATGAAAATATCATATTATTTATTTACATGGGATGTTACAATAAGTATTACACATCATGATCATTGAAGAGACTTGGTAGAATTTTTAATTTGTAATATAAAGCTATAATTCCTTCAAGAAATTCCAATTACATGATGTACCTATGGGTAGTTTCCCTTTTATATTAATCATTATGAAAAACATATTTGGGGATATATTTAGAATGACATGATCTCCCACTTAAAATTACAAAACCCTTTTCTATTTATCTGTGTATCCCTTTTTCCTATATTGAGCTACTTTAATTTGTGCCAGAATAGTTTTTACCTTTTTCATTGAATCTTCAATCAGTAATTTCCAATAAGATTCCTTTCACCGACTTAATTCCAAAAAGTTTGAGTATTAAATCAATTTCCATATAAGGATTCATATGGATCCATTTTAATACATAAATGTAAACTATTATTGTATTAAATCATTACCTAAGGTAAATAATGATCCCATGTAACTAGAAATTAAGGTGAGGATGATCTCAAAATGTCTTAAAATGTTTGAATAACCCTTTTATACTATATTTTTCTTCTAGTAGGGAAGGATATTCTTAGATGAAGATCTATGCCTAGATCCTCCTGAAGATTCTTCTAGAATTTTGATATAAAATGAGGATCTTGATCAGACCTAATTGTTAAAGGTTCAACATAAATTTTAACAACTTCATTAATATAGTCTTTTTATTCTCTGGAGAGGTAAATAATCTACTATAGAAAGAAAATGAGTTGATTTTATATGATGAACCGAAAAACTCATATCATGTTATTCCTTTTAGTTTTCATTGGTAGTTATGTGAAAAAATCCATTGTAATGTCATCCCACAACCACAATAGAACTCGTTGAGGTTTCAGGACTCATCAAGGATATTGTCTCTCAACTTATAATTTTTTTGGAATAGATATATTAACACATATTCAGCAGCTTCCCAAATCATATTATCCACCAAAAAATGGTCCCTCAAATATATATACATCATAGTACTACCAGTATGTATAGAGAATGTTTAGCTATGAGAATCATCCAATTAATTCATTTTTATATTAGGTGTTGTGGGAACACATTACCTCAATCCAAATTTTAGAATGATTTTTTCATAAATTAATTCATCCAACTTACAATCCATAATGACTTTAATTTTCTTTTGAAAATTCTCAACATCCAAATGAGAGTATTTTATGTTTCCCATTAAATATGATTTTTTAATAATTTGAAAAAGAAGTGATTTTTCAACTTCTTTATTAATCCTTTGATTCATATTTATTAAATCAATTATCATAGGTTCTCCCTCAATCAAATTTTTGGACAAAACACCATGATCATTCTTTCTTAATGTATATGACACCTTATTGTATTTTTTATGGTTTTATTGTATTCAGAAATCAAAGTCTTTAAATAACATAACCCCTATAAATTTTCACATATTTATATCTTTTTATTTAAATATGTATATTAAAATATTCTGCTCGATATATATGTCACATAATTCACCTTAGAGATACTATCTCCATATCTTTAGATAAATGATATCAAGTTCTAACTCAATATCGTAGGTTGTATAATGTAGTATATGTATCTTTAAATTTAATTTATTCATATGAAGTAACATTATAATTTTCAAAAGTACACAACCAAATCCATTCCATGATGAATTACTATATAAAAACCATCATTTGCTCATATTAATCATAAAATTTAAGCATTTACTAATATTATCTTTCATTCTTCAAGAAAATATAACCATTTTTTCATAAAAAATTACTCTCATTACGTGTGATCTTGGTTAAAAAGATCGAAAATTAGGAAAAATTTTGAATGAAACATCAATAGTAACCTTCTAAATGAATAAAATTACACACCTCAATTATGTTCGTTGGTGTAGATTATTCTTATAATGCCTTTATCTTTATATAATCATTTGAGATTCCATATGTAGAGGTTATATGACTAAGAAAATAGATTCTATGAAGCTATAGTTCACCCTTTCTAAATGTATTGTATAACTCATTCCCTATGAGAGTCTCAAGAATTATATGCATGTGATTCTCATAGTCTTTTTAGATTTTAGATTACACCGTAATATCAACAATGAATACTGGAAAATCATCAAGATATTCCTTGAACACGTTGTTCATTAGATACAAAATGATCAAGGGTGAATTAGTCAATAAAAATGGCAATACTATAAACTCATAATGTCCATACCTCATCCAAAAAGTTGACTTTATAATGTCTTACTTATTAACATACAATGGATGTTATCAAGAACGATGTTCAATCATTGAAAAACATTTACATCCATGAAGTGTGTCAAAAATTCATCATTTTGAATTAGGGGGTACTGGTTCTTTATCTTATCTGGATTTACTTTTATATAATAATTGAACATCCCCATGGATCCATCATTAATATTAACAAAGCGAATAGGGCCTCCCCATAGAGAAACACTATGAGTGAATAAATATCTTATTACTGAACACCTCCAGTTGTTTATTTATTTAAACTAATTGAACTATGGAAATTCTATAGGGATACATTGATATTGTTCTTGCATCAATGATTAATTCAAAAGAAAACATAACTTTATTTTCTATAGTGTGTCTAGTTAATTACTCAATAATATATTTAATGAATCCCTGCACAATAGGTATATCATGTATTTCAAGACTAAAATCTTCATCCCTTGATCATGTTTTAAATTTCTCCCCAAGAATTTCATTCAGTAGAGCTACAGGTTTGGATCAATATAAGAATTATATGATGAAGTTTCTTCTCTAAATATAAGGAATTCTACAGTTTCATCACAAATCATAATTTCATTCTTCTTAAAATAAATTTTCACAAAATATTTTGAATGTTAGTCCATAATGATAATTATATAAAAATAAAAAGAAGTTATGATGATAAGTTTAGAAAATAATTTTTTTTCTGATAATGGGGACTCCTTGACCCATATTTTTCTCAATGAGACTTATTGAATGAGTTTTGACTCACAACACCCATATTAAATCAGAAGTGAAAATCTAATTTTCTTTGAAAACTGGGTAGATATAAAAGAGTTTGATGATACAAAATCAAGTAAAACATTATAAAAATTTCAAGGTTGGATTAATGTAACTTCTATCACATTATTGGGTACTTCATCCTTAGTTATATTGACTACATAAGCAAATCCATTTCCCCTTGGCCTCTTCTTTGGACGAATCCCAGGATTATTTGAACATTCATGTAAATAATGTATCATTTCATTGTAGTTTAAAATGTAGATATCATTATTATGTTTTCTATTACAGTCATGAGATTGATGACCCTTGTCCTTGCACTTGAAACACACTCTTGTTCCCTTTTTACATTTTTCTAGACATTTTATACCATGGTTTTCTGCAAATTAAAAATGCTTCATTCCCTTGTTCCTATTTGGTTTTATACCATTTTCTTGGTTCTCATCCAAACTCTTATGAGATTAATTTCCTATGAATATATAAGATAATGAAAATTAGTTCCCTTTATAAATTTAATATAGTATTATTTCATTATATGATGAAATTTTTAATAAGATCAGTGCTATTTAGAGGTTTGTCTTCAGATCATTATAGAAATTATCAATCTTGTTATATAAATTATATATGTAATCTATAAAAAATATGTCTTGTGTTGTAAAGATTTCCTCATGATATAAAATAATCCCTTCTTCCTTTTTCTTTAATCATCATAATTTCCACTTCATTTCAATTTAGTGATCACAAGGGAATTATTTGTCGAAGAATGATTCATTAAAAGATATCTATTCTATGTGTTGTATTTTATCATCATATATGGTAATCTAGATCAATTACCACCATTTATCAGCATTCCCCATGAGAAAATACCCCACAATTAGAAAATTTTTATTTTCATTACATCCTAACGTAAAAAATATTTTATCAGGGGACTTCATCAATTTCTCATCTACCACTAGATTTGTAGTGTTAATAAAATATGGGGCTTTTCAACATATAAAAATATATAACAGGTGTATCATGTAAAAAATATTCATGTTGTTACACTCAATTATGGTTATTAATCATAAATGAGTAATTAATCATAATATGGTCATGATATGTTCAATTAAAACAAAAAATATATTGAGTTTCTTAGTGGGGAAATCCCTACATTTCCATGGTTATTGAATTGATTCCGTTTATTAGGATCTATCAATAAATAATATCACACAATATTTTAGGCCATGTTCATCATTATAATTCAGAAAAATAAAAAAAATCCACTATTTATAATTTTTTTAAATACAATAATAATAATTATTGTTCTCAAATTGGTTATATAGGGACCCCACCCTAGAAAAGATAGAAACAATGTTTATTACAATTACATTAGAATGATGTCATGTAATCAAATCATAAAGGACTAACAAGTTTAGTAGTATTGGTAAACCAGATTCACACAAGAGTGTTGTATTACAAATAAATTCACTAATTACAACAAATTTATTTACATAATTGGTTATAAAATTTATTACATCGACAATATCTTTTCACATCATTATAATTATACTTCCTGGATTATGGGGGAAATGAAGAAAAATAACGGTGAGCTTAAATTCTTAGTAAGGGTTAAGCATAACAGAAACCATAACGAATCAAGAGGAATAGTTAATGTGGAATGCTAAATAACTAAACACACATTCCATGAAATCAGCAAACCAAATGAATAAACAGTATTGAAATATAATAACTAAAAAAATATTACATTTAAAATATGAGAAAATTCGTAATAATTATTAAAGGTAAGAAACTGAGACACATCGCATTTAATCAATAAACTAATAATGAATTAAATCCATAGATATATCGATTTAATAATATTTTAGATAAAAAAATGAAATCTCATGAAAGGATCAGGTTAATTATTGTACGTTATGTTTCCTAGCCACCTGATACATTTACCATTGAAATCTATTCTCAAGGTAGTTTGAATATATGCAATTAAATCTATCTATACTACTTGGAAACATAAATTAAGGGTTCATGTTAAACTAATTTCATAACATGAGGCAACCAATGCATTGAGGGTCTCACATTAAATGGACCCCAACTTATATGGGTGTTATTAATTGGTCCCCAACCCATAGGTCTTGCATTAACTTGACCTAAACCTATATATTGAATGTGTAAATCATTCCTCATAGATTGAAATAATGAATTTAAATATTAAATAATGTGTCTTGTTAGATATTTGTATTGATTAAAGGATATATAGATACTAATATTTCCCCAATCAATAAAATAACTATCAAATTAAACACCATATATAGAAATGCTTTGCATTTTAAGAAATAATTGAATCCATGTTAATTGGTTTGTATGATTAGGGGAAATTCACTGTTCAGTTATGATAACAAATTAAATATTTCAAGGTGACTTAAAGGAATCAAGGTAGTGAATTACAATACTATACTTGGTCAAATAAATCACAAACCTTATAATGGAAGAAAAATTATGGTATTAATAAATCATATCCCATGAAGTGTAAAAGTAAACAGTTTTCTTTTTGATGAATGTAATTACTATAAAAATAATATATAAAAACTCTCAGGTGGAAAATATTTTTTTTCTTTTATAATTTTTTTTGTAAATAATTTCCTTGAAAATAAATTTTTCAAATAATTTCTTTAATAGTATATATTTCAACAAGAAATGTGATCTTAATTTATATGATGGTGGGTAAATCTATACATATCATACAAGGTAAAAAAATTCATCTATCATTGTAAAATGATAAAAATGTGCCTTGTTTGGAATAATGTTAAAATATTTCTTTGAAAACGTTAGTAAAAGAAAAAAAGGGTAAAATTTTATTTAAAATATCGTTTTTAGAGTTTTAAACATATTCCAAAAACATTTTGGAATTAAGTATTGTAAAATGAAATAGGTTTTCTGACAAAAGAATTAAAAGACATGATGTTTTCATTAATATATTTTATAAAGCGTTTTGTGTTCCAAAGAGAGAAAAAATTGTATTATTACTTGAAACGTTCATTAATAACCATAGGCTAAAAAAAATAAAGGTATTTATTTGAAATGGATACAATAATTTTCCTAATAGAAACTCATGTGTAAACAATATTGAACAAAATGAGATTGTGATGTAAAACCTTGAAAAGTCTATAACATTGATATAAAAATAAATAAATAAATATACATGGCGTGTCAATTTTTAATACACATAATAAAATTATAAATAAAATAAAATATTGTAAAAATTTATTACACACATAATCAAAGAAGAATAAATAAAATGAGGAAGTAATATAACCAAATGAAAAGGAATCGGATTATGAAATGTATTACAACATGGAAAATTTTAATTCAAATCCCCTTTGAAAAAATAATTCAAATTTAAAATCAGGATACCAAGAAGATAAAATATATAATTATATAATATATTAAATTGGGTAGTAGATACACCATGCACAAAAATTATGTGGTGTATATGAAATTTATCACACAGTGGTAAAAATTGGGTTGAAAATATATTTCCTTTTGTTTCTTTTTGTTTGACCATCCACTAACATCCAATAAAATGGTTTTTATATTTTCATAAACTTATTATAGATATATATTAGTATATATTATATCATATATGATACTCTTATAATAATATAATACCAATTTTATATTAACATTTTATTATTTTCTTTATTTTAGGAGTTAATTTAATAATTTCTAAAGTATGTTTTTTCTCGTAATTTGTTGTTCATATTACATATATTACGATTTAACAATTTAATGAAATTAAACCATTATTTAATTATAATATATATTAACTATATATATATTTAGAATAATCTATTATATTTGGAGATATTAACTGAAATATACTATTCAGAGAGATGGTAGGTCATATGTACGCATGAACACTACCTTCAATTATTTTTCATATTATAATAACGATATGTGAATGATATATATATGTGTGTGTTTGTTCTTGTGTGTGTGTGTTTGTGTGAGTGTGTATAAATTATATTTATTATGAAACATATATTTCACATATTTTTCATAGGTTTAATAAAACCTTCTATTATATGTTCCTTATGTAGTGTGAATCAATCAGTTCGCTTTGAGTGGAAAATAGTCTATACATCCTCCAATGGATTTAAGGCCTTATTTTTTTATTTAGTTTTGATAATCCACCTTTCAAGGGGTGAGTTGGAACCCATACAATGCCTGAAGGCATAAGTATTACATGTATCGTATGCCTTAGATGAATTCATTTCCTGTAGGCTTCAGACATTACATACAACCCAGACTAACTATAGGAACTACTCTTTCCTAGCATCTTCATCATGAAATCAACTCTCCACCTTCGCATGGCTATTAGGATAGTCTTTCCCATGCATGCATAGGCTTGTCCCAATTGCTGGTGTCATACCCTCTCATTCTTTTAATCCATTTAGATTCTTCTATGGTGAAAGCTCCTTTATCCTCCTCCTTATAAAGCTTGTTCCATGTAGGTGGTCTGGTTTTCATTTTCACTTAAGGTGGTCTGAGGTCCTTGAGGTTTCTCGAAGGCCTTACTGAACCCAAGTCAGGGTTGGACTGAAGGCCTTAAAGGACTCAGGGACCAAATCGGTGGCCCAAATGCCCAAACGAGGGAATATTTTCAGCGGCTACAATGCCAACTACAATTCCTGCTATACTAAATGGTGTAGTACCAGAAATTATCCGCCACTCAGATTTGATCCTGGGTCTCCATGATGCATTTAAGGAGTCCTCACCGACTAGGATGAGGCTCATCCAGATATGATGTTATCATACTTACCCAAAAAGGAAATCATAAGGTTCGGTGTAATATTAAAATTAATTAAGAATAAATAAATTATAAATTTCACATATATAAAATATATTATTATAGTTTCCATCATAATTAAGATCCATGATAGGTTGTGAAGGAAACACAAATGACCTTTTTTCGTGAGGTGATAGTTCACCGTACACATAAAAAGTATGATCATTATCCATTACATAGTGGGTTTGTTTAAGTGTAGGTATATCCCTCAGAATAAATAATTATCAACATATTGAAGATACATATTTTTTTATGTAATCATGGAATTATAATATTTGACGGGGTGTACAATGAAAATAATATAAAAGAGCACGAGGAAGGATATTACCTTTCTTTGGGGTAACTCTTTTGGTTTGCACCAAAGGGGTTCCTTGGATGGAATTATTAACAAAGTTAGGGTTATATGATTATGGGATTTATTCTTAAGAGATATTTGGAAAAATATTGTTATGGCCACATTTCCTTTATAGGTGTTGGGATGAGGTAGAAGTTACTGCCTTTTTATAGTCGAGGAGGAGTGGAAATATTTGAATTTTTTAAAAAGGGAATTCCACCCATATATTTTCCAATAAATGTGGATCAAAAAATAAACAAAATTATATAAAATGAATTATATTTTATATATATTTACATAAAATGGATTTCTGAAAATAATATAGGCAATTTTATGCCTCTATTTTATTGTTTAATCTCTTATTATGTTAATTTTTCTCTTAATTAGTGTAATTATTATATTTTACTTTCACTAAGATTTTTTTTTCAAAAACTAATTTGGAATTATTATAAATTATAAATTACACCTATTATAAATATGTAATCCATATTTCTAAATTTCAATAACATAAGTGGAATAAATTAACTTAAAACTAATCCCACAGATGAGACAACAAAGAAGATTTTTAATGCAAAAGCTTCAAAAGTATTCATTGTTTTCATATCCAATTTCAATGTAAAATTTATTTAAATTGAATAAATAGTATTAATTGATAAATAATTTATATAATGTCATTATATACCATAAATTAAAATAAAATTTTACATTTTAGATAAATTATTATAAAATGATGCTCTGAATTAAAATTGAGTTTTTTTTCACATTTCATCAAAAAATTAAAAAAATATGAAAAATAAAAACTACCAAACCTAATTTTTATTTGTAATAATTAAAAATTGATGTTATTTATTAAAATTTAATTTATTAATATTTAAAAATTAACATTTAAAATATATTTTCCATTAAAATGATGTCGAATTTTCATTTTAAAAATATACTTTTTAATGAAAAATAATAATATTATTGCCCTTATCTTATGACTATAAAATATATTAGATGAATTTTAAAAAATATTGAATACATAATATATATATTATATTAATATCACTAACCATTTATTATTAATTTATTTTAATAGTTTAAAACATCTTTTTGGGCATAAATATAATTTTATTAAAAACAATACTTTTATATTCTATTGGTTCTTATATTAATTTCAAATTAATTTATAACCAGTGAATTCATTTAAATTTTTTGAAAACTTAATATGTCCATTATTTTTTTAATACTATTCATTACTTCTATTTTAATTTCATATTCATATTTTATTATATAATATAATAATGTTTTATTGATATATGTTTGTTTGGTAAAACGTGTTCTCGTGTGTAATAAAAACTATCAAGGAAAGTACGTGTTATATTTAATTCAAGATAACTCCTCATTTCTTGAATTGAATGATATAGATTTAATTTAATAAAATATTGAATACAATATAATTTCTCAAGATACTATATTCCCTTATGCACTTCGTTTTACATGTCATTCACACTCTCAAATACAATGTTCTTACTTCATAATATCAGTGCTTCACATTTCATTTACCTAAATAAATTGCATCCCCATAATTTAAATTCGATCTTGGTAATATATTTTTTGATATTTCATATGTTTAAATCCCACGACATAATTTTTTTTAAAACATCCTCTTGAAAATATAGAATAGGAAGTATAATGATCACATGGACTAACATATAACTAGGTCCTTAACAAGGATATCATTAGTGGATATTATTGATACGTACATGGTGGAAAAGTGTAAATATTTTTAGAGAGTGAATCAGATGATAAAAAAAAGTTGATTAATCAATGGAAATTTTTAAGCCACAAATCCATAAATCCATGATGATTCAATGGACAATCGATTTGAAAAAATGGTATTATGATAACTTTATTTATCATTTCCTAATGTTTAGTAATTATTTTATTTCAAATTAATATAAATAAATATAATTAAATAAAATACTTCAATTAATACAATTTTCATTGATTTTCATTGATTTGATCAATTCATAATTCATCCATTACTTAATGAAAGGGATATATAAATTTGTTCTTCAATTCATAAGGCACAAAATACTTTTTTAGCAGATTGTAAGGCCAATAAATAGTGAAAATAATAAAAAACATCTATAAATATTCTCTAAATCCAAAATGGTTAATATATTAATCCACATTCATAAAAATCTATACTACTAATTCATCATTAATATTTATTCATTAATATTTTCAATGAGATAAAATGAAATATTAACAAGGACATTGTGTAGGTTAGTGGTTGGGGTTAAACCTTTATCGTCCTTCTGTCAGGGGTTCATGTCCAAGGAATTTTCTATATTTTGTAGTTTTTCACCCATTATATAGGTTTTTCTTTTCTAAAACAATATTAATATAATTTCCAAAATAAATATGATCGATATCTTTAAAATAAATCTAATAACTAAATATTCTTTTTTAACTAAGGTTTTCAATAAAAACCAATACATAAATACCTCACCCATTTATTTCCACATAGGTGACTCTGTAGTATAATGTTCAACCTATGTAATTAATTGAAATTTTTTATTTAGATCCTTCAGAATAGTTTTTATAGAAAATGAGAATTATCATAAGTGTATCCCCATTGATTTTCAAACAAGTGGTACAGTATGGCCCATTATCGTGAACCACGATATGCTTGAGTCGGGCCTGATGAACCTTGTCTGAGTTATTCTACCTAGGTACATCGATTCCAGAACCATGTACACATGCAGTATCCAGATAGGGATTTATATCCTAGAAGCCCCATCTAATCTCTACCATACCAAAATTCTACGATGTTCATTTATACATATACATAATGTCTACCTTAGGTCTATATTGTCTAATATGTGTTTTCATAAATGTAGTTAAGTTCCTCAAATACCAACTCTAGTGACCCAACCCCAATAATCATAAAACCATTGATTAATACCAATATATTGGCTGGACTAAATGTAATGAAATTCTAAAGTAGTTAACAGTTTAGTGGTCTTGGTAAAACAGATACATACATGAGACTTATATTATAAATAAGTAGACTAATTACAATATATTTTTTCTTTCCCTAATAATAACATCATTTCTTTAAGCATATCCCTACTTAGATTTTTCATTATACTTCTTGAATTTCTGGGGAAATAAAGAAAAATAATGTTGATCTCCAATGCTTAGAAATGGTTAAGAATAGTGGAATCAATAATGAATAAATGTGAATAATAAATGTGAAAAGGTAAAATAATGAACATACATTTTATGTAATCAAAAAATTTATTGTATAAAAATTGCGGAAATGTAACATATTAAACCAAATTCCATTAAAGTAAATCGATAAGCTTAGTCTGTTTTTCAAGGTAAAAAACTAAAACATGTGAAAATTATTCAATAAACTAGAAATGAAATGTATTTGTAGATATGTCGACTCAATAATATCATTTATTATAATAATAAATGAATTCATAAAAAAATTTAATTACTAATTATGGGATTACATGTTTCTCTGGGACTTGATACCATTACAATCAAGATCTAATATGAAGAATGTTTAAATATAATGGATGAAACTAATTTATTCTTCCTTGAAATAAACTCAAAGTGTTTGTCCAAAACTAATTTCACATCATGATACTACTGATGTAGTGAGGTTTTTAATTTTAGTGGTACACACATATTATGTTTATTAACCAATCCCCATCCCATAGGACTCACATTAATCGGCCCCCAACCCATATAGTTCACTTCTAAAGCATTCTTCATATACTAAAATAATCAATTTAATTACTAATAAATTTCCATAATCGATTATCCATATTGAGTAATGGATATTGATATACAAATATTTCCAATGTCAATTAAATAATTGTCAAAGTAAACACTACATGAAAAATTTATATATGTTTTAGGAAATAATAATTTCTATGATAAATGATATTGATAATTTGGGGAACATAATTGTTTAATAATAATATGAAATTGAAAATTTATAGGGGCTAAAAGGAATAAAGGTAGTTAATTTCAATACTATACTTGGTCAAAAAAATCCTAAACAATTTAAAGAAAGAATAAGTATAGTATCAATACAATATATCCCATGTGGTGTTAAAATAAATTATTTTTTTCATTGATAAATAGGAATACTATAATAAGTTCTTCTAAGACATTTTTTAAGAAAATTTCTTATTTATTAATATTTTATTTTTAAATCCATTTCTATGAATGTTTCTTTTAAAAAAATATGCAAATATATCATTTTAAACATTTAAAGGAAGCTTTCATGATATAACATCAGGTAAATCCATACATGTCATAAAAGTTAAAAAGAAAATTCCTTTTTGATGGTAAAATTTTAAAAAAGTGTCTTGATTGTAAAGAAAGAAAAATATTAATATTCAAAAGTCTGAAAAAAAGCCATAATATTAATTTAATAAATCATTTTTTAAATTCTATAACATTTTTAAAAACAATTTTATAAAACATTTAAAAAAATAAAACAGAATCTTCAAATGAAGATATAAATGAAGTGAAGTTCTCATTAAAAACAATTTTAATAAAACTTGAGTACAAATATGTGGATAAATGTTATTATAAATTTAAAAATATCATAAATTAAAATATTATATGAATATTGAAGAGTTTATTAGTTAATTGTAAAATAATATTCTATTTGGGAAATTCTACTGTAAATAATCCCGAACAAAATGCGATTATGATGTAATAAAATTGATGAGGGAATAAATAAATGAATATATTAATAGTGTAAAATGTATATACACATAAAAAAATTTATATAAAAAAAGTAATTACGCACATAATATTAGAATATTGACAATAAGGATGATAAAAACAATCCTGGATATGAAATTCTCTCCCATTTAGTAACTTTTAATTAAAATACCCTTGGAATAAATAATTAATATTTAAACTTATAATACCTAGAATAAAAAATAATTTATGAGATAATATATCAAAATGGGTAGTAGATAAACCAAATAAAATTATTAAGTTGTGTATATGAAATTTATCTCATAAATGTAAAAAAGCGAGATTAAAATACCTTAACTAGCATTTTCTTTGCTGTGGATTTATTTTAATCCCATGTATAATGGATTTAATAGTGTTAAAAACATATTCCAAAAACATATTGTTATTTATCGAATCAAATACAGTCCTATTATAATATCTTATTATTCATTTGTTAGTATTGTATCATTTTTTCACTATTTTGGTTATTAATTTCCATGTTTCACAAGTATGTTTTGACTAGTTATTTATTGTTCATATTAATGAGATCATTATTTAATCATACCAAAAATGTAAACCATGATTTAATTATCATATATATTGATTATATTTGTATTTATAATAAAATAGTATGTTTGGAGATGAGAAATTAAATTCACTGTTCATGGAGACGGTATACCATACGTTCGTATAAACGCTTCTTTAATTTATATTTAACATTAAACGTATGAAATTTAGATGTTATATACATGTATATTATAATTAAATTGACCCATATATTTTATATATTTATCATAGTTTTACTAACACCTTCCTTCATATGTTCTTTGTATGGTGTGAATAAATCACATCATTTTGAGTGGCAGAAGTCCACATTTTTACAAAAATGAAATCGAATTTACAAAAAATGGAATGTATAACAGTATGGGTTATATAAAATTAAATAATCATAAATAAATTATAAAAATCATATATATCATATATAAACATCATTTATATCATAATTCCCAACCATGAGTGTTGGTAAAGGAAAATTGAATGACATTATTTTGTGAGGTGGTGGTTCATTGTACACATAAACAATGTGTCAATTGACCTTTACATGGAAGTGTGTGTAAATGATGGTATAACCCTAAAAAAATAAAAATATAAGTATATTTTGGATACTGGGTTTAATACATAAGAATAGAATAAGTATATTTTATATGGTTTATAATGAAAATAAAATAAAAGAGAATAGTGAAGGATTGTACCTATTTTCTGGGAAACTCCTTTTGGATTACACCAAAGGGATTAAATAGATAGAATTATTCCAAAATTTGTGATTCTATCATGAGATAAGTTATGTTTAGAAACTATTTTGTCTGACCGTGGTCAATAAAATGTGGCCTAAGAGGTATA
Source organism: Viscum album (assembly GCA_963277665.1). Taxonomy (NCBI): domain Eukaryota; kingdom Viridiplantae; phylum Streptophyta; class Magnoliopsida; order Santalales; family Viscaceae; genus Viscum; species Viscum album. Next base: position 537,544,184 of record OY728146.1, read on the forward strand.
AGGAAGAGGGAGTAGTGAGTACCTTTTTATAGTAGAGGAGTGTTATTTGTGTAAATTTTTTAAAATGGAATTCCTACCACTTTTTTTATGAAGAAAAGTCACAATAAAATTGAACTTAATTATTTAAAAGTGATTATGGGGTCAAAATATTTCCATAAAATGGCCACTTGATCATTTTATAGGACATTTTGGCTCATAATTTATGGTTTAATCTCTTATTAATCTAATTTTCTCTTAATCGCTTTATTTAATTTTAATTGCTTTCACTGGTTTTTTCATCAAATAAGTTCAAATAACTATAAATTATAAATTAAATTGATTCAAATTGTGGCATCAATTTTAAAAATTCTCAATCAAATTTTTTTATAAATTAATTTAAAAGTAATCTCATATACTAGATGAAAATGTGCATTTTTTATCTAAAATGGTTAAAAAGTTTTCTATGTTCTTAAAACCAATTTAAAAGTGAAATTTATTTAAATAACATAAAATTGGTTAATTGGTAAATAATTGATATAATTTAACTTTAAAACCAATTTAAAATATTAATTATTATTATAATAAATGATACAAAAAAGAATATTTTAATTTAAATTCACTATTTTTTAATATGCATCAAACAATAAAATAATTTAGAAAAATCTCAAATGTTTATCCTAACATAATTTTTATGTTTATTATTAAAAATTATGTTTTTTAAATATTAAATTTATATAAATGTAAAAATTAAAATTTAAAATAGGTTATCCAATAAAACGATGTAAAATTTCCTTTTACAAAATATTGGTTTTATGCCTAATATTGGGACTCCTCTTATCTTATGACTATTGAATATATTAGATTAATGTTAAAAATATTTTATTTATTATAATATATATATATATATATCATTAATATCATGCAATAAATGTAATTAATTTAATTTTTTAAGATAAAACAGCTTTGTGGGCCGAATAATAGTTTTTCATAAAAACTTTCCCTTCATATTCGATAGATTATTATATTCATTTCCAGAAAATTGGTAGTCAATAAAATGATTTTATATTTATGTTAACCATATATTTTAAAATAATATTAAATAATATTAATTATTTCTATGTTGTATCTTATTATACTAAATAATAATGTTTTATTACTATATTGTTTTTTTGTAAAACCTGGTCTTGAATTCAACAAAACCATTGAAAAAATTGTATTTTTTGGGTGAGATTAAAGATAAATCATTATTACATGAACTTCAAGATATATATTTAATTTTTTAAAAATAGTACATATATTGTAACATATTGATAAGTTATATTCTCATATGCGCTCGGCGTTGCATGTCATACATGATATCAAATAAAATATTCTTAATTTTGAATATTGGGGCATCAGAGGTCATATTTATTTTTATAAAAAATACCTATATCTATAATAATATTACTCAAATACCAACTTTGAATACCTCAACCCCAGTATGGAAGAGCTTTTGGTTTACCCTATTACATTGTCATAAATAAAATATTCAAATTGTAATGGATGAGACTATTTAGTTGTCCTAACGAACTAGATACCTACATGGTACCATAATTTCATTGGAAATCAATTATTAAATATTGAAAATTAAATTAATATACTCTTTAACATCATTGAATCATTTTATCTTTATATCCCCATAAAAAGATAAAAAATAAAACAGTGATCTAAGGTGCTGAATAAGCATTAATTACATCAGAAGCATACATCAATCAATAATAAAAAATCATTATCAATATGGAATGATTTATATATAAATAAAATATATGAAATTTAATCAACAAATTTTCAATCATGAGATGAAAATGTGTAATTATCAAGGAAATGTAATTGGTTTGAAACAAAGACCATTTAGTCAATAACTTGAGAACAATCTGAATCCATGAATAATATTATTTTGATAATCACATTGAAAATAATGAATGAAATATTAATAAATGAAATTATCAATAATTTCAAATCCATTATCATAGGAACCATCATGCCTCTACCATTAATACCCTTTATAATAAGTTTGAATCATTATGGGTAAAACACATTTAATTTGGCCAACATTGTCATTTTATGATATTACTGATGCATCATAGGGATATCTATGACTAGGGCCCACCCACATCTTCAATTCCATAGATTTACTAAAATATCCAAATGGTAATTTTATTTCATTAATAGATATTACTTATCATAGAATATCTTAATTGATTAAAATTTATGAATTTAAAATTATTTCACCAATTTATCAAATAAATTTCAAAGTCAACACCATATGAAAAATTGATAAAACGATTAGGAAATAATAATATATATTATATGAGAAATATGAATATTTAATTAATCTTCAATAAAATATGATAATAAATAAATGGGAATTATATACACCATAGCTATGAAAATAGGTGCATAACATAAAAAATTATTCCCTACTATAATTAAATTTACACTATGTCCCTTATAAGGATCATGTCGTTAGTAAAATAAATATATTATGCATATTAATAGTATATACACATAAAAAAATTAAATAAAAAATAATATAATAAAAAAATCATTTTATACATATCCACAACCTGAAATAATAAATTAATCATATGTCTATCCTAATGATTGAATGTTGATTATATAAAACAATTACCACTTTGTTATCAGTCGAATCATATGCCCCCTTAAAATAATGATTATCAAATTAAAAAATGAATAAAAAGAAAATAATGAGATTTGGGATATGAGTTATCAGAGTTCAGTATATATACACTACTCCCAAGAAATAAGTTTTGTATAATCCATATATCTCACAAATGTAAAAGTAAGAAGAGAAAATCATTATCTTATCTTTGAAATAATTCTGCACATGTACATTATGTCGTGAATAATAAAATTAGAATCATTAATTTACTAATTAATAAACTCATCAATATTTTAATAATTTTTATAATTTTATTTACTATAGTCAAGGTTATTGATATGGGTTGTAATGTTTAATTTCATTCTTCCAAGGGAATCTGTTTCATGGTTATATGATTAGTTTTGTTATGTATTATTATGGTATTACTTTTTTAAATGGATGAAAAAATAAAAAGACAAAATCAAATTTTATTAATATGATTCTGCAATTTTAAATGATCCCATGTATAATTGGGTTTTTTGGTCAAATAATGATTCAATTTAAGAAATGTTAATGATAAATGTATTTTTTATATTAGCAGTTTTTCAATCATCATGAAAATGTTGTGTTTTATTATTTTAAATTATATATATACATTAGTTCTCGAAATAATATTAATAATTTACCTTTAAAGATATATTTTAAATATATTAATGATATTATGACCAACCCTGAATGACGTAATGGAAAACAAAAAATTGTTATTGATGAAGGTAAGGAATTCACATATCAAATACATTGTTTTCATTTTTATGATAAAATGTTAATAAAAGGTATTTGTGGATGGGTATTGTATTAACCCAATAAATTTATGTATATATATGATTCTATATTAATCATTCTTATTTGGATAAGGTGTGTTGAGTATAGGATAGGAAATGAAATAAATTAAAAGAAGGTGATGGATTATTTTACCTCTTGAATATTGTCTCCTTGAGAACCACCTTAAGGAACATGGGTTTGGTATTATAGTTAGACCAGTAGGTCATGGATGTTGGGAAAATGGTTGGTAATGGAACTAGAAATAATTTATATAATCATGAAGGCTTATAAGGTTTCAATAGAATGGTAGGTGGGGTGGTATTTATAGAGGAAGAGAGGGGTGTTTTTTATTTTTTAGTTATTTTTATATTTTTCCCCAACAATATCAATTATACCAATTTAAGTGACCAAATATATTAAACAAATCATGTGAGTTAGAAATAATGAGCAATTACCATATCCATACATCATTAATGACATAAAAATTATTTTATTTTTCACATAATGTTAAATAATTATATTACAATATTTCACAATTCATTAAAAATTATATTATTTTTGGAAAATCCCAAAAATTCAAGATAATCAGAATTTTATGTGTAGATTTCAAAATATGGACTTCATTTTATGATAAAAATTTTCTAAATATGATAAATATTTTTATATTAGAATCATCATTTATTAAAAATATTAAAAAAATTTAATATTATAACTGATTTTATGAAACTTAGAGAAATAAATTCTGCACCCATCAAATTGAATTTAAATTATAATAAAACCAAATATTAATTTATGAATCTATTTTATGAAATTAAATTTTCATTAGAATAATTATATTAATTATAAAATGGTAAATAAAAATTTATATATCATAAAAATCCCTACACTTAATTTATCATTTTTAAAACATATATTTACTTAATTCATGATATAAATATATAATTTCAATTTATTAGATATCAAAATTTTATTTATACTTTGATTAGTGAGGTTATTATTATATTATCCAGATGCATATTATTAATAATCACATTACATCTCCCACAATCATGTAAAAATAATAATATTTAATAGTATATCATAATTTTTTTATGTTTAGTGTTTCATGAAATGTAATATATTAAATTAAATTAATTTATTTAAGAAGATTAATATCATAAAATTTTGGGGTGTTAGAGTATGGAAGATTATTAAAAGGATTTAATACGAAATGGGAGAAAACACCATAAAATTAGTATTAATTTAATATTTTTAAATGCTATTATAAAAAAATAATTTTAATTAAGAATGAAAGATAATGATTGGAAACCCCTACCTAGTAAGTAGCTTCTTGTTGTCTAGGAAGACTCCATAAAACCATAATAACTCCTCTATGGGGTTATAGATAGGTATATAGATATTATATTTTTGTCCAATGCCTTTGGGGTGGTGTATAATGAGATAATGTGTGGAAGTGATATACTTTTATAGATGTTATCAGGGTCTCTATCATGGAAACAAATGTTATATATGGGTTGTTAATTAAATTACTTGGGAGTTAGGTGGGTTTAATCATTTTTGTGAATTGGATGCCGAAATGGTTGTTGAGACCTATGTTTATGACTTTAATACCTATAAATTCAATCAATATGGTTAATATAACCTCTAAATTATTACAAAATTGAGATACCTCATTAACATTTTTTACAATTATTAATCATAACTAAAATTTAACCAAGGAAACTATTTTGTTACTCAAAATATATGATAACCCTTCATTGAAAATTTTGACAAGTTCAACCTAAATTGGGAATCTCTTTAATTTAATTTAAATTATTAATATGATAATTTTTTTTGTAAATTTGAATATAATAGATTGGGAAAAGAATTTATAAGAAAAATGTCCTCTAATATATTAAATTTTCGTTAATATTATTTCAAATTATTTATCAATAAAATGAAAATTTGTATATTTTTTATGTGTTTAAATATCGTAATAGAGTAATATTTAAATTATAGTAATGTAATTAATATATATATACATTTTATAACTCTAATAAAATTAATTCATTGAGAAATTGTTTTTTATTTTATAATGATAATTAATATTTATCCTATGAAATTTGTTTTTGATGAGTAAATAAATGAATAGGATTGTTACAAAATTTGATCCAATTAACCATATATATAATTTTTTTTATAAAATAAAATTAACATGTTTAGGGAAAAAATTTTATTAACATTTTCATGCATAAAAACATTTTTTAGATAGAGTATTTATATGCATAAAAATTATATTTAGGATACAATTATTTATGACATTTATTTTTATGCAATAAATTTTTTCTTAAATTATTAAATTATAATTTTTTTAAAAACTGAATTTTACTATTAAAGTATTTAGTAATATAAAAAAGAGAAATAATTTCATTTTATGGGAAATATTACATAATATAATGTTAGTACAACATTTATAAACATATTTTTTACTCACTAAAAACAATTTTTACCATTAAAATTATTATGTAATTCTAAGACTTTATTATAAAATTTTATGATTATAAAACATACATTTTTTTGTAGGAACAATATTTTCACTATTCTCTTATAAAACAACTATTTCAAAAAAAAAAATGAATTTCATCTTAGGTTAATATATTTGTGAACATTTTTAATATTATGGTTTCTTTGATAAAATTAAATTCTAACCTTCTGATGTTAATCATTTAAATATTACCATTTATAAAGGCCCTTTAGAGAGTGCATTATATGGTAATTTTATGATGTTTGATTTAACTTTTACTGTGGGGACTCTGGTATTATATTTGGAGTCATTTGTAATTATATTGGTAATAGCTTCACCAACATTTGATGAAATTATAAACTAACTGCATCTACTGGTGATGATATTATCAGTCCTAAAATTATTTTTTATGGGTGATTATAACTATCCCAAAAAGTTTAATTCATTGTGTTTTCCTAATTATTCTGAAATTCAACGGAGGTACAGTTACCGAAAAATCATTATTCAAAAAATAAATAACTAAAAAATAGTTATGTTAAAGTAATTTCACTTAAATTATTTTCTTATTTTAAAAAATAATAAATAAAGTGAGTCATTTACTAAACAATATCCTCCTTTTTGAGAAGAAATAAAAACAAATAAAAATTAATAACAAAACCAGATTTAAAAAGCATCATTTTATATTCTAATGGTATGAATTTATTCTATTTAACATAATACATCTATAAACAATGTTATTAGATATAAAAAATAAAAAAGATACAAAAATAATCTCTTATTTTTAAATAACGCGATCTTTTCCAAAATTTCTGAATTCCTTAGTCTTTTTAAAATGAATAGTGGATAAATTTACAAAATCTTTATTTACTTAAAATTTATCCCCTTTATGATATTCGAAAAAATGACACAAAAAAATTAAAAATAATAAATATTTAGTATATTCATTATTGGGTAAAATAAATATTACACTAATTTATTGAATAAATATATAGGGATAATTATTTTTTAATTAAAATAAAATAGTATCATTTGGAAAAAAATGAAAACCCCAAGATAAAAATAAAACACCATTTTGATGTTGTGTTCTCGTACACCATTTTATTATATTCTTCTAGGTGATGAAAAATATAATTTGCTACCATGATCACAATTTATACTAATCCTAGGAATTGTTTTCTCATTTTTAGTGAAATCATGAAACCCTTTGATATGAGTATGACTTTCATATTATTATGGGAGTAAATAAACCATGTTAAATATAGTGTATCATAAACCAAGAAATATAAATTTTTTCCCACCAATACATTTAGTTTGTGTAGGTAGAAATAAATAAATTTAATCTAACTATTAATCATTGGAATTTTTTACTTATAATTTATATTTAATGATATACTTATGTCAGCTTATGAATTTAAAACAATATGAATCACCGATTTACTTAAACTATTTATCAAGCAGTCAAAAAATATAACATTTCTTATAAATTTAAGTTAATGAATACATTTTAAAATGACCTAATATTTCATTAAAAAACCATGATTAATATAATTTTCCACTTAAATAAGAAAACTTTATATGTATTTTGTCTTTAATGTTAATGTTGTAAAATTTATAATTCCTATTCAAAGTGACAATGAATGTAACTTATAAACACTATATAGTAAATCTATCAATCTTGAAGATTAAACGACATATAAGGACCTAACATTAAAAATTAAATATTCTATAATTATGTTAATAATTCACATTGAGGATAATTTAACGTTTAGAACTTTAGGGAATTAGGTCCTAACATATATATAGGAATTTGAATATTGCATGTAGACACTTCTACTCAGTATCCATTTTTTTCATAAAATAAAAAATCTTGAAAAAAGTGTCATATCTAGTTCTATATTTTAAACATCATAAATTTCTAATGATCCCATCCATAAGACTATTCACATTAATGTAATGTAAAAAACATATCAAAAAAATTTGGTATGAGCATAAAAAGCTCAGTAAAGGATGCACCTAAAAGTAAAACTATTAGTATTTCAAAACAAAAACAAAAACATGAATACTTTTTCATTAGTAATAATTTTTACCATTATGAATTAGTATATTCTCTTCACCGAATAAAATACCATTTATTACCCTTTTGTAACCAAAATATTACCATAAACCCATAGAAAGAACACATAACATATTAAGGTAACTTGGGACATAAACATATATAAATGGAATAACCATGCAGTCGACTTAAACATATTTCACTAAATTGAATATCCATACAGCTGACATCCATATACAATTCATTGAATATTATAACGTAACCACCCGCCCTGGTTTATCATGGCACTACCAGTCATTGGGTTTATCACGTAACCACCTGTCAAATGTCCAAGTACCATTATAAAATCATAATCGATAAAATATTTCAAATATAAACATTACACTTATAGAATTTAATTTGGAATAACAAGAAACAATTTCAAAATATTTAAATAATAAATCCATTTCAAAACCCATCTTCAATAACAAAACACCAAAAAATATGATAAGGGATTTATTTTCCTTTTAAAAACATTTAGGCTTATCGAGGAAGCTAATTAATGATTACAGCGGTAGAGAGGTCATTGTCACCACAAACATTAAAAATATTCCTTTTTATATTTAGTAAAAAACATCGTTGAAAAAATATTCCCTTTAATGAAATTAAATTTCAATGTGGTGTATTATATATCGTATAAAAGAGGGAGGTTTATAATATCAAAACATGCCTAAAAGAATGGAGATTGAGATGAAGTCTCTTACCTCATATCCGACTTATACAGTTCATTCATTAATTTTCTAAATAATAAACCTTTTATAAATTCAACTTGATTAACAACCTTTTTCATGTTTATTATTCATTTTATATCTCTTAATACCTTGTTGTAACTATCACTTAATTATTTGAGTTCTTATCGGACATTTTGTTAATGTTCGGAACTTGAGTTAAAAATGAACATTGTTATAATTATAAATTTTCCATGTGGTTGAAATTAAATTATATCTATAATGATATTAGTGATTTATATATCATATATATCCAGTATATATTTATTTCGAGTAGTCCATATCATTTGGATATATGAAAATGAAATGTATTTTTCATAGAGACGGTCAGAATTACGTACTCATAGATGCTACTTCAATTTCATTTTTTAAACAAATGATACATATGTATATTATTATTACAGTATAATATAATATTTTATATACATTACATAAATTCATAAACAACATCCTTTATATGTTCCATGTTTGGTATGAACGAGTCATATCACTTTCAGGGGCGGTATTCATCACTTCCCCAAATTAAATTATCATATTTACCAATTGTTGAAACCACAGAGTTATGAAATAAAATAAAATACAGAAGTGTATTAAAAATAGAAATAGAATATATATCATTTATAAATAATGTTACATCATAATGGCCACCATGAGAGGCGGTAGGAGACAATCGAAAAATCATCATTTCACGAGGCAGGAGTTTATCGTATAAAGAAAAAGTATGTTCATATCCATTAGATGGAGGTGTGTGTCATTGTATATTGAATAAATATCCCACAAACAACCTAGTATATTGAGTGTAATGGTGTTGTTATATAAAAAAATAATAATAAGGGCGTAGGGAGTAAAGAAGTAAAATAAAAGAATAGAACATGAGGGTAGATGTTACCTTTAAAGCAGGTATCTCTCTTTGGTTTGAACCAAAAGGCTTCGTGGAATTACCTTATACATAAAGGAAAGGAATCTAAGATGAATAGTGGGATGTTAAAGGATTCATGGAGTAGAGTTTTGACGATCCAAGGGGCTTGAGTGGTGTGTGTAATGGGTTATAGGTGATGGCCTTTTATAAGCAAGAGAAGGGGCTCTTTGGGAAAGTTGAAAAATATTATTATATTATAAACTAATTATAAGTATAAAAAGTTCCAAAACATATTTAATTCAAATAAAATGTGCATATAAGTCGAAATAAAATCATCCTATAAGAATTGTACATGTTTTGGATAATTGTTAATCCTTATCTTTGTTATTTAACCCCTTGTTAACTTTTTTATCTTTTACCATGTTCTCATATATATTCATTAAATATGGTTAATATTGTTACCATTGAATGAAAATAGAACCACAAGTTGTTCATTAATGACATTATCAACCTTATATAAGTAATTTTTCACAATATTAGATTTTTTAGATTATTATATATTTTAATAAAATATTGATTGATTTAAAAACTCATTTATTTCAATTGAAATACTATTCATATCAAGACATTTAAAAAATCAATAACAACATGACTGATTCAAAAAAACAATAATGAAAAGGTAAAAAGTCATAATCATACCAAAAATTCATGGATGGTGTGAAGTGGATAAAAATAAATTTATTTCAACATTTATAATCTCATTTATTTAAAACATTCATTAATGATGTAATAATTACATCATCATTGGGTCATAAATAAATTTATTTATTTGATGTCAAAAAATTATAAATAAAACACCATTATTTAGTAAATAGTTTTAACTTTAAAATTAATGTTTATAGTCATTTATATCACTTATATAACTTCATGAAAAGGTATTTTACTAAAAGATATGTGTTTATGCTATTTTTGTTCATAGTTTAAATTAATTAATATAAAGTGTCATTATCACTCCCACATGGCTCCATGGGGTCCCCAAATCGACCCAAGGTTCCCCAAGGTAGTACATGTATAAACCAATAGTAATAAAGCACATGTTGGGGAAATTTAATATTTTTATAATAATATTTCATTACCCTTATTTACCAGATTTACATTTTAACCATTATAACTAAAATATTTACTGAAGTAAATATTCATAAGGTCTAAAAATAAAATTTACCTATTTATAGTATTTTTACATATAGATTTAAAATAAGGAATAAATTTTTCTAAATTCAAATCATAGTAGTGTAAATAATAAATTTAAAATTAATTCCCGTTGTCAAAAGAAAAGATGTGTTTTTATGAAGTAATAACTATCAAAAGTTTGACACATGTTTATGTCCAATATAAAGGTCAAATTACTTCCAATAATCAACATGGGATTAAATGGTAAAAATATAATCTAATTAAACATTAACACCAATTATAAATATAATCAATATATTTAAATAAGTTAGATTAAATGGAAATTATGAATTAAAATATTGTATTTTTCACTATTCATTAAAAAATGAACGGTATCAAAAAAATACCAAAATTCTACCCAAATTAAATTTTGATATATGCCTTCTAAAGATGAAGTTTATTTTTTCAAATAAAATATATAAAAGTGAAAAAACTATATTTAAAAAGGTTTCTCCAATAATATTTGGTAAATAAACTATTAAAAGAATATGAGAATATTTATGCTTAAAATTAGATTCATTCACATTTGAAGCCTATAAATTTTGTTGGATAAATGTAAAAACATTTAATAAATATGTGTAATCATATTTTAGTTACTTCTATTCATTCCTTCCAACACAACATCTATGAGTTAACTACAATTTAAAATAATAATATTATATTATTATTTTTCAGTATAATTCAACATTTTGTGCTACGTAAGATTTCAAACAAACCTGTTGATCCGAATTTGGCACACCATCAAAAAAAGAATCCACTTTAAAGTAAAATAAATATTTATTTCAAAAATATTAATAAATATGAAAATATATTACTCTCTATTTACCAAGGATGTTACATCTTTCTCCCCTTTTTGAAATTGTGTCCTCCTAATTTTATTTAATAATCAAATTAATGGGGGCATTTCTATTTCATAGAATTTTTGATTCCCACATTTCCTCTTCAACCATATGGTTTTTCCCAAAAAAACCTTTTCTTGATGAATTACATTATTCCAAAACACTTGCTCTTTTCGGTCAAGAATCTAGACTGGTTATTCCTCATAAGAATGATTTTCTTTGAACTGAACTTCTTTAGACACAATATATGATATGGATATGGCATATAAATTCTCATAATTGAAGAATGAAAAACATTATGTACCTGGGATAAACATGGAGGTAAAACCACTCTCTAGGAAATAGATCCAAATTTCCATAGGATTTCATCGTGTCCAATGAACCTCAGACTCAACTTCACCAACTTTCCAGAACATATAAATATTTTCCATGGGGAAACTTTGAAAAATAAAAGATCACCTACCTCAAAAGATAGATCCTTCCTCTGGTTATCCACATAACTTTTCTACTTCCTTTGAGCTTTTCTCTTGTGCTTATAAATCAAATGACTATTCAATGCCTTCTCTTCAACCAATTCTGGTCCCGTTTGCTTCCTTTCACCTACTTCATCACAAAAAGATGGTGTTCATCATCACTTTCAATATAATTCTTCAAAAGGAGCCATATGTATAATGGAATTAAAACTATTATTATAATAAAATTCAACCAAAACAATTTTTTGGTCCCAATTTCCTTGGTAATCCATTAAAAAAGCACATATCATATCATCCAAAGTTTGAATTGTTCATTCTGACTGATCATATTATTGTGGGGGAAAAGCTGTACTTGAAATTAATTCAGTACCCAATGACTTTTGAAGGTCTTTCCAAAAGATAGAAGTGAACCTGGATCATCATCATATTAAACAGAGAGGGGAACTCCTTGTAACCTGACAATATCATTAACCTATAACTGAGAATGTTGATCTAGAGATAATATATCTTGAATAGGAAATAAATGAGAAGATTTACTCAATCGATCAACAATAAATCATATTTCATTGTTAAATAGAGATTTCATTGGTAATCCCTCAACGATGTCCATGGATATATTTTCCCATTTCCACACTGGCACGGGTAAAGACTGAAGCAACACTATTGGTAACTTATGATCTTTTCTAACATATTGACAAGTCAAACAACTCATAGTGAAGTCAAAATTATATCTTTTCATTCCATACCACAATTAATAATCAAAAAGTTATCTTTACATCTTAGTATTATAAGGTTGAACTAGAAACAGAGAACTGTGAGCTTACCATAACAACTCTTTCTTCAACAGTGAATCAAAAGGCACATGTAATCTATTTACAAACCTATAAATAGCTTCTCTATCAATATTAAACTCAGGTAAATTATCATTTTTAACCAATTCTATATTTTTCTACAACTCGCTGTCATCTTTCTGTGCTTGCGTAATTATGTCGTCTAGGGATGACTGTACTAAAACATAAAACCAAAAAAAGGAATTTCCTGCACTAACAATATCCAATCAAAAATTCATCAAATAAAAAACCAAATTATCTTGTTAAAAACATATCATGGTCAAGGTAGCAATACTTTTTCAACTCAAAGCATTATCTACTTTATTTTCTTTTCCTAGATGCAAATAGATCGTGAAATCATAATCCTTGATTAATTATAACCATCTCATTTGTCTTATGTTTAATAATTTTTGAGTAAATATATACTCCATACATTTTTTTCAGTATATATATCACATCTTAATAAATATATATGATTCTTCCGATTTTTTAAAGCAAAAACAACAGTTGCTAATTCCAAATCATGTGTAGGGTAATTTAACTCAAGAGGTTTCAATTAATGTGAAACATACTCAATTATCTGATCATTCTATATTAAGAAACAACTATGTCCTTTCATAAAATAATCAATGTAGTTAACAAACTCACCATTTTCCAGATAGTAGTTCCAAAACTGAATCATTCAGAAATCATCTTTTCCATTCCAGAAAGGCGTCATCACATTCTTTTTTCCAAATTAACATAACTCCTTTTCGAGTTAATAGATCCATTGGTTTGGATAACTGTGAATAATTTTCAACAACCCTACATTAATAACCTATTAAATAAATAAATCTATGAATATCTTTGATATTGTTAGGTCTTGAACATATTTCAACAACTTTTGTTTTAGTAACATCAACAGTTATGCCATTTTTTGAGACAATGATACCAAGGGAAGAAATTTTTTGTAACCAAAAATAACACATGCTTAATTTACCAAAGAGTCTCTTTTCTTATAAATATTTCCAGACAACCCTTAAATGTATTTTGTGTTTTTTTACTTTTATAATAAACCAAAATATCATCAATAAACACAAGCAAAAATTTATCCATGAACTCATGGAAAATTCTATTAACAAGATCCATCATTATAGAAGGTGCATTGCTTAACCCAAACGGAATAAAAACAATTTAATAATGGCCATAGATAGTACGAAACATGGTCCTCAGAATTTGTACTTCATTTATATTCATCTTATTGTACCCTGACCTTAAGTCAATCTTCAAAAAATACTGATCTCCATAGAGATGTTTAAAAAAATCATCAATATGAGGGAAAATAGAATTGTTCTTAAAATTGAAGTTATTACGTGATCTATACTCAATAAAAGTCTCATTGAACCATCATTATTATAAAAAAAAAAGAAAGGAGTACCCCATTTTGATGTTCTAAGTCGGACGAAACTTTTATCTATATACTCCATTCAATTCTTCTTTAACCCTAAATGATAAATTTCATCTATTTGATAATGGGATTTTGAAATTGGCCTAGTATCAAGAACTAAGTAAACAATAAATTCAACTTCCCGATAAGGTATTAATCCTAGAAAATTATCTGGAAAAGCATCAAGGTACTCATTAAATACTTTCACTTAATTAATCTAAACAGTTCCTATGTTTTCAATAATATATGCAAGATAAAATTCATTTCCATATTTTACAAGATTCTCAACTTCCTTATATATTATCAAAAGTAAATGTTTATTCTTGAACACAAACTGAAATTATTTTTGAAAATAATCCACTTTAGCTCTGTTGTAAATCTTAGTATGATAAACTGAAATCCAATCCATTCCAAAAATAACATCAAATTTTACTAGAGGAAAAACAATAAGGTTTTCTAGAAGATTCTTTTTGGACATAAGGAAAAAAATGTTCTTATAATTTTTTTGGTTTCAACATTTCCTCTCTGTGTTTTTACCATAAGTCTAGGATTCATATCGTAAGATGAAATTCCCAATGTAGTAGAAAATTTCTCAAAAATGAAAGAATTTGAAGTCCTTGAATCAAATTACACAATGGCATAATTTGAAAAAACAAACAGTGTACCTGATACTACATAATTCAATAGACCACTATTTTTTGAAGTATTTACAAAGGATTTCACCTTCTATTTCTTCATTCAATCATGCAGATTTCCATTAGTTGAATTATTTTTTGGACAATAATTTTCATAATGACCCATTTAACTTAAATTAAAACTTATTACCACTATCCTTTTATTTTTTATTCGATCATATTCTTTATAGTTATGAGAAATATAACCTGACTTACCACACCATAATCACTTTCCAGACCTTGATAGACATTCACCCAGATTATTTTTATCACACTACTCACAATATGGATATTTAATTTTCTGTCCTCCTGGCTTCTTTGATGATTTATTTCCCATTCCCTACCAACTCGAGCTCTAATTTTGTTTTCTCTCTTAGAAAACCTCATCATTAGAAAACCCCATTTCTAACTTCTAATTACATTTGACAAGTTTCTCATAGATTTTGAATTCATGATAGTTAATGCTTTTATAGAGCATGGATTCCATCCAGAGTAAAATCAATTTATCTTATTGTCATGATATTGGATGAAATTAGGAGCATACTTCACCATTTGAGTGAACTTTTCTTCATATGAAGCCACTGCGTCATCCTCCTACCGCAATTCCCTGAATTGGTTTCCATCCAAAATCGAAACACCTTAGGAAAATATTTCTCAATAAATATACATTAGAATTTTTCCCAAACAAGAGCATCAATATCTCCCTGATCCCTGATATTTTTCACTATCGACCACCAGGGACCGACTTCACCTTAAAAATGGTAAATAGCAAGACTAACATTTTTATTGTCTTTACAACCCATGACCCCAAAAATATAATCCAGTTCTTTGATCCACCCTTCTTCATGGATATGGTCAGATGATCCTATGAATGATGGAGGAAATTGCTACATGAATTGCACCAATACTAACATGATCCTTTGTGGTTGTTCTCTCTGATCTCGTGCATGGATACCACCACTATTTAGAGCTTAGTCAACTATTCCATCACTACAACAAACTATTCAGTTTCATTTCTGACCAACTTAGGTTGCTAATTTGGATGGATATTCTCATCTGTATGCCTTCCCATCATACCTACAATATTTCCTCTACAGAAAACCATTCTGAACACAAGAAATATGATAAGTGAAGCAACATGGTAATATGTATATTATATATTATTTAAATCATACTATAAATTAATTTATGGATTTTAATTTAACAAGACCCTAACTCCTAAGGTTGTCTAAACCAGCCTTAGACATTACATAATCATGAATTAACATAATAATTCACATTAAGTATCTTTTCATGTTTAGAGATTTAGATAATTAGGTCATAATATGTACACAACAATTTGAATATTAAATGTAGACACTTCTACTGTTTATCCATTTTTCATAAAATAAAAACTCTTTATAAAACGAGTCATGTATAGTTCCATATTTTATACATCATGACTTTTCCTTGATCCCATCCTTGACCATATTCATCTTTATGTCCTTTGAAAAACATTTAAAAAAAATGGGATGGGTATAAAAAACTCAATAAGTGATTCAAAAATAAGGAAAACTGTAAGTTTTTTAAAACAATAAGAAAACCATAAATACGTTACAATAAATAAAAAATTTCACTTTTTGAAGTAGTAAATAATATTTACTAAATAAAAGATCATTACATACCCTTTTTTAACCAAAATATTACAATAAAACCCCTAAAAAGAACACTTGACATATAATAGTTACTTTGGACCTAAACATACATAAATGAAATAACTATATAGTTGACCACAACACTTATCACTACATAGAATAGACATACAACCAACTTCCATACCAAATTTATTGGAGGTTAAAACCTAACCATCCATCATGTTTTTTCACGGCACCACATGTCATATGATTTATCATGTAACCACCCATCTAATGTTCGGGTACCATTATGAAATCATAACACATAAAATATTGAAAATATAATAATTTCACTAATTACATTTCATATGAAATAACATGAAATCATTTCAAGATAATGAAATAAAAACTCTACATCAAAAACCATTTTCAATACAAAAACACCCTAAAAATTGAATAAGGGATTTCATTTCCTTTTTAATACATTAAGGCATAAAGAGGAATCCGACTAATGATTATAGTGGCGGAGAGGTTATTGTCACCGAAAACCTTAAAAACATTATTTTTGTCATTTAGTGAAATGAATTTTAGAAAAAAGTATCTCATTGAATGAAATTAAATATCAAAGGGGTTTATTATATACCATATAAAATAAGGAGGTGTATATTATCAAAACATTAAACAATGAAATGAGATTGAGATGAAGTCCCTTACCTCATGTCTGACGTGACCCATTCGTTCTTTATTTTCCTGAATAATAAATACAAGTAAATTTATACATTCATAAGATCATTATTAAAACTTATTATTCCTTTTATATCACTTATTACCTTGCTATAAAAATTAGTTAATTATTTGAGTTCATATTGCGCATTTTGTCAATGTTCGAAACTTGAGTTAAAAATGAACATGTTATAACTATATATTGTCCATGTGGATGAAATTAAATTATCTCTAGAATGATATTCATGATTTATATAACATATATATAATATATATCTAGTATATATTTATTTATAATATTCCATATCATTTGGATATATGAAAATGAAATGCACCATTCATGGAGACGGTAAGCTATAGGAACGCATGAACGCTACTTAAATTTCATTTTTTAATATAAAAAACAAATGATACATGGGTATATTATTATTATAGTATAATATAATATAATATATATATTATGTATGTTCATTAACACCATCTGTTATACATTCCATGTATGGTATGGATGAGTCATATCACTTTGAGGGGGTGGTAGTCCACACTTCCTCAAATGAAATTATCATAATTACCCATTATGGAAATGGTAATGTTATGATAAAAATAAAAATAAAAAATCATAGAGACAATATAAATATAATATATATCACATATAAATACAGTTCAATCATAATGGCCACCATGATAGGCGGTATGAGATAGTCGAAGAATCATCATTCCGTGAGGCAGTAGTTTGCATTATACAAGTTGTTTGTTAATGACATTATCAACCTTATCTAAGTAATTTTTTTTGAATCTTATATTTTTAGGATTAATGTATCATTTAATAGAATAATGATTTATTTAAAAACACATTTATTTCAATCTAAATACTATTCATATAATGACATTAAAAATCAATAACAACTTGATTCTTTCAAAAAAAAAACCTATAATAGTACCATGTTAAAAATCCATACTCATCCTTAAAGTTTTTGGATTGCATAAAAAGATTCAAAATAAAATTATTTTAACATTTGAAATAAAATTTATTTAAAACATTCATTTATGAAGTAATCATTACATCATCATTGTGTCATAAATATATTAAATTATTTGAAGAGATCACTTATATAACCCCATATAAAATTGTTTTACAAATATATTTATGTCTATGTTATTTTTGTCCTTACTTTAAATTAATTAATATACAGTGTTATTGTCACTCCCATGTGGCTCCATGGAGTCCCAAAATCAACCCAAGGATGCCCATGGTCAGACATGTATCAACTAATAAGAATATTACACATGTATGGTAATTAAATATTATTATAATAATATTTTTTACCCTTATTTACTATATTTACCCTTTAACCATGGTAAATAAAATATTTACTAATGTAAATATTCATAATGTATAAAAATAAAAGTTACCTTATACACTATTTAGACCTAATGATTATATATATGAAATCCATTTTTCAAAATTTAAAACACAGAACAAGCATAAATTAATTAAAAATTATTTCCCACTATCAAAACAAAAAGTGTGTTTTTAAGAAATAATAACTTTCAAAAGATTAAAACATTTTAATGTTCAATTTCTAAGAGAAATTACATTCAATGACCAAAATTAGATTAAATGGTAAAAATATAATATAATTACATGGTTAAAACCAATGAAAAATATACTATAACCATATAAATAAATTACATTAAAAGGAAATTTTGAATTAAAATATAGTATTTTTCATTATTCATTAAAAATGATCTTTATCATAAAAATAAAAAACTTAACACAATGTAAATATTGTTGTACCACTTTAAAAGATGTTTTTTTTCAACTAGAACATATAAAAGTGATAAAAATAGATTTAAAAAGGGTTCTACATCAAAAGGTGGTAAATTAACAGCATAAAAATATTAGAGTATTTTTGCTTAAAATGGATTCATTCACATTTTATGTCGGTAAAATTTATTTGATAAATGTAAAAACATTTAATAATCATTTGTAATAATATTTTAGTTAGTTATGTTCATTTCTCCAATACAACAGCTTTGCGTAAACTACCATTTAAAATAATGATAGTATAATATTATTTTTCATTATAGCTCAACACTGTGGGCAGTGTAATATTTCAAAGAAACTTGTTGTTGCATATCGGGTATGCCATCGAATATAGCATCCCATTTAAAGAAAAATTAATATTTGATTCAAAAATATTTTTATATAGGATAATTTCTTACACTTTCTTTACCAAGGATGTCACAAGATACCCCTCATTTCATAGTTATAAAATGCTAAAATTCTAGGGCCTAATCCATAAAAAATATAAACAAATTTATATTAATTTTTTTTCAAGAAAAAAACCATCGTCAATTAGAATGATTTAACCATGTGTGTTGCCTCAAAAAGTAACTAATCCTCCATTTTACATTCATTAATACTAAGTTATCTCCTTTAATGCGTTAAGAAAAATCACTATTCACATATCATTTGTTTTTCATTCCAGTATTCAAATTATTTTCATAAAAAAATATAAAATATAAGTTCTTGGAACCCAATCATGCTTAAGTAAATTTCTTTTTTCAAATAGCATAAGAAACTAAAACTATAAAACACTATGATGTTAAAAAAAATTATAGTTCTTCATAAATGAATGATTTATGAAATCCAAAAGATTAATCACTATTTAAAGAACAAAATATATTCCAATGAACACACCTTTAGAATTTAGGTCAAAAGAGTACACATTTAGGCACAAAATAATTAAAATTAAAATGTTATTTTTTATATGTAAATGTTAACCCATTAAAAGTTATAGGGTTAATTTTTTTTTTAAATTTTATCAAAATTTTAATTAAAGAGAGAAGTTTTAAATAAAATTTTCTTTAAACTATAAAATTCGGATTTATGATTAGTAATAAAATTATGATAAACAAATATATGATTTTTTTATCTTAATAATGAACTGAACATTAAATATAACTGAACTGAATGTTTATAATCTTCGGTACATAATTTTTACTTTAATTTATTATAATTTTATTTTCCCCTATATAATTTTAGCTACCATTAAAAATATTATTATATATTTACATATACCCAAAATTTATATATTCTACCCAAAAGTATGTATATCAAATTCATAACCTGATGAAATTATTTATTTATCATCTAGTGGATTATACTTTTAATCAGCCTATAATGTGGAATAATCATTCTTATAAGTAAAACTAAATTTAAAATAAAATTTTATATTTTTATTCAAATTATCTCTTTCTATATCCATGTTGAATTTTTCATCACTAGTCACCTCTACATAATAAGTAATAATTTTATAACATTTTTTCCTTCTTTTTTATAATAAATTATCAAAAAATATATCCTCTTCACTCACATTCCAGGTGTCCAAATAATTAAAAATATTTCACAATGTACTCATAGAGTATCTCTTCAATTTTAAATCTTTCCTCTTTAATTAAGAAAAATATGGTATAATATCACCTGTCTTCTTATATTCCCTGAATATAAAATATATAGACTCCTAAAATTTTCTATTTCTCTGACTTTCAGATGAGAATATCAAAATTTCTTATTTCCAATAATAATTTTCATTATTTTAGTATGTTTTAAAATATAATTCTCAGAATCATCATAATTACATCAATTAAAATGTTTAATTTTCTTCTTAGAGACCTTAGATTTATAGAAAATAGCAAAAGAATTAAAATTACGGGATGTAGCATTTCTAGAAGTTTATACAAATCCATCTCTACTATTTCTATTCTCTTTCATAGCTAATTTTATAGTCTTATTTTATATTCATTTATAGTACCAATTAATACATCTATTACTTGTATAGTCAAATATTCAGTATCATTGATAGTTATCATATATGATTCTAAATTCCACATCATAATATAAATCACCTTTTCAATAACTCAATCATTTAAAAATTATTTCTATACAAAATTTTGTAAATTATTCACAATAGTCCTAAAATAGTGATGTAATTTGGTTACTATTTAAAATGAAAGGAAATAAAAAATTGAAAACCAACTTGAAACATTTATCTATGAGTTTCGAACTCCATAGAGGATCTAAAATGAGTAGTCTATAATTCTATACAAATACACTTCGCTATTTCAAAATAAGAAATGTGATTATATATGTTCCAATTCACAAGACTCACCAATGTATTGAAAAATATATGATTTTTGATTAATTATATTTATTATTCTAGATAAAGTAAAATTAGTTCTTTCTCTGTATCATTATAGTTTCTAGTCATCATGAAAAACATTAACATAATTTAATGATAAAAAACACAAAATACTCACAAAAATATTCACAATATCGTCAATTAAAAAATATTATTATGCTTGGATTTATATTTTCTAGACATCCAACTATAATTTCATCCATTTTAGTGAAAAAAATCATTTATGAACAAAATTAGCTTATGGAGACCGAGATAAAATTCTAACCAAGTAATATAAATTTTCTCAAACTATGAAAAAATTTGGTACATTCATAGATACCAAAGGATTCCCAATATTTGGATGGGATAGTTACTAATGGATGAAGTAAATTTATATTTGAAAAAAATTATATTACGATTCCTCCTCAGGCATTAAAAAAATAATAAATGTTAATTTTTTATATATCTCTAGTATATCAAAATAATAATTATCCACATTGTGGAAATTATAAAATTGTTATTTTAAAAACAACTTATTATATATTAATATTGTGTATGATTAAAAAATAATTAAGAATATGTTTTAAAATCATGAAGTAATTATTATCAAATCAAATACTCATTTAAACGATAAAATAAACCCTCACATTTAAACCAAACTGTAAGGAGGATCTTTAAAACAAACCCTTTTTATTAGTGGAACCCCCTAACATAAACACATTTATAGGTGTTTAATCTTCCAATACCTATAATCCTCTTACATAATCTATCTTTTTTTGTTGAGTTATATACTTAGGAAAACTATCATTATATTCCTAAAATTCCTTGATCATGAAATATTTTTAAAATATATATTACAATGGAAATTCCATGAGAATTATAAAAATGGCATTTTCAAACGTATCTCATTATAAAACCCCTAAGAAAATAAAATAATACCCTAATTAGAAGTTATCTTGGAACAAATTAATTTCATAAATTCAAAATAACAATTATCATTTACAATTCTTGATGGTTGTTTTCCTTATCAAACTCAAAGTTCTATATCTCTTTATTGAAAGAGTTTTTAAAAACTCTGATGGTTGGAAGTACACAATATTTAGAGTATGTTGTTACTAAATCATCATCAGATATTCCATATACCAATGAACATTGAATATTTTTACAATATTGACGATCATATTGACACTACTATAGTACTTACTATTGTAGTTTATGTAATCTTGAATGAATGCTCAGATCAAAGAAATTTCAAACTCATTCATATATTCTTCAAAATTAATGTTTTTATAATTCTATTCTCCACGCCAATAAAAAATAAAACAATTATCAAGTTAAATAAAACTCATATTAATTTTATTTTGGTTTTCAAAAAAAATGTTACTCATTTTCATAACACATTGTCCAAACAAGTTTAATGAGAGTGGAAATATTCTATTTTAGTTAAATATTTAAGATTCAATTCTTAAATTAAAATATATTTTATACCTTGAGTGGAATGGATAATAGATCTTAATAGGAATGAGAAAAATTGATTTTTTTCTTCTAATTGTGTTGTTAGATGTTACTGAAAAATTATATATTCAACAAAGGGGAATTCAAATATTGGAGGACTATAGAAGGAGACCTATGAATATGTAAAATTAAATAAATTTGAATAGGCATGAATTGAACATTTTATTGATGTGTATAATGAAATTCATTGTTAATTAAAATAGTATATTTATTTGAATAAAATGGAATCATAACAATCCCATGTGATTAAAATTTAGAGAGGTTATATTGATGAATGAAAGTAGATAATTAATTCAAATGATCTATAACTTTTATATTTTGAAAGGATTGCATATAATCATCCCTTATAAATTAATTTATCTAGAAGAATAGGATATATATTATTTATTAAATAAGATGAGGAATATATATATTCATTATATTATAGAAGTTGATAATTCCAATATTTCAATAAATTATACGGAAGATAAACATCCAAAAAAGAAATAAAATTTATCTAATCCTATTAGAGTGTTTTATAATATTATATTATACTCTCAAAAGATTTCATTGAGATAAAGTTTCATGTAATATCCCTTATTGGACATCAAATGGTTGAAAAAATAGAGGATAAGGAATATACTTGATCTATACTCTCAATGGAAAATTGATAGTATTATAAGGATAATTGAAAGTATGAATTTTTTCCAAGAATAGACAGTTATAATTATTGAGAAATTTTTTTGAAGTGAATGAAATATATTAAATATCTACACTATAAGGAAATGATAAAAATGATGATAATAAAATGGTGATGTTAATAAATAGTAAAATATTTGTTTAATGAAATTTATTTCTTTAACATGATGTGTTTCAGATTGTAGATAACATTACGAATTGTTAAAGATTAAACTGTAATCAATATAAAATCACAATATATATTTTTTGACTCATCAATGAGTTCTGAGGATTGTATTAATGTTAAAAATTATATTACTTTTGGAAGGTTGGGTTTATGTTTTGATATACCATCATCATCATAAATAATTTAATAAACCTATAGTTAACTATGAAAATATTTTAACTAGAATTAATGAATACAATTTAAAAATATAAATTAAAAAACAGGAGAATTTTTTAATAAAAAAATAGATTCAAATATATATATATTACTATTTTTTTACAATAGGATACTGGGTTATATAGTAAATTATTAGTAAGAATTTATTATAATGACTTCATACTATTAAAGGAATAAAATATCAACATCTTTAATATCACAAGAAAAGGAAGTAAAATTCATTTTATTTTTATTATTATCCTTCTAGTCATGGAGTTCATAGTTTTAGGGGAAAATATAAATTAGAATGAACTTTTGTACCCAGATAATGGTGTTTTTTTATCGGGATAGTGAAGAAACAAAATGATTATGTTTAGAATGAATATTGTGGTCTAGAATTCAGTGAAAATAATTAGAATTAGTGATCATCATTGTATAAAATTTTAGGAATGTGATTCGAAAGATCAAATTAATGGGTATTATAATATTTCAAGAATATATGGAAT
Source organism: Viscum album (assembly GCA_963277665.1). Taxonomy (NCBI): domain Eukaryota; kingdom Viridiplantae; phylum Streptophyta; class Magnoliopsida; order Santalales; family Viscaceae; genus Viscum; species Viscum album. The sequence goes on from OY728146.1 coordinate 537,568,860, forward strand.
GATGAGAATGACTAATACTCTAGAGACCATTAGAAATCAAGCTGGTATAGAAATAACATATATGACATTAATGATACTTATCATGTATGTAAGGAAATATGGGGAAAAAATTGGGGATGTGTGTTAGAAAAAAATGGTTGTTATATTATGAAAGCCTTCATGGAAGGAAATATTTAATTTTGGAAAAAAGTTGAAATAAAAATTATCCCTTATAGTTTGAAATTAATATGTAAAGTGAAATATATGATTTATAAATGTGAAAATTAATGAAAGTGAAGAGACAATTTTCATAGGTATAATATTTATTAGATATTATTATTAGCTTAACCATTGAAAACATTACTACACATCATATTTACAAGAATAAAAAGTATAAAAAGGGAAAGAAATAATATACACTATAGAAAAAATTCACACATTCAACTAGTATAAAAATAGATATTGAGAATGAATCTATGTAGGGGAAGATAGATAATGTAGAGTTAAGGGTGTAAGAGGTCAATTTAATGGATAAAAACATAGAAGCCTTTGAAATATGTGTGAAGTTAATGGGTGGTTCACTATAGCCATCCAAATTCCTCATCATAATGATACTAATGGTCACTCTCACCCCATGAGTTAAATGTTTATAATATCAATTATAAGTTGAACCATTATAAGGGAGATTTATAATAAATTTGTCAAGGGTTATTGATTAATTTTGAGATTAAAATTGTTAAAAAGAGATATCTGGAATTAATATAGTTACATCTGTTTATTATTTATAATTAGTATCAACACTTAATAGTAAGAATAAATGGTATCAAGTTCATGATTTGTCATAGAATTTTTTTTAAATATACCACTATAATTTTTCAAATCCAAATCTATAGTTTCATTTTGGGTTTAAATATATTGAAGTGTTAAAGAGTATTATTTGTGGTTTTAAACAGGTTAAGGATATATCTAAACAATACAGTGGTGTCATGCCCAAATTAGTGATTTTTAAATTGATGTACTTGATTAATAATGTGGTATATGACCACTATAAAGAAGATATAATAGTCCTAGAATATAAGTAGTATAATTCATTTATTATATGTTTATTTATTATTTTATTAACAATTAATGTATATGTTTTTTTCATTTATGAAACCAATAAGATGATATAAGAAAATTACATAAATAGATAGTTCAGTCCATAAACTGAATAATGCATCATCATTTCATAACAAGAACTGGAGGTATTAAACAGGAGTTGGCCATTAGAACGAAAATGATATATGGCCTTATCTAAGGCAAGAGTATCCCTATAAAGAATGGGCGAAAATGAATATCAAGGTTTATCAGATGTTTGACATAATAAAGTGGTATTATTTGATTAAAAATGTGTTATTTCCCCAACACAAGTAAATTATTATTTACATACAAATGGTTTGGTGAAAATTTGATTGAAATCAATAGAAAATTTATTGAAAACTGTGAAATGATCAACCAATATGGTTTAATTAAAGGAAGTGAGTAGCATAAATATCTTTGATGTTTAGTATTTAAACTATTTTTTCCTAAAAAATTCATCATATTAATAGGAATATTTTTTTATACAATAACAAAATTTTAAATGGTAATTTCACTCAAAAAAATTCATTGTGTAAAATTAACCTAGGTATGGAAGAGGAGAATGTTGCTTAGACCATGAAGAATATTTTATATAGAAATATTCTATTCAATAAGTTGTTAAAATAATTAAATGGATACTATAGAATTGGTATTATATAAAATTATATTATTTAAAGGAACAAATTTAGTTTGATATCGTAAAATATACAAAAAAATCATCTTTGATGAACAACTAAATATTATTATTTATATGTTATTGTTGTAACCTATCAGATAGAATGGATGGTATGAACAATAATAACTAAATTATAAAAATATGAATTACAAAATTATATCTATATTAATGATATATATATATACATATAAAATACAATTTACATGATATAATAAATAAATCCATATTTACAGATTTAATGATGTATTCATATAAAGGTTGCATTATTTCCTTTTAATGGAAAAATTCAATTAAATATAAATTTTGAAACATTAATACATTTTGTGTGAAAAAAATAATATTTGTTTTTGAAAATGAAATTACAAAATATTAATATAATTAATTTTGGATAATTTTTGTTTTCTATGAATTGTGAAAAAACTACATTTTTATTGAAAACAAACATTTCATCTGAGTTATTTATATTCATAAATTATATTTTAAATTAGTTTTAAAGTATCATTAGATCAATAAGACATATGTTAATAGAATTATGGTTATTCTAATCTTTTTTATAATTAATTTATATATAAAAATATTTAAATATATTAGAAGGTTTTACTTAAAAATCCCCTGTCACGCCCCGTCTACAGTATTAATATTAAATTAACATTAACCATTAATATGTTTTAATTTTTAAATAAAATGGATTCTAAATTTTGAAAAAAATATTTACTAATTTTTTATATAGGTTATTTTTATTTTTGGGAAATTTTAATGGTAATCATGGTTTTTTTATTTCCATGGGTAAGGGTAATCGGGAAATTAGTGGTAAATATGATATTAATAATATTATAAAAGTACTATAAAACATTCCCAAAACTTATTGTATGATAATATTTCATCCATAAAAATTTAATTATAAGTTATGTGACTATTTATGTCCTTTTGGATAGGAATATAGCCTTTATAATATTTTATTCAAAGAAAAGTGAAATTATCAATAATTTTATTCATTACAAGTTAAATATTTCAAATAATGGTTTACCTAGGGGTTATATTAGAATATAATTATTATATAAAAATTTAATATTGTTATATTCATCATGTTAGTTTTTTTTAATTTTTGGGAAGAAATAATTACAATAAAGGCATGAATAATGATACTGTAATTATTGTCTAACTAATGGAAATATCAGGTAAATGATCTTCTTAATTCTCAAAATAAACATAATGTGAGATTATTAATGTCATAAAAAATTTAATAGATGAAATTAACATGTTATTGATTTATTAAAATATATGGTTCCAATATATATTTTCATAATTATATATATCTTTTTAAAATGTAATGAATAGATTAAAAATAGACGTTAATGATATTCTAAAATAAATAATATTTTATTAAATGACATAAAACTCATAAAAAAATCATCCAAATTTTTGGATAAGTATTAGAATTTATTTTGTAGTCAATTTATGGGTCGTTTTGAATTTTATAGTAACTATATGAACCCCTGATGAGTGAAAATTAATATTTTCAAAATAAGAGTAAAAAGGGTTAAATAAGGGTTAAAACCAAATGATAAGTGTATAGACCTGACATAACATGTCCAAAAAATAGTGAATGAATAGTATTCAACAACTATCACCACAGTATAAAATTATAGTTGTTTAATTATAACATTTACATGAAAATAACTTATATATTATCTTAATAAAATATTGTTAAAAATGTCACTCTCTTTGTATTAAATTCCTTTTTTGTGTCCATATAGGGAAAAATCAAAATAAGGGAAAAATATAAATTCTATTTATTTATATTAAGGAAATTAGTTTCATTATATATTATTTTATTTGAATATTATATAATTTATTTAATTTCTTTTTTAATGCTAATACATTATTTATTATTTTTAATATAAAAATAAAACTATTGATTTTAAAAGTATTAATTTTGATATATTTGGGGTGATTTAATGTAAATAATGAAATTTATAGATCTATAAGATATATTAGATATTGTTTAAATAATAATATTTTGATTCCCACTATGTATTAAATTATTTCAAATCAAATAAATAAATGGTATCAAATTTGACAATAATGATATTTTATAGAATTAATATTTTATAAAATCATTTAAAAATCAAATTAATTTTAAATAACATCCAAGGGGAAAATATATTGTTTAAAATTTATTTCAATACACATTTGTAGTAAATTTTGAATTATTTGGCTCTAAAATATCCTTACTATATTATAATATTTTGTTTATTTCTAAAAGTGACCTTCGCATCAATTATAAAAGGGAACCTACCCCTCACTTATTATTCCATTTTGAGACATTTAGATTAACAAAACAGTACCCATTTACCTTATAAACATACAAAATTAATATATATATATATATATATATATATGCTCTGGTCCTCCTAAAATTTCAATCTTATATCCATTAAGAAGATATTATAGAAACCCCACTGAAGAAAAGGTATTCATCATTAATGACTCATTCAAGTTTATTTCATCTTCTATGACCTCTTCATGAGTTATTTGCATTGTAAAGTAAAAAAATACAGTATAATATTTATTATGGGATTTTATTATGATTATGTTGATACTATATGCAACCTTCTATCCATCCTAGAAAAAATGAAAGCATCAAGCTTTGTCTGTACGGCTTACCATCTCCACGCCATTGTGCAATATAATTTTCATAACAACTTTACATGGATGGGTATAATGATTGAAATAATGGATATATATATATTCATATAATATTACATGATATTTGATATTTAAAACATAATATACTGTAAACATCCATACCCATTCACCATTATTGGAATGACATGGTCGCTCGTACGTACATACAACTTACCATCTCCATGACACGATGTGATTCATTTTAGATGTTCACCAACAAATAATTATTATAAGAATTTATATAAAGAATAAATACTATATATATTACTTTAATATCATTTGGGGGTGAAATAACAATATACTATGCTCAATAATGTTGACATTAATGGAAAATATTGCATAAGAAAATGACGCAGTTCGCAACCGAAATAAGGGTCTTAATGAAATATTATGAACAAAAAGTTATAATATGATATAATAGAATAATATATGATATTAATATTATTCATATGGTTCTTCTATAAATTAATAATGTCTTTATACAATTATAAAAAAGTTAAATCATGTTTAACTAATTTAATGTTTATGATGAAGGGTTTTAATCTCGCTTTTATTTTTTTTGGGATAAATGACTTATTTACAAATTAATTACTTTTTTTTGGTTTATATAGAGAATGTTTAATATAATACCATGAATCACTATATATTCAAGGTATTTAATTTCAAATTTTTAGTTATGGGGATTAAAATTCAACTGATTAAAAAGTGTTATGTGGTTATTTTACAATCTCATCATTTTTTAGATTGATTATGTTTAAGTCTTCCCTGGGTAATATTTCTATTACATGTTTGTGTTTTCAAAAAGTTTTTTCTAAATTATTTAAATATCTTCCACAACATTTTAATTTTATTTTACCCATTTTTTTATTTTAAAAAATATTTTTATTGGAATTGGCTGGTCATATTCAATGCAATGCACTTTTGGATTTTATTGAAAATATAAAATGACTATTTTTTTAATGTGTAAGACATGAAAAAAAATTTCATCCTTCATGATCAATAAAATTTTTCAAATAATAATTTATTTTTTATATTTTTTATTTCCAAATAAAATTACATTAAAATGTTTTACTAATTAAATTGTTTTAAAAAGTTATTTTCAAAGTAAAAAAGAATATTGTCCTGAAGAATGTTTTTTGAAGATTGTTCAATTAATCAATAATATCCAATATTTACAGTATTTAGTATCTATTGGGGATATGTTTTAATAAATTTCATCTTTATTATTACTTTCGATGGATTGTGGTCATTTTAATTGTAGATATTCTATTTTGAATCAATTATATTTATTACGTTGAAATATTTAGGGATATGTATATTGATTAGGGGAAGTATTCAAATTTAGTATGATAGCTTTAAATATAAATTATAATAATTTTTATATGCTTCATATTTCATATGAATAAATTTATGGGGCTTATTAAGTGATGGGTAGGTCCCATTATATCCTTTCGATGCATCAGTAAGTTTTATGAGACAAACTAGGTTGGGTTTTGGACGATTCGTTACTTATTTGTGTAGAATTGTTAGATTAGGCCTTAATATTTTGTTTTATACATCTTGAGCTATGAATTATATCATTATGTGTTTAGTTAATTATATTCTATGTGATTATTATACTTTTAAAATATTCATGGTTATATTTTATTCCCATGTGATTATTTATATGGAATTATTGTAAATTTAAAAGTCAATTTTTGATTCTTATGTCTTCTTTTAGAAATTAATAATCTATTTATATTTTATTCTTAAATAAATTAATTACCTTTAATATGTTTTCCATTCCATTTTATTCACTATGTGCATCGTACCCACACTGTCTATCCTACACATGATTGAACATTGTATGCACATTGTGTCATATCAATTATATTCATTGTATGAATGTTGACCATTGTACCCACATTGCATCGTATCAGCACTTTTCATTATATGAACATTGACCATTATACCCACTTTTCATCATATCAAAACTTTTTACTTTATGCATGTTGATCACCGTACTCATATCATATCTTTACTGCATGCATGTATTCATTATTTTATCAAAAACAAGATTTACATTAAATTATTATAATGTTTTCATATATATATATTTTTAACTAAAAAAATTTTGTGTATTCAATTTCAATATGATCATTATAATTCCAGGAGTCCATGTCCTGCCACATTTTCTAGATAAATATGAATGTCAGATAAAAATTTGTCTATTGGACACGAGACCTATAAATAGGAAGTAATTTGAATTAGAGAATATACAAAATAACTACTTGAGATCTTTTCATTTGTTTAGTTATAGAGAGAGATTTTGTGAAATCTCCCATTTTTCATGTGAAAACCTAGAAATTGGAAAACGTTAATGAATCATTATTAGTTTTTTATTTCAATAAGTGCTTCATTTTTCATCATGTTTCTGATCAAGTAATAACATCTAATGGATTCATGGGATAGGTAGATGGTCTGACTGATATTCTTATTGAGGGATTCTAAGTGTTTGAAAGACAGAGGTGTCAATAACTTGTATAATATAGGGATTTTGTGGATAGCAAGACAGATATTCCAATCAAAATATTGAGGGATTACCATATTTTGGAAAGAAAGTCATATTATCCTAGGTGAAAGTATACCCTAATATTTGGGATAAAATAATTTTAATACCAATTACATTTATGCTACTTATTGTAATTGAAAGAGAACACTTTTATATATTTTTTCTTTTACTAATATTTTATATTATAATAATTTCTGTTACAATTTATAAATTTCAGTATTTATTCAATACTATATATGTTATAATCAATTACACTTAATATAATCTGATATTAGTATTCAACTTGAATGCAATTGATTTATAACTTGTGGAATCATAACAATATCATTGGGCCAAGAGTTAGTCTGATCATTTTTTTCTGTTATAAGAGCCTTATGAATAGTTTTAGTTTATGTCTTATTAAAATAAGAATCTTTCTTAAATGTTTTAATAAAAAATTAAAAAACCAATCCCCCCTATAGTATTTGTGTAATCTCATATCCCTTTCGATCCAACAATTGATGTTAGAGAATGTGTTCCACTTCTTTTTATAATTGTCTTTTAAACTATTTTATATGCTACATTGTTTTTATTTTTTATATCTATTTTAGATACACTAACCTATATTTGTGGGAAAATGATTCTTCTCTTTAATATGGAAGGAATGATAAATGTTGGATCAATTAAGAATTTCAATCCAAGAAGACCACCTATCATTGCTGGAATTGACTTTGAATAATGGAGAGTTCTAATGATGACTATTATCAGAAATACAAGTGTATATATATTTTTTATGCTCACTAATGACTATTAGATCCTTGATGAAGAAGTCATAACTTTTACATCACAAGAAAGAAATTAATATCAGTTAAACTATAAGGTACACAATAAATTATTGTCTTGCATGACTAGAAATTTATATAGTCATATATATTAATGTGATTCCATAAATAGAATATGGAATAAATTAGAGATTACACACTTTGGTAATTCCAATGTTGTTGAAACAAGAAGGGATATGATAAGAGATGACCACTAAGCGTTTTAATTTCCTTGTGGTGAACATGTATTGAATGGTCAAAACATATTAATGATTATTGTTAATAGTTTTCAGGATATGCGAGAGAATGTTTTAGAAGATAAATTTTTAGTTAAGAAGATCATGAGAGTTATTCAAATTGAATGGGAATCCATGAAGACTACAATTTTTGAGTCTTAAAGGATTAAAAATCTTAATCTGGATGATCACATTATAAATTTATTTCAACATGAAGGAAGACTTAAGAGATATGTTGAAATAGTGAAAAATAAAAATGGTGGAGTAGCATTCAGTACTCCATCAAATCCTTCCAAGTCTCAATCACCTGTGAGAACTTAGTCAAGAAACAGAAAGGTTTTGGTCTTATCAGATTGTAGTGATACTATGAAGTCATATAATTTTCATGAAAACCTTTCTAAATGTTTGAATAAAATTGTTGGAAAAAATTATTTCTAATATAGATATTAAAATATTTACAAAGGTAACAAGGACATGAAGGATTTTGAATTCACTTCCTATAAATATAATAGAGTAGGACACATTCCACCTTATTGTCTATATTAAAGAGAATGGATATAAATTCAAAAGCTTTAGATCAAAATAATAAGAGATACTGGAAATAAAATGGAAAGAAATCCTTAAATTTAAATGACTCGTGTATTGCCAATAGTGGTAATCCATATGAATACTCTTCTGAATGTGATATCTCAAATCACAAGAATATTGTTCCCCTTTCCAAAAGTCCATATAATTTCTTCAATTAAAAGTAACACAATTCTAAATCACTTACTAATATTTCTTTGAGTAAAAGTTTTTCTTGAAAATGATTATTATTCTGATGAATAAACATCCTCATTAGAGAATGATAATTTGTTACCTTCTTATGAATAAGTTTCAATACTTTCTAAAAATTTAAAAAATAGAAATTATAATGTTTCCAGAAAACATGAAAAAGTAAATAATAGGATTGATATACTAATAAGATATGTATAAGATGTCTCTGATGTTCTTGATTATAAAACTATTGAGATTGAAATTTTCTCTAAAAACCATGAGAGAGTGAATTCAGAAAAGAACAAACTTTCTAATAAATTACCTGATCATTCTGCATTAAGACACTACCAAGTCCTTTAAAAAAAGAATCAATGTAGATAATAAAATCACCATTGTTTGGATGGAAGTTCTAAAACTAAAGCATTCACCAATTACATTTTCAATTCCTGAATACAGTCATCACATTATAATTTCTAAATGAACATAAAATCCTTTCGAGTTAACATAGTATTTGGGATAGATAACTATGAATAATTTTCAACAAGCCTCCATTAATAACGTGATAAACCAAGAAAACTATGAATATCAGTGATATTGGTTTTCCATGGCCATTCTTCAACCACATTTTTTAGCAGCATCAACAATTATGCCATTTTTAGAAGCAATGAGACCAAGGAAAGATTTTTTTGTAACCAAAACAAACACTTTCTAAATTATCCATAGAGTCTATTTTCTAATAATGTTTTCAAGACAACCCTTAAATTACTTTCGTGTTTTTATTTACTTTTAGAATAAACCAAAATATCATCAATAAACACAAAGACAAATTTATCCAAGAACTGAAGGAAAATTTTATTCATAAGATTCATCTTTACATCATGTTCTTTTGTTAACCCAAAAAGCATAAAAAAAAATTAATAATGGCCATATCTAGTAGAAAACGTGGTCTTTGGAATGTTGACTTCTTTTAAATTCAATTTATTTTACCCTGATCTCAATTCAATATTAAAAAAATACTGAGCTCTCTAGAGCTGATCAAACAAATCATCAATATGAGTAAAATGATACTTGTTCTTAAAATTTATTTCATTCAACGCTCTATACTCAATGAAAAATCACATTTAACCATATATCATTTTAACAAACATTATGGGAGAACCCCATGATTATGTTCTAGGTCAAATAAAACCTTTATCTATTAACTCCTATAATTTCTTCTTTAATTATAAATGTTAATATTGAGCCATTCGATAAAGGGGTTTGGAAATTTTATTAGTGTTAGGAACTAATTAAATAGTACATTAAACTTCTTGATCAAGTATTATATTAGGAAACTCATCCAGAAAATCATTAAGGTGCTCATTTACTACTGGAACATAGTTAATCTGAACAGTTCCTTTGTTTTCAACAATATGTGCAATGTAAAATTTATTTTCATCTTTTACTAGTTTCTGAGCTTCCTGATATATTATCAAAAGTAAAGGTTCATTCTGGTATACAAACTAAAATTATTAAAAAAATAAACCCCTTTAGCTCTACAGTCAATCTTAACATGATAAACTAAAATCCAATCCATTCCAAAAAAACATCAAACATTACTAGAGGCAAAAAAATAATGTTGGTAGGTGTATTATTTCTGAAGATAAGGACATGAAGGTTATTATGATTTATTTTTGCCTCAACATTTCATCTTGGAGTTTTTACCATATGTTCAGGATTCATTTCTTGAGGTAGAATTCAAAATTTAATAGAAAAATTCTTTGAAATGAAAGAATGTGTAGACCCTGAACCAAACAAAACAATGTAATAATCTGAAAAAATAGTGTACCTAATACTACTTCATTCAATGGACCAACATCTACTGAAGTAGTTTCAAAGGATTTCAACACCCCTTTCTACTTGTAGTGAGGCTACTTTCCCTCAGTTGAGTTCTTTTTTGGACACACATTTTCATAATTACCCATTTAATTGCACTTGAAACATATTACCACTAGCCATCCATTTCCTACCTAACCGTATTCATTATAGTTACGAGAAATATGACATGACTTACCACACCAGAATAACTTTCTATTCCTTGATAAACATTCTCTAGGATGCTTTTACCACACTTCTCACAAGATGGATATTAAATTTTCTTACCTCTTATCTTTATTTTCTTAATTCTTTCCCATTTCATGCCAACTAGAGCTCTTATTTTATTTTCTCTCATAGAACACCTCATCATCAGAAAACTCCATTTCTACCCTCTCATCAGATCTAACAAGTTTCTCATATATTTTGAATTCATGAGAGGCTAATGCTCTTCGATATCACAGCTTCAGTCCTGAGAAAAATTGATTTATCTTACTATCAAGATATCAAATGAAATTTGGAGAACACCTTGCCAGTTAGAAGAACATTTCTTTCATAAGTATTCATTGAGTCATCCTCCTACCTCAATTCAAAGAATTTTTTTTCATCCTAAATCGAACCATCTTAGGAAAGAATTTCTCAAGAAATATACCATTGAATTATTCCCATCCAAGAGCATAAATATCTACAATAACCCTGGTATTTTTTACAATTAACCACTAGTGATATGTTTCACCTTAAAAACATGTAAATATCAAGACTAACCTTTTGATTTTATGTACATCCCATGACATCAAAAAAGTTTCTAGAGGTTTAATCCACCCTTCATCTTGAACAGAGTTAGATGATCCTATGAATGATGGGGAAGATGCCTCATGAAATGATCCACTGCTAACATGTTCTTATAAAATTGTTCTGGATGATCTCATGCATAGATACCACCACAATTTATTGTTTTAGTCAATTGTTCCATCACTACAACAAACTGTTCAGTTTCGATTCCGACCATCTTATGTTGCTAATATGAAGGTTATTATCCTCTTTATTCCTTCCCATAATAGCTACCATATTTCCCTTAAAGTAAACCATTCTGAACACAGAAATGTCTTAGGGGAAGCAACATGGTAACATGTAAATTATATATCATTTCAATATTAATATACATTAATTTATGTATATTAATTTAACAATACTGTAACACTTAATGTTATCTAAACCGGCCATTGATACCTTCTATAAGGACCTGGCCCTAAACATTACATAATATTGAATTAACTTAATAATTCACATTTATGATATTTTCACTTTTATAGCTTTAGAGAATAAGGTCATAATATATACATAACAATTTAAATATTATATGTAGACACTTCTACTCATTATCCATTTTTTCACAAAATAAAAACTCTTGAAAAAAAAGAGTCATGTATAGATCTATAGTTTGGACATCATGACTTCTCTTCGATCCCATCCATGACCCAATTCATCTTTAAACCCTAGGAATAATATTTTATATAAATTTTGATGAGCGTAAAAAGCTCAGTAAGGGATACAAAAAGAAGGAAATATTTTTTTTAAACAATAAGTAAACCATGAATATTTTATAATAATTAATAGTTTTGTCTTTTATAAAGTAGTAAATACTTTTCATTGAATAAAAGATCATTTCTTACCATTTTATAACCAAAGTATTACCCAAAAAATCCCATAGAAAGAACACATAACATATAAAGGTAACATGGGATATTAACATACTATGGAATAACCATACAGTCGACCTCAACACATATCACTAAATAGAATAGACATACGACCGACCTACATACCAAATGTATTAGAGTTTATAATATAATCACCTATACTATTTTATCATGGAACCACCCGTAATTTGGTTTATCACATAACCACCTGTCAAATTTCCAAGTACCATTATAAAATCATAACACATAAAATATTGAAAATATAAACATTTGACTAACAACATTTCATTTTCAATAACCATAAATCATTTCAAGATATTGAAATAATCAATCCATTTAAAATAACATTTTCAATACCCAAACACCCTAAAAATAGAATAATGGATTTCTTTTCCTTTTAAAAATAGTAAGGACTATAGAGGTATCCGACTAATGATTACCGCTGTAGAGAGGTCATTATCGCCACAAAGGTTAAAAACATAACTTCTTTTCATTTAGTAAAACACTTAATATAAAAAATATTCCCTTTTAATGAAATTAACATCCAAAGGGGTTTATTATAATCCGTATAAAAGAAGGAGGTGTATATTATCAAAACATGCCCCAATGAAAGAAAATTTAGGCAAAGTTCGTTACCTCATGTCCGACTTGACCCGTTCGTTCTTTAATTTACTGAATAATAAACTTAAGTGAATTTATAATTTCTTAATCACATTTTCTAATTTTATTATTCATTTTTTATAAATTTTTACCTTCCTATGACAATTTGTTAATTATTTGAGTACATATTGGACATTTTGTCCATGTTTATAACATGAGTTAAAAATAAACCTGTTAAAACAGTAAATTTTCCATGTGGTCAAAATTCCATTATCTCTATAAATATATTCATGATTTATATATCATATATATAATATATATATTTTATATATGAATTTAGAATACTCCATATCATTTTGATATATAAAAATGAATACATTTTTCATGGAGACGGTAAGCCGTACGTACGCGTGAACGCTACTTCCATTTCAGTTTTCCATTTAACAAATGAATGATACATTGTTATATTATTATTAAAATATAATATAATATTTTATATATGTATTGTATGTTCATTTACACCATCCATTATACATTCCATGTATGGTATGAATGAGTCAAATCACTTTGAGGGGGTCGTAGTCCAAACTTCCTCAAATGAAATTTTCGTATTTACCCATTATGGAAATGATAATGGAAGAATTTTCAAGAAAATAAAGAAGAATATAGAATATATATATATATATAATATCACATATAAATAAAGTTCCATCATAATGGCCACCATGAGAGGAGGTTGGAGATAATAGAACAATCATCGTTTCGTGAGGTAGTAGTTCACCATTCACAGAAATAGTATATCTGTATCCATTAGATGGAGGTTTGTGTATGTGTAGTTTGAATAATTCTCATAAAGAAACCAATTATATTGAAGATACTGGTGATTTTATGTGAAATAATAATAATATGATCGTTTAGAGTGAAGATGTAAAATAAAAAATGATAAATTTAAGGAAGATGAAACCTTTAAATCGGGTAACTCCATTTGGTTTGAACCAAAAGGCTTCCTTGAAGTGCCTTCCACCTAAGTTAAGGCCTCTAGGGGGACTAGAGGGCTGTTTATGGATTTGTTTAGCATAGTTTGGATGAACCATGGGGCTTGAGATGCGTCTGTAATGGGTTATATGTGACGGCCTTTATAAAGGAGAGGAAGGGCTCTTTTGGATAGTTTGAAAATATTATTTTATTATAAAATGTTTTTTGGTTTCAAAAGGTCCAAAACATATTTATTTCAAATATAATGTGCATATATGTCTAAATAAAATCAACCAGCACAAATTGGGCAAGATTTTGATAATTTAAATCATTATCATTTTTATTTAACCCTTTATTAAGTTATTTAACATATACCATGTTCTCTTATATATTCATACTATATGGTCAATATTGTTACCATAAAATATCAATAGATCCACTAGTGGTTCATAAATGAAATTATTAACCTCATATAATTATTTTATTTGAATCTTATATTTTTGGATTATTATATCATTTATTAAATCATTTATTGATTTAAAAACTCATTTCTGTCAATTTAAATAGTATTCATATAATGACATTTAAATAATAAATAACAACTTTATTCATTAGAAAAACCTACAATAATGAAATTTCAAACATTAATACCCATCCTTTAAGATTGTGGATTGTATAAAAAGGTTCACAATAAATTTATTTTTACATTTATAATCACATTTATTTAAAACATTAATTAATGAGGTAATCATCACATCATCATCGTGTCATAATTATATTTATTTATTTGATGTCTAAAAATTATAAATAAAATACCATGTTGTGAGAAATATTATTATCTTTAAAATTAATATTTATAGTTTAATATATCACTTATATAACTCCATCTAAATGTTTTTAACTCAAAGATGTATGTTTATTTTATTTTTTGTCCTTTAAATTAAGTAATATAAAGTGTCATTAGCACTTCTAAGTGGGTCCATGGAGTCCTAAAATCGACCCAAGGATGCCCATGGTTGGACATGTATGAACAAACAAGAATATGACACTTGTTAGGGTAATTTGATATTATTATAATAATATTTTTTACCCGTATTTACAGGACTTACCCTTTAACAATGGTAAATAAAATATTTACTAAAGTAAATATTCATAATCTCTAAAAACAAAAGTTAAACTTTACAAAATTTGGACCTCTAGGTTCCATATATGAAATCCATTTTTTCAAATTCAAAACACAGAAGTGGCATAAAATAATTTAAAATTATTTCCCATTGTCAAAACAAAAGGCATGTTTTTATGAAATAATAATTTTCCAAATATTGACACTTGTTTATGTCGAGTCTCAAATAGAAATTAATTATAATGAAACAAATTGGATTAAATGGTAAAAATATAATATAATTACACTTTGAAATCAATTTAAAATACAATATAACAAAATAAAAAAATTATATTAAAAGGAAGTTTTGAATTAAAATATAGTATTTTTCATTATTCATAAAAAAACGAACTTTATCCGAAAAATACAAATATTTAACCCAACGTAAATTTTGATGTACCAATTCTAAAAAAGAAGTTTATTTTGTAAAATAAAGCATATAAAAGTGATAATAACTATATTTAATGTGGGTTCCCCATCAAAAGGCGGTAAATCGACATTTTAAAGTTATGAGAGTATTTATGCTTAAAATTTTATTCATTCACATTTTAATCCAATAACATTTATTAGATAAATATGAAAACATTTATTAAACATGTTTAATAATATTTTGGTATTTTCTATTCATTCCCAAATATACAAAGTCTATGCGTTGACTACCATTTAAAATAATAATATTATATTATTATTTTTCAGTATAACACAACATTGTGGAAAATGTAAGATTTCAAATAATCCTATTGTTGCGTATTAGGTACGCCATAAAATATATCATCCCCTTTAAATTAAAAATAATATTTAATTAATAAATATTAATAAATATGAAAAGTTAATACTCTTTATTTACATGGGATGTTACAAGATACCCCTCATTAAATAGTTATATATTGATAAAAAACCTGGGCCTCATCCAAAAAATATATAAACAAATTTATATTAATGTTTTTTCAAGAAAAGAAACATCATCAATTAGAATGATTTAACCATGTGTGTTTTCTCCAAAAGTAAATCACCCACCATTTTAAATTCATTAATACTAAAAGCTAGATTTATCTCCATCCATGTGTTGAGAATAATCACTATTCACATATCATTTGTTTTGACATTAAGTATTCAACAACTTTTCATATAAAATAAAAAATATAATTTCTTAGTACCTAATATTGATTTAGACTTTGTTTTTTCAAATAATATAATAACCAAAACTATAGAAATCTATGATGTTAAAAATATGCTAGTTCTTCATAAATGAATGATTTTTGAAAACAAAAAGATTAATCTCAATTTAATGAACAAAATATATTCCAATGAACACCCTTTTAAATTTAGGTCAAATGATTTCACTCTTAAGTACAAATTCATTTAAATAAAAATGTGATTTCTTATTTGTAAATGTTAACCCATTATAATTTATATAGTTTAATTTTAAATTTTAAATTTTATCAAAATTTTATTTATAGAGGAAACTTTTAAATAATATATTCTATAAACTATAAAATATGGATTTATTCTTACTAATAAAATTGGGAATAGTAAATATATGATAATTTTTTCTTAAAAATGAATTATACATTTAATATAACTCTATTTAATGTTTATAAACAACGATATACAATATTTAATTTATTTTATTATAATTAATAATCCCCCCTATATAATTTTATCTACAATTAAAAATGTTATTCTATATTTATATATACCCTACATTTCTATATTTTACCCAAAATTAAGTATATCATCTTTATCATCTGATGAAATTACTTATTCATCATCGAGAGTATTATCGTTTTCATCATTCTATGAAGATGAATAATCATCCATATAAGTAAAATTAAATATAAAATAAAATATTATATTTTTCATCAATTTTTCTATTTCCAAAGCCATGTTTTATTTTTCATCATGAGACATGTCTAAATAATGTTTAATAATTTACTAACATTTTCGACCACTTTTCTGATAAATTATCAAAAAATATATCCTCTTCACACACAGTCCATGTGTCCAAATAATTCAAAATATTTCTTAATGTACACATAGAGTATATATTTGATTTTAAATCATTCCTATTCAATTAATAAATCTATAGAAAAATATCACCTGACTTATTAAATTCACATAATATAACATGGGTAGACTCCTAATCATGTCTATTTTCTGACATTCAAATGTGAATATCAAATTTTCTTATTTATAATAATCATTTTCATTATTTATGTATGGTTTCCAATATAATTCTAACAACAATCACAACTAATTAAATTATAATGTATAATTTTCCTCTCAAAGACCTTATATTTATAAACATTAGTATAAGAATTAAAAGTATTGGATGTAGGCTTACTAGAAGTATATACAAATCCATATCCACTATTCCTATTCACATTATTTTCATATCTTTTTAGTCTTATATTATATTCCATTAAAATAACAACTAATATATCCATACCTAGCATATTAAAATATTTAGAATCATTGATAGTTATCGTGTATGATTCCAAATTCCACAACATAATATAATCCAACTTTTCAATAATTCAATCATTTAAAAATTATTTCTATGAAAAATATTGTAAATTACTCACAATAGTCCTCAAATAGCAATATATGTTTGTTATTATTTCAAATGGATTGAAAACAATTGATTACCAACTTGTAAAATTTATCTATGAGTTTATAACTCCTTGGATGATCTGAAATGAGTGTTATATAGTTCTATAAAATTAAAATTCACTATTTCAAAATATGAAATGTGAAAAATATGTTCTAATTCATAGAACACACCAATATGTTGAAAAATATATTATTTTTGTTTTATTCTATTTATTATTCCAGATAAATGACAATTAATTGATTCTCTGTTACATTATAGTTTCTAGTCATCATGAAAAAATTTTAAACTCTAATTTAATGATAAGAAATCACAAAATAATAAAAAAAATACTCACAATCACATCCTTTAAAAAATATTTTTATGCATGGATTCATATTTTTAAGAAATCCATAATTATGTTCTTCTATTTGAAAAAACATTATTTACCATCAATATTATCTTAAATAGACTGATATAATGTTCTGACCGTGTAGTAATTTTTTTTCAAACAATGAAAAAAAAGTAGATACTTTCATAGATACCAAATTCATTCCAATAATTTGATGGGATAATTACTACTCGATTAAATAAATTGATATTTAAAACCAAATTATATTACGCATCCTCCTCAAGAATTAAAAAAATCATAAAATTTATTTTTTATAAATCCATAGTATATCCAAATAATAATTTTCCACATTGTAGAAAATAGAAAATTATTATTTTTAAAAAATACTTATTATATTTTAATATAGTGGATGGTTACAAATTAATTAATAAAATATATTAAAACATAAATTAAATGTTTGAAAAATAAAATTCTAATTTAAATGAAATAATAAAACCTCACATTTAAAGAAAACTGTAAGGTGGATCTTTAAAACAAACCATTTTTATTAGTGGAATCCCCCAACATAAATGCATTTATAGGTGTTTCATCTTCCAATCCCTAGAATCCACTGACATAACATATTAATTGGTATTGTATTATATACTAAGGAAAATTATCATCATATCCCCAAAATCCCATGATTGTGAAATATTTGTAAAAGATAAATTACAAGGGAAATGCCAAGAGAATTATAAAAATGGACTTTTCAAAAATATATCATAATAAAGACCCTAAGAAATTATAATAATACCCTAATTATAAGTTATCTTTGAACAAAGTAATTTTATAACATCAAAATAAAAATTATCATTCATAATTCTTGATGCTTGTTCAACTTATCAAACTCAAAGTTGCATCTCTATTTATAGTAAGTGTTTTAACAAACTCCAATGGTGGGATATACAAAATATTTAGATCATGTCATTACTAAATCAACATCTTATTTTCCATATAAAAATGAACACATAATTGTTTTACATATAGTGATGATGATATTGACACTGTTATAGTGCTAACTAATGATGTTAATGTATTCTTGAATGAATTTTCAGATCAAGAAAATTTCAAACTCATTAATATGTTCTTCATAATAAATGTTTAAATAATATCATTCCCAAAGAAAATAAAAAATAAAACAATTATCATGTAAAATAAAACTCATATTAATTATATTTTGGGTTTCAAACTAATTAAATTTATTTATTTACATAATATATTATCCTAACATGTTGTTTGAGTGTTGAAATATTCTATTTTTGTTAAATATTAATGATTCAATTCTTAAATTAAAATATAGTTTATACCTTTAGTTAATTGGATAATGGTTCATGATAGTAACAAGACATTGAAATTTTTATCTTCAAATAGATTTGGTAGGTGTTCTTGAAAAACTATATATTCAAAGATGAAGAATGAAAATATTAGGGGACTATGGAAGGAGCCCTATGAATATGTAAAATTAATTAAAGTTAAACTGACATGGATTGAACATGTTATTGATGATTAGGATGAAATTCATGGTGAATTAAAATAAGGTATTTATTTGAATAAAATAAAATTAGAAAAATCCAATGTGATTAAAATTTAGAGTGGTTATATTGAAGAATGAAAGTAGATAATTATTTCACATGAGTTATGAATTTTATATTTAAAAAAGATTGCATATAATCACCCCTTATAAAATTATTTATCTATAATAATATGATATATATTATTTATTATAGAATATGAGGAACATATATATAATCATAATATTTAAGAAGATGATCATTCCATGATTTTAAAAAATTATAGGGAAGATAAACATTAGAAAAATAAGTAAAATTTACCTGATACAATCATATAGTTTTATGACATTATATAATACTCTCAAATGATTTAATTGAGATAAATTTTTAAGTAATACCCCTTATTTAACATCAAATGGTTGAAAAAAAAGATGTGAAAGAATATGATTTATCTAGATTCTAAATGAAAAATTGATAGTGTTATAAGAATAATTTAAAATATGAATTTTATTCAAGAATACACAGTTATTTATAATGAGGAAAATTATTCAAGTGTATGAAATATAATAAATATCTATACTAGAAGGAAATGATAAACATGATGATACTCAAATGGTAATGTGAATAAAAATTAAAATATTTTTTAATGGAAGGTATTTCCTCAAATTAATGTGTTTCTAATTTTATATTACATTAAAAATGTCAATGAATAATCTATAATAAAAATAAAATCAATATATATATATATATATTGAGACATTAATGAGTTTTAAGGATTGTATTAATCTTAAAAATCATACTACTTTTATCAAGTTGGGTTTATGTTTTGATACATCATCGTCATTATAAATCATTCAATAAACCAACAGTGAACAATAAAAAGAAGATAACCAGAATTAACCAATACAATTCAAGAATATAAATTCATAATATAAAAAATATTGTTTATTAAAAAGTAGAATCAAATAGTTAAATATTACCACATATTTTTTTAACAATAAGATACTTTTTCATATAGTAAATTTCTAGGTAGAAGTTATTTGAATAACATCATATTATAAAAGGAAGAGAATATCAACATCTTAAATATCATAAAAATATTGTAAAATTAACTTTTTTTATTACTATCCTTCAAATAATGGAGTTTATAGTTTTAGAAGATAATATAAATTCGAATGAAATTTTTTACCGAGATAATCGAATTTCTTTTGTTCAG
The DNA here is from genome assembly GCA_963277665.1 of Viscum album. Lineage (NCBI taxonomy): Eukaryota > Viridiplantae > Streptophyta > Magnoliopsida > Santalales > Viscaceae > Viscum > Viscum album. The sequence goes on from OY728146.1 coordinate 537,589,664, forward strand.
CATAGTGAGGAAACAAAATAATTATGTTTAGAATGGATATTGTGGTCTAGATTTCTGGGTAAATAATATGTATTAGTGATCATCAATGAATAGAATTTTATGAATGTTATTTTAAAGTTAAAATAAATGGGAATTATAATATTTTAAGAATAGAAGGAATGATGAGAATGTCTACTAAACTGGAGACCAGTATAAATAAAGCTCATATTGAAATAACATCTGTGACATTAATGATATTTATCATGTGTGTAAGAAAATATGAGAAAAAATTGGGAATTTTTGTTAGAGAACAAACGTGTTTATTTTATGTAAGACATCATAGAAGGAATGTATTAAATTTTAGAAAAAAATAGTAAATAAGAATTAGTCCTCATAATTTGAAATGAATATGTAAAGTGAAAGATATCATTTCAAAATGTGAAAATGAAGGAAATTAAAGAGACACGTATCATAGGTATAATATTTATTATAAATTAATATTAGCTGATTAGAACCATTAAAAAGCTTATAACACATGATATGTACAAGAATCAACACTAGAAAAAGAGAAAAAAATAATACACACTAGAGAAAAAATGAATAAGTTCAATTAGTATAGAAATAGATATTAGGAAGGAATCTATGTTGAGGAATATATATAATCTAGATTCAAGTTTGTAAGAGTTTAATATAATGGATAACAACATAGAATCCTTGGAAGTATGTGTGAAGTTAATGGGTGGTTCACTATAGCCAACCACATTCCTCAACATGATGATTTCAAATGTATGACTCACCCCACGTGTTAAATGTTTATAATATCAACTATAAATGGAACAATAATGAGGGAGATTTATAATACATTTCTTATATGTATTCAAGGGAAATTGATTCATAGTGCAGCAAAAATTGTAATATATATATATATATAATGAGTATAGTTACAATGTTTATTATTTATAATTAGCATCAACACCTAACCTAATAAACAAATTGTATCAAGGTCATGAATTTACAAATAAATTGTTTTAAATATACCACTATAATTTTTAAAATCCAATTCTAGAGTCTCATTGTGAAGTAAAATATATTTATGTGTTAATGAGTATTATTTGAGGTTTTATATAGGTTAAGGCTATATCTAAAAATTTTAGTGGTTTCATTCCCACATTAGAGATTGTTTAAAATAAAGTAGTTAATTAATAAATTGGTATGTACCCACTACGAAGCTGATACAATAGCCCTACAATAGAAGTAGTAGATTTTATTTATTACATGTTAATTTATTATTTTATTAACAGCTATGGTATTTTTTTTTCATTCCGGATACCAATATGATGCAATAAGAAAATTGCATAACTAGAAAGTTCATTCCTCGAACTAAATAATACATCATCATTTGGTAACAAGAACTGGAGTTATTAAATAAGTGTTGGTGATGAGAATTAAAGGCCTATTTTTCTTTATCTAAGGTTGGTGTAACCCAATAAAGAATGGGAGATAATGAATATCAAGTGGTATCACATGTTTGACATAAAAAGGTGGTATTAATTGATTTAACATGTGTTATTTCTCTAACACATGTAAATTATTATTTATATACAAATGGTTTGGTGAAAATTTGATTGAAATTATTATCATATTTATTGAAATCTGTGAAAAGATCAATCAATACAGTTTAATTAAAGGAAGTGAGTAACATGAATATTATTGATGGTCTTGACAAAAACTATTATTCCCTAAAAAATTTGACATATTAATAGGAATAGATTATATTTCAATAAAATAATTTCAAATGGTGATTTCACTCACAAAAATTCATTGAGTAAAATTAACCTAGGTGTGGAAGAGGGGAATGTGGCTCAAATCAGGAAGAATAGTAAATATAGAAACATTATATTCAATAAGTTGTTAAGAGAATGAAATGAAAAGTTTATAATTGGTCTTATATAACATTCTATTTTTTAAAGGAAAAACATTATTTCGATTGCGTACAAGATATGAAAAAATCATCATTGATTAACAACTAAATATTATTATTTAAATGTAATTGTTATAACCTAGCAGATAGAATGGATGGTATGCACAAGACTAACTAAATTATGAAAATATTAATTACACAAGTTTATGTTTATTAATGACATATATATATATATAATATACAATTTAATGAAAAAATTAATCTTATATGTTTTCTATAAATGATATAAGAAACAAATTCACATTTACAGATTTAAAGCTGTATTTTTATAAATGAATCTTTCCTTATTTTTTATAGAAAATTTCAATTAAATATAAATTTTGATACCTTAATACGTTTTTTGTTAAAAATTATTCTATTTTTTAAAAAATAAATTTTAAAATTTTCTTAGAATGAATTTTTTTAAATATTGTTTTTTATTAATTGTGAAAAAATACATTTTAATTGAAAATAATATAATATTTTGTAACAAATGTTGGTCATTTTAATCTATTTTATATTGAATATGGATATACAAACATTTCAATCTATTGATCCTTTTTACATAAAACCCCCATTGCTCACCCCATCTACAGGATTAATTTTAGATTGATTTTATCCACTTATATGTTTAAAATTTTAAACAAAATGGATTCCAAATTTGGAATAAACAGTTACAAATTTTTTATATTGGTCAATTTTTGCAGGTTCTCAATATTAATGGTAAACATGGTTATTTTTATGACCATGGTTAAGGGTAATCAGTAATTTGTCGTAAAAATAAAATTAAAGATATTATAAAATTACTGTAAAACATGAAAAAATTTTATTTTATTATAATATTTCATCCATAAAAATTTAATTATCGGTTATGTGACTATTTATGACCATTTGTATAGGAATATAACCTTTATAAATATTTATTCAAAGAAATGTGAAATTTCCATACTTTTTTTCTTAACATGTGAAATATTTTAAATATTGGGTTACATAGGGGTTATATTAGAATATAATTATTATATTGAAATATAATATAGTTATAGTAATCGTGTTAGTTTATTTTTAATTTTTTGGGAACAAATAATTACCATAAAGGCTTAAATAATGATACTATAATAATTTTCTAACTAATTGAAATATCAAGTAAATGATATTATAAATACTAGAATAAATATAATGTGAGATAATTAATGTCAATAAAAAATTAATAGTGTAATTTAACATGTTATTGATTTATTAAAATATATGTTTGTAATATATCTTTTCAAAATTAAATATATTTTTGAAAATGTAATAAATAGATTCAAAATACACATTTCTGATATTATAAAATAAATAATATATTATTAAATTATATAAAACCCATAAATATATTAAAATAATACAAATTGTTGGGATAAGGATTATAATTTCATAAGTGATCAATTTGTGGTTTGTTTTGAATTTTATTGTAACTATATGAACCCCTAATGTGTGCAAATTCATATTTTCACCATAATAGTTAAATGGTAAAATAAGGGTTAAAAACATAAGATAAGTGTATACTCATGACCTAACATGTCCAAAAACAATTAATGAATATTATTCAACAACTATCTCTATAGTCTTAAATTATAGATTTTTAATTAGAATTAAAATAACTTATATATTATCTTAATTAAATATAGTTAAAAAATGTCACACTCTTTGTATTTAATTTCTTTTATGTGTCCATATAGGGAAAAATAAAAATAGGGTATAACATAAATGTTATTTATTAATATTAAGGAAATTAAATTCATTATTTAAATTTATTTTTATTTTTTGAAAATTATATAATTTCGTTAAATACTTCGGTAATTATAATACAATATTTATTTTTTTAAAAGAAAAATAAAACAATTTATTTTAAAAGTATTAATTTTGATATATTTGGGGTGATTTAATGTTAATAATTAATTTTATAGATTTATATGATATATGATATATTTTTAAAGAATAATATTTTTATTCCCACTATGTATTAATGTATTTGAAATCAAATTAACTAAATAGTATCAAATTTGACAATAATGATATTTTATTGAATTAATATTTTGTTAAATTATTTAAATATCACATAAATTTTAAATAATCCAAAAGAGGATAATATACAGTTTATAATTTATTTCCATTCTTATTTATAGTACATTTTGATGTCCATGTCTCTAGAATATCATTATTATATTTAAATATTTTGAGGATTTCCGAAAGTGACCATTACCTCGATTATAAAAGGGAACCTCCTGCTCCCTTATTTTCACCATTTCGGGACATCTAGATCAAACAAAATCTACCAATTTTCCATATAAACATACATAATTAATTAATATATGACTTGGTCCTCCTAAAATATCAAAACTAGATCTCTTAAGAAGATATTATAGAAAGTCCACTGAAGAAAAGGTAATCATCATTACTAACTCTTTCAAGTTTATTTCATCTTCTATGACATCTTCATGTGTTTTTTACATTATAATTTAATAAATAAGGTATAATATACATTATCAGATGTCATTATGATTATGTTGAAGCTTCATCAACCTTCTATCCACCATGGAAATAATAAAATCCTCAAGATTTGTTTGTACTAATTACCATCTCCACGTCATGGTGCGATCTACTTATCGTAAACAATTTATTGGATGGGTATAATGGTTTTAATAATGGATTTATAAAAAAAAATTACATGATATTTAATATTTAAAAATTAATTTACCATACACATACTTACCAATTCAACATTATTAGAATGACACGGTCGCTTGTATGTACATAAGAGATACCTTCTCCACAACGCGATGTGATTCATTTAACATGTTCACTAATAAAGATTTTTTATAATAATTTATATAATGAATAAATATTATATATATCACCTCAATATGATTGGGGGGACGAAATAAGAATATACTAGTCTCAATAACAAGATCATACATAGAAAATCATGCATAGGAAAATGAAGCAGTTCACAACCGAAACAAGGGTAATAATGGAATATTATGAATAAAATGTTATAAGATGATATAATATCATTTTATATGATATAAATATTAGGGATATGGTTCTAGTATAAATTAATAATGTGTTTTATACCATTATACAAGTGGTTAAATCATATTTAACTAAAGTAATGTTTTTGATGAGGTGTTTTAATCACACTTTTATTTTTTTGAGATACATGCCTTATTAACCACTTATTTATTTTTTGTTATTTATATGCAGACCCTTTAACATAAAATAATGAATCTTTATATAGTCATGGTATTTAATGTCTACTTTTTAGTTATGGGAAATAAAATTCACTTGATTAAAATGTTTTATGGGTTTATTTCACAATCTCACAATTTTTTTAGATTTTTTATGTTTAAGCCTCCACTAGGTAATATTTATATTACATTTTTGTGTTATTTAAAAGTCTTTTCTGAATTATTTTAATATTATCCTACAATATCTCAAAGTCATTTTACCAATTTCTGTATTTTAAGAAATATTTTTATTGGAATCTTCATGTCAAATTCAATGAAATGCACTTTTGTAATTTATTGAAAAAGTAAAATTAATATTTGTTTTAATTTGTAATACATGAATAGAATTTACATCCATAAAGATCACTCAATTTTTTTAATAATATTTTATTCTATAGAATTTTTTTCCAAATAAAATTACTATCAATTGTTTTACAAAAATAATAGTTTTAAAAAAGTGATTTTCAGAGTGAAGAAGGATATTGTTTCTTAAGAATGTTTTTTTAAGATAGTTTACATAATCAATAACATCAAATATTTATGGTATTTAAAATCTACTAGGGATTGTTTTTAATAAATATCATCGTTATTATTACTTTCGATGGTTTATGAAAATATTAATTATAGATATTTTGTTTTACAACCATTATATTTATTACATTGAAAGATTTTGGAATATATATATTGATTGGGAGTTGTATTCAAATTTAGTATGTCGATATTTTAAAATGAATTATTATATTATTTATATTTTTACCATTTCATATGAAAAAATTTATTAGGCTTAGTTAGTGATTAGTAGGGCCCATTATATCTCGTTGATGCATCAGTTGGTCTCATAAGACAAACATGGCTGGGTTGTGGATGATTCCTTACTTATTTGTGAAGAATTCTTAGATGTGGCCATAATATTATGTTTTAGACAACTAGAATTATGAATTCCATCATTATGAGATTATTTAATTATATTCCATGATATTATTCTACATTTAGAATACCCATGGTTATAATTAATTATATTGTGATTATTTATATGCAATTATTATAATTTTAAAAGTCTTTTTTTGACTCTTACACCATGTTTTGGAAATTAAAAATATTTTTATATTCTATTCTTAAATAAATTAATTACATTGAATATGTTTTCCATTCCACTGTAGTCACAACGTGCTTCATACCCACATTGTCTATCATATTCTTGATTGAACATTGTTCCCACTTTGAATCATATCAATTCTTTGCATTGTATTCATTCTAACCATCATACCCACTTTGCAATGTATCAGTACTTTTCATTGTATGTATGTTGACAATCGTACCCACTTTTCATCATATCAGCACTTTTCATTTTATGCATGCTGATTACCATACTCATATTATGCCTTTACTACATGCAAGTTTTCATTATTTTATCAAAATCATGATTTAAATTTAATCAATACCATGTTATCATATATCTATTGTTCAATCTAAAATGATGTTGTAGAGTTCACTACATGCTAACAAAATTATTTCATGTATTATTTTTCAATATGTTCATTACTATGCCATCTATCTAAGTTCATCCATGCTTTCTAAATAAATATGAGAATTAGATAAAAATATTCCTATTGAACACGAGGATTATAAATTATAGGTCATATGAATTAGAGAAAACCTAAATTAACTACATTGGATATTTTCATTTTTCGACTATAGAGAGAGACTGTGTGACATATCTCCTCTTTCTTGAGAATTCCTAGAAATTACAAAATGTTACTAGATCATTCATAGTTTTTGAATTTCAATAAGTACTTTAGTTTACTTCTTGTGTCTGATCAAGTGATAAAAATCGAGCAATGCATGGGATATGCAGATGGTGCGACTGATCTTCGTATTGAGGGCTTTCAAGTGTTTGAAAGACAAAGGTGTCGATTACCAAAAAAATCCATGTATTTAAGGGATAGGAAGACTGATGTGTTGATCATCATATTTATGGATTACCATGTGTTGGTAAGAGAGACCTATTATCCTAGGTGAAATAATACTTTACTCAATGGGATAAAATAATTTTAAAACCTTTTGCTTTTTTCCTAATTATTGTAATAGAAAGAGAACCCTTTTATTTTTTCATTCTATTATTATTATTTTATATTTTAATAACTTCATTTAAAATTTATACTTTATATTATTGATTATATACACTATATTCTAGAATCATTTACACAAAATATACTTTGATATTAGTATTCAACTTGAATACAATTGATTATTGACTTGTGGTATCAAAACAATACCATTGAAACAAGTGTCAATCTGATCTTTTGTTTTCTATTATAAGACCCTTATCAATTTTTTTAGTTTATGTCTTATTAATATAAGAATCATTCTTAATGTTTTTAATAAAAAATATTGAAAAACAATTCTCCCCCATCTTGTATTTGTATCATCTCTTGTCCATTTAGATCCAACAATTGATATTAGAGAATATTTTCCACTACTTTGTATAATTGTCTTTTCTTCTCTTTTACACGTTATGTTGTTTTTATTTGTTTTTATAACTGTTTTAGATACAATAACATATATTTGTGGGTAAAGATATTTTTCCTTAAAATGGTAGGAATGATAAATGCTGGATCAATTGACAATATGAATCCCACAAGACCACCTATCTTTGATGGAAATGACTTCGAATATTATAGAGATCAGATGATGACTTTTATCATAAATACTAGTGTATATAACTTCTCTATCCTTACAGGTGACTATAAGATCCCTGATGAAGAATTCATAACTTTTATATCCCAAGAAAAACATTAATATCAGATAAACTATAAGGTATGAAATACATTATTGTGTTCCATGACCATGGATATATATAGTCAATTATATTCATGTGAAGTCATGAAAACAATATGGAAGAAATTAGAGATAACCACGTTGGTACTTCCAAAGTTGTTGAAACAATAAGGGAAATGCTAAGTGATTACTACCAAGCATTTGAATTTCTTTGTGGTGAACCTATAGTTAATGTTCAAAAAATATTAATGACGATTTTTAATTATCTTCAAGATATGGGAAAAATGTTTTAGAAGATAAAGCTTCAGTTTAGAAGATCATAGAAATTATTACAAATGAATGGGAATCCTTGAGGACTATGATTTACAAGTCTATAATGATTACAAATCATACTCTTGATGATCACATTAAAACTTTATTTCATTAAGAAGGAAGACTTAAGAGAGATTTAGAAAAAGTAAACAAAATGGTGGAGTATCATTTAGTACTGTATCAAATCATTCCAAGTCACAATCACCCATTAAAACTTAGTCAAGAAATAGGAAGGTTTAATTATTATCATATTCATGTGATACTCAGAAGTTATAGAATTATCATGAAAACATTTTTAAAAGTATGATTTTTTTTTGGAAAAGAGGTTTTCTAATATAGATATAAAAATACATACAGAGGTAACAAGGACAAGATGGATTTTGAAGTCACTTGCTATGAATGTAAAAGAGTATGACACAATAGACATGATTGTATTATATTAAAGATAATGGATAGAAATAATAGACATTTAGAGAGGAATAATAAGAGATATTGGAAATCCAAGGGAACAAAATCCTTAAATATAAATGACTATTGTAGTGCCATTTGTGGTGATCCATCTCAGAACTTTTTTGGTTTTGATATCTCAAATCATAATAATATTTTTCTCCTTTCCAAAGCTCAATATAAATTCTTAATATACAAGGATCATATTCTAAATCACATACTAATATGTCTTTGGGTGAAATTTATCTTGATAATGGTTATTATTCAGATGTATAAACATCCTCATCATAAAATGATAATTCATTACCTTATTATGAAAAAGTATCCATATTTTCTGATCATTTAGAAAATATAAATTATAATGTTTCTAGAAAACATGAAAAAGTAAATAATAGGATTAATAAGATAACAGATAAGTATTAGATGTAACTGAATATCTTGATTCTAAAACTATTAAGATTGTCATTTTTTTAAAAACCCTAAGAGAGTGAATTCTAAAAATAAAAAACATTCTAACGATTTTGATAATATAATTATTGAGAAAATAATTTTAAGAGAAAACCCCAGTTCAAAAACTAATTTAATTAAGGTTAAAAAGTTAGTCATCAGAATAAAATCATAAATCTTTTCCTTATAGAAACTCTAATCTAATTTTACTTCTGGAAAGAATATTTTGATAATATGAATTCCCAAATATGACATCATAGTAATAGTCAAGAAATAACTGACACCCACTACAAACCATTTTTCAAAAATAAATATATTTTTCCTAAAAATTCCAAAATCTGCACTAAGTGTCAAAGTGGTGGTCATTGGAATAAAAAAATTTTTATAAATAAAACACAACAATTTGGTTTCCACGAATCACACTATTCAAAACAAATGTGGATTCCAAAAATCAATTTTCTAACATTTTTGAATCTAAATAATTTCTAATTCCAAAAGTATAAATGTTTTTGTTTCAGGAAAAAAAGGAAACAATAATAATATTTGGTACATTGATAGAAGATGATCCATCGATATTACTATAAATAGAATCTTCATTGAAAATTTTATCAAGATGAAAGGCGGAAAAGTAACCTTCATAGAAAATTTCCAATGAATCATTATTTGTATTGGTAATATTTTTTTCCTTGGTAAAATGATGATTTATAATGTTTTTTGTGTTGATGGTATTAAGAACAACCTCATTAGAAAATGTGAATTATGTTATGAAGGTGGCCTTGGGAATTTTAGGAATGATAAATGTAGAGTTCACTATTCCATTGATGAAATCATTTTCTCTTCCAAAAGGAATGACAATATTTACACTTTAAACATATAATACCATAAAAGCCATGAATTACCTCATATAAGTGCAATGGAAGACCAATCATAGTTATGGAATAGAAGGATATGATACCGTAATCTTATAATCTTATATAAAATCTATAATAAATGAATTTTTGAATATCTAACTAAGCTTAGATTTGAGTCTTCTAATATTTTTAACCCCTAAAGGTATTGAAAACAACATAAGTCATGATTTAAATCAATTAGTGATGTATCAACTACCGATGAATTATTTTTAGTAAACAAGGATGCTTTTGTTCTGACACAAAATGGATATATTTCAGGAAAGTGTTATTAATTTTTTTAGTTAATGACTACACTAGATTTACATGGCTGTATTTTTACAGTATGAAATCTGAAGATTTTTATTTATTTAAAAATTTGGTTTCTAAAGTTAAAATTTAGAAAAACTTAGTATTGATAACTATCTGTAATGATCGTGGTGTATAATTTCTAAATTCTAATTTTGAAATATTTTTTTCTAATAAATCTATTACTCATGACTTTTATTGAACAAGAACACCTCAAAAAAAATTTTGTATTAAGAAATATATTTCTTCAAGAGATATCATGAACTGTATTGAGTGAATACTCAATAGAAAAACATCTCTTTTGTAGAAGTTATGTGTACTGATTCTTATAATATAAAAAAAATTTATTTAGACCATCTCTAAATGAAACTCCTTTGGAGTTGTTGACAGGATGAAAAAAAAAGTTTTGTACATCAAATTATTTGGATACTAAGTATTCATTTTAAATGCAAAAGATAACTTACATAATTTTTTACCTAAATATAATGAAATAATATGTTTAGGTTATTACACTACTTCTATGTCTTGTGGAGCTTTTAATAAAACCTCTTGTGTTGTTAAAGGAATAATTCATGTTATGTTTGATGAACTGATCTTCTTGTTTTCAAACAACCTCAAACAATTTCATTTGATGTTTTTTCAAAATATTATTATCAACCATTAATAGAAGATTCTACAAGACTTGTAAATACTCATGAATTATTTTATAAATGTAAACCTAAACACATTTTACCTTATGTTGATGATAATTTTTTTAAAAATTAAAATAAACTGTATCTTAGTAATCCTCCCAGTGATAACATCATCTGTGATATAAATCAACCAGTAAGGACTCGTAATTCCATAATAAATGAAATAAAAATATTTCTTTTCAAACTCATTTTGAACCTAAAACTTCATGTGATTCTTAAAGTGATGAATATTGGATAATGTAAATTTATGATGAACGAAATTTATTTGAAAGTATTAAATTCTAGATCATGGTTGAAAGACCTAAGTTTTAATATATTATTGGAGTAAAATTGGTTTTCAAAAACCAATTCGAAAAAATTGGTATCATTTTAAAAAAATTTAACTAGATTTATTTCTAACTACTATAATCAACCAGAAGGCATCGATTATAGGAAAAACTATTCTCCATTAGCAAGACTATAATCTTTCAAAATTATATTATCTTTTATAGTATTCTTTAATGTAAAACATTTTTAAATGGATGTCATGTGTGATTTCCATAATGGATATGTATAGAAGGAAGTATATCTTGACAAACCCCTGGTTTTGAAAAAAAACATCCTAAATAAGATTACAATCACACCAAATCCCTTTGTGGACATAAACAGGCCCCTAGGCCATACTATGATAGATTAACATGATTTCTGTTACAAAACAATTACATTCAGGGAACAACTGACCCAACTCTTTTTATAAAAAATTAAAACAAAAATATTATAACTGTTCAAATTTATGTTTATTACATAATTTTCAAATCAACTCCCCAATCATTAATAGATTAATTAGTAAATTTAATGAAGTATGAGTTTGAAATGAGTATTATGGATGAGTATGTATTTGTTTTTAGTTTAATTTTTTTTAAAACATGATTTTACATATATATATCAATATAATTATATCAAATAATTAATCAAAATATATGGATATGTTAATAAAAAAAGTTCTAGTACACCCATTGGAACCTTAAACACTCTTGATCTTGATGAAACTAAGTAATTAGTTGATTAAATAACTTTTAGAGGTATGATCATATTTTATTGATACAAAATAGCTAGTCTTCCAAATTTAATGTTTTTATGCTTATTTGCATGATATCCACAAAATATGAATCAAAACCATTTAAAATCATTCAATGAATCACTATTTAAAAATATCTATTTATTTAGGACTTATCTATTATTTTTTAAATGATTTGGAATTAAAAAGTTATTCAAATTGTGTTTCGGTGGCTGTAGAGTGGATATAAATAGTAAATTAGAAACTTGTTATTTTCTAGGAGACTCTTTATTTTCTTATTCATGTATGAAACAATACTTAGTTTCACTTTTCACTATTAAAGATGAATATTTGGCCACTGGAAGTTGTTGTGCTCAATTGTTTTGGATGCAACATACACACACTGACTATAGCCTGATTTCTACTAAAACACAAATACTTTTTGAAAATATGTGTTCTATTTGTATAAGTAAAAACCATGGACACCATATCTATGAAATTCATATAGATAAAATGTATCACTTTCTTAGGGATCACACAAAAAAAGAATATATTATTTTTCAATTCATCAGAACGCAAGAACAACTTTCTGATATTTTTACAAAACCATTACCTTCTGATATATTTGAATATATAAAACAGAATTTAAGAATTATTATAACAAAGTGACCACCCTCATTTACTTCTTGTTTCAATCATCTTCATATATTAAAACCACTAAGTTTCATAGGGGGAGTACATTAGTCTTTTGTTATAAGTTTTATCTATATTATTTTATATTTATTATTTTTATTATTTTTATTTGATAATCATTAATTAAATTAATTTTTTTGAATTTTTAAGTATTTTTAATTTTTAATTTGTTAAATTTTATGATTCATAATTTTTTTATGAATCATAATTTATTTTAGTTTTTTTTTTATTTTTTGGTTTTATACTTGTTCTATTTTTATTTGTTTTTTATTTCAATACTATATAGGTTTCTCTTTTATCAATTTGATTTTTTAAGAGAATTCGAGTTATTGTCCTTTTTATCAGTTAAACAACCTCGTGTATTCAATTTGTTTTCCATCAATTAGACAACCTAGGGTATGTAATTTGTTTTCTCTCGGTTTTATAACCTGGGGTATTCACTTCATTTTCCATTGGTTGGAAAAAAAGAAAAATTTATATTGTTTTCCATTTGGATTGAAAACATAGAATATAAACTTTATGTATTGTAGGTTTAAATTTTTATCATATTTTAATTATTTTTTTATATTATTTTAATTTATTTTACATTCATAATTGTTCGATGCCAACAATGTAAAATCTCTAATGGGTACACTCTCTCTTATTTTTGTATCACATTTCTTTTATGTTATTGTTTATCATATTTCATTCTTTATGTTTTTAAAATTTTCATTTATTCACAACATTTGGATATTTAATCTTTAAATCACAACTATAGAAGACCAATCTTTACTTAAATTTTCCCAATAAATATTGGACCTCATCCTCTTTCCCACACCGGTTCTACATAATTTCTCAGAGAAACTCTGCGCTTCCTCTTAAAGACTCAATATGTATGTTTCTTCTCCCTATAGGCTATATGTCTCAGTCATTTCCCAGTACTTGTGCAAAGATTATTCCCAAGACATTATGGAATATGGATTTTTTCAAAGATAGGTTATTCACTCAAGATTACTTTTACAGTTATGATTATTATATAAAAAGGATTATTTTGTTCCAAGGTTGGGAAAACTTGTGTATTGAATAACCAAAATCTCAGGATCTGATTCTTATTGATGTTTTCATAAAATTCTATAATACAGTAACAATTCATAAGGATATGAAGATTAATTTCTCTATATACAATAGAAATTGTACATTATCACTGTGAAACATGTGGCACACTTTCTCAATGTCTTTACTGAAAGTGACACCTTCTAGATATCCCATAAGATACATATAGAAGTCAGTATGTTTAATAAGGAAAGAAGAAAAATGTCACACATTATTATTATTGAGGAGAAAATTAAAGTGACCCATATCTCGACATGCATCCTTCTCATTGCTTTATGGATACAAATGTTCGTTATGCAGAGAATAGAAGATAGGGAAACTCTTAATATTTAAAATTTATTTATATTGGATTAACTTGTGAATATGAGAAAGGTAAACCTCATGGGTTACATCTTCAAAATAGTGAAAAATGTGATTTCAGGACAGATCAAGTCGCATCTGATTATGTATCCCACTATTATAACAATGATTACTCTTTAAAGCCTCTATTTTTTCTATATTCCATTGAATGGTGTACAAAAAGTCATAAAGGGTTTATATATTCGTAAGGATAAAATAAGAAAGATGAAATATCATTTTTATACTGATTCAATGCTATTTTTCAAGAATGTACAAGAATCTGAACCCCTTTTAGTCGAATCAACTCCAACATTTATTGTTTCTCAAAAGTTAGATCCCCCAACCACTAAAAATTCAATGAAGAAAAGAAAATATAATAAAGTTGTTATAGCCAAGTGGAGAAAGTATAAAGAACAATGAATATAATGTGATCCTCAGTTTTTCTTGACCCAGTCGAAGCTCTAGCTAAAAATATAATAGTAGAATACAATATAATAGAAGATGAGAAAAATATTATTTTGAAAAGATTATAAGTGGTTTTTTATGCTGATAGAGTTTTGAAGAATATATAATATTCCAGTTCAAAAATAACAGAGGAAATAGCTCAATAACTGGTCGTACTAAATGTTTATGGACACAAGAAAGAAATAGTGTTAGCTTCTACCGACTTGGATTCACAATAGTAAGATGAAGAAGATGAATTGGAATATTTTCCTATTGACTTTCTCCATAGCTCAAACAAGATAAGTGAGAAATAAGTCCCCAGTGCTATAAAGTGAGGGGGTTCAACAAGAGGATTCTCATACTTCTATGCACTAAGGAAATATTCTGAAACACATTTTAAAATATCCTATCCTATAAAATAAATGGATCAAAGGTCTCATAATGAGAGAACTATTATTTATAGTGAAATATTTGAAGAACTTAGAGTTGAAAAAATAAACTTGAAAATGAGAAAAACTTTATAAATATCAAATCCAATCAGATAAACATGAATCTTACAATGAAGACATATAATCAGGTAACACTATTTCTCTTAAAAAAAGTGATAACATTGTATATTATCTCAGAATAATTTAGAAGAGTATTACTTAGCTTCCCAGAATAGAAGTAAAGATTGATTTCATCACAGATAATCAAATTGAGTAATTCGCTTCCCTAAGAGAGATCAGATAGAATGTGATGACAATATAGGCACATCTAAATAATTTAAGTGATAGTTTCATTACTCATAAGAAGTATTATAAAAGGGTGAAAAAATCATCACACATAACAAACAGTTTAGTGAATGAACATGAGGAGTCTGTTGAAGTATTATGGAGGCTTTCAAATGAACATGTCATTGATTTTAATAAAGTTGGTATGAAATTTTTTGAAGGATTTAAAAATTTTCTAAAAATCTCTTGGGTCGATGCTGGTTTAGTGAAATAGTTGAAAGAAAGTTTTAATGTTTTCCAATTAGAGTTTTCAAAGTCTTAATCTTTCAAAAATGAAATCGTTTAGTTAATGAAACAAAACACCTTGTTGGCTAAAGAAAATAACAATATGAAAGGAATTAATTGTTACTCTCGAAGAAGTTATCTAAAACCATGATGAAATTGTCAAAAACTAGAACCAACTATTTGCAAATCAACAACAGTTACTCAATTCTCATGGTGTTTCAATCTCATATGATATGAAAGAGATAAAGAAAATGTAGGCTATTATTCATGAATTGATAAATAAAGAAGAACAAGTAGATAATAAATGATTCTTTTTTGTCAAACTCAAAAAATTTAAGAATACAATTAGTTATATCATATCACTTCTATTATTTGGTATTTGTTTTCTCTCTATCATTTTTAGGCAATACAATTTTACCCCATTCTTCCTATTAATAACAAATGGGGAGAAAGTATCACAAAAGGGGGATAATTTCTAAGGGAGAGAATCCTTATGAGAATTAATGTCTTACTCGAATGAAATAAAATAAAGAAAAAAATAATCATGGAAAATCAATATTAATACAATCCTTAGGAATGTGTATACCTAAGGGGAATTGGTTGTATTCGTTTCTTTTTTCATAATATTTTTCATAACATACGGGGAGATTTGCATTTCATTATAATTTTACTTTGTTTTTTTCTTTCCTAAGAGGGGGATATTGTTAATTCAAATGGCCCTTTTGAGATTTTATATCTTTTTTTTGAAATCACAAATCTCATTATATTTTATTCTTATATAAATTTATTACTTGAATATGTTTTCAAATTCATTGTACTCACAATGGGCATCATACCCAAACTATCCATCGTACCCATGATTGACCATCATACCCACTTTGTATCATATCAGCGCTATGCATTGTGTGCACGCTGACCATCATAGCCACATTAGATCATATCATCACATTGCATTATATGTACACTGACCATTATACCCAACTTTCATCGTATTAGTACTTTTTATATTATGCATGCTGATCATTGTAATCAGGTAAAACTTTTAACACATGAATTTTTTCATTCATTTATCAAAACTATGATTTACAATCAATTGTAATCATTTTTTAATATATCTTGATTATAAATAAAATGATTTTTTGGAGTTAGTTTCACACAAGTAAAATGATGTCATGTATTCTGTTTAATATGATCATTAAAATAGCAGGTATCCAAGTCTATCTGAGTTTTTTTGGAGAAATATGAATGTTGGAGAAAAATGTGACCATTAGACCTAAGGCATATAAATAAAAGGTCATTTGAGGTTGAGAAAACACAACATAACAACTTGATATCATTTTATAGTTCAAGTTCAAAAGAGAGACCATGTGACATCACTCCTACTTCATGAAAAATCCTTGAAATTACAAAATGTGAACGGTTCATTCTTAGTTTTTGTATTTCAAAAAGTGATTTATTTTTCTTCCTACATCCAAGAATTTGATAATGATAGAGGTCTTCCTAATATAGGAATATGGTGTGACTAATATTCATATTGAGGGATTTCATGTGTTTGATAGATAGAGGTATGATTTACCTATAAAAACAAGGGCATGTGGGTATAACATAACGAATGTTTCAATCATCATATTGAGGGCATACCAAGTGTCAGTAATACACACCTATTATTCTAGGTAATAGGATACCCACCACTTTGGGATCAAATAATTGTAATACCATTTACTTTTATTCTTCTTATTATAATATAAAAATATCCCTTTACTTATTCATTCTATTAGTATTCTTTTATATTATAACTATTTTAGTTACCATTTCTGCTTTTCAGTATTTATTCTATAGGCTATATGGTAGAATAATTTGGACATAATATACTCGTATATTTGTATTCATCTCGTACAATTGTTTTATTACTTGTTTTTATCCTAACAATATCATCAGACCCAGAGTTATTATAATCAATTGTTTTATTTCATAAGAGGCACTTT
The DNA here is from genome assembly GCA_963277665.1 of Viscum album. Classification (NCBI taxonomy): domain Eukaryota; kingdom Viridiplantae; phylum Streptophyta; class Magnoliopsida; order Santalales; family Viscaceae; genus Viscum; species Viscum album. Next base: position 537,607,328 of record OY728146.1, read on the forward strand.
GAATTGTTTTAGATTAAGTCTTTTTAAACTAAGAATATTTCTCAAAGGTTTTAATAGAAATTTTAAAAAATACAATTAACCCCCCCTTATTTGTGTAACCTAATATCCATTTTAGTCCAACAATTATTTGATCATGTTTTATTCCTACATTATTATGCTTATGTTATTGATTAAATTTAATGTATTTCACTTAATTACCTTTCAATGATAGTTATTTATTTTTTATTATGGATTCTAATATAATTATTCCCTTACTGAGCATCTGATATCACCCCTTAATTACATGTTATTTTTCAATAGGATGCTAAGAAGACTATAATTACTAATATGCATTATTAAGATAAGAGAGTAATTGTTTCTTCTTATGATTCATAATAGTGTATTTTATATTTCAAATTTCTATGTAAGATTCAATTATGAATCTAGTTTACCAAACGTAATAAGTTAATCGGTCTTTTGGGATTCTAGTCATTTATCTATGACAATGTAAAAAATTAAGGTCTTGAATTTCAGCTACTAGATTCATGGTCTTTAGAGTTGGTATCAGAGAAAGATTAGTAGAAATATTGAGAACTAGATTTTGGAAATCATGGATTAGAAAACAAAACCCTATGACTAAGATTGAGGATAAATCTTAGTATGTGATATCACACAATTGATTTTGTAATACCATGTATAACATAGGATAATCCTATTAAGTCATATAATGACCAGAATATGTCATGATTTGGATATCCTATATATGATCCTTCTTAACTATATCCTTATTACTAGTGTGTCTCACACAGTGATTTGGGTTTTTGACAATTGTGAGAACAAGATGGTTTTGTCAGACCATTGAATGTGATTCTAACATCTCAAGTAAATATAGTATAATATATTTTTATAATTATTAATATTTGTGAATTAAATAATAAATTTACATTAAAGGGGTTTTTATGTTTGATGGCTTACCTGATACGCAACAACAAATTTGTTTGAAATCTTCCACTACACACTAATAATATAATAATATTATTTTAAATGTAGTTAACGCCTCATGATTATATTAGAGGGAGTGAATATATCTAACTACAATATTATTATACATGTTTGTTAAATGTTTTTAGATTTATCCAATAAATTTTAGAGGCTTAAAATTTGAATTAATCTAATTTTAAGCATAAATACTCTAATATTCATAAAAATGTTGATTTACTTACTTTTAACAGATAACCATCATTAAAACTATTTCTGGTTTCTTTTATATGTTTTTTGTCAAAATAAAATACTTTTATATAATCGGGACATGAAAATTCACTTTGGGTAAAATTTTGGTTTTTTTCGGATAAAATTCAATTTTTGAAGAATAGTTGTGTCTTAATTCAAACCTGTCTTTTAATCTAATTTATTTATATGGATAGAATATAATTTTAATTGGTTTTAAAGTGTAATTATATTATATTTTTACCATTTAATCTAATTTTGTTCTTTTGAATTCATTTCATTTTGAAATTTGACATAAACAAGTGTCAATCTTTTGATAGTAAATATTTCTTAAAAATAGGATTTTTGTCTCGACAACGGGAATTAGTTTTAAATTAATTAATCCAAAATAAATGTTTTGAATTTGGTAAAATAGAAATCATTTTCAAATTTGGAATATCAAATATAGATTAGGATTATTTTTTTTTATTTTTCTGAAAAACATCAATTTTTGATAAATAGTGAAACCACTAAGTAGTATTTAAAAACTAAAATTTTCATTTAAATGAAATTTTACCACTTATATGAATATAATTTTAAAAATCTCGCATAAATGGTTGTTTTTAGTATGTAAAATTTGTTTCAATAAGATGAAAATATTTTTTTATGAATAGTAACCTTTGACTTTTATTTACCGCGGTTAAAGATAAATAAAGCAATTCAAGGAAAAAATAATATATTAATAGTTCAAAATTACCTTAAAACATCTCCTAACCTTATTGGATGAGTTGTGGCCGAACATAGGCATCCTTGGGTTGCTTTTGGGACCCCCGGAATCCACTTAAGTGTGATAATGTCACTTTATTTTAATTAACTTAATGTAAAGGAAAAAATGACATAAACAAAGATCTTTTAGTAAATTAATTTTTACCTTGGGTAATATAATATATACCTTAAAATATAAATATTTTTTTTGAAATAATAAACTATTTCCTACAACATGGTATTTTTTTATAATTTTTTGACATCAAATAAATTAAATTATTTATGACTCAATAAGGACATAGTCTTGACCCCATTAGTAAATGATTTAAATAAATAAGATTATAAAGATTAAAATATTATCAAAAACCTATCCTATTATAATTGGATGATTTTATTAAACTGTGAGCCATCTTATAATTTACTTTAATATGTTTTGGAACTTTAAAAATCAAATATCATTATAAAATAAAACAATATTTGCACACACTCCTAAAGAGACCCTCCTCCCACTTATAAAAATCCCTCACCTCAAACACATTCCTCACACTTGTCCATCGACTTTTCTCATCCAAACAATTCCAAAATAATCTCTCAATATCCCACTCTTCCACTTAGAATCCTTAACTTAGGAATACGTAACTTTAATAAAACCTTTTCCATCAAACCAAAGGGAGTTTCCTGATTTAAAGGTAATGTCTTCTCATAAGTTCTGCTGTTTTTTTTACTTCCCCAATCCCATAAACTCTTTTTATATTTTTATTTTATAAAAACACTAGTAACCTTAATATAATAGGATTTTGTTATGATAATTATTTGAAATACACTTAAACACACCTCTATCTAATAGTTAAACAACATACTATTTCTGTGGATGGCAAACTAATGCCTCACAAAATGATGATTGTTCAATTATCTCCTAACGCCTATAATGGTGGCCATTAGGATGTAAATGTATCTATATATGATATATATTATGTTAATTTTTAATTTATTCATCTGTATTTTCAATTTATAGCAAACCTTTATGGTTTCCATTATGCATAAACGTGATAATTTCTTTTGAGTAAATACAGACTACCGCCCCCTCAAATTGATATGACTCATTAATACCATATATGGTATGTATAAAGGATGGATTTAATGATAATATTTATGATATTATACTAGTATTATAATATTCCAATGTATCACTATGTTTTAATTCCATTAAAATAAGAAATAGAAATGAAAATATCGTTCATGCGTACGTACGACTTACCGTCTCCATGAACGGTGCATTTCATTTCATACCTCCAATATGTAATGTACTATTATAAATACACATATTTACTGGATATATAATATATATATATGATATCTAAATCATGAATATCAATTTGGAAATAATGAATTTTTACCAAGTGAACAACTTGTAATTATAAGAAGTCCATTTTTGACTCAAGTACCAAATTTCGACAAAATGATCGTTTATTAACTTAAATGATTTTATAATGTTTAGAACATGGTAAGAAGTGATATAAAAGGAATGATAAAATTTAAAAAGTAACTTCAGAAATTATAAATTAACTCTAGATTATTATTTTGGAGAATAAAGATCGAACGAGTCAATTCAAACATGAGGTAAGGGACATTATCTCAATCTCCTTTCATTGTGGCATATTTAGTTTTATAGACAAATTTCTTTATAACTATGTGTAAAACCCTTTGAATTTCACTTTTATTCAAACGAAATATTTTCTCTAATAAGAATTTTACTAAATGTCAAAACAAATGATTCTTTTAAGCTATGCGGTCACAATGACCTTTCCGTCACCATGAGTATTATCTGATCTTTTGCTTCCATAACATGAAATAGTGTTTTTAAAAGGAATATAAATAATATATACCCTTTTTATGTATTTTCGTATTAAAAATGGTTTTGAGAAAGAATTGATAATTTCAATATCAATAAATGATATATTGTGATTGAAATTTGGAAATGTTTTCTTTCCATTATGCTTGTTTTATGTGTTATGTTTCTTGGTCATTGTTTATGTTTATGAGTGGTTCTGTGATAATCCTAGGGTGGGTGAGACCAAGATTTCTCTCCAATGAATTTGGTAACATGACATTGGGAAACATGAATGTTTCTCCTATGAGATTTAGGGTATATACAATGATGGGTATTCCAAAAATATCTCCCTACATAGCTGTGATAGCTAAAATGTATGTATGATTTGGATTCCACAAGTTGCCTTTATGATTTATGTATTCTATGTGTTATTCATAAATCTTATGATTTCATGAGGTATGTTAAAGAGATTATGTTATGTATGCAACGATTAAATAATGTATTTTTGTTTTATAACCCTTACTAAGCTTTTTATTCTCATCCCATGTTTTGAAATGTTTTTCACATGACATAAGGATGAATAGGTTCAAGAATGGGATCAAGGAAAAGTCATTTTGTCTAAAAAATGGGAGTATACATTACTCATTTTTAATAATTTTTATTGTATGAAAAAATGGAAACTAAGTATAAGTGTCTACCTTGTACATTTTGAAATGTAATATAATAGTTATGTCTTAATTCTATAAAAATATAAACCTAAAAATATCGTCACTGTGAATTATTCATTTAATTCAATATTATGTAATGTTTATGGCTGGGTCTTTATAGTTGATATCAGAGGTCGATTTAGATAACTTTATGAGTTAAGTTATATTTAAATTAATATCTGTAAATTAATTTATGTTAATATTGAAATGGTATAATTTATAGATTACCATGTTGCTTCACATAAGATATCTCTGTATATAGAATGGTTTTCCACAGAGGAAATAGGGAAACTATGTTGTAATGACATCGTGAGGAAGATAACCTTCCAAATCAGCAACCTGAGATGGTTGGAATCAAAACTAAATAGTTTTTTTTCATTGATGGCACAATTCACTAGTGATTAAATGGTGGTGGTATCCATTCATGAGATCATTTAGATCAACCACAAAGGAACATGTTAGTAGTGGAGCATTTTATGAGCCAATATCCCCCCTCTTTGAGAAGATCATATTAACTTGTGCTAGATGAACGGTGGATTAAAGAACTGGAGAAAATTGTTTATGTCATGGGGTGTTCATAATATCAAAAGTATAGTCTTTTTTTACCATTTTGAAGGTGAAGCTACTCAATGGTGGTCGATGCTGAAAAATATCAGGTATAGTGAGGATATTTAGACTCTTGATTGGGATAAATTCAAATGTATATTTCTTGAGAAATATTTTCCTAAGGTGGTTCGTCTTAGGATGAAAAAAAATTCCTTGAATTGAGGAAGGAGGATGACTCAATGGCTTCTTATGAAGAAAAATTCACTCAACTGGAAAGGTATGCTCCAAATTTCATACAAGATCATAATAGTAAAATCAACCATTTTTTACTCGGGAGTAATGCCAAAGTATTAAAGGGTTTCAGTTTAACGTAAGATCAAAAGTTATGAAAAAATAGTTCGATTTGTGGAGTAGTTGGAAATGGTGTTTTCCGATGATCAGGTGTTATTTGAAAAATAACATAATAATAGGTCAAGGTGGCAAGAAAAAGGGAAGAGCTTTTCAAAAAAGTCTGATGGTAAGAAACATAAGTTTACAGTTTGTGAAAATTGTTGTAAAAAGCATACTAGGGATTGTCTTTTGAATTCTTGTATGTGCAACCAATGTGGTAAAATAGGACATAATACTCATAATTTCATTATAAAATATCAGGTTAATATTAAGAAAAAATATGATTTACAGTCAATAAAATGTTTTAAGTGAAATGAAATGGGTCATTATGCAAATGAGTGTCCAACGAAGAACTCAACTAAGTGAAAGAAACCAAACTACAACCAAAAAGTAGTTTTGATGTCCTTTGAAACTACTTGAGTAGATGTTGGTCCATTAAATGAATTAGTATCAGCTACACTATTTTTTGTTCAGATTATTCCAATGTGTTGTTTGAATCAGGTTCTACACATTTGATCATTTATGAGAAGTTTTCTAGTAAATTTGGAATTCCGTATCAAGATATGAATCCTGGACAAATAGTAAAAACATTGGGGAAATTTTGATAGAAAAATAAATTATAAGAACATTCATATCCTTGTGTGTGGAAATAATCCACCTGAAAACCTTATTGTTTGGCCTATTTTAGAGTTTTATGTTACTTTGGGTATGGATTGGATTTCTGTTTATCGTGATAAAATTGACTGCAGAGCTAAAGAGGATTATTTTCAGAATAATTTTTAGTTTGTGGGAAATAATGAACCCTTACTTTGGATAACATATCAGGATGTTGAGAAACTATTAAATTATGGAAATGGGTGTTACCTTGAAAATATTGATGAAAATAAAGGAACTATTCAGATTAATGTTGTGCCAGTGGTAAATGAGTACCTTGATATTTTTCTTGATGAGTTTCCGGGTATTATACGTAATCGAAAAGTTGAATTTATTGTTGAATTATTCCTTAATATGAATCCAATTTCAAAATACTCTTATATAATGGTTCAAATTTAAATTTTAGAGTTAAATAAGAACGAACATGAGCCTTAGCCTAGTTGGTGAGGTATCCTTAAGTGCATCCAGAAGTCCAAGGTTCAAAACCAGGTAGAGGCATATTTTCCAGGGGTACTGTAGTAGCACTTTAGCATGCACAGTAGAAGCCCTGTACACTGTGCGGGTACTATAGTAGACTGTACATTATGCAGGTAATGTAGTAGTATTGTACACTATATAGGTACTGTAGCAGTGCTTTACAATGTGTGGTACTGTAGCAGTTACTGTAGTAGGTATTGTTTGGTACTGTAGTAGCTGGAACTATTCACCTTGGGCCACCTGTTTGGGATTGGAGTCCTTAAGGCTTTCAGGCCACCCAGGCCTTCAAGATAGTAGGGCATTCAGGCCACCTTTAAGGCCTTCGGTTCACCTCAAGGCCTTCGGGCCACATGTAATTGCCCCTGACAGACAACAAAAAAGGAGCATCCCCAGAAAAGGATTCAAAGAAGGTGCACTAACCAAAGGAGAGCCAAATGGATTTTTCAGAATGAGTGGGTATTTCTATGCCATCGGGATTATATTGTGGTTGTACTAGAAGCCTATCCATATGGCCATGCAATGGTGGAGAGCTAATATCATGATGTAGATCCTGGGGAGGGGCAGTTCTTTGTAGATAGTCTGGTTGAATTTCCTAAGACCATCGTATCATTTAATCTCCTAAGCCTATGGGCCATGTAATCTATGAGCCTACAGGACATGTAAGGCTTCCCCCCCATCCCTTGAAAGGGGGGTTATCAAAAAATCAATAAAAAATGAAGGAAATCTCCCCATTTGGGCTAGAGATAAAGAAGAAAATGTAGGAGTTGTTAGATAGAGGTTTCATTTGAACTAACACACCACCTTGGGGTGCTTCGGTATTGTTCGTTAAAATGAAAGATGGTTTAATGATATTTTCCATTGATTATAGAGAATTTAATAACATCATTTTAAAGAACAAGTATCATTTTCCTCATATCAATGATTTGTTTTATCAGCTCCAGGGAGCTCAGTATTTTTCAAAGATTGATTTGAGGTTGGGGTACCATTAGTTGAATATAAAAGAAGTAGACACTAAGTATACTTTGTTTCATACTAGATGTAGACATTATGAATTTGTGTATATTCTTTTTAGTTTAAATAATTCCCCAATTGTATTCATGGATCTTATGAGTAGAATTTTCCCTGAATTTTTTTATAAGTTTGTGGTAGTGTTCATTGATGATATTTTGATTTATTTTAAAAGTAAAGACGAGCATTAATTTCATTAAATGGTTGTCTTTCAAACCTTAAAAGAAAATAAACTATTTGGGAAATTCAGAAAGTGTTAGTTTTGGTTATAGAAAATTTATTTACTTAGTCACATTGTTTCAAAAAATGTCATATCTATTGATGCTATTAAAACAGATTTTGTTAAAGAATGACCAAGACCCACAAATGTAATCAAGATCTATAGTTTTCTTGGTTTGGTAGGTTATTACCGAAGGTTTGTTAATAATTTTTCATAGATATCTATCCCATTGTCTATGTTAACTCAAAAAGGTGTTCAGCTAATTTGGACAAAAGAATGTGATGATTGTTTTCAGGAATTGAAAAGAAGATTGGTGAATGCTCCAGTTTTGGAACTAACTTCCAGAAATGGTGAGTTTGTTATCTACAGTGATGCTTCTTTGAAATGAATTGGTTGTGTCCTTATGCAAAATGATCAGGTAATTGCTTATGCTTTACGTTTGTTGAATCCTCATGAGTTAAATTACACTACACATTATATGGAATTAGACACTATTATTTTTTTCTTTAAAAATTTATAGTCATTGCTTATAAAGAGTTAAATGTGAAATATATACAAACTGAAAAATATTGAAGTATATATTCACTCAGAAATAATTGGACATGAGATAGAAGAGATGGTTGGAATTAATCAAGGATTTTGATTACACGAAACTTTACCATCAGGGAAAAGAATATATTGTTTTTTGATTCTTGGAGTTGAAAAAGTAATGTTTCATTAACCATGAAACATTTGGAAAAAGATCCTTTGGTTTTTTGATATGATTAACTTTAGAATATAATTTTTTTAGTGGATGGAATTTTTTTGGTTTGTTTTATGTGTCTATGAAATCATATCTATCAGACAGAATAAAACAAGTGCAGAAGGAAGACAGTGAGTTACAAAAAAAGGTAGAGTTCATTCAGAAGGGTATATTGCCTGAATTTAACATTGATATTGATTGTGTTCTGAGAATTCTAAAGATATTATTTGTGACTCGTGATTCAAAATTGTAGAATGCGTTGTTTTATGAATCTCGTAGTTCTGTATTTTTAGTTTATTGAGGAAGTACTAAGATGTACAATGATTATTGGGAGTATTACTAGTGGGATGAAATGAAAAAAAATATTATTGATTTTTTTGTGAAGTAGTTGACTTCTCAGCTGGTTAATATGAAGATAAAGTTATCAAAAGTGTTGCTTCAATATTTATTGGTTCCATAGTGGAAATGGGAAAATATATCCATGGACTTTGTTGTGGGATTACAGAAGAAATATCGAGATAATAATGCAATATGGGTTATTGTTGATCGATTGGCTAAATCTGCTCATTTCATTTTTATTTGAGATACGTTGTCTCTAGATCAAATTTCTTGTTTGTATGTTAAATAGATAGTCAGGTTGCATAGTGTTCCCATATCTATTGTATCTGATCATGATCTCAGGTTTTCTTCTATCTTTTAGAAATTTCTTTAGAAGCAATTGCGTACTAAATTAAAATTTTGTATAGCCTTTCATCCTCAATCAGATGAGCAGTCAGAATGAACAATTCAGACCTTGAAGGATATGTTACATGCTTGCTCAATGGATTACCAGGGAAGTTGGGACTAACATATTTCTTTGGTTGAATTTTATTATAATAAAAGTTATCATTCTATTATATAGATTCCTCCATTTGAGGAATTATATAGAAATCATTATCAAACTCCAAATTTTTGGGATGAAGTAGTTGAAAAGAAGCTGATGGGACTATAATTTGTTGAAAAAATGGTAGAAAAGTTTAGTTGATTCAGAAGAATATGACAACAGCGTAGAGAAGGCAGAAAATTTATGCGGATAATCAAAAGAAGGGTTTTTTTATGTAGGTGATCATGTATTTCACAATGTTTCTCCATGGTAAAGTGTGATGCATTTTTGTAAGAAGGGAATTTTGAGTCTGAGTTTCATTGGACCCTATGAAATCCTATAGAAATATAGATCAGTTTCTTATAGTGTGGAGTTTCCTCTATGTTCATCCCATGTACACAACGTTTTTCATGTTTTAATTTAGATCAAGTATATGTCAGATCAATGTCATGTTTTATGTCTAGAGGTTGTTGAGTTGGAAGAGAATATCTCTTATGGGGAACAACCAGTCCAAGTTCGAGACCGCATAGAGAAATTGTTGTGGAATAAGGTAATTCCAAAGGTAAAGGTTTTTTTATAAAAACCATATGGTTGAAGAGGCAACGTGGGAATCAAAAAATGATATGAGTGATAAATACACCCACTTATTTGATATGTGAATAAAAATTGTAAGGACGCAATCTCCAAAATGTCGATGGATGAAACATCCCAAGTAAATAAAGTATAATAAATTTTTCATTTTTATTAATATTTGTAAATTAAATATAAATTTTACTTTAAAGGGGTTTCTATGATCGATGGTTTACTCCATATGCAACAATGAGTTTCTTTGAAATCTTACATTCCACACTAATAATATAATAATATTATTTTAAATGTAGTTAACACCTAGTTGTTGTATTGGAAATAATTAATAGAACTAACTAAAATATGATTTTACATGTTTTTTAAATATTTGTTCATTTATCCAATAAGTTTTAGAGGCTTAAATTGTGAATTAATCTAATTTTAAGCATAAATATTCTAATATTCTATAAAAGGTCAATTTACCGCCTATTAATGTCTAACCCTATTTTAATCTTGTTGTTGTAAATTTTATATGTATTTTTGACAAAATAAAATTTTCTTTTTAATTGTGATATCAAAATTCACACTGGGTAAAATTTCGGAATTTTCCTGGTAAAATTAAATTTTTGATGAATAGTGGAAAATACTGTATTTTAATTAAAACGTCCTTTTAATTAAATTTATTTATATGTTTAGATTATCATTTTAATTGGTATTAAAGTGTAATTGGATTCTGTTTTTTCATTTAATCTAATTTTGGTCATTCGAATTACTTTCACTTCGAAATTGGACAGAAACAAGTGTAAATCTTTTGATAGTTAATATTTCTTAAAAACACGCTTTTGTTTTAACAATGGGAATTAATTAAAATTAATTAATCCAAATTATATGTTTTGAATTTTTTTAAAATAGAAATCATTTTTTAATTAGGAATATCATGCATATATTATGCTGATTTTTTGGTAGTTTTTTATAAATCATCAATTTTTTATAATAGTGAAACCACTATGTAGTTGTTAAAAATAGATATTTTCATTTCAATGAATTTTTACCAGTTCTGTGAATTGAATTTCAAAAATATAACATAAATTTTTTTTATTAGTAAGTAAAATGTGGTTCAAAAAGATAAAAATAATTTTTGGTGAATAGTAACTTTTGACTTTTATTTACCGCGGTTAAAGATAAATAAGGCAATTCAAGGTAAAAAGAATATCATAATAATGCATAATTACCTTAACACTTGTCATAACATTATTGGATGATTAATTTCTAACCATGGGCATCCTTGGGACGATTTGGGGACCCCATGAAGCCACATAATGGTGATAATGACACTTTATTTTAATTTACATAATGTAAAAGCAAAAATGACAAAAACAAATATATTTTAGTAAATTAATTTTTACATAGGGTTATATAAAATATATCTTCTACTATAATTATTCTTTTGAAATCTAAAACCATTTCCTACATCATGGTATTTTTTATTAATTTTTTGACATCAAATAAATTAAATTATTTATGACACAATAATAATGCATTGCTTACCTCATTAATAAATGATTTAAATATATAAGATTATAAAGATAAAAATAATATCCAAAACTTGTCCAATTATTAATGGATGATATTATTTCGACCATGTTTCATCTTATCATAGACATTAATATGTTTTGGACATTTAGAAAATGAAAATCATTATATAATAAAATAATATTTTCACACTTTCCTAAAGAGAACCTTCTCCCCCATATAAAAATCCCTCAACTCTAACCCATTACTCACACCTTTCAAACCCCTTGGAATATCCAACCTATGCCCAAATAAGAATTCGTGATCCCTCTATTTCACTTAGAAGCCTTATATTAGGCATAAGTCACTTTAAAAAATCCCTTTTGGTTCAAACCAAATGGAGTTACCTATTTTAAAGGTAACCACTTCTCTTAAGTTCATTTGTTTTATTTTACTTCTCCAACCCCATAAAATCTTTTTATTCTATTAATTTATAAAAACATCAGTAACTTCAATATACTAGGATTTTGTTATGATAAGTATTTGAAATACACTTACACACACTTCCATCTAATAGTTAAAGAACATACTGTTTCTGTGACCGGAAAACTAACGCCTCACAAAATGATGATTGTTCAATTATCTCCAACCACCACTCATGGTGGCCATTATGATGGCATTGTATTTATATATGATATATATTATGTTTATGTTTTCTTTATTCTTATTTATTTTTCATTTATAACATACCATTATGGCTTCCATTATGGGTAAATGCGAAAATTTCATTTGAGGAAGTGCGAACTACTACCCCCTTAAAGTGATATATCTCATTAATACCATATATGAGATGTATAAAGGATTGAGTTAATGATATTATAAATGATATTATAATGGAATTATAATATTTTTGTATAATTGTTTTTAATTACATTAAAATAATAAATATAAATGAAAGTAGTTTTCTTGTGTACGTACGGCTTACCGTCTCTATGAACAGTGTATTTCATTTCATACCTCCAAATGTTATTTTCTATTATAAATACACATATATACTGTTTATATAAGATATATATGATATCTAAATCATGAATATAATTCTGGATATAATGAAATTTTGACCTCGTGAAGAACTTGAAATTATAAGAAGTCATTTTTTGACTAAAGTACCAAATATCGAAAAAAACAACCGTTATTAACTTAAATGATTTTATAATGTTTATAACATGGTAATAAGTTATATCAATGGAAGAATAAACATGAAAAATGAACATAATCAAGTATAAATTAATGTTAGTTTATTATTTAGTAGATTAAAGAAAAAACGGGTCAAGTCAGACAAGAGGTAAGGGACATCATCTCAATATCCTTTCATTGAGACATATTTAGTTTTATACATGTCTTTCTTTAATACGGTGTATAAAACCCCTTGAAATTTAATTTTATACAAAAAGAATATTTTCTCTACTAAGAATTTTACTAAATGAAAAAAATATATTTCTTTTAATTTATGTGGTGACAACGACCTTTTCGCCGCCACGAGTATTATTTGATCGTTGGATTTCATAACATGTCATAGTGTTTTTATAATGAAAAATAAATACTATATACCCTTTTTACGTATTTTGGTATTGTAAATGATTTTGAGAAAGAGTTGATTATTTTAATATCTAGAAATGATATACTGTGACTCAAATTTGGAAATTTTTTCTTTCCATTATGCTTGTTTTATGTGTTATGGTTATTGGGAATTGTTAATGTTTACAGGTGGTTCCGTGATAATCCTAGGTCAGGTGAGCCCGTGATAGTTATTCAATGCATTGGGTAACATGAATCAGGTAAATGTGAATGTTTCTCCTATGATATTTAAAGAATATATAGTGATGGGTATACCAAATTTCACTCCCTACATAGTTGTGATAGCTATAATGTAAGTATGATATGGATTCCACAAGATACCTTTATGATTTATGTTTTCTATTTTTTATTCATAAATCTTATGATTTCATGTGGTAAGTTAAAGATCTTTTGTTATGTATGTAATGATGAGCGAGTGTTTTCTTTCTTTTTTTATAACCCTTACTGATCTTTTCATGTTCATCCCATGTTTTGAAATGTTTTTCACATGACATAAACATGTGACAATCTTTTGATAATTTTTACTTCTAAAAAACCCACTTTTTGGTTTTTGAAAATGGGAAATAATTTTAAATTAATTTCAATGAATTATGTATTTTTAATTATGAAGTATTTATTCCATATTTATAATCAATTGTTTAAAATTATGTCAATAGGATAGTTTTAATTGTTTGGGTATTATGAATAGTAATTGTGGTTATTTTTATTTAATGTGGTTAAATGTTAATCTGGTAAATTAGAGTAACAATTCATTTAAAAAAGACAATAAAATTACTCTGAAACCTAAAAAAATAATTATATGAATAAAATTATAACCTTAACATATTCGGTTCAAATCATAGTCATTTAATGTCCACTTGACAATGAAATTGACATATATATAAATAAAACCAATGGAAGTGACAAAATGTCAAAACAACATTTATTATAATTATAATAATTTTAATATAGGCTTAACCAGGTGATTTATTTGAAAATAAATATTCCATGGAAATATAAAATATTACCCACATCATGGTAATTTATTTTTAATTTTTTGAGAATAAATAATTACCATAATGTATTATTCTTTGATCATGTATAAATTAATTAATTTAAAAGATATCAATGAAACCATTTTTATTAATATTATAATAACCATGTAAATGTCCACACACAAGACCAAATATTATTTTTATAGTATAAATTGACCATAATAATAGAAATTTTAAGCTAGTGACCATTTGGAGAAATATAGAATATATTATGACATTTATATTATTTTATTTAATGCAATATTAATGTTTTCACATTCTTATTTTATTAATTATAACATTATTAATTATTGATTTTCCAAAAGGAAAATTCAAATACATATATTCATATTAAATATAGCAAATTTATTTTCATCATAGTATTTTATTACAAATTTTTGTTCTTTAAATTAGAATATTAAATAAAAACACAATATTGATGTTATGATTAATTTAATAATTATGATATCAAATAAATGTTATAAAAATTATAAATATTAATATAATTTGGGATAATATATTTTTCCAAATAATTTTATATATTAAATTATCCCATTAAGAATATAATAAAATTTTCTATTTGAGGATGAAACCTTATCTTTAAATTTCTAAAAATCACTAAAATGAAGGGTATCAAAATTGACATAATTGTTATTTTGTTAATATAATTTCTTATAAATTTATTTAAAAATCATAAAATGATTTTAAGAATATAGAATAACTATTATATAGTCTAAAATATTATAAATTATTCAATTATTCTATAATTAAAATTAAATAATTAAATATTACACACTTTTAATTTTGATACATTTGTTATCATAATTAATATTTAATAGAATTTCTAATTATCAAATAAAATGATAATGTTTAAATAGACATCTAAACTTGTAAAAATTTTATTATATAATGATATTTTAATAAAATAATATCTTATATTATAATATATCACTTTTTTACCTATTTTTAATAATTTTCAAATTATTATAAATTAATATTTTTGTTGATTTCAAAAGTTCTCTCACCCCATTTATAAAAGGGAACTTCCTCCCACACCACCTAAATTCAATTTGATCCTACAAGATAGACCATACCATGACAATTTCAATTATAAACATCACTAGAAACATTATAGAGGTATTGGTCTTCATCATAGTAAAACTCTAGTACTTTAAGTGGATATTTAGAGTAGGCACATCTAAGAAGGTGCGTTATCATTCACTAAATCTTTCAAACTTTTTTCTTCTTCTACTTCCCCCCCATGATGTGTTTCATTCTAAATTTACAACCCCAGTATTAATTATATAAATATAAGTTATTAATGATTATTATACCACCATATTCCACCTTCTGTGCATCCTATGAAAAATTAAATCACTACAGATGTGTACGTATAGCTTAACATCCCCACATCGTGGTGTAATCTGTTTTTCACCACCTCCATACTTGGATGAGTATAAAAATGTATGTAAAAACTATATATGATTATTATAAAAATAAATTAATTCTTAAATATATTAAACCATTGAATTCAATACCATTCAAGAATTATGATGATTGTATCGTCGCTTGTGCGTACGTACAACCTACCATCTTCATGACATTATGAGATTCATTCTCCACGTTTTCCAAGAATGATTTAAAAGTATATATAACAAATAATAATTAAATATAATACATAATAATTCTATTGTATTTATATATATATATATCATTAACATACTTCCATTCAATTAAAAAAAGGAAACAGAAACATCATTCCTGTGTACGTACGACCTGTTGTCTTCAAGGATGGTGTATTCAATTTCATTTATATATCTATTATATACATATTTATATAATAAATATATATGATATATAAATAATGTATTAACTTATGTAAGTATGTAAATCATGATATATGTAATAATATCAAGAATAAAAAGTCAAAACATGTCTGATAAATAAAACCATTATTATCCAAAATGTTGCTTTAACTTGGAATTGATAAATTAGCGTGTAATATGAAGTCATTAGTGAATAATATATGATATAATAAATATTATTATGGTTCTATTAATAGTTAGTAATATGTTTAAAAACATTATACATGATTTTCGAATAAATACCAATCAAATCAGACCTAAGGTAAGGGATAAATTTTCAATCTCATTTTTACCTGATGTTGTTTATACATAAGAATTTAATTGGTGTATATTTATCATCCATGTCTATGTTTTCTAAAAAATACAAAAATTATTAATAATATTATATTTGTTATTAAATTCATTTTTACTCATTTTTTACTGCTACTACATGGTATAAAAGGAATATTTCTTTTTCTTTATGTTGTGGGGAACTTTTTGACTTTTCCAACAAAGGTACAAAGAGAATGTATTTTTAACATATATGGCTAGAATTTATTTTTATATTTTCACGATACCTTATTGAAATGAAGGTTAATATACACTATTTAAAATTTATTTTTAACTAAATTATTTTATTTTAAAGTTTCACAAGATAAAATGTTTTTTTAAGAAGAAAAGATATTTTCTTCATGAATAAAGTTCAATTATTTTGTCAAAATTATTTTCCATCTAATATGATTCTATTAAATAGGGTTATCTTTCCATCCCTAATATTTCTATGATAATATTGTGTTAGTTTTGGAATGATATTTTATATATATTATGTTATGATGGAATTATTTTTAAGAAACCCATTTTAATTCTTGGGTTATGCTATGATGAATGATTTATGTTTTCAGGGCACATATAATAATGGTTTCATTATGAGATGGGTGGGATCTATATCTTCATCTAATGAAATGTGTAAATATTTATATCTCTTGTGATAGAAATTATTATAAAGGAAAGTAAATCATGTTTAGTAATATAGGGTTGGAATGAAAAATAATTCTGGTTCACTAATACATGGCTGGAATGGCATGTAAACCTAATTTAGTAATGGAATTTGTCTACATTTATGGTTATTTTAAAAATTCCTTGGATATAATGGAAATTATATTTTGTTATTATTTATTTTCCAAAAATAAAGGTTTCATTCAAATGCTATTTTATCATGGTAAATTTTTCTTTATGATCTACACCATACATACTCCAAATATTTATTTCAAGACTCACAACTTTGTTACTCAAAATTTCTGATCATGTTTTCACATTCTACTATTCATTTTTTTCTAGAATTTATTCATATTTCCACTTAGTGAGAATTTAATCTCACCCTTTTTATGTTTTATTTTCCCCTAAATATAAAAAATGTTTTATCTTGGAAAATAATATGGGTGGATCTTTATGGGAGATGTTGAAGATATTTTACCAAGATAGAAGATTATGTTCTATGTTTCCAAAGAAACTATATTAATATGGTCTTCGGAAATATCATTGTATCTTGTATTAATTATTCCATAAAAGTAATATAATGTTCATGTACATCATCACTGGTTCCCTACAGTTGGTATTAGAGCAATGGTTTAGTCAACCATTGGAGACTAGGATGAACAAACTTTTGTAAGATCTGAATAGGTCTTTTTAAGGACATGTATTGGGATTTCCTTAAGATAACTCAAATTTAGATTACAATACTTGGGGTTTTTGGCAGTCATGACTAACCTTGGAAAAAACCTAATATATCATCGACTAAAATATTATAAGTAATTTAACTTAATTATTTTTTTCTAATAACTGATATGTATTTCTTACACTTTTCATTCTAGTATTATACAATAACCTGAACAACATAGAACATTGTTAAATTTTGAATATTTTAGATGTAGAAATATTGAGAATTATGAAGATTTATTTTCTAAGTAGAAATATCATGAAGGGAATCACGATGATGGTATGACTATTGGTCATACTGATGAGAATAAAGAGATTTTAATTGACATGTAAATGTTATGTGACGTTCTTCAAGAATTTTTTACATTAAACCTAATAATCTTGAGGTTGAGAAACCTTAAAACATGATTCAAATTTACAGAAATAAAAACATGATGGATCCTGAGTAATGGTTTAGAAATAATATAAGATGATTGAAGCATATATGTTTTTGGAATTAAAATATTATGTTATATGAATCATGAAATATGTAATTATTTATAGTATAAGTTTTCATTATGGATTGGAAAGGATATGGTGAATAGTTTTAAGGATTGAAAAAGTGATTTTAGGGTAAGTTGATATACTTGGAGAAACATTATTAAGGGAATCACATAATATGTCTAGTATGTTAAGATAATGATGTTTGGATAAAGATATGATGGATTTGGATAAGTTAATTTGATGGTTCTAGTTTCTTGGTAACTAATTATAGAGTTGTTGAAAAAAGGGTTATGATATCATGGATGAAGTATAATGTGTTTTGGGACTTAAGGAAATTATCCAAAATGTTTTGGAATAAGGATACATGCATGTTTTCTATAAGCATATATATTAATTTTTTTTATTACCATGAATCAATAGAATTCATGATGAAGTTATTCAAAATTTTGGAATGTGACCAACCAGATATATCTAATGATATATGGGGGATAAATGACAGTATTCACATGCCTGTCATATAACATTTCTTGTAATTGTATTTTTGTACAATGAGTTTGGGGAAAATAATTTTGGATAAGCCTAACGACAAAAAAGGATTAAGTTGGACATCAGATAATATTATTTAAGGATAAAATATTTACATTATTTATGGAATGTTATAATAGTTTTATTTTATAAAAATGACAACCCTCAGGACGGGCGACAACCTGTCGTGTCAGAAAAGGCTGTGGGAATCGAACCCACAACCAATGTACAACAAACCTTTATCTCCTACCATTGGCCTATGGGAAGTCCCTAGTTAGTATAAATTAGTTTAATTTTATTTATGTGGTATGATAGATGAATTATAAGACAAATTTTGGAACCATATATGATTAAACTCACCATATATGGACTTACATATATGTTTTATATTTTGCTGAACATTTTGTGATATAGATGGATGGAATGAACTATAATTCTATCAACACTTCCAGAATAAAAAATTGAACATCATTTTTTTAAATAAAATATGAATAGGAAATGTTCAAGGTAGAAAGAATTGTGAGATTGTATGAAAATCCAGTATTTATTTACATAAACAATTATTCAATATTTGGGAAAGGATCATGAAAACAAAAAAATTTATCCTAGTAACTTCTTATTCAATGCTTTAGATGGTCCCTTAAATCATTTCAGATTTTTTGACTTTCTAGTTGTTAACTTTCTCCAAACCTTATTCTCAATCACAATCCATTTGAACATGATGGTTATAATTCTCTTCCATATCCATATTTTCACTTCCCACCGATGTTCTATTATTGGAAATCCAATGATGATATACATTGGGTAACCATTATGTTTCAAAAATTACTTTTTAAAAATGATGTTTTTGTAATACTTTTTCATGATGTGGATTTCCATGAATGAATCATTCATGTAGTAAACCATTTTTAAACATGACGTATTATGAGGGTGAAATTCATTTTAAGAAGAGTAGAATGTGACAACCTGAGATTTTATAAGAGATATTATTTTCATTTCTCAGATGTCTTGTGTTGTACGTTACACCAATATAATCTTGCACTGTATGCAACAACATATTAGCTTGCAGTATAGGAAACACAATTATTTTCTCATGTATCAAATAATTTCATGTTCTATTGATAAAATTAAATTCATGCAACACTAGGTATTGAATTTGTTCATTGTATAAATTAACTATGTTATAATTATGACATACACAACACAAAATGAATCTTTTCCTACATACAATACTAACTTGTCTTGAATTACACCCAAGAGAAGCCTTCCTCGATATCTTTTATTATACGCAATACTGAGATTCACAAAACACAAATATATCTTTAAAATATTATTACTTAATAGGATATAAACTAGTTGTTATGAATATTATTAAACACATTATTCATTTTATATAACATTATCATTCATCTAATATATTCTCTTTAACATTATATAAAAAAATGGTTTTTTCATATAAAATAAGTATTTTTTAAAAAGTGGTTTTACCGCCTTATAATAGAGCACCTATTTTAAATGTAGTTTTTGGAACTTTTAGAAGTTCATTTTGAAAAAATAAATGGTTTCATTGGAATAGAGAAATAAAACTCTACATTTTTTTTAATTTTTGGTATTTTCTTTATAAATTTCACATTTCAATGAATAATGAAAAATACTACATTTTTATTCAAAACATCCTTTTCATCTGATTTATTTATATAGATATATTATCTTTTTAATTTATTTTAAGGTGTAATTATATTATTTTTTATCATTTAATAAAAAATTTGTCATCGTAAATAATTTCACATTTAAATTGGACATAAACACACCAAAATTTCTAATATGTTTTTACTTCATAAAATCCCACTTTTTGGTTTTTAACAATAAGAATTAATTTTAAATTAAATGATGCTAATTTTTTGTTTTGAATATTTAAAATTGGATTAAATATTCATAATAATTTGGTATAAATTTTTATAATATGTTACTTTTAATTTTTAGATACGATGAATATTAACTACTGTAATTTTTATATTACGCGGTTAAATGTAAATCGTGTAAATTAGTGTAAAAATTAATATTATAAGGACAATAACATTATCCAAAAAGCAGGAAAAATCCCATTAAGAAAAATAAAATTATACCATTAACATATTTTCTTTTAAATATATTCATTTAATGTCCACTTGATAATGAAAATGACAAATATTAAAAAAACCCAACGAAAGAAACAAAATGTCAAACTCACATTTCGTATAAGTATAATAATTTTAATATAGGGATAACTAGGAAATATCTTAGAATATTAATAGTAAATGGAAATATAATATAATTACCTACATCATGGTAATTTTGTTTGAATTTTTAGGAAATATATTATTATCATAATATCATATTCATTGATTATGTAAAAATTAATTAATTTATGAGAAATCATTGAAATAATTTTTATTAAAAATCCTAATAATTATAAAAATTTTCAATCACATGAAAAAATAATATTGATTAATTATAACTCCACTGTAATCATCCAAATTTCGTGACATGGACCACTTGAATCCTTATATAATAAATTAGTACCTTTAAATTATTTTATCTAATGTAATTTTAAAGTTGTCACATTCATACTTTAATAATTATAAAATTTTTAATGTTGGATTTTATATTATATAAATTTGACTACATATATTATTATAAAATATATTAATTTTTTTTCATCATAGTATTTTATTTAAAATATCTATTTTATAAATATTCATATTAAATAATTACACAATACAGATGTAGTGATTATTTTAGTAATTAAGATATCAAATAAATGCTATTAAAAATATTAAAATACAAATACTTTCGAATAATTTATTTTAAAATATAATTTTATAGATGAACATGACCCATTAGGGATATTATTAAATATTTTATTTTGGATTACACATTATCTAGATATTTTTATTCATCTATGAAATGAATAGTTTCAAAATTGACACAATTGTTATATTGTTAAAATAATGTTTATAAAATTATTTAAAAATCATAAATATGTTTTAAAAATATATAGTAATTATTATAAGGCCTAAAATGATAAAAATTATTCATTTATATTAAAATTTAAATAAAATATTTTAATATTTTACAATATTAATTTTGAAACATTTCTTATCTTAATTAAAATTATATAGAATAACTAATTATTAATTAAAATGATAATGTTAAAATTTACATCAAAACATATCCAAAATTTATTGGTTTAGGATATTTTAATCTTATCATATCTTAGATTCTAATATATCTCTTTTTAGAGGTATTTATATTGGTTTTCAATTTATTATAGATTAATTTTTTTTAGGTTTCCAAATGTACCCCTCCCCAAATTATAAACGGTCACTTCCTCCCTCACCACTTCACTTCATTTTGAGCAATAACTATTTACCATACCAAGAACATTTCCCTTATAAACATCCCCAGAAACATTCTAGAGGTTTTGGTATACTTCAATGACTAAATCAAGTGCTTTATGTGAAGATTTAGAGGAGGTTCATCGAAAAAGAGTTAATACCATTTACCAATTCTTTCAATATTTTTTCTTCTTCTACATCCACCTCAAGTGTTGTTTCATTATATTTTAATTACTCAAGTTTTAATTGTATACATAGAGGTTATTATTATTATGAAACAACCATATTCCACCTTCTATCCATCTAATTAAAAATGAAGTCACCACGTGTGTGCACATGCAGCTTACCATCTCCACGTCGTGGTGTAATATGTGTTTCGCCACCACCTTACTTTGATTAGTATAAAAATGGATGTTATAACTATATATTGTTATCATACAATTATATTTATAATAAAATATCGTACACCATTCAATCAAATAGTATTCATGAATTATGGGAATGATGTCATCGCTCATGGGTACGTACGGCCTACCGTCTCCAAGAAGTGATGAGATTCATTCTCCATGTTAACCATAAAAGAATGATTATAAATTCTATATATTAAATCAGAAATAATTATATGACCTAATTATTAAATTTTAATTATATATATATATATAATTAAATTACATACATCCATTCAATTCAATAATTAAACAGAAACAACATTCATGCGTATGTAGGGTCTACCATCTCCATGAACGATATATTCCATTTCATTTATCTATCTATTATATATATATATATATTCATATACTGAATATATGTGATTTATAAATCATTTTTTACAGTATTTAAGTAAATAAATCACCATCTATGTAATAATATAAATAATTACAAGTCAAAAAAATTATGATAAATAAAACGATTATTACACAAAACGTCGCTTTTACATGGAATTGAAAAATTGAGGGGAAATATAAAGACATATGTGAATCATATATAATATCATAAATACTATTATGGATATATTATAATTAAATATATTTTTAAACCCATTATATAGTATGTTCAGATACATACAAATCATATAAAACCTAAGGTAAGGGATAATTTTCCATTCTCATTTTTATTGAAGATTTTTTATACGTAATTATTTACTGGTAGTATATTTATCATCCACATCCATGTTTTCTAAAAAAATCATACAATTTTTACAATTATTATACATATTTTTAAAGTAATTTTTATACGTTTTTACTTTTACTGCATGGTATGGAAGGAATCATTCGTTTTTTAACATATGAGGAACTTTTTAACTATTTTGAAAAAAGTACGAGGATACTTTTTTTTACTTCTATGACTTGAATGGATTTTTATGTTCAAGTGTTTTAGAAAAATTATTTTCCATATAAGATTACGATCTCAAATAGGGTTATGTTTCTTTCCATAATGTTACAACTATTAGACTGGGTTGATGATAAAATGATATTTTATATGTATTATGTTATGATGGATTTATTTTTAAGAAATACGTTTTATTTCTTAGGTTATGATAAAATAAATTATTTATGTTTTCATTTCACATATAATAATGGTTTCATTATGGGATGGGACCAGAATATATCTCCCACTAATGTATTGGGTAAATATTTATATCTCATGAGATAGACATGAGTAGAAAGGAAAGTAAATCTAGTTCTGTAATACAGAACTGGAATGGAAAGAAAATCATGTTCAAAAATACAAGGCTGGAATAACAAGTAAACCCATTTTAGTAATAGAATTTTTTAACTATGATGGTAATATTAGAAATACCTTGTCTACTTTTGAATTAATATTATTTAATTATTTTATTGCCACAAATCCATGACTTATGGTAAGTCTATTTTATCATGGTTAATGATCCTTTATAATTTATTCCTTGAATACTACCAAGATTTATTTCATGACTCCCAATTTTGATAATCAAAATTTATGTTCATGATTTCACATTATTTTGTGTTTGTTTTGTTAGAATTTCTTAATTTTTAACTTTACTAAGCATTTGATCTCACCCTTTTTAGGATTTCTTTTCCCCAGGATACAAAAAAAAGTTTTTTCTAGGAAAACTAAAGTAAGAGATCATTGTGAGAGATGATGAAAATATTTCACCAAGTTAGAAGATTATGATCCATGTTTTTAAACACACTAAACTAATATAGACTTTGTGTGTAAATTTGTATAATGTATTATATATTCCATAAATGTAATTTAATATCCATGTACATAATTCTTAGGTCTCTACAATGGTCAACCATAAAATTTTACTATAGTATAAGTGGAATAATTAAGTTATTTTTTCATTTGGATACAATAATATTGTTAATGTATTTTATCACTTATTTTCCATTTATAATAATCATGATTTATTTATATATAAGGATTAAAATATAGTGCTTCTTCTTTATGGATTAATAATTATTTGTTTCTTCATTAATGTTTACAGTCGATCAAGGTATTCAAATATTTTTTATGTTAAAATTTGATCTATATTATATTGTTTTGGAAAATATGATGTATAATTGATTTTAAAAATTTAGTGTCTTTTATTATAAATAGTTGGTGTATAAATTTGGATATTAATGTTTTGGACTAATCCTAAGATTAACTACGTATGGAATAGATTAATTTGAAAGCTGGAAATTATTTTTTGTTGATTACATGGGCTAATTATTCTTGTTTTAGTAAAAAATTAATGGTTGATGTGATGTCTTGTGGATATTTGGATTCCTTAAAGTCATTTAGGTATTAAAAATTAATCCGGAACATTAGTTTTCATGATACGAGTTGAATTGAAAATAGATCAAATACTAAAAAAGGATTATAATTTTATTATGAAATGGAAATAAGTCAAGTAAGATTATTTTATCATGTTCTTATATAGATAGAAAAATAATCCCTTAACTCAAGGAAAAATTATTTTTTATGCAAAAATTTATCTAATTTATTTCTTATAAAAAAATAAATCATCATCTAACCCTCCCTAAATTTGTAGTTTTGTTGTGGTTAAATTTCAAAAGATCTTGCTCTCTATCAATCATAATCAAAACCTAATAGTTATATTTTTATTTCAAATTTCCACTTTCAATAAATGGTTACCTATTCAAAATCCAAATTTGGTGATGACCTTCTACATTTCCCATTAATTCATATTGGGAAGATTTTTTATTAACATTATTTTTTATGTGGGTATACAATAAATGAAATTTCAAAAATAAAACTTTCATTTTCGAAGTGCAATTTTAAATTATGAGGAATCAATTTTTTGAAAGAAGGGATGATGTACCATCAAGGGGTTTTAAAAATAATGACTATGTTCAATAGAAATCAAGTTACAAATCACTAATCTTAAATGAAAAACTATATATTAATATTTAACTTTATCATTATAACCAGACCATATGAATGGTGGGTGTGAACATCATTCACATAATTATGAAAATATTATATATACATATATATGTATATAAATGTAATATATATTATATATATTCAATTTAATATATAAAATTCATCTTAAGTGTTCTCTATACATTATATAAAAAATAAATGGCCTTTTTTCATAAAAGTGAATTATTTTAAAGGTATCTTTGCCACATTTTGATTTTCCATATCTTTTAAAAATAAATTTCTATACATTAATATATTTTATCTGGAAAATAATCATCATTTTGGATCTATGAGTTTCAAAATTATCATAGATAAATATTTTTTCAGTATTATTTTTGATGAATAGTGAAAAATACTACATTTTAATTAAAAATTGTATTTTCATATAAATAACTAACAATGTTTTTGTAATATTTTAAATTTTTTTTAAAGTAAAATTACATTAATTATTTATATTTTAATATAATTAATTTTATTTTATTCTTAGTAATATTGAAGTTGTATATAAAAACATTTCTATGTTTTGAACATTTTCACATTAAAAACCCTCTTTCACACCCCATCTATAAGATTATTCTTAAATTAATTTTTTACAATTAAATGATTTGAATTTCAAAAAGAGGATTCAATATTTGGAATTAGAATATTCAAATTTATAAATAGATAACTTTTAGTTTTAGAAAAAATTAATAGTAAACTTATAAAAAAAATTACCATTGTTATGGGAAAATTAGAGTATTAAGGGTAAAAATAATATGATAAATATTTTTAAATGACCATAAGACATGGCCAAATAATATATTATGAGTATTTTTTGTCCATAATCATTAAACACTTAGTTATGTGACCATTTATATCCATTTAGATGATAATATAACCTTTTTAATATTTTATTCCTTGAGAAGATGAACATGTCAAACATTTGGTTTTAACAAGTTAAATTGTTTTCATATGGTATTGAATGGGAGATATATTAGACTATAATTACTACTATGAAATAAAAGATAGTTATATTAATTATGGTAATTTATTTTATTTTTTTGGAAGAATTATTTACCCTAAAGGCTTCCATAGTGATGATTTAGTAATTGGTTAATTAATTGAAATATTAAATAAACGATATTAAAAAAAATTACAAAAAATATTTGGAGAAAATTAATAAAATAAAAAAAATTAAAGATGAATTTTTCATTTTATGGATATAGTTATAATTTCTTTTCAAGATGTACTATTTGAAAAAAAAATTAAAAAATCTGTGTAATGACTAGTGTCAAAATAGTGATTGCTGATATTTTAAAATAAATTTAATATTAATAAATGATTTAAAATTAATAAAAATATTTAAATAGGTCTAATTATTGTTATTATTTTCAAAATTTCATCAATTATCCATTTATAGGATGTTTTTATTTTTATAGTAACTATATTAACCCTCATAGAGCCAATATCAATGTCATGATGGTAAGTGTTAAAGGGGTTAAGTTATGGTTAAAAGATTTTAAGAATTCTGATCTTTGATTATGAAGAGGAATATAATATATTTTAATTTCATTTATTAATTAATAAAAAATTGAAAAATTATCTTTTCTAAAGTGACCTTACTAGAATAATATTTAAAAAATCCCCACTTGTTAAAATTATGATTCAACAAAAATATATTCCGTCTACAATCAAAAAACAAGAAATATATCCATAACTTAAGTGTATATGGGGGCATGAAATCATATAATAGTCATGATACATAATATAATGGATGAATATGTGATTTTTCATTTACATAGTTTCAATACTTGATTCTAAGTTAGAAAATAGTTTTTAATGAATGTAATTCCTTATATTAACAAGGGGAGAAATAATTTAATTATAAGGGAGTCATGAGATCCAATTATTCCCTAATATTGAACTGATTTACAATTGGAATTATTCTATAATATGGATAAAACCTATAAAACCATTTATTTTTCAAACATTGGTGAAATCTTGAATAAAAATTTTAATGTATGAAATATAGTATTTGAATTTTTATTAGTATTTGGATTAATTGATGAATCCATACAGATATTTTATTTTGTAATTACATTGTTTAAGGGATTTTTATTTTTTATTAAATTATTTTAATCAGTTATAAATTGAATGGTAACGTCTTATATTGAATTTTATGTATTTTATGTGGGATTTATGCTAATAATACAAAAAAGAATTGACTACATGCACATTGAAATGTCTTCATGGATGAACATGCCTCCCAAATGACCATGGTATACACGAAATATAAGGACCCATCCCCAGATAGCCCAGATCCATTGTATGAATCTAAATATATTTTCATGATTAAAATGAATAAAACTATTAAAAATGATCTGTTTAGTATTCTTGGAAAACCATATACATAAATGAGTATTATATTACAATTGAATACATTGATTACAACATAATTTTCCTTATTCTAAATAAATAAATAGTTGTATGTATAACTTAAATCCATCTAGTAAATACATAAATATCATTCATAGTATACTTCATGGATTCCTAAAGAAAGAAACATAATAAGGCTGAGCTCAAATACTCAGTGAGTACAAAATAGAGTTGACGTAATAATGAATCAATTAACTAAAATGAAATTTATCCATCGATATGTCGATGGAATATATCATAGAAGAATAAAAATTGAAACTCATATAAGGGAAATTATGTCTTAATGTACAACATGTCTAAGGAACATGAGGACCTATTAATATCAATATCTATCCAATGGATAGTGTAATACTACGAATCTATCCTCAGTTAAGTTTTTTCAATTGTTTTATCTCATGAGAACCTATTGATGCATAGAGGAGATATATAATGTCTGGGTTCCACCCATCACTGCATGTACAAATCATTCTTCTGATTTAATAAAAAATAATTAATATGTCTTATCAAATATTTATATTGAATAAAGTACACTGATTTATATGTATTTTCCAAATAATAAAATAAATTTCCAAGTAGACATTGTATTTAAAATGTTATACAGTTTAGGAAATAGAAATATCCATGATAATTGAAATGGATAGTTTAGGGAAATTCAATGTTCATTGATCATAGGAGATTTAATATTTCAAGGGGGAGAACATATTAATCATGGAATTAAACATGAATATTATCCTTGGACTAATCAATAATAAACCATCCAGAGGTAGAATAATGATGGTATCAATACAAAAAACCCACGTGAAGATAAATAGAGGATTTTTCATTGATGAAATAAAATATTTACTTTTAAAAATATTCATGAGAAAAATACACTTTTAGTTAAAAAAACATTTGAAAATATTTTCCATTGAAAACACCGTTAAAACATATTTATTAAAAATAATTCTTTTGAAATTGAGAAGGCGGATTCAAGGAAATGACGGTAAATAAATATATACATGTCATGTGAGGTAAAAATAATATTCATTTTGTATAGAAAATCGTTAGAAAATTCCACATTTGGAAAGAGACAAGAAGATTCCTTCTAAGATATTAATAAAATAAAGAAATATAGAATGTTTTATTAACAAATCATTTTGAAATAATTTATGAAAATATTTAAATAAAACATGGTTTTTAGAAGAAAACTAGTTCTCCAACTAATGAGATAAATTAAGTCATGTTTTCTAAAAAAATATTTTCTAAAAATCATTTTTTTAATAAGAGAGAAAAAATGGTACTAAAACTTTAAAATGATCATGAATAACTAGATAAAAATGAATATTATTATTTAACGATGGTTATATAATGTTCTCAAATGGATATTCCATTGAATTATCATTAGGATTAGTCTTGAGTAAAATAATCATTGAACATTCCATAGTGTACCATACCACTTTGAAACATTTTTAAATCGTAAACCTCATTAAATAATAATATTATATGATTGTATTAGATAACATGAAGGTAAAGGAATTTATTATATAGAATTTAAATGTCATTATATACACCATTTAAAATAAATATGGTGTTTAAGAATATAAACTTCCTCAATAAAATAAAATTGAGATGAAATCCATTACATATGAATCAAAAGACCAAAAAGTGATAATAATAATAAAATGAAATGTAAAAATACCATGAATATAATTGGTTTTATGAAATTATATGTCAATTTGGAAGTATTTACACGAAATTTATATTAGAATGTTGGTGCACAATAATAAATTATACCTCACGGAATGAAAAGCGAGAATAGAATTACTGATCTTGTGTTTCTTTTAGGTGAACGTTCATTAAATTACTGTATAATAATATTATTTTAAATTTATACTTGATTAAAACCCTTTTTCATGTTTATAATTACTTTTTTCACTTATTACCATATTTTGTACAACTATTTAAACAATTAATTATATGTTTGGTGTTTTCACCAAATTTGGTTTGAGTCCCAAAAACAACTTTTGTAGGTCAACTATGGTAAAAGGGTTCTTTATATAAACTCTCTATGATAATTACTATGACATAATTATAATATTTACACATAAATTATATTTTTAATATCAATCATTAAATATGGTTATGAAAAATTAATTTACATTACATTCTTGGAGACGGTAGGTCGTACGTACGCATGAGTAACGTTTCTATTTTTCAATGGTCATTGTGGAAAAAGGTTATGTAATTATATTTAATTATATAATAATAATTATATAATAAATACCATATTATTTGAACATACATCGTTATATGTAGAATTCATGTGATGAAAAGGTAATCACATCATGTCGAGGAGGTGGTTGTCTACACATCCACGAATATGTTATCACTCTTCAAGTGTGTATATGGTTAATAATGAAAATGATATATATATATATATATATTTATACATCCATAAAGGTAATTATGTCATTAATATCATATATAAATTTTTCATGTCTCATATTTTTAATTAAACCCATCCATTATACATTCTATTTTTAGTGTGAACGAATCAAAACACTTTTAGGGGGTGGTAGTCTACACATCCTCAAACGATGTTATCATATTATTTTGAAATGGAATGTGTTAATTTTAGGTGTATTAACAGGTTTAAAAACAAAAAAGGCATAATAAATATCATATATAATATAAATAAATATATTTTATATAATAAATTTCAATATGAGGGGTGGTAATGGAAGAATGACCAATCATCGTTTTATGAGGTAGTAGTTTGTCATCAACAGAAATATTATGTTTAGTAACCATTAGATGGTGGTGTGTTAAAGTTTAGGACCAACCCTCTGCGTAAAATATCCTATTATATTTAGGATACTAGATTTTTTATACAATAAATGAATAAGGAGATTTTAGTAGTTAGTGACTGGAAATGAAACTAGAGAGATTGAGAAAAGAAATTACATTTTAATCTGGTAAATTTTTTTAGTTTAAACCAAAAGGAATACACGGAAGGAATTATACCGAAATATAGTCTTCCATGTCTAGGGGAGGGATTTTGGGAGGATATTTTGGATTATATTGGCTGAAATTAAGATTTTTGAGAGGTGTGAGGAATGGGTAGAGGTGGTGGACTCTTATAGGGAAAGAAAAGGACTCAATTGGTTTTCTTGAAAAGAAGTTATGTGTGCACATGTTATTACATAATAAAATTAATAACAAAGCATAAAAACAAATGAATATAAGGGTAATTGTGAATTATTTCCATAAAATGAGTGTTTTACATGTGGCTAGGTCATTTGGGCCCTAAATATTATGATTTTAGTCCATTTTTAATCCTAATTACACATTGACCACCTTAATTAATTTTAATCACATTCACTATTTTTTTTAAATTACATTTTTCTTATTTGAAAATAAATATTATATTTATTGTAGTGTTTTATGTCATATTTTTAAAATTCAATCAATGAAGTGAAAAAATTATGATTATTTTTAATCTTGCAGAGAGACAGATTAACTGGTTTTAGTAGAAAATGTTGAAAAGATTATTATGTTTTTATGTTAAATTTAAAATATTAAATTTATTATAATGAAAAAATTGTATTAATATATTTATAATTTTTCCAATGTATCTTTAAAAAAAAATTATAAATTATATTTACATTAGTAATTATGTTATCAAAAAGGATGTTTTGAAATAAAACATTGTTTTTTTGCAATTCAATAACAATTATGTTTCACGGAAAAATCACATAAATTCATCCTAAATTAGTTTATAAATTTTGAATTAAAAATTTAATGACTTTTTATCATATTAAATTCAATTTGTTTCTAAAATAATTAACATTTAAAATAAGTTCTTCATTAAACGGCGGTTTAAATGACTTAATAAAAATATTGGTTTTTATACCCTATATTGTGTTATCTCTTATCTTATGCTCAAAAAATAGAGTTTCTAAATATAAAAAATAATTTCATGAATATTTTACATATTTATCACATTAATTTTACTCTCTAATTATAATTAATTTAATCTATTAGTGTAAAAGATATTTGTGAACATAAAAATAGTTTTTATTTAAAAATATTCTTTTTAAATTCAATTTGTTCTTATATTCAGTTATAATTAATTTTAAACCTATGAATTAATGACTTATTATTATAAACCATATATTTTAATATCTTTTTTAATATTATTAATATCCACTAATATAATTTCAAGGTTTTATATTATTGTATTAAATAGTAATGCACTAATTATAGATTGTTTCTTGTTATGACTCGATATTGCATATTGAGAAATCCATCAAATAAGGTATCTTTAGCCTGTAATGAAAGATATAGAGGAAGGTCTCTCTTGCATTTAATGGAGGACAACTCAGTGTTTCCTGCATTAAAATACATAGAATGTATTTTAAATAATAAATATATTATAAAGTATCCAAATATTATATTACCATACATTATTGGTGAATTTTGTCATACATGCTATCGAATAAAAGGTTATTACATAAGTTTTTCAGGGAATCACATCAAAATACAAGAATTTGTCATGTTAAACAATTCAATCCTACTAATAATTTTGAAATTTCAAAATAATAATAAACTAGATACACATTAATACTAATATATTGCAAGAGTTGAATTGACTGTAAGTGATTCGTAATCAACCATGTAGGGATTGACCATAAGAAGAGATTTGGTTGATAATGAGGGTTATATATACCACATGTTCACACTAATATTACCACAAGATGAAATATAACTAACAATTCATGAAAATTTAATAATGTTCTTCATCAATTGTAAGAGGAAAATTTGATCGACTTCACATTCAGTCATTTATAAATAGAGATTGATCGCATTGAATCAGTTTTATTGCATGGTTCATGGATATTTTATATAAAGGTAAACTGATTGTGACTTTCAGATGACCACATATCCATATACTCAGCCATAAGTGATGATTCAATTGACCATGAATTTCATTGATGTAGTTCATCAAATGCATAATCACATTTTTATCCATATTGTTTAAAATAAAAATTTGACTAAAGAAATATTAAAACATAAAATCAATATAAATCACATTTTAATTTCTCATCCAAGTTGGGATGAATATCTCATGTGTATTTGTAAAAATCATCAAGTGGAATAATGAATGAGGATTAAGGGAGACTTTCAATCAATAGATAGAAAATTATATATATTTGAATACATTAACCTCAACCCCTATGTTTTATAAATGGTTTCATTCAAAGAATAAGGAAATAATAATTTAATATAATAAATTTATTGAAGGTTCAATAATTTCTTGAAATTTAGAAGTATGGGCATTCTAAACACATTTTATGTGAAGATTTTGGTGTTATTAAATTGTTATGTTTTCTCTTTAAAGAGAAAAGGTTTTACCTTCACTAATTGATCAAGTTAATTTTTATTATTATTTTATATTATAATTTTGTTGTGTGTCTCTAGTGATAGATCACTAATCAACTAATGAACCTTTATAAAATTAGTCATCTTATTTTCACCTCTGTAATTTTTTTGATTATTTAGATATTAGAATATTTACATTTTTCTATGACTTTGAAACAATTCACTTATTAAATATTTTTCACACACATGACACTTAGAGATTATTCACTACCAATAGTCCAGAGAAGTATGTGTATTCTGGGGTTATATAAGATTTCTCATCATTGTGCCTCATGAAGCCAACAACTGCAGTGATTATTTTATTCCTTTATATAATCTGAGTTCACTAGTACATAGAAATCATTGTGCTTTAATATAGTTTAATAGAGATTGTGATAGTAATTGTAATACTGATTTAAAATGTAAAAAAGTTAATGTCTAAGGTATGAACAATATTTTATATATATAAAAACCAAATCCAAATAAATTAAATCCACAACAATTTCACTGACTATTTTTAAACCCATTGAATCCATAAACATGTGTGGAAAATTCCCATAAAACACTCATTTATAGTGACATCATTAGTCCCACTATTAGTGAATTAAATATAGGTATATAATTTTTTTAATGATGTCCCATGACACAAAATTCATCACCTTTTTTGGGAAATCATGGGAACCTTCTTGAATACCCTTTTTTCTTAGTTCCATCATTTCTAGATAGTCTTTCACCCTTGTATTTTTTATGACTTTAGAGATATTTCCTTTTGATGGACTTATATAACAAAATATAAAAATATGCTCTGATTTTATTCCCTTTCTTTTAGTTTTGAGTCATAACTATTCTAAATGGTTTCTTTGAGAAGTTAGGAATGGATTCCACACACCCAAATATTGTTAAGGATTCTAATTAAAACATTTTTCACCCCCCACATTCTGTTAAAATATTGGGTATAAGGGTCCCCCTATATGTGTCAAGGGTTTGGAATGCATGAAATGCTAGCTGCAACCTTATGGGGGTAACTCCTTCACATAGGACTCTTAGTAGAGGAATATTCAATGATATGTTTATAGGGTTTTTTGGTTCTAAGGAGGGTGAGTTTTTAGTTATTATAATTGATAGGTAATTTGAATTCACTCATGAACTATGAATTATATGATATGATTTCCAAGACAGTTCATTCCCCCCATGGAAAATATTTAAATATTATAATAGACATAGTACAATTCTTCCTTATCAAAAATATTTTCAACAATAAACTATTGCCCTCCAAATTAGATCTAATTAATTGTAATATGGTCAAATTATAAGATAAATTTTTCTTGGGTGAAATATAAGGTCTACTTATGTGCATAGGCGAATGGATATGAAAATCTCTCAGATAGACAATTCTTCGTCTGATGTGTATTATTCAATGCATTATATCTAATATGGGACTCAGTCATCCCTATTAAGTATGAATGGACTGGCGTTTTAAACCAAGTCATTTAACATGTTTTAATATTATTGTTGAATATATTTATTTTCTTAATCTTATGCATTAAACCTTCTGTAATTCCTTATTGCCACATATATTTTGATGTTTGGTTCTAGTAATAGGGCGTAAGAGTATGGTGTGGATTGTTGGGCATGTGACTTCTTTCCAGGTGATTTGTTCATGGTTTTCCTTGTGAATTTTCCTACTCATATACTTCTATTCACGATAATTTATGAATCGTTACTTTATTTAGAGAGACCTAAGTGTTTGAAGCTCAGAAAAAATCATTATTAATAGAAAAAAATTATACCTTATTTTTTATTCCCCATTTAATGGTTATATTATTTTATTCCATAATTTTTATTTATTCCCTATAAAATATATCTAATTTTATTAATTTATTTTATATAAAATATGTTTTTATTCAAATAAAACTTCTACTACGGTTGTTGAATAATGTATTCAATAAAACACATAGAAGACACGAGATGGTGGTTCTCTGAAACCAATTACTTCCACCTTTATCATGGGGCAGTGAGAATAAACCAATACTATATTTACAAGATCATATGATTTTCTATTTTCTGTATATGTACAATGAGTTTCTTCCAGTTCTATTCATCTAGAATTATTTTTAGTAGGCTCTCATTATGTAGAGGAATTTTTTGATGTAGTTTTAGGATAATCTAAAGTGATAATTTTATATGTATCTCTATATCCCCTTCAGTTCTAGAATAAATATATTTACATGTTCTCATGGATTTAGGTCCAAAATATAAATATTAGAACATTTCCAAGCCATCATGCATGTGGAACTAAGAATACATAGTTGTATGTTTTAAACAATGGTCAATATATGGTCTGGGGTTGTTAAATAATGTTAGATTTAGTCCTAGATCTTTTGATGACATTCCTTCTAGTCATGATTATCAGTGGGTGACTATTTATGAACTAAGATACTTGTTATGGGGTCAAAGATAATAACTTCATGATGGATACACATGTATTAACATGGAGATGACTAAATCTCATAGTATGAAAATTTATAATAATATATTAGTTATTGTTCCTTGTTTAATTTGTAAAAACTCACCATAGAACATATAATTCATTATACTTCCTTTATGGGTGGGTAGTAGTGCATCTAAATTGCTTTATCATAAATAATATGGTGTTGAACCCTCATTTCACATATAGAGTCGTATTTCTATATATTTTAGTCATGTGTAAAGTAAATCCTAAACAATATTTTAGTTATTCAGTTACAATTTATTTTCACCACTTATAAGGATCCTAATAGATACATAGAAGATGATTTCACTGGTCCAATGGATTACATTTCATAATAAATTTCATCAATGGATGGAGTTATCATTTAGAGAGTTGATGGGGTCTATATCTAAGATACTTATAAACAATATTGGGTTGGATGCCATTTTTATTACACAGAGAAGGTGATCTCACCTCCTTATTAATTGATTTGTGATGTACCATATGGTTCAAAAATATATATAATTTTTGTTGATTAATATGATCATTGGTGATTAATTCAATCTACCACAAGTTAATGCTCTATTTATTCTTCCATAGAGTATATGATATCATTGATCAACTATTATTGGGGTCCGGTGCATAAAGAACTCACCCCAAAATATGTGAACCATCATTATAGATTAAGGGGTGTGTTCTGAAAGAGTTATAGTGGGAAGATGATATCATTAAACTGGATTCCACAATTGATTATTTGGATAACTCCCGTATTGATCATGTTTATATAGTCTGCATGAATTCAAATCAATATATTTTTGAAACACCATTATAGGAATCCATCCCAAAAAATGTTCATGGCATAAATGAATACAATAAGTCTCTAGAACACACACTTATAGTTATATAAGTCTTAAATTTTGTATGAATCACATCTTCATTAGTTGTAAAGTATTTTTTTAATAGATATCCATATCTCAAAATATATTTTAGATCATTGAAATGAAACAAAAACGTTTTATTATAATGTTACTGGAATTAACCAAATGAAACCTAGAAAGGAATTAAAGACAACCATGATCAGATCATTAGATCCCAATAATATGAGCTCAATATTAAATAAGATACTCATCTCCAACCATTTATCGGTCTACAGATGGGTAACATTAACTACCAAGTGTTTTATATCGATATCGAAAAAGTCACTTTTAATCTATAGATTTAATAGAGATAACAATATACCATTGAAATCCAGAACCCCGAGGATGAATCTATGGAATATTGCACCCCTTAGATGATATATAAAACTACTAATAAGTAAATACTTTTGGATTAGGTATCCAATCAGTCTAGAAAAATATAAGAATATAAGTCTCTTTTAAAAAACAAAATTTACGCCTTTCTAAGGTGTAAAACAATTCTGAGACTATCAAGTGGGGGAGTCAAGAATAGTAATATCAGATTGAATAGACATATCCCCTTTATGAGTATAAAATTTATAGGTAAGAAAATATCTACTTATTATTCCTATCATACATTAGAAGATTAGTGGTGTTCAGTCAGATGGATCTTATTATAGAAATATTCCAAAATTTTATTTATTCATTATATTTTTTTACATGATCCTTGGATGAAATAGTATTATGTATGATCCTCCCCATTCACTTTTTATAAATAGAACAATTTTTTCGTTGTTTTCTACCAAAATTTCCTATCCTTTTTATTTATTTGATTAACAAATAATTATAATCTTTGAAACTCAGAAAGAGAAATATCATAATAAAAATATAATTTAAATTTATAAAATTACTGATATGTTAAATCATATCTTAAACACTTCTGTTAATAATGAAATGTATGAATCAATCAATTATATTTTTAATATGATGGAAGGATATGATGTCACATAAATCATCATTGTAAGCCTATGAATGTTTTTGACCTAATGGAATAAAAAAATTTAATTTCTTCCTGAAATTATAGCTTTTGATATATATATGTGGTCTAGATATAGAGACACATATACCATCACAATAATGGATATAAGTCTATATTTATTATTAGTAAAAAAACATGTTTCTCAATGACACTTTTTTTATATTTTATAATATGTATACCTTAAATTTTTGATATATTTCATTGAAAATTATGGGAATATATTGATGATAAATAGTAAGAATATAATAGATAGATAATCACCAAAAATACAAATAATGATAAAATCCAAAGGATTAGACTCTCCCATGAAGATAATCCCAACTATAATTCCTTCATGTATTAATGTACACCTATGTTTAATGGACCCTCTAATCCATTGATTGTGGAAAAATAAATCAATATTATAGAACATAAATTTTATTTACTCTATTGTTATAAGGAGAATAAAATTACATTGGTAGTATATCTCTTCGATGGAGAAGCTGATCTTCGATAGACATTAATCAATAACAAGTATTGAAAGGTTGGGGTTGAAGCTATATAGTGGGTTGATTTTAAAAAATTGTTGTTCCACATGTATTTTCCTCATACACTTTGAAACGAGGTGAAGAAGGAATTACATGAGATGTTGAAAAAGTATAAAAAATATACGGGAAGTTATGAAATAAACATCACAAGGTGAGTGGTATTTTATTCAAGATCTGGTTTTGATTCTGTTGGAAATATCAATCAATTATTTAGTGGAATAAGACACCATTTATTGAAATATCTATAAATCCATAACATTGGGTTTCTTAACGAAATTGTGTATTATAATCTCATAGTGTAAATGGAGTGTAGAGATATAATATCTTCTCATAGGAATATTGATGTGAGGAGGAAGATGTGGAAAAATTGGGGGATCAATTTTTCACAAAAAGCAGAATAAAGAAATCAAATAACTATTTATGTATAATAAGTGTGGTAATAATAATTTGGATAATTTTTGGCAAGGAGGTGGAATATTTTACATGGGTGATAAATATTTTCATATATATTGGAGCATTCACAGAGATATGAATCCTTAGAATATAAATTAAAATTTTAAAATGAAGATGGTAAAAGAAATAACTATATTATAATGATTCATGTGTGTGGAGAATGGATATTTTATTAACCAATGTCCCAATCAAATTATAATGAGGGGAATCTACCATTAACCCTAGTAGATAATAGTGGAAAGAGTTCAAGTTTTTTAGAAATGATTGATAAATTTGAGGATCTAAATGATGTAGTTGTGGGTACACTCATCATACATTCATTGTTAGAAAATTAATTGTTTGATTCTAGTTCTACACATTCAATTATCTTTTGAAACTATCATAATAATTTCAAATTAAAACCTATGTTTCTAGTGGACCTATAGATAGTTTAAAATCATATCAGAAATATTCAATCCTTAAGCATATTTTAATATCCCCCTAATAACATCATTGTGTATAATCTATCATTAATCCTAATAGTGGACTCAATAGTGTAATTTTAAATAATTCTAGGGATATTTTATTTTACAAATTATAATGTCATGATAAATTGTAGATGAAATGTACTTTAATTTCAATAAAATTGGTTATTGTTGGACTTGTTCATGTGTATCCATTTCTAGATTAAACGAACATATTAGTTGGGTGAATGAATTTTAGAAACCAAGAGGAGAATATAGAATTAAGGAAAATGAGGAAACCTAGAAAGAGTATATAAACTCATTAAAATAATATTTAATCTAGGTATAAGAGAAAACCCAATGGTATAGACAAATGGGTTACCACATAGGTTATTTGAGTGAATGGATGACCTAGATGAAGTGGTTCTCTGGTAGTTGACCCCTGTGAGTCATAACCTAGTAAGGTAACATTAGATAAGTGTGACTAAAGTAGGGGGATTGAGTTAATGGGATCCAAAATATGTGACTTTGGTGAATGGGAACCAAGGAAGTTATCTTGGGAGAAGTGAAACTCATGTAGGTTACCATCGGGATCATCGTGAAGTGGTGATTAGGTAGGTGACCTGGGAAATTTTTTTATAATGATATAACATGGGTGAATGAGTCCTAGCTAGGAAACCTGGGAAAATATGTTCCTATGTAAGTGACATGGTTAACGTTGTTCCCATGTAGGTGTCATGGTAGAATTGGTGCTCAGGTAGGTGTACTAGAGGAAGTGGAACTCATGTTTCTAGAACCTATGTTAATGGTACTAAGGAATTTGGCATATTTATACCTCATCACCAAGGTGTTATTCATACTAGTTTTGTATCCTAGGAGGTAATGTGCTAGGGTTGTTCGGAGCACTATGAACAACTCCCATTTTGATTGAATTGGTGTGAAAGTTTATATACCTTCCCCATAATTATGGATTCAAAAATCACCTAATTGAGGGTCCCTATGTGCCCAGTCTCTTCATCACTCATATTTTCATGGTTCTCAAGTATACACTAGAGTTATCTATACATAACAAAAATGAACAGGGGTCTGTGCATCCTATTATTGAAAATATCTAGCCTTTGAATATGTTTCATGGTATAAGGAATGGTACATGAGTAGTTTTATACCCCTTTGAGGACCTATGATGGGGGAGTGAAGTATCACATGTTGATAAGTACTTGCAGTAGTTTGAGTGAACATGGTTCATAATAAGGGCTTCCACATAGATTTCACCTGGTTATGAGACAAGATTTTTTCAAAACTATTTCCAACATTATAATACAATAAATTTTGATCCAGAGGATTTTTTGTCTCCATGAGCTGTAAAATAAATTTTTATAAAATAAAATACATCCCTGGATATAGATATCTTACATAAAAGGTGTTTCTCGAGGCAAA
This sequence comes from Viscum album, assembly GCA_963277665.1. NCBI lineage: Eukaryota > Viridiplantae > Streptophyta > Magnoliopsida > Santalales > Viscaceae > Viscum > Viscum album. The sequence continues at coordinate 537,647,884 of OY728146.1, forward strand.
AAAGTGTCTAAAAGATCAGAAATAATAGGTTTTTAGTTTCATTAATCATTTTCATTTTTGTTGGTTGAAATACATGGACTACTTCTAGAGCGAGGTTCTCACTACCACATCAATAGAATATGAATATTTTTTAAGGAATATATATTTCTCAAGTAGTGAGAACTAATTTATAACATGAAGATATCATCTAAGTCTTCTTCAAACACATAGTTATTTTTCATACTTCCAAAAAAATTATGTTGACTATGTGATGATCATATCATAGATTCCATGAAAAAGTGTCTGTGACATATTTTTCATTACTTATAATGTAATTTAATTAATAAATCCTTGTACACATGCTTCAACGATTACTAAAAGTGTTTAAATATTTTTCTTTAATGGATGGTATTTTTTCCCTTACTAGTTGAATCCACATGAACTAGAAAGTATTTCTTTCATAATAGTGAATTATTTTTCCCTATTTATACACATAATGAGAACTCCATCAAATCCCCATTTATAGAAATCCTTTTTTTATTTTGTCCCATTATATAGGATGATGTTTTTATCCCGCCGGTGGATTTTTTCCAACATGTCTAGATCCAGTTACATGTTATCTTATTGAAGTAACACTAATATAAGATCCAAAAAACTAGTTTTGAATCTGTTAGTGAGAGAAAGGGATCCCCTTGATATACAGTGGCATTGATTTCATTGATCTCTTATATATTACAACTGACTAACAGAGATACCACCATATGATATGTAATGTGAATGGGTTTCTCTTCCTGGTCATTATTCTCTACAATTATGAATATATTTCCAATACATCAACTAAGATAATATATGAGAATAGGATGATAGAGAGTTTTGTCTTATAGGGGAATTCATCCATCAATAATCATTTATAATAAAGAATGCGAATCATTTATTTCTTCTTAATTATTTAATCAAGATTTATTTACTTGATCACTAATTCTGAATCACCATAAAACATTAATTAGGAAACAAGTATTTGTAAGTCCAATTCCAATCCATCAATGCAGGGATGAAATTTTTCCTCATTGTTCGTGCGTTTTTCTTATAATGGGAAGGATTTATAAAAACAGTATTTTACTATATATATGTATAAAATCATCCAGATAACCCTTTTAATCATATAATTATTCTTCCTTCAACCAATATCTCTCCTAATGAAAATAAGAAATTTCCCTTACCATGTATAGGTAGTTTCATTCATAGGAAAAACTCATTCACTGAAGTACTCCATGTCTAATAGCTAATTCGTCAGTCTATAGTGTGGTATGAGTAAAACAATTATTTTTTTCTATTGATGACCATTTAACAGATTAATTTGATATCAAAATAATTTTTAATGATCTCCCATTACACTAGATAACTATTTCAAATTGGATGAATACTTATATATTTAAGCAGATCGATACAGGTTACCTGGTGTACCACATAGTGCTGTAAATAGTGTTGCATTTTTTTCATTAGGAAGAGCTATGAGAGTAATATCTTTTTAGATGAAAAAATATTTGGTCATGGTAACTCCTTGAAAATTAATTTATGTTATTAATATAACTATTATTTAAAAAATAGTATTATGATCACAAAGAAATACTTTTACATTTATGTATAACATTACAACTAAAGGATAACTAAAACTATGAATAATAAAGAGACTATTTAATGATAATATCATAATTGTAGTATTTTTAAATATTATAATCATCTTCTATAAAAATTTAATTTGTGAAATATTTATATTCTTTAGATAAAAAACATGAAATAATCTTACTAAAAACATTTTGAATATTTATATATTTTAAAAAATTCCCATGTAAATTTTATAATGGTAGGAATGTATAATTTTTTATAAAATTATTAAATTTTAATAAAAAAGGATTTCAGTTTAATAGTTGAAATTATCAAAATTTTTTATTTAATTTGATAATTTAAACATCATTATTAGGACTCATTATAGAAATTTTCTAAAAAATTTATCCTTATATCAAAAACTCAAATATTTGTTTTTAGTTTATAAAATAAATCTTATGATACCATTAAGATATGATATATATTTAAAAATAATTAATTCTGAATCTTAATAATAAAATTATTTTAGGTAATAATATTACATAATTTTCTACATTACAAACACCTTCTCAATATTTTTAAACCCATGATTTTTTCCTTTATAAAAAACTTTTTTTATGAGTTATACATATATTATATTTAGGATTGTTTTTTATGAATTTATTATAGTAACATGGATTTAATATTTGTAATTATAAGTTCAAAATTAGGTAACAAGGTTAATTTCTTTTTTAGACACTAAATTTTTTTATGTTAAAAAAGTGTTACCAAAGTAAAAGTAAAATAATATCGGTTGTTAATGTTAAATGGTAATAGATTGAAATACATAAAAATACTGAATTAAACTGTTGGTTTATTTATTTTAAGACCAAAAATATACTTGAAACATTAAATTTGGTCCAAAATCTTTATAATTAAATCCACCCAATTGTGGTTATCCTTAAATAAAAAATAAACATTATTTGATCACCTAAAGACACCACCTCCTCAAGTACATATACCCCTTACACCCCCAATATCCACTCCAAATAACTTAATCACTATTTTATGGTTATTTAACCTCCAAAAGAGTTCTTATATGGTTCCACGAGGGTCTAAATGTGTCATCCCCATGCTTTAAGAAACCAATATTCATGGTAAATGTATTACCCTCTTCACCCCTTTTCTTTCATGTACTTTACTTTTATGACCGTAATAAATTTAAAATAATATTTATTTTCATACACTATTTTTTATCCAAATACTTCAAAAATTGAATTTTTCAAATTTTAGTCCTCAATCATCTCTCATTATTCCTTTTCTATATTCCATGTTGTATAGTGTAATGTTGTCGACATTATTTCATGAATTTTTCTCTTTTTATTTAAATATTATAATATTGTTAATACTAAAAAATCTTATTTACCATTGTGAATTTACCAAGATTTAAGTATAATATATTTCTTAATATATTTATATTTATGAATCCCATATTACATTTTAGTGCATTCAAATGATGTATTGTTCAAGTCCATATGAACTTATGTACTCGGTGATTTTGTTTGAAATTGGTTCTCTATTTTTAATGATTTGTTGAGGAATTATTTTATTATTATATATGGAGAACATAAGAATTTATTCTTATAAAGGGATTTATCTGATACTTGTATAATTAATTAGGTAAAATAAATTAATATATAGAGTTTATCTGTAACACCCAAGGTAAATAAAGAATATGACATATTTATATTTATCCATATTTGTAAATAAAATATTAATATTACTTTAAAGGGGATGCTATGCTCGATGGCGTACCCAATAAGCAACAATGAGTTTCTTGGGAATCTTACATTGCACTCTAATAATAAAATAATATTATTTTAAATGGTAGTTAACGCCTAGACGTTGTAATGGTGGGAATGGACAGAACTAACTACTAAATGATAATATATGTTTTTCAAATATTTTTACTATTTACAATAAATGTTAGAGGATTAAAAATGTGAATGAATCCAATTTTAAGCATAGACATTCTAATATTCTTTAAAAGGTCGATTAACCGCCTTTTGATGGAAAACCTATTTTAAATCCACTTTTTGATGATTTTATGTGTTATATTTGAAAAAATAAAATTCTTCTTTAGAATCTGTACATAAATATTTACTTTGTGTAATTTTGTTTATTTTTCTGAAAAAGTTCAATTTTTAAGGAATAGTGAAAAATGTTGTATTTTAATTCAAAACCTCTTTTTAATCTAATTCATTTATATGATTAGATTATCTTTTGATTTGGTTTTAAAGTGAAATTATAATATATTTTTACCATTTAATCTAATAGTGGTCGTTGGAATTAATTTCACTTTGAAATCAGACTTAAACTAGTGTCAATCTTTTGATACTTTTTGTTTCATAAAAACACGCTATTTGCTCTGACAGTAGAAATTAATTATTAAATTAATTAATGCAATTAATATGTTTTGAATTTTGTAAAATAGACATCATTTTTGAATTCGAAATATCAAATATATCTTAGGGTGAATTTTTGGTAATTTTCTGAAAAACTTCAATTTTTGATGAATAGTTAAACCACTAAGTGGTACTTATAAAAACTGATTTTCCGTTTAAATGAAATTTTGCCATCTTTGTGTTTTGATTTTAAAAAATTTGACATACATGGTTTTCATTAAGAAGTAAAATGTGGTTCAATGGGATTAAAATAATTTTTTGGTGAATAGTAACTTATTATGTTTTTAATTGTGATTAGAGGTAATTAGAGTAGTTTAAGGTAAAAATAATGTTTTAATAATATGGGATGAACATGAAACTTGTCCTACCCTCATTGGATGTGTCATGGACGACCAATATAATCCATGGGTCAACTTGGGGACCCCATGGAGCCACTTTGGTTGGGAAATGACATAAATAACTTTTTGTTTAATTTTAAGTAAAAATGACACAAACATGAGATGTTTTACTAAAAAAATTACCTGGGGTTATACAAGTCATATTTTTGACTATAAATATTCATTGGAAATATAAAATGATTTCCTACATCATAGTATTTTTATTATATTCTTTAGACATGAAATGAATTATATTATTTTTGACATCATGATGATGCAGCGATGACCTCATTATTTAATGATTTAAATAAAATGGAAAGACAATGTGAAATATAAGACCTACAAAAGAGTGCCCCTCCTCTCCTCTTATAAAAGGCCCCCACCTATACCTCCTTACCCACAATTCCAAAGCCTTTGGATCGGCCAAACCCTAACCATTTTTTCTCTCCACATCCTTCTCTAACTCCTTGAAGCCTCACTTTGGGCAGAAGTCTTCCCAAGGAAGCCTTTGAGCTCAAACCAAAGGGAGTTACCCGATATTAAGGTAATGTCTTCACTTGAGTCCTTTTGTTTTGTTTTGCTTCTCCAAACCCTAAAATCTTTTTATTCATTTCTTTTGTAACAACTCCAGTATCTAAAATATAATAGGATGTTGTTATAAGAAGGATTCGAGCTACACTTACACACACCTTCATCTAATGGTTAAAGAACATATTGTTTCTGTGGTTGGCGATTTTCTGCCTCACGAAACGATGATTGTTCAATATTCTTTTAACACATTTACAGGTGGCCATTAAAATGTCACTATATTTATATATTATATATAATATGTTTATGTTTTACTTAATATTATGTATTTTTCATTTATTGCATATCCTTTATGGTTACCATTATGAGTAAACGCGATATATTCATTTTTGGAAGTGCGGACTACCGCCCCCTCAAAGTGATTTGATTCGTTAATGCCATATGTGGGATGTATAAAGTATTTAATTAAGGGTATTTTATATGATATTATACTGGAATTATAATATACCTTTATATCATTATGAATCCATTCTATTAAATAAAATAGAAATGAAAGTAGCGTTCATGCGTACGTATGGCTTACCGTCTCCATGAACGGTGCATTTCATTTCTTACCTATAAATGATTATGTAATATTATAAATTCATTTATATACTGGATATATATTATATATATGATATATACATCATTATTATAACTCTGGATATAATGGATACATGAACAACTTGTAATTATAAAGAGCATATTTTGACTCAAGTACCAATGATCGTTTAAACGACCGTTATTAACTAAAATAATTACATAGTGTTCATGACATGATAATAAGTGATATAAAAGGAATAATTAACTTGAAAAATGTTATTAAGGAACTATAAATTAACTCAAGTTTATTATTCAGGATATTAAAGAATGATCGAGTCAAGTCGGACCCGAGGTAAGGGATCCTACTCCTCTCTTTCCTTTTAAGTACACTCTTTTATGTCATTCCTTTTAATTCTCATCTTTCTTGTTATTGGGATGTTCTTTTATATTACTCTTACTGTAATTTTTATGTTCGAATGATGAGAGACCCTATTCTCTCTCATCAATCCATTTTGAATGTTTTGAGTGGCACCGTTTGGCTGCCGAATTTTCGTAAGAGATCTAACCTCTCTCTTTCTTTTTAAGTACTCTCCTCTATGTCACTTCTTTTATGCTCCTCTTTGTTATGTTGGGGGATGTTATTTAATATTCCTATTTCCATAAACTTTAATTTAATATGATGAGGTTTCCTATTTTATCTCATCAATCAATTTTGGAATTTTTAAGTGGCGTCGTTAGGCTGCCGAGTTTTCGTAAGGGATTTTTCATGTCACTTTTATTCCCTTGAGATTTATGCTACATTTTCCACAATTTCCTTTGAGTGGTGTATGTACTACCCATTATTTTACTCATTGTGTAATATACATTCATTTATGAGTATTTACATCAATTTTGTATTGTCCTTCTTTCACGGGATGCATGTCTTGAAAGATACCCATGTTGGTAAGGGAACCATTCACCCTCCTCTTTTTAAAAGACTTATTTTGTTATGTCTTTTAATTCACATACTATTATGTTGGGATATGTTCTTCTATATCCTTATTGATTTAAATTTTATTTTAATGCGATGAGATACCCTTTTTATCTCTCATCAACTCTTTTTCTGAATTTTGAAGTGATGTCGTTAGGCTGTAGAATTTTTGAAATGGAACTTCTTAACCCAATTTTGATTCTTTGGGATAAACATATACACCTTTAATATGTCATTATATGATTTGGTGTGAATGTCCTATGATTGTTTTACACTTAACACATACTTATATTTCTGTTATTTGTTTGTCACACATAATTATGTAACTGATTTATCCTTAATCCAAGGATACCATCTTTGTATGGGACTTCGTCTCAATCTCCTTTCATTGAGAAATATTTTGTTTTATACAAAACCTTCTTTTATACGGTGTATAAACCCCTTTGAGTTTTACGATTATCCAAAAGGAATATTTTTTATAATAACCATTTACTAAACGACAAAGGGGAATGTTTTTGTCGTACGTATGTGGCGACAACGACTTCTCCGCTTCCGTGACCATTATTTGAGTTTCGGCTTCCCCTACAAGCCATACCTTCTTTTTTAAATGAAAAATAAATACCATGTTTTACTTTTCTTTTATTTTGGTATTTAAAATGGTTTTCATAAGGTTTTTTATATCAATGTGTTTTATTGATATGTTTTGATTGAAATGTGGAAATGTTATGTTTCCTTTATGAATGTATTATGTGATAAGATTAAGTTGAAGTTCTTGGGCATTATTATGAAGACAGGTGATTCCGTGATAAACTATGGGCTGGTGAGCCCAATATAGCTCTCCAATGCATTGGGTAACACGAAGGAGTGAAAGGTTATGGTTTCTCCAAAGATATTTATGGAATATACTGTGTTGGGTATTCCAAACGTAACCAAGAGGGTTACTCCCTACGTAATAATGTTATGAATGCCTCAAGTTACCTTTTATGTCTTATGAATTCTATGATTTATTCATTATTTTATGAGGTATGTTAAAGTGACTATGTTTTATGGGTAAAGTATGATTTTATTCTTATGTATATATGAACTCATGTTTCCTTTCAATATTTTTATATCTCTTATTGAGATTTTTATGCTCATCCCACGTTTTGTTTGAAATGTTTTTCATAGGTCAAGGTAAAGGTACATGATATGATGATAGTGTCAAGGAAGTGTCAAGAAAGAATCCACGTTTTATTTTAAATATGTTTCCGTTGATGGGAAAAAATGAATACTATCTTTATGTAACCACTTTGATTAAATGTGGAATGTAATGAAAGTTTTATGATATAATTCTATAAAACTCTAAACCTGAAAAGATCCTCATTGTGTAATATTGTATTAACTCAAAATTAAGTAAGGTTTAAGGATGGGGCCTTATAGTTGGTATTAGAGGTCGGTTTAGATAACTTTAGAGGTTAGGGTATTCTTTAAGCATAAGTGACATTACCATAATAGTTAGGAATTCAGAAAGAGTCCTAGTTTTAGATAAAGTGAATGAGTAGGTATATCTTAGTGTTTATCTTCCTCATTAGTACATTATGGTTTTTTTGATATACTCACATTGACCTTTTTGGTTTTAGAAAATGGGTGGATCTAGCAGGCATCGAAGTAACAGTGGATGTGAAGGAAACTGTGACAGTTTTTTGAGCAAGCAACTGAATGATATGGGAACTGCAATGAGAACTCTTGTGTTTATCCTAAACCAACTGTCTGGAGTCTGGATTGACCACCTAAACCTTGGTGATTTTTGTAAGGAATCATATATGCAAGAAAAAAATCCCTACGGAACTATGGGTAATAATCATAAAGGTAAGTATGTTCAAAAACCTATGTGTGACAGATGTGGAAAGAAACACCTAGGAAAATGTTTCAAAGGGACAGAAATATGCTATAGATGTGGAAATGAAGGTCATAAAGTAAGAACCTTCCATGGAAAAAGGAAGCATCCAGTTGACTCGAGGAAAGGGAAAGAAGTTATTTTTGAGGGATCAGTTGACTGTTTTAAATGTGGTGTGCATGGTAATTATGAAAACACATGTCCTATGAAGAAGTTTCGTGAATGGGATCACCAAAATCATATAAATATTTATTTACCAATACCTAATGCCATTCTGATTGAGGATGAAGAAACTGACAATTACCAATCAAATGTATGGATTATTTCAAAACTTTTTTCCCTATTTTGGAATCATAGGATATGATTCATGAATTTGTTTGTAGGAAACAAGTATTTCATAATAAGTTGGAAAGGAATGGTTAATGGATCATGAAGAATGTTGAATGAGTAAGAAGTCAACATATAAGCGCTTCAAGAGTTATGGTGAAATTCTTAAGAGTATTAAGTCTCTTTTGTTGATGGGGTTACATTAGAAGACTTTTTATAGTATGTGTGACCATGATGTTTAATATATAAAAATTTTATTCAAGGAATAGTTATCTGTTCTTTTGTGGACATAGTTATAATGAACCATTTGGGTTTATATGATTCTTACTTTTGAGGTAACTATGGGTTACTATATGTTATGATGGAAGTCAAAGGAATGATATTAAATTGAGGTTAAATTATTTTATGGTTATTTTTGATGATTTTATCTCTTTTTGGGAATGATTTGAGAATTATATAGTTTTGGAAAAAAGGAAAACACGCAGACCGTGTGACAACCCGTCGCGTCGGACAGAGCTGCGGGAATCGAACCCACAACCAAAGTGCAACTGGTATTTATCGCCTACCACTGGACTACGTGAAGTCCCTGGTTAGTTTGACTAATTCTTTTTAGTTAGATGATTTTATGAATTAAGAGTAAGTTGATTTTGGGTTATCTATGTAAATTTATTAACCTATCATGGAGGATATGTGATTAGGTTAATTACTTTTCAATACAAGACATTAAGAGCAACTAATGTTGTTTGGAGATAAATTTTATGATTTAACTTGGAAGACTATGTGACTAAATCCTTCAAATATTTGGGTTTCAATCTTAGTTTGTTTTACTTTGAAGAATTTTATGGACAAATTGTTTATCGAATGGTCCTTATTGAACTTTGGGTTTTGTTGGACAAATTTTGGAGATTAAGAGTAGATTTTCTTTTTATAAAGTGTTATCCTTTTCTGGATTATCTGATCTTGTACTAACCTTTTTGGTTTTGTTTTTGGTTAAAGTCTAAAGACATGGGAATTATATAGTTATCTTTTCTGGATTAGGTGATTCTCTAGAAGTTTATTATAGTACTCTTAATGTGAACATGTATTCCTAAATACTCGTCTTTTAGAGAAAATATGAGTTTGTGTAAGGAATCTAATAAAAGTTGAAAGTCAACATCATAAGTTATTATGTTTCCTTATGAATAAATTCCTCAATAAAAAGTAACTTAAAATAAAAATGTTGTCTATTAACTTTTCCTACTTGGGAATCAGATATTGTTTAACCCATCACAAGTTTGTGATTTTCTTGTGGTTAACTTTCTCCGAAACATGTTTTATATCACTCTCCATCAGAACATGACCCTATCTTTTCTCCTCAATGTCCATGTTTTCTTACATGGAATCCTAGTATGGGTTAACTCGGGTGACCTGTGTACTTATCATTCTTTATTTTAACGTGATTGTTTTACCGACTCTTGTTCCGATGTGGGACTTTCAAGGATGTTTCCAAGCCCAATTTTAAAATTGCGAGGACGCAATTCCCAAAAGGGGGGAAGGATGTAACACCCCAGGTAAATAAAGAATATGACATATTTATATTTATCCATATTTTTAAATAAAATATTAATATTACTTTAATGGGGATGCTATGCTCGATGGCATACCCAATATGCAACAACGAGTTTCTTGGGAATCTTACATTGCACTCTAATAATAAAATAATATTATTTTATATGGTAGTTAATGCCTAGCCGTTGTAATGGAGGGAATGAACAGAACTAACTAAAAAATGATTATATATGTTTTTCAAATATTTTTATTCTTTGCAATAAATGTTAGAGGATTAAAAATGCGAATGAATCCAATTTTAAGCGTAGACATTCTAATATTCTTTAAAAGGTCGATTAACCACCTTTTGATGGCGAACCTCTTTTAAATCCACACTTTGACAATTTTAGGTGTTATATTTGACAAAGTAAAATTCTTCTTTAGAATCGGGACCTCAAAATTTACTTTGTGTAAATTTTTGGTATTTTTCCAAAAAAGTTCAATTTTTAATGAATAGTGAAAACTGTTGTATTTTAATTCAAAACCTCTTTTTAATATAATTTATTTATATGATTAGATTATCTTTTGAATTGGTTTTAAAGTGAAATTAGAATATATTTTTATCATTTAATCCAATAGTGGTCGTTGGAATAAATTTCACTTTGAAATCGGACTTAAACTAGTGTCAATCTTTTGATACTTTTTGTTTCATAAAAACACGCTATTTGCTCTGACAGCGGGAATTAATTATTAAATTAATTAATGCAACAAATATGTTTTTAATTTTGTAAAATAGACATCATTTTTTAATTCTAAATATCAAATATATCTTAGGGTGAATTTTTGGTAATTTTCTGAAAAACTTCAATTTTTGATGAATAGTGAAACCACTAAGTGGTACTTATAAAAACTAATTTTCCGTTTAAATGAAATTTTGCCATCTTTTTGTTTTTATTTTCAAAAATCCGACATACATGGTTGTCATTAAGAATTAAAATTTTGTTCAATGGGATTAAAATAATTTTTTGGTGAATAGTAACTTATTAAGTTTTTAATCGCGATTAGAGGTATTTAGAGTAGTTTAAGGTCAAAGTAATGTTTTAATAATATGAGATGAGAATGAAACATGTCCTAAACTCATTTTATGTGTCATGGACGACCAAGAAAATACATGGGTCAACTTGGGGACTCCATGGAGCCACTTTGGTTGGGAAATGACATAAATAACTTTTTATTTAATGTTAAAGTAAAAATGACACAAACATGAGATGTTTTACTAAAACAATTTTTATATGGGGTTATTCAAGTAATATTTTAGACTATAAATATTCATTGTAAAGATAAAATTATTTCCTACATCATAGTATTTTTATTATAAATTATAGACATTAAATAAGCTATATTATTTATGACATCATGATGATGCATCGATGACCTCATTATTTAACGATTTAAATAAAATGGGAAGACAATTTAAAATATAAGACCTACACATGTCCAAAAACTATTGGATGGGTGTATTTAGAACCCTTATCACCTTATCCTAGAAATTTATCAATGTGGGACCTTTTAAATCTGAAAAGCATTTTAAAATAAAGGAACATTTCTTTACTTTCCAATAGTGCCCCTCCTCTCCTCTTATAAAAGGCCCCCAAATCTACCTCCTTACCCAAACTTCCAAAGCCTTTGGCTCGGCCAACCCCTGCCCATTTTGTCTCTCCACATCCCTCTCTAACTCCTTGAAGCCTCACTTTGTTCAGAAGTCTTCCCATGGAAGCCTTTGAGCTCAAACCAAAGGGAGTTATCCGATTTTAAGGTAATGTCTTCACTTGAGTCCTTTTGTTTTGTTTTTCTTCTCCAACCCCCTAAACTCTTTTTATTCATTTCGTTTATAAATAGTCTAGTATCTTCAATATACTAGGATGTTGTTATAAGAAGTATTCGAGCTACAACTATTTGTTGATGTCTATACTGGGTTATATATTTTGATGTAGAGAATGGTGATGTGAAATAGTTATGAGTTGTGGTTTTCAATCATTTAGGTTTTCGTTATTTTGTGGTGATATGGTGGGATGTTTTCCATGTTACTGCATGGAGATGTCTGTGTCAATGTTCTGTTTTTTGCCCGTTGTGGTTGGACATGTCAATTATAGATTCCATTTTAAAGGTTTCAGTTGTATGACATCCATTTTTTCTTATAATGGAATGTATCATTATATTATACTATTTCATTCTATTTTTAATATATTCCACGTTTTTTCCAATTGATGTTGGAAAAAATCATTCCCTTAGGTTATTGTTTAATTCTTGAGTTCTAGTATCAACCTTGAGGGGATCAGGAAGGCCTATTATTTATGTGGTGGATTGGGTTAGGTACAAGTTTGAGAGGTTATATGTGTTGATTTGTTATATTTTGGTATTATATGATTTTTTCCTCAAGAGTCTTTATCTTGGGATGTTTGATAGGTTGGAGATAGTATGGTCAATATTTGAGAGGTAGATTGTGGTGAGTTCCTAGACCACTTTTTTAGTTATGATACTCATGTTTCCATGGGATGTTGGGATGCTTGTCTCCAATTTTGAGTTCTTAATGTTATTATAAGATCTCTATTCCATGTTTTCGAGATTGAACTACATGTTTCATGTTGTATGGTTAATAATTTTGTTTCAATGTATAGAAGAATTCCTCCAAGATGTGGTTAATGAGTTCCTCGAGAGGGTGAAGATGAATCTCCTCAAGGGAATAATCTAAAGGAATGGAAATTTATCTACGATATTGTATGAAAAATTCATTTTATTGATTAGAATTTTCTAAAATAATATAACATAGTTGCTAAGATAAAGCTGGGAGTTATAGGATAATGTGAGAGGTCACAATATTTTCTTTATGAGAATCCATTATCCTTTAATGGTATGAATGAAAATCAAGAAGTAGAGGAATTCCATGATAATATTAACTAGATAACTAACATCCTAGATACACATAAGAGTATCTAACTGAAGTGTACCTGGATCAGACTTGACGGTCCCATAAAGCATTAGTGGGATCACATGGTATGGGGGGTTGACACACAATATTGGACTGGATGTTTTTTAAGGAACACTTCTTCCATAAGTATTTTCTATATTAAATAATAAGGGAGAAGTTTCTATAGTTTCTGTCTTTGAAAGAGGGATACTATTTGGTGTTGTGTACACCAATCAGTTTGCTGATCTAGTACATGTTTCCTTAAATGTCATCAAGAATGATCATCTTAAAGCTCAGAATTATATGTAGGGTTTTCAACTAGATATCATATCGCAGGTATTAATGTTCAAGCTTTCAACCTCCGAATATATAGTGGATAGGGATATCATGGAATAAATTAATATTTGTTAGAAATTTTAAATATTATATACCTTCTCTTCCATGTTGTAGAAGCATTGGTGGTGCATTAGAGAAAAATTGGAAGTGGCAGGATCTCCATAGGAGTGGTGGATGTGGTTCTTGACATAAGTCCTTTTAAATATCTCTGGTTGTAGCTAGTGATATGCCTATAAGTTCATATCAGTGTGGAATTTTCCAAAACACATGGTGTTCATTTTCTTTCACCTAGAAATACATGTAATAGTTTTGGATATTTTGTTCCCCTATAGTGTTTCTATCATGCTATTTCCAAGAATCGATATGGTCATGGATAATTGTATCCAATGGCTAATAGAGCACTTTAAAATTCATCAATGACTATAATACTCTATACATTGTCCTCATTACTGAAGAAACTTCATAAAGTAGATGAGTTTATAATAGGGGTAGATGTGTTTCCAGTGACAATAAGAGGTTCCATCTCTCCAAGGATACTAAAACACTTTCTAACTCTTCAAAGAATAAAATAATCTATCCATAGGCCTCATTACATAAGAAAAATCACAATGTAGAGGAGTATATAATAGAAGTAGATGTGGTTCTAGTGATATTGAGTGGAAATATCTTTATTCCAACCTTGGTAGTGATTTCTTATTTCATACGGGTGTTTCCCAATAATTTATATCAAGAAATTTTCTTGATATACATATACCTAAAAAATAAATTACATTTTTTATAGAGTTAGATAATCCTCTTGGAAAGAGGAATGATCAGGGGTTTTTATGTCCATCTAGTGCATTAATAGTAGTTGATGCAGAGTTAGTTTAGGATATCCATTTTCTAAATTATGACATGTCTGATGTTATCATTGTATTACATTGTCTTGTTTCTTATCATACTAATGTTGATTTTTATCATTAGTGCCTCCTTCCTTATAGATGAGGGGTCTTTTAGGTGTTCAAGGGAGAATGGGATCTAAGTTCTGGTGATTTTGTACCTTCCCACTAAGAGATCAAGAGTTTGTTGTCTACTTTATAAGTTATTCTTGATGAAATTTCGTTTATTGGTGATCTTCCTTCCAATATTCAGGGTTTTCTAGATGTTTTACCAAATTATTTCATTAGAATTACTATAGATAGGTTGGTATATTTCACAACTTACTAGGTTCTTGGGATGCAACTAATATCAATACCTTTTTATGTTATTGAACCATTAGATCTAACAGAGCTTAAGATTCAGATGGATGATATGGCAGGGAAGGGTTTTTCTCTCCCAAGTGTTTCATCATGGGAAACCCTAATTCTATCTTCTTGAAAAGAAGTTGTTTCACTCAAATTTTTCATAGACTATAAAAAGTTTAACTAGGTAACAGTTAAAAATATGTATACTTTACCTCATGTGGATGAATTTTTTGATCTGTTAATGTGGGAAAAGTGGTTTTCAAATACTCAACCTTAGTTAATTAAACAAAATCGTAGAGTTCAGTAGTGTGATATGTTGAATGATGATTTCAGGATGAGTTATGACAATTAAAAATATAATATTATATCATTTAGTATGACTAATGCTTCTTGATCGTACCACGATTCACTGTTTCATTTTCACCCTTACACCATTGTGCTAAATATATTTTGTATTAAAAATTATAAAAATATTATCAAATTGTGCTTCATGTTTGATTCAATAATTTTGTGTTTATAATTGTTAAATAGGTAAATGATACTTGTTTTGAAAATTACAATGTAGGTGGAGGTGATTTGGTGGGACCATGATGAAGTCCATTAAAAATGGGCAAAACTTTGCAGGATCCAAGAAGTTCAGTGGACTCAAATTCATTATGATACTACACCATGCTTAAAAATGGGCTGAAAGTTTGTGGGATTATCAAAAACTCATTAGGATACAACTTTCATTTAATAACCCAAGAGAGATTCGGAAATTAAGGGGCCAATCCGACCTGATCTGTCCAGCACACCCAATCTGCTCGAGGTCAAAATTTGTGTTCAGCGATCTGTCCATATCTCTTGCTCCACTTGTTGAAATAATTCCAAACTTTCAGTGGAGATATTCAAGACGTGGGGATACAACTTTTTAGTTTTCCAAAAAATGTTTTAAGACTGTCTGGTGGGCTAAAACAATGTGCCAAACGGTTTTAGTAAATCTGTGTGCCCAAAACCACCTCCCACATTTCCTATAAAAGGGCACCATGTGCTCCTCATTTTGGAGTTTGACCAGGAGTCAATGCTCTGGTATTTTGGATACCCAAGGGAGTACTCTAATCATCCATGAATTTCTAGAGTCCCCTATCCTCATAGGGGGATCAAGGATGAAGAAGGAGTTTCACCTGAGCCTCCTCCTCCTCACGATGGCGACCTAAATGGTGGGCGATCATTTCGAGGGAGCTACACTTACTTGGTAGGGAGTTCTAGCACTTGTTCTTCCACTAGTTTTGTATAATTTGTGTGTTAAATATTTCATTTATGATTAATCTCTATTATCTTCTCTTATGAATGCATTTTCGTGGTTTAATTTAAGTGAAACACTTTTTTATCTCAACACCGATTGGGTTGAGATTTCAAGTGGGGATCTTGGTTTGTTCCGATAGGACAAGACCAGAACCCTATTAATATCACAAATACATAATATTTCAGTATTTTTTGGTAGCCTTAACTATTTAATTTAGATCCAAACCTTGACAACATGATTTTTTGTCAGGGGTTGGTGCTTTGTGAAACATTTTAAGGGGAAAGAGGGGAATCAAGATCTTGACAACCCTCAACCAAAGAATTGAACAAAACCATGTCAGTATTTTCATAACAATGAACTATACAAGTTTTGTAGTGAACTTGAAATAATCTCCATTTTCTCATAATTTTAAAACATCTCTTTTCTTGTCAATTATTAAACTCTTTAAATCAGTTAATTTTCATTAAACTGTTTTAAAAAACACCCCTTTTTTAGTCCCTTTTATTAAGAACGCACACTCTAAACCTACCAACGCTCCTTGAGAGAAAACCTAGGGTCTTTCCTAGACTATATATAATCCTTAAAAACATAATAAATTTGACGTGTGATGACAGAACAACCAAATTTTGGCGCTGTTTCCGGGGAGCACATTGGTTTTTAGTGCGTGTTTTTGATAAAGTAGTTGAAAATTTTGTGAATATTTGTTTTTTTTTCTATCTTTTTATTTCATCTTGTGTTCTGATCCATATATTGTGTAGGTTATTTTCATCACACATTCTACTTCGGGAGACTTACCACCTTTCAAACCTGAACCGGAGAGGATCCTACGTCAGCGACACCGAGACACACAAGATCCCCTTTTAAAGGAGGACACACTACTCGAGGCTCTTCTAAACCCATCTTCTTCTAGAACCAAATTAGAACCTGAAATAATCTTCAATAACATGGATGAAAATAATCGAACATTAAAAGAATTAACCTCTCTTGATGTTGATATCCAACCCACTTACATTCAAATTCAAGAGGAGGCACCTAATTTTGAACTAAAATTCGGTCTAATCCATTTATTACCAAGATTTCATGGATTTCTTGGAGAAGACCCTCATAAGCACTTAAAATAATTTCATACTGTGTTTTCAACCTTAAAACTTGCTAATGTGGATGAAGAACAAGTGCATCTTAGGGCATTCCCATTTTAATTATAAGACAGTACAAAAGATTGGTTATACTATGTCAATTCACCAATTAGGGGCTGGGCAGACATGAAATGCCTTTTTCTTGAAAAATACTTCCCAGCCTCTCAAACTATAACTATAAGGAAAGAAATATGTGGTATAAGACAATCTCAAGGGGAAACATTACATGAATATTGGGAACGCTTTAAAAGGTTATGTTCAAATTTCCCACACCACCAAATAAGTGATCAACTTTTAATTCAATATTTTTATGATGGTTTGATTCCTATTGATCGAAATATGATTGATGTTGTTGTAGGTGGTGAATTGGTAGACAAGACCCCAATTGCTGCAAGAACCCTCACTGAGAACATGGCACAGAACACTCAACAATTCAGTACACGGTCCAGTGTTCCCATTCGAGGTGTCCATGAGGTGAAAAGTATTGAGTTTGAGAAGAAGGTGGACATGAAGTTCGAAGAGGTAAGTACCCTTCTACGAAAAAATTCTCTCTCCCAAGGGAAATCTCAATCTCATCCTCCCATCCATTGTGGAATCTGCTCTTCTGACACCCACTATTCTGACCAATGTCCTCAATTGGGAGAAACTTCTGAGAGTTGTGAGGCAATATTTCTAGGATTTCGTTTAACCAACCCTTTAGTCAAGAACCATACTATCCATCCAACCATGGGTGGAAGGAAAACCAATCCTATAGGTAAGGGGATTATTCAAACCAACCTCAACAGCAATGGAACCAATAGGGTCAGATTAGTCATCCACCACCACACAGAAATCCTCAACCACCCCAAAGGCCATTCCAACCACCCCCTCCAAAAACCGAGCCTAGCCTAGAAGATATGATGAAGCAAATGGCTGCCAATAATATCCAATTCCAAAAAACTATCCAAGCAGCCATACAAGACCTAAAGACCCAACTAGGCAAACTTTCCAACTCAGTGGGGGAAATCCAAAGTCATGGGTTGGGTAAACTACCATCTCAACCTGTAGTAAACCCTAGGGATAAAGGAAATGTTAGTTCCATCACCCTTAGGAGTGCGACACAACTCAAAATCCAAATGACCCCTCTATTAGAGTCATCCCATCCAAAGAAAACCATTATCCCAACTGCTGAAAATGGTCCAAGAGAAGAAAACCCTTTTCCTGAGAGAAGCCCTTCCAAAGGGAAGACTGTGGCTGTTGACGAGTCACTTATCCCATCCATTCCTCTTCCATTTCCACACAGGGTTGTCCAACCTAGGAAACAAAAAGAAACCGAACTTGATAAAGAAATCTTAGAAACATTCAAGAAAGTATAGGCTAACATTCCTTTGATTGACGCTGTGAAGAAAATTCAAAGATATGCCAAGTTTCTGAAGGAGATGTGTACACACCGAAGGAGGCTTTGTGGTTATGAGAAGGTGAGCCTAGGGAGGAATGTTTCAGAATTGATGTAGCCATCACTTCCTACCAAGTGCAATGATACTGGGACATTCTTGATTCTGTGCACCAAAAGAGAGTATTCATGTTCCAACGCTATGCTTGATTTGGGTGCTTCTATTAATTTGAAGCCTCACTCTATTTACTCTTCATTAAAGGTTGGTGAACTGAATCCCACTGGTATTGTCATTCAGCTAGAAAATAGGAGTACAACACACCCCACTGGTGTGTTAGAGTATGTTCTTGTGAGGGTGCAACATTTAATTTTTCCTGCTGATTTTTTACGTGCTTAAAATGGAAGATGATAGTATGAATGGACAGGCCCCAATTCTATTGGGGAGACCTTTCTTGAAAACCGCCAAAACAATAATTAATGTCCATAATAGTACATTATCTATGGAGTTTGGTGGTAATACTTTCCACTTCAATATCCTTGATGCCATGAAGAACTACTCAGAAGAACACTCCTCTCTCTCTGTCAATTTAATTGATGTTCTCCCTTCCCCTAAAACAACTTCTTTTCATTCCCCTGATCTTCTTTCTGAGTTTTCTTCATTGATTTATATGTTAGGTAATGAATCATGCATTGATTGTTGTAGAGGTCTAGAGAAATGTCATGCATGTTTGTTAATTGACGATTTCTTGAATAAAGAGGATCACATGATCATCGATGATACTGCTAAGCTTGTAAAAGATCATTCCTCATCTGAGGATGTTAACATTGAGTAGTTAGATGAGTTCAGTGACATCTCACTGTCACACAAACTTCCATCAATCCAAAATCCCCCAGAATTGGAACTGAAACAACTACCTCAAGATTTAAAATACTCATATCTTGAGAATGGAAACAAGTTTCCCGTCATCATTTCTAGTTCAATCCCTCCAGAGCATGAATTTAGACTTCTTGATCTTTTGAGGGAGTATAAAAATATTTGGGATGGACACTTGCTGACATTCTTGGCATTATCCCATCAATTTGTACACATCATATTTTATTAAATGATGAGGCTAAACCAGTGAGGTAGTCCCAATGTCGACTGAACACAAACCTACTTGATGTTGTTAAAAAGGAAGTATCAAAACTATTGGCTGCTGGAATCATTTACCCTATCTCTGACAGCCAATGGGTTAGTCCCGTTCAAGTAGTTCCTAAAAAACTGGCCTTACTGTAATTAAAAATGAAAACAATGAATTGCTTCCAACTCGTGTACAGAATAGCTGGTGTTTCTATATAGACTATCTTCGACTAAACCAACACACTCGGAAGGACCATTTCCCATTTCCATTCATTGACCAGATGCTAGAGAGGCTAGCAGGGAAGTCCCATTACTGTTTCCTTGATGGGTATTCTGGATACTTTCAGATCCATATTGCCCCTGAGGATCAGGAAAAGACAACCTTTAATTTCCCCTTCGGTACATTTGATTATAGAAGGATTCCATTTGGTCTATGCAATGATCTAGGTACTTTCCAACAATGTATGGTTTGTATTTTGTCAGATTACCTAGAGAATTTCATGGAAGTTTTTATGGATGATTTTAAGGTTTATGGATCCTCTTTTGATGAATGTTTGAGTAGTGTTGATTATGTCCTATGTCACTGTATTGAAAAATCTCGTATTAAATTATGAGAAATGCCATTTTATGGTGCGACAAGGCATAGTTTTGGGACATGTCATTTCTGGGGAAGGTATCCAAGTGGATAAATCAAAAGTAGATATCATTTCCTCCCTACCATTCCCTAAAAATGTTCGGGATGTGCGGTCATTCCTTGGTAATGCTGGATTTTATCGTCGTTTCATTCGTGACTTTAGTAAAATTTCACTCCCCCTATCCCAATTACTCCAAAAGGAAAAAGAATTTGATTTTGATAAAAAAATGCGAGGAATATTTAAATAAGATAAAATGGAGTCTCCCGACACCCCCGGTAATCCAACCACCTTGGTGGGATTTACCATTTGAGCTCATGTTTGATGCCTCTTACTATGCAGTTGGGGTAGTCTTATCACAAAGGGTCGACCGAGATCCACATGTCATAGCTTATGCCTCAAGTACTCTGGACCCTGCCCAAGGAAACTTTAGCACAACTGAAAAATAATTTCTTTCCATTGTGTTTGCCTTGGATAAATTCAGGTCATACCTTCTAGGGTCCAAAGTCATTGTGTTCTCAGACCATGCAGCCCTCCGATATCTCCTAAAGAAACCAGAATCCAAACCACGTCTCATTCGATGGATGCTTCTCCTTCAGGAATTTGATCTATAAATTAGGGATAAAAAAGGAGCAGACAATGTGGTTGCTGACCATATCAGTAGGATTCTCCCATCCTCAAACATTGACTCATCCCCATATATTCCCATAAATTAATTGTTTCCTGATGAGAAATTGTACCGAGTGCAAGATGTTATTCCTTGGTATGCTGAAATTGTAAATTATTTGGTAGCGTCTTGCATTCCTGCTGATTTCACCGAAAACCAGGCCAACCATCTAAAACATGAGTCGCGTTGGTACATTTGGGATGACCCCTCCCTCTGGCGCACATGTAGTGATCAAGTTAGTAGGCGTTGTGTTCCTGATAGTGAGTTTTAGTCTGTCCTTAGGTTCTGCCACACACTTGCTTGTGGGGGCCACTTTGGTCCCCAACAGACTGCTCGCAACGTCTCAGATTCTTGTCTCTTTTGGTCCATATTGTTTCAGGATGCCCAGGAATA
Source organism: Viscum album (assembly GCA_963277665.1). NCBI lineage: Eukaryota > Viridiplantae > Streptophyta > Magnoliopsida > Santalales > Viscaceae > Viscum > Viscum album. The sequence continues at coordinate 537,669,231 of OY728146.1, forward strand.
TTGTAAATCATGTCCTCGCTGTCAAAGAATAGGGAATGTCTCTAAAAGAAATTAGATTCCCCAACAAACCTTACACATCCATGACATTTTTTATGTTTGGGGCATTGACTTTATGGTACCATTCCCCAATTCATTTGGGAACCTTTACATTCTTCTACCAGTGTATTATGTTTCAAAGTGGGTAGAGGCATGAGCCACGAGGACAGATGATTCCAAGACAGTTGTGGAATTTTTGAGAACCCAAAAATTCTATAGGTTTGGATTACTTAGGTTTATCATTTGTGATTAGGGTTCTCATTTCTGTAACCGCACAATGAAATCTCTTTTGCGCAGGTATAGGGTTGGGCATCGAGTGTCTACTGCTTATCACCCACAAACAAATGGTCAAGACGAAGAATCAAATTGAGAGGTAAAACATATTCCTGAGAAAATGGTTCCACCAAACAGAAATGACTGGAGTCTTAGACCCGATGATTCATTATGGGCCTACTGTACTCCATTCAAAACTCCAATTGGATTGTCACCATATCGGCTAGTTTTTGGGAAGAGTTGTCACCTCCCTATTCAGGTAGATCCCCAGGCCTACTGGGCTATTAAATAATGTAATTCTAATATATCTGGTGCAGGTATTAAAAGGAAGTTGCAGATTTAGGAGTTGGAGGAAATGAGAAGAGATTCATATGAGAACTCCCGAATTTATAAGGAGTGAACCAAGGATGCCCACGACCGTCTCATCCTTCATCGTCAATTCCACATCGGGCAGAAGGTCCTCCTCTACAATGAAAGGCTGAAGTTTCACCCTGGTAAGCTTTTTTCCCATTGGTTTGGACCTTACATTGTTACTAATGTCTCTCCATTTGGTGTTGTCCAGGTTCAAAATGAAGAAACCAAACAAACCTTCACTGTCAATGGGCAGCGGCTGAAGCACTTCCATGAAGACATTCCGGAGTCCCCAATGGAGGAACTCCATGTTCAAGAAGTGGTCTATGAATAACACTCACCAAGTTTTATCCTTCTTTCCAACAGTCTCTTTTACAGTGAGGACACTACATTCTCTAGGTGTGAGGGGGGGGGGTGAGTACATTCCTCGGTTAGTTAGGAATTTTTTATCATCTTTTCTTCTTTTTTCTCTTTTTCGCTTGTTGCATGGTATTGTCACTTTCCCCATATTTTCCCCCTCACTTTTGTGCTAAAATGATAATTTTGATGCCTAATTTATCATGGAAAATTATGCCCGTTTTATCATTGATGTTACTGAAAATACATGAGGAATTTCCCATTTTCATGTTGTTTTAACATTCAAAAAAAAATCTGATGAAATGTGAATTTCAACATGAATTAAACATTGTGGTGTGAATTTATCTTGAAAATTGGTTTTTGGTGGATGATATTAATAGATGTATTGTTTTGAATCCATTGAGAAGAGTGGTACCCTTTTTGAGAATAGTTTAAGGGAAAATTGTGTCATTTAATATCTCTACAAAATTTTGCACCCATCCATGAAGTGTGAATATTTCTTACTTTATTGAAGGTAAATATAAGTTAGGATAATTTTAATCTACTTTCCAAATGATCTTTACATACGTTCGTTCCTTATCCGATCTATTTCATTACTGTACCAGATTGACCTACACGTGTGTACCTGTTATCCGACTGTTGTACGCCCTAAAAAAGGGGTTGTATTTTGGGCAGGTCAAAAACCACCCTTTCTTGACTTTTTATGTTGATATAACTATTACAACTTGTGTCGTGAGGACAACAAACATGGTTTGAGATAAGAGTGTGAGATTTATTCCAAGTGAATCTTTTAAAAAAAAAATATTTATGGGAGTGATGAAATTTACAGTATATGGGGATATCTAAGTCGGGATATTTAGGTCTGACTTCTAAAAATGCATAATTGAGTGGACCTTGGAATTTGATTGCAAAGGATGTAGGGAAAGTTTGGTGGAAAGAATCAAGTCAGTAGACTAATTTTAAAATAACTTATATTTATTTAATAGAAAGTGGAAAGAATAGCATGAAATGGTTGTCACACACACACGTGGAAAATTGGTGACATGATTAACTTTTGAATTATTTTATTTGATTGGTATCATTAGTCTCTTCGAATTTCATTTCGATACAATTTTTTAGATGAATTTTTCCATGATCACTGAGAATAACTCCTCGGTGTGATTATTTCTTTGATCACAATTCTATCAGAAATTAATTTCTCAAGAATGTTAAATCTTATTGAATTTTGGAATATCTACATGCATAATTTTTAGGAATGTGAATATGCCCAGGAGTGCAAATGTTTAGGTCTGGGGGTGTGATTGTACTACGATTCATTGTTTCATTTTCACCCTTACAGCGCTGTGCTAAAAATATTTTTTATTAAAATTATAAAAATATTATCAAATTTTTCGTCATGTTTGATTAATTAATTTTGTGTTCATCACTATTAAATAGGTAAATTATACTTTTTTGAAAATTACAATGTAGGTGGAGGTGATTTGGAGGGCCCATGATGAAGTCCTTGAAAGATGGGCCAAACTGCGCAGGATCCCAGAAGTTCAGTGGACTCAAATTCCTGCAGATACTACACTGTGCGTCCACATGGGCTTCAATTTTGAGGACTTATCCAAAACTCATTGGGATACAACTTGCATTTAATAACCCAAGAGAGATTCGGCCAATAAGGGGCCCATCCGACCTGATCTGTCCAGAACAACCAATCTTCTCGAGGTCAAAAGTTGTGTGCAGAGATATCTCTATATCTCGCGCTCCACTTGTTGAAATAATGCCAAACATTCAGTGGAGATAGTCAAGACTTGGGGATACAACTCTTTAGTTTTCCAAAAACGTGTTAGGACTGTCTGGTAGGCTAAAACAATGTGCCAAGAGGTTTTAGTAAATCTGTGTGCCCAAAATAACCTCCCACATTTCCTATAAAAGGGCACCTTGGCCTCCTCATTTGGGAGTTAGACCAGGAGGAAAATCTTTGGTATTTTTGAGACCCAAGGGAGTAATCTAATCATCCAAGAAGTTCTGGAGTCCCCTATCCTCATAGGGGGATCAAGGATGAAGAAGGAGTTTCTCTCGAGCCTCCTCCTCCTCACGATGGCGAGCTAAACGGTGGGCGATCATTTCGAGGGAGCTACACTTACTTGGGAGGGAGTTCCAGCACTTTTTCTTCCACTGGTTTTCTATAATTTGTGTGTTAAATATTTCACATATGATTAATCTCTATGCTCTTCTCTTCTTAATTCATTTGTGTGGTTTAATTTAAGTGAAACACTTTTTATCTCAACACCGATTGGGTTGAGATTTCATGTGGGGATCTTGGTTTGTTACGATAGGACAAGACAAGAACCCTATTAATATCACACATACATAAGATTTCAGTATGTTTTGGTTGCCTTAACTCTGTTATTGAGATCCAAACCTTAACAACATGATTGTTTTTTCAAGGGTTGGTGCTTTGTGCAACATTTTAAGGGGCAAGAGGGGAATCAAGATCTTGACAACCCTCAACCAAATAATTGAACAAAACCATGTCAATATTTTCAGAACAATGAACTATCCAAGTTGTGTAGTGAACTTGAAATGATCTCCTTTTTCTCATAATTGTAAAACACCTCTTTTCTTGTCAATTACTAAACTCTTTAAATCAGTTCATTTTCTTTAAACTGGTTTCAAAAACACCACTTTTTTTAGTCATGTTTATTAAGAACACACACTCTAAACCTACCAACGCTCCTTGAGAGATGACCTAGGGTCTGCCCTAGACTATATATCATCCTTAAAAACATAATAAATTTGATGTTTCATGACAGCACGACCACTTCTCTAGGTCTTATGGAATTTATTAATCAGATATTCCATTAGTAACATAAATATTTTTTTTAGTGTTCATAGATGATATTTTGTTTTACATCAGATCTTTTCTCGAGCATGATAACCATTTGAATTTGTTTTTTGTAAATACTATGGTGTCTCATTTTATATTTAAGGGTTTTAAAATCAATCTTTTGGATTTAAGATGTGAAATTACTAAGGAATATTATTTATATGCATGGATTATTAGTTGATCATGCCATGATAAAGGATTTTTTTCAGGGGATAACCCATAGAATAACATTCATATTAGGAAAATCCTTGGTATTTCTATATACTATTGATAGTTAGTCAAGGATTTCCCAAAGTTTGAGTGACCATTGACATAACATATAAGATGGTGTAAAACTTATATGGGATGATAAGTGTGTGTTTTCTCTTTTTGAGAGGAAAATACTTCTGAAATAATCTCTTATTCAGAAGGGAAATATTGTTATAGAGGCACTTAATAATAAATCATAATTATATGAAATTTTTGGATCGATGGAGGAGTGTGACCATAGGATACTATTTTATCTGTTTCTTATAGATGCTCAAGAGGATGTTTCATGAATGGTTCTGACCAATGATTAGATTGCATCATCTCTTATTGTGTTTATTCTGCAGATTCTATAGAAGGATATTTCATTTAGTGGAATTCAAGAAACCCTATTTGGTGGGGTGACCATTTTGAGATGACCTCTCCCTTCATTTGGTTTTCCAATTTTTTGGATCATTTTTACATCCCAATATCATTGGGTAGTTTTTTTGTTTTGTTTTCATCCTTCCTTTTTTTCATTTATATGGGAACTAGGAATATGCATTATGTTTTGAGATAGTGATTTTGGGGGCTTGGTATGAATTGTGACATTTTTAATTTTTATTCCCACTCTTAAACCTACCAAAACATTAATGCATAGAATCTAAAACCTTCTTGTTTTCCTCATCCTTTTTTATTCTAGTTTGGATATGGAAATATGTATCCATGGATTTTATTGTTGAGTTATTATATAATCACTAAGGGGGGAATTCAATTTGGTTGGTGATTTATTGATTGAAAAATTTATCTCATTTGATTCTAATTAAGGAAATTACAATAGTTTATGATTTGCGTAAGTTGTATGTGTTGGAAATTAGGAGGTTACCTGGAGTTTCTTGTTCCATTGTTTTAGACATTGATACATGGTTTTCTTCAGGGTTATGGAGGAGTCTTCAAGAGGTTATGTGGACTTATTGAGATTTGTTAAAGCATATCATCAATAAACAGATGGTCATAATGAGTATGCTATTTAGATCATAAATGATATACTTCATTCCGGTGTCATAGATTTTTGTGGATTATAGGAATGATATTTGGGACTAGTTTAGGTTTTTTTAAAAGTAATGTTAAAATAATTCAATCAGAATAAAAAAATTTAGGCTTTTTATTGTTTCCCATGTAGACCACCTATTTTATGGGAAAAAGTGAGAGAATCTTATTTGATGGGATAAATTTGGTTTAGGAGATTTCTATAAGGATTTAGGATTCACAACCTTGAATGGTTACAATGTTGATTTGAAAGATATATTATGCGTATCAACATCATCATCCTTTAAATTTTTTTCTGGGTGACTAGGTTTTCTTCAATGTTTCACTTTTTTCTCAACAGACACATCTTGGAAAATTTCTAAGGTTGTCTCTGGGATATATTGGGCCATTTTGGGTCAATGAACAGCTAGGGTAGGTTACTTATCGATTAAAATTTATAGAACTATTTACAATAATTGATGAGGTTTTTAGTATATTAAAATAGACGAAATATCATCCTAAACCCTATCTTGTTTTGAGTTCGGAGGATATTGAGTTAGATCTAGAGGTTTATATTGTTGACCATCTAGTTGAGAAAATTTACTCAAAAGTGAATGTCATGCATGGGAAGTTTGTTCAGTTAGTCAGAGTGTTATAGTGGAATGGATCAGATTTACATGATACATGGGGTATGAGTCATTGATGAGGGAGCAGTGGCCTCACCTCTTTAAGGAATTCATTCTTCTATGTGAATTATTGTGGATGGAAAGGAAAATGGTGGATACTTTATCATTTCATTGCCTATATATAAGTATATTAATTCTCTTTTCTTGTTTCCTCTTAAATTGGGTTCATCTAGGGACTGCTTATGTTATAAGAATTTTTATGATAAAATTTTCCTAATGTTTGGGGATGAATGTTTTTTTAATTAATGGAGTCCAGGTATAAACATGTACTATATTTGTGGTGTCCTCTCTTATTTTAGAGAATTACTATCTTTTTTTGAGTTTTTTTCACAGAAACTTCACAGTTTGTTGTCTGTAGAATAAATACACTGTGTTTTAATGTCTATACACAAAGTGTAAATTTTATAGTTTAGACTCTGTGATAAAGGTACACATCATGTATTGATTACATTCCATGAATATGTTAAATGTCATGTAGTGTTAAAATATAATATTTTTAATAAAAATTCAATGGTTGTTTAAATATATTTCATTCTCAAGTATTAACCAAAGTGTAAATGGATTACATGCAATGTTAATTTTGTGAAAATGGCTTTTAGGGTGCACCATGGATGAATCATATTTCATTATTCCACAGTTACCTCCCCTCTTGACCTAGATCCCACTTTTGATGATTTTGGGAGTGTCTATTTGATCTGGATCGATTAATTTGGAAAATTATCACTATTTTATTTGGTTTACGACCCTCTAAGTGATTAAATTATTCTAATTCTTCATTTTCATTGATCTTGGTAGTGCCATTATGTTTCTTTATTAGAGTTTTTGATCCATTGAGATGATTTATTTTTTCCCTTCAATATATGTCATTTGATTTTACTCTAGGTATTGTTTTCTTATTGGTTTTGGTGATTCATGTTTTCCTTATTAAGGGATAGTATTTTTATTATGGGTGTTTTCCTTATAGTGGATTCCATCGTATATTTAAGAGACCATGTGTTTTGAGGTAGGTGGTCTCATCTCTAGAATTTTTTAGTGAATTTTGTTGAACCTATTTTAGATATATTATTAATTTAATCAGATGGAAAAATATGGTGGATCTATTTCATTGGTGTGGAAATGTGTTTTAATAAAATATGGTTTCCCCTAGTTATTGTAAATGAAAACGATTTTTCAAATCATTCTTAAATGGTTTTTTGACCTGGTTTTCAAAGAATGGTTTGATGAAAATGGATTTATGGATTTATTTCGAAAATTGAACTCCTGGGAATCCTTCTTTACTTAGTTGTAATCTATAGAAATAAGTCTTTCCCACAATCATATAGTTTTCACAAGGGGCTCTCCTCTACTCATTAGTCTTGTGGTTCTTGGGTCTTGTTAAGAATGTTGGGAGTTCACATGTTGGAGTGTTCATCTTCCAATATGACTCAAATAATATGTATAGTGTCTTAATCCATACATAATTTTATATGTTTTTCATGAGTATCCTAGTTATTCTGACCTAGTGTGATTCCTATCATGATATTACATGTGCTTATACTTTTATTCTGTATTGTTTATGGTACTGTCATGTATTTGATTTGAAATGTGATGCATTTTTTCTTTTTACATGATATATCTATTGTGATATATGGTTATAAAATTCTTTGAAACAGATTTGAATCATTTATTTAGAAAATTTAGAAAAAGGGAAATTAAAATAAATCATTTTCCAAGATTTTGATATAATAATTTTTTAATAGTTATCATTCATTTTATTGATTAAAATTGAGCTTTCTTAGATAATTATCCAGATACATGATATGTAACCCCTATGTGAGACACTACTGATCCCATTAGCTCACACCCTATACACCTATTTGGTGGTGTGTAGACCTAATTATATAATTCAATGCAGGGAAATAAAAGGTTTTATAGTGAGGTAGTTTTGCATTCTATTAGCTAGTTTTAGATATCTATTAGTGAGATGGTGGGGGGAATACCATGCTATCACATTGAGTTTTTGGTGCACCTCTTTGGTTTTTTTATTTTGTGTTTGGACCGGTCACTTGGAGATTTGTTGCTACCATTTTCAGTTTTTTCACTTCCATTATTGTTTTTATTTTAATGAATATTTATTTATATTTCATTATTTCATTCTATTTGTGTATATAAGACATTTTTTGTCAGCTAAAGTATGAATGAATCATTCCCTTGGGTTATTTTATGCCCGAGTACTAATCAAAATCCCATGAGGATTGGGAATACCCTTCAGTTATGTAGAAGATCAACTCGGGTACTAGATTCGAGGGTATTTATGGCAGTTCCTTATAGTTTTAAAGATGTATATGAATCATGAAGTGGAAAAACCCATAAGGGTGCTTCCAGAAATTTCCTCATAGTCTTGGAAATATTGTCTTCCTCGGATGAGGTGAAGGTAATAATTATCCTATCCATGTAGGATGGGGTTTCTCTTATAATTCAACTAAGGAAGATATTATTGTATCCTTTTTATAATTTTGGGATTATATACTTGCATGAGTTAGATGTATTTCCTTTTTAGTGTGAGATTTTCTATTCTTCCAGGGTCTTTCTATTATTCTCGGTTTTCCCTTCAAATAGTAGCCCTTCTTGTACTTTTTCAATATTGATGTAAGATCATATGAAAGGGTCATTTATATAGAGTACATAATTTCTGATCGTTAGGAGTATATGTGGTTCATCATATTATCAAACTAGAAAATGTATACCATGGGTCAGATACATGGCTTTAAGTGATGAAATTGTATGTTTCTTTTTATGATGATAATTTTCAGGCCTAGAGTGAAGTATATTTTATATCTCTCCATTCCCCATACCCTTTGATATGTATATTAGGTGGGGTTTCATTGATCATCTAGTGGAGTGAATCAATACTCTGAAGGATATAATATTGGAGATATTCTTGTTTCTTCCCTAACATATGGTCATGGACACCATAAATGTGCCCAGTTAAAAATAGATAAATAAGTAATTTATCCCCATGACTTGATTAGTATACTCTTTATATAATATGTATTTATTCTTGTGGTTATTGAGAGTCACCCATAAATTGTGGAAAAAAATATATTGTACAAATTTTTCTTTTAATGCCTCTGGATTGTTTTACCAAGGAGTATTATAGGATAGAACATGAACAATATTCTATCTATGTATAGAACCTCCCACATGATCATGATGTTATACTCATTTTTTCAGGGATGGGTTCTTTAATATTTCTAGACTATAATTATCACTTTTATACTACCTTATAAGTAGGATTAAGATAATTCTGAATATTCTTAGCTAATGTCAAAGGTAAAAGATAATAGAGAGGAGAAGATAAAAATTGTTGATTGGGGCTTTCATTTCACTTAGATGAGACATCACTGAATAATTAAAAGGTACCTGATGTATTTATTCATGTGCTATCATGTTTCTATTGATATGATAAGGAATTTTGAATAGCATTGAAATGGGGAGGGCCTTCATTCCATTATGAAATGTCATTACGAGGAGGTCCTTCTCAACAACCTCCATTAAGAAGACATCCATGGATGATTGTTAATTCACTATCATTGGGTGTTCCACTATTACAGATTACAATTCTTTCACATGGAGGGTATCTATAACATATAAAATTGAGAGGGCCTCAAGAATCATTATCGTTCCTTCCATTGAGAGGGACTATATGGTTACTAATTCAATGATTTCATGTATGGTGGGTGGTTTATCTCAGTATTTTTTTATTGAAAGAGTATCTATAATGAAGGGTATATCGAGAGAATCTATAATTATTATCTTAGCTTCCACTAAAATTAAAATATTGATAATTAATTTTTGGTGAGTTTTTATAGGAATTATCTCTTTACATTGTGAAATTCAATATGAATTGGGGACCTCCACAACAATTGTCATGTGGAGAACCTTCATGACTGATCTTCAAATTTCTAATAGGATTATCTCTATGGTAGGTACACTTGGGATGACCTCTATAGTTATTGATTCAGATGCTATAGGGAAAAAATTCATAGTGTATAATCTAGTGAAATCCTCCAAATTTGTTTAGATATGGTGTCATCAATAGTACCTTTTAGTGAATATGTTAACATACATGTGTCAGAAAATCATATTGGGTACTTAGGGGAGGAACTATAAATTTATTATATATGGTGTCGTAGTGTTATCCTCCATGAACATAGTTTCCATCTCATGTTGATAAAGATATGGAAAACCATTATTATACTATTATAATGTGTATAATATCTTTAAGAGAATCAATTTCCATTGTTGTAATGACCTATTCATGGATTTTAGAAATTTCCTTGAAAATCCCTCCTTATGAGTTCTCTTGGTTGGGTGAATGGGGTCAGAAACCTGATCATAATTATATTTAAATAGTATATTAATTGACCATCAACTATAGGAATCTTCCTGGTCATCTCTTTAACATCCTTTGGAATGTGGAATTCAACATTCTTGGTGTTAATGTGAACTAGGTTTTACACTAATGATGGGATCTCATCTAAATATACATAATAAATTATCAAGTGCTCATATTAATATGAAAATTATGCTTCCCTTGTGGTACATTCAAAATATGCTAACAAACATCATGCATGATTCTTAGATTAAATATGTGACATGGATCCTATTATTCTATCAAAATAGTTTGATAAAATTCATTAGTGTTAATGGGTACTATGATATCATCCTTTCACTATAATTCCATTATGACATACTGATGAAAATTCTAAATGTGTTTTTGAATAGAGATATAATTCTACTCGTGGGCTACTGTAAAAATATGAAGAAGACATTTTAATGTTAATGGGAACAAGGATATGATCTAAATCCTTCATTTTCATCAAAAATGATTCAATAAATATTCTTAGTGTATATAGGTATAGGGATATAATCTTACTATTGGGATTCTATCAAAATATACATAAGAATATTCCAAGTATTATTGTGAGTAATGGTATGATCCAACTCATTCTCTTCCATCGGGATATACTGATGAAATACTGCAGTTTTGGTAGGAATAGGCATATGACCCTTATCCTAGGTTGTCTTCAGAATATAACAACAAAAATCATATGTATGAGGGTGAATAGGGATAGGAGAATTCCCCATTGATACCATGGCTAGTTTACCTCAGTGGGTCCTCCTCCTAGGTGACTTTGTTCAGAAAACCCATGCCTAGATATCCAGTATGATATTCTTAATATATTCCTAAAGAGACTGTGTTGTGTAGTGATGGTGAAGAAAATAGTTAGTGGGATCTCTCCTAGGATGATTCTTATTAGTATTGAAAATTCATTTGAAGTACACCTCCACTACCCAATGAAAATGATATTACTATTAATATACATTGTTGATGGGATCCTAATGTATTTGGAAGTGTCCCAAATTGTATGTCGCTTCTCTATGACCCAAAATTGGTAGAATAACATACATGTATTTATCTCATAATGTATTTTCAAGCATCCTACTTGGTCAAAATGGATCCATTGAGTTCAAACATTAAAAACAGATCATTTGGTACACAATGCTCGAGGTGTGGTATTGGGGATAATATCTATCAAAATAGTGAGGCTGTATCAATCTTCATGGATAATGAATTAGCATGATCGTTAATTTTTATATTTGTAGTCATATGTGGTTTCCCATTATTTCCACCAATCTTGATAGAATTCATGGAATGATAAAGGCAGTTTTTAGTGACACCAATTAAATATAATGTTAGATACTAATGGGGAATAATAACAAACAAGCGACCCTTGAGGGGAAAAACATAAACAAAATTTCAAGGACAATTAGTCTCTCCCATGGGTAAATAATTTTATATTGGTTTTACTATATTGTTTTCAGTGCACCTAGTATTCATGCATTATGAATTTATGGGGATATTTTTTCTTTAGGTAGGTTGACATTAGAACATAATATTAACACATCATATAAAACATTGTCCAAGAATATAAGAGGTCATCTTGTACCTTAAGGGGTATATTTTTCTAGTCTCATACTCTATTATATATTTAGGTTGTATTAATGATATCCTTACTAGTAAAAATGAAGGCTTCCTAGGTTGTGGGAGTGATTAATTATTATCGTGAATGGAATTGAAAATTTATATATATCAAAGGTTGTACATATATCTCAAGCTAGGCAGATCTTGGTTCACACCCATGAGATGTGATTTATACATATATCTATGAGTTGAATCAAAACTACAAAGATCAATGTCACATAATGAGTCATGTAGTACCTTTAATGGTCTTGTAGCCATTACCAATTTAACTATCTTTTATGATTATGCAAATGGTTCATATTCCTAACAATTTAATTTCATGTGAAATAGAATATATGTAGTTTGGTTTGACTTCAAGAATCTAGGAATACTATTAGAAAATAACATAGTAGTGATTTTAGTAGGACTTATGCATGGAAACCCAATTTTAGTTAAAATATTTTATTTGTAATTAGATATGAGAGGGTATGGTTGGGGACTAAACCTTGTAGGTGTCAAATATATATATGGATCATTGATGAGGAGAATAAGAATGAGATCACCAATGAAAATATTTTCAAATATTTTACTTAATAAGAGACGTATATAAGGACATCGACATCATATCAATTGATAACTATAAAAAATGAGGTGTGTCCTATTAGAGGAAATAGTGAAATAAGGAAGCGTGGAGGATTTTACCAAATACAAGGCCTTAATATTAATTCTCAACTCATTAAGGGGACCCTGGAAACCGAAATAGATTCTAAAAGTTTATGGAATATAGCATGGGAAACTAGGATGATCATCTTGATCTATGGGGTTTTCAAAATTCTCTTAAGGAAAAGGACCCTCAATATTAAGTGAATACATTATTATTGAAATTTTTATGGTATTTTTGGATAGGGATAAAAAAATTAGGAGTATTTATCATGGGATAAATGATCTCTATTATCGAAAGAATGCATGATAAAAGGGGGAACTCTTACCTGCATAAGCTGGTCATGTATTTCTGGAGGTTCTAGTGGTAACTAATATAGATGGGTGTCTAGATGGATGACCTAGTTGAATGGGAAATCATGAAAGTAACCTAGAAATTGGGTTCCTATATAGGTGACCTATGAGATTAGGTAACCCTATTATGTGACCTAGGTCAATGGGTTTCTTAGTTATATAACCTAGACCTAGCCCCTATGAGAATACATAAGAACAAGTCTACATGTGAAGATGAATGATTGAGGTGAATGTGGGATCAATGGTAGAGGTTCATTCAACCCTAGAGACATGAGATAATGGGTTCTCATTTGGTTTTATCTAAGATATGGTTGTGTTCCCTTCAACGAGCATTAAGCCCACCCCTTTAAAAAGAGATATGGCATAAATATAGAATACCATGGTCTCTTAGGGGAATTATTTAACTTGCTTAAATTTCCATGGTCTTGGTGATGACATGATAAATGAGTTATTTGGATACTCATACACATTAAAAGATGGAAAATACCCTAAACTTAATTTGTATTTCCCACATTTTGGAATCTAAACGCACTTAAAGGGGCCCATGGAAGATTTGGGTGGGGATTTCTTATACCGATGTTCTTTATAAATTCTTTATCATGCCTAGTTCTCACTTTCACACACATGCTGTAAAAATATAGTTCAATGGTTCCTTTTGTATGAAATAAGAGACATGTTCGATAACAATGTATTACTCTACCATGGAGCATCTAGATCTATCGAATAGGGTGTGTGGGGTGGGTGTGAGTAGGATTGGGTGCTCAAGGAAACATGAAACTAATAAATATAGGGAATGCACACAATTGTTGACTGTGAATGAAATGAGATCGATGCCAATATAGTTATTTCCCCACTTTGAAATTTTTTCCTAATTTCAAGGACCTGGTGAAATTTTTTCATTTCCAAATTTGAAAATCCAACATAGATCATGCCATTCAGATTCATGTGACTATGTGAGTGATTCCTAAAGATGGTTTGGTGTGCAACATGTGCATAAGAAGAGTATTTCGGTGAATACACTGGGTTGGGGATTATTTATGTTCATGGATCAATGACTAAACTATAGATTCTAAAAAAATATTGGGATGTTATATGATCCAGTTTAGAGAATCTAGGATGAGCAACATGGGTCATGAATAGTTCCACCGATCAATCAATGGTAGGGACCCTTATTATCAAGGAAATACATGAGTATATCTATCCTAAATACCCTAAAATTTAGAGAAATCAATATATGGTGAACGATTATAAGAATAGTGATTTATATTGTAAAAGGAATGTATGATCAAAATGGAGAACATGGATGTTCATTATGAACCATTCATGTAAACAAAATAGATTTTAGGTAGGCTTGGATAAAATAAAATTCTCAAGGATTTTACATACAAACAGGCGTGTAAGTGATATCTATTGAGTTTACTAGATATAATGACTATGTTTAGTTAAAAAATGACTATGATAGAATTGGTTACATGGATACCACACCAGGTTAATGGTCTGAAAAAGGAATTTAAATCAGCAGAATAAGATAATGGTGTATATGAGGTTCCTAGGTTTTCATATTGAGAAAATGGTTTTTATGAGTCACCCACATCAATGAACATGATGAAGGACATCCATGAGTCTCATGGTTTAGATTACTATGTAATGGGTTCCCAGTAGGTTCCCAAGTCATCATAATAGGAAAATTATGTGCATTAACTTCATAGGTTTGCTAAATTTTTTAATATGTAACCCAAATTAAAAAAAATAGTGGAATGAGTTATCTGAATAGGTGAGTATGAATCCATTGTAAGGAAACCTAGGTGTTCTGAGCCCATTTTTTGATCACATGGGTGTTTCTCTTAGTATGATTCCTTCACCCAAGTCTAAAATATATCTATTTTATGTGGTCTCCTGTAATGTTTTTAAGAATAAAAGGATGGGGATACCCTTTATTTACCTTATATTCTCATATATTTTGATTTAAAAATCACCTAAAGGGAATTTGGAAAGATCTGGGCATATGGAATCATTACACCAAAACTCTTATATAGTTGGTATTTCTACTCATTACAAATGGGAGCCTTAGCATATTTTAATTATAAAAGTGAAATAAAAACCTAGTTAATTGTTGGTAACTACATCAGGTATTTATTTATCTTAAATATTGTATGATGCTAATGTGTTAACTAAAAATTTAAAAATTGGGTCTGATGGAAAAGGCTCATGGTTGGGCACTAATGAACATGGCATGAGATAAAGAACAAGTGAGTATGGTATATGACTTGGGAATTAGTAAAAAATTACAAAGTCTAGAAGTAAGGAAACATGGCCTAAGACTGGCCACATGATAATACGTCATCATACTAAATGTTGGTGAATAGTGTATAACACTTGGAATCAATGAGTAGTACTCAATATTATGGCATATGATAATATTTTTCCATTAAAATATATCTTATTCTTCCAAGGGACTTTTTTAGTTTCCCTTTATCAAATTTTTTGGTCAATAATCCTATTATGGTTTCATTTGATAAATAAAACAATAAGTTACCATTATATACATTCTACTACATTGCATATTATAATATTATTGTTTTTATTATATTGCATTATGACTTCCAAAGGAAGGTTTTATAAATATGTTATGCCTTATGTTTAGATAGGTATGATGTTGATATATTTTTTGTATTTTTTGTATATAATTTATACCCCCATTAAATAATTTGAATTCTCAAATTTTGATAATGATAAATGATTCTGATAAATTTTATGAATAGTGGATCAAATGATAAATTGATCAATTTTTGTGATAATAGTTGAATTCTGTGTGTCTTAATTGATGATTGAATAGTATTTAAATGATTATATTTTTTAACAGATAATGGGAATTTGTTTTTTTTTCATTATTATACAAATATTTAAAAAGTGTAAACTTGTGTAAGAATAAGGAAATGTTTTTAGGGTTAAATATGAATAAATAAAATTTTCAAAGGATATATGAATCCACATAAGGAAAAAAACATATATGAGAGATTTTGTGTGATTTTAACCCATGGTAAATTATTTGTGGAAGTAGTAACCAATATGATTAGAGTCCTTATATCAGATTACCTTTTTTTATAATGTCTTTATTCCATGTAAAATTCATAAACGACTATACACATTAAATTCACATTGAGTTTTACAATGCTCATGTTGAGATAACATCACATCCACAACCCTTATATTAGAATGGGCCAACATATTGTAATGCTATGAAAGGATAAATTTCTCAACCTTATGCCATGTAAGAATAAATCAAACCTATAATGGATTAATATGAGTTCATTAACATGATATTAACTGAAATTTTTTATTTCTGGAGAATGTTTTGTTGGGGATTAAATGAACACATTGATAACAAAATACTAAGTATCTAGTGAAAATAAATAGATGTCAATGAATGAGTTGTAACCTAAGAGACTGTACAATGATCTTATAGCCTATAAAAATAAATTCAATATCATTGGAGGATTTTTTTATTGATTTTATCACATTTCAATAATGGGAATATGATTTTTTTTCCAAATATTTTCCATATAATCTTATCAAATTTGATGTGTTGTTATATCCAGAGGTGGAAAGAATTGAATTCTCAAGAGACTAAGGTAGAGAAAACTAATCATTAGAATTTATAAATGGAATA
Organism: Viscum album; assembly: GCA_963277665.1. Lineage (NCBI taxonomy): Eukaryota > Viridiplantae > Streptophyta > Magnoliopsida > Santalales > Viscaceae > Viscum > Viscum album. The sequence continues at coordinate 537,685,757 of OY728146.1, forward strand.
AAAATTTGATTAATATCATTTATTGATAATATAGGTAATTATAAATAATTTTTTCTATGTATTAATTTAATATGTTGTTGATATTTGGTGTTTTATCATAAGGAAATGAATTCCTAGTGAGGAAAATTGTCATATAACATGATACATACTCTTTATCTCTCTCTCTCTATGAATTTTAAAAGGATTGAGATAAAGATGATTTTGGTAGGAGAGGCATTCAAACTTTCAGGAATTGTACCTTGAATAGATTCTGATATATGTTTCTTTTCTCTCAAATAATTTCTCTTCCTCATTTATTTTCCTTTAAAATTCATAAACTATAATTACTATGAGTTAATAGAAAATATGTTTTTTGAATGAAGGCCCTAAAGAACAAACATTGAGAAGATACTCATAATATCTCATTTTATATTTCATCACCTCATTATATATTTATTTTAGATTGATTACATGCATATTATAATGTTTACCATATGTGAATTACATATTTATATATATTTTTAAATAATTGGTTTTTATTGAAAACATCGTAGATATTTTTTATTGAAGTGTCCTTATCGGAAAGTGTATATCTGAGAATTCAAAACTATATAATTGTATTCTCGATTCATTACAAACTATTTTAAATTCTCAAAAACATGAAAAATATTGTGAGCTTTTTATGTAATTTGTTAAGCTTTATTATCAGTGATTTTTGTGTACATAAGAACTTCTATATAAAGAGGTATTAAATCATTTTAAATTTAATGAGAATCTGCTTCCTTTTGAATCATTTAATTGGTTTTTTCAGTATTTTGAACTTAGTAGTAAAATAAATTTCATGTGATATTTCATTAATAAATAGAATATAATTCTTTATTTTAAATAATAGTTTGTTTATGTCTTTAAAATATAATTTTCATTATTTCCCAAAAACTGAAAATTATTTTTATTTCAATTTTTTACATATGATTTTATTGGTTTTACATTTTAATATACCATGTTTCTACAGAGTAGTTTTTTTCTAAGGAATAATAACTACAATAGTGATAATATTTAAACTTTTGTGACTTATCATGCCTCCTTGAGATATACGTAGAGTGTTCCATAAGGGTTCATTTTAGTTAGAAATATTAATTGAAATATTTCTATGAAAAAATGTATCTGTTGATTTGGTGAGCTTTCTGAATTGATTTCATATGTTAAGATGATTTATATTTTTAGGGTTTTTATCATTATAGGATTGGATTATGATCTAGAAGAGAATGGTATGAATTTTATATTTTAGTTTCTTGAGTGAATTTAGATGGAATGTATATTTTCTAGGGATTGTAATATGGTAAGATATAACTATTGATATCTTACGTCAGTGTATTACTAAGAAAAGGCTAGTTTTTCACTTTTTTATGTGGTTGGATGATAGTTTTTTTTTGGAATTTTGTATCACAACATTATTTTAAATTGAGTGTTAGTTACTGTGATTATTGTTAGTAATATAGATTGGATATAGTTTCATAGGATAATCCTTGAAATGGTTATCCACTAGCAGTGTATGTAAAATCACTGAGAAATTATGAAAGTTAAATTTCATGATTATATTTTAAATAATATATACTTGGAAGAAATAATTATTTTTATCACTTAAATTGATTTATTATGATAGAATAATCATTATGCTATGATTTTATCTTGTATTATAACTTCGGATCAAAATTCCATATGGGATATTTGATTGATGATAGTGGGGACTTCTCCAGGAGTTAATACTCATATTGATGTTCTTTTCAAAGAGATAATTTTTTGGGATTTTTTTCTTTCCCAATATCCTTATCAAAGGAGAAACAATGTCATATCAACCCATTCATATGTTCCAAGAACATCTCTACATAATTTTTTATGGTGATTTGTGTTCTTAGGATGCTTAAATATTTTTAAATAATATTAAATTTCTATTTTGAAATTTTTTTACCATAAGAGAGATATAGATATAGTTGGTTGTCACTAAATTTGATGATGAATAAAAATTAATGGGTGTACATAATTGAATTAAATGGGAAATATGAAAATGTTCTATCAACCATGTTCTATTATATTATTTATAGAGGGGTTCCCATGTATCACATAACATGAAATTTTCTATATGATTGTATGGTTTTAGTACTATATAATGTTATGAAGGATTATTTCACTAAATTTGAATGGAAATTTAATTTTATGTTTCCTAAGAAGGAATTTTTTTAGTATGTTATATTTTTTACTGGATCCAACTATTACTTTTGGAATGTGTGTCTTATTTCTGTTGAGAAACATACCTAGAATTCATTAACCATGTAAAGAAGAATTGATGTTGAGATTTTATTACATAATGAATGAATGGGGACTAGAATAGAATACCAGAAATGATGATGGTTTTCTAACGCGAATATATGAAATAGAAATGGAATCAATGAGAGTGGTGGTCTCTTATCATCACATATAAAGAGGGAGAAGATCGTAGAGTATATCAACGGTCGAATATAAGAGAATATATGCTATAAAAGTAAAAACTAAACAGTAAAATTTCACATATATGGTAGGATATTTGTTTAATGTGGAACAATAGTTGTGGGTTTTGAGTATGGGATGTATTGGGAGATCTCTATTTTTTAGTTATATCTTTAATGATTTTAATTTTAAAATTAAAGGATTTATTTTGATTATTTTTAGATTTTTCTTAAATTATATGGGATTTTTTGGATATATTTAATAATCAGGTGGTGATATGGAATGTTTTAGTATGTAGTAGAGTCATATGGAACCACGATGTCATAATACATATAGGAAGTCTCATGGTATAGGGTTTTTAGGCTATAAATGCTAATCTCATGAGTATATTTCTTTATCATATATTAATGGTGGATTATTTATATTTGTAAGATGTTGATATAAAAACTCTGAGGGTGGGGATATTTCTATTTATCACCTTCTATATATACCTTTTATCATGTGGGTTTTTTGTGTGCCTCGAGGTTCACATGACTAGTAAGTCTAATAGATGGTGATAAATGTATCACTATGGCACTAGGGTATAAATATATGGATCAATCTAGTTTATTATTAAATAATATAATTACAATTTATCAATAATTCATTGGTAGATTCACTGTTTTATGTGACTAACCAATCATAGTTTTATATGAATGATCTAATAAGTAATTATGTTTTAGATATGTCAGTATTATTAGTTTGAGAACACATATGATTTTACTGAATAAAAATAAATTTTAGTAAATCAAACTATCAGAAGAGGCTAAAATCCTGTTTGATTAATTTAGTGTTTTCATAATGTCACTAAAGTTAAGATATCATGATTTGAATGAGGAATTTAGTGTTATGTTGAGTGGTTCCTATAACTTTTATTGGTAATATATGTTTCATAGGATCGATAAGTGATTATTCTATAGACATCTATAGTGGATTATAATTTCTTTTGGAAAAATCATTTGAAAAAATAATAAGACATGGAATATATCAAAGAGTGGGTATCAAATTTATTTGTATATGGATTGGGTGTGAAATAAATTGAACAATACTTAATTTATAATAAAAAATGTGTGATAAAATTAGATTCACATGCTTGGATTGGAAGTTAAGAGATTATCAGTAATGCTTCATTGGTATTGGAATATGTATAGTGGGGAGTTTATAATGATTCATGTCATTATGTGTTGGTGGAATAGGATGAAGTTCTATTTTCATGTGTATGATAACATGTTAGCTTTAAAAATTAGAGTGTTTTTTGATTTTTGAATGTTGGTATGTCTTCACTAGATTCATTTTAAAGGATGTTTAGATGTCTCAATGAAATTACAGAAACTAGAGATAAATATGGAAGGGGGTTTTCTATATAGAAAATTGAAGTGTAGATAACTAATTACGTAGTATAGGTTTACTAGAAACTATATTTAAATTAATGGATACTGTAAAATATGAATGAAAACATTTAATATCTGATATATTTGTTCCATGTACATATTGTAAGGTCCAGTATTTAGGGTGGCATGATAATTATTATCAAACCTAGTTGTTATTCATTGTGTAATTTGTGGTTATATTAATTTTTTTTAAAAGAATATTTTAACTAAAAAAACAATTAAACCATATATTATCCCCCACCCCACCCACACCCTCTTATATATTTGATCCAATAACCTAGTGGGTCAGTACTCTCTCTTAGTATCCCTTCCTTCTCTTCAAATCACTCACAAAGCTCCATTAATTTGCAATAAATGAATACACTATGACAGTGAGTTCATTCATGAAAGGATAATATAAGACCTAATATACCTCATTTTATATTTTTCTCATCTCATTTCATTCAACCATTGCAATAAATTTTAGCCTCATATGATTTTAAGATTTTATGAAATGGGGATGAATTCCTTATTAATATTGTATAGGATGTGTCTTGTTATTTCAAGGTTGTTATTCTCTTACATATTATGTAATATGTTGGAAATTTCATGTTGGATTTCTAGTACATACAGGTGGTATTGGTTAGAAATATCTATAATGGGATTGAGAGTTATCCCAAATGATAGATTAATATTGTATAGTCTTCAATGTGTAGTATGAACATTACCAATGAAGTTAAATGATTATATTATTTATCATAAAATATGTATACACGTTATTTGATAGGTAGTTACATGGTATAAACCTCAAATGGGAATTCCAGATAGGTATAATTTATGAGTTCTTTTGGATGGGTCATAATTGGCTATCGATAGGGGTCTAGTAATCTATATCCTTCTATTTTGTTATTATTTTGAGTGTGTTTTCATGATATTTTTTGAAAATATTCTATTAACGTATAATTGAATCCATTAGTATTATTTATAAAGGTATGTTCCTTCCCTAACTTGGATAATTTTATAGAACTCATTACATTAGAGTTTTCATGTTGGTATATTGATTGATGATTTTTGTAACCTATGGGAACCATTATATGATGATTTATATGATAGTGTCCCGATTTATCCCTTGGAAAAAATTCATGGGTATCAAGGATTTCTTCTTTAGGTATATCATTGTATGGATTATAAAGAGTGAGTAATTTAGTCCCATAAAGTAGGTTATGTTTTAGTTTATTGTTTGGATAAAAAAATTCCTATAATCATGTGTTTGTTTGGGGTATTACCTTGGGAGTTTATAATCTTTAAAGAAGTGGAAGTAAAATAGTTGATATTGGAGTCAAGGTTTGGCTAAGCCTATTGAAAAAAATGGGTTTGAGTAATGAGCTATTTAGAAACCTTTGTGGTGGATAGGATGATTAGGTTTAGAGGAAAGGGTCGAAGTTAACTACTAGGGAAATTGGTGAGATAATTTCCCTTATATGTTCTAGGAAATATGATCTATTTATCTTCTGAATGATAGTTATTTGATAAATTATATAACTATTAAAAAAAATAAGGATAGTAATTGATGGTTTGGGTTTGGTGAAAACAAAGCTTAGTCAGAGGAAACTAGATCTATGGTGGTAAGGATATGGAATTTATAAATAGTGAACATTTTAGTGGATTGTTTAGAATTTGGATATGTATAATATATGTTCATTAATTTACTATCCTAACTATGTCGATGCAGCTTGATTGAGTGATTATATTACTATCATAAATAATATTGATTTTATGGAGGAGATTGTATATCATGATAAGCCACCGAGATTCTTAAGCCACGAGATTATATTTGTTATTCCCTTTTATGATGTGGTTTTTTATATGAGTGTTATAAAATTATTTTATGAATCTTTAAATATTATAAGATATTTTCTATCTACTACATTCCCATTACTGGAATTTTTAGGACTATATGTCTGTCAATATATACCTCCATGAAAATAATTTCTATAAAATTGGACATTCAATGGATTCCAAATTATGCGATATTTTATTTGGAATATTTATGTTAATGGGGTTTTATGATCCATTTTCATGATTCTATATCCTTGGGATTGTATTATTATACTTTTCTCATGATTTGGATAGAGTTACATACTACATAAAAAAATTGGTTGTTTAATCTAGTAGATAGACTGTATTGAGATTAGGACATTGTCTTTAGGTATTCCTAAACAATATATTTGCTTCAAAATAATTGGTGAAATATTGTGGGAATGGGTGTTGTGGTTTCTTTTCTAACACACAAAGACCCTACATGATTATTTTAATGATTTCTATTATTTATAACACCCTAGGATTATAAAGGAGAAAACACACATTTGATAGATTATAAGACATGTAAATAAAATCTTATAAGATAATATAGAACCCTAATAAATTATTACATTTTTCTCTTTAAATAAATTTATCCTCTTTGAGATCTTCAATGCCCATAATATAGGGTTTAAAAAGAACACAATAGTCTAATAAAATAGTATTATTAAAAACATGACTGTTATAACCTAGTTGTTAAGTGGGATTCTATGAATTGGACTAACTCATTCATGAAAAATGTAATGTTTATACAAGTATAAAATAAATTTAATTGTTATATATTGATTATTAATAAAATAATAAATATTTCAATGAAAAATATATGATTTCTAAATAATTATATTTTACAAAAAAGTGGTTTAGTCATGATTTTCACTAATATTATAAAATGATGTTTAAATATATAGAAAATATTCATGGAAAATAAAATTCAGATTTTAAGGCTACATTTTGATAATATCCTTTAGTGAATATTTTGTTTTTTTTTGATTTTTTTTGATGAATAGTAAAGAATTATGCTTTTTAAGATAACTCCCTTTAATTTTAAATTATTTATAAGGATAAATTATTTTTCATTTTTTTTAAATAAATATATTTAATTTATTTTAATATTTAACTAATTTTTATTTTTTAATCAATTTCTTATCGAATTATGATATGAAAATATTTCAATCTTTTAAAATTTACCCTTAGTAAAATCCTTTTTTCCACGTCCCTGCATGTTTAATTTAAAATTAAATTCTACCCCTTCAATGAATTTAATTTATATAAATTTATCTCATTTTTTAATAAAAATATTTATATTATAAAATAATTTCAACTCATATATTTACCATAATTAATAGTGAAAATATTAAAAATTAAATAACATTGTTAAGGTAAAATGTGTTTACTAGGGGTTAATCTAAGAAAATAAGGATAAATAATTACATAAAAATAAACCAAAACCCATTTAATTTTCATATAATGACATTATATTATTTAAGGGAAAACCTGACACATTTTAGAGGCTTTTTTAATGGTAAAAATGTGTGTATCACTTTATCCTTTCAATAAATTTCTTGTGTTCCCTCTCACCCACTTATAATAGGACACCCCCTCTCATTTCTCCTTCACAGTTCCAAAAACATTTTATTTAGACAAAAAATGAACAAATACTTTATTTAAAACTCTCCCAACATCTTATAGTCCTTTTGTAACATTAATATAACCTAGGACGTATTGTGGTGAAAACCTAATGAAATTTTCCATAGAAGAGGTAACGTTCTTAAATTAGTGTCTTTTTGGGTTCTTCTTCCACGTTCACCTAGTAGTATTAAATTATGATTATATAATAGAAATAAAATCTTCCATATAAAGTGATATATAAATTTTATTTTAATAACATATTTCCATTTCCACATCAATCAAAAAGAAAATGAAACCATTCATCGTGTGTACGATGCATTATCGCCTCGTATACCGATGATTGTTTTTCCATTTCCACATTTCATGGATAGAAATAATAAATTATTTAAATTATTTATATAATATTAATGATAGTATTATAATTATATTATTATAAATTCACATATAACTTCTCACATTCCATCCCATTTAAAATATGACAGCATCACTCGTATTTATGGTACACAACATACTCGCTAAGTGACGTGATATGTTTTTCACTTACAGTTTCTATAGAAATTAATAAGAAAAAAATTTAAGGAATATATTTGATATATATGAAATGATATTGATTCAATAAAATAAATATATCACCCACTTATTTGACCTTTCACTTGTAAAGGGAATGATATCGTTCCTCGTGTATACGTATAACCCACCATCTCCACATAGTTATTTGATTTATTTTCAATGTCCAAAATTAAATAATGGTTCTTAAAATTAATAAAATTAGTAAATCTCATATTAATAACATTTATATTATTTTTTAGGTGATTTATATATTTATTATTCATAATTACTGGAACATCCATGAAAAAACATGCATGTTAAAACAAGGCAATTAACACCAGAAGCAAGTGTAAGACTAAAATTTTATTAAAAAATGGGTAATATAATTTTATAAAAGGATCATATATGATATTAAATATATTAATTGGGTCCATTTATAATATAATAACTTGTTTAAGACATTTATACAATATTTTAAAGCATATTTAATTAAATTTATGTGTAAAGTTCGGGAATTAATCTCAATTTCTATTGATTACGGTATATTATAATGTTATGATCCTAATTTGTTTTGTACGGGCTATATACTTCCACTTATACTATTAATAACATGAATACATGATACATCATGGTATTTGATTTTCTAATATTAATTATTTCAACTAATGGAATATGACTTAAAAATTACCAAGTGGTAAACAATTATTTTCCACAATTTAATTTCATTGTGGTACATTAATTAATAATTTTATTTTACAATATATTATTATTTGTAATGGTTTTGACTATATTATATTCTATTTTCACTAATTGTATATTGAATTTATTTAGTTAAAAATAATAGATACATTGATTAATTATTACTTCAATGTTAGGATCTTTGTAATGGATTATTTTACATCTCATCGTTATTATGGATTATTTTTTTTAAGTATCCCTTGGGAGAATTATTTGGAATTCCAATCATAAACCTGATATATTTTCATCTCATCTAGTTCTTTATGAAAATTACATGTAATATTATCATTTTCACACTTTTGATACTTACAAAATTAGTATAATTCTAGATATTATTGATATATATTATATAAAAAATAACTTGAAATTATTTAACAAAAAGTGCTTGAGAGAACAAGGAAATTAACACCCGATGTAAGGGAAAAATGAAATATTATTAATACATGGGTAATAATATTTAATAAAAGTATCATATATGATATTATAATTATTAATTTTTTTCTTTCATAGTTTAGTTACATAATTAAATACATTATAAAGGAGGTTAAACCAACTTAAATTAAAGTTAAGGGTTCGGTAAGAAAATTTTATTCTATCTCCCTTCATTGCTTCATATTGTAATGTTAGACACCAAATTTATTTTAAATGGTGTAAATAATAAAAATATTACATTTACCATCATTAATAGTTCATAATTTGTTTTATTTAAATTGTTTCTTATAAGGGGGTTTGGACTGAAAATTACCAAGTCGTATATAATTTCTTAACTCAATTTATTTTCTTTGTGTTATATGACTTATTCATTTTATTTTAGATATTATTATTATGTGTAAGGAATTAAGACTATATTATTTTTTATTTATACTTTTTTTATGTGTACTACCATTTTAAAAAATTAATTTTTTTCATTTATTAATTCTTACTTAAATGTCATGATCATTGTAAGGGTTTATTTTGCGATCTCATCATTATTTGGTATTTATTGTTTTTAGCTCTCTCTTATGGGAATTATTTTTTAATCATACAATAAAACTAATATTTTTCATATCCTATTTTTTTCATGAAGTTTTAAAGTAATATTATCATTTCCTAACACTTTGGTACTTAAAATTATCCACAAAATGTTTTTTTAGAAATCCAATTTCATTTCTCTCTTTAGTTAAAAATCTCTTTTCCTTGAAAACATTGAATTCAAGAAATGTTTTTATATTTTTTCTTAATATTATGAATATGATTTATTAAATATATATAAAGCAATGTTTTTCATTTTATGTAATTTTTAAATGTAATATTCATGTCATTATTCCAATAATTATTTTTTCATTTTACCAAAAATGTAAAAGGATGATTTGTTTTAACATATATGACATCAACCAAATATTTATCAGTCATTGACACATACTATTTTGAATACTAGTTTACATACCTTAAATTGTTTTCAATGAAAATTATTTTTGAATGTTTTTTTAGTTTTTAAATTATATTTTTATAGTGAAGATGATATTTTTATGGTAACTTGTTTTCATTAATGATATTAACCCTTTATCTTTATAATCATTAACTGGGTATATTTTTTATTGATACCATAATTATTATTTATGTAAATGGTTTATGATCTATCTGACCATGTAAATTACTAACATTCTCTTTCTTGATAAATTTTTTAATCATTAACATTACATTGGCATATTCACTTTTTTGTTATCATTGGACAATAAATTTTCCCTAGATAGCCATATTATTACTGCTAAATAAACTTTTAACTTAAATAATATATCATTTATACAATTTTTATTTCTCATTAAAACTTATATGATTGAGTCTGGAAATTATTATTAATATTTATTCCTTACTCGATACAAAAAAAATTGATAAGTCATATTGTTCATGAGTTAAATCAATGATTAGATAAATATGGAATTAATTGGTCATGATGAAAAGGGAGTGGAATGGTTAAATACAAACTCCAAATGCATTAGTAAACTTATTAGATGACTTTGATGTATTTCATCAATTAAATGGATTTTTGGTGTATAACTCAAAATTAATTTTAAATTGTCTTGTGAAAGGATGTGACAGAAAAGTAATCATGATACCGAAGATCATGAATTCAAAAAATTATGAATTTAATTATTTAATAATTTATTTATAATTATAAATGATTTTTTTCAATGATATTATATCAAGATTCATTTCATACCTAATTTATTGACTAAATGCATTCTGTTATTAGGTATTTTCCTTTTATATTTATTATGCCTTTTCTAGTCATGATAGTAATGTTTTGTATTAATTTTCATGTGTGTTTAGTTATTTACCTTTATATGAATATTATTTCTTATCTAATTAGGTTCATCAAGATGTTGATTAAATGGAATGTATTTTTGATATTTAACATTCCATATTGATTCAAAATTATTGATCATGCTTTATTTACTCATGATGACTTCTATTTTAGGTAAACCATACATGGAATTTGAGATCACCCTTATTTTGTTCCCTTTCCTAGGAATCTAGGAAATGTAATAAGAATAAAATGAATGGATGTCGTAGGGGAAAATGTGATTAATGAAAAAAAATTGTTCTAATGTTTATATTTATGTGTAATATGGAAATGATATATAAATATATTCTTTAACAAGGCTTATAATATATTTTTTTCGTTATGATGTGGACCTGTGTAGCATATTCTAACATAAAAATGTAGAGACCTACTCTATGATATTTGGTTATGGGTCACGAAATTATGTAGCATTGTAATTTTAGTTGAAAATTTTGAAACGGTATTTAGTAAAACATAAATTAAGGAACAAAACCCTATGATAGAATCAGAGGATAAGTATAAATGAACATCCTAAAATTTTAGTAAGGTAGGAAATGTTTGGTTTTCTTAGAAATGAATCCATATCATGATACCACATATGGATATGTTTCCAGAATAGATATAACAATGGGTAATAACTCTAAAAAACACATGTTGGTTTTGAATTGAGTATTGCCTGGTACAGAACAACAAGTCGTACTGAGCACCTAGTCTAAGAGTTCTGGGTGATCTACATTTGTTAATTCCAATTTTCATTAAAAACCTTTATAAAGGATATGAATGGATAAAAAATGAAAGACCTATGGTTAACCTAATATGTATTATATTAAAAATTATGATGCATGATTGAGACATACAATAAATTATTATATGGTTTTCCAACTATAATAATTGTTTCCGATAATATGTTATTTGGTGTTAGTTATTGTCTAGAACATGAAGGATTCATGTAATCATTTAATATTAAAGACATTATGGTGACAAGAAAATAATATGGGATAATGATAAGAGTGAATGATACTGTGATTGTTCTTAATTAGTTGTCATGAAATATTAGTAAAAAAACTTACTACAACCAACTCCAAAAATTTGAAAATAAAATAAGGACTGTGTTTTCAAAGATCTCGAGTGGTGGATACCATATAGTAATGAAGGATTAATTAATATTATATAAAAATATGGATAGTGACACCAAGTTTAGTTCATAAATGGAATGAAAAAATGTTATAAGTGAGGAAAAGAAGGTAAAAAACAATGAATTTTAAGGTAAAATGAAATCATGATGGAAGGAAATAAATTTCATCATAGGGATCCATTTATAGTTCATTGTTATAAATGTGGGGGACATGGAAATTATCAGACTCAAATAACTATTCTAATGGTTAACTCCTAAACAAAGGAAGGTCCCATATGAAATAAAATGATTGAAGTATTTATGTATTGGGAATGAATACTTAAATTGTATAATTATTTTCACCAATATTATTTTGGTTATAAGAGTCATGAAACATATAAGTATTTATCTATATATTAAAAGTATATATGTATTTATTAACATATGAGTTATGGATACCATCATGAGTTTATGAGTTTAAGGTTTATCATATGTAAAATTTCATAAACACCACTTTTATTAAAAAAAATGGTTGTAATATTACATTATTTTGGATATTTTTAGAATAATTTATGGGAATACAAAATATTATTTTAGTACATGAAAGAGTTATTTTAGGAATAATTACATTACATTTTATGGACCTCGGTTTAATGGTATTGGTATCCTTTAGGGTTTATCATATATTGATGATGAGGTAGTTATGGATTTCTACACTTTTATAATGTTATTGGAATTTTATTAATTTAGTTGTATAAAAAGGACAACCCGCATGATAAGAGACATCCCATCATAAATGACTAGGTCACAAGTCTAGAACACACAACTAAAAGATGAAAAGGGTGTTGCACATATCATAGGCCTACATGATGTTCTAGTTAATATGTCACTCTTTTTACTTGAACAATTTAAGGTAGAATAATTAATATTGAACCTATTGTATTATTATTGACATATACAGATAAAATTATTTTGTTTTATAAGTTGTACTAACTATAATGGTTTTGGAAAATATTTATAAATATGAATAAAGGCTTTCAATATTTTATAGATCTTAGGATCTATTAAAAGCTAATTTTAGTGCTTCATGAATAAAAACTCGTTTTTGGATATTCATTTCATAAGGTAATATAAGAATTGAAAATTTATCAATTCATAGGAAAAGGATGAAATTGTTCTTTTGAAATATATATTTGTAAAGTATATTTTTTATAGACATAGATAGTAAAAAATTTCATCAACTTTTGGAGAGGGATCTTGAAACAAAGTTTTTTTCATATTTACTTCATATCTGATGAATCAAATAAACTTTTAAATCATCAAATATTTACCATTTTTATGACCTTAACATTAAAATGATCATACACTTTCTTCAGACCAATGAACTTAATCACTCTCTATAATTGTTTATGCTTTTATTCATTGTATATATCTTTACATTACACCAATGTTCTCAAACATAAAAACCTACTAATGTGTTTTTATATATGAACTTTTTACTTACCATTATTTAATTTTTAACCCGTTTTATGTTGTTCTATTTTCAATATATGAATTTTTAAATACCAAACCATTTATTATTTTGAGAAAAAACAAATTGTGTGGTGTAATTTATTTAAGGTGGGGAGAAAGCAACAATACCTGATTTTAAAAGGAGAACATCAAATTCAATAATGTATATGAAACACAAATACAATATCAAAATATAAAATAACACCCCGAGATATTATAAAATAGTTATTTTTAAATAAATTTAATCTCTAGGATATCTTTAAAATCATAAAAAATCCGGTTTAACCAAATTAATTCTCTACTAAAGTATTATTATTTATAATGTGCACAATATAAACTGGTTGATAAGTTGACTTGAATGAATAAAACTAAACAATTTATCAAACATTAATGGTTTATACTTGTATAAATTAAATTAAATGGTTTTATATTTATTCTAAATAAAATAATAATTCTTTCAAACTAAAAATTAATGTTTTCTGAAAATGTTTACTTTTCAATAACGTTTGTCTAGTCTATCTTTGTTCACATAATATAAAACTAATTTTTGAAATTTAAGTCATAAAATTTTGAAATATAATATTATTTTCTGAAATATACATGTGAAATTTTTCATTTAATTAATTTTTGATAATTTTCTAAAAAGATTAATTTTATGAGGAATTGGAAAAATACTGATTTTTAAGAAAGATGAATTTTAATTATGATTTCTTTTATGGTTCGATTTTATTTTAAAATTTTTTAAGTAAAATTATGTCAATTATATGACAATATATATAATTTAGTTCTTTGGAAACAATTTTATTTATAATTATGATATAAAAAACATAATAAATTTTTTAATGTTTTCCTGCGAAAAAATAATTTTCTATTTCTTCTATGAGTTTAATTTTAATTTTAATTACTCTAGTAATGTAAATTGAATTAGGAAATATATATTCAATATTCAAAATGAGAATAATTTTTATTCTATAATAATTTTAACTTAACCTTTTACCATAAGGAATTATGAAAACAATGATAATTAATTACAGTGCTTAAGGTAATAATATGTTTACCAAGGTTTATACTAAAGTGATTTGGGATAAAAATGACTTAAAAATAATCCAAAATTCATTTTACCACAATATTTATACCTTATAATCTATAAGGGTTTATAATTTCCTATTTTTAGTATTTGTTTTTGAGAAAATTGGGGTTATCACTTTATCATTTCAAAATTTCCATGTGTGCCATCTCCCCAATTTATAAAATGATACCCCCTAAATTTTCCTATTAAAAATTAAACAACCAATTATTTTAAAATATTCCCAACCAAATCCATTCCATACTCCCCTCATAATATCTTAAAGCAGTTGGACTTATCATCAATCCATCTTATTGAGTTTATTGGTGAAAATGTAAAGAATGTTTTTTGAGAAGAGCTGACATTCTCAGACTAGTGTTTTTATATTGTTTCTTCTTCAACATCAATAAAAATTTATTAACCCATGATTATGTAGTGACATAATTATCTTAAATATACTGATATTTTATATGTTAATTTATTAACCTACATCTATATCCTTTTCCATCAAATGGGAAAAGAAACTGTCAATCTTGTGTTTGGTGAACTACCACCTAGCGAACCAATGTAATTAATATACCATAAAAACTCTTCAAGGATGTATTTAATTATATATTTAACATATTTACATGTTATGTATGATATAATTATAAATATTTAATTATAATAACCAATATACCATCTTAATTTCCATTCGATGTAAAATGTGATAACTCTGCTCGTGTGTACAGCGGATTACCCCTCACGATGCGATGTGATTAAATTTTCCCTTACTATTTATAGGGAAATTAATAAAGATTAATTAATCAAAACATTTTATATATATTAAATTTAATTTATATGGTAAAAATAAAATACTACCAAATTCCTTAAAATTTCATCTGTAAATGGAATGATATCATGCTCGGGCGTACATAGATCTTACCATACTCACGAAGGGATATGATTCATTTTCCATGTACACCATTTTTTAACAGTTATAAAACTATATTTAATGAGTAGATATGATATTTAAAACATTAATATACTTATAGATATTGTTGATATATATTTTATGCATAATAGATAGATCATTTTTGGAAAACATGCATTAGAAAATAAGGTAATTAACACCTAAAGCAAGGGTAAAAATAGGATATTATTAATGAACAGGTAATAAGATGTTCTAGAAGGATCATATAGGATATAATAAATATTGTTTTATATATTAATTATTAATATCTTTTATAAAAAGTTTATACATGAGGTTAAAGAATATTATATTAAAGAGAAGGGTGAGGTAAGGGATTTCCTCTCAATTTCCCTTCATTTAGGTATATTGTAATGTTATGCACCTGATTTCCTTTGTATGGTCTATATAATCAAAATTTTACATTTAAATTCAGGAATAATTCATATGTTATAGTGTCTAAAGTCTTAATTTTATTTATTTCATCTATGGGAATTAGTCATGATAATTATGAAGTGGTAAAAAAGTCGTTACTCAGTTTATTTTAATTGGGTAACATAACTTCTTTATTATCTTGTACTTTCTAAGATTATATATAAACTATTTTATTAACTATATAATGATTTATTTGAAATATTTTATGTTTATTTATATTATATACAAATATTAAATACCTTTATTAATTTTCACTTCACCATTATGATCATTGTGAATTTTTATTCATAGTCATATCATTATTCGAGATTGTTTATGTTTAAGACTTGCTTGGAGGAATTATTTGGTATTTATATATTTAATACAAAATACTTTCATCTAAAATTGTTATTCATTAAATTTTAAAGAAACAATACCATTTTCAACTCATTGGTACTTAAAATGTTAGATATGTTTTTACAAAATCTAATTTCATTTCATTTTTCTTTCAAAAATCCATTTCTTCCAAAACCATTTTTTCTAAAAAAAACTAAAATATATTTTTAAAATTATATTACTGATATATTAAAGAGGTGGTTTCCCATGATTTACATATCAATAAATGTTTTTAATGGACTATTTATGCCAATTTCAAAAAAAATCCATTTAAATTTTACTGAAAATGTAATGCTAATATTTGTTTGAAAAATGTACAACGTGAATGGAATTTTCCACCATCATGAACAATCAATGTTTTAAAGATTATTTTTAATTTTTTGAAAGGTTATATTTCAAAAAATTATTTTTTCAAATACTTTGTTAACATTTTGTCTTGAATGTTATTTTCAAAGTGAAAATGATATTTTCCTCAATAATGTTTTTGATGATATTTTTTTGGTATTTACTTTATTTAAGAATATAGAAACATTATTATATATATTTTTTATTAAGGATATATTGTGTTGAACCAACACTTAATATTTAGCTATATTTTTAGGATCAGTTTGTCCCCAGAAATTATTGATATTCTCTTTCTTGATTAATTTTCTTAATCATTAAAATTCCTTTAAAATATCTAATTTATTATTATCATTGGACATTACATTTCCCCTAAATATTTATATTATTTATCTTATATATATATTATATAAAATTAATGTCATTTATACATGTTTTATTTTTATTTTATTGCTAAATGATTAATTGGGGAAATTTTTATTAATTGGTATTTTTTACAAGATATGGATTTTTTTGATAAGTCACATTTTCATGAATGAAATAGATCATTCAATATATAATAAATTAATTAGAATTATAGATATGATAGTTTTTCTATTAATGATAACACCCCGATGAATCAATTGTCTCATGAGACAAATCTTTTTGGTAGCTTTAGTCAAATGGGTTTATGGTGTATAAATACCCATCTGTTTTAAAATGTCTTTTGAATGGTCTTAATAGTAAAGGTATCAAGATGTATATTATCATGACGTCCAATATTTAATCACATCCTTCTTCATGAATTCTGTTATTATTTTCAATGACATTTTTTCAATGATATTATATCTGGATGCATTTAATTCTCATTTTATTGACTAAATGGAACACGTAATATGTTATTTATGTTTACCTATTAAAATTAGATATCTAATATTGATAGTAAATTTATTTATTAAATTTAATGTGTTTTCATTTATTTAAATTTTCATATTTTTTATTCCTTATCTAATCAGGATATTAATGTTATTTATTAAATGGAATGTTTGTGTATATAATTTACATGATGTGTTGATTAAACCTTATTGATCAGGTTGTATTTACCCATTTTATCTTCCTATATACATAAACCTTATTGAAAATTTCATCACCCTTGTTTTTTATCATTTCTAATGAATTAAAGATGTGTAATGTGTATGATATACAAGGATATTCTAGAAGAATAATGATTCTCATGAAAAAATGCCTTATAATTTTTTTGTTCAATTATAATGTAGGAATCATATATGTATATTTTTTTCCAAGACTAATAAACTATTTAGTAATTTGTTATTTTATTTCTTGTTTTTTATTCCAACTTAGTTAAGTATACACTAGCTCTAGGCTACCAGGGTTGAGGGCATTGTATTATTTTATTATATACATTTTCATGTATACAATTGGTATTTTTTGGCATATATGAGGGTCCCATTTGTGGTATCCAATTGTATTTTATGATCATAAAATACACATGTACCTAGATAAATATATAGGCTCTATGTATAATATACAAACTTGGTTATATAGGTGGTCTGGCTAGGGAATCGTGATGGAGTTTGGAGAAGTGGATAAGGATATGATCATGTTCTAATAATATGTTATATATGTGTATATTTTTTGTTGTTTTTATATTATAATACCAGCCCATTAGGTGGAAATTTTGATGTAGATTATCTATAACCTGATAGTGTCTCATTTATCCTATCTTGTTTTCATCTTAAGTTATAGTAAACTGGTTACTATATTTCCATATGTGTAGTCTAATTTTTTTTATGTTTTATGTTTTTATTATATAATTTTTATTTATTAGTAAGAAATTGATGGAATATTTTGTCAAACATTGTTCATATACGTTCACTACTAGTAGATTTCCTCTATTATATGGGTAATTATGCCAAAGATCAAAGTGGAACTATTTTCGGAAAGAAACCCAAACTGATGCATTATAAGTGATAAAATATCTTTGTTCTCAAAAATATTGACTTTGATATCAAATTGTTATATTTTTATTCTTCTAGATTACATGATTTTGGTGCTTTAACCTATTAGGTCAGATGTAAGATCATGATATTTCACTCCTTGTAGGATTTCTATTTGTCGAAATGAATAAAATATTACCATTTATATTTTTGACATTGTTTTTTTGGTTTTAAGGTGGAAATGACATATTTTATGGACATAAAGGACTGTTATATAATTTTATTGGTAGGTAAACCATTTCTCCCTCTCAAATTCTTATAGAGTTGGGTTATAAATAGTTTTTCGTTGAGTACAAAAATTTTAATATAATTTTTTATTCAAATAAATTTTTTTATTATTTATTCTGAAATTGTGATAAAATATTGATTATTATTAATTAGGTTTACCATGATTATGTGACTGTATTGTTTAATTGTCATCATAGGTCATTACAACCCAAAGGAAGTGTCAAGAAGGAGGGTAAATTTATTATTTGAGATGGAATTGTTTATAATATTTTAAGGGCCATGATAAACTCTCGGGAGAGTCCATTTCAAGTATTAATATATATTGAACAATTTTTTTTGAATGATATTTGATACAAAATGTATATATTATAATTTTTAAAATATATAATACTTTTATATTAAGGATATAACTAAAGGGGATTTTATATTTTATTCCAAAAAATAGGAATGTGTTCTGACAATGGAATGTTCATTTGAATGAATAATCTATTTTAATTAGATCTAAATGACAAATTTTATTTTTCTCCCTCTTGACTGATTTGATAAGATAAATTTTTTTGAACAATTTTTTGTTATAAACAGTATGAGATTTTTATTTTGATATATATGGATTATGATTCATCCATTTAAATAAAATGTACTGAAGAGAAAAAAATATAAAAGGATTTTTATATTTGATAAAATACATTATCCTTGATGATTATTTTAAACAAATGTGGAATGGATTCCACCATTCAATAGTAGTATAATATAAAGAATTAATTTTTAATAAAACTATTCCAAACATATAGAAAACCCGTATAGGATAAATATTTTAATAAATTAATTGTTTAATATTTCAACTAAAGGAAATTAGTGTTATCTCATAACATAAAAAACATTATGTCATAGAATTATATTTTAGAAAATATTTAAATGTAAATATAATTCTATGAGAATGTTAGAAAATAGAAAAGATCAAAGTGTAATCCATAAATTATTATATCATTCTAACTAAAAGTGAAATTCACTTAATATCCTAAAATATTTTGAGGCATATTGGTAAATAATAATCTTACAGTAAAGAGTTATATTCAAATTTTTCATCAAAACTATATCAATGTAAAATATTTAATGTAAATGATCGATTATAATCATGATGAAATTAGAATGAGTTCTAAGTATTAATAAAAAGTCATTAGTATCATTAGAATTTTAATTTAAAGTAAAGAAGTTTGAATAATATGTATACATATTTTAAAATTAGTATTAATAGTCCCATATTACCATTATCAAAAGATAATATTTTAATATATTTTACCCAGTAATTGAATTTAGTTAGAGGATTTATCAAATGGTTACATAGATATGATGTGTAATTATATAGGGATGTAATGAGTTTAGAATAACCTTAAACGTGAATCAAGAATAAGGATTACCTACTAATATATGATGTATAATTTGATTGTATGAATGTTTATATATGATTTTTTATTATTATTAAAGTAGTATATAAATAAATTTAATATGATGTCACACTCAAGGGAGTCTCCACTTTACCATTCCTTCATATTTGATTCACATATTTATAAAGTGAAATGATAATATACATATCAAATAATTACTTTAGGTTATCCCTAATCAATGATCACTAGGGTATATTATATTATGTGATGACATTCATAGATTTTCATGGTTTGTGTTTCGTATAGAGGTAAAAAAGTAACATATGGGGTACAAAAAGAGTTTTTATACTAGATAACCCATTGCGTATACTAGATGGAGTGTTATAGTTATAATCTACAAGGATAATCAAGAATGTGTACATTGGCTATATATAATTGATATAATTTATTTCTTGTGTCCATATTATGTCTTGGAAAAAGGGATTACATGATCATGTATATTATTTATTAAATAGATTGTGGAAACATGTATTGAGTTATATGTTTATTATATGGATCTTGATAGATACCAATATATTTTTGAGTTGATTTGATACATTTCAATAGGTTTCAATTTACATATATTTATGGAGTTTTAATTTTATATTTTTTCAATGCTATAAAGGAATGTGGTTACACACATAGTGGTTTTGTGAATTTGGATTAAATTTTTCATAAATTAATTGTATAACATTTTTAGAGCTTCCAAAAAATTGTTATAGTGGATATATAAATAATGTGTTGGAGATATTTTCAGTTTTTCTTAAATATGATATAATATTTGGTAATTATAAATTTTTCATTCCCAAATATATTTGTGTAAAAAATAAAAATGGTGTTTTCGATATGATTTCAAAAATATATATATAATGTAACATAAGGTAAAATTATTCTAGGTTTATGAGGATTTAGTTAATGTGACATATTTTTAGAAATATACACTAAATATAAAACCATTTTTTCATAGATAAATCATGATGTGGTTTTTACTAATGTAAAATAGGATGTAGAGATGTTTCTAACGATTTGGTTAATTTTACAGAAGTTCATGCACAATACAATAACAAATGATTTTGAGTCCCTATTCTACATGTGAAATAATGATCATTTTATTATAATATTATGATGATTCCTTGGATTTTTTATAATGGTCTATGAAGTGTTTGAGGTCATGATGTTTCATTATTTATTATTAGTGTTTTAAAATGGTTGTGAGGAGTACTTTTATTATAAAAAATTTATGAATTTTTAGAGCCTCAAAGAGTTTCCAAAGTTCATATACAATATATACAATTCCATTCTATAGTTAGTAGGTATGATTCGTATTATAGAAACTCAAATGTACAATATTTGTTTAGACCTTATTTCTCCTAAAAATTATAACAAAATATTCTATAATAATAATGTTTGACAATATTATTTCCCAAGAATTGGATAATATAAACTACCCATAGATACCCTATGGTGAATGTGTATATTGGTCTTTTCATAGGGATGTGTATCTATATACATTCAAGGGTTTTCAACATATATGTATTAATACATAAATTTAATATCTTATTTAATTATTTCATTTAGTTAAATTTAGATAGAATAATCCTATATAATATATTAATTTTGGTTGTTTTACTCCACTATGTTTCTACAACTAGTGTCCCCTAAAAATCATTAAAATTTTGTGGGGTTTATTTACTTTTATTATTATTATTTATATGTGTGGTATTCTTTAATACCTATTGGGTAACTCATATTGGTATATTGAAATCAGATTAGTTTTTTATTCCTATAATTTCACCATCATAAAAAAATATTTTTAGAATATAAATGAGTAATTTAAATTTATTTTTTTGGGGGATTGTTAACAAGATCACCCCTCAAATCATCACCAAAAGATTAGGTTACTATCCTTCAGAGGTTGAACTAATCTGGTCAGTAATTTTTAGTCTTCAATTATTATGAACATACATTATATCCTAATTGTTCTTTAAGTATTAATTTGAGATATTGAGGGATTTATTAACAGTTTCATCCAGGGCTCACATCAGGAATAGAAATATTATTTTGTTTGATCGTAGATTTTTTCAAAACAAATTTAAATGGTGGGGTTAGCTGCAGAATCATAGAGGAGACTATGGTTTACATACAGGATAAGCATGAGTGGGAATTATTGGAAGGAAATTATATCTTGGTAAAGTTCATCCGAGAAAATTATGTTCAGTAATGTGGATTTAATACTCTATGAGAATAGATTGGAATAAAATATGTAGAATATTTTCTAAGAATCTATCCACCTTATAAGTGACCGCTCATGGTGGGTTGTGGGTAAGAGAATCCTCAACTTCTATTATAATTATTATTCTAAAAAACCCACTCCACATTACATTGTTCATTGTACCAAAAATATATTTCCCTATTTCAAGAAAATATTTTTCGTTTATTAGAATTTTTATTAATCATGATGGGTAGTCTATATTCCCTATTATCGAAATCTCATAGGAACATGATAGTATTACTTCTATATCTACCACTTTGGATCTCTTTTGTGTGCATTTATTTTGAAATATAATTCATTTTTAATTTAATACTAATTCATGTATGAAAAATCTATTGAATAATGATATTCAAAAAAACAATACATCCCAATATTTTTATCATTAATCAGGACACATCCATAGATGATTATGTTCAATGTAATGGTGTCTATTTATATTATGAATGTCCATGTTGTGATACCTCTATGGAAGAAACTTATTTTTAAATATCATTGGAGGGGACTAGGAATAGTAAATATATAATATTATCAAAACATATATGGGATTTGAGGTTTATAATTATTCCATACATAACATCATGAAAGTATTTTTCCATAATAGGGAAAATTTTATAGTAATAGTTTAGGCATGTGGTATGATATTCACATTTGGGTGATGAAAAAACTATCATGATATGAATGTCATTATCATAAATGGAATGAGCTGCTCCATATATAAGTCTACTGTGACATTATTATCTTTTGTATTTAAACAATGATCTCTAACATATGGTGATATGTATCCCCCACCACTTGGAAAATAATTCCTCAATTCCCACTGAGAATAGAGTCTTCTCTGAATGTTCCCCAAGGTTAGTGGGCTAACTAGAATTCCATAAAGACTAGTATCAACCTCAATAAAAATGAATCATGTAATTAGGGTATATTGAGTGGAAGAGATATCATTCATGGATTAAGGGGGTGATTATTCATGTATTTTAATTGTAATTATGCGAATGGGGAATATCATCTTTTAGTGTCCAATGTAATTATTTTTAAGATCTTTATTTTTATACAATAACATCAGGTAGATATATATTTAATTTGAATAAAATGTTTTTAAAAAAATTATACAATGATACATACCTAAAAACTCATTCATCATATAATAAATCCTTTTGTGCAGATGATTAAACAAACAATATCACTACTGGAAATGTTGTTTTTCCCAACGAGTTTTTACCAACAGTTTTCTAAAACCGTTGGGCTTGAAGGATTAATAAAGTCTTTCCCAACAGTTCATTTAAACCGTTGGAAAAAGCCACCCCTTTGCCAACGGTTTCTTCAAATCGTTGGTAAAGGGGTGTGTTAATCACCTTTTGCCAACGGTTCTCTTGAACCGTTGGGAAAGGGTCACCCCTTTGCCAACGGTTTCCTCAAACCGTTGGCAAAGGGGTCCTTAACATCTATTTCCAAACAGTTCTTTAAAACCGTTGGGAATTATTTCCCCCAAATCCTGCTCTCCCCCATTCGCACAGAACCTAATTTCATCCGTTCCACCGCTCTCCTCTGGCGAAATCCCCTATCCGAAGAGGTGAAAACCATCTGAAATCAGGTATCTTTTCATTTATACACATATACTTCCTTATTTTTATTGTTATTGCTTTAGTATTTTAGTTTTAAGTTATCAATCCACCTCCACCTCTCTGCTGCTCTCTAAATCCCCCATCCGAATAGGTGAAAACCCATTTGAATCATCTCAAATAAAGTAATTTTTTCTTTATACACATATGGTACCTTGTTTTATTGTTATTGATCTAATATTTTAGTTTTAAGTTTGGATTTTGATTTGATTTCACCGTGTAAAATAGGTAAATGAATAAATATTTTGTTAATTAATTAGTATCACCTGGAATATCAGTTGTGTTATAATGTCCATTCTAAATAAAAGGGTAATGTAATAAAAGACCTTGAATAAATAAATTGTGGAAGTTGGGGTATGTTGCCTCTATGAGAGGTTTTTTGTTGTGTTTCATTGTATGTTGTAGGCTGTTTTATGGGGATTGAGGTGACCAGTTGGGCTTTGTGATATGTGGGGTTGTAATGTGATGGTTAGTGGGCATGGTTGTGTCATGTGAAGTTGTATGATAGTGATGATGTGTGGTGGTGTTGTGTCGTGTGGAGGTGTTGTGTGATGAAGTTGTGGTGTATAATGTGGTGAGGTGGTTTTGGTTGTGCGGTGGTTTGTGATGTGCAATATTTTTATTGTTATATGTGGTTGTTTTGGTGAGATGGTTGGTCGATGTAACATGGTGTCGATGGTTATTGTGAGATGGTGAGTTGTTGTGTGGTGGTTTTATTAGTTTCCTGGTTATCTATGGAATAAATTATGCTGTTAAAACAAAAAAATAAGATATTAAATAAATGAGAAGGAATTGAAATGGATGTGTGGTAAATGGATTTAATTAATTTAACATTAAATGAATGGAAAATGTAAGTGTGAATGAAGTGGATTATAAATGAATGTGAGAAATACTATGCGTCTTGTGTGGTGGTGGTGTGGTTTATGTGTTTTATGGTAGTAGTGAAGTGTGTGATTATGTAGTTAATGAGAACCCATAGGCTGAGTATTTTGTGCTATCTATATATCATGTATTTTTATGTTATTTCTACACAACAGTAGTTTGACTGGGCACACCGGCTGGCCGGTGGTGTCTCACCAGCTGGCCGGTGGTCCACCGGCTAGCCGGTGCTGAGCTCCCGGCTGGCCGGTGGTCCAGACAGAGCAGGCTTTCTGTCTGGGTTCCACCGGCTGGCCGGTGGCACGAGGCAGTGGGCAAGCCTACTGCCTGGGTCCTCCGGCTGGCCGGTGGGCAAGAACCGGTTGGCCGGTGCCCATACCGGCTGGCCGGTGCGCTAACATCGGCTGACCGGTGGCTCTGGCAGAATGCAATGCTTCTGCCAGAGACCACCGGCTGGCCGGTGGGAATCCGCCGGCTGGCCGATGGACTCAGAGAGTCCACTATCAGCCTTCTTGGGCCAACTCCTGGGCAATCTTTTTCCTAGCATCAAAACACTTGAAAACAAGTTAGAACACTATGAGAGTGATTGTGATCATTAAAATCCAAGAGAGAGGGGTACAACAAAGGAGGGGTGGGCGGGCTGTCCAGGGTGGGTGGGTGGGCTGACCACAGGGGGTAGGGGTGTCCAAGGTTGTGGGCGTGCTATCCAAGGGGGTGGGGGCTGTCCATAGGGAGAAGTGGTGTCGAGGGGGGTGGGTGGGCTTTCCACGGGGGTGGTTGGGCTGTCTAGGGGGTAGGGGGTGTCCACGGGGGTGGGAGGGTTGTCCACGGGGGTGGGCGGGGCTATCCACGAGGGTACCCTACTAATATGGTTATGGGATGAGGCATGCTCTGATGTGATAACACATTAAGTTCTTGTTGGTTTAACATTTTTTCAATAACACATTAGTATGTTTTTTTCACATGTCTAGTTGATACCATGATTATTTTCTTCCTTTATCATTTACTTAAATGTATTTTCTATTAAAGTTCAATCCTATTGAATTTTTTATGACAAAATGACTTATATGATTTTTTTTACAGAATGGACAGAATTTGGATGTATGAAACCGATCGTATCTCAAGTGATTTTCAGAACAATTTCGAGAGCTTTATAGATTTTGCATTTCACAATGCT
The DNA here is from genome assembly GCA_963277665.1 of Viscum album. Classification (NCBI taxonomy): domain Eukaryota; kingdom Viridiplantae; phylum Streptophyta; class Magnoliopsida; order Santalales; family Viscaceae; genus Viscum; species Viscum album. The sequence continues at coordinate 537,712,120 of OY728146.1, forward strand.
TTAGATAGTGGTCGCATACACTGCCCATGTTCCAATTGTGTTGGTAGACCTTGGTTGAGTCGTGAAGAAGTCAGCTACCACATAACCAAAAATGGTTTTCAAGAAAACTACTTTGTGTGGTATCACAATGGGGAGAAAATGAAATCTCAAATTGGTGATGATCGAAATGAAAGGACTGGAATGGAGAATTTGTTAGATGATCGGTTTCCGTTTATTAGTCATCATGAAAAAGAAAGGATATCGACTCAAGAAGACGTCGATATGAGGAAAACTGATGCATCTAGTGAAAATGATGATATTGATAGGGTGAAAAAATTGAATGATGCTGCCACGACTCCAGTATATCAACAATGCGATAAAATGAAAAAGCTGGAATTTTTAATCTGATTGTTTCATTGAAAAACTATGTATGGGATTTCTAATACAGCAATCAATTACATTCTTACCCTCTTGAAGGATTTACTTCCAGATGATGCAGATATTCCCTCAAACCACTATATGGCATGGAAGTTAGTTGAAGAACTTGGATTTTCCAGAAACAAAATCCATGCTTGCCCGAAAGATTGCAGTTTATTCTGGGAAGAAACCGCTGAACGAAATGAATGTATAAAATGTGGCACATCCCACTGGAAGTCAAAATCTGATGGAACACCATCCCACGTTCCACAGAAAGTAATGTGGCACTTTCCATTGATCCCCAGACTCCAGAATCTTTTTATATCTGATGACATATCAATAAAAATGAGATGGCATGATACCGAGAGAAAGAAGACTAATGATGAGTTGGTTCATCCTGCAGATGGATTTTCATGGCAGAGATTTGATGCTCGACATCCTGATTTTGCAGCTGACGTGCGTAATGTGAGGCTGGGTCTTTCATGCGACGGTTTTAATCCGTTTGGGAAGAGGCTTACTTCGCACAGCACATGGCCAGTTTTTATACACATTTATAATCTTCCCCCATGGTTGTGTATGAAAAATTCTTTCACTTTCATGAGTATACTCATATCTGGTCCTTCTGATCCTGGCATTGATATTGATGTATACATGCAACCTTTAATAAAAGAGTTGAAACTTCTTTGGTATGTGGGTGTGCACACATACGATACATGTTCGAAAGACATATTTCAGATGCGTGCTGCGCTTATGTGGACGATCAATGATTTTCCGGCTTATGCAATGATGTCTGGATGGAGCACGAAGGAAAAACTGTCATGTCCAGTTTGTATGAAGAATACACGATCCAGAAGACTGAAACATCATTGTAGTTTCAGTTTTATGGGACATCGACGATTTTTGCCAAAGGATCATCCATATAGAATGAATCACCGAAGATTTGATAATACTATAGAGACCGATGATCCACCTCAGCGTATGTCTGGAACTGATGTGCTTAATGAATTGAAAGATTTCAGTTTTTCGTTCGGGAAGGGTCAAACAAAATCTTGAAAGAGAAAGAATGTTTCCACAGAAACCTGTTACAATTGGAGGAAGAGGAGTATCTTTTTTGATTTGCCTTATTGGTCAACCAATTTGCTACGTCATTGCTTAGACGTAATGCATATTGAAAAGAATATATGTGAAATGTTGCTTTCAGTTCTTCTAAATGTCAAGGGGAAGACAAAATATGATTTAAGATCTCGACGTGACTTGGTGGATTGGGGCATCAGACCAGAATTGCATCCTGTGCGTATCAGTGAAAATAAATGGCAACTTCCATGTGCTTCTTATGTGATGACACCTACTAAAAAAAAAACAATTTTTGGAAGTATTAGAGACTATTAGAGTTCCAGATGGCTATTCAAGAAACATATCTAAACGGGTCAACAGAAGAGAGTTGAAGCTAAAATCTTTGAAGACTCATGATTATCACGTTCTACTGCATGAGTTGCTTCCAATAGCAATCCGTCATCTTTTGTCCAATAATGTAAGGATGGGTGTTATTCGGTTGTTCCATTTGTTTAGAGATATTTGTGCTAAGAAGTTATCCAAGTCTTTCTTGCAAAAAATGTTGACATGTTCCCAATTAATTTTGTGTGAGTTGGAGAAAATATTTCCCCCATCATTTTTCACATGCATGCTGCATCTGACTGTCCATATTCAAACTGAAATACTTATCGGAGGACCTGTTTCTTTTCGTTGGATGTATCCAACTAAAAGAAATATGTTCACATTAAAGTCTTATGTTCGAAACAAGAATCATCCCGAAGGTTCTATCGTGAACGATTACTTAGCTCAAGAATGTATGGATTTCTGTTCAATGTATTTGTCTGATCTTACTACAAGAATGAACAGACCAATGAGAAATGAAGAAGAACAATATGAGAAAATTGAACCCAGTTTTCCATCACTTCCTCATATAGGAGGATTTCATGGATCATATACATTGAAGACATTAAGCCATGAAGAGCGGGAGATGGCACATCGCACAGTTTTGTTCAACTGTGATTTGATCGATGACTATATCAGGTAACAAAATTGAATATGTATATCTTACATATATATCTGTTAAACTATTCAAATTTTTTTATCTACAGGGAACATAAAACAATGATAAATAGGAAGCATTGTTCTTTATCTTTGAGAAGGAGAGAGACTTTGTATAGCAAAGAGTTTTCTTCTCGGTTAAAATTGAAGGTAAAAATATTACTGTTTAAATTAATTATTTCATTATTTACATAAGTTTAACTGTCATTTATTTTGCAGGTATTGAGTTTGTCTGCTGACTCTGTCTCTGAGGAAATAAGAGCTTTGGGTTTTGGTCCTAATACCGTGGTTCGTGACTGTAAATCAATTGTTATCAATGGGTACAGATTTATTGTCACTGAACGAGCCAAAAACATGAGAATACAACATGATGGTATTACGGTTACTGCCACAACAGATTGTTATGCCAGTGCATCAGATAGTAGACCGCGACTTGAAAATGTGGGTTATTATGGATTCGTTGAGAAAATAATAATATTGGATTATTACTCTCATGGACGAGTCACAATGATGAAATGCCATTGGTTTGATTCGATGACGAGACATGGCACATTTATTGATGATTGTGGATTTCTAGTAATTAATATGACCCGCACTCTTGAAACCGAAGAACCATATGTGTTGGCATCAATGGCTAAACAAGTTTTTTATGTCAAAGATCAACTTCAACCTGAATTTGGTGTCATAGTTGAAGTAATTCCAAGACATATTTTTGATGATGCTAATGATGGAATTGACACTGTCCCTATTGCCATTGGAACCAATCCATTAATTTCTTTTGATGACTCCAAATAGCTCAATTGTCAGAGTTGATTGTGAACCTGAAGTTGTGGTTGGAAATATAAAGAATCATTCATCCATGTTCTCAATTATTTTGGTTTACCTCGAGTTGGGTTGTTAAGGTTGGTAATATTCATATTTATTTAGTATTGATCACAAATATGTTTTAGCTGACTTGACAGTTATGTGAATTTTCAATGTTTATTGGTTGCTGTTTTATTTGAATTGCATTTTCTAATTTGGAATTGAACTGTATTCAAACCAAATCAAACAATATTTCTAACTTGGTGAACATTACAACTTGTTTGTTTTATTAAATTCATTCAAGATCTTCTAAAACAATTGATAGCTAAATTACCAATGAATCCCCTCATTCCATCATATATTTAGTTTTCTGGTTTTCACATTAATTTTCTTTTTCTAATTAATTACATATTTGTTTTCCAATGCAGGAAATGCAGCCAATTGAAGATAGACGAAGAAAAAAATGGTGGAGAACAATCGTCGGATGGAGGAGATGGGAATTCCACCATTAGTTCCTACAGTGAGTACTTTATTTCAAATATATATATATATATATATATATATATATATATACAGAATATATAATGTCATGTGATTAATTTTTTTTGTAAACTTTTTTGTAGGATCCACCATTATGTCGACAGTTATTCGACGAGGAGCCTAGTACTGGTCCTAGTACTCAGGCCGGTGGTACGAGGAGGGTTCGTACCAGAGGTGGACGTAGAGCTGCGCGTGCCCGACTAGACCCTGCCCCTCCCACTGACATTTCAGCCTTCCCACATTCTGATCCTGGTGTGTCATTAGGGACACACGGGATATTTAGACCTCCCATGTTTTCGCTACCTTCTGCATCTTCTGCCCCATCATTTTCACATCCCATGATGATTCCCACTCCCCAGTCAGCATCAGGTCATACAGCTGTTCCATCTTCTTTTCCTTCTACTTTTGTCTCTCCGAGCTTTTATATTCCATCGTCTTCGACTCCTGTTCCACCAGAGGGTGTTCCATCAGGTTCTGTGGATCCGGCGCCACTCATTGATCAGACTAGCGCAGGTATATTTATAAAACCCTAACAAATTTTTATAGCAATATTTATTTTCATTATAACATTTTTTGATAAAATATTTGTTTTTCTTTCATGACAGATACATCTACTAACAGGAGGCGGGGGCGGGGCCGTACACGCATGCGTTCGGTGTGGAACCGTCGCACACAGGTTATGGTGGAATATAATGAAGACAATCAGATGGTTGAGAAAATAGGGCAGAAATGTCGGAGTTTTATGGCGACGCTTGCCAAATACTCCGACAACATTTCCGTCAGCCCGCTGTCGTGGAGACATTTGCCACATGAGGTCAAAGATAGAGCTTGGGCAGAGATATGGGTAAAAAATCTGTTGTATTTAATGCCATGATTTTTTTTGTATTTATATGAATTAATATTTTCATTTCAGTTTCGATTTAATTTTCCTGATGGTGAGGGTGCACGACTTGAACGTCTAAAGGATATAGGCGATCTTTGGAGAGCCTACAAGCATGAGCTGTATATTGGCTGGCGTGCTAGAGTTGGCACTGAGTTAGAGGCGGTACTAGTCGTGGATGATTGTCCTATAGAGCAGTATCGTCAGATGATTACTCATTGGACGAGTACCCAGTTTAAGGTATGAATTACATTTGAGGTATTTAAATAATAACTTTCAAGTTTTGAATTAATATTATCCTTTGCATTATCGAATTTTATTTAGGAATCATCTGGAAAAAATAAAAAAAACATTGATGCAAAAAAATACCTCCATACACTAGGACGCACGACGATGCCAGATCATGAGAGGCGGCAGGTATGACAATTGTTTATAAGTTTTATTTACGACTAACATTTTCTTTTGTTTCCTAAATTATTTAATTATTTGCTGAAGTCTTTATATAACTTTTGTTTTCAATGTCATTGTAGAGGCAAGTACAAAATATTGAAGGACGTGTGCCTCGAGCAAAACTGTTTTGCTCGACTAGACGAAAAAAGGATGGAAGTGCTATCAACGAAGCGACTCAGCAGCAGATTGTAAGTTTTAATCTGTTGATTTTATATTTTAATATATATTTCGTAACTTAATAATATATTTATATTTGTAACAGGATGCTTTAGAGGCCCTCAATGCCCAAGAAGCAGACAATTTTGGGCCATCTGATCACTTACATCAGGTTTTGGGAGAGGATCATTCTGGCAGAGTATGCTGCCGACCTAGGATAGCCCCGACGAGGTATTGGCCTGCCTCAGGTACGAGTTGTAGTGCCACCGAGCTGCAGCAAGTTAGGGCACATGCAGAACAGGCTGAGAAAAGGGCCACAGAGACGAAAGAACAGTCTGCTAGGGAAAACAGTTCATTTATGAAATTTATTGAAGTTCTACGTCCAACACTTCCAGCAGAGGCTAGCCCAGCGATTGATGAATACATATCGTCGATACATTCTATATATGGTGCACCAGGTGGAAGTTCCAGTGGTGTTCATGCCGATGTCCAGCTTGAAGATGATGATGGCGAGCAGTCTGATGTGGAAGAGGAGGGAGATGAGGAGGGCGAGGAGGAGGGAGAAGGCGAGGAGGAAGGCGCTGTGGAGGGTGAGGACGATGAGGATAAGGATGACGAGGGCGATGATGATGATGATGGTGGTGATGCTGATGCTGATGTGGGACATATTGATCCGTTACATTTTTGACTTATATTACTGAGATTTGATTTTTAATCTATTCCAGTTGTTGGTTTTATCTAGAATCGTAGTATAGTATTGGAGTTGAGTTATTTTTATATATTGTCTATTTTTATGGATGTTGTTGTCTTTTAGTGGTTGTGTGTTTGTGAACTCCCTGGACAACCGCCCTCATTCTTGGACCCTGGACAACCCCCCTTCCCCTTGGACCCCCCTCACGCGCGTTTACGAAGCGCGTGCATCACTTAAAATACGAATATTGAGCCGTACCGCGCAAACCGCACGTCCGATTGACGTGCCGTCTGCGCGTACACGTCATGAATAATAATAAGAATGTTGCATGGTGGTTTCAGCTCAATATGAGGTCTTCCTCTATGAATTTGACAGTTGGACGCCCGTTTTGGCCGTTTATGACACCAGGACTGCGTTGTCGGTCACCGCGGGCACACGGCACGTCCAATTGACGTGCCGTCTTATCGAACACTTCATAAATCACTCACCCGTATTTGTCGTCTGATTTCAGGCCATTCCGACTTCGTTCGGCCCGTTTGGACCCCCCTCACGTGCGTTTACGAAGCGCGTGCATCACTTAAAACACGAATATTGAGCCGTACCGTGCAAAAAGCACGTCCAATTGGCATTCTGTCTACACGTACACGTCTCGAATAATAATTAGAATGTAGCACGGTGGTTTCAGGTCAATCCGAGGTCGTCCGCTATGAATTTGACCGTTTGACCCCCGTTTTGGCCGTTTATGACACCAGAACTGCGTTGTCGGTCACCGCGGGCACACAGCACGTCCGATTGACGTGCCGTCTACTCGACCACTTCATAAATCACTCAACCGTATTTTTCGTCTGATTTCAGGCCATTCGGAAATCGTTCGGCCCATTTGGACCACCCTCACCCGCGTTTACGAAGCGCGCGCATCACTTAAAACACAAATATTGAGCCGTACCGCGCAAACCGCACGTCCGGTACACATCAAGAATAATAATTAGAATGTTTCACGTTGGTTTTAGCTCAATCTGAGGTCGTCCGCTATGAATTTGACCGTTGGACGCCCGTTTTGGCCGTTTATGACACCAGAACTGCGTTGTCGGTCACCGCGGGCAGACGGCACGTCCGATTGACGTGCCGTCTGCTCGACCCCTTCAGAAATCACTAACCCGTATTTTTCGTCTGATTTCAGGCCATTCCGACTTCGTTCGGCCCATTTGGACTTCCCTCACGCGCGTTTACGAAGCGCGCGCATCACTTAAAATACGAATATTGAACCGTACCGTGCAAACCGCACGTCCGATTGACGTGTCGTCTGCGCGTACACGTTATGAATAATAATTAGAATGTTGCACGGTGGTTTCAGATCAATCTGAGGTCATCCGCTATGAATTTGACCATTGGACGCCCGTTTTGGCCGTTTCTGACACCAGAACTATGTTGTCGATCACCGCGGGCACACGGCACGTCCGATTGACGTGCCCTCTGCTCGACCACTTCATAAATCACTCTCCCGTATTTTTCGTCTGATTTCAGGCCATTCCGACTTCGTTCGGCCCGTTTGGACCCCCCTCACGTGCGTTTACGAAGCACACACATCACTTAAAACACGAATATTGAGTCGTACCGCGCAAACCGCACGTCTGATTGACGTGCCGTCTGCGCATACACATCACGAATAATAATTAGAATGTTGCACGGTAGTTTCATCTCAATCTAGAGACGTGGTGTGGCCGGAACCACTCAAAGTGTCCGTCTATTGTTTCAAAAGGACGTCATTTTAGGTGAAAAGCATTAACTGACATACGGAAAACTGACCAAACGCATTCCGAATCTGTTGATAATTTATCCCAACAATCCATGGGTCATATGTGACGTGTACGAGCCAACCTGAGATGAATCTGAGTCGCGGTGTGGCCAGTATAAGTCTAAGTGACTCTCTTTTGTTTAAAATGGACACCATTTATAGTACATACGGAAAAATGACCAAACGGATTCGGTTTCCGTTGAAACTTTAGGAGAACGATCCATGGGTCATATGTGACGTGTACGAATCATCCCCGCTTCAATCTGACATGCGGTGCGGCTGACACCACTCAAAGTGTCCGTCTTTTGTTTCAAAAGGACGTCATTTTAAGTGAAAGGCATCAATTAACATACGGAAGAACGACCAAACGCATTCGGATTCTATCGATACATTAGCACAACGATCCATGAGTCATATGTGCCGTGTACAAGTCAACCTCGTCTTAATCCGAGACGCGATGTGGCCGACACCGCTCTAACTCTGTCTCTTTTGTTTAAAATGGACATGATTATAAATGAAAATAACAACTGACATATGCAAAACCGACCAAACGCATTCGTAATCTTTTGATAATTTATCACAATGATCCATGGGTCATATGTGACATGTACGAGCCAACCCGGGATGAATCTGAGTCACGGTGTGGTCAGGATTAGTCTAAGTGTCACTCTTTTGTTTAAAATGGACAACATTTTAAGTACATACGGAAAACCGACCAAATGCATTCGGTTTCCATTTAAACGTTAGGAGAACGATCCATGGGTCATATGTGACGTGTACAAATCAACCCCGCCTCAATTGGAGACGCGGTGTGGTCGGCACCACTCATAGTGTCCGTCTTTTGTTTCAAAAGGACGTCATTTTAAGTGAAAAACATCAACTGGCATACGGAAAACCGACCAAACGTATTCGGATTGTGTCGATACGTTAGGAAAATGATCCATGGGTCATTTGAGATGTGTAAGAGTCAACCCCGTCTAAATCCGAGACGCGGTGTGGCCGGTACCACTCTGACTGTGTCTCTTATGTTTAAAATGGACAAGATTATAAGTGAAATAAACAACTGACATATGAAAAACTGACCAAACGCATTCGGAATCTGTTGAAAATTTAGGACAACGATTCATGGGTCATATGTTACGTGTACGAGTCAACCACGCCTCAATCTGAGTCGCGGTTCGGCCGAGACCACTCTAAGTGTATCTATTTTCTTTAAAATGGACTACATTTTAAATTCATACGGAAAACCAACCAAACACATTCTGATTGTGTTTATATTTTAGCACAATAATCCATGGGTCAGTTGTGATGTGTACGAGTTAACCCCGCCTCAATACGAGACGCGGTGTGGCTAACACCATTCAAAGTGTCTCTCTTTTATTTAAAAAACACTTCATTTTAAGTGGAAACAACAACTGACATATGCAAAACTGACCAAACGATTTCGGAATATGTTGATACTTTAGGACAACGATCAATGATTCATTTGTGACATGTATGAGTTAACCTCGCCTCAATCCGAGGCACGGTGTGACTGGTATCATTCCATATGTATGTATTTTGTTTAAAATGGATATCATTTCTATTAAAAATATATGGTATATGAAAAACCAATCAAATTATGAATTGAATTCCGGATTCCACATATGATTGTCATCTAAATTTTAAAATGAATTCTAAATGAATTATGTATGTTTATAATTATGTTATGAATTCTACTTTAATTATGGATGAGTATATTTTCAGGATGCATTATATGTGTTGGTTGGTTGGTTTTCATTATTTGTATGTGTTGGTTTGTTGTCTATATGTAGGCATTATATGCTTTACAGGTACAATAATTGGATTGAAAAATGAATTGAAAACGAGGGCATAATTGGATTGAAAATTGAATTGAAACCGAGGGTGAATGCCCAAAAACCAGACCAGCTATGCAAATTGCAGGCTGCTATGCAATTTGCATAGTAAAGCCTATGCCAATGGTTTTCAAACCGTTGGCATAGGCTCTATGTAGCTGTTTTTACCAACGGTTCAGGGAACCGTTGGTAAAAACACCTATCCCAACGGTTTGAAACCGTTGGGATACCCTGTCGCATGGTGGTTTTTACCAACGGTTCATGGAACCGTTGGGAAAGGAAATTATTTTTTGATTTCCCAACGGGCCAAACCGTTGGGAAAGGCCTTTCCCAATGGTTTGGCAGAACTGTTGGGATAGGTTTATTTTTCTAACCTATCCCAACGGTTCTGTGTAAACCGTTGGGAAAAGCCTTTCCCAACGGCTTACTTCCCCACGGTTTGCAGAACCGTTGGTATAACATATACCAACGGTTCTCCAGCCTTTCCCAACGGTTCTAAACCATTGGGAAATGCTGGATTTCCAGTAGTGTGTGTAGATATCCATCATATATGGTTTTAGAGGAACATGGTGGTAGAAAATCATCCATCAAAAGGAATGTAGGATTATGAAGATTCCATGGGATAATGATAATGATGTTCTTCTATTAGTTGTGAAAAAAACTAAAAATAGTAAATTAATGTTTAAATTTGTATTAATCGAGACGAGGTATCCTAAAGGTGATTTGGATATATAATCACTAAAATTATATACTATTGAAAGAGAAAATAATCTATTGTAATCATTGGTATAAATAATGTTGGTAGTTGAAAAAAATTGGAATAAATATTGTTTACGACTGGAATATAGATTACTCAAAATAATTATATATAGTATCAACAATAAATATATAATTATTTTTAATAAATAACTTAATTGGTTTCATGATAAGTACAGAAGGTTGCGGAATCACATCAAAATAAATTTAATTTCCAAAATATTTTCTACACCGGTAGATTAAAAGGATAAAAATATGTGAATATAGGTCACGTTATGTAAGATAAAGGATGATAATACCAAAAGATAATTAAAACCAATCATAGAATTTAAATAGTGTGATGTCATTTATCAATCATCTACATCGATATAGTAAGAGAACCTCCATGATAAAACTAGATAAATCCTAATAATCTGATTAATTTGGCTTAGTTATTCAAAAACTAAGAAATTAATGTTTTTAAAAAATGTGAGATACATGTAGAAACGATAAAATTAATTTCACCAAAGGAAGGTAGAGTATATATATTAGAATTTTGATTTTAGTGGAAGTAAGGAATTAATATCACCAAAACAAAGATAATCCTAAGATGATGTAAGAATATCATAATAAGAAATAAAATGTAGAAATTTTTGAGTTATTGATATTATTGAAAATAATGGTTTAAACAATGAAGTATTAATATTCATGGAATTATTGTTTAAATGCATGATAATTGTGAAATATTAGTAATTCAATATTTATAAAATGTTTGGAATCTATATGAGATTTATATTTTGATTTTTCTTTATAATTAGTTAAACTTATGAACATTGGATGAAGGTGTGTTACACATTTTTACCAAACCATATCCATTTGATCCTGATTACAAAAAAAACATGAATAAAAGAAGTGAATTTTCACTGGTATGTGCTGAGTTTCCCAAAATATATTTCATAATGTAGAGATGATTTTTTATAAAATGTAAAATCATGCATATATCAAAGGACAATGAACCTAAATAATATAGCATGTTTAATGGATGAAAAATTATTCGAAAGATACATATAGTGAATAATTTAACACAATGATATATCAGAAAACAATCAATGTATTTTATTCAAGAAATATAATTTATAACTAATTAAAATACTAAAAAATATGGATTATTGGATATTTAGAAATGAAAAATGAGTTGGATGATAAAATATTTGTTTTATATACAAATATAATTAAATAATCAAAGGCTTCTATAAGAGATGGAGCTTGTGTTGAAGTCCTCGCATTGAATAATTTATGATCTGAATGACAACATAAAAGATCCTATATATGATCTTGAGAATGAATCCATGATCCAGAGGGGGTATATATATTATTATTCAAATGATAAATTAGTATTAGGAATGACATCATTTCATGAACTATTTTTTTAAGATAGTGTTTCCTAATTAATTATTATTTGGAAAATATATAGTGAGGATAATACAAAAATTAGTGGAATTATTTTATCATGGGGATCTCTATTTATATATAAATTAGATTTACAATCATTTAAGTATAAAAAATAAGTGCATTATTTATCATATGTTTAGATAGGCTATTCAGTTCAGTTCCTAAAATGGAATGGAAATGTAGTGAAATCACATGTGCTATGAGAGTTTAAGTGCCATAAAAAGGTAATGAAATCTTGAATATCCCAAAGGCCTTATATTTTATTTATTTTTTGATAATTTCCCTTTTATGGGTTGAGGGGAACCCTTAAAATTATTGTAGTATTATAGAGATATTACATGACCCAAATGTCTTAGAAAAATAAGTCCAGAATCATCCCAGACACTACATAGAAACATCCCCTCCTGACTGCCTGTATAGTTATAATAGTCTCCAGCTTCATATGACTGGTCGTCTAGCTATCCTATACAATGGTGTATAGGCCTGGTACCAATGTAAATTTATATACCCTGTTATTATTCTAATTCCCATTAGCTCTACTCTGGTGAATGCACCTACTCAGAATCCACAGTTGGAGTATATTCCATTATAGTGTTTGTATCATCACGTAAGGTTTCCCAATGGTCCCGGGGTGGCCCGAAGGCCCTGATGTTCCAAATGTAGTAGAGGTGGCTTGAAATCCTTTTTTCCCAAAGGCCTTAGGTGTCTCTAAGTCATTAAGGACTCGGAGGACCAAACCAGTAGCCCAAAAGCCAAATCAAATCAACAATTCATACAACTATATTACCAAATAGTACCTTCTGCAGTTGTTCTACAGTAACAAAGAAATATACCTATGTCTATATTTGATCCCATGAATCTTGTATGCACTTGAATATTACTCACCAACCAAGTGTAGGATCATGTTAAAAAGTCAATATTAGCCATCAAGAATATTGATCAAACATTTATAAGGAGATATGTGTGCACCTATAGTTTCATAAAATGGAATAATAATTTATTTTAGAAATACTAATGTCTTATAAAATAAGAACACTAAAAATAATTCATTGAAAGTTATTTCCGATAGAATAATGTAGAATAATATTCATATAAATAATTATTCAAGTTCTTATAAGTAATTTCACAAGAAATAAATTTAATAACATCAAATTTCTTTTATATACAAATTGATTATGATAATGTTGATATGGTAAGTCAATGTTAAATATTTAAAAAACTAATTTCGTTATTCTAACTATGTTTTGAAGAAGATATTGATTCCATTTTCTTGAATATTTTTTATGAATATAAATGATGCTTAAATTTTATTAAATTCTTAATGGTTTTTAATAAAATATTTTAATGGAATAAAATATCATAGTTCAAATATTTTAAATCACTGATCATATCATGTAGCTTTGAGACTATAAAATGATTTCATATTATTTCGATAATGTATTTAAGATTAGAAGAAAATTTAATTGGGACCTCTAAGAATAATTTATGAAAAAATTATTGTGGGACTTTATGATCAAATATTTAAAGGAATATTCATTTAATTCAATGTGTTTAAATGTCAAGACCATCATATTTAAATGATATTTGAGAATAAAGGTTCATCAAATTCTATCAAAGTTTATGTGTTTCAATAACATGAAGTAGAAACCTAAAGGATCTTTGAGCACTGAATATTTTGAATTTTAGGTTTCTCAAAATATAATTTATTAAATAAAAGTTCCTCTACATGAATAAAAGCTCATAGGATAGTCAGGTACATCCAAATTTCTATCCAAAAGAAATATTATAATGTAATTTAAGAACATTTGTGGTTGTTAAATGAAATTATATTCCATCATAGAGGTTGAAAACTAAAAAACACAATTCAAATATCAATCCATTGTATCATATAGTGATGATTTAGTGTTAAGGATGATAATTTTTCATAGAATATTTAATATGTATTGTAAATTATAATGAAAAAAATGCCTCATTTGTGATTTTGAATAAAATAACGGGTCAAGTTCCAACATTGTTCTAGAACTGTGAAAATATTCTATGTGTTTTCATTTCCACTAAATATATATGTTTTATATAGAAGAATTAGGTTATGGGAACTAAAAAGTGTCCATGCATCCTAAATTATGATTGTTGTTTCATTATCATAATGATGAATAAATTATATATTGATTATATTTGGTAAAATGTTGGTCACCCTTGTTAACCCCCACCGTCCCTCTTAGAGAGACAACATGATCCACTGGTTACTAAAATTTATATGACATGGAAGTTACATCTATTTAATATATTTTGTTTTTCTTATTTTGTTAAATGATTTAAATGAAATGTTCATTTTAATGAGTTTATAAAATATGTTCTCAATAATAAAAGGATGGTATGTCAGATTAGATGTTAATAGATGATATCATGATTAGTGGATGAAAAAAATTTATATTCAACACTCTGAATAATTTTAAGAAGAATGAAGCTCATATGTTATGAATTTTAGCCTCTAAATTTTTGTTGAAGGAGGATCCATCACTACAAGATGTTAAGGTTAGTGGGCTCTATTCTAATAAAATTGATAAAATAAATACTTTTTTGGATGAAGAATATATTAGTTGCAATGAGTATGAATCATGATATATTTTTAAGGATTTTTACATTGAAATTAATTTCCATATTTATTAATATTCCATTTATGTTTTCATAGAAATGATTTCATTTAGAAATAGAATTTGTAAATAAAAATAACATCTTGAGAAGAAATTTATTGAAATGGATGAAAAAATAGTTAAAAATTTTAGTTAGTGTAAAACTCTCAGTAAAAATACCAATAGAAAGTAATTTTTTTTACTAAATTCTAAATAAATGTTCAAACATATATAAGAATAATTGAAAATAAGTTTTTATGAGTTTTTATTGTAATGGAATCTATTGAGGAAATATTTCATTCATTGAAATATATTAAAAAATTTCATAAATGTCAACAAGGAAAAAATATAAGAGGGATTAAATATATAGAAAATTAACTAAGGGAAGAGCGTAACTACATTAAAAAAGTTTCTTGAGGTAAAAAATTTGGATTTTAATTTAACAATCAAAGATTTTATGAAATATTTTTTTCAAATAAATATAAATTCTTTGATAACCTGTGTTAGACATAAAGATGAGTTTTAATGAACGTCATTATACTATTTATATTATTATATATGCATTTCCATCATTACCTAGAATTTAGAAATTCAAATATGAATTAGAATAAATATTATTCAAATATATATATTGGTATTATATAAATAAAATATATTAATAAAGAATTTTTTAATTTTTAGATTATTCATTATTTGATTCAAATACACATTTCTCCATAGAAATAAATTTTACTTTTTTTTGAATAAATATTAAAATTAATTTGGTCAATATTTTATATATTGTATATCAAAAATTAAAAAAATTATTTTAAATCAACATTCCATATTTATCTTTGGGATAATTTTTTTAAAAATTTTATAATGCTAATTTTTTTATGAATTGTAAAAAAATACTTATTTTTATTGAACAAAATATTTTTTATTTTATGAACATATAAGCCTCCATTATGCCTCAAATCTATTTTTAAAATAAAATACATTCAAATATATTATTATTAATCCTATTTAGGTTATTTTAATTAATTAAATGTCCATATTTCATATATAATCTTTTCATAATTATGAAAACATTATCTTTTGAAAACCAATTTTCATCACATCTAGCTGGATTAATTTTAAATTAAATTATACTGATTTTTTGAGTTGAATTTGGTTGAAATGTATTACATATTTAAAATTATTATAATTAATATTATATAATAATTTCAACTTAATTTTTTGTCATAATTCATAGTAAAATAGTAAATATTAATTATTACGGTTATGGTTAAAACGAGTTTACAGGGATGTTAATATAAAATAATAAGGTACAAAATGACATAAAAACATTTATAATCTCTGTTTTATCAACATATTTTGAAATTATATCATCTAATTTAAAATAATTATCTATTTTATAAACTAGTTACCAAGAAAGTGATATAGAATTTTTAGAAAACTCTGAATAATTACAAGTGTGCCACTCACCTCAATTATAAAAGGATACACCTTATCCTCTACAATTAATACTTCAATAGCCTAATATTTAAGAAAATATCTAGAAAAATAAATTATATTAATCCCTCCCCATGACCTATAGTCCCTATTTTCATCATGAAAACCTTCTAGGTAGGACTTTGATGTAAACCTAAAAAGTTTTTTAGACGGAGAGGTATCATTCTTAACCAATAATTTTTGTTTTACTTATTCATCTGCCTACATAGAATATTATTAAATTATATTTATGTAATAACATAATTATCAACTATATAATTTTTTTTTAATTCAGTAAGCTATATTCATATCCTCTTCAATCAAATGGGAAACAAATCAATCAGTCGTGTGTACGGCATACTATCGCCTCACAAATCGATGCAAATACATTTCCATAACAACAAATAATGGCTATATAAAATGATATATTTTATTTTTATATATGATTTATATGAAACAACATACATCTACCTTTCTAATAAAACATATAACTTCTAATCTTCCAATCTGATTGAAAATGATAATGTTGCTCGTTTGTATGTGTGGACTACCACCTTCACGAAGAGATGTGATATGTTTTCTGATTTATATTTACATGGATTATAATAAATATATATTTAATAAAAATATTATACATATCATATAATATTTTTTTAAATATTATTTTTTAGTTACCATTCTTTCATTTCATCCCTTGAAAAAATAGAAAACAATATTCAAGTGTACTTACAGTCTACCATATCTATAAAAAGTGTAATAATTTTTTAATATGAGCTTTTTTAATGAATATAAATTTGTATAAAATGTATATATATTATATTTATATCATTGTCAAAATTATGGATCTGAGGGAATCAAGATCAATGAACAATAACTAAACTATTAAACAGAAACACACTTGAAAAATAATGTTCTTATTATATGAAATAGTAATGTTTATAATAATTGAAAATAAATGGGTGATAAAAAGTTATGATAAAACCATATGGTATGATATATATGATTAAGTTCCTTTATTATATTTATAATAAAAATATATTTATTATACATTAGGTTTGAACATGTATGAAGGAAGTCCATACATGAAGTAATGAAATTTCGACTCAAATTTATTTTTTGTAAACACATGCCATATTCACCACTATTTTTTTACAGTTTCATTAATGCACATGGATTTAATTATTGATTATTATAATTATATTTTATTGGATTTAAAACTCTTTTTAAGGTTATTTCTTTTTTGTGTCTTATGATTCAAATGATACCAAAGTTGTAAGGGATTTATTTTTAATCTCATTTTTATGGTATTTTTTGTGATTCAATTTCCACTAAAAAAAATTATTTGATACATTCAGAAAAAAGTAATTTACTTTTTCCTCCACTATTAATTTCTAATGAATAAATTTTTTTCATTCATATTAAACTATTTATGAACTCAAGATACTGAAATAAATTTTTATCAAAATTCAAATTTTCTTCTCACTTCGATCGAAAATCCATTGTCTTCCATGGAAATGTTTTCTATAAATGTTTTAAATAATATTTTTTATAAAATAGGTTTATTTATAAAAGTAAATTTTACCCATTTTTCCTTTTATTTTTTTAGATGGATCTTCTTGTTACTTTTCAAAATGGGGTACTTTGAACATTTTATTGAAAATGTGAAAGAAATCATTGTTTTAACCTGTACAGTGTGAAAAATATTTCCCACTGTCAATAATTCGATGTGATTTAAAGATTCCAATATATGGTTAAATTATTATTTACAATTCAAATGTATCATTTAATATTTTTAAAATTCTGGATTTCAAATAAAATAATTCAAGGTGTAAATTATTCATTTCTCAAGAAAAGGTCTAAGCAACCTTTAAAAATCCTTTTTCATCCAAAATGTCATCCTTTGAGGTTATATAATATATAATGGGGATATGATCCAAGGATATAATCATTATTATTTCTCTTATTATTATTTATTATCATATTTTTTTGATAACCATTAATTTTTCTTGGGTTCCACTACGGTTGATAAATGTACTGATTATGATGTTTGTTTTCCTTTAACGGGTTAAATTATGATATGATAAATGGTTTATGATATTGTGGAATAAATAGGTATGGTTTTCAATATGATATGGTTTTTATAGAATTATATATCCCTATTACGCATTGGTTAATTTTTTATATCTCATTAGATAATTATAGTAAATAAGTCGATGGGCTAGATTTGTTGTGGGAAAAAAGTCGGTGTTCTTTATCTGTTATTGGAAACAAGTCTTTGTACATGATCCCCTATGGGAAATATGTGTCTATGTCTGATAAATTAGATTTGGTGGTCTCAATATTTATACTTGAAATGTGAATATATTTCTATTCTTATGATTATTTCTCCTTTTTATGATGTGAATATATTGTTTAAGATTATGTTATGATTATTTTTCATTGTAATGATTCGTGTATTTTTAAATGATAACATTTTATTCTATGACTCATTATTATAGTTCATAATATATTGAGTATGAACTTTTTAAGTCATATTAATGATCTCAATACCTTATTATTAAATGATTCTTTCATATGATCATTGATCAATGTTTCCCATTTTTACCCTTATTGAGAATGTAAGCTCACACATTCTTGTGTTTTGTATCCCCAGTTTATAAAGAAATGTTTTAATTAAGTAATTTATCTAAAGATTACAAAATAATAGGATATTTTTGTTATATTTCTATGATATTTCATGAAATATGAAGTTTGGGTATCTACTTTCCGAATACATTAACCCCTTATGGTCCTCATGTGTGTTTTTGTAAAATGAAATGAATATTCCTCAATGAAAAGGTAATATATATGTATGAAAATTTTGTGTCACTATAGTTAGTATCGTAGGATATGTTATTTTAAACATAGTAACTAATATGAGAAAATATTTGTCATAACATAGGGATATGTCTAAGGATACAATTATGTAAAAGAAAATATCCAGGAATTTTGGTGAAGGGAGGAATAATTAGTTTCCAAGAAATGAAATACCTCTCAAGATAGTTTAAGTTTATATGGTTCTAAATCTATTTTACCAAGAGGTAAAAAAATTAAAATGGGTATAATGGGATTTAACTGATCTTCACCTAGTTTATGATAATGATCCTTTCTTCACACCTATTTTGACACTAACGGGGGATATGATTTATTAATTGAAAAAATATTTATAAACAACTATGAAGGTTTTAAATAGATTCTGACCATTAATTACCTAGGATAAACTGAGTATTTTAATGATTTGAAAGTTTGTGTCATGGTTTAGACATTATATGATTTATTTCTCGGGATTATATGTTTTCCCATTATGATTAATGTTTGCTGAACTATGATTTTTGTTATGTTTACATTTTTAGAATATGATTGAAATGTGTTAATGTTGTATGAAATAAATAATTTAGAAATTTTCCTACATAGGAATATAATTTTATTGAATATATAATAACAAATCTCATTTCTAAGATCATAGAACATTCATGATTAAAAAAATTTGAACATAAAATTGAATAAATAATGGAACAACATTCTTTTAAGTCCTCCATGAGGAATCATTCACCTTATATTAGTGGTTATACTAATCCACTAGTAGTAAATTAATATATTGGTAAAATTTAAAATATATTTTCCATTATCAAATGTTTGGGTCATGAAAAATCATTCTATTCATATATCATGTGGAATGTGAATCAAATCAATGGGGAAATATTACTATGAATATTAAGAAATATGAAGAAATATAATCCATATAGTGGGATGAGTTGATGATTTTATTTTCTAATAAGTTCTTTCCTAATATTCGACATATGAAAATTAAGAAGTAATTCCTTTAGAATAATTAAAGTCATGATGAATCAGTTGGTGCTTATGAGTAAAATTTTACAAGACATGGGAGGTTCACATCTGGTATTATCATCTAACCTAAATATATGGTTGGTAAATTATTTGTTGTTTTATAACTAATTATCTGAAATAAATTAGATATAAGAGATATTTATATCAATAAATTAATCAATCTATGTGAACTCATGGTATAAATGGAAATTTGTCATCTCCACCATTCCTATGGTGTTTTTATGAAAATGAAGATCATGTCTCATGAATACTCAATTAATTCACATTGTAAAAATAAATTATGGCCATATTCATGCCATAAATATTGGAAGAAACATCAAGGTAACATACATGAATGGGGTTTAATGGGGATTTAAATGTGTAAGGGTGGGTCTTAAACCCTGAGAAAGTAGAAGGAAAATTAATGGACATGTTAACTCAATGTATGAATAATAGATTCCCACTAATACATCACCCACACTCCAATGAATATAATTTACGGAGTATGGGAATTTTTTTAACTAGTTATCAAATCCTATGGTTAATGAATATTATCAATTTCAGCATCCTTTTAAGCTTAGGCAAAAAGGGAAATGTCATGTGATAAATATATTAAATGAGGGGTATGATAACGATATGAAGAAAGACATATATAAAAACTACTATAGAACTATTAATATCTTATTGTACTCTAGGTTATCCATTTTATTATATCAAAAGATTTTTCAAGGAGTATAATAATGGAACCAAAACTATTATAATTTGAATTATCATTGAAAATAACTAATTGTAAGATGATCACATCTCAAGTATATGATTATTCTCTGGTTGATGTTTGTGAGAATGTTCTTTATGTAGATATAATTATTATCCGTGTGGTTGAATTTAAATTTATATAAGTAATTCATTAGATTTCTCTACAATATCCCAAATAAATTCCCAGGGAAGGGAATTCATGTTTTATAATATACACTAATCTTAATTCATTTATTAGTTAAATGATAAACATGAACATATGATTGAAATCACGTCACTTTAATAAGTCTTGATTCCATTTCAAAATTGGTGTTTATAACATATGGTTTTGAAGAAACTCATTATTGAATATATTAATATTCTTTATATGTATTTTATTTCTTCTTGGATGATTTTTTTAGTATTCCACAATATAGTGTTTTTTTAATAGAAATTATTACGGTTGTTAACCCTATTTCAAAGACTCGCTATTGAATATCCACCATTGAGTTTCTAGAATTGAATAAGATACTCTAGGAGAATCTTGATGTTTGGTTTATTCATCAATGTCTGTCAAAATGGGGTTCACCTATGCATTTTTTGTGAGGAAATATGGATCGATGAAGTTATTCATTGACTATCCAAAACTGAACAAGATTGTAATCAAAAAAATATCATCTACCCTATATTGATGAATTTTTTAATAAACTATAAAGAGATAAATACTTTTATGATATTTAACTTCATACTAGAAATAAAAATTTTATGATTAAAAAGGAGGATGTAACCAAGATAGAATTTTGTACAATGTATGCACACTATTAATATATAGTGATGTCTTGTGGTCTTAAAAATTACCAACAATATTACTGGTTTTAATAAATAGATTTTTTATATGTAAACATGATCATTTTTTGTATTATTTATATACGAAATTATTATCTATTTAAATAAAAATAAGTTCATTAAGATTATCAAACAACTATACTTAAGGCACTACTGAATGATAATTTATTTTAAATATTTAAAAAGTGGGAATTTGGCTGAAAGAAGTATCATTTTTGACCTATATAATATCAAGAGAGGGTATATCAGTAGAGTCCTCAAAGATGGGTGATATTGAGCATTGCCCCACATTGAACAATGTTGATGAGATCAAATTTTTTTCTTGGTTTCGCAAGACATTATAGATTGTTTCTAGATAATTTTCCATGAATATATAATTCAATCCACAAATTAACGCAGAAAGGACGAAAGTTGCATTGGAAAAAAATGGGATGAAATATTAAATGAAATAAATAGAAGGTTATTTAGTGAAGCTATTTATAAATTATATTCAAAGGGAAGTTTTTTTAATCAGTAATGATTGATTTAAGCATGGAGTAGGATGCATCCTTATTCAAAACGATATTGTGATAACTAGTTCCTAATTACAATTCAAGGTCCATGAGAAAATTACCCAACTTATGATTTGGATTTAGTTATGTAAATTTTACAATAAATATATGGAGGCATTATCATTATAAATAAATTTTTTATATATATTATGATTATAAAATTTTAATGTATATATTCACATAGTAATATATGAGTATGTTCTAGAGAAGAAAGATGAATTTTATTAAATATTATGAGAACTTAATACATTACAACACTATGAAGGTGAACAAGATTTTAAATGATTTGAGTTAAAATGATTATGCTAGATTATCTATGATGTGGATCACAAAGGATACAATATTTCTATATTAATATAGATGGATCTATAGATATTTAAGGAAGGGTAATGATCTTATCTTTCTCAAATGATTGACTAACTATATAATTATGTCAAGAATAATTAGGATTAGGAGGAAGATGTATGGATGTAAAATATTTTCATACATTTAATTGAGTTTAACATTGATTATTGTGGAATTATATGGTTTTTGAATCATGTATGTGTTTCATTTATACCCTGTTTTATGGATCTATTAGTGTAATCTCGTTGTTCTTCATTGTGTATTCATCCTATATGTTTGAAGATACATAGTGATCTAAATGAGTATTTTTGGTGGGATAGAATAAAGATAATTTTTATATATTTTGTATCTTAGTTCATGGAATTCAAATAATATGCGTCTAATATAAATAATTATAATGGGATATTACAATAATTAATCTTCTTGAAACTGGAATGGGAAACATCACCATTGATTTTTTCATTGGACTCCCCAAAACATCTAAAGGGAATAATGATACTTGGGTTGTAGTTGATCCTATTATAAATTAAAAACACATTATAGATATAATATATGATTTATATTTGGATAATATATTAAGGATATACATTACGGAAGTGGTAATATGTCATCGATTACCATATTCTATTGTATCTTATCAAGATTTGAGGTTTACCTCAATGTTCATGTGATGTATTTATAACGATCTAGATGCAAAGTTATGTTTCATCACTACATAACACCATTAGATATATGTTAATCCTAAGAGGACTATTTGAACCCTAAATGATATTCTAATATTATTTTATATAGATTTCAAAGGTGCATGGGATCAATACATTCATCTGGTCTAGCTTTCATACAAAAAATAGCTTTCAATTGAGCATTCAGATGGAACCTTATGAATATTTCTATAGAAGTATGTGTATAACTAGATCATTATTGGATGAAAATATATAAATAATGATATTGGGATCTAAGATATTTGAGGAAATAGAAGATTAATTTATATTCATTTATCATCACACCAAGGTAGCTTTGAGCCAAAAAACTTATACTGAGAATCGCCAGCGTATACTAGAATGTAAAATTAGTGAGAAATTGTTTCTAATAATTTCATCATAGAATACCATTATGATATTTAGGAATAAAGGAAAAAAAATTCATAGGTATATTATCCCCATTTAGATTATACTCTGATTGGGGATGGTATATTTTTGTTTGGTGCCCCCACCAAAGAGCTCCGAATTTTATGATGTGTTCCATGCTTATCTCCTTTGAAAATAAATATCTGGCCCCTCACATGTATTAAAATAAAATTTCATTCCACTATATCATGATATTTCTTTTGATTAATAACAAATATATATTATAGATCATGGAGAGAAAGTTCTAGAAAACAATATTACTCATCTACTAAATGTATTCTAGTGAAACCAGTAATTTGAGGATGTTACATGGGAATTTGATGATATGATAAAGTAGTAGTATCCCTAATTTTTATAATTAAATTATTTTTAGGGTAAAATTAATTTTATGTGGGAAAGAATGTGAAAGTGTTTTTTTAAATATTTTTTTAATGAAATTACATTTCTTATATAGATTTCTTTATACACAACATTTAGAGTAAGAGAAATGCATTGTATTATTAATATTATTATTTAAACATGAACATTAAAAACAATATAGTAAAATTTTCACTTTTAATATTAATGAAAAATATTTAAAAATAATTTATTATGGTTTTATATAAGCCAAATTTACTTATAAATAAGAATTCATATTTTCGTAGAGTCTTTATATGTATCCAAATTACAATCTTCCTAAAAAATGTTTATTATTTTTTTGGGAGAATATTATAAGATTGTTTTTTCAAAATTAATAAATTTTATTTTGGAAAATGTAATTTGTTTTTGAAATTAAAATCTCATAGATAACGAGGAGATATTTTTAAAAAAATTTCTGAATAGTTTAATTTCATTGAATAATGAAAAGTACTCATTGTTGTTAAAAAATCATTTTAATTCAATGAATAAATATGGTTCCAAATTGTTAAAAAAGGATTTAAAAGTAATATTATTTTAATAATATATTATTAATCTAATTTATTTCCTTGGAATCAATTTTATGTTCAACTATTGTATAAAAATTGTATATTTTTGAAACATCTTCTTCTTCACATAAGTGGGCATAATTTAAATTAAATTCTGAAACATCTATGAATTTTATATCTTCAAATGGATAGAATTTTTTTGAATTAGAATAGTTAATATTTTATAATAAATGATGATTAATATTTTTTCATAATGAATTGTAATATTATTAAAAAATAATAATTACTCCGGCTAAGGATAAAACAGTTTTACTATGGGTTAAAGTAAAATGCTAAGCAATACGATGACCTAAAAACATATCTAAGTAATTTTTATTGGATATATTATGACCTTATATCATATAATGTTTTATATTTATCACTTTTGAGACTTGTTACTAAGAACATTCCACATAATTATTAAAAACATTGAAAATTTACAATTGTCCCACTCACTTTAATTATAAAAGGAGAACCCCTTTTCACTCAAATTCACACATCCAAGGAATTTTGTTTGAAAAAACCCCATCAAAATCCTTTTATTACAACCATCACAAAATTATAGAGTATTGTTTTTTATCATAAAACCCTCCAATCATATATTTTGGTGAAAACCAAAGAGCTTGTCTGAATAAGAGGTATCTTTCTTAAATGGGAATTTGTGTATTATTTATTATTCCCCCTACTTCCAATATTATTTGATTATTCATATATACTAACAATATTTTCTATAATATACATAATTTATATTATCTTATTTTCATAATCTACATAAATATACTCTTCCATCAAAAGAGAAACGAAACCATCAATCGTGTGTATGGGAAACTATAGTCTCGCGAGCTGATGTAGTTTTTTCATCACTACCTATAATAGATTAATATAATGATATATTTAATTTTTCTATATGATAGTTATGAAATAAATTTATTCCCTTAATTTTAATAACACATACTCCTTATCACCTTTAAATCCATTGAAAATGATGACATCACTCGTCCGTATGTGTCGATTACCACCTCCATGAAGTGATGTGAAACGTGTTTCATTGTTTTGACATGGATGTAAATAATTTCATATTTAATTAATATATGTGATATATATTATTTAATAATGACTTTTTAATGGTTCAATATTATTTACATTTTTTCAATCACTCGAAAAAAATGGAAAATAACATTCACATTTATGTACAACCTACTTTCTTTATGATCGATGAAATTTATTTTTCTATCCATTATTTTATGAATGAATATAAATATGTATATAAAAAATACATATGAAAATTACTTCATGAATAAAATTATGAAGATTATCAATCCATTATCAGAGTACCAAGACCAACCTACCAAACTGAAAAATACATGAAAAACAAATCAGTTGTTACCTAAAAATTGATTTTAAAAAGAATTATCGATGGAAATGTGATAAATTATTATGATTAAACCATATATGGTATGATATATTTTTTTATTTAATATATTTATATTAAACCTATATGTATTATATTTTAGTTTTTAATGTCTATGAAATAATTATATACGTTAGGTAAGGGGTTTCTGTCTCACTTTTATTTCCATGGGACACATTTCATATTCACCACATATTTATTTTATATGATCTATATAATTACCATGAATTTATTTTATTATCATTCCAAAAATGATTAATTTGGTTTAAAAATCCATCAATGATTTTTAATTTCATGGTACTATCGATTCAAAAGTGAACAATGTTGTTAGGAATTTATGTTTCAATCTCATTTTAATCGAGATTGTTTTTTGATTTAATTGCAATTAAAGGAAATTATATTATCCATTCATGATAGATTCCTTTAATTTTTTTTATAATTATGTTATTTTTGTAGAATAAATTTTTACACTTCATTGTTTACTCTTTAATAACTCAAGGGATAGAAGTAACGTGTTAAAAAAATTATAAATATTTATCTATTTAATAAAATATCCATTCTCTTTCATGTACATGTTTTCAAAAAATGTTTTCAATAATTCTTTTACTATTCTCTTATGATTTTTGAAATTTATTTTGAACTATAATTTACATTTTAAAAATATAAATTTAATCTTTTTATTTCTTTCAAAAATGATGACTTTTTGTCTTTTTATTAAAAATTTTACTTGATGGTTTATTTTAACATGTATGGAATAAACATTATTTACCACTGTCATTACCCATCAATGATTTAATATTTCCTTTTTTGATTTACAAGGTTATTTTAAAATAAAATTTTTTATTTAAAATTTGTGAAAATTTTAGATTTTAAATATTTTACTTCAAAAATGATTGTATATTTTCCTCAATAAAAGTTCCAATCAATATAAAAAAATAATTTTCTATCAAAAATGAAATCCTTTTTATATTAAATAAAATTATCTAGGGATATGATCCATGATTATCATAAGTATTCATTAATAGATGGTTTATGATAATTTAGGATTAGATGTATATAAAATTTATTTATTTCTAATTGGTTATGTTATGATGGATTGATAAACGGATTATGAAATCCATTTTTTTCCCTGAGTTATGTTATGATATGATTAATGTTTTGTGATCTTATAGAACATATATGTATGGTATTAATTAGGTCATAGGTGGGCCTACAATTATATATCCCACTAATGAGTTGAGTTATTATTTATATCTCATGATATTATTATGGGAAAATTTTTCATGTGCTTATTTTTCTATAGTAAATAAGTCAATGTACTTTATCTGTTACGGGGAACAAGTTTATGACCATATCCACTATAAGAGGCCTAGTCTATTTTGATTTTATAGTCTTAGTAGTTAACGATGACCTTTTAATTTTTTTGTATACTTATCATGGTTCCGCACTTATATGTCATTACCTTATGGTTCATGATTTATTTTTGACGATTTTCCACTATTATGATTCATGAATTTTTAAATGATTATGTTTTATTCCTTGGATCCTTCTTGAGCTCTCTGATATATTTTTCAGAAATTTTGTATGTTATATAAATTATTATATAACATAGTTATTATGTTAGGATTTGATATTTTCATTGATTGATATGTCCCAATTTTACCCATAATGAGAATCTACCAATACTCTTTCTTATGTTTCCCTTATGTTTTTTATAACCAATTCTTTTAATTAGGGTATGTATTTAAAGAGTATGATATTAGAGGATAATTTTGGTAGATATGAAAGATATATTAGGAAAAAAATATTTTTTATCTAGTATCCAAAGACACTAAATAATTATGATCTTCATTATTTTTTTATATAATGAAATTAATATTCCTCTATAAAGATATAATATCTATGTAAGATAATAATGGGTCTCTATTGTGAATAAAATTTCAAATATCTTGATATTAATAAGAACAGTTCAAATTTAATTTATCATATGTTATAAATATTATATTAAAACACATAAGTAAGTCGAGTTTAGTTTCCACGTGAAACTAGAATGAAATGTTCTACTTTCAATGTTTCAAAGGAGAGACTCGGTTATTAGAATATTTAATCCAGTGAAAAGAATAATGTGTAAAAATCACATGATCTATCATCAAATAAGTTGAGAAAAAACGTGAATGCAAGTTCTGATGACATTTATTGCACTGTTTTTAATACTTTTCATTGTTGCAGTTAAAGTTTTGGATGAATATAGACCAATAATGATTTGGAAAAAATGACAAATTTTGTGAAAATGGATGAAATTTTTTAAGGATGAAGATTTCATCAAGGTGTTCATAAGGAAAAATATCCAGAATAACCTACCACTATACAAAATTACACTTAAAGGAAGAATACTATATTTCATTGAAGAAAATTTAGTTAAAGAATTTTCATAGATCATGTCTTCAATTGTTGGTATAATATTTCAGCTACAAGATTATGGCTAAGACCTTCTTTTAAGGGGATTCAAAATGATGTTAACATTAACTAAACTTAGATAAACCAACCCTCTCTAAATAATAAAAATTATTTCACTTAATTAAGAATTAAATATATCAAAAAAATTATAGGTTATAGAAGAAGTATTTATCATGATGTAGAATGATGGTTTATTTATACCAAGCACAAATTTTCACCAACAAATCAATGGAGTCTTTAAAAAATTATGTAAAATGAGAGGAATATATATTGTATGTATACTTTAGGGAGTAAATAAAATGAATATACAAAGAAAGTTTCACCTAAGAAAAAATTCATTGGATTTTTCATCCCATAGATTAGAAGATTATTCTATTGAAAAAATATCCCTTTAATGGAATGTTCAAAACTCTCTATGAATGTTCATGTTAATTAAAGTATGATCATGTAACAAAGTGAGTAAATATAATAAATAAAAAATTGAATGTAAAGGTAGAATACATACATGATGTAGAGTATAATATTCTCTAAAATATTCAATTGAAGAGAAACTTGTGTGAACAAATGTAGTTGTGTATAATATGTGAAATGGTCATAAAATCTTTTAAAATTCCGGAAAATATTACTAGGTTAAGAGATAAATAAAAATTAAAGGAAACTACTACTATAATGAGCACATTTTTTTGTAAATTATTCTCAACACAAGTATAAAGATGAAACATATTCTGAATTTTTTCATGATCATATTGCCTGAACAGTGGGATGAAGTAAGGAGAATTAAAGTAGAATGAAATAATATATATTTTACCTTTCATTCACAAGTTAAACATAATTATACACAAAAAAATAAATGAAATATGAATTATGAATTAATAAATTGATCCCATGAAGACAAATGGATTGAAAACCTAGTTAGAAAGAATGAAGATAAATGGATCTAAAGAGAATGGACTTTATTGGTTCAAAAAAATTCTAATCCATATTTATAAAACTAATGTGAGGAAGAACCACCTTATTCTCTAATAAGTTCGTCTATGGTTAAAAAAATACAGAATTTAGGGTGATGTAATCTTGGATAATTTTTCACTAGAAAGGAAATCTGGAGATTCTATGAAAATAATTAAGTATAAATTAGGATATATTTTCTAGAAAACCATAATTTAAGAAACTTGATTCTAATATTCTTGTAATATGAACAATAAAGTACCCATAGGCTAAATCTACAAATGATGTTGTATAATTTATAGATATAAAAAACTATAAAAATGAATATTGTTTCATCTATAGTGTATGTAATCCATACTCTCCAATTATTATATGAAAACTAAAGATTCAATTAAAAGGGGTTTGTTGGTTGATGACAAAAATTTGTTTACAAAGGAGGAGAAACATAAAATTTTAGGCTTGAATATTTTTGATCAATTGTTTTTGACTTAAAATGAGAAATAGTAATGAAAATATGATGAATTATGTGTAAGATAAGTATTATGTTAAGGTGGTATCAATTTTTAAAATTTAGGAACAAGTTTACTATATGATTTAATCAATATATTTTCCCACACCAAGCATGGATCACTTAGACTTATAGTTGGTTGAATTTTGGTTTATTTTTTTATGAAAAGTGATGTTATGTTTATCTTAAAAATTTTAAATACTACATTCAGTTCAATAGAATAAAATGGGAAATGAAAACAATAGGTGTAGAAAGGTCCTCCCTCACCCAGAGATTCCAATAAGGAGGTATTTGAATTTAGATCATTTGGTGGAAGAAAACAATTATACTATATAAAATGGATTTGAATTTATTTTCAGTAAGGGGGAAGTGGTTAAATTTAAATTAGAAATTATTATTCAAAATGAATCTAAAGGGAGATATTTAAAATTCCATTGGATTATGATGATGAACATGTTATATTTTTTCTACTGAATAAAATAATATAAAATGAATATATAAAAGAACATTAATGAAGTTGAAGTTTCATTTAGGTATTCGATAAGTACAATCACTAGAATTACATACTACAGAAGGATAAAATCACCCATAGTAATCATTGGAAGAAGGAGCATTGTTATATGAGGTAAAGTGTAGTAAATATTTTCAACGAATATAGGATATATATTTTAAGATAATTATATCCTAAAATTTTCATAATTATCTTATAATTTAATACATATAACCTTGTTTATTTCATGACAAGTGATGGAGGATGTTGAGGTATTGTCATGTATATTTTATTTAAAAAAATATTCCTAGATGAGGATATATGGAGTTTAAAAATTTGTGGTTTAAGTCCATGTTCCAAAAGATAAAGGTTTCTAATACTGGAAGATACTAAAACATGATCATGAAATTTAAATAGACTGATTTTGGGAATCCATCATAATAAAAAATGTATAGAGAGAAATTTCTTGAATATTGGATAATGATTGATTATCAAATTAATGTGCTTTATTTCTTCTAAACCATCTTAGTTATGTTTTAAATAAAGGTGTGTTATGAGTTAAATATTAAATATTAATTTCTAGATATAAAGGGTAGAGTCCATAAAGATGAATAGTGAGTTCATCGGAAGCAAGTAATTATGTTCACTAGAATATAGATAATCCAAATAACCATTAAGAATATCAGAAAAAGAAACAATATATTTAAACTTGTGAGTTACTTAGATTTACTAAAATTAAGGTCATAATAATTTTAGTACTGGGGGCCATGGAATTAGAGTTTCAATACATGAGTATCATGAATCAGGTTTTTCATTACTTATATAGTGTTTTCATATAAATATGCATTATATTTTGATTTGATTTTACTACAAGTAAAAGTGAAATATACAAAAAGATAGTGTAGGATAAACATTCGCTAAATCATATTCAATGAATAGAGACTATGGAAACACATCCTAACCAAAATATTTAGGTTCACCATTAAGTATTTTTTTCACCAAAATCTATTTCATAGTGATAATATGAGTTTTTATGATACATGTAATGGTGATTGTATCATAGGATAGTGAATCAATATAATGTAGTTTGTTCATTGGAAAGTGAATTATCCAAAATTTATATAAACTGAATAATTTAATGGAATGATATATTAGAAGATAATTGAGGTATTAAATTAAATAAATAAAATGTATACTGATGTGAAATACTGAATATTTTTAAATTATGATATTTTTTAGTGAAGATAAATAAGTTGGCTGACAAAACAATGGTTGTGTATATGAAGTGGATTGAAGTAAAAAATTCTTTTCAGAGCAAAAGATCTTATACATCATTCCTTACATCCTATCCTCTATGATTACAATTAAATTATTTAATTTCCTACATAAAATAGGTAGAATGATTTCATTATATAATTTTTTAAATATTTGGTTTTTGAACAGAAAAATTAATACCACATGTCATGTTTGTCCTAGAATAGGTCACATATAGATAGTGTTTCCACATTAAGTACTACTGAGTGAAGCTATAGTGAGGAGAATATTAAAATATGTTGAATGAGATTATTATGTCTATAAATATTGATAAAAATACTAGAAGAATAATCATTAAAGTATTGGAAGTGGGAGAAATTACCTTTATAACATTTGAAATATGAAATTGATTTTAGTTCTATAAGTATAAAGTTAAGTGTAGTAGAATAATAATTACATAAAGAGAATACATGATATAAAAATTAAATATTTTTTGTCAAGAAGATACTCCGGATAGTGGGCATGAGATATTTATTCATGGAAAAGTTTTTGATATGGAATAATGATGTTTTTTTGAAAATATTAATGCTTAAAAAAATTAGAAAAATAAAAATTCACATATGTAATATTGTCATGTATGTTGTAATAATTTATAAAATAAATTATGAAATGAATTATTCAAGTATGTTTAATTAAGAACACATAAAATAAATAATGTAGCATCACATTTATGTATGTTAAAAATAATTACGTTGATGGTTATTTAATTTGTCAGTGTTCAATATTGATGATTTGTTTTGATTCTTGACATTTTTTGATGAAGATGTTGATTCCTGAATTTTGGGGTGATATGATGATGATTATTAAATCCAAAATTTTAGAATAATTGTGAAATTTTTTTAATGAATTATTTTAAATTGAAAAAATTTCAGAGAGTGAAAATTTGGATCCCTAAAATTATTGGTGTGCGTTGTATTTATACAAGGAGTTCAAACCATTTTCAAGGAGTTATTTAATTGATAAAAACACTACTGGAATATGAATTAATTTTTATAGGTAATTTTTGATAGTTTATTTGTGGTAAGAACAAGTCAGAATTGACTCATTTCTAAAAAATTGATCCCAAATTCTAATTTTTATAAGGTATTATCCTAGATTTTTTTATGAAAGGTAACTCATCCATCAAAAATTTATTTTATTAGTCATATATAAGTATTAATTTTCTCGGGGATTATTTACATGTTGAAGATAAAAATATGCAATTTGTAAAGAATCAAGTTGCAAACAATTATAAATTTTAAAAACTAAAGAAATGTAAAAATAATATATAAAATGAAATCTAAAACACTGTAGACATATAAATTAATAACAATATAGAAAATAATATATTCATTAATATTGTCACGACTCCTCCTCGGGGCCTGTTTCGTGACTACCCTAAGCCCGTATTCCATAGGCCAGCGGCTGGTGACTAGCACCAAAGGCATAATCCTGATAGTAAGGGAAGGCATTGCATTTAAAAAGTAAACAAAAACAACAGAGTACCCACCTGGAAGTAAACACTCAGTAATGTTGTATAAAAAAGAAATTTTGGAAAGAAAAGGGGTCGTAAATACAATCCCAATAGTAAAGTACAAGGAAAGGACAAATATGTACAACAAAAAAGACAAACAGCTGGAAGATGCCAAACAGCTCCTGGATTGTCCACCACTGATCCTACATGAAGGGTATGTATATATTTCTTCCTCAGTGCTCGATGTCCCTAAATCTCCTCAGGGTACTGACTCATCATGAGGTCGACCTCAAGATACCATCAAGTCCTCATACACTCTTCCTCGGTCAGCGTTGTTCGTCATCTGCATCCAACACAATGAGGTTCAGTCATATCCCGTGCAGGGGTGAGTATAATGATCCTCCGTAAGGACCCCTAGACCCTCAAGTTATCACAAAATCCACAAAGGATAACTATAGTAGAAGGGTACAAACACGAAGTATCAACCAACCATACTTAGGTATATACCCATACATATACCTAAGTTATCAATAACAGTCCGGCTTCAACTCTCGAGCCCAAGCCCAAACCAAATCCATAAAGGATGTAAAGTCAATCACCACGATGATAATGTTTCAAAGACATCACTATGATCACACAGGTATTCCACAATAGTAGAGTTATATAGATGATCAAATGTAGCCACGAGATCATCTAAGTTGTTGGACCTACACAGGATACAGGACCAGCTAAGCTATCAAACCCACACAGAATACAGTCTAGTTATCTCATCTAAGCTATCAAACCCACACAGGAACATTCCAGTTATCTCGTCTAAGTTGTCGGACCCACATAGAATACAGGACCAGCTAAGCTGTCGGACCGATGCAGGATACAGTCCAGCTATCTTTTCTATGCTGTCGGACCCACACAGAATACAGTCTAGCTATTTTAGAGTAATAGAGATGATTGGATGAAGTTACTGAATCATCTAAGCTGTTAAAAACACACAAGATATAGGACTAGCTACTCTGTCATAACTGTCGAACCCACATAAGATTTTTGTACAGTTTTCTTATCGTCGAACCCACCGAGGATTCCAGTATAGTAGTCATCGTCACAGATGAAACCAGCTCAAGGGTTCCTGCACATAGCACCCTCGATTCCGGGAGGGTATGCTCCTCAAGCAAAGGGGTCGATACATCAACTATCATGAAGCCCTGACTTTATGTATCCCAAAGTTCTGTCTAATGAAAAAAAACCCAACGCAACAGACGGCGTGTCAATCAGATGCTCGGTCTGAGAGTTATTGGATTTTCCGTTCCGGGGGACTATTTGGATTTACGATCGTTCCAAACCCAAACGATTTACAAAGTCATCCAAAACAAACTTATTGTATAGAAAAAGTAATTCCTCATTGTGAGGGTACTAGTGTTGTAGATACCACGTCAATCAGACACGCGGTCTAGAAGATTTTCGCGTTTAAGCGAAATGGGCATGGCCCGTCAAGCCCAATGGGCTGGCGGGTCAGCCCGACCCGGTTCGGTGGTTCCGACTCGGTGGGTTTCAGGCCATCCGTAGACCCAGAC
Organism: Viscum album; assembly: GCA_963277665.1. Classification (NCBI taxonomy): domain Eukaryota; kingdom Viridiplantae; phylum Streptophyta; class Magnoliopsida; order Santalales; family Viscaceae; genus Viscum; species Viscum album. The sequence continues at coordinate 537,746,633 of OY728146.1, forward strand.
CATGGATTGGGCTGGTCTGGTTCACCAAGTGGTGCCAAGAAGTGCCTCCTCTCCCGACTTGGATGGTCGAAGCTGGTTGGTTTTGTCCGGTGTGAGAGGCCCATGGTTGCGGACCCTGATTCACCTACCACGCGGTGCGTGCGAGCACCATGCTCATCCATCCCGGCTGGCTGTAGCTAGGCAGTTTTTTCAGAAAGTGGGTTTCAATCTTCTCCGCAGCGTAGCGCCAAGGGGGCGTCGTGGTTCTCCAGCGCGTCCAGCTACGACTGGCCGGTTCGGTTCATCCGCCGAGCAGCCCATGGATGCGGGAGGCGGTTTCCTCCATGTGGTCGACACAATGGGGCAGGTCCTCCACTTCAACAGCCTAGCCGTGACCTTTGGTTGGCCCCGCCTTCGATCGCTGCCACCTTATGGCCGTGGTCGCTTTCTCCAGTGCGGTGCGATGACACCACACTCTTCTGTCTCCACCTCCGTCGCCAAATAAACCAACAAAGAATGGAGGAACGTCGGGTCATGTTGGTTCGACACATGCCCTCCTTATTAGATGATATCATTTGGCCAATGATGAACCAAGGTATTCAATGAAGAACAAGGTATAATTATATTCCATTAAAATTAATCGAATCCCCCTACCTCGTAAAAGGTGTTCACTCAGCAGAGTCGCGGGAAAGAGGGAGGATGTCGATTTCATTGACGTCGGGAAACGTTCGAGGATGGTGTGTTATCGATTTTCCATGCGGTCAGCATCTACTCCTTTAATGCATAAGGAGGTTGATTAAGGGAATATGACACGTCGTCGTTCTTCATTGGAAATGTCATTCTTCATCGAGAGGACGTCGTTCCATGTTGGAGATGTTCTTTATGTTCTTCGTGGGAAGAATGCTTCCTTTCTAATCTTCCAAAGCCTCCCAAGATAATATGTCCAACCAACATAAAATAATAACACACCACTTATTTAAAGGATGGCTTACTGAATTTAAAGGGATTCAAAATCATTAAGCCACATCCATTAATTAATTAAATGTTGAGTTGGATCACTAAAAAGGGAGGGAGGAGATGAAGAGGCTCCCAATTAATAAAGGAAGTTTCATCCTCCTTAATTTAGGATTTCAAGGGGTTTATAGAGTTTAAGGGGGAGTTGAGAAGTTTGAGACTCGTTTGGGCCCCACCACACAATATCCTACCATGGGAGTTTATGTGGGGGGTAGGCCCCACCTCCAACTTCTCTTTGGAGAAATTAACCACAACTTAGAAATTAAGTTACACCTAAATTTTAATTTAATAAAAATTCCCAATAATTTAACATCTACTTCCGACAAAATGAAAATGTGATAAAGGTCGCCTTATGAGAATACCAGTGCTACGAGTTCATCAGTGCCCTCAGATTTCAATTCCAAGAACCGGTTCAAATGATATAAAATTCGGCTCGTACGTCTACTGAACGTACGCGAAAAAATCAGAGAAATTATTATCAGTCACCCTCAACCCACTAAGGTTGAGGTTAGGCTCTGCATAGGTGAAACACACACCAAAAAACCCAATGGTACTCTCAGATTTTCAATCCGAGTTACCGTTTAGAATTTATGAATTTTACAATAAAATAATTTTCAATTAATTATTTTATTTGCGGCCAAAAACTAACATTCTCTGGTGGCCCGCACTAGCCAAAGGTAGTATCTAATTAAAAAAAGTATACCCTCATGAGTTAAGAGGTGGTCTTTTATTTTCCATCCGAGCTACCGTTTGTGAGTTATAAACATTTGAAAAATAATATAATTTATTTAATTATTTTATTTACAGTTATGCCATTTTTGGAATTTTTCACAGGAGGCCCATGCCAACTAAACATATGTCGTGCCTAGGGTAAACCCGCCATCCTGAGTGCAATAGTGCCCTCAGTTTCTTGATCTGAGTAACCGTTTAAGAGTTATTTCACTTTTCCAGGAAAAATGTTTACGTGTGTTAATTTAAGCTTAATAGAACTTCATAAATTGATTCTGGACACACCGGGCCTCAGAATCATGTGCCTTTAAAAACTGGAGACTTGAAAATTTTTAATGAATTTATGAAAAAAAATTCGTTGAAATATATGGGTCTTTACATTACCCCACCTCAGGACTTTACATCCCTGTAAAGCTACAACACACACTAGGGAAACAAATGGGGGTACTATGAACACATCTGAGCCCCCCCCCCCTCCCATGTGCTCTCCTAGAGGTTCCCGTGATGCCAACGAATGCGCACCAGAGGAATCGACCATCCACGTAGGACCTTCTCCTATCGATCCTCGATCTCCAATGGGACCTCAGTGAATGATTCCCCATCATCGATGTCCAGCTCCCCATGGTTCATAAAGTGGGACTGGTCATGCACATATCACCTCAGCTGAGATATGTGGAAGATGGCGTGCACCTGATTCCACTAAGGTGGAAGGGCCATGCGGTAATCCAACTCTCCTACCTTGGTGAGGACCTAGAAGGCCTGATATAACATGGAGATAAATTGCTACCTCGGCCAAATCTTCGTAGACCTCATCGAGGTGAGACCCGTATTAAGATGTGGTCGCCATCCTCAAACTCCAGTGGTCTCTATCTCATATCAGCATAGGACTTATGTCTGCTCTGTGCAGTCTTGATCCTCTCTTGGATGATCTACACCTTCTCTGTTGTATCCTGAACCATCTATGTTCCAATATGTGATGACTCCCCTTAGTCACTCCAGCACAATGATGATCTGAAAGGTTGACCGTACAATGCCTTGTAAGGTTCCATCCTAATGGTTGAGTGATAGTTGTTGTTATATACAAACTCTACCACGGGTAAGTGATCCTCCCAACTGTGACCAAAGTTGAGGACAAATGCACAGAGCATGTCCTCGAGAGTCTGAATGGTCCTCTCAGTCTGAACACCCATATGGGGATGGAAGGCGGTGCTCAAGGGAAGTTTTGTCCCAAAATCCACCTATAACCCCTTCCATAGTCGGCAAGTGAAACGATCATCTTGATCAGAGACAATAGTCTATGTCACACCATGAATCTGTACGATCTCTTGAACATAGATTCATCGCAAGCTCTCTACTGATCCATCCTCTCTGATCGGTAGGATGTTGGCTAACTTGGTGAGTCGGTCAACAATCACCGAGATTGAGTCATGTCCTATGGATGTATGTGAAAGACCCATCAAGAAGTCCATGGATATCTCATACCTCTTCTAATTTGGAACCTCTAAATGCTGAAACGAGCCTGTTGGTACCTGATGTTCTATCTTCACTTGCTGACAAGTGAGGCATCGAGAGGCAAAATTCGCTATTGACTTCTTCATACCTGGTCACCATAGTATGTCCTCTGAAGAGGAAGACATGCTCCCCACCTTCATAAAACCCATCAGGTGCATGTCCTGTGGATATCTGAGCATGTCATGTCTCACAATCAGTGTCCCCTTGCTTCGCTTCTTTAACTCACTGAAGAAGTGGGGGAGTGGCTATAAGAGACCGAAGGAAGGCTGCTCCATCTCTATCCCCAAAGGGTATCTGTAAAGAATCCAGGTGCTCTGTCGTCTCTCTTAGAAGATTTATAATAGATCTCTAACGGAGTGCATCTGCTACAATATTCCCCTTCCTAGGATTATATACTATCTAGAAGTCATAGTCTTGGAGGAACTCAAAACTCAAAACTCTTTCTACCACGAGGGTAAGGCTGGATGACTCATGAGTGATCGGCTGCACCCTCCCATGCATGAGTTTATCCTATGATTCCTAGGTTTCCCTTTTCATCGACCAAGGAAAACACTAACCTATTGTTGTATAAAAACCACAACCTTTTCCCCTAATACAGTGAATTTGTGTATGAACTGTGGTTGCGTAGTCCAAAACCAAACTAACATCGTAAAGCCTCGACGCTGCCACCAAGAGGTTTCTAACTGAAACTCTCACCTCAAGGGTCAGATCACACCATTGGCATAAGTGTGATTATCTAGTCTCCTCCCAAATGTATCTCCAAATGTGAGGGTCAAGTAAATGTCATAACCGGATACTCTAGGTCTAGGACAAGATTCGTGGAAGGAAGGAATGATTGGTACCCATGTTTATTGATACGACAACTAGTAGTAGACAATGACCATAGCTCAAATCATTCCTAGAGCCCTTGGGTCACACTCCTTGACCATATGCAGCTACTCTCTTCCCATGCCCCCTATCTTCCTGAGCCTAATTGGGACTACAAAGGTGGGTGGTTGTAACATGTTGAAATGTTCACCACGTCATGTTGCTCACCTAGCTCTGCTTACAAATCTGCTACCCTATAGATTTTTCTATCCTTAACACTTCCTCTTCTCGTAACATTTTACACTCTCAAGTCTCTAAGATTGATTCCGGTTCATAGCTCCCCACTACTAACATTCACTGGCTATATCTGCTCATCCATTGAACATTCAACCCAGGGGTTCTCTCTAGCACCCTAACATAAGTAGGAATGCAAAGAGGAAAAAAAGTGCTAGCTCGAATATCCTTAAACACACCTCACTTAGAGATCTGAGCTCTAAATTACTCATTGAATCAAATTCATCGAGTACCATGAATGATCGGTATGCCTCGACGAATACTCAGCTACCGACATGCCATCTTGCCGAAGTTGTATAAGCTCTAGAAAACTTTCAGCCACCTCCTCACATCGGTCCTCAGCCGCCTATGGGGAGGGCTCACCTCGGAACTTGAGGGATATTTGGTGTTGAAACACATGTAAGTCACTAAGCCTACAACTTTCCTCTACAAGAACCACCAGTAGTGCCTACTGACCAACGGGCAGTGATATAGTTGGCACACTGCCTGAAGGTACCATCTTGGAAAACGGTCCAAGTACCAAAACTTCATCATATGCCGACCATCCTCATGGTTACTCACTGAAAAAGATTAGTATCTAAGATCAACATATGCTCTAATTGTGTTTTAACTAGGAAGAAAACTCCAGTAATCGCCTCCATACCATCCTCTATTTCCTGGGAATCTTTCTCACATCGTAACCTCAGAGGCCTTTTCTGCTAGTTTTCGTGCAACATGATCTATCGGTGTGCACCGTCTGATAGTAAGTATGGTGGAATCTACTTCCCAAATGGATGTGGTGATACTGGTACACCACCTGATGGTTCCAAAATAGTAAGTGAGCCCTACATCGGAGCCTCGTCGCTCTGTGGGTTGTCATCATGTACTCACTCGGGAAACCTAGCTGGATTTCTTCGTAGTGGCATCCTGATAAGAAATAGGTGTGCCACTACCAAAAGTTTATACATGGTGAGCTTACTCAAAGAGACTAAAAGGAAAATATTTAAACACACAGAAAATCAGTGTTTTCGTGCACTCAGTCGAAAATTAGAGGTCAGGGTCCTGGTGTATGGATATGTCGGTCGCTGCACCAACACTGGACTCCCTGGACTAAAAACCACGCTCAATACAATTAACACTATTGATTCATATAAAATATTGATCAAAGTCATGAGTTCGGAAGTAGAACCAACTCTTATGATACCAATTTGGTCATGACCCAACCTCGGGTGCCATGTCGTGGTTACCCCAAGCCCGCCATCCATAGGCCTAGGGCTGGCGACTAGCACCAAAGACATAATCCCGATAGTAAGGGAAGGCATTGCCTTTAAAAAGTAAAAAAAAACAACAGAGTACCAAAATTGCAGTAAACAATAAGAAAAGATGTATAAAAAAGAAAGTGATAAAAGAAAAGGCCCCAGAAATAAAATCCCAACAGTAAAGTACAAGGAAAGGACAAACAGGTACAACTAAAAAGACAAACTGCTCGAAGATTCCTAACAGCTCTTACATCGTCCACTACAGATCCTACCTGAAGGGTAGGTACATATAGACTCCTCAGTGCTCCACGTCCTTCCGTATCCTTCGGGTACTAACTCATCGTGAGGTCCACCTCCATGTACCATCCAGTCCTTGTACCCTCAGCCTTGGTCAGCACTGTTTGTCGTCTACATCCAACACAACAACGTACGGGCATAGCCCGTGCAGCGGTGAGTATAACGACACTCAGTAGGGACCCTGAGACCCCCAAGGTCTCACAAAATCCACAAAAGATAACCATAGTATAAATATATATTCACTAAGTATCAACCAACCCTACTTAGGTATATGCCCATGTATATACCTATGTTATCAATCACAGTCCGGCTGCAACTCTCGAGCCCAAGCACAAACCAAATCCACAAAGGAAGTAATGTCAATCACCTATAAGTTAATGGTTGAAAGACATTTATCATCTCACATAGGTATTCCACAATATTATACAGATATAGATGATTAGATGCAGCCACTGGATCATCTATGTAGTTAGACCCACATAGGATACAGGACCAGCTAAACTATCGTACCCACACAAGATACAGTCCAGCTATTTCGTCGAAGCTGTCAGACCCACACATGATACATGTCAGCTGTCTCATCTAACATGTCAGACCCACACAGGATACCAAACCAGATATGTTGTTGGACCCACACATGATACAGTCCAGCTATCTCATCTAAGCTATCAGACCCACACAAGAAACAGTACAGCTATTCTAGAGTAATAGAGATGATCAGATGTAGTTACTGATTCATATAAGCTGTTGGACCCACACAAGATAAAAGACCAACTACTCTGTCAGAACTGTCAAACCCACATAGAATTCTAGTACAGTTGTCATCATCGTCGAACCCACGGAGGATTCCAGTACAATAGTCATCATCACAGTCACGGCCAGCTCTAGGGTTCTTACACACAACACGCTTGATTCCGGGAGGGTCCGATCCTCAATCAATGGGGATGATACATCAACTATCATGAATCCCTGATTTGATGTAACCTAATGTTCTGTATCATTATAAAGATCCCAAAGTGACAGACAGTGCGTCAATCAGATGCCTGGTCTGAGAGTTATTGGCTTTTCTGTTCCAGTGGCCCGGTTGGATTTACGCTCTTTCCAAACACGGTCATTTTACAAAGTCTTCCAAAACTCACTTTGAGTATCTCAAAAGTTACACCTCGTCTTGATGGTCCCAGTTCTGCAGATGGCGCATCAATCAAACGCGCGGTCTAGAATATGTCCACCTTTAAGCGAAATGGGCACGACCCGTCAAGCCCAGTGGGATGGCGGGTTAGCCTGACCCAGTTTGGTGGGTCAGACCCGGCTGGGGGTCGATCCAGCCCAGTTTGGTAGGTTCGACATGGCTGGGGGGTTGGCCTGGCTGGGTCGGGCGCTGCCCATCCACGGACTCAGCCCATGGAGCCGGCCGGTCCGGTTCATCCGATGGCATCGCCTCTCCCTGCCTGGCCAGCCGAAGCTGGGCGGTTTTTTCCGGCGTGAGTGGCCCACAGTTTTGGGCCACATTTCCCCCATTGTGTGGCGCCTACAGGCACCGTTCTCTGCCAACCAGGCCGGCCGTACCCGGCCGGTTCATCCATAAAGCTGCCCGCACAGCAGGCCGCGGTCTTCTCAGTCGTGTGGGGCTAAAGGGTCACCACGGTTCTCCAGGCCAGCTGGCTACGGCCGGCCAGATCGGTTCGTCCGCCAAGAGGCTTGCGGATGCGGGCCACAGTTTCCTCCATGCGGCCGGTACGATGGAACCGGTCCTCCAATACCACTACCCGGCCTGGCCGCGGCCTTCGGTCACCACCGTCTTCGATCAGCGCCACCTTATGGTCGTGGTCTCTTTCTCCGGTGCATAGCGACGATATTGTACCCTTCTGACTCCGTCTTTGTCGCCAAATAAACCAACAAGCAACGGAGGAACATCAGCCATGTTTGTTCGGCACACTCCCTCTATATTAGTTGATATCATTTGGCCATTGATGAACCAAGGTATTCAATAAAGAATGAGGTATAATTTTATTCCATTAAAATTATTAGAACCCACCTACCTTGTAAAAGTTGTTCGCTCGGCGGAGTCGCGTGAAAGAGGGCAGACGTCAAATTTTTTGATGTCGGGAAACATTCAAGGATGGAGTGTCGTCGACGTTCCATGTGGGTGTCATGAACTCCATTAACACAGATAGAATTTGAGGAAAGAAATATGACACATCGTCGTTCGTTGGTGGAAACGTCATTCTTCATCGAGAGGAAGGTGTTCCACATTGGAGATGTTCTTCATGTTCTTCATGGGAGGAACGCTTCCTTTCTAATCCTCCAAAGCCTCCCAAGATAATATGTCTAACCAACATAAAATAAAAACACACCACTTATTTAAAGGATGGCTTAATGAATTCAAAGGGATTCAGATTCATTAAGTCACATCCACTAATTAATTAAATGTTGATTTGGATATTTAAAAAGAAAGGGAGGAGATAAAGAGGCTCTCAATTAATAAAGGAAGCTCCGTCCTTTTTAATTTGGGAGTTCAACGGGTTTAAGGAGTTTATGGAAGGAGTTTATGAGTTTGGAACTCGTGTGGGCCCCACCACACAATATCCTCACTTGGGAGGTTATGTGGGGGGGTGGACCTTACCTCCAACTTCTCTTTGTAGAAATTAACCACCACTTACAAATTGTGTCACACATAACTTTTAATTTAATAAAAATTCCCAAAAATTTAACTTCTCATCTCGACAAAACACAACTACGGTAAAGCTCCCCTTAGGTGAATGTTGGCGCTGAGAGTTCATCAGTGCCCTTAGAGTTCAATTCCATGCACCTATTTAAATGATATCAAATCCCGCTCGTACTTCTACTAAACGTACCAAAACAAAACTTCAGAAAAATTATTATCATTCACCCTCGAACCACTGCGGTCGAGGTTAGGCTTTGCCTAGGTGAAACATGCCCCAAAAAACTCAATGGTACTCTCGGATTTTAAATATGATTTACCGTTTAGATGTTATGAATTTTATAATAAAATAATTGTAACATAATTATTTTATTTTCAGCCAAAAGCTAACTTTTTCTGGTGGCCTACGTCTGCCAAAGTTAGTATCTGTTTAAATAAAGCATACCCTCATGAGTTCAGCGGTGGTATCATATTATAAATTCGAGCTACCGTTTTTGAGTTATGATAATTTGAAAAATAAAATAATTTATTTAATTATTTTATTTATGGTTATGCCATATTTGGAATTTCTCATAGGAGGCCCACGCTGACTAAACTTATGTCGCGCCTCGGGTAAGCCCGCCATCCGGAGTGTACGGTGTTCTCAATTTTATTATCTAAGTAACTATTTTTGAGTTATTCCACTTTTTCAGAAAAACATCTTACGCGCGTTAATTTATGCTTAACAAAATTCAGAAATTGATTCTCAGCCCACCGGGCCCCGGAATCAGGTGCCGTCAGAATCTGCAGACTCGTAAAATTCCAAAGAATTTATGAAAACATTTTCCTTGAAATTTCTGAGTATTTACAAATATAATTATCATTATAAATATACAACAAAAAATAAAACATTTATTGATGATTGAGGGGCTTATATGGAGGTGGTGGTGGAGGTAAATCCAACCCTATACTATGTATCAAGTATCGCATGTACTCCATTATCTTCTCAAATTGATACTCCTACCATCAAAACTACTCCTCTTAATGTTGTTTCTATTATCAATAAAGATATATCTACTCCCTATATTGGGTTATTATAACCACATTCTTATCTCATAACCTTTCCTCACACTATGTGTTTAATGATGACGTCTCTCCATAAGCTCCCCTCAGGTGGGATGATGACCAAACTATACTACCATTATAACTTCAAGGATTCAATCGAGAATAGATACCAATAGATTGTTTATAGTTACCCTAACCCCAATATCCCTCTAAAAAATTTCAACTACTATTTTATTGGAATAGATGAAATTGTTTGAACCCCAAATTATTTAATAGTTTATCAGTTTGGTGTACTATATACATACACGATTCCCATGTTACATTTGAATACAAAAATTAAAACTTATATTTATTTGATAATAACATTACTCTTTGTAATTTATCCATGTATATAAGTCCTAGTAAACACCATGGTATCCTATGTAAAGGTAAAAAAATATGGGTGACCTCAAGTTCTCAGTAAGGGTTATGTATAGTAGAATCCATCATGATTTAATAAGAATAATACACATGAAAATTTAAATAACTAGATACATATTTAAATAAATAACTTTTCTACATTAATATATAAATAAAAATAAATATATAAATTTAAATAAGTGAAAACAGATTCCATTTAATTAATTAACATAGAATTAATTGCATCCATATTTTCTCATAAGAAAATCCCATGGATAATAATAACAACTGAAATGAATGAAATTTTAAATTATTGAATGTCATGTTTCCTGAGAAATGTTAACTTTAACATCAATATCTATCCCTAACACAACATACAATATACTGGTTATAGACCCATTATATTTTTCGATATCTATCTCTACTATCAAGATCTATCCTCAAGACAATTTAAAACATACTTGTTAAAAATGTGTAGGGTTTGTCTAACTGATTTTGTCTCATGAGACTACTAATGCATTGAGGTGATTTTGTTAACCTATCCCCAAACAATTTTATAGAAGATCAATTGACTACTAAAATATTTAATAATTTATATAATTCAAAAACAATGTTCCCTTTCAAAACGTATATATATTGAATAAGGGATAAATATTTATGAGTATTTCCCTAGTTAATAAAATAGAGTTTAAAGTTAAAATTGAATGTAAAATGGTGAATAGTTTATGATGTAATAAAATTCATAACAAAGGAAAATGTATATATAATATAAATTTAATTTCCAAATAGGAATGGTCAAAATAATGTGATTGTTTCAAATAAAATTTAACAATAAAAACAAAAAATGAGATTTCACAGTAACCCTTTCCATTCTGTAATTTCGAAGTAAAGTCCCTGTAGATGAAATAATAAAACGTTAATCATAAAATACCAAGAATAATGAATTATTCAATATATTACACATCAAAAGGGAAATATATAAATCACAAAAAATATAATTGGTGTATATTAAAAAATAAGACATAATGAAAACTAAATTGAGATGAAATCCCTTAACTTACGCTTCCCTTTGGATAAATGTTCATCGAAATCATATATAGTGGTCTTAAACATGTTATTAAATCTTATAAAAACCATAGTAATATCTATAATACCATATATTATCCTTTTATAACATCGCATCACCCCTTCATTAATAGTCATTCATTATTCTCATCATTTCTAGTGTTGATTTCCTTTTTTTCTTATGTCTGTTTTTTTAATAAATCTATAAATATTTTACATATTATATAGTTAAGTTGGTTGATTATTTTGTTCTGATGCTCACACTTTCTCTTTGAGTCACTTGACCAATCTACGCCTCGGTGTTGAGGTGAATGTTTTGAAGTCACTGGTTGAATGGGTGTCGATTATGGTTTTTGAGGCATTTTGATAGAGGAAATCTGTTTTTGTAAATCCTTGGTGGATTACTACATGAACTGCAATCATGTGGGTCATCTTGCTGATAAATTTCATCATGGATAAATGTACTGAAGGCCATCTGGTCCAGTGAAGGGGCTTGACAAGGTCATTGGTCAGGGAAAATTTCTTGCAGATACTGATAGGCCTGACATTGCAATTGGTATGGGGGATTGGGTGGTTCAGCTTTGGAAAAACAGGCATGGGTACCTTCTAACTCGACAGTCACTATGGTGTTTGAGAGGATGAAGAATGTTCTGCTCTTTGGAGATGGTGTGAATCATATTTTTGTGGATGTAGCTGGTCTTAGAGTCGATACTAGAGTGGATGGTCCTTTAGGGACTTCACTTAATCATGGGAAAAGTGTCTTCGTTTGTAGGGAGGATGATAGACTGCTTGTTGTTGCTGGGACTATAGCGATGACCTTGAATTCAATTGGTATTTCTATTGTTCATGATTAATCCTGTGATGGGAAATCCAATTATGAAGCTCTTATTTTTCCGACTGTTAAATAGTCTAATTTTCAAATGTAATCTAATTGTAGACTTAAGATCACATCCACTACTTGTAACTGATTTTAAGAATTGGAGAATAAGGATACCTCTTAGGTGAAAGAGGGTTCTCGGATGAAGGAATGTGCCAACATTCTTCTTTTTTTCATCTTATAATGAAGTAACTAGAGAAGGTGATATAAAGAAAGAGGATCATAGTGGTCATGATTTTTTGGATCAACCACAATGATTAGAAATGATTGATTCTAACAGTCAATATGAGTAAGTCCATGGAGCGATTGATGGTTACAAAAATCTATTTATCCCTATAAAATGAGGGGATATCTCTAAATGTGAAAAGAAAAATCATATTGGTATAGTAATTCCTTCATATAGTGATGTTGTTCAAAATGGGAAGAGGAAGATGTTTGGAAATGTAGAAGTTATGTCCTCCACATCAAGAATAAGGTCGAGGAAGGACTACATTGATCTGTCGAAGTCGGTTTCCACTAGTTCCTCTACCAAAAAATCTTTTAAAATGTTTATATCATTGGATAAATTGAATCTTAGAAGTAATTATTCAATGATCTTGAAGCACCATGAAAGCTTAGAGTGGGAATCAGTTACTACGATGGAAGCAACCAATCATGGATGTGGAGACGGGTATGACTTTTATGATCTGTAGTATTCTTTCCTGGGTTATTGTCATGGATTTCTCTACTTTTATTTTATGTTAATATATAGTTAGAGGCCTTCCCCTATCTGAGATTTTCTGGTAAGTTATGATCATCACTACCACAAAAATTTTTTTCCAAGCACCAACCATTATCAACGCTAACAAAAAAGTGCTGATAAGGGGACCCCCTTTATCACCACTTTTTTAGTAGCACTGATAAAGGGGGGCCTTTATCAGCACTTTTAAAAGAGCTTCTAAAGGTTCTACTTCAAAAAAATTAATTAAAAATAATATATTAATATATAAATATAATATATAATTTGTAAATATATTTTAGATAAGTATAAATATACATTAACAAATAATATACTTAATATATATGATATTTAGTGACAATGGCTTATAAATAAATTTATAAAATAATTTTAATTAATAATTTTCTAATTAGTATGGATTATTAGTCATTTAATAACAATTTGGAGATTAAAAAACTAAAAAAATTAAATAAAGATCCAAAATATGTCGAAAATGCAACTCGAACTTCAAACGACCATAAATTTTGATCCGGGTATCCGTTTGAGCTCTACCACATAGAAAATCGAAGGCTATGATGATATCTACATCGTTGTGACCAAGGTGAACCCGAGTCAAGGATTTTTCAAGGCCAAAAAAGGCCATGAATGCCTCTAAAACTGAGTTTTTAGTCGGGTAACCTCAATTTTTTAACATTTTGTGGATTTTCATCTTCATTTAAGGGGGTATTATTGGCTTCTTTTGGTGGGGACTAAATTTATTCCAAAGTATTACATTCATATTGATATTATATATTTCAAATTTCATCGTTTTTTATAATTCACTTCTATTTATAATCAAATATATAACAATATATACATATTTTTTATATATTCACACATAAAAATTTAATTATAAATATAAATAATAAAATATATTTACATATAAAATATTTTAGAGTTATATAAATAATAAATAATATCCATTTTATTTAAAATACAAATATATGAATATTTATATACCTATATATTTATCTAACTATATATATATATATATTAATCTAACTGTATGTATATTAATATTACTATATATATATATGTTAATATATCTATAAATATATATATTAATATCACTATAAATATATTAATATAACTATATATATTAATATGACTATATATACTCATATAACTATATATATATATTAATATTAATATATATTACTATACAAATAATTATAACTAAATATATATATATATATATAGACATATATATTAATATAACTATATATATTAATATAACCATATATATTTTATAATATAACTATATATATTTTAATATAAATATATATTACTATACGAATAAATATAACTAAATATATAAATATATATAGAGAGATATCATGAATCGGAAAACGAATAAAAATATAGGAGTGGTAAGGGCTTAGGCGTGCAGGGGGGGAGGTCTCGAGTTCAAATCTTGGTGGAGGTAGGGGCATGCGCGCATGGGGGAATATTAAAGAAAGCGTTGTTAAAGGTTGGAGGGGGTGCATGGGGCACTGTAGGGGGCAGAAAAGCGCTATAAAATGGGGGGGGGGGTCAAATGATATCAAATCCCCCCTGATTCACAGTATTTTTTTTAATTTTTTTAATTTTCATTTTTTTTATTTTTTTACCTTTTATCAGTGATTTTAAAAAAGTGTTGATAAAAGGGGTCCTTTATCAGCGCGAAAACGAAAGTGATGATAAAAGAAGTGCTCATAAAGGAGTCTTTTATCAGCTCTAAAACAAAGCGCTGATAAAGGACCCTTTTATCAGCACTTTGTTTTAACGCTGATAAAAGACCCCTTTTATCAGCGCTGATAAAACAGGTCTTTATCAGAGGTTTTTCGAGCGCGGATAAAGGGAATCCCCCCCACTTATCTTTACCAGCATTAATAGCGCTTTTATAGCGCAGTTAAATGTCATTTTTATCGATGATAAAATTCATAATTTTAGTAGTGCATGGAGATGGTAGGTTGTATGTACGCATGAGTAACGTTATCCATTTTTCAATGATCACTATGCAAATGTTCAGAGTAATATTTTTTTCCTTCCAAAATGATAATAATAGCACATATAAAATATTATTTCCATATTTATACTTATATATGTCATTCATGTAGTGTTTAGATAAAAATAGATTCGCATTGCTTTGTGAACGCAGTAGTCCACATATACAGGAAAAACAGTGTGATATTTTATTGAGTCAATAAGTATGAAAATATAATGATAAATTATCTTCAAATGATGATAAATATGTAACTGTTATCACTCATATTTCATTTATTTCATATATAATCATTAACATTAACGTTATTACATTCTATATAACCTCTAGATATTGATGAATCACATTACTTCGCGAGGTGGTAGTCTGAAGAACACAAGAGCGATGATATCATGTCTCCTACAGAAAGTAATAAAACAAGGTATATATGATGCAATTATTCTATTGGTATAATTTTTTTAATAATATATTATTTATAAAATTTGTATTCATCATAATACTAATGATAGGAGGTAATTGATGAATGAACAACATCGGTACGTGAATAGGTAGTATGTCGTACAAATAAACGATGACTTTGTAACCCATTTTATAGAATTTTGTGAGGTTTTAGGTAGTGAAATTAAAATAGAAACAACTCATTAACTTATAGAAACTAAGGTAATTATATTGTCATGGTTTAAAAATAATTTTTGTATGTGGAGAAAGAAAATAAAATGACGATTCTTCTTAAAGAACATTTCTACTTCTTGGGGTATCTTCATTTGATTTCCACTAATCCATTTATAAGTTGTCATTATGCCCAAAATAAGTTCTAATGTGTGAGGGTAGTTATGTTGTAGAGTGATATTTTCTAGTTTTGTATTTTCCAAATAGATTTAGTGGCATGAAGAAGTGAGGTTATTGAGTTCCCTTTTATACTTTAAGGGGAGTGTAATTATTATACATACACCAAATTATTCACTATTGGGAGTTATCCTATACCACATGGGACTCAAAATTGAAAAATAATGGATTTCATGGGAATTATGGTCAATACACACCTCCACAACACAAAAAGAAAAATATTTTTATCATTTTTATCATTAAATTTTAGGTTTCCCAACTTGTACCATTTTGGTTTTTCACTACACTAACTTGTGTACAAACATAAATAATTTATCATTTATGAATAAATTAATGAGATACTTATTATAAAATTTATAACCAATTATTTCATTATGAAATATAATTTATAAAATAAAAAAATCACACGTGTTTTTGAAATTAATATTAACAAAATCACTTGTAACGTGCAAAAAATGGCTTTAACTATTACCGTACTCACAAGGGTTTTACTATTTAGGGGTAAATATGTTAATAATTAAAGTTAAATTGATCCATTAATGGAACCTATTTTATATTTATTGAAATTTAAAAATAAATTTACATTATATATTATTTTTTAAAATTTTAATGCATTTAAAAAAAAATAATTTATTATAAAATAACATTAATCTCAATGTTTACATTATTTATTTAATTAGAATTTAAAAATATTATGTAAATTACGAAATTTGAATAAATTTTTCACACACCCCTGAAACAACAAATATTTATCTAAAAATAATTTTATTCAATAAATCATTCAATTTACTTCAGTTTTAATATTTTTATTATCCTTTATTTTAGTATATTATTAGATAAATAATTTCTACATTTGTGTTTCATAATAATTTAATGTAATTTTTTCATCCCTAAAAAAATAAAACAAATCATCCTGAAAAAAACATATTTAACATTAAAAATAATATTTATAACAAAAAACATGATGTTTTTTCCTAAGTCAAAGCTTTATAAATATTAATGGTAAAGAAGGTTCCTTTTTTTCTTTTTCCTTACATAACATATTATATTGGTCAATTTCATGTATTTTTATTCCAATAACAAATAAAAAATTGAAACTAACGTGTCATGTATCTAAATATTTCATGAAATAGGGTTTGGACAAGTTGGTATGTAATTATACACCTTTATTTCTATATTTAACCAATAAGTAAACTCATTTTTACCATAATTGATGTTATTAATTTTAACTATTTTCAATAATAACATAGGTAAAATATAATTTTCAATATATGATAAATTAATTATTATAATTATTAAAAATATTGAATCCATTTTTCAAAATCAAACTAGCATAAATAGAAGAATTTAATTTAAAATTATTCCCACAAAAAATATGAGAAAGTGAGTATCTAAATTGAAAAATTCAAAAAGTTTGAAATGTTTTTATATCAAAATTCAATATAAAATTATTTCAATTATATAAATTTAATTAATTTTTATAAAATAGATAAAATTTTACATTTAAACTAATTAATTAAATAATTTGACCTTGCAAATGTTTTAAATGAAAAGGTAGTTCTTAATTAAAATCTATTAGTTTTCACCACTCATAAAAAAATGAAACATCTCATAAATATGTAAAAAAATTAATCCTAAGATAAATTTGTTATATTATAACATAAATGATTTATTTGATTTCCAATAAATTTTGAACAATTTTAAAAATTTAATTTCAAATTACATGAACCAAGCACGTCTAAATAGCCCTTTTAGAAAAAAATTACTACATTTCAGAAAACGTTTCTTTTTCATTCATATTATTTCTATTCTATTTAAAATCAATATATGAACAATAAATATTTGTAAAAAAATATTTTCATATGTTATTTAATATTATTCATACTCTCTATTGCAATAGCTATGTGACAACTATCATTTTAACAAATAATATTAATTGAATATTTTTGTTCGGTAAAACTCATTCATGAATGAAATGAAAGCTAACTCACTGTTGCATGTACTAAAAGGTAAAATCTATTTTTTCTGTCACATACATAATTGAAGACAATAGTTTTCTTTGATAATTTTTTTTGTGTTACATCAACATTTCTCAAAATCATACTGAGTCACATGAATTCACTCTACATCATAAAATCATGATGCACTGGTGGGATGATCCATAGTTTTAGACTCACTCCCACCATGTGAGTTGGAAGTCATGGAATTATATGGATACATAAAATGTAATTTGAAATTAAATTTGTTGGAATTTTATTTTTGGTAAATTTTAGTACACAAAAAATTTCTACAAAACAAAATCTGATGTTATCAGCCACCATAATCTCACCTGTGATAGGATCAGTGTACATCATCTTATAAATATAAAACATCATGATTTCAGGATGCTCAACTTATTATATGAATAATAAATATACTATTTATATTTTATGTTATTTAAAATCTTATATAAATATACTTACCATATGTCATCGATGAGTAATAAACATATAACAACAAACTCAAGGTTTGACCTCCAACCTCCCCTGGTTATTCTGACCTGATGATTATCTCCTCTAAAAACTCTCTCTCATCTAGTATAATCACATTCTATTCCAATCCTTATAGGACATGTCATTAGTGTGAATAATGTATCAGTAATGAACAAAAAATATGACTCTATATTTATTCAGGCTTTAAAAAAATTAATCTATGGAATAACACTCTACTGACCAAAAGAGATATCTTAAAGAATATGGGAAAATATGACAAATAACCAAAAATTTATTAGATAATTAAATTAATGATAATTAAAAAAAATTAACTAAAATAAAAAACTGAAAATACCTTCACAGGCGTGCATCGAAATCAAGATGTTCACTTCCTCCATGAATACGGTTGGGAATCATCTATATCAAAAGACCACGGCCCATCTAATTTTACGATGAACTACTTACAACCAAAGGGTTAGATGATGAAGCAACCTCATTAGGGATAATATCCTCCTAGAGGGTATAGAAAACCTCATCAAAACTCACATCATCCACATAATTTATAAAAATAATCTTATACTCAAATAATTGAGATTGATTACTATATATATTTATATATATATATTATTAATGACTATGAAACATTTAGTTGAGTTATTTTTCATCTTAATCCTATTATTCATATACAATGGTTTTAATGTCTTCATCTTCCTCCAAAATATCATCAATTTTCATAGGAGTTTAAAATTCATCATATCTTGTTATTTCAAATTAATTTGTTACATCATCAACATATATGTCACAATAAACCCAAAACTATGGGGTATCATAAGAAATATTCATGTATCTTCATTTAAATGTTATATTTTGAGCTATCTCATGAAAACTTTCAATTCCATTCACTTTAACATAAACAAAATCGCATTTCATAAACTGATATTCATGGGATTTCATTTTTATAATTCTCTAACAATCAATTAACACTCTCGAAGTAGAATAGTAATTTTAATAAGAAATTTGATGTTTTTGATGAGCCAATAAAAATGGTACCATTACTATAGGAAGGATATTATAATTAATGTTGATGATTCCATTTTATGAATGAATATGAAAGCCTCTATCAGTATCATACCAATGGAATTTAAACATTATTACTTTAATCTGTATCAGATAATGCATTTTGGTTATTTCATTGAGCATGATATAAAAGTCAACTTCACTTTATCCCTGATGACAACATCCCAATGAAACTCCAATATTAATTGTTTTTTTTCATTAGCCATGTGAACATGTATGAAATTGAAAACCATTCAGCACAAATATAATATAATATTCAACAATGTTTATGGGGGGTTACTCAATACACATAATCGATTATCAATTTTATCAATATATTGGGATAAATTAAAATTTTAAAAACATTTTTAAATATAAAAAATAATAAATTGATTACATTTTTTAAAGAATAAATATTATAAGTTAACATTCATTAAAACTAGTTAGAATTCTTTTTACGTTTTTCAAGGGATTCAAGTGTCATTTGTGGAAACTATTTCATAATATGAACATCATATAATATAAAAATAAGATAATATTAATTTCCTTTTGAAAAAATTAAAAAAAATAGATAGTAATACTCAAAATATAATTTTTTCCACTTATTTATATTTGATACTAACATAAAATTTCAAAAGAACAAAACATAATAGATGACCCCATCATTGTCAAAAGTTTCAAAGGTTCTCAAATCAAATTTCATTCAAGGAAACATAATTTTGTCATCTGAGAAAATGTTGGTTTTGAAGATTTAAATAATAATAAATCTTCTGAATCATCAATATATACAATATTTATACCAAATACATTTTAATTTCTAGTCATATTTATCTAATTGTGAGATAGCTATAAATATTGATGTCTGATTACTTGTTCTGTATTTTCATAAAAACATAAAAAAATAAAACACCAGTTTTGAATCCTTAATCTTGTATAAGGATGATGTAATACAAAAAATAGAATAAAAAAATTATATATAATACTTGTAAATATTATCAATTATATTTAATTAATTCTAATTTATTATAATTAACTCTTATTTTCTCTAATTCCCTAAATTACACCAATATTTTAATTATCACTAATTTATCTAATTATCATTATTTACCATTATGGGTTACATGTGGTGACAAAGGGGAATGAGGTAATATTGTATTGGAGGGGATAATTGTGATAACGCAGTGAAAGTATTCTAGTTCCCCTACTTTCAGACCGTTTAGACGATAGGTCGTCATGGGTAACTTGCAAGTTTACTAATGATTGTCTCTCCATAAACAACCTGAATGTAGGGTCAATGGGATCCTTTAACTCTATTTTCACCATCATCCCCTCCCCCACATGATTCCCTCAAGGGAAAATGGAGTGTAGAGGCAGGAGTTGATAATATATTTAATGAATTCTAGAGCCCCTATGTTCAAACTGATTGGAGAAGATACATTCATGAATAAACCTGTGAGATATAGAAAAGATAAAAATGAGTGAAATAATAATGACACTCATTCTGGTTAATTTCCATTTTATAGTTAAATTTATCTCTTTATAAGATCATTATTTTTCAATAATCATGCATTTACATTACTGTCATCATCAAAAAATATTTTCTTTAAAATTGAGATTGAACTAAACAAGGGAAAATAGTCACAAACCATGTCATTTTTATCTCTAACATATGTTTTCTTTTATATCACTCAAAGGTTTACCCATGATGGGATCTCCTCCGACCAGTCAGAATTCAAGGGAACTAGAATTATTTCACAGTATTTCCACCTTCACTCCCTTCTCTCCATGCTTGTCACATGTCCATTTGTGAGAATTCTGATATTATTTTTGATTAATTGCGATTATTTATGCTTACGTTTGGTTAATTGGTACTATGTTTTTTAATTAACACTAATTACCTCTAATTTGAACTAATTATCACTAATTACATATAATATTATTTAATTTCCACTGATAACATCTATTTTTTTACATATTACATCTAATTGAAGCTTATTTTACTAATTATAGCTAATTTATATTTATTTTCCATAATTACCACTACTTTTCACTAATTATGACTTATTATTTCTAAATTTAGCTAATTTTTATTAATTGCCAGTAATCACCTCTAATTTTTACTAATTGTAACTAGTTGCCACTTATCTTCACTAATTACCACTAATTGCAACTTTTTTTTAATATACAATAATTTTTTTAATTACCACTAATATTCAATGATTGCCACTAAATTTAGTAATTATAACTAACTACAATTTATTTTTACTCATTATTTTTAATTTCTACTTAATTTTAATAAATTAATCTAATCTCCCCTAATTTTTACAAATTACCACTAATTATTGCTAATTTTCACTAATTACATCTAATTACCCCTAAATTTTACTAATTACTGCTAATATCCTTTAATTTTTTCTAATTATCACCAATTGACACTACTCTTTATGAATTACTACTAACTATTTCAAACTACCATTATTCTTTTAATAAAATTAGCAATTTTTTCCTAAATTCAACTATTTATCACTATTTTTTTGTTAATTTCCAATAATTAATGCAATTTTTATGATAATCGATACTAATTAATGTTAATTTTTTAAAATAATTTCTAATCAATTCTAATATTTTCTAATAACCACTATGTTTACTAATTACCTCTAATTTTTACTAATTACCACTAATTTCTGCTTATTACTGCTAATTACTACTAATTTCTACCAATAGCCACTATTTTCTACTCATTAATGATAATTAATGCTATTTTTACCTATTACCACTAATTACAACTATTGTTTACTCATTAAAAAGTAATAATCGTATTTTCTTATATTAATACTATTTCATTCTAATTTCTACTAGTGACATCTAATTTCCACTAATTATTTCTAATTACTACTAATTTCTATATATTTTCACTAATTTAAACTAATTGAAATATAATTTCTACTCATTACCAATGGTTATACCTATTTAAGCTAATTATAACTATTTTTTTCTAATTATAGTTATTTTTTCTATTTTCCATTATTTTTTCATAATTAACATAATTTACCTCTAATTACTGCTACATTATTGTAATTATTGCTAATTTTTATCTCATTATGTATAATTACCCCTAATTTTTATTGTTTACAACTATTTTTACAAATTACAACTATTTCTAATTAATACATGATTTTTTTAACTAATTACTACTTTTTTATTAATCCCCACTAATTTTTACTAATTACATATATTTTTTAATATTTATTCATATTTTTCCTAATTATTGACAATTTATGCTAATTACCACAAATTGACATAATATTGTACTAATTACCACAATTTTCCTTTAATTAATGCAATATTATTTTTAATTACATCAAATATCTACTAATTACTTTCAATATTTACGACATACTATTAATTTATACTAATTGATGCTAATTTCTAATAATTACTGCTACTTTTAACTGATTACTACTATTTTTTTCTAATTAATACTAATATATTTGGATTACCACAATTATTTAAAATAGTTTTTAAATTATTAATATTCACCATTAAATACTAAAAACTACTATTAATTACAACTAATTAAAACATGTTGTTAATTATTACAAATTATTATAATTTATTATTACTTACTACTCAAATATGTTGATTAATATTATGTTATGTTAAATAATACTATTTATTTT
This sequence comes from Viscum album, assembly GCA_963277665.1. Taxonomy (NCBI): domain Eukaryota; kingdom Viridiplantae; phylum Streptophyta; class Magnoliopsida; order Santalales; family Viscaceae; genus Viscum; species Viscum album. The sequence continues at coordinate 537,769,344 of OY728146.1, forward strand.
TCAATTATAAGTTGTTAAAGCTAATTATAACCACTTGTTAATAATTAAAGCTAATTACAGCTAATTAGAAATAATTATAGCTAATTGAAACTATTTATTGCTAATTAATAATTGAACTATCTAATATAAAAATAAAACCAATAAAATATCAATAAAAAAATAAAAAAAATTATAAAATATGGTTTATCATAATTGAAATATGAAATAATATATAAATGCATTATATCCTGGTAAAAATGAAACTTTTTAACGAAATAAATGATGAAGTGGAGAGAAGGGGTGAGGAGAGGAGGGGAGAGGAATTGTGAGGAGAAAACTTTTGGGGGGCATATATATAGTTTAGATTATTTGTGAAGGGGATTTATGAGACAGAATTCCCATCACAAATTGTTTTATTTGTGATGAACTTCACCTCAAATATTACCCAATATATATAATAGTGGTGGTGATAAAAAAGTTATTTTGGATGGGTTTTGTATCAAATAATGTCCCACTGATATACTATTTTTTAGGGGAAATAATAGCGTTATAAATAAACATAAGGTTTAACAGTCTTTTTGGTGGGGGTTAATTTCCATTGCAAATAATGGTTCTCATTTTATATTGTTCTTTCTCAATAATGGTATTTTTGATGGGAAACCAATATGGTTACAAATATTCCATTCAATGGGAGTATTTATTATGGGTTGTGGGCCCATCCCCAACAATGATTTTTTCCATATTTGAAGAATTTTGGATAGCTGCTTAGAAGAAGAAATGAAAAACAAATAAAGGATGTTTAGAACTATAGCTTTTAAAGAATGTTAAGTTAAGTCAATGTTTTTTGAAATACATAACATCATGGTTTAGTGAAAATTTTGTAATATTAGAATATCAGGATTCAAAAAAACATGATAATACCAAAAATTCATGTACCAAATAAAATTATGAGATTGAATGATGTCAATTAATAATGTATAAATGTTTTTAGCACTGTTGTTTCTAAATTTGTGGCTTCCAGAATTACTATTCTTGAAATTTTTTGGCCAACATACAAATAATTTCAAGGGTAGATCAGAGGCGGATGAATTTCCCTCTATAAGAAATTTGGGAATGAGACTTGAAGAACTAGTGGTTCTGGTATAAAAACACCACACCAGACTATATTTTAAAGACTTTACAATCACAATATAACTATTTTTTACTTTCATCACATATTGAAGCGGTGTGGTTTGGGGTTTTTCCTTATAATACAAATTGTAATCTATAATGGATATTATATTATAAAATCTATGTCACAATTGATTCTGAACAGATCCTGGACTAGGTTTCTAACATAGGGGTTGAAACTTCAAAATATCATTATTTATTTCTTCCCCTTCAAACCAAAATTTCATATCAAATAAATTGGTGATGGTGCTTAACTATGTTTCATGCAACCAGACTGAGGACATAGGTTTGATTAACTAAAATAATATAAAAATATTATGTTGAATTTATTTAGTAATAATTCGGTCAACCCACACTAACCCCTCTCTTAGGGGGAATTCATAATCCATTGGTCACTACAGATGATAACTTTATCATCTATTTATATATGGTATCTTTTCTATAAAACCCAACTAGTTTATTATTAATGAAATTCAATGGAATTTTTTTTTGAATTTTATTGGTGAGATATTAATTCCGAAATTAGAGATTTTAATTTTTATTCTAGGTGTGAGGATAACTTATATTCTATCTTTCAAACATGTATTTAGGACTAGCATGTGGTATAGGTACTCAGGTGAGTACAAGAGAAGGGTTTGATGGGCCAAGAGATAAATTTTTATTAGAAGAAATCATTCATGACAAGAACCATGGAGTTCATAGAATGAAAGGGGATGGTCAAGGGTCATAGTTCTCTTCCTCAATGGTTTCAATATTATGAAATAGTTTATATTGGGTATGCAGTTTTTTCAAAGCTGGGATCCCTATGCACGAGTATTTCATATCATGGACCTTTTTCATATTATCAATCATTCTGTTTGGATTTATTTGTGATGTGAAAAAGTTTAATTTTAAGGTTTTTCCCTATTCCATTTTTGGTCAAACAATGGTGAATGGTTAATCCATTATGTTTGTATCACTCCCTCAATATCCTCTCTCGCTCCCTCCATTGGTGATATATTTTTTTCCATTTTGATAGAAATTAGAAGTATGTTTTTTCTCTTTATTCCATCCATTTTGTTTTCCCTTCATATTTTTGAATATTGGTATTGACTAGAATATGGTTTTATCTTATTCTAGTGAATCATGGGGTAATATTCTATTTTCAATGCGTATTCTTCTTGGATTTTTAGAGGGAATCCTAAGAGGGTATCTCCATTCCCTCGTTTGTTATTTCCTCAAATATATGTTTCTAGATGGATTAATATATGTTTTTTTCAACTAATGTAAATAAATTTGACAATGTAATTAATGTTCCCAATTAGGTATTTTTCCTAAAATGAAGAATATGGTACATTATGGAGTATTGGAAAATGATTAGCGTCATTTATTTTTGTAGTGGGACAATCAGGTGAAATTTGATCCATTATTCCTAATTATGTAAAATTATAAATCAAAATATGAATTATTAAATGAATTGAATAATTAATTATAATGGATTATAATAAATTAGGTGACATTATGAAATGATATTTATGCTTGAGATGTTGATGTGTGTCTTGGGAGTGTTTTGGAGAGGATTACCAAGCACAGTTATAGGATGGTAATGTTATATCGAGGTAAGTGGACTAATGAACCTATACAATGGTTTTTCAACATTATTTATGGAATCTTTTATGGTTTCTCTCCATTAAATATAATAATCCTCTTATAAAAAAATTACTATGGTCAGTTAAAATTAAATTATCTAATTGAACAAAATGGAAAGGGAAAATATGAACACTTATACACTGGATTTATTACCTCAATCATTGATGGTTGCCAACTCGATTATGACTTTACCCAAAGAATCATGGACCTTAAGTGGTTTAAATTAAATGAAATATGATGAGTTAGACATAGTAGGATTGTAGATAGATTCATTGGGGAACTTTGGGTAGAGGTGAGTAATCTTCAAAGATGCATGGCCAAGGGACTGGCCATACAAAAACCTTAATATTCCCTAGAGATGGTAGACTAGAAATGATGGGTAGGGAATGACTGAGCATAAAAATTTGGGTTATGATTACCTAGTAGTCTACACCCTAGTAATATCTAGATAGGTTAGGCGTTTGATGACTTACTTGTGAAGCAAGATGTAGGATTGGAATAGAGCCATCTCTTGATAATGATATTAATGAGGCCTATCTTATGAGTTTTGTGAGGTCATGATGTGATCATGAGAATGTTAGGTGATATTATTCCCCCAAAGTTTTAGGATTATCCTATGGGTTATTTTTAGATGAGGGAACCCATATCGGGATTTAATGAAATTATATTACCTTCCGGACCCCTGTGGGTGCTTCAGTGAGATTTTTACCCCAAATATGGTGAATATGAGAAATGGATAAAGATGATGACGAGTATCACCTTAAAATATAGATTGATAATGAGGTATATATGTAAATATAGTGATTGAGATTTTTTGATTTATGTGGGATGAATAGTCTATCACGACACTAAAACATTTTGGGGGATTCCATTGATGTGATCCATGGATCTGATGCTTTTATGGTTTATGATTACATGGATACACTCCTTGGATCTGTATGACATGATGTGCAGTCCACTGTGATGTTAATACTATGGTTTAGTATTCTGTAGTCTTTCTCCATGGATCTAGATGATGTTAGTTGGTAGGAGAAGCACAATCATGTACTCAAATTAGGTTATAACTAGTTGGGGAAACACACCCATCGAATCAGATAAGGTGATGTCTAAAGGGGACAGTGACACCCCTATACATTGACAAGGTAACTCTTAACAAGGTTCACTGTGAATCCAATTGATCGTTTCACATAATAGAAATATCATGAGTCTCTAGTTGTAGTTTTCCTAGAAGGTAGAGACACACACATAGCTCTATGTAATAGATTCCTATATAGGGAGAGGAACACCCTTGGTTCCATGTGATGGATTCCCAGTAGGGAAATCCTCTATGTTTTTGGACGAGTTTTTCCATGTAGGGTATGTCTTGGATTCAATTGATGGGTAGCCAATGTAAATGGTATTTATTTCCTTGGACGCACTTTTAGAAATCATTCCTTAATCATGAATTTAGTTGGTATGGTTGTGTTACAATCTCAGAGACACTCAATCACTAGTAAAAGTAGGTTTATGTTGATCCTAGGTTCAAGAGAAGAACCTAAAGATCGACATTGATTATTTATTTAACATTTTGTAGGTTATTAATTTATTTTACTAATAATATAATAAATATAGGCCCTATAATTACTAGTTATATGTGAGACCATGTTTATTAGTTCACTAGTGGACAGTACTCACACCTTGTTCAGGTGTCCATTCCATAAAGTTACCTAATAAAACTCTACTGGACATAGGATCTTGTTGGGAATAGTCCTGGTGTTGAATTATCTAGAATAATATCTATAATAAATTTTATATTGGCATGGGGTGAGGATTAAGGACAATATTTAAGATTATTATTTTATTTATTTTATCTAAATGATTTGGCTGACCATCCCTCTTGGTGGAAAAATGCTATGTTTTATGAATTACTATATCCATATTCATTTTGATATTGATGATGGTTATTTTTTTTTGTACACAATTCACACATTCCTATCATGTGATGTGTGAAAAATTATTATTTATTATTTTAAAATTCAATAAAGTAGCCAATCTAGGTTGTCTCTTGAGATATGTTCACAATAATCAAGTTGATGCCATTCATAAAAGGAAAAAGTAGATATTTTCAAAATTCTTTGATTTTGAAAAAAAATAGAGCATTACAAAAAAATAATGTAATTAAGAAAGTGATTGAAAAAAAATTGACAAAGAACATAATTGAAAATAGTGATACGAATTGGGTGATAAGATTAGGGAGGGGTTTCGAATTTCTATGTTATCCTAGTTCTAATTTATCTAATACTCTTCTAATAAGTTCTTTAAAGGTTTATTCCATGATTGATTCCTCTCAATCGATAAGTCAAATGGTTCTAGTGAGAGTAAACCACACAAAGATCACAGCTCGATCCAATCCCCTTCTTATGTCTCAGAAGGTTATTATGAATTCTCTCGATTGACATAGGAAATAACCAATCAGGTGTTTTTATCCAAAATAATAAAAAATATCCATTTCCCCACCCACAAACATTATTGAACATCGAGTAATTCACTAAAAATACCTACTTTATTCCATCATATATAAACACATATCTATAATAGGGAGAAAATTTATCAAATACCTATGAAAAAAATAGAATCTAAAATCAAATATGATCATACTTGATAATTAAAACTATTAATAGCAATTTAAACCATCTACACATATGATAGAAATTATTTTATTTTATTTAGTGAATACTCTCAAGAATTTGAAAAGGTAAAACCTTACATTCCCAATAAACTATCAAGGAAACTTTTTCTGATCGAGAGGACTCTTCAACTTCTTCTAACACTGTGCATTAAATGGATGCTTTTTGTCATATAGTATCTATTAAATATATTATGAACCAGAGAATATGAATAATCTTTCAATACATGTTGGAAGTGCCTCATTTGGATATATGTAGGATGGAATATACCTCATCTACTCAAGTGTGGTCTATTTGGTATGCCAGAAATGTTTTTCAACTTCATATATTTGTTTGGGCCTTTTAAATTTAAAATAAGAATGGGTCTAGTTAAAGAATATGAATCATAATAAAAAATGATTCTTAAAAATCACTCAAATGGGATAAATATTTTAAAATTGATCATAAACATACCAAACAATTATAAGACTATTAAAAGTATAGAATTAATCAATTTTCAAATTTAAGACAAACAGTCATCCAAAATTAAAAAAATGATGTGATTCAGCTCAAATTGTTAAATTGTTTTTGATTAAATCATTTATAAACATATGAGAAATGTTGATAATATTATCCTTATTAATTCTTCTACACATATCACTTGTATTTCTAGACAAGTATTCATCAAAATAAAATCAATGAAAATTTAAAACATATACCCATGAGATCCACTAATTTGATGAAAAGAAAAAAATGAAATCAAGAATCCTAAAAAAAATTGTTTAATTATCTACATTTATATCATTCAGTCCATTTCCACTTTATTTCACATCCCATAAACACAAAACACTTACCCCGCGTGAATTTGTCCTCATCTCAAATATTTTAATTTTCAATAATGATCTTATTATCCAAACCCACACCAGATTCACAGTAGGAATCATAAATTCCTATATCATTAACTAATGCGATTTGAAAAAACAATTATCCTACGAATTTTCATGTTATTTAACTGAATTTTGGTTTGTAGGATTTGGATGTAAAATATTATGAGTCTGAATAAGGATGGCTTAACTCTTTTGAAGAAAAATTGAATGTTTCTAATTTTCACTCAATTATGGTCTCCTCCTAACATTACATAGAATAAAATCAGCTCCACAAATTTTTTAAAATATCATGGACATCCCAAAAAATTAAAATTTCATCTAAATAATTAATTTCTCTTGTCCATTTCTTTGAAAGTTCCAAAAAATAGATTCTTTCTCTTTTAAATGTTTCAATAAAGCACATCTACTTTTAACCTGGTTCGTCCGGAAAGTCACAAATTTTGATAGAATGAGTTTTTATTAGAAACATAATCTATTAAAAGTATGATTTTACACCCAATGTAACACAAAATAGTGAATCACAGCACAAGATAACTTCCCCCACACTTAAGTTCAACTTCATCATGAAATTTCACATAAAGAGCAGGTTATAAATAATAAATAGTATTTTAATTTGTTTTTTATAGATTCTATGGGTTACTAAGATTAAATGTACAAGTTAGTATATAAAAAAATTTATTCTCTTGATAATGGTGATGAAAAACCATATAATTTCCTCAATAATTTCAAACACAATTACATTAAACTCTCATTTTTTATAAGAATAAATCGAATTATAGTAAAAGAAATTATGGATTGGTTCTCTAATGTATGGTGAATGTATATAATATGGAAACATGGATCAAAATACTCATAGAACGTGATTTCAAAGAATAATACAATAATATTTGGAATTAGATTGAATAGTTAGTGTATATTTCATTACTTGTTCAATGATTTGAACTTGAAACCAAGTCAATTTCCATATTCATTTAACTATTGTTTCATGGTATACATTTGTTCACTCATTATAATCGGTTATAAATAAGTCAAAGATAATTATTTTAATACAAATCTTTCAAAAACAAAAAAAAATAATATAAAAAACTCATTTTAAAAACATAGAATTTTTTGTAAAACACAAAAGTAAAAGAAAAATGAAATTGAAAATCATAAAATACAATGGTTCCATCCCCAACCCATAAATGAAGAAATTCCCACCAACAATTCAAGTATATATAACATATAAGAATATTTTTAATTGAATCACAGGAAGAAAGTAATTTTTAATGGTAATTATAACCTAAATTATTGGTAGTGGAATGTTGAGTTATTCTCTTAAGTGTTGTACACTAAAAACTTACAAAAAAGTATAGATATTAAAATAAGAAATTTATTAAAAGAAAATAAAAAAATTGAAAAGAAGAATATAACTTGGCTTAACCACGCATGTGGGCACTTGGTTTCTACTTCCTCTAGATGGGCAGTTCTTATTGGTTATCTTCAATCTAATGGTGGGTGGAGTTTATTTGAGATAAAAACCCATACTTATTCTTTCCAACATATTCCTTTTCATTGTTTTGAGGACTCCATGAATATAATACACAAAATCCACCCCCAAGGAAATGCAATAAAACCTATATGGTGGAGGTACGATATAGAATAGGTGATACTATTTCTGGGTTTCCACTTACATAACCTCTTATTCATTCTCCCATTCTCGATTTCGGTAGTCTAGATTAATGTAGATAGAAAATGAAATAATTAGTATGATTATATTTGAATAAAATCAAAACTTTATAAATCAATATCAAAATCATCCCTTTAAAAAAATGAATATTGTGTCTCGGTTTCCTTAAGAAAATACATTATGTTCTCATCTTGTGATCCCTACAATAAATTATCAACATTTCCAAGGAACTCCATATTTAACTCTTCAAATGCATATAATTTTTCTTCTTTATTATCAAACAACAAAATATACATTTTGTTTTAATATAAATATATAAAACTAGGAGGGGTAATAAACAATTCATCTTCAATAAAATAAGAATTAAAAGAGATTAAAAAAATAATATCTTCTTTAATTGTCTCGTCATAAATTTCTTCTTTAGTGTAATTATCCTCATGGTGTATAGTGTTAATAGGATGAGCTTGGCAGTCATGATCCTCTATTTGAATGATGAGTGGATAATTATCTATCACTATTTGTTCTAATTCTGGTTTCGGATGAGGTTCAATATCTAATGGTACATCTTCTTTAGACATTAGCATTTTAATATTAGTTTTTACTTTATTATTAATGTGTAAAAGATCATGAAAAGAGACAATGATCACATGGACATTAAACATTTTCTTGGTCAAAATAGTGAGTTCCTCAATGCATCGTATGAGGGATTCCTCATCATTATGAACCATTTTCCCTACACTTATTAATATTCAATATAAGAAGAATAATTTTTAGTTGTTATAAATCATAGAATATTTTTTTTGTTCTTTCAATGAAAGAAAAGATAATTATTTACAAAATGTAAAAAATTTATTGTTGGCACTACCTCCTAGGAAATGACACCATGTTTTGACACATTCCTATCATGGGTTATAAAAAAATAATTACATTTTAATTTAAAATGTGGTAAAATGTTAAACCTAGGTTTTCAATAGTGTGGATTTCTCAACAATCTAGATTTTACCTTTAATTAATATAAATTGGATCTTCTTGAAATGGTTTTATTTTGATATCAAACTAAAGAAATGAAATGAAATAAGGAAATGAAGAAAAATACTGAAAAAAATTGACAAATAATTTGACTGAAAATAGAGATATGAATTAGGTGATTAATATAGGATTAGTTTTATTATTTCAATGTTATCATAGTTCTAATTTATCCCATAATATTATAATGAGATGATTAACGTAAGATTCCACAATCGCTTCCTCTTACACTCCTGGTCAGGTAGTGATGGTGAGAGTATTCATTTCCAATATCTCATTATTATCTACTCAATTTCCGATGTGGGAGAGAGAGTTTCATTGAATACCCTCAATTGACTTATTAAATACCTAATAGGGTCTTGATTATCCCAAAATTTCAAAAATATACACTACCTTTACCACATTTTCTGATGATTGAGTACTCCAATACAAATGTATAGATTATTTCATCATATATAAACCAAAACCTATCAAAGGTAGAAATATTACCCTTTAACAAAGAAATAAACACAATATAAAATAAAATATGATCATACTCAATGATAAAAACCACTATCTGAAATTGAACGAAACTTCACAAAAGAGATGAAGAATTTAATACCATTACGTGTGTTAACTCATGTTTTAAAAAATGTAAAACCTCCACTTCCCCAATTTCTAAAAATATTAACACTTAATATGAATGGTATTATAGAAAAATGGGGAAGAAGGAGACATTATTAAACAAATAATATAGTGAAATTAAATAACAAAAAATTTATCCTCCAGAATCTATCTATTCGAAGCTTTCTCCTATTATTCCAACCAGACGACTAGAAATTGACAAGGTATCTTTTTTAAAAGTTATTATAAACTGTGTTTTTTATTGACCATGAAAATTTAAATGTATTTTGGTATGGGTGTTGAAATTTATTCCCTAATTACTCAGGAACACATTTTCAAGATGAAGGGCCTCATCAACTACCTTTTATTTTTTATATTAAATAGAACCCTTAATTAAGGAAATTAACCATGAATTATAAATTTGACATTAAGATTATATTACTCTTTCAAATATAGTTGGAATAACCTAATTTAGAGTTTTTTGGCTGATATATACCTCAAATAATGTGGTAGGACACATACTATTGGTCAGAAATATTTTTCAGTTTTACTGGTTTGTTTGGGACTATTGAAGTTTGAATGAGCTATTGGTCGAGATGAAGAATTTCAATCCCATGAGTAGAGGAACCATAAAAATCATCACTCAAATTGGATCAATGTTTTAAATGTTATTCATCAAATACATAAGTGGTAGAAAACTATTTATAATCCATAATTACTAATGATTGACATTTTAGCCCCAAATTCACAAAAAAACTTAAAATAATTCAATTTAATTCAAACTGATAAATTTATATGTATTAAATCATTGAAAAACATATGAAAAATGATGTCAAAATTATCACTATCGGTAATCTAATGAGTATTTATTATTATTATTTATTTTTGGATTATTTATTGTTTTTTACTCTAATATGGTGGTATATTCTCACTATAGTTACACTCTAGAACCCCACTACTAGTTAGATGCATCAAGTATATAAGGAGGTGCTCACAATGTCCCAATTAATACTCTTCATTTTTTCATTTCTTGGTGGATGTGGCCTAGTATAGGATTTCACAAAGTGGTATAAAAAAATTCTATGATAAAAATCAAAGATATTATTAGTTTTTTTGTACTATTTTGGAAATGGTAAAAAGGTGGATATGAATTTTTAAGTGCTTTTGATAGATATCAGACGGGTGCAATGTGAAAATTATTCCTTGTTTTATTACTCAGTTTCTAGGGTTCTATGATTTCTTATAGTTTTTTTATATTTTTTGGTTGGATGGTTTCACATCGCATGATGTGTATGGGGTTTTTAGAATTACGATTTATTTGATTCCAAATATTAGCATGTTGTCTAGATATCCTTGTACATAAATCATGTTCACAACTTATGATCGATTTGAAATTAATTATTTGTGTGATTGATACCCCTGATGATCTGGTATAGTTTTTTATAATTTTAGAAAAAAAATATTGGGTATTATTTTATATAACTTGGTGGTGGAATTATACTCAATATGTAATCCCGCATTTTTAACATAACTTCTCATTACATTTTACAAACAGAGGACTTTTAAATATAGTGTCTTGAAAATCAGAAAAAAAAATACATAAGAACTAAAAACACAATTATAAATCCCCTTTAAAAGCATATTTAAAAGTTCATCCTATGTAAAACTACATTATCTCATAACCTAGAAACATACATTATAGGAAAGGGTGAGCATAAATCACAGTAAGGAAAGAAAGAGAATCAGTTTACTTGTGATATTAGTTAGAACATGATGAAAAACATAACGACATGAGAAATGGAAGTAGAAGAATTTCATAATGAAAAAAACGTAAAAAATAACATGAATATGTGGCTACAACATTAAATTTATACATTCATGAACATATCACCAAGGTCCATCACCAAGGTGTCATAAATTTTACCAAGGTTATTCACCAAGGTATCATTAAACTTGTCATCTCTAGAGATTGACTTCTTTAGCCAATACATTAGAATGCTATCTAGGTGAACCATTAATATTTATTTATTTTCCTATTATCCACATAGATCATAATCCTAAATTTCATAAATAACTCATAGAGAGTAAAATTAATGGGTTTCGCCACAAAATCGTGACGTTTTAAAAGTGATTAAAAATAAGATCATTCTGTCATTTATAACCCATAAAAACAAAGTGAGGGTTATATGTATGTAAATTATAGAGTCAAATATATCAATATTATGTCTTGTTGAATACCCCTAGAAATGAAATAGGTTTTGGTATTCAAAAAAATAAAATAATATAAATTTTGTGAAAAAAATAGAGATAGGTTTTGAGACGAAAATTCTATAGCATAATGGCTATATAACATGGTTTTAGAAATTGTTGAAAATAGAAGGGACAGGGCTATCCCATAAATAAATGAATCTTTTATATTAGATTTACAGAATAAAACAAAATAATATCTTGGTGTGGAATGACACACAATATGAAAAGGAAATTTTAAAGAAAAGAGAAAATATGATTTCTTTTACGAAAATTCAACAGCCTAACGACGCCACGTAAAATTTCAAAAAATAAACTGATGAGAGGAGAAATGGTCTCTCATTATTTGGACAAGAAATGGATAGTAATACCAATATATATGAACATACCTCAACATATGAAAATGGAAAATGGAAGACATAACTTAAATGAAATCATGACTAAAAGAGGAGGGTGGAATGTTCCCTTAACTTGAAGAGTATCTTCGAAAGCCTGAAGGTTGAGACATTGTGGGTATTGAGGGAACCATGGTAAGAATTGAGGGAACCATGGTAAGACTCCTTGGGAGATAAAGATATTAGAACTTATTTTATGAGGATTTTGGAATGAAATAAATGAGGGAATGGCTTGGTATTTATAGGAATATTAAAGGAATATTTAATTTATTTCCAAGGGACACTTCCTCAGTGGTATTTGTAAAACCATGGGCTTGTCAACAGTATTTTCCCATGGTATTGGCCAATTGGGACACATCATATAATATCTTAATATTCACATGTCAACCAGAATGATTATATCATTATTGATGTCTTTAAACACCAAAACCCCAAAACTGTACTTTTTCTATTCACTGAAAAACAAAACATTTTATAAAAATCTCATAAATTCAGCTTAACATAATATCGATGATATGAATTCAAAAATAATCTCCATTTTATGAAAATAATTTTCTAAATACTTTTAATTTAATTTTTAAATAAGATCATTATTTATTCAAAAAATAGCTCAAAAACTATAACTTATTTTGTAATACATTGAAAAATAATCAAGGTCCCATAAAATTATCATATAATCATAAGACAATAAAGTAACAATTAATGATTATATTTTATGAAAATAAATTTTAATTTTAAATTATTAAATTAATTTTAAAATTTTGAATAATTTATTTATGACATACAATAATAACAAAAACTTATACTATGATCGATTTTTTACTTTTTAGATGGTTAAATTGTATTTATACATTCATGGGTGAAGTTTCTATTTTTTGGCCGATTTACTATTAACTACTTTTTATAAGGGTATGCTACTATTCATATATTACTATTTAATAAAAATAAAATTGTTCTTATTAGAATATAAATTTTTATTGATCACAACTGTAGAAGACCATTTTTTTAAAATCATTTCATATTATTAATTATTTAAAATTTACATGAATATTTTAAAATACCCTTTTTACAATATTCATCAATAATATTCATCCTATATTTATCCAAGCATTTGAAAATCAAAAATGTAACCATAATAAGATATAATAATTTTATTTATACAACGGGATTACAAAAATTATCTAAGGACTTGTTACATATCCTCTTATAACACTTGCATAGGACATAAGTGTAAGGTGTGCTATTGTGATAGAGTCTTGGGGAGACTCAGACAACATTTCCCATGTGGTTATTTCTATTGGCATGAACTTCTCCCTTAGGAGAATTCTTTTAATCATCACATATTGAAGCTCAGCTTGGGATTGGTCCAGATCAAAGCCCATAGATGCTACATCTGTTCCAGGCGCTGACAATTGAGCTTCGTACGGCCTGAGTCTACTGGATGAGGGCATCAAATCTTATTTCAGTATTAATTAAAAAAGATCACATATATTTATAAACAATAATTGTAACATTAAGAGTTTATTTTCCTATGTTCATATTGACCATCGATCATACAATAGTTGAAACCCAATGATATTAATTAATTAATTAAAGAATATAGTTTTGTGTAGTATAAAATGAAATAACACAATAATTTAGGTAACAAAAATTATTCATAAGGTCAGGTCATTTAATTCTTCCCCCTTAATAAATTTCATCCCTGAAATTTTAACTCATACCCTAAGAATATAAAAGGTGTGGGTACTTCTTCCTCATAGACTCCTCTGGTTTCCATGTGGCTTCTTTGCATTTGTAGTTCCTCCATAACACCTTAACAACGTGTGTAGTCTTGTTTCGTAGAACCTTGTCTCTATAATCCAAGATCTCCACTGGTTGCTCCAAATAAGAGAGGTCATGTTCCAGTTGTACCACCTCGGTATTTTTTACATGTGAAGGGTTGGGTATGTACTTCCTCAAGAGGGATACGTAAAAGACATCATTAACTTGTGCTATATTTGGAGGCAGTGTAAGCCGATAAGAAACTGCTCCTATGAGATCAAGGATTTCATAAGGGTTAATGTACCTAGGGTTGAGCTTCACTTTCATCCCAAACCTCATGACTCTCTTCTAAGGTGATATTATAAGAATGTATTTATCATCAACCTCAAACTCCAAGTCCCTTCAACGGTTGTCGACATAGCTCTTTTACCGACTCTCAGTAGCCTTATTGTGTTTTGGATGTCATGTACTTCTTCAGTCATCTTTGGCTCAAGATTAGGCCCAAGAATAATTCTCTCAATAGCTTTATACCAACAATTAAAAGTTCAACATTGCTTACTATATATATCTTCATAGGGTTCCATTTTAATGCTCAAGTGGAAGATGTTTTTTTAAGAGAAGTCAACTAAAGTCAGATGTTGATCCCATCCACCATAAAATTACATTGATCATGTTCTTAGAATATCCTCGAGTGTTTGAAAAGTCCTTGCAGATTTGCCATCAGTTTGGGGGTGGTGGGTCATACTAAAATTTAATTCAATGCTTAGATCATGTTGAATACTTCTCCATAATATTGAGGTGAACCTTGGATCATGATTAGATATGATAGAAAGTGGAACTCCATGTAGCCTTACCACTTCCATCATGTAAATATTACCGAATTGAGATAAAACGGGCAGCCTTGGCGATATAGTTCATAATAACCAATATCTCATTGTTTCCTTTGGAAGTTCATGAGAGACTAGTGATGAATTCCATAGTTATATTTTCCAACATCCATGCAGGTATGGGTAGTGGTTTCAATACCCTTTTAGAAATTTGTCTCTATTCCTTCACTTATTGACATACCGGGAACCTTGAAGTGTAGTCAATAATCTCCCATTTCAAATTATTCCACTAATAATGATCACGAAGGTCCCTATACATTATTGTGCTTCCAAGATTTGTTGAGAAAGTAGAGCTATGAGTTTCAACAATCAGATCCTTCTTTATTACCAAAATATATGGAACACATAGTCATGTACAAAATTTTAGTACACCTTATTGATCAATATTGAACTAAGGAAACTTCCTATCCTTCACAACGTCAAACTTCTTCTATAACAAAGGATATTCTTTTGAGATTTTTTGATCTTCCTTAGTAATGATGGTTAAGAAATAATTTGGGTTAGGGTTGTTGATTTACCTTCCCTTATAATTCCCATGTTCATCTATACTAAGTCATTGATCAAAGGATCCCTTTGAATACTCATCATGAAAAGAACAACTTGGTATTTCCTGCTTAATGCATCAGTGACTGTGTTTTCTTTCCTTGGATGATAATGAATTGGACAATCACATATTTGAGAATTTCCAACCATCTCCTATGTCTCATTCTCAATTCCTTTTGTGTGAAAATATACATCAAACAATGATAGTCTTTTTATATATTACATTTCTCCCCATTAATATAGTGCATCCATATAGACAGAGAAAAAACGATAGCAGCTACCTCCAGATCATGCATAGGATAGTTCTTCTCAT
The DNA here is from genome assembly GCA_963277665.1 of Viscum album. Classification (NCBI taxonomy): domain Eukaryota; kingdom Viridiplantae; phylum Streptophyta; class Magnoliopsida; order Santalales; family Viscaceae; genus Viscum; species Viscum album. The sequence goes on from OY728146.1 coordinate 537,785,098, forward strand.
TAGTCTTCAACTTTCGAGATGCATAAGCAATGACTTTGTCATTTTTCATGAGGACGCAACAAGCCCCTTTAGAGATACATCGCTAAAAATAAAAAATCCTTTTCCAATTAAGGGTAGAGTTAACATGGGTGCATTAACCAATCTCTTCTTCAACTCTTGGAAAGATTCCTTACTCTCCTTTGTCTAGATTAATTTGAACACTTTTCGAATCAAAAAGTTTAATGGATTCGAAAATCAAGAAATATGTTTCACAACCCGCCAATAATATCCTAATAATGAAAGGAAACTTCAAATCTTAGTTATAATTGTAGTCTGAGGCCACTCCTCTACAACTTTTGTCTTTATATGGTACATTATGATTCTGTCATTGGTAATAATGTTCCCCAAGAAAGAAACTTATTTTAACTAGATTTCACTTTTCTTGAACTTTCTAAAAATCCTCTCCTTTTGTAGAGTTTTCAAAATAACCTTTAGATGATCCTCATCCTCCTCAAGAATTTTGGAATATATCAAAATATCAACAATAAAAACTTCCAAAAATTTATCAAGGTAGTCATCAAAGACTCTATACATCAAATCCATAAAAATATCTGGTGCATTAGTCAGTCTAAAGGGTATAACAACAAACTCACAATGCCCATATCTTGATTAGAAGGTAGTTTTCCAAATATCCTCTTTCATCACACTCAATTGCTGATAACCAGATCGAAGATCAATCTTTGAAGAGAATTGAGCCCCACAATGTTGGTCAAATAAGTCATCAATTCGTGGAAGAGTGTATTTATTCTTTATTCTGATCTCGTTCAGTTCTCTATAATCATTCATATATACATAAATCCATCCTTTTTATTTACAAAGGGAACTACTGCTCCCCAAGAAGACAAACTATGTTGGATAAAACTCATCTCCAAAAGATCTTGGGGTTGTTTCTTTAACTCCTCTACATCAACATTTTCTATCAAATATAGGTTCTTTGATATCGGATGGGATCCTGGTACGAGTTCAATGGGGAGGTCTACCTCTCTTTCTGGGGGAGTTTAGGGTAACCCCTCAAGAAATACTTCAATATATTTGTGGATAATGGGGACATTTTCTATCCTCAAACTCTCATTTCCTTCTTCTTATTCACTGATCAACTCCATAAAAATGATATAGAATATTATTCTATACAATGATCAGGTTGAGATATCTCTCCATAGAAGATAACTATAGGTTTTCTATTCAAGAATACTGATATTTAATTGCTTCTATATTTGATCTTAGCATTATACTTTGAGATCCAGTCAATCCCTTCTATAATGTCGATTTCAAGCATTAGAATGACTACTAGATTTGTAATATTTATGTTCTCACTAAAGTAAATACTATAGTTTCTAAACACTGAAGATGCTTTGATAATCCCACTAGGATTGCTGACTGATAACTCTAATTTTAGAAAATTGGGGGTTGATTCAAATTTATTTGAAAACATGGAGAAAATAAAGGAATGTGCAGAACCATAATCAAACAAAGTATTTTCTTGCTTTGAGAGAACAACAAGAGTACTTACCAAAACATAATTTTGTTCTTAAACTTTGTCTATAGTGATTGTATAAGTACAAAAGTTTTCCCTTGTTTATTGCTGAGGCTGATGGTGATTCCCCACCATATCCCTTAGAGATGGAAATTGATTGGCAATGTGCCCAAGTTGTCAACAATTATAGCATTGGTCATCAGGTAGGGTCTGTACCATCTTCTATTTATCATTAGTGTTGGAAAGTTGTGGCTTCACCTCACTACAATAATTCCGTGCAATGTATCCGTCTCTACCAAACATATAGAACTTTTCACTCATGAGCAGTAAGTTTCCTGAATGCTTCTTCCCACATTTATTACATGTGGGACATTGTACTTTTTTTCCTCCTCTTACTAGATCGATGCTTCTCCCTAATCTTGGCTTCACTGATATTTTCTTGTCATTGGATTTATAAGACAATTATGTTTCACCAAACTCTAGTTCGACTTTCATCGCACTTCGCATGATCTCTGCATAGCTATCATAATCTCAGTTGGCTAGATTCTTCCGCATATGAGATCTTAGTCCACTGAATAATCTATCAATCTTACCATTTGGATCCATGAAAATTCTAAAGGTGTAACATGAATACCTTATAAAGTTCATCTCATATCTTCCCACAGATTCATTCTCCTTCTACTTCGTCTTCAGAAACTCCTTCTCTATTATTTTTCTCATCGATCAAGGAAAATACATGTTGAAGAATATCCCTCTAAAAACTTCTCACACCATATATTCAACATATACTCTTTTCCTTGGGTTTTTAATAAGTTCTAACCACTGATCAACTTCTCCCTCTATGCAATAAATAACTAAGGTAACCTTCTCTTGTTCCGAATAGCAGATCACAAAAAAGATCTTCTCGATACAGCTAATACATTTTTTAGTAATAAATGGGTCGGTAGATCCACTAAATGTTGGTGGCCATTGAGGCATAAAATATACAATAGAAATTTGTTCCCTTCACTGTGAAATCGGTCTCTCATCTTGATTCAAGTTATTTCCCATAACATGAGTCAGAAGGTTCAATATTCACATGAAAGTTTCCATTCTAGCTTCCATTAGCAGGTTGTCAGTACATAGTCCATTACGGTCACCATTTTTAAGGTTCCTACCATTTCCCTACATTTTATAAAAGAATAAATCCTTAGTGAGACAATAATTTCATTTAAGAATCTTTTAGCTATAAAGGATTATATCTTTAAACTTCATGTTTAAACAACTACAATTCTCTATAAATCCTTCATAATGATTAAAAAAATCTTATGATTAACCAAACATATCCCTCCAAGAGTGTCATAACCAAGAGTTCAGAAATGACCATTATCGTGTACCAGGATATCCTAGGTCAAGCCCGAAACTCCTTTTCAGAGTTTTCATTCATAGGTACATTTGTGTCGAGCCGCCTCTAGCTGCTCATATCTAGACAGGGATATATTTTCTTAATAAACCACTTACTCAATACTCACCAAAATACCATGAAGTATTCCAATATTTGAACTTTTCTATAGGGTTGTTCCTAATGTTTTCATATCCTAATTTCCATAAATAACTAATCATTTCTCTAATACTAACTATGGAATCCCACATTTCTTGTCACACCCCGACCGCGGACGTCCGTAATTTTTCTCTTTTCTTGGTCCCGATTTAAATTTTTCAAAGATTAATTGTGACTGGTGGTTTCGCGCCGGTGCGCGGTCATCGCATCGCTAGCGATGGTCGTGCGTTCGGCCCGGGGGACGATGTGTCCACCCGGCGTTTTAAATATTAAAGTTTTTACGTTGACTTTTTATTATTATTACTATTTGAGTTGCGTTACTATTATTGTAGCATTTTTATATATGTTTATAGACATGTATATTAATGTATATATATATATATGTCTATATGTGTATATATGCATATATATGTTTAGGTCTATATATGTTATACATATATATGTGTTTATTGTAATTGCGTGTATATGTTTGTAGGTATATATATACATCTATATATATGTGTTTTCTTATTATTATTATTATTATTCTTTTTGGTGGTTTTATTATTCTAAATACTTTGGTTATAAAAAATTATTATTAAAAATTAACTAACTTTTATTTATCATCATTATTTTATTATTATAATTATCAATTATATATATATATATTTTTTTTAACCCCCTCCTAACCCTAACCCGGTTCCCCCCCCCCCTGGCGGTGCTCCCTCTCGCCCTATCTCTCCCCCGCGCGACCCTCTGCGTTGTCCTCCTCCCGCACCCGCAGCGCCGCTCGCTGCCCCGTCGTCCCCGCCTCCCTGCTCCCGCACCGGTGCGACCAACCCCCAGCCTCGCCTCCCGCTCAGCTCCCGCCGTCGCACAGCCAAGCCGTTCCGGCCCCTCCTATCTCCGGCCTCCCTTCCCGTCGTCCCGCCTCCGGCCCCCCCGCTCCATCTTCGGCCGACCCGCACACACACCGCTCCGGCCTCATCATCCGCTGCTCCGCACCCAGCCGCCGGCCTTCCCTCCTTTCGGCGAACCAGTCCCGGCCTCCCCTTCGACCGGCGCCGCTCCTCTCCCCTGCTCTCTCCAGCCTCCCTCCGCGCTTTTCTCCTCTTCTCCCTCCGCCGTCCCTGTTCCCAACCGGCCTTCCTCCCCTGCTCGCCGACCGCCCTCGCCCAGCCTTTCCGGCCTTCGCCTGTTTCCGTCGCCCAGTCCCCACTGCTCCCTACGCCTCCCTGTTTCCGGCCCCTCTGCTGTTTCCCCTGTCCCGCTCCCCGTTCCGCCCACCCGGCGCGATCCCCTCCTGCGCCCTCCACCGTGCGGCCTCCTCACCAGTCCCGCTTCCGGCCGCGACCCGCCGCATGCCGCGCCTCCGCGCTGAAGACCCCCACAGCCTGCTCCCTCTCTCGCCGAACCGTCGCCGACCCTTTTCCCCCCCTGCGTGAGTTTTCTTTTTTTTTTTCTATTATTATTATTTGTTATTTTGTTTGTTCCGTTTTATTATAAATATTATTATTATATTACAATTAATATTATTATACTATCAATACTATTGTTATTATTATGTTAATAATATTATTAATATTTTTACATCATTATTAAAATTATTATTATGTTATTGTTATTAATTCTATATTATTATTATTATTATTATTATTATTATTATTATTATTATTATCATTATTATTATTACTATCGTATTATTAATATTAATATTATTATTATTATGATTATATTATTATTACCATTATATTATTATTATTGTGATTGTATTATTATTATATTATTATTATGTTGATATTATTCTATTCTTATTTTTATTATATCATTAATGTTATTATTGTTATATTATTAATATACTTATTAAATTATTATTTTTATATCATTCTTGTTATTAAAGTATGTTATTATTATATTATTATTATTAATATTAATATTTTATTAAGATTAAGATTATTATTAGTATTATTATTTTCAAGTTAATATTATTAAGTTATTATTTTGTTATGTTATTACTATTATTATGGTTATGCTCATTATAATAATAATATTATTATTATTATTTTCTTATTATTATTACTCTGGATTTTACTTGTGCTTTGTTAGGGGTTTTCTTCATCAATTTATATTTGTTTTTGGTAGGTTTAAGACTTTAGGACCCGCGCAGGGCGTTTCCGAGAAAACACCATCGCCGCGCCTTGTTTCCGAGATTCTGCCGTCTTGCGCCGTGTCGTTTCGTTCCGAGCTGCGTTTTGAGGTAGGTCTCCCTATGCACTTGCCTCTAAATTAAGAATTTATTTATTCCTTGTCCTTTTATTAAATTTCAGTAAATTTAAGAAAATAATATTAAGTAGTTTTTATAGTGTGGTGATTTGCTGGTAATGCAAACTGTTTAATTCCAGCATTTCATTAAAAGTGTTTTCTTGGTTTCAATTGTGGGGTTTCATAGTAATGTCGCTAAATGGTTCTTCCTGAATAACGAAAGACATGTTGAATTGGGTTTTGAAATGTTTTTTGGCATGTGTAAATTAGTAAATGTACTATTTATGGAAAATGGTGTTTTCTTATAACCTTGATTAGAGAAAACGTCGTGTGGCCTTTTGAAATTGTTTTTGGAAACTTTATGTGTGGTTCTTGGTTGATGAAAGATGTTTTCCCTTGTTGTGTTATTAAAAATAATGCTTTCTGGGTTGTGAAAGTTGTTTATGTTCTTGTTTGAGTGTTTCCAAAAAGGGGTTTTTGCGAAATGATTTGGTAATGACATTTATATTTCTAGAAAGGCATTTTTTGGCGTGCGTGAGTTTTGAAATCTTGTTTGGGTGTGGAAATGGTGACTTTTGTGTGCAATATCTTGTTTGGACTACGATATGAGGAAGAAACATACTATGTGAATGTGAAACTTGTTTCAGCACACGGGAAACCCTGGGTATCTAGGTGGGCGGACTAGAACTAGTGCGCTAGTGAGCCGGATGGGTGTCGTCCCTGTTTCACTTAGCTGGATTGACGATTGCAACACTAACTAAACATATGATATCTGATGGTCGTGGCCTTCTAAGCCACGTGTTCTGAGGGTCGTGGCCTTCTAAGCAACATTTTCTGAGGGTCGTGGCCTTCTAAGCCACGTTTCACCGAGACACGAGGTTCTAGGGTCCCACGTGAGCTAGATGAACCTTAGGGGTTTTACCCATAGTGCTCTACCATCTCTGGCGTGGTGCATTCCGTCGGCATACGGGGGACCACTTGGGTGTGAGTGTGTGTGCGTGTGTGAGTATGTGTGTGTGTGTGTGAGTGTGTGAGTGTGTGTGTGTGCCCATGGTTATTGCTGATAACTTCTGGTTTATTTTTTTTTACTTGCACTTGGTTTTTTTTCCTTGCCTGTTTACCTCTACTTGCACTTGGTTTCTTTCCTGCTTGATTACTTTCAGTTCTTCTTTACCGCTTGTACTGGTTGCTTTGCGAAAATGGTTTTCAAATAAAAATGCGTTTTTCTCTTGTGTAGTAAAACTGAAAGTGTAACACTTCTTTATCGTTCAGAACGAATTTGGAATCAATGAAAAGAAATTCAACTTTTGAAAAGGAATAAGGGTGATGGCTTGTTTTTAGTTTTTCAAGTGAAACGTTGTAAAAGCATACTTTTATACATTGTAGTTCAAACCTGGAATAGGTAGATTCTTTATTTACTGGCAGTGCATTGGGATTTGTTGTGGGGCTCACCTACTGAGTACTTTTGTGCTCACGCCTATCTTTTACCTCTTCAGTTGTAGGTTCCTTTTGTTCAGGTTCTCCTTCATGAGTCGCTCAGTGTGGGAGCGACGTTGGTTGTAGTTGGGTGGTGACCCGCGAGGTCACATGGAGGTATGTCGTGGTTTAGTTTTGTTGTGTCTTTAGTGTTTGTCTGTTTGTTTAGTTTATATTCGTTCTTTCGATCCTGTTTTTAGTTTGGGCTGAAATCGTTCCCAACGATTAATGTTTCAATGCCCGGCACTTGTTGCCATCCCGGGGGGATCGGGAACGCTCCTCGGGACTTGCCGCGGACCGGCTCGGGTGACCGGTTTAGGGTCGACCCGGGCTGGTTCGTGACAAAATGGTATCAGAGGTGGTTCTTGTTATTTGGGTTGTCCGGTAGAAGGAGATTAGGACTGTCGGAACTCGAAGGGTAAGTACGGGAAGAGCGTCGCGAACTCTTGCTCGCACTGATCTTCGAGTTACCAGGGGTAGTTCGGGAATTGTGTCCTTGTCTTTCCTGGTTTGTCTTGGATTGAGAGATGATAACGGAGGCAAGCCGACGTTACTTTGTGACTTCACCTGGAGTAGTGACCTATGTGGAGTCCGAGTACGTGGTTTGAATTCCTCCTAGTGGTCGACGCTGACTTGGGACATGGCCCACTACCATGTCGCTAGGTTGAGCGTGACTACTGGTCCCTCATTTCAGCGATTGATGGGAATTTGGATGTTGTTTCCATTTTGGTCTGTGTGAGTGCGTAGTTGGAAATGAAAAAGGGTTTTTGAAAATTGGACTGGTTTCTTTTAAAGGACTTTAAATATATGAAATGGGTTTTAAAACTGAAATCTCTTGATTTGGAAATCTGTTGTTTTCTCGGAACTGGTTAAGAATGATTTGGGTTGAAACCTCGGTTCCTCTTTATGAACGTCTGCACATGTGTGTAAATGCATGGAAAGTGTGTGTTGATGCACGTATGAATGGAATGTGGATAAGGACATGTGCAACGGTTCATGAGATTACCTGGGTGTGTATTTGAAATAAATGGCTTGACCTTGTTTTCTAAATTGGTTTTAAATGAGAAACGATTTTGGAAAGTTTTGGTTTGAAAGTGGATTGGTTTTTGGAAGGTGGTCTTGAAAAAGGGTGGTTTTGAAATCAAAAATAAAAAGGGAATTTTAAAGAGGAGATTTTATTTTTGGGTTGTGTTCGAATTTTTTCGGTCTTGTGCCGACTGTTTTTTTTTAATGAAGGCGCTTTTATTGATGTTGTTTCGATTTGATGTTGATTTTGGATTGTGTTTTATATATCGCTCGGGAAATGCCGCCCAGAAAGGTCTCTAAGGATTCGGATATGTCATGCCCATTTTTGGACCTCCTCAGACTTTGCCTATTCTCCATGGTAATCAGGGTCCGTTAGAAGCAGTGAAATGGCCCGAGGAAGTGGAACGTGTCTTTAGAATATTGGGAACTCCCGATAGTGTTAAGGTTCGTGCAATTGTGGAGTTGTCTGAGGGTCCAGCTCTGGACCAGTGGAAGATGGTTACCCCACCGTCAACGCAAGGTCAAATGACATGGGATGTCTTTAAAACTGTTTTCATCCAATGGTTTGTACCTGAGGAAGTGAAGCTGGAGAAAAGAGGGAGCTTGTGCATATTCAACAAGGTCAACGGACGGTGAAGACATATGTTGACCGTTTCAAGGAACTAATTTCCTTTTCTCCAGAGGTAGCGTCGCATGAGCTCATGAAGGCCTCTCTTTTCACTGGGGGTCTTCGTCCAGTGATCAAGGAGCGAGTCCTCCCTTATAAAGACCTTTGTTTCGAGAAGCCGGTGGAGGAAGCTTTCTTGGCTGAGTTAGTTTCTGGTGTGCATGTAGTTAATACTTCAGTGTCCCCTATTGTTGTTCGTAAGAGTTCCTCCTCTGGTGTGGAAAATATGCCAGAGATACCTGTTCCTAATGAGTTATCCCCTTTGGTCCCAGCTTCCAGTTCATCAGATCGTTCGATAGTATGCTTCCAGTGTGGTCGTTTCGGGCATTTAACGTCGTCTTGTCGCAACCCTCTGAAGACGTGTCATCGTTGTGGTTGTCTGGGTCATCTGGAGGAGTTTTGCATGAAGCGTCGCTTGAAGAGGACGCTGTTAGAGGAGAATGTCAGTACCTGACTGTGAGGCAGAAGATGCTTCAGCCATCAGAGCCCCAGCCACAAGTCTCGGGGTGAAGCTCGCGCACAGTCAGGAGTCCCCAGGGTTGTGAAGCCTTGGTCCAAGTTCTGTCTTCCGTGTTGACGGTGAAGCAATTAGAAACCTCTTTCATACTTGTCTTCCTGCCACTGAAGTTCCTGCCACTGAAGTTTCAACAGCGTTGTAAATGCGTTGTCTTTCTATAAAGTGATGGTGGACTTGTTCTATGACAATCTAAGCAGATGTGTCGTGTGGACTTGGTATTCTAAATCGTGTGTCCTTCATAAAAGTGTGTTTGACTCTCGTGTGGGTTGACCTCGTTTTAGTTGTGTTTAAGATGTGGTTATGTTTCGGGGACTTCGGTGGAGCATGTCTCTAATTTAATGCTGGTTAAATGTTTTTCTATGGGTTTTCCCTGGTGTTGAAGGTTGTTGGCTCTAGTCGTGGGATTCAACGTCTCGACGAAGGTGTTGTTTTTCACTCGTGTTGTAAGAGTTGGTTTGAATTGGTTGGGAGTTCCCGCGTCGCCCCCCCCCCCCTTTTTCGGGGTTTTCTATTTAAATGGTCTTCTTTTCAGCACTAGTTAAGTTCTTGTGGTGGGGAGAACCCCTTCGTGTTCTCCCCTCAATCTCGGACCCCAGTTCTCTCTTGAATCGGTCGGGTGTGACCTGTGCTGAGTAAGGTCATCCCCGAGATTCTCAGTTCTCTCTGATTTCTTTGGTTCCGTTGGGGCATGGACTTAAATCTTGATTGACTTTTGGCCTGGTGACTTTCTGGGGGCAGAAAGTGTCTGTGGTGGGGAGAATTGTCACACCCCGACCGCGGACGTCCGTAATTTTTCTCTTTTCTTGGTCCTGATTTAAATTTTTCGAAGATTAATTGTGACTGGTGGTTTCGCGCCGGTGCGCGGTCATCGCATCGCTAGCGATGGTCGTGCGTTCGGCCCGGGGGACGATGTGTCCACCCGGCGTTTTAAATATTAAAGTTTTTACGTTGAATTTTTATTATTATTACTATTTGAGTTGCGTTACTATTATTGTAGCATTTTTATATATGTTTATAGACATGTATATTAATGTATATATATATATGTCTATATGTGTATATATGCATATATATGTTTAGGTCTATATATGTTATACATATATATGTGTTTATTGTAATTGCGTGTATATGTTTGTAGGTATATATATACATCTATATATATGTGTTTTCTTATTATTATTATTATTATTCTTTTTGGTGGTTTTATTATTCTAAATACTTTGGTTATAAAAAATTATTATTAAAAATTAACTAACTTTTATTTATCATTATTATTTTATTATTATAATTATCAATTATATATATATATATTTTTTTTAACCCCCTCCTAACCCTAACCCGGTTTCCCCCCCCCTGGCGGCGCTCCCTCTCGCCCTATCTCTCCCCCGCGCGACCCTCTGAGTTGTCCTCCTCCCGCACCCGCAGCGCCGCTCGCTGCCCCGTCGTCCCCGCCTCCCTGCTCCCGCACCGGTGCGACCAACCCCCGGCCTCGCCTCCCGCTCAGCTCCTGCCGTCGCACAGCCAAGCCGTTCCGGCCCCTCCTATCTCCGGCCTCCCTTCCCGTCGTCCCGCCTCCGGCCCCCCCGCTCCATCTTCGGCCGACCCGCACACACACCGCTCCGGCCTCATCATCCGCTGCTCCGCACCCAGCCGCCAGCCTTCCCTCCTTTCGGCGAACCAGTCCCGGCCTCCCCTTCGACCGGCGCCGCTCCTCTCCCCTGCTCTCTCCAGCCTCCCTCCGCGCTTTTCTCCTCTTCTCCCTCCGCCGTCCCTGTTCCCACCCGGCCTTCCTCCCCTGCTCGCCGACCGCCCTCGCCCAGCCTTTCCGGCCTTCGCCTGTTTCCGTCGCCCAGTCCCCACTGCTCCCTACGCCTCCCTGTTTCCGGCCCCTCTGCTGTTTCCCCTGTCCCGCTCCCCGTTCCGCCCACCCGGCGCGATCCCCTCCTGCGCCCTCCACCGTGTGGCCTCCTCGCCAGTCCCGCTTCCGGCCGCGACCCGCCGCATGCCGCGCCTCCGCGCTGAAGACCCCCACAGCCTGCTCCCTCTCTCGCCGAACCGTCGCCGACCCTTTTCCCCCCCTGCGTGAGTTTTCTTTTTTTTTTCTATTATTATTATTTGTTATTTTGTTTGTTCCGTTTTATTATAAATATTATTATTATATTACAATTAATATTATTATACTATCAATACTATTGTTATTATTATGTTAATAATATTATTAATATTATTACATCATTATTAAAATTATTATCATGTTATTGTTATTAATTCTATATTATTATTATTATTATTATTATTATTATTATTATTATTATTATTATTATCATTATTATTATTACTATCGTATTATTAATATTAATATTAATATTATTATGATTATATTATTATTACCATTATATTATTATTATTGTGATTGTATTATTATTATATTATTATTATGTTGATATTATTCTATTCTTATTTTTATTATATCATTATTGTTATTATTGTTATATTATTAATATACTTATTAAATTATTATTTTTATATCATTCTTGTTATTAAAGTATGTTATTATTATTATATTATTATTAATATTAATATTTTATTAAGATTAAGATTATTATTAGTATTATTATTTTCAAGTTAATATTATTAAGTTATTATTTTGTTATGTTATTACTATTATTATGGTTATGCTCATTATAATAATAATAATATTATTATTATTTTCTTATTATTATTACTCTGGCTTTTACTTGTGCTTTGTTAGGGGTTTTCTTCATCAATTTATATTTTTTTTTGGTAGGTTTAAGACTTTAGGACCCGCGCAGGGCGTTTCCGAGAAAACACCATCGCCGCGCCTTGTTTCCGAGATTCTGCCGTCTTGCGCCGTGTCGTTTCGTTCCGAGCTGCGTTTTGAGGTAGGTCTCCCTATGCACTTGCCTCTAAATTAAGAATTTATTTATTCCTTGTCCTTTTATTAAATTTCAGTAAATTTAAGAAAATAATATTAAGTAGTTTTTATAGTGTGGTGATTTGCTGGTAATGCAAACTGTTTAATTCCAGCATTTCATTAAAAGTGTTTTCTTGGTTTCAATTGTGGGGTTTCATAGTAATGTCGCTAAATGGTTCTTCCTGAATAACGAAAGACATGTTGAATTGGGTTTTGAAATGTTTTTGGCATGTGTAAATTAGTAAATGTACTGTTTATGGAAAATGGTGTTTTCTTATAACCTTGATTAGAGAAAACGTCGTGTGGCCTTTTGAAATTGTTTTTGGAAACTTTACGTGTGGTTCTTGGTTGACGAAAGATGTTTTCCCTTGTTGTGTTATTAAAAATAATGCTTTCTGGGTTGTGAAAGTTGTTTATGTTCTTGTTTGAGTGTTTCCAAAAAGGGGTTTTTGCGAAATGATTTGGTAATGACATTTATATTTCTAGAAAGGCATTTTTTGGCGTGCGTGAGTTTTGAAATCTTGTTTGGGTGTGGAAATGGTGACTTTTGTGTGCAATATCTTGTTTGGCCTGCGATATGAGGAAGAAACATACTATGTGAATGTGAAACTTGTTTGAGCACATGGGAAACCCTGGGTATCTAGGTGGGCGGACTAGAACTAGTGCGCTAGTGAGCCGGATGGGTGTCGTCCCTGTTTCACTTAGCTGGATTGACGATTGCAACACTAACTAAACATATGATATCTGATGGTCGTGGCCTTCTAAGCCACGTGTTCTGAGGGTCGTGGCCTTCTAAGCCACGTTTTCTGAGGGTCGTGGCCTTCTAAGCCACGTTTCACCGAGACACGAGGTTCTAGGGTCCCACGTGAGCTAGATGAACCTTAGGGGTTTTACCCATAGTGCTCTACCATCTCTGGCGTGGTGCATTCCGTCGGCATACGGGGGACCACTTGGGTGTGAGTGTGTGTGCGTGTGTGAGTATGTGTGTGTGTGTGTGAGTGTGTGTGTGTGTGTGTGCCCATGGTTATTGCTGATAAGTTCTGGTTTATTTTTTTTTACTTGCACTTGGTTTTTTTTCCTTGCCTGTTTACCTCTACTTGCACTTGCTTTCTTTCCTGCTTGATTACTTTCAGTTCTTCTTTACCGCTTGTACTGGTTGCTTTGCGAAAATGGTTTTCAAATAAAAATGCGTTTTTCTCTTGTGTAGTAAAACTGAAAGTGTAACACTTCTTTATCGTTCAGAACGAATTTGGAATCAATGAAAAGAAATTCAACTTTTGAAAAAGAATAAGGGTGATGGCTTGTTTTTAGTTTTTCAAGTGAAACGTTGTAAAAGCATACTTTTATACATTGTAGTTCAAACCTGGAATAGGTAGATTCTTTATTTACTGGCAGTGCATTAGGATTTGTTGTGGGGCTCACCTACTGAGTACTTTTGTGCTCACGCCTATCTTTTACCTCTTCAGTTGCAGGTTCCTTTTGTTCAGGTTCTCCTTCTTGAGTCGCTCAGTGTGGGAGCGACGTTGGATGTAGTTGGGTGGTGACCCGCGAGGTCACATGGAGGTATGTCGTGGTTTAGTTTTGTTGTGTCTTTAGTGTTTGTCTGTTTGTTTAGTTTATATTCGTTCTTTCGATCCTGTTTTTAGTTTGGGCTGAAATCGTTCCCAACGATTAATGTTTCAATGCCCGGCACTTGTTTCCATCCCGGGGGGATCGGGAACGCTCCTCGGGACTTGCCGCGGACCGGCTCGGGTGACCGGTTCAGGGTCGACCCGGGCTGGTTCGTGACATTTCTAATATAACTTTTCATTACATTTTAAAAAACATAGGACCTGTAAAGTCTAGTGTCTTGGAAATAAATAACAAAATACATGAAAACATAAAACACTCTTTCAAGACCCCTTGAAAAGACTCTTAAAAATAAAATCCTATGTACAACTACTGCATCTCATAACATGGAAACACACATCGAATGAAAGGGTGAGCAGAAATCCAAGTAAGGAAATCAAGGGAATCAGTTTACTTGTGATATAAACAAGAACTTGATAAAAAACTTAAATACGTGAGCAAGGGAAGTAGAGGAATTTTATAATGAAATGAACATTAACCATAACATGAATATTTTTCAATAACATTTAATTTATACATTCATGAACATATCACCATGGTTCATCACCAAGGTGTCAAAAAAAGTACCAAGGTCATTCACCAAGGTATCATGAAACTTGTCATCTCTAGAGGTTAAATTTTTTACCTAATGAATTGGAGTGATATCTAGGATAACCCTTAATATGTATTTATTTTAATGTGATCCACATAGATAATAATCATGAATTTCATAAATAACCCCTAGAGAGTAAAATTAAAGGGTATCACTTCAAAATCGTGACTTTTTAAAAGTTCTTTTAAATAAGTTCATTATTTCATTTATAACCCATGGAAAGGGAGAGAGGATAATATGTATATCAATTCCAAAATTAAATAGATCAATATTATGTCTTGATTAATACCCCTATAAATTAAATAGGTTGGGGTATTCACAAAAATAAAAAAGATATTTTTTTATAAAAAAGAGAGAGAGGTTTTGAGATGAATATTTTACAGCATAACGGATATACAACATGGTTTTAGAAAATGTTAAAAAGAGAGGGGACAAGATTACCCCATCAACAAATGAATCATTTAAAATATTGTTAAAGAATAAAAAAATATCATGGTTTGGAATGACACACCACATGAAAAGGAAACTTGAAAGAAATGATAAAATGTGATTTATTTTATGAAAATTTGGCAGCCAAACAACGTCACTTAAAATTTCAGAAAATACATTGATGAGAGAAAAAAATGGTCTCTCATAAATTGGAAATAAAATATATAGTAATAAGAATATATAATAACTTACCCCCCAAATAATAAATTGGAAACTGGAAGACATAACATTAATGAAATCATGACTTAAAAAGGAGGGTGGAAGGTTCCCTAACCTTGAAGAGTAACATTGAATGTTTGAATGGTGGGACCTTGGGGGGATTGAGGGAATCCTGGGAAAACTACCTGGGATTTAAAAAGACTATAACTTCATTGAGGGGGATATTTTAATGAAATTAATTAGGAAATGGATTGGAATTTAAAGGAAAAGTGAGAGAATATTTAATTAATTTCCAAGGGACACATCATCGGTGGTATTTTCAAGACCATGGGCTTTCCCCTGGTATTTTACAATGGTATTGTCCAACGAGGACACCTCATAGAATATATTACTATTCATGTGTCGACCAGCATGATTACATCATTATTACAATATTATTACATCATTATTGTAGTCATTAAACAACTAAAACTCAAAACCGTATTATCACTGTTCACCAAAAAACAAAACATTTTATAAAAATATCACAAATTCAACCAAATATAATATCAATTATTTGAATTCAAAAATGAAATCCATTTTATGAAAAAAATTTCTGAAATATTTTTAATTTAATTTTTAACTAAAATCATTACTAATTCAAAAAAACAACTCTAAAAATATAACATATTTTTTATACCTTGAAAAAGTAATCAAGGTCCAATAAACATATCATATAAACATAAAACAAAAAAGCAACAATTTATGATTATATTTTATGAAAATAAATTTCCATTTTAAATTATTAAATTAATTATAAAATTAAAAATAAAGTATTTATGACATACAAAAATAACAAAACATATACTATGATCATTTTTTCATTTTTATGATATCTAAATTGTATTTATACATTCATGGGTTATGTTCATATTTTTTTGGATGATTTACTATTCATTACTATTCATTAGGGTATGTTACTATTCATACATTACTATTTAATCCAAATCAAGTTGATCTTTTTAGACTCTAAATTTTTTCCTGATCACAACTATTGAAGACCATTTTTTTAAAATAATTTAATATTGGTAACTATTTAATGATTACATGAATATTTTAAAATACCCTTTTTACAAAATTCATCAATAATATTCATCCTATATTTAACCTGACATTTGAAAATCACAAATTTTACAATAATAACAAATAAAAATTTTATTTTTACCAATGTATTACAAGATTCTAAATCCTCATTACATAGACCTTTATAACACCTGAATAGGACCTAAGTGTAAGTTTTTCTATGGTGATAGAATCTTTGGGTGGCTCAGACAACATTTCCTGAGTGGCGATTTCAATCAGCATGAACTTATTCCTTAGGTGATTTTTTTCAGGCTTCACATGTTGAAGCTCAGCTTGGGCTCGGTCCAGAGAAAAGCCTAGAGATGCTACCTCCTTCCCATGTTCTGACAAATGGGCTTCGTACAGCTTAAGTATACAGGATGAGGCTATGGACTCTTCTTTCTATATTAATTAACCAAGATCACTTGTATTTATAAACAATAATTATTACATTAATAGTTTAGTTTGCAGTGGTCGTATTGACCTGTGATCATATAATAGTTGAAACCCAATGGTATCACATCATTAATTGAAGGATATAGTCTTTTGGTGTATAAGAAAAAATAACACAAAAATATTATTCAAAAGTTCAAGTCATTACACTCAATTAGACCGGATTATTATTCCTTTTGAAGAAAAATCATGTGGATATATAATAAGATTATTCTTTATGATGACTATGTATTACCCCATTTATGATATTTTTAGTGACTCTCTTAGATAAGTATTATCATATGATTAGTTAGTAATGAACCCTAGTAGATTATTATGATGTTGGTTCTATAAAAAATATGCGTATTTTTATATAATATGTCAACAAAAAAATATATAGAGTTCTCCCTTATAACTTTTTTGTTTCATTATAGTTAACTAAACTATATGAATATAGTTTCCTCAATATGGATCTTAGTGTGTAGATGACATTATACTTATTTTCTAATAAATGGGGTCATGATTTTTAAGGGGTGGTTCAGTGTGTGGAATCATGGTGATAATTAATACCCTATTGTATCTTAGAATCAAACTAATGATGTCGATGTTTATATGTGTGATAAGTTCATGATTCTCAATCATGGGGTTAGATATATGAGTTCCCAAAGATAATTTAATCCCTATTAGGTGAATGAGTTGGCATGAGATTCTAGATATGGGTATATGTGTATGTGAGACTCTAAAGTTGGTTGTTGGGCATGTCAGTCATATTTTGATGATTGATATGGGAGTAGAAAAAATCCCCAAAAGTTAGGACCTATGTGATATATTAACTTTGAATTTGGTTAGAGAGCCTACTAATTTTGATATATGTCTTAGGATATCCTTGTTTCAGGTGTTATGATTGAAAATTGTGATTTTTTTCATAATTTTGTTGAGTTTTGGTATAATATGTTGACTTGCGAGAGGGGTTAGCTTAATCTTGTGAGTTGCTTAGACATAGAGAGCATTGGTAAATGAATTTGTATTATGATATTGGTTCATATGAGTTTTTCCCAAGAATGAGGTACTAAAATAGATCATCCTTAAATTTTGTAAACATAGAGGGCACAGGTAGATGCATTTCCATGAGATTATTGAATTAGATGTGCTACTGAAGATATAGTATCAGAATTGATACCTTAAAATTTTTATAGGTAAATCACCATGATTTATGGTGATTTCAATATAAAGGAAAGAATTTTATGTCAGGATAAATGTGAGTCCATTCCCTATATATTTTGGATGTATTTCAAAGTGGTGTACTAGTACAACATGGATGGATGATAGAGATTTTAAGTTGATGTTGGTTAGAGGATGATGGATGATTTAATTGAACTAATGTATGATCATGGTGAAAAACCCTAGTCATATGTGTGGTAATAGGGGGATAATGGGAATCATAGTAATGTCCTCATGTTAGTAGGGTCTCAGATGATTGAGATAAGTCATTGTATGGTTGATATGGAACATGGATTTTGGTGAGCTGGTAATTCCAATTTATCTAATCCAATATAAACTATAATATATTAGGTTTAGATTTGGTATTTCATGGAATAGGTTCATTAGGTTAAATGTTATGATGAATTTGACTTCATATGAGGGCGTGTTAGACTAGAAATATGTCATTTCTTATAGTAAGGTAATGATGGTTGATTTGTTTGGTTGATGAAACAACCGTGGGAATACACCATATGCCAGGTTCAAATTTTCTTGTTAGTGTTCATTGTTTTTGGGATCCCTTATGACTTAAGGTATCTATCTGGGGATAATAAAGTCTATTTATTGGTAAGGATTATCATTTTTTAGAAAGGTTATCCAAAGGAGGCTCGACTGGTGGTTTTATGTATAATTGGATGTGGTGTGTGGAAACCATGACTATAATTTCATTTCCAAAATGATGGTCATGTTTCCATATTTTATTGGTTCTTTCAAGGAAGAGATTATGTATTTAGGTTTTGAGTACTGCTGATTTGGAAAAGAACAATATGTTTTGAAATTGGAAATGTTGTGTGGTATTGGATTTTGTGCATTTTTTGTATTATTGCATGTAATGAGATAGAAACAACACCAACCATGTTATCGGACCATTGGGAATGTGTT
Source organism: Viscum album (assembly GCA_963277665.1). Taxonomy (NCBI): domain Eukaryota; kingdom Viridiplantae; phylum Streptophyta; class Magnoliopsida; order Santalales; family Viscaceae; genus Viscum; species Viscum album. Next base: position 537,803,557 of record OY728146.1, read on the forward strand.
TTGGTATGATAATTTGATGGTGGGGAGTTCCATGTCTTTAAATCTCTACATATGAGTTGGGACATGTGGTGAGGACCACCACAAGATATAGGATGAATTGATTGATTATTCCATGGTATATTAGGTCATATGGGCACTATTAAGAACCATCTGAATATTTCAATAATAGTGACAAGTGGAGGATGTGGTTTTATCAAACAAAATTTCCTTGTGTTTCGAGTTTTACAATAGAATATTGAACATCATTATGATATAGAACGTTGTGAATTTCAATTGATTTATAAACTAGGATAGGAAAATTTAATGGTTCCAATACCACCAAGGCTTCGTGGGGACAAGAAGTGTCATGATAATAAGGTTGTTAAACAATGATCCTAATAAGTTATATAGTATAACGGATTTATTTGGAGATATTTCGGTCAATGGTACATTTTAATATTTTATTTTCTATTTTCCACTTTGAGTGTTGGGATATCTTAAGATTTTTCATTAAGATATTTTTTGAGATGTGATGTCATACCTTGTGATTTTGGAACATGGTTTTCATTAATTTAATAATTTTTTCAATACTCTATATCATTTGAAAAACTGAACCAAAACAAGAAAAAAATTATTAGATGACATTATTAATAAATTTTAATATTAGGAAGATCTCTCGTAAAAAAATATAGAAAACCATTAAAATTTATTACATTTGGAGAGATAAATAATTATTTTTTTCATATTAATAAAACGTTCTTCTTTATCAAATAATAGTTTATTGTGTTAATAAAATAAATCAACCAATTTTAAAATCATTCTATTAAAATATGTGATATTTCAATACTTTACATAATATGTTAACATTCATTAAGATACGAATTTTTTTAATATGGTTCAAATAATGCTTAATGGTTAAAATGATCATTATTTCAATAAAACCAATTTTATTAATTTAAAATATTTTAATTTTAAAGAAAAATTTAAAAATATTATTATTTTAATTCCTTAAAATTAAATTCATTTTTAATTAATCATTTCAATATTAGAGTATGTTGAATTTTTCATATTTCTTAGAAATATTAGATTTTAAGTGAATAGAAAAAAATTGTTTTTTCAAAAAACTTATCATTTTTAACTATATTAAGAAGTATGAATAAATTTAAAACATAAAAAAATTAAGATAAAATAATTATTTAATTATTATAAGGAATATTATTTAAATAATATTATTAAACCCTATGTTTAACATTTTATTATCCTTGGTAATAACTTTTAGAAAAATAAAATATTTTTTTCTTTTCTTTGAATTAAATATTATTTTTGTAAAACAAGGTTTTGGTTTTATTTGAAATACATATAAAATTTAATTTTTTATTATACATATAATTATATCATTATAATAAAATACTTCTAAAAAGTTAGCTTGCATATAAATTTTAAGATTAAAAATTCACTTTTTCTAAATACGTGGTATTACATGTAACAATTGATATTTATAATATTAAGATTTCATACACATAGAAATTTTATTTGACAACATATTTTAAATAATTAAAAAAATTATGCCTATATTTTTTAATAAGGTTCATTTTATTATTACTAATCAAAATGAATCACTTGGGTAAAACTATTTACCGTGGTGAAAGCCTAGATTGGGTAAATATTGTTTAGTAGAGTAAAATGACTGACATGTTAAAAATATGTTTCTAATATAATATTATTGGTTTTTATTAACAAAAAATTATATCCACTTTATTATTTATCATTTTCAAGTCTTCTTGTAATGTTAAACTAGCGATGGATTTTTAATATGTTGAAATATTTGAAGAAAATTATTCTCGACAATTATATAAGGGGCCTCTCAACCCCGCTCGTTCAATATCTACCCAAATTTTTGGTTTCCTCTCGAAATAATACTCCTTTTCCTCCCCCTATTATATTATTTCACTTTATATTTTTCTCAAAAAAAAATTATCCTAAGACCTATATTTCTAAGGAGTACTCTATGGGAAAACACACATCCTCAACGTGTGTGATTATTTTTTATAACCTATTTTACGTTCTATATTAATTTCCCAAATATAATTTTATCAATAAAATATAATTAAATCATTATGTTTCATACTGAATGTTATTATTCTATGGTAATAACTATTGAAAACCTATCCCATTTTCCATAAAAAAACACCATTTCTGCATGTGTGGGCTACCACCTCTACAAATTAATGTATCTCATTTTTCATTTAGTTTGGTTATTATTTATGAAATTATATTCAAATTTGATGCACCACCTTAAAAATATATAATTAATATCATTATTACTCTCAAATTAATATATTATTCCAAAAAACATCTCTCATAATCATAATCAACCATTAATTATTGTACGTTAATGTTGAATCATTCTAACCACCTACTTGAACAATGATATTGAATAATAACAAAGATGAATATGATAAATTAATTACTTAAAATATACGATATAAATATGTAAATAGTTATTTTATTTTAGTTTTTTAATGTTAACATTAATATTAAACAATTTAATTTAAATACCGACACCCATTTGTCAAAAATCATCAAACCATTCTCATCACAAATTTCATCTTTAATAATCATAAATAAAATTTCATAGAATTATATAATGACATTAAAAATTATTATAAATAAACAATTAAAGTATATTTTTTTATCTATGGATGATTAATTTTTTTAAAGATTTAATAACAATTACATCATTACAAAACTTATTCAAAAGGATCAAGATTACTCACACTTGATATTAAAAATAGATTATAACTAGTTAATATAATTATAGAGAATAACTATAAATTATTTTCTCAAAAGTTAATAAACATAAATAATTTTATGAAATATATATTTAATATAGTTTTAGTTGTTATATAGATGATTCATGAACTATAGTGGAAGTCATATACTAAGGTAAGGGTTTCTTTATCTCATATTCGTATTAATGTGACATGTTTGATATTTCACCCAATCATTTATTTTAAATGGTATATTAAAATCTCAATAAACATATAGTATAAATAATATATTTCATTTTATGATACATTAATGTCTTTTTTAAGTAAACACACTATTTCTTACATTACCATTACCATAAGTGTTTTCAAAAAACTCAATTCTCATTAATTAAGTTATGATTATTATTTCTGTAATTATTACACAAATGTTGTCTATAATCTTATATTTGATCTAATTATGTAGTATTATTTGTTTTATTTATGATGATTTAAATTTCTACCTTGTAAATTCCTTTATAACATTTGTTCAATAATTAATTATGATTTCCAAAAGGGATTTGGTTAACTCAAATTTCCTCCCATTGAGTTAAAATATCTTCCCTTGGTCCTTATATTACATGTGTCTCATAAATTATTTTTATATCCAAATTAACAAATTTATTTTCTATTTTCACTATGGGAGAAATTTATTTTTAACTCAATTATTCATTATTGATGAATTTTATTCTCATAAATGAGAAACATTTTTATGAAAAATATCATCTCATTTGAAGAGGGGTTTTCATCAATTTCAATGTTAATTATTCATGAAAATTATTGAAATTATTATTTTAAAATTCAACTATCTTTTTACCCACGAAACATTAATATTTTCCATTACAAATTTTTAATTGGATGTTTTATCACCGCTTTTTAGGATGTTTATTTCTAACAAAGGCATTTGAAAATATAAATATAGTTGTAGATGCATTCAAAATAAAATTTTTTATCTTACACTAGACCTTTCCTTTATAATCCCTTTATGATATTTAAATTACATATTATTTATGATTTAATTTTTAAAATTCAAATTTTTCCAAATGATTTCTCTTCAAATTCATGAAATATTTGGATATTTTCAAGAATTTCTTATTATAATTAAATTTGAAGTATTGATTTTGAAAATGTATTCTTTTCAATTTACCAATAGTTAAATTTATGAAAATTCTTTTTCAAAGCGACCATAAATGTATCATTCATTCAAAATAATAAATCATTTTATAAAAAAATATTTATTTATTTCACCATTATTTCCTCTTTACCTTAAAATGATTTATTTCGGTGGAAATTATTTTCCATGAATAAACCTTAAAATGTTATTACATAATACTCTTTTGAGTGATTGAAATTTTGGTATCAAATACATTTTTAAGGAAATTTTTTCTGATTACATCATGAAGTGTTGTGAAACTCATTTTTCTGTCCATGGTTTCTTTATGATGGGATTAATGAAACCAATTTTAGTTACATGGTTTCTTAATGATATAATGAATGATTGATTTCAATTAGATCATATGTGTATGTATGACTAATGAGTGGGGTCATATATCACCCTTAAATTCATTATTTATGTTTTTATATCTTTTGATACAATAAGGTTGTGCATATACATGATCTCATGTAGCTTTGTTCACATGATGGGTGTTTACATAATTCCATATTTTCTTTATTTATATAATGATGTTTGGAAAATGTATTATATAGATTCATACAAAATATAGTTATTGGAAATGATCAAATATATTTTTTTAACATTATTGTTCATGTCCATGATTTTTTATAGATTTCTTGTCACATACTTAGTAATTAAAAGAAATCACAATCTTTAATAACGTACATAATACACCACATCGAACATAAAAGAACAACTAAATATTGTTATTTTAATATATATATATAACCTAGATGATAAAATGGATGTAGTTAATAGTATTAAATCATTTAGGAAAATATGGTTTACACATGTATATAATTAATTTTTTTTGAAAATTTATATATAATTGAAAATAAAACCCTTTTAAATAAAATGAAATGTATTCCAAAAAACAATTTAAATGAAAATATATTTGTTTATAAAATAATGAATTCAATGTTGATGGATTTTTATAATTAAATATATATATATATATATAATATAATTAATGAAATGTTTTTCATTCATCCTGTATTTTTTCTAGACAAGATATGGAGAACAATTTCAATTTTTTGGATAAAATAATTTTTTTTTCAAAAAAAAATATAGTTTTTCCACATTTTCATGAAGAACCATTTTTAAATATAATTTTTGAACTATTATAGGTTATATATATATATGATAAAATTATTATTTGGAATCATAGAATCAAAATTTAGTTTGTATAAATTTTTGGTATTTTTTTGATAACATTCACATTTTAATGAATAGATAAAAATACTGAATATTAATTCAAAACATGTTTTTCATATATTTAATTTATATTGTTATTTTATAAATTTACCTAGTTTTAAGGTATAATTTTATTATAGTTTAATCAGTTAATCCAATTTAGTTCATTTGATTATTTTTTAGATTAAAATTAAAGAGAAAAACCGTGTGAACTTTTGAACGTTTTAATTAAAAACACCAATTCACTTGATCCGTCAACATGATTACTGTTAAACCAAATTTAACCAATTGAATGAATTGATTTATAAAAATAATAAATACATATTAGTACTATTTATGAAAAATTTGGTCATATATGATCAAAATAATCTTTTCTGAATAGTTACTTTAGAATTCTATTTCCCGTAGTTAAAGGTAAATACGGTAATTAAAAGAAAAATTAATATTATAATAAAATAAAATTACCCTAAAATATTCCAAATATTATTAGATGAGTTATTATATACCATTACCATCCTTGGTCTCAAATTTTGACCATTGGAATCCAATTGGGTGTGATTATGATATTTATAACATTTAATTTAAAGTAAAGGAAAATATGTCACAAATTTGTCCCTTATAACTAAAATGATTTCAATATAAGGGTATGTAAGTGATATATTTTTCTATTAATAGTAAATATAAATATAAAAATATTACCTAAAACATGCTTATTTTATTATAATTTTTAAAAATTAAATAATTAAATTTAATTATAACACAAAGATGATGCAGTAATAGATTTATTAAAGAAAGAATCAAATAAATGCTATTAATAATATTAAAATAAATATAATCTGAAATATTTGATGCCATCCCCGAATTTATTGTAAGAATATAACATATTAAGATTTATTTAAGGTAGTTTCTTCGAATGAATCATGTTTTTATGATATTTTAAAAAATTCATGTAATTAATAGTGTCAAAATTGAAATAATTCTTATTTTTAAATATAAAATATTTAATTAAAATAAAATAAATTTATAAAAATATAATATTCATCCAAAAAGTTGATATAACTCTAAAAATTTAATTAATGACATATTAATTGTATATTTAGCCTAATTTGGTAATTATTTTAACCCTCTAAGTGTAAATTATTTGATAATATGGTAAGAATTAAAAGGGTTAAAACAAAAATAATAAGTACTAAAAAATTTAAAAAATTATTAAAATTTCATTGGATGATTGTATTTAAATCCATATATATCTGATATTATAAAAAATTAGTTTGGACTCATATATAATCAAAATTGAATTTCTAGTTTTTTAAGACTTTTAATAATTCCAAGTGTGTCCCTCCCCTCTCCTATAAAAATGAGTCCCTTGTTCTCTATAAATCACACATCAAAAACCTTTTTCATCCGACATTATCTACCCAAACCCCTTTTTAAAATCCATTCCCACATTTTGGGATGTCTTTTTTGGAATAAAACCCTACTCATAGGTGTTATGGTGTTATCAAATGGTGATCAACTAAAGAAGAGGTTTCATTTTCTTTAATGTTTCTATTTCATTTCTTTGTCCAATTCCTTCTAATATTTTTTAACCGCAATGATATAATAAATAATTTATCCTAAATATAGTTTTATTTTATTATTTTAATATCATCACCTAAATATGTCTCTAATTTCATCAAATGGGAAATGATCTTTTCTTTCGTGTGTAGGAAGGATTAACGCCTCATGAACTGATAGAGTAATTTTTCATCACCGTCATTAAAGAGTGGTTATAGTGATTAAATTAATGATGATATATGATATTATTGAAATATTATTCAATATAATATAATAATATATTCACTATTTCTTTACATTCCATTCACATAAAAATGATAACATCGTTCCGGCGAATGTGTAAACTATCACCTCCATGAAGCGATGTGATTCTCTTTTATTCACTACATTTCTCATATAATATATATATGTATATTTAAATTATTGATATGTTATTAATTATGATATTATAATTTTGTAATTATAAAACAATAATTACCTTACTTCCATAATGATCAATGAAAAATGAAGACATTACTCATGCGTTTGTACAACCAACTATCTCCATGATTATAATGTTGTTCATTTTTTATAACCATAATTAATTTTTTGATTTAATAGTATAATTAATTTATAAAATATATTATTATATAATAAATTTTATTCTAGAGATGATGTGATTAAGACCACATGGACTATTAAAATCATTCCAAGTTAATTTTTGACTTAAGTACTGAATATCCACAAAACATCCAAAATGAACTTAAAAATTTATGTAATATTTATATTATGGTTATAAGTTATATAAAAATAATAATAAACATGAAAAATGTTCTCAAGAAAGTGAATATTAATGTATGTTTATTATTCTGTTATATAAGGATTTTATGTTACTAGTCGGACTCAAGGTAAGGGATTTCATTTCAATTTCCTTTCAATGATGCATATCTTGATGTTTCTCACCTTTATTATACTATAAGGTGTATATACCACAATATTGAATAATTATATTAGGAATTAATATATTCTCATGATATTAAATGTTTTTTACATGTTATTATTTAATTATTATTTTAATTCAAGTGTTTTTTAAGTGGTAAGGGACTCTAACAAAAACATCATTTTAAATGTTTTAATGATTTATTCTTATAATTATTTATAATTAATTTCAATTTAAAAAAAATGTTTTTATGGATTTATTAATTTTGACATTAATTTTATGAAATGATAATTCCTTTAAAAATATTAAAAGTGGCTTGAGACACTTTGATTCAAAAAAAATCTTCTTTAAAGGTTACCATTGTGTTTTAAAAATGGATTGATTATTCCAATAACATGGATGTTTATTTTAACAGATAAAACATGAAAATAATTTCTTTATTTTATTAATATTTAATGTTTTTATGTTTACATTATAGTTTTTCCAAAAAAATTTAAATAATTTATTTTCATTTATGAGTGTAGGGCTTGTAATGATGAAATGTGATTTCAAAGTGGAAATGTTATTTTTCCTTAATTATTGTTTTAGGTGTTATGATAATGTTTTGGTTCATGGGAATTTCTTATGTAAATGGGTAGTTGTATGATAAACTGAGAGAGGGTTATTCTGTGATAGCTCTATAATTCATTTTGTAATGAGGCAGAGTTAAACTATAAGGTTTATTCTAAGAGATTTAGTGAATATATTGTGATAAGTATTCCAAAAGTAACCATAATGGTTACTCCCTATGTAGCTATGAATTATAAAATGTAAGTATGAAAAAAATTCCATAAGTTACCTATATGTTTTATTATTTTTAAGATGTTTCTTGGAAATTATTTGATTTCATGAGGTATGTTGAGAGAATATTTTTTATTGTAGAAGATTTTGATTTTATGAAAATGTTTTCATGCATTTATAAGTATTCATTGACTAATGGATTATTTATTTATTTTACGTCCCTTTATGATATTTGTTTCTTCTGATTCTAGGTTTTAAAATGTTCTTCATGGTTCCTAATGTAGTTAAATACAACTGAGATACCATGACTAATGTATTAATTATATGTATTGAAAAAAAATCATTTTTTTTAAGGATTTATTTTAGGGGATAGTGGATACTAGGTAACTTTAAACATGTAATATATGGGTCTACATAGTAAGAGTTTTTCATAATTCTATAAAACATAAAATTGAAAATACCCTCTAAGGTCAATTCTAGGTCAGAAAAAATTGACTAAGTAATGTTTATGGTCAGGTCCATATAGTCGGTATCAGAAGATGATTTAGATGATATTGGAGATTATAATACCTTCTTAATAATTAGGGATATCATAATGGGATTATAATTTTAATATTGTTCATAATTTCAATGTTATATAATTCCATTTGAAGGATTTATGTTCAAAACAATTAATGTGATTAACAGTATTTTTAGAGACATTTGTCTTTGAGGTAATTAAGAGGTATTGCATTTTGGGTTTCAAAATTATGTTTATGAGATAAAATTTGAGGATAAAACACGTTATAATTATTTTTTAGGATTTTACCTTATTTTGAGAATGTTATAAAATTATAAACATTTTGGTAAAGGAAAACCAACAAAAAGGGTAAAAACTCATTCCATTGAAAAAGGTGGTATAAATCGAACCCACAACTAAATTATAAGAAGGATTTATCACCTACCACTGGCCTACGGGATGTCCCTGGTTAGTATATCATTTTACTTTTTGTTAAATTTGTTGACGGAATAATTATAAGTTTATTTTTGGGAACTTATTTTTTTTAAATGGATATCCTTCGTATATGAATATGATTTTCAAATTTTGTGATAAATTTTATTTTGGAAGATGTTTACTATTTTGGGAACCCCATATACCTACAGAAAATAAAATAATATGGCATTTCATTTGAGGGGTAATGGTTAAATTTTATTTTGAAAGAACACATTTTTTTATTATGGACTAATGGGGATTCATTTTATTTATAGAAATGATCAAACTATCTTGGAGAATATGTTGTTTTGGGAATTATATTTTTGGTATGATACATTAAGAGAGGTTGATATTATTTGGAGTTAAATGTTATAACATATCTTGTATGATTATTTTATTAAATATTTCTGATTTTTTGGATTTAAAATCAGTTATAATATTTTTAAGGAATTTTAAGGATATATTTTTGTGGAATTGTCTATGTTGAACTTTTGGTATTATCTTCATCATCAAATGGTTTATTATTTTTAGAGAATTTTTTATCTTTCCATAAACATATTGAATTTTATTATTATTGGAAGAAAATATAAATGTATTGTTTTTCTTTTTTGGATTATAGGATTCTCTAAAATTTGATTCTGGATCGTTAGGTGTGAAAAATCATTTTAAATACTCATTATTTGGAGAACAGGATGAGTTATTGGTAGAAATTTACTAATTTATGAAACTCTAATTTTCCTGTAAGTATATGTTTTTATGTTTTAATCTAATAAGTAAATAAATTCATTAGCTCAATGAAAGTGATCCTAAAACAAAAACATTATTTTTTTACTTTTATTGTAAGGAATAAATGACCTTTTAACCAATCACAAACTTATGTTTTGGTGATTGGAAACATTCATCTAACCAAGATTTCTATAAATCTCCATCAAAACATAATGGTTATTTTTTCATCCATATCCATGTTTTCATAAATGGAATCCTATTATGTGTTATCTCAGAGGACCTTCATACTAACCATTATTTCTTTTAAAGTTATATATTTTTTTTCATTTTTCTGATGTCGGATTGAAATAAATCTGTTTTTAAAATTCATACCTTTGATACCAACCCTAAATTAAATTTGTGAGGATTAAACTTCCAAAATGGGGGAGAATATAACATCCCTAGTTTTTAAAACGAAACAAAATGTTTGATAATGTACATAATATACCGCATCAAACATAGGATAAAAACTAAATATTAACATTTAAATGTCACCTTATATCCTATATATTAAAATGGTGAGAATAAACAACATATATTTATTTAAGAAAATATTGTTTCCACATGTATATAATTAATTCTCATGTGAATAAATAATTAAAATGATAATAAACCATTTTTAAATAATATGAAATGTTTTTCTAAAAAATATTTAAATACAATTAAGTGTGTTTATAAAAAAATTAAATCACTATAGATGGATTTTATTATTTAAAATTTTATGTAATATATTCAATGTAACGTATAAAATTCGTATTATATGTTTTCTAGACATGATATATGAAAAAATTTATTTTTTTTGGATAAAAGAGGTATTTTTCAAAAAAAATGTAGTTTTTCCACCTTTTGATGGAGAACACATTTGAAACCAAGTTTTACAAATTTTAATAAGTTATATTTGGAAAAATAATTTTTCTTGGAATCAGCAAATAAAAATTTAGTTTGGATACTTTTTTGTTGTTAATCTAATAAATTTCATTTTTTAATGAATACTATAAAATACAACAAGTTAACTAAAGATCATTTTTCATCTAATTTATTTATCTTTCTAGATTATCCTTTTACATGGTTTTATGTTATAATTAGATTTTTTTATTTTTAAATAATATTTAGTTTATTGTATTCTTTTTTAAAAGAAAATTATATATAAAAACTATGTGAACTTTTGAACATTTTACATAAAAAAACCACATTCTCAATCTGTCATTATGATTAGTGTTAACCCTAATTTAAACACTTTAGCGAATTGAATTTTCCAAAAATGGGTATACATGGCTGTACTTAGTATGAAATATTTTCTCCAATAGGATTAAAATAATTTTTTTGTGAATAGTAACTTTAGTATTTTATGTACAATGGTTAAAGGTAAATAAGGTAATTAAAGGTAAAATTAAAATTATAATATTATAAAATTACTCTAACACTTGTTTTAATATTAGTATATGAGTTATTATAATCTATGTACTTCCATGGGGGTAAATTTTGACCTTTTTAAGACACATGGGTTTGATTTTGATAATTATAACATTAAATTTAATGTAAAGGCAAATATATCATAAATATTTCTCTTCTTACTAAAAAAATTATAAAATGGTGTTAAGTAAGTCATATATTTGACTATAAATATTCATTCTAAATCTATAATGTTTACCTATAAAACATTAATTTATTAAAAAATTAAGGAATAAAATAATTAAATTTAATTATGATAGAAAGATGATGTAGTAATATATTTAACATAGAAAGAATACAATAAATGATATGAATAATATTAAAATAAATATAATTTTAAATATTTTATTCCATCCACTAATTTTACATATTTATATGACATGTTAGGATTGATTTAATGTAGTTTTTTAATGAATAATATTGTTGTGATATTTTAACAAATTCATTTAATGAATAGTATCAAAATTAACATAATTCAAATTTCAAAATATAAAATATTTAATTAAATGATATTAAATTTATAGAATTATAATATTTATACTAAATTTTTATCTAACTCTAAAAATTTCAGTAATTACTCTTTCAATTTACTTTTGGTATGATTTGGTAATTATTTTTACCCTCTAGGTTTAAATTACTTTATAAAATAGAAAGCGTTAAAAGGGGTTTAAAAATGATAAGGGTTAAAAAATACTAAAACATGACTTTTTTTTATTTTATAATAATATTTTGACCAATAAAATAACTATGTCCAAACTAAGTTATTATGGACCCATTTGGAATCCAAATTGAATTTATAGTAATTTAATAATTTTTATAATTCCAAGGATGTCCCTCCACTCTCCTTTAAAAAGGAACTCATTCCTCTCTATCAATCATACTTATAAAAACATTTGTATCATCTATTATCTACCCAAACCCCTTAATATAATACCTAACCAAATTCTTGAGGCCTTAGTTGAGGTATAACACCCTCTTGAGATGTGTAGATGTGTTCTTGAATGGTGATCAACTGAAGAAGAGGTTTCATTTTTTTTAAGTCTTCATATTTAATTACATCTTCCAATTCCTTCAAATCTCCTATAACCATGATGAGATAATATCTCGTGTATCCTAAATATACTGATATTTTTTTATATTAATGTCATCACCTAAATCTTTTGCTAATTTCATTAAATGGGAAATGAACTTTTTGTTCATGTGTACAGTAGATTGTTGCCTTGCGAATAGATATAGTTCATTTTTCATCATTATCATTAAATAATGGTTATATTTATGAAATTAATGTTGATATATGATATTAATGAAATATTAATCTATATAATATATTAATATATGCACTATTTTATTACATTCCCTCCACATAAAAATTATATTGGTGTGTGTGCATATGTTTGAACTATCACCTCCATTAAGCGATATGATTCACTTTTATTCACTAAATAACTTGTATGATATATTGAAGTATATTTAAAAAGTTAATATGATATTAATTATAAAATTTTAATTATTAAAATATTAAATAACAATAAATATACTTCATAATGATCAAAAAAATGAATACATTACTAAGGTGTATGTACGGCCTACCTTCTCCATGATTATAACATTGTTAATTTTTCATAACCATAATTAATGGTTTAATTTAAAATTATAATTAATGTGTAAATTTTATGATTATTTCATTAAAATTGTTCTAGAGATGATTTACTTATGATCACATGGACTATTGAAATCATACTTAGTTCGTTTTTGACTCAAGTATCGAATATTAACAAAACGTCTAACATGAACTTAAAAAATTATCTCATTGTTATATAATGGTAATAAGTGATATAAACTGAATTATAAACATGTAAAAGGATCTCAGTAATTTTTTAAATAAATTTATTTTATTATTCATGTATATAAATATTGTACGTGATGAGACGGACTCAATGTAGTGGATTTCATCTCAATCTCTATTCATTGAGGCATATCTTGATTTTTTACACCTTTATTATCTATATGGTGTATATAAAACACTTTTGAAACATTATATCATGAATTAATATATTCTCATGATATTTAATGTTTTTTATATGTCATTCTTTAATTATTTTTTTCCGTGTGTATTTCAAGTGTTAAGGTACTCTTTAACTAAATAATTATTTTAAAAAATTTAAATATTTATTCTGCTAAATATTTTCAATTAATATCCAGGTTTTCAAGAATGGTTTAAGGATTTATTTATAGAGAGATTATTTTTTTGAAATGACAATTCCTTTCAAAATTTTCAAAGTGGTATGAGACACTTTTATTCAAAAATATTCTTTTTTAAAAAAATTAATTGTTTTTTAAAATTGATTGATTATTTCAATAAAATAGATGTTTAATTTAAAATATGCATCATGAACCGAATTTCTCAATTTTATTTATATTAAATTTTTTTATGGATACATTATATGTTTACAATTTTATTTTAAAATAATTCGATTTCATTTATGAGTGTGTGGATTGTAAATATTAAATTTTATTTTGAAGTTGAAATGTTATTTTTTTAATTTTTGTTTAGGGTGTTATAATTATGTTATGGTTATTAGACATTGCTTATGTATACGAGTAGTTCCATTATATACCGAGTGTGGGTGTGACCATGATAAATCTCAATTGTATTCGGTAATGAGAAGGAGTGAAATGATAAGGTTTCCCCTTAGAGGTTTTGAGAATATATAGTGATGGGTATTCTAAAATGAACATAAAGGTTACTCCCTAATTATATGTGAAATCTACAATGCAATAATGATATAGATGACACATGTTACCTTTATGAGTTATAATTGTTAATAGATTTTTCAGGAATTTTATGATTTCATGAGTTATTTTAAAAGAATATGCTTTATGGGTGAAAATTATGATTTTTTTAATATATTATCATGCATTTCTTTTGTATTCATTTAATAACATTTTCTTTTTTTCTTTTATGACTGTTAATGATGTTTTTGTTCTCATCCGATATTTTAAAATGTTTTTCACAAGTATTAATATTGGGAAAGACAAAGAAGATCTTATGATGAAAGTATTGAAAATATTCCTTGAAAATAAATCATGTTATATTATAAAAGGGAATCCATTGGGGGGAAAGAGGATACTAATTATATCATTACACATGAAATGCATGGGTCTAATTTGTAATATTTTTTCATAATTTTCTAAAAATATAAACTGAAAATATCCTCTAATGTTAATTCTAGTTCAAAAACACTAGAATAAGATATGTTTATATATGGGTCCTATATTTGATCTCATGATTATACATGGCCATGATCATGTATAGATTTGGTCATATTATTGTGCATGGACATGATCATGTTAGGATTTGTTTAGAATATTTTTTATAGACTTGTTGAAATTTCACATTGTTAACAACTTCAAAATTTATTATACTTAAAAAACATTTATTTTTTAATATATATGATAATGAACCATTGATAATATTTATTATCTCACAATATTATTCTATGGTATAAATCTATTCATTTGAGATTACAATACCTTTTATCACTACATATGGAAATTTATTACCATTCCATGTTAAATTAAAAATATATTTATCCTTTTCTCATGTTTTCTAATATACTTATGATCTTTCCCTTGATAACATTTTGATGAGTTTCCCTCTACTAAGTATTTTATATTATCCCATTATTTTTAACATTTTTCCCCACATAACTATTTATAGGAATATTTTTTAAATGAATTTTTATAATGATCTGTTTGAGATGATGAAAAAATAAAAATGACAGGTTTTTATTTTTTAAATAACATAATTTGTAGTTGATAAATATCTATGATCTAATCCTCAATGATATTGAACACTTTATTATTGGGACTGTGTGATTTTCTTGAGATAAAATGTCTAAACTATAGTAATTTTGTAAAATTTAGATAGGTTTATATTTCATTGAATCAATTCAAAAGTTTAAAGTATGTTTGTAGCACTAAATCTGAGAGTGTGGGCCAATGGAACCTACCTTGGTATTATAACATGAATTAGTAATTTTTAATCATTTTTTTGAATTTTTTTGGGATTGGTATGAATAAAATTAAATTAAAATATGAGGGATAAGTATAATAATAGTATAAAACTCATAATATTTTGTAAGGTAGAAAATATTTGGGTTCCATGATATTACAACCTTTTCTAGGACTAGTTATTCGATGTGGATATGTAAAAAAATTACCTAGGGGTGATCACCATAAGAAAGTTTGGTTGATCCTTGAAATAATATTCATTCTGTCTATGATATGTTGGGCCAAGACTGCACACCTAGATAGAAACTCATAGGGGCATTCCATGGTTAATCACATTATATTTATTATCCTTTATGTATAATTTATTATATTAGGTGATTTTGTTATGGAATGTTAGAGAGACTAACCTAAATAAAACTATATTGAACAAAGAGTAATTTTGTTTCAAAAAAAATACAATGTGATGTTTAAAATATTCATACATGTTGATGCTAAATTTTCATGGGATTATTTATCAATATTCAATTAAAAATTTAGTACTAATCATTCGGGATTAACACTTTTTGGTTTTAAATGGATTGATATAGGATGAACTGAGTTAATAATGGATGTGATGTACAATAAAGTAATTTTCCTACTAATAAACAAAGTTGGACATAAAATGGTGTTGGAAATATTTTTGTTATATTAACCCAATTGTATAAAGTTATGATGGATAAATTTATCCTTTTAAAATATCCAAACATTCCAAAGAAGTAAAGGATAAGGTTTTATGAAATATAAGGTGATGAATATTATGAAGGAAAGATGATTCGACTTCCGGCATGTCAAAAATGTGGGAAGATTCACTAATGTGAATGTATTAATGGAATAAGAAAAAATTTCAAGTATTGATAGATTATCTATCAACGTAATGGTTGTAAAATATAGATTAAGAGGTCTTCCAACACAATTTAATTTATTAGAGTCCAAATGAATACACCATATACACCTTAATCCATAAAATTATAGGAGTATGGGTATTATCCATATAGATGAACCAATCCATTGTCTAATAATGATTATAGGTATCAAAATCCATTAAAACTAATGGATCAAAGTGAATGATTTCAAAAAACAACTAATGAATATGATTGTGATAATTATGGAACACTTAACCCCCATTATATACTTATGGATGAATTATTAATTCTAGTGAATTATTCTAGGATGGTTTCTAAGAGAATTAAACCACCCATTATGATTTTATTATCAAATGAAACATCGTATTTTATTATATCCCAAGTTGATGTTTATGGGAAAATTCATTTTAAAAGTAATTTTATCATTACTTTAGATGAATTTAATGTATATTTTTGGAATTTATTGTTCCCCTATACATAGTTGAACATTCATTTGGAATATGTAAATCACATTTCATATCAACAAATGGCAGTCTATCAAAGAATGGAGATGTATGAGACCCATTTACAAAAATAGTATAATGGAGGTGTTGATACCAAAATATGATTGAATATTATATATAATGGTTAGAGAAAAACTCAGTGATATTGATTATCCCATTATAAGTAAAATATTTGTCATTTCTATCATTGAAATGTTGATATATCTCTAGAAATTGAATCTTGTTTCACCCCTACATTTTAAATACCCATATTTTTTTTATTTGTAGATGATGAACAAAATTACAAGGATTTAATTTTTTTAATATGGGATGATATAACTCCTTGAGATTTTGGAATATATATTTATTTAAAAAACAAACATAGTTCAATAGCTTTCTCCACACATAACACCAGACCAAAATTATCCAAAACTTATTATATTAATATTATTAGGAAAATATAAGTTGAATAAAATCAAAAGTAAATAAAAATAAATAAATAGAATAAAAATTTATACATTTGGAGGACAAATAAATAATATTATTTAATAAATAAAAAGATTTTTTATTTTTGAAATAATAGATTAATTTGTTAATAAATTAAATTAACTAATTTTAAAATCTTATTTTCATAATATATGACATTTAAATACAAGAACTGACATATTAATATTATTTATGTTTTTATTTCTTATAAAATATTACTAAGAACACATAATGTTTACAAATTTCAATTTTTTATACAATCTGTTCTTATTTTTATATTATATTTTCATTTCAAAACTAAATTTAGAAATTTAAATATTTAAATCATGTGAAATGAACTCAAATTTTAATTTCATCATGTCCAAATTACTTTAGGGTTCATTTTTGGTACATTGTTAAGGAAAATGATCTTTAGTTGAATTGTAAAGTAATTTTTTTTACTAAAATATTAGCAAGTGTGACTATATCAAGAAGTTAGAAAAACATAAAGACATACAAATAATTTTTCATGTTAAACTATTAATTTAATCAGTAAAACTATAAATTTATAAGAAAACATTATTAAAACCTATGTAAAAATATTTTATTAACTTAATTAATATTTTCTAATAAACGAAACTAATTTTTATCTTCTTCTAATTAAATATTATTTAATAAAATTTTGTTTTGGATTGATTTTAAAGACATGTAAACATTATTTTTTATTATAAAACAATTTATACCATGAAACAAAAATAGAAATATTATCCTATATATAAATTTTTGTCTTAAAATACACATTTTTTTAAAATTGGGGTTTACGTGTTATATACAATAATATTATATTTATTTTTTTATACATAAAATTTTTATTCAATAAAACAGATTTAATATTTTTAATAATTAGATATAAATTATTTAGTAAGTGTCATTTTATTTATAGGCAATAAAATGATTTTAATGGTTAAAAGCAAATTACCATAATAAAATTCCCAAAATGATAAAAAGGTTTTACCAAACAATACAAATAAATAAATTATTATAATTATTTATCTAATTTAGGGTTTGATGTTTTTATAGTCGAAAAATTATATCCAAGCCATGATTTTTCTTTTTGGTGTCTTCTTAACATGTGAAACATATTCCCTCTTTTTAAAAAGATAAAATATTTACAAAAATGTCAATCTCACAACTTATAAAAGGGGCCTCTAATATCCCCATTAATAACCCTACAAAATTTTCAGTTTACTACTCGATCTCTACAATTTTTAAATCCCCTATAATCAACCTTCACTTAATTTATCTTCACATCATAATAATTAATCATGTTTCCTCTATTACCAAGGGTCCTCTAAGGGAAAACTCTCGTCCTCAACATGAGTAATAATTTTTCCATAAATTATTTTATTTTCTATATTAGTTTCCTAGAATAAATTTTTTAATTAATACATAATTACATTATTGTTATTTATATTGAATTTTATTATTATATGTTAATAACTAGTAACCACATTTCCATTGTTAACATTAAAAAATGAAAATGTCATTCATTTGAGTGTGAACTATCGCTTCTATAAAGTAACATATCTATATTTTAATTAATATTATTTATTATATATTAAGATATAATAAAATAAAATTCACAAAATTAAAAATAGCTAAAATATTCCATAATTATTCATTAATAATTAGCTTTTTTCAAAATAATCAACTTTCATAATATTAATCATCCATTAATTATGGTATGTTCATGTTTAGGTTGATCTAACCACTAATGTGAATAATGCAATAAAATAATATCATAAATGAATATGAAAATTATTTACTGATGATATATTATATAAATATGTAAATTATTTTTTTGTAATGTATTTTTAGCAAGAATATTAAACTCATTAATTAAGATTCTATTATTTTTTGTTAAAAAAACAATAAAACATGATCATATTCAATTTTATATCTAATGATCGCAATCCAAATTCCCATAAAATAAAATTATAAAAATATAAATAATTATATAAAAATCAACTCAGGTTCTTTGTATGATCTCATATGGATTGAATTTGGTATAATATTGATGAACAACACCGCTATTATCAAACAAGATCATGTCGATTAATATTAATCCAACACGATATTGAAAATATATAATAACAAGCTAAGACATATATATATATTATTTTTAAATTATTTTTACAAAATTATATATATTTGAATATGTTTTTAAAATTGGTAATTATGATACTTATTTTTCAAATGATATGATTTAGGAAGTTTAGTCGAATTTATGAATTAAGGTAAGGGTTTCTTTATCTCATTTTCAATTCTAGAATACATTATTGATATTGTTTAGCATTTTTTATTCTATATGGTGTATAAACTTCACCATTTCCTTAAATTATAAATATTTTATTTATTTCTTGATATTTTAATTTTCATTCCATGGTAATATTATTATTCTTACATTTCTATTACCTTAAGTGTTTTTGGAAAACTCATTTCTCATTCATTGAGTTATTATTATTATTATTCTTTAAATTATTTTATATAAGTTAAGAATATTCTTATATTTGATTTTATTATATGTAATTTTATCTTTGGATTATTTTTTATTTACATTTCAACCACATAAATTAATTTCCAAATGTTTCTTAATTCTTAAATTATGACATCCATAATGGATTTGGTTTACCCAAATTTCATTTCATTATGTTAAAATATTATCCTCATCGTATCATTACTCTATGTTTGATAAATTCCCTTTTCTACTATTTAATAATAATTTAACCTTTACTATTTGGGGTAACTATTTTTTTAACTAACATATAATTTATTTTGTAATTTTTTTCTCATAACGGTGTGGTCTTTTTAAGAAAAATCTCATATTCTATAAGGATTATTTTTCATCCTTTTCTATGTACATTTTTCCAAAAAATGACTTCAATTATTACATTTTAATAAAAATATATGCTTTCACACATCAAACTTCACTATTCTATTTCCACTTTTAAAAGTATATTTTTTTATCTCAATTTATGATTTGGGTTTTCAATAAATATATTTTAAAATATTAAAATAGTCTTTAATCCTTTGAAAATCAAAATTTTAATATTCATTTCCACATTCTCTTTACAATTTCATTGTGACTTTTAAATAAAATATTATTTATTATATTTTTCAAAAAACTAACTAATTTTAAAAAAATCTCTTTTTTAAACTATTATGTATTTTTAAGGCTACATTATTGAAATTTCTATTAAAATATGTATTTTGAAAATATATTTTTTTAAATTTCTAAAACGTTATATTTACAAAAATGAATTTTCAATGTGATCATCGCACAATCATTTATATTACCGAAAAAATAATCGTATGAATAAATTTTTTGGATTTCACTATTATTTCCTATTTATCTTTAAAGGATATATTTCAATATATATTATTTTTAACTAATCACCGTAAAATATTCTTATAAAATAATATTTTTGGGTTATTTAATTTTGGGTATCAACAATTTTCATGACTTAGATAACCATTCGTAATACCTTTTGTATGTACTGTGAAATAGAAATTTTTTTCCCTAGATTCCTTATAATGTGATTAATGAAACCCATTTCCATCCATCTGTTATTTATGATATAAAGAATGATTGATTTTTAGTGGCACACATAAGTATAGATGATTGATAAGTTGTAGAAATCCCTAGCCTTATACATTAAATGATTTTGAATGATGCCAATAATTCACATTGAGGGTCATTTTAGGTTTACAGTTTTAGAAAATTAGGTTATAACATCTACATAACAATTTGAATATTACATGTAGACGCTTCTACTCAGCATCAATTTTTTTCATAAAATAAAATCTCTTAAAAGAAAAGAAACTTGTTTACTTTTATTTTTAATCATCATGACTTTTCCTGGATCCCATCCTTGACCCTATTCCACTTTAAGCCATGTCAATAACATTTCAAAAACATGGGATGAGCATAAAAAGCTATGTAGGGGATACACAAAGAACAAAAACTATATGTTTTTCAAAAGAACAAGTAAAACATGAATATTATATCATAAGTAATAATTATCACCTTTATGAAGTTATAAGTACTCTCCAATAAATAAAATCTCATTGAATATCCTTTTTAAGAAAAATATTACCATAAAACACATACAAACCATACACAACATATAAATGGAACATAGGACATAAACATACTTAAATAGTATAACCATGCAGTCAACTTCCAAAAATATCACTAAATGGAATATCCATACGGCCAACTTCCATACCCAATGCATTGGAGGTTATAACATAACCACCCATCCTAGGTTTATCACAGAACCACCCATAATTTGGTTTATCAAGTAACCCTAGTCAAATATCCAAGTACAATAATCATAACACATAAAAAATTACAAATATCTACATTTTAGTAATTATATTAAATTTTCAATCACAAGATAACATATCATTTTTTTTAAAATAAAATACATTTCAAAAAATTATTTTTAATACCAAAAAACTAAAAAAATAAATAAGGGGTTTCTTTTTCATTTCAAAAAAACATTATGCCTTATAGAGGAATCCAAATAATGATTATAGAGGTGGAGAGGTCATTATCGTTGCATAAGTTAAAAAACATTTCTTTTCTACTTTTTTTTAAATTCTTCATTGAAAAATTATTCCCATTGAATGAAAATAATAGAAAAAGGCATTTATTATACACCACATAAAATAAGAAGTTGTGTATTATCAAAACATGCCTCAATGAAAAGATATTGAGACAAAGTTCCTCACCTCCTGTCTGACTTGACTCGTTCATTCTTTAATTTCATGAATAATAAACATATGTTTATTTCAAATTTCTTAAGAACGTTTTTCACATTTATTTTTCCTTTTACATCACTTATTACCCTTCTATAAAAATTACTTATTTATTTGAGTTTGTATTTGACATTTTGTCGATGTTGGGAACTTGAGTTAAAAAATGAACCTGTTATAATTAAAAATTGTCCATGTGGTCAAAATAACATTATATCGAGAATGATACTCATGATTTAGAAATAAAATATATCATATATATCCATTATATATTTATTTATAATAGTCCATAACATTTGGATATAAGAAATGAAATGCACTATTCCTGGAGACGATAAGTCGTACCTACGTATGAACACCACTTTCAATTATTTTTCATATTTAATAGAATGAAAACTAAATGATACATAGGTATATTATAATTAAAGTATAATATCTATGATATATATGTTACATATGTTCATTAATTTCATCCTTTTTACTTTCCATGTATATCATGAACGTGTCATATCACTTTGAGGGGGCGGTAGTCCGCACATCCTGTAATGAAATTATCGTGTATATATATATATCATGAAAAGCATAAAGGTATGTTATAAGTGAGAATTAAAAAAGAATAGAGATAAATATATATATCTTAAATATCATACATTATTATATTTCCATCATAATGGCCACCATATGAGGTGTTAGGAGATGATTGATCAATAATTGTTTCCTCAAGTTGTAGTTCATCATACACAGAAATAGTATATTCATATCTTTTAGATGGAGGTGTTTGTATGTGTATTTTGAATAAAAATCATGAAGAAAACATTTTATATTGAGTATAATGGTGTTTTTATGTAATAAATTATAAATAATATCATATGTAGTGGAGAAGGAAAAATAATTGAAGGATACTTGAGAGAAGATATTACCTCAAATTGGGTAACTTCATTTGATTTGAGACAAAGGGCTTCGTTAAATTACATTATGCATTGGAAAAGGCTTCCAGGATGAAGATATGAATGTTGATAGCTTATTTGGGTAGATTTTGGATTAGAAAAGGGGCTTGAGACGTGTGAGAAACAGGATAGAGGTGATGTACTTTTATAAGAGGGAGGTGAGGATCTTTAGGAATGATTGAAAGTATTATATTATTATAAACAAATTTTGGTTTAAAAAGGTCCAAAACTCACTATTTTATAAGATAATATGAATATATGTTTAAAAGATATCATAAAATAATAATTGGAAAGGTTTTGGACATTTTTTAATCCTTATCGTTTTTATTTAAGCCTTTATTAACTTAGTTAACTTTTACCATGTCTTCTTGTATACTCATACTATATGGTTAATATATTTAAAATAAAATTCCAAGTCACCCAAAATGGATCATTAATGATATTTATAACATCATATGTGTTATTTTTCATAATAGTAGATTTTTAAGACTATTGTATCATTTAATGAAATATTAATTGATTTAAAAACACATTTATGTCAATTTTTTACTATTCATTTTGAGGCATTTTAAAAATCCATAAAAACATTATAAATTCAAAAAATACTTCATTAATTAAAATATAACAATTCATAGTCATGCATTAAATTTTTGGATGTCATAAAAAGTTTCAAAACAAATTTATATTAAAATTTATAATCTCATTTTATTAAAACATTCATTAACGAGATAATCATTACATCATCATTATGTCATAAATAAATTAATTTATCTGATGTCTAAAAATTATAAATAAAATTACATGATTTAGATAATAGTTTTTTATTTCTAAAGAATATTTATAGTCAATTATATCAATTATATAACCCCATAATAAATTTTTTTAGCAAAACAATTCATGTTTTTGATATTTTTATTTTTACATTAAATAAAATTTTATTAAGGTAATTATCTTACCCAAGGGGCTTCCAAAGGCCAAAATTTATAACTAACGATTTTATTTTTCTACAATGAAAAATCCAATAAGTTTATAAAAAGTGTTAAAGTAATATTATTTTATTATAATATAATTTTTACCTTGGAATTCTATATTTACCTTTTATTTTGGTAAATAAAAATAAAAAATTACCATTCACCAAAAATAATGTTCATCCTGTTGAACCACATTTCACTTATATATGACAACCATGTATGTCATATTTTTTATATTCAATTCAAAGATGTGGTCAAATTTTATTTAACTGAAAAAGTTGGTTTTTAAACTATTATGCAGTGTTTTCACAATTCATTAAATATTCAATGTTTTCTGAAAAATATCAAAAAATCACCATGAGATAAATTTGAAATTAAAAACTAAAAAATGAGGTCTATTTTAACTAATTAAAAACATATAAGTTTCATTAATTAATTTAAAATAAATTCTCGACGTCAAAACCAGAAAATGAGTTTTTAATTAATACATTCTATCAAAAGATTTACATTTTTGTAAGTACAATTAAAATGAAAAATTACTTCTAAAGATAAACATTGGATTAAATTTTATAAATTAAATCCAAGAAAGGCTTTAAACCCATTAAAAATTAGTCTAAATATATAAATAAATTAGATGAAAATGAAATTTTGAATAAAAATGTGGTATTTTTCAGTATTCATAAAAAATATTTTTTATCAGAAAAATACCAAACAAATTACCAAAAGTAAATTTTGGTATAATGAATCTAAATAAGAATATTATTTTGTCAAATGGAACATATAAGAGAGACAAAATCTATATTTAAAAAGGTTTATCCATCAAAAGGTTGTAAAATAACCTATAAAAAAATATTACAGTATTTTTTCATAAAATTGCATTGATTATCATTTTAAGACTCAAAATTTCATTGGATAAATGTGAAAACATTTAACAATCGTGTTTAATCATAATATGTTTAGTTATTTTCATTCCCGCCTATAAAACTACTAGGTCTTAACTGCCATTTAAAATAACAATATTATATTATTATTATTTTCAGTATGACTCAGCATTGTGTGTAACATAAGTCTTCGGAGAAACCCATTGTTTTGCATCAGGTACGCCATCAAACATAGCTTCTCCATAAAAAAATTAATATTTAATTTATAAATATTAATAAATATAAAAATTTAAAATTCATTATTTAACGAGGATGTTAAATTCTTCCCCCCTTTTGGGAATTTTATCCTTTCAATTTTAAAATTGGGCATAGAAACTTTATTAAACGTCCCACATTGGAAGAAGAGTCAATAAAACTATAACATTAATATAAATAAATATAAGTACAGAGGTCACCCAAGATAACCCATACTAGGATTATATGTAGGAAAACATGAATATGGAGGAGAAACTAAGTGTCATGTTCTGATGGAGAGTGATAGAAAACATTATCAGGTGAATGTTAACTATAAGAAAACAAAAAACTTTTGATTAGTTAAATGGTCATTGGTTTCCTAGAAGGAAAATTAAATGGACAAAATTATTTTTTAGGTCCCCTTTCATAATGGTATAGAATTTATTTATGATATTGACTAAGGAAATAATAAAATATACTTACTTTTCAAGTATAGTTTCATCCATTAATATATTTCTACCAAAAACTCATCTTTTCTCCAAATGATGAGTATTCGAGACAACTTGGTCATACCTGAATCATTATAATCAACTTATAGATAATCGCATAATCCAAAAAATATGAACAAATATTTCCTCTATCTTTATATATTAATCAATATCAAAATGGTTAGTAAAAGATCATATAATCCCTAAAGAGGATAATATTTCTAAAAATTGATACAAAACATAATCTCTAAAATTGGACAAATAGTACCCATAGAGCAACAAAGACAATTCAATAAACAATATTTATTTAAATACATCTATTTAATCCAAACAAATATTGAATCTAGAATCTTGGATGTATTTAATAACATATAATTACACAAAAATGTTATCATTTATCTCTAAATAAAATTGGATACTCATAAAATATCATACTAAAAAGTAATTAACATGGTCATATATTATCTATGATTGGTTAATCATTTCGATATATAACCCAAATCTCTATATGTCCATAATAAAAATATAGATTCTTCCTAAAGAAAATTTTATCCATTACACCACAAATGAGATCCCATGGTGTTCAATTTTACTTAAGCATATAGTGTTCCCAATAGATAGAATGTCTTCCCTAATAACCTTTATCACTTAATTACCAAATTATTATCTTATAATAAGGATATCCATTAGATAAAATATAAGATCCCAAACCAACATATTCTTGATAAATAAAATTATTTAACTAAAAATAATCAGTCATACTAATAAGGGACTTCATGTAGTTTAGTGGTAGGTGATAAATCCCAATAGCATATTGGTTTAGGGTTTGATTCCCATATCTTTTTCTAACATGACAGGTTGTCACACAGTTTATGTGTTGTTCTTTTTCAGAAAATATATAATTTTATAACATTCCCAAAAATAATATAATATCCTGAAAAAAACATATTTTAACCAAACATTGTATCTCACACATCGTATTTTCATCCCACAATGTAATAACATGTAATTTCCTCAAATTCAAGGATTATATATACCCAAATGGTTCATTACAAATATATCTACAAAATAAAAGATAATTCTTCTTTTAATAACTTCTTTACATATCAAACATTAGGGTTTCACATACTAGAAAAAGATTTCCAAAGTAATCCCATCATCAAAAGAGCCTTAATACTTTTACGAATTTCAGCCTCATAAAATTTACCATAACTCTTAAATATCTTATATGTAGAATGATTAATCATTCAATGTTCCTTATTATCTATTAACCATTCTTTTATAACTTGTTTTTAATATTTTTTTCTTTTCATTGGTAATTATCAGCTTCATCATCATCAACTGTAATGGCATTTGGAATTGATAAACATATATTTATATGATCATGGTGATCTCTTTCATGAAACTTCTTCATAAGAAATATGTTTTTATAATTATCGTGCACACCACATTTAAAACATTAAATTGATCCTTTCGAAAGAAATTATTTTTCCTTCCTAGATTTAACATGATACTTCCTTTTTCTATGGTAGTTTCATGCTTTACGACTTTTATTACCTTATATAAAACATCTTCTCATACCTTGGATGAATTTTTCTAGGTGTTTCTTTACACATCCATGACAAATAGGATTTTTAATATACTTACCTTTATGATTTTCACCTGAACTTCCATAGGGAATTATTTCTCTCATATGTGATTCATTATAAAAATCACCAAGGATCATGTGGTCTATCATGAATCTAGATAGTTGGGTGATAATAACCATAAGAGTTCTAATTTCATCTCACAATTCATTTGGTTGCTTATTCTGTAAATTTTCGTAGTATTATTCACATCAATTGTTACTTTTGTGCCTGCTAGATCCATCCATTTACTAAAACCAAAGAATATATTGTGAGTATATCTGAAACATCATCATATACTATCTTATGAAGAGGGTAATCACTAAGATATACTTATTCATGTTATCTTAAACTCATTCAATTTATCTAAAATAACAATGACTCTTTTTAATATGCTAACCATTAAGTTTATTTCATTTAAGATTAAATAACACCCTAAACTCTAAATGTATCTAAACTGACCATTGATACCAACTATAAAGTCCCATCCTTAAACATTACATAATCATGAAGTCAGATAATAATTCTAATTGAGGGTTTTTAGGTTTATAGCTTTGTATAATTAGGTCATAAAATATACATAAAAATTTTAATATTACATGTAGACACATCTACTCGGCATCCATTTTTTCCTAAAATAAAAAACACTTAAAAGAATAGAAACATGTTTAGTTCCATGTTATAATTATCATTAATTTTCCTTGATCCTATCCTTGACCATATTCCACTTTAATTCCTATGAAAATCATTTGAAAAACATGAGACTAGCATAAAAATATTAGTAAGGGATATTCAAAGAAGGAAAGCTTCTAGTTTTCTAAAACAACACGTAAACCATGAATACTATATCATAAGTAATAATTTTTACCATTATGAAATAGTAAATACTCTTCACTGACTAAAATATTATTTCTTACCCTTTTATAACCAAAATATTACCATAAAACCCATATAAACCATGCATAAAAAATAGAGGTAACTTGAGACATAGACATATATAAATTGAATAATCAAAGGGTCGATATCTACACATGTCACTAAATAGAATATCCTTATGGATGATGCTCTTACCATATTCATCAGAGGTTATAATATAACCACCCATCCTTGGTTTTTCATGGAACCACCCATGATTTGGTTTATCACATAACCACCTGTTCAATGTACAACTACCATAATAATAACACATAAAATATTAAAAATATCAACATTTCAGAAATAAAATTCAATTTGAAATCAAAAGATATCATTTCAAGATATTACATACTCAATCCATTTAAATAATCATTTTTAATACCAAAACACCCAAAATAGAATAATGGGTTTCATTTTCATTTTAAAAAAACATTAAGGCTTATTGAGGAAGCCAAATAACGATTACGATGGTGGAGAGGTCATTATTGTCACATATGTTAAAAACTATTCATTTTATCATTTAGTAAAATGATTAGTAGGAAAAATATTCCCTTAGAATTAAAGAAAAAAAGGATTATTATACACCAAATAAAATAAAGAGTTGTATATTCTCAAAAGCATGCCTCAATGAAAGGAGATTGAGACAAATTCCCTTAACTCATGTCCAACTTGACTCGTTCATTCATTAATTTCTAGAAAAATAATCTTAAGATAATTTCTCATTTCATTAGAAAAATTTTCAATTTTTTTATTCCTTTTATATCACATATTACCTTGTTATAAAAATTAGTTAATTATTTGAGTTCATATCGTACATTTTTTCGATGTTCAGAACATTATTACAAAAATGAACTTGTTATAATTACAAATTTTATAGGTGGTCAAAATTACATTATTTACAGAATGATATTAATAATTTAGATATCATATATATCATATAAATCCATTATATATGTATTTATAATAGTCTATAAATTTTGGATATAATAAATTAAATGTATTTTTCATGGATATGTTAAGTCGTATATACGTTTGAACTCTACTTTCAATTAATTTTCATATTTAATGGAATGAAAACTAAATGATACATAGGTATATTATAATTCAATAATAATGTGAATGTCTTATGTGATACATAAGTTCATTAATTCCATCTGTTATATGTTCCATGTATATCGAGGTTTATCAGTAATTTCTTTCTCATTGGAATAGGCAAATCTTCTATCTACAGACCTTCAATTTGTTCTAGTTGTTTTGTTTGTAAAATGTCGACCCTCTTTAGATTTCCATTGAAAACCCATAGAAATCATAGGTTTTAAAAACTTCCATATCAGGATCTTGAATTAATTACATGTTTTATTTCGGTTTACATAGGATAATTACTACTATAGATTTTTCACCCATGGTTTGTTGTATTTTGGGGGTTCTTTCATGAAAGTATTTAAATGGTCGCTTGAGTTAAATTTTGATGTTGAGCCCCCCATTGTTCCTATTTGGCGTGGGTTCCTAGGACTTCTTTTACACCTCTTCAAATAGAATTCTCTAATATCTATTGGTCGACTATTCAGTTAGCCTCTCAAACTTGATAATGCTACACTGAACCTGACACGCCCTTCAGTTACTATGATATTCCCAGAATTTGATATTTATCAAGAATTACATTTGAGATTTTGGATTCAAAATGGGGAGAATTGATTTATACAAGATTTGGTTTTTTGAGAATTCCCTAGACTTTTATAAGACATTATTTAGAGTTGTCCATACCGCAAAGGATTTGGGATTGAAAGACATACCCCTCACCCCCTTCCCCATTTCTAGTCGATTTGGGTTGAAAAGATTTCTCCAGAATTGATGACTGCTGACCAGAATGACATCCCTCAGAATAGCAGTAACACCTTGAACTCCAAGGATGATTTAAATCTTCAATTAGCCAATCCCTGTGAAAATGTTATCCCTCATACCATACCTGAGGGTCATGCGACTTATGAATAGGGTATTGAGAATAATGAATCCTTACAGGTGGAATATGATGAGCCTTTATAAGAAGATGTTGATAAGATCTCTCAAGTGGAGGAGGATTTTCATTTGAAAGATCAAAAATGAATAAAAAGCTGTAGTTGACTTTGATGGCTTCATCACCCCGAATTCTAGGAAAACTTGAAAATATAGGGACAATTCCAATAGGGGTAGGACTATTATCACAAGATCATTAGCTACCAAGATTGTTGATAATGAAGTTCCTCCACAACTTGTACCAGTTGAACCCTTACCTGAATCCTCAAATTCTTCTGACTGTTCGAACTCAGAATCTTCCTCAAGTGAGGATGATGAAAATGATCATGCCTATAGGGATGTCTATCAATATGAAAAGCAATGGGATTTATAAAAGGAACATGATTCCTGGTTAGGGGAAAGTGACACAAGTGCCGTTTGAAAATGTAAAAATGGTGAAATGGATGCTGATGCTTATCCTAATATTAGAAAAAGGGTGTTTGTTATAATAAATGAGGAATTTAAGAAAGATCCAAACATAAATTTTAAGTACATATATTGTAAATCAACTTTGGTTCATGGTTCTTTGAGGTTTTTTTGGTTTTGATTTTCTGATTATGCATTATATCTTTATTTTCCTGTCGATCCTACTATAGAAATCTCTCTTATCTCTGGGTATTTTTGATATTCCTCTCTGGAAACGTGGTTACTTCTGGAACTCTCTTGCAGAATAATTTGACTTTACTTATAGTCTTCTTATTTTATAATGAGACTTTAGAGATTATGATGTTTTTAACATGAAATTTTATTGTCACTGGTTGGTACCCCAATTTTTCCAATTGTTGGAAAAGTTTTGCATATACTAGAAACTATTTGGATGAAGATCAGCGAGGTGATTTTACATTTATGTATCTGTTAATGGTTTTTGGTTCCTGTTGGCTTTGTATGGGTTGGTTTGGCTCTGCTATTCTGTATTTCTCCTCGTCAAAGGGTGTTTTTTCAGAGATTCTTGGTAGAATTTAGTGTGCAATAATTTTTTAGATATTTCAGCTCATCTTAGCATTTGTTTCTTGCTATGCAGTTTGTTGTTGGGATTTTTTTGAAATAGAATTGAATCTGTCTTCTTTCACTATTTTGTTGGCTTGAGTTTACATTGAAATAGGTTGGTGTATCTCTCTGTATTACGGTCTTTCCATTTTGGGAGGAGTTCGGATGTACTGATACTTATTTCAAATATTTTCTATCTTCATTAAGTTTTAGAATTATTGATGGTGATGAATGGTTTTGAGCAATTAACACCCAATGATTAAAGGAATACTTTTCAACTTCTATGGGGAACAAACTTTGGATTGAACCAATTTTCTTCTGGTTTGTTTGAGTTCGTTTTCTTGTTATCCCTTTAACTCCCTGTTGGTGTAATTAATTTACACCTCGAGTCTGTATTGTTAGTCTTTTTTTTAATAAATTACTTAGGGTGCATGAATTTGGAAACCAATTCATGCCACCAACTTCTTAAAAAATAGTTCCATAATAATGGACACCATAAGATGTGGTAGGAGAAGATTGAACAAACATCGTTTCGTGGGGAATTTTTTCATCGTACATAGAAACAGTGTATTCGTATCCATTAGATGGAGGTGTGTATATGTTTAGTTCGAATCCTTATCATAACGAAAAATATTATATTGAGCATACTGTTGATGTTATGTAATAAAATAATAATAATATCATTGGTAGTGGAGAATGAAAATTAATGGAATTAAATTTGAGAGAAGACGTTACCTCAAATTGTGTAACAGCTTTTTTTGAGCCATATGGGTCCCTTGAATTTCCATCAACATTGGGAAATGATTCTAGGAGGAAGAGAGGGATTTTAAGAGCATATTTGGGAAGATTTTGGATTATCCAATGTGCTTGATAGGTGTGAGTAATGGAATAGAGGTGGTATCCTTTTATAAGAGGGAGGAGGGGCCCTTTAGGAATGTTTGAAAGTAATATTTTATTAAAGAATAATGTTTCGTTTCAAAAGGTCAAAAACACGTTAAATTATAATATACTATGAATATAAGTAGAAATAAAGTCATCCAATAATAATTAGATAGGTTGTGGATATTTTTAATCCTTAACTTTTTTATTTAACCCTTTATTAACTTATTTAACTTTTACCACGTCTTCTTGTATATTCATGCTTTGTGGTTAATATATTTACAATAAAATTCAAAGACACCCGAAATGTATCATTAATGACTCTTTTAACATCATATGTGTCATTTTTATGAATCTTATTTTATTAGGACTATTTTATCATTAATAAAATATTAATTATTTTATAAAATAATTTATGTAATTTTTTATACGATTCATATCATGACTTTTTAAAAATACATAAAAACATGATAATTTAAAAAAAATAATTAATTAAAAGATAAAAAGTTATAATTATCCATAAAATTCTTGGATGGAATAAAATGATTCAAAATAAATTTATTTTGATATTTATAATCACATTTATTTTAAACATTCATTAATGAGGAAATAATTACATCATCATTATCTCATATATTAATTTGTTTATTTAATTTTTAAAAATTATTAATAAAATACCATGACTTAGGAAATGTTTTTAGATTTATAATTTCTATTTATAGTCAACTATATCAATTATATAACTCCAAGTTAAATTTTTTTGAGCAAAACAATACATGTTTATGAAATTTTTATTTTTACTTTAATAAAAAAATTACTGTAATTATCTTACCCAAGTGGCTTACAAAGGCCAAAAGTTCTACAAAATGATTCTATTGGTCATAAATTTATAATCCAATAATGTTTTGATAAGTTTCAAGTAAATTTTATATTATTATAATATTATTTTGACCTAAAATTACCCTATTTACCTTTAACATAAGTAAATAAAAATCCAAAATTATTATTCATCAAAAAATATTTTCATCATGTTGCACCACATTTTACTTATTGATGACATCCATTTATGTTTTATTCTGAAAATAAATTCATATAAGTGGTAAAATTTCATTTTTCAAAAAAAAATTGATTTTTTAACTATTATGGAGTGTTTTTCACTATTCAACAAAAATTGATTTTTTTTTCTGAAAAATACAAAAAATTAACACTAAGATAAATTTGATATTAAAAATTATAATATGATGTGTATTTTACCAAATTCAAAACATAGATGTTTCATTAAATTTAAAATTAATTCTCATTTTCAAAATTGGAAAAGCGTATTTTTAAAAAATAAAAATTATCTAAAGATTGACTTTTGTTTAAGTACAATTAAAATTTGAAATTACATCCAACGACCAAAATTAGATTAATTTATAAACATATAATATAATTAAACTATAAAACCAATTAAAATAATAATCTAACTATATAAATAAATTTGATGAAAAGGTAGTTTTGAAGTAAAATACGGAATTTTTTACTATTTATTAAAAATTGAATTTCATCAAAAAAATACCAAAAATTTACTCAAAGTACATTTTGATGTCCTTCTTCTAAATAGGATGTTTATTTTTTAAAATGTATCATATTAGAGTAAAAAAATAAATTTTAAAATGGTTCTTAATCAAAATAGGGTAAAATAACCATTAAAAATATTAGAGTATTTCTGTATAAAATTAGATTCATTCTCATTTTAAGAATCTAAATTTTACTAGTTAAATCTAAAAAAATTTTAAAAACAAGTTTAATAATAATATGGTTAGTTTTATTCGTTCCTGTCAAAAAAATTGTTAGGCATTAACTACATTTTAAAACAACAATATTATATTATTATATTTTTCAGTATGACTCAACATTGTATGCTCCATAAGTCTTCGGATAAAAATATTAATGCATATCTCATATTCCATGAAACATAACATCCACTTTAAGTAAAAATAATATTTAATTTACAAATATTAATAAAAATGAAAATTTTCTATACTTTATTTACCTGGGATGTTACAGGCCAGGTCTTATATCTCTCCTCAATTCAATGATTACATTTTTATATCTCACGAGATAACAAGGCTATTTGGGGAAATGCTCATATATATTTTTCTTCACATGATGGTGTGTGGAAATGATCACATATTGATATATTCACATGATGGTGGGTAGATATTATCATATATATCTATGTTCCGAAAAAAGTGTGTGGATATAATTATATATTGATCTTTTTACATGATTTCTCAAAGACATGAACTTTTATATATTTCTTATGGGATTTTACATATAAATGATCATGTATAGCTTTCTTCAAATGATTTGTAAAGGACATGATCACATTAAACTTTGGTTATTCTTTTTCTTAATGGATGTTCTAGATCATCAATTTATTTTTATTCCTTTTCCTCAAGAAATTGTTTGTATTATTATATTTAATAGGATTATATATATATATATTATTTATTGGAGATATTCAAGAAATAAAAAGAAATATTATTTTAGTTGAAAAGAAATCCTTTGTGGATGGGAAATGCATTGAGATAACACTGAAATATATTAAACATTTCATCATAGGGATTATGTGACTATTATAGGATGTAATGTTTAAATTATAGAATCTTTTAAAATTAAAGATATACTTATTTCAATTTTTATCAAATATAGTGTTCAAATAAATTGTTTTTAGCACCATATTTGGGTGTCTGGGTTTTTACACCATCCATATAAGCAATTAAAATTGTATAATCAAAGAAATAAAAAAAGAATAGTTATTATTTTATCTAAAATGGAAATGAATGAGAGATATGGAGATTTGAATATCAAGTGGCTAGATCATCTGAATTGTGTGACCCCAAAAAATATATCAGGTGACAATGCCCTAGGACTGTCGCACAATCTAATTATGAATTCATCATGATTTGATAACAATCACTCGAATCCCCTTCAATGAATCCTTATTATTTTACAAATCCCCATTATAAAAATCCCTTATAGCTAGTCTTACTTATTATATGATATTCCATAAAATTATTTCTTCGAATCGTTATACATGTCAAAATAAAGATGCCTTATGATGACCCAAATCCCAAAATGAAATAAAAGAGTAAATATTTCAAAGCATCATATAATGGATGTTATATTGATTTTCACTTGGAGGGATTACACAGATTAGGTGATCAGTTCAATGAACACACAATATCAATATAGATATTTCCTAACCTCCATGGGAAATCTATTCGGTATGTCACCTTCATTATATGAAGGTCCTCAGAAACATCCAATCAGAAAAAATTCCCTAAAACATGTCGATTTGAACACCTGATTCCCCACAGACAAGTGTAGATAATATCCCTAAAAATCACCACATGTTGTCCAAGTTTAAGTATCGATCATGCAACACACCACATAAAATAAGAGTAAACTTACATGAAAATAATCACACGCCATCATGAGGTCATTTATTAATCATGAAACACCTGGATGAACAACCATTGGTAAAATTTTAAAGGTAATGAAAAATAGAAAAATAGGAATATGAAAAATCTAGAATCCACATGTTAAAGAAAGTTACATTTTTTTCAAGTGAATAGTGGGGAAACTATGAATGAGTTATCCATTGATCACGTCAAAGAATCACCAATATTTAAATGTCATAATAGTAAGTTATCTTGAAATAACACCTCTATATTGAAAATTATTCCACACAAGTCTATTTGATCATGTGATTTCCTAGTAGAAAATTGAAGCATAAGTTCTATAAGGTTTAAAAAATAAACTATAAAAAGGCGGTTCTCTGGTGTGAAAGAGAGTAGCACTTTTTTTCCTTTAAATTACCTATTACAATCCAACTTTATCTCATGAAGGGAATCATACATGTATCCCTTGATCACAAGAATACACTTCGATGGGATTTCTGATCTCACAATGATGCCATAAAATGTCAACCTAATCTTTTAATGTCCCTTTGAAATGCCAATTTCGTTACAAAAAA
This sequence comes from Viscum album, assembly GCA_963277665.1. Taxonomy (NCBI): domain Eukaryota; kingdom Viridiplantae; phylum Streptophyta; class Magnoliopsida; order Santalales; family Viscaceae; genus Viscum; species Viscum album. The sequence goes on from OY728146.1 coordinate 537,839,844, forward strand.
CACCATTGACCGGCCATGTGTCCAATAAATATTATTTTGATGGAGTGATCTTTTGGTCTTTGTTAAACACGTGATATAAATATTAAAACATGGATGACTAGAGGTAGGTTCATATGAAACTTCTGAGGATCTAACAACTTAATCACCAAGTCTGTGATATACATGTTTTATGAAACAACAAGGATCTAGGGCACAATTGTGTATAAATTACTCCTCTCGAAAGAATAAAATCCATGTGTGGGAGTGAATTCGTTAGATAGTAATTCTCAAAGAATAATGTAATGTAAACTCAATGGTATTTCACCAGGTAAACCTGGGGAAAATTTAAGGGATTACACGTCATGTATATACACTTCACATGATCACCATATTGATCAAATGAAGGAAATACAGTGGTCCATCAGAATTATATGAAGAATTATCCGTGTATCAACATGGTCATGTTACATATCGACAATGAATTTCTTAATGGATATTGAGGAATTTGTGAGATAAAGGAAGAAAAATATTTACGTCATTTTTTAAAGATTGATACTCTGATTTTCATGAAATGGGGTCTTGTGACTCATCAGAACTATTAATTACTCAGATGAATTCCTCTGGACATATCATCGAAGTCACATGAAGTCCTCTAGACATGAATTCCATGTCACACAAAGTCATACGAACAGATCATTCATGTCAATAGAAGTCCTTTGGTCATATCAACTCTGTCTTGTGAAGTCCTTTGAACATATCAACCAAGTCATGTGAATTACTCTAGAAATTTCAGTCATTTCACGTGATAGTCCTCCAGACATGTCACCCTGATCCTGTGGAATCCCTTTGACATGTCGACATTGATCACATGAAAGGCCTTAGATATGTCTTATTTGATCATAAAAATCACTTCAGACATGTACTCATTTTCATGTGATATCCCATTGGCATGTCATCATTGATCATGTAAAGAAACCCAGGACATGTCAGTATTGTTAAGAAGACACTCAGGACATATTGAGAATACACCTTGGAAATGTAAGGTTGATACCCTAGACATGTCATACAGACACCAGGGACATGTCATGATGAAAATCAGGATATGTTTTGGGGACACCCCTTGAAATTTTGACCATATCTTGCAGGAGTACATGGGCATGTTACTTCAAACCCTGTGAATCCAAAACCATGAGTCTTTGTTTGGGAATTCCCTATATATATGGGAAGTGTCCATATGGGTTAGTAATGGATACTCATATAATATAATGGGTGTTATGGGATACCCATTTCATCCATACATGCCTAGAGGGAAACTCATGGTTCCTACTCTTTATCTGTCCAAGTTTAAGGGTATGATATCTTCCAATGGGCATCCAACATCATGTAAGTCCCTAAAAATATTAGACACTCTAACCCATGGTATCCAAACTCTCATTTGTTTTATTACTCTTACTTATCCATCATAGGATCGAGAAGCTAGCTGATCTATGAGGACTTTGATTCATACTATATGTAGTATACGTAGGATGCCTTCCTATGACCAAATATCCTTATCAAACACCTCATTTATTCCGCCATAGTTCCAAAGTCTCATATATATTTTTTTATTTTAATCACTAATTATCTCTCTTTTTCACATCAATCATGAATCATGTTGGCTTAGGGATTTGTAATGATTTTATCACATGCATTATAAATTTCTACCAATAAGGGAATTCATAGTGTATATGCCCAATTTAGTGACATGATATCACTACCCCCATACAAGTCTATCTGCCTTGACGTGAGTCTAAAATAAATTCCCATATTTTCAAACTCTAAACAAATAACCCTCACAGAAATTAAATATATTTAACTTCCTATCAGGGGGTTAAGTACAGTTCAAAATACAATGAAATTGATTCCTATTGTTAGTAGGATACATAGGATGCCATCATAAGGTTTGAGCTCAATACCTGGTAGCTAGGTGTCCACATATTTCTCGTTTCAAAATAATGTTAAACTAAATTGATTCAATTCAAATTAAATACATGGGTTTTTAATCTTGGTGTAAACATGATATTTTGGACACCTCACGAAGGTCAAATCCCATACCCAAATCACCAATTTCCTCCCAGTATGTAAGTAAACATAGAGTTCATGGTTATATATCATGAAAATATAAGTAGCTACTCATTTTTAAGTGATGGTGGGAAAGTGAATAAGAACCTCATATACTTACAGATGCTCTAATTGATGGATCCCCATATACACTAAAAATGATTAAAAAACTTATCATTTTATTAGGGTAACTAATCTTGTATTGGGATCTAGATGTTATTCACAAATATATGATAAATATATAATAGAGCCCCAATATTAGAAATAATTCTCCTTAATAGGTTGCCATATTCCCCACCTCCCATCCTTTCGACCAATGTGATTTCGTAATAATCATTATTTTTGAAACCACAAATGATCTTCTTCCATTGGAATGTAGGTATGTACATTTTTATGGATATGGAAATCCATGGAGGTTTTATGAGAAATTAAAATGGTAAACTCAATGTGAATTATTTTGTATCCAGGCATGAACCCCCACAATCAATAATCAGAGTCAATACTTATTTTGAAAGAAATTATTTGTGAAATCTACATGAAATTATGTAATGGAAAAATAAATGAATCATTTTTCGAATTTTTAATATGTTCATCTAAATGTGGGGAACCATACCATTCCTGAAGGAAACAAAAATTGTGATCCAGAAATGAATCATTCAAATAATAAAAAGGATTGCTTGACCATGTGTCGGGTCATTTTTTTGCATCTCCTATATAAATTAAAAAGGTATGCCCTGTGTGAAATCGATAAATAATAAAACATAATTCGGGTTCCCATGAAATATTTCCTTTCTTTCCATCAAAATTCCATGTGATCAAACTTGGAAAACTGTGAATAAGAAAGAACAATTTTTTTACTTGTGCATAGCTGATTGAGCATGTTTCACACTTGCGATGATGCACTAACAAGTAAACTTTCTCTTATTGTATTTTTACTACAAAAAATGATCTCACAAAAATATATACCCATGGTCATTTATTCATCAATAGAATTTTATGGAACTCTAGATACAATAATAACCTCCATGAGTCACAAACAAATCCTCACCCAACTAATGCCTTCAACATTGTGTGGGAAACAAAATGGTTATAAAATACCATTGACATGGTATGATCATGGCCCTTGAGGGTTCATGTATAAGTATTCGTACACTAAATTCAACAGGTCCATCTCATTTAGATAAATATGCAATGAAACTAATGGAACCTATTGGAACCACTAATCACATTAGAATAATATCACCAGATCGTGGATATCAGAACCTTCCACATCATAGGTAGGTGGATAAATGAAATGACTATAGATCCATCCAAGATCAGAAAATTCTAAGGAATTCTCCTATCATCCCCCATCACTAGATTCATCTTAGAAGTTCCCCTCATTTCCCTCTTAAGAGCATCATCTGAAAACCTGCCACCCCAGACACTCATGCATGGTACCAAGGAGGTGTCATTGGGAGAAAAAAGATATATAAAAATAAGAGTTTTCTCATATCAGCACTTCAACTGATGAATACTTTCTCCATATTCTGGTGTTTTCCAATGGATTGGCTTATATCCCAGCCCACTAGAATAATGTATACACATTTATTCCTTCTGAAAGGATGGGGGAGGCACATATCCCTTATCCTAATAATGAATCTCATTATCATATTTTGATGGAATAATAAGTACATAAGTGGGTTTATATCCCCAGAGCAATCAAATACATATACTAGAATATCCTATAAAACAAAAAATTTAGGCCTACATTCCTACACACACTTTACTAAAGGGTCACTGCATTTTAATAATAGCATAAGAGCTTAATCAGAAAATTCTTACACTATTACAGATGTATGGATATGATCATATCCCTATACTAATATTCATATAATTTTATCAACATGATTAGTATAGACATGTGCCTAATCCGAAGAAATGTCACATAATTCCTCCTATCCAAGAGTATTATCGTCATATTCTGTTAAAGTATGAGGCATATGAGTATGCTAATATCCTTATTCCAACCAAGGATAACCTGCTTACTTTAGTACATGACTCAAGATAGGTGATAATTACATTCCAAAAAGACCAAAAGAATTCTCCAAAGGCACAGGGCTCAGCTCATATCCTAATTCTAACTATGGCTCACCATTTTAATTTTTTACATGCCTTATGAAAGGCACACGTTCCTATTTAAAATGAAAAGTTGTATACTTTAAATTCATGGTATTGGCCTGATATCCTCACTCCAACTAAGTTTTTTCTAAACAATATGGTAATTACCATAGTGAAGAATCATATTACTACTAATGAATTTACTCAGTTTATTCTGATAGCTTACAGAATCCAGTCTTATATCCTTACTTCTGCCGATGAATGACTCCATCAGTATCCTTCAAAGACTATATAGTAGGAGGCTTATATTTGTTATCCCATTTCGTTGGTCTATCATCATATTATAATAATGAATGAACATTTGAACTAGGGACATACCCTGTCTTCAAGCAGGATTGACTGTCATAGTCCAATAACCACCCATACATAGGCTCATATTCCTACCGATAATACATAAGTTCCTTGGAATACTTTGTCATATTCTTAATCATTCGATCATATCCCAACAGTACCATATGGTTATCAATATATTTTATCAATTTTTTTTCAAAGGATTATATCCCTAACTAACCCCAAAAGATAGGTTGGCATATTCTTGCCATGATTCAGAATGTGGCTCATATCCCTGATCATATCAATGCTAGTGCCCTTGAGGTAGTATGACGTATATTCATAACACCTCATGTGTCTATCAAATCTAAAAAAATATAAGATGATCACTACCATGTTTTTCAAGCACCAGCCGGGGTCAACCTAAAACCAGTCACCCAATTTGGCTCGCAACAAGGCCCAAGAGTAATTCTTGATCCATCCAAGTTGGGAAATAGAAATGGGCATCAAATATGCTCCATTATGGTATATTTAGTCCATATAATAAAGATAAATAAACATTAATATAATAAAAGACCAAATGATAGTGGAAAAATAAAATAAAAATTAAACATCTAAACATACCTCCAAGTAACCTCATGGGTCACCACCAATCATGAAACCACACTCAATCAAAGAGAAATCCAAATATGTGGAAACCTGAATATGAAAAGTTAGTGTAGTTGTGAGCACCAAGAATCTCAGTAAGGATTCCAAACAAGAACCATACCCAATACCATTCTTTTAAAAATAAAACCATGTCATTGTAGTTTGAAAACAAAATATATAAAGATAAGGTTTTCTATTCCTTTTTATAAAACATGTAATAGGCTTCCATTTTTAGGAAAAAACACTTTCCATTAAAATTTGAAAGTAATTTTTATAACATGAAAATTCATTTCAACAAATTATCTTAAAATATAACTACTAATAGAACAAGAATTTTAATATGGAATGAAATTCATGGATGTTTCTAAATAAAAATTCTAAAATAAATTGGAAAGATGAATACATGTGAAATACTGATAATAGTATGTAATTGGAAACCTGGTAAAGAAACCATATATGAATTCAGTTCATATTATATCTATCAATCTATCAATGTAATCCATGTTCAATAACAAACATGCAATCTCTCACCTACCCTCACAAGTGGTACTTCCCACATGGAATTTCCCAACAATGTGGATCTATTCTGTCTAATAAGTACTAAATATAAAATATCTCCGGACTCCCACTACTACACACCATGACAAAAATTTAATATTTATATTTAATTATTAGATTATATTAGTTATGATATTGAGTTTTGGGTAGATTTGGTTTTTAAAATTTAAATTTTGGAGTTTTCTACCTCATTGAATGGGTGGAACACGATTAGGGGAATCAATTTTCTATCTTAGGGAAAATCAGCAGCCCATATAGTAGATATATCCCATCCACACAGTGAGGAACATTGTCATTTCTCATCCCCCAGAAGCTGTATGGCCCTAGAGAGAAGTGATTGCACTATTTTCACATTATCTGACAGACCTTACCTCAAAACTGTGCATCCTAACAAGTCATTAAAAAATAAAACAAATGAAAAAAATAAATATTTAAAAAAAATATAACCATATATTTAAAATGATTTATTATTATTATTATTATGTTTTAATTAATTCTCTATGTGTTTCCCCTCTCCTCCTTTTCCCTCGCCCCTCATGAGAAAACCCCCTCCCCACTTCCTACATGCATGTGTTCCACCCTTTCTTGTGATCCTTCTCCCCCATAGGGATTTCTTTTGATTTCATGGGGTTTTTTGGTCAAATATCTATGGTGATCTCTCCAATTTCTTTCTTCTTCTTTTTTTTCTATTTTTTCTTCTCCTTGTCTCACCTCTTTGTTTGGTAGAACTCTAGGGTGAGAGTTTATTAGATTCCCAGTTCCTTATTTCATTTTTAGGGATTTATAAGGCTCCCTTATAACGACATCATGTATGTTTTTGTATCATCCGTCAAAAGAAAATAGTATCGATTTTTTTTTGGTTCACCAACCACCATTTTAAGTATATTTACCCTTCCCTCTATTCCTTACAATTATCATTAGGGTGATTTAGTGATTATGGTTCCCTATGGGTTAATTAGATCATATTATATCTCCATGAAGAATTGAACACATATACATAGGTACATATATATTATATATCCGTGTGTCTATCTTCCATGAACATATTCCCTTATGTCTAGGAGAATATGTGCATTGGATTAAAGCGTATATATATAATCAATTTGTACATGTGTGTAAATTTACAAGTGGATTTAGGTGGCATACTCATTTACGAATGTTTAGGAATATATATAGAGATCCTAGTTTACATGTTCATATATGGTAATTATAATATGTATATTGGAACTAGGTGTACTAATGTATATGAAAAGGTGTATATTCATGAAAAAGGGGAAGAAATTATTTGAGTGGTCATCGATGAAGGCATCAAGTGTATAGGCGTTTCAGCTTGTAGCTCTTCTCCTTGATGTAGTTTCCCTATGTACAAGTATTTAATTTAAAAAATATAATTTATTTCTTACATTATTAGATTTTTTTATTATATAATGAAGTATGTAAAATTTTAAAAATGGATATGATGGATAAAATTATCCTCTTCTATGTTTCCATGTTTTTTTTATGCTTTGGACATGGGATTTCACTAATAAAGTGTGTTTAAAAATGATTTTTGAATGGCGAATTACATAAGTGTTTGATTTAACATAAAAATTTATTACATAGGAAATTTGGAACACATAAAGGATTTTTTATACCTTCGTTTGGTATTTCCCTTAAATTATTAATGGCATGTTAATTTTTCAAAGATTCTCATAATGGTTTTCTAATGGTAAATGGTTGTTCTCAAATGATGATGCATGGTTGGTACCTTTGATGTTTTTCTTGAAAAGAGGGTACATCCATATATATACTCTCCACCCAAGGTGGAATTCACGTGGAAGGTAATAGTATGTGGTCCTTAGCATACATGGCTTCTTTCCTTGTGTTCATGCTTTCTTCCTCACCTACCAAGTTTTTTATAACCAAGGGGATTTAGTCAATCTAATTTAGAATAAATAGATACTTTCACTCAACTACCAATACAACACCTTGGATCCCATGGCTATAGAAAATGTTGGAGGTGATGAATAAATCATGAAAACAAGGAATCCACCATGAATAATATGTCCCACCTCCTAGTAACATCCATGTGAATTCCCCAGAGGGTGGAGAGTTTCCATTGAGGCTCCATCATTTCTATAAAACATTGAAATGTACCAAATGGACCTCATCATTTGGTTAAGACCATTTACCATTTGAAAACCATTTTGAAACTCTTTGAAAAAATAACATGTCATTAAACTATTAAGGAAAACAGTTTTGAAGGGGTAATACATCATTTATGTTTTAAAAATTTAATAATTAAACTATTATAAAATATAAATCAAATATATGTTTTCTCAAAAATTAAAAAAAAAATTAAGCATGATTTATCAGATAAAACCCATGTCCAAATCATAACAAAACACTGAAACATAGAAGAGGCTAGTTTCTTATTTGAAACTCATTTTTATTTTATACATAATATATAATATAATAAAATCATTAAATAAATTAGTCAATAAATTATTGTTTTCAAATTAAAGGCATTTATATAGGGAACTACCTCAAGGAGAAGAGGACCAAGCTGAAACACCTTGGCATTTTATAGTTTCATCGGCGACCACTCAAAGCTTATCTTCCCTACTTCTGTGCATATGCTCCTTCATATATACATAAGGTCACCTATCCCATATATATATATATTCAAATTACCATATATGAACACATATAAGGGGATCATTAAATATATGACTTGACTTGCATATATTGGTACGTCTCTTAATCCACCACTACAGATGCACACATGTACACTTTTATAGATATATACATCTTAATCTAATGAACATATTTCCCTCACCATGAGTGAATATTTTAATGTAGGATACAAAAATACATACATGTACCTATATATTTCTATGTTAGCCTTAATGTATCTATAAGACACTCTTATTAAAAAAGAGGGGGCAATTATCACTAAAAGACCCCATTATAAATTTGAACAAACAAAGGCGGAGAAGAAAGTTTCCTCAAAAAGTGGAAGGAAAACCAAAATGGTTTGATATGCTTTCCCTTAAGTGGATGATATTGAAACATTCATTAATATAACCCAAGCGACCCTTCACATTCCCTGACAATGAGATAAGGAACAAAAAATATGATCAACTCTCACTATATTGTTTGAAAAAATGGGGTGATGGGAAGAAGAAAATTCATAATAAAAGGAAGAAGAAATGAAAGGTAGATTTAACCTCATATATTTGAACAAAAAAACCCATTAAATCAAAAGGAATCTCCATCGAGAAGAGGGCTCATGAGAGGGGGTGTCGTGTGAACAAGAATAAAGTTGGAAAGGTGGCTACCACGAGAGAGGTGAGGGAAAAGGGGTAGAGGAGAACCCAATTATAGTTCAATAAAAAAATAATAATAATTTTATTATATATATTAAAAAAATGAATTTTTTTAATGTTTATTTATGTTTTTATTTTCTTTTTTAACCTAGAAGGTCACACAATTTGGCTGCACTATTTATCAGATTGTGCGCCAAGTATACGTTCACTTCTTTATTAGGACATGGGTCTCCTTGGGTTGGTGAATGTTTGTGTTCCTGACCATGTTTCTTAGAGAGATCCACTATCTAGGCCACACAATTTTCCCAAAGATGGCCCATGGTTTCCCCAAACCACTTGCCTACTGTGTGCTTAGGCATAAAACTCAAAAATTTATATATTAAAAATAGACTCAGCCTAAATCTCATTAACTCAACTAAATATAATTAAATAATTAAATTTAATTATTATTTTAGGTTTTAGTTGTGACAATGCACCCCACCCTGACACTTTATTTACCTAAATTTTCCTAAGAAGATTTTTTCATCTTGACTTAAAGTAGTGAAAACTACCACCACAAATGATATTTCCCAAACATGAAGATCAATGTACCGACACACATTTTCCAAAAACTCAAACACTAAAATCCCAGAATAATCCATATAAACCATACTAAAAATATCAAACCACAAATAGGGAGAGAATTAGTGAGACTAATGAAGTAAAATTTCCTAGTGAAATAATCGAAAGAGAAATCACACCTTTAAACACAACCTCAAACATGGAACACCCTGACCCTTAACAAAGGACTCACAAAAGAAACCTGTCATAGTATATTCAGGATCCCGATGAGCATTTTTCACATGACCCTTTACAAAGGATAACCAACCACCACTATGATCAGGGTTGGTTGGGGTAAAATTATGGAATTTACCCATCATGAATTCCTTTAAGACCTAGATTTTGATGAGATCATCCTTTGTTTTTCTCCCCACCAGATTAGGGACATCAACATACATTGATTTCCTAGGTCAAAATAGGTCACATTCCTAGGAAAAATTCTAACACTAGTGTGACCTTTAAACATTTCAATTCACACCTGATTAACTTAATAAAAGACAACAACGAGATTAGTTATTTGAATACCTACCACTAAAAACCCAACTAAAATGGAAAAAACCCCAATAAAATGGTGTTCAAATGAAAGAGACAAAAATTAAACACCAGACCAAATCGATATTCATAATTTCCAAAATATGCAATCATCTCCAAACTGGCATCACATGGAACCAAACCCACTCAAAAAAAGTCTAATTATTTAATATTTCTCATCCATAAAGAACAACCACCTATATCCCATGAAAATGGGGCCACCATGATCCCTCAAAAAGATGTTTCAAAACAAAAAAAACCTCTTAATGGAAAAAATAAATATTTTTACACCTAGATGAATGTGAAAATATAATGCATGAAAATCCACCACACCTAATAGCTCCTTTACTATTTGAAAATATTCACTCAAAGACCTATGGATCGATCCCTAATGCCTTGAATAATATTATTCTCTATAATAAGGAGTTACAAATATCCAACCAAAACATTCTCTTTCGATAACGTAGCATTCAGATCTCCCTTCAATTGACCTGAGAGGAAACATAGAATGAAACATATTATTGTAAGAAAACTAAAAAAGAGGTATTGTCAACTTTATCAGATGCAATGGTGGATGATAACCAAAAAATACCTAGGTCTAAGACAATTTATTGACATTATTTGGATATACCACTCCCTCCACAATCTGGTTGAGTCTTCATAATAATATCCTGGAAGAAACTTATCTAGAATTTTTACAGAAACACCAATTAGCATAAAATCACTATACCCAAACCAAAAACAATAACCAATTTTTTTTTGAAAACTGATATTAAGTTAACCACAGAGTAATACGTCTTAGAGTCTACTCATTCACTAATTAATGGGACATATCTAGGGCATACTCAAGGACAAGAAGCATAAAGTTGAATCAAAACACATCATTAACCAAATCTCCACAATTAAATCACAGACAAAAAACCAATCAAAAATAATAATTTTAATCCCACCACAACACATAAAATCCAAATAATAAAAAGGAAAACTCCTAACATAAAAAGATAATACAACACAAAAATAACATAACAAAACATTTCAATTTTTGTTTTGAAAAAACATTTCAGAAAAAATTGAAAAACATACAAACTAAACACTGATAATTGGTATTCTATGAAGCCTCACATATATAAATTTATTTTATATCTCAAGAACCCATCCACACATTCAAATGAACAAATATCCCCATGTCACATACAAACACCTATATATATGATGATTCCTAGGAACACCAATGGTCCACTAAAAACAATTTTCATTTCCCATAATAAATAATTCAACCCGAATTCGATGTCCTAACCAATTTTAGTGCACCCTTTATCATCCCAAAATAAACATTTCAAATCTCCATGATTTCAATATAATTCCCTTTCAAATTTTAAAAAACATACCAGAGACCCAAAAATAATTTCCAAATGATTTTTATTTCATTTTTTTACAAAACCATTCAAAACAACCCATTTCATTTTTCCAACAACCTAATGTTTTCATTTTGAAAAATAGATTTGGTAAACTAAAAATCATTTTAATGTAAAACAAAAACATTCCAAAACCGACTAAAATAACCGAAATTACCTAGGTGAAACTAAAAACCCAATGGATCTATAATCAAAAAAATAGAATAAAAACCAATGAACACGGCTTAGCCTCAGGGTTGGAACATTTTCTACCAACTGGCTGAGCAAGTGGGAAGTTAATAAAGAAAGCTTCATATCTGCACATGGTCTTATAGACCATTCCCAGCAACCATATACCCTCTGAGTCCCTCAAAAAATAAACTCAAAGATCTGATGTTTCACTAGGAAACCCATAAAATTCCAAATTCAATCACAAACCGAAAAAATACCAAACCCCTCCAAAACATTAGATATACATTCTCATATTTCACGGAACAACCATCTCAGGATACCATGGAAATTCAAGAGTCATAATAAATAGGTTTTCATCAATAACCTACCAATGAATAAACATTTAAATAATGAAATTAATGGATCTAAACTATCATACATCCCCCTAATAAAATTTTTTATACCTCCTCTAAAACCATTTTTTCATGAACCGACCTGGGTGACTATTTCATGGTTGACTCAGGTTGGTCAGTGATAATGATGGTCCTCTTAACGATAGTACTAAGATAACATCTAACATTGTCAACCTCCCTATAATGATGACTATCTCATAAAAGGATATTATCCTATATCCCATACACCTTCTTATATAGAGGTTATAAAAACATAGACACCTTTGTATAGAGAGGTTATCTAAAAACAAGTGTTAATGATATAAAGTTCCCCATGAAACATCAGTAGCACTTCACATAGTAAGTATGTGTCCTAGAGAACCAGCCTCCATATTCTAACATGGCGCATGTATATTGTTCAAAAGATGGAGAGGAAAAAATGGATATATAGAGAGTTAGCAAGAAATAACCTCCCAACCATGTTTTGGCCCACTTCTATGCCTTCTTATGAGTTATCAAATGAGCTAGAGAAGGATTTCATGCCTTATGCCAAAACATTTGGGTTACTCAACATTAGTTAAAGTATAAAAACATCATTTATAAAGGATTTTTGGGTAATATCCAAATCATAAATATAATCTATTTTCATCTATATATGACCATATTCTCCATAACTCAAAACCCAAGGGTGGATGAGTATGATAGACGCATATAAATTTGTTTTCTCTATATCATAACAAATCATATTAGAATAATTTTTGAATCTCAATAAAAAGTATATATCCAATGGTGTGATGTATATGGAAAATTGCACTAAACAATGTCCCTAAAATAATACATCTCCCTAGATATGGCATCCTATAATGTTATATCTATAAGATAAATTAGTGGATCAGGTAACACAGGGTCTAGTATGTCAATATAGTGAGTTAATCCAACCATGAAGGTGAAAATACATCACAAATCGAGGTAGATGTCCTCCAACAGACTCCTAAGATGGGACACTTGAAAAAATGGGAAAAAATTACAAACATGAAATCAGATGTTGTATACTAGGAAAAATATTTTCATATCAACTAACTCTCATCGTATTTATCAATTTCACCCATCTCATACATGATTATAATAGTTCCAAATAAAATTCATCATAATAGAAACCATCCAAGAGAGAATCCATCCCATAAAGAAGGGATAATTTTTACCACCCCCTCCTCCACTTGGGTCATCAAAACCTAAGATGATCCATGAACTATTGGTGGTAACTAGAAACCAGCCCCATCCCATAGGTATAGGTGATTTATATCTCAATAACTATCACCAAGTTCATCACACCGTAATGTGTTCAATGAAAATTCATCAATGGTTCTTTGTCAATCCCATCCTATAGGGAAGGGGGAATTTATTTCTCAATTTTCATCTTATTACCCATCAGATCCTCAACTAGAATCATCAAATCCTCAACAAAAAGATTAGGACGTGCAAATAGGATCCCTTATTCAACCCCAAAATATAGGGATGGGTCTTTTTTAATCATTATAATCACCTTATAAGGAATTAATCTTGTATATATAAGGAGGTAAATATCGACATCCAACATCCCATCCATTCCTCCTATCATGGGACATACCTTTTCTATTTATGACTCATTTGGAAAACATTACTAGAAAATCCCATAAAGAAACTATTCAGAAACCATGATAGGAGAATAATATAGTGAATTTAATCAAACCATGTACGGTTTATAAGCCAAAAATTGACCAATATGGCCAGGGTTCTGTGAAATGACTCTAATGCATCCCATGAAGTTTTAGTAAGTGGTGAATAATCACCCTATTGCATGGATGGAAATGGGATAACTATAATTTTGTGATAATACCTATGGAATTTCATCACTATAAACACAACAGATGATTTGGACCAACATGAAAATACAGAGGGACATAATATAGGAACGGTACCTTGAGAGGTAGGCGATCTGGATGGAAAAACTAAGGCTGAATGTACATGGAATCATAGAACGATCTCAAACATGGAACCTTCAAATGAGGAATTTCCACCTCCTCAAAAGAACACAACAAATTATAAAGTTAAATATGTAGCTAAATCCCACTCACTACCCAATGGATATGAAATTCCATCTATAGAGGAAGGGATAATTGTGTAGGAGAGTAAGATGAAATATCTCATACATATAGCGACCCATACTTTACATACATTGTTATTACTTCAGAAATGTAGCACACTTATTACAACATATAACAAAAACAAGAAAGGTCCGTATAGGTATAGTTTCTTTAGAAACTGAGAAACATAAACAACTGGTTCATAAAGCATCTACTTTGCCTCCCATTTATTTCATCATATCTAGAGTCCCTTTTTGGAATATTCTACTTAATATCCTTCTTCCTGACCTGGGGAAATAAAACATACAAAAGGGTGAGCTCAAATGCTTAGTAAGGGTAAACAAAAGAAATATCAATCACATCATATACGTATGAACGTAACTTTTAGAAATCTTAACCTGCAAAAGAGATCATAATTTCATAACATGGGATAAATTGTAGTAGTGAAATGTAATCCCAATAATCATAACATACAACATGAAACTTTGTGTCATACACACATAATCATAGAGAATCATTTCTTATTAGTCAAGACTCATTGCCAAGACTATCTTAGTGGACAAAGTCCATTTCAGAACCGAGTCACCCTCGTTTCAGTCCTGTTTCACTGAACCGGTATAACCTACCATTCCATCCATGTCTATCTCATGAGATATAAAATCTTTACCCAATGAATTGGAGGGAGATATAGATCCCACCCATCTCATAATGATACCATTCTTATGTCTGCCATAAAATCATAAATCATACATGATTGCATAACCCATGTAATAAAAATGGGAATCTTAAACATCATGACATCATCAAACAATTCATATAAGATAAAGGAATTCATAAAAATAATTCCATCACAACATAATCAAATCTATGTAATAATAGGGATATAAACAGAACCCTATGTTATCTTAGATGGAAAATAATTTTGATAAAACACTTGAACTCCATTCTTGAGGAAAATATCCTTTCAAATTTAAAAACATTTTTCCTTTCATAACATGTCATAAAATTTTAAACTAAAAGAAGTTGATTAAAAATAAACTTGGAAAATTTTAAAGTAATATTCTTGGAAATAATGTTTTAAAAATCCATTCATGTCGTATAAGTTAAAAAAACATTCTTCGTACTTTTGTCGAAAAAGTCAAAAAGTACCACGTACGAAAAACGACAAAAGATTCCTTTTGTATCTTTTACTAAAAACTCACCAAAGGGTAAAATTGGAATTAAAAAATTGTATTTGGATGGTAATAACATTACATATTGAGGAAACATGGATGTGGATGATAAAATACACCCCAGTAAATACCAATGTATAAACAATCTCAGATAAAAATGAGATTGTGATATTTCCCTTACCTTTTGTCCGATTTGCTTTGTACATGTCCGAACCTCATTTATAATGATTTAAATAATGTTATTGAATTATTTAAGAATCATAAATATTGTTATGATATCATATGTGGTCATATTCTTAGTTTCTTGGTGGTAATATTTCATTGCTACTTGTTATTCGGGTGTTTATAACTTTTTGTTCTTATGCGTGTTTTGTCGAATAAATTCTTATTATTCTATTTAGGTTATAGATACCTCATTTCCAGAATGGTATTAGTGTAATATATATCATATTCAGTCATTCAATTCATTTATATAATCATTATGAAATGAAGATCATGTAGAATGAGTCGCATCACATCGTGGAGACAGTATTCCGTACGTACGCACGAGTGATGATATCGTTCATATGATCGTGGAATTGTATTTGAGTGTATGTGTAATATTTCAGAATAAATATCACTTTATAATAGTCACATATAGTCATTATTTACACCATTATACCCATCCAAGTAATGTGGTTGTGGAAAATAGATTACACCATGGCGTGGAGACGGTATTCCGTACGTACGCACGCGCGGTGATTTCATTTTCCGTAGGATGGATAGATGGTTAAATAGGGTTTTTTCATACTTATAATAACATATCAGTATATGAGTTATACTGATTTTATTACTTCATAATGAAAAAACTAAAGAAGAAGAAGTGGAAGATGAAATAAAGATGAAAGAATCGATAACGGACATTACCTCTTCTTTGAAGTGCTTCTTTGAGACCTTATTTTAGGGAACTAAAATTGATCTTTGAAGAATACCAGGACCTCTAGGATGTCTCTAGGGAAGTGGAGAGGAGAAAGTGGTAGGTGTTGGCCGAGCATTAAGGCTCAAAGTGGTGTGAGGAAGAGAGGGAGGAGGTTCCCTTTTATAAGGGAAGAGAGGGGAACCTTTGGAATAACTAAAAATATTATTTTATTATAAAGTCAAGTTCGGTTTTAAATAGCTCCAAATTGATTCATTTTGAAGCTAAGGTGGGGACGGGTCGAAATCCTCTCATAAAATTGATGTTAGACAAGTTTTGGTTCCTATTTTAACCTTATGTTTAGATTTAACATTAAGTTAAATAATTTTACTTTTACCGTGTCTTCTTGTGTTCTTATACTATAAGGTTAATAAACTTACTATATTAAGCCAAACGAACCCCAAGGTGTTTATTATTAATATATATAACCTTATATAAGTTATTTTCCTGAACCTAAGATTTTTAGGAATAAAATAACAATTAATAATATAATATTTGTTTTAAAAACTATTTTATGTTAATTTTGACACTATTTTGTAATTGATTTTTGTGAAAATCATAAAAGAATGATAAGTTCGAACAAAGTTATTTAAATCAATAATAACATGTCATATTAACCTATAAAATTAGTGGAATTCATAAAAAGTATCAAATTATATTTATTTGGGTATTTATAACATCAATTATGTCAATATTTCATTAATAAGATAATTACTGCATCATCGTTGTGTCATTAATAAATTAAATTATTTAATGTCTAAAAATTACAAATAAAATACCATTATGTAGGAAATCTTTTTAGATTTCAAATTAATATTTATAGTCAAATTTATCGTATGTATAACCCCTTATTAAAAATTATTTACTTATTAAACTTTGATTTTAACTATTTTAATTCTTTTTTAAATTAATGATAAATTTCCTAATCTAATTCAAGTGGGCCTAAATGGTAATATTTTATTCCTAAGTTTGTTTTTGGTCTAATTAAACTTCTCCAATAGAATTAGGACATGTGTTAGGGTAATAATAATATCATTTTTACCCTTAATTACCCTATTTACTTTTAACCGTGGTAAAAAAAAAAGTAAAAAGTTACTATTCACCAAAAATTATTTTTATCTCATTGAACCACATTTTACTTACTGACATCAACCGTGTCTCTCGGATTTTTGAAATTCCACTCACAGTAGCGGTAAAATTAATTTTTATGAAAAATTCAGTTTTTTTAACAGCCACTTAGTAGTTTCACTATTCATCAAAAATTGAAAGTTTTCAGAAAAATACCAATATTTCACCCTAGGCTAATTTCGATGTTCCGAATCCAAAAATGAAGTCCATTTTGAAAAATAAAATTTAGAAAATTTCAAAAAGTGGTTATTACTATTCATAACGGCTAGTTTTAATAATATTTTAATAGCATATCATTGTTTAGTGAAACTCGGTATTATGTACGACGCAAGCTATCGAGGAAGCTCGTGATTTCGTGTAAAGCAAGACAAGCAAGTGTCGTGTGTATAAAAAGATTCCTTTGATGATTTATATAACATAAAAGTCTCGTTTGTTACAATACAGCTCAATAAAGAACTTCTCAAGGGAAATATTACTATTGGTAATCATATTCAAACAAAAATTAAAATCCTTCCTCCAATACATCAAGAGAGATCCAATCTTATTCTAAGATAAGAATCTAATTGTTACGCTTTCTCTTGATTGAGGAGAACAATTTATATACATGTTGAAGTTGAGGATGGTCATCACTTTCCTTAATTATGGAAATAGCCTCTCCTATGTCAGGGTGATCTTTCATTTCTAGAAGGGATCGAGAATTAGAGGGATATAAAAATAGGTCCACATCATGAATCCCCACCTAATCACTATTGATGGGAGTTGGTCCAAATATTGGTACATCTAGAACACCTCAATTTCATTGAATCCTTGGCTGCATCAATAAAAACCATGGAAGATAAATGTGAACCTATGAATCCAAAGAAGAATCCATATCCCAAATGGATGGTTTAAATATTTCCCATGAACAATTTTAAATATTCTATATTTTAAACCGTTGAATAAATAGGATACCCAAAATAGCATATCAATAACTTCTTATCATAATGAGTCCAAATAATGGGCCCTCAAGATCAATTGGAGGAGACCAAAATGATGTGTTTTATACTGATTATGATAGGTCAAGTCTTCATTTTGTATAGTACCCTTCTATCATGATCCATTATAGGATGGGAATACCTTTTTCATTGATTCCATTATTAGTACATCTCTATGTTATGGAAAATGACAATTATTGACCTCAAAAATTAAAAATAATGTGAAAATGAGAGGGTTTATAAATTCATTTTTCAAATTGAAAGGTTTAACCTATTCACTCAATATCACATTCGTGTAATAGAAATTGGTAGAACTCTGTGCTAAAAATATTCATGCTAAGTGGAATAAAATTTTTCTCTAAATAATGTATCCATATAGATTATGTGAGTTCATGGAGATGGAATAATTCCTAGAATATCTCATTTATTGGACCAAGGCTAAATCTCATCATGTTCCCTCAACATAGGTAAAATTATTGGTAAGGAAGAGATGATTTTATTTATCGTCAAACAAATAACAATACTTGTTCAACTATCCAGGAAAGCCCTAAATTGTTTGCTTCCTCTTATCAAATAGCATCAGTAGTAAAATCATCGTTGGACAGAGGAAAAAAGAGAACAATGGTTCCCATAATTTAAGGAAGGGATGAATAAATGGTATTCATTATGAAATTAGAATTTCCAAAATTATTTCCTTGAAGGAAAGAAATATATCTTACTCAAGCTAATAGATTCTAGTAAAATCCATAAGGTCAGCCTTACTGATCATCCTGACTACATCCCTTTTCATATGATGATGGGTCACATTATCCAGGATTAATTTATCTTCAAATATTACCTTTACAACATAGTTGATTCTACATAGGTGGTACTATATAAATCCTAAATATAGGTAACCTATGTAATAATCACTCTACGAAGACAATAAGTTGACTTCAAGGAAGTTTCATCTAGGAGTGTATAGAAGTAAAATAACTAGATGACTCACATGATAGTTGACTGAGATCAAGTCACCCTATGATAATGAATTTTAAATCAAATAATGATCCTGGTATCTAGGAATGAATTACTTACTACACCACTTATATGTATAAATAATCATCGAATGTAGTAAAATACACAATATAAGTATCCATTTCTACCTCCTTCATAAACTTTGACTCTTGCAAACTACATTCATTCAACATATAGAGAATGGGAACCTCCCAACCAAATAGAACCCTCATCATATGAAGATATATTTTCTTTTGTTCTTTTAACATATTTCACTAAAAAAAGCCCTCTTCAATGATAAATAAATCTCATGTTTTCAATTCCTCAAACCTGACCGGGCAGAGGGACATAGAGGATGCAAAAATATGAGGCCACAGGTGATGGAAGAAGTCTAGTTGAACCAAATACTTCAATTACATCCCCATGGATTCCATGTAAACAGTCTTTACCCATGGAAGACCACTCTAAAAAGCCCAAAATAATCAGGTATTTAAATCATAGACCTCCATAAGACTTTTAATCCAAGTTTTTTAACTAATCGAGTAGAAAGGGTTTGATTTATGATCATCCTAGATAAAGGGGATGGTCGATACAACCTATGCCACTTTTAGAAGATTTTCCATCAAACTCATATCAAGAATAGAGTATATCACCATCAAACGCCTCAAATCCCAAGACACATAAAAGTGGAATTTCCCATCCTGTTTAGTTCATACCTATATAATCAAAGTACGAAATTCTAAAACAGTGCGAAGTTTTTCCATCCAAACTCTCAATCCTATATGCTCTCTATCATTCAAAATCAATCAGAGAGGAACTCATAAAGGTTATCAAGATCCCCCATGATATTGAGAAAATATTCAATAAAACCAAGGTTGTACTACTGGATACGATTCCATTATAATATCAAGTCACCATTTGCTTTATAGACCAACATAAAAAAGAAGTTGTCCTAGTACATATCAAGCCCCTATATGTTTTAGGAAATCTCCTTGATGTCGACATTCAATGGTATCTATTTTACAATGGTTATGGGATCAAACTCATCGCAATTTGTACCGTATGACATTTGGGATATAGTTGGGAGGACTTATCTTTAACAAATATAATCGTTCACTTGAATTATAAGAGTGAGAAAATGCCTCTTGAGATTGTCAAGATCAAGGTTTTGTTTAGGGATATAACATCTAATGTTGAGTTTGTTGTTATAATGATATGTGGAACATATTATTTCCTTCTTGGATGACCCTGTATTCATATCCATATAGAATTACCTTCAACATATCATCAATTCTTGAAATACTCTATTGATGGGATGGTATGCCTGCAACATGGTGACACGTCCCCCTTTTAGTATTGTGAATCCATACATGTTGATGAAGGTTTATACCAAAAGGAAGGATAATGAAAAATTTTAGATGATGGTATGTTGTTAATAGCACACAATGGATTGGGGGAAACCCATGTGAATCCTTATTTCATGCTCTATGGGTATTATATGCTACCCCTAAACCTGATTGTGTAAGAATATTTAATCTAAATAATCTATCATGAAATGCAGACTTCATTAGACCATGTCTATTTGATAGTAGTAATATCATATGATGTGGGTTCTCAAAAATGGGGTTAGACTAATTCTCAATCAGGATTTGATAATTCCCTCATTCCATCAGCAAAAATTAATGATTACCCCAAGATATTCTCTTCATCTTAGGACATCCAGGCTTCTCTTGGCCCCAATGACAGTATAAAATAAAACAATCATTCCTAATATCTCTTCGTAATAACTCTGGTAGTCCATAATGACATCGTATATTCCCATGACCTCTATTACCATGATGGTGACATGTATTCTCCCGTATTACCTACCATTTTTGAAATTAACTCTATAAACTCATATATTGAAGAAGAATTGGATGACCTCAGGAATACCCATCCCACATTTAATGAAGGCATATCCACCACCATGGATGAACGTAGGTTGGTGAATCGGGGAATATAAGTATACATGTGGCCTTTAACGATTAGTGTATCAATTATCCTAATGAGTATTAACTTTATTTTTCCTTCATAAAGTATCACATATTCTCTTGGAATTATATAGAAATGATTAGGCTAAACCCAGATGTGGATATGCTCCACCTGGGGTTACCTGATGACCATTGAGGTTTCAAGTTGAATTCTAGGAGGATTAACCCCAATCAAGCTAATAATATAGAATGTTATGTTGACAAATTATTCAAATGTAACTTTTTTCAGGAAATAAAGTATCAAAAACAGTTCACCAGCATCACCCCTCTCATGAAAATGAATGGGTAGATCAAGGTCTGCATTGATTTTAATGACCTTAGTATACATTGTCCAATGTATGATTTCCCATTAAAGATAACATATATTTTGATCAATCAAACTACTGAATTACAATCCTTTTTGATCATGTATGGGTATTTGGAGTATAATTATATAAATATGGCCCCTCTAGATGAGGATTCCACTCCCTTTTTATCACCTCTAAGGATCTTTTTCTATCAGTCCATGCCCATTGGATTAAATATTGTTGGAAATATATACCAACACACCACGAATCATATCTTTAATCAATTTTTGGGATGAGTATTAGAATATTACGTTAATGAACTAGTAGATAAATCGTACGAGTGATGTGATAACTAATAGATATTAAAATAATAGAAAAGAAATTGTGGCAACAAAGTTTAAAGATAAATCCTCTGGAATGTTCATTTGGAGTATTGTTGGGGAAATTCCATAGATTTTCAGTACACCACCTTGGAAAATAGGTCAATTTAAAAAAAGGGATATTTGGCCCCTATCATTGAATACATCAGGTGATTGATGTTATAATTTCATTTTGACCAAAATTGCATCATGTACCTCGATCATAAAATGCTCATACCAACATAATTGATAATGCTACTATAGTCCTGGCCGAACCTAAATATGAAGAATTGGTTTTCCACATCATGAACTGAAGGATGGTACCATCAGTAATCATTTATGACATGGATTAAATCAATCAGGTTAACACCACCCCATATCATGATGAACTAATATTCAACCTATTATTAATGGATCCAACAATCAATTACCTATAAAATCATACCCTCCCATTAGATCCATTCTAAAGAAAATAGACTCTACGTCGTGTAGTGAAAATTATCATTCAGAATGGGTAAATGAAAAAATCATTTATAAATGAATATTTTAGGGAATCTTACTCAGATTCATAGTAGAAGGAGAGATCCAATATGTCATGGAAGAAGTCCATGTAGGCTCATACTGTGATCATTAGTCTGGAATGGGACTCTCCGACCAAATTATGAGTCTTGATTATTTCTAGTAGATAATGATACTTGACTATAATTAATTTACTAGGAAATTTCATGCATGGTAGATTCATGAAAACATTATCAATTGACCCCCCATAATTTCTATACATATCTAAATATTCATATTGTTTCCCCCTGTGAGGAATGGACATTATGGGGCCATATCCCCCAACCACATTTAAGTACTTCATGTACATCATTACAGCTAGAGAATTAATTTCTAAATGTTCTGATGAAATACCCCTCAAGGAATTCATGATAATAATTAAATAAACATTGTGAAGTCAAATATCATCACTAAATTCAGTATTACTTACATTATATAGACAAAAAATGACATCAACTTCCATTCTACCAAAATAATGAAAATCTACCTTGATTAATACATCTAATCGTACCATTCATCCCACTATCATGTAGCAACAAATGGAAAAATAGATTCCTCTAATAAGACTCTATAAAATATAATTTATAATATGGTGGAAATGAACAAGAATTCATGGCTAGAAAGACTCTTTCATTCTATAGGGTCCTACTATAACGTCATATTCTCTTCTACACAAGAAACTACATATTCATTAGTTTATGGGACTGAAGTAGTGTTTCCCATATAATTATAATTGTAATCGCTTCAAATATTAATCTATTTAAAGCTCTCAGATAATTAAAAAAATATAAAAGTGCCTAGATGAGTTAGAATTGATTGATGATATATGTATATGTACACTTTACAACCTAATTAATCCTAAGATTTATATCATGTGATCCTTCAATAAAAAGGTTGTCCTCTATATATTCCTCCAATGGGAATTGGTATTGGCTCTAAGAACACCAATGATACCATGAAAGAAAGATCAGAAGCAAAAACCCAAGTGGTAAGGTCCTTCCATCATACATAAAGTATATTCTAAATGAGCTTAATTATTTTCCACAGTGGATGGGGAATGTGTTATTCCCCTTAAAAATGAATGTTTTCCAAAATATAAATTTTCATAGAAGTCATCAAGGAATCCTATGTCCTGGATGAAGTACATTAAACTATATGGTTTCATAAGTCCTAGTGGAATGACATTAAACATCATGGTAACCTATTTCCTAGTAGAGATACATTAAACTGCCTGGCATCCTAGGTCTTTGAGGCGTGAATTTTGACTATATGGAATCCCAAGTCCTAGCATCAAGACATTAAACTATATGGAATCTGAGGTCCTAACAGTAAGGATTTAAAATTCCCGGAATACCATGTCCTTGAAGAAATAATCTATATAGTTAACCATCATTCATCCTCACCACATGATGTTAAACTATACAAAATAGATCCTTATTGCATGACATTAAACTAACAAGGGAATTTTACTTCACTAAAGGTTCACTACACATGAAGTAGATCTTCAAAAAAGAAAAATGGTGTGCCATCATGAATATGTGTGAGTCAAACCGATAGAGGGAATCTCCCCATTCAATAACTATATGTATCTTGATTCCTATTGCTATAGGATATGTAGTGACACCCAGATCTCAAATCAGGGGTCCATATACACCATTAATGAAAAATGCCCCTTCTACATATGGGACAGACCTACACAGATTAATTTCCATTTAAAGACTATGTGTATAATGATTCCAACTATAAAAAGATATCTAGTGAATCCTAGATTCAAATATTGGTTCCACCCACAATATAAATTAAAAAATATCCCCCTCCATTTATGGGTCAGACCTATATGGAGAGTTTCTCATTCATAAACTATGTCGGGATTGATTACTACTACTATAAGATATGTAGTGACACCCAGAACCCAAATCCTGGGTCCATCTTGAATATAAATGAAAAATAAATACCCTCCCAGGGATATGGGTCATACCTAAATAGATTTTATTACATTAAAGAAATTTTGGTGTCCTGTTTCCTATTACTATTGGATATGTGATGAAACCTAGATCCCAAATCCTAGGTTTATCCATAGTATCAATGGAATAAAAATCCCCCTTTGCACATGGATCATACATTCATTGAGTGTTTTCTATTAAATAACTAGGTGTATCTTGATTCCTATTTATATAAGTTACAAAGTGACTCTTATATCTAAAATTATGGGTATAGCTACAATATCAAAGACAAAAATATCCCCAATGTTAATGGCTTATATCTACATGGAGATTTTTCACTTCAATAACAACATGTGTCCTAATTCTTTTCACTATACAATATGTAGGGACACCGAAATCCCAAATCCTCGGTTTGAATATAGTATCAAAAAAATTCCCCCCACTGTGTATGGGTCAAACCTATATACTGATTTTTCTATTCAAGAACTAAATGTGGATTGAGTCATACTATCAAAACATACATAGTGACCCACATATCCAAAAATCCTCATTTGATTTTTTTCATAAAGTATCCTGCCTCCCTATGTATGGTTCAGGCCTATGCATTGAATTTTTATGCAACAAATGTGTGTGGATTGATTATTGTTTAAATGGGATGTGTAGTGACACCTAGATCTATAATCCCAAGTCTAAAAGTACCATAAAACATTATAAAAATGAATCCATCTTGGTATATTGGATGGGTCTATGTAAATAACTATGTACAACATCTGGCTTGATTCCTGCCATCATGGGGTACATAGTGACTCATGGATCCTCCATTTTAGTCATTCCCATGGGTTTCCATCACCAAAAGACAAATTTATCGATTAGATTCAAATCCATATAGAGACTCCAGTCTACATAAAATTTTTAACTACCCAACATATTCCTTGACGTGTACTCTCACATGGTTTAATCAACAGTTCATTTATCCCTTTTTCCCATGCCAATAAAGACTCGTGTGATATTAGGGGACCCACAAAGCTACTATGGCCATCGTAAATGATACATATCATATATTGGTGACCATTTCTTGTTCACATTATGGAAAACTACATTAACACATCCTTGTCACATGACATTAAGATACACAATAATGTCACAATCACATGATGTTAAACAACATGACCAGAGGTCTTCATTTCAAACTAATCACCCCTGATGACTGTGTGTTAGAAAATTTCATGTCTTATACCATTACCCAGAAAATGTGTTCAATACATGTTGGTGTAGCCTTTATAGTGCTTTAACCATTCTTAAATCTTACATTCATGATGAACCAGCTGCATATCTTTGATAAATGAGTTGATACAAAATAATTATTTGATTTTATATAATTTTATTACATACCCGTAGACCATGGTACCCCTTGAACCTAGTTCTCCCTTATGGAAAACTGGTAACAATGACTGAATAATCCAAAGGAACCTAACAAGAATTTTCAAGTTAATGAAACAATTCATAATAGCTTGTTCCTATTGTATGATTGTTCTTAGAGGATAGGTCCCCCTCAATCCCCTGAGTTATTGTCCAGACTACGTGGAATATGGTCTTCCATCCCTTGAAGATGAGTTTACTTACTTAAGGTCCATGGAAGGTTCATGAAACTTCATGACAGTCAAGAAACAAAGTGTGGTTTATGGATTGAGATGCTCGAAAAGATGATGAAATCACTCCAGAAAATGATGAACCAGGGTTAGAATTTTATTGTCATTTTATATGGAGTGATAATGGATAATGGTATGAATAATTTAAGGTCGTTCAATTGGGTTACATTTTTCATGTCATTTTACAACATATGCTAATTAGATCATCTATGTAGTTTAGTTTCATGTAGTAAGGACATAAGAGATAGAATAGAATTGGGAATGATATCCTTGGGAAAACTTTTCACTAGTAAGGGGAATTTAGATATCAAAAGAACATTTTACCTATTCACAGGTTTAGTAATATGTTTCCAAATGTTGGATCCCTTAATTCACAGATTCAGCACTAGAAAAAAACTCCATATAATGATCTAAATTATGGATAGGAAGATAAAGTCTGTATGAATCGATCTTCTTCAAATAATTTGATAAGAAATTTATTATGGCCGAGATTCCAAGGGTTTCCACATGAAATTTTATAGGGAAGGAACCATTATATAATCTATTTCCTTAAAAAGATCCATCTACATAGATCCGGACATGTATATTGGAGTGAGAGGAATTTTGTTTTATTCTGTTATGGTGTCTCAACATCATGTTTGACCGAGGTGTCCTCTAAATATATTAGGATCATACATATGGGTAGATAAGTTACAAATTACATTCAGTGAAGGAGCTGATAAATTCATCTGTAGCACAGATTTATGGATATGATGGCATTCTAAAATAAATTTTGGGCCCCACATGATGATCCATAAATCGTATTTTTTAACATCATATGACTTGGAATTTTTCATATAGTTTAACATAATATGACTAGGATGCGTGGATGGTAGTAATAATTAACTTAGAGTAATTTTTTATTCACTGAATTTTCATACCCAAAAAGGTAGGATACAAGGACATTATATCCGGATATTTATTTTAAAATGGTATGATGCAAAAATGTTAAACATCTATAGTTTCAATTTTTTTTTGAACAGTTGGCTTATGGTGAGTGTAAATCATAATCAAAGAATATATGAGCTAAATGTTGGTGGAAATTAGTGGGTATAGGTTAACCATTGATAATGAAAGAATCCCACATTCCA
The DNA here is from genome assembly GCA_963277665.1 of Viscum album. NCBI lineage: Eukaryota > Viridiplantae > Streptophyta > Magnoliopsida > Santalales > Viscaceae > Viscum > Viscum album. Next base: position 537,867,256 of record OY728146.1, read on the forward strand.
CAAAGTTTGTATTGTAACTCATGGGTATAAGGGGGACCACTCCTTTGGGACCAAATATCATCAAGGAACAGGATCATAGGAATTGTGTCATCCACCAAAGAATCCAAGAATGGTTCTTTTTGATTATCAAATACCTGTTAACTATTTTCTATATTGGGGAGCCAGGTGCAAGTGATCCAAAGGTTTATAGGGTTCCAAGAGAAGGGTATTAACTCGAGGAATTGGTTGGTATCAACCCGTATATCAAAAATATATTTTCATCTCTTGGAGAACATAATATTTAAGAAGGATTTAAGATCCCTAATGGCCATTCTAGTGTGTATTGAACACATTTCAAGTTGAAGGGATAAAACATGCGATTATTGATTATGGAATCATCAGAGGGGGTGATCTATTAAGCATGAATACCTCTTGTTGTATATTTAAATTTCATCATACTAAGACGTTGCTATGTATTTTAACATCATGTGACTAGGAAGTTTCATATATCGTCTTGAAATGAAGGATCAATGACTCACTACATATCCCATAGTAAGGGAATCAGTCCACAAGTAGTTATGTTATAAACATAGTGTAGTTTAGAGTCCTTCTTCTCAGACATGGAATTTGATGGCATAAACCATTGATACATTCTTAATCCCTATTGGAAATGGGGGAAATAGAAGATATGTGTCAATGGAATGATGTTTTGAAAGGGGAAACCTCAAGGGAGTTTTAATCTTAAGGAAGTAATAACTTTATGGTGAATATATACCCTAAAATGAAATTCTATAAGAATGAAATGTGACAATACTTCTTTGAAAATGGATATGATGCATAGATGTGTGGCATCAATATTATTTTAATCTTATTGAATAGTTGGGTTATGGGGAGTTTAAATCATATCCCAAGAATATTTTAGATAACAAGAGGTAGAAAATAGTGGTTATATCTCAACAATTAATTATGAGCTCCCAAATATCAAATAAATCTATCTTTTCCTTGATTAAAGGTATTCTAATACAAAAATCCATGACAGGATTTAGTAGATCTTGTCAATATAGATTGATTTTCAATCATCCTCAACATGATTGTCCCATACTATTTATCCTTATTTTAGAAACATTGTCCATGATTTAAAACACTCCCATACTCCTCATGGAATGCTTTGGGGTGTTATTTTGACCATAGGAATCCAAATTCAATTATTGTGTAATGTCTCCTCATGTCAGGTTAACATGCATCCTGACCATAAATGGTATTTACTCTGGTCAATGTTTTATGACCTCAACAATAGCCTTTAATGGTCCAAATCATAATACCCGAAAATATCAGTCAGAGACTCATAAATATCATTAGGATGAAAATTCAAAAAAGAGAGACCTATGAAAAATTCGAGTCTCCACTCTCAAAATTATCTATCTCTAGAGTTTTTTAAAATGATTTTGTATATAAAAAAGAAATAAATACCAAGGTTCCCACATTATGGACCTAGTAAAATCAAGGATATGATCGGTGGACCCCCTGGTCCAAGATAATTTTTGGGTGATGATTTATCATAATCCCTCACTATGATAATATATTTACTACATAGCTACAGAACTTTTAGGGTTCCTAAAATCTTCATCAATATTATGATTTCCATAAACCACCTTCATGTCTTTGATGTCCAATCTAACAGAACCAATTACTTGATTTGATAATATTATCTTATAACCTCAAAATCATTTATTATTTCTCATATTTTACCCCTCAAGCATGCGGGTTAAGGGGATTGGTTGATCCAAAGGAACCCTTCTAATATTTTTTCGTGAATGACACAATTATGATGATCATATACCTAGAGGATGTTTGGTCTTAGAGGAGTGTCCCCCCTTAAATATAGAAGTTATTATCCTAATTATGGGGACTATGGTATTCCTACATTATCATTGGTTGACAAGTACCCATCGGTTTCCACCTTCATTTTCCACATATATTCCTAAAGAATGATTTAAAATAACCACAACCTAAATATTAAAGAAGATTCAATTTTCTCGATGTTACCTCACCATTTATAATACCCTTTATCAAAGAAGGAATTTGATATTCAATTCCTTAACCTTTTAATGTCCCAAACAACATGTTTCAAAATGTAACGCCCTGACCCTAGAATCCCAGAGTCGGTGCATTATTTTAGTACATTGCCATGATTACAAGGAATCAAGTCTCAACAGACCGATAGTTTAGAAGTCTTTGGAAATACATTACATTCGTGAATGTTACATTACAAATTCAAAAATAAAACACAACATAAATGAATATTTGAGAACACACTTATTCCCTTTTATTTTAACCCTTCATATCATTCATAATACACTTCTTCGAAATCCAGGGAAAATAAAACATAAGAAAAGGGTGAGCTTAGATGATCAGTAAGGACAATAATATAGCAGAAACTTTCATAAATAAGCATAAAAATTTAAGGCAATGTATAAAACTGAAAAAAAGACATTTAAACATAAAATTCATCATAATATGGAAAATATAAATCAAATAATGCCATTTACTTATTTACATGGATATTCTACTAGTATAATAATCACATGAAATATTCATATCCAATTTCATAATGATGGAATGTAGAATGCCAAACTTCATAAACACATATTCAACGACTTGTTCCAAGAATACAAATAAGATTTTCACATAGGACTTGTGCCAAAAGACTAGTTTGTCTCATGAGACCTACCGATGCATCGAAGAGCTATAGAGGGCTCCACCCGTCACTTACTTAGTCCAATGCATTCCTCATATGAAACAGTTTAAACCAAAAATAAACAATCATATTAAAACTACCATAAAAAATGTCAATGCTTTATCTAGAAACCCTAAATGGTATAAAAATAACACATCCACAGTCAAACATATCACAAAACCATCAATATAATATGGAATATTTGTATCATAATAAATCAACCTTGATCAAGAATAATATCCTATGAAGGATGTTTACATAGTTGAAAATGATCAGTAAAAATCATTGAGAGAAATATCCCTTTTTCATGAAATCATTTAAAAGTCACATAATTTATAATGGAATTCATTTAAAATATAGTTTTGAAATAATGTGTATCATACCACTTTGATACTTTTTAAATTAATTAACATTTTAAAACATTCATGTCCATATAAAAATCCATAAAACCATTTGGAAAACATGGGCATTAATGTGAATGGTTTAGAAGAATAAATTTTTAAAACCATTAAAATGATGTTTTAGTAAAAATGCCCCTTAAAAATAATCCCCTTGAAAAATCATTTATGAAACATGGACATGGATAATAAATATGTCCCAGTAAATACTTATGTAAAAACAACCTTGGATAATAAAGAGATTGTGAAATTTACCCTTACCTTGCACTTTCCTTTTGTCGAGGGTACTTTAACCCCTTGTATAATACCCATAGTATTTTATTAGATTAAACCAGAACCATATTCATATTTATTATATCACAAATTATTCATTTATGACTTTATACTACCCATTTAATAATGATTTCCATCTTAAATTAAAATTTTGGGTAATAATCGCTTTCTTTATCGTATGTGTTTTAACTTGTTATTCTTGATCATATCATTTATATTATGATTTAGATACTTCTAGAATATAAACCGTGATTTATATATCATATATATTTATAATATAAATATTTTTAATTGATAGATGTTTTAAATTGAAGGCACCGTTTATGGAGACGGTAGGCCATATGTACACATAATCGATGTTTCTGTTTTCATATCGTATTGAACGGAAGTAAGTGAATATGATATATGTAAGTACATACATGCATATATATAGTAGAATTATTATTTCATATATTAAATACTTATTAATAATATATATTTTTATAATCATCTTTGAATGGTGAATGTGGGAATGAATCCCATCATGTCGTGGAGACGGTAATCAGTACGTACGCACGAGCGATAATATCATTATATTGATGGTGAAATAAACTGTAATTGGATGGTATATCATATATAAATAATCATTAACATGTGATACTGAATATTTAAATTAGTTATACTCATTATTATACCCATCCAAATAATGGTGTTTTTGAATAACATACTACACCACGACGTGGAGACGGTAAGTCGTACGTACGCGCATATGGAGACATTGTCATTTGTAGGATGGATAGAATAATGAATATAGTTGTAAAATATTTATAATAACCTCAATTTTTTTAAGTGGTTCTGGAGTTATTATTTTGTTATGTAAAAAACATATAAAGAGGAAGTGGAAGAAGAAAAGAACATGAAAGACGGTGGTGAAATTAGTACCTCTTCTTCGGGTGTTCCCTTTTGAGTTGATCAAAAGGGATCCTTAGGATAGCTTTCTGATCAAAGTAAGTAATCAAGGTTTATGAAGGGATATTTGGGAGGATATTTGGTCTGGGTTTGTCCTAGAAAAATAGCTTTGGATATGTGATTTTGAGAGAAGGGGAAGTGCCCTTTTATAAGGGGGGTGAGGGTCACTTTAGTTAAAGATTAAAATAATAATTTATTATACAATCATATTAGGTTAATAATGGCTTGAAATAAATTTAATTCGATACTTAGGTGGTAATGGGTCTAAATACTCTCAAATAATAGGTTTTAGACAAGTTATGTTACCATTCTAACCTTATCTTTTATATTTAACTCTTAGTTAAATGGTTAAACTTTTACAGTGTCTTCCTGTATTCTTACACTATATGGTTAATTAACTTACTATAAACATCCAATATAACCTCAAGTGTTTCATTAATGGCATATATAATATTATTTAAGAAATTTTACCGAACCTTAGATTTTTGGGAATATTATATCAACCAATAATATATAATTTTTTAAAAAATTAATTTATGTCAATTTTGAGAATATTTGGTATTTTGTTTTTGTGACAGTCATAACAACCTTATCACGTAAAATAAAATATATCTATTCAACCCTAACATGTCATATTAACCTAATAAATTATTGTAATTCATCAGAAGTTTCAATTTAAATTTATTTGGATATTTATAATATCAATGATTTTAATATTCCATTAATAATGTAATTACTGCATCATCATTATGTCATAAATAAATTATATTATTTAATGTCTAAAAATTATATATAAAATACCATTATATATGAAATCTTTTTATGTTTATAATTAATAACTATATTTGAATTTATCTTATCTATAACCCAATATTTAAAATGGTTTAATTAATAAACATTGTATTTATCACTTTTAACTCTTCTTTAAATAAAATAATAAAAAATGTCATAATCTAATCCAAGTGGACCAAAGAGGATCATATTTTATTCCTAAGTTTTATTCTGGTCAAATTATACTTATCTAATAGAATTGTGACTTGTTTTAGGGTAATTAAAATAACATTTTCCCCTTAACTACCCTATTTACTTCTAACCGTGTTAAATAAAATTCAAAAGTTACTATTCACAAAAAATTATTTTCATCTTATTGAACTAAATTTGACTTAATGATGTCAACCATGTCTCTTTTATTTTTGAAATTCGACTCATAGAAGTGGTAAAATTATATTTTATGCAAATATGCAAATGCTCCTAGAAGGTGGGTAAAAACGTTAAACAGTTCAATAAACGTTTATACATCTAATTTAATTATAAAATGATTCCAATGAAATAAATTGAAATTATATACGTATTATATATCTATTTTTACATAAAATAAATTTAAATAAAAGAAATAATTATTTAAATAAAAAGTCAGTTTCAAATAATAACGTAGTGTTTTCCACTATTCATCAAAAATTGAATGTTTTCATAAAAATACCAAAAAATTACCCTAAACTTATATTGATATTTTGAATTAAAAAATGAAGTTAATTTTACCAAATTTAAAACATAAAAGTTAAATTAATTAATTTATAATTAATTCCTCTTGTCAAAACCAAAAAGCGGGTTTTTAGAAAAGTAAAAAACTATCCAAATATTGACATGTGTTTATGTCAAATTTAAATGTGAAATTACTTATAATGACCTAAATTGTATTAAATGATAAAAAAATAATATAATTATATTTAAATACCATTTGAAAGCATAATTTTATACAATTAATTATAGCAATTAAAAATGTTTTTTTAATTGAAATTTAGTATTTCTCACTGTTCATCAAAATATGAAAGTTATCAGAAAAGTACCAAAAATTTATCCAAACTAAATTTTAAGTCCTGATTCTAAAGAATAATTTAATTTCATTAATCTGAAACTATAAATGTTTCAAATATTAGTTTTAAAATGGTTCTCCAATAAAAGGCAATAAAATTGCATTTTTTTAAAATACTTCTTTTATCTAAAAAAAATAATCTGTTTTTAAATTATGTCTAAGAAACACATAATATGCATTCTAAAATTATATGGAGTATATTAAATTCAAAATGTAATTAATACTATTCATAACCTCTTTTAAATGACTAGTTTGGTAAGTTGTGGTGTGTTCGAACTCAATGTTGTGGGTAGCACAAGCTATTAAATTACTTTAATTATATAATGTACTATGAAATTTGGGTTGTTACATTCTCTCCTCCTTCAAAAAATTACATCCTCACACTTTGAAATAGTTCTGTGAAAATAAAAGGTTAAAAAAATACCTTTGTGGAAAGCCCACATCAGATATTGGGTTTATAAAATTTACTATTAATAAGTGGGAAAGGGAAATGAAAATGTCATAAGCAAATTATGATCTCGATTAGGAGAAATTTAGTGGAAATTAGAGGCACATAATTGGAGGTAAAATGTAAATATTTATAGGGAGTGATTGAGGTCATCAATATGAGGACCCGACATTAAAACATTACATGATCTTGAATTAAATGAATAATTCACATTGATGATCTTTTAATATTTCGAGTTTGAGAGAATTAGTACATAACTATTACATCTCAAAAGATTAAAAAGTAGACCCTTCCACTCATTTTCCATTTTTTCACAAAATAAAAACTCATGAAAAAAAGAGTCATGTCTCGTTGCTTGTTTTAGATTTCATGACTTTTCCTTGATCCCATCCTTGACCCTATTCTTCTTTAAGACCTGTGAAAAAAAATTCAAAAATTGAGATTAGCATAAAAAGCATAGTAAGGGTTATAAAAAAAAGAATGAAAACATTAGTTCACCATTACATAGATAACATAATATCCTTAACATACCTTATGAAATTATAATATTTATGATTAACACAATATAAAACATAATTCATAAAGTTATATTGTTGCATATATATCATACTTACATTGTAGCCATCACAACAACGAAGGGAGTTACATATTGAATACACAACACAGTATATTCTTTAAATATCTTAGGAGAAACATTCATGTTTTCCCCTGTCCGATTACCCAAAGAATTATAGAGATATCTTGGGATCACCCTCCCTAGGTTTATCAGGGAACCACCCGTATACGTAAACAATGCCGAAGAACCATAACATACATAATAAAATTAAAGGGAAGATAACATTTCCACAATTTAATCACAATATATCATTTAAATATATTGACATAAAAAATCCATTATCAAAACTATTTTCAATACCAAAATACGTAAAAAGATTATATGGTATTTATTTTCCTTTTAAAAACATTACAACTTGTAAAGGAAGCCAATGATAAAATAATTCTCATGGGGGGCGGAGAAGGTCGTTGTCACCACTTATGTTAAAAATAAATATTATTTTCTTTTGTCATTTAGTAAAATGCATCATAAGAAAATATTCCCTTTTAATGAAATGAAAATTCAAAGTTATTTATACACTATATAAAATAAAGTTGAGAATAAAAAAATATGCCTCAATGAAAGGGGATTGAGACGAAGTCCATTACCTCATGTCTGACTTGACTCGATCATTCTTTAATCTCTTGAATAATAAGCTAAAGTTAATTTATACTTTCTTAAGAACATTTTTCAATTTTATTATTCCTTTTATATCACTTATTAACATGTTATAAACATTATGTAGTCATTTAAGTTGTTAACAGTTGTTTCATCGATATTTGGTACTTGAGTAAAAATGAACACCTTATAATTACAAGTTGTCCATGTGGTCAAATATCCATTATCATTATAAATAAATTAATGATTTAGATATCATATATATCATATATATCATATATATCCAGTATATACATATATTTAAATTATTACATAACATTTGGAGGTAAGAAATGAAATGCACCGTTCATGGAGAAGGTAAGTCGTATGTACGCATGAACGTCACTTTCATTTCCATTTCATATTTTGATTGAAATAAAACATAATGATACATATGTATATTATAATTCCAGTATTATATCTTAAATAAAATCATTTTATTCGTCCATTATTCATCCTACATAAGGCATTAATGAGTCATATCACTTTGAGGGGGCGGTAGTCCGCACTTCCTAAAATGAAATTATCACGTTTACCCATTATAGAAGCTATAAAGGTATTATATAAATGGAAAATATAGAAGAATAAGGAAAAAATAAACATTATATATATATCATTTATACATACAGTTCCATCATAATGGCTACCATGAGAGGTGGAAGAAGATAATTGAACAATCATTGTTTTGTGAGGCGTTAGTTTTCCATCCACAAACATCATATTATTTACCCATTATATGGAGGTGTGTGTAAGTTTTGTTATGATACTTATCATAAATACATCCTAGTATATATAGGAAACTGTTTTTGTTATAAAATAAAGTAATAAAAATATTTTAGGGGTTGATAAGTAAAATAAAACCATAGAACTTGAGAGAAGACTTTAACTTTAAATCGGGTAACTCCCTTTGGTTTGAACCAAAGGGATTCATGAAGTGTTTTATGCATAAGGTAAGGATTCTAGGATTAAGAGATGGATTTTGGGATCTTATTGGAGAAGTGTTTTTACAATCCAAATGCTTTAGAAGTGTGAGAAATGGGTTAGAAGTGAAGGCTTTTTATAAGAGAGAGGAGGGGCTCTTTAGGAATGTTTGAATCAATTATTTTATTATAACCACATCTTCGGTTTCAAAAGGTAAAGTATTCGTTAATATCAAATTTAATATGACTCATGGTCGAAATAAAATAATCCAATAATAATTGGAAAGGTTTTGGAAATTTTTCTAATATATATAATCTAATTTATTTAAATAATTTATTAATGAGGTAAATATTTCTTCCTTATTGTGTCATAAATAAAATAATTTATCTGATGTCCAAAAATTATAAAATAAATACCATGATTTATGAAATATGTTTATATTTTGAAATAATATTTATAGTTGAAATTATAACTTATATAACCCAATGTAAAAAAATTTAATTACAAAAAGATATTTGTTTATGTCTTTTTTGTCTTTATTTTAAAATAATTAATATAAAATGTCATTATTACTCCCATGTGGCTTCATGGGGTCCCCAATTCAACCTAAGGATTCCCATGGTTGGATATGTATCATTAAATAGGATTAGGATACTTTTTATGGTAATTTTATTTTATTATAATATTATATTTTACCTTTATTTTCTATATTTACCCTTTAATAATTGAAAATAAAATATTTACGGATGTAAATATTTAAAATGTCTGAAAAAAAGATACCAATTTACACAATTTGGAGAGAATGATTCCAAATATAGAATCCATTTTTTCAAATTCAAAACACATAAGTGGTAGAAATTAATTTAAAATTAAATCCCACTATAAAATAAATAGCGTGTTTTTAAGAAATAATAACTATCAAACGATTGACAATTGTTTATGTCCAATTTCAAAATGAAATTACATAAAATGACCAAAATAAGATTAATTGGGGAAAATATATTATAATTACTTTTTAAAACAAATTAAAAAAAATATTATAACTATATAAATAAATTAGAGTAAAACGCACTATTGAATTAAAATACAGTATTTTTCACTATTCATTAACAAAATTAACATTATCAAAAATATACCATAATTTCATCCAAAGTAAATTTTGATGTCCCTATTCTAAAGAAGAATTTTATTTTGTAAAATAGAACATATAAAGGTGACAAAAATTATATTTAACGAGGGTTCTCCTTTAAAAGGCGGTAAATCGACCTTTTAAAGAATATTATGCTAAAAATATTATTCATTCACATTTTAAGACTAACATTTATTGAATAAATGTCAAAACATTTTACAAACCTGTATAATCATATTGTAGTTAGTTATATTCATTCTTGATAATACAATGTCTAGGCATTAACTACCATTTAAAATAATAATATTATATTGTTTGTGTGCAACGTAAGATTTCAAAGAAACCTACTATTGCGTATCAGATACGTTATCGAACATAGCATCCCTTTTAAAGTAAAATTAATATTTAATTCCAAAATATTAATCAATATTTATTCTTTATTCACTTGGTATGTTACATCCTTCTCCACTTTTGGAAATTTTTTCCTCACAATTTTTATTCATTTATCAAATAAGTGGGGGTATTTATCCCTCATATTATTTTCAGATTCCCACATTGCCTCTTCAACCATATGGTTTTTCCACAGAACTTATACCTGAAAAATTACCTTATTCTGTAACACTTTCTCTCTATGGTCAAGAATATGGACTGTTTGTTCCTCATAAGAGAGATTCCCTTCCAACTGAACTACCTCTGGGCTCAAAACATGAGATGCATCTAGAATATACTTTCTCTACATTGAAACATGAAAAAAATTGTGTACCTGAGATAAACATGGAGGTAAAGCCACTCTGTACTCAATTGTTCCAACTTTCTCCATGATTTCATAAGGTACAATGAACCTCAGACTCAACTTTCCCTTCTTACCAAAACGCATGACACTTTTCCATGGAGAATCTTTGAGAAAGACATAATCACCTACCTCGAAAGATAGATCCTTCCTCCAGTTATCCGCATAACTTTTCTACCTTCCTTGAGCTGTGTTCATGTTCTTCTGAATCAACTGAACATTTTCTACCATCTCGCATACTAATTCGGGTCCCATCAGCTTTCTTTCACCTACTTCATCCCAAAAAACTAGATTTTGAAAACACTGTCCATATAATGCCTCAAATGGATCCATTTGTATACTGGAATGAAAACTGTTATTATATAAAGATTCAACCAAAAAAATATATTGGTCCCAAATTCCCTATTAGTCCAGTAAACAAGATCATAGCATATCCTCAAATGTCTGAATTGTTCATTCTGACAACCCATCTGATTGAGGATGAAAAGCTATACAAAAATTTAATTCAGTGCCTAATGACTTTTAAAGGCCTTTCCGAAAGTTAAAAGTAAACCTGAGATCACGATTAGATACAATAGAGAGGGTAACACCATGTAACCAGACTATCTCTTTAACATACAATTTAAGAAGTTTATCTAGAGGAAAATTATCTCAAATAGGAAGGAAATGAGCTAATTTATTTAATCGATCTACAATAACCTAGATTGCATTTTTACCTCTGGATGTCTTTGGTAATCCCACAATGAAGTCCATGGATATATTTTCCTATTTCCACTCTGATACCGTTAAAGACTGAAGTATCACTTTTGTTAACTTCCACTTTACTTTAACCTACTGATAATTCAAACACTTCACAATAAATTTAACAATATCTTGTTTCATTCCATCCCACCAGTAATACTCCCAAAGATCTATGTACATCTTAGTACTACCAGGATGAACTGAAAAAGGAGAACTATGAGTTTCACATAACAAATAATTCTTCAACTATGAATCACAAGGCACACATAATCTCTTTCCAAACCTAAAAACACAATCATTATCAATGTTAAATTTATAAAACTTACCCTTCTTAACCAACTCTATCTTTTTTTTAACTCACGGTTTTCTTTCTGCACTCGCTTAATTCTGTCTGATAGAGATGATTCCACTGACACTTGAAACAAAAAAGAATAATTTCATATACCAAAAACTTATATGCCAATGTTTCTCAAATAAAAAAAGGATATCATTCCAAAAATCTCATGGTTAATGAGGCATTATTTTTTCGACACAAATCATCAGCCACATTATTTACTTTTCCCGGATGGTAAGGGATCGTGCAATCATAATCCTTGATTAATTACAACCATCTCCTTTGTCTCATGTTCAATTATTTTAAAGTGAATATATACTTCAAACTTATTTGGTTGGTATATATTTCACATTTCCCTCCATACAATTGATGCCTCCAAATTTTTAAAGCAGAAACAACAACAACTAATTCAAAATCATGTGCAGGGTAATTTAACTCGTGGGGTTTCAACTGATGTGAAGCATAAGCAATTAACTAATAATTCTGTATAAGGACACAACCAAGTCCTTTCAATGAAGCAGAACTGTAAATAATAAACTCACCATTTCTAGAAGGTAGTGCCAAAATGGGAGCATTCACCAATTATCATTTCAATTCCTGAAAACAATCATCACATTATTTTGTCCAAATGATCTTAACACCTTTTCAAGAAAATTTAGTCATTGGAATAGATAACCATGAAAAATTCTCAACAATATTTCGGTTATAACCGTCCAAAAAACAAAACTATAGATCTCGAATATATTTGTGGGTCTTTTCCATTCTTCCACAACCTTTTTTTAGCATGATCAATAGTTATTCCATTTTATTAAACAATGTGACCAAGGAAAGAAATTTTTTGTAACCAAAACTAACACTTGCTGAATTTTCCATATAGTTTCATTTCTTTTAATTTTTTCAAGAAAAACCTTAAATGACATACATGTTCATGTTTACTTTTGTAAAAAACCAAAATATCATCAATGAACATAACCAAAAACTTATAAAAAAACTCACAGAAAATTATATTATTAAGATCCATGAATAATGCAGTTACATTGGTTAAACCAAAAGAAATAACTAAAAATATATAATGGCCATATCTAGTGCGAAATGTGGTCTTCGGAATGTCTGCTTCCTTTACTTTCAACTGATGTTACCACGACCTCAGATCAATCATTGAAAAATACTGAGCTCCCTGGAGCTGATCAAATAAATCATCAATATGAGGCAAAGGATACTTGTTTTTAATAGTGATGTTATTAAATTCTCTATAATCAATGAAATGTCTCATTGAACCATCTTATTTTAACAAATAATATAGGATCACCCCAGGGTGATGTGCTAGGTTGAATGAAACCTTAATCTAATAACTCGTGTAATTGCTTATTTAACACTAAAAGTTCAATTTGATCCATTCGATAGGGGGGTTTTGAAAATTGTTTAGCATCAGGCACTAAGTCAATAGTAAATTCAACTTCCCGTTCAAGTATAATACCAGGAAACTCATTAGGAAAAACATCAAGGTACTCATTTACCACTAGGACATAATTAATCTCAACACTTCCTTTATTTTCAACAATATGAGAAAGGTAACATTCATTTCCATCTTTTACTAGTTTCTAAGATTCTTGATATCTTATCAAAAGTAAGGGCTCATTATTGTACAGAAACAAAATATATTTCTAAAAAGAAACCTCATTATCTCTAAGTTCAATCTTATCATGATAAACAAAAATCCAATCTATACCCAAAATAACGTCAAATTATACTAGAGGAAAAACAATAAGGTTTGAAGGTAGATTCTTTCCAAACACATGGACATGTAGTTTCCTATGATTTATTTTCTCTCAATATTTCATCCAGGTGGTTATTCCATAAGTTCTTTATTCATATCTTGATATGGAATTCCAAATTTAATAGAAATTTTCTCAGAAGTGAAAGAGTGTGTAGATCCTAAATCAAAAAACACATTGGCATAATCTGAACAAACAAACAGTTTACCTAATACTACTTCATTTGATGTCCCAACATCCGCTGATGTACATGCAAAGGATTTCACCACCACTTTCTACTTGTAGTCTGGCTGCTTTCCCTCAGTTGAGTACTTCATTGGACACTCATTTTCATAATGACCCATTTCATTACACTTAAAAAAATTACTGACTGTAAATTGTTTTTTATTACCATTACCTTGATCCTTTTCAGTGCAATTGCGAACCTTATGTCTCATTTAACCACATCGGTAGTACTTAACAGAATTTAAAAGACATTCCACAACATAATTTTTACCACAAATTTCACAAACTGTAAATTTATGTTTTTCTTACCATCAGTCTTTTTTGGAGAATTCTTCCCTTTCGCCTACCACCTCGACCATTTATTCAGTTGTTTTTTAAAGAACACCAGATCATCGCCAAACTCCATTTCCACCTTCTCTGCACAACAAACAATTTTTTCATAACATTTTAACTCATGAAGAACTAAATCCCTTTAATACTTTGTCTTTAATCCTGAGTATAAAAATGTTGATTTTATTTTCAAGATATCATATGAAATTCCAAGAATACCTTGAAAGTCGAGTTAATTTTGCTTCATAAGTATCCACTGAGTCATCATCTTACCTCAATTATAGAAATTTGTTTTACATCCTATGTCGAACCACCTTAGGAAAATATTTCTCAAGGAACATGACTTTGAATTCATCCCAATCAAGTGAATTTAATTGCTCATTATCCATGATATTTTTCACCATCAGCCACCACTGATCTGCTTCACCTTCAAACGGTAAATAGAAAGACTAACATTTTGGTGTTCTGAACACCCCATGACATCAAAAATTTTCTCCAGATCTTTAATCAACCCTTCTACTAGAACAGGGTCAGATGATCCTATTAATAATAGAGGATGTTGCCTCATGAAATGATCTACTACTGACATGTTCCTTTGTCATTGATATGACTAATCTCATGCATGGATACCAGCACCATTTATACCCTGAGTCAACTGCACCATCACTGCAACAAACTGTTTAGTTCCAATTCTGACCATCTCATGTTGGTGATTTGGAAGGATGTCTTCCTCCTGATGTCATCCCAACATAATTTCCATGTTTCCTCTATGGAAAACCATTATGAACATAGAAATATCTTAGGAAAAGTAACATAGTAATCTATAAATGCTATATCATTTCAATATTACCATAAATTTATTTATGGACTTTAATTTAACAATATTCTAACTCCTAAAGTTGTCTAAATCGAACTCTGATACCAACTATAAGGATCAGGCCTTAAAACATTACGTAATCTTGAATTAAACTAATAATTCACAGTGAGTATCTTTCCAGTTTTAGAGTTATAGTGAATTAAGACATAACTATTACATCTCAAAAGATTACAAAGTAGAAACTTCCACTCAGTTTCCATTTTCTTCACAAAACAAAAACTCTTGAAAAAAAAGTCATGTCTAGTCCATATTTTAGACAACATTACTTTTCCTTGATCACATCCTTGACCCTATTCATCTTTATGTCCTATGAAAAATATTTCAAAACATTATATGAGCATAAAAAGCTCAGTAAGGGTTATAAAACAATGAATGAAAACATTATTTCATCATTACATATGTAACATAATATTTTTAACATACCTCATGAAATCATAAGATTTATGATTAACAAAATAGACAACATAAATCATAAAGGTAACCTGTGGCATCCATATCATACTTACATTTTAGCTATCATAGCTATGTAGGGAGTTACATTTGAAATACCCATCACAGTATATTCCCTAAATCTATTAGGATAAACATTCATGTTTACCTCCTTCACATTAACCAATGCATTGGAGAGCTATCTCAGGCTCACCCGCACTAGTTTTATCATAGAACCACTCATATATGTAAATAATTCCCTAGAACCATAAATTACATAAAACAAAAAAAAAGATAACATTTCCACATTTTAATCACAATATATCATTTAAATATATTAATATATCAAATCCATTATAAAAACCATTTTCAATAAAAAAATATGTAAAAAGAGTATATAGTATTTATTTTGATTTTAAAAACATTACGGCTTGTTAAGGAATCTATGGATCAAATAATACATGCGGCAGAAGACAAGGTCGTTGTCACCACATACGTTAAAAAGAAACATTATTTTTTTTAGTAAAATTATTTGTAGGAAAATATTACCTTTAAATTAAATGATAAGTCAAAGGTATTCATACACCATATAAAAAATGTTGAGAATAAAACAAAATATGCCTCAATGAAAGGGGATTGAGACGAAGTCCCTTACCTCTTGTCTGACTTGACTCGATCATTCTTTAATCACTTTAATAATAAAATAAGTTAAATTATAATTGATTAATAACATTTTTCAAGTTTATTTTTCCTTTTATATCACTTATTACTGTGTTTTAAACATTATTTAATCATTTATGTTATTAACGGTTGTTTCGTCGATATTTGGTACTTGAGTAAAAATGAACACCTTATAATAAAATGTTGTCCATGTGGTCAAATATTTGTTATCATAAGAATGATATTAATGATTAAGATATCATATATATCATATCTATCTATTATATACATTTATTTAAATTAGTATATAACATTTGGAGTTAGGAAATGAAATGCACCGTTCATGGAGATGGTAAGTCGTACGTACGCATGAACGCTACTTTCATTTGAATTTCATATTTTGATGGAATTAAAACATAATGATACATATGTATATTATAATTATAGTAAAATATCTTAAATAAAATCATTAACTCCATCCTTTATTCATCCCACATAAGGCATTAACGAGTCATATCACTTTGAGGGGGAAGTAGTCCGCACTTCCTAAAATAAAATTATCACGTTTACCCATTATGGAGACTATAAAGGTATGATATAAATGGAAAATACAGAAGCATAAGGAAAACATAAAAATTATATATATCATATATAAATAAAATTATATCATAATGGCCACCATGAGAGGCGGTTGGAGATAATTGAACAATCATCGTTTCGTGAGGCGTTAGTTACCCATCCATAGAAACATTATGTTCTTTACCCATTCAATGGACGTGTGTGTAATTTTAGCTTAAATCCTTATCATAAAAACAATCTATTATATTGAGGAGACATGTTTTGTTATAAAATAAAGGAATAAAAAGATTTTAGGGGGTTGGAAAAGAAAAATAACACAAAATAACATAAGAGAAGATGTTACCTTTAAATTGGGTAACTACCTTTGGTTTGAAACAAAAGAGTTTTTTAAAGTAATTTCTGCCTAAGGTAAGGCTTCAAGGATAAAAAGAGGGATCTTGGGAGATTATTGGAGTAGATTTTACATGATCCAAAGGATTGATAAGTGTTATAAATGGGTAATAAGTGAGGGTTTTTTATAAGGGAGAGGAAGGGATCTTTAGGAAAGTTTGAAACAATTATTTTATTATAACCTCATCTTCAGTTTCAAAAGGATAACTACTCATTAATATCAAATTTAAGATGACTCATGGTCGAAATAAAATAATCCAATAAAAACTGGATAGGTTTTGGATATTATTTTAATATTTACAATCTTATTTATTTAAATTAGATATTTATGAGGTACATATTGTATCATTTTTGGGTCATAAATAATTTATTTTATTTAATGTCCAAAAATTATAAAACAATACCATGATGTAGGAAATATTTTTATCTTTCCAAAAAATATTTATATTTTAAATTATAAGTTATATAACCCCATATAAAAATTTATTTACTAAAATATATATGTTTTTGCCATTTTTTGTCTTTACTTTAAATTAATTAATATAAAATGTCATTATTTCCCCCATGGGGATCCATGGTGTCCCAAATTACACTTTTTATCATCTCCAATCACTCCTTTTTGAGGATGGTTCTATGATATGGGGGGTCTTAACATGTGTTTTTTTACAGGTGGCACCATCCGGTCAGCTTGAGGTGATGGAGCGCAATTTCATCTCAGAGCCAAATGGGGCACAGGAAAAATTTCTCAGGCTTCGAACAAGGGATTTGGCCATTCAGGATTGGTGTCCTGAGTTGTGGATTAGGGCGGCGTCGTGGTGCTCCGGTCATGGTCCCCGGTCATTCTGGAGGTCGGCATGTGAGGGCTCTTTGGAGCATTTTCATTCAAGGTTCAGGCAAGGCAATAATCGTTCGAGGTTTGGGCAGGGAAAGACACTCATTCAAGATTTCAAAGTTCTACTTATAATAGATAGCGATGAAGGTATTACGAGAGAGTTTATTTGAATTACTTTTTTCTTGGTTTTGTTGTAAATCTATTGAACGATGTTTGCTGAAGTTTGAGGATTTCTTTTTATTGTAAGTAATATATAGTTTTGTTTCATTGCGGCCCTTCCAGTAGTGGTTTTTGTCCTGGAATTTGTAGTGAAACTTCCAGTTCATGTCTATGTTACTCTCGATGTCCAATGGAGGTTATACTAAATGTTCTCATGATATATAGTTTTGTTGCATTGTGATTCTTCCAGTGGTGGTCTTTTCTCTTGTTTTTTCACTAAAACTTCAACTTGATGTCCAAGTTTCTCTCGATGTCCACTAGATGTTATACTGGTAGTTCCACTCGAACATGAACTCTAACTTCCACTGGATGTTCCCGTGATATATATCTTTGTTGGATTGTGGCATTTCTATTGCTTTCTTCTCGGGTTTTCATAGTTAAACTTCCACTATATGTCCATTTTCTTCTCCATGTGCACTAGAAGTTCCACTGGCAGTTCCATTGGAAGTTACACTAGAACTTCCACTTGAACATCCACAAGAACATTCACTCAAACTTCTACCGGAAAATATATTTTATAAATTTGTAATAATTTTTATTCAGTTACATTTATATTTTATATATATCTGTAACTTCCTGTAGAACTTCCACTAGGGGTTCCACCTGAATTTTCATTGGAAGTTCAAATGGAAGTTCCACTAGAAGTTCCAATGGAAGTTCCACTAGAAGTTCCATTTGAACATCTAATGGAACATCAGGTGGAAGTCCCAGTGTAAGTTCCACTTGAAGTTACACTCAATGTTCCACTAGAGGTTCCACTGGAACATGCAGTGGAACTTCCAATGGAAAATATATTTTATACTTTTATTTATTTATAATTTCAGAAAAATAATTTGTTATATATATATATATATATATTTAATAATTTTTATTTAGTTACAATTCCATTCATATAGTTTGTAAATTTTCAAATGGATTTAATCCAATTATAAACTTGATGTACTTTTCTTTAACTATTGTTTTCTGTTGCAGGGTGTTGCAATGTTGTTGATGGAGATGTGGATGTTGTAGCAGCTTCTACTAAACTAGTTGTTGGGATGACGTTAAAGTCACTTGATGAAGCACAATGTTTTAATGTCACGTATGGGGGATTAAATAGATTTAGTGTATGTCGACAGTACTCTAATAAAATTAGAAAGGATAAATCAATTGTCACATAATGCCTTTGTGCATGTAGAAAAGAAGGTCATAGGAAGATTTACAAACGTGATAGCATGGTGAAATTTCCTCGGGCAGAGACACGTACTAGTTTCCTTGCTAGAATGGGGGTTAGTTTATTGTCTTCTAGGCAATATGCATGTACTATATTTTTTGACGAGAATAATCATCCCTTGCATAGGCCCGAATTAATTCATATGAAAAGGTCCCAAAGAAAAATAATAGAAGCACAATCAGTTGAGTTAGATGTGAATTCTTCTACGGGTATTAAACCAAATGATTCTTTCTCATTGGCGACAGCTATTTCAGGTGGGTGATATGTTTTTGGGTACACATGTTTTGTTCTCTTGAATTTTTTAATGTCTAAATGGGAAAGAGATTTTATTCATGGTGATTCATGTTTCATGTTATAACACCCGGAAAGACAAAGTCAAGACAATCCATCACTTGTTTATACTATGAAGTTTGACATGAATGGTAAATGTAATAATATTTTCTGGGATGATCCAAAAATGAGAATATATTATGATTTGTTTGGATATTTTTTTTTGAAACCACTTTTAGCACTTATAAAGAGTACAGGTCATTAGGTGTTTTTGTGGGGTTCAATCATCATCAAGAGATTGTTGTTTTTGGGGCAGATTTTTTTTTATGATGAAACAATGACTTCATTTTCCAAGTAGTTTCAAAAAAAATTATATATGCATCACACGAAGAGTCCTCAAACTATTTTTATTGGTCAGGATGTGGATATGGGAAAATAAATTTCTGTAGTTTTAGTGGGAACTCGACATTGCCTTTGTTTTGGGGAATTTGATGCAAAATGTCATTAAGCATTTAAGAAATTTGATGAATGATGGATCTAGTTTTATAACTAGATTTAATAAGTGTATGTTTGAATATAATGATGCAATTAAATTTGATATGGAGATGTCTTTCCTTAATTTAGAATATGATGATGGGAAATCGCAGTGGCTAGATGATGTTTTTGTATTGTGAGAAAAGTGGGCACATTTCTTTTTGAAAGATAATTTAACATTGGGTATTCAAAGCACTCAATAAAGTGAATGTTTTAATAGATAGATTAAAGATTATATTCATCAAATGTTAAGGGTTATTTATTTCTTTAATCATTTTTAGTGCTTGTTGGAAAATAAATTGGTATCGTGAAACAAAGGTAGAATATGATATTCCAGAGAAGTTTCCTCGTAATCTTTACCCTTACCATTCATTGATGTGACAGGTTTCTACTAGATATGAACCGAAATTATTTTATTTATTTCAACATGAATATCAATTTATTAGTGCCTGTTTTTTGATATCTTATTTTGAAATTGGAGTTCAATTCAGTTATGTTATTGGAATCGTTCATTGTGAAGATCAATTGCATGTATCATATAAAGCTTCAAATAAAGTTGTTGAATGTTCTTTTCAAAATATGGAGTCCTTTGAGTATATTTATGGTCATGTTTTATAAATTTTTTATCAGCATGATCTAAGTGAAATACCTGAAAAATATATTTTGGGGAGATGGAATCGATTGGCTAGAAATATTGTGATGTTCAAAGGATCTTCTTTTTATGTACTCCTGATTGAAAATCAGTTATAGAAAAACGTTACAAAGATTTAGCCCGAATGGGAATGATGTTAATTACCGTAGCTTATGAGACAGATATGGGTTATGACATCACCTTCTCAAATTTAAATAATTTTACAAAAGAGTTGTCTATCATAAATTCATCAGGGGATAAAGTTAATGGTTATTCGAGTTCGAAAAAAAAAATTAGAAAGGATTATTTTAAAACGAAACCAAACTTGAAAGGGGGATATAGATTGAAAAAGCATTTTAGACAATGACTATTGAAAGGGGAAATAGTTGAATTAAGAAATTAAGCCTACTACTATAATGAATGTATGATTTAATTTTATGATGCATTTCATTTATAAAAGTTTATTTTTATTGTTAATATGTTAACTGATATCTTTATTGTTTGTATGTAGGGAGTCATCGAGCAAGCAAGATCAGATATTTGTGTTTGGCCTAGAAAAATAGTTTCAGATGTAATTTTTTTATGAGCATTCTTTTTATTAAATGTTTGTAAGTCTATACATTTTCTATTGCAAGATGAATTATCCACCAATTTGGAACATCAGATAGGGAGGTAGATTGTTGGGATAACATTGGAAGAGGACGATCAGTGTAGATAACATTGGATGGGATTAGTTTTTTAAATTGTATTGACTGAATTGAAAATGTTATAGCTCGTATCCAGTTTTGGTTGTAATGGATTGGAAATGGGATTAAGATACTTCACGAAATTGTAAATGTTCTATATGAATTTTTTCTATATGAAACTATAATGATGTGATAAATCTAGGTTCTACAATTCTATATGCATTTGTTCTGTGAGGATGTGGCAGTACATGAAAGTCCACTTTTGGTTGTAATGGATTGGGATTGGGATACTTCAAGAAATTGTAAATGTATTGTTTGCATGTGTTCTATATGGAACTATAAAAATGTGATAAATCCAGGTTCTACAATTTTGCATGCATTTGTTCTATGAGGATGTGGTAGTATTTGACTGTCCAGTTTCGGTTGTAATGGATTGGCAGTGGGATTGGGATACTTCACGAAATTTTAAATGTGTTGTATGCATGTGTAATATATAGAACTATAAAGATGTGATAAATCCAGTTTCTATAATTCATTATGCATTTGTTCTATAAGGATGTGATAAATCTAGGATCTTTATTTTTGATGAAGATATCCAGAAGTCTGAGTAAGATTTATTGGATCTTTGGGAGAAGTCTTTCCATATGTAGACTCTACATCTTCTGATGAAATCTAGATGTTGGCCAATCATAAAACTTACAAAATGTAAAGATAATATCCTTAAAGTGTGAATCATCCACTTACCAGAAACAATTAGCATCCTTAAATATAGAAACAAAACCAAATAAAACACGTCAAAAGAAAATGGTTTACCTCATAAGGACATAATATTCCTAGTGCAGTGAAAATTTTAACAGAACTATTCATCCATTGTCCCTGACTGTTTTACTTATTCTTCATTCTGGATATATTGTTTCCACAAGACAGCTCGCGCTACTATACGATGTTTCATTCCAACTGTATGTAGGTTCTGTAAGAAAATAGTGTTCCATATACAGGAGTATGTCATCTACTTCTTCTTACGATAGGGTCTTGTTACACCCTTGATCCTTTTCCAGCATCTCAATTAATTAACAAATAGTTACCCCACAGTCTAATGTTGCATCCCCCTGTTGGGGACTATCTTCCACTATAAATGGAAGTGTTGTAGCAGTCATCTCTAGGTATTCAGGATTCCATTTTCTGATAACCTGTTCAATAAATATATTCTGCAAGTGTTGTTTAAATTTTATTCAGTAAGTTGGTTTATATAAAAATGCATTAGATGATGAAGAGGATAATATTTACCATTTGGAGAGAATCATTTTGGTAAAAATCAATTTCAGTAGGACCCATGCGAGGCTGCATGGTGTAATAGTAGCTGAAATGCTTTATTCAATATCAAAGACAAGCAAAGTCCAATGAAGATTTTATATTTTTATGGGGATGAGGACTTTTCCATTCAACTTCATTGCTTCTTTTATGGGATTATCAACCAAACATTCTGTCAAACTATTGTTCTTCCTAGATATAATACTCTATAAAAATGAGTATAGTGAAAAAAATATTAATTAATATCTTTAAAAAATCAAGAACATAGATAATATTAGACTTACCAATGCGACACTAGTAATCATTGTTGATTTATTATCAAAAATTCTAGCCGTCTTCCCTATTTTCCACTTTTTTATGATATGTTGAGTATAGGAATCTATAAACTGATAACAATGAAAAAAGAAATGAGGATGTGAGACTAGTTGAATATTACTTTACAGTAATCTTGGTTAAATTAGTCTCACCCAGCAACTTGTCATTATTTTCTTGAAAAGTTGGAAATTGTCATTTATTTCAACTGAATACAAGATGTTTTCAGCATCCGATACATATTGTCTACATTATAATCACAATATTGTATAATAAAACAAATAATTTTCAGGGGAATTGAATTGAAATTCTTGAAATGAGGGGAAGACATACCATCCTGGTTCATCTGGAGAATCTTTTGCAACTTCTCATAGTCTTTTTTCTATCACCGTCTACTCTGTCTGACCCATTTAGGTATTCCTGATAGACCTATAAAATCTTTTTTTGTTCTGTTTTCATTGAAACATTGCCTACATCAATAGGTTTTTCCATCTGACTTGGTTGTTCTACTGATATTTTTTATCATGCTACTATTTTTCTTCTTGTGTATCGGGTTTCATACTGAAAAGAAGAATCCAATTTCTTTTACTTCGTAGCTCTGGACTTCACATTTCTAATCATTGATCTTGTTTGGAGGATCTCAGTTTCTGTCTGTCCATTGTGGATACTTTTATGTACATGTTTGGTTTGTTAAACATCTTCTTGCAGTTGATCTGCAGGCACCCCAATCAAAGTTTACTTGGCTCCTAGTTGCTGGTTTTATTTTTGATGTTCTAATTCGGGGGGAGATGCGGGTTTTTCAGGAGGATCTTGCTGCAGTACATCTTCAATTGTACCCTCTATCTGGGTTTCCTCCATGATTTAATGAATCTTTTTAGAAATACATTATCTTATTCTTTTCTCTATGCTATCATTCTCACTTACTAACTGCTACGGTCATTTAATTCTTTCAGTCTGTTTTTTGACAATTGATTCCATTTTATGATGTTTTCATTTCATGGCTAAATTTTCATTTGCAAGAAATTTTACTCTGTCATCCTCTAGTTCCCCATTTTCCTACTGTCCAACAGAATCTTCCATAACCATTTCTGGCTCGTTAATTTATACTTTTATTTTGTACTTCTGTAGATTTTTCTTTTTTTCCATCCAAAAGAAGCTTCCATAACCATTTCTATCTCCTCTACAGTTGGAACTTAATGGAACTTCAATTTCTTTAAAGCAGCATCAAAATCAGAGAGGCTCCACTGTGTGAAAGGTGTATTGGTTACTTGTTCATTCCCTTTCACTATTCCACTTTCTTCCCAATACCAACACTACAATTACAAGAATCATATTAAGAGTATATTATACATTGAATTGAATATAAATATTAATTCTTACCAATAAATCGATAATTTCCCCCATAATCCTTGCACAATGCGTGTGAAATTGATTATTTGATATCATAAATTGTTGTTGTATTACATGAGAAAAATTTAGTGTTCTCATGTCTCTTGAAGTATTCACAAAATTGATAAAACCCCATCTTAGGTAAGAACCCTTAGTAGGGAAAAAATAGTTGCACCTGTGTATAAACATATAAGTGTTGTTGTGTCAAGAATATCGGGTTCTTCATCTCCCTTTATTGCTTCCAAAAGGGACGATTTTATTGCCTTTTGTGTCAACAACTTGATAGCAGTTTGAAATATCCTTAAAGATAATGATGCCTTCACTGGTTTGAACGAATAGGATTACTTAATTTCTATTTCACCTTTGGTTATTGAAAAGATCCTTTGGATATCAGCTTCAGAGAAATGTATTTCCCCTCCACCAAATCAGAAAGAAATTGTTGAAGGATTGTAGTTATCCAATACATACATAATATAAATATCAGTTTTTTTCAATCTGATGATGTTACTGTATTGAATATGAATTCTTCAAACATATTCCAAAGTGTAGTAGTGCGCAAAGCATTTCTATGACCATATTTAAGTTGAACTTTTATTTCTTGTAAAAGTCTTTGTAAGGAGGTCAAATTTCACCTAAAATTCACACATGAAAATAGAAATTAAGGAATTATTGGGGTCATTTAAAAATTGCAGTATAGAGGGTAGGAAAATTCTATGTTCTTTTGGGACATGAGTGGAATTTCCACTGGAACATCATGTGGGAGTGCCCCTAGAAGGTCCACTATTCCCATTGGATGTCCCCCTGGAAGTGCCACAAGGAGTGCCGCTGGAAGTCCCACAGGGAGTACCACTAGAAGTCCCACTGTAAGTCCCACTAGAAGACCCCTTGGATGTTCCAAGTCCCATAAAAAGTCCCACATCAAGTCCCACTTGATGTCCCACTAGAACTTCCACAGAATGTCCCACTTGAAGTCCCACAACCACTGGAAGTTCCACTAGTCCCACGAGAAGTGCCACTCGAACTACCACAGGAAGTTCCACTAGAACTTTCTATTGGAGTTCCAATGACCCTTCCTATAGGACAATAAAACAAATACTCATTCCAGTTGTGACAGACATTTATTAAAAAAATGAATGAATTTATCTTTTGAAAATTCCACTAGAAGTCACACTGGAACTTACAGTGGAAGATCCAGAGGGAGTTTTAGTGGAACTTCTTGTGGAACAATAAAAGTAATAATCATTCCAATTGGGACAAAAATTTATTGTAAAAATGATTGAATTTATCATTTGAAAATTCCACTTGAAGTCCCACTGGGAGGGCCACTATAATTCCCCCTAGAAGTCCCACAACCACTGGAAGTTCCACTAGTCCCACACGAAGGGCCACTCGAATTGCCACTCGAAGTCCCACTAGAACATTCAATGGAAGTTCCAGTGGGAGTTCCAGTGGCCCTACCTATGGAACAACAAAATAATTACTCATTCCCATTATGACACACATTTATTGTAAAATTAATGAATTTATCATTTTAAAATTCCACTATAAGTCCCACTGGAACTTTCACTGGAAGTTCCATAGGACTTCCTATGGAACAATAAAAGAAATACTCATTCCAGTTGTGACACACATTTATTGTATAAATAACTGAATTTATCATTTGAAAATTGCACTGGAAGTCCCGCTGGGAGGGACACTAGAAGTCCCACTGGAAGTCCCACAGCCACTGGAAGTTCCACTAGTCCCATAGAAAGTGCCACTCAAACTTCCACTAGATGTCCCAATGGAACTTCCAGTGGAAGTTACTATGGGAGTTCCAGTGGCCCTTCCTGTGTAACAATAAAAGAAATAGTCATTCTAGTTGTGACTCACATTTGTTGTAAAAATGAATGAATTTATCATTTGAAAATTCCACAAGATGTCCTATTGGAACTTCTTGTGGAATTTCTAGTGCTAGATCTAGTGGAACTTCCTGTGGAACAATAAAAGAAATACTCATTGTAGTTGTGAAACACATTTATTGTAAAAATGATGGAGTTTATAATTTGAAAATTCCACTGGAAGTCCCACTAGGTGGGCCACAAGAAGTCCCACAGCCACTAGAATTTCCACTAGAACCAGAAGAAGTGCCACTTGAACTACCACTGGAAGTACCACATGGACATAAAGTGGAAGTTCTAGTGGGAGTTTCAGTGGTACTTACTATAGAAAAATAAAAGAAATACTCATTCCAGTTGTGAAACACATTTATTGAAAAAATTATTGAATTTATCATTTCAAAATTCCACTAGAAGTCCCACCAGGAGGGGAACTGGAAGTCCCACTGAAACATCCACTGTAAGTCCCAGAAGAAGTAGAACTTGAAGTCTCGTAGCTACTAGAATTTACAGTAGTCCCATATGAAGTGCCATAGGAACTGCCAGTGGCTGTCCCACCAGAACTGCCACTGGTAGTCCCACCAGAACTGCCAGTAGAAGTCCCACTGGAACTTCCAGTGGAAGTTCCAGTGAAACATCTAGTGGAAAATTAAAATAAATACTCATTGAAATTGTGACACATATTTATTGTAAAAATATTGAATGTATCTTTGAAAAATCCAACAGATGTCCCACTGAACATCCCATTGGAAGTCCCACTCAATGTTCCCCTGGAACTTCAAGTGGTGCGCTTCCAGTGGGAGTTTTATTGGGAGTTCCATTTGAAGTTGAACAGGAACATCCACACTAAAAATGAATTCAAGTGGAAGTTGTAGTGGAAACAGCATGCATGTTAAAGTGAAACCTGCTGAACCCTCAAGGGGACATTGCATTGGATCCTCCAATGAAGAAGAATACACCAGAAAAAAATGGATTTATAAATTAATTGTGACAGAGAAAATTTATAGAAAATAACTCATATCACAAAAGTACTAAATAATAAATCATAATAGCAGAAATGAAATATAGATACATATTTCAAAAAATATAATTATGGGATGCTACCATCGTCTGATATTGCTGTTGTTTTGTATACAAATTTCTATCAAAAAGTGAGATGAAGCCACACCAGTGTAAATAAGTTGTCGTAGAAAAAACCAATACCTTTGCATTGGTCGAAACTTGTGGAAAACGCGATAATTCTATTATGTTGTCACCACCGCTATAGTCTTCTGACACCCAGTTGTTGTTCTAGAAGTTGCTCGATTCATTCTAGTCGACGTACCACCAGATTTTAGGGTGGGATATCAAGGTTTTTTCATCATTGTAGCACCCTAAGAGCTATCGACCCCCAATCACAAAAGTCAAGGGAAAATCTGTCTATACATTTGAATCAAATGAATTGCTGTGATGGATGATCTGACGGTTCGAAATACAAATGGACATGTGTTCTGATCTGAAAGGTGTACTAGATATTCTTTTTAAAAACATATACAGAGAAGATTATTAGTACCAAAATTCAACCCAAGGATTCCCATGGTCAGATATGTATCATCCAATAGGATTTGGACACATTTTAGAGTAATTTAATATTATTATAATATTATATTTTACCTTTATTTACTATATTTACATTTTAATAATGGTAAATAAAATATTTTCTGAAGTAAATATTTAAAATGTCTAAAAATAAAAGTTACCTATTTACACAATTTGGATATACTAATTCCAAATATGGAAACCATTTTTCCAAATTCAAAACATAAAATTTGTAGAAATTAATTAAAAATCAATTCCCGCTGTTAAAACAAATAGCGTGCTTTTAAGAAATAATAATTATCAAAAGATTGACACTTGTTTATGTCCAATATCAAAATGTAGTTACTTCCAATAAACAAAATTATATTAAATGGTAAAAATATATTCTAAATAAACTTTAAAACCAATTTAAAAAATAATATAACCATGTAAATAAATTATATTAAAATGAACTTTTTAATTAAAATACAGTATTTTTCAATATTTATTAAAATAAGGAACAATATCAGAAAAATACCAAAATTTCATCCAAATTAAATTTTGATGTCCTCATTCTAAAGAAGAATTTTATTTGGTTTAATAAAACATATAAGAGTGAAAAAAATTATATTTAATTAGGGTTCTTCATTAAAAGGTAGTAAATCAACCTTTTAATGAAAATTATGCTTAAAATTAGATTCATTCGCATTTTAAGCATCTAACATTTATTGGATAAATGCAAAACCATTTTACAAACATGTATAATCATATTGTAGTTAGTTCTATTCATTCTTTCCAATTCAATGTCTATGAGTTAACTACCATTTAAAATAATATTATTATATTATTAGTTTGCAATGTAAGATTTCAAAGAAACCTGCTATTGCATATTGGGTACACTATCGAACATAACATCCCATTTAAAGTAAAATTAATATTTCATTCACAAGGATTAATAAAAATTTAAATGTATTATTCTTTATTTACTTGGTATGTTACAATCAATCACAAACAAGTGTAAAATTGAGGGCCTCAAAGCCATCAATATATGTTGATTTAAAATATCAATGGTTCAAAAAAAAGTAAGGTATTATTATAACACCTTTTTGGTTTTAATATTCCTTCCCTATAGTTTAAGAATTATTTTATTGATAGAATAAGTGAAAAAAATATAGTTGACAAGTAGAGTTTCATCGCTAAACTAATTCCTACCACAAACTCATCTTTCACTCCAAACGGTAATAGAATTCCAAAATATTTTATTTATCCTAATCGTATAGTGTTCCAAAAATAATGAATTTATAATTCATTTTTCAGAATATTAAAAAAACTACATTATAAAAACTAGGACATCACGTAGGCTAGTGGTAGGTGATGTACCCTTTTTCTCCCTTCAGTTGCAGGTTTAAGTCATGTGGTCGTGCCGGAGGTGGCAGGTTGTCACCCAAACTCCTAGTTGTCCTTTTTATAACAATCCAAAAATAATCTTAAGAAATGATTTAACCTTAATAAAAGTATCCAACATCAAACTTAATCGATTCCAACCTTTAGACTTATACAAAATACTTCCTTCCAAACTCACAGTCCAAAATTTATAAGGAAGGAAAACAAAATGATGATTTCTTTTTCCATGTAATAAAATATGAATACTTTCATAATGTATTATTTTTAAACATGGTAACACAATGAATTACCATAAAACCTTATTGATTACATTAATCCTCTTTAATTACTTATAGAATACTAGATATATTCCTTATATCCAAAATTTTTGAATATTCCAATAATGATGGAATAAACAAAACATTAATCAGTTCCAAGGTAGTCAAGAATATAAAATATAATTTATCCAAATCAACCATCTATTATTCTAAAATAACTACCTCAGTATCAGAATATATTTAGGTTTATCTTTCCTTAAACCATGTTTTTTCCAAAAAATATAACCTGAAACTGTGTCACTTTACTTGGTACCATACAATCTCAAATCCTTAATGAAATAGTATTGCGGTGTAATACTTATTTAGTTACATAATTCATATAACCAGTACATCATTGATACAACAATCAAATGAAATAATTCATTAATAACAACATAATAACACTAGTCATTCTTCTTCATCTGTGGTAGTATCATTACTTTATTATCATCCAATAGCATCTTTTGGGGCATACTTGGATGATTTGGACAGTGATTCACGTAGTGTCCCAACTCCTTGTGGATGAAGAATTTTACATTTGAAACCTTTTTCTTACCTTTGAAATCACATACATGGTGTGCTTTTTCTCCACACTTATAACAAACTCTTATTCCCTTCATGCATTTACCAAGGTGATTCTTTCCACAATTATCACATATGGGAAAATCCTTCTTTCCCCTCTTCCCTTTAACCATTTACTCTTTTCTATCATTTTCTTATATTAGTTCCCTTCAAATCCAAAGGACTCAGAGAATTTTTCACTTATCCTAATATCACATGATACTATTTCTTCATATGATGATAATAAATGGTTCATTTCTTTTCTAAATGTTGGCTTAATACCATTAAATATATGATCCTTCTTACTCTTTGGATCATTCGTATTGCAATAGTTATCATTCCTTCTACTAGGTTTCATTTCTAAATAATGACATACACTAGGTTAGTTTATGAATAAAAATTCATAATTCCCAACTAGTACAATACCTAACGTAAATTGAAATGTTTATGCACATAATTCATAATCATAAAAATGTTTTCTTTGAGGAAGTATTTACTCATAAATCATTTATAATTTCTTGTAAAATTAAATATCAATTTTCCTAAGCATATCCCCCATGAGTGTCGTAACCAAGAGTGCAGCAAGCCCCGTTGTAGTGTACCAGGATACCCCAGGTCAAGCCCAAAACTCCTTGTCAGAGTTTTCACTCCTAGGAACATCTGTTCCAGAACCACTTCTTCCTGCTCGTATACAAACATGGATTTATTATTTTTAAAACCCATATAATATCTACATTACCAAAAAAAATTAGATGTTCTTCGATACTGATCCTCAAATTCTATCTTAGGATAATGTTTCCTAATCATAGTTTATCTAAATCTAGTTTCCAAGGATATTTCAATACATCCTCTCATACCAAATATAACACCATGAACCCAGTAGACCAGAGTCGGTGAATTATTTTAATACATTGGAATGATTACAAAGAATCAAGTCTCGAAAGACTGATAGTTTAGCAGTCTTGGAAAATATATTACATACATGAATGTTATATTACAAATTAGAAAATAAAACGTAACAAAAATGAATATTTGAGAACTCCATTATTTCATTTTAGCTTAACCATGCATATCAATTATAATACACTTCTTGTAAATCTTGGGAAAATAAAACATAAGAAATTGGTGAGATCAGATGCCCAGTAAAGATAATAATATAGCAGAAACTTTCATAAATATGTATAATCATTTAATGCAATGTATAAAACTAAAACAAAACCATTTTAAACTTAAACTTCTGCATAATATGGAAAAGATAAATCAATTAATGCCATTTACTAATTCACATGGATATTATACTAGTCTAACAATAACATGCAATATCAATAGCCAATTTCATAATGATGGAATGCATAATTCCAGACTTAATAACCACATAGTCAAGGCCTTGTGCCCAGACTACAAATAATATTTTGTCATGGCCTTGTGACAAAACACACGTTTGTCTCATGAGACCTACCGATGCATCGAGGAGAAATAGTGGGCTCCAAAATCACTTACTAAGTTCAATGCATTACTCATATGAAAGGTTTTAAACATAACATAAACATTCGTATTAAAACTAGCATATAAAATGTCTATACTTTATCCAAAAACCATGAATACTATAAAAATAAATCATCCACAGTAATCATATCACAAAACATTAAATACAATATGGAATATTTGTATCATAATAAATCAACCTTGATCAAGAATAATATCTTGTAAAGGATGTTTCTATAGTTGAAAATGATCTGTAATAATATTTTAGAGAAATATCCCTTTTTCATGAAATCATTTAAAGGTCGAATAATTTATAATGGAAGTAATTTAAAAGATAGTTTTGAATCAATGTGTCACATACCACTTTGAAACATCTAAAAGGAGTTAACATTTTAAAACATTCATGTCCATATGAATAAATCCTTAATACCATTTTGAAAACATGGAAATTAATGAGAATAGTTCAGAAGAATAAATATTTAAAACCTTTAAAATGATGTTTTAGTAAAAGATTCCCTTAAATATAATCCCTTTGAGAACTCTTTTATGAAGCATGGACATGGATAATAAATATTTCCTCGTAGAAACTTACGTAAAAACAAGCCAATGAGCCTGTACCTGAGTGGTAAGGGCTCCTGCTTGGCATCCAAGAGACCTGGGTTCAAATCCGGGTGGAGGTGAATTTCTGGGGTACTGTAGCAGCGCTGTAGCAGTCTCTATAGTAGTACTGTAGCATTCACTATAGCAGTATTGTTCAGTACTGTAGCTGGAAGAACTATTTACCCGATTTGGGCATTTGGGCCACCGGTTTGGGCCTATGGGTCTCAAAGGCCTTCAGGTCATCAATGGGCTTTAGGCCATAGGGCCTTTGGGACATATAGACCATGGATTATCCCAGTTCACACAGAACATGCCCCAGAAAAGGATTAGGGCAACAAAGAGTAGCAGCCACCAGATGCAGAGTTAACCGAATTGGAAGAATGAGAGTGTATGACAGACACCATCAGAACCAGGCACAATGCAGCTTTGTATAGGGAAATGCTATCCGATCAGCAATGTAAGGTGGAGAGCTAGGTGATCAATGACGTAGAAGCTGGGGAGGGGTAGTTCAAGTGGGCTGGGCCTACAGGTCATGTATTGAGCATAGTATGCCTCTGGGCCTTCTGGTCATGTATGTAGGTTTTCCAGGCCTTCTGTCCTAGGCCTACGGGTCATGTACGGGTTCCCCTTAAACCCTTAAAAGGAGGATTGTCTATAATAAAATAAAAATAAGGCCTTCGGGCCATTCGGGGTTACGTAAAAACAACCTCGGATAATAAATAGATTGTGAAACTAACCTTTACGTTTCACTTTTCTTTGGTCGAGGGAACTTTAAACTCTTATATAATGACCATAGTATGTTATTAAATTATATCATAACCACATTAATATTTATTATATCATAAATTATTCATTTATGACTTCATCTACCCATTTAATAATTATTTCCATTTTAAATTAACATTTTTGGTAATAATCACTTTCTTTATCGTACGTGTTTTAACTTTTTATTATTGATCATATCATTTAGATAATGATTTAAATACTTCCAGAATATAAACCTTGATTTATTTGTCATATATATTTAGAATATAAATATTTATAATATACAGATATATGAAATGGAATGCACCGTTTATGTAGACGTTAGGCCGTACATATAGATAAATGTTACTTCAGTTTTCATGTCATATTGAACAGAAGTAGATGAATAATATATTTGTAAGTACATATATATATATATTAGAATTATTATGTCATATATTACATACTTATTAATACTATATATTTTTATAATCATCATTGAATGGTGAACGTGGGAATGAATCTCATCGCGTCCTGGAGATGGTAATCTGTACGTACGCACGAGCGACAATATTATTATATTGGATATGAAATCATATGTATTTGAATGTTATATCATATATATAGAATCATTAAGATTTTATACATATTATTTACATCAGTTATACTCATTATTATACCCATCCAAATAATGATATTTTTTATTAACAAACTACACCACGACGCGGTGACAGTAAGTCGTGTGTATGCACGTATGGTGACCTTGTCATTTATAGGATGGATAGAATAATGAATATGGTCTTACCATATTTATAATAACATCACATTATGTAAGAGGTACTGAAGTTAATATTTTTGTATGGTAATAACAAAGAAAGAGGAAGTTGAAGAAGAAAAGAACATGAAAGAGGGTGGTAAAATTATTACCTCTTCTTCGAGTGTTTCCTTTTGAGTGGATCAAAAGGGATCCATTGGTGGAATCAATGATCAAATTGAGGAATATAGGTTGATGTGAGTGATTTTTTTAGGATATTTGGT
Organism: Viscum album; assembly: GCA_963277665.1. Taxonomy (NCBI): domain Eukaryota; kingdom Viridiplantae; phylum Streptophyta; class Magnoliopsida; order Santalales; family Viscaceae; genus Viscum; species Viscum album. Next base: position 537,901,303 of record OY728146.1, read on the forward strand.
CAGGTTTTGGCTGAGATAATTGGATTTGGAGATGTGATTTTGAGAGAAGGCAAAGTTCCCTTTTATAAGAGGGGTGAAGGTCACTTTAGGAAAATATTAAAATATTTTTTTATTATACAATAAGTTTTCATATATAATGTCTCTAAATTAATATATTTATATCCTTAGGTTGTTATGGTTCTAAACCCCCTCAATTAATAGGTTTTAAACAAGTTTAGGTCACCATTTTAACCTTGTCATTTAGATTTAACTCTTAGATAAATAGTTTAACTTGTACCGTGTCTTCTTGTATTCTTACACTATATGGTTAATGAACTTACTCAAAATTTCCGAGATAATCTCAAGTGGTTCATTAATGACATATATAATACTATTTATGACCATTTCCTGATCCTTAGATTTTTGGGAATATTATATAAACCAATAATATAGTATTTGTTTTAAAAATTATTTATATCAATTTTGAAACTATTTGGTATTTTGTTTTTGTGAAAGTCATAACAACCTTATCACTTCAAATAAAAATTATCTAATCAACCCTAACATGTCATATTAACCTAAAAAATTAGTTTAATTCATCAGATGTCTCAATTTAAATTTATTTGGATATTTATAATATCAATTATTTTAATATTTCATTAATAAGGTAATTACTGCATCATCATTGTGTCATAAATAAATTAAATTATTTAATGTATAAAAATTATAAATAAAATAATATTATGTAGGAAATATTTTTATACTTCTAATTATTATTTATAGTTGAATTTATCTTATGTATAACGTTTTACTAAAAATGGTTTAGTTAATAATCATGAAATTTAACACTTTTAACTCTTCTTCAAATAAAATAATAATAATTGTCTTAATCTAATACATGTGGACCAAATAGGATCATATTTTATTCCTAAGGTTGTTTTTGGTCGAATTAAACTTATCCAATAGAATTAGAACATGTGTTAGGGTAATTATAATATCATTTGTACCCTTAATTATCCAATTTACTTTAAACTGTGGTAAATAAAAGTCAAAATTTAATATTCACTATAACGCCCCGACCCAGTTACCCAGTGTCGATGCATTATTACCTAACATTGACATGATCACAATATTTCAAATCTCGAAAGTTCGATTATTTTAGTAGCCTTTGAAACACTAGATACATTCGTAAAGTTTTCATTACATCATAAAGTGAAAACTACAACAACATCTTGTCTCCACACTCATATCCCCTTATACTATCCCTATAGGTAATTCATAAAATACTTCTTTACATCCTGGGAACAATAAAACATAGAATGGGGTGAGCTCAAATGCCCATTAAGGATAACAATATATCAGAAACATTCATAAATAAGAATAAACATTTAAGGAAATATATAACTAAAACAAAATCCTTTTAAACTTGAATTTCAGCATAAAATGTCAAAGATAAAATGAAACAATGCCATTTACTTATTCACATGGATATTATACTAGTAAAATAATCACATGATATATCAATAACCACTTTTATAATGATGGAATGCATAATTCCAGACTATCATAACTACATAGTCAAGGCCTTGTGCCAAGACTACAAATAATATTTTGTCAAGGCCCTGTTCCAAGACACTAATTTATCTCATGAGACCTACTGATGCATCGAGGATCTATATCAGGCTCCACCCATCACTTATTAAGTCTAATACATTCCTCATATGAGCATGTTTAAACATAACATACACATTCGTATTAAAACTAGCATACGAAATGTCAATACTTTTTCCATAAACCATGAATGGAATAAAAATAACACATTAGTAGTCAAACATATCACAAAACATTCAATACAACATTGAAGTTTTGTATCATAATAAATCAACTTCAAATAATCTTAAAATTCATCAAAGGATGTTGACATAGAAGAAATCAACACTATTTGAGAGAAATATATCTTTTTTGAAATCATTTAAAGGTCACATAATTATAAAATAAAACTTTTAATATGAAAACATTATTTTATGCTTGTAAGGGAAGATTCGACGATTTTATAATGGTGGAAAATAGCCACACCCGTCGTATAAGTTAAAAAGACATTCTTACCTTAATTCTGTCGAAAAGGTTAAAAAGGACATTATTTTGAAAATGATAGAAAAATTATTTTATAAACATCTTATAAAAATTCAACAAGGGTATAAATGACTTTAACCCATATTCTATAAAATAGTAATAACGATTTGAAACACATTTTTAAGAAACATGGATGTGGATGACAAGAAGGTCCCATTAGATAATTAGGTATAAACATCCTCGGATAAGGAAGATATTGTGAAATAAACCCTTAACTTGTACATTTCCTTGGTTAAGGGTAGGTTAACCTCCTGTATAATGGTGAATTAATTGTTATTAAATTATACAAAAATCATATACATTAATATGATATCATATATTATCATTTAGTATTGTTTTGTTAATAATATCTTAGTATTATCGTCGTTTCGAGTGTTAACTTACTCGTTTTATTTTATATGTTTTATTATATAAGTCGTGTTTGTTATGGATTGGTTTTATATTATTTATATCTAGAATGATATCATGTCCTTAAACAATATTTTTAATCATAAAATGAGAATTATACTTGAATGGTTTTGATGTGGAATGAATCTCATCGCGTTCGTGGAGACGGTAGTCCGTACGCACACACGAGCGAAAATATCAATCTTTTGATATTAAAATAATATATAATTCGATATTATATCATATATACAGAATAATTATCATGTTATATTTATTATTTACATGAATTACACATGATTATTATACTCATCCAAATAATAATGTTTTGAATAACAAGTACACCACGACATGGAGACGGTAAGTTGTACATACACATGTATGGTGACATGTCATTCAAAAGATGGATAGAATACTGAATATGGTTGTACCATATTTAAAATAACATCACATTATATAGAATATACTATAGTTATTAATTTATAATGGAAAAAACAAAGAAATAATAAGTTAGAGAACAAAGGAACTTGAAAGAGGGTGGTGAAAACATTACCTCTTCTTCGGGTTCTTCCTTTTTATTTGATCAAAAGGTCTCCTTAAGTTGGATTTCTAACTAAATTAATGCCTATAGGATTAAGGGATTACTGTTGATAGGGTATTTGGGTAGAGTTTTTGTAAACCAATAGGCTTTGAAGGTATGAATTTGAGAGAAGGGGGAGTGCCTTTTATAAGAGGGGTGAGGGGCACCTTTGGAAAAGCTGGAAATATTATTTTATAATATATTCATATTCGGTTTATAATGGCTACAAAGTGGATTATGTAATGTTTAAGGTGTTTATTGGTAACAAAACACAGAACCAATAGGTTTTAGATAGGTTTGAGCCACTATATTAACCTTATCTTTTAGTTTTAACTTTTAGTTAATTATTTTGACATTTACCATGTCTCTTTATATTTTTATATTATATAGTTAATAAACATACTATATACATCCAAGAGACCCCCCAATTTGTCCATTAATGATACACCTATAATTTTATAAGTCTTTTGGCCGAGCATTAGATATTTAGTAATAGAATATCAATTAATAATATAATATTTGTTTTAAAAACTATTTTATGTCAATTTTGACACTATTTGGTATTTTGTTTTTTCCAAATTCATAACAGCATTATTACTTTACAAAAAAATTATATAAACAATACTAATATGTCATATTAACCCATAAAATTAGTGGAATTCATATAAAGGCTCAAATTACATTTATTTTGATATTTATAATATCAATTATTTTAATATTTCATTAATTAGGTAATTACTGCCTCACCATTGTGTCATAAATAAATTATATTATTTAATGTATAAAAATTATAAACAAAATACAATTTTGTATTAAATATTTTTATCTTTCTAATGAATATTTATAATCGAATTTTTCTTATGTATAACTCTATATTAAAAATGTTTTAGTAATTAAACTTCGATTATATCTCTTTTCACTCTTCTTTGAATTAAATAATAATAAATGTCCTAATCTAATACAAGTGGACCTAAATGATAATATATTATTTATAAGGTTGTTTTTAGTCGAGATACACTTGTCTAAAATAATTATGACATGTTTTAGGGAAATATTAATATCGTTCTTACCCTTAATTACCCTATTTACTATTAACTGTGGTAAATAAAAATAAAAAGTTATTATTCACCAAAAATTATTTTTATATTATTGAACCACGTTTTACTCATTGATATTAATAATGTCTCTCGGATTTTTGAAATTCCACTCATAGAAGTGGTAAAATTACGTTTTATGTGAATTTCCAAATTCTCCTAGGAGCTGGGTAAGAGACGGTGAAAAGTCCCATAACATTTTTATATATCTAAAATTATTATAAACCAAATCCAATGAATTACATTGAATTATATAGGTATTTTGTATCCATTTTTACCATAATTAAATTTAAATAAAATAAATAATTATTTAAATAAAAATTCAGTTTTAAACTATAACTCAGTGTTTTTTCACTATTCATCCAAAATTGAATGTTTTCAGAATAATACCAAAAATTCACCCAAACCTAATTTCGATATTCTAAATCCAAAAATGAATTCCATTTTGAAAGATTAAATTTATAAAATTTAAATAAGTGGGTATTACTATTCATAACGGCTAGTTTGACTGGTTGTGCTGTGTGTTAGAACTGGAAGTTGCGTACAACACACGTGACTGTATTATTCAAAGAGAAGTGTACCGTGGAAGCTTGGGGTGTTACATTCTCCCATAGTTCAAATAATTTCATCCTTGAAATTTCTAGAATACTACCGCATGAAAATACTTGGGTGATTCTTCATCATAAGTTCCTCAGGTTCCCACGTTGCCTCTTCCATCTTATGGTTTCTCCATAGAACTTTTACTAGACAAGTCGTCCGGTTTCTCAGCACTTGTTCTCTGGTATCAAGAATCCTGATGGGCACTTCACAATAAGACAGATCAGGTTCTAGTTCTAATTCCTCATAGGTGAGTATACGTGTTGGGTCAGGCATGTATTTTGTCAACAATGATACATGGAACACATCGTGAACTTTGGAGAGATTTGGTGGCATTGCCAAACGCAAAGCTACAGCCCCAATTCGTTCTAAAATTTTGAATGGTCCGATGTACCTGGGACTCCATTTTCCCTTCTTACCAAAACGTATAACACCCTTCCATGGAGATACCTTCAATAAAACAAGATCTCCTACCTGAAATTCCAAATCCTTCCTTCAGTTATCTACATAGCTCTTCTGCCTACTTTGAGTGGCTTTTATGTGGTTTTGGATTACCTTCAACTTTTCTATCGTTTCCTCCACCAGTTCTGGGCCTGTAAGTTTTCTTTCACCAACGTCATCCCATCAGGTTGGTGTGTGACATCTCTTTCCATATAATGCTTCTTATGGTGCCATCTGAATACTTGAATGGAAGCTATTGTTATAGGAAAATTCAACCAGAGGTAATTATTGATCCCACATACCCTGAATGTCAAGTGAGCATGATCTCAACATGTCTTCTAAGGTTTGAATAGTCCGTTCTGATTGTCCATCTGTTTGAGGGTGGTAGGTAGTGCTCAAATGAAGTTCAGTATCCAGGTATTTCTGAATACTTTTGAAGAATGATGATGTGAAACGTGGATCAGAGTCAGAAACAATCGATATGGGTACTCCATGAAGTCTCAAAACTTCATTAATATATAGTCTTTCTAGACGTTCAAGTGGTAAATCCTTCCTTATATCAAGAAAATGTGCTGACTTGGTAAGATGATCAATAATGAACCATATTACATCGTTCCTTTTAGGATTCCTTGGTAGTCCCATGAAAAATTCCATCATGATATTATCCCATTTCCACTCAACTATGGGAAGAGGTTGCATAACTCCTCCAGTCTGTTGCCTTCCAACTTTCACTTGTTGACAAACCATACATCTTGACACAAAATCAGCAATCTCTCTCTTCGTGTTGTCCTACCAAAAAATTTACTTCAAATCTCTATAAATTTTGGTGATCCCAGGGTGTATAGAGAAATTGGAACTATGATCATCATCCAACAATTCCCTTTTTAGATCAGGTATATTGGGAACATAAAGCCTCTTCCCAAATTTCAAAATTTTATCTTCATACCCAAAGTCATTCAATCTCCCATCGTTCACAGCTTTAATCATCTTTTGAAACTCTTCATCACCTGTCTGAGAACTCTTTATCCTTTCTAGTAAATATGGTTTCACAACCATTTGAAAAAGTATCGATGTTTCACCTTCCATGGTAATTCCCATATACATCTTCACTAGAACCATGAAAATAGGATCCCTTTCAATTCTCATCATGTTCAAAACTCCATGATCATTTCTTCTCAAAGAATATACCACCTTATTTTCCTTCCCTGGGTGGGAGTGTATCGTGCAATCATAATCCTTGAGTAGTTCAAGCCATCACATTTGCCTCATGTTGAGTTATTTCAGTGAGAAAATGTACTTCAAACTCTTCTGATCAGTATAAATCTCACATTTTCACCATATAGATAATGTCTCCATATCCTCAAAGAAAATATTACAGTAGTTAACTCAATATCATGATTATGATAGTTTTTCTCATGAATTTTTAGCTGTCGTGATGCATAGGCAATAACCCTATCATTCTGCATAAGGACACAACCAAGTCCTTTCATTGATGCATCACAATAAATAATGAACACATCATTCCCTGATTGTAGAGTCAAAATAGGAGCATTGACTAATATTTTCTTAAGTTCTTGAAAACATTATTCACACTCTTTTTTCCAAACAAATTTAACCCCTTTACGTGTGAGCTTTGTTAATGGGTTAGCCAATCGGGAAAGTTCTGGATGAAACATCAATAATAACCCACTAAGCCAACAAAACTGCGGACCTTAGTTATACTCGTCGAGGCTGGCCATTCTTGGATTTCCTTGGTCAAAGAGGGATCAACAGAGATTCCATCCTTTGAGAAAATATGGCCAAAAAAAGAAACCTCCAGAGGCCAGAATTCACACTTGCTAAACTTCCCATATAATTCATGTCTTCTTAGAGTCTTCAGGATAATGCGCAAGTGATTTTCATTATCCTCATAGCTTTTGTATTATAAAAATATATCATCAATAAATACAACAAAAAATCATCGAGATATTACTTGAAAAATATATTCATTAGATCCATTAATACAGAGGGTAAATTAGTCAATCCAAAAGGCATTACTGTAAACTCGTAATGCCTGTACCTGGTTCGAAATTCTATCTTCGGAATGTCTTCCTTCATCACACACAACTGATGGTATCCAGATCAAAGGTTAATCTTTGAAATGTATTGAGCTGCATGCAGTTGGTCAAATAAATCATCAGTGCGAGGTATGGGATACTTGTTCTTTATTATTATAGCATTGATTTCCATGTAGTCGATACATAACCTCATAGATCCTCCTTTCTTCATAACAAAAAGGACATGGTCTCCCCATGGAGAAACACTAGGGTGATAAATCCATTATTACTCATATCCTCAAGTTGTTTCTTTAGTACAACTAATTCCATAGTGGCCATTCTATAAGGGGTCTTCGATATAGGCCTTGAACTATGAATTAAATCGATGGAAAACTCAATTTCTCGTTCTGGACGATGTCCAGGTAAATCTTCTAGAAACACATCAACATATTCTCTCACAATTGTTATATCCTCTATTTGAATATTCCTTTCCTCACCCACAATCATTTCATTCTCTTCCTCCCTAATAAATGAATTTAGTTGAGCTACTGGGGGTGGATTTGGGTAAGAATTAGGTGGTGATGATTCCGCTCTAAAGGTAAGGTGTTCCTTATCATCATCATCAAAAATAGTTACCTCCTTCTGCTTACAATAAATTTTTGCATCATGGTACAAAAGCCAATAGATACCAATGATTATATCAAATTAAATCATAGGTACGATGATGAGATCCGCAGATAAAGAACATTTATGTGCTATAATGGGGACTGATTCACAAAACTTTTTTGTAGTGATACTTCCCTTAAGAGTTTTGACTGACAACTCCCTTGTTAAATAAAATTTGAAATATCTAATTTTCTTAGAAAACAAGGATGATATGAAACAATGTGATGATCTAGAATCAAATAATAAATTTTCTAAACTTGAGGGAAACGTAAAATTACCTACCACCCCATCTTTCGGATATTGTACCTCAGCAGTAGTGATACCATAAGCTTGGCCTTGATCCCTTGGCCTTTTCTGAGGTAAGTCCCCTTGACACTTAGGACATTCATTTTCATAATGTCCCATCTCCCTGTAGTTGTATCATTGAAATCGGTAGCTTCTTTCTTCCCCTTTCAATCACGAGATTGGTGGCCTTTTTCACCACACATATAACAGACTCTCATTCCTTTAAAGAAAGTACTGGAGTGTTTTTCCCACATTTACTGCATGATGGATATTCAACCTTTCCCTTATTCCCCTTATTTACATTTCCATAGTGATCAACAGATCTCTTCTTCTCTTGAATTGCTTTAAAGTCATAAGACTTAGAGAATTCTTTTTCTGTCTTGATATCACATGAGACAATATCTTCTTATGACTAGAAGGATTGTGAGACAAATACTGAATGGGGAAACAGTTTTAACCCCTCTATGGTCACGAGGAAAGTATTTTTCTAAAAACAGATCTTTGAACTCCCTTCATTCCATATTTGATACTTCATCATCTTCCTTTTTGTTTTGAATCAATGACCACCATTGATCAGAATCTCCAGTGAGGTGGTAAACTCCCATGATAACTTTTTCCATTTCACTACTCCCCAAATCCTAAAATATTTTCTCTAGGGAACTTATCCATTGTTCAGAAACCAATGGATTTGTACTCCCATAGAATTTTGGTGGATGTTACCTCCTGAAGTGATCTAACATAGATATTCCACACTGCCAATCAGTGTTCTCCATATGGGTAAGTTTATTATTCAAAACCTGAGTGAGTTGTCCCAGTATGGTGATTAGCTGATAAACACCAGTTTTATCAGCAACTCCATATAATTATCTTGAGCAGGATGGAAGTCCCAATGTGGAGTGTGTGCATTGATACAGTTTCCATTTCTTCCACTAGGCACTATTTCTAAATAATGGCATAAACTAGATCAGTTTATGAATCAAAATACATAATTCCATACTTGTAAAACACTTAACATAAATTGAAATATTCATGGATATAATCCATAATCATAAAAATGTTTTCTTTGAGGAAGTATATACTCATAAACCCTTCATAATGGTTTTTAAATAAAATGAGAATTAAGCTAAGTATATCCCCCGGGAGTATTGTGACCAAAAGTGGAGCAAGACCTGTTGTCGTCCACCAGTTCCCATTCAAGTCTAGCTCAAAGCGATATTTTCAAGATTTACCCCTAGGTACATCTATTCTAGAGCTGCCTCTACCTACTCATATCCGGACAGGGATGTATTACTCAGAAAACTCATAAAATCCCTACAATACCAAAATTCTAGGAATTTATTCTATACTAATCCTCAAAGTCTATCTTAGGGCTATGTTCTCTAATCAATGTTTATATAAATCTAGCTTCCAAGGATTATACTAAAATTCCTCTAACACCAACTGTAACACCCTGACCCCTATTACCTTGAGTCGGTTCATTATTACATAACATTTTCCTGATCACAAAAGATCAAATCTCGGAAGACCGATTAGTTTAGTAGTCTTCGAAACACTTGATACATTTATAAAGTTTAGATTACATAATAAAGTGAAAACTACAATAACATATTGTCTCTACACTCATATCACCTTATACTATCCCTACAGGACATTCATAAAATACTTCTTCACATCCTTGAAAAAAATAAAACATAGAAAGGGGTGAGCTCAAATGCCCAGTAAGGATAAAAATATAGCGGAAACTTTCATAAATAGGAATAAATATTTAAGGAAATGTATAACTAAAAGAAAGTCCTTTTAAACTTGAACTTCAACATAAAATGGAAAAGATAAAATAAAATAATTCCATTTACTTATTCACATGGATATTCTACTAGTCGAATAATCACATGCAATATCAATAACCACTTTCATAATGATGGAATGAATAATGTCAGACTATCATAAACACATAGTCAAGGCCTTGTCCCAAGACTACAAATAATATTTTGTCAAGGCCTTATGCCAAGACACTAGTTTGTCTCATGAGAGGTACCGATTCATCGAGGAGCTATAGTAGGCTCCACCCGTCACTTATTAATTCCAATACATTCCTCATATGAACAGGTTTAAACATAACATAAACATCCATATTAAAACAAGCATATGAAATGTCAATACTTTCTCCATAAATAATGAATGGTATAAAAATAACACATCCACAGTCAAACATGTCACAAAAAATTCAATAAAATATGGATGTTTTGTATCATAATAAATCAACTTCAAATAAGATTAATATATATCAAAGGATGTTGACAAAGATGAAATAAAAACTATTTGAGAGAAATAACTATTTTTTGAAATCATTTAAAAGTAAAATAATTATAAAATAAAACATTTACTTTGAAAATATTCTTTTAATCTTGTAAGGGGAGTTTCGATGATTTTATAACAGAAAAAAATAGACACACCCACCATATAAGTTAAAAAGACATTCATTCCTTAATTCTTTCAAAAAGGTTAAAAAGGACCTTGTTTGGAAAATGACAGAAAGATCCCATTATAAATATCTTATAAAAAGTCAAAAAGGGTATAAATAACTATAACCCATAGTCTATTAAATAGTAATAATTATTTGAAATACATTTTTAAGAAACATGGATGTGGATGACAAAAAGGTCCCAGTAGATAATTATGTATAAACAACCTCAGATAATGAAGAGATTGTGAAATAAACCTTTACCTTGTACTTTTCCTTGGATGAGGGTTGCTTAACCTCCAGTATAATGGTGAAATAATTGTTATTAAATTATACAAGAATCATATACATTAATATGATATCATATATGATCTGTTAACATTGTTTTGTTAATAATATCTTCGTATTATCGTCGTTTTGGGTGTTAACTTAATCGTTTTATTTTATATGTTTTGTTACATAAGACATGTTTTTTATGTATTGGTTGTATCTTATTCATATACAGAATGATATCACGTCCTTAAAAATTATTTTTAATCATCAAATGATAATTACACTTGAATGGATACGGTGGGGAATGAATCTCATCGCGTTCGTGGAGACGGTAGTCTGTACGTACGCACGAGTGACAACATCACTCTTTTGATATTAAAATAATATATAATTGGATATTATACCATATATACATAATCATTATCATTTTATATTTATTATTTACATGAATTACACATGATTATTATACCTATCCAAATAATGTTTTGAATAACAATTACACCACAATGTGGACACGGTAAGCCGTATGTACGCACGTATGGTGACATGTCATTCAAAGGATGGATAGAATAATGAATATGGTTGTAACATATTTATAATAACATCACAATATATAGAATATACTGGAGTTATTATTTTATAATTGTAAAAACAATGAAAGAAGAAGTTGCCAAAGAAAGGAACTTGAAAGAGGGTGGTGAAAACATTACCTCCTCTTCGGGTTCTTCCTTTTGATTTGATCAAAAGGGCACCTTAAGTTGTCTTTAATACTAAATTAATGACTCTAGGATGAAGGGAGTAATTATTAGAGGGTATTTTGGTAGAGTTTGGCAGATCCAAAAGGCTTTGAATGTATGAATTTGAGAGAAGGGGTCACCCTTTTATAAGAGGGGTGATGGGCACCTTTCGAAAAGCTAGAAATATTATTTTATAATAAATTCATATTCAGTTTATAATGTCTCCAAAGTGGATTATTTAAAGGTTAAGGTGGGTATAGGTCACAAAACACTCAACTAATAAGTTATAGACATGTCTGAGTCAATATATTAACCTTTTATTTTATTTATTACTTTAAGATAATTAGATTGACATTTACCATGTCTCTTTATATTTTTATATTATATAGTTAATAAAATTACTATATACTTCCAAGAGACCCAAAAGTGATCCATTAATGATTAAAATATCATTATATAAGTCCTTTGGATGAGAATTAGATTTTTTGGAATAGAATATCAATTAATAATATAATATTTGTTTTAAAAACTCTTTTATGTCAATTTTGACACTATTAGGTATTTTGTTTTTTCTAAATTCATAACAGCATTATTACTTCACACAAGATTTATAAAACCAATCCTAATTTGTCATATTATCCCAAAAAAATTAGTGTAATTCATAAAAATTCTCAAATTACATTTGTTTTGATATTTATAATATCAATTATTTTAATATTTCATTAATTAGGTAATTACTTCATAACCATTGTGTCATAAATAAATTAAATTATTTAATGTCTAAAAATTATAAAGAAAATACCATTATGTAGGAAATATTTTTATCTTTCTAATTAATATTTAAAATCTTATTTATCTTATGTATAAACCTATATGAAAAATGTTTTAGTAATTAAACTCTAATTTTAACTCTTTTAACTCTTATTTGAATTAAATAATAATAAATGTCCTAATCTAATCCAAGTAGACCTAAATGATAATATTTTATTCCTAATTTTGTTTTTGGTCCAGATACACTTTTCCAATATAATTAGGACATGTTTTAGGGTAAAATTAATATCATTTTTACCCATAATTACCTTATTTACTTTTAACCGAGGTAAATAAAAGTAAAATGTTATTATCCACCAAAAATTATTTTTATATTATTGAACCAAATTTCACTCCTTGTTATTAACTGTGTCTCTCAGATTTTTGAAATTCCACTCACAGAAGCGGTAAAATTAAGTTTTATGTGAATTTCCAAATTATCCTAGGAGGTGAGTAAAAGACGGGGAAAAGTTCCATAAACTTTTTATATATCAAAAGTTATTCTAAACCAAATCCAATGAATTAAATTGAACTTATATAGGTTTTATGTATCCATTTTAATCTTAATTAAATTTATGTAAAATAAATAATTAGTTAAATAAAAATTCAGTTTTAAACTACAACTTAGTGTTTTTTTCAATATTCATCAATAATTGAATGTTTTCAGAAAAATACCAAAAATTCACCCTAAGCTAATTTCAATATTATGAATCCAAAAATGAAGTCCATATTGAATGTTAAAATTTATAAAATTTCAAAATTTGGGAATTAATATTCATAATGGCTAGTTTGATTGGTTGTGGTGTGTGTTAGAACTCGAAGTTGTGTACAACACACGCTACTGTATTATTCAAAGAGAAGCGTACAGCAAAATATTGGGTTGTTACATTCACTAAAAATTATTTTCAACATATTTAAGAACATTTTAATTAATAATTTCAACCATGTCTCTCAGATTTCTGAAATTTGACAAACATAAGTGGTAAAATTAGGTTTTATGAAAATTTTCTAATGCTCCTAGATGGTGGGTAAAAAACATTAAAAAGTTCAACAAAAATTTATACATCTAATTTTATTATAAAATGACTCCAATGAATTACATTGAACTTATATATGTATTATATATCTATTTTCACTTAAAATAAATTTAAATAAAATCAATAATTATTTAAATAAAAAGTCAATTTTAAATAATAATGTATTGTTTTTAACTATTCATCATAAATTGAATGTTTTCAGAAAAATAAAAAAATCACCCAAAGCAAATTTTGATATTCATAATTAAAAAATGAATTCCATATTTACCAAATTCAAAACTTGTAAGTTGCATTTATTAATTTAAAATTAAATCCCATTGTTAAATCCAAGAAACGAGTTTTTAAAAAATTAAAAACTATCAAATGATTGACATGTGTGTTTGTCAAATTAAAATGTGAAATTAATTATAATGACCTAAATTGTATTAACTGATAAAAATATAATATAATTATACTTCAAAAAATTCAAATGCATAATCTAACAATATAATATAAATAGATTAATTTTTTTTAATTTAAATTTAGTATTTTTTCTCTATTCATCAAAATATGAAAGTTATCATAAAAGTGCCAAAACTTTATCCAAACTAAATTTTTATGTCCTGATTATAAAGAATAAATAAATTTTACTAAACTGAATATATAAAAGTTTCAAATATTGGTTTTAAAAAGGTTCACCATTAAATGGTGTTAAAATTACATTTTTTGAAAAATACTTCTATAATCTGATAAAAATTTATTTCTTTTTATATTATATCTAAGAAACACGTAATATAAATTCTAAAATTATATGTAGTATATAAAATTCGAAACGCAGTTAATACAATTCATAACAGCTTTTGAACGACTAGTTTGGTAAGTTGTGGTGTGTTTGAACTTAGTGTTGTGTATAGCACAAGCTATTAAATTACTTTAATAAGTTAATGTACTATAAAATCATGGGGTGTTATACAAAACCACATAGAATATGGAACGATCCTCCTTGCCATAAACTAAACTACCCAAGGGATCCAAAACACTTCTTGGATAGCTCTTTTCTCCACTTCCCACGTCATCATACAAATGATTGAGTGTTCATGAACATTTCCTGGCCCTTGGAATGATGTGGGGACCCCTCTTCTTATCCATGGATGTATTCAATTTGAGAACATGCATAAGGGACTCTGAACCAATAATTAGATCCATCTCCTCCTTACAATAATGGAGTATTAATTCTAATAATCCCTAGAAACATTAAGGTAGAACCACGCACCTTACGGTGTTTTTCAGTAATCCTTATCTTGTATCCCCCTTCCATATTCACAAATTAAATCTCCTAGAGAGTTAATTTATCCAACTCATATTCTAACATTCCTAGTGTAAATGATATTCCAAATATTTTACCACATATCAAAATAATTTTATTAAAGACGCATTTGGTCACAAACCATTGTTGCTATTCATCTTTCATATTTTCCTCAAGAACATAGTGCAACAAAACACTTCATGAGTATCCATTCATCATGAAATCAATTAAGAATATATGGTGTGAGAAAACTTAATGGTAAATTAATCTTCAAAATACCATCAATGATTTAGGGTTCTCAAACCCTTCATGAATACATATCCTTCACTACCTGGAATAGAAAGTTTGAGAAAAAAGACCCTAAACTAAAGAAATAATTGGTCTGATCTAAAATTCTATATAGAAACATAATATTAGAAAGAACCTTAAAAATATAATTGAATGAGACATAATGTTCACCAGTTTGAAAACATAGAAATGGAACCCATGTAAAAAATATTAGTCCATACTTTTTGCACACATTATTTTTATTTTCCAAGAAACCTTAAGAACTTATAAAATCGAAAAGGTGTAAAATTTTCAGGTTGAAAACCCAGAAATGAAATCATGTGAAAATACAAGTCCACTTTAAATAATACTTCTTTATATAAAGCTTATAAAAATATTAGTGCAGAACAAAAATTACAAATTCTATAGAGGTATTTTTTTGACTCTAAAAAGTCAATATATACTTTTTAATTCCAATTAGGAAACAGTTGTAGAAATATCCCCAATGAATTTTTTTTACCTAAGCTTCCCTTTTGAACTAGATGATCTTTGAATGACCAAAGAATCTACATTAATAAAAAAAATATTATGTTAGTGGTAATTCATGAGAAAATAAAATGATAAATATTTTAAGATTCAAGAATCTTGATCCAAGAATTTGGGTTTACATGGTATTTTAAAAAGGATGTGTTCCTTTGATTATCCATATAATAACAAGTCAATGAAATTTCATTAACATCATAAATGAAAAAAAAAATCTATAATTTTCATGTAAATTATAGAATATTTTTTCATTGATAATGTGTCAATGAGGGCCAAATATCCACATTCTAGAGTCTCTCTGTGGTCCCATAAAATATACATTTTTTTCAATATAATAATAAAAGTATATTAAATGAATTTTCCAAATCATCTAGAGATTTATTAGAGATGTTAATTTAGCATTGAAGTTTCATCATCTCTATTTCTTCAATAACCACTTAAGGATGAAGAGTCTCAATAAAATTAGATAACCCTTCACCTCCTTTATGATTGGTCATTAATAAGGATGATGACATTGAAATATAGTAATTTTCATGAAATGTGATCACTTCCCGTTCTGTTATATGTATATTAATGTTATCCATCTAGACATGCGGCTATGAGGCCTTATGATTCCCCTATTCAAGAACTTCCAATGCATCTCTTATTAATTTGACTAAAGGATCCATTTAAAAAAACTGCTCTCAAGTCCCTCTTGTTACTGGCCAATTATTTCTGATCCGAGATAATATATAGTAATATATCATACACTTGTCATCATTTTAAGCCACAATATCCCAACTCATGAAATTTCTATAAAATATATTCTTCTTGTTCATGAATGTTCTCTATAGGTGTATTCATAATAAGGATGTGAATGTTCATCCAAATTAGCCTTCGTAGAGTCATGTACGCTGAAGGAGGGATCACACAAGCTGTTGAAGAATAAAGGGAAGGAGCCTCAAGTATTTCTCCCCAAACCAATTCATCATCATCATTAGAACCAAACGGTTAACCTCCTTAATAAACCCTTTTATGCAAATGTAGGTTTCGGCATAATGTCAAGAGTTCTTCATTAGGGACTCTATCAATTCAAGAAACCATTCCTTTATTTCCATAGATAATGGGAATGGGGAAGCACAACCCTTTTCCATATGATGAATTAGTAAATTAAATATAACACATGGGTTGGATTCCACCCATGCCTGGGGATAGTCATGAGATAAGAAGATGGTGAAATCAACATGAAAAGAAATGATATCAAAATATGTATCTTCCTGCACCATTATAAGAAAAAAATTATAAGATGATCCTAGGATATCATACTACTTGAATATCAGCTAAGGGAATAGGGGAAACTATATAAACGTTGAAAAAGTCATGAGAAAATTCGTTATGGGTATATAGATTACAGATAATTATCTCATCTATATGAGCTTGAGGAACGCCAAACCTATGCGATATTTTATATGACCATTCATCAAAAGACACACTACTGTTATAAAGATTTAGCTCGTTCTATGCACGATAGGGAATGATTTTGAAATGTTAAATCCATATCAACATATAAATAACCTCATTAGGACCTAATAGTGTCACCACATCCCAAAAAATACATTCAACATCCAAGGAAATAATAATTCATGGGGGATATATGTTCTGTTATGATATTTTATACGCTATAAATTCTCTTCAATAAATCCAAATAAAAATTAAAATTTTATTCTAGTCTAGTATGTTCTTCTACCTTATTTCATATGAACATGGAACTAATATAGATGGGAAAGAGTTTTCAAATCTATATTTCGAGGCCTACCCTCTACCAATTGTTCTTCCTTAACTTATTTACCTGATCAAATGTCTATGTGTGCATTCATGGTTGGGAAAACCCATCCTTTAAAAAAATGGATAAAAACCCATTAAACATAGTCTTTGGGATACCTCTAGTATCACTTGGTAGCCCCCTAATTCATGTTCATCTGGTTCTACAAAGGTATAATAAGTTTATTCGATGTATCAAACCTATTGATAAGGAAATTGATGTAGGTATTTGGAATTTAGATGAGTCCTTCTATGGTAATGGATGATATTGATCCAAAACATGATAGAAAAAAATTTATTGTTGGGTTTTCTCCTTATTTTACTTCTCTTATAAAATAGTGAATATTTTTCATAACAAGGCTAGGGATTTTTAGGTTCATCCCAAATGTATATAGTAGGAAATAATTAATTGTACATCTCAAATTGTAGAGGTATCCATCTCAACTAATAAACATCCCAGAGAATGATTAATACTTCTCTATGGGAAAAATGAAAAGAAATGGTTCTATAAAACTAGAAGATAATCATCTCTCTATGTAATTACAAGTAGTGGTTCACAACAAAATAGAAAATCCATGTGTCCTCATAAATATGTATAGCCCACAATTCACTAAAGAATTTTGAGAAACTCTTATTAACTCATAAAGTTCATTTCCATTCATCATAGAAGTTACCAAACTCAATACACGTATTAGATTATCCAATGTGGAAGAAATTATGTTTTATTAACTCTGAGAAACTAGTTTTTGGGTGAGATCAGGATCATCTCGACCCAAAGGGGACTTAGCCCTCATATAGGATAACCACTAGAGCGGTTCCATGATCAATTCATTCTCTTCATAAATATTTATTTGAATTACATAGGGGGAAGAAGAAAACCAATGAGATAGAATATTATAGTCTAATTAAGTAATAAATGTATAATTCATAAGACTAAATTCATACAATGGATGTCTATGTATAAGTGGTTAGTTTTGAAGTTTAGTCTAAAGAAGCCCCATCAAAACCACATTGTCAGAAAATACCCGGTACTGAGCATTTGCATTGTGATTACTATAAATCATATCATTTATCTCATCCACATTAGGATACATATTTTAACTATAATCAATCTATATAGAGTAAAAACCATATTTCAAATAGAAAATAAACTTGACTAATATAACTGCATATATTGGACAGTGTTATAGGAATCTCATGAACAACATAAGTGTTCATGACCACATGACCATATATAGGTATAAAAAATCACATGAACCATGAATAATGTTTCGATATAATGATATTTTATAATACTTTTGATTATGTGACCATCAGTTAGTCACACAAACTACATAATGATCTATCGATCAGGTTACAGAACTAAATATTCATAAGAAGATGCAGGTCAACCATGTGACTAATAACCTGTGTCAAGGTTCAATCAAATTATAATTAAATAGTTTATATATTTATAAATGTTTCACCAAGATAATCTTGATCATGAGAATTGATCATGTGATTAAATATCATGTTCAGTTCCGGTGATAGGGGTTAGACGAAGTGGTCTTGCGAAGCATTCACAAGAGTGAGGAATTTGCAAGAGATCTAAAGTTCTGAGTTTTAAATGAAATGATTGGATGCATTATCATATATTTATAGTGTGTCCAGTGGAATATCAAATTTCACCAAAAATACTGATAGACACTCAAAAAACTGGCCACTGGATGGAAATGGACTCAGGTGGGAATTTACATTCCTCATAACTGAGTCATTGTCCCTATGGACCTCACTTTGGCGGGGGAATTTGTTAACACCTACCAAATGAGCACTACAAATTATAGGATTGAATAAATAAACAAATAATATGTAACACATTATCAATAAAAGGATGGAATTAGAAACACGGATACATGAATATCAAGTTTTTGGATCATGTGAATCGCTTTACCCCCAAGAGGACATGTGGTCTAATGACCCTTGGAATTTCACACAGCTGAAATATGCATTCTATGTGATCTAATAATGATCACATGAATCTCATTAAATTAATAATTTTGATCATAAAAATCACCATCATGTGAATCACTTTAATAAATTATTCCTAATTATGTGATCCTCTATCAAATGAGTTCTTCCAATCATACAACATGTAAACTTCCATGTTCTTGAAAATCACTCAATGACCCTTATAAAATAAAATTTTATGAATAAATTAGATTCAAGTGATGGATATTACATTGATTATCATGTGAAATGATTATAAGGATAATGATATTATTATAATGTTCATGTAAGACCCCTAGTGTAATGTTAGACATATCTTATGATAGTCTTTGGGTATGTCATTATCATCATGTGACTTCCATCAAACATGTATGATCATTATTAGACCTTAATACATGTCAATTTCATCACATGATGCACTATATACAATTATAGTGTCTATCCCTGAAAATTATCTTATTTAATCAAAAGAACTAACATTGAACCTGAAATGCACCACATATAAGGATGGTGACCCTCCATAACAATGATGGAACACCATCGTGGGATCTAGTATTTAACTTGTGATGCCTTGACATAAAACCAATGGTAAAAATTTAAAGGCTTGGAAAATATAATGTAAAAATTCTAGAAAAGGAAGAAGCCTCTTGTGAAAGGGAGTTACATTGTGTTTTATACAAAGGGTGAAAGTGGTCTTCATGATCAATCTATTTATCACACAAAATCCCCGCAAACATGATGTCCTCTTTGGTATAATTTTTATTTACATGTAACCTCTATCATGAAAAGGATCTCTGACATTTCCATTTGATAATGTGACACCCCGATAAACCAATTATGGAGAGCACCAAAAAATATATAAAATAAAAGTTTCAAGAATTGATACCCTTATACAAATGAGGTTTATGATTTTTTTTTCTATGAAGGACCTCCAATGATCCAACATGATCTCATGATGGGCCCCCAACAATTATTCTTTGTTCGTGGAAATGCCTCTTCAATTGGCAACATGTCCTTTCAAAGACTCCCTAACATGTCTTCCTAATCTTAATAAGGCCCTTTGAAATGTCTATTTGTTTATAAGAATGGTCTTTCACATTTCGATGGTCCAATATATATGGTGATGAGGGATTGATATAATGATCAATGTTTATAAAATGAAACAAAGGGGATGCCATGGATAACCCATGGATGGTTTACAAGAAACATGTGATGTTCCATCGACTTAATCCACTTATATGTGATAATTGTTCTATAAAGCAGTGTATATTAATTTTTGTGAGGATTATAAAATCCTCCAATGGAATAATAAAGGAAACACATGGGATCATATATGCAATATATGAATTCTCATAGTGGATATCCACAAAACCAAAAGGGTCTTACACTAGGTAAACATGGGGAATGACTTATAGAATTATGAAAGATGTATATATGCTTTGTGTGATCAACATATTTATCATATGAAGGACCTTCAATATTTCGAATATATTATAAAAATAATTTTATGTGTATTAAGTTTTTCAAATGAAATATCAATAAGAAAATTCCTGATGAACATTGAGGCACTTATGAGATGAATACTGGAAAAGACAAGAGACTTATGTGAAGACTATTACAATAATTTTCATCCAATGGGATCATATGCTTGGCATGACCTATTCATTAGTCATGAAATGTTTTCCAGACATATCATCCATTTCATGTGACATCCCCTGGATATGTTATCCATGTCATGAGAATTCTTCCAGACGTATAAAAAATTTCACATGATGTACTTCAGACGTATCAAGCAAGTCACGTGAAATCCTCTAGACATATCATCCAAGTCATGCAAAGTCCACCTAACATGTCATCCAAGTCACACTACATTCCCCCAGACATTTCAGCCAGATCATGTGGAATCCTTCCAACATGTTTTCCTTGATCATGTGAAAATACCTATACATGTATTTTTGATCATGAAAAGATTTTTTATATGAAAAAACATCATTTGATAGCCCATTAACATGTGAGATTCATTCACATGAATCACCGATGACTTATCAACCTTGTCACGTAGACACTCAAGGAATGTCAGGAATACACTATTGATATGTTAGCCCCATACCCTAAACATGTAAGATACACCCCCAGTACATGTTTGTTAGACAATTTGGACACGTTAAATAGACACCGCAAAAAAACATTGGTCTTGTCTCATAAGAGTACTTGGGTATGTGTCCCCAATCCTTGTGAACACTGACCCATGAGTCTATGGTTTGGAATTCCACCTTTATATGGGATGTTTCCATAATTTCTTATTAATAAAAACTCATACAATAATATTGGTATAATGGGATCCCACTTCCCTCTAAAAAAATCAAAGATAACCACTCATGGTTCTTACTCTTTATCCATAATAGGGAAAGGGTAAAATATCTTCAAATGAAAATCCAACATGGTGTAAGGTACTATATATCTTAGACACTCTAACCCATGGGAACCAAACAATCCTATGGGATTATCTTTATTCCTCATCCATTAGTCGATTAAGAAGACAATTGAACTATGTGGGTTTGGATTCCTTTAATAATTAGGACATGTAGTATGCCTTCCTAAGGCCCGAGATCCCTATCAAACACCCCATTGGAGCCTCCCCATTTCATTAGTCTCATATCAATATATGGTGAGTCTGATCAATTTTATCCAATATTTCTCACATCAATCAACACACTAATGTTATTATGGATTTTCAATGACCATATCACTCACATTATAAATTTCCCCCAACTAGGGAAACCTTAGTTTGTAATCCCCATTCAATAACATGATATGAATACCCTCATACAAGGAAATCCCCCTCGGTGTAACCCCAAAGTCATTCCCATATTTCTAAAATCTAAGGAAATAACTCTCACAGTCATTAATTATCTATTAATTCCCATTAAATGGTTAGGGAAATATTGAAATTTGATTTATCTGATTCCGATTATATGTAGGATACATAGGAAACCATCTTAGGGATCGATCTCAATACTAGGTACCTAGATACCCTAATATATTTCATTACCATAAGATGTAAAACTTCAAGTCCTGTAATCTGTCAAACTACATGGTTTTTGATTCCTATTGTATATAAGATACCTATGATGCCTAGAAACACCAATCACCTCCTTGGATAGTAGTAAACCCAAATTTCTGGTAGTATGGATTAAAATGTAAGTCGCAACCCACTTCTAAGAAAATTTGAGAAACAAAGGGAGAATCTTAAATTCATATAGATGGTCTTGCTAATAAAACCTCCTTTACACATACAAGGATTCAAAACCCGATCACCAATAACATATTGGTATTTTTATGAGATTCAAAAATATATCTTAGATCAATAAGAGCATCCTAGAATAGTCAATAATTTCTCCAAAAGGATTTGATGAGCCTGACCTCCCATCCTCTCGACCAGTGTGAGTTATTAATAATCAGTGGGTTTGAAACCCCAAATGACCTCCTACCTTTATAAAAAAAATTTGTACTTTTTTATGGATGTGGGAACAATTTTGGGTTCCAATCAGAGATGAAAATGGTAAACATGATGTGAAGTATTAGGAAACCCTACTTTAACCCACCACAATCAATCATCACATACCATATCTATTTTAATGGAAATAAAAATGTTGAACCAACTTGAAATCATTTAATGACAAAATAATTTAATCATTATATGAATTGCGCATCTTGTCTCTTAAACATGGGTATCCATAGCATTCCCTAAGGAAATATTGTGTGTGGGAATCTCACCCATTTTTTTGGACACATGCTTAGGTGAGCATCTAAGAAGGGTTGGGTATCCCAAATGTTAAATTTATAGCTACAAAATCCATTCAAGTCATGAAACATGTGATTTATTCAATGAATGGGGATGTTCAGGGGGTTTAGTTATCCACCCCTACTATTTTATAGTTTAAAACATAGTACACATCGTTAATGGGGATTTTCCTAGAGTGGGATCCCTTTGCTAGATTATTTCATAGGTCCATCCTCTTTTTCACACTATGAGTTACTCTAGGATGATTTATTTGTGAGGGGTGAACCCATAGTTTCAGGGTTGGCCCCTATCCCCTTTCAATCAAACATGGATATTTAAATAGCCATTACAACCAAACCATCACCTTCTCTACTCTTTATCCCTCTCTATTGTGGACTGATGTTAGTGTTTCTTGATGGGGATAAAAGGTATTTTTTCTCTCCTAATTTCTTATATTTTTTTTCTATGATTATTTTAAATTTCAATATGAAATAATTTAGGATTTTGTGGAGATTTTACCAGAGAACTGTGGAATCATCTATTTTTGATTGGGTCTTTCCCTGGCTTATGTAGAGTTCATTCAGATGTTGTATCTCCCCATTATAACATGTTGGTCCATTGAAAGATTTTAACTCGATATATTAATTTAGGTTTTTAGAAAAAATGGAATAAATTCAATCATGTAATTGATGTTGCATGTTAGGTTTTTTTAGATTGAGATCAATGGTATGTTTTGGGGTGTTGGTTAGTGATTCGTTTCATTTTATTGTGTGGTAGGAACATAGGGTGATATTTTTAGAATTATATCTTACTCAATTAAATTATATAATAAGTAGAATTATGAATTGTTAAATGAACTAAATAATTAACTATAATTGGTAATAACAATTTATGTGGTGTTTCTCTAAGAGATATGTGTCTGGGATGTTGATGTGGGTCTTGGAAGAATTTCAACTAGGATAGTCAAGCTACTTTAAAGGATCGTAACTCAGAAATGAGATAGGTGGTACCTCGTTCATTTTTTATGGTATTGTGAACATTATTTATGGCTTGTGGTATATGGTATGTGGTATTTACACTAAATATTATTAACCACTTATAATTAAAGTGAATTATGTTAGTTAAAATTAAATTCTTGAACTCGATAATTTTTCAAGGGCCTTGATGGATCCTTGTGGACTAGTTTGATACCCTCGACTGCCAATGGTCGAGGCCATGATTATGGTTTTTGTCTTTAGAATGATTAATCCAAACTAGTGTAACTTTATTGTAATGGGATTAAAGATACATAGTGTCCCTTTTCATAAGTTCATTAGTGACTGCCAATAGGATTTGATCAATCATATTAGATTTATGGCCTACGGACTGGCCATGTTAGAACCTTGAAATTACCTATAGCAGTTGGACTAGCTGAGATGTGTAGGGGATGAGTGAGCCTTTCCCTTCGGGATTTATTTATAATATCTTGGATTGGGGTTCCAACCTAAGTCACTATGTACTCAGTTTTTCAGATGGACTCAAGAGCATTTCGTTGAATTCCAGTGGCTACCGACTAGCAGCAAGGGCCATGGGTGTGATAGTGGAGAAATTATGCCTTCCTTTGCAGAGTAACACAGTAAGAAAAATAGTAAATAGTAGCGAAATAAATAATACCATACAACATAATTAAAGAGCAGAATACTGATAGTATAAACAACATCAGAATAGATATAAATAAATGATTCATGTCACATGTATCTTAGAATGTATCCAAAAAAGTCACAACGCTGGAAATACAATACTAAATCCATAGTACTAAAAAGTGAGTAAAATCCAATAGTATCACCATCCTCAGCTTAGTGTCATAATCCCCATCTCCATATCAATCAATTACCTGATAGAGAAGGGATCTTTTCATTATCTATACCTGTAACCATATAATCAATTTTGGTCTAAAAGTGTGACCTAAACAGGGGTGATAAAAATCCTAGTAGGCAACCACCAAAATATATATGCCTAACTGTCAAAGAATATGTAAATATAGTAGTTAATAAGAATAAAATGAAGTAATAAAGAAATGAATTACATAACAGTAACAATCCTACAATTTCCATTTATATTCATTTAGCATGTAATGTTTGTAATTCAATCTAGAGAGTACAATAAATAGGTATCTCAGAAGAATACCTGAACTAGAACGAATCCAAGCTTGTGTTTTGGCTTGGAAAATGTGTCACCAACATTTGAAATATCGCATTGACCCTTTGGGTGGATCACATAGTCTAACCATTATGATAAAGTGTTCGAAAAAACAAAGACTCTCTGAGGAAGCCCTCACCATCAATTCCCTCCTATGGACTTCTAATGATAAACTACCAACTCTATAAGGAAGCACTCAAAATCCATTCCCCATGTGGTCTCATAATTGTATAATATTAACACTATGAGAAAGCACTCCCCATAAATTCCATCTATGGTCTCGAAATGTAAATATAACAGACACTCTGAGGAAGACCTCAATGGAAATTCCCACTATGGTCAAACTACACAATGTTTTCACAGCCATGTGTAATAAAATTATGCACAAACAATATCCACAAGCCCAAAGTAATCTTAAATACTATAGGGCTAAGAAGCTACAATTCATAACACAGACATTTAACAAGAAGAAATTAAGCAATCAATTTTAACCTAACAATCATCGAAAGGAAACAAGGACTACCTCATATGAAACCTGAACCAAATGGTCATAAACATTCAAACTATGAAACACACCCATGAGGTGTCCCCTAAACATGAAATTTAGAAAAATATATCAAAACAACCCATAATATATCAATCAATATATGGAAGAAGATATTAGGGTTCAATTCCTTAACATGAAATACCTGAATCATGGGATATCAGCACATCGGCATATATAACTAAAAGACAAACTCCAAAAGGAAAAAAACCTACATCGATTTTGTACGGTGATAACTCTTGATCATCATCCCTTGAATCTCCAATAATGTAATAAATCTAAAAAAAAATTCAAAAACGTTCAACATTGAATAACCCATGAGGTAGAACGAATTAGAAACATAGGATCAAGAATAAAGAATAAATCACTAGTGTGATTCCAACGTACCCACCGGAGTTCGAATCAAACCATGTACGTAGAAATGATGGCTCAGACATTGATCGTCACTCCCATTCACTACTGAACGAACCAAGGATAAAAGAATGTGGTTATGTAGATGATATGGGACCTAGATATGACGGATCAATTAAAAATAAATGTACATGGTGTGTTCATTTAATGTACATGTTGTGTACTAGCCTCAATTGGACCTTGCCTTAGGTGGTCCACACAGCCCTATACTCAATCATTAAATAGATAGTATAGGGATACACGTGGTAACCAGGTACACAACTTTTACTCAAGAGTACATGGTGTGTACTTATAAAATTGCCAAGATTCTTTCTCTTTCCACAAAAACACCTGAATCAAAATCTATACTTGAAATGAAGATATGGGTTCTAAAAAACTTCCCCCTAAAGTAATTCATCCCAAATTTCCCATCCAAGGGTGGAAAAGAATAAAATTCCAACAACACCAGCCATTGTGATTGTACATCGGCCTCCCTCTCCCAATCCTTGTCCTATACTCACCTGTGCATCCATATAACTCATACCAGAGGAACAGAAAAACCCTAGAGAATATTCATATTGAGATCCACTATCTGAATAGGGTGTTCCTAAAAGGATGCATCCACCTCCAACTCAACCTCCTTGGGTTGAAAAACATGTGACGAGTCTGAAAAGTAACACCGTAGCTGAGAAACATGAAAGAGGTCATGCATATCTTGGTACCTTATGGGTAACTGAAACAGATAGGGAAGAGGTCTGACTATTTCCAAAACCTAAAAAGGCCCAAAATATCTTAGGGAAATCTTCCCCTTTATCCTAATCCTCTTGTGTCCCAAACACGGTGTGACATGTAAGAAAACCATAAAACCAACCTCAAACTTCATAGGTCATCTTCATTGATCAGCAAATGATTTTCGGCGACACAATGTAGTATCCTTACTCTTTCGAATCAATTTCACCTACTCAGTAGTCTCCTGTACAAGACTAGGTCCCAACATAACTACTACTCCTATCACCATCCAACATAGGGTTGATCAGCATGGCCTACTGTACAAATACTTATAAGGTTACATATGAATCATCCTCTGGAAATTGTAATCATAGGAAAACTTCACTAGGGGTATATGTCTCTCCCAAGAACCCAAAAAAATTCTGGATGCATGCCTGAATTATGTCCTCCAAAACCTAAATCATGCACTCAGACTGGAAATATGTATGTGTATGGTCAGTTTTACTCAGAAATACATGTGTCCCCAAATCCCTTTATAGTCCCAACCATACATGGGAAGTAAAACATTCATCCCTATCAGAAAAAAGATATTGAGGAACCCCATGCAACCTTACAATCTCTCAGATGTAAAATCTTTTAATATCATCAACATTGAATGTCTCATTTATTGGAAAAATGTTTTCAACTTTGTGAGTATGTCAATGACAACCCAAACCTCATCATTCCCTCAAGGTGACCTCAGTAACCCCCTCACAAAATCTATCGCAACATCATTCCACTTCCACTCAGGAATGGGTAACTACTATAAAATCCCTGCGGATCACTAATGATCTACCTTCACCTACTGACAATTAGAACATCTCATCACAAAACTAGAAACATCTCTCCTTATACCTGGCCACCAGTACTGAAGGTTTAGATCTTGATAAAACAAGGTGACACTCGCATGAACTTCCCAAATTGAGGAATGATAATCCCACATTAACTATTCACATATGTTTTATGACACCTATACACATCCATGAAAATGAAATACCTCATCCTAGCCTATGGTCTACCCATGAGTTTGGTCCTCTCCTCACACACACTCTCATTGGAATAGGCCATTGGAATATTATAGTTGCCTTATTAGAAATAAATACAGATGGGTAGAGGTAACAGAAACAGAAGAAGTAAATGTCTTCCCTTGTCTATTGTGTACCTCAAAATGCATCTCATAGAATAGATACATAATCTTCCATTGTTTTTTGTACTCATGAACTACTTATATCTAGTTCATCCTACTCAATGCATCAGCTACAACATTTCCTTTCCTGGGTGTTTATGAAAGCTCAAAGTCAAAACCATGATGGTAATCAACCCACCTTCGCTATCTCAAATTCAAATCACACTGAGTAAAGATATAATTGATTCTTTTTTGTTTAGTGAAAACCAAAAAATTGTATCCTAACAGATAATTTATCCAAAAGAATAAATCATGAACAAATTCATCTAACTTAAGATCATGCATTGGTCAATTCCTCTCAGGTGGCCTCAACTTCTGAGACCCATATGAAACGAATATTTTCCCCTACATAAGAATGGATCCAAACATGATACCTGATACATTGTAGTATAAAATGTAACTCTTTCTCAGATCCAAAAAACCTAGTATCGATTCGGAAGTCAATATCCCTTTCATATCTTGAATGTATGAATTGTATGAATTTGTCCATAAGTACTTTCCACCGTTCTTAGTCAGTTCCATCAGTGGTGCTGCTAAAAATGAAAACTCCTTTATAAAGTTTCTGTAGTATCCATCCATCACTAGAAAATTTCATACCTCAAGGATGTTCTTCAGTTGTTCCCATGAGACTACAAAAAAACATTCTCTAGGACTATTGATACTTACGTCTCTGAGATAACATGGCCCAAGAATTGAATCTGATCCATCCAAAAGTTTCATTTTGAGAGATTAGCATATAACTAATGCTCTATTAGCATACTCCAAATGATATCAAGATGGTTGGAATGGTTGTGTTGAGTGTGAGAGTATACCAAGATATCATCAACAAAAACAACCACAAAAGAGTCCATGTAAGGATGGAACACTAAATTCATCAGTTCCCTAAAAATGGTTGGCCCGTTCGTGAGACTGAACAGCCTAACCACATACTCATATAGATCATATCTTCTCCAAAATTTTGTAATAGGTATATTTTATGTTCTAACATGAAACTGAGGATAATTGAATCTTAATTTAATCTTTGATAACACTCGGGCTCCTCGAAGATGGTCAAAGATGTTATCATTCCTTGGTAAGGGATATCGTTTCTTAACCATTAACTAGTTCAGCTTTCGATAATCCACAAATGGTCTGGGGGTACCATCTGCCTTATTTGAAAATAGGTCTAGCGAACCCTAGGGAGAAGTGTTGGGTTAGATAAAACCATTTTCCTGTAACTCCTCTAACCACTTCTTGAGCTCCTGTAATTCAGTTCTTTCCATCCTACAAGGAGAAATGGACACCGGTGCCTCCCCTGGAACATTCTCAATAGAAAAATCTACCTCCCTCTTTGGAGGTGAAAATTAAATGTTGTCCAGAAATACATCTCTGAAATGATTCCCCACTGGAGGAAAGTCCATATGTGAATTCCAATGGTCATCCAGATATAAACTAGCAATTTGGGTTGTAATTTCTCTCACCCTAAGATGCTCGAGTCCCTTTATTCTTTCCTGGACATCCCATTCACCCTTTTTTAGAAAATACCCACCCTCTGGTGATGTGATACTCTCCCTATAGAGACAGTAGTCAACAAAATCTTGGAAGGATACCAACCCATCCATTCTGAGAAAAACATAAAATCCTATCATCTCTAAGACATAGATGCGCCACAATAATTGACACCCACCAACCACAAGAGGGAACTCCTTGGACTGAAGTAAACATTCCATTCTAAACCCCAACGGAGTTTCTAGCATCATAATATCATCATATGTGATGATATATATCCCAAGTATCTCCCTAATGGCTATATATATATAACTATGGGAATACCCTGTATCAAAAAGAGTTGAATCTAAAACTGAGGCAACTGGAATCGTACCACTAACTGTAGAGGGTCTGGGATCCTGCTCCTACTAGATCTTCTCTATTGCAAAACTCAGACCAATGTTATGGCTATGCAGAGCTATATGAGATCCCTACATTGATCCACTATGAGCCTTTCAAAAAACCTATGTCTGAACACTATGGACACGACCACCACCTCGGCATGAATGTATTAAAGAACTCCAGACCCCAGTCGAATGTGGAACCAGTAGTCTCACCCTTGTAAGAGTAATCGAAACAGATCCTCATTCATTAGATGGTTGAAGGAAGGCATTCTAGAAACACTGAATATGTCCCATATTTCCACAAGATCGCACTCAACTGGGTTCTTCAGGAACTAGTTTTTCTTATGTCCACTATTCCCGCACTGGTAGCACACCACCTAGCTACACGAAGTAGTATATCATCTACTCGGATCTCCGCATGTAGACTCCTTGTGGTACTTTCTACTATCAGTTGGAGGAGTACCAACTATGGATTCCGAACCACCCTAGTTCTTAGCTCCAAACTCTCTCATATTACACTCGGTGATCAGCGCCGAGTTTACTATAAAAGATATGGAAGTCAACCTGAATATTTTCACTTGGGGTCAGATGTCATGTCTAATACCATCCTCAAAATTCCTAGCCAGAAATAACTCATCACTCCCAGGAATGGGTGTGAAGCACTGTAGCTCTTTGAATTGAGAAGAATAATCCATGACTGAAAGAGTAACCTATTCTAGAACCATGAACTCTAGAGCTTGGTCAACCCTCAAGGTCTCTGGGTAGAAATATTCATAGAAGGTCGGTTGGAACTCATCCCTTACCATAACTCATTAGCGTCCCACCTGTGATATCACATCTCACCCTCTCATTGAATAATCTCAAAGCATGTTATTTGAGAGCATCAATATCCTCTCAATTGGTGTCTTGAGATGCTCGATGAGAGATAACATGGCTTTTAACCCAGACTTTATAGCCTGAGGTCCTCCATACACTAAAAAAACGGGAGGATGCTGCTGCTGAAAAATGTGCATCAACATTTCCATAGATAGGAGAGGATTCGGTGCTCCCTAGTAGGTCTATATGAACCTCATGAAGCCTTCTTGGAACTATGCATCAGCACATATGTTCGGTATAATAGTTTGTGCCAATATAGGCCTGACAGGAGGATCTGCTGTTAGTTCATGGTCTACCATTTCTGGTGTCTGATCGTTGCCCGATATTTGGTGTATATCTAAAGGAAGTCTTAGTTGAATGAATTGGCAAGGTCAAACGCACACCTAAGTTAAAGATTATCAAGGAGTGAATCATAGAAGTTCAAGAAAGGAAAAGGGGAAGAAAACAATAAATCCATTCAAAATAGGGGTACAAATTGTTTATAAACCCTACATAGCATGTCCCCTTATCTTTTAACATGGGCATGTACTTCTTCCAAAACTGGTTGTGTAACACCCCTACACACAATGTGTTCCTCCTATGACATGGTGTGTACTTGAATTTTACCTATTGTCTAAGTTCTCCTACACAGCTAAACCTCTCGGTTCTCTCCTAGGTCACACTATAGGACATAATCACCCTACACAAAGTGTGGAACACTTACATTTTAACCACCTGTTTTGTTAGTCAAATGGTCATAGAAGAAGTCGACTCTACACGACATGAAAGGGTGGGACACGGTGTGAACAACATGAGTTTCATCCATCTGTGTAATTGGTCTCATGACTGGATACTTGGACTCTTCATCACAGTGTGTACTCCCAATACATGGTGTGTTCTACTAAACATTTATCATCCCATGTATATTATAACACAGTCAGTCACACAGTTAACCTCTAAACGGCGTGTACATAGAGTACACAACATGTAATTATGAAAATTTATTTCTTCCAGAATAGAGGAACACATGGGGCGCGTTCATAACACCACATGCCATGTTGTTTAGGTTTCCAGATAGTAGGCCTCTGAAACATCTCGATAACCCTTAAAAACATAGAATTTTGTCCATGGAAAAACAAACTCCAAACCATGAGATCCCATACTCCCCAAAATCAATGTTTGGAATCCTATTTACATTACAACATGACAAAGTTTAAATAATTTCATACATGATCCACCAAATTATGATACAAGAGGGCCCATATCACCACACTGGCCAAAGTTTGGTGTTCATCCAAATGAATCCTTACATATTAGAAATACCCTATCAAATTTAAGTTATTATATCAAAATTTCTATCACAACAACATGCATATCTGGCACAACATCTATCAGAACAACATGCAATTAGTAATAAACCCTAAATGGCATGATAAAAATGCATGACATGTGATCTCTATCGAGTGCATATATAACGCATGAGATTGAATACCCTCATCTCATTATGTTGCAATAGAAATAGAACCTCAATAATATCAATGATAATAGAAAAAAACAAGTGAGTCACCCAATGGCGAAATCAAATCAACTGTAATAATTGTAAAAAATCAGAAAAATTGAAATATTCAAGGTAAATTTCCTTTTCGCTATACACAGGTTAGCTACTCCCAGTCACCGCTTATTACTAACTACCCATTCCTTTTTATACTTATCTATAGGCTCCAAATAGTAATAAAAATTAGAAAATAACTTCCTTTGATACCACTTTGTAACATCTTGGATCCAGGTGCCACCCAAAGGCACCTCGTACCCAATTGGTCACATGGAATGAAGCACATTTCCCCAAACACTAGATGATTCCGAGTAGCAGCGAGGGCCTTGGGTGTGAAAGTAGAGAAACTATGCCCTCCTCTGTAGAGTAACACATTGAAAACAAATAGTAAATAATAGTGGAAGAAATAATACCATACAATAGAAGTAAATAGTGGATGACTGATAGTATAAACAACTACAACATAGAAAAAAATAAATGATTCGTGTAAAATTTATCTAGGAAAGTATCCAAACAACTCACAATGCAAGAAATACAATACTAATGCTAAAGTATAGAAAAGTAAGTAAAATCAATCCTCATCGCAATCCTCAACATGGTCCCATAATCCCAAACTCAATATCCATCGAGTACCTCATGAAGAAGGGTCCTTGACCTTATCTATAAAAACATCTATATAATCTATTTGCGTCAAAAACCATGACCCAAATAGGGTCTGAAAAAAAATCCTAGAAGGAAACCACTACAATATTTGTGCCTAAATTTCAGTGAATATATATATATAATGTAATAAGACAAAAATGAAGTAATAAATAAGTAAGTAACCAACAATAAACAAGCGTACAATATAAATTTATATTCATTTGTAATTTAATGTTCATCATTCAATCAAGAGAGTACAACAAACAGGTGTCTCAGAATACTACCTCAAAGAGACCTAATCCAAGATTGTGTTTTGGCTTGGCAGATGCATCACCAACATTCAAAATATCGCATTGACCCTCTGGGTGGCTCACATAGTCTACCCCTATGATCAAGTGTTCCAACAAAAATAAAAACTATCTGAGGAATCATTCAGCATCAATTCTCCTTGTGGTCTTTTAATGATAAACTAAATACTCTCTGAGGAAGTAATCAATTTTCATTCCCTATATGTTCTCATAATGGTATTCTATAGACACTCTGAGGAAGAACTCATCATCAATTCTCTTTATGATCTCGCAATGTAAATATAATAGACATTCTTGGGAGTCCCTCAACATAAATTCCACCTATAATCTAACAACACTAGTTTCTCATAGCCTTGTGTAATACAATCAAGCACAAAAAATATCTAGCATCGCAATGTAATTTCAACTACTACAAGGATAATGATATAAAATGAATGACACTAACATTTAACAAGCACAAATTAGAAATAAATTCCAACCTAACACGCAAGGAATGAAAACAAGGTTTGCCTCATAGGCAACCTTGACCAAACTGTCAGAAAAATTTAAACAAGGAAATGTACCCCTGGGGTGTCACCTAAACATTAAATTTAGCATAATATATCAACAAAAACCATTAATCTATCAGTCAATATATGTAATATTATATCAGGGTTCAATTGCTAACAAAAAAACACCTGAATCATGTGTAATCGACACATAGGAATATATTGCTCAAAGACATACACTAAAAGGCAACAAACCACTTACCTCAATGTTGTATGGTGAAAAATCTTGAACATCATTAATTTAATTGGCCTAGAATATCATAGATCTACAAAAAGTAAAAAATATTCAACATTGAATAACCCAAAAGAGAGAAGGACTTAGGAATAGAGGAAGAAAGAATAACTCACTTTTGGGATTCCAAAGCACCCGTCGGAGTTCAAATTGGACCTTGGATGGAGAATGGTGGATCAAGCTTTGATCGTCTCTCTCGTTCACCCTTGAACAATTCAAGGTTAGAATAATATTTTTTTGGAGATAATAAGTGACCCCACTCTAAATCATCATTTAACAAGAAATGAATATGGCATGTTCATTCAATGTACATGTCTTGTACTAGCCCCAACCGGCCCACACTTTAGGAAATCCACACAAGTATGTTTTTAGCCGTTACAGGGCCAATACATGGCTACACATGGGAACCAAGTGCACATCGTGTTCTCAAGAGTATACGGCATGTAGTTAGAAAATTTCCAAAATTTCTTATTTTTCCTCAAAAACATCTAAAATCAAAATCCATACCTAAAATGAATATCTAGGTTATTACAGTATTTACTAGAAAGGTATAGCTTGGGTAGACATTGGATAGGTTTGGTGAGTGAGGACTGATCTATGATGTGCAGTGTGGGGTGGTCATTTTTCCATCTCATGAGATATATGTGAGTGAGGATTATCCTATGAGTCGAGTGAGTATGAAATTCAATAACAATAATTCAAATAGTCATTATTCCCTTAGAGTGATGGGATTTCATTGATGGGATATTTTAGGATAAGGGAACCTAGGTTGGGTGTCTGTGTTATGATATTACAAAGGGGACCCTGGTAGGGTCCCAGGTGACATATTAACCCTATAGTGGGTGAGTATAATAATTTTTTAGTGTTGATAATATGTATCATCTTAAAATATTTATTAAATAAGTGATGCTGAGATGCCTATGGTGATAGATAATATATTTTTAATGTCGGATACATAGTCCACCAAGACATTAACGCATAGTTGGGGATGCCTTATACACACTCCATGTAGTTATGTGGTGGGTTTTAATATCCACCAACATGCAGACAGATGGTTTGGGATTCTTTAGATATAATCTATGGATATGATGATACTATAATTAGAGATTAAATGGATATAAAACTTGTATATGTATTGTAGGATTCATAGTATATCTAGATTCTTATATTATGGTTTGGGATAATTTTTACCCACTCCATGGATCTAGATGATATGATGTTTATCATGGGGAACTAAAACCATGGACACAGACAAGGTAATATCTTGAAGTGGGAACAATACCCCTAGAATCTGATGAAGTGATTCCCAATAGGGGAGAGTGACACCCCTACACTCAGATGTGGTGATTTCTATAAAGGTAGAAACTAGATCCAGGTGATGATTTTCTGATAGGGTATATCCTTAATAATCTAAATATTTTTTTCTTAGAAGGGAGGGATATACCTGTGGCACTATTTAATTGATTACTAGAAAGAGAGATACACACCCATGGATCCAAATGATATATTTTAACAAGGAAAATGTCAAGGTTTTCGAATGAGGATTTCATGGTGGGGTACACCTTTACTCTATGTGATAGATAACCAACAAAGATGGTTTATATTTCCTAGGACATGATCTTCTAAATAATAAATTCATCATGATTTTGGTAGGTATGGTTCTCTAATGTTCCCAGAGACACTCTATAACTAGTCGAAGTGGGTTCTGGTCGAATATGAGATCAATTTCAAAACCTGGTGATAAACACTGGTTATTAAGTTACACTTTCATAATTTACTTATCTATTATGTTTTTCATGTCCTAAATTTACACCCTCCATTTACTTGTTTTATATAACTCTACATAGGTGTTTCCTTACTCAGTTGTAATATAACCACGCTCGGGCATCCATGGAGCTTTATTACATGGGCATACTTCATGGGTTACTGGTTTATATTGCATAGAATCCCATTGATACATGATCATGAAAGATAGCTCAGATATACTAGATAATAGGATAATTTTAGTCTTATGAATAGTGGTCGGGCCTCATATTTTATTTATCAAATTTACATTGTTAATGTGACAGGACCAATGAGTGGGAAAATGATGAGACTATATGACTGGTTTTGTTTGGACTCTTTTTTATGTTGATGATTATTTAATTTTTATTATTCATACTCTTATAGAATTTTATTATTATTATTGAATCTTAGTTTATTTTAATATTATTTTTCACACTAATATAGGAGTGTAGTCTACCCATGGTTAGACCCTATACCCTTACTTCTAGTTAGAGGCCTTTGGTGTTTAGGTTAGTGAACCTAAGATTCCAGTGACCGCTCCATGAATCCGTAAACCACTCAGTGGTTGTAACATGGGGAGAATTTCATGTCTACCACTTTAGATTATTTATTTTTAAATTGTGGATGCTCTCAAGATTTACCACATTTTATACCATGACCTTGTATATTTGGGAATTATAACCCTCCATTTCCCCATTAGTAATATATATATATATATACTTTTAATTGAATATATTATTTCATAGTTTTTTATAAAAGTATTTCTATAGAACATTATCCAGTATCCTATGGTGCTTCCTGTTCACAGCCTATATAAATACTTTACTTTGTATACAAACATTGATATATTTAATGGGTAAATGATGTTTAAGAAAATTGACCTCTAGTTAGGTTATCATCAACTGAGGGTAATGGAATTAAATATAACCTAGATTTATTTAAAAATACAGTATGTTCATTTAACATAAAATGTGATATAATTTACATTGAAAAATTCTCTTGTGGTTTTTATGTCTCTAATGAATCATATTTTCCTTCTATATATAGAATATTTTATTTTTGTATTCATGGATTATATTTTATTTTATCTCAAATTTAAGGAGGATAATGTGAATAATTTGATGATTGAGTTAGTAATTCTTAAAAATGACAACTTGTATACTGAGTTAAGTAAATAATACTTTTGAATCCAATAATTGATGTTTTATAACATGTGGTTTCTGAAAAAAAATACA
Source organism: Viscum album (assembly GCA_963277665.1). Lineage (NCBI taxonomy): Eukaryota > Viridiplantae > Streptophyta > Magnoliopsida > Santalales > Viscaceae > Viscum > Viscum album. The sequence goes on from OY728146.1 coordinate 537,938,575, forward strand.
TATTTATCCTAAAAATGTAAAATGTATTTTTTCCAGGGATTCTTAAAATAATGTTTTTGAGATATGAAGCATAATAGGTTCAGTAGGATGTGGTAGTTGTTTTCTAAAATATTTCTAGAATTTGGAATCACCATTTAATGATCCTACATGGAAATACAAAAAAATTGAATAGATTCTTGAATATAAAGTATCATTGAATAAATTGAATAAATGATTGATATTTAACATTATTTTGAATTTAATGGAACCTAGAAAGGTTATGTTATATATTTTGATGCAATATGTATGGATTTTTTTTGTGTGCTTATGTTAAATAATTATGTAGTGTGGTATGGTTCTATCCAATTACATCCATACAAGAATATCCAACCAACTCTTAAATTTTAATTGGAAGTGTTGATGCATGACTTGAAGTGATGGTTACACGAATTATTCTATAAAAAAATTATAGTCTACAGTGATTGTAAAATTTTCATCCATGTCATTTTATAATATTATTTTATCAGTAGAAATAATTTTTGGGTTTAATATCTTTAAAATTTTCTTTTTGAACTCTCTTATACACTCAATACATTTAAATAATCTAAGTATGAAATAAAAATAATGAGTATCATTAGATATTTTAATTTTATGTTAATGGAAGAGAAATGTTTTTTACATATCAAATGTAAATATTACCCCTTATTTTCTCAGAATGGTTTCTTAGGAATGAAATTAAAATCATAAATTCTAGTATATTATAGGAATTATAAATGGAAAAGTGGTTGTGAGAAATTTGAATATTTAATTTTATGGGCACTTTTAGTTTTTGATAAAATTATAGTGCATATTTCTTTGATGAATTTAGTGATGAAATATTTACCTCATTCTTTATGGATTATTCACCATATTCTAACAAAGATATATTAGGATGTTATATTTATATATTGGTTTCCTAGGATGATAAGGTATATCTGTAATTACATTTTTCATTTCCTCACTTGAACAAAATTAATGGTCAAAATTATATAAACCAATGATTATGCTTTATCCTTCACTAATTCCTACTAGAAAGTGGGATGATGGATCCATGAATTTTACCATTGTATTTCCTTATCGGCCCTGTAGAAGTAATTCCATTTGTGTAATCATTAATAAATAAAAAATTATTATTATATTTCTGTATTTTCAAAAGGAATTTTCTTTTAAGGATTTAGGGATGTTTTATGGGAAAAAATATAAAATTTATTAGTGAGCTTCTGGTGATAATTTATGATAGAGATACCAACATTACATATCAACTTTAGGAGGGTATTCATGAGTCTATGGTATCTTAGTTGAAATATAACACAACATGTCACCCTCAAATGAATAGTTAAATAGTGAGTGTGGTTAAAATATTAATAGATGTGATTAATTATTCTATATTATTTTGGGGGATCTTAGGACAACCATATATAATTGGTTTTATTTTAATATAAAAATAGATATCAATTTGATGAAGATGGTTCATTTCAAATCCTTGTTTTGTCAACCATTTTTATCTAAAATATTTTGTTTCATGATTGGTGAATCCTATTTTGTGGGATATAGTATTTTGGACAATACAATAAAAAATCATTTTATTTAGAAACATTTCATAAAGCATATGATTTTCCTGAAAATTTCAATAAATTATTAACTTATTGACAATTTAGTTAATTATAATTTTTAATGGGTAATCAAGTGTCTTTGAAATTATCTCCTCGAATGGGTGATAGATTATTAGGTAATGAAAGTAATATGATTCCAATATATATTAAAACATTTGAGATTATAGAAAATCAAGGAAAGTTATCATATCATATATCATTAACACCATAGAAGAAATTTATTCATAATGTTTTCACATGAATCAGTTAAAAAATATTTCCCTAATCCCTATCATGTTCTTAATGGGAATGAATTACAATTTGACCATAAAAATTCATAGGTAGAATAACTAGATCCAATTCTATATCATCATAATAATGTTATATGATATAATTCCCCACTTTGGGTTCATATTTTATGCTAGTATGGTAATGATTATTCAGAGACATGGGAGATATAATATCAAATGAAATAATATAATACTCAATTATTTTTTATCAATGAACATTATAAAGACTTGATGGTTGTATAAATTAGAATACTTTGTAGAATTGTGAAACCCATAATGTCTTGGGTTTTTTTATGTTTTTATTATCATTTATATTGTAACTTTTATTATTTTTTAAATGGTAATTTTGATGTTTAGAGGAATTATTAGGCTATACTCTTAGGGAGTGTCAGAAATACCTAGGTAACCATTCTTCAAAAAATAACTAGGTAACCATTCCAAATTATTGTATATGAACAAAGTAATTATAATATTTTTTTAATGATTAGATTCATATTCTATAAAACTATATATAAAAGTTCTACATCTATAAAGAAAATATGTTATTTTTATTTTAAAAAATCATTCACCTTTTTTTGGCCCCTTGTTCTCTCCCTCATGTTTGGGAGTCTTCCATTAAAAGTATCCCTTTCAATCCCTTTCATATACCTACTTTAATTTAATTATTATTCTTCAAAGATATATATTTTTCAAAGTATAATCCTCTAATTATTCTTCTTTCTTCTTCTCCTTCTTCTTTCATTATTCAACTATCCCTATTATAGAGATGGTGGTTTAGGGTTTCTTCTTAGAAAAAATTAATTATGGGTTTCATAATATTTGGGTTTATAATAACCCTTTAATTCCTATATATATTTATCTTGGTTGGATTATTGTTGTTTATTATTTATTAAAATAATAATTGGTAGGTAGTTATATATAGTTACTTTTGTTGAAATAACCTTGAGTGATTGTGATTATAAATTTAGATTTATTTGTTCTATATCCTTTATTAAGAAATTGTGATTTTATTTTGTATAGTTTTTTATAATTATATATTATTTACAAGTGACATGAAAATAGGATGTTTTATATATGATGTTAAATTTATTCATTATAAATATTTTTCACACTAACTGTTTAAGAAAATTTTGATTATCCTTTTATGATGGAAAAAATAATTTATTTTGAAAAAATGTCTTATTATTGATTTCAAAGTTAGTATATCATGCATAAAATATATTTTTAAAAGTAAAATAAATATTAATATTGATTTAAAGGTTTTATTTTTTTATATACACCCTCTTTGTTAAATCCATTATTCATTTTATTTGATAAATTTGTAATTGTATTATTTTGGATAATGAATGTCTTTATGGTAGGTGGTGTTTATATGGAGGGTTCACAATAGTGATTTGTTTGATATTATAAATTTAATATTTAGTTTATGTAAGATTTGATTTTAAAAAACATGGTATGAAACCTTGGGTAGCTAAGTGTAAATTTAGTGGCGGGTAATTAAATAGTTATATAATGAAATTATAGTACCTTTAGCTTAGATTATGCATTAACAATATAATTTCCATCATTATGAGTTCAATTACGTTGGGTTTATGGGGTGCCAATATTGTATCGATGTAGAAATTTGGATGGTTTTAAGGGTTAAATTCTTTTGTTGTCTTCTTGGTGCCTATTTAGTTATGCTATAAAACATGAAGATATAATATATTTAGTGTTTTTTGTTTACTTTTAATCTTATATATGTCTATAGTTTGCTATAAATACATGATTGGAAGCACATATTTGTTTAAATAAATGAGAAAGGTTTTTTATACCTTTTTTTCACCATCATAAAATAAAAAGGTATTTACTTTACAAAATTATTTATTTTCAATCAATGAATTCATGCTTTTATTATAAAATAATTTATATATAACATTTAGTGGTATACTGTTTTTCTTCTTATATAAACCCAAAAAAATAAACTTTGGTGATTATGTCGACATGATTCCATATAATATAAGAAAATGAAAATCATTACTTAGATATGTTCTAGATTCATAGCCTGGTAAGGTTATGAAAGAAGTGATGAGTGAGGTTACCTAATTTTCACATGAGTATAGGTGGTCTGAGGTTTAATTTTTTTTATTTATTTTTGTTACCTTACTTTTTCAATCTCATCGGCTTCCCATCCCATTCATTCCTCAATTTTGATTCCATTATGGTTATTGTATATAATTTTTGGATATTAAAAAATGTTATCGGTTATGGATATGTTTTTTAATCTTGTGATTTATGATTATTCTTCACTTTTTTGTGATTAAAGTATTTTTAGATGTTTTTAATGTTGACTAGTATTAATTTCATAGGTGCGACACACCTATTGTATGTAATGGTCATGTTATATTTTACTGAAAAATTATTCTCCTATTAATTTATACTAAAAAATATTGTTCCCAAATGATAAGGTTTGTGACCTTCACGTTGGATTTTGACCAAAGGGAATATAGAATGAAAATTAGTCCTTCTGGTTTTCCAACTTGATTATATAGTTACGTAATTAAGTTCATCAAAAAAAGCCCTAGATTTCACATGAGGTTTTTTTAACCCTCCATGTTCTTCTAATACATTTTTCTATAAATCCCATATATATTTATAATTTCTTACCCATAATATGAATTTTAAATTTTAAAATCATTCAATCTATATTTCAATTGTAATCCACACCATATCTGTTTCCAGAAAAACCTAAGGATTTGAGTTTATACATTAAAATTTTTGTGTAATTAATGGGTATAATTTACATTCAAAGTGAGATGGTGACCATAAAATGATTAAAAAAATTATATAAAATATTATAACGAAAAGGTACAAATTGTTGGTACAAGTGATATGAATATAATTAATGCAAATATATATTAATTTGAAATCATTAGAATTAATTTAGTGTAAGATTATTAGTCATTTCAGTTTCCCTTTTATGAAAATGTCTTAATAATAGTTATTCTTTTAAATTTTATGAATAAGGATTTATAATAATTAATTTCAAAAAATAAATATATAAATATGATCCATTCATTATGACATCATAAGTATTGTAATTACTTTATACACTTGATCTTATAAATAATAATTGGACTAATATTTAGTAGGAAATATAAAAATTGAAATATCAAATGCTAATTAATGGAGGGAAATCCTTTAATTAGGTTATTTTAGTTATTTAATGGAGGTGCCAATATAAATAGTGTCATATATGTCTGAGGGTACTATATAGAGTGGAATTTGATAATTATATAGGGGTAAATCTTGTCAATAATTGAATAAAGTAAAGATTGTAATAAATAGTTTTGGTGTTTATGTTTTGTTTGTTTATATTTATTATTATTTGGAGTAATATATTTTTAATACAATGTTTATATATTTTATGTTATTTTTTTACTTTTTGGTACATATAATAATGTATTCTCATAATAAAGCTACCTATATTGATTGAAAACATAATACTAATCCTAAAGGTGAAAAAGAATCCAAAGTTTAGAAAATCGATACAGGTAAGAAATTGGGGAAATTGGTCAAATTTAGGAAATAAAGGAGCATTTTAAAATGACGGTGTTAGTAAAATTAGTTAAATAATTAAAAATGTCTCAAAATTAGAGGTTTGATGAAATGTTTGTTTTAAAACTATAATGAAAACAAATCCATTTCCCTTATTCACATTAAGATTGGTACTAGAATCAACATACTATATGACATATATACCTTATAAAATTATTAATATGGAATAAAGAAAACCATTGGGTAAATCATTGTGATAGAATATGGGTATACTTTTAAAATATTCCCAAATGATCAAATAAAAAAATATTTGTGGTTTTATATTTTTCCTAAATAATAATCTATTATTAAATATTAATTAATGGTTTTGGGAGATCTATATAGATAATTGAGAACAAATATTTCCACAAAATATCATATATATTGTTAGGGGAATGTCAATACTCACCCACTAGATATATTTTCAAGCATCGTAAAATAAAAAACATTGGACCCTTTTATTGTTTTCATGATGAGGAGAAATTTAAGATATATTTTAAGTGATTGTAATTTATTTTTCATGACACATATAGAGTAATTTTCATAAAAAAATTAACTTATGGAATTAAAATGGATTCGAAAAATAATCAATTTGAATTAACACTACCATACCATTTCCTTAAGATAAGGAAAGGGTTTTTAGTACTTCAGAAACAACTGTTATGTACTTTAAAATTATAATAATACTTTGATGTAGTATAATAAAATAAAATATTATTATTTCTATGGTAATATAATGATAAATAAATTATATTTTTTAACTTCCCCATCCCAATTCATGGGTTATAGAAGGGGCCTCATGTATGATAAAATTAAAAAATATTATATGAAAACAGCTAAAATTTATAGGAAACATACGTAAGTATAAAATAACTATAATTAATTTTTATATAATATATTAAAACATAAAAACCATTACATAGTTCAATATTTTATACTATTTTAATATAATATGATTCTACTATTATAAGTGAAAGGGAACTACATATAGAGTTACTTTAAAGTGTCTAGAAACTTATGGTCGTGTTAAAGGAGAGGGGTTTAGTTTTCCATAAAGATACCATTTTGAGAAGGAATGATCACAGTTTTATTATAATAAGAAAATCAAAGAGTTAAACACAAATTTTGAGATATTGGAGGAGAATATAAATCTGTAAAATGAATTACTATAAATTCTTCTTTTAAGGGATTAATGGAAATAATTAATACGTAAATAAGAACATTACACCGAGTCACACTCCCTCAATTGTAAGGGTCGTCAGTACCCTCAAAGGGAAATTCCCCCTAATTTAATAAATTATCCCTAAAATCTTAAAATTTTTTTGAAACAAATAATAATTGCTAGTTTTCTTATTTTAAAGTATTTTAACATGAAATTGATTTTTCTTTATATCTATAAACACTCATTCACCACCAAATTTCAAGTAAAATTTTTATATTATTAAAGGTGATACCATATACAATAATAAACTACAATTATATATTGTGAGATTAAGGATTTAGACTGATGAGAAGTGATTATCTATGCTTCGTATTCGCATCGATGATGTTGATATTCTAATAGAAGAATATTGTATTGGGACTTTCACACCAAGGTCATATTATTTTATAAAATCATGAAATAATAAATCAGTATGTAATTTCCAATAAATAATATATTCATTATTTTTTATGATAAATAAAAAATATCATAACTAAATAAGTAATGATAAATGGGAAATAAAAAATAGGACATGAACATTTATGGGGTAATTTATGAGATCAAAGAAGTTGAATAAAATATGTTTTCTCTCCATTAGATCTATAACACTCACATAATTTATAATTTTTCAAAAACAAATATTATAATATGGTGTTATTTGTAACATTATATTTTATGAAAACGTATATAGTATAAACCCTAGGGGAATTTTTTGGTCTAGAGAGTATAAATTAAATTTTTAACATCAAGTTTTAAGAGTATCCATTTTGAATATATGTATCAGGTAGATTTTCAAAATTTATATATTTAATTATTAATGAAATATATCTATTATTGTTTAATGATATTTAGTTTTTAAATATATTTATAACATTATTTTAAAATCTACTCACAATTTGTTAATATTTTCCAATTTTTAATTACCTGCATTTCTTCTGTACAATAATCAATGATGAAATCAAATGAAATTATAAGAATATAATGATATGTTATTGACTCATGTGAACTTAAAGTAATCTAAGATATTTTATTTTCAATAATAATCATACAGTTGTAAAATTATAAAATTCAATTGTAGTTTTGATAAAAAAAATTAACATTACTTACCTATATAATTTTATAAATTTTATTAGGTAACACTCGATACACATTCTGATATACTAGGTAATTCAATGATATATATTTTTTTAGTAATACAATATCTATGAATGTTTATATAAAATCATTCAATTAAATTTTTTATAAAAAAATTATCATAATTGATCATAAATATATTAGGGTGTTTATGAATAAAAAATTATACGGTATGTACACACAACGTACACAATATAAAATAATGTATTTCTATAAATAGATATCTGTTAAGTTAGACATAATAATATTTCACTGTAATAAAAAAATTCATAATGAATTTCTTATATTTTTCAATGCCTTCATAGTGTCTCAAACAAATTAATGTATATGATTGTAACTACAACATTTATAATTTTATCAGAGATGACATACACCATTTTAAAACTATAATATGAAAAATAAATTGTGAAATATGACTTTTTAAAACAAATAAAATTTAACATATAATTATTTTAAAACTTAATATATCTATATATTTCATTTACTATGGAGATACTTATAATAAAACATATTTAAACCCTAAAATATATTTTTTTAGGAATGGGTTAGATGTTTAAAACATAGAAACATTTTCAAACATCATGAAGTGGTGTTTTATATCACATCACATAATTATTTTTCCTATTTTCTTTTATATAGTGTAATTTTTTATTTTAAATATTATATGTACTATTTTTTCATATAAAGTTTCTTTTAAGAAAAAATAGTTCGTTATAGGTTCAATATAAAACCATTAAATGATAAAAACTATTCAACTAATCTCTATTTACTGAAAGAAAAAATCAGAAGAATCATCTTTGATGCATTTAACAAATATTGAATAAATTATACATTAATCTGACTTTTCATGTCTAATAAATAATTTAATGTATTTTTTTATAAATTCACCTCAAATTATTACATTACCATACGAGGATAACTTTTTCCAATTTTAGGGAATGAAAATTTATTTATTTGAGGTCTATAAGAAAAAATAAAACAAAACAACAATGTGAGATAGAATTAAATGATAAAAAGTACCTTTTTTAATTAATATTATTTCATTTTCTATAAATATGTTTCAAATTATAAAATTTCAGTAAACTAATTAATATTGTAAAAAAAATTTAAAATAACAGTCCTTGATTCATTTTTCACATATAAAAAAAATATAATATCAATTAAAAATGTAATGTGATACGAATTATCACAACTGACTTTACCTAATTGAAAAATTTTACATTTTATTATATTTCATTAATTATTGAAATTGATAAATTGAGATCAATTGATGTAAAAAATTAGGATAATGATACTATATTCAATTGTGACATGTAAGAACAAACCACTCATCAATCAGATGTGAATTTTTCTTTGGATGGTTAGAAGTTTATTTTTTTAGTTAAATGTTTTTAAACATCAAAAAACACACGTTAAACAATTAAAAATTGATATAATGATATTTAATAGTTTAAAAAAATTAGACACTACTCATTTATTGGTCAATGAGTTATTCAAAAAATTCATTTGTCAGTCCAAAATAAGATTTTACTTGAATGATATAAAGTGGTTTTTTATAACTTAATGTATAACTACTTATAAAAACATATGTCTGATGATTAAAATAATTAATATTATCATGGACCAAAAATTATTTGATGATTTTTTAGTAAATATATATATTTTCTTTCTACAAATAGTTATTTTAATTCCTGTAGAGGACTTTTAATAACCATTAAATGGTAATAATAATCTATAATTTAGTAATAAGTGAGTTGAAACCATAATACAATGGAATTGTAAAAAATAAAATAGTGTTTTTTGATTGAAAAAATAAAATGACAAACCCTAAAATCACTTTAGGATCAATGTACCACTATAAGGAAGCAATAAGCATAACCATAATTCCAAACAGGTTGGTGAGGGAGAAAAAACTCAACTCAGGTCAGTGAAAGCTTGTAAGCCAGATCATGGTGTTCTATGGCACCATAGAGAAACGAAACATGTGAGGTGTCATGGGGCACCAACAACTACAGTTGAACCAAAGGGTTTTTACAAATAGATGGTAGTGTGTTTGATGTAATCAATCATCCCCATATAAAATACAAATCGCATATAGAGTCAATCTATGGTATTATTCCCTATAAAATCAGGGTTTATACCACATTAGTGATCAAGCCAATTTTTAGTGTCACTTACCTTTTGAGGATACAATCATCGAAGACATTACACAAAATAATAAGTACATTAAAGAGAAAACATATTTCATATTATATAATTTTATCATATCTTGGAGGGTGTATTTTTAGAAGTGAATCAATTGGGTTCTTTTTCAAGTATATAAAATGCTCCACCATGTAGATTTTATCCACACGAGAAACTTCATTGTATTTGAAGAACAATTAAGTTAAAACTTCCTATCATTTTATAAAGGGATATGTTTTATCATAATATATAAATTATATATAATTAATGTAATATTTATTATTTTTTTGTATTGGAGTCTTGGTTGTTTGTTAAACTTATTAACCTCTGAAATTTTAATTGGATTATGGAGATTTTATTGCAGATAAAACAATGGTAGTATTTGATGTGGAAGAAAGAATGAATTTAATTGGATTTAGACTTTCAAGTTTGAAACTCAAATATTCATAGATTTTAGAGAGAAATTTTTAATGAAATTATATTATCATTCATAATAGATAAAAAGATAGGGTCTAAAGATAAGGGATCTAATAATCATTTATGATGAAAATATTGAATATCAAATACTGATTTGTGTTTTGTGATAAAATTGAAATAATTTGAAAATTTGGATTGAAATAACAATTTTATAGGCTTATACCTCATAAATATAAATAAACTAGATCATCCTGTAGCACACCCTTTATATTTGGTGTTGTTATATTTGAATGAAATATTGTAATATTGACCTGAATGTTTATTTTATCATAGTACCCCTGTTGAAATAATTGAGTGGGATAGTAGTAGATTCCATGGACATTGTTAGAGAAATAATATAATCCTAAAGACGTAATCACATAGTGGAGAAATAGTGATTAACTGAAATATCAACAAAATGTTTATATGTTTTCCTTTGAGTTTGATTGTATATATGAAAAAAGTAAAATTAATGGGTTTATCCACAATATATTTTTTTATTTTATTGGGAGTAAAAATATGATTCAGGTTTTCTTATCCAATTCAAATACAACATCAAATTTTATCAAAAAATAAGATGTAATTTTCACCCTAATTCACCTTCAGGGTTCACAATGGGTAAAGGGTGAAATAAGTGGTATTAGAGCCATTGGTTAATTCTTGGATCTGTTTAGAGAATGATGTAGTCATTGAAAAATATTTTTAATATAAAGGGAGTGAACTTATTCAATTTATGTGGTTATAAAATATAGAATAATTGTATGAGATTACATATATGTTATATTGGTATTGATGTGTATTCAACTACAGTACTTGGGTTACAACTATATTATTCCATAGTAAGGTTAATCATGTAAGATGAAAGAAGGTTGTCAAAAGATGACACTAAGAATCATCATGGATTATTAGAAGATTCTTTTAATGATATATTTAAATTCAATGGAATTTTTCATAGAAAGAGGTATTTTAGATAATCTTTCTAATATCATTAAAGGTGACACCCAAAGTGATGGGGGGAAAGTTGAATAATTCACATGACATATTTGATGATATAAAGATAAAATAAAATAAAAATATTGATTATTTATTTAATCGGTTTTAGTAGATGTTTTAGTTCCATTAATGTATATGATCATGAGACAAAATAAAAGGATATTATAAATATAATCTTTATAATATTACCTCCTATGTATAATCTAAAATTATCATCACTAGAAGAGATGAATATTGGGGAGTTATCTCTTAATGGATTAAATATAAAAATGGTTTCTTATGAGATAAATTGTAAAGGTAAGAACAATTTAAGAAAATCAACTAAATAGATTGTACTCAAATTTGTTTAGAAAAAGGAATTTCATGGAACTAAAAATGGTTGTGATGTAAGTTATGATTTCTAATCACTCATTTAATGTATTTTTAAAATAGTCAAAGGAATATTTTTGGTAAATATACCTCTATATTGTTCTATTATGGAATGGTTGGATACATCATTGACATATGTCCAAAGAGGTCTAATTAAGAGGGTGGTGATCATGAGTACTCACCAAAATAGAATAAGAAGATTCCATCTATAAGGGACTTTAATTTTAGAAATTCAACTATCAATATATTTCTCAGGAGGGTCTATAATAGAAATAAATAATAGGATATTTAAGAAGACCCATTAGGGCCTCTTAAAAATGAATCTATCTTAGATGTGGAATATCTAATGATATATTCAATGAATAATTCTAAAACTAAAATTCAAGATAATGATAAACTATAGGGATTTTTATATCTCCATGTTGTGTTAGAAGTAACTATTAAATATATTGACTTAAAAAAGAAAAACTAAAAGAAATGTAAAATGTTTTTTAATGTAATTTTCATGATTTGTTAATAAATGGTAAGCTGATTTTTATCATTTTCAAAATGTTTTAGAATAATTTGATAATAATTTTACATCTAAATAAGATTAAAAACACATATTAATGATTGAATAATGGACTCATATCATTTATGATCTCAATTTTGTATCTAAGATAACGTCAAAAAGATTTATGATATTAAAAAATAAGTTTTCCTCTGATAAAAAATAATAAACTAAAAATAAAAACATATGGTTCAAAGAAGAATATTTACTTTGGGAAGTTATTAGATTGTGTTTTGTAAAATAGGGTTAAAATATATATGAGAACTTTTGAATAAATCATGAGTCATCAAATGTAAAATGGAATAAGTAAAAGTAGTATTGACATTGATGGTGAAATATAAGAAAAAAATTCTATTCCCATGAAGATAATAGGGAAGAAGTTGAAGTAAAAAATTTCTAAGGAAATATGAAAGTATTTTTAGTAAATTAATTATCATAAAAATATAGATATATGCAAAGAACAAAATGGGAAATTTTTATTAAGTAAATTTCAATTATTTGGTTTTCTTTCCCGGAGAATGTTTTATTATAGCGAACCTGAAATCAATTAGAGAGGAGAATCAATTAGAAGCTAGGAAAAAAGATTTGGTGAGATTTCCCATACCTGTATAAAAAAATATAGTTCTAAAACATAATTTTTATATATAGTATTTGATACCAATTAAGTATGGACAAGAAAAATTCAACACATTATACAACATTTTTGTAATTTAAAATTATATCTCACATATAATTTGAAAATCCTAAAAAAAGGTTTAGTTTCTTTGGTGATTAGGTACATAATAAACTGATTCATGAATATTATAATCATTTGTTTTAATTACTCTTCACATGAGACAATATTATAAGGCATATTATACTTAATATCCTTCTTTGATGGCTGGGGAATTGAAATCTGTGAAAATTGGGAGCTCATATTCCTAGAAATGATAAAATAGTCATATCAATTTGAAATAAAAATTGTTCATTATATGATCATGTAGGTATTATAAAATAATGGGAGTGAAATAGAATATCATAGCATAATCATATATATTAATCCATTAATCATGAATAATAAAATCATGGAATAAAGCTTTTAGAGTAAACATGAGTCATAGGTCAATAATATTTATCCATGATAACATAGTTATTATGATATTGAATAAGATTTTGAAATATATATAAGTATAATAATGATAAAATATTTCCATGATAGATACCAAGGCATTTATCAAATAAATGGATAGTAAAACCTCTTTCCTAGGCCTAGGTTTACCACCTTGTACCATTGGGGGTTGGGATAACTGCCAGTATACCCTTAAGATTAGGCATACCACCAATGTTCACTTTTGAGATCATGATATATAATACCCTAAATCAATTCATCGTGGGACTACAATAGATACACCCATTATATAATTATTAAGAAAACATATTCATTCCACAAGAATATAATATCATTCATCATTCCATCATAGCTTAATAATCCTTTCAGAATGTGTAAGAACCTAGTTTTTACCTAAGGTATGGATATTTTTTTATTTGGTATAATTATTTATTTTGGTCCTAATATGGATACATAATGTGGTTGGAAAGGCATCAATGGTTTTTGGGGCTTTTTCGGAGCTTGAAGCCCTAGTTAGTGGAGAAAATCACTAGGATACATGGTTAGTAGAAATAGTGTGACTCAGTCGACATGATCTCTCCTAACTGTGTGGGGGATAGATAGTGGGGTGAAGAAAGGTGCTCAGTTTTCCCAAAATATTGGCAAGGTAATCACACCTATATGAAATGTTTCTAGTTTTTATTAGTGGTGTTGTACATGGTTGGAGCATGGTTTCTTTACTTTTTTTATCCTAATCATTCATGTTCCCACCTTAAACATCTAGAGGCACACAATTGGTGTATAGTTTTTCCAACCATGTAGATAAACTAGGTGACCCATAAATATTAGGTAAAGTTACTATTTTTATCATAATTATCTAATAATTCAATACCCCTTATCCATTATTCATTCTAGTGGAAAGAAACTTCATTTCCCACCATTAGAGCTCCCAAATCCGTCATTGGTAGTTTTTGATCTTATTCTTATGTCAAGAGTCGAATCAAATCACCATTCATCGTGTTGGATTCCACTCAGTATGGTCTCAATTTTCATCCATTCTTCATTTCTCTTCTCCTTGAAAAAGTTATTGATGTGTATCTTAAAATTCAGTAATTTTAGGTTTTTGGTCTATTTTACATATCTATACCAATCAAATCCATACTAAATTTTTATACTATATGAGGAGAGTCTTACAAGACAATGTGAAGTGGACTATAAATAATCTATCAAGTCTTATCATTTTATAAATTGTTTAGTTTTTTCACTGATTTCATTAGGAATTTCCAGTAAAATTCATGTGCCTTTATTATCGTTATTAAACCCATACTGTTGTAAAATATGATATCCATCATTGGATGTTAGGTCCTTAACACTAACAACCCCAAGTAGGGTGTTTAAATTAATTATGCTTTTAGTAGATTTTTAATCTTATTTGAACCATTGTTCAGGTGTTCCTTGACTTCAATTCTATAATGTTTAGTGTTTAATTACATATATTTAATTTTTGATGGATTTTACAAGTGAAGATATCACTTGACCTTTTTAAGGTATGTTTTTTAATTAACGAAATGAACATTTAAATGTTTAATGTAAATTATACATATTTATATCTATTTTCCTAGAAATTTATAATATAATAACTTGGTTTCATGCCTATATGACACCTTTCCATGTTAATGGAAGTTTGTGTGGTGAACCAAACAAATGATTAAGTGATTAATGAAATAAATAGTTGCATTATTTATTATCCTTCTCACACTAATGAAAGGAAACAACTGGAACCAATTTACCTATTAAATAGAATTATTATTACATGTCCTTAAGTAATTAATTAATCAATTATAAGGTGATTTTTTCTTAAGAATCTTGATATCTTTATAAGAGTATCCATACTCAATCTAGACTTTGATATCCCAGGGAATTCCTTGAGAACATGTGGATGCCATTCTTATTTAGGGATGCCAATTTCCAAGGATGATGCCCACCTTGGAAACTGATATATGTATACTAGTGGATTCTTGTTATGACATTATAGGATCTCTCCATTATTATTATAGGATGCCTTGGATTAACTCCTTGGACAAAACACGATATATAAGGACATGAGGTGCCCTGGATTCACCCTTGGGCATAGTCACTACTTATCATGTTTTACCTTGGATGAATTCCTTGGACTCTATTAGAATCATATTAGTGTCTAATGCCTTTGGTGAATCCTCGTGGATTATACTCTTACCCATTTATCCCAGAAACAAATTATTTATGAGTTAGCTTGATCCCTTATGTCAAGGTTTCCTTGGTTACTACCTTGGTTCCTCTTCATTGTTATTTTCATCATGGATTCCATATTATAACTTGGATATTCTATTATTATTATTATTATTATTGTGACAATAGGTTAGTACTAGTTATAACTCATGTTAATTAGTTATATAAACCAGGATATAATTAATAAATGAAATTGTTACATGTATAGATACCAACTAAGGTTGAAGTAGGTACATTGGTATTTAAATTATTGTACTTCTTAATTTTATATATGAATTATTGAACATTGTTTCAGTATATATTACACACACTAGATGTCATAGATGATATTTGTGGTGTCTTATTTAGATTTAAATCACACACTATTTGGTCCTCCATTAGTATCAATGAGGATTACATGTATGAAGGTGTTGAAAAAGGGAAATGTCCAACTTTGGAAACCTAATAATACTTGCTTTCATAGGATGGATATTTGTAGCAGATGATCAAGTTGGAGCATAAGTTACTAGGATATTTTATTCGTTTCTTTTTTATTTTTTAATATAATTTATTTTTTTCTTCTTTGTATCAGTATTTTCCCATTTTTGGAGACCTGACATGTATCATCATCTTTTGGGTATAACTATAAATTTCACATGTTGGTTATAATTTTTTATTCTTATACTATTCTATATGTTTAGATTGCTTCCACTATTTACTATTAATTATATTTTATCTACTATTATACACTATGTTAATGGGGGAATAGTCTTCCCCCACTAAGACACCCTATGCCCTCACTTCTAATCGGGAGCCTCTTTTGTTATGGTAGACGCACGTGAGGCCATGTGGCTAACTGGTATTGGGGAACCATTGAGTGGAACCTAAGTTTGGGACATCACAATATGGAATCATAATGGTTCAATTTTTCTTAATATTTAGATTCAATAGATATTATATTAGTAATTATGTTGGTCTTGGTTATAAGACATTCTTGGACCTGTCTAACCCATGTATGAGGTAATGCCAAGTTTCTTAAATAATAATTGTTGTTCAATATTTTCTTGTTATAGTTGGTATATTTTCACTATTGGGTAATTCACAAGATATTTTATTGTTATTATTATTATTGTGAATGTGGTTTTAGTTTATCACTTTTTGGATGAGATAACGGAAAGTAAAATCAATAATGCATCATTCTACGCCCCTATAGTTCACATTACATTCATATTCCATTCTATATAGGTGCATCTCACTTCAATCATTTCCCTATTTTTTTTGTGAGAGTTTGGTGGGACTTTTTTATATATATATGTTTGTTTTTATGTATATATGTATGTATATATATGTATATGATTCTCTATAGGTTGTTATTGAGTGATTTTTGGTTTCAACTCATGGGGTTTATGGGACCTCGTGGTTTTTAATGGGTTCCTAACCAATTCAATTCAATTTATATAACCCATCACATTCTATGACCAAGTGTAGTCTGGGATAACTATAAATTAAATGGATATAGATTTCAATGATAAGGTGTATGGTCCCTAATTCACTCAGACTCAAAATTTATTCTAATCAATCCTTGAAATAATTTTAAAATAAAATTCAATTTAAATAGTAAATGTTCAATGATAAAACATAATGGTTTCCAGTTAATGAAGAGGAAAATTATAGTTTACCCTTAATCTACTAGAACACCTATAATCTCAACATGAGCACTTATTTATACCTGGCCTCCTAAGTAGGTAATTGAGGTAGTATACCTTGGTTATTGAGCCCTTACCTTTATAAGTTTTTTCACTAGTGATTCTATCTACTCTTAATATTGAACTGAGGTGTCTTCTTGGAATTTGTAGATTTATTTCACCAATACATCATCATGTTGTGTTCTAGGAGGGTGGAAATGACCAGGATCCAAATGTGGTGGCCCCTAATCCACTAGTCTTACTACTAAGATTTCTACTTGAGGCTCTTCCTACTATACCAAATATGGGAACTAATGCTTATCTTCATTAGTGTTTACTACATATGATGTTGTCCATATAGAGTGCTCTGTGATCTACACCAATTATGGCTGTTCTGATACATGATTTCCAACACTAACATCCTCCCTCTTTCTTCGGTGGTGGTGTTCTATAGCCTACAAAGTCTTGTCTAGAGGCCACCCTACATACCTTTGATAATTTTAAGATGCATCTAGATCATAGTTTCAAACATGATGTGTACATGATGTTTGATTTTTCCATGCACTGGTTGGATTTGATTACATAGGATGGTTACTATCCCACAATGGTTTGGTTTGATTTCCAAACAACTTTCTATGGTAAATTATTTCCGTAGACACTAAGAGATGACCGAGCCATAGATTTCATGGATATGGGGTAGGTTTCTATGTTATTTAGGGGGTATTCAATGTGTCTTACTGAGTTATTGTCCTTCTAACCACTTCTAGTAGATGATGAGATTTTTCAAACTATATGCTTCAAAGAAGGTCTCCAGTATGACATCCATACATAAGTGAGTGTTTCCACCTACTTAATTTCTCATAGATCATCAATAAGGCTTTTATCACTGATTTCAAATGGAGAAAATGATATTACTAATATCAGAGGAATATTGCTAAGGTAGTTCAAGTAGTTATTCTGCTAGCAAGAAGTGTTCTTCAAGTTTACAAATTATAGTAATGGAGGTCTGAGTAAACACACTGGTAGCCGCATTGTATTCCATAAATGTGGATGGAAGGGGAATATGAGGCCTCAGTTTGCTAGAGACCCAATGGATTGTTGTTTTTTTGGTTGTATGGGGTCATCTATAGATATTTAGTTGAACCATTTTTCTCTTTCCAATGTAATAGTATCCTCACCAGTTTAACCTTCAGAGGAAGGCTCTTTTTCGATGTGTCAGGTGCGGAGCTAGAGTAGCACCCACAAAAATTGTTATGGAGGAGATAATGGTAATAGTAGTAGGACTTTAAATTAACTGATCCCGCATAGTGGTCATATATAGGGTAGTCAAGCTATAGCATAGGGCTGTATATCCAGCCAATTTCATGTTATATATCTAATAACAAGAGATTAGTGTCCAGGACCATCTATAGAATGAGGTATTATTTGAGTAGCCTCTACTATAATATATTCCTTATTTTATAGAAGTGCATCAAAATCAATCATCTTATAATCAATCAAGGAATTTATTTGGTTAGAAATCCAATATTAATATGGTGTAATGACACTGGATATACTGTTGGGTTTACAGTCTGAGGGAATACACCAATGCAGAGATTTCACCCTTATGTTAGGAAGTCATCCCTTCTTATGGGACCTCTTTTTTCTTGAGATTATAGTGTTGGATTTCATTCTTGGGATAGATTGGTTGGTCTCATATCATGCCTTTGTATACTTCTACCATCTATGGTGTCATTTACATCACTATAGGGAAACATTTATCTACACAAGGGTGAGTGGGAAGTCCATAATAGTAGAGTAGTACTAAATCACCCAAGGCTTGGTGGATTGACCTCCTATATCGTTAATCTCTTTGAGGATGATCATATTTTACATTAATATAAATTCACTTATACAATTAATAAATTTAGGGATTTCACTCCAGAATATTATTCTAACTTACCTCTTGAAAGAGAGATAGAGTTTTACTATTCATCTCATTCTAAGAGCAGCTCCAATGTCCATTCCTATACACAAGAGGGCACATATTATAATCCAAGGGCTCAAGAGGAAATTTAAGGATCTCTATGCCAATGGTTTTATACATCCTAGTACTTCCTATTAGGGTTCACCCATAATTTTCTCTATGAATAGTGATGGGAACTTGGTTTTTGTGTCTAATTTAAATGGTTACAACATATTATAGTCAAAAACTGGTATCCACTTACTTGAATATATGATCTCATTGACACGATCTAAAGAGCTAGGGTGTTCTTAAATATCAAACTCAGATCGAGCTATCGTTAGGTATGATTCAAGACATCATATATATACATTTTACATATTTCCATTGTTGGTATAGTCTATATGATTATCTCATTATACCATTCATCCTGATGAATGTTCCCTCTATTTTCATGGATTTAATTAATAGGGAGCTCTACCCTTATCTGGATTCCATTATCATTGTCTTTTTGGATGAAATATTGGTGTATTCTCACACTCATGGTGCCCATGATAAGCCTCTTGAGATCATTCTAAATACATTAAGAGAGAATCATATTTATGATAATCTTGTTAATTTCCACTTATATATTAAAAAAGTTAACTTATTGGTTCATATTATAATAGAATCATGAGTGTCTGTTGACCCAAAGAAGGTAAGTGTTGTGGTATCTTTGGACCATCCTAAGAAATTATTTAATATATGGAGTTTCTTAGGGATGGATGTATATTATAAGAATTTCATGTCTGACTTATCATGCCTTGATTCACCTCTTAATAGTCATACAAATGAGGGTGTTAAGTTCCTATAGTCAGAAACATGGAAGAAATTCTTTCAGGATATGAAAGGAAGGATTGTCTCTCAAACAGATTCTGATACTACTAGATCCAAGAATAGGAAATACTGTATTTTATATTTCATTCAAAATTGGTCTAGGTGTGGTGCTTATATAATAGGATAGAGTCATTGCAAATGGGTCTTTTCAGTTGAGTCCTCAGGATAGAAATTAAATGATGCATGACATTGAGCAACCAGTAGTTTCTACGCCTTATTTTGCTGGAGAGACTATTTAATGGGTGAGTGTTTTATAGTTTATTGAAACCAAAAGAGGCTTAGATATATATTCATATAGTGTGACTTGATCTTGAGATATCCAATATGTGTCTCATATCTTCATTACATTGATTTTGAGTTTGCATATATTCCTGGAAAAGGAAATGTGGCAGTGGATGCATTGAATTCAAAAACTTGGGCACATGTCATATGAGAAGATAGTGATGAATAGAAATTGATGGTCCTCTTTTAATAGATGCATCTAAATTTTCATGATATTAACGGGTAGTCTTATCTATCACCCTTGATATTTACCCATTACCTACATTATAAGGTGAAGAGAAAGAAATATTTTGATCCTGAAGGCTTAGTTATTTGTGAGAGTATTTCAAGAGATGATCTTCCTCTGGATTGGTCTATGGATGGATAATGCATCCTTCATATACATGGAAATTTATGGGTTCTTAAATAAATTATAGTGGAACTAATTTCAGAATCCCATGATTCATAGTGGGTATTTAATCTAGTAATATCCTATATGCCTCAAGATATGTGACACTAGTATTGGTTTCCTAGGATGAAACAACATACAGTTGTCTTTATTACTATATATCCCGCTAATCAAGTAAATATGGAGAACCAATAACTCATAGGATTTTTATATAAAATTATATTCCTAGTATAGAAATGGGATGATGTTTCTATGGATTTTTTTAGTGTTCATACCAAAATCTTCTTGAGGTATTGACATTGTTCGGGTAGCCATTTCCCAACTGGAAAAAGTAACCCATTTTCCTTCATGTATGAGATACAATCACATTTAAGGATCTAGAAGGATTGTACATCTATGAGATCATCCAACTACATAGGTTCCCATATACTATCTTCTTAAATACGGATTCTCTCTTTATGTCATGGTTCTCGTAGGGGTTTCAAAGAGTTATGGTTACACAAATGATTTTGAGCATATCCTTTCACCCTTAGACGGATGGACATATTGAAGTGACAATACAAGTTATAGAAGACATTCTCTAGGAAGGAGCCCTATATTTTATTAGTTATTGGGATAAGAATATCCCTCTTATTGAGTTCACCTATAATAATAGCTTTTAGCCAACAATTTAGATGGACCCTTTTTAGTCCTTTTACCATAGGTTTTTTCATTCACCCCTATGCAAGCTAGAGGCATGAGAGGCATCCCAAGTAGATCCCCATATTGTGTAGGAATCTTTAGATGAGGTTTAGATGATCAGAAAGTGTATGTATAATGCTTATTCTAGACATAAATCTTTTGTTGATCTCTATCTACAAACTCGAGAGTTCTAGGTTAGGGAGCATATTTTTCATATGGGTATCACCCATTCTTGGGTATAGATGGATACAAAGGTATAGTAATCTTTCACCATGTTATATAGGGTTGTTTCTGATTCTGTAGATAGTATAACTGGTAGCCTATCATTTGTTACTACCTCATAGGTATTGTTACATTCATTATTCCTTCCACATTTTATAGTTTTTCTGATAACATATTGATTAATCTCTTACTTTTGATCCTGATGATGTTTTTTTCGATGCTAATTATTTATTTTAGTTGTATCATATGTTCATCATCAGTCAAATAAAAAAGGCCATATGATTCCATTCTATCCCTTTTGTATGGATACATTGGTAGAATCCCCATGTATAGGATGAGATCTATGAGTGGGAGGTTGATGAATGTGTCCAATGGAAATAGTTATTTTCAGGAAATATTTGTCCTCACTTAGATGGTGAACATAGGGATGAGTCCCTTTAATGAGTAAGAGTCTAAAACCGCATTTTTTCCATATTAATGGATATTTTTTAAATTGGTTTAATTCATTATGTTGGTCCAAATATATATTCCTAATAATGTTAGAAAGGCATCATATGTTTCTGAGGCTTGTTCAAAGTTCAGAACTCTGATTCAGTGGAGAAAAAAATGGCCACATAGTTAGTTGAAACTATGTGACCCTTCCCATAAAGTATCTCTTAAACATTTGAGTATAAATAGTTGGGTGATGTAGGGCACACGGTTTTCCCTAACTGTGAAATAGACACCATACACCCATGAAAAATGTCTGCATTTTTTAATAGAGATGTTTTTAATGGTTTTCCCATTGTTTCTCTAACTCTGAGGACTAACCATGAGAGTCTCCTTCTTAAACAATAGGAGGAACATTTTGCTATAATGGTTTGGTAAAAATTGGGAAAAAACATTGTAACCCACAAACTTTTGGAAAAATTTCCATTTTTTTATTAATGATATAACATTTTGATACCCATTATTCTTAGTCCATTCATGAAGACATAAACTTCTTTTTTTACTTATTGGAGTTCCCAAATAACTATTTTTTAGTTTTTGATGTCATTCGTCCATCCAGAGACTTATTGAAGCACCATTCATCTCACGGGATTCCTCTCAGCAATATCTCAATTACTTTTTAGTAATTTTTTTGTTTTTCTTATCTTCTATAATGTTATTGTGGTGAATGATTATATGCCCTATTTTTCAATTGATGGTTTTTCTTTAGATCTATTCCAATTTAGGCCAAGCGAGAAGCTAATACCAGATTAGTAGAGTCATACGGTCCTAATTTCTGTGGTCCATAACTCATCCCTCATGTATCATCATTTTTTAAATTTCCTTGTGTGTGTATGTATTTCATCATTCATGCCCAATTAAATTCATGTTCCTTGATTGTATTAATTAGAATCATGTTCTAAGACTCTTTTTGACTATGTATCCAATATTAGAGGTTACATCCTTAACACCAACCACCCCATGATGGGTGTTTTCTTTACTTATGATTTTAGTAGCTTGTTATGATTATTTTTTCCAATGTTAAATTGTGCCTCTACTTGACCTCTGTAAATGTTACTATTTAATTACATCTATTGAATTTTTATGGGCTTTTACATGTGGAGATATCACTAAACCCTTCTAAGTTATGTTTTCTAATTAATTAAACCTTTAAATGGTTAACGCCAAGTATATATATAGATATCACTTGGCCATGAAATTTATAATATAATCACCTAGTTGCATACATAGAGCCCGACCATCCATGTCAATGGAAGGTAGTGGGGTGAACCAAAAAATTGATTAACTTATTATTGAACTAAATGATTTCATGCCCTATGAGCCTTGTCAAACTAATGAATGTAAACGGCTTAAACCAAATGACATATTAAATGGAATTATTATTAAATAACCTCTATTAATGAATGAATAAAGTATATATTGATTTTTTATTATGGACCAGGATATATTTATAGTAGTTTTAAGACTCTATCTAGTCTTGGATTCCCAAGGTAATTCCTTGAGAACTCAGGGACACCACTACAACTCCATGATACATGTTTCCATGGATGATGTCGAACATGGAACTAGATCATTAGATACTAGTGGATGTACAATATGAAATAGTATGATCCATAAATTATTATTATAGGATGACTTAGATGCATTCCTCTTACCCAGTTTGATGTCTACATACAAGAGGTTCCTTGTATTCTCCCTTAATCCTTGTCACTTTTTATCCCATTTTTCTAGTGAAAAATTCATTATACTTTGTTAATATTCATATTATTGTGGAATGTGTCGGGTGATTCCCCATGGATTACAATCATACCCCTTTTCCAAGCAATTGATTATTACTATGTTTTATAAACCCATGAGGTTATGGATGGATTTGTTATTACCATGGTTCCTATTTATTATTATAATTATCACGGATGCCTTGTTTAAAGTGGAAACATTATCAATATTATCATCCTAAAATGATTTTAGTGTTGTTTCAAGCACACGTTACTTATGTAAACAGTAACATAATTAAAAAATGAAGTCTTTGACAAATGGAGGAGCCCTTCTTTGGATTCTAGATAACTCTTTCCTTCTTAGGATGGAGCTTGGAAGAAAATGATCAAGTTGGAGCTCAGGATGCTGGGATAATTGTTAGTTTATTCTTACTTATTTTTTATAGAATGTATTGTACGATACCATGTGTCCATGTTTTCTAAAAAATTAGAGACATTACATTAATCATAATGTTTTTTATATGACTATCAGATATAGATTTTGGTTATTATCCTATCTTCTTATGTTCTCCCAAATGCTTATATTTCTTCTTATAATTATATTTTATTATATTTTATCAGTTGTAATAGACTCTAGTAATGAGGAAATAGTCTCCCCATGGACACACTAGAGTCCCTAACTACTAGTTTTCAACAATAGGTATTCAGGGAGATGCATGTGAGGCCATGTGGCCAACCGGGCTTAGGAAACCATTGAGTGGATCCTGGGTTTGGGAAGTCATGGAAATAAATACATTTCATTTAAATATCATTAAAATATTATCATAAGACATAAAATTAAATACGTTCTATGGTATCATTAGATAATATCCTTAGTGAATAATAAAAAAACAAATGATATTTACATGGATGATAAATTCATTTAGAAAAATAATTAAAAATATGCTTTAAAAAATAAGAAGAAATATAATTTTTATTTGGTAACACTTAAAAAAATTAAATTCATAGAATAATAAGAGGAGTATTTTATTTTAACAATAGTGAAAAAATATAGAGGTATATTGATAATGAATAACTTTCATGACTAAGAAAAGGTGGTCAAATAATAAATTTTAAAAAAATCTTTTCACGCATTTATAAAGATAGTCAAAGACAACCCATAAATATTTTTAAAAAGAATCCCTTTAAAAACATTAAAAAAATTAAATATGGTTGAAATTGGCCATAAAGAAAAATTTAATTACAAATAAGAACATTCATGAAACCATATAAATAATTTGGATATGGATGAGAAAGTGTTGGATAAATGACTTCAAAACATTTAAATAAATTTTTTTAAATAAATTTTTTTTCTGTATATTGGAATAAAAAACACTTCGAAGGAAATAAGTATAGAAGGAACCTAAAATACAATAATTATAATGTGATTCATGATGTAATATTTGAAATAAATAGTATATGAATTATATGAATGAAAATATGTTCATTATTCAAAACATGTCCAAATGAAGGAAGCTTGAGATAAGAAACTCTTTCCTCTCACTTACACTAAGTTAGACATAATTTAGCATCCCTATATATTAAATTTAGGGTTAATTTTATTATTTATTATAAAATTATTCATATTTATTTTAATTTATACAATAAATTTATAAATCTTTATTACCCATATATTATTTTTTTTATTGTTAATATTGACATTCACATGTTAAATGTTTTGTTTCACTTCCATTATTTGGTTTTATTTTCCTAGTCCAAGAGTCTTGTTCAAGATTTAACTTCCATAATTATTTCCAATATAATTAAATACATGTTTAAGATATAGTTTTGCAGTCCCATATCCATTTTAGAGAACCTATGTTCTTGGTTTACAATCAATTCCAAAAAAAATATCATTTTTTAGAAAATTCAATTCGAAAAAAGAATTGATTTTTTAAATCAATAAAAACATTTATATTACTAATCCCGAATAGGTAAAAAAATATTAAATTAATTTATTTTAAAAAATATTTCTATTATCTAATTTTCATTAATCATTCAGGACATAAACATTATAACATAGGTCATATAGTTGGTAAAACCATCCCATATAAAATAATTTCGTAATTACTAAATGGGAAATAACATTATATTTCTTAATGATTATATCACATTAATAGAATCTTAATGATTTAAGAATCATGTCATTAATGTGATAGATATTATTTATGAATATTTTGATGAAGAATTTTTAGAATAAAAATCAAGAAGATGATATCACTTATCATGAGAATCTGAATCAACTCTTAAATATCCCATTTGAAATGAAGTATTTAGGGATTATTCTTGTGAATAAAAAATCAAGGGCATGGGAGAATATTTTTTTGGGGAAATATATAACAGCTTGGAGGAGTTTTTTATATGTGTTTGGGAGGAGGAAGGATACTTTTATAAGTGAGAGGAGTTGCACTTTCATAGATATGTCTATTTATTAAAATAAATGGTGAGTCATTCTCAAGGAAAGTGGAACCAAATTAAAAAAAATTGATGATCACATATAGGAGTTATAGAATATAATCTTACAATAAATTTGAGATTATGTTTTGTGACATTTATGTATTTATCTATTAATTTAACCCCTAGTTAAGCATTTAATCTTTTACTATTTTTACTAACTTTTACAAGGGTAAATGGTTTTATGAATAAATATGTAACGAAACATATTACCAAATTTGAACCAGATTATTAAAAAAAATAAAAAATATTAAAATATTCAATTTTTAGATGTGGAAAAAATCAATTTTAATAAAATTAAAAGTAATGGAATAAAATTTTTTTTAGTAAAAATACCTTTCAAGAATAAAACTGAATTTATAATAAAATAATTTGTGGTATTGATTTAGATAACATTTATTATTTTATTATAGAGAAATAATTATTTTTTGAATTTCAATATAATCCAAAACCAAATGGTTCATTATGAATACATAACTAAAACAAAAGGATCAAAATAAGTTTTTATTATAATAAAATATAATTTAGGTTCTGAAAGTCAAAAATACATATAAAAAATTTGCATATTAATTTTAAATTAATTAGATTACTCTTACTAAGGATTTTTTTTCAATAAAAAAGTTTCATATATTTTTTTTATTCAGGATTATATCGCACTTATGTCATAAATGTTACGTTATTTGTAAAAATTTATCTTTCATTACTCAATTAAAAATACAAAAATATTAGGAAAATGAAAAAAAACATAAATTATTTTTGATACTAGGAATCCAAAAATTAGTTTTTTTATAAAAATAAAATTATAGTATTAAGATATTTATCATTTAAATAAATAATTTATAACATATATTAAAAATATTTTTTAAAGAAAAACATTTTTAGCAATGAATAATTAATGTAGTGATTCTTACGATTAATTAATTTTTTATAGAATGTTATTAATATATTTTAATAATCATTCCATAAATTTCATAAATAAATTTTATGGGTAAAACTAATATAAATTATTAAATTTAACATTGATAAATAATTTATTAAAAAAATTTAATACAACCAATGGTATTTTCTTTTCAAGATTAGAACCTGTTTGTTTAATAAAATCCACTTATTTCAAAAAATTTATTCATTTTATAATTATTAAAATATTTTACATTATATAATATTACATCATTCAATTTAGTTCATCATTGAGTGTATCATAAGTTTTCAAACACACTAAAATTACTTTAAGTGAAACTCACCATAAAATTAGTAAGAGTTGCATTCTACCCCTTTAGAATAATTTAGTCCTTATCTTTCCACCGCATTGATGAAAATTGGTTAGGTTACTTTTTTATACTCACAACCTTAGGTTTCCACATAGCTTCCATAAACATTTGATTCTTTCACAAAACATTCACTAGTTTGGCAGTCTTATTCTATAATATTTGGTCTCTATGATCTAAGATCTCTACTGCTTGTTCCTTATATGAAAAAATAATAAATTTTATAGATTAAAAATTCATTTCATGTGATATTTCTATAAAAAAAATTATTCAAAATTTATACATGGAACATATCATGTACCTGATAAGGATTTTGTGTAAATAAAGAAAGATAAGTACTAATGCCTACATAATCAAGTATCTTGAAGGGATGAATGTATCAAGGGAATAACTTCCCCATCTTTCTGAATCTTTAAACCTTTTCTAATGAGATATATTAAGAAAAAATTTATTTCCCACATTAAATTATAAAAATCCTCGAATATTATTATTATATCTCTTTAGACAACTTTGTACCTCCCTTGTATATTGCTGAATGGTTTGACCATTTTTTGTCATTTATTCAATAATATAAATTCCTAAAAATATTCACACTCAAAATTCATCCTAAAATATACAATTTATTCATATATTCCCATATTTATCCTCATATGGTTTAATTTTAATGTTATAGTTGAAACGTTTTTCATATGAGAACTCAACCAGGAAAAAATGTTAATCCCATCCTCCTTTCAAATCCGTAGAGAAAAATATGCGTATATCCTCCATTTTATGAATGGTACTTTTTAATTCACCATCAGGTTGCATATTATATATCTTTTTAATGTTTTACATAATATCCAATTCCATTGTATGTCTTATCCAAAAAAAACTTGAATCTTTCACCCAATCAGAAATAATTAAAAGTTATACTCAATGTAACATTTGTACTTATTTAATTTATAACATATAAAGTTGATCATGTGGTAAATCCTATCTAGATGGAATTTTTTCATTTAAGAGTCTGAAGAAGGAAAATTATAAATTCCATATTGATGTTTTCCTATTTTTATGTTGTTATAGATAATTTTTTTACTACCCTGATATATTTATGAAATTCTACATTTACTAGCTAACATATCAGGAAAAAAGATTCATACTACCCAATAACCTTTTCCATGTTTTCAGACAATAAATTTTACTTCGGTTCTCTATACATATTTCTACTTCATGGGTAAATAGTGAACTATGATCTATTTGAATCATCTAGAAACTACTTCTTCAAATCTGGTTTGTAAGGGATACAAATTCATTTCCAATTTCATATAACTCCACCATTGTTAAAGTGGAATTATATAATACTTCATAATTTATTTTATGGATCCATTCCATATTTCTAAAACTCCTTTATATTTACATAGATGGACGATTGGGATATCATTTGGGAAAGTTTGTATTTCATACCTCCCTTTATGATTTCACTTTCATATTTTGAATATCCTAGAAGATTGGGTCCCCTTCAATCTTTATCATCAATAGGGTTGTACAATACTTTCTTCATAGCTCATATTCCACCTAGTTCTATTTATTAATATGGTAATGTAATGAAAAGTCATAGTATTTGATTAAATCTAGACAACTCATTTGGTGGTTGTTCAACTCCTTCTAGTTCAATATATACTTTAATTTGTTTTAATCAATATATATTACATTTTTTTCAGAAGTGATAATATCATAAAATACTTAATGTTAATATAATAATGGTCTACTCAAAATCATAAATCAGGTAATATTTCTCATGATTATTCAATTAATAGAGTTCATAAGAAAATACATTATCGTTTTTTATAAGGATAAATCCATGTACCTTTTTAAATGTTTCAATATATATGTCAAAAATGTGTCCCCTATTGGGTAATGTCTATACATGTACTATGACAAACATATTGTACAGCTCTATAAATATTTCATTAATCTCTTTTATTTAGTTAAACCTCACTCTATTTTTCATTAACTTTGTTAGGGTATTTTATAATTGATAGAAAATTCTCACAAAGTGGTGTTATTATTATTATAAACCAAGAAAACTATGGATCTATGTCATAGTGGTTTGGCTAGGGTATTATTCAATATGATCTATCCTTAAATGATGGAAAAATTCAAACTCCCATTTTATAACATGAGCCAATAAGTATTATTTTGGTAAGTTAAATTCATACATAATGAACTTGGTATATAATTTCTCATTTCATTAAATGTTTAGAACAATCCTCAAAATAACTTCTTTTCCATCATTCCTCTTTTAATATATAAGAATATCATCATAAAAGACTACCCAAAATAATTCCACATAACAAATAAACCTGGGTCTATATAACACATCTCTAGATCTAGCTCACCAAAAGTATTGAGGCATGTTCCGGATCTCTACATGAATGATACAAGTAATAGGGTATCAAAATGTAACCATTGGGAATTATTAAACCATAAAAATCCAAATAAATATCACATGAATTCTTATCAAAAATCCAAAATGATCCATGAATAAATTGGATGGTTCCACCATCAAATTAGATATTTCACAATAAATGGATAGCCAAATAGTGTATAAGTTGCAGAATAACTAAATAACTCATAAACATCATATGATAATCATAAAAAATTTATAACCATAATCCATATAAAAATAACACAAAAATATAATCAAGGTTAGATATGCTCATTTAAAATTACCCACAATAATCAAGGATCCCAAATTCCTCCACGTGATCATAAATCCTCGTGACCAATGGTCACCACAACCACTCCATCGAAGAAGGAAGATGAAAATCAATAATATAAAACATATTTCAAGGTTCCATTTCCATTACCTACATCTTCTAAAACCGCATTTTTATACACCTAAAGGAATATGGATGGGGTGAGGAAAATCCTAGTTTCATATCACCAAGAATATAAATAAGATCTTTAATCATAAAAATTATCAATCCATGTTTGAAATCAATATTTTATATCCATTTAATTTAAATCATTTCATTTCAAAACATTGGGTTTCTTTTAAATAAAACAAGATAAAAAAATATAGTATGAAAAGTTAATATATATAAATACATAAAAGAGGAAAAAATTTCTTATAATTAATTAAATGTAATAATTAAATACAAAATAATTATGGAAATATCTCAATAAAAGTACACACATTCTAAAAGGGCTTGAACCCATGGTCTTGAGGTATCATGGTATTTCTATATGTACTCTATCCATTATACATGGACGGATTATCATCTCCATATTTCTATTACACTAAAAAAGAACTTAATCATCCACATCGTGAAATTAATTCCATCATCATCATCATATTCTTATTTATTTTTCAAATAAGTACAAATCAAAGACAATATAAACGGAAAAACTAATCCCTTAAGGTGGACGATAGTGGTGGATCTTGTCACGGCCCATCCTCGGGGCCCCTGTCATTACTACCCCAAGCCCGCCCTCCATAGGGCAGGGGCTGGCGACTAGCACCAAAGACAAATCCTTAATTAAAAGGGAATGAATTTCCTTTAAACCTATAATACACACAGTCTAAACAAAAGAAGTAGAAGAAACAAGTACCAATATAGAAACGGAATGTGTGCTGGAAGTAAGTGGGCCAGTATACAAACCCAACTGAACAACAAGTACAAGTACAAGTAGAAAGGGGAAAAATCTCCTAGATCATCCAACAGGGAATCCTACCTGAAAGGTAGGTACAGAACTCGAAAAACTGCTCCCTGAGGTATGTCCTATCTAGTCCAGCTCTGAGAAGCCTCCCATCTGTCACCCTCTTCCTCGATCACTACTGATCATTGCCTGCATAGAACACAACAAGGTATGGGTGAAGCTCGTGCAGGGGTGAGTATAACAATACTCATTAGGGGACCTTGAGACCCCTAAATGTCTCCCAGAAACCCTTAAGGATAATCCAAAGTAGTAATATAAAGTCACGAAGTATCAACCAATACTACATACGTATATTCCCACACATATACCTATGTTACCAATCACATTCCAGCTCCAACACTTGAGCCCAAGCACAACCCATTCAATAAAGGAAGTAAAGTAAATCATCGCGATGATAACAACTGAAAGAAAATAATTAGCTCACACAGGTATAAAACTCTTGTAGAAGATAGAGATGATTATTTGTAGCCACTGAATCATCTCTTCTGTCAAACCCACGTAGGATCCTGGAACAATATCAGTGTTGTCGAACCCACCTAGGATCCTCGTACAGAGGTCATCACTATCGAACCCACGGAGGATCCCAGTATAGTATCGTCGATGTCAAACCCATGGAGGATCCCGGTACAGTATCGTCACTGTCGAACCCATCGAGGATCCCGATACTATATCATCATTTTCAAACCCGCAGAAGATCCTATCTTCTAAGTCACAGAGAGCCATAGGGTCCCCGCACACTGCACACTCGATTCTGGGAGGGTCCTCTCCTCAAGTGTTGATACATCAACTACCCTGAAGTCTCAAGTTGATGTATCCCATATTTTAGTCTCATCATAAGGAACCCAATGCGACAGATGGAGCGTCAATCAGACACCCGGTCTGTGAGTTATTGTCTTTTCCGTTCTAGGGGCCCGGTTAGTTCTTAGGCGCCGAACAACTTGGACATAACCCAAATGCATACAAACCTCATGTGGTGTATGCCAAAAGATCCGTCCTACTCTAATCCTTCCGTCGCCGTAGACGGTTCGTCGATCGGACACTTGAAGCCCATGATATGGGATGAAAGGTGAAAACTGGCCATAGCGAGTCCAGGTCTGGTTCGACCCAGTCGGAGAGACCCCGCCCGACCTAGTCTGGACCGAGGTCTGAGAATCTGACCTGGTCCAAGGATATGACCCAGCCCGAGGAGGCGACCCGGCCTGAGGGCAGCCCGGCCGTGGGCGGCCCCGCCAAGGGCGGCCCGGCCGTGGGTGGCCTAGCCAATGGAGGCCCAGCCGAGGGTGGCTCGGCGGCCTGCCCTATCCACGCCCAGGGGGTGGAACTTGCCCCCCTGGCACCCAAATGGTATAACCATTCGGGCGGACTAAACCTGTGCCAGGTGGCACCGGTCCAGCTCATGTGGGATCTGATGGGGTCCCACTCCACCCGGCTGGCTGAGTGGCCAGCCCCTCCGGCTCCTCGGCGGCTGGCCCGGCCGGCCACCACCACACCTCCACCATGAAGCAATGGCGTCATAGTCCTGCTACCCTCCGTGTGGTGCGACGATATCGTACTGCCCCCACTACAGCCTGGCCTGGCTGCGGTCTCCTGGTTCACCACGCGGCGCGACGGCGTCTCACCTCCTCCGTCGCGGCCTGGTTTGGCCGCAGCCCTTGGCTTTTCTACATGGCACGACGGTGCAGCGTGCCTCTGCTATGGCCATCATGGCTGCAGCATGATGGTGTCGCACCCTCTTTACTACCCGGCAGCCCTACGCCGTGGGTTTTCTTCACGCTCCGCCACCATCGTCAACAAACAAGAACAACCAAAGGGGTAAAGTTAGGCCATGTTCGTCCTGTCTGAACCCTCCTTGTCATGGAAATAACATTTTGCATAAATAACCCGAGGTTTGAATGACTAAGAACAAGAAAAGAATTCAACTAAAACCCCTACCTCGTTTCAAAGAATGTTTATGAAGTCACGGGAAAAGGTAGCATCGATTCATTGACATCGAAAGCATCTGAGGTAGAAGCATCATCGGCGTTCTTCACGAGCGGCCCCGTTCTCTTTTTCCTTGGTCAAAGATCGAAGATGGTGTTCATTGTTCTTCAGTGGAAAGTGGGTGTTCATCGTTGGAAGATGTCGTTCTCCAAGAATTCTCCAAATCTCTTCCAAAAAAATGTTCCCAACACAAAAATAATGGATGAATTGTCTATTATTTTTCCGCACAACCATTTGAATTCTTCTATATTAATTAAATGAGACAACTCATCAAATTAATGGGTGGAATGGTTCAAACTCCAAAAAATAGGGGAGGTGAGGAGTTCCATTAAATGAAGATAGGTGTCCAATTAGATATTGGGGAGTTAATAGGGGGTAAGATGCTCAGGTGGGCCCCACTAAATAATATCCTCCAAAGGGAGGTTATTCACAGGTGGGCCCCATATCCAACCTGCCCTTGGAGGATTAAACCCCCACATATAAAAAATGTAATTATTTTATTTTTATTTAAATTAACTAAAAACCCATAATCAAACTTCCATTCTTGTTAGAATGAAACTGCAATGAAGGTCTCACTAAGAAATCACTGACGCTGCGAGTTCAACGGTGCCCTCATATTTAAATTCGTAGATATGGCTCAAAATATATAGAATCATTCTCGTATGTTTGCTAAATTTACCAGAAAAATACTTCATAAATTGATTCTAGGAACACCGAGCCTTAGAATCAAGCGTTGTTAGAAACTGCGGACTCATAAAAAATCCCATGAATTTAAGAAAAAAAATTCCATGGAATTTCCAGGTCTTTACAGAGCTCAAGAGAATCACCCCTAATGATGGTCACCCCTTTGGGGGGAAAATATGACTCTGAGGAATAGAAAATAAGACCAGTCGCTTGGGTTGGGATAGAGGCATGGACATCTATAGCCATGTTACCTTCATACCAAGTATGTGAAATCTCTTAAATGTTTGTAATTAGGCCGATACATCTTTTGGAGATGTAATCAATTGAAGATGGGGCAGGAAGACTATTTTTTGGACATTTTATCAAATTTTGGAGTGTGATTCCACCATCGAGAGCCTTAAATTCTGCTGACTACAATGGTTTATGGTAGTAAATATTGCATGTGCCACTTCTTTAATAGATTGGTCGTATCCAAAAAAAATAGATAATATAAAGATAAGAGTGCCCCTACTGTCACGAACCATTCCTGATCCTCGCTTGAGGACCAATTCATAGGAGAAATATGTGTTTAATTTATTTCCAAAAATTTGGTGAATACAGCGGACACATATCCCCCAGGACGGAACTATTTCCATGGGAGGGGAAAGCACACCTTCATGAAGATGATGAAGGGAAAAATCATATCGCTAGTTATTCACTAGATGGGTCAGATCCAATAAAAAAATATATCATTTTGATTCCTAGGTATTTACTCGAGCTAACACCCCCAACAAAGTGATCCTTATTTCTAGATTTTCACAAGCACTGATATCCATTAATCAAGATGATAGAATGGGCCTTCATCTCTAGACTTTTCTATTATGCACCATTGAACCAGTTATTAAATAAAGTGGTTTCCAATATACCTTCCACACTTATGCATGTGAAGTCATCGAAGGTTTTCTAGATCAATCACGCCCATTTTCCTTGGATATAGAGGTGATTTATTCTTTCCTCCAGACGGGATGAGCAACATGTACTCCTAAAATCAAGGCTAATACCAAGGTTTCTAATGTTCTATTCAGTGGGTATGGATCAATTCATAATTATCTATAAGAGGAAGTTAAATTTTACATGAACCTCGTTGCACCACAGAAGATCATCCCAGGATCCTCATTAATTCGAGTGAGAAATTAGGAAGTGAAAATCCCTCATTGTGAATGAACCTGAGGATATTCTAGTGAACACCCACCTTTTCAGAACGTCATTGATTTTAATGAAATCAAAATTTTCACTCTGGTTGGAGTTCAAGACCACATTGACAAATGGTGGGATCTTACTTTCTTACCTAAAGGTGATTTCTATTACAACACAACTAGGGAAACCAATAACCAAACCTTCCCAGTTGTGATTCCAGAAAAAAATATAGTCTATCTCTTTAGATTTTTTGTTATAATTGTGAAACATTCCATAGACATAGAAAAATATATGATAGGTATACTTTACTCTACTTCACCCAATCACCCAAAGTCTCTAATGTGAAAATAAATCATCAAGTAAAATTTCATCCTAAAAATAACCACAAAATAAATATAAACAAAATTACATATCAATATTCTATGAAATATCCTTTATAATTTCTCTGAAACAAAAAATATATTTTATAATGTTTTATCAAACAATTTTTTGGAATAAAATTTATTTTAAAATAAAACCATTTGAAAATAATATTTTAAAACTAATAAAATCCAAGAATAAAATAAATTAATCACAAAAAAATCTCTGAAAATTTTATATTATTAATATTTAATAAAATTTCACCCAATGAAATTTAATAACCTTAACAGTTTCATGGAAAAGTACCTTTATGTAGAGACACATACATCAAACACGATGAAATCTAATAAAATTTATCTAAATACACTATAATTGAGAATAATTATTCTCCACAATTACTTTTAATCAAAAAAAATTATTAACCCATCATCCCTCACCCTAGGTCTATCCCCCCATTGGTAGCTAGGTTTCCAAAACTATGATGTAATGGAAGAAAAATGAAATAAAAGAGGATATAAGGATAATTCAAAAATAAATCAAGTAATACCTTTATCAAATAAATTATGAATGAATTAGAATAACCAAGAACCCAAGGGATAAGTAGGATCATTGTTCAAAGATGTTTTGTTAAAATTATAAAATGAAGAGGTGAGGTTGATGCATTAAATTCCTAATGGGAAAATATTAAAATTACGTATTCTTTTCCAACTGAGTGGACCACATGGTTAGGCCAGATTTTTTTAAATTTGTTAAAACAATGTGCATCACATACCTTATATAAAATAGGCTTTTGTTTCTTATAAGATACCACACAATTAGAAAACCCATGAGGTTACTATGAAAATAGCACTAGAATCCCTCAACCCACCCCCTCTTGCACGGCTATGTGGATGGATGGCATTAATCATGCACTAACCTTTTTCCATAGATATGTTTCTAAAAAACTCATTTCTTACCCCTAAATATTGAAAAAAAATTGTAAATTAATTATAAATGATATTTAAAAATAATACATATGAGAATGGTTTCACCTAAGAGATATCTACAAACTATTTTGGATTAACTCTAGTTTCTCTTTTATCTCTAGAATAAGTATCTTCCCAACAATGATCATTCCCTAAATTTTATCTAGCATGGGGGAGATCAATGTTGTCTCCTTCACAGAGTCTCAAATTGATATGTCTTAGATGAAGCGTGTTTGATACTATTATTAATAAATTCAACTAATGATAGAAGATTATCCCTATAACTTCCAAAATTGATAATTCTTGATTGAATAATATCCTCAATAATTGGGATGTCCCACCCAATATGACTATCCCCCTAAGGGTGATATGTTATAATAAACATCTAATGGGAACCCATCTCTTCCAAAAGATTATTTTAAAACTATGAAGTGATTTGAGGTTTCTGATAATAAATAATTGTTTATAGCATGACAAGAATATTTAGGATATATCACTCATACATCTATTTGATATCCTTCACCTTCTCCAATTCATTAATTAGAAAAAATAGTTTGATTTGGTCAACTGATTGATAACCAGAAAAATAATGTTTTTACCACTAAGATTCGAATGAATTTCAATGATGAAATCCATAGAAATATCATCCCACTTCCATACCAAAATGATAGGGGGATATAATATATTGGGAGGTCTTTGATGATTAGTCTAAATCATTTGATAGGTGGGACACTAGGATACAAAATTTAAAATCTACTACCTCATCCCAATCAACGAATACTGACATCCTAGGTCATATATCATCTTGGTATACCTAAGGAGAATTCCCTAACTAGATATGTTTCCAACCTCCATCACCTCCTACCTCAAATACTTGTGAATGAAAGGACATACTAAAAAAATAATATAACTATTAAGATATCGGGACTAATCGAACAAGTTCTCACCAATATTTAAAACTACTTTAAAGTACTAATAATCTATATTTTCTTCATGATCCTGAAAATTTTAGTCATACAAAGAAGATGTGAGTTGAACACAAGTCAAGAACACCTTTTCATCTTCCCCTTCCACATCAAAAATCATCACAAAAAATAATCCCATTAGGAACTGTTAAACTCAATATTATATCACTTCTAACGTCTTTCTCATTTCATTAACTACCATGTTCCCATTTTTGGTGGTATGATCTATCCAGAAATAAAAAAATTAAATTATTTTATATACCACCTCTGTAGAAGATCTTGGTGTCTCTTGGTGAAGATGTAATCCAGGATTTAATGATATAAATACAATGTAAACTACTCAATGAAGATATAGTTGTTTCATGTTTTCAACTTACTCATTACCTCGGATAACATGAGGTCATGTGTGAGGTAATAATTTTTATAATGGAATGACTAGTGAGATTCATATGTGACCACAATGTTAAGAATCATTATCACACACTCAGATCTTGAACCTAGAGCATCATAATAGAGAGCATAAAATGGATTGGGGAGAATGGGAACGGTATATAAAGATTACCTCATTTCAAGCCCCTCAAAGAACCTATGGTACATCTCAAACCCATCAAATATCTCCCCCATTAAATCAAAATCATTTAAGGGTATATCCTTCAAAGAAAATTCATATATGAAATTCTAATAATACCTGACTTAAACAAAGATGATCAGAATCTCAAATTGATTCTTGGGATATACCTCAGAAATTGTTTCTTTGATTTTCTCAGGATCCACCGAGATTACTTTTATAAATATCAAATGATCTATTAATCATAATTAATTAATCTATAACTATAATTTAGGTAGTTTATCATAGAGTAAATTCTATTTTAGGGTCTCCAAGATATTGACTATTTTTTCCTTGTGTTTGTCCCTCGACTTGGGGTACACCAGGATATCATCCAAAAACACAAATGTTAATGGATATATATATTGATGAAATATATGATTCATTAAATCCATAAAAACCAAAAGAGAATAGGTACGGCTTAATGGTGTAACTAAATACTCATAGTGTTTATGCCTACTCTTAAAATCATTCTTAAGGGTGTCCCAATCTCAAGAAATATTTAAAACCACTAGGATACCCAATTAAAATTATTGATATAATAAATTATGTATAATGGGTATTTATTATTGATTGAAACTTGGTTTAGGATGTATTAATCGATCAAAATTTAGAGGCTTCCACAAGTCTTATATGAAAATAAAATTGATGATGCTCAAGGTGTTACACTGAGTCGAATAAATTCATTTCCCTCAAGAGAAAACAACTATAATTTTAACTAGTTTATATAAATATGATCTATCAGGTAATCTGGTAAAGATATAGGGGTAATATTTTGATGTAACTAGATAGAGAACTCTACCACATTTTCTGGAAGAAAACCAAAAAACATCTAAAAATACATTAGAATACGTATCT
Source organism: Viscum album (assembly GCA_963277665.1). NCBI lineage: Eukaryota > Viridiplantae > Streptophyta > Magnoliopsida > Santalales > Viscaceae > Viscum > Viscum album. The sequence goes on from OY728146.1 coordinate 537,977,607, forward strand.
ATCACTATTGGGAATATAAAAACTAAAATTTTCTCTAATTTATTGAAGAGAGTAATAGAAAACTAGCATGATATCGTTCCATCATAACAATATTTATTTTCCTACTTGGATGGGGGTCTCAGTCACCCTATAAGATGTGAGGTTTATCATCAGAAGATAAGAAATATACCCTATAACAAATTGTTATTTTATATAAACCATAAAATCAATCATCAAATCCATGAAAATAATGAGATAATAAATATATAGGATGAGGACCATGAAATCACACATACACTCAAAATCAATAATAAAAAATCAGCACTATGGACACTTGAAGCCCTAATCTATCCACTTTCCCAATGGAGTCGAAAGATCCATTCTAAATGGCATCATTTATAAAATGAAAATACCAAAGAATCATTCAAATTTAAATTAATTAATGAATATTATTATATAATATAAAAAATTCTAAATATATAGAAGAATAAATAAACCAAATACCTCTCATAGTGGTTGGACTATTAGTGGAGTCTTTTAAAACGTGGCTAATCATAAGTTTGGTGCCCATATTCAAATCCACCATGTGTCTTCTCAACTGGATGGTAGCCCACATTGTCCTAAGAATGGGGTCATGTTAACTAAGATGAATTGAAACAAATCTAATAACTTCTAGATAAACTAGATCCCACTCTGTTTCCATTAAAATGTTCTATAAAAATCATGGGAGATAACCCTGATATACACACCAATCACACCTCTTAAGGGCCTTCAGATTCCCAAGCTTAGTGTGGAATAATTTCACATGGTAGGAGATTGTCACCTCCATCCACCCTGAATTATCCATTGGTTCATAATTAGTTGAATGGTTACTTTCACCACAACTACACTGATGGAACTCATATTTCATCCTCTTTTAACTTGGAAACAAACTTTGACTACATCCTACCACCGAAGAGGCATTGTTAATCATAGTAAAATTTTATATATCCATAACTATCCTAACCACATTTTTGACCAAATATGCATTATAAAGTAAAGGATAGTGATTCTCAATAGGATTACAGCCCTCTATACCATATTGAAGCATTGATCCTTGATATATTCATTCATGATGATCTTAGTAGAAAGATAAAGCAACATGATAAAACAAGTGGAACACTTAATTACAAAATGACTCTCTTTCTCTAACAACACAAACTCATAGGCCTTATCAACCATAAACAATTTCATATTGAAGTGTTGATTGAAAATTTTACTAAACATGGCCTAGGTGAGACTCTCGCTCAACATGGATAGCACTATGGACTCCAACCACTTTCTATTATATCCTTCCAACATATATGTGGTGAATTCAAATATAGAAGAATCATGTTTCTTAAAAAAAGAAAGACACACTCAACCATTTCTATTCACTCCCCATGCCCCAAGGTCCTCTATCACCATAAAAAACAAATTTCTTATTTTAGAAAATTCTTATGCATGGTTAAATATTCATGATTTTCCTCTCCCACCATTCTAGTTTAAATATTAGATGGTCAAAATTACACATTCCATAATAGAAGGTTTTATGGGAGGGTTATTCAATGAAAACTTCTCTATATCACCCTCTCTTCAATTCATATCAGAGTTTTTGGGAGGTTTGATCTTGAAAAACAAGATACAAAACCTGATTACTACTAAATTTTAATTATAAAATCACCAGTTTAATCACATAACCCACTTAATTTCTCCTAAATAAGTAATATCAAAAAATAATAGGAATTAAAAAAACTAAATTGGTGAAAACAATGAAAACTAAATAATTTAATAACTATAAATGGTTTGGTCGAATGGTTAAGAAATCCATGTTCCATCTATACAAGTGAAACTAAAAGGAGTTATAAACCTGGCTATATGGGTTTCACAGAGTGTCTTCAAACAATGCACCTCAACCCTTAACATCTCTCTCCCTTCCTTATTTCACCCCTAAACAAAACATTTCACAAACAAAACACATGGTTTCATCTCAAAATTAATAATAAATAGAAAATAACACAAAATCCCATCAGAGATATCAAAATTGAGTTAAAATTTTAGACACAACTCTAAACCATCCATGGTAACTCAAGGTTAAACGTGAAGAAGAGCTGGTTCGGCACTCCCTTACACATACTTCTCAAGGTAGGATGAGTTTTTCTCCATTATACCTTTACTCCCTCAATAGAAATAGGCATTTCATACCATTTTGTAACAATATGACCTAGGAAAACCCGATACCTCACCTACTCTGTCTCCCCACACATCATGATGGGCTTTTACAATCACCAAGGACTAGTGATAAGCACTAAGATGTCAAAATGTAACCATTGGGATTGGTTTCACCCTCAGAATCCAAATATATGACTTATGGATTTCTCCTAGAAATACATAATTATCCATCTATAAATTGGAAATTTGTTCTATCAAATAAATTGTTTCAAAATGAAAATCTAGTAATATGGAGTATAAGTATAAAAATAACAAAATAACTCATAAAATTCATACCATATTAAAAAAATGATAACCAACACCCATATAAAAAGATACCAAAGTATGTTCAAAGCCAGAGAGGCCAATAAAAAATAACTCAAAATCACCAAGGATCCCAAAATGATTAACATGATCCCCACTCCTCATGACCCATAATCACCACTCCCACTACATAAAACTAGTATTATAGTAATCAAGAAGATCCTACGAACTATATAGAAACCCTTACATTACCTATATCCTATAAAATAAATTTTCAATTGGCCCAAATGTGCATATAGGGTGTAATTAAAATCCTAATATTATACCACCAAGAATCTACCTTCTATATTTAAACATGAAGAACATCAATCCGCATTTGAAAATAATAATTGAGATCTATTTAATTTAAAAATAATTAGAGTCTTTTAAAAATCCATGTTCATAATAAAAGATAATATGAATAGGGAAATATATATGACATAGGGAAATATATAATATAAAGTATAAAATACAATAATGAAATGGGAAATACGAAATAAGACAACTCAATCCATGTCCACACATATAAAATGGTATTAAAACTTTAAACAAAACAAAACTATGGATCTGTATTGCAAAATTTACTAACATACATGGACTTTTTACTATCTTGGTATAACTCATAGAATAACTAAGCACATGATCATCATCATGAGTAAACACAATCCATACTATTATATCACGTGGTCTAACTGGGCAATGTTCTCTATAGATAATACAATCTATTCTAGGGATACATTAATTTAGTTTACCCACTAAACCAGTGTATCCCATAACTAAATTTACAATAATGTGTAATTACAACATCAATATAACCACATAATCAAAGTATTCTATAATTAATAGAAAAAAATATAAATAATAATTGATAAAAATATAAGAGAGATAGAGTCTAACTACTATAAGAGGTTTAGGTGAATGATTGGAAGGAATTGGGGATATATATGAGTTAAATTACTTATGGGAAAATATGTGAATTATAATTTTTAAATCCACCTACGTTTACAGTATTTGTTTCATCAGAGTTAGGTAAATCATGCACTAATCATGAAGGTCACTACCAGTTCACAAAATAGGTTACATTGTTTCTTGGTAGATACCATATTTTTAGACTAACCATGAGCTAATTATTCACAATAGCACTCAAAACCCTCACCCCATATCTTAGTGGGTATTTTATCAGGATTATGTATACACCATAAGCCTTAGCATGTTCTCCCAAAAAACAACTTTTTTAGTGCCTGACTCCTAAACTCAAAGGTAAATAAAACTCAAATATAAAGCTCAAAATAAAAACATAAAAGTGACCCATAGGGTTCTAGAGTCTAGTTAATATCTAAATAATTTAATCATTGTATTCATTAAGATTTAAATATAAAATATATGTTTTAATGGAGACACTATGAATTCATAATGTCCATAATTTATGTGGAATGAATTATTGTAAATATTTTCTCTATTTAACCATAATTTATGGTATCCAAATCAACATTATGTATTTATAATGTATTAAAATATTATAATTTGATCAAAAAGATCATTAATATGGGGTGTATAATACATTTTCATGAACATCTTCTTGTCAAGTTCAGGGTAATCAATGTTTAGATGTAATTATCCATTTTTCTTATTAAAAAAAATAGGAATAGTGAACCCCATGGGGATGCAATGGGGTATAGAAAACCAATTTCCAAATTAACATAAATTGCGTTCAAAAATTCATACTACTCAATCTGTTTCATTCTTTATGGAATAATTGAGATATCAATAACACCAGGTATAAGATATATAAAAAATTAAGCCTCATGATATCATGTAGAACCAGGAAAAAATTCATTAAATACATCTAAATATTCTCAAAAAATATGTATGTATTTTATATAGGTTATTTCCCCAACAATTTGAGTTATATATCCCGCATTTATAGATAAAAATACCTATAAATTGGATCTTTCATCCACAGTGAGTTCATATTCGTCCATGTGTTGATATATGATCATAAGAATATATAAAATATGAAATGTAATTTCCTAAAATAAAAATTGATATAGTCCACATATAGAGTGATCTAATCTATACCAAAAATCAAATCAAATTATAATAATGATAAACAAATAATATTTGTATAATATTCATTCCCAAAAACATCAATGGAAGAAGATTTGTAGTCTTGGGAGGAAATCATCACTCCATTAAGAGCTTTCACTGATAATTATATGTCTCATTATTATGTTAGTGAATTAATTATTTTAGAAAATTCCGTACCTAGAAATGAGTATGTATAATAAGAATTAAATAATATAGGTTTAGTTATTGATTGGAATATGATTTTACCTTTAACCACATCATTTTAAAGACCCACCCTTGTAGTTTTAATTGCATTTTATTTACATTTATCTATTGAATTTATATATAGTTGATTCGAATTATCATCATTAACCATTAGTTTTGTGTAATTTCTCAAATAATCTGAATAATTATTACAATTAAAGTATTGTAGTGTGGGTGGTTCATTATTTTGAGACTTTTTCACCCATTTCATTAGTTGACCTATTCATATCCCTTAGTTATTCATGTTCTTGATGACCATATATTTTCACTTAATGAATTTACCTATTCCTTAGTGATATAACCCCACCCCAATGATTATTCCTAGTTTTTTATACAATAATTTGAGAATTATTCCTTCTATATGATTTATTATTTTTGGAGTTTCTACAAAACAACACTTTTATTTTGTTCCCCCAAAACAAAGAGAATAGTGGGAATATCTAATTTTCGTTTTCAGCCTTAAATCACATTGAAAAGATTCTTCAGGGATATGAAATTACCTTATAAACAATGATTTTTGGGTACTTGATTTAAATCCACTAAATAAACATTCATTTTTTTTGTTTTAAGGTCAATGAAAAAACTAGAAACATACCTTGTAAGTTTTAAAAATTTTCTCCATATGCAATAGTTGACTCATCCTCCTTTGGTTTCAACTTTAAAAAATTTCAATCTGTATTTCTAATAATAGTTTGGGGAATTTATATATTTAAAAATACTTTTTTATGCTCCTCACATCTAATAGATTCAATCTCCCCCTCCTTCCTAGTTTTCTTAATAAGATTACACCACTTATCTGCTTCACCCTATAAATGACACAAGTCTAATAACACCTTATCATTATACAATAATTATATAATAGAAAATATATTTTCCATCGTAATGATTCACTACTTAGAAATTAGAGTATTAGAAGACCCACTAATGGGAAATGGACATATCTATATAAAGGACTCGATAGTGAGTTGTTCCATCCTTTGGTCACTAGGTAATTTGGCGTGGTTTTTATTATTATTTATATACTGATAGTGTTAGGTGAGCATAAATATAATATTTTTCATTACATAACCGATTTCATTGGTTTTACCATGCTTATGGTCATTGAATTTACCTTCGTATTCATTATTAACTTGATTTCTATTGGTTCAATCCATTGTCTAAAACCGAAAAGGTTAGTGTGATCATCAAGAAATAATTATAGTAAGTAATCATATCATAAGGAAATTAAATCTTATTATTTATTAAATTATTACACCATTATTCAAATATATTAAATTTTAGGTTTACCTTACTTCACATAAGATTCATTAGGTTTTGAACTCTTTTTCTTCTAAAAATAATACCCAAAAATAACAAAACTTTTCTTTGATAACAAATGAGATTTTATGGACCTATACACCAATATCTACTGCTAAAAACATACTCCTTAAATATTTTTTTTGATACCAACTGATAACACCTTAGCTAAAATCTATATATTATGCATCATTTTCATAATTTAGAATTTACACCTCCAATATAATCACATAATTCAAGGACTCAAACGTTTAGTGTATTTGATGATTAGTTATATATCCAAATTATTTTTCAACATCTTCAAAATTTCTTATAAGTAGTCTTCTCACAAGAAACCATTTTTAGTTATAACATACTTAATATCCTTATTCATAACCTATTTTAATAGAAACATGAGAAATTAGTGAGCTCTAATTCCAAGTAGGAGTAAACAAGTGAAGTATCAATCTAAGAAAATAAGTGATCATTATATGAGAATTTATTTTTCGAAGCAAAAAAATCAAAATGAAATATAATAAGATAATCATACCTAATGATCCAGGAATCATAAATAATAGAATCATGAAAAAAATATTTTGGCATAAACATGATTCATTAGTCAGTAATATTTATCCACCATAACATAAGTATAATGATGTGGCACATGATTATAAAATAAAAATAATCATTATAATAATAGCTTATTTCAAGGTCATCCACAAATATATTCATTACATAATAGTATATGATAGAATCCTACCCAAATTATAGTAGTCTAGTGTTAAACACCCACGTTATTTTGGTTTTTGGAGGACCTCTTAGGTACCCTTGGGATTGGGATTACCACTCATGTACCCTTTTGATATAATTAGGTATAAAAGAATTAACTTTTGAATTGGAGGGATAAAACCGACCCACTGTCTATAAAATTATATAAAATTCATTTTTATCCCCTTTGAACATTATTGCATTCATCATTACTTCATATCTTAATTATCTCAAGGGAATGAAATGGGATTTATGAAAATTTCCTTAAAACAATATAATAATCCATCAAGAGAATTAATTTGGAGAAAATAATTGGAGAATATCACTAGTGAATCATAACAACTATTAAAATATTCTTACTTAAATGGAAAATAAATTTATGAAAACATTTCAAATATAATTTGAAAGATATGAAGAAATATTCTTTTAATTTAGAAAATTTTAAAAAAATTATATAAAAATGGGAATGGAAAATTATTTTAAAAATCAGGGAAATAAGGAATGGAATACTGATGATTATGAATGGTCATAATATATAGAAAATTTATTAAACTACTAAACATTAAAAAATAATATTTTCATGCCTTTTTAATGAATTTAAAAAATGAAGTGTATTGAGAACATTTAAAAACTTCATTTTAAACAAATATAAAAGTAAAATGTTGTTAAAAATGATATAATAAATGTATTGAAATAATATAAATAATATTGATATGAAGGATAAATTTTATTAAAAGAGTTCAAAACATTTAACGAAATGATGTTAAATAAAACCCTTAATGGATTTTAAAATCAAAAACCATCTGGAAAGAAATAACATGAGAATAAAATTGAAATATTGTGAGTATAAATTGATTCATGATATAATATTCAAATGAGTCATTATATAGAACATATAAATGAAAATAGTAGCAAATTTCAAAGCATGTCTCAAAGATGAGAAAACTTTGCCTCAAACGTCCACATAGTTGAATGTGCTCAAACATCCATTTATAATAAAATTAGTTATATTATTCATATGAATAAGAAACTTCATGATATTTATTTTCCTCTATTCCATCCATTTATTATTACTTATATCCTATACATTAATTTTTTTATTATTAAAATTAATAATCTATTGTAAATAGTTTTATTTCTCATTGTTTCTTTGGTCTGGCAGTTCTAATCCTTGAGTCGTGTTCATGGTTTCCTCATCTCTAAAATTTTATTACTATGGTAATGCTTATTTTTTATATATTTTGGAATTCTAATATAAATTTTACTTATCTTATGTTTATAGGTTCCATGGAACTCTTAAAATATCATTTTTTTGAAATTTGGATTCTATAAAAATAATTAATTTAATTAATGAAAAAATATACATATATATAATTAAGAATAATTAAATCCTCATAAATTAAAAAACTGCGTAATATTTCTAATATCTAATATTCCTTATGCATTAAATACTTAAACAGTATAATATAATTCATGTACATGGTAAAATTGATCCAAAAAGATCTTATTGTAATGATTGAATGAGTAAGAACATGTTATTACATAATGATAATATCATTTTATTAAAAGACTATTTTTTAGTAAAACATGTTCTTAAAGTGTTAGATCATAATCAATAATATGTATTTAAAGATGATATATAATAAAAATCAAGAATAACATATTTCTTACATTGAGAGCTTGAATTTAAAATAAAAATGACCCATGGAAATGAGGGCTTTAGGGATTACTATTGGGACCATAAGATCAAGAAAATTGGATAGTATTTATATGGAAGGAAATATTTAATATTATAGTGTATATCATAAATTTTTTGGTTATCTTTTAAGGTTATGTGGAGGGGTCCTTTTATAAGTGAGAGTAGTGGAACTTTTGTAAATACATTTGTTTATTAATATAAAAGGGGATTCATTCTCAAGAATAGTGGATCAAAATTATCCAAATTTAAGAAGATAATATAGGTTAGGTTTATTTTAAACTCATATTGTAAATATTATATAATTATTGTTTTTATTTTGGCTATTATCTTTTACTTTATCTAATGGTTAATCATTTAAACCTCTACCCTTGTGACTAAATTATACTATTGTAAATTATTTTCACGAATAAAAATGAAATTGACCTTATCACCAAACTTGAATATGTAGATTTCAAATTTGAAAACCATTTCACGAGATTTAATTTATAGAGGTGGTAAAAATAAATTCGAATAAAAGTAATATTAATGTAACAAAAAACCGTTTTTAGAAAAATTTCTTTTTTATGCGTAAAAAATGAATATACACTAAAATAATGTATATTATTGATTATAATAAAATTTATTGGCTTATGATTTAATAAATAATAGCTTTTTTACATTAAAATCAATCCATAATCGAATGTACATTTTTGAATGCGTAATTAATGGAAAAGGACCAAACAATTATTTTAGAATAAAATATAATTTAGTTACCAAAAATTCAGGAAAAAAATTGTATATCCAGTTTTTTAATTTTAAAAAATTATTTTACTCCATATTTTATTTTTTTCCTGATAAAAGGGTTTCTTATATATTTAGTTCAAGATTATTTCATAATGATGTCATAAATGATATGTTATTTGTAAAAATGGTTCCTTCACTATTAACATAAAAATAAAACATTTCAAAAAAATTCAAAAATAATAATCATATTATGATCTAAATATGAATTATCTAAAAATAAACATTATTTTATTAGAATAAATTTTTTAAATTTTTAAATTTTTATTTTAAATAAATCATTTATAATATATAATAAACATCATTTTTCAAAAAAAAAATTGTGTTCAGTCATGAATGATTAAAGTAGTACTATATATATTTAATTGATTAATTTTTTAATGTTACTAATATATTTTATTAATCATTCCATGAATTTGATAAATATAATTTATGCGTAACATTCTTCTAAAGTAGTAAATTTAACATAGATATTTATTATATTAAAAATATTTTTATAATGGAATACATTTATTTCAAAACTAAATAATGGAAAACAATTCTTGAAGAAATTTGAAAATAGAGGAGTGAAATCCTATTTAAACTATAATTTTGGATGGAATAAAACATGGTAGTCATGAGAATAGAGAGGTGTAAGAATCTTGTTTTTATAGAAGAGTCATTGGTAGTTATATCTATGAAACAATAAAGGATATTTTCGATTCTAAATTTATGGAAACTTGGATTGAAATTTGTATTAATAAGGAATATGTCATGGAAGTGATAAGAGTAATAAATTATTTTTAAGGAACATTAATTTATGTATATTTTTTAAATATGTAAAAAAATTGATATATTTGTATTTTTGAATACTTGACTTTCTAGTGTTATTGTGGATAAAAAATACATAAGTGAAGAATATTTTTACATTGTGAAAAACTATGATTGTTAGTTAAGAAATAAACATAATTTTTTTCATTAATATAAAGGGGAGAAAATTTATTTTAATTACCAAATATTATTCAAAATTTCTATGAATTAAGTGAGAGTCAGAATACATCATTTATGTTTTGCAATATCCAATGATGACTTAAATTTACAACATAAGTGTTATTGAGTTTAAAATTACCTGTTTGGAACCCTCGCATTAAGAACATTGTAATTTGATTCCATTTTAGAAGGAAGAAACAAGAGAATAGCATAGTGAGGCTATAATTCCTTTGAAATCAAGATTAATAGAAAAATATTTTTTCAAATCCACTGGAAAACCATATATTTAAAATACATTGGTTGAACCTTGGATTTCAACCAATTTCCTCAAACTGTGGATATTTTAAATACCCCCTCTATGAATTTTATTTATTGATATATTAGGAATTTATGTATTCTTTCAACATAATATATTGTATTTTCTGTGTACAATATAGGGTAAATACTATCACGAAGGATTTAACTTAAAGATATACTCCTCTGAGAATGAAAAACATCATTGTTTCACTTAATAATTTATATTGTTTCTTATGTCCGGCTTTGTCTCATGTATGAATAAATTAAATATTAAAGGCCCTATTTTTTCAGATAAGTATTTAGAGAATACCTAGTTAATGGAGTGTAAACTACACCATAGATGGTTTAAAGAGAAAAATTATTCATCATTATAGAATGATATTGTTCTATGGAGGGACTATTGTGGGAAATGAATTAGTTGTGGTCTTCAATATGTATATACAATGTTGCATTGTACAGATATTCTCTATATCACATCCTTTTTTATAGTTAAAAATGGTTAAGTTAAAACTATCTCATTGCACCACAAATAGTACTGTCGAATCATAACATACAGATTCTATATAATTTAAATAGTATTCATAATGTAGACATTTATTAGATTTTTCGTGGTTAATTTAACATATTAAACTACTGAATTTTAATTGAATGATGAAGATTTGATATAATATTAATCAAATAATTAATTTTAATTAAAATAAATATGGATTCTAATGGAATTTTTAATTTAAAATGAAAAATTAAAATATTCTTATTATTTATATAGAGTTGTCGTAGAGAACTATATTATTACAAATAATAGAAAAAAATGGTATAGTTTTAAAATTAGTTATATGAGTATGATGAAATAATTAAATATTTCAAATATATTAATATAATGTGATCAGACTAATGTGATTTGATGATCAAGATTTAAAAAATATTTAGTTGTTCATATATTTTATAAATCTAAAAGTAAGGACTATATAATCATATAGGACTACCATACTATATTTGTTTTTATTTTTGATTGAAATCTTGTAAGATTTACCTTAGAGTTGATTTAATCATTTTATCCCTCTTAAAAGTAGGGAGTAGAAGAGAGGAAGAGATCGTAGACCTTGGTGGAGAAATTATATCTTCTTAAATTTGTAAACTTATACTATTGAAGTAGTTATTAAATTGAATATCAACACATCATTGATAGGTTCTCTTTGGAGTATCCTTTTTTAGGTAAACCACGTAAAATTAGTGTGTTCATTATCTATATATTTCAATTTTTGATTGAAAATAAAAAATTAGATTCGTGTTTCATTTTTCAACATGATGATAATATCCAACTTGATCTAAATATAAGAAGAAATATTTTTACCCTAATTTACCACCCCCTACCTCGTAGGGTGCACCGTGGTCAATGGTACAAAATAAAACAGGATTGGTATATATAAATTTTTTTGCAAATGATCTTTAATTAATTTTTAACCCGTAAAAACAATCCTAATTTCAATATGATAAGTGATGTGACCTTAATTATATAACGAAAATTTTAAAAAATTTCATGTTATTAATATTTTATGAATTTGCATCAAACTATCAAAATCAAGCAAACAAAATTGGATTCTCACTAAAATTAAAGACACTTTCATTCAATTTTCTTATGATATTTATAAAAACATTACACATAAATCTATCATGTTATTTTCTTAGGATGATTATAAGTATATTTTTAGAATTTATATTCTCCTAAGTTATATAAGTATTCATCCTATAAATAGAACTAGAAAAAAAATCATGAATTAGAATAAAAATTTAGTAAAATTATCCGAATATAATTTATGAATTTTGGGAATAAACAAGACATAAATCCACTATGAGAGTTATCTAAATTAATCCAATGTGAATTTTTATAATATTAAAATTTTTTGTTCTATAAATTGTAATATAACAATCATAATGACTAAATGGTAATGGATTATCATGAAAATCTAGTACAATAATAATTGAATTTTTTTATCTTAATGAAAAAATATCATGATAGTATGATATTAAATTAAACTAAAATGATCCAAATAGTATTTTTAAATTTTTGAATCTATTTTAAGTTATAAACACCAATTATATGATCAAAACTAATAAAGTGACTTCATATTGTCATAGAAATTTAAGAAAATAATTTTCATTAAATGGTTGGTAGAAAAAATATGTCAATTAAACAACAATTATTTATAAGATCAATTAGAATAAATTTTTAAAATTATAATTCTCATATATTCTAATAGATCCAAGACAATTTATGATATATTTTTTATCATTTATGTTGTCATTTTTTTACTGTGATATTGTTTCCTTTTTATAGAGTTGTTCATGTTTTTAAAGGACAAAAAAAATTTCTAATCATTTTTTTGGATGATTATTTCTAATATATTGATGAAAAATAAATTTGTCAATATATCTTTCAAATATATTTTTTCAAATGAAGATTCTCAAAAAATCCATTGGAATAATGGATATACATGTGTATTCCTTACTAGAAACAAGGGATTCACATGTATAGTTTTTCTTCACATGTAATTAACTTATTATATTTTCATACAAAGAAGGGAGTTAACTTGTATGTATGGTAATTTATTTTTTAAAGATAGGATACTAATGATCTTTAAGAGAAATATAAGAATAATAATTGTTCATTTATTATCAATCACATGTTTTTCTTTTTCAAAAATAGTGGAGTATTAACTAAACATATAATATATATCAATACTAGGAGTATTAAATTTTATATTAAGAGTTTTATATTTTTTTAAATATTAAAATATGTAGATAATATTTTTCCATTATTATAGATATCATGTTCCATAAGGAAAAAAGATTTTTAATCACATAAAATTCATTACAATATAATATAATGATCAAATAATAGTCTATTTTTTATGTGATTTTAAATAACAAAAACTGGTTATATTTTAGAAACATTCTTCATTGGTATAGATATGGTAAATGAATATATGATCCTTAAACAAACTTCTTATCCTTTATCTATTATAATATTCTTGTATTATATATTTCTTTTGTAATTTTCAATTTAGTATTTGTAATTTTAAATGTTTATTTGTAACTACTATAATATAATATCTAGTACATTAATTTGTATAAAATTATTTCCATGTAATTATATATCTTTATTATTTTATAATAACTTGTATTATAATGAAATATTCATTTTTTCTCTTGGTTTTTTAAACCTGTAGATTTCCTATAGAAAACAGCAACAACAAAACATAGCCTTTCTTAGTCATGAAATATAGTAATGAGAAGGGGAAAATGTTATAAAAGAAAATAAAAAATGATAAAATACACATTTTATAATGAAAAATTGAAATGGAAAAAATACCCACTTAATATGTTTTTTATCACTAACAATAGGGGTGACTCTTTCATAATTAGTGTGACATAAATGGTTATAAAGAGCTTGGAAAACAGTTTTTAGCACTAATTATGGCTCATTTTATAGTATAATATCATTAGTGAATTATAAAATAGCAGTGTCTAATAGTTCAATTATTATAAATATATATTTATTTAGATATATTTCAACTCCAAGAGGATGAAATTAATGATTTTGATATTCAATGTTGATTGTGAAATAATTTATACTCTTATATTTTTTTCCTAAATGACTCAATATATAATTTTCATTTCTGTTTCAGTTGTTACATCAATACCTATATTTTTTATTAGTGACCACGAAATCAAACACTCTTGTGTGATATTTTTTATTTAGGACTCTGATTTTTTTATTATTATTATGGATAAACACCGTAAATACTTATAATATTTAAATGTATATTAATAGAATCATATTTACATTAAAATATGAACCATAGTTTATAATTATGTTTCATAAGAAAAATAGTTTCTATTTATTTTGATTTCATAATATATAAAATAATAGTATGAAAAATATTAAAATATTTGTCCTCAAATTTTAAAATAATATATTTCAAGTATTAATATTTAAGTTTTTTTATGCTACATAATTTATTTCTGTCTATAAAAATATTAATATATTAATTGAAAATAAAAAATTTGAATTATGATTATTATTATATGTTTTAAAATTTTATTTAAAATGTCCTAATTTTTAGTTAAGTTTCACGATCCACCTATAAAGGTATGTTTTACATATATACTTTTATATAATGTCATTATTTCTACAACTATAGATAACATAGATTTTTCTCTCCTGGAATATTGAAGGATCTTACAGTAACCTCATTCAGTAACTCATGGCCTGATTTCAATGGTTAAATCCTAGTATCTATCATACTTACACATTGGAAATCATATATCCATATATATATTCTTAGTGATATATTTTAGAATCAGTTTCTATAGAGGAAAATTACAATATAGAGAATAACAACCACCTAAATTATTTGTACCAAGAAAGGATTATTCCAATTCTCAAAGATTTATTCTCATACCCAAACATTATCTACACATTACTCATTCTGAAACTACCCACAACACCATCCTAAAAAATAATGATAATATTTATACTCAAACAATCATGTGATATTATGAAAAGAATCATATAAAGGGGTCTTCCTGGACAATTCCTTACATTGATTTATATAAATTAATTTCTGTTTTCTTTAGAGAAATAGAAAAATAAAGGATCATGATACCAATAAACACGAGCTTAAACATTTTTTAATGAATTAAACCCATAATATTACTTTAAGGATATAACCTCACGCCATTTTGTAAATATTTTTGAATATCTAGTATCATTTAATGAATTGAATAAGAGATTTACATCCTAGCATATTTTTATTTTAATTGAACCTAGATAAGTTAATGTTATTTATTTTGATTACTTAGGTATGGGTTTGTGTTTTTTGGTTATGTTGAATGATCATGTTATATAATATGGTTCTCGTTAATATTATCTGTACAAGAATAACCATCAAACTCATGACTTTTAATTGGAAATTTTTATGCATGCCTTTTATTGATTGTTATACTACTTATTCCATGAATGGTTTACTATCAATGTTGATCATAAAATTTAATGTTGTGTATTTTTGAAAAAGGAATTAATATTTGGATATATGTTTTGGGTCCATGTTCTTAAAATACAAATTTTAACCACTCCAATTCCATTATGAAATAGAATTAATTTAGTGATTAGTGGAATTTAATTAGTCTCTTCATATTCTAGAATTATAAGGTAAATAAAGGGAATTATTTTATGTTCGTGTCCTATTTTTTACATTACCCCTTCTAATCTCAATTTTTTATTATTAAATGCATTAAAATCCTAAATTTCATTATATTAGTGGAATTATATTTGGTTGGAACTCTATGGTGAATGGAATATTTATTCTGATAGTTTTTTTGTTTAGGATTGATATATACTGCCCATTTCTTTGTGTAATTTAGTGCTGAAACGTTTCCATAATTATAATAGGGATATTAAACTAGGTGTAACAATGATATATTAAGATATGAAGTATAAATATTTGTTCACTATGATGAGAATGGATATCACTTATTATTTTTTTAATTTCCTCACTTCTCAAAAAGTGAGGGATAAACATCATCAGTCCAGGGTTATGCTTTAGTATTTACACGTTCTTATATGTAAGTGGGAATATGTATCTTTGCATTTTATCATTATATTTTCTCATTCCTGTTGTGTAAGGAATTCCATCTTGGAATTCATTGATAAAAATAAAAAATTGTCACATTTCCTTAATATTAAATATAACCTAAAGGTCCAGGATCTTTGGAAGTTTTATGTACAGGAAATTATGAAATTTTTTAGTGTGACTTCTGTGATTATTTATGATATATATCTCTACTTTACATATCAAATTTGTAATGATATACATGATTCTATGGGAACTCATTTGAAACATATCATAATATAACACCCATAAACCGATAGTCAAGTAGAGATATTGATTTAAATATTAAAATACACACTTCATTGTTATGTATTGGATTTGGGGGGATATTGGGATATCCATCTATCATTAATTAAATCTTTATTTCGAAATAGTTAGGAACCTTCAATAAATTATCTCATTTCAAACCCTTTAATGTTCAATCTTTTTAATCTGAAATATGTTGGTCCATGATTGGTGACTGCTCTTTAGTGATATTCATAATTGTGAAAATAAACAACAAAAAATCCGGAAATTAAAAAATATTTGGTGAAGGATTTTATTTTCTTGAAATTTTCTTGAAATTATACACTAATTTTCATAATAGTCCATTATAATTATTCAATGGTTGATCATGTGTGTTTCATCAGGATTTCATGGAATGAAATGGTTTTCCTCCTTAGGCTACTAATATCACTTTTGCAAGAAACTCCCAATGGTTCCCATATACATAGTTGGGTATATCCCTACTTTCCAATGTCTAGTGGTCATCTTGGTTTTTATGCCAAACAAATCTTGGAGACTCGCATTGTTCGAGAGGATAGGAGTCCAATCTCACCACACCATTTTAGGGAGAATTATTTCACACTCTAGGAATCTTATATATTTAATATATGTTTTTGGATCACTTCATAATCTCAATACATGACATATTTGCTAGAAAAAGCGGTTTATTAGTTAATTCTCTTAGTAGATGAGGAAAGGGATTCTCATTAATAGACCCATCTGTATGTATATAAGGTTCTTCATCTATTTACCATGTAGAGAACAACTACATTATGTGATTTAAATATATAACAAAGTGCTTCTGAATGTGGTGTCATGCGAGGATTCAGTTAATATTTTGAGGTGGTGATTGAACTATTATGAGTTTTCCAACATATCCAGGATATTTTAGGAATAGAAACCCATGTAGTTTGTTTATTCTCTTTAGGTTGGATCCAATGTATTTTCCTATATATAAGGAATATTGATTCATGATTACTAATGAGGTATTCATTCGCATCTCCCTAATCCCGAAGAATCTATACATAGTGTGAGAAATAAGGGGAATAGATGATCAACCTCGTGGAATACATTTATGGGACTTGTGTGTTTGGAATGTCCTTGGAGTTTTTGGAATTAATCTCGGGCCTTGAGAAAGAAAACAACATATCCTTAGTATGGTAATAATTTGAGTCTTCAATGTTCCCTTAATTTCAGGGTTAACACACTCAGGACTACCTATACCATTTAAGGAGTTTATAGGGAAGATTATATGATCATTTAAACTCCCTAGGACCATGCGATACTTGCTCATTTCTGGGAAACAAGTGATAACAAAAAATAAATTTCATTTCAACAAACAAGGGACTCAAATGTTGGTCCCTCTATAGATGACCAATATAGAGATCAAACCTAAGCGATAGTTTTCCTGCATATCATGAATATGGAATAAATTAGAGTCTTTATGTTTCCCTTTATGTCAAGGATTACACAATAAGTTATCCCTACAGTTTGGGGCTTACATTCTGGGGATAGACAATGTTATCAAGCCCGGAGATGCCCTATTGATCTAGACTTATTATTAGGTGTGTGTTTCGAGACCGATTTTACATTTCCCAAGAGTCATCACATGACCCAGATTGACACATATGTAGTGTGTCACAAGAGAAATTGTGACACAGTCCAAAGTATTTCATGTATCTTGGTTGACACTTCCAGGAGACATTGGTAGACCTAGTTGTCATTTGGAGGTTGTTGTGAGTCTCATCTAACTTTCCTCGAGGCTTATGTGATTTCATGGTCATTTTTTCCAGATGCTTTTGTTAGACACTGGTTGCGCCCAAATTTACCATACTGGTAAAAGCGGTCGATGTAGTACATGTAGGGGTCGAATCCACAGGGACCGAAGAAGTAAACTTTAGACGCTATGATTTGGTGAAGGATGGGGTATAATGTAGCCAACTTTGGGTTTGATTTTGGATGGTTTAAAGAACACTAAGAAACCTAAGTGAATTCAATTCATATAAAATGGGATGATCTTAAGATTATGCTCGGGGTGGATTGAATGAATTTTACTTCCTTAGACAATTTAGGTTTTATTAATTCTTGATGAATATATTCTTCAAGAATAACACTACATTCATAATTTTATGGTTTGGTGCTTAATAAACACAATTACTAATCCCCTATACACTTAGAGAACAAAATTCATGTTCTCTCCGAGGTATATGGTCATTTAGTAATTGAATTTAGTTTACTAAAACACAGTAAAGATGAAGAGTAGAAATAACTGAAGAATGGATGTCTTAAATTAATTATCCAATTAATAATAATTCGTTCATAAAATAACATTCAATCCAGCCTTTGCATCATCCTCAGATCAACCCACTAAAGGGTTAGCCCTCCATTGATGGTATACTCTCAATGGTGGGCGGAAGATGGCTAACAAGAATTGGATTGAAGAAATTAAAACAGCGGAAATAACGAGCACTCATCCCAGTGTGTGAATGAAATTCACACCTATGTGTGAACTAATTCACAACAAAACAGAGATATCATTGTGCTTTGTGATAATGAAGTATTGATAAATGATATGGAAAATATAGAAGAGAAAGATATTGATTAAGAACATAAAGATACAAAAAAGAAACTTACATGGAAATGGAAAACATAATAAAGGAAATTTGGAAGCATAACCTTACAATGAAACAAGCTAGGTCCATAAGCATATCACAAGCCCAAGCCCATTCATTTGTTCAAATTCATCGCCACATTTCATCCAATTTAAATTAAGCATGATAAAGTGTTGTGCATCACAAAATATATGGGGCCCATTTTATTGTTCAAGGGGAAAAATGGAAGCGCTAGGTGGGAATCACATTAAACCTTAATATGAGTATCCATTTTTTTGATGATTTTTTTATCCATAATAGATATGAAAAGACTAACTCTGGGCAAGACAACTATGGAGTCGCGATCCCCAAGTGTCAGACGACACACATATTGTCAATTCCATTCTCTATAATAGAGATATAAAGCCTAACTTTGGGCAAGACAACTATAGAGTCATGATCCCTAAGTACAGGATGCCACATATCTAGAAAAAACATTGCTCTATGTAGTCATAATTTTTTTTATAATTTTTTTTGTTTTTTTTAATACTAAAATTAAACTAAAAGTGACCCCAGAACCCTATTCTATAATAAAAGGGACCCAAGAACTCAAATTTACAGCCACGATCCAGTAGAAGTGCATTGTGGAATTTTTACTAAGAGGATGAAAATGTAAACTTTGAAAATCACATCAGACAACCGCACTTTCCAAAAACTATGCTCATGAACTTAAAATTTCATTTAAATCAGAATCAAGGCATGCAAAATTACTTGATATCCAATTTCATAGTTTGCAATGTGTGTTACCATGTTCGAGGTTAATGGAAATTTTATTTCCATGCATGTTCTTATTAAAAAAATCATTTTTTATTTCATCTCCCCCCAACATAGAATAACATTGTCCCCAGTGTTTAAAGAAAAGAAAAGTTAGAAGGGGGTAGGAGAGGAGTTCAAAGAGGAAATTGAAAATGATAAACATGGAACAAATTCACCTGGTTTTTGAAGTTGATGTTCATGATGCTCCTGATTACTGCTTTGATCTCTTGGGGGATGTAGGCACCTCCTTTATTGAACATGTATCACCCAAAATAGTTCCTGAACCATAAAAAGAAGAAAAAAATCAGACAAAACAAACAACATAATAATTTATTTAAGACCAAGTATCAACATTTTTATGGTTTTCCTAGTATTCTTTAAATCAAACTAATGATTAATTGTCTTCTTTTAAATTTCTACGTAAGATATTACTCAGGTATCGCACCGCGTGACACGAATGAATACGGTGCTCCCCTTTCATACCCATCCATACTCATTAAAGAAGAACAGTTCAAGAGTATAATTTTTGTTTAACCTACAAAAAACATAAATGAAATAAAACAAACTGATGATACATTGTCTTCATTATATTATCTAGGTAAGGTATTACTCAGGGATCACACCGCGTGACACGGATGAATACGGTGATCCCCTTTAATACCCATCCTTACTCATAAAATAAGAACAGGTCAAAAGTCTATTTTTTATTTTTATATTTTTAAAATATCTAAATGATTTAATAATCCTATTTGAAAAATAAATATGATTCCAGAAATATTGGAAACTTAAAAACCACGGCTTTCCACCCATGCAGCGCTTTTGTTTAACGCCATTATCTCGACTTGTACCCCCCAACTTATCTAATTCCAACTTTCGACATTTTAATTAATCCATATTTTTTCACTTCAATAAGAATGAGAATGATTATTTTTTTGAAATATTTTTCATGTAAAATCCTATTTTCTACAATGATTGGTAAAATCCAAGGAATGTCAGAAATGGTTGATCAAGTTAAATATATAGTATTACCTTAAGAGATCAATGAACATTACCAATTTTTTAGTTTCAAGAGGAGAATAAATTGAAATTTCATGGTATTGGTTATCAATATTTAAGAGTGGTGAAGAAAGGATAAAAAGTTACAAAATAAGAATGGAAATTTGAATCAAAAACAATTTCTTCTCCATAAAATTTAGTAATAATTGGTTCATTTTGAAAATAATATTCATCCTAAAAATTGTCCAGTTGAAAATCAGAAGTGCGTATGGGATCAATGTTTTTTATTTCTCCCAATTGTTCAGTGATTGGTGGTCCTAAAAATTCACTAATGGAGCCATGTTCAGTAAACTTGATCCATGATGTCAAGTTATTATCTTTTTAATTCAAAAAATCAATTCCATCCTGATGTAAACACTCTTCATCTTGAATATCAACATTTCCTGACCAATCCAATTCATTATCTAACTCTGAATTCCCAAATTCTAATGTTAGTTCTTCACATGTTGTAATGTTTTGTAGTTCTAACCTCAAAGATGAAACCTTAGAATTCATTATCTCCATTTGATTACAAAATCGTTCAATAATTTTTTCAGATTTAGAGTTGATAGATGTTTGTACATCATGGATTTCCTCATTATTTATATTTTCAATCATTCTTGATAGGTATGGAAATTAATCTTTTAAATAGTCAGAATCCCATTGATCATTCATGTAATCGAGTGTGGGGTAATCATTCAAGTGTTGATCAACATAATTTTCTATGTGAGGGGATTCCAATTTTTGATTTTCTATTTGATTCCAACCCGAGTTTATGAAAGGAAAATTTTGATGATACTCCATTGGAGTTGAATGAAATTTGGATTTGGATTTTTTTTGGACACACGAAAAAAGAAAGGGGAAAAGAAAAGAGAAATATAGGTGAGAAAAGAGAAGTTAGGTGAGAATAGAAGGTGGGTGTCTAAGAAGACTTTCTTGGGTCCCCGGTAACGGCGCCAAAATTTGGTTGCGCCCAAATTTACCCTACTGGTAAAAGCCGTCGATGTAGTACATGTAGGGGCCGAATCCACAGGGACCGAAGAAGTAACCTTGAGATGCTATGATTTGGTGAAGGATGGGCTTTGAAGTAGCCAACTTTGGGTTTGATTTTGGATGGTTTAAAGAACACTAATAAAACTAAGTGAATTCAATTTAAAGAAAATGGGTGGATCTTAGGATTATGCTTGGGGTGGATTGAATGAATTTTACTTCCTTAGACAATTTTGGTTTTATTAATTCTTGATGAATTTATTCTTCAAGAATAACACTACCTTCATCATTTTCTGGTTCGGTGCTTACTAAACACAATTACTAATCCGCTATACTCTTAGAGAACCAAATTCATGATCTCTCCGAGGTATGTGGTCATTTAGTAATTGAATTTAGTTTGCTCAAACACAGTAAATGTGAAGAGCAGAAATAACTGAAGAATGGATGTCTTAAATTAATTATCCATTTAACAATAATTTGTTCATAAAATAACATTAAATCCAGCCTTTTCATCCTCCTAAGATCAACCCATTAAAGGGTTAGCCCTATATTGATGGTATAATCTCAATGGTGGGCGGAATATGGCTAAAAATAATTGGATTGAAGAAATTAAAACCATGGAAATAATGAGCACTCCTCCGTGTGTGTGAATGAAATTAACACCTATGTGTGAACTATTTTACAACAACACAGAGATATCATTGTGCTTTGTGATAATAAGGTTTTAATAGATGAAATGGAAAATATAGAAGAGAAATAAGTTGATTAAGAACATAAAGTTACAAAAAAGAAACTTACATGGAAATGGAAAACATTACAAAGGAAATTTGGACGCATAACCTTACAACGAAACAAGCAACAAAAGATGATAAGAAAAATTTCCACGTCTATTTCCTTCACCACTATTTAATTATATAGGCATATTAGGAGACTTAGGTACATCCCCCAACAATTAATTCAACCGCTAACAATTAATAGAGTCAAATGGAGGGTGAATAATCAAAAAGAAAATTGATCTTTCGAATTTGACCTGAAAAACTGTCCAGATTCGTCCACTATATTGACGTGTGAATTCGAAATTGAAGAAGGCCGAATCCATAGGGTTTGTAGAAGAAAAATATATTCTTCCATCTGTCCGTTATGAGCTATAAAAATTTCAGGAAATTTATCTCAGATTTTTGGATGTTATGGTTGAAATGGTGGGACAGATTTCTATGCATTAATGTCGGGTCTACCATTAAAATCTCAAATTTTGATCAGTTTATCATCATGATAACATCAGAATTAGCTCCAGACATAGTTGAATATAATGATCCTAATATATTTATCGTTCTACTGTATAAATTTGAGGTTCATT
This sequence comes from Viscum album, assembly GCA_963277665.1. Classification (NCBI taxonomy): domain Eukaryota; kingdom Viridiplantae; phylum Streptophyta; class Magnoliopsida; order Santalales; family Viscaceae; genus Viscum; species Viscum album. The sequence continues at coordinate 538,000,962 of OY728146.1, forward strand.
GGGCTTATTTTGTGGGCCCCGCATTTGTTTGATGGGCCTTAGGCCAATTATGCTTTCTCCAGAAAATTGCTGCATTCGGGCACCAAATTCTCTATCTTCCATTGGGATTCATCCATCATACCTAAAAGATAAAATGTTTCAAACAACATGATCCATCATATCCCAAAATTTAAAATTCAGAAAATTAATATAATTTTGTACACAAACAAATGAATGATTGGGCCCAAATTTTCATTTTAAACAAGAATTGCATTTTAGATGATAAATGAAGTTCTATTTATGTAATGCACTAAAATCAATGTTTATGTACTTTGGAAAAATTAATATAAATATATTAAAAATCAATATAAGCCACTTTCAGTGACTAATCACACCCCCCAACATGAGTTTTTCTAGTCCCGAGAAAAAAAATTACAAATATGAAATTCAAATCCCCTTTTCCAAAAATATTTTAATACACATTACTCGCCCAAATATCTCATACCAAATAAATTATGGAACCCATAAAAATCATTAAAAACAAGATAGCTCCATAAGCATATCCCAAGCCCAAGCCCATTCCTTTGTTCAAATTCATCGTCACATTTCATCCAATTTCAATTAAGCATGATAAAGTGTTGTGCGTCACAAAAGATATGGGGCCCATTTTATTGTTCAAGGGGAAAAAATGGAAGTGCTAGGTGGGAATCACATTAAACCTTAATATGAGTATCCATTTTTTTATTTTTTGTTTGATGATTTTTTTTATCCACAATAGATATGAAAAGACTAACTCTGGGCAAGACAACTATGGAGTCGCGATCCCCAAGTGTTGGACGCCACACATATTGTCAATTACATTCCCTACAATAGAGATATAAAGCCTAACTCTAGGAAAGAACTATAGAGTCATGATCCCTAAGTGCTGGATGCCACACATTTGGACAAAACATTGCTCTATGTGGTCATTATTTTTTTTATAATTTTTTTTTTGTTTTTTTTTGAATACTCAAATTAAACTAAAAGTGACCCCAGAACCCTATGCTATAATAAAAGGGACCCAAGAACTCAAATTTATAGCCACGATCCAGTAGACGTGCATTGTGTCAATTTTACTAAGAGGATAAAAATGTAAACTTTGAAAAATCACATCGAACAACCACACTTTCCAAAAACTATGCTCATGAACATAAACTTGCATTAAAATCAAAATCAAGGCATGCAAAATTATTTGATATCCAATTTCAGAGTTTGCAATGAGTGTTATCATGTTCAAGGTTAATGGAATTTTTTTTTCATGAATGTTCTTATTAAAAAAATCGTTTTTTATTTCATCTCCCCCCGACATAGAATAACATTGTCCCCAGTGTTTAAAGAAAAGAAAATTCCGAAGGGGGTAGGAGAGGAGTTCAAAGAGGAAATTGAAAATAATAAACATGGAACAAAGTCACCTAGTTTTTGAAATTGATGTTCATGATGCTCCAGATTACTTCATTGATCTCTTGGGGGATGTAGGCACCTCCTTGATTGAACATGTATCACCCAAAATAGTTCATGAACCATAAAAAGAAGAACAAAGCAGAAAAAACAAACAACATAATAATTTATTTAAAACCAAGTATCATCATTTTTATGGTTTTCCCTGTTTTTTTTAAATCAAACTAATGATTCATTGTCTTCTTTTATATTTCTGGGTAAGATATTACTCAGGGATCACACCGCGTGACACAGATGAATACGGTGCTCCCCTTGCATACCCATCCATACTCATAAAAGAAGAACAGGTCAAGAGTCTAATTTTTTTAACCTACAAAAAACATAAATAAAATAAAACAAACTGATGATACATTGTCTTCATTATATTTTCTAGGTAAGGTATTACTCAGGGATCACACCACGTGACACGGATGAATACGGTGCTCCCCTTTCATACCCATACTTACTCATAAAAGAAGAAAAGTTCAACAGTTTATTTTTTGTTTTTATATTTTTAAAATTTCAAAATGATTTAATAATCCTATTTGAAAAATAAATATGATTCCAAAAATATTGGAAACATAAAAACGATGGCTTTCCACCCATGTAGCGCTTTTTTTTAACGTCGTTATCTCGACTTGTACCCCCCAACTTATCCAATTCCAACTTTCGACATTTTAATTAATCCATCTTTTTCCACTTCAATAAGATTGAGATTGATTATTTTTTTGAATTTTTTTTCATGTAAAATCCTATTTTCTACAATGATTGGTAAAATACAAGGAATATTTTGAAATGGTTTATTGAGTTGAATATCTAGTATTGCCTAAGACATCAATGAACATTCCCAATTTTTTAGTTTCAAGAGGAGAATAAATTGAAATTTCATGGTATTGGTTATCAACATTTAAGAGTGGTGAAGAAAGGATAAAAATTTTGAGTTCGGGTTGATAAAAATTTACAAAAGAAGAATGGAAATTTGAATCAAACACATTTTCTTCTCCATAAAATTTAGTAATAATTGGTTCATTTTAAAAATAAGATCCATCCTAAAAATTTTCCAGTTGAAAATCAGAAGTGTGTATGGGATCAATGTTTTTCATTTCTCCCAATTGTTCAGTGATTGGTGGTCCTAAAAATTCACTAATAGAGCCATGTTCAGAAAACTCAGTCCATGATGTCAAGTTATTATATTTTGAATTAAAAATATCAATTTCATCCTGATTTAAACACTCATCAGCTTGACTTTCAATATTTCCTGACCAATTCAATTCATTATCTAACTCTGAATTCCCAAATTCTAAAGTGAGTTCTTCACATGTTGTAATGTTTTGTAGTTCTAACCTCAAAGATAAAACCTTAGAATTCATTATCTCCATTTGATTACACAATAGTTCAAGAATTTTTTCAGGAATAGAGTTGATAGTTGTTTGTACATCATGGACTTTCTCATTTTTTATATTTTCAATCAGTCTTGATAGGTATGGAAATTGATCTTTTAAATAGTCAGCATCCCATTGATCATTCATGTTATCGAGTGTGGGGTAATCATTCAAGTGTTGATCAACATATTTTTCTATGTGAGGGGATTCCCATTGTTGATTTTCTATTTGATTCTAGCCTAAGTTTATGAAAGTAAATTTTTGATGATACTCCATTGGAGTTGATTGAAATTTGGATTTGGATTTTTTTTGGACACATGAAAAAAGAAAGGGAAAAAGAAAAGAGAAATATAGGTGAGAAAATAGTAGTTAGGTGAGAATAGAAGGTGGGTGTCTAAGAAAACTTACTTGGGTCCCCGGAAACGGTGCCAAAATTTGGTTGTGTCCAAATTTACCCTACTGGTAAAAGCGGTCGATGTAGTACATGTAGGGGTCGAATCCACAGGGACCGAAGAAGTAACCTTGAGACGCTACGATTTGGTGAAGGATGGGCTATAAAGTAGCCAACTTTGGGTTTTATTTTGGATGGTTTAAAAACACTAAGAAACCTATGTGAATTCAATTTAAAGAAAATGGGTTGATATTAGGATTATGCTCGGGGTGGATTGAATGAATTTTACTTCCTTAGACAATTTTTGTTTTATTAATTCTTGATTAATATATTCTTCAAGAATAGCACTACCTTCATCATTTTCTGGTTTGGTGCTTACTAAACACAATTACTAATCCCCTATACACTTAGAGAAAAAAATTCATGATCTCTCTGATGTATATGGTCATTTAAAAATTGAATTTAATTTTCTCAAACACGGTAAAGATAAAGAGTAGAAATAACTGAAGAATGGATGTCTTAAATTAATTATCCAATTAACAATAATTCGTTCATAAAATAACATTAAATCCAAACTTTGAATCCTCCTAAGAGAAACCCATTAAAGGGTTAGCCCTCCATTGATGCTATAATCTCAATGGTGGGTGGAAGATGGCTAACAAGAATTGGATTGAAGAAATTAAAACAACGGAAATAACGAGCAATCCTTCGTGTGTGTGAATGAAATTCACACCTATGTGTGAACTAATTCACAACAACTCAGAGATATCACTGTGCTTTGTGATAATAAATTATTGATAAATGAAATGAAAAATATAGAAGAGAAAGAATTTTATTAAGAACATAAAGATACAAAAAAGAAACTTACAAGGAAATGGAAAACATTACAAAGGAAATTTGAAAGCATAACCTTACAATGAAACAAGCAACAAAAGATGATAAGAAAAATTTCCATGTCTATTTACTTCACTACTATCTCCTTATATAGGCATATTATGAGCCTTAGGTACATCCCCCAACAATTAATTTACCCCCCAACAATTAATAGAGTCAAATGTAGGGTGAATAATCAAAAGGAAATTGATGTTTCGAATTTGACCCGAAAAACTGTCCAGATTCGTCCACTATATTGACGTGTGAATTCGCAACTGAAGATGGTAGAATCCGGAGGGGTTGTAGAAGGGAAATATCTTCTTCCATCTGTCCGTTATGATCTGTAAAAATTTCAAGAAATTTAGCTCAGCTATTTGGATGTTATGGTCAAAATGGTGGGACAGATATTTGTGCATTAATGTCCAGTCCACCATTTAAATCTCAACTTTATATCCCTTTATCATCATGATAACATCAGAATTATCTCTGGCCATAATTGAATAAAATGATACTCATATATTTATCTTTCAACTGTAAAAATTTGACCTTCATTGGGAATAGTTTCTGGGCCCCACATTTGTTTGATGGGCCTTATGCCCATTATGCTTTCTCTAGCAAATTTCTGCATTCGGGCGCAAAATTATCTATCTTTAATTTGGATTCATCCATCAGACCTAAAAGATAAAATGTCCCAAACAACGTTTTCAATCATATCCAAAAATTTAAAATTCATAAAATTAATATAATGTTGTAGACAAACAAATGAATGATTAGGCCCAAATTTTCATTTTAAAAAAGAATTGCATTTTATATGAGAAATGAAGTTCTATTTATGTAATGCACTAAAATCAATGTTTATGGACTTTGGAACAATTGATATAAAGATATTAACAGTCAATATTATCCACTTTAAGTGACTAATCAGACACTACTAACATGAGTGAACATCATTATATGAGTAAATCGATGTGTTTAAGGGACTTTGCATGTCCTTAGTGATAGACCCAGATGGTTCACAGGATCAAAGTGGCATTTGTGGGGGAACTATGTGATTTGTTCTGAAACTTCAAGAGTATTTTTTGTGTCTCTGATGACATGTCGAAAGAGAGTCACGAGATATGGGTTACATTTCTTGGTGTTTTCATGTGTCATTGAATGACACGCATCATGTTCATGAGGGGTGTCAAGAATATACCCCCCTTAAGGCTTCTATATTTTATCTTGGTTTTAACCCTCATATTGTGAATGTCTTGGATCTGTTGAGTGTCAATTTGTCTTGATTCTCATGTGATATATTAGTCTTGTGGGATATTCTTCACAAAACCTACTAGAGATCCATCTCTTGATCCATGAATGGTCATGTTAATTACTTTATGATGAGAACATGACTACTCTGGTTCTTCTCTGGTGTATTACCGGATATTAGGTTGGCCAGTCACGTGATTAGTTTCTCTGAGAAATATTCTTTGATTTATGGGACTTTTCATCTTTAGAGTTCCCCTCACATTATAATGGCCCATACTTTACATACATTGTTATTACTTAAAAATTTTAGCATACTTATTACAACATATAACAAAACCATGATAGGACCATATAGGTATAGTGTCTTTAGAAACTGGGAAACATAAACAACTGGTTTATAAATCATTTACATTGTATCCCATTTATTTCATCATATCTAGTGTCTCTTTTGGCATATCCTACTTAATACCCTTCATCATGACCTGGGGAAAAGAAAACATACAAAAGGGTGAGCTTAAATTCTCGGTAAGGGTAAATAAAGGAAATATCAATCATATAATATTCATAAGGACATAACATTTTGAAAATTTTATCCTAAAAAAGAGATCATAATATCATGACATGGGATAAATCATAGTAGTGAAATGTAATCCCAATAACCATAACATAAAACATGAAACTTTGTGGCATACACATATAATCATAGAAGATAATTTCATATTAGACAAGAATCATTTCCAAGTCCATCATAGCGGAAAAAGTCCATTACTGAACCGAGTTTACTCCTCATTCCATTCATATATTACCGAACCAGATTAACTTCCCATTCTAGCCATGTCTATCTCAGGACATATAAATCTTTACCCAATGAATTGTAGGGAGATATAATTCCCACCCATCTCATAATGAAACCATTATTATGTGTTCCACAAAATCATAAATCATACATCATAGCGTAACCCATGTAATAAAAATGGGATTCTTAAACATCATGCCATCATAAAATAATCCATATAATATAAAAGGACTTCATAAAAATAATTCCATCATAACATAATCAAATTAATGAAATATTTAGAGATATAAACATAACCCTATATTATCTTAGATGGAAAAAATTGATAAAACACTTAAACTCCATTCCTGAGGAAAATATATTTTCTACTTCAAAAACATTTTTCCTTTCTAAAAATGTCATACAATTTTAAGCTAAAATAAGTTAATTGATAATAAACATGAAAATTTTTAAAGGAAGCTTCATGGAAATAATGTTCTATGAAATCATAAAAACTCATTAATCCCATATAAGTTTATACAAAATCTTCTCATACTCTGGTCGGAAAAGTCAAAATGTTTCTTGTACTGAAAATGACAATAGATTCATTTCATATCATTTACTAAAAATTAAATAATAGGTAAATTTTGATTTAAAAAAATGTAGGAGGACAGAAATAAAATCACATATTAATGAAACATGGATGTGGATGATAAATATTCCCTAGTAAATTTTTAAGTATAAACAATCTCGGATAAAAATGAGATTGTGAGATTTTCCCTTACCTTAGGTCTAATATGCTCTATACATATCCAAACCTCCTATATAATGATTTAAATAATGTCATTTTCTAATTCTAGGATCATATAAATTGTTATGATCTCATATATGGTCATATTCTTATCTTCTTATTAGTAATATTTCATTGCTACTTGTTATTCGGGTGTTCATTGCTTTATGATCTTATGCGTGTTTTGTCAAATAAATTCTTATTCCTATTTTAGGTTATAGATACATCGTTTACAGAATGGTATTATTATAATATATATCATATTTATTCATTAAATTCTTATATATAATAATGGTTTAATAAATATCATGTATAACGACTCACATCGCGCCATGGAGACGGTAAGTCAAACGTACGCACGAGCGACGATATCATTCTCATAATTACTGAATGGTATTGGAGTAGATGATATAATATCTCATAATTAATATCATGTATTAATAATCATATATAGTTATTCTTTACACCATTATACCCATCCATGTAAGGTGGTGGTGGGAAATAGATTACACCATGGTGTAGAGATGGTATTCCGTACGTACGCAAGCGCGATGATTTCATTTTTCGTAGGATGGATAGAAGGTGAAATAGTTTTGTTTCATATTTATAATAACATATAATTATATGAGTGATACTTATTTTAATACTTTATAATGAAACAAGTAAATAATAGGAAGTAGAAGAAGAAATAAATTTGAAAGAATCGGTAAAGGATATTTTCTCTTCTTCGACGCGCCTCTTCTAAACCTCCTCTTAGGGAACTAATGTTTGTATTTAAAGAAAACCAAGACCTATAGTATTTATATAGTGAAGTGTAGAAGATAAATTTACAGGTTTTTGATGAGTTTGAAGGCTCAAATTGTTGTGAAGTGGAGAGGGAGGAGGAGACCTTTTATAAGAGAAAAGAGGGGCAACTTTGGAAACCTAAAAAATATAAATTTATAATAAATTCAAAACCCACTTAAAAACCTCAAAAAATGACTCAATTAGAATATGAGATGTGATGTGGTTGTTAAATAATCAACCAATAAAATTTATATTTGTTGGAAATTTATTTTAAACCTTATCAACTTGATTTATCCTAATTTAATCTATTTAATTTTATTTGTGGTAATAATATTCTAAATTTTAAATTGTTATAAATAATTACTTATGTGTTGTGAATTTTCAATAATTGGATACTTAATGACATTTTAGTCCACATAAATTTCAATTTATAATTTTTAAATATTTTTGCGATTTTTAAAAAAATTTATATTATGTTATTTTTATAAAATTACAATAGTGTCAATTTTGACCCTATTCATTTATTTTCATTTAAATAAAATCCAAAAAGAGAATATATTCGAACCAAAATATTTAATAGATTCATAATATGTCATATTTATCTATAACATTTGTATAGAACATTAAATAGTTCATATAATATTTATTTTAGTATTTCTAAAACCATTTATTTGATATTTCAATCAATAAAATAAATTCTACATCACTATTGTGTCATCATTAATGATAATTATTTAATCCCTAAAAATTATAAAAAAATTATCATGATGTATTTAATTGTATTATTCTCCTAGAGACTATTTATATTCTTTGTTTTATGAAGATTATAACTAAAATAAAATTATTACACTTATAAGATATAAGAGAGGGACATGTTGTAACTTTTCTGGTTTTAATAATAATTATATCATTTTAATGTTCAAAAGTCCATGAAACGAATCTATTCCGACCCATAGGTGATACGGGTCTACTATTATTCAAACAATAGAATTTTTCCAGGTGGTATGGTAATTTTTTAATCCTATTTTACCCTTACCCGATTTACCTTTAACTGTACTAAATAAAACTTTTCATAGTTACTATTTATAATTTCAATAAAAGTAACCAACTAACATAATTTGGACCCACTGAATCCAAATATGAAATCCATGTTTCAAAATTCAAAACATAGAAGTTGCAGTGATTAATTTAAAATTAATCTTGTTGTTAATTAAATGGGTTTTAAAAGTTAAAACATTGTCAAAGATTGAAATGTTTTTACATATGAACTCAATTTAAAATTAATGGTAATGACATACATTTTATTAAATGGTAAAAAAATATTCTATTTATACTTTAAAACTATAAAATTTTATCATCTAACAATATTAGTTATCTTGATGAAAAAATTTATTTCTAAGAAAAATTTAGCATATTTTTACCATTCATCAAAATATGAAAGTTGTCATAATAGTATCAAAAATTTATCCAACGTAAATATTTATATCCGTATTCAAAAGAAGAAGTTTAGTTTTTAATATTTAACTTATAAACATGTCAAAAATTAGATTTAAAATGGGTGCGCCATCAAAAGGCAATCAAACTGCATTTTTTGAAAAATACTTCTTTTATCTGAAAAAATGATTTTGTTTTCATACCTCAATCTAAAAAACGTGTAAGATTAATTTTAATTTTATAAAATTTAAAATTAATTTAATACTACTCATAACAGCTAGTTCAAAATATTATAATAATATAATATTGTTTAGTGAAACTTTGTACAACGCAAGCTATCGAGGAAGGTTTCTCTTGCGTGTAACGCTTGCCAAGACAGTGTTGTGTGTAGTGAAATATTTCTTTTGGTATTGAGTATAGGAATATATTTCTCATAAAATATTAGGGTGTTACATTATACCCCCCTTAAAATAAATTTCGCCCTTGAAATTCATCACTTCGTAACAAACAGATGAGGATACCTCTCCCTCATCATATCCTCAAGTTCCCATGTAGCTTCTTCTAATTGGTGGTTCCTCTATAAAACTTTAACCAAGATAGTGGTATTGTTTGGTAGAACTTTTTCCCTATGATCCAAAATCTCTATCGATTTTTCTTCGTAAAAAATATCTTGCTCCAGTGGTACAACTTTTGAGCTTTGTACATGTGATGGATCAGGTATGTACTTTCTCAGGAAAGATTCATGGAACACATCATGAACTTCAGAGAGATTTGGTGGAAGTGCCTATTGGTAAGCTACCTTCCCAACACGATCCATTATTTTGAAAGGACTGATATGCCTAGAGCTCATCTTTACCTTCTTTCCAAATCTCATTACTCTCTTCATAGGAGATATTTGTAAGAACACTTTATCACCCCATTCAAACTCTAGGTATTTTCTTCGGTTTTCAGCATAAATTTTTTTCGACTTTGAACTGCTCTTATATGTTGTTGAATAGATCTAACCTTTTCTACCATATCATTAATAAGATCAGGTCTTAATAGCATTCTTTCCCCAGCTTCATCCCAGCAAGTTAGATTTATGCATTTCTTTCCATATAGAGCTTCATAAGGATCCATCTGAATAATGGAGTGAAAGTTATTGTTATAAGAAAATTACACCAAAGGTAGGTGTTAATCCCAACAACCTTTGAAATCCATAGAGAATGCTCTCAACATGTCTTCTAGAGTTTGAATTGTCCTCTCAAACTGGACGTTTGTATAAGGATGATAAACAATGCTGAAACTCAACTCTGTATCTAGAGCATGTTGAATACTTCACCAAAACATCGATGTAAACCTCACATCTCGATCAAATATAATGGAAAGTGGTACTCCATAAAATCATACCACTTCCTTTACGTATATATTGGCAAGCTGATCAAGATAGAAATAGTCTTTAATAGCAATTAAGTGTGCGGACATTTTAAGATGATCAAATATAACCCAAATAGAATTATTTCCTTTAGATGTTTTAGGAAGTCCAGTGAAAAAGTCCATAGTGATGTTTTCTCATTTCCCTTCTGGTATGGGTAATTCTTTTAACATCCCCTTAGACTTCTTTCTCTAAACATTAACTTGCTGACAAACCAAGAATCAAGAGACATATTTGGCAATATATCATTTCATTCCATCCCACCAAAAGTACTCTTTCAGGTCCCTGTACATCTTTGTAATTCCATAATGAATAGAAAATGAAGAACTATGAGCCTCATCCAACAACTCCTTCTTTAATTCATTTATGGTAGGAATACAAACATGGTTCCTGAACCTTATTATCCCATCACAATAAGGTTTGAATTCAGGAACATTTCTCACCTTCTTTTGTAACCCAACATCCTCATTCTGCGCCTCTTTAATCTTCACTTGTATAGATGGTTGAAAATTCATTTGAGAAAGATAATATATCTTTCATTTCATTAAAATTACAATATCCATCATTTGTAAATCCATAAATATTGGATCTTTTGTGATCCTCATCATGGATAAGCTATCATGGTCTTGTTGACTTAAGGCGTCTACCACCTTGTTAACTTTCCCAGGGTGGTAATGTATGGAGGAGTCATAATATTTAATCAACTCCAACCATCTTCTTTGGCGAATATTCAGATCCTTTTTTGTGAAAATATACTTTATGATTTTATGATCTGTATAAATATTACACTTTTCATCATAAATATAATGCCTCTATATTTTTAATGCAAATATTACCGCGGCTAACTCCAAATCATGAGTTGGATAATTTTTCTATTGGATTTTCAACTATCATGAGGCATAATCTATCACCATATCATTTTGAATGAGAACACACCCCAATAAATTCGTGGATGCATCACTGTATATCACAAACCTTTCTCCACAACAACGCAGTGTGAGCATAGGTGCACCGGATAACCTTCTTTTTTACTCCTTGAAATTCTCTTCACACTCCTCCGTCCAAACAACTTAACTCCTTTTCGAGTCAACCTAGGGAGTGGATTAGATAATCGTGAAAAATCATTCACAAAACATTGATAATATCTAGCCAAACCAAGAAGACATTGGATCTCAGTTACTATTGTTGGTCTCAACCATCTTTCGATAACCTCTTTTTTTTGTGCGATCTACAGATATCCCCTCTCTTGAGATTATGTGACCCCAATAAGAATCTTTTTGAAGCAAAAATTCACACTTGGTAAATTTGGCATAAAGATTCTCCTTTATCAGGGTCTTTAATACAATTAGTAAGTGATCTTCATGTTCTTACATTCTCTTTTAATATACAAGAATATCATCTATAAAGACTACCACAAACTGACCAAGATAGTCTCTAAAGACTCTATTCATTAGATAGATGAAGATATCAGGGAAATTAGTAAGGCCAAATGGCATCACTATAAATTCATAGTGTCCATACCTTGTACATAAAGTTGTCTTTGGTATATCCTCCTTTTGACCCTTAATTGACGATACCCTAAATGAAGATCAATCATGGAAAAGTATTGAGCTCCATGTAGTTGGTCAAATAAGTCATCAATTCATGGGAGAGGATATTTTTTCTAGATAGTGATCTTGTAAAGTTCTTGATAATCAATGTAGAGTCTCATTGATCCATCTTTCTTCTTAACAAACAGAACAGGTTCTCCCAAAGGTGATGAACTAGAGCATATGAATCCCTTATCAAGATTCTAATGATGTTGCTTCTCCAATTCCTGTAACTCAATTGGGGTAATTTTATAAGGTGTCTATGAAATGGGCATAGCACCCGATATGTGTTCTATTGAAAAATAAACTTTGCAATTTGGTGGAAGACCTGGAAATTCCTCTGGAAAGACATCATCAACCTCCAGTACATTGGGCATATTCTTAATCATGAATTTCTCTCCAACCATTTGAGATAACTAACCTTCATTTATATGAATCAAGACTCATAATATGGAAGAAATTTACACTGTAAGGTTATATTCATCCTTGCATCGATAGATGATCATATATTGATCAGGAATATGAAATGTGACTTCCCTTCTTTGGCAATTTATATGAGCTCCATATAAGGAAATCCAATCCATGCCATGAATCACATCAAATTCCACTATAGGAAGGGTCCCATGATTTGTAGGATGCACTTTACCACAGATGTTAATTGGAGAAGAATTATAAACTTTTGATGCAACAGTTGTTCCATTAGGAGTTGTCACAGCTAATTCAATAGCTAATTATTGAGGTAGTACGAAGATACCCTTCGAAAATTCTTTAGAAATAAATGGGTGGGTGGATCCAGAATCAAATAAAACATTTTCTACTTTAGAGTGGACGGTATGTTTACCTTTCACCACTTCATTATCGTACTCCACATCACTGATAGTAATCGCATTTGAATTTCCTTTGTATTTGTCCTTAAGAGTTTGTTGATGTTGAGCATCATCCATAACCCATAGATTAAGGTATTGATTAGCATAATGCCCCATTTCCTTTCACTTGTAACATTGATTTTGAACATCCTAAGGAAGCGAAGCTCCTACACCTTTTATATATTTTTTATTCTCTATATATATCATTCACTCTTGCAGGAAAGAGTACAACACAATAAAAAGATAAAGGGCTATGAACTTTGAACCTACTATGAATTTGCAATGTCCTATGACACTCTACGTCACCACCTGCTCGTTCTCTCAAGCACTGAATTAATTCTTCTTCAACTACATTTGCATTGACGAGACGTACTGATCTAAACCACAAGAACCAATACCTGTGCTTTAATTTTTATCTTCTCTTTCATCTGGTTCTGAGTCTGTAACACTACTTCTCATCTCTCACATGAACTTTATTTTTATGTTTATGCTTTTTCACACAAAAGTATTATTTGTTATTATTTTTCCTCGGGTTGTGACTCCCAGATTCTAAAGTTAGGATCTTAGGGTTGTGACTCCCTGTATCTAAAGTAAAGATTGTTTGGGTTGTGACTCCCAGTATCTAAAGTCAAGTTGTAAGGTTTGTGACTCCCCATAGAAAAGTCAGTGTTGTGGTTATCCATCCACTAGAAAATGATTTTGTAATTGGGTTATGATTCCCCTTTAAAAATAATTTTTAGTGCACACGTATCTCTCGTCGAGTATAGAGGTATAAGAGTAGAATAGGCCAACTCTAGATCAAACTACTATAAAAAATTCCTTTCATTATTTACGTTTTCCACTTCTAATTAACCTTAATAATTAACATTGATAATTAGTTTATTTGATTAATTTTTTTAATCTTGTCTATTCACCCGCCCTCTAGACCATCTTCCATTACCCTATCTGACCTAACAATTGGAATCAAAGGTAAACCTTCATAAGAATAGTTTTTCTCTATCTTTATGTTTATTTACACCAAATACAAGCACCATTGGTTATTCCTGGAGGAGTTTATGAAACCAATTTTTTTAGTCTACTTTTATATTTTACTATACTGACATGTTCCTAGACATCAAAGTCTAAGGGTAAAGATCTTATAATATGGTAGGATTGAACCCAAATAATGCTTGTATTCCTCAGAAGCCACCACATTTTTATGGCAATGATTATGGATACTGGAGATCCCGAATGAAGGCATACCTCAAACAGTTGAGCATTGATAACTGGTCTATCATGTCAAAATAATACACATAGCCTAATGTTGATCCAGATACTCTTACAAGAATTGATTCTATTAGATATGTCTTAAATTACAAAGTCGTTAATATTTTATATTGTGCTATTAACAGAAGTGTTTTTAGTCATGTGTCTGCATGCAAGACAACTCATGATATTTGGTAGATTTTTCCAGTTACACACCTTGGCTCTAACAAATTGATTCAAACCAAGCATGGAATTCTTCGTGTTGAGTATCAAGACTTCAACATGGGTGAATATGAAACTGTAAACCAAATTTTCAATAAATTCACAAGCATTGTGAATGGAATGAATTCACTTGGAGTAGCTCTAGAAAATACTATACTTGTTGAAAGAGTCCTAAGGGCATTACCAAATTAATGGAATGCAAAGAAGGTTTCCATTGAAGAAAGAAAGAACTTAGAAGAGTACACACTTGATGAATTGATTGGATCACTACTCCAATATGACCTGGAACTGAAGAACATATCTGATTAAGAGACGACAAAAAGAAAAGGTGTATATTTTATTTCTATAAATGTTATGTCTAATAATTCATCTGATTCTAATCTATAGGATATTGAAAAGGAAGACATGGAACAAATTGTAATTGGAGTCTACAAAAGAATGAAAAAGAACGGTTTCAAGAACCAGTTTAGTAGAAATCCTCAAAAAGAAAAATATAAGGGAGATAGGAAAGGTGATACAAATTAAAATTATTCAGATGTAACTTGTTATGAGTACAGGATGAAAGGTCATATCAAACCTAATTTCCCTAAACTAAAGAATAAATACAAATAACAAAATAAAGATAAAAAGGCATTGACAACCAGCAGGAGTTGCACTGAATAATATGCTTCCTGTGAAAAATTTGGAAATAACAAAGAATCTGCTAACTTGTGTTTCATGGAATCACTGGATAATGTTTCTAATAATAGTTATTATTATGAATGTACGGATTTTGAATATGAATCTGAAAACCATAATGTTTTTGAATTTATTAATGAAATTAAAAGATTAAGAAAATATATTTTCAAAGCTATTGATTTATATAATAAACATAAAAAAGATAATTAAAAACTTATTTATGAAAATAAATTAATTTTTCAAGAAAATAAAAGTTGAACAAACACTGCTTCTGAATCTCATTCAATAGTTTTTGATAATTTGAAAACTTCTGAAGATTTGAATGAGAAATTGAAAAAGGAAGTTGAATGTCTTAAACAAAATTTATCTGCTTTTATTCAAGGTCATGAAAAGTATCATGAGATGATGTCTTTGACTAAAACTGATAAAAATAAATATGGTTTTGGTTATGATAAAATATTAGATCGAATGTATAAAACATGTTTTGTTAAAAGTAAACATGGTTGTACTTCAACTATTAATTATTTTAATCGTGTCATGAATGGTCACTATTCCAATGACTGGTCACTTAGATTTAAACAATATTTGGGATTTACAAAAAATAATATTTCAAAATCCTTATTATCTAGAGTACCTTTCAATAAATGTTTAAATTTTGTATGGGTACCAAAAAAATTTATTACTAATCCTATTGGACCCAAAGTAGCTTGGGTACCAAAATTGTCAATTAATTGATTTTTATAGGAAAAAATACTTGGATGTCTCAAGAATGACATATAATACCTGGATAGTGGATGCTCTAGAAATATGACCAAAGAACCATCAAATTTTACCTCATAAAACACATGTGATGGAGACATTGTTACTTTTGGAGAAAATTTCAAAGGAAAAGGAAAAGGTTTTGGTAAAGTTGGTATTTCAAATTCTACATTTATTTCCAAAGTTTTTTATTTTGAAGGTATAAAACATAATTTAATTAGTATATCAAAATTATGTGATGATGGAATGGAAGTTAAAATTCAAAATGATAATTTTTTAGTTTTTAAAGATGATTCTTTATTATTTTATGCTAATCAAAAAGATAATATTTATACTATTGATTTTTCTGAACTAACTGCTCGACATGTAAAGTGTTTGATTACTGTACAGAATGACAAAATCCTTTGGAACCAACATTTAGGTTATGTTATTTTCAAAATGTTGTATAAGCTCTCAAAGTATAAGAATGTTTTACAGCTTCCTTCTTTGAGGAAAGAACAGCTTCAGGTTTGTGACGCCTGCATGAAAGGGAAGAAACACAAAATTTCTTTTAGACCTATCAATTAAATAAGTACTATTAAGCCTCTACAGTTGATATATCTTGATTTATTTGTTCCAACTCAAATTTCTAGCCTTAGAAGAAAGAAATATACTTTAGTTATTATTGATTATTACAGTTGATTTACGTGGGTATATTTTTTAGCACATGAAAATGATACTTTATCTAAATTCACTGCTTTCTGTAAATTAGTTCAAAATTTAAAAGGTTGTATGATTATTTATATTAGTAGTGATAAAGGTGGTGAATTTTATCATTTATATTTTGAAAAATTATGTAAAAAGAATAGAAATTTTCATAATTTCTCTGATCCTAGAACACCACAACAAAACGGGGTTATAGAACGGAAAAATAAAACTCTTATTGAAATGGCTCGAACTATGGTAAGTGAATATAATCTACCTAGATATTTTTGGGATGAGGCTATTTTTTATGCATTTTATATTCCAAATATAATTCATATTTGACATTTTCTAAAGAAAACCCCATATGAATTATTCATAAATAAAAATCCTAAAGTTGGTTATTTTAGAGTTTTTGGATGCATTTTTTTTAAATTCAAAGGATAATTTAGATAAATTTGATGCTCAAAGTGATGAAGGTATTTTTCTTGGTTATTCTAATAATATTAAAGATTATATAGTTTATAATAAAAGAATTATGGTTGTTGATGAATCTGTTCATGTTATATTTGATGAAAATAATGTTAAAATAAATTCTGATTCTAATTTTATTAATGATCAGTTTAGATATTTTAATTTTTGTGAAGATATTCCTCAAGATAATAATGAATTAATTGAGGGGTAGAATACTCCTTCTCAACCTGATCCAAGATCATTGATGATTCAAAAATATCATCCTAATGAAAATGTAATTGGAAATGTTTATTCTGGTGTCAAAATGAGAAATTCTATTTTAAATTATTGTTCCAATTCTGATTTTATTATTCTTTAAAATATACAAACTGGATTGTTTCTATGCAAGATGAATTAAATTAGTTTGTGAGAAATAATTTTTGGACTTTAGTATAATTTCCTGATGATAAGGAGGTAATTGGAACTAAGTGGATCTTTAGAAACAATCTTGATGAATCTCAAAATATTGTCAAAAAAATCCAGACTTATTGCTCAAGGATACTCTCAAGAAGAAGGCATAGACTTTGAAGATTCATTTTCTCATGTTTCGAGGTTTGAGGAAATTATAATTTTGTTATCTTTTGCATGTTTTCATGGTTTTAAATTATATCAAATGGATATAAAAATCAATTTCTTAAATGGTTTTATTACTATATAATTTTATGTTTCTCAGCCCCCTAGTTTCGAAAATGAAAAATTTCTCGACCATGTTTTTAAATTATATAAAGCTTTATACGGTCTCAAACAAGCACCTCATTCTTGGTATAAAAGACGTTCTTTATTTTTATTAAAAAATGGTTTCAAGAAAGGCAATGTTGATATCACTCTTTTTATTTAATGATCTTCTGATGATATTTTAATTGTTTAGATCAATGTTGATGATATCATTTTTGGATCATCTAGTGAAATACTTCGTAATGATTTTTCTTTATTGATGTCTTCTGAATTTTGGATCAGTTTAATGAGATAATTAAAGTTCTTTCTTGGAATTCAAATTTCTCAAAGTAAAGATGGAATTTTTCTCAATCAATCTAATTATGGTAAAGTTTTAGTTAAATGATTTGGTCTTGATTCCTCTAAATACATGAAAACTATTATGGGTACTAATTGTAAATTAGATAGTGACGCATCTATTAAATTAATTGATTTTATAGTTTATAGAGGTATGATTGGTAGCTTGATTTATTTAACTACATATAGACCTGATATCATTTTTAGTGTTTGTTTATGTGATAGATTTGAAGATGATCTAAAAGAGAGTCATATTAAAGTTGTAAATATAATAATTATATATGTTAAAGGAACTGTTGATTCTTGTTTATTTTATACAAAATATAACTGTTTTGATTTAACATCTTATTCTAATTCTGATTTTGGAGGCTGTAGAATTGACCGAAAAAGCACATCAGGTATGTGTCATTTTTTGGGAAAATATTTAATAACTTGGTCATCAAAGAAACAATTATCTTTTATTTTATCTACTGCAAAAGCTGAGTATATCTCTACTGCTAGTAGTTGTGCTGAGTATATCTCTTAAAAAATTCTAGAACAAAATGTATTGATCTTAGATTTCATTTCATTCGAGATCATGTTAACAAGAGTGATATTGTTTTAGAATTTACCCCTTCTGAAAATCAGCTTGCAGACATTTTTTAAAAATCATTTAGACTCTGCTCGATTTGAGAAAATTAATTTTCTTTTGGTATGTTGGAATTTTAAATATTATTTGTGGCATTTGTTTAAGGGGAGCATGTTTTCACTTTTTGTTTATTTACAAAAAGGGGGAGAAGTTTTGGAGAGAAGGATTGGGGAGAAATAATTTTTTTAATCATTTTAAAAATTCATTTATGGTTTAAATGTTTTGGTTTTTTAATCAAACAAAATGGGGGAGATTGTTTGTTCATGTTCATATTTCCATTAATTTGATTTCATGTGATTTTGTTTGATTACTTTTCCTCTGTATTTTGATAATATCTTAATTTATGTTATTTGTATTTTTGTGATTCTTATCATTTTGGAAAGATAAGATATTTATCTATACATTATTAGTTAATTAAGATGTTTGAAATTTATTATCTCTTTCTCAAAAAATTCAATGAATCTACTACTATGGTTTTAAAAACACTACATTTCAATTTTTTAAAACATTTCTGTATTTATTTTACTGCAAATTCTACAGTTATAATATTTACATGAATCATGATTCTATGAAAAGAAAAAGTGTTTATATTGATTTCATTAGTTTACATAAAAGTCTAAAAATATCTTTTTAATGGACTTTTAATTACTTAATGTTGTGATATGTTGTTTTGTAGTGGAAATTTTTCCAAAATTGTTTTGCTTCTGTTTTTTAATGCTTTTTGGATCTGTAGATGTTGGTTTTAGTTGGTTTTTTTTGTGGGAAAGAAAATAAGTTTTTCTAAAAATCATTAGTTTTGTCCAAAGTCTGAATCTTCTGTTAAGAGCCCATAAAAATTTGTTTGAATTTGTCAAAATATTTTGTCTAGATTTCTTTAAAAAGTATGGTTCATTTTTTCTCAAAAAATTATGGTTAATTTTTTATTACAAAAGTATGATTAATTTTTATCTCATGAAAGTATGGTTCATTTTTATCTCACAAACGTATGGTTTATTTTTTCTTACAAAAGTATGGTTCATTTTTCTGACAAAAGTATGGTTCATTTTTTCTCACAAAAGTATGGTTCACTTTTTCTCACAAAAGTGTGGTTCATTTTTGTCTCACAAAAGTATGGTTTATTTTTATCTCACAAAATTATGGTCCATTTTTTCTCAAGAAAGTATGGTTCATTTCTATCTCACAAAAGTATGGTTTATTGTTTATCTCATGCAAGTATGGTTTTCTGTTCATACATTATGTTACTGTTCATACCTTACATTACTTTACTGCTCATAGCTTGTAGTACTTTACTGTTCATACCATATGTTACGTTACTCTTCATACTATACGTTACGTTACTATCCATACCCTACGTTACGTTACTGTCCATACCCTATATTATGTTATTGTTCATTTCACAGGGTAAGGTTTGACAACCATATGTTACTGTTCACTCTGAAGTTACTGTTCCTTCAAAGTTACTATTCATGCCAAACTTACTATTCACTTCAAAGTTACTGTTCATTCTGAAGTTACTATTCATTCCGTGCAATTTTTTAAAATTGATTTTCTAAAATATTTGGATTATTTTTTTAACGATTTTTTTGCGATAAATTATCATTAAATATAAGCATAGTAATCAAAGTGTTTAATATTTTTGGTGCTATATTTAGAGAGAGAAATTAATAATGTTTTTCAACATCTTTTGCAAATAAATTTGGACATTTCGAGATTGTTTAAATTAAAATGTTTAAATTTAATTTCAGAATCTTGTGCTAGTTTTCTTGGAACTGTTTTGACTACATTTAAATAATTTTAAATGGATTTAAAATTCTATTTTGAATCATTCAAATATTTTATTATTCTGGAGATTTTATTAGAAGACTTATTAAAAATAGTTTGAATTCCTTCATTAGATATTTATTCTATGGGAATAAAGAAACAATGGTGCTGTTATTTTCATGGATAGATTTATAGGAGCTCTTAACTCAATTAATTTTGAATATCCTAAGGAAGCAGAGCTGCTGCACATGCTATATATTTTTTACTCTCTATATATATCATTTTCTCGTGAAGAAAAAGTACAACACAATGAAAAGAGAAAGTGTTATGAACTTTGAAACTGTTGTTCATTTGCAACGTCTTGTGACACTCTGCTTCACCACCTGCTCCTTCTCTCAAGTGCTGAATTAATTCTTCTTCAACTACAATTGCATTGATGAGATGTTCTTATCTAAACCTCAAGAACCTGTACCTGTGATTTAATATTTATCTTCTCTTTTATATGTGTTTGAGTTTGTAACACTACTTCCCTTCTCTCACACAGACTTTATTTTTCTGTTTATTATTTATCACACAAAAGTAATATTTGTTTTTCTTTTTCCTCAGGTTGTGACTCCCAGATTCTAAAGTCAGGATCTTACGGTTATGACTCCATGTATCTATAGTCAAGACTATTTGGATTGCGACTCCTAGTATCTAAAGTCAGGTTGTAAGGTTTGTGACTTCCCACACAAAAGTCAGTGTCGTGGTTATCCCTCCACTAGAAAAGGATTTTGTAATTGGGTTATGATTCCCCTTTAAAAATAATTTTTATTGCACACGTATCTCCCACCAAGTAGAGAGGTATAAGAGTAGAGTTGTTCTATTCTGGACCGAACTCCTGTAAAAAACATCGTTGCATTATTTAATTTTCCCTCTTCTAATTAACCTTAATAATTAACTTTGATAATTAATTTATTTGGTTAAAATTTTTAATCTTGTCTATTCACCCCCCTCTAGACCATCTGACATT
Organism: Viscum album; assembly: GCA_963277665.1. NCBI lineage: Eukaryota > Viridiplantae > Streptophyta > Magnoliopsida > Santalales > Viscaceae > Viscum > Viscum album. Next base: position 538,022,472 of record OY728146.1, read on the forward strand.
ACCCTGTCTGACCTAATAATTGGTATCAAAGGGAAACCATCATAAGAATAGTTTTTCTATGTCTTTATATTTCTTTACACCAAATATCGGAACTATTGTTTATTCCTTAAGGAATTTATCCAACAAATTTTTTTAGTTTGATTTTATATTTTATTGTACTAACCTATTCCTACACCTCATAGTCTAAGGACAAAGATCTTATAATATGAAAGGATTGAACATGAATGATGCTTGGATTCATGAGAAGCCACCACATTTTGGTGGCAATGATTATAGATACTAGAGATCCTGAATGGAGGAAAACCTCAAATAGTTGAGCTTTGATCACTGGTCTATCTTGTCAAAACAATACACACTGCCTGAAGGTGATCAGGACACTCTTATAGGAGTTGATGCTAATAGATATTTCTTAAATTAAAAATCTGTTTATATTTTATATTGTGCTATTAATAGAAGTGTTTATTGTAATGTGTCTGCATGAATGATAGCTCAGGATATTTGGAAGATTTTGCAAGTTACTCACCTTGGATCTAACAAACTTATCTGAACCAATCATGGAATGCTTCGTGCTATGTATCAAGACTTCAAGATGGGTGAAGATGAAACTATAAAAAAAATTCCATAGATTCACAATCATTGTGAATGGAATGAATTCACTTGGAGAAGCTCTCAAAAATAATATACTTGTTGAAGGAGTCCTATGAGAATTACCAAAGAAATGGAATGCAAAGAAGGTTGCCATTGATGAATTCAAGAACTTCAAATAGTACACACTTGATGAATTGATTGGATCACTACTCTTATAGGAACTAGAACTGAAGAACATAGCTGATGAGGAGACAACAAAAAGAAAAGGTCTGACTTTTAAGTATATAAAAGTTATGTCTAAAAATTCTTTTGATTCTAATCTATAGGATTTTGAAGAGGACTTGGCTCAAATTGTAAATGGAGTCTACAAAAGAATGAAAGAGAAAAGTTTGAAAAACCAATTTAGTAGAAATCCTCAAAAATAAAAATATAATGGAGATAAGAAAGGTGATACAAATTATAATGCTTCAGATGTAACTTGTTATGAGTGCAGGAAGAAAGGTCATATCGAACCCAATTTCCCTAAATGAAAGAATAAAGTCAAATACAAAAAGAAGGATAAAAAGGCAATGACAACCAGCTGGAGTTGTAATGAAGAATCTGATTCTAGTGAACAATTTCAAAATGAAAAATAATCTACTAACTTTTGTTTCATGGAATCATTGGATAAGGTTTTTAATTATATTAATTATTCTTAATGTTTTGATTCTGAATATGAATCTAAAAACCCTAATTTTTTTAATTAAATATTGAAATTGAAAGATTAAGAAAAGATATTTTCAAAGCTGCTGATTTATATAATAAACATGAAGATGATAATGAAAAACTTATTTATGAAAACAAATTAATTTTTCAAGAAAATAAAAAGCTAACAAACACTTCTTCTGCTTCTCATTCAACAGTTTATGATAATTTGAAAACTGCTCAATATTTGAATGATAAATTGAGAAAGGAAGTTGAATGTAATAAACAAAATTTATCTTCTTTTATTCAAGGTAGTGAAAAATATCATGAGATTATGTCTTTGACTAAAACTGATAAAAATAAATATGTTTTTGGTTATGATAAAAGATTACCTCAAATGTATAAAACCTATTTTGTTAAAAGGAAAAATGGTTGTACTTCAACTGTTAATTGTTTTAAGTGTTTCATGAATGGTTACTATGCTAATGACAGCTCACATAGATTTAAACAATATTTGGTATTTACAAAAACTAATATTTAAAAATCCTTATTATTGAGATTACCTTACAATAAATGTTTAAATTCTATACGGGTACCTAGAATTTTTATTATTAATCCTATTGGACCCAAAGTAGCTTGGGTACCAAAATTGTCAATTAATTTATTTTTGTAGCAAATATTCCTTGGATGCCTCAAGAAAGAAATGTACATGGACAGTGGATTCTCTAGGCGTATGACCGGAAAACCATGAAATTATACCTCACACAACACATGTGATGGAGGCACTGTTACTTTTGGATAAAATTCTAAAGTCAAAGTAAAAGGTTTTGGTAAAGTTGGTATTTCAAATTCTAAATTTATTTCCAATGTTTTATATATTGAAGTTTTAAAATATAATTTAATTATTATATCACAATTAAGTGATGATGGAATGGAAGTTAAATTTCAAAATGATAAATGTTTAGTTTTTAAAGATGATTCTTTATTATTTTATGATAATCAAAAAGATAATATTTATACTATGGATTTTTCTAAACTAACTGTTCAACATGTAAAGTGTTTGAATGTTGTACATAATGACAACATCTTTTGGCACAAACATTAAGTCTTGTTAATTTCTGATTGATGCATAAGCTCTCAAATAATGATAATGTATTAAAGCTTCCTTCTTTGAAGAAAGAAAAACATCATGTTTGTGACGCCTGCATGAAAGGGAAGCAATACAAAAAAAATTAGACCTATCAATCAGATAAGTACTATTAAGCATTTACAGTTTGTACATCTTGATTTATTTGGTCCAACTCAAATTTCTAGACTTGGTGGAAAGAAATATACATTAGTTATTGTTGATGATTATAGTCGATTTACTTGGGTATATTTTCTAGCTCATAAAAATGATACTTTATCTAAATTCCCTGCTTTCTGTAAATTAGGTCAAAATCAAAAAGGTTGAATGATTATTTCTATTCATAGTGATAAAAGAGTTGAATTTCATAATTTATATTTCGAAAAATTTTGTTAGAAGAATGGATATTTTCATAATTTCTCTACTCCTAGAACACCACAAAAAAATGGTGTTGTAGAACAGAAAAATAGAACTCTTATTGAAATGGATTGAACTTTATTAAGTGAATATAATATGCCTAGATATTTTTGGGCTATGGTTGTTCTTTCAACATGTTATATTTCAAATAGAAATATTTTTAGACCTTTTCTAAAGAAACCCCATTATGAATAATTCAAAAATAAAAATCCAAAAGTTGTTTATTTTAGAGTTTTTGGATGAAAAGTTATTATTTTAAATTCAAAGGATAATTTAGAAAAATTTGATGCTAAAAGTGATTATGGTATTTTTCTTTGTTATTCTAATAACAGTAAATATTATAGAGTTTATAATAAATGAACGATGGTTATTTAAGAATCTGTTCATGTTATGTTTGATGAAAATAATGTTTAAATAAATTCTGATTCTAATTTTATTAATGATGAGTTTAGAGATTTTAATTTTGGTGAAGATATTTCTCAAGATAATAATGAATTAATTGAGGGGGATCATACTACTTCTCAACCTGATCCAAGATCATTGAAGATTCACAAATATCATCCTATTGAAAATGTAATTTTCAATGTTGATTTTGGTGTCAAAACAAGTAATTCTATTTTCAATTATTGTGCCAATTCTGCTTTTATTTCTGATTTTTTTCTTGTTAATATTAATAATTATTTAAAAGATATGAACTATATTGTTTTTATGCAATATGAATTAAATAAGTTTGTCAGAATATTATTTGGACTTTACTAGAATTTCCTGAAGATAAGCAGGTAATTGGAACTAATTGGATCTTTAGAAACAATCTGGATGAATCTGGACAGATTGTTAAAAACAAATCCAAACTTGTTGCTCAAGGATATTCTAAAGAATAAGGTATATAATATTATGATTCATTTTCACCTGTTTCCAGGTTAGAGGAAATTATATTTTGGTTAGCTTTTTCATGTTTCCATGGTTTTAAATTATATCAATTGGACGTAAAAATCACTTTCAAAAATTATTTTATTACTAAAGAAGATTATGTTTCTCAACCCCCTGGTTTCAAAAATAAAAAAGTTCCCAACCATGTTTTTAAATTATGTAAAGATCTATGCAGTCTCAAACAATCACCTCATTCATGGTATGAATTAATTTCTTTATTTTTATTAAAAACTGGTTTCAAGAAAGGCAATATTGATCCAAATCTTTTTATTAAAATATATTCTGATGATATTTTAATTATTAAAATCTATATTGATGATATAATTTTTGGATCATCTAGTGAAATAATTTGTAATGATTTTTAATTATTGATGTCTTCTGAATTTGACATGAGTTTAATGGGAGAATTAATGATCATTCTTTGACTACAAATTTCTCAAAGGAAAGATTGATTTTTTCTTAATCAATATAAGTATGCAAAATATTTAGTTAAAATATTTGGTCTTGATTCCTCTAAATCCATGAAAAATTTTATGGGTACTAATTATAAATTAGATAGTGATGCATCTGGTAAATTAGTTGATTTTAGAGTTTATAGAGGTATGATAGGTATCTTACTTTATTTAACTACATCTAGACCTGATATCATTTTTAGTTTTTGTTTATGTGAAAGATTTAAAGATGATCAAAAATAAAGTCATATTAAATCTTTAAAAAGAATAATTAGAAATGTTAAAGGAACGGTTGATTCTAGTTTATATTATCCAAAATATAACTGTTCTTATTTAACATCTTATTCTGATTCTGATTTTGGAGGCTGTAGAATTGACCGAAAACGCACATCTGGTATGTGTCATTTTTTGGGAAAATGTTTAATATCTTGGTCATCAAAGAAACAATTATCTGTTTCTTTATCTACTATAAAAGAAAAGTATATCTCTAATGGTCCTAGCTGTGCTGAGTATATCCCTTACAACATTTTTGAACAAAACATATTGATCTTAGATTTCATTTTATTCAAGATCATGTGAATAAGGGTGATATTGTTTTATAATTTATCCTTTCTGAAAATCATCTTGTAGATATTTTTTACAAATCCTTTAGACTCTGCTCCATTTGAGAAAATTAAATTTTCTCTTGGTATGTTGGAATTTTATATTTTATTTGTTGAATTTGTTTTAGGGGAGCATGTTTTCACTTTTTATTTATTTACAAAAATGGGGAGAAGTTTCGGAGGGAAGGTTTGGGGAGAAATAATTTGGTTTTAATCATTTTAAAAATTCATTTATGGTTTAAATGTTTTGTTTTTGTAATCAAACAAAATGGAGGAGATTGTTTGTACATGTGCATATTTTCTTTAATTTGATTTCATGTGATTTTGTTTGATTACATTTCCTCTATATTTTGATGATATCATAATTTATGTTATTTGGAATTTTGTGATTCTTATCACATTGTAAATATAAGATACTTATCTATACATTATTAGTTAGTTAGGAAGTTTGAAAATGCTTATCTCTTTCTCAAAAAATTCAATGATGTTGATACTATGGTTTTAAAAACAACACATTTAACTTTTTTAAAACATCTTTTTATTTATTTTACTGAAACTTATATAGTTTTCCTATTTAGATGAAACCTAATTCTATGGAAGGATAAAGTTTTTATCTTGATTTCATTACATTACATCAAAGTCTATAAATATAATTTTTCAATGGTCTTTTAATTACTTGAAGTTATGCTATGTATTTTTGTAGTAGCAGTTTTTCAAGAATTGTTTTTCTTATGTTTTTTAATGATTTTAGGATCTTTAGATGTCGGTTTTAATTGGTTTTTTTGGTTGGAAAGATAATAACTGTTTCTATAAATCATTATTTTTGTCCAAAGTCTGAATCTTCTATTAAGAGCCCTTAAAAATTTGTTGAAATTTGTCAACATATTTGGTCCATATTTCTTACAAAGGTATGGTTCATTTTTTCTCAGAAAAGTATGGTTCATTTTTTCTTACAAAATTATGGTTCATTTTTATCTCACAAAATTATGGTTCATTTTTTCTGATAAAAATATGGTTCATTTTTTCTTACAAAAGTATGGTTTATTTTTAATCACAAAAGTATGGTTCAATTTTATCTCACAAAAGTATGGTTCATTTTTTTCTCTAAAAAGTATGGTTCATTTTTATCTCACAAAAGTATGGTTCATTTTTTCTCACAAAAGTATGGTTAATTTTTATCTCACAAAAGTATGGTTTATTGTTTATCTCACGCAAGTATGGTTTATTGTTCATGCCTTACGTTACTTTACTATTCATACCATACGTTGCTTTACTGTTCATAACATACGTTACATTACTGTTTAGACCTTAAGTTACATTACTATTCACACAATGTGTTACATTACTATTCATACCATATGTTACGATAGTATTCATACCCTATGTTACGTTACTGTTCATACCCTATGTTACGTTATCATTTCACGAGGTAAGGTTTGGAAACCATATGTTACTATTCACTCTGAAGTTATTATTCACTCTGAAGTTACTGTTCACACCAAAGATACTATTCACTTTGATGATTTTGTTTATTCTGAAGTTACTATTCATTCCGTGCAATTTTTTTAAATCGATTTTCTAAAAATATATAGATTATTTTTTTAATGATTTTTTTTGTGAAAAATTATCATTAAATATAAGGATCATAATCAATGAGTTTTTAATATTTTTGGTGCTATATTTAGAGACAAAAATTAATAATATTTTTCAACGTCTTTTACAAATAAATTTGGACGTTTCAAGATTGTTTAAATTCAAATGTTTAAATTTAATTTCAGAATCTTCTGCTAGTTTTTAGGAACTGTTTTGACTACGTTTAAATAATCTTAAATTGATTTAAAATTATTTTTTGAATCATTTAATGATTTTATTATTCTGTAAGATTTACTAGAAGACTTATTCAAAATATATTGAATTCCATTATTAGATATGTATTCTATGAGAATAAATAAGCAACGGTGCTTCTATTTTCATGGAGATATTTATAGGAGCTCTTAACTAAATTAATTTTGAATATTCTAAAGAAGCAGAGCTTCTGCACCTACTATATATTTTTTATTCTCTATATATGCCATTCTCTCTTGTAAGAAAATTTACAACACAATAAAAAGATAAAGTGTTGTGAACTTTGAACCTGTTGTGCATTTGCAACTTCCTGTGGCACTCTGCTTCATGACTTTTTCATTCTCTCAAGTGCTGAATTAATTCTGCTTCAACTACAACTACATTGAATAAACGTGATAATGTAAACCTTAATAACCAGTACCTGTGATTTAATTTTTATCTTCTCTTTCATCTGGTTCTGAGTCTGTAACACTGCTTACCGTCTCCCACACACACTTTATTTTTCTGTTTATTCTTTTTCACACAAAAGAATTATTTTTTATTATTTTTCCTCAGCTTGTGACTCATGGATTATAATGTCAGGATCTTAGGGTTGTGACTCCCTGTATCTAAATTCCAGACTGTTTGGGTTTTTACTCTTAGTATTCAAGGTCAAGTTTTAAGGGTTGTGACTCCCCACACAAAAGTCAGTGTCATGGTTATCCCTCTACAAGAAAAGGATTTTGTAATTGGGTTATTATTCCCCCTTAAAAATCATTTTTAGTACACATGTATCTCTCACCGAGTAGAGAGGTATAAGAGTAGAGTCAGCCCACTCTAGACCGAACTACTATAAAAAACATCCTTCCGTTATTTATGTTTTCTGCTACTAATTAACCTTAATAATTAACTTTGATAATTAATTTATTTGATTAAATTTTTTAATATGGTTTATTCACCCTCCCTCTAAACCATCTTCCATTACCCGGTCCGACCTATGATTTTCCTCTTCTTATCAACCGCATATAACTAATGGGTTACATTAATATCCATCTTATCCTTGAGAGCACATCAAACAATTTCCTCATAGCTATTGAAGTCCCGTATGGCTAACTCCCTTCGAAAATGTTTTTTTAATCCACTAAAGAATCGATCAATCTTACACTCAGGTTGGATAATAATTCTGGAAGCGTACCTTGAATGTCTTGTAAAATTTTCTTCATAGGTACTAACAGATTGATCGTCCTTTTTATTTAGTTCAAGAAACCCCTTCTCCATCTTTGTCTGAAGAATAGGAGGGAAGTAATTATTGAAAATTAATTTATTGAACTCGTCCCATTCCATGTTCTCAATTTCATCCCTTTTCCTTGTATTCTTGACAAGATTCTACCATTGATTAGGTTCACATTCCAAATGATATACTGCTAAGATGACTTTATCATGTTTAGAACATTACAGGACTGAAAATATCTTTTTAGTGGTACTGATCCATTGTTTATCCACTAATGAATCAGAAGACCCGCTGAATGAAGGTGGACGCTTCCTCATGAAGGATTCAACAGAATTTTGCGCCTTCCTTTGCTTTTTCAGAAGGCCTTCATGATTTATATCTTAAGAAAGTTGTGTGAGCATGGATACAATATTTTTCATTCCAGCTCCCATAACATTTGGTTGTTCAGGGGGAAAATAATTTCATTTCCGATCACATTCAGCATTAACATTGTTCCTTCGGGTTCCAGTCATTGACTAAAACCAAGAAGCATCGTGTGAGCAACACAAATTACAATAGGAAAACCACATAACCAGTAATAAAATTACTCACTTTAGGTCTTATCATAGGTTATTCATGGCCATTTCTGAAACACTAAGATTGTGTTCTATGCTTAGACATAACCTTAGGGTTCTTACTACGGCCTTCACATCCTAGTTTCCCAAGGATGAATATACCTTTTATAAGGCCCCAGCCTTAAACATTACTTAATATTGAGTTATTACAAGATTACACATTGAGGATCTTTTCAGGTTTAGAGTTTTGGAGAATTAGATCACGAAACATGCATTACATTCCACATTTAAACAAAGTGGTTACAAAAAAGACAGTATTCATTCTTCCCATCAACGGAAACATATTTAAAATAAAACATGGATTCTTTCTTGACACATCCTTGACACTATCATCACATTAGGTACCTTTCCCTTGACCTGTGAAAAAAATTTCAAAAACCTGGGATGAGCATAAAAAGCTCAGTAAGGGTTATAAAAATATGGAAAGGAAACATGAGTTCATATATACATAAGAATGAAATCATATTTTACCAATAAAACATAGGAACTTTAACATACCTCATCAAATCATGAATAAATCATAGAAATCATAAGACATAAAAGCTAACCTGAGGCATTCATAACATTCTTACGTAGGGAGTAACCCTCTTGGTTACGTTTGGAATACCCACCACAGTATATTCCCTAAATCTCTTCGGAGAAACCTTAACGTTTCACTCCTTTGTGTTACCCAATGCATTGGAGAGCTATATCGGGCTCACCCACCATTAGTTTATCACAAAACCACTCGTCTTCATAATAATGCCCAAGAACCTCAATATAATCGTATCACATAAAAAATGCATAAAGGAAACATAACATTCCCACCTTTCAAACACAATATATCAATACAACACATTGATATAAAAACATTATGAAAACCATTTTCAATACCAAAATAAATGAAAAGTAAAACATGGTATTTATTTTTCTTTTAAAAATAAGGTATGGCTTGTAGAGGAATCCGAAACTCAAATAATGGTCACGGAGGCGGAGAAGTCATTGTCACCACATACGTACGACAAAACATTCCCTTTTGTCGTTTAGTAAAACGCTTCATATAAATAATGATTCCTTTTTTGGATAAATTTAAAAGTAAAAGGGCTTTATACACCGTATAAAAGAAAGTTGTGTGTAAAACAAAATATGCCTCAATGAATGGAGATTGAGACGAAGTCCCTTACAAAGACGGTATCCTTGGTTTAAGGAAAAATCAATTACATAATTATGTGTGACAAAAAAATACACCAGATATAAGTGGATATTAAGTGTAGAATAATAAAATTTCATTCACACATATTAAAAGGATTACATATTCAATAACTACGTGTCGAACCCAAAGAAATCGAAATTGGGTTAAGAAGTTCCCTTGATAGCCTAACGGCGTCACATCAAAATGAGTTGATGAGAGATTAAAAAAAGGGTATCTCATCACTTGGACATAAAATATACATCAATAAGGATATATGAGAACATATCCCAACATAACAATATGTAAATTAAAAGACTCAACAAAATAAGTCTTTTAAAAAGAGGAGGGTGAAAGGTTCCCTTACCGACATGGGTATCTTTCAAAACATACACCTCGTAAAAGAAGGACAATACAACATTGATGTCAATACTCATAAAAGAAAGTATATTACACAATGAGTAAAATAATGGGCAGTACATACACCACTCAAAGGAAATTGTGGCAAATGTAGCATAAATCTCATGGGAATAAAAGTGAGATGAAAAATCCCTTACGAAAACTCGGCAGCCTAACAACGCCACTTAAAACTTCCAAAAATGGATTGATGAGATCAAATAGGGTCTCTCATCGTATTAACATAAAGTTTACAGAAATATGAATATAAAAGAACATCCCCCAACATAACAAATAGGAGCATAAAAGAGGTTACATAAAGGAGAGGACTTAAAAAGAAATATAGAGGTTAGATCTCTTACAAAAATTCACCAGCCTGACGGCGCCACTCAAAACTTCCAAAATGGATTGATGGGAGGAAATATGGTCTCTAATCATATTAAAATAATGAGTACAGTAGGAGTAATATAAAATAACATCCCAATCATAATAAATATGAGCTTAAAAGGAATGACATAAAAGAGTGTACTTAAAAAGAAAGAGTGGAGTAGGGTCCCTTACCTCAAGTCCAACTTGTCTTGTTCGTTTCTTTATATTCCTGAATAATAAACTTCGGTCAATTAATAATTGCCTAAGTACCTCCTTTAGAGATTATTATTCAGTTCATATCACATATTATAATGTTATAATAATTTTTTAATAATGTTAGTTCATGTCATACGTTTTTGCCAATGTTTGGTACATGAGTCAAAAATGAACTTGTTTGAAAAAAGATTGCCCATGTAGTTATAAGTAAATAATTTACAGAATAGTATTAATGATTAAAATATCATATATATCCAGTAAATATTCATTTTATACTATTCCATATCATTTTGAGATAAAAAAACGAAATGCACCATTCATGGAGAGGGTAGGACATATGTACGCATAAACGCTACTCTCATTTTTTTGTCATATTAATGGAATTAAATCAAAATGAGATATATATATATATATATGTTATAATTACATAATTATATCCATAATTTATATGTAATATATTACATATATATCCATTATATATATGTATTTATAATATTACAAAACATTTTGAGATAAGAAATGAAATGTACCGTTCATGGAGACGGTAAGCGTTACGTACGCATGAACGCTACTTTAATTTCTATTTCATATTTAATGGAATTAAAACATAATGATACATAATATTATTTTAATTCCAGTATGGTATCATATATAATATCATTAAATATATCCTTTATACTTACCAAATATTCTATTAACGAATCAAATCACTTTGAGGGGGCGGTAGTCCGCACTTCATTAAATGAAGATATCGCGTTTACCCATAATGGAAACCATAAAGGTACGCCATAAATGAAAAATACAGAAGCTTAAGTAAAACATAAACATATTATATATCATATATAAATATAGTGTCATCTTAATGGCCACATTTTAAGGTTTTAGAATAATGTTGAACAATCATCATTTCGGGAGGCAGAAATTCACCATCCACGGAAACAGTATGTTATTTAACCATTAGATGCATGTGTGTGTAAATATAGCTCGAATAATTCTTATAAAAACATCCTATTATATTTAATATAATGGATTTGTTACAAAATAAATGAATAAAAAGAGTTTAGGGGGTTGGAGAAGCAAAATAAAACAAAAGGACACAAGTGAAGACATTACTTTAAAATTGGGTAACTCCCATTGGTTTGAGCTCAAAGGCATCCTTGGGAAGCCTTCTGCCCAATGTGAGGATTCAAGGAGTAAGAGAGTGAATTGTAGAGACAACATTTTCAGGGGTTGGCCGAGCCAAAGTCTTTGGGAGTGTGGGTAAGGAGGTAGAGATGGGGGCCTTTTATAAGAGGAGAGGAGGGGCACTCTTGTAAAGTTAAAAAATGTTACTTTATTTTCAAAAGAGTTTCGGAATTTAAAGGTCCCACATTGATTTATTTCAAGTATATGGTGATAAGGGTTCAACTTCCACTTAACCAATAGGTTTTGTACATGTTTAGGTCTTAGATATTACATTATCTTTCTATTTTATTTAAATCGTTAAATAATGATGTCATCACTGCATCATAATTATGTCATATATAATTTATTTTATTTAATGTTTAAAAATTATAAAAAAACTACTATGATGTATGAAATCTTTTTAGCTTTCCAATTACTATTTATAGTCAAAAATCGGACTTGTATAACCCCATGTAAAAATTGTTTTAGTAAAACATCTCATGTTTGTGTCATTTTTACTTTAACATTAAATAAAAAGGTATTTATGACATTTTCCAACCAAAGTGGCTCCATGGGGTCACCAAGTTGACCCATGGATTATCTTGGTCGGACATGACACATCCAATGAGGTTAGGAAATGTGTCTCGGTCATTTCATTTTTTTAAAACATTATTCTTACCTTAAACTACACTAATTACCTCTAATCGCGATTAAAAACTTAATAAGTTACTATTCACCAAAAAATTATTTTAATCCCATTGAACCAAATTTTACTTCTTAATGACAACCATGTATGTAGGATTTTTGAAATTCAAAACACAAAGATGGCAAAATTTCATTTAAAAGGAAAATCAGTTTTTATAAGTACCACTTAGTGGTTTCAATATTCATCAAAAATAGAAGTTTTTCAGAAAATTACCAAAAGTTCCCCATAAGCTATATTTGGTATTCCAAATTCAAAAATGATTTATATTTTAAAAAATTCAAAACATATATGTTGAATTAATTAATTTAATAATTAATTCCCACTGTCAAAACAAATAGCGTGTTTTTATGAAACAAAATTTATCAAAAGATTGACACTAGTTTAAGTCCGATTTCAAAGTGAATTTAATTCCAACGACCACTATTGGATTAAATGGTAAAAATATATATTCTAATTTCACTTTAAAACCAATTCAGAAGATAATATAATCATATAAATAAATTATATTAAAAGTGGTTTTGAATTAAAATACAACATTATTCACTATTCATTAAAAATTGAACTTTTTCGGAAAAATACCAAAAATTTTCACAAAGTAAATTTTGATGTCCCGATTCTAAAGAAGAATTTTATTTTCTCAAATATAACACATAAAATTTTCAAAAAGTGGATTTAAAAGAGGTTCGCCTTCAAAAGGAGGTTAATCGACCTTTTAAATAATATTAGAATGTTTACACTTAAAAATAGACTCATTCGCTTTTTTAATCCTCTAACATTTATTGCAAAAATTTAAAATATTTGACAAAAATATATAATCATTTTTTAGTTGGTTCTATTCATTCCCGCCATCACAACAGTTATGCATTAACTACCATTTAAAATAATATTATTTTATTATTAGAGTGAAACTTAAGATTCCCAAGAAACTCATTGTTGCGTATTGGGTACGCCATTGGGCATAGCATCCCTCTTTAAAGTAATGTTAATATTTTATTCAAAAAAATATGGATAAATATAAAAATTTCAAATTCTTTATTTACCTTGGGTGTTACATCCTTCCCCCCTTTTGGAAATTGCGTCCTTGCAATTTTAAAATTGAGCTTGGAAACATCCTTGAAAGTCCCACATCGGACCAAGAGTCGATAAAACAATCACTTTAAAATAAAGGAAGATAAGTACAAAGGACACCTGAGTTAACCCATACTAGGATTCCATGTAGGAAAAAATGGACATGGAGGAGAAAACATAGGGTCATGTTCTGATGGAGAGTGATAGAAAACATGTTAAAGAGAAAGTTAACCATAAGAAAATCACAAACTTGTGATGGGTTAAACGGTATTCGATTCCCCAGTAGGAAAAGTTAATAGACATCATTTTTGTTTTATGTTACTTTTTATTGAAGAATTTATTCATAAGGAAACATAATCACTTATCATGTTTACTTTCAACTTTTATTAGATTCCTTACAAAAACTCATGTTTTCTCCAAAAGACGAGTATTTAGGAAGACTTGTTCACATTAAGAGTACTATAATAAACTTCTAGAAAATCACCTAATCCACAAAAGAGAACTATATACTTACCATGTCTTTATACTTTAACCAAAACCAAAACCAAAAAGGTTAGTACAAGATCAGATAATCCAGAAAATAATAACACTTTATAAAAAGAAAATCTATTCTTAATCTCCAAAATTTGTCCAACAAAACCCAAAGTTCAACGAGGACCATTTGATAAACAATTTTTCCATAAAATTATTCAAAGTAAACCAAACTAAGATTGAAACCCAAATATTTGAAGGATTTAATCACATAGTCTTCCATGTTAAATCGTTACATTTATCTCCAAACAACATCAGTTGCTCTTAATGTCTCGTATTGAAAAGTAATTAACCTAATCACATATCCTCCATGATAGGTTAATAAATTTTCATATATAACCCAAAATCTACTTACTCTTAATTAATAAAATCATATAACTAAAATGAATCAGTCAAACTAACCAGGGACTTCACGTAGTCCAGTGGTAGGTGATAAATACCAGTCGCACTTTTGTTGTGGGCTCGATTCCCACATCTTTTTCCGACGCAACGGGTTGTCACACGGTCTGCGTGTTGTCCTTTTTCCAAAACTATATAATTCTCAAATAATTCCCCAAAAAGGGATAAAATCATCAAAAATAACCATAACATAATTTAACCTCAATTTTATCTCATGCCTTTCACTTCAATCATAACATATAGTAACCCATAATTACCTCAAAAGTAAGGATCATATAAACCCAAATGGTTCTTTATAACTATGTCCACAAAAGAAAAGATAACTATTCCTTGAATAAAATTTTCATATATTAAACATCAGGGTTACACATAATATAAAAATTCATCTAATGTAACCCCATCATCAAAATAGACTTAATACTCTTAAGAATTTCACCATAACTCTTGAAGCCCTTATATGTTGACATCTTACTCATTCAACATTCTTCATGATCCATTAACCATTCCTTTCCAACTTATTCCGAAATACCTCTTTTCTACAAAAAAAATCATGAATCATATCCTAAGATTCCAAAATAGGAAAACAATAGTCATGAAATAATACATACCTTTGATTGGTCATTGTCAGTTTCTTCATCCACAATCGGAATGGCATTAGGTATTGGTAAACGAAAATTTGTACGCTCTTGGTGATCCCATTCATGAAACTGCTTCATAGGACATGTGTTTTCATAATGACCATACACACCATATTTAAAACATTCAATTGATCCCTCAGAAAGAACTTCTTTCCCTTTCCTCGAGTCAACTGGATGATTCCTTTTTCCATTGCAGGTTCTTGATTTATGACCTTCATTTCCACATCTATAGCATATTTCTGTCCCTTTGAAACATTTTCCTAGGTGTTTCTTTCCACATCTTTGACACATAGGTTTTTGAACACACTTACCTTTATGATTATTACCTGTACTTCCGTAGGGATTTGTTTCTCGCATATATGATGCCTTAGAGAAATCACCAAGGTTTAGGTGGTCAATCATGACTCCAAATAGTTGGTTGAGGTTAATCACAAGAGTTCTCATTGTAGCTCCCATATCATTCAGTTTGTTTCTCAAAAAAACTGTCACAGTTTCATTCACATCCATTGTTACTTTGTTGCCTGCTAGATCCAGCCATTTACTAAAACCAAAAAGGTCAGTGTGAGTATATCAAAAAACCATCATGTACTAATGAGGAAGATAAACACTAAGATATACTTACTCTTTCACTTTATCTAAAACTAGGACTCTTTCTGAAATCCTAACCATTATGGTAATTCCACTTATTCTTAAAGAATACCCTAACCTCTAAAGTTATCTAAACCGACCTTTGATACCAAATATAAGGCCCCAACCTTAAACCCTACTTAATCTTGAGTTATTATAAGATTACACATTGAGGATCTTTTCAGGTTTAGATTTTTAGAGAATTAGATCATGAAACTTGCATTACATTCCAAATTTAAACAAAGTGGTTACATAAAATACAGTCTTCATTATTCCCATCAATGGAAAAATATTTAAAATAAAACATGGATTCTTTCTTGACACATCCTTGACACTATCATCACATCATGTACCATTCCCTTGACCTGTGAAAAACATTTCAAAAACTTGGGATCAGCTTAAAAAGCTCAGTAAGGGTTATAAAAATATGGAAAGGAAACATGATTTCATATATACATAATAATGAAATCATACATTACCCATAAAACATAGGCACTTTAACATACCTCATCAAATAATGAATAAATCATAGAAATCATAAGACATAAAAGGTAACTTGATGCATTCATAACATTCTTACGTATGGAGTAACCCTCTCGGTTACGTTTGGAATACCCACCATAGTATATTCCCTAAATCTCTTCGGAGAAACCTTAAAGTTTCACTCCATCGCGTTACCCAATGCATTGGAGAGCTATATCGGGCTCACCGGCCCTTAGTTTATCACAGAACCACCCGTATTCATAATAATTCCCAAGAACCTCAACATAATCGTATCACATAAAACATGCATAAAGGAAACATAACATTCCCACCTTTCAAACACAAGATATCAATACAACACATTGATATAAAAACATTATGAAAACCGTTTTCAATACCAAAATAAAAGAAAATTAAAACATGGTATTTATTTTTCTTTTAAAAATAAGGTATGGCTTGTAGAGGAAGCTGAAACTCAAATAATGGTCACGGAGGCTGAGAAGTCGTTGTCGCCGCCTATGTACGACAAAACATTCCCTTTTGTCGTTTAGTAAAATGCTTCATATAAAAAAAGATTCCTTTTTTGGATAAACAAAATAGTCAAATGGGTTTATATACCGTATAAAAGAAGGTTGTGTATAAAACAAAATATGCCTCAATGAATGGAGATTGAGACGAAGTCCCTTACAAAGACGGTATACTTGGTTTAAGGATAAATCAATTACATAATTATGTGTGAAAAACGAATACACCAAATATAAGTGGATATTAAGAGTAGAATAATCAAAGGTCATTCTCACATATTCAAAGGATGAAATATTCAATAACTACATGTCAAACCAAAAGAAATCGAACTTGGGTTAAGAAGTTCCCTTGACAGCCTAACGGCGTCACATCAAAATGAGTTGATGAGAGATTACAAAAAGAATATCTCATCACTTGGACATAACATTTACATCAATAATGATATATGAGAACATATCCCAACATACAAATATGTAAATTAAAAGACCCAACAAAAGAAGTCTTTTAAAAAGAGGAGGGTGAAAGGTTCCCTTACCAACATGGGTATCTTTCGAAACATACACCTCGTGAAAGAAGGACAATACAACATTGATGAAAATACTCATAAAAGAAATTATATTACACAATGAGTAAAATAATGGTCAGTACATACACCACTCAAAGGAAATTTTGGCAAAATGTAGCATAAATCTCACGGGAATAAAAGTGAGATGAAAAATCCCTTATGAAAACTCGGCAGCCTAACGACGCCACTTAGAACATCCAAAAATGGATTGATGAGATAAAATAGGGTCTCTCATCGTATTAACATAAAGTTAAGAGATAGAGGAATATAAAATAACATCCCCCAAAATAATAAAGAGGAGCTTAAGAGAAGTGACATAAATGAGAGGACTTAAAAAGAAAGATAGAGGTTAGATCTCTTATGAAAATTCGGCAGCCTAACAGCGCCACTCAAAACTTCCAAAATGGATTGATGAGAGGAAATAGGGTCTCTCATCATATGAAAATAATAAGTATAGTAGGATTAATATAAAATAACATCCCAATCATAAGAAAGATGAGCTGAAAAGTAATGACATAAAAGAGTGTACTTAAAAAGTAAGATTGGAGTAGGGTCCCTTACCTCAAGTCCAACTTGTCTTGTTCGTTTCTTTATATTCCTGAATAATAAACTTTGTTCAATTAATAATTGCCTAAGTAACTCCTTTATAGATTATTATTCAGTTAATATCACATATTATAATGTTATAATAATTGTTTAATAATGTTATTTCATATCAGACGTTTTTGTCGATGTTTGGTACATGAGTCAAAAATGAACTTGTTTGAAAAAAGATTGCCCATGTAGTTATAAGTAAATAATTTCCAGAATAGTATTAATGATTAAAATATCATATATATCCAGTAAATATTCATTTTATACTATTCCATATCATTTGGAGATAAAAAATGAAAAGCACCGTTCATGGAGACGGTAGGCCGTATGTACGCATGAACGCTACTTTCATTTTTTTGTCATATTAATGGAATTAAAACAAAATGAGATATATATATATATATGTGTTATAATTCCATAATGATATCCATAATTTAGATGTAATATATTACATATATATCCATTATATATATATACTTATAATATTACATAACATTTTGAGATAAGAAATGAAATGTACGGTTCATGGAGACGGTAAGCCGTACGTACCCATGAACGCTACTTCCATTTCTATTTCATATTTAATGGAATTAAAACATAATGATACATAATAGTATTTTAATTCCAGTATGGTATCATATATAATATCATTAAATATATCCTTTATACGTACCACATATGGTATTAACGAATCAAATCACTTTGAGGGGCAGTAGTCCGCACTTCCTTAAATGAAGATATCGCGTTTACCCATAATGGAAACCATAAAGGTACGCCATAAATGAAAAATACAGAAGCTTAATTAAAACATAATCATATTAGATATAATATATAAGTATAGCTTCATCTTAATGTCCACCTTTTAAGGTGTTAGAAGAATGTTGAACAATCATCGTTTCGGGAGGCAGAAATTCACCATCCACAGAAACAGTAAGTTCTTTACCCTTATATGTAGGTGTGTGTAAGTGTAGCTAGAATAATTCTTATAAAAACATCCTAGTGTATTTAAGATACTGGATTTGTTACAAAATAAATTAATAAAAAGAGTTTAGGGGGTTAGAGAAGCAAAATAAAACAAAAGGACACAAGTGAAGACATTACCTTAAAATCGGGTAACTCCCTTTGGTTTGAGCTCAATGGATTCCTTGGGAAGACTTCTGCCCAAAGTTAGGCTTCAAGGAGTAATAGGGGGAAGTGGAGAGACACAATGGGCAGGGTTTGGCCGAGCCAAAGGCTTTGGGAGTGTGGGTAAGGAGGTAGAGGTGGGGGCCTTTTATAAGAGGAAAGGAGGGGCACTCTAGTAAAGTTACAAAATGTTACTTTATTTTCAAAAGAGTTTCGGATTTTAAAGGTCCCACATTGATTTATTTCAAGGATAAGGTGATAAGGGTTCGAAATCCAATCATCCAATAGGTTTTGGACATGTTTAGGTCTTAGATATTACAATATCGTTCCATTTTATTTAAATCGTTAAATAATGTGGTCACCACTGCATCATACTGATGTCATATATAATTTATTTTATTTAATGTTTAAAAATTATAAAAAATACTATGATGTATTAAATCTTTTTATCTTTCCAATTACTACTTATAGTCAAAAATCTGACTTGTATAACCCCATTTAAAAATTTATTTAGTAAAACATCTCATGTTTGTGTCATTTTTACTTTAACATTAAATAAAAACATATTTATGTCATTTTCTAACCGAAGTGGCTCCATGGGGTCCCCAAGTTGACCCATGGATTTTCTTGGTCGGCCATGACACATCCAATGAGGTTAGGACATGTGTCTCTGGAATTTCATTTTATTAAAACATTATTCTAACCTTAAACTACACTAATTACCTCTAATCGCGATTAAAAACTTAATAATTTACTATTCACCAAAAAATTATTCTAATCCCATTGAACCACATTTTACTTCTTAATGACAACCATGTATGTCGGATTTTTGAAATTCAAAACACAAAGATGGAATTTCATTTAAACGGAAAATCTGTTTTTATAAGTACCACTTAGTGGTTTCACTATTCATCAAAAAATGAAGTTTTTCAGAAAATTACCAAAAGTTCACCCTAAGCTATATTTGATATTCCAAATTCAAAAATTATGTCTATTTTACAAAATTCAAAACATATAAGTTGCATTAATTAATTTAATAATTAATTCCCGCTGTCAAAACAAAGAGCGTGTTTTTATGAAACAAAATGTATCAAAAGATTGACACTAGTTTAAGTCCGATTTCAAAGTGAATTTAATTCCAACGTCCACTATTGGATTAAATGGTAAATATATATTCTAATTTAACATTAAAAAAAATTCAGAAGATAATATAATAATATAAATAAATTAGATTAAAAGAGGTTTTGAATTAAAATACAACATTTTTCACTATTCATTAAAAATTGAACTTTTTCAGAAAAATACCAACAATTTACACAAAGTAAATTTCGATGTCCCGATTCTAAAGAAGAATTTTATTTTTTCAAATATAACACATAAAATTGTCAAAAATTTGATTTAAAAGAGGTTTGCCTTCAAAAGGCAGTTAATCGACCTTTTAAAGAATATTAGAATGTTTACGCTTAAAATTGGATTCATTCACATTTTTAATCCTCTAAAATTTATTGAAAAAAGTAAATTTTTTTGACAAACATATATAATCATTTTTTAGTTAGTTCTATTTATTCCCACCATCACAACAGCTAGGCGTTAACTACTATTTAAAATAATATTATTTTATTATTAAAGTGCAACGTAAGATTCCCAAAAACTCGTTGTTGTGTATTGGGTACGCCATCGGGCATAGCATCCCCTTTAAAGTAATATTAATATTTTATTCAAAAAAATATGGATAAATATAAAAATGTCATATTATTTATTTACCTGGGGTGTTACATCCTTCCCCCCTTTTGGAAATTGCGTCCTCGCAATTTTAAAATTTAGCATGGAAATATCTGTGAAAGTCCCACATCAGAACAAGAGTCGGTAAAACAATCACTTTAAAATAAAGGAAGATAAGTACAAAGGTCACCCTAGTTAACCCATACTAGGATTCCATGTCAGAAAAAAATGGACATGGAGGAGAAAACATAGGGTCATGTTCTGATGGAGAGTGATAGAAAAGATGTCAAGGAGAAAGTTAACCATAAGAAAATCACAAACATGTGATGGCTTAAATGGTATTCGATTCCCCAGTATGAAAAGTTAATAGACAAGATTTTTGTTTTAAGTTACTTTTTATTGAGGAATTTATTCATAAGGAAACATAATCACTTATCATGTTTACTTTCAACTTTTATTAGATTCCTTACACAAACTCATATTTTCTCCAAAAGACGAGTATTTAGGAAGACTTGTTCACATTAAGAGTACTATCATAAACTTCTAGAGAATAACCTAATCCATAATAGAGAACTATATACTTCCAATGTCTTTAGTCTTTAACCAAAACCAAAAACAAAAAGGTTAGTACGAGATCAGATAATCCAGAATAAGATAACCCTTTATAAAAAGAAAATCTATTCTTAATCTCCAAAATTTGTCCAACAAAACCCAAAGTTCAACGAGGACCATTCAACAAACAATTTGTCCATAAAAATATTCAAATTTAACCAAACTATGATTGAAACACAAATATTTGAAGGATTTAGTCACATAGTCTTCCAAGTTAAATCGTAACATTTATCTCTAAACAACATCAGTTTCTCTTAATGTCTCGTATTGAAATGTAATTAACCTAATCACATATCCTCCATGATAGGTTAATAAATTTTAATAGATAACCCAAAATCAACTTACTCTTAATTCATAAAATCATCTAACTAAAAATAATCAGTTAAACTAACCAGGGACTTCATGTAGTCCAATGGTAGGTGATAAATACCAGTCGCACTTTGGTTGTGGGATCGATTCCCACAGCTTTGTCCGACATGACGGGTTGTCACATGGTCTGCGTGTTTTCCTTTTTCCAAAACTATATAATTTTCAAATCATTCCCCAAAAAGGGATAAAATAATCAAAAATAACTATAACATAATTTAACATCCATTTTATCTCATGCCTTTCACTTCAATCATAACATATAGTAACCCATAATTACCTCAAAAGTAAGGATCATATAAACCCAAATGGTTCTTTATAACTATGTCCACAAAAGAAAAGATATCTATTCCTTGAATAAAATTTGCATACATTAAACATCAGGGTTACACATAATATAAAAAGTCTTCTAATGTCACCCCATCATCAAAAGAGACTTAATACTCTTAAGAATTCCACCATAACTCTTGAAGCCCTTATATGTTGACATCTTACTCATTCAACATTCTTCATGATCCATTAACCGTTCCTTTCCAACTTATTCCGAAATACCTCTTTCCTACAAACAAAATCATGAATCATATCCTAAGATTCCAAAATAGGAAAACAATAGTCATGAAATAATACATACCTTTGATTGGTCATTGTCAGTTTCTTCATCCACAATCAGAATGGAATTAGGTATTGGTAAACGAACATTTGTACACTCTTGGTGATCCCATTCATGAAACTTCTTCATAGGACATGTGTTTGCATAATGACCATGCACACCATATTTAAAACATTCAATTGATCCCTCAGAAAGAACTTCTTTCCCTTTCCTCGAGTCAACTGGATGCTTCCTTTTTCCATGGTAGGTTCTTACTTTATGACCTTCATTTCCACATCTATAGCATATTTCTATCCCTTTGAAACATTTTTCTAATTGTTTCTTTCCACATCTTTGACACATAGGTTTTTGAGCAGACTTACATTTATGATTATTACCTGTACTTCCGTAGGGATTTGTTTATTGCATATATGATGCCTTAGATAAATCACTAAGGTTTAGGTGGTCAATCATGACTCCAGATAGTTGGTTGAGGATAATCACAAGAGTTCTCATTGTAGGTCCTATATCATTCAGTTGCTTGCTCAAAAAAACTGTCACTATTTCCTTCACATCCACTGTTACTTTGGTGCCTGCTAGATCCAGCCATTTACTAAAACCAAAAAGGTCAGTGTGAGTATATCAAAAAACCATCATGTACTAATGAGTAAGATAAACTCTAATATATACTTACTCTTTCACTTTATCTAAAACTATGACTCTTTCTAAAATCCTAACCATTATGGTAATGCCACTTATGCTTAAAGAATATCCTAACCTATAAAGTTATCTAAACCGACCTTTGATACCAAATATAAGGCCCCAGCCTTAAACCTTACTTAATCTTGAGTTATTATAAGATTACACATTGAGGATATTTTCAGGTTTAGAGTTTTAGAGAATTAGATCATGAAACTTGCATTACATTCCACATTTAAACAAAGTGGTTACATAAAAGACAGTATTCATTCTTCCCATCAATGGAAACATATTTAAAATAAAACATGGATTCTTTCTTGACACATCCTTGACACTATAATCACATCATGTACCTTTCCCTTGAACTGTGGAAAACATTTCAAAAACTTGGGATGAGCATAAAAAGCTCAGTAAGGGTTATAAAAATATGGAAAGGAAACATGATTTCATATATACATAAGAATGAAATCATACTTTACCCATAAAACATAGGCACTTTAACATACCTCATAAAATCATGAATAAATCATAGAAATCATAAGACATAAAAGGTAACTTGAGGCATTCATAACATTCTTACATAGGGAGTAACCCTCTTGGTTACATTTGGAATACCCACCACAGTATATTCCCTAAATCTCTTTGGAGAAACCTTAAAATTTCACTCCATCACGTTACCCAATGCATTGGAGAGCTATATCGGGCTCACCCGCCCTTAGTTTATCATGGAACCACCCGCCTTCATAATAATTCCCAAGAACCTCAATATAATCATATCACATAAAACATGCATAAAGGAAACATAACATTCCCACCTTTCAAACACAAGATTTAAATACAACACATTGACATAAAAACATTATGAAAATCATTTTCAATAACAAAATAAAGGAAAATTAAAACATGGTATTTATTTTTCTTTTAAAAATAAGGTATGGCTTGTAGAGGAAGCCAAAACTCAAATAATGTTCATGGAGGCGGAGAAGTCGTTGTCGCCGCATACATACGACAAAACATTCCCTTTTGTCGTTTAGTAAAACGCGTCGTATAAAAAAAGATTCCTTTTTTGGATAAACATAAAAGTCAAATGGGTTTATACACCGTATAAAAGAAGGTTGTGTATAAAACAAAATATGCCTCAATGAATGGAGATTGAGACGAAGTCCCTTACAAAGACGGTATCCTTGGTTTAAGGATAAATCAATTACAAACTTATGTGTGACAAACTAATACACCAAATATAAGTTGATATTAAGTGTAGAATAATCAAAGGTCATTCACACATATTCAAAGGATGGCATATTCAATAACTACATGTCTAACCCAAAGAAATCGAAATTGGGTTAAGAAGTTCCATTGACAGCCTAACAGCGTCACATCAAAATGAGTTGATGAGAGATTAAAAAAAAGGGTATCTCATCACTTACACATAATCTTTAAATCAATAAGGATATATGAGAACATATCCCAACATAAAAATATGTAAATTAAAAGACCCAAAAAAAGAAGTCTTTTAAAAAGAGGAGGGTTGAAAGGTTCCCTTACCGACATAGGTATCTTTCGAAATATACACCTCGTGAAAGAAGGACAACACAACATTGATGAAAATACTCATAAAATAAATTATATTACACAATGAGTAAAATAATGGGCAGTACATACACCACTCAAAGGAAATTGTGGTAAATGTAGCATAAATCTGACGGGAATAAAAATGAGATGAAAAATTCCTTATGAAAACTCGGCAGCCTAACGACGCCACTTAAAACTTCCAAAAATGGATTGATGAGATCAAATAGGGTCTCTCATCATATTAACATAATGTTTACAGAAAGTGGAATATAAAATAACATCCTCCAACATAACAAAGAGGAGCTTAAAAGAAGTGACATAAAGGAGGGGACTTAAAAAGAAAGATAGAGGTTAGATCTCTTACGAAAAATCGGCAGCTTAACGGCGCCACTCAAAACTTCCAAAATGGATTGATGAGAGGAAATAGGGTATCTCATCATATGAACATAATAATTACAGTAGGCTTAATATAAAATAACATCCCAATCATAAGAAAGATGATCTTAAAAAGAATGACATAAAAGAGTGTACTTAAAAAGAAAGAGTGGAGTAGGGTCCCTTACTTCAAGTCCAACTTGTCTTGTTCATTTCATTATATTCCCGAATAATAAACTTTGGTGAATTAATAATTGCCTAAGTACCTCCTTTAGAGATTATTATTCAGTTCATATCACATATTATAATGTTATAATAATAGTTTAATAATGTTATTTCATATCAGATGTTTTTACTGATGTTTGGTACATGAGTCAAAAATGAACTTGTCTGAAAAAAGATTGCCCATGTAGTTATAAGTAAATAATTTCCAGAATATTATTAATGATTAAAATATCATATATATCCAGTAAATATTCATTCTATACTATTCCATATCATTTTGAGATAAAAAATTAAAAGCACCGTTCATGGAGACGGTAGGCCGTACGTACGCATGAACACTACTTCCATTTTTTTTGTCATATTAATGGAATTAAAACAAAATGAGAGATATATATATATGTTATAATTCTATAATGATATCCATAATTTAGATGTAATATATTACATATGTATCCATTATATATATGTACTTATAATATTACATAACATTTTGAGATAAGAAATGAAATGTACCGTTCATGGAGACGGTAAGTCATACGTACGCATGAACACTACTTCCATTTTTATTTCATATTTAATGTAATTAAAACATAGTGATACATAATATTATTTTAATTCCAGTATAGTATCATATATAATATCATTAAATATATCCTTTATACGTACCACATATGGTATTAACGAATCAAATCACTTTGAGGGGGCGGTAGTCCGCACTTCCTTAAATGAAGATATCATGTTTACCCATAATGGAAACCATAAAGGTACGCTACATATGAAAAATACAAAAGATTAAGTAAAAAATAAACATATTAGATATCATATATAAATATAGTGTCATCTTAATGGCCACCTTTTAAGGTGTTAGAAGAATGTTGAACAATCATTGTTTCGGGAGGCAGAAATTCGCCATCCACAGAAACAGTTTGTTTTTTA
Organism: Viscum album; assembly: GCA_963277665.1. NCBI lineage: Eukaryota > Viridiplantae > Streptophyta > Magnoliopsida > Santalales > Viscaceae > Viscum > Viscum album. Next base: position 538,048,610 of record OY728146.1, read on the forward strand.
ACAACTAGATGTAGGTGTGTGTAATTGTAGCTCAAATACTTCTTATAAAAACATCCTAGTATATTTAAGATACTGTATTTGTTACAAAATAAATGAATAAAAATATTTTAGGGGTTGGAGAAGCAAAATAATACAAAAGGACACAAGTGAAGACATTACCTTAAAATCGGGTTACTCCCTTTGGTTTGAGCTCAAAGGCTTCTTTGGGAATAATTATGCCCAAAGTGAGGCTTAAAGGAGTAAAAGAGGGAAGTGGAGAGACAAAATTGGCAGGGGTTGGCCGAGCCAAAGGCTTTGGGAGTGTGGGTAAGGAGGTAGAGGTGGGGCCTTTTATAAGAGGAGAGGAGGGGCACTGTTGTAAAGTTACAAAATGTTACTTTATTTTCAAAAGAGTTTCGAATTTTAAAAGTCCAACATTTATTTATTTAGAGGATAAGGTTATGAGGGTTCTAAATCCACTCATCCAATAGGTTTTGGACATGTTTAGGTCTTTTATATTACATTATCATTCCATTTTATTTAAATCGTTAAATAATGAGGTCATCACTGCATCATAATGATGTCATATATAATTTAATTTATATAATGTTTAAAAATTATAAAAAAATACTATGATGTAGTAAATATTTTTATATTTCCAATGACTATGTATAGTCAAAAATCTGACTTGTATAACCCCATGTAAAGTTTTTTTTATTAAAACATCTCATGTTTGTGTCATTTTTACTTTAACATTAAATAAAAAGGTATTTATGTCATTTTCCAACCAAAGTGGCTCCATGGGGTCCCCAAGTTGACACATGGATTTTCTTGGTCGGCCATGACACATCCAATGAGGTTAGTACATGTTTCTAGGTCATTTCAGTTTATTAAAACATTATTCTTACCTTAAACTACACTAATTACCTCTAATTGCGATTAAAAACATAATAAGTTACTATTCACCAAAAAATTATTTTAATCCCATTGAAACACATTTTAATTCTTAATGACAACCATGTATGTCGTATTTCTGAAATTAAAAACACAAAGATGGAAAAATTTCATTTAAACGGAAAATCTGTTTTTATAAGTACCACTTAGTGGTTTCACTATTCATTAAAAATTGAAGTTTTTCAGAAAATTACCAAAAGTTCACCCTAATATATATTTGATATTATGAATTCAAAAATGATGTATATTTTATAAAATTCAAAACATATAAGTTGAATTAATTAATTTAATAATTAATTCCCACTGTCAAAACAAATAGCGTGTTTTTATGAAACAAAATGTATCAAAAGATTGACACTAGTTTATGTCGGATTTCAAAGTGAATTTAATTCCAACGACCACTATTGGTTTAAATGGTAAAAATATATTCTAATTTCACTTTAAAACCAATTCAAAAGATAATATAATCATATAAATAAATTAGATTAAAATTGGTTTTGAATTAAAATACAACATTTTTCACTATTCATTAAAAATTGAACTTTTTTGGAAAAATACCAAAAATTTACACAAAGTAAATTTTGATGTCCCGATTCTAAAGAATAATTTTATTTTGTAAAATATAACACATAAAATTTTCAAAAAGTGGATATAAAAGAGGGTCGCCTTCAAAAGGCGGTTAATAGAACTTTTAAAGAATATTAGAATGTTTACGCTTAAAATTGGATTCATTCGCATTTTTAATCCTCTAACATTTATTGCAAAAAGTAAAAATATTTGACAAACATATATAATCATTTTGTAGTTAGTTCTATTCATTCCCGCCATCACAACAGTTAGGCATTAACTACCATTTAAAATAATATTATTTTATTATTAGAGTGCAATGTAAGATTCCCAAGAAACTCGTTGTTGCGTATTGGGTACGCCATCGGGTATAGCATACCCTTTAAAGTAATATTAATATTTTATTCAAAAAAATATGGACAAATATAAAAATGTCATATTCTTTATTTACCTGGGGTGTTACACCTTTCCACTGATACCAACTATAATGACCCATACTTTACACACATTTTTATTACTTCAGAATTGAAGCATAAATATTACAACATATAACAAAACCATTATAGGAACATATAGGTATAGTTCCTTTAGAAACTGAGAAACATAAATAACTATTTCATAAATCATCTATATTGTCTCCCATTTATTTCATCATATCTTGAGTCCCTTTTGGCATATCCTACTTAATACCATTCTTCCAGACCTGGGGAAAAGAAAACGTACAAAAGGGTGAGCTCAAATGCTCAGTAAGGGTAAACAAAGGAAATATCAATCATATCATATTCATAAGAACATAACATTTTGAAAATATTAACCTGCAAAAGATATCATAATATCATGACATGGGATAAATAATAGTAGTGAAATTTAATCCCAATAATCATAACTTAAAACATGAAACTTTGTGACATACACACATAATAATAGATGATCATTTCATATTAGTCAATACTCATCTCCAAGACCATCATAGCAGACAAAGTCCATTACTGAATCTAGTTCACTCCTCGTTCCATCCCTGTATCACTAAACCTGATTAACTTTCCATTCCATCTATGTCTATCACATGAGATATAAATATTTACCCAATGCATTTGAGGGAGATATAGGTCCTACCCATCTCATAATGAATCCATTCTTATGTGTGCCACAAAATCATAAATCATACATAATAGCATAACCCATGTAATAAAAATGGGATTCCTGAACATCATGCCATCATAACATAATCCATATAAGATAAAAGTACTTCATAAATATAATTCCATCAAAACATAATAAAATAAATTTAATAATTGAGGATAGAAACAGAACCCTATATCATCTTATATGGAAAATAATTTTGATAAAACACTTGAACTCCATTCCTGAGGAAAATATCCTTTCTACTTAAAAAACATTTTTCATTTCTCAACATGTCATACAATTTTAAACTAAAAAAGTTAACTGAAAATAAACCTAAAAACTTGTAAATTAAGATTCATGGAAATAATTTTCTATGAAATCATAAAAATCTATTCATGCGTTATATGTCAAAAAAAACATTCTTCTCATACTTTGGCCAAAAAAGTCAAAATGTATCTCGTACTGAATATGAAAAAAGATTCATTTCATATATTTTACTAAAAATTAACCAATACGAAAAATTTTATTTAAAAAATTGTAGTTGGATGGAAATAATATTACATATTGAGGAAACATGGATGTGGATGATAAATATGCCCTAGTAAATTCTAAAGTATAAAAATCCGAGATTAAAATGAGATTGAGAGATTTTCCCTTACCTTAGGTCTGATATGATCTGTACATATTCTATCCTCCTGTATAATGATTTAAATAATGTAATTGACTTATTTAATAATCATATAAATTGTTATGATATCATATATGGTCTTATTATTATCTTCTTATTTGTAATATTTCATTGCTACATGTTATTCGGGTGTTCATTGCTTTATGTTCTTATCTGTGTTTTGTTCAATAAATTATTATTCCTCATTTTAGGTTATAGATACATCATTTACATAATGGTATAAGTATAATATATATCAGATTTATCCATTAAATTCGTTTATATAATCATGGTTTAATTAAGATCATGTATAATGAATCACATCGCATAGTGGAGACGGTAAGCCGTACGTACGCACGAGTGGCGATATCGTTCCCATAATTATTGAATGGTATTGGAGTGGATGATAAAATATCTCATAATTAGTATAATGATAAAATAATCATATATAGTTATTCTTTACACCACTATACCCATCCAAGTAAGGTGGGGGTGGAAAATAGATTACACCACGGTGTGGTGAGGGTATTTCATACGTACTCATGTGCGGTGATTTCTTTTTCCATAGGATTGATAGAAGGTGAAATAGGTTTATTTAATATTTATAATAGAATATAATCATATGATTGATATATATGTTATTACTTTATAATGAAACAAATAAATAATAGGATGTAGAAAAGAAAAATAAATTTGAAAGAATCGGTAAAGGATATTACTACTTCTTCGACGCGCCTCTTCTAAACCTCTTATTAGGGAACTAATGTTGGTATTTGAAGAATACCAGGACCTATATAATGTTTCTAGTGAAGTTTAGAAGAGATATGGACAGGTTTTTTCTGAAATTGAAGGCTCAAAATGTTGGGAAGAGGAGAGGGAGGAGGTGCCCTTTTATAAGAGAAGAGAGGGTCACCTTTGGAAACCTAAAAAATGTTAATTTATAATAAATTCAAAACCCACTTAAGAACCTAAAAAATGACTCAATTAAAAGATGAGATGAGATAGGGTTGTAATATCATTAACAAATAAAATTTATACATGTTGGGAATTTATTTTAAACCTTATCAACATGATTTATCATAATTTAATCTATTTAATTTTATTTGTGGTAATAATATTCTAAATTTTAAATTGTTATAGATAATTACTTATGTGTTATGAGTTGTCCATAATTGTATACTTTATGAAATTCCAGACAATATAAATTTCAATTTATAATTTTTAAATATTTTTGTTATTCTTAAACAATTTTATAATATGTTATTTTTATAAAATAACAATAGTGTCAATTTTGACACTATTCATTTATTAGCATTTAAATAAAATCCACATAGAGAATATATTCAAACCAAAATATTTAATAGATTCATAATATTACATATTCATCTATAATTTTTTTTGAGAACATTAAATAGTTCATATAATATTTATTTTAATATTTTTAAAACCATTTATTTGATATTTCAATCAATAAAATAAATTATACTTCACTATTGTGTCATCATTAATGATAATTATTAAATCCCTATAAATTCTAAAAAAATCATGATTGAGATAGTTTTATTATATTTCCTTATAGTATTTATATTTGAGGTTTTATGAAGTTTATCACTAAACAAAAATTATTACACTTATAAGATATAAGAGAGTGACATGTTGTCACTTTCTTTGGTTTTAATAATAATTATATCATTTTTAGGGTCAAAAGTCCATGAAACGAATATATTACGACCCTCAGGTTATATGGGTCTAATTTTATTCATCAAATATAATTTTGGCAGGTGGTAGGGTAATTTTATAATCTTATTTTACCCTTAATTACCCGATTTACCATTAATTGTAGTAAATAAAAATTACCATAGTTACAATTCATAATGTCTGAAAAAGTAACCTATTAACATAATTTGGAACCACTAAATCCAAATATTGAATAAATATTTCAAAATTCAAAACACAGAAGTTGTAGTAATTAATTTAAAATTAATCCCGTTGTTAAGAAAATGGGTTTTGAATGTTAAAACATTGTCAAAGATTGAAATTTTTTTACCTACGAATTCAATGTAAAATAAATGGTAATGACATACATTATATTAAATGGTAAAAATATATTCTATTTATAATTTAAAACACTTAAATTATTTCATATAACCATATAAATTATCTTGATGAAAAAAGCATATTTTAATAAAAATTTAGCGTATTTTTACTATTCATCAAAATAAAAAAGTTATCAGAAGATTATAAAAAATTTATCAAATGTAATTTTTTAAATCCTAGTTCAAAATAAGAAGTTTATTTTGTAAAGTTGAACTTATAAACTTGTCAAAAATTAGATTTAAAATCAGTGCGCCATCAAAAGGCGGAAAACTGCATTTTTTTAAAAGTACTTCTTTTATCCGAAAAATTGATTTGGTTTTCATACCTCATTATAGAAAATGTGTAAGATTAATTATAATGTTGTAAAATTAAAAAAATCAGTTAATACTATTCATAAAGGCTAGTTCATAATATTATAATAATATATCATTGTTTAGTGAAACTCGGTACAATTCAATCTATCGAGGAAGGTTGTTCTAGCATGTAACGCAAGCCAAGACAGTGTTGTGTGTAGTGAGAGATTCCTTTGGTGTTACGTATAAAAAAAATATTTCTCATAAAATCTCAGGGTGTTACACGCATAGTATCTTGTTCATTTTTTGTGCTGGGGTTGTGGATTTATAGGCATCACCACCTAGAATACTCACCAGTTTTTACGATGTATCTAGAATGAGTCCAGGCCAGAGTCAGAGAAGGGGATTGTTGTCATTTGGTTTTGCGAGTATCCACCAAGGACTACTCTGAGCATGTCACCTAATTTGCAGTGATCACTAGTATCTTCCAAAAATTCTTCCATTTCAAATTATTACCAATTATAGAAAACTTTTTTGATCATGCAGGCATGTCGAAGGACATCCATGTTGTCATGTTAACATGTCATAGGGTCTTCTCAAGTTCCATGTGCCTATTGGGAGGCACTCATGGTACCTTAAGTGACTTTCCTGGGTTCTTCCATGAAACTAGGATTGTTTGTCAACGGGTTTCAAGGGACTGTGTTGTGTGTGTGTTGCATACCCTTCAGTGCTCATGAACAGCTCCCACCTCCACCCTTTCTATATCATTTATTTTATATGTCAATGGTTGGGTGTCATGCAGGATGTTATGATTGATGTCGATAATGTTTCTTCTATTTTTAGTGATTCCTCACATGAAAAAAATGTTTCATAGGGGAAGGCATGATCATTTAATTGGAAAAATAAATAAATTCATCCTTAGCACATCCTGGAGTTTCCTAGACATACCTAAGGACTTATTTGCATAAACTCTGACAATCCATGAGGTTTTTTCAAGATGGGGTGGATGTGTCATCGTGGTATCATTATGTATCATGGAATTTTAGGGGTGTTTTGTGTGTCATTTGGAGATTATGAACACTTATCACTTTCTCCCCTTTATCGCCATCGTTTTTTTTTTGAAAAAGTTCGAGAGGTCGTTTGTGTTTTCATGAAAAATGTATAGGATTTTTACTCAGTTTTTTGTTGATGTATTTCTTGAACAATATGGGTCATATTGGGAGTGTGCAAGAATGTAGTGGATGGGTCTATTTATCTATCCCTTGAGTGTTTAAGGAGCTTCCAAGACATACATGATGACTTCCATGTGGCAGAGCTAATGTCCAAGACTTGCAGAGCCCCATGGGTCATTGAGGGCGCGTCGCATGTCCCTCGGTGACTATGAACCTCTCTCAAATCCTTCTTTTTATCTCCTTTGTTTTATCCCACAATATCTTTGGAGTCATGTGATTTTTCCTATCTATCACCAAGGTATTTTATTCTTCTCAATAATGATATGGAACATGAGATTTATGACCATTGGGGATCCTTGCATTTGGATATTTCATTCTCATATTTTAAAAGGATTTCCATGGCCTTCACCCACTAGTTGTCTGTGAGTGAAACACAAGAACAACATGGGATCTTGAAATTGTACATGTTTTTTTTTCATGGTCAGTCATCTTGTTTCCCAATGGTGTGTCACATGATCAATGTTAAATCATACAATGGAATACAGATTCTATTAGTGCCATTGTCTCTACATGACTTTGATACACTGCATGTTCATTAAAGGACATCGCGATGGGGTGAAAAATTTTTGAAGGAAAATATATTTTATTTTCCATTAATATGTCATGTTTCTTTCTTAGATCTTCTTATTGAATACATACATTTTCAGGGGTAGTCTCTTTTCACACCTCTGATAGGTCTCATGTCCATCACTATATGATTTCATAGCGTGAATAGGGTTTCTTTCATGCCAAGGTCGTATGCCAAAGGGTGAATGGAGAGTGTTTCAAGACATTGAAATTTTGTTTCACAACCCAAGCCACATGAATTTATTTCATAGTTTATGGTTTTCATGAGGGCATTGTATGATGTCGAACCCATCAAGTGATATCGTAAAGGGGATCGAGCAACAGAATCTCATGTGAGCACATGGAATATTTATTTTCTTCACATTGTGATATTAAGAACATCATAGAGCTTCACATGAACAGATCAATATTTCATGTGTTCAGTATGTACCTTCTTTAGATCAACTTGGTGCATTGGGTCTTGAATTTTATTTCATACTCATCATTTTTTGGTGCATCAAATAAAATTTTTAAGACTTTATCATTGTCAAATGCCAAGTCTTTGTCCATAATTCCTAACATAACTGGGTATGAAGTTATTTAGTCTTCTTCTAGGAAGAGGTGAGATCATGATATTTGATCACTTTTACATTCACCTAATGATATAGGAAATCTCTTGGACATTTATTCGTTGTAGTATGATGTTCACACTGTATTAAAATCCTTCACAATATAGGATATGTGGTGCTACTGCCTTTTCAAGAGTGGTCACTCTAATCCACTACCTTCACATGGGGGATTATGTGGTGATACACCTGTTCTCAAGACATTCTATGTGCCACATTGGATCATTCATGTGAATGATCATGTCATTTTCTTCCACATACTACTCTGCATGTGACTAAAATAGTAGGGCACCCATAACCAATATAGGGATTTTGATGCTCTACTCTACAAGGAAGTAAGATCTCTCCATTACAGAGTGGCAGTGACCTTCTCAAGTTCATGATATCTCTATATTTATTGATTAAGTATCGCACTATATATGTGAAAATGATAAAGGTGGTTCACCATGAAAACACACACTTCGTTTCATCACAGTGATGTACCTGGTCTCAGATCTAAAAATAGTACCGCAACAAAGAATATTTCTAAACTGATCGGAATCTTGATATTCTTTATGTAACACATATTTGTATTTACACAATCGCTTAACCCCATGGAACCTATACATCATCGCATAACTTTCCCTAGGTATTTCCATGTACACACTGGGGAGTTTCATAATGCATAGTATATCCATGAACTTACCTATTTTCAGTGGATCTCACTCATGGTTTCAGTGCATTCTCTATTTTGTCCATAAGTTCATGGAGGGTTCTAGTAGAAACACTTATTCAACACATTGTACATATGCAAGACCTTCATCAAGAGCTCCACGCATGCACTACAATTCATCACTAGGAATTCTGCAATCTTGGTGCTTGCATCACATGCTATAGGCTTATACATAAGCCTAGTCTCCGTGCCATTCACCATGGATTATGTGTGTCACCCTATGATCACATCCACGTGACATATTTGAGGCATCATTATTCCTTGGGTTCTCTTCTAGATGATGAGTGTCAAGTGGAAGGTGGTCCTAGAAGTGTAGGGATTGTGTAATTAGTCCTCCATTAAAGTGGATACCCTCAGTGTTCATGTGATATTCACATTCTAGAAGTCTACATGGTAGCCGAATTCATATCCGCATTTCATCTGTGGATAGGTCTTGTGGAAGAATATACTGCATTAGGTGCTTCATCTTTTCATTGTGAATCCTCTGTAGCTGGTCATGGTTCTCCTCTACTCACATGACTATAAGTAATATGGATGTCGTTTCTTCATCATGAGACATAATATCAAGTATGGGATCCCCTTATGACTACATCTCACATGGGTTTCTCAGCATGTGGATTTGTTTTGAAAGAAAACTCATGAATTTGGGGATCTACAGGTTCATGAAATTAATCCTAGATGGAACAGGTGACAAGAATTTTAAGTTCCTAGAGGTTTAATAAGAAAATGTATAATTACCATTACCAATAATCTAATTTGTAAAGAAGGTTTCCTTCCATGGAAAATTTTGTAACGTGTAATTATTTTCATTAACAAATTCACCCCAATAGAATTGGGTTTGTTCAAAATGAAAAGAATCTGATTCTAAGGTAAATATTGGACACTTTGTCGTATATTTTAATTATTATGGATTCCTCCTTTAGTGTACTATCTGTGAATGGATATGATGAAGTTTATATGTTGTCAAACATTTTTCTTTCATTAAAGATGTGCATGATATCTCATTTTTCCGATATTATGTGAATTGCCAATGGTACTCATACTTTTCATAAAGTCATGTAAATTTTAATGTCTAGATATATAGATTTGTTTCAGTAAATGCTCAATAATTCCCACTAACATGGATTCCCTTACTGATAAATCTATTTCAGTTATCTTGTAGTTTTAGAGGGATCACCCGAGTAAGAGATATTTCCTAGGGATATTGCTATTTATCTTTCCAAAGGTGATATGATTTACAGGCATAGCTTGATGTTCAAAAACACATAGAGGTCATTTTCAAAATCCTATAGACTAAAATTCTATCATGCTTCTGTTTGGGGTCTTTTATCATAGGAATAATATAGATTTAGTTTAGATTATTTTAGCTCAGACCAAATATGGATTTTATTTGGTGTATTATAGCTCAGAAATTCTATTTCTTTTATTTAGGGTCTTTTAAGACAGACCTAATCCAACTTTATTTTAGGATCTTTTAGCTCAGACATTCTATTTCATTTGTTTAGGGAATATTAGCTCGGACCTTCTATATGATCCTGGGATATGGTGTAGATATACCAGGAATGACCTAAAGCACTCTGGGGTCTTGGGTTCTGTAGTGGAATTACTAAGGCTCACAAGTATTGGAATGACCTTTCTGTAGAGTGGAACATTTCTTTGAGGTCCATAGGCTCAATTGAAGGAGTTATTGGCATATATTTATAGTCATGTAGAGGGTCCTTGAAGCTAGGTATATTTTCCTGGGAATGTGGAAGGTTCATGGAGAGAGAGTTGGTGGAGATAAACAAGGTAATATAGTTCCGCATGGATAGTTAGGTTATGGGTGATGTAAATAATAACTCATAAGACTGATTCCATGAATATGAGACTGTGAGGACATGTTGGGTGTGTATCATGAAATCCAGAGATTCCAGGTTCCGTCATGGTGTTGCTAAGGCTCTCAATGATTCAATCTACTTTTTGTCTAGGAGAAGATGCCTGTAGTTTGTGGGTTAAGGCCATTATATGTTGGTAGCATGCCAAGAGAAAGAATATCTCAAATTCTTTATGAAGGCAATGCAAAATTTGTGGAGACCCAAAACCTAGAAGATGAATATAGGTACAGAAATAAGACAATCAGAGAAGGGTTCTAGAATCCTAGGGTGATCAATTCAGGAATCATAAAGCTCAATCCCTAGGCCATGTAATTTCAAATCATAATGATGGGATACCGTAGGTTCAAGAATGACATGTTTCATTTCATCCTTAAGAAGAGGTACAAAACGTGTTGAGGCAATGTAATGGATATCAAATCCACTTAGACAGTTTGGTATGGGGATTGTAAATCACAACTTGGAGAACTTAATCCAGGATGATGACATGGGATAGTCATAAAAGTAAGATATCAGACACATTGAGGCATTGCGTGCTATCGTTATTATGTCAAGGCTCACAAGGATCAGAATTTCCTTTTATTGACCAACGCATTTGGTTTATAGCCATAGGCGCATATGCAAGATCTATAAGCATGCATTAAAATTCATGAAAAGGGTCCATGAGGCTGAATATCCTCTTCAGGGGACAGGGAAGGTTATGGTGATTCAAGACACCCCAAATCATGAATTTTGGTCTGTGTAAGGTTTAAAATACAATGAGGGTTCAAGTACTCTAAATGTTTGGCCAGCACCTAACTAACATATTCTCATAGAGAGGAGATGTAAGAAATCATTGCCCCAATTATCTCCAAAACTAGGGGGTACAAAAAGAATATCCTTGATTTTAATAGGGCTAGAAATAAGAACATATGCTCTTTATTCCTTATTTATTTATGCCCATATTTTATCATAAACATTGGAAAAGAAATGTTTTGCAGGAAAAGACTTGAAATTTTCTTAGGCTTCAGTTTGCAGGTTTTCAAACTGACAAGTTTTATGCCTCTTTTATAAAATTATAATTTCTTTTGATTTAGACCGTCATGGGATAGAATTTGAGGTCATATATCTTTGACCAAAATAGAGGAATTTTAATTTCATGACTAACATGGACCTAATATGGAGGATGATAAAAATATCCTAATTAGGTATCCAGTGTCAAGGGTACTCCAACATCCTTCTATAAATGAGGTGGAAATGTTGTAAATCATAGATCAAGGTCCTCAGATCATGATTGCTGATATGGGATAGTCAAACTGGGAGTATTTCAGACACACTGAGGTGTTGAGTGAAACCCTAGCGATGATGTCAGGGCTCACAAAGATTGGAATGTCCCCTTACAGAGTGGCACATTTGGTTGATGTCCATAGAGGCATATGTAGGATCCATAGGCATGTATGAATAGTATAGAAAAGAGTCCCATAATCTAGATATCATTTCCAATGGATATGGAATATTATAGAGATACAATACACCCCAAGCATGAAGCATGGATTATGGGTGGGGTTTCTTAATAATATGGTGGAATAAATTCATCCACTATTCATATTAGGTAAGGCTCTTGTGGTCTATTAATGAGGAAAGATGTTGAATGATAGTTTCCCTAACATAGCATCATGTGGAAGTGACATGCCTCTTTGTAGTTTAATATCATGCGGTAAGGTTTTACTTCCATTCATTTCAATTTCATGTGGTAAGGATGTATTTCCATGCATCTTATTGTTAGGTGGTGGGGACATACTCCCATGTAGTTTATCATCATCCAGTAAGGACGTACTCTCATGTAATTTAACTTCATGTGGTAAAAACGTACTCCCATGATGTTTATCATCATGCAGTAAGGATGTACTCCCATTCATTTTAACATCATGCATTGAGGATGTTGTAGAACCAACATGAATGTTTGAGGATGTGGAGGCTGTGAAAAAATATGGGTACATGGGAATTACTACGTAGCTCATGAAGATGATATTCAACCCATAGATAGTTCTTGACGAGAAAATGCTCATGTAGGTCTTACCCGTAAGTAGATGTGGGAATTATTTCAATTGAACATTTCTGTTGGCCCTTGGGTTTGAGATATGTGTGTCACTACATATCCAAAGATATCATGAATCCAGCTACACAATGTTCTTGAGGTTCCATAAATTTTAATGTCATGCAGTGAGGATGATGGTGGGATGTTGTGAATTGGTGGAAGCATCACAATTGGGCCCAAGGATTGAAGCATGGGTTTCACTATATATCACATGTGGAAATGAGAATAAAACCACATATAGTAATTATAAAACTGTATAGTTTAAAATCATTCGATAAGGACCTAGGTTACTCAACATGAATGGAGATGGGTATCACAGATCTATGCAGTTTTATGTCATGCGTTAAGGGAATTGATCATGCAATTTAACATCATGTGGTGAGGAATCATGGTATTCCTTTTCTGGTCTTTCATTCAGGACCATGATGGATTTTTTTTGTACCTATGCACTTTTCTTTTGAGGTTGAGTCCATTCCATGATTCTTAGTCTCACATAAGCTATACGTGGTGTGAAAAACAATTAATAGTATAGGTTTCCCTATGATGATGAGACAAAAGATAGTACAACAACGAGTTTCTTATATAGAGTTATGTGTGGTGGTATGGTATGATCATAAAGCATGGAGGAGTTTATCAAGACAATCCATCTTATCCTTATTCACCCTCTACTAGAGTATGTTTGATAGAGTCTTATTAAAGGTATCTATCTCTCCATTTTCCATTTCATGAGAGCGGGACAAGTTATTGGACTCGATGTTGTACTCATTGTAAAACTTTTTCAAATCCATTGAATAAAAGTTGGTGTAGTTTTCTATCAATATTGTGTGGGGGACTCCAGACCTAGTGAAGATATGAGACTTCACGAGGTTGATTATATTCTTCATCCCAAGTTCCTTGAGGTTTTTTTCTCCATCCCATTTTGAAAAGAAGACGGTAGTAGTAAGGATGTACTTGAACTAGTTGGTTATGGCCGGGGGATATGGCCCCACACATCAATCCCCCAAACAGAAGATGTAAATGAATATTTAATAGTATTAATCAATAATAGGGGCCGATGGATGACGTTTTCATGGATTTGGAATTCATGACATTTCATAGATAATTCCATGTAGTCATGTATCATGGTTTCCAGTAATACCCCAACCATTGGATCTGGTGAGAGATCCTAGTACCAGAATGATGGGCATCATAGGATCCTACATGGACTTCCTCCAAGATGGTTAGAACATCTTTTTCTGCTATGCACCTATGGATAATTCAGAAAAATCCACATTTTTAGAGAACTTTTTGATCATTTGGACCATCCTGCAGGATGACGTTTGTTGTTTAACTCCAGATATCTTCCCTTCCAGCATGATTTGTAGGGAGAGTCCCATCTCAAAGATAGATGATTATAGGATTCATCAATTCAGAGTTGGTCACTAGTTTGTCATGCTCTAGAGTGGTGTTGAAATGATTTATCTCTTCTGTATCACAAATGACTATTGATCACACCATTATTAGATCTGTAATATGGAAGGTTTCTTCCTCCTGGTCAGGGTCATCCTAGACAGCGGCTACATTATCCAGTGCATTTACGTAGGCATTCTATGATCAGGGAAGTTAATGAAGTGTGGTTTCAAAGGTGAATTGTGCCATGAAGCCCCTAACATAGCCATTTTGGGGGCCAACCCCTCCATTGTGATGGCATATTCACCATTGACCTTGTTTTATCCCTAACTATGAATCCCCTTTTATATTTAGGTAGGGTATTTGTAGCTATATGTCTAGTTCTAATCTAGTAATGAGAGTCTGGTATTCTACCACATTTTTTGTGCATCGTTTGGATAGTGAGAAAGAGTATTGAAAGACTACATTTTCTAGAGATATAAATACAATCCTCAAACCAACCTTGTTGATCTTTGGGTTCTCCATTGTTATACTAATAGGAATCCAGGAGGATCAATCAATTTACATCTCCCATGTCCAAGTAGTTTCATGGGAATATATGACCTATTCATTTGGGAGCATAGTGTCTTAAGGTGTATTTTCCAGGTCCAAATATGTTGCGAGGGAATTATCCAAGTACTTTTTTACTAACCTCTATGATTCTAACTGGATGTCATATTTCCAAATAATTACTGCCCATCATGCCATGCACCCATTCAACATCGGGTGGAAAATTATATACATGAGATGATCAATACAGGATACTAATTGGAATTTGTGATTCTTCATGTGATTCCTTATCTTTTTCACTATAAATATGAGTGTGAGGTAGTTCTTCTCACCATCTGAGTATTGAGTCTCAGTGCCTATCATTTTCTAGATGAGTTAATAGATACTATTATCACTTCCCACATCATTATTTTTTGTGAGGATGGCTCCCAATGAGTGTTCAATTGTGGCCACATGTAAGATGAGTGGCATCCCTTCCACCAGGGGCATTATGAACAATGGGTGAGGTAAGAACTACTTGATACTTTCGATGGATTTTTAGTAATCATTGTCCCATTTGGTAGGTGATTCCCTTCATAATTATCCTTATAAAGGGGATAGCTTAACTGGCCAAGTTGGCAATGAACCGCCGAATGTAGGTGAGGTGCCCTTGGGTTCCCATTAGTTGTTTGGGATTTTGGTGGGGTGACATTGCTAAGATTTCACTAATATTTTTAGGGTTTACCTCAATGACATTGTATCATACCACAAAGTTAGATAAGTTTCCTCATGTCACTCCAAAGGAACATTTAGTGGATTCATCTTCAGACTCTGATGTCACAACTTATCGAAAATTGTCTGAATGTCTGTTAATTGATCACATCGCCATTGAGATTTAGCCATAAGGTAATTGAAATAACATTTGGGAATCTTTCCCAAAAATGGATTATATATATATATTTCACGGCACATTGATATGTGTTTCCAACATTCTTCAAACTAAAGGGTAGGACATGATAACAAAAGATTCCTTAAGGTTCTCTAAAGGCAATGTCGTATTCATCCTCAAGGGCCAAATTTATTTCATTTTATCCCAAGTACCCATCCATGAAAGAAATTTCCTATAATCTAGTAGAACCATCGATTGGGAGTTCTGTGATTGGAATTGATAATTAATCCTTTGGTAAATGTCTATTGAGGTCTATAAAATCAATTCAGAACCTAATTTTTCCATTATTCTTCTTGACATGGATTAATTTGGAAATCCATTTTGGGTATTTCACATCTCAAATAAATTTGGATTAAATCAACTTGTCAAATTCCACCTCTATATTGGTGGTATGATAGGGGTGCATCCTCCTAGCTACTTTATTCAAGACTTGATTCTCTTTTGGAATCCTAAGATGGTGTATGGACACATATGGATTCAGTGTGGGTATTTTTTCATAGTTCCATGCGAACACATATCGATTTTTCTTTAGAAATATGATATAAATATCCTGCTCTTCGAGGGGCATGGAAGTACTAATCAGTGTAGTCCATGTATATTCCACTATTCCTGGGTTTATCTACCTAATTTCATTGATGGTAGTGGATACACCTAACTCGATGTTGGATGAGCGTTCCTAATGTTAGACCCATCCTTGTCCATCTCTGAGCCTTTTGAGTCCTTCTTATATGGAGATAGAAATCAGGTGGCCTCGCTATTATTATCAATATAAGATATATGATAAGAATATACATTATCAACCCATGTTGACTAAGTGGAAGTAGAGATATGTCGAGGCTTATGGTATTCAATGTCTTCACTGAGGATAGGAAGGGTTTGGGCCTATGGGATTATCCATGTGATCTCAACCAGAATTATGGGGAGTACATAGTTGGCATCGAGCATGTTCAAGGGATTATCAGGGGTGGTCCCTAGGCCATTGGGAGAACCAACTTATATAATATCATTCGTTATTTGTTGTTTTCCTCCCTTGTTAAAAAACTCTACTTCAGTGTATATGGTCACATAGATTTCAAATGGAGCACTATCACTATGTAGTATATCGACCTTTCCATTAATGGGATACTTTATAAACGGATGGAATGTTTAAGGTATCACTAGGCAGCTATGAAGCTAGGACCTTCTGATAGTGACAATATATTCCATGTCTTGCTAGATTACCATAAACATGGAATCTGATGTAAGATCCCCAAACTAGGTTGTGAACTTGATTTTCTTGAGAGGTATTTTCTCATGTTAATCATACCCTTGGATAGTTATCATAGTGGGAGATATATCCCTTTCACTATATCCTAAACATCGTAGGGTTCAGACTAGGATGAGATTGATTACATAACCATTATCAATTAAGGCCCTTAAGAAACCAATATTATTGAGCCTTCCTCAGAACTATGAGGTATTAATGTTCTATTATCGGGGCTCTTCTTAATATTGATCAATGAACGAGAGGGAGACATTACATTCGGATGTCATAGTCTTCACATGATAAGTCTCAATTGTATAAAATTCTGTCTCAAACTCTTGTGGGTCCAGATGGCTTTAGCAAGTACTTCCCTAAGTTCTTTTGAATGATGGAGCACATCGATTCCTGAGGCCTTGGTTGGGACAGAATCCATCTATTTTATAACATCGTACTTCTATGCCAGTGGTCAGCATTTCCAAAAATGGGGATACTCCTAAGCTTAATGATGAGTATCCTAGGTGATCGGGATGGATGAATCTGGTGATTGTGTGGAGTTCATTGGAGAATCCACTACTAGAAGTGTAGGTCATCATGGACTTCCACTTTGTCTGGGTTGTTCGGGATAAGCTCATGTTAGGAGTTCATGTAAGAAAATCAAGTAGAAATGGATACCATAGGGTTCTGAGACACCTCATGAACCTCTTGGGATATTTAGAGTTCTTTCCCACTCATCTTAGCTTCATATGTATTTTCCATAGATGTGTAACCAGAATATAGAGTTCGTCCCTCTCGGTGGTTTCTATATCCTAAACATCGCCGCAAGCGGCTGCCCATTCCCTAGCGAGGTGTTGGAAATTCATGATTTAGAGTAAAATCCTCATTAGAAAAGGTGTCTAAAAAGTGAATTTCTTTGACATTACCAAATATGAGTTCTTTATCTAATAAGGGTTTCATTTTTTGGGATGGTTCACATGCTATATATGTCTCGTGGAAGAAATATGCAAGAGTTAATCACTGCCTTAGAGGAAAAATATGAATCTTCCTCTTCTATTTCATTCCTCCTATAGTGTTCACCCCCACCTTTGGGAGGTATATATGATGTCTCTTCCTTGGGTGGTAGAGCTACTACTGGTTTTCTGAATCTATTCTCTCAATGAGGTATGGGCTCGATCAAATCTCTTTCAAACCATCCAATTGTAGAATTTTAATGCACGTATGGTTGGGACCTTCTTACAGTCACCTTATTCTTTCAGTTGGAAAATGGTTATGCAAGAAACCTATTCTAGGGAAATATCTAGATCCACTTTTTTGGAATCAATCATGCCCAAAAGGACATATTTGAAGACAAAATAGTTCTCGATATAATGACCCACTCTTCTATGGAAAGGGAAGTAATTGGGATGGTCTATGAGTTTTACCTCATCAGGAATCCTTGTTGTGGAAGTGTGAGTAGGTTATTATCCTTGTATGATAAGAAATAATCAAGAACATATTAATTCTGATAGGATTAAACCTTACTATCCATTCATCAAATCATAGATGAACCTGATTTCTATGTGCTTCTAGTCGATAGTGATTTGGTCATTTTTGTTGTTTGATTGGAGGTGTTGCATAGTTCAGTGCCTTCTGGGTCATTTGGATAGGTTTCACTACTAGATTGAGATTGACAACAGAAGATTCCATTTTGGATGGCCATTTTCCAAATGTTGCCGGCATGATTTAAGCTTTGCATCGGGTCTATTAAACATCATCCTCAAGACATTGGGTTGTTTCAACAAATTCACAGAATTAGCCCAGATATTTCATTGGGATTGGGGCATCTATAAATAATACCTATGATTTTCAACAAGAAGTTACACTAGTTTCTCTTATAGTAGAGGGATACTGAGCAAGTAGGTCAAACCCTTCAACATTATTATGAAAATTTAAACCCAAACATTTTAAAATTGTTTATACTTCTTTAGGTCGATGATCATTGTATTCTTAAATATAGAATTTAATTGATAAAGTAATTGATGATGGGGGACTTCCAATCCTAACATAGATCCTACTGGAAGACTTCTATAACAATTGAAGGTCGGGCCAGTCATGGTTTGTATGAAACATCTTAGATTCATTGCCTCCTATTGATCTTGAGTATCCATCATAAGTCGACATTGTGACATGAAGTGTGTGAGATTATTTTTGGGGTCGATGCACCATCATATGTAGAGAAGGAAGGGTTGTAGATGTTGGGAGGATGTGGGGTATCATCGAACAATTCTGGATATTGAATCCTTTCAAGCTATATAGTCACATGTCTCCCTTCCATGGCTTCTATTCGAGTAGAGAGGGACACAATGATGTTAACGAGATCTGAGGGCACTATTTCCCAAGCCATCTCTCGTCTGTGGGAGCCGATGGGTTTTAACGAGGTGGCCCCACTTTCATCTACAAATTATTTTTTATTTTTCCCAGGACTTAAAGGTTATCCTAGTGGGGGAGACGTTTTTTCCACAAGGGAGGGAAGTCACGATCATTCTTCACTTCCTCAAGTATGTAGGTTGGATTCTTAGACCATAATCCCATATGATATTTAGAAGTTGAACTTGCTGGTGGATTAGCTTTAGGAGGGAAGAAATTTTTTTCTAATTAAAGATGATACCACATGGGGATATTTCCCCTCAGTATCTCCCCATTAAGTTGTTGAATAGATTGAATTTTTCTCTCATACTATGAAAATTGGTCCTTCGAGGAAGAAACTTTGCTTTTTCTGGGAGGTGATCAGGATGGGGTTGTACATTTACCTTAATAAATATTCTATCATAGAGGTGGGAACTCTATGTTAAGAATTTCCATGTTTTGGATATGTCTCAGGTTCCAAGTTCATGCATAATTATTCAGTGCATTCAAGTCACTCACCTCCCAAGGAACATTTTCATTATCACAAACCTCTTTATTTGCATCATGATTAATATCTTCCATGTTGATAGTGAAGATATTCATAGACTCATATCATGAAATGGTTGTTGTACCGTTGCTTTGGATGCAATAGGATGATTCTGTATTATCCTTTTTAGAGTTATTATTCATATTTTTTCCATGTGTCCATTTTGGCTTGTGACCCTGGTGGGGTCTGATTATCCTTGTTGTATGTTCCACCCATTTTGGTCTATGAATAGTGACCCTAAGAGTATTTCTGGTTGAGGTTGCCGAACAAGCCCCGATAAAAAGGGGTTTTTCTTACAGTGGGAGGGGTTGGTGGAATGTCGACCATTTATTGATTCCTCCCAACATAGAGAAGACTGATTCCCTCTATGATGGTGATGATAATGAAAATACCCCCAACCCTATGGGGTGGGGGTAATTCAAGGTCACTGTTTGAATTGATTTGTCAAATTATTGAGGATCCAATGGCTCTGTTGGGGGATTTGACAACTCCCAAGGCCAAAATATTGGTATAAATTCCCCATCCTAGTGGGGTGGGGTTGTTCCAGGATAATGGATGGTGTCACCAAGGTCCTCTTAAGGGATAATGAACCTGGGTATTTTGACTGAGATATAAATTCCTCCGACCTAGTGGGATGGGGTTCACTTGTAGATATTGTGGATGTGTCCAAAATACTCTTAAGAATTGAAAATATATGAGGTGGAGGCAATGGTAGATATTCTGTCAATCTCATGAGATTAATAGACTCCTAGATAGATGATTCTACATATGAAATCATGGCATGATTGATGTGGAACAATGTTTCTCACATAGGAACTGGGTGCAATGGTGACCCATGATGAGAACTATTTTCAATGAGAAGTTGAACGGGAAACCACAACTATAGAATCCATATTAAAAGAAAACTTTTTATTGTTTTGGGGCATCCGGTTTGAAGTCCTTTTGGCTATCCACCCTATCCATTTGTAACGTATGGGTACTGTTGTAGAGGTGGATTCTATTGCAGTGACAAACTAGCCCAAGTGTTTCCTAGTCCCTTGATCTCTCTAGAGGATATAACATTGCATGATGTCATACCTGTGGGGTTCTGCTATTCCAATGGAGTAGAAAAAATTAATTTTCTATACTGACCCCATCCTTGAATATTGATTCACGACATGGATTATGAGATCATTTTTATAGAGTTATGATGAAATGGCCGCAAGCGTGTTGAAATTTTTCACAATGCTTTTCCAGTTTCAGATCCTGGGTCATGAAGATAGTATTTAGGTATGGCTGACAATATAGTATATTGACCTTATGAAGGTGACACTCATATCTTGGATAAGGGATATGTCAGGCCTTTGGTCAATGATTATTGGACAACATATTCTAGTGTAGATAATGCATGCACTCCTTTTCAAGATCATCTGGGATCTCATAGTCAGCAGTATAGAGGGGACATAACATGATGGGGTGGTTGTTTCTGGATAACTCTCACCATATATCAATGTCATCCTTCCCCTTATTAGACTTACACAACTCCATCGATCAGATCATAAAATATGGTTCCGATGGTTTCTTGCTAACAGGAATGGGGGGATACTAGAAGTTGATGGGGAACCATATACAATTGACCCTCATGATTTGAGCACCCCTCATTACGAAGGTGTTAGATTTTTGAACACCTCTCTATATGGAGGTGTATAGGAAAAGGGATGACTTCCTTGTACAAGGGAGATATCATCGTAGGGAGTTTTACAACGATGGATGTCAGGAGTAGAGTTCATGTGATCAACCTCTGAACTTACAAAAGGAAGACTATCATAGTAATGAATTATTTTTGCTTCACCTTTTATGGATGAGTCAAAGGACCATTGTGATGTTGAGAATGTGTCTTAAACAACATTATTGACATTGAAATGGAGAATATTATGGATATGGTCCATGTTATTCATTGTGGTTGGAATATGTTACCATTACTTTTGGAGTTGTGTGGGGGTATGTGCCTGATGTATGATAGTGGTCGAAACTTGTATATGGTCCTATAATGTTTTAGGGGTATGAGACTATTGCTATAAAGATTCTATAATAGTTCAATGATCTACCTCATTATTTATAGGAATGTATTCCTATCTTGAGGTGTGTTCCATTCTCGCATGGTGAGCCTTAATCAGGATTGGAATATGAGCCCAATCCTACGCCTTTGGAAAATGACTATAGTCTTTCTTGGTAGTAGAATGAGCCTACCCTCGGGGGTGTACCACTCTCGCATGGTTGGCCTCAGTTAAATTATGAATATGGGATGGTTCCGCATTTTTATTGCTTATCAGAATATGTTGATGGACCTTCAGAGTGCGAGAATAAATATGAAAATCCTCTTGTATTTGCTTGGAATGGTGCTAGAGTAGTCATTTGTAGGCATAAATAGGAATATGATTCTTGCTTCTATGATCCACTTGATTATGTCAACCAAATTCAGTGATAGGAATATGATCATGTCTCAAGGCTTGTGTCATTCTCACTTGGTCACCCTTGGCTATGATAAGGATATATTCCAAATCTTGGGCCATTAGAGTATACCACTAGACTTCTTCGATTGTAATATACCCTTATCCTAAGGCATGTGCTACTCTCACCTGGTGATCCTTGGTTGGAACAGGAATATGAGCCTGATCTGATGCCTCTCCTTTCAGCAGATTATGCCCATAATCCTCCTAAGTAGGAGAAATGGTGTGTGCTTTCTCTAGTATAGCCACTTGTTGCAATGACCATAGTGTTACATGGTCCTGGTTGTAGGGATATAAGTACGCACATGTCCCTTAATCTGTAACAATTATAGAATATTTCAATGGATTTATTTAGATATTTATAAAATATATAGTCATTATTGAAAAGTGTTTGAAGAAATATAATCATGCACA
Organism: Viscum album; assembly: GCA_963277665.1. Taxonomy (NCBI): domain Eukaryota; kingdom Viridiplantae; phylum Streptophyta; class Magnoliopsida; order Santalales; family Viscaceae; genus Viscum; species Viscum album. The sequence goes on from OY728146.1 coordinate 538,071,297, forward strand.
ATTTCTATCTCCATGATGAAATTGAAGATGACTGCTATTGAAGCTGGGATATGCGACCACTTCTATCGACCTTGTGCCCACAAAGTATGCCAGTGGGCTTCATATATGAGGGATGGAATATAATCCCCTTCCTTTCTTGTTGTAGGAATATTCCTGCAAACTTGTTTGGAGCGAAAAGGGATATGAGCTTGTTGGCTAGTTTATGCTTGAGTATGCAAGTATTCATCATCAGCAAGAGAGGTAATATAAATTCTATCCTAGATATATGATGCTTTTATCCTCTAATTAGTCTTCCTTGTAAATTGTACATGGGTTTCAAAGGATTTTGTGTGTCGGATGGTACCCTCACTAGGCGATTGAGGGTTACTGATGGGATGGTGTCAGTGACAGCAGATAACAGGATCCCTCTTGTGAGGCTTTTGAACCAAAAGAGAGCCATATCTTTCTTCCTAGTCCACCTTCATCGGATAGGGAAGGATTCTGTTATCAAGCTATGGGGATAATCTCTTGAACCTATTGGTTGTGGTGATCAGAGCCACAGGTTTAGAATTATCTATCCCTGGGTTTAGTGCTATCACCGGTCATTGTGTCTAGAGAACATCATGGGCAACCTCCATGGTTGGGATAGTGCCATATTTATGGTACTCCCAAACCATCATATGTTCCACCTATTCCAGAATATGCGGTTACAAATGATTTTCCCGAATTAATGCTAGATGAGGACGACATAATCTCGAATCCAGCTAATGAAGCAATATCTTCAATTAGAAAGATTATAAAGAATAGGGTTATCAATTTGTGAAATATTTTTGGCATAATATACTCAATCAGATATGTATATTTAACTCATTTTTTCTTTTATTCACAATTCATTCATTCCACTTTGTTGGATATATAAAAATGAGGATAGGCTTTTGAGAACCTTGGTTCCATAGGAACATTTTTAGGGTTCTGTTGGTATTATTATTTGTTTGTAACGGGGTTTCAAAAAAATTTCTTCATTATAACCCAATTGTTCTATCATTATAGATATTCACATTGATTTTATCATTTTTTTCATATAGAAGAAAAAAATGGATCGATGGGTAATAACTGATCATTTTTCATTGGAGTCATTAACATCAAGTTCACTATTTTTGTTTCGTCTATTTTTCATAGTGTGAAATGATTTTTTTCATTGGGATACTATTGTCACTTTTCCTAGAAACTCCCATTGGTTCCCCCATATATAACTGGGTAAATACCCACTTTCCAAACACTAGCAGTCATCAGGGTTTTCAAGCCCATAGACTCTTTGGGAATCACATTTGTCGAGAGTATAGTTGGTTGGGCTCACTACATCCTTTTGAGGGGCATTATCTCCTACTATGATCTTCTATTATAGATTTAATATATGTTTTAGGATCTTTTCCTATTCCAGCTATGGGAACGGTTACCCTTAAAAATAGTTTATTGGTTAATTCTCATGGCAGATGATAAAAGGGAGTCTCATTAATCGACCCATTTGTATGTATTTGAGGTTCTTCATCCTTTTCCCTAGTGGAGAATAGTTTCTTTATGTGTTGTAACTATATAACAAAGTGCTTTGGAATGTGATGAAGTGTGAGGAGTCAGTTAATATTCAATGGAGGGGATTGATCAATTATGAGGAATCCTATGTATCCTAGATATTATAAGAACAAAAACACATATAGTTCATTAATTATCTTAGGGAAGCTCCTAAGGTATATTCCCTTATATAAGGGGTTTTCATTTATTCATCCTAATGAGGTATTCATTCACATCTCTCTAAGATCATGTGATCTATTCTCGTTGTGAGATACAAAAAGAATAAATGATTAGACTCATGGAATATATGTATGGGACTTGAGTGCTAGAACAGTCCTTGGGGTGTTTGGTATGAAGCTTGGGCCTTGAGAAGGCATCCTACGTATCCTGAGTATGTAAGGAATTATATTCACCGTAGTTTCCTTTATGTTGGGACCTACAAACTGAGGCTACCATGTACCATTGTGGATGTTTATAGGGAATATGATAATATAATTGAAACTCCATCAGCCTATATGATCCATGATTTTTTGTGGGAAACAAGGGATAAAAAATAATCAATTTTATTGCTTTGAACAAGGGACTCATATGATGGTCCCTCTATGGATGATCAATATAGATATCTGTCCTTGGGGAGAGGTGGCCTATGTATCTAGAATATGGATGGAATGATATTCTTCATAGTTTCCTTTTTGTTGGTACTTACAGACTAAGGATGCCCTACTAATAGGGACTTACATGTTAAGGACAGACGATATTATCAAGCCTTGAGATGACCAATAGATCTGGCCTTATTCATTAGTGTGTGTCACGATACCCAATTGGCATGTCTTGGGAGCTATCACATTACCAAGTTTGACACATATGTAGGGTGTCTCAAGAGCCTATGTGACACGGTCTGACGGATGTTGCGCATTTTGGTTGACACTTCTGGGAGAAATCATGAGACTAGTTTGTCATGTCTTGAGGGCATCATGAGTTTCAAATGACTTACCTAGAGGGTGTCATGAGAGCTTAGTCATTATGTCCAGATACTTTCACAAGAATCAGTTAACATGATCAAATGTTGTTATATTAGTAAGGTTATTTTTCAAAGAGACATTTCATGTTCTGAGTGATGAACCCATATGGTTCACAAGATCAAAGTTGCTACCGTGAGGGAACCCTATGATTTGTTTGGACACATTGAAGTATTTTGTTTGTCTTGGATGACCTGTTGGATGAGTATAGAGAGATCTGTGTAAAATTTCTTGGTGTTGTCCTATGTCTTTGAATGAAACATGAAAATCACATGAGGGGAGACAAGCATATCCTTTGCTTAAGCCTTCAACCTTTGATCATGGTTCTAACCATTGTATTTTGAATCCCTAGGTTTTGTTTAGTGTCAATTTGTCTTGAGTCTTGTGTGATCTAGTATGATAGGGGTATTTTAATTGCATAACCTACCAGATATCCCTAATGTGATCCATGAATTATCACTCAAAGTACTATATTCCTAGACGATAACTACTCTGGTAGCCCACCGAAGTATTACCTAACAGATGGCTGGCCGATTGCATGATCAGTGTCTCTAAGTTGATGCTTAGTACTTTTCCACGCAAGAGTTCCTTTTGCATAGTAGCTGCTGCATTTTTTGTGTTGGTTGGGGGATTTATAGGCCTTGACACCCTATATAATCATCAGTTTGTTTGTTGTATCTATAATGATTTTAGGCTAGAGTCGGTGAAGGGGTGTGGCACCACATGGTTTTGCGAGACTCTGTCGTGGACTGCTCCAAGCACATCTCATGATTTTTAGTGATTGCGAGTCTCTTCCATAAACTCTTATTCTATCAGATTATATATAATTATCAAATACTTGTTTTATCTTGAAGATGTATTGAAGGACTTCCATGTTGTCATGTTGACATTTTCAAGGGTCTTCACAGGTTCCAAGTTCCTAGTAGGAGGAAGTCGTGAGACCTTAGGTGAATTTTCTGGAAACTTCTACAAAACGATGAAGGTTTGTGTGTTTTTTTCATGGGACCATGTTGTGGGTGTGTCACATACCCTTAGACAACCACAAAAACCTCATGAATCCTTTTTTTATCTCTATTGTTTTATGTGACAACAGTTTGGAGTCAAGCATGATTTCATGATTGATGTAGTGGATATTAATTTTATTATTTTTTCATGTGTTAGATGACCAATATGCATCATATGGGTAGACATGAGCATTTCATTATAAAAATATATCAGTTCATCCTTAGTGCAGTGTGGAGTTTCCTGGACAAACCAAAGGACTTCTGTGCGAAGAAGCTTAAAATCCAAGGGGATGTCGTGAGATGATGTGTACATGTTGCTGAGGTATCATGGTTTCTCATGGATCACTAGGGGTGTGTTCTCAAATGGCCCAAAGTCCTTAATTTTTATTGGTTTTTTTGATAATCCCCCTTTTAATGGATAAGGGGGAACCATTACAAGGCTCGTAGGCTCAAATATTACATGTCCCATAGGCTTAGGAGATTACATGACCCAAAAGTTTTAGCAAATTTACCTAGACTATCTACAAGGAACTGCCCCTCCCCAGCATCTGCATAATAATAGTGGTTCTCCACATATGCATGGCTATCTAGCTAGGCTTCCTTTGCAAGCATAGGCTGGTCATTATGGCATATCCATAACCTCAAATTCTAAAAAATTCAGTTGGCTCTGCTCTGGTGAGTACTCCTGCTCTGAATCCTCTTCTGGGTTGCTTCTTTTTTGTAGTCTGTCTGGGGAAACTGCATGAGGCTCAAAGGCCTTGAGGTGGCCCGAAGGCCTTATATGTGTCCTAAAATCCCTACTGAGCCAACGGCCTAGGTGTCCCTAAATCCTTAGGGACTCCAGTCCCAACTCAGTTTCCCAAGGTGAATAGTTCCAGCTACAATAGTACTGAATATTATCTGCTACAGTACTACTACAGTGTCTGCTATAGTACCACACCGTGTATAGTCCTGCTACATAACTACTATATTACCCCCTCAGAAATATTCCTCTACCTGGTTTTGAACCTGGGTCTTTTGGATGCATTTACGGATACCTCACCAACTGGGCTAATGCGCCTGTGTATCTCTAGGGATGTGTCATGCATCATATAGAAACTGTAAACCCTTCTCACCTCCTCCAATTTATCTCCTTCATTTTATGTGACAAAGGTCATGAGTTATTCAATGCTTTAATGAGAAATATCTATTATTTTTTCTCAATTTTTGGAAGATTTCACTCTAGACCAATACGGCTCTTCACGAGCATGTACAATAATATAGTGGAGAAGTCTATTAGTTTATTCCTAAAGTGTCGAAGGGGCTTCCCGGTTATACTCTAAGAATTCCATGTGGGGGGTATAATGTCGAACATTTTGAGGAACTCATGGTTTCTCAAGAGCACATAACTTGTCTTTTAGGTATGATGAACCCCTCTCACCTTCCCCTCTTTATCTCTTTCATTTTAACCCATAATGGCTTAGGTGTCATGTGAGTTTTCTTAGATATCACCTAGGGATTTTATTCTTCTCGATGATGATATCGTGCTTGAGATTTATGACCACTAGGGATCTCTTCCATTGAATATTTCATTCTCTGATTTTTAATGGATTTATGTGGCCTTAACCAATTTAATATTTGTGAGTGTCCGCAAGATCAATATGGGATCTTTCAATGAAAAGTGTTCCTTGTCTTGGCCAGTCATTATGTTTTAGTATAGCGCATCATATGATCAATGATGGATCATGGAATGGCATGAATAAGTTGTTAGGGATAGTTTCTCAACTTCAATTTCATATACGCCATATTAATTAATGTACATCACAATGGAATTCGGAAATTTCCAAGGATATTCGCTTTTCATTTCCTTTGAAATTTCTTGTTTTAATGGTAGATAATGTGTGGTATGCAAACATAGTCTGGGATATTCACTTTTCATTCCATTGATATGCCGCATGTCTATGGTTGTATGATTCTATAATATGAACAAGGGTTCTTACATGGCAAGGTCATATGAAAAAGGGTTCATGGAGAGTGTTGTAACATGTTACAATATTTTTTTTATAACCCAATTATCATGAATATATTTCGTGGCTAAAAGATTTCATGAGGGTGTCATATAATTTCCAAACCCTCATGTGATATTTTAAATGGGCTTTAGCGATAGAATATCATGTGTGAACATGGAATATTTATTTTGTTCACATGTAAATATTAAGAACGACAAGGAGCTGCTCATGCACACATGAATATTTCATGTGTTTGTTATGGACCTTCATTGGATCAACATGGTGCATCAGGTCTTGAATGTCATTTTATTCTCATCATTTTCATCATATAAAATAAATTCTATAAGACTTGATCATATCCAAATTTTATGTCTCTATCCATAATTCCTCACATAATAGGGTATACAGTTATTTTATCTTCTTTTGGGCATAGGCAAGATCGTGATATGCGATCACTTCCGCATTTACCTAATTATGTAGGCAAGCTCTTAGTCTTGAATTTGTAGAAGTATGAAGTCTAAATGGTATTAAAACCCTTCAAAATATTGGATATGAGGTGATAATTATGTTTCTAGAGTGGTCATGCAGTGCCACTACCTTCACATAAGGGATTATGTAATGCCACACCCTTTTACAAGATAAGTTATGTGTTTCCTTGACTTTTTCACATGAATGATCATGTGATTGCCTTACACATATGAATCTTATTGTGAATGAAAAAGTGGGTCTCACATGACCAGCTTCGCATAACCAATATAAGGATTGTGATTCCCTTCTTTTCAAGTAAGAGAGATCTCTCTATCCCAGAGTGGCATCGGTCTTCTCTGGTTTATGATATCTCTATATTTAT